>OW119928.1:65388325-71233895 GCA_933210815.1 Meta bourneti
GGTTACCATATTTCAAAAGTATCACCGATTGACAATGGTACCATGTTCTTGAGCTTAAACAGAATTTATACAATTAAGATATTGTCAATACAAAAATACATCAAAAATAACCACAGACCGGAGAGGAGTGATGCAGAAAAAAATGAATTAAATGAACAGGAATATTTTGGATTATTCTTTTATTTTGATACCGTATTCCTATTCTGTTTAAAATAAACTTTGTATTCGTAAACCTAATCAGAAAGGATTTTTGGAGAGCACAAAATGAATCAAAAACTTAAGTAATAAAAATAACATTTAAGGTAGAAACTAAAAAAAGCAAATTTGGAGATATTGCTATTAACTTTAAATCATAAAAGATACTTCCAATTAGCACATTGCAGTGTTTTCTCTCCAAGCTTTTAACTGAAATATTCCATATATCTAAAATCTTTTCCATATTGTCTATAACTGTAATGATTATAATTTTCCCTACGATATTTTGGGATTTTTTTCGACTTAGGCATCGAAAAATGTAAATAATAGCGAAGCAAGGGATGCACACTGCCATTTAATTGCATCAAGCGATGAAAAATTCATTTCGCTAAAGTATTTAGATGGTTGAATTTGAGTTTCCAAATTTAGTTTACTTTTTATGATTAAATATACATTATTGTCTTATTGTCCAATATTTAGTTTATTAAATTTATTTCATAAAAACCAAGAACAGTTTTAAACAAATCAACATAGAAACAGATAATATTGTTATACTTTAAAAGGATTTGCTAATTTGTGAAGAAAAACAATACGCGCGGACTGAATTTTGCGTATCTTATCACATTAAAATGAGGTCAAATGGTAACTGTAAAAATTATCATTTTTCTTATCGGATATGACAAAAACAAGCTATTTTTATGCTACTTAAAATTTGTAACTAAATATGGATATACAAAAGTTATGGTAGGAGAAATATTAGCATGTAGGAGACATATTTCACTAAGTATAATATATGATATTATTTCAATTTCAAATAAGAATGAAATGGTTAAAATATGGGAACTCGTATGAAAAAGAGAAAAATAGCCATTTTCAATTTTGTATGTAGCCTATTTACGAATTATCATTATATGCGTTACAAATTAAACAAGTTCAAAAGAAAAACTCAAGAGTCTCTTTGTTTAGGTACTTACCGTGATTCATATCTTTTCGGCCAAACTGATGGTGGAGGATCTCTTACAGCTCTTGGATTCGTATCATCATCATCAGAACAAGTTAAAGGTTGGGCAGGTATGAAATTAAAATACAAGTATTGTTGCGAAATATGCTTTATGTGCGGTTCGAAATGCAGTTCGACAAGTTTATTTTCATTTTAAAACGTTGTGTGGGTCGAAATGCCGGCTTTACTTGATGACAAAAGCAAAGTTCATTGTCTGAGTGAGCATATAAGTTTGTGAATCAAAACAAATCGAACTCTAGGTTTCAATTAGTTTAGGAATGTTGTCAGTATTCGAAAAAATTGAGAAAATCAATCTTTCGTATACCTAAAAATTCTTAATGAAAGTTTAGCTGCTAAATAATTCCTTGAAAAGTGAAGATATAATAAAAAGTGAAATTTATTCTAAATGTCAAGTTTCTATTGAAGACTAGTTTATATACTATAAATACGTTACTGCATGAATCTCGATACCTGTGCGATTTTCAACCTTATGCCGTAAAGCCCAAACATCCAATCCAATCTCTTGAATGTCAACCAATAGTTGTTTTTCTTACATTGTACTGAATTACATTGTACAGTTTAGCAAGACGTGTTAAAGGCAGTTCAATTTTGTCTACCAAACAGTGCTTCATGATGGATATAGTTACATCGCTATACATGTATGAATCTCGAATTACTATATTATGAATTACTATTAACAGATCTAGTGTAATTAAGAAAGAAATTAAATGGCTCAACTTTAGTAAAAGGACGAACAAATGTATATAAAGCATGAAACTGTTGAGCACATTCACACTATAACTGATCTGTTTTTTTAATAATATACATAATGTAATTGAAGGACATGTGTATCAACACTATACCTAATGTCATTGACATGTACAGGGGGCGGCGCGGGAACTTCCTTATTTGAATTGCGCCCCACACAGCAGCTGTTAGTTCCCTAAGAGTGGGGATAGGCGCATTTGAAAGGGCCCAGCCTAACGTTTTTTGAACGGTTAGTTCAGTAATCACTATGCAATGGACGAGCGAGGAGCGCGCGTTCGCCGTGGCGACGTATTTTTCGAACCTCAATTCAATTATTGCAACTCAGCGAGCGTTTAGAAAAAAAATTTAAAATCGCTCCTAAAGGTCCTGTTCCTGATCGTAAATCGATTGTCCAACGGGTGGACACTTTTATGAATACCGGTAGTGTGTCTAAAAAAAGCCAGGACCTTCAAAAACAACCAGAACTCCGGAAAACGTCGAGAGGGTGCGGAAGATTTCAGATTTCGACTCTCCCAATGTATTGAGCAGAACGGTGGCCACCTTCAAGATATCATTTTCAAAAAGCAATAAAAAAAACTTTAAATGTACCGCTATGTAAAAAAAAAATTAAAATGATATCTCCAATACTTTTTGTTTTATCATGGTTTTAAATAAGGAAGTTCCCGCGCCGCACCCTGTATATTAACATTATACACACATACTATAACTGACATGTATGTTGACACTATACATGACAGTTTAAGTACTTCTAAGTTAATTTTTGTTTTAATTTCAGGTCATATGAATGAGAACTCAAGAGAAAAGGAGAGAAATATAGAAACGACTTGGCTAATTCATTCTTTCTCAGACAACTGCAAAGACCCAAGAAGCTTAGTGCGATTTGGAACTGAAAATTACACATTTATTCTCAATTATAAAGGTATGTTTGAGTCACTTTAAATTTCTTTAATACATATATCCCCAGAATAATAAAAGTTGTGTTTTCAAGTTATGACGGAGTATTAACGTACCGCTTTTACTTACGAGCATATATAATTATTTTTAAGCATACGAGCTTAAAAATAATTGGTTTTGAGAAATATATAATATTAAATAATTGGTTTTTAATAACTGAACATTATGAAGTGTTTTTTAAATGAATATTTTTAGTTTTATCTACATACAACAGGAAATTTACTCTCTGAAGGGTTCACATGCATAATTTTACCTTGCAACCTGTAGTCTTCCTTGCATGAATTCTAAGCAAGTTTGACCTTGACCGATAGTCTTTCCAAAGTATTCTATTATAAGGAAATTAACTACTGAATTTTTCCAAAGGATTCTATTACAAGGAAATAGGCAATATAGTCTTTCTAAATAATTCTATTTTAAGGAAACAAGCTATAGAATATTTCCAAAGAATGCTTTTACAAAGAAATGAGCAATGGAATCTTTCTAAATGATTCTATTCTAAAGAAAGAAATAAAATCTTTCCACAATTGATTATATTCTAAAGAAAGGGCCAATGGAATCCTCTCTAAGGATTCTATTAGTCCTTCCAAGGAAATGACTTATAAAATCGTTCCAAAGAAAGATTCTATTCTAAGGAAAGGACCAATAGACTCTTTCGGACGGTTGAAGTAATCCATGGATCCTTTAGAAAGATGCGGTGATTTAATCATTAAGTGTGTTGTGGCGTAAGAGCAACACTATACTACTTGGAAATCTCGCGATATTCAGAGGGCTAAGTATTGTTTTTCAAATAATAAAACCATTTCACTGATTGTTTTCAGAATCTTAAAACTATAAAATTATTTTCTAGCATCGAAGACTAAAAAAACCCAAGGAATCGCATAAAGTACTTTTTCGTTTCACAGAAATATTCATTTATTAAATCTACCTCATAAGATATAATTAATACTTATTCAAAGGACAATAATTCGTGATGTAATCAAGTGTTATTGAGCTGCAAAATACGTCTTTGTTTATAATCTATGGAAATTAAAGGATAATTAGAGTTAACCTGCTTTGTAGACATTTTTGAAAGATAAATATTTCATAACATTATTGTTACTCAATTTTAAAATTTGATTGAAGTTTTTTAGTTTAGCGAAACAGTTAATAATTATTTGATTATTTTGATGGAAGACTTAACAGAAAGACAGCTTTTATATATGTAATTAAATTTTAAATCGTAATTTTAACTACATCCTTATAAAATGCCTGAAAATAGTTACAAACGTGAAATGTCTTTCCACTTTTGTATACAGACATTTACAATTTTGTAACTATTTACACTTCTGTACACTTTTGTGACCCACCTCCGGTAGATTCGAATACAGATACAATATTTTGTGCTAGCCAATAATTTGAAATGACACGAATATCACTAAGCAAATATTATATCTGCATATTTATTGCAGATTATCGCATGTTTGTACGCATATTTATCGCACAGTTAGAAGAAAAACAAAGTCAGTCTTCATAGTTTCAGTAAATGAGTTATTTCCTAAACTATAAATTAATTTACTAATTATTATATAAAAAAGTATTCATGCATATTCTATGCATTTATAATATTTAATTTTTAAGGGTATAAAAATAATAAACCAATGCTTTCGAGGGGTGGGGAGTTCAAGGCCCTAGAGCCCCACCTCTGGCCACGCCCACTGTCAATTAACTCTCTCCTATTTGTTATTTTCAAGGAGACTGATGCTATGTATGTTCTGCAATTCACTTTCCGAACATTGGTATTTATACAGACTTCTGTAACTTTGAATGCATTTTTGCATTATAACTCATATATTTGAAAGCAGCTGATGGTAAACTTAAGTTGTTTTTCTTCCAGATATTGTAGAAAAGAATGAATCCAAGGCAGGAGATTCCTTTAACTTTTGGTCATTTTTCATGTAAAGTTACGTTTCTGAAGGTTACTAATGTTTTCTTACAATTCTGATGTTACAGTCAAGTCTTTAGATAATTGTAAAACGTTAACTTTCTTATTTATTATGTAACTAAGGAGTTGAACTCTAATAAAGATAATAAAAACCACCCATCGTAGAAACTCTTATTCACTAACGCAATATCGAAGCAATTAATATGCTTTAAGGTATGTTATCAAAACATATTTGCATATTTGTATATATATGCACAGCGATAAAAAGGTGCAAAATAACATGTGTGAAATATTATTACATTCTCATAAGCCTCCGGATTGATATCAAAGTTTCGATTTTTTTCGAGGTAAGTTCCAATTAGTGTTCCAACCAATAAACGTTACTTTCTTCATACATGGACAATGCGTTATGATTGCAGGTGTGAGGGGTGGGCGGGTCGAGCGGGGGAGAGTCGAGGAACACCCTGAGCGTGCGCGCGCCCCTCCCACTTTTCCAGTATAGCTCCGGCTGCAATAAGGCGAGGTTGTGTTGCACTCGTTTGCGCCATTTTTACCATGGATCGTACTCGTTCAGAGTGGAAACGTCCGTTTCGTGATTCAAGTGATATTATATGAAATTTGTTACCAACCTACTAAGATGTTATGAAGTTCTATGAGTGGAACCGGTATTAGATAAAGCGTGATAATGAAACTAATAAAGAACCCACGTATAAGGAAATAGAGGACATCGTCGTGGCAAAAATTGAAGAAATATGGTCAAGAGATTTCATTCCTACTGTCCAACATAAACGAGTGAAAGCGATGTTGAAGGCGTATCATCTGAAATGCAAAAACCTTTTAAAATCTCACTGTAAAATACCGAAGAAATTAGAAGAGTTTCGCGTACCAGTAAAGGGGTATTGTTTGACATTTCATCCTGCAAGTGAAAGAACATCGATGAGTGCATTTGTCCCAGACACAAAAAACTACATGTCAGAGAAAAGCTTCCTAATCGACCATCGAACCACTAGAAGAATGGTGATCGGAACCGTAGATATTGTTACAACGAATAAAATAACGAACACTTTGAAAAGGAAAATGCTAAGGCAAAAATCAGTTTCAGCCTCAAAAAGAAAGCAGAGAAGCTTAATGTGTCGACTTCATCTGAATCTTGTTAATCGGACAGTGACGATTTATTCCAGGCAATCACAAGCCTTAATGTCGGCGACTCCTGCCGATAAGCCTACAGCTACAAACAGTACAGCAGACTAAGCTATACTTTCAAGAACGAGTGATAGATACGAAGTATCAGACAGGGCTGGGCAGCTATTGCTTCAGCTGTTCTTCACACTTCCACTTCGGAAATTATTGATAAAAATTAGCTTTGCTGGAAACGTAAGGTAGCACGAAAATTGGTCGCGGAAGAAGACAAAGTCCTACAAATACCTGCTTTATACTTCGACGGACTGAACGATAAAACTTCAATTATATCAGAGAAGGACGGAATAATGTATAGACAGAGCATTCTTGAAGAGCATATTTCATTGGTAATGGAACCAGAGTCGTAGTTCTTGGGTTATATTGCACCAGCTTTTGGCACATCTGAATGCATAGAACAAGCAATCACTGATTTCTTCCTGGAATCAGAAATATCTATGGAGTCTGGTGGCAGTTGGGTGTGATGGAACTAACGTGAACGTTGGTAAATATGGAGGTGTCATACGTCTGCTTGAAAAAAGGTTAGATAAACCGTTACAGTGGATTTTCTACCTACTGCATATGAACGAATTACCCTTCCGACACTTGTTTCTAGATATTGATGGCAGCACATTGGGACACAAGACATTTTCAGGGAGAATCGGCAAAGATCTAGAAATGTGTGAAAAAGGCCCGTTGTTCGGTTTCACCGTATTTCAACAGTTATCCGAGTTCAAGAAATTATGTTTTCTGTTCAAGGTATTAGCAGAAACCAAACATATTTGTACAGAATAGTCTCAGCGGTTTCAACAGGCATTTCCTGAGGATTTAATAAACAAATCCCCAGGCAAAATGTCTCATGCCCGATAGTTAACTCGTGCTAATCGAATTCTACGTTTGTACGTTTCGATGGAATCTCCTTCTGAAAACAGTAATTCTTGCAACGTATGTCGTCAAGGTTTACGCTCCAATCAAAATTCACCCTTCCTGTAAAGATGGAGCATGGCACTTCTTCAAACTCATTGCTGCAACAAGATATTTGCCCACAGAACTGAAGCCAAAATAGATCCCGTAATTCAAAGAAACAGTTACTTCGCACACCCTCAAAATGTATTGATCGCAATACTGACCGACTCTGAACCGCACATCCGTGAACTGGCAGCCCGTCGCATTTTGAAAGCCCTCAGCATTCGGGAAAATAGACTCCGACTGTTTCAACTTCCTATTGTAAAATCTGTTGCATCATCTTATACCGATATCATTAACTGGCAGGAGAATATATCTGATCCACCAATATTGAAATCCATACCTGACGAAGACATCCAACTGTTTGTCGCCCAAAAAGCAGAACTGTCTTTACTACGACTGCAATGTCACACAAAAGAAAGGGCAGTCAAGACTGAAAGAAGTTTCAGCCACATTGTGCAAAAAATATGAGAGAGAAGGCTTCATAAAAAACCAGTCTCGAAAAGCCATGCTGAAATTCGATAGCAAGAAGGATTTTCGCGCTATTTGAAATATTATTATAATAATATTATAAATGTCATTTTTGTAAACTTTTGTTTTAATAAATAAAAGTTACTCATACAATTTCAATTTGTTTTATAGACACATTTTTAAACTTTTTTAATCTTGCTGTGACAACTCCTCAAAAATAAGGTTTTTTTTCAAAATATGTGTTCTTTAAAGTCAATCCGGAGGCAGAAGATGATATCCCATTCTAATCAAATTTTATATGTGAGCTGAAAACATAATTTGGCACCATTTTCTTGCTGTGCCGGATAGAAAACAGAAAAAAAATTCTCCATACGACGGTGACCCACCCTAATGTATAACCAATAATTTATTGTACACTGAATTGGTTTTAGGAAAGTGTTCGCTGAATATATTGTAATTATGTGGAATTTGTATATAAAGAAATGTGCATTGCATTTTTTATTTATCATAGTTATACCAACATATCATCGACTTGGAGCAGAAGCTCATTAACTGACACTTTTTCGGAGACACTAAATGCTTATTTTTATGATTATGAGGAATACATAGTTGCTTTGTAAAAGATGTACAGTGCTATCCAATTCCTTATAGTTTTTTTGATGTAAAAACAAATAGTTAATCCCTCCTTTAAACAGTAGAAAATTCTTTTTTCTATTGATGACTTTATGCTCTTAGCCGACAACATAGATAATATGTATTAGCTCTGTGAAGAATCAAAACTCTACGCTAGGGTAAAATAAAACACACTGCACACAAAATAATCAGATAGCAATAAAAAACCGTTACTTGCATAGAAGTACAAGAAACAAATCACACGTGATAAAGTTGTACAGAGAAGGACTATTTACATTCAGTAGAATGAAGTCAATTATATAAAATTGCACAGAAATAATAGCTATTAAAATCCTCCTATGAACAAAGAGATAGAAGGAAGATTTTGAGTTAGTATTTTGTTGTTTCAAAACGTCATTTTACAGTGGTCACGAGTGTACAAAGCAGGTCAAACTGAAATGGACGTAGAAGGATCACTGAATTAAGCCCTACGTTCTAAAACCAGCAAACACTTCCAAAACACAGAATAGGTATCTCATTTTCAGCCAAGAAGCTTTTGCTAGTGTAGTAATACCTTGTACAGAAGATTATGGAGTGGTCTGCACGCTCTCCCGATTTTAATCCCTTGGATCTTGTGTGAGAACACTAAGCAGGCCTTCAATTTCATACTCGAGCATTGCACGGTGCTTGTAACTGCTATGGGAAAACAATGGACTTTGATGTTCTCTAATTCGATCTTATGCAGTCATTTACAAAGCCTTGCTGCTTTGAGAAACCACTTTTAACCCTCCAAGTGATTTCGACGAGATATCTACACTGGTGTTTAAAATTAAAAGAATTTCACTTTTGGGCGATTATCTCCAGAACTATTGGATATATTTTAATGAAATTAATTATATACATAGGTTGAAATAATAAAAACCTTACAACAGTTAGGGTACACACGCATGATCGTTCGTAAGACTCATTAGCGCAGGAAGGTCTAAAACAGAGGTTACAATATCGACACAAAAAATGGGTTGATAGGAGGTATGGTCCCCTCTTACAGCTCTCACAACCTGAATTCATACTGGAAATGAGGCAGTTTATGAGTCCCTGGGGCAGTCGGCTCTTGGAGGAGAAGGCGAGTTGCAATTCTCCTCCCAAGAGCGTCCCAAATATGCTCTATAAGGTTTAGGTCTGGAGATCTGGCTGGCCAATCCATCTTGCGAATATCCTCACTTTCTAGATATTCGTCGACCGGATGAGCCCTATGTGAACGAGCGCTGTTGTCCATAGAAATGAAATCAGGGCCAACTGCACCCCTGAAAAGGCGAACATAGGGCTCCAAGATCTCATACCTATACCTCACAGCAGCTGCAGAGCCTCTGTCAAAGACATGGAGGTCTGTGCACCCATCCAGCATGATGCCTGTCCAGACCATCAAACCTCCTCTGCCATACTGGTCTCTTTCTCAGATGTTGGAGACAGGTAGCAGGTCCCTGGTTCTCTCCAGATGAACGTACATCGAGAATCAGTTGTTAGGCTGAACCGGGACTCATCAGTGAATAGAACGGTCCCCCACTGATCGATGGTCCAAAGTCGATGTTCTCTGCACCATGCTAAACGGGCTTTCCTGTGCGCAGAAGTGAGCGGGACGCAAACATCAGATCTTCTTGAAAGCAGACCTCTCTCATGTAGCCTTCTGGAAACAGAAACCGTTGAAACTCGGCTTCCTGTGGCTGCACGAAGGTCTGAGAAGAGAAGCTGTTGCACTCCTGTTAGGCCTCGTTGTAATAGACAAATATCGATCTTCATTGGCCGTCGTGGCTCTTGGACGACCTTGTCCAGGCTTTCTCTCTTCGGATTAATTTTGAACACCAGTGTAGTTCATCAAGATCTGACGAATTTTACTATGACGAGTAAATTTGGCAATCAATTCTTGATCTCATCATCAAGATATTGCCAATTTTTTGATAATGAGATCAAGATCTGGTCAGTTGTTTTTGTACTTGATGGACTAAATATCTCGTTCATCAAGATCTGGTCAGTTTTGCTAACGACGAGATACATCGTCGAGACAACCACCAAGACGGTTAATTGAGATATTTTATCTAATTCTGATAATATTTATTTATAACTAGCAGAATTATCCGACCTTACTCGGGTTGAATTGGTTAAATGTAGATTGAAAAAGTGATCAGAATAATCACATTCCTCTTTCGTAGAAAAATGCTAACATCCACATACTTTAGACGCAAATCGAATACCATATATATCTTTTTTTTAATACATTTCACATACATCTGTTTTATAACAAACCTGTTTTACCTGTTTTATAACAAAACTATGAAATGTCACACTAAAGTGGCTGGTACAAAAGTCGATTTTGAGGGGCGTTGGGGGATTAGGAATGCTCTTTTTTCGTTTCTTATAAATTTGCTGCAACTCAATTCTTAAAAATGACGAATCTGTGGCGAATACTCAAGCATTCATAGGTTTACTGCCAATATTTTTCTATCTGTGGCCTTCTTGCTTCAGGCTTGCGACATTTCCGAATTTTGTCATCTTTAAGGGAAGGATGACAAATTAATTTGATAAGATATTTATGACTAATTTTTTTTGAAGCGAATAAATTTTTTCTTGAAAATTCTATTTAGTGGCACGAGCAATATTAAAAGAACTTGTTTTGAAATTGAATACAATCAGTACAGACAAATTGTTAAAATCCCATAGGCAATTATTTTCAAATGATCCCAGTAGGACGAATCTTATCGAACATGATATAGATTTAATTAGTGACAAACCCATTAGATCGAAACCCTACCGCACCTCTCCTAGACAAACGGATCCTCAAGTCAGAAATTAAGAGGATGTTGAATTTAAAAATCATTGAGATCGCGCGCGCGCGGGGAGTCCGATTACACTTCCCCCATGATTCTAGTAGAGTCCAGGACGTGACCCTCGCCCTTGTGTCGATTATCGTCGATTAAATTCCATCATTAGGACGGAATATTATCCGCTGCCTAATATGGACGAGCGAATCGAACAAGTGGCAGCCGCAAAATATATAACGGTCATAGATCTGACCAAGGGATATTGGCAGATACCCTTGAGTCTTAGGGCACAAAGATTGGCCGCTTTCGTGACTCCATTCGGGTCATATCGACCACTAGTTCTTCCGTTCGGACTAGTAAACGCCCCATATTGCTTCTCAAAATTCATGGCTCAACTCTTACAAGGTTTAGATTAATTTTGTGTACCCTACTTAGACGATGTAGCTATATTTTCGCAAACTTGGGAGGAAAACATCAAACACCTCGATGTGGTTCTAAAGAAAATCGCGTCCGCGAAATTAATAATTAAACCTGCCAAATGCAAGTTCGCACAGAGCAGTGTCAAATATTTGGGACATATGGTAGGGAGTGGATGTAGAACTCCGACTGGAGGCGAAAATTCAAGCGGTAGTTGATTTCCCCACACCCAGGAATAAAACACAGATCAGGCAACTTTTAGATTTGAGTGGATATTACGCCCGGTATATCCAAAATTATGCCATAATAGCCGAGCCATTAACAAGGGCATTAAAAGGAAAGAATAGGAGGGAGGAGATAGAGTGGTCCGCGGAATGCGACTCAGCTTTCCGGGAGCTGAAAACGAAACTCACTGAGAAGCCGGTGTTGTACGCCCCAGACTTCTCAAAGGAATTTATCCTCCAAACTGACGCTTCCAACCAAGGAATCGGGGTAATCATGGCACAAAAAGGGCCAGATAAAGTTGATCACCCAATATTATATTTAAGCCGGAAGTTTACCGACACAGAAAAGAAATTCTGCACTACCGAAAAAGAATGCGCAGGCATTATTTACGCAATTAAAAAGCTGCGGCATTACTTGGACGGACAACGCTTCACTATTGAAACGGACCACAATCCGTTAGTATTTTTAAAGAATAACTCCGGGAATAACCCGAGATTGATGAGGTGGGCGTTGGCTTTACAGCCCTTCAATTACCAGATCATCCATAGGGCTGGGAAGGACAACCAAACTACAAAAAATAATTTTCAATCTTTAAACAGTTCTAATTTGGATTTTTCTAACATTAATATACTTTCGATATTAGCAAAGATCCATTTAAAATTTATTTTACTCTAACTTGCATGCAGTTTTAAATAGAATCCCTTGTAGGATTGTTGCTGCATGTGATGAATATGAATTACAATTTATTAAAAACAATAAAATTTTATTAAAATTACAACCACAGAAAAGAGCGAAATAAAATTAAGTTGGCTGAAAAAGTTCTAAAGTTCTTGATTCTTTTTCATCTAAAGATCTCGCATAATTGCCAAAACTTACAACTAGAAATAGAGCAAAATTTAAAAATGCGAAATTGATTCTGAGTGAAAAAAATCAGAATATAATATTACTGCACTTGGTCAAAATACACGAGTTTCCGTTTCGTTGAGCACGCGCTACACTTTAAAGCATTTTTTTAATTCGGAGATTTAGTTTTGAATAGAAACCACGTACCCGTTTGAATGATGGTGTTACTTGTGTATTTAATACAGTTTTCAATAAAACCAGGTAATTTTATTTGAAACATGGAAAAGAAATTCAAGTTTTAGCGAGTTTAATCGTTTTATAAAGGAAACCTATGTCAAAAATTATTATTTTTTGAATAAATTCGATTAGCTACCAGTCTTTGTTCAAAAGTTTTGTGCTGTATGTTTTAATTCGTTTCATAAAATGTAGGGAAAGGAAATTTAAATAATTATTCTCGATGCTTATTTATTATTTATAAAATATGTAACATTTTATGAAACGAAGTAGGACAAAATTTTATGTAATATTCTCATAAGTACACAAACAGGAATAAAACGGGAAGACAGACGGACGTTAAGTTCAGTTACTAAATGAATGTAAGTACTCAAAGTATGTAAAATTTCCTGAAATATATACAGTAGTGAGGGCACACACACACGCGAAAGGCCGAAACCACTGATTCTGCATTAGAGACCCAAAATAGAAAAATTACTTGAAATGGGGTGAAAATATTCAATGCACAAACACTCCATTTATATATATATTTATATGATTTAGTTTTATTACAAACACACAAAATACAAATACAAGTGAAGTACAAGATGGCTATAGGCGCCTTTTTTTGTGCTATAATCAGCCATTTATTTGTTCTGAGTTAGTAGATACCAGTGCAGAATGAGCATCAAAGAAAAGCCAATGAGAGGTTTTTATCAACGTTCTGTAAAGCACAGATTCTGCGGTGGCGGCATAATACCAGCGCTAAATCTGTAGTTCATATTTGGCTCTATTCCGTGTGGTGTGCTCACCGTGAACTTCTGCATAACACTGACGAAGTATAGGTATACTGACATGATTGCCACTCCCTCACCTGGACAGTTGCGCTTACCTGTAAATAAGAAAAGCAGAAGTTTGTATGTAAAGCTGTGTGTGTAACGATCTCGCTTTTTCTGGAATATGTGAAAAGACATTTTGAAACATGCCATATAATGGTGACTGCATTTATTCAAAGACATGACTATAAAACATTCTAGCGCATAAAATTGGAAGCAATCTCATCTCAGAGGTGAGAAAGGACAATGTTACATTCGTATGGGTATGGAATAATTTTGCACCTTTGCAGAAAATGGAGCCATATTCATTTTGTAAGTTTTTAATAACACCCGATTTGGCAATTTTTACGTTTTTTAAATTTTAATACAGCGTATAAAATAATTTCCAATGCTCTGTTTATTTCATAATATATTAACAGGAGATTGGCACTTTTTTGCTATCATAACTTTCATAATCTTGAAGTGATTTGTGATCAGAA
Organism: Meta bourneti; assembly: GCA_933210815.1. NCBI lineage: Eukaryota > Metazoa > Arthropoda > Arachnida > Araneae > Tetragnathidae > Meta > Meta bourneti. The sequence continues at coordinate 65,402,218 of OW119928.1, forward strand.
CTAAAAAACATCGAATTTGGACATTGACCCTTTTCCTACCAAGGTACAGAAGAAACTGATAGACATCTTTAATTGTTCTTTTATGTGACTCTGGTAGGAAGGTAGATGACCTCGGGGACTCTATTTCTGGAAAGGTAGCAAATTCGTGAGGGCAAATGGCTGTCACATGCAAAATTCTGTGTAGCGATCGCCCTATGTAATAATTTATTACCAGTCGTAATCACTGCTCTCGTTTCCGGCTCTCGTTATAGATTCCAATTAGGAGAATGCATTGCTTACGTTTAATCTGCCTACTAATTGAAAGAATAAATTCGTTCAAAACCCCGTGAAACAAATGACAACTCGTCAGAGAGGGCAAGAAAGGTTGCGGAAGAGGAAAAGCAATTCGTTTGTCGCCAGCACAGTTCATTTACGGAACATTTAGCGCTCGAATGATGAGTAGCTGCAAATTTGTGTGTGACAATCAGATTTACTAAAGCTAAATACAGTTCAGGCTTACAAGGAGACTATTATAAACGTATGGAACGTCCTAGCATAAAAGTAACACAATTTACAGAATAGCAAGTGTGAAGGACAATGCAGCTTGATCTACTGAAACGTACCTCATTGGTGGAGATAGCTTATACTGCTATATACTACTATTAAAAGTTAGTTTTTGTAGTGGTGGCTAAGTTCACCACAATATTCTCCCCTCAGAATTTAGCAGTGGCTGAATTCTATAAATGCTACTATTAGATGATAGATTGCCGATTGCGCGAGACCGTGAGAGCTGTATCAATTATTTAAATAAAATGCTTGAGGGTATAATACCTCTGCATTGGCGCTGATGGTAACACTTTGATACGTTAGTATAACAACATGAGTGAAAAGATATATTAATGAATATGTTCATCGACTTAGAGCAGAAACTCATCGAATGACCAATAACAAATTTTATAGAACAGCTGTTTTAAGATTGAGTATTAATTTTTATGTCAAAAAATTACGAGCATTTTGATAAAAATTACAATCATTTTGATAGTATTATACTTTAAAAAAATAACAATATGACAACGTATTTCTCAAGATCATAAACATTTAATGTCTCCGACAAATTATCAGAAAATGAGTTTCTTTTCCAAGCCGACGATATTATTTGGGGCCGTATTTATTGCGATTGCCAACCCCTGGTTTATGTTTATGTTTTCTATCGTTTTAAGTATAAATAAATCAGCTTTCCGATCTTCAGCAACTTAAACCATGACTCCTATTTTTAATATTATATGAATGCATATACAATACATCTCTTACCGAATGAGAATGGACCATATCCTTCAGGCTTTGCAACCTTGGCTCCATTTTCAATAAGAAATCGTTCAGGTTTAAATTCCATAGGCTCTTCGAAATATCTCGGATCATGAAGCATGGCCCAACTGTTACATACAACGTGAGATCCTTGTGGAATCGTGTAATTCTTAAATTCAAAGGATTCAAGAACACTGTATGAATAAAGTTCATTAGCCATACCAAATGACACAAAAACAAACGAAATAAACATATAAATACTATTACTAAACTTTTCTTGATTATATAAAAAGTAGCTCTGGAAAATAGACTTATAAATATCTGTTGGCATACTCCAGTTTGTAAATGAATGTGCTTCAACGAAAATTGGAAATATCAACTGAGTCAATCTCAATCGCGTAACTTCTGAGTAGGTTTTCATATAAGCTTCATTCTCGAGATACTTACACTGGTTTTAAAAAGTTAAGCGTAGTATTTAAGATACTAAAAGAATAAAATAAAATGAGCAGCTTATTTTTTAAGATTTGACACACACCTTTCTGAATCTCTGTATGCATTTTCAAATATCCTGAGGTGACAACAGATATATAAATGTATTGCTTTATCTTACTTTGATTGTCTTATACATTTTCTTGATCTTATAAAACAAATTGTAATCTTGAGCAGGATCATACTGTAGAGTTAGGTTGACAGTTCTTTGATGGATAGGATAATCCAAATACTCGAATTAGGGCAGTAAAACTAAGACTTTCAAAGCATTGGATTTACCACGAAGCGTCTATTTAGACATTGAAAAAAGCTACAGACACAGGAGAATTTGAATGGCCAAGATGAAAGTCACCCATTAGCCAATATCTCAGTAAAACCAGTATATTGCATAGACATCAAAAGAGAAATTTACACCAAGCAACTTTCTACGGATTACAGGTTCCTCAAGAGGAAGAATTTCATGTCAAACTATTTGTCAGAGGCACATGAAAACTGAACTCTGGCAGATGTTCAGTACACTATTGCTTATCGAAGGATTAATTTAAAATGGAAACAGTGAAACTGGCCTCCTAGTAAATGACAAAAAGGTTATCTACACTGGCTTTGGATTTAATTTGCAGATTGATTCTCATCGAACCATTATCTGTAACAAACGAGAAACCTTTTGTGATCATAGTAGCTCAAGAAAAGTGACCAATTTGATGGCTATAGTGTCTTGGTTGGTTGGGTTTTTATAGTACAAGGGCCATATTTGGCCAAGCTGCACCAAACACAAGATATACAACATCAAGCAATGGACATACACACACAATGAAAGTTTTCCGCTATAGCGTCTCATGACACGGGTAGTGTTACTGAAGTGGGGCACAGAGTTCTACAGTTTGACAGGTGACACTGTTAATGCTCCTAAGTACAGAATGCTGTAGTTTGTATGTTTTTGGATATTGTGGCATTAAACCCAACAAAAATCCATAGGTACATAAAAAAGATACTGGAATCACATTTAAAATAACTAGAGATGCTGATACACTAAATACATGAACGATTTGCAGTGTAACTAAAGAATCGTACAAATGGGACGAATCTATGTGAATAAGGACCGCGGTAGCCCATTTGATAAAGTCGCGGATTATCAACCGGAGGATTGCGAGTTTGAAACACGATCCAACCAAAGACCGTTGTGTACATGGGGCTGGTGCATGTTAAATCTGCAGTGTTTTATCCTTGGATATTTCCCTTTGGGATTGATCCCGGACCGTCATTAATAGCCCATTGTGTTGTGCGACGTGAATTCAGTTTCTTACCTATGGTAAATAACAGTTTTACACGTATAGTTTTTCCAAGCATTTAAAAAGTTTTAAAGCGTTTTGCCTGGAAAAGAGCATATATGACGAACTCTTCAAGGAGTTCAATAATATAGTAAACTTAAGGGAGTTCACGGGATGTTTCTAATGTTCTGGGAATTGTATTCCAAATTTCTTGTTTTATTACTTTTCGTTTATATTACATTGTAAATTTCAGTATAACTTCCGTTTAACTTTACCTCGGATTTGTGTCACAGTATGTATTTATTGTGATAATATTACAATGAGTCACTCTCACGTGGTGACAGACAACATTGTGCCGTCAAAAACAGACCAGTCAAGGAGAAAGTGCCACACTCATATTCGAAGCTTTATATAGACCTTTAAAAACAATGACCTAGGTATTAAATTCGGCTCGTATAACACGAACTCCCGGTTAATCTGAGCTCGAATAATCAAGATTAAATTGTACTTTGAATTAAAAGAAGGGAAAACTTTTCAGTACTTACTATCTTGGTGGGAAAAGTGGATTGATTGATACCCATCGCATCATTTCAAGAATAGATGCCATTGTATATGGTATCTTCACTTTGTCGTCGTAATATACAACTCCGTCTCTGCCAATAACAAGGTCAATTTCATCACAAATCTTCTTTTGAATATCAGGATGTTTAGCCATCAGTAGAAGTAACCAACCGACAGAAGCTATTGTTGAATCCTGTCCAGCAACGAATAGAATAAACAAATTTCCAAGTAGATTATCCTCTGAAAGACAATGAAATGATCGATTAAATCTTGCACTAATATTCTAAACCAAGAAAATAAAAATTGATATATTATGTTGATTCGTTTCTAATAATTTTAAACCGTGTAAAATAATCAAATATCATGTGTAGTAATGTTAATAATAAAATTTCAATACAGCATATTAAAAGCAAACAAGATTCCGACTGTAAAAATTTCCCCATTTAAAGTGTGTTTCAAGAAAACCTAATGGAAATATTGATGCTCTCTCATGCTACTTTATTAATTAAACTAGCAGAATTACCCAGTAATGCTCGGGTTGAATTGATTAAACGTTGATTGAAAAGTGATCAGAATAATCCCTTCTATTTCATAGAGAAATATAAGCATCATTTATGTGTACGGAAAATAATTTTTTAACATCGTTTTTACTTTTCATAATTTCTACAATTTATTTAGTACGCAAATATGTATACATGACATATCCATCCATATAATTCATTTCACATTCATTTATATAATCCATTTCATTTTCATCGCCATTTGTAAGACAAACCATAAAAGTTTTTTCAAAGGTGGCTGGTACAGAAGTCGATTTTGAGTTCAGGAGTGATTACGAATATCCCTGTACGTTCATTTTCAGCAGAAAATGGCGAATTTTCGACGTAGCCTTGCACTTAGTTTTCCTATGAATATGTTTTACTTGTGGCATTCTTGCAATTGGTATGCGATGTTTTCGAATTTCATCATCGATATGAGAAGATGGTAAGTTAAATTGTTACGGCATTCGTGATTAATTTATTTTGAAGCAAACACATTTTTTTCTTGAAACTTCCATTCAGCGGCACGTGGAATAACGGTAGGTAAATAGGTAGGTATTTATCGTACTGGAACAACACAAAGAGCTATTAGCGAAGATCCGGGATCATCCCTCGAAGCGATAGATCCGAGGACAACACCACGTGGAGCTTGTGTTAAAAATAAATGTCATCGGTGTTAGACAAAGCAAACTCCAATCGATTACAATTTTTCAAAAAACAGAAGGTCGATTTTACAGCGTTTTAAAAAAGAAAATCGCTGCTTTCAACGAATGTTTCACATGTATCTAAGTTGCGTAAGAACAGTTTCAATTTGTAAAGTAATCAACCTCGACCTTCTGTCACTTAAGGCAAAAAATTTCAATTTTTCAAAATTCCTAACACCACCATTTAGTTTGACAGAAAAATCCTATCATTCTAAAGGTTTTCATTCTGGTTTGTAAGCGCATGGGGATGTTAGTGATTGTTCCAGTTAGGAATAACGGAGGCTGTCCACTGGGTGCTCCCTTACAAATAGCTGCTATTTCGCCTCTTAGTGCCGAAGAGGTCAGTAGTTGGGCATTAAAAATAATAACGGTCTTATATTAACTACTAGGGAACTTCATACCCTATTCTATCCCATTCTTCAAACTTCCAAGATTGCTAAGCAATCTTGATTGGTTCGCTTCGCTAGCTCGCAATGCGTCCCAATTTGAAAAAATATGAATTATTTTGTTGAACAAAAAATACCGATTTAACAATCTGGTTTGGTAAGTAGGTAGTTGGTTAATGAACGTCGCATTGGAGGAACACAACGCGCTATTGGCCACGATCCGGGATCAAACCCGAAGTTTCTGGTTTCTGGAAAACCGAACAATCTGGTTTGATAAGTTTAGAACGAAACTTATCAACTACACTCTAGACTTCAATATATGCATAGATTTTTGGGCTTGTGGTGGATATGACTTATACCAAGAAATAGTATGCCCAGTTACAAGGGGAAACATTAAGGCATAACACATTAATCCAACATCAGTCCTGCGACACTTACTTGACGCATGCGTACCAACAAATTTTCTGAACAGAAACGGAGTACTCACATGCATGTCGTATGTTTTGTCTCATGCCGCTCTAGTGTCTGTGCGAGGTTAGAGATCTTACAACATTCTATTTCTTAATATGTTGCTGATCAGTAAAAAAGTAACTTTTAAATTTTTTTATCACATTGGCGAAATGTGGAAGTTTAGAGAGTAGAGTTCCAATTCAGGTGTTGTCGTCATCATCTGACCGTGATTCAAAATTACAAGGTATTGTTCTCAGATCTTTCCCTTCGGGATTGATCTCGGACCGTCACCAATAGCTCGTTGTAATGCTCCAGTGCGACGTTAATTCAACCACCTACTTACCAAGTTTTTTGATCAATTAAGTCATTTATTTAAAATATCAGAACAATCCAGCTGTATCGGAAGTGTTTTCTTATAAAAGGCGGAGCTTTGAGTAATTTTAGAAAACTTTCTTGTAAGTCCAACTTTAAAAATACAACAGCAAGTTCCACAAAGTTCACTAGTTTCGTCTTCTCTAATTATTTTCTGTTATCAATCTTCACCTTTCACATCTTTCCTCTATGGATCCTTTAAAGTAAGTGTAATAACTGACAGTGCAAGTTAAATTCATTTTGAAATGCGAATTTGAAATTTCTCATTGCATATGTTTTCATTTAAATCCTGGGAAATATTTGTTTATTTTTACTAGATGTGTGATCTAGAATCGTTTCCATATAATTAATACAAATGAGGCCTTTTAGAGGACACACGAGAAAAATAATAACAGAAATCGACGTCACAGGGGCGTGGCAGGAGGCTGTCGGTTGAGTATCCATCGGGGCTGAATGTAATGTTGGCTGTGTTGTCAGTTCAAAAGTTGCATGTTAAGGCAGAAAAAATTCCAGGTAAACAACATTTTTATTTAAACCTTCAGTATTTACGGAAGATTTGAAGCATAGTAACATATCGGAGAACATAGAAGGATTTTGGTTTGGTTGTAGGATGCTTCGAACGGCTCTGAGATCCTTATTCAAAGAGGTTTGTGAAGGAATGTGAAGTTAAAAGGTATCAAAGGCTTAGAGGAAGCTCATTGGATTTGGGACCTATTAAGAAAGTATATCGATAGAAAAGGTGTGGTTTCTATTAACCCTTCTGGTGGATGTCTCGACGAGACATCCCGTCATAAACAAAACTGACCAGATCATTCTGAACGAGATATCTCGTCATTAGAAGAAAATTGACTAGATCTTGATCTCGTCATTCACCAAAAAGTCGATAATATCTTGAGGACGAGATATCTCGTCATTAGGAGAAAATTGACTAGATCTTGATCTCGTCATTCACCAAAAAGTCGATAATATCTTGAGGACGAGATATCTCGTCATTATCAAAATTGGTCAAATCTTGACGAACAAAAGATGTCGTCATTAACAAAATTGGTCAGATCTTGATGGACAAGATATGTAGGCTTTAGCAAAATTGGCCAGATCTTGTTGGACAAGATATGTTGTCATTAGTACGATTGGATAGATCTGGATGGACGATATATCTCGTCGAAACCATTTTAGATGGCTATGTTGCACGTGCATCTTACTTGTTGTCGTGGAATGCATCAGAAGTTGCAAAAGGAAGAAGGAATAAACAACTTGAGTGAGAGAGGCTGTCTGAAGCTATGGTTAGCGAGGTGAGAAAGTTCAATTGGTTATAGTGGTGGATATTCCTAGCAGTGACCTCTGCATCTTTGGCTTGGAAGCGGACCCGGGTCATTGAATTACCACCTGTCCAATCATAACTCATCTGCACATGAGGGAACCAGCCCCACAGCACTGTGACACCTGGCATAAGCGCCCGGAAGTTCATCTCTTACTGCAACTCAAAATCATACAAAAATCGTGCAATTTGTGGTTGCCAGGGTGTTTGAATTGTAACCGGTTTCCGTTCAGTCATGTCTTAACCCTCTTGGTGGTTGTCTCGTCTTATGAGCAAAACTGACCAGATCTCTATGGACAGATATCTCATCATTTGAAGAAAACAAACCAGACCATACTCTCGTTATCATAAAATACAATCGGTAATATCTTGATGACGAGAAATCTCGTCATTAGCAAAATTGGTCAGATGTTGATGGACGAGATTCTTCGTCGTACCGACTTCGAGGGGTTAAGTGAAAAATTTTCTTTACGCTAGTCTTTTCACCTAAAAATAACGACTCTTAAATTCATTCTCTTGCCTCTGAAACTATCATAGTAAAATATTTTAAGAGCAGCATCTTCGTTTGCATTTAATAACTTGAAATTTTAACTTCGAATTAAAAAAATATCATTCCCCTCCCTCCTCTAGTCACCGTGGTTCAAAATTACGTGATGTTGTCCTCGGATCTTTCCCTTTGGGATTGATCCCGGACCGTCACCAATAGCCCATTGTGTTGCTCCAGTGTGACGTTAATTGAAATACCCCCCCCTCCTCTAGTCATATGTTATGAGAGATTTTTTACCCCAAACCCTTTGTGGGATCGGTATCTCATGATGTAATTGAGGGGTGAGGTGCATTTTGGGGTTTCAGATGGTTATAGCAGTGAGACAAATTAGTAGGTAAAAAGAGGGAGTTATATTTTGAAACGTTAAGGACTTATCTGTAGAGAATATAATTTTTAGGGGTTAATTTTAGTACGATTCATACATAGATCTTATTAAATTTATAGTTTTTATTTAATTGGTGCATAACCTTGATAGATTTTTGAATAATTTAATGACGAGAATTAAAGCAATGTTCAAATTTTTAATACTTGTGAATGTATGAGGATTCCCATCTTCATCTCTTTTCTTCATCTCTTTCAAATAACAGGCAATGAAGTCATCTTTTGTTAGATCCTCTTCAGAGCACATTCTCTTGTCGACTTCTTTTCTATTAACAATAACAAAGATGCTTTATGAACGTTAAAATTATACTTTGCTTCTACATTAAAGTCGACCCAATTTTGTTTGAGGAAAACAGAAGAGTTTCGTGAATGTTGTTATTGTTTGAATTTTTGACATAAAAGTTTGGCAGCCTAAAAACTAAATTGTACTTTTGGCTTATAAATCCATTCTATTACTTTTATTAGATTTCTCTGTTGAGAAATATAATAGAAAATGACTTCTCTGAAAATTTATTGATTAAGTATGTGTATATTGGCGAAAGGTAACAAACGGTTGTAAACAAAATAAGATCAACGTAATTCGTGCTTGATTTGAGCTTTGGAGCTACATAGCATAGTAAAAGGAAAACTACACGGATAAGCTAGCCGCTTTTATGACATTGTTCAGCAGTCTGATGACACAAAACAATGAGAAATCTGGAAGATAGAAATCCTTTATAAAAGAAAATGTGAGCGGACGAGAAAATAGGTTTAGACGTCAAAAAATACCATATCGCCTTTAACAAATGAATGGGATGTAACTGGACATTCAGAAGCTAATTATGGTAATATGATTGAGTGTGCACTTTTTCCATGCACTGCATTGGAAATCAGAATTAACACCAGTAAGAAGTGAAATTCAGTTTTATATTTTTGGTTAATTTTATTCCGCTTGCAGAAAAAGTGCTAATCGATGCTTTTTCAAACATACATAAAAAAAATATTATGTGAGTAACGACACAAAGCTATTAAAAATTAAGAAACTTTAGCGCACATGCTATGTGTGGGTCTGGTGGTGGACTAAAATAGTGCGTAGAAATTAACATAGATTTTGAGTAATAAAATTAAGCTTCTAACTAATGGATATGGTGTAAGACATGCAAGTACCAAATGATATAGGAACGAATTATTTTGAAATGTAATTTAAAGTTTTGATTTTAAGTATATATGGATGTATTACACAAAAATAAAGCTGAAATAATTTGTACATATCATAAGACCCGCACATAGCATTTGCGTTGAAGTTTATTACCTATTTACATTTTTTATCAAGCATTTCCTTATATCTGTCGGCGGCAGTGTCGTTACTCACCTTTACCATTACATCCATATTCGTCATCTGACCGTGGCTCAAAATTACGAGGTATTGTCCTAGGTCGAGATTGATTCCGGACCGTCGACAATAGCCTGTCGTGTTGCTCCAGTGTGACGTTAATTCAACTACCTACATATCACATATTTATTATAATTATAAGCATAAAAAATGACCCACTTAATACCTTCAAATGTAATAAAATCAGTCAAAAATATAAGGTAGCATTTCATGTACTTCCTGATGTTAATTCTTACTTCTAATGCAAGGCATGACAAAGTGTTAACATCACAGTCACCTTACTGTTATATTTTGTTCGCGAGATTGTACTTTTGACGTCTAAACCAATTTTTGAGTTCGCTCACATTCTCTTTTCTGGGCTGATTTTCTACCTTTTACAAATCTCATTACCTTCAGTCTTCCGACTGCTGAATTTCTTTAGTGAGCTCTTCCATATAATTTTAGCAATATTATGCAGCTCTAGGGCACAAATAAAGCTATTTAAACTAAGAGGCAAAATTAGTGAAATAATTTGATTTTGTGTTAGCATTGTTCCAACAAGATCAAAAAGAGCACGAGGGGAAAAACTAACACAAAAATGTATTTAAAACAAAAAAGAAACAAAGTTCAAATTGAAATTAGAAGAAAACATTAGGAGCTCGAAGAATACAACTTAGCACTTTCATAGCTGACTCGCAACTGAGCATTAATGGCGGAAACAGTTCAGGGGATAGAGAGCCTATATTGATAAAAAACTTGTATAGTTTCACAACAATGACCTTAACATCCACAGGAAGAACATCGCATGCTGTTTGTACAGCATTATGCACAATGTGAGCTGAGTACCCAATTCCAATAGGTAGCTCTAATTTTAGCTGCAATTTTCGAAAAACATTGCCTTCACCTTCCTCTTAACCCCGCCAAAATTGGTATTGGTGTTGTCAGCAGAGAGGCACACTACTTTTGACTGAAGCGAATATTTCTGGATGCACTTTAAAACGTGATCAAGCAAAATGTCACTTGTTTCACCTGGCACTTCGTCAAAACAGAGCAGTTTTACATTAACTCCATCACTTAAAGTAAAATACCTAACAATAGGAGACAATTTCACGTCTTTTTTGGAACAATCAATGGTGATTGTTACATAATTAACGTCCTTCAGATCATTCAATATTTCCTGAAATATGTACGGAGAGATTACATTGACAATTATGGCCTGTTTTTGTACGAACTGCTGAAAATTTTGGCTCAAACAATTTTTTTAATAGTTTTGAAGTGCAATCACTTGTTTTAAAACTCAATTCGTGTTTAGCAGAATGATAGGCAAATGTTGCCTCTTTTGCAGCACATTGTAACTCACTGTCTCCTTCAACCTTGTTTTTAAAATAATTAGTAATGTTTGAAGATGAAGCTGCATTTACCACATTTTTATGTTTACCACTTCTTAAATGTCAAGTCGTCCCTTGTATTCCAATGAAAACTGTGATTTACATGTCAGGCACCGTACATTTCCAGTGCTGTTTTCACACAATTTTAGAATTCTGTAGTCATTTTGAAGTTTTTCAGTGAACACACACTTTCCTTTTGGGCCCATTTCAAGCTCTTAACATGTAACTCTCAATCACCAAACTCAAAGTTACAAAACAATAGTGAACTGTAATCTTTCAAAGGACAAAGGAAGCAATAGACTAGCAAGTAGTTCACGCACGGGAAACTGGTTCGTGAAAGCCTGGCACCATCAGCGTTGCCAACAACTAGGCGAGACACAACGAAATTTCTCCGCCCTCATTGAACCCACCCGAAATCCCGGACATTTTTCAAACCCGGACGCTTCCCCGGACACAGTATCGAATCCCGGACTGTCCGGAGTAATCCCGGACGTATGGTAAGCCTATTCATCTACTTATTTTCTGAAAAGAGAACGAGTTTACGAACCAGTCTTGAAATTCAGTTCGAGAACGTTGTGCGCCAGTTTTGTGTCAGCATTGTTCCAACACCAAAAAGAGCACGAGGGAAAAAACACAAAAAAAAATTATTTAAAACACAAAAGAAACGAAGTTCAAATTGAAATTAGAAGAAAACATTAGGAGCTCGAAGAACACAGCTTAGCACTTTCATGGCTCGCAACTCAGCATTAATGGCGGGAACAGTCCCGGGGATATATAGGCTCTCTACCCGAGGAAAAGTCACAATCTGTGGTACGTTGGTGGTACGCCATCTGGTGGTATGTTGACTTGCTACAATTTTATATTGTTTGTACCCGTTTGTTGCCATTCGTGCAACAAATGTGGACCATTTCAGTGCCCCAGTGCATTAGTAAAATATGAAAAAGTGTTATGTAAACTTTTAGATACCAAATAAAATATATTCTCTAACTTCCTCTCAAATTCAGACAGTTAGAAAAAGGCCTGTTACCAACTACACACAAATATGCTATTTATGCTCAACAAATTCATTGAAGTTCTTATCAGACTTACTCAAATATTGCTTCAAATTTCCTCAGGAGTACTATGAAACTTCGGATGCTAGAAAGTTTCACGAATTCAATCACTTTGAAGAGCCAAGGCATGTTAATGACAAGATCCACCGAAGATAAATGATCCATGAGTTTTTTCCCAAACGCATGCATTATCTAGTTAGATTATAAAAGGTATCAACAACAGTTCCATATCTAATCTTCATTATAAAGTGAATTTAACCCTCCTGGTGGCTGTATCGACGAGGTATATCGTCATTAGCAAAAATAACCAGATCTTAATAGACGAAATATCTCATCATTAGAAAAAACTGACCAGATCTTGTTCTCGCCATCTTAAAAAAGTCGTTAAAATCTTGATGACGAGGAATCTCTTCATTAGTAAAATTGGTCAGATCTTGATGAACGAGATATCTCTTCGAAACCACTTGACGGGTTAACTCCAATTTTCTTAAAGCACAATCATACTCTTACAAAAAGAAGCAATACGAAACTACATTAAAAATTATATTTTAAGGAAGGTTAGTAGAGAAAGCACACAAAGAATTAAATATTTAGAACACATTTCCACAAATCTTACTTTACGAGACCCTTTAATGACAATTTTGATACTATTCAAAAAATATAATTTTAATAATGCTAATGAAAAAAGACAATTTTAGTATTATTGAAAAAGTAGTACAATTTGAATAGCACTATTCAAAAATATAGTTTTAATAATGTTATTGAAAACTGCAACTTTAATGATAAAATTGAAAAAGTCGAATATTTTAATAATACTTTAGAAAAAGCACAATTTTAATAATATAATTGAAAAAGTATAATTTTAATACTATTGAAAATGGTACAATTTTAATAATACAACTGAAAGTATTATTGCAGACTATAAAATACAATAGGACGCTTTTAAAGAAAGTTTTATTCTGGTACAGGTAATTTTAGGCAAAATTAATGTACTTATAAATCACAATCTATAGCAAGCTTTAATTTCATAAAACATATAAAACATTTCATAATTCGAAAAAATCTATTGGATCCATTTGAAAATTAAATACCATGAATCACAAAAATATGTAGTTTACGTGTAGTATCACTTAGGAGGCTGAATTCAATACGGTATGTGATTTCATAATTTACGCGCAGAATTGCCGTCACCAGTTATAAAAATCAGCTGCTTTATAAAATAAAATCTGCTCGAATGGAAGTGGTCGCAAATCTTCCAATCTCCAAGAAAAAAAAATTCGGAAGACCTTTGCGACATAAAAAACAAAGTACAACCGTCTGATGAAAAGTGCCATAACTAAAAACGCCCAATTGAGCTTTGTGAAAGCAATTCAAAACTGAAAAAGTAACCTTGCTCTCTACTATAAACATAGAGGAGAGATAAAGGTAGAGAGAGAATACTGTTGCACTGAGAGGACCCGAATAACAGTCACATGACTGGCAACTTCGATTAGCGGGAGAACCTTGTCTATAGGATTTTCTCTAGGGGTTTATGAAAAGCTAACTGATGGCTCTTTTAGTCATGGAAAAGGATCGAATCTTGCTGCAAATACAATTGTAAGGAGAGAGAAGCAAATTGGTCGCTCTATACACATCACAGGATTATTACTATTTATTTATCTGCTTTTCCACCTTATATTCCAAGCGTTTTTTAAAAAGAGTACTTTTGCATTGCTAGATATAATCATGTCTATTTGTTATTGCCTGAATATATATAAATTTTTTACTTCATGTGACATTGCAAGAACAATTTGAATACCTGTAAATTTGAAAATATTTTAGAGCGACTAAAACTGTGTTATGTGAGTAGATTTAATGCTTTAGGGTTGTGCATGAAAATGTAGGTTGGCGACTCTTGGCGCCTTCCGCTAATGTTAACCGAAGTCTTGAGAAAATGATATGCCGAAAACTTTTGCAATACTACAAAACCTGGCGAATGTAAAGCTAATATAGGTAGTTTCTTGACATGTAGTTTCTGTAGTTCGCTTTTTATGTTCTTAAGCTAGTGCATTACTCCCGATCGTTGCTTATCAGAATTTTGATGAGAAGTTTGCTTTGATGAGAATGTTAACCGAAGTTTTGAGGAAATGACATGATGAGAATGTCATTTCCTCAAGACTTCGGTTAACATTCGGTTAACAAGATGATTTTGATGAGAATGTTAACCGAAGTCTTGAGGAAATGACATGCCGAAAACTTTTGCAGTACTACAAAACATGGCGAATGTAAAGCTAATATAGGTAGTTTCTTGACATGTAGTTTCTGTAGTTCGCTTTTTTTATTAGCATTGTTATGTTCTTTAGCTAGTGCATTACTCCTGATCGTTGCTTATCAGAATTTTGATGAGAAGTTTGTTTTATTAAATTTTGAAACAATCTATGTACTTTTGGGTTGTCTAAAATTATGAAAATATAAAATAAAAAAGGATTGATTATTTAAAATAAATTGATAAATTAAAAAAAGAGGTGATTATTTAAAATAAAACTAATGGGACATTTTTTAGAAATTATTGAGTTTTGTTTAAATAATCGTTAAAATACGAATTTTTGTTTCACACTTAAATTACCCATATAATAATGAAATTTGTGTTTTATTAATGAGAACAACTTTCATAAGGATATTTGCTCACTTTTCGAAAGATCCAAATGTTACAGAAATACACTCATGTCCAAATTTATCTTTACATACCCTAAAATAATGATATTCCATGAAATATCCAATCGATGTAATCCATTTTTGCAGGAATGTGTGAAAGACAAGCCTAATTAGCACTATCCAATCAAAAGTGATCAAACGGTTTCTCATATGCAAATCAAGGCTTTACGTCATCCGACGGTGAATCAAGAGCTTTCCGCAAAGTGAATATCTGAGTAAATTTCTGCGATACAGCTTTTGATTTCAGTGTGCAAGGACTCAAAATCGGTTTGTTATGGCTCCGAAGTATCATTTGGAAGAAACTGTGAAGTGGCGAATTATCGGCCGTTTAGAAGCAGGGCAGACAATCATGGAAGCAGCGAGATGTGCGAATATTTCAAGACAAACAGTCTTTACGCTATGGAAACAATTTCAGAACTCTGGAACTGTTGTAAGGAGGCCTGGACAAGGTCATAAACGAATAACAACTACTTCTCAAGATCGATATCTGGCAATAACTGCCCGTCGTAACAGGAAGTCTACTGCTCGGCAATTGAGTTCAGAGGTTGCAGCCGCTACTGGAACTGTTGTATCACGGCAAACTGTATACAGAAGGCTTAATGAAAAATGTCTTTATGCCATAAAGCCAAGGGTATGTATCTCACTGTCTTCACAACAAAATAGGGATCGCTTTAACCTTTACACTACGGCGCTTTTATTCCGCTCTCTGAATTTGGGATGACTGTTGTCCCGCCCGTATTCAAAAGGTTAATTGGTTCAAAGAATATGAGAACTGGAGTGAAGACCAAATGGACCCTGTTCTCTTTACTGATGAGTCGAGGTTTAGTTTAACATCTGATTCAAAACGTGTTTACATCTGGAGGTAGTCAGGAACGCGAAATCTTCCTTCGAACATTATAGAACGTGACCGTTTCGGTAGTGCAGGTGTGATGGTATGGGGAGGAATAATGATCGATGGACGTACGCCCTTACACGTTTTCAACAGCGGATCTGTGACCGACCAGAGATATCGGGATGAGGTC
Organism: Meta bourneti; assembly: GCA_933210815.1. NCBI lineage: Eukaryota > Metazoa > Arthropoda > Arachnida > Araneae > Tetragnathidae > Meta > Meta bourneti. The sequence continues at coordinate 65,418,024 of OW119928.1, forward strand.
TTAGAGCTTTAAGTAAGAATTTTCAGAGGTGCATATGGATCTGACTTTTTATTTATGGACGATATTGCTCGTCCACATCGAGAAAACCTCGTTGACGAATTCCTTGAAAGTGAAGCCATTGAGAGAATACCGTGGCCAGCAAAATCTCCTGATCTGAACCCGATAGAGAACTTATGGGACTACCTAGGAAAAGCAGTTGCAGAGAGACATCCTCCTCCTAGATATATCAATGCCCTGAAGACCGCATTGCTGGAGGAGTGGAACTTAATTCCCAAAACTGTGGTAACAACATTATTGCCAGCATGAAAACACGTTGTGGTATGTGTGTACACGTCAGGGGAGATCACATTCCATATTGCATTCAAAAGCCTTAATTTTTTTCTTAGTTATTCTTTTTTTTCTGAACTCTCCTTGTCACATATTATTGCCATTTTTATTGTTTCATGCTACAGTTTTATATTATATGAAGTGTTCTTAAATTTTTTTCTTTGTATTTATGTGTTATGATGTTATGTATCATTTCACACAAATTCATAAAATTATAGTTCACAGTTTCTGAGAAATCCATGATTTTATGCATGTAAAGATAATTTTAGACATGAGTGTATGTTCGAAATAAAAAATAAAAGTTTTACTTTTAACAATAGTACATACTATGTAATAAATGTAAATTTAAGAAACGAAGAATAGTGAAATTGAATTTAATTATATTTTTACCACATTCAAGTTTAAAAGTGTATTTGTAACTATTTTAATTCTGAAATGTGTATCATAAATGAGTAGAACAGTATAACTTTTTATGATTTTTAATTTCATATTCTTTCAAGGACGGCTTTCAAATAGGCTACGACTTCCAAGCTTATTGTTTTTAGTTACAAGTTTTCGTATGCATAATAGAGTAACAAATTTTAAAAATACAAAACATTTTCAATTTAACAATATTCACAAAACAAAAGAGCTAAAGTGATTCAGATACAAACTCTTTTTTTTACTGTGCATTTGGGTTCCTTACTGTTTTAGATTAATCTTGGTAGCTTTGAAATCATTTTAGTTTGAGGTAAGAAAAGCAGAAAAACTGGTGCTCAAAAACCAATTTCATGAAAAATTAGTTCAACATGCATAATATCGTAATCCATATCAATTTCGCTCAACGTTCGATATGATCAACATTTCAATACAAAGCTCAACATACTGAAAATCGAAATTATCTTTGTTTATTCATGAATGCCAAATTTCCAATAAAATGAACTCAATTCATTTATTCTTGTGTTTACTCTTTATTAAATTCAAAATGTTACAGCCGATATACTTACATTACGAAACCGAAATTACCACCAAGGTCATTTACGTTGCAGGAGATACGAAGCCAAATCTAGTGTTGTTGACTGGCAAAACGTGGGGTAACTGAGGAACACTTGAGAATGCCCATCTGAATGGGGACGCTCTCTCTATCTCTCCTGTATGACTAGACTCTTGAGCATGTGTTTTTTGGGGCAGTTCGAACTCGGCGGAACGAATTTGACGATGATTTGCTAAAAACGGCGCCAAATATATGCAAAAATTAACCATTGAACTTCTTTATGAGTTTTGAAGAGGTAGGTATATTTGGTTTTTCTACAAAATTAAAAAAAAAAGGTTTTTACGACAATCTACCAAACCACTAATTCCGATGCTTTCTTATATGGTTGCCACAGCTTGGTGTTTAAACTTTGAAATTGGCGTCACTTGAAAATTTTCTTCCTAAAGGAAAATACAGAAAATGTTTTTTCGTCTGGAAAACCAAAAAAAACCGAAGGTTTTTCATTCTGAAAATCCGTAAAAGGTTGCAGGTATGTGATTGTATTAAGCGGAAGGAACTGTAACACGAAATTAACTCACCTCGATATCTCCCTTTTCCTTTTCTGGATCCAGGTGCCTCCCAAAAAGAAGCGAAAGGCTATTCGTTATCTGAGACAAAGCTAGTGGTTCTTCGAAGAAAAAAGGCCTACCTTCTGCTTTCTTGATCCCTTTCACGAACTCGGCAGCGTCATCCTGTATTAAGAATAAACTTTTAAAATTTATAACGAAAGGTATTAACACTAGATTTACCACACCAGTCAAAATGACTGGTTTTACAATTTTATTTTAAAATTCTTACTTCACCTTAATTTTTTTGAAACGATTGTCATGACATTTGTAGCGATAATTAAATGAATATTATTAGGCGGTTAGTTTTATATTTTTATTCAAAATCAAAAAGTTTTTGAATATCATCGGTACTTATACCAAACCAGTCAAAATGACTGGTGCATTTTTCTATGTGATGGAATGAGTTTTGCGCAGTTATAATAAATTATAAATACTGCGTAATTGTAGCACGATAAAAAAAATGTCATGCGGGTGATAATTACAGAATTCGTGATAAATTTTCAGTCGTTGATTGAATTTTGAGGGGTGTTGACTGTGGACCTTTGTTTAGAAAACTGGAAAGAAACATTTCTTTGGATACTGAAATATTGTATATTCTTTGGTAAGAAAACTAAATACAGAGAGAAATAGTATCCTATTATTAGTTTCAAATTATTTTTATAATTATCGCTAGGCCCCAAAAATGACAACACGAAAGAAATCTTCCGTGTCTTTGGAAAATATCACCGACATACCTATGGAATGTTCGGATGTTGAAAATGATTAGCTTTATGATAGCGAAGGCTAATTATTAGATAACCAAAGTGATCCACACGGCAGGAACAATAAACATGTTGAATATCGAGAGTAGTGATAGCGATATTTCTGATAAGAGCAATGAAGATGATTCAAGCGACAGTGAATACGAAAACATTTCAAACATACGTAAGCGAAGATGTTTACCATTGCCGTCCAGTTCCAGTGACGAAGATGAAAGTGAAGCAGAAATTTCTACAGACGGAACTATTTGGAGAAAAATAAAAGGGGGCGTTGGTGGAAGATTATCAGTTCACAGAATTTTCAAGGATACTCCCGGGCCTACAGCTTATGCAAAAAGAAATGTTATGAAGAAGGAAATAAGTAGCGCATTTTTATTAGTAATTGACCATTTTATTTTAGAACATATAAGAACTTGTACAGAGTTAGAAGCTTCTCGAGTTTTGAACAAAAAATGGATATTTACGCAAGCAAAATTAATTAATATATTACAATTAACCTAATTGAAGTAATTTATCATTTATAAAAAATATATAAAGACTGGAAACCCCACCAACCATTTTTTATAAGACCAGTCATTTTGACTGATGTCGGTAGAAAAATCATAGTCAAATTGTCGGTATATCTAGTGTTAAAAATATTTTAAATAGGGCAAATAATACTGAATATTGTTCTCATCCGAAATTTGGGTGATTATAAAATATTCTTGCGGATACTTTCACCTACAGCTGTAAAATTTGTATGCCAACAAAGGTGGCCATCAATAAATTACACACATGTCCAAAAATTAAGGATAGTGCTATCCGAGATGAATCCCGTAACAAGTACGTACACCGAAGTACCTCGAGTACGAAGTATAAATAATCCGTAAGTTGTGTGGAATAAAATAAGAACACCCACTGGTGCCTCGTGGTGCTACTGGGAACTAAATATATAAAAAAATGCTTTGGTTAACACATTGTAAATTTCAGTTATTACGAAAAGAATATTTTTTTGCTCTGTTAAAAGCAGCCTAATGGGGAATGAGCCGCCTCTGACCCTAATGCGGGCCTCGAAACATGTAGAAAGGGCTGCCTAAGGGTTAAGGGTTCCCATGGCAAGGAATTCCATTCTAGAGCACGTCTTTGCTCTTGTCTTAAATGGAGTTATGTACATCCAAGAACATTCCAAGCATGCTCTATTGGATTGAGATCAGGTGACTTTGCTTGATACGAATTCAGTATTATCCTTAACTTTTTGACATGTGAATATAAGGGCATTTATTGCAATTTATAACTGGAAATAATACCTGAATCATTGTTTCCCATAATCCTTTTCCTAAACCTAAATTTCTCATTGTATGAATTGCGAACCGTCTTTGCTCTTGCCATTCTTCACCATTCAGCCCAGAGAAACCTAGCAGTATAAGCATACATGCATTTAGGTATTTGAAAGTTTGCACTTAATTCCAAGTTAAGGGTATACTTTTAGAGAAAACTTAAATTTTATAACTTTAGCACAACTTTGAAACTATTCACTATTTATTTCATTAACCCTCCAAGTGGTTTCTACGAGATCTCATCCATCAAGATCTGATAAATTTTGCTAATGACGAGATATCTCGTCATATATATTGCTATTTTGATGGTGAGGTATCGTCATCATAAAAAAAACGGCAATATCTTGAGGACGAGATATCTCGTCATTAGCAAAATTGATCAGATCTTGATTAACGAGACATCTCGTCGAAACCGTTTGGAGGGTTAAAGAATAACGGCTTTAATAATAATAATTTAAGAAATGTACAGTGATGTGATGTATTTATGCACCAATATTAGTTGATATAATATGTTGGGTATTATTTGATTAAAATAAATGTATTTTTATTTAAATGTTTCTAAACACAATACGTGGACGAATAGATTTCAGAGGAAATTTTCAATAACGAATTGATAAAAAATAATGTAACTTTCTTGGAAATTTTATACATCAAAACGCGTGTCATGTGAACGGTGTAGTACATTCCTATGTATCTCCAAGCGCCTTCTCATCACTAGAACGATCGGAGATTGTTGAAGCGCCGAAGCTATCTAGCACGTTGATTCTCGCGATTTCTTCATGTGAACACTCCAGTAGAACTTTGTACTTTGGCTATCCGCGTTTTGTTTTGACGTAAACGCACATTAGAAAACGCCTCGTGTGAACGGGGCCTAAAGGAAAGCATTTCAAGATATAGGGTTACATAAATCTAAATAATTATGTTTAATTTGATACGTCAACAAAGAATGCCATTTAACCTTTCACTATACGAGGAATCTGTCAGATATATTTTCTGCGTTTTAGCCGAAATTTCTGGACAGCCACTGACGATATGCGGTTGAAACAATTTATACAGTAGAAAAAATAACCGATGGAGGCTGAAGATAGCTTTCAGTTTCTATTATCTGACAAGGATTACACGCCCTACTCGTGTCAGTTTTTATAATTTCTTTTGAAGTTATTTCAAAATAATCTTTTTGAGCACAATTCGAAGATTTTAAATAGGAATTGAAATCAATTTTTCTCTAGCTTTCATTTTATTTTTCAGATACACAACTTCTTCCCTCGTGAGTTTTACAATCGCGATATCTAAATTTTTAGTGATCAATTGCAAAACTGACCAGATCTTGATGGACGAGATATCTCGCCATTAGATGAAAACTGACCAGATCTTGATCTTGTCATCATAAAAAAATCACCAATGTCTTGATGACGAGATATATCGCCATCAGCAAAATTAGTTAGATCTTGATAAATGGGGTATTTCGTCAAAACCAATTGGAGGGTTAAAAATCAGTCTGCGTGTGCGGTGAATGTATTATACTCCTGTTTTAGTTCTTCTGTGATTTGCTTTGTTTTTACTGAGATAAAAAAAGCGAGTGTTATCTTAAAAGACCGCCTACTTGTGTCGCATTTCGAGCACGCCTACCAAGGGGTTAAATCTTTATAAAAGAGGCAATAGTTCCTTGAAAGAATAAAATCCTTTCAAGAAACTATTTTCTCAAACCATTTATCACTTCTGAGTACATTCAGTCATAAGGTTCATTTAATATCATAACCATAGAATTGAACTGAAATTTGGTAAAAAAATAAAATAGAACACGAACCTCCTTTTCCAGCGAGAAAATCAAAGCTGTGGGGAGGTCTTGCTAATGTCATGGGATGATTTAATATTTCTTTGGCCAAGTGATAATCGCTTATACATATCACATGCTGAGGTCCTATGTAGAAGCTAGGAAGGATAGAAAATATTAGAATGCATAACTATTAAAAGCTAATGGCTTTAAACATTAATTTAAAGGAATGAAGAATTATTAAATTTAACGCATTTTTATTTGCAGTATCAGTGTTTTCCCCAATTTCAATTATTTTAATTTCCACTCTTCAAAATTTAAACACATATTACCAAATTGCTTTAACTTAAGATGATAAGAAGCCTATATTATTACAGACGCTTCAATTCCAAAGTAGAATCTATTCGATATAAATGTATTCACTTCTTGGATATCATCATTTTAATATTAATTTTAATTATACATACATGCAAAATAGTCTATAAGTTTGGACTATTTTGCACTTTTTGCACTATTTTGCACACCCTGTACATTTCTAAAATATTCGATGTTCGACATTTAAAGATATTTTTGTGTTTGAAAGTCATGTCTGGGAATAAAAAGGGTTTTATTGAAACAGTGAATCATATTTATTTGTCTAACACGTAAAAAGTTGAATGTTTCATAACATAAATAGGCAGACTGTTTTTGAAAAGCGTCACGTAAAATTGAGAGTATACAAATTTCTAGTGAATCACGTGGTCTTCTCTTATTGTAAATGATCAGTAAAAGGAAAGACTTAAATTTTGATGCAAGTAGCTTTTTCAATACTGTATTCCGGAAATGTCATGGGTGTAATTTGCTGAATTTTATTCATACGGCCCTTAAGAAGGAATTACTTGTCGATGAACGAGCCACAATCGTTTACCTGTTCGAAAGACTGGTAACTTTAAGCAAAATAGCCGCTTTTGAAAGGTTTCGGTGAGTACTGTCTGTAGGACACAAATGTTTTGATGAAACTAGGTAGAATAAAGATTGTTTTCACTCCCAGTACACCACGAATAACTTCAAAAGCGGAAGAGAAACATGGTACTCATGAAAATGTAAGCAATTTAAAACAGCGCCTGTTCAAATCTCAATTTGTTGCGAAGTACTACAGTATTATAAACCACAGTAAAGAGATTGCAAAACCATGGTCTCAATGTGGATATGTGACAGCAAAAGACCACTTCTAAGAGCTATAAATAAAAAGAGACTACGGAGCCATAAAATATTAAAATAGACTCTAGGAGACTGCAAAAGGGTCCCTATTTACAAATGGATTCAAATTTAAACTTTTTGACTTTTTGGCATTAGAGAAGATACGTCAGTATATATCACTCACCGTCAAGCTTTAAGATAGTTCTGTGATAGTGTGAGACTGCTTTGGAGGCAATGCAGTTGGTAATTTGTGCAAAATAAGTAGAATTTTGAACCAGCATGGGTAACATAATATTCTCCAACGGCAAGCAATACCTTGTAGGAAGCTCCTGATTAGTAGTGGATTTGTTATCCATAAAGCCATGTGACCCGAAATATGCTTCTAAATTATGGAGAAATTATATTGCTAAAAAGCAAACTTGGAGAACTTAAAATTATGCACGGGTCATCCCAGAATTCCGATCTCAATTCCATAAAATTTCTATGGGATAAACCTGACCGAAAAATCCGAAATCTCTTTTGGACATAAATCAGCCATAGAAAGATCTACTTGGAGGATCGAAACAAATCATCCCGGTAGATATAGAAAACTTGCTTGTTAGAGAATTGCTCATTCATAACTTATTTAAGAACTTATTTTAAAGTATTTCGTAAATATATATATAAGATAGAGATGCCATTCATAACTTATATTGAGAGCCTATCACAACATATATTTTTTTAGATACATTATATAGTCAATTCATAACCCACGTGAAGAGAATTATTCCATTCAGAACTTAACTATCATAAAATATTTTATTAGTTAAAATACAAATAGTCCATTCATAACTTACATTAAGAACCTATCGCAAAATAATATTTTACTTTTTGTTAAAATACATTATAAAATCAATTAATAACTTGCGTGAAGAAAATTATTCCATTCATAACTTACAAGAACCTATCATAAAGTATTTCGTTAGTAAAAATAGAAAAATAGTTCATAACTTACATTAAGAACCTATCAAAATATTTTATTTGCTAAACTATAACAGCCAATTTGTAACCCACATAAAATGAATAAGACCATTCAGAACTTACTTGAAAAACCTTTCATAAAGTATTTCCTTAGTTAAAATACATCCAATCATACCTTACATTGAGAACCTATCATAGAGTATTTTGATACATAAAATACAATATAGTTGTATAGTCACTTTGCAATACACATTATAACGAATTCAAACGAATCTTACCTAAATATATCGCCATACTTTTTACTCACATCTCTTAAAGTTACGTTAGGTCTCTTTCCCAAGAAGGGATAGTATCCAACTAATGGTAATCCAATAGGCCCAGGTGGATGACTGCGGCTCAAAATCCAATTGTAGATTACAGAACATATGAAGAGGGAAAAGGCGAAAACACAAAGAATACTGGTCACATTCAAGTCAAGAAGGAAAGCCATCTTGGAGATGAAATATCTCAACTCTCCTGCAATTTAAGTATTTGTTAGGTCTACATAATTTCAATCTCAATTGAAATGCCGTATCAGTTATGAAGATAAAAACACAACACGCGAAAAATATCGCAGGAAATAACCTTGAGCGAATATAATCAATCTTTCTCCCAAAGAACAGATGGTTCGAGATCTGATAGTAAACCATTGATTGGGGCGATTTTGTGAAATTTATTCTGGCGTATGCACACAGGGCGACCTGTAAGAACAGAACTTCCACATCCTCTAAGGGGTCGCTAGTTACATGGTAGCGGGACAGGGAATGTGTGTGTGGAAAGTTTTAGTACATGCATTTTATACTTTTATATTTTATATTACATTTTATTATAATTATATATTTTTGCTGTTGTTTTATACTGAAGAGCAGGATTGCCAGATTTAAAGATTGAGCAAGCGACCGATTTTGTTTTTAAAAACGCCCAAATGCGCCCAAACAATTTTGGAGTATTTGGTCAAAAGAAAAACAAAATTAATTTTTTGTGAGAAATTTTCAATGTTTTTCTAAACACACCACCGGAAGACGAAATTAATTCGTCCGGTTACACTAGTGCCCTCTATGTTAGCTTTACGGGAACTCATACCTTTTACGTTGGAAGGTGTCTAAGTTTGGAGAGTGCGACATAGGCGTGAAATATAAGTATACTGAGCATCGACATTGAGAGGAGCTTCAGAAAGTGTGACTGAACATGACCAACACGTCGACTAGTAGTCACATGACTGCTCAGTAAAAAAATTCACTTGGTTCGCCGAATCGACATCTTATTGCCTCGCTTGGCGATACATCTTATGACATGGTAATGTGAATGCATATTTCTATAGAATGGCGACGAAAATGGTGAAAATGCTAAAGTCTACTGCTATATCTCGCGGATCATCAGATGATGAATGTTCGTTTTCACCCGGCAGACAAAATAGTCCAAGGGAATCGATCATCTGATGAAATAGAAAGAGCACGTGGGCGGAGTAAATGTTGTAAGATCTCAGAAGGGTAAGTCACGTGAACTGACTAAACGACGTGGGACAATTGACTATCGAAACGCAAACTAGTGTTTTTGATCACGTTGGATAAACACTTTAACTAATCAATAACTTGTCCCAAATTAGGATTCATGCTTTTTCCCACAACCACGCGACAGATCTTTAAACCAAGCGATTGGCAGAAATAACATGAAGCTGACCCCACATTCTCCGTCATTTTCATTGGAAGGTCGATGTCTGTGTCATGTTACTACAAGTTTTGGTCACATGATCTTGGGCACATAAAAAGGTTACCATTGCTCACTCTACTATTAAATTTCCTCTAAGGAGCGCGGTGCCAGCTCAGGTGTAGACCTCATCATCTGACCATGGTTCAATGCTACGAGGCATTGTCCTCGGATTGGGATTGATCATGGGTTGTTGTTAATATCCTGTTGTGTTGCTCCAATGCGACGTAAATTCAACAACTACCTACCGACCCTCTAAAATCCAAAGGAGGAGTGTTATGCTATTAGTGTATGGAAAATAGTAAACAATGCATTCATGAAGGATATTATACGTAATGCGCAATATGTTTAAGCAGTTCACCAGGAGAAGTTCATTCTGTTGATATAAAAATAGTGCTACATAGCATATCATTTTTAACCCAAAAGTGTGCCCAAGCACCTAACAAAAAAATTCGGACAAAAAAAGAAGTCCATCGGATTCAATTGCTCAAATCTGGCAACACCGTTAAAGAGAGTAAACCTTTCTTACGAGTATTGACAAACTGCGTGTGCAATTCTACTTTTATTTGCAAATATTTATACTATAAAGAAAGATACATTGCTAGACAAAGGTTAGCTCTTGTCAACACGTGATATCTGTGTGCTTAATAACAAACCATTTTCAATGATTTCATATGAAGTACGGCTTCGGTAGACGAAATTGGGGAAGTCCATTTTTACAAAAGTGATAAACTAGCTGGGTGAAAGGGCTGTTATATTCAAAAGTATGTGTGGGCGAGTACCATAGGTGATTATTGGTTTCGAAATAGCTGCTAGTGCTTCCTGTACCGGACAATTTGTTAGAAACCACGCTGAAGACGCAAATTGTTTTTTTTGCTAACGCATTGTTTACGTTTAACCTCATCCCTAATTGAGCAAGTGGAATCGTTCAAAACCACGTGATACAATCTATGCAACATGATATGTGCAAAAGCATGCGTATATATGCATGATCTTGCGGTTGATGCGATATTTCTTCGATTTCATGTGATATTTTCTTCTACAACAAAAAAATTATGCATTCGTTTTTCATTTGCATTACAATAAAACTTACTATAAGTGTCGAAAGAAAAAGAAAAATTCTGCACTTGAACATTGAATACAAATACGCATTGGTTTTCGTGAAGGGTCAGCCATCTAGCCCAGTACTGAGGCCCGTCACCTAATTTGATCCGGGGGTTCAGATGTGGGGGGCCTGTACATGGGTGCAGGACCGGACTTCCTCTTTTCCGATGGTAGGCTAACCTAAATCGTCGACCTAGTTGCCAATCTGATCACAACCATCAGTAAAGTGTGTCATTATTTTGTGCAAGCATTAAATTACTTGAGCTATATTTTCTGTTTTTATCCTCCTCATATCTGCAATGTAAGGTCAATCCTGTGTTTCGGAACCTCCAGTACGGCATTTTGAATTCCTCAGTGTTTCTAAAGGTAGTTCCACCGTGCGCATAGATTTTCTATTGGTATATCACATCAGCAATATGGGGTCTCTAAGTTTCAGAACCTCCAGCAAGGCATTTGAATAATACCTTTGTTTCGGAAGTTATTATTCTAGTATGAAAGGAAATCCTCCGGATCCCACGTTGCGGATGTGGGGTAAGACTTAACCCTCCTTATGGTTTATCTTCGAGTCGAAAACTACCCTATAGTGACAAGCCTCTGATGAAAAAACCTGCTCCAAACTGTCACCAGTTTCGGACAAGGGACAATTTGTATTTCCTACTTGAATCTTCATTCCCCTTAGAGTAATATGTCAGTTTTGTTTCGACGAGATATCTCGTCCTTAGCAAAACTGACCTGATATTTGACGAGATATATCGTCGAAACACTTGGAGGGTTAAATGGCGGGCCCGTAACTAAGTTAAATTAAGGATCCCTTCTGGAAATGAAAATATATATTCAGAGCACCCAATGTTCAACTCGCTTGCATGTATAATTTTTATCCCCTATTTCTTTGCACATTTACAGCAAATATTATTTGAAGAATCTTAGTTTTTGTACTTTGAAAATATTACTCATTATAATATTTGATTCCATTTTAAAAATTATTATAGACGGCACTGTCAAGGATAGCGAACTATGTCGAAAGGATTTTTCACCTTTTTATAACTTCCTATTGGAATTCGAATTTGATTTTGATTGCCGAAGGAACGAGAAAGTTTCCCTCTTAATTTGATGGGCCCAAGACTCCGTAGCTTCAGATGATAGACCACCTTGTCTCTACTTGACGAGTCTCAAATCTTGCAACAAGTTTGTGCTTGTCAGTATGTGCTGATTAATGTTTCTCAATTTTGAAAAAAATTGCTGGTGTTGAAGTCGAGAGACGTAACTAGGCTAGTTTCTACGAAAACCCTCCCCGACAACACCTGATACCGTCCCACTACACATTAATTCCATTAGTCCAAATTTTTTTTATTCAACTTAGATGGCAAATGCTTGATTTCAAAGGTAAATAGATTAATTTGCAGTAATTTCATTTTTAGTATAAGATAAAATACCTAATTAATTCTAAGATACAGAGGCTGTTCGGACATTTTTTGAACGATTTTGATGAGCTGTAAAAAAATTGTATGCTCCGAAAGAATTTTATTTTCACAGCAGTTAAATAGTTAAAGTATAACTTATCGTCTGCTAGCTCAGAGTTTTGTTTACTTTCAAAATGGCTCTTTTAAATAAGCAATGGATGGAAAGCTATGTTTCCGCTCTTTCCGAAGAGAATTATGTTATTCAATTATTCTAAAACGCTGTAAAAGTCATGGTTTTTCGATATCTAAAGGTACGATAAGTAATATTATTAATGAGAAAGGAAAAATGCGTTAAAGTGGAAAAATACTTCCAAATGCGTATCCAAAAAAGAAAAGAATTTCTGAGAATATTTGTAAGGTAAGATCTTTAATTTTAAAAGAGAATCTGCCAAGTCAAAGGACCATTACGAAGTCATTATAATGTTCAGTTTCAACTGTAAATAAAATAATTAACAGTGATTTGAATCTTAAAAAGGCCAAAAAATACGTTCATCGTCTATCTCCACGACATATTGCAGAACGCAGAACTCGCTGCAGAATTCTGTATGAGAAGAATTTAGCTGGAGAAAGATGGAAAAATGTTGTTACAGTAGACGAGGCGTGGGTGTATTTAAGTGATTGCAATAAAAAAGAACAATTTATTATTATAAAAGAGGAGAAAAATCTTAAAACTTGGTTCAACTTGGTAACTTTAACGTGAGTACTTTCTCTAAGAGATTTATGATTGTTGCCGGTTTTGCATATAATGGAAAATTAAAAGTAAAAAGAGGGGAAAAATGTAAAAATCAACTCCCACATATTATCAAGACTATATTTTATCCCCAATATTCAAAAAGAAATATCATATCTTTACCCACAGTGCCAACAATCAGTAGAACTGCATCAGGATAAAGCAAGTAACCACACATCTAAATCCACTATTAAATTCTTGGAAAAAATGGAACAAGAAACAGATATCAAGATACCCTTTACTGATATTCCTGCTAAATCTCCAGATGTCTCATCCATGGACTTTTGTGCTTTTGGACTTTTAAAAAGAGAATTATCGAAACGTCGACCGAAAACCATTCAAAGATTTTGGAAAACTGTGGAACAAGAATTAGGAATAACAGATTTCAAGTTATTATCTTGAGTATTATACTTAGACATTTTACACAATATCTTAATCTATTGACAAAATGTGAAAAAAATTAATTTAAACACAGAAAGCTTGAACAAAAACTTAACTTTACGGGCTTTTTCGGCTGCAAACATTTTTACAATGTCCTCAAAAGATAGCTTTGAAGCTAACTTGTGATCTATTGATATGATGCTCAGGTTGGTTAGTCGTTGTTATCCTGTTAAGTTTCTGAGGTAATTTTTTATGATCTTTAGTTTGCTAAAACTCATTTTATTTCAGGCGACTGAGACTGGTAGTATGACGAAAATTCTCAACGCTGTCGTTATGTTGGTGGACGCGTCTTCAAGTCCGTTCTTGTATATTAACGTCAGAAGACCTAATGGTGTAGCCGTTTTCATATTAGGGCTTAAATCCAAGACATGATACTTAAAACTCTCCACTTTTATCGCCAGCTAGTCCCTGTCTAAGTCTTCTTTATATGTGGTAGCTAACTCAAGTGCCTGGTTCTTCAATTCTTCTCCATTCATTGTTTCAAACCGAGCTCCATTGAGGAAACCAAATAAACTATTCATGTTTTGAATGACTTGAAACCTGTGCCTCAGTTCATTCAGAATCCGATCTATTATTTGTATAATTAATGATCTGAACTTTTTTCTTCTGAGAATTCATAGCTTTCAACTTCACCCTTCTCATCAAACATCCGCTTCTTCCTCCGTACTTCTTTAAAATGAGGATCTAGGTTAAACTTTCCTGCTATTTCTTCACACATTCTGCATTTAGCTCCTTTTATAGTTTTTGGTTTTGTAATCTACTAATAAGTTTTCCTCTTCATTTTTATCATATGTAAATATCTATAGCAAAAAATATACTCGGCCAATTTAGCCCCCCTCCCCAATCCGGCGCCCGGGGCACATGCCCCGTCTGCCCCCCTAGTTACGTCCCTGTTCAGGTCTCTCATTTTAATAGTCCGTTCTGTCTCCAGTGCGACTTTAATTACCATTACTATTACTCTCATTTTACCCACCCCCTGGACAATTTAGAATTATGTATTCCCTATAATACAAAACATTTCACCAAACTGCCTTCTCAGTCAAAATGAAAAAACTGCTCGGCAGTCGTTCATGGCCTATGAAAATCGCTATATATTTCAGTTAGCCACACTTTCGATTCAGGAGAATGCTTTGGAACTTTCTAAAACTTATTCAAACCACATTCCATTCAATGCGTTCTCCTTTACGGGGAACGAAAGCGTAATTTCACCGAATGAAAAAAAAAAAACCTTTTCATAGAAAGTACTCATTAAGCGTGAAGGAACAGGATAAGATTCGAACGAGGTCATCGTTTTCTCCAACGATTGCCCATTATATAACATGTGACACGAGCCTGAGGGTTTCAGAGCAATTGAATCACGACTGTTTAGGGGTCATGGGTTACACATTTCAATTTTCAATAAGGGCTGACGCCAGTTTACATCCGTTTTCGCAACGAAGATGGGTACTATTTGTTAATCAAGTGCAGTGGAATATAGGATGAAACTGTTGCTCAAGGTGAATGCTTCTGAAGAACGTTGAATTGATTTTTAATTAGTTCAAAGACACAACTTTTACTAAGGGGATTTTTATTATCTGAGTCGAGTGTTGATTGTCGAAAATTTTAGTTGCATGTTTTGATTATTCTACTGTCATAATCGTCCCTTCTAAGTAATCTGTTATTCAACATTATTTGTTAACCAAGTGCAATGGATAATGGTTTTTGACTGTTCGTAGGTCGGAAGCATCCGAAGAACGTGAATTCACTTTTTTAGTCCAGATATACAGATTTTCTGGTTTTCTATTGTTTCAGTCTGTTGTTGACTGTCGTTGGTTTTTGGGTTTTATGGAACAAGGGTCATACTTGTCTAAGCGTTGAATGCCGCATATCCGGTTTCAACAGAGTCGGGTATTGATTGTCGTATATTCGGTTTGAATGTTGCATTGTAAATCCTGTCAGAATAGTCCCTTCGAAATAGAAGACTGTTAACCAGTGCAGTGGAATATTGGATGATAGCGGTTTTCAAAATGAATACTTCTGAAGAATGATGAAATGATTTTTAATTGGTAAAGAAATGAAGCTTTTTCTGATTTTCTTCTGTTTGAGTTGGTTGTTGATTGTCATAGATCCTGTTATATGTTTTAATTCTAGGCAAACTGTCATATTCGTTCCTTGTGAATAATCTGTAAGAAGTGGGACGTGATGTGTCCTGGCATCAAAATCATAAAAGAATTTTTTTATAAATTAAGAATTTCGATTTGCTGAACATAATTTAATAAGTACAGAAAAAGTTATCAGTTATAATCTTGGACTCTTTCTAATTTCTAAGACAATTGAAAATATCTGGTGGATATTTTCAAGGTGGCCCTATGGTGGATCTTATAATACTGTTTCTTGATGTATAACCAGACCTTAGGAAGTGTCCTCTTTTCCGTCCCGGATCCCATGGAAGTAAAAGTCATTGCATTAATATACTCCCCTATGAGAGGTATTTTCAATGTAAACAAATAAACCAGAAGGACCTGCAAAGATTTTACTGCTGGTCCAAATGCTCTCGTATGAAACATATCACGGTTACCTTAAAATGTAGTTTATTGCCGCTTTGTCTACGTCTGGTGTTTGATCTAATTTGTGGAAACAATCAACAATTATTTTTCAATTAGGAATCAGATCTTTGGAACTTTTATTGTCGAAATGCTGGAATATATTCGAAAAATAAGCCAAGTGACGTTACGTTCAGAATACGAACACGAAATACATATCGCTGCAGAAATGCTACCGTCACCTGTATTTAGACTGACATAAAATGCCTCATATCGGTTGCAAATAGGTTCTTTTATAAATGGACAGTTATCAAAATATTCATTGATTTCGTAAGAATTTTCACGTCATGGTAGCACTTTGTGTTTTCTTGCTAAATAGCCGAATTTACATTTCACTAGAGCAGTAGTTCTTAACCTTTTTAGTGATTAGCACCCCCTTGAGTCTAAAAATAAGTTATCCTTTTTTGAAAGAGCCACGCGTAAGTCATCATTTGCATTTAAGCGATTTCTGGCTTTTGTTTCTATGCGCAAAAGTTATGAAAATCCCATTTCACACAGGTAGGTGGTGGCAAATGGTAAAAGTGTCTGCAATGCTGCTTTTGTCAGCTATGTATAAGGTTCTAACTGTGTTCGCCAGAATTGTTCTAAGTCCAGTTTTTCAAATTCCATTTGAATACGTGCATTGGTTCGTATTTCAATAAGATCGTCTTTTATTAAATCGCTGTTGTTCATCGAAACTTCTCTCGCACCCCAGAGGTGCACACACTCCAGGTTAAGAATCACTGTACTAGAGCAACACAACGGGCTGTTGACGACAGTCCGGGATCAATCCCGAAGGAATCAGATGATAACTCCTCGTAATTTTGAACCAGTCATATGACGATTGTGTTTCTTGGAAAATTCTTCTAAGTCAACAACAAAACACAAAACTCATACAAAAGCTTCTACGTCAACTAATTGATGCTATACGAGTCTTTCCCCTTACATATTGAATTAGTCTATCTGACATTCAGATCTGCAGATTTTACCATCTTAGAATCCGCAGATGAAAAATATTGTTTCGTGGAGAGCGAAGTAGTACTAAACCACTAATCTCTGGTTATCGCACGCAATGTCCAAACCACTTTTGCTTTTTGTCCTTAACAGGCGTAAACAGAGTTTGGCATATCCCGTAAAGCGGTTCACTGATTACTTTTTAAACAAAGCAATTACACATGAGCCGTTCTCTTGATCTGAATTACTTGAATTTGAAAAAAGTGATGACATGTATTTCCGGTTAAGTTGCATACCTAACCTAATAATGCTTACAATAGTGGTCTTTTAATTGCTGAAGGGAATCAGTCGAGTAATGTATTAGAAGGATATCCCGGTCAAGCACTTGCCTTAAGTATGTATCGAAAGTAAAATAAAACCATAATCCATTTTGGATGTATTTATCTTCATTTTGCTTCCCTGTAATATTGTTGCTTCGTCGATTCAAGAAATGTTACTAAATTAACAAAACCCTTTTGTCTTACAATCGGTATGTGTTAAAATAATAGTGATAAAATCACATTTGGTATATTTAGGCATTTTTACCTTGTATTACGGGGGTGGTGGTAATATACATTATTTGATTAAAGTGTATAAATGAAGCTCATCAAGTGGTTTGTATATATATCGTCGACACCATACCCAAATTTATAATTTTCGGTGCTCTTACCTAAATGCTTTTCCTAGACTATTATTCGGTGTTTATTATGCCAAAGACACGAATCACACATAATTCAAAGCCTGAACAACCTAAATTGATATATAAACTTTCAACTCAACACTATTTTTTCAATAGCACTGAACTTGTAAACGAGTTTTTCTCTCAACTATTTTGGATTCGCGTACAATACAGTAGGGCCCAATAGTTACTTTAACATTAAAGCTATTTTATTAACAATCATATTCAACCACCACCAAAATGTTCGTCAAGTTTTTTTCCTTCAACATATTAAATTTACATCATATAAATAATCCGTCAAGTAAAATTTTTTTCAATGCATCATCATTTTTCAATATCTCAAATTCTGCTGTTATTCATTCAATTCCTAAAGACTTTTAGGCTGTCTTGTAAACTTAGTCTTTGATTTGCTTAATTTGATTTGTTTTATTTAAGTGAAATAAAATAATATAAAAATATTTAAAATTTTTGAAATTCAAATTAAAATACTGATGAAAGCTGAAGAACAATTGTGTTTTCGCTGAAATATAACTGTTTCTTTAAATAGTATTACGGTAATTTATGGGCCACCTTGTTAACACTTTCATAAGTACTCGTTTGTGAGTAGCATTTATTGTTTATTTCCGTTACCATAACGCAATTCGATTTTAATATTCTAAATGTTTGATGTCCTTTAGGAAGAATCCCAGAAAATTAAAAAATTCTTTTCCTTTTAGCTGCATTCCACACCAGATTTTTAAACCTCAGCGGAGGGTAAGAGGTTTTTATTTCGAGATGATGGTAATCAGTTTCTTACATCCAGCGTTAGAAAAAAGTCGGTCGTCCCGTTTCATCTATGAGTTAGATGGCTAGCGTGCTAGTTACTTCGACGTTTACGATTCTAAGAGTAACATACCTGCCAAACCGCTTCCAAAGAATCGAGTTTTCTATCGGCATTTGGATTGCATTTTGGAGATTCGTAAGTGTGCTTTTGTTATTCCCAAAACTGCGTTTTTCTTTTCTTGTTGGTATTTCTTTTAAAACCAGTCGCTTCAAAACTAGCTTTAAGAGGCTGTAACCACAATGAATTTATATTCCACAAAAAAAGAAATCTGAACTAAATTTTCTTTACTTTCGTGTTTTCTTAATTTACGAGTTTTGGACAATTTACTTTGATGTAGCTGATTTTGACAATTTCTCCTGATGTTTCATTATCCCTTCGGCACGCACCATTGCTGGCCCATAGGTGGATCCTGGACTTCTTAAGGCTTATTCCGTAATGGATGTTTCTCTATAATGTCGTGTGCCATATTCCTAAATAGGCTGATTAGACTATAGCCTAGAGCAGCAAATTTAACTAGTTGGTATCTATTAACTACTAGCTGTGTCAGCTGCTATGTTGAGCTGCTTCAGAGGTAGTGTATAAGAGTTTTTCCTCCTACCTTTCGGGATGTAAGCAATCTGCTCAATAATAATATCGGAGATATATTATTTGAATAAAATACAGTGAGCTAGTAGACAAGCGCACAGCATCTGCGCTAAAAGGTTCTTAACTGCTAAAACTATTAATAGAAGTGTTATTTATATTGCGTACATTTTTTAAACCCATTTATTATGAATATAGCATCGATATGCACCGCTCATACCTCGAAATGAAATAAAATTTAGTCAAAAACATAAAACAACCTTTCAAGTTCTTACTGGTATTAATTCTTTTTCTAATAAAATGAATGGCAAAAGTTCACAACGAAGTTATATTATCACAACTAGTCTCTGAACAGCCACTTCAATTGCATCCCATTTACTTGTTGAAGTTGATTCAATATTTTTTGAAGTCAGCCTATTTTAGATTTCTCATTGACTACTGTAATCAAACTGCTGAAGAATTTCATGAGAGTGGGAAGTTCTTCCATGAAATTTAAGCAATAGTGCTTTCTAAGATTTTCTATGGAGCTTAAGCAAATATCTTCCATGTAGTTTAAGCAACGTTATGCAATTCCATAGCGCAAATCAAGCACATTTAATCTTTTGTTACAGTATTACGTAACAATTATATATGAATAAACAGAAAAAATTGTAATTTTTTCTGATGAGTTAGTCAAATACATATTGGCGACTGAATACAGTAGGGTTGATTCTGCATTGTTTACATTCGTCTGTTGCCATTTACTAATATACAAATACTACCGATATTTTACCGACTGTACATATGTAAAATATATATGACCTCGATAGAGAACAAGAGGCTATGTAATCTATTGAAACGGTCTATTTAAGAGTAAAAGGTTCTGCAATTATCTTCGAAACTGGTGCCAGGTTAAGAAGATTCTAAAAGTCAGCTAGATCGGAGGTGGAGTCTCTATGATCAATTCCAAACAAATAATGCTATTTCTATGGAAAGAGATGATTGGATTGATTATAATTTTGTGGCATTGAGTCCTCTTGGGATATATTGTGCGAAACTCAAGACATAAAATCAAATTCTATTCAAATACACTATTCAATAAAATTAAAACAATTCCTTAATGCGTAAATTCAAGTCTAAAAATATCTTATATAAGAGATTCTAATATAAAATATAAAAAAATGCAATCCAATAATAAAAATAATGAAATGAAATAAAAATCAGGTGAAAATAAAATATTTTGTTTTCAAAATCAAATGGGGTGGATGAAACCAATGTCATGTAAAAAGATAAAAATGTTTGAATGAGGATTTTCCCCAACCATGTCTTCTAAAACCAAGGTATATGAATTAAAATGTTTAAGACGTTGACGATTAAAATGATAACATTCTATCAAAACGCGTTTAACTGTTAATGGACAAATGCAGTAATTGCAAATTGGATGATCATCTCCAAGGAGAAGGTGTCTATGGGTTATGCGAGTATGTCCAATACGGAGGCGTGTTATTACATTTTGCCTTCTTAATGGTAATGACCTCCATTGAGATATATTTGGTTTGATGAATTGAAGTTTGTTCTCCTTCTGTTGATTACATTCGTTCTACCATTTTTATTTTAAAAATTTGTAAATACTAGATTTTAAGTCACATTGAGGAATGGTATGATTATTATTATTCACGGCCGATTTGATGGCATTGTCAACTGTTTCATTTCCTAATATCCCAACGTGAGATGGGATTCAACAAAATACCAGGTTAAAATTTTGTGAACGATTATGATAAATTTTATTCAATGACTCCAAAACAATGGGATGACTAGTATTATCAGGATATTTCAATGACTGTAAGACACTTAACGAATCTGTAGAAATGATACATTTTTGATGATAATGATCAGATTCATTTTCTAGTGCTTTATATACGGCCATTATTTCAACGGTAAGAACAGAACATGAAGAAGGAAGTTTAAAATTATGAAGAGAGTCATTAATGGTGAATGCAGTTCTAACACAGTTTGCCTTTTTTTGATCCATCTGTGTAAATTTGTGTAAAATTATAGTGTTTTTCTTTATGCTGTTCAAAGAATTGTCTGCATGCAAAGAGAGAGAAATTCTCATAACGTGACCAACTACGGGTTATAAATGTAAAAATATTACTAATTCTTTGCAACAACGTCTTATAAAGACAGAAGACAACACAATAATTCCTCAGATGAACACTACTTGTGATCATATTGGGAAGAAGGTTGACACGTTTTAAATTAGGCCAGAGTTTCAAACTGCGTCGCTACTCCGACTGGGAAGCCGGAAAGTTTGACTGACAGAGCTTGTGGATAGAATGGGAAAAGGTCGGCATGTTTTCGGTTAGTCCAAAGGTTTTCCAACTGTGCGTCGTTGTTGGGTCATTCCACGCGAAATGTGCAAAAATCAGAAAAAACTTGTGGATGTAGGATGACGGATTTTCATGAAATTTGCTACAGGGTTTAAGCTTATGCATAAATAACGATATTCAAAATATTTTGGAAGTTTCAGGTATTTTAAAGACTTGCAACTTTGAAGGGCAGTTGTGAAATCGCTTGATGATGCATGTTTGAAGATCTCTTTCTCAAAAAACTACTTAATGTAGACAACAATATTTCATATTTTTGTAATCAATGAAGAATTTTCTTTTTATCTATTGGGAAACAACAATTTTAAACATCATATTTAAGCTAAAAATTAGTAGCGAAAAAGGGAAGATAGTCAATTTTGATAGAATTAAAAAGGTTTCTATGGGCTAAAGGAATATAAATGCATCGTTGAAATTCATGCCAGATACAGTGCTAGGTATGATAAAAACTACTGTTGAAGTTTGGAAGTCGGCTTTTATTTCCTTCATCTTCCAAACAGCAAAGGAAAATTATAAAATGACTGTTTTCCACTTAAAATAGGCACACAAAATGAAATGAAGGACAGCTCTGACGAAAACTATATTTTGGAAGAATATAGTTTAATATGTCTATTACACGAAAAAAAATAATTCAGGATTGTATTTGGGGTCCCAAAGCAACAGTAACAAAATTAGTAAAAGGCAAAAACACGTTCTTGACCATCGATAAATTGGCGACTGAATGTTTCGTCGACAAACGACTATTCAGATAGGTCTACAACGGGTTACCATATTCTATCAGTATAGCCCTAACTGGTAATGTTTATTATCCCCAATCATAGCATTTCCTTCCCATTTTATGTATATTACTCGTTTCAAATGACAACAATGAAACCCCAAATCAACAATGAAATACCAAATTATTTTTAACTTTTGAAGTAAACTATAAAAGCAGGCCATCAAATCACATTTGAAGAAGCTTAAACAGTTAAAACTCTTCTTTTTTTACTTGATTGTCTCCAAATTCGCTTTCAATCTGATAGAGGTCTCTTGTTCAATTTCGTAGTTGCTTAAATTGAAATTTTCCTAGTGCTGCCGAATTCTTGAAATCACTACTTGTTGCACTAGTGATTGTGATAAATATAGAACAAGGATTAGTGTGAGCTGTGTACATTTGGAAGAATTGGGTATAACAACGATGTTTAAATTCTTTTTTACTCACAAAATTAATGTTTACCTGACTAATAATGCTTAATATTTACAAAATGTATTCAATATTCATAAGTAGTAGTATTTAATACTCACGTTTCCAAAGGAATAAGCAAATCGAAAAGACTTCTCTAACAAAATTAACTTTCCTCCTAATTATTTCACTGATGGAAACACTACTTGGAATTAATATCGTCTTTCCATTTCTAGAGATACCATAGCAATTTGAAATTTGTAGCAAATTGGCGAAATTTCTATTTTCGTCGATCCCTCAGATTCAGCAATGACGTCTATTAAATTATACTAGTGGTCGCCCAGTGGTCGAAATTCGACCATAATTCATTTAATCTTTAAGTTTGAACGTTAATAAGGTTC
Organism: Meta bourneti; assembly: GCA_933210815.1. Lineage (NCBI taxonomy): Eukaryota > Metazoa > Arthropoda > Arachnida > Araneae > Tetragnathidae > Meta > Meta bourneti. Next base: position 65,440,967 of record OW119928.1, read on the forward strand.
TTTTGTCAAAGAGTATACCTCTATATTCATTGCATATAATTTTTTTGAATTTTGTTCTATTACGTAAGCTGCGAGCATGTACAAATACGTCATAGGAAAAATGCGGTATAGCTTGGTTAAGCCATATCTAAAAAACAATAACGCGTTGTTTGACATTTACTTGGTTTTTTATTGCTATACTGGCCACAGGTTTCGCCAAGGATACACAGTTAATTTGCCTATCTTTTTCAAATTATATAAAATTTAAATAAAAAGTAAATCCAAAAAATGAAATAAGGAATACGTGCTTCGTATTTTTTATATATTTTTTATTGAAACAAAAAAAACCGGGTGGTTAAAAAAATAAATGTTGTCCATTGAACTTGAAATAGTTCGACAATGAATTTAATGATTCAAAACTTCTGTGTAGACGATGTTTTTTGTAAAAACTCTTTCATCGTTTTCTAAATGCCCTTAACCGTTATATTCTGAAATATAAAATCTCAAACCATCGAATGATCGAACTCTACTTGCTGCGACGTACAATTGACCATATGTAAAAACTGGCTGCCTCAATAAAATTCCAATTTTTTCGAATGTTTGTCCTTGAGACTTATTTATTGTCATCGCAAATGCAGGTATAATTAGAAATTGAGTTCTTTGAAAGTTAAATGGTAAAATAGTTCCGGAATATGTTAAATTTATACGTGGAATCAAAATTCTCTTATTGCGTGCGGTTCCAGTTAAAACTTCGCAATTAATAGTATTACGATGCATAAATTTGATGCGCATTCTTGTTCCATTGACTAATGCTTCCTTTGTATTTAAATTTCTGATCAGCAAAACGATGCAATTAACTCTCAATACTAACTTATGTGGTGGCAAATTATGCCAAATCTCATACTCCTCCGTGCGCGCAATGTGCTTAAAAAGGGGTACAAAGTTTTTTCTTCGGGTATTAATATATAGATTACAGTATATGAACGTAAACAATGAATGTTTATTTTGTTTAGTTTAATATATTTGTAACGCATATTATACATTAATTTTATCTTTCTGCACTCCTCCTCCATATGAACTTTAATTATGCCAAATCTCATACTCCTCCGTGCGCGCAATGTGCTTAAAAAGGGGTACAAAGTTTTTTCTTCACGTATTAATATATAGATTCTCCCGTTTCCTAAGAAACCCTTTTCTGAAGAATGTAACGAAATAAAAATTTTAAATTTGTGTGAATAACGTATTAAAATATAAGGTCACAAACAGTCCAAAAAAATCCATCCATCTAAATTTGTGTGACCTTGAACTTTAAATGCCAGTGATTAACAAAATTTTGATTTCTCTTTACTTTTAGCGACCTATTTAAAAACTGATTTTCATTAAAATCGGTGATATGTCAGCCACAGCCGATTTGCTCATTTTACATGGAATGACCCTCTCAAAGGAGCACAGGCCATCCGACTGGCGAGCTGGAAGTTTGGCTGACATAACTTGTGGTGAGATTGGGAAAGGTCCACATGTTTTGGATTAGTCCAAAGATTTTAAAATTGTGCGTCATTGCTCCCAAAAGAGTGCAGGCCATCCGACTGGCGAGCCGGGAAGTTTGATTGACATAGCTTGTGGTGAGAATGGGAAACGGTGAGCCATGTTCTGGAGTAGCCCAAAGCTTTTTAATTCGCGGCCTTCCGATTGGGTTCCGGGAAACTTTGATTGTGCTTTAAAGCATTTGTTTCGTGATGATATTAGATGTTGCGTGGTATAAAATAAAATAATTTGCTTTTGAGAATATTTTATTTACAAAAGCTACGGTCGACTATTTAACTAATACCGCTGGTCAATGTCACTATCAGAATAATCCAAGCCGATAGAGACTGAGCTGTATCTTTGAAAAACAGATGCACTCTTTGTCTTTTGTGCTATTGATCAGAATATTATTTAACTAATTTATTTGTATACTAGTAGATTCGTGCATAGCATTTGCGCTGAAGTTTCCAAATTGTTTATGTATATGGATGGCACAATGATACTAAAACCTGATACCATACTTAAATCCATATATAATGAAAAAAGTATCTCTATGCCCATTTTGAACCTCAAATGTTTTTGATAATCAAAGATATAAAGGCAATATTTGATACTTTTTATTGGTGAATTCATATTTCAGATAACTGCATGGATAAAAGCGCACACCTTAGTCATATTATCGCAGTTTGCTTCTGAACGTTCACTTCAATTGCATTTAATTGACTTTTTCAAAGACGATTTGGTATATTTTGACGTATAGACCTGTTTTGCGATCACTGAAATTTTCTGATTTCTATCTTCCAGATTCCTCATTGCCTTCCGTAATCAGACTGCCTGGAGAGTTTCATTAGATAAGGCGAGCTCTTCTATGTAGTTTTAGCTACATTATGCAGTTTCATAGCTCAAACCATATAGTAAGATTCCTAAGAGAAAGAAACCGAAATATTCTTAAGAGATAAAACTCGAAATATTTTTAAGAGATAGAAGTCGATCGAAATATTCCTAAGAGATAGAACCCGGAAGATTCCTAAGAGATAAAATCCGAAAGATTCTTAAAATAGATAGAACCCGAAAGATTCCTAAGAAATAAAATCCTTAATATTCTTAAGAGATAGAACCCGAAAGATTCCCAAGAAATAGGACCCGAAATATTCCCAATAGATAGAATCCAAAAGATTCCTAAGAGATAGAACCCGAAAACTTCTTAAGAGATAGAACTCGAAAGATTCCCAAGAGATAGAATCCAAAAGATTTAAGAGAGCAAAAGATGTCGAGAAAACTAAATTTCTTAAAGCAAAAAATTTTCAAGTGCTTATAATAATATTGCATTGAATTTCTTGTATGCTGTTATATTAATCGTTACAGAGAGACTGGTATACGTATAACTCGGTGGCGTTAGTCTCAAAAGGGCAGTATCTCCAAATTTTATCTTTTCGGACAACGATTGTTAAAATGCAGCGTTTTAATGTAACTGATGTCTCATAACGCTTGAAAGCAAAGTAAACAATCCAACAGTTAATTAAGAGATCATATTATTATTATTGTCTAGTGTTTTTAAGTATACAGATGTCAGTAAATGAGTTTGGAGCCGAAACTCATTTACTGACAAAAGAAATGTTTACAGTACAGCCGTTTTGGGGTCAAAAATTTATAAGCATTTTAATAGTATCATAATTTTGTTCAGATTATTATATGAACATCATCATGAAAACAAGCATTTAGTGTCAAGAAACACATTTCCGAAAAATGTCAGTTAATGAGTTTATGCAGCTTATGTGAGACCTTTTTAGTCAAGCTAAATTTAGTTCTCGGTAGTATTTTTGCCGCGGAACGTGCTTCTTGTACGCATTCCAGATATGACGTCACTTGGCTTGTTTTTCGTATACTATTTCAGCATGTGTCCATTAAAAATTACAAATGATGAATTCTGAATCGACAGTTATAATTGATAGATCAATGCCAATTAGATTAAAAGCTAAACGTCGCCAAAACAGCGATAAACTAAATTTTAAGGTAACCACGATGTGTATCATACGAGAACATTTGGGGGTAACATGAAGTAAAATCTCAATTTTCTGTTTGGTTTGTTTGTTCGCATTGAAAATCCCTCTCATATCAAGAAAGTACGAACTGTCAATTCACAACTTGTATCGGAAATACCACTTTCTCTTTCTTAATTAGTCCGTCAGAATTAAGAAATTTATAAACAGCAGTTTTTATAAAACTAAACATGTAACATACCATTTGTTTGTCATAAAATCCAACAAGTTGAGGCGAGATCTAATATTACCTATGTTACATAACACACAATGTGTAGCAAGCATTGTACGAGGAAACGGAAAATCCGATTAATTCATTGAATTTTGAAACATTATACATGTAAATAGAATCAGTCTAACAGGAAATTGCTAAAATGCGCAATAGATTCTAATTCACGATGTACTTTCTATCAGATTTAAATGCACGAATATTTTCCAACTTAAATGTATTCATTAAATTATGCCGACAAATATTTCTAATTTGTCACAGATGCGTTATATGTAGAAAGCAAACAATGCTGATATTCATTTAATTTATATTTTTGAATGCTTTTATTGACAGGAAGAAAGCAGTCTACAATCAGAAAGGTAGTGTTTTTTGCTTTGGGATGCACTTTGCACCACTCTCTATGAAGTTAAACTCTTAACAAAGCACAAAGATATCCGGATGAGAGAATATTAGCTTTTGTTCAAAATGGTGATCGAAATTTTCAACATCAAGAGCTCTCGATGGCTGAAGTTCACATGGGAAGTAAGCCAAGTAGACAAACCTGAAAATGTCCAAAAAGACGAGGAAAAGGGTAAGTGAATTTGTGTTTTTTAATTTCTTTTCCACGAAAACAAAGCTATAGTGAAGCACATGTGCAGAGAATGTTCACTCATATTAAAATCTGTCCATGTTTACTGCTCCCGGAGCACATGTGCTGACGTAATAATATGCTATTACACATGTACTGGCATTAAGAAACGAGAATTTGGAAGTAAATATTTTTTTTCCTACTGCCCCGCCAATTGAATCTTACTCATTCTAGCACAAGGAAGGATTTGTGAATAACTTTGCTTTACCCTGTGCACCATGGGGGTGGGGTTCACTTTACACCTCACATTCTAGGAACAGCCCGTATATAGAGTCCCACACATTCATTACAGACGAACAAATACCCATGCTTTACCCGAGATTCTCGGGACAGGAATCTCGATCGAGAAGGTATCTCTCGATCCCTGACCCCTTGATCGATTGGTCATAGTTATATTGGGCAAAGCAATGGTTCCGGTTTCCTAAGATTTGGCACCTAGTTCCTATATCAAATTTATTTGATATTCCGAAAATAATTTTGATTCTACTTCTGATTTAATTCATGTGATATTTAAAAAAAATTCTAATGCCCGATCACTGACCTCTTCGGCCTTCTACACTGTTACCGATGGCTATTTGTGAAGGATAACCCAATCGATGAGCCTGTTACTCTTAACAGCGACCATCACCTATGCGCTTACAAACCGAGACCTACTACGTGGCAGACAAACGCTATGACCACTATTCCAACAAAGCGACAATTTAAAACTTGTTAAGAATAGTCGCTAGCCTTTTTGTAGGTAAATAATTTAAAAATTTAAGATTAAAACAAGAAAAATTTGCTTTTATTATCCAAATGCAGAAATTGTTACAATCTACTTTTAACAGACTTCGGTTAGGTTTTGTTTAATTTGTCGCTCTACGGTCATTTTTCGCTACATGGTGGCTAATTTAGATATTACGTATTCTTTGAGTTCATAGAAATTGCAGACTTTATTAACATATGTATGCTCTAAACTTTCTAGATGATTTTATTGATTTTAAATATTGTCACGTAGATATAATTAAAAATTCAAAAGAAGAAAAATTTAAAAAAAGGTTTATTTAGAGAAAAGAGAAATACTACAGCAAAGTATAACAGAAATCGAAAGGAATCATCAATAAATATTAATAAATGTAAAAAAATAGTAAACGTAGTTTGATATTTTAGGATTGATTATAAGGAGCTGAAGTTCCATGATGCCATTACCAAAAATACAAAGTAAAATGTTTAAATTTAAATGAAAAAATTGCTACGGAAAAATATGTCATCAAAGTCTAATGGCATCTAATGGAATTAGGAATATTTTTAAAAGTAGAATTCGATATTACTTTTATATTTTAGACATTTCTATTCATTAATACTAGTATATGCTGCTTAAAAGACCATTCTTAGGTTAATTTAAAGCCAACGAAATAATTTTGTTTAAAGAATGATTTCATTTTAAAAGCGTAATATTCTTCAAAATTCTTTAGAATGATTCGATAGCGAATTTTAGAATAGAAAACGTAACATAAAATGTATAATAGTAAACTGTTGCCAATAGTATTCTCATTATTTTCTTTAAAAATCTTGATACTCAAATAGAGATGTATTTAATTATCCCTAATGTTGCAAAAAATGACCGTACAGTGGCAAACAATAGTGATTTTCTAACGAATGATTTTGAGAAGTAGACATTTGCGCATTTAGTTCTTACGTTTATTCTGTGTGTTGTAAAACTATCTTAAAAGGAAACAAATTTCAATGCACATTTTATGTTTTTAATGACAAAATATTTCCAGTATCCATCCATGTTATTTTAAAATTTATGCTTTTTTTCTATCCCGAGAATTCATGTATCTATACTGAATTTTGAAAAGTAACATATAGAATTTACTTTTTTGTTTGCCCACAACAATGAAAATTTGGTATTGGTTCACAAATGCTTGGAATGATTTTGACTTTTGGGGAATAAAGTTTGATTTAGTATAAATCACATTACAAGAAAATTAGTCTTGCCTGGTGGTTGTGTGATTTGCCTCTCATTGCAAAATATACCAGTTTTGAATCTTGATTTGAGAAGTATTCTTAATACTTTTGAGAGAGATTCCCTTTAATCAGTAGGCCTCGATTTACTCAGTTTACAATTACCTCGGGCAGTAAAAGTGAACTTCGTGCGACAAATCTAGCTATAAAAAGGTATTTTTTCATATGCTGCAAGTATACTTTAAATGGAAGATGCAACGGGCTTATTGGTGACGGTCGGGGATCCATCCCGAAGGGAAATATCCGAGGACAACTCCTCGTAAATTCTATCGATAACCACAGTCAGATGACGAGGTCAACACCTGAGCTAGCACCCCACTGTCCTGATGCTAGTACGATAACTTAATTTGAACTCTGCAAATAAGTTCTGGTGTTTCCAAATGACTCTCCATTCAAATCAATGTTCTTTAACGCAAAATTGATGATTTAATATTTTTTTTTATTTGACCTTTGTTTTTCTAATCTCAGATATTCAAATTGGAGTCATTAAAAATGAGTTGCAACCAAATAGAAAAAACAAAATTCTTTCCATTAGTTGAGCTGAGGGAAAAGTTGCACCTGTCTGGAATGAATTGATGTAGAAATATGCCACTTCGATGACGGAATGTTTGGTTCATTAACACTTCCTCGAATATGACCCAATACTCGAGATTGCATCGAATATTCATTAAGTGTTTCTTGAATTTTGAAAATTACCTGTGTTCGATGCACAAATTCATATATGTAATTAGATATATGTTTAATTCAAAAAAAATAATTCCGTTATGTAATTTAAAGTTTTAGACAAAGAAAAACTTCAGGTAACACTTAATTTTCTCTACCGAAATATTAGTATTTTATTTATTAGTTATACGTTGTTATGTAGCTTAGAGAATATGAAATTACTACTTTTTTAGTCCGGTGTGTACTTAAACAAAGTGAACGAATTTTGGATCGATCGTAAAATTATACTATTTCAGACTATTATTGACTTTTATATATTTCTGTCAAAAAGTATTATCGTTATTTTCTTACTCCGTTCTTTAGAAATTAAAGCGCCGTTTCAAGGTTAAACTTGAGATACTCATACTCATAGATAAGCGATTCTATGTGTACTACATCAATGCTAGCTTTACTAATCTTCGATGATAGACAAATGCAAAACCAACGTTTAAAAATCGTTCTTTTTTTGTCCTAAGATATGGAGATCACAGAAAAATATAATTGATAAAATTCAAGAACATCGTAGTGGCCCCTCGCAAAATTGGTGACTAGAATTTCCATCGCCAAACGGCTATTTGGATAGGCCGCCATATTGGATGTCATCCACTTCCGCTCATGTCTTCACTTGAGTGCATGTATTAAACCTAAGACGGGTTATCTTCCCAAATTACCGCCAATTGGCTAATGGAAATTATTGCTAATTGGTAATGGTGGTCTTGAGTCTAATCAGTATAATTTATTTACAAGTGTAAGTTTTCTGGCCCGTCTAAGGGTTAAAAATAAAGCAAGCACTCATTGAAAATTTAACAATTATTAAATGGGCCTAAGATTCATCATAACATCATTTCCGAATCACAATCGGAACAACCACGCATGTGAAACAACCGCCTCGTACAAGCGCCACATAACGTCTATCGATGAAGACTTGTTACATAATCACAAACATCTGTCGCCATCTAGAGGCAAAATACGTAACTAACAGTTAAATGATAAAGAACTAATGTTTAAAAAACCTGCACAAATAACACAAAAACGCAGTTAAAAAGTGAAATTTACGAAAATGTTATAACCAAATGTTGGGTAGTTAATTAACGTCACACTGGAGCAACACAACGGGCTATTGGTGACGTTCCGGGATCAATCCCGAAGGGAATGATCAAGGACAACGCCTCGTAATTTTGAACCTCGGTCAGATGACAAGAACAACACCTGAGCTGGCACCCCACTCTCCAAACTTCCACACCATGCCAACGTGAGGACATTTGAGGCCCCGATTTAACGTGAACCAGCCCCGTGTATACGACGGTCACTAAAAGTTGCGATAGTTATTGGATTCCGTTATCTGGTGCATGTTTCGCAGCTGTGTAATATAATCCCTATAGGGGAATTTAATCCCCTGTATCTTTCCCTTTTCCCAGTCATTTGCTTCATACTCTTCTTTTTAGAACTGGTAAGAGTCATTGGTCAGTGTCTGGTAAGAGTGACCACGTAAGCGACATATTGTGCTCTTTAGCATGTCAGGGGCTCATACAGACTTTTTCTTTACGAAGAGCTGAGAAAGTGGTCATTATCTTGGTATTAGATTGTCATAATCTTCATTTGAACGAATCTATTAAATTGCAATTGATTTAGTATACAAATTGACGAACATTTAATATATCTATTAGAATGTCTGAAACCCATTAGCCATCCCCTTGGTTTAACTGACTAACATGCCAGAGAAGAAAAGATTTGTGAGCTCAAACCATCAAAATTTGAGTTGTGCAGTACACCTGTCATTTAACAGTACCACATTAAAACAATTTATGAGTTTTATGGCACATAGGCCATATTTGGCCAAGCTGCACTAAACAACGTCAATAAATGGACATACACACACTGAAACTTTACTGACAAAGGAGAGAGAAATCGAATCAAGAGAGGAATCGTACCTGATACGCTGGAACCAGAAGAATCGAAGATCTCTGTCCGGTCGTTGTCTTGAAAGATTATCAAGACATCCTGCAGTTTAAAACATTTATAGGGAATTTATTCACTTGTTTATTGTTCTACAACATATGGCGGTGCAGGTTACGATTTCTGTAACTTACTCAGGGTGCATTTTTCTCTTCTGTCAGTGAAACTTTCCTTGTGTGTATGTTCATGACATGACGTTGTTTGTCTTGTGTTTGGCGCAGTTTGGCCAAATAAGGCCGTTGCTCCACAACAACCTAACCCAAACCAATCGTATGGAAAATATTTCTCCTTCGGGAAACATTAAAACTGTACTATACATCTGATTCCTTACTTATTACCCAGTGATAGAATCTAGCTCTACTTCAAATCTTCGACGAACTTGAGAAATCAACAAATGGTAATTTGTTGAACGATACGTTAAATATGGATCTACAGTTGAAGCAATAATTGTTTTTCAGATTTTTGAAATTTCAGACACATCCAATAGTTATCACTGTAGACATCACAAAGATGCATCGACAATTAAAAATGTCCTCGTAACATTTCAAATTTCAATACATTATCTGGAGAGATAATCCGTTTCGAGAACTGTGATTACCGTTTGTTTACAGGGACTTATCTTCAGATCCTTACCTGCTTACGTGAGTTGAAGAACTAGCTCTTGATAAACCATCGCATTATTCATTAGCTTCAATGTTGGATTTGCATGATTTCTATGTGGATAACTTCTCAGGTGCTTCTAAAACTGAAGAACTGAAAGAATTAGTTCGCCAGCATCGAGAAATGTGCAAGAGAAGTAGATTCGAATTTAGAAAATGATTAATCAGTGTTTGAGCCAATTCCCCAATATTAAGAGACTGACTTCTCTATTCTAGAAATTCAGTGAAGATTTTGAGTGTTCCATGGAACCCATCGGAAGACACTTTTAGTGTCTGCGTTCCTACCCATACACTTCAAATAAAAGTAACTAAGAACCTTGTCTGTGATTGTAATAATTTTCGAACTTCTTGGTTAATTGGTTTCATTCGTATCGTTAAAAATCTTTCTACAACTGAGGAGTTGACGTGGGATGATCCTAGGCTTTCACACCTGTGTTATAAAAGGAACAAAATGTACGTATGTAGAACTGAAATTGTCTCCATTTCAATTGAGCTTCATGACTTTATGATGCCTCCGAGCAAGCTTGTGATAAATCGTAAGAAACGAACTCTCTTAAGTGGAAACACGATTCACACAAGTACAGATGGAAGGGTACATGTTGGCAGTAAAAATTTATTCCTATGAACTTATGAGACTAATTACTGGAACGTGTAAGTTGTTCTTTAATGTAAATATACTTAAATATGTGAGTTAATTAAATAGAAAAGTTTGGCTCATTGAATTGGCCAACTGCGCTAACAACCATAGACGTGAAATATTAGTAAACTATAGACAGCATGCTATTAAGAAGAGCTTTAAAAAGTGTAACCCACGTTCGATTAGTTTTCACGTAACTGCTCTGAAAAATTGTCTTGGTTGGCGATTTGGCATTTTATGTCGGGGTAGATGTGCGAATGTGTATTTCTATTAGAGTGGCTACAAAAATGGCGAAATAGCCAAAGTAACAACAATGTCACGCAGTCCAATAAGATGATGAACCAATAGGATGGTTCTCTTCACTCGTCCCATGGACCAATCAGATTATGAATGTTCGTTTCCACCCGGCAGACGAAAGTAGTCTAAAGGTCACGTTACTACTAGTTTTGGTCACATGATCCTCGGCATATAAAAAGGTTACCATTACTCACTGTACTTTTATATTTACTCTATGCTAACAGCCTGCGAATAGTAGGCAACCCAGGTACGATTACTGCACATTTCTCAGGGAGTATTTCTCTCTTCTGTATTAGAAAAATTTCCGTGTGTAGGTCCATTAGGTATATCCATCCACCACTTGTCTTTATCTGCCTTATGTTTGGCTTAGCTTGGCAAAATATAGTTGTTAATATCATGTTTATATTATAGTTATTTAAACTATGCCAACTTATTTAGAGTAAGTTTGTCCATCTGTTAACCACTTTTAGTGCAGATTTATCTAGGATATTTCAAATATTACCTGAGAAACTATCTTATTGTATTGTATTTTTACAATACAGCAGTTTCTAAGCCGTATTTTTTCTTTTGTCAATTATTGTATTTTTACTAGTGTCAAATATCTAATTTAAAAAAATCCCGTACAGAATTTAAATGCCAGGAGAAATGGTGTAATATTAACCCCAAGAGGAATTGATCCCGTGTCTTTCTATGAACCCGTTCCTTTCTCTCTTCTTGGGGAAGTGAAGAGAGCTAGAGTGGCTAGCTTTATTTCTTGAGTGCTTTGAGTACGTTAACGTTCCTTCAATAATTACAAAGTTTAGTCAGTAACTTATAACTCTGTTAGGTATATACTATATAGAGAGAATAAGTTCCAAAGAATTCCAGTTGATAGTCTTGGATTAGCAATCGGTGGGTTGCGAGTTCGAGACTAGATCCAACTAAAAATCGTCGTGTACGTGGGGACTTATGCACATTAAATCCGTCGTGGCCTGAAATGTCCTCACGTTAGCGTGGCGTGGAAGCTTGGAAAGTGGGGTGCCAGTTCAAGTGTGACCTCTCACTTGACCGTAGTTCAAATTGCGAGGTGTTGTCCTCGGATCTCTCACTTCGGGATTGATCTCGGACCGTCCCCATAACCCATTATGTTGCTCCAATGCGACATAAATTCAATTACCTACCTAAAGAATTCATATAAAATATTTCTCCGCCTTTTCTTTTTTGAATATACTAAGCCAATCTCCTTTTTTAAGCCACATTTCTGGATTGGACGAATACCATATCTGGATTTCTGGATACCATAAAAAATTATTCTGTTAGTGACGTTTTTCCATATTGCCAAAATAACGTGCAACGTTCTGTGAAATTAATTCATTAAGTCATGGCGTGTAAAATTCCATATGTGGCTTCAAAATAACATGTAATTCAGAATTATCGATAAAGAAAAATGTCTTTAAAAACAAAAATTTTTAAGAAATATTCTACCAAATTTTAGGCATATATTGTGTAATCCAGCATTTTTAGCCACCGTAAGGTTTTCTAATATGGCTTGACATTAAAACACAATTCGTTGTCATTCGATTTCAAAATTCCAGACTTCTACATCGTTGAGTCGTTGAAATGTCTCAATCCATATTTGGAAATAGTGTCTACTTTCATAGCCGCTGATGACTTTCCACATCGATTACATTCTTCCCACGCATCCAATGAGCTTGACTTCATTCTGTTCTATTCATTGTTACGCATACCGAAGACTTTATCGAACTTAAAAGTTATTGTCTTTTATAGTACGTAAAATATAATTGCTAGCAACTTTAGAATTCGTTTATGATTACATTTTAACATCCCCTTAAAGTACTTGGAAAATTGATATCGTACTAAGTATTCTCATGTAACGAGACATAATTATTCACACTTGTTTTTGCTTTCACAAAAGAACTTGGAGAATTGTTTTAATATCATGAGAAATATTTTCCTCCAAAGTGCGTCCCGTTTGCACATTTTTGTTTAGAATATTAATAACTTTTCTTCAATTTTAAAGTGAACTGCGCCAACGAGGACATTTGCTAAAGGCATAAGGTAACCTAATAATACCACTCTATCGTCTTTTTTTTATTGTAAAACAAAGGTTGGAAAAGTAAAAACAGGAACTTTTTACGAGTAATTCTGGAAAAATTGAAAAGTTAGAAAACATTCTCGAAACATTTCAAGCATGCATGGAATGTATAATGTCATCTGAAAGCAGTGTACAAAGTTGTACACATTAAGAAAGAAAAAATGAAATTGAAATTCCCCTTCCAAGTAATATTAATTGTAATCCTGAAGATATATTTAAAATCAGACACTGTCTTAATATCTTTTAGTTTGTGATTAAATATTTTCCTTTTCCATCTTTTCACAAATATATTCGGAACCAATTCAAGGTTTAAATGCGACACTTATTTTGGGACAGAGTATATAAAAATATCAACCATGTTCGTATACAATAATTATTCACGTAATTCTTACATAACAAAAAATACTTGGACAATTATATCAGTAATAAATATTTTAATCTAAATCATCAAAAGATAAACATCCATCTTTGTATTCCATTAGGAGTTACGAAACTATACTTGTTGCAACTCCCATGACTTCAATAAAAATAACACATACCCAGAAAAATTAATATTATGTAAGCATACATTAAGTATTCATTTTAAGTGTGGTTATTGCATTGAGTATTTGATAAAACCACTAGCACGAGATGAGTAAACACAGCTAGGCCGAAAGTAGAGCAAGCAATCTTCGTTCGTTGACAGCAGGGGGTACGTAAGATTCAAACACCCGACGCTGATGGTTATTCTGATAACTGATATGTCTTTAAGAACCCCCACACTTGTCTGCTGTTTAGAAAAACATTAAAATTAACGCAAAAATAATTGTTCGTACTGGGTGGAAGAAGAAACATTTCACGAAACTTCCAACTGCGTCAAGAGTAGATTCTACTCACGTTTTCAACGCTTTTGTACTTAGTGGTGTGGAATAAAGGTCTTCATCAATAGATATACACAAGCATGGATAATCGACGGGGTAAGTATTATTCTCCCTTTTGCATATCTTATCATAGAATTTATGAACGAAAAACTGATTTGTTCTTAAATATTTGTCGCTTGTTGACATCCAATTTATTCAACCTTGAGTCTGTTGGTGTTTCATACCATCTTTTCCGTGTTATTTTTGATGATTTGTGCAATATTGATTTCATACTGTGAGTTTTCAATCACTGAGTAACCAAAATGTCTGAGGGTATGGCAGAGAAAAACTTGTCTGCAAACGCTTATCTAAGTTTCATTTTCCCTTAATTGTTTTTAAAATACTGCATTTAATGATGATTTGCTGACCAATCGGTTTCGTGGTCAGGTTTATGGATAGAAAGATTCCTGGTTCGAATCCGGGGAAAGGCATACATGTTTGTCGATCTTGAATGAATGTGTGGCCTCTATAAACGGGCTGCGCCTAGAAGGGGAAGTACAACGTGAACCCACTCCCATAGTGCACCAGGGTAAGTGGTTCACAAATCGGCCCTTGAAGTGCCATAATGAGTAATGTTCAATTGGCTGGGCATTAAAAAAACAATGATTTATAAAGAAACAGAACGTATTTAAATCATAATTTAAATTCAAAACTAAAAAATAAACTAGTTTGACTAAAAATGAATTGGTGGATTGTAAAAGTCAATAAACATTTTGAAAAACACTAGGATCCTCTTATAATATTTGGGATAATACAAATTCCCTGTTATATATAATATAAAAAAGATTATTTATAAAAACACATCCAACCACAGATGAAGTTATTGATTATTTTTAGAAAGTTTTCATTGCTTGACCTTTTATCTTCTAGCTTTGAGTACGTTGCGCCGATATAGTAACATATTTTTATGATCCTCAACATTATTTTTCTCTCCTGTTTTTTTATATATTTAATTCGTTTAATTTATTTTTTCGTTTTCATCGACGCTTACAAATCCTATTTGACATTGATCTAAATGTTACTCAATTTTAGAGTTGCAACTTGGAGGCTTATCGACTTTTGAACTCTTATTTGTAATTATTAATTTATTTCTCTTATCTATCGGCGCTCACAAATCTAATTTGTACATTGACCTAAATGTGACCGAACTTAAGAGTTGTACCTTGGATGTATGCGGACTTTCGAACAGTTATTTGTGATTGGTTTATTGGGCTTTATGACCGCAAGGGGCCATATTTCGCCGAACTGTGCAAAATATAAGACAGACAACTTCAAGTAATGAATATGCACACAAGAAAAGGTTTAATGATATAAAAGAAAGATAAATATACCCAAGGTTAAGTTACGGGAATGGAACCTACTCTACCTACAACTCGCATAATTGTAATTGTTCGTTTTAGTTTCAATTTTCTTCTGCGTACCCAAATGTAATTTATACATTGATCTAAATGGTACTAAATTGTACATGTACAAAGGTGCGTTGTACATTGATCTAAATCTTACTCAATTGTACACGTACAAAGGTGCTTTGTATATATTAATATAAATGTTATGCAGCTTATAATGTCGCCCCTTTGTTTCATGCGAACTTTCGAACTGGCGATTGTATGCAATAAATTGAATGATTAATTTAAAAATGTACTATCTCCAAATGAATTATTTCATGACGACAGTATCAAAATTTCAAGGTACAAGGTACTCTATTTTATTTAAATCTCCATTCTTATTCTTTTGTAATACGGGAAATGGAATGGGAATCTCGTCCAGTATATTCACAATCGTATTGCATCAGACTCTTTTTACTGACTTTTCTTCTTTATTTCCTACATTTCTCTGTATATAGCATATCATGTTTATGTCATTCATGTACATAGTGTACTTTTATAAATGTTGTATATAGTGTCCTTGTGTATTTGGTTATACTGTCATATGTTCTGTGCATTTTTCTTCTATCTATTTTATATTCTTTATTCTTGATGCTTTAATATTGTTAATATGACCTAAATTTTGTTTGGGCCCACTTTAAACTGTATCAATATCTATTGGCTTTTGTAAAATTTAATAAATACCATATCCAGTGTGACTGGTGCGAAATGGAGGTTTTACAAGGAATATGTTCTAATTGAGAATATTTATTTTATTATACCTTCCCAATAGAAATCATGATTAAAAAATTTCTGTTATAAGCATCTTATGAATTCTCCTAACTTTTATGATTAAGTTATTTGTATCTGTTGGAACAGCTGTTGAATTATACGAATGAAATAGATTGCTTTTCAAGAAATCCCGAATCGTAAGAATCTTGAAAATTATCTGTAATTTGAAGTACCAGACAAGATCGCTGAACCTCTTTACGTCATCTGCTTTTTAAAGGCAAAATAAGATCTTTATAAATATGTGATGGAGGAAAATATCGAATGTAATATTTCGAAATGTGGAAACACTTTGCTCTAGATTTGTACCTCGTCCTTTTTCGAAACTTGCGCCTTAAAACTCAAAATCTAATCCTTTGCTCGAGATTGAATAATTAGAAATGTTTAAGAAAAAATATGAATTTTTTTAAAAGATCGTGAAATATGTTAACAAATCATGAAGAAAATAATATTTTTTATACACATATCGAATTTTAATTAAATGACATTTGTTTTAAGTAGATAGCTTTACTTTTTACCTTTTAAAATTTTAAGTCAGAATACGAGACTGCATTGTTGTCAAAGTTAAAGAATAATATTTTGATAGTAGTATATTGTTTAATATATTTAATATTTTTGATTGAGTCTTATTTGATTGAATGTTCTCTCGTTTCTTTCTCGATATGATGCTAAAGTAATCTGATCAACTTATAAGTACAGTGACATTACTTCTCTGAAATAAAAGCTAAACATCTGTAGCAGACGAACTTGAAAGTGAACTTTAAGATTTGTTAAGCACAGTGCACAGTAACAGTAATGTTTTTGCATTTTTTAAGGTTTCAAATACCTTTGAATATAACAGATAAAATATTAAAAGGTAAACTTGAAAACAAACTAAAGAAAGAGAATTGATATAAAGTGTGCGATTCAGGACAAATGTTAATATCCCAGTTATATTTGCTGATAATGAATCTTCACAGTATATATCTGAGCAGGACTTTCCTATGTACTAATTATTTCTGAAAGTTAATTTCAATCAAGGTTTGTTTTACAATTTAAAAATTTCTAATGAATGTTATTACTCGGAAAACGTGTCAAGTGATATTTATCAAAGTCGAAGCCTCAAATATGTTTTAATAACCACAATCAAATTACAAATGTCATGATCTCAACAACAGAGATTTACATCAAATTCATGTCAAGATCGCAATTCCATGGATTCCGTGATATCAAATGAGGTTACGGCCGTGTAAATTAGGTCATGTTATAAATAGGCTTCCGGACCTTAAATTGTAATGAACTTAATCTATACAACATAAATAGCAGAGCTATGATTTTGAAAGTTTGAAAATTGAAGAGGCATTGCATATTATTTGCAATGTTACATTTGAACTTGCACCATTTTGACACATTCTTTAGGGAAGATTTTCTTTAAACAGTGCGATAAATATGTTTTGATAAACATCGGAATCAATTACGGATATCTTTTATCAAATAAAGTTAAATAATTTTTCCATTGTGATGAAATTTCAACGCAATTTCACTACTATTGTAAATATTATCAATGTTAGGTTTGAATATTGATAATTAGGACTCCATGATGTATATGTAAACCCCTTGTTTTTTAATATTGTCTTTTATTATCACTTTGATATGATCAATAGTCTAGAATTAATTTTTCGTCTACTTTTGTTAATTTAGCTGTTAGAATAGTAACTAAGTATCAAACTTCAGTTCTTAAGGACCTGATACTCTTCTCAAATATCTGATTAAAGTAGACTACAATTTCAAATTAAATTGAGTTTGTACGAAGAAATGTAAAACAATTACCCACTTAAAAATATACCATGCATTATTTCAAAGTTTTGCATGGCACACATATTAAACTAAAAACATAGTGTATTCGTTTTTTATTATTGTAATTTTTAAAATTGTACTTCTTAAGATAAATGCTTTGTTGGTACAATTAAATCATCTGTCATCTCCGTATCAATTCATATCATTATAATTTAAACAATCTTTGTTCAAATCATTTATAATTATCAACCTAATTTTATAATACACCGTCGCTAGGTAGCTCTGCTATTAATTTCTTATTGGTAAGTCACTTGGCAAAAAGTCTTTGTTGGGAGAAGGCAATACTTGAACTGTATGGTAGATGTTTCTCTTAATAAGCTTTCTTATCTATAATTGAATGAAGTTTGATCGTCCATTAAAGTTTGTGTACTTAAAAGGTTGTGTTCCTTTTGGTGAGAGTCTTCGAAATTACACACTGAATTGCAACAATTGTTCTTGTCTACATATAGCAGAGCTGCTTAGTTCTGTTTTTTTTGCCTCGTGGTGAACATCCTTGAAAAAATTACATTAAAATATTCAAATTCCTTCACTTGAAAATATGTGTTTTTTTTTTTTGTTAGGGACAGGAACCGGTACGTGATCCATAGTTTGGAAAACTCTGAAGTAAATTTTTATGAAAAGTACCGTCATGTAAATAAATTCCTTTCTTTTTATCTTCTCCAGGTCATTCGATTCTGATGCGAAGGCACATTGTGACAATTTTAGGCTTTTTATGCTCCGTCGTGATGCATTCTCAGCGGCTCAACATCAGCATCGCTATGGTAGCAATGGTCAATTCCACGCAGACAAACTCCTTTGTTTCACTCAGAAACGCCACAGATTGTCCGCAGCCGGTATCAGAGATCGATTCGACAGTTCAAGTAAGTAAAATTTAATTTCTACAATTCACGCGAAGCAGTGCCGTCTTATGCTTGGGCATACTGGATAGCCCCATAAAGATGTATTGTACGGGACTTATAATTATGTGAGAGATTTGTGCCATTTCTGGAAACCTCCCTTCTTGTTTAATAGCTTTCAATGTCGCCACCCTTTGGAGTTGGCGTCAAATTTTCACTTGGCGATAAAACGTCCCCTACAATGCATCATAACCGGCAGGTTTTCCCGAGACCCCACGATTTATTGGCTCTGTGGCCAATTTTTTAAACTGATTAATATTGCATGTGTGATTATCTCAGATCAAATTAATCCAATTATTAAATTTATCCGCTGACTAACAATTAGCACAACTCCATTGACTGATTCTAAATTTCTTGTGAAATTTGTTGTCATTTGAGGGAGACTTTTATGCATTGTATCAGATTTACTGTTTCGTGTTTAACTTTTGGAAGAGAGAGTATTTAATACAATTGGGTTTATCGAAGCTTTTAAGATTTTATTCTATTCATCGTTTACTACCCTATTACTTTAGAGTGGAACCCAAGTACACTGCTTCCCCAAAGTATGTAATGCTCAAAAGAAAGTTATGATTGAAAGTGTTCTGTGGTTGCTGCTTCACTTTAAAATCAAAGATACTGTATCTGAATTTTGCTTGATGCTTATCCTTGAATATGGAAGGTTTATTTATTGTGGGATGTTTATTTGCTACAAATATCTGTAAGCATCAACTTTCCTAATCAAGAAACTGAATGAGCGAAAATAGGTCGATGTCAACTCAAGAGGTTCGTTCATGACCTACAAAGATGGATCTAAGAGCTCAAAAGTCATCTTTCATCGGAAAAATAGATTATGGAACGTGTAATTATTTTTTTACAATAACTTCATGTCAAGGTTAAATACGAACTTACAAAACTGCGAAAAAGTACTTTTACTTTAACATGCTTTCAGTTAGACATTCACAGAGTTTTTGAGATCTGAAACTAATTTTAATGCATTGTAAGTTAATATGTATAGTGGTGGCTAAGTTCCCACTTTATTTATCCTCACTCTAATCACGTACCTCATTTTTCTCATTCTCCAGAATTTAGCAGTGGCTGAATTCTATAGATTCTACTTCTAGTTGTTAGATTACCGGTTACGTGAGAGTTGTACCATGGACGTACTTCCTTTTGCGTTGTAATGCAATGGAAGATTGCGATCGTGGACTGTCCTGTCTTGTCTTTAGCAACTGAGTGTGAGGAGCCATGTTAAGAGAAGGTTGAGTAGCAACGAAGAGTGAAACCGTGATAGGAATAGAAGCAGTGTCTGCTATAACAGGGGTTCAGACAGTTCTTGGAAGTGATTAGTATCGCATTGACAATTGAACTCTTCATCGTGGATCATGATCAAAAGCATGTTCAATCTTTTAGTTGGTTGGATTTATGGTGCAAGAGCCATATTTGGCCAAGTTGTGTCAAACACAAGACAGACAACGTCAAGTAATGGGCACACACGGTAAGTTTTACTGACACAGGAAAGAAATACTCCCAGGGTACGTTATAAGAATCGAACTTCACTGCCTTCAACTCGCAGGCTGCTAGCACTTTGTATGAACAAGGATATTTGTACGAGTAGACGCTTCTTTTTTAATTGCATAGAGAAACTTTATTTGGTTTGGTGGGGTAAAGGATGTTCAGGGAAAAAACTTTCTGGAGTTTTCCTTTCATCTTTGCACACCAAAGAAAATTAAGTTAATCAAATAGTAATTTAATCAGTACCGCGTTAAGACACGAGCATGCTGGGAAATTTCCTGTGAGGCCCCAGGTTTTAGAGCTTTGTGATGAATATATCACTATTTAATTAATATTGTTTATCATTTTAAATTATCCATAAAATTATTTTCCCCTCTTCTAAACTATTAGAATACGGTCAAAAAATGTTTAAATTGTTAAGGTTTTTTCAAATAGAAATGAAGTTAATATATTTATTCCTGTAAATGGTTGTTCCCATCGCATTGCTTTGCTAAAGCCCTACAATGACTGCTAAACAGTCCTGATTCTAATTTTTATTACTATCAAAGATTATAATTCTAAGATAAAATACCATTTTTGTGGAAATCATCTATCTAGTATTATAATAGACCATTATTTTACAAAGAAGTTACGGCATTTAAAATGTAACCTTAATTATTGAACTTCACTAATTACTCTGGCCTACCCTTAATCCTCAAATAAGCAAACACGCCAAGAAAAACTCCATTCTTTGTATTCTTCTTTCATACATCTTTGCTACTGTCACACATAATTTGCATGTGAAGTGCGCTTAAGGTCTTTTCCATCTTATCACGCGTTCTGCATACATCCACATATCTGCAAAATTCTGTCCAATATGATACGCCCTTCTTGGTAGTGTTATTTTAATGGACATAAAATACATCTAGCGTAATTTTTAGAGGTATTTTCTATTCAGAAATTAAGAGTTGTGAATTTTTGTATCGCAAATTCTAACATGAACTTTACAGCATTATGGCGAATTCTCCTGGAATCCAGAACTCCAAGGATACATTTTGAGTGCTGGTTATTTGGGATATGTCCTAACTCAGATTCCTGGTGGAATATTGGCAGGCTACTTTGGGACGAAGCCCATTCTTCTCTTGGGCCTCATAAGTGCGTCTGTGTGCAATCTGCTATCTCCAGTAGCTGCCAGAAGCCACCCTTACCTACTGGCGGGTGTTCAGCTAGTACGTGGGATGGGTCAGGTGAATAACTGTTTATTGTTAGTTGTGGTTATATATTATTTTTTTATTTTGTTTGTGTTTTGTACATTTGTTTATATTAACACTAAATTTTTCGACCTGTTGTAAATACCTATTTTTACCGAAATGGGTCAAATAACCAATTTTCCATTTGAATGCAGGTAACAATGGTATTAGTGCTTGAAATAATAAATAAAAAACTGTCTTTAAATAGTAATTTAATCACTGTAAAAACAACAAAAATTCATTAATCCTAAGTGACGTATTTTGACATTTTATTCAGTAGTTTCCCTTTATTGTGTGTTCGATCATAAAATTTCGATTCATTTGCTGCATTTTTTACAGATGCAAGATTGCTTTGCTGAACACTTTCCCAAAACATATATCTCTTGCACAGAAAGCAGATTTTAGTCTTTCATGGCTATTATCATCGCGTATCTTATTCGGCACTTTTTACGCACATTTAGTAACTTTGCTTGACCTTGCCGATGCTGCTGCTATATTAGTCTCTTTTTCTTTACAGTGGTGTGTATATTTATTATTTTGCATAACACTGTATATGGAATAGTTTTAGAGGTGACAATTTTGTAAGAGCACGTAAAATATTAAACCGGTCATGTGACCCTTCGGGTAAAAATAAGTATAGTATATAAGTATATCAGATGGAGGAAGAGAGGTGAAGAGAAACATTTACTACTAAAATAATTTTTTAAACATTTCAGAAAAAGTCGAATAATAATATAATATTTTATAAACATTTCAGAAAGTCAATTGAGGAAAAGCTATAAAACTTAAAAAGTAATTTCAAATCAAAATTTTTATACGGGTCATTTGACCTGCTTGGTAAATTTAGGGTTAAGAAACTTCTAAAAATCGAATTATTTATCGTCAGGAATAGTTTTATTTGATTTCCGATTAGTGTTTTTTAAAAGGAGTTTTGGAGATAGGTGGGGGGGGGGAAGAATCAGCATTACCAAAATACCATTTTCGGTTTTCTTAGAAAATGATATTAGTTTGGCTTTATTTCCTTTGTGTTTTTAAGATCATACATCAGATATCAATTTCTGAGACGTAGTACTTGCAAATTCCGTTAGCATGAGACCCATTATCGCCAGAAATTTAATCTGAACAATTTTTACTGTGAGGTCTAAGGTTAAATATAAATTTGTAAGAAAATACTTCATCCACACGAAGAGTTATTTTTGTTATTGTTTTCATGATTTATGGAAAAAAGAATTAATATTGCAGAGTTAGAATAATTTTAGTTTTCTTTTTACGATATATGCATTATCTTCCAGAAAAAGGTTTAGGCTCATTTATGGCTGTCCGAATTCGTTCTCCGTTTTCGGATCCGTCGAGCCAATGATCAACGAGAACGGGAGTGATTGACAGGTTTAATCACTTCCTTCTCGTCGTTCACTCTTTTTAACCAATTGATCTACTATATATTTTCTATTTTTTCAAAGAGCAAACAACAGTTCGCTCTTTAACGAAAACGGCTTTTACTTTAACTTGAAAATACTATTAAGATAATGTTATAACTGTTCTGATAAGAGAAAAATTTGAATATTTAGAGGTCTGAATGTGAATTAAACGCTTCAATTCAATATCCTGAATTCAGGAGTTCAGCACCAAATGCAGTAATAATTTCTGTTTTGTCTCAAAATTTCAATATTTAAAACACAAATTTTTATCAACACAGAAATTTGTGGTAAAAAATTGTGTGCATCTTTGATTCAAAGCACTTAAATTAATTGATTGCCTAAATTATTACTTAATTAAAACAATTAATCGGATAATCTGAAGCAGAAAGCTAATTTTTCTTGATTCAAAGGTAAATGTTGTTTTAATCTAATTTGTAACAATCACTTAATTATTTTACCATAACTTTTAATATTTGTAAAAAATACATTAATGCAATGTTTAGAATAGGAAGGCTTATGATTCTTTCAAAGGATACAACTTTTTTCTAATCTTCTTGCTTCAAGTTAATTTAGTTAAATCTTGTGAAAAATATGTTAAGCATATGTTATAAGTTATATCAATCATCAATAGATGGCAGCACAATCTATTTAAGGCATAGTGAAAACGTATGGTGCTTAATTGAGAAAAATGTCGATTTTTTATCATATAAAACAATTTATAAATTTTGAAACACTTTCAATTCACGTTTTTTTGTCAAAGATCAAACAATCTTTCCATGGCATGATTTATTATTATTCGTTGAATGCTCTTTGAATGATTGTGTATACCCGACACAGATGGCAGCACGATACGCAACTCAAAACTGGACATTTTTTATTGAATCGTAAAATGTAATTGATGTTTATTTTTAAAGATGGCAATTCCATATTTTCAAAAACAGAAGTTTAAGTTTGTTTTACAAAATACATGGATAAATAATTCGTCAAAACTGTGTCTGTCTACAAAATTTCATTTTATTTTAGTAATTAATTATATGTGGACATAGTTAAAGTTCTTGCAGCTGGTCATCATTTTAAACAAGACTTGTCTTAAGAATTGTGAAATTAATTAACTCAAAAATACTTTTGGATATGATTTGTTTCTTTCATCGTAAATTACAATATTCCCCTAGACTTGTTTCCTTTTTCCCGTACTAGTATCCCATTGTATTGCATCTTAATATATAATTTTTTCATTAGAATTTTATTTCAATTTTCTAAGTCCTTGCGCAAATGTATGGTTACTTACTTTTTGAAATACTGATGCATTATAGTATTTGGGATTAATTAAAAACTTTTTATATTTCCGTTCTCAGGGAGTGCAACAACCCGCAATGAGCGTTTTGATGTCCAAATGGTTTCCAAGGAATGAACGAGGCTTCCTGTCGGCCTTCATATACTGTGGATATCCGATGGGTGCTTTCATTGGCAGCTTAGTTTCCGGGCCATTATGTGAAGTGGATTTCATGGGAGGATGGCCTTTGGTTTTTTATTCATTCGGTGCGTTTAGATTATAAAGAATGGATTAAGATTTTATAAACTGAAATGCGCTTTTGAAAATTTCACACTATGGCATGTAGCAAATTCCTCCAGCAGGGATTAATTGGAGAATAGATACGATATATTTATAAATTTATCTATATATGTCATAATAACAAAAATCAAAGTCGCAGTCATGTTAGGAGTGGTATCAGCATTACAACAGTGTAACCGCGCCTATCCTTGTGAGGATTTACTGGTTTAGTGGTCTTCCTTGGGAGTTGATCAGTTTCTTAATCGCACAGAATCACTGCTGGTTAGACATCTGATGGTTATACGGGAACTGTTTTTATGTTGTTGCTATCTTTATAGCAACAACATAAACACAGTTAGGTGGCCGGGCAGTTAGCCCAGGATATCGATAATTTTGCAAATATTCTCTCTGCACTTCCTGTCTTAGTGCTAGGTTCAGCCATCCTGGGGTGGGTTTTGGAGGTGAGCATCACAGGGAAAGTGATGTGAGGGAATAGGAGTGAGGTATAGTGCATTGGTGTTCCCTCTAACTCACAGGAGCATGGGTTCGTCTGAGATAAGCCGAATCTGTGGAGATAGCTGAGGAATGGACCATGACACCGTTAGATTCTGTAATAAACATTTATCTTTGGTTAGGGTATCCATGGAAACGTTTGGGAAGAGATCGTCCTGTGTCATTTGTGTTCCATTCTACTGCCACAGTTGGAGATGTGGTCTCTAGTGAGGCTGGGATGGCTATTTGGTTGTCTTCTGAGGCATTTTTGTTTGCTGCCGCTTCTTTGGCAAGACTCAGTCATTACGTTCCCCTCGTGTCCAACGTGCGCCTTAATCCACAGAAGTTCCAATGCTGGCTTCTTGTGGAGGTCCTAGATTTCTTTGATGAGGGGATTTCTGGAGTTAGGCTTTGGAGAGCTTTTAACCTTCCTGGTGTTATCTCCTTGGTGAAGGGTTAAAACGGTATTCGAAAAACAAGCCGTGACGCCACATTTGAAATACGTACGTGAAACATGCGCCGCTGAAACATTACTGTCACCTTCATTTAGCTTGACAGAAAATACCTCTTATAGGCTGCAATACTTTTATTTTATATCATAGTTGCGACTATTTTCTTTCCCAGCACTTAAATTTGTATCTGAAATTATTTCTAGTAAGCACATCTCACAGTTGATCGTGCTATTTTTCTAGGATTATTTGGAGTTTTTATCAGCGTGCTTATGGTCCTCTTTTACGCCGAGAAGCCGGCGGATGATCCAAATATTTCAGAATATGAACTGAAGCACATTCTAAAATATCAAGATAACGACGATTCACTCAAAGTAAGTTTTTACCTTCACACTATTCAATAATTTTGAGGTTGAAAATGTTTATATATAAATGTAAGATGCAAAAAACAAGCATGAATCATTGGCGATTTGATTTCTATTTTCATATTTTTTAATTTCAAATAAGCGGATTAGTTCCAAACCTAAGACAAAAATTCTGAGGGTCATGGGAGGTATATTGACTGGTCTCTAATCGTTTCGTTGACCACTCGTATTACCTCAACTTTAAAGATATAAGTTCTTTTTAACTTAAATAAAAGTTATTGAGTTCCGAGTTAGCTTTAATAGTAATTGAAAACAAATTTTTAGAGATACTGAATTTTTAAATCTTTTTACATATTATTTTAGTTAAATACATTTTTACGTTATTGGGTATGAGAGAGATTTGAAGTGTAAATAAACAATCTAGATGGAAGATGGATATTTTATTTCCTGTGAACCAAATACTCTCTCTTAATACAAATAAGGTTACCTTAAAATGTAGTTTGTCACTGTTTTGGCGACTTTTGGCGTTTAATCTAATTGGCTTTGACTAATTAAGCGTCATATACCAATTCGGAATTCATTCTTTGGAATTTCTATTGGCAACATGCTGAAATCGTACTCGAAAAATAAGTCAACTTCACGTCTGGTATACATTCAGGAAACCTGATCAGCTAAAGAAACCCTGCAGCCACTATATTAAGCTTAACAGTAAATGCTGCCCATAAACAATGCGAAACAAATTAAGGTGGTTAAGATAATGCATTAGACTAAATGCAATAGTGTTACAAGCACATAAGTATAAAAATTGAAAAAAAAAATATTTTTTTCAAGAATAAAATATGTTGCAATCACAGACTTTTTATACCTCACTAATTGATTTCTTGAATTTTATTTACAAGTATTCACTACATGACTCGAGAAAATTACACTTTTGTTTCAATCAAAATTATAACAGTGCATTTGTTTTAAAAATAACGATTGTATTTCCAAAGAAAGATGACCGTTCCTAAAACGTGTTTTGCAGGCGAATTCGTACACTGACTTTAAATGCATGAAATCATTAAATGTAAAACTATACACGCTCAAAATACAGACATCAAAACTTGATTACATTTTTCTTTTAGAAAAGATTAATTTATTTGTTCTTTGGAAAAAATAATTTCATAAATACAGTGGCTATTATTATGACTATTTTTCATGTTATATAAAATTGCTATCTCGCAGACACTGTTCACGCTTTATGGTTGTTATAAGAAATTGGAAGGTCGAAGACATAACCGTAGTTATGTTAATTTTATTGATAAAAGTCCTGTGGTTGTAGTATAGTTTAGTAACTTCCGAATGACACCACTTATGCAGTCCTTACTCCACGTAATTCAAAGTTACAATGGCCAAAAGCTCTCACAGCACTGTAGAATTTCGACATATTGCGGACCACCTCCCCACACTCAGTGCATCTGCGCAATCGGTCCAAAGGTCATGTCAGGTACGGACGTCCTATGTCTACACGACACTATATTTATCTTTTGGATGTTTTTTTCAGTTTTTTAATCTTAAGACAAAACAGCTATAAAACTCGACTTTTCATGCATGTCCCCCAGTACTGTTCCGATTTTAAAGACGTATTCACGTCAAAAAGTAAATTAAGATAAAAAATAAAATATGGAGATATAAAGACTATAATGACTGAGAAATAATATAAAAGAAACAAGATCTTTCAGATTGAATGCGGAATAATAGATGACCCAAAATATCAAAAAAGTTTATTCAATCACTATTTACATTTCCTCCTTGAGATCACTGTTAGCGTTGTTCCAACCATTTGTGTAAAGTACGTAATTCTTCCGCCAAAAGGCCTAATAAGGTTATCTTAACTCTCTAGAATTCACAAAAATTGTTAAATTGTATATTTTCAATTTTTTTTCAAATCTCAACCTCGCGTGAAAAATGCGTCGTTTAATTATCCTTATATCATCAAATCACATATTCATAAATTATTGATGTTAGGGAAAGAAATGAAAAATCAGTTCAATACATAAATAAATAATTCGTCGCATGTGTTACTACCGAGATAACAAGGCCAGACAGCTCTGACGTTTCAATCACGTGACTCGCTAATTAGAAGTCATAACAAACATCTCCGCATGGCCGGCTACTAATGGATTACCTTTAATGTAGCTTAAGAAATTAGTTTTTTTATACTATTTTACCGGAAAGTAAGTGCAGTTGCAGTTAAATATTGTTATATAACATCTGTGGAACATTGCAGCGTCAAGGTGTTAAAAGTTTTCGGACGATACATTCTGGACGATATCATCGTTTTGAAAATGAAGTTCACAGACTTGGCTACGTTTTGGTATAAAGTCGGCTCGTGGAATCGCCCTGAGCCATCTTTTTCTAATATTTTCATCCTCTGGAAAGGAGAAAACCGCCACTTTTGGTGCATCACCATATCCATAATTTCCAGAGCAAGAAGGTACATAGCATCTAAAGGGCATTTTGGATAGCCTCGTGGTCAAACCTAAAGAAATCGGTCTGGACACACGTTAAACGTGTTGTTTGACGAAAGCCTTTAACACCTTGACACTGTAATGTTCCGCAAATGTTATATAACAATATTTAACTGCAACTGCACTTACTTTCCCGGTAAAATAGTATAAAAAAATCTAATTTCTTACGTTACATTAAAGGTTAATCCATTAGTAGCCGGCCATGCGGCGATGTTTGTTATGACTTCTAATTAGCGAGTCACGTGATTGAAACGTCAGAGCGGCCTGGCCTTGTTATCTCGGTGGTAACGGTAAAAGGGATCTATACTATAGAAATAATATAGAAATAATAAAGAAGATGAAAAATATTGTTTTCCGAGTAATACTGGTAAAACAATTTTATTGGAAAAGTTGTTTTTCCCTCAATACTGGTAAAACAATTTTATTGGAAAAGTTGTTTTTCCCTCAATACTGGTAAAACAATTTTATTGGAAAAGTTATTTTTCCCTCAATACTGGTAAAACAAACTGAGTTTCGTACCGCAATCGTTTTACATTCAATGTTATTCCTATGGGGATTTCGAATTGTTTTTAGCCCCCCCCCCTCTGCACACTTTAGAGAAATAGAACGGATTCGTCAGTGCTCCGAGAAATTATCTTTCTTTTGATACCTCACTTGTTAAGATTCGTCGCGTGTAAGAGGCATTAAAGGGATCTATACTATAGAAATAATATAGACTAGCGTCGTACACTTGCGAGAATTCTCGCATGAACAATTCCACCCCCATCCGTTGTAAGGGTAAAAGATGTAAGCGAATTTTTTTAATACCCCAAATATCAAAAAAAGTTTATTCAATCACTATTTAGAACACTTCCTTCTTGAGATCATTGTTAGTTTTGCTCCAACCATCTGTGTAAAGCACATAATTCTTCCACCAAAAGGCCTAATAAGGTTATCTTAACTCTCTAGAATTCACAAAAATTCGTAAGTTGTATATTTTCAACTATTTTTCGAATCTTAACCTCGCGTGAAACGTGCGTCGTTTAATATCCTCACATCATCAAATCATATATCCATAAATTATTGATATTATGGAAAGAAATGAAAAACCAGTTCAGTACATAAATAAATAATTCGTCGCGTGTAAGAGGCGTAAAAGGGATCGTATACAACGTTTCGAATTGTTTTTAGCCCTCCCCTTCTACACACTTGGAGGAATAGAACGGATTCGTCAGTGCCCCGGGAAATTCTCTTTCTTTTGATACCTCACTTGTTAAGATTCGTCTCGTGTAAGAGGCGTAAAAGGGATCTATACTAAAGAAATAATATAAATGATGATAACGGATGCTCAAAGCAGCAATGTAAGGATTCGTGAAGCTCGTGGACAAGTACAAAGAAAATGAACCACAAGACCAAACACCTTGTTCGAGTGTGAGGTACTAAATGGTTTTGATATGAACTCGTTCAGACCAATACAGGTAATACTACGTCAATTACAAATAACTTGAAGCTGAGAGAATTGGTAAGCTTGTCCAGACCAACAGACGGGCAATGCTTCGTGAAATTACTAATAACTTGAAGTAAGGATCAAGTTCAGTGGTCTTTCTTCTAACGGATTCCTGTACATTAGAGCATGGGCTAATGATACAGCCATTTCTCTCTGGAGAGAACAATTGACACCACTTCAGCTATAAACATAAGAATTGAGAGCAAAGAGTGGGGTAGGAGAGAAAAGGTCTGACCATTTACATTTACATGGCCTGCAAATGACATGGAGAGATCATTGTGTGAAAGCAGCATGGATTTCTTTTTTTTAAATTTTGATTCTTCAAGGCATTTAAAAAAAAACAAGGTACATTGATTGAAAGATATAATTTATGAAATAAATAACTTCACTAGCTTTGAAATTCCATGGTCCATGTTAAGGTGACTTTACGAAGTATAAGAACAGAAAGGTGATTAAATACCAACAAGGTGATCAATATTACTTGGCTCCCCAGTATAAGATTCAAAACTAATAATAAAACTAATAGATTAAAATTATATTTTTTGTGTCTTGTTATCCATCAGGTTGTTGTTATTGTTGTATGATTGTCTAATAAAAACTTTTATGTGCATTTATTTATTTAGCGACCGCCGACACCGTGGGGTGCTATGCTGTCATCCACCCCAACTTATGCACTGATCGTTGCTCTCTTTGGCCAATACTGGATGGCTTTCTATTTTCTGTCTGTTCATCCTACGTACATGGGAACCATTCTTAACATTCCAATAAAAGAGGTAAGAATCAATTGCAGGAATAGAAATTATCAAGGAAGTTTAATGTAATTGAGATTCGAATGTATTACAACAACGTACTCTATTTAGATAAACTGATTGGACACTGACAGAAAATTGATCAACGAGATTTTATTTATGTCAATAGTTAGTAGGTCTCACGTGACTAGCACCCTTCTTGGCAAACTGTCCATTAATCCCTGGACAACACCAATTACGATATTTTTCAATTCTGCCTTGATAACAGTGACCAACTCTTCAATACGAGTCTGCCTAGAAAGCATCCTTTGGTACAATTTGTCCCAAATTTTGTCAATGGGGTTAAGATCTCGACTTAGGCAAATTCATCCGATTACATGGTTTTCTGTTTTCAAGCATCACCTTGGAAACATGACAAGTGGCATTATTATCCTGAAAGGACCATGCGCCGTGTGTTCGTAGAGCAACCACAGGTAGGGAGCAGAGTTATCGAGAATATTGTTGTACGTCTCACAGTTCATGTTACCAATGTAGTCTGGAACAAAATTACTCCAGGAGCAACAAAAAAACTTGTGGAAGTCATGCCTAAACTTCTGAGAGGTAATTTTTTGTTGTTTCTGGAGTAATTTTGTTCCAGACGTCCAGAATGGCACTTTTCATGTTATCTTTGCTGCTGGTATCATAATTTTCAGTTCACGACCTAATATGATGCGACATATGGTAAAGGCGTTATTACAGAACGTTGCAGTGTGTTTTGAATCGTTGTCCTGTTGAAGATAAATGGTCTTCCAAGAGTCAGTTTCGTAGCACAAGCAATGCCATTTTGTTTCAGAATGTCTAGGTACACATAGCTATCCATGTTTACCTTCAGCAAAACATAAATTATACACACCATAAGAACCAATGCCACCTCATACCTCTACATTTCCTCCGCCGTGTTTTACAGTTTTACATAATTTTTTCTTTGCATTTGTGGTTTGGTTTTCTCCATGCCATAACTCGTCCATCCGAACCCTAGAGATAAAATTTTAGTTAATCCCTGAAAAGTTCAGAATCAGAGAAAGTTAAGGGCTTACATGCTTCTTTGCAAACTCAAGACTTTTTCTTCTGTTAAGTTTCTTAATGAGTGGCTTCTTACGTGCAGCTGCCCATTGTAGCCATTTTTTTTATTACTTTTCTTACAGTCTGAGGTTATATTTCAAGATTGTAATAAGTTTTCAACGAGAATGCAAGTTGTGGTGCCTAATTTGTGTATTATCGCGAACTTTGCGCAGAATATTCCTGATGTATATGGCTCAATTTCTGAGGTCTTCCGCATCTGTTCCTATTTTCCAGTTTCCACCTTATTATATCTTTCAGTGATTTTTACCGTAGATTTGAATTCGTTAGTGATTTCGTTAATATTTTCCTTAGTGATAAACCGTTATTTCTCAACTTTATCACGAACACGCGAATAGCTTTCGGAATTCCGATTTTAGGCGATCCACTAGTATAAAAAAGTTTGAAATAATTACTTACACAATACTGAAGTTCTTTTTCATTCGATAGTTATGATGATTGAATGCGGGACAGCTGGATTGTACTTTCTAATCAATTTTCATAGTGCGTACGGAAACTTTTTTGCCTTTCATTTTGTATGTTTTTCTCAGTTTTAATTAATTACTTTTTATTTGTGAAAATTAAGAAACTTTTGTTGCGAACACATTCTCTAGTTTAAAATAAGTTTCTTGTGCAGTTTCTGAATCTTTGGTGAGATTTTTTTAGAAATTATAATAATTTATAGCCGTTTTCGTTTCCGTACGGAAACTTTTTTACCACTGTATATGCATATTCTGAACTATTCTGATTCTGGGTAACGTTGGCATACTATGGACTTTTCTTTCTTACTAAAAATTTAAATTCTATTTACAAAAATGGAAAATGTTAAATTTGACATTTATTTACACATTTGTGAAATCGGGTATTTAACAATTGTGTACCTTTATTAGTGTGGTAGTTGTTACATGGTATGAATGGGAATTACAATTTATTACGAAAACAGAAATATTAGTTATTCAATTCAATCCGAGTAACGCCGGGTTATTCTGCTAGTAGACAATAATACTAAAACAGCATATTTATGTTAAATTCTTTTGATGATCTTGTTTTGTCGTATTTATTTAGATGTATTTTAAACATTCCAAATTAGTTGATGACTAAAACTATTAGTATAACTATTAATTGACAATAAATCAGTCTTAATAAATCAAAGCTAACGTCTGATAATAACTTCCATCAAGTTAAGATTAATTATTCAAAAAATGAGGTTTTTACAGAAACAATATTTTTATATGTATAGGAAAGGTATTTAAAACTGCAGTCTGCTTTTGCAGACTTTCGCTTGTCTTCTCTTCCAACCTTGCATGAGTCTTATTTCTCTTTTAACTTATTAGAATGGTATCCTGTCTTCAGGTCCATATCTCGCCCAAGCTGTGACCGGTTTCTCTGCCTGCTGGATGGCCTTTTGGTTAAGCCGAACTGGTAACGCAAAAGTGAACACTGTTCGCAAAGGGTGCAACACACTCAGTAAGTATTTCATTCATACTTTTGCAAGAATTAAACGAAATTTTATAAAATTTATGTGGATTTGTAAAGTAATCAAAATTCAGATTAATCTGAATTTTGCTCCATTGAGATGTGCGAAAAAAGTTCAGTCTAACAATGACCACAATGGCAACTAAATTAAGCCAAATAATCTTGCTTGAGTTTCCTTGAAACACCTCTATAAGGGCAGAAACCCCCGAATATTTTAACATGTTACATAGATTTACATCAAATATCAGTATTAAGCACAAGATCACTACAGTTCTCATATTTTTCGCGAAAAAAGGCCACATTTATATTTGTTGATCAAGTATTAGTCTTCCGCTCGCTAATCAAATCCAAAAATAAGGGTGGCAACAGGTTGATTCAATGACTGCAATGCGCTGAACACATACGCTGTCCCCATAACACTTGACATCCTGCCGTCTTCTACTTCAGTCGCTATACGTATGCTCAACCACCTGCAGCACAACTGGCTTTCGTTCTCTTCCGGGTTACAATTTCAACGGCCCCATTTCTTCCAGTTTTAGAACAATTTTTTTAACCCTCTCACAGAAATTGGATATTTTCGAAGACCCTTTCAACAATCTAAATCCCCGCAGAGCTTCTGGCGCTGAAATAATTTCTTCAGTAACGCTCATTTTCGAAAATTTATCGTCATTTTGAGTTTCATACAAAATGAGAATGAAAAAGCTTATGAGGAATGTCGTTTAAATGGTAATACGAGGGTATGACGTGCCAAATGAAATTTGCATATTTGATACCATAAAGCCAAACAACTCCCCTGGTGGTATGAACTGCTTTTTCTGCCTTGAATATCTTTCCCAAGGTATCCTTAATACATATTGAAAATTTGACAATATTCCTGTAGTAGTAGGTTTTGCTGTATACTAACTTAGAGCAAGTGAACTTTAATTATACTGTGGGGGCATCAGTCTACGTATGAAAATAAGTCGCGTGGCTCTGGTAATGGATCAAATTAAATTTTTTTTCAGTCGTGATGCGTGTGCTGACTGCGAATTAAAATATGTAGATTGCAGCGATCAAGGAAGATTCAGATATTAGAATTAATGCTAAGCCTTTTTTATTTTGAAAAAACGGCGCTATGCTTATAGACTAGTCAGATTATGTTTATTTAATTTTTAAGAAGTTTTATTAGTTACTTTTGATCAGCTTCGTTATTCATTGAACCAGTTGACATCTTCATATGGATATGAGAATTAACCTCCACGAACCCATAATACACACATATATACAACCACATATCGCCTGTATATGGCGATATGTGGTCAGATCATCCAAGAGACTTGATGTAACTTGATAACTGGAACTAACAGACGTGATATAACAATATTTGGACAGATAATCAAAAAAATCCATAAGGTTATGGGTTTTTTTGATTATCTGTATACACAATAGAGTGCACCCGGGAGGTATAGCAGGGAGATACAGTAGAGAGAAATACGTCCAGGGAGGAATAGAACCTAAGCCGCTTACAGCTCGCAAGTTGCAAACCCGTTAAGCCACGGCCACCCTCTGCGACTTGGGAAAATCTAGATTTTGCTCTTAGGTTGAAACTCTTGGTGATAAGCAATTTGGTCGAATTAAAGGACAGGCTTTTAGAGGAGACTCTTCTTTGGCCAAGAAGTCAGCCATTTCGTTGTCCTGGAGATCCCAATGGGAAGGGATCCATCGCAAGGCAACCTGGTCAATTGCTCTTTTCAAGTCCATGATGCGAATATAGTCTATTTATTATCTTGTTATTTGTCAGGGACTGAAAGGTAGATTTTGAATTGGAGGATCACCTCTGCTTTCGAATGTGAAGCTGGAGGGGAGCAATGGACATAGCTTTCACTTGTAAAAATGGATTAAATTGTGACCTAAAGGAAGGAAAAAAGAGAAAAGATCGTTAAACATTTACCACATACTATAATTCATTTGATCATGAACTGAGGAAATGCCACATCCACATTATTTTCGAAACAATTTATTTTTCAAAATTTCATAGCGAAGTAGTTTTGATACTGGTTTTTATTGTTTATTTCAGGTTGCATTGTTTTTACTTTGGGAACGATTGGTGTGTATCTTTCGGGATGCGACAATATGTGGAACGAAACCTGCCTCTTCATAGCAACCGCTAGTGTTGGATTTGCCTTTGCTGGGAGTCTGATTACATCCGTGGATATGTCTCCTACATTTTGTGGTATGGAATTTTAGTTCAGTTTTTTTATTAAATTCATATTTACATCTGGTTTCGTATTCGTATCATTCGTATTTACATTACATTCATTCATGGTTACATCTGAATATTTCAGAAAATTTAAAGTAGAGAAGATGGTGTGAACTTTGCCACCACTCCAAAAAGTAACTTATAATACTAGGGGCTGGAGACCCTAGTATTAGTTCTAGTATTCCTTTTTTTGTATTTTTACCGAGGCTGCATCATGTCCTTTATATACATATTTATATAAGTATTTAACACTTTTGACTGAAGCATAAACTTCAACATTAATATGTGCATTAAATTTTTTAAGCAATCAAGGATTATATGGGACAACCCATCTATTATCGATAGATTATTTCCTTACTTGGACAGTGGCTCTTCTGCGATAAATAGGGTATCCATTAGCATTTTCCTCAGTATCATCCTTGAACTGTCTGGGAAAACTTTTGCAGCACTGTCCATCTTTCATGCATGGAGAAGATATATTTATAGTTCCACATAGGCCATGTACCATGCATTTTGTCACAATTTGGAAGAGTCTAAGATCAGTGCTAGGATCTGGAAGTTCTGTACCCACAAACTTGTCATTACCATCTTTTGTGCGAATTTTGCTTTCTGAATCTAATGTTAGAAGAATGTGGGCATGAGGGAAACCTCCCTTTTGGAACTCAATATCATAAATATAGGCCAAAACAGTTCCAAATATTCCATGCCTAGCAAATAGCTTCTAAAAGTTCTTTTAATTTTATATTAAACACTCGTACAACAATATGAGGTCGATTTTCTGGACGTTGTACTCCCTCCATGCAATTTAAAATTTCAGGCCAAGATGAGTTGCAAGTAAACGTCAAAAAGAGATCTGGCTTACCAAACTTGTGTACCATTGCCATTGCATCTTGGTAATTCTGTTGCATATGACGTGGGCTCCCTTGGAAAGAAGATGGCAGTATAATAAGTTTTCCTGTGCGCATATTTTCATTATGTGCTCGATATTCTAAAGCATCTAAAAGCTCCCGATAAAGTTCAATTCGCAAATCTTTTTGATTTTGTCGCAAAAAATGTAAACGTGAGCTTTCAGTTTTCACATACGCATCAACAATATACTGCTGAAAAAGTTTACCAATACTGTGCAAAATACTGAAACCATTTCGCTGGGAAAGTCTGCATGCATAATATTCTAGTTGAGTGACAAGGGTGCGCTTTGCTGTTCTCCTCTCTTCTACATGTTCCATTCCAGTGCTCTAACTACACTCGCCCCTTGGAAAAGCAAATAGGTCATTGGATCACAGCATTGATTTAGTGGTGAAATGCTTTGGCATGTATCACCGATTGGATACACACAAATGTCTCGGTTGTCTGAGGGCTTTCCATTATCACCAACAAATATAGCTGCAACTTCAATGCACAAAATAAGAGCATTATAGCGCCGCATATCCGAATTTTCATCTTCCAAAAATACCATTTTTACAGATGCAGTTGGGTGTTCTTGTACCAGTCGGTGCATTTGAAGATAAGATTGAGCAAAGGGATTGATTTCTCTTAACATAAAATCAAGTTTTTCAAATACATGTTGCAAGCAATTTTGATTGTTACTCAAGCGTTTCTCTGTTGCCTCACTGGAGTCGAATATATAAAGCTGCCCGTATTCTTCTTTATGTTGGTCACTTGCATAGAGGGGGAAACTCTGTGGTATACTTGACCATGTAAATGGTAACAATATGGTCCAGTTCCATGTGGTGGCTTAATTTGTGCTCCCCTCGAAGCGAATGCTAATGAAAAGTTGTGTTCGCGAATTCGTTGGCGATAATTTTTAGCATCTGGAGAATTTTCAGTTAGCAATACTTTTAATAGCTCCGGTGCATCAGATAATGCCGGTAGCCGAACCTTTCCACCATGGAAACATTTGGTATACTTATTGGCAGTATTTGGCTCTTTCTTCCAATAAAGATCCCCACAAAAATCGCATTGTTCGCACATAGTTCCACAATTATGTTCGTCAACATCGTTTCGAATACACAAACGTTTTGAGCGACGGCGATTATCGGCTTCGTTTCCAATTGATCTTCTTAAACTGGATTTCTGAACTGTTTCCTGGCTCCTTTCAGTTTGTCTTTGTTGATTTTGGATTAAATATCCGACAGCACGAAAAAAATTTAAATTCATTATTTTCCTAATTTCCAACTGATAATAATAATTTCCTAATTAATAACTGATAACTGATAAGCTTTTACTTGAAATCCAACGCAAACGTAACAAAAATAAGTTAAGATATAAAATAAGATATTAGACTCACGTCCAAAATTATCTTTACATACATAAAATCACGGATTTCTCAAACTGTGAACTACATAACTTTATGAATTTGTGTGAAATGATACATAACATCATAACACATAAATACAAAGGAAAAAAATTTTAGATCACTGCATATGATATAAAACTGTAGCATGAAACAATAAAAATGGCAATAATATGTGACAAGGAGAGTTCAGAAAAAAAAAAGAATAACCCAGAAAAAAATTAAGGCTTATGAATGTAATATGGAATGTGATCTCCCCTGACGTGTACACACATACCACAATGTGTTTTCATGCTGACAATAATGTTGTTACCATAGTTTTGGGAATTAAGTTCCACTCTTCCAGCAATGCGGTCTTCAGGTCATTTATATATCTAGGAGGAGGATGTCTCCGTGCAACTGCTTTTCCTAGGTAGTCCCATAAGTTCTGAGGTTCTAGGTAGTTCTCTATCGGGTTTAGATCAGGAGACTTTGCTGGCCACGGTATTCGCTCAATGGCTTCACTTTCAAGGAATTCGTCAGAGGTTTGCTCGATGTGGACGAGCATTATCGTCCTTAAATAAAAAGTCAGATCCTTATGCACCTCTAAAATTCTTACTTAAAGCTCTAAGACCTCATCCCGATATCTCTGGTCGGTCACAGATCCGCTGTTGAAAATGTGTAAGGGCGTACGTCCATCGATCATTATTCCTGCCCATACCATCACACCTGCACTACCGAAACGGTCACGTTCCATAATGTTCGAAGGAAGATTTCGCGTTCCTGACTCCCTCCAGATGTTAACACGTTTTGAATCAGATGTTAAACTAAACCTCGACTCATCAGTAAAGGGAACAGGGTCCATTGGTGTTCACTCCAGTTCTTATGTTCTTTGAACCAATTAAAGCGATCCCTATTTTGTTGTGAAGACAGTGAGAAACATACCCTTGGCTTTCTGGCATAAAGACATTTTTCATTAAGCCTTCTGTATACAGTTTGCCGTGATACAACAGTTCCAGTGGCGGCTGCAACCTCTGAACTCAATTGCCGAGCAGTAGACTTCCTGTTACGACGGGCAGTTATTGCCAGATATCGATCTTGAGAAGTAGTTATTCGTTTACGACCTTGTCCAGGCCTCCTTACAACAGTTCCAGAGTTCTGAAATTGTTTCCATAGCGTAGAGACTGTTTGTCTTGAAATATTCACACATCTCACTGCTTCCATGATTGTCTGCCCTGCTTCTAAACGGCCGATAACTCGCCACTTCACAGTTTCTTCCAAATGATACTTCGGAGCCATGACAAACCGTTTTGAGTCCTTACACACTGAAATCAAAAGCTGTATTGCAGAAATTTACTCAGATATTCCCTTTGCGCAAAGCGCTTGATTCACCGTCGGATGACGTAAAGCCTTGATTTGCATATCAGAAACCGTTTGATCACTTTTGTTTAGATAATGCTAATTAGGCTTGTTTTTCTCACATTCCCTGCAAAAATGGATTACATCGATTGGATATTTCGAGGAATATCATTATTTGTGGGTATGTAAAGATAAATTTGGACATGAGTGTACTTTAAAATCATCCGATGGCACTATCACGTGACATCCGCACTAAGCGCAAATGATCAAACTTTTCGAAGATATGTTGTTGCCATCGGAGATTTAGAAATTCGACCCCTTTTTTTCGCCACGTAAGAGAATTGTATATATAGATTGCAAAGCAGAGAAATCATGAACCATTTTGTGTTGACTCAAGTTATAATTTTCCCACACATCTTGCTAAATCGATGATTTGTAGACGCGATTATGAACAAGAAATCTTTCAAGCCAATCAGGTGGCGTTCGCCTTAATCGGTGCGTCCTTGGATGGATGCTCCACTGTCAATAAATCAATAGTTGAATTTCCAATGCGATGCATATCACTTCCAACACCTGTCTGAAGGTCTATAACAGACACTGCTTCTACCCTTTTCACAGCCTCGCTATTCGTTGCCACTCATTCCAAAATACTCAGCTACTAAAGGCAAGGTATGATAGTCAAACGATTACAATCATCCAGTCCACGTCCTCTTACGGAAGTACATTCATGATTTTAATACAGCTATCATGGTCTTTTGCAACTGTCAATCAATGAACTTGTGGTAGCATCTATCGTATCCAGAAGTATAGTTGTTGGTATATTCCTTACATTCAGCTGCTATCTTTTTGCGATGGAAAAACAACCTCTTGTGTTAGTTGGGAAGTTTCATAGCGTGTACTTTCTTTGTGTTTACGGTGTTAACCCTCCAAGCTGAACGTCCAAGTATAGTTCAGAGGGATTTCTATGCTGTGGGCAACAGACTCGAAAAAATTCGAGGAGCGGGATGACCGGGGATCTGGGCGAGAGGTCCGAATATTTCGAGTCCGTAGCAAGCGAGGGAATTTTTCCGGGCTGTATTCAAAATGAAATTTTCGCGGACCGCGGTAGCCCGGTTGGAAGAGTAGAGTATTAGCAACCGGAGGTTTACTGGTTCGAAACTCGATGCAACCAAAAACCGTCATGTACATGGGGGCTGATGCGCGTTAAATCCGTCGTTGACATAAATATCCTCAATGTTGACGTGATGTAGAAATTTGGTGATTGGGGCGCCAGTTATGGTGTTATCCTCGTCATCTGACGGTGGTTCAAAATTACGAGGCGTTGTCCTTGGATCTTTAACTTTGGTATTGATCCCGGACCATCACCAATAGTACGCTGTGTTGCTCCAGTGTGGCGTTATATAATTCAACTACTTACCTCGTCATCTGACCGTGGTTCAAAATTACGAGGCGTTGTCCTTGGATCTTTAACTTTGGGATTGATCCCGGACCATCACCAATAGTACGCTGTGTTGCTCCAGTGTGGCGTTAATTCAACTACTTACCTCGTCATCTAACCGTGGTTCAAAATTACGTTGTGTTGTCCTCGGATATTTCCCTTAGGGGGATGATCCCGGACCGCCGCCAATACCCGTTGTGTTGCTCCAGTGCGATGTAAATTAAATACCTACCTTTCTCAACTACTTACCAACCGTGTTAGGAGCTTGTCGCTTGGAGTAATTTTAAGCGGCATAGAACTGAGTTAACATGCATAGACTGTGAGTTTTAAAAACTGTTTTATGAATCGTAGTTTGTTTCGTATTCAATCATTAATTGTTCTTATCTTTTTGTATTGTAAAATGATTATACTTATAATATTCAAAGGTCCACTGATGGGATTCACTAGTACGGTAGCAAGCCTGGCTGGTTTCGCCATACCTGTAACAGTTGGAACATTGACCAATGGAGAGGTATGTTTACTCTAGAACATTTTCAGGTATTCAGAAATTCCAATCGTCTATTAACCCTTCTTATGGTTTTGACGAGATATTTCGTCCATCCAGATCTGACCAATTTTGCTAATGACGAGATGGCTCGTAATCAAGATATTTCCGATTTTTTTATGATAGCGAAATCAAAATCTGGTCAGTTTTCTTCTAATGACGAGAGATGACGAGATTTTGATGGACGAGAAATACCGCCCATCAAGATCTTGTCAGTTTTGCTAACGATGATATATCTTGTCGAGACAGAAACATTTAGTACTAACAAGGTGGTCATTATTACTTGGCTTCCCAGTATAAGGTTCAAAACATCTAATAGATTAACATGATTTCTTTTTGTGTCTTATTATTCGTCAGGTCGTGGCATTAACTCTCCATGTGATTTTGAGGAGATATCTCGTCCATCAAGATCATACCGATTTTACTAATGACGAGATATCTCGTCCATCAAGATCTGGTTAGTTTTGTTAATGACGGGATACTTCATCGAGGCAACCACCAGGAGAGTTGTCCTTCGTTGCAGAATCATAAGCGACTAAGTAGTCCAAATAATTTTAATTGAAAAATAAAAAAATGTTTGTGAAAAGCCTTCCTTCGATGAAATTATGCAAATCAGTGTTGGTAAAAAACTTAAAAAACTGAGCAAATACTGCATAACAAATACAAAAAATGAATCGCCGAATAATGTAGGAAAAGTGAAATATATCGTGAAAACGTGACCCACATGCACCGTGTATGCAAATTTTATAACATTCGGATGACTTCGGAAAGTTTGTTTTGAAAATCCACTGTCTCCTTAAAAGACATATCTCTTCAATCCATCTCAAAAACAGACATAATTATCCATTTTCCACAAGCACCTTAAACGACCGTTTAACTCTTAGAACCAGCACCCCTTCCCTTAGAAATGCTGATAATACAATGGTCCAGGATAACTATTGCCTGCACCCAGGCACTAGAAGCATAACAACGCTTCTAGAGTCAGTTGATCCTAGTGTTGTTCCTTCCATCACAAGTGCTCTGTAGCTCAGTTGCAATCGTCACTGATTTCATCGCGAACCCCTGAACTCACAATTCCTTTTTTATCTCCTATAACTTAAATATACTTAAACAATTCATTAAAATTCTACTTTATTTCACACAATAAAAATCTATTATGTAAACACAACTTTAAAACTTTTTCTTCCCTTTAGATAAGCCTTTCTACTTTTTAAGCCCCTTAACTCCTTTCCCCGAACTTGTGTTGCTCCAGTGAGACTTTAATTAATTACCATTACCATTCGGGAAAGATAATTACCATTACCTTTGCCATTTGTTTATCTAATTAACGTTACCATTACTTTTCCCGAACTTAAAATATTTTTTTAAACAATCTAATGCATAGTAAAAGCTTCTACGACTAAAAGTATGTGATTTAAGTCAAAGACATGGGCACCATTCATTATTGAGCAACACGAAGTGGTATTTTTTTGTATTTAAAGTAATTTGTTTATCTAATTAACGTTATATTTCTATATCTTATAATGAAAGTAATTTTTGTGTCCTTGCTAATTACTTGTGATTACTTGCCAATTACTTGTCGATGAAATTTCTCCTTTTTAACATCAAGAATCATCAGTTTTCCCTTTCATAAATGAAAGATTTATAATTTTTTTGGGGGAGGGGAAGTACCTAAAGCAGACTTGGCCAATTAAAATCATACCTTAAGCAGACTTGGCCAATCAAAATCATATCTTAAGCAGACTTGGCCAATCAAAATCATACCTTAAGCAGACTTGGCCAATCAAAATCATTTAGACGGTTTACTGACGAAATGCAACTTTTCTGTGGACTGCTTACAAAATAAGTAGTTTTAAAAGTGAAACAAAAAATTTGTAAGTTATTTCTTTCGCTGAATCATAAATTTATCAGTGGTATGTTTACTTTTTCTTTGCGGCTCCTAATTTTAAGTCTACTTCAGTAACATAACCACAGTCGTTTGTTTTCTTCACAAACCTTCTGAATTCATTTTGAAAAGTAAAAATCGGAATCCTGACAAATGACAAACAATGGAATAAAATTTATAGCTGTCGTAGATCTTAGATTTGTCATGGTAGGTGATTTGAAACAGCGATTCCTGTTACCTTTCTCTACTTTATTCTTAGCTATTGTCCTAGTTGAGGTCTTGTCACGTCCATAAAAACACGTACTTATAAGATAAAGGGATAAATTTACCGGCTCTCAGACCAGATACGGCCCTCCCTATAAGTTTACACGGCCGTAGACTAGATATTCCTAGACGATACTCATTCATAAGAAAGGGGGCCGTCGTGGCTCGGTGGTGCGCTAGCAACCTTCGAGTTGTAGGTGGCGCAGGTTGGATTGCTGTCATATGCATTCCTCCCTGTGTATTTATTTCTTCTGTGTCAGTAAAACTTTCATTGTGCGTGTGTTTATTACTTGATATTGTATGTCTTGTGTCTGGCGCAGCATGGTCCTTAAGCCATAAAACTCTAACCAATATTCATTAAAAAATAAATATTTTATAGTAAGCAAAGAGTAGCGTTATTTTGTAAAAAGCTACATAGTAATTCGCATAAGCAGATTTATATTCTTTTCATGTGACATGGTGGGCCACAAAAATAATGTACTGGCTTGGCTAGTAATTATATTGAGGATTTTGACTGATGCAGAATTTTCTCTTTTACAGCAAACTTTAGCTCAATGGCGAAAAATATTCCTTATCACAGCGTCTGTTGCTGCTGGCAGCGGTTTTGTGTTCCTCACCCTTGGTTCCACAGACATCCAATCCTATGACCCTGCAGTTTCAAATAATAAGAACAACCCGTCCAACAAGAACAAGGTTAACTTAGTCACAGCTGATTCTGTTATGTCCTGTAGACTTTAAGAATCTTTTGCTGCGATCATAAGTGATTTGCAACGTTTACTGACTCCAGAATGACTATGGAAACCTAGTGCGTTCTTGATGAACTTAGTGATCAGTCTCACTGAAACAATAAAATACTCAACCCTAATGGTGGTTGTCTCGATGAGGAATCTCGTCATTAGCAAAACTGACCAGATCTTGACGAACGAGATGTCTCGTCATTAGAAGAAAACTGAACAAATCTTGATCTCGTCATCATAAAAAATAGGCAATATCTTGATGACGAGGTATCTTGTCATTAGCAAAATTGGTCAGATCTTGATGGACGAGATATCTCGTCGGAACCACTTGGAGGGTTAAGATGCGAACACGAGTTGGAATCACTACTGTCAACAAGAACTGTTCCTGACACCAAGTCTGGGTAGTGTTTATCGCTAATGAAACAGGGTTCGTTCTTTTCGAAGAGGGGTGACTATTGGGATGGATTGGATTGGACGCCGTAGGCGGACACTGTTTCACCTGTGTGACTTTCAGCTATATAGTACGCCTTACGAAGGAGTTTCGGGGATTAGGAGAGCCGAACAATCCATTATACACATAAAACATTCAAGATAGCACGCATAAAAAAAGAAGGCAAGTGAAGGACAAAACATGTAAGCACAAAAATACAATAGTACGTAAGAAAAGGATTACAAAATTTAGTAAAATTACAGAGAACATAATGATAACATAAAAGTAATACTGATAATAATAATAATAATAATAATACAATACAAATGATAATTATTTCATAATAAATAATCCATATGTAATAAACGGTAACAATACGCAATGAACAAGGATACGTATTTAGAACAAAAAAGATGACTTAATTTTGTTTTCTGCGAATGTTGGCTTCGGAAAGAGGCAGTTTACTAGCATAGATCTTGTGAACTAGCGGCGTTTGGCGCCAATTGGTGGTTTGGCGACTTTCTCAGATCGCCAAGAGAGAGCGTCCCCAACGCATTGATATTGAACAGAGAACTTCTTTGTTGTATCCCGATTATGGTATGGTCCATAGCGAAATTTCGTTTTATTAATTGAACCAGCTCATGGAAGCTAATTGAACCGGCTCAAGGGAGCTAACTGTACTAGCTCATTGGAGCATCCTTGTTAAGTTTTCTAAATAAATAGAAAAACCAATTTGATCTTGCTGACCATCATGTATAGATCTCGTATCGGTGATAAGTTAAAATCTTAAGAAATATATTTCCCATTTGTCAACAAATGAGCCAATGTATACGAGCTTGAACACATTTCTTCAAACATCCCTATGGAAAATGGGGGGAGGTCCGTTTCTACGGCAACAGGTCAGGGGCAGACTTTGTATC
The DNA here is from genome assembly GCA_933210815.1 of Meta bourneti. Classification (NCBI taxonomy): domain Eukaryota; kingdom Metazoa; phylum Arthropoda; class Arachnida; order Araneae; family Tetragnathidae; genus Meta; species Meta bourneti. The sequence goes on from OW119928.1 coordinate 65,485,906, forward strand.
TGGAGCAGTTCTCGTGGTAGACAGGCAGTATGCATTAATATGCAAATGTCTTCAGTTAAAATAATATGTATCAGTGATTTTGTTTTTGCTGAATCTCGCATACCGTAAATTACCAATCAAATCTGCAACAACTGGCTGTGCATTAATTTATGAAGTATCTATTTAGATAAAATGTATTTTTCAGTAGCTTTTAAAATTTATAACCTTAACTTTTAGTGTGTGTTCCATGGGTTTTTCCATTGTATGTGTCAATCGTGAATGTAGTTATTTATATATCGATCACAAATAAAGTATTTCATTTTCGCATGTCCATGAAATGATCTATTTTTATTGAATACCGGAATTCACGGAAATCTCTGGATATTATTTTTTTAAGTAATGTTTGTTCCTACATTAAAAAAATGTTTACTAAATATTAATTAGTTTACCTCTAGAAATTACATTATTACGCTTCTGTCAAAAAAATACAAATCTACTTTCAAGGTTTGTTACCCTCAAGCATTATACACATTTTATACTGTCTGAGCAGTTATTTATGCATTATTATTAAGGTTCGTGTGACAATTAGAAATAGTATGCAATTGACATTTTATGTGTAATAGTATAGGATCATTCCATGTCAAATCAACACACAATAGTATCATTTTCAAGTTGACCTATTCGGATTTCAATGAATTTTTACATACATCTAGCCTCATATAAGAAATGAAAACGAGCTTCTAATTGATATGCTCACCATAACTTTTATAGAAAAGGATTTCCAAGTCAAGCTACTGATTTTTTTACGTTAGATTTTTAAAAAACCAATACTTTAAAATTTTCACGCCTATTTAGACCTAACATAAAAAGGCCTATGGCCAAATACACAAAATATATGGCCAGAATACAGCATATGTTAAACATATGCTATAAATGTTTTTGGTATTATTAGATTTAGAGCTAATTAATATTTTTTCGTTCAAAGTGACTAAACAATGATTTGGCTAACAATAAACTAGGGCCTACGTGCTGCACTCTGCGAGCAAAGACTGGGACATTTGCATATTGCCCATTGAACCCCCATGTAAAATTTTCAGCAAAAACAAAATTAATATCTTAAAATATTTTTAGTGTTCCAACTTGAAATTTTAAGAGTAAATTAGACTGGTATGAACTAATAATTATTTTTTCAGAATTTTTAAAATATAGGTTTTTGAAAAATTAAAATGTTTTTAATTTTTGAGAAAAATTCTTAGACAAGTTGCATAAAAAGTTAAGACCTGTTTAATAAGCTTTTAATAACCACCAAAAATAGCCTTATAACATGGATATATCGCAAGATATTAGACGAGTTACTGCAGTAGTTTAAAAAATACACATAAATTCAAGATTTCATTTTTCGTTACTTTTATAGCAAATCAAACTACTGTTTCAAAAACTTGTATTTTTTGTTTATTACCAAAAGAGTAGTACCTCACCAGTTTTTGTTGAAATTGGAGGAATCAAAATTGAAATGCTGTGTTGAATTGACATGGAATGACCGATAAGCACATATACGTCTAGAATCTTCACCCCTGTAAAACCAAGAATAACACTTACGAAGTAATGAACAGATAAGGAAATTAATAACGGTTAAATTTATGACTCTATGATTGGAAATGATTTTATAATGTGAATATTGAATTTTGTCTAAACGTGTACACGATGCGTTATTGGATTGACAGCTCTAGGACTTTAATTAATCAAAGTAAGCCCTTTTTTTTTAAAATGGATGTCGTATCTTAATTCTCTTATTTAAATAGTTTCACAAACTCCTTTAGTTTAATTCCTGCTAGTATAAACAAAATGTTTAAGAAAGTCAGTCACAGAGAAATCGGGGAACTCCCGACAGTGCTTCTGGTAGGTCTGGTAGTCTTGCAAGGAAAAAATACTGTGAGGTTGAAGAAGGAAAGCTTATTTTTTCGGAGGAATAATTTTGATGCATTTTCAAGTAAAACCACAATAGATTATTAAATCAATAGCGAAATATAATTCATAATCCAGCTGTTCTCAGAAAAATGTAATAATTAGTCTGTATGGAGGAATTTAATCAAGAAATGAACAGTGAATATAAATAGTATAAAAGCATTTCGAGATTTCGCCTCACATTCTGATTGGTTTTCAAACCATAGATCTAATGAAATAGAAGATGGAGCATGTGACCTGATCGCTTGGTCTCCGGCTGAAGGTCAAGTAGTATTGGAGAAAGCACGAATTCTAATGCAGGATTGGTTGGCGAGCGTGACGAAAAACATTAGTTTGCGCTCCAGTAACCAATTCCATAGCCAATCGACCCAGATCGATATCCAAGCCCATGTGACCTGCATTCTGAGATCTTAAAACAGGACTCCCATCTTGTCTATTTCATTATAAGGTCGATCTTTCACATGTCTACATTTCTTACTTGCGTGCCGTCATTTGAACGTGGTTCAAAACTACGTGGTATTGTCGTTGGATTTTTCTCTTCGGGATTGATCCCGGACAGTCGCCAATAGCCCGTTGTGTTGCTCTAGTGTGACGTTAATTAACTACCTACCTACCTCACTTGCGTGCTTAATATACAAACCAAATAATAGACAAATAAAAACTTTAGTAAATTTTTTTATTAAAATCACTTTCCACTCTTTTAAACCAAACATATGTTTTTCGACCAATATCCGTGTTCAGAAAATAAATTAAGTATATAACACTGTATTTATACAATTTATCGCAGTACATGAAATCGCAAAAGCATTCATTCGATTGCACGAATACATTAGTTACATTCCTTAGCTTGCAAAAGATCACTTCAACCCTCTTGTTGGTTTGACTTCGCGTCGAAAACTGCCCTATAGTGGCCTCTAATACAAAACCTATTCCAAACTGTCACCTGTTCTAGGCAAGGGGCAGTTTGAATTTCCTGCTTGGATCTTCACTCCCCTTGAAGTAATAGGGCAGTTTTGTCTAGACGTGATATTTCGTTAAAAACAAATTCGACCAGATCTTGGTGGACGAGGTATGTCACTAAAACCACTTGGAGGGTTAATCCATATCAAATCGAGAAACCATTGTCACAATTACTTTTTAAAAGCCTGAAAATATGTTGGAGGTACACAAAAATTTAAATGCAATACAACTGTCCTCGTAGTTTGTAAAAAGCTTTTATGTGGGAGTTTTGTTCCTTTTATTGCACACGATCCCGTTAAAGCAGGAAACCTATTATGAATGGCCGTTTCGGGTCAGTTCAGACGAGTCGTTCAATTTACTCACAAAGAAAAGGAAAGGGAAATGGAAAGGAAATGGAAAAGAAATGGAGAAGGAAATGGAAGAAAGGAAATGGAAAGCAATCCATTACGAATGGTCGGCCAGGTAATGGCCGGAATCCCTTTCCTAGCATTAAATCGAACTTGGTCGTTCATATCCAATGGAATCTTGCCAAAGACATCACTGAGGTCGCATCACCTTTTATTTGTGATTGTTTGCTTGTCTTGTCTGCGTTGTTGGTTTAGTTTTGCTCAGGGGACACCTTCCCTGAATGGCGAATATTTATCTGAAAAGACAGTAGCTGAAGCAGTTCATAAAATCTTTCGAGTGACATACAATAGTACAGGAAAATTTGGTCTCAGCTTTCAACAAATCACAGAACACACGATGAAGAGTTCTTCGTATTCTGTCCTCAAAAATATTTCATGTATTCATGTATATATTTTCTGAAATTTCTTTTGCAGTGTTTTGACGTCAAATTACGTCTTTCGCTTCATTCATTGGGGAGTAATTTGGGTTGGTTGGTTGCTTTCGGGTTTTAGTCGTGAGGGCCAAATTTGACCGAGCTGCGCCAAACACAAGAGAGACAACACAATGAGGGAGGAAGAAAAAGAAAAAAAGCAGAAGGGTAGGCGAGGGTCAAAATGACACGGTGGAAAGATCACTTAGTACTCACCTCGGGGGTTGAGTAATTTGGGACTTGAGCGTCACAAAATAGTGCATAACATTTTCATCGACAACATCATCGAATTCTCGTGCACCCGATATCGCCATGCAGCAGCGACATACCTGTAACCTGGACCGCGTGGGTCGGTGCAGCAGGATACCGAGACCGAATACGAAACTTACTACAAGAGCGCTGGCGACACATTTCACTAGACTCATCACTAATTCTCATCACCGAGCGACTGGTGCGACATGGCACTTACAATATAATCTGACACGTAATCAAAGTACTCTTCGATGTCGACACCGTGGTGAGGTAGCTGCCTCGCCAGCTGGGTGAAAATTATTCCTTCTCCACGACCATAAAGAACCATTTGCTACTGCTCATACCATCATCCTATGCTATCCGTGTATGATTCCATTCAACCTATAGAGTGCCGTGATTTGTCACCCATTGAATGATGATTGCTTACAAAACCTCGTTTTATTTCGCGCACTGCTCGCATGTAGTTTTACGTAAAGATATGCAGCATAGTAAAGCTATGAACCTGTCTGTTTTTTCTTCTTCTGCTCAAGCCGAAGCCACTGTCATTAACTCCTCTACTGATGGTACTCTGCCATCTCTTAGGTGCCAGGATTCCAGCCGTTACTAGTGGGTTAAACCGAACTGAAGCATGACGATCTGTGCTGTGTTGAACTGAGACAAACCAGCCGTTCATAAAGGGTTTTCTGCTTAAAATGTGAGACCCACCGAGTTAATGCAACAACGTCTACCATTCAATCAGTTTGCGAAATGTGGGAATGGGACTTTAGATTAGGTTTGAGGATTTCTGTGTACGACATCACTGAGAAATATTTCATTTGCGATTTTGTTCAAAGTTCCAGGGCTGAACTTCTGCAGATCCGTAAACAGCGAACACCACCCCAGAAGTCAAGACGACAGCAATTGTAAGGAAAAAAACGGTATGCCACTCCGACAGACTTTCCTGCGAAGAAACAAATCAATTTAATCACAATGTTAAAACAATGCTTATTTATATTTGTACTACGGAATGGATTGCGTGGTAATTATACTTCCTTTATGCCTCGAAGGAATTTTTATTGAAACTGCATCAACCCTTGAAATATACTTCGACGTTGTCTGTCTGGTGTTTGGCTCAGCTGGACCAGATATGGTCATAAAACCCAACTCACCAGCCCTACAAGACTACACAATCTTTCACATTTGAAAGAAAAGGAATCTCAATGGATAAAGCTAATTTTACTATGATTTCTCTGAATTTTGAATATTTTCAAACTATTAAATTACGTATTATAAGGAAGCTTTTAATATGAGATTCTGCTGTGAACTTAGCTACCACAACAAAAATGAAAGAATATATTTGCATGAATATATTCATTGGTGGACTGAAATTAAGTTAACCTATCATCCTATTCTACCATTACTGACTGGTCGACGTGATCTGGCGCACTTTCAAACAAGCCACACGGTGCTTCTGACAAATTCCAGATGACGCTCCTCTCAATCGGATCGCACTTCTATGAATAGTTCATGATGAACAATTGAATTAACAATGCTATGTCAATCGCTTTCAGTTAGTGTTTGAAGCAAAGTGATCAGACATTGGTTCTATTTCTATCACAATTTCACCCTTCATTGCCACTCAGCCACTACACGTACGTCGAGTATGTGCGTCAGACACCTCAGTCGAATATGTGCGTACTGACGTATCACATACTCGACTGAGGGGCATCTTAGGACAGTCAATCAATCGCAATCTTACATTGCATGACAACGAGTAGAGAAGTTTTCCGAAGCAAAATTGGATCATATTCCATGATGTCCTTCCTACGAAAATCACCAACAGATGTCTCAGATCATGAATGCCGTTCCATGACAACCCGAATACGGCAGTGCGTGGTCAGGACTAACTATGCTAACAGTGTGACAGCTGTGACAGTATTCGACAGGACGTTGACAGCTGTGACAGCCGGGTAAATCTGAAATGATATCATGGAATGTGTAAAAGTTTCACCTGCTGTCCCTCAGAAGAGATGGGACAGTATGACACGCACAAAAGTATTCCATTGATCTTAACACAGCTCTCATTCTACCTATGTAATTGACAATCAGTGAACTAGTGGTTGCACTATCGAATTCAGCCGCTGCAAACTTTTAGAAGGTAGTACTGTGGTGAACTAACCGACACAACGAAAACTAACTTGCATTATAATAGTCTGATAAATAACAGTGCAATTGATCTCTAGCACTTTATACTATGTAGTAGGTAAGGTAGGACGTTGAATTAATTTCGCACTGGCGCAACACAACGGGCTATTGGCGACTGTCTGGGATCAATCCCGAAGGGAAAGATCCGAGGACAACATCTTGTAATTTCAGACCATGGTCAGATGACGAGATCAACACCTTAGCTGGCACTGCACTCTCCAAACTCCCACACCACACTAATATGAGTACATTTGAGGCCACGACAGATTAACGTGCACCAGCCCCAACGTACACGACCGTCTTTAGTAGGATTGAGTTTTGAATTAGCAACCTTCCGGTTGTAATGACGCTACTCTTCCAACCGAGCTACCGTGGCCCTTTATGATCAGGAAGTACTTTAATTTCATGTAACCCAATAAGAGGGATAAGGTGTCTACGTTATTTGTGTTGCCACTGGACATTCTGTAACCAAAATATTAGCTTAATTTTTCCATAAGAGAAAAAGACAAACATTTAAATTACAAATATTACTTTTTAATTTTGTTGTTCATATATTGTGGACTGGTATGGGCCGTTTTGAGCCTGTCTAACGTTAAAGCATTTCTGAGCAACAGTGTACAATTTTCTCCATGTGAGGAAATGTAAGGAGGGGACATCCTTGTAACTTGTGTTGTTACTGACAGCTTGGATTCCAAAGAAAATTCCAAAAAACCGTATTTTAATGCATAGTATACAGGGTTTGTCCATAAAGTAATGAGACTGGGTCTGGTAAAAAGAATTTATTGATCCGATCGGTACAAATTGTTAAAAGTCTTCTAAATAATCTCCTTGGGCGTCGATACACCGCTGCCAAAGCGATTCCCACGCTGCAAAGGCTCCCTGGAAGTCAGCTGTCGTAACTTCTTTCAGAGACTCTGGGACAGCGGCGGGAACATCTTTGAAACGGTGACCTTTCAGGGCTTCTCTTGAGCAGGAATAAGTCTGCCGGGCTCACATCGGGGCTGTACGGTGGCTGCGGTAAGGTTGCAACCCCTATCTGGTCCAGGTAGGCGGTCACAACAAAGGCGGTGTGGGCCGGAGCGTTGTCGTGGTGGAGCTTCCAGCGATCATGTTCAAATTTTCAGAAATAATTTTGTGAACCGTTGTCTTGCACATGTTGAGGTCTTCGGCGATTAATCTTACACTCAAACGACGGTCGGAGTCCAGGAGATTTTTTTACTTTGGCCACATTTTCGTCCAAACCACTCGTTGAAAGGAGTCCAGATCGCTCCATGTCTTCAACGGTATCCCGTCCGTTCGTGAACTCACTGAACCACCGGAAAACCGGAGCCCTTAACAAGGCGTCGTCTTTATAAGCCTCCTTAACCAAGGCAAGCGTCTCGGAAGCGATTTTTCCCAGGCGAAAGCAAAATTTAATCGTGTAGCGCGCTGCTCCATTTCTGCCGTGACAAAAACTCAAAAACAGTTTTTGGGCCACGCGTGATCCTCACTGCGTCAGAGCTCGAACGCGACTGCCACCCGGTGCGTTGCTTAGCTTAGACCCCCCACCACAAATCCCGCCGCCAGGGAGCACACTGCTGGCGACTGGAGCGCCGCGCGGCGGTCAGTCTCATTACTTTACGGACAAACCCTCTATATCATCATGAATAACCAAATGTTTTCAGTATGCCTGAAACAAGTGAAAACCTTTGGATTGTAGCGACACAGTGACACCAATGTTGCTTCAATTATTTAGCACCAGGAATTTTCTTTATTTATGATAGTCACCTCATTTCCTGACTATTCTTGTGGAGTCAACCTAATGAAGGCACAACTAAACAAAATTTGGCATAGGTCTCACATTTATCGTGATACAAATTTGAGTTAAACACAATGATCGTTACTTCTATTTCACTACAATTATATTGTGATAATCAGGTATTTGAAAATCATAAATGATTCATCGGCTTCCATTTCTAAAAAACTAAGCGATCATTGGTATAAATATTTAAAGGAAACGTTACACCATTTATTATTATGGATATTCAGAAACATTGAAACTGAAAGACACTCATTAACAGAAAAATTGATTAAATTGGATAAATATTTTATAACTGCACTTACTGAATCAGCCCTATACATAGTTAATGAGAATGTAACAAAATCTGCTTTCATAATACTCACATTTGGGGTTAAATATCCGACCACAACTGGAACGATAAATGCTGCAATGCTTCCACCGGTTAGCATAATTCCACACAAAGATCCTGTATGAAATCAAATCTGTGTAATTCTCAATTCAGGAAATATAAAATATAGAACATCTATTTTTAAAATACACTACCTGACATTGAAAATGCAACACCAAGAAGGAGTTGGCAGAAAGTGATGAAATTTGGCAAACAGAGAGAGAGACAGCAACGAGCAATAAGTGATCTTTATTGCAACATTATACACCTTGCCACTGAGCAGCAAGAACGTCTGATCAGTAGGTTGTAGGACCACCGCGAGCGGCGATACAGGCAGCAACACGTCTAGGTACAGACGCAATGAGCATGCGGATGGTATCCTGAGGGATGGCTGCCCATTCCCTGTCAACCATTTGCCAGAGTTCGTCTTCTGAACGTGCCAGTGGCAACGCATGCAAGCGACGTCCAATAAATGTTCGATAGGTGAGAGATCAGGGAGACAGCTGGCCAGGGAAGCACCTGGGTACCTTGCAGGGCATGTTGGCTGATGCGTGCCGTGTGCGGCCGGGCGTTATCCTGCTGGAAAATGGCATTGGGCACCCCCTGAAGGAAAGGTAGTGTCACCGGCTGCAGCACGTCATCCACGTATCGTTGGGCCGTCATAGTGCCCTGAATACGGATCAGAGGTGACCTGCTATCGTAGGCGATGGCGCCCCAAACCATTATACAGCGTTGTCTCGCGGTATGGCGTTCCACAGATGCGGCCGGATTGGCCCTGTCACCACGTCGGCGCCAGACTCGTACACGGCGACTGTCATTGCTAAAACAGAAGCGTGACTCGTCTGAGAACACCACCCTGTGCCATTCCGTCGTCCACGTGGTTCTATCCCGACACCATTGCAAACGGAGACGTCTGTGCTGTTGGGTCAATGGTAGTCGTCTCAACGGGCGCCATGAGTGCAGGCCACCAGCGATCAATAGGCGGATAATGGTCCTGGACGATATGAGAGCATCAAGGGTGTCCTGCAAATGCTGCAAAAGGGTGACAGACGTGGCTTGCGGAGCCACCGATGCTTGCCGGCAGATGCGTCAGTCCACGCGTGCTGACGTTCCTCTGCCTGCACCGGAACCCCTCAAACGTGCCACATTCCTTTGGTCCAACCATCTGTGCCACAACCAGTGCACCGTGGACGCGTGTAGGTGGGTATCTGCTGAGATTTGACGTATGGACCAACCTGCCCTTCTGAGGCCAATCACCATACCCCTCGTGAAGTCGTCTGTTTGCTGGAACTGTCTTGATTGGCGGCGTCCTGGCATTCTCCGCTACTAGACGTTTCCTCTGAGACACAAAAACAAATTGCAACTTGATTTACCTGGCAAACAGAGCGGCGCGAAACTGACCACTTTTGCAGGTTCCTTCTCTGGTTTTTCACTCGCCGTGCGCGGGACAGCTGCGCAGTTTGCATCATTTGCATATCTCGGTGAGCTGCGTGTACCCTGTAAATTTCATCCAGTTCTGCGCACTCCTTCTGGGTGTTGCATTTTCAATGTCAGGTAGTATATATACATAAATACTCGTTACCAGTTGTCGATTTCTAAATTCAACATCATGTTATTGAAAAAGCAATTTATTTGAAAATAATGTTTTAAAATGAGTTTGTGGTGGCATCAGTACACGCATGGTTCTGGCAATGGATTGAATTATCGTTTTCGTTCAGTCATACTGTCCGTGTAAGCTACGGATAAAAATATCTTCTGCTCACAGTAATTAAAGGAAGTTTAAGAAATTTAAAATAAATTGTTAAGCCTTTTTACTTTGAGAAAAGATGCTATGCTGGTAGACAAGTCAGCGTATTATGTTTATTTAATTTTTGATGAATTTTTTATTAAAGTTATTTTTTCTTACTTGCTTCGGTATTCATTGAACTAGTCAATATTTTCACATGGATATGATAATTAACCTCCACGTATACCATTATGACCACGGTGACCCGTACGTGATATGAACACGCAACTTTCTGATTGCGGACTATTGCTGTTTTCTGCTGCGTCGAGTTTCGCTTGCTACAGTTCTACTCAAAGCATCGGTTCTCTGAATGACTTTTGAAAGTAACTACGAATCATGGCAGATGCACGACATGTTGCAGTTTCCAGTTTGTTAAAAGTGTTAAAAACTGAGTAGAAGATCCGAAGATTGAATTAAAGTAAATAAAATTTCAAATTCATACTTTTCTTGAACAAAGTAGGATTTACCTGCATATTTTATAGACATATCCATGTAGGCTATCCACGCTCCAGGAGTAGCAACCCCTGCGAAGAACATTACTATAACTGAAAAGATGGCCACAAGGGAACCATTACATCCAGTCAAGTAAATTCCCAACATCGCTGCACATATTCCTACACAACCTGCAATTACATCATTTCTCAATAACTTTCCTTAACGAAATATATTTTGCGCATGCGTCAAGATAGTTGATGAAACATTAAATACACTTAATGTGACAGTAATTTCATTCATGTTTAAAAATTATTTGAGTCAATTATAATAACTCTTATTTTTGTTTCTATAGTTCAGTTAAATAAATTTACACATCCCTACATAGATTCCTGCACAACCTTAATCATATCATTTCTCAATAACTTCTTGAAACAAAATGTATATTACACATAATTTGATTTAGTTATTGCAGTATTGTTTTTAACACTAGCAGAACACTGTTTTGTATCCATCCAAATATAATCCATTCTACATATATCGCACTCCCGGTGTTAGACAAAACTACAGAAGGTGATATCAAGGTGACTTACTAAAGTTGATTTTGAGTTTTGGAGGGATTATGAAAGCCCCTTCTTAAGATATTTTCCTGTAAAATTGCCAAAAATCAAATTGTACAAACTACGAATCTACGATAAATAGCGTTTTCCTATCAATATTTTTTACTTGAGGAGGTACTTTTGCACACCAGCGATAAATTACCGGTATTGAGAATAACTAACCAACCCTAACTCATTAAAGTGGAATGATTATCAAGTCTAAAGAAATGAATATCAGATTTCCGTGCTTCCGACATGAGTATTGACAAGTTCTACCAAAAAACTGAATCGAAATATTCAAAAGTATTTATACAAATTTGTTCTATAACTTATACCATGTAATAGAGGAATATATAATAGAACTTAAATTATATAATAGAACTTACCTAAAGTGTTACATGACTTTCGCAGTGCTGTTACTCCTATGTACTCCTTCTTGAGCAACCAATCAGACAAAGCACTTGTAGAATACTCCCCAACGATCTTTGAAAAGTACGGCAATGCAGAGATATAGCCATTCTAAAGAGATTAGGATCTTTGCATTCTCGATGTAATGTTTCTTGGGATAATTTATGTAGAAATAAACAAATATCTGTATGCAGTTCACAATTTATTTTTGAAGTAACGATGAAACTTTATTACAGTTATAAAAAATAGATTCAGGTGTTACTTGCTTGAGGTAGGTATTTGAATTAACATCGCACTGGATCAACACAACGGGTGGCTATTGGTGGCGGTCCGGGATTAACTCCGAAGGTTAAAATCCGAGAATAGCACCTCGTAATTATGAATGACTCGTATGAACTGTGCGTATAACGTAGATGATTTTATTCATTATAGATGGATTTAAATAAGATATGAAATGTGAATAACGATGCTGCCATAAATAGATATTAGCAATTAAGAAATTTTGCGCAGATGCTATGTGTGGAGCCGCTGGAATATATAAACGTCTAAGAAGATTTCTCTTCTAAAAATTTTGCCAGTTGCAAATTTGTGGAAATGTTTGAAATTTCAAACAATTGTTTGAATGCTTGAAACATAGCAATTCTAAACTTGAGGTCAGATTTATTCAAACCATAACGTTGCCTTGCATGTCATTGTTATTGTGGGAAATCACCCAGCGTTGTTAGTGAAAAAAAGATGTATGGACAGGAAGAAACATGACCAGAACTGTGGTGGTGTGAATAACTTCCATAAAAGACTGCACAGTTAAAGACAAAACACTCTTCATTTATCTCTCTTTGCCGATGGCTTCTAGTTTAAAGGTAAATCAGTTTTACCTGGGGAGTTGAACTATGGCAAGAGGCTGGAGCCTTCCGTCAGATGAGGAGTAGATGGAATTATTTCTGAAGACTCGCCCCACTCATTTAGTTTGCTGTTGTTTTCTTGCCTGAGGATGTGTCGGCATGGACTCTGGCTAGCATCCGTAGTTGACGTTCGGGTCACTCATGCTCTCAACGGTCCTACTCCACTCTCCTCTTATTTCTTCGCTAGGGCAAGGCAGAAGACACCCCTTTTCTTTAGGACTAGGACCCTCTTTTCGCCTCGACTCTCGCCAATCCAGAAGTAATCCCGAAGTTCTGCTCATACATAGAAGCAAGAAAGGGGCCATCAAAAATCATAACAGCACGTTGCGAGAGCATCAATAATTTAGTTGTATCTTATGCCATTTCATAAAATTTAAGGGTCGCGGAGCCTAGTTGGAAGAGTAACGGATTAGCAACCGGAGGGTTGCGAGTTTGAAACTCTGTCCAGTCAAAGACCGACTGGTTGGTGCACATTAAATCTGTCGCGGCCTCAAATGTCCTCACGTTGGCGTGGTGTGAAAGTTTGGAGAGTGGGGTGCCAGCTCATCTGACCATGGTTCAAAATTACGAGGAGTTATCCTCGGATCCTTTCCTTCGGAATTGATTCCGGACCGTCGCCAATAGTCCGTTGTGTTGCTCGAGTGCGACATTAATTAATTACACCCATAAAATTAAAAAAATTTTATTTTGCATGTATGAAACAAAAATATCAAATATTAAGAGATTTTGTGTGTTAAGAAAGGATTAAAGATAGGTCGTATGGATTGAGAAGACTAGATTTAAGGGTTTGTTAAATTTCAAGAAGAGTGAGTATATATATCACGTTTATAAAACACGTACATAATGCACATATTAAATTATAATAAACCTTTAACACCGTAATTTGTATGCATAAATACTATTTAGTCATTTCTCGGAACTCAATGATTGTTCTATATTTTGCGAAGATAAAATTTTCTATATTAGGGGTGCCCAACAATTGGATTGCTTAGGACGAATTGTCTTGGGCAGTTTACAAAATACAATATACAGGTGGTTATCAAAATAATGGAAACACCTGTGAATAAAAGGGACATTTAAGAATGCGCTTTGTAAGCATTAAAATATAATCCTAGCTATCAGTTTTTTTAATATAAAAAGTACTATATATCATGGTAGTATGAGGTAGCTTTAGTGAAGTTGTATACGTCGTGGATTTTTGTCAAAAGCGTAAAATGTCAGACCTCACAGACTATCAAAGAGGCCAAATTGTAGGAGCCCGACTAGTTGGAGCAACTGTGACTGAAACATCCCAGCTTTTAGGCGTTTCTAGAGGTACGGTGTATAAAGTCATGACAGCGTACACACAGCTCGGCAAAGCAAAATAGTGGACGGAAGGAGAAGCTGAGTGAAAGAGACCGACGGGTATTGAAGCGGATTGTAATGTCTAAAAAGAAAACAACTGCAGCCAAAGTGACCGCAGAGCTCAATCAGCGTCTGGATTCTCCAGTGTCAATAATTACAGTTAGGAGGTACCTTCATAAACAGAACATTTACGGCAGAGTAGCAATTCCCAAGCCACTTATCACAGATGTTAATGCCAAACGTCTTCTACAGTGGTGCCACAACCACAAAACCTGGTCGATTGATTAATGGAAGACAGTTATATGGTCAGACGAATCATCTTTCACACTTTTCCCCACAACAGGACGGGTGCACGTTTGGAGGACACCTGCACAAGCGTATGATCGTGATTGTCTCCTTCCAACTGTCAAGCATGGAGGTGGATCTGTCATGGTATGGGCAGCCATGTCGTGGTTTTCTGATGGCCCAATCGTAACCCTGAAAAGAAGGATCACTGGGGAGTAGTATAGAGAAGTTTTAGCCGACCAGGTCCATCCTATGATGCAAACTTTGTTTCCTGCAGGAGATGGAATTTTTCAGGATGATAATGCTCCTATTCATGCAGCGGGACTTATCCAATCATGGTTTGATGAACACGAGGATGAACTGAAACATCTACCTTGGCCAGCACAGTTCCCTGGCATCTCTCCCGGAACTTTTACAATATCTCCATGAAGAATGGTACAATATTCCTCTAAACACTATTCAGCACTTGTATGATTCGATTCCCAGGCGAATTCAAGCTGTATTACATGCCAAAGGCGGTCCTACGCCATATTAGTAAAGGATTCTTTATAAATCCATTGTGTTTCCATTATTTTGATAACACCCTGTAGTTAATGTACATATAATCAACAAAACTCATTTAGTTTTTATTATAACATTAAAGAAAGCAATATAAATATAAACCTTGTGCGATATTTGACCTTGTTCTTGTGAAACTAATGCATTAATGTGTGGTTCGATGGAAGTGGTTGTAATTCTTAGTGAGTTCTCAAGATGCTCGTCAGAAAACATTTATTTAATTTTATTCTTCATGCGCTTCATAGTTTAAAATTGGTGTTCACAAATGTGCGTACTCCCAAAAAGCGAAGGGGGCCTTCATGGCTCATTGGGTATCCCCACTGCGCTAGCAACCTGTTCGCGGCGCAGTTTCGATTCCTGTTAGGTGTATTCCTCCCTGGGTGCATTTCTCTTCTGTGTCAGCAAAACTTCATTGTGTGTATGTTTTTTCTTGATATTGTATGTCTTGTACCAGGCACAGCATGGCCAAATATGACCCTTGCGCCATAAAACCCCAAAATCAACCAACCCAAAACACGATGACACGAATAAAGTGTGATTATGAAGCGAGGGATATTTTGCTCAGGGAAAATAGGTATTCTAGTCATAAAAAATATCGCTAAAAATTACATAATAATATTTTAATTACCAGAATAATATTCACTATTGAATATTGATACTATACCATAAAGATCTATACTATCATCTACTATACTACTTTAATAGATGATACTATCATCACATTGAAGATCCAACTAGTTTCCCAGCTCTACTTCTTACCTCTTTAATTGGGAAGTGCTGAACAATGCCTAAAAATACCGAATTCACGGACCAAAAATATGCATACACCCAGTATTGTCCGAAGATTGCAGTGATTAGAGCATACGTTGGAGAGGAAGAGAATATCTTCCTCCATGGCGGAGATAATGTCTGTAAGAAATAATAATACTTATATATGTTCGTGTATTCCTTTTCAAGATTCTCTCACACACAAAAATTGAAATAACGTGAACAGATAATTATATTTAAAGGTAATTTTGAAGGTAAGAGTCCTTTCATTAGTTTGTAAACTTTTAGTGTTGAAAAGTAATTAGCTTTCGAGACATTTTGCAGACCGCAAAGCTACAAAAACTATCTTAAATATACTCGAGAAAGAATATGGATCGCTCCCGACTGTCTTATTCAGAAAAAATATATTAAAACACGTGATCTTCTAACGCCGAAAGGCAGGTTACCATGGCAGACATTTTTTATTTGTGCATTAGTTAGTGCCTGTCGTACTGCGGAACATGGTAGCTGAATGTCTTTCGCAGACTCTGGGAATCATTAATCGCAAAGACCGCATCATCAAAATTCCGGCCAGTAGAAAAGGAAAAGTCTTATCATTTATAGAGTGCCCATTGAAAAGTAGCTTACCGCCACATCAAATGTGAATAAAATCTTAACTGGCACTTATGTGCTTATAAAACTGCAGAAAACTAAGTATTGGGCTTAAAGTCTCACATTTAGTTGCATGCTTTAAAATTTTTCTTTTATTTGTATGTGGTTTGAATACTGCCTTTTTTCTTTTTTTTTTTAAATTAGAGATTTGGATTGGCTGTCGCGGTTAGTAAGAAATTCTTTCTAAATGCAACAAAGTCCCCCTCCAGCAAACAAAATTTAATTTTGTGATCGAGAAGCAGAAATCGGTGAAATTGTAATCCTGTTGGCTCATTCTACACATTGAGCAAATAAGTTTTCTGTGTTTCTTTGATAATGAAGCCAGCCATAACTTACAAATACCCCATCTTAGCTAAAAATTGATCATTCCTATTTAGCGAAAGGAACTTTTTAGTTAACCTACGAGTATTTGTGTCGATGGTTGTGGTCAAGGAAGCCGAACCAATAATTCCAGCTTCTCAAAACAATGAATTCCTGCATCAGCTGTATCGCATTTCAAAATTACGAGGTGTTGTCCTTGGATCTTTCCCTTCGGGATTGATCCCTGATCGTCACCAATAGCTCGTTATGTTGCTCCAGTGTGACATTGATTTGACAACCTACTTGCATCAGCAGTATGATTCATGTTTCTATGTGTGATGTGTGTTAAATTCATTCAGTCATTCGGACTTCAAATGTTGAACTTACTTTTGAAGAGGATTGCACTTGATTTTCAGATATGTACGTCAGTTCATTTGCAGATATCGAAGGATGGTCACTTGGCGTTTCATACAGAGTCATAAAAGTGAAAAATGTTATTAAGAGAGATATACCACCTGTAAGAAGAGAATACCACATTTTATTGCGGTTTTGTTTTCGTTGGAAAAATCTTTATATGGTGATTATTCGAAAATTAACTTTTTCAAATTTAGATAAAAAGTTCATCTCAAATTCAAAACGCAATAATGGTAGGTACATTTACAATATAAAAATTAGTATAAGAATAGTTATTAGTACAAAATTCTTCTGCTTCTTAAACCAAAATTATTTGCATTATTTTCATTTACACTGTCCTCTTTTATGCTTTACTAGCAGAATAACTGGACCTTATTCGAATTGAATTGGGAAACTGTAGATTGTAAAAGTGACCAGAGGGGATAATATTTAACTTTTCTCTTTCGTAGAAAAATGACAACAGTATTTAAGTGTCAGGAAAATAATTTTTGAACACCTTTTCGACATTTTTATAACTTTTTCAACTTACTTTGGACACAAATTGTATATACATGCATATCCATCAATATAATCTACGTATTTCAGAGTGTAGTTTGTACTAGCGTACTCACGCGTGAACCATACCAGTGCCATTTTGTTGTTTTGCTTTTAAGTTATTTATCCTTCGATGTATTATTGTACAATATGATCCAAAAGTCAGGATACGAATTGAAATGTGAGGAAATGATAAAACATGAAATGTGGGATTAAAAAACAACAATGCAATAGTTGCTATGCAAAATACTCCGTATCGGTTCATAATAGTACGATGCACTTGTATGAAAATGAGTTCATATGCTACGAGTTCATGTAAGGTGTGCCGATGAAGCTCACAGGCAGTTGAATGTGCATTTTTATTGGCATGGTTTATGCTACGATATTCTGGTTCAAACTGTTTACCTGTATGCTGAAAATCTCAGCAATCTCGCAGCAACAAGAGAGTTATTTTAAAGAGAGTTTTACCATTTTTGCTACTTGAATCATTGTACCCCAAATGACATTTTCCTCATATCCTGACGTTTGAACCATATTGTATTTGATTAGCTTTTGTTCCATGTGTCTATTTAATTATTAGAAATATAATGAAAATATTTGTAACTTTTTAAACAGAAAAAAGACTGCACATTGCAGTACCAAAAAACTTTTCACATTTTCTGTGTGGACCCCTATCTCCTTTGAACCCGGCATGGCGGTTTCTCTATGTGGGAGGCATGACATAATCAGTACAAACAATGGCAATTTTTTTTCCTAGCAGATTGGGGGGGGGTCGCGGTAGCCCTGTTGGTAGAGTGGCGAATTAGAAACCGGAGGATTACGGGATCAAAACTCGATCCAAGCAAAAACTGTCTGTACGTGGGGACTGATGCATGTTACATCTGTCGTGGCCTCAAATATTCTCGAGTTCGAATGGTGTGGATTATTGGAGAGTGGGGTACCAGCTCAGGTGTTGGTCTCGTTTTCTCACAGTGGTTCAATATTACGAGGTGCTGTTCTCGGAACTTTACCTTCGGGATTCATCCTGTACCGTCGCCAATAGCCCATTATGTCGCTCTAGAGCGACTAGAATTGAACTATCCACCTGGCGGATTGAAAAGCATGATGGAGTACACACTTCAAAATTTGACTGAGAAATGTAGCTACATCTAGGGAAATGAGCAGTTATAAAGGATGTTTGTTGGTTGAGTTTTATGACTCAAAGGCCATATTTAACTGCACCAAACCCAATAGGTAATGTCAAAAAATAGACACACATACACACACGCACGCACGTACACACGCAAATATTTACTGACATAGAAAAGAGAAATACACTAAAAATAAGTTACAATAATTGAATTTGAGCCGCCTACAGCATGAAAATTGCGAATTCAGTGGGTAAACTTAAAAGAAATAGTTTCTTTTATTTCTGACAATTTACTACTTATTTATCAGTTACCTAGTTTTGACAAGAAGCTTTCGGGCTTTATTGCAATTGTTGGTAAACCAGATTTCGGCGTTTTGTACTTATTGCAATTTCATTTCTCTGAGCGAATGTTACATTTGTGCTTGTTGAACAAAATACATACCATAAAGGTAAAAAACGCTCTCCCATCCCAAGCGAGGATCGTCACACATCAAGCCGGATACAACACTCGTAAAGGTAGCGCCTAATGCGTATCCGGATATCGCTACTGATGACAACACTCCTCTTTCGCAGCGAGGAAACCAATTTGCCATGATGACAAACACTCCAGTAGTTAGTATACCCTGCAAAAAACGATTTTGACTGAAGTGACATTTCTCTCCATCAACGTAAATCAGAGAATATTACTTAATGTTTGGGATAGAAGAGCAAAACACTTTATTTTATACATATTCCAACGTTGTACATACGATTTTCACAAGACACGTGAACGAATGCAATTTTGGCTACAAAAAGTTCTCCATTTTGGAGTTAGGTTACGCTACTTCATATACTACCGAATTATTAGTTAATTTTTGCAGTGGTGGCTAAAGTTCCCCACGGTACTAATATCACGGATCTACTTTCGTATGCGTGGTCATACAATGTATTATTGCGACCGTGGACTGCCTTGTGTTGCCGTTAAGCATGCAATTGTGATGTGCTATATTAATAGAAAGCTGAGGGACAACGAAATGTGTAGCCCTGATAGGAATAGAAACATTGTTTGTTATCACAAACAATGTTTCTATTCCTATCTGGCAGTTGTTGGAAGAAAGGGGCATTACATTGACGATTCAGCTGCTCTTGTGAATACTTCGAAGTGCATGTTTTTAAAAAATACGTGTGTTTTTAATCGCGTTGAAGTCATTAATTTAGTAAGAAGTGTAGATAGGTAACTTGGTCAACCAAAAAGCACTTCATGGAGTAGGGCTACAATGCTATACAGGGTGTCCCAAAAAGGTTGTTCCGCAATTTATCTTTTTACCATTTGGAGAGGGGTTGTATAAAAATTAAAAACTGAATCCGCTTAAATTGTTATCACGTGATAATTTTATTCACATATCTTAATTACCTACCTTATTTGGTGTACTTTTGCAAGTTACATTGCCTACCTATCTCCACTTGGTAAAAAGATAAATTGCGGAACAACCTTTTTGGGACCCCCTGTATATACTATTGTATTGTTAGTTTTTGCGGTGGTGGCTAAGTTCCCCATAGTACCCCCTCCAGAATTTAGCAGTGGCTATACGTACTATCACTAGTTAATAGATTGCTAATCCGTGAGTGCTGTATTAATATCAAGTATGTACTTTCGTATGCGTGATAATGTAATGAACAATTACACTCGTGAACTGTTCTGTATTGCCAGTATCATCCAGTTGTGAGGTGCCGTGTTAATAGAAGTCTGAGTGGCAAAGATTTTATTCCTACCAGGGCAAAGTGTAGCCCTGGTAGGAATAAAAACTTGTATGTTATCATAGGGCTTCAGACAATTATAGGAAGTTATTGGCATTACATTGACAATTTAACTATTCACCGTGAACCACCATTGAAGTGCGTGTCGATTGTGGCGAGCACCATAAGGCTTGATTTTTAAAGTGCGTGTGTTCTTCATCACATCCGTCAGTCGACAATTTAGCAAAAGTATTTAGCGAAAGACAGTGGAACTCTGTCTACCAAATATAATATATGGTTGAAGACAGGTTACTCTGCTTTGGATACTACTGTACTGTAAGTCAATATTCGTAGTGATGGCTATGTTCTCCTCAAGACTTAGTGGGCAAGGGCTAGTATCTCTCAATAATTGCATAAAACAAATGCATTATTTCCATACAAAAAGCAACCCCCTCAGTTTCTTCTGATAAATTCGGATACGTTAGAATAATATATATATATATATATATATATATATATATATATATATATATATATATATATAATAAGTAAAACTACCCTAAGAATAGAATAGATTTCCCCGAGAAACAAGATGAAATAAAATATGTAAATGTTAAGTGAGCCTGCTTACTTTTTCAAAGGGAGCAAGGCCAGGTTGTCACTTAAAAATGCGATGCTTTGAGTTTTTTCTGTACTTATGTGAGGCCAGGCCGAAGAGATCAACATAAGTTACCCCTCGAAAACTCAAAGTACTACCAGAGAGAAAAAAATCATGAAAATAATACCTGTTACCAAGGTTAGGAATCAAAAGAACATAGCCAAAGTAATACCTTACCGAAAGTTGCCGCGCAAGCTAGGAGAGCAAAACATTACCAGATCCGTATTATGTAGAATAACGGATTTAAAAAAGAAAGAGGGTGGCTTGGAGATACTGTGAACAATTTAGTGTAAATGAAAGGGAGGGAAGAAAGGTAAATTTTAACAAGAAAATAAAATTGTGACAAGGAGTAAAGATTGTGAGCAGTGATGAAATTGAAAGAAAAAAACGAGGGCAAAAGTACAGAAAAAACTCAAAGCATCGCATTTTTAAGTGACAACCTGGCCCTGCTCCCCTTGAAAAAGTAGGCAGGCTCACTTGACATTTACATATTTTATTTCATCTTGTTTCTCGGGGAAATCTATTCTATTCTTAGGGTAGTTTTACTTATTATTTCCCTTTATTTGTTCTCTGCGGCTTTCAGCGCTGTTCATCTAAAGGGTCAATATTATTGTTGTTACTTTGCTCCATTTTTTGTTCTTGTTATTATTTGCATTTTGTTTTTGTTTTTATTTGGTTTCTCCTTTTTGATTTGTGGTGATGGTCTCTCTCTCTCTCTCTCTCTCTCTCTCTCTCTCTCTCTCTCTCTATATATATATATATATATATATAGACCATCACCACAAATCAAAAAGGAGAAACCAAATAAAAACAAAAACAAAATGCAAATAATAACAAGAACAAAAATAAGAACAAAAATAAGAACAAAAATGGAGCAAAATAACAACAATAATATTGACCCTTTAGATGAACAGACATTCGTATTCAACTGGGGTAATTTTAAGGGCATTGTCGTATCTGACCATTATGGGGGTCATTCTATTAAAAAATGCACTACTTTTCTGAGATACACTGCTGGCCACCGTAAATGCAACACCCTGAAGGAAGCATGCAAATAATATGAAATTTACAACATGCATTAGCGGAGGTGAGATATGCAAATGATTAGAATTTCAGCGCAGACGCACATCACGCGCGCCTGTGGCGCCACTTCAAAGCGCTATTTAAGGCTTGGAGATTTCGACGATTTCAAGTACGGCAATTGTGTTTTTCTTGTGGTTTTTTCAAAAAAACGATCAATTATGCCTCGTAGAAGACAGCGATCATCTTTTGATCAAGTATCCGAGTTCGGCAGAGGAAGGATAGTGGCCTACCGAGATTGTGGATTATCTTTCAGGGAAATCGGTAGTCGTGTTGGACGAAACCAAACAACTGTAATGCGGATATGTGATCGTTGGATGCAGGAGGGTACGACGGACCGACGTGTTCGATCGCATCCACCTCAGTGCACCACTTCACGTGATGACAGGCATATTGTGCGTATGGCAGTGACGAATCGCTCAGCCACATCACGAACCATAGCACAGCACATTCAGTCTGTACCGCATCATCCAGTGTCTGCGCGTACCATTCGACGCCGTTTACAGCAGAGTGGTCTGTCCGCAAGACGTCCATTGCTTCGTCTACCCTTGACGCAGAACCACAGACGTTTCCGCCGCCAATGGTGCGATGAAAGAAGGATGTGGACGGCAGAATGGAATGAAATTGTCTTTACTGACGAGTCACGCTTCTGTCTGCAACACCACGATGGTCGGATTCGAGTCTGGAGACACAGTGGAGAGAGGATGCTGAACAGCTGCGTTATGCACCGCCACACTGGTCCTGCACCGGGTATTATGGTATGGGGCGGTATTGGATATCACTCTTGCACTCCTCTAGTACGCATTGCCGGTACTTTAAACAGCCAGCGCTACATCTCCGAGGTGTTGGAGCCAGTTGTCCTTTCTTACCTTCAGGGCTTGCCCACAGCCATATTTCAACAGGATAATGCGCGACCACACGTGGCACGCATTGTCCAAGGGTTCTTCGTCAATCGCCAGATTGAATTGCTTCCCTGGCCAGCTCGCTCTCCGGATCTTTCGCCGATAGAAAACATGTGGTCCATGGTTGCTCAACGATTGACCCAGAATACATCCCCAGCTGCCACACCAGATCAACTTTGGCAACGTGTGGAAGCTGCTTGGTCTGTTGTACCCCAAGAGCACATCCAAAGTCTCTTTGAATCAATGCCGTGGCGTGTGGCAGCGGTGATCTCCAACAATGGCGGCTACTCTGGCTACTGATTTTGGCAGGAACCACACTTCACAGAAGTCTATAAATTTAATCATTTGATACTTGGTCAACATGTTATCTACAAAATAAATTTTGTTGTGATATCTCTTGTCTTTCTTGGTGTTGCAATTTGGGTGGCCAGCAGTGTAGCTATATATTTTAATCATCAGTTTCAGCATTATAGTACATCTTGGTACACAAGTTCGATGCATAAGTACTTTCTTCTATAAAAATGAAACGTACTATACATAAAAATAAAAAAAACAACCCAAGAAAAAAATGGGTTGTGAATCACAATAATCCCTAAACTTTTCTCTCTAGTACAGAAGAACAAGATTTGCTGCAAGGTTTGTTATTCAGAAAACAAGACATTTATCTGAATCAGCAAGAGTGGAATCTGTGCAAGTTGGTCTGAGTGACAATATGACCTATTTTAGCTTCGGCATTAAAAGTGGCTACTTTTCTGGAGACCTTATAGAAATTTTTAGTTCATTCGGCTACTGTTGAAAAAGAAACAGGTGCCGATGTACACCAGGGTAATACCAGGATTCGCACCATTTGGCTTATACTTATCTGTTGGCCATGCTTAAGCATTTTGAAAGAGTGATCATTGGAAAGAGTGATGATTAGTGTTTTTCATCACTACCGTCAATTAATCTTACATTAGGATACGTGTTACCAATATCACTTATCTTCAAACCAAACGACCCGGAGAAATAACATGAAGTTACCTGTATATGTTCCGTCTGTTTCGTTAAAAAGTTTTTACATTATACTGTGTGCATTCAGTTATATGAATTCATAGATCAATATTAAACACAGTTACCTGACCGAACCCTCTCGCAAACTGGGCGATTACCATTGAAGATACACCTAATCTAGCAGCTAATGGGGATATTCCCGTTGCCAAACTTGACAACAGTGCACCGTAGCATGTTACGCGTTTGGCCTGGAAGAATTCTATGAGCTTGGAACCAGGCAGAAATGCTATGAATAAACCGAAGAAGGAGGCGCCGAATATAAAACCCTGCACATCGGAGCTCCAATTCAATGCTCCTTGCAGCTGAAATAAAAAATAATATGGACGTATGATTATGTTTTCAAATTTTTATCTCAAACATAAATGCGAGAAAATTTTATGCTGGACTGATGATGCCGGCGTCGTGGCTCAGTGGGCATACCCATTGAGCCACGACGGCCCCTTTATAATCATGTGGTTTTCAAAAGTCAATCACAATTATTCATGATTATAGAGGGGCCGTCGTGGCTCAGTGGGCATACCCATTGAGCCACGACGGCCCCTTTATAATCATGTGGTTTTCAAAAGTCAATCACAATTATTCATGATTATAGAGGGGCCGTCGTGGCTCAGTGGGCATACCCATTGAGCCACGACGGCCCCTCTATAATCATGAATTGCTCAATTGTCAAGTTTCAAATTATTATACAAAAAAAACTATACATGTAGGAAGTTAAAACTTTTCAGAATTTCTTATATGCAGCTGGGAAACGAATTAGATCATAACCCATAAGATTTTTAATTTTCACGTTGACATTTGAAATATTTAATTAGATAATTGTGATTGACTTTTGAAAACCACATGTTTTCTATCAAAGAGTTGAAGAAATGAGAACTGAAAGACATGTGGAAATTTATAAAATTCATTGGGATGTGAGATTATAGTATTGGTAGATTACAATAGGTTAACGGAGAATTACAAATATTTCCCCTTTTCTTTAGAAAAAAGTTGAATGAAAACACATAAAAATTGCACATACTTTTTGTTTCGACGAAGTTGTCAAGTTTTGAATGACAGGACAAAAGGTATGTGTTGAGTTGTATACTTTTGGGATTTCAATAGATGTATGGTTTATCATAGCGACAATGGTAATCGCAAAACTTGTCCGTTGACCATTGATTAAAAAAAAACTCATGAAACATATGAAAGTCACCAGATGACGACATCCCCATCCGGCTTTAGTTTTGCCTAAAATAAAAATTAGGTAAAATAGCGTTTTTAGGTTTCTTTAATTATATTGCTTTATAAAACCTTATATTATTAAATACATTTTGCTTTATGATTTTTTCACAAGAATACCTCTGATTTTTCTGTTTTGCATTAACTGTATACCCGAAACATTTATACATAAGGTTCTAGGACCTCATCCCGATATCTCTGGCCGGTCACAGATCCGCTGTTGAAAACGTGTAGGGGCGTACGTCCATCGATCATTATTTCTCCCCATACCATAACACCTGCACTACCGAAACGGTCACGTTCCATAATGTTCGAAGGAAGATTTCGCGTTCCTGACTCCCTCCAGATGTAAGCACGTTTAGAATCAGATATTAAACTGAACCTCGACTCATCAGTAAAGAGAATATGGGTACATTGCTGTTCACTATAGTTCTGATGTTCTTTGCACCAATTAAAGCGATCCCTCTTTTGTTGTGAAGACAGTGAAACACATACCCTTTGCTTTCTGGCATAAAGGCCTTTTTCATTAAACCTTCTGTATACAGTTTACCGTGATAC
Organism: Meta bourneti; assembly: GCA_933210815.1. Taxonomy (NCBI): domain Eukaryota; kingdom Metazoa; phylum Arthropoda; class Arachnida; order Araneae; family Tetragnathidae; genus Meta; species Meta bourneti. Next base: position 65,511,523 of record OW119928.1, read on the forward strand.
AATAGTTCCAGTCGCGGCTGCAATCTCTGAACTTAACTGCCGAGCAATAGACTTCCTGTTACAACGGGCAGTTATTGCCAGATATTGATCTCAAGAAGCAGTTGTTATTCGTTTACACCTTGTCCAGGGCTCCTTACAACAGTTTCAGAGTTCTGAAATTGTTTCCATAGCGTAGAGACTGTCTGAATTGAAATATTCACACATCTCGTTGCTCCATGATTGGCTGCCCTGCTTCTAAACGGCCGATAATTCGCCACTTCACAGATTCTTCCAAATGATACTTCGGAGCCATAACAAACCGTTTTGAGTCCTTACACAATGAAATCAAATGCTGTATTGCAGAAATTCACTTTGCGCAAAGCGCTTGATTCAACTTCGGATGACGTAACGCTTTGATTTGCATATCAGAAACCGTTTGATCAGTTTTGTTTGGATAATGCTAATTAGGCTTGTCTTTCACACATTCCCTGCAAAAATGGATTACATCGATTGGATGTTTTATGGAATATCATTATTTTTGGGTATGTAAAGATAAATTTGGGCATGAGTGCATAAAATGTTGCTTAACCAATGCTTTTAGGAATTTTAGCACATATCTTATGGGAGTTAATTTTATTTAAATGTATGTAAACTATCATGTGAATTTGTTTATGCTACCATGAGCATTAATTTTCCATGTTTTGACAATGCATGGAAAATTAATGCTCATGGAACCTATCAATGTTTGCTAAGTTTTAAAAACTTTTAATCACGTTTTATGCAATAAATTATGCACAGTTTAATATTTTTGGACCAAACTTTTAGTAGAAAGTCAACCGTCTGTGCAAATTTTATAACAATTGGATTCTAACTGCAAAAAATTGTTTTTAAAGTCCACTATTTCCTTAGTGACTTTGATAAAAGGCATTGGGGAAACCACTTCACCGTAATAAAAACTAACTTTAGTTAAGTACAGGGGTGCAACGAATCTCAAACATAAACTACTCTTTGATAGACTGAAATTGCTCTCTTCCCACGCTTTAGTTCATTGATTCATCAGTAACACATGCCTCTTAATCCTCCAGATGAAGCTCGATGGTACTTCTAAAGGGGATCCTCAATGGTCTGTTCTCTTGCTAATAAGAACCTCTCCACATCACAGTGACGGCTACATTAACTTGACTGTAAAAGCCAATAACTGACAATCTGGTTTCGATCACTATTATAATTTAGTTTCCAGATCTTCAGTCTCAGATACCCTTGTGATAGTTCCTCCCTGTCCTTTTCCCCTCACCTGTCCCTTACACCATACAATAGTGAATTATCTATAAAAAGATCTATTCTCAAAATATTAGCTTAAAATTTTCTCTTTTGTTATAATATCCTGATATGTATAACAATTTTTTGCATTATATTTATTTATTATATTATATTATTTATGTACATTATAGTTATATATCATGTTATTGTTGATGGATCCTGTAATAAATCTGGTTTCCTTATTGTAGAGTTACTAGTTTTTGAGATATCTTGCGGACAGCAAAACTGTAAAAATAACACTTAAGTAAAATTGGTTCTTGCATTTCCATAATTTTAAAAGTTCCCAATGACATAAGTTTTAAAGTTATATCTTTTTTAAATGTGACATTCATAATATCAAAGTTATATATTTGAAAATAATCCATTGAAAAATGAGTTTTTTACAGGACTTTGAAACTTCTAACTTTTTTCATAGATGGTTGGTAGTTGAATTTACGGCATTAGAGCAACAACACAACAGGCTATTGGCAACGGTGCAGGATCAATCCCGAAGGGAAAGATCAGAGGACAATCCCTCGTAATTTTGAATCACGCCATTTTTCATAGAAATTAGAGCGTTTATCCTGTTCTCGTTAAAGGAACAGTGAACTTTCAATGCAAGCTTTTGAAGTTATCCGATTGTTATTAAATGTGTGTTCTTGTTAAAAGCTCATACATAAAGTTTGGTCCAATGATATTAAGTAAATCAGAAGTTAATACATAAAGCTTGGTAAAAAAATTGATAAATTTACAAAAATTGACAGGGGGTGCCATGCTCATTAATTTTACATGTATTGTCAAAGTTTTAATTTACATAATAGTTTGTATACATATAAAATTAAATCCATTTGATGAATGTATTAATCAATTGTAAAACAAAAAATATTTTGTACTAAAACACCTAAAATTGAGCAAAAAAGCTTAAGTTAAGCAACATTTAAAACTAAAATTTCAAAATTTGGAAACATGATGAATGATGAATTTTTCCATTTGCACTTAGATATATACAACATATTAATAGGATTTTCTAAAGCACAAGATCAAGTAAATCAATTTAAACCAGATGTTCAGGGAACATTTTGAAATCAGAAGTCAAAAAATCTCAATCGGAGAAAATTGTGTTTCCGTAATAGACTTACTATGCTCATACACTATATCTTGAATATTGTTGTATATGTAACTCCGTCAGAAGTGATCATAATTGAAATTTTTTTTGTAATCCACGGAATTTGATATCAATTAATTTTTAAAGGTAAAATTAAAAACTCGATTTTGTTGATTTTGAAAGTCCACTGTCCCCTCAATATGACAGCACGGAATAATGCAAGACTGCAAAAAAGTGAAAGGAATTATGTTAATTTATAGTATTGAGTTAAAATGTGGATACCAGAAAACATTCTTTCAAGAGATCATGTAAGGTGTACACGGCACACATGTATTGGGGATTTTGAAATCTGTGTTTTTAATACATGGTAATTTATTGTCCGTGTTCAAGGATTTCACTTTGCTGTCTGATTCCGGAATTAATTGGGAATGTTTCTGATGCATAATTTTAACGATGGAAGTTAGTAATATATTTTGGTAGAAAGTAAATGGAAAAAATATTTTAAGAATTTTTTAATTTTTTTACATTTTGAAGAACACATACATGGCTACTACGATCCACTGAATGAAACTAGATTTTCTTAGCACCCGTGTATTCGAACACTCGTGTAGTACGGATCTGTAATCCCTGGTACGCAGATACTAAAGACTAAGGGGATTAAGATATGATTTCATAAATACACGTGTACCAGCGACAATCAAGTACGTGAAATCGCGATTAATTCTGACCATGGTCCTATATGTAGTTACAGAAAAGGGATATCGGAATAAAATTATAGAACTGGTTATAAAAATGCTTCTAAAAATGACCTTGCTTTTTGATTATTTACAGTGCCTATGATTATATATAATTTTCTGTATACATACGTCTTACAGAATCCATAGAAATAAATCCAAAACACAGCCCTTACTAAGCAAATTTTTGTTTATGCTTAACTAACTTCGAAAAAGTAGTCTACTTATGGAAAACTGAACTTTGAGCCAACACTTCTGATACGCTATCGAAATATCTAGAGATCTGACGTAATATCAATACCTTATAGTTTTTTTTTATTAAAAGACACATCACCTTATTAAGACTGAGAGCTGAAACTGAAAGGCATAAGGCCAAGGATGTATACACGATTTAAACAAATCAACATATTTTTAATCATCATTAGTATCATACTTAATAATTTTCATGTATATTAATGCATTGAGTAGTATAACAAGCAATTTTAATTTATTTATATAAATTATATTAATTGTACTATACTTAATTAAGTATTTAGTCGTACTTAGAAATTTATATTCTTAATCGTAAAACTATTTACATAGGTGGTATTTAATATGATTGTGATAAAATCGGCATATTTTAAAGCCTTGATTGATAGCGACATAAATGAAATTTTAAGGATGACTATTAATGCTTAAAGATTCCTTTAGAAGATAGTCAAAACTACTACATTAAGCAGTTGAGTATTTAATGAACTAATTTTTTCAACACTAAAATCCCCAAATTTCCCTTAATTTACCTGATCACTAGTGAATCAGTTTTTTAATTTATGCTTATGAACCAATTTTTAAAGGTAATATAAACGTAATACAGTTAAAAAAGTAGGACTTTCCTGTCAATTATCATTTAAGACACTTAAGAAATTTAAATACTTAAATTTTCTAGTTTTCTTCCTTTGTAACGATGGGTCATTTTATCCATTTTTTAATCTAGCGCCATGAAATACAACAAACCAAATAACCTCCCACATAGAAAAAATATGTCTTCTTGCCCTTTATCTAAAACTAAATCTCTAATGCAAAAAGTACTTGTTATGATATTCGGTTTCAGAATCTATACATTCATCGCTCACTAATGTACGTGACATAGAAATTGACATTATTTGTATATTGGGAAATAGTAACTAACAGATATAAACATTATAAAACCAAGCTCTATTGGATTCATTTGCTATTTTTGCTGGTTAGTTCAAATATCTTAATTTCAGTTATGGAGCTACATAATTCTAAAACTACACAGAAATGCTTGGGTCTCTAATTAAATTCAATACAAGTCTGACGACAGAAAGTAATGAGAAATCTAGAAGATATAAAACAGTGTAGAAAGTTTTTTGAGTAAAGCATGAAAATTGGTTTACCCACAGGAAAAATACAGAATTGCCTTTGAACAAGTAAATGCGATGGAATTGAAGTGGATGCTAAGAATCGATTGTGAAAACATGATGAGGCATGAACTTTGTGCCACGTACTTTATTGGGAATTATATAATTAACACCATAAGAAGCACACGAAACGTTGTTTTATAATTTGTTGTTCAATTTATTTCATTCGGAGGTGTGAAAATTCACAAAATACACTTACATAAGATTTGAAATGTAACGCACTTCCATCAGTAGATGAAAGCAATTAAGAAACTTTAAAGCAGATTCTATGGATGGGCTGATAGTAAATATAAGTTTGAGAAATCTGGATCTAAAATTGTTCATGATTGAATGACCGAAAATGAAAAAGTCCCAAAATTATGTAACGCATAAATGTTATGCAGTTCTTTTTTAATCACATTGTTTCAAAAACTGATGAACAGCGATGAGAGAGGATTAAAAAGTAAGATTCCACTTTAGCAAGAAAATGTATACCTCAAGATGATGAATGAATTGTGTAGTTGGTGAAATGAAGATAAGATGTTGAGATAATGGCACACGGAATTGAATTTCGTACTTGCACAGCGACTAGATGTCCTCACGTATGAGTTTGTACACATCAATATGACGTTCGTGTGATGTATTTAGAATAACCTTGTAGAATTTTGGAAATATGTTACCAATGGCTTGTTAAATGTAGGTGGCGAAAGTGTTACTTTCCGCAAGTTGCGTTAACTGTTATTGCTATTTTGCGATAACTGTTATTAACAGAGTAACAGTACAAGAGACAGTGGACTTACAAAAACACCAAAAACGATCAAAAATGTATTTTTTAAATTTTAGAATAAAAATTTGGTTTTGAAGTCTGAATAGCAAAGAGAAATTTTCAATTACGAACTTTTTGATGAAGTTACATGAACAACATAAAACAGTGGATAAGTGTCTAGAAAACCGCGTTTTTCGCCGATTGAGATTTATTGACATACTTTCGATTTAAAAATGTTCTTTGAGCATCTGTTTTTAATTGCTTTATTTGATAACATAATTTTGGATAATCCTTGAAATCTGTTTTATGTATATAAGTGCAAATGAAAAATCCACCATGCTTCGAAATTTTGAAATTTCGATTTAAAATATTGCTTAACCTATGCTTTTTTCAAAAAGTTTAGTTGTTTTGGTACAAAATTATATCAGTCCAAAGGGTCAGACTGCTTGCGAAGCAGGCAGGAAGGCTCGGCGACAATGTGAACTCTATGCAGATGGGCAACAAGGCAATAGCGAGATAAATGATTAAGTTAATAATATTTAACTTTAATTCGACAAACAATTAGGTACCTAATCCAGCGTTCTGGATGAAGTCTGGGGTAGGAGATACCCGAAACGACCGTTTATGTTCCGATTTGCGGAGTGCCTTACGCTGGGTCAACATTATCGATAACAGCTGCTACCACCGTTATTTTAATTGTTCTAAGAACAATAATCCATATTTAGTTGAGTGTCCGAATATAAAGAACATATTCAATAGTAATTTCATCTCAATCGGTGTAAATCTATCGGATAGGCATTAAAAAAGCTAATTTCCATCATGGGATATGGGTCATGGGATCATGGAATACTGACCTACAAACGTTTTACGATTCATTTATTCCACGTACATGTCTAATAATCTTAAGAAAATTTGTACGCGACTTAAACTAGAATTAATGCTGATAAAGATGCGCAGGTACTACTGTGATAGATTCATAATCACCCATAATATAAATTCGGATTTGCTTATAGCTATTTGTTTTAATATGCGGTTTTCTTGTATGGAACTCATCTGAAATGAAATCCTAACTTTTATTATTTCGTAAGGTCTGGGAGACAGAAGAAAAATATGTTAAGAGCTCTACTTAAATAATCTTCACGCTGAGCTACTATGACTCAGTTTTTAAAAAATGAAAAACCTTAAAAAAAACTACTAATAAAGATTAAAAACTTATAAAAGATAATCTCTTTCTATTTTACTCCCATTTCCAGTCTCTCGGCCATCTGTCGACTACCATCACAATAAAGGTTTGAAGTTTTAAAATATCCCTTAAAAAAAACTTAAGTTTCATTTCAGCTTTTATTTTAAAATTTAAGAGTTTTGGTGAGTTCTTAAACGTCTTTTCATACTTAAATAGCACATTTTGGGCTTTAGCCGATTCATTTGGTGATGATTTATCTGGTCTTTCACTATTTTGGTGGAACAAAATTTCAGCCATCATGAGGATCAAAACAAACAGCATGAAGAAAATTTGAGATTAAACATGTTGTTTTTGAACAGTACTATCACCACTCACTTCTTTTGCTTTTGGTCTTAGCAACCTGTTTAAAGATAACATAATTTAAACTGGATTTTTCTTCATATTGTTTATTTTGGTCTTTATGATGGTGGACTTTTTTTCTACAAAAATAGTATCGGCCTTTATCACCTTATTTTTGTCATATTATTAGTAATTTTTTTTAAACTTTTACATTATTGACTACCATTTCTTGCTTAGCCTTGCATTAATGTTTGAAATTCTGTGAAAAACAATTATGTTGGCGTCATAGATATTGAAATATTTGAACCAGTGGAAAAATTATTGATAAATAATTTTTTTTTTTTATAATTTAAGTTGTGAATGCAGTCACATCCTTACTATTTGAAATATAGCATTGTGTAAAATATTGTATGATTAGTAGCTCCTGAAATTTAAAAGAGTTCTTTCAATATTCGTGATGTTCGTAGAGTAACAATGCAGGTGTTTTTATTTAAAACAGCTTAATACACGCAGAATTCCTCTTTAACTGGTGACAGAACTGTTAAAACTTCTCTTACGCTAACTTTTAAATTTGATACTGTAGAGGATGTATTGTTATCAAATCTTCAGTTGAAGATAAAGCAGACATTCCTGTATTACATTAAATTATATAGGCATAACAGTGAATGTTCACGCAACACAAATTGAATTGAAGCAATTTCTTATTAGGAGCGTACTAATCTTTTTGAAAATTCTTTAGAAGTTTAGACTCAAATGCCGATGGAAGGAAATCTAATAATTTAAAAATACAAAGAAAGTATAGTAGATTTAGATCAGGAACTCATTAACTGACATTTTTCGCAGTTTCATGATGAGAAATGTGTTGTCACATTGTAATCTGTTGGAAAAAATTTAACATGGTCAAAATTCTTATAGTTTTTATTTTTTGACCTAAAAGCCAAATATTTAAGCACAGATGTGGTGCAAAATTTGTTTTTGTCAGTTAATGAGCTTTTACACTAAGCCAAATATGAATTTTTCACCAAATAAGGGAAAAATTCAAAAGATTGAAGCAAAGAACAAAAGAGATTCAAAGTGAAACTTCAAACACATTATTTAAATACAGGTTTCGAAAACTCTTGAAAGCTTTTGAAAGAGGCGCAACAAGAGATAAGAATGAGAACAACTTTAAAACAAATTGAGACGAACACTTTTTCAAAGATAAAAATTGTAAACTTTATTTCTTCAAGTCAGCAATTTTCTGTTGCAATGTTTTTAAAATTTTCATAAAAATTGTTTTCCTTTTCTTTCAACAAATTAACGAGATAAAGTAACGATGCACGTATTCGTGCTAAGAGTGAATTGAAAGAATATTGTTTGATCTAAAATTTCAAAATTGACTCGATGCATGCACGTAATCTGTTAGAAATACCTGGGAACAAACAACCAATGTGAGACGGCATTTTACAAAACTGAATATGACTGATGGTTAACTCTTTGTCTCTCCTGTAAAATTCACTTCTTTGTGCGTTATATTCGTTTCGTTGGAGAAGACATTTTTCAATTTGTACGAAAAATACAAAAATAAAACGTTTGCTCGGAATTTAGGATGAAAATTGTGTATATGTATAAATACCTAGCTCAGCTTATCAACATTCTAATTGTGTCCTCATCTCTTATATTAAGATAATAAAGACCATAAAAATTGCCCTTTGTTTCACAAAGAACCTCAACTGCATTTCTCAGTCTCAAAAGATCGATTCAAAGCCCATTGAATGGGAAGACATTGATGCGGATGTTTTTCAACAACTTAACCAAATGGAAGATGTTGGGGATGCAAAAATATGTACACTTCAATTGTCCATAGCGTTTGTGAAGATTTTATGGAGGTCTGATTTCGTTCTTGTTCCTTTCGTTGCATTCGATCACTGTAAGGTCCGATTTCTGCTGATTCTCTTCAAAATTCCATGGTTGAATTTCAGCTGATCCGAAGACGGCAAAGATTAAGCCGGTTATCATTATGACGGCAATGGTGATGAAGAAAACAGTGTACCATTCATTTAGGGTTTGCTGCAATGGAATAAATATGTATTACCTTTACATGAATCATACCATTTTAATCTCTAGTTTTCAAATTTATCAAGAACAGCTGCCTAGTAAAATAATATACAAGTGCGATGTTATATTCGAATTATATAAATGTCAGGGCCGTTCCTGAGTAGTGTGCTGGGCGTGCACTTACACCTATTAAGAAAAAGGGGTGGGTTGTGTAAGGAGGCACAACCACAATCATTTAACCCTCCAAGTGATTTCGAGGAGATATCTCGTGCATCAAGATCTTTCAATGCTAAAACAAGATCTAGGTTACTTTGCTAAAACAAGATCTAGGTCAGTTTTCTTCTGGTGACGAGCTATCTCGTCCACAAAGATCTGGTCACTTTCGCTAATGACGAGATACCTCGTCGAAACAACCACCAGGAGGGTTAAGACGTGAATCCGTCTTTGTGTTATTATAGGAAGGGTACAATGTAAAAGTATTAAGTCTTGGTAGTTATAAAAGTGAAGTATAATTTTATTTATCAAGGCCGATGATACGAAAAGTAAAACCATATAGAATAGGTTATACTTTTCGTATAACCTATTTATAACCTATATGGTTTCGTATACTATAAGTATTTAGATCGATGTTTCTTACAAAGTTAAATCTATAGTAGTATTGCCCAGACGATGTAGAAATGTACTTCAAGTTTGAACTCACGTTGGATATAGTATATAAGCCATTTGTTTTGAGTAACATCGATGTTGAAATCACCGGAAAGCATAATGGGTACATTGGTATCTGGAATCATTGTCTACAATTTTTCGAATGGAATATTTTAAAGTTATCACATTCCAAGTCAATTTCCATTGGTTCAGGCGGCCGTGTTCTCGGCTTTCTTACGCTCTCTAATACAATCTGCATTATTCGATATTAGTCAATTTGGGATATTCTGCCTTTCGAATTTCTCTTTCCAATGAGATGTGGGGACCGTCGTGGATCAGTGGGTATGTCCACTGAGCTAGCAAACTTCGAGTTGTAGGTGCATTCCTCCCTGGGTGTATTTCTCTCTTCTGTGTCAGTAAAAACATTCATTGAGTGTGTGTCTATTACTTGATATTTAATGTCTTGTGTCTGGCGCAGTATGGCCAAATATGTCCCTTGCGCCATAAAACCCAAAACCTACCTACCAATGATATGCGTTTCTTACATTTCTGTTCATATATTACCTTTACAATTTTTTCGCCATTATGAAAATTTTCTTCAACTCAGCACACTTATAGGCTGGAATCATATTGGGTACAATTTTTCCTCAAATTTTCTTTTAACTCTAAAAATTTTATTTTATCGGTTATTATTGCTAAATGACATTGTAAATTCCGTTATTCTCTACAAATCCACACCAATTTCAACGTTCTATTTTTACAATCCAAAGTTACACTGCCCAAATGCCGTGCGGCACCTCGTGTTCACCCGCAAGTGCTATCCTTCCTCCTTTACCACTGCACATCCCACTACCCACCATTTCAGCTTCGGACATAAGCCCTCTATCCAAAAAGTTTAAATCATTAGATTATTATTTATAATTTACGAGATTATAAGCACAATTCTTGTCAATTTTTTGGTCGTCAGAGTTTTTGTAGAGACCCCCTAAGCCGTACTGCATTTAAAGACGTATTCTCGTCAAAATATGTTGATTTGTCTCAACAGTAGATACAATCTAGGACCATGCCTTTCAGTTTCTATTGATCAAACTTCTTTAATAAGATGACGTGTCTTATAATAATGGAACTATATAAAATATTAAGATTGCTTCAGATCTCGAGATATTTCGATAACGTATCATAAGTGTTGGCTCAAAGCTCAGTTTTCCATGAATAAATATCAATTATTTTCGAGGTAAATTATGTATGTACTAAGAGAGTATGTAATAATACCGGAGAAACCTCCTATACCAGACTTGCGAGTTCGAAACTCGATCCAGCCAAAGACCGTCGTGTACACAGGGCTGGTACCCGTTAAATCTGTTCTGAACTGAAATGTCCTCTCGTTGGCGTGATGTGGAAGTTTGGAGAGTGGGGTGGCAGTTCAAGTGTTGTTCTCGTCATCTGACTGTGGTTCAAAATAACGAGGCTTTTCCCTTCGGGCTGGATCCCGGACCGTCGCCAATACCCCCTTGTTTTGCTCCAGTGCGACGTTAATTTACTACCTACCTACCTATACCAGACCGAATTGAAAGACGTATTCAAGTCAAAAGTAGAGGCGATTCGACTGGCACCCAGTGTGCCTCCAACTTTAAATAAACATGGTCGCCAATAATTTTTTCGATGTTAATTTTACTCTTATTCCATATTTGTAGGTTTCTTTTACGATTATAATAAAGGATACAGTTGAATCTGCATATTTTATTCTTAGTTTACATTACTATATTCAAAACGCACTCATCGGAAGAGCAGGGGATGTTTTGAGGATGTGCGCTCATGAGGCTTGAATCCTTCCCGAAATAATTTTAAATTATGAACCTATTATTCGAAAGTACTTGCTGAAGGTATTTACATTAGACAAAATCAAGGTTTCGTCATCGACCATCTAAAGAAATAGATCAAGCATGTCGGCCGAGTAGTCGTAAGATCTCAGAAAGGCAAGTCACGTGGGATTACGATACTTTTACTCGTTATTCTGACGAATCTGTTGCTCTCATTGCTTTAGATATTCCTGCAGCTATGATTATGTCTGGCAAGATGGTTTAATTTATATAAGTGTTTACATGCAGGTATATCTGGAAAGATATACCTGCATGCGATTTTCTTACCAAAAATTACCACAGCGATTTTCTTACCAAAAATGCTGTCAAGCGACCTACTTTTATGAAAAATTTTATCGATTACCTTTACTTTGTCTATGAGATTACTTTTCAGTGCAAAGAAACGAACCACCGAAATACGAAGATTTTATTTCCGGTTACCCAGAACGGAATACGTACAGGGGGATGTCCATCAGGGATCTGATTAATTTTATTCTAATTACGAGATACCTCGTCGAGACAACCACCAAGAAAGTTAAAGATGATAAAATTTGGAAATATTGTATTCCTGATGCTAGAATACCGCAAATCAAAATAGTGATAGAAAAACGAGTACAAGACTATTCACAGGGGTTCGACGTTTGAATCCACCCGGGTAATATTCTGCTAAGTCTATAATTTAGCATTTACAATGGGAATCCAGAGTTGCGATAATTAATTTAGCTTTAAGATATAAAACCAAAGCCCACACATATGAACTTCTAGAATGGAGGTTAATATTGCCTTGTGCGGAACTGTGCAAACGATAAATAATTGAAAGAAATCCAAAGGGTTCACAAGGTCAAAAACGCTATTAGCCTTTGATGGCAAACGAAATTTTCCCATCATTATTGTTTCATTACAATTTATACATTTTAATTTACATTTTTGGTAATGGCATAGTAGAACTTTGAAGAAGTATCTTGTAATAAAAATCATAGAACATCAAGCGATGTTTTGCAATCAAGCGATGTTTGTTATTCTATATAACGTTTTATTACTATTTATTTAATTAATTTAATTACTATTTACAGTACTATTTATTTTATTAACTATTTTTTTATCCTTTGATTTCTTCTATAATACTTTGCTGTCTTATTTCCAAATAAATATTTCAATTTTTTCCATCAAATTTTTAATTATTTCTGGACAATATTCCTAAGTTTATGGAGTTAAACATAAATCTCATTTAATAACACAGTAAAAGTTTAGAAAAAATCAATTTTACACTAAAATTTAATATACTTTAACGGCGTTTATGAATGACTTAGGTGTCATCAAACAATCTAATGAACTTGTTACAGAATATGTAAGTCTTATACGTAAAAGTAAACTGTTAATCTTCGAAAGTAAACATTTTCCACTTACGTTTGGAGTCAAATTTCCGACAATAACAGGAAAAATAAAGGCAGCAGTGCTTCCAGCTGTGTTCATAATTCCAGAAAGGGAACCTTTTAAGAATAAAATGGAAAATATTAATAAGCAATAATAGATATTTTATGTTAAAACTTAGGCTCAAATTTGAAATGCTCAGGTATTCAGATGGCATGTATTTTGAAATGAATGAAACAATCAAAACAGCAATCTACCGACTATATTTTTTGCTTAAATTTTGTTGTTTCAAAACGTTTTTATCCTGTGCCAGACCCCAGACTTTTCATCATAAGTCTGTCTGGCAGCCCTGTAGTCTTGAAATAGAAATAAAATATGAAACTATCAGCAGTATTATTCATTGTAACGTCAGTAAGATCAGGGAGATGAGGTGGGTTCCTGTCATGTCTAAAAGGCTGCACAGAGGACAAATTCATGTGTTTGACAAGCCAATTGGTTAGAGATAATTTTACAGGTTGTCGAGTCCAGTGAGATAATGAAAACAAGCCACTCCCAATGCTCTACGTAGATTATATGGCAACTGAGACCTTAGCAAGGAATTCCAGTCTCTCTTTAGTTATCTTTATGAATATTAAATAGGAACGTTTCATTTTTGTATTTGTGATCCTTTTTAATGTATAGTATTCAATGGATGAACAGGTCTGGAGTAATTCTTAACTTGCCTAAGCCAAGCCATCCACCAATTCATTGTCATGACCACCAATGTCTGAAGATCCATTACAGTGTCATCTGTCTGCCACTGACCACAATAGAATGTATTGCAATCTGGCACCTTTTACCCATGAATTCAACTAGTGCCAATTGGATCCATCAAGCTAGTTAAATGATTTTGTTGGCAGTCGTGTCCAGTGATATTATGAAAACAAGCGACTACCACTGTCTCGGTAGATTATGTACCAACTGAGACCTTAGCGAGGAGTTCAAGTCTTCCTGTTTAGTTATCTTTGTAAATATTAAGTACGAATGTTTCATTTTGTATTTGTGATCCTTTTTACTGTATGGTATTCAATGGGAAAACATGGCTGGGGGAATTCTGAACTGGCCTTAGACAAGCATCCGACAATTCATTATCATGTCCGCCACTGACCGTAATAGAATTTATAGCAATCTGGTATCCTTTACCTATGAATTGGCGGATACTAGATGCCAATTGGATCAAGCTAATTAGATGACTTTGTACAGATGATTTTGTAGGTAGTCATGTCCAGTAAGAACACGAAAACAAACAACTCCTATAGCTCTCGATAGATCCTGCGGCAACTGAGACCTTAGCAAGGAGTTAGTCTCTCTTTAGTTATATCTTTGTAAACATTATGTCGGGAACGTTTGATCTTCGTATTCATTGAAGAACAAGACTTCAAAAAGTCCTTTTCTTTTATCTAGATTACAATGGACTGTGAATTGAACTCTTTTCAATAACAAACCTATTTTCATTCTAAATGTGATCCTTGGACAAACTTATTCTCATCCTACCATATGAAGCTTAGAACCAATCGTTTCTCCTTATGTATATAAACCTTGACAACACCAATTTCGATTACGAACTAATGGTTTTACTACGCAAAAATTTCTAAAATTATAGATGGTAGGACGTATTACGTAAGAATTATTTTCTGTTGAGCTCCACCATCCCAAAACACACAGAAATAAATTGAATTATTTATTTGAGATATATGAGCACGAGCACAAATAACGTTCACTCTCTATCAAGGAAGATATTTATCTTCTTGTTCCTTTAACTAAGGATCGTAGTAATTTGACCTTCATCATATTCAAAGATATCTTATAGACAAATTGCGTTAGAAGTTTATAAGTTATGAAGTGGAAGTATGAGCATCAGGATTGTAATCAAGAGTTTTCCCCCACTTATCTAAACATTCAAACTATTATCAGATGCATATGACCTAGCGATCAGAGACGGATTTATCAACTTTCCATGAAACTAGTTTTTTTATTTTTTATTTTAAAGATTAAAAGCTATTAATAAAAGAAGAAATTTCTACAAACACAAGCATTTCCTTAGAAATAAATAATTTGAATCCATAAAACTTAGCATTTAAAAGAAGATTTTGAGTTTTCCCCGAGTATTTTAGACTTGTAGCATGGTTTAAAAGACCATATTTTTAAAATTAAAAATGATTATTAAAATATATCAAAAGTTTTGTTTTGTAAAATTAAAAAGAAATAAAACTTCGAATAGAAATTTTTGAATTACAAATGTTGAAAGGAGGGGTGAAAATTAAAGCAATTCCTTTTCACATTTTAAATCATACTTTTATCGTTTCAGAAATTTAAAACTTTTCCAAATAAAAATCAAAGATTGCCAAAAAGCATTCTCAAACAATTTTGTTGTTGAGAAATTTATTTTAAAAATATCAGTGAAATATCGAAGTATTTTTAAAACACTAATTCTGTGTTCCACAAAATATCTTTATATCAATACATATCTTTTTATTGATATACAATATATCTATTTTTATACAGGGTGGTTGGAAGCGACCTCAGAATAATACCACGCGATTCCTTGTAGAAAAAAGCTTTATCCGATTCCGAATCTCTCATTTAAGAACACTTCAAACTTTACCCCCTGAGCAATTTTCGAGTAGTGTAATGTGTTTTTATTTCACAACTCACATAATTACTAAATAACCACATCTATTGATTGAAATCCTAATCCTAGGAGATTCTACTGATCAAAATAAAGTCAAAACTAATTAGAAGTCTGGTAGGGAAGCTTCATGCATATGAACATGCTGCATACTTTCTGCAGCATGCATATATCTCTTCTGCATGTTGTAGAAAGGATATATGTATATGAACCCTTCAAAGAGTTGACAAATATAGGGAAATAACAGGTTTGCTACAATACATTTAATAGCATTGTTAGAATATATTTAACAACATTTGGAACTGAAAGGAAAAATAGATTAGCTTAAATGCGTAACATGAAAGAAAAGTAATATTAAGATAACACGATGTACCGGCGTGGAGATAGGTATTTTAATTAACATCGCACTGGAGCAACACATTGGCAACGGTCCAGGATCAATCCCCAATCCGAGGACAACACCAAGCAATTTTGAACCACAGTCAGATGTACAGTCGTGGAAAAAACGAACCACCCTTCTTCATTCAAACAATATGAACAGTAGAACAAATTTAAAGATGGCATTCGACAGGGAATTATATGTTCTATAAATTCATATGCATAAAATTTGTAGAAGGGCAGTCTTGATATTAAATTGAACCCCAAAATAATTTCCAAAAGCAATCCCCTATTTTGATACATTTCGAATCTATATCATAACTTAACTTCAGATACCAAGTTTTATATCATTCATGAATGAAGAAAATTTGGAGCTTCTAATAGTGAATCAGTTCCCAGATTTTTATGGATATCTTCCTAAGCAATATTCTTAGAGCGCTCATATTTTGTAGCATGTTGCTAAGGTACCCAAGCAAAATATATATAATGTTTTAGTTTTTAAATTATTTTTGGTTTGTAACATTAATTATTACATTAATATTCGAAAAACTATGAATAGGAACCTTGATAAATTTTGACAGATTGATTTAGAAAGACTTAAAAAACCATACAAAATTTCAGCTCTTTCCTCTGGACAGTTTTTGCGTTACACTTAAATTTTCATCACAACGGTAATTTTAGGGGGCATCCAAAAGTTGAAAAAAATTATGACAAACTTGAGGAATGTGCAAACTTTGGAAAAATGTTTGGAAATACCATTTATGTAATCTAACGGATATTGCCTTCTACTTGTCATGGGTCTACCTTTCATCTCAGCTGAATACTGATCAATCTAATTGTAGAGATGGGCAAAACTATGTTCTTACAACAATCATAATGGCTATTGCTAACGTGAGAAAACAGTTATTACGTATTATTATGAAAAGTTTATTTAATAGTTATTGAATAAGTTTAACAGTTATTAATAACTTTTAAAAATTGATGGTCAAATTGAACAGTAAATATTGATTATCATTCTCCCCAAATTTCTCGTTGTAACGTCTTGGTTAACGGGTAGCTTAGACTAGTTACCATTAAAAAGTATCCGTTTCTAGACTAATGTATTTTATTTACACTTTTTACAATTAGTCGGTAAAATGAATTAAGAGTTCATTAAGAGTTCGATAGTTCGTTGGAAAGTCCAAGGTTTTATCGAGGCGCTTCTGATGACTGCTGGCGAGCCTCTCACAAATTACTCGGAGGAGTCTAATTCACGGCTACGGGCGAGCCTTTTCTCAATAAAAGTACTCAGATGAGTATAGAGTCCCAAGGCAGGATATCTCAGTCTTTTCCAGCTCGGATGAGCTCAATCTCCACTACTTGGACGAGCAATTGCAAGGTTTCTCGGAGGATTCTCCTTCACGGCTACGGGCGAGCCTTTCTCAATAAAATACTCAGGCGAGTATAGAGTCCCAGGGCGGGATAAATCGGCCTCTTAGTCGGTGCTCATTGGCTGTTGATCACCTCACCTTCTTCGGACCTTCCCGAATGGCCCTCGCATGTTGACCCTTGGCTCAGACTTCGGCGAACTTTCAAGGGGACCATTAACCCTTGTCGGCAATGGTCATCGTAACTCATCCCCGTACCCTTTTGTCTCGAAATGTCACAGAGAGCGACAGAAAGGAGCCTGTCTTTTGTTTCGGAGCCACAAACAGTTTCGCCTCTGGAAACGGTACTCTTTCCTACCTGACGTTAAAAAACTGCTCCGGTGGTCTTTTCCTTTTGGCACTTGATCACTGGCAAGATTATCAGCTTTCCCATCCGTCTTTAATCGGCTGTTGCGGTGGTCGTTCTTTTTCGGCGTTTGATCCGCCGGCAAGATTGTCAGTTTCCTCAGCCGCCGTTACATCGTGCATCAAAATCTGGTCAATTTTGCTAACGACGAGATACTTTGTCGAGACAACCACCAAGAGGGTTAAAGTTCTTTGTAATCTTCTTTTAGTCGAGTAACAAATTAACAGTTCCCGATTAACTACACATATTATTAATAATAACGACTTTGATTGTGGAGATGATCCCTGAATCGGATAACGGTTTAACATTGAATACCTCCGCATATAACAATGGTAAATTCATGAAATTTCATATTTAGACTAATTTGACGATGTTGATTCTTATTAAGGCATCGAAACATGGTGTTGACATTGAAAATTTTGTTGTTTATGCAAAATTTGATATAAAGACGTCCCCTATTTAATGTTTTTGCATTTGAATTTGTAGAGGACGTTATTCTCTATTGAATGATATCTTTGAATTTGCTCTTCTATGAATAGTGTTCGAAATAAAGGAAGGTGGTTCGTTTTTTTTCTGCGACTCTACATATCCATAAAACGGCGCAGCATGGCCAAATATGGTCCTTGCGCCATAAAACCCTCAAGCCAACCAACCGTATCCATAAAACACTGTGTTGCAAAACTTAATTAATGGTAAGGTTTTCAGCTGCTGCATTGCAGTGAAGTGACATGGATGTGGGAAAACTACAAAAGGTACGTCTGAGTTGCCGAACCAATGAGTGAAAGCAAATGATAAGAGCAGATGCGAACAGTTAAATACTGTCTTTCAAGTGAAGTGGTGATATACTGCACTGGGTGCCATGAGATCGAAGGGTAACTGGAAATTTAAATAGAGAGGAGGTCTCTGTAACAACATACGAACGCAGGCTTTGCACTGCGTTCGTATGTTGAAATGAGATTGTGGATGGTATTCAAGCGGTAGCAGAACCCAGTCCTCTCTCAGAGCCGTCATCCAAAATTGAAATATGCACCAACTTTCTACTCAGTATCTTCCGTTAATAAAATAGCTACATGCAGTTTCGTATAATTTGGAAGTTGTGACCTTTCAAAATAAAAATACTAGTGTACCTTAAATTGTGTGTCTGTTATGAAAACAGTAGTATTCCCTAGTGCAAAATTCCATACACATGAAACGATACCCAAAACTAAGTACAATTCTCACTCACTACCCTTAACGTTCCCCTTTTCTCCTAGTCTGTCTCCCTGTCCAAGTGGTCAATATATCTTGCCACTCACTTTCACCTTTGAACTCAAGCCATCTCATTAACTTTGACCTCCCACACCCTCCTGCTTTCAAATCGCCTATGTAAGATAAGATTACCCTTCGTTAAACCACCGACTTCTACTAATGAACTTTCTTGATAGATCCTCTGGTCCAATAATATTTCTCTTAATCCTTATCCCTCTAGCATGTTCATTGTAAACTATTCATTCTTTCACGTGCCCCTTTCAATAAGGAGCTCTCAGAGCTGTCCGAAACTCCCAACCACCAACAACCTCCACGCCTTATGATGTTACTACAGTGGAATCCCGGTTATCCGAAAAGCACGGGACCGAAGCATTTTCGGTTAATCGAGATTCCATAGGAATTTTCGGATAACCGGGAAACTTCCTTTGTTCTTCCTCTTCTGTCACCAGATGGCACTTCTTTCCCTTGTCGCTTTAACGTTATCCCGTGGTCATATATATATATATGACCAAATACAAAATAAATGCGAAATGATATAGACGAAAAACAAGTTACCTGCGAACTTTTGGGTCATGTCAATGCACGTTATCGGTGCTCCAGGAGTAGCAACCCCAACGAAGTACATAGCTATGGATGAGATAATAGCGCTAAGAGGACCATTACATCCGGCAAAATATATTCCCAATATCGCTCCGGAAAATCCAATGGCTCCTGTTATTATAAATACATTCTTGTTATTTAGCTAAGATAAAAGTTGTTACATAAAAAATATTTCATAAATTCCGAATGACAAAATTTCATACATATGAGTACAGTGATGAGTTAATTTTTGCCTCTTTTCATACATTCTTAGCTATTGGGATTATAAAGTATAGCTGAAATTACATGCAAACAGTTAAATTAACGTAACGGGTGATGGCCAATGCATAATTTTAAGCTCTTCGAGTTTGGTTTTTTGAAATATAATTCCAACACTAACTTAAAATAATATTTCGGATCATTGTCTTCCTGGTAAACAAATCCACGACCAATCAGGTGCTTTCCACATGGTATTGCTTGCCATTGAAAATGTTAGGGTAGTCATGCTGGTTCTAAATTATCTCTACTGTTTTTGAACAAATCTTCAACTACATTGCCTACAGAACACCACAGCCCCACCTTTCACAGAACCATTTCCACGCTTGACAGTGGGGAATACACACTGAAGTTGTATCCATTCACCGGCTGTCAACGGACAAACTTCCTTCCCCTAATGCCAAAAAGTTCGAATTTGAATTCTCTGCAAGCAGGACCTTTTTCCAGTCTCCAAATAGTCCAATTTTGACCTTTTCTGTATCAAAGTAATCTTTTCTGTTAACTTAAAATTGTTACCTTTTTTGCTGGTACATGTCCATTCAGACCATGTTTTTGCAATCTTCTCTTTACTGTGGTCAGTAACACTGGTGTACTTTGTAACAAACTGAGATTTGAACACAATTCAGGCACAGTTTTCAATTGGTTACATTTGTCTGTGATTATCAAATGTTTCTCTTGAGTTTTTGAAGTTAGTTGAGATCTACCGGGTCGAAAGTGATCTCTATTCAGCCATTTCACCAAACGTTTTACCATAGTATGCACAGTACTCGCCAAAACCTTTTCAGGAAAGGCTATTTTGCAAAGTGACATACCAGCTTTTTGAAGAGATACGATTACTGCTCGTTTCCGAAACACGATATTCAAAAAAGAAATCATTAAAAAGTTTAATTACATAAAAACTTAACTTAAATCTTAGCTTTTACTGATCATTTACAGTGAGAGACCATGAGATTTACCAGAAATTTGCTCATTTTTACATAGAGATTATCTCAAACTGTCTGCCTAGCCATGTTATGAAATGTTATTAATTTTTTATGTGTTAGACAAATAAATATGATTAACTATTGTAATAAATTATCTTTTTATTCCATAGGAATGATATTTAAATACAAAAATCTCTTAAAATGTCGGACATCGAATATTTTTGGAATATGCAGGTGTTTTCAAAACTTATGGATGGTAGTGTATATACACTGGGTGTTTGTATTTTTATAATTACAATATTTAACTTCTCTACATGTTACCAGACAGAATCAAGTTTGAGTGAGATTTCAGATGGATTAATAATTCCATAGGTCAACTACTTTGAAAATACATTCAACAAATAATCATCAAAAATAATTAACGTATTAAGATTAATGTTAAAATTTTAAAACAGTGCAATTACGTACTTACCCAATGTATTACATGATTTTCGCAGTGCATTGATGGTCAAATACTTTTTCTTCTGCAGCCAATCCGATAAAAAACTTGTAGAATACTCTCCAACAGCTTTCATGAAATACGGTAGAGATGAGTAATATCCATTCTAACCAAAGGCAGAAATTAGTATAGCTAGTTCCTATTAGTACTGCTCAGTATAGTATAACTAGTTACTATTAGTACTACTTAATATCGTATAGCTAGTTACTATTAGTAGCTAGTTACTATTATTCTAGTTACTATTAGTAGCTAGTTACTATTATTCTAGTTACTATTATTCTAGTTACTATTATTCTAGTTACTATTAGTAGCTAGTTACTATTATTCTAGTTACTATTAGTAGCTAGTTACTATTATTCTAGTTACTATTAGTAGCTAGTTACTATTATTCTAGTTACTATTACTAGTAACTATTATTCCAGTATTCCAATAATTCGTCCCGTCACAAACATGTCCAGTTGGCATCTTTGTGACATCTTTCATCCTTATTGATTGTTAACAACTCTCCGTACCACAGGAATTTCGAAATTTCTGTCTAAACTGGTCATGCCGCTCGAGGCCGTTTTATACTCGTTCCGACATGCTCCGGTGCTTTGCGCATGTCGAACTGAACTGTTTTGCATATGCACAATGTTTTACCTTCGTCCCACGATTCTCCACAAGTGATTTTGAACCATTGTATCTATATTTACTCCGATTCTTTTGCATTTTACGAATTGTGCTTAACTTTTGGACATGAGTGTATTTACGCTGGTCAACAAAAATGCAACATCATGAACTACAAGATATATGAATTACAGTTCCATTCGGACTTGAGGACACGATTAAATCGGTATTTTGTGTAGCCTTCATGGGCGGTAATAACTGTTGCTACACTTCTAGGCATTGAAAGGCAAAAGCTTTGGATGTGTGTTTGAGGTATGTCAAATCAACGGTCCGCAATTCAAGAGTCACAAGTGTTCGACAGTCATTCAGTGTTCTACACAACATTCAAGAGTCATGCAGTCTGTTGCCGCGGCAGACACGGATGCGACCGTCGTAGTGCTGTGGACAGAATCGAGATCCGTCTGAAAAGATGTTTTGCCATTTCTTTGTCCATGTGCGGCGTTTTACGCAGCATTGCAGTCTCAGACGCTAGTGGTACAGAGTCAAAGATAGTTGCAGCAATGGACGTCTTGAAAAAAATTCCCCGTTGCAAAGAACGACGTGGAATTGTACGTGCTGACTCAGGTGATTGTGCAACGCACCTTGAGCTAGGGTTCTTGAAGTTACGATACGTAAGCTCACAAGATGTCTTCCCTCTGATTCGGTGGTGAGACAAGGGTGATGAAATCATTCACATCGGTCAGTTCGTACCTCCTGCACTCACTGATTCCATAAGCGCAGCACTGTGGCTTGATTTCGTCCAACAGGAGCACTGATTTTTCGGAAGGATAATCTACAATCTCTCTTTATAGTACTACAATTCTCCCTTCTCAGAAACGTGCTTGTGTGTTTGTCACAGTTCCGTATTTTTCGACGATACATGATTAGGCTTCCAATACACAGGAACAGCGAGAAAACATAGTTCCAATATTTAAAACCGCCTCTCTATTCTCCCTTTTTATGCTGCCTACAGGAGGAGTTACTGGGGCACATGATATGCGTATACACTACAGTACTAATCATTTGCATATCCTTCTATGATCTAAGCATCATGTAAAGTTTGGATGCTTCCTTCATGGGTTGCATGTTCGATGGCCAGCAATGTGTATTCAGTGGCTCCCCAAATTTAGTGTTCACCATGAATATTTAAAAGAACTAAACTCTGTAATAAATTATAATTTTAACTTAATTTTATAAGAATGGTGAAGTAGTAATTTAGAAATATATTAAGCTAAGAAGCAAATTCACATTAGCTATGATATTTGTAAAGATAAGTCTTAAATATTAAATTTACAAAATTCTATGCTACAAAATTGAGTATACACCCAGTATATTTCATGAAACACAATACAAAATGTAAAATAAAGTTTTGTTGTACATATTTTTGCTTGTAGAACAGCTTCTAAGCCGAGGAGGTGCTGAATTAAGAAGAATTTGTGTTCTTCGTAACATGTGCTAATTCTAAGGGCTCGTAAAAGAATGAATTGTTAAAAACAAACTTGTTAGGGGATAAGGATTTAGATTAAGATTATTGAACCAGGGGATCTATCAAGACAGTTCATTGGCAGAAAATCAGTACTTAAAAAGTAGCCCGTGCATCTTGCACCGGCTATTGGAAAGTGTGAGCGAGTTTTGTTGTAAGTAGAGAGCTTTGTCGTAAGTAGGTTAGAAATGAGCTCCGTATACTTCTAAATGAGTAATTACTCATTGTAAACTACTAATTTGCATCAAGTATTCTGAAAAAATGAAAAATATGTGTGCTGTGTTGGATTCTATGAAGTCTCAATTATTTTTAACTTAAAAATCAATGTGTTTGGTAATCAATGTGTTGTGAGGAATTTCCTTTATTCGTTACCCTTTCATTATCAACAAGTACAAAGACAGAAACAAAATCTATGTAATGAGATACTGGCATGTTCTGGAAAAGTATTTTTCACTAGAATCCTACGTTGAAAAATTAAAGAACTACCTTAAGAACTTTCCATATCATTGGATAGAAAAATTAGGACATGTTACAAGTAAATACTCAAGAGAAACAGGAACTTAAACTGGTTCATCCCTTACTAACACAGTAAATTTATTTAATTGATAGTTATTCAAATAAATTACATTACATATACATTATTTGCGAAAAAATAAGTTAGTTACATCATTCAACACATTACTAATTCTTAATTGAACCCATTGCATGCATCATGTAATAGTATCATTTTATAATGTTATTACTTCCATTATTATAATACATTCTTGCATGTTGAAGAAAAGAAGTCAAATATTTGCTTCCAACATTTAATATTTGAAACAAAAAAAATTATTGGGAAACATTTTATCAGAAACTTTGCCAGTAACATCCATTGCAGAAATAGACAACAACGAAGTTAGAAGGCGCATGTTTGCTGTCGGTTGCCAGTTATTTGTCAGAAGGTAGTGAACTTCTTATTTTTTTATGGGAGCGACTCTGTCGGAGGAAAATAAGTGGTCAATCACTTATTTGGAATCAGAACTTTATTATTTCTAACAGGGAGAGTGAGAATTTGATGATCAGATGGGGTCAAAATTGACGTGGCCTAGTTAAACATATTATTTCAGAATTGATACTATAATTCATTTTTTCACCATTATTAGAATTAGCACTGCGAATAGTGAAATCCTTAATATTATCATTACCACTGCAATCCTTAATACTATTATTTTTATCATACGAGTACACATTCTCACACTTAATATTTTCAACATTAGAACATTGTTTATCTCATAAATATGCACACATGTTATCATTATTTTTTATGATCCAAAACTATTACATTAATTATTATTAGAATGACTTAAACAACTTTGGTTACGAAAATAATGAGATACTTGTGCTGAAGTAATAAAAGCATTTAATGTTACGTTACTATTAAACTGAGATATTTGTTTCCTTTTGAGATGGATTTAACGGCACTGTTTATCTTTGTAGGTTGTTGTATACTATGGTTCACGATAGTACAGACAAAATATTCTTCTCACCTTATCTATCGGGAAATTCAGTACAGTTCCTAGGAAAGTCGAGTGAACAGACCAAAAGTACGCATACGTCCAGTATTGTCCAATGAATCCGATCATCAAGGCATAGGTTGGGACAGATGAAAATATCTTGATCCACTGTGTAGTAGGTGCCTGGGAAGCAGATTAAAATGTTGCTAGTATAAATTTTTGTAATACCCTTTCTCCTTGCCTAAAGGAAAGATTTGAACATTTAGCCCAACTAAGATTTCCACCGCATGTGATAAAATTGGCCCTCGGAACATCACGAGATTTCCGAGTATTTTTACTCTACATAACATTTAATGACTAAATAACAGCATCGTTTGAACGAATTCTAAGAAACATTATTTTGGTGAAGTAGGTAAAAACTGGTTAGAAATGCAGGGAAGACTACAGGCAGCAAAATGTATATGTGCCAATATATACGTTCAGAGGTTTATACCCTAGGAGGGTTAGAACATATCATATAAAATCAGTACCGTTCGGGATCTCTGTCTATATATAACGGAAGCTTACTGAGCGGCTAGTTTCGAAACGTACCTTGACATCAATTTTCCTCTACATAAGTATAATAGTTTTCCTTGGCTTTAAAGTTCTTACCTTTGAAGAGGACTGTACATTATTTTCAGTTATGTATTCCAATTCTTCCACAGATATCTTAGGGTGATCAATCGGGGTTTCATACAATGCTAGCTGAATCAGGATTGACAGCAAGATGCCAATTCCAGCTGAAAGAAAAAGCCATGATTTTCTAATCTAAGGAATCCAAGAGAAAATAAATTTAAATCGGCATATTTAAAAAAAATTTAAACATATTCGAGTTCACTATGAATTAGATATCAGTGTTACTCAGCTAGCTGAATAGTCAAGACAGTATCTTCAAATTTGGTCCTTAAGGTTAACGGTTTTTAAAATTCTGCTTATGATAGGGTTTATTTCGAAGCTGTATATAGTATGTATATGAAAAAAAAATATAAGAACCAATTTTGCCCAAGTGGGGCTATTTTTAGTTTGGCGGTTCGTAAGATATCTAAAAAACTAATTACTCTAAAATAACGAAACTTTGCACGCTTATTACATAACCTATGATCTGTAAATTGAACGGTAGTTTCAGTGATCAGTTCGCAATTATTCGTAATGACATCAGGAATGTTAAAATTGTTTGAACATTATTGCAAAAATCAGAAATTCTAAGTTAAGATCTTGAGAACACTTCATTTTCTAGATAACGAGTTCTATAATAAGTGCGTGAAGTTTCATTGCTTTAGATTAATTAAATTTTGAGATACATTGCAATCCGTAAAACTATAAAAGAAACACTTGGGAAAAATTGGTTCTTACGTTTCTCTTCATAAACATAAAAGTTTTAATGATGCAAGCGTAAAAGTGTTTCGTTTAAATGCAACATCCATAACGTTCTAAATCTGGACATAATCCACCACAAAAAGCTATTTTTTACAGAACTGAAACTTCTACTTGTTTTCACTGAAATTAGAGCGTTTAAACGGCCTGTCCCTCTCCCTTAAGCATTAGGTGCATAAATACGTATCGCATAACAACCATCAACTTGAAATGATCAAACTTGGAGATACTTCTTTTTAGACAAGCACGGCATCGCTTATAATGAGATAGAAGTATTAAATAACGGTATTCCATTTCATTAAGTACTTACCAACAAAGTAAAACACAACCGTCCACCCGAAGCGTGGGTCATCACAGATCCATCCAGAAGCAATCCCAGCAAAGATGGCGCCCACTGAGTTTCCTGATATCACGAATGTCGACAATCTTCCCCTTTCGGCACGAGGGAACCAATTGGCCATGAGCACATACAAAGAGATCGTTAAGACACCCTAAGACAAAACTCACAATCAACTGCTATTCCATCAATTGACTTGCAATTCTTTCAAAGTGTGTGTGAAAAGTACTTTTTACCTTCAAAATTTTCCCGTGTAGTGAATTGATTTAGAGGGTTCTTTGTTTTACGCAAACAAACCGCAGGAGATGAAAAGTACCTTTGGCTGAAACTAATTTGATTTATCGCCGTTTTGACAATGTTTGGTGTACATTTTTAATTTAAGCGACATGCCATAATCCGTGCCCTTCCATCTTGTTTTTAACATTCGAATGAGAATAACACACAATTCAAATCAATAGCGGGTACCATAAAAAGTTTCTATAAATTGCTGTAATATCTTTCATATACCGCTGTCTTATAGAAATGATGGCTATACTTTTGAATATCGAGACCGACTATTTTTTTTAAATTTGGAAAGAAATTTACAAATTTCTAAGGTTTTTGTAGAATACAAGTTTTATTTTACGTAATGAATATTGTTGTTCAATACAGACATGCCACAATTATAATGGTCACAATATTACCACTTAAAATTAATATAATTTTTTTGTTTTAGTCGATATTCTTTTCACTCTATTTAAATTTTAATATTAATTTCAATTTTAACTTCTTATTGGCTTGTAACTAAAATATTAATATTATTGAACACTGTATGTAACATGTATGTTCCTTGTTAATTTTATCAGATAGTGAGAATTTATTTTTAAATTTCATTACCTAATAAAATGCTTGAAATTATAATTCTCCATATCCACCATATTCAACCAACTCAGCGCTTTTATATGTGCGCGAAATAATTC
This sequence comes from Meta bourneti, assembly GCA_933210815.1. Taxonomy (NCBI): domain Eukaryota; kingdom Metazoa; phylum Arthropoda; class Arachnida; order Araneae; family Tetragnathidae; genus Meta; species Meta bourneti. The sequence continues at coordinate 65,538,914 of OW119928.1, forward strand.
CATCGATCTTGCATAGAAGCTGTTATGAAAGGAGAAAAAAATAATTACTTGGAAAGGAAATAAAGATAAGAACCTTTTACTGAGGAAATAATTCTTTACCTCACTAAGTATCTGATGTAAACCAGTTTTTTTTATCTACTCTTAAGTAAGTTAAATATTATAAGACACAAGAACTTGAGCGGTATTTTAAAATAAAAATGTCTATTAAAATATAATAAAATCTGAATAAAATTCAAATTTGGTTGCAAACCATGATACGAAATTGAATGTGTATGATAAAAGGCTGCCTACGGATAGTGTCAATCAGGTTCGCATCTAGAATTTTTATTTAGGTTGGTTTGGTTGTTTGTGGTTAGTTTGCATAGTACTACTTGCCATCGAGAGATTGTTCTGTTTGAGGGAGATCTGTAGACTTTGAGTTTCAGGAGAAACTACGTTTTGTCTAAATGTTTTAATAAAATTAGAAGCTTTGAAGAAAAAGATAGAGCTTTCAAGTTCATCAATCAGTGACAAAACAATCAAAGATTCAAAAGATGGGTGATTGGTAAAAAGGGTTACTTTCAGGAAGATATGGAGATTTCTTACTTAAATATTGTCTAGACCCCATCGTCAGCCTTTCAGACCGTGCTGTCTTTTATATACAGGTCTTCTCTTCATTACAAACAAGAAATCCCAGTACTCCGAATGCCTCATCCAGTTAGCTTTGGAACTTATGAGGACATTACTGCTGATCTGCTACAAATATTCACAGATGGCAGCGAGGGTGGAGAAGGAAGTTTTGATAGCGGAATTTATTTCAAACTGGAATCTTGAATGCTTCAAAACCAGCACAACAAATTTATCTTGATCATTGCTGTCTTTCACGGGGAACTTTCGGCCATCGATGAAGTTCTAGGGGATATATTGAATCATCTCACATTGATAAGAACATTTGGATTCTTTCAAACAGCCGAAGTACCGATACAACATCACAGCGAGAGGTTTAAACGTAGTGATTTTGCTAGCAGAAACATCATAAGTGCAAAAAGGCGTCCGTCTGAAGAACATGATCCACCTTCAAAGTATCCCTTCACGCGTTCGTCTGCAATGGAACGAAACTACCGACATTTTGACAAAGGAGGGACGTCTAAAAGCTTACCATCTTACCCCAGATTCACCTGTAGAAATAGATTTCCAAATTAAAGTGAGCATGAATAGAGCTCTTGGGATAAATCTTTGGATTCGTGACTGGTACACCTGCAGTCAGCTCGATGTCACCGGGGTACAATGGGTTATAGAAAAGACTAGACTGCTATCTTCATGCTTTGTCGTGGACACTTGAAGCCAATGACGATCGAACTGTACTTTCCTTTGTGCTATAAATACAATTTAAGTCAGACCTTGCCCTGTTCATCACCACCTGTCTCGGTTGTCCCTCAGACCAATTTATTCATCATCCGTAGCTGGTTCTTGTGAGCCTCAAGTCTCATGGGTAGTGGACTTGGTGCAATTTTATTTATACCAAGTGAGATAAGTAACAAAACTTCTCAATCAATCCTCGTATACCCCACTTAAGGACCTTTGGATCTTTTCCTTCGGGATTGATCCCGGACCGTCACCAATAGCCCTTTGTGTTGCCCCAGTGCAACGTTAATTAAATACCTACTTACCCATTTAAAGATCACACTAAGTTTCACCCAATAAAATGCAAGTATGTGTTCACCTTTTGAGAATTTGTATTGTGTACAAATTCCAAAATTCATTCTTAGTGTGTAATAAAAACCGCAATATTTATGTCAAGGCTGAATCGTTTCCCCTCCCCACCTACCACCGAAAGGCGATGGACCTCTTTACCAGCCGGCGGCGGAGAGTCTTCAGTTTTCTAGTTCGCCTTTCCCCATTCGTATTAGAACACTCAATCATATTCGAATTCCGAGAGCGATCTTCTAATTGGTTGGAGTTCCGTGCGTTCTGGTCGCGATGGAAACGCTCAAAGCAGAGCGGGAAAATAATTCATGCTAACTGGAGAACATCGGAATTTTCGTATGTAGTTTGCAGTGAGAGTGGGATGGGCGCAGGACCTGTGTGGCTGATCGTGCATCTTAAGAACGGGAGACCTTAGTGGCTCCATATTAATCCTCTGTGGATAAAAATTGTTACTTCTTCTGAATGTGGACTCCTCCTGAACATCAATGTTAAATATTTCCGTAATAAATGTTTTGTGTTAGCAAAAAGAAGAACTCTTCCTGTCAATCAACTGTTCCTGTATCTATCCAACTACTTCTGACAAATTTGGGGGCTCGGCCGGGATCAACCGGAGTGAAGTGAAATCGGATTACAACATCCTGGAGTCATCATCACAAACTATCTCATGATAGACGCCTGTATGAGAACGGTGATGTTCGGGTCGAACATCGTCAGGATGGACAAGTGTCAAGGCTGAATCGTTTCCCCTCCCCACCTACCACCGAAAGGCGATGGACCGTCTTCAGTTTTCTAGTTCGCCTTTCCCCATTCGTCTTAGAACCATAGAGCATAGATAAAGATAGAGAGCGCTTCCCCATTCCAGATGGTCGAAAAAGCTGTTCCAGAGTAACTTCACGTTTTAGCCCACGGTTAAACCAGATTTGACTTCATATCACCATGTAATGTAAACAATCTTGGCGATACCTTCACCTTTTTGAACCAAATAAGCAGAAGAATAAACGAATTGTACTAATTTTGTTACAAATACTGCCTTCGTGATTAAACAGATAATTTCGACTTGAAGTACTCGAGGTACCAATTTTGAATCATTATTTAATAAAAGTAATTTTTTAGCATACCAATTTTTGCTACTTTGCTGACTTTAAATGTTTCCAAAGTAACGAAAGATTTAAAAAAAGCAGTGATGCAGAGTAGAAAATTGATTCTAAAGTTAATGATTTTAGATCTCTTTGTTTTGTGTGAATATTGAAAAGGTTTTGATTTAAAACTTGTAAATCGTAGCCACCACCAGAAAGAAAACATAATTAGATTTCGAACCAGATTTTATTTTTCAAATATAATATTTTCACTGAATAAATTTTACGGCTTTTGGAACAAGCATTTTGTCAATATATATATATATATATATATATATATATATATATATATATATATATATATATATATATATATATATATATATATATATATATATATATATATATATATATATATATATATATATATATACAGGGAGACCATTGATTTTTAAAAATGACTCAGATAAATAACTTAAAATGAACAAAAATATTGTATACACTAACAGAGCAATTCCATGAAACATGGGACATCCAATCGAAAATATTTTCAGAAATTTTATCTCGGGTTTTCTTTAGTTTTTCTAGACACTTTAAAGTACAGAGAAGCAAAGAACGCAGATAAAAATTACAGAAGGAAATTATGACAAAAATATACTGTCTTAATATGAAAAAATACCAAAGAAAAACCAATGAAAATGCCACTAGCTGTACAGTAATAAAATTTAAATAAATGAATTACTGACATATTGGAAAGAAAAAGTTAATAAATTGATGAAAAATATATTTGATTATATATTTAGTTTACATGAAATATACAAATGAATCAGTGACCTTTAAATAAAGTTAATTTATTATTTATGCTTCTTAATTTATTTTTTTGGAGGTCTTCGTTGTAAACTTTAGCAATATGATGTAATCTTATTTTAAAATATTCATTCCTACATTTACTAAATCTACACATTTACTGCATAGTCTAATACTATAAGTAGTAGAAATTAATTTTTGATTTCGATGGCGTAGGAAACATTTCTTGCAAGATGTGGGCCTTGCAAAAGTAATGCGACATCATTTTAAGCATGTTTTGCATTAATGTAACACAAATTTTAATTAGATTAGACGGCCAATTCAAATTAAACAAATACTCGTACTTTAAACAATCATTCAAGCAAAACTAATGAAATTTCTAAAAAGTTATCCATCAGCTCCTATTCTAAAAAGTTGATGCAATCGAATGAGACCATCTGCGTTACTTCAAAAATAAAAAATTCCTTAAAAAATAATTGTTTTTAAGTTTTTAAATTTAACGCAAAAGTACATGTGTATTGTTTCCAATTAAAATGAAACAATCTCTGCAAATCAAAATTCAAATAAACAGCTATCCGGAGCTATCACTCACTTGTAATCTATTAACAATATTAATCTTAAATAAATGAACTGCACAAATCTGTCATACAAGAAACTACCAACAATTTTCTAAACACGCGATATTTGATTACTCTAGCGGAAGGCGCCAAGATTCGCCAACCTGCATTTTTGCGTTTAACCGTAAAGCATTCGATTTTTTCGCAAAATGCATAATTTCAATGACTCCAAAACATTTTCTATCAGATTACAGATATTCAAATTGTTCTAACATCAAATAATGAAAAAAAGTGTTCACAATAACGAATAAACATTGATTTTACTATGATGTGATGCAACGCTACTCTTTTAAAAATGCTATAAATACTAAAAAAGAGCAGATAAGTAAATAATAACATATCTGTGAAATGAGTAGGGTGATCCTTTAGTTCCTCTTTCCTTGCAATTGTATGCACAACAATATGCAACCATTTTTTTTCACTAAAAGTGCAGCCTTCAACGTATCAATTTGACGTCCCAATGCTAAATCCCATAGAGAGTGTTCTCCGTGTCCAAGAAACGTCCGCACGTCCGCTGATTTTATCGTAGAACCGGATTGCAACCCCAAAGCGCTCTCTATCCTTATCTCTCCTCTAAGCTTAGAACACTCAATCATATTCGCATTCTGAAAGCGATCTTCTTATTGGTTGGAGTTCCGTGCGTTCTGGTCGCGATGGAAACGCTCAAAGCAGAGCGGGAAAATAATTCATGCTAACTGGAGAACATCGGAATTTTCGTATGTAGTTTGCAGTGAGAGTGGGATGGGCGCAGGACCTGTGTGGCTGATCGTGCATCGTAAGAACGGGAGACTTTAGTGGCTCCATATTAATCCTCTGTGGATAAAAATTGTTACTTCTTCTGAATGTGGACTCCTCCTGAACATCAATGTTAAATATTTCCGTAATAAATGTTTTGTGTTAGCAAAAATTAGAACTCTTCCTGTCAATCAACTGTTCCTGTATCTATCCAACTACTTCTGACATTTATGTTATTGTATTCAGAGAGAACTATAAAAATGTTTTCACCTGTCCACAGCCTCTGACGAATTGAGCAATGATCATGGAATAGACGTGCCACCTGGAAGCCAGAGGAGAAATCCCTGTTGCTATGCTGGAGAAAAGAGTGCCATACAATGCCATGCGCTTAGCTTGGAATATTTCAGCGAGCTTGGCTCCCGGAAGCAGAGCTATAAACATGCCAAAGAAGGATGCCCCAAACATATAACCTTGTATTTCGGAACTCCAGTTGAACTCTCCCTGAAGCTGAAAATAAATGTATTTAAAAATTATAATCAAAAGTATGCAAATCTTTGAAAAATGCATCAAAAGAATTAATGTTTTTACTGTACCGTAAAACCTAGAAGAGAGATTTCCTCATTTCTAATATGACTTTTGCATTTAAGGTAGCACAATAAATATGTGGGCACTGCATACTTATATAATTCTATTGTCTGGCACTTACCCTTGGTTCATGCAGATTTTTCGAGATATTGTAGGTCGAAGGGCAAACTGTTTGAGAGGTGTCGTTTCCTCGGGACTTTATTATGGACGTATTGTTTACCATCGCTACTATGGTGACTCCGAAACTTAAACGTTGCACATTTAATATAACGAAAGCCAAAAACCCTATAAGAGCTACCAGGTGGCGGTATCCCCATCTGACTGGTTTCGAATCTTGATCACCTAATAGGTAAGAAAATAAGGTTTACGCATTGTTTTAAATCAATAAATAATCAATGTACACTCCTGTTATATGAAACTGCAAACACATGAGAGGAATGTCCCATTGACTGGAAGTTCACAAACGTGCATAACGCCTCAAAAACATGACTCAGTACGCCTAAAACCACCAGGTGAGGATTACCAGATGAGGTGACTAGGGAGAGGCCTACTCCATATTGCTTTTCGGACATACCAGGAAAACCTTTAAATCATGATTAAATGAAATACCGCCTAACTGGCATAGTGGTCATGGCGCTTTGTTTGTTATTTTCAAGTCATGATTATTTTTGATAAGTTAGAAATTATGTGAAAATGGGAATAGTTCCTATTGTTTCTGATACCACTACTGGTAAAAAAAAACTAGACCAAGTCCGCGAGTTCATACACCTTTAAAAAGTCCAAGACGAGCAAAGAATTATGATGCATATCCTCCTTGGACAGTCCCAGACAAGCGAGGTTAAAGTAGAGGCTTGCTTCATATTGCTTTCCCGATATATGTCAGGAATATCTTTAAACCATGATCAAACAAAATGCTGCTTAACTGGTACAGTAGTCGTAGAGTTTGTCATCCAGTAGGACCAGGGTTTCGAATCCAGGTTTGTAAGTACATGGCTGTTGGTGACTGTTACTGTTAAGAGTAACGTCGACTTACCTATTGGATGATATTTCCCAAATCAGTCAATTTACCTATTGTAGGACCGAAGTGGTCAGTGGTAGGGCATCAGAAATTAGAAAAAAAGATAAAATCTGAAATAAATCGCAAATATCCATTCATCAGTCTAGAGATGGCAGCCTGATGACCTCTATCACCCTTGAATTTCAGGACACCTCCGGGATGTTTTCTTTTATATCAGCTATGGGTGGGAAGAATTTTCCAACATATTTTGTCATGAAGTCATATTTTGTTTTCGTAAAAATTTCATAAAGGAAGCATTTGGTTGCAATGAGAGAATCGTTTCTAGATCTACAAAGTGATTAAGTATGGCTAATGTTTCCTCTGCAACATCTGCAAAACAAGTACTTTTGAAATTTGGTTTGGGGTTTTATGGCGCAAGGGCCATATTTTAGCTAAGCTGTGCCAAGGAAGAACGTCTAATAAGTGGACATACATACACAGGGTGAGATTTTTCTGAAACAAAAGAGATAGATTCACCCAGGAAGGAATCTGATCTGTGCATTTCGAAAGGGATCATTGGTAATATATTTTGCAAATTTATCATTCACAGCTCTAGCTTTTTCATACAAGTTCTGCCTGGAAAGAAGTCGACAGTTGTTAATGTAACGAGAACGGTTTGTGCGGCATTGATGTAAATTGGCAACCAGAGGGGACATTGATGCCCATGCATGACAAGTCACGAATCCATTGGACGTATCCGCTGGGTGCTAGGAGCCCTTGAGTGAGCGTATGTGCTGTGAGACAGACGGTCGCACTAACAATCATAGGTAGTTAAATTAACGTCAAACTGGAGCAACACAACGGGCTATTGGCGATGGTCCAGAATCAACCCAAAGGGAAAGATCAAGGATAGCACCTAGTAATTTTGAACTTGTTTTCATGGAAAAATGTATCTGGGAAAGCTGTTAATTATTCTTGATTATACAGAGTGTCCGTAAGAGTTCCCGTACTCCAACTTTAAAAAAATCATTTGCCCGTGGTTTTTTTTAATTATTGAATTTTATCGTCTGCTCATAATTTTATGGATTCTTTAATTTTATCGTTTGGTTTTCTTCTCGATCAAGTTGTGCGATCATAAAGTTCCATGTCATTTTGTTCTTCATTTCAAAATGAGTTTATCACGCATCAGAGAATTGCGCTGCTTGAGGCTTATATTGAATGTAAATCATATGAAAGATGTAAGGAATTTTGGCTACATAGATATCCAGATGATGCAATACCAAGTAAAGATACGCTATATCAACTCGTTCGGCGATTTCGTGAGGCAAGTTATGTGGAAGACAAACACAGGAGTGGAAGACCGAAAGTCGTTACACCAGACTTTGTGCAAGAAACTCAACGAAGGATATTGCAATCTCCTCATCAATCCGTGAGGCGTTTGTCGCAACAAATGGGCACATCACGTGGATGGACACATAAGGCTTTAAGAACTTCGCATTTTCGTGCTTATCGTGTAAAAATGTTACAGGAGCTAAAGCCACTGGACAATGAGAAGTGGCTTTACTATTGCCGATGGTTCCGGAGATTTATTCGCAACAGCATCAACATTTTGGACAAAACATTTTTCTCCGATGAGGCATGGTTTCATTTAAGCGGTTATGTGAACGCTCAAAATTCCCGCATTTGGGCGACGACAAATTCCCATTCATTAATGCAAAAACCTTTACATTCTCAAAAAATTGACGTTTGGTGTGCCGTATCACGCAAAAGGATTGTTGGGCCTTTGTTTTTCGAGTCAACTGTTGATGACACTGTATACAGAGAACTTATCCAACAATGTGTTGCATTATGAATGAATGAGATTTTTGGTTCCAACAGGACGTTGCAACCTGCCATACAAGTTATGAAACCATGGGCATGCTTCAAGATTTTTTTGTCGATCGACTCATTTCAAGAAATCTTTGGCCACCTCGTTCCCCTGATCTGAGCATCCCTGACTTTTTTCTGTGGGGATATTTAAAGAACAAAGTTTATGAATATAATCCCCAAACAATAGATGATCTGAAAATTGCCATTACTCAAAGGATACAAGAAGTCACTCCCAGCATCTTGAAACGCGTTTCTAAAAATATGCGCAAACGACTTCAGCTTTGTCTCCAAGAAAGGGGAGGACATTTTGAACATTTATTATAAATATGAATACAATTTTTTCCCTACGTTATGTTAAAAGTGCTTTTCACTATAGCATAAAATTAATTGTTTTAAAGTTTCTTGTTTTTGTATAATAAATTCACGAATCGTCCGCACCGGAACTTTTAGGACACTCTAGCTGCGCGCCCCCTTGTACTAACTTCTCGCCTCACATAATGGAAATAAGGGTAGTTTGAACAATTGAGAATTGCAGCTAGAATGGGACATTATACAATATTTACTGGTTTTTTATCCTAGACATTAATTATAGCTTCGAAAGATTTACATTGCAGACTACCCAAACACAGTTAATAATCACTGAAGGACTGTATTTAACATCCTTTTTCTCCATATTGTCTGAGATTGTGTCTCAATGGGTTTGCCCATCGTGCCAGTCCTGCGAGCTGTAGGCGGCGAGGGTCCGACTTCTTCCTGTGTGATTTTCTCTCTCCTTTCTGTGTCAGTGAAACCTTCCTCATGTGTGTATGTCCATTTATTTGGCGTTCTTTGGCTCAGCTTGGCCAAATATGGCACTTGCGCCATAAAAACTCAACCAACTCACCAAATTTTTTTCTGTTCTCATATCCTCAACTCCCTCATTCAATTTGTCACTTAACGAATGTATCTGAGACATGATTTCGCAACAAGTGGTTCGTTCGGCATCACTTACAGTTTCCATGGAAGGGTCACCATGGCTTAGTTAACCCGCAACTCGCAGATTGCCCGCTGTGCTAGCAAGCTGCGAGTTGCAGGTGGCGTAGGTTCAGTTTCTGTCAGGTTTGATAGCTACCTGTGTGTATTTTTTCTTCGGTGTCAGTAAAACTTCCCATGTGCGTATGTACTTTTACAAGACGTTGTTTGGCACAGCTTGGCCAAATATGGCCTTTGTGCCTTAAAACCCGTCGAATCAGTTACCTCAGAATAATCTATGTGTTTAGACATCGTGTAGTAACCTTTAGATTTGCCATTCAGAATCTATCGCTTGATGTACAGTTCGCAATAACAGCTCGCAGGGAACCCAAAACACAGGTCTTTACATGTTTTTCTTTTCATACGAGCCTGTACCCTTAATCGTTTATACTCCTCATCATAGATCAATTTAATTGATGTAAATGAAGCCTTCGCTGTTATTATTTCAGTGAACAGGAGTGTACAACATGGTTTACATTGATTACTTTTAAGAAATTGTACAAAATATTCAAAATAAATTGTCTGAATAAGGTATTGAAAGATATTAGATTTTACTGTCACAAAAAATAGAACTTTTTTACCATGAAATTTATAGAATTTTAAATAGTTGTGTTTGTATCATAAAAGTTTCAATTCCGTCACCAATACGGCAGTTCAAACTTAGTATCCACATCAGGTATTGCAATTATCTAATTTGAGGAAATCAATTTCGTTGCAATCAGAAGATCAATCACTTTTGCATTGTTCAGATACTTCAAAACACCTACTTTCTGATAAACATCATTGTACGCTATCATTAACACTTTAACTCATTTGTTTGGGATACTATGTAAAATAGCTGATTTATTTCTTATATATGATATTAGTTAGAGACAGATTTATCTATAAATGATGTCACCATTAAACGCCCTTTTAATTCATTTATAGGGTCTAATCGTAATACGCGAATTTGGAATTCAATTTACAATAATAACTCTAATAGCATTAAAAAGGTTCAAAATAATATGCAGTATCATCCTTGTTTTAAAGGATGTATGGTATACGAAAATATGGTATATGAAAATATTTCCTTCATTATAACACGCTATCAGCTAGGTATGAAATCTCTTGAACACAGTTGAAACTTCTTTATTTTTGCTTTCTATTATAAACTTTTAAATAACAAGATTGATTCAGTTTCTATTAAATGAAATAGATATTCATAGAAATAGGCATTGCCTTCAAATCTAGATTATATATTTCAATGCTCTTCAAATTTTTAGAAATGCTATTTAATGATTTAACCTAATATCCTAGTTCCTCCAGGGGATGCAATTATTGGAAATTGTTTTCTGTTGTGACCAGAGGGCTGGTTTTCGTATGTTTTTTATGTGCGTTTGCAAATGAATAAAATTTCAATTGTTTCGTAACTTTTATATTTCTGAAACAATAGAAGAGAAAAATACCATGTTGTTAGAGCTTTGTTGAAAAATACTACGTTTTTAGCCTGTTAGAGCCTCCGACTATGCTAACAAAAAATGTACAAAAAACCGTGGACATTTGATACCCCATAAACTATATTTTTAATTGACTGACCAAGGTTTCAATATTTGTTATCTTGGATTCCAGACTATATGGGTATATCGGGAAATGAAGCAGCTGATAAAGCAGCACAAACGACTGATACCATAATAAGACCATAAGTCCCCTTCCAAGACATTGATCATATTATTAAAACGTCCATTAAAAATTCATGGCAGAATAAATGGGATAAACAAATTCAAAATAAATTATATTCCATTCAATCATCTGTAAAGAGTTTTAAATCTAATAATTTTAATAGAAGCCTTGAAGTAAAACTGGCGATACTGGTAGAGGTCACACATATTTAAGTCACAGGTATTTTCTATATTCAGAACCATCTCTGATATGTTCGATGTGTGATACAATCCTATCTTTTAGGCATATTTTAAAGTGAATGGCCCGATTTAAATACTATCACACAGCCACTTTGGTGCTACTAATCCTAGTGTTACTCATTTATTAAGTGCTCCTCATCCAAACCTGTTTTATTTATATTAGAAGGGTTTTATAATTTTATTTAAAATTTGAATTTGAAATGTGTCTGGGGATGCTATTTTATTTCAGTTAAATTTTGATAATTAGTTTTAAATTTACACGTAAATCATGATAAAATTTATTTAATTACCGATAGTTTGGCGTAGCTTGGACTTACCTGGTCCCCTGCGCCATAAAATTCAATCAATCACATAAAAGAACACAGCGTCGTAAAAATGTCGAATTTTTTAACCTGATATTAATTGTACACTTTAAGGAATATGTGTGTAAAGTTTCATAGCTTTAACTACATTATTTAGCTAGTTACAAAAAACTCTTTCAGCAAATGTTTGGAGTGAAACCGACTAACTTTTGAAACGTCAAGTGCTTTTTCTTAGCTTTCTGCTTTGAATTTCAATTTTTGCTTCAATGAATTTAAAATGCTTAGTCTCATTTTGTAATTAATATAGCGATTTAAAACATTTTGTGACTATTTTTTATGAAGTATTTGATTACTCTGTGCACGGAATAAGGATTTAGAAGAATAGTTAATTTTTCAAAAAGTGGGGATAAAAACAATTATGACTGTTTTACTGTTTTTCATAGTGTCTCTAACAAAAATGTTTGTGTAAAAAGATAAATAACAGTAGAACATGCAAAACCATGCACAAAATTGGGTGAAACACTTCAAGGAAAATAAAGAAAAAATATAATTTTTGCAGAAAGAATTTTAAAGTATTGAAATATTTGTATAAAATTGAATTTTTTATTGCTTATGCAAAAATGATTTTCTCTTTTGTAATGTACATTTCATGTGTATTGGAATAAGGTATACACTCTTAAACATTTTGTTTTAAATGCTAAATTTAAAAAGATTATTCAAAGGGTACGGTATCCTCTTAAGACAAATTTCAAATTTTTTACTCTAATTTAAAATGAAATTATCATTATAAGAACAATTAGCAAAGTCTTATACATGAAGTGGAACAAAGGAAACAACAATACTAGAAATTACAAAATAAGCAAAATACGTTTTAATATTGGACTTCACATAAAAATATATATTACAAAAACAATCATACCCATTTTCCCTTGAAATCGTCTCTCAGCCCTTATCGTTAAGAATTCTTAAAAGTTCCAAGTGTCTTAATGTGAATAGATCATGTTGTAAAGAGTTCCAGACCTTATTTGATAATGATAACACGCTGAAAGGAATTCGAAATCGCATAATTGCATACGTTTTGAGATGGAGTGTTAGTAAAATGGAATTACCCAATAGACAACCGGGAAACTATCTCAAAGCGGCCAATCAGATGCAGAGAGAAATGTCGATGAAAATTTTAAAGTTATTTAATGTTAGAATCAATCAGTTAAAGCATATGATGTGATGGTCCTTCACTGCTCTTTGTACCTGTTATCATATCTAATAGCATTTAAGGTAAGATCAATATAACCATCAGTTGTATTGATCCTTCCTAATAGAAACTTTATTTCAACGCTATTTTTACACAACATAATAGTCTGGAAACATTAATGTTCGTTAAAATTTATTTTAAACATTTTACACACGTGCTCGTTGCTAAATACATGGATATCGTGTTATGTAGAAACATTACAATCTCTGTATTTTAATTTTAATTTTGGTCAAGTGGTGCAAATTTATTTATGTTGCATCGTTTTTCCAGATATTAATATTGTAAATATATTAGGACAAGCTCTTCATCTGCGAAACAAATTAAATTTAAAAAAATTTTAATTGGAAATTTCAGCCTCTAATTATATTTACAAGTACCGTGAACTGTGATGACTTTGCTCACTTCAAAAAGAGATTCAAGAACAAATAGTAGCAGTGAAACCGCTAGAGGCCATTAATTGTATTTTGCAACTATCTGGGATAAATACAACATATTCTGAAGAGATGACTTTCATCTTGATATGTTGTCAGTCCTCACAGCAGTTGCTAATTAACCCTCCAAGTGTTTCGATGAGATATCTCGTCAATCTAGATCTTATCAGTTTTGCTAATGACGAGATACTTCTTCGAGACAAAACTGCCCTATTACTCCAAGGGGAATTAATATCCAAGTAGGAAAAAGAAATTGTCCTTTTCCCAGAACTGGTGACAGTTTGGAATAGGTTTTTGCACCAGAGGCTGGTCACTTCAGGATAGTTTTTGACGCGAAGATAAACCAAGAGGGTTAAGTGTTTTTAAATATCTTATTATGCACAGCTTATTATATTTCCTATTATTCAGAGGCATACAAAACATGGTAAAAAGAAACTGTAGCCGTTTTTTAAAGTTTAGAATAAAATATGGTCCTGGGCAATGTCACTCCGTGATTCAGAAACATTTTGGCGTGACTTTGTGAATCAGATTTTTAGTCTTAAAATGCTTATTTTACCTTACATCTAATGACTATATTGATAATATTAACCATGTTTTGGGTTCTATACTAATCTTATGCCGCTGTATGTCAACAGACATTGGTACGTTCCGGGGTCAGGAAGTGTAGCATCATCTCGATAAAAATGAAATCGCGCAGAAAATCCAGGTGCTACAGTGCACGATAAAAAACAAGAGTGAGCGACACGATTCTCTTATATTTACTATAATGTCGAAGACCTGAGTCCTCCGTCAGAGTATGTCCAAATAAGGCATTTGTGCCATAAAACTTAACCCAATCAACCAATCGTAAGAGCACCACAAAGAAAAATACAGGTTCATACAGAGTAATCCATCTCTGCTACAGATCTAGAGCGCAACGATTCTTACAGCTCTGTTCCTGGTCCTTTTTATCACACAGAGCATAGGTACTAAAAGAAAGCAGCAGACTACTAGAGGAAGCAGTGACGAAGATGACTTTTCAGTGCAAGATTATGCCAGCTCCGACACTTCATATTCTGTAGATGACGACTTTCTGTCTTTTTGAGAAGAGAAGTTTGAGTTCTTTGAGAACACTACTCGGAAACCTTGTGACCCTCAGAGAGTTAAACATTTATTTAAACTTACTAGAGGGTAAGTTTATGGTTTGTTTGTTGTGTAGGGCAAGAGCATATGATTAAATTGATGATTCGTTGAGCCTTCTTTGAGATGCGCAATTTCCCTTATGAAATTCGAAGCTCTCTAGGTTTAAGCTAATCTATAAGATTCCTTCAAGCATATACAGACACCTGGCATCCCTTGCATTAATCATAGACACGTTTATAATTGGTATATGCAACCCGCAAAAGTACCCACTCTCTTCACCCTAACATTTAGATGCATTAAGTCAATAAAAGTAAATCACACAGACCTAATATTTCGACAGTCAAATAAAGGTCTCAATAAACAAAGAAACAATGAAATTCGACACTCACAGAATGTTATACATTTTTGGAGCATATTTTATACACATCTGTATATTATTTACAAGAGAGCGAGACTTTCACCGTATGATTCTGCAATCTGTGACGTCAGCAGTGCTGGAGCTATAGAAGGAGTTAGCAGAATTTTTCTTAGTTTTTGATAGCTCTGTTTGTGTAGCTGTTTTTATCGACGAATAAAGTCAACTTTGGAACTGACTACTTGCAGTCGCAAGGTCGACATCGATCCTTCTCGTAAACTTAGCCCATTAACTGACGTATTTTCTACAAATCGGGGGAAACATCTTTTCACTTTGCTCTTGAAATTGCAAGCGTTAAGAGATGTGAAGTCAGTGATAACGTTTAGGAGGTGCCCAACCTTGTGAAGTTGGAGTGGCAATGTTTGATAAGTGTCCCGACAGTGTCCGAGTATATAGGCATCGGTCTTAAGAAATCTCTGGATTACGATCCACAACTATCCCCTGAAGTAGTTATATATCGAGCGAGTACAGCTATTTCGCTTATTGCCAGTCGCTAAGGAAGAATTGTGTGTAATCATAAAACATTGGAAAGAGCAGAGAAATTTTGTACCATGAAGAGCACAAGAGTCGCATAATAAATAATATATTAAACAGGCCATCACCGAGAATCAGATAAGGTAAACCAGACCAAAAACAAAATGACATAATAACAGACCTCTAAAGCAGAGATAGACCTCTAAATAAGGGAGAGCATAGACTTGTTAAGACCAAGGCTCACATAGGTTCACTGTGACCACCAAAAAAACATGAGAGTTATCTATCATATATTATTTATTTTATTCATATTTATCATATATTTTTACAAAGGCGCAAAATTAATTCTAAATTTTCTATCGCTTGACTAATTCTAAACTAGTCAAGCGATTTAATTAGAATTAGTCCTAGAAGCGACTAATTTAGAATTTCAAGCGATTCCTAATTTTTGATTTGTTAATATGCAAGACTGGAAAAGTTTGTTCCCATATATATGTTGACCCAAAGAAGGCCTGCGCATTTTAATGCATTATCTAGCTACGATTTACAACTTTTTTTTATCCCCGACACACAACGATAGAAGTTTAATAAATTGTCTTCATTAAATTTATTTCGCAGGTTCTCATCGTTTTACGTGTCGATTAGTATAAGCTTTAGTGATATGGATGAATTTTCAGACAAAAGGACTAAATAAATTAAAACTGGACTAAATAAATTTAAACGGTTTTGCTTTTTGAAATCAGGAAAATGATCATTGAAGGCTAATATCAAATTATCAATCTTTTTAACATATACAGCCTTGAAGTTGACATAGAACCTTTCAGAAACCTTCTTGTAATTAGGAAAATGGATGTAATTTCCCGATTTTAATTGAGTTTGAAATATATTTAACTTCAATTGTTAATATGCAAGACTGAAAAAGTTTGTTCCCATATATATGTTGACCCAAAGAAGGCCTGCGCATTTTAATGCATTATCTAGCTACGATTTACAACTTTTTTATCCCGGACACACAACGATCAATTCAATATATTTAATTTCAAAAGACAAGATGCAACCGTAAAGTTGAGTAATAAATTGATCTTTACACTGAAGTCTCGTATTTAGCGTATTTAAGTAATTAGTAATGTCAACCAGAAAAGCTAAGGCACATAACATAAAGCCTGTCCTATTATTAACCCCAAACAAATTATTAGAAATAGTGATTTGCTTGAAAATGCAGTAATTTTATCTATCTTATTGAATGTCAACTATATGATATGAAATACATCGGCAAAACTTCAAAATCCTTAAATATCGGCATCAATTTATACAGATCCAACATTAAAAATTACAGTAACCTCAATCCTTTAATGCTGAATTCAACCACTTTCAAATACATTCCTTCACAAATGCTAAAATTTATACTTTAGATACTTGCCCTGACCTCAATAAAAGATCAGAACTAGAAAACTTTCATATTTTTAAATTTGAAACTATTTTGTAATTTGACCGTAATGATGTTTTTAATGGTACAGATATCAACAACTCAAATTGCAACACATCTCAGATCTTTCATAACACTGAAACAAAGACTAAACGTGGTTGTAGAGGAGGAAGAAGCTCCAAAAACCTGAAAAAGATCAGGAAGATTTGGAGATATGCTCCAAACCTCTTTTAACTGGAAAACCATTAAAGATTACATTTTCTCACTTAATAAAAAGGGTTTAAATTCCTAGAAAATTTAGATCAAATTGCTTTCAAGTATATCAACTTTAATATTTTAATTTACGACCTTATTAAATACCGCATTCCTTTCTTTATTTTTAAAAATAAGAATCCTGATTTTCTCTATTTCACTATAAAATTTTTAAGCCCAACGTATGTGACAATCTTAAATTCTCTACATTTCTTAATAAATTGTTACACCTTTTCCCCATTAAAAATGTCACTATTATCGAAAGTTTTAAATAATTAATTACACTTGGTCGAATGAATTTTAATTACAATAAATTCTGTGACTCCACAATCTTTTCAGGAACTCCACCCTCTATATATGAAAGGATAAAAATAATTCAGAATTAATCGATCCCCACCACAGACACATAACAAAAAAACTTAGACAACTTATGTCAAAAGACACTAAATTTCGATCTTTGCCCAAAATTAAAAAATCAATCGCACTTAAAACTTCTCAGGTGGCCTGTACAATGTCGTAAACGAATAAAAACTGCTTCTCAAGATCGATATCTGGCACTAACTGCCCGTCGTAACAGGAAGTCTACTGCTCGGCACTTAAGTTCAGAGGTTGCAGCCGCCACTGGAACTGTTGTATCACGGCAAACTGTATACAGAAGGCTTAATGAAAAAGGCCTTTATGCCAGAAAGCCAAGGGTATGTGTTTCACTGTCTTCACAACAAAAGAGGGATCGCTTTAATTGGTGCAAGGAACATCATAACTAAAGTAAACATCAATGGACCCAAGTTCTCTTTACTGATGAGTCGTGGTTTAGTTTAACATCTGATTCTAAACGTGTTTACATCAGGAGGGAGTCAGGAACGCGAAATCTTACTTCGAACATTATGGAACGTGACCGTTTCGGTAGTGTAGGTGTTATGGTATGGGGAGGAATAATGTTCGATGGACGTACGCCCCTACACGTTTTCAACAGCGTATCTGTGACCGGCCAGAGATATCGGGATGAGGTCCTAGAACCTTATGTAAGACTTTTCAGAGGTGCATATGGATCTGACTTTTTATTTATGGACGATAATGCTCGTCCACATCGAACAAACCTCGTTGACGAATTCTTTGAAAGTGAAGCCATTGAGCGCATACCGTGGCCAGCAAAATCTCCTGATCTGAACCCGATAGAGAACTTATGGGACTACTTTGGAAAAGCAGTTGCACGGTGACATCCTCCTCCTAGAGATATAAATGCCCTGAAGACCGCATTGCTGGAGGAGTGGAACTTAATTCCCCAGCTGTTGTTAACAACATTATTGCCAGCATTAAAACACGTTGTGATATGTATGTACACATTAGGGGAGATCACATTCCATATTAAATTCATAAGCCGTAATCTTTTTCCGAGTTATTCTTTTTTTCCTGAACTCATCTTGTCACATATTATTACCATTTTTATTGTTCCATGCTACAGTTTTATATCATATACAGTGCTCTTAAATTTTTCCTTTGTATTTATGTGTTATGATGTTATGTATCATTTCACACAAATTCATAGAATTACAGTTCACAGTTTCTGAGAAATCCGTGATTTTATGCATGTAAAGATAATTTTGGACATGAGGGTAGATTCCTTTGACTTTAAAGATATTGTGTTCATTAGTATCCCTCTTAATAATCTTATTATTGTCCTAATTCCTGCTATACAGAATTTAATCTCGTTTGAGTTATTTTCCACCGTCAGAGGGTGCCACATTTCACTATATCTCGGTTCTTCAAATTTCTTTAAATATATCCCTATTACACATAATTTTTACGAAAATTATTTTCTCCTTTTAAATTTGCATTCATAACGAACTAATTATCTCTATATTCTATAATAAGCCCCACTTTATTTTCCTAGAATGAAGAATTCATTAATTTTCTTTCTCTTTTTTGTTCGCTGAGAAAATATTTTTCACATTTGGCTCATTATCGAGCATAGAGAATCATTTATCATCTCATTAACTTATTTAACTCTCTGACGATCACGAAATTTCTGAGTACTGTAGCATTGCTTTTCCTCAATCACAAGCAAAATGGCTAAATAACCACATCTATTGGTTGAAAGAAATTTAGGAAAAATTCTATTAGTCAAGGAGGTCAATATTGGTTAGACTTCATGCAGGGAAGACTGATGGGTCAGAATGGATATGCGTGTGAACCCTTCATTGTGTTAAAAATAATATGGTGCAGAAATAATCATTTTGCATTCTAAATAAGACCAATATTTTTCTTCGAATGACCGACCAATTCAACCCTCCAAAGGGGTTTCGACGAGATATATCGTCCATCAAAACGACCAATGTTGTTAATGACGAGGTATCTCGTCATCAAAATATTGTCGATTTTCTTATGATGATGAGATCAAGATCTGGTTAGTTTTGCTAATGATGGGATACTTCGTCAAGACAACCATAGGAGGGTTAACATTAATCATGTCACCACAATGGCAGGATTGCGAACCACCCTGGCGCACCACGGGGATAGGTTCACGATACACCTTCCATACTAGGCATAACTCGTTCAGGTCGGTAGTAAATTACCGTCACACTGGAACAACGCAACGGGCTATTGGAGACGGTCAGGGATCAATCCAGAAGCGAAAGATCCTAGGACAACGCCTCATAATTTTGATCCACGGTCAGATGATGAGTAAAACACCTGTCCACTCGTTCAGAGGCCACACCTTCATTTCAGACAGATGAACATACACGGATTCGAACAGGAACGTTTCGATTAGCAAATCAGCACCCCGACCACTAAACTCATGGGGGGGTGTATGGACAAATTTTTTTATTCAGCTATTACATTTAAACTGATAAACAAAATTTAGATTGAAGGGTGTAGTTAGTAAAAGATTCTGCCACTTCTGGAAACATACTACTCTGTCGTAATGTAGGATTAACATTTTTTAAAATTTGTTTTTCAAATCTGTTTACTATGTGGACCAGATTCACTTTATCAGTTGAACGAAACAGATAAAAGGCTTACAAAACCGACATTTATTCAACAGTAAATTCTATGTGTACAAAAATGCAGTGATTTTATAAGCATTTATCATATGTAAAAGAAGGATTACATTGGTAGAAATATTCCTTCAGCATTTAAACAAAAACCACTGGAGATATGAAAGGGAGTTTCAAGTTTAATAAACAAACCAGTCTCCGAAGAATTTACTTCTGCTCTCCAGATGCTGTTTCGCATAATAAATATTGGGGAAACCTTAAAATCACGTTTATCGCCGCTTTGGCAATGTTTGGAGCTCAATCTAGTTGGCGTTGACCAATCAACTATCATATTTCAATTCGGAATTCATTTATTTGGAAATTTTATTGGCGAAGTGCGGAAATAGTAATCTGTCAATAAGAAGTCAAGTGACGTCACTTGCCGAGGAAACATCGTCGCCATGCGGTAGGAACACTTTCAGCCTCAGAAACACTATCGCCACCTACATTTAGCTGAACAGGTAGGAAGTTGGTAATTGAATTAACGTTGAACTGGTGCAACACAACGTATGTCTTTCATAACATTTGAGAGATGTTTGAACAGTCGAAAAATAATTAGTTGACTGTAAAGCGAATTTTTAATTTAAGCACTGTAAGCATGTACTCGTCTGTTTGCAGTTTTTCTTTCAGTTATGTAAACATTTTTAAAAATAGTCATCTTGGGCATAAAACGATGATTTTAAAATTCTTTTGAATTCAAATAAATACTCCTTTCCTATCCGTTTTTATTCTAATTTCAGATACAGCAATCCTTCTCGCGTCCGTTTCTTAATCAGAATATCTAAACTTGTAACAGTAGGTATGTAGGTAGGTATTATAATTTACGTCGCACTGCAGCAACACAAAGGACTATTGCCGACGGTCCGGGAACAAACGCGAAGTTAAAATTGTAACAATTAAATTATTAAAATACACTGCTTTCCAAAAGTTAAGCCCGAGATGAAATTCCGAGCTTCGATTTCATTGAGTGATTCTCACTGTGATTGTAGAAGAGAATATGCACACACACGCACACAAATATATGATGTGCCCAATCAGAATTTACTCTACAGAAATATGAAGAGTAGGCATTGGTTGAAGACGACGCCTTTCTAGAAGCCTTTCTGTAAATGCGTTTAAAGGTTGATAGAATATGTTTGAAAGACATTTTCTAACTCTACGATCTAAGATCTACATTTTCTACTACGACAATTGGAAGGTAAATACCTGCTACTACTGAGCGACGAAGGACTGTATGGAAGGACTGTATGCCAGGATACCACGGGTTTGAGTACCTAAATATATTTTGTTTGCTATATTTTTTAGTCATGAATGTATAACCGAATTGCCTACCTTCATGTGAAATTTTTACTCAATTAATGAATAACTTTTTCAGTTATGTCGAATTTACTGTCGCGTGTTTAACTTTTGGAAAGCAGTGCATGAGTGTGTTTTGAGTACATTTTGTTTCTGTATAAATATTTTAGTTATTTGTTATTGCTATAAAGCTACTTTTTTCTCAGAAATATACCTTGCCTACTCGTATATCACATTCCGATTGTGTCTACCGAAGGGTTAAATAATTTCTTTCCATCCTAACGATCTCTATTACATCCATGCGCGGACCATAGACAATATATTAGTTCGATTCTATATATGGATCCTAGTAGGGCTGCTTGCGTTGACTGTCAGCACTGTTTGTGGTTGTTGCTCAACTGGAGTCTTTGATTCTGGTGACCCCACGGAATCCCAAGGCTGGACATCTGCAGAACCGAATATTTGGAAAATAAGAGCACAGATTAATACAACTGAAATATTAATGTAGAAGACAAAGTGCCATTCCTCCAAAGTTTCCTGAAACAGAAATAAAAACAATTAAATAAGTTTGTGATGAAATTAAAAACAATGCTTATATTAAATGGACCAGGATGTCTAAAAGTACTATCTTACAAATCCGTCTCTTATCTGCAGTAGGGGTGAAAGACGTTAAGAACTATTCGGTCGTGACGCAATTATGAAACTACAATGAATGTGTAACACATTCAAGAGTCGTATTTTTTACTTTACATAAGCGGGAGGAATTTAAGAATTATACGGTTGCGACGCAATTATTAAGCTTACCACAATGAATGGGTAATATATTCAAGAGTCGTATTCCGTCATATGTAAAATGCGGGGAGGGGGAATTTCAGACTTAAAGAATTATCCGATCTTGAAGCAATTATAAAACTTACTACAATGAATAAGCAACTAACATATTCGAAGGAATTTCAGACTTAAGAACTTTAAGAGTAAGGAAAGATAAGACTGGGTGTTGAACGATTTGAATTTCGGACGAAAAAATCTAAAACGAAACACCTAATGGCAAATATATTGATACTCCCTCATTATACTCATCGGAATACTGAATGGAACGTTCTCAGCACATCTGTATTACAATCATTTCGTTGTTTTGAGGAAAGGTATTTTCTTTTGTGTCTCTTGTGATGCTAACTATTCTTTAAGTTAAGAAAATACTATTTCCGCGAGGTTAAGAGTCAATAATTATACTCAATGCATTTGTGTTTTGTTGGCAGTATTGTAGTTTATGAGCATTGCTAGGCGGAGTTTCTGATTACTGATTCCCAGGTTTGAAGTTGTTAAATCAGTTCCATTACCTCTGCCTAGATATTAACACTCCTGGTGGTTGTCTCAACGAGGTATCTCGTCATTAGCAAGACGGGATTGATAGACGAGATACCTTATAATTAAAAGAAAACTGACCACATCTTGTTCTCGTGTCGACGAGAACAAGATCTGGCCACACGAACCATATAGTGTCGACGAGATATCTCGTCATTAGCAAAATTGGTCAGATCTTAATGAATAAGATATCTGGTCGAAACCGGTAGGAGGGTTAAACCTGGCCACTCCTCTTTCCGTTTGCACCAAAGAGCATCATTCGGTGATCCGGTTTTTGTAATATATCGGGCGCCGAAATCCATCCAAGACTTACACAGTACGGGAATAGTTTTTCGCTGTAAAAGAGTGTCTACGAATGGATTGAAAAGTTCAAAAAAGGATTCACAAGTTTTACTCATAGATGACGTCAGCAATGATTTATATCTCGCCATCAAGATATTGCTGACTTTTTGATGATGACGAAATCAAGATTTGGTCAGTTTTCTTCTAATGAAGTAAAATACATTATTTCCCATGAATGTGATGCAGATATTTGGATCTTTTCAGATAGCCATAACTTCATCTATAATATTTTAGTTGTTTAGGGAAAGTTGGAGACAAAACTGGAGCGGACATTTTAATCAAACTTTCAGCCTGCTCCAATCACAGGGATATTCATATCTAATATATTCCATTTCATGTAAACCTCAAAATATAATTAAATTACGGATAGACTTGCCAAGGAGGCCACGGTCGAGCCTTTTCATACACCTTTCCCGCAAACTTAACAAGAGTTATTCTCCGTAAAGGGCTTAAATAATAAAATTTGGAGAGAGCCCATACAATTCATATCTGGTACCACAGAGACAACTCTGGAACCTCGTTCAAATATAAGGGTGACAGAAAATATCAGACTCCACTTTCACGACTTGTGAATGGACTACCTATCCCATAGAGAGAATATAAAAAGTAGAGTGAGCAATGGTAACCTTTTAATAAGGCTAGGATCATGAGGCCAAAACTGATCGTTCTACGGGACGGGAGAAGACATCCATCCATTTATTAATCATCTGATTTATCTGGCGACATATAGAAGAGTTCGGCGATTTCACCATTTCTTTCGCCACTCTAGGAGAATGCGGATTCACACATCTATTGTCATCAGATGTTATATCGCCAAACGAGGCGATAAGATACCAAATCGGTCAACCTAGTCAATTTTTTCACAGAAGAGTCACGTGACTACTTGTCGACATGCTGGTCACACTTTTTGAAATTCCTCTCAATAGTCACAGGTCTACTTACATTTCACGTCTATGATATATCATTCTTTCAGGGTCATAACGAATTTCCAACTTTCCTGAAATGTAACACTGAATAAACCTCCCAAAGTCATCTCCTGGCCTGTGTTAGTCTGTCAAGAGAGGATCTCAATGTAAATTCAGATCTGGTGTTGGGTATTTTTGAGGATGTTTGGACACCAACCTGATCTGTTTAGCCAGGCCTGAAGGAACTACCCTTTCCTGAGGATATGAAAAAGCATGTGCTACACGATGGTAGAGGTGTGTTGAAAAGCAAGGGATCTATTGAAAAAGGTGTTATTGTAAGTTGTCCATTTTTATTGAAAGAAAGTTTACAGCTGCATTACAAATTATGATCAACTCATCCTCGTATAATTAAAATATCTCTCGCTCTCTACAAATTAATGTACCCTACGGGTGTACAATGCAACATGGTGTTGAGTGCATTGCTGGGATTGATTATTGTAGCACTACAATAATCAATTCCAGTTGTTACGCTGCACCTCACGATATCACATCCTAAAATTCCATACTAATAGATTAAAATTAAGCTATTATTTTAACATTAATGCTGATAGTTTAACGATCATTATTTAGAATAAAAATGTAGAACTACCATTAAAAAATAAATTTTGCTTGAATAAAATGAATTTTTTATTTGAGCCCTTTGAGGGTCGTGCACACATTATTACAACATGTATTCTGCAGAATTCCCTGCATGACTTTTAACCAATTTTAAACTTCTTAACCAGTACGATTCTTTAAACAATAGATGTTGGCTATTTCTTCATTGGGTTTTGTTGCGTGACTCGCACTGAATCAGATTATTTCAGTCGTTCTCTACAAAAATATACTTTATTTAACCTGATTCCATAAATGCTACATACAGATATTTACACGGCTGCTTTATCAGAAAACGTTTTTAGAAAGCACGCAGAGAAAATCTTGCCTCATTGTCAAGAGCAGATGTGTGATCTCTCTCATACTGTTGCCATTTTTAGGAAACCAAATTATTCAAAAATATGCCAATAACTAAAATAAAAACGATAATTCGAACTACTTTTAAAAAGTGTGTTGTAGAGTAAAAGAATACTCTACTCTAAAGATAAGTATGTGGCAGAATTTTTACTTTCAATTCTGCATTAAACTACTTTTTAGAGTGTCTAGCTAAAATGTATACTTGTAGGTCTCAGACACAAATCACACTCGATGATTTTAATATTAGATTTACAGCAAATTTTAACATTAGAACGACATACCTTTCGTTAAATTTGAAGATTTAGTTGCAATTAAGGAATTAAAGTCAATAACTTAGAAATTTTTAAAACTTCATAAAAATATTTAGAATATTGTTAAGAAGCTAGGAAAACATCACTGGGTGATTTGATAAATTGTACCTGCTAGTCTTCTGCCCATGCTATCGTTTGAAAAAGAATTTTCACATTTACAGATTTCCAATTTGTGTTTAAATTGCTTGTATTATAGCTTCATTTAATTTAAACATCTCTAATTTACATCGTAAAACCATATTTTTATTTAACCTTCTGAAACAAATGCAATTCAAACTTCTAATCCTCCTACAGTATTCCTTGCATGACGTCTAACGAATTTTGACTTCCTTGTGCAATAAAATCTTTACAAAGGGTTCTATTCTAAGGAAATGAACTATAGAACATTTCCAAAGTATTCTATTATAAGGAAATGAGAATGCGAGGTAGAGAGTTGTATAATTTCTCCAAAGGATTATGTTCCAATAAAAAGAAAAAATATATAATATTTCCAAAGGATTCTATTCTAAATTTGGCTGGTTGGCCTGATTTTTATGGCGCAAGGTCCAAAGGCGGACAAGCTGTGCTAAGCACAAGACAGAATATAGCCTAATAAAAGGTATACAAATTATTTAAAAATTAAAAATGCAAACGAGGATGAAATTTATTCTAAGGAACGGAACAATAGATTTAATCTAAAGGTTGAAAAATTCATGAATTCTTTTATTCTTTCAACCAATAGATGTAGCAAGTTAGTCATTAAGTGTGTTGAGGGGTAAAAGTAATATTACACTAGTCGGAAATAGCGCGATGCTCACAGGGTTAAAAACTTATCAGCACTTACGTGTTCTGTCAAAGCTCCAGAAATTAGAGGCATCAAAATGGTAGCCAAACAAGATCCAGACGAAGTAAATCCAGATAAAGAACCTGTTAAAGATAAGGAGTGCCATCTGTGGTTTTATAAATTGGTGTAAAATTATAAATGCAATTTTCTTTCGTTGTGACTTATTCCTTAGTTAATTAGTAAAGTTTATTCCTTAGCAATGCCTTTTCTCATTAAAGAGTATTTCTAAGTAGTGGTTAACTATATACAGGGGATGTATTTTCTATCCCTATATAAAGCTAACCACTAACAACATTATTCTGAATCTTAATATTTTATATAAACCTGTAGAAATAAGCATAACGTGTCTTCCTCTTATGTATCTTGGCATTTTCGGTTGTTGTTATTAAGCTTCACACCTAAGTAAAATTACAAAACCCAAATTCAGTGTCATTAAATCGTAAACAACAAAACCCAAAAATTGTTTTAAATATCTCACTAAAACGTGTAATTGGAAAATGGTCACTTTTCTTAGGGCAAAGTGCAAACAAGTTTAGTCAATAGAGGAATAAAGTAGTGTTTAGTTGTAAACAATATTAGCCAATAGAGTAATGTCTGTCTACCACGCGACCTACTTCAAATAGAGTCAGCGTGTCTGTTGCGGTAGAAACGAGACAAACTATTTTCTATAGGAGATTCTTGAAGTATTCGAGTTTATCAAATTCGCGCACTTGAAAACAATTGTTTTCCTCCCTCGGGCTAGTGTTCGTCAAGATTTCAAGAAAGCGTAACCTACCCTCCCACTACACGTCCATTTCTTGGCAGAGAAGCGATTGTTAATGCGTCTCCGCACGGATTGCAAAAAGACTATCTTCTCACATGTTTTCTTTTTTTCGCCTTTTCTGTCTAGACGTTTTTAAGATATACAATAGGATATATCGTTACAACCACGCGAAAGGCGCGTATCTGCATTTCGGCGATTTTTAACCTAACTGCATTTTTCGAGTCATCATTTTATGTTTTATACTATGACAAAGCACGAATCATCTTGATTCTTAGTGGAAATTCTGATTTTCCTGCGGAAACAATCTCTGAGTCGTAGCTCGATTTTTCTCGAAGCATCTAAACTTTGAATGCGTTTTTGTAGAAACGTCAATTTTGCATATATGCGCCATTGGCATGGTGGTAACGATATGATTGCAAAGGGCTACAGTATAATTTTTAAGGAATGGTAAACAAGCTACTGTCACCCACCGTCCTGTCACCAAAACACCCATTGCCAAAATTTGAACCAACTCATTCCTACTTAAAATGTACGAGCCCTGTAACCTCCATAGTACTTTTTTAAAACATTGTGCATCTTTGCAAATGTTATATTGGCTTATCCAACAATTACTAGGAAGGCATAATATTTTTCTTAGAATGAATGGAAGTAAGCGGGAACAACAAACATGGTTATGTACTTGCAGCACCTATATGAAATTATTATGGTGTACACATAAGCAGCATTATATAGAATCTTATTTCTCAGATCTCATTTAAAAGAACATGCTTTGGGCGCAATTCAAAAATCCTGCTCATACTAAGCTCTGATGGATTTTCCAGTTTGAACATTTCAAACACTTTCTTCAGTGATGACATAATATGATGAGCTTGTTTTTTCATTCTAATGTCATTTTCCCAAATTGTAACGTCTTTACGCCCAGGAGCCATTCGGCATATGTTCTCGTTCATAAAATAATATAATTTTGTCTATTTTATCTCTACTCAAAGCTGATGACTTCGAATGATTATTAATTGAATCAAAACATGCATTTAAAATCACATTACAAATGCTGCTAAACAATTTTCTCACCACAACTTCATTACGATGTGGTGTGCTAGGTAAACCTCGTTTTGCATGGGTTAGCTTTGCCAAAAGTCTTAGCATTTTTGTACAAGAGGTATGTTTTTCTTTGAATTCTCTTTGTTCTTTAAAAGGCGATACTTTTTAACTCTATTTCTAATTTTTTCCCTTTCTGAATCAGTATTTCATAAGACGGTACTTTTCTTTATATTCGTCATAATTTCTTTAGTTTCTCTCTGTGCTTTCTTCTTTCTTGGACTCTGCAGCTGCTGTAGGTGCCATAATATAATTCTTATATTATAAAAGAAAAATAACAAATTTTAAAGTAATCTATCACAAAGTCGTTTGCACTTCAAATTTTAATAGAAAAATTCAATCCAATTATTTGTGTACAACATTTAGCTTAATGTGTGACTCACGTTACAAAATTAAATGTGTTCTGTCTTTTAAGAAAAAGCCTCAATTAAAATAAAATTTGTCATTTGCTTTTACTCTTCATTCTAACTAAGAGGAAAAGTGAAAATTTTAATTTTAAACAGAATATTTAAAAAGAATTACATTATAGTAAGTACTTTTTCGGAAATTATACCATAACTATAGTAATGGATATCTGTTACAAAATTAGATATAATTTTCTCTTCTGAAATCGCTCTTTCTCTTATGTATAAAAATTAAACAAAAATACAAATATTAGAAAAAATTGCTTGCAAAGACAGACACTAGTTCACTGTTAAAATCTTCACATCTAAAATTTTAGAACAGCTGACCATGTACTGATAAAATAAATTTCGTAACGTGTTGCCAAATTCAAATTTAAAAACTTTAAACTATCTAGAAAAGAACTAAAAAAAATGTGAGTTAATTTTCTAAAATTTTTTTTTCACTTGGATGTCCCATGTTTAGTGGAATTGCCCTTCTATGAATTTAGATTACCATTCTGCTTACCAGGAAATTTCAAGCCTTTTTAAATTATCCTAAAATATATACGTAGGTCTGAAGTTGATTTGTACAAAGTTGCGTCCTTCGCTCAGAAATCGTGCAAATTTTTGCATGTCTGAGAATTCAGACCATCTAGAGGATTCGGAATCTAGCGCCTTTTTATGTCGCCAAGGAAAGAATTCTCAGAAAAAAAATTTATCTCTAAATATGTCTTTATAAATCTTTCCGCTTGACAAGGTTGCAATAAAAACGGTAATGAACCTAATAAAGATGGGTTACCTTCACCTGCCATAACTCGCAACTAAAAGTGCGCTAAGAGCGTTGCCACCAGATGATGGGCTAGATACAAGTAGAATCCATCCCCATACCGTCACCAGAGGTCGCGTCCAGCGCGCGGAGTAGAGTTGTAACTGTGACTTTATTTTCTTGACTCAGTTCGAGTTAGAGTTGGACTTGCAACTGTGAACGTTTCCACGTGCAGGTGGAGCGCCTTTTATACAAATTATGCATGCGCCATTTTGTAGGCTGTGCCGGCATCCATGTAACCTTTCATATATATAGTTCGGAGAATAATTAAATGTTGTATTAGTCCTAATTTCCGTGTCAGCCAGCTTCACTTCATCACACCCTAGAGACCGTACTACATACATTTGAACCTAATTCAGCAAACTCAAAGGGAAAAACTGGTTTATAACAATATGCATCACAATACCTCTACCATCATCTCATAGATCTGTGTAGTTGTTTCCAAGACTAGAGAAAGACCGAAGTGAAGAAAGATTTCCGGTTGGTCCATAGCTCACCATCGCAACTATTGTGCTAAATTATGTCTCGAACTACTTACAAAACGGCTATCTCCGATTTTTCCATCCAAATTCTGAATAAGAAATCACGGTACATTTTGAAATGTTTTTTATACTAGTGTATGATGACGTCATAATTTTTTTGCGCATCCATCTTCCAACGAAATAGTCAGAGCATGTGGATGGAGTCACTGTCGTAAGATCTCAGAAGGGTACTTGGGCTTACGAATCGACTTCGGATGATTGTCCATTGAAGCGCATACTAGTGTTTTTAATCACTCTGGATAATCATTTTAACCAATCATTAATTTGTCCCAGATTAGGGCCATACTTTTCCCCATAACCACGTGACAGATCTTCAAACCGAGGGATCGACAGAAATAACATGAAGCTGCGAGCGTATGCTCCGTATATTTCAAAAGAAAGTCGATGATTTTCCCAGCGCCATAAATTCGCATGCCATATTTTGATGCAGTATTATTTTCGTCATGTATCCCAATTTTCTGGGTTGCGGTAGCCCAAATTCGAACTCGGTCCCAACGTGGACTGTCGTGTTAGTGGGGGTTGCTGCATTTTAAATCTGTAGTGACCTCAAACGTCCTCACGTTGGTGTGGTGTGGTGGTAAGGAAGATTGGAAAGTTGGGTGTTAGATCACAGGTGTTGACCTCGTCACTTGACCGTGGTTCAAAATTAAGAGGTGCTCTTCTCGGATTTTCGCTTTCGGGATTGATCCCGGACCATCGCCAATAGCCCGTTGTGTTACTCCAGCATGACAATAATAAATTACCTAACTGTCTTATTTTGGGCCAGCTGATTAATTTTTTAACAGAAATTGCGATTTGGGTTTTTCCCTTCATTTATGGTTTGCTGGTTAGTTACGGTTTTGTGGCGTAAAGTTCAAAATTGGAGAAGTTGCGTCCCTTAATTCAGAGAAACCAGTGTATTTCTCAGATATTTTGATGCTAGGGTGCTGTCAGCGAAAGCAGAGTATGCTTTTAATTAAGATCACTGCCATCTTCTGGTGTGAAAAGCAGGATGCAGGTACCTAGTTTTGAAATATCAGAATTAAGGGGTATTCAACTTATAGTAATGAGTAAAGTGAACCCACCACTAAATGTAGGTGACATATCTCCATTAGCAATAATAGATCCACACATTCCAAAGCCTCCAAACAGTATTGCCAAGCCACAGAATACCATATTGGTAGTCGTATCACAATTTGCAAGGCGAACCCCAACAAGACATATGGAAAACCCGACTGCACCTGAAAAATTAAAAAGGACACATATTCTTAGATTGGCAGTATATTTCATAAAAAATAAATACCATATTGTTAACTATTTACCAGTTGAAAATGATTTTGCCCTTTGAGGGATTCACAATCATTTCTCCATTTCTCCGTTCTAAAACCTGCTGTCTTCCTTGCATGACTTTTTACCAGTTTTGACCAATATATTTCCTATTCTTTGATAATATATATGATTCTTGATATATATGATTCTTTCTACTAATCGGTCATTTAGTCATTATGTGTGTTACAAGGAAAAAAGCAATAATACACTACTAGGAAATCTTGTGATGTTCAGAAAGTTAAGTAAATGGTATGGTATACTTCCTGAAAAAACTGTTAGGTAGAGTTGAAAATGAAAGAGGTTTTCAGTGTTAATATAAACATCTATTTTGCAGTTTGACGAATTTTGAGAGCAATTTGATTTCGATAACTTATTTCCAAAGCATAGCCTGGGTGAGTTCTCCTATAACAGTCATGAGTTCTTCATATAACGCCTTACTACAGATCTTGGATTTTGTGAAAATTTCTTAGGATGTTAATTGGTTCAAAGACGTAAGAGCCCCCCAAAGAACCATTTTTAGCCAGCCCGTCAGCTATAATATTTCCCCTAATGTTAATATGAAAAGGGATCCTTTAAAAGTGGATATCGGCATATTTCGACATACTTTTTAGCTTACCCAGAATGGTTAAGAACTCAAAATTATTTACCCAGGATTTACTTTAAAATTCGAACAATAGTCGTTGGTAAAAATCGAGAGAGAACACGGTACCGGCCCCTTGCGACAAAATTTTCATTTTAAGGTAACTCCGATATGTAACACGAGAGACCATATGGACTGCAGAAGTAAAATCATGCCAGACTGACTGGTTTGTTTGCACTGCAATACCTTTCAAAAGGGATATACTGAAATTGCATTAGAGTAATTTGCCACGCACAGGAAAGAAAACAAATAAAGACTGAAAAAGCTTCTCATAAATTAATTGAATATTTTTATTGGCTATTTGAATAAATTCTAAACTGATTTGTAAATTCATCCGTACAAATTTGCATAATTTATGATTTTCTTCGGAACACAAGCACACAAAAAAAATCCACATTTGAATAGGTTCAAAATTTTTTTTCTGAAATTTCATACTTTAAAATAAATTTAAGAACTTAAAATTTTGCCATTGAAAATAAACTTGAATTTTGTATTATTGCTCGTCTTTATTACATTTTATCACAGTAAAATCTCAATTCTAGTAGGAAATAATATACTCAGTATGAGTGCAATGGTCAATACTTAGAGCTTTTATGGCGCTGTAAGTCAAATGCTGTGTAATATCACGCTTTAATGCTATAAAAAGTGATGATAGATTAAATAATCTTATGAAAAAGAATTAAAATGCGATATGCTTAAGTTATTAACAATAATTAATATTTGTGATGTTTATTTAATTAAAATAATGATTTAACATGTTTACTTATAATTATTAACACTAATTAACAGTTAATATTTCTTTAATTCAAATAATGATTTAACATAAGGACTTCATAACAAATTACTTATTGAGCTGCATCCTTTTCTTAAATTGTTCACACTCAAACAATTCTTTTTCCGCAGCCAGTGGGATGCAATCATCGATATTATTGTGCCCACAGCCATAAGTAGGAAAAGCATGGAAGAAAACAAACCATTCTGTAAAGAAAAATGATTACTATTTTATTTAAACCGACTGAAATAAAAGAGATTTCAATACATACAAGTAAAACTCTATTTTATTCCAGGCCATCCTTGCCGTGAGAAACTAATTAATTTTAATAACACACTTTCAGAGGCTGTGGGAGTCTGGCGTCCCACTCTTTGGAATGGTCAAGCCTAGGTTATTAATATTCTTGTTATATATTAAAGCTACCAAGACAGTAAGTAGTTTCTAAACTTTCTCGGGTCACGGTAGCCCAGTTGACAGAGTAACGGATTAGCAACCGGAGTATTGCGAGTTGGAGACTCAGTCCATGCAAAGACCGTCGTGTAAGGGCGGGTGCACGTTAAGTCTGTCGTGGACTCACATGTCCTCACGTTGGCGTTGTGTGAAAGTTTGGAGTCTGGGGTGCCAGTTCAGGTGTCGTCCTCGTCATCTCAACGTTGTTCAAAATTACGTAGTGCTGCTCTAGGATTTTGGCCTCTTTCCGGGTTGATCCCGGACCATTGCCAATAGCTAGTTGTGTTGCTCCAGTGCGATGTTAATTAACTACTTACCTACATACCCAAACGTTTTCAGTTCACAGGGTATCAGTATTTTCTAACGGCGATCAAAGTTAGGTCATACACCTACCCAATAGTTGCAGTGGATACTGAGCCACTGCTACCCCATGACACGCTGTAGTAAAACTTTTCCGGAGTTTTTTCCTGGGATTCTACACTAAATATAAAATGGGTAGATCACTGATCAGTCATAGGAACTGATAATTTGGTTTCGCATTAAATACCTCTTAAAGTACCACTTTAATTCCTATTTTATCTTGATAAACTTCTGCATCTTTTTGAGATAAACATCCTGAAGCCCTAGTAATTTGATTTTTAATTTAGAGTAACCCCCTTGATTTTATGCATTGCATCTTCTATTCTGTGGTGGATTGAGTTTGAGGGTTGGTCAAATTGAAAGAAATTGCTCAAAATGATTATTTTTGAAAAACTTTCGGTATTGTATTGATTTTACTTCCTGAAAATCTAGAATATAATGTATATGAAAGGTTTCTTTTTGAAAGCAGATATAAAATTTTATTATATTGTATTTTCCCGCGCAACTACTTATTTGTGTTAATTTATTATTCATAAAATATGCTTAGGAATTCTAGAAAATATTGACAGAAGTTAAAAATTTTCATTAAATGAAGATTACGAAATTATATTATCCTGGTTCAAATACAAGATAGATCAACTGTATTAGGGATTTTCAGGGTAAAGAAATAAAACAGGACGGAAATAGACTTCCGCTATCCAAATCCTCTGGTTCAGTGGTTCCCAACCTTTGCGCCAGGAAAATAAAAATAAAATAAAAATTGAATGAAATAAAGAATAAGAAACAAAACGTAGAATCAAAATAAGAAAATTTGAAATTACATTAAGAACGGAAATTTGCCAATTTCAATTTCGCGCCTCCTATAGCAGACGACGCCTGGTCATTCTGTTGCCACTAGCTGTAAAATTATTGCAGCGCGAGACGGACAGACGACGAGGCTGAACCTGTCGCTCATACTCTGTCGCGTGCCAAGTTTTAATGGCCTCTCCTGGAACTGAATGTCCGAGTGATTTTCTTGGAACTGCAGTCTCGAAACTTAGCCCCATATAAATAGAGGCTGGCTAGTCGATTTGGAGTCTAAAATCGAATATTACTTAAGATCGCGAATGTTCCCTATTATATTCGGAATGAAGTCATCCATTCGGTCCTCAAAATTAAACCCATTGCTGAATTCTTACTGCAACTTTCGGTCAAATTCTTCGAAAAATTTTCTCAGGTTACAAACGAGACATTCAGGTCACTTCCACCTTATGACCCAACTGTTAAAATCTCGCAGAAAAGGCCTAGAGCCATGCTGCTTCAACAGCTTAATACTTACTATTTTACTTGAACTTTTTGTATGATAGTATAATTTTAAACTCTAAAGGTTGGGTTGTTTTGTTTATCATGAGTCTGGCTCAGTTTGGCCCATGCTGCATTAAAAAGTTTACTCAATTGACCTCGTTAATTCTATTTAGTTTGGCTATATTTCAGAATAAAAACAAGGATTGTTTGTTTTGGCATGCCAGATCTGGTCAAGTTGCGCCATCCAATCAACATTTTTCCCTTCAAGTAACCGAACATCGGTACACAAGGTTTCACTGATACAGAAGAGAGAAATGCACTTAAGTAGTTATAGAAATCGAACTTGTGTTCACCGGTTGCTAGTTCAGTGGGCACGCCCACTGAGTCACGGCGTCTCCAAGAATAAAAATGAGCTATATTTCTTCTCAAAGTATTTATTTGCCCTTATTTTATCTACCAAAACGTTGATATTTTGTAAATATATTTCCTGGTTGTATTACTACATTGAAAAGAACCAAATATTAAGAGAATTCTGAGTGAATGGCATTGAGAAACGTTACCAATAAAACAATAAGAGTAACGATTCGTTTTTGTTTCTTGCGCTTGTTATAAGATGTCCATATACTGCCCTGAAACCAAGAAACATGATTGGTATCCAATACCCTTGGCACAGAAATTTGGGATCACTATAATAAGTTGAACTTACTTCTGTCATTGAAAAATGCAGGACCGTGCCCATGAAAGTTGGATGCATCATTAGGAAATGTGCTACAGACCAAATGTAACCAAACTTGCCGATAATTAAAGCGTGAACAGGAATGGATGTGAATATTTTTTTCCATGGTGCTGATGGTCTCTAAAAATATATAACAGTCATATGCATATACAATTTATGTAACAAAACATAATTGTTATACACTTGAATAAGTTTTATTTAGCTTCTGTAACATGTTAAAGTTATTACCTGACTAGAATATTAAACGTTAAACTGTGTTTTGTTGTCATATACGATCCATACTCCTCACAGAACACCAGAAATAAAAAAGTATACGAAGCTCCCTGTCACACAACACTGATTTAAATACTTCTGCAAGTCTCAATTGTTGAGAATTCATCAAACATCAACAATATCTTTTGTCTGGCTCTGACGAATATTTTATGAATACTATAAGGTATGCAAATTATTTAATATCGATGATTAGTCTTATTGACTGTCAAGTTGACATTTGGCTGAAAGAAATTGGCCAATAAAACTACATGATAACGCATATGAACGAAGATGAAATAGATTGCACTTTGACAAATATTTTAAAATTTCATACACAGAAACAGAATTTAAATTACAATTAAAATAATTCCTAATTAAAATTATATCTATCTATCTATCCTTGCTTTTCAACTTTTGTATGCCCTATGATATTATTGAAGTTGCTTAAAAGAATTCGAGTATGAATATACTGATATGCTTTGAATTATTTAAAATATATATCTTGATATACAAAGCATAATTCAAACATATGATAATTATATTTACTTCAATGAGGCTATTAAGATAAATGGGTTTTTACTTTTAATGACATATCATTTTCTTGGTCTCCTGTGATATACTGTAATTCTTCTTTCGATATATGAGGATGATTTTTTGGCACTTCATAGAAGAAGCATGCAAATATTATGGAAGCAACTAAATTAAAGCCACCTATAACATATGAAAATAATACTATAATATTAATGCTCTCACTATATCAATAGACAGCCATTATCATATGAATGAGTATGTATACGATTTTCGTTTTCTTTAATATTAGCTTTAATTCTTTAATACCGCGCTCATTTGCTCTAAACTTTATTAAATACTTATATTTATCAATGTGTGTGTGGCAAAGTGTTGGTACTCTCATTAAATAAATTATTTCAATCCATTTATATTGAATATAGTACCCATGCCCACATGAATTTATTGCATACCTCTAACTGAAGTAAAATCCTAAAATACGCAATAGTATTTCGTATACTTTTACAGGTGTTAATCTGTGTTTCCAATAAAATGCAAGGCAAAAAATCTCACGATGATTCTGGACGTTACTTCAAATTTTACCCTATTCCCTACTTCAAAGGTGATTTGTCATTTTTTGACGCTAAACCTTATTTTCCCGCTCCTCTCTCATATTTTCTTTTTCCTTACTCATGGCGAATGAATCCCGTAGCAGTTGATTTTGAATTGTTTATATTCGTTTGTTTCCATTCGCCAATCAACAACTAGCGTTGATTTCTGTGCCACGTACGTTAGTGAAATATACAAATAGATTTTATTACTCTGACTATTTAACGAAAGGCATAACGAAAACAATAGAAAGAGATTGCCTTTCGTCTTGATACACTAGGCTGGCTATCAACGCCGATTTCACGTTGGCGTCAATAAACCAGCGAACAATATACATAAAATGAATAATAGATAAAACAGTAAGAATAGAAGATGAATCACAAATTTTTCTTAAAAATGTTCTCTCCAGTGCAGTCTAACAAGATATGCTCCAGTCTCTACCTCATCAAAGCAAATAAGGCAATTGTTGGGAGTCAGCCAGCCAGATGAAAACGATCCAAATAGGCATAAGTTACAATTTTGCCTATTCTGGCTTTGGTAAATTAAGTGGCAACTGCTCTAGGGATTTGTTTTGAAGTATGGAGGTCATTAGACTCGCTCGCGAAATATTAGTTTAATTGCAATACGTTTTGCTGACATTGATCAAAAGAAGGGCAAAAACAAAATTGACAGCTCGTATGAATTACATGTGTTTTGATCTAAAACAATGACTTTCAAGGGAAAGATTACTGAATTCGTATACTTAATGCCTTACAAAATAACTTATAACACTTACATAAACTGTTTTATTGAAAACGAATAAATTGGATTTCTATAATTTATGTTGGTAAAATTGGAAAGATTAGATTTGTTAATGTCGAGGGACAGGTAGTGAAAAAAATATCTCTGATATTTGTTTACACAGCGACCACAATAGCATTCTTTTAAACATCCCGATTCTAATTATACCAAACCTGATACAAAACAGATTCTAAAATGACATGCTTATACACAGGCGTTCAAATCGTGACAAACATGACTAATTTAAAGGTTACAACCTCAAAATTAACCGAAGAAGCCTGTGAAGATTTGTATACTGATTTTATTCAGTAGAAAGCTGGTGTATGTATATTCAAATTTTGAAATCGTGACGTTCGAGGATTCGACATAGAAATGGGTTCTGATACTGCATAAACTCCTTCGCAACCTCGTTATCAGTATGCAAACGGGGTGCAAAGCCTGCATCAGTGTTCAGGTTGGTCATAAAGCCTACTAAGGACAACCTCCTCCTTTTATTTTAGTTTTCCCAGTTATCCTTCAGTCTCATGGCACCTAGATCAGTGTCACCATTTCAGTTCAAAGACGTTTTTGTTTCCGTTCTTGTAATCGTTTTGTTTTTAATCATTGGTTCGGTATATAATTGCCTACGTACTTTTTGTATCATATTCCTACATCCAAGTCCAGATGTATTTCATTTATTTATTGCATTAATTATTAATATGATGTACATGGTTTACTAAGATTAGATGATGGGAATCATGATTCCATTTACAAGTTACTTTTAATGAAGAACACAATTTAAAAACAAAATATCAGCTGAGGCATGATGTTACGTTCATGGGGATTCTATAAAACTACAATATATATTATTCAATGCGTTTCTAAACTTCCTGTACAAACTTTAACGTGAGGTAGAGGATACTAAATTAATCACAAGAGGATGTAAGGGCTTCCTGGATTTGTTAATGCATGCTGCTCAGCAATGCCGCAGTTGACCACCGTCATTTCAGACGTGACTTTATACGGGTAACATGTGTTATTTCACGAATGCTGAGGTAGCGGATTTGCACCTTGCACATGGGATGGCTAACGGGAAAGGACGAGTCGCTGTGAGATTGTACCCCGACACTTTGTACCGAAAAATCCAGACGTTAGCACCCGATTTTTTCTGTGGAAATTGAACAGTCCATGTGCATGGTACTGGAGCATACGATAGACGCTCATGATTTTTACGTGTCTATGCTATTAGTTGTACATTACTGATGGCAGTAGCAATTTTGATTACCTATTGTTAGGATATGGTCACCTGCGATAACTTACTTGATGAACTGTGTTAGGTTTTTGATCCTATATGTGAGCAGAACTTGGGAATTTCCTCCGGATTGACGAGAGTCAAGGTAAATGGTGAGTCTTCTGCCTTGCCCCCAACGAAGGGATATTAGGAGAGACAGTGAGTGGAAGAGGACCCCATTGGGAATTGTGGGAAAAGGACTATCTACCCCAACGACAGCTCGGGAGGTAAACCAGGGTTCTGGCTGATGTCCATCCCCTTCCCAGACGAAAATTGGTGAGTTCGGGCAAGACATCTTTGATGATTCTCTATGATGAACATGTATTCATCTATAATGATTCATGACATTTATTCATCCGAGTATCATACTTCGTATACAACTTTGCACATTTCTATTGCAAATAATATTTCAGTCTTATAGACATGATATCTCACGTGCTTACTTCTCATGTCTGTTCCTCTTTATTCCTCTTTTTCTCTTATCTTCCCACATTCTTCCTAATGCCGTCTAATTCCCTGAAGACACTTCCAAGGAAAACGGTCCAGTGGTTCCTCTTTTCGTCAGTGTCTGGTCAGAGAACCTTACAGCATCCATAAAGGAGTTACACTGTTCTTTATCTGACGGAGGTTGTGGCTTCTTGATCAATTTCAGCGTATCTCCAGATAAGGCCTGTAACTTTTTATCTGAACACCGCTGACGTTGACGACTCGCTAACTCGATTCCAATATCGTTCCTTTATGGATTACTACCACTTGACTCCAAATGCCGAATTTAGCGCATTTCAAGATTTCCCACATTGAGAAGAAAAATCCGGAACATATTTCTTCCGATCGAATAAGGGAAAACCTGGAAGAGTTGGAAGCTATTTTTTTGTTACAAAGCATAGAACAGAAAAAACCAGAGCATATAACAAAGCGAAGAATAAAATAAAGATCAGCTGATCAAAGTCCAGTTGCTTCAAAAATTTTATAGCCTTCTTATGGCGTGCATAGACGCCTTTCCCTGATACCCCATAGCAGGACACATTTATGGCTGTCATAGATGCCAAAACGATGCAAATGCTTGGACAGGCAAAAAAGCCCTGTCAATAATCTAAAAGCCACCACCGCTATAGAGCGACTGTCGGCAGGGATGTCATAAATGGACTCCCCTTCACTTTTCATGTTTTGTGTTAGCCACTCTAGATTTATGCCTATCTTAATTCATTCTTGATTCATAGAACTGCAGATCAGAGAGGCATTACTTGTTGACTGGTCTGTAGGATGCGTGTCCCCTTTTTTGATAGTTAGGAGTTGTCAGATATAGAACTTAGCCGTGAAATATAAGTACACTGAGCATTGCTATTGAGAGGATCTTCAAAAAGTGTGACAAACATTGAACTAGTAGTCACGTGTCTGTTCTGAAAAATTGACTTGGTTGGCCGATTTGGTATCTTATCGCCTCGTTTGGCGACATAACATCCAATGACAAAAGGTGTTTGAATGTGCATTTCTATAGAGTTGCGACAAAATTGGTGAGATCGCCAAAGTCCACAACTGTGTCGCGAGGAACGATCAGATGATGAATCAATGAATAGGCATCTTCTCCCGTCCCGTGGACCAATCAGATGATGAATGTTTGGTTCCTCTAGATGACGAATGCAGTCTAAGTGCCACATTACTACTTGTTTTTGTCACATGATCCTGAGCGCATAAAAAGATTACCATTGCTCAATCTACTTTTAAATTTCCACTATGATATGAAATAGGGTTTAGTTTTGTGTTCTCTACCTCCCTTAAAATTTACGCAGGAAGTTTTGAAATACTTCGTTCTATGAATAATTGAATGATGTATATGTACCCGTGATGCAAAACGCAGACCGCCATCCAAGAGCAGGAATGTCGCAAAGCCTTCCTACGCAGAGTGTCGTGATCAGAGCTCCGAAGGGAGTTCCGCATGCCGCGAAGCTGGACAGCAGTCCGCGTTCAGTGCGCGGAAACCAATTGGCCATCATGACGAAAATGCACGGGATGATGAACCCCTAAAACACACATTCATGTACTGTCTGTCTACCACGAAAACTGCTCCAGACAGAAAGTCTACACTTGTCTGTCAAAACAAAAAGACTTGTATGTTGCCGCTGAAAAGAGGCAGCCTTTTTCTTAAGGGGCATTGAGCATTGGAGTTTGTCATATTGGCTACTTCGCCTATCCAGTGATTTCGTGATGTAAGAGGATAAGCATCAAATCATTCACGGTTCTGTCGCCAAAATACCCACGGCAAATTCGCCAATCGACCCATCCCTACTCAAAATATGATATCTGTTTCTGTAGTGACAGCAAGTACCTAGATTATATCTAAAGATGTTCTAGTAGACAGAGTGCTTTATATTCTATAACCTTACTCGTAGACAAGAGGATTCTCACGACATTGGTATATTGAACAGATACGTTTTTAAAACATTTTCAAATTTTCTGATCAGCTAAATTAAGTCTATTCAGCTTTTTTAAAAGGGAAAGGGATACTGGGAGAAATGTGTAAAGTCCGATGGTGCCACCTATGTATAAATTTAGGTGCCAAAAATCCTTTATATATAGGATTTTTGGAAAATTATAGGAAAATTTGAAAATGTTTTAAAATATATATACATAAAAGTCATATATATATATATATGTGCAATGTATCTTGTTTATTATTATATGGCTATATAATTTTCTGACAGACCTCATATTAAGCTGCATTATGGTTGTTTGAGTTGTTTCATGACTAAAGGGCCATATTTGGACATGCTGAGCCAAACCCAAGACAGACAACATCAAGCAATGGACATATATACACAAAAAAAGTTTTACTGACACAAAAGAGAGAAATACATCCGGAAAGAGCTGTAATATGTAGCAACTTGTTTATTACCTGGAAAAAGCCTTTTGCGATTTGGAACACTATTAATGCATAAACGTTCCACATGGCAGCGAATGGGGAAATGATGGTGAACATATTGACGAAAAAGTCAGCAAACAAGAGAATTCGTTTAGCACCCAGAATTTCTGCAACCCTTCCAGCAAAAAAGTTTGAGAACATGTAACCAAAGATACTCAAACCTAGAATTTGTCCTTGTGTCTTGGAATCCCAATTGAATGGCCCTTCTATCTGAAAAAGAATTTGTCTTCAAGTCTTGCCTTTTCCCTTTCTAAGTAAAAACTTTAAATTATAAATATGGGGAAAGTAGATAAAACAACATAAAATAGAGATCGATATGATAGAATATTTTTCTATCACCGATTAATCATTTCAGGGGTTGTAGGACGTCTGTCGTCTCAACTTCTTTAGATAGTTAAGAGGACAGTGGACTTTCAAAACAAACTTTTGCAGTTATTATCGTATTGTTATATGATTTGCACAAACTATTTGTTATCTACTTGAAATGCCTATACATATAAAGTTTTCTCTCAAAATGATAAGTTTGTTCAAGGTATTACATA
This sequence comes from Meta bourneti, assembly GCA_933210815.1. Taxonomy (NCBI): domain Eukaryota; kingdom Metazoa; phylum Arthropoda; class Arachnida; order Araneae; family Tetragnathidae; genus Meta; species Meta bourneti. The sequence goes on from OW119928.1 coordinate 65,580,999, forward strand.
AAAAGTGGTTATATATTTTGATAAATTAGCAAAAATTGATGGATCCCGTGGGCATTAATTTTTCATTTATTGCCAATATTTTAATTCACATAAATGTTTGCACATATATAAATAAAATTATGTGCTCAATTGTAATGTAAAAAACATTTTGTACTAAAAAAATTTGCAAAAAGTATCGGTTAAGCAGCACTTAAAACAAAATTTCAGAATTCGGAAACATGATGCATTTCTTATCTGCACTTGGATATATACAACAGATTTCAAGAATTATCCAAAACATTTTTTAGTAAATCAAGTAAAACCAAATGTGCAGAGATTTTGAAATCAGAAGAATATCAAAGAATTTCAATTGGAGATAAACGCTTATTTTGTATTAGACTTTTAATCTTATTTATACTATATCTCTAATGTTGCATATTTAACTCCGTCAAGAATGATAGCAATTGAAAGAATTCTTTTTCCTATCCACAGACTTTGATAACAACCAATTTTTAACGCTAAAAAAATAAATCGAATTTTCGATCGATTTTGTTGATTTGGAATGTCTACTCTCTCCTTAAGAAGAACCTTCCTGCGGCATTAAGAGCTAGTACGGGAAAATTGAAAACGTTCAAAACAAAAATAAGTCATCTCACTTCAGTCATAATACTGAAGTTGGTGTGCTTTTCACATTGGGTGCTCTATTTTCATTTTGATGTAAAGCACCAGATTGGTAAAAAACTTTTATAGTAGGTCAAGTCAAATTTGAAAATTCCTTGTTAAAGCGCTAGTTTCACTTTGTTTCGGTAGGAAGGTATTTTAATTAATGTCACACTGGATCCACACTGGAACACAACGGGCTATTGTTGACGGTCCGGGATCAATCCCAAAGAGAACGATCCGAGGACAACACCACTTAATTTTGAACCCCGGTCAGATGACCACTTTGTTTCGGAATATTGAGCGTGAAAACATTTGTACTATACAAATATGGGCGTTGTACAATTATTTTTGAAATCTCCAAATTTTTAAAATATTTATTAGAATCATGACTTTATAGAATTTGTTTTTATTAATAAAAGACTACGATTTTGAAATGAAAGAGAGGAGATTCCTTTGAATTGAAATACAAATAATCTCACAAGACAAAACTATTGAATCTCACCAAAAAAGTATAAATTCGAATTTGAATTAAGAATTAAAATATGTTATGGAGGACGATCAAAATAAAAAAGGCCTTAAAATCATATTTTTCTGTAAAGAGAATGCAATTTTCAACAAAATATATTCAACGTCTTTAGCGACCACTAATTTACTTTTAACTGAGGTCGGCGTACAACAAGCGACCAGTTTAGTAATTATTAGCCATATGCAGTCACCCATAGACAACGAAATTTAGCTAGCCGATTTTAGAAGGTTTTTCGTCAATTCAATTCGACGTACTTAAAGTATTATCTTTCGCTTCTTTTTCCATCGATTAATTCTACCTCAATGGCAGAATTATTACCTGCATGACATGCGTCCATGACAATTGCAAAATAGTGGTTTTTATTGAAAATATACTGAAAAGCCAAAACATTATGACCGCCTACTCAATAACGCGTTGTACCTCCTTTGGCCTGCAAAAAAGCTGCAACTCGCCTGGGCATAGATGCCACAAGTTCTTGGTTGTTCATGACTGGAGACAAGTTGTACCAAATGTCTAAGCAGCGGTCACGCAAAGTCGAGATATTTGGACATGGTGGTGTTTGAGCTCTGAGCTGCCACTCCATGACATCCCAAATGTGTTCTATCGGATTAATATCCGACGAGTTAGGTGGCCAGGACATTAATTGGAATTCATCAGTATGCTCCTCGAACCACTCCAACACAATCTGAGCCTTGTGACATGGGGCGTTGTCCTGCTGGAAGATTTCATTTCCAGTTGGGAAGACAGACGCCATGTATGGGTGCAACTGATCCGCAATGATGTTCAGGTAGTTCGCAGCTTTCATGGTCTGTTCTACCACAACTACGGGTCCCAGAGTCGCCCATGAGAACGTCCCCCAAAGCATAATACCGCCACCACCAGCCTGTGTATGACCTGCTGTACAAGAGGGGAGCAACTGTTCGCCTGGCAGACGGCGTACCCTGACACGACCATCGACGTGATGAATGAGAAATAGGGATTCATCTGACCAGGCAACTCTCTTCCACTCATCCATGGTCCAGCCTCAATGTTCCCCGGAGGTGGGTCCCGGCCTCCTTGCCGCGGACAAATACACCGTTTGGTTTTTAACCGGTCATGGCCCCTTCGCCGCATATTTACACAGATTTCATCTGAGGAGCACGGATGTATGTGTGTGGAGGGGTGGGAGACGCTGACCATTACCTCTTCGACTGCCCGCGCACATCACAATTTAGACTCAAAAGGCCAAACGATATAAATAAAAAATTATGGCTTAATAAAGTCCTGGAAAATTCCAGTTCAAAATATCTGATTAAAAGGTGTGTGCTGGTGGCCGGGGAGGTGGCGGACGGTCTCCCGGCCCTTTCAGGGTCCTAAGGTGGTTTCTTCCTTTTAACGTATTAAATTTTAAAATTTTCACCTATGAAATTTATTTTTATTCTTACCTGAATTTTATCGTACCTGGGCCTCCCTCCTCTTACGGTTTTATTATTCTCTGCGTATTGTTTTGCTTTATATATATAACGAGATTTTAGTTTTTACTCATGTATTTTTAAAGATATGTATTTATACTGTTTATGTATTAGTGTATTACTTTTGATACATTGATGCTGTTTTATTTATATTAATTCCTGTTCTTTCTTAACTTTCGCCGAAATTTTGTGATGCCCACCTGTTTGCATGGCAAACTCCACCTGATCGCTTAGCTGTTTGTGCAGATGCTTTGCCTATCAGCGAATGTATTTTGTTCATCGTTGTTTTATTGTTCTTTTAATGATGTTCTTATCTGCAACTGTAACTATGCAGACACTGTAAAATTTTTGAATTATAAAATAAAAGCCGTAGGGGCGTCCCGGCGTGTGCCTTCCCTGCGCGGTGGGGTTAGTGGGCCCTTGGCCTCCTAGTGCTGGGAGTCAACCTATTCCCCACCCCCACCCCAATGTACGGCTCTACGCCTTAGGGTGAGTCTGGAGGGGTGTGGGTCTCAAGTCTCGATGTTCCCGGGCCCACTGTAGACGTAGTTGACGATGACACTTGGTCAACAGAGGCACACGAGTGGGACGTCTGCTGCACAGTCCCATATCCAATAGTGGCCGCTGGACTGTGTGTTCCGAAACACTTGCGCTTGAACCTGCATTGTATTGGGCTGTCAGCTGAACCACTGTCTCGCGCCGATTTTGCTTTACCAAGCGGGACAGTCTCCGACGTCTTTTTTCTTTGATAACGCGTGGACGACCAACACCTTGGCGTCTACTGCTAGTGTCACCGTCATTTATCCACTTTGCATGAATACTAACAACGGCAGATCGTGAACACCCTACCAGTCGTGCAGTTTCGGTGATACTCGTTCCGAGTCTTCGGGCCATTATGATCCGCCCTCTATCAAATTCGCTTAGATCAGCAGCCTTTCCCATCACTCGCAAAAGTAAGTGCAAGAATGATTACTTACCTTCTCCAGCAGCAGTTAAATACCATTCTCACTTAATCACGTGCCCTCTACGTCATCCAGACGAGTTCATTGAAAAATGTGGGGATGGTCATAATGTTTTGGCTTGTCAGTATTTTGTTAGTATTTACTACAGATTAACTATATTTCCTTGAAATAAAAATTATGAATTGTAATAGTTGAGCTAACTGCTTTGCCCTCCATGTGGTTTCGACTTGATATCGGGTCCATCAAGATCTGAAATACTTTGTTTATAATGAAATACCAATCAAGATATTGCGAGAATGTGGCGAGATCAAGATCTCGTCAGCTTTCTTCTAATGACGAGATATCTCGTCCATCAAGATCTATTTATACTTGCTAATGACGAGATGCCTTGTCGAGACAACAGCCAAGAGGGTTAAAACAACAGAATATAGATAACTTGAGAGAACATTAAGAGCGTCCATCGGCATTGCTGAAATAGTAGTGATCATTGAAGGGGAAAATGGCTACACGTTTAAATTTGAATTTCGTGTTGATTTCGAAAATAGCGTATTTTAAATTTCTGAGACATACCATTCAGTGCAGTTCAGATGCGCTTCAATCGTGATGCACTGATACATTAACTACGCATTACGTGATATTCTGCCATGTTCACTACGTATTACGCAACAATAGACAGCCATACAATCACAAAAACACTTCAGATACGAAACTTATTTAATGCTGGTGTAACATTTACTCGTAAGTTGAGCTTTTCTTGCCACATGTGGGGGATGCATGATTTTTGAAGTACAGATATAACATTACATATGTTTATACACCACATGAAGTTTCAAAACTTTCTGTGTGCAAACTATAACCAAACCATAACATAATTCCATCTTGATATTTGCTCTCTTTCCCGTATGTAACTGATTTTGATCTCTTTGACGAATAGAAATTTTCCAAATGATTCTATCCTAAACAAATCAGCTATAGTGTATTTTAAATTATTCTATTTAAAAAAAAATACGCAATAGAATCTTTCTAAAGAAATCTATTCTAAGTTGAGGAGCAATAGAATCTTTGCAAAGTATTCTGTTCTAAGGAGAGGGGCAACATAATTTTTCCAAAGCGTTTTATTCTACAGAATGGGCCAATGGAATCATTCCAAAGAATTATAATCCAAGGAACGGACCAATAGAATCGTTCTAAGGCTTCTATTCATTGGAGAGAACCAATAGAATTTTAGTAAAGGATGAAGCAATCCATACATTCTTTCAACCAATAGATGTGGTTTTTAGTCATTAGGTGTATTATAGGGTAAAAGCGATACTACACTACTCGGAAATGTCGCTCTCATTATATTTATTGTGGGGTAAAAGCAATACTACACTACTCGGAAATCTTGTGGGGCTCAGAGCGTTAAGGCGAGGTAAAAAACACAAATTAAACCGTATAAACGTTGTGGATGTATGTCCACAACGTTTTGTGGTAAACGTGTCCACAACGTTTTGTGGTAAACGTGTCCACAACGTTTTGTGGTAAACGTGTCCACAACGTTTTAAGTGTACTCTTGTGGATGTATGTCCACAAGAGTACACTTAAGACTCAATGGATTGGCTAGGATGGAATCGTCGTTTGTGTACTACGATAAAACAACTTATTATCCATTGATTTCTTCCTCTGGTGATACCTCAAATGCGTTTAAATACAGTTTTAATGAAAAATATACTTTCATTATAGCCTCAAATGTTTTATATGTTTTAGAAAAGGTGAAAAACTGCCTTTGATTACATATATGAAAGTCAGCCAAGCAATAGGATATTTTACAGAATCCCTAATTTTTTAATTCTTAAGTAATACAAATATAGGACCAAATTCTGTTTATTGGTACATTGGCTCTTGTAATGAAATAGAGTAACTGGAAAAATACTTATTTGCATAAAAGATGCACAAAGAATACGAATGAAAATATTTTATGCAAAAATATAAGTTTCTGTATGCATTCTCCATCTAAGCACTTAAGTAAATTCTAACAATTGATCTTGCACTAATTTTAATTTTCTAAATACCCTCTTTCAGATATCTCTTTTCATTTCAAGCTTCAATTTTAGTAAATCCTAGTTACCCTTCGCTATATCACTGTTTAATATATCGTTCAGTTTCACTTGTATCCCGATGAATTTTAAGTTTGAGAATATGCGAGGAAACCTCAGTTTCATCATAATAAGAATCAGTTATCTTAGTCTTTCACTATGGGCCACAATGTAAAATCTTGTGGGGAAAATACAGTCAACTTAAAAGGGTTGTCATTGGTCGGACCCCGAAAAGGGGAAAGAAAATTCGTATTTGTTCTACCGTATATACAAAAATATTCTATCTTATAATTGCAATGGAAAAAAAGACATAGTCTGTTTGTTCCTCCTCCACATTCTTGTTATCCCGCAAAACGCCCTAGATTGTCTCCGTTAAAGATTCAAGCTGCAACAGACTGCTCTGGGAAGATTAAGCAGACACACAAGATATATGACTTTTGTGGGAAAAGTTAAGATCTTTCCAACTCGTCCATGCTCCGTATTCAAAGCAACTCCTTCCCAGATTTTAGATTTCCACACCACGTTGAAGTGGAGTGAGTTTGGAGAATAGGGTGCCAGCTCAGGTGTTGACCTCGTCATCTGACCGTGGTTCAAAATTACAAGGTGTTGTCCTCGGATACTTCCTTTCGCGATTGATACTGGACCGTCGGCAATAGTCCTTCAAGTTGCTCCAGTGCGACGGTAATTCAATACCTTCAACCTCCCCATATTTTAGATAGTATCGATGTCTCAGTGGGACGGATTCTGGATGAACAGGAGTTGGCCGCTTTGCGATTTGTGGAACATGATCTTTTGGACTTTATAAGTTTATACCTTGACCAAGGGATTAGTAGCAACATAATTAAAAAACTTGTAAGGTAATGCATATCGTCATAAACAAAACTGACCAGATCTTGGTGAATGATATATATCGTCATTGACAAACTTGATCAGATCTTGATGGACGAGGTACGATCTCGTGAAAAATTATTTCTAGGTTTAAATTAAGCAATGTTAGGACTATACAAATCTATAGGAGACTAAAAGTGTTCAGTGATCAGTTTCATGATCACAACTGTATAAATGTTTGAATCATACACAAATGGCCTATATACCTTAAGTTTGGCTGAAACAATTCCTGTAGTTGCAGGCAATGTGCACGAAACTGTACTTGTGTTCGTCTGAAGCATTCCTATTACTCCTGTGTGATTTACCATTGCCACTATGGTAACGCTTAATACCGTTATATGACAATTTATCATGGCAAAATAAAAGAAACACCAGACTGCTACCAGATGTCTGTGTCCGAGGCAGCAACTTCCTATTTCTGTAAAGATTTGAAGTACATGTTTCAGAAAACTTACTGTCATGTTCATCACATAACGCCACTATTTAACAAATTTTACAAGACAATTAGAAGACAAATGTTTATACGATTAATTACATTAGAGAAAATACAATTTTAACCGGGACACATTCTAACAAACCAAAGGGCCTACCACTAAATGTTGTACTTAAATAAGATTAAACGATATATATATATATATATATCAATGAAGTAATGAAGAATGAATATCAATGACCCCTCAATGAAGGCGAAACAAATCTGAAAAAATCCCAAACTTTGAAATTAAATATCTCGGTCAATTTTTGTCACACAGAAGTGAAACGTTTTGTGTTACGTTTGTTAGGATGAGTGTAAACTTTTACTAAATATCACTATAAGGAACGGGGGACTGTATAAAAAGTTAGATTTTGTAATGTTTACAAAATTGATTTTTTAAATTTCAAAATGTCATAACATGAATGTTTACCTCATGTTGAACATTTTTGCAATCGGAAGTATATGTCTACGACCAACGGTTGCGAAAATAAAGGGGCAGGATACGGACTTTGCGTTGCACCCTGTGTATATATATATATATATATATATTGTATTATACTTATCTTTGGTATGTGTCCTTGGTTGTCCCTGGTTTTGTTTTTCTAATTTTTGTTTTACTAATTTATTTTCTTATGGTGTTTGGAGGGGTGTGTGAGCTACTTTTAGTGTACTGCCGCTCACACGCAGAAAACACCATATTGTGTTGACTGGGTGAGGCTCCTCTCTGATGACGCCCTGATCCACCAACACTTCCATCATTTTTTTTTTCAAAATTTTCTTAAATTTCTTGATTTTAAAATTTTCGGTTTTCTCTTTGTTTTGGTTTGTAATTTTGAATTATATACTATGTATGTATGTATATATATATATCATTCCTATTAAATTTTTATGAATACATCAGATTAATATAAGTCCACGGCTTATACAACTGAAACACACTAAATCACAATTTTCAAGATATGAGATTTTTAGCTTTCTGAACCAAAATCGTGTCGATCTTGGCCTAGTGGTTGGAGCCCTGGGTTTGTAGCGTACCGGTAAACGGTTCGGATCCGCTACAGAAGGAATTCGATAGGTTGTTATTATGCGAATGATAATTTTTGACAAGGCAATCAAATTTATTCTATTTTTTTAATATTTTGATCAAGCTGTGATTAAAAAAGGAATTTATTTTTCACAAAACTCAAATTTTTTCTGAATTATATTTAAGTTTTTTCTTTTTCAAAAAACAAATTTAAAACATTTAAGTATAACTACTGTTATCAATCTATTTGAACTGTAGGCAAATTGTATTTTGAATAGAATCCCAGGTACAAATTGCTAAATTTATTATTAGTTGAGATAGTCTTCTCCAGAGAGAGGAGCAAAAAAAAGATTGTGGTTGAAAAGGGGACGTTGAGCCAAAAGATAGAGCAATTTTGTTCAAAATTAATTTATTTGGAATGAAGGACTTGGAAGCTGTTTTTCGAATTGGCACTTTACATGAAAGTTAACTTTTCTGAGCTTTGCAATAATTTATAAAGTAAATACGTTAAAAATGAATGTTTTTGTTCTATAAAAGAGTTAAACAAAAAATAACGCTTCATTCGCTGCAGTCTGCTTACCGAAAGTTGTTTTCTTATATAAGAAAGTTCATAAAGCAATTTTGAAAATCAGATATCTTTAGTTCTTAACATTGTGTTAGCGTTTTACTTTTTGCGATAAAAAAGACGTATATCATATGTTACTAAAATCTGTCAGTGAGTAATAAATTTGGCGCTGTGGTTTGTCTTACCCAATTTAATGAAAAGTGATAAATGGGGAATACTCCAAAATTTCAAAACATTGTAACTTCTAAACCTTTAACCAAGTATTTTAAATTCTGTATTTGTGCGAAGTGAGTAAATAATTCACTTTTTAAATAGATACCGATCAAGAAACAATCAGCGTTGATTTCACCTGGAATAACCCTCGTGAAAATGTACATTTTGGTAACATATTTTACCCAAAAGACTTAAAGAATTTAAATATGATATAGCATTCAGTTATCTGGTCACCAGATAAAAAATGCATTGGATTCTAGGTATTATTCCCATAATAAATACAAACAAAGCAGATCTATATAAGAAATATTAAAAAGTAAATTTATTTTATTATCCATTCATTAGCAATAATCTATAATGATGCATATCAACTGAGATCTTTCAGTTACGTTGTTCCTAATTCGTTAAGGGATTGGTTTCTAATTCGTTTTCATAATATAAGTACATTCTTAAACCATTCCAGAATCATGATGTACGCAAACTTCAACAATAGCTATGAAGATAAAATATTCAAACAAGAAAATATAGTAAGGTCATAGAATCATTGATTAACTCAGTTTAAAAAAGTTTAATCAATTAAAAGTATACTACGTTGCTAAATATTCTAGGTGAAAAATCTGACTTTATATTTAAAGTGTTTTTAATTCATAATCTATATTATTTGAAAAAAAAAGAGCTTACCTGTTTGTTTTTCTGAGCAAGCGTTATCCACTTCTTCGGAAACTGTATTACATGTGAAGTCATAGCTCTTTGTGTGGCCTAATTTTGGTGTCATACTTTTAAATCGTTGCATTCTTTATTTATTTCAACTGTAGATAGAAGTATAATCTGCTATACTAAATAAAAATGAGTTAGAAAACTATGTATTACCTTATAATATATTACAGTAGGATTTATTCATCACAATAACAAATTCTTATCAATTTATTCAAACTTCTGAGTTATTCTCATTTAATAACTTTATTTACACTCGAATAAGATAAAAGCGAAACATTAAAAATTGCATTGAAAATGTTAACTTTTATATTCTCTGCGTTTTAATTCTGTCACGTTTTTCATTGCTGTATAACGTTTAAAAACGATTAGTTTCGTTTCGCGAAAATAATGAGCTCCATAAGAGGAATATAATCTGAAAAATATAATTAAATGTAATATATTTGACTACCCCTTAACTAATTTGACTACCATATACTAAATGTTGTGAATGAAGGTTTACTTTAAAAAATTAAAAGCAAATTAGGAGTTAAATTTGCTGTAGACAGGTGTTAAATTTACTATTGTAACTGTCATTAATGTAATTACTGGTGTTAAACCAAAAGTAATGAAAAAAAGAAAATCTCGGGGTAAAGTTTAGAACATGTTTAATTACTCTAGAAATAACAGTTACAAAGGACGGATTACATTTAACAAAAACGGTACTTACACAGTACAAAACAATTGAAAGAAAACATTTATAGAGGAAAAAAAAATAGTTAACACTGTCCAAAATTGGGCATCAGACCGGGATGGTCTGCTCTCGACAAAATCCAAACTATCTCTGAGCAAAATTTGACAGTACTAGGGAAGTTCACGCCAAAGTCTACCTGTATGGTAGCGACATCTACATTTTAGGATTTGAGGTTTAGCGTACATTACACTATATTTTAAGTGAATTTAGTGTGGTTTGTCCGTTTGCTAGTTATGTCTTAGAAATTAACGTTACAAATATTTACAGTGTAAAAGTCTAGTTTCAGAAGCATATTTGGTAAACATTTACTGTACGGTCACCCTTGGCGACTTTTTCAAAATATCGCCAAAAGTCGCCAAAATGGCGACTTCTTGCACGAGCGAGGTTTAAAGAAAACAGCGTAGTGAAAAATGGGTAAAGATGTAGAATCCGAGACATGTTTGTAGCCAAATCAAGATGGCGTCCAAAGCCAGGATGTTCTTAAAAAAACCGCGGACTTTCCTACGCGAACAACCTTTTGTATAGGGCAATAATAAATGAGGAATGCACAAACAAGCAATAATAAGTAAAAAAATTTAAAATAACGGTCTAATTAATCGTGTGGATGTTCTTAAAAAAAACGCGGACTTTCCTACGCGAACAACCTTTTGTATAGAGCAATAATAAATGAGGAATACACAAATAAGCAATAATAAGTAAAAATAAATAAAACTTACGGTCTAAGTAATCCTGTGGATGTTCTTAAAAAAAACGCGGACTTTCCTACGCGAACAACCTTTTGAATAGGGCAATAATAAATCAATCACCTTCAAGCTCTCCGGTTTTGCTAATATATTCCGTTGCGACCCGGTTAAGCGGTAACCAATTACAATCCTTCTAAAAAGCTAAGACATCAACTAACACAAAAAGAATTCAAATTTTAAAACGGTTACCAATCATAGAACGCAAAACATCGATATTTTGTTAAAAAAAAATGCGTTCGTTAAAAAAAAAGAAGCGCTCTTTCCTTCCAAAAAACCAACCCTTTCCAAGGTCCAATAGGGTTTCTGCAATTCCTTGTCGGGTCGGATGGGGTTGCCATATAAAATAATTTATCGCCAATGTGGAAAAAAATCGCGCCAAGGGTGACCGTACAGTAAATCTGATCCGCATAGGTATTTAAATATTCCATAAAGCATTCAACGAAAAACTATTAAAGTTCGAACTTTTATTATTTTCTAAAATTTAAATGAAAGTTTCAAAACATAAAAAGGAGTTAATTAATATTAAATTGGTTTAGTTCCTGAATCGAACTACGCATAAACCAAAATGTTTTAATTTACACTATTTAAATCGGAAATATATAACTAGATGCTGCTTTGAGAGACTGCATAAGAATTGTTCAAGTATTATAACTCTGTATATGCTTTAAATAATGAAAGCTATTTTGTATTGATGTAATCTATATTTGTATATCTTCATAGAGATTAAATCTAAGCTAGTACTCAAATTTTAATTCATAAACAGTAATAAATTTAACAGTTAACATATGCATTTTATCTGTGTCAGTAAAACGTTTTTCGTGTGTATGTCCATTTACTTGAGGGGAGTAACATTGCTTGTTCAAATCTGCCTTCACGTTATAAAAAATCAACCAAGACTTTAATCTGTGATACCTTGTCATTTAAAAATATTTATAATCTATTAGGTGGGAGAATAATGATATAATATAAAACATTTTATCTACAATATTTAAAAATTAAGTAGACTTATTCTCTCTTTTTTGAAATTTTACAAAACCTAAAGAAAATAAATTTGACAATGCGTCATTCTATATGTATACCGTATTTAGGATTACCAGACTCAAAATGGAATTCTTGATAAACTCAGTTATAATTCCTGACATTTCAAGGATTCAGGACAATTAAAACACATTTGACGGGGTATTAATAAAAAATAGATTGAAACGTAAACACTGTTACAAGCAAGAAATAATAGAATTACAAATAGAAAATATATCTTAAATTAGAATATCTGACTTGACACACACATACACTATTCCGCTAACAGCCGTTAAGGATTAACGCATATTTTGTACACAAAGCTATTCAAGCAATACAGTATTTGCATTGTATTGATAATTTCTCTAAAAATCCAGAAAATTTATAATGTCCGGTGGAATTCATGCAATGCACGTAAATTCTGGACTTCTTCCGAAATCTGGTAACCCAAACTACGTTAAAGATAGTCCTAAATCATAGTTTCCCCAAATGGACGCTACTGCGTTCCTGTGGGTGCTGAAGGGATCTTGGCCAATGCTGGACCCAGGGGACCACTTAACCACTTCAACAAACTCACTCACTGCAATGATGTATTGACATTGATCATCTTAACTAAAACGACGAACCGACTGGAAATAGTTGATTATGGAGATCTAATGATGCTGCTGTACAAAATAGAGCTTAATACAAACAAATTGGTAGCACCAGGTTCGTCTTTCTCATTATTGATTATTTTAAATTTTTTTTATTTGGCTGATCTTTATTTCCAATAACAGTGATGAATATAGTGATTGATTACTATTGGATTTATTTTTGGTTATTTTATTTTAATAAATAGCTTCATAATTTCAGTTCTAAGTTGTTTCATTTACAAAGTAGCTTTTTGTAATTTTAATATTACACACTTTCTCACACACATAACACTACATAAATATGTTGGTAGAATTAAAAAATTATGGTAATAGAATTCTTCAGAGGGGGTCGGGTCGTTGAACAAATAAACTGTTTGCGAAATGGGGACGTTGAGCCAAAAGAGTTTGGGAAATTATGTCCTAAATTACTATTGAAATGATCAAATTGGACACTTACTTGGAAGTTACTACAGCATCATCCACTGCTACTATTGAAAGTATCGACCCACAGCGCGATAGTCAAACGTAGTCGTTATTATCTTTTGTATAATCCTTTTGTTCTTCTTTTGCATTGAAAAGAGTGAGGCCAATACCAGTAACACCCTTAACAATAACAGTTCCACAACTTAAAAATTCCCACCTATTGTTCAGGACACCATATTCATGTGGAATTACAACTGTTAATGCTTCTTCAGACACTTATAAAAATAATAAATTATTCTTTCTCTCTCGCAGTTTTCTTCTTCGCCAAGAACAGGACATAAAAGTGGCAGAACAATGATCCGATGTTGTGCAACGTGTTAATCGTCAGTGATCTAAGAGTTTTGCACTCACCTTTGCCTTGACTAACCTCATCCATATTTATTGATATTCTATTTAAATACATACATAACAAGTTGCAAGGTTTATTGAAACAAAAAAAAACCAGGTGGTTAAAAAAATAAATGTCCATTGAACTTGAAATAGTTCGCCAATGAATTTAATCATTCAAAACTTCTGTGCAGACGATGTTTTTTGTAAAAACTCTTTCATCGTTTGTTAAATGCCCTTGACCGTTATATTCGGAAATATAAAATCTCAAACCATCGAACTCTACTTGCTGCGACGTACAATTGACCATGTGTAAAAACTGGCTGCCTCAATAAAATTCCATTTTTTTCGAATGTTTGTCCTTGAGACTTATTTATTGTCATCGCAAATTCAGGTATAATTGGAAATTGAGTTCTTTGAAAGTTAAATGGTAAAATAGTTCCGGAATATGTTAAATACGTGGAATCAAAATTCTCTTATTGCGTGCTGTTCCAGTTAAAACTTCGCAATCAATAGTATTGCGATGCATAAATTTGATGCGCATTCTTGTTCCATTGACTAATGCTTCCTTTGTATTTAAGTTTCTGATCAGCAAAACGATGCAATTAACTTTCAGTACTAACTTATGTGGTGGCAAACCACTAATAGTCAAAGAATTCAAAAACTCTACTGGATAGTTATTGATGTCATTGTCATCATCACAAATTATTTTATCGGAGCTATGATATGTTCTCTGTTAACCAGGTATTTGATTAATTATATCAGTATTAATCAAAGTACAATCGTCATTTTTAGGTGCTAAAATAACTGAGTTCAATATGTTATCTGAGAGTATGTTTTCGGAAATATTTCCATACACCTCATTAATAATATTATTTTCATCTCCTATTAATTGCTGAGGTATTTCAATAATATTTTCACCAAACTGAGGGAATTGTGGGGCCTCATCATTACCAATTTTTTTCAAGAATTAGACAAATTCTATTTCACTTGGTAAGGCTCTCATATTGTGAGTAAACGTAACTTTATGAAAATAAACAAATAAATCAAATACAAATCATCCACTTCGCATTTATCCGCTAAATTTTTTACAGTATATGAACGTAAACAATGAATGTTTTATTTTGTTTAATTTAATATATTTGTAACGCATATTATACATTAATTTTATCTTTCTGCACTCCTTCTCCATATGAACTTTAATTATGCCAAATCTCATATTCCTCCGTGCGCGCAATGTGCTTAAAAAGGGGTACAAAGTTTTTTCTTCACGTATTAATATATAGATTTATACCACATAGCATTGTGCATAAAATGGATTCAATTTTCAGAGCAATACACTAATTATAACCTGAAAAATCAGTAACCTGAAGCCAAGTCCTTTGTGTCCAATTATGGGGGCAGACAATACCACTCCTGTCGGAGTGCTCCACCGTTGTGCTAATACTCCACGGTACAAGCACCGTGCGACAAGATGTCTGTTATCTTGTGGTGTCAAATTTTGACCCCGTAGAATCATCCCTCAAACATTGCACCCGGAATCAACTATACCCCAGTGTCCAAATGTCATTGACCAAAAGTAGGTGAGTGTCTCCGAAAAACTACCCATTAATTCACCTTTGACCTCTCATCATATTCACCTCTATCACATTCCTACTGTCAAGGCGCTTGTGCACTTGTGAAATAGTAGCAGAAATTTTAAAAAACAATTGCAAAACAGTTCCTCTTATATCCTATTTTAGTAGCAATTTCAGTTGTTCAAATACAAAACACTACAGTTTCTCACTCACACTAATGTATTTTTAGTTCACTAGTATAATTGGTGTACTTCACTAGGTTAGTCCCAGCAGGTGATGCTGTTTTACCACGATGATTTGGCTCTTCAATAACCACTTCAGTTAAAATCACAAACACGTTTATTTAACAGAACACAGCACGAACATAAGACATTTAAGAAAATTGAAATTAATAATATATCCTCTATGGGATTTACAAATCACACACAGGTGACACGTCTGTGTTTTTCTTACACCGAGCGATCTACCTCGCTCCTAAGGCCTCCT
Source organism: Meta bourneti (assembly GCA_933210815.1). Classification (NCBI taxonomy): domain Eukaryota; kingdom Metazoa; phylum Arthropoda; class Arachnida; order Araneae; family Tetragnathidae; genus Meta; species Meta bourneti. The sequence continues at coordinate 65,596,532 of OW119928.1, forward strand.
CGGTACTACTGTACTTATTGTCACTTCCTTTCGGAAGTTGGCGAACGTTTTTATTGTTGGCGGTAGCCAATTGTCTCTCTCCATTCTAAGCAGTCTTACATGTCCCTCCATAAGGAGCACATAGTTCTCCTTAGAGACTATGCTGCTATAAAAAATACTGTTAAATGTGTCCTAATAGAAGGAAGAGCCTGTTCGCTAGCCCAATTTTTAGTATTTAAAGATTCTAATACACCAAAATAATGTTAATAAAAATACTAAAATAACATATACACTGATACAATTACTACAAAAGGATATAATTTAACCTTTGCATTATGGAAATCTGGAAAGTGTATCTGCATTGCCATGCCTGCTTCCTTTCCGATAGGTTATTTTTAAATTATATCTTTGTAATGCCAAAGCCCATCGTGCTAGTTTAGCGCCATGTGCCTTTGAAGTGCGGCTAGGACGCTGTAAGCTTCTTTCTCTATGGTGGACCATCTAGTCTGGCATGGTGTAAGCTTCTTGCTGTAGAAAGCTATAGGATGCTCTTTTCCATCCTTATCAAACTGTGATAAACACGCTCCGACTGCAGTAGCAGACGCATCGGTGTAAAGCTGAAAGGGTTTGTCGAACTGTGGCGTATACAAGAAAGGCATTTTAACTAAATGACTCTTCAAATTTTGAAAGGCTTCCTCTTCAGGTTGGTTCCATGGAATGTCCTTGGGAACTCTCTTCTTTGTCAGGTTGGTTAATGGTAACACAATACTTGCAAAGTTTGTAATATAATATGTAATAGCTTGCTATCCCCAACACTGTTCTCAATTCCTTCTTGTTGGTTGGTGCCGACAGTTTCTTGATAGCTTCTACCTTTTCTGGGTCTGGAGAATGTCTTCCTGACCCCACCACGTGTCCTAAAAATTTCACTTCCGTTTTTCCAAAATCACACTTTTCTAGATTTACAGTGAGACCCACTTGACGCAATGTCTGGAAAACTCCACTGATATGTTTCAAATGGTCAGACCATGATCCTGAAAAAATGGCAACATCGTCAATATAAGACCTGCAATAGTCTTTATGGGGAGCTAACACTTTGTCCATTGATTTTTGAAAAGCGCTACCCGCGTTTTTCATACCAAAGGGCATAACCCTCCATTGATAGTGGCCGGAATGAGTTACGAAAGCAGCATAGTGTCTGTCTTTCTCACTCATAGGAATCTGCCAGTATCCTTTTGTAAGGTCGAGCACAGTGATTACTTGTGCTTCCCCTATTTGATATAAAAGTTCGTTAGCATGCCTCATTGGATATGCATCCGGAATAGTGAAACTGTTCAAAAGTCTAACGTCTATACACAGACGTACACTACCATTCTTTTTAGCAACGCATACTAAAGGGTGAGCCTACTCACTATCACTTTGTTCAATAAGACCAAGTTCTAGAAGTTCTCGAATCTGACGATCTACTTCGTTTTGCAGAGTAATTGGAATTCGACACGGACGAAGTCTTTTGGGTGAACAGTCATTTGTAACTTTAACAACATGTCCTTCGACTTTAGCTATTCCAGGTTTAGTACTGAATACATCGTAATATTTACAAAGCAAAGAGCTCAGTTCATGACGTTGTCTGGCATCTAAGGGGGTTGTCATTTCCCTGATGATCTTCCACATTACTTTTAGTAGTAGTAACGCGCTCGGTAGGAGCAGCATGTAGTTGCCCAAAATCCTGGTCTTGATTAAAAACAAGCCCTATGTGCTGAACACGTGTCACATATGGTCGAATTTTATTGAAGTGTAGTTCTCTTCTTGAACTTTGGTCCAACTTAGTAGATTACATTCAGCCATCATCAAGTTCAACAATGGCTGAATGTAATCTACTAAGTTGGACCACAGTCGCTGGTCCAGACCAAGTATTCAATAGTTTGTGAGAAGATGTTGGTATCAAATTAAGAACTTTATCTCCTACTTGATATGTTTTCTCTCGGGATCTCAAATTATACCTATGGGCATAATTTTGCTGACTTAGTTGGGCATTCTCATTGGCAATTTTATGAGCAATTTTGAGTTTCTCTTGTAGCTATTCGACATACTTTTCCACAGATTGTGAAGCGATCATTGGAACAACTTTCTCTCCCGCCCAAACTTCCTTCAGCAATGCGGTTGGTCCCTTGGGTATTCGTCCATACACCAACTGATAAGGTGATATACCAGTGGTGCAATGAGGGACTTCTCTGTATGCAAACAGGAGATGTGGAAGATGCACATCCCATTCATTTCCATACTCCAGGATGTTTTTATTCATCATATCCTTTAGAGTTCTGTTCCACCTCTCCACTGCTCCCATACTCTCAGGATGCCTAGGTGTTGAAAATCTTGGAGATACTCTTATTAGATTCACAAAAGCACCAGTTAGTTTGGACGTAAAGTTCGTGCCCTGGTCAGTGCAAATCACTTTTGGAAATCCAGTACGAGCGAAAATTTGCATCAACACGTCGCACGTAGTTTTGGCCTTTATATTTCTGGTTGGAATTGCTTCAGCCCATCGAGTGCATAAGTCAACCGCACAAATGATGTATTTATGTCCTCTTCTGGACGGGGGTTCTAACGGACCCAGACAGTCAACGCTCCAAACCTCAAACGGATTATCTGGTCTTGTAATTGGTTGGATCGGGATACTATCTCGATAAGTTACAGTTCGTCTGACTTGACAAGGCTTGCAACTTCCGCAAAATTTTCTTACGTCAATTTTAATGGTCGGCCAGAAAAATGAATATTTTATTCGCTCTTTTGTTTTCTTTTCCCCAATATGTCCAGCTAACGGAATTTCATGGGCGGTATTCAATACGAACTCCCGCTTAATAGTTGGTAGCACTACTTGCTTGATTCCTTCTCCACACACCCACTCAGTGTGTATCAATAGTCCATCATCTACGTCAAAGCCGTTCCTACGTTCTTCCGCGAACTTCCAAATATTCGTCAAGGATTCGTCATCTTGCTGTAGTTTTATAAACTCTGACCTATTTTCTTTATAACCTTCCTTTTCTTCACTGGATGGGGTAAGATGCTTTATCTCGGAGGATTCTTCCTCATCATTCCTTGTAACTTCATTTAAACTGCACTTCAGTTCTGGTTTTTCATGTCCCACGTGAGGGGCAACTGGTTGGCATTGTTGGATATTTTCGTTCAGTGCCTCAAACGCTGTAGGACATATCCGCATATCACTCACTAATTTTTTGGACACTGCGCATATAACTGGAACTTCGCAATGTTGTGGATCGTTCACTTTCATGTTGAAAACCACCAATGGTGCTGTTTCAGCTAAACCAAAAGCACATACGAGTTTAACAGTCCCTTCTCCTTCACTATCTTCAATGGGAATTAGGTCATGTCTGATGACTGAAATTTGCGCACCCGTATCTAAAATGCCAACGAAAACAGCAGAACCGCACTTTAGTTCTATTCTTTTCAGTTTATCGCACTTGACTGAACTTGCCTTAGTATTGGTATTTGGTATTTTCAATTAATGTCACACTGGAGCAACACAACGGGCTATTGGTGACGGTCCGGGATCAATCCCAGAGGGAAAGTCCGAGGACAACACCACGTAATTTTGAACCGCGGTCAGATGACGAGGCAACACCTGAGCTGGCACCCCACTCTCCAAACTTCCACACCACGCCAACGTGAGGACATTTGAGGCCACGACAGATTTAACGTGCACCAGCCCCCTTTGTACACGACGGTGTTTGGCTGGATTCGATCTCGCAACCCTTCGGTTGCTAGTCCGTTACTCTTCCAACCGGGCCACCGCGGCCCGAACTTGCCTTAACCGGAGTCAATGTTGGCACTGTAATCCGAGCCGATAATACTTCTCTATCTTCTAAAGTTTTCTCTGTAGTGACCAAATTACTACTAAAGTTATCAGCTCTGTTCCGTGGTCCTTGGTTGTTATTCTTAGGACAAGCTCGTACGAAATGCGTTGAATCCCCACATGTAAAACAAGCAGGCTTAGATACTCTGGCACCTTTATCCTTTTGATAATATCCTTGATATTTTGTTTTGTCGAAGGGTTTGTCATTATCCCTATACTTAGTAGTGTTCACAAATCGCTGGTTTCTGCTATTTTCGAATTTCCCATTAAATTTAGATTTCTCTTCTTGCTGCCATCTAGGAATATCCTTTGCTTTGTCGAGGGATGTCCTTTTCTTCAATCCGTCTCTCAAACTTTCATATTCATCAACCTTCTCTGCGACTTCTAGAGGGTCGATCATTTTATTCCATTTGTCCAAGAAATGCTCCTTCACTTCATTTGGAACTCTGCGTTTGAGTTGATCAGCCACCATTAATTTCTTTAACTGATCGAAGCTCTGCACTTCTAGCTCATTGACCCATTCAGTAAAATAGTTATTCAATGCATGAGTGTAACTTCTCCAGGACTCTTCTGGATCTTTCTGATGTCGGAAAAATAATTGCCTCAATTTTTCGGGATTTAACTTATAGCGTTTCAACAACATTTTCTTAATGAAGTCATAGTCGTTTGCTTTCTCAGGAGGTTCTCGAGCTATGTTATTAGCTATTTCTGTTGGTAACAGTCCCAGCAAATAAGCTACCCATTCTAACTTGGGCACACGAGCCATCTATCTCTGCACGACGCTCAAAATTTACTAGATATAATTGCATTTCATCTTTCTTTTCATCATATTTCGGGGTAATCTGCATTAGTTGTACTCTGGAGCTTGTTTCGTTCGAACGTTCAATGACTTCATCCACAGGTGAAATACTACGTCTTAATTCCGGCCGTTTCATTTCAAGCTCGTGATCTCTTTCTTCTTTCTTGATTCGCTCATCTCGTTCTTCTTCTTCTTTGGTTTCTCGCCGAATTCGTTCTTCTTTGGTTTCTCGCCGAATTCGTTCTTCTTCTTTGGTTTCTCGCCGAAGTCGTTCTTCTTCTTCTCTTGTTTCTCGCCGAATTCGTTCTGTTTCTTCTTTTGTTTCTCATTGAATTCGTTCTTCGATAATCCTGCCCAGAGAAACCTTGGCATCATCTACGCTGAAGTTTTCACTTTCAACAATTAACTTTTTAATTTCTATCACTTTATTCACAGCACTAACTCCTATACCCAGATCAGTCGCCAGTTCAATCAAGTCCTCCTTCCTCCCTCTACCCAAGAACGACATGGTAAAAGAATTTCGACAGTAAATTCAAATTACTATTCAAATATACGATATGCGATTAACCCTCCTAATTATTCTCCAAAATCGAAATATTCATAATTCAAATGCATAATTCAAACAATAATGAAATAAAATCAGTAATAATTTTAAAACTCAATACTCGTTTCGATTTGTAACAAAATAAATATAGCCACCTATACTTTCGTTTTGGTTACACGTTGCAAACATATTTAGAATACACATTTAATTCTAAACTGGATTATACACTAATCAACACTCGTTTTAAAACAATTGAAATCAATTAATTAAAATTTACTGCGAAAAACTATTATTTTCTCTGATGTAACACAACAAACCCATCTACCTTACTTAACACAGGAAATAGAAAATTCTCTGAAAAGAAGAAAAAAAAATGTTTCGTCTAACGCCAAAACGAAATTGGAACACTGCCAGTTTTTATTTCTCATACAAAAAGAGAAAAAGGTTTGTATATAACACAATTTAATACCAGTTCCGCTTTCGTTTTACTGAATACCAATAAAATGAAAATATCTTCGTTCTCTAAATATATTAGTCACAACAATGTGCTATATTATCATTGATACGAACACAATTATTAATTGTATAAAACACAATTTAATAATTAAACACAATTCTACTTTTTGTTTTAATGAATACCAATAAAATCAAAATAACTTCTATCAGAACAAGTTTCCTTTTAAATGTATACGTTTCGTTTTACTATATTTTTCAAGTTTAATTATGTTAGAAAAACATTATTAAAAATATTTAGAGCAACTACTCTGTTCTTCATAAATACTATTTACTTTCATGTATGTCAATATCTTAACATTATAAACAATATTTGGGACTAGCGAATAATACAGGACTCTTACCTTCTTTTTCGCTCGTTGACATCCGCGTACAAGATTATCCTGTCGACTGCGCCACTACAGTTTCTCACTCACACTAATGTATTTTTAGTTCACTAGTATAATTGGTGTACTTCACTAGGTTAGTCCCAGCAGGTGATGCTGTTTTACCACGATGATTTGGCTCTTCAATAACCACTTCAGTTAAAATCACAAACACGTTTATTTAACAGAACGCAACACGAACATAAGACATTTAAGAAAATTGAAATTTATAATATATCCTCTATGGGATTTACAAATCACACACAGGTGACACGCCTGTGTTTTTCTTACACCGAGCGATCTACCTCGCTCCTAAGGCCTCCTCGGTACTACTGTACTTATTGTCACTTCCTTTCGGAAGTTGGCGAACGTTTTTATTATTGGCGGTCGCCAATTGTCTCTCTCCATTCTAAGCAGTCTTACAAAAACGAAACAGCTAAAACACAAAATGTGCTAATTAGATGTGCATAGATTACAAAAATATGAAATATTGTTGTTTACGTTAAGGAAGATATGAGAAAGAGACCTTCAAAACATGCAACATTAAGCGATTTCACAACTGCTCTTCAAAGTTGCAAGTCCTTAAAATGCTTGAAACTTCCAAAATATTTCATTTTGAGTTCTATTTTGGATATCATCATTTATGAATAAACTAAAACCCTGACCCAAATTTCATGAAAATCCGTCACCATACGGCCACAGATTTTCCTGACTTTTGCTCATTTCACATGGAAGAAGCCTCTTCTAACTTATCATCCATCACAGCATCCTACAAGGGATTAATTTCTAGAAAACACAGCCAGATTTTATAGTTTAAAATGAGAGATTTTCTGAAAGAAATATATGAAGCTCGCAGTGTTTAGAACAGTGTTGATATATACTGCAGTATCTGCATATTCCAGTCAATTTCTTTTACCCATGTGCGTCGTTGACCTTGGAAAAATATTTTTGATATTTTTCCAAGGTCATAATTAATAATATTTTTCCTACCTGAGAGAATTTGTAGCAAATGAATAAACAATGAACAGAAAAAGCACCGACTGCCCTGAAATAGAATTGCTTAAGGGGAGATGATTGTGAGAAGTAATAAACTGAAGGACAAAAATTAAGCCATAAAAAATATGATGCGTGAGAACTAGATTTGATGATACAAAGAAATGCGCATCATCTGGATACATAATATGTTCGTATAGAAACACATCTACTGTCAGTCTACATCACGAGAACTGCTCCCGAAACCAAGTCTGGGAGGTGGCCGTCGCTATGGATACGAAGCTCGTTCATTTCTTGTAGGAGTCGGCGATGATTTAAGTTTGTTTTTATACCACTGATGAAGACGGAACTAGGAAGTTTACTGGTATATATTTTCTCGGCGACAAATGAAAATCATAACAAATATATTTACAATTTGTCATCTAGTGCGCCAATGCGACAAACGAATACATTTCTTCAAGCATTCCGTATGGAAAACAGAATAGGGTCCGTTTCTACGGTAATGCACAGATGCAGGCTTTGCGTCGGAGCAGTTCCTGTGGTAGCCGCACAGCAGTGGAAACGTATTTTTTTAAAACTATTATCTGCCTGTAATTTTCTATATAAATAGAAACCAATATTTTCGATTTAAACTGTACCTGTATCCTGTCTTCAAATATTAACCTTCCGTGTGGATGTCCTCGATGTGGTATCGCGTTATTAACAAAACTGACTAGATCTTGATGAACGATATATCTCGTAATTAAAATAAAACTGACCAGATCTTGATCTTGTCATCATCAGAACATCGGATATATCTTGATGACGATATATCTTGTCAGCAAAATTGGTCAGATCTTGGTGGACGAGATATCTCGTGGAAACCACTTGGAGGATTAAACAAATAAAATTTCATGCTCATATTTTATTCGTTGTATGGTAAATACTCCTAGTCTGGTGTTGAAACTAGATGGCGCAACGTGTCGATAAAAATAAGTTTTTCTCGTGATTCAAAACTCTGCATGTATCAGTGAGTTATGTAATTGTAAATGTTGTTGTGTCTTCGCGTCTGTTCGTGGCGCCATGTGGTCGCTGGAGAATTTTCCCTCAGTATAGCATGAGAGCTATGGAGGTGGACGATAGAATTTGTTCATGCTCTCTTTTCTGGTTTTACGTTTACCTGGGTTTTTGCCCGAAAAGTAAAAGTAGAGTGATGTAATATATGTATATATTTAATGTGCGTAGGTATGTACAGATAAGGTTTGATAATAAATGTTTTATATAGAAGACACGGATGATTTTAGTTCATCGAGTTCATTTTTAAAGGATTAACCTCTCGTCACCAATGCACAGCACTTACCCAGGTAAGAGAAGCCTTTATTTAAGATCCTGAAGAATATTTACTGAACCTTACAGTGAATTTAAGGTGTATCAAATGAATAGTGGGCTCACTGTATCCTTTTAAATCATATTGGTTCCGGCACAGAACGGCTAATGTAGGGTAGACATAACTTAGTTTCTGTTCTGTCTTAGCTTCTGTTCTTAGTTTCTGTCCTTTGTTAATTGCTTGTGTCGAAAGCGCGCGTATATTAATATAGGTTCTCGGTATGGTAACAAGTGGCGTCCGCGATAGGGCGACAGTGAGTTTTGCTGGTAGGGTGATTGGTAGGGATGAAAGCTCAGAGGGTATAATTAAAGATAAATTGACGAAGCTACAAAGAGTACATAAAGAAATTGAGGAAATTATTGAGCAAATTTCGAATTCTTTAATTTCAAGTGGGGTAACACAAGAAAAGATTACGGAAGAAATGGAAGGTTGCGAAACTTATTCCGATGAATTTATTACTGACACGTTTAGTAAATGATAAGCAAAATGCTTCGCAATGTTAAATTTTGAAACGAGGTCAGTGATTCAAGTATTTCTGTAAGACAAAATCTTATAAACAAATGGAACTTAAGAAATGCGACGGAGAGTTACTGAATTGGCTTCCGTTCTGGTCGCAATTCGAAAAGTTTCACGATGATCCTGATTTGCACGAGAGTGACAAATTTCAGTATTTTGACCAGAGAATGAGACCGGGATCGCGGGCGAAAGATTTTTATTGACAGTTATCCGATAACTTCGCAAAATTATTCTAAAGCTGTTAGTGCACTTAAAGAGCGTTTTGAGAAATCTGACTTGTTAATTGAAGTGTACGTTCGGGACCTAATAAAATTTATCACAACCAATGTAAAATTTGACAACCGGGACAGATTACCATTGCCACAATTGTTCGCTAAAATTGAAGACACTTGAGGGCCTTCGAGCCTTTAGATATTAAAATTGATGAGAACTCTTGTTGGTTGTATCCGATGGTAGAATCCAGTCTGAGGAGGTTATGAGCGCTTGGCAAAGAAGTTCACTGTTTAGTGCGAGAGATGAAAAGAAAGATACTTCTCGCCTTACCAATTTAATGAAATTTTTGAAATGCCAAATGGAGGGCGAGGAAAGGTTTAAATTAGCACTCAGTGGTTTGAAATTTTAAATTACAGAGATAAATATCGCGATAAACCGAAAGAGGGATTGAAAAGCAAATCCAAGTCGAAGAAATCAGCGAATATTCCCACAACAGCAGGTTTTCTTACAACGAAAGATAACAATTGTATTTTCTGCAATAAGCAGCACAATAGCAAAGATTGCTTTGATGCACGTTCCCTATAATTTCAAGAGAAAGTTGATAAAATTAAGGAGAAAAGATGTTGTCTAAAATGTTTGGCGCATGGCCATCTTGCGAAATCATGTTAACAGTTTGTTTGGTGTTATGCGTGTGGTAGAGCACATGTAATTTCTCTTTGTCCACAAATGCACTCAGAGATTGGATACCATCAAGAAAAGTAATCCTCGGAAGCGGTGCAAACAACCACCGCGAGCCAAACCTGTTCCATAGAGGTGGCGTTGATGATACTGGAAGTTAAGGTTGGTAAAACAGTTACTCGAAAGGTAGGAGCACTTCTGGACTGTGGGTCCCAAAATTCATGTTTTAAGGCCAACTGCAAAGGAGGAAATCGTGGTTTCTACCTTGTTTGGTGGAACTAGGACTGAACCCAAGTTACATTGCACGTATCGCATTAGGTTACACTCGTCCAATCCAATTGCTAGACAAGATTTAGAATTTGAATTTTTAGATCTGGAGATCATTTGTGGGTACATACCGCGTTTACCTAAAAGACCTTTGTAAAGGAAATTAAAGCATCATAAGGTATGACTAACGGATATGGGAGCAGACTCCAAAAATTGAGATGTTAATAGGTAGTGATATTTATGGTAGAATTCTTACTGGGCAAGTTAAGCAACTTGAAGGAGGTTTAACAGCAATCAACACTAAGTTGGGATGGACCGTTTGTGGTCAACATAAGGAGCATCGCAATCCAAAGGAGGAAACATATCTTCTTTGTATTTGAAATCAAATTTAGCGATTCGGAACTGGAACGTTTCTGATCTTCGCCCTTCAAGGGTAGTTTTTTCCCCAATTTAGACTCAATTTTTCTGAAATAATTTAAGGCCTTGCATTTCTTCTAAAATTTCTTAATTTTAAAGATTTGTGTAAATGTACTCTTCTCTAAAAATATAAGCTAATTGTGGGTTAGGCTTTTCTTCAATTAATCACTCCCTATTGCATGAAAGAATACATTAAAGAATCCTGTCTGTGTCGCATAAGAAAGCAATACAAATTTTTGTTTTGAGTGATGATGTTTTGAGTGAAAATATAATTTCGTTTTATCCTAATACCGAATCATTTTCATCGAAATATTTTTACTTCGAAATCCAGAAAAACACGAAACAGTAAAGAAATATTTGAACTACGAATAGTTGCATAAATTAAATAAATTACGAAATAATTTTTAAGTTGATTAACGAATCTTACTCGACATAGTAACGACATGTAATATCTTGGAATGAGATTTTCTGTAGTCAGCCATCGAGTCTGATAATTATGCTGATAGGTTAATAATTAGGTAATTTGTTTAAGACATTGTTCAAGCGATATAGCTTGCAAATGTATAAATATTTTTAATATAAACTTATGTCCTGTTGAAGTCGACCTCGAATAAATCGCAAGAAATTTTCGCAGATCGTACAAAAAGTTTTTCGCTTTTGGTTCCTGTTTTCCTGATTGCTCCCGAATAATTTTTAGGACTTTCAAAGGCTCTAAGTATTGAAATAATTGCTTCAGAAGCAATTCGTTTTCATGCATTCGTCTGCAGGTCCTGTTCGGAACACAGTATTGATCACACACCATAAGTGTGTTTTAAGGTTTAACTTATTTTTATCAGTATAATTTCATTTACAGTTATCTTATTTTTACTACTTGCTACTTTATTTATGGTTACCTGATTTGTATTAGAATCTTCAAGCTTTATTATTTTTTATGTCAATGGCTTAGGTTCTCTAGTCCGTAATAGTAGTAGTAACTTTTGGCCGTAGCACATGCGCAGCAGCACGTACTTTTTCACCACTTTGTCAGTCGGGAATACAGTTTGTAGGTACAGACAGCTTATGCTTCTTTTCTTCTCTTTCCCAACCAACCAACATTTTTCTCTTTCTAAACTTTTATTCTTTTCAGCAAAATTTAAGGTCAATTCTGGTTTTCTGTAAATGATACTTTTTGAATTCTATTACATGAACATTTAATAGGGTTCAAAAATAGGACAAAAGTAGAAAATAGGACAGACGAACCTGACACAACATCAAACAAAGTCTTAAGTGGTCTTTTAGAACTTTTACTTTCAAATCATAGATAGTATTACGGTTCACTTTTGAATATCTTGAAGGAACTATTTGTCACAGTCCTTACTTATAATTTGCAACACTCTTTCTCAGTAAACATTTGGTACGGTTTACCTATTTACTATGCTTTTATCATTGACTCTAGTATCTAAAGAAGTTCATGAATGTCTGTAAAGATAAGACACAACCTCAAGAGTTTTGCAGACGTATGTGAATCTTCAATATTGTTCTCATTGACCATATTGTTATTATAACTTTCTTATTTGGTCATATTTTCATTTGAGTAAAACAATAAACATCAGTTCATGAATGTCTGTTTGGACCCGACACAGCATCAAGTGTTTGCAGACGTATGTGAATCTTGTTCTGGTTGACCATATTTTTATACATTTTTATTTGGTTATATTTTCAATTGCATATATTAAATAAAAATGAGTTAAGGAATGTTTGTACGGACACGACACAACCTCGTGTCTTTTCCCAACATATGTAAATATTTAATCTTGTTCGCATTGACCATATAATTATAACTTTTTTATTTGGTTGCATTTTAAATTACGCAATACATCACAAAATGTTTCATGTTCGTTAGATACTGATTGAGAAACTAAAGCAATGTTTTGTAATATTTTTCACCATCCCTGTATAGTAAACAAAATACTGAGAATTTTTTCATGGCACACTGAAAAATTACGTTTATACTGTTATCACATTTTGTTTTTCTGTAAGTGCTCTGAAAATTACAAAGAGTAAAGTATTCGTAAAGTACAATTTTCATGGTTTTTAAATTCCCCTTAAATTTTTCAAAAAAGTTAAGTGGTCTTTGTAGCATCGCATTTATTGGATACTGCACACAGAACTGTAGTAAAGATGAATTATTATAAAACAATTCATGTGAGTACAAACATTTTTTCCTTAAAGAACAGTTTTTAAAATCAGACATTTATAACGATTATCGAGGATGGGATTTATGAAAACATTTCATAACAATCTTGAAATTCACAACAGTTTATAGTGCAGTAACAATGTAACAGTATTCACAACAATACTCCAACATTCGATAGGTTAAGTATGTATCTTTTAGTTTCTTGAGACATAGGTGACATTTATTTATAATACATTAGTTTGATTCCTGTGTGCTATCCAATTTTCCATTCAGTAAGTCTGTCTAAAACATTTTTGAATAATTGCATTTGTTCGATGCAGATTAGTTTGAAAAAATGGTTCAAACACTAATACTGATACAAATCATGTCATTATTGCTGAAAGCAACCGTAAGAGCTATATTTGCTTTAATTCAAAGTTTATGGGTAGCATTTATTTTAATACATTATTCCAGTTCTATGTGGTCTGCAATACTTTTAATTTCGTAGGTAGGTAGTTAATTAACGTAGCACAGGAGCAATACAAGGGCTATTAACGACGGACCGGGATCAATCCCGAAGGGAAAGATCAAAGGACAACACCTCGTAATTTTGAACCAAGTTCATATGGCGAGAACAACATCTGAGCTGGCACCGCACTCTCAAAACTTCCACACCACTTCAACGTGAAGACATTTGAGGCCACGACAAATTTAATGTGCAACAATCTACTTGTACACCGACGGTCTTTGGCTGGACCTAGTTTCGAACTTGTAACCCTCCGGTTGTTAATCCGTTGCTCTTCCAACTGGGCCTTTTTAATTTAGTAATAGTCTGTCTAAAATAATTGCATTCGTTCAAAGCTGACTTGGTTGATAAAAATGGTCCAAAAATTGATACCGGGGTAACAATGTTCAAAGCAATTGATACCCTTAAGAGGTATATTTGGTTCAATTCATGGTTTACAGATAACATTTGTTTTAATATATTTTCCAGTTCCTGTATGCTCTCTAATAATTTCAATTCAGTAATAGTCTGTCTAAAACAATTCTGCGCTATAAATGTATTTATACAAAGCTGATTAGCTTGTTAATAATGATCTAAAAACTAATAGCACATAATATTAAACAGTGCTAGAACTTACTTGAATTTAGAACTTCCGTAAGATGTTTACTTGAATTCCAACCCCAGCTAATTGTTTATTTTTTAGTAATTTAAATCAAGAATTCCGTGGCTTGATGTCAAAATTGAAAATATCCAATTTTACGCAATATAGGTTGATACGGCTTTCTAACAAGAACAAATTTGCTTCGATAACTAGATTAGCAAGCAGGATGCAATATGTAAAGTTTTTAAAGTTTGATCAAACTCAAATTTATCAAGTGCCTGCAGATAGTAATTTCCTTTTTGTTGTCGTATTTATGGTTATAGAAAGGACTTCTTTCTTTAATCTGTAAGTTTATCTTCAAGGAACGTTTTTATGACACATGATACTCTCTTCATCCAAAGAATGGAGAATGCGATGAAAAAAAAAATAGCAGCGATAGCGTTTCCAACGAATTTTCCTCCTAGGAAAATTCGTTGGAAACGCTATCGCTGCTATTTTTGAAATGCCAAGTGGAGGGTGAGGAAAGGCTTAAATTAGCACGCAGTGGTTCTGAAATTTTAAATTACAGAGATAAATATCGCGATAAACCGAAAGAGGGATTGAAAAGCAAATCCAAGTCGAAGAAATCAGCGAATATTCCCACAGCAGCAGGTTTTCTTACAACGAAAGATAACAATTGTATTTTCTGCAATAAGCAGCACAATAGCAAAGATTGCTTTGATGCACGTTCCCTATAATTTCAAGAGAAAGTTGATAAAATTAAGGAGAAAAAATGTTGTCTAAAATGTTTGGCGCATGGCCATCTTGCGAAATCATGTTAACAGTTTGTTTGGTGTTATGCGTGTGGTAGAGCACATGTAATTTCTCTTTGTCCACAAATGCATTCAGAGATTGGATACCATCAAGAAAAGTAATCCTCGGAAGCGGTGCAAACAACCACCGCGAGCCAAACCTGTTCCATAGAGGTGGCGTTGATGATACTGGAAGTTAAGGTTGGTAAAACAGTTACTCGAAAGGTAGGAGCACTTCTGGACTGTGGGTCCCAAAATTCATGTTTTAAGGCCAACTGCAAAGGAGGAAATCGTGGTTTCTACCTTGTTTGGTGGAACTAGGACTGAACCCAAGTTACATTGCACGTATCGCATTAGGTTACACTCGTCCAATCCAATTGCTAGACAAGATTTAGAATTTGAATTTTTAGATCTGGAGATCATTTGTGGGTACATACCGCGTTTACCTAAAAGACCTTTGTAAAGGAAATTAAAGCATCATAAGGTATGACTAACGGATATGGGAGCAGACTCCAAAAATTGAGATGTTAATAGGTAGTGATATTTATGGTAGAATTCTTACTGGGCAAGTTAAGCAACTTGAAGGAGGTTTAACAGCAATCAACACTAAGTTGGGATGGACCGTTTGTGGTCAACATAAGGAGCATCGCAATCCAAAGGAGGAAACATATCTTCTTTGTATTTGAAATCAAATTTAGCGATTCGGAACTGGAACGTTTCTGATCTTCGCCCTTCAAGGGTAGTTTTTTCCCCAATTTAGACTCAATTTTTCTGAAATAATTTAAGGCCTTGCATTTCTTCTAAAATTTCTTAATTTTAAAGATTTGTGTAAATGTACTCTTCTCTAAAAATATAAGCTAATTGTGGGTTAGGCTTTTCTTCAATTAATCACTCCCTATTGCATGAAAGAATACATTAAAGAATCCTGTCTGTGTCGCATAAGAAAGCAATACAAATTTTTGTTTTGAGTGATGATGTTTTGAGTGAAAATATAATTTCGTTTTATCCTAATACCGAATCATTTTCATCGAAATATTTTTACTTCGAAATCCAGAAAAACACGAAACAGTAAAGAAATATTTGAACTACGAATAGTTGCATAAATTAAATAAATTACGAAATAATTTTTAAGTTGATTAACGAATCTTACTCGACATAGTAACGACATGTAATATCTTGGAATGAGATTTTCTGTAGTCAGCCATCGAGTCTGATAATTATGCTGATAGGTTAATAATTAGGTAATTTGTTTAAGACATTGTTCAAGCGATATAGCTTGCAAATGTATAAATATTTTTAATATAAACTTATGTCCTGTTGAAGTCGACCTCGAATAAATCGCAAGAAATTTTCGCAGATCGTACAAAAAGTTTTTCGCTTTTGGTTCCTGTTTTCCTGATTGCTCCCGAATAATTTTTAGGACTTTCAAAGGCTCTAAGTATTGAAATAATTGCTTCAGAAGCAATTCGTTTTCATGCATTCGTCTGCAGGTCCTGTTCGGAACACAGTATTGATCACACACCATAAGTGTGTTTTAAGGTTTAACTTATTTTTATCAGTATAATTTCATTTACAGTTATCTTATTTTTACTACTTGCTACTTTATTTATGGTTACCTGATTTGTATTAGAATCTTCAAGCTTTATTATTTTTTATGTCAATGGCTTAGGTTCTCTAGTCCGTAATAGTAGTAGTAACTTTTGGCCGTAGCACATGCGCAGCAGCACGTACTTTTTCACCACTTTGTCAGTCGGGAATACAGTTTGTAGGTACAGACAGCTTATGCTTCTTTTCTTCTCTTTCCCAACCAACCAACATTTTTCTCTTTCTAAACTTTTATTCTTTTCAGCAAAATTTAAGGTCAATTCTGGTTTTCTGTAAATGATACTTTTTGAATTCTATTACATGAACATTTAATAGGGTTCAAAAATAGGACAAAAGTAGAAAATAGGACAGACGAACCTGACACAACATCAAACAAAGTCTTAAGTGGTCTTTTAGAACTTTTACTTTCAAATCATAGATAGTATTACGGTTCACTTTTGAATATCTTGAAGGAACTATTTGTCACAGTCCTTACTTATAATTTGCAACACTCTTTCTCAGTAAACATTTGGTACGGTTTACCTATTTACTATGCTTTTATCATTGACTCTAGTATCTAAAGAAGTTCATGAATGTCTGTAAAGATAAGACACAACCTCAAGAGTTTTGCAGACGTATGTGAATCTTCAATATTGTTCTCATTGACCATATTGTTATTATAACTTTCTTATTTGGTCATATTTTCATTTGAGTAAAACAATAAACATCAGTTCATGAATGTCTGTTTGGACCCGACACAGCATCAAGTGTTTGCAGACGTATGTGAATCTTGTTCTGGTTGACCATATTTTTATACATTTTTATTTGGTTATATTTTCAATTGCATATATTAAATAAAAATGAGTTAAGGAATGTTTGTACGGACACGACACAACCTCGTGTCTTTTCCCAACATATGTAAATATTTAATCTTGTTCGCATTGACCATATAATTATAACTTTTTTATTTGGTTGCATTTTAAATTACGCAATACATCACAAAATGTTTCATGTTCGTTAGATACTGATTGAGAAACTAAAACAATGTTTTGTAATATTTTTCACCATCCCTGTATAGTAAACAAAATACTGAGAATTTTTTCATGGCACACTGAAAAATTACGTTTATACTGTTATCACATTTTGTTTTTCTGTAAGTGCTCTGAAAATTACAAAGAGTAAAGTATTCGTAAAGTACAATTTTCATGGTTTTTAAATTCCCCTTAAATTTTTCAAAAAAGTTAAGTGGTCTTTGTAGCATCGCATTTATTGGATACTGCACACAGAACTGTAGTAAAGATGAATTATTATAAAACAATTCATGTGAGTACAAACATTTTTTCCTTAAAGAACAGTTTTTAAAATCAGACATTTATAACGATTATCGAGGATGGGATTTATGAAAACATTTCATAACAATCTTGAAATTCACAACAGTTTATAGTGCAGTAACAATGTAACAGTATTCACAACAATACTCCAACATTCGATAGGTTAAGTATGTATCTTTTAGTTTCTTGAGACATAGGTGACATTTATTTATAATACATTAGTTTGATTCCTGTGTGCTATCCAATTTTCCATTCAGTAAGTCTGTCTAAAACATTTTTGAATAATTGCATTTGTTCGATGCAGATTAGTTTGAAAAAATGGTTCAAACACTAATACTGATACAAATCATGTCATTATTGCTGAAAGCAACCGTAAGAGCTATATTTGCTTTAATTCAAAGTTTATGGGTAGCATTTATTTTAATACATTATTCCAGTTCTATGTGGTCTGCAATACTTTTAATTTCGTAGGTAGGTAGTTAATTAACGTAGCACAGGAGCAATACAAGGGCTATTAACGACGGACCGGGATCAATCCCGAAGGGAAAGATCAAAGGACAACACCTCGTAATTTTGAACCAAGTTCATATGGCGAGAACAACATCTGAGCTGGCACCGCACTCTCAAAACTTCCACACCACTTCAACGTGAAGACATTTGAGGCCACGACAAATTTAATGTGCAACAATCTACTTGTACACCGACGGTCTTTGGCTGGACCTAGTTTCGAACTTGTAACCCTCCGGTTGTTAATCCGTTGCTCTTCCAACTGGGCCTTTTTAATTTAGTAATAGTCTGTCTAAAATAATTGCATTCGTTCAAAGCTGACTTGGTTGATAAAAATGGTCCAAAAATTGATACCGGGGTAACAATGTTCAAAGCAATTGATACCCTTAAGAGGTATATTTGGTTCAATTCATGGTTTACAGATAACATTTGTTTTAATATATTTTCCAGTTCCTGTATGCTCTCTAATAATTTCAATTCAGTAATAGTCTGTCTAAAACAATTCTGCGCTATAAATGTATTTATACAAAGCTGATTAGCTTGTTAATAATGATCTAAAAACTAATAGCACATAATATTAAACAGTGCTAGAACTTACTTGAATTTAGAACTTCCGTAAGATGTTTACTTGAATTCCAACCCCAGCTAATTGTTTATTTTTTAGTAATTTAAATCAAGAATTCCGTGGCTTGATGTCAAAATTGAAAATATCCAATTTTACGCAATATAGGTTGATACGGCTTTCTAACAAGAACAAATTTGCTTCGATAACTAGATTAGCAAGCAGGATGCAATATGTAAAGTTTTTAAAGTTTGATCAAACTCAAATTTATCAAGTGCCTGCAGATAGTAATTTCCTTTTTGTTGTCGTATTTATGGTTATAGAAAGGACTTCTTTCTTTAATCTGTAAGTTTATCTTCAAGGAACGTTTTTATGACACATGATACTCTCTTCATCCAAAGAATGGAGAATGCGATGAAAAAAAAAATAGCAGCGATAGCGTTTCCAACGAATTTTCCTCCTAGGAAAATTCGTTGGAAACGCTATCGCTGCTATTTTTGAAATGCCAAGTGGAGGGTGAGGAAAGGCTTAAATTAGCACGCAGTGGTTCTGAAATTTTAAATTACAGAGATAAATATCGCGATAAACCGAAAGAGGGATTGAAAAGCAAATCCAAGTCGAAGAAATCAGCGAATATTCCCACAGCAGCAGGTTTTCTTACAACGAAAGATAACAATTGTATTTTCTGCAATAAGCAGCACAATAGCAAAGATTGCTTTGATGCACGTTCCCTATAATTTCAAGAGAAAGTTGATAAAATTAAGGAGAAAAAATGTTGTCTAAAATGTTTGGCGCATGGCCATCTTGCGAAATCATGTTAACAGTTTGTTTGGTGTTATGCGTGTGGTAGAGCACATGTAATTTCTCTTTGTCCACAAATGCATTCAGAGATTGGATACCATCAAGAAAAGTAATCCTCGGAAGCGGTGCAAACAACCACCGCGAGCCAAACCTGTTCCATAGAGGTGGCGTTGATGATACTGGAAGTTAAGGTTGGTAAAACAGTTACTCGAAAGGTAGGAGCACTTCTGGACTGTGGGTCCCAAAATTCATGTTTTAAGGCCAACTGCAAAGGAGGAAATCGTGGTTTCTACCTTGTTTGGTGGAACTAGGACTGAACCCAAGGTACATTGCACGTATCGCATTAGGTTACACTCGTCCAATCCAATTGCTAGACAAGATTTAGAATTTGAATTTTTAGATCTGGAGATCATTTGTGGGTACATACCGCGTTTACCTAAAAGACCTTTGTAAAGGAAATTAAAGCATCATAAGGTATGACTAACGGATATGGGAGCAGACTCCAAAAATTGAGATGTTAATAGGTAGTGATATTTATGGTAGAATTCTTACTGGGCAAGTTAAGCAACTTGAAGGAGGTTTAACAGCAATCAACACTAAGTTGGGATGGACCGTTTGTGGTCAACATAAGGAGCATCGCAATCCAAAGGAGGAAACATATCTTCTTTGTATTTGAAATCAAATTTAGCGATTCGGAACTGGAACGTTTCTGATCTACGCCCTTCAAGGGTAGTTTTTTCCCCAATTTAGACTCAATTTTTCTGAAATAATTTAAGGCCTTGCATTTCTTCTAAAATTTCTTAATTTTAAAGATTTGTGTAAATGTACTCTTCTCTAAAAATATAAGCTAATTGTGGGTTAGGCTTTTCTTCAATTAATCACTCCCTATTGCATGAAAGAATACATTAAAGAATCCTGTCTGTGTCGCATAAGAAAGCAATACAAATTTTTGTTTTGAGTGATGATGTTTTGAGTGAAAATATAATTTCGTTTTATCCTAATACCGAATCATTTTCATCGAAATATTTTTACTTCGAAATCCAGAAAAACACGAAACAGTAAAGAAATATTTGAACTACGAATAGTTGCATAAATTAAATAAATTACGAAATAATTTTTAAGTTGATTAACGAATCTTACTCGACATAGTAACGACATGTAATATCTTGGAATGAGATTTTCTGTAGTCAGCCATCGAGTCTGATAATTATGCTGATAGGTTAATAATTAGGTAATTTGTTTAAGACATTGTTCAAGCGATATAGCTTGCAAATGTATAAATATTTTTAATATAAACTTATGTCCTGTTGAAGTCGACCTCGAATAAATCGCAAGAAATTTTCGCAGATCGTACAAAAAGTTTTTCGCTTTTGGTTCCTGTTTTCCTGATTGCTCCCGAATAATTTTTAGGACTTTCAAAGGCTCTAAGTATTGAAATAATTGCTTCAGAAGCAATTCGTTTTCATGCATTCGTCTGCAGGTCCTGTTCGGAACACAGTATTGATCACACACCATAAGTGTGTTTTAAGGTTTAACTTATTTTTATCAGTATAATTTCATTTACAGTTATCTTATTTTTACTACTTGCTACTTTATTTATGGTTACCTGATTTGTATTAGAATCTTCAAGCTTTATTATTTTTTATGTCAATGGCTTAGGTTCTCTAGTCCGTAATAGTAGTAGTAACTTTTGGCCGTAGCACATGCGCAGCAGCACGTACTTTTTCACCACTTTGTCAGTCGGGAATACAGTTTGTAGGTACAGACAGCTTATGCTTCTTTTCTTCTCTTTCCCAACCAACCAACATTTTTCTCTTTCTAAACTTTTATTCTTTTCAGCAAAATTTAAGGTCAATTCTGGTTTTCTGTAAATGATACTTTTTGAATTCTATTACATGAACATTTAATAGGGTTCAAAAATAGGACAAAAGTAGAAAATAGGACAGACGAACCTGACACAACATCAAACAAAGTCTTAAGTGGTCTTTTAGAACTTTTACTTTCAAATCATAGATAGTATTACGGTTCACTTTTGAATATCTTGAAGGAACTATTTGTCACAGTCCTTACTTATAATTTGCAACACTCTTTCTCAGTAAACATTTGGTACGGTTTACCTATTTACTATGCTTTTATCATTGACTCTAGTATCTAAAGAAGTTCATGAATGTCTGTAAAGATAAGACACAACCTCAAGAGTTTTGCAGACGTATGTGAATCTTCAATATTGTTCTCATTGACCATATTGTTATTATAACTTTCTTATTTGGTCATATTTTCATTTGAGTAAAACAATAAACATCAGTTCATGAATGTCTGTTTGGACCCGACACAGCATCAAGTGTTTGCAGACGTATGTGAATCTTGTTCTGGTTGACCATATTTTTATACATTTTTATTTGGTTATATTTTCAATTGCATATATTAAATAAAAATGAGTTAAGGAATGTTTGTACGGACACGACACAACCTCGTGTCTTTTCCCAACATATGTAAATATTTAATCTTGTTCGCATTGACCATATAATTATAACTTTTTTATTTGGTTGCATTTTAAATTACGCAATACATCACAAAATGTTTCATGTTCGTTAGATACTGATTGAGAAACTAAAGCAATGTTTTGTAATATTTTTCACCATCCCTGTATAGTAAACAAAATACTGAGAATTTTTTCATGGCACACTGAAAAATTACGTTTATACTGTTATCACATTTTGTTTTTCTGTAAGTGCTCTGAAAATTACAAAGAGTAAAGTATTCGTAAAGTACAATTTTCATGGTTTTTAAATTCCCCTTAAATTTTTCAAAAAAGTTAAGTGGTCTTTGTAGCATCGCATTTATTGGATACTGCACACAGAACTGTAGTAAAGATGAATTATTATAAAACAATTCATGTGAGTACAAACATTTTTTCCTTAAAGAACAGTTTTTAAAATCAGACATTTATAACGATTATCGAGGATGGGATTTATGAAAACATTTCATAACAATCTTGAAATTCACAACAGTTTATAGTGCAGTAACAATGTAACAGTATTCACAACAATACTCCAACATTCGATAGGTTAAGTATGTATCTTTTAGTTTCTTGAGACATAGGTGACATTTATTTATAATACATTAGTTTGATTCCTGTGTGCTATCCAATTTTCCATTCAGTAAGTCTGTCTAAAACATTTTTGAATAATTGCATTTGTTCGATGCAGATTAGTTTGAAAAAATGGTTCAAACACTAATACTGATACAAATCATGTCATTATTGCTGAAAGCAACCGTAAGAGCTATATTTGCTTTAATTCAAAGTTTATGGGTAGCATTTATTTTAATACATTATTCCAGTTCTATGTGGTCTGCAATACTTTTAATTTCGTAGGTAGGTAGTTAATTAACGTAGCACAGGAGCAATACAAGGGCTATTAACGACGGACCGGGATCAATCCCGAAGGGAAAGATCAAAGGACAACACCTCGTAATTTTGAACCAAGTTCATATGGCGAGAACAACATCTGAGCTGGCACCGCACTCTCAAAACTTCCACACCACTTCAACGTGAAGACATTTGAGGCCACGACAAATTTAATGTGCAACAATCTACTTGTACACCGACGGTCTTTGGCTGGACCTAGTTTCGAACTTGTAACCCTCCGGTTGTTAATCCGTTGCTCTTCCAACTGGGCCTTTTTAATTTAGTAATAGTCTGTCTAAAATAATTGCATTCGTTCAAAGCTGACTTGGTTGATAAAAATGGTCCAAAAATTGATACCGGGGTAACAATGTTCAAAGCAATTGATACCCTTAAGAGGTATATTTGGTTCAATTCATGGTTTACAGATAACATTTGTTTTAATATATTTTCCAGTTCCTGTATGCTCTCTAATAATTTCAATTCAGTAATAGTCTGTCTAAAACAATTCTGCGCTATAAATGTATTTATACAAAGCTGATTAGCTTGTTAATAATGATCTAAAAACTAATAGCACATAATATTAAACAGTGCTAGAACTTACTTGAATTTAGAACTTCCGTAAGATGTTTACTTGAATTCCAACCCCAGCTAATTGTTTATTTTTTAGTAATTTAAATCAAGAATTCCGTGGCTTGATGTCAAAATTGAAAATATCCAATTTTACGCAATATAGGTTGATACGGCTTTCTAACAAGAACAAATTTGCTTCGATAACTAGATTAGCAAGCAGGATGCAATATGTAAAGTTTTTAAAGTTTGATCAAACTCAAATTTATCAAGTGCCTGCAGATAGTAATTTCCTTTTTGTTGTCGTATTTATGGTTATAGAAAGGACTTCTTTCTTTAATCTGTAAGTTTATCTTCAAGGAACGTTTTTATGACACATGATACTCTCTTCATCCAAAGAATGGAGAATGCGATGAAAAAAAAAATAGCAGCGATAGCGTTTCCAACGAATTTTCCTCCTAGGAAAATTCGTTGGAAACGCTATCGCTGCTATTTTTGAAATGCCAAGTGGAGGGTGAGGAAAGGCTTAAATTAGCACGCAGTGGTTCTGAAATTTTAAATTACAGAGATAAATATCGCGATAAACCGAAAGAGGGATTGAAAAGCAAATCCAAGTCGAAGAAATCAGCGAATATTCCCACAGCAGCAGGTTTTCTTACAACGAAAGATAACAATTGTATTTTCTGCAATAAGCAGCACAATAGCAAAGATTGCTTTGATGCACGTTCCCTATAATTTCAAGAGAAAGTTGATAAAATTAAGGAGAAAAAATGTTGTCTAAAATGTTTGGCGCATGGCCATCTTGCGAAATCATGTTAACAGTTTGTTTGGTGTTATGCGTGTGGTAGAGCACATGTAATTTCTCTTTGTCCACAAATGCATTCAGAGATTGGATACCATCAAGAAAAGTAATCCTCGGAAGCGGTGCAAACAACCACCGCGAGCCAAACCTGTTCCATAGAGGTGGCGTTGATGATACTGGAAGTTAAGGTTGGTAAAACAGTTACTCGAAAGGTAGGAGCACTTCTGGACTGTGGGTCCCAAAATTCATGTTTTAAGGCCAACTGCAAAGGAGGAAATCGTGGTTTCTACCTTGTTTGGTGGAACTAGGACTGAACCCAAGTTACATTGCACGTATCGCATTAGGTTACACTCGTCCAATCCAATTGCTAGACAAGATTTAGAATTTGAATTTTTAGATCTGGAGATCATTTGTGGGTACATACCGCGTTTACCTAAAAGACCTTTGTAAAGGAAATTAAAGCATCATAAGGTATGACTAACGGATATGGGAGCAGACTCCAAAAATTGAGATGTTAATAGGTAGTGATATTTATGGTAGAATTCTTACTGGGCAAGTTAAGCAACTTGAAGGAGGTTTAACAGCAATCAACACTAAGTTGGGATGGACCGTTTGTGGTCAACATAAGGAGCATCGCAATCCAAAGGAGGAAACATATCTTCTTTGTATTTGAAATCAAATTTAGCGATTCGGAACTGGAACGTTTCTGATCTTCGCCCTTCAAGGGTAGTTTTTTCCCCAATTTAGACTCAATTTTTCTGAAATAATTTAAGGCCTTGCATTTCTTCTAAAATTTCTTAATTTTAAAGATTTGTGTAAATGTACTCTTCTCTAAAAATATAAGCTAATTGTGGGTTAGGCTTTTCTTCAATTAATCACTCCCTATTGCATGAAAGAATACATTAAAGAATCCTGTCTGTGTCGCATAAGAAAGCAATACAAATTTTTGTTTTGAGTGATGATGTTTTGAGTGAAAATATAATTTCGTTTTATCCTAATACCGAATCATTTTCATCGAAATATTTTTACTTCGAAATCCAGAAAAACACGAAACAGTAAAGAAATATTTGAACTACGAATAGTTGCATAAATTAAATAAATTACGAAATAATTTTTAAGTTGATTAACGAATCTTACTCGACATAGTAACGACATGTAATATCTTGGAATGAGATTTTCTGTAGTCAGCCATCGAGTCTGATAATTATGCTGATAGGTTAATAATTAGGTAATTTGTTTAAGACATTGTTCAAGCGATATAGCTTGCAAATGTATAAATATTTTTAATATAAACTTATGTCCTGTTGAAGTCGACCTCGAATAAATCGCAAGAAATTTTCGCAGATCGTACAAAAAGTTTTTCGCTTTTGGTTCCTGTTTTCCTGATTGCTCCCGAATAATTTTTAGGACTTTCAAAGGCTCTAAGTATTGAAATAATTGCTTCAGAAGCAATTCGTTTTCATGCATTCGTCTGCAGGTCCTGTTCGGAACACAGTATTGATCACACACCATAAGTGTGTTTTAAGGTTTAACTTATTTTTATCAGTATAATTTCATTTACAGTTATCTTATTTTTACTACTTGCTACTTTATTTATGGTTACCTGATTTGTATTAGAATCTTCAAGCTTTATTATTTTTTATGTCAATGGCTTAGGTTCTCTAGTCCGTAATAGTAGTAGTAACTTTTGGCCGTAGCACATGCGCAGCAGCACGTACTTTTTCACCACTTTGTCAGTCGGGAATACAGTTTGTAGGTACAGACAGCTTATGCTTCTTTTCTTCTCTTTCCCAACCAACCAACATTTTTCTCTTTCTAAACTTTTATTCTTTTCAGCAAAATTTAAGGTCAATTCTGGTTTTCTGTAAATGATACTTTTTGAATTCTATTACATGAACATTTAATAGGGTTCAAAAATAGGACAAAAGTAGAAAATAGGACAGACGAACCTGACACAACATCAAACAAAGTCTTAAGTGGTCTTTTAGAACTTTTACTTTCAAATCATAGATAGTATTACGGTTCACTTTTGAATATCTTGAAGGAACTATTTGTCACAGTCCTTACTTATAATTTGCAACACTCTTTCTCAGTAAACATTTGGTACGGTTTACCTATTTACTATGCTTTTATCATTGACTCTAGTATCTAAAGAAGTTCATGAATGTCTGTAAAGATAAGACACAACCTCAAGAGTTTTGCAGACGTATGTGAATCTTCAATATTGTTCTCATTGACCATATTGTTATTATAACTTTCTTATTTGGTCATATTTTCATTTGAGTAAAACAATAAACATCAGTTCATGAATGTCTGTTTGGACCCGACACAGCATCAAGTGTTTGCAGACGTATGTGAATCTTGTTCTGGTTGACCATATTTTTATACATTTTTATTTGGTTATATTTTCAATTGCATATATTAAATAAAAATGAGTTAAGGAATGTTTGTACGGACACGACACAACCTCGTGTCTTTTCCCAACATATGTAAATATTTAATCTTGTTCGCATTGACCATATAATTATAACTTTTTTATTTGGTTGCATTTTAAATTACGCAATACATCACAAAATGTTTCATGTTCGTTAGATACTGATTGAGAAACTAAAGCAATGTTTTGTAATATTTTTCACCATCCCTGTATAGTAAACAAAATACTGAGAATTTTTTCATGGCACACTGAAAAATTACGTTTATACTGTTATCACATTTTGTTTTTCTGTAAGTGCTCTGAAAATTACAAAGAGTAAAGTATTCGTAAAGTACAATTTTCATGGTTTTTAAATTCCCCTTAAATTTTTCAAAAAAGTTAAGTGGTCTTTGTAGCATCGCATTTATTGGATACTGCACACAGAACTGTAGTAAAGATGAATTATTATAAAACAATTCATGTGAGTACAAACATTTTTTCCTTAAAGAACAGTTTTTAAAATCAGACATTTATAACGATTATCGAGGATGGGATTTATGAAAACATTTCATAACAATCTTGAAATTCACAACAGTTTATAGTGCAGTAACAATGTAACAGTATTCACAACAATACTCCAACATTCGATAGGTTAAGTATGTATCTTTTAGTTTCTTGAGACATAGGTGACATTTATTTATAATACATTAGTTTGATTCCTGTGTGCTATCCAATTTTCCATTCAGTAAGTCTGTCTAAAACATTTTTGAATAATTGCATTTGTTCGATGCAGATTAGTTTGAAAAAATGGTTCAAACACTAATACTGATACAAATCATGTCATTATTGCTGAAAGCAACCGTAAGAGCTATATTTGCTTTAATTCAAAGTTTATGGGTAGCATTTATTTTAATACATTATTCCAGTTCTATGTGGTCTGCAATACTTTTAATTTCGTAGGTAGGTAGTTAATTAACGTAGCACAGGAGCAATACAAGGGCTATTAACGACGGACCGGGATCAATCCCGAAGGGAAAGATCAAAGGACAACACCTCGTAATTTTGAACCAAGTTCATATGGCGAGAACAACATCTGAGCTGGCACCGCACTCTCAAAACTTCCACACCACTTCGACGTGAAGACATTTGAGGCCACGACAAATTTAATGTGCAACAATCTACTTGTACACCGACGGTCTTTGGCTGGACCTAGTTTCGAACTTGTAACCCTCCGGTTGTTAATCCGTTGCTCTTCCAACTGGGCCTTTTTAATTTAGTAATAGTCTGTCTAAAATAATTGCATTCGTTCAAAGCTGACTTGGTTGATAAAAATGGTCCAAAAATTGATACCGGGGTAACAATGTTCAAAGCAATTGATACCCTTAAGAGGTATATTTGGTTCAATTCATGGTTTACAGATAACATTTGTTTTAATATATTTTCCAGTTCCTGTATGCTCTCTAATAATTTCAATTCAGTAATAGTCTGTCTAAAACAATTCTGCGCTATAAATGTATTTATACAAAGCTGATTAGCTTGTTAATAATGATCTAAAAACTAATAGCACATAATATTAAACAGTGCTAGAACTTACTTGAATTTAGAACTTCCGTAAGATGTTTACTTGAATTCCAACCCCAGCTAATTGTTTATTTTTTAGTAATTTAAATCAAGAATTCCGTGGCTTGATGTCAAAATTGAAAATATCCAATTTTACGCAATATAGGTTGATACGGCTTTCTAACAAGAACAAATTTGCTTCGATAACTAGATTAGCAAGCAGGATGCAATATGTAAAGTTTTTAAAGTTTGATCAAACTCAAATTTATCAAGTGCCTGCAGATAGTAATTTCCTTTTTGTTGTCGTATTTATGGTTATAGAAAGGACTTCTTTCTTTAATCTGTAAGTTTATCTTCAAGGAACGTTTTTATGACACATGATACTCTCTTCATCCAAAGAATGGAGAATGCGATGAAAAAAAAAATAGCAGCGATAGCGTTTCCAACGAATTTTCCTCCTAGGAAAATTCGTTGGAAACGCTATCGCTGCTATTTTTGAAATGCCAAGTGGAGGGTGAGGAAAGGCTTAAATTAGCACGCAGTGGTTCTGAAATTTTAAATTACAGAGATAAATATCGCGATAAACCGAAAGAGGGATTGAAAAGCAAATCCAAGTCGAAGAAATCAGCGAATATTCCCACAGCAGCAGGTTTTCTTACAACGAAAGATAACAATTGTATTTTCTGCAATAAGCAGCACAATAGCAAAGATTGCTTTGATGCACGTTCCCTATAATTTCAAGAGAAAGTTGATAAAATTAAGGAGAAAAAATGTTGTCTAAAATGTTTGGCGCATGGCCATCTTGCGAAATCATGTTAACAGTTTGTTTGGTGTTATGCGTGTGGTAGAGCACATGTAATTTCTCTTTGTCCACAAATGCATTCAGAGATTGGATACCATCAAGAAAAGTAATCCTCGGAAGCGGTGCAAACAACCACCGCGAGCCAAACCTGTTCCATAGAGGTGGCGTTGATGATACTGGAAGTTAAGGTTGGTAAAACAGTTACTCGAAAGGTAGGAGCACTTCTGGACTGTGGGTCCCAAAATTCATGTTTTAAGGCCAACTGCAAAGGAGGAAATCGTGGTTTCTACCTTGTTTGGTGGAACTAGGACTGAACCCAAGGTACATTGCACGTATCGCATTAGGTTACACTCGTCCAATCCAATTGCTAGACAAGATTTAGAATTTGAATTTTTAGATCTGGAGATCATTTGTGGGTACATACCGCGTTTACCTAAAAGACCTTTGTAAAGGAAATTAAAGCATCATAAGGTATGACTAACGGATATGGGAGCAGACTCCAAAAATTGAGATGTTAATAGGTAGTGATATTTATGGTAGAATTCTTACTGGGCAAGTTAAGCAACTTGAAGGAGGTTTAACAGCAATCAACACTAAGTTGGGATGGACCGTTTGTGGTCAACATAAGGAGCATCGCAATCCAAAGGAGGAAACATATCTTCTTTGTATTTGAAATCAAATTTAGCGATTCGGAACTGGAACGTTTCTGATCTACGCCCTTCAAGGGTAGTTTTTTCTCCAATTTAGACTCAATTTTTCTGAAATAATTTAAGGCCTTGCATTTCTTCTAAAATTTCTTAATTTTAAAGATTTGTGTAAATGTACTCTTCTCTAAAAATATAAGCTAATTGTGGGTTAGGCTTTTCTTCAATTAATCACTCCCTATTGCATGAAAGAATACATTAAAGAATCCTGTCTGTGTCGCATAAGAAAGCAATACAAATTTTTGTTTTGAGTGATGATGTTTTGAGTGAAAATATAATTTCGTTTTATCCTAATACCGAATCATTTTCATCGAAATATTTTTACTTCGAAATCCAGAAAAACACGAAACAGTAAAGAAATATTTGAACTACGAATAGTTGCATAAATTAAATAAATTACGAAATAATTTTTAAGTTGATTAACGAATCTTACTCGACATAGTAACGACATGTAATATCTTGGAATGAGATTTTCTGTAGTCAGCCATCGAGTCTGATAATTATGCTGATAGGTTAATAATTAGGTAATTTGTTTAAGACATTGTTCAAGCGATATAGCTTGCAAATGTATAAATATTTTTAATATAAACTTATGTCCTGTTGAAGTCGACCTCGAATAAATCGCAAGAAATTTTCGCAGATCGTACAAAAAGTTTTTCGCTTTTGGTTCCTGTTTTCCTGATTGCTCCCGAATAATTTTTAGGACTTTCAAAGGCTCTAAGTATTGAAATAATTGCTTCAGAAGCAATTCGTTTTCATGCATTCGTCTGCAGGTCCTGTTCGGAACACAGTATTGATCACACACCATAAGTGTGTTTTAAGGTTTAACTTATTTTTATCAGTATAATTTCATTTACAGTTATCTTATTTTTACTACTTGCTACTTTATTTATGGTTACCTGATTTGTATTAGAATCTTCAAGCTTTATTATTTTTTATGTCAATGGCTTAGGTTCTCTAGTCCGTAATAGTAGTAGTAACTTTTGGCCGTAGCACATGCGCAGCAGCACGTACTTTTTCACCACTTTGTCAGTCGGGAATACAGTTTGTAGGTACAGACAGCTTATGCTTCTTTTCTTCTCTTTCCCAACCAACCAACATTTTTCTCTTTCTAAACTTTTATTCTTTTCAGCAAAATTTAAGGTCAATTCTGGTTTTCTGTAAATGATACTTTTTGAATTCTATTACATGAACATTTAATAGGGTTCAAAAATAGGACAAAAGTAGAAAATAGGACAGACGAACCTGACACAACATCAAACAAAGTCTTAAGTGGTCTTTTAGAACTTTTACTTTCAAATCATAGATAGTATTACGGTTCACTTTTGAATATCTTGAAGGAACTATTTGTCACAGTCCTTACTTATAATTTGCAACACTCTTTCTCAGTAAACATTTGGTACGGTTTACCTATTTACTATGCTTTTATCATTGACTCTAGTATCTAAAGAAGTTCATGAATGTCTGTAAAGATAAGACACAACCTCAAGAGTTTTGCAGACGTATGTGAATCTTCAATATTGTTCTCATTGACCATATTGTTATTATAACTTTCTTATTTGGTCATATTTTCATTTGAGTAAAACAATAAACATCAGTTCATGAATGTCTGTTTGGACCCGACACAGCATCAAGTGTTTGCAGACGTATGTGAATCTTGTTCTGGTTGACCATATTTTTATACATTTTTATTTGGTTATATTTTCAATTGCATATATTAAATAAAAATGAGTTAAGGAATGTTTGTACGGACACGACACAACCTCGTGTCTTTTCCCAACATATGTAAATATTTAATCTTGTTCGCATTGACCATATAATTATAACTTTTTTATTTGGTTGCATTTTAAATTACGCAATACATCACAAAATGTTTCATGTTCGTTAGATACTGATTGAGAAACTAAAGCAATGTTTTGTAATATTTTTCACCATCCCTGTATAGTAAACAAAATACTGAGAATTTTTTCATGGCACACTGAAAAATTACGTTTATACTGTTATCACATTTTGTTTTTCTGTAAGTGCTCTGAAAATTACAAAGAGTAAAGTATTCGTAAAGTACAATTTTCATGGTTTTTAAATTCCCCTTAAATTTTTCAAAAAAGTTAAGTGGTCTTTGTAGCATCGCATTTATTGGATACTGCACACAGAACTGTAGTAAAGATGAATTATTATAAAACAATTCATGTGAGTACAAACATTTTTTCCTTAAAGAACAGTTTTTAAAATCAGACATTTATAACGATTATCGAGGATGGGATTTATGAAAACATTTCATAACAATCTTGAAATTCACAACAGTTTATAGTGCAGTAACAATGTAACAGTATTCACAACAATACTCCAACATTCGATAGGTTAAGTATGTATCTTTTAGTTTCTTGAGACATAGGTGACATTTATTTATAATACATTAGTTTGATTCCTGTGTGCTATCCAATTTTCCATTCAGTAAGTCTGTCTAAAACATTTTTGAATAATTGCATTTGTTCGATGCAGATTAGTTTGAAAAAATGGTTCAAACACTAATACTGATACAAATCATGTCATTATTGCTGAAAGCAACCGTAAGAGCTATATTTGCTTTAATTCAAAGTTTATGGGTAGCATTTATTTTAATACATTATTCCAGTTCTATGTGGTCTGCAATACTTTTAATTTCGTAGGTAGGTAGTTAATTAACGTAGCACAGGAGCAATACAAGGGCTATTAACGACGGACCGGGATCAATCCCGAAGGGAAAGATCAAAGGACAACACCTCGTAATTTTGAACCAAGTTCATATGGCGAGAACAACATCTGAGCTGGCACCGCACTCTCAAAACTTCCACACCACTTCGACGTGAAGACATTTGAGGCCACGACAAATTTAATGTGCAACAATCTACTTGTACACCGACGGTCTTTGGCTGGACCTAGTTTCGAACTTGTAACCCTCCGGTTGTTAATCCGTTGCTCTTCCAACTGGGCCTTTTTAATTTAGTAATAGTCTGTCTAAAATAATTGCATTCGTTCAAAGCTGACTTGGTTGATAAAAATGGTCCAAAAATTGATACCGGGGTAACAATGTTCAAAGCAATTGATACCCTTAAGAGGTATATTTGGTTCAATTCATGGTTTACAGATAACATTTGTTTTAATATATTTTCCAGTTCCTGTATGCTCTCTAATAATTTCAATTCAGTAATAGTCTGTCTAAAACAATTCTGCGCTATAAATGTATTTATACAAAGCTGATTAGCTTGTTAATAATGATCTAAAAACTAATAGCACATAATATTAAACAGTGCTAGAACTTACTTGAATTTAGAACTTCCGTAAGATGTTTACTTGAATTCCAACCCCAGCTAATTGTTTATTTTTTAGTAATTTAAATCAAGAATTCCGTGGCTTGATGTCAAAATTGAAAATATCCAATTTTACGCAATATAGGTTGATACGGCTTTCTAACAAGAACAAATTTGCTTCGATAACTAGATTAGCAAGCAGGATGCAATATGTAAAGTTTTTAAAGTTTGATCAAACTCAAATTTATCAAGTGCCTGCAGATAGTAATTTCTTTTTTGTTGTCGTATTTATGGTTATAGAAAGGACTTCTTTCTTTAATCTGTAAGTTTATCTTCAAGGAACGTTTTTATGACACATGATACTCTCTTCATCCAAAGAATGGAGAATGCGATGAAAAAAAAAATAGCAGCGATAGCGTTTCCAACGAATTTTCCTCCTAGGAAAATTCGTTGGAAACGCTATCGCTGCTATTTTTGAAATGCCAAGTGGAGGGTGAGGAAAGGCTTAAATTAGCACGCAGTGGTTCTGAAATTTTAAATTACAGAGATAAATATCGCGATAAACCGAAAGAGGGATTGAAAAGCAAATCCAAGTCGAAGAAATCAGCGAATATTCCCACAGCAGCAGGTTTTCTTACAACGAAAGATAACAATTGTATTTTCTGCAATAAGCAGCACAATAGCAAAGATTGCTTTGATGCACGTTCCCTATAATTTCAAGAGAAAGTTGATAAAATTAAGGAGAAAAAATGTTGTCTAAAATGTTTGGCGCATGGCCATCTTGCGAAATCATGTTAACAGTTTGTTTGGTGTTATGCGTGTGGTAGAGCACATGTAATTTCTCTTTGTCCACAAATGCATTCAGAGATTGGATACCATCAAGAAAAGTAATCCTCGGAAGCGGTGCAAACAACCACCGCGAGCCAAACCTGTTCCATAGAGGTGGCGTTGATGATACTGGAAGTTAAGGTTGGTAAAACAGTTACTCGAAAGGTAGGAGCACTTCTGGACTGTGGGTCCCAAAATTCATGTTTTAAGGCCAACTGCAAAGGAGGAAATCGTGGTTTCTACCTTGTTTGGTGGAACTAGGACTGAACCCAAGGTACATTGCACGTATCGCATTAGGTTACACTCGTCCAATCCAATTGCTAGACAAGATTTAGAATTTGAATTTTTAGATCTGGAGATCATTTGTGGGTACATACCGCGTTTACCTAAAAGACCTTTGTAAAGGAAATTAAAGCATCATAAGGTATGACTAACGGATATGGGAGCAGACTCCAAAAATTGAGATGTTAATAGGTAGTGATATTTATGGTAGAATTCTTACTGGGCAAGTTAAGCAACTTGAAGGAGGTTTAACAGCAATCAACACTAAGTTGGGATGGACCGTTTGTGGTCAACATAAGGAGCATCGCAATCCAAAGGAGGAAACATATCTTCTTTGTATTTGAAATCAAATTTAGCGATTCGGAACTGGAACGTTTCTGATCTTCGCCCTTCAAGGGTAGTTTTTTCCCCAATTTAGACTCAATTTTTCTGAAATAATTTAAGGCCTTGCATTTCTTCTAAAATTTCTTAATTTTAAAGATTTGTGTAAATGTACTCTTCTCTAAAAATATAAGCTAATTGTGGGTTAGGCTTTTCTTCAATTAATCACTCCCTATTGCATGAAAGAATACATAAAAGAATCCTGTCTGTGTCGCATAAGAAAGCAATACAAATTTTTGTTTTGAGTGATGATGTTTTGAGTGAAAATATAATTTCGTTTTATCCTAATACCGAATCATTTTCATTGAAATATTTTTACTTCGAAATCCAGAAAAACACGAAACAGTAAAGAAATATTTGAACTACGAATAGTTGCATAAATTAAATAAATTACGAAATAATTTTTAAGTTGATTAACGAATCTTACTCGACATAGTAACGACATGTAATATCTTGGAATGAGATTTTCTGTAGTCAGCCATCGAGTCTGATAATTATGCTGATAGGTTAATAATTAGGTAATTTGTTTAAGACATTGTTCAAGCGATATAGCTTGCAAATGTATAAATATTTTTAATATAAACTTATGTCCTGTTGAAGTCGACCTCGAATAAATCGCAAGAAATTTTCGCAGATCGTACAAAAAGTTTTTCGCTTTTGGTTCCTGTTTTCCTGATTGCTCCCGAATAATTTTTAGGACTTTCAAAGGCTCTAAGTATTGAAATAATTGCTTCAGAAGCAATTCGTTTTCATGCATTCGTCTGCAGGTCCTGTTCGGAACACAGTATTGATCACACACCATAAGTGTGTTTTAAGGTTTAACTTATTTTTATCAGTATAATTTCATTTACAGTTATCTTATTTTTACTACTTGCTACTTTATTTATGGTTACCTGATTTGTATTAGAATCTTCAAGCTTTATTATTTTTTATGTCAATGGCTTAGGTTCTCTAGTCCGTAATAGTAGTAGTAACTTTTGGCCGTAGCACATGCGCAGCAGCACGTACTTTTTCACCACTTTGTCAGTCGGGAATACAGTTTGTAGGTACAGACAGCTTATGCTTCTTTTCTTCTCTTTCCCAACCAACCAACATTTTTCTCTTTCTAAACTTTTATTCTTTTCAGCAAAATTTAAGGTCAATTCTGGTTTTCTGTAAATGATACTTTTTGAATTCTATTACATGAACATTTAATAGGGTTCAAAAATAGGACAAAAGTAGAAAATAGGACAGACGAACCTGACACAACATCAAACAAAGTCTTAAGTGGTCTTTTAGAACTTTTACTTTCAAATCATAGATAGTATTACGGTTCACTTTTGAATATCTTGAAGGAACTATTTGTCACAGTCCTTACTTATAATTTGCAACACTCTTTCTCAGTAAACATTTGGTACGGTTTACCTATTTACTATGCTTTTATCATTGACTCTAGTATCTAAAGAAGTTCATGAATGTCTGTAAAGATAAGACACAACCTCAAGAGTTTTGCAGACGTATGTGAATCTTCAATATTGTTCTCATTGACCATATTGTTATTATAACTTTCTTATTTGGTCATATTTTCATTTGAGTAAAACAATAAACATCAGTTCATGAATGTCTGTTTGGACCCGACACAGCATCAAGTGTTTGCAGACGTATGTGAATCTTGTTCTGGTTGACCATATTTTTATACATTTTTATTTGGTTATATTTTCAATTGCATATATTAAATAAAAATGAGTTAAGGAATGTTTGTACGGACACGACACAACCTCGTGTCTTTTCCCAACATATGTAAATATTTAATCTTGTTCGCATTGACCATATAATTATAACTTTTTTATTTGGTTGCATTTTAAATTACGCAATACATCACAAAATGTTTCATGTTCGTTAGATACTGATTGAGAAACTAAAGCAATGTTTTGTAATATTTTTCACCATCCCTGTATAGTAAACAAAATACTGAGAATTTTTTCATGGCACACTGAAAAATTACGTTTATACTGTTATCACATTTTGTTTTTCTGTAAGTGCTCTGAAAATTACAAAGAGTAAAGTATTCGTAAAGTACAATTTTCATGGTTTTTAAATTCCCCTTAAATTTTTCAAAAAAGTTAAGTGGTCTTTGTAGCATCGCATTTATTGGATACTGCACACAGAACTGTAGTAAAGATGAATTATTATAAAACAATTCATGTGAGTACAAACATTTTTTCCTTAAAGAACAGTTTTTAAAATCAGACATTTATAGCAATTATCGAGGATGGGATTTATGAAAACATTTGATAACAATCTTGAAATTTACAACAGTATCTAGTACATTAACAATGTAACAGTATTCACAACAATACTCCAACATAAGTAAGTCTGTCTAAAACATTCTGTTGAATAATTGCATTTGTTCAATGCAGATTAGTTTGAAAAAAATGGTTCAAACACTAATACTGATACAAATCATATCAATATTGCTGAAAGCAACCGTAAGGGCTATATTTGCTTTAATTCAAAGTTTATGGGTAGCATTTATTTTAATACATTATTCCAGTTCTATGTGGTCTGCAATACTTTTATTTTCGTAGGTAGGTAGTTAATTAACGTAGCACAGGAGCAATACAAGGGCTATTAGCGACGGACTGGGATCAATCCCGAAGGGAAAGATCAAAGGACAACACCTCGTAATTTTGAACCAAGTTCATATGGCGAGAACAACATCTGAGCTGGCACCGCACTCTCAAAACTTCCACACCACTTCAACGTGAAGACATTTGAGGCCACGACAAATTTAATGTGCAATAATCCCCTTGTACACCGACGGTCTTTGGCTGGACCTGTTTCGAACTTGCAACCCTCCGGTTGTTAATCCGTTGCTCTTCCAACTGGGCCTTTTTAATTTAGTAATAGTCTGTCTAAAATAATTGCATTCGTTCAAAGCTGATTTGGTTGATAAAAATGGTCCAAAAATTGATACTGATACAAATCACATCAACAATGTTCAAAGCAATTGATACCCTTAAGAGGTATATTTGGTTCAATTCATGGTTTACAGATAACATTTGTTTTAATATATTTTCCAGTTCCTGTATGCTCTCTAATAATTTCAATTCAGTAATAGTCTGTCTTAAACAATTCTGCGCAATAAATATATGTATACAAAGCTAATTAGCTTGTTAATCATCTAAAAACTAATAGCACATAATATTAAACAGTGCTAGAACTTACTTGAATTTAGAACTTCCGTAAGATGTTTACTTGAATTCCAACCACAGCTAATTGTTTATTTTTTCGTAATTTAAGTCAAGAATTCCGTGGCTTGATGTCAAAATGGAAAATATCCTATTTTACGCAATATAGGTTGATACGGCTTTCTAACAAGAACAAATTTGCTTCGATAACTAGATTAGCAAGCAGGATGCAATATGTAAAGTTTCTTAACGTTTGATCGAACTCAAATTTATCAAGTGCCTGCAGATAGTATTTTCCTTTTGGTTGTCGTATTTATGGTTATAGAAAGGACTACTTTCTTTAATCTGTAAGTTTATCTTCAAGGAACGTTTTTATCACGCATGATACTCTCTTCATCCAAAGAATGGAGAATGCGTTGAAAGAAAAAAATAGCAGCGTTAGCGTTTCCAACGAATTTTGCTCGGCGGAATGTGACGTATTGAATCTAAGCAGAATGTCTTTAATTAAAAAAGTGGTCCTAAATAGGTCTGATTGTAATGAATTTTTTTGTTGTATAAAGATATTAACAAAATATTCCTGTGCTGATCGAGTGGAATTGATTTAATGTAGATGAAAGTAATCCGAAAATAATCAATTAGCTCTGTCAGAAAAATGCAAATATAGAAAAGAATGTAAGTGACCGAAAAATAATTTTTAAACTCCATTTTGCCATTTTTATAACTTCTACAATTTACTTTGGACGAAATACTTATGTATGGTTTATGCATCCAAGTAATCCATTTCACATACATGGCACTATAATGTAAGACAAAACTACTGTACAAAAGGTGACAGGGAGATGACTATTACGGAAGTAGATTTTGAATGTTGGGTGATTGCGAATGTCATTTAAGTTCATGTCCTGCAAAAATGACAAACCTATCCAGCCAGTTTTCCTATATATTTTACTTGTAGCACTCTTGCACCATGAATGTGATATTTCCGAATTCCACGATCATTATGAAACTTTCATAAAAATGAAAAATCATAAAAGCTTTATTCATTTTATTTACTTGTAAAGAAATTTATCATAATGATGCTTATCTTCGTGATCAATTTCTTTACAAGTAAATACATTTTTTTATTTAAAATTCCATTCCTCATGTGAAATAACAGCTTGTTTTAAAATTAAATGTCTTCAGTAAAGACGAAACAAAGATAATCGGTTAAAGTTTTTTCTAAAGACGGAAGGTCTATTTTACAGCGTATTTTAAAAAAGGAAATCCATGTTTTCAACGAATGTTTGAGATAGAAAAGTTGCATAAGAATAGCTTCAACTCGTAAAGCAAAAAACACGATCCTCTCTCAAAGACAGAAACTTTCAACTTCTGAAAAGTCCTAGTTAGAATATTTAATAAACATGATATTATTACAAGCAAAGTTTTATTTAAATTTGCTGATTTCCAACCGTCAAGCAATTTTAAATCGATCTTCGAGGAACATTTTTTCTGTCTATTCAGATTATTTGGTTTGTTCTATAGATTGGAAAGAAATAGAAAATAAGTTCAAACATAAGTATTATAATTAAAATTCTTAAGATTTTTTGGAAAAAGTTGTTTTCCCATCAATACCGGTAAAACAGTCAGAATTGCTTACCTGAATCGTAATTCTACACAATGTTATTCATGTGAGGATTTCGAATTGTTTTAACCTCCTCTGCACAACTACTATAGACGGGGTTAATATGTAGCCTATGTTATCCTTAGAGCTTTACAAAATAAGTGTATCAAATGTGGTGTGGATTGGTCACACGGTGTAGATTTGCATAGAGAACAGACACACTTGGCTTTATATAATATATAGGGATTTTCTATGACAATTATAATAGCAATGTTAATAAGTTTTACAAGTTCACCATTTGGCTGAGTCCCTATTTTGTTTTCAAATACCCCCAAATTTAATCCAGGGATTAAAAATGTTATAGACGATCACAAAAGTGGCCCATGATGTATTATATCATCTATATACGTATATAAAGTAGGAAGTGTGTGTATGTATGTACTCATATATGTATATTTTCTATAGAAATCTACACCGTTTGACCAATCCACTCCAAATTTGGTACACTTATACTTTAGAACACTGCGGTCAGCATAGGCTAACTCTTAACCCCCGTTCTATTGGCCCTAGGGGGCTAAAAACTATTCGAAATCGCCATAGAAATTGTTCACGAAACACTGTTTAGCATCTCAAAACTAAAACTAAATGTTTGTGAACTTCTCATTTAAAGAAGTAATAATCTGACTTCGAATTTTAAAACACACTCTACATTTATTGGACGAAACACTATATCGACAGAGAAATAACAACTCATTAGGCAGCCTTTCATTTTCTTCGAACGTACATCTCAAAAACTAAAAAATAACTATTACGACTGTTGCCAAAAAACAAAAAGGAAAATACACTGCTGCCAAAAAACAAAAAGGAAAATACACTGCTGCCAGGTTTACAAAAATACTACAGGAAAGTGAAAATATGGAGATACAATTACACACACACACATGGAGTCACATAATCAAAATAAACATGGAGATACACATTGAGAATACACTGATACACAATAGTATTTAGGGAAGATGAGAGGAATTAATGAACATCCTTCCACCTTGCAATATGAAATTATCAATTTGCAACACAAAAATATATGAAATCTGACAGTCAATATAGTGCATATTGCAGAATGAGAACTTTCACAAGTCTAAACGATGTGGTATTTTAATTTTTCTGCCTGCCCTTGTCATTGTAGGATTAGGTGTAGGGTTCTCTAAACCATGTACATCAGCTCTTTGGATCTCTGGTGCGGATTCACCAAATGACATTGGTATAGGTATTTCTTTACTATCTGGAGGACAATCAGTCTCTGTAGATACTTTCTGAACACTTAAGGGCAGTTTCAGATTATTAACATCAGAAATCGATATTTCCAATGGGTAAAGTCTCTGGAATGGACGGAGTCTGTCTCCTAGATGTGTTTTTAATTTCGCTACCCTGGAGATACCATCCCTTCCAGAATAAATTTCCACTATCATTCCAAGAGGCCAGTCAATCCGTTTCTTTGCTTCATGACCTATAAGTACAATGTCACCAACTTTCAGCAAATTGTTTTTTCTGCAACTTAGGTGAACTAGTTGTGCGAAATATTCATTTCTGAATCTACTTCCAAATCTTCTCTTAATTTCTGTAAACACCTGGATCTTTTAGTTAAGAAAGATTTATCCACACAATCTAAATCTGCATTCTCAAATTTAGCACAACTATCATTTACTAGGAACATATAAGGTGTTAATGGCAAAAGCTCATCTGGCGAATTGGCAATATATGTCAAGGGTCTCGAATTGATGACTGCTTCACAGTCACACAAATAGTTAAGAGTTCTTCATAGTTGACAGAAGATTTTCCCAGCATTCTTCGTAAAAGTTCTTTTACCATCCTGACCATGCGTTCCCACCAACCACCCCACCATGCAGCAGTTGGTGGAATGAATTTCCATGAAATTTGCTTGGTGGTAGAATAGGAGCTTATTTTATCCCAGTCAAGAGCCTTTAGAACATTATTTGTACCAGTAAAACTGGTGCCATTGTCAGAATAGAGAACAGAGATTCTCCCTCTCCGAGACATGAATCGTCTTGCTCGTATAAAAGATTCTGTTGATAATGATTTAACTGGCTCAAAATGCACAGCACGGTATACTGCACAAGTAAATAAAATGATCCATGCCTTTTCTCCTGATCGTAAATACAGAGGTCCGGCGTAATCGACACCAGAAACTTCAAATACACCAGCATGAGTAACTCTGTCTTTTGGCAATGGAGCAAATGGTACTTCTATAGGTTTTGCTGTATGACGCTTACAAATAACACATTTAGAAATTACCTGCTTGGCTAATCTTCTTATTCCTAATATCCAGTACTTTTCCCTTAACCTTGCTAGTAGAGTGGACAATCCCGAATGCAAAGATTGTTTATGTTCTTCCAAAACTAGCTTATATGTCATATGTTTTGATGGTAAAACAATGGGGTTTTTAAATTCTTCTGTTTCATCACAATCGAATAATTTTGTTTTTACACGCAATAGTTCATGCTGATCTTTGAACGTGTTTAAGTTCTTCAAAATTTTATTATCATAGAGTTGTTCAGATTGTATGAGCCTTAAGACGACAATTTCAGCTTTCTCATATTCATCTGTTGATAGCTCTCCTTTCAATTTATTTTTTTCTGGAAGTGTTGTTGCAAAATCTGTAGATCCATCCAACCATTCTAATTGTCTTTGTGTAACTTGAAAATCGATCACTTATACATTTATCAATCTGTTGTACATTTATCATAGATGATACAATCCCTTTTCTTCTTTCATTCAGTACCTCTTCTTCATTTATACAAAATTCTGATTGGAGCCAATCTTCAGATGGAGAATATAACCACTGGGGGCCCTCCCACCATTTGGACTTCAAAAGATGACGAGCGGAACAGCCTCTGCTGGGAAGATCTGCTAGATTGAGGGATCCTGGTACATGCCTCTAAGCTTCTAAAGGGGTCAGTTTTCTGATTTCCTCCACCCGATTCTGGACAAACACACCCCATGGCTCTTCTCTTTTTAACCAAGAAAGTACTGTAGTAGAATCTGTCCAGAAGTAAATTTTCTCACCTTCGAATTCTTTTTAAATATCTACTGAAAGACGTGCTGAAATTGTTGCGGCAAGAAGTTCTAATCGAGCTATAGTTGTCTCCTTTCCACAAGGAGCTATTCTAGATTTGGCTTTTAGCAAATGTACATTCACTGAGTTCATCGTACAAATCTTGACAAAAGCAACTACTGAGTATGCAGATTTGCTTGCATCGCAAAAGAAATGTAAACTATCAATTCTATAATCACATTGTATCCATCTAGGTATCTTAATATCTTTCAGACTTTCCAAATTATTCAACCATTTAAAAAATTCTTCTTTAGTGTCAGAATCTACTTCTTGGTCCCAAATTAATTTGGATTTCCATAGCCTTTGCAACAAAAGTTTCGGTAACAAAGTAACAGGACAGGCTATGCCTAGAGGATCAAATTTTTTATGGGCAGCTGCCAAAATTACTCTTTTGGAAATTTTCTCAGTCATATTATCTGATACTTTTAGGCTGAGAGTATCATTAGAACGATCCCACAACATTCCAAGAACACTGGTGGGTTCTGGAGCATGACAATTCACATCAGAATACTCCCACCCCCGCAATTCAAATTTTCTCTCAAGAATTCTGTAGCTGTATCAATAAATCTTTGTAGCTTCATTTCATCTTTGACACTTACTAGACAATTATCCACATAAAAACTACTTGTAAGTTGTTGGATAATGTCTACTGGGTACTTTAAGAGCTTGGATTGTGTTTTATTTAAGGCTGACTGTAAATGATATTGAATTACAGAGGCAAGTAAAATTGGGCTACATGAAACACCAAAAACAACTCGGCAGTGCCTAAAATATTTCAGTTTTAAAGACTCGTCATACCAAAGGAATCTAAGATAATTTTTGTCAGCCTGAGAAACTCGAATTTGCAAGAATGCTTTTCGTATGTCTGCAGTCACTACTATTTTATACAAACGGAAACGTGTCAATATTGATGGAATCAACTCAATTAGATTTAAACCTTTTTTAAGGCAATCATTAAGACTGGGAGAGAATTTTGACTTTGCCGAGGCATCAAATACAGGCCTGGTACTAGTGGTACTATTTTCTTTAACCACAGGCCTATGTGGTAAATAATGAGAGGGAAGAGGAATTTCATTCTCAGGTATCTTTTCAATAACCCCCTCTTTTTCCCATTCTTTAAAAACTTGATTATAAGCTTCATAAAGATTTTTTACTTTCAAAGTTTTCACTGTATTGTTTAGTCTCTTAAGAGCCAAATCAAAATTATCTGGTAGAGGAGGGTGTTCATCTAACCAAGGTAAATTAACTACAAACCTACCTTCATTGTCTACTTTGACTGTGTTCAAAAAATGTTCTTTAGCTGCTTCATGTAATTCATCTCTTGATTTCTTCTCAGAGGGATCCAATATACCAATAGATTCCAATGACCACAAATTGGATATACAAGTATCAGTGCACAGCAAAGTTGTAACAAGGAGTGCAGCACTTTCTTGGCGATCTGAAGATGGGTTTTTCCCAATTACAGTCCACCCCAATTTAGTCTCAACTGCAACAAGTCCAGAAGAAAGGAGCTTATATCCGCCAGTCATCAGCTTGCCAGCAATATCTGCTCCGATAAGAATTTCTACGGAC
This sequence comes from Meta bourneti, assembly GCA_933210815.1. NCBI lineage: Eukaryota > Metazoa > Arthropoda > Arachnida > Araneae > Tetragnathidae > Meta > Meta bourneti. Next base: position 65,640,400 of record OW119928.1, read on the forward strand.
CAGCTTCACGGTCATGTAGTTGAATATTGAATTTCTCGAGCTCCTGCACCCAGTTACCATTTCCTACTGGTGGCATAGTTTCACATATAATTTCTTGACCAAGTGCTTCAAAATGACAATTGTAACTTCCATCAATTTTAGTGAGAGCTAGAGTAAAAACTTCATGATTTATATCAGTATGACTTCCACCAAACAAGGAGTATCGAAGTTGTTCTTTTTTGCATGATTTATAACTAACTTCATGTGCGGTTTTCATTAAAACATATGACCGCTGAGAAGCAGAATCGATTATTGCACGAGCCGTGCGCTGTTTCTTTGGACCTCGAACAATAACAGTTAAAGTCTGCAGGATATTTTGAAATGTTTGCTAGGGCCTCATCATGCTTATCAAGAAACTCATTATTTGTGACAGTTGCACTAGAATCCGGAGTATTTGAAAGATTTCTGCATAAGAGCAGATGATGTCTTTTGCCACAAAGGAGGCAATTCACTCTAGCTTTGCATTTAGCAATGACATGACCGGATCTCAAACACAGAAAGCATGCACGTGACTTTTCCACAGCAGCTTGCCTCTCATCTAGCAACATATTATGGGCTTTATAGCAATCTGAAGATGCATGAGTTGCAGAACAGAAAATACAGTAATTTTGTCTGTCTTTAGAAGTTGCAATTAAAGTGGATGCTGAAGGTATTGGTGGTGAATGTCCACTGTTTTTAAATCCTATACGCTTATTATTCCAGGATTTGGAAGACTGATTTTTATCAAAACATTTGCTTGCTAGAGATACCCATTCTTCTCCCTCGATTTCATCGAGCAAAAATAAAAGTAATCCGTCTAAATCCATGCGGTGTGTCGATTCTTGATCTTTATCACTAGAACTCCCTCCACTAGATTCATTTTCTTTATAATTGTGATTAACTGCCCGAAATCTTTGCCATGCACGCACTATTTCATCTGGTAATGATGATTCTACTAGAGGGTATAACATAGCTGCATATTTATCTCTAGCAACCCCCAGTACTTCCAATGCACGAAGTTTTGATTCTAAGTTATCATACAACTTCCTCAACGAAAATTTCTGATTTTAATTTTTTAACAAAACTAGTGAAAGAAGATCCCTAACATAGACTTCTATAAGTAAATCTTCTCTTCCATAACGTGATTGAAGTTGTTGTAAAGCCCCATAACTTGCCCCGCCAGGCGGAAAACCTTTAATTAATTCTTCCGCTGACGATCCTTTCTCCATTGATTGCAATAAATATGCAAATTTATCATGATCATCTAAATTTGGATCGCTGTCAATCTTCTTAAATTGACCCCAAAATCCTAACCAGTTCTTCACATTACCATCAAAAGTTGGTAATTTTATTTTCGGATAACGTAATAAAGTATTCCGAGATGCTTCTACATTATTTGAATTATCATAGTCAACAACAGTCAATTTTGTCAATTTTTGTTCTAACAATCTCCACTTATCAATATAAGCTTCTGATTCATCTATTTCCTTTTCTAGTTCAGTCACCTTGTCTGAACTTTGGAAATACAGCTGCCTAATTTTATTCTCTGATTCGATCATTAATAGCGCTTTCTGTTCTATTATTCTTAATTGCGCAATCTTATCGTCTGCCGATAAAGTTGCTTCTGATTTGTCAAACACATTACACGCTTTAGTAAATAACCTTCTGTTAGTTGTACGAACATTTTTAAACTCTTCCATTATAAATAAAAATACTTGCTTACTTTTCAAAACAGTAATCCAGTAATCCTGTCGCGGACGCCACTTGTTCACGAAACACTCTTTAGCATCTCAAAACTAAAACTAAATGTTTGTGAACTTCTCAGTTAAAGAAGTAATAATCTGACTTCGAATTTTAAAACACACTCTTCATTTATTGGACGAAACACTATATCGACAGAGAAATAACAACTCATTAGGCAGCCTTTCATTTTCTTCGGACGTACATCTCAAAAACTAAAAAAGAACTACTACGGCTGTTGCCAAAAAACAAAAAGGAAAATACACTGCTGCCAGGTTTACAAAAATACTACAGGAAAGTGAAAATATGGAGATACAATTACACACACATGGAGTCACATAATCAAAATAAACATGATACACATTGAGAATGCACTGATACACAATAGTATTTAGGGAAGATGAGAGGAATTAAAATGAACAGAAATAACATTGATGATAGATTGATTGCTTTAGGCAGCTATGGTTGCTTTACCAGTGTTGATCGGAAAGCAATTTTTCCGAAACAAATTAAATTACAATATTTATGTTTGAACTGACTTTTTAGTTCTTCCCATGATGTAAATAAATTATAGATATTTTATTGAAGAAGAAAGAATATTTAAAACTATTTTTTTGGCAAGGAAATTCAAGGAAAAGTTTTCAGGAGTTCAAGGATTATTTTCAAGGAAAGTTGGTGTATCTTTCGACCAACTTTCCTTAAATAATTTATTGAATACGTAATGATTTGTAGAATTCTGTTTCATACGCTTTTTAGGTAAGGCGTGTTACTTATTCTAAAATGTCCGGAATAGATACATGTGAATCCTCCGTTGAAAGCAGTGATTTTCTTTCTTAAAAATTCCGTAAAATCGACCTTCTGCTTTTTGAAAAAATTTTATCTATTCAGTTTAATTTGTCTACACCGATTACATTTATTTCTAACCCAAGCACCGTTATTCCGAAAAGCACAAACGAAAAACTCATTGATCATAAAAGCGTAATTTTGCTACTCGGTATCTGGTAGCACCAGTATTAATGTTTACTTTTTTTATAAAACTTTGTAGAACTTTCTAGAAAGTTGGTGAAACGGAAACTTCCTGGACTCATGATGGAGAACATCCCAACACCCAATCGATTCTTAGCTGGTCGTATTTAAAGGAAGCTAACTCGGTAAGTCTTCCAGTTTATCATCTTTCAGTGAATCTGGCAGTTTTATTTCTCTCTTTTAGTTGATTGTATAAGTGTTTCCTACTTTTTATTCGACAGTGATAGTGTACATTTTGGATTTATATTTCTAAACTGATGTAAGTACTACATAATTTTAAATTTGTTTTGCCATTCAGTTTATATTAGCTTTTTATTTTTATTGTATTCTATAATAGATTTCATTGCTCAGTGAGAGTGTGCCTTTTGCTTATTTTATGAAATAGCTTTTCTTTGTATTCTTTTACAGATTTCTTTGCTGTAGCAATGCCTCCAAGGAAGCGGAAGGCGATCGGTGAAGTGCAGTCAACGGCTAAGATAATGAAAGATGAGCGTAGTTAGGAAACTTCCGAGGAGAGGAATAGAAGACTTGCGATTGCGAGAGAGAGCTACTACATCTAGAGCAACAGAGACGGCACAGCAGCGGGAGGCCCGACTACAGGATATGAAAGAGAGAGCTACTACATCTAGAGCAGCAGAGACGGCACAGCAGCGGGAGGCCCGACTACAGGATATGAAAGAGATAGCTACTACATCTAGAGCAACAGAGACGGCACAGCAACGTGAGGTTCGACTACAGGATAAGAGAGATAAAGCTACTACCTTTAGAGCAACAGAGACGGCACAGCAGCGTCAGGCCCGACTACAGGATAAGAGAGATAGAGCCAAACGATCACGGACTACGCACCATTTTAGCTTGGCATTGTAAGGATTCCACTACGATTCACATAAAGACTATTCGATGCATGCAAGTGTTACCATCAGGAAAATGGAAATGGGTTGTAGTTACTGTCAAGCCAAAAAGTTTAAATCAGAGTCTATTGATATTTCCTGCAAAAGTGGAAAAGTTAAACTTTGCCAACTGGAACCACCACCACAAGAACTTTTGTCTTACACATCAGGAGATACGTCAGAGTCGAAGCATTTTCTTAGTAACATCAGAAAATACAACTCATGTTTCCAAATGACATCATTCGGTGCCACATCAGTTTTTGGACAGCCCGGATTTCCGTCGACATTCAAGGTGCAAGGGCAGATTTACCATAGAGCGGGTTCCGGAAGATGGAGGGTTCACGGCGAAACTAACGATACGCAGCAACACGGAAATAGAAATCAACAATAGGTGGGTTGTGCCCTTTTCGCCGCTGCTGTCGAAAATGTTTCGGGCACACATCAACGTGGAGTACTACAACAGTGTGAAATCGATTAAATATGTGTGCAAGTATGTCAACAAAGGTAGTGATATGGCTGTTTTCGGCATCAGCGACGAGAGATCGAACGATGAAGTGACGCGGTATCAGTTGGGAAGATACCTCAGCAGTAACGAGGCAGTTTGGCGAAAACTGGGTTTTTCGGTTCACGAAAGACACCCTACTGTTGTTCACCTCAGAGTCCATTTAGAAAGTGGTCAGAGAGTTTATTTCACAACAGAGAGCGCCACTTAGAGTGATTGATCAGCCACCAAACACGACTTTGACGGCATTCTTTCAACTGCGTCAGCAGGATCCTTTTGCGAGGACTTTATTGTATCCTGAGATACCTCGATATTACACGTGAAATGCATCGAGGAAAGTTTTCTGTAGAAGAAAAATTGGCCAGCCCGTCCCTGGACATAATGCAGTCGCGAGTGACGCCTTGGGTCGAGTGTACACTGTTCACCCCAACAACGCCGAATGCTATTTCCTCAGAATGCTTCTTCACTCGGTACGAGGACCGAGATCTTTCGCCAGACATTAAGAGAGGCCTGTCAGAAGTTGGGTTTGCTGGAAGGAGACCAGCACTGGAATGACACGTTGCGAGAAGCCGAATTGATCTCCCTACCAGAGCAAATCAGAAACCTGTTTGCTATAATATTGACTACATGCAGTCCATCGAATCCAAACACTTTATGGGAAAAGTATAAGGAGGCCCTGAGTGAGGATATACTCGCCAAAGTCCGGAGGGAAACCCCGACATTAGAAATCGCGTTTGGTCCGGACATTTTCAACGAGGCTTTGGTTATTCTTGAGGACAAATGTGTGGCCATGACAAATAAAACATTACTGCAATTGGGCCTGCCTGCACCAGTTCGAGAACGACGAGACGTACTTCGCGCGGATTACGTGCTAGAAACGAACTACGACGTCGAAGAGCTGAGTGCATACGTCGCGGACAAGAAGCCACTTCTGAATCGAGATCAGAAAAACGCATACCAAATTATCATGGATCAGGCAGCAAAACAACAAGGTGGTATCATTTTTCTCGATGCTTCTGGGGCACAGGGAAAACATTCTTGATTAATATAATACTGGCCGAAATCAGGACTCGGGGAGAAGTTGCTCTTGCCATCGCCTCTTCGGGATTTGCGGCTACGTTAGTGGAAGGAGGGAGGGCGGCCCATTCTGCACTTAAGTTGCCACTTGACATCGCCAGGCAGGAAAATCCTACCTACAACATAAGCAAGGCAAGTGGTCGGGCGCAGGTGCTCGATACTTGCAAATTAATCGTGTGGGACGAATGCACCATGGCTCACAAGAAAGCTCTCGAGGCCCTCGATGTCACTGAGAGATCTGAGAGGAAACGACAACTTGATGGGACGAGCTCTTGTACTCCTCTGTGGAGACTTTCGTCAAACTCTGCCCGTCATCCCGAAGTCGACGCCGACCGATGAGATCCACGCATGTTTGAAACATTTGTTTTTGTGGAGACATGTGCGAAAGATAACTTTGAAGCAAAACATGAGAGTACATCTGGGGGATGAGAGTGCTCAAATTTTCTCAGACAAACTACTGGAGATCGGAGAAGGCAGATTGGCAGTCGAGTCTTCTGACAAGATTAAATTCTCATCCGATTTTTGTAATTTGGTGTCGTCCGTCGCAGAGCTGATAGATGCAGTCTATCCGTCTGTTTACCAAAACTATCACGATTTGAACTGGTTGCGAGGGAGGGCCATTCTTTCTGTAAAAATGAAGACGTCCACGACATAAACAATGAAATACTTGTCATGTTGCCAGGCGTGGTCACTGAATACAAGTCCATCTATACCGTAGTAGATGCCGATGACGTCGTCAATTTCCCCCCAGAGTTCCTGAACTCGCTTGATCCGGCTGGATTGCCACCACATCATCTTTTACTTAAAGTGGGATCTCCAGTTATTTTACTGCGGAACCTCGACCCGCCAAAACTTTGCAACGGCACGAGGTTGTGTGTCAAGAAGCTGCTGGGCAATGTAATGGAAGCGACTATCTTGACAGGAAAGGAAGAGGGTGCAACAGTTTTTATTCCACGGATACCACTCATTCCGACGGATCTCCCTTTCGACTTTAAGAGATTGCAGTTTCCAGTGAGACTTGCATTCTCGATCACGATCAACAAGTCGCAGGGGCAGTCTATCAAATACTGCGGAGTGGATTTGAGATCGCCGTGTTTCTCCCACGGACAACTTTATGTTGGTTGCTGGAGGGTGGGTTCAGCCAAAAATTTATTTATTCTTGCTCCCGGAGGTGAAACTAAAAATATTGTGTAGAATCAAGTTTTGTGTTAAATTTATATTGCATTGAATTTGTACAATATTTTACTTTATAATGTGTTTACTGTACTTATACTTTTAAAAACCTGTTAATATAATTACTTTGATTTTAGACTTTACATTGATTTCATTCTTTTTCCTGTCCAATAGAATATTGGGATAAATACCCGGGCAAAGCTATGTTGCGGTCATGTTTGAACATTACTAAATCTAACTTTTAATTGATTGTATAAGTATTTCCTACTTTATTTGACAGGTGTAATGTGCATTATTGAATTAAATTTTATTATTATTTTATTTCTATGATGAGTTTTATATTTTTACATGAATATTATGAATATTTGATTGATAAAAAAAAGGATATTTAAAATATTTCATTTTTCATAATTTATATTTTGTAATGGAACACGAAAAATTTCAATTCATTAATCATAAAAGCGTAATTTTGTTATTTTAGATTTGGCAAACCAGAATTAATGTTTTATTATTTTATAAATTTCATTTAGAATCCCGTGTTTGTCTATTTGAGTTAACACAGCGAAATGTTGCAGTCATACTTGAGCATTACTAAATTTCATAAATCATTATCGTCTTTATCAATATTTTTCAAATGTCTTTTTCGAATTGCTCTATTTCAGAATACACTCAGGCATTCGAAATTCGACACTGCGAATCTTTCGTTTTTTAGAATTATGCATTTTTTCGTCGGAATTTCGTTTCTGTTTGTATTTATGTCTTGATCTTTTACATATTGTAATATATTCAGGAATTAAATGTACATATTTGCGTCCGAAGTATATTGTAGAAGCTGCGAAAAAGTTAAAACGTATTTTCCGTCCAACTTAAATGATTGCATTTTTCTGTGAAAGAAAAGTGATTATTATAATTCACTTTTCAAGCAACATTTAACCATTTCAACCCGAGCAATGCCGGGTAATTCAGCTAGTAGTAATACAATTACTTCTTAATTGTGGTTCTTTTGTTGTATCAAAATGTGGATAGCTAAAATATTTTTATCATATTGAAAATTTCAAAAGTTGGATTCGTCCTAGATTCGAAAGAAATAAAAAACGAATTCAAACATAAGAGTATTAGAATTTAAATTTTTTAATTTTTTTCAAAAAGTTGTTTTTCTAGCAATACTTGTAAAATAATCAGTGTTGCTTACTTCACTCGTAATACTATCCAATGTTATTTCTATGAGAATTTAGAATTGTTTTTAACTCCCTGTGCACTCCTAGGACAAATAGAACGGTAATTAAAATGCACCTCATGTTACTCCCAGGTTTCTAAGGAATACGTGTACCAAATTTGATGTGGATTGGTCATATGGTGTAGATTTGTATAGGAAATAGACAGACCAACTTTGCGTTAAATATATAGATCTACTTTGACAAATATAATAACGATTTTTATCAGTTTTACAAGTCCACCATTTGTTTGGGTTAGTATTTTGTTTTCAAATAGTAATATAAAAAATCTCTTAATTGTGGATCTTCTGTTGCATCGAAATGTGCATACCAAAAGTATTTTTAGCACAATGGTGGATAGATAATTAGGGTTTTATGGCGCAAGGTCCAAAAACGGAGAAGCTACGCCAAACGCAAGATAATAAGGAATAAAATCAATGTAAATATAAAAGCATTGTAATAAAAGGTAGATGTAATTCTTGTGCAATAAATTTAGGCAACACAAAATTTATTTCATGATTTTTGAAATAATAAAGAACATATAAATAAATTAAAGTATTCGTGAAAAGAAATAAAGTAGAAATTATTAACTGAAACAGTATAATGTAATTTCTATGATTAAAAACATGCTGATCATGACATACAATATAAAAGATTGTGAAATAATGGATGATATAAATATAGTGATAGATAAAAGCACTATATGAAATTTAAAATTTCAATGGTCCTTAAAAAAGGGAAAAGATTTGGATGAGGGTTTTCCCCACTAAGATCTTGCAAATTTAAAATTGATCTTTTAAAAAAATTCAAACGATGATGATTAAAATTAGGGCAATCAATTAAAATATGTTTGACAGTAAAATGTGATGAGCATGCATGACAAAAAAGTGGACTCTCGTCCAACAAAAGAAAACGATGAGTGAATCGTGTGTGCCAAATGCGAAGGGGAATCAGTTTGACATCAGTCACTCGCATTGGGGCAGATGGCCACAAATGAATAAATGGTTTGATGGAACGTAGTTTATTGCTGACGCAAATTCTATGACTCTTGCCACAATGAGTAAATATACTCCTTTGTGGACACCATAATATCAGAAAAGGGAAAGGCTTACGACAATGGAACAGAAGATGCTTTAGCAGCACTGTCAGCAAGCTCATTACCTTTGATGCCCACATGACTTGGTACACAACAAAACAAATTATCAAAACTCCTTTTCCCGAGTTTATTTAAAATGTCAAATATATCTGACACAACAGGATGACATTTATTGTCGTAGCACTCCAATTGTTACACCACACTCATATTTACAGAATTTACGTTGGGAATGAGAAGATATCCGCTGGAGCGCACAATAAATTTCGACAGCTTCAGCAGTATATACTAAACAGGAAGTATGAAATCTGTAACTGGATATGATAGTATCAAAAGAAATACCAAAGCCAACATATCTCGCTCCTTTCGATCCATCCGTAAAAACTGGGATATATGATAAGTATTAACATCGGTGCATGGGGCATAAAGCTGTTGAAAAACAGTTGGGGAGGTGTCAGATTTATTGTGGGAATCAAAAGGTTTAAATATTTCATAGAAAGAGTATTCCAAGGGGTGGGAATCGCAAAATATTAGTTTGCTGGGTTACAATGTCATTTAGGTTTGAGTCATTGATGGTAAGTTGTACCCTTTGGTAAAACTGAAGTATATTTGAAGGACGGGCATCGTAAATTCGTCTCAAACCTGGGGTAAGAGTCATGCGTTTCAGAGGATGAGATGGCATGGATTGGATTTTGAAATGAAAATTGGCGGACAACTTCTTCGGATTAGGGTGTATACCCCACTTTCTGCAGAAGTGGACACAGACACTCTTGCTAGGGGATAGTGTGTGGCCATTCTGGTCGCACCACTTGGTCAAGTTATTGACGGCAGTTTGCTGTTCGATTAATCGCATTTCCGATCCTTGACATGATAGCTGCAAGTCATCTACATATAAATTCCCTAGTACTGATGGTTGAAGAGTATGAATGATGCTATTGGAATGAAGAGTGAAAAGAGTGACACTTAAAATGCTCCCCTGAGGGACTCCCTCAAATTGAATAAAAAAGTTGGATAAGATTGATTCGATGTGGACCCTAAAAGAGCGTGAAGTTACAATGTTGTCAATAAAAAGGGGTAAATTTCCTCTAAATCCAAAGTCGAACATATTACGGAGGATACCATAACGCCAAATATGGTCATATGCCTTCTCAACATGGAAAAAGATTGAGACTAAATGATTTGTAAGCACAAACGCATTGCGTATTTGTGTCTCAAGATTGATTATATTGTCCAGAGTGGCTCTTTCTTTGCGGAAGCCACTTTGGTGAGGAGAAATATTTTTATTTTTTCAAGAATGTATACGAGATGAGCATTGACCAAACGTTCAAGGATCTTACAAAGACAGCTCATCAAAGCACTTGGACGATAGCTCAGAGAATCTTTGGGGTCCTTACAAGCTTCGGGTTCAGAATCACGATGCTTTATTGCCACAGAGTAGGAAATTTTTGTTCATTCCAGATTCTGTTAAAAAGGATAAGGATGTTGTGTAAAGAATCTGGTGATAGGTGTCAAAGCATATGCTATATGATTCCGTCTGGTTCAGGGCTGGTGTTATGTGTTTGAGATAACGCCTTCAATTAAAATGTCATGAGCTCACAGTTATAGGAGAGGTTTCTTCTGCTTGTAAAATTGAGAAGTGTTCGTGTAGCTCGAATCTTAGTCGCTTGAAAAGCAGGACTGTAAGAGTCAGAGTTCGACACAAGTTCAAAAGCCTCTCCGATGACGTTTGCAATGTCATGTGGAGATGAATGTACAGCAGACGTGGTTTCTAATACCTGAATGGTTGATTCTTGATATAGACCATTGGTTGCTTTCACTTTCCTCCACAACTTGATTGCTTGATGTTGACGATGTTATTGAGGAGACGTATCTGTTCCAAGATTCCCTCTGGCTCTGACGTCTCACCTTGCGGAAGTTGAAGTATAAGTACCTGGAAGTTGAAGTATAAGTCCAATAAGTTCCTCTTGTTTGATAACGGCATGCGGTGGCAAGTAGAGGCAACAGACTGTAATGAGAGAACGAATATGGATTCTTACGGCTACAGCCTGTAAAGATGTGCATAGTGTAATTACAGTGCTGGGAAAATCATGTGAAGTTAGAATGCACACACCTCCAGACACTGGTTGGGTGGTTGAGTATTTTTGTTTTCTTGTGTTTTTGTATTCTTTGATGATATTGTTGTGGAGAAAGGTTTTCGGAGCTGAGGTTCAGTTTGAGTTCCTGCAGAAGTATATTTTTAAACAGTAGAATTAGAAACTCCTGCCTTGGGTTTTCGCGATTCGGCGGCTTTTCTTGCTTCGGGGTACGACATGTTCTGAGAAATCTTCAAAGATTGGATGTCATTTCCGAACACCCACTTACTGCAAGATCTGGAGTATGATGGATGATCTCCATCGAAGTTGACGCAATGAGCTGTCTCAGTACAGCCATCGCTTTCATGGCCGACTACTCCGCATCGTGCGCAAATAATCGAACCACGACAGGCAATTTTTGAATGTCCGAATCTCTGGCAGCCGAAGCAGCGCACAGGATTCGGGACATAAGACGTACTGGACAGATCAGATACCCTGCTTTGATCCCTTCGGGTAGTTTTAGGGTGTCGAAAGTCAAGATGATATGCTTTGTGGGAAGTCGTTTCCCGTCTCGACAGATGGTAATTCGATGGACACCGCAAACATGTTCGTCCTGAAGGTTCTCGAGGATTTCCTCATCTGTTGTAAAATAGCAGGTCTGTTTCGGGAATTTCTCCCTTTCTCGTATTAAGTGATCGATGGGGTGTTACAGAAACTGAAAAATGTCGAAGTGTGTTTGTGTTTCTCAACTGTTTGGCTTGCGTGTCAGAAGTAACCTCGATGAGGAGGTCCCCTGAGCGGAGTTTTTTAATGGAATTTACAGTGCCTATGAAAGATTGAATAGATTTATTGATCACAAAAGGAGAAACAGAGGTAAATGAAAGTTGATTAGATATCTGTAGCGAACTGTTCAGTAGTTTTATATTAAAAAAATCTAGCATTCCTGAGACAGCCTCCACCCTTAACGAGGTGTCCAGTAAACGGCCGATTCTTTATTCCTAGCCGACGACGAAGTCCAATCGACCAGCCGATTGATGCGCACGGGACCAATGTACACCTCCCGTTTACTTGAAGCTGGGGCCAAAGGTAGTGTATTGGGTCAGTATGTCGCCCCTCAACTGCCAAGATCCCCTTTTCCAGGGACCCGGGACTTCATGCACGGCAAACACGTGGGGATATAATCCCCAAGAGGAACTGAAAGCAACAAAGCGGCGAAAATCTTCTGAAGGGGAGCCCTCACCTCCGAAGAGGCAACCACAACGAAGGAGGAAGAAAAAGCAAAGGAGAAAAGGAGGGGAAAAACGAAAGGAATGGAAGATCACTCAGGTACCCCGGGGTTGTGAAGCCCGTACAAACCTAAAGAATGTATATCCCTGAGGGCTTTTAGCAAGAGAATTACTAAAGTTGGATTTGTTCAGGATAATCCTTTTCTATATTCAACCGACTTGAGATATGTAATTATTCATTTTATTGAGAACTATTAAGTTAACCACTGGATATTGATCTCACTTATATTTACAATAATTAGACAATAGTTTTGATAACAAAATCTCTGAAGGAATTTCCCTAAAAATATTTTAGGCCATTTGTCTTATCTAATAGCCCTCGTATATCAAAATATTATAAATAGCAAATTTTTACATATGTGACACCAAAATAGTAATTTAATCTATCAATAATATATCTATAATAGGAAAAATTTATTTTCAGACAAACAAATTTTTAATCAGACAACATATATTTCAGATGTCCTTTTGAGGTATGCCATATTGAAAAACTAATTTAAAAACTTGTATTAAAGATAATTCATTCAGAATAACTTGTATCAATACTACATTTTCCAGAATTGAATAGGTTTCGAAAAGAGTCTTAACTTTTTCCTTCTGTACAAAAATTTTATTTAATAATTACTATAAATTTTTATCTCAAGATATAGTTTCAACATTGTTAGAATCTAGAACTATATTTGTTATCTAGAGCTATAGTATGCTTGAGCTAATTTACAGTTACTTTATATGAATACGAATCGTATATATATAATTTTGCACAAATTTCTTTAAATTAAAATATTTAACCTCTCTGCATCCATATTTTTCTAGAATTTCGTAAACTAACTTTTTGAACAATAAATTAGCACAAATATGTAGCTGCAAGAGAAAATATGTAACAAAATTTTATCTGTTTTCAAAAATGTTCTTTTATATGCATTGTATTCTTAATCATTTCAAAACAATAGAGGAACCAGTTTTGTGAAAAAAGTGTTCATGAAGCAAAAACAATAGCGAAACCAACTGAAAATGTTTAAAAAATTATGATTTTACATTTCAATTTCAGATATGTCAACTGCAGGAGATAAAATCTAAATCCTCACTTTATCCACACTTCCTTCAGAGAACCAACATTCAGACAAAAAAACTTCATGGAATACCGCAAAAATCTTAGCAGGTAGTTATCAAATTACATTGGAATTTGTATAAAATGCTTCTTGTTAGAAGGCAGCAATATTCAATTTTGAGCATCAGTCAGAAACTGTTCTTTAAATAGAAGCATTTCTGTATTTCGATTTTCAAGCAACTTTAAACATTTTTAAAGCTGCTTTAAAATGTCAATTATTTAAGAGACAAAAATTTTAAAATGTTTTTTTTTCTGATTTATCACAAAATGCATTAGTCAATGTAATTTATATTTAGATTTATTTTTTCCTAGAACATGTTACAAAAAATCCTTTAAAAAATCCATTTTTTAATTTTACTTTTAAACCATAGAGGACGATCTTCTGATTTCAGTGATATATAATATGGGTTTTATGGTTTTAGATATTTAAAAGGGCTTAAATTAATTCAAAGGGGAAAAACAAAAGTAAACAAAAGTGCCACGCCCATTTTCACAGCTGTCAAAATTTATAAACTTTGTAATTTATTTATATAAACTACTCTTTAAGTTATTTTTATAATATTTTTGGAGGGCTTATTGAACAGTGCTTAGCTGTACTTGTAACTGCGAAAAGAAGTTGTTTATTTTGAATTTGCTTCTAGTTCTCGTGCTGTATTTTTGTGCTACTCAAATTCTTATAAGCTTTGGAGTTTTGTTTCTTTTGCTACGCATTATTTCAGATTTTTAATTTGGATTTTGAAATCGTTCTTTGAAACAAAAGATAAGGCACGTAGGAAAGCTTTCGGTCGTAAAAAATTCAAAGGGAATCAACATACGAATCGAAAGGAACAAACAGAAGCGTCTTCTGAAAAGAAACGAATTTTGAAACGCCAACATCAAGTTCAAAGCGAAAGTTATCTGGTATTCCACACTATGAGTATTTAAATACAAATGGTGCAGGTAATATTATTATTGATATTAGTATTTTGGCTGATCTGCTGGAGCAAAGTCGTGCTAAGTGCAAGCATTGCAATAAAGATGGTACCATGACTGCAGAAATTGAAGGCACGCAACACAAAGGGCTTGCGGTTTCCATTGCATTTAGATGTACAGCATATAAGAATTCAGCGGCTTCGATGTGTTCAAAAATTTCAAGGAACCAGTACGACGTAAACATTAGGCTTCTTTATGGAATGCGATGCACTGGTAAAGGAAATAAATCAGCAGAAGTGTTTTGTGCGATGATGAATTTGCCTCCTTCACCTCAACGCTTTTCATCATTTCATGAAAGAATTTTTGACAGTTTGGATTCTATTTCAAAATCTTCTATGAAAGCTGCAACTGAGGAAACTGTAATGTTAGCTGGTGGGAATCGTGACATTGCAGCTGCATTTGATGGGTCATGGCAGAAAAGAGGTCATACATCTTTGGACGGTGTTGCTGTTTGTACTTCCCAAGAGACTGGCAAAGTCATGGACTTTGAATGTCTCAAAAAATTGTTTCAAATGTAGAAATAGTCCATCAGAAGAACACATTTGCGACAAGAATTATGTGGGCACAAGTGGTGGCATGGAAGCTGCAGGAGTTATGCAGATATTTCAAAGGTCGGAAGCTGAACGTCAAGTTCGATATTTGGACTACCTCGGACACGGAGATTCGAAAGCATTTGATCAAGTAGTGGCCAGTCAGGTGTATGGAACATACACCACAATAGAAAGATTGGAATGTGTTGGTCATGTCCAGAAAAGAATGGGTACATGGCTTAGTAAACTAAGACAGGATCTAAAGAAAACAAAATTATCGGATGGCAAGAGTATTTCGGGACGTGGGCGATTAACAGATCGAGAAGTAAATTTATTACAAGCATACTATGGTTTTGCCATAAGGCGTAATGCTAATAATTCTGTTCAGTAAAAGTTGTTTGGGCTATCTATTTCCATAAGCTGTCTACAGATGTGAGTCCGTAACATGGCTTATGTCCAACAGATGATGACACTAGGTGTAAATTTAATAAACCTGGAAATTGTAAATATACACATACTAATTCTTTGCCAGAACCTGTTCTGCTTTCCATGAAGCCAATATTTAGGGCTCTAAGTGATCCTAAACTTTTGTCAAAATGCAGCCATGGAAAAACCCCAAAACCCAATGAAAGTTTTAATAGATGCATATGGGACCGTTTGCCGAAAACCTCCTTTCACGGCATAAAATCATTTAAAATTGGAGTAATGGATGCTGTCCTGTGTTTCAATGATGGCTCTCAAAAGCGGTTGGAAGTTTTAAAAAACCTTGGTATAGAACCTGGATATTATGTCTCAAGCTCTAATAAACTTGATGAAAGACGAATATACGAAGCCAACCGGGCAACTAAACAAGCCTCAAAAGAAGCAAGAAAAGCCAACAAGAACAAAAAAGGAAATTTGAGCTTGAAGAATGTCTGAATATATCAGAATATGGTTCAGGTGCATTCTAAAGGGTTTCTAAAGTAAGTTATCTGCCTTCCAAATGTTTAAATGCTATTTTCTCAAAATGTGATTTTTCAACACTTATGTACACTTTTCTCAAATTGTACTCAATTTACAAGCTTGAAATTTTGCATACTATTCCAACTATACCCTATTGCCACAGTTAACCTCAAATTTTAATGAAAAATAAAACATAAAAAATTTTAGAACCATTTTGCAGGTAAAAAACACATGTTTTATAATCGTGTAAAATAAACTCGCTCCAAATTACAAAATAAATTTAATTTTGGATTTTATTTGCGGTTATTAATATCCTTTAAACTATTTATGAAATCTGTACAAAATCTTAAAGTTCTATATGCAGTACTTTTTTGTAACAGTGTACCTACGCATGGCAGTATTATCAAATTTTGGGTTTTGAGTTGTTTAAAATATATAGCAAAAACATAAATAATAATACATAAAATTTTTTTTCTGTGAATATATCACTCAATTCTTAATAAGTATGATATAAAAAGAATTAAACAGGTATCTTAAAAATTGATAATATTACATCAGTTTACGTGGCATGACAATGTCTGTCATTTTTCTCCTCCGAGAAGTACCAGGTTCCCTTAAGACAAGGATAATATGTGTATGCCGGACCGGCCTAAGCCATTCGGCAAATTTTTGGGTTGTGAAGGCAATACCACCTACCACAAGCGAAACTCACATTTATTTGAATCTTTGTTTTACAGTTTTACAAAAGGTATAGGCCACAAGCCTAACAATTCTATAATGTTTACAATTTCATTTTCAGTTACACTCGTTCCACAGGTGTTGAGAATGTCATCGGTTTCTAATAATTTCACAATTTTACATTTATGCTTCTTATTTTGAGCAGACACAGACATTTTCCACTTTCATCAATGTATTCTCAGTTGGTCTTCCTTGTTTTCGCTGTTGGTTCACTTGACGACAAATATAAGTTATTTTCATTTACCTTGCCTTGCCTTTAACTTTCATTTCCATAACTTTTATTTGCATTCGGCCATCGGTATTGGGTAGGCCTTCGATTCCATTGTTACAAATCATTTACAACTTTACACCTGCAATTTTTACAATTATTCTAATTATTACAAAGTGCAATTCAACGTGGCCGACCCAACCCGGACTCGCCAATTAAGTCCGCCAAGTTCAATTGCTAAAAGTTCGGACTCGCTTCCGTTTACAATAATCTATTTGGTTCGAATAAATTTGAATAAAATTGAGATTAAAATTAAGTAAATCCGTGAGCAATGTAAAGCTCTGTGAAGATTGGCTTACAATTACTCTTATTTTACATTTATTTTAATTTTATAAATATTAATTATTTCACATTTATATTCAATTACTTTGATTGATTGATTGATTGATCTCTCCATTCCACTGTTACAATTCATTTATGACTTTACCCATTCGTTTTGCGATTATTCCATTACAACAGTATGCAAGTTGACGTGTTCGATTCAGCTCGAACTCGCAATAGACATCATCAATCCAACTCAGAGTTCGGACTCGCTATCAATTACAATGGTCTATTTGCCTAAAGCAGTTGGAACAAAACAGAGAACATTGTATAACACTATGAAAGATTGCTTAAAATAAAACCTGTATTACTCTTATTTCGATTTTATAAGAATTAATTATTTTACGTTTATAACCAAATATTTTGATTGATTGATCAATCTTACAATTCTACTGTTACAGTTCATTTACAGCTTTACATTTACAGAATTTTACAGTTGTTAATTTAACAATATGCAAATTGACGTGTTCGGTTCAGCTCGAACTCGCAATTTTAATCACCAAGTCTAGTTACTCAGAGTTCGGGCTCGCTATCAATTACAATGGTCTATTTGCTTAGAAATAATTCGGAACAGAACAGAGAGCATTGTATAATACTATGAAAGATTGCTTACAGTAAGACCTATATTACTCTTATTTTCAATTTTATAAGAATTATTTATTTTACGTTTATAGCCAATTATTTTAATTTATTGATCAATTTTTCAATTCCACTGTTATAACTAATTTACAACTTTACATTACAAAATTTTACAGTTATTAATCTACAACAGTGTGCAGATTGACGTGTTCGATTCTGCTCGAACTCGCATTTAAGTTCACGAAATCCAATTATTCAGAGTTCGGACTCGCTATCAATTACAATGATCTATAACAATTTAGAACGAAACAGAGAGCAGAGTATAACACTATAGAAGGTTAGCTTACAATAAAAACCTATTTTCCCTTTATTTTTAATTTTATTAGAATTAATTATTTTACGTTTATAACCAGTTATTTTAATTAATTGATCAGTCTTTCGAATTCACTGTTACAATTCCTTTACAGCTTTACATTTGCAGAATTTTACAATTGTTAATTTACGACAGTGTGCAGATTGACGTGTTCGATTCAACTCGAACTCGTAGTTAAGTTCACAAGGTATAATTGCTCAGAACCCAGACTCACTGCTAATTACAATGATCTATTTGCTTAAGACAATCCGGAACAAAGCAGAAAGCAATGTATAACACTATAAAGATTACAGTAACTCTTATTATACAATTATTTTACGTTTATAATCAATTATTTTAGTTGCCCTCGGTCATCTGTATAGGTTAGTCCTTAAATTCCACTGTTACAACCCTACCCATGTAAGATTTCAATTATTCCAATTACTACAGAGTGCAAGTTGGCTTGGCCGACTCAACCCAACCCGCAATCCAGTCCGCCAAGTTAATCAATTATTCAAAGTTCGGACTCGCTACCGTTTGCAATGATCTATTTAATTCAAGCGGATTTGGAGTAGGAGTAGGAGTAGGAGTATTTCAATTAACGTCACACTGGAGCAACACAATGGGCTATTGGTGACGGTCCGGGATCAATCCCAAAGGGAAAGATCCGAGGACAACACCATCAAGCGGATTTGAATCAAGACATTGTGCGAGTGACGTGTTAGATTCAGTACGTGTTCAATTACTTAGGGTTAGGATTCGCTACTAATTACGATGATTTATTTGATTTAAAATAAATTTGGTACAAGACAGAGTGAAGTGTATAACACTATGAAGGCTTATAATAACACTTATTTAACACTTGTTTTTGATTTTACAATTATTTTACATTTATAACCAATTATTTAAATTGTACTCGGTCCTCATTGTTGGTTAGGCCTTCAATTCTATTGTTAATCACTCTATAACACTACATATATCAAAGGATTCGATGAATAAAATTAAGTAAAATTAATCATCCGTCTATTCTGTCCAATGATAGTTTGCGATAACAACTAGTCACAACCATCGCGTCAAGTATGAAACTCATATTATTGGCTACTTTGCTCAAATAGTTGTTATCTAGGTACTTAAATCTACCAAGCTCAATATAATTATCCTACATATAGATATCCCGAGTATCCAATCGTCATCTGACCGTGGTTCAAAATTACGTGGTGTTGTCCTCGGATCTTTCCCTTTGGGATTGATCCCGGACCGTCACCAATAGCCCGTTGTGTTGCTCCAGTGTGACGTTAATTGAAATACCCCCCCCCCCCCGAGTATCCAAAATTTTCAATAAATAGGTTCAACAACTGGCTACCTTGCCTGATAGAGATATGTAATACTCGATATCGTAAAGAAAATCTATATATCATTCGATTTATGTTGCGGGCTACTTTGCCTAATAAATATATTCTAAAATAATGTTAAATTATAAATATAGCCTGTTTGGCAATATTCTAATACAACTGACTTGGTGTTTTATGGGAGAATTATATACATTATAAATATTATTTAATATACAAAACTATATAAATACACTATATCAGTATATACTAAACTCTTATATCAATATATCACATATTAAAGTATAACAATATACCCAGATAGAATTGTCCATCCTAACAATTGGAATTATATACTGATAGGAACAGGCAATACCGCTATAAAATTATAATTACAAGTCAAGACACAATTGAAGTATCTACTCACTGAATCATGCAGTTCTGGATCTCAATAGTTCAGTCTGACGAAAATAAATCAGCGTGGCCACTTTATCTCTGGGCACGGCCCTATATCGGGTCGATGCCAATCCAGAAAACCTTAACTCTAAATCCGGGCTTAAGCCCATTCCTCAAAACCACCCAGTCCCGAAGTTCGAACACGCTTCCCTTAAGACAAGTATAACTTTTGCATCGAATCACACCTGCAAGCAATATAGGACACCTCAACTGCACACAATATGGAATATATTTCTTATTGTGTGAAAATATTAGAATTCTAAATACAATACATTCTTAATGATAAATTATAATTAGTTGAAAATTAAAGAATCGACATTTTTTTAAGCATTGAAAATTAACTATTCAGTATTTTCAGTTGGAGAATTGTATGCCGTAACCTTCCTTGTAGTTTATCTTCTTGTCGAAAACTGTCCTATTGTGGCTATCCTCTGAGGCAAAAACCTGTTCCAAATTGTCTCATGTACTAAACAAGGGAAATTTGTTTTTATCTACATGAATATTCATTCCCTTGGAACAATAGGACAGTTTTGTCTCAACGTAATATCTTGTCATTATCAAAACTGATCAGATCATTATCGACGAGGAATCTCGTCATTGGAAAATTGGCCAGTTCTCGATGAACGAGATATCTCGTCGATACCACTTGAAGGGTTAAGTAATCCATCCATGGAGGATTCAACCTTTGGAAAAGAAAAAAATTATTCTAATCAACTGTTAAAAGCAGTATCTATGAGTTCCATGGTATTTTGATGCCACGTCATGAGAAAAAGTTCTTTGTTCGTTTTCTGCTCCAGAACAGAGGTCCAGAACAGGTTATACATAGTCTGTGTTATAATTTGTTTTACCAAAACATGCATACATTTCAGGGATGCAATACTTCATAAACTAGCTGCTTGTGCGTTTCCTGTTTCAGAAAGTATTGGAATTCTAAGCAGTAGAGAAACGTTATTTATATATGCAATGACATGGTGTTGATCATTTGGCAATTTATTGATAACGAGATATCTCGTCATTAGCAAAATTGGTCAGATTTGATGGACGACATATCTCGTCAAAACCACTAAGGAGGGTTAACTATTTTATCAATTCCGATTTCATTCTTCGGAATTTCTATTGACTACGTTCTGAAATAGAATTCGAAGAACAAGCAAGTTACGTCACGTCCGGAAACTTACAAAAAGCATATTCTACCACAAAACACTACCGCCACCTATATTTAGTTTGACAGAAAAAATCTCTCATACGTCCTAAAAGTTCCCGTACTCCAACTTTAAAAAATTATTTGCGTGTGTATTTTTTTAATTATTGAATTTTATCGTCTGCTTATAATTTTATGGATTCTTTAATTTTTATCGTTTGGTTTTCTTCTCGCTCAAGTTGTGCGATAATAAAGTTCCATGTCATTTTGCTCTTCATTGCAAAATGAGTTTATCACGCATTCAGAGAATTGCTCTTCTTGAGGCTTATTTCGAATGCAAATCATACGAAAGTTGCAAAGAATTTTGGCAACATAAATATCCAGATTATGCAATACCGAGTAAAAATACGCTATACTAACTCGTTAGGCGATTTCGGGAGACAGGTTCGGTGGAAGACAAACACAGGAATGGAAGAACGAAAGTCGTTACACCAGACATTGTGCAAGAAACTCAACGAAGGATATTGCAATCTCCTCAGCAATCCGTGAGGCGTTTGTCGCAACAAATGGGCACATCACGTGGATCGACTAATAAGGCTTTAAAAGCTTCGCATATTCGTGCTTATCGTGTAAAAATGTTACAGGAGCTAAAGCCACCGGACAAGAGAAACGGCTTTATTATTGCCGATGGTTCCGAAATTTATTCGGAACAGCATTAACATTTTGGACAAAACATTTTTCTCCGATGAGGCATGGTTTCATTTAAGCAGTTATGTGAACGCGCAAAACTCCCGCATTTGGGCGACGACAAATCCCCATTCATTAATGCAAAAACCTTTACATTCTCAAAAAATTGACGTTTGGTGTGCCGTATCACGCAAAAGGATCATTGGGACTCTGTTTTTCGAGTCAACTGTTGATGGCACTTTATACAGAGACCTTATCCAACAATTTGTTGCATTATTAGAAGTGAATGAACGAGATTCTTGGTTCCAACAAGACGGTGCAACCTGCCATACAAGTTATGAAACCATGGGCATGTTTCAAGATTTTTTTGTCGATAGACTCATCTCAAGAAATCTTTGGCCACCTCATTCCCCTGATCTGAGCATCCCTGACTTTTTTCTGTGGGGATATTTAAAGAACAAAGTTTATGAATACAATCCCCAAACAATAGATGATCTGAAAATTGCCATTACTCAAAGGATACAAGAAGTTACTCCCATCATCTTGAAACGCGTTTCTAAAAATATGCGCAAACGACTTCAACTTTGCCTCCAAGAAAGGGGCGGACATTTTGAACTTTTATTGTAAATGTGAATTCAAATTTTTTTCCTACATTATGTTAAAAGTGCTTTTCACCATTAGCATAAAAATAATTGTTTTAAAGTTTGTTGTTTTGTATATTAAATTCATGAATCGTCAGTACGGGAACTTTTAGGACACTGTAGAAGTTGATGCAGTAGTAGACAGTAGCAGAACTTACTTATCAAAGTCTATTCGTAGATCGGTATTATTTGTAGTTAATCGGGAACCGTTCATTTGTTGCTTGACAAAAAGAAGATTACAAAGAACCTTAACCGTCCTGGTGGTTGTCTCGACAAGGTATCTCGTCATTAGCAAAATTGTCCAGATCTTGATGGATATAAGAAATTTGGAAAGAATGATAATAAATATTTACTGTTCAATTTCACCGTCAACTTCCATTTTTAACAGTTAATTATAGCTGTTAAATTTATTCAGTAACTATTAATAAGCTTTTCATAATAACAGTTAATAATAACTATTATTGCAAGTTAGCCCCAATAGCCGTTAAAATTTATCCTATCAGACTAGTTTTGCCCATCTCTACAATTAGATTGATCATTGTGCAACTCTACAATAAATGTGGTAATGCTGTAATATGACTGGTGTTAACGTTTTGACGTAGAATTAACGTCTACGTATTTCCTAATAATGGGGGAGTAACTAGAGAATTGAGCGTCACAAAATATGAACATCCTACCACCACTGATCGCAAATCAAGAATGCATCAAAGGAAATATAAGCGGTCGCTGCAGATTGAACCTGAATTTTTAACGTTGAGAAAATATTTTCCACATTTGTCTCATTATCGAGCATATAGAATCATTCGGTACTTCTCAAATCATTAACTTATTTAACTCTCTGACGATCACGAAATTTCTGAGTAGTGTAGCATTGCTTTTCCCCTAACACAAGCAAAATGGCTAAATAACCACATCTATTGGTTGAAAGAAATTTAGGAAAAATTCTATTGGTCAAGGAGGTCAAAATTGGTTAGACGTCATGCAAAGAAGACTGATGGGGGATGCAGAACGGATATAGGTGTGAACCCTTCATTGTGTTAAAAATAATATAGTGCAGAAATAATAATTTTGCATTCGTAGTAAGGCCAAATTTTTCTTCAAATGACCGGCCAATTCAACCCAAGGGGTTTCGACCATCGTCCATCAAGACGACCAATGTTGTTAATGACGAGATATCTCGTCATCAAGATATTGTCGATTTTCTTATATGAGATCAAGATCTGGTTAGTTTTGCTAAGGACGAGATACTTCGTCGAGACAACCAAGGAGGGTTAACATTACTAATCTTGTCACCACAATGGCAGGATTGCGAACCACCCTGGCGCACCACGGGGATGGGTTCACGATACACCTCCCATACTAGGCATAACTCGTTCAGGTAGGTAGTTAATTACCGTCGCACTGGAACAACGCAACGGGCTAGTGGCGACGGTCAGGGATCAATCCAGAAGCGAAAGATCCTAGGACAACGCCTCATAATTTTGATACACGCTCAGATGATGAGAACAACACCTGTCTCTCGTTCAGAGGCCACACCTTTATTCCAGACAGACGAACATACACGGATTCGAACAGGAACGTTTTGATCAGGGAGAGAGCACCCTGTTCACTAGACTCATGGGGGTTGTATGTACAAATTTTTTATTCAGCCATTTAAACTGATAAAGAAAATTTAGATTGAAGGCATTATAGAGATATTTGGCAGCATGTTTGTTCTGATCTTAATAAACATTATGGTGAGTAAGTTTGTAAAAGATTCTGACACTTCTGGAAACATACTATTCTGCCGTAGTGTAAGATTAACATATTTTTTAAAATTTGTTTTTCAAATCTGTTTACTATGTGGACCAGATTCACTTTATCATTTGAACGAAACAGATAAAAAGGCTTACAAAACCGACATTTATTCAACAGTAAATTCTATGTGTACAAAAAAACAGTGATTTTATAAATATTTATCATATGTAAAAGAAGGATTACATTAGTAGAAATATCCCTTCAGCCTTTAAACAAAAACCAATGGAGATATGAAAGGGAGTTTCAAGTTTAACAAACAAACCAGCCTCCGAGGAATTTACTTCTGCTCTCCAGATGCTGTTTAGCGTAGTAAATATTGGGAAACCTTAAAATGACGTTTATCGCCACTTTGGCAATGTTTGGAGCTCAATCTAGTTGGCGTTGACCAATCAACTATCATATTTCAATTCGGAATTCATTTATTTGGAATTTTTATTGGCGAAGTGCGGAAATCGTATTCTGTCAATAACAAGTCAAGTGACGTCACTTGCCGAGAAAACATCGTCGCCATGCGGCAGGAACACTTTCCGCCTGAGAAACACTAACGCCACCTACATTTAGCTGGACAGGTAGGAAGTTGGTAGTTGAATTAACGTTGAACTGGTGCAACACAACGTATGCCTTTTATAACGTTTGAACAGCAGAAAAATAATTAGTTGACGTAAAGCGAACTTTTAATTTAAGCACTGTTATCAGACGGATACATTGCATGTACTCGTCTGTTTACAGTTTTTCTTTCAGTTATGTAAACATTTTAAGAAATAGTCATCTTTGGCATAAAAAGGGGATTTTAAAGTTCTTTTGAATTCAAATAAATATTACTTTCCTATCCGTTTTCATTCTAATAGATACAGCAATCCTTCTCACGTCCGTTTCTCAATCAGGATATCTAAAATTGCAACGATAGGTATGTAGGTAGGTATTTTAATTAACGTCGCACTGTAGCAACTCAACGGTCTATTCCCGATGGTCCGAGATAAAACTCGGAGTTAAAATTGTAACGATTAAACTATTAAAATACACTGCTTTCTAAAAGTTAATCCCGAGATGAAAATTCCGAGCTTCGATTTCCTTGAGTGAACCTTACTGTGATTGTAGAAGGGAATATGCACACTCACAAATATATATGATGCGCCCAATCAGAATTTACTCTCCAGAAATATGAAGAGTAGGCATTGGTTGAAGACGACGTCTTTCTGAAAGCCTTTCAGTAGATGAGTTTAAATGTTGATAGAATATATTTGAAAGACATTTTCTTACTCTACCGATCTAAGATCTACATTTTCTACTACGAAAATTGGAAGGTAAATACCTGCAACTACTGTGCGACGGCGGCTATATATGGAAAGACTGTATGCCAGGGTATTACGGGTTTGAGTCCCTTTAAGAGTCAAAGCCAGAAGAGCATGGTTGAAGTGATGACTTGAGCATGCGAATTTGAAAGCAGCGGAATGGATCAACGTACCGTTCACGGATGAGTCAAGATTTGCCCTCGATTCCGATAAGCGCATGAGGATCTGTAGAGAACAAGAAATGCGGAACGAGCCCCCAGTAATAGCATTGAACACCAAGACTTTAGTGCTGCTAATATAATGGTGTGGGTTAGATTTTCTTTGAGCTATCGCGCTGACCTGCACATCTTCACCAGAGGTACTGTGATAGCTGAAAAATGTCGGGATTAAATCCTTGACCCCATTGTGAGGCTGTACGCTGCAGCAGTTGGTTCGATATTTCTTCTTATCGAAGAAAATGCACGTCCACATAGAGCAAACTTGGTTGATAAGAGTTCGCTTGAGAGTGAAAGCATTGGTCGCATGGAGTGGCCACCATATTCGCCCGACCTCAACCCCATCGAAAATCTTTGGGATGATTTTGGAGATACTGTCTATGTCCGTGTATCCCACCAATTATTCCGAAAGAACTGGAAACTGCTCTATTAGAGAAATGGAAGTTATTGCCGACTGATGCGCTTTACCTCGTAGTTGGAGGTATAGAACGTATCTGCGGAGCTTGTGTCAAGGTCAAGTGTGGTCACAACCCATATTAAGATACGTTTCGTTTGTTTCTACAGTTTACAAACATTCTTTTTTAATGTACGAAATGTGTTATACATTTATAAATCATTACTAATATACCTAAATATATTTTGTTTGCTATATTTTTAGTCATGAATGTATAACTAAATTGTCTACCTTCATGTGAAATTTTGACTCAATTAATGAATAACTTTTTCAGTTATGTCGAATTTACTGTCGCGTGCTTAACTTTTGGAAAGCAGTGCATGAGTGTGTTTTGAGTACATTTTGTTCCTGTATTAATATTTTAGTTATTTGTTATTGCTATAAAGCTACTTTTTCCCAGAAATATACATTGCCTACTCGTATGTCACATTCCGATTGTGTCTACTGAAGGGTTAAATTATTTCTTTCCATCCTAACGATCTCTATTACAGCTATGCGCGGACCATATACAATATATTAGTTCGATTCTATATATGGATCCTAGTAGGGCTGCTTGCGTTAACTGTCAGCACTGTTTGTAGTTGCTGCTCAACTGGAGTCTTTGATTCTGGTGACCCCACTGAATCCCAAGGCTGGATATCTGCAGAACCGAATATTTGGAAAATAAGAGCACAGATTAATACAACTGAAATATGAATGTAGAAGACAAAGTGCCATTCCTCCAAAGTTTCCTGCAACAGAAATAGAAACAATTAAATAAGTTTGTGATGAAATTAAAAACAATGCTTATATTAAATGGACAGGGTGTCTAACAGTACTATCTTACAAATCCGTTTCTTATCTGCAGTAGGGGTAAAAGACCTAAAGAACTATTCGGTCGTGACGCAATTATGAAACTTACTACTATGAATGTGTAACACATTCAAGAGTGGTATTTTTTACGTTACATAAGCGGGAGGAATTTCAGACCTAAAGAATTATACGGTTGCCACGCAATTATTTGTCTTACTACAATGAATGGGTGACATATTCAAGAGTCGACCTAAAAAAGGAGCATCTGGTTGTGACGTAATTATAAACTTACTACAATGAATGGGTAGCATATTCAAGAGTAGTATTCCTTCATACGTAATATAAGGGGGGATTTCAGTCTTAAAGAATTATCCGATCTTGAAGCAATTATTAAACTTACTACAATGAATAGGCAACTAACATATTCGAAGGAATTTCAGACCTAAGATCTTTAAGAGTAAGGGAAGATAAGACTGGGTGTTGAACGATTTGAATTTCGCACGAAAAAATCTAAAACGAAACCCCTAATGGTAAATATATTGATACTCCCTGTTTATACTCATCTGAATACTGTATGGAATGTGCGCAACACATCTGTATTACAATCATTTCGTTGTTTAAGGAAAGGTATTTTCTTTTGTGTCTCTTGTAATGCTAACTATTCTTTAAGTTAAGAAAATACTATTTTCGTGAGGTTAAGAGTCAATCATTATCCCTAGTGCATTTGTGTTTGTGTTTTGTTGGCAGTATTGCAGTTTCTGTGAGCATTGCTAGGCGAAGTTCTGATTGCTGATTCCCATGTTGAAAGTTGTTAAAGCAGTTCCATTACCTCTGCCTAGACATTAACACTCCTGGAAGTTGTCTCAACGAGGTATCTCGTCATTATCAAGACGGGATTGATAGACGAAATACCTTATGATTAAAAGAAAACTGACCAGATCGTGTTCTCGTCGTGTCGACGAGAACAGGATCTGGTCACACGAACAATATCGTGTCGACGAGATATCTCGTCATTAGCAAAATTGGTCAGATCTTGATGAATAAGATAACTCGTCGAAACGACTTGGAGGGTTAAACCTGGCCACTCCTCTTTCCTTTTGCACCAAAGAGCAGCGTTCGATGATCCGTTTTTTGTAAAGTATCGGGAGCCGAAATGCATCCAAGATTTACATTGCGTGACATATAAAAGAGATCGGCGATTTCACCATTTTTGCCGCCACTCTAGGAGAATGCGGATTCACACATCTACCTTATCATCAGATGCTATATCACCAAACGAGGCGATAAAATACCCAATCGGTCAACCTAGTCAATTTTTTCACAGAGCAGTCACGTGACTACTTGTCGACATGTCAGTCACACTTTTTGAAATTCCTCTCAATAGTCACAGGTAACTTACTTAGTCTACTTACATTTCACGTCTATGATCTATCATTCTTTCAGGGTCATAACGAATTTCCAACTTACTTTAATGGAACACTAAGAAAACCTCCCCAAGTCATCTCCTGGCCTGAGTTAGCCTGTCAAGAGAAGATCTCAATGGAAATTCTGATCTGGTGTTGGGTCTTTTTGAGGATGTTTGGACATCAACCTGTTTAACTAGGCCTTAAGGAACTACCCTTTAAGGATATGAAAAAGCATGTGCTATACGATGGTACAGGTATGTTGAAAAGCAAGGGGACTGTTGAAAAAGGTGTTATTGTATGTTGTCTATTTTTATTGAAAGAAAGATTACAGCTGCATTGCAAATTATGATCAACTCATCCTCGTATATTAAAATATCTCTCGCTCTCTACAAATTAATGTACCCTACCGGTGTACAATGCAACATGGTGTTGAGTGCATTGTTGGGCTTGATTATTGTAGCATTGCAATAATCAATTCCAGTTGTTACACTGCAATTAAATTAAAATTAAGCTATTATTTTAACATTAATGCCGATAGTTTAACGATCATTATTTAGAAGAAAAATGTAAAACTACCATTAAAAAAATAAATTTTGCTTGAATAAAATGAATTTATTATTTGCGTCCTTTGAGGTTCGTGCACACATTATTTCAACATGTATTCTGCAGATTTCCCTGCATAACTTTAACCAATTTTAAACTTCTTAACCAGTACGATTCTTTAAGCAATAGATGTTGACTATTTCTTCATTGGGTGTTGTTGCGAGACTCTCACTGAATCAGATTATTCAGTCGCTCTCTACAAAAATATAATTTATTTAATCTGAATCCATAAATGCTACATACCGATATTTACACGGCTGCTTTATCAGATATCCTTTTTAAGGAGCATGGAGAGAAAATCTTGGCTCATTGCCAAGAGCAGAAGATGTGTGATCTCTCTCACACTGTTGCCATTCTCAGGAAACCAAATTATTCAAAAATATGCCAATAACTAAAATACAAATGATAATTCGAACTACTTTTAAAAAGTGTGTTGTAGAGTAAAAGACTACTCTACTCTAAAGGTAAGTATGTGGCAGAATTTTTACTTTCAATTCTGCATTACACTATACTTTTTAGAGTGTTGATCTAAAATGTATACTTGTAGGTCTCAGACACAAATTTCGATGATTTTAATATTAGATTTACAGCAAATTGGAACATAAGAACGACATACCTTTCGTTCAATTTGAAGATTTAGTTGCAATTAAGGAACTAAAGTCAATAAAACGTAGAGAATTTTTAAAATATCATATAAATATTTAGAATATTGTTAAGAAGCTAGGAAAACATCACTAGGTGATTTGATAAATTGTACCTGCTAGTCTTTTGCCCATGCTATCGTTTGAAAAAGAATTTTCATACTTATAGATTTCTAATTTGTGTTTAAATTGCTTGCATTATGGCTTCATTTAATTTAAACATCTCTAATTTACTTTTAAAACTATATTTTTATTTAACCGTCTGAAACAAATGCAATTCAACCTTCTAATCCTCCTACAGTATTCCTTTAATGACGTCTAACGAATTTTGACTTCCTTGAGCAATAAAATCTTTACAAAGGGTTCTATTCTAGAAATGAACTAAAGAATATTTCCAAAGTATTCTATTATAAGGAAATGAGAATGCGAGGTAGAGAGTTGTATAATTTCTCCAAAGAGGATTATGTTCCAATAAAAAGAAAAAAATATATAATATTTCCAAAGGATTTTATTCTAAATTTGGCTGGTTGGCTTGGTTTTTATGGCGCAAGGTCCAAAACGGACAAGCTGAGCTAAGCACAAGACAGAAAATAGCCTAATAAAAGGTATAGAAATTATTTAAAAATTAAAAATGCAAACGACAATGAAATCTATTCTTAGGAACGGAACAATAGAATATTTCCTAAGGATACTTTTCTGAGGAAAGAAAAAATAGAATTAATCTAAAGGTTGAAAAATTCATGTATTCTTTCAACCAATAGATGTAGCAAGTTATTCATTATGTGTGTTGAGGGGTAAAAGTAATAGTACACTAGTCTTAAATAGTGCGACGCTCACAGGGTTAGAAACGTATCAGCACTTACGTGTTTTGTCAAAGCTCCAGAAATTAGAGGCGTCAAAATGATAGCCGAAGACGATACAGACGTAGTAAATCCAGCTAAAGAACCTGTTAAAGATAAGGAGTGCCATCTGGTTTCATACTTTGGTGTAAAATTATAAATGCAATTTTTCTTTCGTTTCAACTTACTCTTAGTTAATTACAAGTTAATTTTATTCCTTAGCAATGCTCTTTTCTCCTTAAAGAGCATTTCTGAGCAGTGGTTAGCTATATACAGGGGATGAATTTTCTATCCCTGTTATAGCTAACCACTAACAACATCATTCTGAATCTTAATATTTTACATTAACCTGTAGAAATAAGCATAATTTGTCTTCCTCATAATGTATCTTGGCATTTTCGGTTGTCATTAGCTTCACACCTAAGTAAAATTACAAAACCCAAATTAAGTCTCATTAAATCGTAAACAATCAAAACCTGCAAATAGTTTTAAATATCGCACTAAAACGAGTAATTGGAAAATGGTCACTTTTCTTAGAGCAAAGTGCAAACAAGTTTAGTCAATACAGGAATAAAGTAGTGTTTAGTTGTAAACAATATTAGCCAGTTGAGTAATGTCTGTCTACCACGCGAACTACCTCAGATACTGAGTCAGCGTCTGTCTGTTGCGGTAGAAACGAGACAGCCCATTTTCTATAGGAAATTCTTGAAGTATTCGAGTTTATCACATTCGCGCACTTGACAACAATTGTTTTTCCTGCCTCAGGCTAGTGTTTGTCAAGATTTGAAGAAAGCGTATCCTACACTCCCACTACACGTCCATTTCTTGGCAGAGAAGCGATTGTTAATGCGTCTCCGCACGGATTACAAAAAGCTATCTTCTCACATGTTTTCTTTTTTTCGCTTTTTCTGTCCAGACGTTTTTAAGATATACAATAGGATATATCGTTAACACCACGCCAAAGGCGCGTATCTGCATTTTGGCGATTTTTAACCTAACTGCATTTTTCGTGTCACCATTTTATGTTTTATACTATTACAAAGCCACGAATCATCTATATTCTTATTGGAAATTCTGATTTTCATGCGGAAACAACCTTTGAGTCGTAGCTCGATTTTTCTCGAAGCATCTAAACTTTGAATGTGTTTTTGTAGAAACGTCAATTTTGCATATATGCGCCATTGGCATGATGGTAACGATATGATATCGCAAAGGGCTACAGAATGACTTTTAAGGAATGGCAAAAAAGCTACTGTCACCCACCGTCCTGTCACCAAACCACCCATCGTCAAATCCATAGTACTTTTTTAAAACCTTGTGCATCTTTGCAAATGCTATATTGGCTTATCCAACAATTACTAGGACTGCATAATATTTTTCTTGGAATGAATGGAAGTAAGCGGGAACACTAAATATAGAAGGGTAATAAATTTACAGCACCTATATGAAATTCTCATGGTATACATAAGCAACATTATATGGAATCTTATTTCTCAGATCTCATTCAAAGGTACATGCTTTGGGTGCAATTAAAATATCTTGCTCATACCAAGCTCTGATGGATTTTCCAGTGTGAACATTTCAAACAGTTCCTTCAGTGACCACATAACATGATGAGCTTGTTTTTTTAATTTTAATGTAATTTTCCCAAATTGTAACGTCTTTACGTCCAGGAGCCATTCGGCATATGTTCTCGTTCATAAAATAATATAATTTTGTCTATTTTATCTCTACTCAAAGTTGATGACTTCGAATGATTTCTAATTGTATCAAAACATGCATTTAAAGTCACATTACAAATGCTGCTAAACAATTTTGTCACCAGAACTTCATTACGATGTGGTGTGCTAGGTAAACCTCGTTTTGATTGGGTCATAGCTTTGCCAAAAGTGTTAGCATTTTTGTACAATTGAGGTATGTTTTTCTTTGAATTCTCTTTGTTCCTTAAAACGCGATACTTTTTAACTCTATTTCTAATTTTTTTCTTTCTGAATCAGTATTTCATAAGACAGTACTTTTCTTTATATTCGTCATAATTTCTTTAGTTTCTCTCTGTGCTTTCTTCTTTCTTGGACTCTGCTGCTGCAGTAGGTGCCATAATATAATTTTTATATTATAAAAGAATATGAACAAATATTAAAGAAACCTATCATAAAGTCGTTTGCACTTCAAATTTTAATAGAATAATTCAAGCCAATTATTTGTGTACACATTTAACTTAATGTGTGACTCACGTTACAAAATTAAATGTGACTCACGTTACAAAATTAAATGTTACTCACGTTATAAAATTAAATGTGTTCTGTCTTTTAAGAAAAAGCCTGAATTAAAATAAAATTTGTCATTTGCTTTTACTCTTTATTCTAAAAGAGGAAAAAGGAAAATTTTAATTTTAAACAGAATATTTTAAAAGAATTACATTATAGTAAGTACTTTCGGGGAAATTATTCCATAAATATAGTAATGGATATCTGTTACAAAATTAGATATAATTTCCTCTTCTGAAATCATTGCTATCTCTCATATGAATAAATATTAAACAAAAATATTCAATAATATTAGAAAAAAATGCCTGCAAAAACAGCCTAGTTCACTGTAAAAAAAATCTTCACGTCTAAGGTTTTAGAACAGCTGACCATATACTGATAAAATAAATTACGTAATGTGTTGCCTAATTCAAGTTTGAAAACTTTAAACTATTTAGAAAAGAACTAAAGAAAATGTGAGTTAACTTTCTAAATTTTTTTTTCACTTGCATGTCCCATGTTTCTTGAAATTGCCCTTCTATGAATTTAGATGACCATTCTGTTTACCAGGAAATTTCAAGCTTTAAATTATCCTAAAATATATACGTAGTTCTGACGTACATTTGTGCAAAGTTGCGATTCGCTCAGAAATCGTACATATTTTTGCATGTCAGAGAATTCAGACATGAAAAACAAACACACGCAGATGAATCAACGATTACTTTGAAGCACTGTCTGCAACAGACTTGTTCATACATTGACGATATTTATTGCATCTTCCAATTCTGTTTTATGTACTCTTCAATTTTCTAAAGAGAAAGAATTCAGGGTACAAATATATCTAGCGCCTCGCATGGTGGCAACGCTCGGCGCGTTTTTGGCGCATTTTTATGTCGCCAAGGAAAGAAATCTCAGAAAAAAAATATTTTTTTTATCCCTATAAATAGGTCTTTATAAATCTTTCCGCTTGACAAGGTTGCAATAAAAACGGTAATAAACCTAATAAAGATGGGTTACCTTCACCTGCCATAACTCGCTACTAAAAGTGCGCCAAGAGCGTTGCCACCAGACGATGCGCTAGATACAGGTGGAATCCATCCCCATACCGTCACCAGAGGTCGCGTCCAGCGCGCGGAGTAGATCTGTAACTGTGATTTTATTTTCCTGACTCAGTTCGAGTTGGACTTGTAACTGTGAACGTTTCCACGCGCATGTGGAGCGCCGTTTATACAATTCATGCATGTGCCATTTTGTAGGCTGTGTCGGTATCCATGTAACCTTTCATGTATATAGTTCGTAGAATAATTAAATGTTGTGTTAGTCCTAATCTCCGTGTCATCCAGCTTCACTTCATCACACCCTAGACACCGTATTACAAACATGTGTACCGAATTCAGCAAACTCAAAGGGAGAAAACTGGTTTACAAAAATATGCATCACAATACCTCTACCATCATTTCATAGATCTGTGTAGTTGTTTCCAAGACTGGCGAAAGATCGAAATTAAGAAAGATTTCCGGTTGGTCAATGGCTCACAATCGCAACTATTGTGCTAAATTATGTCTCGAACTACTCACAAAATGGCTATCTCCGATTTTTTACATCCAAATTCTGAATAAGAAATCACGGTACGTTTTGAAATGTTTTTTATACTAGTGTATGATGACGTCATAATTTTTGCACATCCATCTTCCAATGAAATAGACGGAGCATGTGGAAGGTGTCACTGTCGTAAGATCTCAGAAGGGTACTTGGGCTTACGAATCGATTTGGGACGATTGCCCATTGAAGCGCATACTAGTGTTTTTAATCACTCTGGATAATCATTTAACCAATCATTAATTTGTCCCAGATTAGGGCCATACTTTTCCCCATAACCACGTGACAGATCTTCAAAGCGAGGGATCGACAGAAATAACATGAAGCTGCGAGCGCATGCTCCGTTTATTTCAAAAGAAGGTCGATGATTTTCCCAGCGCCATAAATTCGCATGCCGTATTTTGATGCAGTGTTATTTTTGTCATGTATCCCAATTTTGTGTGGCATGGTAGCCCAAGTTCGAAACTCGGCTCCACCGAAGACCGTGGTGTTATCGGGAGTTGCTGCAATTTAAATCTGTACTGGCCTCAAATGTCCTCACGTTGGTGTGGTGGCAAGGAAGTTTGGAAAGTGGGATGTTAGATCAGGTGTTGACCTCGCCATTTGACCGTGGTTCAAAATTACGAGATGCTGTTCTCGGATTTTCGACTTCGGGATTGATCCCGGGGCATCGCGAATAGCCCGTTGTGTTGTGCTCCAGTATGACAGAAATAAACTACCTAACTATCTTATTTTAGGCCAACTGATTAATTTTGTCACAAAAATTGCGATTTTGGTTTTTCCCCTTAATTTATGGTTTGCTGGTTAGTTGGGGATTTAGGTGTAAAGTTCAAAATTGGACAAGTTGCGTCCCTTAATTTAGAGAAACCTGTGTATTTCTCAGGTATTTTGATGCTATGAGCGCTTTGAGCGAAAGCAGAGTATGCTTTTCACAGCGACCTAATGAAGATCACTGCCATCTTCAGGTGTGAAGAGCAGGGGTGCAGGTACCTAGTTTTGAAATATCAGAATTAAGGGGTATTCAACTTATAGTAATGAGTAAAGTGAACCCACCACTAAATGTAGGTGACATATCTCCGTTAGCAATCATAGATCCACACATTCCAAAGCCTACAAACAGTACTGACAAGCCACAGAATACCATATTGGAAGTCGTATCACAATTTGCATGGAGAACCCCGACAAGACATATGGAAAACCCGACTGCACCTGAAAAATTAAAAAGGACACATATTCTAAGATTGGCAGTATATTTCATAAAAAATAAATACCATATTGTTAACTATTTACCAGTAGAAAATGATTTTTCCCTCTGAGGGATTCACAATCATTTCTCCATTTCGTTCGAAAACCTGCTGTCTTCCTTGCATGACTATTTACCAGTTTCGATTAATATATTTTCTATGATTCTTTCTAATAATCGGTCATTTAGTCATTATGCGTGTTATAAGGAAAAAAGCAATAATACACTACTAGAAAATTTTGTGACGCTCAGGAAGTTAAGTAAATGATATGGTAAACTTCCTGAAAAAACTGTTAGGTAGAGTTGAAAATAAAAGAGGTTTTCAGTGTTCATATAAACATCTATTTTGCAGTTTGACGAATTTTTGAGAGCAATTTAGCATACTTCCAAAGCTTAGCCTAGGTGAGTTCCCCTATACCAGTCATAAGTTCTCCATATAACGCCTTACTGCAGATCTTGGATTTTGTGAAAATTTCTTGGGATGTTAATTGGTTCAAAGACGTAAGAGCCGCCAAAGAACCTTTTTTAGCCAACCCGTCAGCTATAACATTTCCCTTAATGTTAATATGAGAAGGGATCCTTTGAAAGTGCATATCGGCATATTTCGACATACTTTTTAGCTTACTCAGAATGGTTAAGAACTCAAAATTATTTACCCAGGATTTACTTTAAAATTCGAACAATAGTCGTTGGTAAAAATCGAGAGTGAACACGGTACCGGCCCCTTGCGACTAAATTTTCATCGCCAAACGATTATTTGATTAGGTAGCCTTATTGGATGTCTTGAATTTTTGCCCAAGTAGAAGTGCATTTCGCAAACCAATCGATGGGTTAAATTTTCTTTTTAAGGTAACTCCGATATGTAACACGAGAGACCATTTGGACTGCAGAAGTAAAATCTTGACAGAATGAATAATTTTATGAGGCATTTTCTGTTAAGCTAAACATAGGAGGCGTTAGTGTTTCTGCTGAGAAAAGTATCTCTTGAACGTGACGTCAACTGGCTTGTTTTTCGAATACGATTTCAGCACGCAGAAAATAAAATTCCAAGGAAGGAATTCCGAATTCATATATTATATAAAAAATTATGATATTTGATAGTCAACAATAATTATATTAGAAGCCAAATATTAATACAACTGCGATAAGCTACTCCGATATGTAACACGAGAGGGCATTTGGATTGCAGAAGTAAAATCTTGGCAGACTGACTGGTTTGTTTGCACTGCAATACCTTTCAAAAGGGATATACTGAAATTGCATTAGAATAATTTGCCACGCACAGGAAAGAAAACAAATAAACACTAAAAAAGCTTCTCATAAATTAATTGAATATTTTTATTGGCTATTTGAATAAATTCTAAACTGATTTGTAAATTCATCCGTACAAATTTGCATAATTTATGATTTTCTCCAGAACACAAGCACACAAAAAAATCCATATCTGAATAGGTTCAAAAAATTTTTCTGAAATTTCGAACATTAAAATTAATTTAAGCTCTTAAAATTTTAATAATGAATATTAAATTAAATTTTGTATTATTACTCGTCTTTATTATATTTTATCACAGTTAAATCTGAATTCTAGTAGAAAATAATATACTCAATATGAGTGGCAACGGTCAAAACTTACAGCTTTTATGACGCAAAAGGTCAAATGCTGTGTAATATCACGCTTTAATGCTATAAAAAGTGATGATAGATTAAATAATCTTATGAAAAAAGAATTAAAATAAATGCTATGTGCTTAAGTTATTAACAATAATTAATATTTAATGTTTATTTAATTAAAATAAGGATTTAACATAAGGACTTCATAACAAATTACTTAT
The DNA here is from genome assembly GCA_933210815.1 of Meta bourneti. Lineage (NCBI taxonomy): Eukaryota > Metazoa > Arthropoda > Arachnida > Araneae > Tetragnathidae > Meta > Meta bourneti. The sequence continues at coordinate 65,677,513 of OW119928.1, forward strand.
TGTGTTGCATCCTTTTCTTAAATTGTTCACACCCAAACAATTCTTTTTCCACAGCCAGTGGGATGCAATCATCGATATTATTGTACCCACAGCCATAAGTAGGAAAAGCATGGAAGTAAACAAACCATTCTGTAAAGAAAAATGTTGATTACTCTTTTATTTAAACAGACTGAAATAAAAGAGATTTCAATACATACAAGTAAAACTCATTATCTTTTATTCCAGGCCATCCTTGTTGCGTGATTAGCTAATTAAATTTTAATAACACACTTTCAGAGGCTATGGGATTCTGGCGTCCCACTCTTTGGAATGGTCAAGCCTAGTTTATTAATATTCTTGTTATATTAAAGCTACCAAGACAGTAAGTAGTTTCTAAAATTTTTCGGGCCAAGGTAGCCCAGTTGACAGAGTAACGGATTAGCAACCGGAGTATTGCGAGTTCGAGACCCAGTCCATGCAAAGACCGTCGTGTAAGGGCGGGTGCACGTTAAGTCTGTCGTGGACTCGCATGTCCTCACGTTGGCGTTGTGTGAAAGTTTGGAGTCTGGGGTGCCAGTTCAGGTGTCGACCTCGTCATCTCAACGTTGTTCAAAATTACGTAGTGCTGCTCTCGGATTTTGGCCTTCGGGGTTGATCCCGGACCATTGCCAATAGCTAGTTGTGTTGCTCCAGTGCGATGTTAATTAACTACTTACCTACATACCCAAACGTTTTCCGTTCACAGGGTATCAGTATTTTCTAACGGCGATCAAAGTTAGGTCATACACCTACCCAATAGTTGCAATGGATAATGAGCCATGCGACCCCTTCACACGCTATAGTAAAACTTTTCCAGAGTTTTTTCCTGGGATTTTACACTAAACATAAAATGGGCAGATCACTGATCAGTCATACGAACTGATAATTTAACATAAATACTTCGTATTAAATACTTCATAAAGTACCACTTTAATTCCAATTTTTTTCTAGATAAACTTTTGCATCTTTTTGCGATAAACTTCCTGGAGCCTTAGTAATTTGATTTTAAATTTAGAGTAACCCCCTTGATTATGCGTTGCATCTTCTATTCTGTGGTGGATTGAATTTGATGGCGCAAGGGTTTGGTCAAATTGAAAAAAAATTGCTCAGAATGATAATTTTTGAAATCTTTCGCTATTGTATTGATTTTACTTCCTGAAAATTTAGAATATAATGTATATGAAAGGAGGTTTCTTTTTGGAAGTAGAAATAAAGTTTTATTATATTGTATTTTCCCGCGCAACTACTTATTTGTGTTAATTTATTATTCATAAAGTATACTTATGAATTCTAGAAAATATGGACAGATGTTGAAAATTTTCATTAAATGAAGATTACGAAATTATACTATCCTGATTCAAATACAAGATAGCTCAACTGTATTAGAGATTTTCAGTGTAAAGAAATAAACCACAACGAGAATAGACTTCCGCTATCCAAATCCTATGGTTCAGTGGTTCCCAACCTTTGCTCCAGGAAAATAAAATAATAATTGAATGAAATAAAGAATAAGAAAAAACCTAGAATCAAAATAAGAAAACTTGAAATTATATTATGTTAAGTTCAATTTCCGCCTCCTCTAGCAGACGACGCCTGGTCATTCTGCTGCCACTAGTTATAAAATTATTGCAGCGCGAGACGGACAGACGACGAGGCTGAGCCTGTCGCGCATACTCTGTCGTGTGCCACGTTTTAATGGCCTCTCCTGGAACTGAATGTTCGAGTGATTTTCTTGGAACTGCAGTCTCGAAACTCATCGAAACTTAGCCCCATATAAATAGAGGCTGGCTAGTCGATTTGGAATCTAAAATCGTATATTACGTAAGATCGCGAATGTTCCCTATTATGTTCGGAATGAAGTCATCCATTCGGACCTCAAAATTAAACCCATTGCTGAATTCCTACTGCAACTGTCGGTCAAATTCTTCGAGAAATTTTCTCAGGTTACAAACGAGGCATTCAGGTCACTTCCACCTTATGACCCAACTGTTAAAATCTCACAGAAAAGGCCTAGAGCCATTCTACAGCTTAATACTTAATATTTTACTTGATCTTTTGTATAGTACAATTTTAAACTTGGAAGGTTGGGTTGTTTTGTTTGTCATGAGTTTGGCGCAGTTTGGCCCTTGCTGCATTCAAAAGTTTGCTCAATTGACCTCGTTAATTCCATTTAGTTTGGCTATATTTAAGAATAAAAACGACGGTTATTTCTTTTGGTATGCCAGATCTGGTGAAGTTGCGCCAACCAATCAACTTTTTCCCCGTCAAGTAACCGAACATCGGTACACAAGGTTTCACTGATGCAGAAGAGAGAAATGCACTTAGGTAGTTATAGAAATCGAACTTGTGTTCACCGGTTGCTAGTTCAGTGGGCACGCCCACTGAGTCACGGCGTCTCCAAGAATAAAAATGAGTTATGTTTCTTCTCAAAGTATTTATTTGCCCTTATTTTATCTACCAAAACGTTGATATTTTGTAAATATATTTCCTGGTTATATTACAACATTGCAAAGAACCAAATATTAAGAGAATTCTGAGTGAGTGGCATTGAGAAACATTACCAATAAAACAATAAGAGTAACGATTCGTTTTTGTTTCTTGCGCTTGTAATAAGATGTCCATATGCTGCACTGAAACCAAGAAACATGATTGGTGTCCAATACCCTTGGCACAGAAATTTGGGATCACTATAATAAGTTGAACTTACTTCTGTCATTGAAAAATGCAGGACCGTGCCCATGAAAGTTGGATGCATGATTAGGAAATGTGCTAGAGACCAAATGTAACCAAACTTGCCGATAATTAAAGCGTGAATAGGAATGGATGTGAATATTTTTTTCCATGGTGCTGATGGTCTCTAAAAATATATAACAGTTATATGCATATACATTTTATATAACAAAACATAATTGTTATACACTTGAATAAGTTTTATTTAGCTTTTGTAACATGTTAAAGTTATTACCTGACTAGAATATCAAACGTTAAACTGTGTTTTGTTGTCATATACGATCCATACTCACAGAGCACCAGAAATAATAAAAAAGTATACGAAACACAATGTCACACAACACGGATTTAAATACTTCTGAAAATCTCGATTGTTAAGAATTCATCAAACATCAACAATATCTTTTGTCCGGCTCTGACGAATATTTTATGAACACTATAAGGTATGTAAATTGTTTAATATCGATAATTAGTTTTATTGACTATCAAGTTGATATTTGGCTGAAAGAAATTGGCCAATAAAACTACATGATAACGCATATGAACGAAGAAGAAATAGGTTGCATTTTGACAAATATTTTAAAATTTCCTACAGAAACAGAATTTAAATTACAATTAAAATAATTCCTAATTAAAATTAAATATATCTATCCTTGCTTTACAACTTTTGTATGCCCTATGATATTATTGAAGTTGCTTAAAAGAGTTAATGAGAATGAAAAAAAACTGATATGATTTGAATTATTTAAAATATATATCTTGATATACAAAAGATAATTTACAACATATGATAATTATATTTACTTCAATAAATCTATTAAGGAAAATGGGGTTTTACTTTTAATGACATATCATTTTCTTGGTCTCCAGTGATGTACTGTAATTCTTCTTTCGAAAGACGAGGATGATTTTTAGGCACTTCATAGAAGAGGCATGCAAATATTATGGAAGCAACTAAATTAAAGCCACCTATAAAATATGAAAAATACTATAATATTAATGCTCTCATTATATTAATAGACAGCCATTGTCATATGATTCAGTATGTATATGACTTGTTTTCATTAATATTAGCTTTTATTATTTAACACCGCGTACATTTGCTTTAACTTTATTAATTACTTATATTTATCAATATATATATATATATATATATATATATATATATATATATATATATATATATATATATATATATATATATATATATATATATATATATATATATATATATATATATATATATATATATATATATATATATATATATAGCAAAGTGTTGGTACTTGCATTAAATTCCTCATTTCAATCCATTTATATTGAATATAGCATCCATGCTCACATGAATTGATTGCATAGCTCTAAATGAAGTAAAAATCCTAAAATATGCAATAGTATTTTGTATACTTTTACAGGTGTTAATATGTGTTTCCAATAAAATGCATGGCAAAAAATCTCACGAAGATTCTGGACGTTACTGCAATTTTACCCTATTCCCTACTTCAAAGGTGATTTGTCATTTTTTGACGCTAAACCTTATTTTCCCCGCTCTTCGCTCATATTTTCCTTACTCATGGCAAATGAATCCCGTAGCAGTTGATTTTGAATTGTTTATATCCGTTTGTTTCCATTCGACAATAAACAAATAGCGTTGATTTCTGTGCCACGTACGTTAGTGAAATTTACAAATAGATTTTATTATTATGACTATTTAACTAAAGGCATAAAGAAAACAATAGAAAGAGATTGCCTTTCGTCTTGATACACTATTCTGGCTAACAACGCCGATTTCACGTTGGCGGTGATAAACCAGCGAACAATATACATAAAATGAATAATAGATAAAAATAATAATAGTAAGAATAGAAGATGAATCACAAATTTTTCTTAAGAATGTTCTAAAAGTGTTCTCTCCAGTGCAGTCTAACAAGATATGCTCCAGTCTCTACCTCATCACATCAAGTAAGGCAATTGTTGGGAGTCAGCCAGGTGAAAACGATCCAAATAGGCATGAGTTACAATTTTGCCTATTCTGGCTTTAGCAGATTAAGAGGGAACTGCTCTAGGGATTTGTTTTGAAGTATGGAGGTCATTAGACTCGCTATGGAATTGAAAAAGATGACAATTCATTCCAGTGTCCTCCAGTGAAAATAGAAATAGTTGTAAACGAAATATTAGTTTAATTGCAAGACGTTTTGCTGACATTGATCAAAAGAAGGGCAAGTACAAAATTGACAGCTCGTATGAATTACATGTGTTTTGATCCAAAACAATGACTTTCAAGGGAAAGATTACTGAATTCGTATACTTAATGCCTTGCAAAATAACTTATACCACTTACATAAACTGTTTTATTGAAAACGAATAAATTGGATTTCTATTATTTTTTTTGGTAAAATTGGCATGGATTAGATTTGTTAATGTCGAAGGACAAGCAATGAAAAAATATCTCTGATATTTGTTTACACAGCGACCACAATAGCATTTTTTTAAACATCCCGATTCTAATTATACCAAACCTGATACAAAACATTTTTTAAAATTACATGCTTATACACAGGCGTTCAAATCATGAGGAGCACCACTAATTTTAAAGTTACTACCTCAAAATTAACCGAAGAAGCCTGTGAAGATTTGTATAACTGATTATATTCAATAGAAAGCTGGTGTATGTATATTCAAATTTTGGAATCGTGACGTTCGAGGATTCGACATAGAAATGGGTTCTGATGCTGCATAAACTCATTCTCAACCTCGTTATCAGTATGCAAACGAGGTGCAAAGCCTGCATCAGTGTTCAAGTTGGTCATACAGCCTATTAAGGACAACCTCCTCCTTTTATTTTAGTTTTCCAAGTCATCCTTCAATCTCATGGCACCTAGATCAGTGTCACCACTTCAGTTCAAAGAAGTTTTTTCTTCCGTTCTTGTAATCGTTTTGTTTTTACTCATCGGTTCGGTATATAACTCCCTACGTACTTTTTGTATCATATTCCTACATCCAGGTCCAGATTTATTTCATTTATTTATTGCATTAATTATTAATGTGATGTACTTCGTTTACTAAGATTATATGATGGGAATGATTCCATTTACAAGTCTTGTTACTTTTACTGAAGAACACAATTTAAAAACAAAATACCATTTTCATACGAGTGAGGCATGATGGTACGTTCATGGGGATTCTATAAAACTATATATTATTCAATGTGTTTCTAAACTTCCTGTACAAACTTTAACATGAGGTAGAAGACACTAAATTAATCACAAGAGGATGTAAGGGCCACCTGGATTTGTTAATCCATGCTGCTCAGCAATGCCGCAGTTGACCACCGTCATTTCATACGTGACTTTATACGGGTAACGTGTCATTTCACGAATGCTGAGGTGGCTGATATGCACCTTGGACATGGGATGGCTAACGGGAAAGGACAAGCGGTGTGAGATTGTACCCCGACACTTCGCACAGAATCACCCAAACGTTTGCACCAGATTTTTTCTGCGAAACTTGGACAATCCGCGTGCATAGTACTGGAACAGACGATAGACGCTCATGATTTTTACGTGTCGACGCTGTTAGGTTTGCATTACTGATGGCAGTAGCAATTTTGATTACCTAATTACCTATTGTCAGGATATGGTCACCTGCGATAACTTACTTGATGAACTGTGTTAGGTTTTTGATCCTATATGTGAGCAGATCTTGGGAATTTCCTACGGATTGGCGAGAGTCAAGGTTAATGGTGAGTCTTCTGCCTTCCCCCAACGAAGGGAGTTGAGGAGAGACGGTGAGTGGAGGAGGACCACACTGGGAATTGTGGGAAAAGAACGAGGTATCCCAACGACAACTCTGGAGCTAAACCAGGATTCTGGCCAATGCCCATCCCCTTCCCAGACGAAAATTGATGAGTTCGGGGAAGACATCTTTGATGATTCTCTATGATGAACATGTATTCATCAATAAAGATTCATGATATTTATTCATCCAAGTATCATATTTCGTATACAACTTTCAACATTTCTATTGCAAATAACATTTCAGTCTTATAGACATGATATCTCAGGTCCTTCCTTCTCCATGGGTGTTCCTCGTGTTCTCTTTATTCCCCTTTCCTTTTAGCTTCCCAAATTCTTGCTACTAACGTCTAATTCCCGGAACACACTTCCAAGGAAAACGGTCCAGTGGTTCCTCTTTTCGTCAGTGTCTGGTCATAGACCTTTACTGCATTAAAAAAGGAATTACAGCCGTTCTTCATCTGACAGAGGTTATGGATTCTTGATAAATTTCAGCGTATCTCCAGATACGGACTGTATACTTTTTATCAGGAAACCTTTGACATTGGCGACTCGTTAACTCGATTCCAATATCATTCCTTTATGGATTACTACCACTTGACACCAAATTCCAAATTTAGCGCATTTTCAAAATTTCCCACATTGAAAAGAAAAATCCGGAAGATATTTCGTCCGACCGAATAACGGAAAAACTGGAAGGTATTTTATAATAAAGCATAGAACAGAAAACACCAGAGCATATAACAAAGCGAATAATAAAAGAAAAATCAGCAAAATTCCAGTTGCTTGAAAAATTTTATAGACTTCTTATGGCGTGCATGAACGCCTTCCCCTGATGCCGCATAACAGGACGCATTTCTGGCTGTCATAGATGCCAAAACGATGCAAATGCTTGGACAGGCAATATAGCCCTATCAATAATCTAAAAGCCACCACCGCTATACAGCAAGGGTCGGCAGGGATATCACAAATGGACTTCCCTTCACTTTTCATGTTTTGTGTTAGCCACTCTAGATTTATGCCTGTCTTAATTCATTCTTGATTCATAGAACTGCAGATCAAAGAGGTATTACTTGTTGACTGGTCTGAAAGATGCGTTTCCCTTTATTTCATAGTTAGAAGTTGTCATATATAGAACATAGACGTGAAATATAAGTACAATGAGCATTGCTATTGAGAGGAACTTCAAAAAGCGTGACAAACATTTAGACTAGTAGTCACGTGGTTGCTCTGAAAAATTGACATGGTTGGCCGATTTGGTATCTTATCACCTCTTTGGCGACATAACATCTTATGACAAATGGTGTTTGAATGCGCATTTCTATAGAGTTGCGACAAAATTGGTGAAATTGCCAAAGTCCACTACTATTTCACGCGGACCGATCAGATGATGAATCAATGGATGGGCATCTTCTCCCGTCCCGTGGACCAATCAGATGATGAATGTTCGGTTCCACCTAGATGACGAAAGTAGTCTGAGGGTCATGTTACTACTTATTTTTGTCACATGATCCTGGGTGCATAAAAAGGTTTCCATTGCTCACTCTACTTTTAAATTTCCTCTATGATTTGAAATATGGTTTAGTTTTGTGTTCTCTACCTTCCCTTTTTTTTTTGCGACCCCCGCCCCACCCGGCTCACCGCGAGGTTTAGAGCCCAGTTTAGGGGGGCGGGGAAAGTGATTCTCAGCAGAAGAGGCAACGGGCCAGCACACGCCCACCCAACAGGGGTCACGTACGGCAATTATTGAGTATTATATACAATTAAATTACAATATAAATACATCTCGCTTTACATTTAGCGATTAATTAGAACATCAATAAACAACAAACAAAACGCAATTTAGAATTTTAACAATTTTGAGGGCAATGCCATGCTGTACAGATAACAGATTAGATAGTTGATGTTAAAAAGTTATCACAGGATCCAAAAGGATATGTCTATGAGCTAATGGAGTCCGTAACAGCAGGCAGCACCCAAAACAGAACAATATAATCAAAATAGAAACAAAACATAAAAACAGGACAATTAAATCATAATATATACAATACAACACTAAAAACTCACATAAAATACAAAGTATCAATATAAAGTGCAGAATAATAAAACAACATAAAGAGGATAGAGGGGAAACAAGCAATTATTTGAATAAAAGAATTACAAACATGATATTTTAAAATTTAAAAATAACCAGTAAAATCCAAGATAAAAAATAAGTTAAAATATTTTTAATATATATTTAAGAGTAGGGGGGAGGCCATTCGCCACCTCCCCGGCAGCCATCACACACTTTTTAATCTTATAAATGGATATATTGTTATTTAGCACAGCCCTCAACCAAATGCCCTTGTTGTCATCACTTGGGGCTCTCAAATGATAATCATTAGTGTGACGGCAGCCAAAGAGATAATGATCGGCGCTCCCCAACTCCCCACATGTGCAAGAGTTGGAGTTTCTTAAACCAAACCTGTGGAGGTACTCCACAAAAGGACCATGACCTGTGAGATACCAAATGAGATAACGGTCTGCGGAGAGGAGACCCGGGCCGATTTCCGGCATAAAAGATTTTAAACGGAGGCCCTTCTTAGAATTACTATGAATCTCCCTCCATTTCTCCATAATGAAATATTTGATTTTTCTGTTAAGGAAAAAGCGTGGTGCAGGGACCTCTATCTCCTCCCCGCAGCACGATGCAAGCTTGGCAAAATGGTCGGCAGTCTCATTGCCGGACAGTCCGACATGTGCCCTGACCCAAGACAGGCCAAAAATATTAGTTATTGGAGCAATTTCTTGTTTAAATGTATTAATATATTTCGATTTGCTAGAATTGGATTTTAAGGCCTGTATCGCGCTACGACTGTCGCTATATATATTAATTTTTTTCCATGGGCGGAGGCCCAGCCCACAGCTTTAAAAATAGCCGTGAGCTCGGCCTGGAAAACGCTATTATAAGTTTGGAGTTTGAAGCAAAGAACTTGAATTAATTTATTATCATCAAAAATGCACACAGAGGCCCCAACATTTCCGTCAATGCCGGAGCCATCTGTGTACACATCGAAGTCGGGTTTAGAAATTTTATCCTCAAAATTTAAGTTTACGACATTAGCGGGTAATGAATTTATAGAAATATAAGAATCTAAGTGTGATAGCGACAGTCCCTCGATATTTGGGTCAGGAAGCCCACCCTTAAAAGATAAACTTTAAAGATCTACCTTCCCTTAAAATTTACGCAGGAAGTTTTGAAATACTTTGTTCTATGAATAATTGAATGATGCATAAGTACCCGTGATGTAAAACGCAGACCGCCATCCAAGAGCAGGAACGTCGCAAAGCCTTCCTACACCGAGTGTCGTGATCAGAGCTCCGAAGGGAGATCCGCATACCGCGAAGCTGGACAGCAGTCCTCGTTCACTACGCGGAAACCAATTGGCCATCATGACGAAAATGCACGGGACGATGAACCCCTGAAACACACATACATACTGTCTGTCTACAACGAAAATCGCTCCAGACAGAAAGTCTACACTTGTCAGTCAAAACAAAAACATTTGTCTGTTGCCGCAGAAACGAGACAGCCTTTTTCTTAAGGGGCATTGAGCATTGGAGTTTGTCATATTGGCGTATTTCGCCTATCCAGGGATTTTGTGATGTAAGAGGATAAGCATTATATCATCCACGGTTCTGTCGCGAAAATACCCACCGCCAAATTCGCCAATCGTCTCATCCCTACTCAAAATATGAGATCTATTTCTGTAGTGACAGCAAGTACCTAGACTATATCTGGAGACGTTCTAGTAGACAGAGTGCTTTATATCCTATAACCTTACTCGTTGACAAGAGGATTCTCACGACATTGATGTATTGAACAGATAGGTTTTTAAAACATTTTCAAATTTTCCGATCAGCTAAATTAAGTTTATTTAAAAAACAGGGCAATTGAATCATTTCAGAAAAGAAAATAAATTGATAAAAGTAACTTCTTTTGTTCTCTTGTTCTACTTTTCAGTTCTTTTCCAAGGATTAATTTGCTACGCCTTCATTAGAATTGCATTGCTTGACATCATAACTTAAATTTATTTTCGAAGAGCGAATTTGAAACAGAAGCGTTAGGCCGAATAGACGGTCTATGTTACATATAACTAATTTCACAGGAGACAAAACATTCAATGATATTTCTGATGTCAATGTTACAGTTGTAAGTACTGCATGAACTCTTATTCCGTTCACAGTTTTGTAAATTTGGTTAAGTTATTTAAAGCAATTGACGTCACACGGAGAAGGCTTCACCTTTTACCCTCCTTCCATGGCGGTGAAATATATCTGAATATCAAGAAAAGATGTAGATGAACAAACCACAACAAGCTCTAGGTTTGGTAAATCCATAACCTTCCCTGTAAACAAATACGAGTGCGGTAATACCGGGAGGTGGGTATTTCCACATAGACCGTTGTTCCAAGCCCGAGCGCTCGATTTCATGATATAAGATGCTGACTCACACACGATCTAGTGGTCTCCTTAAAAATCAACTCTAGGAATAGATATCTAACTCTACCTACATCATTATTCCATTAAAATCCCATTTTGTAAAAAACGTCCACTTAACTTTCAAACGTTCATTACATTGTTTTTGTTTTAAATCCGGTGAAATTTGTGTATTTCCCATCGGCAAATTTTTTTCGGGAGCGCAATAGCGCTATCCTTGATCTAGTAGCTGCCATACAGTAAATAATTATGAGGCATTTCTTGTGCTATATAAGAGAAATATATTGGTAGGTATCATGCAAGCTGGTTTAATGCCTGAAAAATCCTTTTTTTAAACCCAGGTCTCCCAGCATTCCAACAAAGGGCTGGCATGGAGGGACCAGGATGCGTTTATTAAAAGAAAACAAAAAAGAATGCAATGTTATCACAAATGCATGAGGTACGAAATCTGTCTGGAAATCTCATCAATTGTTAGTATAGAAAGAACAGTTTGAGAGGCCTTGATATACCTAGGCGCAATCAAAGAGAGGAGGCATAGATATGCACGCCTGAAACGTTACGAACCCATTGGACTAATGAGTTCGGTGCTAAACATAATTGGGGAAGAGCGAGAATGTTGCATTCACAATGATCAAGAGGGTAGATCAGACAATTTGGATAAAATCTTTTGGCTTAAACTTGAAAATTTGGTCCATGGAAATTATTCAGAACTTTGGGCTCGATGCCATGTTGCAGTGCAAATAAAAATGTAGTACAGTCGCTTTAAAAATGGCCACGAATCCGTTGAAACTCACATTCTGGAAGGCCTTCAACAAGCAGAGCATATGAGAATAATGAAAGTTGCAATGCATAAATTACTAGGTGCAATAAACAAATATTGAAGACTGACAGTGCAAGAATTAAAAGATAATCTGGGGATCCCGTGTTGGACATTTTGACGAAGAATCTAACACGAAATTTGTGGTGGCTCCCATTCATCACATCTCGTGCAGGGTTTTTTTGCAAAACATTAAATCACCCATGTAGCCCATCACCCACGTAGCCCATCACCCATGCTGCCCTTTTTTAGCACACTGTGACCTCTGGATTTTTATAAAGCTAAATTTCCGTCTGAAATGGAGTATATTTCAGACTATGGATGCTATTCAGGAGAACCTGACGAGATATCTGATGGCGATTCCAGCAATGGATTTTAACGGCAACTTTTTTAAAAGAGAAAAGGACGCTGGGAGGAATGTGTAAAGTCCGATGGTGCCACCAATGTATAAATTTATGTGCCAAAAATCCTATATATATATATATATATATATATATATATATATATATATAGGTGCAATGTATCTTGTTTAATATTATATGACTATATACTTTTCTGATAGACCTCGTATTAACCTGCATTACGGTTGTTTGAGTTGTTTCATGACTAAAGGGCCATATTTGGACATGCTGAGCCAAACACAAGACAGACAACATCAAGCAATGGACATAGAATATACACAAAGAAAGTTTTACTGGCACAAAAGAGAGAAATAAATCCGGAAAGAGCTGTAATATGTAGCAACTTGTTTATTACCTGGATAAAGCCTTTTGCGATTTGGAACACTATTAATGCATAAACGTTCCACATGGCAGCGAATGGGGAAATGATGGTGCACATATTGACGAAAAAGTCGGCAATCAAAAGAATTCGTTTAGCACCCAGAATTTCTGCAACCCTTCCAGCAAAAAAGTTTGAGAATATGTAACCAAAGATACTCAAACCTAGAATTTGTCCTTGTGTCTTGGAATCCCAATCGAATGGCCCTTCTATCTGAAAAAGAATTTGTCTTCAAGTCTTGCATTTTCCCTTTCTAAGTAAAAACTTTAGATTATAAATATGGGGAAAGTAGATAAAACAACATAAGATAGAGATCGATATAATTGAATATTATTCTATCACCGATTAATCATTTCAGGGGTTGTAGGACGTCTGTTGTCTCAACTTCTTTAGATATTTAAGGGGACAGTGGAATTTCAAAACAAACTTTTGCAGTTATTATCGTATTGTTATATGATTTGCACAAACCATTTGTTATCTACTAGAAATGCCTCTCTATATAAAATTTTCTCCCAAAATGATAAGTTTGTTTAAGGTATTACATAAAAAGTGGTTATATATTTTGATGAATTCGCAAAGATTGATGGATCCCGTGCGCATTAATTTTTCATTTATTGCCAATATTTTAATTCACATAAAAGTTTGCACATATATAAATAAAATTATGTGCTCAATTGTAATGTAAAAAGCATTTTGTACTAAAACAATTTGCAAAAAGTATCGGTTAAGCAGCACTTAAAACAAAATTTCAGAATTCGGAAACATGATGCATTTCTTATCTTCACTTGGATATATACAACAGATTTCAAGAATTATCCAAAACATTTTTTAGTAAATCAAGTAAAACCAAATGTGCAGAGATTTTGAAATCAGAAGAATATCAAAGAATTTCAATTGGAGATAAACGCTTATTTTGTATTAGACTTTTAATCTTATTTATACTATATCTCTAATGTTGCATATTTAACTCCGTCAAGAATGATAGCAATTGAAAGAATTCTTTTTGCTATCCACAGACTTTGATAACAACCAATTTTTAACGCTAAAAAAATAAATTTAATTTTCGATCGATTTTGTTGATTTGGAATGTCTACTTTCTCTTTAAGAAGAACCTTCCTGTGGCATTAAGAGCTAGTACGGAAAATTGAAAACGTTCAAAATAAAAATAAGTCATCTCACTTTAGTCATAATACTGAAGTTGGTGTGCTTTTCACATTGGGTGCTCTATTTTCATTTTGATGTAAAGCACCAGATTGGTAAAAAACTTTTATAGTAGGTCAAGTCAAATTTGAAAATTCCTTGTTAAAGCGCTAGTTTCACTTTGTTTTGGTAGGAAGGTATTTTAATTAACGTCACACTGGATCCACACTGGAACACAACGGGCTATTGTTGACGGTCCGGGATCAATCCCAAAGAGAACGATCCGAGGACAACACCACTTAATTTTGAACCCCGGTCAGATGACCACTTTGTTTCGGAATATTGAGCGTGAAAACATTTGTACTATACAAATATGGGCATTGTACTATTATTTTTGCAATCTCCAACTTTTTAAAATATTTATTAGAATCATGAATTTATAGAATTTGTTTTTCTTAAAAACGACTACGATTTTGAAGTGAAACAGAGGGGACTCCTTTGAATTAAAAGCAACGAATAATCTCACAAGACAAAACCATTGAATATCACCAAAGTATAAATTCAAATTTGTACTAAAAATTAAAATATGTTATGGAGGACGATCAAAAAAATTCTTTTAAAATCATAATTTTTCTGTAAAGAGAATGCAATATATATATTTTCAACAAAATATATTCAACGTCTTTAGCGACCACTAATTTGCTTTTAACTGGGGTCGGCGTACAACTCTCCAAGCGACCAGTTTAGTAATTATAAGCCATATGCAGTCACCCATAGACAACGCAATTTAGCTAGCCGATTTAAGAAGATTTTTCGTCAATCCAATTCGACGTATTTAAAGTATTATATTATGCTTCGTTTTCCATCGTTCAATTCCACCTCAATTGCAGAATTATTACCTGCATGACATGCGTCCATGACAATTGTAAAATAGTTATTTTTATTGAAAATATTTTGTTAGTATTTACTACAGATTAACTATATTTCCTTGAATAAAAAATTATGAATTGTAATAATTGATCTAACTGCTTTGACCTCCAAGTGGTTTCGACGAGATATCGGGTCCATCAAGATCTGAAATATTTTGTTAATAGCGAAATATCAAACAAGATATTCCTGAGAATGTGGCGAGATCAAGATCTGGTCAGGTTTCTTCTAATGACGAGATATCTCGTCCATCAAGATATATCCAATCTTGCTAATAACGAGAGGCCTTGTCGAGACAACCAAGAGGGTTAAAACAACAGAATATACACTGCTGGCCACCCAAATTGCAACACCAAGAAAGACAAGAGATATCACAACAAAATTTATTTTGTAAATAACATGTTGACCAAGTATCAAATGATTAAATTTATAGACTTCTGTGAAGTGTGGTTCCTGCCAAAATCAGTAGACAGAGTAGCCGCCATTGTTGGAGATCACCGCTGCCACACGCCTCGGCATTGATTCAAAGAGACTTTGGATGTGTTCTTGGGGTACAGCAGACCAAGCAGCTTCCACACGTTGCCAAAGTTGATCTGGTGTGGCAGCTGGGGATGTATTCTGGGTCAATCGTTGAGCAACCATGGACCACATGTTTTCTATCGGCGAAAGATCCGGAGAGCGAGCTGGCCAGGGAAGCAATTCAATCTGTCGATTGACGAAGAACCCTTGGACAATGCGTGCCACATGTGGTCGCGCATTATCCTGTTGAAATATGGCTGTGGGCAAGCCCTGAAGGTAAGGAACGACAACTGGCTCCAACACCTCGGATATGTAGCGCTGGCTGTTTAAAGTACCGGCAATGCGTACTAGAGGAGTGCGAGAGTGATATCCAATACCGCCCCATACCATAATACCCGGTGCAGGACCAGTGTGGCGGTGCATAACGCAGCTGTTCAGCATCCTCTCCCCACGGTGTCTCCAGACTCGAATCCGACCATCGTGGTGTTGCAGACAGAAGCGTGACTCGTCAGTAAAGACAATTTCATTCCATTCTGCCGTCCACATCCTTCTTTCATCGCACCATTGGCGGCGGAAATGTCTGTGGTTCTGCGTCAAGGGTAGACGAAGCAATGGACGTCTTGCGGACAGACCACTTTGCTGTAAACGGCGTCGAATGGTACGCGCAGACACTGGATGATGCGGTACAGACTGAATGTGCTGTGTTATGGTTCGTGATGTGGCTGAGCGATCCGTCACTGCCATACGCACAATATGCCTGTCATCACGTGAAGTGGTGCACTGAGGTGGATGCGATCGAACACGTCGGTCCGTCGTACCCTCCTGCATCCAACGATCACATATCCGCATTACAGTTGTTTGGTTTCGTCCAACACGACTACCGATTTCCCTGAAAGATAATCCACAATCTCGGTAGGCCACTATCCTTCCTCTGTCGAACTCGGATACTTGATCAAAAGATGATCGCTGTTACGAGGCATAATTGATCGTTTTTTTAAAAAACCACAAGAAAAACACAATTGCCGTACTTGAAATCGTCGAAATCTCCAAGCCTTAAATAGCGCTTTGAAGTGGCGCCACAGGCGCGCGTGATGTGCGTCTGCGCTGAAATTCTAATCATTTGCATATCTCACCTCCGCTAATGCATGTTGTAAATTTCATATTATTTGCATGCTTCCTTCAGGGTGTTGCATTTACGGTGGCCAGCAGTGTAGATAGCTTGAGAGAACATTATGCGCGTCCATCGGCATTGCTGAAATAGTAGCGATCATTGAAAAGGAAAATGGCTACACGTTTAAATTTGAATTTCGTGTTAATTTCGAAAATAGCGTATTTTAAATTTCTGAGACATACCATTCAGTACTGTTCAGATGCGCTTCAATCCTGATACAATGACACATTCAGTACGCATTACGTGATATTCTGTCATATTCACTACGTATTACGCAACAATAGGCAGCCATACATTCACAAAAACAGTTCAGATACGAAATTTATTTAATGCTGGTGTGACATTTACTCGTAAGTTGAGCTTTTCTTGTCACATGTGGGGATGCATGATTTTTCAAGTATGATATAGCATTACATATGTTTATACACCATATGAAGTTTCAAAACTTTCTGTTTTGCAAACTTTAATCCAACCATAACATAATTCCTTCTTGCTACTTGCTCTCTTTCCTGTATGTAACTGATTTTGATCTCTTTGACGAATAGAATTTTACCAAATGATTCTATTCTAAACAAACCAGCTATAGTGTATTTTTAAATTATTCTATTTTTAAAAAAAGATGCAATAGAATCTTTATAAAGGAATCTATTCTATAGAATGGATCAATGTATCCGTTCCAAATGATTATATTCCAAGGAAAAGACCTATAGAATAATTCCAAAAAATTCTATTCTAGAAGAGGGGCAATATAATATTTCCAAAGGAATCGATTCTAAGGTGAGGAGTAATAGAATCTTTGCAAAGTATTCTATTCTAAGGAGAGGAGCAACATAATCTTTCCAAAGGGTTTTATTCTACAGAATGGGCCAATGGAATCATTCCAAAGAATTGTAATCCAAGGAACGGACCAATAGAATCGTCCTAACGCTTCTATTCATTGAAGAGAACCAATAAAATTTTAGTAAAGGATGAAGCAATCCATACATTCTTTCAACCAATAGATGTGGCTATTTAATCATTAGGTGTATTATAGGGTAAAAGCGATACTACACTAATCGGAAATGTCGCTCTCATTATGTTTATTGTGGGGTAAAAGTAATACTACACTACTCTTATAATTGCAATGGAAAAAAAGACATTCTGTTTGTTCCTCCTCCACATTCTTGTTATCCCGCAAAGCGGACTAGATTGTCTCTGTTAAAGATTTAAACTGCAACAGACTGCTCTGGGAAGATTAAGCAGACACACAAGATATATGACTTTTCTGAGAAGAGTTAAGAACTTTCCAACTCGTCCATGCTCCGTATTCTCAGCAACTCCTTCCCAGATTTTAGACTTCCACACCACGTTCAAGTGGAGTGGGTTTGGAGAGTAAGGTACCTCGTCATCTGACCGTGATTCAAAATTACGAGGTGTTGTCCTCGGATACTTCCTTTCGGGATTTATACTGGACCGTCGAAAATAGTCCTTCAAGTTGCTCCAGTGCGACGTTAATTCAACTACCTTCAACCTCCCCATATTTTAGATAGTATCGATGTCTCAGTGGGACGGATTCTGGATGAACAGGAGTGGTCGCTTTGCGATTTGTGGAACATGATCTTTTGGACTTTATGAGGTTATAGTTTGACCAAGGGATTAGTAGCAACATAATTAAAAAACTTGTAAGGTAATGCATATCGTCATAAACAAAACTGACCAGATCATGGTGGATGATATATCTCGTCATTGACAAACTTGATCAGATCTTGATGGACGAGGTACGATCTCGTGAAAAATTACTTCTAGGATTAAATAAAACAATGTTAGGAGTATACAAATCTACAGAAAACTACAAGTGTTCAGTGATCAGTTTCATGATCACAACTGTATAAATGTTTGAATCATACACAAATGGCCTATATACCTTAGGTTTCGCTGAAAGAATTTCTGTAGTTGCAGGCAATGGGCATGAAACTGTGCTTGTGTTCGTCTGAAGCATTCCTATTACTCTTGTGTGATTTACCATAGCCACTATGGAAACGCTTAATACCGTTATGTGACAATTTACCATAGCAAAATAAAAAAAACACCAGAATGCTACCAGATGTCTGTGTCCAAGGCAGCAACTTCCTGTTTCTGTAAAGATTTGAATTACATGTGTCAGAAAACTTACTGCCATATTCATCATATCACGCCACTATTTAACAAATTTTACAAGACGATTACAAGACAAATGTTTATACGATTAATTACATTAGAGAAAAATACAATTTTAACCGGGACACATTTTAACAATACCAATGGGCCTACCACTAAATGTTGTACATAAAATAAGATTAAACGAAATGAGACCGCTACGTTTTTTGTAATTATTACTCTTGGTCAAAAATATTTCATTCCTATTATTAAATTTTTTTGAATACTTCAGATTAATATAAGTCTACGGCTTACAACTGAAACAAACTAAGTCACAATTTTCTAGATATGAGATTTTTAGCTTACTAAACCAAAATATTGTGACCTTTAGACTAGTGAAGTCCAAATAGATATTTCCTTTGCATGAAGGTTAGATTTCTTCTTGAGAAACAAGCTCAGTGAGTAAAGCTTAAGGAATAGATTTCCCCTTGTTTTCTCAGAACTATGCTTTTTGATTTACTGTGTGTCACTGTAAGCTGGCGAGTTGTTACTATTTCCTCACTGTGTTATGCAATACATTTGAGTTCAGAGATCATAAGTGACCCTGTAGTCCGAAAAGGCCATAACTGCGATAGTGAATAACTGCAATATAGACGAACAATGCAATACCTATGGCTCAAACACACGCTGCCGTAAGTGTAAAAACTTATCATAGTTGCTGATTGAACTATAAACCGATTATAATAGGTTACATTCCTCAGTTTTCAAACGTGTGATTCTATTCAAGTTATGAATGAACTAGAAGGAACTCGAAGATGTAAGTTGAATTCTGTCACTGATAAACAATGATAGGAGTTGAGCCAAAATTGTTTGATGCAATTCATAGCTTCCCCTGAGATACACCATTACTTAGACTTTCAGATTAATCGTCAATGCGAATCGTGAGTCAATAAACAACTGATATAACTGGCACGTTTATCACTTTCCCGTTATGTGTATTAACCCTCCTGTTGGTTGTCTCAATGAGGTATCTCGTCATTAGCAAAACTGGCATCTTAATGAACGAGATATCTCGTCATTAAGAAAATACTGATTAGATTTTGATTTCGTCTTCATAGGAAAAATCGGCAATATCTCATGGCGAGATATATCATCACTGGCAAAACTAGTCAGATTTTGATAAACGAGATATCTCGGCGAAACCACTTGGAGGGTTAACGAGTTCCTAACTTTGTAATATTGTATCAAAAAATGAAAATAATTGCTGATTTAGTTTGGTGTATTTGAAAAGAAAAGATGTTTAGCATTGCTTTTTGTTTTGACGCTCTGAAGCAGTTTCTCAAAGTGGACGCTGGAGGAATCTAGGGGCAATGCTGGTCCCATGGTGATTAAGAAGGCGTTGAGGAGCAAGAGGGACCTTTATACTAAAAAATAGATCGTATAAAGATGTTTTTTGGTAAATACTTACGCACTTGACAATACAGACTACTATAGTGATGAATTATTGCAAGAATTATATTTTGTTTTTCCAAGTAACAACTACGGTCGAAAAAACGCGAGGACAGATCGTAACAAGCGAGTATTAGCATGTAAGTATTTGAGCGCTCTTCCGTCTTATGTAAGTTCTTCCAAATGCAGAAACAGGAATCTGCCTTTCATGTGCGTAAGTTTAATATACAATGCCATAAATAGGTGAGAAGACCATATCACTATTACACTGTTTCCGATTTGTATTACGAGCAGTTATCAGTTTAGTGCACTGCAAGTGAAATGTCTAACAAATTTAGGGCTTATTCTGGTCCTCTTCTGATCACATACAAAGGATATTATTACAATAAGATTTTCAATTGAGTATTTTTTATTGATGGGCAGAATCGAGTACTTTTGAGAATCGAATACTTAGTATTCTAGTATTTTTAAATATCGAGTAAATGTTCATATATACAAAAACGATTAATCGATAGTAAGAATAAAACTACGATATACGGTACTTATTTAAAAATAACGGCCTGTAATCGTGTCGATCTTGGCCTAGTGGTTGGAGCCCTGTGTTTGTAGCGTACCGGTACACGGTTCGGATCCGCTACAGAAGGAATTCGATGTGTTGTTTTTACGCGAATGATTATTTTTGACAAGGCAATCAGATTTGTTCTATTTTTTTAATGTTTTGATCAAGCTCTGATTAAAAAAGGAATTTATTTTTCACAAAACTCAAATTTTTTTCTGAATTATATTTAAAATTTTCCTTTTCCAAATAATAAATTTAAAAACATTTAAGTATAACTACTATTAACAATCTATTTGAACTGTAGGCAAACTGTATTTTGAAGAATAAAAATTAATCCCAGGTACAAATTGCTAAATTTTCTGGTCACGCATATATTTTCTGCAATTATATATATGTGTCAAGTATTTTTTTATCTTCATTTTACAAATCATGATTTCTAAATTTTAGTTTTCGTATTGGAGATTTGGTTTTCTACCATATTTTGAGGAAATCGTTAATAATCACTTTTAACAGGGAACGTAGCCAGAATTTTACTTTCAAAGGGAGCCCCGAAGATAAGAGTGAAACTTTTTATACAAAACTCTTTAAAAACACTTTAAAAAAGTTAGTATGAATGTAAAACAATATTTTGTTTCTTTTGATACCAGGATCTGAAACTTCAAAATTATTTCTCTAAATTTATCATAAAAAGGGACACATCTCGGTTGAAACAAGTACAAGATGGTTTCGGAAATATTTACAAAGTAAATTAATTAAATAATCAAATCTTTTTCCTGGAAATTTACTTTTCATATTTGCAACCAGTGTTTGGAGTACGAAGATATGAGAAGAGGTAGAGTCAAAGCAGAAGAGAATATTAATAATAATTTTACTATTGTAATAAAGATTTTGTCATATATTTTTAAAGAGGATTTTAGTTATTTTCATATATTTTAAAGAAAATAACAGCCATCTTAAGAATGAAATAACATTATTTTACTTGAAGAAAAAGTAAAGCATATCAAGCATTATGTATCTTATTCGCAGACATATTTTAAATGTCAAAAATAAAAAAGCTTGAAAATTAAATTAAATTTTAAAAAATTAAGTGTAAATAATTAAAATTTAAAATATTATTGGAATTAAAATTGAAAAATTAAAAATATAATTGAAATAAAAATTGAAACGCTAAAAAACTTCGGGCTTGATTTTCAAAAATAAAAGGCAAGCCATTGTGTAATTTATTAATAATTAAACCTGCCTTTTCGGAAAATTGCTTCCAGAAAATTTCAAATCCAATCCTTTAATGGATGGAATTTTTCGACACTTCATCACGTGCATTTTCAGGACATGTAAAATTGAAAAATCTAAATCAAGACAAGAAACGTAACACTTACGAAAACCATGGATATCCATGCAATGTGACACTGCTACTTAAGATAAATACTCTGGTATTCGAATACACAAAGTGAGTACTTTTGGCATCCGTATACCTAGGGTAAGTACTTTTGTATCTGAATACCTTGAATCCGAGTACTTTGGTATGCCAGTACTTGTATCGGAATACTCTTGTATTCTAATACCTTGGCTCCGAGTACTTTGGTATTCGAATACTTTGTAAAAGAATCGAGTACAACAATTACTTTTAAGTATCGAGTACATGAGTACTTTTTTATTCGAATACTCCCATCATTAGTACTTTTACTATTTTTACTTTACCACTTGGAGGGTTAACGAGGGCCTAACTTTGTTATATCGTATCAAAAAATGAAAACAATTACTGATTTAGTTTGGTGTATTTGAAAAGGAAAGATGTTTAGCATTGCTTTTCGTTTTGACGCTTTTCGGCAGTTTCTTAAAGTGAACGCTGGAGGAATCTTGGGGCGATGCTGGTCCCTGGGAATTAAGGGGCTTTGAGGAGCGAGAATGGCCTTAATACTAAAAAATAGGTCGTCTAAAGATGTTTTTGGTAAACATTTACTCACTTGACCATACAGACACTCATTATAGTGATGGATTATTGCAAGAATTGTACTTTGTTTTTCCAAGTAATAACTACTGTCGAAAACACGCGACGACATATCGTAACAATCGAGTATTAGCATGCAAGTACTTGAGCGCACTTCCGACTATGTAGGTTCTTGCAAATGCAGAAACAGAAATCTGCATTTTATGTCCGTACGTTTAATATACAGTGCCATAAATAGGTGAGAAGACCATATCAGTATTATACTGTTTCCGAATTGTATTACGAGCAGTTATCAGTTTAGTGCACTGTAAGCGAAATGTCTTACAAATTTAGTTCTTATTCTGGTCCTCTTTTGATTACATACAAAGGATATTATTATTCCAAAAAGATTTTCAATTGTGTATTTTTATACCGGAAATTATCGATTTCTTTTAACTTTCTTTCTAATAAAAAATGTGAATAAATTTGCTTGGACACAAATAGTATGCCAGCAATTTTTTAAAGTTAAAACAAAACAGGTTTATCTGTCAAATTGAACCCCTGATTTTCAGTTACTACGGGGTGATCTAAGGTGGTATTTTTTAAATGTATAAATAAAGTCTAAAGAACTTTATAATGATAACAAAATATTCAGATATTTTGATTCAACATATGGCCCAATCAAAGCAATATAGACAACGCAACATCAGTAATTTTAAGCATGGCATTATTCAGTCCCCTACAAACAAAACATTATCAATATTTGGTTTCTAATGCCAGTTCCAAGTTGTTTTATTTCTAAACTAGCTTTTTGAAATTCGAAAATTACACACACAGCTACATAAACATTTTGTTGAAATTTAAAATTATAGGGCACAGTTACACTTCCGATTTATTAATAGTTGAGATAGTCTTCTCCAGAGAGAGTAGCAAAAAACAAGATTGTGGTTGAAAAGGGGACGTTGAGCAAAAAAAGACAGAGCAATTTTGTTCAAAATTAATTTATTTGGAATGAAGGACTTGGAAGCTGTTTTTCGAATTGGCACTTTACATGAAAGTTAACTTTTCTGAGCTTTGCAATAATTTATAAAGTAAATATGTTAAAAATGATTGTTTTTGTTCCATAAAAGAGTTAAACAAAAAAATAACGCTTCATATTTCCAGATTCGCTGCAGTCTGCTTACCGAAAGTTGTTTTCTTGTATAAGAAAGTTCATAAAGCAATTTTGAAAATCAGATAATATCTTTAGTTCTTAACATTGTGTTAGCGTTATACTTTTTGTGATAAAAAAAACGTATATCATATGTGTCACAAGGCTGAATCGTTTCCCCTCCCCACCTACCACCGAAAGGCGATGGACCTCTTTACCAGCCGGCGGCGGAGAGCCTTCAGTTTTCTAGTTCGCCTTTCCCCATTCGTCTTAGAACACTCAATCTTATTCACATTCCGAGAGCGATCTTCTAATTGGTTGGAGCTCCATGCGTTCTCGTCACTATGTTCTGATTGGTTGGAGTTCCGTGCGTTCTGGTCGCGATGGAAACGCTCAAATCAGAGCGGGAAAATAATTCATTCTAACTGGAGAACATGGGAATTTTCGTATGAAGTTGGCAGCGAGAGTGAAATGGCGCAAGACCTGTGTGGCTAATCGTGCATCTTAAGAACGGGAGACCTTAGTGGCTCCATATTAATCCTCTGTGGATAAAAATTGTTACTTCTTCTGAATGTGGACTCTTGAACATCCATGTTAAATATTTTCGTAATAAATGTTCTGTGTTAGTAAAAAGTGGAACTTTTCCTGTCAATCAACTGTTCCTGTTCTATCTAACTTCTGACATATGTTACTAAAATCTGTCAGTAAGTAATGAATTTGGCGCTGTGGTTTGTCTTACGCAATTTAATGAAAAGTGATAAATGGGGAATACTCCAAAATTTCAAAATGTTGTAACTTCTAAACCTTTAACGATGTATTTTAAATTCTGTATTTGTGCGAAGTGAGTAAATAATTTACTTTTTTAAATATATATCGATCAGGAAACAATCAGCGTTGATTTCACCTGGAATAACCCTCGTGAAAATGTACCTTTTGGTAACATATTTTACCCAAAAGACTTAAAGAGTCTAAATATGATATTGCATTCAGTTGTCTGGTCACCAGATAAAAAATACATTGCATTCTAGGTATTATTCCCATAATAAATGCAAACAAAGCAGAATCTATGTAAGAAATATTAAATAGTAAATTTATTTTATTATCCATTCATTAATAATAATCTATAATGATGCATATAGACTGAGATCTTTCAGTTACGTTGTTCCTAATTCCTTAAGCGATTGGTTTCAAATTATTTTTCATAATATAGTACATTCTAAAACCTGTCCAGAATCATGATATACGCATACTTCAACATAAGCTATGAAGAAAAAATATTCAAACAAGAAAATATAGTAAGGTCATAGAATCATTGATTAACTCAGTTTAAAAAAGTTGAATCAGTTAAAAGTATACTACGTTGCTAAATATTCTAGGTGAAAAATCTGACTTTTTAATTAAAGTGTTTTTAATTCATAATCTATATTATTTGAAAAAAAGAGCTTACCTGTTTGTTTTTCTGAGCAAGCATTATCCACTTTTTCGGAAACTGTATTACATGTGAAGTCATAGCTCTTTGTGTGGCCTAATTTTGGTGTCATACTTTTAAATCGTTGCATCCTTTATTCTTTATTTATTTCAACTGTAGATAGAAGTATAATCTGCTATACTAAATAAAAATGAGTTAGAAAACTATGTATTACCTTATAATATATTACAATAGGATTTATTCATCAAAATAACAAATTCTTATCAATATATTCAAACTTCTGAGTTATGAGTTATTCTCATTTAATAACTTTATTTACACTCGAATAAGATCAAAGCGAAACATTAAAAATAGCAGCGAAAATGTTAACTTTTATGGAAGATGATATTTTATATTCTCTGCAATTTAATTCTGCCGCGTTTTTCACTGCTGTATAACGTTTAAAAGCGATTAGTTTCGCTTCGCGAAAATAATGAGCTCCATAAGAGGAATATAATCTGAAAAATATAATTAAATGTAATATATTTGACTACCCCTTAACTAATTTGACTACCATATATTAAATGTTGTGAATGAAGGTTTTCTATACTCCTAATTTGCTTTAAAAAATTAAAAGCAAATTAGGAGTTAAATTTGCTGTAGTCAGGTGTTAAATTTACTATATTTTAAGTGAATTTATAGTGTTTTGTCCGTTTGCTAGTTTTGTCTTAGAAATTAATGTTACAAATATTTACAGTGTAAAAGTCTAGTTTCAGAAGCATACTTAAATATTCCAAAGCATTCAACAAAAAAAGTATTAAAATTCAAACTTTTATTATTATTTTCTAAAACTTAAATGAAAGTTTCAAAACATAAAAAGTAGTTAATTAAAATTAAATTGGTTTAGTTCCTGAATCGAACTACGCATAAACCAAAATGTTTTAATTTACACTATTTAAATCGGACATATATAACTTGATGCTGCTTTGAGAGACTGCATAAGAATTGTTCAAATATTATAAATCTGTATATGCTCTAAATGATGAAAGCTATTTTGTATTGATGAAATCTATATTTGTATATCTTCATAGAGATTAAATCTAAGCTAGTACTCAAATTTTAATTCATAAACAGTAATAAATTTAACAGTTAACATATGCATTTTATCTGTGTTAGTAAAACGTTTTTCGTGTGCATGTCCATTTACTTGAAGGCTTTGCTTGTTCAAATCTGCCTTCAGGTTATAAAAAATCAACCAAGACTTTAATATGTGATACCTTGCCATTTAAAAATATCTATAATCTATTAGATGGAAGAATAATGATATAATATAAAACATTTTATCTACAATATTTAAAAATTAAGTTGACTTATTCTCTCTTTTTTGAAATTTTACAAAACCTAAAGAAAATAAATTTGACAATGCGTCATTCTATATGTATACCGTGTTTAGGATTACCAGACTCAAAATGAATTCTTGATAAACTCAGTTATAATTCCTGACATTTCAAGGATTCAGGACAATTTAAACACAATTGACTGGGTATTAATAAAAAAATAGATTGAAACGTAAACACTGTTACAAGCAAGAAATAGTATTACAAATAGGAAATATATCTTAAATTAAAATATCTGACTTGACACATACTATTCCGCTAACAGCCGTTAAGGATTAACGCATTTTTTGTATACAAAGTTATTCAAGCAATACAGTATTTGCATTGTATTGATAATTTCTCTAAAAATCCAGAAAATTTATAATGCCCGTGGAATTCATGGACTTCTTCCGAAATCTGGTAAACCAAACTACGTTAAAGATAGTCCTAAATCATAGTTTCCACAAATGGACGCTACTGCCTTCCTGTGGGTGCTGAAGGGATCTTGGCCAATGCTGGACCCAGGGGTCCACCACTTCAACAAACTTAACTTAACCACTTCAACAAACACACTCACTGCAGTGATGTATTGACATTGATCATCTTAACTAAAACGACGAACTGACTGGAAATAGTTGATTATGGAGATCTAATGATGCTGCTGTACAAAATAGAGCCTAATACAGACAAATTGGTATCACCAGGTTCATCTTTCTCATTATTGATTATTTTTAATTTTTTTATTTGGCTGATCTTTATTTCCAATAACAGTGATGAATCTAGTGATTGATTACTATTGGATTTATTTTTGATTATTTCATTTTAATAAATAGCTTTATAATTTCAGTTCCAAGTTGTCTCATTTACAAAGCAGCTTTTTGAAATTTTTATATTACACACAGACACACATGAATATTTTGGTGAAACTCGAAAATAACGATCATAGAATTTACCAGAGGGTGTCGCTGAAAAAAAATATAAAAAATGTCGGTAAAATGGGGCGTTGCGCCCAAGTAATTTATTGGGATTTGAATGATCTTAATTTAAAATAATAGTGATCAATCTTGTTTTAAGTGCAATTCACTCTTTTATTACTTCATTTTAACAAATAATTTTATTATTCCACTTCCAAATTATTTCATTTCCAAGGTAGTTTTTTGAAAATTTAATATTACACACTTTCTCACACACATAACACTACATAAATATGTTGGTAGAATTCAAAAGTTAAGGTAATAGAATTCTGCAGAGGGGCCGTTAACAAATAAACTGTCTGCGAAATGGGGACGTTGAGCCAAAAGAGTTTGGGAAATTATGTCCTAAATTACTATTGAAATGATTAAATTGGACACTTACTTGGAAGGAACTACAACATCATCCACTGCTACTATTGAAAATATCGATCCACAGTGCGCTAGTCAAACGTAGTCGTTATTTTCTTTTGTATAATCCTTTTGTACTTCTTTTGCATTGAAAAGAGTGAGGCCAATACCAGTAACACCCTTAACAATAACAGTTCCACAGCTTAAAAATTCCCACCTATTGTTCAGGAGACCATATTCGTGTGGAATTACAACTGTTAATGCTTCTTCAGACACTTATAAAAATACTAAATTATTCTTTCTCTCTCGCAGTTTTCTTCTTCGCCAAGAACAGGACATAAAAGTGGCAGAACAATGATCCGATGTTGTGCAACGAGTTGATCGTCAGCGGTCTAAGTTTTGCTCTCACCTTTGCCTTGAGTAACCTCATCCATATTTATTGATATTCTATTTAAATACATACATAACAAGTTGCAAGGCTTACTCAGGTGTGATCCTGACGCACAGAAAAAATACGCTTATTGTGTTTGTATGTTATTGAATGTATCTTGATGAGCTATTCGCTTTCAGAATGAAATAAATGTTAAAAGGAGCATCGAATTTACTTGCTGTTAAAGAACTGTAGAAATAGCGAGATAATGTTTATTAAACATCATTCTCTCTCTCTAAGAAAGAGAAGTACATGAAATACATTTTTATAAAAATTCCTTTCCTAAATGTAAATAGGTTATCAACGAAATATTTGCTTCACTAATACAATATAAAATAGCTCAGAATTAATTTGATCTACTTTACTCTGCACTTTGTGAATGATTAATGGAAACGTTTCAGCTTATATGACGTTTACAAAATAAGTACAAAGTATTGTGATAAATATATTCAACATGACAAGTTGAATACACTACTGTTTGTGTGAAAATTGCAACACGCAAGGAAAAGATCATGAGATTTAAATGAAATTTATACCACATAGCATTGTGCATAAAATCGATTCAATTTTCAGAGCAATACGCTAATTATGACCTGAAAAATCAGTAACCTGAAGCCAAGTCCATTGTGTCCAATTGTGGAAGCAGACAATACTACTCCTGTTGGAGTGCTCCACCGTTGTGCTAATACTTGTTATTAAGATGTACGGTCCAGGAACCATGCGACAAGATGTCTGTTATCTAGTGGTGTCGTCACATTTTGACCCCGTAGAATCATCCCTGAAACATTGCTGCCGGAATCAACTATACCTCAATGCCCAAATGTCATTGACCAAAAGTAGGTGAGTGTCTCCGAAAAACTACCCATCAATTCATCTTTGACCCCTCACCACACACATTCCTCTATCACATTCCTACTGTCAGGGCGCTTGTGCACTTGTGAAATAGTAGCAGAAATTAAAAAAAAAACAGTTGCAAGGCAGTTCCTCTTATACCCTATTTTAGTAGCAATTTCAGTTGTTCAAATACAAAACGAAATAGCTAAAACACAAAATGTGCTAATTAGATGTGCATAGATTACAAAAATATGAAATATTGTTGTCTACGTTAAGTTGGATTTGAGAAAAAGACCTTCAAACATTCAACATTAAGCGATTTCACAACTGCTCTTCAAAGTTGCAAGTCCTTAAAATGCCTGAAACTTCCAAAATATTTCATTTTGAGTTCTATTTTGGATACATTATTTATGCATAAACTAAAACCCTGACCCAAATTTCATGAAAATCCGTCACCATACTGCCTCAGATTTTCCTGACTTTTCCTCATTTCACATGGAAGAAGCCTCTTCTAACTTATTATCCATTACAGCATCCTACAAGGGATTAATTTCTAGAAAACACAGCCAGATTTTTTAGTTTAAAATGATAGAGATTTTCTGAAAGAAATATATGAGGCTCGCAGTGTTTAGAACAGTGTTGTTATATTCTGTAGTATCTGCATATTCCAGTCAATTTCTTTTACCCATGTGCCGTAGTTGATCTTGGAAAAATATTTTTGATATTTTTCCAAAGTCATAATTAATAATATTTTTCCTACCTGAGAGAATTTGTATCAAATGAATAAACAATGAACAGAAAAAGCACCGACTGCCTTGAAATAAAATTGCTTAAGGGGAGATGATTGTGAGAAGTAATAAACTGAATGACATAAAAATTGAGCCCTAAAAAATATGATGCGTGAGAACTAGATTTGATGATACAAAGAAATGCGCATTATCTGGATACATAATATGTTCGTATAGAAACACATCTACTGTCAGTCTACATCACGAGAACTGCTCCCGAAACCAAGTCTGGGAGGTGGCCGTCGCTATGGATACGAAGCTCGTTCATTTCTTGTAGGAGTCGGCGATGATTTAAGTTTGTTTTGTTTTATACCACTGATGAAAACGGAACTCGGAAGTTTACTGGTATATATTTTTTTGGCGACAAATAAAAATCATAACAAATATATTTACAATTTGTCATCTAGTGCGCCAATATGACAAACGAATAAATTTCTTCAAGCATTCCGTATGGAAAACAGAATAAGGTTCGTTTCTACGATAACACACATATTAAGGCTTTGCGTCGGAGCAGTTCCTGTAGTAGCCCCACAGTAGTGGAAACGTATTTTTTTAAAACTATTGACTGCCTGTTATTTTCTATATAAATAGAAACCAATATTTTCGATTTAAACTGTACCTGTATCCTGTCTTCGAATATTAACCTTAAGTGTGGTTGTCCTCGATGTGGTATCTCGTTATTAACAAAACTGACTAGATCTTGATGAACGATATATCTCGTAATTAAAAGAAAACTGACCAGATTTTGATCTCGTCATCATCAAAACATCGGATAAATCTTGATGACGAGATATCTTGTCAGCAAAATTTGTCAGATCTTGGTAGACGAGATATCTCGTGGAAACCACTTGAGTATCAAACAAATAAAATTTCATGCTCATATTTTATTCGTTGTATGGTAAATACTCCTAGTCTGGTGTTGAAACTAGATGGCGCAACGTGTTCATTCATAAAAACAAGTTTTTCTCGTGATTCAAAACTCTGTATGTATCAGTGAGTTATGTAATTGTAAATGTTGTGTCTTCGGCGTCTGTTCGTGGCGCCATGTGGTTGCTGGGGAATTTTCCCTCAGTATAGCATGAGAGCTATGGAGGTGGACGATAGAATTTGTTTATGCTCACTTTTCTGGTTTTACGTTTACCTGGGTTTTTGCCCGAAAAGTAGAAGTAGAGTGATGTAATATATGTATATATTTAATGTGCGTAGGTATGTACAGTTAAAGTTTGATAATAAATGTTTTATATAGAAGACACAGATGATTTTATTTCATCGATTTCCGTTTTTAAAGAATTAACCTCTCGGCACCAACACACAGCACTTACCCAGGTAAGAGAAGCCTTTATTTAAGATCCTGAAGAATATTTACTGATCCTTATAGTGAATTTAAGGTGTATCAAATGAATAGTGGGCTCACTGTGTCCTTTTAAATCATACTGGTTCCGGCACAGAACGGTTAATGT
Organism: Meta bourneti; assembly: GCA_933210815.1. Taxonomy (NCBI): domain Eukaryota; kingdom Metazoa; phylum Arthropoda; class Arachnida; order Araneae; family Tetragnathidae; genus Meta; species Meta bourneti. The sequence goes on from OW119928.1 coordinate 65,708,709, forward strand.
CGGGTAGACATAACTTAGTTTTTGTTCTGTCTTAGCTTCTGTTCTTAGTTTCTGTCCTTTGTTAATTGCTAGTGTCGAAAGCGCGGGTATATTAATTTAGGTTCTCGGTTTCGTAACAAGTGGCGTCCGCGATAGGGCGGCAGTGAGTTTTGCTGTATAAGTGTGTGTTGTTATTATGTATTATCGCATATACTTTTCTATAGTAATAGTTTAGTATTTGTTTAGTAATGTATCCCCTAACGTTAAAACGTGGGGGATTGCGTTCATCCTTTGCAAAGAATGTGAAAGCTTTGAATTTCGAAATTGGTAGGGATGAAAGCTCAGAGGGTATAATTAAAGATAAATTTACGAAGTTACAAAGAGTGCATAAAGAAATTGAGGAAATTAATGAGCAAATTTCGAATTCTTTAATTTCAAGTGGGGTAACACAAGAAAAGATTACGGAAGAAATGGAAGGTTGCGAAACTTGTTCCGATGAATTTATTACTGACTCGTTTAGTAAGTGATAAGCTAAATGCTCCGGAAATGTTAAATTTTGAAACGAGGTCACAGTGATTCAAGTATTTCTGTAAGACAAAATCTTATTACTTCCGAAAATCGAACTTAAGAAATGCGATGGAGAGTTATTGAATTGGCTTCCTTTCTGGTCGCAATTCGAAAAGATTCACGATGATCCTGATTTGCACTTCGCAAAATTATTCTAAAGCTGTTAGTGCACTTAAAGAGCGTTTTGGGAAATCTGATTTGTTTATTGAAGTGTACGTTCGGGACAAATAAAATTTATCATAACCAATGTAAAATTTGACAACCGGGACAGATTACCATTGCCACAATTGTTCGCTAAAATTGAAGCACAGTTGAGGGTCCTCGAGCCTTTCGATATTAAAATTGATGAGAACTCTTGTTGGTTGTATCCGATGGTAGAATCCAGTCTGAGGAGGTTGTGAGGGCTTGGCAAAGAAGTTCACGGATTAGTGCGGGATATGAAAAGAAAGATACTTCTCGCTTTACCAATTTAATGAAATTTTTGAAATGCCAAGTGGAGGGCGAGGAAAGGCTTAAATTAGCACGCAGTTGTTCTGAAATTTTAAATTACAGAGATAAATATCGCGATAAGCCCCGAAATAGGGATTGAAAAGCAAATTCAAGTCGAAGAAATCAGCGAATATTCCCACAACAGCAGGTTTTCTTACAACGAAAGATAACAGTTGTATCTTCTGTAATAAGCAGCACAATAGCAAAGATTGCTTTGATGCACGTTCCCTATAATTTCAAGAGAAAGTCGATAAAATTAAGGAGAAAAGATGTTGTCTAAAATGTTTGGCGCATGGCCATCTTGCGAAATCATGTTAACAGTTTGTTTGGTGTTATGCGTGTGGTAGAGCACATGTAATTTCTCTGTCCACAAATGCACTCAGAGATTGGATACCATCAAGAAAAGTAATCCTCGGAAGCGGTGCAAACAACCACCTCGAGCCAAACCTGTTCCATAGAGGTGGCGTTGATGATATTGGAAGTTAAGGTTGTTGGTAAAGCAGTTACTCGAATGGTACGAACACTTCTGGTCTGTGGGTCCCAAAATTCATATGTTTTAAGGTCAACTGCAAAAGAGGAAATCGTGGTTTCTACCTTGTTTGGTGGAACTAGGACTGTCCCCAAGGTACATTGCACGTATCGCATTAGGTTACACTCGTCCAATCCAATTGCTTGACAAGATTTAGAATTTGAATTTTTAGATCTGGAGATGATTTGTGGGGACGTACCGCGTTTACCTTAAAGACTTTTATTAAGGAAATTAAAGCATCATAAGGTATGACTAACGGATATGGGAGCAGACTCCAAAAATTGATATGTTAATAGGTAGTGATATTTATGGTAGTATCCTTACTGGGCAAGTTAAGCAACATGAAAAAGGTTTAACAGCAATCAACACTAAGTTGGGATGGACCGTTTGTGGTCAACATAAGGAGCATCGCAATCCAAAGGGGGAAACATATCTTCTTTGTATTTGAAATCAAATTTAGCGATTCAGAACTGGAACGTTTCTGATCTTTGGAATTTGGAGACGATAGGAATCTCGGATAATGGGGAAAACCTAACAAAGGCCAAGGAAGAAGAAATAGCTCGAGCACAGTTTTTGAGTTCCCTAAGCAGGAACGTAGACGGTCAGTACTGTGTTGGTTTACCATGATTTGAACATAATTTCGACCTACAGTCTAATCGCCATATTGCGGAAAAAAGACTTTTTAGCACAGTGCGAAACCTTAGATGCTTGAATCTGTATGAAGAGTACGATAGAGTATTTAAGGAGTGGCTCGCAGAGTAGTTTCAGTGAACAAACTAGTTTCCAGAGGACACTATATTCCGCACCATGCCGTAATTAAACCGGATAGTATTACTACTAAATTAAGACCGGTATTTGATGCATCGTGTAAAGTTAACCGATCACCTTCACTTAATGACTGTTTAGTTAAAGGACCCAACTTAATTGAGAAAATACCCTCAATATTTTTAAGGTTCAGAGAAAAACGTATAGGTGTTACGACAGATATCAGACGTGCTTTTTTACAAATATGGAAAATAGAACTCAAATGAGAGGATCGAGATTTTTTAAGGTTCCTTTGGTGGGAGAAGAATAATGTGTTAAAAATATATCGCTATTCAAGGGTTGTTTTTCCCCAATTAGACCCAATTTTTCTGAAATACTTTTAATTTTTATAAAATAAAAGTATTTCAGATTCAATTTTTCTGAAATACTTTTACTTTGCTTTGCATTTCTTCTAAATTTCTTAATTTTAAAGTTTTGTATAAATGTACTCTTCTCTGAAAGTGCCTTTCTTCAATTAATCATTCCTATTGCATGAAAGAATACATGAAAGATTTTCATTGAAATATTTTTACTTCGAAAACCAAAAAAACATGGAACAGTAAAGAAATATTTTAACTACGAATAGTTGCATAAATTAAATAAATTTCGAAATAATTTTTAAGTTGATTAACGTATCTTACTCGACATAGTAACAACATGTAATATCTCGGAATGAGATTTTCTGTAGTCAGCAATCGAGTCTGATAATTATGCTGATAGGTTAATAATTGGTAATTTGTTTAAGACATTGTTCAAGCGATATAGCTTGCAAATGTATAAATATTTTTAATATGTCCTGTTGAAGTCGACCTCGGAGTAATCGCAAGAAATTTTCGCAGATCGTACAAAAAGTTTTTCGCTTTTGGTTCCTGTTTTCCTGATTGCTCCCGAATAATTTTTAGGACTTTCAAAGGCTCTAAGTATTGAAATAAGTGCTTCAGAAGCAATTCGTTTTCATGCATTCGTCTGCAGGTCTTGTTCGGAACACAGTATTGATCACACACCATAAGTGTGTTTTAAGGTTTAACTTATTTTTATCAGTATAATTTCATTTACAGTTATCTTATTTTTACTACTTGCTACTTTATTTATGGTTACCTGATTTGTATTAGAATCTTCAGGCTTTATTATTTTTTATGTCAATGGCTTAGGTTCTCTAGTCGGTAATAGTAGTAGTGACTTTTGGCCGTAGCACATGCGCAGCAGCACGTACTTTTTCACCACTTTGGCAGTCAGGAATACAGTTTGTAGGTACAGACAGCTTATGCTTCTTTTCTTCTCTTTCCCAACCACAACCAACATTTTTCTCTTTCTAAACTTTTATTCTTTTCAGCAAAATTTAAGGTCAATTCTGGTTTTCTGTAAATGATACTTTTTGAATTCTATTAAAGAAGAACATGTAATAGTGTTCAAAAATAGGACAAAAGTAGAAAATAGGACAGACGTAAATGACGCAATATAAAACAAAGTTTTAAGAGGTCTTTTAGAACTTTTACTTTCAAATCATAATTAGTATTACGGTTCACTTTTGAATATCTCGAAGGAACTATTTGTCAGTTCTTAGTTATGAATTGTAACACTCTTTCTCAGTAAACATTTGGTACGGTTTACCTGTTTAGTATGCTTTTATCATTGATTCTAGTATCTAAATAATTTCATGAATATCTGTAAAGACAAGACACAACCTCAAGTGTTTTGCAGACGTATGTGAATCTTCAATAATGTTCTCATTGACCATATTGTTATTATAACTTTCTTATTTGGTCATATTTTCAGTAATATATGAGTAAAACACTAAACATCAGTTCATGAATGTCTGTATGGACCCGACACAGCATCAAGTGTTTGCAGACGTATGTGAATCTTGTTCTGGTTGACCATATTTTTATACATTTTTTATTTGGTTATATTTTCAATTCCATATATAAAATAAAAATGAGTTAAGGAATGTTTGTACGGACACGACACAACCTCGTGTCTTTTCCCAACAAATGTAAATATTTAATCTTGTTCCCATTGACCATATAATTATAACTTTTTTATTTGGTTGCATTTTAAATTACGTAATACATCACAAAATGTTTCATGTTCGTTAGATACTGATTGAGAAACTAAAGCAATGTTTTGTAATATTTTCCACCATCCCTGTATAGTAAACAAAATACTGAGAATTTTTTCATGGCACACTGAAAAATTACTTTTATAATGTTATCACATTTTGTTTTTCTGTAACTGCTCTGAAAATTACAAAGAGTAAAGTATTCGTAAAATACAATTTTCATGGTTTTTAAATTCCCCTTAAATTTTTCAAAAAAGTTAAGTGATCTTTGTAGCATCGCATTTATTGGATACTGCACACAGAACTGTAGTAAAGATGAATTATTATAAAACAATTCATGTGAGTACAAACACTTTTTTCCTTAAAGAACAGTTTTTAAAATCAGACATTTATTACAATTATCGAGGATGGGAATTATGAAAACATTTCATAACAATCTTGAAATTCACAACAGTATCTAGTACATTAACAATGTAACAGTATTCACAACAATACTCCAACATTCGATAGGTTAAGTATGTATCTTTTATTTCTTGAGACATAGGTGACATTTATTTATAATACATTAGTTTGAATCCTGTATGCTATCCAATTTTCCATTCAGTAAGTCTGTCTAAAACATTCTGTTGAATAATTGCATTTGTTCAATGTAGATTAGTTTGAAAAAAATGGTTCATAAACTAATACTGATACGAATCATATCAATATTGCTGAAAGCAACCGTAAGAGCTATATTTGCTTAAATTCAAAGTTTATGGGTAGCATTTATTTTAATACATTATTCCAGTTCTATGTGGTCTGCAATACTTTAAATTTAGTAGGTAGGTAGTTAATTAACGTAGCATAACGGGCTATTGACGACTGACCGGGATCAATCCCGAAGGGAAAGATCAAAGGACAACACCTCGTAATTTTGAACCAAGTTCATATGGCGAGAACAACATCTGAGCTGGCACCGCACTCTCAAAACTTCCACACCACATCAACGTGAAGACATTTGAGACCACGACAAATTTAATGTGCAACAATCCCCTGGTACACCGACGGTCTTTGGCTGGACCTAGTTTCGGACTTGCAACCCTCCGGTTGTTAATCCGTTGCTCTTCTTACTGGGCATTTTTAATTTAGTAATAGTCTATCTAAAATAATTGCATTCGTTCAAAGCTGATTTGGTTGATAAAAATGGTCCAAAAATTGATACTGATACAAATCTTATCAACAATGTTCAAAGCAATTGATACCCTTAAGAGATATATTTGGTTCAATTCATGGTTTACAGATAACATTTGTTTTAATATATTTTCCAGTTCTTGTATACTCTCTAATAATTCCAATTCAGTAATAGTCTGTCTAATACAATTCTGCGCAATAAATGTATTTATACAAAGCTGATTAGCTTGTTAATAATCATCTAAAAACTAATAGCGCATAATATAAAACAGTGCTAGAACTTACTTGAATTTAGAACTTCCGAAAGATGTTTACTTGAATTCCAACCACAGCTAATTGTTTATTTTTTCGTAATTTAAGTCAAGAACTCCGTGGCTTGATGTCAAAATTGAAAATATCCAATTTTACGCAATATAGGTTGATACGGCTTTCTAACAAGATCAAATGTTCTTATATTCGCAAGCAAAATGCAATATGCAAAGTTTCGTAACGTTTGATCCAACTCAGATTTATCAAGTGCCTGCAGACAGTATTTTCCTATTGGTTGTCGACCTTTATGGTTACAGAAAGGATTACTTTCTTTAATCTGTAAGTTTATCTTCAAGGAACCTTTTTTATTACACATGATACTCTCTTCATCCAAAGAATAGAGAATGCGATGAAAGAAAAAAGTAGGAGCGATAACGTTTTCAACGAATTTTCCTCCGCGGAATGTGACCTATTGAATCTAAGCAGAATATCTTTAATTAAAAAAGTTTCATGGTACTAAATAGGTCTGATTGTAGTGAATTTGTTTGTTTTATAAAGATATTAACAAAATTTTCCAGTGTTGATCGAGTGGAATTGATTTAATGTAGATGAAAGTAATCCGAAAAAAATCACTTTTCTCTGTCAGAAAAATGCAAATATAGAAAAGAATATAAGTGACCGAAAAATAATTTTTAAACTCCATTTTGCCATTTTTATAACTTCTACAATTTACTTTGGACGAAATACGTATGTTTGCTTTGTACATCCAAGTAATTCATTTCACATACATGGCACTATAATATAAGACAAAACTACTGTACAAAAGGTGATAGGAGATGACTATTACGGAAGTCGATTATGGGTGTTGGGGTGATTGCGAATGCCCTTTAAGTTCATGTCCTGCAAAAATGACAAACCTATCCAGCCAGTTTTCCTATATATTTTACTTGTAGCACTCTTGCACCAGGAATGTGATATTTCCGAATTCCAAGATCATTATGAAACTTTAAAATAAAAAATCATAAAAGCTTCATTCATTTTATTAACTTGTAAAGAAATTTATCATAATGATGCTTATCTTCGTGATCAGTTTCTTTACAAGTAAATACATTTTTTTCTTGAAAATTCCATTCCGCATGTGAAATAACAGCTTGTTTTAAAATTAAATGTCTTCAGTAAAGACGAAACAAAGATAATCGTTTAAAGTTTTTCAAAAAACGGAAGGTCTATTTTACAGCGTATTTTAAAAAAGGAAATCCAGATTTTCAACGAATGTTTGAGATAGAAAAATTGCATAAGAATAGCTTCAACTCATAAAGCAAACAACACGATCCTCTCTCAAAGACAGAAACTTTCAAATTTTCAAAAGTCCGAATTAGAATATTTTATAAACATGATATTATTCCAAGCAGTTTTATTTAAAATTTGCTGATTTCCAACCGTCAAGCAATTTTAAATCAAACATAAGTATTATAATCCAAATTCTTACGATTTTTTGGAAAAAGCTGTTTTCCCAGCAATACTGGTAAAACAGTCAGAGTTGATTACCTGAATCGTAATTCTACCAATGTTATTCATGTGAGAATTTCGAATTGTTTTAACCTCCTCTGCACAACTACATTAGACGGGGTTTATATGTAGCCTATGTTATCCTTAGAGTTCTACAAAATAAGTGTATCAAATTTGGTGTGGATTGGTCACACGGTGTAGATTTGCATAGAGAGCAAACAGACACGGCTTTATATAGAGAGATTTTCTATGACAATTATAATAGCAATGTTAATAGGTTTTACAAGTTTACCATTTGCTTGAGTCCCTATTTCGTTTTCAAATACCCCAAATTTAATCCAGGGATTAAAAATGTTATAGACGATCACAAAAGTGGCCCATGATGTATTATATCATCTATATATATAAAGTAGGATGTGTGTGTATGTATATATGTATATTTTCTGTACAAATCTACACCGTTTGACCAATCCACTCCAAATTTGGTACACTTATACTTTAGAACACTGCGGTCAGCATAGCTAACTCTTAATCCCCGTTCCATTAGTCCTAGGGGGCTAAAAACTATTCGAAATCGCCATAGAAATAACATTGATGATAGATTGATTGCTTTAGGCAGCTATGGTTGCTTTACCAGTGTTGATCGAAAGACAATTTTTTCCGAAACAAATTAAATTACACTATTTATGTTTGAACTAACTTTTTAGTTCTTCCCATGATGTAAATAAATTATAGATATTTTATTGAAGAAGAAAGAATATTTTAAAATATTTATTTTTGCAAGGAAGTTCAAGGAAAGTTTTTCAGGAGTTCAAGGATTATTTTCAAGGAAAGTTGGTGTATATTTCGACCAACTTTCCTTAAATAATTTATTGAATACGTAATGATTTGTAGAATTCTGTTTCATAAGGCTTTTTAGGTAAGGCGTGTAACTTATTTTAAAATGTCCGGAATAGATACATGTGAATTCTCCGTTGAAAGCAGTGATTTTCTTTCTTAAAAATTCCTTAAAATCGACCTTCTGCTTTTTGAAAAAAAATATATCTATTCAGTTTAATTTGTCTACACCGATTACATTTATTTCTAACCCAAGCACCGTTATTCCGAAAAGCACAAACGAAAAACTCATTGATCATAAAAGCGTAATTTTGCTACTCGGTATCTGGCAGCAGCAGAATTAACATGTGTGTGTTTACTTTCTTTATAAAACTTTGTAGAACTTTCTAGAAAGTTGGTGAAACGGAAACTTCCTGGACTCATGATGGAGAACATTCCAGCACCCAATCGATTCTTAACTGTAAGTACTACATAATTTTAAATATGCTTTTTCGTTAATTTTAGCTTTTTATTGTATTCTATAATAAATTTCATTGCTCAGTGAGAGTGTGCCTTTTGCTGAATTTTTTAAATAAATTTAATGGGGTGAATTTGAAGAATTTCCTTGAGGTGGATAAACAGTTCTTTTAATCGGGGATTTATTTAAATTTTTGGGTGGTTGAGTATTTTTGTTTACTTGTGTTTTAGTATTCTTCAATGATATTGTAGAGGAGAAAGGTTTTGGAAGAAGGAGCTGAGGTTCAGTTTTAGTTCCTGCAGAAGTATTTTTTTTTAAACAGTAGGATAAGAAACTCCTGCCTTGGGTGTTCGCGATTCGGAGGCTTTTCTTGCTTCGGGGTACGACATGTTCTGAGAAACCTTCAAAGATTAGATCTCTTTTCCGAACACCCACTTACTGCAAGATGTGGAGTATGATGGATGATCTCCGTTGCAGTTGACGCAATGAGCTGGCTCAGTACAGCCATCGCTTTTATGGCCGACTACTCCGCATCGTGCGCAAATAATCGGACCACGACAGGCAATTTTTGAATGTCCGAATCTCTGGCAGCCGAAGCAGCGCACAGGATTCGGGACATAAGCACGTACTGGACAGCTCAGATACCCTGCTTTGATCCCTTCGGGTAGTTTTAGGGTGTCGAAAGTCAAGATGATATGCTTTGTGGGAAGTCGTTTCCTATCTCGACAGATGGTAATTCGATGGACACCGCAAACATGTTCGTCCTGAAGGTTCTCGAGGATTTTCTCATCGGTTGCATAATAGCAGGTCTGTTTCGGGAATTTCTTCCTTTCTCGTATTAAGTGATCGATGGGGTATTACAGAAACAGAAAAATGTCCAAGTGTGTTTGTGTTTCTCAACTGTTTGGCTTGCGTGTCAGAAGTAACCTCGATGAGGAGGTCCCCTGAGCGGAGTTTTTTAATGGAATTTACAGTGCCTATGAAAGATTGAATAGATTTATTGATCACAAAAGGAGAAACAGAGGTAAATGAAAGTTGATTAGATATCTGTAGCGAACTGTTCAGGGGGTGAAGAAGAAATATTGTTTTCCATCAAGAAAGGATTTTATCCTTTCATGATCGGATATTCGGTCACCGATGGCGCCACCCACCATGGAGTCCTACTAGTAGAGGATGCAGACACCTGCACCTGAGCTTGTCGGTAACTATGGGCGTAAGGCGCATCCCTGAGACAGCCTCCACTCTTAACGAGGTGTCCAGTAAATGGCCGATTGCTTATTCCTAGCCGACGACGAAGTTCAATCGACCATTCGATTGATGCGCAAGGGACGAATGTACACCTCCCGTTTACCTGAAGCTGGTGCGAAAGGCAGTGTATTGGGTCAGTATGTCGCCACTCAACTGCCAGGATCCCCTTTTCCAGGAACACGGGATATCACGCACGGCAGACACGTGGGGATACAATCCCCAAGAGGAGCTGAAAGCAACAGAGTGGCGAAAAGCTTCCGAAGGGGAGCCCTCACCTCCGAAGAGGCAACCACAACGAAGGAGGAAGAAAAAGCAAAGTAGAAGAAGAGGGGAAAAACGAAAGGGAGGGATCATCATTCAGGTACCCCGGGGTTGTGAAGCACGTACAAACCGAAAGAAGGTATGCCCCTGAGGGCTTTTACCATAATGAGAATTTCGAAAGTTGGATTTGTTGTTCAGGATAATCCTTTTCTATATTCAACCGACTTGAGATATGTAATTATTCATTTTATTGAGAACTATTAAGTTGCGTACTGGCTATTGATCTCATATTTACAATAATTAGACAATAGTTTTGATAACAAAATCTCTGAAGGAATTTCCCTAATAATATTTTAGGCCATTTGTCTTATCTAATAGCCCTCGCATATCAAAATATTATAAATAGCATATTTTTACATATGTGGCACCAAAATAGTAATTTAATCTATCAATAATATATCTATAATAGGAAAAATTAATTTTGAGACAAACAATTTTTTAATCAGACAACATATATTTCAGATGTATGTCCTTTTTAGGCATGCCACATCGGAAAACAAATTTAAAACTTTATATTAAAGGTAATTCATTCAGAATTACTTGTATCAATACTACATTTTCCAGAATTGAATAGGTTTCGAAAAGAGGCTTAGCTTTTTGCTTCTGTACAAAAATTTTATTTAATAATTACTATAAATTTTTATCAAGCTAGTTTCAACATTGTTAGAATCTAGAACTATATTTGTTATCTTGAGCTATAGTATGCTTGAGCTAATTTGCAGTTACTTTATATGAATGCGAATTATATAATTGCCCAAATTCTTTAAATTAAAATATTTAACCTCTCTGCATCCATATTTTTCTAGAATTTCGTAAACTAACTTTTTGAACAATAAATTAGCACAAATATGTAGCTGCAAGAGAAAATATAATGTAACAAAATTTTATTTCTGTTTTTAAATATGTTCTTTTATATGCATTGTATTCTTAATTATTTTAAAACAACAAAAGAGGAACGAGGTTTGTGAAAAAAGTGTTCATGAAGCAAAAACAATACAATAGCGAAACCAACTGAAAAAGTTTAAAAAATTAGGATTTTAGATTTCAATTTCAGATATGTACAACTGCAGGAAATAAAATCGAAATCACTACTTTATCCACACTTCCTTCAGAGAACAAACATTCAAACAAAAACCTTCATGGAATACCGCAAAATCTTAGCAGGTAGTTATCAAATTAGATTGGAATTTGTATAAGATGCTTCTTGTTAGAAGGGAGCAATATTCAGTTTTGAGCATCAGTCAGTCTGTTCTTTAAATAGAAGCATTTCTGTATTTCGATTTTCAAGCAGCTTTAAACATTTTTAAAGCTGCTTTAAAATGTCAATTATTTAAGACAAAATGTTTAAAAAATTTTTTATTGATCATAAAATGCATTTGTCAATCTAATTTGTATTTAGATTTATTTTTCTTAAGACAAGTGGAACTTTTGCATCGAATCACACCTGCAAGCAATATAGGACACCTCAACTGCAAACAATATGGAAAATGTTTCTTATTGTGTGCAAATATTAGAATTCTAAATACAATGCATTCTTAATGAGAAATTATAATTAGTTGAAAATTAACGAATCGATATTTTTAGGCATTGAAAATAAACTATTCAGTATTTTCACCTGGAGAATTGTATGGCGTAACCTTTCTCGTAGTTTATCTTCTTGTCGAAAACTGTCCTTTTGTGGCTAGCCTCTGAGGCAAAAACCTGTTCCAAATTGTCTCATGTTCTGAACAAGGGACGATTTGTTTTTATCTACATGGATCTTCATTCCCTTGGAATAATAGGACAGTTTTGTCTCGACGTAATATCTTGTCATTATCAAAACTGATCAGATCTTTATCGACGAGGATTCTCGTCATTATAAAATTGGCCAGTTCTCGATGGACGAGATATCTCGTCGATATCACTTGAAGGGTTTAGTAATCCAACCATGGAGGATTCAACCTTTGGAGAAGAAAAAAATTATTCTAATCAACTGTTAAAAGCAGTATCTATAATGAGTTCCATGGTATTATGATGCGACGTCATGAGAAAAAGTTCCTTGTCTGTTTCTGCTCCAGAACAGAGGCCCTATACATAATCTGTTTTATGATTTGTTTTACCAAGACATGCATATATTTCAGGGATGTAATACTTCATAAACTGTAGCTGCTTGTGCGTTTCCTGTTTCAGAAAGTATTGGAATTCTAAACAGTAGTGAAACGTTATTTACATATGCTATGACATGGTGATTATTTTTCTACATACTCTTTAAATCATGAAAAATTTCCTACACTAATCAATAAGTAAATCAAAATGTCCTAGAATATTTTTAATGTGCTAATATATATTTTAGTAACTATACACTAAAATAATGCAACAGTTCGTTTAGTTTTTAAAAAACCTAATTACTTTTTAGTCTTTTGTGTCAAAACAAACTCCTATTTATGTTAAGTCTGTTCTCTTACCCCAAACTTATTTCTGTTTCTACTACATTGTTACCTGATATTTTACTTACATCTAAATCTGGTGTATTTATATGAAGTTCAGAAAATTGATATTGTAATTATAGGTGCAACATTAACTGTAGAAACAATTGGATATGTTTTGAAAAGCCATGTATGAAGAATAAATACATTCTAATAGATATAGTGGGTGTAATGCAAACAATTTATTCATACAGCAATTTGAGAAACAAAAGTTACTTTGAGCTACCTCTAAATACTGCCCAAATATGCCTCGATAAGCTTACTTTTTTGGCACATCATAACAAAATTAGGGGGTACGTCAATAAAACATTTTACTTTGAAAAATAAGGACCACTCTAATACGAGGTTAATAAGGTCTAAATCGAGAATTACTTGATATATAAGGTCTAAATCGTATAAAATAAATTTAACAAAATGAAATCATGAAAATTGTATCAAAATGAAGGAAATTTATTTTCATAAACATTACACTCTTGTGTCTTAACAAAGTCACCATTTACTGCTATAAATTTTTCTAAGCACTTTACCCACTTTTTCCATTCTGTCCATGAAAAAACTTTGTGGTTTACTTTTGATCCATTCACAGCAACTCTTCAACTTCAACATCGGAGGAAAAAGGTTGACCTTTCAACATCTTTTCAATTTTGGGGACAACCAGTAGTCGATCGGTGCTAAATCTGGGCTGTAAGGAGGATTTTGGACAAGTGAGAATCTCAGGCTTGTTACCGTTTCCTTCGTTTGTAGACAGCAATGTGGTTTTGCGTTGAGGTGTTCTTTTTGCCCTGATTCTTAAAAGAAGAGTGTCAAAAATTTTGTTACTGGTCCTTGCTACTCTGTTGCTGATCCTACAAGAGGGACTTTCATGGGTAAACAGACAAACCAGAGGGAAGTCAGAGATTTTATTTAATGTTACCCAAATGCTCTCGAATAATGCATATCGGGGTTGTGTTGTTTATAGCCATTTTGACCACACTTGAGAGTTAATCTAATTAATAAGGACCAATTTCCCCTCCTTGTGGTTATCTCGAAGATGCACTTTGACATTATCAAAATTAACCAGATGTTTATGGAAGAGATATCTCGTAATTAGAAGAAAACTAACCAGATCTGGATCTCATGATCATTAAAGAATTGGAAATATATTGATAACGAGATATCTCGTCATTAGCAAAATTGGTCAGATTTTGATGGACGACATATCTCGTCAAAACCACTATGGAGGGTTAACTATCTTATCAATTCCGAATTCATTCTTCGGAATTTCTATTGACAACGTGCTGAAATCGAATTCGAAAAACAAGCAAGTTACGTCACGTCCGGAAACTTACAAGAAGCATATTCTACCACAAAACACTACCGCGACCTATATTTAGTTTGACAGAAATAATCTCATGCGTAACTTGACGGTAGCACTCACGATAACACTATTACTCAAGGACATCAAACATTGAACTGAAACTAGCTCGTGTATACAACTCAGTATCGGCTACCAAACGCATGCGCAAACGTTTTTCTTTCTCAACTACCAGTGACGCATTAGTAGTAGTTGATGCAGTGGTAGACAGTAGCAGACCTTACTTATCAGTCTCTATTCGTAGATCGGTATTATTTATAGTTAATCGGGAACTGTTCATTTGTTGCTTGACTAAAAGAAGATTACAAAGAACCTTAACCCTCCTGGTGGTTGTCTCGACAAGGTATCTCGTCATTAGCAAAATTGTCCAGATCTTGATAGATATAAGAAATTTGGAAAAAATGATAATAAATATTTACTGTTCAATTTCACCGTCAACTTCCATTTTTAACAGCTAATTATAACTGTTAAATTTATTCAGTAACTATTAATAAGCTTTTCATAATAACAGTTAATAATAACTATTATCGCAAGTTAGCCCCAACAGCCGTTAAAATTTATCTTATCAGACTAGTTTTGCCCATTTCTACAATTAGATTGATCATTGTGCAACTCTACCACACATGACAATTAGAAGGCAATGACCATTAGATTACATAAATGTGATATTTCCGAACACTTCAAAAATTTAAGCATTCCTCAGGTTTGCCATATTTTTTCAACTTTTTTAAGTCCCCTTAAAATCACCATAGTGACGAAAATTTAAGTGTAGCTCAAAAACTATATCCAGAGGAAAGCTGGAATTTTTATGGTCTTATTAAAAGTTTCTGAATCGATTTTTGTCAAAAAATATAGATTCCTATTAATAATCTTTTGTAACATTAATTTAATAATTAATATTGCAAACGAAAAATTTACTAAAAACCAAAACATTTATTTTGTTTGGATACCTTAATACTACCATGCTACAAAATATCAGCGCTATAGGAATATTATTTAGGAAGATATCCATAAAAGTCTGGAAAACTGATTTAACGTTAGGAACTCCAAACTTTCTGTATTCATGAATGACACTAAACTTGGCATTTGAAGATAAATTATTATATAGATTTAAAATTTGTGTCAAAATATTGCATTGCTATTGGAAATTATGAAGTTGGTTCTCAATTTAATATGAAGACGAATGTTAATCCCGGTGTTTCCACGCCATTTTCATCGGAAGGTCATGAGAACCTCCACAGCTTCCCGCCCCGAGAACAGATGTAATGTCTCTCTGGCTGGGCTTCCACAGAACTGTAAACAAGTGTTTTCCTGGGGGGGCCCGTCTACATTCCTCTCATGGAGGGCTCAAGCTAATTTAGGTGTTGACAACTTGTTTTGCAGTACAGAGAGATCTGAATTCCAGATGTGGGAATGCCAGACCGACCGGTACACAACACACAAATTCATAAAATTATAGTTCCCAATTTCTGAGAAATCCGTGATTTTATGCATGTAAAGATAATTTTGGACATGAGTGCAGATTTCTTTGATTTTAAAGATATTGTGTTCACTAGTATCCCTCTTAATAATCTTATTATTGTCCTTAATTCCTGTGTTATACTGAATTTAATTCCGTTTGAGTTATTTTCCACTGTCAGAGGGTGCCACATTTTACTATATCTCGGCTCTTCAAATTTCTTTAAATTTATCCCTATTACGCATATTAATATTTACGAAAATTGTTTTCTGTCCTCCTTTTAAATTTGCATTCATAACGTACTAATTATCTCTCTATTCTATAATAATCCCCACTTTATTTTCCTAGAATGAAGAATTTTTTTATTTATCATTTTTTTTTGTTTTGGTAACTGCTTTCCACAATTGTTCGACAGGGCTGTATTTTTACACGGTAGAACCACTTTTAACCTTTCTCTCACTTCTATGTATCATCCTTTCCGATTGTTTCATTTTTAACTGTTTTACATTTTCGCTTATCGTCGGAATATCTTGTGTCTATTTCTTTGGCTAAGCCTCACACAAGCACAGGCTAAATTCACATCCTTTTTTCTAAATGTTCCCTCAAGATAATATTTTGTCCACGTTCTATTCAAAAAGAAAATCTAATGAAAAAATTGTTAAAGAGTTATGCAATTTTTTTATATCAGTGAATCTGTTTATAGGTAATATCCTTTTGCAAGTGCAACGTTTTAGCTGAAGGTCATTGTTTTTCACGGATCTGTGTAGTTTTGTGTTTTATAAAAGGGGAATACGCAACCCGCTCAATGCCTTTAGCCACTTCAGAAATTGCTTCGCAAATTTAATTGGCGTCATATCATCAAAAGAAAGCTAGAAAGTTAGCTTGTTAAATAAAAAAACTTACGGCACAGAAATCGACATTACTTGTAAGTTGGCGAATGGCAAAAAAAATAAGTCATAGCAATACAAAATCAACCTCTGCGGGATTCATACACCAATTTTAAGCTTAGGTTAATTGTACTTGATTTAGCTATGGAGTTGCACAACATTGCTGACACTACATAAGAGATTTCGTACCTCTAATGAATACCTCTTCAGCAGTCTGGTAACAGAAGGCAATAAGAAATCTGGAGGATAGAAATCAGAGCAGTAAAGAAAATGTGAGTGAATACGACAACAGGTTTATATGTCAAAAAATACTGAATAACCATTATCAAGGACATGGGAAGCAAATGAAATGGGCGTACAGTACTAAATGTGGTAATGCTGTAATATGACTGGTGTTAACGTTTTGACGTAGAATTAACGTCTATTTCCTAATAATGGGGGAGTAACTTGGGAATTGAACGTCACAAAAATGACCATCCTACCACCACTGATCCCAAATCAAGATATATAGAGATAGTGCATATATCATTTTAAAAATAATGCATCAAACGAAATATAAGCGGTCGCTGCAGATTGAGCCTGAATTTTTAACGTTGGGAAAATATTTTCCACATTTGGCTCATTATCGAGCATAAAGAATTATTTTCGGTACTTCTCAAATCATTAACTTATTTAACTCTGACGATCACGAAACTTCTGAGTAGTGTAGAAATGCTTTTCCTCTAACACAAGCAAAATGGCTAAATAACCACATCTATTGGTTGAAAGAAATTTAGGAAAAATTCTATTGGGCAAGGAGGTCAAAATTGGTTAGACGTCATGCAGGGAAGACTGATGGGGGATGCAGAACGGATATGCGTGTGAACCCTTCATTGTGTTAAAAATAATATAGTGCAGAAATAATCACTTTGCATTCTAAGTAAGACCAATATTTTTCTTCGAATGACCGACCAATTCAACCCTCCAAAGGGGTTACAACGAGATATATCGTCCATCAAGACGACGAATTTATTAATGACGAGATATCTCGTCATCAAGATATGGTCGATTTTCTTATATGAGATCAAGATCTGGTTAGTTTTGCTAATGGCGAGATACTTCGTCGAGACAACCAAGGAGGGTTAACATTACTAATCTTGTCACCACAATGGCAGGATTGCGAACCACCCTGGCGCACCACGGGGATGGGTTCACGATACACCTCCCATACTAGGCATAACACGTTCAGGTAGGTAGTTAATTACCGTCGCACTGGAACAACGCAACGGGCTAGTGGCGACGGTCAGGGATCAATCCAGAAGCGAAAGATCCTAGGACAACGCCTCATAATTTTGATACACGCTCAGATGATGAGAACAACACCTGTCTCCTTTCAGAGGCCACACCTTTATTCCAGGCAGACGAACATAACGGATTCGAACGGGAACGTTTTGATCAGGGAGTGAACACCCTGTTCACTAGACTCATGGGGGTTGTATGTACAAATTTTTTATTCAGCCATTTAAACTGATAAAGAAAATTTAGATTGAAGGGTATAGTTAGTAAAAGATTCTGACAACTTCTGGAAACATACTATTCTGCCGTAGTGTAAGATTAACATATTTTTAAAAATTTGTTTTTCAAATCTGTTTACTATGTGGACCAGATTCACTTTATCAGTTGAACGAAACAGATAAAAAGGCTTACAAAACCGACATTTATTCAACAGTAAATTCTATTTGTACAAAAATACAGTGATTTTATAAATATTTATCATATGTAAAAGAAGGATTACATTAGTAGAAATATCCCTTCAGCCTTTAAACAAAAACCACTGGAGATATGAAAGGGAGTTTCAAGTTTAACAAACAAACCAGCCTCCGAAGAATTTACTTCTGCTCTCCAGATGCTGTTTAGCGTAGTAAATATTGGGAAACCTTAAAATGACGTTTATCGCCACTTTGGCAATGTTTGGAGCTCAATCTAGTTGGAGTTGACCAATCAACTATCATATTTCAATTCGGAATTCATTTATTTGGAATTTTTATTGGCGAAGTGCGGAAATTGTATTCTGTCAATAACAAGTCAAATGACGTCACTTGCCGAGGAAGCATCGTCGCTATGCGGCAGGAACACACTTTCCGCCTCAGAAACACTAACACCACCTACATTTAACTGGACAGGTAGGAAGTTTGTAATTGAACTAACGTTGAACTGGTGCAACAAAACGTATGTCTTTCATAACATTTGAGAGATGTTTGAACAGCAGAAAAATAATTAGTTGACGTAAAGCGAACTTTTAATTTAAGCACTGTTATCAGACGGATACATTGCATGTTTCCGTCTGTTTACAGTTTTTCTTTGAGTTATGTAAACATTTTAAAAAATAGTCATCTTTGGCATAAAAAGGTGATTTTAAAGTTCTTTTGAATTCAAATAAATATTTCTTTCCTATCCGTTTCAATTCTAATAGATACAACAATCCATCTCACGTCCGTTTCTCAATCAGGATATCTAAAATTGCAACGATAGGTATATAGGTAGGTATTTTAATTAACGTCGCACTGTAGCAACACAACGGTCTATTGCGGACGGTCCTAGATCAAACGCGGAGTTAAAATTGGAACGATTAAATTATTAAAATACACTGCTTTCCAAAATTTAAGCCCGAGATGAAAATTCCGAGCTTCGATTTCATTGAGTGAACCTCACTGTGATTGTAGAAGGGAATATGCACACACACACACACAAATTTATGATGTGCCAATCAGAATTTACTCTCCAAAAATATGAAGAGTAGGCATTGGTTGAAGACGACGCCTTTCTGAAAGTCTTTCAGTAAATTGTTGATAGAAAATGTTTGAAAGACATTTTCTATCTCTACGATCTAAGATCTACATTTTCTACTACGACAATTGGAAGGTAAATACCTGCTACTACTGTGCGACGAAGACTATATATGGAAGGACTGTATGCCAGGGTACTACGGGTTTGAGTCCCTTTAAGCGTCAAAGCCAGAAGAGCATGGTTGAAGTGGTGACTTGAGCATGCGAATTTGAAAGCAGCGGAACTGTTCACGGATGAGTCAAGATTTGCCTTGATTTCCGATAAGCGTATGAGGATCTGTGGAGAACAAGAAATATGCAACTAGCCCTCAGTAATATCATTGAACACCAAGACTTTAGTGCTGCTAATATTATGGTGTGGGTTAGATTTTCTTTGAGCTATCGCGCTGACATGCACATCTTCACCAGCGGTACTGTGATAGCTGAAAAGTGTCGGGATTAAGTCCTTGACCCCATTGTGAGACTGTACGCTGCAGCAGTTGGTTCGATATTTCTTCTTATCGAAGAAAATGCACGTCCACATAGAGCAAACTTGATAGATGAATACCTTGAGAGTGAAAGCATTGGTCGCATGGAGTGGCCACCATATTCGCCCGACCTCAACCCCATCGAAAATCTTTGGGATGACTTTGGAGATACTGTCTATGTCCGTGTACCCCACCAATAATTCCCAAAGAACCGAAAACTGCTCTATTAGAGAAATGGTAGTTATTGCCGACTAATGCGCTTTACCTCGTAGTTGGAGGTATAGAACGTATCTGCGGAGCTTGTGTCAAGGTCAGGTGTGGTCACAACCCATATTAAGATACATTTCGTTTGTTTCTACAGTTTTTCGTACATTCTTTTAATGTACGAAACGTGTTATACATTTCTAAATCATTACAGATATACCTAAATATATTTTGTTTACTATAATTTTTTAGTCATGAATGTATAACCAAATTGTCTACCTTCATGTGAAATTTTGATTTAATTAATGAAAAACTTTTCCAGTTATGTCGAATTTACTGTCGCGTGCTTAACTTTTGGAAAGCAGTGCATAAGTGTGTTTTGAGTACTTTTTGTTTCTGTATTAATATTTTAGTTATTTGTTATTGCTATAAAGATACTTTTTCCCAGAAATATACATTGCCTACTCGTATGTCACATTCCGATTGTGTCTACTGAAGGGTTAAATTATTTCTTTCCATCCTAACGATCTCTATTACAGCTATGCACGGACCATATACAATATATTAGTTCGATTCTATATATGGATCCTAGTAGGGCTGCTTGCGTTGACTGTCAGCACTGTTTGTGGTTGTTGCTCAACTGGAGTCTTTGATTCTGGTGACCCCACTGAATCCCAAGGCTGGACATCTGCAGAACCGAAAATTTGGAAAATAAGAGCACAGATTAATACAACTGAAATATGAATGTAGAAGACAAAGTGCCATTCCTCCAAAGTTTCCTGCAACAGAAATAAAAACAATTAAATAAGTTTGTGATGAAATTAAAAACATATTAAATGGACAGGGTGTCTAACAGTACTATTTTTCATATCCGTCTCTTATCTGCAGTAGGGGTAAAAGATCTAAAGAACTTTTAGGTCGTGACGCAATTATGAAACTTACTACAATGAATGTGTAACACATTCAAGAGTCGTATTTTTTTACGTTACATAAGCAGGAGGAATTTCAGACTTAACGAATTATCCGATCTTGAAGCAGTTATTAAACTTACTAAAATGAATAGGCAACTAACGTATTCGAAGGAATTTCAGACCTAAGAACTTTAAGAGTAAGGAAAGATGAGACTGGAGTGTTGAACGATTTGAATTTCACACGAAAAAATCTAAAACGAAACCCCTAATTGTAAATATATTGATACTCCCTGTTTATACTCATCTGAATACTGAATGCAATGTGCGCAGCACATCTGTATTACAATCATTTCTTTGTTTAAGGAAAGGTATTTTCTTTTGTGCCTCTTGTAATGCTAACTATTCTTTAAGTTAAGAAAATACTATTTTCGTGAGATTAGGAGTCAATAATTATCAACAGTGCATTTGTGTTTGTGTTTTGTTGGCAGTATTGCAGTTTCAGTGAGCATTGCTAGGCGGAGTTTCTGATTACTGATTCCCATGTTGAAAGTTGCTAAATCAGTTCCATTACCTCTGCCTAGACATTAAAACTCCTGCAGGTTGTCTCAACTAGGTATCTCGTCATTATCAAGACGGGATTGATAGACGAGATACCTTGTGATTAAAAGAAAACTGACCAGATCGTGTTCTCGTCGTGTCGACACGACGAGAACAAGATCTGGTGATCGTCATTAGCAAAATTGGTCAGATCTTGATGAATAAGATATATCGTCGAAACCAGTAGGAGGGTTAAACCTGGCCACTTCTCTTTCCATTTGTCCCAAAAGCAGCGTTCGATGATCGGTTTTTTGTGATGTATCGGGCGCCGAAATCCATCTAAGACTTACACTGCGCGACATATCGAAGAGTGCGGCGATTTCACCATTTTTGTCGCCACTCTAGGAATGCGGATCTACCTTGTCATAAGATTTTATATTGCCAAATGAGGCGATAAAATACCCAATCGGTCAACCTAGTCAATTTTTTCACAGAGCAGTCACGTGACCACTTGTTGACATGTTGGTCACACTTTTGAAATTCCTCTCAATAGTCACAGCTAATTACTCAGTCTACTTACATTTCACGTCTATGATCTATCATTCTTTCAGGGTCATAACGAATTTCCAACTTTCCTTAAATGTAACACTAAGAAAACCTCCCCAAGTCATCTACTGGCCTGAGTTAGCCTGTCAAGAGATCTCAATGGAAATTCTGATCTGGCGTTGTGTCTTTTTGAGGAGGTTTGGACATCAACCTGATCTGTTTAGCTAGGCCTTAAAGAACTACCCTTTCTTGAGGATGAAAAAGCATGTGCTACACGATGGTAGAGGTGTGTTGAAAAGCAAGGGTCTATTAAAAAAGGTGTTATTGTAAGTTGTCGATTTTTATTGAAAGTTTACAGCTGCATTGCATATTATGATCAACTCATCCTCGCATAATTAAAATATCTCTCGCTCTCTACAAATTAATGTACCCTACCGGTGTACAATGCAACATGGTGTTGAGTGCATTGTTGGGCTTGATTATTGTAACATTACAATAATTAATTCCAGTCGTTACGCTGCAATTAAATTAAAATTAAGTTATTATTTTTACATTAATGCCGATAGTTTAACGATCATTATTTAGAAGAAAAATGTAGAACTACCATTAAAAAATAAATTTTGCTTGAATAAAATGAATTTATTATTTGAGCCCTTTGAGGGTCGTGCATACATTATTACAACATGTATTCTGCAGATTTCCCTGCATGACTTTTAACCAATTTTAAACTTCTTACCCAATACGATTCTTTAAGCAATAGATGTTGGCTATTTATTCATTGGGTGTTCTTGCGAGACTATCTCTGAATCAGATTATTCAGTAGTTCTCTACAAAAATATACTTTATTTAATCTGACTCCATAAATGCTACATACAGATATTTACACAGCTGCTTTATCAGATATCCTTTTTAAAAAGCACGCAGAGAAAATCATGGCTCATTGCCAAGAGCAGAAGTCGTGTGATCTCTCTCACACTGCTGCCATTCTTAGAAACCAAATTATTCGAAAATATGTCAATGACTAAAATGCAAACGATAATTCGAATTACTTTAAAAAATTGTGTTGTGGAGTAAAAGACTATTCTACTCTAAAGATAAGTGTGTGCAAAATTTTTACTTTCAATTCTGCATTACACTATACTTTTTAGAGTGTTGAGCTAATATGTATACTTGTAAGTCTCAGACACAAATCACTCTCGATGATTTTAATATTAGATTTACAGCAAATTGGAACATAAGAACGATATACCTTTCGTTCAATTTGAAGATTTATTGCAATTAAGGGACTAAAATCAATAAGAGATTTTTTTAAAACATCATGTAAATACTTAGAATATTGTTAAGAAGCTAGGTAAACATGACTGGGTGATTTGATAAATTGTACCTGCTAGTCTTTTCCCCATGCTATCGTTTGAAAAAGAATTTTCACACTTATAGATTTCTAATTTGTGTTTCAGAACTTACGTGTTTTGTCAAAGCTCCAGAAATTAGAGGCATTAAAATGGTAGCCAAACAAGCTGCAGACGAAGTAAATCCAGCTAAAGAACCTGTTAAAGATAAGGAGTGCAATCTGGTTTTATACTTTGGTGTCAAATTATAAATGCAATTTTTCTTTCGTTTCAACCTACTCCTTAGTTAATTACTAGTTAAGTTTATTCCTTAGCAATGCTCTCTCTCTTTTCTCCTTAAAGAGTTTTTCTAAGTAGTGTTTAACTATATACAGAGGATGAATTTTCTATATCTATATATAGCTAACCACTAACAACATTATTCTGAATCTTAATATTTTATATAAACCTGTAGAAATAAGCATAACGTGTCTTCCTCTTATGTATCTTGGCATTTTCGGTTGTTGTTATTAAGCTTCACACCTAAGTAAAATTACAAAACACAAATTCAGTCTCATTAAATCGTAAACAATCAAAACCTGCAAATAGCTTTAAATATCTCACTAAAACAAGTAATTGGAAAATGGTCACTTTTCTTAGAGCAAAGTGCAAACAAGTTTAGTCAATACAGGAATAAAGTAGTGTTTAGTTGTAAACAATATTAGCCAATAGAGTAATGTCTGTCTACCACACGAACTCCTCAGATACAGAGTCAGCGTGTGTCTGTTGCGGTAGAAACGAGACAGACCATTTTCTATAGGCAATTCTTGAAGTATTCGAGTTTATCACATTCGCGCACTTGACAACAATTGTTTTTCCTGCCTCAGGCTAGTGTTTGTCAAGATTTGAAGAAAGCGTATCCTACACTCCCACTACACGTCCATTCCTTGGCAGAGGAGCTATTGTTAATGCGTCTCCGCACGGATTGCAAAAAACTATCTTCTCACATGTTTTTTTCGCCTTTTCTGTCTAGACGTTTTTAAGATATACAACAGGATATATCGTTAACACCACGCCAAAGGCGCGTATCTGCATTTTGGCGATTTTTAACCTAACTGCATTTTTCGTGTCACCATTTTATGTTTTATACTATTACAAAGCCACGAATCATCTATATTCTTATTGGAAATTCTGATTTTAATGCGGAAACAACCTTTGAGTCGTAGCTCGATTTTTCACGAAGCATCTAAACTTTGAATGTGTTTTTGTAGAAACGTCAATTTTGCATATATGCGCCATTGGCATGATGGTAACGATATGATATCGCAAAGGGCTGCAGAATGACTTTTAAGGAATGGTAAAAAAGCTACTATCATCCACCGTCCTGTCACCAAACCACCCATCGTCAAATCCATAGTACTTTTTTAAAACCTTGTGCATCTTTGCAAATGCTATATTGGCTAATCCAACAATTACTAGGACTGCATAATATTTTTCTTGGAATGAATGGAAGTAAGCGGGAACACTAAATATAGAAGGGTAATGTATTTACAGCACCTATATGAAATTCTCATGGTATACACATAAGCAACATTATGTAGAATCTTATTTCTCAGATCTCATTCAAAAGAACATTCTTTGGGCGAAATTCAAAAATCTTGCTATACCAAGCTCTGATGGATTTTCCAGTTTGAACATTTCAAACACTTCCTTCAGTGAGCACATAATATGATGAGCTTGATTTTCTTTTAATTTTAAAGTCATTTTCTCAAATTGTACCGTCTTTACGCCCAGGAGCCATTCGGCATATGTTCTCGTTCATAAAATAATATAATTTTGTCTATTTTATCTCTACTCAAAGCTGATGACTTCGAATGATTACTAATTGAATGAAAACATGCATTTAAAGTCGCATTACAAATGCTGCTAAACAATTTTGTCACCAGAACTTCATTACGATGTGGTGTGCTAGGTAAACGTTCGTTAAACGCAAAGCTATGACCCTCGTTTTGCTTGGGTCATAGCTTTGCCAAAAGTGTTAGCATTTTTGTACAATTGAGGTATGTGTTTCTTTGAATTCTCTTTGTTCCTTAAAACGCGATACTTTTTAACTCTATTTCTAATTTTTTTCTTTCTGAATCAGTATTTCATAAGACAGTACTTTTCTTTATATTCGTCATAATTTCTTTACTTTCTCTCTGCTTTCTTCTTTCTTGGACTGTGCTGCTGCAGTAGGTGCCATAATATAATTTTTACATTATAAAAGAAAAAGAAGAAATTTTAAAGAAATCTATCACAAAGTCGTTTGCATTTCAAATTTTAATAGAAAAATTCTTAATGTGTGACTCACGTTACAAAATTAAATGTGACTCACGTTACAAAATTAAATGTGTTCTGCCTTTTAAGAAAAAGCCTCAATTAAAATAAAATATGTCATTTGCTTTTACTCTTCATTCTAACTATGAGGAGAAAGGAAAATTTTAATTAGAATATTTTAAAAGAATTACATTATAGTAAGTACTTTTTCGGAAATTATTCCATAAATCTAGTAATGGATATCTGTTACAAAATTAGTTTAATTTCCTCTTCTGAAATTGTTCTTCCTCTCATGCATAAAAATTAAACAAAAATATTCAATAATATTTGAAAAAAATGCCTGCAAAGACAGCCTAATTCACTGTAAAAAAAAAATCTTCACATCTAAGGTTTTAGAACAGCTGACTATGAACTGATAAAATAAATTTCGTAAGGTATTGCCAAATTCAAGTTTGAAAACTTTAAACTTGAAACTATCTAGAAAAGAACTAAAGAAAATGTGAGTTAATTTTTTAATTTTTTTTTCACTTGCATGTCCCATGTTTCGTGGAATTTCAATCTTTTTAAATTATTCTAAAATATATACGTTGATTTGTGCAAAGTTACGTCCTTCGCACAGAAATCGTGCATATTTTTGCATGTCTGAGAATTCAGACCTGAAAAACAAACACACGCAGATGAATCAGCGATTACTTTGAAACACTGCCTGCAACAGACTTGTTCATACATTGACGATATTTATTGCATCTTGAAAATATGTTTTATATACTCTTCCCTTTTCTAAAGAGAAAGAATTCAGAGTACAGATATATCTAGCGCCTCGCCTGGTGGCAACGCTCGGCGCGTTTTTTGGCGCACTTTTTATGTCGCCAAGGAAAGAAATCTCAGAAAAAATATTTTTTTTTATCTCTATAAATATGTCTTTATAAATCTTTTCGCTTGACATGGTTGCAATAAAAACGGTAATAACCTAATAAAGATGGGTTACCTTCATCTGCCAAAACTCGCTACTAAAAGTGCGCCAAGAGCGTTGCCACCAGACGATGCGCTAGATACAAGTAGAATCCATCCCCATACCGTCAACAGAGGTCGCGTCCAGCACGCGTAGTAGAACTGTAACTGCGACTTTATTTTCCTGTCTCAGTTGAGTTAGAGTTGGAGTTGTAGCTGTGAACGCTTCCAAACGCAGGTAGAGGGCCGTTTATACAATTCATGCTTGTGCCAGCGTGTAGGCTGTGCCGGTATCCATGTAACCTTTCATGTATATAGTTCGTAGAATAATTAAATGTTGTATTAGTCCTAATTTCCGTGTCATCCAGCTTCACTTCATCACACCCTAGACACCGTATTACATACATCTGTACCGAATTCAGCAAACTCAAAGGGAAAAACTGGTTTACAAAAATATGCATCACAGTACCACTACCATCATTTCATAGATCTGTGTAGTTGTTTCCAAGACTGCCGAAAGACCGAAGTTAAGAAAGATTTTCGGTCAATGGCTCACCATCGCAACTATTGTGCTAAATTATGTCTCGAACTACTTACAAAATGGCTATCTCCGATTTTTTACATCCAAATTCTGAATAAGAAATCACGGTACTTTTTGAAATGCCTTTTATACTAGTGTATGATGACGTCATAATTTTTTTGCACATCCATTTTCCAATGAAATAGACGGAGCATGTGGATGGAGTCACTGTCGTAAGATCTCAGAAGGGTACTTGGGCTTACGAATCGACTTGGGACGATTGTCCATTGAAGCGCAGACTAGTGTTTTTAATCACTCTGAATAATCACTTTAACCAATCATTAATTTGTCCCAGATTAAGGTCCATACTTTTCCCCATACGTGAACCACGTGACAGATCTTCAAACCGAGGATCGACAGAAATAACATGAAGCTGCGAGCGTATGCCCCGTTTATTTCAAAAGAAGGTCGATGATTTTCCCAGCGCCATAAATTCGCATGCCATATTTTGATACAGTATTATTTTTGTCATGTATCCCAATTTTGGGGGCTGCGATCGCCCAAGTTCGAAACTCGGTCCCACCGAAGACCGTTGTGTTAGCGGGGGTTGCTGCACTTTAAATCTGTAGTGACCACAAATGTCCTCACGTTGGTGTGGTGTGGTGGTAAGGAAGTTTGGAAAGTCGGGTGTTAGATCAGGTGTTGATTCGTCATTTGACCGTGGTTCAAAATTAAGAGGTGCTGTTCGCCTTCGGGAATGATCCCGGATCATCGCCAATAGCCCGTTGTGTTGCTCCAGTATGATAGTAATAAACTACCTAACTATCTTATTTTGGGCCAACTGATTAATTTTTTGACAAAAATTGCGATTTCAGTTTTTCCCCTTAATTTATGGTTTGCTGATTAGTTGGGGTTTTATGGCGTAAAGTTCAAAATTGGACAAGTTGCGTCCCTTAATTTAGATAAACCTGTGTATTTCTCAGGTATTTTGATGCTAGGGTGCAATCAGCGAAAGCAGAGTATGCTTTTCACAGCGACCTAATGGACATCACTGCCATCTTCAGGTGTGAAGAGCAGGGGTGCAGGTACCCAGTTTTTAAATATCATAATTAAGGGGTATTCAACTTATAGTAATGAGTAAAGTGAACCCACCACTAAATGTAGGTGACATAGGGGTGCAGGTACTAGTTTTTAAATATCATAATTAAGGGGTATTCAACTTATAGTAATGAGTAAAGTGAACCCACCACTAAATGTAGGTGACATATCTCCATTAGCAATCATAGATCCACATATTCCAAAGCCTCCAAACAGTACTGCCAAGCCACAGAATACCATATTGGTAGTCGTATCACAATTTGCAAGGAGAACCCCAACAAGGCATATGGAAAACCCGACTGCACCTGAAAAATTAAAAAGGACACATATTCTTAGATTGGCAGTATATTTCATAAAAAATAAATGCCATATTGTTAAATATTTACCAGTAGAAAATGATTTTTCCCTTTTAGGGATTCACAATCATTTCTCCATTTCTCCGTTCTAAAACCTGCTGTCTTCCTTGCATGACTTTTTACCAGTTTTGACCAATATATTTCCTATGATTCTTTCTACTAATCGGTCATTTAGTCATTATGTGTGTTATAAGGAAAAAAGCAATAATACACTACTAGGAAATCTTGTGACTTTCAGAAAGTTAAGTAAATGATATGGTATACTTCCTGAAAAACTGTTAGGTAGAGTTGAAAATGAAAGAGGTTTTCAGTGTTCATATAAACATCTATTTTGCAGTTTGACGAATTTTTGAGAGCAATTTTATTTTGATAGCATACCTCCAAAGCATAGCCTGGGTGAGTTCCCCTATACCAGTCATGAGTTCTCCATATAACGCCTTACTGCAGATCTTGGATTTTGTGAAAATTTCTTGGGGTGTTAATTGGTTCAAAGACTTAAGAGCCTCCAAAGAACCTTTTTTAGCCAGCCCGTCAGCTATAACATTTCCCTTAATGCTAATATGAGAAGGGATCCTTTAAAAGTGGATATCGGCATATTTCGACATACTTTTTAGCTTATCCATAATAGTTAAGAACTCAAAATCATTTACCCAGGATTTACTTTAAAATTCGAACAATAGTCGTTGGTAAAAATCGAGAGAGAACACGGTACCGGCCCCTTGCGACTAAATTTTCATCGCCAAACGATTATTTGATTAGGTAGCCTTATTGGATGCCTTGAATTTTTGCCCAAGTAGAAGTGCATTTCGCAAACCAATCGATGGGTTACCATTTTCCAAAATTATGGCCAATTGGTTATGGTACCTTGTTCTTGAGTCGAATTGTTTGATGAAGCATGCCGTTAATTTACTTTGACTAATTTATTCTCCTGGAACAATTTGAGTAAGGCTTCATGAAGCCACATCCACCATACGGAGCACAACAGATGTTTTTAATGACATAAATGTAGAAAACTAAAATATATATTACACTTTATGGTTAATTTTATGAGGCATTTTCTGTTAAGCTAAATATAGGAGGCGTTAGTGTTTCTGCTGCGAAAAGTATCTCTTGAACGTGACGTAAACTGGCTTGTTTTTCGAATACGATTTCAGCACGCAGAAAATAAAATTCCAAGGAAGGAATTCCGAATTCATTTATGATAGTTGATTGTCAACAATAATTATATTAGACGCCAAATATTAATAGAACTGCGATAAGCTACTCCGATATGTAACACGAGAGAGCATTTGGACTGCAGAAGTAAAATCTTGGCAGACTGACTGGTTTGTTTGCACTGCAATACTTTTCAATAGGGATATACTGAAATTGCATTAGAGTAATTTGCCACGCACAGGAAAGAAATCAGATAACCACTGAAAAAGCTTCTCATAAATTAACTGAATATATTATTGGCTGTTTGAATAAATTCTAAACTGATTTGCAAATTTATCCGTACAAATTTGCATAATTTATGATTTTGTCCGGAATACAAGCACACAAAAAATCCACATCTGAATAGGTTCAAAAAAAATTTCTGAAATTTCATACATTAAAATAAATTTAAGCATTTAAAATTTTGCCAATGAAAATTAACTTGAATTTTGTATTATTACTCGTCTTTATTATATTTTATCACAGTTAAATCTCAATTCTAGTAGAAAATAATATACTCAGTATGAGTGGCAACGTTCAATACTTACAGCTTTTATGACGCTAAGTCAAATGCTGTAATATCACGCTTTAATGCTATAAAAAGTGATGATAGATTAAATAATCTTATGAAAAAAGAATTAAAATGCGATATGCTTAAGTTATTAACAATAATTAATATTTAATGTTTCTTTAATTAAAATAATGATTTAACATATGTACTTATAGTTATTAACAATAATTAACTATTAATATTTCTTTAATTAAAATAATGATTTAACATAAGGACTTCATAACAAATTACTTATTGAGCTGCATCCTTTTCTTAAACTGTTCACACCCAAAATATTCTTTTTCCGCAGCCAGTGGGATGCAATCATCGATATTATTGAGCCCACAGCCATAAGTAGGAAAAGCATGGAAGTAAACAAACCATTCTGCAAAGAAAAATTATGATTACTCTTTCATTTATACAGACAGAAATAAAAGAGATTTCAATACATACAAGTAAAACTCATTATCTTTTATTCCAGGCCAACCTTGTTGCGTGAGAATGTAATTAATTTTTGATAACACAGCTGTGTAGTCTGGCATCCCACTCTTTGGAATGGTCAAGCATAGGTTATTAATATTCTAGCTATATTGAAGCTACTTAGACTGTAGTTCCTAAACTTTTTTGGGCCATGGTAGCTCACTTGACAGAGTAACGCATTCGCAAACGGAGTTCGAGACTCAGTCCATGCAAAGACCGTCGTGTAAGGGCGGTTGCACGTTAAGTCTTTCGTGGACTCACATGTCCTCACGTTAGCGTGGTGTGAAAGCTTGGAGTGTGGGATGCCAGTTTAGGTATCGTCCTTGTCATCTGAACATTGTTCAAAATTGCATGGTGCTGCTCTCGGATTTTGGCCTTCGGGGTTGATCCGGGACCATTGCCAATAGCCCGTTGTGTTGATCCAGTGCGATATTAATTAACTGCTTACCTACCTACGCAAACGTTTTCAGTTCACAGTTCATCAGGATTTCTAACGGCGATCAAAGTTAGGTCATACACCTACTCAGCAATTGCAGTGGATACTGAGCCACTGCGATCCCTTCACACGCTATAGTAAAACTTTTCCAGAGTTTTTTCCTTGGATTCTACACTAAACATAAAATGGGCAGATTACTGATCAGTCATAGGAACTGATAATTTGGTTTGACATTAAATACCTCATACAGTACCGTTTTAATTGCTATTTTCTCTAGCTAAACTTTTGCATCTTTTTGAGATAAACATCCTGGATCCTTAGTAATTTGATTTTAACTTTAGAGTAACCCCCTTGATTTTATGCGTTGTATCTTCTATTCTGTGGTGGATTGAGTTTGATGGCGCAAGGGTTTGGTCAAATTTGAAAGAAATTGCTCAAAATTATAATTTCTAAAAACTTTCGCTATTGTATTGATTTTACTTCCTGAAAATTTAGAATATAATGTATATGAAAGGGGGTTTCTTTTTGGAAGTAGATATAAAATTTTATTATATTGTATTTTCCCGCGCAACTACTTATTTGTGTTAATTTATTATTCATAAACTATACTTAAGAATTCTAGAAAAAATGGACCGAATTTGAAAATTTTCATTAAATGAAGATTACGAAATTATATTATCCTGATTCAAATACAAGATAGCTCAACTGTATTAGGGATTTTCAGTGTAAAGAAATAAACGAGGACGAGAATAGACTACCGCTATCCAAATCCTCTGGTTCAGTGGTTCCCAACCTTTGCTCCAGGAAAATAAAATAAAAATTGAATGAAATAAAGAATAAGAAACAAAACGTAGAATCAAAAATAAGAAAACTTGAAATTACATTATGTTAAGTTCAATTTCCGCCTCCTCTAGCAGACGACGCCTGGTCATTCTGCTGCCACTAGCTGTAAAATTATTGCAGCGCGAGACGGACAGACGACGAGGCTGAGCCTGTCGCGCATACTCTGTCGCGTGCCGCGTTTTAATGGCCTCTCCTGGAACTGAATGTCCGAGCGATTTTCTTGGAACTGCAGTCTCGAAACTTAGCCCCATATAAATAGAGGCTGGCTAGTCGATTTGGAATATAAAATCGTATATTACGTAAGATCGCGAATGTTCCGTATTATGTTCGGAATGAAGTCATCCATTCGGGCTTCAAAATGAAACCCATTGCTGAATTCCTACTGCGACTTTGGTCAAATTCTTCGAAAAATTTTCTTCAGGTTACAAACGAGCCATTCAGGTAACTTCCACCTTATGACCCAACTATTAAAATCTCACAGAAAAGGCCTAGAGCCATTCTGCTTCAACTTGATACTTAATATTTTACTTGATCTTTTGTATAGTACAATTTTAAACTTGGAAGGTTGGGTTGTTTTGTTTGTCATGAGTCTGGCGCAGTTTGGCCCTTGCTGCATTCAAAAGTTTGTTCAATTGACCTCGTTAATTCTATTTAGTTTGGCCATATTTAAGAATAAAAACGACGGTTATTTGTTTTGGTATGCCAGATCAGGTGAAGTTGCGCCAACCAATCAACTTTTTTCTCCGTCAAGTAACCGAACATCGGTACACAAGGTCACGGCGTCTCCAAGAATAAAAATGAGTTATGTTTCTTCTCAAAGTATTTATTTGCCCTCATTTTTTCATTCCGATTATCTACAAAAACTTTGATATTTTGTAAATATATTTCCTGGTTATATTACAACTTTGAAAAGAACCAAATATTAAGAGAATTCTGAGTGAGTGGCATTGAGAAACATTACCAATAAAACGATATGAGTAACGATTCATTTTTGTTTCTTGCGCTTGTAATAAGATGTCCATATACTGCACTGAAACCAAGAAACATGATTGGTGTCCAATACCCTTGGCACAGAAATTTGGGATCACTATAATAAACTGAACTTACTTCTGTCATTGAAAAATGCAGGACCGTGCCCATGAAAGTTGGATGCATGATTAGGAAATGTGCTAGAGACCAATAGAAACCAAACTTGCCGATAATTAAAGCGTGAATAGGAATGGATGTGAATATTTTTTTCCATGGTGCTGATGGTCTCTAAAAATATATAACAGTTATATGCATATACAATTTATGTAACAAAACATAATTGTTATACACTTGAATAAATTTTATTTAGCTTCTGTAACATGTTAAAGTTATTACCTGACTAGAATATTAAACGTTAAACTGTGTTTTGTTGGCATATACGATCCATACTCACGGAGCACCAGAAATAATAAAAAAATATACGAAACACCCTGTCACACAACACTGATTTAAATACTTCTGCAAGTCTCGATTGTTGAGAATTCGTTAAACATCAACAATATCTTTTGTCTGGCTCTGACGAATATTTTATGAATACTATAAGGTATGTAAATCATTCAATATCGATAATTAGTTTTATTGACTATCAATTTGACATTTGGCTGATAGAAATCGGCCAATAGAACTACATGATAACGCATATGAACGAAGATGAAATAGATTGCACTTTGACAAATATTTTAAAATTTCAAACAGAAACAGAATTTAAATTACAATTAAAATAATTCCTAATTAAAATTTTATATATATATATATATATATATATATATATAATTTTAATTAGGAATTATTTTAATTGTAATTAATATATATATAATATATATATATACGTATATCCTTGCTTTACAACTTTTGTATGCCCTATGATATTATTGAAGTTGCTTAAAAGAATTCGAGTATGAATATACTGATATGCTTTGAATTATTTAAAATATATATCTTGATATACAAAACATAATTTACAACATATGATAATTATATTTACTTCAATAAATCTATTAAGGAAAATGGGTTTTTACTTTTAATGACATATCATTTTCTTGGTCTCCAGTGATGAACTGTAATTCTTCTTTCGAAATACGAGGATGATTTTTAGGCACTTCATAGAAGAGGCATGCAAATATTATGGAAGCAACTAAATTAAAGCCACCTATAACATATAAAACAGCCATACATACAGCCACATATAATATAACATACAGCCATACATACAAAAATAAAAAAATACTATAACATACAGCCACACATAAAAAAATACTATAACATTAATGCCCTCATTATATCAATAGACAGTCATTGTCATATAAATGAGTATGTATACGATTTTCGTTTTTTTTAATACTAACTTTAATTCTTTAATACCGCGCACATTTACTCTAAACTTTATTAATTACTTATATTTATGAATGGTAGTGTTGGTACTCGCATTAAATTCCTTATTTCAATCCATTTATATTGAATATAGCATCCATGCTCACATGAATTGATTGCATACCTCTAAATGAAGTAAAATACTAAAAGATGAAATAGTATTTCGTATACTTTTACAGGTGTTAATTTGTGTTTCCAATAAAATGCACGGCAAAATATCTCACGAAGATTCTGGACATTACTTCTATTTTACCCTATTCCCTACTTCAAAGGTGATTTGTCATTTTTTGACGCTAAACCTTATTTTCGCTCTTCGCTCATATTTTATTTTTCCTTACTCATGGCGAATGAATCCCGTAGCAGTTGATTTTGAATTGTTTATATCCGTTTGTTTCCATTCGACAATAAACAACTAGCGTTGATTTCTGTGCCACGTACGTTAGTGAAATATACAAATAGATTTTATTACTCTGACTATTTAACGAAAGGCATAAAGAAAACAATAGAAAGAGATTGCCTTTCGCCTTGATACACTAGGCTGGCTATTAACGCCGATTTCACGTTGGCGTCTATAAACCAGCGAACAATAT
The DNA here is from genome assembly GCA_933210815.1 of Meta bourneti. NCBI lineage: Eukaryota > Metazoa > Arthropoda > Arachnida > Araneae > Tetragnathidae > Meta > Meta bourneti. Next base: position 65,743,644 of record OW119928.1, read on the forward strand.
ACATAAAATGAATAATAGATAAAACAGTAAGAATAGAAGATGAATCACAAATTATTCTTAAGAATGTTCTAAACATGTTCTCTCCAGTGAAGTCTAACAAGATATGCACCAGTCTCTACCTCATCAAAGCAAATAAGGCAATTCAGCCAGGTGAAAACGATCCAAATAGGGTAAGTTACAATTTTGCCTATTCTGGCTTTAGCAGATTAAGTGGTAACTGCTCTATGGATTTGTTTTGAAATATGGAGGTCATTATACTCGCTCTGGAATTGAAAAAGATGACAATTCATTCCAGTGTCCTCCGGTGAAAATAGAAATATTTGTAAACGAAATATTAGTTTAATTGCAAGACGTTTTGCTGACATTGATCAAAAGAAGGGCAAATATAAAATTGGCAGCTCGTATGAATTACATGTGTTTTAATCCATAACAATGACTTTCAAGGGAAAGATTACTGAATTCGTATACTTAGTGCCTTACAAAATAACTTATACCACTTACATAAACTGTTTTATTGAAAACGAATAAATTGGATTTCTATTATTTTTGTTGGTGAAATTGGCATGGATTAGATTTGTTAATGTCGAGGGACAAGCAATGAAAAAATATCTCTGATATATGTTTACACAGCGACCACAATAGCATTTTTTTTAAACATCCCGATTCTAATTATACCAAACCTGATACAAAGCAGTTTTTAAAATTACATGCTTATACACAGGCGTTCAAATCATGAGGAGCACCACTAATTTTAAAGTTACTACCTCAAAATTAACCGAAGAAGCCTGTGAAGATATGTATAACTGATTATATTCAATAGAAAGCTGGTGTATGTATATTAGGGTGGGTCATTTTATTTTTTTTCTCCTTTTTTAAGGGGCACAGCTATAAAAAGGTGCTAAATGGTCTCAAAATAACATGTGTGAAATATTATTACATTCTCATAAGTCTAACTGCCTCCGGATTGATATCAAAGTTTCGATTTTTTTCGAGGTAAATTCCAATTAGTGTTCCAACCAATAAACGTTACTTTCTTCATACATGGACAATGTGTCATGATTGCAGGTGTGAGGAGTGGATGGGTCGAGTGGAGGAGAGTCGAGGAACACCCTGAGCGTGCGCGCGCCCCTCCCACGTTTCCAGTATAGCTCCGACTGCAATAAGGCGAGGTTGTGTTGCGCTCGTTTGCGCCATTTTTACCATGAATCGTATTCGTTCAGAGTGGAAATGTCCGTTTGGTGATTCAAGTGATATTATATGCCATTTGTTACCAACCTACGAAGATGTTATGAAGTTCTATGAGTGGAACCGGCATTAGATAAAACGTGATAATGAAGCTAATAAAGAACCCACGTGCAAGGAAATAGAGGTCATCGTCGTGGCAAAAATTGAAGAAATATGGTCAAGAGCTTCCATTCCTACTGTCCAACATAAATGAGTGAAAGCGATGTTGAAGGCGTATCATCTGAAATGCAAAAACCTTTTAAAATCACACCCTAAAATACCGAAGAAGAAATTAGAAGAGTTTCGCGTACCAGTAAAGGGGTATTGTTTGACATTTCATCCTGCAAGTGTAAGAACATCGATGAGTGCATTTGTCCCAGACACAAAAAACTACCCGTCAGAGAGAAAAGCTTCCTAATCGACCAACGAACCACTAGAAGAATGGTGATCGGAACCGTAGATATTGTTACAACGAATAAAATAACGAACACTTTGAAAAGGAAAATGCTAAGGCAAAAATCAGTTTCATTCTCAAAAGAAAGCACAGAGAAGCTTAATGTGTCGACTTCATCTGAATCTAGTCAATTGGACAGTGACGATGTATTCCAGCCAGTCACAAGCTTCAACGTCGGCGGCTCCTGCCGATAAGACTACCGCTACAAACAGTACAGTAGACTAAGCTTTACTTTCAAGAACGTGTGCTAGATACGAAGTATCAGACAGGGCTGGGGCAGCTATTGCTTCAGCTGTTCTTCACACTTCCACTTCGGAAATTATTGATAAAAATTAGCTTCGCCGGAGGTAGCACGAAAATTGGTCGCGGAAGAAGATAAAGTCCTACAAATACCTGCTTTATACTTCGGCGGACGGAAAGACAAAACTTTAATTATATCAGAGAAGGACGGAATAATGTATAAACAGAGCATTCTTGAAGAGCATATTTCATTGATAATGGAACCAGAGTCGGAGTTCTTGGGTTATATTGCACCAGCTTTTGGCGCATCTGAATGCATGGAACAAGCAATCACTGATTTCTTCCTGGAATCAGAAATATCTATGGAGTCTTTGGTGGCAGTTGGGTGTAATGGAACTAATATGAACGTTGGTAAATATGGAGGTGTCATACGTCTGCTTGAAAAAAGGTTAGATAAACCGTTACAGTGGATTTTCTGCCTACTGCATATGAACGAATTACCCTTCCGACACTTGTTTCTACATACTGATATGGAAGCACATCGGGACACAGGACATTTTCAGGGGGAGAATCGGCAAAGATCTAGAAATGTGTGAAAAAGCTTTGCTGCAACAAGATATTTGCCCACAGAACTGAAAATTTATGGATCGCAATACTGACCGACTTTGAACCGCACATCCGTGAACTGGCAGCCCGTCGCATTTTGAAAGTCGGCAGCATTCAGGAAAATAGACTCCGACTGTTTCAACTTCCTATTGTAAAATCTGTTGCATCATCTTATACCGATATCATTAACTGGCAGGAGAATATATCTGATCCACCAATATTGAAATCCATACCTGACGAACACATCCAACTGTTTGTCGCCCAAAAAGCAAAACTGTCTTTACTACGCCTGTAATGTCACACACACACAAGCTGTTGAAAGGGCAGTCAAGACTGTGAAAGAAGTTTCAGCCACATTATTCAAAAAATCTGAGAGAGAAGGCTTCATAAAAAACCATAGTCTCGAAAAGCCATGCTGAAATTCGATAGCACGAAGCATTTTCGCGCTATTTGAAATATTATTATAATAATATTATAAATGTCATTTTTGTAAACTTTTGTTTTAATAAATAAATGTTACTCATACAATTTCAATTTGTTTTATAGACACATTTTTAAACTTTTTTAACCTTGCTGTGACAACTCCTCAAAAATAAGTTTTTTTTTCAAAATATGTGTTCTTTAAAGTCAATCCGGAGGCAGAAGATGATATCCCATTCTAATCAAATTTTACATGTGAGCTAAAAACATCATTTGGCACCCTTTTCTTGCTGTGCCTGAAAGAAAACAGAAAAAAAAATTTTCTCCATACGACGGTGACCCACCCTAATGTATATTCAAATTTTGGAATCGTGACGTTCGAGGATTCGACATAGAAATGGGGTCTGATACTGTAGAAACTCATTCGCAATCTCATTATCGGTTTGCAAACGAGGTGCAAAGCCTGCATCAGTGTTCAAATTGGTCATATAGCCTACTAAGGACAACCTTCTCCTTTTATTTTTGTTTTCCCAGTTATCCTTCAGTGTCATGGCACCTAGATCAGTGTCACCACTTCAGTTCAAAGACGTTTTTGTTCCTGTTCTTGTAATCGTTTTGTTTTTACTCATCGGTTGGTTATATAACTCCCTACGTACTTTTTGTATCATATTCCTACATCCAGGTTCAGATTTATTTAATTTATTTATTGCATTAATTATTAATGTGATGTACATGGTTTACTAAGATTATATGATGGGAATCATGATTCCATTTACAAGTCTTGTTACTTTTACTGAAGAACACAATTTAAAAACAAAATACCATTTTTATACGAGTGAGGCATGATGTAACGTTCATGGGGATCCTATAAAACCATATATTATTCAATGTGTTTCTAAACTTCCTGTACAAACTTTAACATGAGGTACAGGACACTAAATTAATCACAAGAGGATGTAAAGGCCACCTGGATTTGCTAATGCATGCTGCTCAGCAATGACACAGTTGACCACCATAATTTCAGACGTGACTTTATACGGGTAACATGTGTCATTTCACGAATGTTGAGGTGGTTGATTTGCACCTTGCACATGGGATGGCTAACGGGAAAGGACGAGGGCTGTGAGATTGTACCCCGACACTTCGCACAGAATCACCCAAACGTTTGCACCAGATTTTTTTTCTGTGAAACTTGGACATTCCGCGTGCATTGTACTGGAACATACGATAGACGCTAATGATTTTTACGTGTCGACGCTGTTAGGTTGGCATTACTGATGGCAGTAGCAATTTTGATTACCTATTGTTAGGACATGGTCACCTGCGATAACTTACTTGATGAACTGTGTTAGGTTTTTGATCCTATATGTGAGCAGAACTTGGGAATTTCCTCCGGATTGGCGAGAGTCAAGGTAAATGGCGAGTCTTCTGCCTTACCCCGAAGGAAGGGAGACGAGTAGAGACAGTGAGTGGAGGAGGATCACACTGGGAATTGTGGGAAAAGGACTAGCTACCCCAAACGACAGCTCTGGAGCTAAACCAGGGTTCTGGCCAATGCCCATCCCCTTCCCAGACAAAAATTGATGATTTCGGCAAGACATCTTTTATGATTCTCTATGATGAACATCTATTCATCTATAATGATTCATGACATTTATTCATCCGAGTATCATATTTCGTATACAATTTTGAAAATTTCTATTGCAAATAACATGACAGTCTTATAGACATGATATTTCGCTTCCTTCCTTCTCATGTCTGTTCCTCTGTCCTCTTTATTCCCCTTTTCTCTTATCTTCCTAAATTCTTGTTAATCCCGTCTAATTCCCGGAAGATACTTCCAAGGAAAACGGTCCAGTGATTCCTCCTTTCCTCAGTGTCTGGACAGAGAACCTCACAGCATCCAAAAAGGAATTACAACCGTTCTTCAACTGACGGAAGTTATGTCTTCTTGATCAATTTCAGCGTATCTCCAGATAAGGCCTGTATACTTTTTATCTGGATACCGTTGACGTTGCCGACTCGCTAACCTGATTCCAATATTGTTCCTTTATGAATTACTACGACCTGACGCCAAATGCTGAATTTAGGATCTTTGAAAAGTTCCCACACTTAAAAGAAAAATCCGGAAGATATTTCTTCCAACCGAATAAAGGAAAACCTGGAAGAGTTGGAAGGTAATTTTTGCTACAAAGCATAGAACAGAAAACACCAGAGCATATAACAAACTGAAGAATAGAAGAAAGATCAGCAAAAGTCCAGTTGCTTCAAAAATTTTATAGCCTTCTAATGTCGTACATGGACGCCTTCCCCTGATACCGCATAGCAGGACACATTTCTGATTGTCATAGATGCCAAAACGATGCAAATGCTTGGACAGACAAAAAAGCCGTGTCAATAATCTAAAAGCCACCACCGCTATAGAGCGAGGGTCGGCAGGGATATCACAAATGGACTCCCCTTCACTTTTCATGTTTAGTGTCAGCCACTCTAGATTTATGCCTGTCTTAATTCATTCTTGATTCATAGAACTTCTGATACAAGAGGTATTACTTGTTGACTGGTCTGAAGGATGCGTGTCCCCTTATTTGATAGTTAGGAGTTGTCAGATATAGAACATAGACGTGAAATATAAGTAGACTGAGCATTGCTATTGAGAGGCGCTTCAAAAAGCGTGACAAACATTTAGTCTAGTAGTCACGTGATTGCTCTGAAAAATTGACTTGGTTGGCCGATTTGGTATCTTATCGCCTCGTTTGGTGACATAACATCTAATGACAAAAAAGTGTTTGAATGCGCATTTCTATAGAGTTGCGACAAAATTGGTGAAATTGCCAAAGTCCACTACTATGTCGCGCGGACCGATCAGATGATGAATCAATGGATGGGCATCTTCTCCCGTCCCGTGGACCAATCAGATGATGAATGTTCGGTTCCACCTAGATGACGAAAGTAGTCTTAGGGTCACGTTACTATTTATTTTTGTCACATGATCCTGGGCGCATAAAAAGGTTTCCATTGCTCACTCTACTGTTAAATTTCTTCTATGTTATGAAATATGGTTTTGTTTTGTGTTCTCTACCTCCCCTTAAAATTTACGCAGGAAGTTTTGAAATACTTCGTTCTATGAATAATTGAATGATGCATATGTACCCGTGATGCAAAACGCAGACCGCCATCCAAGAGAAGGAATGTCGCAAAGCCTTCCTACACCGAGTGTCGTGATCAGAGCTCCGAAGGAAGACCCGCATGCCGCGAAGCTGGACAGCAGTCCTCGTTCACTACGCGGAAACCAATTGGCCATCATGACGAAAATGCACGGGACGATGAAACCCTGAAACACACATACATGAACTGTTTGTCTACCACTAAAACCGCTCCAGACAGAAAGTCTACACTTGTCTGTCAAAACAAAAAGACTTGTCTGTTGCCGCAGAAACGATACAGCCTTTTTTTAAGGGGCATTGAGCATTGGAGTTTGTCATATTGGCTTACTTGGCCTATCCAGGGATTTTGTGATACAAGAGGATAAGCATCAAATCATCCACGGTTCTGTCGCCAAAATACCCACCGCCAAATTCGCCAATCGACTCATCCCTACTCAAAATATGAGATCTATTTCTGTAGTGACAGCAAGTACCTAGACTATATCTGGAGACGTTCTAGTAGACAGAGTGCTTTATATCCTATAACTTTACTCGTTGACAAGAGGTTTCTCACGGCATTGATAAATTGAACAGATAGGTTTTTAAAACATTTTCAAATTTTCCGATCAGCTAAATTAAGTTTATTTAAAAATCAGGGCAATTGAATCATTTCAGAAAAGAAAATTGGATAAAAGTAACTTCTTTTGTTCTCTCTTTCTACTTTTCAGTTCTTTTCCAAGGATTAATTTGCTACGCCTTTATTAGAAATGCATTGCTTGACGTCATAACTTAAATTTATTTTCGAAGAGCGAATTTGAAACAGAAGCGTTAGGCCGAAGAGACGATCTATGTTACACGTAACTAATTTCACAGGAGAGAAAACATTCAATGATATTTCTGATGTCAATGTCAATGTTGTAAGTACTGCATGAACTCTTATTCCGTTCACAGTTTTGTAAAATTGGTTAAGTTATTTAAAGCAATTGACGTCACAAGGAGAAGGCTTCACCTTTTACCTTCCTTCCATGGCTGTGAAATATATCTGAATATCAAGAAAAGATGTAGATGAACAAACCACAACAAGCTCTAGGTTTGGTAAATCCATAACCTTCCCTGTAAACAAATACATCCGATAATACCGGGTGGGTGTTTCCACATAGACTGTTTTTCCAATCCCGAACGCTCGATTTCATGATATTAGATGCTGACCCACACACGGTCTAGTGGTTTCCTTAAAAATTAACTGTAGGAATAGATATCTAACTCTACCAACATCATTATTTCATTAAAATCCCATTTGCTAAAAAAATTCCACTTAACTTAAATGTTCATTACATTGTTTTCGTTTTAAATCCGGTGAAGTTTGTGTATTTTCCATCGACAATTTGATTCGGGAGCGGAATCGCGTATTGCTTGATCTAGTTGCTACCATACAACAAATACAGATGAGTCATTTTTTCCTACCACATAAAAGAAGACTGATATTCGACCGAACGCCTCAACTGTTCTATGTAGTGGTATTGTATATCCGGTGAAGTTTGGGTATTTACCATCTGCACATTAGATTCGCTTGCGGAATAGCGCTATCCTTGGATTTAGTAGCTGCCATACAGTAAATATGAGGCATTTATTTGTGTTATATAAGATAAATTTATTGGTAGATATCATGCTGAGCTGGTTTAATGCCTGAAAAATACTTTTTTTTAAACCCAGGCCTCCCGTCATTCTAACAAAGGGCTGGCATGGAGGGACCAGGATGCGTTTATTTAAAGAAAACAAAAAAGAATGCTATGTTATCACAAATGCATGAGGTACGAGATCTGTCTGGAAGTCTCATCAATTGTTATTATAGAAAGAACAGTTTGAGAGGCATTGATATACCTTGGCGCAATCAAAGAGAGGAGGCTTGCACGCCTGAAACGTTACGAACCCATTGGTCTAATGAGTTGGGTGCTAAACATAATTGGGGGAGAGCAAGAATGTTGCATTCACAATGATCAAGAGGGTAGATCAGAGAATTTGGATAAAATCTATTGTATTATACTTGAAAATTTGTTCCATGGAAATTATTCAGATCTTTGTGCTCGATGCCATGTTGCGGTGCAAATAAAAATGTAGTACAGTCGCTTTAAAATGGCCACGAATCCGTTGATAGTTACTCACATTCTGGAAGGCCTTCAACAAGCAGAGCATATGAGAATAATGAAAGTTGCAATGCACAAATTACTGGGTGCAATAAACAAATACTGAAGATTGACAGTGCAAGAATTAGAAGATAATCTGGGATTCCATAAACTACTGTGTTGCACATTTTGACGAAGAATCTAGCACGAAATATGTGGTGTCTCCCATTCATCACATCTTGTGCAGGTTTTTTTTTGCAAAACATTAAATCACCCACGTTGCCCAGCACCCATGCTGCCCTTTTTTTAGCACACTGTGACTTCTGGATTTTCATAAAGCTAAATTTCCCTCTGAAAGGGAGAATATTTCAGACTATGGATGCTATTCAGGAGAACATGACGAGACATCTGATGGCGATTCCAGCAACGGACTTTAGCGGCAGCTTTTTTAAAAGGGAAAGAGACGCTGGGAGAAATGTGTAAAGTCCGATCGTACCACCTTTGAATAAATTTAGGTGCCAAAAATCCTAGGTGCAATGTATCTTGTTTAATATTATATGGCTATATATTTTTCTAATATACCTCGTATTAAGCTGCATTATAGTTGTTTGAGTTGTTTCATGACTAAAGGGCCATATTTGGACATGCTGAGCCAAACACAAGACAGACAACATCAAGTAATGAACATATATACACAAGTAAGTTTTACTGACACAAAAGAGAGAAATACATCCGGAAAGCTGTAATATGTAGCAACTTGTTTATTACCTGGAAAAAGCCTTTTGCGATTTGGAACACTATTAATGCATAAACGTTCCACATGGCAGCGAATGGGGAAATGATGGTGCACATATTGACGAAAAAGTCGGCTATCAAGAGAATTCGTTTAGCACCCAGAATTTCTGCAACCCTTCCAGCAAAAAAGTTTGAGAATATGTAACCAAAGATACTCAAACCTAGAATTTGTCCTTGTGTCTTGGAATCCCAATCGAATGGCCCTTCTATCTGAAAAAGAATTTGTCTTCAAGTCTTGCATTTTCCCTTTCTAAGTAAAAACTTTAAATTATAAATATGGGGAAAGTAGATAAAACAACATAAGATAGAGATCGATATAATTGAATATTATTCTATCACCGATTAATCATTTCAGGGGTTGTAGGACGTCTGTTGTCTCAACTTCTTTAGATATTTAAGGGGACAGTGGAATTTCAAAACAAACTTTTGCAGTTATTATCGTATTGTTATATGATTTGCACAAACCATTTGTTATCTACTAGAAATGCCTCTCTATATAAAATTTTCTCCCAAAATGATAAGTTTGTTTAAGGTATTACATAAAAAGTGGTTATATATTTTGATGAATTCGCAAAGATTGATGGATCCCGTGCGCATTAATTTTTCATTTATTGCCAATATTTTAATTAATATAACAGTTTGCACATATATAAAGAAAATTATCCATTTGATATGTGCTCAATGGTAATGTAAAAAGCATTTTATACTAAAATAAAAAATTTGCAAAAAGTATCGGTTAAGCAGCATTTTAAACAAAATTTTCAGAATTCGAAAACATATCATGCATTTCTCATCTGCACTTGGATATATACAACAGATTTCAAGAATTATCCAAAACATTTTTTAGTAAATCAAGTAAAACCAAATGTGCAGAGATTTTGAAATCAGAAGAATATCAATGAATTTCAATTGGAGATAAACGCTTATTTTGTATTAGACTTTTAATCTTATTTACTATATCTCTAATGATGCATCTTTAACTCCGTCAAAAATGATAGCAATTGAAAGAATTCTTTTTGCTATCCACAGACTTTGATAGCAATCAACTTTTAACGCTAAAAAAATAAATCGAATTTTCGATCGATTTTGTTGTGATTTGGGGGGTTGGGTTGGGTATTTCAATTAACGTCACACTGGAGCAACACAATGGGCTATTGGTGACGGTCCGGGATCAATCCCAAAGGGAAAGATCCGATGTTGTGATTTGGAATGTCTACTCTCTCCTTAAGAAGAACCTTCCTGCGGCATTAAGAGTTAGTGCGGGAAAATTGAAAACGTTCAAAATAAAAATAAGTCATCCTCACTTTAGTCATGATATTGAAGTTCGTGTGTTTTTCAGATTGGTGTACTCTGATTTCATGTTGATGTAAAACATCAGATTGGTGAAACACTTTTATAGTAGATCAAGTCAAATTTGAAAATTCCTTGTTACAGCGCTAGTTTCACTTTATTTCGGTAGGTAGGTAGGTATTTTAATTAACGTCACACTGAAACCACACTGGAACACGACGGGCTATTGGTGACGGACCGGGATCAATCCCAAAGGGAACGATCCGAGGACAACGCCATGTAATTTGAACCCCGGTCAGATGACTACTTTGTTTCGGAAAGTTGAGTGTGAAAACCTTTGTACTATACAAATATGGGCGTTGTAAAATTATTTTTGCAATCTCCAAATTTTTAAAATATTTATTAGAATCATGAATTTATAGAATTTGTTTTTATTAAAAAAAGACTACGATTTTGAAATGAAATAGAGGAGACTCCTTTTGAATTAAAACTACGAATAATCTCACAAGACAAAACCATTGAATCTCACCAAAGTATAAATTCAAATTTGTACTAAAAATTAAAATATGTTATGGAGGACGATCAAAATAAAAAAGGACTTAAAATCATATTTTATTGTAAAGAGAATGCAATTTTCAACAAAATATATTCAACGTCTTTAGCGATCACTAATTTGCTTTTAACTGAGGTCGGCGTACAACACTCCAAGCGACCAGTTTAGTAATTATAAGTCATATGCAGTCACCCATAGACAACGAAATTTAGCTAGCCGATTTTAGAAGTTTTTTCGTCAATCCAATTCGACGTACTTAAAGTATTATCTTATGCTTCGTTTTCCATCGTTTAATTCCACCTCAATGGCACAATTATTACCTGCATGATATGCGTCCATGACAATTGTAAAATAATTATTTTTATTGAAAATATTTTGTTAGTATTTACTACAGATTAACTATATTTCCTTAAAATAAAAATTATGAATTGTAATAATTGAGCTAACTGCTTTGACCTCAATGTGGTTTCGACGAGATATCGGGTTCATCAAGATCTGAAATATTTTGTTAATAGCGAAATACCAAACAAGATATTGCTGGGAATGTGGCGAGATCAAGATCTGGTCAGCTTTCTTCTAATGACGAGATATCTCGTCCATCAAGATCTATTCAATGTTGCAAATAACGAGAGGCCTTGTCGGGACAACAGCCAGGAGGGTTAAAACAGCAGGATATAGATAGCTTGAGAGAACATTATGCGCGTCCATCGGCATTTCTGAAACAGTAACGATCACTGAAGAGGAAGATGGCTACACGCTTAAATATGAATTTCGTGTTGATTTCGAAAATAGCGTATTTTAAATTTCTGAGACATACCATTCAGTCCTGTTCAGTTGCGCTTCACTCGTGATACATTGCCATATTCACTACGCATTACGCGATATTCTGCCATGTTTAATACGCATTACGCAACAATAGGCAGCCATACAATCACAAAAACACTTCAGATACGAAACTTATTTAATACTAGTGTGACCTTCACTTTTATGTTGAGCTTTTCTTGCCACATGTGGGAGGATGCATGATTTTTGAAGTACAAATATAACATTACATATATTTATACACCACATGAAGTTTCAAAACTTCTGTGTGCAAACTTTAACCAAACCATAACATAATTCCTTCTTGATATTTGCTCTCTTTCCCGTATGTAACTGATTTTGGTCTCTGACGAATATAATTTTTCCAAATGTTTCTATCCTAAACAAATGAGCAATAGTGTATTTTAAATTATTCTATTTTTAACAAAAGACGCAATAGAATCTTTCTAAAGGAATCTAGTCTATAGAATGGATCAATGTAATCATTCCAAATGATTATATTCCAAGGAACGGACCTATAGAATAATTCCAAAAACTACTATTCTAGAAGAGAGGCAATATAATATTTCCAAAGGAATCGATTCTAAGGTGAGGAGTAATAGAATCTTTGCAAAGTATTCTATTCTAAGGAGAGGAGCAACATAATCTTTCCAAAGGGTTTTATTCTACAGAATGGGCCAATGGAACATTCCAAAGAATTATATTCCACGGAACGGACCAATAGAATCATTCCAAAAAATTATATTCTGGAAGAGGGGCAATATAATATTTCCAAAGGGTTTTATTCTACAGAATGTGCCAATGGAATCATTCCAAAGAATTATAATCCAAGGAACGGACCAATAGAATCGTTCTAAGGATTCTATTCATTGGAGAGAATCAATAGAATTTTAGTAAAGGATGAAGCAATCCATACATTCTTTCAACCAATAGATGTGGCTATTTAGTCATTAGGTGTATTATAGGGTGAAAGCGATACTACACTACTCGGAAATCTACACAAAATTAAACCGTATTCATGTAGGGATGTATGTCCACAAGATTACACTTAAGGCTCAATAGATTGGCTAGGATGGAATCGTCGTTTGGGTACTACGATAACACGACTTATTATCCATTGATTTCTTCCTCTGGTAATACTTCAAATGCGTTTAAATACAGTGTTAATGAAAAAAATATACTTTCATTATTGCCTCAAATGCTTTATATGCTTTATAAAATGTGAAAAACTGCCTTTGATTACACATATAAAAGTCAGCCAAACAATAGGATGTTTTACAGAATCCCTAATTTTTTTTAATTCTTAAGTAATACAAAAATTGGACCAAATTCTGTTTATTGGTACATTGGCTCTTGTAATGAAATAGAGTAACTGGAAAAATACTTATTTGCATAAAAGATGCACAAAGAATACGAATGAAAATATTTTATGCAAAAATATAAGTTTCTGTATGCATTCTCCATCTAAGCACTTAAGTAAATTCTAACAATTGATCTTGCACTAATTTTAATTTTCTAAATACCCTCTTTCAGATATCTCTTTTCATTTCAAGCTTCAATTTTAGTAAATCCTAGTTACCCTTCGCTATATCACTGTTTAATATATCGTTCAGTTTCACTTGTATCCCGATGAATTTTAAGTTTGAGAATATGCGAGGAAACCTCAGTTTCATCATAATAAGAATCAGTTATCTTAGTCTTTCACTATGGGCCACAATGTAAAATCTTGTGGGGAAAATACAGTCAACTTAAAAGGGTTGTCATTGGTCGGACCCCGAAAAGGGGAAAGAAAATTCGTATTTGTTCTACCGTATATACAAAAATATTCTATCTTATAATTGCAATGGAAAAAAAGACATAGTCTGTTTGTTCCTCCTCCACATTCTTGTTATCCCGCAAAGCGCTCTAGACTGTCTCTGTTAAAGATTCAAGCTGCAACAGACTGCTCTGGGAAGATTAAGCAGACACTCAAGATATATGACTTTTGTGGGAAAAGTTAAGATCTTTCCAACTCGTCCATGCTCCGTAATCCCAGCAACTCCTTCCCATATTTTAGACTTCGACACCACGTTGAAGTGGATTGGGTTTGGAGAGTAGGTTGCCAGCTCAGGTGTTGACCTCGTCATCTGACCGTGGTTCAAAGTTACGAGGTGTTGTCCTCGGATACTTCCTTTCGGGATTTATACTGGACCGTCGTCAATAGTTCTTCAAGTTGCTCCAGTGCGACGTTAATTCAACTACCTTCAACCTCCCCATATTTTAGATAGTATCGATGTCTCAGTGGGACGGATTCTGGATGAACAGGAGTGGTCGCTTTGCGATTTGTGGAACATGATCTCTTAGACTTTATGAGGTTATACCTTGACTAAGGGGATTAATAGCAACATAATTAAAAAACTTGTAAGGTAATGCATATCGTCATAAACAAAACTGACCAGATCTTGGTGGATGATATATCTCGTCATTGACAAACTTGATCAGATCTTGATGGACGAGGTACGATCTCGTGAAAAGTCACCTTCTAAGATTAAATAAAACAATGTTAGGACTATACAAATCTACAGAAAACTACAAGTGTTCCGTTATCAGTTTCATGATCACAACTGTATAAATGTTTGAATCATACACAAATGGCCTATATACCTTAGGTTTCGCTGAAAGAATTTCTGTAGTTGCAGGCAATGGGCATGAAACTGTGCTTGTATTCGTCTGAAGCATTCCTATTACACTTGTGTGATTTACCATAGCCACTATGGAAACGCTTAATACCATTATGTGACAATTTACCATAGCAAAATAAAAAAAACACCAGAATGCTGCCAGATGTCTGTATCCAAGGGAGCAACTTCCTGTTTCTGTAAAGATTTGAAGTACATGTTTCAGAAAACTTACTGCCATGTTCATCATATCACGCTACTATTTAACAAATTTTACAAGACGATTAGAAGACAAATGTTTATACGATTAATTACATTAGAGAAAAAGACAATTTTAACCGGGACACATTTTAACAAATCAATGGGCCTACCCCAAAATGTTGTACATAAAATAAGATTAAACGAAATGAGACCGCTTAAGTTTTTTGCAAGTATGTCACCCTTGGTCAAAAATGTATTTCATTCCTATTATTAAATTTTTATAAATACATAAGATTAATATAAGTCTATGGCTTACAACTGAAACACACAAGTCACAATTCTCAAGATATGATATTTTTAGCTTTCTAAACCAAAATATTGTGATCTTTAGAGTAGTGAAGTCCAAATAGATATTTCCTTTGCGTGAAGGTTAGATTTCTTCTTGAGAAACAAGCTCAGTGAGTAAAGCTTAGGGAATAGATTTCCCCTTGTTTTCTCTAAACTATTCTCTTTGATTTACTGTGTGTCACTGTAAGCCGGCGAGTTGTTATTATTTCCTTACTGTGTTATACAATACATTTGATTTCAGATATAATAAGTGACCCTGCATTCCGAAAAGGCCATCACTGCGATAGTGAAAAAACTTATTGCCTTTATTTGAGTTTGCAAAATAGACGAAAAATGCAATACCTAGTGCTCATACACACGCTCCCGTAAGTGTAAAAACCTATCATAGTTGCTGAATGAACTATAAACCGATTATAATAGGTTAGATTCCTCAGTTTTCAAACGTGTGATTGTATTCAAGTTATGAATGAACTACTAGGAACTTGAAGATTGGAGTTGAATTCTGTGACTGATAAACAATGATAGAAGTTGAGCCAAAATTGTTTGATGCAATTCATAGTTTTCCTTGAGATACACCATTACTTAGACTTTCAGATTAATCATCAATGCGAATCCTGAGTCAACAAACAACTGATATAACTGGCACGTTTATCACTTACTCGTTATTTGCATTAACCCTCCTGTATGTGTGTGTGTGTGGTGGTTGTCTCAATGAGGTATCTCGTCATTAGCAAAACTGACATCTTAATGAACGAGATATCTCGTCATTAAGAAAATACTGATCAGATTTTTATCTCGTCTTTATAGAAAAAATCGGCAATATCCTGATGGCGAGATCTATCGTCATTGGCAAAACTAGTCAAATTTTGATGAACGATTTATCTCGGCGAAACCACTTGGAAGGTGAACGAGTGCCTAACATTGTTATATTGTATCAAAAATGAATGCAATTACCGATTTAGTTTGATGTATTTGAAAAGAAAAGATGTTTAGCATTGCTTTTTGTTTTGACGCTCTGTAGCAGTTTCTCAAAGTGGACGCTGGAGGAATCTAGGGCCAATGCTGGTCCCAGGGGAACTAAGGGGGCGTTGAGGAGAAAGAGGGGCCTTTATACTAAAAAATAGGTCGTATAAAGATGTTTTTATTAAATACTTATTCACTTGACCATACAGACACGCACTATAGTGATGCATAATTGCAAGAATTATATGTTGTGTTTCCAAGTAACACACGGTCAAAAAAACGCTACGTCAGATCGTAAAATGCGAGTATTAGTATGTAAGTATTTGAACGCACTTCCGACTTATGTCGGTTCTTGCAAATGTAGAAACAGGAATATGCTTTTTATGTGTGTAAATTTAATATACAATGCCATAAATAGGTGAGAAGACCATATCACTATTACACTGTTTCCGAATTGTATTACGAGCAGTTATCAGTTTAGTGCACTGCAAGTGAAATGTCTATCAAATTTAGGACTTATTCTGGTCCTCTACAGATTACATACAAAGGATATTATTATTCCAATCAGATTTTCAATTGAGTATTCTTATTCCGAAAATTATCGATTTCTTTTAACTTTCTTTCTAATAAAAAATGTGAACAAATTTGCTTGGACACAAATAGTATGCCTGCAATTTTTTAAAGTTAAAAAAGAAGTTCATCTGGTAAATTGAAACCCCTGATTTTCAGTTAGTACGCGGTGATCTAAGGTGGTATTTTTAAAATGTATAAATAAACCCTAAAAAACTTTATAATCATAACAAAATATTCAGATAAACCAATGGCCCAATCAAAGCAATATAGACAATGCAACATCAGAAATTTTAGGCATGGCGTTATTCAGTCCCCTACAAACAAAACATTATCATTATTTGGTTTCTAATGCCAGTTCCAAGTTGTTTTATTTCTAAACTAGCTTTTTGAAATTCGAAAATTACACACACAGCTACATAAACATTTTGTTGAAATTTAAAATTATAGGGCACAGTTACACTTGCGATTTATTAATAGTTGAGATAGTCTTCTCCAGAGAGAGGAGCAAAAAACAAGATTGTGGTTGAAAAGGGGACGTTGAGCCAAAAAAGATAGACCAATTTTATTGTTCAAAATTAATTTATTTGGAATGATGGACTTGGAAGCTGTTTTTCGAATTGGCACTTTACAGGAAAGTTAACTTTTCTGAGGTTTGCAATAATTTATAAAGTAAATACGTTAAAAATGAATGTTTTTGTTCTAAAAAGGAGTTAAACAAAAAAATAACGCTTCATATTTCCAGATTCGCTGCAGTCTGCTTACCGAAAGTTGTTTTCTTACATCAGAAAGTTCTTAAAGCAATTTTGAAAATCAGATAATATCTTTAGTTCTTAACATTGTGTTAGCGTTTTACTTTTTGTGATAAAAAAACATATATCATATGTTACTAAAATCTGACAGTAAGTAATGAATTTGGCCCTGTGGTTTGTCTTACCCCTATTTAATGAAAAGTGATAAATGGGGATACTCCAGAATTTCAAAACGTTGTAACTTCTCAACCTTTAACGATGTATTTTAAATTCTGTATTTGTGCGAAATTAGTAAATAATTTACTTTTTTTAATAGATACCGATCAAGAAACAATCAGCGTTGATTTCACCTGGAATAACCCTCGTGAAAATGTACGTTTTGGAAACATATTTTACTCAAAAGACTTAAGGAATTTAAATACGATATAGCATTCAGTTGTCTGGTCACCAGATAAAAATACATTAAATTCTAGGTTTTATTCCCATAATAAAAAAATACATCGAATTCTAGGTTTTATTCCCATAATAAATACAAACAAACCAGAATCTATCTTAGCAATATTAAAAAGTAAATTTATTTTATTGTCCATTCATTAACCATAATCTATAATGATGCATATAAACTGAGATCTTTCAGTTACGTTGTTCTTAATTCGTTAAGGGATTGGTTTCTAATTCGTTTTCATAATATAAGTACAGTCTTAAACCAGTCCAGAATAATGATAGACGCATACTTCAACAATAGCTATGAAGAAAAAATATTCAAACAGGAAAATATAGTAAGGTCATAGAATCATTGATTAACTCAGTTTAAAAAAGTTGAATCAGTTAAAAGTATACTACTTTCCTGAATATTCTATATAGAAAAGAAGGAATTTCTAGGTGAAAAATCTGACTTTTTATTTAAAGTGTTTTTAATACATAATCTATATTATTTGAAAAAAAGAGCTTACCTGTTTGTTTTTTTGAGCAAGCGTAATCCACTTTTTCCGAAACTGTATGGCATGTGAAGTCATAGCTCTTTGTGTGGCTTAATTTTTGTGTAATACTTTTAAATCGTTGCATTCTTTATTCTTTATTTATTTCAACTGTAGATAGAAGTACAATCTGCTATACTAAATAAAAATGAGTTGGAAAACTATGTATTACTTTAAAATATATTACAGTAGGATTTATTCATAAAAGTAACAAATTTTAATCAATATATTCAAACTTCTGAGTTATGAGTTATTCTCATTTAATAACTTTATTTACATTTGAATAAGATAAAAGCGAAACATTAAAAATTGCATTGAAAATGTTAACTTTTATCGAAGATGACATTTTATATTCCCTCTGTTTTAATTCTGCCACGTTTTTCACTGCTGTATAACGTTTAAAAACGATTAGTTTCGCTTCGCGAAAATAATGAGCTCCATAAGAGGAATATAATCTGAAAAATATAATTAAAAGTAATATATTTGACTACCCCTTAATTAATTTGACTACCATATAGTAAATGTTTTGAATGAAGGTTTACTTTAAAAAAATTAAAAGCAAATTAGGAGTTAAATTTGTTGCAGACAGGTGTTAAATTTACTATATTTTAATTGAATTTAGTGTGGTTTGTCCGTTTTCTAGTTTTGTCTCAGAAATTAATGTTAAAAAAATTTACAGTGCGAAAATCTAGTTTCAGAACCATATTTAAATATTCCACAAAGCATTCAACGAAAAACTACTAAAGTTCAAACTTTTATTATTATTTTCTAAAATTTAAACGAAAGTTTCAAAACATAAAAGTAATTAAAATTAAATTGGTTTAGTTCCTAAATCTAACTACGCATAAACCAAAATGTTTTAATTTACACTATTTAAATTGGAAATATATAACTTGATGCTGCTTTGATAGACTGCATAAGAATTGTCCATGTATTATAAATCTGTATATGCTCTAAATGATGAAAGCTATTTTGCATTGATGAAATCTATATTCGTATATCTTCATGGAGATTAAATCTTAGTACTTAAATTTTAATTCATAAACAGTAATAAATGTAACAGTTAACATACACATTTTATCAGTGTCAGCAAAAATTTTTCGTGTGCATGTCCATTTATTTGAAGATAGTAATATTGCATGTTGAAATCTGCCTTCGCGTTATAAAATATCAACCAAGACTTTAATCTGTGATACCTTGCCATTTAAAAATATTTATAATATATTAGGTGGAAGAATAATGAGAGAGAGATATAATATAAAACATTTTATCTACAATATATATATTTAAAAATTAAGTAGACTTATTTTCATTTCCTTTTTTGAAATTTTTGAAAACCTAAAGAAAATAAATTTGACAATCCGTCGTTCTATATGTATACCTTGTTTAGGATTACCAGACTCAAAATGAATTCTTGATAAACTCAGTTATAATTCCTGACATTTCAAGGATTCAGGACAATTTAAACACAATTGGCGTGGTATTAATAAAAAAATAGATTGAAAGGTAAACACTCTTACAAGCAAGAAATAATAGTGTTACAAATAATAAATATATCTTAAATTAGAATATCTGACACTTGACACACACATATACTATTCCGCTAACAGCAGTTAAGGATTAACGCATTTTTTGTACACAAAGCTATTCAAGCAATACAGTATTTGCATTGTATTGATAATTTCTCTAAAAAAATCCAGAAAATGTTTAATGCCCGGTGGAATCCGTGCGACGCACGTAAATTCTGGACTTCTTCCGAAATCTGGTAACCCAAACTACGTTAAAGATAGTCCTAAATCATAGTTTCCCGAAATGGACGCTACTGCCTTCCTGTGGGTGCTGAAGGGATCTTGGCCAATGCTGGACCCAGTTGACCACTTAACCACTTCAACAAACGCACTCACTGCTATGATGTATTGACATTGATCATCTTAACTAAAACGACGAACCGACTGGAAATAGTTGATTATGGAGTTCTAATGCTGCTGTGCAAAATAGAGCCTAATACAGACAAATTGGTATCACCAGGTTCATCTTTCTCATTATTGATTATTTTTAATTTTTTTATTTGCTGATCTTTATTTCCAATAACAGTGATGAATCTAGTGATTGATTACTATTGGATTTATTTTTGATTATTTCATTTTAATAAATAGCTTTATAATTTCAGTTCCAAGTTGTCTCATTTACAAAGCAGCTTTTTGAAATTTTCATATTACACACAGACACACATGAATATTTTGGTGAAACTCGAAAATAACGATCATAGAATTTACCAGAGGGTGTCGCTGAAAAAAAAATATAAAAAATGTCGGTAAAATGGGGCGTTGCGCCCAAGTAATTTATTGGGATTTGAATGATCTTAATTTAAAATAATAGTGATCAATCTTGTTTTAAGTGCAATTCACTCTTTTATTACTTCATTTTAACAAATAATTTTATTATTCCACTTCCAAATTATTTCATTTCCAAGGTAGTTTTTTGAAAATTTAATATTACACACTTTCACACACATAACACTACATAAATATGTTGGTAGAATTCAAAAGTTAAGGTAATAGAATTCTGCAGAGGGGCCGTTAACAAATAAACTGTCTGCGAAATGGGGACGTTGAGCCAAAAGAGTTTGGGAAATTATGTCCTAAATTACTATTGAAATGATTAAATTGGACACTTACTTGGAAGGAACTACAACATCATCCACTGCTACTATTGAAAATATCGATCCACAGTGCGCTAGTCAAACGTAGTCGTTATTTTCTTTTGTATAATCCTTTTGTACTTCTTTTGCATTGAAAAGAGTGAGGCCAATACCAGTAACACCCTTAACAATAACAGTTCCACAGCTTAAAAATTCCCACCTATTGTTCAGGAGACCATATTCGTGTGGAATTACAACTGTTAATGCTTCTTCAGACACTTATAAAAATACTAAATTATTCTTTCTCTCTCGCAGTTTTCTTCTTCGCCAAGAACAGGACATAAAAGTGGCAGAACAATGATCCGATGTTGTGCAACGAGTTGATCGTCAGCGGTCTAAGTTTTGCTCTCACCTTTGCCTTGAGTAACCTCATCCATATTTATTGATATTCTATTTAAATACATACATAACAAGTTGCAAGGCTTACTCAGGTGTGATCCTGACGCACAGAAAAAATACGCTTATTGTGTTTGTATGTTATTGAATGTATCTTGATGAGCTATTCGCTTTCAGAATGAAATAAATGTTAAAAGGAGCATCGAATTTACTTGCTGTTAAAGAACTGTAGAAATAGCGAGATAATGTTTATTAAACATCATTCTCTCTCT
This sequence comes from Meta bourneti, assembly GCA_933210815.1. NCBI lineage: Eukaryota > Metazoa > Arthropoda > Arachnida > Araneae > Tetragnathidae > Meta > Meta bourneti. The sequence continues at coordinate 65,765,094 of OW119928.1, forward strand.
CTAAGAAAGAGAAGTACATGAAATACATTTTTATAAAAATTCCTTTCCTAAATGTAAATAGGTTATCAACGAAATATTTGCTTCACTAATACAATATAAAATAGCTCAGAATTAATTTGATCTACTTTACTCTGCACTTTGTGAATGATTAATGGAAACGTTTCAGCTTATATGACGTTTACAAAATAAGTACAAAGTATTGTGATAAATATATTCAACATGACAAGTTGAATACACTACTGTTTGTGTGAAAATTGCAACACGCAAGGAAAAGATCATGAGATTTAAATGAAATTTATACCACATAGCATTGTGCATAAAATCGATTCAATTTTCAGAGCAATACGCTAATTATGACCTGAAAAATCAGTAACCTGAAGCCAAGTCCATTGTGTCCAATTGTGGAAGCAGACAATACTACTCCTGTTGGAGTGCTCCACCGTTGTGCTAATACTTGTTATTAAGATGTACGGTCCAGGAACCATGCGACAAGATGTCTGTTATCTAGTGGTGTCGTCACATTTTGACCCCGTAGAATCATCCCTGAAACATTGCTGCCGGAATCAACTATACCTCAATGCCCAAATGTCATTGACCAAAAGTAGGTGAGTGTCTCCGAAAAACTACCCATCAATTCATCTTTGACCCCTCACCACACACATTCCTCTATCACATTCCTACTGTCAGGGCGCTTGTGCACTTGTGAAATAGTAGCAGAAATAAAAAAAAAAACAGTTGCAAGGCAGTTCCTCTTATACCCTATTTTAGTAGCAATTTCAGTTGTTCAAATACAAAACGAAATAGCTAAAACACAAAATGTGCTAATTAGATGTGCATAGATTACAAAAATATGAAATATTGTTGTCTACGTTAAGTTGGATTTGAGAAAGAGACCTTCAAACATTCAACATTAAGCGATTTCACAACTGCTCTTCAAAGTTGCAAGTCCTTAAAATGCCTGAAACTTCCAAAATATTTCATTTTGAGTTCTATTTTGGATACATTATTTATGCATAAACTAAATCCCTGACCCAAATTTCATGAAAATCCGTCACCATACTGCCACAGATTTTTCCTGACTTTTGCTCATTTCATATGGAAGGAGCCTCTTTTAACTTATTATCCACCACAGCATCCTACAAGGGATTAATTTTTAGAAAACACAGCCAGATTTTTAGTTTAAAATGAGAGGGATTTCCTGAGAGAAATATATGAGGCTCGCAATCTTTCAATGCTCAGAACAATGCTGACATATTCTGCAGTATCTGCATATTTCAGTCAATTTCTTTTACCCGTGTGCTGTCGTTGACCTTGGAAAAATATTTTTTATAGAGACACCTGAGAGAATTTGTATCAAATGAATAAACAATGAGAAGAAAAGCGCCGACTGCCTTGAAATAGAATTGCTTAACGGGGGATGATTGTGAGAAGCAATAAACTCACGGACATAAAAATGAGCCATAAAAAGCTGATGCGTGAGAACCAGATTTGATGATAAAAAGAAATGCGCATCATCTGGATACATAATATGTTCGTATAGTGTACATCTACTGTCATAATATGTACATCTACTGTCTGTCTACACCACGAGAACTGCTCCCGAAACCAAGTCTGGGAGGTGGCCGTCGCTATGGATACGAGGCTCGTTCATTTCTAGTAGGACTCGGCGATGATTTAAATTTGTTTTGTTTCATACGACTGATGACCGCGGAACTAGGAAGTTTACTGGTATATATTTTCTGGGCGACAAATGAAAATCATTACAAATATATTTAAAATTTGTCATCTAGTGCGCCAATGCGACAAACGAATACATTTCTTCAAGCATTCCGTATGGAAAACAGAATAGGGTTTGTTTCTACGATAACACACAGATTTAAGCTTTGCGTCGGAGCAGTTCCTGTGGTAGCCCCACAGAAGTAGAAACGTAATTTTTGAAATTCATATTGTATGCCTGTAATTTTCTATATAAAGAGAAATGAATATTTGCGATTTAAACTGCACCTGTATCCTGTCTTCGAATATTAACCTTCCAAGTGGCTGTCTCGATGTGGTATCTCGTTATTAGGGATGGGGAAAAAATAACACAATGTTGTTTAATGTAACAATAATGTTCTTTTTCACCTGTTCGTCAAAATGAAAGGGAACAGCCAGTTCCCACTTTTCACAAAAACCTGTTCTCGGTTCTTTTTGTAAAAAGAAACATTGCAATTTTTTTATACTTCGATTTTAAACAGGTGGGAATTTTGCAAAGCTCTCTTTTCTCGAATTTTCTAAGTTCGCAAAAATTTCGTATATTCTAAATTATGCTAAGTCCGAAACACAGCTGTTCATCCTACAGTTCGTGACTCACTTTGTTTCCTGTTGATTCATTCACCCGTTCTATGTCCATAAACTACTCCCTGCTCTGAGACTACTTCCTGTTTGAGAGCAGGAATCAATTTACCAAAGGAATCGATTCCTGCTCTCAAACTGTTCTGATCCTGTTCTCCGTTCTCGGAGCTGATCTCCATGAATCGTTCGCGGAGCTGTTCCCGGTGAAACGCTCTCGCTCTGCGTTCGCTGAACTGCACCCGGAACTGTTCTTGACTGAACCAAGCCTCCGACGTTTGACGAATTTGTGAAAAGACTAGCCTAATAATTGTGAAATTTTTTAATTAGGCAATGCCAGGGTGGTGAGGAAAGTTTTAAACAAATTAAAAAAACATTAACGATTAAGATTTTGTTGTCTAGATTTTCCTCTAGTAGGGTTGCCTCTACTCGTTCTTAGGATTTGTAATGCTTTTAACTTCTTTTAACCGAATTTTACCACACAATGGAACGCAAATTTTCAAATGTGTGTACATATTTCACTATGAAAGATGGAGATACGGATCGGGCGTCGTATTCTATATGTCGGAAAACGATCTGCTTTACATCATTTATTTCTAATTTAAAAAGACATCTCAGAAAAATGCATCCCACCGTAAAACTAAGTGTTGAAAAGTGAAAGTTGACGGAAACCAGCATGAAAGCGTATCGCCTCACCAGTAAAGAAACAGTCGGTAAGTAACGATGATATTATGTTTACTGACAATAATGTAATTATTAATTGTAATAGTAACAATTAGTTGTATCGATTTTTAAAGGAATATGTAAAATAAGAGAAAAAATTTAGAGAATTTTGTACTAAGGTACGAATTTTTTATTTCATACAAATTTGTATATAAAAATTTAATTCAATGTGTTCACATTTGATATTTAAAGTATTCTCAATCCCTTCTGATTTATATACTTCATGGTTTGAAAATTAAAATAGCTATTGCTTTTTATAACAATAATATGCAGTTTCTTTTGATTTTGAGAAAATGTGAAATGTAATGAAAATTGTGTACGAAACCGAACTCCTATTTTTGCCAACTACTTTTTATAAAGTAGTATTCATTGTTGTAGTATTTATGCACTGCAGTGCAAAACTTAAGCAACGATGTAATTTTTAACCAGACAGCCATGAAATTGTACAAAAGGGGCTTGTTGCGTTCAGTACAATGAACACCCAATTCAGTAGAAAGGTGATTTGTATGCAAATATCAGGAACAAGGTGTCATAGGTGACGTGAGGGCACGCACAACGCGTGCAGTCAGCGCACGCAGTGCAAGACTATACTAAAAAGAAGGACGAAAGGCGCTATTAAAAGCATTCGCTGCAAGTTCAAGTTAGTTCGTACGTGCAATATGGCTACAAGAAAAAACCATCTGGACGACTTTACACGTGGTAGAATGATCGGCAAGCTCGAGGAGGGGCGTAGTTTGACGAATGTAGCCCAAGGGTTTAGAATCGACAAAAGTGTCGTTTCACGATTTGGAGATAGACATACTTGGACATTACACGAGTTTTGTGACTCTAGCCAGAGAGCTTACGCGACTGCAATTGTCTTGCGCTGTGAAATCGATGAAGAAATTTTTGTGAATTTTCTCCCGACAAATCGCATGTTGCGCCACTAAAGAAAATGACCATTCCCCGTTTGGAGCTTTTAACTTGTGCTTTAGAGGCGCGTCTAGCGAAATATATCGTCAGAGCACTGTCATTAGACAGCATTCCAAAATATTTCTGGACGGATTCGAATACAGCATTATCATGGATCAAACGTGACGATCAATGGGGAACATTCGTAGGTAATCGTGCCAAAGAAATTTGTGCTCTTTAAAGTGCAAAACAGTGGTCATACGTGCCAAGCCAATTGAATCCAGCAGACTTGCCATCAAGGGGTTGTGCTCCTCGTTATTTTTTAAAGGAGTCCTCATGAAAGGGCCCATATTGGCTGAATAGTTCAAAAAATAGCTGGAAGTCAAACCCGACGAGTTATTAGTCTCCTCTGAACAGAGAAAAAAAGTAACGTCCTTAAACGTAAATGTTTGTACTAGCGTCCTTAAATGGTATGAGAAATTCTCCCAATACTCGAAAATTGTAAGAGTTTTGGCTTGGGTTCGTAGATTTATTAGAAATGAGCTAAAGAAATCAGTATGTAAGGCAATTTTTCTCTCTTCGGCCGAAGTGCAGGAATCTAAGAATACAGTGAGTTTACTGGTTCAGAAGGAGATCTTCTCCCAAAGCGGAGATTCTGTCAACGGTCTTTCGGTTATCCGAGATCAGTCTGTATTGATTAGAGTAAAGACAAAGATTCTCGAACGAGATGATGACTTTGATTTCGAGTATCCTGTTCTGCTTCCCTCCAAACATCACATTGTTCAATGACTAATTCTGGAATATCATAACAAGAACTCTCATGCAGGCATTCAAACGCTAATGTCTATTATTAGAGAAGAATTTTGGATTATTTCAGCAAGACGTTCAATTAGAATTGTCACAAGAAATTGTATTACATGTAAAAGTTTTACCGCTAAATCTCCTTCAACCGTTCCTATTAAGTTACCATTGGACAGAGTACGTGATGCATTGCCTTTTGAGATTACCTGTGTTGACCTGTGTGGCTCTCTTCTTCTATAAGATAAAAGTAAAACCTGGATAGTGCTTTTTACGTGTGCCGTGTACCGAGCGGTTCACTTAGAGCTCGTGACATCCATAAGTGCTGATGTTTTCTTGCAAGCGTTGAGAAGATTCATCGCACGGAGAGGCCGTCCAGTGGTAATATTATACTGTGATAACGATACTAATTTCATTGGTGCTTCCGCTGCACTGAATAAAATTGATTGAACCAAATTAATTGCCCATGAAGTTTCATGTCCCATTGAGTGGAAGTTTATTCCACCCACCACAACATGGTGGGGGCGTCTCATTCGCTCTACCAAAAATCCCCTTGTTCGAGTTCTAGGAAGATGATCAGTGACCTACGAGGAATTGATAACTATTCTTTGCGATGTAGAGTCTGTTGAACAATCGTCCTCTGACTTGTATTTCAACCGATTCGAGGATCTTATGCCTCTGACACCTTCCCACATCTTACGAGACTTGCAAAGGGACGGAACTCCCGATATCGATTATGTAGATTAAGAAAAATTGTTAACAAGACAACGTTATTGTCAAGACCTCCGACAACAATTTCGAAATAGATTCCGCAAAGAGTACCTCGGCCAGTAAGTGCAGAAAGCTGAAAGGGTAATACGGACTTAAAAGTCGGAGACGTAGTGCTTGTGGGTTCAGACAACCAAAAGCGACTTAATTAGCCACTTGCAGTGGTTCAAGAACTCTATTCCGGAAGGGATGGTCATGTTAGAGTGGTTAAAGTTCAGACTCAACATGGTAGCCTTGTACGTCCGGGACAGAAAATTTTCCGCTTGAAGTGAGTTCCGATGGTTATCCCATACTATTGACTGAAAATCGTCCAAACACTCCTTTATCTATTGAGAAGTGGCAAGAATCAACTGAGCGTGTTCCACCAGCCTTGGGTGATTACAAAGATCATGGGAGTGTCCATCTCCGTTGAAGTCTCCTATCCCAGACGTGAAGAAGTGTAAGACAACAAGGGTTGTTCCAGTTGCTCCCCATACATCAAGGAGTGGGAGAGTGATCAAAGCCCCACTCAGATTGAACTGTTAAGAGTCTGAACTTTAGTCCCTAGTTCAATAACTGTATATTTTAAGTATTATTTTTGAGTGCATCTTACATGTTATGTAAATCTTTCTTTTTTTTCATTTTAGTTGATTTACCTCTTAATAAATCAAGGTGGGAGGTTGTCGCACACCACATTAGTGCATAAACTCTTAACACAAATTTTGAAATAATTTTTGAGTTCAATGATGAATTTAATTCAATGACGACATGTAATATATTAGGACGCGATTTGCTGTTGTCACTATCGAGACGATAATTTTGCAGGTAAGTTAACAATTATCTTAAATTCGAAAATCATTGTTCAGATAATATAAGTTTGCAAATGTTATAGAAATATCGTTAAACGTGACTTAACCTTGGTTCACGAGCAGGAGTAAATTGCAAGAAATAGTTACAGATTATACATTTAAGTTCTTGTATTTAGTTCAGGCTTTCCTGATTGCTCCTTAATATTCTTTAGCTTTTTAAGAGGCTCTGAGTGTTGAAAAAAGTACCACAGAAGCAATTCGTTGGCAAGCTCTCTACCTGAAAAACTATATTGATTTCATGTAGGTAAGTGCTTTTAAATTTAACTTTTATTTCGACCAGTTATAACTTTATTTATTTACCTTACTTTTACTTGTTGATTTATTTATGGATAATTTATCTGGGTTTTGTTTCCTTAGGCTCTGATTTTATTTTGAAGGTTTAGGTTCTAGTCAATAATATTAGTAGTCTAGTCAATAATATTAGTAGCTTTTGGCCGGTGGTATCTTTTGAATCCTTATACAAGAACAAAATAGGACATATGTACATGATGCAATGTGAAACAAAGTCACAGATGATCTTTAAAATCATAGTATTACGTTTCACTTTAGGATGCCTTAAAATAATTAATCACACAGTACTTCCGTATCATTTGCAGCAGTTTTTTTCGGCAAAACTTTCGTATGGAAAAATTTCTCCACCTTTTATCTACATTTTCAGCTGCAACATCTGATGACTCACGGAAACTAGATTATTTGCCAAATGTTGGGTATTTTAGTTCGTGTTAAACAAACAAATAATACTTTAAAACTTCGATTATTATTAGAAGCCTACGTGGACTACAAAAAATTGGGCATTCTACTTGATGCTTCGTAATCAGTTTTGGGATAGCTCATTTTGATTTTAAAAGTTCACAAAACAAAAGTCCCTTTTGTCAACTCATGTTCACATGTATTACAACCAGATTTAACTTGTACAATGTATATGAGTTACGATTTAAAGATCAAGCAATCCACATTCCACTTACTGTGTATGATGCTACAGGAAATGAAGAAGCGCCGCGAAGTCCAGGCAGCTGGCGTAGAAAATTTATCCCACTGATTCCAGAGACAGTTGCAGAACGATGACGCAAGAAGAGCATGGTGTACGGGCCATGCCTATTGATGATGCGATGATGTTGAATTATGATTGAAAAGCGATGTTTAACCTGTAATTATTTCCCCCTTTAATTTGTAAATAAATATCTTAATTTATTAATTATGTCGCTTTTATCCCTTTTGCTAAAGTAGTTCTACGTATCCTATATGCAAACTCATCCTAAAGTGTTCGAATTATTCTCCATGTATTGGAACTTTTCGTCTGTGGACGGGGTTGGTGTTAGTTACTCAAGAGCAGCTGCAATATTTATTCCAGGTGTGTAAGTAGAACGTGTGCAGAAGTGTCTGAAGGTCGAACAATGCAGTTTCTGAATGCTCTAATCTAACTGTTTCGATTTTCGTGGGTACGAATTACATACATGATTAACGTAGACATCTTCGTAACGTGTTGTATATGCCTTTTCATTCTCTAAAATATTTTTATTGGGTATTACAGATCTAATTAATCTTATTTTAAAGTGTTAAAAAGAGCTTTTGCTCCCATGGTTAGCCTATTTAGTCATTATTTAAGGCTAGGTAGAGAGATAAAAACGTTAAATAAAATTTTAAAAACGCAGGCATTGATATAAAGGAAAAAGGCAACATTTCTATCCTATTCCAAAAGCGTTTTCAAAACAATATTTGGTTTTCGGCGCATCTTAATGAGCATGTCGTTCCCATTTTTTGATAAATCAGGTTATTAAACAAAAGTAGTCATGGTGTAAAACTCGAATTAATTATGAATGTGGTTTTGTTTGCAGTTTAGAGATTTACAAAGTTTTAAGGGTTGTGTAATTTTAAAAACTGTTAATTAAAATTAAACTACTGCAGCAAACACAACATATGTCCACTCAAGGCCACCCCTTCTTGTCTTCCGTTCTTTTTCACCCCTTCCATAAAAGGCCCCTCTTTATATGATCCGCATTTATAAACACTGATATTGGGTTTATGGTAGAATAAGAACATATGGAACAAAGTTTTCCAAACTTTTCTGGCTTAGCGCTCCCTTTTCAAAGACAATTTTTTCGGACCCCCTCTCTTTGGAAAATTATATCTTAATAACTGTAACTGTAATTTTTGAATTTAACCAATATATTTATGCAGCTGTGTGTGATGTTAAAATATGTGAAATCAAGTTTGGAAGTAATACAACTTAAAAATGAAATTATAAACCTATTTATTAAAATGGGATGATAAAAAAAAGTTGCACATAAACACACTAAATTGCTCATTATTATTGAAAATTACTATTCATCAAATCAATAAAAAAAGAAATAATCACTAATGAGAAGGATCAGCCTGGTGCTGCGTTGCCAATTTGCTTCATTGCTGGTGTTGCATTAATTAGGCTTCATTTTCGTCAGCAGCTTCCATAAATCTCCAATTTGCAGTTCGTTCCTCTTTTTAGTTTAAAGAATCAATGACAATGCATCATTGTAGTGAGTGTGTATATGGATAAGTATTTACTTAAAACATTTTTTAGCATCTTATTGTCCACTCTTTCTCCTCAACGCGACCCTAACTTTGGTACCAAATGGAAATTAAGTACTACTATAAAAGAATTTGTTTTGATAACTCTTTTAAGAACAATTTTTCTTCATTACTTTTGTTGAGAAATCGAACTAAAGGTTGATTGATATGTGTTTTATGGTGGTAGATCCAAAAAAGGACAAGCTGCACGAAACAAGGTATAATACAAACTCAAAAATAGATAAAAATTTAAAACAGCCAATCCAACAATAAAAAGTAGATTTAGAAACATGTTACTTTAACAGATGATATCAGAACTGAAAGTTCCAGTGGATACTAGGAATTGATCCCACTGCAACTTTGTTCTTCATATTGAAAGCATCTCAAACAGATCATAAAGGCAGAAATGGCAGAGAAAATAGGATGAGGGTAAAGCGGGCTACCCACTCCATGAAGTAAGTCATCCCTACAATGAAGTCCCCAAATCAAAGACAGAAAGATACTTAAGTTTTTCACAGATCATGGTCCATTTATCAAGTACCTCTATAGGTTTGAACAGCGAAGCACATCCTTATGGTCATAAGAATCCGATGGTTCTCCCCTGAACTACGCCATGGAAATATCGATTCCTTTGACCATTCTACTCAGATAAAAATTCATGCATCACTGGAAAGGGATCTAATGAGTTATTGGTATCAGAAACTACTGGAATTAATTCACATATATTCTCCCGCACAGTAGTGAGCAATATTGGCTTTGTTAGAATACAGACACAACTGTTTTTACTGTTGACTATAAATTGACGATTTAGTGTGGCTGTTATAGCTGTATATCTAACAAGACCTGTAGCCTTTGACTGCTTGGAAATAGATCTTGTGGTAAACATGCCACTCGTTTGAAATCGTATCTACAAAAGTAAAGTGACAGAATGATGCACATTGACGATGTTCATCACCTTGAAAACGACTGGTCTCTAGTCACCTAACACGCCATAGCAACTATCTTCTACATCTGTTCACTGGATAAACTAAATTTAATTATTGTTCGCTAAAATGTTTTTGTTTGCAATAAAACTTTTATCTAACTTACGTATTTCGTGCGACGCAATTTTCTTATTATTTACCGTACAATTTTTACTTACTTTTTCATATTGTATCGCCATTAATCTTCGAATAGCAACATAACCTATTTACAAAGTAAAATAAACACCTTTAAGTAGAGTAAAACAACTTTAGATTTTATTATATTGTACTTCTTATCTTTTAGAAGCTCCTTCTTTGAAAACATTTACGTTTGAAATAGATTGTACTTAACTTTTAAATTTGAAGTCTTCCACGCCAATCTTAATCGTCATCTTGCATAAAATTATCACTCCGAGAGAAAGGTTCTATTTCAAAACTCGATGGAAAACTATGAGTGTCATGAGATTTCGGAGTAGTGTATAACGTCGCTTTCTTCCACAGCACACATAATGACTAATTAACCACATCGATTGGTTGAAAGAATTCTAGGAAAAATTCTATTGTCAAACAGGTTCAAACTGGATGGAAGTCATGCAGCGAAGATTGTAAGTTGCAGAACTGATATAGGCATGTGAAACCCTCAGAGGGTTAAAACTTTTCCATTTTTTTAAAATGAATAAATTGATTTGACAGCGATTTTTTTAAAAAGAAAATCATTGTTTCAACAAACCTTTAAAATATGTATAAATTGCTTAAATATACGAGTTTCAATTCGTAAAATAAGTCACCTTGACCTTCTGTCACTATGACAAAGAATTTATAAATTCTTATTTTTATTTAATTTATAAATTCTTTATAAATTTGTAGGTTTATAAATTTATATATTTTCTATCTTCCTCTATAAATCATTCATTTATAAATGTATGTTTTTCAACATTAACTTTCTTTCTATAAACGGCAAATTCTACTTAAAATATGCTTTATTCTAGCTTACATGCCGTTTCAAATCAAATACTTTTGGTAGCGTTACGTGTGTGAAAAGAAATTGCTATTAAAAAAATAAAAATTTACAACTGAAAACAGACGAAATAAAACTAAAATAAAGTAGGCGGATAAAAGTTGTTTTGAAGATATTAATTCGTGATTCTTTTTTATCTCATGATTGGACTAAATTTCAATACACGAAATTAATTCCGAGCGAAAAAAACAGAAAATATCACTGCACGTGGCAAACGAACACGAGTTTCCATTTCGTTGCAAAATATCGTCAGTTCCAAATATTCAGAAATTGTTTATATTACTCAAGGAAAAAAATAAGGCTGAGAATAAATAAAGTATCAGCTCTAAAATTCCGTAAAAATAATTTTGGGAAAAATAATTGCTTTTCCAGCAGTACTGGTAAAATAATCTCAATGCTCAAAAAACATTCCAGCAACTCCAAAACTACCAAATTATGGTTGATTTAAGTATAGTTACACAGATGTTTTAACATGATACTTGCCTAAATATGTAATCAAAGGAAATTTAAATAATGTATCCACTAAATTAAAATATGATTTATAAAATATAGAAAATTCTATTAAAATATGTTGAATAAATTCTATGTGTACTTAAACAAACACGCAGACACAAAAACAGACGTAAAACGAAAAGACAAACAGACCAACGCAACCAAGTTCAGTCACTAAATGAACGTAAGTTCTTACAGTATGCAAAGCTTCATGAAAATACATTCAGCCGTTTGGACTTAGTACTGGCACACACATACATGCAGATAGACACCAGACACCAAACGCGCTAAACAACAATTTTGCATTAGAAGGGCCCAAAACGGATGAATAACTTGAAAAGGGTCATAAATATTCTATGCACAAACACTCCATTTTTATTTATATACGTAGATCATATAACAGTATGTCATTTTGAAGATGGGAACTATTACAGTTATGATTTGTTTCCAACCATTGAAAATGGTTTCTCCATGTCAGGAAATAGTACACCACCTGAGTTGTCGCAAAAATTCATGAGCTTTTGATAGACTTCGAGGTGTTTTCTGTTTGCAGCATATTTGCATAAAATATACGTTGGGGAAAGATAAATATAGAATGAAAGCGAGAATCGCAATAAAAAAGATGAGTATCAATAGCAATCCCTGATATAATGTAAATTATGTCATCTCTTATGTAGGACGATTGCATTTATATGGAGATACATACGTTTCATGTATTTGTTCATAGATTTTTTTCATTAATTTATTAGTATTCCTCATCCTCCCTCTGCCCAGTCGGCAAATTGTCTAAATACATTTCGTAGTAGTACTATCTTCCCCAACTTGAGATTTAATCATTTGACCAGATTGGCTTGCAGTTGAGTTTTATAATTGGTCGATTCTGGAGATTCCAATGAGTTCCATGGTTGTATATCTGCAGAGCCGAATATGTGGAAAATGAGACCAGAACTGGTTGCAACTGCAATATGAATACCGAAGACAACCTGCCATTCATCTAAAGTTCCCTATAAGAAGAATTATGCAAGTTAATATCTGTTAAACTAATCAAGAATTGATCTATCTAGATAGGGCCGTTGCAATAATGTATGCTCTTTATACCTACGTCACGTAGAAAAAATAACAACTTTTTTATAAGCCTTTTAAAAAATAAATCGAAGGCTTCGTGCTCCACATATATGTGGAGCACGAGGTTTACAGATATTTTATCCATAATATAATACCATTACAATACATACAGAAAAACAGAATACCATAGTATTCTTTTACATTGTACAGAATACATAGTATTCTGTGAACAATACACAAATGAAGGGAGAAAACTAAGTGCCAGGCGTAAAAACGTGTAATGCACAATAACCATTACAAAAACAATGCACAAGTGAAGAGAGAAATAAAGGGTACATACACAAAAACATTAATAGATAACATCCAACTGAAGAAAAATAATAATTGAAGAGGCTGGTTTAGTTGGATTTTATGGTGAAATGGTCATATTTGATCAAGCTGCGCCAAGGGCAAAACAAGCAACATCTAGTAATGAACGCACATAAAGATGGTTTTACTGATACAGAAGAGAGAAATACACACAGGGAGGAAATAAAACCGACAAGCAATTGAAGACGTATAATATGAACATACGTATTTTGTATATATTATTCTAACATACAATACAAAATGTATACAAAAACAATGTACCTACATTATAATCAAATTAGCAAATTTTAACATATTTTAATTCGTTTGAAGAGTATCAAAAGGAGGACTGCACAATTTGAGTCAAATTTTGAATTTGCGTCCTTAAGACTTAGAAAAAAACTTAGAATTTATACATTGCACATTCACTATTTCGAAACAAAATTTGACATTGATGAAAGCAAAAATATTCGGTAAAAGATTGCTTTTACCGAATATTTTTGCTTTGATCAATGTATAAATTCATAGAATTTAGTACACATATTCTTACGTATACTTTGTAAAGGTTAGTAAATATAGGTTTTAATATAGGTTATTCAGCCTCGATGCAGCTTTTGAAACGACTATGTGCATTTATTAGGTATTTATATTGACTATAACGTCCCATAGACATCCGTCAACGAGTCCTTGGTATTACGTGTACGCTTAGACTGGACTGGACATATATCTTATATTACTTATTATGTACTTTAAATTTCCAAAAAAAGTCAATAAATATTTTCATTACTTACATTTTTTGTTAACGCTCCAGCGATTACAGGCATCAGGCTGGAAATAAACATTGCTACACATGAAGAAATGCCAGATATGGAACCTATTAAGATAATTATTACATCTTATTACTCTAAACAAGGTATTCCAGTTTAAGTTCACCTATGCAGCTGAAACTTTAAAATATTTAAAACGAAGCTTAGATAGGTAGGTACTTGAACTTACCACTGGTGCAACACAACGAGCTATTGGCGATGGTCCGGGATCAATCTCGAAATGAAAGATCCGAGGATAACACCTCGTAGTTTTGAACCACGGTCAGATGACCAAATCAACGCCTCAGCTGGAACCCCACTCTCCATTGTTCCACACCGCGCCAACGTGAGGATATTTGAGGCCACGACATATTTAACCTGCACCAGTCCCCACATACACGACGGTCTGGTTGGATCGAATTCGCAAGCTTCTGGTTTCCAAATCAGTAAGTTCACAACATACCGCAGCCCTCCAACAAAACCACCTTAACTAAAATAAGGAATTTCTAATTTTATGGGTAAAAAGACTGCAAATCCATGCTTCTGCATGCTGCCTTAACTGTAAAATCCAATAGATAGTAGTCGTGTACCATGCACTTACAGTATTTTCTATACATAAAATTAAAAATTAGCTCTTTTAGATATGGCGGTATTGCAGCCTGGGGCGATATTGTATTCAGCGTTATAAATACAAGATTTTGTCTCGCCTCGGATAAGTGAAAGGAAGCTGATTTAACCCTACCCCTGCTTTGTTGTATTTTGATTTTATCTTACCTGTATGTACTATAAACACCTGAAGTGCCAAAAGTCATGGGATATCTCTCTAATATCGTATGGGGCTTCCTTTAGCTCGGCGAAGTGCAGCAACTCGACGTGGTATGGACTCGTGTAGTTGGCGGAAATCACCGGGAGCGATGCTCTTTGTTGGCAGTGCGGACGTGTCTTTAGGGCACGTGCCGAGCGAACATCGGCTGGCAACCCTACAGAGGTGAATTAAGAGGGGAGACTTGGGGTGGTGCTAATCTACTACTTTAAAGTTTATATCAGTGCAAGCATCGTTATACATCGTTAGAGCGCGTCGTTGTGTCGTTTTATATCGCAATATCGGAAAGACTAACGCCTGAGAAAAGCGCAGTTTTTAAGTTATGCCTCACTGACCAGAAAGCCGCTTTCCCCTACCCTCTTCTGAGAACATCACCGTATTCAAATATCTCAAGTTCCTTTTATCCGTAAAATTTGAACTCTACTTAAAATGAGAGATTAGACGGTTAAACAGAAATGGTCTTGAAATGATGTTGAATTGAATTTCTAGGCATTTTGCTTAGCCTTTATTTTTATGGTAGTAATATTTACCACTTTAAATTGCTTTGCTATAATTGTATCGCATAAATAAAGTTGCATGTTAATTCATCTTTGATCACGGAAAAATATTTTTTAAAACTTTGTGAATTCTTTATGTTGTAACAAGTTTCTTTTCATTCAAATAGGGTAGAGATGAAGTACAATGTTTTCAAATCCACAAAGTTGTTTCTATTAGCATTCAATTAGGTCATCTTAACTTTGCAAAATTACTATGCGTTTGTTTAGTACTACGCACAATAATAGTCTCATCACTTACGATAGCTAATTTTCATTAAATTACTAGCAGAATTACCCTCTGCTTCTCGGGAGATTGAAAACTAGTCGCAGAATAAAATTATTATTTCTTTCATAGAAAATATAAATCACCTTAATATTTTAGTAACTAAACTTACATTTTTAGAATTTCCACAATTTAATTTGTCGGCAAAAAATTATCATGCTATATCCATCAATTTGATCATTTACTCATGTAATTTTTAATTACATCATTGTTTTCAAAGAGGCAGATGACAAAATAATTCGATACGATATTCATGGTACCCTGAAAAACAAGTAAATATTTTTACTCGAAAATTTCAAGTAGTTATACACGAAATGAAAAGGCTTGGATTAAAATGGTCTCTCTCTGCATAAATATTGGGATGTTGAATAAGTTCTCGCTGTTTTCCAACAAATGGCGTTACCGGAACTGGTTGCGTTAGTTTATGATAGTGACACATCTATTTACAAGTACTATAAGCAAGCTTGAAATCCAGTGTATGTTATTTCGCGGAAGTGTAAACAACTTTATTTTTCATTGCGTTAAATATGTCAAATTTCGTGCCAAAAAAAGAGTATTTGCGGGGAATTTTATTGCACTATTTTATTCAAAAAAAATCTGCAGTTGAAGCTCACAGAATTCTTGTTGAGACTTACGGCGACCATGCTCTGTCTGAAACAACTTGTAGAGATTGGTTTAAACGCTTTAAAAATAATGATTTTGATCTTGAAGATAAAGAACGCTCTGGCGCACCGAAGAAGTTTGAAGACGAACAATTGGAAGCATTACTTCATGCAGACTCATGTCAAACGCTAGCTGAACTTGCAGAATCATTAGAAGTTGATCACACAACAGTTTCGAAACGTTTGAAAGCATTAGGAATGATTCAAAAGCAAGGTCATTGGGTGCCATACGAGTTGAAACCGAGAGACGTCGAACTGCTTCAGCGGCAGAAAAGGAAAGGATTTTTGCATCGTATCGTAACTGGCGATGAAAAATGGATACACTACGATAACCCTAAGCGTAGAAAATTGTGGGGTAAACCCAGCCATCCATCAACATCTTCAGCAAAGCCGAATATCCATTGTTCCAAGCTTCTGCTCTGCATTTGGTGGGATCAGCTGGGTATAGTTTATTATGAGCTGCTCAAACTAAATGAAACCATCACGGGAGATCGCTACGGACTACAATTGATGCGATTAAGCCGAGCATTGAAGGAAAAACGGCCGCTAAACAAGCAGAGCCATGACAAGGTCATTTTGCAGCATGACAACGCTCGGCCACATGTTGCAAAACCGGTAAAAACCTACTTGGAAACGCTTAAGTGGGAAGTCCTACCCCACCCGCCGTATTCACCGGACATTGCTCCTTCCGACTACCACTTGTTCCGTTCGAAGACGCATGGCCTGGCTGAGCAGCACTTCCGTTCTTATGAAGATGCCAAAAATTGGGTCGACTCTTGGATAGCCTCAAAAGACGTGTCGTTTTTCCGACGTGGAATTCAAATGTTGCCAGAAAGATGGGGAAAAGTAGTGGCTAGCGATGGACAATACTTTCAGTAACATGTTTTTTAATGATTTTTTAAAATAAAACATTAATTTTCACAAAAAAACAGCGAGAATTTATTCAACATCCTAATCGATCATATCGATCTGTCTTTTTTGAAAGAAAATGTCTTTAATTGTTGACAGATAACTGTTAATACACTACTGCTTATGAAAATTGCAACCCTATGAAGGAATCATGCAAATTAAACGAAACTTGCAGGAAATGCAAAATAGGTTAAGATATTCAAATGAGTAGAATTACAAAGTGATCACGCATGTGTGTGCCGAGAAACACCCTCTAAACTTCCAAATGAGCCGTGTATAAAAAGCACTGTAAAGGTGTGTTAAAATGTGTGCATCGTCGTTTGACTGCTGTAAATGATTGATTAGAAGTGAATATGCCTCTCCAAAAACGTAGAGTGCCATACGAGCAACTAACGGAGTTCGAACGGGGCAGCATGGTCTGCCTCCGTGAGGGTGGACTATCGTGAAATCGCCACTCGCACGGGGCGTAATGCCACAACAGTGATACTTGTGTGGAAGAGATGAACCATGGAGAACCAGACAAGTTGAAACCCCGGCAGTGGGCCACGTAATATGACATCACAACGGGACGACAGACACCTTATCCGCATTGTGGTGACGGACAGTACAGCGCCCTCTTGTGCGTTGGCACACCATTGGAGCACGTCTACAGGTGTGTCATAGTATTCCCACACGGTTCTTCGACGTCTGCTGCGTCATGGACTGCTTGCAAGGATTCCGCTGCGCAGGATTCCCTTGACGCTGAACCACCGACGCCTCCGGCTACAATGATCTCACCAACACAGCCAATGGCGTGCCGATTGGCAACAAGTCGTCTTCTCAGATGAGTCCCGTTACAATCTGGACTATGACGATGGACGCGTACTCGTCAGACGCTACAGAGGTGAACGCCTTCTCCCGGAGTGTCTTATTCAGCGTCATACTGGACGAACGCCTGAAGTTATGGTCTGGGGCGCTATTGGATATCATGGGCGATCCTGCCTACTCCAAATTGTGGGGACCCTGTACAGTGGGCACTACATCAAGGAAGTTGTGGAGCCCGAGATCCTACCCCTCCTGCAACGCATTCCCGGAGCTGTATTTCAGCAAGACAATGTCTGTCCACATGTTGCTCGGAATGTACAAGCCTTCTTCAGTGCACGACAGGTTTCGCTTCTTCCATGGCCTGCACGTTCCCCGGATATGTCGCCCATTGAGCATGTGTGGGATATTACATCGGACGGCGACTCCTTCGTACCGCTCGTCGGGCAGAGAGTACGACTGAACTTTGGCATCAGATAGAGGCCATCTAGAATGCCATTCCTCAGCATGACATTCAGAATCTGTATAATTCGATGCCACGAAGTGTAAAGGTTCTCATCGCTGTGCTTGGCGGCTGCACAATATATTGATTTTCGGCATTATTTTTGTTTTATTGCTCTGTAAATTTGATCGTTTATTTAAACCACTGTAAGTAATACGTGAAATAAATTTCGTTTATTTCTGATGATTCTTTCATAGTGTTGAATTTTCAAATAGTAGTGTAGATTAAACGAAATTATTGTAAAACAGTCGTTTCGTTTCATCTAGTTATATCGAGTTATATATTTCTGTAATCGGGATAAAACATTAATTTTTTTTATGCAATTTCAATGTTTATATTCTTTTGAGATAATGGTGCGGTTTTGTATAAAACCTTCATGACCTATGCTATATCTCATTTGACGTGCACACAGTTGATCCTTTCAGCAATCATTTTCTGGTGAGAAATAATCAGTTTCTGAACGAAAATTACATATTTGTTCAGAATCATAAGATGGCTTGATCAGTTGTTCAGCCGGTACATTTATTAATGAAAACATAATTTTTTAAAAATAAATAAAAAAACATTCAAATATAAGTGTAAGAGATATCTATTTCAAAACTTAAAAAATCTTTGAATAATCACTTGTTTTAAAATGTCTGGTTTACTTCTTTTTGAAATATTAATTTTACTTCTTTTCTCGTAACTTCAAACACAGGTGTTTTAGGGAAAGTTAGTCGAAATAGTCATTGCCACATACATGGTGGGCCGAACAAAAATAAGATTTTCCTGATTAAATAAATTGCTATAGTACGGAAATCTTTTGCATGCACACCTTAGGATTGTGCAATTATTTTTCTAAATCAGACACAATATTTTCAGTTAGCATATCGCTATCAAATTTACAGAAATTTCCAAAATTTGAGTAATTCCGTTTCAAATCCAACGTACTGATTAGTCCAAGACCTTTCAAATTTTAATAAAACTTGGTGTAGCAAGTGACATTACAGAGCTATGAATGAAAATAATAACAATAAAAAAAGATTTGTCCTCCATTCAAAAGGTTTAGTTAATCAAAGTTTTAAGGAAAATTACTGCATCTTTAAGTAGTAAATTGTAACTTTTTCGGGAAGATACAGAGCTGGGTAAATGTCTCATTTTAAAGCTATTTTATCGTGCTTTAATTTCTTTAATTAAATATAAATTGCAATTAATTTTTTAAATGTGTAGAATTTTAAAATTAATATATTTACAAAAGGGCAGTAGTAGTAAGCGGGTCCCTTGGCGGGACGGAAGTGACGTCATATCACGTGACCAGAAGTGGGCGGTGCCAAGTGACACCACAGCGTGACGTCATCCAAAAGCGTAAGTGACGTATCGACATGCTGTTGAGTTGTTTCAAGATGGCGTCGTTTTGTTGGAGTTGTGTTGCTATGGCAATGAATCACTGGTGGTGCCATCTGGTGGAGAAATTCGAAACCCTATTATTTCAAATTAAAAAGTAATTTCTTGGATTCGAACCCGGGACCATGGGATCCGAAGTCAAGTGCGCTACCACTAAACCATTGGTGAGTTAGCTCTGGGTGGTGAATTAATGTAGTGTTGGATTTCTCTCTCTTTTGAACTTGTATTTTTTCTTAGTATTAGGAATGGGCTATTTTTAGAAAATGGTTTGAATAATTGCATGGGGGTTTTAATAAAGACTTTTACAAAATGACTTGTAGCGCCATCTAGTGATTTTAAAAGTAATTAATCTAAGGAACGAATTGATTTCTTAATGCTTTTACTTTATTCATGACCAGTGACGTCAGTGTGTTTACGTTTGGGACTTGGATTTTTTTTCCTTCTGAGATTTCGATGTGACGTCACGATTATGTCCATCGAGCAAGTCTGAACTTGAAAAAATCCAAGTCTGAACTTGAAAAAGCCTAATCACAATTCTTTATGTTATGAGTATGGTGAATTGTTTACAGATCGTGAAGGCTGGGCATATTTCCGTCGATTGGAAAACGAATTAACGTATTAAAAAAAGACGAAACTTAGAAATTTTAGGTCAAAAATATACTGTGCCTTCACAACTTGTACCATACGAAGACGAAGGAATAAGCTATACTTTTAGCGGGTCTTCTATTGCAGCCAAACCTTGATCTCCTTTAGTATTGGAAATAAAGGGAGAAATCGGAGCGAATAATTGGTGCAAGATTTAATTTTGAGTTGGTGAACCGTTATAAAGATGGTAAGGACTGCATGGGTGCCCATAAAAACAACGAGAAGGACTTGGAACTTTATGCACCCATAGCGTCTGTTTCATTTGGGCAGAAAAGACAATTTGTGTTTTCTAACTACAATTGTTTAAAAATTGTTCTGGGAAATGGAAGTTTGCTTGGGATGAAGTATCCAACAAACCAATTTTGGTTTCAAAGCTTGCTCCATCATGCCCTAGAATTAACTTAACGTTTGGTAAAATTCTAGCGTAAATAAGTAATAAACCACTTATGTGCTCCTAACTGGAACTTAGTGTTGATAGGGATGTGCACTGGACGGCATTTGGAAAACGCTACAATTAATCTTTGCCTTTCTGAATAGTATTTTTTTATAAATGCTTACATCTTGTTGTTTTTAAATAAACTTTAGCGTGTCTTACCACATATACTGTATTTTGGATTGTTTGTTTTTATTACATAGTTTTATAAATTGTCTTTTAAAATGTAAGATCTGAAATAAAAATTTCTTTGCTGTAAATATTTATGTTTTTTAAGTTAGATCTTTTTTTACTCAAAAATTAATTATACATTAGATACTATAAGACCTATTTTATAACAGAAATTTTGTTTTAAATAATATACACTTAAGTAAGAGAAAATTTTTTGAAACTTTACAAGACAAATACTATGAATATGTTTTCTTGTACATTTGAAGAAGTTATAATAGTATAAAAACCATTTATCCTATAAATCTAAATTAAATGTTATTTTTTAATTAATCTTTCCTTGCATATTATTTTTTTACTTTGAATAAATCTTCATAAATTTTAGTGATTTAATTTATATTATATAGATTTACAAATCTGTTTTTGGATGAAATATAAGGATTTAATATTTTAAAAATTAATGTTTTTACTCAAAATTAATTATATATTAAATACTATTACACATATTTTTAATGTTGAAGATTTTAGAAAACATTTTACAATTGAAACATATACATTAAATATTATGACAAACACTTAAATGCAGATCCATAAGGGAATATTGGAAATCTTTTTAATGCTTACATCTTTCTATTTTAAATAAACTTTTGCTTGTCTTACCACATACACTGTATTTTGGGTTATTTGTTTTATTATTCCATGGTTTTATAAATTTTCTTTCAAAATGCAAGATCTGAAATGGAATTTTCCTTGATTTTAAGATTTATGTTTTCCTCAAAAATTAATTATACATTAGATGCTATAGCACATATTTTTATTGCAGAATTTTTTAATATTATACACTTAAGTGAGCGTAAAATTTTTGAAACTTTACAAGACCCATATTATGAACATGTTTTCTTACACATTTGAAGTAGTGAAAAATAGTATTAAAACCCTTTATCCTGTAAAATATAAATTAAATATTATTTTTAATTAATTTTTCCTTGCATATTATTGTTTACTTTAAATAAATCTTCATAAATTTTGGTGATTTTATTTATATTCTAAAGATTTACAAACTGTTTTTAACGAAATTTTCTTTGATATAAGGATTTATATTTCAAAAGTTAGATATTATTAAACAAAAATTAATCATATATCAAATACTATTACACGAATTATAACATTGAAGATTTTTAGAAAACGTTGACAATTGAAATATATACTTTAAATGTTATTACAAAAATTTAAATGCAATTTGCTTTTATTTTTTAATTTTACAATTGAGGCATTTTTAAAAGTTTGATTATTAAAGTGTGTTTTATGCATAGTAAAAAAACAATACTAAAAAACCTATAATAGTAAAAGAATTTTATACATTAATGTGAAACTTTATTGCACAACAAAATACCAATACTGTACGAAGCTATGAAGTATTTTACAAGATACTTTTTACTGTTTTCTTAATTTTAAATGTTCTACATTGCTATGTTAAATGGATAGTAAGTGGGTTTTCTGTTTTGAAAATAATATGTGCACATTTGTTCTGCTAAGTAAATTAACTTTTGCCCTTTTCTTGATATTTAATGCATAATCTAAATATTTACTGACACCGCTGATAATTTTATCCATGAGTAAAATTAAATAATAACTGAAAATTTTAAGTATTAATGTGAATTTTAAAATGAACAATATTATTAAAATAATGGATTAAATCTGAATTCTATGTATTCTTAAAACAATCTCTGCAAAAACCAGCACAGACAATTCTTAAACAGATTGAAGGGAGCCACATGGAAACGAAGTAAATTAGAACACTTTTTAATAGTAAAAACATTATGATTAATATTTTTTACAAAAATAATACATTGTAGTAAAAAAAAACAACTTATTTTTACATACTTGCATTTTTTTAAGAGACACATATTTCTGACAAGCCAATTATTCAATGCCATCACCTCAGCTATGGGGCAATGCAAATTATTTTTGTGATGACCATATTATAGTTTTTGGATATCTTTGTTGCTACTTAGAGCACATAATGCATCGAATTTGGGACACCCATATTGTTCCAAGTTGATATTCGGAATATTCAATGCATCTAAGCGTTTCTTTTCCACACAACCACCTTTGTAAGCAATTAGGTACTGAGTGGCCCTCTTGGTCTGCTCGTACAATTCTAAAAGCTTAGAGTCTAGACTTTCTAAGGGAGCACAATATGCTATGTCATGGGACAGAAATGAAGTGCACATACGTAATTTTTAACATATCACAGTTGTACCATCTTTGGCATTAAGTTTATGCTTAGACGATAAGTTAAAACGAATATTTAAAGCTACTTGCGATTTTTACAGCGATGTATGCGTATTTACGTACAAAGAAACTTTCTTGAGTCTGAAATCCATCAAAATCCACAATTGCACAAATATTAAGCATTGCTATTGAAAAGCATTAGCTGTTCTTCGAAAAATAATTGTAAAATGGAGGCCACGAAGAACTGGACTATATAACACCATACACTTACTAATCATACTAATCAGTAAAGTTAAAATTTATCTTTTGCGTTCCATAGTTACTCACAAAGATACGACTAAGTGAAGAATATGTACATACTCAGAAAACATGTGTTTGTGATAATGCGCGAAATAAAATTTTGTGTTGTAATACAAGAAGATTTTAACGAAAGAATATACTGAAATGTGCGTGTGATTTTTTACACTACCACGTTTATGCGCTGAATGCAATTCAATTCTACGGCTAAACTTGAGCAAAAAAAAACATAACCAAATATAATTTATAAGAGAAACGTATTTTGACTTTCTTTAAAATGAAAACTTTAAAGTATACTGAATTCTCTTGATTCTGCAGTTTTATTTTTTCTAAAATTACATCAACAAATTGAATTATTTATTTGTGGACACACATAAGTCTTTGCCTTTGTTGAAAGGACACTAGTATCTTTGACAAGTATCAGATTTTTAAAAATTGATTAAGAGAAGAACCTTTTTCATGGGATTTAACTCAATCTGCACCATAATTTTACACTTAAGAGTAATAGAGCATAATATAGTTTTAAGGAAAATGAATAACCATTATGCAAATTTGAAGCCAAAAGTTCCAAGCATGTCTATGCGCCTATCTACGTTTAGAGATTGGCCAACGCACAGACGTTGACATTAGGGACCTAGCCGAAAACGGATTGTATTATACCGGTGTCTTGGACGTGATCAGGTGCTATTGGTGTGGCGAAGGGCTTGAAAATTGGTAAAAAGAAGATGTAGTGAGACACAACACACAAAGTTTTATCCAAAATGTTTGGTAACCCATAGATGAAATTGTACAGGTGCTGGATGAAATCAACAATAATACCAATGGTTTTATAAAAAAACCCGATGTATAGCTTTACCCATTATACAACGACAAGGACGAAGGACTTTGTAAAATTTGCAAGGAATCGGAAAATGAATGCTACTTTACAGCCTTGCGGTCATCTGGTGACATGCATGAGATGTACGAAGAGTCTTTCAACGTGTCCTATGTGCCGAACCAATATTTTACATAAAATTAAAACGTACATTTGTTACTAAACTGTCTATTTATTAGTACATGTAGTAGATGCAATTTCAAGTAATATACTGAACATGGTGAGGAAGAAAATCCAATTGTAAAAGGGTGGTATTGAGTTGAAAGTTATTAAATTGGCACAATTTCTTCAGTAAAAAGATTAGTAAGGAAGTTTGAGACTCTAAAACCCTAAGACTATTAAGGAAAAAAAATCGTGTAAGAAAGACTTATACACCCTTATAAATATATTGTCTATTTTAATTATTAGTCGTTTGTTCACTACATGCTAAACCTATTTACTAAAGAATTTTAGAGTGCCTTAAACAGGTGTTACTAAATGCTTTAGGAAAGATGTGTAAATGTACTCTGTAATGCAAGAAAGAATGCTTGAATTAAATATTCATTTTGAGAATTTATTTCTTTTAGTGGGGACTTATTAAAACTTTTGTTAAAAGCATTTTAAAATATTTCACACTTTAAAAGAATTATTTATATTTATTTTTATTAATTTTTTAAAACTTTTTTACTTTACTGCTTAACTTTTTTTATTGTTACTGTTTAATTTTATTTTACTGCTTAACTTTTTTTACTGTTTAACTTTTTATGTTTAACGTTTTTACTGTTTAACTTTTTTATGTTTAACTTTTTCTCTTTAACTTTTTTCACTGTTTAATTTTTTCTGTTTAACTTTTTATTGGTTATTTTTTCTATTTAACTTTTTTGCTGTTTAACTTTTTTAATTGGTTTTTACTGCTTAATATTTTTCTACTATAAAAATAGGTCTATAAAATTATTCAGGATATTTCGAAAATTCTTGTGAAAATGAATGTTACAAAAATGTTTGCTGAAAAGAATGCCTGGATTACAATATAGTAATTTTAAATAAAATATCATTTGTATGTTTATCTATGTCCTATGATTATTTCTCCTTGGGTTCATTACTCGAAACTTAGGTAAAATATATTTTGATTTAGAAAAGTGAGAATTCGAAAACACCGAGGATTGGATAAGGAGGATAATAAGACCAGAAAACAGGAGGATGGAAGGAAGGAAAACAAGTAATTTCCTCCCATCCTCCTGTTTTCTGGTCTTATTATCCTCCATTATACCTGACTATTTAAGCGCTGGTTAATAAAATCTCTAACCCAATGAAATATGTATGATTTTACACCAATTGAACAGAATTTTAACAATTTTCCCTCTATACAACATCGTAAGCTTATGTCAGATCTACAGCGACAGCTGTCAGGACATGCTTGTTTTCCAACGCATTTTTAATACTTTGACCAAAGAGTGCTATATGATGGTCTGTTGTTTTGAATTTTCCCATAGCCTGTCTGTTCTTCGGTAAGTGTCAGCAAAGACTTCATGGGCTACCAAAAACCAATAAAGTCTATTATAAACCATTCTTTCCATGGTTTTACCTATTAAACTAATGCATACATGTGGGAATTGACCTACCACGCAACTCGCGGAGCCTCACGTCATCGTGTGACGTCACTGAGGCGGAAGCGACAGTCGACTTCCAACCGCCATAAGTGTAATATCGAATTAACAGCTCATAGGAGCACTTTCCTTTTTTAAGCCCCCTGTAAATATTAAATACCCCTAGATCCCCTTCAATAAATACTTTTATAAATTAAATATCAATTTGTTAACTTTATTTCACCCAAGCCCCCACATACATAAATAATAAGGAGAGGTAGTTATGGATAAAAAATCAGTTATCAAAAATTTAGTATAGTATTAGTCACAATTTAGTGAATGTGGTAATTGCAGCCTGACCCAAGTTTATCAGTCTTTTCTGCATCCACAAAAGTGCTTAATGACCTCTGAAAATTTGTTTTCATCTGGTAGTGGAACAGTGACGAGTTGGTATGACTGAATTCACTTTTCAAATTACATCAATTAAAAAAATTTAACAGACAAGGGTAAGTATTTTAAAAATCAAATTTTTCGAGGAACAAAAGAAAACAAATTTCATATACTTCAGCTGCCCAACATAAAAATAAAAAGAACTTTCAAAATTCTGCAGAATTAAATCTTCATGAAGAACCTTTTGAGATGCAAAAAAAAGACCGATACATTTGAGTGAGACAGAAATTCCCACATCTAAGCATTTTGACTAATACTGTGTTAATTTTTGAAGGTAAGCAGCTAAAAATATTGTTTTCTTGTCAACTGAATTCACATTTTGAGTTGCCATGTATTTAAAAATGTAGAACTAAATTTGTATTTAAGTCAGCTAGATTTGTTCAAAGATTTGTGTCAATACTACATACTTTATGTTGATTGTCTCCAGGGGCGCACACAGGGGCACCCCGGCACAAACCATTAATTATTATTACTGTAATTATTTATTATACATAAAAAACAAACATAATTAATATAATTTCAAAGTACAGATAAAAATTTCGTTTACTAAAACGGGATTTATCTTCACACACAACTTTAAAAATAGCTAGTCTCATAACAATTTTGGCTAATTAGTCATTAAAATTTGTGTGTCTAATCAAAATTAAAAGAGAAATTCAGTGTATAGTAACTTAACTGTATTATGTAATCGGTATATCTGAATTATTCTGCTGAAAGATCGTTCACACTGTTCCTACTATACAACTCATTTCTAAATTAAAATATTTAAAAGAATATTTTCAAGGTCAAAATCTCGATTTTTGACACAAAAAATTCTGCATCTCTGATTTCCAAAGCGGTCTCTATTCACCATTCGCACTAGTAGCAGACTTTTATGTTCTCCATACATAAAAAACCTGTTTAGGCCCCTCGTTCTTTTAGAATGGGTGTTCTCACTCCCTTCTAACAAAGGGGTTGGAGGTACCTTGCTGGACGTTTCCTGTCCTGCATAGTTAAACTCAAGTATTGTATCAAACTTGTATTGTATCACATTGTCAACAGACAATGGCCATCTTAAGTTAATAGTTTTGCTTCATAGGCGTTGTCAAGAAATTGCAAGAAGTGTTGTCTCCTTCTCAAGGTCACCAGACTCAACCAAAAGATATGAGGGCTTTTAGTGAACGCTCAATTCTGACTTCTTGAATAAAAAATATAACGTAATACATCATCTACAAAAAGACTTGTGAATGCTTTTTTTTATTTTTAATATTTGTTCTTTTCATTTTTCCTTCCAAAAAGTGTTACGATTGTTAACCATGAATTGTAAAAGCCACACAAACAATGCACGTGATTTCATACATATTCAAAGGAGTCGAGCGTTTGAATTTGGTAAGCACTGGTAGGAAAATGAAGTATGAAAAAACCTGTTACACACTTTGTTTATAGGAGTACAGTACTAAAATGTATATCACAACAGGCCCTAAAAGATTTCTATATATTAATTTTATCTATGATTCATTTGAGCTTTCCTGTACCAGTATATTTTCCTCCCTTTAACTCATCCTATCCCACCTGACTCAATTTCCTGACTTTTCTTTTTTAACCTTGCTCAAGAAATCTAAAAGGGTTTTTATCAACATTGAAATTTTAGACACAATTAAATAGTACTTTTAGCATATGTATTTATTTTTGTTCATATGACACGTAATTTGAAACATTTCTCAATTTCGCACGGAATTAGGATAGCTTCCAATATGTAAACTGCTTTGAAAGATGACCTGCTAATATATGTGAATTGGGAGTACAAAACACAGGAGTTTACAGAAACTCGGTAATAAACATTTGATTAACCGTCCAAGTGGTTAAGATGAAACAACTCATCTAAAAAGATTTGCTAAGAACAAGTCCACGAACCGTTAACGGGTTTAACATTGATGTTTGTCGTTTCCCTTTCGGAAATGATCACTAAGGTGGGCCGCTAATGGTTTTTCTTTAGTGGCCACTTCCCGATGCCGTAGCATCTTGGTTTTTCACTCGCCGTGCGCGGGACAGATGCGCAGTTTGCATCATTTGCATATCTCGGTGAGCTGCGTCTACCCTGTAAATTTCATCCAGTTCTGCGCACTCCTTCTGGGTGCTGCATTTTCAATGTCAGGTAGTGTATATAAAATAGGATGTGTGTATGTATATATGCATATTTTCTATACAAATCACCGTTTGACCAATCCACACCAAATTTGGTACACTTATACTTTAGAACACTGCGGTCAGCATAGGCTAGCTCTTAACCCCCGTTCTATTGGCCCTAGGGGGCTAAAAACTATTCGAAATCGCCATAGAAATAACATTGAGCATAGATTGATTGCTTTAGGCAGCTATGGTTGCTTTACCAGTGTTGATCGAAAAACAATTTTTTCCGAAACAAATTAAATTACAATATTTATGTTTGAACTGACTTTTTAGTTCTTCCCATGATGTAAATAAATTATGGATATTTTATTGATGAAGAAAGAATATTTTAAAATATTTATTTTTGCAAGGAAATTCAAGGAAAGGTTTTCAGGAGTTCAAGGATGATTTTCAAGAATAGTTGGTGTATATTTCAACCAACTTTCCTTAAATAATTTATTGAATACGCAATGATTTGTAGATTTCTGTTTCATAAGCTTTTTAGCTAAGGCGTGTAACTTATTTTAAAATGTCCGGAATAGATACATGTGAATCCTCCGTTGAAAGCAGTGATTTTCTTTCTGAAAAATTCTGTAAAATCGACCTTCTGCTTTTTGAAAATTTTTTATCTATTCAGTTTAATTTGTCTACACCGATTACATTTATTTCTAACCCAAGCACCGTTATTCCGAAAAGCACAAACGAAAAACTCATTGATCATAAAAGCGTAATTTTGCTACTCGGTATCTGGCAGCACCAGAATTAATGTTTACTTTTTTTATAAAACTTTGTAGAACTTTCTAGAAAGTTGGGGAAACGGAAACTTCCTTGGACTCATGGTGGAGAACATTCCAGCACCCACTCGATTCTTAGCTGGTCGTATTTAAAGGAAGCTAACTCGGTAAGTCTTCCAGTTTATCATCTTTCAGTGAATCTGAGTTTTATTTCGCTCTTTTAGTTGATTGTATAAGTGTTTCCAACATAATAAGACAGTGATAGTGTACATTTTGGATTTATATTTCTTAACGGATGTAAGTACTTCATAATTTTAAATTTGTTTTTCGTTAATTTTAGTTTTTTATTGTATTCTATAATAGATTTCATTGCTCAGTGAGAGTGTGCCTTTTGCTTATTTTATGAAATAGCATTTCTTTGTATTCTTTTACAGATTTCTTTGCTGTAGCAATGCCTCGAAGGAAGCGGAATGCGATCGGCCAAGTGCAGTCAACGGCTGAGATGATGAAAGATGAGCGTAGTCAAGAAACTTCCGAGGAGAGGAATAGAAAACTTGTGATTGCGAGAGAGAGAGCTACTACATTTAAAGCAACAGAGACGGCACAGCAGCGTGAGGCCCGACTACAGGATAAGAGAGATAGAGCCAAACGATCACGGACTGCGCACCACTTTACCTTGGCATTGGAAGGATTCCACTACGATTCACATAAAGACTACTCGCTGCATGCAAGTGTTACCATCGGGAAAATGGAAATGGTTTGTAGTTATTGTCAAGCCAAAAAGTTTAAATCAGTCTACTGGTATTTGCTGCAAAAATGGAATAAACTCTGCCAACTGGAACCACAAGAACTTTTGACTTACACATCAAGAGAAACGTCAGAGTTGAAGCATTTTCTTAGTAACATCAGAAAATACAACTCATGTTTCCAAATGCCATAATTCGGCGCCACATCAGTTGTTGGACAGCCCGGATTTCCGTCGACATTCAAGGTGCAAGAGCAGATTTACCATAGAGCGGGATAGTTGCTTCCGCTGCCAGATCAACCACCAAAATTTCTACAACTATATTTTATTCAAAACGAACAAATGGAAACTGATCAGAGGTGCGCCTACATCTCGGGAACAAGACGTCAGGTTGTGTTAAACTTACAGAGGATGTTTCATGAGCACAATAATCTTATTAAAATGTTTGAAACAGCATTGGAACGTATGCCAACAGATGAATATAAAGTAGTCATAAGAGCAGACCGAAGACCAGCAAGCGAACACGAGCGGCGCTTTAACTCTCCTCAAGCAGATGAAGTCGCTGTGGTTATATCAGGCGATGAGTTTCATCAACTGGATATCGTTATTCAACGACGAGATGAATCATTGCAGCGCATTTCGGAAACACATCGATCTTGTGATGCTCTGCAGTACCCAGTGATATTCCCCCATGGTGAAGATGGATATCATTTTAATCTGAGGCAGATCAACCCAAGAACAGGTGAAACAACGAGCAAGAAAGTTTCAGCGATGGATTTTTATGCGTACAGATTAATGGTTCGAGATACTGAGCAGAACCACGTATTGAACTGCAGGCAATTGTTTCATCAGTTCATCGTCGATATGTACGCAAAAGTCGAGAGTGAGCGTCTCCTTTACATTCGTCTAAATCAACGTAAGCTGAGAGTTGACGAATATATTCACCTGATAGATGCTGTGGCAAATGACGAGAACGTTGAAAACCTCGGTGCCTTAGTCATACTACCAGCTACATTTACATGCAGTCCCAGACACATGCACGAATACACGCAAGATGCTATGACGTACGTGAATACGTACGGGAGACCAGACTTAGTTATCACCTTCACCTGCAATCCGACTTGGACGTAGATCAAGGAGGTTCTTACCAATGGTCAATTACCCAGTGAGCGCCACGACTTGATTGCGAAAGTATTTAAACAGAAGCAGTTGAAACTAACTGCACTTTGCGCATCTTTCGTGTTTTAGAAGTCTGCATTTTTTCGTCGGAATTTCGTTTCTGTTTGTCTTTATGTCTTAATCTTTTACATAGTGCAATATATTCAGGAATTAAATGTATATATTTGCGTCCGAAGTATATTGTAGAAGCTATAAAAAAGTTAAAACGTATTTTCCGTTCAACTTAAATGATTGCATTGTTCTGTGAAAGAAAAGTGATTATTCTCACTCACTTTTCAAGCAACATTTAACCATTTCAACCCGACCAACGCCGGGTAATTCAGCTAGTTTAACATAAAAATGAAGGTAAGGGTGTTTAATGAAAAATATAGAAATTTGTATATTTTGCGATTCCAGCAATTAACACATTTGGAAATTCAGATTGGTATGTATTTATATATAACTTCAGAATATTTCTGTACGATTTATTAATGGTCATCAAAACTGCTGGTCGTTGATTCTACGTATGGACCCAGCGTCCTGCAAGTTTTCAAATTGAACTGTATTACAAAATATTGAATTTAGGAGCTACACCTGGAATTCAAAACTACGAAATCAAACAAGACACTTTTTAAAAATGCATATTTACGTGACACGACTGCTCTGTACTCATGAATTATGTTATGAACAGTTACCTCATCGTTCTTTCAAATCAGAATTCCAATTTTGGTTAGAGATCAAATCAAAATGTGCGGAAAAGTTGCATGAAAATAAATATTAGAATAAAAATAAATTGAAACATCAATAGTGAACTCGAACTCGCACGTTCCAATAATATCTTAATCCAAAGAACAAATATGAAGATTCATTAGAATCTTCTATCACAATTTTATAAAGAACCTTCAAGAAACGACAGAATTAACCCTCCTGGTGGTTGTCTCGACGAGGTATGTCGTCATTAGCAAAAAATGACCAGATCTTGATGAACGAGATATCTCGTCATTAGAAAAAAAACTGTCCAGGTCTGGATCTCTTCACCTTAAAAGAAATCGGAAATATATTGATGATGAGGTATCTCGTCATTACTAAAATTGGTCAAATCTTGTGGACGAGATATTTCGTTCAAACCACTTGGAGGGTTAATATAAGAAAACTTATTGGCTGGGTATGTTTATTTAAAGTTGGAGACAAACTGTTTCCATCTTTCGTCCGCCCTTATTTTCGCTGATTATGTACAAAAATACGTCCAGCACAACCACTCAAGAACAGCCCTTATATACTACACATGATTATAACACATTTTCGAATCTGAGAAACAAAAATGCTTGAATATGATCACATAATTTAAAGTAGTATACACTTTATAATCATAATTTAACTGAACTCACCACTAAATGTAGGCGACATATCACCACTCGCAATCAGTGATCCAGATATGCCGAAACCTGTGAACAGTAGAGCTAAAAAGCAGCATACCAAGTTAGTAGTCTTGTCACATTTTGCAATCAATACTCCCACCACGCATAAGGAAAATCCGAAAGCATCTGTAAATTAACAGGGGTTTTATTTAGTACAGAGTTGTGGAAACGTTATGGAAAGTTTTTCATAAGCAAAAGAGGTGGAAAAGTAAGAAAGAAAAGTGTTTTACAATGGAAATTGGTCATAAGCCAAAGGTGTCATACGATTTCCGAAACAGGGGAAGGAAGAGAAAAACACGCCTAGTTTTCTCCTTTTACAACGAGTACTCCCACTAGACATAAGGAAATCCCAAAATCTGCAAAATTACTGGGGTGTTTTAGTACATAGTTGTGGAACATGGAAATTTTTTCATAAGCAAAAAAGGTGGAAATGTAAGAAAGGAAAGTGTTTTAGAATGGAAACAGGTCTTAAACCAACTGTGTCATAAGATTTTCAAAGCTCTCAGGGAAAGAGAAAATCTGTTGAGCTTCCGGCTTTTAAGAAATGACTTTAAGCAACATTTTCTGTTGATTAAAAAATTTTGACTCAATCTTTCTGTAAGAAGGCAACGAATGTGTTTTACAAAAATTTAATTTTTTTGCAAAGATCGTTGTCTACACGGAGGCTGGTGCACATTAAATCTGTCGTGACCTCAAATTTCCTCACGTTGGAGTGGTGTGAACGTTTGGAGATTGGGGTGCCAGCTTAGATTTTGACCTCAGTTCAAAATTACGAGGCGTTGTCCTTGGTCCTTCCCTTAGGGATTGATCCCGGACCGTTGTCAATAGCCCGTTGTGTTGCTCCAGTGCAACGTTAAATATTTCATACCTACCTAGCACCCACCTATCTCAATTCTTTATTTCGTTAAGGAATAAAATATAGATTGCTTCTTGCAAATTACCTCATTCTCATTTCTGATAAATAACCCACAGAAGTTTTCAATATAGGATTTTATACCGGTTTTAAGTTATAGTGTTTCCTTAACAAGCTGCTTATTAACAAATTTCCAAAATGTCGGCAATTACTGTTTTAGAGAAGTCAATACAACGCATATTTTCGTTAAGGAAATATTTTCACAAATTTACTACGCCATGTATTTCCCTCCAAAATTTTGTTTGGAGGTTAGGTTCACTAAAAGTTGCAAAACTGAAATTAAACTAATCGGACGTTTGAACTTGCATCTTCCAAGAATTACGTTTTTAAAAGGTTTATATCTAGATCCATGAAGCCCTGAACTGTATTCAGTGTTTAAGAAAAGAATTGAAGTAATTCTAAAATTCAGTGCTGTGTAAGAATTTCATATACCTTACTTATAGAATTGCAGCATTTTCTTAACTGGTCAACCCCAAAATAACCCTTCTTTCTCAGCCAATTGGATGCAACTATTGATATCACCGTGCCTATAAACATTGCCGTGAAAAGCAAAGATGTGTTCAATCCATTCTGTAAAAGAAATTGATTTACCTTACATGTTAAAACAGAACATAGTTTAATTAGGGTCAAATATTTACGTTTAGAGCTATTAATCTAATACTTTTTTCGAGAACTGAAACGTTATTCGAGCTAATAGAAATGTCATAAAAATAAGCTGATAATTGAAGTGTCGTGGTTGGTGAATTTTCATCATTTTTATGCAAAGTAGCATTTTCTGAAGTTCATCAGTCATTTTTAGACATTTTATATTTATTTTTGAGTTTTTATTTTGCATATATTAGCATTGTCCGGATAAAGGATATTTTTGGAAGAATTTTCCGAAAACCTTATCATTTACCCCATGTGGGCAAACTTTTCCCTTGGTAAAATTTTACGACTCAAAAAAGAGATGTAGTTTATTTAAAGTGTTCTGTGGCTTCACAGTAGAAGAGGAAAAGAATTTTTCATTGTTTTAAAATATGTTAGAAAGCTGTAAAAAATCATCTTGAAAATTTGCAGATGGTTTTTATACTCTGCTGTTCTAGTCCGCGCGAGATGAAATTAAAACACTTAGTTCGGTATGAAAGGCTAAAAATATACAATTAACCGTCCTTGTTATTAAAATTTTAACTTTCAGTTTTACATAGGAGCATCCAAAAAACCTAATTTGCATTTGTAGTCATTTTTAATAGGGTCCAATATTTTATTAACTAAACAGACTTTCAGTTTGGGAGAGAAACATTGTTTCAATTGTATTTTTTAAAGTATATTTTACCTCTCCGGTCATTACTCTGTTGTCCTGTTCTGTGAAATCTATTCTCACAACTATCATACAGGCTAGTCCTGACCACTTATTGCAATGTGGACAACACGAATATGAAACAAACTTAGAAGCTCTGAAATTCTAGGTATTCAAGAAGTCATGTGAGAAATACTCATTTTTAATGCCTTTGTCAAAAATACTATTTTAATGCCTAATAATTTTGTATTATTTTAAGACTATTAGCGTTTAGGAAAAAAATAATGGAATTATAAGCACTATGATATTCTTGTATGCTTTTTAAATATTACAATATTATTAAATATTTCTCATCATCATGAAAATAAGAATTTCGTGTCTCCGAAAAAATGCTAGTTAATGAGTTTCTACTCTAAGCCGATATGTGTCTGTACACGAAAGCATTTTATCTGTTGATCGATTGAAATAGAAAGTATTTTGCTATTAGAAAGTATTTTGCTATTAGAAAGTATAGCGGTTGGAATTTTTAGTCGCTTTTTCACATTTTCAGATTACTTTATCGCTTTTATACATTTTCAGGTCAACAAAATCCGGACCCTGATAACTTTATTGATATAGACCAAAACGTTGAGAATATATACATTAAGCTTTTACTTACCTCTGTCATTGAAAAATGTAATACTGTGCCCATGTATGTTGGATGCATGTAAACAAAATGAGCGACAGACCAATAAAGCCCACTCTTGCCAATACAAAGGGCATACACAGGAATAGACGTAAACATTTTTCTCCACGGGGCAGGTGGTCTCTGAAAATGTTTTTATTTTTATTCTTAAATTAATTAGTACCTAAGTTTTATACATTTCTTTGACGCCTAATTTTATCTGCATCATTGTTTCCCAATTCCCTTTATAAAATATAATTTTTTTCGGCACACCCCTCTAAAAGCTATCTCAACCAATAATAAATTGCAAGTGCAGCTGTGCCTATAAGTTTCGAATTTCAAAAAGTTAGATAAAATAATTATTAATTAAATTATAAAGCTATTTATTAAAATGAAAAAATAATAAATTGCACCGTTAACACACTAGATCACTATTATTGCAATTAATATCAATCAAATCTTATTGGAATAACAATAATGTACTTTGTATGTAATCAATAAGTCCAGAATAAGCACAAAAATTCACGAGTACTTCACATACAATGCACCAAACTGAAAACTATTCGTTATACTATTAGGTTCCAGTCTAACAGTTATTTAGTCCTATTTATAGTATTGTGCAATAAACTTGGCATAACATGCAGGTTTCTGCAGCTGCGCATTGAACTTTTCAAGAACTTGTGTAATTCGGGGTGAATGCCCAGAATTCATACAAGCTCCTGTTTAAGACTTATCGTCTTGTTTTTAGACCGTTCGGTCGGAATTTATAGCAACTTCTATAACTTATAATTCTCGCGACACAGCATCATTTTAGTGGATGTGTCTGTATGGTCAAGTGATAAGTGTTTGCTCCACCCTCCTGGTGGTTCATCTTCGCCTCGGAAATTGCCCTGTATGATGTCAGCCTCTAATGCAAAAACCTGTTTCCCCCCCCAAAAAACTGTTACCCATTCCAGGCAAGTGACAGTTAATTTTTCCTACGTGGATCTTCGTTCTCTTGGAGTAATAGGACAGTTTTGTCTCGACGAGATATCTCGTCACCGGCAAAACCGATCAGATATAGGTGGACGAGATATCTTACCATTGGCAAAATTGATCAGAACTTACACAAGATATATCGTTGAAACCACTTGGAGGGTTAAAACTTTTTAGGCGACACATTTTGAGCCCATTTTTGCACGTACATGCCTCCTTGTTTCCATTTGGCCAGCAGTGCCTTCCCCTAATATTCCTTCCTCGCCTGCAGGGGGCTGTATCGTCCTTTTTGGGAATCTATTATCTACATGATTGGAAATGATTACCTTAACCAGTAGCAAAGGTTAAATCATTCAGGAATAAACGTCTGCGGTAATCAAACTTCTTTATTTACACATGGTTTATACTAAAAATAAATTACAGATACCATTTAATTGGAAATAACAATCTTCTATAAATCACATGTATAAAATTTGCTTAGGGGATCGTCTACAAACAGGGCGGCCATAAAATAAATTTCACTCTTTGGAGGCATCTGTAGATAAATCGTCGGATCCTTCCCTTCGGGGGATTGATCTTGGACTGCCATCAATAACCCGTTGTGTTGCTCCAGTGAGGAGTTATTTAACTATACCTACCTGTAGCTAAATCGAATAAATGCAATGGAATCAAAATTGGTATTGAGACTTTTGACGACATGGGGAGATGTATTCCGCGAAAAAAACGTTTAGTACCAAAAGTCTTCGTTTGCAATGTTTGAATCCAACAGGCGCCACATTGCCCCTATTCCCGATTTTGGTACTATATTTTTTCGAGTAATACATCTCTCCATTTTTCTTCAAAGTCTCAATTCCAAATTTGATTCCATTCCGTTAATTCGATTTAGGCCCTGATGCCTATTTATAATAACATAAAAACCAATTTCAGTTTGATAGGAAGATTACTTCGAAAGATCTGAATAAAGTTTGGAAAAATAATTAAATAGTAGTTGCTTCAGATTTTCCATCCTCATAATTCAGAAACGGCTGGACCAAATGACTTCACTTCTTATTTGAGGTTAAATTTTGGTGTAGATTTGAAATTTAATATGAATTATTTATTAGAAGACTACCCTCTAATGAAATGTTATGCATATAAATTTATAAAAGGTTCCCGATTGAATATCTGAATTTATTCAAATAACTATGCGCGAATAAAGAGAGTTGATTTTTTCTCCCAGTTGTTCTTTTATGGTCAAAGGGGCAGCGGTGGGAAGAGTGGCGGCTTAGCAACCGGGAGTTGCGTGTTCGAAACTCGATCCAACCAAAGACCATCGTATACATGGGGGCTGGTGCACGTTGAATCTGTTGTGGTCTCGAATATCCTCCCGTTGCCGTGGTGTGAAACTTTAGAGAGTTGAGTGCCAGCTCAGGTGTTGACCTCTTCATCTCACCTGGGTTTAAAATGACATGGTGTTGTCAACGGATCGTTCCCTTGGGAATTGAATTCGGACCGTCGCCAATAGCCCGTGGTATTGCTCCAGTGCAACCCAAATTCAGGTACCCAACTACCTACCTTTTAGTCAAGATTCACCAT
Organism: Meta bourneti; assembly: GCA_933210815.1. Taxonomy (NCBI): domain Eukaryota; kingdom Metazoa; phylum Arthropoda; class Arachnida; order Araneae; family Tetragnathidae; genus Meta; species Meta bourneti. The sequence goes on from OW119928.1 coordinate 65,802,863, forward strand.
TAAGATCAGAGGTAACAAAGGACAGTACTTTTGTTTTTTGAGTGAAAAAATATAAAAGTAATAAAAGAACAATATTAAAAACTCTGACATTACACTAGTATTTTGCAATGGATAATAAAATAACAATATTACAATTTTCTACATTACATTTGTTTTTTATAATGGGTAACACATTTAATAAGATCCTTATCGTTCATTGACAGATTTATAACTATCATTACATCGTTGATTTTAGTAAAAAATATTTATAAACCAAGTAATTTAAAATACATTTACGTTTTCAATAAAACATGAACAACATCATATTTATATTTACTTTCATAAAGCTACTCAATGTAGAAAAGAAAAGAATGTTTACTTTTCGTGCCATATCACTTTCTTGACCATCAACGATGTATTTTAATTCTGCTTTTGAAATATGGGGGTGAACTTTAGGCACTTCATGAAAAGTGAAGAAGTATATTATGGACATACAAAAATTAAAACCACCTGAAACATAGAAATATTAGTGCAATATCAAAGTCGTCGCAATAGAAATTTAATAAATTTCCAGAGTTACAATTAGTATGAACCAAAATGTACTAAAGAGCAACAGCTTTAGTTTTTATACTTATGGTTACTCCAAAATTTAATTTTGCTGTAACAGCGCCTCTTTTATTACTAAATCGTAGATAGAGATATTTAAAAATAATCCAGCAAAAAAAACGTCCTACAAACACGTTAAGAGACACACTGTACCTTTTGAACAATTACTTTTCCTTTTACATTTACAATATAACGTTTCAATATACCTCTTTCCAAAAAATAACATGAAATATGCATTACAAAAGGAGAAAAATCATTTTTATGTACACAGAAATTAAAAAATTCTTTATCTTTCTAAATATTTCAATGTTTTAAAATTCCTACTCTTCCAGGAAAAATGTTAATTTTTTTCAATCTTTTTCCTCTATTTATTTTCCTTGAAGCGTTTTTCACAATTATGTTCATGAGTTCGCACATGAACTACTATTACTTATTTTTTCCAAATATTTTTATTAGACACTGAAAAACAATCATCACTGATTTTAAGTCAATCATTCTTATAAATCCTCCTTTACTCCCATGTACAAAGTTATCAAATACATCATAAAAACAACCATAAAAAGTTTTAAATCTCAAGACAATAAAACATTGGAATTTTTGATAATTTTAAGTTATGGTGTCCCCTTAACCCTTCAAGTGATTTCGACAAGATATGTAGTCCATTCAGATAACTGCAATTTTGCTGATGACGAGATATCTCGTTCATCAAGATGTTGCCGGATTTCAATGAAGACGAGGTCAAAATATGGTCAGGTTTTTTCTAAGGACGATATATCTCGTTCATCTAAATGTGGTAAGTTCTCTTAAGGTCCAGATACCTTGTCGATACAACCACCAGGAGTGTTAATAGTTCACCTGATTCTCTAAATAGTGAAAAACGGGTATTAAATTGTATAAGAAATCCTCAAGTTTGCCATAAAACACCTGAAAAACAAATTCAACCTTTTGAAATTATAAGCGATTGCAATATCAAGGAAAATCTCACCATGATCTTTCCTAATTAAAAACGGAACGCTGAATGTAAATTGCTCAATCATGAAGTTTTAGAACACCCGGTGTGTTTACAATGGAACATGAAAGTTTAATATTCACAGAGGTCTAGTTTTAATTGGGTTACGGATGTCCAGAAATATCTGGATTTTACTTGTGTTGCCAGGAATCAGCTGGGAATAATAAACTGGGTGGACTATTTCAAAAAGAAATCATCGATTCAATCCAAATGTTGATTGAATCACTTTGTGTACAAAAATGTGACAGTCGTTAACGGCAGGTCGCGGGTATGTATATGGCCAGTCAGCTTCTTTTTTATTTGAGATGTATTTGAAATACTGTTATTTCTTGTTTGTTTCAATGTTTATTTTACAGTTTTATAGTGAAAGTTTTTTTAATAATACCTATACTTGCCAATATAAGAAAAAACCCTGAAGATCTTTTGAGGGGAATAAAAAAACAATACCGAAATTTAAAACAAACACATAAAATCTAAGTTATAATAGAAATGCTTTCCAATAATTCAAAAATTATTTCGCAATACGCATGAAAAAAAATCCGTTTTCCAAAGTAGATTATCCAAAGAAATGTACCAAAGAATTGACCTTGAGTGGCAACTCGCCAACCAGATTCCAATATTTAACTTTATGGATTACCCGGAGTGGACCCAAATACTGGATTTGGTGTCATTTGAAAATCGTCCACCTTGAAAAGAAAAATACGGAAGGTATTTTTTCGTTTGGAAGACCGGGAGAAAAGGGATTTTCCGGAAAACTTCCAGAAAATCCGGGTAGGGTAGGGTATTTCAATTAACGTCACACTGGAGCAACACAACGGGCTATTGGTGACGGTCCGGGATCAATCCCAAAGGGAAAGATCCGAGGACAACACCACGGTCAGATGACGAGGCAACACCTGAGCTGGCACCCCACTCTCCAAACTTCCACACCACGCCAACGTGAGGACATTTGAGGCCACGACAGATTTAACGTGCACCAGCCCCCTTTGTACACGACGGTGTTTGGCTGGATTCGAACTCGCAACCCTTCGGTTACTAGTCCGTTACTCTTCCAACCGGGCCACCGCGGCCCTCCAGAAAATCCGGAAGAGTTGAATCCACTTATGAAATACGGTTTAAGTTTGTGTTCATACAAGAATTATATTGATCCTCTTTTTAATTTGGACACAAGTTCAACCAACTATTTTGATGGTGTTAAATTAATTAATTACTTCACTAATTGGAAATATCTAGAATAAATTTTGGAAATCGAAAGAATATTGATTTTGAAAATAGCACTGATCAGAAAAATATGAAGGATTGAACCTTCATATTTTTCTGAGGAGAGTTGATGGAGAGGAGAGTTGATGTTTTTAGAAAGGTTTTATTGCAAAATTTCTCTGGAAAAACTTAGAAATTCACATAAGATGGAAATGCTTAAAGGAAATATTTGCGTGATGAACCTAAAAGTCAAAATATATCCCCTTTTTGACCTATGATTAATTATTTTCACATAAAACACTGTTTACATATTAACTTAATGAAATAAAACTAAAAGATGTCATTAATCAGTAGAAATTAAGAATGTACACAGAAGATGAAATGTGTTGGTAGAAAATTTTTAAATCTAAGATTAATTCCATTTTCATCAGCTTCTAAAAATTTACTTTTAAGATTCCAACTGAGGCAGTGTTTTTTAAAAAAATATTTGTTTAAAGAAGGCAGCTTTTATATGGGAAATAGATATTTTTATATAATGGGAGAAATGTCTTCAGGATTAAGAAAAATAAAAAAAATGTCTACCATAACTAAAACACTTCTGTAATAGTAGCTTTAGTAAAATAAATTCCTAAATAGTATCAAAAAGATTTTCTCCGGTGCTTATTTTAGCAGACAATATTCAAAAGAATTAGTTAAAACATTGAGCTAGCTAAGCATGAAACAGGTTTTCGAGAACCCACAAGAAGCATAAATATAAAATTTTCAAAATTATGGATATTGTTTATGAAACCTGAATTTTTTTTCCGATAATGTCATAACTAAAGCAATTTACTTCAAAGATTCTACGCTGATAGAGAATTGTTCAAAACTTTAATTTATAAAAAGAAAATCTTAATTCAAAATTATTTTAGATTTAATCATAATAAAAGAGCCAAAGTAACTATAACCGCGCCAAATTAGCTTTCATAAAGATAACCCTACTATTAGCTGTTGCTGTATGATTGGTTGCAGTGTCAATTGATTTCGCAATATCTTTTCTATGAAAACGGTGCCAAACTTATACAAACAATAGTGGCTTTCGAAGAAAAAATTGCCAAAACCTCTGAAAATTTGCAAAATTTATAAGATATTAAAACTAAAGAAAATAATTTTTGGAAAAAAATTATTTTTTCAGCATTACTGGGAAGCAATCTGAGTAATCGCAATGCTTAATATACATAATATACATCTCAGGTTCTCCAAAACTGCCAAATTAAGGTTGACTTAAGGATAGTTATTTAGTTGTTTTAGCGTAAAACGCCTAGAAATCTAGGCAAAGGAAATTTTAAAATATATTCTCTAATCTAATATGTTTAATAAAATATTTAACAGTTGATGAAATTGTAATGAATAAATGTTTTGTGAATTTTGCTCAAACACAGACACCAAAACCGACATAAAACGTTAAGATTAAACGGATTGATGCAATTAAGTTCAGTCACTAAATAACTGATTACAACCAGTAGGCAGTTTCATGAAAATATATTTAGCTGCTTGGATGTAGTACAGGCACACTCTTACAGACAGATACCAAACGTGGAAACTACACATAGATAACTTGAACTGGGGTGAAATATTCACTTTACAAACACTCCATTTTTATTTCTCTATATTTTCGATTAGTTTTCGAACAGATCATCGATTAAATTTCCGAAATCATCGCCTTTTCCACCAAAACAAACAAAATGATTTGGCGCAAATTTACCAAAAAAATGCTTGTTTGAAGCAGCTTGTAGCAAGAAGTATTTGCAGCAGCTTTGCTTGGAATTACCAACCCTGGCATTTTAACATGGGAATCAATAGGATGACTGTTAACTCCAGGTTACCTTAATTCGAATAACACTAATCCTAGTGATTGTCTCGTTCTTGTAATTAGCAAAACTGACCAGATCTTGATGGACGAGATATCTCGTCCTTTGAGAAATAACTAACCAGATCTTGATTCCATCATCATAAAAAAATAGGCAACATCCTGATGACGAGATTTCTGGTCATTACCAAAATTGATCATATCTTGATGAACGAGATATCTCGTCGGAACCATTTGGAAGATTAAGTCTTGTAAAAAAATGCATAATCATCAAAATCCTATTGGCAATAATTACCCAGGAAGTAATACGCAGACGGCCAACCTAGTGAAGGGATGTCGCACAGGGCACCGCAAACAATTCCTGAGACCGCTGTTCCGACTGGAGCTCCGCAACCGGCAAAGCTTGACAAAAGTCCTCGTTCATTACGTGGGAACCAGTTGGCCATCATGACGAAAACTGCTGGCATCATGGCACCCTAAAACACACTCATGCTTAATTTACTAAAGCAGAATTTAGTTGATAAATTCACATTAATGTTAAACATCATGATTCCTGAACTCCGAAAAGAATTTAGTTTTGCTGTCGGTACTGATAAATTAAAAAAAAAACTTATACAGAGGCTGTTCAGACAGATTTTGATGAGCTGTAAAAAATGGTATGCCTACGAAAGGATTTTATTTTCACAGCCAGTTAAATAGTTAAAGTATAACTTATCGTCTGCTAACTCAGAGTTTTGTTTACTTTCAAAATGGCGCTTTTAAATAAGCAATGGATGGAAGGCTATGTTTCCGCTCTTTTCGAAGAGAATTATGCTTATTCAATTATTCAAAAACGCTGTAAAAGTCATGTTTTTTTCTATATCTAAAGGTACGATAAGTAATATTATTAATGAGAAAGGAATAAAAGGGTAAAAGTGGAGAAATACTTCCAAAAAAGTATCCAAAAAAGAAAAAAAATTATGAGAATATTTGTAAGGTAAGATCTTTAATTTTAAAAGAGAATCCGCCAAGTCAAAGGACTATAGCAAAGTGAACGTGAGAACTTTCTCTAAGAGATTTATGATTGTTGCCGGTTTTGCATATAATGGAAAATTTAAAGTAAAAAGGAGGGGGAAATGTAAAAATCAACTCCCACATATTATCAAGACCATATTTTATCCCCAATATTCAAAAAAGAAATACCATATCTTTATCCACAGTGACAACAATCAGTAGAACTGCATCAGGGTAAAGCGAACGGCCACACATCTAAATCGACTATTAAATTCTTGGAAAAAATGGAACAAGAAACTGGTATCAAGTCAATACCCTTTACTGATATTCCTGCTAAATCTCCAGATGTTTCCACCCATGGACTTTTGAGCCTTTGGACTTTTAAAAAGGGCATTATCGATACGTCGACCGAAAACCATTCAAGGACTGGAAAACTGTGGAACAAGAATGGGACAAAATACCACTGTCGATACTACAAAAGTCATTATTATCATGGAAATTAAGGTGTAGATAGTTAACAATAAGGGCTATCAAATGGAACATTTAAAACACAAAAATTTGATATAAAAAATTGTGCTTCAGTCCATTAAAATCGTTCAAAATATGTCCGAACAGCCTCTGTATAATTCACGTTTTATACGGAATTACCATTTTCTAATTTATTCATTTTTAAGTTTTCTTAGACCGCCGTGGCTCAGTAGGTTTTCCTTCTGAGCTAGAAACCGTAGAGGAAATATAAAAGCAAAGTGAGCAATGGTAACCTTTTTATGTGCCCAGGATCATGTGTCCAAAACTAATAGTAGACCATTAGACTCTTTCGTCTGCTGAGTGGAAACGAACATTTGTCATGTGACTGATCCACGGGACGGGAGAAGACGCGCATCCATTGATTCATCATCTGATTAGTCCGAACGACTCTCAGTAGTGAACTGGCTATTTCACCATTTCTGTCGCCACTCTACACAAATGTGCATTCACACACTACCCTGTCACAAGATGTTATATTACCAAACGAGGCAATAAGATGCCAAATCTTCATTGCTATGCAAAAAATGATTCTTTTAGTGTGCTCTAACACCCTTTGAAGTTTGTTCCATGAGTTAAGAATCACCCTGTATATGTCCGTAATGGTACAAGAAAAAAATTAAACAACTAACTACAGTATATAGACAGACGTAAATTTGATACAAAGAAATTACGTAAGCAGATGTGTTGGAAGATCTCGGTACATGAAAGGGTATAATGTGGAAAAAAGCTTTAATACTGTAATTGCTATCGTATGTAGAAATGCATCCTCATATGCCATCCCTCACAGCAATAGTCTCCTCGGTGAGGGCATTGATATATAGCATGATGGCATCCTTGAGATCTTGCAGATTTCGAGGGTGATTCAGGTAGACAAGGAATTTCAGATACCCCATGAAAGGAAGAGCAGCGATACTGCCTGTTTCCTTAGATCTTACGATCATAATCCTTGCAGAGGAAATACCATATTCCCGAGTTAGTTACTGCATATCTTGTTTCTGCCGGATTGCGAAGATTTTCCGCATACAGGTAATCAATTTGAACCAGAATACCCGTATCAAAACATCATGCCGTACAAAATGCTCATTCAGCAGCCTGGAGCTTCACAGGCACAAACCTTTTATGCTACGAACTCATTTGCCTACAACTGCATAGAGGTATGCTTCAGTATTTCATATAGAAATCATTGCATTTATTCCTTTTTTAGTGATTGTTATTTCGTATTTTATCATTTCCTCAAATTTCGTTCCGTATCCTGACTTTTGGATTATACTGGATTTTGGAACCCCACTATACTGTATACATGAAAATGCATTACCTGAGAAAAGCCTCTTATGAATTGGGTAACTATAAGTGCATAGATACTCCATCCAGCAGCAAATGGAGAAATAGATGCACACAAGACAGCGCATAAGTCTGAGAACCAGAGTGTTCCTTTAGCACCATAAGTTTCTGCAATTCTTCCGGCAAAAAGGTTCGAGATCATGAAACCAAAAGAACCCACGCCTAGAGCATAACCTTGTGACTGTGAGTCCCAGATGAAAGTCCCTTCTTGCTGAAAAAGTTAAAGTTAGTTACAGAAGTAGAGTTGCTGGCTTAAATAAATTAAGGAAATATTTTATTGGAAAATCATAACTAAAAATGTAATGTGTAAAATTTGGTGTAATCATGAATAAAATAATAAGTTTACATCAGTTCAAAAATAGGAACAAAAGATTTATTTTTATCGGAATATTCGACGATACAGGTTGGTTGGTCTTGGGTTTTATGGCGTAAAGGTTCACATTTGGGCCAAGAGAAGAGAAGAAAGAGAAAGATTGCTTGGGGGGGGGAGCCGGGAGTCGCGATCCCCACGTTTATCAGAGGCAATATGGCTTTTCCCATGGCAGGCCCATGAGAAAAGAATCGATCACTTGAGTGCCTCGGGTTAGTGAAGCCCATACACACCTAAAGAAGATGTGCCCCCCTAGCGGGACGATACAGGATCTTGTTAAAAAATACTTCAAATAAATGTGTCAGAAGTTTTAATATGGAGTGTTATGAAGGTAGAGTCCCCGATTCTCTTCAAATGAAAATACGTCTGAAAACTGTATCTGGATTCATCAGTTAAGAGTACAGACCTCTATAGGCTTTCACTGCACCTTATATACAATACATGCGTGCTTCACTGCACCTGATATACTTGCGTGCCTAACTGAACCATTCCATCCAGTGGTGTGAGGTGAGGGGTACACATGAGGGGTAGTCGTCTAGGATACACATCAGCTTCACGGAACCTACTGCGAACAGTTGAAGCTTACATCAGCTTTCCAATACCGGCAACAAGAGTAAATTTGAGCTTGGTTGATGTAGAGGTTCTCTGCCTTTGTGCGGTTAACTGGAGATATCGGTCATCAACTGCATTTGTAGCTCTCGGCCTTCTTTGTCTGTGACCTCAGTGGCACATCTTCTTTAGGTGTCTACGGGCTTCGCGGATCCGACGTACAATAGCGAGCTTTTCTTTTCCCATGGGTCTTATTGTCTTTACTAAATATGGGGATCACGTTCCGGGATATTCAAGCGATCTTTTTCTTCTTTCGTCCCACTGCTCTGCTCCCCAATCACTCTTTTTTTCCCTTTTACGCCTCTTTTTTACTTGACGCTGTTTGTGTTTGGTGCAGCTTAGCCAAATATGACCCTTGCGCCATAAAAATAAAAACAAACAACCAACCTTCATTGGATGTACCTCCTGCATGCAGAATCTGCGCTTAGAAATGCATTCCATCATCTATGGATTGCAGAAAGTCTACCTCTAGTAGGTTCGAACTATTGTAGGAAATGATGTTTCGAGCTAATTCCTATAAAATGCCCCCCTATCTATTTTTCATCCAAATTTTAAACTAGGAATCAGGGCATGTTTTGATATGCGTTTTAAAACGCCAGCTCCACAAATTTGCATACTATTTGCGCTATAGCATTATTTTTCATGTCGCGTAGTCTAATTTTGTTCAAATGGATTTAATCGTAAATTCAAAAGTTTATTTTCAAACATGGTTAAATATTACATATTAAGACAATTTTTGAATTATAATATCAGTTGAAGACAAATTTGGAGATTTTTGGGAGGTTTAGGATTGCATTTAACACTCCTTGTATCTCGTCATTAGCAAAACTAATCAGATCCTGATGGACGAGATATCTCGTCATTGGAAAAAATATTGATCAGATCTTGATCTCGGCTTCATAAAAAATTGGCAATATCTTAATTACGAGATATCTCGTCATTATCAAAATTGATCCGATGTAGATGGATAGGATATTTGAGAGAAATTTGATATGAAAGAAACCATTTGGAGGGTTAATATTATTTGGAAGGTAATTTTCATGTCTCGGTTTTTCTTTCTTATAGGTAGAATTTGTAGGCATTACTTCCAGGTGACATCTTTGCAGTTTTCAAACATGTTTGCAAGCTTAAGAAAAATTTCTAATGGATGCACTCTTAAAAAAATCCTTTTTGCTTCTTTTTTGTCAGCCTTTGTTTTCAATAACAAAGTGGTTATACAAAGTGGTTAACAAAGTGGATCGAGTGGTATTCTTAAGATGTCTTATACCTTTGACAAACGTCCTGTTTGGTACTGTTCAATTCAGAATTGAAGACAAACTACACTGGCATGTGAAACTTAAGGACCGTTCCGTAAGGAATAAATTAAATTCATACCACAGAGACTTCAGTATGCACCACATTAAAAAACATGTGAAAAAATAAATTCGGGGATTAAAACAGGGGAAGGTATTAAGAAAGGGCTGTAAAGCATTGTGCACCATTGTACAGATCGCTCTTTCCTAGAGATGGAATAAAGCAAAGTGGTGGTGTTTCATAGAGAATATATCTCTTACCTACAATAGTTGCTTTGCAGCGCCTAAGCATGCTTAACACCAGTTGGTCGATGAGCTCTTGGGGCAACATTGTCCACTTCTCTGTTAGTCTTCTTTTCAGTTGATTATCGACATTTTGCAGAGAATGCTGGCGTGCGACATTACGTTCCATATATGTTTTATAAGATTCAAATCGGGGAGTACTGCATGCCAGTCCTTACGAGTGATATTCTCACTTTCCAACATTCATCTGCAGAGCTTTGATGTGATCTGGCATTATAGTCCATAAAAATGAACTCAGAACCATTGGCACCCCGTGAAAGACGCACATGGAGAAGTGCCACCTTACTGCTGTAGAAGTGTTTCCAGTTACTGAACCACGCTCGAAAAAAGGAGTGCAGAACGACCTTTCAGCATGTAGCCTCTCCAGACTAGAACTATTCCACCATACCGATCTCGTTCGGTAATATTTGTGGGAGGTACCATGTTTTCACCTCTCTCCAGATCAGCTGACGTCCATAATAGGACGTTGGACTGAAGTGATTCTCATCGGTGAAGAGTACAGTACCCCATTGTTGTATGATTCATTTTTTGTCGTCTTGGCACCATTGCAAACGGTGTCTTCGATGTGTTGGCGTTAACGGGATTCATTCTGGGTAACATTCTGGTCGTCGGGCAAATAGTTCCACCTTTATGTAAAGTCTGGCAACAGTGAACCCAGATACTTGCGTCCTGAGGTCATCTGCAGTTCCTTTGCAATATTGCCTGAAGTCTTGCGTCGATCTCGTTTGACCTGTGGGACGATATATTGGTCATCCCTTTGCATTGTTATCCCCTGGTAAGCCATCACCGACTTTTCTAACAGGTGTTCCTGTTGTTTTGAAGGTCTTCCATGCACGTGAAACAATGCTATGGACGATACGAAACTCTTTAGATGCACTAATCACACTGAGCTCTTCCTCCAACTTACTAATTATTGGACAATACGTTATTGTCTGAACCACAATAAGAATTCACTTGATCCTCTTACAACCACGTGCGCTCTTGCTTTCTACTTCCTAACCTTGCTTGGAAAAGCTGCTTTTATCAAGTTCAGCGCTGTCACGTGACGTGCAACATCACTTTTTGGTAATTTTGCATACTCATCGTCTTTCTACCAATCGGCTTTCGCTATGCAATGAGTTTTGCTTCATTTTTCGGGTTTAATCTGGTGGAAGTTCTCAAGGTTGGTTAGTTTTGTGCCGCCTACAACTCGAAGGTTGCTAGCACAATGGACATACCCACTGAACCATGACGGCCCCTTTAATTTCATAGAATACTATCGGTCCTTCAGTTTTGCACACCAGTGTCTTAATATGTGGAACAAAAGTATGCAAATGTAATACTTATTTTGGGACAAAGGGAGTATACTTTTAATAATTATTGAATAATTATAAACTATAATTATTTAACTCATCAGTAAGCGGTATCTGCCAGATACATTGTAGGAAATTGCTAGTTTTACCAACTATTGTATGTATCACTAATCCATAAAAACAGGAAAATAAAGTTTTATAAACCTATAAAAACATGATAAAATGCATATATATATTCAAGTTCCTCTATTTTATAATTACATAAATCGGTGAGTCTTACAAGAATAACTTACATACCTTGGGTTTCGTTGATATATATTCTGTATGTACAGGCATCGGGCACGATATTATGCTAGTATTCGGGTGATTAATTTCGTTTGTTGGTTGCGAGCGATTTACCATTGCTACTATAGTATTAGGCACTACCGCCATATGAGCATTTACGATGACAAAATAAAAGAAGCACCATAGAGACACCAGGTGTCTATATCCGAGACCACAAATTCCTGGAAAGATAGGAGGCATGGTTTTTGAAAATTTACTCAGTCATGCTCATCACATAACGCCATAATTTAAGGGGTTTCATATTCTTCTGGTTTACTATTATAACTCCATAAAAGGATTGAAAAGTTGTTATTCACATTATATTATCAACATAAGAATAGCATCATTCTGTTACAAATTTAATTCAAATAAAAATAATTATTTCGTAAATATTATGCAGGATGTTTGATGGCGAAATTGAAATATAAGAAACATTCTTTAAGAATCAAAATATAAGTGTAGCATAGTAATGTAGTGTTAGCACTTAAATGTAATAAAATAATTTAAATGAATCACATTAATGTGGTATAAGCACTGAAATGAAGCATATAAATGTAGTATAAGCACTTCTTAGTTGGTGGCGCAGCCTTTCCGTCCCGACTAACTGTAGTCACTATGCATATATAGAAGGCCTCATGAACTTCTGGCAGAGGTTTCGATAAATACTTACAAGAATCGTTATCACAGGGTGTGAAAAAAAACTTCGAACATCGCTTGCCGACTATGGAGATTGGCAAGATTTCCTCACTTGTGTTCTTATGTGATAAGAGGTAGGTGTCATTCAGTTCAACCAAATATGGAGCATATTTGATGTTCTTTAAATAGGGGGACGGATAGAGCCTTATCTCTATCTGTTCGTCCTACTGTTTATAGCCTGGCTAGGGCATAAGCTTGAAGGGATTAGGTGAAATGTTTACATAGGCATCTATGTCTTATTTTGGTGATCACAAAAGTTCGACATACAGAAACCTACACGCCTTGTCTTGGCTTCAATTCCTGAACCATTTTCCTAACCCTAGACGGAGGTTAAATGTTCTTTGCCACACAAATTTATCCAAGCGGCTTATCACTCGGAAAAACATCGGTTGATGCTTGATGAAGCATGTTAATCTGGTATGAGAACTTAAATGAGTGATACTAATATGGTATACTTACTTAAATGATTCATACTAATATGGTATACTCACTTAAATGACTCATACTAATGTTGTATTCTCACTTAAATGTAGCATATTAGTGTGATGTAACCATATAATGAAATGTCGTAAGTGTAATTTCTGTAATGAAATGCGTATGTCTTGCCAGTGGAACTAAACATCTTAAGTCTGATGTCGTGTTAGTTTGAAACCAGTTTAGAACTTCTCTAAGTTTTCTTCAATAACAACATCTATTCTTCTAAATTGGTGCTTTAAAGCAGCTTTTTTCAACTTCTTAATAGTTACGAAGGGGATTAGCACATACGTAGATAACCTTTGATGCGTTCACCTTTTTAAAAACGCATAAATAAACTTCGACGGACCACAGCTGCCTTTTCTGCTTTTTATTTAACAGGACGTCACACACATTTTGTACAACATATAAAGACAGCTGAACATTATTGAGTTGATGCAATTGTGGGTGTCGAGATAAACATTAATTACCCACTTCTGGTTATTGCTGCTAACTTTGCAGCGTCTAGTAGTCAACTGGCGATGGGCTCAGTCGGCTCGGGTATTGCGCATGCGTGAACATTTTCGCCTCTCTGGTTGGCGCACGTGCGGCAACATCCCGCCCGGCCTTGCCATGTTCTCATGCAAGAACTTAACAATTCTATTTTTTTTTGTATAAGTCCAAACATAAATGAATGCTTAAATTTCAGTTATAATCAATGTAAACTAATAAACAATAACTAATCACTATGAACACAATAATCACAATAGTAAGATAAACAGTATACACTTAAGCACTAGAATTTTCATAAAGAACAAATATTATTATTATTATTTGAAAACAATACATTTAATTTTCAATAGGCAGTACACTCAATCTGGAGATGGACCTTTTATAAACTCCCTTACTGGTTTTCACGTCAACAACTCGTACTTTTCTATCCTGTCCGAGATATATGGCTATTATTCGTCCCAATAACCATTTATATGGTGGGAGATTTTCTTCCCTTATCAAAACCATGTCCCCTATTTTTAGATTTTCTTTATCAACTACCCATTTCTTTCTTTGTTGCAGACTATTCAAATATGAAAGGCTCCATCTTTTCCAGATTGTTTGTACCGATTTTGTAATTCTCTGCCAAGCATTAAGGCGATTTGTCTCAATATCAGTTAGAGACGGTTCGACTATGGCCGTCATCGGCCTTCCTATCAGGAAATGTGCCGGCGTCAGCACCTCCAAGTCATCAACATCGGCCGAGAGAGGGGTAAGCGGGCGAGAATTCAAAACAGCTTCTATCTGGGTCACGAGAGTTAGCAACTCTTCATAAGTAAATTTTGAATTCCCAGCAACGCGTTTGAAGTGATATTTAAATGCCTTTATGTTTGCCTCCCAGAGGCCTCCCCAATTCGGACTTCTTGGGGGAATAAAAGACCATTCTATGTTTTCTTCCGCGAAAAAGGCAAATAAAGATTCCTCTTTTTCTTGAACAAATCTAAATAGGGCTCTAAGTTCTCTATTAGCCCCTACCATGTTTGTCCCATTATCCGAGAATATTATATGTCATTTTCCCCTTCTCGAAATAAATCTTTTCAGTGTGTTTATTAGAGCTTGTGAAGTTAAATCACTGATTATTTCGAGGTGTATGGCTTTTGTCACTAGACATATGAATATACAAACATAAACTTTAATTTCGGGACCTTTTCTCTGATATCTGTTTTTGATTAAGAATGGCCCGCATAAATCAATTCCAGTCGAATTAAAAACTTTATCGGGTGTTATTCTCTGCATTGGCAAATTGCCCATTTTTTGTGAGCACTCATTGGGATTGGCTTTAAAGCAAATGACACAATTGTGCACGATTTTTTGCACAAATTTCTTCCATGAATGGGCCAATATTTTTGCCTAACCTGAAAAAGTAAATGTTGAGGTCCAAGATGAAAATACTTTTCATGATAATATCTTACGATAATTTCAGTTAACTTACCTTTGGAGGGGAGTAATATAGGGTGTTTACTTGAATATGACAGCTGAGAATTCTCTAGTCTGCCTCCTACCCTTAAGATACCTTTACTGTCTAAAATTGGTGATAAATTTAAAATCTTGCTTTTATTTGGAATACTACAACTGGACTTGAGGGCTGATATTTCTGCAGACAATTCCTCACTTTGAAGTTGTTTGACTAAAAACACCTCAGCTTTAGAGATCTCATCCGATCCCAGGGGACCTTGTCTCTTATTCCTAGGGTTCCTACAATTATTCACAAACCTAAAAAGAAAACTCAAAATTCGAATTATAGTTAAAAATTTGCTGTTACGGTTAACTAGATAATCAAAAATTGTGTTTTCAGAATTTAAAGTCAATAAAGTGTTTTCATTAGAGACTTTAGATTTTAGTTCTGGTAAGTACTCTTCTTCATTCGGTACTGGACACTCATCATCAGTTCCCACGAGTTCATCAGACTGTAAGAAGAAAGGTCCATTCCACCATTTTTCATTATGTAGAAGCGATTCAGCTTTAAGACCCCTGGACAAGAGGTCTGAAGGATTGTCCTTTCCGGCACAGTGATACCACGTATCGGGATTTGTCAACCTTGTGATTTCCTGGACTCGATTCGCCACGAATTGTTTCCACCTTTTTGAAGACCCCTTGATCCAAAATAAAACAATTTTGGAGTCTGTCCAATGAAACACAGTGCAGTGCCTTTTCTGACTAATGATTTCTTGAACCTTTGAACTCAAGCGAGCTGCTACCAAAGCACCCAGAAGCTCGAGCCGAGGTAACGTAACACTCTTTAATGGTGCTACTCTGACTTTAGAGGTGACGAGGTTTACAAGTACCTTACTTTGTTTTTTAACTTTCACATAAACTGAAGCTCCATATGCAAGTTTGGAAGCGTCACAAAAGGTATGGATTTCTATGATGTCATTTTCTTCTTTGGTAGAATCTAGTACCAATCTTGGGACTCTGAGCTCATTTAAGAGCGGCAGCTCCTTGCACCAATTCAACCACTTTTCTTTAATCTCTGGAGGTAAAATTTCATCCCATGTGAATTTCCTCGACCAGAGTTCCTGAATGAGGCTTTTCATTCTTATTGTAAAGGGGGTAAGCAAACCCAACGGGTCATAGATTTTCCCAATGGTTTGCAGAAGAAATCTTTTAGTGTTTTCATTGTCTGAAATGAATTCTAATAGACCTTTTGTGTCCACGGTCAGACAATCTTCTTGTGTTTGCCAAGCCAAACCCAATACTTTCGTCTTGTTGGTTCCCAAGCTGACAGAATTTTCAACTGGATATGTCTCGAAACCTTCTGCAGCCCACTGACTCATCAACGTAGCGTCATTGGAGATCCATTTTCGCATCACCATCCCTGCTTCTTTCATGATATTTTTGGCACAGCTGGAAATAAAAAGTGCCTCTTCACGAGTGTCTTGTCCTGTGATCCAATCATCAACGTACATGAAAGAATCTAGATGTTGTACAGCTGTGCAAAACTCATCTTTATACTTATCAATGTGATGTTTAACAGTAGCCGCTAACAGGAACGGGCTAGCGTTGACCCCAAAGGGTACCCTGTTGAAACGATATATTTGCAGGTTTGGCCTTTTGTCAATACGAGGATTACTGTCAGTCCACAAAAAACGTACAGCATCTTTATGGTTGTCTTCCAGGCAAATTTGAAGGAAGGCTTGACGTATATCAGATGAAATTGCAATTCGATTAAGTCTAAAGTTGATAAGCACATCTAGTAGATTTGGATATAAGTTGGGACCCTGCCACAAGCAGTCGTTTAAGGACAACTCATTAGTCTGGTGAGATGCTGCGTCAAATACTATACGTGTTGTAGTTGAAACCCGACCTTCCTTTTTTACGGCTTGGTGGGGCAAATAATATGTTGGTTTGTCTTTATTTATTTCAGAATTTTCGACTTTCTCAACTATTCCTTGATTTAAATAATCCTGAATAATTTCTGTGTACTGTGAATAAAGTTCCCAATTTTTTTGAAACCTTCTCCACAAACTATGGAATCGTTGTTTTGCTACCGGAAGATTATCTAATAATTGTTTCCAATCTTTACGAAATGGCAATCCCACTGTATATCGCCCTTTATTGTATCTGACTGTTTGTTCAAAGATTTCCATGGCCTGATCGTCTTCACGAAAGCAAGGATCATCTTTTATGCCAAGAGATTCGAGTTCAAAAAATTGTTTCAAAGTGTCGTCTATAGAACTATCGTCTTTAAGAAGAAAGCACGATGCCACATCATTAGTTTCGATTTCGTCGAGTCTTCCACCCGCGACCCAACCAAATTCAGTTTCCTTAAACAGTAATTCTTCATTCACTTTGTAAAGATTATCTTTCATTATTCGACAAAAAATATCTGCATTTAATAACGCATGAATCTCTTTGGCTTCGAAAAAACAAGGATCCGCTAATTTCAAAAATTCAGGAATTTTTATTTTTGAAATATCTAAATTAACACTAGGCGTCAACCCAGTAATCTTGTCAGTAACTAAGAACTCAATAGGTTCCACAAAACTTCCGTTTTCATTCGAGATGAAAGTCGTCAATTTCCCTTTCAAATTTTGTTTTGTTGAATTCAATCCAGAAACCGAAGTTTGTACCTTTTCTAATCTAATACCAAGGAAATCACTCGTTTTTCTGGACACTATATTAACATTTGACGCGCTATCAAAAATACATCTACATTTTATTAATGTTCCATCTTTATTTTGCAACCAAATTATACCCGTAGATAATAAAACACTCTTTTTATTTTGATTAGATATGCTTGTTAAAACAGTGTTTTGGAAAGTGGAAGAATTTATTGCGGCAGATGAGCTTTCGTTTTGATTTCTGAATCCGCTGCGGACACGTGTTTACTTTCGACCGGCGCCTCTTTCACACTAGCGTCAGCATGTCTACAAATTGATTTAGAATGCTTTCCACCGCAGCTACATAAATAATTCGAACAGCACTCATTTTTTCTGTGATTTTTTCGTAAGCACAGTTCACAAAGTTTATGAAACTTAACCAGTTCGAATCTTTTTCCGAGGGAATATTGTAGAAATTTTGCACATCTGAAAACAGGATGAGGATTCTTTTCAGAACAAATTATACAGCTTTTATTTTCATTGTTTTGATTAACCAATAGAGTTTTGGATTTGGAAACGAAATTACAGGATTTTCTCATCATCGTTTTTCCTTCGGGAATAAAATTTCTGTCTACAGCT
The DNA here is from genome assembly GCA_933210815.1 of Meta bourneti. Classification (NCBI taxonomy): domain Eukaryota; kingdom Metazoa; phylum Arthropoda; class Arachnida; order Araneae; family Tetragnathidae; genus Meta; species Meta bourneti. Next base: position 65,820,938 of record OW119928.1, read on the forward strand.
AACAAGACTGCTTCACGTTGTTCTAAAAAGGTCATGAATTGATCAAAGGAAGGGACCTCTTTAGATTTTTGTAACAATTCAAAGTTCTTTCTGGATTCTTTATCCAATTTTTTAAGCATAATATTTAACAGAAAAATGTTAAATAAATCATTTTGTTCAAATTTTAGCATCTTTAAAGCGCGTAAATTCTTTTGGATACAATCGATCATTGCACGAATTTCTTGTGCATTCTCACTTTCTATTTTCTTAAAGTTCAAAATAGATTGAATATGAACATCAACAATTAACCGTTGATTGTCATATCGCGATTCAAGAGCTTCGTATAAGGAAGAAAATGAATCGAAAGTAGATGCAAATTCTTTAACTTCTTCTACAAGACAAGAATTTAAATAATATAATTTCTGTGACTGACTAAGTTGATCGTTCGACGTTATCAAATCATCAAATTGATTCTTGAATGCACTAAAATGTTCATATTTTCCCGTAAATGTGGGAAGGACAACAGGTGGAATTTTAGTTTTAACTAGCAAAGTTTCAGTTTGTTTTTCGTCAACTTCAGTCACAGACTCACATTTCTTATTAGAATTAATAAAGAGCTTAATCTTTACCTCTAAATCTTCAAGGCGTAGTTCACACTGTTCTATATCATCCTGAAATTCTATTAATTCAGGTGCTGGGGCCTTTTCTATGCAGAAGGAGTATTGTTTCAGTTCATCAACTTTTTGCTGCAGCTGATCTATTTTCTTCAATTTCACATCAAGTTCCGTTTTACTTCTGTCTGTTGACACTTTATCAACAAAGTTTTCAATTCTGGTAATACTTTCTTTTAAGGAAGTTTTCGCTTTTACGAGTTCTGTCTCCCGCTCTGACGGGACCAAGTGATGCGTTCACCTTTTTAAAAACGCATAAATAAACTTCGACGGACCACAGCTGCCTTTTCTGCTTTTTATTTAACAGGACGTCACACACATTTTGTACAACATATAAAGACAGCTGAACATTATTGAGTTGATGCAATTGTGGGTGTCGAGATAAACATTAATTACCCACTTCTGGTTATTGCTGCTAACTTTGCAGCGTCTAGTAGTCAACTGGCGATGGGCTCAGTCGGCTCGGGTATTGCGCATGCGTGAACATTTTCGCCTCTCTGGTTGGCGCACGTGCGGCAACAACCTTTATACAAAATGTTATTGGTGTTTTTTGTTGAAGTATTTCGCTTCAAACAACTACTGACTACCAATTTGAGTTTCTATTGTGTTTATGCAATAATAAATGCACACTTTACTCCTAATTTGATTTGTAGCTATATGTATGGGAGCAATTATGTTCAAACAGTTTTCCATTTATTTATTTTTTAGATATAAATATTTATATGCATCAAATTACACTCTGAATTATTGAGTTACAAGCGACAGTCAGGGAATAGTCCTAGATAAATTATGACAGCACGAATACAGTGGAATCTTATTTATGAGACTCAAATTAAGAGCTTAGACTTATGAGAAATATTAATCCAGGACCAAACTCAACATCGACTTAAGATGCTTAAGAGCCACTTGCATGTTTCCGTGAAACAAACCCTACAATGATAATTGTTTTTGTTAATCCATTTATCCCAATAACATCTTAGTTGAGGGCTAAGTCCCTCTGCTCCAATTAGCTGAAATCACTACGGATGTAGAAAAGACCGCGAGGAAAATATGGCAGAGGTCTCGATGAATCTTATCCCTATTTATCCGTCCTACCATTTATAACTTGATTCGGGCTTACGTTTGTAGGGCTTAGGTGAAATTTCCACCTAAGCATCTATCTCTAATTGCAGTCACCGTGATAAAATTCGACTTACGTGAACCTACAAGCCTTGTCATGGTTCTGATGCCTGAACGATTCTCCGAATCCTTGTAGTTGGGCTAGGAATTGTTTGCCACACAAATTTACCCAAAAGGCTTATCACTCGGAGACAGATAGGGTGATGCTTAATGTCCGTCTTGGTTTACCGCAAATGGAGTTTGGAGTAATTGGAGTTTCGCCGCAAACCCGCAGTCTAGCATGTAGTGAAGAAAATTAGCTACTTCCACACATAAACATGTGTCCGACGTCGGATATACCATACGGAAAAAGTATTCCGACAACCTTCCCTAGTTAGTAAGTAGCTGATTTACAAAGGGGTCGTACAGATGCATTCGTAGACCTGGTTTTCGTTCTAATAGCTAGGATCTTAAGAATAAAAGAACATCCAAAACAAAAGCTAAAACCATTTATTCTGCTCATACTTTCGGTTTCTTGTCTCGACAAAAAACGTTCATCTCCATACTTTAAACTGCTGCATTTGGGATCTTTCCCAAACTGATGCTCTTATCGAATGTTCCAAAAAATTTACCTAAACTCTATCATATAGTATCATAGGTTCAAGCACAAAAGAGCGTTAATAATTCTCTAATTCACTTTGAGCTGGTGCTACCAGATTTAAAAATGATAGTTTTTTTGCAAACTCAATTGCATTTCCTGACAGTACAGGGAGAGTTAGGACAAATGAAACTCAATTTATTAGGTATTAATGAAAAAAAATTATATTGAAGGGGTTAGATCATAGGTTCTCAACGTGGGCGATAACGCCCCCTTGTGAGCGTTTGAGACTTTCAGGGGGGCAGTAGAAGACCCAGAGAAAATTAGGGGGCGTTGAGATGGCACGGAGGGGCGTGGGCAGATTAAAAAAATATAGTCTAAAAAGACAAAAAAAAATACGCTAATCACGTACTAACTAAAGTAAACTTTAATATTGGTTAATTTTTGTTATTGTATGTATTTTTTGTATTTTAATCATTTTTATCACGTGTGCGAAAATTCACATATTTCGGTAGTTCGGGAAGTGGATGAAAATTGAACTTAAAGATTCCATTACATTCAGATCTACATTAAATTGGATGATATAAAAATTTTTAATTTTAGATTTGATTTAAAAATTTTTAATTTTAGATTTGAATTAAAAATTTTTAATTTTAGATTTTAATTAAGAATTTTCAAATCTTCCAATTTCACGTGAAATATCTCATATATAAATACAGGTAAAGTTAACAAAAGTCTGTTAATAAAAAATAGCAAAAAATATGCTTGTAGCAATTCAGTTATAACAAGTTTTTGTTAAATAACGTGATTTTTGCAATCCTGCAAGAATTGACAGTATTATCTGTGTTTGTTCTAACCCGCACTCTGCTCCCGCATCACCCTTGCCCCCGCGCTTTACTTCCGCGCCGGGTGTTATAAACGAGTCACTGCATGTTTATCTTATTCCTGTCGATGCGTGTTATATGTCTCCAACCTATATAAAGGCAGTGATTGTTCATTTTATTTTCATTAGCATTATCGCGCGCAATTGATGACAGGGTTTTAAAAGTTGATCTTTTCACTACTACTACTCACGTATATGTAAAGTAAAAACCATGCGGAAGCAAAAAAAGAAGAGACGGTAGTATAGTGTGGATTATATTAAATACGGATTTATCGAAAATCCCACAAATCCATCATCGCCAATGTGCCTTATTTGTCAAAAAACATTTTCAAATGAAGCGATGAAGCCTTCTAGGCTTCAAGATCATTTTAATAAAGTACACCCGGATAAGAAAGACAAAGATGTAACCTATTTTCAAGACATGAAAAAGAAGTACGAAATTCAGCCAACTATATCAAAACTTTTTTCATCAGCTTCTAAGCAAGACGATGACGGACTTCGAGCTTCGTACAATATCTCATTGTTGATTGCTAAAACAGGCAAACCACATACTATTGGGGAAGATTTAATTTTACAGCTGTAAAAGAAGTAATAACCACTGTGCTCCATAAACCAGCTGCAGATATTATCCGAAAAATTCCTTTGAGCAATAGTTCTGTGCAAAGACAAATTGATGAGATGGCTGAAAACATTGAAGAATCATTGTGCAATCATCTGCAGACTTGTCAATTTTCAATTCAGCTGGATGAGTCCACTTTACCAACCAATGAAGCATTGTTATTGTCATACGTGAGGTTTATCAAAGATGAGAAAATATGTCAAGAACTATTGTTTGCTACCAATTTGGAAACAGACACAAAAGGAGAAACCATATTTAATACACTGGAAAAGTTTTGTGACGAAAAGAAAATTCCTTTTAATAATATTTTGTCAGTTGCTACGGATGGCGCACCGGCTATGACAGGGGGTCACAAAGGTTTCATAGCGTGCTTAAAAAATAAAGTTCCTGACGTGCTTGCTGTGCATTGCGTAATTCATCGCCAGCATTTGGTTGCGAAAAATCTGAGTGAACGCCTCCATACATCACTGCAATATGTTATCAGAGCAGTTAATAAAATCAGAAGTAACTCGTTGAATGACAGATTATTTAGTCAGCTTTGCATTGCCAATGAAGATTTCAACCGATTGCTGCTTCACACAGAGGTGCTCTGGCTGTCAAAAGGTACTTGTTTGACTCGATTTTACAATCTGTTTGGGTCTGTGATAGAGTTCCTAGGAAACAAAGACACGGGATTGCGCGACAACCTCATCTCATCAAAGAACGATATTGCGTACTTGACAGACCTGTATAAATTGTTTAATGATATCAATCTCCAACTTCAAGGCGACGACTTAAACTTGATTAAGACAAAAAATAGCGTTGCTGCTTTCGTGTCCAAACTGCTATTACACAAAAGAAATATCGTCAGACGCGAATTCAATAACTTCCCAAATTTATCAGCAGTATCATTCAAGCACGACGACTTGCTTGTTTACTGTCAACACTTGGAAAACCTCCACAGTGATTTCAAGGAACGATTCCAGGACATTTTAAACATGGATATACCAGACTGGGTTTTGGATCCTTTTTCAAATGTCAACACAGCAGGATCATCCCAGTTAGAAGAACTAATAGAACTGACGACAAATGAGGAATTAAAAATTAAATTCAAGAATGGCTACCAAGAATTTTGGCTGCAGAAGCCGATTTTGCAACTGTACCCAGGATTATGGTCGATTGTTCAACGATTTCTGATAGCATTCCCATCTTCCTATTTAGCTGAACGTGGATTTAGTGCTGTAGCAACGTTGGTAACTAAAAAGAGAAATCGGCTCCATGTTACTGAACGCGGCGACTTTCAGTTGTTTTTAAATAAAATCGAGCCTGATATTAACAAACTCCTTAAAATGCATCACATTCAACCTTCTCATTAGATAAGTTATAAATTCAATGTCTTTTGAATGTTAATAAAAATACTTTTCAATATAATTAAGTATGCGTTTTAATAGTTCTCATTGAAACAGTCTTCTTTAAACTCAGAAATAGGATAGGGTCATATCCTATCTTACGACTATAGTATATAATATTACACGTTTAAATATAATCGTGGCAATAGCTGTTTCAGATTCGCAAATAAAAGAATTGGGGGGCTTTAGAAAAAAAATATTGGGGCAAAATAAGGTTGAGAACCTATGGGTTAGATCAATATTTTTATAAACAAGAAATAGTGGCAGTACAAACAAAAATGCCCTAGGAATAATAAAATCTGACTCGAGAAATACAAGAACGGCTATTTTTTGTACACAAAGCGATTTAAGCAATTTTGATTGAATTGATTTCTCTGAAAAATCTGGACAATTTATAATTCCATATAAAATTCGGGTAACGCAAGCAAATTCGTAAGTTCTCTAGACGTTTCCAGTTGTCTGAAAAACCAATTTTCAATGCATTCGAATGACTCGGTATCTTGTTCTGTATCTATCATTCTATAAATCTTTACTAGAAATAATCGAAAGTGGGTATTAGGGTTTAGAAATAGGTAATGAAACACAGGTATAATCAGTTTTGGAGATTGGTAAGAATTACAGTATGCCAGTTTTCTTAGCTATGACTTTTTTTAATATTTTAGCTTTATTTTGCTTTGTTCTTAACGACATACTTGACGGTTAGTAGCAATAAGTAACCGCAAATGTCGTCAATATTCCAGTAGCCTCTGGAAATTTGATTTGAATGAAAATTTTTACCGTGTCAATTTTTCACAACAGCAATTTCTGTTATTTTGGCAGTGTAACATAGTTTGTAGTAAGGGTGTGATACATTAAATACATTTGATGTGGTGTAATATGCAAACCACCACAGCTAGAACCATTTTAAGATTTAAAATTCTAGAATGAATACTTTACAAACATTATTTCGAAAAGGGACTTACCTTTTCTATTTTTCATCTGTTCATCATCCTGTTCTTCTGTCATCGTCTGTGATGTCAAATCATACTCTTTTGCACGACCCAATTTTTCTGAAATACTTTTAAGGCCTTGCATTTCTCCTAAATTTTCTTAATTTTAAAGTTTTGTGTGAATGTACTTTTCTCTCAAAGTATAAGCTCACTGTGAGTTAGGCTTTTCTTCAATTAATCATTCCTATTGCATGAAAGAATACATGAAAGAATCCTGTCTCTGTCGCATAAGAAAGCAATACAAAAATGTTGTATTAAGTAATGAGTAAAAATATAATTTCGTTTAATCGTAATACCGAATTATTTTCATTGAAATAGTTTTACTTCGAAAACCAACATAACAACGGAACAGTAAAGAAATATTTGAATTAGGAATAGGTGCATAAACTAAAATAAATTCCGAAATAATTTTTAAGTTGATTAACAAATCTTACGCGACATAGTAACGTCTTGGAATGAGATTTTCTGTAGTCGGCCATCGAGTCTGATAATTCTGCAGGTAGGTTAACAATTACGTAATTTCGCAGGACATTGTTCAAACGTTATAGCTTGCAAATGTATAAATATTTTTAATATGTCCTGTTAAAGTCGACCTCGGATGAATCGCAAGAAATTATCGCAGATTGTACAAAAAGTTTTTTGCTTTTGGTTCCTGTTTTCCTGATTGCTCCCGAATAATCTTTAGTACTTTCAAAGGCTCTAAGTATTGAAATAAGTGCTTCAGAAGCAATTCGTTTTCATGCATTTGTCGGCAGGTCCTGTTCGGAACACAACATTGATAACACACTATAAGTGTGTTTTAAGGTTTAACTTATTTTTATCAGTATGATTTCATTCACAGTTATCTTATTTTTACTACTTGCTACTTTATTTATGGTTACCTGATTTGTATTAGAATCTTCAGGCTTTATTATTTATTATGTCAATAGCTTAGGTTCTCTAGTCGGTAATAGTAGTTGTAACTTTTGGCCATAGCACATGCGCAGCAGCACATACTTTTTCACCACTTTGGCAGTCAGGAATACAGTTTGTAGGTACAGACAGCTTTCTTTTCTTCTCTTTCCCAACCAACCAACATTTTTCTCTTTCTAAACTTTTATTCTTTTCAGCAAAATTTAAGGTCAATTCTGGTTTTCTGTAAATGATACTTTTTGAATTCTATTACAAGAACATTTAATAGGGTTCAAAAATAGGACAAAAGTAGAAAATAGGACAGACGTACCTGACGCAACATCAAACAAAGTCTTAAGTGGTCTTTTAGAACTTTTACTTTCAAATCATAGTTAGTATTACGGTTCACTTTTGAATATCTTGAAGGAACTATTTGTGACAGTCCTTACTTATAATTTGCAACACTCTTTCTCAGTAAACATTTGGTACGGTTTACCTATTTACTATGCTTTTAGCATTGACTCTAGTATCTAAATAAGTTCATGAATGTCTGTAAAGACAAGACACGACCTCAAGTGTTTTGCAGACAGATGTGAATCTTCAATATTGTTCTCATTGACCATATTGTTATTATAACTTTCTTATTTTGTCATATTTTCAATTGAGTAAAACACTAAACATCAGTTCATGAATGTCTGTAAGGAAACGACACAGCATCAAGTGTTTTGCAGACATATGTGAATCTTGTTCTCGTTGACCATAATTTTATACATTTTTTATTTGGTTATATTTTCAATTGCATATATTAAATAAAAATGAGTCAGGAATGTTTGTACGGACACGACACAACCTCGTGTCTTTTCCAAACATATGTAAATCTTTAATCATGTTCCCATTGACCACATAATTACAACTTTTTTTATTTGGTTGCATTTTCAAATTACGCAATATATCACAAAACGTTTTATGTTCGTTAGACACTGATTGAGAAACTCTAAAGCAATGTTTTGTAATATTTTCACCCATCCCAGTATAGTAAACAAAATACTGAGAATTGTTTAATGGCACACTGAAAAATTACGTTTATATTGTTATCACATTTTGTTTTTCTGCAACTGCTCTGAAAGTTACAAACAGTACAGTATTCGTAAAATACAACTTTCATGGTTTTTAAATTCCCCTTAAATTTTTCAAAAAAGTTAAGGGATCTTTGTAGCATCGCATTTATTGGATACTGCACACAGAACTATAATAAAGATGAATTATTATAAAACAATTCATGTGAATGCAAACATTTTTTCCTTAAAGAACAGTTTTTAAAATGACATTTATAATAATTATCGAGGATGGGATTTATGAAAACATTTCATAACACTCTTGAAATTCACAACAGTATATAGTACAGTAACAATGTAACATTATTCACAACAATACTCTATCATTCGATAGGTTAAGCATGTATCTTTTATTTTCTTGAGACATCGGTGACATTTATTTATAATACATTAGTTTGATTCCTGTGTGCTATCCAATTTTCCATTCAGTAAGTCTGTCTAAAACATTCTGTTAAATAACTGCATTTATTCAATGCAGATTAGTTTGACAAAAATGGTTCAAAAACTAATACTAATACAAATCATATCAATATTGCTGAAAGCAAGACCCATAAGAGCTATATTTACTTCAATTCATTGTTTATGGGTAGCATTTATTTTAATACATTATTCCAGTTCTATGTGGTCTGCAATACTTTTAATTTAATAGGTAAGTAGTTAATTAACGTAGCAGAGGAGCAATACAACGGGCTATTGACGTCGGACCGGAATCAATCCCGAAGGGAAAGATCCAAGGACAACACCTCGTAATTTTGAACCAAGTTCATATGGCGAGAACAGCACCTCAGATGGCACCGCACTCTCAAAACTTCCACACCATGTCAAAGTGAGGGCATTTGAGGCCACGACAAATTTAACATGCAACAATCCCCTTGTACACGACGGTTTTCGGGTGGACCTAGTTTCGAACTTGCAACCCTCCGGTTGTTAATCCGTTTGCTCTTCCAACTGGGCCCATTTAATTTAGTAATAGTCTGTCTAAAATAATTGCATTCGTTCAAAGCTGATTTGGTTGATAAAAATGGTCCAAAAATTAATTCTGATACAAATCATATCAACAATGTTCAAAGCAATTGATACCCTTAAGAGGTATATTTGGTTCAATTCATGGTTTACAGATAACATTTGTTTTAATATATTTTCCAGTTCCTGTATGCTCTCGAATAATTTCAATTCAATAATAGTCTGTCTGAAACAATTCTGTACAACAAATGTATTTATACAAAGCTGATTAGCTTGGTAATAGTCATCTAAAAACTAACAGCACATAATATAAAAGATAGAACTTACTTGAATTTAGAACTTCCGTAAGAATGTTTACTTGAATTCCAACCACAGCTAATTGTTTAATTTTTCGTAATATAAGTCAATCACTTGGTGGCTTGATGCCAAAATTGAAAATATCCAATTTTACTCAATTCTCAACCTTATTGATTTATTTTTCTCAGAGAAAGTGTACTGCGCAATGTGTAGTTTCTTAACGTTCGATCCGACTCAAATTTATCAAGTGCCTGCAGATTCTATCTTCCTATTGATTGTAGACCTTTAGGGTTGAATAAAGAAAGGACTGCTTTCTTTAATCGGTAAGTTGATCAGCAAGGAACATTTTTTTTTAGTGATACGTGATGCTTTTTCAGTCTAGGAATAGAGAATGCGATGAAAGATAATAAAATAACACCGATAGCGTTTCAACGAATTTTCCTCGGCGGAATGTGACCTATTGAATCTAAGCAGAATGCCTTTAATTAAAAAAGTTTCATGGTACTAAATGGGTCTGATTGTAATGAATTTGTTTGTTGGATAAACATATTAGCAGAATTTTCCAGCGTTGATCGAGTAGAATTGATTTAATGTAGATGAAAGTAATCCGAAAAAATCACTTTTCTCTGTCAGAAAATGCAAATATAGAGAAGAATATAAGTGAGCGGAAAATAAATTTGTAAACTCCATTTTGCCATTTTCATAACTTCTACAATTTACTTTGGACGAAATACGTATGTTTCGTTTATACATCCAAGTAATCCATTTCACATACATGGCACTATAATGTAAGACAAAACTACTGTACGAAAGGTGATAGGGAGATGACTATTACGGAAATCGATTTTGAGTGTTGGAGTGATTGCGAATGTCCTTTAAGTTCATGTCTTGCAAAAATGACAAACCGCTAGTTTTCCTATATATTTTACTTGTAGCACTCTTGCACCATGAATGTGATATTTCCGAATTCCACGATCATTATGAAACTTTTATAAAAATGAAAAATCATAAAAGCTTTATTCATTTTATTTACTTGTAAAGAAATTTATCATAATGATGCTTATCTTCGTGATCAATTTCTTTAGAAGTAAATACATTTTTTTTCTTTAAAATTCCATTCCGCATGTGAAATAACAGCTTGTTTTAAAATTAAATGTCTTCCGTAAAGACGAAACAAAGATAATTGGTTAAAGTTTTTCAAAACACGGAAGGTATATTTTACAGCGTTTTTTAAAAAAGGAAATCCATGTTTTCACGAATGTTTGAGATAGGAAAGTTGCATAAGAATAGCTTCAACTCGTAAAGGAAACATCCACGATCATCTCTCAAAGGCAGAAACCTTCAACTTTTCAAAAGTCCTAGGTGGAATATTTTATAAACGTGATATTCCAAGAAAAGTTTTATTTAAAATTTGCTGAACTCCAACCGTCAAGCAATTTTAAATCGATCTTCGAGGAACTGTTTTCTGTCTATTCAGATTATTTGGTTTGTTCTATAGATTGGAAAGAAATAGAAAATAAGTTCAAACATAAGTATTATAATTAAAATTTTTAAGATTTTTTGGAATTTCCCAGCAATACTGGTAAAACAGTCAGTTGCTTACCTGAATCGTAATTCTACACAATGTTATTCATGTGAGGATTTCGAATTGTTTTAACCTCCTCTGCACAACTATAATAGACGGGGTTAATATGTAGCCTATGTTATCCTTAGAGTTCTATAAAATAAATGTAATGTAAATCACTCATATATTCATTCTCCAGAAAATGAACTACACTGCTGGCCACCCAAATTGCAACACCAAGAAAGACAAGAGATATCACAACAAAATTTATTTTGTAGATAACATGTTGACCAAGTATCAAATGATTAAATTTATAGACTTCTGTGAAGTGTGGTTCCTGCCAAAATCAGTAGCCAGAGTAGCCGCCATTGTTGGAGATCACCGCTGCCACACGCCTCGGCATTGATTCAAAGAGACTTTGGATGTGTTCTTGGGGTACAGCAGACCAAGCAGCTTCCACACGTTGCCAAAGTTGATCTGGTGTGGCAGCTGGGGATGTATTCTGGGTCAATCGTTGAGCAACCATGGACCACATGTTTTCTATCGGCGAAAGATCCGGAGAGCGAGCTGGCCAGGGAAGAAATTCAATCTGGCGATTGACGAAGAATCCTTGGACAATGCGTGCCACGTGTGGTCGCGCATTATCCTGTTGAAATATGGCTGTGGGCAAGCCCTGAAGGTAAGGAAGGACAACTGGCTCCAACACCTCGGAGATGTAGCGCTGGCTGTTTAAAGTACCGACAATGCGTACTAGAGGAGTGCGAGAGTGATATCCAATACCGCCCCATACCATAATACCCGGTGCAGGACCAGTGTGGCGGTGCATAACGCAGCTGTTCAGCATCCTCTCTCCACGGTGTCTCCAGACTCGAATCCGACCATCGTGGTGTTGCAGACAGAAGCGTGACTCGTCAGTAAAGACAATTTCAGTCCATTCTGCCGTCCACATCCTTCTTTCATCGCACCATTGGCGGCGGAAACGTCTGTGGTTCTGCGTCAAGGGTAGACGAAGCAATGGACGTCTTGCGGACAGACCACTCTGCTGTAAACGGCGTCGAATGGTACGCGCAGACACTGGATGATGCGGTACAGACTGAATGTGCTGTGCTATGGTTCGTGATGTGGCTGAGCGATCCGTCACTGCCATACGCACAATATGCCTGTCATCACGTGAAGTGGTGCACTGAGGTGGATGCGATCGAACACGTCGGTCCGTCGTACCCTCCTGCATCCAACGATCACATATCCGCATTACAGTTGTTTGGTTTCGTCCAACACGACTACCGATTTCCCTGAAAGATAATCCACAATCTCGGTAGGCCACTATCCTTCCTCTGTCGAACTCGGATACTTGATCAAAAGATGATCGCTGTTTTCTACGAGGCATAATTGATCGTTTTTTTGAAAAACCCACAAGAGAAACACAATTGCCGTACTTGAAATCGTCGAAATCTCCAATCCTTAAATAGCGCTTTGAAGTGGCGCCACAGGCGCGCGTGACGTGCGTCTGCGCTGAAATTCTAATCATTTGCATATCTCACCTCCGCTAATGCATGTTGTAAATTTCATATTATTTGCATGCTTCCTTCAAGGTGTTGCATTTACGGTGGCCAGCAGTGTATTTAGTTACTTTATTGAAATGAATTCTTCATTTGAACTTATGTTAATTTAAGTTAATGATTTAAAATGATTTGTGTTTGGGTAAACATTGTTGAATGATCTCAATAAACATTCGCAATGTGTAATTGTATTATTCCGAACTAATATTTTTATTTTCAGCTTTTGTCATTTTCTTTTCCTATTCTAAATTTAACTTGAGCTTTAAGTAAATTTTTAACATTTATTAAAGTGTGATTTTTTTTATTGATTAAACTCACTGCTAAATTACCAGGTCATAAGAATGAAATGATACACTGGACAAAGCTTTTCATTTGGTTTGATATGGACAGATGGCGACACAAACAGCTTACGCTCATTACCCTCTTCCGTTCAGACATTTGCAATGTTTAATTATATTAACTGCTGCCGTTCTGACTGTCATTTTCTGTTCCTATTTGTTTTTTTAATCGAACTTTAAGAAAAATTTAAACATTTCTCAAAATCATTTCATTTATTGATTGAACTCGCTTCTGAACTATCAGCGTTTATAACAACGGAATGGTACACTGGGTAAAGCTTTTCATTCGGTTTGATACGGACAGATGGTGACACAATCTGCTTACGTTCATTTTAATCTAGTTTCTGGGCCAGTAACCCTAGAATTCCGAAAATAATTTCGATTTCTCAGTTGATTAAGAACTAAGGAGAATTTGAAATTATTATAAGTTGGGTTTAGAAATTTAATAGTAAAGTAGAAAGGGCCAGGATTCTTACTAAAGTACTCTCTTAATAAAAAAGGCTTCAAGTTCCTTGAAATTCTTCACACTTTTGCCCCTTTCAAAAGTACTCACTTTAAAATCCTAATCTATGACCTCTCATTCTCACATCCCTTCCTTTAAATTTAGTAAGAATCCTGACCCTCTCTACTTTACTATTAAATTTCTAAACCCAACTTATGATAATTTCAAATTCTCCTCAATTCTTAATCAACTGTTATACATCTCTTTCCCATTAAAAATGTCAATATTATCAAAATTGTAAATACCACACCACACTCGGTCTGATGTTTTTTAATTATTATTAAATTTTCCAACTCCACCAATCTTTTCCGAGATTCTTTCTCTGTATCTGTGAAGAAAAAAATTACTCTAAATTTATCGATCCCCTACGTTAAACACATAATCACTGGTAACCTCGATATTGTCAAAAATGCATCACTTAGACAACTCATGTCAAAAGGTACTAAATGTCGACCTCTGCTTAAAACTAAAAAATTCTTCGCACTTAAAACTTTTCTTAACGACATAGACCCTCTTCTGCCTTAAAATTTCAAACAAATTTTCTTTACCCTTGGAAATTTTCACAGAATGGAAATGGTGCCTATATAATTTTTTTTAATTCATCTCCTCTACTTCCTTTAAAACTAACACATTCAACTTTGCAGAAATAAAATATTTAATTAAAAACCTACAATCTTTTTTTATTATTACCCCAATAGATAAACCTAACTGCTTTCGGTTTCTTTCGCGAACATTTTTATCTTAACCTTCTAGATACTGAACTTAAGAACTCCATAACTTACAAAAAACGAATACTATTCATAATATTATTGTTAAAAAGATCGTTGCTTTCAATCAAACTTTACAGCTTAAGAACTACAACATACTCTTCCCCTACATCACCCCTAAATTTCACAAAACCCCATAGATTTTAGATACATCACTTGTGGGACTAACCTACATTACATATCTAAATCGGCCAACATCTTTTTTAATTTTTAAAAATCATTCTTAAAGCTATCACGATTAAAAGAAAACTGTTGGATCATTAATAATAACACTCCAGTTCTTAATTTTCTTTCTTCTAATAACGATATCTCCCAAATATATTCCTTTGATTTTAAAGATCTGTTCACTAGTATCCCGCCCCATAACCTTATAGATGTTCTTAACTCCTACTACACTGAATTTATAATCTTAATATTTCTCAACAATATTGGAATAGCATAAGTAATCTTTGTGTCCTCCATAATTTTATCTTTAATGGTGAACATCTATTCCAACAAGTACAAGGTACACCACAAGGTATCTCCTTCTCCAGCATTCTTGCTAATCTCTACCTCCATTTTTTAATGATCGCACACATCTAAATTTGCTAGCTCTTATCACTACATAGATGATTTAATAATTTTTAACTCACCAGAGTTCACTGACTTTTGGAAAAATATTTATCCCACTGAACTCATCCTCAAAAAAAAAAAATACAAATAGCTCACCTTTATCCACCAACTTCCTTGACATTCATATTGATGTCAGTCCAAAATCAACAATCGATATTTATGACAAAAGAAATGATTTTCAAATTAACAAGCTTGTTCCCTGGGACTCTAATATCTCTTTCAGTATCTACAGAAACTTAATTTATAATCAAATCCATAGAATTCATCATATCTGAAGGGATCAAATTACTATTGATAATCAGTTCAAAATTCTTAAAACTACCCTCTTAAATTAAATAACTATTTTCCCAACAGTTTTCTTAAAAAGTTTTTTACATATTCTCTCCTAACCTCTTTCAACCTCATTTAAAAATAGGTTTATTTTTTGTCTCCCCACTAGATGGGCCCCTACTTCATTTTCACTGTTATTTTTTTTCTCACTATTGCTCTCTATAATTCCATCAAATTCATCCCTGTCACGTTTATAATTTCTTGTTGCAAATTACCTTTTCCTCCTTCCTCTTCACATGTACAAATTCATTCTTGCTATCTCCAAGCCATTCTCTTGCTCTTTTTAATCTGCTATTCTTGATAGGACGGATCTGGCTGTGAATAGTTAGTTCTAAGGGATAGCTTGGCGTGGGTGGCGGCATTTCAAAATGGTAGGGCTGTATTTTTGTTGGTTGTCATTCTTTGGATGTTTTATTTATTTATTTTCTTTAAAATCCTGAAAATGTTTTATTTCTAATGATTTTTTCTCTTCGGTAAGTGCAGAAAAACTCAAAGCATCTCTTAAAAGTGACTCCTGCTTTACTCCCCTTGACAATGTAAGCGGGCTCACTCCCTTCACATTTACACATTTTATATTGTTTCTCGGAAAAATCTATTTGTAAGGTAGTTTTCACTTATTATATATATATATATATATATGTCAAGACTGAATCGTTCAATCGTTTCCCCTCCCCACCTACCACCGAAAGGCGATGGATCTATTTACTTGAGGCGGCGGAGGACACAAACGCTGAAGGGAGTGAAGAGGCTTGATCCATAAAGAGCGCTAGAGCTGCATCATAAATAGTATATTGGTATATTGTCTTTATGGTATTATGGTCTTTATGGTATATTGTCTCCTTCCTTTCTCTAATGAATATTGCACACAATCTTACCCTAGCGACTGGCAATAAGCTTAACAGCTGTGCTCGGTACTTGACTACTTCAGGGGGTAGTCTTGGATCGTCATCAAGTGACCCTGTCCCTTTTTCCACGTCCTCTTCTCTACCTACTGGTAATTCTTTCCACGAGAAACATTGTAATACTTCCGTTTCATCCTCTCAAAAATTTTATAACAATAATTCATTTGCAAACGTAGCCAAACCTCTTAAATTTTCAATTTGTAAAGACTCCAGATGTAAAACCTGTCCTAACTTTAACCCCATCCAAATCAATAGTGACTGCGATAATATTGCCTGCAAATGCAGCAATTGTATTTACCTTCTTGAATGTCAACTCTGTAACATGAAATACATTGGCCAAACTTCCAACTCCTTAAATATCCGCATCAATTTACACAGATCCAACATTAAAAATTACAGTAAAACTCAATCCTTTAATGCTGAATTCAACCATTTTCAAATTCACTCCTTCACCAATGTTAAAATCTCCATCTTAAATATTTGTCCTGACCTCAACAAAAGACTCGAATTAGAAAACTTCTATATTTCCAAATTTAAAACTATCTTGCCATATGGACTCAATGATGCCTTTAATGGCACACATATCAATCCTTCAAACTGCAACACATCCCAAATCTTTCACACCACTGAAAATAAAACTAAACGTGGTTGTAGAGGTGGTAGAAAAAGAAATAAAGATAGAAGTAAAACCTGTCACTCTACACCCTGTAAAAATCTCATATTAGATCTGGAAGATTTGGAATCACACTTTAACACATCTTTTAACTGGAAAAAGGTTAAAAACTACATTTTCTCTCTAAATAAAAAAGAAGATCTTGAATTCCTTAATATGCTTGACACCTTTGCTTTCAAAAGTACTCACTTTAAAATCCTAATCTATGACCTTTTTCGCTCTCGCATACCTTCCTTCAACTTCAATAAGAATCGGGACACTCTCTACTTAACTATTAATTTTCTAAACCCTACTTATGATAATTTCAAATTCTCTTCAGTACTTCATCAATTACTTCATCTCTTCCCCATTAAAAATGTCAACATTTTCAAAAGTTTCAAATATCACACCACACTCGGTAGGTTGATCTTTAATTACAACAAATTTTGCAACTCCACCAATCTTTTCCGAGACACCTTCATCTGTATCTGTGAAGACCAAAACTACTCCAATTTTATCGATCCCCACCATAAACACATAATCACTGGTAACCTCGATATTGTCAAAAATGCTTCACTTAGACAACTCATGGCAAAAGGCACTAAATTCCGACCTCTGATTAAAATTAAAAAATCCTTTGCACTCAAATCTTTTCTTAACGACATAGACCTCTTCTGCCTCAAAATTTCAAACAAATTTTCTTTAGCCCTGGATTTTTTCACTGAATGGAAGTGGTGCCTCTACAGTTTCTTTAAAAAATTCATCTCCTCTACTTCTTTTAAAACTAGCACTTTCAATTTGGCAGAAATTAAAAATTCTATTAAAAACCTACAATCTCTTTTTATTATTGCACCAATTGACAAAGCCAACAGCAATTTCGGTTTCTTCTGCAAAAAACTATATCTTGACCTACTTGATTCAGAACTTAAAAATTCCATCACCTACAAAAAACCACATGCTACTCATAATATTATTGTTAAAAAAATCATTGCATTCAACAAAATTCTTAAGCTTAAAAACTACAATATACTCTTCCCCTACATTACCATCACCCCTAAATTTCACAAAAACCCCATAGCTTTTAGATTCATCACTTGTGGCACTAGCCAAAATTACATGCATAAACCAGGCAAAATCTTTTTTAAATTTTTAAAAATCATTCTTAAAGCTATCACGGTTAAAGAAAACTGTTGGATCATTAATAATAACACTCCAGTTCTTAATTTTCTTTCCTCTAATAACAATATCTCACAAATTGACTCTTTCGATTTTAAAGACCTCTTCACTAGCATCCCGCTCCATAACCTTATAGATGTTCTTAACTCCTACTACACTGAATTTAACCTTCTTCTTAATATTTCTCAACAATATTGGAACAGTCTTATCAATCTTTGTGTCCTCAACAATTTTATCTTTAATGGTGAACATCTTTTCCAACAAGTACAAGGAATACCACAAGGTACCACTTTCTCCAGTATTCTTGCTAACCTCTACCTCCATTTCTATGAAAGATCACACACTTCTAAATTTATTAACTCCTATCGCTACATAGATGATTTAATCATTTTTAACTCACCAGAGTTCACTGATTTTTGGAAAAGTATTTATCCCACTGAACTCATCCTCAAAAAAACAAATAGCTTACCTTTATCTACTAACTTCCTTGACATTCATATTGATGTCAGTTCTAAATCTTCAACCGATATCTATGACAAAAGAAATGACTTTCAATTTAATATTAACAGACTTGTTCCCTGGAATTCTAATATTTCTTTCAACATCTACAGAAACTTAATTTATAATCAAATCTATAGAATTCATCATATTTGCAGGGACCAAACTACTATTGATAATCAGCTCAAAACTCTTAAAACCACCCTCTTAAATAACAACTTCCCCAACAATTTTCTTAAAAAGTTTTTTCCTAAAAATGATTTTCTTTTTCTCGACTTTACTTTCTTTCTCCTCGGACAGATGGAGCCAAAAAATATAATTATATAATTATTTTTTTCACTTTTGCCCTCGTTTTTTTCTTTCAATTTCATCACTGCCCACAATCTTTACTCTTTGTCACAATTTTATTTTCTTGTTAAAATTTACCTTTCTTCCCTCCCTTTCATTTGCACTAATTTGTTCACATTATCTCCAAGCCACCCTCTTTCGTTTTTAAATCCGTTATTCTACATAATACGGATCTGGCAATATTTTGCTCTCCTAGCTTGGGCGGCAACTTTCGGTAAGGTATTACGTTGGCTATGTTCTTTTGATTCCTAACCTTGGTAACAGGTATTATTTTCATGATTTTTTCCTCTCTGGTAGTACTTTGAGTTTTCGGGGGTAACTTTTGTTGATCTCTTCGGCCTGGCCTCACATAAGTACAGAAAAAACTCAAAGCATCGCATTTTTAAGTGACAACCTGGCCTTGCTCCCCTTGAAAAAGTAGGCAGGCTCACTTAACATTTACATATTTTCTTTCATCTTGTTTCTCGGGGAAATCTATTCTATTCTTAGGGTAGTTTTACTTATATATATATATATATATATATATATATATATATATATATATATATATATATATATATATATATATATATATATATATATATATATATATATATAATAAATCTGTCTGTCTGCATGTTCTCTATTCTCTATACAAATCTACACCTTTTCGCCAATCCACACCAAATTTGGTACACTTATAGTTTGAAACCCTGCGAGTAACGCAAGCTACATGTTAACCCCGTTCTCTTTAACCTAGGTGTGCAGAGAGGGCTTAATCAATTTGAAATTGCCATAGGAAAAACATTGAGCATCAAACGATTGCGGTACGCAACTCAGTTTGTTTTACCAGTATTGATCGAAAATCAAATTTCCTAATACGATTAATTACCAGTATTGCTCGAAAAACTATTTTTTCCGAAACGTTATATTTAAACACTTTAAAATTATAATTATGTTTGAATTGATTTTTTTTATTTCTTTCCACAATATAAACAATTTAGGAATTATTGGAATGATGAAAAATGGATAGTTAAAATACTTAATTTTACACAACTTGCATTTTGTAATGGAATACGAAAAACCAAAACAAAAACTCATTGATGATAAAAGCGTAATTTGGGAATTCGGTATTTGGCACCGCCAGAATTAATGTTTTATTTTATAAATTAGATTTAGATTTCCGTGTTTGTGTATTTGAGTTAACTACCTACTTACCTCGAATGAACTGTGATAGTTGAACATTTTTTCGTCTACGCCTCACGACGGTCATATATATTGACCGTGTTTGGGCAAAACAGTATAAGGCAAAAATTGTTCAAATTCAAGTAACGAGTACATGTAAAAACAATTACCTTTCATTTGGTCAAATTAGTATAAGTCAGCTATGAATAAAAGCAGATATATATACATGCTGGTTGAAATTTTTAAGTTGATTTATAATGGATTTGTA
Organism: Meta bourneti; assembly: GCA_933210815.1. NCBI lineage: Eukaryota > Metazoa > Arthropoda > Arachnida > Araneae > Tetragnathidae > Meta > Meta bourneti. The sequence goes on from OW119928.1 coordinate 65,841,109, forward strand.
AAAAATACATCCAATAAAAACTGTCTCCTGAAAAATTTGGTTTATTGACTTATAGCGCTTTGCCCTAACATGCTAGATATATTCTCACAATTCATTGAGAAGTTCATACGAAATATTTATTCATGGCCAATGTTTTTATTTTGAACATTAAAACTGTGTAGTTAAAATGGAGTTTGTCTAAAAGTGCGCCAAAAAACGCGCCAAGAGCGTTGCCACCAAACGAGACGTGTAATACAGCTGAATTATATTTTGTAAATATTTGCGAAACAAACCATTGTTCTGTCATTTATTACATAAATAGGTTTGTCAAGAACATGGTACTATGGCCAATTGAAAATAATTGCCATCGCCAATTCGAAATAATATCACCACCAATTGACTATAATTGCCATCGCTATTTGTTGATAATTTGGGAAAGTGGTAACTCGTAGTAGATTTGCTACTTGTATCCATATGCGCGCAAGTGGAGGGTATCCAATATGACGGTCTACCCAACCAACCGTTTTGCGATAAAAATTTTAGAAGTCAATTTAATGAGGTGCCAGTACCGTGTTCTTGGGTTTTACTCATCAATCGAGACGGGTCACTTTTCACACGTAATCCTTTCACTCTTACAGTAATCCTTTTAAAATGTACAATCTGGCAACAAAAAATAGATGAAACTCTAGAGAGAGAACACAGTACCAGATCTTCGCCAAATCAATTTTTCAAAATTTCGTCGCCAAACGGCTGTTTGGATAGGTCGCTGGGTACAGATGTATCTAGCGTCTCGTCTAGTGGCAACGTTCTTGGCGCACTTTTTATGCCACCAAGGAAAGAAATCAGAAAAAATATTTTTTTATCTTTATATATATGATATCTTTATAAATCTTTCCGCTTGCCGAGGTTGCCATAAAAACGGGAATAACCTTAATAAAGGCGGGTTACCTTTACCTGCCATAAATCGCTACTAAAAGTGTGCCAAAACACGTGCCAAGAGCGTTGCCACAAGACAAGACGCTAGATACATCTGTACTGGCCGCAATATTGAATGCCGCGTAAGTGGAAGCACATCTAGGCAACCTACTACGGGTTACCATATTTCAAAATTATCACCAATTGGCGATGGTACAGTGTTCTTGAATCCACTCAAAAAATTTTTTTTCAAAATGTGAGAAAATTTTGTAAGAAATTCTGTTTTATCTTTGGACTTCGAAATGAAATCATGTCTACTCTACTGCGATTGATGATCCGTTCCAAAACTGTAGTAGCCCTGTTGGAAGAGTAACGGACCGAATCCAACCAAGGACCGTCGTGTACAAAGTACATAGAATTCTACTGGAGCTTACACATGCAGAAATCACGAGAATTCCCGCGTTTGATAGCTTCGGCGCTTCAGTAAGATTCGATTCAAATTCAAAGTGACATTCCCTTTAAAGGCAAGTAAATACTTCCGTTTACGCTTAGTATAAAAGGAATATCTGCAAAAAGATTAGTTGCAACTATGTTTTAAGAAAATCATGTTTTTGGTATCGATCTGATGTAAAATTTTACGCAGATTGGAAGTTTTGACTATCTTTAACCATTCGAAAGATAGAAACTTTGATTAAGGGAATAAAAACACTTCAATGCATAACGGAAACTGACCTCGAAAAACGCCCAAGCGGTGTACACATGCTCGAAAATCTCTTTTCAAACACTCGTTAGAAAACTCCATGTGAACAGGGCCTAACTGTACAGAAGCTAATATCAATGAATGAAAGAGTTAAGGGATTTTGAGGTGGTATTAGAGGCAGTTACTAGTGTATGACAAACGTTTATCAATCTTATACAGCAATCATCGAACTCTAAGGCCATCGGGGATCAGTTGCGTTTTTCATGGATCAGAAGTCAGCATAGAGCGGCGACAATAAAGTGAACATTTGTGATAGAAACTGATGTTCGCTAAGATTTGAGTCAAAAAAACTTTGTTTTTAACATCACGTTTTCTGGATGACCTATATCTTTTTTCAAGACGAAATGGCGGACTTCTGGGCTTCTATGGACGCTGAACCTCTGTCGGACATAGATGATACATCAACATTTTTTATAAAAGAGATGAGAAAGAGAATAATTGGTTAGATCATTGCATTCCATATCAAATGTAAAATGTAAATCAACGTACAATTACGTTCAGAAACTGCTGTTAACATGACTGAGGTGTGAAGTTTTGCCTTGCATTTTATTGGAAGTAGGAGTAAGTTAGAACAGTAAAAAAATAAATAGAGAAGTACAAGAAATACTACTTTACATATTTGAATAATTTTAATTCATTTGGAAGTATGAAATGTACATATCAATGAATATATTCATTTAAATGGATTTAAATAACATATTAAATGCGAGTAACTACTCTGCCGTTAATAGATATGAAAAATTAAGAAACTAGCTCAGATGCTATGCTCGGATCTGTTAGCTAATAATAAAATCATATTCCTAAAAACTATGAATAGCAACCTTCATACACGAGGTCTGTCCTGAAAGTATCCCAGCCACTGCTAATATAACGAGAGATATTGATGTAACTTGTCAATGCCAAGGACAGGGGACATAGATGAGAATGCGTGAAAAGTCACGAATGGTGCATTGGACTAATCTTTTCGACTCTAGACGCATGAAGTTGTCCACAAAAGTTTCAGTGTTGCCACTTGCATAAAACAAACCGTAGAGCTACAATTAATCGCAGAGGAAAAGTTTAAACATCAAGCAATCAAATGCATTTCTACAAATTACAAATCTGAGGTAAAATTTAATAAATTTACACACTGTTTTTTGACTACTCATCTTACTTCTACTATAATGATCTCAGAATCCAAACAATCAAAATCTTAGTAAAGTGTGAAAATTGTACTTATAAACGCATAAAATGAAACCCAAACTAAAAATTAAATATGGAAGCAAAATTTTAGCTTTTAAAATTCACGTTACAGAAAAGCGTTTTATTTAGTTTAAAAATGGAAAAAATGGTGTGGGGAAAAAAATTCTATCTGTGTTAAAATATAGGGTATGATACACTTGTAAACCATTTTTTTTATATTTGCTTGAATTGACTTTGAAAAAATGTTCCTTTTATGGAAAAAAATACACGTTTTGAGATATTGGTTTAAAGCATAAATTGACCCTACCTCAAAATTTTCCAGCTCCATAATCTGGATCATCACATATATTTATAGAACTCTTAAGAGCACTTTTGCATCTTTTTGCAATTGTACTTAAGGTATGAAAGCTTCTTTCGGCATACATAAGTCGTTCATTGTCATCTTGTTTCATTGCACGACGCATGTTCACTCCAGGTTCAATACCCATCTTTTCTAAAACCGACTGATGTTCCCTTCATTAAACGTGCACACAGCATCATATACACCAAATTTTAGGCATGTAATTCCAACAAAAACATTTTTTTGCACTCTTGACCAAACAGCGTTAAAACTCTCATTACAATTTTGTGTCTTGCCATGAAGACAGCGTTCCAAAAGTTGAGGATCAGATAGATAGCAAAATAGATACAAAATAAAATACACTGCTGGCCACCCAAATTGCAACACCAAGAAAGACAAGAGATATCACAACAAAATTTATTTTGTAGATAACATGTTGACCAAGTATCAAATGATTAAATTTATAGACTTCTGTGAAGTGTGGTTCCTGCCAAAATCAGTAGCCAGAGTAGCCGCCATTGTTGGAGATCACCGCTGCCACACGCCTCGGCATTGATTCAAAGAGACTTTGGATGTGTTCTTGGGGTACAGCAGACCAAGCAGCTTCCACACGTTGCCAAAGTTGATCTGGTGTGGCAGCTGGGGATGTATTCTGGGTCAATCGTTGAGCAACCATGGACCACATGTTTTCTATCGGCGAAAGATCCGGAGAGCGAGCTGGCCAGGGAAGCAATTCAATCTGGCGATTGACGAAGAATCCTTGGACAATGCGTGCCACGTGTGGTCGCGCATTATCCTGTTGAAATATGGCTGTGGGCAAGCCCTGAAGGTAAGGAAGGACAACTGGCTCCAACACCTCGGAGATGTAGCGCTGGCTGTTTAAAGTACCGACAATGCGTACTAGAGGAGTGCGAGAGGGATATCCAATATCGCCCCATACCATAATACCCGGTGCAGGACCAGTGTGACGGTGCATAACGCAGCTGTTCAGCATCCTCTCTCCACGGTGTCTCCAGACTCGAATCCGACCATCGTGGTGTTGCAGACAGAAGCGTGACTCGTCAATAAAGACAATTTCATTCCATTCTGCCGTCCACATCCTTCTTTCATCGCACCATTGGCGGCGGAAACGTCTGTGGTTCTGCGTCAAGGGTAGACGAAGCAATGGACGTCTTGCGGACAGACCACTCTGCTGTAAACGGCGTCGAATGGTACGCGCAGACACTGGATGATGCGGTACAGACTGAATATGCTGTGCTATGGTTCGTGATGTGGCTGAGCGATCCGTCACTGCCATACGCACAATATGCCTGTCATCACGTGAAGTGGTGCACTGAGGTGGATGCGATCGAACACGTCGGTCCGTCGTACCCTCCTGCATCCAACGATTACATATCCGCATTACAGTTGTTTGGTTTCGTCCAACACGACTACCGATTTCCCTGAAAGATAATCCACAATCTCGGTAGGCCACTATCCTTCCTCTGTCGAACTCGGATACTTGATCAAAAGATGATCGCTGTTTTCTACGAGGCATAATTGATCGTTTTCTTGAAAAAACCACAAGAAAAACACAATTGCCGTACTTGAAATCGTCGAAATCTCCAAGCCTTAAATAGCGCTTTGAAGTGGCGTCACAGGCGCGCGTGATGTGCGTCTGCGCTGAAATTCTAATCATTTGCATATCTCACCTCCGCTAATGCATGTTGTAAATTTCATATTATTTGCATGCTTCCTTCAGGGTGTTGCATTTACGGTGGCCAGCAGTGTAGATAAATTAAATAGTGTGGCTTGGTAAATAAGGTTTTCTAATGGGCTTCTTGTTTCGGGCGTTTGTTCAAGACATGTAAACAAAGATGGAAGCCCTTTAAATGACAAAAACCGACGCACAAGTATTTTTCAAAAAATTATTTAAAATACTTCTACTCAACGTATTTCCATAAATAATGTATAATTTTAAGCAGAATTGTATAAATATTTATTTAAATTCATAAAAAATCATCGAAATTTTGAAAGATTTTTGTGCACTGGTCCCCTTAATATGGCGATAATCAAGAATGATTTCATTCGTAAGCCAAATGAGATTATGTAAAATGGCTTAGATAAGAATAAAACATGGAATGGTAGTTCTAAAAATCTGCTAAAACCTGGATGTGATGAATTAGATGAAATTAAAAAATAAATTGAACACACGTTTTTTTCTGTTACATTCAGGACTTTTTAGCTACTCAATGTAAGAGCTGTGTACATGTGAGGTTCGAAAAGCTCCTGAGAATGTGCAGAGTTCTTGACGCCTGAAACACAGATATTGCTGCGTATCTTAAATTGCAACAACAATATAGTTAAACTTTGAACAATCAAAGCTGTATAGATTCTGAGCATTAATACAGAATCTGCTGTAACGTCCCACGATCCTGAACACGGAACTCTTGCTAGGAGGCGCTTTCCCCCGTTCTGGCTGCGCAGATGACGTCAGAGTACAACGGCAAGAGTCGCGGGAGTTTGTTTTTGTTTTTTTTACTAGAAAAAAAAGATGAAAATGGCAATCGAAGGGGTGCGGTTGCTCTTTCGCGATGTGTCTCGTCTGTGAAATTTTAAACTAGCTTTGTAATTTGTATGTAAATATTTGTTGATAATATAGAATTAGTTTGTTAAAAAGTGGTCTTGCTTTTATTGTGGATATGGTACAGACCATGAGAGTGGTGGCAGCTAGTGGATGCGAAATCCGCGTTAGTTAATTTTGATTTCAACGAAGCTACAGTTGTGACGACCGCCAGCGCGTCTGATGAGTGGCTGTATTTTTTTTAAAAGGGTAAGTGCCAATTTACCAGAATTTTGTTGTAAATGTAAGAATCGGTGCTCTCCGAAAATGCATTTGTTTTAGTTAACTGAATTGTAGTTCTTATTTTGAGTAAACATGGTGTTTAATGTTAGAAACGACCAGTTTCTGTTTAGTAAAAAAAAAAATCAACCTGATTTTCTTGTGTGTAAATCAACCGTTCCTGGTTTGGTTTGAAGTCGTCCTGACTTATTGAGTTTGAAACGTCCTGTTTCTGAATTGAGGTAGAAGTCATCCTGACTTGATATTGTCGAAATCAACCGTTCCTGGTTTGGTTTGAAGTCGTCCTGACTTATTGAGTTTGAAACGTCCTGTTCCTGAATTGAGGTAGAAGTCATCCTGACTTGATATTGTCGAAATCAACCGCTCCTGTTTTAATTTAGGAGTCAACCTGACTTGTTTAGTTTTGAAACGTCTCGTTTCTGTTTTCGTTTTAGAAGTCGCTAGACTTAACTGTGTTTTGAAACATCCCGTTTCGGTTTTCTGAGTCAATCCTGACTGGCGTTTAAAAGTCATTCTGACTTGCGAGAAAGAAAATAGAACATCAGTTCGATCTATTTGTGTTGTTTAAATATTATATTGTCATTCTAGAAAAATTTATATTCATTGTGTAATGATTATATTGATTGATTGATTTTGATAACAAGTTATGCATATTGTACTCAAATATATGTTTACGTTTCTAATGCAAGAATACGATTTTTAGCACTGTTATAATTGGTAAAATCAATTTTGATTTGATTTTGTGTGAAATTTTTGTCTTTCATTTTGGAACTATCCTAGTTTTGCTTTAGTGTAGAGGTATTGCACTGAACAGTATTTCGTTACAGCTGAAAACGAAAGTGCTTTTGAAATAAGAATATTATTGAGTTTTTGTGTTTGAATTGTCATTTGAGTGTTATGATCATTTGATAATTTATTTGAGCGAGTGTAGAATTCAGTTATTTTTTTTTAAGGAAAAAGAAAATAATATATGATAATTACTGTGAAATTTAACGAAAAGATTTAGTTCGTTTTACTATTAATCATATCGAAAGTAGAATTAATTTGTTTTGTATGAGTTAATCATAGTATTTACTTTAATAACTGATTTTCAGTGTTTTGTGTGCTTTAAGAGTGTGGATTCTGGGTTCTTTTAGAATTGTATATTGTTTTGGTATTGCAATCATGGCTTTCATTGCGCAAGCGAAAAAACAGGACATTGTTGTTCTAACCGAGGAGTTAGGTTTGAAAGTAGATTCGAATTCTACTATTGCAAAGATGAAGACAGAAATCATCACGTCTGATGATTACGACGAAGAATTCGTTAAATCACTTCTGGAAAGGATTAAAACCGAACGGCTTCAGAAGGAGAAAGAAGAGAAAGAAGCAAAAGCTCAGAAGAGAAAAGAGGAATTGGAAGCTGAAGCTCAGAAGAGAAAAGAGGAATTGGAAGCTGAAGCTCAGAAGAGAAAAGAGGAATTCGAAGCTGAAGCTCAGAAGAGAAAAGAGGAAATGGCGTTTGAACTGGAAAAACTACGTATTGAAAAGGGAATCATTCCTGATAATTCGATTGAAGCACATCCACCAAGGAGAAAAATAGAATTGCATCATCTAATGCAAAAGTTCGATAGTAAAGAAGGCGATATTTCCCTGTACCTAGTGATGTTCGAAAGGCAAGTTCGACGCATAAAACTTGATGAATCTGAGTGGGTTTCACATTTGATTGGCCTCTTGCCAAATGAAGTATCCCAAATTATTGCGAGGGAACCAGAAGAGAAGGCAGAAGATTATTTACATGTGAAAAATATTCTTTTGAAGAAATATAAGTTGAGTCCTGAGAAATTCCGACAGTTGTTCGTTAAACATCCGAAACAGAACGACAAGACCTGGGAAGAATTTGTTGATGAACTCCAAAACTATTTCGAAGAATGGATTGCTGGATTAGAGATAACAACCTTTAACAAATTGGTAGACCTGATGGTTACCGATCAGGCTAAAAAAAGAGTACCGGCAGAATGCCGAGAGCATTTCATCGATGAATGGAGTAAGATGACGTCTGCCAAAGAATTTGCTCTAAAGATGGATGAGTACGAAACCGTAAGAGGTTTTACGAAGAAGAATTTCGGGAACACTCCGAAACACCAAGAAAAATCATTTTCAAATTGGAAACCTAGGAATTCCGAAGCACCAAGGCACCATTCAAATTGGAAAAATAAAAATCAAGAAAACCCGAAGGAAGTTAAAGGAGAACGTATGGATTCACCGAAAGTAACACCTTCGCCTGCTGCTTTTGAGAGACGAACAAGAATTCAATGCTACGAATGTCACGGTTTGGACCACATTAAACCGAACTGTCCTAAATTGAAGAAAAGACCCGAAGCGGCTTCAGAGCAAATAAATAGAATTGTCAGTAGTACCGAAGAGGACCTGATGAGACCACACACTTGGGAAGGATGCGTAAATGGAATTCCCATGAAAATTCTTCGTGACACTGGATCGACAATCGACCTTGTTGGCCGTAACCTCATTCGTCCTGAGATGCTGACAGGTGAGAATGTTTGGGTTATTCAAGCCGTTGACAATACTCCAATCTGTTTGCCTTTAGCAGAGGTGGAGCTACAAGGAAAGTTCGGGCATGTTATAACCAAAGCCGCAGTTGTCTGTAGTCCCTCAGACAAAGGAAGATATTTGTTGGGGAATGGAACGGCTACACTTCTGGAAAAGATGAAGGTGGTCCATGCGCCATATCAGGTGAACGCCATTAAAACACGTGCTCAAAGACGAATCGCTCAACAAGAGGAAGAAAAAAAGGAAGACGTGGTAAAAGAGGAAGAAGTAATTTCGGTTCCAGAAATTGAAGATGACATCGATATCGAAGACGATTTGTTCTCTTTCCCGCCGAACGAGATGGAATCTTGGGAAGGTCTTGAACTTCTGAAGATTGATTCCAAGACGTTCGTTGAAAAACAAGAGGAATGCGAAAATTTGAAACCTCTGAAGGAGAAGGTACTAAGTCAAGGTACTGATAAGACCACAGGTGAATACGAAATACTCCCCAATGGTCTTCTGGTGAAAAGAAAGATTGATAAAATGGGAAACGAAAACATTTTACTAATAATTCCAACTCAGTATCGTGGAAAACTGATGTCGTTGTGTCATGAAGGTACATCAGGTCATTTGGGAATGACCAAAACAAAGGACATTCTTGCAAGGCATTTCTTTTGGCCTAATTGCTTCAAGGAAGTGGATAATTTTGTACGAAGTTGTGACAAATGTCAGAGAGTTGGAAAACCGAATGACAAAAAAAAGGCTCCTATGAAGTTGGTTCCTGTTGTACAAGAGATTTTTTCAAAGATCAACATTGATGCATGCGGACCACTTCCGGTTACTCCAAGTGGAAAAAGGTATCTGATAACAGCCATGTGTCTATCTTCCAGATATCCTGATGCTGTTCCCGTGGAGAATATCACTTCAACTTATGTTGTGGAGGCACTCATGCAGATTTTTAGTCGGATGGGATTTCCGAAGGAATTGCAACACGATCAGGGTACTTCATTCATGAGCGAGCTAACTACAACCTTCGTAGAGAGATTTGGAATAAAAGTGATTCGAAGTTCGGTCTATCATCCTCAAAGTAATCCTGTCGAACGTTTTCACAGGACCGTCAAAAGAATTTTACGAGTCCTATGTCTTGAAGCTGGATCTGAGTGGGAACAAACAGTCTATCCTGCCTTATTCGCCTTAAGAACAGTGACCCACGAGAGTACTGGGTTCACGCCTTCTGAATTGGTTCATGGTAAGAATTTACGAACCCCTTTGACGCTGTTGTTCGAACAGTGGTTGAACCAAGGAGATGACGGAGGAAATCCAGTGACCGAGTACATCTTTTCGTTGATGAACAGAATGAAACGTTGTCAAGAACTAGCGGTGACCAAGGTAGAAGAGTCACAGAAGAAGAATAAGACATGGTACGATAAGAAGGCCATAAAGAGAGAATTCCAGGAAGGAGATTTAGTCTTGATATTTGCTACGTACAAAGCAAATAAGTTGAGTCCGCATTGGAACGGACCAGGAAAAATCCTACAAAAAATTTCTGAGACGAATTATGTAGTTGAATTACCAGGGACAAAAGACAAATCTCAAGTATACCATATTAATATGCTTAAGCCGTACTATAAGAGGCTGGAACATATGAACCTTCTTCTGGCTGAAGAGGATTGGAAGACGGTTGAAGATGATGTCGAGATTCCGTACATGGATCCTAATCCAAACATTTTTGACGTCGATGAATACGTTCACGAGAACAATCTTGAATCGAGATTGGATACAAGGGAACTTTCACAGCTCAAGAATCTCATTTGCAGATATGAAAAATGTTTTACCAACATACCAGGCAAAACTGATCTTGTAACTCATGACATTGAGCTAAATGAAGACAAACCTGTTTTCTCCAAGCCTTATAGAAATTCTCCTAGGCAGAACGAAATTTTGAAGGCAGAAATTCAGAAGATGTTGGCTATGAAAATCATCGAAGTGGGGTTTTCTGATTACACTTCGCCAATGATTTTAGTGGAGTCTCCCGGAAAGGATCCAAGACCATGCATCGATTATCGAAATCTGAACAAGGTAACGAAGACAAAGTATTTCCCTTTGCCGAACATCGAAGAAAGAGTCGAGACAGTTGCTTCTGCAAAATTTATCACCGTGATCGACCTTTCGAAAGGATATTGGCAGATTCCTTTGACTAAGAATGCGCAAAGACTAGCCACTTTCGTGACAAATTTCGGAACATACAAGCCCTTGAGAATGCCATTCGGGCTTAAGAACGCCCCATATGAGTTCAGTAAGATGGTTGCACAACTCTTAGACGGATGCGAGTCTTTTGCGGTACCTTATCTAGACGATATGGCCATATTTTCTAATACCTTCTCAGAGCACATCAAACACGTGGACACCGTGCTCCAAAGAATTCAAAAGGCGGGTTTGACGATCAAACTGTCCAAGTGTAAGTTTGCTCAGAGTCAAGTAAAATATCTTGGACACGTGGTGGGACAAGGATGTCGCTCACCAGCGGAGTTAAAGATCGAGGCAATAAAGGGTTTCGCTCGACCGACGACCAAAACTGACATACGAGCTTTTCTGGGAATCTCTGGATATTACAGCCGTTATATCCCCATGTTCTCGTCGGTTGCTGCACCCTTATCAGATGCTCTAAAAGGAAAGGACCGAAAGGGAACCATCAGGTGGACTCCCGAGTGCGAGGAAGCTTTCTTAAAACTCAAAGAAGCTCTTGCAAGTTATCCTGTGCTGTACGCCCCGGATTACCAACGGCCTTTCATCCTGCAGACAGATGCTTCCGATCGAGGAATGGGAGTTGTTTTGACTCAAATCGCAGTTGACGAATCAGAACATCCGATCATCTACCTGAGTAAGAAGTTCACCAGCGTAGAGCAGAAGTATGGAGTCAGCGAACGAGAATGCGCGGCAATTGTGTTTGCCATCCGGAAATTGAAATGTTATCTCGATGGACAAACTTTTGTTATTCAAACGGACCATAACCCATTAGTGTGGCTAAATGCGAACGCTAGCTCTAATGTTAGGTTAATGCGTTGGTCTTTAGCTCTACAAACTTTTAATTTCGAGATAAAGCATCGTCCAGGCAAAAAGCATCAAAATGCCGATGCATTAAGCAGACTCCACACTCCCAACCATATTGTGTAATTAAGTAATTGATACATGTAGTCATTTTTTTGTATTTATGTTTTTTGTATATTTCTTGCATAAAATTTTATTTTGTAAATGGTGTCAGTACCCTGAATTCGGTGATGCACTGATTCAGTCTGGTAGGTTGGTACTGGCCCCCCCTTTGTGTGAGCACTTCTACTCATTACTTTTCATTTTTTTTTCTCGAACTTTTCTTCGATCGAGATCTGCAGAAAAGTTTTCCAAGAGGGGAGGAGTCTGTAACGTCCCACGATCCTGAACACGGAACTCTTGCTAGGAGGCGCTTTCCCCCGTTCTGGCTGCGCAGATGACGTCAGAGTACAACGGCAAGAGTCGCGGGAGTTTGTTTTTGTTTTTTTTACTAGAAAAAAAAGATGAAAATGGCAATCGAAGGGGTGCGGTTGCTCTTTCGCGATGTGTCTCGTCTGTGAAATTTTAAACTAGCTTTGTAATTTGTATGTAAATATTTGTTGATAATATAGAATTAGTTTGTTAAAAAGTGGTCTTGCTTTTATTGTGGATATGGTACACTGCACTTCAGGAGGTATCTGAGAGGATTTTCAAGATGTGGAAGGTTTTGTTGCATTTCTTTTATGATTGTGGGATCTGAGCATGAAATATAAACTTTGAATCAAATATAATTCCGATAAACTTTGTTTCTGGAATACCAAGAATGCTCGATCTATTGAAATAAATTTTTGGTTGGTCCACACATTCTACAAAAGTGAATATATGACTCAGATGGAAGAAATTGCAAAGCCTCTTTTTGTTTGTATTTCTGATTTCCCATTTGGTAATACTTTTTATAGGTTTGTGCATTTGTCTTCCTATGAGTGTTCTATTAGAGGAGTTGCAAAATTTTTGAAAATATCTACGAACACAATGTATTGCTTTGCAGTATTGGGGTTATTGTTTCATGATCCAATTGAATTACATTAATGCAATTGAATTAATGCAAAAGCCATGCGAGATTAAACAATTTTGAAACTAACTTTGTTGCATAAATGGGTTTATATAGGGTTGGCACGTAATGTGTGAAGAAATCACACAATACGTGCCGACTACTCTTTTTCCAACAAAAAATTGTATCGATATTTATATTAATCACATTCATTTTATTAACATATCTTGCCTTTAAGGGAAGTTCGAAGAACTTTTTTAAAGCACCATCCTCAGATGACACCAACAATGAACTTTTCAGTCAACATACCTAGCCTACTTTTTTTCCATAAACTGTTCCAAAAACTGATTATATTTATATAAACATGGATTTAACAACTTTTGACTTGCAGAGCATTTTTTGCGAACTTCGTCCACAGATGGCACTACTACCGAACTTGCAAAGCAATATGCAACTCAACCTACTTTTCCAAACAATTATTTATATTAATAACATTTATTCTAATAACAACTATTGATTTTAAGAGAAGCATAAAGCGCTTTTTGAGCAGAATTCGTCAAAATATGGAACAACCACAAACCTTTCACACAAACTTTCTCCATATTTTTATCAATAGCATTCATTTTATTAACAAATCTTGACTGCACTTTTTGCAAACTCCATACACAGATGGCACCACTACTAAACATTTTAGTCGACAGACAACTTTGGACTGGACATCATTTTAAAAGCACCCGCTGCAAAGCAGCTATCTCCACATCAGTAAAGAAATTTTTTTTAAATGCTAATTTCACAAGGGTGGGTGAATTTAATAAAATGTCGATCTAGGGTGCAGAAGAAACAAAAAGTGCTAATGAGAACCATAAGCCCCGCTCAGTCACAAGTGAAGAAAGCGACTTTAACAGCGCCATCTATTGAGGGTAACATGAATTTTAAGTCATAGGGACGAGTCCCCTATATTGCTGAACGCTCGCACAGAGGAGCGTTAGCGTGATAAAAGACAGGAAAGGCAATTAATCTTTAAGAAGAGAAATTACAGTTAGAATTTAAAATTTAACTTTGAGTGATACAATTAGTGGTCCAATCGAGTTCTTAAAAAGCCCTAATTATTGGTGTGCAGAAATTAGTGACGATAGATGGCGCTCCTTCGCACGGACAAGTTCAGTCGGTTACCCTTCTGAGCCGTGTTCGAGGAACAACTTTAACGTATCTTTTCCAAAAACAATTATCAATATATTTATATGAATAATATTTATTCTTTTTACGAAAGGAATCTTTTTCAAACGGAATTGGCAGGAGAACATTGGCATCATCGACCTTCTAATGAAATAGACAAAATGTGGGCGGAGTCACTGTCGTAAGATCTCAGAAGGGGCTTTCTAATAGACTTGGGCCAATTGACTTCCGATGCGCAGGTTAGTGTTTTTATTTACGCTGGATAATCCCTTTCACCAATAAATAATTTGTCTCACCTAGGATCCATGCTTTTCCGCCAACCACGTGACAGATCTTCAAACTGAGCGAGGAGAGAATGAAGGTGGAGGAGGCTGAGGAGGAGATAGAATGAAGCTGATCGCACATGCTCTGTCTACTTCATTAGAAGGTCGATGATTGGTATTTTTTGTATTATAGCTTTCTTTACCTTGTGGGTACAACTTAAAATCGACGAATTTGGACCATTGGCCCTTTTCCTACAAAGGAACAGAATTAAATTAACTAGGATTGTAGGGAATAAGAGATCAGTATGGCTCTTTTGAGTAAAGCCTGTTTATACCGTTTGATTGTGAATACAGTCTATCTCCAGTTTCAGGTTTTCATAACTATTACTAAAGAGAGTTGAAACTTTTGTGGTTGTTTTTATGAAGTATTTGATAACTGCGCTTGAGATAAGTATTTGAACGAATCGCAGTAATTTGTTAAAAGTTTATAAATATCAATGACTGTTTTTTCACTGTATTTCATTGTGTGTCTGAGAAAAGAAAATTAAAAAGATATTCTATGATAGTATTGGGCATGCAAAATAACGCACTTACTTAAATATGTGGATCACTTCGAAGAAAAGGAAGGAAGAAAATGGTTTGAAAAAATATTGAAGTTTATGTTGGTAGAGATTTTCAAATATTCGAAAAATTTGAAAAAGTTTTCTATGGTTTACATAAATTGGATTTTTATCTTGAAATGTACACTACATGTGTTTTGAAATAAAACGCACCAAAAAATTTTGTAAATATTCTTTTCATTTTTATAAACCAAACCTACATTTCTATAAACCCGCCAATCAATATACATAAAATGAACAGTAGAATAAACAGTGAGAATAGAAGATGAATCACAAATTTTCTTTGAGAGAATTCTAAAAATGTTCTCTCCAGTGCAGTCGATCAAGATATGGTCCAAAATCTCTTCCTCATGAAGGCAAATAAGGCACTTTTTGGGGTCAGCCAGGTGAAAAAGAGTCAAGTAGGCCTTGAGTTACAATTTGGCCTATTCTGGCTTTAGCAGAAAAAGTGGCAACTGATCTAGTGATTTTTAAAGTAATCGAGATCATTAGACTCACTATAGAATTGAAAAAGATGAAACTCTAAAACACAAAAGTGAAAAAAATCATCGTCTCATTTGGCCATTTGCTTCCAAATAACGCTTTGAGAATAAAGATCCACGGTCACTTCTGCATGTAAGAATGTTGTAGCCACAGTCCTTAACCCTCTAGGTAGCTTCAACGAGATACCTTGACAATCAGGATGTGACCAATTACGGTAATACAGTGATGACGAGATATCTTGTCATCAAGATATTACCGTTTTTTATGATGACAACATCAAGAGTAGGGCAGATTTCTTCTAATGACGAGATATCTATCCCATTAAGATTTGGTCAATTTTGCTAATGGAGATACCTCGTCGAGACAATCACCAGGAGAATTAATCGAATCTCCTCCGCAGAGGGTGCAATAGGGGTTCAACAAAAAACCAGTACGAAAGAGATGTTCCACCAAACTATTATGCCAGATATCAGGCAAAATGACACCAGTCTCAGTAAGGAGACGTAGATAAAAAGACTGGAAAACAATCGTAGATGACTGCATGCCGAAATTTATAGATCTTTTTAGCCGTCGGAAGAGTTACACCTTGAAGAGGTAGATCTATAGACACATCTCATTACTTTGTTTATACAAAATGAACAAAAACAATTGTTCAAAAAGTGCCTGTGTCCTTTACATATTCAAACTTTACAAAACAATCACGTACAATTTCGTTTGTTTCCAGTGGCAGATCATGTCACTTTGAGACCAACCCTAGGGGCAAATGGTTTTGAATTCGATTATCCATTCATTTTCAAACTTTCAAACCACGTAATAAATACACACTCAATGTATGTTCTCGAGTACAACAGATGCCCCCTTTAAGGAGGACAAAATGCGACCTAAAAAGGGGAAATAGAAGACATCTCGTACCTAGTTTTTGTGTGAAAATGGCTCGAAACAAATGTGGAGAAAATCATCTGTGTAGCAAAGGTAAGTTTTAAAACAAATGTTTTCAATTTTGCTGAAACTTTTGTGAAAATGATTTACAATTTACCGTTTTATAGCAGTTCTATAAAAACACAAATAGTTGCGTACCCAAAGGATGATTTGCCCCTGTTTGTTGCTAATTTAAATTAAGGATAGCTATGGCTCCGTGGGTTCACTTACTTCGCTAGCTATCTGCAAGTTGTAGGTGGCGCAGGTTATATTCCTCCCTGGGTGTATTTCTCTCGTCTGTGCTAGTAAAACTGTCCATGTATATATATGCCCATTTTACTTGACGTTGTCGTTCTTCTGTTTGGCACAGCTTGGCCAAATATGCTACTTGCGGCATAAAATCTAACCAACATATTTGAATCTACCGTGTAAATCGATTTTGCTGAACCTTGAATTTAATTCAGTTAATTCAACCGAGTCGATCATCCCGAGAGTTCTATACAAGGAAAGCATTCACAAAGAAAAATATTCGTGAATACCTTTGGAGATCATCACTCTTCCTGCTTTGGAATGCCAATTTAGGTTTAAAAAAATACATGCAAGTCACACTTTACGCTTTCGGCAAAAGAGTAGAAAATAAACTGATTCAAAAGCAAATTTCAGAAAATTCTGATGTAAGGGTATATTTTGCCAGTTCATCACAGAAGAGTTGTTTTTCAGAGTTCAACCAAAAAGTTTCAGAATTTTCAAATGTGGATTCTGTTGTAGGATTTTGAGGTCAACGTCGTCTTCAGTGACATGAATTTGAGTAATTTATTAAGGGAGCCCAAAGAACATTTAATCTGCTTCATATATGTGCGTATTTTCGAAACTCTTTATCTTGGTTATACAGATCATGACCAAATACAATTGTTTGTGATTCTGTTTGATTATCCCACTACTATGCCCTCTCACGGCCAAATTTCACGTGAGCTCTCGCGAACGTGGACAGAACATAATTCGGGGGAAAACGGTATTTGGAAAGCAAATTGCCAAGGAAACAATTTTGTGCATTCATCCATTCTAGCTGAGGCTTGGCCTTGAAATGGTATCAGTTATTTAACTTGAGTTATTCCACCTTTTTTTCAAAACTCTAAATTACACACTTGCATATTTACTCATGTAATATGAGTGGAAAAAGTTTCTGTGGACGACCCCCCTGTGACAGGGGTTACGATGCCACAATGGGGATCTGATTGGTTAGATGTTTTTCATACGTCATTTCATTTCAAGACGCTAGCCTCAGTCCATCTGATGTACGCAGTTGATTCGTGCACATGATCCATCAAACTTCAGTCATCAAGCGTCTTTGCAAAAATCACTTCTAGCTTAAAGTCAGAAGTATAGTATAAAAAAAAGTAGAGTGAGCAATGGTAACCTTTCACGTGCTCACAATCATGTGACCAAAACTAGTAGTAACGTGACCCTTAGAATACTCTCGTCTGCAGGGAGGAAAGAACATTCATCATATGATTGGTTCACGGAATGGGAGAGGGCGACCATACATTGGTTCATTATCTGATTAGTCCTTGCGTCATACATAGTATTAGACCTAGGCAATATCATCATTTTTGTCGCCACTCTATAGAAATGCGCATTCACACATCTACGCTGACATAGAGGTTATACAGCCAAACGAGGCGATAAAATGTCAGATCGCCCAACCAAGTCAATTTTTTATAGGGCAGTCAGGTGGCTACTAGTAGCTTCCAAGTTGGTGACACTTGGAAGCTCCTTTCACGCAATAACAATGCTCAGTCTACTTATATTTCCTGTCTATGATGTGCCCATCAAACAGACAAGTCCCTCAAAAAGACAAGCTCGAGAGCAGTTCTGGTAGTTAATCTGATTATATTTGTAATATATTTGTATATATATGTAATATGCCCCTGCAAACAAGATGGATAAATCTTGTTGTCAGGGGCAATCATGAAGTATAAGTGTTGGGGCCATTTTCACACAAAAGACCTAATGAGTGAGGAGCTGCATATTTGATTACTCGCATTATCAACAGATTGGCAATATTTATGGATACAACAGATGGGAACGGTCCTCAAACAAAAAAAACTTGACTTCCCTATTTGAAGTGTTTTGTTGAAACAAATTTGGTTTTTTCATCGGCATTTATTTTAATATTAATCCCTCCTTAAAATAACTGAAAGGGAGCAAAAAGGTTCGTTCACTTAGGAGTTGGGGACCATAGGCATCATGTGCGCTAGTAAGAGAATCGTAATCTTGGTGAAGAAGCTTGAATTGTATTGATCCTGGAACCTGTATTTGCGATCACATTTTCACGACCATCTATGAACCTAATATCGGTTATAAATAGCCAGCTGTCGAAATTGCCCTTGGAAATTTTCCCAATCTTGCGGGAATGCGAAGGTTTATAAGCTTATGAAGGCTTATGATATGTGATGTAAGAGTGCCCTTTCACAAGTAGGTATTCAAAATGATTGGAATCTTTTTAATGATGATTTAAAGGGATTAGACGGCACACAGTGCTCTTTCATTTGAGTTTCATTCAGCTTATTAAAATAAATCGTACAAAACAGTTTAGTATCGAATCAAGTCATTATATTACCCCCATTAGAAACATGGCAAAGTTTTCATCTCTCAACTTCGCATTCAACCGCATACAATGTAACATACTACTCGGAAAATATGCCCTTATAATAGCAATATTTTAACGAAAGAGATAAATGGTTGTATGAGTTTCATGGAGGAAGGGCCACATTCGACCAATCTGTGCCACACTAATGAACGTACACACAAATAAATCTCAGAGGGAGCAATCGAACCTGCGCTGTGTACAACTCGCAGGTTTCTAGCGCAGGGAACAAAGCCACTGAACCACGAGAAAATTGAATGAAAATTTAGAAGGCAAAGAGTGAGAAATGGTAACTTTTTTATGTGCCCAGTATCATTTGATCAAACCTAGTTTAATGTGACACGTAAATAAATTTTTTCTAGCGGGTGGAAACTGACATTCATCATCTGATTGATCCACGGGACGGTAGAAGACGCCCATCCATAGGTTCATCATCTGATTAGTCCGTGCGAAATAGTAGACTGGTGATTTCACCATTTTTGTTGCCACTTTATCGAAATGCGCATTCACACATCTACCTTGTCCTAAGATGTTACATCGCCAAACATGGCAGTAAGATGCTGAATCAGCCAACCAAGTCACTTTGTCACAGAGCAGTTACGTCACTTCTAGTTAACATGTTGGTCATACATTTCGAAGTTTCTCTTAATAGCAATGCTCAGTTTACTTATATTTCACGTCTATAGTGTTGACAAAACTTATAAAAGACAGCATATTATAACTCTCTGAGAGGTTCACACGCATATATCCTTTCTGCAAGCTGTTGTCCTCTTGAGTAACTTCAAACCAGTTTTAACCTACTTAATTAACAGTCTTTCATGGGATTCTTTCAACCAATCAATGTGGTTATTTAATCATTATGTTTTGTGGGGTAAAACATAATACAATAATATTCGGAGATACGTGACGCTCAGAATTAAACTCGAGTTTTCCACTTGCACTTTAATGTAATTCTGACGATGAAGGACGTGTTGGTTCTCTAAACTGACCATTGTCTACTTTTGTTTTCTAAAACATGTATACTAGTCGTTTTTAAACTTTTATCCAATTAACCACGTCAAATCTTTTAATTATGACTATGACCCCGAGTATGACGTCACAGACCTCGCCATTTGTCTTTTTCTACAACTGGTGTTCAAACAGAACACGCGGCTTGTCTGTTCAATACTTTTTTATAAGCTTCGGTTTAATCTGAAACGATTGTAACTCTTAGTAATAGCGTAGTAAAATATCTTCGGTCAGAAACTTTGTAAAGCCGGGTCTGTTTGTCTTCATTGTCATCAGAATAAACGGAAAAACTTTTCAAGAGCACGACGATGAATCATATTTAGAACTACTTTGTTTTCGGGATAAGTTCAAGAGGAGTAAGAATTTCGCGTTTTGTGGATGTTGCGTCCTTACTGATAGTAATTTAACCTTTGGCTTCCCATCAAAAATTGATGTTAAGATTAGATTTCTGGTGGTATTATGTCCCAAACTGACAGAATGTTCTACAACTGTTGGAGCAGTAACAGGCATCGGCTCAGCTATCTCATATTTACAGAAAAATATTCTTCACAACACATTAATCAATAAAAGATTATCTTACTATCAACATAACAATTACTTTCCTTGACTAACAAATCATAATGTTATTTTCGACAGGTTTTACTTTCTTTACTTTTAAAATACAGTTATTTAACTATATATTCACGAAAAATTCTTCAGACACAATATAGTGATATATCACTATTTACATACAAAAGACAAATACCTGCAGCAAGGATGACGCAAAAGTATTTGAGCGCGCTCTCACAAAATGTTCGCAAATACTACAATTGGTATAATGTGATCATTGACATGAAAACCCTGCAACTGGACTATTCAAATATATTTAAACTAATACTTGTACAATGTTGTTCGCAAATTTTAATTGGTATAATGAGATAATTAACAAGCAAAACTCTTTAATGGGATTTATCAAAGGTGTTTGAGCTTGATTTTCACAAAATTGTTCGTTAAGACTTTTAGTATAAAGCGATCATTTATATACAAACTACAATAGGATGATTCAAAAGTAAGTGTCATACTTAGAGCTTAGTGTCATACAATGTTGTTCGCAGAAATTAATTGGTAAAATGCGATAATTGACATAGCGGGACAACTGAATTCTCTAAACAGATGGTTCAAAGGTATTTGAGTTTGTTCTTACAAAATGTTCGCAAATATTTCAATTGATATAATGCGATCTTAATATACAAAACTCTGTAACAGAATGATTCAAAGGTATTTTAGCTTATTCTCACACAATGTTGTTCGCAGACTTAAATTTGGATAATGCGATAATTGACATAGGGCAGGGGTCGGCAACCTATTGAAACGGAAGAGCCAAAAGTTACAATTTACAAAATTTCCCAGTTTTTAAAGAGCCTTTAAAAATTTTCGTTTCAATATTATAGTATTTGCTTATATATATTTGATTTAAAATAAACGGCTTTAAATACGGAATAATATTTATTCATATAAAAACACAAATATAGATAGTTACATCAATGGGAGCATTGGCTTTGCATGCCTTTTGTAACTTGTTTTAAGTTTCAAGCACGACTCTAGATTTTTATTTGTTAGTTGACTTCTAACTTTACTTTTTATTATATTCATGCAAGAGAACGCTTACTCGCACGAATATGTCGACCCGAAGATCGTCAGCACTCCATATGCCAACTTCTTCACCTCACTGTAGCATTCTGGAAGACTATTCCATGCGCCGAATATGAGGGCCTCAACTCGCGGAATTTCTTTTAGAGCTGTCCACTTGTGCTGCGCGATGTGCATGCATTTCTGGACCTCCAACTCTTCCAACTTGCCACTCCACAAGTCTTTGGTTTTCAAATCTAGCAATTGCATTTGAAGCGATCCAGCATCAATTCCAAATGGCTCAATGTTGATCTCATTTGTATTTGTGTTGAGAGGATTTACTATGAACGCGAGAGTACTTTTGTTTGTTTTGAATTGCTCGAATCTCTCAGCGAATCCATCATTCATGTTTTTTAAAGCTATGCTGAAGTAATTCGTGTCAATAGTTGCATTGGTCTCAGCGATATTGCTTCAGATTTTTAAAATGAAGTAATTTACCGCGCTCCATGTCTTCAACAAAAAGAAGTATTTTTTTTCGAAACAAACTACTTCTTCAAGCAAGGCGTAGGCTGGGTTGCCCTATCCTTGCAGTTTTAGATTTAGTTCATTTAGTTTCATTGTGGTATCTACCATGAAGTTGAATTTTTGCAGCCATTTGTCTTCTTCCAATTCGGGATGGTCAATGCTTTTTTCATTGAGGAATGTTTTTATTTCACTCAAGCACAAAGCAAAACGTTGCAATACGTTACCTCTGGAAAGCCATCGCACTTTATTGTGCAGAAGTAGGTCAGAAAACTGGCTATCTATTTCTTCAAGGAAATCTTTAAACTGGCGATGGTAGAGTGCTTTTGCCAAGATGCTGTTAATAATCTTAATTACCAAGTTCATGACCTCAACTATTTCGGCCGGAAATGTTTGGACACAAAGCGCTTCTTGATGAATTATGTAGTGAAACGTTAGAATTTCGTGGTTTATTTTTTCTGAAGAATTGATATTACCCCTCTATGTATTCCTGTCATACTTCTGGCTCCATCAGTTGCTATAGAAACGATTTTATTTATATCGATTCCATTGTCTTCCAGGCATTTTTGCACAGCATTTGCTATATCTTCTCCACGAGTTTGCCCTGAGAGCGGTAGCAATCCTAGCAGTTCTACTTTTGGACCTTGGGACGACATATACCTGACGAAAAGGGTAACTTGTGCCGTGTCTTTTATGTCGCAAGACTCATCTATAGCAAGTGATAAGGCAGAAGCCAGTTGAATGTCTTCCACTTGCATATGAAGACATTTTAGCAGTTCTATCTTGTACTGTTTTAGCAGATAATGGCAAATCTTTGATTTTTTTTTCATGATTTCTGCTTTGTTTTTAAAATCACGAAACAGTTCTTCAGATGCACGTATAAAACAATCTTTGACGTACTCACCATCTGTGAATGGTTTTCCTCTTTTTGCAATTTCTAATGATACTGCAAAGCTTGCCAGATTTACATTATTGGAAGATTGC
This sequence comes from Meta bourneti, assembly GCA_933210815.1. Taxonomy (NCBI): domain Eukaryota; kingdom Metazoa; phylum Arthropoda; class Arachnida; order Araneae; family Tetragnathidae; genus Meta; species Meta bourneti. The sequence goes on from OW119928.1 coordinate 65,863,960, forward strand.
GCCCAGTTACTTAGCATGGAACTTGACTGTTGTGTTTTTTTGAGCTCTTCAACAGCTTTTTTTCGTGCGTCAGCGGTTGGATATTTACCAGCAAACTGGGTATGTTTTGTAGTGAAGTGTCTCTCCAAATTTGACTTCTTATTGTGTGCGAGTTTTTCGTGGCAAATAAGACAAGTCGGAAGGCCATCTGGTGTTGCATATGAATGCAAACGACTCCGTCCAATCCTGATTGAATTCTCGGTTTTCTTCTTCAGTTCTCTTTTTTTTTACCAGATGCCGTGCTGGCGGCGGAGCTGAAAAAATGATTTTTTAAAATTTTACTTAGCTATCTAAAACGGCAAACAATTTATTTACCATTATTACTTCGTTAACACGATCCTCAGATATGTAATCCAATTCTGTTACTGATTTTATTATATTATACGCGTACATACCTTTGAGAAGATAATTCGCTTCTAAATCGTATTCTTCTTGAAACAACAAGCGAATAGACACGCAAAAACCGCAAGCGATTAAATTAACACACATGCAACGTAACGTCGACTGCGCTATCCGAGGATGACTGACTGACAACACGTCTACACTCTAGACCAGTGATTCTCAACCTTTTTTTGTCACGGTACACTTTTAATAATTTAAAAATTTGGCGGCACATTAACAATAAGATAAATTTAAAGGAATTTTACTTGGTTAATTGATTGATGTACCTAAAATATATTTTATAAAAATAACATACGATAATAATTTTCAATGAAATATAAATACGATAATAATTTTCAATGAAATTCCACTACAAAGTAAACAAAATTTTTATTTAATGAAAAATTACAAATTACATTCAATGCGAAATTTGAGCTTGGTGTTTTTTGGTAACTTTATTTATATTTGGGCGTAAAAATGACAATGCTACTCTCATTTCGTGATCCAGATTTAAAAGTCTGGATCTTTTTTTCGTTTTTTATGTTGGTCAAAGCCGAAAATCCGAATTCGCACAAATAAGATGTGGAAAATTGTAATAACACACTTAAGGCTTTTTGAGATATTGTGGGATAATCGTATCTAAGATTAATCCAGAACGAATTAATTGATTCTTCTGAATGTTCGCAGTGGCGGCACACTTCAAGAATCTCGCGGCACACTAAAGTGCCGCGGCACAGTGGTTGAGAATCACTGCTCTAGACGGTGGCTGTTTGGGTGAGACGGAAATGGAATGCAATTGGCTGAAAGATAAACATGGTCACGGAGTCTCATCTCTAAGAACAAAACAATAGTTCAAATTTATCTCATTACGGTCATGTTAAGCGTAGCGATTTGTAATTAACGATTATGAAAATAGAAGCTATTGAGAAATTAGGTACTTAAAAATATATTTTCTTATTTTTTAAGGGTTTTGATAATAAATTATTAATTTTTTCGTATGGAACTGGAGAGCCGCAACTTTACATCAAAAGAGCCGATGGTTGCCGACCCCTGACATAGGGGGATAACTCAACTCTGAAATCAGATGACTCAAATGTGAGAACTTGTTCTCACAAAATGTTGTTCACAAGGGGTTGACTTGATATACGCGATTATCGACACAACAAAACTGGCAAGATACCCACAAAGTTATTTGAATTTCTCACTAGTCATTGATCAGAGAAGGGGTTATTAATTGATATAATACGAATATTGACACAACAAAATTGCGATAAGATGACTTACCAAGATATTTGAGCTTGTCACAAATTACGGATCAGAGAAGTTCATGGGATTCCTCTCTTACACTGATTCCTCTGAGTAATCTGACAATTTGATCTTCTTATCTTACTCTTCAAATATTAGCTACATAGTCAAAATCATATTCACAGCTTACTTCCGACAGGTTCATTATTTATTGGTCAAAATAAATGTAAAACAAAGCACAAAAATGATAGATTCTAGTAACAGAGCACAATACGTTTAAACTGGAGTCCCATACTACATTCCGCGGGCCTCTGAATTGGTATATCCGGACCACAGATCTGTGGGAAAAATGTTTTTAAATATTCGATCAAAACACGCATGATTGCACTTGGTTAAATACATTATGCTGTTCATTGAGATGAGATATCTGCTGGAATAATCCAAAGTAGAACACGTCTGATTAATTTATCTTAGAAGGTTTTATACTTCCGTTGTAGATTGCTCTAAGGGTCGTTTTGCCTGTGTCTCGGTTCCCATAGCAACTCGGCCGTTAAGTGTTTACTTAGTAGTGTTCATGTCTTAGTTCTTCAATTCCACTGTGTGGCGTTCATGGACTTGTTTTTCATACTGAATGCGTCATCTGTATTGCTATTTATTCAAGATTATGAGTACAGTAGAACTAAATAACACCGAATTCCCTATAAACTTGGGGACTCGGTACCCAGTTGGTAGATTCACTGATTAGCCTGAAATCTGCGAGTTCGAAACTCAATCCAATCAAAGACCGTTGTGTGTACATAGGAATTAGTGCACGATAAATCTGTTGTGGCAAATGTTCTCACCTTGGCGTGGAATGGAAGTTTTTAGACGGGTCCCAGCTCAGATATCGAACTCGTCATCTGACCGTGGTTCAAAATTGCGATCTGTTGTCTTCAATCTTTCCCTTCGGGATTGATCCCTGACCCCCGCCAATCATCCGTTGTGTTGCTCCAGTGCGACGGAAATTCAATTACCTACTACCTACCCTATAACCCTATCTCTTTGAATATTGATTCCAGAATTAATGTTACATATAAAAAGTATTTTAATTAAGAAAAATTACGAAAAAATAATTTTTTAAGTGGTGTGGATTTCTTAGAAGTAACCTAACAAAGATATCAAGGTCATAGGAAAATTATTTCGAAAATTTAATAAAAAGACTGAGAAACTAAATATAAATTAGGAGCGCAAAAATTTACATTATCTCAGTCCAAATCAACTGAACCGAATGATTTGGAAATTAGTATCCAAATGTAAATTTTGACCAAAATTCAAAATTGGAAGTGAGAAATACGAAGCTTGTATATAATTTAGATACGACGAACGGTCCTTTAACCAAAGTATATGCTTATGAATTTACAGAAGACGTTATTTCCCATCGAATACTACCTTTTATTTTGCTTTAACATGAACGATTCATAAAAGGGAGGGTATCGTTGTACATTCACCCCTGAGGGATTCACACTCATATATCTGTTTTGCAACCTGCAGTCTTTCCTGAATGACTTCTAACCAGTTTTAACCCCCTTGACCAATAGAATCTTTCATGGAATTCTTTCAATCAATTGGTGTAGTTATTTAGTCTTGTGTTGCAGGGTAAAAGTCTTGTGTTGCAGGATAAAAGAAATACAGGTACTCTTCACTAAACGGTCGAGTTCTGTTTCTAAGGTTATATCGGTAAGCAAATTGGTCGATAAGTGAGGAGCTAAATTGTTTTTGCTTATTCTGAATAAAGAAAAGGTTTTCGATCACAACGGTAATGACGGTGTCAACAATGTGTTTACTTATGTAGACTATCCAGAATTTTGATGCCACTGAGGAATCATAGGAAATGACAGGTGCAGGGTTTGCAAGGCACGCCGATCAACAACAGGATAAGTAATAAGAGCGTTCGGACATCCGAATTGTTGAGTTCAATGCCAGTGTTGGTGGCCCGATCGGGATAAGTGTAATTTGATAACATGGTATCTAGGGCTGACGTTGGCACCGTCTCCGGTTTTGTCGGTGTGTGTGAAAACGGCCCAAGGAAGGAGATTCCCCATGCTGGAGAACTGGTCGTAAGTCCGAGCGGTCGTTAAACAGGTATACCGTTCAGGAATACTTGCGCTATACTACACGGAAATCTCATGACGTTCAGACGGTTAAAATATGAAAGTTTACGAAAAATCAAAATATAGTTATGGTCTCGTCTAATAAACACTGGTGGTCTTTCTAAAGCAGGTAACCTTATTACAAATGGTCGGTTCGGGTCAGCCACGGATCGGTCCAATTGCTTATAAAGGATTCTATGGAAGTTAACCTATTACGTGAGGTCGGCTCGGTTTCGGCTGGAATCCTTTCCCTAGCATTTTTTCGATCTCAGCTGTTCATTTGCAACGGAATATTTCCAACATGATTCGGGGAAATCCGAATCAAAACACTCTTCTAATGTTCGTTTAGGCAGGATGGAAGTTGCAATTGATACATTAATGTTTCGAATGAGACTAAAGCTGAATTCAAATAGGAAGCGCAACGTGAAAAGCGACACGCCAGACCATTCGGAAGTGCCTGCGCGAGCGGTGAAAACGCTCTGATTGGTCTGCTCATGTCGCTTTGCGCTTCCTATGAGTTTTACACGAAAACGCAACTGCAGTATATGCGCTCATCAAATTAATAGAAGAGATTGGATGACAGAATACAAGTAAAACATTCTTATTCTTATTATTTTTATTCTTATTCTTATTAAACATCCTTATTCTTATTCTTATTCTTATTAAACATTCTTATTCTTATTCTTATTATTAAACATTCTTATTATTAGACCGTCTGCTTTTCAAAAACATTGAATTATTTTCAAAGTTGAAATTCACAGAAGTTAAAATTTATTTTGTGGAAAGGTATTATTCCCCTTTCCACCATGATCCCTAGAATCGAGTTAAATTATGGATCTATAGATACTTCTGATGCGCCGGTAGCTCTGGTAGTGGACTGTATTCTAATTGACACAATTCATCGTAATAAAAACAAGTTTATTAACAACAAATATAACATCGTTGTGGAAGGACCACTTTCTCGTTAGGCTAAGGAAACCTTGTAGTTCATTTGAAAAATATCTCGTTCCGATTCCGCTCAGCTCGTAGCCTCGTTCCCATTCGGCTCAGGTCGCCTCGTTTCCGTAGTCTCGTGGAGACTTAACACTCCCCGCGATTGAAATTTCAATTTCAATATAAACATATTATACACAAATGATAATTATACAACTCTACAAATTAATACACAATAAAGTACTTTCAAATACTAAATGAACTTAACACTTGAAACACAATAACAATCAATTATTCAATTGGAAGAATAGCAATATTCCTAACACTTCTTTTCAATGTCTTACCATTAGGTAGACACAAATTTACAACTCGAACTTTTTTATCTGCACCATAAAACACTTCAGTAATCCTACCAGTCATCCACTGTGTGCCTGTAAGATTCTCATCCTTTATTAGTACTAGGGAACCAACTTTTACATTATCTTTACAAAAACGCCATTTGCTACGTTCCTACAAACTATTTAAATAGTTCCGCTTCCATAATTTCCAAATGCGTTGAGTAATTTTCGTAACTCTTTGCCATTTCGAAAGTCTATTCTCATTTATTTCATTAAGTTGAGGCTCTACAATGGATGCTATAGGTCTGCCTATTAAAAAATGACCTGGTGTTAAGGTCTCAAAATTGTCGATATCTGATGATAAAGGAGTTAGGGGTCTGGAATTTAACACTCCTTCAATTTCTGAAATTATGGTCAGAAATTCCTCAAGAGTTAGGCTTGAGTTTCCAATGACCCTCCTCAAATGAAATTTAAATGACTTGACCCCGGCTTCCCAAAGACCACCGAAGTTCGGCGATTTTGGAGGGATAAATTTCCATTCTATGCATTCATCAGTAAAGTAATTTGCTAAGGTTTCATCTGGACAATGCGCAATTTTGTGTAATTTTTTAATCTCTTCACTAGCTCCAACAAAATTTTTGGCATTATCGCTAAATATTTTAGAGCATTTGCCTCTTCGGCCAAAGAATCTTTTTAAGCTGGCAATGAAAGCTGTTGAAGTTAAATCAGTTACAAAATCTAAATGTATAGCTTTAGTACACAAACAAACATATATTGCAACATATACTTTGTTAAATATATCCTTTCTTTGATTTTTGAATTTTATACAGAAGGGTCCACAAAAATCTATTCCGACAATATTGAACGGATAATTGGTTGTTACCCTTTCTTTGGGAAGATCTCCCATTATTTGGCTTCCCATAACAGGTTTATTTTTGAAGCACGTTACACAATTATATACGATTTTTCTACAAATATTTCTGCCATTTAATGGCCAGAACCTTTGACGAACATTATACAGTAGTGTTTGCGGCCCAGCATGTAAAAACTTTAAATGCATATGCTTCACTATAATGGATGTAAGTTGATGATTTGTAGGCAGGATGTTTTTGATTGAAATTTAGGTCTGAATTGTTCAACCTACCTCCTACTCTTACTATACCTTTATCATCTAAAATGGGGGAAAGATTTTTTAGTTTACTACTGGGTGGTATTGGCAGCTCTTTCCTTAGATTTCTCATCTCGGTGGAGAACTCCGCTTCTTGAACACCTCGTATGAGGAAGTCCTCAGAATCCCTCATCTCCGAGTAGGTTATTGGGCCAACTCGTCTATTCGTTCTTACGTTGTTGCTAAACCTAAAAATAAAACTAACAACACGAACGATAGTACTGAAATTGTTACTGACATTCAAAATACTCTCTAAAAAGGTATGGGATTCAGTCAAAGTAAAGTTCTGTGATGTTTCTCTAAGATCACTCACTGACTGTCTTTTAAGTTCATGCGAACAGTCCTCTGAGTCCAAAGTGGCAACATCAAGGAGAATGTCTTCTCGGACAAAGTCTTTTTCCTCCAAAAAGGCAGGACCATTCCACCACTTCTCACTGTTCAGCATAATCTCGATGCTAACTCCGCGGGTCACAAGATCGGCAGGATTGTCTTTGCCGGCGCAATGGATCCAAAAATTTTGATCAGTCAAGCACTGTATTTCTTTCACTCGGTTGGCGACGAAGGGTTTCCACTTGGTGACTGAACCCTTTATCCAAAATAAAGCTATTTTGGAATCAGTCCAAAAGTAGGCAGTGGAAGGCTTTTTCCGGTCTACAACTTTCTGAACTTCTACTCCTAAACGAGCAGCAAGCAATGCACCGAGTAACTCCATCCTTGGCAGGGTTATCTTCTTAAGAGGAGCAACACGACTCTTTGAAGCAACGAGATTCACCAACACCTGATTTTCGGATTTTACTCTCAAGTAAACTGCCGCACCATATGCCTTTTTACTGGCATCTGAAAATGTGTGTATTTCAATTTCACTGGGATTGTCTACCGAGAGCTCTAGTATATTCCTTGGCACATTCACCTCAGAAAGTCTTTGAAGTTCCGAACACCACTTTTGGAACGTCTCAGTAATATCTGCTGGAAGTTCAGAGTCCCATGGTACCTTTCTAAGCCACAGTTCTTGAAAAAGGCACTTGATTCTGATGGTGAATGGAGATAGCAATCCGAGGGGATCAAAGATTTTCCCTGCCGTTTGTAACAGGAAGCGTTTAGTTTTCTTATTCTGACTCAAGAAATTCAGCAAACTTTCGATTTCCATTGTGAGAATGTCTCTATTAGGATCCCAAGACATCCCTAAAACCTTGAGCAGGTTTACTTCTGAAGTAGTTGAATGATGAGGATGAGTAAGGAACTCCTCATTTTCCCATTCGCGCATGAGAAGAGCATCATTCGAAACCCACTTCCTCAAGTTCATACTGGCGGACTTCATTATGTTTTGTGCCTCACGTGATAATTCCAAGGCGGAAGTCACATTGTTTGCACCTGATACTAGATCGTCTACATAAACACATGTATCGAGCATTTGTGAAGCAGCAGGATGTAGCTCTCGAAAATTTTGGATGTGCTTTTTTATTGTAGCCGACAGCAAGAATGGGCTTGCGTTAACCCCAAAAAGAACACGCTTAAATCTGTATACTTGTGGGTTGACGCCAGTTATGTTATCTACTGATTTATCACAAGTGAACAGAAATCTGACAGCGTCTCTGTCGTTTTCTGCCAACGAAATTTGCAGAAAGGCCTTCTCAACATCTGCTAAGATTGCTATTCTATTTAGACGGAAATATAGTAATAGCTGGAAAATGTTAGGATTCAGATTTTCACCTGTCCAGAGACAGTCATTCAGTGATAATTCTCCAGATTCATGGGAACTGGCATCAAATACTAATCTCAATTTTGTGGTTACGCTTTCCTTTCTGAATACTGCCTGGTGTGGCAAATAATACACAGGTCTGTCTACCGGTTGGGTCTTTACAAGCACCTTCTCTATAATGCCCTGCTTTAAGTAATCTTCAATGACCTCGTGATACTGTGTAAAGAGAGTTTTGTTTTGGTTCAACCTCTTGGTGAGGGACTTAAACCGCGTTTCCGCAACACACAAGTTATCTTTTAATTCTCTCCAATCCCTTTTCCAAGGTAAACTGACCTCATAACGTCCCTCTTTGAAACGGACTGTTTTATTGAAGATGCTCAGTGCTTCATCTTTCTCGTGACGATTAGGATCGTCTCTAATACCCAAAGATTCAAGTTCCCAAAAGTTTCTTAGGTCCATTTCCACTTGATTTTTAGTGAAATGACAGTGTAAATTGTTTGAAATCCCTACATCTTTGAGTGTTCCCGTTACGATCCACCCAAATACCGATTCTTGTAGGATTATTGATTCATCTTTTAATTTAATTTGATTACCTTGTAATAATTGATAGAAAAGTTCTGCTCCTAACAATGCGTCAATTCTCCCCGGTTTATTGAATTTGTGATCCGCATACGTTATATTACTTGGAAATTTAATCTTAGACACATCAAGAGGTTTTGAAGGAGTAAGATCTGTAACCTTTGGAACGATTAGTAGTTCAATTTCTTCATAAAAGTCTTCATTTATGTTAGATATTAACGCTGAGGTTTTTCTTTTTACCGTTAAAAAGGAACCGTTCAAACCCGTGATAGGAGCATTTACTGTTCGTTTCGTTAAGCCCAAGGAATCAACTAGGTCATTACGAATGAAGTTAGTCTGTGATCCAGCGTCAAGCAAAGTTCGGATGGGAAAGGAATTACCATCAACACCCTTAACGTAAACTATCGCAGTAGACAGGAATACGTATCTTTTTTCATCCCCCGTGTAAAAACACCCAGTATTGGTATTCTCTTCCGACCCTCTTGGCCTTGAAAAGGTTCCTGATGGTGACTCATAACTTCCTTCTCTCGTGGCGTCAGAGTTCTGTTCCCTCATGTTATAAACACTTTGCTTGGGAACATTGATTTGGACTTTTCGATTCTCGCTGTTTTCGAAATCCGTTCTATGGATCAGAGAATGATGACCTCTTCCACAGAACTTACATTTTTTAGAATTAGTACATTGAGATACTCGATGAGGTTCTAGGCAATTAAAACAAAGTTGTTTCTTTTTTATTTCACTAATTCTTTCTTGTACGGATAAATCGTGAAACATTTTACATTTATATATCGGGTGATTATCTTTACAGATTGGGCAGGCACTTTTAGAGTTAGATTTTATCATAAGCCCTTTAAGCTTGGGTTTGAAAGCTATATCTATTTTAGGCTTAGCGAAAGGAATGCGTTGGATATTTTCTAACACTTGACTTCTTTTTTGCAGGAAGTTGACGAATTCTTCCCAGTCGGGAAACTCGGTTGTTTTTAATGACATCTCGTACTGTTTACGTGATTCACGATCTAATTTCGAAGAAATTATATTAATCAACATTAACTCGGTCAATTTATTAGTCTCAAGATTTAGAAGTTTTAATCCTCGCAAATGTTTTAACATGGTATTGAGAAATGTATGAAGTTCCGTTCCTGACTCATGAGTTATTTTTTCCAGATTCATTATGGCATTTATATGGACATCCGCGATGAATCGCTTATTTTCGTACCTTTTCTCGAGTTCAGTAAACAAGGACTGAAAAGTATCATCTGCAGTTTGAATTAGTTTACTTTCTCCTTTCAGAGAAGCTTGTAGATAATGAAGTTTTTGGGAATCACTTAAGCCATCATTTAAAGTAATTAGAGTATTAAATTGAGCTTTAAATGTACTCCAGTCTTCATAAGTGCCCGAGAACTGAGGAAGTGGAATCTCGGGTATCTTAAAAGAAGTTCGGTTCATTTTAGAGTTTATCTGAGCATCATTAGCAGGTAACGTCAATTTCGAAAGAAGGTATTTCAGACGTACCTCTATATCTTCAGCTGTTGCCTCCAAATCCTGAAGCTGGTCAAGATTGTCTTCTAGATTAACTTCTTCAGGTAGCTCACAATATCCAGTGGAAAGTTCTGTAATTGCAGATTTGATTTCTACAATTTTGCTCGCCTGTTGCTGAAGTGCAATCTTCGTTCTGCATGGATCTCCGCTACCATCCTCTTTACTTTCAAGTTCGAGGAAGTCCTCCATACGTTGCACTTTGGCTTTAATGGTTCCGCGCTTTCGATTCAGTTTCGTAAGCTGGCTCATTTTGCGTTATTTTATTTTTACTCCGGCTCGACGGACCACATGATGCGCCGGTAGCTCTGGTAGTGGACTGTATTCTAATTGACACAATTCATCGTAATAAAAACAAGTTTATTAACAACAAATATAACATCGTTGTGGAAGGACCACTTTCTCGTTAGGCTAAGGAAACCTTGTAGTTCATTTGAAAAGTATCTCGTTCCGATTCCGCTCAGCTCGTAGCCTCGTTCCCATTCGGCTCAGGTCGCCTCGTTTCCGTAGTCTCGTGGAGACTTAACAACTTCATTAAATTCCATCATGAAATCAATGTGTGTATTAAATATTTAATGTTAACATTTACACTATATTTTTAGTGAAACCAATATGCGTAATGTAAAAATCTGTTTTGACCAAAACGCTTAATTTTGCCACTACTATTTACCTCATTTGTTTATAAAGTCAAGAGGTATGATATGGTATGGTATGGTATTTTTAATTAACGTCACACTGGAGCAACACAACTTTAAGTCCAGAGGATAAGCCTGTTTCCTACTTCAAAATTTCAATTTCCTGTTTAACCATTTTCAAATTTATACGTCTTTTGAATCACATCTTTGATTTGATTGATTGCATACATTTGGACCTATGTATAAAAGGGAGATTCAGTATCTCCAATTGCAGATATTTTATATACACTGAACTGAAGCGTGCCGGTCCGTGTTGAGCCGAGCCGAGCCGAGCCGACCGTTCAAAATTGGTTTACTCTGAGTTGAATCGTGTCAAAGTGTGCGAGGCGAGCCAAACCAGCAATTTCTAATGGGTTTCATGTTTAAGAAACCCTGGTATAAAGTTTATGTTAATATTAGCTGATGACTTTAGAGAGAGAAATCTGTATCCCAAAATCCTTATTTAATGTCAAGTCCTATGAAGTGCGTTGATGCTCCTTATAAGAAGATATGAGATTCTTAAAATAAACTTCGTTGGAATCTTTAAGGCTGTAAATTTTTATAGTAAATCGGACTACTTTTATTGTAGTACGACGTCAACCGGAACGCGTTCCCGGGAAATTCTGTTCATAAATACTATCGAGTCATATCTGGTTGGGATACTCATTTGGTGAAGGCTGCAACCAGCTGGAAGTGATTTTATCTGGATCACGAGAGCTGGACGGATCAGAATTGAAAACAAAGTTGTAAATACGCATCTACTGCACGCAATAAAGATGTCATTCGAAAATGTCCGAGAGAGAATGACGTAAGAGAGGAAAACACACGATCTCTTATACACGTGATGTCGTTCTCTTTTGCTGCATATAATTTGAATCAGAATGGTTGATATACTAATTTGTGTTAGATAAAGGTTGCTTTGACTTTTAGTCAATATATATACATGAACAAACCATACTGCCTGAATCCTGACACCAAAATGGCTACTCTTCCATTATCAACTGTTGAGCCATACGAGTGAATATTTGCTCTTCGAATAAAATCTAAATTACTATGCATCAGAAGGAGAGAATTAATAATAAAAATGGTAAAAATACCCTTAAAAATTCCCAAAGGTTCGGACATTAGTTAATACATTGGCACAACTCTATACTAGCAAATTTAACTTTTATCATATGTGTTTACACTTTAAAGTGAATCTTTCCAGTACAAAAATATAGTTCTTGGAGCACTACAATTTTGTCTCAAAATAAATGCTTAACATTTTTGCACACACATACAACTTTAAACTAATTTATTTACTAGTATATAGTTGAATGTGTTTCCTGTTTTTATTATACAAGATCTTAATTTGGCGTATTATTTGGTCACTATAAAATAAGATCTTAATTCCATTTTTAATTTTGGGAGCCCTCCGAAATAAATTTCTGCTGGGTTGTACACTACAGCTCAAACGATTTGTGGAAGAGGGCAAACAGCGAAAAGTAATAAATGTAGCATTTCATTTTATAGTTATGCGCGTTTTAGTTTTCGCCTAACTGTATTATGGATTTTCAATGCAAATAAACCAAACATCAGTAGACGAGGAGTTTACTTCCTGTTACCTAATTCGTAATGCATGAAGCACATTCTACCACAAAACTGTAGCGCCATCTACCCATTTAGCTTTTCAGAAAAAGCCTCTCACTGTATACCACTCACTGGCGTTCCACGAATCGTGTGATCGTTTAATTCAAATATCTTCACAAAGTATTTCCAGAAAGATCCTTATTGCATATATTCATCATTTCAGCAACCATGTCCTGAAGGAATGAAAGACATATAGTGAGATGTCGAAGGGTGAGATGAAAGAGTTTAATTCTCCAAGACGCCTCTTCACATAAAGCACTCCATCCAGTCATCATTCCATGGATCCAAATCAAGAAGAATCTAGAGTAGACATTCTAAGAACCTCTAACTACATGGTACTTCCTTCCTAAGAATAAAACTCCAGCTTTCAAATCAGCACCTAAGGAAAACAATCCATTGAATTATCATTTGTTACTGAAACCTTTTGTGTATATTCTTCCAGTCGGACAAGAACTCTGGAACTTACAAACCTACTGAATTCGGAAAACAGTTTCTCCCGATATACGTACATTACTGATTGTGAAAATTTTAACACCATAAAGGAATCATGCAAATTAAACGAAATTTGCAGGAAATGCAAAACAGGTTAGGCTATGCAAATGATTAGAATTACAAAGCTATAACGCATGTGTGGGCCGAGAAACACCCTCTAAACTTCCAAGTGAGCCTTGTATAAAAAGCACTGTAAAGGTGCGTCAAAATGTGTATATAGTCGTTTGTCTGCTGTAAATGATTGATCAGACGTCAATATGCCTTGTCAAAAACGCAGAGTGCAACTAACGGAGTTCGAACGGGGCCACATGATCGGCCTCCGTGAGGGTGGACTTTCGTATCGTGAAATAGCCACTCGCACGGGGCATAATGCCACAACAGTGATGCGTGTGTAGAAGAGATGGACCATGGAAAACCGGACAAGTCGAAACCCGGGCAGTGGGCCACACAATATGACGTCACCACGGGACGACAGACACCTCAATCGCATGGCTGTGACGGACCGTACAACGTCCTCCCGTGCGTTGGCACAACGTTGGAGCACGTCTACAGGTGTGTCATTGTCTGCCCCCACGGTCCTTCGACGTCTGCTGCGCCATGGGCTACGTGCAAAGATTCTCCTGCGCAGGATTCCCTTGACGCTGAACCACCGACGCTTCCGACTACAATGGGCTCACCAACACATCCAATGGCGTGCCGATTGGCAACAAGTCGTCTTCTCAGTTGAGTCCCGCTACAATCTGGACTATAACGATGGACGCGTACTCGTCAGACGCTACAGAGGTGAACGCCTCCCGGAGTGTCTTATTCAGCGTCATACTGGACGAACGCCTGGCGTTATGGTCTGGGGCGCTATTGGATATCATGGGCGATCCCGCCTACTCCAAATTGTGGAGACCCTGAAGAGCGGGCGTTACATCAGGGAAGTTGTGGAGCCAGAGGTCCTACCCCTCCTGCAACGCATTCCCGGAGCTGTATTTCAGCAAGACAATGCCCGTCCACATGTTGCTCGGAATGTACAAGCCTTCTTCAGTGCTCGACATGTTCCGCTTCTTCCATGGCCTGCACGTTCCCCGGATATGTCGCCCAATGAGCATGTCTGTGATTACATCGGACGGCGACCCCCTCGTACCGCTCGTCGGGCAAAGAGTACGGCTAAACTTTGGCATCAGATAGAGACCATCTGGAATGCCATTCCTCAGCATGACATTCCGAATCTGCATGATTCGATGCCACGACGTGTACAGGCTCTCATCGCCGACGTGTGGCGGCTGCACAAGATATTGATTTTTGGCATTATTTTGATTTTATTGCTCTGTAAATTTGATCGTTTATTTAAACCACTGTAAGTAATACGTGGAATAAATTTCATTTATTTCTGATGATTCTTTCATAGTGTTGCAATTTTCACAAGCAGTAGTGTATATATAACAAAGCTCGTTTGTGTTCACAGGAGACTCGAGAGAAATACATATATGTCGGTGACAACAGAATTGGGCACCAATGTAGTATTTCCCACCACTTACTCGTGTGTAGTAAAAATGCCACTTGTGTAACGCATTGTTTATCTTTAACCCTGTCTATATAGAAAGACCAGATGTTTAACCCCGTCTATATTGAATCTTATCTATGTAGAAAGCTACCTGTAGTTTCCAGCCTTTGCTTCAAAAACCTGTTGCCACCAGTTTGGGGCAAGGGACAATTTGTGTTTCCTCTTGGATTTCCATTCCCTTGGAGTAATAGGACATTTTTGTCTGGACGAGATATCTTGCGTTTAGCAAAATTAATAGATCTGGACGAGATATATCGTCGAAACACTTGGACGATTGAACTTATCTCCTAATTATAACCTTATAACCTCATTAAATGATCAAAAACACAAGTTTATTAGGCTTTGTTAACACAACATAATTAGTAGTTCCTGCCCTCTACAATTGTCTGTAATAAAATTTCCTACACTGTCTAGCATTGAGAGAGGATGATGTGTCGAATGTGTGTTAGATAACGTCAGCCTATGCAGTTAAGTAACGTTCGCAAAGTTCATCCGTTGCACTTGGTGGTGCTTGATGTGATAGACGTCGTGAAATCGTGAACCAGAGCTTTCAATTGATTTCAAATGTTTTCACTGGACATTAAATGCCTCTAATATGCTCACTAAATACCAATAATTCTTATTTGCAAAAATATAGTTAGAATTTCGGAAGCGGATCTAAAATAACATCCTGATCCAACATACAATAACTGAAGTTTACTGTGGCTAACCAACTAATCATCTAACATTTGAGTAAGAACATGATATCTGATATAATATATCTGACATATATTCATGAACATATCTCAGTCGAATTCATTCGAAGAACGAATTCGACTGAGGATCATCTCGATATACCTATGGCTTGTGAGAAGTATATGGTTACGCAGCTAAGTTGAAACTGTGCAGAAAGAACAGAAGAATCTGATTGCATTTAATTCATGGAGATGAACATTGAACAGCGGAGATCATAAAATACTATTAGGTAAAATAGTGTTTAATAATACGTAATACGTAATCCTTACAGATAATATGTAATCTTTATATTGGCAGCTGCTTATATTCAAGGGCTTGATTTTTAGTATGGAATGATTGTAAGGAGTGATTCGAATTTAGAGAAAATTTCTTGAAGTACATTTACATATTAGAGAACTAACTATACTTTCATTTAACACAGAACTAGACAACTCCAGCTCCATGTGGCCTGCCAAGTAGCTAAAAACCCAAGAAAAGATAGAAAAAGAATCGAAAATAAAGTACAGATAAATGCATGTGCTGTTGCATATCTTAAGACAATGTTTTTCAGCCTCTTGTCGCATTACGAGCTATTTTCAGATGACTGGTGGTGGCAAGACAGCAGACACGTCGCTTGTCAAGCCTTTGACTACTGAACATGATCACTTGGGAGTGGAATGGTACCCAGGATTGGTGGACAGGCATGAGATGACAGCATACCATGTTTAGTGACGAATCCTGCTTCTGCCCTTTGACAGATGATCACTGCACTGAAATGGCAGATTTTAAAACACTAAAATCTGCCATTTATCACTGAAATATGCCTCAAGATCACTGAAATGGCAGATTTCAAGCCAGAAGAGGCTATACAGTAGAATGCGAGACACCCGAACTCTACTTCAAAAGATGACTTAAAATGTTTTCCAGAAGTAGAAATAGATCTAAAACAATTGTGTGACTTTGGAAGAATTCTATTTTGAAGGAGATTGAGCTTCAAATCTATCAGTATTTTTTAATCACATCCTAATACTTTATTATCATTTATACTTTTTTATCATATTTTTCAGATTTGATTGTCTGAAGGTTTCACCCACATATATCCGTTCTGCAATCTTCCCTGCATGAATTCTAACAAGTTTTAAATTTTTGACTAATATAATCTTTCCTAGAATCAACCGATATGGCTATTTAGTCAATATGTGTGTGCATACGACCTAGTCGGAAATCTCGTAATCCTCAATGGACGTAGTCCCCATATCATTTACAGTTAAACTTGTGCAGTTTATTGGGAAAATCGATATTTGCTAACGTTTGGGCACTTTGGGACATGACCTAAAGTCTCTGTGAGTTGACTATGCATATATAAGTATCAAATACAACATTAGGTAATAGTATAGCAACTTGATCAACTGTTCAGTGTGCTCTGTTTTCAAGCATTATGATGCATTTGATACATTTATGCGCAGCATAAATGTATTTGACTACTGCTAACCTTAAAGACCAAATTTGGAAATCTTGCCCACTTGACTAACACGGTAGCATGCTTACAGAGTAAAAATATCTACTTAGTAATAAATAGGCAACATTTTGACTACAGTAACCCCATAGACCAAACTCGGAAATCCTGCCCTCCTGACTAGCAAGGTAGCATTTAATTAAAGTTGCACATTGAAAGTATTTATTTAGTCATAAAGAATGGCATGTTTATCCTTGATCACATTAGGAACATTTCTCTCACGCTTTGAATAAAAAGAGCGCCATTTATTTGCAGTTGATCCAAGAGACGCTATCTCCACTGATCTTAAGATAGATGAAATATAAAAGTAGATTGAGCAATGGTAATCTTTTTATGTTCAAAAGATCAAGTAACCAAAACTAGCAGTAACGTGACCCTTAAATGACTTATATCTGGCGGGAGGAAACAAACATTCATCATCTGATTGGTTCACGGGAAGGAAAAAGACGCCCATCCACTGATTCATCATGTGATTAGTTCGCATTACTAATAATAGACAGGCTACTTCACCATTTTTGTCGTCACTCTATAGAGATGCGCATCGACCCACTACCCAGTCATAAAATGTTATATCGCCAAATGAGGCGATTAGATGCCAAATTGGCCAACCAAGTTAATTTTTCCCAGAGAAGTCACGTCGTATACCATTTTATCAACGATAAGTGGTGACTGACGATTTAATAAAAAATCTGTACATACTTTTATTATTCATAAAGCTCTCTCTCTCTCTCTCTCTCGAATATTGAGTTATCAACGATGATTGGTAATTGACGACTTAATAAAATATCTGAAGATATTTTATAGTTTAAAAAGCTCTCTCGAGTATTGAGTTGTAGTCAACAATTGGTGCAATTTGAACTAGAAAAGTTAAAGTTTGAAATTGAAAACAAGTATTTCATGCCATTTTATTGGAATTTCAATGTTCTTGACAGCTAAACATTGACTAAATTTCCTTCAAATAAATATCTGAATCGTTCTCAAGTTATTATTTATTTGTTCAGAAGGCAGTTTCTCCACAGAAAAAATTCCAATTACAGACAAGCTGTATAAATAATATCTAATAAATACAAGAAATATAAAAGAAGATAGACAGATACAGTCGGATAAAAAGATAAAACAATAGGACTTTATAGCTTCAGTTTTCTCATAAGTTATAATCATTAAAACATATCAATTCTCGAGAAAGAATTATTACTATTATTGCGATTATTTACTGAAAAATTTGTACATACGTTTTAAAAAAGTTTAAGAAGAAATAAGTTTCAGTATCCGGTGATATGTTTGGAAACATTAAAATCAATACAAGATATTAAAAAGGGCGAATTCATTATGAAGGCGGTTATAATTTTTTTTCGATAACACAATATGTCTAAGGAGCCTTAAAGAATAAATCCAAAATTATCTGTTCATTCAGAATGCACCACATCTGAAAATTCCTAATAATTCTTAAAATAAATGTATCTAAAAATGTATTCTGTCAATATTTACGCTATGGCAGTCGTAACAAGAATTAATTAAAAGAAAAATCTAATAATAAAGCTATCGTGTTAGTATTTCAAAAAAACTTTGATTTTCTTTAGATACAATCTAGTGTTCAGAAAGCAAACTTTATAGTTGATCTTATATGATAGTTGATGGAAAAACCAGAATCATTAACACCACCTAAATCAACAATCTTGCTTTTTCTTAAAGTGGATCATTATTAATGTAATACAAAATGCAAGTTCAAAAGACAGGACAAATCATTGTGAAGTTAAACTAAATTTTGAAATTTAGATCGATACAAAGATTTCATGAGATTTTCTATGTCAGCAGCAGAAAACCCTGAATTTTATTTTTCTTAACTACTGGAACCATGGAATTTCAAGCTGGTCAAAGACAATCTTTTTTGCGATTGGATGTCAAACTCTAACGTATTCCTCCAAACTGCCTGTTTCTCCGATTCTCCGTGAGGATCTCGGTTTTTTCCATCTGGTTGAGGTGACCCGTTTTGAGATTTTAAAAGACTGCAACCAGTTTAAAGTGATTTCGTCCAGAACGTGGAGAATGGCTGTTTAGAATTTATTTCAAAACTTTGAAAATAAAGATGTAACTAAATGTAGCACGCAAGAGAGTTGACACACGAATGAGAACAAGATAGAATGACGTAAAAGGAAGGTGGAGGGAAGCTGTATTTTTATTATGGTAAACACGTTCTCTTCCTGTTTTACTTCATCGCACTGATGTTGATCCTATACTCTTAGTTAATCGAAAGTTCTGGTTTGAAACTATTCATTTGAATGAATTCTGTCCTTAAACTCAAGTGGACTCTGCAGTTCACAAATAATATTCCTAGAAATAGGTATTACTAAATGTCGATATTTTACGTAACATTTGAATGAACCAAATTTTCTGGGAATGCCTTAACATGTATGGACTCTTTAAACAAAACCAAAACAGAACGGAATGGACGTATTGTTTACGGAGTATCTAGCAAGAATGCGAACCTCCACATCCTAATTAATGAATAATTTAATTATTGTAAAGCGAATTATGGAAGGAGAAAGTTAAAGAGTGCCAATAATCACGGAAAAAATGGAAAATAATTGGGAAAAAGAGTACAATTGAAAAGGGTAAAAGATACAATTAGTAGTCCGGAACACGTTCCAAAGATGCGGAAGAAGCAAGGGACAAACAGGGCCGAAAGGGACAAGCAAATAAGCAAGGACAGTGACAAACGAACAATAAAAATTGTAAAGCTGGTGTGGGTAATGGAGTTGATTTAGGAAGATAAAGCCAAAATGGGGCTCCTTTTAAATGCACGATTTTGATCCCATATTCCTTGTTAATCTAAGTTTCTTGTATGGAACTGTCAGTGTAGATATGTTTGAACGAAATCTGTCTCTCTCTCTCTCTCTCTGTATATATATATATATGAAACGATACCTAAAAATAACCCCCTAGGTGCAATTTTCACTACGGATCACCCCTAGGCGGTTCCCTTTTGTCCCAGTCTTTGTCTCCCTGTCTGGGTGGTCAATGTCTTGCCTTTCACTTTTGAACTCAAGCCGTCTCGTTAACTGGACCTCCCACGGACCTCGTGGCTCCCTTTCACCTTTGAACTCAAGCCGCCTCGTTAGCTTAGACCTCCCAGGGACTCTCCTGCTTTCAAATCGCATATGTAAGATCACATTCCCCCTTCGTGGAACCACCGACTTCTACCAGTGAAATTTCGTGTTAAATCCCCTGGTCCAATGGTATTTTTCTTAATCCTAATCCCTCTAGCGAGATCTTTGTAAACTATTTATTTTTTCACGAGTCTCTTGGGCTGGGGAGCCCTCAGAGCCGTTCCAAACTCCAAACCCTCAACAACCTCATGATGTAATTACTTGTCTACTGAAATAATAAAGAATTGTTATGGAATCTGCATTACACTCAATATCAATGGATCATTCTCTCCGGTTGCCTTACACCACTCTTGCCACTCTCGTCACGACTGCAGGCTTATAAGATCTGTTATTATGACAGATTTTTAAGTCGACAGGATAGCAACTTGTGGTTTGGGATCCTCACCGTGAAGTCTCATTTTGGAAGTTTTAAGAAATTGAACGGACTCTCATCACTACACCAAAATGATGTCTAATAGAGATGATTCTACTGCCAGCTACCCAGTTTCTGAAGAGTTTTCGGAAAGAATACTTTCAAAAATAATAGCATTTGATCCCAAAGAAAATTTCGACGTTGAAGCGTGGATCAAGTATTTTGAGTTAAAAACAACCAACTATGCAACCTCAAGAATCGAACTAATCTCACAATGCTTAAAAGGCGAAGCGTTGAACTATTATTTAAATCATTGTATCGTCGAAACCGAATGGGCTAATTTACGTCAAGGACTTATCAACTATTTTTCAAGGACCTCTCTGATATCTTTTGATACCTTCATCTCTACAACGTGCGACAAACCTGGAGACATTGATGCGTACTTCAAAAAGAAATTTGACATTGGTCAACGATTACACCTTTCTGACCAAATACTACTCCAAGGACTAACAAATGGTTTGCCTCGGAATATTAAGGAGCTCATCATTGTAAAAGAACCATCAACCATTACGGAATGGTTAAGAGTTGCCCGCACGTTATGCAGTCAATTACCTGATGACAATCAACAAGGAAATAGCAGAATGGACCGAGTACCCGTTCCCGCAGCAATTCCCCGTCCAGAATTTCGACCCCGGCAAAGATTTCCGATGCGGCCGAGATTTTGGATGCCTCCCGTGCACAGAGAGCCCTTCAACTACCGTGACCGACGTTTACAGGACCGGAATCCCCCTTGGAGAACTTTCCCTCAGCGAAGTCTTCCTCCACTACCTCAGCTCGCGTATCAACCAGCTACTCAATATGGACAAACTCCTGATTTGGAATGACCATTCCTAAAAGTGACTATTTTTTGTGGTCACAAAACTCATTGGATTGTTGGACACTGGCACGAGTGCAAATATCATTCCTGAACATTTACTCAGACATTTGAAATATGAGACAATAACAGTGAACCCTAAGATACAAATTCAACAAGCAGTTGGTGCTATTCGGGTAAGTGAAATTGTTTTGATCAGTATTACAATTGGTTGCATTACAAAACAACTTGAATTTTTGGCCATCAACTCTGCTTTAAATTATGCATTGCTAAATTTAGAAACTGTGAATCTATTTAATTTGAAGATCAATTGCAAAAGCAGACAAATATTTCAATTCAATCATAATGTAACTTCAAATGCTCCTATAAGTTGTGCACAAATTTCCCATCATTTTTACAATCAAGGTTATTCACAATATTCTAATAGTGTTCAACATAATAATCTTGGATCATGTGAGAATACTACTAGTAAGAATACTTATGATGAACAATGTTCAAAAATTGAAAATATGAAATGTGAAAATATGTACTCTTTTGATAAGAATGATAGTATTGGGAATTGTACTGATAGTAATAACATTAAGGACTGTACTATTTCTAGTGTTAATTCAAATAATGTGAATAATATCAATTATGGTATTAACTCTGGTGGCAAATTAACTGCTCTAATTAATAAATACAAAAAGGTTTTTGCCAACAATAAGTATGATGTAGGCTCAATTAATTTAGAACCTCAACGAGTTATTCTAAACTCGGAACTGCCAATTGCTTGTCGCCCATATAGAGCCTCGCCTAAGGATAATGCAGAAATCAAAAAACAAATTGACGAACTTTTGAAGGCAGACATTATCAAACCTTCTTACAGCCCTTATGCTGCTCCTGTAACATTAGCTTACAAACGAGATGAAAACTCCAAAACTCGTTTATGCATCGATTATCGAAAACTAAATGAAATTACTAAAACAGATTCCGAACCCATTCCTCGTATCGATGCTGTATTGGATCAATTGTCCCATGCAAAAATATTTTCAACACTAGATTTAGCCTCTGGATACTGGCACATCAAAATTAAGGATCAAGACACAGAAAAACTTGCATTTACCTCAAATTTTGGTTTGTACGAATGGAAAAGATTACCTTTTGGATGGAAAAACGCCCCTGCAATATTTCAACGTGCTATAAGGCAAATTCTAAATAAGCATCAAATTAAATTTGCCCTAAATTATTTTGATGACATAATTGTATTTTCCCAAAATTATGAAGAACACCTGAAACATTTAAAAATCATCTTTGAGATATGTGAGAAAGAGAACGTGAAACTCAAACTTTCAAAATGCAACTTTGCAAAAACGAAAATAAATTTCTTGGGATATGAAATTGAGAACAGTACTTACAAACCAAGTAATATTAACGTTGAAACTATCAAAAAACTTCAACCACCCAGAAACACCAAAGAGTTGCAAAGATTTCTTGGAAGTGTTAATGTCTATAACAAATTCATTCCAGATTATGCGAAAATTCGAGCCCCTTTGAATAACCTTCTTAAAAAAGATGTAAAATATCAATGGTCAGAAGAATGTCAGGCCTCATTTAAGAAACTCAAAGATATCTTAATCTCTAAGCCTGTGTTAAGTTTATTTAACCCGAATTATCCCTGCCATTTATACACCGATGCCTCAGGAGAAGCAATTTCAGGAATTTTAAAACAGGAACATCCAGATGGTTCCTTACACCCAGTTTCCTTTTACTCTAGAAAATTACGACCTTACGAGAAAAATTACGCGATAACAGAACTTGAATGTTTGGCTATAATAGATTCCGTCGAAAATTTTTACTGCTATCTTCATGGAAATCACTTTACTATTTATACCGATCATGCTGCCCTGGTTTGGCTCAAAAATATTAAACACCCAACCGGTAGGCTTTTTAGATGGTCATTGAAATTGTCTATGTACAATTTTACAATTAAATACAAAAAGGGATCTACTAATGTAGAAGCTGACATGTTAACTAGAAACCCCATAAATCATCACGTGCTGCCAAGAGCACAATTATTAACTCATTCTGAGCTCAAAGAAAGTCAAGAAAATGATAATGTTTGTAATCGCAAATACAAAAAATTGGATAATCTTTGGACAATTAGAAAACAAGGTTTGAATAAAGTTGTTGTCCCATTTTCACTTCGTTCAAAATTGTTAGAGAAAGCACATATTGAGTATGGGCACCTAGGAGTGTCATCAATGTTAAATTTATTATCGCCACAATATTATTGGCCTGGTATAGTAAATGATGTTAGAAATTATGTCCGACACTGTGAAGTTTGTCAATTGAATAAAAGGAAAAAGCAAAAGAAATATGGCTTGTTAAAATCCCTTCCCACAAGTCATGAGCCTTTCGAATTAATTTCCGTGGATACAGTTGGCGGATTAATCTATTATGGCTCTCCAAAAAAGTACCTACATATTTTAATAGATCATGCAACAAGATATATTTGGACATTCCCTTCAAAAAGTGTGACATCAGATGCTTATATTAACTGTCTTAAACAGGTATTCCAAATTCAAGTTCCAAAGAAAATTCTAAGTGACAGACATGCAGCCTTCACGTCACCCAAATTCAAGCATTTCTTGCAAAAATATAACGTCACTCAATTACTAACTTCTGCACACAGACCTCAAACTAATGGTAAAGTTGAGCGCGTCAACCAAACCCTCATAACTAGGTTGAAATGTAAAATTAATGCTCAAACAAGTAGTACTCCTTGGACCCAATTACTTAAACAAGTCACGGAAGAATACAACAACACTCCTCATTCGATTACTACATTCCCACCTACTTATTTAATGTATGGAAAACTTCCTTATGAACCTATAGTTGAACCAAATTTGTATCCGCCCATTGAAGAGGCCCGAAAAATTGCCGAAGAAAAAACTAAGAAATTCCATGAGATTTCAAAAAAGAGATATGACACCCGTTTTACTAAAAGTGATTTTAACATTGGAGACTCTGTAATGTATGAAGAATTTGTTTATCCCAATAGTCGAAAATTAAATCCAACTTTCACAGGACCATACGTTATCCTGAAGAAACTTTCTGACGTAAATTATGAAATAAATAGGCCTAACCCTCTCCACAAAAAGGATTCTGAAGTAGTGCATTCGACTAGATTACGTCATTTTTACCCAGCATCTGATTATCAAATTTCTCCTCTTCCAGTTAGAAAAAGTTAAATTCCCATTCGAGTTGCTAATAACACCAAAGTGTCTGTTTCGAAAATACCAGTTCTTAAGGGAAATCAGAGTACCCTCGCTTCACATCTTCGCGTAAAACCAAGTAGCCCTAGTTCTCGTTCAAAGATAATATAATGCGCATGGAATTTACGACTTTCGGACAAAGAGGGAGAAATTTCTCCCCCCAAAGCTTCGCTTTTCATTCTTTCTTCATCCCAACTGGTTGTGACCCCCGTCGAAAGCCTTCCTTATCTCTTCCCATCTCCAATTCAATACAAACCCGTCGTCCAATTATTTTTCCTGTTTGTGCATTGTCGCTACTGACAAGGCTCTGAAAAAGTTTTGCCTTTAATTATTTACTTTTGTTTCAAACGGTTTTAAAATTCAAACATTAGATGTGAAGTAATTACAAACATCATATAAATGAAACTTACATGATGCATGAAATGTATTCAATGAAGAATTAGCAATGTGTCGAATAATGTAAATAATTTATTTTTATATTGAATAATGTTTATTATGTATTGCAATTTATTTGAATAACCGTCATTGTTTATTGAATTATTTTATTGTGTTAGTATGGGATGAATCGACTATATATATATATATATATATATATATATATATATATATATATATATATATATATATATATATATATATATATATATATAAAGTATCTATTTCTCTTTTGTATTACTTGTAACATGTCCTAATCTTTCTACCTAATAATATAGAAAGTTTTTAGGGTAGTTCTTTAAATTTTTATCGTACGAGGACACTGATGAAAAATACTTTTCCTCAACATTCCAGTCTCTCATTACGTATTTTTATTTTTGTACTGTTTGATAATGAAATGATTGTACTGATAATGATTTTATACTGATGAATGAACGAAATTTCACACATATTGATCACAGAATACATTGATTTTGAAGTTAACAAATGATTAAACAAAAATTCATTATACAACACGGCACACACATATTCAACGTTTCAGGATGCTTGACGTGAATTAGTAGCTTACAATGAGCAGTTACTCATTTAGAATATACGGAGCTCATTTCTAGCCTACTTACAGTAACGCTCTCGTAGGTACAGACATCACTGACATGTCGGTACTGCTACAGAGAAGTCGTCTCCATTGCACATCTAAGTTCCTGAGTTATTTTTTTTTATTTTCCTTTTCACAGATTTTGTTGCGTCAAATTAATGAATAAGATTGTTTAGTGATGTGATTATAATGTCGTATATGGTTCATCACCAAAACTTACAATACTGTATATTTTTTCAGTCACCATGCATAGGAAATTTTGATAAAATACATGAAAAATGTTTGAATATTTTGGGAATTGTCACTAAGTAGAGGACATATGGAAGCTTTTATGAAGGTGTAAGGATAAATTTTGAAGTCCTTATGCTAGATGTTTTTTACTTTCATTAATCATCTACTAGTTGATATTTGTAAATTAATATTGTATTATTTGTGTATCAAGTGTTTATGTATCATATTTGTTTTGAAATGTCATTTTGTATCTTTGTTATATTGTATGTTTTGTACTGTTGATAATTTAGTGAAAGCCTTTCTGGAACGGTAAGACTTTCCCTTCTAAATGGGGGGGATATGAAACGATACCTAAAAATAACCCCCTAGGTGCAATTTTCACTACGGATCACCCCTTGGCGGTTCCCTTTTGTCCCAGTCTTTGTCTCCCTGTCTGGGTGGTCAATGTCTTGCCTTTCACTTTTGAACTCAAGCCGTCTCGTTAACTGGACCTCCCACGGACCTCGTGGCTCCCTTTCACCTTTGAACTCAAGCCGCCTCGTTAGCTTAGACCTCCCAGGGACTCTCCTGCTTTCAAATCGCATATGTAAGATCACATTCCCCCTTCGTGGAACCACCGACTTCTACCAGTGAAATTTCGTGTTAAATCCCCTGGTCCAATGGTATTTTTCTTAATCCTAATCCCTCTAGCGAGATCTTTGTAAACTATTTATTTTTTCACGAGTCTCTTGGGCTGGGGAGCCCTCAGAGCCGTTCCAAACTCCAAACCCTCAACAACCTCATGATGTAATTACTTGTCTACTGAAATAATAAAGAATTGTTATGGAATCTGCATTACACTCAATATCAATGGATCATTCTCTCCGGTTGCCTTACACCACTCTTGCCACTCTCGTCACGACTGCAGGCTTATAAGATCTGTTATTATGACATATATATATATATATATATATATATACTTAAGTTATACGTTCTACGAGCCATAGATAAATATCCTAGAGGTAGGTATGAATAAATGTCGATGTATTATATACTATTTAAACTAACCAAATTTTCTGGGAAGGTTCTAGCATACATGAACTGCT
Source organism: Meta bourneti (assembly GCA_933210815.1). Taxonomy (NCBI): domain Eukaryota; kingdom Metazoa; phylum Arthropoda; class Arachnida; order Araneae; family Tetragnathidae; genus Meta; species Meta bourneti. Next base: position 65,890,577 of record OW119928.1, read on the forward strand.
TGAGCAAAAGTCAAAATGCCTAAGTACACGATTCTGATCAAATATTCCTTGTTAATCAAAGGTTCTCCTTGCATTAAACTTTCATTGCAGATATAATTCATTTGAACGAATTGTGTCTGAACTAAAGTGAACAAGCTCTTCAGTCCGTAGATAAATTTCTTTGAAATTGGGTGGGGCCGGCCCAGCTGGTAGAGTATGCAACCGGTGGGTTGCGAGTATGAAATTCGATCCAACCAAAGACCATCATGTTCGTGAGAGCTAGTTCACATTAAATTTGTTTTGGCCTCAATTATCCTCACATTGGTGTGGTGTGGAAATTTGGGGAGTGGGGTGCCAGCTTATGCATTGACCACATCATCTGGCCGGGGTTCAAAATTACGGGATATTATTCTTGGATCTATCCCCTCGGAATTGATCCCGGATCATCACTAATAGCCAGTTGTGTTACTCTAGTACGACGTTGATTCAACTACCTACTTATCTTGAAGTTAGTATTAACAAATATCGCTACTTTAATATGATTTTAGTGAAAGCAGTATACCAGGAGATACATAGATGAATAAAATATAAACGGCCCACTTATTCATGAGTCAAAATGGTGCTATTCCAAAGTGTATGATTTTTATCCCATATTATTCTTTGTTAATCGAAAGTTCTTGTATGAAACTATAGGTAGAATTCCTTTGAACGAATTTTGTCCTTGAATTTAAATCGGAACGTTTAACAGTCTATAGATAAAGTTCCTTTAAATCGGCATTAATAAATATTGAACGTAACTAATAAAAATGTGGAAAGTCGAAAATTGCAACTCGAGTTCAATTTTCAAATGTGGAGTTCAAAAATAACAACTGTAGTATTCAGAATAAAAAAAAGTGACCCGGTAGTGCTAAGAGTGGGAGCCACCATACTAGTACAAAGAGGAAACTTCGTAAATAACTGTTAACAATAACAACAAAAAAAAGATGGCATCGCTCTATCGACGAGATATGTCATGATGCAGTTTATGATTTAGCGTGAAATCCTCTAGTCATGTATTTCTTTGCGTTTCTTACAGTTATGCTTAAATAGAGAAACATGCCGACTTATGTGCGTCATACAGTGGGAGTCTACCACTTCTCAGAGTACCAATAATGGTCGTTTCACTGGAAAACCAAATATCAACAAAAATGGTTAAAAGCATATAGTAAGAGACTTGTAAACCAAAATTATTTGGTATCATTTACTGTATGACGTACCACAAAATGGAATTGTAGAATAGTTAGCAAAAGTTTGGATCTAATTGACTTTTAGCGGGATTCAAAGAAAAGATGGTTCTTATCCATAATTTTAAGGAAATTGAAAATAATTGAAGTCCTATATACAACCGTTCAAAAGTATACGTGAAGGTACTTGTAGATCAAAATTATTTGTTACCATGTACTGTGTGACGTATCACAAAGTGGAATTGTAGAATAGTTAGGAAACGCTGGGGTCTAATGAACTTCGGGAGGAATTAAAAAAAAAGCTCGTGGTTTTTATACGTAATTCAGAATTTTAAGGAAATTCAAAATATTTAAAGCCCAACAAAAAACCGTTAAAAAGTTTATGGGAAGAAACTTGAAGATCATAAAGGAATTAGGTGTCATGTACTACATGACTTGTCAAAAAGTTGTTGAATAGTAAGCGAAAGTTTGGGTCCTTAGAAGGAATTCAAATAAAGGCTCATGGCTCTTATTATTCAGAATTTTAAGGTAATTGAATATAATTTAAGTCCTATATAAAACCATTAAAAAGTGTACGGGAAGATACTTTTAGATCAAAGTTATTTGGTGCCATGTACTGTATGACGAATCATAAAATGGAATTGTAGATTAGTTAGCAAACGCTTGGGTCTAATGGACTTTTGGAGGAATTCGAAAAAACACTCGTGGTTTTTATAATTCAGAATTTTAAGTTAATTGAAAATAATTGAAGCAAAAAACTGTTAAAAATGCATGGGAAGAAACATGAAGATCACAAAGGAATTATAGGCGTCATGTACTGCATGACTTGGTCAAAAAATTGTTAAATAGTTAGCGGAAGTTTGGGTATAGCTGTCTTTTGACGGAATTTAAGGAAAGTTCTTATTCAGAATTTAAGGTAATTGAAAATAAGTGAAGCCCAACAAAAAACCGTTAAAAAGTATATGGAAAGAGATTAAAATTATGGTAGATTAAAATTATTTGATATCATGTACTGTATGTTTTTTATCACAAAATGGAATTGTGATAAGAAATTAGAGATAAAGATAGATTCTTGGGAAGTATATTTTAGTCTCTTTGCTTTTGGTTCTTTATTTTTTACTCTTTGCTAAGATTGCTTAATCAATCTAAAGTTAGCATTTTTTAGTATGGTGTGATTTCTAAAGAAAGGATCGCTATTTAAAAACTGCGTTAAAATTTCAATCAGATAGATGCCTTAAAAATGCTTTGAGATATAATTAAGACCCTTCAAAACTACTTAGTTCCGTGAGACTTTAGATGCTTTTATTTGAACCGAGAAAATGTTACTCAAAGCATTTGGCTTCAATAAAAAACTTTTTAGACTAGAATTTTTCTTTCACATAATAAGCAGGCATCTTGAGCATATATTTTTATTTTATGAATGAGTCTCTAAATGTCTCAGTAAAATGTGGCTTCATTATGAAAAGACTAATGTGTGGTTTTAGAGGGAACGGATTTAAAAAATGTATTTGGTTGAGCACAGTAATTGTGTAGGTAATAAAAAAAATCCTAAAGAAAATTCCTTAAACATCTTTTACATTTCTTTCTTGCAAAAAGAGCGCAAAATATAATAAAATGCAAAAATATTACCAATAACTCATAATTTAAAGGCTGGAAATCTTTTGAGCTCTATTTCAATATTATTTTTAGTGCACTTTGCTTTCATTTTTGAAGCATCGTTGATGTCATTAAGGCGCCTTTAAAATTCGAATTTCATCTATAAAAGTACTTCATTGAAACTTGGTAAAATCGGAAAAAGTTCCAATTCGTACTCTTTTCCTTTTCCAACACAACAATTTTTATTTTTAAATTTATAGAAGTGATTGAATGAGTTTCATTAAAGTACCCATGAACAACATAAAGTTGGGCTTATTAAAGCATTCTTACCTATTATACTTTTACTATTGAGCCAAATCATCTTTCCCTTTGACTGTTTAAGTATTTTTAAAATCATATAAGCTAACAACAAGAGGGACTTTTCAGTCTTAAGAATGCGGAAACTGATTCGATTTTTTATGAAAAGGCAATGGAATCGTCATTTTCAAAAGGTGAAAAACAGAGCTTTCAAATTATCTCCACTTGTAAGAGACAATACTAACTGTGCATATAATTATTGAAATGAAATAAAACTATTACAAAGAGTGGAGATACGAAAGAAATTAATTGTTCATATATTTTAAGACTCAAAAATATAAACGTGAAAAACAAAAAGGGAGTTTTCAGGTTTTAATGCATTAATTCTTGATACCGCTTTAAAGCTTAAAAAAAATTACTAAGCGAATCGGTATGCAAGTGCTTGCAAAACACTTCAAAATAATTTTGCAGCAGATTCTCTCTCTCAGTGTTCATATAAATCTGGAATCACCTCAGACTACCAACAAGTAAATCTGGGTACATCATATTCTTGAAATCATCCTCTCATCTTAATGTTTGTGCATCTTGAAAGATAGGAAAGAAAGATAAAATGTCAATATTTTTAACATCTGTCTCTGAACGCTATTACATGCTACAACTACGCCTGTTATACGTCACATTTCAGAATTTTACTCCCATACTTTTAAGAATTAAGAAGTATCACTCGAAAGTAAACGATTCTGCCGAAGGCTGTACTTTTTATTCCCCAGCATGTGAACAATTAAAATATAAAACGTCAAGGTACCTATAAATTTCAATTGAGACAGCTTTATAGATCTAATATTGACCGAGTCTGTCCAATATTAAATAATGAACCTGCTTCATAACTGTCAGAAGATAGACCCTGCCAAGGCTTCATAAGATTAACAGAAATTTATCAGTTACTACTTCAGAAAAGATTGTTGTACTGGACTTTTAGTTATCGCGTCTAATGTTCGAACTACTTGTAGAAATGTTTCTTCGAAGGAAATTCCCTTAAGTTTTCCAGTATTTCATGCAAATAATTTTAGAATAAATTTAAAATACTTAATTGGCAAGAGAATATTTCTCCCGAAATGGATTCCCCAGCAGTAATCAGTACCATTTTAGTTCCACCAACTCAGCTTGATGAAAACTCAACGCCATATAGTGTAAACGCCAAAGATTTGAATGATGAGAAGATACTGAGCTCTATCACTAAAAGTAAAAGTAAGTGGAGGATTCAGCTATTTTTTAAGGTTTTTAAAACAGCTGTAGTGAAATGATGCTACATGAGGAATAGCTAACTTGACAGCCCAGAATATTTGTCTTATACACTAAATAAATCACGTAATGTAAAACAGTAATTTTTTAAACCTTTGATAACTTTAAAACGCGATTTAAATTTCATTTATTATTAAGCACAAAACCATGTATCATATGCATTTCTTTTAATTTCAAAACAAATATTTTATAATGAAAATTTAAACATATATGATTTCATTTAAGGTTTTTAATTGTTTCTTAATATCTTATTAGTTTAAATTGATATCTTATAGCACATTATATAAGTTTGTTGCGTTTATATTGTTTAAAATTTTAACAGTGATGTAAATTTTATTTAAAATTAAAATATATGTGACTTTTTGAATGCCTTGTTTTTTAATGAACTTGCTTGATACATGTTTTTTAGTACGATTTAAAACAAATTTTTACCATCACTTGTGTTAGAAATTAAATTATTGATTTATAAATACTTTTCTTCAAATTATATTTTCGTGCTCTTCACATGGTAATTTAATTAAGTCTTTGAAAAATGAATGATTGTCATTCGCAAAATGAGATGGTTCATAAGTTTACAATTTTTTAAATGCCTTTGAAAATTACTCTCAATTTTAAAATATTTAATATACAACCAATGAGGTTTGAGAAGTGAAACAGTTTTATAGCAGACCTACTAAATAACTACAGAAATTTTTCACAAGTAATGGACAGCAGCTATTTAAAGACTCGTTCTACACAATAACATTGTGATGCTTTGGTGTATATTCTTTTAAAAGAAAACGGCATAGAAACTAAAATTTAACAGTGAAGTTTGGCTTAAAAGTTTTAATACAACAAATTCAATTTTCTTTAATTGTAAACAGTTTTGTCGAATCTCGTCTTTCATGAAAAAAATGTCTGGCTATGTTTTTGTGAAAATCCATATTTATTTGGCCTTCAAAGAAGAATAATACAAAGCAGGTGTATTTGAGAAAGAATACTTTTATTTATCTGATATTACTTTGACTGTTATCCTAAAATAGTTCTGACGGCTTATATACGAAAAGGCATAGAAACAGTTGCCTCAAGCGCACTTAAATATAAATTAATATACAAAATATGTTATAAACTAAATGATTTGTTGGATATTGTGTATCAAATCGATACTATTGTAAACGCATATACATATTCAACATTGAAAGACATTTTAAAATAATTATAAATATCGGAGCTCTTGCCAAAGCTTCATTCTTAATCCTTGCATTGATTGAAGTGAACCTAATAATGATAGAATATTGTTGGGAATCGATTTCACAAAAATTGAAAGGGGGTGTACTTTAGATTTTAAGTACTATGTAAATACGTTTTTTAAATATAGAGCGGCATTTTTCTAATTGATGCATGAGGTATTGTTCCGTAATACACAGCATTTTTTTCAATATACCTAGAAAATTTAATTAAGTTTACTCTACACTAAATTCTCTCAGCTTAATATGTGAGATTTCAGTCAAATATATATATCAATATAAATGGAGTGTTTGTTCATTGAATAATTTCATCGCATTTCAACATTTATTTTATGCCATTTTAAAGCAAAATTAATGATTTTACCGTTTCTTATCTGCCTGTATGAATTTGTGCCTGTGCCACGACCAAACGGCTGGGTATATTTTCATAATTTTTTTTATTTTGAATACTTACATTAACTTAATGAATTACTCAACGTCAGCCTGTTTTTCAGCCAATCAACGCAGCCATACCTTTTGTGTCTCTGTGTGCTTGCATTTATTACAAGAGCGTTGAAATGGCTTAATACATTTTCTTTAAACATTGAAAACTTTGAATACATTTTCGATAAACTTTTAAACATATTTAAAGCATGTAATAACTTAGTAAATAAGTTATTCAGCGCGGTGATTTTTTGTGGTAGTTTCGGACAAGCATCACTCTAAAACAGTTAAGATTCGTATCTTTTAACAAACATATAAAAACGAAAACTTTATGTAAATTTGTTCTGTTTACTACAATTATTATGATTAATTTTCAGTATACTTGGAATTGATTCAAACTGAGAAGCGCCGGATAATTCTGCCAGTAACATAATTAATTTCTGTTTGGTATAATTTACTTAAGAGCCATGTACAAATGATTGTATATTATTCTTTCCCGATGTATTTTTTGTAATACCAATGATATACTCTGATGGTACTTAAGACATAATTAAACCATAAGAAGTGATACATCGTGGTAAAATATTGGATAAGTAGGTTGTGAGTTTTACGGAGGAAGATGCAATAACGGACAAGCGCAAGGTGAAATAATAAAATCATTGTACATACAAACACCTCATAATAGAAAGCGGATATAGCAAGTCAAGTGCAAGATAATTATAGTTGCATGAAATATTTAAAAAAACAGGACACGGATATGTACGAAATTAAAAAAACACGTTAATCAACAGAATGACCAACATGCTTTGAATTCTTTTTTATTATAATGCATGACCAACAGAATTATAATAAAAAAGAACAGGAATGATACAAATGAATTCTAGAGTTAAAAATATATCGGTCAACAGCATGAAAAATGATTAAATTTTTGAGGGAAACATAGGATTAATATAAATTTATGTATGAAAATAATGAATAGTATATAAAGTCAAGGAATAAAAACATTATATGCCATTTAAAAATCCAGTGACACTTGAAAAGAGGAAATATTTGGGTGAGGATTTCTCTCAATTAAATCTTGCAAGTTTAAAATTGTACTTTTAAAATTTTTTCAAAGGACGATTAAAAACAGGACATACCATTAAAATAATATGAAAAGTAAAAACTGATGAACATGTGTGACGAAAAGGAGAACTCGACCAACAAACTATGACTATGAATGAATCGTGTGTGCCCAATGCGAAAACCATGTAAAAGATTGGAAAGGACTGATTTTCGATGAACTAAGATACTAATTAAGTTTCGATGATTATGATACTAAGTAACTGCTCTTTAAAAAATCCAGTTAAGTGCATTAAATACTCAAATTATGCTACGAAATATTTTGAAAAATAGTCTTTATAAGTATTACAAACAGTATTTTTTGCAGGAGGTCGCTTCATGGCCAGTCGTTACATCTGCGTGTTACTAGGATTTTTATCCTGCTTAATTTTGACAGCCCAAAGGCTAAATCTAAGCATGGCATTAGTGGCCATGGTCAATCAGACTGCTGTGTTCCAAAGCCAAGGAGGCAATTCCACAGAATCTGAATGTTCTGTAGTTGTCATTCTACAGTCGGATGACAACTTAAAACCAAAGGTAAGAATGAAAAATCTTGGGTAAATACTGCGGGATATCAAATACTTAATAATTTTACTAGTTTTATGTTATTCTAAACGAGTTTATTAATTTGAAAATGTTTGTTTTCTTCTCATTTGGTTAGAGTTCTACATAGCCCATTTTAAATATAAATTATACATTCCATATAAATGGCAGTAAATTTTTCCGAACTCAAAATATATTTGCCGTACTAACTACATTATTATGACAGACGATTCCCTCCAAGTTCTACTATGCTGCCTAAAGGTTTTTTTAACGCTAGAGTAACTTGGAAACTGAACGGATCAAGCGGATAAGTAGCCAATCAAAGACGAAAAATGTGAAAATTCCCCCTGTCAATCACTGGACTTTTAATCGCTGATTGGCCGGCGGGGTCCGCTCAACTTCAGCGTTGCTTTAGCATGAAACAAAACGAGGGGATCATTGACAAGCCGTGTAGGTTCACGTAAGTCGAATTTATGACGGTCACTGAAACAAGACATAGATGTCTATGTGGAAATTTCATGAAAGTCCGGCAAGCTTAAGCTCGAACCAGGCTATAAATGGTAAGACGAATAAATAGGGGTAAGGTTCTATCCGTTCCCGCTTTAAAGATACCGATTAGAGTTGATGTAAAGTTGACCTGAAGGGCACCCATCTTCGGTAACATATGTACATATGTGAGAAAACTTGAAAACCTGCTGTGTGCGAGCTATATCAAAATTTTCGATTTCACACCCTATGAAAACGATTCTCATAACAATTTGTATAGTCCTCTGCCATTTTGTCCTCGGGACATCCCTACATGTCAGGAGGGAAAAGGTCATGTCAATGACTTAAGCTAGTCGGAGCGGAGGGTCAGCGCTCCATCTAAGAAGTAGAGGAGGTCACTGGACGGAATAGGCAAAGTACGTTTTGCTAAGGCCACTCGGTGCTTGTCTCGACGATGTATCTCGTCATTAGCAAAACTGATCAAATCTTCATGGACGAGGTATATCGTCATTAAAAAAATGACCTGATCTTGATCTCGTCATCATCAAAATATAGCAATACCTTCATTCATCATTTGGCATTCAATCGGCATTCTTGATGAAGAGATATCTCATCATTAGCAAAATTGGTCGGATCTTGATGTACAAAGTACCTCGTCAATACTACTTGTATGACTAGGTGTGGAGGTCATTGCATTCCAATGCATTCAGCTAAAGTCAGGTGGCGAAATCAGACTTTCACCTTCGAGGGCCTCAGGTCTTCCTCAAAGTACGTACCTCAAAGAAGGCTGCATGCTTTTGTCTTTTATCAAGACAGGGTGGATCAGGTTAGCACGAGAAGAGCAGAATTTTTGTCTTTGCCCCAAGTACACCTCAGCTGGACACGTTCTCTGTATTAGAGTCGCTGGGGAAGATTTCTTCAGGTGCTGACTCTCGGTGACTGTTAATGTCAGGTGCTGACTCTCGGTGACTGTTAATGTCAGGTGCTGACTCACGGTCGTTTTGATCTGGTCTAGCTCAGACTAGACCACGTGGGAAAAGTAGAAGAATAATCCAGAATATTGATTTTCCCTTGTGAGGAAGTCGTTTCACACCAACCATATGCGCATATATAGTTGTTGAGCTCTAAATCTTCAAAGCTTGAAACCTTATCTTAGTTTTCAGATCAAACAACAGTTTTTATCATTTCGTCAAGTATAATGTACTTTGACAGTTTGATAAGTAATATAAATATTTTGAAAACTGACCATATAAATTATGTTAGTTATAAATAATAGACATAAATTTCATAGAAAATACAGATTCTATAAATAGTTTCTGAGCTTTTTTTTTACCTAATAACAATTCATAATTACTTTCTTTATTGCTATTACCTTCAAAGCAGAGGTTCAAATGTATTAATCGAAACAAATTTAAAACTTTTAATTGCACATTTATATTATTCTTGATGCGTAGAAAATTTAACATCATATTTTTTCCATTCTGTGTAGGAAGGAGGCGATTTAATATGGGATTCTACAACTCAGAACAACGTTGTAAGTGCCAGTTTCTTGGGCTTCTTTTTAACCCAAACTCCTGGTGGCAGACTCTCGGAAAATCTTGGAGGCAAACAGATTTTGATCTTCAGCCTCATAATCGCATCTCTCTGCAACATCTTCTCGCCATTAGTATCGGGTTGGGGTGCCCATGCCTTCATGGGAATTCATTTCATCAAAGGACTATCTCAGGTAAATATTCTATTTAAATATTTAACTTAATTGTATAACAAACCTTTTAGAATTCCTTGCGCTCCATTGATCACTTCTGGGTTCACCACTTTCGGAGAACTCCTTGTTGTTCTCCATTGACTCCAAGTAGGGAAGAAAGCTACAAATAAATACGAATTAGAAAAATAATAAATTTATTAAACAGAATATTCACACGTATTAATCTTAAAATTCATAGAACGAAACATCTTGAATTCCAAAAAGCTTAATTGAGTCATCGTACGATATGAGTTCTGATGACAATTTCCTTCTCTTGACGAGATGAAGATAAGTACGCATGCCTTTTAATACAGTCAAAGCTGCGTTCGGAAACAAAAAGGTTGTCTATTGATACAATCAAGCTCCCGAAATATGACATTTACAATTTTGCGTAACAGTGCGCCGTTACCACCACGAAACTTATTTGATTCATACTCAATAGATGAAGTAATGCATCATACTTTGTTAGTTATGTTTTGGATTGCCGCTCTATGATGATTATTTGGTTGCTAACCTAACATACTTCATTAGAGAAACAGGTAAACAAATTATAAGAGAATATTTGCTATGGAGTAGTGGATGGTTAGGCAACAATCCTCGCTAACCATATACAATATCAATAAATTTTATCTATTTGTGAAATAGCTGTTGTCCTGGTTGGGGTCAAGCATCATCCTACTGCGGATGATGCTTGGCCTCATCCAGGGTAACTAAAATCTATCAGCGTATGATAAAGGAGGTGTAGTGAATAAGTTATGGACCTCCCCGCAGACCAGATACTGTCCTACGGATAGGCTTAACTGGCCCGTAGACCGATATGACTCTCAGGATAAATTTATCAATCCCTCAGATATAGATACTGTCATACTGATAGGTTTAACCAGCCCGCGAAAACCAGATACGTCCCTCTGGACAGATTTACCCAACCAGCAAACCACATACGGCCCTCGGGTAATGTTTATCATGATCAGAGATGAGACACTGCCCTAGGGACAGCTTTTTGAACTTTGTGCTTGTACATGTATTTAAAATGTGTTTTCATGCACTTTTACGAGGTGTACTATTAAGGGTTAATTCCTAGGAAATTGAAGGCCCAATAAAAACTCTTTATAACTCTTGATTAACTATGTTGTTTTATTTTACATCATATGATAGTTTCACAAATATCAAAGCAAACAAGCTTTAACACAAAAAATAGCTTTATTCGTATTTTTAAACAGGTATATTCTCTCAAAAACAGTAGGATTTCAAGTGTATTACTGGAAAAAAATCTAGAGAATTACCACATAATTAGTTGTCCTAATAAACGTTGCCTTGTCCTTACGTTCGTTGCTTTTCTCTCTCCTGTGTCATAAACTTTTCCTTCTGTGTGTCCATTTACTTGACGTTGTTAGACACGGCTGGGAAAATATGGTCTTTCCACCATAAAAAGCAACCCAACTAACCTAATAAAAGTTAAGCTGTGTTGAATATTCGGTGTTGGATGATGCTCATTAGTAAATCATGACAGTAAAAACGTTATAAATTAATATCGAGACCGGACTTCTTACAAGTGTAGCACGCTAAGGGGAAAAAACTTAGAAAACTAAGAGTAAAAATTCTACTCACTAAGTCACTACATACTCAAGAAGAAATCTAACCTTCGTGCAAAGAAAAATTACAACCCTCCAAGTGGTCTCGACGAGATATCTTGTCTATCAATATATGACGAATTTCGTTAATGATGAGATATCTCGTCATCAAGATATTGCTGATTTTTTGATGCATCAATCAGATAAAGATCTAATCAGTTTTTTCTAATGATGAGATATCTCATCCATAAAATCTAATCACTTTTGCTAACGATGAGACACCTCTTCGAGACAACCACCAGGAGAGATTAATGGACTTCACCAGTCTTCAGATCACCACATTCTGTGATCCAGAAAAGCTAAGAAACTAGTGTCTTGAAAATTTTGACTTAGTGTGTAGTGCTGACTGCTAAGTGCTCTGTACTAAGTACGACTATATGAACCTCATTGTTTAATTTGTTTTATTGATTGAAATAGAATTTTTTGTCCCAACACTTTTGATCATAAGCCTTTTTATTGATGCTAGGGACTTACGCAGCCGGCGCTCACTTGTTTGATGGCAAGATGGTATCCGACACCTGAGAAAGGCTTTTTATCATCTATCACATTCGCAGGTTACCCAGCTGGAGCAGTTGTAGGAGGTCTTATTGTAGGAGCTCTGTGTGACAGCGGAATCCTCGGTGGTTGGCCTATGGTCTTCTACGTCTTTGGTAAGTAATATGGGGTATTTTTATAGTTTCCTAAATCTGTTTTAACCCTATAAGTGGTTTACTCGAGATATCTCATACATCAAGATCTGGTCATTTTTGCTAATGACGAGACACCTCGTCGAAACAAAACTGCCCTATTACACCAAGGAAGGAAATTCAAATAGGAAAAACCAATTGTCCCTTTCCCAGAACTGGGGACAGTTTCAAACAGGTTTTTGAATCAGAAGCTTCGACACAAACCACGAGGAAGGTTAAGCGTAGTTGTATTTATTTCCCGTTCTCACTCGAAAAAAAAACCAGAAAACAAGAAAAGTCACATGGGAAATGACGAAGTAAATCACTCGATAGCACAAATGTTGTCGTTTTTACTAATCCCTTTGGCCATGGTATAACCTATTCCAAGTCTAAAAGACGCACAGTGACCGATTCCTGTTCATCCAGGAACTGTCTCACAGAGACCCCGATACTATCTAAAATATGAGAAGGAATTGCTGGGGTATAATAGGATAGGCAAGTTGGAAAGTTCTTAACTTCTGACATTTGATAGTATAAATAAACACCACCGTTTTTCGTCTCAAACTTTTAATTCTCACGATCCCACAAAATTAACAAAAACAAGCAAATCAAATGTAAACCAAATCTAAAAATAAAAAAAATAACGTACACATCACGCTAAATAAAATGAGATGGATGGAACCAACCCTTTTGATGCGACGCGTGCCTTCTTTAGATGGCCAGATTATGTAAAGGATTTTCAGTATAAATAAAACAGACGGAAAACGGAGATCTTGCTTCATATTTCCCAAATGCTCGGGTTTGATACATATCCTTAAAATATCGTCTAAAAGTTTATCGTCATTTCTGAGTTTAATCAAATTGGCATTGAACAATCAACTACAATTCGGAATTCATTCTTTGGAAATATTTATTGGCCACCTGCTGAAATCGTATTCAAAAAACAAGTCAAGTGACGTCACTTTCGGAATCACTTTCCGCCTCAGAACATTATCTCCACCTACAAGGCCTTTTTGGTCAAGTAAACATGACCAAAAAGGCCTTGGTCAGGTTTTGGCGAGTTCGCATCTAAGTAACTATGAATTGGACCCCTCTGCGTTAAATCGAATAGCAGGCTTAAAGTAAACAATGCGTTTCCACAATGGCATCTTCAGCCCTCATTCTTTCTTTAATTTTATTGTTCGGTGTCGGAAGCGACGACTCTGATTACGAATTTGTGAAACAATCGCATACTCTGATCGTTCTACATTTTCTTGTAGCAGCCCTTGCTCCTGGTATAGTAACTACCTTTCTTGAAATAACTCCCTTGAGATCATCAGCCTTCTCACCAGAACCGCACTCTTTAATGTTTTAAGAACTTGTTGGTTGGTAGAGTAATATTTATCAGTTTAAATACTTTTTATAGGTTTTATGGGATTAATACTCTCTGCTATGGTCTTCCAACTCACCTCCAATACCCCGGAGGAAGATTCCCAAATCTCTGAAGCTGAATACAAGTACATCTGCAGCAACATTGATGCAAATGATTCCTTCCAGGTAATTAATTTTGTGGGAAGTAATAACATATCTGATTATAATCACTAATAATTTTATTACAATCAGCAGTTTTCATTACTCTCGAAGGAGTGTGTACTTTAAAAAAATTATCTGAAACACATCTTTTAATAGATTTATAGATTATGTATTGGGGGTGATTGAATTAACATCGCACCGGAGTAACACAACGGGCTATTGGCGACGGTCCGGTATCAATCCTGAAGTATGTTTGTGGAAAGTAGCAGAATAGACTATTGGTTTACTTTAAATCAAATTGAAATGGGTATATGAAAATTTACACATCTCTCCCCACTTACATTTCAGGAGATTTAATCTATTCATAAAAAAATATTTTGTTCTAACTAAAACAAAATTGAAATCAACATCATTGCTTATAACTATTATCAAGGTTTTGACTGTCAAATGTATGCTTTTTAATCTGCAGCATAGCAGTATGTTAGATACCTTTTAGTGTAAACTAAAGATTTGTTCGATTTTTAGTAGGTATGTAGTTGAATTAACTTCGCGCTGGAGCAACGCAGCGGGCTATTTGCTACGGTTCGGGATCAGTCGCAACGGGCAAGATCCGAGGACAACATTTCGTAATTTTGAACCATGGTCAGATGACAAGGTCAACACCTGAGCTGGCACCCCTCTCCAAATTTCCACACCCCGCCAACGTGAGCTCAATATTTGAGTTATGAAGTGTATTCATCATACAATCTAACACCGTATTTTGGACAATAATTTCTAAACTAATGGAAAGAAACGAAACTTAAGTCAGTAATTGCAACTAACTGAAATCAAACAGGATGCTAGTGAATAAATTTCCTAAATATTATGAACTGTGCTATTGTGATGAAAACTAGATTTCAAGACACATAGTTCGTTGTTTCTTTTGTGTTGTTTTCGACAGAGAATTAACACTACCATTTATGAACATAAAAAATATTTTCTGTTCAGAAATTTTTTTTAAAAACATCAATTGGGACTGCATGTGGTTAGTTCACCTCAACAAAAATTACGCAGTTTCGAAATGCCTAGTACAAGAATGGTAAAACTTGGTGTTATCATTAATGTAACTACTTATTAGCCCTTCAGTAGAAAGGTATCGGTCAGATACCACCGGTTCTTTAACAGGAATTGCTATACAACCACTACCGATACACTGTTGAAATAAGATTTATATGCCTAACTTCAGTAGCTCTTTCCACATTAGAAATAATGGCTAGTTGACTGTATTTCAGCAATTTTAATTGGCAGATACACCTAGCTGCGTAAGTTCCAAAATCACGATAACCAAAATTTTAATGCATGGGTGATGGCTGAATTATTTTTAAAAAGTAAGTCTGCGGGTGCAATAATTTTCTTGTTATTTTAACTCTTGAGTACTTTGTTAGCGTTCTGCTTTGATATAAAGTTATAGTCTTCTGACTCTAGCGAGTTGGCATTTCAATTATCTTAGAAAGTATGTTCTTTCAATTAGGCAACAGGTTTAAACGCAAACAATGCATGTCCACGATTGGCTTCTTCCTTAAAGTTTTAGTCTACAACTTCAAAATTCGGTGCAGCAAGAAATACCAGTGATAACGAGTGAGTTGGCGAGACAAATTAAAACCAATTTTGATTGCCATAGATGAATCCCCTGATCACCATACTACCTTTCTAGAAGTGGATCTGCATAAGAACATCTGCCTTCTCACTATAGCTGCACTATATTATCTCAGAGATACACCGAGCCTAAACGTGTCACATTTCGATCGCGCCTAGCAATGTAACCTTCTGAGGAACTCACATTTATAAATACGTGAGTCAATATTACAGTTTTTCCTTCATGATTTCTAACCAGTTTCGACCTTCTGCATCAATATAATGTTTACAACGGTTATTTACTAGTACTGGTACACTAAATGGAAATCTGAAGCCCGGAATGTTAATTATTCCTATTACTATATTCTTAATTCTTGCTACTGTATTGATATTGGAAAACTAACTAACGAATATTGGTATAACAGTATTCGTTATTGGAAACTTTTTTCTTAATTCGTATTACTGTATTCTTCATTGGAAAACTGTATTCTTGATTGAAAAATCATATTCTTAATTCTGTATTTTTAATTGGAAAACTATATTCTTAATTCGTATTACTATATTCTGTGACATCTTAGCACCTAAGAGTCTAGAATGGCCGGCTGCAGACCCGGAAGTTTCCTGTTAAAAAGTCCTTCAATAATGCGCTTGCGCATGTGAGGAGAATGAGAAACAGTTAGCTCACGGACTCCGTCTAGTTGAGACGTCTTCGTAGCAATTCGTAAATTTTAATATGAAAATAAGCATTTTTGTTTCGCGCGTCCATTGTAAACCCATTGTTTTGTCTGTGTTAAAATAAATGTTATTTTTTAATGTCCAACAAAAGTTCGGATTAATTCATCACAGACTAGAGTTTTGGTGTCAGAAGTGGGATGGAAGCAAGAAAGCAGGAAATGCAGGTAGGCCCACCCTTGTATTAAATTAAATTTACTAAGGTTCTGGCTTACCGAAATTAGTGAGGCAAAGAGCCTAAATAGTTTTGGTTAAAAAAAAAAGAAATGACTACATATCCAATTTTATTTTGTGGTTATTTAAATTTTGTCTTTATGAAAGTTAATAGAAGTTGATGATAAAGTGAATTTGCATGTTCTACTAAGTAGATATTATCAAGTTGATAAAGTCACGGCCAAAAAGTGCCAAATCGAAAGTGAACGAAAATTTAAATTTCGTTTTGATTTTACTGAAATTTTGTGTTTTGTGCATTTAATGATTTGAAAAGAATCAGATAATTTGAATTACATATGGTAATTACGCATTAGTAAAAGAAAAATAATATTTAATTGCAACTATTTATATTGCATCTTGTGTATTGTATATGCTACGATATAGTTTAAGATTCTGTTATTATATTTGAGAATTGTATGTTTGATATTAAATCTTATCTAGTATTTGAAGCATATTTGGCATTGAGTATATTTTGTGAATCATATAGTTTATTAGAAAATATTGGTAACTATATTTATGATAACAAAATTGGATTGCTTACTAATAAGTTATTCGTCGATCATGGCTTTTCTTTCTCGTGGGAGAAAAGAAGACCTCCTCGAACTCGCAGATGAACTTTGTGAAAAAGTATCGCATAATTGTAAACTGGTTGAGATAAGGAAAATAATCCTAAACAGTGAAAATTATGAAGAAGAGGAAGTTAAAATTTCTTTAACTCGTATTATGGAAGATAGGATAAAGAGAGAGAAAGAAGCAAAAGAAAAAGAAGAAATTGTCAGACGAGAAGCAAAAGAAAAAGAAGAAATTGCCAGACAGGAAGCAAAAGAAGAATTTGCCAAAGAGAAAGAAAGGGAAGAACGTAATATTCGAATGGAAGAAATAGCTTTAGAGAAGAAAAAGCTAGAAATGCAAGCTGCAAGTGAGCTAGGACTATCTAATAGAGAACGGATGCCAAATCATAAAATTGAGCTCATCAAAATTACCCCGAAATTTGAGGAAAAGAAAGATGAAATGGGTCTATATTTAATAAATTTTGAAAGAAGAGCTGAAATGGCAGGTGTGCCTAAAGAAGATTGGGTGCCGTATTTACTAGGCGTATTGCCTTCGGAAATTTCGAGCATGATGGCTAGAGAATCGCCTGAAGATGCAAAGAATTACGATTATGTGAAAGATATTATTCTTAAGAGGTATAAAATGAGTTCTGAGAAATTGAAGCAGATGTTTTACCGTCATCAAAAAGTCCCGGATAAAACATGGAGGAATTACGCTCATGAACTTACAAGCTACTATGATGAATGGGTTTCTGATTTGGAAATCAAAACTTTTGAAGAACTCAGAGACTTGCATATCACTGAGCAGATTAAAAGACGAGTGCCGTCTGAAGTAAAAGAACATTTTCTGGAGGAGTGGATGGGCTTAAATTCTCCGCTAGAATTCGCTAAAAAAATAGATCAATTTGAAAGCTTGAAGGAGAGTCTTACACCCAGAAATACTAAAGGTTCCCAGAATACAGAGGGTATCAAGAAAACACACGTTGGTTTTCATAAGTTTGAGGGAGAAAACAAACCCTTTGGGAAAACAGAAGTAAACAGAGAAGATTACAAAGAGAAAAATTTTGAACAAAGAAAGCAACTTCAATGCTATGAATGCAATTCCTATGATCATCTTAGACCTCAATGACCTAAGTTGAAGAAAACTGAAATCATAGCTGCTAACGAAATTATGGGAAAGGGAATAATAGATTTGATGTCTCCCTACATTAGTGTCGGAACTGTAAATGGATCTCAGATTTCTATCTTACGAGACACAGGATCCAGCATAGATCTAATTCCTAGGAAGTTTGTTAAGCCACACATGTATACGGGTGAACATGTATGGGTAGCATCTCCTTTAGCGGATAACCCTATTTGCTTGCCTATAGCGGAAGTAAATTTAGTGTGTGAGTTGGGTCATGTTATAACCAAAGCTGCTGTCAAGGATAACTTCTTAGATAAAGAACGCTACTTACTAAGTAACAAGACCGTTGTACTTATAGAAGATATGAAAAAAGACAAAGACTCTGATATTGAAGTAAAAGACTCTGCCACGCCCAAGTGCCAAAGTTCTCCATATTTAAATGAAACATCGAAAAACGACTGCCCTTGTAACAGTAACCGTTTTAGTTCTAGCAGTGTTACTCCTAAAGAGACTGGAATCGTTGAAAATTTGTTACGTTCATATGGTTTTATACAATGTTGCGAAAGACAAGCAATATTTTTTTTTCACTACAGTCAATTTTCTGGAAATATTGATAATTTAAAACGTGGTGATGCAGTTGAATTTAAAATTACTCATAATCGTCGTACTGGAAAACCAATTGCTAGTTCTGTTTGTAAAATAATGTGTAAAGAGACAGTTTCTGGATTTGAAACCACTGAAAAAAAGGAAAATACTGAAGGTAAAGTTGCTTATGAAAATCGTGGCGAACGGCCCTATTCTGCTGAAAATGTTGATGGTAGTGTAGAGTTTCATCC
The DNA here is from genome assembly GCA_933210815.1 of Meta bourneti. Classification (NCBI taxonomy): domain Eukaryota; kingdom Metazoa; phylum Arthropoda; class Arachnida; order Araneae; family Tetragnathidae; genus Meta; species Meta bourneti. Next base: position 65,909,377 of record OW119928.1, read on the forward strand.
TCCTAAAAAGATCACTTTTAGTATTCCTATTGACAAAAATACAAGAAACCTTAGACCTTGTAAAATGCGTTCGGAACAGCCCTTACCTGTGAGATACCGTGGTGTTATCTGTGCTCTTAAAGGAACATTTGGTTTTATTAAAAGGGGTGATGTAAAGGATATGTTTTTCCACTCTAGTGAATGCAAAGTGTTCAAAAATCTTAATCTTGGCGATGATGTTGAATTTGGAATACAGACTCGTAACAACAAGGAAGTTGCTGTAAGTGTAACTAAATTGCCCTTAGGGACAGTGATATTTGAGGACGTTGAAACTGAAAGTTTGGTTGGTGAAATAACTGAATGCTTAGACAAATCTAAAAGTCGTTTGAAGAAAGCATAAAAGTTACGAGACAAAGTTGAATTTACTGTGATCCAGGATTACGAGGTAGTCCATAGAAAGGGAAAACAGCATATAACACTGATAATTTAAGTCGTACACCTCACGTACAAAAATAAAGTGCTATTTTTTTGTGTTTGTATTTGTGATATCTTGCATATATAAAAATACTTTATTCCTAGTGTACATTGATACATTTACATTGCAAAAAGTTTTAAATTTGAATTGAAAATCTGTAAATATTTTGAAATTGAATTTCTTCTTTGATGATTATCACTGAGCAAAATTTTGATTATACTTTGTTAAAATTATGATATGTTTTCTTTTTAAATTAAAGTAGGCGGTACAGCCAGGATCTTAAGGGTGTATGGTCTACTTGCATATTGCTTTGGGCATGAGTTGTTGCCTTCGCGAAAATTCTGTTGCTGCTGTTTTGTATCTTTTTTGCAGGTGTCTGTCTCTGCAGAAAAAGAATCTTGAGGAGGGAGGAAATAGACTGTGACATCGTAGCGCCTAAGAGTCTAGAATGGCCGGCTGCAGACCCGGAAGTTTCCTGTTAAAAAGTCCTTCAATAATGCGCTTGCGCATGTGAGGAGAATGAGAAACAGTTAGCTCACGGACTCCGTCTAGTTGAGACGTCTTCGTAGCAATTCGTAAATTTTAATATGAAAATAAGCATTTTTGTTTCGCGCGTCCATTGTAAACCCATTGTTTTGTCTGTGTTAAAATAAATGTTATTTTTTAATGTCCAACAAAAGTTCGGATTAATTCATCACAATTCTTAATTCGTATTACTATATTCTTACTTCGTATTACTATATTCTTAATTCATATTACAATATTTTATAATGAAATCTAATGAAATGCTATATATTAAATATACTTATACTGATATTAATATTTTAGAAATTGAAAACACCATGGAAACCAATGTTTACAACCGTTGGGACGTGGGCGCTATTTCTTGGCATGCTTGGACAATACTGGAGTCAATTTTTCTTTTTGTCTGTCTACTCTACTTATCTGGGTGCCATTCTACACTTCACTTATATTGAGGTAATTTTGTTCATTTTGTTTTTATTTTTTGATTGTTACTTATTCATACACATATTTCTTCTGAAAATATGTACTATAGGAGTGGGAATGACTTCTTTTCCAGCTCTATATTGTTGTCAAATGCCAAGTGTTTGGCTGCGATTCGATGCTATGCTATTAACTAGCGGGCTTTTCAGTATTTGAGCACAAATCAGTTAGTCTTTAAGTTCTAGGCACACATCTAATTGATAAGCATTGAAAACAATTTGTCCTGAGTTGTATGAGAAACAGAAAGGAGTCTTTCAAACCAATCTGAAAGAGATGCACACGAACAGTTATGACCCTTTAAAAGTTTGAAATGCTCAACTGCCTCAGATCTTGGAGTATGGGCTAAGGTTCTTGTTAACGAATGGCCTCCATTTTTTTTCCTATCTCCTACTTGGGAATGTCTAGATTTCGCGCTTAGTTTGAAACTCTTGATGGTGTTACTTGACCAGGGAGGACAGATGTCTAGAAGACTTTTATAGGACAGAATTTTCTTTCTTTACCAAGATCTTGGTAAATACGGGGCGAAATTCTTGTCGACGAGTGACTTCCATCTCTAATCTGTAACTTGGGAAAGTTTTGATTTCGCCTTTAGATGGAAGTTGCTGGTGGTAAGCTTTTTGCTAATGCTCAGCCATGTGTACTTAATCATTATTTGTGGTAAATAATTTGCACCAGAAACAGAAGACAAAGATCTGGAAAGCTTTTGAAGGACAGAGGTTACCTTTATTGCCTAGAAGTTTGTCATTTTGTTACCCTAATGGGACTGTTTCAATTACGTTTAAAAGACAAGGCTTAGATTTTTTGAGATGTTCTCTTTTTTGCCAAGACAGCTATTTCTTTGCCCTGGATGCCACAATAGGCGGGGATTCATTTCCCCCTTTTATTACAGATGAGAATTTAAGATTTCTAATGATTAATACTCGACATTTCAGTTTGAATTTAAAAAAAGAAGTAATTGTTAATATGAGTTGGCTGCCAGACATCTTGAGACGTATCGTATGATTATACATGAATGTGACTATATTTCTATTGCAAATGGGTATATACATACATGAATCAGTGGAGCCGAAATAAGTAGCGTTGCATTTATTATTCGTCAAAATAAATATGTAGCATAGTTAGTAAGCACGAGGTCTGTCCGTAAAGCATCCATACATTGCTAATATAACGAGAAAGTTTGTGCGGCATTGATGCAACTAGGAAGCCACGGAGAAGGGACATTGATGCACTTGCATGAAAAGTCACGAACCCATCCGTCGAATGCTACTTCATTGAGATCGTCGCATTCTTAATGACCTAGTGAGTAGCTCAGTGAATTTGCCTCAAATTTTGCATTAAACTAAAATTTGTCCTTAAAACTGTTCAGATGATTAAGAAAAGTCTTTCCAATGGAAGACACTCCTAGTATTTTTTTATTGTGTGAAGTTTATCCGTTAGAGTGCCCTTCTCTAGACAAACAATTAATAAGGAGTACTACCTTGATGTTCTTCGCCCTCATATGTAGGCAATTAGTGATTGGCAGGTTCATCACGACCAGGCGCATGCCTATTCATCTCGTTTCGAGCGGGCTTTTTTGTCAAAACATCAAATCACCCAGGTGACTCAGCATCCCTACAGCCGATTTGACACCCTGCATTTCTGTCATTTTCCAAAGCTAAAATTACCACTGAAAGGGTCCTCCCTTTCAGTGGTAATTTTGGTGATTTTGAACCTTGGATGTGATTCAAGAAAACACGACGAGGAAGCTGATGACGATTCCAACAATGGACTTTGCAAAGTGTTTTGGAATGCAGAAAAAACTCGGAGAAATATGCGAGGTCCTACTTTGAAAGAAACTAGGAACAAAAGTCCTAGGTACGATGCATCTTGTTTCATATTACGTGGCTGGATACTTTCCAGACAGACCTCATATACATTTGAGAGTAGATTGTAAATAATATGTGTATGTTGAATGTAGTTCTTGGCGATGTGATTTAAATCAACTAAAAAATATTCTAATCGAAGTTCTAATGGTTGGACTGGTTAATCCACAGAGAGGTTCACATGGATATATCTGTTCTGCAACCTGCAATCTTCCTTGCATATTTTCTAACCACCTTTTTGACCTTCTTGGCCAATATAATTTTTTCTATGATTCGTTCAACTAATACATGTGGTTATTTAGTCATTGTGTGTCGTGGGGTAAAAGCAAACTACACTATTCTGAAATTACTTCGCTATTGAAACTCGTAGCAGAAGTATTGATTACATCTAACAGTTGTCATATCGCTCACTTAATTATACCATTTTTACCCTCCTGGTTGTTGTCTCAACAAGGTCTCTCGTCATTAGAGAAACTGACCAGATCTTGATGGACGAGATATCCTGTCGGATGAAAACCGACCAAATTTTGATCTCGTAGTCATATAAAAATCGGCAATCTCTTAAGGACGAGATATCTCTTCATTAGCAAAATTGGTCAGATCTCGATGGACGAGATACCTCGTCGAAACCATTTGGATGGTTAAACTGTCTGATTTTTATTTATGAATTATATTGATAATTGTGCATCACTTTTAGAGTGGCTACCTGAATTCATTCCCATACATTGGACAGTTGATAACCACGTCGTCAGCAAGCTTTATAAGTGATGCACTAGTCAATAGAGGATATGCTACGATTGACACCGTGAGAAAAGTTTGCAATACATTAAGTAAGTGTTCCCAAGTATTTTTCAATACATACAAACTTTTAGGTAATAGATGTGGTCGGCTTATAAATGAAAATAATAAGTCAAAAATTTCACAATATCAGATTTTTAGCTCTTCTAGATCAGAATGTGGTGATATTTAGACTGATGGAGTATGTGTATCCGCTAGTTCTCTAAGTCATTTTTTCTTTGAATGAAGGTTAGATTTCTTGAGAAACACAGTGAGTTTAGCATACCCTTGACATGGGTATGCTAAAATCACTGTGGCGTGGCATGAGCTCACTGTGGCATGGCATGGCTCACTGTCACTATGTCATGAGTACATTACCCTCATACCATAGTGAGTAGCACCCTTCATTTTCTCAGAATAATGTTTTTGAACAAAGGTGTTTCACTTGTAAGCCGATGATATTTTATTGGTAGGGAAATGTCATTTTTATCAATCAAGAACAATGAATTTCTTATATAATAGAAGGATAAAATATTTATTTTCGATTTTCAGCTTTGCCACAATTCTAGTGCTAACTGAACCAATCGTCAACCTAACTCGATACTCCAGAGAGCTTCGCATAATAAAAAACGGTTTTCTCAAATCAAGCAATTCAAAAATAATGCACAGCTGCGTCTATTAAGAACTTTAAGTAAAATCAATAAGAGAAATTTTTACAAGCACACATATGTAAAAAGCACATTGTAGGTAAAAGCTTTAATTTTTTTCGACAGTGATTACCGATTGGTAAGATTCTGAAAGATGTAGAGGGGAAGTGGTGTTCAAAGAATTAATTCCAACCAAATAGCATTTTATCTATGCAAAGAATAACATAAATGTCCAACGACGAGTTAACCACTGTTCCAACAGGAATTGACTACATCCATAAACCTTTTCCTTTTTATTCAGCTTAAATCCCTTAGATTATTATATCAACTTTCATCTCTTCTTCGCTCTTCGTTTCAATCATATCATTAGAATGTTACTATATGAGCAATAATTTTAATTTATCCATTGTCAAATTAGGTCCGATAGCGATACCAAATCCATACCTCAAATCCTATACCAGTCTCTTTTCAAAAACACCCACAGCCGGATTGGCATCGTGCAAAAATGTGTAATTGCCATGACCATCATCGTTGCGAGGACCTCAGAGATGAACTGCTTGTTGCAACAGGGAATGGATCCACAATTCGAATATCCGATTCACAATTGCAAAACTAACATCTTGGACCCTCTCAGAGTCATCCACGCATTATACCATCATGTAACTTGCAGTTTTTCAGAGTGGGGATTTCTCTTCTTTTAAGTACTCTTGATTTTAAAATGCTATATAATACTTTTATCCATCATGAATTTTATACTCATCACTCATACATTTTATGTTGTATATCAAGCCTTTAACAGAGATATTTTGAATCGTCAATTCATCAAATTATATTTTTCATTTAATTTATTTTCTCATTTTAATCAACACACATGTTTCTTCTACATTTTAATTTATTCATTTTATTGATCAACATGCTTTTACAACTATTTTATGATTTTATACAATTTATTATACGATAAATTTCTTGGGCTTGATTCTCGTTAAACACTATTTAATATATTTTATGTGTATTGATTTTATTATTTTATTTTGCACTTGACGCAGATTGTCCTTTTTTGGATATTGCACCAGAAAACCCAATAATCAATCAATCAACCCAATGTGATGAACTTAGTCGCCACTTCAAAATTTAACTTACAATACAATAATATGGATATCAGTATTATCCAACTCCACTATGAAGTACTTTTTGGTAGACAAAGTTGAACTATCTTTCACACGCCTTGCTAAACCTGAATTAATTCTAAGCCAGTTTTAGATATTTTGACAGTAGATTCAGACAATAGATGTGTCTATTTAGTCATTAATTGCAAGGAAAAAGCAATGGTATACTACTCGGAAATCTTATGGCACTTCAGAGCTAATAAAATTATATATTTAAAACTTATACATGACTTATGTGTATAAATATGTAGATTTATTTTTAATAAAAGCATAAATGTATGCAATATGAAACTAAAATTCCATATTTCCTTTAGGTTGCATAGGATTTTCTCTGAGTCTTATAGGAGTCGTCTATGCAGGTTGTGATAAAATGCTCGTTTCAGTATTTTTTGTAATTGCCATAAGTTCCGTTGGATTCGGATACCCAGGCTGCTGTATTGTACCTATGGACATGACAATAAACTACGCAGGTAATTATGAGTATTATGCTTTTCAGTAGGTAGGTAGTTGAATTTACGTCGCACTAGAGGGACACAATCGACTATTGGGGACGATGCGGGTTCAATCCCGAAGGGAAAGATCCAAGGACAACACCTCATAATTTTGAACCACGATCAGATAACGAGATATTTTATTTCAAAAACTGGAGAACTACAAAATAATGTATAATAAAAATAAAAATCTGTGTACGATAGCCGTAATTGTATTTCATTATGCAAAATATTTCAACTTTAAAATAGAAACGATGTATATTTCATATACACTCTCTTATTTTTATTTCTCAAACGATAATTAAATGTGAAAGGTAGATAAAATACTTCTTTATCTATGTATTAAAATTTCAGTGTTATGCACTTTCTTAAAACATAAGATAGTGAGTTATTGTTTTAATAATACCTTTTAAGTTTTTATATAAGTTTATAATTTCATTTAAATTTTAAAATTTGCAGTAAGGATTGAATAATATGTTTAATGCTCATGTTGCAAACAAAACGTTTTTATTAATATTAACTACCTTGTAATTTACACAAGTGAATATAAATTGTTACAAACAAATGTAATATAAAGTACTCTCTGAAATATAGTATGCTTAATTATTTTAATGAGTGAGCTTATTCAGAGCGGAGAGGCCTCTCTGTCTGTGGCCTCTCCGCCTTCTCGTTTCGACCCCCACCAGAGCTTATCTGTGCTTGTCGACATACACTGGCGATGGTCCGAAGGTATAAGAATGCAACCAAATATTCGGTCTTTCACGGTAACATATATATGTTAACTGTAACATATATTTGTTACCGTTAAAGCTCGAAAACCGTTAATGTGCACATTACCTAGGTAATCTGCAGATCAGCTAATTTGTTTCGTTAAAGTGCGGAATCATCAACAAAATAAGAGTTTTCCGCACTTTACCTAGGTAATGTGCACATTAACGGCTTTCGAATCTTTAAAGTGCAAAAGTTTGTTTCTCTAATTTCCTTTTCCTCCTCCTTCCCTTTCTTCTTCCGCTTTCTAAAGCTCGTGTCGCCGGCTGTTTTCACTTTCTCATAATTTGCGTCGGCTGCGAGTGCTTAGCATAGCTAATTCCGTTTTCAAATTCGTTTCTGTCTGATAGCGTGAATTTGTGTCGTGATTTTTTTGAAAGCATGTAAATTTAGCTCCAAGAATGCAAGCAAGCACCAAATTGGTGAGTAAAATGAGAAAAACATTGCTGTTGTTCGAGCAAAAGATCTTATTTTCACTTTAACGAGTGCCTAGTAGGTTATGTGCAGATTACCTAGGTAATTTGAGAAATGAAACAATTTTCCGCACTTTAACGGATCGGCCTAGTTAATCTGCACATTACCTACTAGAAAGCTACTCATTTAAAAAATACAATACCTTCAGTATTATACTGAGAATAAAACTTTTATTCATATTATATTTATTTTAATATTGAATCATAATTATTCTATTGCCTTCTTTTCATAAAGAATCGTCATTATATTCTCTTAGAAAGCACATTTCAAATGTTTAAGAATTTGCAAAAATTTACTTAAGTAAAATGTGTCTGTTTTGGAGAAACTTCGTATCAAAAATAATATTATTAAAAATGAAATACAAACTTACAAAACACATTTATAAATCCTTACACACGTGCTTGATAACCTTTTGTTCATATTATATTTATTTTAATATTGAATAATATTTATATTCTATTGTATTCTTTTTATAATGAATTGTAATAGACTCTGAAAACACATTTTAAATGGTAGAAGTTTCAAAAAGTTATTTAAAGATTTCAGATTAAGAAAGTTATTTAAAGAAAGAAAGTCCATTTTTGTGCCATTTTGTTATAAAATAATGTTCAAAGTGAAATGCAAACTTGCAGAATATTTTGATACAGTTGTTTGATATTTAATTTCATTTTTGCATATCTATCATTAAAGGAAAGGTTTAACACTATGTTTTTAATAATAAAAATGATAATTTATTTAAATTTAATTTTTGTTGATTCTGATGAATTTCTTATAAGCAATTATGAAAAACGAATCATTAACTCAGACACTGATTAATAGAAGTCAACTTATTTCAATTTTAGGAACTATGATGGGCATGATAACTACATTTGCAAGTATTGCAGGCTTTGTTATTCCGTTGATTGTAGGAGGAGTTACAAGCTCAGAAGTAAGATTTTCTCATAATGAATTATTTTTCAAAATTCCTTTGAATTCGAGTTAAACATAAACAAGCAAGTAGATAATTTAATTTAAATTAGTGCATGGCTCCTTCAATTCTGTATCTATTCATGTAGTTTGTGGGTTATTTCTTTCTCAAATTTAATCTGCAGTTTAACTTTCCCAAAATTTGGAATGGTTTTTTTACACATGAACACACCTGGTGATATCTTTCGATTTGGTATCTCGTCATTTGCAAAAGTGACCAGATCTTTATGAAAGAGATCTGTTTACTAATATAATACTAATATAAGTTTCCAATTAATTATAATTCAATCTTTCATTCGATGAAAGGTTCAATATAAATGTTCAATCACCTTTGACAAAATTATATTATAAAATCGAACGAGGTTAACAATTGATAGTCATGTTAAGTTTGTAGCTCATAATTTTTGAACGTAGAAGGTTCTAAAAACATTAACGGTCCATGGGTCCTTTGAACGTCTATCTTATATTTGGATGTATTCAAATTTAATGTATTACCCAAACTGTTATATCTAAAAATAAGAACACATAGTATAATACAGGATATAAACGATAGGCTAAGTCCTACCTAAAAGACATTTCCGCACTAATTAGCTATTGAAAAAAAAATATTGGCACAGTTTTTAGAGGTATACAGAGTGCTTCAAAACTGCCTGTATAAACTGTATAAACTTTAAGGGTAAGGAACATAAAACTAAACTGTATGGACTTATGGATGTATTTCCGCAATGTATGGATCCAAAATGTATTTAGTGGTGTGTTTACGACTTAGAGATGCATTTTTGTGCTAAAGGATACACTAAAGTGCAGAAATGAGACAGCAAATAAATGAACAACCTTTTCATTAATTTTCAGTTTCTCAATATTTGTACACTTACAGTTTCACAGTAGGTGACAGTCAACAGTAAGCCTGACAGCATTGATTGCGGTATAAAATGGTCAACTGAAGAGCTGCTGTACGGTGCCCTCTAGCAAATTAAACCTCTAGCAAATTAACTAACTACCTACATGAATATTCTTACAGCATCGTTCTGGCTTTTGCTATAGTAAATTTCTAGTGTTGTAATTAAGTAAAAGATAAATTTGAATATATGGGAAAGATTTAGCCGAATATGATACCAGTGCATTGTTTTCTCTTTTCAGCAAACTTTGGCCAAATGGAGCATAGTGTTCTACATTTCTGCTGCTATTGTAATGCTGAGTGGAGTAGTTTTTGCAGTTTTTGGCTCTGCGAAACTGCAAAAGTGGGATTCACCGATTGTGAGTGAAAGAAAAGTAACTGGCTTGGTTAACGAAGCCTTCGATGGAAATCCAGATGAAACTCGCAATGAGAATTCAGAAAAGAACCCTGACATGTCATGTGTCACAGTAGTGAGATTATAGTAGAGCAAAACGCTAGTAGTCATATCTAGTAACCAATCATTTGCGTGCGTTGTCATCAACAGTTCTGTGTTCAATGTCTTCGAATTGAAATACAAGGCTATGAAAGTAGTTAACCATCAAAACACAAATAACCATGAACTGTTATAACCCATTTCCGTGCCATCGTCATCAGAAGTTCTATATTCTATGTTTCTGAATTGAAGAACTACAAGACTGTCAAAATGGTTAGTCAAACAAATGTAACCATGAACTTTTATTAACAATTTCCGTGCCATCGTCATCAGAAGTTTTATATTATGTTTCTGAATTGAAATACTGCAAGGCTATGAAAGCAATTGATCATTTGTCACTTAGACCTCAACTACAAAGTTTATCACTGATAAAAAAAAATTGTCATGTTGAATTGTGTGGTAATACTAGTATATTAAAACATTCTTAATCTTTGACAGTATGGAAAGTCACCAGTCATTTTTACAGTTCCCTTTTTTAGCTTTACGTCTGTTTCATTTAATTCCTATCGAGTGGATGGTCAATTCATGACAGTCCAGTAGCTTTTCAATGAGTGCTTTTATGTTATTGCACCAAGATAATTCTGTTTCTTATTACATGTAATACATTTAAGCTTTGTTATTATAAATTCATATATTTATAAACAAGTAAAAATAGTTTTAGTGTTATAGGATATGATTGAGCTGAATATGGTATCGATGCGATATTCTCTTTTCAGCATACATTGATCGAACTACTACAGACTTATTCTATTTCATGACAAATAACGTGACGGACACTAAAATCATCGACCTTCGAATGAAATAGAAGAAGCGTGTGAGGGAGTCGCTGTCACAAGATTTCAGAAGTGTTGATCTCGTGTGCTTGGGACGATTGGCTATTGAAGGCAAATTCGTATTTTTAATCAGGCTCGATAATCGTGTTAACCAGTCAATAATTAATTCTAAACTATAATTCATATTTTCTCCCCATACCAGGTGGCAGATTTTCAATCGAGAGAGATTGCATGAAGCTATGAGCATATGTTCCGTCTATTTTATTAGAAGATCGTGCTAATAATATACCACGCTCTATATAACTGAATTGTTTCATCCCACCATCTCGGTGTGTTTGATCTCCAAATCTTTAATATGAATGGATTTAAATTTCATTATGATTCACAAGGTGGTTTGGAATGTATTTCTGTGACCCTGCCTTATCTCCTTACAATTTATTTCCTTCGACTATACCTTACAATAAGCTTTCAAACCGTTTCAATGGTAAAGATACTTCGTTTAGCTCCAGAGTAAATCTCCAACTTTAGAGGATCTAATTAGTCCTCATGTAGCAGACAGCGAACGAAGAGCGACAAACAGACGGAATTTACTTCCCCGAGCTTTATTAGATCAGTATATGAGGTCAAATCCTAAGATTTAGACAAGTTAGGTAGTTAAAGTTACGTCGCACTGGAGCAACATAACAGGTTATTAGGATTTAATCAAACGCTAGATACGGATGACGGGCAAAATTGAAAAAAATCGCGATTTTCTTTCGATAAGTATAACTTTAGGAGATTTCAGTCAGTGGATAACCGTATTTCACATCATTCGATACCAGTGGCGTAGCATCCACGGGAGCTCAAAAGCCCGGCATCCACTAGTAAAAAAAAATTAAAAATGGATCGTAAAATATAGATAGTTAAAATTATTTCCTCTCCAAGTATTTTGTCGAGATATCATGTTCAAAATCTGGTCAATTTTGCTAAGAATATATCTCGTCGAGACAAAAGTTCCCTATTACTCCAATATGGAATGAAGATCTAAGCATGAAAAACAAAGTGTCCGTTTCCCAGAACTGGTGACACTTTGAAACGGGATTTTGTACCAGAGACTGGTCACTACAGGGCAGTTTTCAAAGCGATGATAAACCACCAGGAAGGTTTTAGATTTGTATAGTATCAGTATCTTTATGAGGAAATATGATAAAATCTCACACACATTTTTATGTTATAAAATAATGAAATTCATTCAAAATCTATCTTCAAGTAGAGTAGAATGAAATTGATTCCACTTTGGCCAAATGTTAGGGGCGAACAACAATATTTACACTTAACCTTCCAAATGGTTTCGACGAGATGTCTCATAAATCAAAATTTAACCACTTTTGCTCCACCAAACCACCAGGAGGGTTAAAACCTGAATTTAAACAAATGATTTTCTAACGTAAATTTCAGTGAGACGTCAGTTTCTATTTTAACGCCCTTTATTTTCACCTCAAAAAGCCAGCCAGGAACTATAAATGCCCCATCCTTCCAGTCTCAAATGTTTCTTGCTATAATTGGTAAATGGCATTTATTATGTGTATTTTGGACACCTATTCTCCCTTACTCACTGCTGCCTAATGATAATAGCATCCAGTCCAGAAAGTATGCGCAGTTGATCTTTGCGCATGATTTATCATTCTCTTCCTGTAACCTCTCATTTCCCTGCCTCTGTAAAAGATATCCTCGAGATCTAAGACAGAACTTGGATCATCCACAAAGTTTCCAGGATTTGTCTCAATTACGCTTTTTGTGCTCTTATTTAATTTTGGATTAAAAATGATTTTTATGGTGTTTCATTGTGTTTGAGGAGGGAAAGAAACAATGCCTTTAATATTAAGTTATCTAGCGTGAAGAAACATTTTATTTCATTTACTTCCTATCCAATCGTGGTATCTCCAGTTACCAACGTTACTCCACGATATTGTTGGATACTCAATCACTGTCTATGCATTTAAAGTATCTATCCATGTTGAACACATGAATTTTGAGAATATTCTAGGATGATTTATTTGTCTTAATAGTCAATTGTATTTAACGAAATGTATTCCCTAGTTCCTTAAATTTGAATAAAGAATCATGTTGTATTTTGTAAATTTAAAATTCCTTAAATTTGAATATATTTTTAAAATTCTCCTTGTAGGTGATCCTCAACCAATATAGTATCATATTAGTTACACGATTATTTGATTCCTCTGGAAAATAGCTAAACATTGCTAGAAAATTTTTCTTACAATGAATAGTTGTAATTGAATTTTTTAATTTAAGAGCTTTTAAATACATAGATCAAATTTGTTGGAATCGCAATTGTGGTACACGTATAGAGAAAATTGTATTGCTTCAATCAAGCTTTCTGTTTTGTAAATATTCATCGAATTATTTTTATCCAGTTTGTGTTTATAAGAAAATTTGTGAATAAAATTATTTTTATAATTTGAATAAATCGTTCTATTTTATTTATATATAAAACGTTAATTAGAACTACTTCTGATTGTGCAGAGAAATGAGATTTTGTAAATAAAAGAATATATAAGATTTATGCACATTTTAAAATAAAATAATTCAATACTATTATTTTATTTGATAATTATATTGAAATCAACGCGATGTATCAATGCTACGAAATAAAAATAGGAATTATAACACCTACACTCATAAAAATGGTACTTTGACATTAAGTTGCATTTAAATTCTACATTTTACACAATTTCAAGTACTATTTTGATTAAAGACCAAGTCTAGTAAAAGCTTATTTGAACTTTTAATTTGGTTTCATCGACGTTGCTTTGATAAAAAACGATATTTCAGATTTTTGTTTTGTAAAAGTTTTTTTTTAAATAATAATAAAAAGCATCAAATTATTAAAAAATGTTATTAAATTCAGTACATCTTAAGTCACCAAAACTGAATTTTAGTAGCCTGGATACTCTACTAATACAAAACTTAATTTCTGATTAATAGAATTAGGTTCTTCAAAGTCAATTCTTGCTTATAATTTTAACTCTATGACAAATAGTGTTAAATGACAAATAATGTTAAATGACAAATAATCTGTACTGTTACAAATATGACTCTGGAATTATATTTTTTGTAACCCAAAACAAATACCTTTAATCTGGCAGCAGTAATTGTAAAGTTAAATTGCATTTAAGAGTTTTTCTGCCTTATAGGGGATGATTGGAATCCTTTTTATGCACTTCCCTTAATAAAAAATTATCGTCATCTGGCCGTGGTTCAAGATACTAGGTGTTGTCTTCGCAAATTGCCGGTTGCGTTGCTTCAATGTGACGTAAATTCAACTACCTACTTTTAATAAATCTCTTTACCTCTATAATATATATTATATTACCTCTAAAATAAAGTGCAGGGCTTCCATGCATCCCTACAAATAATTTGCTCTAAAGCATAGAACTCGACATATAGCTAGTCAAAAATAAATCCATCTGACGAAATCAGCAATTGAAAAGATATTTTTTGTTATTACCACTTGTGTCTAAACAATAAAGCAAAGGGGACCGTAGACTTTCAAAATCACCAAAATCCATCGAAAAATCAAATTTTTAATTTTAACTTGAAAAATTATTTCGTACCATACTCTGCAGATAGCAAAAGAATTTTTCAATTATTATAATTTTTGACGGTTACATATACAACAACATAAAACAGAGTAGATTTTCATAGTAAGTCGACTAACAAAATACGTTTTTCTCTTATTGAGTTTTTTAACATTTTTCCGATTCCTTGTTAAATCAGATTTTTCTTGATTTCCTTCAATTTTTTTAGATAATCCTTGTTCTCTACTGCGCACATTACATACAAATGAAAATTTCCTCATGATTTCAAATTTTGAAATCTTGGTTAAAATTGTTGCTTAATCTATGCTTTTTTGCAAAATTTTAGGTATATTGTTACTTTTTTTACTTTTCAATTGAGTGATAACTTACTAAATGGGAGTTAATTTGATTTATATGCATACAAACTATTATGTAAATCAAAATATTGACAATATATGGAAAAGTAATGCCCATAAGATCAATTAATCTTTGCTAATTCATCGAAATTGACCACGTATTATGTAATAACTTCTGCATAACAATATTTTTAGACCAAACTATGCATAAATTTAGGTATTAGCTAATTATTTAAATCTGAGTTTTCTCCGATTACTTCATACTATGTTACTGCTTTGTATTGTTTTCATAGTCTGTTTTTGTAATAGTGGAACTAAAATTATCGTTACTGTTTGTATTAACATAGCTTTTCACTAAGCAGGTTTGTCTGATTGGGTATTTTAACATACATATTTTTTATTTTCTAAGTTAGAATGCGTTATCATAATATATTTTGTACATTTTTAAATGATGTACAGGATAAATCTCGAATTTAAAATAATATTTAACTCTAAGGAGTTGATTTGTTGATGCATATGAAATAAAAGAAACATTACTAAAAATTAATGTCAAATGATTGTATAAAATAAATTATTTAATTCAAGTTTTTATATAGTTTTTGTGAAATGCAATAAAAAAATTTGATCAAACCAATAAAAACGTTCATACTTTCGCTCAACGATTCTACTTTCTGTAATAGGATACCCTTTTAGAATATAATATGAGAAAAGATTGTTATAAACATGCATCTGGTGAATAATGTTAATTCGATCTTAAAACTTTGAAACGTTAAAAATTACTATGGTAATATCAAACTAAGTATAGTAAACAATCAATGCAAGACACAGCATAAAGTTGAGATGTAACTATCCTCCTTCCTAGTACTGTATAATGATGTAAATAATCCAGTGGCTTTGTAGTAGCACATTTTAAGCTCTTAAGCGAATTTTTTAGATACCATCCCTTTGTAAACTCTCAGTGCTGAAAGTATTAATATTCTGTTTTTATATTACTACTCCGAAGATTGAATCCTACTAACTTGTCAATCCGAAGCAACACAACGTCTTTACTGAGTATAAATAGAGATTATTTTGAGTCCAAAGACTACATAAGTGATCAGATACTACAGTTTTCACTTTTTATTCACACGCTAGCTTTAAGAATGATAACAAACCACAGATTGCCTATGGCTATTACAAATGACCCGAATCTCTTAATGTCCAATGGCCTAAGGTGAACTCAAATGAATGTTCAGCTTTAAGTTAACAAGTGGTCTAAGTAAGAAGCTAATTGCCATGTAATTATTGAAGCATTTTTGCTCTTTAATAATTCCAATTTACCATCGAAGTATAGTAAATTTCAACTAAAAATTACTTTTACGTCGGTACCTAAAATAGGCTCATATTCTGCTTTCAAAATGAAGCACAATAACCAAACCAAACAATTTTCCTCTGACTTAGACCATTTATGACAAGTATAGTTGCTATGAAATATTTTTCGTACCTTTATCATTTCTTTAGTTTCATTGATGTGATATGAATGAAAAGGTATCTAACCTCCATTTTTCGAACATGACTCAAGACATTAATTTTTTCCTCACATTCACAGGCCTTCATGGAACCGAGAAAAAGGCATAAGTCAAACAGGGTGTATGCCAACAGTTTCATGTTTGACCAGAGATACTTGTCGACCTTATTAAGAATTTCGAATTTCCTTGTCAGAGGTCACTGGAATATCATCATGCAACTGTCGTCAAGCCTGTCAAGGATTTCTAGGAAACGTCAATTGTAGGGCATAGAATAGTTGATGACTTTACCCATGGTTTTGTGAATGGTTTATTGGCATTTACGTTTAAAACCTTTCATTTGGGTTTTCCGAAAACCTTGGGTTGATTCGACTCAATTCGTAGACCGTCATGCATTTAGTCTTGTCGAGTCTATAAGCATATCAGGAAGTCCACTTGTATTTATGGTCTGGAATTGATCAATCGTCACAAAAGATTTGAACCCAGAATAGAAATGAAGACCGATTACAACAGAACTTTTGAAATGTCATGATGCTTTTGGAAGGAGGTAGGTTTCTTCAGTTTTTTTAGTTAAATCATATCTTATAATTTTTTTAAATTGTTCAAATCTTTCAAAATCTCAGGCATATTCCTATATTTAATGCAGAAAGAAAATTATCTAGGTACCATACTTTATCTTTAATCTCAGTCAAACGCTAGTAATGATCCTGCTGAATTTTTCTATTCAACACTAGACATAAGTTATTCTTAAATACCTTGTCTAGTGTGAAACTTGGAGATAATAGACTCCACATATGCCTATCTGTATATATGAATCTCTTCATATTAGATACTTATTATATTATTATACCCTTATATCCTTATTTTATGACCTATTACTCTCTTCTACAATATATCAATAAAGTTGTCAACCCTCCAAGTGGTTTCTATGAGATATCTCGTCCATCAAGATCTGATCAATATTGACAATGACAAGATATCTCGTCATCAAGATATTGCTGATTTTTTAATGATGACGAGATGAAGATTTGGTTAGTTTTCTTCGAATGACGAGATATCTTATCCATTAAGATCTGGTCAGTTTTGTTAATGATGAGATTATTTCCAGCTAATCAACAGGAGAGTTAATATTCAATCAAAATAAAGTTCGACTCATATTATGCAAATTTAGGCACTACTACTGTACAATTATGATATTTTAGGACATAAAACTAAACTTCATAAAATACTTTCAGGTTATTTCAAGCGTATTTACAAAGCTTTCAAACTTTAATTTTTAAAATACTTACCGCTAAACATTTTTAATTTAATTTGTTCTAAGTTGTGGAAAGATTAACCATATAAATCAACATCACAAAATAATTTTTTAAATGCTTGGATAAACTTAAATAAAGATAAATGTTTGTGAATTATGCATATTAAAATAAAAAATAAAGCAATTTTCTACAAATATTAAACCTAAGAAATAAAAAAGCATCTAATAATATATTATCTTTTAAAACTTAACGAACCTTTATTAAATTTAACCAAACGAGATTTTGAACTTTCAGTAATTAGGTATTTCTGCACACGATGGATTTAACGTGCACCAACCCCCTTTGTACACTGCGGTCTTTGGCTGGATTCCAACTCGCAATCCTTCGGTTGCTAATCCATTACTGTTCCAACCGGGCTACTGCAGCTCCTTTCAGTAACTAGAAAAGTAATGAGTTTTAAAAGCAAAGCAAAAACGCAAATAATGGTGCACTACATACCTAAAGCTTAGCTTGTTTTAAGCTTAGTTTTTTCAACCTTACACTGGCGTTGGAATCGTCAAAGGACAGAACCCTTGCTCCTCTAGAAATAGATATCGTATAAAGAAATAAGTGAGTAATACTGGAGATGGGATTACAAATCTTATATTTTTCACTGATCTAGTTCCCAGTGTGCCACTATATCCATTATCTACCTTTGGTTAAACCCAGGTATAAAATAAATGCCAGCATATGAAGTTTGGTCTTGAGAAAAAAATAGCTGGGTTACCTTTGGTATCCTTTTTCCAGAAATCCTTGTTTCGATCGCAAAAGACGTTCTGCTGGAAAGGTATGGATGTTTTTATTTGAGCCTTGTATAATAATTAAATTTTAAACTTATCAAGCTTTTTTGTGTCTATAAGGTTTAATCAACAAATTTCGATTTCCAAACTAGTGCACCCTGCACATGTTCAACCGCCTGAACGTCGAGAGATTTCCGAGTAGTTGTAGCGTTGTTCCTACCCCCAATCCAATTAATGACTAAATAACTTCATGTATTGGTTTAACGAATCCATGGATTCTTTCAACTTTAGAAGGATTCCATAGGTCCATTCCTTGTAATAGAATCCTTTGGAACGATTCAGTCGGCACACTCGGTAGAATCTGTAGAATAGTTATTTGGAAATAATTATTGCTCATCTCATTAGAATAAGAATCCCTGAAAATATTCTATTGGTCCATTCCTTGGAAGAGAATCCTTTGGAAAGAATCCATAGAAAGAATCCTTGAATAGTCGATAAACCATTAGAATTTTGGAATATTTAAAACTTTAAAAATGCTCTTCTGGGAAATTTGATAAGTGGTCTATCATGTTGCCCTAAGCCCTTTAATTCAATTGACTTTCATTTCTTAGGCAGTTAATGAAGCAAGTGTTACAAAAGTACATATATTGGAGTGTCCAAAAAGTATCACAATATCTCTCCTTATTCTCGTCCCTGGAGTCGCGCAGTCGAACTGAATGTGTCATGTCTTCTCTTATATAAATCAGAATATTCTTTGCGGGTCTTTATATTAGAAATTGCATCAACTCAAAATTTTAAACGGAAACACCCACTTTGGTTTTTCTGGATCAAAATATCCAGGATTCATATAAATGCATTTGTTTTAGTCAAATCTATGATGAATTATTCAGAATTTTAACTCAAGGTTTAGCGTTTATCTTAGAATTATTCCGCCTAATGACACATTATTTTTAAATGTGCGTTTGAATGTCTAGGAACGTGAAAAACTTAGAACCATTCTAATACTTTTTAGACCAACTATACAGTTATTTAGTTCAACGTAATACTTAGTATACTTTTACGGTAAAAATTTTACTGTAAAAGTATAGCATACAATTGATGATAATCGGTAATGAGATTGCATTATTCGTGTTGATTTGACTAACGTTACTATTAAGATCAAAACATAATATCTAGAAGAAAGAAGGATAATAGTGTTTTATTAAGATTTCTCTTAATTTGTATCGAACATAAGTACTGCATATAGCACTATGCAACATGTGAAAGATCAAACAAGTCAAACTAAAGAAAAAATGAAACGCTTGTTGCATACTTCAGTTTACATACTGAGAAAAACTAACGAACGAAGAAAACTCCAAATAAAGCATGAAAAGAAATAATAAAGGTACATTTATAAAATATTTTGAATCAAATTGGGTAAAGACATCATTCTACACATCTGGAATGTTTATAGCTTAACCCTCTGAGGGTTTCACACGCTAATTCAATCTTACAAACTTCAGTCTTCCCTGCATGACTTCTAACAAGTTTTGACCTCCTTGAACCAATATAATATTTCCAAAATATTCTATTCTAGGGAAATGAAAGCAATATAATCTTTTCAAGGGATTTTATTGTAAGGATAGGAGCAGTAAAATCTTTTCAAAGGCTTATAATCTAAAGAAAGGAGTAACAAAATACTTCCAAAGGATTCTATTGTAATTAAAAGAGTAATGAAACCTTTTCAAAGGTTTTTGTCACAGAATGGGCCAATGAAATTGTTTGTTCCAAAAGATTACATTTCAATGGAAGGACCAATAGAATCGTTCCAAATAACAATTATATTCTAAGAAAAGGACTAATAGACTATTTCTCTCTCTCTAAAGGTTGAAATAATCCATATTCTTCTGAAAGATGTGGTTACATAACCATTAAAAACAGTTTTGGGGTAAAAACAGTCAACTACCCGGAAATCTAGAGCCGCTCAGATTACCCAAGGTGAAAACTTGTGTCATTTTCATGCCACATATAGTTTTATTGTTTTCATCTCCACATCACATGGAAAGGCTTCTCGATATTATTAGATCACTTACGTCAGCAATATCTTTACTTTCCTTACAACACATCCCTATGTTCATTTCTTTGGTCAGAATACTTGTGTAAACTGGTTTGTGAAAACGAAATTTTTACTACCGCGAACTATAAATTGATGGGCAAGCAAAAAGCGTTTGCCTGAAGTTAGGTGCATTTTATAGATATTCAGCATTGAATGAAGAAAAAACCGGATCCTAGTGGTTTCAACCTGTTGTACTCTACAGCAGATGTGAAATGTGAAAGTAGTAAATAAATTTCCATCCAAAGGACATCTAAAAATATCTTAGCAATAACATTATTTTAACCATAAATTTCAGAATACAGATTTGCAAGCACAGATATTTCCAAGTTTTATTTCTCTTCAAAACTTAATAAGTGCAAAATTTAATGGAACAACTAATTTTCTCTTTGGTGCAATCTCCTGTTTGATGCAATTTGGTTTTCTCATTAACCCTCTGACCGTCCCGAGATTTTCAAGTAGTATAGAATCACTTTTACACTCTACAACACATTTCAATGACTAAATATAACTATATGTATTCGTTGAAATAATACATGGATTTTTCGATCTCTGGAAATATTCTGTTGATCCTTTCCTTGCAATAGAATCATATGGAAAGATTTTATTTCTCTTCTTCTTGGAATCCTTAGAGCCCTTGGAAAGAGTTCTATTGTTCCTTTCTTTAAAATAGAATCCTTTGTAAAGATTCTATTGGTCAAGAAAGTCAAAATTGGTCAGAAGTTATGCAGAGATTACTACAGGTTGCAAGGTAGAATTATGAGTGCGAACCTTTCAGAGGATTATTTTAAAATGCTGCTATACACAGTTTTGTTAAGAGATAAGATACATTTGTACGTCATACCGTTTATTGATAGCTATATTAAAGAACCTAGTTTATTTTGAGAAATTTTTAAAATCTGAAGTTAAATATGAATAGCTTAGTTCCTGCGTGATCAGCATCACTAGGACAGTTTCGTCTTCAAGCACCAGTAGCAATTTGTCACCATGGCGCCACATATTAAGCGTCCTTAATGTGTTTTTCATTTCTTTGTTGTCGTCAGTGGAATTGTTATATTTATCGTTCTCTACCACAATATTATGTGAAAAACAAAGACCTCAAGGTATTTTGTGTACCACATATACAAGAGCACCAAGAATAACAATATTTTATGGCAAAATGCAATCGAAACTATTTTTGCTTGCAAGTATATGTTTAAAAGGCGAAAGGGAAAGATAAATGATTTTTTTGATTCTGGAAATTCTGGCCTTTTTCTCACTGAAATCATAACAGCAAAAAAAAGACAAGGATTAGGATTACGCCATGTTACTTTCTTAAAATATTACGCCTTGTTGCTTTCTTAAAATATTTATTCTTTATGAATGGTATCCTCTCTCTAGGAAAATCTGGTATCTTTATCTGTTTTACGCGCCGAGTAAACCCATATTCGGAGGGCCGCATTTTTCCAGCATACCCAATAAATCTTCCGCAGGGTAGTACCTGAACTATGGACCGTTTGACTCATGCGGAGTAGCTTATCTGGCCTGTGAGCCAGGTAAACGAGTGCAGAAGGCCAGATCTGATCTGTGGGCCTGATAGAAAATGTTTGGAAGGCCATATCTGGTCGTTTAAATTTAATCGGAGTGGGACTAGAACATTTCTCAGAGCTGATAAGAGAGCTATATCTCAAATAGCTAATAAAAGAATGCCTTTTGTGGATGCATTTCTCATCAATATCTAAATCCGGTTCATTTAAGATTTTCCTGCCCATGACCACCAACATGTGAGGAGCTCGGGGTGTGGACCCAACATTCCAATGATCGACCCGTAACTCTAAAAATAATTTATTTTATAAAAAGATACATTTAAAACCTATTTTTGGCTTATGTAGTTAAGCATGGTCTACAGTAACCCTTGATAAATCGCTCTTCTTGGAGGATAAGGTAAAAGAGCAATATACCGAGGACAATAAAGCTAATTACAGTAATAAAATATTATAGAAATAAAAATTCATCAATTTTACCTCAAATAGCACGTTTATTATTGAAAAGTATGTAAAACTGTAAGTTTGAAAAAGCAAGCCCAAGGAAAATAATGCAATTTTGTCATCCAAGAGTTATTTTATGATAGTTGGGGAACACTGATATATATATATATATATATATATATACTATTGTATTGTATGTAAATTTATGGCTACGTTCACTTCAATACTCCCTCTGCAGAATTTAGAGTAGCTGAATTCGATACATACTACCATTAGTTGAATGGTTGCCGACTGCATGAGACCTTCGGAACTCTATTTATACCTCGGGTGTACTTTTCAAGTAATGGAACATTGCGACCGTTTGACTGCCTTGCGTTGTCTTAAGTAGCCGGTTTTGAGTGAAGCTGACTGTTGAAGCAAGGCTGAGCAGTATTGCAGAGTGAATCTGTGATTGGAATAGGTGTTGTCACAGAGCTTCAGACAGTTTTTTGAAATCATTAGAATCTCATTGGTAATTCGCCTCTTCATCGTGGATTATCCATCGAAGAGCGTGCTGATTGGTCACTTGGAATGCCTTAGCAGCGCCATATTACTTGTTTTTGGAAATGCGCATTTTCATCACTCCTGTCACCAATTTATCAAGCTCGAGAATAACAAAGTTGTACTGTTTTTCTCGCGCCTGCTAGGAATTAAACTTAAAAATCGATAACACTTTTTTCACATTATGCTAAATTAGGTAAAATATTTTTTACCTGTATACTTCCGACCATGGTAATCCAGTTGGTTGATACAAGAATTAGCGAGTTCGAAACTCGATCCAGCCAAAGACCGTCGTGCTCTTAGGCCTGGTGCACATTAAATATGACGTGGTCTCGAATGTCCTCGCGTTGAAATGGTGTGGTATTTTGGAGAGTGAGGTGCCAACTCAGGCGTTGACCTCGTCATCTGACCCTGGTTAAAAATTACGTGGCAACTCGGCAAAAAATTACGCTGTTCTTGGATCTTTCCTTTTGGGATTGGTCCTGGATCGTCTCCAATAGCCTTTTGTATAGCTCCAGTACGACCTAAATTCAACTACTTACCTGTATACTCTCCTCATCTTTATTTTCCAGACATCCAAATCTCTTTATCCAATTCAGTTTAAGATAACGGCTTTAAGCAAGTGACCTATGAACCTCCAATTCTAAGGAAACAAATTGAAATTTCCTCAGTTCCGCGAACAAAATATTCATCTGGGGATAAGTAAAAGTGAATGATATGGCTGATTCGCGATACATCGAGTCGCAATATAATGAGAAGTTACTTTTTTTGTAATAATACTGTTTTTATAACATTCTTTCAGGGAATTCTATTGATTACTACACGTAAACAAATGACTGAGTAGGAAGTTCGTTCTAAAATCACACACTAAATGTAATTTAATTTTTAAGAAATAAAAAAACTGTTTTAAACTGCACTGTCTTTTATATTTAACTAAAGCTTATAAAAGGACTTTATAATGAGATATTTTCCAGGTCTATATCTTGATCTCGGATACAGTTTACTACCTAAAGATCTGTCGGTTTTCATCAAAAATTTAAATAATTTAAGCTTGTAATATAAGTTTTTAAATCTTCAAGATATGACCAATAACGACCTAAACAGGTAAAAATTGGTCGCTTCGGTGGATCAAAGTTTACCACATCATCAGAACAGAAAAAAGCGATTTATTAAAAACTATATATAAATAAATAAAAATCTTCAAATGTTCGAAACGTCCCATCGTATCATTTAATCTGTGAGAACAATTTTAAAAATACAATAAAAATTAATGAGTACTGAATACACTAGTATGCAAAGTGCTGGTTAAGTTAAACATTTACATTAAGCTTGTATTGCATTTTGTTGCCATCAATTACATAATACACACAATTGCAAATTTCAATACTTTACTATTATGTGAGATAGAAATTGATTATTTTTGAAACTGCTGTTCTCTCATTACTTGCAAAATTATCGTTTGAGTTGTTAAATTTTTCATTCACATCTAACCTTGAAACTTTCAATTAAACAACAAAAAGGAGAAAATTGAACTATAATTATGTAAAAGAATATATATATAAACTGATAAAGATTTATTATTATATAAAGAACATAAACTGATAAAGAATTACAATTATGTAAAATAATATAAATTAATAAAGAGTTATAAGTATGTAAAAGAACGGAAACTGATAAAGAATTATAATTATGTAAAAGAGTATAAACTGATAAAGTATTATAATTATGTAAAAGAGTATAAACTGATAAAGTATTATAATTATGTAAAATAATATAAACTGATAAAGGATTATAATTATAATAAATATAATAAACTGAAGGTAAAATAAAAGTTCTACGGGGAATTGTTATACAAAACTTCTCTTAATTATAATAATACTTTTAGTTTAAATTGCTTTCATGTCTAATTTCACCTCAAGAAATTTATAAAAAATATTTGCAAGAGATTCAGTACCTTAATTTTTAAAAACTTGATTTTTAAAAAGGGTTTAATACATAATACAGAGAGTCCTGAAAATATCATTAACAAATACGGTAAGAATATGGATGCTAATACAATTTTTCAATTTTGTTTATTAATAAAATTTCTCCTTTGAATTAATTTCTCAAAGCTAAATTCTTTTCTAACAGAAAAATCTTACAATTTTACTCACCTGATCCTTGTATAAACCCTGATGAAAAACATGTTCTCGTCATTAACACTTTAAAATCTAAACAAAATTTGCACCATTCCAAATCAACTAAGTTTACAAGTTATTCTCTGACTTATTTAACCAACCTAAAAACATCATCCCCCATGTATTTGCAATACATCGTCCTCCTCCCCCAACAATATCAGTATAACAATCACAGCATTTATAAAACTCATCAGCACCACTTTCCACTTTCAATCGTATTTCCTCAATTTTGGCCTCCCGAGAACTTGTTGAAAAATACAACAACACATTAAAAAACCTAATTTTCTTGCACGTGATACCCTCGAAGGCTGTTATCAGTTCAATATTTCACCATGAATCACTTTTAACGCAGTTTTACATCCATATTTTCGTTCCGAATTACAATTTCAAAGTCTTCCATTCGCGCAAAAACTATATTTTTCAAACGATCTCGGAAATCGCTCGTAAATTGACCAACTAAAGCTATTTTCCCTTACTTCCGATCGAATATTTGTTCTCGTAACTACTATTTACTTGTTGTTCGTCTGTTGCAAAAAACTGAGCAATAGAGAAGCTTGCCCTTCAGCCAGTCCGTGATTGGTATTTATACAACTACCTTAGCAATACCCTTAGATTGTCATTTTCTCAAAAACCATAGTGATCGTGTCCACGGTTTCTGCATTACATCTGACTAAAGTATGTTAGCTGAAAAGAAATAACCATTTTTTATCTATAACGTTAGGGTCTTTCCAGTTTGTTGTGGATAATTTTCTGCCTTTAAAGTGTAAAGAAATTACTCTTTTCTCGAAACTCGGTGATCGTGCCCACGGATTTTGAATTACATTTAATTAAAGTATGTTTCCCTGGAAAGAAATAAACATTTTCAATCTGTCTTGAAAAAGTTAGGGTCTTTCCAATTTTCTGTGGATACTTTTCTGCCTTCGAAGTGCCTGAAGATAACCATTTTCTCAAAACCCATAACGATCGTGTCCACGGTTTCTTCAATACCTATAATCGAAGTATATGTTTACAAAAGCAAAATAACCGTTTCTTTTTATCTGGATAACGTTAGGACCGCTCCCGTTTGCTGTGGACACTATTTTGGCAAAGAACAGGACATTTAGAATGGGTTCAACAGAGGCATTGGATTCCTGTTTTGAATCTCAAACTCCAATAGATGAAAAGACGAAACCAGGCTTCACTGAGACCAAGGACTTTCCTGCGGAAAAGGAATCTAGTCCGACAGCTGTGATTACCACAGGAACAGGTAAGTCTGCAAATCTGCAAAGTCAATCCGGCTCGTTGATTGGTTGAATAGTGTAATACAGATCGATTGTGTAAATATAATTTGCAGAATAATCTATTTTGAACAGTATTTTGTGTGGTATGTTTTAAAGTTCCTTTGAGTATTCGAGGAAAATATAAAGCCTTGTAATCATGTTGAAACATTAAAGATAAGCTCATATGAGTAGTATTGTAAGAAAATACTTTGCTAAAAATATATATTGAATTCACTTTCTTTAAAATTTACGACTGCAAGTCAGTTTCATTAATGAAACCAATTTATAGCTAAACTGTTATTATTTTAATTTATTGTACATTAATTATTTTACAAGATTTACTTTGCTTTTATTTACATTAATTTAGCTACTTACAAATTTTACTTTATTTTATACTTTAAATTGTACAAAAATAATTGTATCCTATTGAAGGTAATAACTTATAAATATTTTTATAGTAACTAAATGCATTTTGGAAAACAGTATTTCGTGACATACTATAAAATTATTTAATACAGTTTGAGGAATTTATTTCATAAATTTCAGGTATATTTTTAGAATAATCATTGTAATGAGTGACTTATCTAACTGTGAAGTGTCATATTATCTAAAGTGTCATATTACAGATTTCCTGATTTTATATGCCGATTGTTACATAAAATACACTGCTGGCCACCGTAAATGCAACACCCTGAAGGAAGCATGCAAATAATATGAAATTTAGAACATGCATTAGCGGAGGTGAGATATGCAAATGATTAGAATTTCAGCGCAGACGCACATCACGCGCGCCTGTGGCGCCACTTCAAAGCGCTATTTAAGGCTTGGAGATTTCGACGATTTCAAGTACGGCAATTGTGATATTCTTGTGGTTTTTTCAAAAAAACGATCATTTATGCCTCGTAGAAAACAGCGATCATCTTTTGATCAAGTATCCGAGTTCGACAGAGGAAGGATAGTGGCCTACCGAGATTGTGGATTATCTTTCAGGGAAATCGGGAGTCGTGTTGGCCGAAACCAAACAACTGTAATGCGGATATGTGATCGTTGGATGCAGGAGGGTACGACGGACCGACGTGTTCGATCGCATCCACCTCAGTGCACCACTTCACGTGATGACAGGCATATTGTGCGTATGGCAGTGACGGATCGCTCAGCCACATCACGAACCATAGCACAGCACATTCAGTCTGTACCGCATCATCCAGTGTCTGCGCGTACCATTCGACGCCGTTTACAGCAGAGTGGTCTGTCCGCAAGACGTCCATTGCTTCGTCTACCCTTGACGCAGAACCACAGACTTTTCCGCCGCCAATAGTGCGATGAAAGAAGGATGTGGACGGCAGAATGGAATGAAATTGTCTTTACTGACGAGTCACGCTTCTGTCTGCAACACCACGATGGTCGGATTCGAGTCTGGAGACACCGTGGAGAGAGGATGCTGAACAGCTGCGTTATGCACCGCCACACTGGTCCTGCACCGGGTATTATGGTATGGGGCGGTATTGGATATAACTCTCGCACTCCTCTAGTACGCATTGCCGGTACTTTAAACAGCCAGCGCTACATCTCCGAGGTATTGGAGCCAGTTGTCCTTCCTTACCTTCAGGGCTTGCCCACAGCCATATTTCAACAGGATAATGCGCGACCACACGTGGCACGCATTGTCCAAGGGTTCTTCGTCAATCGCCAGATTGAATTGCTTCCCTGGCCAGCTCGCTCTCCGGATCTTTCGCCGATAGAAAACATGTGGTCCATGGTTGCTCAACGATTGACCCAGAATACATCCCCATCTGCCACACCAGATCACCTTTGGCAACGTGTGGAAGCTGCTTGGTCTGCTGTACCCCAAGAGCACATCCAAAGTCTCTTTGAATCAATGCCGAGGCGTGTGGCAGCGGTGATCTCCAACAATGGCGGCTACTCTAGCTACTGATCTTGGCAGGAACCACACTTCACAGAAGTCTATAAATTTAATCATTTGATACTTGGTCAACATGTTATCTACAAAATAAATTTTGTTGTGATATCTCTTGTCTTTCTTGGTGTTGCAATTTGGGTGGCCAGCAGTGTAATTTCATAGTTCTTCCTCACAAATTGACACATTACCTTTAAACATGTTTCAGTAAAATAGGTTTTTCATATTAAAAAAAGTTTTAATGCCATTTCAATGTACCAATTTATAAATTTCGTCAGTTCTTACTTTACATTGACCTTCTTTAGAATCTTTTCATTAAAAGGTCAATGTCACTTTAAAATATGTAGTTTGTGGAAGCATTTGCTTTATAAAGATATTCAGTTTAAGTAAATTTGATAATAGCGACTCGGAAACACGCGTTTATGAAAATGTAAAGCTGATGAATTATGAAATTTAACAATTATTATCCATGATTAGACAGTTGAACCATCAAGTTTTGATATTTCATATTTTCATCACGTAACTCTAAATAATTGTTTTCAAAATATTTAAATTGTAATTTGTAAATGCTCATATATATAAAATTTTCTTTATTTTCAAAAACTTTTGATAAATGTATTTAAAATCTCAATCTCTTACAGGTGGTCGATTGATCCCTAGTCGTTACATATGTGTGCTACTGGGATTCTTATCTTGTGTTATTTTGACTGCTCAAAGACTAAATCTAAGTATGGCTATAGTGGCTATGGTTAACCATACAGCTAATGCTCAAGGTACTGGTGGTAATGTGACACACGATGATTGTCCAGTGGCAATCATTGTGAATTCCAGTGATCATTCCCATCATAAAGTAAGCATCAGTGAATATTTTACATATACCAACATCTACAATTTTCAATGTCGATTAAATGTATTACATATTCTTTAGGCATTTTAAACTCTTTATTTGTGATCTACAGTTTGTTCCGAAAGAAGGCATTCTGTTTAAATTTAGAGGAGGAATCTTTAAAATTTTGGAGGGTTTAATTTTTCATTTTACTTGTGTTTTATTGATTTTTGATTTTGCAATATTTTTTGTAAATTTTATACAGAGCAATAAAGAAACAATTCGGTGTAATACGCATCTATAATTCGCTAAAAAGTTGAGTCTTTCTAAGAGCATTTCCAACTACGAAAATTATGTCTGTTTGACAATTCTGGTTCGTATTACAGGCAAACCCATCTCTCTCTCTCTTCCTTTGCAATGTGTATGGGATTGAAACTAATTCCATGGTACATTTGCCTTTTTTGAGTCAGGAATGATAATTCCTTAGCTAAATTGGTTACTTAACGCAAGCATGAAAATCAGAAAATAAACCCTCAATTACTTTAACCCATTCGTTTCTAAATATGAATTGTGTTTATCAGATCAAATATAAGCATCGGTCAACTACTTCGATGTGAAATTAGAGATTTTTGCTATTCAAAATATAATTATTTGTTGAGAATGAAAGAGAGTGTGGTACATAAGTGTACTATCAGGTTTTAGTAAACTACATGTACCATCAGGTAAAAATAATAATATAAACTGCAAAAGCATTTTACTAGAACCAAAACCTATCGCAAATTAAGCATCAACCCGTTATTTAGTGTGATACAACATGAAATCATCTCTTTACACAAAGAAAAATTACTTTCTTGACCAATTATCTTTGTTTTTCTTTGCACAGCGTCTTACTGGCCCTTCTAAAAGAGGATGTAGGCTGTTCCAAAAACTTTTATTTTCGTTTCTTGGATTTCAGATAATTCAGAATTTTAGTGGCATATTTTGTACTATTTGGGACGAAAGAGAAAACATAACAGATGCGAAGAATCTTAAGGCAAATTATAATCTTAAATACAAAGAATTATATTTATGAAATATGTGTTCCACATGAAGCACGAGATCATTAATATCTTTACTGCTGTTTTACAAAATACATGACAAGTGAGAGGTGTTAAAAACTATATCCATGTTCCACAAACCCAGCAACTCTTTCCGATAGTTTATAATGTATGGGTGTCTATGGTCTAGGTTATACTTTAACTAAAGAGATTAGTGACTACAACTGCTGTTTAAAGGCGTTTGTCAACTTACAATGGAACTCAGAAACTTAAAATAAGCATGCGTCATATGATAAACACACCCATTTACCTTAAATGTAAAGAATCCGTACTACATTGATCATTATAAAGCACATTTAAAATGTGTTCTATATGAAGTATGTCGACAATTCATTTGCTTTTGTTTCAAGACAAGTGGCTCATTGAAATGGTACCAAGAAACACAAAACAAACATGCAATTCATAATATACACACTCCACTACCAGTACTTATAAAATATGTGTCCCATATAAAACACGAGATCATTAATTTATTAATTGTTGTTTTAAGGCAGGTGGCTCCTTGGAATGGGACTCAAGCACACAGAACCACATTATGAGTGCCAGCTTCTTCGGATTTGTTCTAACCCAAACACCAGGAGGCAGACTCTCCGAAACCATTGGAGCTAAACAGATTTTGATCTTGAGCCTTATAGTGGCTTCTCTCTGCAACATCTTCTCGCCCTTGGCTTCAGATTGGGGAGCGTACGTTCTCATGGGAATTCAATTCGTCAAAGGATTGTCTCAAGTAAGTCTTCTGATCAGATAGTACTTTAAGCTAAATCAGTTAATTGCTGTTTGAAGTTCGTTTTACACAATGTAAGAAGTCCAATTTCAGAATTTTCATGAGTAACATAGTGTTGTCAAACCAATTTTCTAGTGGAAATATAGTCCAAATTTAGTGGGGACCTAAAAAATATGTTTTGTATAAATTAAAAATAATTGACGATCATTTTTTAGCATTAATCAGGGATGTTAAATGATGAAAATGTGCAGACATGTGATGATATATTATCAGGACCTTATAGATGTATTAGTTACAGAATGGTGTTTGGATTTTGTGGTGTAGGGGCCTTATTTGGACAAGCTGCACCAAACAACATCAAGTAAGTGAACATACACTCAAGGAGAGCTTTTACTGACACACAAGAGGGAATCGAGCCTAACAGAATTAATTACAAAAGGAATGAAATTTCTTTAACATTGAGCTGAATAGAAAATGCTCTTAGTTTTTCGACGTTTACTTATTCCAAACCTTAAAAGCATCCATGGCATCCAAATCAATCTATTAAACATTATTGGTAATTAAATTAGAGCATATTTGAGCTGTTCAATAGCAAATTGTTTTAGCTGTGTTCAGAATGTTAGTCCAACATATATTTCATACTAATTAGAGAGGTTTGAAATATTGCTCGTCATCATTTTATTACAGACGCTTTCGCAATTTTATGCCTGGTTAACACATCAAAATCTTTCCATTTCTAAAATAAAATCTCTTCTCTATTCTACTACACCTTTACAAATGAAAAGTTTCGACTAATGGTTGGTTCATTTATATTTGCCTTTTAAGTGAGAATACCTAGGTTTTCTTTCAGGAATCATTTATAGAATTGGTGAAATTTATTTATGCCAAGTGAGGTAAGTAACAACAAGTTAGGCTAGAAGGGTCACTTTGTAATGTTTGATTTGGGAATCTGTGCATCTTTAAGAAGCTGCAATTGCAGAGGACTAGTTTAACCCTCCAAGTGTTTAGACGAGATATCTCGTTGAAGATCTGGTCAGCTTTGCTAAGGGCGAGATATCTCGTCGAGACAAAACTGCCCTATTACTCCAAGGGGAATGAAGATCCAAGTAGTAAAATCAAATTGCATCTTGCCCAAAATTGGTGACAGTTTAGAACAAGTTTTTGCGCAAGGGCCTGGCCATTACAGGGCAGTTTGCGACTCGAAGATAAGCCACCTAGAGGGTTAAATGAGATTTCAAATGTAGGTAGTTCCTTAGGAACATATTGTTGGTATGTGAATCAACTGATTTCAAATAAAACATTCTTTTTTGCCTTGTCGTTCACAACCAACAACAGAATAGTAATTGACAAAATGTAGTCAAAGATATTCTGAGGTAAGTCTCATTTACGCACAATTTTTAATGTTGACCTGTAACTTAATTTTCTCTCCTGGTGTTTATTACAGGGTCTCACCCAGCCTGCACTCACCTGTTTGATGGCCAGATGGTATCCTAAGCCAGAGAAAGGTTTTCTATCGTCCCTCACTTTCGCCGGTTACCCAGGGGGTGCTATCATAGGAGGACTTATCATAGGCTCCCTTTGTGACACTGACTTTTTAGGCGGATGGCCGTTAGTTTTTTATGTATTTGGTAAGTCGTCCTCAAGAGTGTCTACAAATATTTTTATCGCTGAAATCAATTGCTTCGTCGATAGCCACTTGTTAACACATTGCATAATATTTGCCCTTTTATTTTATGATTTACAGGGTTTCTTGGATTAGTGCTGTCTGTACTTGTGTTTTATTTCACCTTTAATAACCCAGATGAGGACCATGGAATGACGGAAGCTGAGTATAAATATATCTGCAGCAACATGGATGTCAACGATTCCAATCAAGTGAGTTGTCTGAAAAAATTGTATATGTTGTGAGTAATATAAGTAATAGCATCTAAATTTAGTACAATTTGATCTAAAACAATTAAACTAAATGTAATAAAGGTCGAAAAGCTTAAGAAAAGGGATAATAAAGGAGAAAACACGATGATAAAACTGATCTATAGCTACTTCGGTGGAACAAAGAACAAAAGTCCACCCTTATCGGGACCAAACTTATAAGGACATCATCAGGAAATTTTGGTCCTGATGATGATGGGGGGAGGGGAAGGGGGGGAGGGGGAATTTCAATTAACGTCACACTGGAGCAACACAATGGGCTATTGGTGACGGTCCGGGATCACTCCCAAAGGGAAAGATCCGAGGACAACACCACGTAATTTTGAACCACGGTCAGATGACGAGGCAACACCTGAGCTGGCACCCCACTCTCCAAACTTCCACACCACGCCAACGTGAGGACATTTGAGGCCACGACAGATTTAACGTGCACCAGCCCCCTTTGTACACGACGGTGTTTGGCTGGATTCGAACTCGCAACTCTTCGGTTGCAAGTCCGTTACTCTTCCAACCGGGCCACCGCGGCCCTGATGATGATGAGAGAACACTTTATTCAAACGAAATAGCTGTTAGATTAGTTTAATCATAATTTTTTCATATATTTTAAGAATAATATATTTAAACTGGAGTTTCATGGACATTTGGTTCAACTCAAATAGCTACAAACCAGTTTTATCATCTTGTTTTGATCTCTATTAGTCATTTTTTGACGCTTTTAGACTTTGGCTAAGGTTTTTGTATTTACTATGCGGTAGTTAAAGAAAAATTTTTATATTAATTCGTTATCACCAACGTTTAATAAACATACAAATAGACTATAATGGAAAAAGTATGGTACAGTTGCCACAAAGTGGTTTTTTAAAACTTATACGATAACTTACTAAAACCATAAACTCTTTTTTAATTCATTTATCAGATCTAAATTGGAATATGCGTGTATAATTTTTAATCAGATTTGCAATATTCACTAATAATATTGGAAAGTTTAAAAGTAATATGCTGTGTTATCTTTGTTTCAAATCTCTTGTGGTATACATTAAAACACCCTTCGATCGTTCAAATATATGCAGACATCAATCAATAGTTCAATTTTACAGTATATACAAAGCCTCACCTTCAAATCTAGATATATTTTCCTATTATCCTAAAAATTTTAGAAATGTTATTGACTGTTTTAACCTCTTACTTCGTCCTGGGTATGCTAGTATTGGATGTTCTTTTCTGTTGTTTCCCAGGGGGCTGAGTTTAACGTATTTTTTATGCTTTTGTCTGCAAATAAGTAAGGATTACGATTTTGGATGGTCCTAGATACATGGGTTTTCACAATGCTCACTTTATTCTGGTCACTCATTAAAATCGCTATATATTAAATCAGTTTAAGTTATAGTATTTAAGGATTACACGCTAGTCACGGGAGTATTTCTAAGCTTAACCTTTAGTTTCTTATTTCCTTTCAGAAATTCAAAACGCCCTGGAAACCAATAGTTTCAAGTATCGCAACATGGGCATTGTTTGTCGGTATGTTTGGACAGTACTGGATGACTTTCTATTTTCTCTCCGTGCATCCTACGTACTTAGGAGCTGTTCTTCACTTTACTCACATTGAGGTAACTATTTTTCTGGTTATCTTTACTGGCTATCTATACCACGAGCAATGCTCCCGATACAAAGTATGCACCTGTCGGTTACCATAGCAAAGGAGCTTATCGCATTTTCCATTGTGGGTACTTGAAATGTATGTGGAGAGAGCTATATTCAACAAGAGACACCAATCACGATGGAAAAGAAAGCCAACTTTGAGAGAGTAGGCCGTGAATGTCTCAGTTGTACATGAGAGGCATTTTCTGTCAAGTTAAATATAGGCGGTAGTGCTTCTGTGGTGATACGTGTTTCTGCGGTGATTCAAAAAACAAGTATACGAATACTTATTCATACTTGTATTAATACTCATACTTGTTTTTTCAATAAGGTTTCAGCACTTCGCCAGTAAAAATTCCAAAGAACTAATTCTGAATTGAGACATGATAGTTGATTAGTCAATACCAATTTGATTATACGCCAAAAGTTGCCAAAACGACGATAAACTACATTTTAGGGTAACCTCGATATGTATCGTGAGAAAAGCATTTCGATATCGGAAGTAGAATCTCCGCAGACCGTTTGGTATGCTTGTTTAAACTGAAAACCCCTCTCATTGAAAAAATACTTCAACGCCGCGAGCACTTAATTTATTTTGGTAGCATGCGAACAAGCACGTTCGTAATGATTAGAATTCTGTATTTAAAAATCACACTAGAATAATAAAATTTACCCAAAACAGTTGAGCATGGATTTCTTTAAGAGGAGTTTGAAATATTTTCTAAGAGGTGTCATCGAGGAGAGATTTGACTCTGTCCCTCCGTAATCTTTGTCACTCTGCGGTTGTGTTTGAAACGCGGAGGTATATTTGTTAGGACTACTCAAAATGAAGGTACAGCTGTATTATACGCCTCGTTTGATGGCAACGCTTTTGAAGCACTTTTAGTAGCGAGTTATGGTAGGTCAGGACAAACCATCTATCCTTCACACAACAAACTCTATTTCATTTTTATTTGGCTAACTATTTATTAAAAATTCGTGTGAGGATTTCAAAATTGATTACTTTAACTAGTTCTTAGAAATTGTTAGAGATTTAGATTGGTAGGAGTTTAAACGTTTAAAAAATAAAGGTATTTTAACTGCTAATATCCCACTATGTCTGCTAATTATTTTCCGATAAAGAACGTTTTTTTTTTCAAAGTTTTATATTTTTTCCCTTTAAATTAATTCTACTTTCCGCTAAAGCTTATTACTTTCCGTTAAAAATAAAAAGCTTTTTTCTACGAATTCTTTTCTTGGCGACGTAAAAAGTGCGCCAAAAAACCACACCAAGAGCATTGCCACCAAACGAGGCGTATAATACAGCTGTACCAAAATGAACAAGCTCTGTTCCTATAAGGATGGCCACTAAACAGACAGTCGCAGGAACGGTTCTCGTTGTAAACAGACAGTATATAAATTTATATAAATGGTAAGTTTAAACAAATAAGTGTTTAAAAATATTATTAAAAGGTCTGAGAGTGAGTGTATGGTAAAAATTTCAAATTTCAATAAATTATTGGGAGAGAAATTAGTTAAATATGAACTTTGAAGATTTGGGTTCCCACTTTTCCCACCTCAACCTACATATAAATTAAGGCACTTATATAAATTTTCTTTTAGAGTGGCTACCTCAATTCACTCCCATTCATTGGTCAATTCGTCACTACATCGGTAGCAAGTTATCTCAGTGATGTGCTAGTCAATAAAGAATATGCCACTGTGGATACAGTGAGGAAAGTTTGCAATTCATTAAGTAAGTAACTTATTTTATTTTCATCTTTCATTTTTATTTGATAATATAAAAGTGTACGCTGTAGAAGTTGTTGCAGTATATTTAATTTAGAAAGAAATGTAACAGTTCAGTTGCAGTATCTTCTTACTATTGAGGGTTTATTCTATTCAAAGCTTAGTAAGTGTTAAAATAATATTTGAGGTACTGGACATAAATTTAAGACACCAATGTGAACAGGGCAAGAGACAACGAATGGGGACAACAATTTCTCATCCTCAAAAGTAACTCAAGAAAACTGGTGTGGGGAAAGTAACGAAGATTTTAAAATATTTAAGGTTTATGTATAGTTATGTTTTGGATATTCAGTATTTGGGTCAATATTTCCAAAATATCATATTATCATCCAATATATAAATCCGTATCAATGTATATCCTATTAAGATGGCGCAGCTTTCCAGTTACCTTGCACCATAAAACCCAAAATTCAATCCTGTTAAGGAAGTTTTTTAGTGAGCTGGAGTTTTTGGACGTTATTGAGGTCCACTTATACATGCAACAAGTTAATTTGATTAAACTGGTTTCCCACAAATTATGAAACTACACTGCTGGCCACCGTAAATGCAACACCCTGAAGGAAGCATGCAAATAATATGAAATTTACAACATGCATTAGCGGAGGTGAGATATGCAAATGATTAGAATTTCAGCGCAGACGCACATCACGCGCACCTGTGGCGCCACTTCAAAGCGCTATTTAAGGCTTGGAGATTTCGACGATATCAAGTACGGCAATTGCGTTTTTCTTGTGGTTTTTTCAAAAAAACGATCAATTATGCCTCGTAGAAAACAGCGATCATCTTTTGATCAAGTATCCGAGTTCGACAGAGGAAGGATAGTGGCCTACCGAGA
Source organism: Meta bourneti (assembly GCA_933210815.1). NCBI lineage: Eukaryota > Metazoa > Arthropoda > Arachnida > Araneae > Tetragnathidae > Meta > Meta bourneti. The sequence continues at coordinate 65,946,418 of OW119928.1, forward strand.
TTGTGGATTATCTTTCAGGGAAATCGGTAGTCGTGTTGGACGAAACCAAACAACTGTAATGCGGATATGTGATCGTTGGATGCAGGAGGGTACGACGGACCGACGTGTTCGATCGCATCCACCTCAGTGCACCACTTCACGTGATGACAGGCATATTGTGCGTATGGCAGTGACGGATCGCTCAGCCACATCACGAACCATAGCACAGCACATTCAGTCTGTACCGCATCATCCAGTGTCTGCGCGTACCATTCGACGCCGTTTACAGCAGAGTGGTCTGTCCGCAAGACGTCCATTGCTTCGTCTACCCTTGACGCAGAACCACAGACGTTTCCGCCGCCAATGGTGCGATGAAAGAAGGATGTGGACGGCAGAATGGAATGAAATTGTCTTTACTGACGAGTCACGCTTCTGTCTGCAACACCACGATGGTCGGATTCGAGTCTGGAGACACCGTGGAGAGAGGATGCTGAACAGCTGCGTTATGCACCGCCACACTGGTCCTGCACCGGGTATTATGGTATGGGGCGGTATTGGATATCACTCTCGCACTCCTCTAGTACGCATTGCCGGTACTTTAAACAGCCAGCGCTACATCTCCGAGGTGTTGGAGCCAGTTGTCCTTCCTTACCTTCAGGGCTTGCCCACAGCCATATTTCAACAGGATAATGCGCGACCACACGTGGCACGCATTGTCCAAGGGTTCTTCGTCAATCGCCAGATTGAATTGCTTCCCTGGCCAGCTCGCTCTCCGGATCTTTCGCCGATAGAAAACATGTGGTCCATGGTTGCTCAACGATTGACCCAGAATACATCCCCAGCTGCCACACCAGATCAACTTTGGCAACGTGTGGAAGCTGCTTGGTCTGCTGTACCCCAAGAACACATCCAAAGTCTCTTTGAATCAATGCCGAGGCGTGTGGCAGCGGTGATCTCCAACAATGGCGGCTACTCTGGCTACTGATTTTGGCAGGAACCACACTTCACAGAAGTCTATAAATTTAATCATTTGATACTTGGTCAACATGTTATCTACAAAATAAATTTTGTTGTGATATCTCTTGTCTTTCTTGGTGTTGCAATTTGGGTGGCCAGCAGTGTAGTATTCGCAATAACACCTCACAATTTTGAGCAAATATTGACCTTCTAATGAAATAGATGGAACATGTACGCGCAGCTTCATGTTGTTGCTCCCAATCGCTCGGTTTGAAAATCTCCGGATGACAGTCAAGTGGTATTAGAAAGCACAAATCATAATATAAGACGAACGTAATGAAACACTAGTTTAGACTACGATAGCCAATCGACCCAAGTCAGTTTCCAAACCCACGTGGTAAACGCTTCTGAGATCTTATGAAAGCGACTTCATCCACATGCTCTGTCTATTTCATTAGAAGGTGGGGGCAACGAAATTGGTGACATGTTGGCAAAAAAGGATGGGGTTGTGTGCAACAATATAGTTCAAAAGTGTCGTTCCATTTAGCTAAACTTTTTATGCACAGATTGATGATGTTCTTGAAACATCAACAGGGGTTTAAAAAAAAAAGACAGGATTTCCACCAATCACTAAAGTACCTTGGAGACAAAAATGCCGGGGTGGCCTGGTCGAAAAGCCGTTGTGGTATTTCGACTTCTACCTGATCATGATTGTTTGGCCCACTCGCTATGTATTTGTAGTCTTGATGGTCAAGTCTTATGGACAATTATCACATTCTAGTTTGCAAGGCACTTCGCAATAGTTCTGAGTTTGGGAGATAATGCAATGCGAGAGGGTTACTAGGATGTAACCCATTGTATTCAAGTTACTTTTGTTCGTGTTTTCTTTCTTTTTAGTCTTTGTGGCTTGCTTCTGTCAACTTCCTGCCATTTGGAAAAATATAAAAAAAAAGTCTGTCGTGCACCAAATTTGATGATAATCAAAGAATGTTAAAGAACTCGAAGCAATTTATAATTTTCCTTAATTTATGAAAAACAGTGATCTCAACACAACCAAAAATCCAGGACATTGAGATACATAACCCACACCCGCCAAAAAGTATACTATCAGTATTACATAAATAATCCCTACAAATAATAACGTTTCATTGAATTTGATTTTTTTTAACCCTCCTGGTGGTTTATCTTCGCCGCGAATCCTCCCTTGTAAAGACCAGCCTTTGATGTCGAAATCTGTTCCAAACTATCACCAGTTGTGGGCAAGAGACAATTTGTTTTTCCTACTAGGATCTTCCTTCCCCTTGGAGTAATAGTGTAGTTTTGTCTCGATGAGATAGCTCGTCCTTAGCAAAATTGCCCAGATCTTGGATGAGATACCTCACTGAAAAACTTGGAAGTTTAATTTTCTTCATATTTGCATAACAGTAGGCCGAAAATTGTACGATTCGCTCTACAAGGGAGAGCATCATTACGAGAAACAAAACTGCATTTTCTCTTATAATAATCACGTAACATCCATTATCTCATTTTAGTAAACATTTCATTTTCCATTTACAGGTTGCATTGGATTTTCTTTGGGTCTCTTGGGAGTAACCTATGCAGGTTGCGACAGGATGCTAAATATCGTGTTTTTCGTAGTTGCAATAAGCTGCGTTGGGTTTGGATATCCAGGAAGCAATATAGTAGCACTGGACATGACCATAAATTATGCAGGTATGCTTCATACAATTTGCATGTTGCAAGATTAAATATTTTCTTCCAGGAGTACATATAGCATTCTTATAATAATATATCATAATTCATAAAAATCTCATTTCAAATTAAGACTAAAGTAGGCAAAGTCTGTGATGATATCTACTAGAAGGAATACCCTCAAAACTTGTTTTTGCACACCTCATTGCACTAACTCAGTAGCACCAATGTGAACCAAACATTAGGGGAGGCTGAGTTAAGCCCCAGTTGCATCGTATATACTGTAGTCAATAGGGCAAAATCATGATATTGCTGTAGTCACTAGTGTAAAATCTTCAAGAAATGACCAACAAGAAGATAAAATTACGAAACTATGAGCAAACAGATCTAATAGCTGTTTCGGTGGAACGAAACGTCCACCATCATCATAAACAAAAGGTCTTAATGATGTTCTGACAAATTTTGGTCCTGATAAGGTGAAAGCTTTACTCCACTCTAATAGCTATTAGACCAGTCTGATCACCTTATTTTTACCTTCTTTATTGTAAATTTTTGAAACTTCTTATCTCTTTTATTTTTAGCCATTATCTATTTTTAGTAAATTTAATTAGTTATTATCTCTTTTTAGAAATGACTAATAAAGAAGATAAAACTGCAAAAATGTATGAAACTATAGACAAAATGAGCTAATAGTTATTTCGGTGGTACAAAACGTCCATCATCATCAGGACCAAAAAGTCTTGATGATGTCCTGACACATTTTGGTCCTGATAAGGTGAACGCTTTACTCCGCCGAAATATCTGCAAGACCTATAGCCACCAAGATAGCTATTTTTCAACTATTGACTACCACGGCTACTGTTCTTTTCTTTTGTCCTGTTTCATATATCTTTTCGAAATAATTTATTTCGATAATAAATTTCGCTGTCTATATTATCCTTGAATTTTTCACCTTTATCGTGCACATTTAAACAGGAGCAGACCCAATCCATAATATATGTACTATATGTCAAGTAAACCTATTTGGAGCTTGACCAAATATGGCCCCCAAAGTAGTTATTTAGATATTTCACAATCTAACTTAGACTCTTAAGATTCTCAAGTTCCCTAGAACAAAAGTATTTACAATCTCTTATTAACATTAAATACTATTTGAATTATATGAGTTGCATATCATATTATTAAACATTCTTTCACAAAAGTGGACAGGCAATGATGAGTGCATCAAATAAATATTACAGCTTTTAACATACTTGCAATTTCAAATAAATAATGTATATTTACGTAATATAAATAACAGTAATTCAGCCTACCAACCAAAATCTTGTTATTCTTAAGCTACTATAAGCAAACAGTGCATTAAACAATAATTCGTGATTCGAACAACAGCATAATTTTAAATAATATTTCATTCTAGGATTATTTCAAATGAACTAAAATCCAGCTAAACTCAAAATAAAAATAAATTTCAATTTATGGGAGTTTTTAACTTTTCTTAAGTTACATGCGATACTTTTAGGTGATCACGCAATAAAACTATATTTTTATTTACACTATATAGTTTTAAAACTTGGAAAACCATACAGCAAAATTTGTCATTTACAAAACGAGTAGTAAATTATTTTATATTTCATTCACGGTCAGCATCTTAAAACACCCAAAGATTATAAATCTATTTTACTTTTAGCTCTATTTCTTCTTTCTTGTATTTCAAATTTTAAACCTGTTGAGTGAATATTTTAAATTATGATGTGATGATCTTATCTTGGTTATGCGTAAAATACATTGATTTTCATTTTAGGTACTCTGATGGGTATAATAAGCACATTTTCAAGTACATCAGGTTTCATCATTCCATTAGTTGTTGGAGCTCTAACTAGCACAGAGGTAAAATTATTTTCATATTCACGATTTTGTAATGGAAGGTTTAATAAATATGTAAATTGTATATAATAGCTTAGAATGCCATTTGTTTTTCAATATCAATAGAATATTTATTGAAAAATATAAACTTTGCCATTCTCTGTGCTCAGCTCCTATACTCAATTCCTATACGTATACACGAATAATTTGAATGGTTTATTAACATTTAAATATGTCGTCGGCTAGCAAGCGAAACACACTAAATTAGAAAACGCAGTTCTGAGAAAACGGAAGGGGAAATTTCTACTTCTTAAGCCTTACTAAGTGTTTCTTAAGAAGAAATATAGCCTTCATGCAAAGAAAGTGACTTAGTGGACATCAGTCTAATCAGATCACAGTCTGGTTTAGAAAACTTAAACTCATATATTGAAAATTATGAAACTGTGTTTCACACTTCTGTGAGATGACGATGTAAAAGGCGTTTTCTATCAAGTTAAATATAGGTGATGGTAGTGTTTATGAGACGATATGTGTTTCCTGAACGTATTCTAAACATAATGACGGCTTGTGTTTCGAATGAAACTTCAGCACTTCTACACTAAGAAGTCTAAAGGATAAATTGCGAAATGATATAAATTTGATTGATTTTAGTCAATGATATATTTATTCCATCGTTGCTCATATTGAAAACAAAGTTGATTTGTGATGACAATTATAAAATGCGTTGAAGATTAGATTTCAAAAAGACCTTATACTGTCCTTTGCACCAGGAGTGTACAACTTCATGAGTGCTGCACACCGGATTAGGAAAGATAGTGAAAAAAGTAGGCCACGCATATATCAGTTGGAAGAATGAAGGCGGTGTTAAATGAGGAATAAACTGACAATCACAATCCATTTTCTAGGGAATCATTTGTTAAACATCAAGTGACACATTAGATTTTTATTAACAAGACTTGATGGAGGGATTTAATCCTGTAACTGAAGTCCTCAAAGTTTCTCCCAAATTCTCGTTTTGACGTGAATGCATGTTTAAAATCAGACCAGTACTAGGTGGTAAGTACGGAAGGTTAAGCCTTACAAAAAATGGGCATCAAGTTCGGTCTAATTTCTATATCATCAACTCGAACCAAAATAACCGAAAGTCAATCGACAGCTGAGGGAACAAAGAGTTGTTTGTGACCTTGAGTTTGTGCACCGCGATAAGCAGGGAGGGGGCCGTTTGAGGAACTTTCAGCTGCCCCCCTCAAACTTCAAATCCCTATAACTCAGGACTGAGAAGCGCTACGACGTCAAAATTGGTCTTAAACCAAAGCTAACGTCGCAATCTGTTGATATAAGACATTAAAAGTGAAATCCATGAATTAATTGTTGTCTTCCCATTTCAGCAAACTCTGGCACAATGGGCTAAGGTGTGTTACATATCTGCTGGCGTTGGTTTTGTCAGCGGTTTGGTATTCGCCGTGTTTGGATCTGCAAAGGTGCAAAAGTGGGACTCCTTGGACTTGGACTCTAAGAACATCGAGGGATTAGTCAATGAAGCTTTTGAGGCAATTCCAGAAGAAATACCAAATGGCAAAATGGAGGGCTCAAAAGGCAATTCTAATTTGGCATATGTGATCGTAGAAAAGCTATAGCAATGCCAAGAAAGTAAATGCTCCATCGCATCTTTAGTGCATCATCTACTTCAACAAGCATCTGGGATTTGTTAACTAGGACTGATGGATCGATGCATTTCCCATTGTCCACATCTATTCTGCAGGGTTAATCAAATGAGCTGTACCTCTAAGTTTAGTCCTTGCTAGCTGACTGCTAGTTGACAATTGTTATGTGATTTAATCTTTGTTATTTAACAGCGTTTAATCGTTATGCGTTTAATCTTTGTTGTTTAATAGAACAATATGTTAAATAATCCTAACTGAAAATTTTTTCATTGCTAAGAACTTGAGAAATGGAATTAGTTTTGATTGAATTGATTTGATTGATACGATTTGAGTTGTAGGAAAACTAGTATACTTCTCCCTAAACTAACTAACATTTTGAGGATGTATTTTTTAGAAAATGTTTGCCAGAAAATTATAACAACACCATACTTCCATTAATGTTAAATTACTATGGAATGAAATGTTCATCAAATATCGGTAACTAAAAGCATTTTAAGAGTTCTTTTGCGAGTAAAGCAATATTCATAAATACATTGTAGGTACAATAATATGCCCCTGTTCAAAAGTGATTCGGCTCTTTATTTGTCATTTTCTAAATTGACATATTTGAAATAATTACTACTGAAAATTCCCCAAATGAAATTGAATGCGTTGATAAACATCACTTCGTTCGTTTCGTGGTTTCAATTAAAGCTCTACTTCCCCAATCTGAGATAATAGATCTTTATGAACTGTTAAAAAAGTTTTTGTGTACCCAAAAATGCGACGTTTTTTTTAATTAACAGTGAAAATGAATGAAAAATCTCCAGAATTGGCTATTTCTAGTTGTTTTACTTTTGAAGCAAGGGCTTTAATGCTTACTGCATTGAATTTTACTTAAAGCATGTCTCATTGCACCTTGAGGTTGGAAATTCCTGGAATTAGTCCTCATATGTATATAATCATTTTAAATGAACATTTCCTTTGTATTTAAAAAGAAAATATGTAAATAAAAGTATTTATTTAATCTTATGCGTTTCTTTCCTCATCGACAATCTTAACAATCACGAAAAATTTTGTTTCACAATTTTAAATAAAGCATATTAGACTTATTTGTAACAAATAAACATAATCTTTATGACAATTCTTCGCAGAAAAATTTTGAAGCATGCTCTGAGTTTAATTCACAAAATTTAAAAAAATATCTGAATTTCGTGAGACAATAAGAAATTTAGAAAAAACTTTAAGCTTCACAGGAATGGTAATATTTATACAAGTGTAACTGTATAGCAAGTATAACTAATGATGTTTGAAACAAATATCTGTTTTTAATAAAAAGCAGTTTGGAGAATATCTTACTTTTGTGTACAGGAGAGAACTTTTGACAAAACTGTGTGCTTCCCAGTCAATTATTACTGCTTCTTTTAGTTTTTATTTGATGGTAATTTCTTCCAGTTTGTATAGCATCGTGAAACGGAGCTAATAGCTTCGGGTTCAAATAATAAAGTTGTATTTGCTGTGAAGTATGTTCATTCACAGGTAATTACATAATTAATTTTACAAGAAGTATTTAAACGGATCACACACTCAAAGTATATACAAATGAGAAACTCACTAAAAAACGATACCTTTCTGCATGGAAAAAGGAAAACTTATCGTTCCATATTATAGTTACAGTTGAGGAATAATCTAAATACATTTACAGGTGTCCACAGAATTAACTTTTTGTAAGTATAATAGTAGCAAAATGCATTGGCGCAAATAAATATTAAATTGACATGCAACAGTAGTAGCATTTTTTCACATGCATGGTAAAAATTAATCATAAATCATAACCCTATTGTAAATAAAAAACAGCTATAAAAACATTTCAATTTTATAGTTATCTTTATATTAATCATCCTGATGGTTGTTTGAACGAGATATCTCTTCATTAGAAAAAACTGACCAGGTCTCTTGATCTCGTTGTCATAAAAAATCGGTAATATCTTAACGACGAGATATCTCGTCAGTAGCAAAATTGGCCAGAGCTTGATGGACTAGATATCTCGTCGAAACCACTTGAAGGGTTAAGATTTTATGATTGATATAAAAAACTAAGCATTTTTATTGACCCTTCCTAAGTTCGAACATCATTAACTTACTTTCCTTTAAGCATTGTAAAAGACATTATTTGTGCCATCAAGAACGCTATCGGGTATCATTTCCGCTTTCAAAATTGTGATGACATTTATTTACCAATTATTTCATTGAGACTTAAAATTGCGTTCTCATGCTTTGCCTCAGCAGTTTGTGCTACACGTATATAGTTTCGTTGTGTTGAAGGTTCAAGAAAACCGAACCTTCTGCTGAAATATTCACAATCAGTCGTAAAACTTCATGGAGGTAAGTTTATTGTATCTATCTTACACGAACACGTTATGGTGGATTTTTGTCCAAAGTAAGTTATAGAAATTATAAAAATATCGAAAACTTATTAAAAAGTTATTTTACTTACACATAAATGATTTGGCATTTTTCTACGAAAAGAAAAGCGATTATTCTGGTCACATTTTCAATCTATACTTAACCAATTCAACCGAAGTAAAGTCGGGTAATTCTGCTAGTTATTAATAAGCATGTCATTTTCTATATCTGGAAAGGAAAGTACTATGTTTACTTCTTTAGTTCGATTTAGAATTAATAATTGAGATATAGTTGCGAGTTTAATTGAGTTATTAAAAAAGTTACAAAAAGTTCTGTATTTCTGAGTTTTTGGGTGAGATTACTACTGAGACCGAGATGTATTTTTGCGTACTATTGTGAGTATTTTTAGTCATAAATATTTTGGAACAAAGAAGAATATCAAGGATGTTTTAATGCGCACTCATTACTTATGATTACACGGAAAAAATAATAACGCTCGAATAACAATAAGTGATTTCTAGAGTCCGTTGTATTCTAATCTCAACGGGCTTTACAGCTAATTTCTTTAAATAAATCATATGTGTAAATGTTATTCCTGTCTTGTGTGTTTAATCATGACATGAATAATTTATTCTTCTTTTGCAGCCTTTTAAAGGACATCATTTAAAGACTTCAACATCGGACAATATTAAACCTCAGCGTACATCCATTTTGATACATTCTAGTCACTGATATTTAAACTCGTGTTTTTTCAATTGAAGTTTTCAGATAATTTTGCAATAGTGCGGGAATATCGGTCATTGTTTCCAAATACGAGTGCTTTCTATGAATGATGAAGTTAAACACAAGACTGCAATTGTAGTGATATACGGAGTTTTATTGAGTTTCACCTATAGAAACAGCTGAATACATGCAGCTGCTCATATAGAAAGAAACATTTGAACTAGAGGGAATTCGGCAACTTTTTTGCTGTCATCATGTCTATGAAACTAATTTTTACAGCCATCGTCTCATTATCCTTTCAGTGGACAAACATATAGCCGTGAAAATTAAATCGCTTAATCATGCTTCTCGTTACATAATTTGATATTTACTCATAACTCTTTAAAATAATTATTATTATTATTCAAATATTTATATTATTAAATTAATATTATTCTTCAATTATTTATTCTTTAGTTATTTATTTTTTAATAACAATTATTTTCTATTCTTTATTATTTTATTCTTTAATTGTGATAGACATAATTGTTTGGATATTTCTGCTACTACGAGGTGTATGAGATAGTTGCTACCTTTTCGCTGCGAAAAGACCACCTCTTATTGCTATTTGGGGTCTATTATAAATATTATATATAAATATTTTCCAGTAATTACGCACTAGTATTTCGGCTTGGCACGTGGTCTGTCATTTCAAGATTTACAATAAACCCAACACAGAAGTTTCATAGAAAAAACATAGATGTTTCCTACATTTTCCAAAAATAATTTCTAATTACTAAATTTAATTATAATTAAGATGAGCCTAATTATGAAAAAGATTTGGTTTTTAATGAAGGAGAATCTTTATTCTATACAATTACTTAATGAAAATGAGTCGAAAAATTGCCAAATTTCGTACACAGCGATTTTCAATCTTTTTCATATCATGACACAGATAAACTAGCTACTAAAATTTTCCGGCAAGCCACACTCGTTTTTGATCCAACAAAACATATGCATTTGATTGATTTACAAAAAATTATGAAAATAGTAATTGCCTACTCTTTTTGCCCCTAAAAGAGCCCCTTACATCTTCAATATCTTTTGAAAACCATTTATTTGTGTGATTTGTAATAAAAAGTTATACTCAAAATTATTCATAGAGGTATTGAAATTATTTGGGGACAGATTTGTCAAGAGCTCAAAACTAAACCATTGAAATTAAATGAATCTTACACAATTTAAATCGTTTCACCAACCGTAAGGTACATCAACTGCATTCATGCGGCACACTGGTTGAAAATGGCTGGTCTAGTATCAGGAGAATGAAAAAGGACTTGTCATTTAAAATTAATTTACTCAAAAAATCTAAGCCCAAATAGCACAGTCACATATTCAAGAATGATAATCGATTGGTATTACAGGTATGCGAATAAGCGCTCAGATGGCAATGGCATACCACCTTTTTCACCCCATATTTACGATGTTGGCAGGGCGAATGATACGAACAGCTCAATTAATGAACAATGGAGCTCACTTAGTGAATATCGAAGCTGAGGTAAACGCTGTTATCTTAACAGTTTGGTCTTAAGGTAGAAACATAAACTATGTTTTGGGGATGTCTTAAGAGGTGGTGTTTTGTGACGATGCGAAGCTTTTGCAGAACGAGGCATTGTTGGTACATTTCTGTTACCATGACATGCATGAGGCAGAAGCAATCTTTTTGTGAAGGAAAAACCATCTCTTGAGCCAGTTGGGAATTTATATTCAATAAAAAATATATTCCCGTCAGAAATGCCCACTTGTTCACGGTCTACGAGCTGTAGGCTGCGCAGGTTCAATTCTTGTATCTCCCGTGATGAGTATAAAAAATTTTACATGTCTGTATGTATGTCCATTTATTTGACGGAATAAAACTATTTGGTCAGATCTGACCCCTGTTCCATAAAAAATTCTAGCAACTAACCCGTAAAAAGTTTTGAAAAATGAAGAATGTCGAATTCAGAGCTTTGTATAAATAAAATTTCCAAAAAGTATACCTTTTTTTACCCTTCTCAATTAATCTGTGGAGTAATTTCCCGAATGGCATGTTTCATTGTTCTAAAACATTTTTAGTATAACAAGATTATTGATAATTCAGTAGTTGCAAGAAACATTGCAAGAGAGAGAGAGAGATTGTATGGCACTTAAACACTGTGATGAATTAATCCGAACTTTTGTTGGACATTAAAAAATAACATTTATTTTAACACAGACAAAACAATGGGTTTACAATGGACGCGCGAAACAAAAATGCTTATTTTCATATTAAAATTTACGAATTGCTACGAAGACGTCTCAACTAGACGGAGTCCGTGAGCTAACTGTTTCTCATTCTCCTCACATGCGCAAGCGCATTATTGAAGGACTTTTTAACAGGAAACTTCCGGGTCTGCAGCCGGCCATTCTAGACTCTTAGGCGCTAAGATGTCACAACACATACATAGAGCATATAAAATTTTCGGGGTTCGATCATTACATTTAATAAAACTGAGAACACACCAAATGTGTTGACGCACTGGCAGGAATCTGAAACGATTACTTGTGTGGAGATTTCAACAAAGATTTTTTTCTAAAATTCACACATTCGCCAGCCCTTTATCCCTGTAATTAAAGTTGTAGTCTGGTACGCGACAACAAGTGGCAAATGGAAAACAATTTCTGTTTATGTCGTGGCGCCATCTGCTAGACTAGTTTTAAATTGCAATATACATAGAAAGCTACCTCACATTAAATTCAAAAATATGTCTTCCAGGAATTACAGGTCTTACAGAGTCTTTTGGTTCTCCTTATTTTTTTTTGTTGGGGGGGGGGCGTTCCCGCTCAATGTAAAGGGATAAATGTAACATTTTTGTATTATTATTGGTATTGATCGGTATAAAAGGTAAGATGTTTCTGAAACGCACCCACGTTAACATGGCGCAATTTGTGTTACTTGCCCCACCCAATATTTTCTCACATCTGTTATTCCACCCACCCAATATTTTCTCCAAAAATAGGGAGTGACAGATGTCTACTTTTTTAAACAAAATTTGAATTTATGAGATTCGATAATTTACTAAAAATGCATCATTTCAGAATTCCAATATGCGTATAATTTGGATAAAATTATCATTAAAATTCTCTTAACATTTTTAAATCGATATTTTATGTAGCTTTTGAAATATATTCGATTTGTGTTGATGATTATCTGTATTCGTTTTTCTTCTGGTTCTGAATTGGCAAGCTTCATTTCTATTTTACTTTAATTTTGTTCTATCCTCATTCTATATTCACGTGTAACCTACAATTCACCTGAATCGTTCCAGGCAAGGAATTAACACTTATCACTCTGAAAATAATGCATTAATTAATCTGGCGTTCTAAATTAAACGAACGGATTGTATAACAAAGTAAGAAAAGGATTAAATTTCCTTCAAATTTTATAATCTCAAACGCACCTTGAAATTGTGACAATTCAGGTTTACACAAGAGACCATAGTATATACAGATTCGTATAATTTGAAATTAAACCTTTGAAATTGTTCAAATTACAATGTATAGGGCTTTTGTATCCAATAAAACTAATATTAATAACGGTACACAAATTTAGATTTGACGGAGCAAAAAGTACGGGTAGTTGATAGTACTATACAATACGGATACATTTACGAATCAAGCTTCATATGAAATAGTGTTCTAGTCAAATTTTAAAAACTCCCTCATTTTCAAAAATCGACCGTTTGGTCAAAAATAATGAGAAGCGCATGTGTGTTCATATGGTAATCTATTCATTCCAGAGATTGTGAATGAGTTTCCACTATAAAGAACTTTCCAGTAAAAAGATGAAATAATGAAACTAAACCTTTTATACAGGTTGTACAAAAATTTCTGAACAAAATTTTCTAGTGCCAACATCTGTACTTGGTGGTATTTAAGCACCAATGAGAGACATTTTGAAATGAAGGTTTTGCAAAATGCCGTGGACACACAATGCCATGAAGCCGCTATTGGCAACGATCTGGGATAAATACCGCAGAGGAAAACCGAGGACAACACCTCGTAATTTTGAACCACGGTTCAGCTAACGGTGTCAACACCTGAGCTGGCACCCCACTCTCCAAACTTCCACACCACGCTAAGTTGAGGCCTCGACAGATTTAACGTGCATCAGCCCCACGTACACGTCGGTCCTTGGTTGGATCGAGTTTCGAACTCGCAACCCTCCGATTGCTAATCCGCGACAAAACCAATTGAGTTATTGCTGGCCGAAAATAGGACGAATAGGCCTTTTTCGATGATATTCGTAAAAACATGTTAAATCTCAAAACGAGTGGGAAGAAACTGTGCTCCCAAATGACATATATTCTAAGAACGTAGATGATCGTGCTGCTCGGATTACAATAATGAGTCTTCATCAAATACTTTTACGCCAAAGGTGATGAAGTCTCAGTGCGTCTGTTTTTTCAGTTGCTGTATGCATAAGCAGCTGCTAGTAAAGTAAAATAGACGAGGTGAGGAAGCTTTTGTTGGCCAAAGTTCGATTAGGTTATTCTGTCTGTCGTAAATTGTGCGTTGCATTTCAGGCATTAGCTGTTATGAAAGTTTTGTTTGCAACGTTATTTCATTCACGCTGTCATAAAACGGTAAGTTGATTTATTGCATTATTTCGGAGAAAGTTGTGAGACGTTTTTGATGATTTGAGTGCATTAAGGGTTTGATCTTAAGAGTTTGTTTCATAAAAAAAGTACATCACTACGCCGGGGCTTCCACATGGATCGGAAGTCGCAAGTATCATGGTAACGGTACCCGACAATTTGAAATGTTTGTATTGCAATGGGCAACCTGCTTCCTAAGATTAAAATTTGTAAATTTTCACTGCTCAGGTAATATGTACTAGATCAGAAGAAAAATAATTCTTCATGCGCTAACAATGAGAACTATTTGTATTAGCTATTTGGGAAATAGTTGTTGTCCTCGTCGGGATTGGATTTAACCAGCCCGGGCATATAATATATATATATATATATATATATATATATATATATATATATATATATATATATATATATATATATATATATATATATATATATATATATATAAACTTTGTTCTTTAAATATCCCTACAGAAAAAAGTCAGGGATGCTCAGATCAGGGGAATGAGGTGGTCAAAGATTTCTGGAGATGAGTCGATCGACAAAAAAATCTTGAAGCATGCCCATGGTTTCATAACTTGTATGGCAGGCTGCACCGTCTTGTTGGAACCAAGAATCTCGTTCATTCACTTCTAATAATGCAACAAATTGTTGGATGAGTTCTCTGTATACAGTGCCATCAACAGTTGACTGGAAAAACAGAAGCCCAACAATCCTTTTGCGTGATACGGCACACCAAACGCCAATTTTTTGATAATGTAAAAGTTTTTGCATTAATGAATGGGGAATTAAAGAACAAAGTTTATGAAGATAATCCCCAAACAGTAGATGATCTGAAAATTGCCACTACTCAAAGGATACAAGAAGTCACTCCCAGCATCTTGAAACGCGTTTCTCAAAATATGCGCAAACGACTTCATCTTTGCCTCCAAGAAAGGGGCGGACATTTGGAACATTTATTATAAATGTGAGTTCAAATTTTTTTCCTACGTTATGTTAAAAAAGTGCTTTTCACTATTAGCATAAAAATAATTGTTTTAAAGTTTGTTGTTTTTGTATAATAAATTCACGAATCGTCAGTACGGGAACTTTTAGGAAACTCTGTATAACCTACTTTGGACACATCTTATACATGCATATCCATCCATGTAATACATTTCACATATATCGCACCCCTGCTAAAGGTACAAATTGGCGAAAGGTGAATCACTAAGGTAACTGCTACAAAAGACGATTTTGAGAGGATTAGGAATTCTCTTTCTTAAGCTCTATTCTTGTAAAATTGCTCAACTCAATTCGTAAAAATGACGAACTTACTGCGGATACATTCATATAATTTACCTGCAATATTTTTTTATTTGTGGCACTCTTTTCGAATTTCGCTACCATTAAGGGAAAGATGACTAATTTGATGATATTTATCACTTTATTTTAAAAGCTAATACGTTTTCTTGAAAATTCCATTTCGTAGCACGTGCAATAATAAAAGAATTTGTTTTAAAATTTAATATCTTCATTAGTGATAAAGCAATGGTAACATATTACTATATTTTTAAATGGTAAATCAATTTGACAGCTTTTCTTCTAAAGAAAATCATTGTTTAAAACAAACTTTCCCTATATAAGTTGCTTAAATATAGCTTCAATTCTTAAAATAAGCCACCTTGGCCATCTGTCGCTATGACAAAGAATTTGTAATATTTCAAAAGTCCTAGTTCGGATACTTTTAACATTAACGTTCTTTCAATATTGCCAAAAATCCACTTAAAATTTGCTTTATTCTAACTTACATGCCGTTTTAAACAGAATATTTTGCGGTGTATTGCGTGTGATGAAAAGGAATTACAATTTATTAAAATAATAAATATTTAAAACAGAAAATTGAAACAAAATAAAATTTTGGGGGGAAAGCTCTAAAGATATAAATTCATGGTCCTTTTTTATCTCTTGATCTCACACAGTTGCCACAACTTACAACTAAAAATTGGATAGAATTTAAAAATATGAAATTAATTCGGAGCGAAAAAAAATATCACTGCACGTAGCAAACGAACACGAGTTTCCGTTTTGTTGCAAAATAACGTGTCCCAAATGTTCGGAAATAGTTTATATTTTGCAAAGAAAATAAATAAGGCTCAAAATAAAAGAGTATTTGAATTTAAATTCTGCAAAAATAGTTTTATAAAAAATAATTGATTTTTCAGCAGTACTGGTAAAACAATTTAAGTAATTGCAATGCTCAATATGCATTCCAGCTTCTCCAAAACTACCAAATTATGGTTGATTTAAGTAGAATTACTCAGATGTTTTAAGTAGAATTACTCAGAATCTGGCAGCGCTAATGTTTTTATTCTTCGCACGGGTTTCGAGAGCGAGCGAGCATCTTTAATCTGAAATGGAAAAAAAGAGTTCTACGGTTATGCTGAGATTGTATTGATATTTTCTGTTGGTAGTTGATGTTGTTGATAGTTGATTGATGTTGCCGGCTGTATTTATACACACATCCAGACCTACTGAACGCCAGGGAAGTTTTAAACCCACTATACCAGCAGTATACTAAATAGCTGAGTTGCAACAACCTTGAGTACAGTAATGCATATTTTTAATTTAATAAGGGTTCCGTCATCGTAATCGTAACTGGTACTGGTGTTTCTAATCCCCTTGGTCAAGAATGACCTAGACCAGATTTAAACGACCACATTTTTCAAGTCGCACAACAACCAACTCCTGTTCATCCAGGAGCTCCAAAGAGATACCGATACAATCCCAAATAGGGAACTAGTTACAGGTTGGGGTGCATGAATAAGTTGGATAGATCTTAATACCTCTAACAAATGTCATATATCATGTGTGCCCTCTTCTAAGTCTTGTCAGAGTTTTGGGTTGCTTCAGCACGAAGTACATTCTACTACCTACTTGCTAGAACAGTCTGGTGCACGTTTAAAATGCAACTACAGTCCGGGGTGCTTTGCGGGATAGCAAAAATATGGGCCGCGTTTGTGGGGGTTTAATTTGTAGTAGGAATGAATTTCTGCTGCAATGAGAGTAGTATTTGCTTGGCTGATCTACTTTGTCAGCAAATCAGCTATCTTATTACCAAATAAGCCAACGGTGAGGTGGTATCCACTAGCATGGTATCCAAATCGAGCTTCTGTGAGCCAATTTCGACAAGAGTAGAATGATATCTTGACTAGTTCTGTCCATAATATAAAGCCAAGATTTAAGGTGATGTCCTGAACTCTTACTCTCTTTCAAAATCCAAATATGTTTCTTCCCAGAAGACTCGAAGACTCATCCAATCTCAAAGCCGCTTTGATAACCAAAAGTTCTGATCGAAATCTTAACTGGTGCATGGGACTGTCATTTGACTGGTGCCCACTTTCAGCCCGGGGAGGACCAGTGCACATCCTTGTGATAATTTATCTGTTTGGTGGTCTCACTTGTGCGTTGGCAACCCGCACGAAATTACATCTGAGATTTCTCTAAAAGGGAATTGCTGTGGCTTAATAGATTTGCCCATTGTACTAGCAACTTACGAGTTGTAGGAGACTCAGATTCGATTCCTATTCCTCCCTGTGTGTATTTCTCTCCTCTGTGTCAATAAGACTTTCGTAGTGAATGTATGTCCATTTACTCCTGTCTTGTATTTGGTGCAGCTTGCCCAAATATGGCCTTTGCGCTATAAAACCAAGCAATCTTGAAATGGGAAGAGAGTAGACGACTATTTGAGAGAGGTATTTACGTTGTTGCTATGAAGTCCCGGCCTTTGATTTGCAAAAGTTCATTTTGCTCTTCCTATGTTTCAGTTCTAGGTTCAGCCATTCTAAGGTGGCTGTTGGAAGTGGACAACACAGGAGTGTGGGGGAATATTCTAAGGCATAGTATATTGGTGTTCTCTCTAGCCCACAGGAACGTTAGTTAGTCTGTGATAATTCGAAAATGAAGATTTACTGAGTTTTATGGCGCAAGGGCCATATTTCATCATACTGAGCAAAACACAAGACAATGTCAAGTAATGGACACACACACAAGGAAAGTTTTCTGACACAGAAGAGAAAACTACTCCCAGGGAAACTTCTCTTTGCAGCATATAACTCGCAGATTTCTAAAGCAGGGGTAACCCTCTGAAACCCAAATAGCTCTGGACTCACGCAATAAAATTGTATTTATAAAAGAAATTTACAGCTATCAACTTACATTGCTTGCTTTGAAAAGTCCATCGATTCGTTTAGTAAGTAAATTCATATTTAAATTATCAAAGGTCACTTGATAGTTAAAACATTTTAAATCGCATTTATCTTTCGTTTTAAAATTAAATAACTAATACTTCCCTTACTTTTTAGGATTTCTGCAAGATTATGAAAGAATAATTTCCTTGCGGTTGTTTTTTTTTCTATTGAACCTGCTCAAAACATAAGAGAAAATGGTTCAAGTCAGTGCACAAATGTATTCCTATGGTATGAAACTCTATGAATTCGAGTCTACTAAGAAATTCACCGCTTGGAAAATATGGAAAAAGTTGAAAGATATCCCTCTTACTTTTAATATCATAACTGTCATTGTTTTCTTGACTTTCAAGTGCTACGCAATATTCAAAAGCTTGTTTACAGAAAAGACCAAAGATGACCCTATCTGTAAGGAAAGATTGAACAGCAAAACGCATAAACATCCAGATATCGGTAAGTTCTGTTGAATTTTTTAAATTTTACTATTGAAAATTTGGCTCTGTAACAAAGCGGAAGAAATGGCACACACATACTTTTTACAAGTATACATCTGTCCCAAAAGTATCCAGCCGTTATTAATATTACGAGAACGGTTTACGCAGCATATATGTAACTTGGCAGCCAAGAACAGGAAACATTGATGCGCATGCGTGAAAAGTCATGAACACATTGTACTAATCAGTTGAGTACTAGACATCCTTGAATGAGCGTATGCTCAGTGAGACCCTCGCATCCACAATAACTGAACGAGTAGAGCAGCGAATTTGCATCAAATTTTACATTAAACTTGAATTCTTGAAACTTATTCTGCACTTGAAATCAGTTGGCTTGTTTTTCTAACGTGGTTTCAGTACTTCAACACTAAAAATTCCAAAGAACGAATTCCAAACTGATATATGATAGTTTATTGGTCAACACCAATTAGATTAAACGTGAAACGTTGCCAAAATGACGCTAAATTACATTTTAAGTGACCCTTATATGTATATGAGAGCATTTGTATAATAGAAGTAAAATCTTCGCAAACGTTTAATTTCTTTGCTTACACTGAAAATGCTTCTTGTACGTTGCCTGTCTTGTGTTTGGCGCAACTTGGCCAAATATGGTCCTTGTGCTATAGAACTCAACCAAAGATAGCTTCAGGAATTTCGAGTAAAAACATCACTCCTTAAAAAGTGTACTTATAAGAGTATTATGAACTTAAAATGTACTTCCAGGAAACAACGAAGACAGCACCATTCGACCTTTTGAAATTAGTGTACCTGATAAGATCCTTGCAGATCTTAAAATGAGATTGGATGGAACAAGATACGAAGAACCACTGGAAGATTCTGCATTCAAGTACGGATTCAACTCAAATTATTTACAAAAAATTACGAAGTATTGGAGAACAGAATATGATTGGAGGAAATATGAAAAAGAACTCAACAAATATCCTCAATTTAAGACAAAGATTGATGGTTTGGATGTTAATTTTATACATGTGACACCAGTCTTGACAGATAAGAGAAAAGTATGAACTCAATTTTAATTAGAATTAATTTACTTTGTGTTTTTTAAATTTAAAATTTTGAAAGGTACGTAGTTGAACTTACATCGCATTGGAGCAATACAACGTAGGTCCGGAATCAATCTAGCAAGGAAAGACAAGACAATCTAGAGGACAACATCTCGTCATTTTAAACCACGGTCGGATGACGAGGTCAACACCTGAGCTGGCACCCCACTCTCCAAACTTCCACACCACGCCAACGTGAGCACATTTGAGGCCACGACAGATTTTACGAGCACCAGTCTTCCCGTGCCCGACGTTCTTTGGTTGGATCAAGTTTCGAACTCGCAACCCTCTTGTTGCTAATCAGCGAGTATACCAACTGGGCTACCATGAATCCGAAATCTTGCAAGAAAGCAATAATGCGTTCACATGAACTCAGTCACTTTCACATAAACAGTATTCTTTAATTTCATAAGGTCCGCGGTAACCCAGTTGGAAGAGCAACGGATTAGCAACCGGAGGGTTCCGAGTTCGAAACTCAGTCCAACCACCGTCGTGTACACGAATGCTGATGCACGGTAAATCTGTCGTGGCCTCAAATGTCCTTTGGTTGGAGTGGTGTGGATGTTTGGACAGTGGGGTGCCAGCTCAGGTCTTGCTTTGTCACCTGACCGTGGTTCAAATTACTTGGTATTGCCCTCGATCTTTCCCTTGGGTATTGATCCCGGACCGTCGCCAATGGCCTGTTGTGTTGCACCAGGGCGACGTTAATTAATTGCCATTGCCATGTTTAATTTCATAAATGATCATTTTTACCTTTGTGTTTATTGTGGTAATTTTATGATTCTTTACAAATATTCGATGCATTTTATGCTTTATTAGAATCTAACCTTTCTCAGCTAGTTTCATTCAACAAATTATAAATTATTAAGGAGGGTTAGAAAGTCCAATAGGGCCGAGATTGATTGCCCGAGGAGATTGGAAGAGTAGCGGATTAGCAACCGGAATTTTGCGAGATCGAAACTCGATGCAACCAAAGACCGTCGTCTAAGTGGCGAACTGGACATTAAATATGTCGTGGCCACAAAAGTCCTCACTTTAGAGTGGTGTCAAAGTCTGTAGAGTGGAGTACCACAGCTCAGGTGCTAACCTCATCATCTGACCATGGTTCAAAATTACGAGGTGTTGTCCATGGGTCTTTCCTTTCAGGATTGATCCCGGGCCTTCGTCAATAGCCCGATGTGTTTCTCCAGTGCGACGTTAGTACAACTACCTACGTAGAACGTCCAATACCGACCATATTAATACACGGTGATGTCCTCGGTTCAATTTCTGTTCACAGCATGGATGTTCGTAGATTTTTAAATCCTGTATCAGCTATAGATCTCGGTATAACTAACTCTCGTGCAACCAAAAATGACCGAGAGTCTAACTAAAGCTAAACCTAATATATATGTATCTTTTCTCAAATATATGGAAGAAACTGTTTTGAATAGCCGATAAATTGGTCTAGTGTTCAGGGTGCTGTCTTCTGGCTCGAAAGGTTCCTGGTTCGAACCAGGGTTAAGATATGAATGTTTGTCCGTCCAGAAAAGGAATATGAGGCTTCCCTATAAGCAGGTTGTTCCTAGAATGTGTGTTGATGTATATGAGGTGTAACGTGAAGCAACACCCCGTGATGCACCAGGGTAAGTCTAAGTGGTTCACAAATTTGCCCTTGTAGTGCCATATTGATTAAATTCCATTGATCGGGCATTACAAAAACAAAGTTTGAATTTTTACGAAACGGCCTTTTAAAATATTTATATAAAATTAACTGGGCCAAATCGTCGTATTTTGCATTGTTGAACAGAGCCCTCTACCACTTTCGTAGTATGATATGCCGATAGGTTATGCCATCAAAGGATGATTTGCCTCTTGCGGACCTATCACCCTTGTGAATAGGTTTAACTTTATGTTCCCTACCTCTAATAAAAGTCCGGATGTAAGCTCTTTAACCTTCTTGGTAGTTTTCTCGACGAGGTATCTCGTCATTAGCATCTCGTCATTCATTAGATCAGATCAAAACTACCAGATCATGATGGACGAGATACCACGACATTAGAAGCTGAAAACTGACCATATTTTGATCTCGTCATCATCAATAAATCGGTAATATCTTGATGACGAGCTATCTCGTTATTAGTAAAATTGTTCAGATCTTGATGGACGAGATATTTCGTCGAAACCACTTCGAGGATTAACACCTATTCAACAAGTTGTTATTATAACAGTTAAATATTTTGAATGCGTTTACATCCAGATATCCATCGATATATTGATGATGAGAACCATTCAGGTGTCACCGCGTTGAGGAACGCTATTCGTCAGGAACAAATATGTCTGGTTATTTTCCTTATCATCATATTTAGAAAAAGTATTATAGATCAGTAGTATGAAGATTTACATAAGTAGTTTAAAAATGCGAGGTACAGAGAGGCTGCAGGAATGAACTGATTCATACGCCTAGATTACTGGGTGTTTTAGTTAGCTGTATACCACGGCACAATTAAAATCGTATAAATTTCCTTCAAATAGACTGACGACTAAAAAGTGAATGCATACAGCTATCTCTTAAGACCACTAAATTACCCACCTTTTAAAATATTAACTATTTTCAGGAACTAAACGCATTTCAGTGTTGGAATAATTTTAGTAAGCAGAAAATATCAAAATTACTGCTTTTTTCTATAAAACTCTAAAATGCTTAGTTTTGAGACTTGTCGATATTTTATTCTGCTTTTTTTAATTAAAAAAGGACGAATTTGGAATTGCGCCAAATAGTTCTCATTCACATTAGCAATAGTTTCTTTCAATTGAATTTCCACGTATGTGTAAATATAAGATTCTCAGCTTACAATCGTAGAATCTGATGATCAGGCAACGATAACAGATACAAGTAATGTCTTCTACCCCGAAAATTGCAGCTGCCATTAAGTCTGGGTAGTGGCGGACGTTATAGAAACAGGGCTCGTTCATTTTGTTTAAGGTTGACTCTGGTGGATACCTCAATTTTGTTTTGACGAATGTTGGAAAGAGGTAGCTTACTAGCATAGATCTCTACAACAAGCAAACAACAAATATGTCATAAAGTACGCCATTGTGATTAACTTGAATCTAATTCTTCAATTCAATCCTTAGAGAAATGAGGTAGGTCTGTTTCTGTGTCAAAAGACAGTTACAGACTTTATGCTGGGAATGATTCTCGTGGTAGACAAAGTGGTCGTTCTCTCCCTTTTTAATTGTACAATCATTGTATGGTTACAACGCCTGTGTCTCATCCAAATCAGTATAATTTCTCCCAATCTAGTTTTGAAATTCGTACAAGCATAATCTTCTCAACATACAGTCGTGATGTCTTTGAATCATATATTCAAATTAACTACCTACCTACTTTAAATCATATTCAACGAGCTAACTAACATAGATTTTCGAATCTTTAGGATTGACAGTAATATATAAGTTGAATTATTTTATTGTTTCAGCTGAAAGTGATACCTCTCTTGCTAATCCATGGATGGCCTGGGTCTTGTGCCAATTTTTACAAACATATCTCCTTGCTCACTGACGCCCACACAGCACGTGATTTCGTGTTTCAAGTAATCTGTCCATCTATACCAGGTTTCGGTTTCTCTGATGCACCTCTTCAGAAAGGTCGGATTTTACCAATTTAAATATCAATATAAGGCCACTTTACATGAAATACATCATGGTAGTCAATAGTCTAAAAACTTAAAAAATGACTAATACAATAAAAACAAGATGGTAAAACAGTCTAAGCTATACCGTGAAACAAAACTTCCACCATAATCACCATTACTTGGGACCTGATGATCGTAGACGTTTTGTTTTAGATGGATATAGATCAGTGTTATCTCTATTAGTCTTTTTTAAAGATTTCAGACTATTGACTACTAGTTTGGCTAAGGTTTTTTATCTTTTTCTCTTAATGGGTGAAACGAAATCAGGATCTCTATTTTACAAATATAATGGGAATACAATTATTAGGAAAATAAGTTATCTCCATGTGATTTCTATGGTACAATTAACAGAATTGTTGTCCAGAAGACACCTGTACCTTGGAAGATAATATCCCAGATCCTTTTAATAAAGAGTATAAAAATTTTGTTTATTACTTAATACGTAAATCATATTTGCATAAAATTAAAGATTTAAAAACTTGTCCCCACCAAAAGAATCTCTTTTTTTTTATTGAATTTAAAATATACGTACAAAAGATATAAAAAATTAGAAAAACAAAACTTACAGATCTATCCACTATTTTCAAAAATTAATCCTCATCAGCTCACACCTAATAAGTTTGACACGTTCTCATTTCTATTCTTTATCAGTTTCAAAATCAGTGTACAGTGCATTTTTGAAGTTTCTTGTTCAAATGTGCTTCCGGTTTTCAAAAATATATTGTGTGGTATATTGTTCCCAGTATTCTTCCCAAGAGCAAAGAGCTATTGTATTCTAAAATCTATAGCTTGATAAGCTCGAAATAAGAAATTCAAAAAGCTAACGACATGAAACAAATTTAATTAAAATGAAAATATTTTTTAAAAATGTAAATTAACTAGAATAAATTATATCAGAAAAACATTTTAAATAATTACATTTTCCTCTCATAACAGATAATGATAAAACAAAGAATATTTAGTCTTGCACTTTTCTAAAATATTATTAGGTATTTACAACCCCAAAATGAACAGCTAAAAAAGTCGCAGCCACTTTTAAAGGAAGACGCTTTGAGTTTTTTTCTGTACTTGGTGTGAGGTTTAGCTTACTAAATAAACACAAGTTACTCCCCGAAAACTCAAAATAGACTTTCGGAAAACAGAGAATGGAAGACAATACAAAACAGTAACATAATATTAAATAATCGGAGAAAACACAAAATAAAAGTTTTCGGAAAACAGAAAGCAATACAAAACAGTAACATAATATTAAATAATTAGAATAGGATTATATACATAGATATCAAATTCACAAATTTAAATTATCAAACATTTGATTTTTAATCTTGAGTAAATTTTTAATTTTATTTCAGGATTCAATGGGAAAGATGTAGCCAGAATGTTGCTAACTTTAATGGACCGCTTGGGTTTCTCTCAGTTTTATGTACAAGGATGTGATTGGGGAGCCGTAGTAGCCTCATTAATGGGCAGATTTTATCCATCTAGGTAAAATATAACCTTCCTGATGAAATAATAAATCTAATTCCGATTATTTCATCCCTTTTATGAAATTTTTGTTTTTCATTGTTATGAAGCCTACTTTGACTTCTTTGATTTGCAAAATCCTAGCATTATCATCACTTGTTTTTTAAATCATACAACCTCGCTTCTTTGTTTATCAAAATCCTTACAAAAGTTTCTTTGTGTGAATTGGATTGTAATATTTAAAATGTAACCTTTGCTATTTTCAGTCACCAGAACTTGTCCTTTTCATTGCTGTTTTCCTTACACTACATAGTATAAGGAATGCTTGTAGCGTTGTAATGATCCCGATATTACTCTACAGAATTTTCATCTTTAGTACGTTACTTTTATAATGTTACAATTACAACATCACTTTCCGTTACATTTTTATGTTTCTAACATAAATCATCGGGAGAACACTTGATATCACATGTGTTATTTGAAAATATTAACTATACCTAGAAATTAACATTTTCCCAAAACAGCAACACTATTTTCTCTATTAGAATAATGATAATTGTTTTACGGAAAACAGTACAGGAAAATAAGTTCATGTAGATTTTGCTTGTAGAGGCTAGATCGTCGGAGATGAAGGCAAACAAATATTTTTTGTCTCTTATACAAAAAAATAGCCAAATATCGCATTGGGATTACTTGCTTTCGCCTACATATAAAATGATCTCACGAAGACGCATAGATTATTGATTCCAGTACACTACAATCAACAATTTGCGACCATGTTATCTGTATTTATGACCACACATAAGCTCCACCATGTCTGTTACAAATTTAATCATAAACTTAAAACGCATTGCGTAACTTCAGCATTCCTACAACCTGTCTTTACTAGATTATCTCATTATTCTACCTAGTTTGCTTGCTCATAGGTCTTACATTTTTTTTCTCCTAGCCCTTTATGTTTTCCACAGTCCGTATTTCTCATACCCATGTAAAAGTCCTTAAATACTTAAATCTAACTCTATTGGTACATTTAATAGGCGATGAGCGACTATTTTAGATATTTTTTGCTCCGAAAAAATAATCAATTTACTTAATTGGAGGACAGTAAGATTAAGTCAGCCAAGACAAAAATATAGCAATGCGATTTCTTGACAAATTTATTTAACTTGGAACAAACATTTTTCTTCTTCATTAGGGTCCAAGGAGTGCATGTGAATATGTGTTTCTCGCTACCCAAATCTTTCGACTCGTTCGTGAAATTTATTTTGCTCGCTATTTTCCCCTTCTTGATCAGTCCAGTTGAGCGTCTAGCTATCTTTCCTCTCAAGAAGAAGCTACAAACATTGTGGGAAGAGACTGGCTACTGTCATATGCAAAGTACGAAACCTGATACCATAGGTGAGTATTTTTCCGTCATTAAACTGAATCTTCAAATCCTACTTGATTAATTGACGATACTGTATATTTGGGTGGCCATATATAATATTTCGTACAGAATTTGTATGCACCTTTAAATAGGAAGGACAAGAGTGGGTGTTGGTTGGTTTTTTGTAGCGCAAGGGCTCTATTTAGCTAAGCAGAAGAGTGGGGAATCACCCGCTCTTTGAGATGAGAAAAAAGTAGGTAAAAACGTAGACTTCAGGATTTTGAATTGGTCTCGGAACTCTCTCTTTTAGAAACTAATCTTAAAACGAGCAGTTGGATGGTTGGTTAGGTTTTATGTCGCAAGGGAATCTGTCAAAAGTTGCGCCAAAGTGTTTTCCTTCAAGTAAATGGACACATACAAGGAAAGTTATGCACTGACACAGAAAAGAAAAATACACCCAGGGTAGTTACAGGAATCACATGCGCTGCCTACACATGCACCTAAGGTTAAGTTATTATTTTAAATAACTATTTGCATAAAAATATTGAAACTTGACATTAAATTAATCTTGAAAATATTATTAATATTTTCATCTTAAATATCACAAATAGTGGTTGATTGCAATTTTATGGCGCATGGATCAGGTAGGGCCAAGCTGCACTAAGCAAAATTTTGCCCGTCAATAAATGGGCATACACACAAGAAAAGACATTTTTACTGATGCAGAAGAAAGGGAAATACATCCAAGGATAGTTACAGGAATGAAACTTGCACCACCTAAATGTGCATCTAAGGTTAAGCTTTTATTTTAAATAACTTTGTATAAAAATCTTTTGAATTCATGCTAAATTAATTTTGAAAATATAATCCTAAAATATCACAAATAATAGTTTGGAGATTTTTATAGCGCAAGGGCCAAATCAGGCCATGCTGCACCAAGCAATGTATTTTTCATCATGTGGATGGCCATACACACTCATAAGAAAAGAAGTTTTTACTGGAACAGAATAAAAACACACTCGTGGTAATTACAGGAATCAAACCTGAGCCTCCTACCTAAAGTTAAGTTATTATTTTAGATAACTATTTGCACATAAATATTTGAAGTTGATGTAAAAATTATCTTTGAAATATAACCTTTCCTCCTAAGTATCATAAATGGTGGTTGATTGTTTTTTGTCGTGCAAGGATCAGATCGGGACAAGCTACGTTAAGCAATGTTTTTCTGTCAAGTAGAGGCAACACACTTTTTCGTGAGTTTTTACTGACACAAAAGAGAAATACACCCAGAGTTAACCAAGTAAATGGACACTTACGAGGTTGGTTGGGGTTTATGGCCATATTTGGCCAAGCTGTGACAAACACAAGATAAACAAAGTCAAGTAATGGACATACATACACAAGAAAAGTTTTACTGTCACAGAAGCGAGAAATATACTCAGGGTAGTTACAGGAATCGAACTTTCTACATCTCGCAGGCTGCTAGTGCAGTGGCCAAACCCACTTAGCCAGGCCGACGTCCTCCCCACTCTCCAAACTTCCATATCACGCCAACGTGAGGACATTTGGAGCCCCGACAAATTTGACTTGCACCAGCCCCCGTACACACGACGGTCTTTGGTTGGACCGAATTTCGAACTCGCAACCTTCCGGCTGCTAATCCGTTACTCTTTCAACTGGGCTACCGCGGCCCTTATTCTGATGGAAATAATCTTTTGTCTATAGAAATTTCACTTTTCTTTCCTAGTTCTCTACTTATTTATCTATCTGCTTGTTATATTTCCTTAGGATGTGCCATGGCAGACAGTCCAGCAGGAATGGCTGCTTATTTTCTTGAAATATTCTTTGCCAAAGACCCAGGGAATTTATTGCTACCAGATGGTGAACTGTTAGGAAAGTTCAAGCTGGATGAGCTGTTAACCATGGTTACTATATGCTGGGTAAATAATAACTTCACTTCTGGTGTAAGATTCTATAAAGAGAACATAAAGGATGTGATCCACAGTACACATGAAAGGTAATTGCTTTGAAAATTATTTCACCAAATGGCGAGACAATGAATTCAAAAAGACAAGAATTTTCTTAAGTTTTCAAATTTATATCTTAAACGAATTCACACTCTTAAAAGTATCCCAATTTATTTCTGTTTTGTGAGAAGTGTTAGAAAATATCTGAATTTGATTTGGTTTGAAAATTTAAAATTTGTAGAGCTGGAGATTCTCTATTTTTCAATTTGAAATTATTCTCTTGCAACAATTATCTGTAAAACGTTTGCTGGAAACAGTTTTTCATTTTACAGAAGGTCGGTTTGGGCGAAATTGAAGACAGTTTTTAATTTCTTGTCCTGAAATTTTTATCCTAAAGTATTTTTCTAAAGAAAAGAATCGTAAATACTGTTTCAAATTAATTTTTCATCCGTCTTTTAGAACATTGATAATATTTATGGAATTTGGAAGTATATGTGGAAGGGATTATATAGAAGAATATAGCGCGCATAGCTACGCATTTGAAACCAATACAAAATGTAGAAGTTCTGAAAATGGCAAAATACTTTCGAATATTATTTTCTGGAAAATCAAATGGATCCATTTTTCTAAACAAATAAGTTTAATAAAAGTTATTGTAATCACTTTTAAGCTAACATTAAAATAAGTGAAACTGAGCAACACCGAGACTAATATTACCATCGCGATTTCATTCATTTTAACCCATCTTTAGTAGCCACAATTTCGGCAACGCCAGTGGTCATGCTTGAGTTTTTTCTTACCCTACCTTTACCTTCTTTACCTTACTTACTTTTTATGCTATTATAACACTTCTGAAGCTTTATTTAAAGGAAATAGTCCATGTTGAGCAACACTAGCAAAGAAATCCATATAAAATTAGATAAAAAAGTTATTTTCAACTTCGAACCTTGCATAGTACGGCTATGTTGAGTTGACATTTGAGTCACGTAGTTTTGGACGAGTCTATTCGTTATATTAGGAGAGATCAATCAAGATCAAGATGTCTCACCCATCAAGATCTGACCAATTTTGCTAATGCCAAGATATCTCGTCATTAAGATATTGCTGATTTTGTGATGATGACGAAATCAAGATTTGGTCAGTTTTGTTATGACGAGGTATCTCGTTCATCAAGATCTGGTCAATTTTGTTAACGACGAAACACCTCGTCGAGACAACCACCAGGAGGGTAAACGAAACAATTGGCGTCTTTACCGTGGTTTCTGGCTCAAGTTTATCGTTCGATTCCGGAAAGGCAGTGATTACGAGTTTGCGAAACGAATAATCACTTCTGGAGATTGCTATATATAATTTTGAGTGTGTCAACACTTTCTCCTGAGAGCTTAACAGCTTTTCTACAAGTGGACTTCTCCAGTATCTTGTATTAGGAGGGAATTGTGTTCTCCATGTATCGCCTTTTATCTATCATGTCACCTCTTGTCCAACCTTAAGCCCTTTGTTGGTATGCTGGTTGGTTTGAGTCTAAAAAATTGCCTTTCCCAGAGGTCATCTGCATTCGCACAGGAGAAGCTTTATACGATAGTGTGTTGGGGTCAAACCTAGTATTGTATTTGTTCATGTAAATAAACTTTGTTCAAAAACAATGTTTATTTACATGGACAAACACAACACTAGATTTAAGTTAACCCTCCTGGTGGTTGTCTCGACGAGGTATCTCATCATTAGCAAAACTGACCAAATCTTGGTGGACGAGATATCTCGTCATTAGAAGAACTAACCAGATCTTGATCTAGTCATCATCGGCAATATCTTGATGACGAGATATCTCGTCATTGGCAAAATTGGTCAGATCTTGGTGGACGATATATCTCATCGAAACCACTTGGAGGATCAAAACATTCACAAGTATTTCGATTTGGGTGCATTTCGCATCCCAAAGTTGTAGGTTCAACCAACGCTTTGTAGCCGCTTTTTCTCTCCCTCGAGAAAACAAAAGGGACATGGATGAGCAGGTGTCACATTTCAGGTGCATCGCATGCGTGACAGAAGCTTCGCCAAGACGTTGCACTAGAATAAATTCCAAGCAAATTGTGCTCTTTTAATTCAAGGCACGGGAGAAAAGTTTATAGCGTCACAAACGGCATTTTAGATTGTAAAACATTGTTTTTTATATTTCCAATGG
Organism: Meta bourneti; assembly: GCA_933210815.1. NCBI lineage: Eukaryota > Metazoa > Arthropoda > Arachnida > Araneae > Tetragnathidae > Meta > Meta bourneti. Next base: position 65,976,776 of record OW119928.1, read on the forward strand.
CAGGCGATAATTATAAAAGACTGACTGAAGCAAAACAATAGAACATATAAAAACAAATGGCAACAGATGAAAAAGTCTATGGAAGCATTCGGTCCCTCTGTTCCCAGTATCTCTCCCACATTGAAGTAGAAGAGAGCGCAGTACATCGATGCAAGTGTGCAGGGTCCATATCCTCCTGAAAACCGCAGAAAAGATTGTTTAGGTTTACCTAATCGATTTGTTGTTGTCGATCGATCGATCGAGATTGTTTAGGTTAACACCTAAATCGCATAAATATGCGATTTAGGTGTTTGGCAAAAGCACCTAAGTAGTAGGCAAAAGTTTGGTAAGGAGTAAGTCAGCTACGGATCTCTCTTGCATGACCAGGAAGGTCTGAGATGTTGTTCCTCACCATGTTTTCAAGGAATTCCTCTCTAAAAGATATTTTGCGAGGATATTGTTCTTGAAAGTTTTCTTAGCCTCCTGGAGGTTGTCTTGACGAGGTATCTCATCATTAGCGAAACTGACCAGTTCTTGATAGACGAGATATATCGTCATTGGAAGAAAACTGACCAGATCTTGATCTCGTCATAAAAATATCGGCAATATATTGATGACGATATCTCGTCATTAGCCAAATTGGTCGGATCTTGATGGACGAGATATCTCGTCGAAACCACTTGGAGGATTAGTTATTTATTAATTAACATAGATTGATTCGTATAGATTGTAAAACATTGATTTACTTATTTTGTATGTGCCATAAATTTTGTTTAGGTTACCATTAACTGTTCCCGTTGGAGTGGCCTTCTTCCCAAACGAAGTTCTGATGCTTCCAAAATGGATAATGGAGCAACAGATGGAGGATCTCGTTACATATACCGTAATACCTACAGAAGAACACTTCGTGGCCATGGAAGAATCCCAGATCTTGGCGAAAGATCTCAGACAATTTGTACGAATTGTTGAAGGAAGATAGGGCTCTGAAGCTATAGTAATCGAAGATACAGTGCCGTTCCTAAAGTCTTGGCTGCCCGCTTGCAAACCTCAGGAAACCACTCTTCTCAAAAACTTTCTGAAAGGACGCAATTCATTAAGCAAGTAATCAGAAAATAATCTGATAACCCAAGGTTCTCTCCCCCTGTTCACTAAATGTCGTAGTTAAATGAGCATAGCGTTTAATGATTTTTTGGATTATTTTAAGTTTTGATGAATTAAGATGTATACTTTACCTGTAATGTACGAGCCTCGATTTTCTATGAAATACTATCTTCAACATTTGTTTTTTGGTAGCCTAAAAACTTTCGAAAACACATAAACCCCAACATCATCTAAGGATTCGAGCCCCTTGAGCACTCCGAATCAAAACATCCTTGTCCTTTATGAATGCTTTGTGAATATACTATTGTAAATTAAAATGAGAATATGCATATTCAAAAGTATCTTTTCATTACAATCATAAGAACTTGCAAAGATCGAATAAGTTTAAAGTTAATAATACGGGAAAATGTATTGCCTGGCATGTTTATTTAAAGTTGAAAACATACTGCACTTGTATTTCCTCCACTATTTTTCTGACTAAGTGCACACCAAGCACACTACTTAGGAACAGCCCAGGGAAGATTTTATTAAAAGTTTCAAAACAATGATTCATCAGTTCTTGTGAAGAACTATGAATATTCTATTAAAATTTGCTGAACAATGATTCATCAGTTCTTGCGAAGAGCTGTGAAGATCCTATTAAAAGTTGTTGAACAATGATTCATTAGCTCTTATGAAGAACTATGAAGATCCTATTAAAAGTTGCTGAACAGTGATTTACATATAATGCGGCTCTGGTAAGAGGGTATAACCTTGGGTGAGTTCATTTGCAAAAAGGAATTAAATTTACCAAGGGAAAGGATGTCAACCATCACGTGAAGACTTCGGCATGCTTCTTTTCAGGAAAGTTCCATTTCAATCTGAGTAGACTCTTCTAAGGTTGCAAATTGGAAAATCCAACAAATTATCCACTTCTGTATTTATGCCAGATCTGTTTGTCAGGTCATTCTTTATTCTCGTCTAAATCAGACGATTAAAAGATCGTTAAAGATTGAATAGAGCAACCTATCCCGTTAGAGCTCAGTTGACACTTTCCCAGGGCTGTTCCTGAGGTATGAGCCTACCCATGTGCAAACTATTCAGAAAACGATTTCCGATAGCCCAACCTTCCTTCTCCCTTTTCCCTAAATGCCCAAAAGTTAAACAAGTATTGCTTTAATATTATCTTTCGACTCTTTTCAGACTAAGGCGAATATTTTATCGGTGTAATTTCTCTGGTACAATTAGCGTCAGCATGTATTTTTGATAGCTTTTTAAATTCCAAAGTTATTTTGAACTCCTTGGCCTATCCTCTGAATACTTCCCTGCTGTTGAGTACTTTTCGAACATTCTAAAACGAAGAACAAAATATGTCAGATTCATGAGTATTTTTCATTACAATCGCAAAATGAACCTTCAAAGAAGTATAAAATTAAAATTGGAAAAATTTATTGCTGGACATGATCATTTAAAGTTGGTGGTATACTGGGCCTTTGGCCGCTCTTATTTTTTCTGGAGTTACGCATAGATATTTATTGATCGAGGAAACGCTCCAGCGCGCCATTATTACCAAAATCCTCTCTCCATCAATCATGTTTTAGCTTCCAGTCTTAAACATTTTCATCGACGTTTTTTAAGTACTCCATCACCAATTTTATCAGACTTGCTGGGTCACCCACCGCATCCATCACTTTTGGTCTTTTTGAATCACTCTGGGTTTTTATCATTTTTATAATCATATTTAAATTACATCTGATATTCACTTTTGATAGTCAGCTAAGATAGGGTATGCCCCATCTTAGTCTCAATGCTTCTCGAATCTTAGTCTCGAGTTATATTTTTTGCCTCCATAAGTTGTTTTTTTAAGGGTGACTTACTTGTTTTAACATTTCATGCGTTTTACCCTGCAGCTTATACGTCACCTAAACTGCATCCATATTATCAGTTTAATTAACTTATACTTTTTAAAATCTACTTTTTATTGACATTTTATTGTCGTTGTTTCTAATTCTTCTTGGTCTAGCATGAGCTAGGACCAAGCTAAATCTAGGTTCATGCTAGACCAAGTCTATGAAACCACTAGTCCTTAAAAAGTCCAAAACCATCAAATGATTCTCAAAAAGGTCATGGGAATCCAAACGGACACCCAAAAGCATGTGAGCCGGAGAAGCCTGTGAGTTCATACATTTAGTGTAAACAAGAAAAATTTATGTCCATTTAATTAATTTGAGTGTTAATATGGTTACTTCTGAATCCCGACAAAGCCATCTGATATTTTCGATCGCATAATACCAAAGCATAGCCTGGGGAGTTTCCCTAAACCAATCATAAGTAGGAGAGTTCTCTATATTACTGAAGATCTTGGACTTGGAAGATCGTGAAAATTTCCTGGGACGTTAATTCGTTCAGTGACGTTAGTCACCAAGGAACTTTCTTTTACCAGCTCGTCCGCAATGTTATTATTTATGTCACTATTTTTATTAGTTTATATTGTGTCTTGCGTTTGGCGCAGCTTGTCCATTTTTGGAATTTTACACCATATAACCCAAATCAGTGTTTATGCAATAAACAATTTATAAACGCATTTTCTTTCCACGTGCTTCTTTCCTCCAATATTCCTTAGATTTCTTTTCAGCGTACGAAATCAACAATGAATACATCAATAGCAAAATTTTACAGAGAATTAAAATATGTATGCGTGCATTATTTATACATATAGTTTTGCAGTTAAATTACTTTTCCTACAAATCGTGTTAGAACATGAAAGTTCAGTAAATCTTAGGTTTTTAATTTAGATCTTAAAAACGAAAATAGATGGCAGCACTACAAATGCAAGTTTTCTGCTATTTCTTTGTAATAGTAACCCCTTAATCACCAAAAATTATTTGTTATAACACACTTTTATATAAATTTGGAACAGATGGCAGTATAGGACATCTTTTGGCACAGTTTTATTTGGCGAATTTTTGCGGTTTTGGCAACCCTCCATCTGTTAATCGGCAAAGGTTTTAAATTCAATTTGTCCTATTAATGGTTTTAAAAGCGTGCAATGAACAGCAAATTGACTCTTTCTCAACATTTTTGGAAATAATAAGGGAAGTAAACTGGGCGGAATTCAAAATTACGGTTTAATATGATTTATTTTTAAATTTCTGCCGATTTTTTTATTTTTTTTTTCGCATTTGTGTGGCTGTTTTGAATTTTGTAATTTCAATGTTTTATTATTTACTTAAGATTTATATTTAGTAAAGATTTACGTTTTTTTATCCAGATTTATGTATTAATCCAGATTTATATATTTAATCCAGATTTGTTTTTTTATCAAAATATCTTATTTAATCAAGATGTGTTTATTTTACATGTTACGTTTTAAGATGTTTTATTTTTAATATTTTTAATTATATGTTTAATTAAGGCAATTGTACAATGTTTTTCCGTGTTGAAGCAAGGTGAAAGATGCGTTTCTTCCATGGCGACCATTTTTGGTCGCCAAGGAAGGAACGTGCCAAATGTCCTATACTGCATGTGTTCCATAAATTTTAAAAAGCTGGTAGGATGGTTTCGTATCCTTTAGTTGGAATTAAATAAATTCCGTTTAAAATGATTAAATCATCTATGTAGAGATAGGAGTTAACAAATTAAGATGTGTGCGATCTTTCATGAAAATGGAGGTAGAGGTTAGCTAGAAGTATTCTACCAGAGTTCACTGACTTTTGGAAAAATATTTATCCCACTGAACTCATCCTCAAAAAAAAAACAAATAGCTCACCTCTATCTACTAACTTCCTTGACATTCATATCGATGTCAGTTTTAAATCTACAACCGATATCTATGACAAAAGAATTGACTTTCAATTTAATATTAACAAGCTTGTTCCCTGGGACTCTAATATCTCTTTCATACACACTCTAATACTTTCATCTACAGAAACTTAATTTATAATCAAATCTATAGAATTCATCTTATCTGCAGGGATCAAACTACTATTGATAATCAGCTCAAAACTCTTAAAACTACCCTCTTAAATAACCACTTCCCCAACAGTTTTCTTAAAGAAGTTTTTTCTATAATCCCTTTTTCAACCTCATTTAATAATAGTTTTTATCTTTATTTTCCTTCTTATATTCACAACCAGGTGGAGCCATGATACAATTTCATAATTATTTTTTCACCTTTTGCTCTCTTTTATTCTATCAATTTCACCCCTGCCACATTCTTAATTTCTTATCAGAATTTTAATTTCTTGTTAAAATTTACCTTTCTCCCCTCCCTTTCACTTGTACAAATCTTTCATGTTATCTCCAAGCCATCCTCTTGCTCTTTTTTAAATCCGCTATTCTAGATAGGACGGATCTGGCAGTGTTTTGCTCTCCTGGCTTGCGCGGCAACATTCAGTAATTTAATTCCTTTGGCTCTTCTACTGATTTTTCCTTCCTAACCTTGGTAATAGGTAATATTTTGTCTGATTTTTCTTTCTGGCAGTACTTTGAGTTTTCGGGGGTAATTTGCGTTAATCTCCGGCCCCGCCTCACAGCACACTTTTCCAGCACGGTCCGGCACTTCTTAAATGCCACATATCCCGCACGATGGATCGGACGTGGCGGACCTGTGGCTTGGCCTCCTCGCTCACCGGACTTCAACCCACTGGACTTTTTCTTCTTGGGGCACATGAAATCTTTAGTGTACCAGACGCCTGTGGACTCGGCTGAAGATCTCGTAGCGAGAATCGGTGTTGCCGCAGACAAAATTAACACAACACCAGGAATCTTCGAGAGGGTGCGCCAGTCATTCCTTCGCCGGTGTGAACTGTGCAACGACACGCGTGGCCGCCACTTTGAACACTCGCTGTGAGTTTTTCTCTGATCAATGAATCAGATTGTGCAACTTTTGGTATCGTTCATTCGCTTTCCCAACACTTGTAAGTTCATGGTGAAATTCTAATTTGACTCATTTCTGCCTCTCAGAGTGGAATGCGACCCTACGTTCCATGGTATTATTGCTCGTCTGGATAGGTATATATATATATATATATATATATATATATATATATATATATATATATATATATATATATATATATATATATATATATATATATATATATATATATATTTATATATATATATTTATATATATATATATATATAGAGAGAGAGAGAGAGAGATAGATGTAATAATCAATCTGCGCAAACGGCTGAAGGACGTTCACCCCAGGGACGATACATCAAGTGGTCGTTATATTGAATATTTCTCTCTTCTGGTTGATTGTTTTTAGGGGGATATCGATTTTCACACCTTATAAATTTTTGCAATTTCAGAATAAAAATGCTCATTCGCTTAAGAAACTATCCGTAGTGAATAAGAGAGTCAAATAAAGCATGAACTATAGTGCAGTAAAAATTTAAAAATGAATAACCAAAGCTAAACACTGAAGATTAAAATCAATCAATTTAATGCGACACCCTCGCAAAAGTAAAACAAAGCGAAACCCCGAACAACAAATCAACGAAACAAATCGCTTCAACTAATCAGGTTGGTCGGTTGGATTCCATGGCACGAGGGCTGTATTTGGTCAAGCTACGCCAAACACAAGATAACGTCAAGCACAAAAGGAAAGTTTTACTAATACAGAACAGAGACCCCAGGTAAGTTACAGCAATCGAAGGTTGTGAATGCGCAAACCGGCTGGCTGATCCCCACGTTGACCCTCAACGAATCAGGAGACACCGCCAAATATAAGTATCTGTTCCGACATTTTTACCTTTTCGGTGGTCGTTATATGGATCACAAAATAACATAACAGTTATAAGACAACTTCAAGAGCCTTCTCAATGGGTTGTTATATTGCAACGAGCTGTTAAATCAAAGGAGCCATAAAACGAATCTGCAGAAAAATATATCGAGTTTATTATAAGGTGTTTTTTTAAATGAGTGGGTAATGCGCAAGGGGCCAAACTGAGCCAAACACAAGAGAATGTCAAATAATTGCGAAAAGAAAGTGAAAGATCGCTTGGACATCCTGGGTTCGCGACCACATGCTTATCAGAGGCAAGTTTAATATAAGATATACTATTTAATTTTAAAAAAAATAAAGCAATGACTTTAAATTTTGTTTTCGTTCCATTTGAGTCTTATTCTGTTAAAAGGGTATTAATGCCAAAATTTTTACTTCAGAGGCCTAATTTAAATATTTATCACACTTTATTACATTGTTCAAAACTTTCATGTATTATTGCTGATTGAAATCGTTAAACACAGTATTTCTAGCAATGTTTCGTTTTAACAGTGGATAAAGGAAATTAGAAACAATATGAATGACAACAATACTTTTTCAGCGAACTTTAAGAAATGTTATCAATTCATAAATCGTAAAAGCAATTCAAACATGGATAACGCTTCAGTTATAGTGGTGATATTTTTGTTCCCATGGTTTTGGGGATTATATGGACTGATTATTATTGGTGATGCGGGTTTTATAGCACCGATAATGATGTATATTATACTGATAATCGCTTTCGACAGCGACAAAGTGAAGAGAATTAAAAAAGCAGACAGAAAAAATCAAAGAAATGCAAAGGCTGGTAATTGAAAAGTGAATAAATACCCTACGGTAGATTCAGAATTTGGAATAAAGAAAGATGATGACTAAAAATGTGCTTATCTGGCCAGTGAAAGAAATTTTTGAAGAATTAGCAAAAGCAAAAGTGAATAACACCAATACAATGGTAAAAGAAACGGATGTATTCGCTTATGGGGATATGAAAGACTTGACGAAAACGGGATTATATTGAGAATGTATTTGAAACAGCGAATGGAAATTCATCAAAAGAAAGTACGAACTCAGTGAGGAATTTGTAAACGATTTAACAAAAGTTAATGATGTTACCGATATTGTACATCCATCATCTCAATTCGAGAACAAAATAAGTTTTGAAAATGTATTTCCAACGTCTGAAGCTAATCCTATCAACGCAAAGACGGAAATAATAGCTCCAGATAAATCGAAGAATTCAACGGAATTCGACGATGGTATTGATGCTCTGAAAGAAAGGATTGTACCAAACTGTAATCAAATCTTTCGAAGGCAAACACCCGACTGTAAAAGAAGGCATGCTGAAGCAAAACCAATAGAACAAAGGATTGGATGCGCTTTTGGAGATACTTTTACAGAATCCATGAATTCAGATGAAAGTAAGAAGATCCTATAAACATCATTTCAAACTGGGACAGGGAACTTTAGGGTGTATGTATACACTGGAACATTTTTTAATTTTGACTTTAAAAATTCAGTTTTTTCACAATAGGTCACTGGTTTGTGCTTAAAATCATTTTATTGTGAAAAATTCTGACTAAGCTACTCATTAATTATCTAATTTAGATATAATTAGCTTATTAGCATGTTTTTTTGAACATTGATGTCTCAAATTCTAATGTGTTCGGAAGGACAATTCCTGTTGGAAATTATTCCTAATATTATTCTTCATGTTTTGACCCTCCATCAAGTTGCTAGAGGGAATACGTTCTTTTTTTACAATTTTTATTCACGAAGGAAGTCTAAAAAATCAAGATTTTTTCAGGAATTTCAACATTTAAAAATCAACTAAAAATTCATTTCTTAACCAATAACTTCGACTGAGGGTGAAAACATCCACACTGTATTATATAGATTATAATGACACAAAAGTAATTATAAAAGATCAATTCATTATTGAGTTATTACTGTTCGAAAGAAGCATCCTATTCTAAAAATATAGTTCTTCAGAAATCGAGTTTAAAGTTTTGGAAACCTGTTTGTCTATGGTGACAGTACCTATCCCAAACCCTTGTAACTTGAAAACTATTTCGAATATTTACAAGATCTTGGTATCGTTTGAAAGCTCCGGTCGGACAATATTTTGAATTATTAAAAAATCGATCGATATTTTGGTCAATTTTCGTGATTTCTAGTGTATACATACACCTTAAAAGAAAACTTCCAACTTTAGGAATAGAAGAAACATTTGATGAATCTTCTACTGAGGATTCAGTGAAGGATATAAAGAAGACAGATTTGAGTTCCAAGATGAAAAACGATACTCTTTTATGTGAGAGCCAGACTTCAGTGATAGGTTCTATCTCAAGAGTATCCAATTGTATGAGCAAACATCCACCTGAGAAATCAAAGGCAAAGCACCGCCTGTTACAGAGGCTGTTCGGACATTTTTTGAACGATTTTGATGAGCTGTAAAAAATGTATGCTACGAAGGAATTTTATTTTCACAGCAGTTAAATAGTTAAAGTATAACTTATCGTCTGCTAACTCAGAGTTTTGTTTACTTTCAAAATGGCGCTTTTAAATAAGTAATGGATGGAAGGTTATGTTTCCTCTCTTTCTGAAGAGAATTATGCTTATTCAATTATTCAAAAACGCTATAAAAGTTATGGTTTTTCGATATCTAACGGTACGATAAGTAATATTAATGAGAAAGAAAAAAAACGTAAAAGTGGAAAAATACTTCCAAAAAAGAAAAAATTTCTGAGAATATTTGTAGGGCAAGATCTTTAATTTTAAAAGAGAATCCGCCAAGTCAAAGGACTATAGCAAAGTGAACGTGAGAACTTTCTCTAAGAGATTTATAATTGCTGCCGTTTTGCATAAAATGGAAAATTAAAAGTAAAAAGAGGGGAAAATGTAAAAATCAACTTCCACATATTATCAAGACCATATTTTATCCACAATATTCAAAAAAGAAATACCATATCTTTACCCACAGTGCCAACAATCAGTAGAACTGCATCAGGGTAAAGCAAGCAGCCGCACATCTAAATCGACTATTAAATTCTTGGAAAAAATGGAACACGAAACTGGTATCAAGCCCTTTACTGATATTCCCGCAAAATCTCCAGATGTTTCATCCACGGACTTTCGTGCTTTTGGACTTTTAAAAAGGGCATTATCGAAACGTCGACCGAAAACCATTCAAGAACTGAAAAACTGTGGAACAAGAATGGGACAAAATACCACTGTCGATACTACAAAAGTCATTATTATCATGGAAATTAAGGTGTAGAAAGATAGTTAATAAGGACTATCAAATGGAACATTTAAAACACAAAAATTTCATGTAAAAAATTGAGCTTCAGTCCATTAAAATCGTTCAAAAAATGTCCGAACAGCCAAGGAACAGGAACAAGTACAAGGAAAAAGGTTGCAGCCTTGAAGTTGTGAACCTATGAGATACACTCAAGAACAAATGCCTAAAACGATAAAATTAGAGCACATGTGGACCTCTGAGACAGATAATCCTATTCATAGTACAGTTTATTTCATGAACAATTCCTACTTTTATATCCAACACCGTTTCCATTGGGCCTATATGAAAGAAAAGATGATGTTTAAGTCCAATTTGAGATTTATTGGAGAAAGAAATGAAGATCAAGAAAGTCACGTGGTTGGTGATGTTATAGACCATGAAGTTACCAGTGGTTCAATTATACTGTCCAAAGAAGAAAGAATGATCTCATTATATGCGAAGAAAAACAAAAAGTTCTCACGTAGATTGAAGAAAAAAGATTTGTTGAAAACTGTTGGGCAGAAACTATTGAAAGTTAATAATTTCTTTCATAAGCTATATAGTTTGAATCCATGAATTTATAAGTTTAAAGTTCAGTTAGTTTCTCATAAGTTTGTCTAAAAATGGATATTTTGCATCAAGATAATTTTATTATGTAATGTAAAAATATGTTATGGTTAGTTTTTTATAAGTTTATCTAAAAAATGGATATTTTATATAAGGGAATGTATTATGCAGTGTATGAACTTGTTATAATATTGTGTTAAAATAATCGTACGTAAGAATCGCTTAGTTGTAATTACAAAAAAGTAATTGTGTATGTTTAGTTAGTCAGTAGTTAAGCTAGTCTTTCATAAGTTACTATAAATTGTATTTGTATAAGATAAAGTATTAATGGAAAAATATTTTGTACTAACTTTTTCAAATATGTATTCGAAATCTCTTAATATTTGAAATTTAGTATGAATAAAAAGAATTCGTTCACCAATCTGTTTAATTTTGTAACAAAATTGCATACATTATTGATGTAATTTAAGTACCACCTCAGGTGTTAAACTGAAAGTATTTTATTTTAATAGTTTTAAAATTGAATAAGAGTATTCTACATTGAGAGTGAAATCAAGTGCATACAAAATAAAAGGTTGGTAGCAATTAAATGTTTCGTAAACTATATCTATAATTTATTTTTATAATCTATAATATTAATTTTTTTATGTATAGTACTTGCATATCCATAGTTTTTAGCGTATCGATAATTCTCTAAGTGATATACAGGACAATTTACAGTGCTATGTATTTCACTTTTGCTTGTAGGAAACATTATTGAAGGAAAATATATCGTAATAGTATTCATGTTTGCGTATGCTCGCCGAGTTCCGCTCTGGGAGAAATCGTTCTCAAACGGCAGACACCAGCGAGACTTAGGTAATATTACACGGATATCGAGATGCTTGTACCTCTTGATAAATTTCTCAAATTTTAAATGTTGTTCTTGTATGTGATGTAATACAAATTTATAAAAAAAACAACTGGTCCGTTAGTGAATCCATTTTAGACAATTTGTTCTCGGATAGAACATTTTATGGTCAGCTTCGATCACGAGTGCATCAGCGATAATGGAACAATTTAATCGACGAAAAGGAACTTTGAAAGGTTCAGTAACTCGATTGGAGAAATTTATTAACGATAATCTCACTGATAAAACGACACTTCCGGAGGTGGAAGTAAAATTGAGAAAAATCGAACAGTTGCAACACAAACTGGAAGAACTCAGAAATGAAAGCTACGACGAAATTGTCGTCGATGCGATTGATCTAAAAGTGATCGAAAAAGATTTGGAGGAAATATAGGATCGTCTGGAAAATATTGAGGTAAGCCTCAGAACCTTTATTAATTCAAAAAAATTTGCCAATGCTGTCATTGTAAACAATAATGAAAACGAAACTGTGGAAGCAAATACACTGCTGGCCACCGTAAATGCAACACCCTGAAGGAAGCATGCAAATAATATGAAATTTACAACATGCATTAGCGGAGATGAGATATGCAAATGATTAGAATTTCAGCGCAGACGCACATCACGCGCGCCTGTGGCGCCACTTCAAAGCGCTATTTAAGGCTTGGAGATTTCGACGATTTCAAGTACGGCAATTGTGTTTTTCTTGTGGTTTTTTCAAAAAAACGATCAATTATGCCTCGTAGAAAACAGCGATCATCTTTTGATCAAGTATCCGAGTTCGACAGAGGAAGGATAGTGGCCTACCGAGATTGTGGATTATCTTTCAGGGAAATCGGTAGTCGTGTTGGACGAAACCAAACAACTGTAATGCGGATATGTGATCGTTGGATGCAGGAGGGTACGACGGACCGACGTGTTCGATCGCATCCACCTCAGTGCACCACTTCACGTGATGACAGGCATATTGTGCGTATGGCAGTGACGGATCGCTCAGCCACATCACGAACCATAGCACAGCACATTCAGTCTGTACCGCATCATCCAGTGTCTGCGCGTACCATTCGACGCCGTTTACAGCAGAGTGGTCTGTCCGCAAGACGTCTATTGCTTCGTCTACCCTTGACGCAGAACCACAGACGTTTCCGCCGCCAATGGTGCGATGAAAGAAGGATGTGGACGGCAGAATGGAATGAAATTGTCTTTACTGACGAGTCACGCTTCTGTCTGCAACACCACGATGGTCGGATTCGAGTCTGGAGACACCGTGGAGAGAGGATGCTGAACAGCTGCATTATGCACTGCCACACTGGTCCTGCACCGGGTATTATGGTATGGGGCGGTATTGGATATCACTCTCGCACTCCTCTAGTACGCATTGCCGGTACTTTAAACAGCCAGCGCTACATCTCCGAGGTGTTGGAGCCAGTTGTCCTTCCTTACCTTCAGGGCTTGCCCACAGCCATATTTCAACAGGATAATGCGCGACCACACGTGGCACGCATTGTCCAAGGGTTCTTCGTCAATCGCCAGATTGAATTGCTTCCCTGGCCAGCTCGCTCTCCGGATCTTTCGCCGATAGAAAACATGTGGTCCATGGTTGCTCAACGATTGACCCAGAATACATCCCCAGCTGCCACACCAGATCAACTTTGGCAACGTGTGGAAGCTGCTTGGTCTGCTGTACCCCAAGAACACATCCAAAGTCTCTTTGAATCAATGCCGAGGCGTGTGGCAGCGGTGATCTCCAACAATGGCGGCTACTCTGGCTACTGATTTTGGCAGGAACCACACTTCACAGAAGTCTATAAATTTAATCATTTGATACTTGGTCAACATGTTATCTACAAAATAAATTTTGTTGTGATATCTCTTGTCTTTCTTGGTGTTGCAATTTGGGTGGCCAGCAGTGTAATAAATATTCCTCCGTTGAATTTGCCCATGTTTTCGGGACGCTATGAGGAGTTTAGTGTATTTAAATGTGAATTTGAGGAATTATTTATAAAAAATGAGAGATTGAGTGACACTCAAAAATTTCATTATTTACGCTCTTCATTGAAGATGAGGCAAAGATGTTAGAAACATTTGATAATACGTATGAGACATTGTTTGCAGCATTAGTAGATAATTAAGAAAATAAGCGCTTATTGAAATACATGTTCAGAGTCTAATAAATATTGAAAAAATTCATCAGAATTCGGCAAAAGAATTAAGGTCATTAATTGATTGTTTAAATAAAAATATAAGAGGTTTAAAAGTTTTGGGTTATCAGCAAAATGAGTTGACAGATGTAATTCTTGTAAATATAATTCCTTCTAAACTGGACAAAGAAACAAGAAATAATTTTGAATTTAGCTTGGAAACAAAAGAAATTCCGAAATTTGATGAGTTGTTAACATTTTTGCAAAAGCGAAGTGCTATGCTTGAAAGTATAAATCGCGGCAATTCAAAAATTGTAAATAAATTGCAACCATTCATAAATAAACCAAGGGCTTTAGTTGTTAGCAATAATGAAAAATATAAATGCTGCATATTTTATAAATCCTTTGATTATCATCCATTGTATAAATGTGAGAAATTCTTACAATTAAATCCAAATGAAAGATAGATGTAGTTAGGCATCATAAACTTTGTAATGTTTGTCTCAAGGGTCATTTTGTAAAATTTTGCACTCAAAAGTGCATTTGTTTTTGTGGTAAAAGCACTCAAAACTGCTACATGATCGGAATTCGGATAGTGACCTTGAACTTGAGTATCGCGCACTTCAAATTCGAAGTCAGATGCCCAGAGAGCCGCCGAGGGTTCGAAAAGTGATCCCTTAGCAAAATCAAAAGAAATCGCAAACGTTGCAGTGCAAGGCCAAAAGGAAATAAATTAGTCAATTCATTTACAAGTGATTTAGTGGGAGTACTAAACAAAATTCAACACTCTTGTGCACGGCGATTTTTATATTCATGATGAAACTGGGAAAAGGATTCCTATCCGATGTTCATTGATACTGGCGCCAATGTGCGTTGCATTAAAACGGTGTTAGGCCCCGTTCACATGGACTTTTTGCAACTCGCGTTAGGCCCCGTTCACATGAGGCGTTTTCCAACGCGCGTTTTACGTCTAAACAAAACGCGGGTAGCCAAAGTACATAGAGTTCTACTGGAGTGTTCACATGCAGAAATCGCGAGAATCCAAGCGCTAGACTGCTTCGGCGCTTCAACAATCTCCGGTCGTTCTCGCGATTTGAAGGCGTTTTGAGAAGTATAGGTTTCTTCTGCAGCGTTCACATGACACGCGTTTTGATGGGCGTTAGGGCTTTTTTATTCCTCTAGTTCAAGTTTCTATCTTCGCGATCGTTAAAGATAGAGTAAAAATTTCAACGGATTTGAAATCTGCGGAAAATTTTACACCAGATCGATACCTGAAATGTGATTTTCTTTAAATAAATAATTTTGCAACTGTAATTTTACTATTTTCGCGATACGGATTTGACGAATATATTCATTATGAACACAAAAGGGAGTATTCATCTCGTTTTTATAGAAAAGATATAACTTGATTGGAGTATTTTGTCTTAATCCACTGCTTTATGTTTATGGCCATTAAAAATAGGATGAGAAAATTTAATCGCATTCGATTTATTGAAGAAATTTTCCCTGCTTTCACACAAAACTTGTAAAAAGGTGACAGTTTATAACTAAAGGGTATAGTGGGTAATTTTATTTCTGAGAATAACGAATACTGACAACTTCCCGTTCTAGTTTTTCATGTGCGGTAAACGTCTTTAAAATAAAGCTTAAATTAAATATTCAATTTAAAAGCTAAACTTTAGTTATTTTTTTTGTCCTCAACGGGTGAAATGCGTAATATAAGAGTTTCAATTTTCATTCATTTTTCACATACTCGTGTTACAGTGAACTTGATATCACTTTTGAAAATGAACTTAAGTTACTGTGAGCTTATTTTTCATAGAATTTATATTTTAATCTTGCAGTTAGTGTTATTACTACTTTAATCGAAATTTTTATATTATATATACGTGTAGACGCAAATTCTATTAGCAATCTCCTGGTTTTCGATATGTATGTCGGAATGTCTAGGCGCCAACCTGCCCACGTTCCAAAAAGCGCGGGAAACATTTCCCAAAGACCAATCGGAGCACTTCCCGCCAGAAGGCGCGAACCCCGCAGACTGACTCCGGGCGATTTGATGTTAAGACGTGGCTTTGCACGGACGTGCCACCAGGATGTTAATCCCACTATGATTTGATGTTTAATCTGATATTTGTTCATAATTGACCCCTGTAATTAACCCCCTTTCCCCTAGATTTTATTAAAACAATATTTAATAGTAATGATGCTCTCCTCAATTCACTTCTAACATATTAATCCACAACATGGGGGCTCAGGCCTCCCGTTGCCTCTCAATCGTAAGCTAAGTAGCTCAAGCTGTAAAGCTAAGTAGTGCAACGCCAAGTGTTAAGAAGATACGACGATCCGAATGGATAACGACGATGCCACTTTGCGATGCCTACAAATGGATACATTCTGTCTATGGTGCCTACAAGTGAACGAGATTTGACGAGCCAAAAACGACGGAGATTCTAACCAGGACTATATGTGAGTGTTTTCTGTTCACATTTTTTCGATTTCATTGCATTTACATTGAAAATGACGACTCTTGGAACAATTCCACATGTTGCTTCATCCATAAAAACGTCGAGCACGAAAAACGTGCAAATGCTGCATAAAATTCTATTTCCGAATACAGAACTTGATAGAAAATGTCGACAAAATCTTCGTAATTTTTCTGGTTTTTCTGATGATACAGACTTTGACTCTATCAAGAGTAAAATTCTGGAAGATTTCTCACTTCCACAACTGATTACAATTTGCAATATTTTGCACATTGAAATTTTAGAAGACAAATCCCTTTGCTGCGACGCGATAATTACTTCTTTAAAAGATTTTTCGCTTCTAACTTCGAATGATGATTCAGGCGGAGAAAGCGAAACGGAACAAGAAAATCAAAGTTCTTTTTCCCAGCGTGAAAGTTCTGCATTCACGAATTTAAATGTGTCAGCAATTGGTCAAGGCCACGAGCAAATGCAGCGCTCATCGAAAGATACAAAACGCATTTCCGAAACCGCTTTTGATTTTGAACCAATGCGGAATCCTTTTTCCAACGATTTTCGGTCTCGCAAAAAAGAAACTGTTTATCCTTTTGCGTCTGAAAATAAACAGAGTTTCAGCATTAATTTTTCTCTGAAGGATTTAGTTGAAACAATTCGACCTTTTTCATCCGAAGATAATTACCCCATTGAATTGTTTATCCAAGAACTCGAAGAAGTGTTTTTATTTCATAATTTATCTAATGACATGCAAAAAATTGTTTTTACTAAGCATTGTCTATTGCATTCTGCAAAATTATATGCACAAACATTAAGAGGTATTGATACATTTGAAGCATTAAAACATTCTTTATTAGATGAATTTAAAGCATGTATTTCAAGTGTTGACTTACATAATCTTTTGCGTTCCCGTAAATTAAAACCCGGAGAAAATTTATTTGCATATCTAATAGCTATTCGAGAAATTGCAAGTCGTGGTAATATTGATTGTGCTTCAACCCTTGAATATTTTATAAATGGTATACCTGATAATTCACATAACAAAATTATTTTATATGGTTGTAAGTCTTTTGGTGAATTTAAAGAGAAATTAAAAGTGTATGAGAAGTTGTTTAATGTAAGCAACCATAAAAAAGATTTTATTGATCACTCTTATCGCCCAAGGTATGATTCTAATAAAAGTCAAAATTATCAAAGATCCAAGCAATCTTCTAATGTTGCAAAGTCCACTAATCACTGTTATATATGTGGTAGTAAATTTCATATTTCTAATGAGTGTACACATAAAAGTAAAGGTTACAAATGTTTCTCCTGTAATGTATTTGGTCACCGTTCTGCAGAATGTCCCAAAAAAGCTGCTCAAACGCCAAAATTTACAAACTATTCCAGTGAACCAAAAGCTCAAGTTCATTCACTTGCTATTGAAGAACATTATCCCGTAAGTCCCATGGAAATTGAAGTTACCCTTGGAACTGTCACATTTCATAGTCTAATTGACACTGGAGCACAAGCTAGTTTAATAAACACTGATGTACACAAAGAAATTGGATCCCCACCACTTGAAAAATCCCAAATCACATTTTCTGGAATTGGTAACACCAAAGTTCACCCTCTTGGTTTTTTTCATGGTGATATCAAAATTGAAAACAGCAATTTTCCTTGCAAAATTCACGTTATTCCAACTCATTCAATTCCCTACAAGGCAATCTTAGGAACTGACTGTATCCAACAAGCTGAATTTAAAGTGGGTAAAAATGGTATTTCTCTTATCAACGATGAACCAAATTTCCTTCTTAATGTTGTTAATGTAGTAGAAGATGTCAACTCCTTAGATCTTCAACATATAAAAAACAAAGCAATCCGACAGAAGGTTGAACACTTAGTTTCAAATTACAAACCAAACAAAACCGAAAGTACCGACTTACAAATGAAAATCATTTTGACGGATGAAACACCCATTGCTCAGCGTCCACGAAGGTTGTCTATCGCTGAAAAACAAGAGGTAGACAAACAAATCGAACAATGGTTGAAGGACCAGATAATTTCTGAAAGTACATCCGACTTTAGTGCACCTATGGTTTTATGCAAAAAACCTGATGGATCAACGCGTATTTGCATTGATTACAGACTTTTGAATTCCAAAATAATCCGAGACAGACAGCCCTTACCGTTGATAGAAGACATTTTTGACAGCTTACAAAATGCTCAAATTTTTTCTACATTAGATCTCCGGAATGCTTTCCATCATGTTGACATACATCCAGATAGCCGCAAGTACACTAGTTTTGTAACTCACTCCAATCAATACGAGTTCAACAAGGTCCCATTTGGATTAAACAAAAGCCCTTTAATTTTCCAGCGATATATCCAAATTGTATTTCGTGAACTGTTAAAACAAGGAACTGTCATAATATACCTGGATGATATTGTTATTCCTGCTTCTGATGAAGAGGATGGTCTTCGTAAACTCAAACAAGTTTTCAATACCGCCTCAAAGTTTGGTCTTGAATTTAACTTCAAAAAGTGTAGTTTTCTCCAAAGAAAAATTGAATTCCTAGGTCATGTAATAGAAGATGGTACCATTCGACCCTCTGTAAACAAAACACGTGCAGTTCAAAATTTCCCTACCCCGAAAACTCAGAAACAAGTTCAAAGCTTTCTTGGTTTATCGGGATATTTCCGAAAATTTATTAAAGATTATTCACTAATTGCTAGACCCTTAAGTGACTTGTTAAGAAATTCTACTCCATTTCATTTTGGCCCCGAACAACGAAAAGCTTTTTTTAATGTTGAAACAAGCTTTATCCTCCGATCCTGTATTACACCTATATCAACAAGGCTCACCTCTCCAACTGCATTGTGATGCAAGCAAACTAGGTTTTGGATCAATCCTACTACAAAAAGATTCTGATGAACACTTCCACCCCATTCAATATATGAGTATGAAAACATCACCTCAACAGGAAAAATACTCCAGTTATGAACTCGAAGTATTAGCAATTATAGAATCCCTTAAGAAGTTTCGACACTATTTAACGGGCACTAAATTCCAAATATTCACAGATTGTCAAGCGTTTCAGAAAACAATGACCAAGAAAGATTTAACCCCCAAAATTGCACGATGGGCTTTATTCCTTCAAGGATTTGATTACGAACTATTACACAGATCAGGGCAACAAATGCAACATGTAGATGCGTTAAGTCGCTACCCCGTTCTTGTGATCACACCTGACGAATTAACCCAAAAAATTAAAGAAACACAAGATAATGATGAGTTTATATCAGAAATTAAGAAAATGATAACAACAACCCCTTCAACTGAATTTTTCTTAAAAATGGTATTTTGTTCAAAATGAACAAAGATGATGAACTCTTAGTTGTGCCACAAAGCATGCAAAAAGAAATAATTCAAAATGCACATTTAAAAGGACATTTCGCCTCACGCAAAACTGAATCAATTGTTTCACAAGACTTTTACATCCCAAATCTTACACATCAAGTGCAAGAAGTAATTTCGAATTGCATCCCTTGCATTCTATCCTCACGCAAAACCGGTAAACCGGAAGGACTGCTCAATCCCATTCCGAAAGGCGACGAACCCTTAAGCTGTTACCACTGTGATTTTCTAGGTCCCTTACCATCAACAAATAAAAATTACAAATACATTTTTGCAGTTATTGATGCATTTACAAAGTTTTTATGGCTTTATCCAACTAAATCTACTTCTGCTCAAGATGCACTTCAAAAGCTAACTCTTCAACAAACAACTTTTGGCAACCCCTCAAGAATCATAACAGATAAAGGTAGTGCTTTTAAGTCAACCGACTTTAAGAATTATTGCAACGAACAATCAATCGAACATATACAAATTACAACAGGAGTGCCACGTGGTAATGGTCAAATAGAACGAATGTTCGGTACATTAATCCCGATTTTCACAAAATTATCACTTAACGAACCCGAAAAATGGTTCAAATTTGCCCCACATATCCAGCGTATAATGAACAGTACAGCTCCCAGAAGCACAAAATTCACACCCTTTGAACTTTTGATCGGAATAAAAATGAAACAAAAAGAAGACCTACACATGAAACAAATTCTGGACGAAGAACACTTATGCTCCACAATAACAGAAAAACAAATTCTCAGAAACGAAGCTAAAACAAACATCTTCAAAATGCAAGAAGAAAGCCGACGACAGTACAATAAACACAGAAAAAAGGCCCACATTTACAAAGTTGGTGACCGTGTCGCCATAAAACGTACTCAGTTTGGAACACTCCTTAAGTTACGACTCAAATTTTTCGGACCCTACGAAGTTACAGCAACACACCCTCATGATCGTTATGATGTTAAAAAAAATTGGTCAACACGAAGGACCAAATGTAACTTCCACGTCAGCTGATAACATGAAACTGTGGTCAAGAAACTGATTTTGAACTTTAACTTTATTATCTTTGTCATTTTATTTGCATTATTTTTTATTTTTGTGTCTACTTTTGAAAATGAAAAACTTTTTCTGAAAATTGTCAGCAAATCTATTGTGAATCTGTCAACAAGCCAACGAACTGTCACGTGAACATGTTTGCAAACCATGAGCATTTCCTGTGTAAATATCGACTGATGTCCACTCCTGTAAACGCCATCTACGATGTCCCATGGCAACGATGCATAGCTAAATTAGCTATTAACCATGACCAATGGTTACGATGTTATTACGATGAAAAGCACACACGATGAGCAGACCACGATGTTCTCTTTGCTGCACCAGTGCATTTATCAGTCCATGAAAATTTCCCACAATGGAAGGCCGAAGCATCCCCAACATGCTCAATGTTGACAATCAATCTACAAATGCTGACATTGACAGATATTTTTTTTCGAACTTTTCCTCTTTTGTTTTTGCTTCTCGTTTCAGGTTTCTTCACTGCCCAGCGTGTCAGGAGGACCTGACATGTCAAGATGGACGAGTGTCGGAATGTCTAGGCGCCAACCTGCCCACGTTCCAAAAAGCGCGGGAAACATTTCCCAAAGACCAATCGGAGCACTTCCCGCCAGAAGGCGCGAACCCCGCAGACTGACTCCGGGCGATTTGATGTTAAGACGTGGCTTTGCACGGACGTGCCACCAGGATGTTAATCCCACTATGATTTGATGTTTAATCTGATATTTGTTCATAATTGACCCCTGTAATTAACCCCCTTTCCCCTAGATTTTATTAAAACAATATTTAATAGTAATGATGCTCTCCTCAATTCACTTCTAACATATTAATCCACAACATGTATACTGCTTTTTGTTTTTCTTTGAGATTTTTTTAGTTTCAACATAATTTTCTCGTTTCATCGTGGGGTTTAATCAAATTTTAGTTGAAATATTTCTCAGTCATTCTATTCGTGGTTCCATTTGTGCTACAAAACCCCTGAAAGAGGGTAGGTTGGAGGGTTAGTTTTCGTTTCGGATAGTCGGAACTCAGGGAAAATTGTGTTTAAAAATTAAAAACTAATTATTGTTATATATGTGTTATTTGTGCTGATACATTAAAATGTTTAGAGATAGGTTTTAAAGAAGTATAGAGATTTATTTGAAGGAAAATTAAATAAAAATTAGCTATAGATCGTAGGAAACACGATAAAACCTGCAAAAATAGCATAAAAAAAGAAAGGTTATCATCAATGCTGGATTTTGTTTGCGTGTCATCTTTTGATATTACTTCGTAGACAATGCCATATGAACAGAAATTCCGTTTCCAATTTCCTGGTTCTAAAAATAAAGTTTTTTGGGGATATATTTTTACTTTACACTGTCAATTTTAAAATTTTAAGGAAATTGTTTGGTCATTTTCCTGTTAGTTTCGTTTTTAATCAAAGTTTTACAGAAATATTCCAATTTTTCATACGCAGTTTCGCTTTTACGATAAAACGCATTACAAATAACTCATCTGCTAGCTTCTTGAGCCCAAACAATCCGTGATCACCCCTTAACACAAAACAAATCCTACTGTTTTTATTGGTGGGTGAATCATCGACACTGGAGAATGAAGGTTATAGGGTTTCTTTCTCTAGTCTTGACAATAAAAAACGAATACTTTAAGATTTTAGAGTTAATGAAAATGTTTAATAATGCCACAATTTGAACTACATAAAGCACTGATTCTCTGATCCGCTGGCTCTTACCGGTTTCTAGGTCCAAAATATCCCGTCATTCGAAAAATTTGGAAAAACGTACGAAAAGCTAACGTTCAAAAATTTACAACCGAGGTTGATGGCATTGGCACCGTATACTATACGTTACTAAAGATTTACCTGTTTAGGTTGTCACTTCTGGTCAGCAAGTCGATTATATTGCATTTATTTATGTATAAAGGTTGAAGTTCAAAAACATTTTATTCACAGGCAATTAGGGAACGGATGTTTTACAAATCGAAAGAATATCAAATTTTTACGTCGTTTTGAATATTTTTTAGATTATTTTAGGCATTTTATTGCTCATTATACATTTCTAAGTTAACCTAATACAGGCTCTTGTGAATACAGAGAAATCAATTTTAGGTTGGGAAAGAAAGATTTTCATGCTACTTTTAATGGCTGTAAAATTAAAACAGTTGATAAGGCGCAACAAAATATCTTATTAAAGTGACATTCTCTTTAAAAACAAGGCAATACTTCCGCATACGCTTAGTATAAAAGGAATATCTGAAAAAAGATTAGTTGCGACTATTGACAAAAAAATAATTTTTTCAAAGAAAATTATGATTTTGGTATCGATCTAACGTAAAATTTTACGCTGATTTGAAATCCGTTGAAATTTTGACTCTATCTCTAACCATTCAAAAGATAGCAACTTGGATTAAGGGAATAAAAAAAACAATTTAAGGCATAACGGAAACCGACCCTGAAAAGCGCCCAAGTGCTGTTCACATGGTAACGCTCGAAAATTCTTTTATAACGCGCGTTGCAAAAAGTCCATGTGAACGGGGCCTTAGGCCCCGTATGCCTTAAATTGTTTTTTTTATTCCCTTAATCCAAGTTGCTATCTTTTGAATGGTTAGACATAGAGTCAAAATTTCAACGGATTTCAAATCAGCGTAAAATTTTACGTTAGATCGATACCAAAATCATAATTTTCTTTGAAAAAATTATTTTTTTGTCAATAGTCGCAACTAATCTTTTCAGATATTCCTTTTATACTAAGCGTAAGAGGAAGTATTGCCTTGTTTTTAAAGGGAATGTCACTTTAATAAGATATTTTGTTGCCCCTTATCAACTGTTTTAATTTTACAGCCATTAAAAGTAGGATGAAAATCTTTCTTTCCCAACCTAAAATTGATTTCTCTGTATTCACAAGAGCCTGTATTTGGTTAACTTAGAAATGTATAATGAGCAATAAAATGCCTAAAATAATCTAAAAAATATTCAAAACGACGTAAAAATTTGATATTCTTTCGATTTATAAAACATCCGTTCCCTAATTGCCTGTGAATAAAATGTTTTTGAACTTCAACCTTTATACATAAATAAATACAATAAATACAAATCGACTTGCTGGCCAGAAGTGACAACCTAAACAGGTAAATCTTTAGTAACGTATAGTATACGATGCCAATGCTATCAACCTCGGTTGTAAATTTTTGAACGTTAGCTTTTCGTACGTTTTTCAAAATTTTTCGAATGACGGGATATTTTGGACCTAGGAACCGGTAAGAGCCAGCGGATCAGAGAATCAGTGCTTTATGTAGTTCAAAGTGTGGCATTATTAAACATTTTCATTAACTCTAAAATCTTAAAGTATTCGTTTTTTACTGTCAAGACTAGAGAAAGAAACCCTATAACCTTCACTCTCCAGTGTCGATGATTCACCCACCAATAAAAACAGTAGTATTTGTTTTGTGTTAAGGGGTGATCACGGATTGTTTGGGCTCAAGAAGCTAGCAGATGAGTTATTTGTAATGCGTTTTATCGTAAAAGCGAAACTGCGTATGAAAAATTGGAATATTTCTGTAAAACTTTGATTAACAACGAAACTAACTGGAAAATGACCAAACAATTTACTTAAAATTTTAAAATTGACAGTGTAAAGCAAAAATATATCCCCAAAAAACTTTATTTTTAGAACCAGGAAATTGGAAACGGAATTTCTGTTCATATGGCATTGTCTACGAAGTAATATCAAAAGATGACACGCAAACAAAATCCAGCACTGATGATAACCTTTCTTTTTTTATGCTATTTTTGCAGGTTTTATCGTGTTTCCTACGATCTATAGCTAATTTTTATTTAATTTTCCTTCAAATAAATCTCTATACTTCTTTAAAACCTATCTCTAAACATTTTAATGTATCAGCACAAATAACACATATAACAATAATTAGTTTTTTAATTTTTAAACACAATTTTCCCTGAGTTCCGACTATCCGAAACGAAAACTAACCCTCCAATCTACCCTCTTTCAGGGGTTTTGTAACACAAATGGAAACAGGAATAGAATGATTGGGAAATATTTCAACTAAAATTTGATTAAACCCCACGATGAAACGAGAAAATTATGTTAAAACTAAAAAAATCTGAAAGAAAAACAAAAAGCAGTATACATATCGAAAACCAGGAGATTGCTAATAGAATTTGCGTCTACACGTATATATATAATATAAAAATTTCGATTAAAGTAGTAATAACACTAACTGCAAGATTAAAATATAAATTCTATGAAAAATAAGCTCACAGTAACTTAAGTTCATTTTCAAAAGTGATATCGAGTTCAATGTAACACGAGGATGTGAAAAATGAATGAAAATTGAAACTTATATTACGCATTTCACCCGTTGATGAAAAATAAAAAAATAACTAAAGTTTAGCTCTTTTAAACTGAATATTTTATTTAAGCTTTATTTTAAAGACGTTTGCCGCACATGAAAACTAGAACGGACAGTTGTCGGTATACGTTATTCTCAGAAATAAAATTACCCACTATCCTCTTTAGTTATAAACTATCAAATTTTTGCAAGTTTTGTGTGAAAGCAGGGTAAAT
Source organism: Meta bourneti (assembly GCA_933210815.1). NCBI lineage: Eukaryota > Metazoa > Arthropoda > Arachnida > Araneae > Tetragnathidae > Meta > Meta bourneti. Next base: position 66,001,993 of record OW119928.1, read on the forward strand.
TTCTTCAATAAATCGAATACGATTCAATTTTCTCATCCTATTTTTAATGGCCATAAATATAAATCAGTGGATTAAGACAAAATACTCCAATCAAGTTATATCTTTTCTATAAAAACGAGATTAATACTCCCTTTTGTGTTCGTAATGGATATATTCGTCAAATGAGTATCGCGAAAATATTTAAGTTACAGTTGAAAAATTATTTATTTAAAGAAAATCACATTTCAGGTATCGATCTGGTGTAAAATTTTCCGCAGATTTCAAATCCGTTGAAATTTTCACTCTATCTTTAACGATCGCGAAGATAGAAACTTGGATTAGAGGAATTAAAAAGCCTAACGCCCGTCAAAACGCGTGTCATGTGAACGCTGTAGAAGAAACCTATACTTCTCAAAACGCCTTCAAATCGCGAGAACGACCGGAGATTGTTGAAGCGCCGAAGCTGTCTAGCGCTTGGATTCTCGCGATTTCTGCATGTGAACACTCCAGTAGAACTCTATGTACTTTGGCTACCCGCGTTTTGTTTAGACGTAAAACGCGCGTTGGAAAACGCCTCATGTGAACGGGGCCTTTGGGTTTGGAGAAAGAAAATAAATATGTCTATCTCAGGGTTGAATAATTCAGTTCATAATGTGAAGGGAAAATCGACAGCTGTTATTTCCAACGAGGATGAAAGTTCTAAGGAGAGTTTGGAATTCCTAATTGTAAATAAACTAACAGGGTTGATTCCATCGACCGAATTAGATATTAGGGGAATTCAATTACCTACTTTTTTGCAGCTTGCTGATCCCACATTTTATAGACCTGGAAAAATTCATGCGATAATAAATGCTGAAATATTTTTCAAAATTCTTAAACATATCAAGTACAAGGTAAATGATAAACTATCATTTCAGGAAACAACTTTCGAGTGGATAGCAACAGGAACTTTAAGGGAAGTTTCTCCAAATTATTATTCGCTTTGTTCTCTAATTAAAAATATGGATCCAGTGGATGGTAATTTAAAGCGATTTTGGGACCTTGAGTCAATTGGTATTAAGGATGACCCACATATTGTTGAGTAAGACCAAGCAATGGATATTTTTAATTATACCGTTTCATTTGAAAATGGGCGATATGTAGTGAAGTTACCTTGGAAAAAAAGATTAGAAAGGGTTACAGGACAATTTTGCTGTTGCAAGACATCTTCTCAGCTTAATTAAAAGATTAAAACGTAATCCAAAACTGTACTCAGAATACAGTGACATCATTGCAGATTATTCCAAAAGGGTAATAGTAGAAAAGGCAGAGAAGCCCGAAAATAAGCCGGTTTTTTATTTGCCATACAGGGATATAATTAAGAAGGAAAGACCTACCTCAAAAATAAGGATAGTTTTTGATGCTAGTTCGCGTAATAATGACGAGTTAAGTCTTAATGATCACTTGTGGGCAGGTAATAATTTGAATCTAAATCTTTTCGACCTACTGATCAATTTTAGGTTGAACATAATAGCTTTTTCGGCAGATATAGAGAAAGCGTTTCTGCAAATATCTCTGACAGATGATCAAAAGGATGCTGTATGTTTTCTCTGGTTTAACGACACACCTTCAAATGAGAAAAATCTAGACTTTGAAGTCTACCGATTCAATCGTGTGTTGTTTGGAATCAACGCAAGTCCGTTTCTTCTCTCGGCCACAATCAAAAGACACATTCAGCAGTACATAGATGTCCATCCAAATACCGTTCAAATTATGGACAGTTGTTCCTATGTTGATTATTTTATTGCTAGTGAGGAAAATTTCCATGCTGCTCTTTGAGGTCACTCGCAACGCCAAAAGCATAATGCAAGATCCTGGAATGATTCTTTGGAAATGGACTACCAACGACCTTGAATTACTCGAAAGGTGGGAGAAAGAAGGCTTTGACGTCCATCCCTTGAACACCTCCGTCGAATTGGGGTCTGCCTTGACAAAAGTTTTGGGCATGTGTCATGGGACACTCGAAAAGATCACCTCACCATGGAAATTAAGGGCTTGCTTGAATTCCTGTCCTCCGAAAAAGTACAAAGCGTTTTGTTCTACAAGCTGTGGGGAAAATATTCGATCCACTAGGACTCTGACACCCTTTACTATAAGGGTAAAGTGTCTTATGTAGGAGTTATGGGATAGAAAAATTTCATGGGACTCCAAATTGTCGCCAGACCTGGAAAAGGAATGGCTGGAATGGTGTCCCTAACAACATCGAATACATAGATGTTCCTAGACTGGTACTTGATACATAAAAGGCTGAAACCGAAGACATCATCGAAATTCATTACTTCAGAGTGACGCCAGTCAGAAAGCTTACGGAGCATAAAAGTTACATAAAAGGTAAGAAAAGGAATGGGGTATTAGTTAACCTCTTAACTTCTAAGAGCCGTGTAGCCCCTCTGAAAAAAATTCCGTTACCAAGACTGGAACTTCTTGGTGCCTTATTAGCTGCACACCTTAGCAGCAAGATTTCAAAAAATTTGAAACTCAAGGGACCGGTTACAGTCTACCATTGGACTGATTCCAAGATCGCTCTTTATTGGATAAAGGGCTCAACAAAAAGATGGAAACAGTTCGTCGGCAATCGTGTGAATGAAATAAAAACTTTGACTGATCCAAATTCGTGGTATCCACTGTTCCGGGAAAGAAAATCCAGCAGATCTCTTAACTAGGGGTATCAATTCTGACTCACTTTTGCATAACTCTATGTGGTGGAATGGTCCTCCATTTTGTTATGGAGATGATATTCTAAATGCAGACGAGAGGTACCAAAGGTAGCCGAAGAGGACTTATCAGTGAACTTAAAAAAGATACTCTAATTGTTCTGTTGCTTTAAATTTAAGTGTACCTAATCCTTTCAGAGAACAGCTGTTAACTATCAGTAACAACTATGTAAAGATACTGCGTATTATTAGTTATATTTTTAGGTTTTCCAGCAATTATAGAGGTGCAACTCCCAGAAAAATTGGAGCTTCGAAGGCGAAAGAGATACAAAAGACAGAAACATTTCTGTTAAATGAAGTCTAGAGAGAAGAATTCTCTTCTAAAATCACAGAATTAAAAAAAAGATGGTGATATTTCCCGTCAAAGTAAGATAAAATCTTTAAGTCCTTTTCTGGGTGATGATGGTTTGCTTAGAGTAGGGGAAGACTAAAAAATTCTCAAATACCTTATTCGAGTAAACATCCTATTTTGTCACATGCTTCGCATAATATAACAAAATTAGAGTATTATCATAGGAAGTATTTGCACAGTGGTGCTCAGAATTTGTTGTATCAAATAAGACAGAAATATCGGCCTTTAAATGTCAGAACTATCTGTCGTAAAGTTGTATATAACTGTGTACATTGTTTCAAAATAAAACCCAATATAATTTGTCAAAAAATGGGAGATTTACCCAAAGATAGGGTAGCACCTAATTATGTATTTAATTCTGTTGGTATTGATTTGTGTGGACAATTTTTTGTTAAGAATAAGTATTGTAGGAAAGGTCCTCTTGGTAAAAGTGTAGTTTGTATATTTATTTGTCTGGTATACATAACCAAGGCAATAACACTTGGAAATTATTTCAGATTTAACTTCTGAAGCATTGATTGCAACTTTAAAAAGGTTTATTTCAAAGAGAGGAAAATGTAGTAAAATTTTTGTGATAATGCTACTAATTTCACAGGTGCATGTAAAGAATTGAAAAAGTTGTATTTGTTACTGCATCAACGTGATGAATATCTATCTAATTATCTGTCTGAAGAATGTATAGAATGGAATTTTATTCTACCCAGGGCTCCAAATTTTGGCAGGCCGGGGTCAAGTCCTTTAAATTTCATTTTAAACGGGTTGTGGGAAATTCTAAACTTACCTCTGAAGAACTGTTAACAATCATAACGCAAATGGAGGGATGTTAAATTCTCGCCCTCTTACTCCACTTTCTTCAGGAAGTGGACGATTTACAGGTCTTGACTCCAGCACTTTTTAAATAGGGGGACCTATTACGTCATTTGTTGAACCATGTGTGTTGGGTGTAAAACAAAATAGATTAAACAAGTATCAAAGAATTACACGATGCGTGCAAGCAGTTTGGAAACAATGGAGTGTTAATTATTTAAATAATTTGCAACAAAGGAATAAGTGGGTTTTCGATAAGAAAAATGTAAAAATTGGAAATGGTTCTAGTTAAAAACGACAATCTTCCTCCACGCAAGTGGAAATTAGGACGAATAAATTACTCTATCCTGGTAAAAATGAGAAAATTCGAGTGGTTGATGTAAAAAACTCAATCAGGAATTTTGAAACGTAGCGTTTCCAAATTGTGTATACTTCCTATTGAAACTTAAATATAATGAAATTATTATGCATATATTATTGTATAAGATTGTACTCTATTCTAATGTTTAGTGTTTTGAATAGTGTTGTAATTATGAATTTATTTAACATTTTTCTTGTGAATTTTCATGTCAATACTGTATGAAAAAGAAAATTGAACTTTTATAGTAAAAATTTAAATGTTGCATGTAAACATAGCAAGGCCGGGCGGGATGTTTGCACGCCAAGTTCCGCTTCGGGAGAATTCGTTCTCAAACGGCTGACACCAGCGAGAGTTTGGTAATGTTACACGGATACCAAGATGCTTGTAGCTCTTGATAAATTTCTTGAATGTTAAATGTTGTTCTTGTATGTGATGTAATAAAAATTTATAAAAAGAACAACTGGTCTGTCAGTGAATCCATTTTACACAATTTGTTCTCGGATAGAACAATTCATATGTAAATCAGGCGTCGTTATTAACAAGAAAACAGGCTGTATGTGCCAAAAAGAAACGCGATGAAATAAGAAAAGAACAATGTTGAGGAAAATTTAAATGTTTCATGGAGCAATATTTAAAAATAGATTTTAAATTTAATCGACTGTTGACTTAAAAATATCTCACTTGAGACACTTATCTTTGCATATAATATTCTTGCACAACTACCTGGCGTTGATCAGGTTGAATTGGTTTACTGTAGATTGAAAAAGTAATTAAAATGCACATATCATTTAAGTGTAGGTAAAATAATTTTTAAACACTTTTCGACATTTTTATAATTTCTGCAATGTACTTTGTGCAAATCGTTTGTATGCAACGTTTATAGGTATAATCCATTTCACACACACAGCACCCTTGGAGTAAGATAAAATTGTAAAACGTGATTCTAACGTGGCACTGGAGCAACACAACGGGATATTGGCGACGGTCCGGGATCAATTTTGAATGAAAAGATTCGAGGACACATCGTAATTTTGAGCGACAGTCAAATGATGAGAACTGGAACCCCATTCAAACTTCCACACCACACCAACGTGAGGACATCTGAGACCACGATAGATTTAACGTGAACTAGCCCTCAAGTACACGACGATCTTTGTTTAGATCGATTTTGAAACTCGAAACCATCGTTTCCTAATTCGTTAATCTTCCAATAGGTTTCACCGCGGTTTCTGAATGAGGTAGCTAGTTAATCAACGTCACACTGGAGCTATTGGCGATGGTCCGGGAGCAATCTCGAAGGGAAAGATCCAAGGACAAGTCATCTGAACGTGGTTCAAAATTATGATGCGTTGTTCGTCGATCTTTCTCTTAGGGATTGATCCTGAACCATCGCCAATTGTGCTGCTCCAGTGCAACGTTAATTAACTACCTAATTACCAAGGACAACGTCTCGTAAATTTGAACTACGGTCAGATGACGAGACAACACCTGAGCTGGCACATTTTCCAAATTTCCACACCACGCCAACGTGAGGACATTTGAAGCCACGATGGATTTAACGTGCATCAGCCCCCGTGTACATGATGGTCTCTGGGTGGACCGAGTTTCAAACTCGCACCCTCCGGTTGTTAATCCGCTTCTTTCAACCGGGCTACCGCGGCCCCATTCTAATATTAACAAGAGTTGGGTGTTTTTATGGTGGGCCATATTTGACAGCTGCTCTAAACAAGTAAATGGTTGGTTTGTCCATTTTAAAGCGCAAGGGCCATATTTGACCAAGCTTTGCCAAACACAAGACAACTTCAAGAAAAAAATGTCGTGAAATGAAAAAAGGGATTGGGGAACATAGTGGGATGTAAGCAGAAAAAGATCGCTTCGGTATCCCAGGAGCGCAACCCTCGTGTTAGACACACCTAAAGATGTGCCTCTGAGAGCTTAAGTATAAAAGACTGACACAGAAGAGATAAATACACACAGGGAGGTTGGATGAGATAGTTAACGTCGCACTGGTACAACAGAACGGGCTATTGACGGCGGTCCGGGATCCATCCTGAAGGGAAAGAACCAAGGACGCCTCGTAATTTTGAATCGCGGTTAGATGACGAGGTCACACCTGACCTCGCACTCCTCTCTAAACTTTCACGCCAGGCCAACGCGAGTGCACTTGGGCCGCTAGATTTAACGGTCACCATCCCCCGTGTACACGACGGTGTTTGGCTGGACCGAGTTTCGAACTCGCAACTCTCCGGTTGCTAATCCTTCCAATCCTTCTTTGTATTTTAATGATTTGTGTTGTAGTTTGTAAGTCTGTACGTTTGACAAAATTGTTTTTAACCTATCTTGTTCGAGTGCGGAGTTTATTATTATACCTTTGGGCGCCTAATATGAGCCCGCGTGTTTTAAGATTCTATGAGCATTTTTCTGGGCATCTATTATAAGCCCCTTTTTAATAATCCTTTTTGAATTATATTTTAGAAAACTAGGGCGCCTCTTATAAGCCCTATCTTATATTTATTCAAAAACTTAAATGCTTTTTATAAACCACATTTCACTATTTGGGCGCCTATTTTACGAGCCTTTTAATATTTTACGCTCTAACTCTGGACTTGATTTAATTATGGATTCGAGCACCTAAAACTTTTTCTTTTTACCTTTGCTCGACTCCTGATGTTTTTGTAGGTCACTTTGTATTTTATTTGTATCTTGTGTGTTGGCCTTGTTTGCCGCTTGTTCCTTTTTCGCTTTTCTGACAATAAATCTGTCTGGGGGGGGGTCGGGTTTCCCTTGGTCCTCTTTTGTGTGCAGCGGGAATCCATCTCCCTCCTCCTATTAAAAACTCTAAACCTTTAGGTGAGTTAGGAGGTGAGTCTCAAATCCTTCCAACCCCATATTTACTGGTGCCTATTATAAGCCAGTTAGCCTTCTTGGTGTATTATTTTTTATTCTCTGTTGGGCCCAGAGAAATTTCTTATACCATGACTCCCTATTGTAAACACCTTTTAAAAAACTATTTCTGTGGTTTCATTTACTGGGGCACCTTTATATAAGCCCTGTTTATACAAGTTTCTATTTCGTTGCTTGCTCGAGCACGTGATTAAACTTGGGCGTCTTGTATGAGCCATTGTACTCTTTCTGGTCACTTACATGTGAGCCTACTTTTAACGCTTCGCTATTTGCTCGAGCCTGACCAGCTTATTTAAGTATTTCGACTTTTCTCGGAGTCGAGCACCCACCCTGTTGTTTCTTTGCTCGACTCCGGGTTATTTCTTGGTCCTTTTCTCGAACGAAAACTTGATTAGTCTTTTTAGATATTTAGATGTTCTCGGAGTCGAGCACTTACACTGTTGTTTCTTTGCTCGACTCCGGATTGTTTCTTTTTGTGGTGTTTGGCCTTGTTTGCCACTGTGGTTTAATGCTTTAGATATTAATAAAAGCTGTCCGGGGGCTGGGTTTCCCTTGATCCCCTTTCGTGGTCGCGGTGGTTGTCTACCCCCGCTTCCCATGGATTAGCTCCAAGCCTTATTCGGCGATCTGGAGACGGTGGGTCTGGAATCCTTCCAACCGGCGGTGTACCGATCGTCCATTTGTTTTATGTTGGGCCCTGTTGGCCCGTGTGTCTGTATATTTTTTGAAATTATAAATGGTGGTGCCCTGGGTTTATGTGACTCACGCGCTGGAGTCTGGGTGTGCCCTGTCTGCCGGGGCTGGGCGTCCCGGTGTTCCTTTGTCGTGCGTTGTGGTTCGAGGTCTCCCCCTCCTCCCAAGAAAAACTCTAAACCTAAGTTGGGAGGTGGGTCTAGAATCCTTCCAACTGGGCTTCCGCGGCCCTAACACCCAGGGAGGAATCGAATCAATATTAACAAGAGATAGGAATCCGTTCTTAAGTTATCTAGCCTTTTCGACCTGATGCAATGTCGCTTTAAAATTCTTGTGCACTTTTTCTGATTGATAGAAATTGAAGGTTCTGGATCAAGAGTTGGTCGCTGCGCGACTTGAGAAACATCGTCTTTTGCACAATGGGGATTTGTCACAACTTAGACAAAAGATCTGAACTATTTAAATGCACTTATATCAAGATGAATGATTATGAAATGTTTTCTTAGGGACCTTAGAAAATGTGCATTGAATTATAAATCACAAAACTGAAAAAAATTTGTTGCATTTGAAAACGTACTTACTTTATTAAACATACAACAGGTACAACAATCAACAGTAAAATGTAAAAAATCTCACAATACATCTGGAATGATAAAAAACGTACGTTTTGAACATTACAATTAATCGAATTTGTCATTAAATAAATTTTATGAAAAAATAAAAGTATAAAATTCCCAACTTAAAATTCTTTACAATTTTGAGCTCATGGTAAAATACTGGCATACATTTTAGCAATCAAACTCACTCTTAGGATCAAACAGGCGTGGTTTGAAATTACCTTTTCACATACACCTCAAGTGCTAATTTTAAAAGCGTACAGTACCAATATAATAGCATTCCATATTCCCTAGTCATTATAAAAATATATATTTACTATAATTGGTTTTAGAGAAGTTTGGCACAAATCTTCAGATCTTAAAAATCACTCGTGAAAATTGTAAAAACGTAGAACGGATAGTTCGTCATTGGTGAAAGCAAGTTAAAATAACAAATTCAGCAACGAGAGTTGATAGATAATTTTGATAATTAATTTGAGCCTCTTAGTCTCCCCTACTCATATTGTCTGTCTTGTGCTTGCCAGCTAAATGCGCCGAATTCCCTTAAGTTTGGTGATCCCAGATCATTGCAAATTCTTTAGTCGAGACTTAGAAGTAGGCACACCAGAAGTGTTTTCCCAGCGCAGAAACAGTGGTTTTCCATCTTTCTCTTATACTGCCTCGCTTGTCCTCTCATACTTGACTACATCTCGGTGCCCCTTTGAATTTATTGGTGGAAAACCAAGAGGCAGTTTCTCTCCTGCTCCAGCGACAAGATCTTATAAACTTGGTGTAGCAGTGGTTTTCCATCTTTCTCTTATACTGCCTCGCTTGTCCTCATACTTGACTACATCTCGGTGCCTCTTTGGATTTATTGGTGGAAAACCAAGAGGCAGTTTCTCTCCTGCTCCAGCGACAAGATCTTATAAACTTGGTGTAGCTTTTTCTAGACGAGGGAGATAAATAACAATGACCTTTTATATTAATCCGAGTTCAGATTTCCTATAAAAGACGAATTTGATTTTCTAGGTTTTTTAAATATTTTACAACCGACCCTTAACCATTGAAGATTAAATCATTCTGTTCTTACAAATTTCACCACCGACTCTACCATCGACGAAGTCACTATGTCTTTATAAATTTTACTACCGACTCTACAACCACTGAATCAGTAATTATGCTTTTACAAATTACTAACTCTACATCGTCATGTTTATCTTGAGTTTTTGCAAATGTGTTTATTTTGCTAAGATGATTTTCCATTTGTGCAATTTAATTTGTTGCACTGCCGAAACGAACGAGTTTTTCAATGTAAACTAAATAAACTACCGTAAGAAAAAAAATACTTCTAGTTAAGAACTATCACCAGAAAATATAAATTATCGTTGTTTTGGTGACATTAAGCGTTAATTTTCACCTATATTAAGTTATTCATGCGGAATAATTAGAGTCAGACTTCTTGCAACACATGTATTGGGCATGTTTTCAGTTCAACGAAAAAGAAAATTAAACAAATAGTACATTTAACGATAAAATTAAAAAGCGACATGGAGACATTCAATAACATTCCGTTACTTCTGGAATGAAACAGGAAATACATACTCCATGAATGTATAAGCGCCCTCTATATTTATATGCTTTATTGAAAAACACTATCGTACTTAAATGAATAAATTAATATTGTTAAAAGGTTGTCTAGTCATTTTTTCAATGTTTTAAAATTTACTTCAAACTCAACTCTTAAATTTAGTTTAAAATCAATAAAGGGAGTCGAAATTCATGATTAATTAAATAACAATTCGTCAAATAAAAAATATTTATTAAAACTTTATAACAAGAAAGCTGTTGAACAATTTGATTTAATAAAATATTTTCTTTAAAATAAGTTCTTTTTACATGCAATAGAACTTTCCTTCAAGTTATCAACAGGCAGTGGAAGACAGATTCAAGTTAATAACTAGTTTGAATATCATCAGCCTATTAGAAAATCCAAAAATTAGTGCATTTGACAGTATTTAATACAGAAATTTTATTGGATTGTAGTAATTAAAACAATTTTTCATTTTTGAAATATGAGGCAGGCCACAGTGGTTCAAGATCAGAACTGCGACGCTAAATAGGCTGAACTACACATGCGCACCGACATGTTTTCTACACGAAAACGGAGTACGCATGTGCATAGTCGGACGCTTCGCCCCATGTCCGCTCAATTTGTGGCTTGCCTAATGATGCGATTGAATGCAAAATCGATCGTCTAAAACAATTTTTTAAACAATTTAAACAAAACTGAAGACGTTAATATATGTATAAGTAAACAAAACTGGGTTTATAAACTGAAATACTCATTCCTTCCGTTATAATTACATAAAACACCGAATCTCTTCAATATGAAGCAGAAGTGAAGGATTTGCACGTGTAAATAAAATTTAAAGCAACCTGTAAATCCTTTTACATAAATAACGAGATACGAGCTATGTGCATAATACTAGTCATGTATATGAAGCTCTATTTTTAGCTACATATACCATTAACCAAATATATGCCTTCTTTCTCATTGTTACACATACTTAGACAAGTGCACGAAGCTTTCTTTGTTGCTTCATAGATGAATGTATGAATTGTGATACTCGATACAATCGATGATAATCTATACCATACTCGATTATGCATCATTTTTATTGCTGCATATAACCTAGTATGCTTCTTTCTCCCATTGCTTACATACTCTAGAAATAAACACGAGCTTTCCTTTTCATTGCTTACATACTCTATAGTCGAGTATTGTTTGAACTTTCTTTTACATCACATACATTAGTTGAATATGGAATTTTTTTATCTAACTGAACAAAAAGGCATTTTAACGGTTAAAGACAACACATTTCAACAAAGGATTTCAGTAAATACACAATGTTTAACAAACAAAAATACGCAAAACATACATAATACTATCTTGAACCTGGACAAATTTCCATTGTTCAATAAGACGATACTGCGTATTTTATACCTTAGTCACATTTTGCAATATTTAAATATCTCAGACAAGTATCTCACGAAATTTTGCCTACAAATTCACATAGGCTGTCACATATTATACACAAACGGTAACAGAGATTCATGAAAATTTTTCCTCTGGTGTTACAACTTCCAGAACTTTCTGCAGCATTTTCGTAATTTTCCCTGAAAAAGAAACAATTATTTACAGAATGTAACGAAATTAATGTATTTAAGAGCATACCATACCAAGATCGATATTCTATAAATCTTTTCCTTTAACTTCAGTTAGATTAATAAGATTCAAGATTTGGTTGCAACGTTTCATAGTCATAACGTTAGACTGCAGGGTACAAGGTGGAATAATGCGTATGAACTTAGAGGTTAACTAAATTTTCTGAAGTAGGGCGACAACTAGTTTGAGCTTGAGCAAAGAGAAACGTAACTTTCTATTTTGGTTCATAAGTTTTACGTGTTAAGATGAAAATTTTATAAATTCTATTTTTGTTGTTGTATCACCTCAAACGCAATTCGTTGTCTGAGGAAGGGTCCAACCTATGTTTGACATTCGGCCAAAAGGTGTCAAAAAATTTTAGGACACTGGATACGAGTATCAATTGCAATTACCACTCATGATAGTGCAGATACAATATCATTGGATTAAAGCAGAAACTCATTAACTGACAAATGAGAAAATTTAAAGTGCAGAATTTCCGGCTGTTCCTATGCACCTGGTTCATGGCGATTCGGCGCTAAGTACATGGAGTGGTGTTACATTACGTCAAAAAATAAAAATTATAAACATTTTGAAAGTGCTATATATTTTTTCAGACTTCAATATAATATGTCGAAAATAAGCGTTTAGTATCACCGAAAAAATGTTAATGATTGATTGAGTTTTATGGCGAAATGGCCATATTTGGCTAGCTGAGCGAAACGCACAATAGACAAGTAATGGACATACACACAAGGAAAGTTTTATTGGCAGAAGAAAGAAAAACACCCAGGGAGGAATTGAATCTGGGCCGCCTATAATTTGCAGGTTGTTAGCGCAATGGACGAGTCCACTGAGCCATGGCCAACCCAATAGACCAATTATGATACGAGTTTTTAAAATTCGACGATAAGGGCTTTATAAATAATTTGGACCTAGGTGCTTTTGAAACAAGTTTAGTAAGCATATGTAACAAAATGTCAAAACCTAAAAAAATTGAACTTAACGAGGTTTTGATAGAAAAACGATGAATAGATATCGCAAGTTTTAACTTCCCTTTTGGGGAGGGGAGCAAGAAATTAGGGATTCTAATGTTGGCGTCAGTCTGTTGATTCTTTCTAAAAGAGCACAATGAAAACAAACACCGGGACTTTAATTTTAAGACAATAAAACACTTTTTAGAAGCTGCTCACCACATAAGGAATCTTGGTTGGATAGACGGTCAATCTTGGTCTTGTAGAAGATCAAATACACAGGTAGACCAGCCAACATGATGAGCAGAACCATCCCAGTCTCAAAGGGTTCGGCGAACATTGGGACAATGGTTAGGAATATACAGCACACGAAGAATACGATGGGGCAGAAGAGGTACACCTTGATGGGTCTGTGCAGATTTGGCTGGGTCTTCCTCAATACCATCAAGGCTAGAATCACCAGCCCAGTCCAGAGCCATTGAGCGAAGCTTAGATAGTTGATGAGGACGTAGATGTCGCTGGTGCAGAGCATCAAGAGTGACATAAAACACTAGAAATAGAAAATGCGTTTTTAAAAAACAGTAGTAAATATTCCTGGAGTGAACACACAAGATAGGTAGGTAGTTGAATTAACGTCACACTGGAGCAACAAAGGGCTATTGGGGATGGAACCCACAAGAAATATAAACTGAATATTAGAAATTGAACGAAAAAACACTAGAAATAGAAAAAATTTCAAGAACATTCATTGCCTCTCTTCAAAAGCATTTGAGACTGGGTCTTCCTCGGAACCATGAAGCCCTGTATCACCAGCCCAGTCTAGAGCCATTGAGCGAAGCTTAGGTAGTTGATGAGAACGTAGATGTCACTGGTGCATAGCATCATGAGTTGCATAGAACACTAATAGAAAGTTAGTTTTTTCAAGGACATTGATTGAACAATGTTCCTGAAATGAACCCATTTCAATGAATCATTTCAGGAACATTTACAAATGTTTTTCAAAAAAGCATTCATTGTCTCTCTTCAAGAACATTTGAGGTTTAGTCTGCCTATGTACCATCAAGCCCATTATCAGCAGCTCAGTCCAGAGCCATTGAGTGAAGATTAGGTAGATGACAACACAGATGTCAACTGGTGCAAAATATCACGAGTGACACAAAACACTAAACATATAAAATGAATTTTTCCAAGAACAGTTAATGAAATGAATCCTGGTATAAAAAATACAGAGCTTCAAAAAGATTTGAGATTTTATTATTATAAGTGGGTTCAGAAAATAATTTCATGTAGTCATCTTCCTCACAGTATGTTTTACTTGTATAACTGACGTGCCTACGTATGTTTTACTTGTATGATTTAACAAACTTCGATTTACACTAATTAAACTGGTTTCAGTTTGAACTTTTCAGCTGTTTTTTAAATAAAATCTATTTCGGGGAAGGCTCGTGTCCCATGGAGACATCCCTTAGCTCTCCAAGTTGTTTTGACGAGATATATCGTCCATCAAGATCTGAACAATTTTGTTTATCAGGAGATATCCCGTCAAGATATTACCGATTTTTGATGACGAAATCAAGATCTGGTCAATTTTTCTAATGACGAGATACCTCGACGAGACAATCACCAGGATTGTTAAATGTCTGTCTAGCGAATGGATCAGAAATCAAGTATGAATCCATTTTTCCTTGTTTGGGTCCATTCCTTCCCATTCAAAAAGTCACCCAGCACAGGGCTATTTTTGTTTCAGCAACCGATTGAATTACTATGATGATAAATAAGCATTTTGTTTGCAGATAGTTGACTATCTCCAGTCTGTTTTTTTTTTCTACTTATGGGCTTAAACAAGCCTTCGATTTACATTAGATTAAGTCAATTTCAGCATTTATTCTTATAAAATCAGGAACATTCCGGGGGGTGTACCCAGGCGCTTCGAGCTTCCCTCGGGAGTGATCACCAACTAGAGAAGATGTCAAAGCTTCGTCACTAACTTTGATGGCACCAGAGGACACAAAATGGCGCTCACTAAGACCCCAAAGAACTCATTTTCGAATTGGCATTCAAAATCCATTGAAGCACAACAGGCTATTGGAGACGGTCCGGAATCAATCCCGAAGGGAAAGATCTGAGGACACCTCGTCATTTTGAACCACGGTCAGATTACGAAGTCACACCTGACCTGGCATCCCATTCTCCAAAAGTCCACGCCAACGTGACGACATTTGAGGTCACAACAAATTTAACGTGCATCAGTCCCACGTTCATAAGGTCTTTGGTTGTATCAAACTCGCAACCCTCCGGTTATTCCGTAACTCTTACCAACTGGACCACCGCGGCCCACTTTTAATAGGAAAAATCATTCAACAAATCATGTACGAGATTTTCTGAAAAACTTAACACAGCAGGCGCTAGTGTTTAGGCAACCCATTTCGGAGCTTGAGGCGCAATTTGGCATGTTAGTCGAATGCAGTTTCAGTATGTAGTTACGAAAATCTGGAAAGATTATAAACTTCCGGTGAAGAACTAATTTGATTTTTCGCCGTTTTGACACCGATGTTCAGTGTATTTTTAATAAAACATCTGCTGAAATTGCATTCGAGTAGCATGCCAAATTACGCCACAAATTATGAGAGGCAGACATAGCACTAGCTCTGTATTTAGCTATCCAGGAGAACCGCCTCAAAAAAGACATTTATGTGACAGGGATTTTCAGTGTAAACAAAAAACAAACGTAAAACGGAGATTCAACTTTATTACCCAAATGCACTCGCCCGATACATACCAAGATTATCTTAAAATGTGATTTATCGCTGTTTTGGAAACTCTTAGCGTTTAGTCTAATTTGTATTGACCCATCAATTATCACATATCAATTCGGAATTTTTATTGGCAAAGTACTGAAATCATATTCGTAAAACAAACCAAGTGACGTCACGTCCGAAACACTTGCAGGAAACACGTTTCTTCACATAAACACTACCGTCACCCACATTTAGTAGGCTGGCAGAAAACTCATACGACTCTAAACAAATAAGCCCAAGGCCAACACAATCTGGAGTTTTATTATAATTATGTTTCAGCGACAAAACTATTAAAAAGATTAATGTATTATCAATCATCCAGTATATTTCAAATTCATGTAAGCAACAGAAATAACTCCTCAAGCCGAATTTATTCAGAAATATGAAATTATATTTACCGTCAAAAGCAGAGCAGGAATGGGGGTGCATCGACGAATACTTATCATTCCAAGAATTTCAGGCAACTGGCCTTCATGAGCTCCCATAGCGAAGAACCTTTTAAAAGAAAAGAGGCATCATAATCCTTCCTGGTAGGTAGGTTGGGATTTACCTGGCGCTTGAGCCAACTTTGGCTAAGCTGTGTCAAAACAAGTTTTAAAATTACATAATAAAAGGAGGTCGAAAATGTTTTCAAATTAAAAGCAAAATCTATATCAGAAAATACAAAACAATTTGTGTCATGTCAGTATTGATTTCTTATAAATTAAAAAAGTTGGGACCATAAATTTTTTCTATGTCAGATAAGTCTACAAAGGAACGAATTAAAAATATTTTCTAAAATACTTAACGCTCCAAGTGGTTTTGACGAGATATCTCGTCAAAGATCGGGTCAATTTTGTTAGTGACGAGACACCTAGTTGAGACAAAACTGCCCTATTACTCCAAGGGAATGAATATCTAAATAGGAAAAACAAATTGTCCGTTTCCCAGAACTAGTGACAATATGGAATAGGTTCTTGCATCATAGCCTGACCAATACAGGACAGTTTTCGACATGTAGATAAACCACCAGGAGGGTTAAGAGCAGGACATTATATAAGAATGTGCCGAACTGTAATGGGGCAATGTTGTGCATCCTGTTTGGTTGTTTTCGAGTTTTACGGTGTAAGGGTCATATTTGGCCAAGCTGAGCAAAACACAGGACAGAAGACACAATGAGAGGAAGAAAAAGCAGAAGGGTAGGCTAGGATAAAAATGAAAGGGAGGAAATATCACTCAGGTACCTCGGGGTTGTGATGCCCTAAGACACCTAGGTTAGATTTAGCCAGGGAGGTTAGATTTAGCCAGGGAGGTAACATCTATTATTGTCGAATTAGTTTGTTAATAGGTACAATGAAAATTTATGTTCCACCAGCGGGCCGAGCTACTAAAGGCGTCGCTCTTAAGAAACTGGTGGAAATCTCTAACCAAATGCTTGGTTACGAGATCGAATCTCGTATGTACCGAAGTCGGGTTGACTACTGAAGTTTTCTGGTTTCAAGACAACACGCAAATGTGGACCAGCTTCCCTAAGAGTACTGCAGGAAGGCATGTGTGTGTACCCACAGTTCAAGGTGGCTGCTATGTTGCAACAGCAACCATAATGCTCTGGTGTAATGCAGGCTGCTACGTTCTTGAAGGTAATTAATTAACGTCACACTGGAGCAACACAAGGGGTTATTGGCGATGGTCCGGGATCAATCCTAAGTGGAAAAGTTCAAGTACAACGCCTCGTAATTTTGAACTACGATCAGATGACGAGAACAACACCTGAGATGCAACCCCACTCTCCAAACTTCCACACCTCGCCAACGTGAGGACGTTTGAGGTCACGATAGATTTAACGTGCACCAGCCCCCTTTGTACACGACTGTCTTTGTTTGGATTCGAAATCGCAACCCTCCGGTTGCTAATCCGTTGCTCTTCCAACTAGGCTATTGCGGCCACAGTGCTGGAAGGATCATACGATTCATAAGCTGGCATCGGAGGAAATTTTAAATTTATGCATTGCAATCTGATGGATCGCTTTTTCCGTACGACTCAAAAACAATTCTTGCTGCTCTGAATTAATTGTAATAGGAATTCATAGTAATGCTCTTATTTTATTTTTTATTTCAACGTACCTGGCTGAAGTGAAGAGATTGCCATTCACTCCTCCAAAAGTGGAAAGCGCAACGAAAAAAGGCATGCACCAGGCCACTTCCTTGCCAAACATGATGTTCGAAAATGTCTGAAAAAGATTTAAAATTATTCCTTTGGCACCATTACTACACAAATAGTTTTCCTATATGTATTTTTCATGTAGTTAAATCCTGAGTTTTTGTAAAGTGTTTTAGGTTTAGCAATTGGTACTCTTATTTAGTGGTTTGCTTCATATCGCCATAATACTTGAATACAACTTCAGCAAGTCGCTTATGTAAAAATTAACGTGAAACATCGTCAACCCGGTGATAAACCAAATAAGTTATTAACAAGGAAGTACGCTTTCTCCTGTCGCTTATATTTACACTAAAATACCTTCTTGTAAGCAGAGAAAAAAGTGGGAGAAATAACTTTGTTTTTACTTATAAAATTTAGAGTTTTGGAAAAAAGAAATGAAATCTAGAATACCAGATTTTATTTTATGTTTTAGTTTATTTTTATAATTCTATTCGTGCATCCCCACAAAATTACAATGTACCTTGTTAAGGGATCAGCAGATGTTTAGTATTCCACGTTCCAATAATAACTTGGAGCTGTTGGTTGCAACAGTTTATACGGACGCACTTATACTAGTTCGGTTTCTACCGAGTTGATATTTGAATCACGTGGTTTGAACGAGTCTACTCATTACATAAGGGGACAGGTTAAATGTAAACAATGCGCTCGCACAATTGGCGTATTTATTGTGATTTCTGGTTCAAAGTCAACCGTTGGGTGCCGGAAGCGATAGCAGTGATTACCAGACGGCGAAACAAATAATCTCCTACGGTGGTCGATATGCATATGGAAGCCCTTTCTCGTCGCAGGCTTACCACCTTTCTGCATATGGGCTTCCCAAGGACATTTGCTTTCTCATTGAAGCAGCACTATAGTTGCAACTATATCTCGATATGCTAACCTTCCATCAGGACCCAAGTAGTCTTAAAGCCAAAACATTTTTTTACCCACGCCTTTTCCTCCAATCCTTTTCGTTATAAGTCAATCCCTCAGCCAAATAGTCTAGAAACAGAAATAAAATTTATTGTTGCTAATCTCCACGTCTAGCTTCCAGCTAGACCAAATCCACAAGTCCATTCACCCGCACAAAGTCAAAACAAAAGAGGTTCAGAAAACAGGTCGTCACGGGACAACCGCAGGCACTCGAGAATGTACGCTGGGGAGGCTTGGTCGGTCTGGCATTTAAGGTAAACAGGATGAATCTTGCGACCACGGCAAAATGTGAGACACCTCAGATAGCCACTGAAAAAGCGGGAGAGCGCTGTCTGAATATGTCGCAATTGAGAGCAAGAGATCTTCCGGGGCAATTCCCACTATACCGAGTGTACCGGGGGAACCGATCCATGCCTTCTTACCTTCAATAAAATGTGTAATTATATCAGCAGTATTATTCACTACGACTCCAGTAAGATCGGGGGAACTATTGAGATGGGTTGGTTTTAGCTTTTAAGGCGCAAGGGCCATATATTTAGCCAAACTGCGCCAAACACAAGACAACGTCAAGTAAAAAATGTTGCGAAAGGGAAAAAAGAGGGATCGGGGAATAAAGTAGTGTGATAAAGGTAGAAAAGGATCACACTTATGTGTCCCGGAAGCACTACTCCCGTGTTTACTAGACACTAAACCCCATGGGAAAAGAAAAGATAATTTGAGTACCTCGGATTCGTGAAGCCCGTACACCTAAAGGAGATATGCTCCAGAGATACTACTGAGGTGGGTTTCGGTCATGTCTGAAAGGTCAGAGGACATGTTGGCGAGTCTGACAAGCCCATTAAACAGATAATTTTGCCGATTCGGCAGATTATGAGTCGTCCAGTGAGAACACAAAAAAAGGCTACTCCTATAGCACTCGGTAGTTGCAACTGAGACCTTAGCATGGTGAAGCCAAAACATCAATTCCTGATTTCCCTTGTATCACTCTAATTTGATTCTCGCTAATTTCGACAACTGTCCGTTTCTACGGTTCTGCCTAATGTTAAGTTAGATTCCGAAGTAGTGGTAGAAGTGTGACGACACTTTATTTTCTTGTCAAAAGCGCGTTTCATGGATGAAAACAACGTATTTACCCAAATCCAGCATATCAGTATTTATGAAACCATTTCATTATCAAGATGTCTGTAGAGGTATGAGTTTCGAAAAGGAAAACAATTTGTCGTACGAAATATATGCACTAGAGGGAAAGGGAGGAAAGTAGGAAATTTTAATCATCAGATGCAGAGATGTGTGCATTTCACGATAAGAAAATGGCAAGAAAAATGGTTTGTGGATTTTCAAATGATCTTAAAATTCAGAAACTAAAGAGAGCCATAAGTGCAGAAAATCGTATAATTTGTCTAAAGTTATACAAAATCTATCAGGAAATTGATTAAATTTTACAGTGACTATAAATTCAATATGGAAGTAGATGGGACATGTTGAGAAAACACTAATTTTTATACACCGTGATTTTCAATCTTGATTTTTAAGCGAAGATCTAGTGCGCATGTGATACTATGGAGGGTACTTGAATTAAGATCTCACTGGAGCAACACAACGGGATATTGGCCAGGATCAATTCAGAAGGGAAATATCCAAGGCAACATCTCGTATTTTTGAACCATTGTCAGACGACGAGGTCAACACCTGAGCTGGCACCCCACTCTCCAAACTTCTATATCACTCCAACGTTCAGTCCCCGCATATACGAGTCAGTGGACCCAGTTTTTGAACTCGCAACCCTCAAGTTGCTAATCCGCAACTCTTCCAGTTGGGTTACCATGGCATACTAACGATGGTACTGGTCTACTTTTCCAAATGTTTTAGTTGGTTGGATTTAGGGCTAAGATGTCTTCTAGAATTGCAACCACTAATTATAAAGTTACGCCTAGTTAGTTATACCTAGTACCACTAATTATAAAGTTAAATCAAGTTACCTACTTGATCTGCTGAGGAAACTGTCAGCAGAAAATGAACTTAAGAGCATTCAATGACCTATAGGCCATTGAATTCAGATTGAGTTAACTTGGGGACAAATAAAGTGCATGGTTACCTCACCCATATCCACCAACATATTTTTGACTACGCTTCAAAGTCAATTATTGCAGTTAGGTGTTCAATTCCTAAAAATTGCATAAAATCAAAAATCAACTCAAATTTTTACTAAATCAAAAGGCCAGTGGAATACAACTTTGCAACACAAGCAAATGCTATCTATTACGACTTCTGAGAAATATTTAAAAAATTGCAAAATCCTTTGGCCCAATTTGTTTACAAGAATTGTTGAGTAAAATACCAAACATTTTACCGAAAGATATTTATTGAAAAGTAAGAACTCATATATATAATTTTCAGACGATAATTATTAATTTAAAAAGTATAAATTTGAAGTTTTGAAAATCATTTTTATTAATGTCTTAATCTCCTTTTCATTGCCACCATGGTAAAGAATATCAAAGATAAATAAAATGTCATAAAAATTGCATGCAAAACATCAAATTTATACTTCTAATTAATAATTATCGTCTAATAAAATATAAATAAGAATTTTTACATTTAATAATTGTTTGATGAAATATTTTCTTGGTATTTAACTCAACAATAGATGGTTGTTTTCGGGTTTTATGGCGCAATGGCTATATTTGGACAAGCTACCCCAAACACAAGACACACAATGAGGGAGGAATAAAAGCAAAAAGCAGAAAGGTAGGCGAGGGTAAAAATGAAAGGGAGGGATCACTCGGGAACGTAATAGAACTTTCCAAATTACTTTTCGTTCCTAAATCATTACGCATTGACTTATTTTGTATTGGAACTTTTTTATCCACTTTCCTATACAGCAGCTTAAAACTATGCGCATTTAGAAGTAAATTGCTAGACTTCATTTTCCGAAGGAATTCTAAAAACTCCAAATTCAATTTCCAGTTTACTTTCAACAATTAGAAATATTTCGCCATTCTTCAGAAACAATTAAAACAAATTGAAAAAAAGCAACGATTCTGTGAGGGTAAGAATATAAAAAGCAAGACTTATTGAAAAAGCGGGACAAAACCACCGCGTATTAAATCCTCGAGCCGATTCGTAGTATCTTGTTTTTAAAAAGAAAAAGGGTTCCAAGAGGGAGCAATTTGCGGCGAACTTGAATGTTGCCACGGGCAATTCCATAGCAACGCTCCATCGCACAATTCCAGCGATGGAGCGTTGCTATGGAAACGGCATGAGCCACAGCAACACGTTGATGAAAGTTTTCGAACGCTTGCGAAAGAATATAATCATTGCCGATGCCAGGAAATAAAGAAACAAAAGAATGCGTAAGGCTGTCATTAGAAAAACAAAATTCACAGGATCTTGAGAAAGAAAGACTAGTTTTAATTTAAGTATAAAAACTTCCGAGTCTTAAGATTCAATAGAAGGAATTCATTTCCACATTCTAAAGATGGATGCAATAATTATATTCGAATCATTGACCAATTGTTTTTAAAATATAAATATATTCCACAATGAATTAACCTTGCAGAAAAATTTCACATCTTTATTATAAAATAAAGTGTTTGTGTATGCATGCTGTGTCCAAACGAATCTATATCACTTAGCCATGAAATTTGGCACAGGTAGTCCTAAAGGTGACTGAATGACCCTCGAAGCCCCAATTTTAAAATTTAATCTAGAATTTTTTAATTAATATTTTGGGCTGTGCGCATAGCCCCTCCTCCACTATGGCGTATCTGCGCAGACCGAACCGACAAAAATAGCTATCGCGCATGCTAACTTCTATTAATGTTTTGAAACTGTGAACCATCCAACGTATTCAAAGCGCTCTTGATTAAAACCCAGAAAATCACGCAAAAAGTGATCGCTCACCAAATTTGGACCTCAAATACAAAACCTAAAAAAAAAATTTTTTTTAGCCGAAGACGCTTTGAATTTAGCCAATTGATGTAACTTGTAATATTCCTAAGTGTTCCTTGAAAGGCTCATATTATGACAAGCTTGTTGCTAAGTGGAACGAAGAGTATGTCTCGCTGAGAAAGCTGGCCACACCAAAAAATTTTTTCCTACTATTAAGCATAGATTGAACTCAGAATTATTTTTCTTTACAAACTTCCAAATTACACAATTTTTATCTGGCCATGGAAATTTTGCTAAATATCTATATAGGTTTCATCTTCGGACTAATGATTTGTGCGAGTGTTTTAAAAAGCAGCCACAAGATGTAGAGCATTTGCTTTTTAATTGTCCTGCATTTAAAACTTCAAGAATGTGTCTGCAAAATTATTTGAGAAAATTAGGTAAAACATGGCCAGTGAAACTCAATGTTTTTGTAAAATCTAATCTGCTTTTTACTCATTTGTCAAGCTCAAAATCTTGTAATTTTAGTTAAATTGTTTTCCACTGTTTCTTTGTTAAATCAACTTACTTCTGTAAGCCCCGTGTTGTACTTCTGTGGTGCACGGGGAGTTTGCTTTTGTTCAATAAAAAAATAATAAAAAAAATACAAAACAAAAAAAAAACATCCACAAAAAAATTTCAATACCCGGAGCACACCAAGGGGTCGGAAAAGATACATCAAAAGAAACACCAAAAGCCAGAAAATCCGACCAGTGAACTCCACGATAAAATCTCTGAAAAGAGGTGGACGATCATCAAGCGTGAGTACAAACTATTAAAAATAATGTTCTTAAAGAGCAAAAATTTTACTTCAAAACAATAGTGGTTTTATAAAATTGTGATAAATGTCTTTGAAGAAATTAGCATTTATATATTTAATTAAAGCTTTCAAAATCAATTAAAAATCCTAATAGAATGTCAGAGGTTTGGTACTCCAAATTTAAAGCTTTTATCATCAAGTGGACCAACTTTCCTGAAGAACCCCAAAAATAATTCAAATTAATTGAAAATTCTCAAGTGGACCAACTGTCTCAAAACGTCAAAATTAAAAGTATGTTGGTTTTAATAAATTACATGAAATAAAGTAACAGTGTTTATTATTGTTTAATTTGGTTTTGATTTCGCTGACATTGTGATTCATGTAGGTTGTTTGTAGGAATCAGTGAGGTGACATAACAAGACTTTTTAAAAGTATAGCGTTATAGTTGGATTCAATCACATTTTTATTTTAGTAGTGGTTATTTCATAACTTACTCTTGAATTTGTATAATTTCTGCAAAGTCCTACCGAGTGAAGAACTTATGGAAAGAAACTATGACGCGAATGTACTCGCAACATACAGAAGAGAATGAGCCAAAAATGGTCCAAGATCAAAAGGAAGCATTTGACAATATTACAAGAGCAGTTTTTGATAGGCGCGGTGGTATATTCTTTTTGGATGCTCCAGGCGGTACAGGGAAGACTTTTCTCAAACTTCTTTTGGCTGAAGTGCGACAGAGAAACGAGATTGACCTGGCTCTTGCTTTATCAGGCTTTGCCGCAACTCTATTGACAGGAGGGAGAACAGCTCATTCGGCTTTCAAGTAACCCTTAAATCTGGCAAACGCGGAGACTCCGACATGTAACATTTCAAGAAATTCAGGAAAGGAAAAGGTTCTACAGAATTGCAAGCTCATTGTCTGGGATGAATGTACTATGTCCCACAAAGCCGCATTCGAAGCACTTGATGTCACGTTGAAAGACATCAGACGTAACAATGGCAGAATGGGAGGCGTCACTATGGTGTTGGCTGGCGACTTTCAACAGACACTTCCGGTTATTCCCTGTGGAACCAGGGCGGATGAAATGCAGTCCTGCTTCAAATCATCTTACATTTGGAATGGCATTCATAGACGTCGACTATCAACAAACATGCGAGTTCATGTCAACGGTGTTCCCTCTGCCCAGCAATTTGCAGACAACTTACTTCAACTAGGAAATGGTGCCATTACTTCGAATAATCAAGATGGATGTATAGCAATGCAAAGCATTGGAAGGATTGTGAAAACTGAACGAGAGCTGAAAGAGGCGGTGTTTCCATATGTGGCGCAGCACTTTACTGATCACGCATGGCTGTGCCAAAGAGCAATTCTTGCCCCAAGAAACGAAGATGTCAATGTCATCAATACGCAACTTTTACAAGAATTGCCCGGTAGTGTTCAAATTTACAAATCTATCGACACTACATGTGAAACAGATGAGGCTGTGAACTACACAACAGTTTTTGAACACATAGGAGCCATTTGGAGTACCCTCGCACATATTAGAGCTGAAGATTGGGACACCGATTATGCTTCTCAGAAATCTTCATCCACCTTCACTCTGCAATGGAACAAGACTATCAAGAAACTGATGCCGAATATTATTGAAGCCACCATCATGACTGGACATGCCGCAGGCGAAGACGTATTCATTCCTAGGATCCCAATCATCCCTTCGGATCTCCCATTCCAATTTAAACGCCTTCAGTTCCCTGTTCGTTTGAGTTTCGCCATGAGCATCAACAAGGCACAAGGACAATCGCTGAAAGTTGTAGGACTCGATCTCATTAAACTGTGTTTCTCCCATGGTCAACTGTATGTGGGTTGTTCACGAGTTGGAAACCCGAGAATCTTTACATCCTACCTCCAAATGGAAGAACATTGAACATAATGTATTATGAAGCTCTCTAAGCAAGGATCAGTGAGGTGGAAGGAATGAGGCTTTGTCCGTGTCATGCCCGTGTCATGTCGGGAGGTGGCGGGACTCATTCTTAAATTTATTGTTTTTTCTTATTAATGTTTTCAGTATCAGTGAGGACATAACAAGTATGATGTCACGGGCAACGCCGTGTGGGTACTGCTAGTAACTAATATAAACAATTCTACCCTCCATGAAATTGATGACTACGACTATTATAACCCAAATAAAAGTAAAAGGCCGATCAATTTAATCTAAAAAACATAAATTAGGCAGTTGTGTGTGCATTACCTCACAATCCCTACTCTTAAATAAACCAGTTGAATAAATTCAAGCTTTCAGAGGACCGACTTGGAGAAACTGATTTTTAAAAGGTATCTCCGCTTCAAATCCGTACAGCAAGCAACAAATGCTGCCACAAAAAAACAGAATAGACAGGATTAAATTATGTTCCATCGATTGCGGGTAGGACCATGGCAGGAAACCCCGGGAAATTGACTCCCTCTTAATAAAGTGTTTTTGCTCTATATTAGTTTAGCTTTTCTTAGTTTTTTCAGAACCTCATCATAAATTGATCAACTCTAATATATGATGTTTCATAGAAGAGAAGTCTACACAAGACACGAGATAAAAGCTCCTACGGAACTAGGTTTACAAACCCAACATCACCAGGCAGTTCGGTCTTACTTGATTCCCAAGCTTATTCGGCCCATCAAGCTTGGTAATCTGGCTTTGCCCTAAGATGCTGTTTAACTATTCATCTTATTATAAATACATTATGGATTATTAATTTTGTATGATTTCAAACCGAAATAAGCCGGTTGATTTTAAGTTCCGATTCTTGATTATTCGACTGACTATTACGTAAGATTTCTCAAGAACCCTTACTCAAGCTGCCCGAACAGTTTTTATGACAATCTACTGATTCCAATGCTTTCTTTAATGATTTGAAATTAGCGTTACTTGAAAAATTTTCTCCTGAAAGAAAAAATCGGAAAATATTTTTTTCCGTCCGGACGACCGTAAAATCGGGAAGTTGGCAGGTCCTTTGCAAAGACCTTTTCAAAAATCGAATAAGATCATAACGTTGTCATAACAAAATTCCATTTTAAATTTTTGACCCCCTCCCAAATAAAATCCTGTGTTCGATAGATATATTTTTATTTTAGCCAGTGTGTAGCACTTGAAAAACATTCCTTCACTAGAGTAAACACTCAGCATAAAAACATGGAAAACAGAGACAAAACATCAAAACGAGATTAAAAAATAGATAAACAGCAGTTAATCAGTCTGTAGGTTTTGAAGTAAATCTTTTGTCTTCCAATATCATTGGAAATGCCTCCCGACAATTTTGGGCAAACCCCAAGGGAGGGTGGAGTCCATTTCGTCTACCTTAATACATGACACAATTTGGATTGATGGAAATTTTGAATCTACAGGTGTTTTGAATCCAGGCAGTCACGTCCAGTCTCCAATCTGAAGGCAGCAACAGCATCTCGACGGAGGGTGCCGGAATTTTAGAAAGGGAATTCCTCAATCTTTATCTTTGATTTCTTCTGTCTGTCTAGCGTGGGAATTTTTCCCATTGTGTTTTATAATTCGTGTAATACTTGAATGATGCAATTCACTTTGTGAAAGTAACAAAATACTCGTCACTTTTTTGCCACTATATCAGCCATCTCATTTCCGCAAATACCACAATGTGCGGGAACCCACTGTAGAATGACAACTTTATTTTTTTATTGGAAAACTACAATCAATAAAGTTGTCATTATACAATGGGTTCCAGAAACATTGACAAGTGAATGCGGATTCCTTAATTTGAGCTAAAAAAAGATCAGGTTTCTTAGCTTTTCATGACCCAAGAATTCATAAAGCAGTCAATGATTTCAGAAAACCCTAGACAGCCCTCCACATTAAATCTATGAGGGTCGAGCGAAATTCAGAGAAAAACAAATCATTTCCTCACCACAGCAACAGCGGGGGAGGCCAGTAACTCCGTCGGCGTGACTACGGCAAAGTATGCCACATTCGTCAGGACGTAGACGCACGTCACCAACGGTAGACCAATCCAGATCGCTCGGGGCAGGTTCCTGCGAGAATTAAAAGGCTATTAAGAATGCTTGACAGAAACAATTTAGATGCACTCGTTTAATCATCCAATCAAGAATTGAAACCGCGGGCACACAAAAGGAGCTATGATGAATTTCGAGTGACTGTTAATACATACCGTGGAAGCTTGCCATTCAAACTGTCATTGATGGATCGGTTTTCAAAGTTTGGTTGGGGTATAGTACCAGGGCCATATTTGGCCCAAGCTTATCCAAATATTTAAAATTTCTGAGTCCCAAAGTACCTTAAATAGACACTAAAATGTCTTTCAGGGAGGGTTTCCCTCAGGTTGTTTTTTACGGCGAAAGGGCTAGATCTGTCCCATCTGCGCCAAACGATGCTTTTTCCGTCAAATAAATGGACACACAAGGTTAGTTGGTTGTTTTATGGAATATGTATCATATTGGCCAAATTGCGTCAAACACAAGACAATGTGATAGGCATTCACTCACAAGGAGTTTCACTGACACGGAATGAGTCCATGTAAGGTTCAAAGGTTGATAAGAGTTCATGTAAAGTCCAATAGTCCAACAAACAAATCTACCTCCTATATTCATGCCTATAGAAGTGAATACCTATATTCTACAAGACGCTTGGTTATTATTCTCATATTTGTCAAGCCATGCCGTTCTGAATTATTTCACATTCAGGCTGAATTACCCTTTACTCCCACTTGTAGGCTATCCTAAAATCTGTCCTTATTCCTGATCTGATCACATAAACTACGATGCATCGTGATTTTGTGTTGCACTTGAAGCTGTGTGGTTCCTGGCTTTATTAGACACCATCATAACGAACTAGGAATGGTAATTTAAGAACATTCAACATATACTTTAAATTAATATATTTAAAAGTATTTTTCGATCCAAAAAATATTTAAATTTAGTCTTCTTTAAGTTTGCGTTCTGGGCTACAGCCTACATAGCCTATTAAAAGTAAATTCTAAAATTTGTTTTGCGACCCACACTTTGAGAATCCCTGCATTGAACAAACAACTTCTAAAACACCGACGTTTATTTACTAATGCATTGATGGGGCAGGATTCCTACTCAAGAAAAAGAAAAATTAAGGCCTTATTCATGCTTTTAAGGCTACGTTTCGTATAGATCGCAATAGATTAACCCGTGATTGTACAGGTAAAGAACAAATTTTTGCAAACCTATAAATATGCCGTCGAATTTTGGTGAAACTTGACCTTGAACGAGTATCATTGTCCTTGGTTTTGATGGTTGGTTCGTATGTTGGCCGCAATGGCTCAAGGGTCATATTTGTTTTATGGCTCAAGGGCCATATTTGGCCATGCTGCGCCAGAAACAAGATATGAAATATCAAGTACACAATGAAAATTTTACTGATAAAGAGAGAAATACATCCAGGGATGAATCGCACCTGACAGTGAACCTGCGCAGCCTACAACCCGTAAGTTGCTAGTGCAGTGAGCATACCCACTGAGCCACGACAATCCCGACCTTGGATTTGAAAGTAAGTGGAATAAAATATAGTGTTCTTGTAAAAATAAGGCTTTTTACGGCCCGTAAGAACAAAAATGAGAAATAGGGTGTTTTTAAGGCCAGTGGGAACCCTTTGGAGGTTGTATCACTGTACAAAAAAGCAAAGTGAAATTATATCATGAATGCGCAAGCTATTCAGGTGTCGGTAGTGAAATTCAAAACTCGGTAACCTTGCTTTCCTTTTTTCTTTCTTCATTCGTTAGAACAAGGCATGACCTTGGCATTAATCCGAAACTGAGAACTAGCGAATCTGTCATATTCCGAACTAATTTGAACATCCACTTGTTCGCTGAAGCGAAGGTTCCCAAGAGTCAGTTTTCATTAGTTGCAGACAGGTATTAATCCGATGTTGTCTTTCACGGTTCATTGATTTCACTATCTGAAGTTGGGCGAAATCTTGTTAGATGGGGAAAAATTGCCAACACTGATGCAAAGTCCAATGTAAATAGACGCGGATTATCGGTCGTGTTTGGCATTGAAATGAAAAGTATAAGTGAGGCGAGAAGGTTTGGGTTTCCAGCCATCTGAAAAACAGCTTGGTGCGAGCTTATTTTCTGGTAGTGTTTCAAAGAAAATCGTCATTGTTTATTTCATAAATAGTGCAATTAAACCGTTTATGTAAAGGGTATTGAAACTCCTTGAGTCAACTGTATGCGATTATGAAACTGCGAAACCATTAAGAGCTTTCTCATGAACTGTCAGATCGTCAATAAACGAATTTAACAAAAATTCATAAATAATGTCAATGGGAGTTATCCATTTTCTTTTATTGATATACGTAATGTATTCCTATTGATTTTACTTCATCGCCATTTTGTGCATACTCTAAAATCAGTGGGAAAATATTTCACGATGGTTTTCTACATACATAAATCATGTTCAACTATTTCTATTCAAATCAAAATTTGGTTTCGTAATTTCATTTAATGAAGAAGTCTTATTGCTTTATTGAAGAGAGACTAAAATTTACATTCTAAGACCTCTTAAAGAAAAGTTGTTATCAATAAATCGTGTCATAAGCGTTATTTTAAATATTTCCCTTCTTTTAGTAACTAAAACATGGAGACAATCAATCTAGAGAATAAAGTATATATTATAGAAATTGTATCAGTAATTAAGGATGGTAAACACAGCACTTGTACTTGAAAAACTTTAAATGTGCCTCAATCACTTTCTAAAGGAAACAATTTTTGATGTTTTATAAATTTTAGAGGAATAAGTGATTACTTACTTATATGGATCCTTTAGTTCACCAGTTACGAAATTCAGATAATTCCTGTAAAATGAATTTTTAATTTAAATAAATCATAAAGTCTAAAAAGAGTAAAGTCTTAATGTAGAGATAAGATCAGAATTTAATAAAGTGCTGACAGTACTAAAGCATTTTTTTTAAATAAGGATTCATGATCCATCCCTCAAAATGCATCTTTGTTATTTTATAACTAAAGTACTCAGACACAAAGTAGAAAGTAAATGGGAAAAGCGGATGAATCATGAGAGCAGATGATGGGTTTAACATTTTAATTAACGTATTAAAATTCAAACGAATTAGTGTACTACCGTTGTAGTTAAGAAAGCAGAATCTCCAAATAGTCTTTGCCCGTTGCAGATTGTTACATGCTGCGTGAATAAGTGTCTAATACTTAAGGTGATACAGTAAGTACCCTTGGAACTATTTTTGATTTTAATTTACAACAAAATGTTTTAATTGCAACTATACGCATGAAATATACATTACAAAAGAAATCATTTTTACACAAATAATTAAAAAATTCAATTACCAAATATTTTATAATTTCTACTCCTGCAAATTTTAATTCTTCAAATATTAAAATCAAAAATATTTTTTTTATTTAATAAAATATTTTTATTTTCCTTGAAGTGTGTCCCACAATTTTGTGGATGGGTTTACATGCACTCCTTAAATGATATTTATTTTCTACAAATACTATGAAAGACAGTAAAGCAGTCAATTGATTTTACCAATTTTTTTAATTAACTATTTTTCTAATTTCTTATTCCATCATAAAAAGCAGCAAAAACGTTTCAAATCTATATTAATTTTAAAGTTCAAGAATTTTAAGTACATTGTTATCATGAAAAAGAAAACAGACAAAGGACAAAAAATTTAGGCATTTCCACTCCTGACATTCTATAGGAAAACTTTAATAACTCTAAATAATGTAGTTACAGCTATGACTACATTAACTTTTCCACACATTTTCTTTAAAGCTGCACGAGTAATATATAACGCAAAAACTTGATATTTTTGGTCATTTTTAGGGTACTGTATTCTTAACACTATATAAAAGTATAATTGAACTGTCGATTGACTAAGCGAAGTGTTTCATAAAGTTTTGAGGCATCCAGATATTTTCATACACAGCATTTTAAAATCTGTTAACCCTGAAGACCAAACATGGAGATATTGTCTTCTTGAATAACAAAGCGGAATAAATATTTCTTCCCCTTTGAGCAAGATGATCTTACTGAGACTAGAAACTTTGGGGGTTTCCTCATCGAATAAAGAAGCCTTACCAGCGCTATTTTCTGTTTTGAACATCGACTCTCAGAATGGTGAATGTGTGATTAAGATTCGATTACAGCCGTAGTGCGGTAATCTAGATACACAATTATACAATATTAGCTTGTTTATGACTAGCTGAATTTAGTTTATCCATTATATTATCTCTTGGTTACGCTATTGAGTCTTAATATAATGCATAGTAAAGGTATGTATCGGTAGAATATGCGCTACCAATCGCAATGCTCATTTTTCTTAGGCTTACAGTAAAACTGAAAGTATCAATTGTTTGAAAAATATTCGCAAATCCCTAAATATTGTGAATAGATTCGAGTAGCTCAAAACCATGTATTTTTATAAATTCGAAAATGAATGCCTGAATAAAAGATGTATCCGTTTCTTGCTGAAAAAGGTCAAACTGGTCTTCAAAAAGGTCTTGTGAACAAATATTTCATGAATTAACCATTTTTGAGAAACTTTAAAGATGTGCCACGATTAGCGTTAGGTACTATAGGACCTATAGTAAATTCAACCCTGCCTACTTCCTAAAGAGGCTGAAAGATCTTCAAAGAATCAACCACACAACAGTACACACAAACATTTTTCCGAGACTTTCAAGGAATCCAATTACATAAAAAAAGTACGCAAACATTTTTTCCTGAGGAATCTTCAAAGAATTCAACTGCAAACCAAGAACGTAAATGTATTTCCCAGCTTTGTCTACGTACTAAGGTGGTTGGAGGATCTCCATAGTGACCACGTACACAACCAAGCACATAAATGTGTTCCCCAGCATTATCTGCTTACCAAGGATGCTGGAGGACCTACGAAGAAACCACTCCCAAAAAGTACAGAAACAGATCCCCGAATATGTAAAATGTAAAAATACTCTGTTGAGTGAAAGGTATTGTAGAAGGGCTAATTATAACAAGCCTATGCCCATGTATATTTAATGTATGTAACCCAATTTATTGAAATAACTGCTTTGATATTTAGAGATGTTTCCAAAATACCAGGGGAAAACTCTTGACAAATTCTATAAGAGTTAAAAGGATCATTAGAATTCTGAATATGTATGACTTATTGCTTCCTTTTCATGAATCCGAATCTACAATACGTAGTTCTAAAAACAGATTCAAACCCCGAGGTACAGTGGAGGTTTAGTGCTTAGGTTCACTGTACCAAAGCACTAAAACTTTATCAGATCATAAATCAAGATCAGGTTTTAGACTGAATTGATTCATTTGATCAAGAAACTAACTGTTCTGTTGGTGATTAGTTTAATTCTTTGAAGGGGTGTGTGCTAGAAAGGGTTTTGAAAAAATAAGCTTAATAAGTGAAGAGACATCACCTTATCTTTTTTTCTCATAACAAAAATTTAGTATACTTAGGTGTACTTAAAGGACAACTATTGTCTCACCCACCCATCATATTATATATCTTATTATACCTAGAATATTTGCCTGAGGGGCCTTATTTATATCTTCAAAATTTATATATCCCCTTTTAGGAGCCTTATTATACCTAGAATATATAACTTAGGGCCTTATTATACCTTCAATATTTATATACATGAGGAGCCTTATATCTAGGATATTTATGTACCTGAGAGGGTTTTATTATACCTAGAATATTTAAATACCTGAAGGGCCTTATTATACCTTAAATAATTATATACCTAAGGGGCCTTATACCTAGAATATTTATATACCTTAATTATACCTAGAATATTTATATACATGAGGGCCTTTTATCCTAGAATATTCGTATACTAGCGGATTTATTATACCTATATACATAGAACATATCGCTTCATATATTTACATTATATACTCAGCTTTAACCATTTCAAGGTGACATTATATTGCCCCTCAAAGGATAAATGCATGCGTTTCGATCAGTTCCAAATTCCGCAAACGTGAGGACATTCGAGACCACGAAAGATTTAACGTGCATAAAACCCAATGCACACGCCGGTATTTGGTTGAATCGAGTTTCAAACTCGCAACCTTCCGGTTGCTAATCCGCTGCTCTTCCAACAAGATTGCCATGGCTAGGGGTGTAATGGAAGAATGCCCGAGAAAGTATTTGTGGTACGGATTTTAAAATCTCCATCGGGACCTTATTTGCAATGGAGACGAGAAAACTATTGCGCTGAGGCGGTAATATTCAAATGAGAGAGTTGAAATGAGGCGAGGATGGAAAAAAGTAAGGCGAAAGTAATATACTAAAGGATTCAATCCGATTGGTTGTTTTTAGGTTTTATGATGCAAGGGCCATATTTGGCCAAGCTGCGCCAAACACAAGACGCAACGTCAAATAAAAAATGTCATGAAAAGGAGAAAAGTGATTGAGGGGGCCGCGGTAGCCCGGTTTGTTGGTTTAGGTTTTATGGCAAGGTCCAGAAATGGTAGCCCGGTTGGAAGAGCAGCTGATTAGAAACCGGAGGGTTGCGAGATCAAATCCAATCAAAGACCGTCGTGTACAAAGTGGGTTGGTGCACGCTAAACCTGTCGCGGTCTCAAATGTTCTCACGTTGGCGTGGTGTGGAAGTTTGAAGAGTGGGGTGCCAGCTCAGGTGTGAACTCGTCATCTGACCAGGGCTCTAAATTGTGTGGTTTGTCTTCGGATCTTCCTTTCGTCACCAATAGCCCGTTGTGTTGCTTCAGTGTGACGTTAATTGAAATTCTCCTCCCCTTAGGGCTGGGATTGATGATTTTGCATCTTTTCGGCAAGACTGAATGTTATTCGAGTGAATAGAAATGTGTTTCACTAGAAAAGATAACTAATTTAAGTCTTTGTTACGGCTTTTCATTCAGTTTGCTCATCCAGTTTTGATCTTTTAGTCCAATAGAATCTTTCCTAGGATTGTTGCAATCAATAGCTGTAGTTATTAAGTAATTACGTATGTTGTGAAGTAAAAGCAATACTACACTGATTGTAAATCTTATGGTCAGAGCGATAAAATCGAAGTTTGTTATTGTTTAAGACTGCAATTTTTTTAATGTTTATTTTTTATCGATGAGTATCCCCTAAGAAATCTAGTATCCGGATCTGGTCTGAGGGTCTCAAAAATAATTGGAGGGCCGTAACTATCCCGGAGGCCAGAAACCTCGGAAAATTGCGATCTATAGAGCCAAATTTGGAACTTATGCCTGAGAAACAGCTTATACAGCTACTTCGTTACACCGCTGATGTAACAGTCCATACCCCTCAGCAACTGTTCATAAAATTTTTATAAATGGAAAACAAATAAGATAAAATGTGCTGTTTTCCCTATAGGTTCACTCGCGGAAGAGGCACAGGGAAGCAAAGCATTTTTGAATCCATCATAACAAGAAGCTGTTTCCTTTGGTAACACTTGAAAATGTGTTTCATATAACACATATATCACATAAATGTGTTTCACACGAGGCAGTGCCAAATGCTAAATCACTTCCGATGAATCAGAAAAATTATTAAAATAACATGTATATCGTGAATAGATTCTAAAACTGATATTAATATTTCAGATATTTTTAATAAAAAATTATGTTAGGTACTTGAAATGATTACGTTAAAATAACTAGTATGGAATGTGTGTGTGTAAACTTTTTGTATCATTAAGTAATTAAATAAAATATGGAATGAGAATACATTACAACAAACGTAAATTTATAATTGTCATTCCATGCGAAATCAACACACAGAAAGCACCAAAAATAGTGTACCCTTAATATATATTTTTAGAAAATATTAGTTACATTTTTACAATATTCAAGGTCAGACGTCAAATTGAACGACCTTGAAATAAAAACGGTTCTGTCAGAGTTATACAATATATCATTAGAAAGATTTTCCAATTATCTACAAAACAAGCCCCATTTTTGCCCAATCCTGAATCCCCATTTGAGTCTAGAATCACGAAGTGCCTAAATTTTCAAGTTTAAACAAGTTTAAGATTTCTCTCAATAAAACTGGAAGTAGGAGGCTAAAAGAGTTACCAGATTTCCACTCATGTGTGGAACAAAATAGCCAAATCTAAATACAATAGAAGAAGGTATTGGTTGCGGGCTTTGTCGATTTGACATGGAATTATAAAGTCAGCTCGTTTCTGAGTTCCTCACTTGATGATCATGGCCAGAAAGCACATATTTTTACACCATATATCGAGGAGCTAAGTGTGTCAACGAAAGAAGCTTGGGAAAGTATTTGTGGTATTAATTTAATGTCGTGTTGGGCCTTGTTTGCAATGGAAAATAATTATTGTTGAGACTCGTTCAAATCCGAGGAATTGAAAGGGAGTACGAGAAAAAAAAATGAAATGCAAAAATAGATAGTACTAAATATTTTAAGCTGAATATAAAAAGGGAAAACTTTTAATCATGACATACAAGCAATGAAATACGAGAAAATTTCATACCATCCACCATAAGCAAAGAGTCCAGAGTAAAAAGCTAACGACAGAGATTTGGCGGTAAACTCTCCTTCAAATGCATTTTCCAGGTATTGGGTGTGACCTAAAGAGAAAATATGCCTTCAATACACCTTGAAAAAAAAATAATGATTCATCAAAATATTTTTGTTAACCCATTTAAATCTTAATGAATCCATGCAGTCAACGTACGTTACTTTCAGCAGAAACTAATAGTTTTAGTATAATTATTACAACAATAACCAGTAAATCGGTATCTTATAATTATTCCAATATATTTTACAAGTGCGTAAAAAATGTAGTTACATAAAATACACATATAAGTTTAATGTTATTTAAAACCTTGACGTTATGTGGTTTATACTATAATTTAGATTAATTACTACACACACAAATCAGTCTTTTGTTTAACAAACATCATGAACCCCATGTTTTGATATCAAACTTATTTTCATTTAGGTGTTATTTGATTTCTGTACTTTTTCACTATCCCATACACGAGTCCATTGAACTCACAAGTCCTTAACTTTCATACACCCCCTCCCCAAAGGTGGCACTCCACTGTAAAATAGTTTATCTCTATTCTAGAGGTTGATTATAATTTGACAATTAATGGCGTGACTGTACAAAAAAGGGGGCTTTCACTGTCACGTGTGGGACAACCACACAAGTTTTAGTCATGAAAATGGCTGCATCTTTTATTATTCGTTATTAACAAATGAGATCGTGGTGCATCTGGGTAGGTTGGGGTTTTATGGCACAAGGGCCATATTTGGCCATGCTGCTCCAGATACAAGACATACAATATGAAGTAATAGACATACACACAATGAAAGTTTTTACTGACACAGAAGAGAGATCTACACCCAGGGAGGAATGCACCTGACAGGAATCGAAGTTTCACCGTCTATAACTCGATGGTTCCTAGTGGACATACCCATTGAGCCACGACGACCCCCCATTATATTTTAGAACGTACTAAAATCACGCAACTGTGTTTTTTAATTTATAAATAAATTTAGTTTTGATCAATAAGGAATAGAGTAACATGTAGTCCTTTTCATGACTAAAATCTGTGGGTTATAGTCCCACATACTAGACAATGGAATGCTCGTATCGTGATCAGTGTCTGTCTGGTCTGACATTGAGATTTTCTTAGATTATGAAACCTGTTTTAGATGAGGTACACTAAGTCGTTCGCTTCAAATTTAATAAACCTGTTTCATTAAAATTCCAAGCCTTTTTCCAAATTTTTAATTTCTGTTCAAGACATATATAAAATTTTTTATCATTATACTTTAGTTATCTATAATTTACTCAATGTATCAGTGATAGAACTTCTAATGTACTCATTGGTATTATTTTACATATGAAAGCAGCTAGCGCCTGTTCTCAATACAAATCTCACCGTTTAACCAATCCACACCAAATTTAGTACTTATTTAAAACCTAGCTGGTAAAATAGGCTACTTATTACTCCCAGTCCTATTTATCTTAGGTGTAGAGGGGCTAAAAATGATTCTATAGGAGTTATAGGAATTCTAATTCAAACCCCATAGGAGTGTATTATTACGATTACTTTACGAAGCTCAGATGGTTTTCCATCAATACTAGTAAAACTAATTTTTCCAAACAAAATTATGTTTAAAGAATTTAAATTCTAATACTTATGATTAAACAGATTTTTATTTCATTTTAAAATATCAACAATTTTTAAATATTTGAATGATGATATGGAAAAATAAAAACATTTTATTTCACATAACTTACATTTTGTAAGGAAGTCTATTCAATGAGAAAATAGCAAGAGAAAAATCGACTGTTAATAAAAGTGCTATTTTGTTATTCTGTTATCTGGTAATGCTTCATTAATGTTTCCTTTTCTAATTTTATTTAGAATTCTGAGTTTATGTAACTGAGTTAAGGCCGGAGAAATGATGCTGTCATACGTAAACATTTCTAAGTACTATGAATCTTTTAGAAAATAAATTGTTATTGTCTTCTGCAATCTCGAATTGCTTTTTTTCTAAGCAAATTCGTGGTCAAAATCTGACGTATTTGTACAGATCTTTTATTTTTCAGAAATCTACGTTTTTCAATGATTGGAATTTCGTTTATGTTCGTTTGGCTGCTGCTACCGTATTTATATGTTGCAAATAAATTATTTAGGAGTAACATTTTAACTTATTTGTTTTGTGCAAAATTTATTGTTCAAGACATGGGTTCATTTCTTGGCGGCTTGTGTATAATTCGACCAACTTTTCATAAAAGTCATTAGTTCAATACATAATGATTTGTAGTTCCGTTTTATAAAAATAAATCAAGTTTACAAAAAACCTTTTAAAATAAGATGATCTTACTTCAAAAACAGGGTACATAACGTTAAAATAAAGTCATTTTAAAATAAAACCAGAAACGTTAAAATAAAATGAGTAACCATACGATGTAATTGAAATATTTTTTTAATTGTGACGAAGGTTTCCATGCAAGACAATTAAAAATGAATAAAACTTACATTTGTTTTACAAGTTTCAAATAATATTATTTGGATTTCATTGAAAGCTGTACTCAACAGTCAAGAAACATCTATCATTATAAATACGTAGACCATTTAGAAACCGAATGAATTGACAAAAACAAAGTGCCACAAAGAATCAATTTAAACATGCCATTTGAAGCAAAGCAAATTTTAAATCAAACTTTGCTTAGTCTTGGATTAGTTGGTTGATTTGGAGTTTTAGGGCACAAGGGCCATATTTGGCCAAGCTGCGCCAAACCATGTCAAGCAAAAATTATCATGAACGGGGAAAAAGATTGGAGTACAGAGTAGTGGGATCAATGCAGAAAAAGATCGCTTGAGTATTCATCCTTTCATAATTCTGATGAAATTCGGAAATACCCGATTCCTGGTCCAAGAGTGCTACAAGTTAAAAAAATATTGAAAGGAGTACCGAGTGCAATACTACGTTGTAAGTTCGTCACTTTTACAGGAAATGAACCAAAAGTGTATTCTTAATCACTACAAAACTCAAAATCGACTTGTGCATACTACATCTTAGTATCACCATTTATAGTTTTGTCTTGCACTATAGTGGGATGTATGTGAAATGGATTATATAGATGAATAAAGCAAGCATACCTATTTCGTCCAAAGTAAATTGTAGAAGCTATAAAAATGTGATATGGAGTTTGAAAAATTATTTTCCGCTCACTTAAATAAAATTTGCATTTTTTTATTATGGATAGTGATTGTTCTGATCACTTTCAATGTTTAACCAATTCAACGCGAACAAGGCCAGTAATTCTACTAGTCAGCCTTTGAAATAAATTTGGTTTACGGCTCTTTTAAAGGCTCCTTTTTATAAATAAATGTTCCATCAGTCCAGTTTTATTTTCAATCGAGAATGAAACTTTTAAACCTTAAGATCATCTGTTAACCAGATTCCTTTTTCTACTAATGTCAGAGTTAACAAGATTCCTGAGTCAATAATATGTACCTAGACAACAATTCAACATACAACACAAAACGTAATGCAAAACTGAAGCATTTCTACTTGTTAAATGCGATAACCTTCAATAGCGGTAATTTTAAACGAATTGCAGACAGATGAAGCTGGTGTCATTTAAATATGTGCTTTTAGGGATATCCTCCTCTCAATACAAAAAATACAATACAAAAAAAACCCAAAAAATGTCTTAACCATAACAAGTAATCACTAGGATAAAACGCCAACTCCAAAACTATATACGGTGAAATAGTAGATGCGTTTTATCAAGAAATGCGATACCCTCATGACTTATTCATTTATCTTAACGTATTCCCATTCATCAAAACTATGGGACAGTTTTATCAACAGGTTGCCTCCATTTTGAAGTCATTCCTTTCCCTTAATGCGAATGGGATACGGGTGAAGTTGAAACTTGATGAAAATGGACTGGTCCACAGACAAAAATCACTTCATGATGAATAATTTAAACTGGATTGTGGATTTATTAGCATTTGCTTTTGTCTGGTTTATTCGTTTTTGGTAACACAAGGGAAATATTAGCTCTGTAGGAGGTCGCGCGCACACACCTGTTAAACACGTATTGCTTTAAGGCAGTAATTTTCACTGGTGTGCCTTCTGGATGGTGAAACAGTTTAAATTGCCGTATAAATGAAGTGTTTCAAAAAATATTTAATGCTACTTTGGAGCAAAAAGTGTCAGCAATTACTGTTATTCTTTTGCAAGCCAAACAAAATTTTACCAATTTTGTTGCAGATTGGCAAAAAATCTAATTTTTGATGTGAAGCAGGATTTTAGTAATTAGTTTATGTGTGGTATGAGATGAAATCGCTGCTTTAAGGATAATTTCATTATGTCCAAAACTTGAGCGGGCACGCTAGACATGAATAGTGCGAAGCTTCTTTGTTGACATGCACTCTACCAAATGTATACCTCAACAAAAATCAAGTAGTTGCATTAATTCTGAGGAAGGTTGTGAATAACTGATAGTCGTCCACCAAATTTAGTTAATAACTGCATACCTCAGACAATTTTCACCAGTTTGTTCCTTGACAATAAAAGGGCATGAAGTCGAAAATCCTTTTTCTATATTATATATTCTGGGCTTACAAGAAAAAGGTTTGTTTGGTCGCTCTACGGTAATTTCTTCTACGTTATAAGAGAACTAATTAGACAGGAACATACCACAAGCAAAAAGCATCGTCCAAAAATGAAAAAAATGAGTTACATTTAAGTCTAAAATTTCGTTATCTATAGGAAGGTCGTTGTTGGTTTGGATTTTATGGCGCAAGGTCCTGACAAGCTCTGCCAAACACAAGACTAAATACGACCCAATTAAAATTAGATTAAAATACTTAATATACAAGTTTACTCGACAATAAGAGCATTTAAAAATAGATATCATTTGAAGCTTATAAAAAATTTAAATGCCTTGATGAAAATATATAAAATGATATTGCAGTATAAAATACATGAAAGATGAAAATACCATGGAGTTTAAAAATTGAATGTTAGGTGAAAAATTTAAAAGGTTTGGTTGGGGATTTTCCAAAACCAAATCTTGCAGATTCAAAATGGATTTGATAAAAAAGTAATGGCGGTGAAGTTAAAGTGGATAATCAATTTAAAATATGACGAATAGTAAAGGAAAGTACACACAGGAGTACTATGCTAATAAAAGGTAACTGAATAAAACGTGTCCGACACGAAGATCTATAAGGCATTAAAAGCTAGATCTCAATATTTCCCAAGTCTACATTAAACAAAGTACTGCCAATCAAAAAGAACGTAATACACACGTTTGTCTCAAAACTATTTTTTGAGCTTGGTGTGTTTTTCATACAAGTCCACGATATTTTCCACTAGTCTCGATTCAATCGTTCTCTCGATCACGATTTTTCACATCGGAATTGACCGAGCTTATAAATCAATTGCCGGTAACC
Source organism: Meta bourneti (assembly GCA_933210815.1). NCBI lineage: Eukaryota > Metazoa > Arthropoda > Arachnida > Araneae > Tetragnathidae > Meta > Meta bourneti. The sequence continues at coordinate 66,043,184 of OW119928.1, forward strand.
TTTCCTTGTCATAACAATCTACGCAAGTGAATACATAATTATCCGCCTCTCGACCTTCACTTTTGAAACGACAAACATTCAAAATAGCCTTCGATATCCAAAATTCAGGTAGGACAAACTGAGAGTAATACAGAAGAGGTGATGCGCATCTAAGCAATTCCCTGTCCGAACTGGATGTAAATGAAACGAAAACGTTTGCTTCAAGCAGAAAGCATTCTCACCTTGGCCTAGTCTAATGGAGCCACCAATGATGATTATGACAAGAGCAAAGAGCTTTGCACCCGTGAAGATGTCCTGGACACGCATTGCCCATCTAACACTTCTGCAATTGATATAAGTCAGCAGACCTGGAAATACAAAAAAAAATCATTCAACACAAGACATACAAATCAACATAAAAAAATTGCAATTAAATATAACGCAAGCGTCAAAATCGACATTGTATGTACTTTTTCTCCATTTCACATCTTTTTTCAGTCTCTTAAAACAAAACCTCTCCTTAAAAAATTATTTTATCGAATATTTAAAGTACTTGAGACAAGCTGAATTCAAATAGGAAGCGCAAAGCGACACGCGCCGACCAATCAGAGGGAGGTGCCGATGCGAGCGGTGAAAAAGCTGATTGGTCTGCGCGTGTCGCTTTGGCCTTGCACTTCCTATTTGAATTCAACTTCAGTGATTAAATTATTTTTTTGAAATACTTAATTTTCAACTATTATGTCCCCAAATGGGGATATTACCCATATCGATCAGAACATTAGGGTGTAGCTAAATGGTGTCCCACCTCCAATTACACAAAGTGAATGGAGGTAAACGATTCATGAATTGGGTATGTAACAAAACAATTGAGTTTGTGTGTAATACTGGGTGTTTTTAAAGTAACTATTCACTTCTGTGAAGAAGCATTTTAATACCGCATTTTGTGTTACAAATTAATATAACGCATGAAAACAAATATCAATACAATTCGACATGGCCCCTTATATCAACATACAAATCCTAACGTTCAATGGTAGCACGGGAAACCTTTTCCGATATATCAGGTGTAATCTTAAGCCAACGGTACTGTGATCTGCTCCTTACGATATCTGTATACCTTCGCGGATGCTATTTTTTGAAATTATCAGGGAACTTGGATTTTTTTTTATAGATTTTGTTATTTATTTCTACTAGAAAAAGTATTTGTGCAGAAAATATTGTGTTTTAAATTTATTTTTTTTATAAAAATGCGTAAAAAACAGCTAAAAACACCATTTACGCATGACGCCATATTTAAAAAAATAGTTTAAATTTTTTCAGTTTGTAAAGTGAATTCTCTTCTAAAAACATTGATTCAGGTATTGAACTACAATTATTACTATATTGTTATATTTAAATTAATTGTGTGTGGACTTAAACGTCAGTCATCCCTGAAAAAAGGTAAAATGCAAAAAATATTTAGGTTTGCATTCTGCGCATTTTTTTAAATGCATATTTCTTAATATAATAGTTCAAACCCTGATTTTTAACCTTCAGAACATGTATGAAAAATTTCAAACGAATTCAATTGATGCATTCTGAGGTGTTTTTTGCGGAGTAACGCTTAGCGAAAATTGCATTTCGTGATAAAGCTAAAAACAATAAGAATCCATGTCAATAACATTTAATATTTTATATCTCCAGTTCTAAAGATCGTAGAAGTAAAATCCGAAGTGATTTGAAGAGCTAATGAGTTGTAGTATATGTAAAATTTGAAAAAGTGAAATTTGGGTGAAAATGGCGTTTTAAAGGTATACAGATACCTTAAATTGATTAATGCTGTTAATCTTAATTTTTTTACACATCTATTTTAACAAAACTCCACACAAAAAATCTCTATGGTGGTACCCCCATCTTGAAAGACAACAGTGTCAGTAATTCCTTCAGAAACAAGTTGAGGTACAACAAACATCTGCAATATATCCAGGAAAATGACACTACTCAACAAGTTGTGTGTGATGCCCAACCTTTGAAGAATCTTACTCACTCTAAAGTTGCACGTGGAAGTTCGACTATCCAAAATCATGCAACTAAGTTTTTATTAAACCTAACAGACAAGCTTCAACTATTGATATTCTTTCTTCAAGGATCATCACGATTCATAAACCTATAAAAGAAAATGATCATTCGACTTTTTCTCTAAACTGGATAGTTATTGTAGAAACTCTGAAGAAAGTCAGTCAGATCCACTTGTGAGAAATCAGGAAGTCCTTTGGAATGGAATGGATTTCACTTATTTCCAAAGACAGCACGAGAGTAAGAATGCGATCACTATATAGACAAGACGCCCAAAGAAATTGAAGACAGAAGAAACCCAGAGTGGGACTTTAACTTTATCCCTTGAAACAATCACAATTTTAACATTCTTGGTGAAATCAAATGAGTCATGGCATTAAGTAGGGATCAACATGGAGTAACTGACTGACCGACCATCATAATCGATCAACTGCTCTGAATGATGACATAACAGCAAATAACTGTTAAGGATAAAATAAGATTAGAAGGATTGGGATTGGTTCTGGATTTTATGGCGCAACGGCCATATTTGGCCAAGCTGGGCCAAACATAAAACAACGAGGTAGGGAAAAAGCAAAACGTAGAAGGGTAGGCCATGGTAAAAGGTAGGGTAGACGGATGACTCGGGGTTGTGGTCCCCGTAAACGCTTAAAGATGTGCCCCTAGAACCAAGATTAGAAGGAAAAAGGTTGTGAAACAGTAGTCATGCAACAAATAGGATTTTACTTCCTCCTATCACTTCCTATGTAGCCTACCTACTTCCTGTATGTTGATGATCGGAAAGATGACATTTCAGTTCGCACATCCAAACGTTCAAAACTTCTTCGAAGAACCCACAAAGAACGCATTTGTGCGTTTACACAACGCATATCAAGCATTGGCTGTTTCCCACAGTTGACTGGCATCGTCAGTGGTTATCACAGCACGTTCCGTTGTTTGGAGTTTTATGGCGCAACATCCATTAAGGGACAAGCTGATTCAGAAAACGAAATGAAAAATAAAAGATTCCGATTAATTGTTTCAAAATAGCCAGTCAAACCAACAATAAAAGGTTTTTTAAAAACCATATAGGTGCACAGCATGAAAAAAATTGAAACATTTTAATCAAAACAGTTTTTCCGCGATAGCCAATTTCCCTTGAGACTCTGTTGGAACGTAAATTATACGTTTAAAGTAAAAATAGGCGTGTTGTTTGAGGTCTTTATGACGCAAGGATCATATTAGGTCAAGCTGCGCCAAACACAAAACAACGTCAAGTAAAAATTGTCGTAAAAGGGGAAAAGAGGTATTGGGAATATAGTGCGATGAAATCACGTAGGTAGGTATTTTAATTAACGTCACACTGGAGCAACACAACGGGCTATTGGTGACGGTCCGGGATCAATCCCAAAGGGAAGGGGATCCGAGGACAGCACCACGTAATTTTGAACCACGGTCAGATGACGGCGGTGAAATCAGAAAAGATCGCTTGGATATCCACGGAACGAGACCCCGTGCTTACTAAAGACAGTAAACTCCAATGGGAAAAAGTAAAAATAGGAAATGATCACATAGAATTCGATAGGCTACTTCCAATTTTTATCTGTCATTCGGGTTTTATTTATTGCAATTTGATATACTGGGTTTGTTCTGGTACTGATGGTTGTGGACAATATAGTTTCAAGCGGTTTATCTTTGAAAAGCTTCTGTGATTTCTTTTACCTAACTTGCAATAGAAACATTTTAAGTGACGTATGAATTGATGATTTTTCATTAATTCTTTTATGCAGATATAATTTTTGAGAAATGGGTCGGCGCCGGTGAAGTTCTATTATGTGGTTAGAGGCATCATAAAATTGCTCCGTCGTGGTCTGAGCACTCTTCACCGCACAAGTTTGCATCAACGGTGTGGTCATCACAGCACCCATCTCCTAAAAATCCATAATACCCGAACTTCCGCCCCTAATATCTGAGTCATCAAATTTCCCCATTTTGGAGTGAGATTTCTGTATTGTTAGCACACTTTATCTTTAAATGGGGGTTGCAATTCAACTTCGAGTTTTTTTGTATCCGATATGGAATTTCTTTTTGTATCCAATTTGGCATTTTTTGTATTCATTTCGCATTTTTTCTATCCAATTTTTTTGCTTTCTTATTTTTTGTCCGATTTGGTGTTTTATTTTTGTCCGATTTGGTGTTTTATTTTTGTCCGATTTGGTGTTTTATTTTTGTCCGATTTTTTTTTATCCGATTTGCGGTTTTCCCCTATTTGGGGATTTTGCGCTATTTGGCTTTTTTGCCAGTTTTTAGTTCCAATTTTGGTTTTTTGGTTCCGATTTGGTCCTTTTTTGGTTCTGATTTGGTCCTTTTTTGGTTCCGATTCAATTAACCATTTTGTGTAGTCAGAAGAGAATACACCTATACCTCGCTATACGGCCGCTCTTTATACGGCATTTCGCTATAACGGCCTTTTTTAATTATGGCACTTTTTCGATTTACGGCCCACAATGTTTCGTTATACGGCCAAAAAAATGCTGTACTGTTAACAGAAGGTCGCTTAGTTTCAGCTTCTCCCTTTAGGCGGCACTGCTACTCGTTGCCTCACGAAAATATGAGGAACGTTTGGCACAACATTGTCATCATTTTACTGCGTTGTCACTTTAGTGTAGTTAGACGTATTTATTCTTGTTTGTTTTCTGGTTGGGTTTTGTTTCTGTTTGTATTAATTGGTGAATTGTAAACATATTTGGTACGTATGTATTAGAAAGACTGTATTTTCAATACATATTTAATTAATTCATTAATTCTTTTAAATATAATCGTCCCTTTTTAAGAAAAAATGCCACCGAAACGTTCAGTGAATTTGGAGATTGATACTGATAAAAATAAAAAGAGAAGCCGAAAATCTGTCACGCGTCAGATTAAAACAGTTTTTAAACATTTTATTTTATGTTTTTTATTATATGTATACATATGTGCATGATTTCTTTTGTTTTTTAATTTATATGTTTATTTTTGAGTTTCTGTTTATTATTACATTGTTTTGTACTTTTATTTTTATGTAAGCATTTTTATAGGAAATAAAAAGAATAAAATGCTTTATGAAGTAAAAACTGTTATTTTATGAAAAATTGGAACAGATCCAATTGAATTTGTATGGTTTGTATCAAAATAATTGATTCGTTATACGGCTTTTCGCTTTACGGCCAGCTTTTCCGGAACGTATCTAGGCCGTAAAGCGAGGTATGGATGTACTTAAAATATTTTCCCACGAAAAACCTACACATTTCTGAAATGCCGCCCTTCTAGACATTGACGCCATGGATCCGCTGATCCTGTTTTGCCCCCTCTAGTACCTCAGCGGAATCGATGTCTGAAAATTTAACATAGAAGGAATTTATTTCAGCGTTACCCTTGTTGGAATCAGCATTAAACTAGGTAAATGCACTCACTGAGTAATTTTTTTGTTTCCATTGATCACTAGTCGATTACTTCATTTCCTAACTGGTAAAACAGCCCGTCTTTGCTCAGAAATTGGAATCCGTCGAAGGAATAAGATTCCAGGTAACATTTGTTTTGAATTGTGCTTTTAACCGACCTAATTCGGATGTTTTTGTACGTGCTTGGCATCGAATAAGTAACTCGAAACATACTTCCGCCTTTTAGTCATCTCTTCAGAATATTACTTATAAAATATAGGTTATACGTAGGCTGTCCACCAAAAGTGTTTTTCATAATTGATTGTCCAAATACTTGTTAACGTCTTAGTTTACGCTAGTTAAATTTATTACATGAGGCCATTATGTCAAAGGACAACTTCAACGGAAGCGTAAATAAGGACATGGTTTGTTTTCATTTAAATGCTCACAGCATAATTACATATATTGAAATGTGTTTTTCTGATCAATACAATTGACATTTTCGAACGTGACTAGTAAATTCATAAATGTAGTGGATAATGTTAATATATGTGCAAAATAGACATCAAGATTCAGTAAAATTTATTTCTCAGGTATGTGATAATTTAGAGAATGCCGTTATTCAATCCAGTAGTCTTTTTATGGGTTTGGATGTAAGGATTTTTAAGTAATGATTATCCTCAATGCTTAACTTGTAAAACTTATTGTTTTAATTAAGTGCTAGTATCGTACCAAAATAAAATCTTGTTTGATTTTAATCGAAAGCTTTTTATTGCTGTATTTACCACAACATATTTTCTCCACCTTTTTGTATATTTTATATGTAGTACAATGTCTAAATTATCCTTCGATAATACGTAAATGGCATGAATTTGTACAAAACAAACAAGTTCTAAAAAAAATTTAATGTTTAAAATACTTACAAAGGAATTTTTTAACAAAAATAGTCGAATGTGAAAAATTGTCACAAAAACTTATCACTGAAGGTGAGAGTTTATTAAGGAATTTTGTGACACCATCTTGTGAATTATTGTGAAAGTATTCTGTCATCACGAGTTTTTGCCGAAGAATATTCTTAAAGACCTAGCAACCACTTTAAAGATGCGGACAATCTGTAAGAACAATTTCGTCTATTTAACTTCTTCATTTTTTGAAATATCCATGGAATTTGAAGTGTGTGTATGTAAATAACGAATCTGAATAAATTGGATTAGTTGGTAGTTTGAGTTTTGTAGCATAAGGACCGTATTTGACCAAGCTGCGCCAAACACAAGTCGTCGTCAAGTAATAGATATACACACGCAAAGAAAGTTTTACCGACACAGAAGATAGAAATATAACACGCAGGTTGCCAAGAGCAGAGGGTGATCCCACTTAGCCACAGTGACCCCTGAAGCTATCGGTGATTAGCTGCTGTACAGCATATTCTCACGCATCTGACTACTTTAAAATCTGATCATGGTGCTAAAAGGTAGATGCGGACATGGTAATGGTAATAGTTATTAATTAACGTCGCACTGGAGTAACACAACAGGCTATTGGCGACGGTCCGGGATCAATCCCAAGGGAAAGATACCAGGACAACACCATGTAATTTTGAATCACGGTCAGATGAGGTCACACTTCAGCTGGCACTCCACTCTCCAAACTACCACACCACGCCAACGCGAGGACATTTAAGGCCACGACAGATTTAAAGTGCACCAGCCCCCGTGTACACGACGGTCTTTTGGTTGGACCGAGTTTCGAACTCGCAATCTTCCGATTGCTAATCCGTTACTCTTCCAACCGGGCTATCACGGCTCTTTAATCTTTAAAAGCAGTTTCATTTCGTATATAACTTTATTCCTGGAGTATCCATGGAATTTGAAGTTTGAATGTATGTAGACAACGAATCTGAATAAATTGGATTAGTTGGTGGATTGAGTTTTATGGCACAAGGGCGTATTTGGACAAGCTGCGCCAAAAACAAGAAAAAGTAATATAAAATATAAACAAAGCAAAGAAAGTTTTAATGAGACGGAAGAAAGATACACCCATTTTAAATCGAATCTGCAGTCTACAGCTCGCAAGTTGCTAACGCAGTAGATAAACCCACTGAGCCAAGGCGGCCCTAAAGAATTAATTGGAACTTTTGTAGGCTTCGTGTAATTTCGATCACCATGTACGAATACAAAGTATTATCTAATACCAAAAAGTTTTAATCTCATATTTAGGTAATTAATTGGGATCTTTTGTAAGATTCGTGTAATTTCGATCATCATGTACGAATACAAAGTATTCTGATATCAAACATTTTAACCTCATATTAAGCTCTACTTTTCAGCCCACTTAACGTCTTTGGGCACATAAAAAATCAGTAAAATTGCAAAAGTATCTTTGGCCATGAAATGGAGGATTTAAGTTTCGTAGTTGAATCGATCTTTTTTCGTTTTTTGTCAATATACTACTCCTTTTCACGTAAATTTCAGATCATAACATTTAACGAGTAAATGATTAAATTGATAAAAGAAAGAATCAGTCTCCAGAGCGTACTTTGTTATTTCAATTTTTTAGGGACTTGTTAGTATTGGGATAAAAGGCTACTGTTATTTCGGATACAGCGCCTAATCGTGTCATATTTCGGCCACGCATTTCAAAGGGTCAAGGAAATGATCAAGAAATGATGCTTTGTCTTCGTGTTTGTCTAGATCTTTGAATTTGATCTTCGTGTTTATCTTTCTGGACAAACACGAAGATCCAGAGAGTTAACATGCTTTGGAATATCTTTAGAAGGGAAGAAATTCAGAAATTTGTCTTAAAATATCCTAGTCTATTTTCCCATAAATTGAAAAGGTCGCTATTTAACATCTTCGCATCAGACTGAATTTTCCTTTTTCTAAATCTAATAACGCGTAAAGCCTCAGTTAACACGCATTCTAATCTTTAAAAGGGGAAGAAATTATCTTGGGAACTCTTGTCTATTTTCTTATAAATTGAAAAGATCGCTAATTAGCATCTTCAATCAGACCAAACTTTTTTTAACGAACTTTACCGAAAACAACTCGGATTTTTTTAGTTGCCTAATATGTCAATGGGTATATAGGTACTTAATTGGCGTCGCACTGGAACACAACGGGCTATTGGGGACGGTCCAGGATCAAACCCGAAAGTAAAGGTCCGAGAAAAGTAATTTCGAATCACGGTCAGATAACGAGGTCACACCTGAGCTGGCACCCACTCTCAAACTTCCACACCACGCCAACGTGAGGACATCTGAGCCGACGACAGATTTAACATGTACCAGTTCCCTTGTATACGACGGTCTTGCATGTAGATCCACCTCCTCTTTGGTGTGCAGCGTTCTGATGGCGAAGTGTTCCATGGTGTGGAAAGTCATTGAAATTTGGAAAAGTATTATTGGTGACGGTAATGGTAGTTAATTAACGTCGCACTGGAGCAACACAACGGGTTTTTGGCTACTGTTCGGGATCAATCCCGAAGGGAAAGATCTGAGAACAATACCTTGTAATTTTGAATCACGGTCAGATGAGGAGTTCACACCTGTGCTGGTACCCCACTCTCCAAACTTCCACATTACGCCAACGTGGACTTTAGTTGGATCGCCAAAATAATGCCAAAATGAACAAGAGTTTACGAACTGATTTGATTGACATTTTATTAGTATAAAAGTTTCTCTTTCTAGCAAACGCAATAACTTGATTTTCTTGCCCGACCACTGATATGTTCAGCATTCGGCACAACATGTGGCTAAACATGCGGTTATATCATTCATGAGCCCCCAGCGGATATACCGCCATTGCTCCTAAAAGGGACGATCAACATCCCTACGCCTACATTAAACAGGTAGATTAACGATATGACCTCTATGCCAGGAAAGTAGCACTAGAAAATCTATAAAACCACGCTTCTTAATTATGCAGCTGTCGAATACAAATGTGTGCTATGAGTTCATAGCTCATTAGCTAATACTTCAAATAATTTCCGAAAATGTATCTTCCCTTAAATAAATTAGCCGCTTTTAGAATCGTACACCTGCTTTATTCTATGAAATTCCGCAATATTTAGAACAATACAGGAAATTCGAATCCCGATTAAAGTAGCACTATTTTCAACCCCGTAACTGCAATGTAATGTAATAGTCTCACATGAAGGAGCTCCATTCACATTCGAGCGATCAATTGAAGGAAAATAGGGATCCCAAACTGCGGACCTCTGAATGAGTATCTAGCCGGCGGACGTTAACAAAAATAATTAATTTCCTAATACTTTGTAGAAATACAAAATTGCAGTCAGTTAAAAATCTATGTATTTCACTATCGTACCGTTGTTGTTGAATGGCAAAAACAGATAGAAATTAAGGAAGTTTACCACAGATGCTATGCTCAAGTCTGCTAGTTAATATAGAAACAAAGAGAACCTGAGATGTTGACAATGTATTTTTATTTTAATGCGAAGCGAAAACGTAAAATCTTTCTGTTGACTGGATTTGTTTCATACGAAAAGTTAAACTTAAAAATCCTGTTTGGTTTCTCCGGTTGGAGGAGTAGCGGATTAGCAACCTGAGGATTGCGAGTTCGAAACTCTATCCAACCAAAGGCCGTGGTGAAACTGGGCCGGTGCACGTTAAATCTAACACTGCCTCAAATGTCCTCACGTTGACGTGATATGGAAGTTTGGAGTGAGTTGCAAGCTCAGGTGTTGACCTCATCATCTGACAGTGGTTCAAAATTGCGAGGTGTTATTTCGGATCTTTTCATTCGGGATTAATCCCGGACCGTCGCCAATAGCCTGTTGTGTTGCTCCAGTGCGACGTTAATTCAACAATCCAACTACCTGTTTTGTTTTTTGTATTCGTCTCGACATCATGGCCCATAAAGCAGTGAATTTTTTTATTTATGTATTGAGAAAAAATAACGTTTAAAATATTTAGTTACCTGGGCCTGTATGGGGTATTCTTGAGAATAAGGTTAGGTTGGTTTGTTAGGTTTAATGGCGCAAGGTGAATAAGGTTAGGAGAGTAGATTCCCATCTCCAACTTCCATACAAAAATTAGAATCAGTACTGTTTGAAAGGGTGGTACAAAATTAATGTTCGTAATTTATATTCAAGTATTCCACAACATATTTCATCTGCATTGTGGGCAAAGGAAAATACTACCCTTTATTAAAATACAGAGCGTAATATCTTGTGGGTGTTCAAATTATTTTGTCCAACTCTGTAAACACGACTCGGTTATCTGTAGCTCGATCTCGCTCTCAGAATAGCATCAAAATTGATTGGTTGGTTAATTTTGTATTTTATGGCGCAAGATGTCATATTCGGCCAATCTGTGCCGACAATGTCAAGTAATTGTGAATTGAAAGGAAAAGGGTAGGAGAAAGTAGAGAAAGATCGTTTGGACATCTTGGGGACGCGACCCCTATGTTTACCAGAGGGAGTAAACCCCATGGGTTTGATTGAATGATTGATTGAATTTTTATGGCCCAAGGGCCAGGTTTGGCCAAACGTAAACCCCATGAGAAAAGAACAGATCACTACGGTACCTCGGGCAAGTGAAACCCGTACACACCTAAAGATGTTCTCCTGAGGGGGTACTATAATTGGAAATGGGGTTAATAAAGACATGGAAAGGATTCAACGAAAAGGAATTATTTTTAATCCGCAAAAATATTCAACGCACGTCCTTTAAAAAGCAAACCGTGTATTGATAACTAATAAATAGTACACATAAAATTTCGTTCAGGAAGAGATAGTGAGTTATCAGAATGCTGCAAAACGTGAATGTTATCCTATTTATGGTCGCTAATTTCACAAAAGAATCAAGTTTTCCTTTCAGACAAGACAAAAACGCGATTGTCTCTTTAAACATGTCCATTAAGCGGACATGTTTATTCGTCTCAAACTTCGAGTTAAAATTAAGCTAAACCAATGGAAAGAAAAACTGGTCTTCGTATTGTCGAAAAATTTAGTTCACGTTACATTAACGATATGTTTAACCCTGTTGATCCTGTAGCTTCAGAGGTTCAACAGGTATCTAGAACGTACGTGAAAACGCTCAGACTAAAAGAATGAATGGAACATGAAAGATGTTCCTTTTAAACTATCTTTTTCTTCACGTTTTATCTGGCAAGACATTCTGAAGTTACGTGTTCATATTGATAAAAACCCAAATCCAGTGTCAACAACCACTCTTCACTTGAATGTAATTCAAAGAGGCCGCATAATTGAATAGGAGAGCTAAATATTTTGCCTTGGCATCAAAATTCAGTGCGATCCAAAGATAGCAAATTAACGACATTCCTATCACCGGCAAATTTCCGATAAAAATTCTTAATATCGTTTTTAAGTTCTAGATTATTTTCCTTTGCCAAGCTGTTGTTAAGCATACTTCCGAAGTGACAGCATTTAGGAATTAAATTTAGAAAAATGTCTCAAACTACGAATGGCTGATTCTAGGTGTTTGTGTCCCCTAATTGACGATTGCATTCTGCTTTTTGGTTTTATTTACAGCACCACTGTCAAGTTTCGCTACTCGACGACAATTAGACAGGGACCTAAGATTTAACGACGATGTTAACTTAATTGCTATTACAAAACACTTATAATACAGTACTACATATAGCAATACAACGAACTAAGAAGCACTTTTTTGTGGACAGAAGTGCTATTTTTTCATGAACTGTTACATTTGTGACTGATAGACGTGAACAAGCGTGCTTTCAAAAAAGCTAGATGACACTCGCCACATTTCGATGGATGGTCTACAATGAAAAGTTGAACCAACAATACGATGCATATTACTCTCAGCTGTCTGGAGCTGCAGTAAGTGCTACTTCTATGACAGCTTCACTTTTCGTTGCTGTTCAGCTTCATTTAAAATGTGGACGGGTATTAAAAATTCCACACCACGCCAACGTGAGGACATTTGAGGCCACGACAAATTTAAAATGCACCAACTCCCTTCATGATGGTCTTTGGGAGACCATCCGGTTGCTAGTCCGTTACTCTTCCAACCGGGATACCGCGATCCTCTGCACTTCCATACAGTAGTGAGAAACTGGAGAAGTGAAAGAACCAAGCAGTGATTCAGATAAACACAATAAACAACGCCTCCCCTAGTGACCCGATCGGAAACAAAACGAGACGTTGAGAATTACCTGCTCTTCCAAGACGTCCTGTTATGTTTCTCCAAAGCGACGTTGATTACCGACATACCAAGACGGACGAAAAAATACCTTGCGGCCGTTGCGCGTTCGGTCTTAATTCAGCGAAAGTTTTTGAATAAATATCACTTGGCTTTCTATTATTTGATCATGAATATTATCACTAGTATGACTCGTTTCTTTACATCTGTCAAAAAAGACTGTGATAGGCCCTTAGCAATGGATTGGCAAACGGTGAGTCGAGAGTTGGAAATTCGATCTATCGAAAGACCGTCGTGAATGGTGCACGTTAAATATGTCGAGGCCTCAAATGTCCTCACATTGGAGTGGTGCGATAGTTTGAAGAGTTGGGTATCAGATTAGGTGTTGAACTCGTCATCTGACCGTGGTACAAATTACGTGGTGCTGTAATCGGATCTTTCACTTCGAGATTGAACCTGGACCGTCGCCAATAGCCCATTGTGTTGCTCCATTGCGACGTTAATTAACTACCTAACCTACATCTGCCATTATTTAATATTTATTGTGCGTGTGCAATTTCTCGTGAACGTATTTAAGTATTTTATAAAATTTAATTCATGATAAAATACAAAAAGTGATCCAGAAAGTTTCAAGTTTCCCTTTTGTATAATAGGATGAAAGCTATGGTATTTTTAATTAGCGTCGCACAGTTGCAATACTATGGGCCAATTCCAACGCAAGCGATGAAAGGAATATTTGTGTTATAAAGATTATTTGAATTAACGAAATATAATGAAATTATATCTGAAAGGAATATTTAATTTTCATGCTCCCAAGCATATTTCTTATCAATACCCTTTACAAAATGCCTATATTTCTTGATTATTTAACATTTAAATATATATATAGTACACTGTTTCAGTGTGCTCTCCTATGATTTAGCTGACTTGCATAGTTTTGAAATAAAATATCAATTCGATGCAATGATTTGCAACATCCACAGAAATGTATTCAGGTAGGTATTTTAATTAACGTCACAATGGAGCAACACAACGAGCTAATAGAAATGTATTCAGATTGCTGAATAGTTTTAAAGACGTCAAAGATAAAAAGTACTACGCGTATACATATCTTTATATACAATCATAGCTGTAACGATCCATGTAAATGACGTGCCAAAAAAACGTATGATGGTATCTTGACGGTGACTCGCAGGCGAGACCCGAAGTAATACATAATTTTTATTAACGAGAAACATTTAAAATTATGAAACTCACATTTCACTTTCTTATGGTTGGTTGGGTTTTATGGCGTAAGGGCCATATTTTTCAGAAGCTGCACCAAACTGTGAAGTAAATGAAAATTCACACAAGGGGGTAGTTGAATTAACGTCACTGGTAGGTATTTTAATTAACGTCTCAATGGAGCAACACAACGGGCCATTGCTAATAGTCCGAGATCAACTCGGAAGGGAAAGATCTTAGGATAACACCTCGTAATTTTGAATCACGATCAGATAACGAGGTCAAAACCCGAGTTGGAATCCCAATCTCCTAACTTTCACACCACGCTAGAGATCCGTGTACATAAAACACTCGGGGCCACGGTAGCCTGGTTGGAAGAGTAACGGATTAGCAACAGGAGGGTTGCGAGTTCGAATCCAACTAAAGACCGTCGTATAGAAAGGGGACTGGTGCACATTAAATCTGTCGTGGTTCTCACGTTGGCGTGGTGTGGAAGTTTGGAGAGTGGAGTGTCAGGTCAGATGTGACCTCGTCATCAGACCGTATTTCAAAATTACGTGGCGTTGTCCTCGGATCTTTCCCTTCGGGTTTTGGTCCCGGACCGTTGCCAATGGCCTGTTGTGTTGCTCCCAGTGCAACGGTAATTAAAATACCCACCTCTTATTTAGTGTATTTCTAGTGTATTTCTCTCTAGTGTATTTTTATTTTATGTATTTTTTATTTAGTGTATTTTTCTTCAAGTGTATTTCTCTCTTCTGTGTTAGTAAAACTTTCCGTGTGTGTATATGTCCATTGCTCTGTTATCTGTCTTGTGTTTGGCGTGGCATGGCAAAATATGGCCCCTTGCGCCATAAAACTCAATCCAAACAACCGCAATCTTAATCAGCTTCATTTTTTCAGCTGGACTTAACCTTTTGCCCTAAGCCCTTATCCTTTTGTAGCATAATCTTCTTTTTCATCACAGTGTAAAAAATATTACACTAAGTCGTTGAGTCTACAAAAAAAGTTTTTGGGCAATGGCAGATGGTTCCTTAAAAATGTCTTCATGTATGGCTCCAATGCAATTCTGGATGCGTGGGGAAGAGGCTTTTAATAACCCGCACTTTATACAGATGGGAAAGGATTTGTGGCCATCAATGAAAATCATCTTTTTCAAATGGCCAGATCGGAGCCTGGCAAGCACAAAGTTTTCCGGGCAAATTTAAGGCAAGCAGTTCGGGTGTTCCACTGAGGTACCAGTGATGAAAAGGTACTGGAGATGGTCTGAGGAATTTTTTTTTGAGTACGGACAGGTGGAAGGGGGTGGTCCTCTGAGAGCATGAGTACTTTCTTGTGCCAGGTTGTTTATTTGCTCCAGCTTTTGTCAATAAGTCAGCTCTCTCATTGCCCGGAATGCCAACATGTGATGGGATCCATCGAAAATTTATTTTAGTTTTTATTGAAACTTAATATTTGGGCTATTTTTTAAATGATCAAAATTGGTGAAGCATTTTTTAATTGCTAGAATTGCTGCCTGCGAATCAATGTAAATATTTATTTTAAGGGGCTGACTTTTAGGGACTTTTGGTGCTTCATATACGGCTATGAATTCTGCTTTAAAAACAGGGAGGTATGAGTCATTCTTGATTTGAATTTCTTTTGAATAGAATTCATCTGTAACCTAAAATGTGCCAGCCCTATTGGCGATCTAATCGCAAGCCCTGTTTTATATGCTAAAAATCGAAAATTTGTTGGATCTGCTTCTGTTCGACGTTTTCGTAATCAACCAATTTGCAATTTCAGTGCATGTTTGAAAGAAATGAAGTTTCGCAATAAAGATGAGCGATTTCTGCAAATTTCAATGGAAAATCTTTTCACATGCTTTTACTTTTCCATCTTAGGGTTCACCTGTAAAGTTTACTTTCGACTTGTGTTTCTGCATTTGAAAGTGCGATAGTTGAAAAATATATTTAAAATCAATAGTGCAGTGTTTTTCAACCGGTAGGTAGATATTTTAATTAACGTCGCACTGGAGCAAGACAACGGGCTATTGACGACGGTCCGGAATCAAACCAGGGAAAGATTCGACGACAACACCATGTAATCTCTAACCACGGTCAGATGACGAGGTCACACCTAAGCTGAAACCCCACTCTCCAAACACGCCAACGTGGACTTTTGTTGGATCGAGTTTCGAACTCGCCACCCTTCGGTTGCTAATCCGCTACTCTTCCAACCGGGCTACCACGGTCCCCAACTTAATATAACAAATGATACACTTATTCCATCACTAAAACGTTATATTTACGAAAATAATGCCAAAATGAGCAAGAGTTTACGAACTGAATTTGATTCATATTTTTGTATAGAAGTTTCTGTTTAGCAAACGTAATAACTTGATTTTTTGCTCGATCTCGGATATTTTCAGCATTCGGCAACACGGGACGAACACATGGTTATATATGAGGTAGCACCTAGAGGATAGGCCGCCATTGCTCCTAACAGAGACTATCTCCAACATCCCTGCTCTTATATTAAACAGACAGATTAACGATATGACTTCTATGCCAGGTGTGGCACTTAAAATCTATATAAACACGCTTTCTAATTACGTAGCTGTCGAATACAAATGTGTGCTGAGCTCATTTGCTCATTCTTCAAATAATTTCCCCGAAAATGTATCGTCCCTTAAACAAATTAGCCTCTTTTAGAATCGTACACTTGCTTTATTTTATCAAATTCCGCAATATTTAGAACAATACAGGAAATTCGAATTCCGATTAAAGTCACTATTTTCAATCCCGTAACTGCAATGTAATGTAGTCTCGCATGGAGTTTATTCACACTGAAGCGATCAATTGAATGAAAATAGGGAATTGCGGACCTCTGAATGAGTATCTAGCCTGCGGGCGTGTTAACAAAAATAATTAATTTTAACTTTGAAGAAATATTAAAATGAAAAAATAATTGCAGTTGGTTGAAAATCTATGTATTTCGCTACCGTACGTTGCACCGAAATCGACATTATTTGTTGAATGGCGAAAACAGATATTACAAATATAAAATTGACCGTTGCGTGATTCATTCGCCAACTTTGATGATTAGTTTAAATATGCTTGATTTAAGCTATGGAGCTGCATAATAATGCTAAAGCTTAATGGAGGAGCTCACCACTCTAATGAAATTCTTCAGTTGTCTTATTACAGAAAGCAGTGAGAAATCTGGAAGATTGAAATTAGTGTAGAAAAGAAAAGAGCGAAAATACACTGGGGTTCAAAATTAAGAGAATTTGCATATTTTGTCGAATTTCTCGAAAATTTCTGAACGAAAGGTAAAACTAATGCTTCCAAACAAATATGTGAATCTTTAGTGTCGTAAACGTACACGTACGTGCGGTTGGTGCATTTAGAGGAACAGGCTTTGTAAGCACACGTGACAATTTCCGCCCTTCGCACACCTCGGCGATTTTGGTGGTGGTCTTCTTTGCAACATTCGGTGAAATTGAAAAGAAAAATTAATAACCACCTTCGTTTGGGATGATGGAATGTGGTGGCGAATCGTCGGGAGACTGGAAGCAGGGCAGTCTCAAGTGCAGATTGCTAGACTTCAATGTAACGCCCAGTATCGTGTCCAACTTATGGAAGCAGTTTAAGGATACCGGATCCGTAGAGATAAAGCCTAAGCAAGGTCGTCCAAGAGCCATGACGGCCAATGAAGATCGATATTTGTCCATTACAGCGAGGTATAACAGGAATTCAACTTCTCAGCTCTCTCGTGACCTTCACATGGCCACAGGAAGCTGAGTTTCAAGGGGTACTGTTTCCAGAAGGCGAGGTCTGGAGAGGTCTGCTTGCATGACCTGTTTGCGTCCCGCTTACTCCAAACACAGGGGATCCCGTTTAGCATGGTGCAGAGAACATCGACTTTGGACCAGGGATCAGTGGAGGACCGTTATATTCACTGATGAGTCCCGATTCAGCCTAACCACTGATTCTCGGCGTACTTTCATCTGGAGAGAACCAGGGACCCGCTACCTGTCCTCCAATATCCGTATGGCAGCGGAGGTTTGATTGTCTGGGCAGGCATGCTGGATGGGCGCACAGATCTCCATGTCTTTGACAGAGGCTCTGACTGCTGTGAGGTATACGGATGAGATCTTGGAGAACTATGTTCACCTTTTCAGAGGTGTAGTTGGCCCCGATTTCATATCTATGGACGACAACGCTCGTCAACATAGGGCTCATCTGGTCGACGAATATGTGGAAAGAGGATATTCAGATTCGGATGGATTGGCCAGCTAGATCTCCAGACTTAAACCTTAGAGATAATATCTGTGACGCTCTTAGGAAGGCAATTGCAACTCGCCTTCCCCTCCCAGTATGAATTCGCATTGTGAGATTTGTATAACTGTAAGAGGGGACCATACCCTTATTAACTCATTTATGTCGATATTGTAACCTGTTTTAGACCTTCCTGCACTTAGCCTTACGCACGATCATGCTTGTACCATAACTGTGTATGGCTATTTCTTTGCATTACTGAACCAAAGACCGTCGTGAAAGTGGGGGCTGGGGCGCGTTAAATCTGTCGCTGACTCAAATGTCCTCACGTTGGTGTGGTATGGAAGTTTCGAGAGTGGGTTGCCAGCTCAGGTGTTGACTTCATCATCTGACCGTGGTTCAAAATTGCGAGGCGTTTTGGATGTTTTGGATCTTTTCCTTCGGGATTTATCCCGGAACGTCGCCAACAGCCCGTTGTATTGCTCCAGTGCGACGTTAATTCAACAATCCAACTACCTGTTTTGTTTTTTGTATTCGTCTCGACATCATGGCCCATAAAGCAGTGAATTTTTTATTTATGTATTGAGAAAAAATAACGTTTAAAATATTTAGTTACCTGAGCCTGTATGGGTTATTCTTGAGAATAAGGTTAGGTTGGTTTGTTAGGTTTAATGGCGCACGGTGAATAAGGTTAGGAGAGTAGATTCCCACATCTCCAACTTCCATCAAAAAATTAGAATCAGTACTGTTTGAAAGGGTGGTACAAAATTAATGTTGTTCGGAATTTATATTCAAGTATTCTATATAACATATTTCATCTGCATTGTGGGCAAAGGAAAATACTACCCTTTATTAAAAAACGGAACGTGATATCTTGTGTTCGAATTATTTTGTCCAACTCTGTACATACAAGGTAATTAAACCGACACGACTGTCATCTTTAGCTCGATCTAGCACTCAGAATAGCATCAAAATTGGTTAGTTTTGGATTTTATGGTGTAAGATGTCATATTTGGTCACGCCGCTCTGAACAATGTTAAGTAATTGTGAAAAAAAGGAAAAGGGTAGGAGAAATTAGAGAAAGATCGCTTGGGCATCTTGGGGACGCGCCCCTGTGTTTACCAGAGGGAGTAAACCCCATGGGTTTGATTGATTGATTGAATTTTTATGGTACAAGGGCCAGGTTTGGCCAAGCGTAAACTCCATGGGGAAAGAACAGATCACTACGGTACCTCGGGCAAGTGAACCCTTACACAACTAAAGATGTTCCCCTGAGGGGTACTAAAATTGGAAATGGGATTAATAAAGACATGGAAAAGATTCAACGAAAAGGAATTATTTTTTAATCAGAAAAAAATTCAACGCACTTTAAAATGCAACCCGTGTATTGATAACTAATAGTACACATAAAATTTCGTTCACAAAGAGGTAGTGAGTTATCAGAATGCTGAAATACGTGAATGTTATCCGATTTATTGTCTCTAACTTCAGTAAAGAATCAAGACTTCCCTTCAGGCACAGCGAAAACGCAGTTAAAATTAAGCTAAACCAATGGAACGGAAAGCTGGTCTTCATATTGTCGAAAAATGTAGTGCACGTTAATCATATTAACGATATGTTTAACCCTGTTGATCTTGTAGCTAGAGGTTCAACAGATATCTAGGATGTACGTGAAAACGCTCAGACTAAAAAGAATGAATGGAAAATGAAAAATGTACCTTTTAAACTATATTTTTCTTCACGTTTTATCTGGCAAGACATCATGAAGTTACGTGTTCAGATTGATAAACGCCTAATTCCAAATCCAGTGTCAACGACCACTCTTTACTTGAATGTAATTCAAACAAAGAGGACACATAATTGAATAGGAGAGCTAAATATTTTGCCTTGGCATCAAAATTCAGTGCGATCCAAAGATAGCAAATTAACGACATTCTTATCAACGGCAAATTTCCGATAAAAATTCTCAATATCGTTGTTAAGCATACTTCCGAAATGACAGCATTTAGGAATTAAATTTAGAAAAATGTCTCAAACTACGAATGGCTGATTCTAGGTGTTTGTGTCTCCTAATTAACAATTTCATTCCGTTTTTGGTTGTTTTTTTTGATGCATCACTGTCAAGTTTTGCTACTTGACGGTAACTAGACAGGGACCTACGATTTAACGACGATGTAAACTTAATTGCTATTACAAAACACTTACAATACAGTAATATATGTAGCAATGCAACGAACTAAGAAGCACTTTTTTGTGGACAGAAGTGCTGTTTTTTCATGAACTGTTACATTTGTGACTGATAGACGCGAGCAAGTGTGCTTTCAAACAAGCTAGATGACACTCGCCACACTTCGATGGATGGTCTACAATGAAAAGTTGAACCAACAATACGATGCATATTACTCTCAACAGCTGTCTGGAACTGTAATAAGTGCCTCTATTACTATCACAGCTTCACTTTTCGTTGCTGCTCAGCTTCATTTAAAATCTGCCAATTGCACCTGCACTCGGATGCGAAAGGCAACGTAGGACATGCAACTGTTGAAAATCACCCTGGATTTAGTCTCATGATCTTAATACAGGTCTAACGCCTATTTCCCATGGGGCCAGCATTGCCCCCAAGATTTCCTTCAGGGCCCACAAATGGTCTAGCGCCCACTTTGGGAAACTGCTTTAAGCCCCTTTAACGATTTCGTAAATCTCAAACTTAATATTCGGTAATCAAAATTTTAATATAGCGAACAATTTTTAAACTCATTGCGCCTTAAATTGCCTGACTCGCATCAATAGCAAGTACATCTTTGTACAACAGAAATGGAATCGCAAAAAATTACTTTCGGTAGAAACTAAAAAGCAGTAAAATAGTTTAAAATTATAATTACAGATTCACGTCCCTATTCACAACAAATTCACATATATCGATAAATCGCATGGGCTAACCTTTTCAAAATTGAATTGTCACTGTCCTCAAAAGTTTGAAAAGCCTTGCCGTTAAATATTCAAGGAAAAATTGGAAGTCCCATTAAATTTGTTAACAGTTCAATAATTCATAATTTAGAGAGGCTCGATCCCTTTGGTGTACTTTATGGAGGAATACTGGAATGAATCGTTATCTTTCTCAATTCCAGAGTAAGCCTAATGACCTCCATTACTTCAAAAATTCCTTAGAGCAGTTGCCACTTTTTATGCTAAAACCAAAATAGGCCACATTGTGACTAAAGCCTACTTGAATCGTTTTCACCTGGCTGACTCCAACAAGTGCCTTATTTGCCTTGGTGAGGCCTTAGTTTTCTAATGTTCATTTTATGTATTGGTTTATTCACTGGTATATGAAAGACATCGTGAAATCGGCGGACTCATGCATCAAGATGTGATGAAAAATGTTATGCAATATTTCATAATATAAAAATTGAAGTGCAATCAGAAAAATCTCAAGGTATATTTTTACAGGAGCAACAAGGTAGTTCAAATCTTCACCGATAAAGGGCGACCACAGTGATGACTTTCAGAATGGCATTGAAAACTGCCTTTTTATTAATATTGCAGGAAAAGTGTTAATTTACGATGCCAAACAGCGCTGTAAGGGTGTCTATATAACATTGGTCTGGTCTGCCGGTAGGAAGGCGATCTCATTGATTCCAGTTTGATCGAAACGTCGTACTAGACTAGTCCGACAGAAGTTCCTCGACCTTCCGCGATCCTTTTCTGCGTCGGAAACTTTCGTATAGCTTCCGTTGCCGATTCCCGTCTTGCGAAAAGCGACTTCACTAACAAGGCCTTATGCACCGACGTCAGCATGACAGCAACAAACCTTGCAATTGCACCAACGACTGGGAACGCACGTTTACATTATGGTTGGTTTGGGTTTTATGGCGCAAGGGCCCAAATTGGGCCAAACTGCGCCAAACACGATACGTCAAGTAAAATAAAATGGGGAAAGAGAAATCGTGGAATAGAACAGTAGGATAAAAGCTGAAAAGGATCGCTTGGGAATCCCGGAAGCACGACCTCCCTTCAAAACTATAAACCCCATAGGGAAAGAAAAGATCCCTCGGGTACCTCGGACCCTTTCGCGAAAGGGGGAAGAGGGACTAGGGGAAAGAGTAGTGAGATGAAGGCAGAAAAAGATCGCTTGGGTAACACGGGAGCGCGACCCCGTGTTTACTTAAGACAGTAAGTTCTATGGGAACAGAAAAGATCACTAGAGCACTCCAGGTCCCTCAATCGGCGAAAATTTGGAAGTCAAGCCCCCAGCCTTCCCCCTTAGATTCCTTTGTGGAAACGCGATTTTTATGAACTATTGAAAATGTTAACACATTCATGGGACACCCAGTACTTGGCAAACCTTTCAAAACTTTTGAATCGTCATTTTTATAATTTTTCAATTTATTTTCTCACACCTTCGTTATTTTTTGCAACGAGGACTAATTTAGGTATAGATTTGATTTGTCGTTAAGTCATTTTTTGGTAAACGAGGGCTAATTAGACGATAATCATCGGCTCAAACATTCAGATACCGCGGTAGGTAGGTATCTAATTAATTTCGCTCTGGAGCAACACAACGAGCTATTGGTGACGGTCCGGGATCAAACCGGAAGGGAGAGATCCGAGGATAATACCACGTAATTTTGAATCATGGTCAGATGACGAGGTCACACTTGAACTGGTATCCCACTCTCCAAACTTCCACACCACGCCAAAGTGAAGACATTTGAGGCCACGACAGATTTAACGTGCCCAAGCCCCGCTTTTGCACGACGGCCTTTGGTTGGATTTGAACTCGTAACCCTCCGGTTGCTAATCACTTATTCTTCCAACCGGGCTACCACGGACATTGAATCAGTGGATACGAGACAATTGTTTTGTGAAATACATGAAAAAAAAAACAATTTTGTTAGACAAAACTGTTCGCTTTGTTCAGTATTTTGAAGATTGAAAACAAGGCAAGTTTGAAAAATGTCTACAGTAATCAATTAGCATTATTTTATCAAAAGAAAATACGATACTTGAGTAAATCATGGGATTTTGAATTACCACTTGGAGCACGAGTTATCTTCCCTAGAACTGACATACCATTTTCTCAAATTTTTTTATTGTCATAGATCACAATTTTATTTACAACCCAAACACAAATTATCAAAAAAATTGTTATTTATTATGACTGATTTACAACGACAGTGGCAATGACTAAGTGGTTGCAGATTAAACACAATACTTTTCTGTTGCACAAACCGTCCTATAAATGCTTTAATCTACGTATGATTCCGTCCGTAAAATTGGAGTTCAATTTTTGTAAAAATACATTATGCAATGGGTAATTTTTTGTCCGTTCCCACGTTGTTCCTTGCTAATATATTTTCGATATCGTACAAAATCATTCGCGAAACACCAGAGGAATCACTCAACTGAGTGATAGACTAACAAAACGGGGATCCAACTGGATGTTTTCAATGCTGATCATTTGGACGAGTGCATATCACTTAAAGGACTAACGGACTTATGCCAAATTACTGGAAAGCCCATGAGTTAATGGCAACATATAGGCATTTGCCATGCTAAAGCAGTTGTCAATTACAGTTTTTATATATTTTTCTTTTTCACTTGTTTAAGTGTTGTTACTTAAAAGTGTAAACTTAACTATATTTGTTTTGCGTACAACTATGGTGTTTTAACAGATAGTTCTACAATTTCTCGTGTATATAAATATTGTATCAGAATGTTTTTCAATTATACTGACTTAAATTACACATTTTGCCATTGAAAAACGCATAATTTTCAGATAATTTTGGAGTTTTTTTAAGAACATTGTAAAATATTAAAAACATTCGAAAAAGTTCTACATCAACTTATTGGAATTGCAGAAGGAAGCAAATGGTTCCCACCGGTTTTTTTTCATGGCAGAAATTGCAAGGCAGATTCTTAGTAATGAATACTTTGCTGAAACTTTGCTCTAAAATTTCAATAAAATTCAAAGCAAAATACATATTTTTACTGTCATTTTTTTTAATTCTTTTTTGTTTTTAATGGTAGAATCAGAATTTAATCTATTTCAGAAGGATCACCGCACAAAATGCCTAAACTTGATACTAATTAATTTTGATTAGCTTGAATCTTAAAATGTAAACATGTTTGCTATGTAAATCTCTAATTACTTTAAAGTAAATATAAAACAACAAATCTGAAATCTTTCAAATGTATCTTGTTATTATAATTTTATTGTAATTATAATCATTAACTGAATCAATTAAAATTCAATTTCTAAGTATTCTTAATTCAATATTCAAATGGATGACATAGAAACTTGTGATACACTTTATAACAAAATAAAAATTTGTTCATGTACTCATATTTTAAAATTTACTGAACATTTACAAAAAATTCAAGCGAATTTTATATGCAACAAAATTACATGATATGACTGAAATTCTTACAATGTTGGGAACTTAAATACTTTTGACTTGTTTTGAGAAGTTATTTATATATTAACCACATTTTTAAGCACAATGACAAGTAAAATTACAACCCATCTTTATAAAGCAAAATTCCACTACACATTGCACAAATGTATTACAATCAATACCCTGTCACCACTGATTTCAGTTCTTAAAAATCTCATACTCCCAAGTTAAATTATCATCTTTATTTCCAATACACAAAATAAATCAAGGAACAAGGGTTCTTGAAGTTTACAACTTTGAATATACTACTCGTTATGTATTCAGCTTTAATGAGATTTTAGCCCACCATTGGACACATCTACTGAAATCAACTTCAATAAAATTTTGATTCCAAAAATTCAGCTCGTGAGCCACATGATTTTACAGATCCAAAGAAATTTTGTCCTTATACTCCCATTAATAAAAATTTCCTAATGGCAATTGTGCAATAGAAATAAAAGGTAGCTGCCATTATCTTAAAGACCTACAAGACCATCTATTAAGACAAGAAATCAAGACAATTGTCTCTAAATAAGGACAAGATGTGAAAGCATAATTCTTTTGCAGACTGAAATCCTAAATCATTAGTTTTATAACTCAAATTTTTAAATACATACAGTGGCTTTATTTTCGAAAATGTGACTAAGTGAAAGCTGCTACAATCGGTCAGAAAGCTTGAACACTATTCACGAAGTTTTCATAATTTTTTTAACTTTACTATTTATTAAATCTGATATACGTATAACTAAAAGAAACCAATCACAATGTTTTTTTTTAATTCTCAGTTTTCCACAAATTCATAGAATTACAAATTTCAATTACACGACTTGAAAGTCCCTTCATGACCATGAGTTCCGTCATATATCAATCGAATTGAATGACTTGTAAACGAAAAATCGTGATTGGGAGGAGTGTAATAAAAAGATGCTTGTTAAAATTAAATTTTTTATTGTGTTAGTAGCGTTTTAAAGTTATAATACTCTTGACGAGCTTTCATATTGCTAAACAAGCTGAAATTTCTCATATGTACGCAGTTATTTAACTAACGTCGTACTGGGGCAACACAAAGGGCTATTGGAGAAGGTCCGGGATCAAACCCGAAGGGAAAGATACGAGAACACCACGTAATTTTAAACCACGGTCAGATGATGTCACACCTGAACTGGCACCCAACTCTCCAAACTACCACGCCAACGTGAGGACATTTCAGGCCCCGACAGATTTAACGTGCACTAGCCCCCTTCGTACATGACGGTCTTTGGGTAGGCTAGTCCGTTACTCTTCCAACCGCTGCACTTTCACATACAAAAAGCTAAAAGTTCACAGTAGTGAGAAACTGGACAGGTGAAAGAACCAAGCAGTGATACAAACACAATAA
This sequence comes from Meta bourneti, assembly GCA_933210815.1. Lineage (NCBI taxonomy): Eukaryota > Metazoa > Arthropoda > Arachnida > Araneae > Tetragnathidae > Meta > Meta bourneti. The sequence continues at coordinate 66,069,061 of OW119928.1, forward strand.
ACAGCGCGCCCCCTAGTGATCCGATCTAGAAACAAATGAGAATTACCTGCGCTTCCAAGACGTCCTGTTATGTTGCTGCAAAGCGACGTTAATTACCTACCTACCAAGACGGACGAAAAAATATATTGCGCATGGGATCTTTGCGGCCGTTGAGTCTTAATTCAGGATAAGTTTTTGAATAAATATTACTAGCGCTCTCTATTATTTGATCATGAATATGTTGGAATCGGTCTCAAACCTCCAATTATAGTGCCGTGTGGGGCACATCAATATAGAAGAATATGTAAATCTTTGTATGTATATAAGTGAGGAGATTGGGGATCATGAGCTGATCAGACTTCTTCTTATGGTTTAAAAACATACTTTTAGAAAACAACAAGACTTGGCTACGTAATAAAATTTATTTTTAATGTATAAAACTCTGTCTTCAATCGATAAAACCCAACAGAATATTATCACTAGTATGACTCGTTTCTTTACATCTGTCATTAAGGACTGCGATAGCCCCTTAGCAATGGATCGGCGAACGGTGAGTCGGGAGTTGGAAATTCGATCTATCGAAAGACCGTCGTGAACGCGGGGGATGGTGCACGTTAAATCTGGCGTGGCCTCAAATGTCCTCATATTGGAGTGGTGTGATAGTTTGAAGAGTGGGGTATCAACTCAGGTGTTGACCTCGTCATCTGACCTTGATTCAAAATTACGTGGTGCTTAAATCGGATCTTTCACTTCGGGATTGATCCTGGACCGCCGTTATTTTGCTCCAGTGCGATGTTAATTAACTACCTAACCTACATCTGTCATTTAATATTTATCGTGCCGGTGTAATTTCTCGTGTACGAATTTAAGTATTTTATAAAATTCAATTCATGATAAAATACAAAAAGTGATCCAGGAAGTTTCAAGTTTCCCTTTTGTATAGTAGGATGCAAGCGATGAAAGGTATGGTATTTTTAAATAGCATCGCACTGTTGCAATAAAATGGGCCAATTCCAACGCAAGCTATGAAAGGAATATTTGCGTAATAAAGATTATTTGAATTAACGAAATATAATGAAATTATATCTGAAAGGAATATTTAATTTTCATGCTCGCAAGCATATTTCTTATCAATACCCTTTACAAAATGCCTATATTTCTTGAATATTACTTAATATTAAAAATATAAATATTGTACACTTTTTCAATGTCCTCTCGTATGATTTAGCAGCATCTCATAGTTCGGAACATTTCGTTTCAACTTGATGAATCAGTAACATTGAAAATATCGAATTAATATTATGTTGAAATACAATATCAATTCGATGCAATGATTTGCAAAATCCACAGAAATGTATTCAGGTAGGTATTTTTTAGGTGTTTTAATTAGCGTCACAATGGAGCAACACAACGAGATAATAGAAATGTATTCAGATTGCTGAATATTTTTAAAGTCATGACAGATAAAAAGTACTACACGTATACATATCTTTACACACGATCATAGCTGTAACGATCCGGGTAAATGACGTGCCAAAAAACGTATGATGGTATCTTTACGGCAACTCGCAGGCGAGACCCAAAGTAATACATAATTTTGTTAACTAGAAACACATTTAAATTTATGAAACTCACATTTCACTTTTTTATGGTTGGTTGGATTTTATGACGCAAGATCCATACTTTTCCGAAGCTGCACCAAACTGTGAAGTAAATGAAAATTCACACAAGGGTTGAATTAACATCACTGGTAGGTATTTTAATTAATGTCTCAATGGGGCAACACAACGGGCTATTGCTAATAGTACGAGATCAACTCGGAAGGGAAAGATCTTAGGACAACACCTCGTAATTTTGAATCACGATCACATAATGAGGTCAAAACCCGAGTTGGAATCCCTAACTTCCACACCACGCTAGAGATCCGTGTACGGAAAACACTCTTTTAGAACAACTTTGTACTTCTCCCTCGTATTCTAGGTTCCGCGGTTGCCTGGTTGGAAGAGTAACGGATTAGCAACCGGAGGGTTGCGAGTTCGAATCCAAACAAAGACCGTCGTGTACAAAGGGGATGGTGCACGTTAAACCTGTCGTGGCCTCAAATGTCCTCACGTTGGCGTGCTGTGGAAAATCGGAGAGTGGGGTGCCAGGTCATATGTGACCTCATCAGATCGTGGTTCAAAATTACGTGGTGTTGTCCTCGGATCTTTCCCTTCGGGTTTTGATCCCGGACCTTCGCCAATAGCCTGTTGTGTTGCTCCCAGTTCAACGGTAATTGAAATACCTACCTCCTATTCTAAGGCTAGTGTATTTCTCTTCTGTGTTAGTAAAACTTTCATGTGTGTGTCTTTTGCTCTATGTTGTCTGTCTTGTGTTTGGCGCAGCATGGCCAAATATGGCCCCTTGTGCCATAAAACTCAATCCAAACAACCGCAATCTTAATCAGCTTCATTTTTTCAGCAGGACTTAACCTTTTGCCCTAAGCTCTTATCCTTTTGTAGGCTAACCTTTCTTATCCCAGTGTAAAAAAAATTACACGAAGTCGTTGAGTCTGAAAAAAGTTTTGGGGCAATGGCAGATGGGTTAAAAATGTCTTCATGTGTGGCTCCAAAGCAATTCAGGATGTGTGAGGGAGGGGCTGGTAATAAGCCGCACTTTATACAGGTAGGAAAGTATTTCTGGCCATCAATGAAAATCATCTTTTTCAAATGGCCAGATCGGAGCCTGGCAAGCATAGAGAAAATTTAATGAGATTTTAGCCCAACATGGGGCACATCTACTGAAATCAACTTCAATAAAATTTTGATTCCAAAAATTCAGCTCGCGAGCCACATGATTTTACAGATCCAAAGAAATTTCGTCCTTATACTCCCAATAATAAAAATTTTCTAAAGCAACTGTATTAGAAATAAAAGGTAGCTCTCATCTACAGACCATTTGACCTACAAGACCATTTAAGAACAGAGATCAAGACAATTATCTCTAAATAAAGACAAGATGTGAAAGTATAATTCTTGTGCAGATTGAAGTCCAAAATCACATTAGTATTATAACTCAAATTTTTAAATACATACAGTGGCTTTATTTTCGAAAATGTGACTAAGCGAAAAGCTGCTACAATCGGTCAGAAAGCTCAAACACTATTCACGACCAAGTTTTCATAATTTTGAACTTTACTATTTATTAAATTTGATATATAACTGTAAAAGAAACCACAATCACAATGGGATTTTTAATTCTCAGCTTTCCACAAATTCATAGAATTACAAATTTCAATTACACAACTTGAAAGTCCCTTCATGACCATGAGTTCCGTCATATATCAATCGAATTGAATGACTTGTAAAAGAAAAATCGTGATTGGAAGGAGTGTAATAAAAAGATGCTTGTTAAAGTTAAATTTTTTAATGTGTTGGTAGCGATTTAAAGTTAAAATACTCTTGACGAGCTGTCATATCACTAAACAAGCTGCACTTTCCCGTATGTACGCAGTTATTTAACGTCACACTGGAGCAACACAACGGCTATTGAAGACTGTTCGGGGTCAATCCCAAAGGGAAAGGACTGAGGACAACACCACCTAATTTTGAATCACGGTCAGATGAAGCAACACCCGAGTTGAATTTTGAGAAAAATAATTTAAGTATCATAAGCAAGTTGTTTCAAAATTTTACGAAAAAAGCTGTTTTGGAGCCAAATGTGATGGTAATTACAATATTTTCCAATCAATCAAAATTATATCTATTTTTTGTCAGATCGGAAAAAGGTATTTCGGTGTGCAGTAGAATTTATTAATTAGTTTATGTATGGTATAAAAAAGGTTGAAAATCGCTGCGATTGTGTGTTTTTGTTCCAAAATTCATCGAAATTTGCCGCTTTAGACTGCTGTTACTCAGACTATTGGAAATACGACACTGATGGGCTTAAGTATTACTTTTTTGCACGTGGAACATTATAACTTCACTCTATCAAATATTGCATCATTATTGCACTGTTGCGTATATTATTTCAAAACTTTTAGCAATGGGGAAGTTCTCATAACTCATAAAATATGTATTAATTACCTTAGCAAAACAATAATAAAGATGACTTACCCAAGCAAACAGCTGCCAGCAATCTGAGCACTTCAACAGGTGGTTGGCATGATGGATAGAAAGGATCCAACATATAATAGCCAAAAGTGAGGGCCAGGATGGCCTGCGTGGCGGGCCGCATCACGAGTAGGCCGACCCACAGTCTGAGGAATGCAACCGCAGGTCCGAAAGCCTCTATAAGGTACGCATAGTCACCGCCAGACTTTGTTATACACGTTCCCAGCTCGGCATAACACAGAGCACCAAACATCGAAAACACGCCGCACAATGACCATATTATCAGCGAAATCCCGATCGAGCCCGAGTGCTCGTATACCCCTTTCGGAGACACGAAGATCCCCGAACCTATTATGGTTCCGACTATAATGGCCACGCCGTTGATCAGAGTTATTCTTTTCTTCAGTTTCACGTCTGTTGTTGAACCGTTTGCGACGACTTGCTTGTTGTTTTCCATCTTCAACTTGCGATTTCAGTCAACGAAGAGCTAGGAATCAGGTGCCGGTGTTTCGAGAAGGGTATACAACGAACGCTGTCAAGATGGGAAAGCGGCGATTTTTAAAACGCGCTCGCTTGCCAAAGCGGGGAGAAAAAAATAAATCCAAGCTGAGGCTGGCGGATATCTGATTGAGGTTGCGTCAGACGTCAGTCCCGAGGCGCATGCGTGGTGGGGTATGGGGGAGCGGCTCATACGTCACGTCCGTCGCTTTGGGGGAAGAGGGGAAATTGATTTGTTTTGTTTTCATTTTGTTTTCAGCGTGGACTCGCTCTGGTGTGGAGATGTTTTCTTTAAGGTATCGGGATAAACGTTCTCAATGATTTTTTTCAGTGTTTTAACCCCATTTTTAGATTTTGTTTCGATATAAATTTGAACTGTCAAGCAATTTTTTTGACATCCCTCTGATTATACAAAATCTGTTAAAAACGATAGGAACTAAGAAATTTTTTTCAAAAACTCTAAAACACACATAAAATAATACTTAAAAAAATTTACATGTTTTTACCTAATTATTAAAATTATAAAATTAATTAAGATGATTAAAAGTTTAGTTTCTCACTATTCGGTCAATTTTGGCTATACGTGGACGAATACGATCTTTAATACAAAAGTATATTCAACTGCTGAACAGATGATCAACGAAATAAAGAATATCGGCAGATTGAGTTATTTGAATAACAAACACGATTTGGAATATATCCGTAGAATCTAAATTATTTTAATACCTGAACTAGAAAACATTTAGACAAAGCTCAAATTTCAAACATGTTATATAAATAAATATTACTCATTTCAAAAGAACATTAATACCAAAATAAACTGCATGATTTTATCTAGTGAATGTACCAAATTTGAAAACGTAATTTTACGAATAAAAACTTTACGGATCGAATAATCAATATAATTTAATCAGTTTCACAGCGTTGTTATTCAAGATCCTTAATTTGGAATGTGCATTCAAAGAATCAAAATTATTTTCGGATAGTCTAGATATCATATACAGAGTTCTCAATAAAAATAACATTCTTTGGGCTTATAATTTTTAAAGGAACTAGCTTATGCGCGGAAACGTTTTGCGATTCATTTTAATCTACTCTACCGCTTCATTTTGAAATAGAACTATCGTTTCGTAGAATAAAGAAAATATTCCCACATTTCACTGAAGAATATGCGTACGTTTTTACTTATATATTTAATAAACAAAAGCAATCTTTGAAATAAATTGTTAACGATTGTACAAAGAAATGCTTCTTTTGAAAGATTTTCCAAGACCCAATCTTGGCGTGGTGTGGAAGTTTGGAGAGTGGGGTGCCAGCTCAGGTGTTGCCTCGTCATCTGACCGTGGTTCAAAATTACGTGGTGTTGTCCTCGGATCTTTCCCTTTGGGATTGATCCCGGACCGTCACCAATAGCCCATTGTGTTGCTCCAGTGTGACGTTATAATTGAAATACCCCCCAAGACCCAATCGGGCCACGGTGGCCCGGTTGGAAGAGTAACGGACTAGCAACCGGAGGGTTGCGAGTTCGAATCCAACCAAAAGACCGTCCTGTACGAAGGGGGCTGGTGCATGTTAAATCTGACGTGGCCTCAAATGCCCACGTTGGCGGGGTGTGGAAATCTGGAGAGTGGGTTGCCAGTTCAGGTGTTGCCTCGTCATCTGACCAAATTACGTGGTATTGTTCTCGCACCTTTCCCTTCGGGATTGATCCCGAACCTTCGTCAATAGCCGTTGTGTTGCTCTTGTGCGACGTTAATTAATTACATTACCAATCTATTTCCGTATATCCCAATTAACCCTAACAGCCCGGAAAATTCAATTCGAATAACAGTCGAGAAAAATTGCTGAATAACAAGAGACACGCCCGAAATATTTCGGGCCTATCACCGATTGGAGGGTTTGCCACAATACTGCTTTGGAAAGTTCATTTTTAGGTTTTTCAACTGTTTTCAAACATGTCCATTTTTTTAAACTTTGATTACGCTTAAATAACTACTTATTTATAACATAAAATGTTTCTTGGATGGCTCTTTCGAATACCCATTTTATTTTATATTATTTTAAAATATATTCTGTACAAATTAATTTACGCTTTGATGGTTTTACGGTTAAAAGTGTAATAATTTAGTTGAAATCATTTTACTTTTCATTCAAGTCAACACTTTTATAGGAATATATTTTTTCTAATTGACATTTCGTAAACTCAAGCAAGTTCTTTGTAAACATTTTTGCAGTATAGTTAACCTCTCTTCATATCGATTCTGCCAGTCATCCTGATTTTAGAAAACTGTTCATCACTGAGAACAATCTTACAATCGGAGTGTTTGGTAGGGGAAAAATGTTCTTTCTAACTTGGTTGAAGTTCAGTACACACTAATGTTCCGATCCCTAAAATTATTGTTCTCGATTTTCCATGCAATGCTGTTTGAAAGTCAAAATACTTTGAGTTACCAATTCAAACAGAATTACTAACGGCTACAATCATTTTCCTGCAGGTAGCATTTAAATGCCAAGCCATATTGTAATATTGTGTTTATTCAAACTATCACTAGTTCATGCTCTTTGTCTAGGACCTATAAGGCTCTTCAGCAGTTTGGATAGACAAAGGAAAATTATCTTTTTTCCTCTTGTCTTTTCGAACTGGCCGGAACCCAGGTAATGCGAATTATGCAGATTAACTCGATCTAGCGATAATATCCTAGTTAACATGACGGCCTAAGCGTGATTTCAATTCTTTGTCGCAAACTCCATACTAAATGGTAATATTAAGCCCCGACTAGCTGGAGCCATTACGGATACTAGGAAGGCCACAGAGTCGGATCTGCAATGCTTATCATTACCATTTGGCATTGGCTTGGCGAGCAAAAGCTGAAATTCACGCCTAGGATTACGGTTAACTAGTAAAATAACAAAAGTAGCCGACTTAACCGTTCGCTACTTTGAGACACATTACTATTGTCCTTTTGCCCCTATTTGTAGTTGGACCTAGCCCCGCCAAATATGCCGATAAATATTAGAAATATACAGATAAATATTGGTATCGTCCGATTCGCGAGAAAGGAGTTGAGTGACGTGGGTTTCAAGCAGTCTATTAGTTGAATTAGGGGGACTAATAGAGGCAAATCCCTTCCTCAATTGTCGTCTTTAGTGCTGATTCTGGTATACACGGAGTTTATCGTTTCATTCCAAAGTTGGCGATCGATAAATCATCTATGGCGTTCGCCTCACATGTTTTTTGCTTGACTTCTGCGTATGGCAGCCTGAATCCGAGACCACATTTCACACATATTCGGAAATCAACGACCCAAGGTCATCCGCTTTCTAACGAGAGCCGCACGACAATGAAATGCACTAACAGAAATAATTGTTTCGAAAACACAAGTGTCTGGGTCCTTACTGAGGTCCCCAATAATTTCCCCTAGATGGCGCCAATGACTTCATCTGTCCAGGTCCCGCAATTGGAAACCCAGAATGCCTTCTCTCTCTACCTAACAAACCGGTTAGATAAGTAACGGATTAGCAACTGGAAGATTACGAGTTCGAATTCAACCGAAGAACGTCGTGTACAAAGGGGGTTAGTGCACGTTAAATCCATCGCGGCCTCAAATGTCCTCACGTTGGCGTGGAAGTTTGGAGAGTTTGGTGCCAGTTCAGCGTCATCAGACCGTGATTCGAAATTATGTGGTGTTGTCCTCGGATCATTTCGGAGGATGATCCTGGACAGTCGCCAATAGTCCGTTGTGTTGCTCCAGTGTGACGTTAATTAAAAGTACTCCTCTACCAAACAAAAATTCAATTTCCAAACAAAGGAAAACAAATGCAGATCTCCAATCACCGCACAGTTCCCGATTATTTAAGATTCACAATACCTCAGTTCAAAATTTCTTAAGCAAGCCCAAAAGCTGTCATTTTATGAATTACGTTTTCTCAGTGAATTTCAAGGACAGTTCGCCTATCACGTTCAACCCTCTAGTGGGTTGAAGTCGGTTTTACTCAAGCAGCCCTTAAGTTTATATAACCAAACTTGACCCCATAAAAAGGTATGGCAAATTGCACTAGGAAGAGGCTGATCGAGGCAGAAGGAATACTAATACGCGCGTTATATAACATGATTTTTCTTATTACTGAAAAAAACCTGAATCTACATATTTGAGGTGGGTTCTTCAAGTTTTTTGCCTATAGGTGATCAAACAGGCATTTCACGCGTGACAATTTTCAGGAAGTTGATGCTTAGTTATTTCTTGATTAATGCATTCTAGAAAGGCTTTCTGATATTTACGACGTGGAAGTTTGGAGAGTGGGGTGCGAACTCATGTGTTGATCTCGTCATCTGACCGTGGTTCAAAATTACGAGGTGTTTTCCTAAGATTTTTCCCTTCGGGGCTGATCTCTGACCCGTTGTGTTGCTCCAGTGTGACGTTAATTCAACTACCTACCGGATATTTACGGCAATGCTTGAACGATGATTCAGATTTAAATAATCCTATTCTAAAAAATGGACATACATCACCAAAATATATCTAATTTGTGTTCTGTAAAGGTTGGGTGTGTAAGGAATTCACCTGATACCTACCTGTAATTCATAATTTTTTTATGTAATTAGTGCAGAAAATATTCAAAAACATAAGCTGTAGTGTAACTCTGAGGTTTGAAAGCATATCCGTATAACATGTATGCCATACGCTTGCAAATGCATTGTAAGAAAATTTTCATTTAGGCACTTCGAATTCATGTACTGTCAGGATTGGCAGTTTTAAAAGAATAATTTCATATTGAAATGTTTTGGCTTGAATATTTCCTAAAACAATTCAATTGAAAATGATTTTGATTGATAAAAAAAATCACCTTGCCACTCTTCTACGTACAGTAGTTTTTGCTTTACTCAGTTCTATTCATCTGAGAAACTTAATTTTCTTTCATTTATTTCCGTTACAGGTTTTCATTAATCGAGAAATCAGACCTGTTATCCGTTAAAATATAATAGTTCAATTAAAATAGCATGTAATTAATTAATAGAATCTGAAGTGCCGTAAGTATTGGATCTAAAAATTCTTTTGATACACATTAAAGATGATAGCAGAAATCGGATTTGATTTGACGTAAAGTGTTATTGGATTCACAAACATTATTTTTGTAAAAAGAAAAAAAAACATGTGTATGAGTAATTTTTGGGGATTGAAGTGATTGACAATTTCAAACTACATAAGAGAGTATTTGGTACTCCATTCTTCATTTAGTGTTCCTTGAACTGGTTTCGTATTAGTATGAATTAAAACCGATTGTTAGACATTCATTTTTATTTTATTTCTTGGCTGTAACTTAATCGCAGAATAGAAAAATCACGTCTGAAATTTTATAGCAGCTTAGGATTTCAGCAAGGATCAAGTTCAGAACACACAACTGAAGAAAAAGTGTAAGCTAAACACATTTGAAGATGAATTGACTTTATAGTTTCCTTGTGTTCATGAATAATAATGAAAACGAATACTGATCTATCAGATCGCATTTAAAACGATGCGATATGATAGGAGATCAGTACTTGTTTTCCATTGCACTAATGTCTTTCTAATCTCGTCGATTGAATCTTATTTCTGCTTTACATAAGCATCTATTCCTAATAACTAATATAATCGGTGCCAGAATATTTTCATCATTAATTTTCGTATTCTATTATACATTAATCTGAAAGTGGAATTTAAGAAATGGAAGACTTAACGTTATCGTTTTGACCGAGTAGAGTAATTCGATAGGGTCAGACCAAATGTGTTAACATTTGTTTCTTTATATTTTTTAACAAAAACTGTTACTGTGAAGTGCGAATTTCTGGTAAAACCTAATATTTTTCATTATTAGATGTAATTCCGAAATATCTACTTTTCACATTTTCAGACTTTTAACGAGGAATATTGGTAAATGTTAGGATTTACCGATGAACTTTCGAGATTGAAATGAAATCCAACAGGTAAAAACAACACGTTCTTATCACTAATTGATGAATAATTTAACCAGAAATGAAGCAACTGGAAGTTATAATTAATAAAAATAAAAATTAAAAATAAGAAATGAAAAGTCAGAGAGTTATATAATAATTGAAGGCTTTTTCATCTGGTAAAACCTAATATTTTTCATTATTAGATGTAATTCCGAAATATCTACTTTTCACGTTTTCAAACTTTTACCGAGGAATATTGGTAAATGTTAGGATTTACCGATGAACTTTCGAGATTGAAATGAAATCCAACAGTTAAAAACAACACGTTCTTATCACTAATTGATGAATAATTTAACCAGAAATGATGCAACTGGAAGTTATAATTATTAAAAAGAAAAATTAAAAATAAGAAATGAAAAGTCAGAGAGTTATATAATAATTGAAGGCTTTTTCAGTTTGGCTGAATTGCAGGCGGAGTTAGTGTTTTAGTTGCGGAACTTACTTTCTGTACTATCCCGGAGATCGAGGTAGCAAAGTTGGGAGAGTAGAGGATTAGCAACAGGAGAGTTGCGAGTTCGAAACTCGATTGAACCAGACCGTGTGTACGTAGGAGTGGTGCACGTTAAATCTGTCGTGACCTCAGATGTCCTCACTTTGGGGTGGTGTGAAAGTTTGGAGAGTGGGGTGCCAACTTCATCTGACGTTGGTAGAAAATGGCGAAAGGTTTGTCCTCGGATCTTTCCCTTCGGAATTGATTCCGGATCGTCGCCAATAGCCCGTTGTGTTGCTCCAGTGCGATGTTAATTCAACTACCTACCTACCTGTACTATTCCGGACTTGAAGTCATTTGGCTTGTTTTTGGAATACGATTTCAGTCCGTTGCCTATGAGAGGCATTTTTTGTCAAGCTAAATGTAGATGACAGTAACGTTTTCGCGGCAAAACTTATTTCTTGCATAAATCCGAAAATAACGTCATTTGGCTTGTTTATCTGATACTATTTCAGCAGGTTGCCAATAGAAATTCCAATCAATGAATTCTGAATGTAAAAATAATAGTTGATTGGTCAGCGCCATTTAGATTTAGCACCAAACGTGTCTAAAACTGCGATGAATTACATTTTAAGGTAACCCCGAAATGTATCATACGAGAACATTTGGGTAACATCCTGTCATTCGTCTGGTTTGTTCACACTGAAAATCCCTCTCGTAAAGAAGTGGAAATAATTGGAAGAAATTAAAAGAGAAAAAGGAAAGAAAAAACTTGAGATAGGATTAATTTTTGATGCTTTATAATAATTTATTAAAAGTTCTTGTACAGTATATCTATAACTTAGCAAATGACCAAATGGGGTAGTTTGGGGAAAAATTGGACAAATTTTGACCCGTTATAAGTGCAACACTTTTTAAGTATCAGGTTCAAAAATGTCTAGTTGTAGGCGGCGCAGGTTCGATTCCTGTCTGGTGCACCCCAACCAACCAACTAACCAACCTATCAAAAATGGCTAATTCTGTTATTCAAGGATATCATAAAATTGCACACAAATATTTTTAAGGGTGGCTTATATGAAACAAAAATATCGTATCTAAAGTTTTTAGATTTTAACAGTGAACAGAAAGAAATTTTAACCTTGCAAATGGTAATCACAAATCAATTTATTCAATAGGTAGAGCATAACAATGCTTTCCAATTTCAGGGTTAAAACAGCTGGCGTTGCAGACACAAACCACGCAATTGTCTTTTTTATTTACTTCGTCAAATGGGATTCATTCCATACATGTCAGCTTTGCAGATACTATTTGATGTTGAATGGAAACATTGATTGGAAAGTACATTATATGTTAAAAGTTAAAGGATTTTAGAGTATTCTTCGTTCCCTTATGTAAATTTATCTGGTCGGCCAGAGAGCAGAGAGCTACAATTCAAGAGTAGAAGTATTAAAATTAATAAGTTAAAAAAACTTTCAAATTATTTGGCTTCAAAGTAAAAGTACACGATTAAATGGAATAAGTTAAAAAAAATTAAAAGTCGTAGTAAAAATTTTAGTAATTTTTTTATTTTATCGTTTATTATTGTTCACAGTAGCATTTTAAAGTTAACCTAAATAGAACGAAACAAAGTAAAATAAAAAGTAGAATGTGATAATATTCTGTGAATTAATTTTTCCTATTGTCTAGTGAAATTAAATTAAATTCTTTAATTAGACATTTTAATGGATTCCATTGTGTTTTAGACGCTGAAAATTCGTATTTATATCTAGGTTAAAATGATCATGAAACTATTAGTTATTTCTTTCACGGCTATTCGAACGCTCTTCAATTGATTTTAAACTATTATCGTGAACAGCCATTAGATAACTTTAGTAAGTTCTTAACCACGCATGTGCTACTACTTCTTTATCAGAAAACTTGTATTCCCTGATAAAACAAAGACACAAAACGGAATAATTATTATCCAACAGACTCAAACAGTTACAAGGTTAACACCATTTCATTTCTTCAGTCATGCGGTTTGTAAGTTAAAATGAAAAAAAAACGATCACATCAAATATTTTCAGAATTTTAATGAGCCTTTGAAACAAATACTACTGTACTTTCCCTAAAGTAGGTAATTCAACACTGATTCAACATCATATATTTTACATCCGACATTCAAGAAATGAATCAGGTCAATGGCATATCAGAAGACCCAATGCCTTTTTCTACCCGAAAGTGCTCTTTTGATAAATTTATATTTTTAAACAAATAAAGTAACAGTTTTTAGAGTAATTCATGGTTTATTAATTTAATTATTTTCTGTGTATATATATGAAAGTATAAAGATGATTAATTCATTGTCATTACCATCTCCCTATACAATATCTAGATATCGCATCAACACAGCGCTTCAAAAGTAAGCAATGTAGTTAAATTTAAAAAAAAACAGATTTCAATATTTTCTGAATGTTTACTGTCATAAATATTTGGCAAACATAGCCCTTTTAAAGTTATTTCCGTACTTTCATCAATTTAAATTCCTCCACTTTATGCCCTTACTTAAAAATAATCTAATGGCGAAATATAAGATCTAAAGACAGTCAGATTTAGAATCCGAGGTTCTGATCTTGATTTGGTAAACATATTGTATTCCTTTGTCCCTTCCAATGTGAAATCCAGGCTACTCTACTGGATCAGGTGATGAGAGGCCATCTCCCAGAAGAGCCTGGTCTAAATCCTCGATCAGATCCTTCGCAGATTCCAGCCCAATAGAAAGTCGTATCAAACTGTCGGTGACTTCAAGCTGATCTCGTTCCTCTTTGCTCAGTGCTGAAGCCGTCATAAGAGATCTGAAACAGAACAATGAAATTGACAACAGGCTTATTTCTCGAAAGCAGACAACTTTACAAGAATTGCTGTACCATTCTCTTCCAGAGTATTCTTTCAATACTTCCCCCAATGGCGCCAACTTGGGTAAATTGGGGTGGCCAAGTCAGAGCCCAGCTACATGATTCTAAATTGATCCCACATGCATAGGAACAACAGTAAAAATATGGGGATGCGAGGAGGTCAGGCCTCTAGAATTTGGAGCAGTTCTATCTCCGAATATAGAAGCCATACTACCTATTCAGTTAGGTCCAGTAACCTTGAATATTTGGTAATCCATATTATTTATATTCATCCCTCAAGTTTAGGAGGGCAATCATAAGGACTATGGAGCCTCTCCTTCCGGTTATAGCGGTCATATGACCTAACCAGTGAGGTCATGTGACCTTGAGTGTTTAACTATCCATATTATTTGTATAATTGCTATATTTATCTCTCAAATTTAGAGGGGCCTAATCTGGTTGAGTACGAAGAGTTGGCGCCTCTGTTTTCCCCCAGAAGTTGAAACGCCATCTTAAAAAATACTTTATACAAATATAAGTTATGTTAAATCTCAAAACATCACGTAGCCAAGACATTGAAGACACATTTTTTTAAATAATTAAAATATACAAAAGTCATTGATTGAAAACTAATAAATAATGATGGTTAGTGGTCTGGTCCTTTGATAAAAGATATTCCACTTGTTTCAATCTTAGAAGAAACATTTGAGTTTGGAAGTCAAACTCCCTATATCCGGGATCTTGTACCCAGATAAATGACGGACCCTTCAGTAAATTGAAAAAGAGTATTCCAGGACCCAAACTATCACTTATGCAAAAAGATTAAAGTGACCATTACTGATCCAATATTTGCATAATTTAAACTATGAACATATTAGACAATACTATAGACTAATTATTGTTTTATTGCTAAAATAGGTTTTCAGAGTAATATATGTTTAAAGAAATAATATCAGATTACAGAACTACATAATGTGTTCAAAATACAGTTTTAATCGCAAGATGACAATTTTAAATTGCAATGCAATGAATATGCAAATTAGGTAATCATATTTTTGTGACGTAAATTATATTGTTCTTAAGAAAATAATTTTTTTATCGGAAAATTACGAGTGTCTTAAAGACAGGGAGCATAAATAATAATTTCATTGTTATGTGATCAATTTCTTTTCTAACTTCTGCCAGTAGATCATCAAATAACGCAATATGTTTCAATACATCTAATGTCTATTTAGTACACGTCCTAAGTCTTGATATTTTTGGTTACGGTATTTTATTATGCAATAAAAGAATTAACATAACCACCAAAATCGCAATATATACGAGTAGCTATATTCCTCACACTTCTTTCATACAAATAAAAAACGAAACGATTTTTGACAGTGAAATTTCCAACTGCTAGAAGTCAAAGAACCACACTAAAAATCCACGTACTAGTTGATAAAAAAAATAAAATGCAGTTTTTCACAAAATATTGCTCCCAAAACATTTTGACACCTAATTCCACATGCACAATCTCCTGTTAAAATGCCGTCGCACTAAAGAGATATACAACATGTTTAGAACAGGTTGCCGTGATGTTCTTATCACACCGACTACACCAGTTTGCATCCGTGATTGTCAACCTTTAATTCCCTCCCAACCGCTTTTTACTTCTACTTACTCTTACTTTTCTCTGGATAACCCGTGACTCCTGTTCGTCTAAGTACACCCCAGCTGAAATATTTTGAAGATCTTTGTGTTTCTGAATAATGTTTGTCCGTACATTTTACCTTCAGGATATGTCTCAATCTTCACGTGAGATATAATATAATAGGTACACGTATCTTTCAGGAGAAAAGTGAAAAAGGTTAATTGAATATTCATTTTCTAGGAAACGGAATAGTGCTTCATCACGAAATTTAATGGGCCATTTTTCTCAGAATAGCGCTGAATTTTGAAATTTCATCAATCTAATGTAGATAATACCTTTTGTTAAATAAAGGTAAAAACTGTTTGCGAAAAAGATGTTTATCCTGGATCCGTATCTTTTGTAGAAAATAAGTTCCGTTTGAAGCAATAATAATCGAGAATACAGGCGCTAATTTTGGGAAATTACGGGTGGTACGCATAAATATCCAATTCTCTCTATGACACTTTTCTTATCTACGTAATTGACGACTTCACGTTAGTGTGGTGTGGAAGTTTGGTGCCAGCTCGAGTGTTGGCCTCGTCATCTGATCGTGGTTCAAAATTACGAGCTGTTGTCCTAGGATCCTTCTCTTTGTGATTGATCCCGGACCGTCACCAATAACCTCTTATGTTGCTCCAGTGTGACGTTAATTAACTACCTACTTACCTAATTGACGATTTTTTAAACCAATTCAACCCCCACGTTCATCCCCAGTATAGTGCGGCGCCCTCAAGAAGGCGGCATACCTTAGGTCAGTTGATTCTTCGATAAGTGTGAAAGGTGGTTTCAGATAAAGGCTGCCATATGCAGAAGCCAAAGAAACTTGTACGCCGATCTCCATAGATGATTTATCCCTCACCAACTTTGGAATCGAATGATAAAACTAGGTGTCAGAATCAGCGCTAAAGACGCCAATTGAGGGAGTGATTTGTTTACGCAACCACCAGTCTCCTAATTCAGTCGAAACAATAATTAAAATTCAAACGCTTCAGTCAATAGTGTAAAATCAGTAAAGATATGAGATTAAAATACATTGATTAGTAACGTATAAAATGATAAATTATTAGATATTTTGAATGCAGATGATAATTTAAAATGGTGGATATTCATAGGAAAAAGGTAGATATGATTGATAAAAACAAAATTTAATGATGCGTAAAAATTTTAAGATTGAATGCGTGAGGATATTTTTGCAATTAAATCCTACAAATATTGAGTTAAAAAAGTTTCGGTGATGGTGAGATTAAAACCCTGGGACAACTGATTAAAATATGCGGAATAGTAAAAGGAACAACACAGACTACACACACAAGGACCCTCTCTCCAAACAAAAGATACCTGTTAATGGAAAGTATGACCTATACGTAAGCGAGTTAACTCTCCAAGGAGTTTCGGCGAGATATCTCGTCATCAAGATATTGCCGACTTTTTCATGGTGACTAACTAGATCAAGATCTGGCCAGTTTCTTTCTAATTAGGAGATGCCTTCAGATCTGGTCAGTTTTTCTATTGACGAGATACCTCGTCCATCAAGATGTAGTCAGTTTTTTATAATGCCGAGATATCTCGTCCGTCAAGATCTGGTCAGTTCTACTGACGACCGAGATACCTTGTCGAGACAACCACCAGGAGGGTTAAAACCACATTGGAATGTCGAATGGGTACGGAAGAGCTCAGTAGGTTTTCGACAAGGAATCACGAAGTATGATTATTGTGTGGTCGATTTTATCACCCTCTATACATATGCACAGCCATTATACACAACATAGTGTTCCTAAAACAATATATTTGTTATATATAATATAAAATAGAACACTTGCGGGACATCAACCAGACTCTCTGTACCGCCTAAGCTGACGGCTAAAGTGAAAATCTTAATCCTTGATGTGAATGCTCTGGCTTCTTCAGTTCCACCTTTGAATCGAAAGGAAACCATGCCGCTGAACCCACGGCATTGCTTAGCAGCCAGTTCATGCTGGGGGTGACTTTTTAAACCTAGAGTATAGGAGAAATATGAAATATATATAAATCTAACGTACACGGCACAGAAATCGACCTTATTTGTTCATTGGAGAATGGCAATAAACGTATATAAACAATATAAAATTAACCTCTTCTTGAAGCATTCGCCAATTTTACCTATTAGTTTAAATGTACTTCCGATTTGAAGTATGGAATTGCATACTATTGCTCAAAATAAACAGAAAAGCGTGCCGTTCTAATAAAATTCTTCGCAGTTTGATGACTGAAGATGATGAGGAATCTGGCAGAGAGAAATTAGCATAAAAAATGTGTGCTAACAAGAAAATAGGTTTAGATGCCAAAATATACCGAATCGCCTTTAACAAATGAATGGGATTTAATTCAAGTAAACGATTCAAACGCTCATTGTGGTACTTAACTGAAGTGTGCTCTTTTCGCATTGTAACTCATAGAAATAAAAATTAACACCCGTAAGAACACGAAATGCTGCTTTATATTTTTGATAAATTTAATTTCCGTTAGAGATATGAAATGTGAGATGCGCTCATATTCATCATAAGGTATGAAATATGAGTACGACAAAAATCATTTCATCATTGTTTCTTCATTCCTTGTGTTGCTCCAATACAATGTTAATTTTTACCTACTGTCCGTTTCTGTTATCTGCCTCATATGCATGGTAAATGTCAGCCATGTGAGTATTTGAGAATGTTACCAACACAAAGTAAGGATCTCCTATAACAATGTCCCAACAGGCCAATCGCCGCGCTACCAAACAGAGCCCTCTTGCAAATCCAGGTGGAGCTTTCGGACATACCTGTGGGAATGCAGTTTGTGTTCCCTACTTTCCCTTAAAATTTGTACGAAACGCCTTGAAAATTTGTACGAACGCCTGTTTTGAAACGCCTTGTATATTAGAGAGACTGCTGTTTTAAATTAAAGTTAAAAATAGATATCACGGAAGTATTATACAAATATAATTTGAAAAGGATTGCAGTACATTTGAATAAAAGTAAAATTGTACATTTAGTTGAATATCATGAACTTGATTGAAAATCAAATGAAAAATTTATCGATATTGGGATGCGTAAAACTCATGCACTGAAGCGCCAAAAGTTGTGGAATAGCAGAACGTAATTTTTTAACTGGATGTGCCGTCGTGTTGACTTTGATGCACTCCATTATTTTTATCAGTATAGATGTACAATCACCTGTATTTGGTTAAACAACTGCCAATAGGATTATGGCAAGGCAACGAGAATTATCGGAATTTGAACGAGACATGGTTGAAGAAGTCGGAAGGGTAGGATTCAATTTCCGAAGTAGTGTAAACATTTAACCATCTACGGTGTCAAGTGTACCTATAATATCACATGTAGGGCATTACTATTCCCCGTGGGTAGCGCATTGGCTAATCACAGGTGCTGAGTGACAATGATCAGATGCGTCTGACCAGGATTGTCCAAGATTAAAAGATAAGCTACACTGAACGAGTTATAGCATCCTATTCACTGCTGGAGGTACCACAGATATATCCAGTGCAACTTAATTTAGAGTCTATTGGGTATGGGAGCAGAAGACCCACCCGAGTGTCTTTGCTAATACCACGACAGAGGACACAGTACTTCACCAAGGCATGTGAATACGGCAATTGGTGATAAACAGATGAAAACATTAATCAAATTGGTAGAGTAACAAATGAAAAATCTTCAAAACAACGAATAGTAAAGATTAAATACTTATAAAACATCGTCAATGGCTAAGACGTCCACGATCATCAGGACAGAAGAATAATGGGACTCTGAAAAACTGTCAACCTTTGAAGTGATCCGATGAGTCAATACCAGTTATTACGAGCTGGTGGTAGGATTGGGGTGTGGCACAGACCCGATTAGGCCCTGAACCCAAGCTGTCAACAATACACTGTGCAAGCTATTGGTGGTTCCATATTTGTGTGTGGTGTCTTAACATAGCACGATTTGAGTCCCTTGTCCTCGTCAACACGTCATTAACCGGTAATCGCTTTGTTGCTCAGATGGGTGATCATTTGTAGATCTTTATGGACTTCATGTACATCAAAAAAGATGAGATTTTCCAAGTTGTTGAAAAGAGGTTCAAGGAGCATTTTGAACAGTTTCGACGTATGGTATGGACATACCGTTCGCTCGACATGAACACAAGAACATTTGTGGGACGTGTTGGAAAGGTTCATTCGTGCTCAAAAGGTCTTGTATCTACTAATATCAGAGAACTGGGTTATTCAGACGCCATGGCTCAACATCTCTCAAGAAGTTATCCGGACACTTGTGGAGAGATGTTGAGCCAGGTGCTATACGACGATTCCACGTAGAATTGCTGCACTTCGCTGGGCTGTAGGAGGTCCTATACTCTACTAGGTAAATATTCCATGAAATTTGGCAGTTCAGTGTTTGGAATTACGGAAGATGGAAGAGTTATGGAAGATGGAATATAAATTTACCTGGATAAAAAACTTTCTCTACATTTGGGTGATTTTCCAAAAATTTGGCTATCTCGGTCGCGTTCTCCATGTGTTTCTCCATCCGAAGATGCAGTGTCTTCAAACCCCTCAATGCGAGGAAGCAATCCACAGGGGACGGTAACGAACCAATGACTAAAATAAGGGCAGAATTTTAGAATTAGAAACATAGATAAGTTAAATTCATGTAAGCAAAGAATAAGAAATTAACTACCTTTCCCCTCCTATAATTGTAAGGAGGGTACTGAGTCCTCAAACGGAAAGTTCCATTGAGTGTATTACCATCATAGGGGGCCGATTCCTTTCCCTCTACCACCAATATATATTTATTTATACTTGGGGCCCTGTTCCCCACTCAAATATCAGATAAATGTTACAAATATGCAGATATTACGAGTAACTAAATATTTATGGCACAAGATTCAAAGATGGGCAAGCTGCGCCCGGTTTCAGGGAACTTTGCGGGTTTGTTTGATTTAGTTTGTCGTCTGAGTGCCAACTCCTACGGGGCCGAATCTATTGCCTACTCCAATAATTTTATGCAGGGTCATGGACAACACACGGGAGGAGTTGTTAAAATCTTAACAATGAGTACCTAAATAAGTTGGTTCAATAAAACGTCCGCACCAATGGTGACAATGTCTGCAAAGGGAACAAAAATAATTTTAAATCCCCTCAGGAATAACATTGAGTACTACTACGATCACTTTCTAGTTCACACCAAATTTTGTACTCTCATTCTTTAAAATCATGCGGGAAACATAGGCGATATATTAACCACCGTTCGATTTGTCATGGGTCTGCAGAGGGGGTGAAAAAATTTTAAATCCCCACAGGAATAACATTAAATATCATTACGATCACTGACCAATTCACACCAAATTTGGTGCACTTATGCTTTAGAATCCTGCGGGAAACATAAGCTATACATTAACCCCGCTCGATTTATCCTGGGCCTGCAAAGGGGGCTAAAAACAATTCGAAATCTGCATAGAAATAACATTGAGTAACATTAATATCAATTACACCATTTCAACCCGACCAACGCCTGGTTAATTTTGCTAGTATATTTATAGTTGTCTCTCTAAAATATGAGGTATAAATATTACAAATATATACACGAGTAACAAAATGTGCAGGGTGAATCTATCCCACTCATTAAGTTGTTCAGCCACTATATCTGTAGGCAGTGGTGCAAATTCACAATATTCACGAGGCGAAGTTAATCGTATTCAGTTCATTCTAAATTAGAAATACTAATCAAGGGAAGATAGTGTTAAGTTGAACACATTCGATCACGCCTGTCGAAGGGGTAAATCTTAGTAAAAACCAAGTATGCGTGGTGCACACTGGTATCAAGACTGTCACTGTTAGAGTTCGAAAGACTCAAAGTTCAGAGGAGTGTGCTTGAATTAGATTTGTTAACATTACCCCTATCTATCAAATCATTTATTAAGATGATTATTCGTAAACATATATTCCGTGTCGGCAAAAGTGGTTAAGTCTGACTTTCGATGGGTCGAAAGGAGTCGGGCGTTATTAATTTAAAAAATAATATGTGCTTAAAATCGAAGTAAAATTAATCTACTAATCCTTTACAAAAATTTTTATCATGGCATGCTTCTTTTTCTTCCTGAATATTTGTAAAAGAAAGAGTGAAATATTCTCAACTTAAGATTCTGAAAAGTAGCCATTTTGATTTAAGCCCTTTTGCCCTGACATGGAAGATATTAGAGTATGTATGAGGTTGGGTCGGTTAGTTGGTTTTGGGTCTTATGGCTCAAGGGCCACATTTTGCCAAGCTGGGGATGGATACAATAGTTTTTCATTTAGTCTGTAAACTACGCTTTGTCCACACGAATACAAATACGAATAATTTATCTGAATTTCCTTCTCAATAATTCAAACTTTTATTGTGAGCTATTCCATTTAGCTATTCTGTTTCATATAATGAATAAACCATCAGGTTTCACTTCATCCTGATATTACTCGCTTTTTATTACTTTTTACTTTTAATTTCTCTTTTCCATTAATGAATTTTACTACTCCTTAGTACTTACGCTTGGATGCTTCTTTCAACTTTTCGAATAATTCTTCGCTGTTAGTTGCTGCCGCTCCCATTAAAACATCTGCGTGACCTAGAACATAAATTTATGACAAATAATTCACTCGCCATTATATGTTTTATTATACTCTTCATGTATTCATTTGTACGCACACATAACAAAAGGAAAAGAAGAAGTTACTTAAATCAAAATCATCAAATCTTGATCTCATAAAACGAATGGAATAAAAATTATTAACGGATCGTGAATAGCCTCACTAATACAAATCCCTGACTGAATTTCATTTGCATATAAAGGTAATAACTCTTCTAATTCACTAAAGCTACTTAGATGTTCTGGTTGCACATCTAAGTAGCTTTAGTGAAGCTATTTTGTCGCTGGGCGAAGAAAATCGTTATTTTCTTTATTTTTTTAATAAAAGACTTCGTTTCCGTCTAGATAACTACGAATGAAACAAGGGAAAGAAATCAATTATGAAAACTCAGATAAGATAATTGTCATAGTCTGTCTTTCAAAAGATGAAACGTGTACTTGCTGTAAATGCCATTGTTATCCGTTTTTCTTGCTGCCATGGGATCGCAATGGAAGTAACCTATTTGTCGCGTTTAACAAATTATCACGCCAACAGGGCTGCCATAGCCAAAGTATTTACGAAATAGAAGGATAAATTCTTAAAAATAGCAAAAGTCTCATTTTTAACCCTATGTAGTAATTTTAGTTAATCAGATCAAAATGAATAAGCTAAAACACAAAATGTGCGAATAAAGTATAGAATTTAAATTTTAAAATTAAACTAAATATTTTCATAATAATCTAACAACTACAGATTCCGATATTTTTCTTTAATGGTTGCCACGGATTAACGCCAAAACTTTGAATTGGCATCTCTTGGAAAATGTTCTCTTCGAAAATATTTTCCTTTTCCGCTGTTGGTTTAAAAAAGGACCACACATTTTCTTTGACCTTTGGTGAATTTTAGAAAATAGGTCACCAAAATTTTCGAAAAGTCGCCCAAATTTTGAAATTAGTAGTTTTTGAGACGATTTTGCTTTAAAAGATATCCCTAGTCGCCAAAGTTGAAAAATAGTAGCAAAAGTCACCTTTTATTCGCTTATAGTAGCCCTTCGCCTATTATTAGTTGGGTAGTTGAATTAACGTCGCATTGGAGCAACACAACGGAGACCGTCCGGAATCAGTCTGCCTATCATTAGGAATTATGCACACAAATATTTAGGTAGGTAGGTAGTTGAATTTACGTCGCACAGGAGCAACACAACAGGCCATTGGTGACGGTCCGGGAGCAATCCCGATGGAAAAGATTCGAGGATAACACCTCGCAATTTCGAATTTCGGTCAGATAACGAGATTAACACCTGAGCCGGCACCTCCCTCTTCAAAAATATTTAGTATAAACTCAAACAGAAAACCACAGATAAACTATCATGCTTCGGCCGCATTTGTATACTTCGATAGTTTGGCGGGCTGTGGTAGCCCGGTTGGCAGAGTAGCTGATTCGTTACCGGAGAGTTGCGAGTTCGAAACTCGGTCTAACCAAAGACCATCATGTACACGGGGGCTGGTGCACGAGAAATCTGTCGTGGCCTCAAATGTCCTCACATTGGAGTGGTGTGGAAGTTTGGAGAGTGGGACGCCAGCTCAGGTGTTCATCACCTCGTCATCAGACTGTAATTCAAAAATACGAGGTGTTGTCCTCGATCTTTCCCTTTGAGATTGATCCCGGGACGTCGCTAACAGTCTGTCCTGTAGCTCCAATGCGATGTAAATTCAACAACCACCCGATAGTTAGGCTTTTTGGCCCATTGTCTTAATCGCATTTGTGACACTACAGATGAACATTGGTCTTTTATAGAACACTTTGCCTTGAAAATAGCTAGACGCGATATCTTAGAACACAAAATTTGCATAGAATTTTGAATTCAGAATTCTATTTCAGGACAGGGCCTTACTCTGAAACTTACACAACTAAAATTTTTCAGACTAAGGTTTGATACATACTGCCGAGTCGAATTTATTTCGAAATGTGTGTTTCAATTCATAATTTCTTCAGTTATTTGTTAATTGGTTCTTAAAATTAGGGAATATTGCTTTGAAAATAAAAAATGCATACATTTTGTTGGGGTTCTTTAATAGTCTTTTTAGTACATAATTTCTTCAGCTGATAAGATCATTTTTTGGAACGCATATGGAAAAGATTGAACCATTCATTTAACATTAAGAGCTCTGAATTTCAACCACTCATAGCTCATAGATTTGACTAAGGTGAATGTATTTTATACCATTCTGGTTACTTTATCCAGAAAATAGGTATTTTAAAAGAAAATCTTAATCTGTAATGAAAAATAGGAGTTATCCTTTTTAAAAATTGAGTTGATACAAAATTATAACATGAAGGCGTACCCTTATGCAACTGAAATGCACATGTATTTACACTTATTGCACATGTATTTATACTAGATATTCAAAGTGTAATGACACTTTTAGTTGTGCCACTCCCAGGAACGGGAATAACAAGAAGTGCTCGGATATATTTTTAATCGATTGTACAAATCGACCTTTCATTGTTAATCAAAACCTTATCAATATAATACTGTATCACTCCCTAGGTGAGGTAACTTACGGTAAGTTAGACACTATTGAATTTCATTTAATGGTCCCATTCAATATTTGCAATACGAGCACATGATTCATAAAATGATGTAGGTAAATTAGTTTTACAAATGCCATTATGTGACCTCGCTTTTTAAATCAATGCTTAATATAATATGGTCTATATATATAACGCTTTTAAAAGATTCAAACATACTTACCGTTCATATATTTCGTCAGAGAATGCATGGTGATATCGGCCCCCAAAAGTAATGGATTCTGAAACCAATATCGGAACTCTTTAAAATATTCATACCGTGATAAGCTTTTGTTATAATGAAACTAATAACGTTCGCAGTGTAATCGACAGTATAATAAATCAATAAAATTAAAGTTTCAAACAAGTTAGAAAGAATTTAATCCAGTCAATTCTAATCTCATAAATTTAATGCTAAATACAAATTTCCTTGAAATGAAATTTTCAATTTAAATAATTGACTAATATAATTAAAATTAAATAATTAATAATACGAAATTGAAGTAGCAAAACAAACAATTGGAACTCTAGATCGAATAAAATACTTTTTGTGACAGTATGAGATCATGGCCTCATGGGTCTGAATACAACAGGTCTAATCTTATAAAATTAACTAACCGAAATAATTTTCCTAATGAACCGTTGTATCTATCCGTTGAGCGCTCAAACAGACCTTGCATTATGACTCCTGAAATCGTAATATAATACAGGATTTGAGATGTTGATTGTTGCAAAAGACCCTGGTCTAGAAAATGCTTGACCAGGTCCATAAGCTTCTTGTAGCCTGAGCAGGAGAGAAGCTGCCTCCTCTAGGTCTTCCACCAATAAATCCAAAGAGGCACCGATGCAGTAAAGGATATGAGAGGGAGTTGCAAAAGTGAGGCAGTACAGGGGCAAGATGGAAAATCACTGTCTGCGCTGGAAAACATACTTTTGGTGTGCCTACTTCCTGAGTCTCGCCAAATGATCCATGGCGATAACCATGCTCATAACGATCATGAAATTTTTGTTTATATTATTTTTATAATTAATATCATTATTTTTATAATTATTTTATGGAACTAAATGCAATTATGTAGAATTCAAATTAGTTCTTAAGTCCTGGAATCTAATCGGCACGAGTCATCTGGTGCTTCGAGAGTCAGCAGCGTAGGGGCCCAAACTCTCTTTTGAAAGGGTTGGTTCCCTCATTTTTCCAAATTAAATATTATAAATACATGCATTACTTTTGTAATATTTTAATACAATAATAATTATTTAATAAACGAATTTTCAACAAAGTATAAAATATGAATATTAGGATTTTTCTTTTGCATAGGTTAAAATTGAATTTCGGGGATCAATATATTTATAAGTCCTAATAAGCATTAATGAATGCAACATATGTAATACGATTCCTACATTTGAATCAACCTGGATAAGCCATTTTTACTTACAATAATAAGTCCTTTTAAAATTTAGTGCCGGCCAATTATTATATAAACTTTCAGAGAAAATACACTTGAATGTTACAGGGCCAGATCTTCATTGAGAATCAAAATAGAATTTTTAACTTAGAGACTTCAAAATGAATTTCTGGCTTTGTTACTGTGGAATAGAGTTTAATATAAAAAACTCTATTTGGCTGAGTCATGTCGAACAAAATATGCTTTGTTTTTAAATTTTAAATTTGATGTTTCAATAATTAACGTCTTTCTTTTATGCAAAATCAAAAGATGCATAGAAAAGTAAAAATGCACATTGCATGTATTGAATATAAATGCATATGTTAATGTATCAACAGCATTTTTGTAGGATTTTTAAGAACATTTTTAAATTTATAAAAGTATTATAGGAATTTCTAACCTGAAAGTAGGCTGACATGAAAGTGTTATCCACAACTAGAAAAGCCTTCCCTTGGCGTTTAACTATTTCGGCTACTGCTGCGATGTCCACTATCTTCATGGTCGGATTACACGGTGTCTCAATCCATACCATCTAATGACAGAAAAATTCACTCGTAACTGCATACTTGAAAAATAGTGCAAAAAAACACAAGGTATCTCTTATTGCTACTTCTAAGTTACGTTTAACTATTTGAGGCACACGAGTTTAAAAAAAAAGCCAAGTTACATAGAATTGTTTATTTACTTATTCAGCTTCAAAATTAGTATGAAACATCAAATAACGTTTTTTATTATAAAACGATTTATTCGCTCGTAATAAATTTTTACGAAAAGAAAACCATTTACCGTTATGAAAGACAAAAATTCACTGCACCACGCAATTCGCCAATCCACAACAGTATCGACAACTTACTAATGCGTTTTGACATGTGTAAATTTTTGTTTTCAGTTATTTACACATTTAGCGTCAGTTCTAACATTGCCAACTCAATGAAAAACTTTAAATAACATATTAAACTGTATGACTGAGTAATTTCAACTTTTTGAGGTGGGTTAAAAATATCCCACCATGCATAAAAAGCTAAGCAAAAAAAAGGTGGACAGTTTTTAACCCACCTAACCCCAAAGAGTTAATGCACCGGTTAGTAATAAAAGTATTTTTGGACTAAAAGGAGGATTTTTCTTTTGCAGTACTACAACGCAAGGTCACATTGCGTTCGCAAACAATGATTAATTTGAAATTCACACTCGTTTCACTTCCTCCTTACAGCGCAAATTTGGTACCGTCCGACTTCTTTTTTAGTTGTTCCACAAAATTGAAAGGATATGAATATTTTTATTCCGAAGCCGAAGTTGAAGTGTTGCTGTGAAAGCAATCCACAAACTTCCTTCATGGACAGGATGAAAAAATGATAGCGTGTTTGGAAAAATGCTTGTGGCAAATGGTGACTATGTTGAAATTCTACGAACCAATAGAAAAACTCGATGCTACTACGGTTCGCTACCAGTACGGAATTAAGTACCAGTACTATATTTTAGTGAAAATTTGGCCAATGCAATTAATTTGTAATTAATTTATTTATTAAAAATTAATTAAGTAATTAACTACTGCCAAATTCCTGGATATATTAAAAAATCCTGGAATGCTCCGGAAAATTCCAGAAAATACTGGAAATTTCTCGAATGTTCCGAACTATTCCAGAAAATACTAGAAAAATCGAACGTTCTGGAATATTCGAAAACGATTCAATTGCGTAGAATAAAATTCTAGAATATTCTGCAATTTCTTGATAAAACTTGTAGAATATTTTGAAATAGTTCATGTTCACGTTTGGAAAAATATTTAGCAGTAAATATTTAGCAGTTTGTTGAATAATAAGGTTCTAACGTTTAAAGTAAATAATTTTTTTGTTTTGATACAACTTTCATTATTTTATTTTGCAGAAAACTTATTTTATGCGATTGGGAGATCTTACTTATCAATCAACCTTCATATAAATCTGAGAAAGGAAATAATGATAATTATATATATTGTTATATAAAACTATACTTTTATATAAAAAGTTAATAGAGTGAATTGTCTTGAAAGAGGTTACAATCTGTAATAGAATGAAATTCTTTTTCAGAAAAGTTCTATATACAATTACGCGTCATTAGCATATTGTCTCATGTGTAAAAAAAAATTTCCTCCTCCGTGCTGATATAAAATAATAATCATTTTAAGAGGCGAATTAAATTAAATAGGTGTGCTTACACGTGCCTTCTATTACGAATACAGTGTGAGATGAATGCACTATATACAAAAATCAAGCTTCAAATGCTATCTTCTCCTTTGACGTCCTTGAAATTTCTTTCTGTATCACTTGATTAAACGCATTATACAAAACTGTCACGTTGGAAAGCCATTTAAAGCAAAGTAATTCATTCAAACTGCACTATTGAGTGGGAAATTAAAATAAATAGAAGTAACTGGTACTTTGAATTGGCTGTCGCTAGATAAAGATGAAATTTCATTTCGAAAACTAAAAATGGGACAGGGCAAAATTAAAAGGGCCAGTTTGTTAAGCTTTTATGCTAATATTCAGTATCAGAAACGTCCGATTCTGTACTAACACAATAGGATTAGAGACATGAAACTTGTCCTTGAAGAACATAATTTAAAGTTCACAAGGAAAGTCTAATGGTTCGTCCTTCATCAATCGTAATTGTTTAACTATTCTACCGGCACCATGCGAGTAGTAAGTGATGCATGCGGTAGTAAGCGGTTTGATTCCTGTAACATACTCTGGGTGTATTACTGTCTTCCGTGACAGTAAAATTATTCTTGTGTGGGCATGTCCATTACAGGGCTGCCATAGCCAAAGCACTTCTGAAATAGTAGCTTAAATTTTTTTAAATAGTAACAAAAAGTGTCCTCTTAAATCATATTTTAGTAGCAATTATAGTTGCTCAGATACAAATGAATCGGTTAAAGCACAAAATGTGCTAATTACGTATGAAACAGATCTTGAAGATCTCCAAGAAATTTAAATTTTAAAATTAAAAAACTATAAATATTTTCTTAATAAGATTTTCATGACAATCTAGCAAGCAGATTATGGTGTATTTCTTTTTTCATTGTTGCCACGGCTTGCCGGCACGGCGCGAGCTTGTTGCCATAGTTGCTACAGCTTCGAAATATTCGTCCCTTGGAAAATTTTCTCCCAAAAGAAAATATTTTTTCTCCGTCAACAAATAGTTGCAAAAAGGATTACATTTTCGTTGACCTATGGTAAATTTTCAAAAAAGCGCAAGATTTTTCAAATTTGTAGCTTTTGAGACAAGTTTGCTTTAAAAGATACCCCTAATCGCCAATGTTGAAAAATTGTAGTAAAAAGTCCTGCAATTCGCCAAAGCCAAAATTATAGTCGCAGGATGTATAACAATATGTTTATGATACTAATTGGAGGTCTAAAGAGGAATTATTAAACTACAATATACAGTCTTATTTTGTAGGTTCTACTTAAAAGTTAGTTCTACTTGAAAGTGCATAAAATCAACACAATCAAAATAGTACATATATTCGCTACAACTTACAGAAAGTTGTTTTAACTGCACTGGAGGGCCAATTGAAAGAAAATAGGGAAAACTTTCGTATACTGGAAAGTATTGAATTGAACTTGTGCATATTCGCTGCAATTTAGAGAAAGTTGTTTCATCTGCACTGGAGGGATAAATTAAAATACAATAGAAAAGAATTTCGTTTTACTGGATAGAATGGCATGGAATTTTGCAAGGCCGCCTGTCTTGAAATGCTTTATTGTTATCCGGGAAATAAGCTTTCTGATTAGATAAGATGAAATGTGATTATGAGATTACTAACTTCTTCAATAGATGGCACCACTACAAAACTGTACGTGGTGTTCAGTCTTCCACTAATGAAGTTGCACTAGTTTCTTTCAAGAAAGTGCCTTCAAAATGATTTGAGAAGATTGGGTAAAACATGGCCAGTGGAACTGAATGTCTTTGTTGAATCCAATCTGCTTTTGGTACAGCCATACCGAAAGCGATGCCGCAGATGTGGCAACGACTCTTGGCGCGTTTTGGCGCACTTTTAAGCGACTAATGCCGGCTGATGGTAGCCCATTTTTATCTCGAATTTTTTCTGTGGTTTTATGGTTAGGGTTCTCGGGTTTTTATGGCAGCCTTGACAGCGTCCAGAAGTGTCCAGATCCTTCTTTTTTTCTAGATTATTCTTTTTTTTTCCGAAACGGTCAAGTGCTCTCGCATGGATTTCTCGAAACTTAAAGTTTAGTTTTTCTGGTGGTAGACAAACTTACGGGAGTGAGGGAGTTCCTAAACGTTTATTTTGTTACGAGTTGTGTCGCGATAAAGAGCTTTTTTGAATTTTTTTTAAAGGAATCGGGATTAATTAAATCAGAAATTTCTTGCGATAAATGCAACGGGGCAGTGACGTTTTCTGTGAGGAATTCGGTTAGCGATGGTTACAATTGGATTTGTAGGAATCGTCGTGACAATAAGCCATGTCGTAGCTACAAATCGATCAGACGCGGGTCATGGTTTCGCAACAGCAATTTGAAGCTGGAGGAGATTTTTCTTTTAACTTATGAGATTTCAAAGGGCACAAAGACTGAGGATATTTAATCCAGTTTTGCAATGTTTCACTAGTCAAGATGTGATTTCCGTTAAAAAATATTTTTTGTATATTTGTGTATATTTAATCCAGATTTGCAATGTTTTACTGATCAAAATGTTGAGATTTTTATATTTAAACCAAATGTATGTAGTATATATTCAATTTTGGAAAATTTCCTTGGCGACATAAAAAGTGCGCCAAAAAAATCGAGTTGCCACACCGCGCGGCGCAAACTTCAGCTGTGCCCTGCTTTTCTTCTCATTTGGTTCATCAAATCTTGTAATTTTAATAAATTTTATTTTCCACTGTTTGTTAAATTGACTTACATCCCCGTGTTGTACTTCTGTGGTGCATGAGGAGTTTGTTCAATAAATAATATAATGGCATCAGATTTTAATGTATGCTCGTGGAAAATCAGGTCTTCGTAAGGTTTGTGTCTCTCTAGGTACTTAGTTTTAGAATATCGTATAGAAATCGACCTAATTTGTAGATTGATAATGCTAATCTTACCGCTTAGGTTAAATGTGCTTGATTTGAGCTATGGAGGGGCACAATATTGCTAACTACACTGATGAGCTTGCCGTTTTTATGAAGATATTTAGCAGTCTGATTGCAGAAGGGGAGAAATTTAGAATATCGAAAGAAGTTCAGAGAAGGAAGTGATCGAACGCGATAGAATTAAGCGTCGATAGAATTAAGCGCTATGGAGGGGCACAATATTGCTAACTACACTGATGAGCTTGCCGTTTTTATGAAGATATTTAGCAGTCTGATTGCAGAAGGGGAGAAATTTAGAATATCGAAAGTAGTTCAGAGAAGGAAGTGATCGTACGCGATAGAATTAAGCGTCGATAGAATTAAGCGCTATGGAGGGGCACAATATTGCTAACTACACTGATGAGCTTGCCGTTTTTATGAAGATATTTAGCAGTCTGATTGCAGAAGGGGAGAAATTTAGAATATCGAAAGTAGTTCAGAGAAGGAAGTGATCGAACGCGATAGAATTAAGCGCTATGGAGAGGCACAATATTGCTAACTACACTGATGAGCTTGCCGTTTTAATGAAGATATTTAGCAGTCTGATTGCAGAAGGGGAGAAATTTAGAATATCGAAAGTAGTTCAGAGAAGGAAGTGATCGAACGCGATAGAATTAAGCGTCGATAGAATTAAGCGCTATGGAGGGGCACAATATTGCTAACTACACTGATGAGCTTGCCGTTTTAATGAAGATATTTAGCAGTCTGATTGCAGAAGGGGAGAAATTTAGAATATCGAAAGTAGTTCAGAGAAGGTAGTGATCGAACGCGGTAGAATTAAGCGTCGAAAGGTACCGAACCACCTTTAACATTTGAATAAATGGAATGAAGTGGACGGTCATGTTTCCATGACTAAGCTGCGTCCTTTTAACCCGCCTGGTGGTTGGCTCGACGAGGTTTCTCGTCAACAGCGAATTTAACCAGATCCAGATATATCGTCTATCAAAATCTCGTCGTCTCTTCTCATTAGAAGAAAACTGACCAGATCTAGACTCGTCATCATCGAAAAATCGGATATATCTTGATGACAAAATATCTCGTCATTAGCAAAATTGGTCAGATCTTGACGGACGAGATATCTCGTCCAAACCATTTGGAGGGTTAAAACGTGCACACTGCGCACAAATAAGAATTAAGACGGTAAGAAGTACACGAAATTCTACTTTACATTTTGGATAAACTTTGTTTTAATTGTAGACATGAATTGTGCATATCAATACTTATATTCACAGAAAATTGATTTAAGTAAGGCAGTGACGTAGCGTGCATGGAAGCCCGTCATCCTCTGGTAAAAAAACGAATAGTACCTGAAGCAAAAACGACGAGTTTTTTAACGTAAATCTGTGTGAGACGTCAGTTTCTATTTTAACGTCGAGCCGAGACAGCCTGGTTGGAAGAGTAGTGGATTAGCATCCGTAGTGTTGCAAGTTCGCAACTCGATTCAACCAAAAACCATCGTGTACGTAGTGACTGATACACGTCAAATCTGTCGGAGCCTCCTCAAATTAGCGAGGTGTGAAAGTTTGGAGATTGGGGTGCCAGCTCAGGTGTTGTCCTCGTCATCTAACTGCGATACAAATTTGCGAGATGTTGATCTTTTCTCTCTGATCTTTTCAATCGGGGTTGATCCCGGACCGTCTTTAATAACCCATTGTGTTGTTTCAGTGCGATGGTAATTCAACTACCTATTTTAACGTCCACAACCAGGACTACTGATGCTCCTTTTTTCAGCCTCAAATTGTTTTTTACTATAATTTTTAATTCGTGCTTGCTATGGGCAATGGGAACTTTTAGTAAACCCTTTACCTTTACCCCATGCTTACTACTGAGGCTGGCATCCTGTCCAGAAATTGTACGCAGCATTTCCTTGCTAGTGGTCTAACATTACCTTCCATTTTCCCACCATTGTTAGACAGCCTCAAGATCTAGACAGAGCTTGGTTATCGAGTTATCTGGATTGGCCAGTTTCGCCTTTTGAGTTCCCATTTAACTTAGCCTTAAAAATGAATTATATTTTGTTGTCGTTGAGGAAAAGAAACAACGGCGAATTTAATTCACTTATAAAGTTGTGCAAATATTTTTTGCTTCCTATCCAATCTCAGCATCTCCAGTTATCACTTTTACTTTACACGATTGAAATAAGGTATTAAATGCGGGTCATGACACTGCCCCCCCCCCAACAACAATTAAGGAACTTTAGTTCGCAACTATTCCTCTAACATCGTAACAATACTAACCTTCGTGTTTTCTTTAATGTGCTTTTCCAATACACTGGCATCCCGCAAATCAACAAAACTAACTTCTACTTTTTGCAGAGTCTCGCGAATGCTCCAGTGAGTTCTTGTACCTATACAAACGAGAGAAAGAAACAATTTTCGCTTCTCCTTTTCATAATAAAATTATATCAGTAAGAATAGTTGTTAGATTCCATGTTAGCAGAACATGTGATGACAATGCAACATCAATCTACCCAAAAGTACTTAATCGTCCAAGTGGTTTTGACGAGATAGCTTGTACAAGATCTGGTCAATTTTGCTAAGGACGAAATATCTCGTCCAGACAAAACTGACCTATTATCCAAGAGGACTGAAGATTTAAGTATAAAAAATAAATTATTCTTTCCCTGGAACTGGTGACAATTTGGAACAAGTTTTTTCACTAGTGGCCGGTCATTACATGGCAATTTTTGACGCGAAGATAAATCACCAGGGGGTTAATGGTTGAGACCTGTTGCATTGCTATTTATCAAGGTGTTTTTATGTAAAGGCACCATCATTTGTTTTGGAATAACTTTGAAACCAAACATTTTTGACGTGAATACGTCTTTAAATTATGTCTGGCATAGGAGAGGTTTCAATGAAAACTCTAGCTACAAAAAAGGTCAAGATTTGTCGTACTTATTTCTAGTAAACTATAAGTGATAGCCTTATGATTTAAATTTTGTTGGATAGGGGACTTATGTCCTTATCTAAAATGGTGGTTAGGGGGGTTGAACTGGTATGGGGGAGGGGTAACTCAGCCTGTGAACACTGAAAATGGCGACGACCTTCGATTTCGACTGTAACTTTCGATTGCGAAGGAATAGAACGTTGAAATTGGTGTCGATTTATGGAGAACAATCGGATCTACAATATTATTTATCCATATTAATACTCCATAAGTGTGTTGAATCGAAGAATTTTTTTTAATGTCGAAAAAATTTCAAAGGTTCTTTGGTTGCTTGTGAGGTTTTATGGCGCAAGGGCCATATTTGGACATGCTGCGCCAGACACAAGTAATAGACATAAACACAATAAAAGTTTTACTGACACAGAAGAGAGAAATACATCCAGGGAGGAATGCACCTAATTGCAAAGGAAGTATGAACAAAAAACGTATATCATTGGAAAGAAAAATTCAAAGGAATCAGTTAGGCGTTATAATTCAAAGAAATTATAAAGCCCGAACTGACTAATGACGAGCAATGCAGATTTTATAGAGAGCATAAGAATGTGCTCAGTATTTTGACTTGTGATTTCAATATCAATGTTATTAAAAACATATAGCTTATATACTTTATGAAAAGTGAGGTCACCTTGAAGTACATTTCTATATCGCCCACTACTCTAGACAACACTTGTATAACACTTTTTAAAAAACCATTGGTGAAAAAAATTATACTTCACTTACAACCACCAAGACTGTTCATTTACACCTTAACCCTTTAATAACACAAAGACGGATTCACGCCATAAACAACTGTTGTGTCCCCGTACACAACCCACTCCATGTTTAATTTAATTGTTTATACACATTGTTTACTTAATTAATTAAAATCTATGGATTATGATACCGGTCACCTAGCCGCCTCTGATCGCACTGCAAATACGAGCTCTTTCGTCTTTGTGATTTGTTCAATTTCTTCGCACTTCATTCGCCATCAGTGGATGCGTAATAAACAGAATATATGTGAATGATATTGTGCGATGCTGCACAAAAATTCTAAAATTAATTGACAAACGGTTTACAGCACATGGGTTTCAACAAGATGAAGGAATGTGTCATACAGCACATGAAACCATACAAATTCGAAGGAAGCTTTTGCTGACCAAATAATGTCAAAATTTGGTGATTTCGATTGGCCTCCACGTTCCCCTGATTTGACCGCACCGGACATTTTTCTATATGACTACTAAAACGAGTCTACTTTAACAAGCCGACGATGATTAGCTTAATCAGTCTTAGCAAAAAAACTTGAACAAATCACTTCGGAAATGTGCTCAAGAGTGAAGGAAAATGTGATCGATAGAGCTTGCATTTTCAGAGGCTGTCATTTCTAGATATCTTATATAAACTGTCATTAATTAAGTAAACAATATTTAGAAAATAAATTTAAAATGTTTTTATAAAGTTATTCAAAAACAAGCACGCAAAATGGTGCCTTTACATAAAAAAATACCTCCCTGTAGTATATTGAAAGCTCGATTTCTAAAAGTTTGTAAAGATAAATGAAGAGAAATTTAATCCCTCTTCATTTGAAAAACAACATATTTTGGACTGATGGAATTGTACCAGTTATAAGCACTGAGTTGTTACGGTACTTGAACGAAGATAATAATGCTAGTAAACTTGACTAACATTATTATCTTCGTTTTGTATGATTCATTGATACAAAACATGTGAATTGCGATATAATAGAAATTTTCATACCATGATAAACTGAATCAAAAATAACAGCATGGTCACCATCTTCCAAAAGCATGGATATGGAAGTAACAGCAGCCAAGCCGGATGGGAAACACAAAGCTGAAATTTATGAAGTAAAAATCTTCACAATTATAAAAATCTTGACTACGAACATTTATGAAAAGTTCAAAAAGTACACTCCGTACCAAAAAAGTCGAAACACCCCCTAAGTCAATGTTCGAGTGAAACTTGGCATGTGTGATGTACACGAAGAGATCACGAAATGGTCACATGATCCAATCTACAAGACTCTTAATTATTGTAGAATTACCCCCAAAAAATCATAAATTAGTAACTTCTAAGACCCATATGGCTGCCATATACGCAAATATAAGGCGTGGCACAGAGTCAAACAAAACCCTTATGATACCCTTTTGTATATTTCGGCAAGCATTTCGCAGTTGCTGCTCCAGATCCCTAGGCTATGCGATTGATGGCCAAGTCGTATATCCAAGGCATGCTCAATCAGGAACAGATACTGGGATTTCTCTGACAAAGAAAGGGTTTCAACAGAAGAGGCACTTTTGGGCGAGGTGTGTGGCTTGACGTTATCGTGCTCTAAAATAGTCCCTTGTAAGAATAAAAGACCAAACAGCAGATTTTAGGATCTCCTGGACTTATAGCTGTGCTGTCCAACTCTCTAGTACCTCAAATGTGGGACAAGTTGTCATAAGTGATGGAAAGGGAATATTCCTTCACTTTCCTTTTACACAACTCTGTAACTCCAAGAAAATGATGTGGGTTATTGGTTGTTTTGGGGTTTTGTGGCGCAAGGGCTATATTTGGCCAAGCTGCGCCAAACACGAGACAGACAACTTCAAGCAAAAAATGTCGCGAAAGGGAAAAAAGAGGGATTGGGGAATATAATAATGGGGTGAAAGCAAAAAAAAAATATCGCTTGGATATCCCGGTAGCGCGACACCCGTGTTTACTAAAGACAGTAAACCGTATGGGAAAAGAAAAGATCACTAGAGTACTTTGGGTCCGTGAACGCCCGTACACATCTGAAGGAGATATGTCCCTGAGGACTATATTTGAAAGGGAGTCATCACTTATGACAATCTGTCCCTTCTAGTAGTGATACGTGAGAGTTTGACAGCACAGCGATACTTCCAGCAGATACTATAACTTGTTATTTTGTGGTTCATGTCACATGTCCAAGGGACTATTAACCAGCATGATAACGTCCAGTTATCTTCCAGGAGTGCCTCGTTGTGTTGAAAACCCAGGATATAAGGGACGTGGAGCAGCAACTGAAGAATGTTTGGTAGAATTTGCCACAGGATAACATAAGGATTTATTTTAATCTAGACCAAGCCGTTTTTGTCATATATGGCTACCAGAAAAGGCTTTATAACTTACTAATTCATAACATTTCTAGTGTAATTCTTCAATAATAGAGTTCTCTAGATTTGATATCGTGGCCATTTATTTTTTCTTCATATATATGTCACACATTAAAAGTTTAATTCCAATCGAACGCTTGCTTTTTTAAGTATTTTCTGAAATCTAAATATATATTTATTCTATGCTTGTTTCAAAGATTGTAAAAAAAATTTTAATGCATCAAAAATTGAAAGAGGAGTAACTATTCAAAACAAAACTTGGACTTGTTAAAAATTAAAATTTTAATTCTGAACACTTTTTGAAAGTCTCAATTTTATTTATTTAAATGCAAATCGTCGTCTCAGAGCAGAAACTCATTAACTGGCATTTTTCGGACACTAAATGATTATTTTCATGATGAGGAATACATTGTGACATGTCATAATTTCTTTAAAATATTTATAACGCTCTTCAAAATATTTATAATTTTTATTTCTTACCAAAATAATCTTTAGAGCTGTAGAGTAAACACGTTTTTCGTCAGTTACAATGAGTTTTCGCTGTAAGCCGACGTAACTATACAAACCGGAACATACTTATGTAAGTCGAAAAATAAGGAAGAATGTGTTTAGGATATCCGACCCTCAGAAAGTTTGAAAATTTAAATAACTGTCGTTTACTCACCATATTTAGCACGTTCAAGTGAAGCTATGCGTTCTTCCAAACGCCGTTTGCTGCTGTTTTCTATAGCGTTTATCTATAAAAGCGTTCAGTATATCAATCAAATTTTCTCATCAGCAAGTTGTAAAAATTGAGAAGCTGTCAAAAGACCTTACCTCATCTCCTAGTGTATTTAAATCAATAGATGGGCGATGTCTTAAATGGTCAGGGTTCCCATGAACTGCTATAGTTTCGAATTGTGCCATTTTGTTCGTTTACCAAGTTCCGAGAGTAACAGGTACATAGAGATTTTTTTAAATCATTTGTTTCAGATAAGATAGTTATCAATCTTGACTCGTCACAATGCCGTCAGAACCTTTCGTTCTTATTCAGATAAAAATGACACTGATTATGTCGGGTTTTCGGCCGCGAATGCGATCTGCGTCGAATCTGCTAATAGAAATAGCTTTCAAGGCAAGTTGATTCAGCAAGCATAATGGTTTATTTAAGAAGGAAGAAGGGCAAGTGGTATATTCCACCTCTGGCGAAAAGTCACGCAAGTCGCGTTGTTTGGAAGGCGTCTATTCGTTCAAGGGAAGGCAAACCGTAAACAATGCGTTTTGACAATTGACGTTTTCAACGTGGATTCTGATGTTGAGTTCAGCTTTCGTTGGGGGAAGTTATTCGCTTTAGCACCCTTTTTCTCTTATTAGACTCACTAGAGATTTCCACATAAGGTAATCTTTCTTTTCCCCACAAATCTTATAAAATGGCTAAATAAACACACCTATAAGTTGAAAGAATCCTAGGTAAGATTCTATTGGTCAAGAAGGTGGTTGGAAGTTATGCAGGGGGACTGCAGGTTGCAGAACGGATATAGGTGTGAATTCCTCAGAATGTTAATTAATAGACCACGTGACTCGATTGCCAACTCCCGGGAACCTGACTATATTTGTCATTATAGTATGTATGTATCAGTTTGCAGCCTAGACAACGAACTCAGGTCTAACGACCTTTTGTACCCTGTCTAAATCAGATTACTCCAAGTGGGATAAGTAAAAAGAGTAATACCAGTGGTTGAAGTTTTCGTAAAAATAATCACCTATGGCGATCATGACCCTACAAGATTCTGCATATGACAGCTCTTTCCCCTGGCAAGCTTAATTATCTTCCCAAGGTCATCTATCTCCTCCCCAGTACATTATATAGCTATTGTTCATATAGCTTTTTCTCCCCTTCATTGTCTTTCTCTCACACACACATGAAATAAACATCAGTTCTGCATAGTATTCTGTCACCCTCCCATCTGCACTCTTGGTTCCAGGGCCATGTTAGATGACGGTCCTTCCATGAAATAAAACTGTACATCCCAAGTACTTCAACATATACACTGCTGGCCACCCAAATTGCAACACCAAG
Organism: Meta bourneti; assembly: GCA_933210815.1. NCBI lineage: Eukaryota > Metazoa > Arthropoda > Arachnida > Araneae > Tetragnathidae > Meta > Meta bourneti. Next base: position 66,108,474 of record OW119928.1, read on the forward strand.
AAAGACAAGAGATATCACAACAAAATTTATTTTGTAGATAATATGTTGACCAAGTATCAAATGATTAAATTTATAGACTTCTGTGAAGTGTGGTTCCTGCCAAAATCAGTAGCCAGAGTAGCCGCCATTGTTGGAGATCACCGCTGCCACACGCCTCGGCATTGATTCAAAGAGACTTTGGATGTGTTCTTGGGGTACAGCAGACCAAGCAGCTTCCACACGTTGCCAAAGTTGATCTGGTGTGGCAGCTGGGGATGTATTCTGGGTCAATCGTTGACCAACCATGGACCACATGTTTTCTATCGGCGAAAGATCCGGAGAGCGAGCTGGCCAGGGAAGCAATTCAATCTGGCGATTGACGAAGAACCCTTGGACAATGCGTGCCACGTGTGGTCGCGCATTATCCTGTTGAAATATGGCTGTGGGCAAGCCCTGAAGGTAAGGAAGGACAACTGGCTCCAACACCTCGGAGATGTAGCGCTGGCTGTTTAAAGTACCGGCAATGCGTACTAGAGGAGTGCGAGAGTGATATCCAATACCGCCCCATACCATAATACCCGGTGCAGGACCAGTGTGGCGGTGCATAACGCAGCTGTTCAGCATCCTCTCTCCACGGTGTCTCCAGACTCGAATCCGACCATCGTGGTGTTGCAGACAGAAGCGTGACTCGTCAGTAAAGACAATTTCATTCCATTCTGCCGTCCACATCCTTCTTTCATCGCACCATTGGCGGCGGAAAAGTCTGTGGTTCTGCGTCAAGGGTAGACGAAGCAATGGACGTCTTGCGGACAGACCACTCTGCTGTAAACGGCGTCGAATGGTACGCGCAGACACTGAATGATGCGGTACAGACTGAATGTGCTGCGCTATGGTTCGTGATGTGGCTGAGCGATCCGTCACTGCCATACGCACAATATGCCTGTCATCACGTGAAGTGGTGCACTGAGGTGGATGCGATCGAACACGTCGGTCCGTCGTACCCTCCTGCATCCAACGATCACATATCCGCATTACAGTTGTTTGGTTTCGTCCAACACGACTACCGATTTCCCTGAAAGATAATCCACAATCTCGGTAGGCCACTATCCTTCCTCTGTCGAACTCGGATACTTGATCAAAAGATGATCGCTGTTTTCTACGAGGCATAATTGATCGTTTTTTTGAAAAAACCACAAGAAAAACACAATTGCCGTACTTGAAATCGTCGAAATCTCTAAGCCTTAAATAGCGCTTTGAAGTGGCACCACAGACGCGCGTGATGTGCGTCTGCGCTGAAATTCTAATCATTTGCATATCTCACCTCCGCTAATGCATGTTGTAAATTTCATATTATTTGCATGCTTCCTTCAGGGTGTTGCATTTACGGTGGCCAGCAGTGTAATTTGCGAAAATATGTAAATTTTCACTTCTTTCCGTTTTGCGATTGCACCCTTTCTTGTTATAAGAAAAATAACAAGATATGTGAATTTTTGCTATTAGGAAACATGCACTTTGGTTCTAGTAAGGTAACATATACAATACAGACAGCAATACACTACACCATATACAGTACAGAAACTTTCCTCGTTTCCGGTGTCCCGTTAGCATCAGATATACAATTTCGGAAAACGAATCGAACCAACCCTCTTTATTCGAACATCGTTCATATTAGATAAATTCGACGATGCCATTCAAAAGGGAATAACGTCTTTGCCTACATATGCGCAAAATTTTCTACAGGGGCCGTATTCATATTAAATTGCACACTAATTACAATATCCAATGACAATACCCATTTCTGATTTGTCAAATGTCTATTTTATATTAAAATTCAACCCATCAAGTTTCAAGTCACTTGGTTCAATCGTTTCAGAATTACGATTATGGAAAGTTTGAAGTCCTTTTAATAAATTAATTTTTTTTCCAGGACTTTTATTCACATTTCAAAAATAATCTTCAATCACGCTGAATTTTTTGTTATGTTACTCTTATTGGACCCAAACCAAATCTACGCAATGTTTCTTTTAACTAAGTTTTAGTGTGTAATGTTATTTGGGAAATTAGGTTTAAAACTGAATGACACCCTTTATATACACTGTGACTAAAAAATCAATCGAAACACCCCGAAGCCAGTTCTTTGAGCAGAATGAAACTTGAGCAGAATGTACACGAAGAGATCAAGAAATGCTCACAATAACAAAACAAGAGAATTCTTTATTATTTTAGAATTTCTTCAGAAAAGTCATAAATTATTGGATTATAAAACCCTCTCTGGTGTTGATACATGATGATATACGGTATGGCATTGAGTCAAACAAAACCCTTATGCGATCCTGTGCAAAATTAAGCCAAGCATTCTGCAGCAGCTGCTGCTTCAAATGCCTTATATGCCAGGGATGATGCAAATTGACGGCTCTGCAAATCCCTGACATGCTTAATGTCAGACAGATCTGGAGATCTCTCTATCAAAGGAAGGGTTTCAACATCACAGAAATACTTCTGGGAGAGACTAACCATGCATTATCGTGCTGTTATATACACTGCTGGCCACCGTAAATGCAACACCCTGAAGGAAGCATGCAAATAATATGAAATTTACAACATGCATTAGCGGAGGTGAGATATGCAAATGATTAGAATTTCAGCGCAGACGCACATCACGCGCGCCTGTGGCGCCACTTCAAAGCGCTATTTAAGACTTCGAGATTTCGACGATTTCAAGTACGGCAATTGTGTTTTTCTTGTGGTTTTTTCAAAAAAACGATCAATTATGCCTCGTAGAAAACAGCGATCATCTTTTGATCAAGTATCCGAGTTCGACAGAGGAAGGATAGTGGCCTACCGAGATTGTGGATTATCTTTCAGGGAAATCGGTAGTCGTGTTGGACGAAACTAAACAACTGTAATGCGGATATGTGATCGTTGGATGCAGGAGGGTACGACGGACCGACGTGTTCGATCGCATCCACCTCAGTGCACCACTTCACGTGATGACAGGCATATTGTGCGTATGGCAGTGACGGATCGCTCAGCCACATCACGAACCATAGCACAGCACATTCAGTCTGTACCGCATCATCCAGTGTCTGCGCGTACCATTCGACGCCGTTTACAGCAGAGTGGTCTGTCCGCAAGACGTCCATTGCTTCGTCTACCCTTGACGCAGAACCATAGACGTTTCCGCCGCCAATGGTGCGATGAAAGAAGGATGTGGACGGCAGAATGGAATGAAATTGTCTTTACTGACGAGTCACGCTTCTGTCTGCAACACCACGATGGTCGGATTCGAGTCTGGAGACACCGTGGAGAGAGGATGCTGAACAGCTGCGTTATGCACCGCCACACTGGTCCTGCACCGGGTATTATGGTATGGGGCGGTATTGGATATCACTCTCGCACTCCTCTAGTACGCATTGCCGGTACTTTAAACAGCCAGCGCTACATCTCCGAGGTGTTGGAGCCAGTTGTCCTTCCTTACCTTCAGGGCTTGCCCACAGCCATATTTCAACAGGATAATGCGCGACCACACGTGGCACGCATTGTCCAAGGGTTCTTCGTCAATCGCCAGATTGAATTGCTTCCCTGGCCAGCTCGCTCTCCGGATCTTTCGCCGATAGAAAACATGTGGTCCATGGTTGCTCAACGATTGACCCAGAATACATCCCCAGCTGCCACACCAGATCAACTTTGGCAACGTGTGGAAGCTGCTTGGTCTGCTGTACCCCAAGAACACATCCAAAGTCTCTTTGAATCAATGCCGAGGCGTGTGGCAGCGGTGATCTCCAACAATGGCGGCTACTCTGGCTACTGATTTTGGCAGGAACCACTCTTCACAGAAGTCTATAAATTTAATCATTTGATACTTGGTCAACATGTTATCTACAAAATAAATTTTTTTGTGATATCTCTTGTCTTTCTTGGTGTTGCAATTTGGGTGGCCAGCAGTGTAGGTCTGAAGTGCTGCCTTGCCCGAGAGTACAGATATATCATTTTTACTGACGAATCCCGTTTCAGTATTGGGGCAGGTGATGACAACATCCATATGTGGCGGAGATTCTCATTAGGGAGCACTGTGGAGCACCATTCTCAGTTTACTGTCGAGAGGTATGCATCCCGAGAAACGGGATATATCTTGACACTTTTTTGAGTTGTGACACTATTTTGTTGGAAGTGGGATAGGATAAAACATGTAACCAGGTTTCAAATCAGCGATGTCAGCTACTCGGTGGAACAGTAGAACTTTTCCGACCTCCTTGTGGTCCTCCTTCCTTTAAATGTGCTAGGATGAGCATGCCGTAGCCAGTTTGTTTTTATAAGGTACGGAGATTTAGATATCAGGTAACAGAAACTCATTAGTGAAATTTAAGTTAAGGTTAGTTTACTGGATGGTTGTATAGTTTACAAAATATTTTTTAAAAGGCTGGGTAATTTAAACTTAAGAATTAATTAACAGATAAGCTATTGTCCAAGCACAGCGTCCTGCACACAAGGCCTCCCCTGCTGGTCACTCCGCATTCATCTCTCTTTGAAAAAGTCCCCTTTCGGTTCTTTGACACCCCTTCGTGGGGGGCTACAAAATCGCCAACAGGTGGTCCTTATAAGTTCCTTGACCTTACAAAGACTTAAAGGAAACCGAAATTTCTTGTATAAAAAAAGCTCTTCCTTGCATAACTATTTTTAATGAAATTTTATGTCGTTTCGTCATGGTATGTAGTAACGAGGAGGTACAAGATTTAAAAAGAAGTAAGAAAATGCCTCGAAATCTCGACTAAAATGACTTGAAACATTTTAGCATAAGAGATGAAGCACAAAATAAATGCTCATAGAATAATTAATTCATTTGTGACAAAATTCGATGATTTAAGCACTTAAATTATGTAACGTTCCCATTTCTTCCTTCTATATTACTACTCAAAGTTCTTCAGACATATAAATGTATAATTTAGCGGTAAATATGCAAATGTTTGTTTAAGTTAAATGTTTGTGATTTCATTTTAACTTTAGAGCTACTACAATTAATCCAGAAATAGAGGAATAAATTTATTGCACATATATGGTACAAGTATATAATCAAAAAATATAACTTTGCAAACAGAATCTCAACACAAGTTGCAAGTTGCAAGTCCCCAAAAGCAAGTCTGTTCAACTTTTCTGTAAATGAAAAATCATTTCAGATCAAATACGAATAAAATTAAAAACATTTCAGAGAGAGCAACACTGAGTCCAATCGTACATATCATTAATAAAACAATGTTCCGAAATGTAAAACATACATAAAATGGTACAGTAAAACTTGTTAGAGGTAATCATCGCCGACTCCCCAAAATATCGACTATTCTGACAGGTGCCAATAAAGGGAATTACATACAGAGTTTTGAATAAATACCTTGAATTTAAAAAGTTTCTTTTTAGATTCTGATTCATACAACAAAGAAATTTGCTTTCATAGGAATATGGAGTGAAACCTTCAAAGCAGTATTTGAAGGATCTAGGAGTAACCATTGATCAAATCGGAAAGTTAGTTTTTTCATGTGCACAAAGCATTGTATTTTCATTCAGGTATCCGTGAAGTAAATGCGAGCTACAGCGCTTTAATTCTGAGCTTTTTTTATGTCTCATTATAATAAATGAATACTTGTAACCACTGATGGAAGTTTGACTGTACCGTGACACTCTTTCTGTGCGCTCTGAAAATGTATGAGAATACACATGCAGTTACTGCTGAAACATTCACAAAACAACATTTGAATTCGGATGGAAAAGTTTACAAGATTGTGGCTTTCATTTTTCTTGCGATTTCTTGGAGGAGAACAGCTTGACCGGCTGGGAGTTTGAAAAATGCATCTTCGGTGATGAGTCTCCAACCCATTTGACTCTGAAAGAAAAACAAATATCTAAGACATTTGACCAATAGTTATCAACCTGAGTTGAGACTCTGGAATGCAGTTATTTATTTATTGAGAAGCGCATTAATGATGTGTTGTGCACTGTGGGTTTCATAACTTTTTCTGTAAATGGACCTCAGTTGGTCTTACGAACATGGACGACTACTTTTTTCAATGATGAAATTTATGTATAAAATCACAATACAATGATATTTTTTTAATTTCTAAGAGGTAATTCAGGGCTACCACAAACGTGGATCGCCGGTTTTTGTCGACAAAACCTTTTTAGGTTGTTACCAAAAGCTGCTAAAACTCCAATCGGAGAACAGATTTCAAGACTGAATAAAAAATATTTGTTATATTTATTCGTTTTCTAAACTAAAGTTCCTGTTAAGAGACTTGAGAGAAACTTCTTTTAACGAATTACGGACAGCTAGCACCACAATGCCATGAAGAACGCTTCACACCAACAGAATCCAGGTCAAAACGAATCAGTCTGAAATCAGTAGAAACCGACTAAAAAGAGTCGGAAAAACCGCTTTCATAAGAATTGGTTTGGTCGCCTTAAAACCTTTCACACTGCATTAATCCAGAGTGTCCGTCATCAATTGAATCGAATTTACGTTAGTCATTTTCTACTGGATTGAGATATTGATTCGTATTAACCGGGGTTAGATTGTTGCAAAGGGAGCCTGACTGAAAAAGAAGGTAGATATTTTAATTAACGTCACACTGGAGCAACTCAAAGGGCTATTGGTGACGATCCGGGATCAATCCCAAAAGGAAAGATCCAGTGAAAAGGAAGGAACATTAAAAATGTCCCTCATAGAAGCATGCTCTTTCTCTCTCTATTACTCCCTAAGAATGCTATTTTTTAAATTAGAATATATTGTCTAAAAGTACTGGATTTGGTAATTTTTGTTGCCCCAATTGGTTGCTACCTAATTTGCATATTTAAAATTCCCGAAGTCGAAAATTTTCTTCATATTCTTTTATTAATAAGTAAATTGAAGTACAAGTATTGTGATCACTCGACGATAGTCTGGATTTAAGGTCAGGGTCTGAAGAGGTTGAAGGAATAAGAACTCTCAACTTACCTGAAGTCTTTCAGAAACTGTCTCTGGAGTGTCATAGTGGACATGCCAAAGTTCTACTTCTTTCCATGCCTGGTCGGTATTGCTCGGGTCATCCATGTAGCCCTTGTTCATTACATCACAAGCAACTTTCAGACTTTCTTCGCCTTCTGAAATGTTTGGAAAACTTTCCGTGGATTCCGAGAGGTCCGTTTTTGGCACCACGCATTCGCGGAGGAACTGTTTTGTAACAAAAAATGCACTTATTAATTTATAAAGATACAACAAACGCCTTTCCTTTAAAAAATTCGATGCATTCGTGCATCATAAAAGGCAGCTGCTCCCTAAAACTGAAACTGGGAAAGAAACAGTTTAAAATAATAACTCACTTTGACAACTGCATTTGACTCGACCCAAACTGTATTTCCTGTAAACTGAGACTTGAACATAGATCGTATGACCTCGTACCTATGTTCTCCAGCCACAAAACCCTACAAGAAAATTTAAAAAATATTCTTAAAATGCATCTCATATTATGGATGATTTTAAATATTCTGTACGTTATAAAAAACTTACTCTTCTGCTAAACCAGATAAAAAAGAAACCAGATAAAAAGCAATTACTCGTAATGGAATTTTCATAGTAACCCTCATAAATTCTTGTATTTTTATTTGAAGTAATGTTATAAAAATGGTATAAAAGGATCAAGGTTTGGTTTTGATTTCATCGCTCTAATGTCAAATGATTCAGTAGACATTTCTGAAGGGAAGAATAGTTTATAATAGACAGAGTAACAATGATTATTTTTTAACCTTTGCTTCCGAATAAAATCAATGTTAAAACCTGTAAAATACCTTGTTTATTTTACAAGTGAACGTATATGTACAGTATACGAAATTCAATTTTCTGAACTGGCACTTTTCACTTTCAAAAACTTAATATACCATTTATTTACTTAAAAATGCCTTCCTATGTCTGCTTAGACAAATTCTCATCGATTCATTAAATTTATTAGCTTATATCGTTTGAAATGCTAACATTTATCGCCTAAATCTGAGGGAGCATCTCAGAAGTGAGAATAATTTCGATAACTACACAGAAAACTCAATTCCTCCCATAAATTTTTATAATTTAAATATATCCGTGAACATTTCGGTTAGAAACAGGAATTTTTTTAGGAGTAATTAGATATAGGAAAAACATTTTCACTATCAGTTGTTAATTGTAATTTTTGTAGATATGCTACCTGTTGTAAAATAAGGCATATACGCTATATAACGCCCTGATTATTATTTATTTATCATTTAATTCCACTTTTTCCTCTGTTATGCTATGCTGTTTGCTATATTTCTCTTTTCCAAATGAACCTTCAAATTGTGTTCCTTCGAATTTGTAATTATTTCTACGCGACAACAATAGTTGAAATCATCTAATAATTACAATTTAACTGATGTACGAGTATAGACAGGCTTCTCGAGAAATCCAATATTAAAACGTATAAATATTTATTCAATTTGCGTGAAATTTACCAGTATAAGTTTACAATAACAACTACCGTTTCACGAGGGCTGTCAATAATTTAAATCCACTGAATATTCAAGTTTAACTTACCCCTGGTATAGAAAGTTGAAACCTTCTTTCCGTCCACAATACAACAAATTCTAAACCTTTAGTTGAAAGAAATGCCTCTCTTGCTTTTTGAAATCTTAAAAAACGAAATGCATAAATAATAGAAAGTATATGGTTATTAAATTGCTGACCAATGAGAGATAAACTTCTACATGCAAAACGTAAGAGAAAATTATGGGATAAAGTTACTGGCGAGAATACCTCAGGGATAATAAATTTTCCCAAAGCATGTGTCATGCTCAAAAGCATAAGATATGAAAATTTAAGTGTATCATTTTTTTAAGAAATTTGTTATGCAGCCTTGTGTCAAACATTAGAATGATGGTTCCACTCTTCATTACAATAAGCAGCTCGTCTCTGAGCTTCTCACAAATGGTAGTCATGACGAAAAAACATCTAACCATCGACCTTCTAATGAAATAGACGGAGTATGTGTGAGGTATCGTAAGATCTCAGAAGGGTAAATCGCGTGGAATTATTAATCGACATGGGCCTATTGGCTATCGAAGCACAAACTAGTGTTTTTAATATCGCTGAATAATCACTAGAACCAGTCAATAATTTGTCCCACATTAGGATTCATGTTTTCCCCACAACCAAGTGACAGATATTCAAAAAAGGGAAAGGTTTTTAACGCATGATATATTATTCAAAAGAAATTCAGGACTGAATTAAGTAATACCTTACCTTGTAATAATGATGTGAATATAATGATTAGGACCCCAACGTGGCAAAGCGCCTCTTCCACGTAAACCTGTTCTTCCCATAGGATTCCTATAAAGAATGTTTGTCTTTGAGTAGTTCAGAAAACAATATATCTGAATATAAGAACAATAACACAATTGAAAAATTATTTTGTTGTGAAAACGTCTCCAATAAAACCCTCCAGCCACAGCATTTCCAATGGACTCCATGACCGATCCATCAGTATAGATGTAAAGCCTATCCCCAATTACATATTTGTCATCTAACCGTGGTTCAAAATTACTTGGAGTTGCCCTCGGTTCTTTCCCTTAGGCATTGATCCCAGACCATCGCCAATAGCCCGTTGTGTTGCTCCATTGCCACGTTAATGAATTACCATTACCATTGCCACCCTAATTGCGTATATTTCATGGATAGTTGCCAGAGCAGCTTGTTTCATCACTATTTCATTAAAGAAGTTTTTTAGGACAATGAGGTCTATGCAAGTATTTGCATATTTTAAATGTCCATTAAAAGGTAGGTTCCTAAAAATGGGTTGCTTGGAAACTAGAACATCCATAGATGTGCTCAAATCATAAAATTTCATTAGAAAAGGATGTTGTAATTTGAGTTTCGTTTGAGCAGGAACATAGAGAGATCAGAAGTACTCCTTGCGTACCTTTCACCAAGTGTCTAGGCTGCATAAACTTTTCGATCCTACAAAATGTGTGTCTGAGTAATTCAGAACACAATGTCTGAACGGTAGCAAATAGTGACACAATTCAAAAGCATTACTGATGTGAAACCTATAGCAGGATACAAAACTGACCGTTACGAAATACAGTGGATATGCATCATGAATCAATTTCAAATCATGTGCTTCAATTAAGTAATAAAACTCAGATTGTGTAGTGGTATTACATGTACCAACTTTTTTCTTGAAACGAGTCGACGAACTTTTTTACGAAAGAGCATACACAAATTATCAAATTCTTTCTCATTATTGCCATTTTTCTTCCGATATTGAAAAGTTCTAACAGTGTTCTTTTATTCAAAGATCCTTTCTTGATAGATTTACACGTGGCATAAAATTCAGGCTCCGAAACAATATTTCTTAATGAAATTTATGAAACATTTTTGAAGTGTCGTAAATCATCGCTGTCGAATATGAGGTCTTAAATGATAAATCTGGGCAATCAATGGTCAAACGAAAAGAGAACAGAACATTGATATTTACGACTGACTAGCCAAGGTCATCTAGAAAAGAGTAATGACAATATAGGGAAAACTAATTGTCTTTTCTTATCCAAATCATTGTGTTCTGCAACATTTTACTCATGTTATCAGAGAAGCTCTTTCAATTACGTACGATAATATACGATAGCAAACTTGATAGTAACGGGAGAAGTTTTTGCTTAGTGTTGCAATTTAAAAAATCAATGCGAAAGAATACTCCCGTTGATGCCTAATACACTCGATTCAAACTCTGTTTCCCTTCTTTTAAATACAGATAGTGGTGATTTATAGGTCACGTACCTAGAAAATACAAAGATTATCAGAAATGTTTGTTTTTAGAATGTCACTTACATCTTGAGTAATCCACAGGAGAAAAGTGGAATGTCCACGTTTCCTAAATACAGTTTAAAGTGTATGTATATATAACAGATAAAGGTGAAGCGTACGGTCGAAAAACGACTTATGTTACATATCACTAATTCTACAAGCACAAAAAAGAACGTTCAATATTTCTTATGCAAATTTTACATGGGTAAGTGCCACATGGATCCTTATCCCATTCAGTGTTTTGTAAATTTTGCTAAGCTTTTCAAGACGATTGACGTCACATGGTTGGTTATTGTGGCACAAAGGACATAAGTGATCAAGCTGCGGCAAACACAAAACAGTCAACCCCAAATAATGGACTTGTAAGCAAGGAAAAGTTTACTGATCCAGTAGAGACAAATACACCCATGCTATTACAGGAATTGGTGAGCCGCTTACAACTTTCATGACATCACATGTAGAAAACTTCACCTTTCCCCCTCCTTTCATGATCGTGTAATGTATTTTAATGTAAAAGAAAGAATTAAATGGTCCGATCACAACAAACGCGAGGTTTGCGATTCGGTAAAGTTCCCCGCAAACAAATACGAGCCCTGCTGCAGCGGGATGTAGTTGTTTTCACATAGACCGTTGTTCCAAACCCGAGCACGCGATTTCACGATGTTAGATGTTGACACAGCACCATCTACAGTTTTTATTGAGAGTTAACTGCACGAATAATCGGTGTATAATTCTTCATAGACTGCTATTCCATTAAAATCTCATTTTCGAAAAATGTGTATATACCTAGACCAATTTTGACCAAACACTTCAGTTAATCAAATCGATTCAGCTTCACACTATTTTTAAGTATATACTAGGTCTAATCGAGATGTATGGTTATATTGCAAGATTTCAAAGTTGTGCATAGAGAAACATTAATCTGTTTTTATTACTTTTTCATAAGCATAAACTTACTGTGGAACCCCCTCGCTGTCCAGTTTGTACGTACGCGGCGATCCATCACTTAAGGTGATCCAGGACTGTCTGTCTAGACCTATTCCAGTTGGATTCACTGACACACTATTCCAAGCATAGACTGGAAGGGCTTGATGAGGACCATGTTTTTCTCTTAGCCTGAAAGAAAAGAACCTTACAAATCTCTTCGATATTACAGTTAATGGGCTTAACCTTAATGGGTTAACCTTCTTCATTCAAAATTTGACGAACTTAAACCATGGTCGTTTCGAAAGCATTTTGGGAGTTAAGGGAAACAATTTACTGAATCCTAGACTCATCATTTTCAAAAATAAAAATGTAAACGATAAATATAAAACTTAAGTTTTCGGCCCTCCTTGTGGTTGTCTCGACGAGGCATCTCGTCATTAGAAGAAAACCGACTAGATCTTGATGTACGAGGTATCTCGTGACTAGGAAAAACTAACCAGATTTTCATATCATCATAAAAAACGGCAATGTTTTGATGACGAGGTATCTCGTAACTAGGAAAACTAACCAGATCTTCATGTCATCATACAAAACGGGAATATTTTGATGATGAGGTAAATCGCCATTTATCAAAATTGGTCAGATCTTGATGGACGAGATATCTCGTCGAAACTATTTGGAGGATTAATTATAAGTCGACCTCACTCATTAGGTCTTATATATGCGATATACAGGGATAGGGAATATGCAAGGATACCAACTCCTTGGTTCCAATATTTTTATGGTTAGGCCCTTACTAAATATGAGGGCTAAATATTACAAGCATTCTGTTATATTGGTAAGTGTATATAACACGGGATAGCGAGAACGGAAATGACGGACCGGTTCTAGCATTCTCGTTCTGATTGCTCATTGGTTCGACTGATCTGGATACTGATAGCGGATTCGGAATGACGTACAAGTGTAAATGAGCCTCAGTGACAATATCTTTAATTTTGGTTTGATCAACTATTGAAAGTGCCTACTTCATTTGTGGGAACCCTAGATAATCGATTATCAACGAAAATGAATTCTATGAACTACTCACAATAAGATGTCTTCATCTACATAGGCTTGTAGCATGACTGGAAAATCGGTCTTCTGTTGAGTGAATGCCACAGGGTCGTACGATATCCACATAACTTCCCAGGGAACATATTTATCTGGAACAGGAAATCGCTGTACTCTTGTTCCTGGATAAGGAGATCTTCTGGATAGTATGTTCATAACCGGTGGCAAATTGCGACTGTTGGGATCGTTAATGGCTTCCCAAGACGAAAACACTAAAATACGAAATTTTAAATAAAGCTGGTAGTATTTAAGAAGAAATCATTGTCTTGTAATCATTGTTTTAGCTCATAAAAATTCATGCGAATTCTGGTTGTAATGAGCTACTTTATAATGGCATTTGCACCAGACGTCGCGTCAAAACGAACCAAGTTAAAAGGCAAAAATTCATGACTCCATAGAGGTGTGAGGTTTTGCTGTGAAACTAAATATAGATGGCATTATTATTTTGTTGTACCTTCTTCCTGTTTTATTCAGAAAGTGACGTCACTTTGTTTCTCTAATATGATTTCAGCTCGTCGCTTGCAAAAGAGGTGTTTTCAGTGTAAACAAAAACAAACTTCCACAAAAGAACAGGTCTTCCAGTTAACAAGTAATTTGATTTAGAACCGTTTTAACAATACTTGCCGTTAATTTATAATCTAACGTATAGGCTGAAGCTGTATTCGAGTTGGAAGTATATAGATTAAAATATTTACTAAAATTTTGGGGTTAATGTACGTCTTTTTAAGTCTATATTAATGCACTCTGTAAAATATTTTTAAAATAAACGCTTAATAGCCTATAATTTATCTTGCTTCAGTAGCAATCATAATAAAATCTTATATTTATAAAGATTTGTTTCCTTCCTTAATCTTTTAAGGATATTGAATATACAGGGGTTTCGAACCTTTCTATACAAAGATGAGGTAGAGGACACAAAATTAAACCGTATTTACGTAGGGATGGATATTTACAAATGCTATTTGGATGTGATACACTAATAAGGTGGTAGGGACTGAAACAAAACACTAGTACGTCAACAACATTTTAACTAGCCGTAATTTTACAGTTTGATACTTTTTCTACATTCGTGGAATATTCTGATTATACACGAAGTCTGGTACAAACACGTAAATGTTTATTGATTCAGTAAAATTTCTTTTGCTATACAATTCATGATGCAATTTCACTTCGGCTAGTCAATTTCAGTTAACTGTCCCATATGCTAGATGCATGTCAGCCATCTCAACATTCGTGAAATAATAGATATTACTCGTATGAAGTCAGCATTTAAATGACGATGGCCCAAACTAGGCCTTAATAGAGTCTTCTAGATAATCAGGTAGTGCTTGTGGGCACACATCTCTTGTAAATACGGTTTGATTTTGTGTTCCAAACTTTCCCATAACGTTTGTACCAGACATTTTGAAGCACCATGTATAGATTTGAAGAACATATTCAAAAACATAAATACCTGAAGTTTCCCTAATGAACTTCCGAGTTTCATCAGCCCTCCCCTTTCTAATTCTATTCAAAACTAAAAAAATGCACTATAAAACAATTCTAACCTGATGTTTCTCTATTTGTTAAATGTCTGATATTTTCCAAATGAACTTGCGAGTAGTTCATCAGCCTTTCTAGTTCCCTTACAGAACTTTTTAGAGTCTGCATCATCTGCTTGTGGTGCACGAAATCCTCCATCAGACTTCGGATCCTAGAACAGATTCATCTTTTACATTTAAGAGAAATTCCAATCAAATGAAAACTAACATAGAAAATCTCCCCCTGAATTGATTTATAATCAATCTACGAATATTGAGGAAAATAATGCATGGTAATTTTATTCCATGTGTTTCAGGAATTTTTCACGAAACGATTCTTTGATAATGTATTAATCACAAAATTTTCTTCGATAGCCTAATAGTTTGAAATCAAATTGTTCATCTGTAATAAAACTTCACTGAGAGGCAATCTCTCAAGTATTTTCTTAGAAATTAATTTTTCCCCATGGACTTAATTTAACAATTTCATTTAACTCCTTGAGAGAACCGGGCCGTAGTAGCCCGGTTGAAAGAGCAACGGATTAACAACCGGAGGGTTGCGAGAACCACGAAAAGATTTTGTTACTAGGAGTAGATCTACGTCGCCCCCATACCCTTTCTGCAGGCTCTGCGATCTTCAGGTGGAAATGGACAGCAATCACCTATTCCATTGTCTGTACTCATTAAGAACTCTCTTTTCTGTCTCTACGGTGAAGTCAGGGACAATTTGGGCTTATGTACACTTTCTGTAGCTGCTCTTGTGTTATTCTTTGTATTATTAACTTTATTTTTATTATATTAGGCTCTAGCAGTCTCTTGAATCCTGCCATTGGAGATATAAAAAACCTTATATGCTCAGCATAAAGTAATCTTCCAATTTCATTATCAATACCCTGTTTTTACAGAAATATTCATTTTTTTAATGTCTCAGAAATTTCGAAAAATGTTTTACTGAGAAGAAAGGTGGTATGAAAATGAACTTTTACTAATTAAATAAAATGCTTTATGCCACATAAATGAAACGAAATATAACGATTAACGTTTTTGGAATCGTTAGTATACGGTAATAAATTATTAAGTTCAACTGCGCAAAAGCAAATCAGGAACATCACTAACTAGTTTCTTTCTACTCACATTTCCATCTGCTTTTCTAAGATGTCTCTTTCCACTTCCTTTGATTGTTCTAGGGAGGTGTACTCTTGTGCTAGTTGATTCCAGTACGTGTAGTCCTTTATTGAAAAGCGTCTTTCCTCAGATTTTCCACCTTCTGGTGGATGATGCTAAAATGACAAATGATAACATGCAACGTGTAGTATAAGATCGTTAGAAATCATGCGTAAATTTATAACAAAACACAAATTATATCATTTCTACTGCTAAAACATCCATAACAACTGTTTTATGCATAAATGCGCTACCAATTGTAAAGTTACTTCAATATAAAAGTTCTTTAACATAATGAGATTATTCTCACAAATAACAAGACAATGACCAAACTCTAATTCTAACAAATATTTGGACTCTATGAGGGAACTTGTGGAACTTAGAAATAAAAATTCAAAAACAAAAAAATTCAAATGCAAGCATCTCTTTTTTATAGAAACTATTTATAATCATGTGTGTAAATTTCACGTTTTAAAAATTACATTTCGATTATCTCTATCCATTTTCATATTGCATTCTTTGTAGAATTTTTATCTTATAATTGAAGAACTTTTGGACAGCCCCATAGTGATAAGCCTCTTCAAAATTTCCAATCTAATAATGTTTCATCCATTGGCCAAGAGTTCAAGTTATCTTAAACTTTAAAGTTTTAAGCACTCCTTCAAGCAATTAGAAATTTTTTTGATCCTCTTGTATATTTTGTTTTTAATTTTTTCATTGCGGAATTTATATTTCTGAGGCTTATCACTGTGTTGGAGGATCCCTTCAATTGTTCAAAATTATTGAAAGCAAAAGCACTTACTCTGATACACTCACAGCAGAAAATGCGGCACACACACCATCGGCAGAACTGTGCCAGTATGATCAAGTAGCTGACAATATTGAGAGGAGCTGGCAGCCTCAAGCGATTGGAGAAATCAACAACAAGGTGGTACCTTTGAAATTTCCAGATGGCATCACTCTCTGCTGAAAGTTTAGAAGCGGTCGCACTAGTGAAATAAAAGAAAATCGCATCATTTAATATTGTGACAGAAATAAAAATTAGCATCAAAAGAGATTATGTACCTTTAAAATAACTATTCTTTCCGTTTGTTAGTTGCATCAGGATCAAGATATTAAAATGAATTTGGTGCAAATTATAAATGCTCAAATTCAAAACCTTTTCTTGGCAAACCAATCGGAAAACTTGATATTTGGTAAAATTCAAAAACACGGTACAGGCCCATCGCCAAATTGGTGGCTAAAATTTTCGTTGCCAAATGGCTATTTGGATAGGCCTACGACGGATTGCCTAATTATATTCAATTGGCGATGGTACCGTATTCTGTAGTTTAACCTAATATTTTTACATGGTAGGTAAGTGGTATTTGTAAAGTAGTAAGGTAGCTTGGGTCTTAAGGTGCAAGATCCAAAAACGGTTTTTACATCCTCATTGATTTTAATATTTTCTCTTGCCAAACCCAAGATATAAAATAATAAAATTAATAGACACTAAAAACATTAAGGGATTTGCAAGATAACGTATTCATAAGATACTCAGTAAACTTTGGTATCAAAAACATTTCATGAAGTTAAGTAAGGGATATTAAAGATAATCTCGCTAATACGAGTTTAGAATTCTAGTTCCTGGAAAAACTGTAGGATCATTGCATGCGCTTGATTCACGTGCGAAATCATACTCACAGAAATAAGAATGTTATCGTGCTTCAAATATAACTATGTATAGTTGTGATATACTTTGGGAAAATTCTGAAAACAAATATTTTTCAAATAAATTAGGACATTTCTATATTTTCTCGGTACTGTTGAGACGATATTGATTGTAAATCGAGAATAAGTCGCCCGACAAAAAATAATTATGCTTCTTAGAATTTTTAAGTATTCCAAACATTTTTATTCTCTAAACCACCATTGATAACTGCTAATATAATAAAGAAAGTTTATATATTGTCACAATCTGATTTTCAAAAGTTTTTAAAGTATGTGCCCTCCCCCTCAAAAAATTCCTTGTTCACTATAAAATCATTTTAGATATTTATTAAAAGATTCGTTTTTGCATACGATCTTGTGTAGCAGATATATCACTTATAAAAGGATACAAATTTCCATTAAAATAAATCACTTAAGGTTTTTTCGCGAAAATATTATTTTTGTTGTCTATAAGAGGAATTTTTAGTATAATCAAACAAATTACCAGACGAGGATTTTACTTCTGGTTACCTGTTACAGAATACGCACAGGAAGCACTTTCTATCACAAAAAATTCTAATGCCTCTTCCACGTTTAGCTTTTCCAGAAAAAAGAGCCTCTCGTCTCGATGTACAATGTCAAAACTTATTAAGTATGAATCCGTTATTTTTACAGAACTGAGTCAATTTAATCATACAATCAATTCAAAAGGGGTTCCACAATTATAATTGATCCACATGAGAATTTTCGCAATTTCTTCTAAAACAAATCAAATTACAATCCATACCTAAAGAGTGCATACAGAAGAGTCAACAAAATCAGCTTCAAGAGCACAAAATATTGTATGTTGAACAAATACGCCCACAAGCCTACATTCGGACATTCTTCATCTATATCTGTAAAAGAAGTACAAAAAATTAGTTCTTATAAGAAAAAACCTGCATGAAAGTAGGTAAGGAAAATAATCTTGGTAAGACTAACTAAATAAAAACACACATGGATATAAAATAAAACGATTTTACGTGTTTCCAAAGTTATCTGTTTAATTTGTTTATTTTACGAAAGCAGTCTACAATTTGGTTGACTCATTCCTTATGGGATACTAAGAATAATTCCTTATGGGATACTAAGAAATAAGTCTAATTTTGTTCATCGTTTAATTTATATTACTATTTAGTTTTTAGGACTGTTATTTGAAGATATATAGTTTCTGTCTAAATGAACGCTTAAGCGTTTCCTTGCTGTGTTAAATTACACTGCTTCCCAAACTGAATTTTATGCGCAACAGTTAGATGCAAAGTAAGTGGTTAAAACAAATAGGAAAACAAGAATTTATGTAGCTAAATACACACTATTATAAGTGCATTTAGGAATATTGCACACTTATAGAGTGCAATATCGAAAGCTTATAAATTATTATATCTATGAACTTTTAAATATCATCGGAGAGTACGTACAATACGTAAGTACTACAGCCATAAATTAATTTTTCCTGTTCAAGAAATTTTAGAGGCCGTAGGTTTTGAAGAATTATGGGAAAAAATTAGATTATCTTGTTTTTGCTAGAATTATTGCTTTTGGGAATTTTTTATTGATGAAACTATATAATCAAATAACTAGAAACTTTATATGTCTGCAATCATTTCATGTACTCAAAAAAGGTTTTAAAATCATTTTCAGGAAGAATCATGCTTTCTAACAATCCTCTGCCATGACGAAACGCGAAGTTCAGTTGTCGCTGGATGGAATGACACAGCTAAACACCAACAATAAAAGTTAGATTAAAACATGCAGGTCTTTACATCTATATCTTGATTCATCGGCACCTACATCACGATGTCTTTTACAAACATGAAATGCAATATTAGTAAAAAAGGCTTTAAAAACATAGAAACTATGGATAGAAAGTCACATAGTGCAGTCAAAATTTTCCTTAAACAATTCTCTCTAGTACAGAAGAGCAAGAAGTGCACCAAAGTCGCTCATCTTAAAACATGCAGGTACACATTGTGAAAATATATTTTTTATTAAAACACTAAAATCAAAATATGAGAGTAGTAAATATAGAATAAAATGTTATTAACTTAAAAGATAGTAAAATGGTGATTTGAAACATGTTAGGGGTGATAATGGTAACTGATGTAAAAATTGTGAAAGTATCAAAAGATCAAAAAACATGAAAAAATTTGAAAGAAAAATATAAAAAACATGAAAAAATTTGAAAGAAAAATATAAAAAACATGAAAAAATTTGAAAGAAAAATATAAAAAAACATGAAAAAATTTGAAAGAAAAATATAAAAAACATGAAATATAAAAATGCTATACGGAATTTTAAACCTGCTATGTAAAAGTGTGAAAAAATTTCAATGGAGTTTTCCCTAATCAAATCTTGCATTTCAAACAGAGTTGTTAAAAAATTTTGTCAGTATGATTAAAAACTGGATAATCGATTAAACTATAACATAAAGGAACCACAGACACGTTACACAAGGTTATTCTCCCAATTAAAAGACGCCGGAAAGTAAAGTATGAATGCCGATGCGAAGACGAATTAAAAGTATATTGGAATGTCGGAATAATTCGGAAGGCCATAAATAAATAGACGAATGAACGCCATGGAGCTTATGACTTTGCCTGCTCTATTCGTTCCTAAAAACATACAGGGGAACATTAAGGGAAGAAACTACATTTAAATAACATCTTTTGAAATAAAAGTTATTACAAAAGTTGTTTTAACTTACATTCACCCGCCTTGCAGAATGTGCTGTTGTGATGGTTACTGGTCCACTTGGAGCATTTATCGTTATCATCCGGAACTGAAAAGAACACGTATCTTCAGAAAAAATATCACTGTGATGAAAGGAAGATAATGATCTACTAGAAACGGGCTTTATATTAAAATGTATTTGATGAGCAAACAAATACCCAGTTACTCGTCACTGTCGCTTACTCTCGAAGGTCCTTTGTCCGAAAACCTAGCTTTTTAAAATTCATTTTATGTGCTTTATGGGTTATACTCAAGAACTGGTACTATAACCAATTGGCGATAATTTTAGAATATGTCAACTCGTTGCAGGCCTATTCCAACCGCCATTTGGCTTCAAAAAGATTGGTCGTCAATTTGGAGATTGGCCGATACCGTTTTCTTGAGTTTACTTGTACGAAGAGGTCAGATGTTGAACATTTGAATTTAAAAGGACTATCAACTTTACACCTCAACGGATACCAACAATTTGTTCAAGTGATCTCAATACGCACATTAATAACATTTAACATATTTTACATTCTCTTTTCTTATTTAACTTAACATCTTCAAAATAATTTATGGATAACCACTGAATATTAGCTGACAAAATCTATCTTGCTAATTAATTTAATTGCAACCAAAGGTTCTATTTCAACATTATTAGGTGGCCTGATTAGTACATAGAGATATATCAATTTTTTACCAGAGAGGTCTGTTATAGGAGTCATGAACAAGGAGAACCAGGCCTTATGAAATGTTCTTCTGAAAAGCTCTTTGTTAAACGGATAGTCTGGATACATGACTGCATGAATCACGATTCCACCACTGATGATGACTAAGATGGTCATACGCATGAAATTTATAAAATCAACTAACACCTGTAAGGAGATATATCATCAGATTTTAAAATGTATGGATCACATGATTCAGAGATATATTAACTTAGTACTTTAGAGGAACACAATCCTTTTACATTAAGTGAAATCCCTTTCCTTAGAAATGCCCCACTGCGCAAGAAACCTGCGAGTTGTAGGCTGCGCAGATTCGATTCCTCCCTTGGCGTATTTCTCTTTTGTATCAGTAAAACTTTCGTTGTGTGTGTTTTCCCATTTACTTGACGTTGTTTGGCGCAGCTTGGCCAACAATGGCCTTTTCACCATAAAAAACCAACCTAACCAACATTAGAAATCATCCTTGTACAGTTTTGTTAGTAGTAACAAAGGTTTTCACATTACCAAAATTGTCAGTACTGGTAACCTTACCGACAGAAATTCTCAGTACCAGGTTTTAATTCTGCTTGTTTTCTTAAGAGAGACACTAACTAGGCAAGATTATGGGATTTAAATTAGGTACGAGTTCCGTACTATAATATCCAATGAAAGATTTTCAAATGTGTAATGGGATAATGTAAAATAATAATTGTACTTCAAGGTTACTTCCTCACAGAAAAAATACTCACAGAAAGACCAAATATTTAGGTTGCTAGGAAGTTTCTAACTACGGCCACATGTAAGGTGAGTTTGTTGAAACAAAGTCACTGGATAATTTAGCTGGTATAGATTTCTGAATTATGATATTATAAACATAAAACAAATAAAGCGAAAACAATAATAACATAATTTTATTCGAAAGGCCGTATCTGGTCTGCGGTGGCTTAAACTTTTCTGGAGGATCATATCTGGTCTGTGGGCCGGATGAATCTGTTCGGGAAGCAGTATCCGTTCTGCAGACCTGAGATAAACCTATTCACTGCAACTTATTTATCTTACGCGTAAGGTTTTTATTGACTCCGCCTGACCCCAATCAAGACAACATCTACTTCTCAAATGACTAATATCATAACTAAGAAAAGTGATAGTGAAAACGTTTAGCTAAATATTAATTCTCACCAATCTCCAAACGTGGCTTTTACCAGTACTTCATTACCAGTTTTCAAATCTTAGTTGTTACTTTTTTAATCTTTTTGCTATTCGAGAAATAGCTGTTGTCCTCGGAGTGAGGTTTAACCAGTCCCGAGGCTAAACCTCACCCAGTTTCAAAAAACAGTACATGTAAGATAAATAAGAAGCGAATAGATTAAGCTCAGACCGGAGACCAGATACGGCCCTCCGAATATGTTTATCAAGTCCGCAGAACAGACATCCTCCATCCTGCCCGTTTTCCCGGTCTGCAGACCAGATACAGCTCTCTGGACAGGTTTGCCTGACTGGCAAACCAGATACGACCCAAATAAGTTTTACCTAACCGAAATTCAGATACGAACTTTCGAAAAGATTAACCGGCGTGCCGGTCAAATGCGGCCCTCCTAAGAGGTTTTCCTAGTTTGCAGGACAGACACTGCCCTCCGAATAGGGTTACTCGGCTCGCATACGAGGTACGAATAAAAAATATTCCTAGTATCACGATATGACCGCCTTACCATTTTCTTTGCTTAGGTATCTCCAACGAGTTTTGAATGTTCCATCTGTAATTCTGGCGAAGTAATGGATAGAGACCACCTGCTACGATGTAGAACCCCCGAGGACTTTCTGAGGTGTCTGGGTATTGGGAGGAAGATATCTTTTTGGGCACAACGACTTCGGTCTTTCTTTATTTTTTGTGTGTTACATTATTTTTTTATCTTTTACTGTCAAAGTTCGTTGTTTGTATTTGTGTTTGTATTATGCTTAAATTTTCTCTGGTATTAATTGTGCGCTAGTCATTGGAAAAAAGTGCTTATACATCTTTAAATCATCTATAAGTTATTTGTAAAAATCTAAGTTCATCATGGTAAATGTTTCCAATAGTTTCAACTTACAAGGAACTCACACTTAATAGGCTTTGAAACGTTTTCATCAAATTTCATGATCAAGACATTTTTCAAAAGGGCTGGGACTTGAACCCCTGTAGCCCTCCCCCTCTGCACGATCCTTTATGATAATGAAAACCAACCGAATAAGTTTAGTTGCATCTTACCATGAGCTTAACTCTGTACAGCAATGGTCCTAATGTGGGAGAGATGGGCAGATATATGGCAATGATTCTGTAGTAAAAATAAATTAATCCTAGACATAAGATCACTCGTGTTGAGTATGGATCTATCCAATCAATAGGTAAGACACGACCGATCAGATAGAGCACCACAAACACGAACATGATGATGATTTCCAGTACTTTGAGAACGAATGCTTTGGCTTTAAACTTCTGAAAGAATAAAAATATGGAAAGTGTTAAGTGCACTTTCTCTGAATCAGTCAAATATGGTTGAATAATGTAGTACAGTAACCCCTCGATATACCAAGCTTCTAAGAAGACAAGAAAAAAATCGCGATGCGTTGAGGGGAAGCCATAGACGTGAAATATACGTAGATTGAGCATTGCTATTGAGAGGAGCTTCATTAAAAAGTGTGGCCAATATGTCGACTAGTAGTCACGTGCTGCTCAGTGAAAAATTGACTTGGTTAGACGATTTGGTATTTCATCGCCTCGTTTGGCAATACATCTTATGATAGGGTAGATGTGTGAATGAGCATTTCGATAGCGTGGCGACGAAAATGGTGCAATCGCCTGTCTACTCGCCAAGGTCCAATCAGATGATGAAACAATGGATGGTCGTCTTCTTCCATTCCGTAGATCAATTAGATGATGAATGTTCGTTTGCTCCCGACTGAGAAATGTAGTCTAAGGGTCACGTTACTACTAGTTATGGTCATTTGATCCTGGGCGCATAGAAAGGTTAGAAATTATTTAGTCTACCTTTAAAAATTTCCTCTATGGGGAAGCGATATAGTGAGGAATGAGAAAAATTTACTTTTTGAAAAAAATAGTGCTAAAATTATACATGCAACAAGGTAGAATATTTTTGTGCATACGGTAGATAATTAACAATTTTTCTTCCTTCCCTTTGGGGCCCGGCCTATTAAGAGTCTCAATCCCCTACGAATGCCCCTGCGTGCATTACTACCTCAGAATTTTCCCGTAGGCTAATTGTTGCAAAAGGGCCTGCGGGAAAAGTCTAAAGTAACTCAGATTCTTTAACAGATTTGAACAGGTAGAGCTCAGACTCTAAAGAGATAGTTTAAATTGAGATTTCCTCTGCTGATCACTTACATATCAGATTAAGCAATGTATCGAAGCATGATATAACGAGGAGTTAGTGTATAAACATATTAATATAAAAGTTATGGCGTACGGCTGAACAAAATTTTACTGAATCAACATTAATTGGCGAGTGTATCACATTGGACTCCAGTTTGAAGTAGCTACTCAGGCTGTTAGTTCAACAGTATTGTGGGTTCGAATATCAATCTTCCATAGATATTTTAAATTACAATCAAATGACTGTTCAGGCATATATAAAACCTCAAAGCGTGAAAAAATCCATGTGTTCGCTTATTTAAAATCAATATATTATTTGAAATGGAAAAATTAATTGAAAAGTCAGTGTTAAAATAATATCTTCGGTTTTATTTGAGTCTTTATACTTAGAATATTATTCTAGACCAATTTAAACTATTTTAATGTCTATGGGCAATATTTTAGGGGAATAGGAGCCACCTAATGGCAAATTCTGCACTGTAAAAATTTAGAATATATCCCAAAATCAGAGAAAGGATACATGTTTCATAAATTCTCCGAAAGCTTTAGATCAAAAATAGTTTTAGATTGTAGATGTCTATAAGAAAAATAGTAAGCCCTAGGTTATAGTAATGATATTGTACCTCAAATATTAATCATGTTTCATTTTAGACTAATTTTAAACAGATACACGAATTATATTTGTAGAAGCATATCGATAGCATTGCATGCAAACAAGCAGAAGCTTCAAAATTGAAAATTAAAAATACTTTGTACTTTTCTCATTCTGAATGCAGGATGAACAGATTCTAATGCGATCAAAGACGTCCAACAACAAACGACGGTGTCCAACAGGTGGTTTCCACACGATGGCCACAGTACCGCAATACTGAAGAAAGCCAAGTACACCACATAGAACATCTAAAAAGTGTTAAGTATCTACATTACCATGCCGAATATATCTGGATATCACGTACTCGGAAGATCAAGAAAATTATTCACACAAATACTACTTTTTTCCCTCTCGATCAAAATCAGATCGATTCCATGATGTACTCCGAAAAATGTCCAAAAGAACTCTCGGATCATCATGAATGTCCTCCCATGACACCCCGAAACACTGCAGTATATAGTCAGTACTACTAACCATGATATTACCCTGACAGTTGTGACAGCCAGGATAAATCTTATTTACAGCCATATATTTCAATGTTAGGAACAGCCATTCTTATGTACAGTCATATTTCTAGAGCAAATGCTCCTCTTCTTCTGAGGGATAACAGGTGCAACCTTCATCCAATCCATGATGTCAAGGTCGGGTTTTTATGGCGCAAGGGCGCTATTACAACAGGAAAAGAAAAATTCCACTTTTAAAATAACACGATATACTCGAACAGCCGAATTCTAAAAATATGAACTTTCTATTGGAATCAATTTCAAATATATGTTCTCATAACTTTCCTTCCGGCATGGTAACTGAATAGTTAGCGCTCTGGATATTGGTTCAAGAGGTTCTGGGTATGGATGTTCATGGTTAAGAATATATTTTAGTCCATAGGTCCTGTCTAATGTCCTAGTGTAGCAAAGAATGACCGTAGCGCGGTAACGCAAACCATAATTGGAAAAAAAGCAATTTCTTTTCATTTACAACCCCGAAGAAACACTGATGTTAAAATAAATTATCGATGTTTTACTTTTCATTTGATATTTATATCAGACTTCTATAACTTACAGTTATCAAGCATTATTTTGAAGTTTATTTTGACATTTGGTTAAGATATTGAGTAAAGCTGAATTCAGTAGCCATCGAAAATCTTAAAAAAATGTTTTCGGGAAACGATATTTCCACATTTTATAGTAGATAAGGAAATAAAACTTAGTCAAGCTGGTAGTCAAACATTAAAAGCTTCAAAATATGACTAATAAAGGTGAAAAGTAGGTGATAAAAATTGTCTATGGCCATTTAGGTGGCGCTAAGCGTCCATCATTTTCAAGACCAAAGCATGTTTTCATACTTTAATCCTGATAATGGTGGACGTTAGAGCTTTTTGTCACCTTGTTTTCATCTTTATCGGTCATTTTTGAAACTTTGAATGTTCGAAGAAAAAAACTTACATTCAAATGAGTGCTCTTTTGGACGAATCGGCTCATTTTTTGAAGATATTGGTTGGTTGGTTGATTTGGGTTTTATGGCGCAAGATCAAAAAGAGGATAAGCTGCGTCAAACACAAGACAGTAAAATTAGGATATAGATTTAAAAGACTTCAAACTAATAATCAGATCAAATAGAAATGCAATGAACAAAACCAAGATGAAGATAATGAAAACAAAATGAGCCGGTATGATTAGTCAGGTCGAAATTAAGAAAAGCATTAAAACGATTAGGGATTCAAGTGTAAGAGATATTTTCAAATTTTCTTTAGAAATTTAAACTATGTTCTTAATCTTATCTCCGGGCATCACAACCCCGAGGTACCATAGTGATCTGTCCTTCCCTTCGTTTTACCCTCACTTGTCTTACTTTTTGCTTTTTATTCTCCCTCGTTGATTACTTGACGTTGTCTGTCTTATGTTTGGCACAGTTTGGACAAATATGTTACTTGCATAAAACCCAAAACAGCTAACTATCTACGTCTTACCTGGAAAGTCCAGAATTTCGTGATAGGTGCACTCCACATGAGGTAGATCATTTTCCATAGCGGAGGATGGTGAATGACATAACGTTGAAGTGTTGATGTATTCCACATGACTGTCTTCCATTTGCGTTGATCCGAAGTCTGTTCCTCTTTCCTAAACGAATTGCAATATGTTTCCTGAGATTTGACTTAATGACAAGAAGGGTGGATCAACCACTAATCAACCAGTTAGTATACATTATTCAGAGAAAATTAATCTGGAACTATTTTCCAATTGCATTTTAAAGATTTGTTTGTATTTAGTGTTTAGTAAGGAAGATTGAAAATTTGCTATGGCATAATTTTTAATATTTTATTGCTTCATATAATTTTCAAGTTCAGAATAGTGATTTGACCAGTAATTGATCAACACACATCTAGCACCAATTCAAGCATCACTAGATTGTTAGCATTATTCTATCTAGTTGTTCATTGTATATAAGAATACCAAACTGATTCATTATTGATAAACTCGAAATTGTTTCTTGTTTGAATGAGAAATATGAGAAAGCAGTCAATTGCTGGTAAGTGGTCAGGAACTGGCTGGCTCACCTTATAAGAACTATATGGCCAGCATATTCGTTTTATTTGCAAAGAAATATTATTTTTGATAATGACGGTAGATTTTAGAGAAAATGAACTTTATAAACCTCAAATGAAAGCTAGCAATTTGAAGCTAAATGATTGCTAAGTAAATACTGAGTATAGACACCCAATTATCAAGACAGAATTGTTCAAGAAAATTATTACTTCATAGAAATAATTCGATATTTCCTTACAGTAGCAGTTTTCATTAAAATCGAAAAACACCAAGCGCATATTAATAAAACTTACTTTGTAACACTTAGAGAGGGATTATCTATCAGATTTTTGTCATCTCGTTCATCCTCTGAATCAAAATCTGTGGAAGGAAATAATGTTAAAATCGTTTTAACATGGTAAAATCGTAAAGGAATAATTGTTTATATGATCTGTTGAATCAATATTTATGCACAAAATCATAAAAATTTACTATAGCGAGACTTAATATTGAATATGGAATTTAGATTCATAATGTATTTGAGTAAAATAAAGAATCAGTATAATTTTTTTGTGTGATTCGTTTCAATGATAAAACGAATGTAGGACTTTTACGTTTCTAAGACACCATAATTACAAAATTACTGAAGGAGATATTGGGAGAGTATTATTTGTAATAATGGGTTGAATCCTCTTCAAAAAATCTCTAGATATGGAGCAATTAAAACTAAATTTGAGTCTTGAATATTTAATTGAATTACGTATTCTGTGATAAATTATTTCTTGGAGTTTAATCGTCTAAGACAAAATTATACATTTATGCATTAGAAAAAATTAATTTATATCTCTTTACTTATTAAACTAATTTCCAAAACATTGCTAAATGTTGAGTTCCTTTTAGATGTGATTCTTTCTGTTTTCCTTTTTAATTATCAATTACTTGATTAAATCAGTAATTGAAGAAAAGTGAATACTTGAAAGTGATCATAAGACACTTACCTGCTACATCTTTGTCCCCTTCTAAAAAGCATTCATTTGTTTGAAATATCGTCCAAGCATACATTGGAAATATTAGAAATGCGCACAACAGCACCTAAAATGAAAATTTTGTAATGTTTTTGTTGTTGATAAATATAACATAGTTGTTCGAATAGATGCCTGGCGTCTATTGAGTCTGAAATTGTAACTAATCCCCCTCCTCTATGATGCATTACAATATTCTACTTAATCTTTACTGCAGATTTGTATTTAGATAGTAATTAATTGCTGTTGACGAGGCTTTAAGCTACCTTGGTTTCATTTCATACCTAAATGAAAATAGCTGATGTTAACATAGTCGGAGCTCAGTTCAGCATTTGAGTAAATATCAGACTGTCAGAGGTAATAGGAGAAATCCTTAAGAAACGCCACCACATACTGATATTCATTTTCGGTGTATTTCTCCACATAGTATTAGAGAGAACGAAATGTGGACATGTTGACCAAGTAGGGCTCATTGGTCACTTAGGGATCAGTTATACTTGTGTATCAATCCAAATCCGCTCTCGTTTCTGGATCCGTCGAAACATTGAGCAACGATAACGAGAACGATTGACAGGTTTAATCACACCCTTTGTCGTCATTCATTGGGACGACATATCCAAATACGAAGAGCGGATTCGGAGAGATGTACAAGTGTAAAGGAGCCTTTGATATTCTAACGTCCATAGAAATTTTAATTAGAACTAAGACTTGTAATAATATAGCATGAAACACCCCTTTCCTGTTCGATTGATATCCAGGAAGGTTTCCGTGTTCTTACAGATTTCAGGGGAGATAGAAAATAGCAAGCAGTCTTGTCAAGACTGCTCAGTGGTCACACTAAAACTCTTAGATATTGCAATAAGCAAAATCATTTTCCAGTCTGTCCTAAATGTCTGAGTGTATAGACCACTCATGACCATTTGCTTTCTTACACTAATCGGGATCTTCTCGATCGTTTAAGAAATCCAGCAAATGTATTGGATGTTTTGAAGACGAATGGTTTAATAAATTTAGTCTAGCCTGTTATAGATCAAGAGGAATTACTAACGACTGCTTCTTTATAATATTAACAGTTTTTTTTAATTACCTACAGTCAAACAAATTATATAATATTTAAGTCGCATTCTTTTGCAAATTATCTGTTTGTGTCATCGGATCATCGAAAATTCTTTCATAAAATTTATCATTCAATTCAAAATAATTTCCTGTGCATGGGGAATGATAAAAAAATTCATGAGAAACTATATTTATAAGCCTATGAAACTACAGAGCTGGCTTCCGAAATATGTTGTTGTCATAGAATACGATTAATAACAGTTATTTACTTTAGATATCTAAATTTTACATAGCGTCGGTTTACAACTCGTAGCTCTGAGAAAACGAAGGGGAATTCTTCTCACTATGCTATACTCACTAAGTGTGTTTGTCAAGAAATCTAACCTTCATGCAAAGCAAAAATGACGTAGTGGACTTCACAATCTAAAGATCACCCTATTCTGATCTAGGACAGCTAAATAACTCATATCTCGAAAGTTTTGACAGTGTGTGTCACTTGTAAACCGAAAATAATTTATAGTCTAAAATTATTGAACTTTATATTTAGGTCAAACATTTATCTAAGCAGTACCTACAAATGAATACATTACATTAACATAGGGGTAATATGAGTATTATGTAAATTAATATAATGTATGTTCTATATGCTATTTCTTATCAATTATCCATTTCAGTTTGTGGAACTTGTGATATATTCATTTCCTATCGCATGGTACATGGTTTACTTATATGAAGCAAACTTCAGAAAGACTTACTTTTATGCTAGTAGGAACGCTAAATACACCCCATGCGAGATCTCTGATTTTAACTCTTCCAAAGAACTCATTGGTCAGCCATTTCTGGCAGCAAATGTGGGATAGGAACCTCTTGTTTTGAGCTTCAGCCGCTATGTCAACGGCTGTGTTGTAATCCCACCCGGGACTCTCTTCATTCAAGACGTCGAAAGCTCTGTTCGGAGTGTCCACATAACAGGCGTCGAGCAAAGATGTGGCTATGTCCGCAAGTTCTCTGTGAAGTATAACAAAAGCGTGATTCGTGCTCTACTAACGGGAATATAGACTAAAGAAATTATTTATCATTGTTAGATGAGATCAAGAAATAATGAAATTACAACTTCACAATTATTCGGAAAAAAATACGTACATTACATCTTCCAAGTGGTTTCGAAGAGATATCTCGTCCATGAAGATCTGACCAATTTTGCCAATGACGAAATACCTCGCCATCAAGATTTGGTCAGTTTTGCTAATAACAAGATACCTCGTCGAGACAACCACCAGGAGGGTTAAAAGAAAATGCCTTAAAAATTGAAATTCAATAAGAAAAATTTTAATGAAAAACTACCAACTGATGGCAAAAATATTTCAAATTACAGAAATTACCCTACAAAACAAGAATAATCAGAAAACTATAACAATAAGAGATAAGTGCATAAGTAGCCTGATGCAAAAACAAGTACATTGACAAATAGAATGACAGTAAAAATAAATACTGCAAGAAAGGGGACTTGAAAACAGAAATGGTTAAAATTATCTAATCACTTGCATAAAAGAACATTTCAGTATCAATCTATTGTTGTGAATCAAGGACATTTTAAAAGCATACTAATCGCGTCCGTTATTTTCAAAGAACATTTAAATTTTTAATTCAAGTTGAAAGTGAGAATAAAACGAAAACATATGAATTAATTCACAAACACACATATTTTGGAGAAACGAATATACTTGAAAAAGGAATAAATTATTTTTAATTGGAAATTAAAGCAATAATCCGTAATTGCATCAATTAAAATTGGAAGAGTAATATTATTGGGCATATAGTTACTAGAAGATTGTCGTGAAAACCTTATTAAGAAAATATGTAGTTTTTGTAATCTATATATATAAAATAGGATGTGTATATTTTCTATAGAAATCTACACCGTTTGACCAATCCACACCAAATTTGGTACACTTATACTTTAGAACACTGCGGTCAGCATAGGCTAACTCTTAACCTAACCCCCGTTCTATTGGCCCTAGGGGGCTAAAAACTATTCGAAATCGCCATAGAAATAACATTGAGCATAGATTGATTGCTTTAGGCAGCAATGGTTGCTTTACCAGTTTTGATCGAAAACAATTTTATCCGAAACAAATTAAATTACAATATTTATGTTTGAACTGACTTTTTAGTTCTTCCCATGATGTAAATAAATTATAGATATTTTATTGATGAAGAAAGAATATTTTAAAATATTTATTTTTGCAAGGAAATTCAAGGAAAGGTTTTCAGGAGTTCAAGGATGATTTTCAAGGAAAGTTGGTGTATATTTCGACCAACTTTTCTTAAATAATTTATTGAATACGTAATGATTTGTAGAATTCTATTTCATAAGCTTTTTAGGTAAGGCGTGTAACTTATTTTAAGGTGTCCGGAATAGTTACATGTGAATCCTCCGTTGAAAGCAGTGATTTTATTTCTTAAAAATTCTGTAAAATCGGCCTTCTGCTTTTTGAAAAATTTTTATCTATTCAGTTTGATTTGTCTACACCAATTACATTTATTTCTAACCCAAGCACCTTTATTCCGAAAAGCACAAATGAAAAACTCATTGATCATAAAAGCGTAATTTTGCTACTCGGTATCTGACAGCACCAGAATTAATATTTACTTTTTTTATAAAATGATTGCATTTTTCTGTGAAAGGAAAGTGATTATTCTAATTCACTTTTCAAGCAACATTTAACCATTTCAACCCGAGTAACGCCGTGTAATTCAGCTAGTTTTATATAAAATTTAAATTTATTGGTGAGATCTTTAATGTCAGTTTCATACTTATATGCACATTCTGTGGTATAGCCGATTCATTTTGTACTTGAGCAACTAAAATTGCTACTAAAATAGGATTTTAAGATACTTTTTGCTACTATTTTTAAAAATTCATGTTACTAATGCGCTGCTATTTCACAAGTACTTTGGGCTGTGGCAGCCCTCTACATATTGAAAGCTATTTTGGTACAGGTGTACATGTTTCAAAGATCTGTATTAATGATCTCTTTCTACATAATGTTAGACATTTCTGTACTTGTTTTCGACTAAGCTGAATTTAATATTAAGCGTTTGCGTTTTCTGTCTCTCCCCATAAACAATTATTTCTTTGCTTTGTTCCCCTGCGGAGAGACAAATGGACGAGTCAAGCTTGAAGTTATTTCTTTAACTCGTCCCATCCCTTCCCATTCAAAAACAGTCACCCAGCACATACTCGTATATAGTTGCCACAGCAACAGATAGCGATCACTTAGTTTATACGAGCACTTAGTTAATACAAATTTTTGACTATTTTCAGACCTGTCTTCGGTTTTTTGCTTAAGGATTCCATAAAGTTCGATTTACATTGATTAAGCTCACTTCAGCATTTATTTTTGTGTAATCTTGAACATTTCGGGGGATTACCAAGGTTCATTACAATATGTCCCTGCCTACATTAACCCTCCTGGAGGTTGTCTCAACGAGGTATCTCTCGTCATTAGCAAAACTGACCAGATCTTGATGAATGAGATATCTCGTCGAAACCACCTGAAGGATTAACTCTAGGAGGGTCATGTTTGCATTATTCCACCATGCAACCTGCAATTTTCCCAGGCTTTCTTCGAGCCAGTTTTTGACGTTTCGACCAACATAATTCGTAGAATTCTTTCAATCAATACATGTAGCTATGTAGTCATTATTTGTGTTATAGGGTAAAAGCAATAGTACACAGCTCGAAAATTTCGCGACGCTCAGAGGGTTGACATTATATTTTTATAATTCCAGTAGTCTCCCTACAAAGATGTTTTCCACTTACTTGCTGGATTCCTCCATCTCTGCCTTCAAGGTCGTATCATTAACGTAAAAAGACAGTCTTTCCACCATCATTGACAGGATGAGTGCCAGGTGTATGGGTTGGTCAGCGTGCTTCCACAACGTCTTGGCCAGGACAATTCTGTTGGTGAAGGTGGCCCAAAAGGTGAGGAGAATTCTCGCCTTGCGCTCTGCGGCCGAAGGTTCCGTCACATACATGCCCATGGCATTCAGAGAGAGCTCCTGAGAACTGGCGAAACTCTCCAACGCTGTTGTTTTATTGATGAGCCAGTTCAGATCGGTCTCAATGAAGTTTTTTCTGATGCTGGACATCTGAGCGAAATTATATAAATAGTTGGTAATTCTATTGGTAAAATTGTTAGTATTAGTAGGTTAAATTAATAATTTTGTTTGCATATACAGTACGAAATTCCCTGGCCAAACTTTAAAAGGTGGTAGGATGCACCAAATTAAACATTTTTTTTTGTCAAATAATGTACTGTTGCGCGTTGGTCCTAGAGGGCGCCTGTTTGGCTCGTTTGAAAATAATTTTTTTTTAACTCCGTTAGTCACAATGCGGATTTTGCACGTGATAGAGCATTCATTACTTGAACACCAAGGTAATTGAGATGTATCTAATATATGGAGCTGCCTATAGAAACGGTTGGATTGGGTTTTATGGCGCACGGGCCATGTATGGCCAAGCTGTCCAATAGAAGTGGAAGAGTTGCTCCAAGATTGTACCGTGAACGCCCGGATTTCTCTCAACCTCGCGTTGAATGTCTTCCTTTCATTTTTGGAATGCTCGTACTTCTCGGTAGTCTATTATGCATATTGCCAGACATAAAATGATATGATTTCACACAACTGGCATTGCGAACACTCAAATGCTCGACAATTCGGCACTCTCCTATTGAGGAAGCCTTTTACGGTACAATATCTTCTGTTTCTATTGTAAGCCCCGTACATTTGATGCATGTTAATCATCTCGGAATTCATCTAATGCTCTATCACGTGCGAAATCTACGTTGTGAATGACGAAATTTAAAAACAAAACAATTTGCAAACGCTCCATACAGCGCCCTCTAGCACCTAGGTTCAACAGTTGAGGATATGCATTCTTTGGCAAAAAAATATTTATTTTTGGCGCATCCTATCATCTTTTAAAGATTGGCCAGATAATTTCAAATCACCCTGTATGGCGTGTTAAAATGAAGCAATCCTGGACCCAATGATTAATCAATAAATATGATTTATTGAAAAGTAATGACACGATGAACATGAATAACGAATATAAAAAGAGACATAAATTAAATTAACTCCATTTAGTAAATGAATCGCTCAATTGTAAAGCAAAAATAAATTGTACTAAAACACCTAAAATTTTGCAAAATAAACATGTTAAGAAATATTTAACCAAAATTTGGAAGCACGAGGAATTTCTCATTTGCACTTAGATATATACAACAGATTTCAAGTATTATCCAAAAAAATGTTAAGTAAATCAATTAAAACTTGATGCGCAGAGAACATTGTGAATTCAGAAGAATGTCAAAATATTTCAATCGGAGAACAACGCGACTTAGTAGTAGAATCACTATACTTATCTATTATATCTTTGATGAATATACAACTCCTTCAAAAATGATTGTAATTGAAAAATTATTTTGCTATCCCCAGAAATCAATTAATTTTAAAGCTAAAATTTAAAAATTGGTTTTCGACCGATTTTGGGTGATTTTAAAAGTCTACTGTCCCCTAGAATTTCAGCGACGGATTGCTTTTTCTTCAGAAATTGCACAACTTTTATAATGTGTGAAAAAATAGGCATTCATTTTTACACCATAGCAAAACAGAAGAGGAATGTTTGATGTAATGACTATTTGATATAATATCTCTAGAGCGTAGATGTGTGTATACTGTATTTTTTTTACCTTTTTAATTTGGTATCAGGCTTCATTGTCGGTCTCTCTCATAAGCCAGGTTTCCAAATTAAATTTAAATATTCTGAAAATTCAAGTCAATATTTGGGGTAATAAGGAGACAAGAAAAGGATATTTATAAATCTCTTATTTCCAGACTACAAGATATCCCAAAAGCCGTAAATATTTTAAAAATTCATTTTTAAAAGATCAGGAAGATATGCGTATTTACTAGAAAAGATTAATATAAGGAAAGATAATATTTGGGAATGAAACAAATTAGTTCAAGCTTTCATTCACAGAAGGCTGGTCTCAGAATTAAAGTAGATACTTTATTCACACACATGCAGGAAAATGTTACATCAAAACGGTAATTATTCAATGTAACCCCCCAAAAAATAATTCACTGCAAGCAGGTGAAAACGATATTCTAATCAGTTATATTTATACAGATTCGCGCTTGACATCTGAGCTGAAGTTTTTTAATTGCTAATATCTATTGCCGCAGACGTATGACAGGAGTGGTGTAAGGTAATCGATTGAGCAATCCATTGGGGTTGTGTGCAGTGTTGGTTCCACAAATGAACAAATTGAGAGACAGAAAATTCCATCAAAATAGTTTATTTAATACTTCACTAGACAAGAGGTAATGTCATAATTGTGGAGGGGTTCTTTGTTGTGTGTAGGGTGTTTGGAAGGGCTCTGAGCTCCTTATTCTAAGCGGCTCGTGAAGGACTGAATAGTTAAAAATGAACTCTCTAAGGGGATAAGGATTTTGAGAGATTATTAGATCAAAAATTCATTGGCAGAAAGTCGGTGTCTACGAAGTCTTGCACCGGAGACTGAAAAGGAGAAACAAACAACTCGAATGAACGAGTCTATTCTAAGTCAAGGTTAGAGATGTGAGCGAAGTTCAAAAGTAAAATTGGGTGACAAGTTATATTGACCATATGACTATTGAAAGTGACTTTTGCTGTGAGACGAAGATTAACGGGTGAAACGAGAAGAGAAAAGGGGAGTTAGTCTGTAATGTTAAGGGACTTATCTGCGGTTAAGTTGTGTATTAGGGGATTTCTTATATAAGATTTACATTAAGTTAATATAAATACTTACCGGACCGTATCCTAAAGCACCCTCCCAACAGATAGTCTGAAAGAATTCTTGATGCCTGACCTTCTTAAACAACACTGTTAAACGTCGAGGTGTCAAGTATTTGTGTATTTGAAATCCCTGATTCAAAAAGAGGTCAACGAAGCTTTCTCTTTGAGGTCTTAGCAGCGCCTCTTCAAAGACATCTTTCTCGATCTGAAATTTGGAATTTAAAAAAGGTATCAAAATCCACAGTATGAGGGGAATCAAAATAGATCGAAATGTCACAGGTAGCATGAGCTGAGTGGTACGT
The DNA here is from genome assembly GCA_933210815.1 of Meta bourneti. Classification (NCBI taxonomy): domain Eukaryota; kingdom Metazoa; phylum Arthropoda; class Arachnida; order Araneae; family Tetragnathidae; genus Meta; species Meta bourneti. The sequence goes on from OW119928.1 coordinate 66,144,920, forward strand.
TGTAACTAGTGTATGAATACAAGGTTACTGAAATCATCAGATTAGTTACCTAAAATAATATGAGGTGATTTTAGACCTTTTAGCAAGACGAATAAGATAGCAGTGCAACTTGATCTACCAAAACGTTCTTCGGGATGGAGATAAGTAGCACTGTGCTTGTGTGTTGTAAGTTAATTTTCGTAGTGATTTCGAAGTTGACCACAATGCTTCTCCAAAATTTAGCAATGACTGAGTTCAATACATCGCGGATTGCGTGAGACTTGAAGAGCTGTATAAAGATCAAGGATGTATTTCAGTATGCGAGGTCATGAAATGGATGATTACAACTATGGACTGCCCTGTGTTTACTTTAGCAGCCTTGAGTGGTGCCGTGTGAAGTGGATGAGATGCAACGAAGAGTGAAGCTGTGATAAAAGTGAAAGTTGTGTCTTATCACACATGGCTTTCGACAGTTGTTGGAGGTGATTGGTATCATATTGGCAATTCAACTTTTCATAGTGGACCATCCATCGAAGAACATGCCGATTATTGCAAATGTCATCTGGTATTTGTCTGAAGCAAGTGTCATCTGGTATTTGCCCAGGTTCATTATCACGTTCACCAGTCACCGATTTAGTAAGACGAATGAAACACAGCGCAATTTTTTGTCAACGAAAAAGTACTTCATGGTGGAGATGGGTCACACTTCCTTTTTACTACTGCATTTTAAATTAATTTTTGTAGTGGTGGCTAAATTCACCACAACTTCTTCAAAAAACTAGCAGTTTCTGTCAAATTTCGGAAATTAGAAGAAACTGCCAGTAAAATTTTCATCATACAATTTATTACATAACCTGTCGAAAAAGGGATTAGTAGCTCGAAAAAGATATTCCTTCCTTAGATTAAGCTCCGGTTTAAGTATACATATTACATTAGTATGCATATTTTGTTTAAAATATTAAGTAATTAAAAAGCAAGTAATTAGTTATGTGATGAGATTCAGTCCCATAATCGGTATGCAGACTTAAAAGAAAAATAGTATAAATATGAAAAAAAGCTCTAAACCGTATAATTATTGTTATAAATAATGGATCCTTGTAGAAGAAATTAGGTACATTCATTTCGATATCGTTAATATTCTATAATTTTCATTAGTACGTTAATATGTATTTGTATCTGTTTTTGATAACCAAATGAAAATCTTGCCTTAAATTTATTTGATGGATCCTTCAAGAAAACCTCAGACATAGCGACATGTGGACTGTTCCAATCCAAGGTCAAATAAAGGTCCTTGTGCATTTGGGCATGCCAATTGGTGTTATCAATCACCTGTGCTGCAAAGATTCGAAACAAAAATTTAATCATAGTATGTATTTTATGAAATAGAAAAACATCTGTTCTTTTTTTAATTATAATTCTTTTTTATTCTTTCTAAGATGAAATCTCATACAAAACATCTGAAGACTTAAATCATTGGTCCCATTTTTATAGGAATAGTTAGACGCTATTCCTCCAAACACATATATAAATCCTAATTTGTCCCACTAAACCCTCATTTAGAGTGTTTGGATACGATTACGATTTCACTTATTTATATCCTAATCATAGAGTAGTAAATTAATTTTTCTGAAACAGCAAAAAGCCTCCAACTCTGAGTTCTGGCGTCATGAAAATTGCACTTTATCCTTTCTAGAATTTCAAAGCAACTATTTTCAGCTAGCTACGTTATATCCTTAAAACCACAGAAGTAAAATTTAATGTAGAACAATTACGTAAAAAGAGACTAATAAACACAAAATGTTAAAAGCTGTCACAAAATGAGCAATCGGAAAATGAAAAAACACAAGCACGTGAAGCCAACCGAATTTAAAAAGATGTTCGACTATTCAACGAAGATGCTGATGAAATATGGTGTGACTTAGTTTACCTCAAGCAACAAAAATCTTCAGGCGAAGCGAGGTAGTAAAGCTAGTCTATACATATAAAGCAGAGTTGGCGTCTGTCTATGTTCTCTATACAAATCTACACCGTTGACCAATCCATACCAAATTCGGTACACTTATACTTTGGAACCCTGCGAGTAACGCAAGCTGCATATTAACCTCCGTTCTCTTTAACCTAGGTGTGCATAGTGTGTTTGGTGCTAAATCAATTCGAAATTGCCATAGGAAAAACATTGAGCATAAAACTATTGCGGTATGCAACTCAATTTGTTTTACCAGTATTGATCGAAAATCAAATTTTCTAATAAAATTATTTTACCAGTATTGATCGAAAATCAAATTTTCTAATAAAATTGTTTTCCTGTATTGCTCGAAAAACAATTTTTTCCTAAGCATTATATTTAAACAATTCAAAATTCTAATTATGTTTGAACTGATTTTTGTATTTCTTTCCACAATATAAATAATTTAGGAATATTTGAATTATGAAAAATGGATATTTAAAATACTTAATTTTACACAACTTGCATTTTGTAATGGAACACGAAAAGCCAAAACAAAAAACTCATTGATCATAAAAGCGTAATTTTGCAATTCGGTATCTGGCAACGCCATAATTAATGTTTAATTTTATAAATTAGATTTAGAATTCCGTGTTTGTGTATTTGCGTTAAGACAGAAATGTTGCGGTCATATTTGATCATTCTAAGTTTGTATTGCTGAGTTGCAAATTTGTGTTCTTTTTGTTAAATAATTCATTATTGTCTATCAATATTTTTCAAGCGTCTTTTTCGAATTTCTCTAATTCAGAATATTCTCATGACGTCGACGCTTGCTCAGATCTTTCGTTTTTCAGAATTCTGCATTTTTTAATGACCAGAATTTCGTCTCTGTGTATTTATGTGTTCCATTACTTTCCATATTACAGATATATTATTTAGGAGTTAAATTGTAATGAATTATTTTTATTTTCTGCCAAATACCATTAGACATGGTTAATTTCTTGGTGGTATATGTATATTTTGACGAACTTTCCTTAAGCCATTGGCTAAATACGTTATAGTTTGTAGAATTCTGTTTCATAAAAATAAATGGAAACCTTTTTAAGTAAGGTGTATAAATCCTTATTTAAAAATGACTTATAAAGTTAAAATAAAGTTTATGTTACGTTAAATCAAAACAGATAGCCATACTTTGTAGTTCAAAGATATTTCTAATTTTTGATATATTTTTATTACAAGACGATTAAAATCAATTTAATTTACATTTGTTTTTCATGTTTCATGGGTATTATTGAAAGTTGTACTCCATAGTCAAGTAACTACATCTATCATTCTAAATAGGTGCGTGGTTTCCATATAGAAACTGAGTCTCTCAATTGAAAAAAGTACCTTAAGGATTCGATTTAAAACTAAATTTTTTCTGTTGGAGGAAAGTGAACATTTGTGAAACGACGACATTTGTTTTAAAAACAAGTTCCGTTATTCCACGTGTGGCTGAATAGAATTTTCAAAAAAATGTGTGCTTCAAAATAAATTAACCACGAATGCCGTAAGTTTAATTTGCCATCCTCTCACAATGATAATGTAATTCGAAAACATCGAATCCATGGTGCAAGGGTACCACAAATAATAAATATTGATTGTAAAACTGAGTTCAAGGCTATACGCTGAAAGTTCCTCATTTTTACTGAAAACGAACTTAATTGGCATTCGTAATCACTCCAAAACTCAAAATCGACTTCTGAAGAAGTCATCTCAGGAAAAGCTTTTGTAGTTTGTCTTACAGTAAGAGTGTGATGAATATGAAATGGATTATATGGGTGGATATATTATGTATACATATTTGCGTCCGAAGTGAATTGTAGAAGCTATGAAAAAGTTAAAACGATGTTAAAAAATATTTTCTGTACACTTAAATGATGCTTGCATTTTTCTATGAAATAAAATCAACATTTAACCAATTCAACACGAGCATCTCCGGTTAATACTGCTAGTATTTTTTAAATTATTCATTTAAATTAAATGTATGAGTTAAGTAAAAATTAAAGAAATATCGCAAAACCATCACATTTAAATTATAATGTGTCAATTCAGGAAAACACTATCGAGACTATGAGAGGACTAGGAACTTAAACATCTTGGCAAAACCTCTAAATTTAGATTAACGTATGCGATTAATTAATTTCTTAAACTTCACTGTCAAACTCTACTGTATTACATTGAGGTGTTTTATGTGATTTTGAGAAGGAAATTTCAAAACAAGTAATCAAAACGTTCATCATTTGCATTAAATAATATTTTATACATTGATTCTTTTATGAAACCAAGGATTGTTACTGTTTGTATATCTTATGATTTTATGGAACTTTCTAGTTAGATGGTTGGCTGATTGATAGGATTTTATGACGCAAGGGTCATATTTGGCCAAGCTGTGCCAAACACGTTACTAGATACAACGAGGGAGGAAAAACAGCAAAAGGTAGAAGGGCAGTGGAGAGTAAAACGAAAGGGTGGGAAAACAGCAAAAGGTGGAAGGGCAGGCGAAGGTAAGAAGAAAGGAAGAAAAGATCAATAATAGGGGTACCTCGGGATAATGATGCCCATATTTTCTTAAAGAAAGCAAACTCTCCTGGCAGATCTAATTAGATGAGAGGGTATATATTTAGGTAAAAGTGAAATACATCTCCGATTCGTTTCGAATATCACGTGGCAAGGCACGTGACTTTTAATCCTCCGCTCAGGCTCAGAATTTAATTATTATCAAAATAAAATTATTTCCTTTCTTGGTGCAACAAGTAGGTTCATATTTTATTTTGTTTTCTTTAATAAGAAAGGCATAAATTTTGTTTTGTACAACTTTAATTTTTTTTAAGTATTTTGAATAAATGTTTTTTAACGTCACTCTTTCATTATTTTTTTCAAAATAACATTTCTATTTTTGAGGAAATCGGTTTTTAAATAATAACCTTATCATGACCTTTTTTCGTACTTTGCCTAAATAGCATTTGTCATTCTATAGAATGCCTAGGTATTATATACAATGCCTAGAGAAAGTATATAATAATTCTCATATTTCATACTTTGCCTAAAAACGCCGGCATTCTATAAAATGCCTAGGTATTCTATACAGTGCCGGCGTTTCAAACTTTGCCGGTAGTATATAAAGGGTGGGCGAAAAGTCCATGACACATTTCAAAATTTAATATAAAATCAACCAATTGTCATATGAGTGTGCGGTTTTCACTAAATAGCTTTACATGACATCAAGGTTTTTTTTTTGGCATAAAAAATAGTTCAATTGTTTGCACATAGATGGCGCTATTTGTATAGCACTAGTTTGTAAGGTTAGATTGCAATCCGCCATTCCCGATATGACGACCCCAACGGAAAGAGCAAAAACTATTAAAACCTTGTTAGATGTCGCTCAAGCCACAAAGGATGCCCACATTGAAATATGGTAGTATGTAGTGACAAAAATGCTCTAATAAATTCTAATATGTTTTGTTTTAATGTATATGTAATTTTATTATAACAATTTGTATTGTTCTAATATGTAATTTTTTTATGCCAAAATAAAAACTTGATGTCATGTAAAGCAATTTTGTGAAAACCGCATTCTCATATGACAATTGGTTGATTTTATATTAAATTTTGAAATGTGTCATGGACTTTTCGCCCACCCTATATTTAGTTATGCAGTTCTTCGATACTCGGCAACTACTTCAATAAAAATTTCTTAAAAATATAACTTTAGTAAAGTGAACAGACTTACATTTGAAGAGAGATTTTAAAAGATGATTGCCTAAGTTTTCGAGGTTACAACTGTGTTCATAGATATTTAGCACAGTCAAATACACTTGCTCATTCTGTGAAATAACAAAAGCGTGTTACCATTGGAAAACGAGAGTCAATAAAAAACAATTATAAGAAATCGATACGAATATTTTATATTAAAGAGACTGATATAATTAAAAAACTAAATTGACGTTTCTAAGAAAAATCGGAACACATACAGACCTGTTTAGCGTAACGAACACAGTCCATTATGCGGTCCCGAAACATATTTCTAGATAAACTGTTGTCTCTCAGATTCGGAAACTTTTCGGAAATTTTGCGAGATAATTCTGGCTTTAGATAGTTTTCACAAAATTCTGCATCTGCTACTCCTTGGGGACTAAAAAATTATTATACATAGTTCATAGCCAAAGATGCATATGTTGACCAAGATACTCGTGCATTAAAAAAGCAGACAACAATCTATTAACGTAAAAGATTTTCAGTAGAATTTACAGTATAAACATAATCTGTCACGTCTACATAAACGCTTTGATATGCTAAATAAATACAGTGTCATGTCTTCTGAACAATGAAACACAATTATCTTCTGTTTGTTAGCATGAAACTCAAACATCGAGAGCACGTAAAACTGCATTCCACGTATCGTCGATTAGAGAAGAAACTCGTTAACTGACAAAACAAATGTCTTACTTTAGATCTGTTAAAAGAGTAAGTACAAGTTTCAAGGTCTAAAAATAAAAATTATAAGCATTTTGAGTGTTATTTATCTTTTAAACATATTACAAACTGATAATGTATTTCTTATAACAATGAAAATGAACATTTATAGCCTCCGAAAAAATGCCAGTTAATGAGTTTCTGCTCTAAGCCGACAATACATGTTCGTCAGCTTAGAATACAATAGAACATATATGTTCAATTGTATTCAAATATTGGGAATGTATACTATGTTGTACATACAAGAGTAATGTCACAATGCCTTCCAAACGACATTGTCCAAGACCCGTTGCACTCTTGAAATTGTACGCAAACTTTCAAATTCCGTCTTGATTTTCGCGATGAACTGGGCCATCCACGAGGCACTTAAACTATTTCAAATCGCTTAGCCTGTTGTATTCATCATGATACTGATAATACAGAGTGTCCAAAAAGTTCCTGTACTGAAGATTCGTGAATTTATTATACAAAAACAACAAACTTTAAAACAATTATTTTTATGCTAATGGTGAAAAGCACTTTTAACATAACGTAGGAAAAAAATTTGAACTCACATTTATAATAAGTGTTCAAAATGTCCGCCCCTTTCTTGGAGGCAAATCTGAAGCCGTTTGTTCATATTTTTAGAAAAGCGTTTCAAGATGCTGGGAGTGACTGCTCGTATCCTTTGAGTAATGGCAATTTTCAGTTCATCTATTGTTTGGGGATTATCTTCATAAATTTTGTTCTTTAAATATCCCTACAGAAAAAAGTCAAGGATGCTCAGATCAGGGGAACGAGGTTGCCAAAGATTTCTTGAGATGAGTCGATTGACAAAAAAATCTTGAAACATGCATGGATTCATAACTTGTATGGCAGGTTGCACTGTCTTGTTGGAACTAAGAATCTCGTTCATTCACTTCTAATAATGCAACAAATTGTTGGATAAGTTCTCTGTATACAGTGCCATCAACAGTTGACTCGAAAAACAGGCCCAACAATCCTTTTGCTTGATACGGGACACCAAACGCCAATTTTTTGAGAATGTAAAGGTTTTTGTATTATTGAATGGGGATTTGTCGTCTCCCAAATGCGGGAGTTTTGTGCGTTCACATAACCGCTTAAATGAAACCATGCCTCATCGGAGAAAAATGTTTTGTCCAAAATGTTGATGTTGCGAATAAATCTCCGAAACCACCGGCAATAACAAAGCCGCTTCTCATTGTCCGGCAAAATGACATGGAACTTTATTATCGCACAACTTGAGCGAGAAGAAAACCAAACGATAAAAATTAAAGAATCCATAAAATTATAAGCAGACGATAAAACTCAATAGTTAAAAGAAACAAGGGCATATGATTTTTTTAAAGTTGGAGTACGGGAACTTTTAGGACACTCTGTACCACACTATGTTGCATAGATACTTGTCCATTTATACACATTTTAATAAAAGGTAAGGGGATTACCAAAACAAATTTCTTAATCAGTGAATCTGTCCCCTGAATTCAAAATAAAAGGCGCTGTTTCAAGAGCTATAACTGGCGAAGTAGGTACTGTCTTTCGGCCATTGTCACTAAAACTGCTCCATCCACAAAATCTGGGTGGTGGTTGCTGTAGGAACAGGGCTGGTTCATTTTGAGGAGTGACTCTGATGGATGTCTTAATTTTATTTAGTCTTTACTGAATGTTGGCGACTGAAAGAGGTAATTTACTAGTATAGATCTCAACAGCATGTAAAAATCCATTTCAAAATTAAGTGCGCCAATGTGACAACCTCGAATGCATTGCTTTTACCCTCTACGAGGTTCTCAAGCATATATCCGTTTTGCAACTTGCAATCTTCTCTGCCTGACGGCCAGTTTTGGCCGTCTAAACCAATAGGATTCTTTCAACCAATAAGTGTGGTTACTTTGTCTGTAAGTATGCGTCGTGGGGTGAAAGGAATGCTGTATTATACTCGGAAATCTCGTGACACTCAGAGGGTTGATCATCCGCCATGAAAAATGGGATAAGGTCCGTTTCTACGGCAACAGACTGACGCTATAGGAACAGGGCTCGTTCCTTTTGAGTAGAGCTAACTGAGTATAGCTGTTGCAGACTTTGTTTCGGGAGCAGTTCTCGTGGTACACAGAAAATAACAGCAATGGACTTGTGTTTGCATCAGACCATTCGAAAATCGTAAAAGAGGCATGTAACATTATGTTCGTCGTGGTTGCTGAGATTTCGACATACATGTGACGCATGGACCTGCCGATAGGTCTTGGGAGGTTGTTTACAGCACTCCTCAAACTTCTAACTTTTGTAAAAAAGATAAATGCGATGTCTAACTCAATCAAAAAGAATTCGAAATCGAAAGAAACAGTGTTAGTTGTGTTTCAAACGTTATTTTTTAAAATTAGTTACAATTTAATTTGTGATAGCACATCGTATCTGTTTTAGGAATACAATTGTGAAATAGAATATCGCAAGTGACAGATGGTTTCTTACCGTTGCGTTATTTCGGTATAAGCAAATCCTAAAATATCAGCAAGACCACCACTGCCCTTCATTACCACCAGTGGCAAATGACGTTTCAGATGGTCCAAGGCCAATCTAGCGCAATCTGTTCCACCCTGGAACAGGACAGCAACAACTGGAATCTCCATAATACCAAGAGAACAACGATTGATACCTATAAAAGTGAAAAAAAACTTTTAATCCTTAAGAGTATTTGAGTGAAGAAATATTTTACCCGCTCATAGCATCTACACTAGTTTAATTGTTCTTATCTATATTGATGGTAGTGTCGTTATTTGCATTTGTTATCTTATTTATATCCAGTGTGATGAATAAGCATAGATATACACACTTCATTCTTCAAATGGAATAAAATGTAGCAATTCTTTTGACGTTTATTATTATTTCTAATAGTGCATTATGAAAAATACATACCTCAGTCTGTTACTAAAATTAGCTTTGGAACGTCCGCTTCAACTGCCTCATATTCACTTGTTGAGACGATTCAGGTTTTTGTCTTCTAAACCTATTTTTGCGTTTGCTGACATTTCCTCTTTTGCGATGATTTCCAGATTTCTCATTGCCTTCTATAATCAGGCTACTGGAAAATTTCATTGGCTTGTCCTTCTGTGCACTCACTAATCCTCTGAGGAGTTCACATGCATAATTCCACCTTGTAACCTGAAACCTTCCCTGTGTGATTTTAAACTAGTTTTGACCTTGATCAACAGAAGAGGCCGCGGTAGCCCAGTTGGTATAATCACGCATTTGAAATCGAAGGGTTGAGAATTCGAGACTCAATCAACCAGAGACCGTCGTGGACGCGGGGGCCGGTGCATGGTAAATCTGTCGTGGCCTCAAATATCCTCACGTTGGCGTGGTGTAGAAGTTTGGAAAGTCGGGTGCCAGATCAGGTATCGACCTCGTCATCTGACCATGGATCAAAATTACTAGGTGTCCTAGGATCTTTCCCTTGGGGATTGATCCCAGACCGTCGCCAATAGCCCATTGTGTTGTCCAGTTCGATGTAAATTTATCTACAAACAACCAACGATGATCAATCGAATCGTTCCTAAGAATTATATTCTAAGGAAATGATCAACAGAATCATACAAAAGGATTTTATTCTAAGGAAAGGTCATATAGAATCTAAGTGATGAAAGAATCCAGTGAAAGAATCCATGGATTCTTTCACCCTAAGGATGTGATTATTTAGTCCTTAAGGTGTATGTGTGTGTGCGGGTTAAAAGCAATACTAACTACTGAGAAATCTCGAGACGTTCAGAGGGTTAAAAGCATCTAGACAGGAAAAGAGATCTTTCAGATAGATGTATTGAGATTTACGACTGGTGGCCAGTGAAAGACCTGCCAGTGTTAATGACTTCTGACCCCCAGCTGTTGCTATAGGGAAGTTACAGGGCTGAACGAACCCGAAAGAGTGAAAAAGATAGATTGAGTTTAATCTTTTAAATTCCACGGGTCCTAGAAAAATTTAAAATTTCATTTAGACTTAAGTAAATTTGTATAAGTTAAAAATAAAATTGTGGTGGATGTTCAATTCTGTGAGCGATTTGGTGCTTATACTGATATCTCGCCTTCTTTCTTGTTTTATAGCTTTCATTGTGACAACCCTTTGGAATTGATGACATATTGCACTTAATAAAAAGTCCCCTACAAAGCATAAATTTGATGACTGATGATTACTCTGACACCAACTGTCAAAACCAAAATGCTGTCATTTTCGGAAAGAAATCAAAATAAATTACATTTTATTAAGGATTTCATTTTTTTACTGCTTTATTACTTTTGTGATCGAAATATGATGTTCTAATTGTGGACGTCGAAGACAAGATATTTCTTCACAACAGAAACATAGACCATATTTAACATTTCCCACAAAATACATATTAATGTTTACAATTTTTGTCAATGTAAAATGTTTTCTGCCAAACCCACATATATTTCTTTAAAAGATAAAAAATATATTATCCCACAACTGATGACTATTGCAATGCCTTTTCAATGTCTGCAAGGCAATCTTTCTTTCATGTTTCTTACTGTATTGGTTGATCTACATGTCGACTGTGTGATCAAGTACCTCTTAAAATAAACTTATAGTAGTACTAGCCATCCCGCTCATATCATATGCACTAAACTTTCTTAATTGCTTATGCTTATATCTATGGATAACAGTGTCGTTACGCACTTCATATCGTATTTCAATTTAATGAACATAAGATCCATTTTCACATAAATGATTTCCTACATCTAAAACGAAACAAAATTATCCAAAAATATCTATCAGCATTTCGCTTATTTTACAGGAGTTAATTCTTAATTTCAATAAATACATGACAAAAAGCGCACCTCAGTCACGTTACCACAATTAGATTCTGTACGTCTACTTCTATTTCATCACATTTCCTAGTTCAAAAGCGATTCGGCACCTTTTTACGCTAAGGCTGTATTTGCCCATATTTTTTTCCTGTGCTGATTTCTATTTTCTAGATTTTTCATTGCTTTTGTAATCAGTCTGCTGAAGGATTTCATTTCAGAGGCGAGCTCTTCTATTTAGTTTTAGCAATATCATGCAGCTCCATAGCCCAAAACAAGTGTATGTAAACTAAGCGCTAAATTTGGTGAATGAATCCCATAACGGTCGATTTTGTATTTTTACAACCGCCGTCGCCATTCGATAATAAACAAATAACGTTGATTTCTGAACTACGCACTCTAGTGAAATATCCTCAGCTTAGAGCAGAAACTCATTAACTGACATTTTTTTTGGAGACACTAAATGCTTGTTTTCATGATGATGAGAAAATACATTGTCATATAATCTGTTTAAAAGACATACAACACTATCAAAACGTTATAAATTCATTTTCTGCCCTAAAAATTAATGGTTAGTCCTTTAAGCAGCTGTACAGTGATAAACCTTTTTTTGTCAGTTAATGAGTTTTTGCTCTAAGTCGACGATATATGTATATAGAAAGATAGAGATATTTTTTATCCATTCACACTGTTGCATGTACTTTGAAATGTCAATGGTACTTACGATAGTTTGAAGCAGATTTCCGTTGCTGATCCATTACAGTAGCCATGTATTGTTGTAATCTCAGCAAAAAGTAATTGATACCAGTCTTGTTGATCGTGCCATCTTTCACAATCACGAAATGAGAGTGATCCGGATTAAGATCGAATTTCTGTTCTTCTATTTTATTTCCTTCGTTTTCAATTTCAATCCTCAGGCCCTGCAAAATAAGTAAACACGAATAAGTATGAAGCGTTACGCTTAAAAATGATAGAGAAGTTTCTGCGGTATGAACTGCCCACGAGCAAGCCTCAGCAGCCCTCCCTTCTCTAAAATATTTGATTTTCTGAAAGAAAGCCCTTCATCAAGCACGTGTTTAGAATATAAGTTGATGGCCCGGGGTCTTTCTCCCGGTTCCCTAATGCCACAATGTTAAATGATCATAGAGTTTAATGATTTTTGAATTGTTTTCATAGTCTTGACGAATTCAGATGTATACTTTATCTGTAATGTACGAAACCTTCATTTTCTCTGGTATAACTACCTCCAGCAACTGTTTTGATATCAGCCTTCCAAGTGGCTTCGACATGATATCTCGTCCATCAAGATCGGACCAATTTTGCTAATGACTAGATATCTCGTCATCAAGATACTGTCGATTTTTTATGATGACGAGATAAAGATCTTTGTCAGTTTTTTTCTAGTGATGAGATATCTCGTCCATCAATATTTACTTAGTTTTGTTAATTCACCATGAGGTTTTAGAAGCTATCCCAAACCCACAAAACCACCATCTCATTTCGGGAAGGGATCGATCCCCATTGGCTCTCCCTTTGAAAATATCCTTGTCTTTGATGATTGCTTTTTGAATATATAGTACAGTAAATTAAGAGAAAAAGAATGATCCAAAATTATTTTTCCATAATCGCAAGAATAACCTAAAAAGACCAAATAGGATCGGGAAATGTATTGCCGGGTGTGAAGTTAATGTTGAAACCATTCTTCAACAGTGACCGTGTTTTACAAGTCGTACAGAAACCAACTCTTGCTCGTCCAGTACAGTCCTACAGGGACACGGATGCAATCTAAAATATGGGAAGGAGTTGCTGGGGTTGCGGAGCATGACAAAGTTGGCAGGACGGACAGTAGTAACTCTATAAAAGTAATGGACGGTGACAGCAAACATAAATTTAGATCATGGTTCGTTGTATGGATCAGAACTCAGACAGGCTTTGAGATTGGCGACTTATAAAAATCATAACTAACATATTTCTAATCGTTATTAAGTGTTTTAATTTAATAAACAAATGCATTTCAAAAATCCCCTATGGAAAATGGGATGAGGTCCATTTCCACGGCAACAGACTGTGCAAGCTTTGTAGCAAGAGAAATTCTCGTAGTAAGCAATACCAATTAAGGCAGATAACACATGTGAACGACAACAGTGGAATGTCTCCACAAAAGTAGTATGCTTGAGTAATGAATTTGGTTAGCGATATTTCTTTGAAGCAAAATGAATTAATACTTGTCTATTTTTATTGAAAAAATTAGTTTTACAAATCAATTAAAGTATTGATTGCGTGCCATACTTTTCCTTCAAGCGTCTCTCCGTGGTTGAGCAGATCCTCCCTAGCAATTCCAATAAGGACAATCTTCGAATTGTGGTCCTGACCGTGATGGTGCTTCTTCTGGAAATGTCCTTTAGAATTGCGGCGGTTTATTTCTTCTTGGACAGCATCGCCGATTATCTTACTGACACCCACGTTGATGCCATTGGTCAAGATCCACATTTCAGTTGTATTGGTGGCCTTTAAAATAAAGTTAAAATATTACTTTGTTATTTTTTTCGCTGTGATTTTCATTTCTTATATTAAAAATTCAAAAAGATATTTTTTATCGTACATTTTACTATTATTCGCGCCTTGCGTATTTACGTAACAGTTGGCGCCGCTCTTTAATTGGTGTAACTTTGTTCCAAGTAATGCCAAGTTGGCGCCAAGAATGTTGCAGGAATCAATCTCTGTGTACTTAAGATAGTACAGTAATTATAATTTGTGTATTTAGATAGAACAGCAATTTTAAATCCATGTCAATAAATATAGTTCAATCCACTAAATGTTGTATTTTGTGTGAACCACAACAACTATATTACTAAAACAAAAATTTATTCCCGAAAAATCCAATGAAAGGTCGAAGGGAAATATTTCATGTTACACAGAACATATGCATCTACTGAAAACCTTAAGTATAGATTATTGGTTTGGTTTATCACTAGTCATGTTTTTCGAAGGCAAAGAAGACCTAGGCATAGATGAAAACTTGATCTACTGCTTAATATCACTGTTTTGAAAGAATAATATATGAGATAATTAATAGTCGTTGAGATAAGATTTGTTTTGTTTGTCTCTCATTTTTTTGCTCCTCGAGAATGAACAGAGTTGATATATGCTTCTGCATGCAACAAAACTGCGGCTATTGTATACTTGGCTCCAGTAGAAGGCAGTTGCGGTAGTTTTGCAGCATGTAGAATCATATATTTACAATCTTTCTACACATAAAACTAGAAATTTATTTTTTAGTTATTACGTAATTGTAGACGAGTGTGATGTGGACTTTTGCTTTATATTTTATTCAGACAATTATTTATTATAAGTAAAAATTGAAAGAAAATTTGAGCACCATAACTCCGTTACAGAGATGGACCATACTACAAAGAAATACGCACTAGAGCTAGCATAAAGAGAGAGTTGGAATATACCCCTTTTACCAACGAGATATGAAAATTTTCTGTTTACAGAACAAATACTTAAAATCATAGAAACCTGCGCCGCACTAAGCTTGGTGTATTACCTCCAGAAGTGGTAACCAAGAAGCTCCAACAAATAGTACACAGATATTATGGAGTGAAACAATAGAAAAGCTTATGATGTACAATATTTTTTCCAAGCCTGACCACTGTCCACTCGGCTTTCGTCACTACAAGGGGTGAAATGACGGGTAATTGGGAAGGAGCACCCGATGGGTGAGCATCAGCTACTCCTAAAAGGACAATCACTAACATCCAAGCGCTTACAAACCGAGATTCAAAATCGCAACCTACTGGGTGGCGGACAAGTGCTATGACCATTATACCAGCAAGGCGGTGGGATGTACAATATGAGTTGGATGATATCTGAAAATATTTCGAAAACATTTAAAATTTCTTATCTATGATTTTCTTTTAAATTTTTTACAACCATTGGTTACAATGAGAATTTTATTTTGAAGTGTTAGATAAATTGTTAAAATTATGAAATTATAATAATTTTTGGCCTATTTTTTTAAATTCACCTATTTTTTCTCACATTGGTTATACAAACTCTTACATTATGTATTTATTCATTTCTTTTCTATACTTCCAACTGTTACAGTTGTTAGGTTAGTAAACAAGTTCAGGAACCAGATTCAATTTTAACATAAACTATAGACTAATCCATGAGGGATGAATAATTTAACAAGTCTTCATACTTCAATTTGTCTTCGCGCATGAATAATATCTAAACCTGCATTTGAATATAAAGCGACGAACAATTTCTGCATGCAAGGAAGTCATTTACAGTGTTTGATCCATGACAGGAGCAAAATTTGTACACTTATTTTTCTCTTTGTTTCTCACTTTATATAGGACTTTTTTAATTCATAAATGGGAATAACATTATATCACACTTTCATCAATGAATAAAAGACGCTTTATACTTTTTATATTGATCTCATGCACTTACACTAATTAATCCTTTCTGGAAATTCTTGATTTGACGTGTATTCGTCCACTGCGACAAAGGGGCAGCATTAGACATGACCACCAAAACAATTCTGGGCGTTCCAAGTTGCCATTGTTGAGTAAGAACGCGACCAGTGTCCTCCATGTTGACATCATGACTAACTCGTAGGTAGGGGTGACCCTGTAGATCGGTAAAAATACATTGGTTAGACTCAAGAATACGGTTCCATCACCAATTGGCGATAATTTTGGAATATGGTAACCCATCGCGAGTATACCTATCCATAAAACCATTTAGCTATGGAAATTTCAATCGCCAATTGGGCCGGTGCCTTGTAATTGAGTTCTACCTGATCAACAAGATCTCATGTGAAAAAAAGATAAAGACTATATTTTATCCCTAGGTTATTTTAGGGAAGTGTGTAAAGTTGTAGTGGTGTGTGTATGTCGTTAACTGAAAGTGATAAGGCATAAGAAGTAAAAATTGATATGGCTCCTCAGATATTCAATTCATAAATAGATTGTGAAGATTGATTGAAGGTGGTGTGCGTTCCAAACCAAAATGAGAACTTTGTTCTCAATACTATTTGAACAATGGTAGAATCATTACTTTGAATTACATTAGAATATTATCTTTTGTGCCTTTGAAACTAGTAACCTTGAAAAGTAACAGGCATTGGATAAGGTAGTTATTTCATATAGTATTTCGAATATTTTTCCAATTAGAAAGACAGTAAAATGTTATAGCTAAACAACGAAATCTATTCTGTATATCATAATACGACTACAGCATTAGCTTTGTGTTGTACGTGAAAGCGAGACTGATCGGCGTTGAATAAAGAGATCAAACTCTGCAAGAGGTCTAGAGGCCTCGATCTAAAAAAGATGGTAGTGAGGTGAGAAATCCCTACCATATTTATTAATAAGGCCATAGATATATCACACCTTTTGTTCAAAAGTGTAGATCACGGTAGTTTCTTGGAAAAGATTCGCATTTCCCAAATCTACCTAGTCTTAAAATCTAACGTCGATCAATAGTGTGTTGTCTTTTGCTGATATTTAATCCTTATATTTTACTAAAACAAAAGAAAGAATCTCAAAGGTGTTATTTCTTTGAATTGATGTTGCTGAAACCATCGTCTTTTAAATTTTCATATTTTACTTTCAACAATTCAGTCTTCCTCTTCTGATCCCATTAGGTAGTTACATTTTTTCCCGGACAGATCATCCTAATTAGTCCGTTATTGCACGTGGCGCATGTCCTGTGCACATGTGTACTGTCTGTCTAGCACAAGAACTACTCCCGATATAATGTCTGGATGGTGGAGGTCTTTATAGAAACAGGCTCATTCATCTTGAGTAGGGGTGATTCTCTGGGATAACGTAATTTTATTTTGTTTTTCCCGAATGTTGGTGGCGGAAAGAGGTAGTTTATTAGTGTAGATCTCCTAGGCGAGAAATAAAACTCTCGACAAATTTCTTTCCAAATTGTCATTAAGTGCGTCAATGCGACATACTTGAACACATACCTTCAAGTATACCCTTCAGAAAATGGTGACCAGACAAGGACAGACTTTGTGTTTGGAGCAGTTCTCGTAGTAGACAAACAGCACCTTTAGAACAAGTTCAAAACCGTTAAGAATATTTCGTGTTTACCTCTTGATCATAGCTGAAGTTTCTCCAGAAGAAAATTTCTCCATTTGCATTCGAGTGTTTTTCATTATCCTCTGCTTTCGAAGACACAGAAAAAGCGTTGCTGTTATTCCTTGACAAAGATTTTCCATTCGAGTCACCAACGATATCTCCATTCTTTTTGGTGGGGGAGACTTGACATTTTGTTCCAGTTAAGCCTCTGATGAACGAAGAAATCACAGATTGCTGAAAAACCATAACAAAAATTTACCAACCGAATGAGTTTGCTGAGCAGCCGTTAACAACAAATTAATAACAAGCAATAGAATGTTATCTTTATTCTTGTGAGAAGACAAACAATTAATTTTACAATGAAAACGAAATCAAAGTAGTGAAAGTTACATTCATGATTGAGAACTAAATTAAGTGTCTCGTTTATTAATTCGGTATGTTCCTTTAAAAACTGACTTATTTTAAAATACTTTTCTGTCTTGCGTTAATTTTGAACTTATTTAGATAGCTTAAGAGGACTTATCCATATTTCTAGTTGTGTAGAGATTAAGAATTTGACCATTTTATGTATTTTACCGCCAGAATCTATTATTATTCTTAGGAAGGTTGATGATTAGTGAGGGAGGTAGGCTTGTGATTTTGTTTTTAATAATTCCATATTATATTGAGTCTTTGTATTTATAATGTGTGGGTACGCGTACATTTTCTGCCTCAGCAAGATCAATCATTTTATCCTGGTTGAAAGTGGAAGACTGAAGGGATCCATGAATTCATGGCAAGCGTGGATTGTCACCATTCCAACAACGTCCTGACTGTGATAAGTAGTTACGAATACAATTCCTGTATGTCCCCTAGTGAATTGTTTCAATTTTGTACCGATATATACCAGTACCTGAGAGTATTTTGCTTGACAAAAATTAAATACCGTTCTCAATTACACTATTCGGCCAAGGTAGGTAGATAGTCGAATTTACATCGCACCGGAGTGTCACTAAATTGCAAGTTGCCTAGAGTTTTCCAGACTTCTCTAGCGAGAAGTCTGGAAAGTCTCTCTCTCAGAAGTGGCCACACTAAGGACTTGAGATTTGAGGATGGCGTTAAGATCTTCTCCAGGGGCCGCGGTGGCCCGGTTGGAAGAGTAACGGACTTGCAACCGAAGGGTTGCGAGTTCGAATCCAGCCAAACACCGTCGTGTACAAAGGGGGCTGGTGCACGTTAAATCTGTCGTGGCCTCAAATGTCCTCACGTTGGCGTGGTGTGGAAGTTTGGAGAGTGGGGTGCCAGCTCAGGTGTTGCCTCGTCATCTGACCGTGGTTCAAAATTACGTGGTGTTGTCCTCGGATCTTTCCCTTTGGGATTGATCCCGGACCGTCACCAATAGCCCATTGTGTTGCTCCAGTGTGACGTTAATTGAAATAAAAAAAAAAAAAATAAGATCTTCTCCAAATGGTCCCTGTTCCACAAGCCTTGCAATCACTGCCCACCTTATCGATTGCATCGGTGTTTCCGTGGACTAGCTTGCCTTGGATCAGGATAAAGTTGGCTTTCTTTTAGAGCGACATGGTTTTATGGTCCATAAGACCATGGTTTAGGCTTATCCTGAACCTTGGGGATAAGAAACAACATCATCGCACTGGAACAACAAAAATTTTCCCAACAAAAATTCAAGCCCAAACTTAAAATGCTTCAGTGTAAAGAAGGTTGAAAAATCTTATAGGTGTAAAATATTCCATACAAAAAATTCTGGTCGAAATTCACGAAACCTTTGAAATATTTGAAAGGCGATTTAATATCTTAACACTGTATACTTGCAACAATTACACTTTTATACAAGAAAATATCAGCCAGAATTTGAAGATATTTTTAATTTAGAGGTACATTGATACTATTTTGGGGTGGTTACCAATTATAAGTGTCCATAGTAACCATGATTTTATTTTGTGTATCGCCACCCATACTCAAAAAATGTTTAACCTTACTAATGGTTCCATTTGATTCATATTCAGTCCTTATCTTTTTTATATTAAGATTGAGGTAGAAATATTTTAGTCGATACAACCTTTTTACACCTTATAATAAAATGTCACTAGACACACTTCTACACTGGTTCCCCTAAATCATATACTGACACTTACTGCGATAAGACTCATAAATTATTCCCCATCATACTTTTTCACACATTAGATGGTATTTCGAATCATGAATCATTCATATCAGAGCTATCTAGTCCGATGATTATGATAATCGCAATCGTCTGGTCGATAGCCATCCTCTTTTCAACATTTTGTTCGTTACAGATCTAGAAACATACGTTACAAACTTACACTCTATTGTAAAATTCTGGCCTTATTCAAGAAATTATTACGTTCTGGAGAAAAATATATAGATGGCTGTGAGTCACGTAACTGGTTAGTCTCACAAAAGGAAGATGGAAAATATTCGGCATGCTACTTTCTTGTGTATCGTACATCATACATTTGGTTTTTGCTCGGAATAGTTGAATATCTTTCATTTTCTATTTCATGAAATTATCCAGCCGTTTGGGCGTAGTACGGATACACACAGACACGAAACGTGGAAACCACTGATTTTAAAATAAAACTAGGCAAAACAAATAGCTTGAAATGGGACGAAAACATTTGATATACAAGCAAATATTCCATTAACATTAAAGTTGACTCCTTGTTGCAACATGTGGATTTTACAAATTTCGAATAATTAGATTCTCACGAAGCCATCGACCTTTTAATGAAATAGACGGAGTATGTTCTCGCAGCTTCGTGTTATTTCTTCCCATTGTTCGGTTTGAAGATTTGTCACGTGGTATTGGGATAACGCATGAATCATAATGTAGGACAAATTGCTGATGGTTAATGCGATTAACGAGGGTTATTAAAAACAAATGTCTGAGCCTCGATGGCCAATCTGCTCAAATCGATTCCCAAGTCTACGGGACCTTCCGAGATCTTACTATAGCGACACTGTCCACATGATCCGTTTATTTCATTAAAAGGTTGATATCCGAAACCTGAAAGCGTCATCAAGCTTCTAATGAAATAGATGGAGCATGTATGTGCAAGCAACTACATGTAATTTCTCCTGATCCCTCGGTTTGAAGATCTCCGGATAACGGTCACGTTGTATTGGGAGAAAGCACGAATTCTCGTGTAGGGTTAATTGACAAAAGCGTAATGAAAAACACTGGTTTCCACTTCGATAGCCAATCGCCTCAAGCCCATAGGACCTACACTTCTGGGACCTTACAACAGTAACTCCGCCCACACGCTTCGTAAGTCGATAGTAAACGTTATCCTGTGACCTGTGACGTCACTGCTGTACTATTATGTTCATAGCTTTTAGACTAGCTCTAGTATTTATTGTATTTAACAGTTATATTTGCTTCTGGATATTTCTACAAGTGCTATTCTGAGAATAGATTAAATCTACACAATAACATACTATGAGTTACTTCATAATAGGAAATTAATAACAAGTTTTCTTTTTATCAAATCAAGGAACAAATGCACTTTTACTCTGTCGCACAAAAACAAGAAGTACATGGAACGGAAGGGCTCCAAACAAAACGCACAAACTTCATTAGCCTTCGTGCTGACACAAAATCAAGTAAGCATTGCAAATGAAATCCAATTTCCGTGGTGAACGACTTGACGAATCGTTTCTTCCCGGACTTGGGTTAGTCACGAAATATAGTTGACGCATTTTGGAAAATTATATTATGGTTTTAAGCGAAGTCGATTACTCCGCTGAAAACAAGTTAAGAAGGAAATTGAAAACAACTCTACAGAGGAAATCGATATAGTATAGCAGAGGCAATTTCAGGTAAGAGGGTATTTCGTCACAACGGTTACAGTAATTGTATCGGATGCTCAATAATTGAGGATAACTCAATATAAATTGGCAGAAAATGACATTAAGTGCTTTGAAAGCTTCTGAAACTAACATACTGTTATTGCTCCTATAAATTAAAACAAAATTTTTAAAATGTATGAGTTTTAGTCAAATGTGTAGTTAAAACTAATAAAGACTTCTAATCAGGCATCATTGTTTGACATAAAAATAAAATTTTAATTCTTCAAAATAAATTGACAGAAAATGACATTAAGTGCTTTCAAAGCTACTGAAACTGACAAAACTGTTATTGCTCCTATAAATGTAAACAAAATGAAAATGTATGGGTTTTAGTTATATGGTTAATACTAATAAATTGAAATTTCTAATCTGGCAGCATTGTTTGTCAAAGAAATATAATTTTCTCCACAGATGATACTGCACTTAATTTTCATATTCGTCATTCAAAAAGGATATGTGTTCTCTGATATCCTTTTTGAATGATAAGTCCATTGGTATAACTATTGTAATAGTTATACCAATTGTGAAAAACAATGGATTTTTGCACCAATTAGATTTTGTTAAAATCTCCTGGCTTACAATTATCGAGTAGAGTAGCGTTGTTACTCATTTCAGTCTAGCCGGCGATTGTATGGAAAATCAATACCATCACGATTGCTTAGTATTATATTTCTCTCCGATTGATATAATAGTAACTTGCGTGACACATTCCAGTAGTATTTCGTTTTTACAGTACCTAGTTTCTAAAAACGTCATTTCATCAAAAAGTAAAAGGTAATATAGAGTGAAGCAAATTGGGGAGGATGAGTAAGAAGTAGGTCACCACATACTCGATTTGTGCTGATACGATGTACCTATTCCTATTACTTCAAGAATTATCAATATTTTACATTTAATTTTTGAAAGAAAATAAATTGTAAAGATAGGATTTTTGTATCTTGCTGCATACTTGGTCGGAAGCAATTTCAGTATGTCGCTTATATTAAAAATTAACGCCAAACGCAGACAAAATGGCGATGTTCAAATTATTCATAACCGGAAGTCTTTTTTGCTTCTCCGGTAGTATGTTGTAGCCTAAATTTTTAAAAGACATACAGTGCGGCTTCGGTGAGTAGGCAGATGACCTTGGAAAAATTAATTTCTACAAAGGTGGTAAACTCGCCAAGAGAAAGAGCTACGCAAAATCATGTTTGGCAATCACCATTGTTTCACTAACTTGTAATTTCTGACATGGCTTCCTGCACGACCGATATGCTTGAAGCCAGAATTCGCGCAATCGTGGGATCGTATTTCTTAGGATTACCATGTCCCTTAACTTTACGAATAGACTCGTCCAAGACCACATGACTCAAATGCAATTCGCCAGATTACACATAATAAACTTGCTACCAAGTAATTTAATCCGAAACTGAGTCTCTGATTATGCTTTAAACGCATAATGCTTTATGTCTATGTTCCAGCGTTATGACAAAACACACATCCGTTCTGAATGCTTTATTATACTTTCATACTTACACTATATTGCATTCTACATTTGATTCGTTTTATTTGATAACCAGCTTTACTACCAGCTTCGACCGAAAGTTTTTTCTGCTTCAGATAAACCAAGTCTGTTTCCTCAAAAGTTTGGTTGCGTCAGACAGCTTTTTGAACTTGGTCCGCTTCACTTGCATGTGTTGTTTCCTCTTCCGACTTCTCGGCTTGCGTCAATTTTTGACATTTTGTGTTGATTTGAGTTTGATTAAAAATTGGTCTCATCCTTTTGTTCATGGCTGTCCATAACGATTTTTATACAACTTTTAATATTTTTAGACTTGCGAATATGTACACAGTAGCGTAAATAAGTTTATGAAAAATGGCGTAAAACACTAACACAAATCGATAGGCAAGGTGAGGAAATAAAATTTTGAGAAATGTTCAATATTAAATCTTACTAAGAGAAAAAAATTAGAGCTGAAAATAATTGAGTAGATTTCCAGACAGAATAAGCTGGGCAAATCTAGAAATTCCAGATAGAATTAGCTGTGTAACTGCGAATATATGAATCTATTTTTCACTAGTTCTATACTGGTTGTATAAGGTACACCAAAACTTTGAGGTTGATTCAATAGGACTTTAAGGGTAATAAGTATCTTTCGAGAAAGAATATACACTCTAAAGACATAAAACTCAAGAAGATTTTAATATTTTATAAGTAAGTTAGTGTAGGTCTTTAAACAAAGTATTTTAAGGAATAGAAATGGGTTATCAGTTATTTATTGATAGCCACACAAGTGATGAAAAATAATTTTCAAGCTGTGCTTAAGTATCCCGCAAGATAACTTCTTGAAATGAATACACCATATATTTTTGTATAACCAAATATTCGTGTCATTTTGTGAGTTAGGATTATAAGAAAGGGGAATATTAAGTATGTGTTTGAAAATTAAAAAGGCCTCTTTAAAATAAATAAATTTATTTAACTAAATATTTGTATGAAAAATCGCGCATAGAATCTGTGTTTAATTCTCCTGGTGGTTGTCTCTACGAGGTATCTCGTTATTCGCAAAACTGACCAGATCTTTATGGACGAGATATCTCGACAACAGAAGAAAACTGAACCACATCTTGATCTCGTCATCATAAAAAATCGGCAATGTCTTGATGACACGATATCTCATCATTAGCAAAATTGGTCAGATCTTGATGGATCAGATATTCCGTCGAAACTACTTGAAGAGTTAAGTTTCTTATTTTTATCTATTGATGGCATTAATGTTACTCACATTTCATATTTTATTTAAATTCATTTATAATGAATAGATCATCGATACATTCATTCCATACCCCAAACGAAATAAAGTTGATCAAAAATATAAAACAGCATTTAGCTTTTCTTATTAGTGTAATTCTTATTTCCCATAAAATGCATGGCAACCTCAGTTAAATTACCTGAATTAAGTTCTGAACATCCAACTTCAGTCATATCCCATTCACTTATTCAAATGCGATTAGGTATCTTTTGATGTCCAAGCCTAGTTTCCTATTAGCTTGAAGTTTCTTTTCTTCGTGATTTCTAATTTTTCCTGCTGACGAACTTCATTAGAGCGGCGAGCTCTTCCGTGTGATTGTATCAATACTATGCAGCTTCATAGTTCAAATCAAGCTCATTTAAGCGAATCAGCAAAGATGGATAAATCCCGTAGCGGTTTATTTTATATTGTTAATATTCGTTCGTGTCGACATTCGGCAATGTACAAATAATATCAATTTCTGTGTCAAGTACGTTAGTGAACAATGTATAGATATATTCTAACAGAGTTAAAAAATATTATGTTTTTAAATTAGACCAGATGATTAAATACTAGTTCCGAGAATGTAAAAATATCATTTAGATGCATGCATATTATAAACATTCGTGATAATTGTACAGAAACTTTAAAAAATGCGAAAGTGTGAAGATCAAAGAAATGTGAAAAATGCATGTAAAGATTTCAATCCAAAATCCTATTTATCGTCGGCTTACAAGTGACACGCACCGAGTCAAAGTTTTCAAATATGAGGGGTTCGGGGTTTTTTTTCTAGACCAGAATTTGGTGATCTAGAAGAGTCCACCAAGTCTAAGTACTACTGATGCGAAATCCACTAAGTCATTTTTTCTTTCCATAAAGTTTAGATTTCTACTTGAGAAGCACACTTAGAAAGCACACAAACATATGAATAAATGTACATTATGTTATTAATAAATTGCCATAGCAATATACAATCATACTGCATGTACTCTTCTCTGAATAATTAATAAATTGAGTAACAAAGAATTGTTAAAATGATAGAATTAGTTTTCGAATCAATTAAAATAATTCTTCCCGTTCGTTTTCTCAGACATGTTTTCCGTGTTTCACTTGTAAGCCGACTATATTCAGTATGAAATAGCTTTCTCATTACCGTGATATAGGCTGTTTTGCTTTAAAATGCTCTTCAAAATATAACTATTTTGTATATCTAAAATTGATTTTTTTTTCACATTTTAGTTAGTCTCTTCTCAACATTGTAGCCCACCGTGGAAATGCAAGTTAAAGTAGCAATACGAAATTAGCATGATTATTTATTGACGAATGCTGCAATGCAAGAAGAATAATTTTGTGCTAAATAATAAGCATGAAGCGATGTGATATTTTTAAGTTCAAACTTACTTTTCTCCCCTTATTCGGTTGTGGATTAGTCTTCGACGACATTATCGAATCATTCTCTCTATCCCTTTCTCGTACGTACCATAATGAAAAACATTTTTGCGCCTCACGATTTTCATAAGTAGGAGGCGATGAGAGAAGTTTTCATGAGAAGAAGAGTGTTCCGAAGTCTGTTTGGTCACGCTAACCCTCATCTAGAACGGAAAAAATTCTTCTGATTCAAAATTCAATTTGTTCGGAGACCATGATGTTGAAGGTGGAAAAAATTTAGAAAAATGTATATCTAAAATTTATAATATCTAGAAAAAAGATGGATAATTTTTATTTGTTGTTGTCTGATGGCTAATTTATTCGTTTTTATCAAAGTTGAAAAGAAGAAAAAATGAAATGATATAAAGGTAAATAATATGTTGTAAATAAAATACCTACCAGAAATATATTTTACCAAACGATATTTATAGAAAAGTAAAAATACTTATTTATGTTTTATCAGACGATAATTGTTCTCTTTACAGAATAAATTTGATATATGTTTTGCAAACGATTTTTATTAATGTTTCAATTTATATATTTGTCTTTTTGATATTCTTTTGCCATGTGGCAATAGTAGAGATAAAAACAATGAATGACGTTCCACAAATATGGAATAGTACGAAAATATTCTTGGGAATTTACTATTGGAATGTTATGTCTAAATAAAAATTAACTTTTAGCACGCTTTCCTGTTCTACTGTTAAAGATATGTTTGCACGCAAGAACTTAGAGATACCTTTATGAATAATTCATGAACACGAACATATTTTGTCAATCATATATATTCACCTCAAAATTATTTAAGATAGAGGATAACGTGCAATAAACCGGTCAAAATATGATATGTTATATTTTATAATTCGAAGTTCGTCATGTTAGCAAATCAAAAAATAACTTGAAGAAGATAACAAAATAACCTTCATCATTCTTTCCCTAATCAATATTTTATTTTAAGCTGGCGTTGACAAGAGGCTTTTATCATAACTAGGGCTTAAATTTTGATGAATTTGCATCTATTTTTTCAAGACTGAAATGTTATGACCTGAAAGATGATTTAAATACCTTTGTTCGGGCATTGTCGTATATATTTCGAAATTTTTATGCAAAACGGCATTTTGGGGGGATTTTTGGTCATTTTAAAACATTTTTTTTTGTTACTTTTGAGTCAATGGTTTGTATATTTTAATTGTTTTCAAGATAATGAGATTTTTTAATGAATTTCACTGAAACCCTTTTTTCACCCCACTCGGTGAGAAACTTTTCGATTTGTGAAATTTCAGAAGACTGACCAAATCGAAAATATATATGTGAGTATTGGAAGATTGTTTAAAGTGTCTCTGGTTTCTCACACAATAAGAGGGGAACTTTTCAATGCTTAAAGTTTTGTTGTCCGATCATAGTCTTTTCTTTTAAATTTGATAATGGATTTTGTTCACTTTTCAGTTATGTACAGGGGGGGGGATAAAAACTTTCAGTTTAACATGGCAAACTAAAAATATTCAACTAAATGGTTTTGTTAGTTGGACTGCTAATTCTAACTTCCCCAATTATGGAAATAGTAGCTTTCATCTCAAGAATTTATAGTGTTCCTCTTTTTCAGATTCCATATTCCAACAGCTTGTGGCAATGTCTTGTTAGTCATTTTGCTTCTGATCCTTTTTATATTACTCACTGCAATTAAGAATATTCCTCTATTCTATAATGACACCAATTATCGTAATGTTAAAGGTATAATAAAACAAATTTAAAAATATACATTTCGATAGCTTTCCCTGAGCTTTCTTGCCCAATTCAAGCAAATAGTGTGTATAACTTTCCCGTTCAGTGACAGATATTCAAATTTTAAGTTTCATACTTTCGAAACAGAAATAGGATAGGAATCCCAGTTTTAACATTACATATCACAGCAGTGTTTAGAATAAACAAAAAAATGAAGCGTATTTGTCTTTCCTCAATTTTAAAATGTACCCATAATATTCCCTTAAAAAGGTTTCTTTGCTTTGCTTGAATTCATCGAAGAAATATCTTCCTTTTGCATTTGTGGCATGGAACAGTTTACTATTACTTACTTAGGACAACTTTTGGTTTAAGGTGCATCTCATTGACGACCACTGACTTTAATGAGATATTTCAGGCTACAGAAAACACAAGAAATTTAGTCCTTTTTTTCTAATGCCGACCGATTGAACATCGCAAAGGCATATTTGTGCGCCACTTTGCATTAAACTGGTGCACCATTGGGGTTGGTTCACGTTGCACTCACATACATACCACACATTTTATGCCCAACTCGTTTATAGAGATGCAACACATTCATTCCAAACGGACAAACATCCATGCCTTACCACTAATTCGAATTACCACTTCCGTTTCAGAAGAAAGCACTCTGTCTACTAAACCAATTGGTCGGCTGAAAATGTGTCCTAAAGTCGTGAAAGTACTATCAGTGCTTCTGATTTTACGATTAAGGCAGTATCAGTATTATTAGGATTGAAATTGGACCAATCAAGCATCAGTATTGGACTAAAGGAAGTAAATTCCGTGGTTGAGAACGTCAATTATATTGTACAGCTTTAGATCTGAGTTCATATCATACATCTGTTGTGAGAAAAAGTTTCCAAGTAATCTATAATTTTCTCATTCTGAATTTTCGTTGAACAGTATCGACAAAGATAATGTTCACATCAATTCTTGTAGACGAAAGCACAAAAAATATGTCTAGACACATAAACAAAGGATATGGTTCTGTTTTGAAATACCTTATAATTTAGTTGATATCCTTTTGCTTAATATCACTTATATATCATATCATCACCTTTTAGAAGAGGTGTTTGGATTATAACCACTTTTCTCCCAAAGCTCCCCCGACTTCTTTCTAGGAAATTTCATAACTGTTTCTTTTCTATGTTATGATGGAGAAATGTACTCAATATTATATAATAAGTCCTCCACGTATGGTTGTCTTACGTTGACAAGACACGTTATTTCTCATGAAAACATAAAGCATTTCCTATCACAATCGCGTGCAGCATTCAGAAGTGAGGATATAATAATGATTTTTTTCTTGGTATTTTTCAAAGCTCTTTTTCAATGATCTTTGGAAAAGAGAATTCAATCTAGGATATTGAAAATGGCTTTATGTAATTGTTGATTATTCTTTTTCTTTGGTCAGTACTACGAAAAATTATTACAATAATTTCTTTTCAATCCAGAGGTTCTCAGCCTTTGTGAAACCCCGGCTTGGTAAAAAAAAATGTATTAGACGAAGGACCGGTTCCAACAAATTCACTCGTAAATACCTCTCCATTTTTTAAGTTCATACATTACATAAGAAAAATTATGGTATAATCAAAGAGTATTAATACATTTATGTATACTATGTGACACGTTAACAAATATCATATTACATTTAAAATAGTTATCAATCACTGGACTAATGCAATTTTGTAGCTTATTGCAGTTTCCTCAGGCCAACATCATTAAATTAATTTGCACTGATTTTCATTATCATATCCCGTTCTTTCACTAAAAATTTACGTTTATTGCTTTACAAGCACCTTCAATACGAGATTTTCTTAACACCAAAATTGAATAAAGTCCCATGTCTCTTGCTCATATTAAAATTTAAATCTGTAAGTCCATTACTTTTAAAAAAAAAGTCATCACGCCTATTGTGAAAGTACTTACACAAAGCATTTGCGAACTTGCGAAGAAATATTATTCAGTATTATTAGATTAGAGAAGTGGATAAAGGCGGACTTGATCTTTAATTTCAGTGAGATATTTTGCTTTATACTTCCTTGCTGATTGGTCACTGACATTTGCTGCACAAACATTATCTAGGTGTTCAGACTTGGAGCTTTTCAACACCTATTCATATATTATTCTCCTCAGAATATTTTCATTATAAAATATGAATTCATAAAAATAACAAATTCCAGGAGAGCCTCTCACGGCCGATATAATCGATTTCAGGTCCCCTTACTAGGTTGTAAGCCGGCAGTTTGAGAACACTGTCCCTATCAATCCATCAACCTTCACCTATTGTTCGATTTAATTTGATTCATACATAGCAATTAAAAAAACGATTGTGTTTCTTAGTGCGTAAGGCGTGGTTCCAACTTTCTTTTAAAACCATTGCTCTAGATTCTTGACTATCCGAGCTTCGATTAACCAAGTGTCAGTGCCATTCAAGCCGAATTTTGTTTTGCATAACTTTAAATAAAACTTCGAGCACATGTGTGCGCACTTTGTCCAAACAAGCGAGAAAATGCTGCAAACAAGAAGGCCGTTAAGGACTTTTTCAAGGTAGTTTAAAAGATAAGTAACTCGTGTAAATTAATAATGTAAAATTATCACAATAAATACATACTGTGACAAAAATCCGAGTATAGATTATTTTTAATCCTTCTTTTCTAAATCTTTCAGTAGCAGTAGTAGTAACATAGATATTACAGTAAATTGTTTTTGCAATTCTTATAAGCTGTTTTGTGTTACTACATCCGTTTTATCCAAGTTTCCGGTAATCCGAAATGGCCTCTCTCCACATTACCTCAGATAATCAAGGTTCTACTGTAGTATAATAATTAAAAATAAAATTTTCATCTCTCTCTTAAAGATGTGGTGTAGCAGTGTTAAACAAATAACGTAAAATTATAGAAATTGAAGAGAAAATTTTTCAATAGAAATAAGTCTAGTCCATATACCTATTTCTACAGTTTCTCTTTGTAAGATACGGAAAGTTTTAGAATATGAATTCCAACTAGTCTGACAACTGCGGTCTTTACTAGTACTATCTAAATTCACACGGTTTTGTAAATAGTTTTAGTTTTGTTACATTAGATTTAATTGGACACAGTTTACGAAAAGTAAACTGTGTCCAATTAAGTAAGAAAAAGTAAGGTTAACTGTTTTTGGCTTCATGTATATATATATATATTTATATATGTATATATATATATATACATATATATATATATACATGAAGCCAAAAACAATTCCCTTTTAAACTTGATAATACATATTTCCTTAAGACAAAAACGGGATATTGGGATGGCTAAAACGGGAAAGGAGGTTATGCAATATTCTCAGAGGCGAAGCTAGACTTTTGAAATGGAGCAAATGAGGCTGAAGTGACACTTGTATTAAACAAAATTTTATTCATTTAAAACAACGATAAGATATAAAATTTAAATAATTAGGGTAAAATGTATAAATTAGCTCCATATCAGTTTAGTAACTCATCATCCAACATGTATACATAATCTTGTGCTCACTCTTTGAAATGTTTTTAAGTTTGTCCTCGTTAAGCCTTAACGGTTTAAGTGATT
This sequence comes from Meta bourneti, assembly GCA_933210815.1. Classification (NCBI taxonomy): domain Eukaryota; kingdom Metazoa; phylum Arthropoda; class Arachnida; order Araneae; family Tetragnathidae; genus Meta; species Meta bourneti. Next base: position 66,175,674 of record OW119928.1, read on the forward strand.
GTGGATCAACCGAGATAGAGTTAGTGTAGTATTTCTCGACATTCTTATGCGAAAAACAAGCAGTGGTTATGCACTTTTGATTAAGGTTGGATGATGACATTTCCCTAAAGAAATAATTCAAAAGCTTCGACCTAAAAGAGAAACCATTAATATATTTTGACGAAAGTTTTCAATAAATCTCATTCACAGACTACTTTTAGCATTTCTTAAAATTTGTTCTTAGGTTCAGATCTTTTTGAATTGCTATATATATTTATTGATTCATTCCGTATAAATTTTGGACATCGTGATTTAAAAAGCGTATTAAGTGACAAAATCAAAGTTAATTATATTTTCCATAGAAACTCCTTGAGAAAGAAAAAGTAAAGAGAATTCAAACAAAGGAATATTTCTAACACTAATCCTTTTGATGAACCGACTCGACGATGTATGACTACTTTAGGAAAGGTCTAACACCCTTCTCATTGTGCACGCTACTGTTGAAGCAATTATATTTAAACATTAAAATGCGATTAAACTGGAATCAAACAACACGCGAATATGCTAGCGTGCTCTTGTAAAGTTAATGAACTTTTTCCTATAGTTTGTTGATGTCACTTCTCAGTTTCCCTTTTGAAATAAACTGTTACTAAGGCGACTAATTCCTTTATGGAAAGATGTAGCGACGGGCAGATTTCATTCTATTTTAACTACTCAACTGTTCAAATATCTATAAATTTAAGGGACAGTGTACTTTTAAAACCGTCAAAATCTTTCAAAATAATCGATTTTTTCATTTAGCTTTAAAAATTGGTTGATATTAAATTCTGTGGATGGCAAAGAGAATTTTTCAACACCCAAAATATATTTTATGAATATAGTAGGTCTACTACAAAAACGCGTTTTCCTCCGATTGAGAATTTTTGACATTCTTCTGATTTTAAAATGTTCGCAGCACATCTGGTCTTAATTATTTGCTTAAAATTCTTTTTGAATAATTATTGAAATGCGTTGTATATATCTAAGAGTAAAATGTATACGAGGGCTGTTCAATAAAGAATGATCATAAATTAATAAAAAATAATTATCTGTACTAATCCTCCAAATTTTGATGATCTTTCGCAAAATACTCCCCATTACACGCAATGCACTTATCCCACCTTTTTTTCCAGTCTTCAAACACATGCTGGAAGCCATTTTTTGACAGGTCCTTCAAAATCGCCTCCGTAGCTTTCACCATTGCCTGTGATGATGAAAAGCGTTTTCCCCGGAGGTGTTTCTTCAAATTCGGGAAAAGAAAAAAAATCGCATGGTGCTAAATCAGGACTATATGGAGGATGGGGAAAACACGTGACGTTGATTTTTGAAAGATACTCAACAACATTGGCAATATGCGGTCTTGCGTTATCATGGTGTAGCATCCATCCTGTTGCTTTCAAATGGGGCCTTTTGCGATGGATGTGGCCTTGGAGGGTTTTCAGTACATCTCTATAGTATTCTCCAGTCACAGTTGCATGTGATGGTACGACATGCTGATACACCATTCCTCGAATATCGAAAAATGATATGATCATAACTTTCCCAGCAGAAGCAACCATTCTCGTCTTCTTCGGTGCCGGTGATGAAGATTTCCACACAGAGCTCTGTTGCTTGGACTCAGGGTCATAATGATGAAACCAACTTTCATCAGCAGTGATAATTTTCGAAAGAAACATTCCATCATTTTGTAGCCTTGATTTTAACTCCGAACAAACCTCTACACGCACATCCTTCTGTTCGAGAATGAGCAGTCTCGGAACCCACCGCGCACAAACATTTTTCCATTTTTGCCGTAGGCGACAGTAAAACTAGGCGTACTTGGCCGGCTGCCAGGGCCGCAGCAGTGACGTCATGACCGTGAAACTCGCGCCATCTATTCTCCACCTATCCCGCTACACATGCAATATGAATTTTATTTTTCTTGATTTTTTAATTACCTTTAAAAAAATTATGCTCATTCTTTATTGAACAGCCCTCGTATAAATTCATCATGTTTCCAAATTTTGAAATTCTAGTTTAAAATATTGCTTAACCTATGTATAATATGATTCGCAATCAAACAGAGTAATACAATTTTTGTTAGCTGTTGTGTTAATCAGAATTTCTTCAGTTCTGTTACAATTTTACTTTACCAAAACTAAAATTCATCGAATTTAATGCATTTAGACCGGAAATAAAATTTTCAGTAAATTTTTTCAAAGCACTTGAAAGCTTATGTTTCAAATTCAAAATATTCTTTGGAAGCTGATACACATAATTTTATTTTCCAAGAGTAGGTATTTTCCAGAAAAAGATAATTTTTATCGATGAACGGACAGCTGAAAAATTATCTTTAGCTCAATTACTACAATGTATCGAGTAATGTGTTTTTCCTCCACATACTGTGTTTTCTCCCTGGGTGTATTTCCCCCTTCTGTGTCAGTAAAACTTTCATTGTGTGTCTATTACTTGATATTGTATGTCTTGTGTCTGGCGCAGTATGGCCAAATATGGCCCTTGCGCCATAAAATCCTAATACCAACCAACGACCGTCCACATACTGTGCTTATATTAATTTAGACTCCATTTAAACAAGTTCTTTAGACATTCAGAACTTACATACTTACCCGTATATGCTTGAAAATCACAACTTACTCAAAGTATAACAATAATAACCCGTATAAAGCATAGTTTGGTAAAGAATCCATTGAATTAACGTCGCACTGAAGTAACACAACGGACTATTGTCGATGGTCCTGGATCAGTCTCTATGGGAAATCCGAGGTCAACACCTCATAATTTTGAGCCCCTAACAGATGGCGATGGATCCCACTCAAACCAACACACACACAACATGTTGGGAATACATCACATACCCTGCACAGGTTGTGCAGGTTATGTTGGTCAACCAAAACGAGCTTTGAAATTCCGATTGCAAGAATATATTCGTTGAGTGAAAAATAAGGAAATCGACAAATCTGCATTGCTCTGCATTGTTGGGAATTTTCTTACCAGTTTGATTTCAAACAAGCGAAAATGGTCCAATTTCCAAGATCTATTCTCGAACTTAACATTAGAGAAGCCTTATCTATTTTTGCTTTATCGAACACACTAGTGAATGACAATATTAGTGCTTCTCCGCCTTTACAAGTGACTTGGAAGGGCTTGGTTAAAAAAGCGAGTTATTTAAGCTCGCGGTTTTCACTCGTGGTTTACTTCTGCCCTGATAATGTGGACGTTTTGCTCTTCTGAAATAGCTATTGACCATTTTTTCACATGTTTTTAATCTTCATTAGTCATATTTTGAAGTTTCTAAATTGTTCTTCCTTTTTGACTAAGGTTCCATCTGTTTATCCAACCACAGCCTTTTCGTTAAAGAATGCGTATCATAAACGCCACAGATACCCAAACCCCGTCCCACTTCTGCACTTTGACCCCAATATCAGATTAGATGAAGCCAAATTAGAAGACTGGCCCTGGTTCTATAAGTGGCAGGCCCTTTGTATAGGTTATAAATGACAGGCCCCTCATAAAACACAAATATGTATTCCAAATACTTAATGTTTAACTTCACAGATTCATAATTTCCTTTCCTTTGCACATTCATTGTACAGCTTAATACATTTATATAAATATACTGAGCACTTTTAAGCTTAGATAATAGATTTTGGTTGGTTGTTTTCTGGGTTTTATGGCACAAGGGTCATATTTGGCCAAGCTGCGCCAAACACAAGACAGACAACACAATGACGGAGTAAGAAAAAGCAAGGAGGCAGAAGGGTAGGCGAGGGTAAAAATGAAAGAGGAAAGATCACTCAGATAACTCGGGATCGTGATGTGCGTACACACCTAAAGATGATGTGTCTCAGAGGGCCTTAGAGAATAGAAATTGCCACATTTAGTAGGGTGTAACGTTTCCGGTCTCTAATAAGGCGTAAGACTGTTTACAGCACAATGAAATATTTATTTAGAATAGAGAATTTTGATGATTATTTATTTATTATAAGATTAATTGAAAAGTATGAGGGCACAGCTGTTAACAATCGAATCTGCTAAGGAGCCAGGAGGCTCGCCAAAATCTGAGAGTCAAGGATGCAACTGCTCCTTTCGTGGTTTCAATCTACTCTGTCTCATCTTTTGAGGGGAGTTCGTCTCAGTCTTGGAATGTTAATCCCGGTGTTTCCACGCCATCTGCAACGGAAGGTCATGAGAAATCCACAGCTACCCGACCCGAGGACAGATGTAATGCCTTTTTGACCCGGGTTTCCACAGAATTGTATTTTCCTGGGGGTGGCCCGTCTGCATTCCTCTCATGGAGGGCCCAAGATGGTGTTGACAACTTGTTTTGCAGTCGAGGGAGATCTGAATTCCAGATGTGGGAATGCCAGATCGACCGGTACAAGGGCAAGTGCGAACTCAAATCTTCAAAGTTCATATTGAACCAATTGCTACACTGTCATTGTAATTTCTAAAAATGTCACATTTTTACCACACACTACAAAATTCTTTGCTATGTGCTCACATTCTTGTTTAAACTTACCCATTGATATAATTAAAAAAAACACTTTTCACTTCTATTTCATGGGGTCGCTGGACTGTTTTCTTGTTTATAATATGATGGTATTGTGAGTGTGGAAAGAGCATATCATTTTATTCGTGCCCTTCTTTGGTCTGAGCAACTTCCACGCCAAAATTTGAAACTAGCGTTCTAGCGGGAAACTAATCTATACTACTCATTCAAGCATTTCCAGCCACTTTAATTACAGACATGTTTTATATTCAGCGGAAGCGCTTATTCTGTGAACGCCACTTGCCCCACCTCACCTTACAAAAACTTTCCACATTTCCTGGAAACAGTCTACATAACTATAGTACCATTTTCCCCTTCTCTATGGGGATTCCTGGGGAAATCAACGCTTACGTGGTGCTAATAATAGTTTTATTTTCAAGACTAGTTTTCGTTGACTGTACAAAATCACAGTATTTAGCAATTATGAAAACAAACAACATATTAATTACAAAACCTACTGGACCATCAATAAAATTCATCCTTGATGTTGAAAACAGGTATATATCTTTCTGCGATGCCTTTACTGATATAAACGTACCTCGTGACCCACACTAATACTATTTGACTATCAAATAATGAATTTCTTAGATGTTTTCGCTTTTTTATAGATGAAACAAAATGTCTAGTACAGGTTAGAGTTACATGCACACAAAAAAATTCTGCTTAAATTAAAATAAAAAGTTCTGCTTAAATTAAAATAAAATTAAAATTAAATTGAAATAAGTAAATACATTTCCTCATATAAGTCCACTAGATATGAGGAAATGTTTCTCTCATATCTAGTGGACAATTTCGACTCAGTCGGAAAACATACCCCAAGCGACTAGAAATTTCGTGCCTTGGATATAACTCGAGCTATTTAAATAATAAACTGTTGTAGTGGATAACCACCCAATAGGTGCACTCCTAGAATATATATTTTTAAAGGAAAAACAGGAAAATAATTTTAAACAGATTTATCATACATTTCCAGCAAAACTGATAAGATTTCTTTTTAAATTCCTTTTGGTTGGAATTAGAACTAGACTGTTAGAGGTTTTTCTGTAAAGCTAAATACAGAAAGAGCTAGTGTTTTGGTAATATATTTCGTCACTTGACATTCCATTGGACAATGCATATATTAAAGTTTATTTAAAAAAATTATGAAGAGTATCTACATTAAAATATAATAGTCTAGCTAATAGAGGAACTTTGTTTAATAAATTATTCAGACGCTAGTGAAAAACATTCATTTTTCATTCTTTAGCACCTGAAAGAATGTTTGCGTAAATAGCCTTACACAAAGGCATTTAAGTGGTCAGACTATCTTTATTTATTGAAAACTCATTACTTTTCTCTCTAGTATGTAGTTGTTTTTTATACCACCTGGTCTAGACAAGCTAGACCAAATCCGTGAGTTCATGCACCTGCAATACGATCAAGACAATCATAGGATTGAAATACAGATCCTCCTTGGATAGCCTAAGACAAATAAGGAAATGACCATGAGGGGCCTCTACTATTTTTTTAAAACTAGATATATACTAAAAACATTCATATATGTGTGCAGTCCTAAGGGGGAATCAAACTTCCCCTCTTTATTCCATCATCATTCATAGAACAGAAAATTAAAACATACCATTCATTAAGATAATATCGACCAATCAATATGAATTAAATGTGCAGAAAAGAAATCTTATCAAATCCCACAAACTTCATAATTTCCAATGGTGACACTCATATTTGAGTCCGAATTTCGAATCTGTATCAATATTTGATTTCAGGTACCAAGTTTCAAATCCTTTGAATTATCAATGGTTTAAAATTAATTAATTCAAGTATTTTTTTATTTCATTTCACTATAAAACTTTAATGCGTTGTTTTAAAAAATATCTAGATATATGTTTTGGTATGTAGTTGGTCAGAAAATCTGAGTATAATCAGGACAATTGGTGTCAAAGTTACCTGCACCCAGGGCTTCAAAATGACTTGATTCGTCCCAGAAAGTATATTATAGGAGGCTAAAGTGAAAAAATGAGCAGTTATATTTTCTGAAAAATACTTAAAGATATCGTAACTTTTATGACAGTACAATCGAGGGAAACTAAGGTAACAATGTTTTTCTTTAAGCATATTTCAGACGTTCATATTTTTATTTTATTGTGCAATACGTACTAATAAATTTTGAAGGAAGTTATGAGAGAATATTTCAAATCCATATTTACATAAATATTTCTTTCGTGTTAATGTGATTTCAGCTGAGGATATTACAAGGACTTGACAGAGCATTAGTGAAAAGACACTTGGCTTACACTATAATTAAAATAAGGGAAATAGGTGTAATTTTTAACCTATGAATAATGAAGAAGCGAAGGTTTTTTAATTTTTTAGGAGTTTATTCCACATTTTTGAGATTTTTAAGACAGTTTCGAAATATGTACATATTTTTTGGCGTATTTTCCATTATCTGACATTTTTAGTACAAATTTAAATTTTCATTGGGATTATGCGTTTCAATTGCAACACTTGAAACTAGGATTGACAGATGACCAAAATAAATAACTTTCATAAGATTCTCTTTTAGTCTTGTGGTGAACTTAGCCACCACTACAAAAATTAAGTTTCAATACAATAGTATATAAATAGAAGTGTATAAACCAACTCCACCATGATGTATTTTTTGATAGACAAAGTTTCACTGTTACACCTCCTGCTAAATAGGTGGCTCACGCACGTGATAGTGAGTGTACACAAGATCTTTAAAAAATCCTAATTCGCTTCTGACAAATACCAGTTCAAGCTCACCTTAATCGGCGCACCCTTCGATGGATTCTCCACGATGAGCAGTTGAACTATCAAAATGCGATGCATATAACTTTCAACAACTGTCTGAAGCCCTGTGATAACGAACATTACTTACACACCTATCATTGCTTCACTTTCGTTGCCGCTTATTTTAACAAATTACTGATTGCACTCACACTCGGCTGAGGACAGTCGAACGGTTGCAATCATTCATTACATGTGAGTTTCGTCCTTGCTTTGAGAGACAACCTACTGTAACTTTCTGGGGCCTCTCCCGCTACTCCGTAATGGCAATAGTCGGTGCGGAGGGGGTTGCGCCCCAACTGAGAAAAAGAAGCAATCATTCGTTGACGACCTTGCATACGGAAGTACACCCGTGATCTTAATTAAGCTCTTACAATCTCCCTTAATTGGCAGTCAACAACATCAGTGGTAACATTTATCAAATTCAGTCACTGCTTAATTCTGGAGGGGTAGTAATGTGATGAAATTAGCCCACTGCAGCAAAAATTAATTTACAATATGAAGTATATATAGGAGTGTAACTTAACTCTATCATGAAGCACTTTTTGGTGGAAATGTTGCATTGTCTTTCACATGTCTTGCTAAAGTTTTCTCTACACTAAAGACATTTTTGGTGCAATTCAGTACAGGATTAGATAATCAATCCCCAAAATTAGCTTTTCTAAGTGATTCTAAAGATAAGGAACATGCATTTGCTTCCCCTTTTCCGAAGTTCTATAGTTTATTTTACTACAGAATAGACGTATTCACATAAGATGAATTCGTTATTTCGTAAAATAATTTCATTTTTGCCAGCTACAAGACATTTTACCATGCATGTAATTATCTACACTATTAATGTGTGATAGTTTGTTGGAAATCTATCTTCGTCTCAACCACAGCACGTAGAGATCTGAGAGAGGTGTCAGAATAAACTGGGAAAGTTATTCCGCCCCTTTAAAATTTTCAAAAATTTAAATTTTAACATAAAATGTTCAAAAAAATTACCTGATTGGACAGAGTGTCGTGACGTCACTGGCTGATTCCGTAACGCTTCCGTAGCGGTTTTTACCCCAACTTTTTTATTATGTTTTTTGTCAGACTTGACTTAAATATTCGTGTTAAATTCGAGAAAGAAAACGTAGAAAATGTCCAAAATTCAATATATAGTACTTTTTCGTGTCACATTTTACTGCTTTAAATAAACATTTAATACAATACTTTTTCGAACCTTATATTTTACTTCTTTAAGTAAGCATTATTTTTTGTAATTATTTCACATCCAATACAGCAAACCTGTACAACTCAACTCTTAAATCCATCGTAATTTGGAATTTCAAATTGTTTACTGCTGCTTTTGTAGAGATTGTTTTTTGCGTTGTAATTACTCTTTTTAACGACAATGCCAAAAGAAAACGTTCCATAACAAGCAATTCAGCTAAATATAAATTACGTGAAAGACGTCACAATGAATCTAAGGAACAAACTACCAATAGAAGACTGGTCGAAGCTGAACGTCAGGGTGAAATTCAGAAATTTACATGAAGAAGACTTGCAATGAGACGGCGAAAAATTTAATATATCGTTTACTAATAATCAGTTATCCCGTGACACATTAAACCATAAAACTTTTAAATCCGAATAATAATAATGATAAATTTATAGAATTATAACAGTGAATCTATAAGAAGGCATGCACAAAAAGAGTAAAAAATCCAAGAGGGAGGCATTTACTAACAGGTCCTCAGCAACAAGGGGCCATACAGCTAGTTAAAATGAAATTGTGTACAGCAAAGAAGTTATTTTGGACAAAATGAATTGTTCTCGTATTTTTTAAGATACCCCAAAACAAATTAATTGATAAACTTGACTGAGATGTTCAGTTTTGAAAATAGGTGCATGTCATCTTTTGTCATACACTGTCTAAGTTCGAATTTATTTAATTTGTAATTTTTCAAGAATGATATGAACTTTTTTGTTATTTTTTTATTAATATTTAAAGGCATCAGCTTTTATTATTCAAAATATATTTTCCTTTCATCTCATTATATCTCCTTTTACTCTCTCTTTTACCTCTCTCTTTTACCTCTCTCTTTTACCTCTCTCTTTTACCTCTCTCTTTTACCTCTCTCCTTTCACTCCATCGTCACTATATACAACCAAGTTTAAATTCATTGAAATCTTCTTTTAAAGAAATTACGATACAAAATTTTCGAAGATTTTTTCCACTTAAGTATAAAGGCATCTGCTTTTATTGTTTTAAGTGTATTTTTACTCTCTAAAGGGTTCACACGTATATATCCGTTCGGTGACGTACAATATTCCCTGTATGACTTCCAACCAGTTTTAACCTTCTTGGCCAATTAAATCTTTCCTAGGATTCTTTCAACCAATGGAAGTCATTATTTAGTCATTATGCATGTTGTGGGCAGGACACTACTCGGAAATCTCGTGACACTTAGAGGATTAAAAACTCAATGGGCATTTCTACGAAATTTTAAAATCAAGATGCGAGCAATCGTAACAATTAATATATGAATTGTTTTTTTTACTCATCTGAATAAGACACGAAAAAGCTTACTTCCAGCATGCCGCAGCTTCACTTCATCGTCACTATCTACAACAACCGCTCATCGCAAAGACGGAGTAATGAACTGGACAGGAATACTTTTTCGAGTTCGGTTACCCAACCTTCACTTCCCCCCGATGCCTCCTGGTCTACGTGACCATAGTAACAGCGGACACACAGTATCTATCATAAACACATTTCCTCATGCTGACCAATTGCCGATTCTTCCGTCGCACTACGGGTGCTTCCGATATTTATTGGTTAACTGCTTTTTGTTCTTGTGCGTACTACTCCACAACCCTTTGTGAAGTGACGCATTGATAGTCATGGTGACTGCTTTTTTAGGCTAGTAGTGCTTTTTTGCTCAGTGGTAATTGATTTTCCCGCACCGAGACTGCATGCATGGGGAAATTATGTCGGACCGGACCGCCCAGTGACATTTAGTGGGACAATTTTTAACTTATTTTAACTTTCGAGCAATATTACTTCGTCAAAGGACAGCTGTGAGGATCGTGTATTTTCATAGAACATATTGGTGCAAGAATGGCACTAGTGTACCTTGCAGATGGTGAAAAGGTTTAAATTGTGTGACTTATTACATTTCAATGGTTTAGTTTTGAACTTTTGACAAGTGTGTTCACAAATAATTACCATACCTGTATAAACAATATTTAGAAATATTTTTCATTCAAAAAGCCATGAATGGTTTCAAAAAGATTTTTTTTAAAGCCAATGCATGCCTGGTAAAATTATGTTGAACTGAGCCCCCAACTGAGAGACATTTAGTGGGACAACTTTAACTAATTTTAACTTTTAAGAAATATTAATTCGTCAAAGTATTGTTCGTTTTTATAGAGCAGCGATTTCCAACCCGTGTGCCGCAAGAATGATGCTGGTGTACCTTACGGATAATGAAGTGGTTTAATTTGTGTAATTTCTTTCATTTCAAAGGTTCAGTTTTGAATTTTTGACAAGTGTGTTCACAAATAATTTCAAGTAATACCTGCATAAATAGTTTTGAGTAATGTTTTTAATTTTAAAAAATCATGAATAAATTATTCCAGAAAGATTTTTTAAAGCCCCTGCATGCATCGTGTAAACTAGTCAGACTGAACTTCCCCGTGACATTTAGTGGGACAACTTTTACTTATTTTAATTTTTGAGATACATTAATTCGTCAAAGGACAGTTGTTTTCATAGAGCAGCAATTTTCAACCGGTGTGCCGCAGGAATGGCACTGGTGTACCTTACGGATGGTGTATATTGTGTGATTTATTTCATTTCAACGGTGTAGTTTTGAACTTTTGACAAGTGTGGTCACAAAAAATTTCCAGTAATACCGGTTTAAAAAATGTTGATTAATATTTTTATTACTAAGTATCATAAATAAATGTTTAAAAAAGACTTCGATAGCCACAAAGCCACTTTTGAGCAAAATACATAGGTAATTTCTATTATTATTTTTGTAAATCAATCAAAATTATACCTATATTTTGACAGGTCAGCAAAAAATAATTTTTGATGCACCGGAAAAATTTTAGAAATTAGTTTTTGGTTCCATGAGAGGCAAAAGGTTGAAAATCGCTGCCATAGAGTAAAGGCGATTGATTTGTTGGTTTCTTGTATGAATTATCACAAAAAAGTATAAATTTCGTTAACAAAAGTCATTGGACTTTGAAATATTGGTCAAATTCCCTCTATAACTTCCTATGATATTGAAGTCTTCTAAAATCTCCATAGAAATAACAGATCATTGTTGTGAGATTCTAGTTTTTTTCCCCTTATGGCGGGTGACAAAAATAAGTTACCGAAAAAAGAACAAAGACTGAAAAAATAAGAACATAAAAAAACAGCCACATAAGATGGAAAAGTCCTGACCCATTCGGTCTCTTGATGCTCAGTTGCGATCATCCTTAGCAGATGCACAAATAGTAGGACAATAGAGAAGATGGACCTGTCCATTTCCTCCCAGAGGCTGCAAAGGTTACAGAGTCAGGAAGAATGTTCAGTATATAATTGTTTTGCAAGACAATCATGTCCAGTTAGTAGTCGGAATTGAGTCACTACTTTTTCCCTTGGTAAGTGGTAAGTCTTATTACCAGAAATTCATGGTTTTGAAGAGTTCTCAAGTAATTCCTCGGTTGCTTGGTTTGGGTTTTATGGCGCAAGGTCCTATAGCGGACAAGCTGCGCCAAACGCAAGATAAGGTTCGACCAAGTAAAATGCATAAAATACTCAAATTAAAAGTCTATCTAAAAAAATAAGTATGTTCATTACCTTTTAGAACATAAAATAATATTTAAACACGACATTATGAATAAACACAGAAGTATAAGATTAACATAAAAAAATGAGTGATAGTTAAAAGTTTCGATGAAGTCAATTAGTTTAAGAGATATGAAAGATAAAAACATTAGATGGAATTTAAAAACTTTATGCCTTGTAAAAAATTAAAGAAGTTTGGGAAGTACTAGATTTATTTTCCCCAAATAAATCTAGTAAGTTTAAAATTGTGTTACTAAAAAAGTATTGGTCGTGACGATTAAAAAAAGGACAGACAATTAAAATATGGTGCATAGTAAAAGGGATCACACACGCTTTACAAACAGGGGCACTTTCTCCTAATAAAAGATGCCTGTGAGCAAAACGTGTGTCCGATACGAAGAGAAGTTAAAAGTATATCGGAGTGTCGTATTGGTATGGCATACCATAATGAAAGTACTGGTCGGATGTTGTGAAGCTTGTTTTGATTCTGCATGCCCTAGTCATTGCCCCAATTGTTCCATACGATGTTCCGAACAATTTGTCGGAGGTCATCGTATGTAATGGGTACATTTAGTAGTCACTGCATTTTTTGCAACAGCGTCCGCCAGTTCATTTCTAACAATTCCGACGTGTCCAGGTATCCTAGCATAAATGATACCGAAACCACGTCGGATGAGTTTTTTATGAATTATATGAACGGCATGAGCCAGGGGATGTCTCTGATACTCCGATGTCAAAGATTCCAACAAACTTCTTGAATCTGTATGTACGAGTATGATATAATTTTTAATTGAAAGAGTAAAAGTATATTTTGTAGCTTTGCATATGACTAAAAATTTAGTAGTAAAATTAGAAACGAATGATGGTAATGAAAATCTAAAAGCATTTGAGTCGCATACAAATGAGCAACCGGCATAATTATTGGATTTCAAACCATCAGTGTATATGGCTGAGTGGTCTCTAAAATAGTGACAATGCGCAATAAAAGTTTTCGATAGATAATTGCTTTAGTATTCGACCTCTCATAGCCAAAGAATACTTTCAAAATTGATAATTTATAATGATTCCAAGGCGAAATAGTGAAAAGAGGTCGTTTCACCACTGATGTGGGTCTAAGAGGAGTGTCCCTCAGGACATTCCTCATGCGCAACCGTAAAGGTGATTCAGGATGGTTTATTCCCGAACAGGCGGTCATAAGAACTGTCCAGGAAAAAAATTGTGTAGTGAGTTGGTTAGATGACTCAAGATGCGGTGGTACAGTCATAGCGACAATAAAAGACGTGTGGAGGCCAAAGATTCATGGCACACAACGTACAGGCTTTTGGCGGGTGAAGTACGAAAGACTCCAGAACTGGTAGGTAGGTATTTTAATTAACGTCGCACTGAAGCAACACAATGGGCTATTGGATCAAACTTGAAAGGAAAGATCCGAGGACAACACCACATAATATTGAACCGCGGTCAGATGGCGAGGTCAGACCTAAGTTGCTCCGGAACAGATCCTAAGTGCAGAGTGGTGTACCATATCGAGCTTTCGTAACAGACTGACGGATGGAGCCATAGGCTGCACATCCATAGTCTAGTCTGGAACAAATTAAAACTCGATAGATCCTAAGCATGGAGGACTATTCCGTCCCCAAGATGTATTAGCGAGGACTTTTAAAAGATTGAGCTTTTTTGCTCAAGACATCCGCAGCTGCTCGACTGGTTAGAAGGTAAGTTTCTGGTCGAAAACGATACCGAAAAACCTTACTCTGTCCAACACTGCAATCCTATTGCTATCTAGAAAGATTTCTGGGTAAGAATGCAGATTCCGACGTCGGCAGAAATGAACGCAGGATGTCTTTTCAGCTGAAAATTTGAAGCCGTTATCGACACTCCACCACGTCAATCGTGAGACAGCTGCCTGAAGTTGTCGCTCGACGTACCGGGAGTCATTGCCCTAGCAATGTATGCTCAGGTCATCGATATACAAATTACAATGTCATTTAGTGGCAGTTGATTTAGTATATTATTCATTTTTATACGAAACAGGGTTATATACATACGCTGAGGACACAACCCTGAGGTACGCCCTCTTCTTGAATACATAAATTTGAAAGTGTAGAACCTATGCGTACCTGATACTGTAGTAGCACACCAAAAAAAATTTTATATCGGTAGATGCACTCGAAATCCAAGAGAAAGTAAATCACGGAGGATTCCGTATCGTCATGTGCGATCATACGCCTTTTCCATGTCGAAGAAGATGGAAAATAGATGGCTTCGGCGTAGGAACACATGGCGTACTTATGTTTCGAGAGACAAGATGTAGATCTACCGTAGAGCAGGCAACCCTGAAACCGCTTTGAAATGGTGATAGAGCCTGAGTCGTCTCAAGGATGCAAACGAGAGGAACATTCACCATCCTTTCAAAAAGCTTGTACATTCAGCTTGTGAGTGCGATTGGCCGATAGTTATACGGATTGGTGGAATATTTTCCAGGCTTCGGAAAATGTATAACTATGGCATGTCTCCAAGCCAAAGGGAAATTATGTTCCTTCCATATGAAACTAAAGAGATGTAAAAGATTACGAAGAGAGTTACTAGAGGGATACTGTATCATAAGATAGCAGATGCCATCAGGACCAGGTGCAATTATCCTGGTCTTCTGAAGGTATAGCTTTAACTCCTCTTTCGTAAATGGACAGTTATAGGCGAGACGTATCCAGAATGGAAATTAAGGCGATGGGATTCTGCATGATGTTTTGTGCGTTGAAATGTCTCCAAATGAGTGTTTGAACTAGAAGCCGCAGAGAAAGCACGTGCAATGGCATTTGCTGTCTCCACAACCTCCAAGACAAGATGGTCATTCTCTTTAACAAACGAGATCTTATGTTCGGAATATAATCTGCCTTTACCATCTGATATAATGGCCTGAGATGTAAAACCAAACCAGTCGACTGCATCATAAATATAACGTCATGGGCGGCTAACAAGATCCTCCGTAGGTCACTACCAACAAAAAAGATAGAAATGAAAAGATGGTAGGTGAGCAGATGGCGAGGTATATGGCATGGAAGGTGAGGGATGTTTCGTGGAAGTAGGTAACTTCGCCGTTATTGAGCAGACACTGACAGCGATCTGTGATCAGCTGTTCAAACTGTCTCCCACAGGAATTGGTATCCCTACTTCCCCAAAGCACACTTTGAGCATTAAAGTCACCAAGTATAATAAACGGTTCTGGTCCACCAAGTTTTCAAGGCTCTGCTGTTGGATGATATCATTTGGTGGTAAATATAGAGTATAGATGGTTATAATGCGACGTACATTTATTCTGGTAGCAACTGTTTGAAAGGGAGTGTTTAGGGAAATAACAAGAGATGAGTATGCATGGGAGGTGAAGAGAGCAACACCTCCCGATACTCTTCCATCATTGTTTCCATCACTCCGAATGCAATCATATCTTCGCAGTGTCAGTCGGCTTCAGGTAAGTTTCCTGAAGTGCGAGACAGGCGGGATTGTACTCTGAAATCAAGGATTTTAACATCATCCAACTTATTACGAATGCCACGACAATTCCTGGTTCTGGAGGTTCTTCCATTTCGGTAGCTGTATCATCCTCCAAGAGATCCAACGCGTTGAGTTCTGGTTCTATCGCTTCAGCTGCATTCTGAAGGATATTAAGCGGTTTTCAACCATTTAAGTTGTGCAGAAATTGTGGATTTTTTATTTTGGTATGAAGACCAACGTTGGACGATGTTTCAAAGTTTTTCTTGATTTTAAGTTGGAGTTTGGAATTTGGGAAAGAGTGCTAGAACTTTCAGAGGATTGAAAAGTTGTGGTTTTGGTATTCTTAGTTTTTTTTTTCTGTATTTATTTGGGATGAATTTCTGGATGATTGGGGTTTCATTGCGCAAGATTTAGAGACGGACGTATTTAGCCGGGGTAATGAAAAATTTGGTAGTTGAAATTCACTTGCAAAAGGAGGATCGGAATTACTTTTTTTGCCGTTATTGAAGTTTATGAAATCCTAACCACAGGGGTTCGGGATTCCACGAGCTTCCGGGCCTCGGGAAAAAATATGTTTTGTTTCAATGGTTTGTGCTTTTTCGAATTTCCATTTCGGGCATGATTTTGAATAAGCCAAATGGTCCCCATTGCAGTTAACACAATGGGGGTGGCTTATTGCACGTTTCACTGTCGTGGCCCACTTCCCCACAACGAGCACATTTAGTGCGGCTTCGACAGAAAGTTTTCTAATGCCCGAAACCCTGGCGATTGAAGCAACGTTGAGGATTTGGAATGAAGGCGCGGACGGGACAGCTGAGGTAAACTGCTTTACTTTTAGACGGAAGATTGAGTGTGTCGAAAGTCAGGATGAGGTTCTTCATTAGAGGCATAGTCCCATTCTGACGACGAGCTTTGGTGCTCCCTTCTAGAGGGAGAAGTACTTTTATAATTATTACTCATAATAAGTGGTTTAAAAATTCGGGCCCTGCAGCACCACCCACCACCGAGTCCAACAAGGGGATGCAAGATTGCACCTGTGCTAATAGGGTCTATACGCTTACGAATCACCCTTGAAGCAGCCACCTCCTTTAACACTGTGCTCAGTAAGTGACCGATAGCTTGATTCCTAGCCAAAGAAGTTCAATCGACCAGACAATTGGTGTACACGGAACCAATACATTCCTGCCGTTTACAGACCGAAGCAGTGTTGGGCAGTATATTGCCCTTCAATTGCCAGGATTCCCTTTTCCAGGGACACGGGTCACCACGCACGGCAAACACATGGGTGATATAATCCTCAAGAGGAGCTGAAAGCAACAGAGTGGCGAAAAGCTTTTCAAGATGAGCCCTCACTTCCGAAGAAGCAATCACAATGAATGAGAAAGAAAAAGCAAAAAGCAGAGAGTAGGGTGAAAGGGAGAAAGGATCACTTAAGTACCCCGGGGTTGTGAAACCCGTACAAGCCTAACAGAAGGTATGCCCCTTAGGGCAGTAATTCCTTGGAAAAATCTAAAAAATCGATTGATTACCAGTTTTGCGATCTGGAAAGGAAATTGAGCACTTAATGTTTGTAGGGTAGCTATTCCCCTTTTGGCCAGGTAGTCGGCATTCTTGTTTGTAGTTACTTGTGATTCTACATAGTTGCTTAACTCGAAATGCGCACCTTAATTAATGAGTCAGATTGCATTAAAATTATATGGAAACTTCCATCTTGAAATGAAGTTTGTGAAGTGCTTTTTACCAAAATTTATCCTGACAAAAACTTAAAGTCATTCAATAAGGTATCTCTAAGCATACTAGTCTTCAAACTTAACAAATTGTGTCCAACATTCTAATTTTTTTGTTCAAAATTGTACACATCTGGTTGGGAAAGCCAGTAAAATATAAATACACTATCAAGAGAGTTTAATTACTTAAATAGCATTCTTTTTCACTACAGATAGTTTGGGTACTGTTGAAAATCACTTTAAAAGACCAGTAAACAAACGAGTTTCAGCTGCTTCTATTTCAAACAGAAAAAAGTAACTAACATGAAATTAAATTTTCTATTTCCGAGGCATTATTCACTGCGAATGTATATTACTTTACACCAGTACACGTTCCAGCAGCTTCCTCCCCAGACTTCAGACCATGTTACTATAGGAACCCCAGTACCAGTTAAGATGACGGGACCCTTATGAATCACTTTAATTGCCTAACTATACCTTATGAATCACCTTAACTACCTACCTACCTTATGAATCAACGGTTCATAAGGTAGGTAGTGAAACACAAGATAAAAATTTTCAAGATTTTTAGCTTTTCTAGACCAAAATGTGATGATTAAATTATGTGGATTAGAAATGTGGAGTTAGACTGGTGAAGTCCATTGTTAATTTTTCTTTGCATGACGATTAGATTTCTTCATGATTACATTTCTTCTTGAGAAACGCTTCGTGAGTAAAGCATAGGGAGTAGAATTTTTCTCCCCTCGTTATCTCGGAACCATGTTTTTTGACAGTATGTTTAGCTCATAAGCCGACGACATATGGGTCTTAACGGTTTTTACACATATTTAGTTAACTCTCTGAATGTCAAAACACCCATGACAAAATAACATTATGAGTGTCTGAAAGAATGAATCACAGGGGAAAAATTCTTTAGGTCAAGAAGGTCAGGACTGGTTATAAGTCCTACTGGAAAGACTACAAGATGCAGAACGGATATATGCATGTGAAATCCCTCAGTGGGTTAAGATTCTGTTGTATTATTGCAATGGGGGAATAAATATATCACCATTTTCCGTCATATATAGAAAATAATATTTCAACTTAGGTGAATCTTATCGCTGGAATTCCGTACTTAGATGAATTGAAAATATTTTGCAGAAAATAATTTCTTTTTATGGCGTTCAAGTCATTGTTCATTTAATGATGGGGAACTTTTTTCTACCAAAAAAAATTTTTTTAGGAAGATTTTTTTATTTTTTTCTTTGCATAAAGATTGTATTTCTTCTTGAGAAACGCTTCATAGTAAAGCATAGGGGGTAAAATTTTTCTCCCTTCTTTATTTCGGAACTACGTTTCTTGGCTTTATGTGTTTCACTTGTAAGTTGATGTTTGTCTTCCACTGATATATAAAATAGTGACTTGATTTTCTTTGTACAATTTTTGTACGTCTTTGTTATTTTTTTAATATCCCACTCCTGACCTCCTCGATCATCAGCATTGCAAGGACAGAACAGATGACTCTACGAAGAAGCACCACAATGGGTGCTGCCGTTACCTCCTAATAGGAATAATCACCAAAATATATTCGTTTATAAACAGATATTATAACCCTAGACCTACTGGGTAGCAGACAAACCCGATGACCATAAGCTTGAATCATAAGTAGACTGAGCATTGCTAATGAGAGGAGCTTCAAAAAATGTGATCAGCATGTCAACTAGTAGTCTCGTGACTGCTTTGTGAAAAATTGACTTGGCTGGTCAATTTGGCATTTTATCGCCTCGTTTCGAGATGTAACATCTTATGAGTGTTCCCCGATACAAATATACCGCCCCTCTCCTTATGCTGGGGCCCCCTGCAAAACAGCATGTAATCCCCTTAGGATATTACTTGCTTAGATAGATGTGTGTTTTGTTATTGAAAATCCAAATGGCTTTTTCGAGATTCAGAAGTGACCATACCAACACTCTCAAATTTCAAAATGGATGGAAAATTTTTCCTGTATGACCTAAATGCACCAACTCACAGGCTTCCTCGGCTCACGTGCTTTTGTGTGTTGGTTTGGATTCCCATGACCATATGAATTGATGGTTTTGGACTTTTAGAGACGAGTGGTTTCATGAACTTGGTCTAGCACGATCTAGATCAAGAAGAATTAGAAACAACAGAAATGGGTATCAGTTTTAGATCAAAGGGGCAGTGCTAAGGGCCAGAGGAACATTCATATGAAAACCCCACACTAAACGTGAGGATTTCAAAATCTATTTGAACATGAACATACCAGTCATGCACAAGTGTCTAACGACATAAAGAAGTCTCTGGTGGTCATAAGGTGTTGCAATTAATACTTCGTTCTACTTCAGAGTTCTAAGATGTATAGAAAAATGGATGGTTCCCTTCGGGAAGGCCTACTACCTATCTACAATCACAAAACCAAGTTAATACTCGCCACATTTGTTTAAAGTGCAGCGAATTTGATCCTGTAATGAACTTGAAACAGTTCAAAACTCACCTTTCCCAGATTTGAATCCAGCTAAATTTATTTATTGAATCAAACTTTTTTTTTTTGGGGGGGGGGACATTTCAGTGGGCATTTGAAGCTTAACTTCACACTTTAAAAAATACTTTGACTAATTTGCTGGAGTAGTTGCCTACGTTACTTGAAACTCGTATGGAAAATTTTAAAAATCCTGTAGTTTCTTATATATTAATTTTTATGTTTTAATTGCCACGTTATTCTTTAAAAATTTTTAATACTCTAAGAAGCTTAGTTTTTCAAATAAAAAATTGATAGCTGTTATCATCATAATAAGAGTGGAGGCTTTTTATACTAGAAAAAAGGGTTTATAGAATTTATTTTCCTGAAAATGGATTAGACTTTCATCGATTTTGGCGATATTCAACGTCTATCGTCCCCTTAATCGACGTCTTTTATACAATATAATAAAAAATAACAGATTAGTGAGTTTTTTAAGGTGCAAATGCCAGAGCTGGCAGTGTTTTTCCCTCAAGTAAGTGAACATACACTCAGGAAAAGTTTGTACTGATACAGAAGAGAGAAATACACACAGTGAGCTCGCAGGCTACTAGTGAAAATCGCAGGAAGTGCTTTTCAGATTTCAAGGTACACGGTCAAGTTAATTGGTTGAATTTAAGTTCGCAGTGGAGCAACGAAACGGGCTAAACAGGTATCAATACCAGAGATTTTCAGATTAAAAAATACGTATCGAGTTTCATTTGGGAGATTAAAGGAAAATTAGTTCTGCTGCATTAAAAGGGCTCGGTACTTTGGAAACTATTTTTTCTTTTAACTATCTTCCATTTATTTTTTCGATCTTTTAACTATTTTTTCTTTTGGAAACTATTTTCGGTTTTATATTCGATATTCAAATTTATTTGAATATCTGTAGAAAACAAGATACAAAATGTTCGAATGAAAAGATACAAATGGGTTTTTTTCGGATAAAGTGACAAAAGTACGAATATTTTAAAATTTTCAACAATTTTAAGATATATTTCTTCCTACTTCTTCAACACAACGGAGACACTCCTGGGAAAAACAAGCCGTGTGTGTCCGGGTATTATTGTGATGGGAAGTAATCACTTAGAAACGTGACACGAAAGGCAAAACAACAAGTTGCAGAATCTGCTCGATGTATCGCTGTGATGTCAAACTACCTCGTACCATTACTAAATGAGACCAGTTGTCGTGGCCGGGTCTCCTCCACACGTGAATGTGGTGATCATCTGCCTCAAGGCAGAAGCGGGATTTGTCACTAAACAAGATACGCTGTCATTCCACGCCTATCCACGATCCTCAAGCACGCCACTCCTCCAGATACAGTCGATGATGCTCGGTAGTCAAAGGTAGACGTCGTCTTAACTGACGACGTTCCTGTAGCCCTTCCTCCTCCCGGCACCTGACAATGGTTAATAATGCTACAGGATGGTGTTGGATGGTCAATTAGAAAGCTGTAGGAGAATTTCACCTCGTCTCAAAATCAGCATATCCTCTCTCGCATTTGGCCTAAGCTAACCAGAGCCTTCGTGGGTGCATGTGAAGCTTCATTGATCCATTGCTGCCAGCACCTTTCCATGGCAGTCGGTGTCCACGGATGACGGACGATTTGTCGACAAGACCAACCTACTTTCCGCAGTCTCTTAATCTGACCGCTTTCAAAGTGGGTGTTCTAGTGCATCGTTCAGTTATTTTTGGTCATATTTGATAGCAATTCAACGGGAATACCAAACCAGAATATTCACAACTAGCCTCTGACACCTCTTGAATGCATCACGACAAATACTTGACATGCGCCAGGAAACGGTCTTGAGTTTCATTAAGGTTTAAACTTGAATGGGGTGGGGGGTATTTCAATTAACGTCACGCTGGAGCAACACAATGGGCTATTGGTGACGGTCCGGGATCAATCCCAAAGGGAAAGATCCGAGGACAACACCACGTAATTTTGAACCATGGTCAGATGACGAGGCAACACCTGAGCTGGCACCCCACTCTCCAAACTTCCACACCACGCCAACGTGAGGACATTTGAGGCCACGACAGATTTAACGTGCACCAGCCCCCTTTGTACACGACGGTGTTTGGCTGGATTCGAACTCGCAACCCTTCGGTTGCTAGTCCGTTACTCTTCCAACCGGGCCACCGCGGCCCTTAAACTTGAATGATTTACATATCTAGTACATAGCATTTGCTGTCAAGCTAAATGGAGGTTGCGGAAATGTTTCTGGGTAGGTAGTTAATTAACGTCACACTGGAGCAACACAACGAAATTTTTCTGGGACGGAACGTGCTTCTATAGAGGAGATATTAAAGTAAAGTGAGCTATGATAACCTTTTATGTCCCAATGATCATGTGATCCAAAACAGTAGTCACGTGATCCTTAGACTCTTCTCTCCAACACACATATAGTTTGCGCATTCCTTCTTCCATAGCAAATGCATTAAAAGTGAAAGTCAACATGGTTCTATCGTGCTATGCATATGGATATTTTCCCAAATTTATTAAAGGTGGAAAATTACTTTCACAGGTGAGCGATTTACTTGTATTTTACATTTGTGTTTTTAAGTATTTGCTAGTAGGATCACAATAGATGTTCTAACTTTGGAATTCTTAATACAACCTGCGGACATTTCCCGTTCTATAAAAAGATTTCATAGATCTGCAATCAATATACACTGCTGGCCACCGTAAATGCAACACCCTGAAGGAAGCATGCAAATAATATGAAATTTACAACATGCATTAGCGGAGGTGAGATATGCAAATGATTAGAATTTCAGCGCAGACGCACATCACGCGCGCCTGTGGCGCCACTTCAAAGCGCTATTTAAGGCTTGGAGATTTCGACGATTTCAAGTACGGCAATTGTGTTTTTCTTGTGGTTTTTTCAAAAAAACGATCAATTATGCCTCGTAGAAAACAGCGATCATCTTTTGATCAAGTATCCGAGTTCGACAGAGGAAGGATAGTGGCCTACCGAGATTGTGGATTATCTTTCAGGGAAATCGGTAGTCGTGTTGGACGAAACCAAACAACTGTAATGCGGATATGTGATCGTTGGATGCAGGAGGGTACGACGGACCGACGTGTTCGATCGCATCCACCTCAGTGCACCACTTCACGTGATGACAGGCATATTGTGCGTATGGCAGTGACGGATCGCTCAACCACATCACGAACCATAGCACAGAACATTCAGTCTGTACCGCATCATCCAGTGTCTGCGCGTACCATTCGACGCCGTTTACAGCAGAGTGGTCTGTCCGCAAGACGTCCATTGCTTCGTCTACCCTTGACGCAGAACCACAGACGTTTCCGCCGCCAATGGTGCGATGAAAGAAGGATGTGGACGGCAGAATGGAATGAAATTGTCTTTACTGACGAGTCACGCTTCCGTCTGCAACACCACGATGGTCGGATTCGAGTCTGGAGACACCGTGGAGAGAGGATGCTGAACAGCTGCGTTATGCACCGCCACACTGGTCCTGCACCGGGTATTATGGTATGGGGCGGTATTGGATATCACTCTCGCACTCCTCTCGTACGCATTGCCGGTACTTTAAACAGTCAGCGCTACATCTCCGAGGTGTTGGAGCCAGTTGTCCTTCCTTACCTTCAGGGCTTGCCCACAGCCATATTTCAACAGGATAATGCGCGACCACACGTGGCACGCATTGTCCAAGGGTTCTTCGTCAATCACCAGATTGAATTGCTTCCCTGGCCAGCTCGCTCTCCGGATCTTTCGCCGATAGAAAACATGTGGTCCATGGTTGCTCAACGATTGACCCAGAATACATCCCCAGCTGCCACACCAGATCAACTTTGGCAACGTGTGGAAGCTGCTTGGTCTGCTGTACCCCCAAGAACACATCCAAAGTCTCTTTGAATCAATGCCGAGGCGTGTGGCAGCGGTGATCTCCAACAATGGCGGCTACTCTGGCTACTGATTTTGGCAGGAACCACACTTCACAGAAGTCTATAAATTTAATCATTTGATACTTGGTCAACATGTTATCTACAAAATAAATTTTGTTGTGATATCTCTTGTCTTTCTTGGTGTTGCAATTTGGGTGGCCAGCAGTGTATATCTAAAATAATGTTTTTATAACTGATGTTCGAGTGTGTTTGTTATTGAGAATTGTACATCTATAAGAGCTTAAAATATTAAAAATAAAAAACCAAACTTTAAAAACTTGTGTGAAATCGTTCTCTGTTTTGGCGATGATTTTTTTTGGTTTCACCTGCTGGTCTTCGGTCTGCTCTTATGACTACTTTATATTCCTTTGGCATATGTTCCAATGCTGTTTTAAACGTTTTAATAAGATCATTGTGCTCATGAAACATCCTTTGTAAGTTTAACACAATCTGACGTCTTGTTCCTGAGATGTAGGCGCACCTCTGGTCAGTTTCCATTTGTTCGTTTTCAATAAAATATAGTTGTAGTAATTTAGGTGGTTGATCTGGCAGCGGAAGCAACGATCCCGCTTTATGGTAAATCTGCCCTTGCACCATGAATGTCGATTGAAATCCGAGCTGTTCAACAACTGATGTGGCGCCGAATGATGTCATTTGGAAACATGAGTTGTATTTTCTGATGTTACTAAGAAAATGTTTTGTCTCGGACGTATCTCCTGATGTGTAAGTCAAAAGTTCTTGTGGAGGTGGTTCCAGTTGGCAGAGTTTCACTTTTCCATTTTTGCAGCAAATACCAGGAGACTGACTTAAACTTTTTGGCTTGACAGTAACTACAAATCATTTCCATTTTTCCGATGGTAACACCTGCATGCTGCGAGTAGTCTATGTGAATCATAGTGTAATCCTTCCAATGCTAAGCTAAAATGTTGCTCAGTCCGTGATCGTCTGGCTCTATCTCTCTTATCCTGTAGTCGGGTCTCAAGCTGTTGTACTAACTCTAGATGTAATAGCTCTATCTCTCTTATCTTGTAGTCGGGCCTAACTCTGCTGTACTATCTCTGAAGCTCTAGATATAGCAGCTCTTTCGCGCAGCGTCTCAAATCTTCTATTCCTCTCCTCGGGAGTTTCTTGTCTACGTTGTTGTTTAATTTGTTAGCCTTTGAATGCACTTGTTCAATCGCCTTACGTATCCTTGGAGACATTGTTACAGCAATGAACAATGAATGTTGATTAATGAACTTGAATCCAAAATGCGCATATACAATCAACAAAAGTAGCAAAATGAAACTTTCACATTCACTGAAAGATGATAAACTGGAAGACTTGCCGAGATAGCTTCCCTCAAATACGATCATCCAAGATTCGAGTGAGTGCTGCAATTTTCTCGAACATCATGAGTCCAAGACCGGGGCATAATGATTTCTAAAAATTTCCAGAGGGTTCAACAGAGTTCTATTCATTTCCACAATCTTCTAGAAAGTTCTACCGAATTCTATTTGCTTCCCCAACCTTCTAGATGGTTCTACAAAGTTCTAGTCATTTCCACAACCTTCTACATTAGACACATTCGCATCACTAACTTTAAATAAAAAATGTTGTCACCAAGAAGAGCGATAAAAAGCCAAATCAATCAATCAAGTTGAATTTTCGCGTAGCAGTCACATGACTAATAGCCACATGTTGGTCCCACTTTTTGAAGCTCTTCTCAATAGCGATACTCAGTCTACTTATATTTCACGTCTATTCGTGCTTCCCGTACATATTCTGAACTTGATGTCGCTTAGTCTCCGCAGGCGACCCCTTCTTATCCCGCATTTAAGCAGGTGGCGAGCGGTGGTTCGGTCGCATACGCAAATTATCAAGTTCGCAAACCCGCCAACAGGGAACGCAGCCCTTGAGGCGCAGCCTTTTTGGCCCGCTCAACCCTATGTTCAGGGCAACTACTGCCGCCAAGATAGACCGTATGCAAATTCGAATGCTACAGAGCAAACGAATAAACAAAAAACGTGTCAATGATGAGAGGAAGAGTGGGACCCTCCCATTTTTGTACCCTCCACGTCATGCGTAAGAACACACAAGTGAACTGCGGCAACAAGATCCGGCGGGCCACACATATCGGGACGCCTTCCACCCGAAGTTGCCCGAAGGCTTGACCCCGAGTAGGGAGCCACTAGTACGCAACCCAACCGGACCCTCATATGACAGGGAGGTACACCATTAGTCGCCTTCTACGACACGCAGGGCTGCGGTGGGGTTATTCTACTGCCCGCCCCCACACGGGGAACTTGATGTCGCTTGGCTAGTTTTTCGAATACGATTTCATCATGTCGATAATAAAAATTGGAAAGAATGAATTCTGAATCTGTTTTTATGGCTGATTGGCCAACGTTTTTTCGATTAAACTGCGATAAACGACATTTTAAGGTAATCCCGATATGTATCGTGCGAGAGAATTCGTTAAAAGGAAGTAAAATCTTCACTCTTCCTCTGGTTTGTTTCAGCTGAAAATACCTCTAATTTTTCCTTCAGTAATGGTGGGTATGTAATTAAATTTCGTCACACTGTAGCAATGGAACGCCTCCAATAATGGGACCTTTAACAAAATGGGTCAGAATGTTGCTCTCAATTATAATATGAGACTACTTACTAGCCTTATTAATTGGAATGGTTAATTTTTATTTTTTGATGTGGTGGTGGCAACACAACAAAGATTGTATTTTGAAAACTATATCACCAATATATACCGATGTTCTTTTATCTTTTCTCGTTATACACAATTTAAATTTTAATTGGAAATCGACAGTGCAAAGTGATGAATAATCTCAAATGCAAAATTTGAGATTCAAAAGCTAAAATTCGAACGAATAGCGATGGCAGATGGAAGTATTTTGCCCGGCTCATTTTTGTTTGAGTAAAATTTGTAACATTTGTTTAGTAAGGAGTCAAAAATATGACATTTTAATCTCACAAGTGATATCAATATTTTATCTGGTGTCTATTTTATGCACTATAATGATAGCTGTTTTGATGTATGATTGTATACTTGCAGATGCATTTTAATTTTTTCCTGCTACGAAATCTGGAAAACATGCAAGCAATGAACCATATCTTTTCTTAACCTTTATAAAACGATTATTGTTCGAACTACGAAAATATCTCAATAGAAATATTAGTAATTAGATTATAAGCATCAGTAGTACTTTGACAGACCTTTTTCATGCACTTATTAATATTTGGAAACTCTTTCAGGAATCTCACTACAAACAAATGCTGAATAATTTGTATAATCTGTAATGATATGTTATTCAAGTTCATCTGATCAAACAAAAGAATTTTCTTCCATTTATTTTTCGAATATTGCTTGCTAAAATTCTAGGTTTTTGTATTTATTTACTAATGCCAGTGTTTGAAACTTTCTAAATTCTGAAGGCTCAAGGATTTTTATTTTCTAGCCAAATGTACATGTGTCCCAAAATTTTGGAAGAGATGTATAGACCTCCCAATCCATTTGGCGACTTTTTTTCGTCGCCAACCCTGACATTACTTGGCGACTTTTTTCGTCGCCAACCCTGACATTACTTGGCGACTTTTTTCGTCGCCAACCCTGACATTACTTGGCGACTTTTTTTCGTCGCCAACCCTGACATTACTTGGCGACATTATTTTAACCTAAAAAATATCAATATAACAGATGTATTACAAAAACTGTACATAAGTTGAATAAATTTATTCTAATCTTATAAACAGATTTCACTTTAAATGAGTGTTTCCTGTTTAAACGAGGTTACCAGTCATGAACTGAACCCTCAGTTGCACACCATTAGATTTTTTTTGTAAAATGGAAAACGAAATTTCAAAGCAAACCATTATAGAAAAAATTCCCTGGATCCTAATTGCGTCCTACTGCAATAGCTACTGGTGAACCAAATGAAAATGGTTATGGTACGTGGTCTATATATACATAACGTAGGGACACTGTAGGGTTATTAGAATAGAGTGAAAATAAGTGGGGGGTTACCAAAACCCACATAAATCGAAATTGAGCGTTGGCAACAAAATGAAGTCGCCAAATGGATTGGGGGTCTATACTACATCTGTTCCAATTTTTGCATTTTATCAATGTTTGTTATTTTGCTAAAAAAATGCAATTTACACAAAAGATATTATTACTTTTGGAATTCAATGCTTTGAAAGTTAAGTAGTAAATTAGAAAAAATTAATAATGTATTTGAAGTGTATAACATGTCTTGAAAACTTTGATTTTCTTAGACAAGTCTTTGTTGCATTTAAATTAAAGTAAATTCAGTTTGTACTCAAGTACTCACTCAGTTTGTATTCTGTTTGTTTTTTTGTGTAAATCAATCTTGAGAGTTAGATGCATGTTTAAGAAGTGTATAAAAATTTGTCGAATTAGAAATATGTGCTATTACTGCAAGTGTTTAAAATTAAATGGGAACCAATTTGAAGTAAATTTAAAACTAGGTATTACAGCATTCAGTATACTGAATTGTGAATTTCTAAAATTTTAATGATTATCTATCAAATATATATTTTGTTAATTATAATTCCAAATGTATTATCTTTCTATTTAGCACCATTCACTTTTTACTACAAATTCTATCAATTCTTGTATTTTAGATACCAGAGTTAGTCAAGTTTGGAAGAAAAACTTATCTCTTTGTTCTTTGTGCAACTATACTACCAAGAGAAAATTTTATATGATGAAATATCAAGTTGTTCATTCCAAGGAGCATCCTTTTATCCGTCCACATTGTGGCAAAGGCTTTACTCAAATGGGAAATCTAAGTATCCACTTGACAAATCGCATTGGTAAACAATGCAAAACACTTCATCATTTAAAAGTGGTGTGACAAAAGGGTTGTCCTGTAACATAGCTTAATGTATAGGATTTTTCTAAGTTTTTATGTTTAAAGCAAAATAAATTCATAGAACAAATAACTCCAGTTATGGGCAAGGGCAATAAGGGAGGCTTGAAACCCTGCTTTAATATATCACTGAATAATAGTTATTGTTTCAAAACCCAGTAAGGAAATGTTTAGATATCTGAATTATTGTCTATGTTGAATAATTAGGTGTTTTGTATTTCTCTATTGCAAAATGCATTTGTGCTTGTCTGATGTAAAATTTAGCAGCACTTTGATCAATCACTATTGCCAAAAATATTTTACCATTATTTTCTGAGAATGTAACAAATTTCAACAATATCATCAAGTTTTTCTCATTAAAAGTATGTAGTTTCAATTTTCCAAAAGTAAAACAATTGAAATTTTAACAATATTTTGCTTTTCATCTATACTTGTTTTTAAATATATCTGATGTGTTTTGGTTCGTTAAATAAAATGAAATGAAGTTATGGGACCATATTGAATGTACTTATATAAAATTAAGTTCTATAAAACATTTCTAAGAAAATCCTATATTTTCAGTATCAAAATACTAAATTTCATATTTTAAGATTTTTCCAAGTGATGTATTTTCTTTTTGTTGTATCATAGGTAACGTTTTACATCATTCACATATAAAAAGTTACTATTTTGATTTTGGGCAAACTGAGTCATTTTATTGTATTTGCATATTTTAACAAAATATGACATTGACTTCATACTTTTGTATGATCATGTACTAATTAATGACATTGAAATAAGTTTGGATAAATATATTTTAGAAATCTCATTTTTTGTAGCATCTTTGAATTAAAAAAATTACATTGGATTAAATTGCTCATATCTTCTCATGTTTTACCCACATGATTAAAAATTATTTTAACTGAAATTTTTAAAAAAAATTATACTTACATGCATATCTTGTTTTACTTTATCCAAATCTTTTTCTTTCTTTAATGGTATTTTTCTTTCAGGTTATGTCTTTATGACTTTGAATCAAAGAGATGGAAGAAAAAAATACAATTGTTCTTCATGTCAGTATACAACACACAGGAAAGGTGATTTTACAAGACATTTGGTAGTTCATTCTGGGGAGCGTCCTCATATATGTGATATATGTGGGAAAAGCTTTACTCAAAAAGGCTCTTTGAATGTTCATTTGAAACTAATTCATTGACTGCAAAATTTTTTCTTTGAGTAATACAGGGATGCTGACCTCTGGTGAGATGTTTCAGGGATTTGAGATGTGATTTTCAGAAATTATGTATTTTCCAGAATGTTTTCAACACTGTTATATTAACCAGTTTTATAAATGTGATATCTTAATCATTAAAGACTAGCTGTGAAGCCGTTTGAGAGGAATACAACTTCCTCTAGAAAAGTCCTTTTTGTTGCCAATAGCAAAAGAACCTCAATAAAGATGGACACAATAAATTTAGTTCTGAAACTAAGGAAATTGAAATATTCATAAAAATCAACTAATAAAATATAAATCAGAATTTTTACTTTTGAGTAAATATTGTTTGGTAAAATGTATTCCTGGGATTTTACACAAAACATTACTCTCCTGCCAGTACACCAAACTTATTGACTCAGCTCATGAAAGTACTTCAATATAATTTTATCCAATAATGGAGAGAGGGTAAAGTGGATTTTTGGTTTTGATGCATTAATTCTGTTTTAGAGAACTATTCTCATAACAATTCCACTTTTAAAATAGAATTTCAATATTTTTCTGCAACTCTTTTTCAAAGCAGGTAGGGGCCGCAGTGGCCCGGTTGTAAGAGTACCGGAAATGGGGCTGATGCACATTAAATCTGTTTTGGCCTCAAATGTCCTCACGTTGGCTTGGTGTGGAAGTTTGGAGTGTGGGGTGCCAGCTCAGGTGTTGCCTCGTTATCTGACCATGGTTCAAAATTACATGGTGGTGTTCTCGGACCTTTCCCTTCGTAATTGATCTCAGACCGTCGTCAATAGCCAATTGTGCTGCACTAGTGCGACGTTAATTAGTTACCATTACGATTCAAAGCAGATGGGATTTTTCTGGTGTGGATCCTCTATATGTAGATAGATGGTTTATAAAAATAAGTACTCAACTCAAAAATTGTATTCTGTAGCTTGTATGCATAATTATAACATTGCACCATGGTTTCTGAGACCTGACGTCTGTTTGATCCATTCTTCATTGGGTTTTATCATTATATTTCAATGCTTACCTTACCTATAAGTATTTTTTAAGGCTGTAGATTCAAAATTCCTTTTGCTATAGCTAATTCTAAGATGAATTGTTCTAAGAAATAAAAATTTAAAAATCAAATGATCCTTTATTACTTTAATTTTGTTTTAAGAAATATTTATGCCATTTATTTTTTTAATTGTAGCCAAAAAAGGTGGTCTCAGAAACTAGTGCATTGACTTGATGTAGTACTTGATTGTAACAGCATAAAATGTTATTTTTTAAAAAATACCATAAAGAAAGTTCATTTTTTAACCTCGGCATATTTGTTTTAATGCTCTACACTTGTTCCTTAGACAGTTCAATAAATAACATTGCTAAACTTTAAGTTTTGAATGCCTGTGTTATTTCAATTGATTTTCAATTAGTACTGTCTTTCACAATTGTTTTCCTATTAAATTTCATAATTATATCCCTCTATATATCTGTCTAATACTAGTTTGTCTATTTATCTTCAAACAAAAATCCTTCACATATTTTCCAAGTTTGCTGAATGTTTTGAATTTACACACTATTCTAAAAATATTTTTCTTTAGTCGGTTTAACATCTTAGTAGTAACATAATATAACTGAATGTAAATCTTGTTCTTAATGTTCTATATTGTTTAACCTGCTAATGAATTTTCGTAATTATACATTTATTTCCTCTGGTAAAAAATAGAACTGTATTTTTATAATATTTACGTGCTTGTTAATGGTAGGTTTCGTGATCCACCACACCAAGGAGATATTTTAACTACAGAGCACTAAAATTATATTCTCGTTCACGTGTGCTATTTACTGTAAGTATGGGCCATGAAGAAATCTAGAGTTTAAGTAACAACAATTCTATTACTAAAAACTTGTCACGTTTTATGCACTATATGGGCCCATCCAAAAAGTGTTTATGTGACTCTTGGTTTGTCCGCTGCGCCAGCAATCTGCGAGTTGTAAGCCAAAATTAGTATGAAATCTTAATAAATTGTTTCGTGAAATTAAAATTGTTATTATGTAACTGAAATCTTGAACTGCAAGACTGCCACAGGTGACTTTTTGAAAATTCGCCAAAGGTCAACGAAAATGTTAGTTAAAACAAAAAGTCCCTTTGTCCCTTATTAAGAAAATATTTAGTTTTTAAATTTCTTGGCGAGATCTTCAATGCCTGTTTCATACTTCATTAACACATTTTGTGCTTTAGCTGATTCATTTTGTACTTGAACAACTAAAATTGCTACTAAAATAGGGTTTAAGAGCATACTTTTTCTGCTTCTATTTTTAAAAAATTTATGCTTCTATTGCTATTATTTCACGAGTGCTTCGGCTATGATAGCCCTTGAACTGTCATTACAAATTCTGACATTGGAAAATTCATTTCATACGAAGAAAATATCTAGATTTTAGAAATTTTCAAATTGGTACTGATAAGTCTTCTACACATATTTTATATTAAATTAACACATTTTGTGTCATTTTTTAACTAATTCATTTAAATCTGGTTATCTAAAACTGAAGTTAAAATGAGCATTAAAGCTGTCTGTTCCATTACTTTTTAGAATTCATGCTATGAAGTTACTATTTTACCAGAATTTTTAGTGTGGCAGCCCTGTACGTGAACTTTTAAAATTTATTTAAGCTTCTCAGTATCATGAATATGATAAAGTTCTTGCACTTTTTTGTTTCAGAAAGGTTTTGAATGTAGAAATATTCAGTTTTAAATGTTATAAATAACTTGTTTTTGGAGTATGAAACAAATTTTTGAATGCTGAAAATTTGGAGAAAAAATTTCTCAATATTAGGATTCTGGATTTCTAATAAAACAAATGTTCTGGGTGTTGCTATTAGTATTTTCTTTTCCATTATAATTTGTGAGACATTCTCCAACTGGACAACAAGACCCTTGATTGTTCCTAAAAAATTACATTTATAGCATTGTTATGAATCTGAAATAATCTTGTTTCTAATGGCTATTTAAAAACATTTTTGCATTATACTTGTACACTGACATGCCAAAAGTCATGGGATAGCAGTATGCAAATTTACGTGTTGTGCTCACATCGCATTAAGAGGGTAAAAGAGTCCGATGGTTATCGGTGCTGTCTGTTGGACTCTTGAATGTCTTATAAAACGTTTAATGATGTGATAATGGCTGCCTGACAAGAATTAACCAAGTTTGGATGTAGAATCTTTGTTGAAGCTCGATGCATGGGGCATAGCATTTCGGAAGTTGAGAATTTTAAAATTCCTCACTCCAGTGTCAAAGATGTATTGAGAGTATATCATTTAAGGCATTTCCTCCCACAAGGGACAGCTCAGTGGGCAGCCACGACTGCTGAATGATCAAGACCAACAACGTCTGAGCAGAAGCGTCTGTGATAACATACAAATGAAAATGCATGAACTGATTGTCACATTCAGTGAGGGATGTATTAAAGCTGTGCCTGTGAGGTCCATGCTGCGAAATTTGTTCATAGGATGGCAGCAGAAGACTGTCTCGAGTACCTTTATTCACAGCACATCATTAGCTTCAGTGCTGCACCTGAGTTCATGAACACATGCATTGGACCCTAGATGACTGGAAGAAGGTAGCATGGCCCAATGAGTCACGTTTCCAGTTGGTACGAGATGATGGTTGAGATCGGGTGTGGCACAAAACCCATGAGGCTATGGATTCAACTTGTCAACAAGGCATTGTGCAAGCCGGTGGTGTTTTCATAATGGTGTGGGGAGTTTACCTGGTATGAATTGGGTCCCTCTGGTCAAATTGAACCGGTCATTGACAGCAAATTACTATGTTCAGATTCTTGGTGGCCATTTGCAGCCCTTTACAGACTTCCCTTACCCCAATAAAGATGGGATGTTCCAGAATAATGATGCTCCATGTCACCAGGCCCATTTTGTTTGTGATTGGTTTGAGGAGCATTCTGGATGATTCTAGCACATGATTTGGCCACCTAGATTGCCAGACACATGAACCCCGTGGAGCATATCTGGGATATGATCAAAAGAGCCATTCATGCTCAAGGGCCAGCACCTACCACAACCATAGAATTATAAGTGGTTATCGAGACATCCTGGCTGAACACACCTCTCCTGTCGACTTCTGCCGATTAGTTGAGTCCATGCCACATCGAGTTGCTACACTATAAGTTAGACGAGGCTTCACACAATATTAGAGGTATACCAAGACTTTTGGCACTTCAGTCTACTTATTTCTATATTGGGAGATAAGTGTTTGCATTCCTTTGTCATGGGTTTTATGTGTCTTCAACTGATCTAAGGATTATACTGATAGATACTGGCAAAAAGCATTATGTCAATTGAAGGGTCCAGTTTGCACAAATTGCGCCAATTTTTCAATGCAATTAAAAAAAGCTATTTCGTAAGACATGTTTCTGTATTTTGTGCTTAAATTATTTTCTGTAGGTATGACTAAAAGAATTGTACATGCTCCCAGTAATCGTGGCTATGTGCGGCATTCCTGTTCTACATGTAGCTATTCAACATTAGGAATAAATGATTTTAAAAGGCACTTTATCATCCATACTGGTGAACGACCTTTTCGTTGCGGGGATGTAGAAAGTCTTTTAATTAAAAAGTAAATTTTAAAAAGCATCTGTTGACGCATGGGAGTTAGTTTTCATGAAGAAAGGTACTTTTAAATGTGAATCTCCTGTTTTATAGACAAAGTATGGAAAGAACTTAAGAACTCATAATTTGTGGTGTTAAAAGAAAATGTCTTTTTAGTATTGCATTTCTTTTCTATTGATCAGATTTTCTCTAACTGATCAGTGGGCCTGTTAAAGTTTCTGAGAAATTTAAAATTTTCTCAACTGTTTAAAAGCTAAAATACCAGTTTGCTGCATTGTTAAAAATATGCATTGCCAAGTTATTAGATTTGAAATTTGTTTAATTTTTTCAGGCTCCACTGAACAATTTTGAATTAGAAAACATGATTAGAGTCTGCTTTCTTTGCTAATACTTTTTGTTTCAGAAACACTAAATGTGAAAATGTTCCATTTTAAATGCTGTGAATAACTTGTTTTATATTGGAAATATTAGTATAAAATTTTTTGAAAACAAGGTTTGTGATGATTAAATGTTCTGAGAATGTTGCTATTTGTGTCTCTTTTGCATTACAATTATCAGGCATTCCAACTGATACACCTATGAATGTTTCTGAAAAATGTCATATCTGTGCTGTGATTACAAAACTGAAATCTTGTTTTTATATATTTCCTTGTAATTAGTGTGAATTTTTTGGTTTGCCACGTGCCATTTTTTGAACTTCAGCACAACGTATAATGTATAGTTTATTTATGGTGTGAATATACCCACTATATAAATTATGTTAGAGTATTCATTTCAACTCTCTCTCTCTCTGTTGCAATTTCTTTGTTTTTTTAATATGATTTTGCTTGTAACAAGGAAGTTATCTTCTGGCAGCAACTTGCATCACATTGTCTGCAATGTAAAAAATATGTGTATATAAGTACAAAATGATTGAACCACATGTACCATTTGCCTTTGAATTAATGTGACTCTTGCTCACCATACTGTTGCATGTTCGATTCTCAAGTGTTTTAATTTGGTATAATTCCTTATTAATAATTTCCGCATTCAAATTTTATAGTTTATTTCTTTAAAAAATTGAAACTCTAACAAAATACAATAGATTTGTTTTATAGTGACTCAATCTTACTACTCGCTGTGATATAATAACCAATTGAGAAGGCCTAGGCAGTTCTATAGCTGTAATGCTATTTTATGATTGATATAACGACCACAGAAAAGGTAAAAATCTCATTACAGTGACCTTCAGTTGATGTTGTTGCCTTGATTCATTGGCCCTCAGGGGCACATTTTTAGGTGTGCACTCTACCCAAGACAAGTGCTCAGCGTTATCCATTGAAACAAAAAAGAAAATCTTAGAAAGCATCACCAAAAAATATCTTTTGAAAATGAAGATTGCCAAACTGTTTACCTTCCTTTTAGCACTCTCTTTGCCATAGCAAAGAACAGTGACACCATATTTGAAGCTGTAGGTGGGACACTACAGTTCAAACTTATTACTCATTAAAGATAGTTTCTTTAGCGATGAAGTGTTTTTCTTCTGAAATTGCAAAAATATATGCAGTGTAGAAATCACATTCCCTTTGCCACCCCATGCCCTAAAAGTGAAAGGAATACTCAATATATCATCCCTGGAGTGAAGATATCCCCTTAGGATTGTTCTAACAATCTAACAGGAGTTTACTGTAGTAATTGTTATGACAGGAGTTTACTGTATTTGGAATTCATCTTGTTGGAATTCAATTTGTTTCTAAATTTTTCTAATGTGTTTTAGCTTTTGCAAAATAAATTAAAATATTGAGAATATAGCTCTAAGAGCAAATTGGGTTTTATTCTTGTGTATATGCATACATGAAAGTTATTTGCATAAAAACAACTCTTAATTTTCGCCTTGTATAATTTTTCATATAATGTATTTCCTTTTTGTCTGGATCATGTACTTTAAAATTGAAAATTGTTTCGAATTAGATATTTTGAAAATTAGATTTTATACTCCAAACTAAATACTTATTTAATTGTATTTAGAATTATACCTCACACCCCTCTAAGTGCATCCAACTCCTCTAAGATGGATTTCTAATGATTTCTTGTTTTACACAAAACAAAATTGTGTGCTATGGTTGGCTTTTATAAAAAATGAAATAAGTTAAGGATTTTTAAAATATATGTATGTAAGAAAGTTAGGAAAATATTCTGTCTTCTCAAATAAAATAATTTTAAATTAAATTAATACAGTGTACTTATTTAATCTTGCATTATGAATAAATGTTATAAAGAGATCAAATACCTGACAAAATTCATACAAGGTAATTTATTCTTTTGCATAGTGAAATAAAAGCATTTATTCAGAGTTTATCTTGTTGACAAATTTACAATGGTAATGATTTTGTGAAATTTGGTAATATTGTTTTGCTTGTCTTAAAAATGCTTGATGATTTTAATTTTACTATCTATTAGTTTTGAATATTGTTTTGAACCTCGTGAAAAATGCTGATGTATTGAATTTTTTATTCATTACATATTATCAGTGAGTCAGATTGAAAAATTAAAGAATATCAAGTTAACTTAAAATATAAGCCCTTGAAAATTTGTTACATGTATTGAGATATTGCATTTGGAGATGCATCTAATATTGCATATCAACTTGACGAGCAATTCAACTAAAGGATAGGACATGGCAGTTCTAAAGCATAGTTTTAAAACATGTGTAGCAAAAAGTATGCACTGCTTTTAAGTTTCCCAAAACTATTTGTCCTTGACAAAGAGCAGATATCAATTGGGAGATAATTTATTTTCACAATCATTTGTGCATTGCAAAATTTAGCCTTTTTAAAGCTTAGTCTTTGAATTAAAAATATATTCTTGCATGTGGACTGGATTGAACATATCTTCTGGTGTCTTGCATGATTAAAAATTACTATTTTAACAGAAATTTATAATCTGTGTGCTGTTAAATGCATAATCTAATTTACATTTAAAATGTGTTCTGTGTATTTCCTCCTTTAATATTATTGCTCTTTCAGGTTATGCCTTTATGACATTGAAAAAGAAAGATGGAAACAATAAATACAAATGTTCTTCTTGCCGATATTCAACTCACAGGAAGGGTGATTTTACAAGACATTTAATAGTTCATTTTGGAGGACATTCTTATACATGCGATAAATGTGGGAAGGGCTTTACCTTGAAAGGGAACTTGAATGTCCATTTGAAAAAATTTCATCCACTGTCTGCAACATTTCAATAGTTTCTTTAAGGAATACAGGGGTGCCAACCTCTGATGAGAAATTTTGGAATTCTACAAATAATGAAATTGCCGATTATTATTTCCTTATGCATGTATATAGATCGATGTTTTAAAATTAGTACTGTAGAACCTTGATTACCGTTGGTTATGTGAACGAAGGCCTTCTCGGATAATACCAACATAGTAACGCAAATCAGCCTGTATACAAAAAGTGTATACAAAACTTACTGTATTATTTGTTACTACTATACTCTGAAAGATTCAGAAAGCAAGGATTAAGAATAATCTATATGCAGATTTTGTCACAGTATACACTTGTGATAATTTTACAATAAGTCAAT
Source organism: Meta bourneti (assembly GCA_933210815.1). Lineage (NCBI taxonomy): Eukaryota > Metazoa > Arthropoda > Arachnida > Araneae > Tetragnathidae > Meta > Meta bourneti. The sequence continues at coordinate 66,213,777 of OW119928.1, forward strand.
GTAAGATGTACATTTTCATACTTTTGAAGTGTTTATTTTTCATGTTATTTGCTAAAATGTTTTATCCTTTTAAGGTTTGACTGGTGATATTTTTGTCTATTTTTATTGAATTTTATTTTGTCTTTTGTTAGGCACAGCATATCCATTTTTGGATCTTGTGCCATAAAACCCAAACAACCATCTACCTGCCAGACCAATCTTGGATAAAATGCACACTTGTGCCCAAACTTTATTCTTAGTATCAAATTGAGCTTGGATAACAGACACTTGGTTTATCAGAGCTTAGATAATCAAAGTTCTACTGTATTTAAACCTGGAAAATAGCTTTCAAGAGTAACAATTCTTTTATGGGATTTGTATGTAACAATATTAAACATTGTCAACTATTTTCGAAAATGCCGTATAGAAGTAGCACATTTCATATGTAGAATATTTGTTAGATGCTACCTTTGTTTAAGTGCCTTATAACCATTTACATTACTAATTTTTGAATTTCAAATATCTGTATTAAGTTTAGTTACATTTTTCAGTTTTTCTTCTAAAAATTTCTAATTGTTCCTTATGTTATTCACTCAAATGTGTTTTTTGATAAAATGTATTATAATTAAAAAGTACTGGAATACCATATTGCCTCTGTCTTGCACAATACTTACATAATTTATACATCTGAATGCACATAATATAATTTAAGCTTAAATTAAGACATGCTTATTCAACCTTGTTTCAACAAACAGCTATTATAGAGAACAAATACTTGGACAAAAAATTACAAACATTATAAATTTGTTTTTAGTATAACACAATCAAGACAATCAGAAATAAATTTGCAATAACTGACAGGGCTGTCAAAGGCAACTAAATGGCTACTTTTGCAGCTATTTCTCAATGTGGTGACTAGGGGCATCTTTTGAAGCAGAATAGTCTAAAATACTCTTATTTTGAAACTTGTGATTTTTTTTAATTCATGCTTTTCTACACTGCGTTTTTTAAAGATCCTGCATCAAAGATGTTGCTGGGGGCAACCAAAACTGCTACTAAAATAAGTTTTAAGAACAGATTAATTTTGCTACTATTAAGAATTCATGCTACTATTTCACAAGCACTGTGGCAGTCCTGCAATGATCAAGTGTTATATTGATGGAAAATTATTTGTATCGTCTTTAAAAAGGCTTGATTTTTCTATATCCTTTAAAATTTGTTTTAAAACTTACATAGGAAAATTTCATCTCCTAGAATGTTTTATTCTTTCAAGTGTAAAAGCCTTACCAGTGTGAGGCCTTTCGTTGATAAAATAAATCAATATGTAACATTTACATATCTTCAGTTCTTAAAAATTAATTTTTAGGTATTTTATTGCACCAATTTTAAATGACCTAACACTTTATTCTTTGGTATAGAAATAACCAAAAATTTGTGTCTACAACAAATTGCACTTGTTCTGATCTGATCATTTCTGTAGTTTTATTACATCTTTAATTTTTTTAAACTTGTATATTCAATTGGTTTGTACATATCTTTTGTCTTACATGTTTAAAAATTGCTCTTCAGAATTATAAGAAAATGTGAATTCTTTAAAGCAGTTTCTTTTACTATATGCAAAATTTATTGTGTTCTTTTTTCAGGTTATGCCCTTGCAACATTGAATCAGAGAATGGGAGGCAAGAAATACAAATGTTCTTTTTGCCTGTATTCAACAGACCGGAATTGCGATTTGAAGAAACATTTGAGGATTCATTCAGGAGAGCGTCCTTTCACATGTGAAATATGTGGCAGGGGCTTTACTCAAAAAGGCTCTTTGAATGTTCATTTGAAACTAGTTCATTGACTATCTGCAAAGTTTCCATAGTTTCTTCAAATAATGTGCTAATGAATTATTTCCTTATTCATGTAAACATGTTCCAAAATAAGCATTTAAACCTCGGAAATAGCATTCCATTGTGTGAGCTAAAACATGCAAATGAGAATTGAATAATAAAATGACAAAAGAGTACAAGAGCCTGACTAGCATTCAGATTGAAAATGCATACTGAAACTGCTACAATTTTAAAATGGAAATTTTCTATTCATAATCTGTGCAAATAGTATTTTTCCAGTTACTTTATTTCATTACAATGGTCAAAGTGCCAATCAGAATTTCACCTTTTTTCTGGTTGATTGGTTATCTGTCTTGTGTTTAGCCATACTGTGCCAAAGCAAGACATAACATCAAGTGAAGGACATAAATAAAGTTTTGCTGAGACAAGAAAAATACACTCAGGGAGGGATTGAACCTGCGTTGCTACAATTCGCAGGTTGCTAGCATAGTGGGCAAACCCACTGAGCCACGACAAGTCCTATGATTCTTTAAGTAACCCATTCTATTTTTTGGATCTTTCACTTTTGCAGTCAAAGCAGCCAGTGTTCGCAATTCTTCACTTTTTCTATAATTATAAACATTTGAGACTAAAGAAAATATAACTATCATTAAAAGTGTATTGAAATAGAAATGAGATTGATGCTTTGGTATTTCCTTAAGAGATCTACCTGTGCCAGGAAAAACTGGATTTGATAAAACTTACAGTAGTGGAAGAATTTTATTAGGTAACTGTTAAATTATGTTATGAGAATTGTTTTCTAAGGAAATTTAATGCAGCCAAGAAAGCAACAGAGCTAAAAATATAATTATGTGTATTGTTTACTAGTTATTTTGTATATCTTGATTAAAATGTCATATTTATGAAAAGTGGTTAATGATGCAACATTATTGAAAACATTCCTGAAAATACATATCTCAGAGTAACATTACTGATTTTTAAACATCAAAAGGTTTGCCTGTCTGGACTATAATTTTTTTTGTTTGTCTGCCAGTGTCTGTTAAGAGTCAATTGTATATTAGTTATGTTTGAATGTTTGTTTTATAAATGTAATTGTATTGAAATTTTATGTTAGTACTGAAAATCAATTCTTGACATCAATCAAGGTTGGCATCTGCTATAGCAATAGCAACTGTTCTTAAAAGTGTCGTATAGGTTGAAGTAGCACATTTCTATACAGGCTACTTAAGTTATCTGCATTTGTTTAAATTCATTTTTAATTTTTGACATTGCTGATTTTTTAATTTTAAATGTGTGTCAATTGTTTAGTTATATTTTTCATTAGCACTAATTATTTTCAATTGTTTTTCCATTATATTTTTTAATTGTTCCTTAGCACTATGTGCTCCATCACACAAAACTGTTTTTGCTCCTGAAGGTATAATTAAAAGTACTATTGAACAGTTTACAACCTGTCATGCACAATTTAAAGAACTTTCATAAGTATGCTCATATTATACACTGCTGGCCACCCAAATTGCAACACCAAGAAAGACAAGAGATATCACAACAAAATTTATTTTGTAGATAACATGTTGACCAAGTATCAAATGATTAAATTTATAGACTTCTGTGAAGTGTGGTTCCTGCCAAAATCAGTAGCCAGAGTAGCCGCCATTGTTGGAGATCACCGCTGCCACACGCCTCGGCATTGATTCAAAGAGACTTTGGATGTGTTCTTGGGGTACAGCAGACCAAGCAGCTTCCACACGTTGCCAAAGTTGATCTGGTGTGGCAGCTGGTGATATATTCTGGGTCAATCGTTGAGCAACCATGGACCACATGTTTTCTATCGGCGAAAGATCCGGAGAGCGAGCTGGCCAGGGAAGCAATTTAATCTGGCGATTGACGAAGAACCCTTGGACAATGCGTGCCACGTGTGGTACGCATTGTAAGGAAGGACAACTGGCTCCAACACCTCGGAGATGTAGCGCTGGCTGTTTAAAGTACCGGCAATGCGTACTAGAGGAGTGCGAGAGTGATATCCAATACCGCCCCATACCATAATACCCGGTGCAGGACCAGTGTGGCGGTGCATAACGCAGCTGTTCAGCATCCTCTCTCCACGGTGTCTCCAGACTCGAATCCGACCATCGTGGTGTTGCAGACAGAAGCGTGACTCGTCAGTAAAGACAATTTCATTCCATTCTGCCGTCCACATCCTTCTTTCATCGCACCATTGGCGGCGGAAACGTCTGTGGTTCTGCGTCAAGGGTAGACGAAGCAATGGACGTCTTGCGGACGTCCATTACAGACCACTCTGCTGTAAACGGCGTCGAATGGTACGCGCAGACACTGGATGATGCGGTACAGACTGAATGTGCTGTGCTATGGTTCGTGATGTGGTTGAGCGATCCGTCACTGCCATACGCACAATATGCCTGTCATCACGTGAAGTGGTGCACTGAGGTGGATGCGATCGAACACGTCGGTCCGTCGTACCCTCCTGCATCCAACGATCACATATCCGCATTACAGTTGTTTGGTTTCGTCCAACACGACTACCGATTTCCCTGAAAGATAATCCACAATCTCGGTAGGCCACTATCCTTCCTCTGTCGAACTCGGATACTTGATCAAAAGATGATTGCTGTTTTCTACGAGGCATAATTGATCGTTTTTTTTTTAAAAAACCACAAGAAAAACACAATTGCCGTACTTGAAATCGTCGAAATCTCCAAGCCTTAAATAGCGCTTTGAAGTGGCGCCACAGGCGCGCGTGATGTGCGTCTGCGCTGAAATTCTAATCATTTGCATCTCTCACCTCCGCTAATGCATGTTGTAAATTTCATATTATTTACATGCTTCCTTCAGGGTGTTGCATTTACGGTGGCCAGCAGTGTAATTTAAACTTAAGGCATTCTTATTCCATCTTGTTTCAAGACATCATTATAAAAATGACAAAAATTGTGAACATTGTAATTTATTGTGATTAAATTTATTTCAGTATGACAAAATAAAAGCATTTAGAAATGAATTTGCAATGACAATGATTGTGTGATTATTTTGACTAATATTTTCATTGTCTTAAAAAATGCTTTATGATTTATTTCATTTTATACTACTTTGTAAAATTTATTTTTAAACTTATGCAGAAATATCTTAAATGTTTTATTCTTTCCAGTGTGAAAGCGCTTACCAATGTGAATTCTTTTGTTGAGAAATTGATCAAAATATTTACCTACCCTTAGGTGAAAATTAATTTGGATATTTTACTGTGCCGATTTTAAATGTCCCAAAACATTTCTTTGCTTTGAAATAGAAGTGACCTGAAATTTCTTGGAAGAAATTATTTATTCTGTCCAACAAATTGTTCTTGGGAAAACTGAGCGTTTTTCTAGCTGTTACATATTTTTTAAATTTCTTCAAGTAATTCAATTCTATTGTACATATCTTCATTATTAAAAATTATTGTTCAACAATAATTTTTAAATGTGAATACTTTGAAGCAGTTTATTTTACTGGATGAAAATTTTATTCTGTGTTTTTCTTTCAGATTATGCCATTATGATACAGAACAGAAAAGTTGGAGACAAAATATTTAAATGTCCTTCTTGCTCATATTCCTCGAATCGGAAGTATAATTTAAAAACACATATCAGAGTTCATACGAGAGAATATCCTTTCATATGTGATTTATGTGGGGCATCCTATCCCCATAAAAGCGCTTTGAATGTTCATTCCAAACGATTTCATCAACTACAATTTTAATAGTTTTTTACATGATATACTCATTGATTTTCCCTTATGGAGGTGAATTGATACTTGTGTCAAAATAAGCCATTGTTCCTAATAAATTTTTCATTGTCTGGCTTCAAAACTAACCATGGTTTGATATAGTTATATGTGTCATAATTTAATTTAAGCTCAGATAATTTAATTTGAATACAGCCCAGAAAAATTCCTGCAGTGCTAGTGACAGATCCAAAAAATTTAAGGTATGCCGCCTGCCACACGTAAACTCCTTGAAACTTCTCAGCCTTCCTCCTTGGAAGGTGTTCAATCCTTGTCTAGCCCTTAGATGGCGCTTATAAATTCATTTGGATGATCAACCAATAAGAATGTAGATCCACGTTAAGAAGAAACAAAGAATGATCTTTTTTTAAATGGGCCACAAAAATATCTATTTTACTAAATTTTATAAGTTTAAATCAATAAACGCAACTACTCTTGGCTGTGCAGAGTTAATTTGGGTGAGTCAAAATCTACTTATATTAAGATATAAGTTCTTATTGTTGATCCAAATCCATTTATTAGAATTGTGTATTATTTACTTGTTTTAAATATTTGTTAGTATTCATAGATCCATAGTTGAGTTAACCTCTAAGTGTGTTTATTTGTTATAAACTTAAAGGTATATATTAATTACAGTTCGTTTATTTATCTTAATTTTAATTCTTGACAGGGTTAATGAGCCATAGAGATAGATATCATAATGCAAGTTAGTCATAAGAATTGAAGTACCCTATTTTTACCAGAGGATATTTGTCATGCTCTAAACCTGTTGAAATGCCTTATAAGTGACAGTGCTTGTATCTAAATCTGTATGCCTGTATTAATTTAGTTATTTTTGGATTTAAATTATTTCTTTCGAATTGTTTTGTATTAAATGTTTAAATTGTTCCTAGCCTTTGAAAACATCTTCATCCTCAACCCTTTGCAAATGTGAATCAAGTTCTTGTTTGCTGAACTTGTGCTCAAGTTTATTTGCATGCACTTTGTTCTAAAAATATTTTTCCAAGTCCATTTAATTATATTGATATTTGAAAAACTGTATCTTATTTACTAAATAAATTTATGTTGATTTGCTGTAAAATAGGACTACCTTAAAACATTTTGTGCTAAAATATATTTTTGTTAAGCTATGATGTTAGGCTAAAACACCATATAATGTAACATCTCATTCTTTGACTGAATATTCTGCATTTAACATGGGCTATAATAAAATCACGATTTTAAGCAACATTATGTAAAACATTTTATAACTTAGTTTATATGGAGTTTGTTTTACAAAAGTATCTTCATTGTTGCTTATTAAAAGTATGTTATGGATTTTTAAGGCAAATCTGATGAGTGATATCAAAATCTGAACAACTGAATTTTTTTAGAAATAAAATCCAAAAACTATATTTTGAACCCCAAAATTTAAAGACTGAACTAGGAAGAATTGCTTATGATTCCTAATTTTTTTCTAAATTTGTAGGTGATAACTTGTTATGTCTAAGAATTTGCATCTCATAAATTTATGTGTTGTTTCTTTGCATAAAAAATACTATATTTGAATGTTCATGTATTTTAAATCTTTATGTGGAAATTAAAACTGTTGGGTATTGCAGCATCTGAAAAAGAATGAAGAAAATTAGCATAGAACTTCTGAGTGTACATAATATAAGTTAAGCATAAGTGAAGGTATTGTACTTATATTAGAAAACTATTGTAATACCTAACAAAATGCACACATGTATTGTAATTTTTTTATGAAATTAAATTTGTCGAATGATGACAAAGTAAAAACATTCAAAAGTAAATAATGGCATTTATTTTATGATTTTTGAACTATTATGTTAATGTCCTTGTCTAAAAAGCTTTATTTTCTTTATAGATATTCTTTAAATTTTTAAAACTAAGGAAAAAATTTTTAATTTAAAATAACATGAAAGCTTTAGCAGTGACTGCTGTTGAAAAATTAATTAGTGTAAAATTTGTCCTTAGTTTATGCATTTCATTGCACCAATGTTAAATGTCAATCAAAATTTTTTTCTTGACATTCTTGTGACCAAAAATTTCTTATTTTAGGTTGTACGTTCTGGTCTAACAAGCTGCTGTGTACCAAAATTGACTGTAGAGCAACAAACCTGACTAAATTTTCTTTGGATTTAAAGGGAATTATTTATCCTCAAACACAACTTGTTCTTGGAAAAAGTCAAGCGTTTTTATTGTATATAGCAAAATCTGAATTTTTAAGCAATTTTTTACATTTTATTGGTTTGTACACATCTTGGTGTCTTATGTAACATTGATAACTGGGGATGCCAAGATTTAATCAAGAGCCAAAATTCTTGTTTAACTTTAAATGACATGAAGTAAATCATTCAACGTTTCTCTTCCTCTGAGACAATGCAATACAAATAATATTAGCTCTGGTTTAGAAAGGGGCACAATTGCACACAATCTGGGCCACTTATGGATGATTCAAATACTCTAACCCTCCTAGTGTTTTCGTTGAGATATCTCATCAAGATATTACCAACTTTTTTATAATGACGAGATCAAGATCTGGTCAGTTTTGATAAGGATAAAATAGTAAGAAACTATTTGAAGTTGAAATGATCAGGCATCCATATTCGCTGGTTGGTTTCTTGCAGTGAAAATCAAGGATGTTATAATAGAAATGGATCTGTCAGATTGATGTTAATAAGAATTTTCGTTTTTCCTTCCAGTTTTAATTTTTGTCATCGAAATTATTATTTTTAATTACAGGATGCTGAGCATAAATGGATGGTACGTTATGATGTCTTACATGATTAAAAATTTCTAACTGGAAATTTAAAACATACTTTAAAGCACAGTTTTTCCTCCTTAATTATATTTTTCTTTCAGATTATGTCTTCATGACATTGAATCAGAGAGTTGGAAGCAAAAAATATCAATGTTCTTCTTGCCGCTATTCAACAGACAGAAAAACTGATTTTACGAGACATTTAGTAGTTCATTCAGGAGGACGTCCTTTCTCTTGCAATATATGTGGGAAGCGCTTTTCCCAAAAATCCAATATGAAGGTTCATTCTAAAGTTGTTCATCGACTGTGAAATTTTAATGGTTCCTTTACATAATATACCAGTTTATCATTTATGTATGTGAGTAAATGTTTGTTTCAAAATAAGCACTTAAACCTGAGAAATTGTTTTCCACTTTGCCTTTGAAATTAATCATGATTCGATATACTTATACAAATGCATGAAATGCTGGAACTATTTTGAATGATCAATGAAGATAGACATAAAGAAGAATTATATAGCATATTTTTACCCTAAGATACTTGTTTTATGCTCTAAACTTATTCAAGAAGTGTCTTATTAATGACAGCTGATATCTTTATTTGCCTGTGCTAAGTAAAATTTAGATATTTGTATTGATGCTATTTCTTTTGAATTGTTGTAGTATTAAAATTTTAAAATTGTTTCATCCCAGTGTACTTGTCTTTTAGAATGTGATTATTCATTTCCTCCGAAGCTTAACTCAAATTTCTGTTCCAAGTTCATTTAATTATCAGTTTCATTAGCCATACACTTTTACTCACTTTTATGTTATCTTATCTGCTAAGTAAATTTGTATTGAGATTTTTATTTCCACTGATGCAAAATAGAACAGTAGCTGATTCATTTGTAAAATATGGATTAGGATTGTTATAAGGTATTGTTATATAATATATAATTGTTATATAATATGTATTCATTGTCTTTTTTTTCACAAGGGATCACCAAGTTGCTGCCTTATAACAATCCTAATCCATATTTTATTCATATTTACATTGTGCAGTGCTTCTCAACTCATTGTGATGTGATCATTTGGCAGTGGTTGCAGACCAAAAATTGAAATTGCTCCAAAGCTGTAACTTTTACTAGGACACAAAAGTCAAGCTTAGAAAGGGAAAATTTTGACAAGAGGATAGAATTTAAAAAATTAAAAAGCGCTCACAAGAATTGATGCCTAGAACTAACTTCAGTGTTCAGATGGAAAATACATGCTGAAAATTGTACAATTTTAACATAAAAAATGTTCATTCACAATCAGTATGCATCCTTTAAGCAAATGCATATTTTTTCAGTTGCTGTATTTCATTTTTGGATTCAGTAAACCAAATGTTTCTTTATTTTGTATTACTTCTGAATTTAAAATTTTTATGGTTTTTTTGAGCAACTTATCCTATTTTTTGATGACTTAATTTTGCAGTCAAACCATCCAGTATAGGCAATTTTTGACATCTTCAAAATTATTAAAAATATTTGAGATTATAATGAAACATTTCACAGAAAAGTATATTTAAATAGGAAAGTTATATCGATTTTGCTGTTTGCATTTACTTGAGCTTTTCCAAAGGAAAACCTACATTGAAAAACTTTCAGTATTAGAAGAATATTGAAATTTTGCTAGATAGTGGTTGAATAATGTTCCGGGAACAGTTAGGTCTCTAAAGGAGTATTAATTCAGCCAAGAAAGCAGCAAAACTAAAAATATATTTATATGCATTATTTAGTTACCTTGTAACCTGAATTTTAATTAAAATGTCACATTTATGAAAACGTTTAATGCATTATTGCAGGAAACATTCCTGAAAGTCAATTTAGGGATTCCTAAACCATCAAATCGGACGTCTGCGTTGTGATTTTTGTATATTCATTATGGTCAGGTGCAAGATAGCTTACATAAGCATGGATGATTGAAACTATTGTGTTTGATATATCAACGATAAATCACGTATTTAGACTCTTGTAACGTAAATATATAAGTCAAAGACTGATTACAGATCTTGAATGAGTACTGTATTTTTATCATCCATTTGTCTACCACAATGTCTGTTATGGTGCAATTACCTATTAATTATGTTTGAGTGTTTAGTTTTAGTTTTAAAAATGTAATCATGGAACGGAAATTGAACGTAATCATTATTGAAAATCCATCATCTCATTTCTGATCAGGACAACCAAAGGTTAGCATCTGCCTTTCAAACACAACAGGAACCCACCTAAATAGTTGCCCTGATCTTACTGAGGTTACAGTGAATAATACTTCGATAGAGTTACATATTTTATTTTTGTTTCTCGACTATATGGCTGCGAGGCAGACTTATGGCGAAAAGTCTTAGGTTTGGTGTAGTATTAAAAAAAAGAACTTTATTGCTCTATGAAATTCTATATGTATTAGTGGTATTTTCTGACTAACATTAAATGAAACTTTCAAATTTGTGTTACAAGTATTCCTCTAAGATGTCACTGTCATGTATTAAAAATTAAAGTCAGTTTATGCACTCCAGAATCATTTATTTTGATGGACAACTTCACTTAATCCATATTTTTTAAGGTGATAAAAGAAATAATGTGAGATACTTGTTTAACATAAACATCCTTATTAGTGAAAAAATTTGCCGCATGTATAAAATATACGATAATTTTTAAGACATTTTAGTATTTAAATTCATTTTCCTTTATTGCATTAATGGGGTATGCCTCATTTGAAGTAACTTCACTGATACAAAATGCACATATGATATATGAACTTTATATTTATAATTTCAGTAGAGAATATAGTTTTGTTGGAATTTCTTAGAAAGTCACATGCAAATTATATTTATCACTTTTATTAGACTTTTAACACTTGTTTATATCCTTTGAGTTCTTATTCAGTTGCTGATACAATCACTGATTCGAATATAAACTATTTTATTGAATCATATCAACAATGTTCACTAAATCGTCATAATTATTGCAAAGTAGGTTGTCAACCAATCAGCATAGTGGTCAGGTGTTGGCTTTGCTTCTGTATCAAAAGGTTCCTAGTTTAAATCCGGCTTAAAATATGGATGTTTGTCCATCCTGAATGAACGTGTGGCCTCTATAAGCAGGTGCCTAGAATGCATGGTAAGAATGTGCAGTGAATCCACCCCGTGGTGCACCAGAGTAACTCAAGTAGTTCACAAATCTGCCCTTGTAGCACCATGATGGAAATGTTTAATTAATTGACGGGGCATTAGAAAAATAATAATCACAAAGTATTAGTTACTCTTTTACATTCATTTCACCAGCAACATCGATACAATTTATTTAAAACTACCGTTAGTTTGGCACAACTTGGCCAAACCTAGCCCTTGTGCCATAAAAATTCAATCAATCAACAGCAACATTGTTTTTAAAATTATATATCACATCATTATTCACTATCAAACCAAGGCTAAAATTGAATATAAGATAGTTCGCACACATAACTGCTATTTGAATAAAATTTAATTTGAACCTTGGATGTTCAAGTTCTTTCTTTTGTTCAAGTTTTCAAGCAAGAGCTTTGGTGCTTTTTTCTACTAGATTTATTTCATTTCGAAGTGGGTATCCACAAATTGCACTGCTAACCACATAGATATATACTTGTGTGCTGGTTGCAGGTTACAAACTATTCAAAACATTCTTCAAAAAAGTATTGAAACTTGTACAAAAAAATATATTTTGTTCTGGGTGTTACATTTTTAAAGGATGCTATTAAAGTCTGTAGATTGAAATCTCAACAACTCACTACATTTTTCAACTAGAGTGTTAGAAATAAGTTTAAAAAATTGTATATTGAACCACAAACTTTTTCCCGGGCAAGATACAAACAAGAGGGAATACAACACAAAGGAATTCTACACCACAACAAAAGGGAAAACACAAAAAATATAAACTGAAGTACCTTTAAAGTTCCCTTGCTCTCTGGAAATTTCAGTCTCCATGAATTGCTTTGCAGCAAAGTTGGTGGGATGACCATAGGCTCAGGCTGATTACAAAGTGAACACATAGGCTCAATGACAAATGATTACCACAAATTTTAAATACTGAAAACTTAAATTATATTTAGAATTCCTTAAGTTTTGTTTTAAATGCACAGGTTATAAATTGTGTTTATGTGTTTGCTTTTAAGTTATGAGTTCTTGAGATAAAGAATGTTTGCTTTTGAAAAATTATATCTATACAATATCTGAAAAAATGAGTAAATTTCTTGTAAATTCGATTGGATTGTACATATATTTTGTCTTGCATGATAAAAAATTATTTTGTTTAATTCTTTGCATACAGAGTCGAAACAATATTTTATCACCTGGTTACTGAAGTGGCCTGTCATCCAAAATACTGATTTCCACCCAAGACAGCTATCTCACTGTCTTCCCAAGAGATGTGAGAAGGTGTGTTGTCATTATGATCTTATCCTGCAGTCTCTATTGTGGGGTCGTGAGTATGCCTGGAAGGGTATGATACTTTCGAAGCTACTGAAAGGACTTTGATGACTCTTCAATACCAGTTCTTTTACTCAAAGGGGCCATCAAGTTGTCTTCGCGCGCGCGCGACACCATTTGCACTCAGATGTATTAGATAGAGCTTCCTTTAGAGTCATTCAATCTCGTGTGCTATTTATTTTCCTACTTGGAAAATGATATGCAAGTCACTTGTTACAAAACCTACTATCCTGATGAGAAAGGATTAGCATGGACGGACGGACTACCAGGCTTGTCCCCTATCTCCCTGTCATTGGAGATAAAGCTTTCCACACTCAAATCTGTCACATGGAAAAGAGAGAAGAAAATAAAAATTAATTTGAGTCGTTTTGTCAGGATTCTGAGGTACACAACAATCTGACCCACCCATAGCAAAACAACAGGAAAATCTTTGTCGTTTGGGCTGCTTCAGTAACCAGAGACCTAAAATCTAGAAATATTAGTAACCAGAGAACTTAACTAGAATTTTTTTCAAGTGAGAATATTTTAAAGCATTTTTTTTCCAAAATGCAAAATGTATTTGTTTTTCTTTCAGGTTATACCACATTAAATCAGACTGGTAGAAGAAAAATATTCCAATGCTCTTTTTGCCACTATTCAGTGAACAAAAGAAGTGCTATCATAAAACATTTACTAGTTCATTCAGGAAGACGTCCTTTCTCTTGTTATATATGTGGGAAGCGCTTTTCCCAAAAATCCAATATGAACACTCATTGTATAGTACTTCATCAAGTAAAATTTTAATGTTTCACTTGCATAATATACCAGTTGATTATCATTTCCTTATGGATGTGAGTGGATGCTTGTTTCAAAATAAAATTTTAAATCTGAGAAATTGCATTCCTCTGCATGTCTTCAAAACTAATCATGGTTTTATATGCAAATTTTAATTCATAAAATACTGCAAACTATTTTGAATGAGCAATGATAATTGATATAAGTTAGTCATAAAGTACAGTTATAGCATATTTTTCCAAAGAATATTTGTTGTGTGCTCTAAACTTTATAAAGTATCTTTACACAATGGCACTGTTCATATCAAACTTTTAATAGCTGTGTTAATAAAATTTGAATTGTTCTAATGTTAAAAATTTAAATGGTTTTTCCAGTATTATCTTAAAAAAATTGTTCATCTATTTTCCTTTGCAGGCATAAACTACTCGTTTTACTAAGCATGTATTGCGTGTTTTATTCTAAAATGTACTGAGTATTTGTTTTCTCCAATTCCCATGTTATTGTTTATAATATCTCCTTTAATATATATATATAGGAATACCTTTGCCCTATAGTCCTATCTGAATTAGTTCAACTGAACTATTTTAATAGTTTCTTTGTATAATGAAACCCCTTGATTATTCCTGTATCAATGTGAATATATACTTTTTTCAAAATAAGTTCTTAATCTGTAAAATTTGAAGTACAATTCTCGGGTATTTCTTGTTTCTCAGGTATACTTGTTTTCAAATTTTTTAACTGGCTTGAAAAACAGGAATTTTCTCATACTAGTCTCTTAAAATTGACAATAGCTTGCTTCAAGTAAACCTTTTTTCTCGACTCAAGTAAAATTCCTCAGGGGTACCCACCAACTTTGTGAAGTTAGGGGTTTGAAATTCATCTCCGAAATAAAATTTTTTTCGAGAAATGTAGATGTCCTGTTTAAAGTCGTTTGGAAGATCATCCTCATAATGATACTAGCTGAACTAAGCTGGATTCTTTCCAGTTTTATGAAGTTTGTTTCAGAAACAGCATGATATATTTGATAACCATACTCAACGATAGGCTCAATAAGAGTGGTATATGTGTATCTTAAAATTTGAGTGTTAGCTCCCCAATCTCTTCCCAAAATGTATTTCAGGATTTGAAGCCTTTTACCATTTTTTCAACAAGTATCTCAATATGTTTTTACAGTTAATTTCAGGATCTAAGGTGAATCCCAGATGCTTAGAGTGCATTGCATCAGCTGATATTTGAGGTGATTAATTGGCCTGGTATTATCACAATGGCTACCTTAAAATCAATAATGTTGCAATGGATTCCTTCCTATGTTGGCATGTTTGGAAATAAAGTCACTGCCTTGCTTGCTAATGAGGGCAGTGAACAGAGTTCTTTCGAACATGGTACTTACTGGAGCAGAAGTCCAGTCCTTAGTGAAACCTAAAAGCCCTCGTACTCCCCCTACTCATCATTGGTATCCAGTTAAGCATGCAAGATTTTCAGTTTGGTAGTCCCAGATCATTACGAACTTCTTGTGAGATTCAAAAGCGGACGCACCAAAAGTATGTTTTTTGAGCACATAAGCAAGTTTTTCCATTTTGCTCTGGTGCTACTTTGCTTGCACCTCCCTCATGTCCTTGACTGCATCAGTGCCTCTTTGCATTTATTGGAAGACCAAAAAGGGGCAGCTTCTCTCCTGCTCAGATGACAAGATTTTATGGACCTGATCTAGCATTTCCTAGATCAGGAGGATAAGCAACAAGATCTTTCTGCCTGCCTGGGAATGATAAAGTACTATTGTGATGCCTAGAAATCTTGCCACCATCCCCTTAACCAAGCCCCATGGTAAAACTAAATTGAGTTGAAAAACGGCTTTGGGTCTAGCATGCAGTGAAGAGAATCACCTCTGCAACCATTGGAACTCATCCACATCCTTATTCTCTCTGCAATTGTGGTGCAAAGCCAACATCAGTGTTCATGGTGGTCATACAGCCTACAAACCGTATCTTTTTTTTAAGTTTTCAGTTTCCCTTCTGTCTCATGGCACCCAGTGCAGTGTCACCAATCAATTCAAAGACTTTTACTATTTGTTTTTCTCATTGATTTAGCTCCCTTTGCATAATTTTGCCACATTCAAGTCACGCTTTCCTACTAAGTAGCAGCTGAAAATCTTACTGCTCTTTAAGTTTTACAAGCCAATGTATAATTTTTTTAAATTTTTACTATCGATTTTGTGTTTAATTTTTCGTTATACATAACTTTCAAACATGCATAAAATCTGCCTTTTTAATTTTATGTCATGCACTTTTTCCTGTTCCCCAAAAGGGCAACTCATTGAGGTTAATTTTGAGTGAGCCATAAAGATAAATATGATGAAAGTTAGTCATAAAGAGAAACAGCATACTTTTGCACCTTAGGATATTGTTTTATATTCTCTGAACTATAGTAATAACTAATTTAATTCACAATTGAAAATACACCATGTAGTTATTAGTCCATACTAGTGAACAACCCTATGCTTGGCTAAGATTGCAAAGAATTGAACAAAATGTCAATCTGAAAGGGAATTCTATGTTACACAACTAATAGGGCACAATATGAGTAATATGTTTGCTATTTTTTTATTACTTTGTGTTTTACTCTTTTTGACTAAATTTTGAAGGATAAAAAAATAGATTTTCTTGATTTGAAACCAAGACTCAACTACAAATTCTTGCTTCTGTTTTTGCTAAGAATTCTCCAGATTGAAATTGAAAAGATCATATACTTCCTGCTCCATACTGGTGAAATCTTATTCTTGAATAAATTATGAAAATATTGTCACTTGAAATGTGTTCATCTGCTATGGCATCTTTTATTTTACAAATAATTTGTGCACAATGGGGAGAGACTTGTTTGGTTTTGTATTGTATTTGAAAATTCTCATTCATTCTCATTGCCATATTTTTCAGACATATTTTGTGTATAGATAATATTAATGAGGATTCCTGTCAGTAGGTTGGAATGAAAGAACTTCCACTCAAGGCACATATGTACAGCATTTCTGCTCTAGATGTACCTATTCAACTTGGAGGAAAGGTGATTTTAGAAGGCACTTATTGATCCATACTGGTGAGCGACCCTTTCGTTGCCCAAAATGTGAGAAGTCTTTTAATCAAAAAGGACATTTAAACAGGCATATAATATCCCATAGAAGCCAGTTTTCAAGATTATAAGCACTTTTTTAAATCCTGGAATAAACAATTATAAATGTGAATCCCTTGTTTTACAGACTAACTTTTAGGATGGGAAGAACTTTTGAACTGAAGATTTTTGGTAATAAAAGGAAATGAAACCTGACTTATTTTCTTATGTATGTGCATAAATACTTGTTTCAAAAGTAGTACTTAAACCAAAGAAATTTGATTTTAATGCATAATTTCAAAATTGTAACCATGTTTTGATGTACTTATATATGTGTAACTCATGAAACATTGCTAACTTTTGAATGAACCATGAAGATAGATATAATAAAAGTTGTCATAAAGACACAAGTAGCATATTTTTTACCATTAGCATATTTGTTATATTCTCTGAACTTTTAATAACTCATACTGGATTAAAAGGGTACCATATACTTACTACTCAGGGTTAGAAATTTGGATTCGAAAGTCAAACCCAATGGTACCTAACATTTCCTGAGATGCAAAAATGCTTTATATGAGAGCAATTTCAAAATATATTTTTATGTGAATGTATATAAGCACAATGCTATGCCTGTTATGATGACTTGTATTTTGGTGTTCTTTTTTCTTTAAGGGCAATTGTTTCGACTTTAACTTAGATGATTAGTTGTATTTGGGGGCCTATTTTCTCTTCAAGACTTTTTGTGTCATTGTTTAGCATTTACAGTACAGATTGTGTTATATATAGTCCATCTCCAGCTAGAAGACAGTCAAGTCACAAGAATTTGGACTAGTCTATTCTTTAAATAAAGTCAGAATGTAAACAAAGCGCTTCCACAACTGGGGGTTATAATGCGAATTCCGAGTCTAAGTTTATCATTCGGTGCCACAAGCGATAGCAATGATAATGAGTTCGGGGAACTACCCACTGCAATTGCCATTCATTCTTTTGTGTACAGCAGCCATCTTCCTAACAACCTTTCACACCTATTCAAAATTTGACTGACTCAAGGTCGACCTTGGGGTTCATTGTCTTTAAAAAACACAGGGGTGCTGTTCCCGGAATATCCATGTAATCTTTTTCTGCTTTCATCTCATTACTCTGTTCCCCAATCCCCTTTCACAGCATTTTTTACTTGTTGTGTTTGGTTCAGATTGGCCAAATATGGCCCTTGCATCATAAAACCTAAAACAGCCAACCCATGGTCAACTGCCTTCTTGTCAGAGCTCACTACAATAGATAGATTAGATGGCAGATTATTAGAAGGAAGATAAATGGTTGAGGCATCTGAATTTCCTTCATACAAATGGAAAAATTCAGGAAACAGGTTTGAAAAATGATGACTTAGTCCAAAATTTCAAAACAAAACTTAATGGTGTAATATGTAACAGATTAACACTAATTTTGTACCCTGTAGCTACATACTAGTGGACAAGCTTATCCTTCATTAAGATATTTCTGAAGTTTTAGTGAAATGTCAATCTGAATAACTGTCCTATGTTTTGTAAATTATAGTGTTCAAGATGAGAAATATGCTGTTTTATTGTTACTAATTCTGTTTTTATTTTGAAGGCTGATATTAATGGATTCAAAACTGAGGCTTGCACTAAGTTCATCCACAGAAAATTCTTGCTGCTGGGTTTCTAACTCACTAAATTGGAATTGAAAAGATCATGTTCTTGCTACTCAATAAAAGTGGTCAAATTTTTGCTTGAAAGTTTCATTTGAAATGGCATATTATATTTTACAAATAGTATGCAACATGAGAAACATGTTTGCTTTTTACTGTATTTGAAAACTCTCACATGTTGGCACGTTTTCTTCTAAATATTTTCTCTATTTTGTGAATAGATAATATTTATTAATGAGGATTCCTTTCTTTAGGTACTAAAAGAATCATTGTACATCCTGAAACTTCTCAGAGTTATGTACTGCATTCCTGCTGCAAATGTAGCTATTCAACATGGAGAACGGGTGATTTTAAAAGGCATGTGTTGACCCATACTGGCGAGCGACCCTTTTGTTGCCCAGAATGTGGGGTGTGTTTTACTCAAAAAGGAAGCTTAAAAAGGCATCTGATGTCCCATAGAAGCTAGTTTTCAAGAACAAAAGTACTTTTTAGAACTTCCTTTGTATTGCTATTGATTAGATTTTTTCAAATTGATAAATGAATCTGGAATAGTTTCTGGAAAAATTAAGATTTCACTGTTATAATAAATATGAAATGCTCTTTTTCTGATGCACTATTTAAAATATTAGTTGTAAAGTCATTAGTTGTAATATCTAAACACAGTTATTTTTGTGTTAGAAAATATCGTCGGCTTACAAGTGAAACACTAAATCAAAATTTTCAAGGTATGGGTTTTGCCTTTCTAGACTAGAATGTGGTGATCTTTAGATTGGTGAAGACCACTAAGTCATTTTTCTTTACATGAAGTATAGATTTCCTGTGAAACACACTTAGTGAGCAGATTTCCCCAATTTTTAGAACTATACTTTGACTTTGTGTTTTACTTGTAAGCTGACAATATGATAAATGTTTTTCTTTGTTCACACTTTTTCAGAGGCACTTTTTAAATGTAGAATTATTCAATGTTTGTTTTATCAAATAAAATATAAAAGGAATTTTTGAATGCAAGATTTCTAATAATAAAATGTTTTGAGTATTGCTATTATGTATCATTGCAACTGATTAGACATTCTCCAATTGGACGAAGGACCTGCCTCTGATTGTCCCTAGATTTTCTTTTCACATTACTATTACATAAATGAACAAATCTGGTATCTCAAATTTATTTTACATGTAATCATTTCTATGTAGGAAACAAGTGCTTGACTGAAATTATGTATAAGCCAAAGGTCAATTTCTTTTTCTAGTGTTCTTTAATTATATGTACTTGTGATTAGTGTAAATATTTTTCTCTGGCACATTGTATGCAATAATTTTAATTGTTACATGGTATCTTGAAATGCATTATGCATTATTTTTTTTAATGATTTAAATTGTGATACGAATGTACACAGAAAATAATACTACAAAGCATCCATACAACTTACAATATGTTTTTAGTGTTGTCTGGCAACATTGTTAATGTTTGTCATTTTGCCTGCAATAGGAAAAATATGTCTGGCAACATTCATAACATTGCTTGCAATTATTAGTATTGTAAAAAATAAAAAGTGACGGAAAAGCATATGTGAAATGCTTCTGTGCCTTTAATGTTATACTGCTGCCAACTCCTCCAGACTTTCTGGAAAACCACTTTTCCCGTCTTCTGGACGGAAAAATATCTTCCAGGTATATCTTTTCAATATGAGAAATTTTCAAATTATACCAAATTTATATCATTTGGCACCACGTTGGGCTGATCCATGGAGGAATGATATTGCATACCTTCCAACTTTTATGGGAGGAAAAAGCATATTCCAGATTTTTCTTTGGGGAGAAAATTTTAAATTTACCTAATTTCAAAGTTTTGGCAACAAGCCATGGCAACCATGATAGAACATCGGAATCAGTGATGAGTTTTTTATGAAAAAAATCTGTACTTAGGTTTGCTTTTGAAAAAATAATGTAAGCAGTAAAGGATTTAGAAATGAATATCTGACAAATATATGATAGAAAAATTTATACGAAAAGCTTCCAACAACCTACACACAAAATAATGTAATCTTAATGTGATAATATGCTTATTCAATCATTTGGGGGAAATTATAAGGAGGATACTTGATTTTAAAAATATTGCAAACAAGGTAACTTATTTTTATTTGCAAATAAATTTGTTATAGCAATGATTTTAGAATTGTTATATTATATTGCTTATTTAAAATAACTATTTGTTGCTTTCTTGCTTTTACTTAAATTTAAAACTTAAGTAAATAAATATTCATGTACTGGAGTATTTTATTTATTATGGTGTGAAACTTAACCTGTGTTCTGTGCTTTTTCCTCCTTTAAGGCAATTTTCACCACTGACAATGTCAGTGCCAGTGTAGCCCTGTCCTGCAGATGCAGCAGACAGTAAACTTGACAAATCGAATGCCAGAATGTTCTCATTAGAGATGGTACACCTTTCTTACCCTGTACCTGTGATTTGTTTACTTTTTACTCTTGCATCAATGTTTCTTGTTTTATTTTCCCAAATTTTTGTATTGTAAATAAAACTGCATTCGCTTACCTTATCATTATTGCGACTATTTCTTTGGAGAATACATGCTCTCATAGTAACCTAGTGCTAAAATATTATTTTCTAGAAAATCAAATGTATTTGTACTCATATGAAAGAAGTTAAAGAATTTGGACTGACCCTTTCGAGGTTTTTAAAATAGGATGTAAAAATTGCCTTTCAAGTATCTCACAGTCAAATGGGAATATACCCTGTATTGTCTTTCTTTTTACCTCTTTGGTGTGCCCTCCTGTGATACAATGCCTCAGACATGTCTGTTGACAGCAGCAAACATCTTTCATTTCAGCCAAAAACAAACCAATTACAGATACTGGCAAAGACGCCAACTGAATGAACTGGGGGTATCACCAGTTTTGCCAGCATGCGTGAAAATGGACAGTATTTTTCTTTCGGATTATTATTTTTTTCCTACGTCAGGAAAAGTCCAGGAGCCATAATTTCCTACAAGCAGCCCAGCTAAAAAGGTTGTCAACTAAGATGTGGTTGACAGTAAAAAAGTGCAAGATAAAAGATGACTAAAATCCATAAAGCTCCCCGTCAAACAAAAGGGTCAGTCAGGAGAAGCATGCACATCAATGCAGTGTGTGTCCTCTTAAAATTAAAAAATTTGCCATAGCAACATGTGGCAAATTAGGTGGAACAGGGTCAGACAAAAGCTTGCTCCATGTTTTGTCAGTGACTTTAGCTTTTGAAGGTTGCAGTTGGACTTATTTATCTTTCACTCTACCAACCTGCAATTCTTTCAGATTATGTTCTTATGACCTTTCGAATAAGGTGGAAGCAAAATACTCAAATTTTCTTCTCAACATTATTCAATGGACAGCAAATCTGGTCTTTTCAAGGCATTTAGTAATTCATTCAGGGTCTTTCTCTTGCAATATATGTGAGAATTGCTTTACTCGAAAATCTGAACTTTCATTCTAAACTAGCTCATCTGCTGTAAAATTTTAATACTTTCTTACAGTGAAATTAAGGATATTAGAATAGAAACAGGTCTCTTTCAGATTTATGTTTATAAGAATTGTTTTGCCTTTATATTTTATCAGTTTTATTTTTTATCATCAAACTTTTTATTGTTTTATAATGGGATGCTAGGCTTACATGGACAATACACCATGTTGTCTTGCATGATTAAAAATTTCTAACTGAAAATTTAAACATGTATACTTTAAAGTATAATTTTGTTTACTAGAAGCTCTGTTTTTACTCCTTAATTGTATTTTCCTTTCAGATTATGTCTTGACATTCAATCCAAAAGATGAAAGCAAAAAATACCAATGTTCTTCTTGCCAGTACTCAACACACAGAAAAACTGATTTTACAAGACATTTAGTTATTCATTCAGGAAGACGTCCTTTCTGCTGCAATATATGTGGAAAGGGTTTTACCCAAAAATCCTATGTGAAGGTTCATTCTAGACTAATTCATCAGTTGTAAAAGTTTAATAATTTCTTTACTTAAGATACCAATCAGTTATTTTTGCCTTATGTATGTGGATAGATGCTTGTTTGTGTGCAAATAAGCACTAAAACCTAAAAATTGCAATAATGGTTAGATATACTTATATGACTGCATAAAATATTGGAAACTATTTTGAGAGCCATGGAAACAGACCATAATGAAAGTTAGGCATAAAATAGCATATTTATTGGCATATTTGTATCAATGATATTTGCATTATGCTGTAAACTTGTTAAAATATCTTTTAAGTGATATTGCTTACAATAAATTTGTATTTCTGTTACTTTCAATTTCAGAATTAAAGTTTAAATTGTTCTTGATATACTTGTTTTACAAAATGTGTTCTTTCATTTTTCTGTTTGCTTTAACTCTTAAGTAATTGAGATTATCAATGATATTTAATGTTAAAAAAATATTCGGTTTTCTGCTGTCCTGTTAAATAAATTTGTTTTGTGATTTGTTGCTATTTTTCCGCTGTTGCGAAATACAACAGTAACTATTTTTTGTATGTGTGTTAAAATTTATTTTATAGAGATAGTCTTATACTACAAAGTATTAGGGTATAATCTATTTCATATTTTAACTGAACTTTTAACTGAAAGGATGGGCTTTAATGAACTTACAAGTTTAAGCTATCTTACATAATAAATTCTGTAACTAAGTACTCATTAGAAGTTATCCATTGCATGGGAGCTTTTCCATATTGAGTTGTTTTTTTGTGCAAAAGTATCCATTGTTGCTTTTTCAATTACTGTATGTATTATGAGACTTTCAAATTCTTAAAACAGGTATAACTAGGTCACACACATATTTTAAAAATTGTGTTCAACATAAAGATCTCCGTTTGCTTGTTAGGAATTAAATGCTTTGTCACATTTTAAAAATGCTAAATACATATTTAAAACATTTGATATTTAAATTCATATTCACTTTCAATTAAGTTACGGATAACCTTTCATTTCAAATTTGAACCAACTTCACTCGTACGAAGTGAACACGACTTATTAAAATTTAACTAGAATATTTTTAAGTGTGAATACTTAAAAAATGCATTCAGTGTTTTTCAGATTAAGCCTTTAGGACACTAAATCAGACAGGTGGAAACAAAAAATTAATGCTCTTGCCACTATTCAATGAGCAGGAAAACTGATTTTACAATTCTTTCAGTTCATTCAGGAAGATGTATTTCTAATGCCATACATGGGGAAGGGCTTTTCACAAAAATGCTTTGTTAATGTATATTCAAAACTTTTTTCATTTTTTATCAAATTTTAATAGTGCCTAAATGTATTAGTGAATTATTTTCTTGTGCATATACCGGTATGCTTGTTTCAAAATAAGTGCTTTTAACTACCCTTGTGCTTACCTTCAAAATAGTAACCATCATTTGGTATACTAGGTAGGCGATAGATGCCGTGTCCTAGTGGATAAATATATTTCTATTGCTCTTGTCGCTCAGGGTAGTGCTGGTCACCTAATTGATGATGGTCGATCATCTGCGACACAACTGTTACTTACAAGTCGCACCACCTCATCAACCTGTTGTTTCTTAGGTGGATGACAGATGGGGCGACCTGGGCAGTGAGATCCAGGTTTACTTTATCCTAATTAGGGAGGGGATCGACTGAACCACTCAGATCACAATACCTGGTCACTAACCAAGTCTTAACAAAAAGAAGTAGCGTGACCCAGGTTACCTTGTCTGTCACTGACCTTATATGTAACTGCAAATAGCATTGATAGCTATTTTTAAATGAACCTATTTTCAAACAACATTATCAAAGTTATTCATAATCAGTGGTATTTAGGGAGGACAGGGTAAGTTGCCTCCTGTAGTATTAAAGAAAAACTGAACTACTTTTAATAAAAAATATTCCAATTCTTTTATTTATAAGTGAAATAAAAATTCCTTTCCTTTTATATCAACTGTGAGTGTTTATTTGCTTATACTTAAGTAATAAAAACTACATGGAAACGAAGTGTATTGAAGTTCATGTTAAAGAAATAGAGCTAGTATGCCACATAACATGCCGAATCAGTTCTTCCCCAAAAAAATTTATCCCTCAAGCAAAAACTAAAATGATGCCTATGGTTATTACAATCGCATTGTGTTTTTACCAGAGGTTGTTCTGTACCAGTTTATAATATATGCTCTACACTTGTTAAATGACATGGCTTATTTCTAAATTTGAATGCCTGTGTTAATTCTATTTAGATACATTTTTATTTATGCTATTTCTTTCCTATATGCATGTTTGATAAAAAAATGTCCTTCAATTGCTCTCTGGATGTAACTGCAGTTTCAATATTCACTTTGGCTCAATGTTTCATATCTGTACACCATATTTTAAATTGATTTTCCTAGTCCATTCAATTTCTTTATAGTTGTATATGGTAAATAATTTATATAACAAAAATGATTGCACTTCTGATCTCTTATTTTAACATCTACTTTTTCTATTCAAGACGACCAATCAAGTGGTCGGGGTGTTGGCTTCTGTATCGAAAGGTTCTTGGTTCAAATCCAGGATAAGGCATGTATGTCTGTCCATCTTGTATTAATGTGTGGTTTCAAAATGATGCTCTGCCCAGAATATATAGTATATATGTGAGGTATAACATGAACCTACCCTCAGGGTACACCAGGATAATACAACAAGGTTCATGTTTCTACCCTTGTAGTGTCATAATGAATAATGTTCACTTGGATGAGCATCAGAAAAAATAACTTTTTAGTTGGATATTGTCAATAGTATTTACTTATAAATTGATGTTTGAATTGTAATGAGTATTGCATTGAAAGCTATAATTACTGTTTCCTATTTATTTCAGCAATATTTTTGTTGTGTGACAGTTACAAATTACTTACTGATTAAAATTATTCCTTGCTATCAAAAACAAAACTAAAATGTGCATCAAAGTGGATAGTTTTCACACACTTAAATGCTATTAGATTTAAATTTATTTCTGACAACTTATGTCTAAAGTTTCCTTCTGCATTGTATGCTTTTTTTATCTTGTATGAACTAGATATTTTTATACATGTATAAATTTAGGTAATGCAAGCTTCCTGAAAGTGCATCACTGACAACAAAAGAATGTACTAGTCTGCTGATTAAAGTTCATAAATTCTAAAAGTTCATTGAAATAAAATTGTCAAGACTTAATTTTGGTTTTTGTTCTTGTTCTGCGGGTTATTTACGGGCTCTTTGTAGATTGCAAACAGCTCACTGTATTTTTTCAACTGACAAATTCTTACTCCTGTTTATAATTAATTGGAATTGAATTAATGCTTCCTATGATACTAGTGAACAATCCTATCCTTGCTTAACCCTCTGCCGGGGTTCACAAGCATATATCAATTCTGCAACCTGCAGTTTTCCATACATGACTTGTGGCTCAGTGGGCTATCCCACTGCACTAAGAACCTTGGAGTTGATGGCAGTGCATGTTCGTTTACTGTGACTTACCTTTATGTCTCTTATGTGGCATTAAAAGTTTCCTTGTGTGTATATGTCCATTTACTTGACATTGTCTCTCTTGTGTTTGGCACAGCTTGGCCAAATATGATCCTTATGCTATAAGACCCAACCAACCATGCATGACTTCTTACCACTTTTAACTTGACCAATCAAATCTTTCTCAAGATTCTTTTGCAGAATTTGATTATTCTGTCATTAATAGAGGTAAGATAAAAGCAATACACACTGTTTGCAAATCTTATGTGTTAAGTGAGTTAAAGAGTGTTAAGGTATTGCAAAGATTTTTATTTGAAATAGCAGCTTATGTTTCATAATTTGAAAAATGTACATATGATCAATAGTTTGCTCCCAAATTTATCATTTGAAAACTGATTTTTTACTTTTTCCTGGTTATGTTTTGATCATGATTTTTTCTTTTATACATCAGTATTGTTTCATGTAATGTTTGTTTTGTGCTTATATATTGTAGTTTGTGTTGTATAATTGTACTGTTTTTGTTTTTTTTCTATTTGTTGCAGATTATGCACTTTTAATCTTTTTTTTACTGTCATGTTACTGTAGCAATCTGTCAATATGAATAAGTAAATACTGTATGCAATGAAAAAGAGACTAGCAGAAATATACTATCATGCAATGAGAAAAAATAGTCCAAAAATAGTTAATTAAAAAAAATTCTCACATCTAATATATTTCTGAGACATGCTATCAACTTTTGTGTGTGGATTAATAAGAATTCTTTTTGTAGGTAAGAGACTTATTGTAGATCCTGCAAGTTATCATGGCTTAAAGCTGCATTCCTGCTTCTCATGTAGTTATTCAACATGGAGAATGGGTGACCTGAAAAGACATGTATTGATCCATACAGGTGAACGACCTTTTTGTTGCCCACATTGTGGAATGTTTTTTACTCAAAAAGGAAATTTGAAAAGACATTTGATTTCTCATAGAAGCTGATGTTCAAGAACAGAAAATTTTTAAACTTAGAAATAAACGATTTTTTAAGGGTGAAACATTAGTATTTAAAGAATTTTTATGTTCATGATATTCAAGTGATGACAAATTTTTGCATATTGCTTTTCTTTCATGTTAAGAATGATCAAATTTTCTCAAAATGGTCAATGCACATTCCTGAGAAAATTAAAATTTGCTTTGCTATTATAAAGCTGAAATTCCTTTACTTTTGATGCATTATTTAAAATATTACTTGTATGTGAAATTTTTATTTTCTTTTTCCCAGACTAATAAATCATTATTTTTGTATTAGAAAATATCAGAGTGCTAACTTTCTCTTTGTTCATGTGTTTCTGTGACTATTAACTGAAGAATAATGCTGATCCGTACAAAAATGCCAGCACCATCAATGTATAAGATTCCAACTGTAAAACAATTGTAATACAAACTTCAGTCTTCCCTCATAACATACATTGACCTTGAAATAAAATATTTAGCCTTGCTGATTGGTTAATTACGGTATGTCTACCATGTAAACTACTCCCCACACCATGTCTGGGTGGTAGCCATTGCTTTAGAAACTGGGCTTGTTCCATTTTGAGTAAGGGCAACTCAGGGATGATGTAATTTATTTTGCTTTTATGAATGTTGGCTGTGGAAAGGTAATTTACAAGTCTAGATCTCACTGATATGTGAAAATCTTAAATTATGCATTTCCAATTTGTCATCAACTGCACCAATGTGACAAATTTGAGTAGATTTTTTCAAGCATTCCTTATGGAAAATAGCATAAGGTCTGTTTCTACAGGAACAGACAGACTGTCCGGAGCAGTTCTCGTGGTAGACAAACAGTATCATCAAAAGCTTCATGCCAGTTACATGCAAAAAAAATTTGTAATTTTGACTGGAATCACTTAAAATGAACGATAAATTAATGTTTTAGATATTTTTCATTGGCACATGATGTTGTGTTTTTAACGTGAACATTTATTAACATGTGTATAATTTGTTTTGCACAATTGAAATTTTGATGTTTGTGCAAATGAAATACTCCAGATAATTTATTGCAACTGTTATAATTTCTTTTTTAATAAGAGAATTATTATGTGATGTCAATATTATATTAATATTATCTGCTACAATTTATTATGTTCTGGAAAAGTACAAATGCATGAAATGCAACCTTAGATACATTTATGGCTTGATTTGATTAATACTAACCATGCCTATAGTTTTTACACCATAGTTTTTACACCATTTTATCTGAATTTGGGATGACTGTTGTCCCACCCGTAGTCAAAAGGTTAAGATATGTAGTTTTTACTTAAAAATAAAATTTCGAAATTTTAATTACCTTGTTGTGCATTTTACCTTAATTTTTTAATGTTTTTCCTTATGTGTGTTTCAGTTTTCATAGAATAATGTACTTGCCAAGTCTTTCAGCAAACCACTTTTTTCCGATCTTCCGGAGGGAAAAAATATCTTCCGAATTCTTTTGAATGTAAGAAATTTTCAAATGATGCCAAATTTGTCATTTGGCGCCAGGTCATTCCCATTCATGAAAATACGATATTGCATACCCAACAACTTATCCAGATGTATTCCAGAGAAACACTTGATTTTCCAGTCTTCTGAATAGAAATAGTATCCAGACTTTTCTTTATGGAAAATTTTTCAAGTAACACCATTTTGAAGTTTTGACTGCAAGCCATGGAAACTATAAAATAAAAATTTTAAGAATCAGTGGTTGCTAGATAGTTGTAAAAACTTACTTTGGCACCAGTTTTCAAGAAAACTTACAAATATACCTTTAAAAACACTCAAGAAAAAATTGCATATTTTTTACGTCATTTTGAGTCGATTTTGCCAAGCGTATAATAGTCGAGAGCAGGGGGTTACTTTTTATAATTTGAACTGCTTTCCTAAAACGCAATTTGGCTCAATTCTCGCTAATTTGGTTCTTTTAATTGTTTTCTTATTTCAAAATTCATTTTTAGGCATTTTTCATTCCTGACAGTTGTACATTGTTTTTTGTCAAAAATCTTCACAAAATTTTTCTTGGATGTTTGGAATAAACTGGAATCAAACAAACCAAGCTGTTAGAACAAACTGATTAGTCTGGTACACTATTTAAATTTTTTTGTTATAAAATGTAAGAACATTTCCATTTAGGGAATTTTCAGGTAATGTATTTCTTTTCATTGCATAAATGAAGTTTTACATTCATTTGTATAAAATATATATGTTGATTTGTCATTAGTCAGCAGGATGGTTTGGACAAGTTTAAGGTTGATAATCATTCTAATTTATTTTTATTTAATTGAATAAAATACATGATATTGTGACTAATGATTTTGAATGATTTAAATGAAATTGAAATAAGTTTGGAATGAAAGTATATGTCCTAATCACCAACTTTAAACACTGCATGTTGAAATATGTTATGTACTCTTTATGATTCACATTTTACTC
Source organism: Meta bourneti (assembly GCA_933210815.1). NCBI lineage: Eukaryota > Metazoa > Arthropoda > Arachnida > Araneae > Tetragnathidae > Meta > Meta bourneti. Next base: position 66,243,082 of record OW119928.1, read on the forward strand.
TTCATGTGCATGTGATAAATTTTTGTGTATTTACATCTCATCAAGTTATGAATTCTCTATACAGAAAAAAAAATTCTTACAATAAGAAATTCTCCATTCTTTTACGTATACACCTTAATATAATGTAGCGTAAATTAAGACGAATAGACATTAAGCTAATACTATCTTTTTTGACAAAAATTTGTTAGACAAGACAAACATGTAAAACTGTCAAATATAGTAAATTATTTTGATGAAATTTATTTACTCAAAATAACAGTAAAAAATATTCTGAAATAAATGTGCTGTGACTGATTGAGTGATATGTGGATTTTTGTCTTTGCTCCAAAATATTTCATGACTTTTCTCTCGTCTGGGGTAATCATGGCTCACTGGGTTTGCCCATTGCTCTAGCAATCTGCAAGTTGTAGGAAGTACAGGTTTGATTCCTCCTTGGGTGCATTTCTCTACAATAAAACTTTCATTGTGTGTATGCCCATTAACATGACATTATATGTCTTGTGTTTCACGCACCATGGCCAAATTTGGCCCTTGTACCATTAAACCCAACCAACTCTATTCTCTCGCTCTGTCTTCCTCTTTCTGCCTCTCCACATGTTTGTCTCCGAAATTAATTTTAAATTGTTAAAAAATATTCACATAGTGAATTTTTTTTATTTATTGCAACAAGACAACTTTCAGTGATGAGTCCTGTTGAAAAATTTGGGGACACCACGACTCAGTGAGTTTGCCACTGCTAGCAACCTCTGAGTTGAAGATGGTGCAGATTCGACTCCTGTGACTCACCTTGGGTGTATTTCTCTCTTCTGTCTATAAAACTTTCCTTGTATGTGTCTTGTGATGAAATAATCCAAAAGCTTTTGAGTTTTAGATATTAAATTTATTTATGTACAGATTATGTACAATTCGTGAGTGAACATTGGAAGCATGCACAGAGAAAATGCTAAGAATATTGGTTGCACAGGAGACATCTAACCTAGACAGAATCCCAATGCTAATCTATTTATTTTTTTCAGCAGAATTGAGAGGGTGTGGTTTGTCGACCTGACTTTAGCTGGCTTGTGGAGTCTTAAAGGACACCTGTTTCGTTGCAGCCCTTGTCAAGGAGATGTTAGTCTTTTGCTTGATAGTGTCTGTCTTGTGTTTGGCATAGCTTCGCTCTTGTGGCATAAAACCCAACCAACCTCTTGAAAATTTAATCAATGTGGCATTTAGTTAACCTTATAGAAATTTAATTCTGATTGAAAAAGTTATTTATTCTCAACAAAAATTTATGCTTTCCTAAACTTGAGCATTTTTATAACAGCTACCTCTTAAGTATTCAAAATTCTATTGGATAGTACATGTTTTCTTGTGTCTTACGTGATTGTAATTACTGCTTCAATAGAAATTTGTATACTTTAAAGCAGTTCCTCCTTAAATGGCATTTTTTTTTTCAGGTTATGCCTTTATATCGAATCCAGGATTTGGAGGCGTAAGCAAAAGATTCCAGTGTTCCTCATGCCAGTATTCAACACACAGGAAGAGCGATTTAAAAAAACATTTAACAGTTCATTCAAAAGAACGTCCTTTCGCATGCATTATATGTGGGAAGGGCTTTACTCGAAAAGACTCTTTGAATGTTCATATGAAACTAATTCATCGAATATAATCAAAATTTCAATAGTTTCTCAAAATTATATACCTCTGACTGCCTTATGCAGGTGTATGAATATTTGTTTCAAAATAAGTACTTAGACCTAACCATTTGCATAATATTTCAAAATTATAATACTTATGTGTAACTCATAAAACAGTGATAACTATTTTGAATGAACCATAAAAGACAGGCAATATAATAAATGTTAGTCATTCAAATAGACGTATATAGCACATATTTTTGCCAGAGGGTGATATATTTGTCTTATGCATTAAACCATGTTGAAGTGCCTTATAAATAACAATACATGTATATAAATTTGAATACATGTGTTAGTTAAGTTTAGATGTTTTTGATTAATACTGTCCAAATTTTTTCCGGGACCGTTGTGGCTCAGTGGGTATGCCCACTATTCCAGCTACCTTCAAGTTGTAGGCGGCACAGGTTTGATTCCTCCCTGGGTGTATTTCTCTCTTCTGTGTCAGTAAAGCTTTCACTGTGTGTGTATCAGTTACTTGATATTGTACTTTTTGTGTCAATTACTTGATTTTGTGTCTGGCACAGCATGGCCAAATATGGCCCTTACGTCATAAAACCCTAAAAAACCAACCAAATTTATCTAAACACTGTTCTGAAATAATTTTTGTAGACCACTTAATTGCATATCGATTGTATTTGAAAAAATTGAATTTAAAATTTGTTCTTAGTGGTATCATCTTACCTGCATAGTATATTTTTATTATGATATATTTTCGCTGCTGTAAAATAAGACCACAGCCCTATCTCTTTTCCATATTTAGTAATGCTTTAAGTAAATTAGTAAGTCATCACAAATTATTCTGATGGTTTTAGTGTAAGATAGCATTGATATATCTTATCTCTAATGCTTTAAACTGAACTTTATACAGTGAACATGAGCTATAATGAAAGTCTTCATTATTGCTTTTTGAAATTCTATGTGTATCATAAAATGATTGTAAGGTTTTTGCCATGCTAAGACAGTGCTCTTTTTGAAATTGTTGCAAACATTCCACCCAGATGTATCTGAGTTATGTATTTAAAAAATTAAAGTCAATTTCTTATGTATTCTGAAATCATTTGTATTTTTTTATTCGCTACTTCATATAGACCTATAGTTTTTAAAACTAAAAAGGAATAATGAAATTAACTTTTCAATTGAACATTACGTGTTAGCTTGGAAAATATTATGTGGAAACAATGATCATTGAATATCGGGTATTATTTTCCATTTACTTCATCAGTTACATTTATTAAATTTAATTTAATATTCATATACTCACCTAAATTATACCCTACTTACCCCAAGGCAAAAACCTGTATTGAGTTAGGTAGTTTGGACATGCATATCTGCTTTCACATTTAATTTAATTTTTGATTGTTAACATTCACAGTTTATTGGCACAATTATTAAGCTTCAATTTTGCTTTATCAGATTTTCTCATTTTAAATTGAGCAATGCTAGTGTCCTGAGAATGCATTGACCACAAAAGTATGCACTTGCCTGCAGATTACAAATTAAAATTATTGGAACTTACAATTTGTATTTTCTTAACCCAAGAAGTCGGAACTAATTTTGTCCCAAATTTCAATTTCCTTTTAGTGTATTGTTTTTATGTTATTAATGTAAAAGTCAATTTTTTCATTGTGAATACACCTGAAGATCTTCCTTCACTCTTATAAAATGACATCTGCTATCAAACTTGAAAAAATTGATATTCATAGGAGGAAATGGTAAATTTCTGAACCCATTTTTCAGTGGTACTGAACCTTACCACATGGCTTTACTGGGTTAATGTACAAAATCCGAAACTTACTAAATATGTTCAATTTTTTAGATATTTTTGCCTCTTCTGTTAGTAATAACTCATTAAAACTCTTATCAGGTGGGATTTGTATACAAGACCAAAAGTGCATACTTTTGTGTGTTGTTAACTTTTCAGGATGACTAATGAAAAATTGAATTAGTATTAAGACTATGGCACTGTCTACCATGAGAACTGCTCCCTACACCATGTTTGGGTGGAGGCTGTCGCTACAGAAACCGGGCTCCTTCAGTTTGAGTAGGAGTGACTTGGGATGACAAATTTATTTTAGTTTTTATGAATATTGGGGTGGGAAGGGGTAGTTTACTAGTATAGATCTCACCGATAAGTGAAAATCTTAAAATATATATTGCCAAATCGTCATTAAATGTGCCAATGTCACAAACTAATACATTTTTTCACGCATCCCTTTTAGAAAATAGCATAAGGATAATACAGATAGGAACAGACTTTATGTCTCATGATGAACAGATAGTACTTTGTACTCATTAGTGAACAATCCTATCCTTGTTTAAGATATTGCAAGGATTTTTACTTGAAATATTTATCTTAAATGGCAACCTGTTTCATAAATTACTTGCAAGATGAGAAACGTTCTCATGGTATTGCATTACAAATTCTCTTATGTTACTACATTGCTTGGAAAGTTTTTATTTTGCATATGTAGTGTATTAATGAAGATTTTTTTTCTGTAGGTAACACTGCCTTTGAACGAGCTGCTTATCCTTGTAACTTTCTGCTTCATTCCTGCTCTACCTGTAACTATTCAACCTCGAGGATAAGCCACTTAAAAAGACACCTGTTGATCCATACTGGTGAACGACCCTTTTGTTGCCCACAATGTGGAATGTTTTTTACTCAAAAAGCAAATTTAAAAAGACATCTGACTACTCATAGAAGCTAGTTTTCAAGAACTGTAACCGTTTATGTGTAGAAATATTCAATTTTAAATTATGTGAAATGCTTTTTTTTTTTGGCGAAGCATTAGTATGTAAAAAACTTTGAATTGAAGGTTTCTGGTGGCAAAAGAGCTTTGAATATTTTTCTGCAGTATCAAACAGCAATTCTGCAATCAGGTGTTATCAAACTACTTGGAAAAACTTGATTTACACTTATATACATGAAGTTTTAGTTTTCTTTATGTGGCACCATGGCATTTTCAGGCACCATGTGAAAATTATTTCTATATTATGAGTATGAAAAGAGTTACTTTTTGTTTAGGGTACTTCCTGACTGTTTAACTTTAAGGATTATGTTGATAGATACATGAAAGTATTATGTTGGCACAATTGATGTATGTTGCAACCTGGATTACAACCTAGGGCCTGAAATTCATTGACCCAAAAATATATAAAAATGACCAGTGTTGATGGTTCACCCATCACTAGAACAGGATAGAAAGGTTTTGTGAGGAAGAAAAATCACAAACCTTTTGGGTGCCATAAGCTTGCAGATGTGTCATTTGTAATGTTGCAGATGTGTCATTTATAATATTTTGTAGTGAAAATGAGAACATAGATGGAATATTGCAACTTTGGATTGCTAAACCAAAATTTTGATTAAAACCCAGGGCAAATCTAAACTACTCTAAAACTTCGAAAAATGATCAAACAATAATACTCTAAATCTAAAAAATGACCTAAAAATCAAAATTACCAATAATGACCTATAAAGGTATACATGTCTAGAATCCGGAGATTGCAAATAGAATTTCTATGTATATGGACATTTTCTACGAAATGCAAACCAAATATATCAACAAAATTCAGGCTCTGATTATAACTAGCACAAAAAAGACAAAATTGCAGTTTTTACTCATTGAGCTTATTGTAGGCTTGCACAAGAGATTTTTTGCTACTATTCTCCAACCTTGATGTCTAGGGTAATTTTTAGGTAAAATCATCTCGAAAGCTATTTTCAAAATGTGGCGATTTTTTGAGAATTCACCGAAGGTCAACAAAATTGTAGTTACCCTTTATTAAGTAGTGGACGGAAAAAATATTTTTCGGATTTTTTTTTTCAGGGAAGAGATGCCAATTTCGAAGTTTTGGTGCAAAGCTGGGTCAACTGTGAAAAAGATATTGGAATCTGATTGCTAGATTGTCATGAAACCTTATAAAAATATTTTTTAAATTTAAATTTCTTGGCAAGATATCCAACATCTTTTTCATACTTAATTAGGAACATTTTGTGTTTTTTAAGCCAATTGGTTTTGTATCTGAGCAACTAAAATAGGGTTTATGAGGAGACTTTTTGTTACTATTTTTAGAAATTTATGTTATTTCACAAGTGCTTTGACTGGCAGCCTTGTTATTGACCTCAAGTTAAAATATGTTGGGTTATTGCTGGATAGTAATTCAAAGCTAGTTCTATCTGGCTATAGAAATGCTGCAAATAAAAAAGGTTGGTTTTAATTCTTGGAGACAAAAATTCTAATTCATACTTATCTGAAATCACATACTTATTTGATCACTTAGCTCGATGAATTAAAACTGTAATTTTTGTCATTTTTTGTACTGTTATTAGGGTTTGGGTTTTGTGACATGTTATTATTTGACAACATGTGACCTTGTACTTGTCCTTTGACTAGTTTAACACATACTATGTTTTAAATGAAAAATATTTTTATTGTAATCTCTTCATCCCAAATGTAACATACCTACTCAGTTAAAAAAAGAGCATATCTACTAGTCCCTGTTTCCCCAAATTTGTGTGAAAATGTTTGTAGAAAATCAGCTAATTGCTAATTTTTCATGTGATACTTTTAAAATCAAATTTTTTTGTATGTGAAATTACTGCAATAATTATTTAAATTTTAACCTGTCCACTTTCGTTGATGGCTAAGATTCTTGTTACTCGGGCTAGACTTTCAGTTCCGCTGGCTTGTACTTGGCAGCACTGCTGCCAGTTGGAGTGATATGTGTTAAAATATTACATGTACGCGCATATTTAAAATCTAATATATGTAATATTTTAACCTAACTTTAATTGTGACTGTGTATCAAATCTAATACAGTGGTATCCTGAGATACGAGTTTGATTCATTCCATGACCGAGCTCGTGAGTCAAACTGCCTATCTGAAATCAATTTTCCCCATTGCAATTAATTGAAATGAGATTAATTCGCACCAGCCCCCCAAAAAAACCACTCCATTTTTTTATAATAATGTATTTATATTGAACAAATATTGTAGCTGGAGTTAGCCTTTATCGAGTCCTGCTTCAGGATAGTACATTTCGTAGAAGTAGTGCTATCGTACTGCGTTGCCAAGTCTTACTCTTACTCCTTGCTCATGTTTGTCTATTATCTCACTCTTTAATTCCATGGATATTGCATTTTTCCTTTTCTCACCACTGTTCTTTACACTCACCTTTGGACTCATGGTTATACGAAAAAAAATTAGCTAAATAACTACATACACCCCGTTTTTCTGTTTTTAGAATTGACACATCTGGTCATAGAAAAGAAAAATAAAAAAGGAGTCAGGCCTCCCAGTGGCAGTTGACAATAAATGTCAAACCAAATTAAGAAATTGATTGATTTTTGTGAGACATTAATCATCAGGTGAGGTAAACATCAACCTTCTAATGAAATAGATGGGTCATGTGGGCGGAGTCACTGTTCTAAGATCTCTGAAGGGTAAATCACGCGGACATACGAATCGACTTAGCCGATTGGCTGTTGAATCGCAGACTAGTGGTTTTGATCACAGTGGATAATCACTTTAACCAATCAATAATTTAGGATTCATGCTTTTACCCACAACCACGTGACAGATCTTCAAACCGAGCAACATGAAACCTCAGGCACATGCTCCGTCTATATCTTTTAAGGTCGATGGAGATTAACATGAACTGAACAACAAGCAAGGTGGGAATTTGAGCGGAGTGGTGGTTGTGACGTCACCGAAGCAGGCTCATATCTCAAATTCTGGCTCATAACTCAAGGCAAAAAATCAACATGGTGACTGCTCGTATCTCAAAAAACGCGTATGTTGGGCACTCGTATCTCAAGGTACCACTGTACTTTTAAAATTTTAAGCATTAAGTTAAGACATTAAATTAAAAGGAGTGGAATTGAATATCTTTCAATAAAGAATGTTAAAACCAATGTAAAAGCATCAAAACTAATTTATTTGTTTAAACTTTACACTGTTATTGAATGTATTTGTATTCTTCAGAAGTATTGTTTCTTTTGCATATGAATTTTTAGGTTTATTGGGATCTTATTGCAAAATTATCAGCTCATTGGTTATTTTTATAATTTTTTATAGGTGAAGCAACAGTTTTAATATCTGGACCTGGAATAATGCATGCATGCAATCATTGTGAATTTTCAACTCCCAGATTTTGTGATTTTAAAAGACATATCTTGGTGCACTCCGGAGAAAAACCTTACACCTGTGATATATGCAACACATCATTTAATCGTAAAGGCAATCTAACAAGGCATTGTATTCTCAAGCATCAGTTTGTATGAAGATGAACTGAATGTCTTTTCTCCTACAACTGTTTAATGAAGTAAAATTCCGTATGCCTTAAGACAATATTGTGAAAAACTGAATTTTAAAGCCCAAGAAATCCCTTTTTATTGTCTTTCTGTGATAAAGGTTTAAATAAACTGTTAATTACCAATTTTTGACTCGTATTTTAATACAATTTTCAATCAGCTTAATAAGTTTCTTACTTGAAATTTTTCTTAAATATAAGGGTTTGAAGAATAGTTCTGGAAGTTTTGAAACAAAACTAGCAATTGATTTTGTGTGTGTGAAGTTACCATTCACTCAATAACTCACTAAGATTTCTGGGGTTTTTTTGTGACAAAAACACTTCAAGTTTCTTTGTAATTGCCACTTACCACATCTTGCCATTTTGTTCAAAGCTTCAATTTAATTCATGTGTATGGATCATTTACAGGTGGGAATAAATAAGGCAACTATTTGCATAATATCTATTTTTACTGATAATTTTTTTTTCTTTAAAAATATTACATTAGTAAGTTTGCACTTAAGTTAGAGCCACAGCTTGTATTTATAACGTATACCATACTCTCTTAACAACCATATATATATATATATATATATATATAGGTTAAGATATAATCAGTAAATTAATAAAATAGGTTTGAGCATATTTTCCCATCACTATCAATGCCACAAATAGGATAATCTTACTCATACTGTAATATAATAGTTCTAATTGACACTTGAAAAGTAAAGTATTACTGGTATATAAAGTATTTATGAATGAACACATTTTGCAAAAACCAAACACTGATACTATTTATTGATTTAAGTTATTAAAAACAAATTAGAAGTTTGTAGGCTAAAATCAATATTCCTTTTAATTCCATAATTTCAAAACAGCAATAGCCTTATACACACTAAATGCCACACTTGGAAAACAGTTACTATATCAAAATTATTGTAATTAGATTTTATTTATATTTTTTACAAATAAATTATAAAGTTTCAAATTATTAATAGTATATTACTAAATACATAAATTATCAACACAAGTTAATTTGTATTTTGAATTTTTTATACTTATGATTTCTATCTTCATGCAAATAGTCAGCCCTTTTTCATGTGTCAGGCGATAGCAATCAGCTCTTATAATGTCTTCATTCATTGTAATAATTGCTTTTACTGTCAGTTCTATTAGCATTTGTATTGATTCTTGTGTAGTTCATGTATTCTTTTGTATGTATTCATTACATTTTGAAGACTTGTTAACCACCAATAATTTTTTATTGCAGATTTAATAAATACTGCAGAAGCTCCTGGTCAATCCCACAGGCATACATGTGCATTTTGTGAGTATGCCACGAACAATGTGGCTGATATGAAAAGGCACATGGTTATACATACTGGAGAGAAACCTTTCAGATGTGACAAGTGTGGCAGATTCTTCAATCGAAAGTCAAATCTGCTGAGACACATGAGAATTTCTCGCTGTAGGGTTTATATATAACTTTAAAATGTTATACTCAGACTATTTTTCATTCTGGAATTTTTTATGTAGTTGTATAAAAAATAGTTAAATAATTTATTCAAATAACTCATCAGTCTTGTGTGTGTGTGTTTCCTTAATAATTATTTATATAAATACATCAATTTAATATATCTATATTCAGATTTTTTATCTATTTCTTTTATAAAATGGTTTATTCAAATTCATTAAGGCAATTAATTCCTATTCATATTTTTATGTAAATTTTTCAGCATTGTAAACTTCAAACCAAGCACCCATATGTTCATACACGAACAGAACTAACATCTTGTGTGTTACATAACATTTTGATTGTTATAAAACTGTTTTGATGTTGGTGTGAAATGAATTGGATGAAAAAAATTATTTGACTAAGGGATCAAATTCTGTTCTGAATTAAATGCATGATCATATTTTTTAAGATATTGCTAAGAAACCTAAGAACTGATATATGGGGTATTTGGTTACAATTTGCTCTATGGTTTTAGGAAAAACTAAATTCTGGATTATCGTGTGTTCTACTGAAATCATAATTTTTATGACCTTGAATTTATCGATATAAAAGATCAGGTGAAAATGTGTGAGACCCTCTTTCTCATGTTAGAACTATACAAGATATTCCTAGATGACGACTTATTAAAATATTTAGCCGTTCATTTTGGTAACAAAAATTAACTTACCTACTGAATTGAAGCAAAAACTATATAGCACTTTGTGAGCTTTTAAATTTGTGTGTGAATTACAGTCAAATTGTTTTTCCAACCACAATAGTCACTCGATAAACACTGATATTCATTGAGATTTTTATTGGTTTTTCTTTTGAGTATTTTTGTATCCTGTAAAAACTTAAGTCAGATAAGTTAAATTGTCACCTGAATGTAAGAACTATGTAACTTTATTTCTGGGATTTGAGATAAAGGGAAAAACAGTTTCCATGCCAATGCCTGTTTCATATATACCTACATTTTCCATTAGCCAATACAGAACTCAAGTGATCTAAAAGTTTAGTTGCCTTAAATGCTGTGTGATCTCAGCATTACTAATTTAAGTATCACTCAAAACACTTATTTTCCGAGTTACCTAGTTTTTGCATTCAGGTGACGAAATGCAGTTGTTTTGATCCAAATTGAATCAAACAGTGAAGTTATGGGCTAAGAATTGGCTGTTACATTTCCAAGTACCTAACCTCTTTGTGCCACAATAATGTGAATTAAATACCTAACTTCAGTAATTGTTGGTGTACCTTATAAATTTTGCATTTCTGACCAAATAAAAGGACATGATTATTTTTGTACATAGCTAAAAATGACTTAGAATTGTCTATTAATTTTTGACGTGAAAGAAATTTTTAAATCTGGAACCATTTTAACCAATTCTGCATTTTACATAAATTTAATCAAAAAGCAATACTAATTCATTTTCTATTTTGTTTGTACCATTGTAATTTAATTTTTATATGAATATTGCAATAAATTTTGCTTTTGTATCGAATGAAATTTTAAATTGACCTGTGTTACTAAATTTCTACTTCAATAAAAGTTTATTTTCTGCTTTTAAAAATGCCATTTTTCCATTAAAACAATTTATTTCTTAATGTGGTGGTTTATGCAGCATTAAAGCTGATTTTGGAAAAACAAGGTCCAAATTTTCTGAATGGTCACCAATATTTCAGAGAATTTTGGTTGGCGAGACGAGTGTTATACTACACATAAAATCAGTATTTTGAATACTACATAGATGGCGCCACGATAGTGTAAATGTTATTTGTTGCATTTCAGTAGCCTCAAATGGAAATTTCGGGATTCGAAAATTTTTTTTCTTGCTTGGTTTTTAAAGTATTTTCATGCAAGAAAACGTAGTGATTTTTATTTAACTCGTCTTAAAATAAGTGCTTTTTCTCACGGATGAAAATTCCATCATGCTTAAACATTGCAACCAGGCCCCTCATGAAAAAAATCTGACGCATTCATGGCTCAACTTGCACTACTGTTTTCGTACACTGCCAAAAAATGACTCCCGACCACTATTCGGACGGAATGAAACATGTGATGCACATGAAGAGAAAGAAATAATATCAAATATAATTGTTTTTAATTGTGTCAGAAAGGTAAAAAGTTAGCAAATTGCAAAGGGGTTATTTACCACTGGCTGGGGCATAGAGTCCCAATGCCATCCTTGGGCAAATAACTGCCGAGTAACCTAGCCAGATTCCTTATACTCCGGGGGTGATGCAATTGGCGGCCAGCACATGATCAATGGGAGGCAGATTTGGGGACCTCTGGTCAACGATTGGGTTCCCAACACCGAGGCACTCCTGGAAGAAAGGGTTATCGAGTGGAAAAACAAAAGGTTTTTAATTTGTTGCTGAACGTATCGCTTTGCTGTCAAATTACCTCGTACTACTAGAGGGGACCGGCTAGCGAACATCGTCGGCTACGTCTGGAGGGGTGCCGTACCCAAAAGTCATGGACAAGCGTAGAATGGCAGCGTATCGTGTTTAGTGATGAATCCCGCTTTCACCTGGGGCAGTAGCCCAGTTGGAAGAGTAACGAATTAGCAACTGGAGGGTTGCGAGTTCGACTCGGTCCAAGATAATTTATTGAAAAATAAACGCATACATATACATACAAAACAATATTTCAATTTTTAATGGCTACGTTTATTCATAATAATACTTTTGAAGCCAGACTTCTTTTTTGAACGATCCACGCGTAAGTCATCACTTGCGTTTAAGCGATTTCTGGCTTGTTTTTATTTGCGAAAGTGATGAAAATCCCATTTCACACAAGTGGGTGGTGGCAAATGGTAAAAGTGTGCAATGCTACTTTTGCCAGCTATGTATAAGGTTCTAACTGTAACCAGATTTATTCCAAGTCCAGTTTTTCAAATTCCATTTGAATACCTGCATAGGCTCGCATTTCAATAAGATCGTCTTTTATTAAATCGCTGTTGTCCATCGAAACTTCTCTAGCACCCCAGTTAAGAAACACTGCTTGTAACATTACAATACAAAAACCTTTCCTAGGCCAACTAGTCTAGGTAACAGCGGTGTCCCCCTTCTTTTCCATGTAGATACCCTGCATTTCAGTCTCAAAAATGTGCACGGTCTAAAATGTTGAAATCATTTCAACGGTATATATATATTTCACTAACGTACGCGGTACAGAAATCGACGTTATTTCTTTAGTGTCGAATGGCAACAACGGATATAAAATGGACCGTTACGGGATTCATTCGCCAATTTTGCTAATTAGTTTCAATATGCTTGATTTCAGCTATGGAGCCGTATAACATTGCTTGAACCACTCGGAAGATCTCACCACTAGTGAAATTCTCCAGCAGTCTGATTACAGAAAGCAATGAGAAATAAGCACAGAAAAGAAAATGGGAGCAAAAGTAGATCTGGACATAAAATATCGAATCGCCTTCGAACAAGGGAATTGGATGAAATTGAAGTAGACGTTCAGAATATGTATAATTGTGATAGCGTGATTGAGGTATGTTTTTTGCCATGTATTTTGTTGGGAATACGAATTAACGGTAAAAATGAACGAAATGCTGTTACATATTTTCTGATAATTTTATTTCGTTTAGAATATGAAATCCATCTATGTGATTATGGATGCTATATTCATAATAAATGGACTGAAATACGATATGAAATGTGAGTATACACTTTGTCATCAAGAGATATAAGTAATTAAGAAAGTTAAGCTCAGATACTATGCGCGGGTCTGCTAGTTCTAATAAATTTAAAAGCTTTAAAATGTCCTATATACACTTATGTCCAAAAGTTAAGCATAATTCATAAAATGCGCCAAAATCTGAGTAAATATGGATACAGATGTCGCAACCTGACCAGACTTTTTGCTGAGAAACCTTTCGGAGTTGATACTACACCGTTGCCAGTGGACTCTGTTTATATTATTCGGCGCCGGCGAGCCGCATAAATCTGTTGCGCTTCGAGATGTATATACTTTCTTCGGGAGGCGAAAGCAGACGCTCGTGTGATCGGTTCAAGTGTAGAACATTAAAACTCTTTTGTGGACTATCTATGCTTTTCGTTTGACATGTCGGGAGCCATATGTATGTTTCTATTATTAAATTATTTTTGATATAAATTAGCTGTACTTTACTCTCTCCAAAAAATAACTAGGAAACAAATTCCAAGTATTAAAAACCAGATAAAAAAGACTGGTAGTTTTTTAACGTTGACGATCTGCTATATAAAATGGCGTCCGCGACAGGACTTGGAATTTGTTATTGTGAATTTGTGATTGATAAGAAATTAATTCATTTGCTTTAATTTTATGATGGAGAGTTTAAAGAAAATGCGTACTCCTCTAAGAAGTGGTTTCACTAGAATCGCTAATGCGTTATATGACAGTTTACAAGAGGAGGAACGTGATATTGATGAAATTGAAATTTTAATGGCTCAGTTAAATGAAAAATGGTTAGAACTTGAATCGAAAGAAAAAGAAATTATTGCTTTGTTGTCAGATAAAGATGAGTGTTCTCAAGAAAGTTTAAATCAGGCTTACGAAGTTTTTGAAGAATATAAGGAAAGATATATACGACTTAAAACTAAAGTTAAGAAAAGTATTAATGACGATGTTAAAAACACTAATGACGACAATAAAAGCGTGCTTAGTGAAACAGTATCGAAACGAAAGTTCCAACTTCCTAAAATTGAGCTTAAGAAGTTCAATGGTGATGTTAAGGAATGGCTTGGTTTCTGGGGTCAGTTTCGGAAAATTCACGAAGACTTGGACATCGCTCCAGAGGATAAATTACAATATTTGTCCCAGTTTACTGTAGAAGGATCGCGTGCCAGAGATATTGTAGATTCCTTTCCCGCATCTGCTGAGAATTATGAACAAGCAGTTGAGTGTCTAAAATCTAGATTTGGAAGACAAGATTTACTCATAGAAGTGTATGTGAGAGAATTGCTAAACTTAATTTTGAACAATTCTTTACATCAAGCTAAAGTTACACATCTCGCCAAATTGTATGATAAAATTGAAGCACATCTCCGTGCCCTTGAAACATTAGGTGTAACTTCCAATAAGTATGCTTCTATGCTGTATCCCTTAGTTGAAAGCTGTTTACCAGAAGACATGATTCGAATATGGGAAAGAAGTATTAGTTTAAAAAATGAAACAAAGAAAATGCCAAATAAACTGACCGCTCTTATGAGTTTTCTAAAATCAGTTGAAGGGGAAGAACGAATTTCAATAGCAAAAGAGGGGTTTGGTTTAGAGGCAAAACGTAAAGGGAAATATTCCTATTCTACATCTCCTAATGATGATAAACAATTTCCAACCGCAATCGGACTTTTTGACAATGCTGAGACTCGTCGGAATAAAAAAGCACTGTGCTCATTTTGTGAGAAAACGCATGATTCACAAGCTTGCAGAATCGCGTTAAAAATGAGTTGGGATGATAAAAGAAAAGTCTTAGCAAAAAAGGGTTGTTGTTTTTTATGCCTAAAAATCGGTCATAGAGCTCGTGATTGCAGATGCAAGATTAATTGTGAAAAGTGTAGGAGTAGACATTATGCTATAATGTGTAATGAAGGTAAATTTAAAGAACCTAATTCGGAAGCGAACGCTGGTGTAAAGGATAGTCAAAATATGATCAATGATGCAGTTTTAAGCAATCGCACATGTTGTACAGTTCTTTTACAAACATTGTATGTACGATTACGAGGTGCAGGAAAAAAGGGGAAAATAGTTCGTGCCCTCGTCGACTCTGGGAGTCAACGATTTTATTTGAGTAAATGTGTAGCGAAAGAAATGAAGTATGGTTTTACTAAAGAAAGTTATTCATAATTTATTTGGGGACAGAGAACATCCCGAGAAACATTTTAGATACAGAGTATTCATTAGCAGTTTGAAAGGTGATTATAATTGTAACTTTGAGGTCCTCGACCAGCAAACCATTTGTTCGGCTGTACCCATTCCAGCATTAAAACCATTCGCTGAGGAGCTTAAATATCATAATATTACTGTAACTGATCAATTAATCTCTGAACAAGAAGAATCGTTAGAAATTGATCTATTAATCGGGGCTGATATTGCGGGTAAACTCTTTAATGGAAAGATTATTCATCTGCCGTGTGGACTTGTTGCTGTAGGAACATATTTAGGTTGGACCTTGATGGGAAAGATGCCATATCAAACTTCTGATGCCAATTCTACGATGGTAGTTACAAATATGTTAGTTAAGGATGTAGCTATTACCGAACTCTGGAATCTTGATATCATTGGAATAATTGATCCGGCCACACAAAAGGCCAGAGAGGAAAGAGATTTACAAACAAAGATGCGATTTCAGCATTCTGTGTCCGTGAACAGTGAAGGGCGTTATGAAATTGTTCTGCCCTGGTCTGAAGATCACCTACCGCTACCCACCAATAAGGATTTAGCCGTGAAGCGTTTAGAATCTACAACGCAGAAACTTCGCTCACAAAACCTGCTTACATTGTACGAGGAGGTTTTCGACAGTTGGCTCGATTTAGGTATAATCGAAGAAGTCAAACAAAGTGAGATTATTGATGATGGACACTATTTGCCACACCGACCAGTTATAAAGGAAAATAGTTCCACCCCAATAAGACCAGTATTCGACGCTTCTGCGAGAGTAAAGCATTCTCCGTCTCTAAATCAGTGCTTAGAATGTGGTCCGAATTTAATAGAGTTAATACCTACCATTCTTTTAAGATTTCGGGAGGGTAAATTTGCAGCCATAGCAGACATGGAAAAGGCATTTTTACAAATTAGTGTAAAACCCGATGATCGAGATTATCTTAGATTCTTTTGGTGGAAAGATGTGAATAAAAAGGAGCTAAAAATCTTTCGTCATACCCGAGTAGTGTTTGGTGTGAAAAATAGCCCTTTTCTTTTGGCAGCTGTAATAGAATTTCATTTGCAGAAATATATAGAAAATTCTCATTATGATAAAAACATGTTGCATAAACTTATTCACTCTTTCTATGTAGATAACGTTGTTGCCAGTTTTGAAGATGAGCTTGAAATGACACTGTTTATTGAAGAATCTCAAAAAGTAATGATTGAAGGAAAGTTTAATCTCCGAGGTTGGTTACGTACTGGGGATGACTTTCAAACAGGTGTTGAGTCACCGGTATTGGGATTATTATGGGATTACCAGAAAGATCTTTTAACTGTGAACCTGACATGGTTGGAAAGCTTCAAATTGATGGAAGTAACTAAGAGGACTATTTTGTCTATAGCCCACAGAGTATATGACCCGATTGGTCTTGTAAGCCCTGTTCTCTTGCTTCCTAAACTATTGTTACAAAGCTTATGGAAAATGGGAATTTCTTGGGATACTGAAGTTGATGAAAATACGAAAGAAAAGTTTCTAAGTTGGTTCAGTGATCTGAGTCTCTTAAAAGAAATTTCTATACCCCGATGGATACACACTAACAGAGATAACAAAAATTTGTGTAGCATTCACACCTTCTGCGATGCCAGTAGTAATGCACATGCTGCTGCAGTGTTCGCGAGAATTCAGACTCCTTATGGAGTTGAAGTTCATTTATTAGCTTCTAAATCCAGAGTAGCTCCGGTGAAATCAATCACGATTCCACGTCTTGAGTTGATAGCTGCAACGGTGGGAGCGAGACTCTGCACTTCGGTTTTAGAAGGTTTGCAATGGCAAAATGTTGAATTATATTTTTGGACTGATTCAACCACTGTTTTAACTTGGATCCAAAAGAAAGAAATCTGGACTGTTTTTGTGTTGAACCGAGTACGAGTAATCAGGAAATTAACAAACCCGAATGCATGGAGACATGTATCAGGAACCGATAATCCTGCTGACCTTCCATCCAGAGGTTGTACTGCCAAACAGCTTTTGTCGGTTAGATGGTGGGAGGGACCCGCATGGTTAAAGAAAATTGAAGGTGAATGGCCAACACCAAAATTGGAATATAATCAGGAAAACATTATTCAAGAAATCAGAAAAGGTGCTGTAACTAACACACATGTAAATCTAGAAACAGGAAATCTTCCATGGAATATCTTCGTATGTCAAACTTGTTAGAGTAATTGCTTGGATTTATAGATTTTTCTCTAATGCAAAATTGAAAACATCACGTTACTGTGGGGATCTAACTTTGAAAGAAATAAATCATGTAGAATTAGTTTTGTTTAAAATTATCCAACGCGAAGCATTTCCTGTTGGTGTAAATGATCAACAAATAAAGCCTCTTTATCCTGTACTTGACGAAAAGGGGTTATTGAGAGTAAAAACGCGCATTTTTAACCGAAGAGACAAAAAGAACTTTAGATTACCCATAATCTTACCATCAAAACATAGAATACTGCATATGCTTATAGACAATAAGCATAAAGAACTAGGACATCCTGAAGTCCAAATATTGATGAACCAGCTCAGAGAAAATTATTGGATATTGCGTAGCAGAAAAACGATTAGACAAGTTATATTGAAATGTGTCCGATGCAAACGATTCACTGTGACCCATCCAGAACCAAGAGCCTCTTCCTTACCTGAAGATAGAGTAAGAGAAGCTACGATATTCGAAGTCTTGGGTGTAGATCTCGCCAGACCGCTGTATTTGAAAGATGGGACAAAATCCTGGATAGTTCTGTTCACTTGTGCAGTATATCGCGCAGTGCACATGGAATTAATAACATCCTTGATAGCGGAAGCCTTCCTGCAGTCACTAAGAAGATTTATAGCTCGTAGAGGGAGACCCACTATTATTTATTGTGATAATGGCAGTCATTTCGTTAAAGCTCACAGTGAACTTTGTAAAGTGGGCTGGCTTAAAATAAAGTCTGAATCCATGATGAGGAAGATAACTTGGAAATTCATTCCTCCATCTGCACCATGGTGGGGCGGATGGTGGGAGAGACTGATTGGCATGGTCAAACAATTTTTACGCAGAATATTAGGGCAGGCTTTGTTAAATTACGAAGAACTAAATACAGTGTTGTGCGATACCGAAAGCCTAATAAACTCTAGACCTTTAACTTACTTATCTGAAGATATAAACGATTTGATTGCTTTGACGCCTTCTATGTTTCTACAGGAAACGATAGAAAGTGGCGTACCGGATATCGATAGCATAGATGTCGCCTATATGCGCAAAAGATACCGGTACGTACAAAAAGTGCGTGAAGATTTACGAAAAAGGTTTCGACTGGAATATCTAGGACATTTAAAATATAACGGGAAACCTCGAAATCTATCTCTGTCGGCGACATTGTACTCATTGGTTCAGACAATCTGAAGCGTTTACAATGGCCGATAGGGCGGGTTGTGCAAGTCCTGCCTGGAAGAGATGGAATCGTCAGAGTTGTGAAACTGAAAACCAAATCCGGAACTATAATACGCCCTGTTCAACGTCTTTATTCCTTAGAATTATCAGATGAGACATCAGGTCCTTTCCTCAGAAGCAAAGTTCCCAGAGATAAAGATTACCCAGGTGCCACAAATATTGACTATGAACTTGTTCCTGCCAAAGAACATCAGAAGTCACCCAAATCGACAATCACTCGGAGTGGGAGAGTAGTGAAACCTATCCAAAGACTCGGCTTGTGAGACGCGACAATTGGTTGAGTTCTTCCAAGTTACGAACTCAAGGTGGGAGGATGTCGCAACCTGACCAGACTTTTTGCTGAGAAACCTTTCGGAGTTGATACTACACCGTTGCCAGTGGACTCTGTTTATATTATTCGGCGCCGGCGAGCCGCATAAATCTGTTGCGCTTCGAGATGTATATACTTTCTTCTGGAGGCGAAAGCAGACGCTCGTGTGATCGGTTCAAGTGTAGAACATTAAAACTCTTTTGTGGACTATCTATGCTTTTCGTTTGACATGTCGGGAGCCATATGTAAGTTTCTATTATTAAATTATTTTTGATATAAATTAGCTGTACTTTACTCTCTCCAAAAAATAACTAGGAAACAAATTCCAAGTATTAAGAACCAGATAAAAAAGACTGGTAGTTTTTTAACGTTGACGATCTGCTATAACAATGGTTCAAAATCCCTTGTGGAGAATCGTGAGACGAAGTTAAAACATTGTGCATATGCAAAACAGTTCAGTCGACATGCGCAAAGCACCGGCGCACGTCGGAAAGAGTATAAAACGGCCTCGAGCGGCATGGCCAGTTTAGACAAATTTCGCAATTGCTGTGGTACGGAGCGTTGTTGACAATCAATAAGGACGAAAGATGCCAACTGGAAATGTTGGTGAAGAGACGAATTATTGGAATCCGGTCGATCCCAAACCAAGCGTCTCGAATTCTGAATGTGCCTCAGTGTGTGATCTCCAGACTGGCAGACGTTTCAAACCACTGGAGGTGTTACCCGACGACCAGTACCAGGTCGGCCAAGGGTAACAACCGCTCAGCAAGACCGATATTTGGCGATAACTGAGCAATGTCAGAGGAACTGTTCTACCAGACAACTGGGTTCAGCCCTGACAGGAGTCATAGTTTCGAGACAAACTGTTTACAGGAGATTCAGACACGTTGATCTCTATGCCAGACGATCAGCAGTTTGCACCCCCCTGACGTGTGCACAGAAACGCGTACGTTTACAGTGGAGTTTGGAACATCGGTAGTGGAGTCTACAACAGTGGGACAATGCCAAGTTCAGTGACGAGTTCAGATTAGTCTGCAAACTGATTCTCGTCGTACCATGATCTGGAGAGAACGTGGAACGCGTTTTCATCCGGGAACATCACGGAGAGACATTTTCCTTCAGGGAGAGTCGTGGTCTGGGCAGGCATCGTGCTGGACGACCGCTCAGACCTCCACATCTTTGACACGGGTCTGTTACCGGTCAAAGGTACAGAGACGAAGTCCTTAAGCCTACCGTTCGCCTGTTTCGAGATGCTGTCGGTCCTCGTTTCATAGTCATGGATGATAACGCGCCTCCTCACCGAGCAGCCCTGGTCGACGCCTTCCTTCAAAGTGAAGATATCCACCACATCTTCTGCCAACTCCTGATCTGAATCCTTTTGAGCATGTGTGGGATTTGCTCAGGAGACATTGCAAACCTCCGCCACCCACAGAGCCCCGCTCCGGAATTGATAACTGCTCTCCGTGAGGCTTGGAACTCCTTGAGCACACAACTCATCCATACCATCATCGAAAGTATGGAAAATCGTGCAGCATGCGTGGCTACCAGAGGTTCCCACACACCGTATTAAATTTCAGCCTCACATTGTTTTAATCATTCTTTTTCACTAAAGTTGACACTCGTATTGTGAACCTTTTTCTTTCAACCCTTTTCTTTGGATAATAAAAGTCATTATTATCCTTGTTAGCATTGTTTTCCTTCTAAAACTCTATTACACCCGCATACCGCGTTTCTTTCCATTCCGATAAAGATTTTCTGAAATATTCACATAAACAGCAATTATGCTTAACTTTTGGACATGAGTGTATTTGTTTAACCCCTTAATGCGTATTCTTATTCGAACAGATCTGGGAAAATTGCCAGCCCGAGTTAACTTGAGCGGTGCTTTATTTTATATTGCTATAATTAGGACTGTTCAGTTCCATGTTAATTCCGACCATAGATAGGATTAGGTGATAAATTGTCGATCTACAAAACTGATTGTTTTAAGATTATACACTTCAATTTTATGACGGCAGTAGTGACCTATGCCGTCCGAAATCTAATATGAGTAGTTTTTGCCACGCGATATAGGTTAAATAAAAATCAGTAACGAAATGCCCAGGTTTGCAAAAAGCAGTTCTCCAATTCTTTTTTCATGATTTATGTGAAAAAAGGATTGTTACTCATTTACTTCCTTGGACAGCAGCAGGGCCGCGGTAGCCCGGTTGGAAGAGTGGCGGATTAACAACCGGAGGATTGCGAGTTCGAATCTCGATCTAACAAAAGATGTGTGGGGGAGGCTGATGCACGTTAAATCTGTCGTGGCTTCATATGTCCTCACGTGGTGCGGAAGTTTGGTGAGTACGGTGTTGATCTCGTCATCTGACCATGGTTTAAAATGACGAGGCGTTGTCCTCGCCAATAGTCCGTTGTGTTGTTCCAGTGCGACGTTAATTCAAATTAATACCATTCGACCCACCAAGTACTTTCGATATTCATACGCGTATCGCTATACTGATTACCACTAGGTTACCATGCTCCCCCAATTACCAAAATTCGGCATTTTGCGAGTCTGCCTATTCTATTTTAATTGTAATAAAAAAATAGTATTGTGTGGACATTAACTTATTAACAGAATTAATATGACACTATTTAGTCTATTTTAATCTAATTATTTAAATAAGCATACTTTATCTGTGCTAATTTTCGACAGGGTGGTATCAGTCTCATTTTCCGAGGGTCACAAATCTCAAGCTTTGCCTATGATGACCTACAATAATTTACTGCATTCAATCGAACTTTTACGTGCTCTCATTACAAAGAGTACAGTGAAGATACTCCCCGAAACTACAGTGGGTCGATATCTGGGAAGAAATCTGGTTCACTAACTCTCCCAAATTACCCCACTATCTGGGCCTTACATCGGAAATCTCAGCAAACAAGTGAGCTTGTACGAAGAATCCCTCTCCAATAGCATTGATTATTAGTTTTTATGAAGGTTGAGTTGCCGGGCGGAACCAAGAAGCTAACCAATAAAGAATCCATGACTATTGTCTTTTTCCTCTTTATTCTTTTTCGTGGGACTAATGCATTATTTCTACAATGTACTGAGATCTACAAGCTGGACTAATTACTTACAATAAAGGACATTAGTTTTGAGTACTCTTATTCACATGCAGTACCCAGGGCCGGTTTTAGAACATTATAAGGCAATAGAAAAAGAAGTGCATTGAGGTCCATTTAGAGGAATAAAAATGAACTCATCAATTTAGAGGAATAAAAATGAAAAGATCAATGTAATAAAAATGGGTTAGGTACTCTTATTTACATCAGCACCTAGGGCTGGTTTAAGAGCATTGTAGGGTCCCTACGCAAAGAAGTGCATTGAGGTCTCATTCATCCATTCAGAGGAATAAAAATGAAGATCAATGAAATAAAAATGGGTTAGGTACTCTTATTTACATCAGCACCTAGGGCTGGTTTAAGAGCATTGTAGGGTCCCTACGCAAAGAAGTGCATTGAGGTCTCATTCATCCATTCAGAGGAATAAAAATGAAGATCAATGTAATAAAAATGGGTTAGGTACTCTTATTTACATCAGCACCTAGGGCCGGTTTAAGAGCATTGTAGGGTCCCTACGCAAAGAAGTGCATTGAGGTCTCATTCATCCATTCAGAGGAATAAAAATGAAGATCAATGAAATAAAAATGGGTTAGGTACTCTTATTTACATCAGCACCTAGGGCTGGTTTAAGAGCATTGTAGGGTCCCTACGCAAAGAAGTGCATTGAGGTCTCATTCATCCATTCAGAGGAATAAAAATGAAGATCAATGTAATAAAAATGGGTTAGGTACTCTTATTTACATCAGCACCTAGGGCCGGTTTAAGAGCATTGTAGGGTCCCTACGCAAAGAAGTGCATTGAGGTCTCATTCATCCATTCAGAGGAATAAAAATGAAGATCAATGAAATAAAAATGGGTTAGGTACTCTTATTTACATCAGCACCTAGGGCTGGTTTAAGAGCATTGTAGGGTCCCTACGCAAAGAAGTGCATTGAGGTCTCATTCATCCATTCAGAGGAATAAAAATGAAGATCAATGTAATAAAAATGGGTTAGGTACTCTTATTTACATCAGCACCTAGGGCCGGTTTAAGAGCATTGTAGGGTCCCTACGCAAAGAAGTGCATTGAGGTCTCATTCATCCATTCAGAGGAATAAAAATGAAGATCAATGAAATAAAAATGGGTTAGGTACTCTTATTTACATCAGCACCTAGGGCTGGTTTAAGAGCATTGTAGGGTCCCTACGCAAAGAAGTGCATTGAGGTCTCATTCATCCATTCAGAGGAATAAAAATGAAGATCAATGTAATAAAAATGGGTTAGGTACTCTTATTTACATCAGCACCTAGGGCCGGTTTAAGAGCATTGTAGGGTCCCTACGCAAAGAAGTGCATTGAGGTCTCATTCATCCATTCAGAGGAATAAAAATGAAGATCAATGAAATAAAAATGGGTTAGGTACTCTTATTTACATCAGCACCTAGGGCTGGTTTAAGAGCATTGTAGGGTCCCTACGCAAAGAAGTGCATTGAGGTCTCATTCATCCATTCAGAGGAATAAAAATGAAGATCAATGTAATAAAAATGGGTTAGGTACTCTTATTTACATCAGCACCTAGGGCCGGTTTAAGAGCATTGTAGGGTCCCTACGCAAAGAAGTGCATTGAGGTCTCATTCATCCATTCAGAGGAATAAAAATGAAGATCAATGAAATAAAAATTGGGGTTAGGTACTCTTTACAGGGCCGTTCTAAGATCGTTATAGGGGCTCTAGACGATGAAGTACGTTAAATCTTCACTCCCCATCACAGGAATAAAAATGAAAACTTCAATAAGCCGTTTGACAACAATAATAAAATCTGTTTCCAATGTAAAAAGCATGACAGATACTTCTAACGCTAGATTTAAATGTCCTTAACGTTTCAACTTGCAAATGATATTGGTAAACTGTACAAGGGTGTAAATAATATTTTTATTGTTAATAAACTCAAAGCGGTTGCAAAATTTATTTGTTTTGAGATGTTTTTTTAATTTATACTCTTGTGAAGTCAGGTCTCTCTTCCCAAAGATGTCAGACTTAAGTTTTCCTGTCTGCTCTCCGACAGGATCCTATTCATTGAGGAGAGATAATGGGTTTGTTCATTTGTAAGTTTCCATCTACTGAAAGTGAAATAAAACCGTTCAATCTATCACTTTCTTGTAATTCTGGAAATTATCTTTTTCCGTAGACTCAATGAAAAATTGAGACCCTCTTAACACAATTCACTGACACTGTATGGTTTACTGAAACACTGACTTCAGTAAACCATACGGAAAGCGAAGATTTTTTTTCCTCTACCCAAATGCTCTGCCATGCCTTAAAATATAGTTTATCACCGTTTTGGCGATGTTCAGCGTTTAATCTAATTGGCTTTGAGAGAGAGACCAACTATTTTATTTCAATTCGGAATTCAGTTTGAAATTCTTAGTGGCGAAGTGCTAAAATCTATTTGAAAAACAAGACAAGTGACGCCTCGTTCGGAATACTACCCACAGAAAACACGTTCTGGAGCCGAAACACTACCGCCACCTGCATTTAGCTTGATAGAAAATGCCCTCTCATATTGCTGTCATTTACATCTGTCGTGCATTCATACTATGCAAGTATTTCCATCTGCTAAAAGTGAAATAAGAGTTTTCAGTTCATCAGTTTCCTGCCATTCAGGAAATTATCTTTTTCCATGCAGCCTCAACGAGAAATATAGATCCATCTCATAGTTATTTTGTGTCTCTTTCGCGAGGCAGTAAAAAGACCACTCAACCCACGCCGTGGAGGGTGCTGTGACGTCATTCAATTTAACACACGATTCGAGGTTAAGTAGAGATTAACGTCAGTTAGATAAAAAGGAATCTTTACGGAGTAGGGTTGCACGTACAGAGTTGTAACTGCACCGTTTAAAGAATCTGGGCAAGACTTCGTCCAAGAAAGAATATTTCACCCGACGATGGATTAAAGTTTGTGATGTCGTGGTCACAAAGAATTATCCATGGTTTACATCGACGTTTGGAAAATTTATTGTGGTCATATATTTCTGTGATACAACCTCGGTAGTCTTTCACTTCTATTCAAATACAATCTTTTTTGTAAGCTTTAGTTACGTTTTAAGTAAAGTTTGGATCCATTCAACGGATTAGATTGCATTAAAGTAAATCTTTTTCAGTAACTTGAACTATAGAAATCCCAAGAGTTCTGTCTGATAAAAATCATTTGTATTTTTTATTGTTTTGAATTCTTTTTTATTCCTATTGCATCGAGAGATGAGACATTACATTTTAACTTTTAATAAAATATTAGATTATTCAGAGTTTGAACTGATCTGATGAAACAAAAAGTGATTATAATGCATAAACCAATTCGACTGACCTCCGAATTTATCTAAACGAATCTTTAACGATTTGACGAATCTATCTAAATGCTACAATATTGCAAATGTTACAATTTCTGTGTCCGAACTAAAGTGGTGAAAAGTGAATACCAGTAGTTTTTCTAGTCTACCCTTCGAATAGTGATCGTAGAACAACAAACGACGGATATTAATTACTTCCTTCGCTATATGTAATCTCATGTAAATTAACTGAAATTTTAAAACTATTTTTAGAGCAGAAAAGGGTTTTGAAAGATTTAAAAGTTATTTAGTTTTTGTGGAATTTAAGTTTCTAATTCTGTTTTAACAGAAACATATCACTGAATATGTCATTCATTAGGAGAGGCATTTTCTGTCAAATGTTGGCGGTAGTGTGTTTCTGCGTGATACGTGTTTTTTCCACGTATTCTAAACGAAACAAGGGCCGCTGTAGCCGGTTGGAAGAGTAACGGATTAGCAACCGGAGGGTTGCGAGTTCGAATCCAACCAAAACCGTCGTGTATAAGGGGGGACTGGCGCACTTTAAATCTGTCATGTCCTCACATTGGCGTGGTGTGGAAGTTTGGAGAGTGGATTGCCAGCTCAGGTATGATTTCGTCATCCGACCATGGTTCAAAATCACGTGTTGTCCTCGGATCTTTCTCTTCGGGTTTGATCCCGGAACGTCACCAATACCCCGTTGTGTTGCTTCAGTGTGACGTTAATTAAAATACCTACCTACCATACCTCTGAACGTAATGTCAGTTGGCTTGTTTTGACGTGGTCGCCTTTAAATTCGGTTCCGGTTTGGGGATCTCTATGAAAACTTTAGCAACTAAAAAAGCGGCCAGATTTGTAGCACTTATATCTCGTAAAGTATAAATGATAATCTAAATATTAAAATTTTTTTGGCTAGAGGTTTATGTTCGTATCTAAAATGGTGGATAGTGGGGTGTGCAGCGGTAAGGGGTAGCTCTTGAACGTGAATACTGAAAATGGCGATGTCGCGCGGCGTTTTAGCAGTGTAACTTTGGATTTTGAAGAGAACGTTGAAATTTTTCGGTTTGTAGAGAATAACAGGATCTACAATATGTTTAGCAATAAAAACATAAAATAAAATGTGGAAAGTTTTAAGCAGATATGTGTGCTGACTTGAAGAAAATTTTCATTATGTCGAAAAATTTGCAAAATACAGAAAAGTAAGAACGCATATCTTTGGAAAGAAAAATTCAAAAGGAATCAGAAAAGCCCAAATTAACTAATGCCAAACGATGCAGATTTTATAGAGAAGGTGGGGAGGAGACATAAAATACAGAGATGGCAATGGGCCGATGTCCAGTTCGAATTTGCGTTTGTAAAGAACGAGTTCGGTTACGTTTGTAATGTTTGATCGCTTATAGTTTATGAGAGATTTGAAGCCAATTAGTTCAAAATATTTCGCTTCATTAAAATAAAAATTTCCAAATGCATATATCATCGTTTCTATTGTGTAGCGCTTATTGCCAGTCATTAAATGTTAATAAGATACCTGCTTTATCCAAATCAAATGGATTTGTTTATCCTCCAAAGCCCGATGGATTGCCAAAACTGGGTCCTATAAATGAAAGATAAACTTTCCTGAGATTGTCATTTATGCAAATAAGGGTTTGCATTATAAAGGAAAATATGTTGTTGATAAGTAATAAATGTTAGTACCTAATATGATTCTAGATACAAATATATCCATTGCCGATTATTTCGATATGGATGTTACTCAAACAAATCAGTTATTGACTATATGCAACGCGAGTTCAATCTTTTAGTACATTTCTACATCGGCCCACTATTCTAGGCAACACTTGTATGTATAGATTTAACCTTTGTAAGAAACATCGATGAAAATACTATGCCGTATGTATCTTACTTCTCCCATCATCGGCTTTTGATAAATAAAATTATACTTCACTTATCACCACCAAGACATTATTCATTATCATTTTATCTTTCCTCTAATAACAAAAAGACGGATTCACACCTTAAACGATTGTGCTTGTGTCCCGTATTACAACCCACCCCATTTTTTCGAATACGATTTCAATACTTCGTCAATAAAAATTCCAAAGACTGAATTCCGAATTGATACATGACAGTTGATTTGTCAACACTAACTAGATTAAACTCCCAATGTTGCCAAAACAGCGATAAACCACATTTTAAAGTAACTCCGATATGTATCATGCGAGAGTATTGGGACACAAAAGTAAAATCTTCGCAGACTGTCTGGTTTGTTCGCATTGAAAATCCCCCTCAGCGATCTGAAGAGTAAACGAGAGGGTCTGCAAAGATTTTACTTCTGTTGTTCAAATGTTCTCACAAGATACATATCGGAGTTATCTTAAAACGTAGTTTATCGCCGTTTTGGCAATCTTTGTCGTTTATCTAATTGCTGTTGACCAGACACTTATATAGCAATTCAGAATTCATTTTTTGGAATTTTTATTGGCGAAGTACTTGAATCGTATTCGAACAAGCCAAGTGATGTCACGTTCAGAAAATATGTATCGCAGTAGAAACATAACTGTCTCCTACATTTAGCTTGACAGAAAATGCCTATTATGCCGTAGACAAAATCAAAAAATTTTCCAATGCTTTCCATTACTCTTCAAGCTAATTTTTCTGAGTTTCAGTTATGATTCTTTTCTTGGATCACAGTAACCAAAAAGCCTAAATCCATCGATTTCATCCATCCATGGTGTAACGTATACACGTAAATAAGCGGAAGTAGGCAGAGGGAAAGATTTCGAAGAACATTTAAATTAGGGATGAGGGTATACTTCTGTATCAAACAGTAGAAAAACAATTGTGCTCTTTTTAGGGAAATATTCAAAAAATATATCCGGAGGGGAGGACGCCCATCTGCCTTATCCTTGTTCCTGTTTCTGCACCTGCGGATGTTTTCCAACCATAAGAACATATCTATGTTTTTATCTTGCATCTGCTTTTACAATTAGTGTGATTCTGGCAGATGTTTTCACAATTGCCGATGATTACTTTTTGTTATTGATTGAATTTTTGTAATGTTTGGCTGTCACTCTGCGGTCACTTTTTGCTACACGAGGGTTTTTTCGATCTGGACCTACGAATTCTTACAGGGAATATTCTGAAGTAGGACTCGTCTAACTCTGTGGATAATATGGGGACGACTTACGGCGGAACGCCTGTGACAAAAATAGGTCCCAATTGAAATCGTTTTATTGTTTAAAAAATGTGGGCGAACAGTAATCGGGTTGGCATATTCGTCAGAAGCATGCAGTTTAATTCGCATACTGCACAACACATCGTGCGTGCTGCGTTCCCCTTCCTTTCTGTGTGTGGGTAGGTGGAAATGCTATATTTTTGGCCGTGCCTCCGCTTTTGACTCGGTCTATCTCAGTAACTGTGAGCGCAACATGACTATGTGGGGTATGATTTTAAAGATCTTGGCGAGATCTATTCGAGTATGTGAAGAAGTTTTCACAGAAATTTGAAGTGAACATTTAAAAAATATTTTTGTCTTATTGAACCTGTAAACACTAAAAAATTTAATAAGAGCTTTGAAACAAGCTCATTTTAACTCTCCAATCAGCTCCTATCGTAATAATGCACTTCAAATTGACGGCTCAATAAGAATTTAGCTCTTTGTGTGTGTGTCCTAATGGTGCTAAGCTAAAATAAACATAAGTCACATTTTTTTTCATTTTCAATTCAGATTCATGTATGAAATGACAAGATTTTTAGCGACAGTTTAAATTAATGGTACTGACATCCAATTGTGGGGTATTTAATAAGTATGTAAAGATGATAGATTTTGAAAGGTA
Organism: Meta bourneti; assembly: GCA_933210815.1. Taxonomy (NCBI): domain Eukaryota; kingdom Metazoa; phylum Arthropoda; class Arachnida; order Araneae; family Tetragnathidae; genus Meta; species Meta bourneti. The sequence continues at coordinate 66,272,455 of OW119928.1, forward strand.
ATTTCGAGTAGTTTTGTGAGTTTAGGAAATTTGTGCATTAACTGTTAAAATGTGCACTCTTACATTAAGCATTCAAAATTTTTAAAAATGCACGAAATAAATTCAAAACCTAAACAACACTTGTCACAAATCCAGGTTGAACTTTTCGTTCTTTAAAAAATTTCTTTTAAAACTAATTTTTCCTGAATATTTTCTAAAATTTTAGAGATTTTTAAGGTAAATTTTTTTTGTTTCTGAAGTGATCACATGATCCTTTCATTCTGCCGTGCTATTCAAAATGACAATACCTACAAGTTTGATCTTTGCGAGTTGACTGGCGAGTTGAATGCTGAGTTTATAAGTATCTGATACTTAGTAAAATTTGATAATATGATAACTAGTTTGCTTTTAGTGTGCTGTTTTCAAGAGTTTTAAGGCATCAGATGCTTTTATACACAACAGTTTAACAATCATTGATCCCAAAGAAAAACTTTAGCTACACTGCCTTCTTGACGAGCAGTGTAGCTAAAGTTATCTTCCCCATGAAAGATAACTTCTTAAAGATTTCTAATGGGACAAGAAAACCATTAGGCCAGAAGCTTGCTTGACAAACAAAATTTACTCCTGCATTTATATTCAGTCATTGAAAAGACATTAATCAACAAAAGAAAGCAATTTTAATTTGTAGGACGATTGCTTCAAGTTGCCTTTATTCCAAGTGTCTATGACAAATGAATAATGCAAAAAAGTCTGCGGTTCTATTCTAAACAACTTTTCAAATGTTAACCACTCCTCATAAAACAAAGTTTTAAAGTAATAACCAATTTTTTGTACTTACAATTGTCTTGCGGAGCAATGCCCCATTAACGACAACTTCGTGAAGCTTGTCATATGAGGCAAGAAAACCATGAAGCAAAAACTTGCTTGACACACGCACAAATAACAGCTTCCCTTGTGTTTGAGATCGTTGAAAGGACATTACACAGAGTAAAATAATTTCAATGAGGAAACGACTTCTCGTCGTTCTTATTCCAAGATCCTAAGACAAACCAATAATTCAACAAAGTCTGCGATTCTAATCTGCACATTTAAAAGATAAACTACTTATAAAACAAAGTTTCGAATTAATCTATTTTTTAGTGTTTAAAATTGTCTTGCGGAGTAATACCCCAAGAAAGACAACTTCTTGAAGCTTGCCATATGTACAAGAAACCAATGAGGCCTGACACAAATAAAAGTTTCTCCTATGTTTGAGACACTGAAAGAACATTGAGTAATAGAAAGAATAAAATAATTTCAATGAAAAAACGACTTCTCTTCGTCTTTATTCCAAGTTCCTAAGACAAATCAATAACTCAACAAAAGTCTGCGGTACCAATCTATACAACCTTTCAAAGATAAACTACTCCCCATAAAGTAAGGCGATACAAAAAATGACCGCAGCGTCACTCTTAAGCTTGAGATCAAGCCAAAAACCACGTACCGCGCATTTCTAAGATTTAGATCTGTTGGGAAGTCAAATATTTCCCCGCTCTGAGACTCATTGTTTGCTCGCCATCTTGCCGCATTACTTAGTGTGATAAGGACAGGACCCACCTGGTCGAGAACTTAGAAATTAGAAGACACTCTCATGCTACGTCACGTACGGCAGTCCATCCCCCTGAAGAACACCCAACTCCGAATCGCTTGTCTCGATACCTCACCAGGTTTGAGTGGGATGTCTTTTGGATGTCGTAATTTGTGTCGAAGAATGCATTGTAGCTTCACATTTGAAAAAACTTTCTTGATGACGGCGATGAATGGCTCCATTCGAAAGGGCAGCGGCTACAAAAGGGAATATCTCAATAAGAATGACTTTTTCAATGTTGGTCACGATGGATTTGATACCGGATGTGGTGTCCATTGATCATTCCACAGTTGAGTCTCAAAGGCTTGGGAATCGATGAATCATCAATGATCGTTGATTTTGTCACGAGGATATTGCTTGTGGAATTTTTACGTATCAATTTTAGTCACTCAGTCTTATTTGTAGAGGGAAAATAGTTCCAGAGAGGCATTTTCTGTCAAGCTAAATGTAGGTGGCGGCATTAGTTCTGCGGATGAACGTGTTTCCAGAACGTATTCCGAACGCGAAGTTCCTTGGCTTGTTTTTCGAACACGATATCAGCACTTCAATAAAAATTCAAAAGCACTTCAATAAGTTGATTGGTCAACGCCAATTAAACGCCAAACGTCGCTGAAAGGCGATAACTATTCGAAAAGCGATTCGTCGTTTCCGAAATAATGCATTAATTCCTTCTTCCACTCTAACAAGAAACAAAAGAAAAAAGTATTTCGATTCGGATTGATCCGGATTCTATTGGTGTGAAAGGTACGAAAACGTCAGTCCGATTCGGCAGGATTCAGATTGACGCGGATAGACCGGAATCCTGTTGGTGCGAAGGAAGTCAAAGAATACCTGATCAAGGACAAAGTCGTTGCAAGTCCCATGTTGCTCATAAAGTTCTGTAATATATCGGTTCATAGATTCCAAATTTTTGTTCAACGTACTCGCAAACTTTTACTTAAAGATTTCAAATGTTCTCCCCTCTGATTACGATCCAAGCAGGCACTGAAATTCGTCAACAATAAATTTAAAAATCAATTCAATTCCTCAATTAATCGATTCTTTCTATTCCATTTTACCCCACACAATACAGACCCCCTCCAAATTATTACGAGACGCCGCATTGAAAAAACGATTTCGGAATATAATGGGTAACAGAATGCGGAGATTATTTACATAACGCACAGGCAGGGGGGAGAGGTTTTTCAATGGAAGTGCCCACCCCCTCCCGCTATGGTACATAGTAGAGTTTTGTTCTTTGAATGGGGAGAGATCCTGACCTAACCGGTCTCTTTCAATTCTTTCTTTTTTTTCGATCTCCTCTCCCTCCTACCCCCGAAAGGTGTTTTTCCCGCCATTCTGAAAATATCCTCCCTTCCTCTGTTTCTCTATCCGATAAAAAATATAATCATTGAAAAAGAACTCAGTGCTGTTCTCCAGTTATTTTTTGATGGTCGGATCACAGTCGCCAGAATTGGCGACTTATCGACCGATTTCTGATACTTCCAATGATTGATTAATTGATTTGGTTTGTAATCTTTAAGCTATTTTATGACGAGGTTTCAAATTCGTAGAACTAGCAGACCCGCGCTCAGCATCTGCGCTGAAGTTTATTAATTCCTGATATCTATTGTGATGGTAGTGTCGTTGCTCGCATTTCATACCTTATTTAATCCTCCAAGTGGTTTCAAAATAGTCCATTCTATTGCTCCCAGTGCAACGTTAATTAAAATATCTACATACCTAGTGGTTTCGACGAGATATTTCGTCTATCAAGATCTGACCGATTTTGCTAATGACGAGATTTCTCGTCAACAAGATATTGCTGATTCTTTTATGATGGCGAGATCAAGATCTGGCCAGTTTTCATCTAATGATCGTGATTGGGATGAAATCCAAACATTTTAAAACAATTATTTATATTCATTACAATGCAGCAACGGCAATGCAGCGATTTTCTTGAATATTTTTGAGACATTTCCCTACTAAGAGAATAATTATTTTTATATTTATTTGTCGTTTGCACAGAACTGGGTTTTTATTATTCCCAAAATTAAAGAAAAACCAAGGCTTATTCGGCTTGCCTTTACCATTAATATTAATTATTTTTTCTATGGAACGAAATGAAAGTAAAAACAAATTCCAAAATTACCTGTCTTTTATATCAGATTCATATAAATTACGCTTACGCGAAGGACTGATTATGATATGAAAACAACTTTGATTTATTTGTTGAAGCGCATGATATAATTTGAACGGTAAAATCAAGTAGATATGCCGTTTTAGTTTGAATAATTATGCGCGCAGTAATCTTTTTAGTTACAGGTAATTAATTAACGTCTCACTGGAGCAACACAACGGACTATTGGCGACGATGCGGAATCAATACCCAAGGGAAAGATTCGAGAACACCACCACGTAATTTTAAACCACGGTCAGATGACGAGGTCAACACTTGAGCTGGCACCCCATTCTCCAAACTTCCACTCCCTGCCAACGAGATTTTAGTTACAGATTAACTCATGAATCTCATTATTTAAAACTACTTTGCATGACGGTTTTTCTGTGTTTGGGATATTGTAAAAAGTATGATTATTTTCAGTCGGTATTTTATTTTTAATCCATATCGTGCAAGTATAAAAAGTACCGGCGTCTTTTTTCAAGTAAAAGTACTTTGTAGAGTTCCTTACTACTCCTTCCAAGCCGTTGTGGCTCAGCGGGTATGCCACTGCTCTAGCAGCCTGAGAGCTGTAGGCGGCGCAGGTTTGATTCGTCGCTGGGTGCATTTCTCTCTTCTGTGTCAGTAAGACTTCCCTTGTGTGTGTGTATGTCCATCATTTGGCATTGTCTTGCGTCCGACACAGCATTGCCAAATATGGCCTAAGCGCCATAAAACCCGAAACCAACCAACCTTCCGATAAAATCACAATCTCAAGAAATGACACGATAAAAGCATATCTATCAGTCATGTTTTCTTACCAATTATTTATACTAGCAGACCCGGGCATAGCATCTGAGGCAAACTTTCTTGGTTGCTTATAATATCCATTAATGACAAAATGTTACATCATATAATCACATTGATACAAATCCTTTTGTAATGAATATAAGGGCACAGCTTTATTATACACCTCGTTTGGTGGCAAAGCTCTTGGCGCACTTTTTATGTCGTCAAGGAAAGAATTCTTAGAAAAAATCTTTTTTTAACTGAAAATAATAAGCTTTGGTGGAAAGTAATTGACAGGAAAAAATACAAAACTTTGAAAAAGTCGCGAAAGAATACTTATCTACAACACTAAATACAGTAGGCATGTTCAAATAGAAAAAGGTAACGATTTTCAAAAGAAAATAGCAAGAAACAATACAACCTGATTCAAATGCAATGGGCCGTGATTAAAATTAAAAGAACTGAAAGTTTGAATTCTGCCATATATTAAACGGAAAAAATTGGGAAATTTTTTTAAGGAACGAATGAAATCAAACGACACACACAATATTTGAAGGAAATGAAAAGAACATTCTAGAATATTCGAAATGAAAATTTAAACCTTCCGCTTGACGAGGTTGCCATCAAAGCGGGAATAATCCTAATAAAGATGGGTTGCATTCACCTGCCATAACTCGCTACTAAAAGTGCGCCAAAAGCGTTGCCACCAAACGAGGCTTATAATAAAGCTGTCCCGATATAAGCATTGATATGCACATTTCGAACCTCCAAATGAAGTAAAACTAGTTTTGTTAATTCTCATTTCCAGTGAAATGCATGGCAAAAAGCACACCTCATTCACCACAATTAGATTCTGGATGTCTACTGCGGCATTTTTTGAAGGTAGGTCTATTTTCGCTCACATTTTCCTTTCTGCCCTGATTTCTTCAAAATTTCTCATTGATTTCTGTAATAAGACTGATCAAGAATTTCATTAGAATGGAGAGCTCTTCCGGGCAATTTTAGCAATACTGTGCTGTTCCATAGCTCAAATCAAGATAATTTAAACTAAGCTGCGAAATTGGCGAATGGATCCCGTAACAGTCGATTTCATATCGCTTATAATCGTTGTTGCCATTCGACAGTATACAAATAACTTCGATTTCTGTGCTATGTATGTTAATGAAGTATATATAGATATAAATTATTGAACTATGTTAGGTTCGCAGTGTTTTCAGAAATTTTATAAGTCTACTTAAATTCCACAGCTTAACATATTATTGAAAACTTTTCTTTATAAAATCCATGTATAACACGATGTTAGTTGGTAGATAGGTATTTGACTTCACGTCGCACTGGAGCAATACAACGGGCATTTGACGACGGTCTGAGATCAATCCAGAAGGGAAAGCTCGAGGTCAATACCTGGTAATTTTGAACCACGGTCAGATAACGCGGTGAACACCTGATCTGGCACTTCACTCTCCGAACTTCCACACCACACCAACGTAGGACATTTGAGGCCACGGCAGATTTAACGTGCACCAGTCCCAAGTACTCGAAGGGGTGGCATTTCAGATATATTGGATCATTCCATTAGTAATGCGGTTTCATATAGAGTAAGTTTTAAAATAATGTTAAAAACCACATTCAACTAATCAAAGATATATACGTTGGTGTTCACCTTGTCATCTGACCGTGGTTCAAAATTACGTGATGGTGTCCTCGATCTTTCCCTGTGGGATTGAACCCGGATCGGCGCCAATGGAGCATTGTATTGCTCCAGTGCAAAAAATTACCATTACCACCTAAGATATATACACCCCTTGCTCCCATCCTACCTACAAATATTCAATACCATGACGATAGAAGCTGTGTTAATCCAAAAAACGAATCGAGATGTCTTCTGACATCTTTTCATCAATAGCTTGCTTTAGCCGTGTCAATTATTCCCAAAACTTTACTGATGATTTGATTTTCAAGCAGCTCTTAATTTAGTTAACATTTGATAACCATGGATAAAGTTTACTTTTTCATTCTTAAATTCACTTGTGTAAAATTAAACCGAAACATAATTACTTAAAACACTTAACGATTTCTAATAAAGCACACATTATGTGATTACGCCATAACTGGAATAACTGTACACGTAATTTTTTATCGGACGAAGGGTGGCATCAATATCATCTGTCCCGGTTCCAAAAAAACGTCTATCTTCGCCACTGATCTCCGAATTTCGGTAGGACAGTTATTTCCGTTTGCCTAATCAATAACTTCTGCGTTACGTTTGAAGCCGATTATTTCCAGCTTCGCTTCGAAACGTGTTTGGGTGTTTTTATGTTCTTTAAAAAGCGCTCCTGATCAATCAGTTAGGCTTATGACAACTGAGGCATAATTTTAAAGGGAAAATCCCCTAAAACGAGAGGGAAAATTCAGTGTAATGGCTGAGCATGAAATTGCTAAGCTGCAGAAACGTCAATTTTGTTTTCGGAAAACGGTGAAACGCAATTTTGTTCTTTGAAATTACAGATTTCGCCTAAGCGTGTGTCAAATGTGTCAAGCGATCGCACTTCAGTTGGGAATAATGCTACGAGGATTATTGTACAGAAGTTTAATAATATTCCCAAACTGATTTTCCTTGCGGGATATTTGATGTTTTGAGATTGGCATGCTGTAATTATTTAGTATTAGTTATTTAAGGGCAGGGCCCTCACGTGGAGTGGGAACCATGGTAGCAGGCCCGAGGTCTAAGATTAAGCGGGAAAAGTTTTTGTGTTGTAATGTAGTAGCATAACATTGATGAATGGGTTTCATGGCCGCAAGGGCTGTTTGGTCATTCTGCGCCAAATACAAGACTCGAAAAGACTGCATAACATAATACATTCTTAGAACATTTCAGCGAAATTCCATACAAAACACTTTTAAGTATGAAATGTGCATTGTTCTCCCTTTTCCTAAGGAACTTTTATATCAGAATTTGTTTCATATACTCGCAGGAATTTCAAAATCTTGTGTAGGGAAAATCAAATTAGAAATTTCAACATCAGAACCGTTACTTTGACGAAAATTATGTCTTGCCGAGTCAATGATTCGAGTGTACTGAAGCGGAAATCTCCGGATTCAAGAAATAGGCATACACATACAAGGACCGTTTTTGCTGACAAAGATACAAATGCACCCAGATAGGAATCCAACCTACGCCTCTTATAACTCGCAGATTGCTAGCGCAGGGGAAAAATCCAATGAGCCACGACGGCCCCCATTGATGATTGGGATTGGTTGCCGAGATTGAACCGAAAGCAAAGTTTAAAAAAATCTAGCGCTTGGCTTTATACAATCTTATAAAAGACAAGTCGATTTGCCGTTTCTTTTCCATAAAGGCAATATAATACAAATAATTTTAGCCCAAGTTATAAAGGAGCCCAAAAGGCGCAATAGCACCCAATCTTGTAACTCTATATGGATGATCCAAACGCTGTCTTAAAACTTGAGGTTGTCTTTTACAAGCTGGAAAATGAGGCTTATCTGTTACACGTATAGGATTTCAAGACAATAGCCATATATCTAGAAAAAAGAATGTCCCAATCCCAGAAGAGTCCTATGGAGTAAAACAACGATCTTCTAATGAAGTAGACGGGACATGTGAGAGCTGTCGTAAGATTTCAAAGTGCAGGTCTCGTTGGCTTGGGAATCGACTTGAGCCGATTGGCTATCCAAGATCATTCTAGTGCATCTAGCACGCTCGTCTAGTCCTGCATTAGGTCTCGTGCTATCTTCCACTACCACGAGATCTTCACCCGGAAATCTTCAAACAGCGTGAACTGGAGGAATAATGAAGCTGTGAGCACATGATCCGTCTCTTTCATCAGTGTCGAAGGAGCAAATGTCATCACGTCATTCAGATAACTTTTGATTACTTTTTCGAATTTTCCGACCAACTAAATCAAATGCATTTGAGCATGAGGACAGTTCACTTACCTCGGAAGTACTTCTTAAATTAATTTCTTTCAGTTAATTTTTTTTACCGTTCAGTCTTCCTCTACGGATTCGTTTGCTAGTTGATTATGCATTACTTCGTTATGATGTGCTATTTTGCCAGCACAGTCTAAGTTTAATTTAAAAAATTTATTTTTGAAATGTGAACTTAAAACATCTCATCGGTTTGTTTCGTTTCAAATCTGTCGAAAAGGTTCGTGTCTTTGCCAACTGCAGATTTGATTCGCGCCCGAGCGGAATCTTATATTCCAGTCGTTGCCAAACAATAAATACAAATGAGGCCTCATTTTCATGCCATTAACAAGGAGTTGGTTGGTTGATTTGGGGTTTTATGGCACAAGGGCCATATTTGGCTAAGCTGCGCCAAACACAAGACACAACACAATGAGGGAGGAAGAAAAAGCAGAAGGGTAAGGGTAAGGGGTGAGGGTAAAAATGAAAGGGAGGAAAGATCGCTGGTGTTGTTCAACTACCTCGTACCTCAAATGGGGACAAGTTGTCGTAAGTGATGGAAAGGGGCTATTCCTACACTTTCCCTTTACACAATTCTGTAACTCCAAAAAAATGATGTGGGTTGTTGATTGCGTTTTAGGGTTTTATGGCGCAATGGCTATATTTGGCCAAGCTGTGTCAAACACAAGACAGACAAGTTCAAGCGTGTCGTGAAAGGGGAAAAAGAGGGAGGGATTGAGGAACAGAGTAGTGGGATGAAAGCAGAAAAAAATCGCTTGGGTATCCCTGCAGCGCGACCCCGTGTATACTAAAGACAGTAAACCCATGGGAAAAGGATTACTCCTCGAATCCGTGAAGCCTGTACACACCAAAAGGAGGTGTGATCCTGAGGGCGTGAATGACAAGGAATTTCAATTTTCAAAAATTTTCTACCGTAATTAGTATTATTGAAAAAGGTTTTATCATCTATTTGTGTTTAATGTGTAAATTTATATAACTTTAAATAAAAAAGATGTTATCAACAAGGAGAGGGCGTTTACTTGGGGCCGCCGAATTTAAAAAGCTGCCTCGAATAGACATTTGCAGTGAAGCTGCATACAAAAATGATTTAAAAAATTGAATGAAAGTAGGAATCGGATCCCTGGCGGCCACGTGTCTACTGAGCTACGTAACTTACTCAAAATTCTAATAAATATAGCCAATAGAAAAGCGTGTGTTTATAAAATCGGTATTTCTCGTTAACATCTGACCGTGGGTCCTGCTTCTTTGCATCTGTAAATAGCCCGTTGTGTTGTTTCAGTGTGACGTTAATTAAAATACCTATCTACCTACCTTTGCATCTGCATCGCTCTTGTGGAGTACTATCCTACATTAAAGCGTTTTGCAATTCGGCGATCCAAAGTTTGAACTCTCTTGTAAGAGAAATATTTAGTTTTGAAATTAGTTTTTGAATTATTTAACTATCGCCTCGGAAAATTCCGAAATCTGAAAAGGAGTAGGACATTGGAAACTCGGCTTTTGAACTTGTAATAGACAACCATTAGGTAGGTATTTTAATTAACATCGCACTGGAGCAACACAGCGGGCTATTAGCGACGGTCTGGGATCAATCCCAAAGAGAAAGATCCGAGACAACACCACGTAATTTTGAACCACGGTCAGATGACGAGGCAACACCTGAGCTGGCCCCCCACTCTCCAAACTTCCACACCACGCCAACGTGAGGAGTTTGAGGCCACGACAGATTTAACGTGCATCAGCTCCCTTTGTACCCGACGGTCTTTGGTTGGATTCGAATTCGCAAGACAACCATTAGGAGAGGGTGGGTTGGTTGTATTGGGTTTTATGGCGCAAAGGCCATATTTGTTCAAGCACAAGACAGACAATATCAAGTAATGGATATACACATACAAGGAAAGTTTTACTAACACAGAAGAGAGAAATACAAACAGGGAGGTAACCAACCTGATAGGAATCGAACCCGCTCCGCCTACAATTCGTAGGTTGCTATCGCAGTGGGCATGGACACTGAACCAAGCGGTCGCATGGAGTGGAACAGACCCTTGATCAGAGACACAGTTGAGTTTTACCATCGACCTTCTAATAAAATAGACAGCATGTCGTCGCTGTCGTAAGATCTCAGAAAGGTAAATCATGTGGGCTTAAGGACCAATTTGGGCTCATTTGATATCGAAGGGCAGACGACTAGTGTATTAATCACACTGGATAATCATTTTAACCAATCTATAATTTGTCCCACATTAAGGATTCATGCTTTCCCTATTACCAAGTGACAGATATTCAAACCTAGCGATCAGCAGAAATAACACGAAGCTGCTCGCACATGCTCCGTCTATTTCAATAAAAGGTCTATGGTACTAAGCAATCCATTCAGCAATCCCGCTCTGAGTAACTTCGCTACATTGAGTGGAACGAAGCAATGTATTGACACTTTGTTAGCGTCAACACTCTCTGCAGACATTCCTTTCATAGTTGGCTTCCTGGAGAATATGTATCATTCTCGTGGAATTCCTCACAAGTTACCCTTGGTGAGCCGCGGAATCTGGAGCCAATAAGATCCTATCTTCTTGTAACGTTCCATTAGACATTGTGGTAAAAGAAGTCGTTAGGGCTGACTAGCCGGCGGGCCACATGTGGTATGAGCGAGAAAACCTAGGGGCCCAAACCCCTTGCCCCCTAAGCAAAAGGAGTAAATATTAAAAGTTTACCAGTGGGCAACCAAATAAGTTTCTACAAAACACCCACATAGATCAGAAATTTGTCTTTGTGTCCTTGTAATCAACGTTGCCCTTTTTACAAATTTTCTATAAGAATTCGTCGCTGAAACAAAGAAACACTTCTGCGTATTTACATTTAGGTTTATTAGTTCTTCTACCCCTATGCCCTTAAGGAATTAAAATTGTAATTTGATTCAACAAAATTTATACAGTTAAAATGCAATTAATTTAAATATTTAGTTGAATTAAATACAATTAATTTAAGTCTTTAATTGATTTAGCATGTAAATATAAACATTTAATTCAATTATAATGCGATTCATTTAAACATTCGAATTAACATCGATTGAATTAAATTAATGAAATAATTAATTCTTTTTTTAAAGAAAGTAATTTATTCAAATGAAACTTTAACACAAAAGAGCCCTACGTTTTGCTGAGGGACAAACATTTATGTGTAGGTAAAGATATCTGTGAACCAAAACAGAGCCGTAGTGGCTTAGTGGATATGCCCACTCCGTTAGCAACCTTCGAGTTGTAGGCGGTGCAGGTTCGATTCCTGTTAGGTGCATTCCTCCCTCGATGTATTTCTTTCTTCTGTGTCAGTACAAATTTCATTGTGTGCGTATGTCTATTGCTTGATATTGTATTTCTTGTGTCTGGGGCGGCATGGCAAAATTTGGCCATTGCGCCATAAAACCCAACAAACTGTGAACCAAAACGTTTGTAAAAGGCTTCTTTTATAAATGCTTTTTTGGTAAAAAACATTCGAAAATGTAGTTTTTTAAATAACATAAGTTAGTTGTTTCACATAGTCTTTACTTAATAGCTTCTTCTATATTCTATAGTATTTTTGAATGCTTCTTTCCAAAAAAATTAAGATATAACTTTATACTGAGTGCAATTTTTATGGTATCTATTTTGATAATGGCTATTTTGTAAGAAAGATGTAAGTTCTTAAACAGCAGGAATAATAGATTTAAAACTGTTGGCATTTCTTTTATAAATATTCAATCGTCGTCGATTTTAAACAGGCATAAGATGACAACAAATTATTTTAAAGCGTTAAAAATCAATAGCACAAATAGCTCATGGAAATATCATTAAAAATCCATCATCATTAATGAATATGTAAATAGCATTGATATTCAGCAAAAACAGTTGGCGCTGCTATCTGATGAACTCTTTTCCTTTTCAACAACTCTGTTTTGCTGAGAAACTAGTAACCAGGTAAACCCAGTTACATTTAGTGGTAAAAAAACGAAACTTTCTTTCGGTTTATTCGGGAAAAGTTAAAGGTATAAAATATCTGCCAAAAAATCATTTTGCGCCGCATATCAGCGCTACCACGTTTGACGATAAATATCAGACGACAGCGAATTACCTTCGGGAATTTTATGTTCCGATTTCTCCGATAAAAACCGTAAAAATGTTTTTTAAAAAATGTCTCAAGTTTGGAGCTGATAACAACAAACTCGAACTCTTATCTCTCCTCTGGAAAAAAATTAAATATAAAATAAACCAAAACAGATAAATCTTCCATCGTTTCATTTTACTTCGCGAATACGAGTTGCCATTTTCTTCAAAACGATTTCCGCAAACGATCCAGGCACGTATCAAATTACAAACGACGAATCGAAGAGCCACGAAAAGAAACAAAAAATTCGGGGGGAAAAGAAACTTCGTCTTTGATTGCAATGAAAGCAAGCAATCGTTCTAATAACGCTTTGTCCTCGTACGTAATATCTTTAAAGAATGATATTGGAAGGGGAAAGGAAGTGGGGAGAAACCATTCATTTCATTCTCGTTAAATGGAAGATCTCTTTCTTTGATATTTTATACTCAAGTTCGTTCCTTCCTGCTGATATGATATGATTATTTGGAATTCCGCGCACTTTGCGATCCTTCCATTCGGAACAAGAAATTTTGTTCTGATTGCGTCGTGATGTTTTCGAACGTGCAAGCATCCATCCTAATCACCACCTTGTTAACTCGAAATTGTTTGGTTACTTTTTCACCTTTTATTCCGTGTGAATGTAGTATGTAGGTGAAGGACGATTAACGGTAACCGTCTTCCTCCGAATATACATTATAGATTTATTTTCTCATCACTTTTACACTCTGATTTTGAGATCTGACCTTGCTTAACTTTGCCTTTGGGAAACCAGGAGTTAGTGACAACCCTCAAACAACACTGATTTACGAGGATTTAATTAAGAAGCCTATCAAATTATAGCATTTTCCTCCTGGAATGTATGACAGAAAGACAGGAAACCCTATGAACAGAATTAAAAACAAAACTAAAAAGCTATGCTTTTGTGTTTTAAACGAGGACAAATAAGAAAATTCTTGCATTTTTAAAAATGCATCTGAATAATAAAGTTCCATTTACTGAGATATATAGAGCAAAAAAAGGCAACAACTAATTCAGAGGTTTATCGTGACCTAATTTTACCGTAAATAACTATATTTAAAACCGTAAGGATGATGCCTTGATGCTTTTTGAAGGTTTTATCGTTTTTGAACCTTGTTTGTTACTTAAAATATCGAATGCCGCTTATATTATTCAGAATACTAAATTTAGCCTGAAGTTTTTATGTTTGTATAACATTTTCTTTTGATAACATGTGTATCTCGAGCAAATATTTTCCCGTTTGAGCTGAGTATAACCGTTTCTGGATTGAAATATGCAGTCTTTTGCAGTCAGCGATTGGATATGGATGCGATGTGTCATAACAAGTCTTCAAATGACACTTAATCGTTTTTTATATATTTTGTCACTTTATATTCGCACTGACGGGTCAGAGTGAACTTGATTCCACGAACCGTACTCACTAAACTGTGAATTACGTGATTCGCCAATTTCCACGATAAACTCGCTGTGATTGGCTATTACCGTCTCCCCTCTGCATCATGAGACATTTTACATTTCTTTCGGCGCTGAATCTAAACTCTGTTGAAAAAGGATCACGTATTCCATACTAGCCAAATGATTACGGCAGGATTTATCCTAAATTTTGATTTTAATAAAATACATATCGTATTACACGAATGAAGTCAAGGAATGGTAATGGTAACTAATTAACGTCGCACTGGAGCAAAACGACGTTCTATTGGCGACAGTCCGGGATCAATCCCCAAGGGAAAGATCCGAGCATAACACCACGTAATATTGAAAAATGGTCAGATGACGAGAACACCTGATCCGGTTGGAAAAGTAACGCATTAGCAATCAGAGGGTTGGGAATTCGAAACTCGGTCCATCCAAAGACCGTCGTGTACATGGGGGCTGATGAACGTTAAATCTCTCGTGGCCATTACCATGGTTTGCTTCTAAGACATATTTTATTGAGTCAGAGCATTTTACCGCTTTTCTTTCTCTCACCTTTGCCTCAGTATTTCCTACTTTAACTGTATCCAACATTTTCCCCTTATCACCGTCGATAGCCATTACGATCATCAAATAACCCATCAGCAGTACAATATAAGCTACCATTACCGATGATAATTAATCCAAACATTCCCCAAATCCGAGGAAGTATAAATAGCCACGCCACAATCGTTGCTTTATGCATATTTAACTCACTTTATAAAGTCGTCAAACGAAATATAATATTTGCCAACTCAAGTAAGAAAATCTATTGCTTGTGTGATGTCATTCTCAAAACCATCGCTGAAATAGAAACTACTGTTGTAAACGTGAATATTGTTATACACTTTTATTAGGTTTGCAGTTCAATTGCCAACAGGCTATTTTAGTGTTACATTTAAAGCAAGCTGAAAAGCCTTATGGTCGAAGGATAGAGAACAAATGTGCCCGCTTACAACTCTAGAAAGTCAGTCTGGCATTTTTTGTCACTCGTTTATTTGATCGAGGCTCCAGGGTGGTATATATTGTACCAGATATGAAATGTCGGGGCTCTCCAAATTTTATTATTTGAGCTCTTGATAGGTTAGTGGAAAAGGTATGTGAAAAGACTCGGGCGTATCGTCATAGGCAAGTTTATCTACAATTTCATTAAATTTGATGTTTTCATGAGATGAAATACATTGGATATGAAGTTTGAGATGCAATTTCATTGGATATGCATGTAAAATTTTGTTTGATTTAAGTAAACGAATGGACTATACAATGGTTGCGTTCCGCAAATGTTTAAAAATAAATTATATTAAACAGCATTAGGCAAATATTCAAACATTATTCTGGAAATTTACTTTGGTGACACTGTTGGTAGATTAATATAAGTTGCTAGGCGAGATTGAGCCAACGCATATAATTATCCATAACCATTGTTTTAGTGCTTTGTAATGAATGTTAAGCCATAAAACCATTATATTATAAAATAAGCGTTAATTCGTAAAATAATAATTTTATGAATAAAACAACAATTCTTTTATTTGAAGTAGAGTACCATGCATCTATAGTATTTTATTTGTAGACATTTTAAAAATCACAAACCATACTTTTTGGGTCGGGTTCTCTCGCTCTGGATACTCCAGTGTTATAACGCCATTTTGAAGACAGACTCATTTCAAATAATCTTTTCCAAGTTAGATGTAGGTTGAAAAACACTAATTTTAAAAAGCATTCCATTAGTGTCTACACTAGGTTCTCAATCTACAAAGAGATGACCTTAGGAAAGAACTGGAATGTTTTATTGAGGAATAAAGCAGATATCCCAGGTTCCTTGCACAGAGCTATAGAAGCCGCTTGCTTTCGACTTCTTACCAGACATAACTACCTAAAAAGACACTTATACATATTGCAGTAGCGTGATCTGCTATCTGTCCCCTATGTGAACTGGACGAAATGACTGGAGACCACTTCAAGAACTGCCCTAAAATTCCTGACAATAGAATTGAGAATACTGTAAATGCTTTAAAGCCATATTTCAATTCAAAACTCTATTGGGCTACTCATCGATTGACGATCGACAGGACTAGGATAAAAAAAGTTAAGCCCTTCAAAGCTTTTCTTGTGAGTTCAGGATAGTTAGTCATTAAGTCATTACAGATAATCCAAAGTAAGCTGTATTTGGGAAAACTAATTTAATGAACTGTCAGTTGAAAGTCAACCTCTCTCCTGCACCAAAGTATCTTCTTGTAGCATAAGAGAGAGGTTGGTAGGTAGCCCATCAGCAAATGAATTCATTACCCACATATCGTACCCCGTCTGCAATACAGCTATAACTGAAAAATCAAATTTCTAGTTTTATGTGTAGAAAGACTAAATACACGCTTCTGTATGCTGCAAAATTGCCTTGACTGTGTGCACTCCAATAGACGTAAATTCTGTAGCATGCAAAATTGTCTCTTTTAAATTATAGTCTCTACACAAAAGTAGAAATTTATTTTTTGAGTTATGGTGGTATTGGTGTCGGGGTGCGATATCATGGCCATCTGTCACTGGAAAATACTTCCTTAGCTGCAAGTATATCTATTCAGTTTTAGAACACATGATAGACATTTCTAATCCCATTTTTTTGAATCTATGATAGACATTTTAATACTCATTTGTTAAAACATAAGAACATTTTTAGAACATAAAAGAATCGGATGAAAGTTCTCTGTTGCGTCTAGTGAAATCTATATAAATAAAAATGGAGTGTTTGTACATTGAATATTTTCGACCCATTTCAAGTTATTTATCCGTTTTGGGCTCTTCTAATGCAAAATCGGCGTTTTGCACTTTGGTGTCTGTCTGTATGTATGCGCCCGTACTACGTCCAAACGGCTGGATGTATTTTCATGAAACTTTGCATAGTGTAAGTACTTACATTCATTTTGTGATTGGACTTGGATGCGTTGGTCTGTCTTCCCATTTTTATGTTTGCTTAAGCACATAAAATGTATTTAACATATTTTAATACAATGTTCAATGTTTTATAAATCATATTCTAATTAAATGGATACATTATTTGAATTTTCCCTTGATTACATATTTAGACAAGTTTCATACTAAAACATCTGAGTAACCATTTTTAAATCAACCATAATTTGGTAGTTTTGGAGAAGTTGAAAGGTATATTGAGCATTGAAGTTACTCGGATTGTTTTACCAGTACTGCTGAAAAAACAATTATCTTTTCAAGAACTATTTTTACTGAATTTTAAATCTGATACTTTATATTTATTTTGAGAATTATTTTTCTTTGCGAAATATAAACAATTTCCGAATATTTGGGAGAAACAATATTTTGCAACGAACGGAAACTAAACGGAAACTCGCTTTCGTTGACCAAGTGCAGTGATATTTTGTTTTTTCGTCCGGAATTAATTTCGCATATCTAAATTTTGTCCCACTTTTACTTCTAAGTGGCAATTATGCGAGATCACGAGATAAAAAAGAATCTTCATAACAACCTTTCTTCCCGCCAACTTTACTTTTATTTCTGTTTTCTGAATAAATTTATTAAATGTTTATTTTTTTAATTAATTGTAATTCATTTTTATCACGCGCAACACCACAAATTATTCTATTTAAAGTGACATGTAAGTCGAAATAAACTATTTTAAAGTGGAATTTTGCCGTTATTGAAAGATTATTAATGCTAAAAAATCCGAACTAGGATTTGAATTATTAAAAATTCTTTGTCATAGTGACAGAAGTTCAAGGTGGCTTAATTTACGAGTTGAAGCTATATTTAAGGAATATAAGGGAGTACTTATGCAAGGAAAGTTTGTTGAAGACAATGATTTTCTTTAAACAAAATGCTGTCAAATCGATTTACCATTTTTTGAAAAATGTAATAGGTTACCTTTGCCTTGTCTGTACTGTAGACATACAATTTTGAAAGAAGTTCTTTATTATTGCACGTGCTACAAAATGGAATTTTCAAGAAAAAGTGTATTTGCTTTAAAGAAACTTAAAAACAGGGTGATTTTTGCCCTCAACTTTGTAGGTTAGGGAAGCGGGTCTTAAGCGTAATTGTTCTTATCTTAACTAACAACAATCGTCATAAAGATCAAATACGTTTTTCCCGATATCAAAATATCACTGATTATAAAATTACACTAACACACACAAAACATTCGGTAAATAGAACATCAGGTAAATAGATGAGTTTACGTCACACTGGAGCAACACAGCAGCAATTGGCGACGGACCGGGAACAATCCCGAAGTGAAAGATCCGAGGACAACACCTCGCAATCTTGAACCACGACGATGACGAGGTCAGCACCTGGGTTGGTATCCCGCTCCAAACTTCCATACCACGCCAACGTGAGGTCATTTGAGGCCGCGATAGATTTCACGTGCGCTAGCCTCCACGTACACGATTGTCTTTGGTTGGATCTAGTTTCGAACTCACAACACTTCGGTTGCCTCAGCGACTCTACCAACTGGGCTATCTCGGCCCCAGAAAACAAGAAATAAAGGACAATTGTCTGCAAATTGACAACGAAATGTTTATCAAACGACCATGGGTTTTATCTAGAGTTCCAAGCGCAACCAACAGAAGATAACGTTCTGGCGTAAAATATAAGTAGACCGAGCATTGCTATTGAGAAGAGCTTCAAAACGTGTGACCAATATTTCGACTAATAGTCACATGATTACTCTGGGAAAAATTGAATTGGTTGGCCGATTTGGCATTTTATCGCCTCGTTTGGCGATATAAAATCTCATGACTGAGGTATGTGAATGAGCATTTCTATAGAGTAGCGATAAAAGTGGTGAAATCGACAGTCTACTATGTCGTGCGGACCAATTAGATGATGAATTAATGGATGGGCGTCTTCTCCTGTCCCGTTAACCAATCAGATGAATGTTCGTTTTCATTCGGCAGACGAAAGTAGTCTAAAGATCACGTTACTTCTACTTTGGGTCACATGATCCCGGGAACATAAAAAGGCTCCATTACCAGAGTTACCATTGCTCACTCTACTTTTTTTACTCTATGGTTCTGACTTTAAGCTAGAAGGCATTTTTGCTAAGACGCTTGATATGACTCAAGTTTGATGGATCATGCGCAGGGACCTCAGATGGACTGAGGCTAGCATCTTGAAATGAAATGACGCATGAAAAACCTCTAACCAATCAGATACAGAAATCATATGTTGATAATATCGGGATAATATCGGCAATACCGCGTGGTTCTGTGACAAGTAACCGGCACAGAGGCGTGACAATAAGAGTGGGCCAAAGTGCACGTTAGAAATCGAAACTGATGTCTGCTTAGATTTACTTCAACCATAAACTTAGTATTCAATATTAGATTTTCTTGATTTAATCGATCATTTATAATTCTTTTCAACAGGGATTCCTGACTTCTTGGCTTACATATACCCTGCACCACTGTTGCCTATATTCTTCCCTAATTTGTATTGACCTTAAGTGGTCGGAGCAGAGGGATTGTCTCCATTTAGGTTGGTTGGTTTGAGGGTTTTATGGCGCAAGGGCCATATTTGGCGATGCTGCGCCAGACACAAGACATACAACATCAAGTAATAGACACACACACAATGAAAGTTTTACTGACACAGAAGAGAGAAATACACTCAAGGAGGAATGCACCTGACAGTAATCTAACCCGCCCAGTCTCCATATAGGAAAGAAGTGGTTGTCCAGTACTTCCTGCTACAAAAATGAGACTGTAATGGTAATTAATTAACGTCGTACTAGAGCAACACAACGGGCTATTGACGACGGGGATCAATCCCGAAGGGAAAGGTCCAACAAAAATGAGACGAATACCTCGGTACTGAATGGTTAATATATCAATTTTACTTTCTATAAATTAAACTGACATTTCTCCATTGTAAACTTATTTAAATACCCTGGCAGTCGATATGAATTATACATACAATTTATTGAAATTAATTCGGTAGTTAGAGTAGTGCTTCACTAATGTTTCACCTTCTCAAATGCCCCAACTTAAAATTATTCAATTCAAACTCCAAAAATTCTTTGAGGTTTCCATCAGCATTCCATTCTTTATCCTTGATAAAATTCCAAGATAATTATTAGAATTTATTCAACATTTATGGTAGAAAAATGGATGCATTTTAATATGAAATATTCATTGAAATATCCATGGTTAGTTTTAATAAAGCGATTCACGGGACAAGATTAAAATCGCGCATTGTCGAATAATTGTTGTAAAAGTCCCCTCCGAACTCATTAGCGTTTTAAATTGATGCTTAAAGCTGAACCTTCTAAATGGCTATGATTTCAGCTCGAAAAATTCTACGATGTGTTTGCATTTTAATTAAAATTGTCTATGCTTTTCAAGCTGAAAGTCGTGAAATCTTAAAATGTCCTTGTAAGCGGACCATTGATGTAAGCGATCTGTAGAACCTCAGTGCTAAGTTAAAGAGGGTAGTGAGTTATCGTCGAATTGCAGCAACACAAAGGGCTATTGGCGGCTGTTCGGGATCAGTCTATTAGAGCGGTGATTATGAAACAGAAATATGTATTCCATGCATTCAATGCTCGAAATACGTATACTTTTGACCACTTCGACCGTGACCTAAGAGTTCTTATAAGGAGTATTCTGAAGTAGGACTCGTCTTACGCTGCGGACAGTATGGGACGACTTACGGCCGACCACCTGTGACAAAAATGGATCCAAATTAAAAAAATTATATCGTTAAAAATACTTGCCGATTAGTAATCATGTTGGTATATTCATTAACAGTAAGTCCAATTCGTATTTTGCGCAACATAAATGCGTAACACTCCCCTCTTACACAGTAAGTGAGTAGATAGGTAGTTGAATTTATGTTGTAATGAAGCAACACAACGGGCTATTGGCGACGGTCCGGGATCATTCCCGAAGAGAAAGATCCATGGACTATATCTCATAATTTTGAACCACGGTTAGATGACGCCTTGGTAGGCGGGTTGGTTCGTTTTGGGGTTGCACGGCACAAAGGCCATATTTGACCATGCTGCGCCAGACACAAGACAGACAATATCGAGTAATAGACAGACACACAAAATGAAAGTTTTACTGACACAGAAGAGAGAAATATGCCCAGGGAGGAATGCACCTAACAGGAATCGAACCTACGTCGCCTACAACTCAAAGGTTGCTAGCGCAGTGGACACCCATTGAGCCACGACGGCCCCGTCGTAGGTGAGAGAAATTATATATTTGTTGGAATCTGTCTCAACCTCTGCAGAGGACTAGATTTTAGAGTGTCGTGTGTTCGATATGAAAGTTGAAAATTATTATATAAATATTATACTAATCTTGTGTGGACTTTCGACTATATATAGACGATTGTAGAAGAGATGATGATAGATGAGACGTCTTGACTTTCAGTGCTTGTTGTATTTGTAAATACCAGTCATGAATAAAACTAATTTTAATATCTCGTAAACTTTAATGTCCTTTGGTCCCAATCGCTCAAAGCGAACAATATTTCTGGATGTGCCGCCGCGTTTGACTCCGTCCTTTCGGCAACTATGAATCCAACATGACTGTGCGTGATATTGTTTTAAAGCTCGAGGAGGTCTATTAAAATATACGAAGAACATTTCCCAGTGGTCTGGACTGTGTTTGGGAACATTTTCAAGTGGTTCGGATTAAAAGAAATTGGTTTCTTGTGAACAATTTTATAACAAATTAAATAAACACTTTCAAATAATATTCAACTGACTCATTTCAACTATCCGATCTCTGCAAGTCGTAGTCCTACGCTCTAAACCGGAGGCTCAGTCATAACTGAGCGTATTTGGGTATTCTCTACTTTTTCAGATTTCTACAGTAGAACTTATACAACAGACTGAAAATAAAAATACATTTTGTTTAACAACTTGATATTTTCCTTTTCCAAGTGTTTTTAATTTGTTTTCCTATACTGGCATAATTTATCAGAAATATGAAAGTTTGTTTAATAGACACCGATTCTAAAGGGAGCATCCCAAACAGATTTTAAAAAAGCTGATCTGCAGACAACGGTATCCGAAAATCTACATACTACTTATAAGTGCACTTTTTATCGCACACCAAAAGTATCGAGTGTTATCTGCCTGGCTATCCCTTAATCAATTTAAAGTAACTCAAAAATAACTTTGAGCCACATATGTTCTCTGAAACTATACATGCGCACAATAATTTTAAATAAAGCATTCGTTAATTAAATGATAGAAAAATAATGAAGCGTTATTAATTAAAATTCACTTTAAGTATTGGTCGCTTAATTATAAATTTTGGAGGAGGGAATCATATATATTCAGGGGGATGGTCCAAGGGGCTTGAGAGCCCTCCTCCAAATATTTTTGGTGCTAAAAACAACCAAAATAGCATGCGAAGGTACATGCTAATTAATCAGTGTAAATCAAAGTTTGGTAATCACACAGGTAAAATTTAAGTGCTTACCTAAAAATAGTCGGAAAAAGCTTTAAACGCAGTGCTCATTCAACATTATGGCATTTTGATTTGAATAGATGAGGGGTTGGGTAGTTGAATTAACGTCGGAACTGGAGCAACACAACGAGTTATTCGCGACGGTCTCCGAGGACAACTCGCACAAATATCCGAGGACAACACCTCGTAATTTTGAATCACTGTCAGGCGACGATGGAATTGGAAAGAAAACGACTCCAGGAATTATTTTCTTATACATGGCTTACCATGGTACCTAAGTCTAAAGTGAAAGGGAATGTGAAAAATCTTGTACCGATAGAAGTAATCTGTTTTCTGTCCAAAAAGATAGTTCTTCTTATCCCTATATAACGTCCATACCAACGGCTTAGGGTCAGAGGTCAACACCTGCACCACTGACCGACGGTCGTAAATCTCGACATATCTATCGGGAAGATCTTCCCGTCCAGATTATTTTTAAGGGATGTACGACGGCCCCCTCTAAATTACCTGTCCCCTAATGTCAACTGAAGCGACGAGAAAAAGATTTCCAATACTCAAACTGAGTGGAAGTAATTTTGGCTCTCGGTCGCCAGCCGTTTTGAGTCGATCCCTATTTCCCTTTTTACACAGCGCCCACAACCATAGGATACAAGTCCCTGTATAAAGTGTAAATTCCTATGTTTAATAACTATTTTAATCGTATTTTGGCTGTGGAGTCGTATTTTTGACATGAATGTTATTAAAATTGGCACAGTACTGGGGAACACGCGTGAAAAGGCGAGTTACGAAAAAGCGTTGCAACTGTTTTGCATTATGATTTCAGAACTAGAAGAAACATTCAGAAGATAAATACAGCGTCGTGTAGACAAAGGATGTCCGTACCTGACATGACCTTCGGGCCGAGTGCGCAGGCGCACTGAACACGGGGAGGGGGTCCGCCATATGTCGAAATTCTACTGTGCTGGGCGAGCTGTGGGATAGTGTAACTTTGGATTGCGTGGAGTGAGGATTGCATAAGTGGCGAGCTGTGGGATAGTGTAACTTTGGATTGCGTGGAGTGAGGATTGCATAAGTGGCATCAATCTAAAGCTACGAAACTACGCTACAATCGCAGGTCTTTAATCAACAAAATTATCCTTCAATATTAATATGAAACTGCACTTTAATCGTTCAAACTAAATTAATTGTTGAATATTCAAACGCAATAAACAATCCAAACTTCCTATGCCTGCTTAATTCATTCGGCCATTAAACATCAGGCCCGAGTATTCACGTCAAAACTACGGTTTATGTCCTCGACACGACCTAAAATTTTTTGGTCACATCACTCGGCTCACTACGTTGCAACATATATAAAACAAAGTCCCACATAGGCGTCTGTTTCACTCATCATCTGGCCGTGATTCAAATTTACGTGGTGTTGTCCTCGGTTCTTTCCCGTGGGGATTGATACCGGACGATCGTCAATAGCACATTGTGTTGCTCCAGTGCGACGTTTACTACCTACCTAGGCGTCTGTTCAGATTAATCTCGAGAACCACTTGACTTATTTTGATGCGGTTTTCTTTATTCTGTAGAGTTGAGGAATATTGGCATTAACGAAATATTAATCTAACAAAGGGGGGGGGGTTTGAGCTGTGACGATTTTAGCGAAACAAGTCAAAAAACGACCATCCGAAAGCGTCTGGAGAAAGTTTAGAACTTCATAGACAACTTTACGTGTCCCTTTCGTGTGTAATGTCAAAACGAAATCTTTTCGAGTTGACGTCAGGAGAAATAACGGCTAATTTTGTCAGGAAAAAAATCTTCCAAGATCTCGTTTGGAAAAGCATATCGCTTCAAATTCAAAATTTTTCCCGTGCGAAGCCTGAGTGGGTCGCTAGTTGCTTTTATCTATATATTAATACGTGAAGAAAAAACTGTACCCCTTTTTAAGCACATTGCGCGCACGGAGGAGCATGAGATTTGACATAATTAAAGTTCATATGGAGAAGGAGTGCAGAAAGATAAAATTAATGTATAATATGCGTTACAAATATATTAAATTAAACAAAATAAAACATTCATTGTTTACGTTCATATACTGTAATCTATATATTAATACGTGAAGAAAAAACTTTGTACCCCTTTTTAAGCTCATTGCGCGCACGGAGGAGTATGAGATTTGGCATAATTTGCCACCACATAAGTTAGTATTGAAAGTTAATTGCATCGTTTTGCTGATCAGAAACTTAAATACAAAGGAAGCATTAGTCAATGGAACAAGAATGCGCATCAAATTTATGCATCGTAATACTATTGATTGCGAAGTTTTAACTGGAACCGCACGCAATAAGAGAATTTTGATTCCACGTATAAATTTAACATATTCCGGAACTATTTTACCATTTAACTTTCAAAGAACTCAATTTTTAATTATACCTGCATTTGCGATGACAATAAATAAGTCTCAAGGACAAACATTCGAAAAAATTTGAATTTTATTGAGGCAGCCAGTTTTTACATATGGTCAATTGCACGTCGCAGCAAGTAGAGTTCGATCATTCGATGGTTTGAGATTTTATGTTTCAGAATATAACGGTCAAGGGCATTTAGCAAACGTTGAAAGAGTTTTTACAAAAAACATCGTCTACACAGAAGTTTTGAATCATTAAATTCACTGTCGAACTATTTCAAGTTCAATGGACAACATTTATTTTTTTAACCACCTGGGTTTTTTTGTTTCAATAAAAAATATATAAAAAAATACGAAGCACGTATTCCTTATTTCAGTTTTCATTTTTTGGATTTATTTTTTATTTAAATTTTATATAATTTGAAAAAGATAGGCAAATTAACTGTGTAGCCTTGGCGAAACCTGTGGCCAGTATAGCAATAAAAAACCCAAGAAAATGTCAAACAACGCGTTATTGTTTTTTAGATATGGCTTAACCAAGCTATACCGCAATTTTCCTATGACGTATTTGTACATGCTCGCAGCTTACGTAATAGAACAAAATTCAAAAAAATTATATGCAATGAATATAGAGGTATACTCTTTGACAAAAGAACCTTATTAACGTTCAAACTTAAAAATTAAATGAATTATGGTCGAATTTCGACCACTGAGCGACCACTAGTAAAAATAAATGTGTGTAATTGTTAATGAAAAGAGAAAAGTTTACACAATCGGGCAAAATCAACATTGAGTAATTGAGATGCATGGCTTTATTTAATGAGGGGCCCGATTAATTTTTTATAAATTTAATTTAATGCATTAATTTTTGTAGCAAATTTAGTCTAAAAATTTAACCTGGCTATACCGTTTACCATAACAGTTAATATGTTTGACAACAGTTGATGCGTGTTAATTTGCAATAACATTATTATTTTAACTGCTATCGGAATAATAGCTCATACCTAGCAGAGTTCTTTGCAATGTCTTCATAGGCATTCATATCTTATTTCGGTGACTATCAATTTTTTACATGAACTTACACTCCTTGTTGCGACCCAGATAGGGGACATAAAGGCAAGAAGAGATTGCCCAATATCTTGATGGCATTAGCGGCCTTTAGAGTTCAATGAATTAAAGTAATGTTAAAAGTATGATTAAGGAACTACTTCACTTCACTTTAGTACAAACTTTAGAGGTTTTTCAGTCTTTCTTGAGGCTAAACCAATCAATTTATGAGTTGCCATCTTATCTACAGCCTTTTTTATTTCTATATCAATACAGTTGATGTTATAGGACATCTATATTAATAATAGCTTTCGAAAGTACACGTTAAGACAGTAATTACTGACTGGATTTCATCATGTGTCCATCAATATACAATTCACAGGAAATCGAACGTGAAAATAAAAACTTACAAAACAGGACAGAACATAACAGTCGCTTCCCACAGAAACTGCTGTCCCATCACCTCAGGTTCCGAGAGTGCTCCTTTTGTGATGGAAGATAAACATCGACGCCGAATTCTGAAACTACGCAATTATCGAGAATTTGTCGCCTTTGGAAACCAGTATTCTACAGAAGTCCGACTGTCTCCTACCTGAAGCAGGTATTTAACGATAGCAAAAGGCGTTGACATTCCAATGACCTGCTTGTCAATGGGCGCACTTTAAAAGTATCCCCCACTAATTAGACATTGCCAAACGCTTCTGCCCACAGGCGAAGGCTTTTTTTATTCCACCTTTCGTAACCAGGACTTGCTGAATAGTTTGTCACCTGTGAATGGAAAAGTCTTCTATTCAATGTTTCCATGCACCCGGAAGCGGAATTCAAGCCGCCATTCCCTTTGAAACTGATGGTCTTTTTCTGACCTGTAGTGATTTGTGGTTTTCGGCACATTCTGTGAAGTCTTTTCGGAACTTTTGATGCATTTTATTGCTTGTCTTGTGGTATAAACGCCGAGGGATGACGAATTTGTATGGGAAAAGTCTGGTCAGCTCTCAGGCTATATTTTGGATGTTGAAGCCAAAAGCTATTGCTATTAGAAAATGGCGCAAGCTCTGCTGAAACCAATCTTTTTTTCTCTATAAGAAAGCCCATACAAAAAAGTGCAGATACTAAGTCTTTTCTTGTGAAATGATTGGCTGTTTTATTACTCTTATGTTGCAGTAAGCAACCAACAACAAATAAGGATCGACATTACTTTCCAAAGAAACATGGCGCATAACAGAAATACGTACGAAAAATAAAATGCAAACTGGACTAAAACGTCTTCAGATACAATTTGAAGGGATAAAATGCAGGGAACGTATAAAAGACGCCCTACTAAATCAGAAGGTAGATAGGTACGCAGTGGAATTTATGTCGCACGGGAGCAACATGAGTTGGTATTAAACAATTGGTTGGAAACATAAATTGGTGCAAGAATAATTTTTATTACTTAGACTTCAGGAAATTGCTTAAATGTATAATATTGCACTTGTTTCGTGCGTTTTCTAATATTTTTGCTCTTTCATAAATTGTTTTGGTAATGGTAATTTTAGTATGACATAGAAAAAAGATTTTTAATAAGGTGTTTAATATTTTTTCATAAGTTTGACCATTTTTCGTTTATTGGAAACAGTCTTATGCTAACCTGTAGTGATTTGTGATTTCCGGCACCATTTATATCTTTTCAGAACTTTTGATGCATTTTATTTCTTGTCTGCGGTATAAACGCCGAGGGAAGATGAATTGGTATGGGAAAAGTCTGTTCAGGTCTGAAGCGATATTTGGATATAAGAGCCAAAAGCTCTCACTATTAGAAATGGCGCAAGTTCTGTTGAAATCAATCTTTTCTATTCCACTATAAGAAATGCCTTAATACACTAAATAGTGCAGATACTATATCTTGTTCTTGTGAAATGATTGGCTGTTTCATTAATCATAGGTTGTAGTAAGCAACAAACTACCACATTTATTTGATTAATACTATACGTTAATTTAAAACACACTCCATATAGGAGAAAACACGCATTTACTGTGAACAGCTATGCGCTAATGACAAATATAGAACAATGCAACACACAACGACACTCGTGGTGGCATTCATCGTTCTATTTCTTGATAGTCTATTTATACTAGTATAAAGAGTTAATAGTCACAGAGTTACAAGCCATCTGGTTGCTTCACAAAGGTATAGCTACAACTATGTTTTTTTAATGGAGCAAGGTCTATATTTAGCCAAGCAATTGAACCAGGTATTGATTTTATTTTGCATTGAAATATTCCTGTATAAATAACTGCACATTTCGTTTTCAGATTATCTATTTCACAAAAAAAACATAATGTAGGGAGAAATCAAAGCAGAAAAGTTCAACTCTGAAGTTCGAGCATTTCATAAATGGTAGGAGATTGAGATAAATCTGGGAAAATAAAAAATTATTTATTCATACCATTTCTGGAGTCGGTGCAAACGCTCAAATGTTTGACGCTTCTGCACTCACCTGTTGGGAAACGTTGACCGACCATCTGTCCCTTTACCATTGGCATCCCCAGACGTTACATGCATGCCAGCCATATCGGAATTCGTATAATGCTCCATCACATGCGAAATTCACGTTGCGAATGGCTAAGTTACCCTCCCCTCCTGTGATTTTCACGAGATATCTCGTCAATAAAGATTGATCAATTTTGCTAATGACGAGATTTCTCGTCATCAGGGTATTGCCGATTTCTTCATGACGAGATCAAGAACTGGTTCGGGTTTTTTCTGTGGACGAGATATCTCATCTATCAAGATCAGCTCAGTTTTGCTAATGACGAGATACCTCGTCGAGGCAACCACAAGAATGGTTAAAAACAGAATGATTTGCAACGTGGCCAAATTTAACGCACACGTGTAACAATTGAGGATATACATTCTTTTACATAAAGGGTTTATTTTTATGCACCATACTACCCTTTAATGTTTGGCCAGGATATTTCAAATCACCTTGTATAGCAATCCCTCATATCACGCCTCAAGGTATCGTGCATTCAGTTATATTGAGCTATATTGGACTTCTTTGCTTGTCTCCGGCGCCATCAGTGCAGAGTAGGTTTTCCCACTGCGTTGGCAATCATATAGAGGAAATATAATAGTAGAGTAAGCAATGGTAAACTTTTTGTATTTAGTAACGTGAACCTTAAACTCCTTCCGTTTGCCATCGGAGGGTTTGAAACTTGGTCCATTCAAAGACCATCGTATACACGGGGGCTGGTGCACATTAAAACTGTCGTGGCTTCAAATATGCACACGTTGGCGTGATGTGGGTTTGGAGAGTGGGGTGCCAGCTCAGGAGTGACCTCGTCATCTGACCGTGGTTCAAAATTACGAGGAATTGTCCTTGAATCTTTCCATTCGGGATATTGATCCTTATTGTCGCGAATAGCCCGTTGTGTTGCTCGAGTGAGACGTTAATTAACTACCTACCTACCTTTCGTCTGCCGGGTGGAAACGGACATTCATCATCTGATTGGTCCACGGGGCAGGAGACGTCCATCCTTTGATTCATCATGATTGGTCCGGGCGATACAGTAGTAAATTTTGGCGCAATTTCACCATTTTTATCGCCACTCTATAAAAATGCGAATTCACACATGACGTCACGAGATGTAATATCGCCAAACAAGGCGATAAGATACCAAATCGGCCAAACAAGTCAATTTTTCATAGCAGTAGACTGCTAGTCGACACCATTTGAAGCTCCTCTCAATAGAAATGCTGTCTAATTTTACGTCAATGCTAGCAACCTACGAGTTGTAGGCGGGGCAGATTCAATTCCTGTAACTTTCTGTGGGTATATTTCTCTCGTCTGCTTCAGTAAAACGTTTCTTGTGCGAGTCTGGCCCATTTACTTCACTTTGTTTTGTGTTTGGCGCAACTTATCTCCCGATAAATTTTTGGTTTGCGAACAGCAGAGAAAGTTTCCATCTGTTTCTTTAGAAATGTGAGCTCAAAGGTCGCTTCTCTCAAGTGGTTACCCCAAACTAAATTGGTATAAAAGAGCTGGGTGTCTTAAATGCGGACGAGAAGTATTTTCTGTTTTCAAAACAATTTTACCGTATTTAGTATCATTGAAAAGATTTTACACAATGTTTTGTGCTTAACACTTCTAGTGGGTGTCTCGACGAGATATCTCGTCATTAGAAAAATATTGACCAGATCTTAATGGACAAGATATCTCGTAGAAACCAGTTGGAGGGTTAACATTGTAGTTTGATATACTTTTAAATAAAAACGCGTAATTTAATGTATAATTTGTGCTTTTTTTGCTCCTAGTAAGCAAGCTTTACTCGACCCTCGTAGTATCGCTCCCCTCCATACATTGCGCTTCTATCTTATTCCATAAGAGGGGTAAGGCATTTTTAAAATACCGCCCCTCTTGTTCCCGTCGCCTCCTCTTGGCTACGCTACTGATTTCGTCCATCCCTAACACACACAATAGTCGGCATCGTAATCCGTCAGATCAGATGGCGCATATCCAGTCATTCACGGTCCAGTGATGACGCGCTTTACACAAACTGGACCCTAATCTTTAAGTGTCTTGGAGTCAACAAGGCCGATGTCGGCTGACACGAAAGAAGGAATGTTTTTTGCTATGGCACCCCAAGGGCGTAGTGGGGTGAAAACTATGCTCTATGGCGCCTTCAAAAATCCGTTGCCCAGGTCTACTGTATCCGCACTCCCGATCTCATACCAGCCATGAATTTATCTTTAATTCGTTAAACAGAATTTAGGTTTGAATGACAAACTTTAAGTTGCTCAATGTTGAAGTTCATTTTCGACCACTAAAATGATTCATTACCGATGAATACTGGCGATCAGACCCTATTTAAAAAAGTAAGATTTCCAGATAAATAAAGCATTATTAATTATTTATTTATTTCTAGGTAGGTAGCTATTTCAATTAATGTCACACTGGAGTTACACAACGGGCTATTGGTGACGGTCCGGGGTCAATCCCGAAGGGAATGACCGAGGACATCACCACGTAATTTTGAACCACGGTCAGATGACGACGTCACACCTGAGTTGGTACCCCACTCTCCAAACTTCCACACCACGCCAACGTCGTGAGGAGATTTGAGGCCACCGTGCATCAGCCCCCTTTGTACACGACGGTCTTCGGTTGGATTCGAACTCGCAACCCTCCGGTTGCTAATCCGCTGCTCTTCCAACCGGGCTACCACGGCCCTTTCTTTCCAGGAATTAGTTCCGTATAAATTAAGGCTATAAAAAATTTTGTGTCTCCATATCTATTTTGCGTCCATTCCCATACTAAAATAAAGCACCAGGTGTTTACTCTTTCTGTATTTCGCATTTTCGTCCCTGTGAAAGGACAATTATCCCTCAACAAGCTTTTTGGACATGTTTTTAAATAACCCTCCTGTTAGTTTATCTTCCCTTCGAAAACTGTCCAGTAGTGACCAGCCTCTGGTGCAAAAGCCTGTTACAACACCAGTTCTGGCCAAGGGACAGTTTGCTTTTCCTATTTGGATCTTTATTGACTTGGAGGAATAAGGCAGCTGTGTGGACGAATTATCCCTTCATTTGCAAAACTGGCCAGATCTAGATGGACGATACCTCTTCCTTAGCAATATTGATCAGATCTTGGACGAGATATCTCGTCGAAACAATTGGAGGGTTAAGGGGGTCTGTCTTCGGGGGTCATTTTTGAAATTACTTAAATTTTTACTTCTAACTTAAGTTTTATGATTAAACACAACATAAAACTAGAAACAGGATATAAAATATAAGCATCTAACAATTCGTTCATTGTTAGAAAAATAAGGTAAAAATTACAGTAAAATATGCCGATACGCAGAATGATATAACTCCGAAAGTAATCATTATATCTCTGTTTTGTAAATTTGATAATGTTTATAATGAACTTCTTCAGGGAATAGACTATTATCATGGTGATCACACATATCTGAAGTTATGGGAACTCGATTACAACATTTTGAAAAGTTCCCTAAACCTTTGCGCAAGTCATGAATTAAAAGACTGTAAATCAGACTGTAATATATATATATATATATATATATATATATATATATATATATATATATATATATATATATATATATATATATATATATATATATATATATATATATATATATATATATATATATATATATTGTGCAACATGCCTACAAAATTTCAAAGCATTTTAACTTTAATAAGCATTTTATTTTTAATAAGCACTTTTATTAAGCATTTTAATTTTAACTTTTTGAGTTATGCTAAATTGCGTACAGCAAAAACATGTAAACATCAATTTTGAGAAAAATGGAAAAATAACTTTATGTACATGAAAAACTACAGCTGTGTAGTAATATAAAAACAGCCATAACTCCAGTTCTAAATTACTTAGAAACAAAATTTTAACAGAATTTGGAAGAAAAAGTTCAGACTACCCAATACTAGACCAAAATTGAAACTTAGATATTTTGGCCAAAATTCATGTTTTAAAGGCAGGCAGATACCTTAAATGGTCAGCAAACTTGAGAATAACCAGGACAACAATTGGCCTCAAAATTATCTGTGCCTAGAGCCTCAAAATAACTTGATCGGTCTCTAGGCCTACGTATTTTTTACTTGTATGATTAACTCAATTTGTGGACTGATGAAACTATGTTCAGAATGTATTTGATTGTTTTAACATCGAAAATATTTCGGGGCGGGCTGGAGCTTGTGAACCATCCCTCTGAATATGTCTTAACCCACCTAGTTGTCTTGACGAGGTAACTCGTCATTAGCAAATCTGATCAGATCTGGATGACGAGATATCACGCCCTTATCAAAATTGGAAAGACCTTAATGGGTGAGATATCGCGTCGAAACTACATGAAGAGTTTGATAGTTGATTTGATCACTCTTTTGATAGTTGAAGTTGAATTTTACGTTGATGGCGAGAACACCTTCTGGTTAACACATCTGGATTACACCTAGTCAACAATTTTAAACTCTTTTTCATAACATGGGTGAAAAACGTTTTTCTAATTTTGGGGTGCTGAATTCAAATATGACTAAGAACGCGTACAGTTTTTCCGTCCATTGACAATTGCTATATTTCAAAATATGTATATACAATACAATATTTGTACGTCTAGGAAGTGGAAGTAAATGTTATATTTTAAGGGGACACGGTACCCTTAAAATGACCAAAATATCGAAAAAAAATTTATTGCTTTATTTTAACTATACAACTCTTCTGAATATGTATGCAAAATTTCATAGCTCTAGCAACATTATTTTAGGAGTTATTTAAGTTTTTTTCTCTTGGATGTAACATACCGAAACCAAAAATTAAAACTTTAAATGGCTTTTTCTCAGCTTTCTGTTTTGATGACTATGAAGTACTCAAATTGCTAAGGCTTTTTAAAAATTTAATTTAGAGGTTTGAAACTTTTTGTAGTTGTTCACAATAGTGTATTTGACAATTCTGTGCATGCGATAAGAATTTGGATTAAAAGTTTTTTTTTAAATTGCCAAACTAAAATATTCATGTTTTTTACAGTTTTTCGCAGTATTTTTTAGAAAAAAAATTCTAGAAAAATATATAATCAGAATACATGCAAACCCATGCACAGAATTGTGTAAAATACTGCAATGAATAGAAAAGTGTAAAAAAAATTTTTAAAAGATGATATTTAAAAATGTAGTAGGGATTTTAAAATGTTGATTTTTATTCAAAAAAATTAAATTTCTGAATTATTGCTTTATTAAAATTAAATTTTTTCGCCTGAAATATTCATTTTATGTGCATTTCAATATAATATACTAAAAAATTTTGCTACACATATGAAAACAAAAAAAAATTGTCCAAAGGGTACCGTGTCCCCTTAACTTCTCCAAGTTGAAACTGAGCTTCAAATCGTAATAAGTAACGGAATTTCTCTCTTGTTACCTATAAAATTATACTGTCGTAAATTATAAATGCCATATTTACACATCACTGCATGAGACTGAAAAAAAACGTGTATAATACAAAATTAAATTTATACATACTCGTAACCCTTACATGTAGTTCCTTTTTTCTCTTGTGTCGTATTGTCCTGTAAAACCCAGCAATAATTAATCACTCATCGTTGTGGGATCCCACCTGTCTTGAATA
Source organism: Meta bourneti (assembly GCA_933210815.1). Classification (NCBI taxonomy): domain Eukaryota; kingdom Metazoa; phylum Arthropoda; class Arachnida; order Araneae; family Tetragnathidae; genus Meta; species Meta bourneti. The sequence continues at coordinate 66,306,548 of OW119928.1, forward strand.
CTTCTCCTTAGTCCGTATATTTTAGCGGAATCTTTGTCCTTGTTCATTGCTGACTACTCATAGGTTGTCAGGAAAGAAATCCAGATGAGAATCTAGGAAACGTATTTTGAAGGACATTCAGCATCCAAGATTTTTATACTTCTTAAAAAGATCTTAAATGAGCTGTTGGTATTTTTTGTAGTTAGTAGAAAAGATTGTCATGCGGACCCTTGCAGGTCACCCTTTTGTAAAAACAGAATCACTCAGTACTTTCCTTGAGGACCAAAAGATTCCTTGCAACCTGCAGTCTTCCCTGCATTACTTCTAAACAGTTTTTACTTTCTTGACCAATAGAATCGTTCCTAGGATTCATTCAACCAATAGATGTGTTTATTTAGTCATTACATGTGTTGTGGGATAAAAGCAGTACTACACAATTTGGAACTCTCGTGACGCTCAGAGGGCTAGATCCTTATTCTTATTCAAAAAGTTCTCTTCAGTTGTAAAGTTAGGATGATAGAATTTTAAATGTACTCTTCATTTTTCTCAATCCATATAAATCTACAATTGGTAACATTTTATAAGCCAAGTTCACCCACCGAGACAGAATTATCCACTAACTCTAGACCAATAACTTTCGTTCCAGGACCCTTTCTATTGTAATGTTAGCATGCAAGAATTTTAAATTCAATCTCCATGTTTGTTCAATCCACTTAAATCTTCAGTTGGAAACATTTTATATGTCCTCCCCCGAATTCATCCACCGAAACAGAATTAACTTCTGATTTTAGACCAACAACTTTCATTCTGAAAGACTTCCTCTTTTGTAACGTTGAGATCATAGAACTTTGAATTCAAGCTGTATTTTTATAATTCAGTCTGCTTAAAACTGCAATCAGTAACATTTTATAAGCCAAATTCACACATCTAGACAGAACTATCTACTAATTCTAGACTAATAACTCTTATTCTAAGACCTCTATTGTAATGTTAGGATGCAGGAATTTTTAATCCACTCTTCGTTTTTGTTCAATATATTTAAATTTGTCAGTTGGTAACATTTTATAAGTCAAATTCACCCATCTAGAGACAAAATTATAAACTGATTCTAAGCCAATAACTCTCATTCTGAAAGACCTATTTTAATGTTAGGATGAAATAATTTCAAATTAGCTCTCCATTTTTGTTTTTCAATCCATTCAAATCCGCAATCCGTAAAAATTTATAAACCATATTCATTCATCCAGAGAGTCCGATTCAATTTTACATCTAATTTTATTCATCCATTAACAAATGAGTGAGAGTGCAAAGTGAATGTTTCTAAAAGAAAAATCTTCGCAGAATATATTCATGATTGAATTGTAAATGGTTTGCCATGCATTAATGAATGAGTGCAGTGAACCCATGCTGTTCGAAACTTGGTTGCTACAAATACTGTTCTTTGCGGTTCGACCCAACACAGTGGGTGTCTAATGTCATGCTGCTGTTTAACTTTCTTTTTTCTACGTCGCTATTACTTGAACTCCGAAAAAATAATGCCATTTTTTTTACCGAATTCAAGAAAAGAATGTTGAAAGTGAGAGATAATTGAAATCTGGTAACAAAATTAACATAAACTGCTTTTTTTTTATAATTTTCGTTTATTTTCTAACTTATTAATGTTCTCAAAAATAGATAGTTTAAAATAAATTTGGTCAAAATCTATTTGACAGAACGGCCTTGAACTTGACGTTAATTTTTCGTCTCCAAGGGGGAAAGAAACCAATCGCCAACCTTCATTCTGGTAACCCACCTAGTAAGCCGGAAGAATGGAGTTACTAGATTTTAACCATAAAATTAAAGTAGTTTTATTCAGTGCACATTAAACGTTTGTTTCAGTAAAATGAAGCAAACAAATCATAATTATACAACGATCAATAAGGCGTTAAAATTTCATATAAAAATACTGAAAAATGAATGAAACCCAGCTCACATACTGACCTTTATGATTTAAACTATGAGAAAAACACAAAATGCATTCCTTTTCAAAATTCAATAACTTGCTTTCTACTGTATATCTAGATATTTAAAAAACAATTTTAAATGTTTTTACAATACATAATCGTTGATAATAAAGTTACAATCTAAACTCAATTCGCTGTTTAATCGTTTTTAATTCCTTTGACCTTCCCGTACACTAGTGCAAAAGGACTGCAGAAAGCTTAAACTTCCATTGGCCATTGATGCTTTCATGAAATATTTAACAGGAAAACATATGTCGTTAACAGAATTGTTTTGAAATAACAGTAAAAAGAAAGAAACAACCATATCTACTAAACAGAAGAAAAAATGGTCTATCTTAAAGAATCTAATCCATGCTCTAAAATTTTTTCTGAAGTTTCTTTGCGTTATGTAGTGTTGTTTACTTATCCATTTATTAAGTGTTGTAAATTAAAAATTTGATTTGTAAGATTAACAATTAGATGATCCTCTCACCGAAGCAAATTCTTTACCCATACATACTTGAGCATACTATAGCATTCACGTTAAAAATTCTTAATTGTTTACATCTATTGATGGCAGTGTAATTACTCACATTTATACCACATTTAAATCCATTTATATTGGATATAATCATCGATATGTACATTTTATACCTCCAAATTTCTCAGATTTCTTATTGCCCTCTATAATCAGACTGCTAAATAACTTCATTAAATCTTTCGTGTAGTCTTGGCATTATTATGCAGCTCCGTAGCACAAATCAAGCATCTTTAAACTAAACGGAAAAATTCCCGAATCAAACCCGTAGTAGTCTATTTTACATTTTTTATATCCGTGTCTGGCCATTCGCCAATATACACATAATGGCTAATGTCGATTTCTGTGCTAAGTATGTTGGTCAAATATACGAGTACATAGAGATATTCACTTCTGAGCTGCATTGTTTTACAACCATTTTTATTAAAAACAAATAGATTTGTTCCTGGACTTATTTTATGCATCTGTGTGTGTGAATAGCCATCTGATAACAATCGAACTTCGCAACGAAAACTTCTTTCTCAATAGACCAAACTGGCTATCCGAAAAGCAAAAGCGTCGGACCCGCAATTTAACTTTCTCAAGACTTGATCCCTCTGCAACCAACAACGATCACACCCTAGTCGAAATCAAGTTTTCAGTGGAGTGTCGTAAAAAGCTTTTTGACAAAATTCCACCACTGCTCTGAAGATGCGTATCATAATAAAGGAACACTTCTGTTTTTTCAGCAACCTGTTTCCATCACCCCAGAAGTGTAGATAAGTAATACCCCCTCTTATGACCGTGAAAAAAGATAATGATAGCGAATTACTGCTATTTCGGAGATGGGAGTTTTTCTGATGCAGATTCCTTTGTGTAATGGAGAAAAAGAGGCTTTTAACCAGTTCTAAAGTATTTGTGTAGTTTTCCATCAGGCGACTACTGTTGACTTGTCTACAGAAAAGGAAGTAGACAAGAGTCTTATCAAAAAGCTCAACGTCGAATCCTACTGCTTGTCCATGTGTCCCAACCTGACCAGACTTTTTGCCGAGAAGCCTTTCGGAGTTGATCTTACATAGTCGCCAGAGGACTGGTGTTTATATTTTCGGCGCCAGTGAGGCGTACAAATCTGTTGCGTTTCGAGATGTTTACGTTCTTCGGGAGGCGAAGGCAGACGCTCGTGTGATCGGTTCAATTGTATAACATTACAAACATTTGAGGTCTATCTATGCGGTAAAGGTGTAGAATCCTTGGCATGTTTGTCGCTAAGCAATTTTTGTCGCCAAATCAAGATGGCGTCCAAAGCCAGTACGTTCGTTGAAAAAAAAACGGGGACTTTCCTACGCGAAAAACCTTTTGCATAGGGTTGCCATAAAGCTGGATCAAAACACCAAGGTTACCATGTTTGGCGATAAATCGCTAGTGCCTCGGATTCGACATCTCCACCAGTTAAATGAGTTGTACTTTACTCACTCCAAAAAGTAACTATAAGAAACAAATTCCAAGATTAAGAAGCAGATAAAAAGACTGGTAGTTTTTTAACGTTGACGATCTGCTATATAAAAATGGCGTCCGTGACAGGACTTTGAATTTGTTATTGAGAATTTGTTGTTGAGAATTTGTGATTGATAAGAAATTCATTCATTTACTTTAATTTTATGATGGAGAGTTTAAAGAAAATGCGTACTCCCTCTAAGAAGTGGTTTCACTAGAATCGCTAATGCCTTATATGAATGTTTAGAACAGGAGGAATGTGATACTGATGAAATTGAAATTTTAATGACTCAGACGAAAAATGGTTAGAACTAGAATCAAAAGAAAAAGAAACTATTGCTTTGTTATCAGATGAAGATGAGTGTTCTCAAGAAAGTTTAAATCAGGCTTACGGAGTTTTTGAAGAGTATAAGGAAATGTATATACGACTTAAAACCAAAGTTAAGAAAAGTATTAATGACGATGTTAAAAATACTATGACGATAATAAAAGCGTGCTTAGTGAAAGAGTATCGAAACGAAAGTTCCAACTTCCTAAAATTGAGCTTAAAAAGTTCAATGGTGATGTTAAGGAATGGCTTGGTTTCTGGGGTCAGTTTCGGAAAATTCACGAAGACTTGGACATCGCGCCAGAGGATAAATTAAAATATTTGTCCCACTGTACTGTAGAAGGATCGCGTCCCAGAGATATTGTAGATACCTTTCCCGCATCTGCTGTGAATTATGAGCAAGCAGTTGAGTGTCTAAAAGCTAGATTCGGAAGAGAAGATTTACTCATAGAAGTGTATGTAAGAGAATTGCTAAACTTAATTTTGAACAATTCTTTCCATCAAGCTAAAGTTAGACATCTCGCCAAATTGTATGATAAAATTGAAGCACGCCTCCGTGCCCTTGAAACATTAGGTGTAACTTCCGAAAAGTATGCTTCTATGCTGTATCCCTTAGTTCAAAGCTGTTTACCAGAAGACATGATTCGAGTATGGGAAAGAAGTATTAGTTTAATAAATGAAACAAAGAAAATGCCAAATAAACTGACCGCTCTTATGAGTTTTCTAAAATCAGAAGTTGAAGGGAAGAACGAATTTCAATAGCAGAGGGGTTTAGTTTAGAGGCAAAACGTAAAGGGAAATATTCCTATTCCACATCTCCTAATACTGATAAACAATTTCCAATCGCAATCGGACTTTTTGACAATGCTGAGACTCGTCGGAATAAACAAGCACTGTGCTCATTGTCGTATCTGGTTCTATTTAATGGGTTATCAGCGAATCTCAGGCAATGCAGACAGCACAAACATTTATTATATAACAAAATATTTACAAATTACCAAGGAGCGTCCTACACGACCACTCCATGACCATATCATCCGAATATCTGCTTGTTCGATCGTAACACACTCTGACGGTGCTTTTAGCGCCATCTGTAGGGTGATTGAATCCCTAATACGACATCTCCCCCGCAAGATATGGGTTTGGGGTTTTCTCAAAACATAAACACAGATCTGAATTTAAATATTATGGACTCAATCACCTAAATATTATTACACCATATCAACAGTAAAGAAAAATGCAAAATAAAAATATATATACATATAAGAATAATAATGCTAATAAAATACGAAAGCATATAATAACAGACATTATGCTTAAAGTCACAATAATAAATTTGTCACTACTTCTCTTCAGAAAATAGTCTGGATAATGCATCAGCATGAGGCATTTTGACTCCTGGACAATGTTTTATTGTTAAGTTATATCTTTGAAGAGCAAAAACCCACCGCTGTAGTCGTGAAGATTGTGGAGCACATTTTGTAAGGTATGACAAAGGGTTGTGATCAGTGTACAGTTCTATTTTGGACCCGAAAACTAGAGTTTCAAACTTCTTCAAACTCCACACAATAGCGTACGCTTCTCTCTCTATTGTAGACCAAGCTTGTTGAGTTTTATTCAACTTCTGGCTCACATATGCAATAGGTCGGAGTAATCCTTCGATTCCTTGGGACAGACAAGCGGCGATACCATACTGGGATGCATCACTGTGTATTATGAACGGTTCACTCATAACTGGAGTGTGCAAAGCTGGAGCTTTCATTAGAGCAGATTTCAGTTTGTTGAAGGCAACTTCGTGTATATCCAGCCAAGGTAAATTTTCAGGAATCCTCTTTTTTGTTAACTCTGTAAGAGGTAAGGCAATCTCTGCATAGCAAGGTATATATTCCCGATAATAATTGCACAATCCAAGCATGCTTCTAAGTTGTTTCTTGGTCTCAGGTACAGGTATTTGAGCAATTGCTTTTATTTTGTCTGGATCTGCTTGATGCCTTCCAGATCCGATAACATGACCTAAATATTTGATTTCAGGTCTTGCAAATGTACATTTGTGTAAATTCACAGTAAACTGTAGTTCTTTTAATTTTGAAAGAATAAGATCCAAGTGTTTTAGATGATCACTCATGTTGTTAGAAAATATAGCTATGTCGTCAATATATGCACGACTAAAATCTCTGTATGGTGCTAACGCTTTGTTCATTTCTCGTTGAAAAGTCGCAGCAGCATTTCTCAAACCAAATGGCATTACTTTGAATCTATACTGTGCTCTGTGAGTCTTGAAAGAAGTAAAATCACGACATTTTTCTTCCATTGGGATAGCCCAATATCCCTTCAACAAGTCAAGTGTAGAAATAACATTTGCTTTCCCTATGCTGTGAAGTAATTGAATGGCATCTTCCATAGGAAAATCATCAGCCTTTGTGACAGCATTGAGGGATCGATAATCAATACATAAACGCATGCCTCCATCCTTTTTGTTTACACACACAACAGGATGAGCGATTTCTGCAGAACTTTCTTCTATTAAGTCCAATTCAAGTAGCTCTTCAATTTGGGTATCTACTTGTGATTTCAAAGATTCTGGTATCCTATAAACATATGGTTTTGTCCTTTCTTTGCCTTCCTCAAGTCTTATTTTGTGTTCACCAACTTGTGCAACTTTCAATTTTCCACTAAATAAATCTTTATGCTTCTGTAATATCTGAATCAGTTGACTTCTTTCTTTCTCATGTAAATCGTATAAATTTATTTTCCAAATTTTATCAGACAGTTCTTGTTGATATACAGTTCTAGGAGAGGCATGAATTTCACCAAATTCTTCATCATCTTCAAAAACAATACCAACTGCATTCATTCTTGGGTAATATCTCCTTATCTTATTTACGTGGCAGTGTCGTACTTTTCCTTCAGGAAGTTTCACTTTGTAAGAATGTGGCGATGGATGCTCGACTATCTCCCCAGGTTCGGTCCATCGTGCATATAACTTGTTGGAAGAATCTGGAATTAGTAAGTAAACCTGCTCTCCTAATTTAAATTCTTTGGATCTTGTGCGGCGATTAAAATAATCCGTGTAGGCTTGTTGTTTTCCCGATGCGATAAGTAAGGCTTGGTCGGTTGCTCGTTCGAGATTTATTTTGAGTTCCTGGAGATAATCTACGACTGATTTGTCCATATTCAAAGGTATAGGAATTTCTCCACACCAGCTAGATTTCAACACACTCAGAGGACCTCTTGCTTCTCGGCCATACATCAACTTGAATGGAGATACTCCGGTAGTACAGTTAGGAACTTCTCTATAAGCAAATAACAGAAACGGAATGTATTTATCCCAATTACTAGGATCTGTTCGGATAACATGATGAAGTGCATTTTTAAGAACTTGATTATATCTTTCTACAAGTCCATTACTGGCTGCATATCCTGGTACTGAAAATCTAGGAGAGGATCCTAAGCGATTCATGAATTCTTGAGTAAGTTTCGATATAAAGTTCGTACCTTGATCACTTGCTATAGTATTTGGTATTCCAGTTCTCATGAAAATTTCCAACAGTGCGTCACATGTCGCCTTAGCAGTTAAGGAACGCAAAGGAATTGCTTCCGGCCAGCGAGAATGTTGATCAACTAAACATAACACATATTTATGACGACGAGCTGAGGGAGGTTCAATAGGGCCTATAATGTCCACATTAACACATTCAAATGGTAATTCCGGTCTGAGAACAGGAGTAATGGGAATTGTATCAATCATTTTCTCTGGGCTTCGGAGTTGGCATTCTTTACATGTTTTACAAAATTCGGCGATTTCACTAGTCATGTAAGGCCAATAAAAACTATATCGTATTCTTTCATTCGTCTTTTTCATTCCCATGTGACTTCCAAAAACAGATTCATGAGCTAATTTTAAAACTTGAGCTCTTCTCTTTTGCGGTAAAACCAGTTGCTGAACGGTCTCTCCTAATATTTTATCTTTGTGGAATATTAATCCATCGATAAAAAAGAAGTTTCCCTTTCGAAGTGATAAATTTTTTCTTATTTCTTTTAACGTATCACAACTGTTTTGTTCTTCACGAAGTCGAAAGCTTTCACTTTTGCACGATAGTATTCCGCTTTCTGGTGATTCTTGTTCTGATTCATCATTTCCGGTTTCAGCGCAGACTAAATAGTCCTTTTCTTTCACTGGAAAAACACAATCCAATCTGTTACATTTAGGAATACATGTTTCTTTTCCATCTTCTGTTGAGCATTTTAGTAATTCATAAATATTTGGGGGTATAATGCACTGACCATGAACTTTGTCCGTTACTGCTGCAAGTATTTCAATCGGACGGCAAAGTCTATTTTCATCTTCGTTTTTTAATGAAACTTGGAATTTTGCTAATCCAGCTTCAATTTTTTCTCCGAAAGCGCTAGTTAAAATTATTTTTCCCTTTTCAGTTTTTGATTCGGAAATAAAATTTGAATTGAAAACTGGGATTTGAGCTCCAGAATCGATCAGGCTTTTCAGTTCTCGATTATCTACGAGAATGTTTTCATATTGAAGAGAGTTCATAGGAACATTTATTTTCTCTTTCACCAGATGCTCCGATCGTATTTCAGCAGTTAATATTTCATCTTCTGGTTTCTTTTCTTTCTTGCTAATATTTGTTGATCTGCTGTATCTTTTAGGACAATCTCTTGCGAAGTGCGATAAACCACATATGTAGCATTCCCTTGAAGTTGTATTTCTAGTGCTTTGGTAATCTTCTCTCGTCTTGAATCGATGTTCTCTGATGTGAGGGGGTGCATATTTCCGGTCTATAGAATTTTTCGTTTCTTCTCTGTTGTAATTAAAATTCTGATGTTTGAACGTATTCGTTTGATTCTCCTTCCAAAATGTTTCCTTCACTTTTTTGTTTATGCAATTTCGAACGTTTTCGTAATCATCTAGTTTATTTGTAATTTCTTCTGGTATTTTGAATCGAGACCATTCGTCGATGAAATGATCACGGATTTCCGATGGCACTTTACGCTTAATCTGATCAGTAATAATTAAATCAGACAGTTCTTCAAAAGTCTTTACATCCAGTCCTCTTATCCATTCTTGATAATAATTTTTAAGTTCATAGGCGAAGTCACGCCACGTAATTTCGGGTTTCTTGTAGTGTTTCGTAAACAATTGGTGGAACCTTTCAGGAGTAAGTTTATATCTTTTTAGTAAGAGTTCTTTCACTTTTTCATAATCATCCGTCACTTCTTCGTTTTCTCTGGCAATTATTTGCGCAACGTCATAGGGTAGGAATCCTATTAGGTATGACACCCAATTTTCTTTCTTGATTTCCGTTCGTTTCACTTGACGCTCGAAGAGAACTAAGTAGAGGCTTATATCATTAGTTTTGGGATCAAACTTCTGTAAAATACTTTGCAAGTCAAACCTCGGCTTCATGTTTACATCAGTTTGTTGAATTTCAGACCCATTCTTCAATCTTTCGTTTTCTAGACGCATCTTCTGCAACTCGAATTCCATTTCTTCTTTCCTTCGTCTTTCTTCAACTTCTTCTTTCCTTCGTCTTTCTTCAACTTCTAATTCTTCTTTCCTTCGTCTTTCTTCAACTTCTAATTTTTCTTTTCTCCTTCTTTCTTCTATAATAGTATTTAAGAGTTCCTTCACGAACGGTTCATCATAGTTTTTATTTTCGGTTATAACTTTCTTTAGCTCAATTACAACCATGTTTTCGGTATTCAATATCCCCATTTCGGTAGCAACAGTCTTTAGAACTTCCTTTCTTGCTTTCGCCAAGAACGCCATAATGGGATCACGAAACAAAACTGTTCGATTTAAAACGAAAGTTCCACAATAAAGTTCCGAAAATCAAATTCAAAATTCACTTTGAAGCATTTCAACAAAAATCTTTACACCATTCTTCAATGTTCTTCAAAAGTAGTATTTAGCAGGAAACAAATATAAAAGTTCACAACAAGGAGCAGGACTCACCATGAAAACGAAAGCATATTTCCTCATTAAAATCCTGTCGACTGCGCCAATGTCGTATCTGGTTCTATTTAATGGGTTATCAGCGAATCTCAGGCAATGCAGACAGCACAAACATTTATTATATAACAAAATATTTACAAATTACCAAGGAGCGTCCTACACGACCACTCCATGACCATATCATCCGAATATCTGCTTGTTCGATCGTAACACACTCTGACGGTGCTTTTAGCGCCATCTGTAGGGTGATTGAATCCCTAATACGACACTCATTTTGTGAGAAAACGCATGATTCACAAGCTTTCAGAATCGCGTTAAAAATGAGTTGGGATGATAAAAGGAAAATCTTAGCAAAAAAGGGTTGTTGTTTTTTATGCCTAAAAATCGGTCATAGAGCTCGTGATTGCAGATGCAAGATTAATTGTGAAAAGTGTAGGAGTAGACATTATGTTATAATGTGTAAGAAGGTAAATTTAAAGAACCTAAATCGAAAACGAACGCTGGTGAAAGTGATAGTCAAAAGATGATCAATGATGCAGTTTTAAGCAACCGCACATGTTGTACAGTTCTTTTACAAACATTTTATGTACGATTACGAGGTGCAGGAAATAAGGGGAAAATAGTTCGTGCACTCGTCGATCTGGGAGTCAACGATTTTATTTGAGTAAATGTGTAGCGAAAGAAATGAAGTATGGTTTTACTAAAGAAAGTTATTCATAATTTATTTGGGGACAGAGAACATCCCGAGAAACATTTTAGATACAGAGTATTCATTAGCAGTTTGAAAGGTGATTATAATTGTAACTTTGAGGTCCTTGACCAGCAAACCATTTGCTCAGCTGTACCCATTTCAACATTAAAACCATACGCAGAGGAGCTTGAATATCATAATATTACTGTAACTGATCAATTAATCTTTGAAAAAGATGAATCGTCAGAATTTGATCTATTAATTGTGGCTGATGTTGCGGGTAAGCTCTTTAATGGAAAGATTATTCATCTGCCGTGAGGACTTGTTGCTGTAGGAACATACTTAGGTTGAACCTTGATGGGAAAGATGCCATATCAAACTTCTGATGCCAATTCTACGATGGTAGTTACAAATATGTTAGTTAAGGATATAGCTATTACCGAACTCTGGAATCTTGATATCATTGGAATAATTGACCCGGCCACACAAAAGGCCAAAGAGGAAAGAGATTTACAAACAAAGATACAATTTCAACATTCTGTGTCCGTGAACAGTGAAGGGCGCTATGAAATTGTTTTGCCCTGGTCTGATCATCTACCGCTACCCACCAATAAGGATTTAGCCGTGAAGCGTTTAGAAACTACAACACAAAAACTTCGCTCACAAAACCTGCTTACATGGTACGAGGAGGTTTTCGACAGTTGGCGCGATTTAGATATAATCGAAGAAGTTAAACAAAGTGAGGTTATTGATGATGGACACTATTTGCCACACCGACCAGTTATAAAGGAAAATAGTTCTACCCCAATAAGACTAGTATTCGACGTTTCTGCGAGAGTAAAGCATTCTCCGTCTCTAAATCAGTGCTTAAAATATAGTCCAAATTTAATAGAGTTAATACCTTCCATTCTTTTAAGATTTCGGGAGGGTAAATTTGCAGCCATAGCAGACATAGAAAAGGCATTTTTGCAAATTAGTGTAAAACCCGATGATCGAGATTATCTTAGATTCTTTTGGTTGAAGGATGTGAATAAAAAGGAGCTAAAAATATTTCCGCATAACATAGTAGTGTTTGGTGTGAAAAATAGCCCTTTTCTTTTGGTAGCTGTAATAGAATTTCATTTGCAGAAATATATAGAAAATTCTCACTATGATAAAAATATGTTGCATAAACTTATTCACTCTTTCTATGTAGATAACGTTGTTACCAGTTTTGAAGATGAGCTTGAAATGACACTGTTTATCGAAGAATCTCAAAAAGTAATGAATGAAGGAAAGTTTAATCTCCGAGGTTGGTTACGTATTGGGGATGACTTACAAACAGGAGTTGAGTCACGGTATTGGGGTTATTATGGGATTACCAGAAAGATCTTTTAACTGTAAACCTGACATGGTAGGACAGCTTCAAATTGATGGAAGTAATTAAGAGGACTATTTTGGCTATAGCCCAGAGTATATGACCCGATTGGTCTTGCAAGCCCTGTTCTAGTGCTTCCTAAGCTATTATTGCAAAGCTTATGGAAAATGCGAATTTCTTGGTATACCGAAGTTGATGAAAATACGAATGAAAATTTCTAAGTTGGCTCAGAGATCTGAGTCTCTTAAAAGAAATTTCTATACCCCGATGGATACACACTAACAGAGATAACAAAAATTTGTGTAGCATTCACACCTTCTACGATGCCAGTATAGTAATGCATATGCTTCTGCATTGTTCGCGAGAATTCAGACTCCTTATGAGTTGAAGTTCATTTATTAGCTTCTAAGTCCAGATTAGCTTCGGTGAAATCAATCACGATTCCACGTCTTGAGTTGATAGGTGGGAGCGAGACTCTGCACTTCAGTTTTAGAAGGTTTGCAATGGCAAAGTGTTGAATTATATTTTTGGACTGATTCAACCACTGTTTTGACTTGGATTCAAAAGGAAGAAATCTGGACTGTTTTTGTGTTGAACCGAGTGCGAGAAATCAGGAAACTAACAAACCCGAATGCATGGAGACATGTATCAGCAACCGATAATCCTGCTGACCTTCCATCCAGAGGCTGTACTACCAAACAGCTTTTGTCAGTTAGATGGTGGGAGGGACCCGCATGGTTAAAGAAAAATGAAGGTGAATGGCCAACACCAAAATTGGAATATAATCAGGAAAACATTATTCAAGAAATCAGAAAAGGTGCTGTAACTAACACGCATGTAAATCTAGAAACAGGAAATTTTCCATAGAATATCATCGTATGTCAAACTTGTTAGAGTAATTGCTTGGATTTATAGATTTTTCTCTAATGCAAAATTGTTTGGGATCTAAGTTTGAAAGAAATAAATCATGCAGAATTAGTTTTGCTAAAAATTATCCAACGTGAAGCATTTCCTTTTGGCGTAAATGATCAACAAATAAAGCCTCTTTATCCTGTACTCGACAAAAAGGGGTTATTGAGAGTAAAAACGCGCATTTTTAACCGAAGAGACAAAAAGAATTTTAGATTACCCATAATCTTACCATCAAAACATAGAATAGTGCATATGCTTATAGACAATAAGCATAAAGAACTAGGACATCCTAGAGTCCAAATATTGATGAACCAGCTCAGAGAAAATTATTGGATATTGCGTAGCAGAAAAACGATTAGACAAGTTATATTGAAATGTGTCCGATGCAAACGATTCACTGTGACCCATCCAGAATCAAGAGCCTCTTCCTTACCTGAAGATAGAGTAAGAGAAGCTACGATATTCGAAGTCTTGGGTGTAGATCTCGTTGGACCGCTGTATTTGAAAGATGGGACAAAATCCTGGATAGTTCTGTTCACTTGTGCAGTATATCGCGCAGTGCACATGGAATTAATAACATCCTTGATAGCGGAAGCCTTCCTGCAGTCACTAAGAAGATTTATAGCTCGTAGAGGGAGACCCACTATTATTTATTGTGATAATGGCAGTCATTTCGTTAAAGCTCACAGCGAACTTTGCAAAGTGGACTGGCTTAAAATAAAGTCTGAATCCATGATGAGGAAGATAACTTGGAAATTCATCCCTCCATCTGCACCATGGTGGGGCGGATGGTGGGAGAGATTGATTGGCATGGTCAAACAAGTTTTACGCAGACTATTAGGACAAGCTTTGTTAAATTACGAAGAACTAAACAGTGTTGTGCTATACCGAAAGCCTAATAAACTCTTGACCCTTTACTTACTTATCTGAAGATGTAAACGATTTGATTGCTTTGACGCCTTCTATGTTTCTACAGGAAACGATTGAAAGTGGCGTACCGGATATCGATAGTATAGATGTCGCCTATATGCGCAAAAAATACCGGTACGTACAAAAAGTACGTGAAGATTTACGAAAAAGGTTTCGACTGGAATATCTAGGACAGTTAAAATATAACGGAAAACCTCAAAATTTATCTCTGTCGGCGACATAGTACTCATTGGTTCAGACAATCTGAAGCGTTTACAATGGCCGATAGGGCGGGTTGTGCAAGTCCTGCCTGGAAGGGATGGAATCGTCAGAGTTGTGAAACTGAAAACCAAATCCGGAACTATAATACGACTTGTTCAACGTCTTTATTTCTTAGAATTATCAGATGAAACATCAGGTCCTTTCCTCAGAAGCAAAGTTCCCAAAGATAAAGATAACCCAGGTGCCACAAATATTGACTATGCAATTGTTCCTGCCAAAGAACATCAGAAGTCACCCAAATCGACAATCACTCGGAGAGGGAGGGCAGTGAAACCTATCCAAAGACTCGGCTTGTGAGACGCGACAATTGGTTGAGTTCTTCCAAGTTACGAACTCAAGGTGGGAGGATGTCGAAACCTGATCAGACTTTTTGCTGAGAAGCCTTTCGGAGTTGATCTTACATAGTCGCCAGTGGACTGGTGTTTATATTTTCAGCGCCGGCGAGGCGCACAAATCTGTTGCGCTTCGAGATGTTTACGTTCTTCGGGAGGCGAAGGCAGACGCTCGTGTGATCGGTTCAAGTGTATGACATTAAAACTTTTGAGGACTATCTATGCTTTTTCATTTGACATGTCGGGAGCCGTATGTAAGTTTCTACTATTAAATTATTTTTGATATAAATTAGCTGTACTTAACTCTAGCCAAAAAGTAACTATAAGAAACAAATTCCAAGATTAAGAAGCAGATAAAAAAGACTGGTAGTTTTTTAACGTTGACGATCTGCTATACCATGTCTGTCCCATAGGTCTTTTCGTGAAGAGGGGACTGTACACAACAATGGATTTTGATTAGTTCTTTTGAAGTGCCCTGGGCACAAAAGGCAGTCTAGTGCAAGCCTGGAACTTCTATGCCTGGAACCAACCCAAACCCCTTGGTCCTGTTGAGTGTGCCAGATTGTTTATTACAGTTTTATTCATTCACTAGCAGAATTATCTTGTGTTACTTGGTTTGGGTCTGTTAACTGTAGATTGGAAAAGTAACAAGAGAATAATCACTTTTTCCTTCAGTAATAAAATGCAAATATAAATTTAATGTACGGAAATACTTTTTTACAGCATTTCGGCATTTTGATAATTTTTACAATTAGGACACACATGCGTATAAATGCTAATCCATTCATGTAATCATCGTACAATCATTGCTTTCATGCTTCGTAATGAATTATTTCATAAAGTAATACTTATTTTGACACTCCAGAAAGACGGAAGGGGCTTGTGTGGCCTTCACACTGTTTTCGAGACTATAACTCCCTTACCAAAAGCTGCTATTTTATGATTTTTAATTCTCCGAGTAGCTTCGACGAGATATCTCGTCCATCAAGACCTGACCAATTTTATTAATGACGAGACATATCGTCATCAAAGTATTGCCGATTTTTTATTATGACGAGATCAAGATCTGGTCAGTTTTCTTCTAATGACGAGATATCTCGTCCATCAGGATCTGGTCACTTTTCTAATGACGAGATATCTCGTCCATCAGGATCTGGTCAGTTTTCTTCTAATGACGAGATATCTCGTCCATCATTATATGGTCAGTTTTTTAATGACGGGATACCTCGTCGAGACAACCACCAGGAGGGTTGGTTAATTATTTGGTCTATACTTATTGCGCATTTAATTATTTTGGCCCAGCTGGGGAGCATAGAACCGGTGATATATACCTAGAAAGACTGGATGGGCCATGCAGACCTCCATGGTATTTCACAATAGTACCGCGAAAATATTTCCGTTTGGGGACGATTAATACGTAGCAATGACAACTTTTGTGTTTCACTTATGTTTTCTCTCCTTTATATTCTTTACAAAAGTTTTGTTTCCTTCCCCAGCTGTGAACATAGGCAGAGAATTTTTTTGGCAGCTGACTAATAATTCTTTTTTCTGAACGCTTGAAATGTCTAACAACTTACTCACGAGATACATTGAATAGGAACATATGGTCATGGGATCCAAATTTTCAATTTAAATTATAATCTATCATCTGTTACCTAATATTAGCTGCCTCTTTTCATCCAGCGATCTTTAACCCTCCAAGTGGTTTGAACGAGATATCTCGTTCGTCAAGATATGATCAATTTTGCTAATGACGAGATATCTCGTCATCAAGGTATTGCCGATTTTTTTTATGATGACGAGATCAAGATATGGCCAGTTTTTTCTAATGACGAGGTATCTCGTCCATCAAGATCTGGTCAGTTTTGCTAATCACGAGATATCTCGTCGAGACAACAACCACCAGGAGGGTTAAGAACGTGAGGCCACCACTGCCCCCTCCGTTTTTCTAGGTATAAGTCAGCTTCCCATCTTTCTACTGTTAAGAACGTAAGTATTATTTTTTGAAGAATATCAAAATGCATTTCATGCATTTAGTTTTACTTGTAAAAATATTTTTCAAATGAGAAACCAACGTTTTCGCTGATTGGGCTAGGTCCCTCTTCTGGCTACACTACTGCCGAAAGAATTGAATTTCAAAACTATGTAGTGCATCTTGCTGCCAAACCAACTGTAAACAAGGGATATTCACTTCAATTAAACACCACTTAGGTATGCTGCACTCGAATACAACCATTCCTCTCTATTGGCAAAGTCAATTTGTTTGCAATCTGTAAAACTTGATCGGGAGCTTTTAGCACACGCATTTCATTCATAGACAGGGAGTTTCTTAATGGTATGCGTGAACTTGCACGTATGGACGTGCACGTACAGGGATATTAAGCGGCTAACTTGAAATACTAACAGTCAGGGATAAAAGTAGTTTAGAGTCGTAATAGATCTTTATACTTATAGATCTATGAGATATATGATGATATATGAGCATGTGAGGGATCAATCAAACCTAATTTTAACTATGAGAAATTAATTTTTCATTACATTCTAGTATATCATAGTTACAAATACATTCACTAATAGCATAGTTTACGAGTGTATATTAAATATAATATCGACATAACGTTTACAAGTACGCTCGTAGCAGTTGTGGACGTGCGTAATTAAAATTTAAATCGCTGAGCGCTTGCATGCACTCGCAGAGAGCATTATCTGGAATGTTATCAATAACTTCGAGAACGAGCTGTCAATTCAAGGTGGTCTTCATTTTAATTTACGTTCTATTCGTAGTGTAGCACACACTGATGAAACAAAACACAATGAATAAAACTTTTGAACGCAATTACAATCCCTTTTTTGAAGCGAATTTCCAGAGCATACAAATCACACACGACTTGACAGGGCATTTGTCCTGAGAAGTCCAAGTTTCATTTGCATCTTACATTACCCAGACCATCCAGTATACCACCAGATTTAAGACTGATCTTGTATGGCCAGGATTGACTCCTACCAGCACTAGGAGGTCCAACGGGCCCATGCCGGGCAGCATTCATTTACATATCAAAAACACAAATACAAATGATAAACAGTGTCAGAGAATTTAGGGTAGACCAGTTGGTAGAGCAACGGATTAGCAACCGGAGGATTCTGAGTTCGAAACTAGGTCCAGTCAAATATCGTCGTATATACGGAGGGTGGACGTTAAATCTGTCGTGGCCTCAAATGTCCTGGCGTGGTGTAGAAGTTTGGAGAATGAGGTGCTTTTTCTGTTCTGAAGTCCAAAAAAACATGAGCCGATAAATTTCCAGTCTTGCTAATTTTTATGTATAGTCAATAATTAGTTGCAATTAGAATTATTGAGGATAATAATTTACTAACGAAATTAATATACCAATTAGTAAAGTTCATCCTAATTACTTAAACAATTATACATTATCTTCATTTTAAAGAAATAAAGTTTGTTTTGGAAAGAAGGCGGCATCAATCACATTAGGCCCAGGTTCCAAAAGTCTAGCTTCACCTGTGTGGACTAATTAGACAAGGATCACCTCTCCATATTTGCATACAAGTACTATAATAGTATCTCTTTTTCTGGAGGGCCATTGTAGCCCAGTTGGAAGATTAACGGATTAGCAAACGGAGGGTTGCGAGTTCGAATCCAACCAAAGATTGTCGTGTACAAAGGAGGTTGGTGCTCGTTAAATCCGTCGTTTTCTCAAATGTCCTCGCGTTGGCGCGGTGTGGGAGTTTGGAGAGTGTGATGCCAGCTCAGGAGTGACCTCGTCATCTGACCGTGGTTCAAAATTACGTGGTGTTGTCCTCGATCTTTCCTCTCGGGTTTTGATCCCAGACCGCCGCCAATAGCCAGCTTTGTTGCTCCAGTGCGACGTTAATTAAAATACCTACCTTTCCTGGGAGAATTGTACCTTTTCGAGAAAAGTGACTTAAATTGAAAAAGCGATTTTTCGAGAGATCGAAAATCTTTAAGCATCTTTCGCTTCTCAATTCGAAATTTGTAGAGTTCTGTCATATCTTTATTAAAAATTTGTTGTGTAGCTCCAATTTTTTGTTTCCAAAGTTCGTGTTTAATGGGGAGGTATTTAATTGAGGTTGCACTGGAGCAACAGAACGGGCTAATGGCGACGGGATCATCCCCGAAGGGAAAGATCCGAGGACAACACCACGTAAATTTGAACCACGGTCAAATGGCGAGGTCACACCTGAGATGGCACACCCACTCTCCAAACTTCCACACCACGCCAAAGTGAGGACATTTGAGGCCACGACAGATTTAACGAGCACCAGCCTCCTTTGCACACGACGGTTTTTGGTTGGATTCGAACTCGCAACCCTCCGGTTACTGGTCCGTTACTCGCGGCCCTCGTGTTTAATAGAATGGCTTGTTATTTGAAAAAATAATATCTTCCTTCTGAGTTATGTCGAGAAGATGCGATATGTTGACTGAATGTTTAATGCTACACGAAGGCAGTAACATTTTCTTGTTGCATGGTGTGTAACAACGATGCATATCAAGCACAAGTTAAAATCGAGTTTCCTTACAGAAACACGTATAATGAGTTACTATTTCGGAACAGAATTTAAATATTTATATACCCTCTTGGTGGTAGTCTCGACGATATATCTCGTTATTAGCAAAACTGACCAGATCTTGATGGACGAGATATCTCGTCGGGATCACTTGGAGGGTTAAATGTGAGACTGTAGCGCATCAGCCCCTTAACGTGTGTCTCAGCGATATGCGCCTTGATTGGCGATGGCGGACCACGAGACACACTCTCCGCGAAAGAGAATGAACCCTTTTTCTCTAGTTGTTTCCCAAGGCGAGCGTAGAACTGACGCGCTGAAGTTTTGTTCCCCCGAGATGTTACTTTTTATGTTTGTTTATTCTTGTAATTGTTTTGTCTTGTGCTTAGTGTTAATTAAAATTGCTCTTTTGGCCAATTCTTGCATTAGTCATTGGATTTCAGCTCTAAAATTGACGCCCAATCTTGTGGCCCGAATTAAAGCCTTTGGGAACAACTCGTTTTTTGTTCAGGAATCTAGGTCCAATACTGTTGGTATTGAAAGAAAAACACACCCTGTGTTTCATTGATGTTTAGAAACTCATCCCGAGTTAGCATACTGGTAGGAAAAGCCATGGTTTTAGTGTTCTGCAGCGGCGTCGAACTCACTATTTTAGGAAGCCTCATCCCAGGTGTATCCTATTGAATATAGGTGGAAATCCCTTCCACGGATCATCCTTATGCTCGTATCCCCAAGTGGTGATGAAGAATGAGATAAGTTTATTTTAATTTGTTTAAAATCATTCTTGTCTAGCAGTACTTTCGATTTGGCCAACCCGTGTCCAGCAACAGAATTTTGAAGTTTCGTTTTGTGTTCAAACAGTATTCTTGTTTAAAATATAGTGTGAAATCACTTTAAATGTTATTATTCCTTTGGTTCACAAGTGCAAAGTATTTGTGTTTTGTGAAAAGTATTTGTGTTTTATGAAAAGTTTTGTTCTTAAAGTAAAAGTGCAAAGTAGTATTGTTTTGATTAAGTGTACTGCTAGAATAAGTTTTTTTGAAAATACGTTATGTGTATTCATTTTGTAATAAGCTACTTTGTAAAATTAATAAGTGGTGTGAATTAATTGTGTTCAAAAACGAAAGCTACAGCGTTATTTCGTTTCAAAAGTGCAAGAACCGATCGCATTCTGATTCGGTCATGTTCATGAGTCATAACTCAATAGATTCAAGGTCTGTTTTCTGCCAGCTGCATTAAAAAAAAAACCTTTCTAGATGTTTAAAGCGATTTTTTTTCTTTATTTTGTGTTTGAGCTACATTGGGATTTCCTTTTGAGTGTTATTGGTTTTGTTAATATATGTATGAAGCAAGTGCAATGTGCGCAGAAATGTGTTTATATTATGCCTTTAAGGATTAGATATTAGGAAATATGGATTTCATTCTGTTTAAGCATTGATGTTTCTTTTTGAATTTTGAAATATTACGAGAATTTATCATTTCTTTTGAAGTATTATTGATATAAGACTAACTCACGAGTGGAATGTTATCTAATGTTTTGGTTTTGAATATTTAAAAGTGTTTTGGAATTTAATGTTCATAAATAACATGTGTTTAAGTGTTATTGGACAAATGTTAATGTTTTAAAAGTAATTTGTTTAACAATGCTAAACAAGTAGTACCTATAAGAAGTGGTCATTAATTTAATTTTTTTTCTTCTTGAAAACAAACTGTGTGGGATCTATTTAAAAAATTTTTTTACTGAACTTGTTTACTTTCGTATTCAAAATTATTTGTACACTTCGTAACCTAAAGATGTCTTATTTGGCAAGAGCTCTTAAATGTGACCTGATAGAGTTGGCGAATGAACTCGGCATCGAAATACCTGCTGATGCTAGAGTAGTTGATATAAAAAGATTTATCACTGGAGCTGAAAGTTATGATGAAGACTTCACGAAAAATCTGCTTCTGTCTATAAGCGAAAACCGTGCAAAAGAGAAAGCAGAAGAAAAAGAAAGAATAGCACGTGAAAATGAAAGAATAGAACGGGAAAAGGCTGAGGAAAAGGAAAGAATAGAACGGGAAAAGTCTGAGGAAAAGGAAAGAATAGAACGGGAAAATGAAAGAATAGAACGGGAAAATGAAAGAATAGAACGGGAAAATGAAAGAATAGAACGGGAAAATGAAAGAATAGAACGGGAAAGAGCGTACGAGTTGGAAAGACTCCGTCTGCAGGTAGAATCACAGAAATTGGAGCAGGTCTCTGGTTTTAATCATCTGTCTGCAGACCATCAACCCAACTTTAACTTGAAAAAGTTGCTACCTGATTTTGATCCGAATGATGGTGATATGACATTGTTTCTTCAGTTATTCGAACGACAGATGAAAGTTCTTAAAGTAGGGAGACATAACTGGGTTGCCTATCTCCTGGGCCTATTACCTAATAGCGTGGCACAACTCATCGCCAGAGAACCAGAACAGAAGGCTCATGATTTTGATCACATTAGAACAATGCTGCTTCAGAGATTTAAATTAAGTGCTGAGAGAATGCGACAGCTCTTCGCAACTCACAAGAAAAGTCCTGAGAGCACTTGGAAGGACTTCCATTTTGAACTGCGTAGCTATTTTGAAGCATGGCTAGCAGAATTGAACATAACGGATTTTGAGAAATTGAAAGACCTCATGATCCTGGATCAAATGAAGAGACGTGTTCCTTCAGAGGTTAAAAACCATTTCTTGGACGTATGGAGCGAATGGGTCACCCCAAGTGACCTAGTGGAGAAGATGGACAGTTACGACAACTTACGTACTGTCAACCCGAAGCTTCCACCGAAGCAACATGAAACAAAACCCGTGTTCCAAAAAAGAAATTACTATAGAACCCAACAATCACAATTGGAACAAAGAGATAATAGACAAAGTCTGCCAGGGATTCCCAGTAACAGTAGGCGGGATCCCGGGGTCCTCAGTGAAAGTAGGAGGGACTCCTTTTCACAAGGCAGAATTACACCAAGGGGTATTGAAGAGGAGAAAGAAATATCGTGCTACGGATGTGGAGCACCAGGAACCATCAAATCAAAATGCAAAAACTGTTCGTCATCGACAAGAAGGGAGCCATTCCAAGCGAACTCTATCCGCATGTATACCTGTCACACCGATGCATCCCCGTTAGCGCTAATAGATATCTGTATATCGGGAGTAAGAGCCAGGGTTTGTGTTGATAGTGGTGCCAGCAGAACAGTCGCTGGAGAGATCATGTACCACCAATTAAAAAAGAGAGGAGTAGAGTTCCAAAGAGAAGTAGTAACAATGACTTTGGCAAATGGTTGTCAAACAACTGAAGAGGCTTGCACCACCATGGTGAAAATAGAGATTGAAGGAAAATCAGTTTCGCTGAATTTGCTGGCATTACCAAATGCAAAAAAGAATCGTACTCTACTAGGAACCGACTTTTTGGAAAAGTCCGGAATTGTTCTAGACATGAAGAACAAAAATTGGCATTTCTCTGACAATCCCTGTCGGAAGATTGGTTTCAAGAAAGATATCCCTGTAAAATATCTGCTATCTGTTGAAGATCCACCAGTAAAGAATCAACAGCCTGTCGACAACTGTAGCAACAAAGGAAATTTTCATGAAGAAGATGAACGTTCAAGTTGCAACCAGCAACTCTCATACAGCCAAGCTATATCACCAAGCTCACTGCGTTCTGATGAAGGAGAACATTTAACGTCCGATCAGCGCAGAAAGATGAATGGTTTGTTGGAAAAATTTGAGTCTACCTTCAAGCTAGGGGGAGAGCCTACCCCTTTTATAGAACATCGGATCAATACCGGTGATCACGTTCCAGTAGCGGTGCCACCCTACCGGATGAATCCTGCTAAGAAAGAAATCTTAAAACAAGAATTGGACAAGCTTTTAGCAGAGGGAATAATTGAAGAATGTGAGTCCCCTTATGCGTCTCCAGTGGTTCTCATCCCGAAACCCAATGGTGCGATGCGTGTCTGCATAGATTACAGAAAGCTTAATGCTGTCACGGTTGCTGATACTTACCCACTACCTAGAATGGACGATCTCCTAAATGAAGCAAAGCCAACTGCTTATATGTCCACGATCGATCTTCGATCCGGTTACCACCAAGTTAAGGTCCATCCTGATGATCAAGATAAGACGGCTTTTGTGTGTCCATTTGGAACATACCGTTTCTTGAGAATGCCGTTCGGATTACGGAACGCTCCCGCAACATTCCAGAGGTTAATTGATCGTTTCCGAAACGGTCTTGATGATGTATTGACTCTCACTTACCTAGATGATATAATCGTACTGTCAGAGTCATTCGAGAAGCATCTCTTGGATCTCCAGGCTATCTTTGAACGATTGTTACTCTTTAAGCTTAGAGCCAACCGAGAAAAGTGTCACTTTGTGTCTTCTCGAGTGAAGTATTTGGGTTTTTGGGTCACGCCAGAAGGAGTTGAAGTGGATCCAGAAAAGGTCTCTTCTGTCCGGAACATCCCATCACCCAAAAATGTGAAAGAAGTGCAATCCTTTCTGCAAACATGTTCATGGTTTCGTAGATATATTCAAAATTTTGCTGACATTTCACGTCCTCTCAGTGAATTGACAAAAAAGAAGAAGCCATGGGAATGGGGATTCGACCAACAACAGGCATTTGAAACCCTTAAAACTTGCCTTGTCACATCTCCTGTGTTAAAGCAAGCAGATGGAACTAAACCCTATACGCTACGAACTGATGCCAGTAGTTATGCTTTGGGTGCTGTGCTTCTTCAGGGAGAGGGATCAAAGGAACATCCAATAGAGTATGCAAGCAGACTACTTAGTCAAGCGGAGCGCAATTATTCTACTACAGAAAGGGAAGCCCTTGCTGTCGTTTGGGCTTTAAGGAAGTTCCGTGGATATTTGGAAGGAGCCGAGGTCACAGTAGCCTCCGACCATCAGCCTCTAAGATGGTTGCTAAGTTTAAAGTCCCCTACCGGACGCCTTGCAAGATGGGCTCTTGAAATCCAATCATACAACGTAAAAGTGCAGTATATTTCCGGCAAATCTAATGTTATAGCCGATATGCTTTCCCGACCAGTCTGTGAAAACGAGGGTGTTCCTGACTGTGAAGTTAATACTCTCGTTGTGGTCAACATGCCAAACAGAAGCCCGAAAGACATGCGTGAGTCACAGCTTAAAGATGAAAGTTTAAAGAGGATCATAGACAGTTTCGAATCAACCCAAAAGACAGAAGATTATGCTAATTGGACAGAGCGTGGTTTTTTAATGAACAAAGGAATATTATACCGATACGCTCCTGACTCTGACTCGGAGGAAGCTCAGTTGGTTGTCCCAACACATGAACGAAACCACATCCTTGAAGAATACCACGATGCTCCTACCGCGGGACACTACGGTGAAGAGGGTACGTATCATCGTATTGCACAAAGATATTACTGGACTGGTATGCGAAAATTCATATCAGAATACATAAAAAATTGTGAAGACTGTGCAAGATACAAAGCTTCAAACCAGAAACCTACTGGACTTCTTAGAACACCTGTGTACAGTCAACGGTTTGAAACACTTGCTATTGATTTATTCGGTCCCCTTCCGGAAACAAGTGACGGTAAACGCTGGATCTTCATTGTCGAAGACTGCTGTACAAGATGGGTCGAACTGTTTTCTCTCTGCAACGCATCTGCCAAGGAGTGTGCTGTCACTCTCGTTGAGGAAGTCTTTTTAAGATTCGGACTTCCGAGAAGCGTTATAAGCGACAATGGCACTCAATTTGTAAGTCACACAATGCAAGCTGTTTGTGAGATTCTTGGTGTTAAGCAAGAACTGATACCTGTATATCATCCTCAAGCAAACCCCGTTGAAAGAAAAAATAGGGACTTGAAGCCTCGCTTAGCGATCCTCGTAGGAAATGACCATACGTCATGGCATGAAAAGCTACCAGTGATCCGTTTTGCCATGAATACTGTAAAGTGTTCTTCAACTGGGCAAAGTGCTTCTTTTCTTCAGTTCGGCAGAGAACTTAGAACTGTAGACGACGTACATCGGGACATTCGAGAAATTGCGTCAAATGAAAATTTTATACCGGAGATCACTCCTTACCTAAAAAGATTTGCGGAAAATTGTAAACGGGTACAACTCTTGATCGAAAGAAAACAGGATCAGCGAAAAGTTTACGCTGATCGGCGCAGACAAGCAGGACCTACCTTCAGTCCTGGTGATCACGTTTGGGTCACCATGCACCCTGTGAGTAACGCAGAAAAGAAAAGGACTGCCAAATTCATGCCTCGACGTGACGGACCTTACGTGGTGCTCACTCAACGGTCACCTACAACTTATGAAATTGCAGATCCCAAAAATCCGACCACACCTATAGGAGTTTATCACTCTTCAGCTCTCAAGGCATGTAAAGCTACTGACAGTACTCCTGTGGTCCCACTAAGAAAGAGAGGACGCCCTCCTAAAGCACGTAATGCTGACTCCTCGTCGGGACGTCGTCGGAGCCAGAGGGGGAGGTTGTAGCGCATCAGCCCCTTAACGTGTGTCTCAGCGATATGCGCCTTGATTGGCGATGGCGGACCACGAGACACACTCTCCGCGAAAGAGAATGAACCCTTTTTCTCTAGTTGTTTCCCAAGGCGAGCGTAGAACTGACGCGCTGAAGTTTTGTTCCCCCGAGATGTTACTTTTTATGTTTGTTTATTCTTGTAATTGTTTTGTCTTGTGCTTAGTGTTAATTAAAATTGCTCTTTTGGCCAATTCTTGCATTAGTCATTGGATTTCAGCTCTAAAAGACCTATTTTGGGATAGAGGGAGAAGCATTTTTATCTAAGAAACGCCATAAAGTTCTATGCACTATGAAATAAGATATTCTAATTACTTGATATACATTATCAAGTATGAGAGCGGTGGTTATGGACATTGTTTTTTCTACGTTTCTCGATCTTTTCACACGTTCGTTTATCTATGAATCGTACAAACACCTAAGTGATACGAAAGTAAAAAGTTAATTTCTTGACACAAGGGGTTTTAATGTTTCCTTAAAGCTATTTTCATGCAAGTACTAAGAAACTAAAATGTTAATATGTATAACATTTCGTAAATATTTTGAGAATAACCACTGTGTGTGTACACTGACATTCATGTACTAGATCAATAATGTATCACCTTTTTAGCTGTTACAATAAACCTTTTAAAGTTCATAATCTATATATATATATAGATTATGATATAATAATAATTATAATAATATGATATAATAATGAGGTTAATATATATATATATATATATATATATAATAACCAAAAATTTCTTTAAAATACATTTTAGAAATCTTACTTGATCTTAATTTTAATATAAAATTCCATTTTTAATTTCCCTCTCCGAAATAAAATCCTCGTTATGCTGCTAGTATGTAGTAATCATGTATAATCGATTTGGATCATCCACGCAAAGGTAATGGTAATTAATTGACGTCGTACTAAAGCAACACAACGGGCCACTGACGACGATCCGTGATCAATCCCGAAGGGAAAGAGCCGAGGACAACATCACGTAATTTTGAACCACGGTCAGATGACGAGTCACGCAGCAAAGGATGAAAAAAAGATAAGAATTTATATATAAATCTGCTTCCGTAAATTTCAACGTATTTATTTGCGAAATAACGCGATTATTTTTTCAAATATTTATTTTCTATGAAATAGTATCATCTAGAAATATCTGCCATCCATACTTTTTCGAAGGGCCTTATTTGGCCGGCGGGCTGGTAAATTCGTTTAAAGAGCCGTGCATGGCCGGTTAAATCTATTCGGAGGGCCGTATCTAGTCTGCGGGCCTAAAAAATACTTATAGGGCCGTATCTGACCTGCGAGCCGGGCAAACCTCTCCGGAAGGCCGTATCTGGCATGCTGGCTGGTTAAATCTATGTGGAGGATCGTACTTGGCATGAGGGCCGATTAAAACTGTTCGTAGGGCCGTATCTGGTCATAGGGCCTGATAAAAAATACTTGGATTACCGTATAAGGTCTTCGGACCTGAGATCAATCAATTCGCTGCAACGTATTTACCTTTCACGTACTGTTTTTGGGTGATGGGCTGGTTAAACCTGACCTCGTCGAGAATAATAGCCTACTTCTCAAATAGATAAAAAAAGTTAAACTTTTAAATTTGTGTGAAATTTTAATGTCAAAGAAACAACTGGCACCAACTAGATTCACAAAGAAAACGTTCAGCCGACGCCTCAAGAGCCATTTTTCTTTTATTTATTCCTGATATTTATCGAACGATAGAATCTAATACCTCTTTTGCAAATATATAATTAGTTATCACATCGGAATATAATCGCGAAGATAGAGAAATGAAAGATTACGGGAGTAAGATGAGACGGAACACACGAAAAAAATGGTACTTGTGAGACGAAACAATTATCTTCCCCAAATTCCCCCTCCCTTCTAACAATACTTTCCGATAACGCAGGTAGATAAAGTAAGAGTTTGGCATCGTTTGGCGAGGAAGAACTCGCGCGTTTGGCGACGTGGAAATTTTCGCTTTCGCTTCGATAGTACAACCCTAATCCTAACACACTTCAGTCGAACTCTAACCGTCGTTGTGAAAGGAGACACGGTGTGGCTCAACTCTCCTCCCCGTATCGTCTGCTGTTCTCAACCGCTCCTCTGATATAGTATTGTTTGGTGGATAAAAAATTTTTTGCACCCCAAGTGCAGACGAGAAAAAAATTCGGAAGTGTGTTGTTTTGCATATAACACATAAGATGTGATTCCATTTCTACAAGTGTGCGGATAAAACATTGTTGCGTAAAACAATTAGCTGCAGTTTTTGTTCGAACGACTGTTAAATCGAATATGTAACTGCATGATTATGTGACGGACTGCATTTAATTTTCGGAAGTGAATTTCGAACAAAAAGTCAGTCAAAATCGTCGTGAACGTGTCATAACAGTTATATCAGTTGATATCTACTTAAATTTGCTAATTTGGTAAAGGTGCAAAGTGAACGGATTCAAAAAGTAAATCACGATATTTACCACTCTAAACGATTCCAAACCAAAATCCAGATGAGGCGAGTTGGAGAATCAAAAATGAAGCATCTCGCTCAACGTGTTTGCTTTCACCAAACGTGAAATTAAAGTCCCAACTGCATCAATTCAACCGTTGCCAACGCAAGTCATCCATCTACAAAAATACATCGGCGAAATAAAAAATTAATCGCACGTGTTTGGCAGCATCGCGGCAACAACTGCAAAAAGGAACCGAAACCTGTCAGTCAATCAAGATCTCTAACGATGAAGGCTTTACCGCAACTGTCACAACAAGGATTATCGATATCGTCGTAAAAACCTCATCGCGAGAAGAGATTTTCTTTCAAAAAATAAGTACTCAGTGTTTTGATCTCGGTGTGTGACCATGCGGTGCTTAGCGGCTGCGGTTGTGGTGTTTTTATTGGGGTTCGCCAAAGGGGAAGAATCTCGGCTTTCGGTCTGTCCCCAAGTGTGTGATTGCAAGGGACTGACTGTGGACTGTGGAAACAGGCAGTTGAAGGCTGTTCCCAGGCCCTTGCCTAAAGAGGCTAAAAGGATGTAAGTACGCTTTTTTCTTGTTATTTGAAGCAAATGTCTCATATTCTGCCTTTAACCTCTTCCATCTCCAGAAAAACCCTCCAAAAATGTATCAACTATTTCAGGAACTTTAAAATAGGAATGACACAAAAAAATGTTTCATTTTTTTGAAAAAAAATTGCATATCCAATGGGTAAATTATCCATTCGGGCACATTATCCCCTGGTCAGAACATTAGGATGTAGCCGAATAGGGAAAGTATAAAATAATGATTATACTTAACGTTTTGAGGGTAAAAAAGGAAAGTTTTCAATGAACCCAGACGGGGCAATTCAGGAATGAAGAGGTTTAAGTAGATATTTGACAAAGGTACAATGCAGTCCAATACCAGTTCTAAGAACTTGTTTTGTTTGTTTGGCAGAAATACATTTTTACAGGAATTTCAATGTCCAGGGCAGAACAGAGGGGAGGGCTATGAGAGTTCAAGCCCCTGCCCTCTTTCCCTAGTCAAAAGTACCTTTTTGCCAGAATATCCTTACTATGAATTTGAAATATTTATGCGATTTACAAATTATCTATAATATTTTTGTTTAAAAGCCTTGAGTTAAACCAATAGCCCGTTGTGTTGTTTCCAGTGTGAAGTTAATTAAAATACCTACATACCTACCTTGAGTTAAACCATAGAATTTTTTTCCTATTCAGAAAGTTACTTCTACGTAGAAACACAAATCTCAGCAAATACTGACCTAATGCAAGGATGTCCAATTTTTTGGCTTGCCTGTGCCGCATTAAGCGAAAGGCATTGTCTTGGACAGCATTTAAAATTTTATAGTTAATGGATAATATAATCTTTATTTTTGAAATATTTTTCTAACGTTAAAAAAGGGTCAACATAAACGTAAATTTACTTCGATATTTGACCTTGTTTTTGTGAAACTAATGTATCAATGCCTGGTTTCATGGAAGTGATTGCAATTCTTATTGAGTTATTAAGGTGCGTCAGAAAAAGGTGATAAATTTTACTCATGTGCTTGAAAATAATTGTTCGTTCTGACACGAAATAAGGCGTGATTGTGAAGCTAAGGATATTTTTCTGAGTTAGAAAAATTTCGCTACAAATCACATATTAAAAGTTAACGATCTCGTGGGGCCGCATTACTAGCTGTTCAGGGACACAGGGTTGGACACCCTTGCCATAATGTCTCCAATCATTAACCTTTTTTAACCCTCCTGGTGGTTGCTTCAAGAAGGTATCTTATCATTAGCAAATCTAACCAGATCTTGATGGACGAGATATCTCGTCATTAGAAAACTGACCAGATCCTGATCTTGTTATCATAAAACAAATCGGCAATATTTTGATGACGAGGTCTCGTCATCAAAATATTCGAAATTAGCAAAATCGAGATTAGCAGAATTGGTCAGATGGACTAGATATGTGGTCGAAACCACTTGAGGGTTGAGCAGAACAGCGCCGCGCGCCCGTCTGTTTGTTTAAAAGTTATTCGAAATTCCAGGTTTTTTGTGAGTTATGGTTAACTGAGAAAGAATTAAAAAATTGTTCCTCCAAAAAAGGTACCGCTCAGGTGTTGCCTCGTCATCTGACCATGGTTCAAAATTACGTGGTGTTGTCCTCGGATCTTTCCCTCTGGGATTGATCCCGGACCGTCACCAATAGCCCATTGTGTTGCTCCAGTGTGACGTTAATTGAAAATACCAATACCAATACCAAAAAAGGTACCATTTTTTATTTCAACCCGTGACCCTAACGATCTGCACGTCACTCAATGTTACTCTAAATTTGCAAATTGTAATTAAGAAAATTATAAATGAAAACTTTCGGAGTAATATCTATTGTATTTGAAATGCAATATTTTTTAAATTTGTGAACGCAAATTTAAAAATGTTGCATTTCAAAAATTGTTATTTTCTACCCATGTATATACATTATAATTTTTTTGCATAATCTTATGATTGGATGTGAAGTCTCAAAGTATCTACAAGTGAAATTGTTTATATCAATGCAATTCTGACGTTCGTATTGAGGAAAATGAGTAATCTTTTATTCAATTTTTACAAGTTAAGGAAAAGACATTTTAGTTTCTTTTTGAGACGTGCATTGCATAGTAATATTTAAAAAGTTCACAGTAGGTTTGAATTTTTGAACTCGGATATCTGATCAAATCTCTAAGTTGGGACAAGGCTATACTAAATCGCGAGTATCCCTACCAAGAAGTTTATTTCAAATTTACCATAAAACATAACTTTGGGGGGGGGGGTGCGATTTGCGTGATCCGAATACAAAAGAACATAATTCCAATATTTGTGCTGACTTCTTTTGTAAAGTGTTTGTGGATTCAGTTATTCACGAGAAATCTACGCATGGTTTTCCTTTGTAATTTAGGAACTGGGTATGAAAAGTTCAGTTCCCAAAGACCTTGAGGTTTTTTGACCGCAGACTCAACCACAGAAATTCTTTTCGGATTATTTAGCTATTTTGCATAGATAAGGTGTTTGATTCAAATAAAAACAAATTAGTTGCTTCAAATTTAAGATTATATTTTAACGATTGAAATTCACTAGAAGTTTCGTTTACATTAGAAGTTTATAATAAATTGATGTGCTGCTGGCAACAGTAATAAAAGTCACTCCAAATTTTCAGGCTAGCAATTTTCAAGTTTTGAAAAATTTCAAAATTATAATTGTTTAACCACTGGTCAAGCGGTCATGTTGTCTAACTTTCAAACACTACGCATTCATTCAAACAATAAAATGCTTTTGATCCTCTAAAAAAAATTTGTGTTTAATTTTTTTTTCATTACGCAATTTTCATTCTGTGGCATTCATTTATCACCCATCCACCACATACAAATTTATTACAATTTTCATTCACCTAGCGATGTTTAATCCTTGTGTAAAAACATGCACGCAGGCCAATCAACCAATCAAAAAGTTAGTGTTTTCTGGAGAGTCAACTTCTGTAAAAATTTTCTAAGCAATATGACACTCAATATTATGAACGAGTACGGAAAATCATACTCTCATTTATACTTTTAGAATTGTACATTATATAAAGGATTTTGCGATTTGCATAAAAACAAACACTGGAGACTTTGCTGGTGTTCTTCTGGAAAACAAAGGAAATTAGGATTTAGCTGACAAAGACATCTTGAGTTCTACCATTGATCCCCAACCGTCGCCAATAGCCCGTTGTGTTGCTCCAGTGTGACGTTAATTAACTACCTATCTACCTTGAATTCTGCCAGTTTTGATACGATTGAACACAATGATTGTGATACACAAAAATCATCCGTCTGGAGGAGTTTAGATCACTATGCCTTAGTTTTTAAGGTATACCGAGATCAAAGCATTAGGTGAGGACCTTGTTTAATTGAAGGGTTTTAGGCAACACACACTTACCATAACTCTTTTAATTATTTAAAGACAGAAATTTACAAGTTTTAAAAAATTACGAAATTATGGTCTATCCACTAATCAAGAGGTCATGTTACATTGCACTTTCAAGTACGTATTACACACTCATTCAATCAGAAATTCTTCAGATCTTAATTAAAAAAATATTTTTCCGTTGCGGGATATTATATTTTTTGTGGTTTATCACTTTGTTGCCCGGAGACCTTCATTTTGTATGAAGGAAAAAAATATTTATACGCATGGTGTAAGTTAAACAATGGGTACTTAAGAAGCATTACTTCATGCAATGTACCGACATTTAAATTGGTACTGGGAACCTTCATCAAACATGGTACTGGAGCCAGATCTAGGGGGTTGGGCACTGTTTTTGTCAATTTATTCATCGACAAAGGTCCGAAACCGAGTCAACTCTGGCCTTTAACCTAAAGACAGGGGTCTGAACCCTTTCACTCGCGGGACTTGAATAGCATCCGCCACTAAAGTCGGACAGACCCACCGGAAGATTCCCTAGTCTAGTGCTTCTAGGAGGTGGCTATGGCTTTCAGTACAAAATAATGTGGCATTAGCAAGGAGAGTTTATTCAGTGATGCAAATGTATCTCCAATTAAAACGATAAACTGTTATCGATAAACTATGGAATCTTAATCTATATGATATGACCTTACTCTATACGACCAGAGAATTAGTTTTCTGTTGTAGTTTAAAGCAGGCTGATGTGATTTAATTAAGCGGTCTAGCGATATTAGAAATTTAGAGGCCTCGATTCAAGAAAAAGGCGGTCGTGAAAAGTCCCTATCATGTTGATAAATAAGGGCGTAGACTAGGAAATATAGCTATAAAAATGTTTGACAGTTTGAGTCTGGAACAAAACAAGAACACGATTCTCGTTGCCTCTTAAATAAAATAATCTCGACAAATGCGCAGTTCCACCACTGGCCTAACTATTTAGGCTGCGCAGCGCCCTCTTCCGACTGTTTCTGGCACATAGATGTACCACACATTTTGTTCAAAAGTATGGAGATCATAAATTTCTTAGAAATAATTATTTCATGAAGTAACTAGTTTTGAAATCGAACTAATCTTTTGCGAAGAATGAATAAATATATTTAACTAAAAGAAACAAAGGCCTTTTTCACAAGATGACTATCGAAAAGGTATTGTTCCCTTGAATTAATTTTGCTAAAATCCTCGCCTATTTAATAAGGCGTCAAATTGCTTGAACTATTAATAGTTGTCTTTCGGCACATGAGGCTGATAGATGGCTACATTTTCCGGACCGATCATCCAAGCTAGTCCGTGACTGTCTGACACAGTATTAAACTCGATCAAAATCAATTGGACGCAGTCTGCACTTCTTGTGTTGGAATAGGAAAATTGGTTCGAAGCAGGGTGTCAAAAGCCTTTTCACAAGACATCTTCCTAAAATGGAAAAATGACGCTTTGGGATATAAAGTGGGTCACATCCGTATCGATAGAAAAAATATCTTCTATCTTTTACCACTTGTTAATTTCCCATATTTTACATATTTAACCCTCCGAGTGGTTTTGATGAGATATCTCATTCATCAAGATCTGACAAATTTTACTAATGACGAGATATCTCGTCATCAAGATATTGCCGTTTTCTTTGTAATGACAAGATGATGATCTGGTCAGTTTTCTTCTAATGAAGAAATATCTCGTCCATCAAGATCTAGCCAGTTTTGCTAATGACGAGGTACCTCGTCGAGACAACCACCAGAAGAGTTAAGAATGTCGTGTTTAGTACCGCCTAAAGACATCTTTCTATCCACGCCATTCTACGACTATAAGAAGGTTAAAATGGCACAATGAATCTCTGGACTAAGGTTTTCTAAGATGAGATGGAAATACCTTGTTTCCACTAAGAAAATTCATATTAGCTTTATTTGAATATCATCATGGGAACTGAGACAACTTTTATGATCCATGGTTTTCATTTTCTTGAATGTCATTTCCAGTTGCTTTGCACTAGACCTTTGTTAACTTGTACGTAGAAAACGAGATTAAATTAAATGTGTAAAATGTAACCCCCTTAGTTCGTCATGAAATGTAGTGTAGTGTAGGTTTGCTTATATACCACAACACACTCACATAATGACTAAATAACCCCATCTATGGTTGAAAGAATCTCAGGAAAGATTCTATTGGTCAAAAAAGTCAAAACTGACTAGAAGTCATGCAGGGGAGACTGCAGAACGGATAAATGCTTTCGAACTTCAGAGGATTAAAATGTTTTAGGAAATTTCATGAGGGTCGTGTTGATGTGTCCTCCTCCACTTTTGTGATTTATACGCTTAAAAGAATCTCTTTCGCTTTTGTTCACTTTTGAAGGTTATGAATGCAGCGTGTTAATTTCATTACATCATGGTTTAGGAATTAATCAAATAAGTATTGCCCTAAAAGAACTAGTTCCTTTCTGGAATCCGCTTGCCCAACTAGTATTCAATAAGGAGGTATACTTCGTTGATATTTCTTACACTTTCCACATAATTAATTTTTAGCCAATTATTTTCCTTTTGTTGATTGTAGACATTTAAGTCACTAAAAATTTTTGCACTTTCAACTTGCGATGTTAGATTTTGCTTTGCCGTGAATTTTGCGCCATCCATCCTAATCCTAAATAAAAATTGTCTAAGTAGCGAATGTTTGGACGTTAAGTTGTTTTAGCTGTTTTTTTAACAGTTACTGAAGACGTAACAAAGCGTTTCCTGTTCTGCTATTGATGGTGCCGCGTCTTAAGTAGCAAAAATTTGTTTTACCAATTTCCTTTGACGATTATGTGGATCGTATGGCTTATGTTGTGTCCAAACAAAAGAAGATAAAAACAGTGAAACTTCGGTTTTAACGCGGTACTTTTTATCTTCTCATGTCAACATTTGACTTCCAAATCAAACATTTATTGTTGATAATAGACTTGCTTACTCCAATGTTTTAGATCCAGGATATGAGAAAAGGATTTTGTTATTAAAAAAAGTCAAATTTTATTTTGTTTGAATTAATTAATTTTTTATTTAAATATAATTCTTATTCGAATAAAGGCCTTCGTGGCTTAGTGGGTATGCCCACTGCGCTAGCAACCTTCGAGTTGTAGGCGGCGCAGGTTCGATTCTTGCCAGGTGCATTCCTTCCTGGGTGTATTTCTCTCTTCTGTGTCAGTAAAAGCTTTCACTGTGTGATGTCAATTACTCGATATTGTATGTCTTGTGTTAATTACTTGATAGTGTATTGTGTCTGGCACAGCATGGCCAAATATGGCCTTTGCGCCATATAACCTAAAAAAAACAAGCTTCATTAGAATACGATTTCAACACTTCGCCTATAAAAATTCCAAAGAATTTTTCCGAATTGTTATGATAGTTGATTGGTCAACACCAATTAGATTAAACTCCACGCGCGTGTTACCAAAATGGTGATAAACTACTACATTTTAAGGTAACCTCGACATGTATCATGTGAAAGCATCTGGACAACACAAGTAAAATCTTTGCTGACCATCGGTTTCTTTGTTCTGAAAATCTCACAAGTTTTAACATGTTGGACGTTAGACATACAAGTCACAGGGCAGTTACTCGGTGAAGTTTATTTCGCACTATGCATGAATATTTTTGAGAATTTTTTAAGAGAAATGTAGCAAGCACACAACTTTTTGAAAGATTAAAACAATTAAAATTAACCAACCTTGTTACTTTTATTCTTTCATTTGAATTTTATTTTGATACAGATATCTGTATAATACTTGAAGTTCCATAGAAGCACAGGTTGCGGTAGCGTTGTGAGAGCAACGGATTAGCAACCGGAGGGTTGCAAGTTCGAAACTCAATCCAGCCGAAGACCGTGGGGGCTGGTGCACGTTACATCTGTCGTGGCATCAAATGTCCTCTCGTTGGCGTGGTGTAGAAGCTTGGAGAGTGTGGTGCCTGCTCAGGGTTTCTCGTCATCTGACCGTGGTTCAAAATTACGAGGCTTTGTCCTTGGATCTTTCCTTTCTGGGTTGATCCCGGACAGTCGGCAATAGCCCGTTGCTCCAGTGCGGCCTTAATTAGCTACCTACCTTAGACGCACTCTTTTACCGCCACTTTGGAAACGTTTGGTGCTTAATCTAATTGGTGTTTATCAATCAACTATCATATCGATTTGGAATTTATATTGGCTAAGTGCTGAAATCGTGAATTAGAATACGTACCGGGGACACGTATCTTCGCGAAAACATTACCACCAACATCTAGCTTGATAGAAAATACCTCTCAAAGTGTTTCTTTAAAACTTCTCGTTATACAATTCTAATTGTTATTTTTTGTTTTTGTCGTGGCTAACGTGTCAAGGCGGGTAATCCGTAAAAAATTACGTGGCTCGAAGTTCCCCAACCCTGTCACCAATAGTCCCTTGTGTTGCTCCAGTGTGACGTTAATTAAAACTCCTACCTACCCAACCCTGTCAACCGCATCAGGAAGAATTTAAATATAATCTAAACTTTTTACTGTTTCCACTCGGCCAAAAAGGTAAACGTGGCGCAATTCTTGTTTGCTTAGGATTTCAGTTTCCGCTTTCAAAAACAAGAACCGTAAACGAAGCGAACCGGGTTCGGGATCAGCGAGTCTGACTTCAAACGCGCGAACAAGTAACACGTCTGTAAGATGTCGTTTATAATCATTGAGAAGGATGTGGTTCCTTTCCAAGGCTTTTCGCTCTCTCCAACGATCCATTCGCTTTCCGCTCGAGACATTCGATGACGCATTTGTGGCAGACGGAATAAAAATCGCACCTCCGCCAAGAACTGTGAAATCTGGGCAGAGGGCATCACTAATGAAGCCCCAGCGCCGAATCTCGGAGTCATGCTGAAGCTGGACTATTAATCAGTGGGATAAGACTGTGTAATCCCTTGCCTCCCGGCGGTGCTTTTAAGAACCACAGCTCCAAAAAGATATGAATCGTAATTATGAGGATTTTCACCCCGGGACCGATTCGTTTCGATTATTTCTGTTCATCCTGATCATTCCTAAATGCCAGGAGTTTTAATTTGTTAATGTAAGCAGTCGTACATTTACATTACGTGTTGTAGTCATGCACGTGAGATGTAAGAAGACAGGTAGGAAGAAAATAACTTATCACTGCAGCAACACAACGAGCTATTGACAACGAACGGGATCCATCCCCAAGAGAAAGATCCGAGGACAACACATAACTTTGAACCTCGGTCAGATGACAACATTTGAGGCTACGACACCAGCGCCCGTGTACACGACGGTCTTTGGTTGGACCGAGTTTCGAACTCGTAACCCCAGTTGCTAATCCGTTGCTTTTCCAACTGGGTATCGCGGCCCCGTAAGACTGGGCATTGCTATTGAGTGGAGCTTCAAAAAGTGTGACCAACATGTCGACTAGTAGTCATGTGACTGCTCTGAAAAATTGGCTTGGTTGGCCGATTTGGCATCTTATCGCCTCGTTTGGCGATATAACATCTATGGCGGGCAGGTGTTTGAATGAGCATATCAATAGAGTGGCAACAAGATTGGCGAAATCGCCAAAGCCTACCACTGTGTCGTGCTGACCAATCATGATGAATCAATGGATGGGCGTCCTCTACCGTTCCGGGAACTAGCCAGATGATCAATGTTTGATTCCACCTAGCGGATAAAATTAGTCTAAAGGTAACGTTACTACTAGTTTTGGTCACATGATACTGGACACAAAAAAGGTTAAATTCCCGCTCTCCCTTTATATTTCCTCTATGATTGTAATACCAAGTCAGATGATGGAGCCAGGGTCAGTTTAAATGACGGTTGGTTGGGTTTTATGGCGCAAGGTTGCGCCAAACAACGCAAAGTAAATGGACGCACATGCACAATGAAAGTTTTTTATTGACGCAGATGAGAGAAATACACACAGGGTGAAATCGAGCTGCGTAGTGTACTACTCAGGTACAGTGGGCAAACCCACTCGCGCCAGGACGACCCCTCGCGCAAAAGTAAATGTTGCACAAAGGATTTCAAACAGTTTTGAATTCATTCAAGTCGTGCGTGCTACTTAGTGCTAAGCATTTTTATCATTCCTAAATACTAGGAGCTTTAATTTGTTGATGTAAGCAGTCACTCACATTTGCATGTGTACCAAGTTAGATGATGGAGCCCAGGATAAGTTTAGGTGACGGTTGGTCGGTTGGATTTTATGGCGTAAGGGCCATATTTGACCGAGCTTCACCAAACACAAGACAGGCGACAGCAAATAACAGCCATTCACATAAGGAATGTTTTACTGACACAAGAGGGAAATATACACAGGGTAAGTAAGTTTTTAAGTGAATAAACTGCGAAATCTTTTAACCCTATGAGGGAATCACACGCATAATTTACATTGCACCCTGTAGTCTTCCCTGCCTCCTTTCTACTTCTGACTTTCTTGCCCGATACAATCTTTTCAAAGGATTCTATTCCAAGAAGAGGAAAAATAGAATCGTTCCATAGGGATTCTATTTGAAAAGTATCAATATAATCTTCCCAAAGGAGCAATAGAAAGTTTCCAAAGAATTCTATTCTAAGGGAAGGACAAAAATAATTTTTCTAAAGTTTGAAAGAATTAATCGGTTTCTTAAACCAATATATAAGGTTATTTACTCATCATGTGGGAAAAAAGTCATGCTACAACTGTCAGAACTCTCATGACGTTCTGAGAGTTAAAAATTTTCATCAGGTTCGCACAGAAAATATTTAATTTCCCCTCTGAAATGAAATCTTCGTTATCTGACCGTAGTTCGAAATTACGTGATGTTGTCCTCGATCTTTCCCTTTGGGATTGATCCCGAACAGTCGCCAATAACCCGTTGTGTTGCTCCAGTGTGACATTAATTAAGATACCTACCTGAAATGAAATCTCACATCACTGATCTCAGGCATCCCACTCAACTACTATAAGCAGTTTTCCGAAGTCACATCGTAATGAATTTCAGCTACACCCATATGATTTTCATATCGCTATTAATCGCAGTCACCGGCCCATGACTTCCTGGTCCCTCCCCGGACTCTCACTCCACCCCAACTACCCTTCCGTACCACCGAAATGACCAAACCCCGAAAATAAAAAGACCCGGTATTCATTTCAACCCAGGAATGCTAAATACGTGATTAATAATGCCTAAACGGTCCCTTCCTTGCCAAAGCCGTTCCCGAAACTCATTACTTCCAATGCGACAATTTCTTTTTGGGCTTCCAGATCCCCCGATTAGCGTGGAAGGTAGCGTGATTAATAGCGATCTCGTGACACGCGCGTGAAGGCATGCGCCAATCCTCACGCGCACTCACAGTTGGCTAAATGGTAACAAAATAAAAAGCGAAAGGGCACACGGAAAGGTATGCAGCAGTAATCGTGTATCTCTGCCACTTGATTTCCACGCTCGAATTGGCGATGGCGCATTTATCATTTACCTGCTGGATGCTTTGTATCCACCAAACCACCCTGTACGTGTGCTTGGCTGAAATTAATTATTCCTAATGGTCGGAAGAGATATGGAATGGTCTTCACGCATCGCATCACATCTCCGAAAGGTATCTGTAACGAAATAGGGGACACAAAAAATAGATGTTACGTGTTCTTTTTTGTTTTTCTTCGCCTTGGACCGGGTCCAACTTGTCTAATGCCTTTCTGGCACGATTGGTCCTTATTAAAGTACGATTTATTATATTCGCGCTGAAAGAGAGAAGCAAATTGAGTCGAACCCCTTTCCGAAGCAATTGCTCCTGGGGAATTCTTCAAGACTCCGTGCTGCTATCAGCTGGTCTTCGGGTCTGGCGCAATTGTTAATGAGCTGTCATTGCACCTGGATTTGCGTAAGCGAGGTCATAAGTGGTCATTTCATTAATATCGCGTTTTGCCTAGGTTGTTATGACGAGCGTGGAGAAAGGCCGTTGATCGTTTCAGTGAGGTGCACTGCGAATAATCTCTACTAACCTCCCACGGCAATTATGGTATTAGAATTCGATCCTAGACCATTATTTCTGGTTTCACTGACCCTCCAGATCACTTCCATCGCCAGTGGCCTACATTCGAGCCCATCTTACCTCGCCATAAAAGGATGGTCCTGTACTACGACATTTATATATCAGCTTACGGTTCATTTGACGCTGTTCTTGTTTGGAACAGTTAAAACTGCGTGCTGTCATTAGTTGGTCTTCACGTCTGGCGCAGTTGTTAATGAGTTGTCATTGCACCTGGATTTGCGTGAGGGAGGTCATAAGTGGTCATTTCATTTATATCGCTTTTGCCTAGGTTATGACGAGATCGGGGAAAGGCCATTGATCGTTTCAGGATAGGTACTACTGATAATCTATTGACCTCCCACAAAAGTTATGGTGTGGGAATTCGATCCTAGACCTATTACTTGTTTCACTTACCCTCCAGATCACTTCCATTGCCAGTGGCCTACATTCAAGCCCGTCTTACCTTGCCATAAAAGGATGGACCAGTACTAAGACGTTTATACAAGCTTGTACATTAGCTTACGGTTCATTTTGCTCTGTTCTTGTTTTAAACACTGGCTCCAACATGGGAAAATATAAGGGACATTTATGACTTCAGTCAAAACTGGCTTAAACTTCGTACTATTATCAACTGTACTAAGAACTGATCTTCGTGTTTGGCGCAGTTAATGAGCTGCTATTGTACCTGGATTTGCGTAATCGAGGTCATTATTAGTCGTATAATTTATATCGCGTTTTGCCTATGTTCTTATGACGAGAGTAGATAAATATCAACGATCGTTTCAGTGAGGTACTAGGTATCTATTGACCTAATCTATTGACCTCCCACAGAAATTATGGTATTAGAATTCGATCATAGACCAATTATTTCTGTTTTCTCCACTGTCAGTGGCCTACATTCGAGCCCATCTTATCTAGTCATAAAAGGGTGATCCATTACTAAGACATTTATACATAATTAAAAAACCATAATTCTTATTTTTAGGAGCTTACCGCTCCTTTTTCACTACTCTGTTTCGAACAGTGGCGACAGCATTGGAAGTTATGGGGCAAGTAAGACCCTAGTCAAGACTCCGGCGATGCGATGCACTAACTCTTTGTACACTGCTGGCCACCGTAAATGCAACACCCTGAAGGAAGCATGCAAATAATATGAAATTTACAACATGCATTAGCGGAGGTGAGATATGCAAATGATTAGAATTTCAGCGCAGACGCACATCACGCGCGCCTGTGGCGCCACTTCAAAGCGCTATTTAAGGCTTGGAGATTTCGACGATTTCAAGTACGGCAATTGTGTTTTTCTTGTGGTTTTTTTAAAAAAACGGTCAATTATGCCTCGTAGAAAACAGCGATCATCTTTTGATCAAGTATCCGAGTTCGACAGAGGAAGGATAGTGGCCTACCGAGATTGTGGATTATCTTTCAGGGAAATCGGTAGTCGTGTTGGACGAAACCAAACAACTGCAATGCGGATATGTGATCGTTGGATGCAGGAGGGTACGACGGACCGACGTGTTCGATCGCATCCACCTCAGTGCACCACTTCACGTGATGACAGGCATATTGTGCGTATGGCAGTGACGGATCGCTCAGCCACATCACGAACCATAGCACAGCACATTCAGTCTGTACCGCATCATCCAGTGTCTGCGCGTACCATTCGACGCCGTTTACAGCAGAGTGGTCTGTCCGCAAGACGTCCATTGCTTCGTCTACCCTTGACGCAGAACCACAGACGTTTCCGCCGCCAATGGTGCGATGAAAGAAGGATGTGGACGGCAGAATGGAATGAAATTGTCTTTACTGACGAGTCACGCTTCTGTCTGCAACACCACGATGGTCGGATTCGAGTCTGGAGACACCGTGGAGAGAGGATGCTGAACAGCTGCGTTATGCACCGCCACACTGGTCCTGCACCGGGTATTATGGTATGGGGCGGTATTGGATATCACTCTCGCACTCCTCTAGTACGCATTGCCGGTACTTTAAACAGCCAGCGCTACATCTCCGAGGTGTTGGAGCCAGTTGTCCTTCCTTACCTTCAGGGCTTGCCCACAGCCATATTTCAACACGATAATGCGCGACCACACGTGGCACGCATTGTCCAAGGGTTCTTCGTCAATGGCCAGATTGAATTGCTTCCCTGGCCAGCTCGCTCTCCGGATCTTTCGCCAATAGAAAACATGTGGTCCATGGTTGCTCAACGATTGACCCAGAATACATCCCCAGCTGCCACACCAGATCAACTTTGGCAACGTGTGGAAGCTGCTTGGTCTGCTGTACCCCAAGAACACATCCAAAGTCTCTTTGAATCAATGCCGAGGCGTGTGGCAGCGGTGATCTCCAACAATGGCGGCTACTCTGGCTACTGATTTTGGCAGGAACCACACTTCACAGAAGTCTATAAATTTAATCATTTGATACTTGGTCAACATGTTATCTACAAAATAAATTTTGTTGTGATATCTCTTGTCTTTCTTGGTGTTGCAATTTCGGTGGCCAGCAGTGTATTATACGTTTATACTATTTTTAAGGGGCGCTATCATCACATTATTTGAATATGTGTATTTGATCACTTCCATCTTCTCACATGTTGTACTCATCCTGTGAAATTCGGGACCACCTGATGTGTCCTTTACGTTGTGCAATTTTAATGACCAGGGTGTATTATAAAAGAACACCGTTTAATTGCTCTAACTTAGAAATTAGGAACATCATTTCAGATAACTCCAATGAGTGTTTATTAATATTAAGACGAGGGAATTTATAATAATGCAACGTATTTATACATTTAGAAAGGCTTTTTAATTTTATAATTAATGACGAAATTACGCGATTGCAACTATCTTTCTCAGGTAAAGAAAATAAAGAGTTGGTGTATCACACCACGCTTTCATGGAAAAATCCATTACTCACACGCTCCTTTTGCAAACAATTTTATTCCCTCCGCGTTCATGCGTGAAACATCTGCCACAAAAACAAAAAAATGCTTGATATTCTTTTAAAAATAATTACCAGAAACAAGAAAATCCCATCACAAGAAAAGCAGAATCCTGCTAAAATATTTAATGATAAAAAAAACGTGCGTCGTTTTCCGCAACCATCCATCAAAACACAACACATAGTTTTTTTTAATTTTCCCCTTCCGCTAGGCTGCTATCGATATATCTAACAAGCTTTACGAGTGGACTCATATTTTTTTAATCTTAGGCTATAATATATTTATATGCAACTGATGGTGCTATTACGATACCTGCAGGGAGTCTCAAAGAAAATTAGGGAGGTGTTTTTAAAAAAGAATAATGCTGCAAAAGCTGGGTGGATCTTGGTGGCTTTTGTTTTTGTTCCGAAATATTTTTTTTGTTTTGTTTTCAAGCTTACCGCCTCTCGCACACCAATTTTTTTTTGTTTTCGATAAGAATGAGTTATTTTTTGTGTGAGTCTATTTTTAATACCCAATTCGATATACCCCCAGGATATGTTTTTTAAATTATTTTATTTTTGAAGTAGATGTTCTTCAATATTATTCCTCACTTCATTTTAGAAGCAATTTTTTTTTTTCATCAGCAGATAAAACGTGTGACTGTCAATTATTTTTCTCGATATATTTTTCTTTCAATTCACTTTTCTTTCCATTTTATCCATGACCTTTTTTTAACTTATCACTTTCCATTTTTGGTATGCGTTTGGCAGTCAAAGCCCTGTGAGTGCTACGAGATTTCCAATATTACTATTGCATACCTACCAACTTTTCCGGTTTCCCGGAAGTCTTCCGGAAAAACACTTGATTTTCTGATCAAGAAAAATGTTTTCTTAATTTTTCTTTCGGGAGAAAATTTTCCAATTTTTAAATTTTGGTGCCAAGCCGCGCAATCATGAAAGAAAAATATCGGAATCAGTGATTGCTAGATTGTCGTGAAAACCACTTATGCTAATTTTCAAGAAAACCAACCAAAAAAATATACCTCTAAAACTCTCATTA
Source organism: Meta bourneti (assembly GCA_933210815.1). Lineage (NCBI taxonomy): Eukaryota > Metazoa > Arthropoda > Arachnida > Araneae > Tetragnathidae > Meta > Meta bourneti. Next base: position 66,350,820 of record OW119928.1, read on the forward strand.
AAAAGTTTATTTATTCATTTTTACATATATTTGGCGTCATTTTGTGTAAAATTTTTTCCGAATAGGTTTCGTATGTTCGAGCTGCGGCCAAGCATATAACAGTAGTAGAGATGAGAGTTGCTTTTCTTTTTTAATTTTTCCCATAAAGCGTAATTTGGCGCTTTTAGTTGTTTTTTATTTAAATAATTATTTATGTTATGTTTTATTTCTAATATTTGTGTGTTGGTTTGTAGCAAAAATCTTCCGGATTCTTTTTCTTGGAGGTTGGCATGTATGCTATTGTTTTTACCCAACAACACATTTAATGACATACATGATTCGTATATTGGTCAAAAGAATCCTGGGAAAATTTGCTTTAGATGCTTAAAATTCGTTAAGTACCAGGCAAAGAAGATTCAAGTTTGACGGCTTAAAATAATACGTGCATTAATTTCTAAAAGGGTTTAAAGTTGTTTCCTGTTTTAATATTCTCGCTTAATTAATACTGTCAGAACTTTAAATGTCAAAATCCCTAAGAGGGAATAGAGAACTATAATTTTCCCTTCCCCTAGGGAGAAACAACAGATTAAAGTTGTTTCACACAAGAGGAACGCGGACCGGATGTGCAGGGCAAACAGCGACGAAAAAAGCCGTGATTGGCAGGGATAATGACTTCTTTTTCGTCGCTGATTGGCCAGGCATCCGATCCGGTTTCCGCGTTGGTCTAGTGTAAAACACGCTTCAGATTTTGATTCAACATGAACTGATGTATCATTGGAAAAGATCAAGCTTTGCCGTGTTTTTATAAGGTTTTTCATGTTTGTGATAAATATGTATAGAAACCAAAAAAACTTCTTATTTAATTTACCTACTATACACAAACACTACCAAGAAATAATTCATCAAGAAATTTTCACCAAGAAATAATGTAAAATTTGTTAAATGCAATTATCTTCAGGATATGCGAGTTTATTATTACATCTATTTTTTATTGGAATTATTTTTAAAAGCTGCACTTATGAAGACTAAATTCAGTCTCGAAATTTTCCTACAACTGACACTTTTTCTGGTGTATCCTATTGCATTTAACCCCATCCAGCCCATGTGTTCATTTTTCTTCACTTACTTCACAAGTTACCTGTGATAGTTTTCTAGTAACCCCCTTCGTTTGACTTAGCAATTTTCAATCGGTGTGCATTACGGATGGTGAAATTGTGTAAGATCTACTTTATTTTAACAGTTTATTTTTCACTTTTGATAGGTGTGTTCACAAATAATTTTAAGTAATTACCCGTACAAATAATTTTGAGTATCAATTTTTTATTACAAAGTATCATAAATAAGTTGTTTCAAAAAGCCATTTTGGAGTAATAAGGGTTAGTAAGTACTTTTATTTTTGTGTAAATCAATCAAAATTAGACCTACTTTTTTTTGGTGAGATCGGTAAAAAAGCATATCATATATTTTTTGTGCCGCAGCATTTTAGTAATTAGTTTATGCGTGCCATAAGATGAAAAAGGGTGAAAATCCCTTATTTAACCCAAACCTTCACCTAGGACCCCATTTTACTTCAAATGTAATCCCGAGCTGTTTATTAACCTACTTATGGTTGAAATAGCGGTTTGAAGGAATCAACGTCTTTTAAAATTGGCGATTCAAAATAAACGTCTTTAGAGATGTTTCCTTAGTCTGATTCAGTTACCTATGCCCTTTACCTGCTTTATAAACCCTTAAAAACATTTATAAACCAAAAAGACCCAATCAGTGGAGTTTTTGTCTTGCGTTTGACTGATTCGAATTCACCCTTCTACAAACCGAAGCTTTAATGTCTAAAACCAGTGAGATGTGGATAAATCTTTTTCGCCTCTACGTATAATTATGTGTTAAGTACATACACAAACTTATGACCTTCGTTAACATTACACAGTAACGCAATGCTTGCGGATTTTAAATTTGCTGATTGTGAAGGCCGCAATGGTGAAACAGTTATTTCCTGAAAACTTCGTGGTCTCTGCAATGATTATAGGAATCTTGAATTGGTGATTATTGTGTTGATTTTTCTATATTTAGTTTGTACTGGATTTCTGAATCTCGTATTATATTTGCACCGTTCTTATCTCAGTGGCAGATGTTGACGCCACGCTTAAATTGGCGCCACTATTCATGTGCTTGGCGAGGGCCAACTCGGTTCTTGACTCGATAGTTTATATTGCCGTCGTTCCTTTCCAGGAACCACTACTTTGGATTGTATACAGTTCAGAATGCGTACGTGATCAATGTGTGAAATACAGTCCGCTGCTCTTATGTTTATTTGGGAGCCACGACAATATTCAGTGTACACTCTTTCACTAAGATATGCAATGATGAACGATATGCAATATCCACGTGAATCTGTTGGTTTGTATTTTGTGTACACCTGGTCTCGAATTAATATTAATACTGAGGATAAAACTAAAATTAAACGATCCTAACATGATTCTTCGTTCCAATGTTTAAAGTATAAAGATGTCCCGATTTATTCCTTATGTGTTTATAAAGAGCTTTCTAGAGTTTTTTGAGCGGGATTATTTTAAGAATTTCTGCCGTTCACTAAAAGTCGAGTAAAAATTATATAGTTTATATGAATACATTTATAATTTAACTGAATGTTAAATCGGCTTATAACTTAACAAATAGCAGCATCGAGTTTTCAAGTTCAAATATCAATTATTTTAAATTGGAACAAAATAACAATAGCATTGTGTGAAATTTATAACGCAACGTAACAAGGTGTACCTCGCGTTATAAATTTCACATAATGCTATTATTGTCATAACTCATGACTTAGAACAATGACTGCAAAATTTTTAAAATAGTGCCCTTCAGAAGGGGTGTTCGTTGAAGATCCTGAGCGTTAGCTCTATCTCCAGTTGAAATCTTGAGACTGAAGTTTTTCTGAGTTGCCAAAACGTTGAGTTGATGGGACGTCTTCTGGTATCCAAGAGGCAGATGTGGTCACTATACATAACCTTCTGTAAGAAACCACCTCATTGAGCGACTGTTTTACGAGGCGTTATCTTCCCATACTTATCTTTCCATTCGGGATTGATCCCGGACCGTCGCCAACAGCCCGTTCTGTTGCTACAGTGCGACGTAAATTCAATTACCAACCATCCACGGAACAATAGTTGATCGCCTCAAAGAGGTTTTACTGAATGACAGTTACCACAAAATGGTCACTAGTGGATTGCTTTGATTTAGTTTGAAAAGATTTTTATTAAAAAAGAAATTTTATTTAAAAAGAAACTAAAAAAAATTCCTTCATTTCCTGTTAAGTTCTGACCCATTCGTCTTCTAATTTCAACAGTCCGTGATCTCTTGAAAAATTTAGCTGCGCTCAGCCCCATATTGTGCACAAAAACCTGCAAGTCTAGCAAAAAAACGCGATTCTAAAGCAAAGCCATAAAAAATTTAATACCGAAATCCCCATTTCCTCCTCAGAATTCATCTCCAGAGCCCTTAGAGATAAAGTTTTACTATCAGGCGAGCGCTTTCTGGATTTACTGCTCCAAAACCCAGATTACGTGCAAACATGTACCTCATCCGCTGTCACCCCTCCCCTTCAATAAATAAAAATAAACTCTCGGCAAGTGAAGTTTAACTGCCTTTTAAATCAAACTTTATCTTGCGTTAATTGTCGTCTTCCGTCTATACCCTTGCGGACTCCCTACCCGTGTTGGACACGTGACTGCTTACTAAACACTGGAATTCTGTCGCAGCGTGTTTTGGTATTCCTCGCACACTACTAATGAGATTGTTAGTGTTTACAAGGAAAGAGGAAGGGCGGACATAGGTATTTGGACATCCGAAGAGATTAGGTATTGATCACCATATTCAGCAGCCGTTTCTTTTTGCCTTCCAAGGTTAGCTTAATGAAGGTATTTTTGCCAATTCTTTTTGGATTTGATTTAATTCGTTGTTCCTTTGTTTTCATAAATCTGGTTTGGTTGGGGTGTCATGGCTCAAGGGCCCTATTTGACCAAGCTGCGCCAAACACAAGACAGGAAAGGTCAAGTAATTGTGAAAAGAAAGGATGGAGAGGATAAAATAGAGAAAGATCGCTTGGGCATCCTAGGATCGCGACCCCCATGTTTACTAGAGGCAGTAAACCCCATGGGAAAAGAATAGATCACTAGGGTGCCTCGGGTTCATGAAGCACATACACACCTGAAGATGTGCCCCCAAGGGGGAATAAATTAGGGAAGGAAGAGTTATCCTAAGATAGGGTAGGTAGTTGAATTAACGTCGAACTGGAGCAACACACGGGCTATCGGCTACGGTCCGGGATCAATCCCAAAGCGAAAGATCCAAGCACAGTACCTCGTAATTTTGAACCACGGTCAGATGACGAGTTCAACACCTGTTGCTGGCAAACTTTTACATCACGCTAACCCTAAGTTTATTTTATCTTGCTTTTGGCGCAGCTTGTCCGATTTTGAACCTTGCGCCATAAAACCCTATCAACCTTTTCGTTCCGAGTAGTATATATATGGACTATTAATATTCTAAATTATCTGATATTTACTTAATTTCAATGTTTTGGATCTAATAAAATTCATTTGAAATTGATGGTATCATTTATTACCTAATGGTGCTTATAGGAACCAAACTAAAATAATGACGGCCCATTTATGCACCATATTTCATCTGTCTTTCCCAACAAATAAGTATATATTTATAGCAAACACATATCCAATTGAAGACATCAAAGTGGATAAGCGACATAATATTTGATCAGATGAATATAATATTGTGGTTAAAGGATTAAATTTCATGTTGAGTTGCCTCGCTTTTCTCGAGATGTGATAGATTTGATAGGTACCTTCAGTGACTTGAAATCCAGATTTGTACACGGCTGAATCGGTTTTCAGATCCCTCGAAACAACACCACTAACCGGAATGCCGATTAATTCACGCACCAAGTCCAACCATAAACAAGCTCTTCCAAAACTACGTAATCTTCGTCCCAATTCAATCGGGCTCTAATCGAGCGTGCCAAACTGCCCGCCAAGCCATTCTCTATCACCATCCCCCAACGGATTCCAGGTTCCTCATCATCCCTTTCCAGCTGCTGCCAATCCCGCAATAAATGCATTCCCAACCACGCTGGCGCAACCTTCCACAATAACCCGGGGCACGACCAACTAACTGGTTTAGTGGTCTTTGAGTGAATGACATGGGACAGCAGTTTTGTTTGCTCGGGCAAGGTTAATAGCGAGTGCTTTCCCTTGCACCCAATCGTACCCGCGAGGTAAGGAGAGTAGTAAAAACACACACAAAAAAGGCCGAGGTTGCGATTGATGAATATTTCCTTGCTGGTGTGTGTTTGGGCGCACCTGGGGGGATACATGAGGTCGAAGATGAAATGAATGAGTTACGATCGGGGAAAAGGAATGTTTGAGGAGATCCTTGTTTCTCTGTTTACTTTTGATGCTTTTAGCTATGCACGTGTGACTACCGATATTCATAAACGTTCTGGTCAGTCTTTGGAAAAAACATAAGGTTATTTTATTCCATCTGGGGAATTGGGCCATATAAGGCTAACTCATTTATCCATACTGTTTGCTGACCCTTGCCACATACGTTCCCGTAGAGATCGGTTCACGGTCAAGAATATTTTATTCGGCTATCCAAGTTTTACATGAAAACATGAGGTTGTTTTATTCAGTCTGGGGAATTGGCAATTATAAGTCCAACTCATTTATCCATTCTGTTAGTTGATCCTTGCCACATATGTCCCCGTGGGGATCGGTTCATGGCTAAGCATATTTTACTTGGTTGCCCAGCCTTTAGACACCTTTATTTTGAAGATCTTGATTTGTATTACATGTTTTAGAAGCCTTATTTTAATATTTTTAATATTCCCTTGAATTCATTCGTGCCCGCAAGGTAAGGAGCGCTTAGTAAACACATACAAAAGAGGCGAGGTTGCCTATTGTTGAATAGTTCCTTGCTGTGTGTGTTTGGACGCACCTGAGGTGATACATGGGGTCGAAGATGAAATGAATGAGTTATGATCGGGGAAAAGGAACGTTGGAATTGTTTCTGTTTACTTTTGATGCTTTTAGCTATACACATGCGACTACCGATATTCATCTGGTCAGTGCTTGGAATGAAAAATGTGAAGTTTTACTCAAACTGATCATATGAGGCTCTCATTTCACCATTTTATTTGCTGATCCTATTGTATACGTGCGTACGTATATTTGCTAGCGAAATCAGCTGCTAATGCGACGATTAGGCCAATTTCATTACCTTATCTGCTGAAAGTTCATATTAGATTAAAAGCACTGATAAATTAGGAGCCGCGGTAGCCCGGTTGAGAGTAACGGATTAGCAATCGGAGGGTTGCGAGTTCGAAACTTGGTCCAACCAAAGACCGTCGTGTACATGGGGGCTGGTGCACGTTAAATCTATCGTGGCCTCAAATATCCTCACGTTGGCATGGTGTGGAACTTTGGAGAGTGGGGTGCCAGCTCAGGTGTTGACCTCATCATCTGACCGTGGTTCAGAATTATTTGGTATTGCCTAGGACTTTTCCCTCGGGGATTAATCCCGAACCGTCAGCAATAGCCCGTGTGTTGCTCTAGTGCTACATTAATTAATTACCATTACCATTATTGTAAATTAAAAAGTTGGGGTCATAAATTTTCCTATGATGTCCGATAAGTTTAAAAACTGCGAATCAAAATTGATTTTCCTAAAATATTTAAAAGCTGGACATTCGAAGATGATCTTTCTGTGGTGGGGCAGCAGCATCACATTAAGACACTTGAGGTCCTCTACATCTGAAGCAAATGTTGGAGAGTAAAACGGTTGTCCTATTGTAAAGCGAGTTAAAACAATTTGTTGTCTTCTAGTTAAAAATGAACTTTCTAATTCTAAAGTTGGATTTTAAATACAAATTTTTTATATCCTCGTTCCAAGATATTTGCCAGCTTTTCGTTAAAGCATTTTTAACAGGAATCTTCAAACATATCACTCAAATAGTTATTTTATTTTCTGATATAGATATTTTGCTTTTGATTTAAAGCATTTTTGCCTCCTTTTATCACTTAATTTTAAAACTTGTTTTGAAGCCAAAGTTGGATCTTGCACTGCAATCTGAAAATTTAAACTTGTTATCGTGTCGATGACAGCATTTTACCAATTTTGACAGCTTCAACTCTTGCCTAGGGTCATATTTCACGTTTTTTAAAATAGAAATAATTAGTCGCGGAAAGAATTTCCTGTAAGCTGTTCATTCCTATCGATCGTTTATTTTAAGACCCAACTACAATCTAATAGCTTAATCATAAAAATATTGCATTTAATATATTGAATATTGCGTAGTGTTTATTGTATACCCTGAAAACAGGAATGCTGACCTGAAATCTGACCTTAAGCTCTTTCAGAGTGCAAATAATCTATTTGTTTCATTGGTATTTTCGCTGTTTAATTTTTAAGTCGAGTATGGGCTGGATGTACAAAGATCCTTTTGCGGCAACTTGCTTTCAACGACGTTGATATGCACGTCGTTAAAAGCCTTTTCAACTGAAAGTTGTCATCAGTCTTGTAATGTTTAATCTTCCTTCGATAGTCGTCACCAACCTATTTTAGTGTTTAATCTTCCGTTGATAGTCGCCACCAGTCTTTTAGAGTTTAATCTTCATTTTATAGTTGCCACCAGTCTTTTAGTGTTTAATTCAGAAAACGCGTAGGTGCTCGACATATCAACGCCATTGAAAGCACGTCGCCGCATTTTCACCTGTTTCAGGTTGCAAGAGCTAACAATTCGCTGTGTTATTCTATGTTGTCTGTTCTTTTTGTTTCTTTTTTGGTGTTTAAAAAACACCTCGTCTTCTAAATTTCAATTTAATTTAATCTTTTGCTAGATATCTGTGCAAGAAAGTTGAAGGTACTATCTTTCGTCGTGTGTAATTCGATCCACTATCTACTACACATTTAAGATCACCGCAGTGATATGCTGCTTTTTCTCTTCACGTGTTTGTTAAGAGGTTGCTTTTGAGTCCAATACAGTACTTAGGCTTTATTCGCATAAAATAAACTCGTTTTTCTCTCTGTTGCTTGATTCGCAGATGATTTAAGATCTTGCTTTTCTCCTCTTACTCAAGCTATAATGTGAAAACATCCAAACCTTTTTATTCTCTCGGGATATAATGGCTATGCCATATTTGTAGCAAGGGGTTACCACTACAAAATCTTTTTAAATATCTTTAATTGTCTAAACAGAAATTCTTTTAGAGAATTTTTATTTTGACAACCTTCAATCCTGAGTTTCTTCTTCACAATAAGAGTGAATCAAACATCTACTTTCTTAATGTACGATGTGCCGCCGTGGCTCAGTGGGTTTGTCCACTGCGCTAGCAACCTGCAAGTTGAAGCCGGTGCTCATTCGATTCCTGTAATTTACCCTGCTTGTATTTTTTCTCTTCTGTGTCATTCATTGTGTGTGTTTGTCCATTACTTGATGTTGTCTGTCTTGTGTTTGGCGCAGGTTGGTCAAATAAGACCCTTGAGCCATAAAACTCAATGCAACCAACTTAATGTATGAGGTCTGTCCTGAATATATCCAGGCATTGTTAATGTAACGAGAACCGTTAGCGCGTCATCGATGTAATTTGGCAGTCAAGGAGAGGGAACATTGATGTGCATGCGTGAAAAAAGTCACGACCTCGTTGGATTATTAAGTTGAGTGCTAGACGTCTTTGAGTGGAAGTATGTCCTGTGAGACCGTCACGTTCACAATGACTTAGCGAGCAGAGCAGCGAATTTGCATCTTTTTTGCGTTAACTTGAAAATTCGTACGCGGAAACTGTTCAAATGATTAAGAAAGCTTTTCGGGCACGATGCAATGGGTGCAACGCAAATAAAAATATGGTACCGTCGCTTCAAAGATGGCCGGAAACCTGTTGAAAGTGATCCATATTCTGGAAGGACTTCAACAAGCAGAACACCTGAGAATATTCAACATGTACGAACTGCGATCAACAAAGATAGGCGACTGATAGTGCAGAATTGGAAGGTGACCTGGAGATTCCAAAAACTACTGTGGTCCGAGATTTTGACGAGGATGAAACGAATGACGGCGCCCATTCATCACGTCTCGTGCAGGGTTTTTTGGTAAAACATAAAATCACACAGGTGGCTCAGCCCCCTACAACCCCGGATTTGCGTCCTGCGACTTTTGGCTTTTCTTAAGGCTAAAGCTAAACTAACTTCTGAAAGGAAAGATTTCAGACAGTGGATGGCGATTCAGAACACGATGGAGAAGCTGATGTCGATTGCAATAATAGACTGTACGGAGTGCTTTGAAAAGTGGAGACGCTGGTAAAAGTGTAAGTCCCAAGGTTTGAAGGAGATTAGGTGCCAAAAATCCCAGTGCAATGTATTTTGCTTCATATTACATGACTGGATACTTTCCGGTGTCGTATGTAGTATTCTGCGCAAAATTGCTGAGAAAAAATGCATGAAGTTTAGAAATTTAGTATCCTTGGTGTTGGATCCTGGAACAAAAATAATTGTCGGTTGCTGATTGGGATAAATGAATGTTGAAAGGGAAAAATTAGAAATTGCTTATTTTCCGTTGTTCATTTGTGAGAAATTGGTTTTGTTGCACTGATACTAACTGTATGAATTTGGTAAATGATTTTTAATCTGAGTTAAGTGTTTTAAAACTGTTTAAAATGATTTTTTAAGAGTTTATTTGAATTCATCACTCACAAATCAACGAATCAATTCATCACTCACAATCAATGGGTTCAGATTGAAGTTTAGTTACCGCTATACCTGACTCTGGCGTACGTACTACAGACCAGTTTATCACTCACAAAATAAAATTGTAAAAATTTGAAATATTACGATACATATGAGCAATGAACTCTACACTATTTAACAATATTAAATATTCTATTTCAATTACATTTTAAAGTGTTTGCGCAACATAGTTTCTCTAGGATAAATGAATCTCAAGTTACTTGATCATCTTAACAAAATCTGATTTATTATACAGATATTTCTAATGCGTTCCACACTTGGAACACATGCACCGTATAAAATTAGCAATAATTTCTGAGATAAAGTAATCGTGTATGTTTTTACTCGACTTCTGGCATTTGGAGAAAAAATAGTTTCGTGTTTGTAAGGCTTCATTCCTATTATCAATACTTCAGAATTGGACCCTTTAATTTTTTTTTATCTCAATCCACTTTTAATATCTGAAATATTGAACATCCATCTGATAAATATCCAAGACATCAAAAAAAATGAAATGCACAATCATAGAATTCGAAGCGTGAGACATCTATCCTATTCATACATTCTGAATGAAATTATCGAGAAACCAAGAATGAACTGATAAATTGTGTTACGAAAGTCAAATATTCCAAAACGATAAAGCAGAGATCTAGAGTGAGTGTGATAAAAACAGATAAGAGCACGAGACAATCTATTCCATATTTCTATCGTGTTCCAAGAATAAAAATTATGAACTATTTTTATGGTTCATGCGAGTCAAAGCGGTTGCTATTCTTCCAAACCATCCACCAGATGTTGTCATTTAGTCATGGAAAAGTAACAAATTTGTTGTAGTAACAATATCTGTTTAAGAATAAAGGAAGTGGGATCAGCGGAATCTACATCCTGCAATAGGATAGTTGCTAAAAATTAGATATCACCGATCAATCCATCACCAAGATAGGGAATCAACAAGTCTTAGCGGAATCCAAAACTCAGATGTTCGTCATGAGCCATTGGGTCAGAAAAAGTTTTCGGCGGGTGGTCCATTCTCCTCTCCCCGATCCATATCACAATCAAATTCTCATAATGTTAATGATAACTTCATCCTTTTGTTTCCACTGCCTGTATTTTTCTACTTGTGTGGTCAACTGAGCTTCGATTGACGATGAAAACTATCCTCTGCATTTATATTTTTTTTACCAAGAATTTTTGTGCAGCTCAAGCCCAATGGACTCACCCCCCTGAATATGCCTCTGCATTAAGGACTATAACTACCAGAAGAAATAATTAGTACTAATAATAACAGCTCTCTAGTCCTCGACAGTGTTGCCAGATTGGGCGCAATAGCGCCATCTGGACTACTTTTTACCCTTGTCTGGCGCTGAAAGTTTTCGTTCGGCGCTTGGGCGCATTTTGGGGTTAAAAAAGACATGCATCAGTTTTGGATCAGTAGAATGAATTTAAGTAGTAAACTGCACAAAAATATTGCATTTATGTATAATTATCCTTCACGAAAATTTAAAAAGATTGCTATTAATACTTGCTTGTTTATCGAATGTGCTTTCAGCACATCCCTTATAGAAGTGATCATAAATGTATGGCGGTTTTTTTAAATAAAATATGGCTAAAACATGTGTTACAAATTTCTACTCCATGAAGTCTAGCTCTAATTATTCCCCTCCCCGAATAATTTAGAGTCGGAGGAAATTAACGTCAAACATCACCAAACGGCAATAAATCAAAATATTTTTAAACTGGAAGTACTAAATTTGTCTTCCGGTGGTTTGTTTAGGTAAATGTTAAGCATGGTTGCTGATCATCTACAAAGAAATTTCATTCTTTCTGACAAAATACTGTAAAATTGTTTGGGCGTTTTTTAAAAGCAAAATTGGACAAATTTCCTTTTTATATATGGTAACATTAGTCCTCGACGCTATTTGGCTTGGCTACAAGTCATCACATGCTGCATGTTAGCGTTTAGCTTGTGTACAGTCAATGATCATTTTTTTTCCAGGAGTCATTTTACTTCTTTACTTAGTTCTAATACAGTTCTGCGTTACTTTCCTCAGAAGCCCTTTTCCCCATCTACTTATCACAAATGTAACAGTTAGGAAATGGCTAGACGATCACCTGCAAGCCATACAGTGCTGTGTTGCTTGTGTGTAATGTTTCATCTCTAGCATAGTCCAGAAACGTTATTTCAAAAGTTATTTCCTTTCATCCTTTACCTAAGCAAAAATAGCATCCAGAAATAGCTTTGGCTAGATGAATCACCTACAAATTTGTATGCAACTTTCCATCTCTTACGCAGTTCATGCATTATTTTGCAGAAGCCTCCATCTGCTTATCGGAAGTGATAATTGGGAATGGCTAGACGATCACCTACAAGTCATATCGTGCTGCGTTGCTTTGTGTGCAATGGTTCATCTCTTGTACAGTCCATGAGCATTATTTTTTACCGAAGTCATTTCCATCTTTTGTGTAAGCAAAATACAAAAATCGCTTTGGCTGGATGGATCACCCTGAAATTTGTATCCATTCAATAACTTTCCATCTCGTGCACAGCCCATGCATTATTTTGTAGAAGCCACCCTATCTACTAATCAAAACAGTGGAAATTGGATAAGTTGTAATTGTAATTAATTAACGTCGCACTGGAGCAACACAACAGGCTATTGGCGACGGTCCGGGATCAATCCCTAAGGGAAAGATCGAGGACAACATCACGTAATTTTGAACCACGGTCAGATGACGAGGTTAACGCCTGAACTCAGTGACAATAGGGAATGATTAGACGATCTTTTTGGCCAAAGTCATTCCCTCCTTTACTTAGCAAAAAAGAAATGACACCCAAGAATCTCTTTGCAAGATAGCCCACCTACTTATTATCCAACTTTCCATCTTTTACACAGCCTATACATTACTTCTTTGCAGAAGCCATTTCCCCCATCTACTTATCGAAGCAGTGACGATTAAGATAGCTAAATGGCTAGACGATCGATCACCTACAAGTCATATTGTGCTGCTTTACTTTGTATTCAATGCTTCATCTCTTGTAAAGTCCATGAGCATTATTTTTTGCCGGTCCTTCCCTCTTTTACTTACCAAAAAAAATGACATCCAGGAATCGTTTCGGTAAGATGTCTTCCCTACACATCCGTATCCAACTTTCCATCTTTTGCTCAGCCTATGCATTACTTCCTTGCAGAAGCCATTTTCCCCTATCTACTTATCAAAGCAGTGACATCGGGGAATAGCTACTTGGCTAGATGGCCTGCTCCAGCATCCCCGATAAGGGACCTCTGCGGAAAAATAAACACAATCGCGGGACGATGATGAGGTCTTCCTGAGCGGCTGCAGACCGTTACTCGTCCCATCTCCTTCGACGCTGAGAGATGTGTGACAATGTCGTGTTTGTTTTACGATGCAACTGATTGATGCGGTCCACTGTCGGAACTTGTGTTTATGCTGGAATGCCACGAAAGGATAAATATGGCGGCGGGTTTCATCCCTTTCCGGAAAAGCGCGTTTAGCGGAATTTCGATCTTCACTAGGTTTTCGATGCTCTTTGGAATATGTTAATTTAGCAAATATTTAGGGTGGCAAATTGTTTTTGAAAATGATTGATTTATTCTTTATCCTACTACAGATGACGCTTCTAAGTGTGCATTGCATTAAAACATTTATGTAATTTCTGAGTATCATAGTTGATATATATTTTATTTACAAGGTAATTTGCTCAGTCTTATATGGACATGATACTCGGACTCTTCTCACGCTCTGTCTTCCATGTTCAACACTCACCCTTCTGAGATCTATATGCTACAACTTATCTTACGCATAGGTCCTTTACGCTTACGGTTTTTGTATGGATAGGCTAATTAAACCTAACCCCAACGAGAACAACTATTTCTCATATAGCTGAAAAATTAAAGTATTCCTTAGAAAAAATTAAGGGGACACATTACCCTTAAAATGACCAAAATATCGAAAAAAATTTTATTGCCTTATTTTAACTATACAACCCTTCTGAATATGTGTGCAAAATTTCATAGCTCTAGAAACATTATTTTAGGAGTTATTTAAGTTTTTTCTCTTGTATGTAAAGAAACCAAAACCAAAACCAAAAATTTGAGGAGCGTCATTTGCTCTTGTTCCGGGGGCTCATACACTAGTGTTTCAGCCTTTCTCTATTTCTAGATATTTAATATTAAAGGCTTGATATTTAAATGGGAAGTGAAGCGAAGTAATTCAATGTTTATTTTCGTAAACGCCGTTGCTTTACTACGTTTTTTCTCGCTTGTATTTTTTCATTCAAAAGAAATTTATAAGTATTGACAAAGGCCTTTTTCAAAGCCACTTATATTATTTCATTTCTATAGAAAGTTTTACTTGTCTTTTGTGCTTTTAAACTGCTATTTCACTGATTATTCTGTAATATGCCTCGAATCAAGCGCAGATGTATTTCGAATAAGCAGAAGGTGTCTAAACGATGGTGTGCTGAAAAAAGTTCTGCAAATCTGAGTGCTTCGTCTGATGCTTCTACAACAACGAATATGAGGTTTCAAAATTTAGAAGAATGTATAAAAAGTGGAAATTCATCTAATTTTGATAACCAAGCTCCTCATTATTTAATTGTAGACATGGAAATCCTGAAAGGACTTATGAAAGACTTGCTGTGCAGTTCTTGCAAATCTGCAACCGTATCTTTAACGGTTGGTGGAAAACTTGGTTTTTCTCACAAAATAAATATTTTCTGTACCAATTGTGATGCTATGAAATCTAGTGCATTTTCATCAAAAAGAATTCATGAAAATAAAGCAACACAATCTTTCGATATTAATATGCGTATTGTGCAGTCCTTTCTGAGTGTTGGGAAAGGGTATTTGGCACTGCAAAGATTTTGCATGCTAATGAACATGGATGTGCCCTCGAGTAGAACTTTCAACACTTACAAAAAGAAACTTTACTCGTCATTGTTGAAGTCTACTTCCAAAAGTTTGAATGATACAAGAGCCATCATTAAAAAGACATATGATGATGGAAGTGACATAACTAACATCGATGTCACTTTTGATGGCACATGGTTGACACGAGGGCATACTTCGCAAATCGGTGTAGGATGCGTAATTGACATCATGACAGGGTTTGTCGTAGACTTTGAAGTGATGTCAAAACGCTGCATCGAATGCGAGTGTGCCAAAGGGGATATGGAGGCAAATTCTGCCGAATTCAGTGTGTGGTACGAGGGCCATAGATCTGACTGCAACATTAACCATCTGGGATCTTCGAATGCCATGGAGCAAGAGGCAGCTTTAAAGTTGTGGAGAAGGTCTGAAAGCATCGGCTTTCGATATACAACTTTGCTGTCAGATGGTGATGCTAAGACGTATCAGCATTTGAACGCAATGGCAGTCTATGGTCCTAACACCCAAATAAAAAAAGAAGAATGTATCAACCACGTCAGCAAAAGATTGGGTACAGCGTTGAGGAAGGCAGTGAAAGAGTGGCGGGCTAAAGGTGTCACCTTAGGAGGAAAATCACGTGGCAGTTTGAAGGAAGATACCATTAAAAAACTGACGAGATATTATCAAAATGCCATTCGCTCGAATAAAGGTGACGTGGAGGGCATGAAATCTGCTATTTATGCTACATTATACCATAGCATTTCAACGGACATAAAACCGCAGCATTCGAAATGTCCTGTTGGGAAGGATTCTTGGTGTTTTTACCAACGATCTTTAGCTCTAGGTATTGCACCAGGATCTCATTTGCAGGAAGTTAAGACTCCTGTAAATGAGCAGCACCTCGCAAAAATTATGCCTATTTATCAAAGACTAGCTTCGAATGATTTGTTGGAACGCTGTGTGAGATGTGTCACACAGAATTCAAATGAAAGTCTACATAGTGTAATTTGGAACAAGTGTTCCAAAGAAACTTCAGCCACATTTCGCAGAGTGACCATTGCAGTGTGCGACGCGATTTCTGAATTTAACGTTGGCACACTGCAATCAATTGATTATTTAGAAAAGGAAAACGGAATCTGCATTAACAAACAGTCAAGAGCTTTGGCTGTTTGGTGTGATTATCGCCGCGTGTATCAAAGAAGGAGAAAGAGTCTTGCTGTATATGCCGCAGCAAGAAAAAAAATTGCTTTGGCAAAAAAGCGACGAAATGCCTCGTTAATAAAAAAAGAAGGCCCAACTTATCAGGCTGGAGCTTTTTAGATAAATTAACTTGAACATATCACATTACTTTTTATTCAGAACTTGTTTATTTTTAAACAACTTTGACAGGAATAAACTTTACTGCATTTTAAATTTTTAAACATGAAAACTCCAGCGATGCATATGTTTTTGCTCTCAACGTTTATGATTTTATTTAAGGTATGTATAATGATTTATGTTATCTATTTTAATTTTAAATTGCATACTGTGGCTTGAAGAATGATATTTACATCAATTAACATCATACATTGACTCTTTCATACATTTCACTATAATTTAAAACTTTAAATGGCTTTTTCTCAGCTTTCTGTTTTTGATGACTATGAAGTACTCAAATTGCTAAGGCTTTTTTTAAATTTAATTTAGAGGTTTGAAACTTTTTGTAGTTGTTCACAATAGTATATTTGTCAATTCTGTGTATGGGATAAGGATTTGGATGAAAAGTTTTTTTTTTAAAAATTGACAAACTAAAATATTCTTGTTTTTTACAGTTTTTCACAGTAGTTTTTAGAAAAAAAATTCTAGAAAAATAAATAATCAGAATACATGCAAACCCATACCCAGAATTGTGTAAAATACTGCAATGAATAGAAAAGTGTAAAAATAATTTTAAAAAGATGAAATTTAAAAAACTAGTAGGGATTTTAAAATGTTGATTTTTTTTCAAAAAAATTAAATTTCTGAATTATTGCTTTTGTAAAATTAATTTTTTTTGCCTGAAATATTCATTTTATGTGCATTTCAATATAGTATACTAAAAAATTTTGCTACACATATGAAAACAAAAAAAATTGTTCAAAGGGTACCGTGTCCCCTTAAACAGAAATATTGACAATACATGAAACAGCTGCGGATTTAAAAGGTCCCCACTCTTTAACACTCTTGGTGGTGGTCTCGACGAGGTACTTCACCATTAGCAAAATTGGTCAGATCTTGATGGACGAGATATCCCGTCAAAACCACTTGGAGGGTTAAGCAAATGACGTCATCTGACCGTGGTTCAATATTACGAGGTATTGTCTTCGTATCTTTCCTTTCTGAATTGATCCCGGACCGTCGCCAATAGCTCGTTGTGTTGCTCCAGTGCGATGTATATTGAACTACCTATATCTCGAAATTCGATTTTGTCCACAGGACCCAGTTGACCGTCTCCAGGACAATCTCGCCTACTTCCAATTGCGGTATCAAACGATTCTTTCTGGACTACATTTCCTCTTGTCTGATTCAATCTTTTAAGTCATAGGTCCCGGTCAAATTAATCTCCGTGTAGCAAAAATGACCGTAGAGCGACAAACCAAACCTCTTGGTAATGAAAATAATCCATTGCCTGGATAATCCAATATCTGGATAGTTTGTACAGTTTAGTGCTAGAAGTGGTTTCGACGAGATATCTCGTCCATCAAGATCTGACTAATTTTGCTAATGACGAGATACCTAGTCGTCAAGCAACCTCACCGATTTTTTTATGATGACGAGATCAAGATCTAATCAGTTTTTTCAATGACGAGATATCTCATCCATCAAGATCTGGTCAATTTTACTAGTGACAATATATCTCGTGCATCAAGATCCGGTCAATTTTGCTAATGGCAAGATACCTCGTCATCAAGATATTGCCTATTTTTTGTGATGACAATCTGATCAGTTTTCTTCTAATGGCGAGGTATCTCGTCCATCAAGATCTGACCAGTTTCGCTAATGACGAGACACCACGTCATAACAACCACCATCAGGGTTAATATACTTTTCAGAGCATCCTCAGACAAGAATCAAACCCGAAAACGTTCTAATAAATCTAAAACGCCCGAACACCGACGAGCCGGAACCAGATACCATCAACCCCAACGCGATCGTTCGGTGATTATTAAAGAATGGAAGGCACCGAGCAGTAGCGGCCTTCGCCGGCAATCTAATGAAGTGAAGTCATTTATTCTGGCCGCCTGTCAAACAGAACAATACGCAAACGCGTTACTAATTGAATCGTACGTTTCGAAAGCTTGTATCGTTTAATTCGAACAACGGAATTGCGGGTTAGTTTGTCCTACACGGGGTGCGTGGGCGTAGCGTGGAACTCCCGATTTTCTATGGATCAAGGCTGCTGGCGCGGATGCGTAGGAGAGGGGCAATATTTTACAACCCTTCAAGGAAGTTTCGGAGGCCCGATTGTTGTCGGAACAAAATGCTTGCGAGTCGTAGAGTCCGTGGTGAAGCGCTGATGGTCTCATGATCTCGATAAGCTAAAAGGGTTCTCAACCTTTGAGTTTGCCGTAGAATTCTGAATTGGCGGTAGTTTCTGTCGGCGTACGTTTTCCTGTATGTGTTCCGAATGTGACGTCACTAGGCTTGTTTTTCGACTACGATTTCAGCACATCTCAATAAAAATTCCTAGCTGATATATAATTGTTTGATTAATGCCAATTACATTTACATCAAACGTCGCCAAAACGGTATTGTTGTCTTAGCAAAATACTTGCGAATCATGGAGTTCATGGTGAAACGCTTATGGTTTCATGATCCCGATAAGTTAAAAGGGTTCTCAACCTTTGAACAACGAGTCGCGCCGTAGAATTTTGAATTGGCGGTAGTGTTTCTGGGCAGTGGAATGTGTTTTTTCCTTGTAAGGTTTTCGAATGTGACTTCACTTGACTTGTTTCTCGAATTTTCACATGCCGCCAATAAAAATTCCAAAGAATAGTTAATTTATCAACGCCAATTGTATAAAACACCAAACATCGCCAAAAACGGTATTGTAGCAAAACACTTGCGAGTCAGAATTCATGGTTTTACTATCTCGTTTAGTTAAAAGGGTTCTCAACCTTTGAATAACGAGTCGCGCCGTAGAATTTTGAATTGGCGGTAGTGTTTCTGGGCAGTGGAATGTGTTTTTTCCCTGTAAGTTTTCGAATGTGACTTCACTTGACTTGTTTCTCGAATTTTCACATGCCGCCAATAAAAATTCCAAAGAATAGTTAATTTATCAACGCCAATTGTATAAAACACCAAACATCGCCAAAACGGTATTGTAGCAAAACACTTGCGAGTCAGAATTCATGGTTTTATTATCTCGTTTAGTTAAAAGGGTTCTCAACCTTTGAATAACGAGTCGCGCCGTAGAATTTTGAATTGGCGGTAGTGTTTCTGGGCAGTGGAATGTGTTTTTTCCCTGTAAGTTTTCGAATGTGACTTCACTTGACTTGTTTCTCGAATTTTCACATGCCGCCAATAAAAATTCCAAAGAATAGTTAATTTATCAACGCCAATTGTATAAAACACCAAACATCGCCAAAACGGTATTGTAGCAAAACACTTGCGAGTCAGAATTCATGGTTTCGTTATCTAGTTTAGTTAAAAGGGTTCTCAACCTTTGAATAACGAGTCGCGTCGTCTAATTTTGCAATAGTCTAATATCTGTAGTTTCTGCAACGGAACGTATTTCAGAATGTATTCCGAATGTGACGTCACTTGACTTGTTTTTCGAATACGATTTCAGCGTGTCACCAATAAGAATTCCAAGCTGATTTACGACATTAAATTGATCACCGACAATTATATTAGACACCAAACGGTATTGCAGCAAAATGCGAGTCGTAGAGGCGCTAGTGTGGTGAAACGTTCATGGTTTCATGATCTCGAAAAGTTAAAAAAGTTCTCGATAAGTTAAAAGGGATAATGTTATTGTTAGAGTAAATTTTTTTTTTTTTTTTTGCAAGTCGTAAGAGTCCATGGGGAAGCGTTGATGGTTTCATGATATCGATAAGAACAGGCATTGCTAACCATAAAGAGTGACGCATCTCTGTTGATTTGAGTACAAAAATTCTGGTACAATGATTGATAACTACATGCGCTAAGGCTAAATATTTAGGACAAGTAACATTAAGTATTCAAATTTTGTTTCTCGGAAGTTCTCTTCTGCCGTTTTTGAGTCAATATAATATGTAGATATGCGAATAAATGAAATAGTTACGTCATTTAATTTAATAAACTTTAATAGTCGTCATTTTTTAAAGGTTATCACAAAAGTACTTTCTGATTTAGTTCCCTAGAAACCCCAATTTCACATCTGGGCATAACTCTGATTATACATGTTCAACAATGAAGTCGGTTAGCTTCATTCAGATTAATCCTATATTTTCAGTGCAAGGTAAGTATATTGCATAGCTTCGCAGTGTTTCAGTGCTCAAATTGACGCGAGGAAGACCATATTCCAAAAAGTTCGGTGGTAGTTTTTTTCTAATTTTGTACGCTTCTGCTGTTCTGCTTTATACTAGTCAAATAAAGATAATACGTGTGGAAAAACAAACGAGAAATGCAAATGAAATTACGCCCCACATAAAACCTGAATGCACAGAAATTCTGCAACAAAAGAGACCGCATAGTTTGTAGCGAATACTTTGTAAAGAAAAGTAAATACCAGAATACGTTTTTCAACTTAAAAAGTGTCACTGCAAAGTCAATATTTTACACAGAACCACACATTCTTTTTTTTTTGCGCATACACACGCGTAAAAAAGAATTCTTTTTATTGACTGCCAGCCTATAAATTCTCTCGCTTTAACTGCGGTTTGAATTCCTTTTTTCATGTTCGACCGCCAAATTGCGTTCTCCGGCTTGCTTCTATGTGGAAGGTTCTATTATATTCCTTGACGTAATTGGAAGACTGGAAAAGGGAATAAAGCTCCGCAGTCCGTTATTTCAAGTCATCAAGTTTTGGAATTGCTGTCTTAAATCTTTCTCCCTCTGTTATGCACTGGGCGTGTGTGCCCAAAATTAACTGCGGAACCTCCTGTAATGGCTTTCTTTTCTTTCCCGCCAATAGTTTTTAAGAGTGTCTGTGTGTGTACGAATTTATTTCGGTGTTGTGCCTCAATGACAATTTATTTCTCTTCTTTTCCTTCTGTGGTAGTTCCTCGTGCTTTGCCATTAAGTTTAGTTGTATAACCACACCAGAGCGAGGCTGAAACAAGGTTGTAAAATGGGAGAATCTACTGCTGTAAGGGCTATATTAACTGCCGTGTTTTGTGCGTCGTAAAAGCCGTTATTGGTTCCGATTGACCAACATGCCGACTAATAGTCACGTGACTGCTCTGAAAAATTGGCTCGGCGGGTTGGCATCTTATGACAGGGTAGGTGTACGAATGCGCATTTCTGTAGATTGGTGACAAAAGTAGTTAAATCGCAAAAATCTGCTATGTCGTGCGGACCAATCCAATGATGAATCAATGGATGGGCGTCTTTTCTCTTCCCGCGGACCAATCAAATGATGAATGTTCGGTTACATCCAGCAGACGAAAATAGCCTAAGTCACGTTACTACTAGTTTTGGTCACGTGATCCTGGGCACATAAAAAGGTCACCATTGCTCACTCGACTTTTATAACTCCTCTATATGGTTCCTCGCTTTTACAGGCGGTCTCGAAGGGATTAGTTAAAAGAGTGAATTGTGGCAGCAGAGTTCCAGAACAACAATTTTTAATCTTATGACTTATGTCCTGATGATTTTTATGACTTATGTCCTGATGATGGTGGGCATCTTGTTCCACTGAAATGGTCATTTACTATCTTTTCTAAGTTTTTAAATTGTTATTAGCTGTTTTGAAGGTTTTTTTACTAATATCATCGTTCTTTCTGTGGTAGTTCCTTGCGCTTTGTGACATTAAAGTTGTATAGCCACACCAGAACGAGAGAAAAACTAGATTGTAAAATGGGAGAATCCACTGCTGTTCGTGCTGTATTAACTGCCCTGTTTTCTGCGTCGTAAAAACGTTATTGGTTCCGATTTATGAATCCCGCGAATCACCTCCGATTCTAGTTCCGGTTTGCAGAGGTTGTGCTCTCATTAGAATCCTCCGGCAGTCAGACGTTGTAACTTAACGGGGCAATTGCATATCATCGTTTTAAATTTCGAACAACCGTAAGCGCAATGTTAAATTTTATGAGGTAGTTTAGTGGGGGGAATCGAGCGCGCGCGCGAGAGAGCTGTTAAAATTCCCCGCGGGATGCAGGGGAATGATGCTTGGATGTTAATGAGATGCCAGGAATGGGATATAAAATAAATGAGCCGAGTAGCTTGTTCTGATTTAGACCAATTCCAACAATATTCGTGAATTGTTCGCCGAGCAAACTCCAGCGTACACGAACTGAAACTTTGAGGTACGTCACTGTGACACGGGCCATTTTATGTCTTTACTGTTGATCATCAATTTCGAAATTGGTAATTTTGCGGTTACCATAAAAATATTTGTTCTATAATGGCTGGAAACGGATTTTGGACGGGGAGAGCATTATTGCCATTCTAGTCTAAAAGGCAGTGTTTCCAAAATTGGTCTGCTGATCGACGTTATATGTTCCGTATATAAGTACTGAAACTTTGGTACGTCAGTGTGAAACGAACCATTTTATGTCTTTTTTTAGTGGTTCATCTTCAATTTTGAAATTTTGAGTATTTTAATTTGAAGTATTTTTTTTCTATAATGGCTGGAAATGGATTTTGAACCAGAAAGAACATTACTGGCGCTCTAGGCAAAAAGGCAGCATCTCCAAAATTTGTCTTTGATTGTTATATCCTTTGTATATGTATATAAGTATAATAGAACCTCGATTATCTGAGCTCCAATTAACCGAATCTCCATGTTTTCCGAATTTGATATCTGAAATTTTTAAGCTTTAAATTCGAGCACGAGTGTGCACACTTTATCCTTGACTGGTCTGGTTTGGCGGGCAGAATGCCGCCTGTCACAACTTAAGTGACTCAAGGCAAAATATTCACAATAAATACATACTGTAACACGAATCTGAGTACACAAATATTGAGATAATACCAGGCAATGAGCGCGCAGACAAGCTAGCTAAAAATGGTTGTCTTTTATTCCAGCCGTTCAGCCCTCTCCCTTACCTCCGTCTGCAACCATCGAAAGCTTAAGGACACGGACAAAACATGGAGCAAGCTTTTGTCTGACCCTGTTCCACCTAATTTGCCACGACATATTGCTACGGCAAATTTTTGAATTTTAACTGGACACGACTTTTTAAGAGGACACTTCTAACGCATTGGTGTGCATGCTTCTCCGGACTGCCCCTTTTGTTTGACGAGGAGCTTTATGGATTTTAGTCTTTTTTATCTTGCACTTTTTTATCTGACGATCACATCTTAGTTGGTGACCTTTTTAGCCGGGCTAATTTGTACTGGGCTGCCCGTAGGAAATTATGGTCCCTGAACTTTTCCTAACGTAGGGAAAAAATAAGTATTGAGTTCCCGAATACGACGACCATTTTGTGTATTTTTGCACTGAGCAATATTTCTTTGCAGTGACTTCTTTTCTACAATTTTGAAATTTGTCATAAAAGTAATTGCTGTATAGAGTTGAAAACGGATTTAGACAAGGAAGGACAACATTTACATCGTTATAATCTAAGAGTTAGTATCTCCAAGTTTGGTCCTTGCGAGTAGTTGCCTTGTAATGGTGCAAAAACTTATCTCAAACTGTCAAAACTGTCACCGGGACAATTTGTTTTTCCTACTTGTATCTTTATTCCCCTTGGAGCAATAGGGCAGTTTTGTCCCGACGAGATATCTCGTCCTTAGCAAAATTGACCTGATCTTGGACGAGATATCTCATCAAAACATTTGAAGTGTTAATGGCATTTGTCATGTGTAATGGGCACAGAATTTTCTTCATTACCCCATGCTTTCTTCTGTAAGGCTACAATCCAGTCCAAATAATATACGTAGTTGGTTCCTGTATATGGTCTTATCCTTCTCTCATTTTCCGGGTCTTTGTAAAAGTCTATATCAAGCTCAATGGCAGCGTTTGAATTATACACATAGTTGCCAGAAGTAGGCGCAATTGTGCCTTGTGGGCTCCCTTTTAACTAAAAATTGTTCTTATTTTATTGTCCTTTTGAGGAAAAGAAAACGATGAATCAAATGACTCATGAAGTTGTCTAAAGCTAAGCTTTAGATTTCTTTTGCTATCGATCCAATCTCAGTATCCTTAGTTGTCAAGCTTACGCTACGATACTGGTGAACTTTTATATTTTAGTTCGTGTTCAATTTTTTCATAATTGCTGGTTTCTAAGTCCATGCAATTCCTATTGCTCGTTCGTACAGACAAGACACAAGCAACGCTTTTCGCTTTTGTTTGAGTTGTTTCAACTGCTAGATTCGAAGATCCTAAAACACTAACGAATGGATCGGCGGAAACAAGCAACCCGAACGTTAAATTTCCAGGAAGATATAGGTAGTAAAAATTAACAAAGCGAAAAACCCATAAAACTATCAATTATGCAAATTCATGCTCAAAAGTAGAATACCTTGGTGATGTTCCGGTAACCGTTTTGTTGTGTCTGAGATCTTGTTCTTTGAAACGACTATATAGTTAAAAGTACTACTTAAAATATGCACCTTAGATAAACTTTGCAATTGTTTCTTTGTTCTTCCATTGTTCCAATTACTTGCATGAAACAAATTACGCTGTTTTAATACCTATGGTTATTTCAACAATGCTAGTTTTTTCCCTGTGCTGTTTCAATGCATATAGTTATTCATGCGGAACAGATTTCCGAAAATTGTTTTTCTTATTTCTAAATATTCCATTCTTCATTGACATTATATCTCCTAAAAAATCGGAAGTATTACACCCCCCCCCCCCCCAAATATTGTTGGTATTGACAACCAGGTATACGGAACCACATAAACACCAGCGTCTAGTCATAACAACTCAGCTCCACGGCGTCCTTAGGAATTTTTGTTCTCTATGTTGCGAAACGTACTTACCTTCCTTTCGGGGACGTTTTTTCTTTCCCCACAGACGGAAAAATTCCAATCGTCTCACGCTGCACCTCCTGAGCAATCAGTGGGGGTGAGGTAAAGCGAGACGCCACAAGTTGCTCACGACACCTCATGACGGTAGTTAATGATGGGGTCCTACCGGCGGGTCATCATGTAACACGAAAGGGTCGTTTGCGGACGAAGCAGGAAAAGGCGGAGCGACCCCCCAACGGATTTCTTTTGCAGTCCCATTTTTTATGCATCACCGATATGATGAGGTGAAACTGGACTCGATATTAATTGTCAAGTCACAAAAAAATACGCGTTGATGTATCTCAAACCCCTGAGAGGTTCACACATACATGTCTGTTCTTCTGCAACCTGCAGTCATGACTTCTAATCTGTTTCGACCTTCTTGACCAATGGAATCTTTCCTAAGATATCTTCGACTAATGGACGTAGGGGCCACGGTAGCCCGGTTGGAAAAGTAACGGACTTGCAACCGGAAGGTTCCGAGTTCGAATCCAACCAAAGACAGTCGTGTACAAAGGAGGCTGGTGTACGTTAAATCTATCGTGGCCTCAAATGTCCTAACGTTGGCGTGGTGTGGAAGTTTGTAGAGTAGGTTGCAAGCTCAGGTGTGACCTCGTCATCTGACTGTGATTAGGCGTGACCTCGTCATCACCAAAATTATGTTGTCCTCGATCTTTCCCTTCGGGGGAGGATCCCGGACCGTTGCCAATAGCCAGTTGTGTTGCTCCAGTGTGACGTTAATTAAATACCTATCTACCAATGGATGTAGATATTTGGTCGTGCTGCTTACTATGGCGTAAAAGCAATACTACACTACACGCACACAGAGGGTTAAAACAGTCAAAAAATTCATTGACCCTCCAAGTAGTTTCGACGAGATTTTTCGTCCATCAATATTCAACTAATTTTGGTAATGTCAAGATATTTCATCAAGATATTGCCGATTTTTTGACGATGACGAGATCAAGATCTGGTCAGTTTTATCTAATGACGGGATATCTCGTCCATAAAGATCTGGTCAGTTTTATCTAATGACGGGATATCTCGTCCATAAAGATCTGGTCAGTTATGCTAATGATGAGAGACCTCATAGACAACCACCAGGTGAGTTAAGGGACTAAATTTTAAAGGTAAAAGTGATAGCAACTTCTAAGAATTCAACCAAAAGTAGCAGAATCCATTCGTAAGAAAAATTTATTGTTCCGAGTTAGGGAAGGTAGTCTTTAGCTCCATGAGTCTCTTTTCTTCAACCTTCTTTCTAACAATTTTCCGTTACTTTTCATCCTTGCGCCCTTAAACCCAGTCAATCCACCTTATTTTTTCATTTTGGAGACTATTGTTTCATGTCATAACCGATTGTAACTGTCAAACTTGCCCCTTCTGAAGACATTGTTATTAATTAAACATTCCAATTCAACTGAAATTTGCGCAAACCCTTGTATTATGTATGGGCACGGCAAAATTTAGCAGTTTTGTTGAAGTTGTGGAAATTGATTGTATATGGGTTATAGTAATGGATCTCCTTGGATATACAAGATCGGTTCTAAGGGATGTCTCGATCGAAATTAAGACTTGTAGTCTTGGATTGTACTACAACTATTGCCTGTTGGTAAGGGATATTTGGTAATACGAAAAAATGCAAGGACATTTTTGTTAATATTTCTTATAAATAGTACATCTCTGCGGATCGTCTTATAGTTACAAAAATGAATATTCTCTTGAAAAAGATTCTGGAGTCATGTCTTGGATAACCTCAAATGTTTGCCAAGAGTGTAATCAATCATCTGGGACACAACGTTTTTCAGTTTTGTCTGTGGTTTGCGTTTTGATATAGCAGAATGATTGATTACGGTTTTTGAACTTTATCTTCTAACGGAACCCTTTCCTCTTGTCAGATTTCCATCTGTTCTGAACTTGTTTATTCGCATTTTCTATTCCTCTCCTGAATCACCAAGGGTGTTGGAATTGTTTATTCATGAAACGTGGGAATTGGAATCCTGGAGTACTTCGTGTTCTTGCTCGTCGTATATTTTATTGACTTAAGTTTTCCCTATTGAGCTTGTTTTCAAGTGTGGAAAACTCATCACAGATGAAAATTCTGTGTCATTATGACAATTTTCCCAACTCGTAAGAAGAGTGGAATTCGTCATTTGACCGTGATTCAAAATTACGAGGTGTTGTCCTCGCGGGATTGATCCCTGACCGTCACCAATGACCTGTTGTGTTGCTCCAGTGCGACGTTAATTCAACCACCTACCTACCGAAAAAAGTAAATGCGTGAAATACCATGTAGGTAGGTATTTTAATTAACGTCACACTGGAGCAACACAACGGGCTATTGGAGACGGTCCGGGATCGATCCCAAAGGAAAAGATCCGACGACCTTCTAATGTAATAGATGGAGTATGTGCGTCAGCTTTATGCTATTTCTGCGGATCGCTCGGTTGGAAGATTTGTCGCATGGTAATGGAAAAAAGCATGAATCCTAATGTACGAGAAATTATGGTCGGTTAAAGTGATTATTCAGCATGATTAAAAACATTCTGCGTTTCGATAGCCAATTGGCCCAAGCGATTCGCAAGCCCACGTGACTTACTCACATGCTGTCTCATTTGAAGGTCGATGAGAAAGACAGTGAAACATCACTTACCAAAAAGTACTTCATCGTGGAAATAGTTTATACTACTATATTGTAAGCTACAGTTTTTAGTGGTTCTCCACAGTCAGGTTTAGCTAAGGAGGAGCGGTTGCCCCGAGTGCCAATGTCTGCAAGGGGCGACTTCCCAGAAATATTTAATGAAAAATTTTGTGGTTTTCCAAATACAAAATTCCTTATAATTTTAAGCATAAGTTTGTCCTTGTCCCAGAAATATTTCCCTGTGTGATAAATGTGAAGTAAATGCTTTCGTGGAGTTCATCTTTGGAATACAACTCTTAACCCTCCAAGTGGTTTCGACGAGATATCTCGTCCATCTAATACGACCAATTTTGCTAACGACGAGATAAAAATCTGGTCAGTTTTTCTCATGGCGAGGTATTTCGTCCATCAAAATCTGGTCAGTTTTGCTAGTGACGAGACATCCTAGTCGAGACAACCACCAGGAGGGTTAAAAGAATCAATCCTTCCTTTCAAAAGCCGCCTATTACTATTCAGAGGTCAGAAAAAGTGATGAAATTCTTTTTTTCAAAAAGGTCTGAAGAGCACAAAGCAAGATAGAGGCGCCTTTTCTTACTTCTATCCTTAATTAATTGCCATCAAAAAATTAAATAGCGTGAGCAATAATTTAACAGAAAAGAATCTCTTTTTTCTCGTTATTTAAATGATCATACCTTTTATTATCTTCATTTTAAATTTCGTAAATTTAATTTATATTTGTTTTCATAAGCCTCATTTCCCCCAGATCTTCCAAAGTAAAGCTTTGCCTATGTTCATAGTAATCCTCCACTACAATTTAGCAGTGGGTGAATTCGATATATGCTACCATGATTCACAAAGTTGTCTAAAGAAGAGCATTCGATTTTTTTGGTTTTGATCCGATCTCCGCAAATCCTGAGATACGCGACTGATCTTTCCTCCCTTTCATCTCTACCCCACCTACCCTCCTGCTTTTTGCTTTTACTTCCTCCCTCATTGTGTTGTCTCTCTGGTGTTTGGCACAGCTTGGCCAAACATGGCCCTTGAGCTATAAAACCAGAAAACTACCAACCAATCTCGGCATCCTTGTTATCAATTTTACTCTCACATTTCTAACTTCATCGTTTTCAAAAACGTATAACAAAACTTTTACCTACCACTGGTATTTGTTTTCGGTATTTGTTGTTGAAAGTAAAAACTGATTACATCCATAGTGGAAATATTTTGGGAAGGAAATAGGACTCACTAAACTTTTGCAATTTTCATGTTAAAAAAAAATTGCTTCTTATTACTTTCACCACAACAATTAGTCATTTCGGAAATGTGCTTAAAGCCACTGAGAAAAAGACTAGAACATAAAAGCGGTAGAATTTTCGTTTGTAAATTACCGATAATGAGAATGTTGGTAATTTGAAAATTCTACCCACCACTCCCCAAAACTAGATGGGCAGAATCGAGTACTTTTAAGAATCGAATACTCGGTATTCGAGTATTTTTAAATATCGAATAAGTATTCAAATACATATACGAAAACCTATTTCTATTTATCGATATAAAGAATCAAGCAACTGAGGAAGACTTGTTCTGATTTTCCCAGCATTGTGATTAGCTCACTGGAATTGTGACACTGGATCTAACCCACTGCAAGAGGATCACCAGTGGATCATTGTTTTTGTCACTTATTAACGATAATTTTTGACACATGATCAACATGGATACGCATATACAATGCAACACTGCTACTGTGGTATCTGAATACTTTGGTAATTGAATACCTAGGATGATTGGGTACTAAGATTCGAATACCGAGTACTTTGATTTTCGAATACCTAGGATGAAAACTGATAGTCCAATTCCTAGGATGAATACTTTTGTATCCGAGTACTTTGGTGGGGCCGTCGTGGCTCAGTGGGTATGTCCACTGCGCTAGCAACCTTCGAGTTGTAGGCGACGCAGGTACGATTCCTTTCAGGTGAATTCCTCCCTGGGTGTATTTCTCTCTTCTGTGTCAGTAAAAATGTCTTTCTGTGTGTGTTTGTAAATCTTTCATGTATGTGTTTGTGTATTACTTGATATTGCATGTCTTGGATCTGACCAAATATGGCCCTTGCGCCATAAAACCCCAAATCAACCAACCGAGTACTACTTTGGTAGCCAAATATTTTGGTATTCATTCGGATACTTTGGTTTTCGAAAACTTTCGATGAATACTTTGGTATTCATTCGAATACTTTGAATTCAAATACTCTTGATAAATACTTTGGTTTTCGAATTCCTAGGATGAATGCTTTGGTATCCGAGTATTTTGGTATCCAAATACTTTTTCTTTCTAATACTTTGGTATTCATTCGAATATTTTTGATGATTTACTACTATAATTCATGTACGAGAAAAAAATCGAATACAACGAATACTTTTAAGTATCGAGTACACGAGTACTTTAGTATTGGAATGCTCCCATCGTTACCCAAAACCATTGCCATCACCACGTTAAACGAAAATTTCCTTTCATTCAAGTTTCCAGTGGAGTCATACCACTTGAATGTCATTCCTTTCTCT
Source organism: Meta bourneti (assembly GCA_933210815.1). Classification (NCBI taxonomy): domain Eukaryota; kingdom Metazoa; phylum Arthropoda; class Arachnida; order Araneae; family Tetragnathidae; genus Meta; species Meta bourneti. The sequence continues at coordinate 66,380,796 of OW119928.1, forward strand.
CTGCCCGCGGATCCTGGAAATGAATGCCCTTGATGAAAAACGATGGTTGGCCCTCGCACAGGATGCGGGACAACGAATTGCTGTCTCTTCAGCCTATGCCACAATCTGTCAGTCGGCCCCGTCCTCTCAAATCGGCCGGAAATATTTCATTAGATTGTCTCCTTTGTTAACAGCTTCTTCCTTCTGCGCTGGCCGAAGCTCCGAATAATCGAGATTTATGGTTCGAATTCTTTTATCTGCCCAGACCTCATTCCATTTTTGTTATTTTTAACAGTTATACTTAAAAGAGCGTGTCAAGCGAAATCGCGAGTGCATTTTTTAGATCTTTTTTCTTCTGCTCAGGGGGATGAAACGCTTCGTGTCCGATTTGTCGCTGTTACCGACTCGGAGTTGAACTTCTTGAGTTGGATGTTTCCTTGTAGTGATTTATCTTTCTTTAAAACCCTTGACCGATGACTTGTTGTCAGGTGCATCACGTTTTTACCTCCTGTTCCAGAAAATTTGTTCTGTTTTGAACCGTCTTAGTGCAACCAGGAATTCATTTCCTAGGTAGACGGAATTTAAAAGTTCAACATTTATTCCAAACTAGCAGACCCGCGCTGTGCTCCCGCGCGAAAGATGCCAATTGTGGAAGCACTTTGTTTGCAATATTTCAACATATCACCTAATTTAAGAAAAGACTCGTTCAAACCATGCGACTCAACTGCCTTCTCCCGTGTACCAGAGTACATCTCCAAATCTATACATATAAAGCAGAGTTGGCAATCTGTCTGTTCTCTACAAATCTATACCGTTTGCCCAATCCACACCAAATTTGGTACACTTATTCTTTGGAATCCCGCGAGTAACGTAGGTACATATCAACCCTCGTTCTATTTGTCTTGGGTGTGCAGAGGGGTGTAACGTCTCGTCATCCTGGACAGAGCACTTGCTAGGGTTCGCTGTCTCCAAGTTTGGTTGTGCAGATGACGTCAGAGTTAACATCTACAGGAGTCGCCTCTCAAGATTATCTTGACCCATCTTTATTAGGGTTATTGTAGATAAATTTCAGGGTATTCTTTCACAAAATTTGCTAAAGCTTGCGCACGTTTATTTTTCTCTATATTTGCATTTTCCATGATAGAAAAGTGATTTTTGGACCACTTTCAATCGAAGTTTAACCAATTAAACCCGAGCAACGCCGGGTAAATTCAGCTAGTGTAATATAAACTAATTTTAATATTTAATTTAATAAAATTATTTCAAGTCGATAAGAGAGAAATAGAAGCGTTTGTTTTCATAAGAATCCGACCAATTCGTCTAATCGCCAGGGTGCTGGCTTCTGGATTGAAAGGTTCAGTGGTTTGAATTCAGGATAAGATATAAACATTTATCCGTCTGGAATGAATGTGTGACCTCTATATGTGGGTTGCGCCTGGAATATATTGTACTAGCTGAATTACCCGGCGTTGCTCGGTTGAAATGTTTATAATTCAGCGTAATATTACTCAATGTTATTCCTATGGAGATTTCGAATTGTTTTTAGCCCCCCTGCAGATCCAGGATAAATCGAACGGGGTTAATATATTGCCTATGTGTCCCACAGAATTCTATAGAATGAATGTACCAAATTTAGTGTGAATTGGTCTGATATTGATCGTATAAATACGCAATATTATTCCTATGAGGATTTCGAATTGCCTTTAGCCCCCTGTACCATATCCATGATAAAAAAGACCACTTTCTATGAAATAATCTTACATTATCATAAAAATTTACATTCCAATAATAAAGCTACAGTTTAAGAATTTACAGACAGGATACATAAACGATATGATACTGAACGATTTTCAGCGCAACCGCACCCATCTGTGATTGCACCATACTCTAAGATTCTAAAAACTCCAAGGTCATCTTGAGAGACGACTCCTGTAGATGTTAACTCTGACGTCATCTGCATCGCCAGACCGGGAGAGAGCGCCCCAGGATGACGGAAAGTTACACCCCTCTGCACACCCAAGACAAATAGAACGGGATTTAATATGTAGCCTACGTTACCCGCAGGGTTCCAAAGTATAAGTGTACCAAATTTGGTGTGGATTGGTCTAACAGTGTAGGTTTGTATAGAGAACAGACAGACGGATGCCAACTCTGCTTTATATGTATAGATTTTAATATTTAATTTAATAAAATTATTTCAAGTTGATAAAAGAGAAATAGAAGCGTTTGTTTTCATTAAGAAGCCGACCAATTCGTCTAATTGTCAGGGTGCTGGCTCCTGGATTGAAAGGTTCCTGGTTTGAATCCATGATAAGATCTGAACATTTATCCGTCTGGAATGCATGTGTGGTCTCTATAAGTGGGTTGTGCCTGGAATAAGTAGTTATGTGAAATGTAACGTGAATCCATCCCCCGTGGTGCACTAGGGAAATGCAAAGTGGCTCACAAATTCGCCATTGTAGTATCATGAGTAATTTTCAGTTGGCTGGGCTTTAGAAAAAAATTCAAAAGATATCCATGCTTTCAAAGCCTCACTTCATTTTAGGTTTTGTCTTGCATTGTTTAGTTTCCATTTTGAAACGTATATGACTAATTCATTTATTTCAAAATTACACTATCCTGTCGATTTGCAATTTTATTTTGTTTTAATAACTAAGGCCATAGGTAGTAATAATCTTCCAGTTAGTGAAATGCTCAAAGCTATGGACACGTCATATTATGAAATTAAAAATCACTTTTTGTCAAATATTTCTCGATTCCTGCAATAAAATTATTCCTTTAATTGATAATTCAAATTTTTCAATAACCCTTTGAGCTGGTACTATTTTTTACGTTAAAACAATTACAAAATTCCGAATAATACTGCGAATGTTTTATCAATCTTTTTTCCTTACGAGAATGGAAGAGTAACGGATCAGCAACCGGAGGGTTGCGAGTTGGAATACAACCAAAGACTTTCGTGTACCAAGGGGTCTAGTTTCACGTTAAATCTGTCGTGGCCTCAAATGTCCTCACGTTGGCGTGGGGTGGAAGTTTGGAGAGAGGGGTGACAGCTCAGGTGTGACCTCCTCATCTGACCTGATCAAAATTATGTTGTTCCCGGACCATCGCCAATAGCCCGTTGTGTTGCTTTACTGCGCCGTTAATTAAAATACCTCTCTACCTTACGAGATATGAATGTCTCCATCGAGATTTGTTTATTCGCTACATAAAAACAAAATATCCGATAGATAAAAGTACTTTTTATGAAATAATTTCTCACTTTCTGTGTATTAAAATTATTTTTCAAATTGGCATTTGTCAAATGTCCCCAAAACCTTTTAAACGGATGCTACTTTTATGTTAAGACAATCCCAAATAACACTCCGTATGTTTTGTCAATCTTTTTTTCCTGCGAGATATGAATGTCCTCCCCATCGAGATTTGTTTATTATACAAAAACAAATTATATCCGCTTGCATATCTACACACGGAACTTCGCAATCAAGAGCACCGCGAGAACATCGATTTTACTAAATTAAGCGAAACCGACCCACTCGATTCGAAATTGCCCCTTTCCCATCCAAAGATATCGCTGAACTGGCAATTGAAGATTAAAAACTCGGAATATTTTCCAAACCGGACCGTTGTTAAAAATTCATTTACTGAGATGCAAAGTCGAGAATGTCTTTGATCATTCCATTTGGAAAAAAATCGCAAAAAATGTGCTTTGTTTGGTTCATTCGACACACGTAAAAAGTGGATGTCGCCAACCTACAACCTAATTGCGGGGTTAATGGCCATCACTCCAATTTAACTTATTCTTCATTTTCCCTTCTTAGGTGTCCACTGTCATTTCCGTGTTTGTCCGGTGTTAATGAAAATCTTCCTGTGTGGCTTCTAGGGCATTGTACGAGAAAATGCGCATTTTGTCGTCGGGTAGATCACACTGTTGGATATTAAAAAAGCTTACTTGAAAGCTTTTTGAGGTGTGCTTTTCGAAAACGCTTATTGTAGTGTTGCTTACTGTTGGACCTGTAGAAATATGTGCAAAACTGCAAATTCAATCATTTTGAAGTGTTGAATTTTCGAACTTTTGTGTAGACTGCAGACATGATAGCAAAGAACCAAGGATTGTTGGGCATTGCACGAGAAAATGCACATTTTGTCGTCGGGTAGATCACTCTATTTGAAATTTTTAAAAAGCATGCTTAACTTGAAAGTGTTTTGAGGTGCACTTTTTTGGTGAAAAAACGCTAATTGTACTGTTTTCTTTGATTACTGTTGGACCTGGAGAAATATGCTTAAAATTCATTGCAAGTTCAATAATTTTGAATTCTTGAACTTGTGGGTAGAGTGTAGACATGATAGCAAAGAACGCAATGATACTTCTACATTTAAACGTTCCTCATTTAAGGTATTTAATCTGTTCTAAAGGGAGCAATACATTCACCTTGACAGAATACTTAGGCAAAGAAAGTCGGAATAAATTGCATGTCATTCAACCGTCTGCTAAGGTTTTTATGTAAACAAGTGAAGGAAAAACATGTTAATTTGACGAAAGAGCACACATTACTCCTAGATGTCTATTATGCGGAGAACCTGTTCAAATATTTTCCTTGTAGTATATTTTTATTGGTTGGACACATGTTTTGATGGAACTTTCAGGTTTTAAGAACCAAGTTGGACCACTTGGTATTGCTCATTTTCCCTTAAAACACTTTTTGAAAGATATCTATCTTTTAAACATATTTCAACTACATACAAACACATAAAAATATTGGTTACATAAACTATATTTAGAATAACTTTTAAGGAATCACAATTGACGAAAACGAATAAAATGAGTATTTAGTTATTTTCAAATTGAATCCTCCAGTTAGAAGAGACGAACTCGAAATTTTCGAGTTTCGTTTTTCTGTGGTTTTGGGTTCTAAGACAAGATTCACAAGCTGTAAAGCTTATTTCTTCGATTACTTTTACTCGATTTGATCTCCTTGTTCAGTGATTGCGAGACTTGAGCTACAGAACGCAAAACCACGACAAAAACCCGAGTCTAGAAAAATTCAAGTTATTCCCTTTTCGAACTTGATCATTCAAATTGTTTCTCCAAATAATTGACAATCTTTAATCAGGATTTTCCAAACAAACCTTAAAAAGGCGTTATTTTTTTTAGTTTCAAGGCCTTTGCTGACAGTCCCTAAAATTTTGGAAAAACCTTAGGTTTTTTTTTTTACAAGAGCACGACATGTTTCAAAATTACGAGGCGCTGTCTTCTGTGTCGAATATGCTGTCAATATTTGTGTGCTTATTTTGCCTAACAAAGAATACTTAAAATTTTTAGCTATTTGAGAAATAATCTTTCTTGGGGTTACTAGCCCGTTCATAAAAACTACGCATAAGATAAATAAGTTGTAAATATTGTAGATTGATCTCAAGCCGGAGACCAGATACGAACTTCCAAATATTTTTTATCAGGCCCACAGACCAGATACGGTCATCCGGACAGGTTTTCCCAGCCCACTGACCAGATGCAGCCCTCCAAATATTTTGATGGACTCTCCGTAAACCAAATATGGCCCTATGGACAGGTTTTCCCGACCTACGGTCAGATACGATCCTCCTAACAGGTTCTCCCGGCGCGCAGATCACATATTCCTAGAGGATATTCATTTAGAAAAAATAAGTATTTAAAGAAGCAGCAAATTGGAGCCTAGCGTTATTTCGCAAATACCTACTTTAAAATTTGAGCAAGCAGTTTTATGAATATATTCCTGTGTTAATTTTTTCTGATCTCTTAAAAATAATATGCATTCTTCCACCCCATCTATAAAATATTTGCCTTTCCTCTTACTCGGAACAGATCCCCATCAAAAGGCTTTCTTATCCCAGGAATTCTAACTCGCCAGATTGTGGTTTTCTCAGCGAACCTCATTCTAAACGTCTGTGACCACCTGTTTACATTTACCTCCCCCTCCTTAAGCATTACGCTCCGCAGGATCAAGCTCGTGACCCGTTGTGGTTACAGCATCAACCGCCACGTAGGGGGGTTTAGGATCAGGAGTATGATGAAAAGTTGAGTGGGGAGGGTGGCAGCGTCGTTCTGTGGGTCCCATTTCCGCCATCAGATGGTTTGAGCTGTCCCCAAAAATGTTTTTCTGACGTCTGGTGATTAATTTTCCTCTCAAACCTCCCGAACCGAGTGAAACGTCAATTTAAGATGATGGAAGAGTGGCTCTAAAAGTCCTGCCAGTGGTTTGGGGCTGTTTTTGTTTATTCATTGATGATTTTTTCTGAGTTTAAGCTCCGCTCTTTACGCCCGCTCGTTTTTTTGCGCAAGAGAGGATTGAGTAGATCATCGAGATCTCCAGGATTGCCGTGGTATTTGCCTTGCTCGAAGAGTAATTTCACATAGGTTCATTGCCATATTATATCCACAGAAACTTGTGATACAATATAGTGCAATTTTTATAGTTGCGAATTGTTAAGTCTCGATAGTACTGCAGGGACTCATTGTCTGTTTTCTCTCAGGATCAAAGATACCCTTTTGCAAGTGACTTAATCCTGAAATGTATTGAAATAATTGTATAATTCAGAAAATACCGATCAATCGGTCTCAGGGCGCTCATTATACCACATTTCTATTGACCCTCCAAGTGATTTCGACGAGATATTTCGTCCATCAAGATCTGACCAATTTTTTAATGACCAGATATCGCGTCATCAAGATATTGCCGAGTTTTGATGATGACGAGATCAAGATTTGGTCAGTTTCCTTCTAATGACGAGATATCTTGTCCATCAAGATCTGGTCAGTTTTGAAATTGACCAGATACCTCGTCGAGACAACCACTAGAAGGGTTAAAAGAGGAAAAACTACAGAACACGTTTAGATGTAGTAATTTAAATTATGCATTAAAAAGTGTACAACACAGCTTATAAATTTGTATTGAAATAGCAACCTTTAATTATGCAAGACAAGATCTGTACAATCCAGTGCATGTGCAAGAATTTATTTTAAAAATTAAAAGATGTAATTGTGGCGACCAATTGGTTTAGTGGTCAGGGGGCTTCTGGATCGAAAAATTCCTGGTTCTAATGCGGGATAAGCCATGGTAGTTTGTTCGTCGAGAGAGAGAGCCCTCCCCCGTGTTGCACCAGGGTAATGCAAAGTGGTTCACAAATCCGCCCTTGTAATTACATAATAAATAACGTTCCATTGGCAGTACATGACAAAAAAACGTAATATTTTGTCATATATTTGGAAGATACATCAAGAATTCGTTGGTTAATAGCTTTGTACGATAGTCTCTAAGTTAAAACTAGAATTTTGATTGTGAACAATGTTACCTTGTAGGTTTGGTTTTTCAGCAGCAGATTTTAGCTAGCATTTTTCTGCAAGCTTAGTTGAATATCTTTCTAAAACGATCAAACATTTCAGATTGTTTTGTTTTCATAAGCTTTAATGAATATTGTTTACGTGGAGAGTTCATAGAAAACCATTAAGAATCTCCTTAAAAAAAACCGGTGGCCTTTTTTCCATTTCCCCATACCAGACCTACATATTATAAATGCAATACTACACCAAAGAATATTATTGTGAAAATTATATAAATGAACAATTTCCTTTCGTAAGCCCGTTGTGTTGCTCTAGTCAAAAGAATTGAACGTTAATTGAAACGTGTGACGTTAACGTGTGACGTTAATTGAAATACCCCCCTTTCGTAAACACGAAATATTTATTTTCTGGCAATGAAAGATTAAGTATAAATTTAAAGGACGGCAACACTATTTAAAGAAAACATTTTTAAACCCGAGTTTTTCTTTATTTTTGTCCTCATGATGGTGGACGTTTAGTTCCACCAAAATTGCTTAAACAGTTTTATCATCTTAATTTTATCTTTATTAATAATTTTTTAAAACTTTTGCACTTAAGAGTTGTATTATTCGTAATCATTGTCATTTGTTGAATAGCTCACTAAAGCTATGCATTCTGCAAATTCTTGTTTCTCAGTGCTTTGTTTTAAAAAACCGTGAAGTTTATAAAACGAGCAAATGGGGACGAGGGTCTAAATGAAAATCAATGAAAAATTAAGTATAAATTTAAAGAAGGATGGCAACACTGTTTAAGTAAAACATATTTAAACTCGAGTTTTTCTTTTGTTACATTTTTTCCTGATGATGGTGAACGTTTCGTTCCAATGAAATAGCTTAAATCAGTTTTATCATCTTGGTTTATCTTTATTAGTCATCTTTCGATACTTTTACATTATTGGCTAAGAGTTGTATAATTTGTACTCACTGGCATTTGTTGAATGGCTCACTAAAACTCCATTGTGCATTCTTTTTAGAGTTCTTTGTTTTAAAGAACGCTTGCAAAACGAGCGAACCGGGACGAAGATATCAGATTAATTAATTATGGTAGTTACGGCATGTGGCTTCCTATATGTCATTTCATATCGGTCACTCCCTAGCCTGTGATATTCATTCCCTCTTTTCTGATGGTGCAGTACCGGCGTTTTCAAACCAGTTTGAATGATAAACGGCACGGCCTTTCAAAGGTCACCAATACTATCTCCCAGAGTTCGCAAACTACCTTCGTTTTCTCGAGTCATTCCTTAGAACTTTTTATACGAGTAAAGAAAAGGTATGGCAGACATTTCTCCTCTTGAAGATACTTTCTGGGTTCGTTGACTGTGGAGCATCCTTTGGAGCTCATTCCTGGGAAGATTATCCAAAAGGAACTTCTGTCAAATTGTGTGTGGATAACTTTTTGGAGGTCTTCCTCTGATATATCGTTGGGATGGATCTATTTAACTGTCTGCGGGGGATGATGGATAGTGATGACTGTCTAACTGGGATGTGTCGGGAAGAGCTTCTCTAAATGGGTGGTTTGGAAAAATTGTCTTCGCGATCTCGACTTCCGTAAGTATCGCATGTCGCATGTGAGAACTTTTTTCTTGATGTCAGATAATTTGGGGTGCTGTGCAACGGAGCCGTATAGGGGTGGGTGGGCTTCAAGAGATCAAACCCCTTCTCCCCCTTTTTATCTTGGAGGTACAAATGCGTTTTTGTAAGCAACCAGAATTTGTGGTAGCTTGTGAAATAACTATTATTATTTAATATTTAATGGGTGAAACGTCGTGCACGCGTGTGCATTCGGAATTACAGATGTAGTTGTGCACTTCCTCTGACATGGCTTACTCTCATGACAATTTTTACTCCTACATGACTAATTTATTGATTTATTTTACACTTATGGTGTTCGCTTCACACACAGTCATCGCTGACAAACTTAGAAATTTCGTTTCTGGTTTTGACATCATTTTATCCATACAACGTTTTTACTGTTTTATCTTGGGTTTGTCAGCTTGTCCATCTTTGAACCTTTATCCATTAAACCCAATCAACCAACCTGATCCTAGACAATATGCCACCTTCGTCTCGCGTTCAGCTTCGAAAAGGTACTAAGATTGGTTGGGGTTTTTATGGCGCAAGAGCCGAATTAAGCCATGCTGCGACAAACACAAGATAAAGATAATTTTTATGCAGAGGAACAACGTCACAAGTCTGGAGTTTCTATATGCATTTGACTTCTCTTGAATTCAACTCACTAAAACTGAGTTGAGTTGCGAAGAAGTTGAATGCATATAAAAATGCCATGTTTCTGTATAAGACAGACTTGTGAAGTTATTTCTCTTACCTTAAAATTCTTTTTAACTTGCGTTTGGCGCAGTTTGACTGAATAATAAATCTGACCTTTGCGCCATAAAACCCAACCAACTAACCAAAGCAATATCTACATAAATATTGCTTTGGTTAGTTGGTTGGGTTTTATGACAATATCTACATAGATATTGCTTTAGGCATGCCTCTCCTATGGGTTTAGTTACTTTCTCAGGCTTTTCGTCGCATTATCTTTTAATTATATAAAGGTTTTAATTGCTGATTAAGTGGGGAAATCCCATCTAGTCATTTCTCTTGAGACGATTTTTAGCCTTCGTAATTTGATTTTGTTAAGGGCAACCCAGTTTTTATATATTTAATATTTTATTCTCCCCATTTATGTCTTTTATACTCATCGTTTCATGTATTTTTAGTTAGCTCCAATTACCATCAATGTATTTTAACTCTATCTCTTACTTTTTATGTTGATGACGACATATTTTAATGTAACATTTGCTGTTTTCGTGGTTTTGATTAGTGTTTTTAGTTCATGTTTGTAATCTGTTTAATGTTGCTTTGACAACTAGTTTTTTATTTGCTTTTTATTGGGTTTTATTTGGCCTGGTTTAGCGTAGAGAGAGCTTTCCCATATTGGATCTTACGCTAACCAAACCAACCAGATTATGAAATTAACTCAAAATATGCTATTTTTAAGTTTTGATATTTTCCTCCATTTTAGCTATAAGTTGACACGCCAGAAATCTTTTAAGGAATTTATACTTTAAATTTTGTTGTAGTTTTCAATGACATACATCGTATACACGGAGTTCCTGAACAGTCAAGAGTAGAGTTCGATTCCTGTTTCTACCCTGGTGTATTTCTCTCTTCTGTGTCAGTGTGACGTTAATTAAAATACCTACCTACCTATGCCTCTTCTGTATCAGTAAAAACTTTCCTTGTATGTATATCCATTTACTGGGAAAAAAGACATTGTTCGGTGCTGCTTGACCAGATCTGGCTCTTTTGCCATTAAGCCAAAAACCTAAACAGTCCAAAATGCACGTTCGAGCAATTGCGTAACGTAGAGAAATGGTATTTAAAAAACTTGGCATAAACCAGTCTTCTACTTTTTATACATTGTAAAATTTTCTCAAGGTCTTTCTCGTCCGTTGCAATAGTAATCCTTTATCTTTGCATTAGACAATCGCATTAATATTAATTCATATTCAAGTGAGAAGCAGTATTGAATGCGTTAACAAACCACGTACCTGACACTTAATTTTAAACGATTATATAATTCCTGAAACCAGATTTTAAGAGATGCGTCAAGTTAATGGAGTGGAATATAAAGTACAATAACTCTTGATCAGTATATCTTGATAAGATTACTACGCGTATCTCCGTGCTCTACACCCGAATTTGGCTATTTTCTTTGTAAGTTAATGGGAAATCTGCATTGTAATAGATCTGGTCGAGGGTACGCTAGATATTACTATGGTGAATGCAGTGACGCAATACTGCCATGAATGGTTTATTTAAGTAATTATGTACAACGCATTTAATTGTTATTTACACGGACCTTATAAGTATTACTCCATCTAACTAAACCGTTCCGTGCAAACCTGAGTTTCAAACCCTAAAAGGAATTACAAACCTTCCGTGCAATGGAGCATACCTTCTCTCACATCGTTCCTGGCGTGTACCTAGGAATCAAACCCTTAAAAAACCCACTATACAACGGAACACACCGCGATTCCACCTTGCGATCTCCTCTATAGACTGTCCGACTCTCGCTGCTTTTTTCTTCCTCATTGTCCAAGAGGCCCCCTATTGGCCGGGTCCTGTCGACCCATGGCGTCCCCTTGTGAAGAAAAGGGATACGAATCTCACCAGTAGACGATCCTGTTTGCCGGCTTAGTTTCAAAATTGTAAATATTCTCTAATACAGAATCCATTCTGTGGCTATGATCTCGGCATACTTCACATTTGTTGAATGTCTAAGTTCAAGTATTACCAGGGAATAAATGAGCGTGGAAGGGGGACATCTACAGTACCGAATCAGTTGCCCTCCTCTTTCCTATATTTTATGTTGTCCCAAGGTGGAGACCAAAAATTACACAAATGTGTATAGATAACAGCAGTCTCAATATTTTGTAGTTTTATGTACTTAAGTTTCTTTTTAGGTGTATATGGTGTCCAAACATATGGTTTAAATATTGGTGCTCAGCCGGGCCCCATCTTCACTCGGGGCCTCAATGCCAGGTTAGATGACTGACCCCAGTACCAGTTTAGATAATGAAGCCAAGACCAGTTTAAATTACGAGATCTTTAATAAATTAAAAATGTCGATTCCATGTACTTCGATGTTTACTTGCTCAAATGTAAAAATATTTTGTAAGTTATTCTATTACACCCTTTAATATTTTAAGCACAGAAAGCAAGTATTATAAAAGTACAAAAACAGTTCATGATTCCCGGTCCCTTACAAGCGGGGAAGGGAAAGAGGTTGGGGCGACATTTTTTGTACTGTTCTGTGTCAAGTTTTTGCATTGTAACGTGTAGTCCTTTGTCAAGTTGGCTTTTTCTGTTCCATCTCCACGGTATGAATAGCAAAATTGTGCTTTAACTACACAAGAACAGAGAAAATTATACATTTGTGCGTTAAACATTGAGTACTTGGGATGCATATTTTTTTATGATGGGTTTGTTAATAGTAATCTAGTACTTGGTTCTAAAGAGCAGACCTTGAGTGGCTAGGTTTGCCTCTCTAATCAGACCTAGGGCCTGAGTTGGAACCGCTGTGCATGGGTTTCATAAGAATTTTTAGAGAAAAATCGTAAACTCGTCACAATGTAATTTCTCGGAACGAATTCGTACGGCACCTCTGTCGCGAGTTGGTCGGAACCATCCCCGCAATCCCCCCCGCACGTGTCCCACCAACCCCCCAGCATCCGGGCATTCGTTAATTCCGTCTGATTTAATACACCTCCCGTCTCTCGCGTCCGTTTTTAATAACAGCGCTAAAACGCTTTGTGAAGTGCACTGAAGAAAAGAAAAAAAATGGCTGAAAAACGGGGGGAGAACGCGAAAAGTTTAGTCCGATTCACAAAACCACCCCTCCCCCTTATATCTCTCGGCGTTTCGGGATATTGAAAAGATTCGTCAAATTCGATTGTCAAACACTTCGTTTGGAGACACGTGACTCCAACGCCACCTCGCGGTGGGAGAGTTAAACACACCGCCTTTATAACCCGGCGGAGAATGGGAAGTCCCCCAATCTGCAAAAAAATGAAAATCAGAAATGAAAGGGGAAATAGGGGTTAACGGGTCTCTCAACAATAGAGAATTCCTCTCAATCATACCCTACCTATCCCCCCTCCGGGCAAAGTATTCTGTGAGCCTTGTGGGCTACGGTTAACAGTTTATTCCTCCCAATAAATTTCGGCAAGGTCTTTTCGCAACAGAAACGGAAGTAAATATTTGATATTGGTGACAAAAGTTTCGGGCTTTGAATTCTGTGCTTCCATCGGCTCCCTTTTGTTGGGCTGTTAGTTTGCAAAGGGTTCTGGAGTAACGCAAGCGACAAAATGGTTTGTGTTTTGCTGGATACGACGCATTCATCTTGTAATTCAACACCATGCGATCGAGTGAGCTGATAACGGTGAAGCTTTCGCATCAAATATTCGAGAAATTAAGTTCGGGTCAGCGGGCTCATTCCTTTTTCGTCTTCTAGACTTCGTTTGTTAATGTGTTAACATTTTCGAGAAGGAATTCTCTGTTGCATTCTGAATACATTGAAGGAAACAAATTAGTTCATTTTCGTATGCAACTGCAACGTACGAATTCGTTTTAAGTTGAGAGGAAATATAAAATTATGCTAAATGAATTCCTGCATTTCTGAACATAAACGGTCCACTGTAACCCAGTTAGAAGAGCAACGGATTAGCAACCGGAGGGTCGCGAGTTCGAAACTAAGTCCAGCCAAAGACCGTCGTTTACACGGGGGCTGGTGCACGTTAAATATATCGTGCCCTCAAATGTTCTCACGTTGGCGTGATGTGGAAGTTAATAGGGTGAGGCACCATATCACACACACCTGTTGCAAGGTTTGTTTGAGTTATTTGTTATGGAACATATGCCAAGTCTGGCCAAGTGCTTTAAGCAACTTGCTGAAAGCACCCACACTGGAATGTCACAACATTATAACCACCCAAAACAAAGTATCCAATCTTTTAATTTTGATTGTTTGGAGAGTGGGTTGCCAACTCAGGTGTTGACCTCGTCAACTGACCGTGGTTCAAAATTACGAGGCGTTGTCCTTGATCTTTCCCTTGGGGATTTATCCCGGACACGTCGCCAATATCCCGATGTCTTGCTCCAGGGCGACGTTAATTAACTACCTACCATCTGAACATAAACTTTAATTTGAATTACGTGCCATAAGGCTGCCTTCGCACCAAGAAAATCCGAGTCAAACCGCGTCAATCAGAATCCGTAGAACTGACTAACGAAGATTCGGAAATTTGCCTAAAAAGTAGCCTTGTTCGTCTAAAAACCCTTTAAAGTGCCTCAATGCGGAGCATTCCACTTCGATGCTCTAATTTCACACATGCAATAACACAAATTAACATATGTTAAAAAATTGTATTTCATCACAACAGCTATTGCTGTTATTTCTCCGGAAATGTTCCTAAACACACACTTGACAAAGATGGTATGAGAGGCATTTTCTGTCAAGTTAAATATAAATTGCGGTAGTGTATGCTGCGATACTTGTTTAATGTGTGTGACGTCAGTTAGCTTGTTTTTCAAATACGATTTCAGCATTTCGCCGACAAAATTTTTGAATGGTTCGAATGAATTCGGCTCGAAGAATGAATTCGAATTGGTCTATGATAGTTGATTGGTCAACACAAATTAGATAAAACGCCAAACGCTGTCAAAAACGACGATAAACTTCATTTGAAGTAAACTTCGATACGCGTGATACGAGAACATTTGGACAGCAGGAGCAAAATCTGCACAGACCGTCTGCTTTGTTTGCACTTAAAATCCATCTCATTGAGAATTTCAGTCGGAAAGCTACCGATAATCGAAATGCCGGTAATTTGCAAGCCCTGCTGAAAGCTAAAGACCTCCCAAAGAGTACTTGTTGAAAAGAACTCCGAAATCCTTCCTTCTGACTCTCCACAGCTTTTCGTTCCCAATTATCATTCCGCATGCACCCTATCCTCACTCGAAATCCCCTCACAAAAGACTGCCAACTGCGACACCATGCCTTCACTCCCATCAGAAGAGGCTTTTCAGACAAATCCCCCAAAGCAACTGCCAAGATGTCTGGCTTGAGAGGATTGTCCCGATCGTTCTTTTCAATGGGACCCGTCAGTGGGTCGCCTATATCTACCGATTCTCACGTCTGATGTAGATCTCGCTATTTTGTTGCAGGGTTTTCACAAAAGGTGCTTTACCTGAATTAGGTAAGTACTTGGAATGAGACATCAAGGCGTCGTTGATTCACGCGTTTGCCTTCAAGTTGCTAAGTTGGCTGGGTTTTGTGATGTAGGCCATGTCTGTATTTATATGATCACAAGGGACTATATTTTGTTGACCTAAAAAAAGGCTTAAAAATAACCTCAAAATATGCCTATAAATGACCTAATAAATTAATTGTATACTTAGCAACAATTAGCAAAATGTTTTCCAAAACAGACAATTTTCCCATCCAACCTCTTAGTATGTTTCAGAGCAATGTTGTAACAGGTTTAATTACTGTCTTTCTACCATGATAACTCTGGGCCATCTTGGTTCAATGCATTTACCCACTACGCTAGCAACCTGCGAGTCGTAAACGGCGCAGATTAGATTCCTCCCTGGATGTATTCTCGCTCTCCCGGATACCCAAGCGATCTTTTCTTGTTTTCATCCTACTATTCGGTTCACCAATCCCTCTTTTCCCCCCGCATTTTTTTTATCAACGTCATGTGTTTGGCGCAACTTTGTCAGATGTAGTCCTCGCGCCATAAAACCAAAAAAACAACCAACCAAAAATGCTCTCAAACTCCTAAATTTACCGAAAAATGACAATTCTTATAAAAACTACATTTCTAGAATCAGGTGAATGCAAACGGAATTGTAGGTAGTTGACCATTGACTACATACAATTCCGTTCGTATATTTCTCTTTTCTGTGTCAGTAAAACTTTCATTGTGTGTGTCTATCACTTGATGTATGTCTTGTGTCTGGCGCAGCGTGTTCAAATATGGTCTTGCGCCATAAAACCCTCAAACCAACCAACCATTGAGCACACGAAAACAAACGACTCCTATCGCTCTCGGTAGATCCTTTGGTAACTGAGACCTTTAGCAAGGAGTTCCAGTTCAATTTAGCTATATCTTTGTAAGTATTAAGTCGAGAATGTTTGAGTTTTGTATTTATAATCCTTTTTTCTACATGGTATTCAATGGGAGGACATGACCGGGGTAATTCAGAACCGGCTTTAGCTAAGCTATCCGCCAATTCATTGCCTTGCAAAAATAAACATACTTTTGTATAATAAACTGTTTGGACCAGCCTATGTGGTGTATAAGCTTTGGAGAGTACTGAGTAATAAGGGCTTTTTATGTAATGCTTAAACTCGTGATTTCATTATTGCCCATACTTACTGTGAAACGTTCAGTTAAAGCACGCAGAGATAATGAATCAAACCATAATAAAATAATACTGTAAACTAATTATAAAATCATACCTGAAAAATATAATACTGTTTTAGTATTATGGTTTGGTCACTAAAAATGTATTTGAACACTGAAAAATATGGAACTACTGTTCTATTTTGTATCCAGTGGAAATAAATCACAACAAATTTACTTAGCAGATAAGATAACAGATAGCTGAGACATGCCCAGTAAAACAAAAATTTAAGAGTTCAAGCTTGCAGAGGAAAATGTATAAACATATTTTCATATATAAAAAGACATACTATATAAAACACACATATATACTATATGCATATATATAAAGACACCAGACTAGGGATCCATTACAGTGTGATATGTCAGCCACTGATCATAATAGAATTTATTGCAATTCAATATACAGTATATGGATATTGATATTCATGTACTGTGTATTCTTTGTTGATTGTTACAAGATCGATTTTTAATTTGTGCATGATCATATCTTTAAATACTGATCTCCGTTTCTTAGGTATAGCATTTTGAGCGTTTGAGTCTAGTTGGGGGCCTTACTACGCAAAGAAATAAAATTGCCGTATAATCACCATGAAGATATTTCGAATTATAAGCTACACATCTCACGTTTTTCATCCACACAATAAGACTTCTATCCACACCAGAAGAAAGGGTTTCTTTTTTCGCTATGTAATTTTCTAATGATTAACGTTTTCAACGATCAGATTTTGCGAGAACGTGACGACGATCAGGTTTATGAATTGGCCAATCGGATTTTTTTTTCTCAGGAAGCTCTAACGAGACGCGATTGGTTAATGGTCATCACGTGGTCTCTATCACTCCATCGATTAAAGTTCTTAATTTTTTATTGTTTCGATGAGATCAAATAAGCGAGGATGTGGTGGCCACTAGGAAAAACGATGATTTCATTGGTCATTGAGCACTTTTACGTTTCGTAATGACCTCTAATTGGTGGAAATGGTAGTTACAGTGGCTTTTTTCTCTTAACTGGGTGAGACGATTTTCACGTGTGTATTTACGAAAACAGCTAGAGGGTAAGGTTGATGGAAAGTAAGTGATAAATTCAAAAGCACTCAATTGCGGTTGTTTCTGAAACTAATGCTTCAAATTAAAGGCTTCGATACAACGATGAAAGCGTTCGGTAATACCAGTCTATAGTAGAATTACATTTTTGTTCTAGAAGTTGATTTGATACGATGATTTTGGCGAGAATGAGTCATTTTTCATCACGCTAAATGTAGACGGCAGTAGTGTTTCTGTAGCGATACGTGTTTCCTGTTCGTATTCTGAACGTGACGATAGTTGGCTTGTTTTTCGATTGCGATTTCGTCGTTTGGCCTACTAAAATTCCAAAGAATAAATCCCGAATTGATCTGATAGTTGATTGGACAACGGCGATCAGATTAAATGCCAAACGTTGTCAAAACGGCGATAAACCACGTTTGAAGGTAACCCCGATGTGTATCCTGCGAGGGCATTTGAACAGCAGACGTAAAATCTCGCAGACCATCTGTCTTGTTTCCACTGAAACTCCCCCTCATAGAAGCATCTATATTACAAGAATAAAAGAAATGAAACTTATGGTAGGTAGTTATTTTACGTCGCACGGGAGCACACAACGGACTATTGGCGACTGTTCGGGATTAATCCAGAAGGGAAAGATCCAAGGACAAGGCCTCATAATTTTAAACCAGTCAGATGACGAGAACAACATCTGAGCTGGCACCCCACTCTCCAAACAATCAAAATTAAGAGATTGTGTGCTTTGTTTTGTGGGGTTATAATGTGACTTTCCAGTGTGGGTGCTTTCAACAAGTTGCTTGACTCACTTGGCCACATGTTTCATAACAAATAACCCAAACAAACCTTGCAACAGGTGATATGGTGCCTCCCCTTCGTACTAGGTTTAATGACGGGCCCCAGATCCATGTTTTATCATGAGCTCTTTATGAAATGTAAATACGTATTCCAAACAAGGTTTAGAAATTAGGAGCAGAAAATCGGACGTCAATACCGAAACTACCGATTTTCACTCTGTGGGCTGCAAGAATGGCATAGGTGAACAGGGGCGCACCCAGGATATTAATCTGGAAGGGGTTACATTGGAATAGATTTCTTTCTTGCGTGTACATACTCCATTTTTGTAAGGGGCGTAATTTCAAATATTAAAATGTCGACCCAAAAATCAATCCTTTCTGGTGTGCTGCTTGGCCAAATAACCCTCGCGGCATAAAACTCACCTAACCAACCTTTCAGGTATGGTGAGTTCCCACCTGGAATCCCACCCCCTTGAAATGGTTAATACTTGGTATGTAAATGTTCTAGATACATTAACCCACTGTGTCACGAGATTTCCGAATTTGTAGTATTGCCCCACAACACACATTTTGATTAAATGACCACATCTATTGGTTGAAAGAATCCTAGGTAAGGTTCACGTTCAAAAGTGGTTTGCAGATAGAATAACGGATATATGCGTATGAACCCAGGGATTAAGGCTGGTAATGTTTATTTTTAATGCGCTCATCACTGACGTTTGTGAACTGACGGCTATTTGTGAAGGAGCACCCAGTGATCGTCGTTACACCTAACGGACAACCACCAACATCCAGGCGCTTACAAACCGAGATTCGGACCCGGGACTTACTGGGTGGTAGACACGCTATGACCACTATACCAGATAGGAGATCAGAATACTAAGGTAAATAAATCTTCCGTGTCAGGTCAAAAGGGGTTAGGTCAAAATGGATACTTCCCAGAATTTTAAGTTTTATATTTCACGCTTTCTCAAATATTCAGGAAGAGAAAGAAAGCATCATGCTGATATAAATAATTGTGATTTAGATTTATGTAGTTTTGATTTCAAGCATATTATATTTTTTAAATTATAATGTTGCACTTGAACTCCTTTGGACTCATCAAAGTCAGACTTAACCTCAGGACACGGAAGAAATATTATCTCAGGTCTAGGAGAGTTTCAGATGGACGGTTGAAGATAAAGGATGTCCCTTAGAAACTAAAACAACTAAATTTTTGTTTTGTACAAAATCCAATCAAAGTGTGATAACTCTTCATTCATAAATGAAAAAAATATCAAAGGGTTAATTGAGCTCTGAGCTTCTACAAACTTGGCGCTCACGACGTATTAACTATTTTGGGAAGACAGACTATAAATCTGGAAACGCAAAAGTTTATTCTTCAAATTACACGTTACCTTACCATTCTGTTCCCTCCCGTATCATAATTTGCGATAGACACTTTCCACTACATCACAATTGCTTAATTAGGATTTCCGAATCACCGCCAAAATGAGGCACAAATTCATCCCGAATAGAGCCATTGGCGATTGATAAATCGACAACCACTCTGGAGAAATAATGGCAATGCACGATAAATCGTCAATCGGCGAATCAAAAGGGAATAATATTACTTTGCCAGGCCCCCCGAACGATTGATTGCTATTGGAAGTTCACAAAAACCGCGCACAGCGAAGGAAATGCACCTTTTTACTTAATGGAAGCTCTTTTTTCTTCTCTCTCAAAACCTTATCTTCTAATGCCTTTCTGTTACGGAATAACAGAATTGGAAAAAATACCAAAAACAGCAATGAAAAAATACTCAAGATGGAAAGTGGAAGAAAAAAGAAAGGGAAAAAGTAAAATATAGAATAATACAAAAAAATCTTTTGCGTGCGTCCCGTTGAGCCACATTAGTTCCATTTGTCGGCTTTCTCAAAATGGCATCGGCAGCGGCTCCTAGCGTTGGCCCCACGCACTATCGCGACGGTGGTCTTTTGGAATAAGTTGATGAACACGGAATAAGTTTGCGTTTGATGGTTGCACCTGAACTCTTAGCCTTTCCCCCACTTTGATTTTCCAGTGGGTTTTTTAGATCTTTATATTGCTCACTTTACTTCTTTATTACGATTGCTTTGCTTTTATGATAGATCTGTTTCTTCTGTTACTTGATTTCTCGGGGCATTAACGAAACTTTTATTGCTCTGATCCCAGGGACCGCATATAGGGGGTAAGGGATCTGGTATCGTGGCCCAGTGTCTAAGGGGCCCCCAGAAGTTTCTTTGATGTTATGCGCAGTCTGTTTTTTTGCTTCGAAAATTTAAAGTATTTTATTGTTTTTATAGGTTCGATTCCTCCGTGAGTCGGATCTTTCCCTTTGGGATTCATCCCGGACCGTCGCCCATAGCCCGTTGTATTGCTCCAGTGCGACGTAAATTGAACCTCCCTCCCTGAGTATATTTCTCTCTTCAGTATCAGTAAAACTGTCCTTCTGTCTGTATGTCCGAAACTTGACGTTTGGCGCAGTTTGGCCAAATATGGCTATTGCATCACAAAACTCCACCGCCTATTGTTTGTATAATTGTAAATATGTAAAGGAAAAGAGAAAAAGTTGCACACATATACAAGTTGTACATTCAGTGCTTGGGATACATATTTTATTTCACGAGAAACCCATCATCTAAACTTGATACTGGGTCCCGAAGTGCAGGTCCTGACTTATCCGCTTATTCTGTTATAATATTTAGGCTCAGCTGATTGACGTGCAGATTCAGGTTTTAAGTTAAGTAAGTAATTCAGTTATAAGTTAATTTTTTTTTTCTTTAAACCTGTTTTATGGGGCGCATCTCAGTCTTCCTATCTTTTTAACTTTTCATGGCTCAGAGAGTTTACCCACTTCGCTAATAATATGCGAGCTTTAGGCGTCTCAGGTTCGATTCCTGTACCTTATCCTAATTGTATTTCTCTCTTCTGTGTCAGTAAATATTTTCATTGTGTGTGTATGTCTATTGCTTAATGTTGTCTGTCTTGGGCTTAGCTCAACTTGATCAAATATGGTCATTGCGCCATAAAACCCAACCAACCAATCTTACACTAATAGTTTTGATGAATCCTGCTATTGTAGACTTTCATATCCCGCGTTTAATATAAATTAAGCCCTTTCTTATTCGCATGTGTTTAAATAAACATGAGTTCACTGTTGATACCCCTCAAGTTTCACGACACAAGAGCGTATGACTAGACAAAACGCGATATTCATTACTCTTTTTTCAACTGAAGTTCTGCGGCGTTCATACTGCGATCACAACGAACTCCGATGGCTCTTCCCGACTAATATTTATCTACTTAATTCCAGCACACTAGACGAATGGATCAAACCCTCAGGGGAAGTTCATTAAGTGTTCGGCGACACTAACAAAGATGTAGGAGATTGAAACAGCATACCCCATTGGAAAACGTTCTTTATGACAACAGCCTTCGTGTTCCTTAGGTAAACGAGCTCCCATTTTTCTCCCTTTTCTAATCTTTTTCCTCAGGGGAGAGTTTTACATCTTTTTTACTAGGGATAAAAGTAGTCTACTTTTCCCTTCAAGCTATGGAAGCAAATACACCATCGTCGATCTTCCCAATTTCGTACATGGTTGTTGCTGTCTTTAGTAAGATATTATATCTGATGAATCCGTCCATTTTGGCTTATTTTGCGCCTTTTCATTAAATTCAGCTATGAATTATTCGCCTTTGTTAACACGAATTTGATTTGAACGAATTAGTTTTCTGAACGAAATAGTTTGTGAAGATTTTTTATTTCCTGTTCTTCTAGGATCTTGCGTTCATTATTTCTTTGGCAATATTACAGGAAAGCGTGATAAAAATTAATAATTTCTATTTAACCGTTATTTCTTCTCAGCAGTTATACAAGAATCTTTTCGTCTTGACATTTTTGTGGAACGTCTATTGATTCCTTGTTTTTATCTCCTGTTTATTGCCACATAGTAGCGAAAGAATATCAATAAGTACACTGCTGGCCACCCAGATTGCAACACCAAGAAAGACAAGAGATATCACAACAAAATTTATTTTGTAGATAACATGTTGACCAAGTATCAAATGATTAAATTTATAGACTTCTGTGAAGTGTGGTTCCTGCCAAAATCAGTAGCCAGAGTAGCCGCCATTGTTGGAGATCACCGCTGCCACACGCCTCGGCATTGATTCAAAGAGACTTTGGATGTGTTCTTGGGGTACAGCAGACCAAGCAGCTTCCACACGTTGCCAAAGTTGATCTGGTGTGGCAGCTGGGGATGTATTCTGGGTCAATCGTTGAGCAACCATGGACCACATGTTTTCTATCGGCGAAAGATCCGGAGAGCGAGCTGGCCAGGGAAGCAATTCAATCTGGCGATTGACGAAGAACCCTTGGACAATGCGTACCACGTGTGGTCGCGCATTATCCTGTTGAAATATGGCTGTGGGCAAGCCCTGAAGGTAAGGAAGGACAACTGGCTCCAACACCTCGGAGATGTAGCGCTGGCTGTTTAAAGTACCGGCAATGCGTACTAGAGGAGTGCGAGAGTGATATCCAATACCGCCCCATACCATAATACCCGGTGCAGGACCAGTGTGGCGGTGCATAACGCAGCTGTTCAGCATCCTCTCTCCACGGTGTCTCCAGACTCGAATCCGACCATCGTGGTGTTGCAGACAGAAGCGTGACTCGTCAGTAAAGACAATTTCATTCCATTCTGCGTCAACATCCTTCTTTCATCGCACCATTTGCGGCGGAAACGTCTGTGGTTCTGCGTCAAGGGTAGACGAAGCAATGGACGTCTTGAGGACAGACCACTTTGCTGTAAACGGCGTCGAATGGTACGCGCAGACACTGGATGATGTGGTACAGACTGAATGTGCTGTGCTATGGTTCGTGATGTGGCTGAGCGATCCGTCACTGCCATACGCACAATATGCCTGTCATCACGTGAAGTGGTGCACTGAGGTGGATGCGATCGAACACATCGGTCCGTCGTACCCTCCTGCATCCAACGATCACATATCCGCATTACAGTTGTTTGGTTTCGTCCAACACGACTACCGATTTCCCTGAAAGATAATCCACAATCTCGGTAGGCCAATATCCTTCCTCTGTCGAACTCGGATACTTGATCAAAAGATGATCGCTGTTTTCTACGAGGCATAATTGATCGTTTTTTTTAAAAAAACCACAAGAAAAACACAATTGCCGTACTTGAAATCGTCGAAATCTCCAAGCCTTAAATGGCGCTTTGAAGTGGCGCCACAGGCGCGCGTGATGTGCGTCTGCGCTGAAATTCTAATCATTTGCATATCTCACCTCCGCTAATGCATGTTGTAAATTTCATATTATTTGCATGCTTCCTTCAGGGTGTTGCATTTACGGTGGCCAGCAGTGTACATAAACTAAATTCTAAAACTAAGGAAATTAAAACATTAATAAAAATAGTTTGCAAAATATCAAATTTTTACTTTTAAATGAATAATTATTGTCTGATAAAATATAAATAAAAATTTTTACTTTTGAATAAATATCGTTTGGAAAAAAAGTTCCTGGTATTTTACTCATTACAGTGCGTTTAGATTTAGTCAGATATTTTTTTCCATTCGTCAATGGAAAGAGTGAATTAGATAATTTAAATGAAGTTATAACTGTCTTTTAATTCGAAAGCTGGTGTTTTGAGTAGTAATCAGTTCTGTGTATTGAGGTAAGATCTAACGAATTAGGAATACTATACCCCTCGTTATATCGCGCCTCGATATCCCATTTTTACTAGTCCCACAGTGGGTTTTACGTTCTGATTGGATTTTATTTTACAATGAAGTGCATAGTAAAATAATCACCTCTCAGTCATGTTACCCCGATTAACTACTGAATGTCCTCTTCGATTTCATACCATTCACTTGTTCAAACCGATTCGAAATATTTTGATGTCTAAACCTATTTTCTCGTTCGCTCACTTTTTTGCTCTGATTTCTCTTCCAAATTTTTCATTTCTTTCCGTCATCGGACTGCCGAAGAACTCCACTTGAGTGTCGAGCTATTCCATGTAGTTTTAGGAATATTATACAGTTCTATAACTCAAATCAAACATACTAAAACAAACCAGCAAGACTGATGTATGAATCCCGTAGCGTTTGATTTTACATTGTTCACATATCCGATTGTTGCCATTTATTAGTGTACAAACAACCACAGTTTTGAAATACATAGATTATAGTAAACCGAATATAGTTTCAATTAAGTCTTGACATTTGTTGTTATTAACCAATAAAACAAGTTTTGATACATAAAGATATAATTTCATTGTATATTCTGTTTTGGCTCTTGTAGAAAAAGTTGCTTTATTCAAAAGTGTTGAGACGAAAGGTGATAAAATAGAAAAAAAATTCGAAAAGAAAGCTTTTTATCTGCATCTTTTTACTTATCGTTCATTTCCTCTCAGAAATAGTTTTGACTGTCTACACTCTTGCCGAATTTTTTTAAAAGTAAAGTTCTTGGAAAAACAAACGTGAAATACTTCGTTCAGAAGAGTCAGAGGGACCATTTCAGAATATTTGACTAATTACAAGCCTAGAGGTCATGTAGAAGAACGAAAAAACCTAAAAAGTACGAAGCAATAAACAAATGAAGCAAAACAGCCACAAAGCACTGGAACAAAAAATTCCTAAAAACGAAAGCTGTAAAAATCATCTGCCATTTCAGTTTCTGAGTTGCAACATTGCTGCTGCATCGTTGGTGGTATTTTAATTCTTTTTATGCATTAACTTTTCTCGTTTTTAGGGTCATATTTACGAGATTATTTCTTTCTTCCTGTTTCTCATTTTATCCACTTTTAGTTTAACTTGCTGACATTCCTTTCAAAACTGTTGCCGGCAGCTTTATTTTTACGTTGTCATTTTCTTGTCTCTAATTTTACCTTTTATTGACATATTCCTTTCGAATGTTTGAAATATAGAAATGAACCCTGTAATTAAGACCATTGTAATTGTATACATCCTGAGCTTTGCGAATAAAGTGCTTCCTGTTTGTGCCGTACGTTGCTTTGTGAAAGAAAATACGCTTTTGTTTTTTTTTATTCTACTTGGGCTATGGTCAAGAGGTTGGCGGCGTTCCGTCAATCACATTTACCTGTAGGCGATATTTTTTGGGGCTCAAGTACCTGGGTGGTCCTTCGCTTAACGTCTATTTGACAAATGATATTCTGGATAGGTAATTAAAACCATCCATGTCTCCCAAATCATTTTTTAAATGACGCGTCGAGAAATTTTAATTTTGTGCATAATTATTTACCTTAGTCTCTCAGTGTAGCTGAAATACAAACCTGTTTTTAGTTTGGGTACATATAATTTACTTTTAAGTATAAATTTTGGTATAGCAGACGAACACGAGTATTTAAAAATTTCCTCAAGATACTAAAACGTGTAAGTATTTTATAAGTTTTGATTTCAATTTGGTAACGTTTAATTGGTCAGTAAATGCTCCAAGTGGTTACGACGAGATATCTCATCCATCAAGATCTGACCAATTTTGTTAATGACGAGATATCTCGTCCTCGAGATAATGACGATTGTTTTGATGATGAGATCAAGATCCGGCCAGTTTTCTTCAAATGACGAGATATATCGTCCATCAAGATCTGGTAAGTTTTTCCAATGAGATGAGATATCCCGTTTTCTAATGTGATGAGACAACCATTAGGAGGTTTAAAGTTGGTACCGGAAGTTTTGGAACATCAAGCGTTTTTGCAGAGGGTATACGGTGAATACTAAAATAAGCCCACATACACGAAGATATACTATACATATTTATAACTTTATTATCATTGCAATAATAGACAATTCACGCTTTGCTTTCAAAATAGAACCCTGGACTATATTCATTTTCTACTCAACTCTTCAAACTCAGATAAATGATGGACCACTTCTTTTTGTTACGCAAACTAATCCATTATGATTTGGCACGTCATCTATAAGAGTGAGTGCGTATAATAATACTTGGAGGTAGATACGTCATGCGGTTCATTTTAGCATCGACAACTAATGGTAAAACCATGTCTATGCAATTTCATATTGATTGAAGACCTCGGTGCAAGGTCTGGTGTTACGTGTACGCTTCCTTCCAAGTTTGGCGGGAAAAACGTAGAATATGGGAAAATGAGACGGGAAAAATGGCGTTATTAAATTTTCAAACCACGTTCCACATCTTATGTTCTTGATTTCTGTTTTGCAGTTGAAGAAAGAACACTGCGGTATGTTGTTCGCCATTTGTATAATGAAGTTTTTCAGTGTGCTCTACCGGATAAAGAAAAAAATCTCGTGCGTATTTTAAATAATTATTTACAACGCACACGAATTATGTACATTTACATATTTATTTATTTGTAATTTGCAATAATAATCGTTTTCCTTAAAATCTGATTTTTAGCTGTTTTGGCGACATGCTCGTTGTTCCGACACTGTTATTCGAGTGACCAGGCTTCTTGAAATATTAATTTGGAACCCATGTTATGAAAGTCATTTTTTGACAAGCTAAATGTAAGTTGCAGTAGTGTTTGTGCGGCGATACGATTTTCCTGTACGTATTCCGAACTTGACGTCATTTGGCTTGTTTTTCGAACACGATTTCAGCACGTCGACAAAAAAGGATTGCCAAAGAATGAATTCCGAATTGAAATATTATAGTTAATAGGTCAACGTCTATCAGGTTAAACAACAAATATCGCTAAAGCTACGATAAACTACTTTTAAGGTAACCTCGACATATTTATCATACTAGAGCATTTGAATAGCGGACGTAAGATCTTCGTATTCCATGTGAAATGTGTTGGCACTGAAAACCTCTCATAAGCGACATATTGAAATTACATTAGAGTAATTTGCCTAGTTATATCAATTAGTGTTTGTTTCACTGCCACGTAACGCTAGCACTATGAAAGTTTTTCAGTATAAACATAAACCATCTGAAGACGAAAAAAATACTTCCCTGTAAGAACCAATTTGATTTATTGCCGTTTTGGTGATATTTTGCATCAATTCCCTGTGACACTAAATCATTTGGGTGGGACATTTAGCGCCCGACAGCATCATTGGAGCAGCAATTTGTAACACGTGTATTGGCATGTTTTCAGTTAAATGAAATTAAAAACATAAACCAAAATGTATTACAAATTCTGAGAAGGGTTTTCAGTGTAAACAATTCATCGGAAGACAAGGATTTTACTTCAGGTTCTCCAGTATGGATTACGTACAGGAGGCACGTTCTACCACAAACACCACTGCCATCTAGTGTATGTTTTAGCGAAGCTTACCATATGTATCAAAAGTATTGAAATCTTTAGAAATATATCTTCAAGTTCAGTTAGGACCAAATTGATCCCATTTTTAACCCAATACGTGGTATAAACAATGCTATTCAGATAAAGCAGTGTCAGAATAAATCCAACAAAACCTTAGAAATATTGTTTTTCAGAATTTTGCATTACATTTGTATTTTGTTACCAAAAATGGCTGAAAACTTTTGTGTGCCTGGTTTCATTGGTTATGAGACGAAAATAGAGACTTTTTGGGGTTTAAATTTCAAACTGTAATTTTAAATGCATCTTTATGATACATGAAAACAGATAGAATGTAGACGAATACTCTTATGACCCGCTGTACAACTTGTATTCGTAAAAATCCAAATTTGTTTTTCAGCTGAATTTTGAAAATATTTGAATTTAGAGCGTGATCCGCAGTGGGGATTTC
This sequence comes from Meta bourneti, assembly GCA_933210815.1. Taxonomy (NCBI): domain Eukaryota; kingdom Metazoa; phylum Arthropoda; class Arachnida; order Araneae; family Tetragnathidae; genus Meta; species Meta bourneti. The sequence continues at coordinate 66,408,700 of OW119928.1, forward strand.
TTTAAATTTCCTGCTCCTGTGCAGCACAGCATTGACTGCCTAAGATCTTGAATATCTTCCCACATTCCATTTAAGATTTATTTGCATTATTCGGTGACTTACACAACATGAATGTATTTATGCCCACTGCTTTTCTTTTTTTAGACTGCTGAGCAATTTGTTGGCTAGATATTCATGAATGTAATCTAAATTCTGTGGAATAGGACTGTATTTCCTTTAAGGCTTGGTCAGTCCTGCTCTTCATCTTGCTAACTGACACCAACAGTGATAAGACTTGGATTAATAGTATTGCTTTCACTCAGTTATGTTTCTCACACTGCACAAGTGAGGCGTACTTCTTTTAAGAAACATTAGCTTCTATTCCATGTAGTTGTGTTTACTTTGAACCGCGTGATCAGTTGATATACTCCTACGCATTCTGAGTTTTGGTCTGATTCTGCGTTGATATTTCTGGGACTGGCCAACACGCGGGCCGCATGTGGCCTTTCACCTTAATCTTTTGCGCCCCGTTTAGAAACATAAAAAGTCACGACAATCTTACTGTATTTTATCTTTTTGTCTGTTGCATATTCTGTCTTCTGATCTTTTCTCGTTGTCATGGAATTGGATTTGTTTGTTTCGCAGTCTCTGAAAATGAAACTGCCAAATCGTCTTCCACATTTGTTGAAGAATTAATTCATTTCGACCTTGACAATTTTGTTCATGTCACTTTACACATGTGTGCTGTTGTTTTGCAGTCCCTGCTACGCTATCCTGGTGATAGATTATTAATGATCACAAATAAATTTACGTATCTAATCATTTAACTGTTTTCTTCCAAACATTTCTGACTCAACGCCCCCTTTTCAAAGACAATCTTTTTCGGCGCCCCTATGTAAAACTATCTTATCTAATAATAAATTGCACAAGTGTAGCTGTGCCTTTAATTTATGAATTTCACCAATATATTTATGAAGCTGTGTGCAATTTTAAAATTTCAAAAAGCTAGTTATCAAATAAAACAACTTGGAACTGAAATTATAAAGCTGTTTATATAAAAATGAAATAACGAAATATAAATTGGGCACATAAACATCCTAAATTTCTCAATATTCGAAAATCAATAATCAAATCAGTAAAATTAATCACTATTAACAGGGATGAGCCCCTGGTGTTGTGCCACCAATACTTGCTTACAGTGATACCTTTAAAATTTAGTCTGGTGATAAGCTATAAAGACTTTAGCGATGCTCTAAAACATAAACCAGTCCAGATCTCCATTCTCTTCTGTGTCAGTAAAGATTTTCTTGTGTGTATATGTCCAATACTTGACGTTGTCTAGTGTTTGGCATAGCTTGGCCAAATAAGGCGCTTGTGCAAAACAACCCAAAACTAAACTAACTTTGGGCTCCTCTGAGAAATTCTTTTTACGCTACAGGCCTTTGGTGATCGAGAAGGTTGAAACACAATTAACTAAGGCATTGAGGCTTGATCTGTCACATGGATGACATTAATGTAGTCAGAGGAAATCATACATTACCTGAAGAAATCCATATAATTAATGACTTAATGACGACTGGAAGCCATTATATCCATATTGGGTAACTCTACTTATTAACTGCAGCAATTTCTTTATTGGTGTGGGTTTATCTATGGCGTTGTTAATTGGGAAGCGTGCAAGAGAGCCATTAGTGCGAGCTGTACCCTTTTTCCAGATAGGTAAGTCATCAATTAGAAATAATATAACACCAATCATACATCTCCTACTGTTACTCCGTTAATGATGTTCTTTCTAGGATATGGATAAGGATGTTTTGGGATGAATGTATATATTTTTTCCAACGCTTTTTATGAACGTTTCTCTGTAGGCGATGATATACTCTATTATTCATCTTCCCTCCTACTGATTGGTGCCTGTTTAGGCTGCAATCAAATGTTAATGAACTCAATGAAGGAGAAACAAAAAAGTGACTTAGTTTTATAGATTTTTGAGAAACTAATATATGTATAGTGATTACTCCTGATTAAGTGGGTAGCAATACAATTTAGATAGTCATGTGGGTGACTGTGTGGGAGAAGAGAACTCAATAAATCAGTGCACAGCTCAAGTAATAGAGGTAGTATACGAAACAGGGTGGTGAATTTTATTTGGTCAGTTCTGCATGCAATTCTTCAGTCACATGCAAATCAGTCGATACTTTTCACAGAACACATGTAACTCAATACTTATTTTTAGGATTATCAGAATACTTTCAAAATAAAGCAAAAAAACTTATATGGTCTACTAAGAGCAGAAACTCAAAACTGACAACTTTTCTAACAGACACTAAATGCTAATTTTCATGATGATAAATGTATTTTCGTACTCTAATCTATTTAAAATGGTACATACTCTATATCTCCCCAAAATATGCTTATAACTCTTACTTTCAACCAACTTAAAAATTAGTCATGAAATAGCTGTACAGAAAAAATACTTTTGTCAACGAGTTTCTGTGTTTTAGGCTGATATATTCTGTTCAATATTAATCATAAATCAATCATTTAACACTAGAATCAACACAAAATCGTCGATTGAATTACTTTTTTTGTCCGGAAATAACCTCGTTTTTCATTAATGCTATTACTCTGCAATGGCAAAAGGAGCATCAGATTAAATATATATTGCATTCTGTCCATACTTTTGGAGTTTGGTACTGGGGTTTTCTAGTTTTTGAAGTATGTTTTTTCAAAATATTTTATTAGTATTCTTTTGTTCCTAATATTCTCTTATTCCTCTAACCTAATATTCTTTTATTCTTGGTATATAATATTAAAGAGGATTAAAAGGGATTTCTAATTGTTTGAATAGTGAGAAATGCTTGAAATTGTAAGATGACATGACCTCCTGAATAGTGGCTAAACCATTATATTTTTGAAATTTTTCAAAATTTGAAAATTGCTAGCCTGAAGAGTTTTGAAAAGTAGCTGATTATGTTACCGAGCTCTTCATATTTTCTATATTAATCATAAATTAAGCAACACTTTAAATTGTCGCTTGAATTACTCGATTTTTTTGTTTGCAATCAACTTAATCGTTTACTAATGCGAATACTCTGAAATGGCAAAAGCTGACTAAAGATATATTCCTGTCTCTATACTGTTGGTTGATTGTTTCGGGTTTTATGGCACAAGAGCCATATCTGGATACTATACTTTTGGAGTTTTATGTTGAAATTTTCTAGTTTTTAAAGGGTAAGGTATGTTTTTCAAAAACTTTTATTCTTAGTTTTCTGATTGATTCACTACATGAACATCAAAATGCTAGCACTTTCAAGTCCTACTAAATCCTTCAAAAAATTATACGAAACTTTATTGTCTTGCAAGTTGACTTTCTTTGTGTTTTTTTCACCCTAGAAAAATAAATGTGAATAAAAGACAAAAAACCTACCAATATTTTTACTTTTCTAGGAATCTGGATTTTTTAAAAATTAATTATTTTTATTTTATTAATGAAAAATATTACTCCACGGTGTTAGCAAGCAATAAAAAATCGCTGAAATGATTAAAATATCCTTCAAAATCTGGATTATCTGTTAATGTTTACACCAATCAGATACAACTTGCTTGGAAACGTGGACCAAGAATCAGAAATATGATTTATCCAATCTGCACATCCGTCGCCATTATCCGCATCATAATACGATTCCCGAAATCCTCGCGGGCAATCCTCCAGCGTTCATGAATTATACAAGCATAAAGATGTTACAGCCTCGAAATGATGGCGTTTAGTGACGGCATGTGCCACAGAAGTGGTGCCGTAAATTATTGAAACCAGCTCTCGAGTTCAGCCTCCTCAATTTGCGGCTCCACTGTAATTGCAGCTGCAAATTGCCTGATAAGTCACTGGAAATAGGGTGTTTAAATATGCACCTATGGTTTTAAAGGGACGCTTGACAATTGCTCCCGCTGTATCTCTTCCTCAGTCTATGCAATTGAATAATAAGGATTAATAAGGAAATGATGGAGATTCGTACAGGGATCTGTGTTGTTTTTCCGGGTAGGCGTCTAAAATTGATAAGCGGTGTTGGTGAACCCGGGTATTACTGATGCAAATGTTAGATTATATGTTTACCTCGTTAAAATTCATAGTGGGCCTCCCGTTGCTGTTGAATAAATAAACTTCAACTCTGTTCTAGGCCTGTACCTGTAAATTTACTGTGAACCAATTTGAGGGATCAGGAATTTCATGGTGTGGGGCAGAGTTTAAGTTCACTGGTTGCTTGGACGATTATGAGAAGCATTTCTATCAAGCTAAATATAGGTGAAGGTAGTGTTTCTGCGGCGGTACATGTTTCCTGCACGTATTATGAACGTGGTGTTAGTTGACTTGTTTTTCGATTACAATTTCGCGAATAAAAATAATAAAAAAAAAGAATTCCAAAATGATATCTTTGATTGGCCAATTAGATTAAACGCCAAACATTTACAAAACAGTGATAAACATTTTAATCCCGATGCATCATGCTAGAGCATTTGGGTTGCATCTAAAATTGATAAGCGTTGTTGGTGGGCCAGATTTTTTTACTGATGCAAATGTTAGATTATGTTTTCCTCGTCAAAATTCATAGTAAGCTCGCCGATGCTGTTGAATAAACATCAACCCAAAAATTTACGGTGGACCAATTGGAGGAATCAGGAATTTCACTGTATGGGGCAGATTCTGTTGTTGAGTATGCTGTTTGCTTGGGCGATTATGAGAGAGGCTTTTTCTGCCGAGCGAAATGTAGGTGGCGTTTGTGTTTTTGCGGTTTAACGTGCTTCTCTGTACGTATTCCGGACGCAACTTCACTTGGTTTGGTTTTCGAATACGATTTCATCAAGTAGCCAATAAAAATGCCAAAAAATCAATTCTGAATTGATGTATGACAGTTAATTAGTAGACGTCAATCGTCGCCAAAACTGCGATGAACTACATTTTAAACAATCCGCTTTGTATCATGTAAGGCAGTGGTTCTTAACCTTTTTAGTGATCGGCACCCTCTTGAATCTAAAAATAAGTTCTCTCATCCTCTTGAAAAATGTGTTTCTATTTCTTTATTTAGGAAATTAGTTCTATTGCAAGATAATTTATTTATTGAAAAATAAACACATACAGAAACATATACATACAAAACAATATATCAATTTTTAATGGCTACGTTGTTTATTCATAATACTTTTGAAGCGAGGCTCTTTTTTGAATGAGCCACGCTTAGGTCATCACTTGCATTTAAGTGATTTCTGGCTCTTGTTTTTGTGTGCAAAAGTGATGAAAATCCCATTTGACACAGGTAAGTGGTTACAAATGGTAAAAGTGTCTGCAATGCTGCTTTTGCCAGCTGTGTATAAGATTCTAACTGTGTACACCAGAATTGTTCGAAGTCCTGTTTTTAAAATTCCATTTGAATACGTGCATTGGCTCGTATTTCAATAAAATCGTCTTTTATTAAATCGCTGTCGTCCATCGAAAGTTCTCTCGTCCCCCTGGAAATGCTTCCTTGCACCCCCAGGGGTACACACACCCCAGGTTAAGAGCCACTGATGCAAGGGCATTTGGGTAAGAGGAAGATCTCCTTTTTGTGTCAGGTTTGTTTGCTTACACTGAAAATCCCTCTCGGCACGTGGCAAACAACCAGTGTTGAAAATAGGAGAGTAGGTATAGGGAAAGTTCAAATTCAGGAAATTTGAAATGAAAGAAAAATTAAATCATGCATGAATAATATTTGCTATTAAGTTACCCATTTTTATTACAGAACTTCTATTCGTGCAAAGCAAAGACAAAAAGTGATTGATAACTAGGGACCTGGAATTGTTTGTACATTTTAATGACAATTAATCTTTGCTGATTCAATTATTTCATTGCAAGACAACTTTTATAAGTACATAAGAGAATTTGTTAGAAATATCGAAAAAAATCGTGTTTGAGCTCTAACTTGGTAATAAATTAAATTTATGCGGGTCATATCTCAACAAGGGAGGTTGTTGCGGCAATCAAAATGTTTTATTTTGGCACACCTGTTTGTGCTTGTTTTGAAAGTTCAAAATCAGTTTTCATTTAAAATGTTCCTTAGAGTTAAGCGGAAAGGTCCTTAGAAGGTGTTTGAAACACCTTAATTTTTGTAGTTTTTGCAGGATCCCGGCATCCCCTGAGAAAAAAAAATTCAAAATTGTTCAGCCAGCCTGAATCGATAAAACCTGAATAAAAAACGACTTTTATAACTTAAATCTGAATGAGACGGACAGTTTTGATTTGTAACGTGCTTGATTTTCACCTCAAGAAGCCAACCAGAGAATTTGGACGTCCGATTATTTCAGCTTCTAGTGTTTTCCTGTGATTGGTTAATGGAGTTTGTCATGTGCAATGGGTATTTTCAGCACTGACCTTTCCTCTCTTCTTCCCTACATATCCAATAGATGCAATCGAGATTATATGTGCAATTGGTTCTTACTCATTGGTCATCATCATGGTCTATTATTCTCCTCATTTTTCCCTTGTAAAAGAGGGCCTCAAGCTTTAACCCTACAAGTGGTTTCGAGGAGATATATCTCGTTTATCAAGATCTGACCAATTTTGCTAATGAGATATTTCATCGATATTGCCGATTTTTTTTATGATGACGATATCATGATCTCGTCAGTTTTGAAAATTATGAGATACCTCGTCGGGATAACCACGGGTTAACCACTCCTAGTGGACCTTCGCGTCGAAATTTGCCTTAGAGTGAGTGGCCAGTCTCCAATACAAAACCTTTTCCTATTTGGTCTCCCATTGTAGGTCCCAATGTCAATATACAATATACAAATACCCACCGGCTACAGTGTCAGCCCAGTACCAAATTATATGACCGGCCTCAATGAACAAAAACATGTGTCCCCAAGTACACTAGAGTACCTCACTCAAGTACACACCAAATACACAGTAAGGAATTGAAAAATTTATACATTTCCCTCTTCTTTTCCTTTGTATATTTGTTGTAAAACTTAATGAAAAACCCAAAGAACATAGAAAAACTTTTTGAATCCCGAAAACAGACTGCACATTAATTACTGTACAAAAATTGTTCATATTACCTGGAGTCTCCCTTATACTTCAGAGTTATGGGTCTACCCAGTCCCCAAATAGAGGGTTCCGGTACCATGGTACCGGCCCCTTCCATGTGGGTCACACCAGCGGTCTGTGGTCACACCAGCGAGTTGTGTATACTTTTGAAAAATCTCCTTACAAGGAACAGCTTAAGAAATTGCTAACAGGGCCATCCTCAATCCAGTGAACCTCTAAGCCAAAATGACATTGCGACTGGCAATTAAAACAGCATCAGCTTCATAAAAACCCAGGAACCCCACCACGAAATGACGTGTTGTCGGAACCATTCAACATACCTCCGTGACATAAATACCCAACAAGCATCATGTTCGCGCACCTGCGTTGAGGCTGTTCCCACTGGTGTTCCTGCCGAGCCTAATTAGCATTCTAACCTCCTCGGGACCTTTTTCGAACGTTCTTCTTCTTGCACCCCCTCTGCGTTCAGCATGTCAGGTGGAAGTTTCATTCTAATCCATTCCTAATTTGCACGCATAAGTAATGATTTCCAATCGACAACCGCAAAGGAACCATTGTACTCGACCTTGTCTTCTTCTCCGGCGGCTTGTAATTAAGAAGGCTGGACGCAGTGATTAGGCGGAAAAAAGAAACATTGTCTTAGCGTTTTTAAAGGGTCGCAATTAACAAAAGCGTGGTTGTGCATTTCTGGAGGATATGGGGATGCGAGCCGGATTTGGATGCGTGATGTTTTTGGAGTGTGTGTCCCGAGAAGTATCACAGCTAGTTCAAAATACAGACAGGCAGGAAACGTTCGAAACCGCTCCATGCGTATGGTGGTTTTCATATGCATTTATATTCGAATAGTGCTTAGTTTGTGAGATTTAATGATGCGATTAGTATTTGTATGGTTTGTTGGGTTGAGTTTTGTGGCAGAAGGACCGCAGCATGGCCATGAGTTTTATGGCCATGCTGCTTCATACACCAGATTTGGATGGGTAATGCTTTTGGAGTGCGTGGTACAACTATACTTGTGGTCAACTTCACTTGATTATACAGAATTATCTTCTAATAGATAGTCTCACGAGCTTAAATGCGACGCTAATAGTGATTCGATACCTACTGTCACACAATCTTCCGTTTCCTCGTTCGAATTTTCGGCAGTTATATGCTCAACCCTTTTATTGTCTTTTCCTAGATTCAGTTGATTCTTCACTGGAATTTGGTTGGTACTCTTGAACGCTCTTAAAACCATTAATTTTCCCCTTGAGAAAGGGACTTTTATAATAACAACGGCAATTGTTTAAAACACAAAGACAGGCACAGCACGTATGAGAAGGGTGTACCTTACTTTGTAATGAATAACGAGTTATATGCACTTGATACAATGTGTATTAGGAGGTTATGTTTCGCTTTGTGATGAATGAAGATGTTATACGCACCTAACACCAGCATCATCCACTAGGATAACACCTTCATCTATCAGTATCTACCAAAATATAGCTAATTGGAAACTGAATGATGAATGATTTGACAGAAGTGACTCTACTACCTTGCATTCAAAATTTCTAAAATGTCTCACTTCAATTTATTTGCCCCTTCTTCAGTTCTTATTTACCGATCGTTTAACCATTTGCATTAATAAAGGATTGTCATCAAAGTCAAGTCAAACTACACCGGAAAAACAGTTATTATAAGTGCATGCAAACGATTCGTAAATTTAATTTTTATTGCGCTCGTGTAATTGCTATTAGCGTATTTGTAAACATTATTGTGTCTTGATATTTATTAAACACGTGCAAACTATAATATTAGCGAATGTATTTTTAATTGTGCACGTACAACCTATAACCATGATATGTAAAGTGATAAAAAATTAATATGGAATTTAGAAGAATCGGAGACAGTGAAAAAGAGTCGATCGATGTTCTTTGAAATTTTGTATCGTCTTTAGTTTTTTTTAATAAATGTCTAATTTTTTCTAGCAACGTTCGTCTTTACCGAAAGCCTGTCTACAACTATTTAATGCAATCAATCGCACTGATATTCTGATCACCCCAAAAATAAATTGAGTGAGTCTTCATCTTGAAGTGAATCAGGAACATACTTGGAATCACCTCACTATCTCCCGACAATTATAATAATAGCAAATAAAGTAGCAGTAAATAAATCTTGAGCAATATTTTACGTCTAAAAGATTGCTTTCATCAATATTTTACATCGTGAGGTATTTTTATAAGTTTGGCTGCAAATGTTTTCAACATCCATTTTAGAAAATGTAATTCCGCATTAGTGAATGTTTAAATTTTTAGCATTAGAGCATTTAAATTGTAGAATAAATAACGTTTTGCGCTTTCTAACACGTCTTATATTTTGGCCAAGGTCTTAAACTATGCTAAAGCTTTTTCGCCTTGAACGGAAACTCCCTTGTCGACCTTAACAGTTAAGAACATAACATTTGAAAAGTCAGATAAGTAGATCATTATCAGGTCAAACAGAAAATACGAACCTGATTGCTTTTCAATTCAATGAACTTCAAGCACAACATGTGCCCAAACTAGTTATGGTTAAAAAGCTTCATAAAATTGATGTAAAAAACGGACTGGTTCACTGCCATGAGGCACTAGGTTTCGAGAACATACTGTGGTATTGAGTTGAAAATGAAAAGTATTTAAATAATGATAAGTTTAGGAGATTTATAAACGTTTTGATTCTTTTTTGTGTTCATCTATCCTTTGAATTGCTAGCAGGTTGCTAGCCTACTGCGGCAACAACCTGCAAATTGTAGGAAACGCAGGTTCGATTCCTCTCTGAGTGTATTTCTTCTATGTCAGTAAAACTTTCCTTGTGTGTATTTACTTGACGTTGTTTGGCGCAGCTTTGCCAACTATGGTATTTGCATCTTAACTCTCCAATCGACTAACCTTTGAATTGTATGTAATGGAAAGATGAAATTAATCCATGGCAGAGTAAATTATAACTCAAATCATAAGATTCGTACGAACTTTCCCTGGTCCTTTTTTTGTTCATGTGTTCTTAGAATGGGATATAGTGACAAAAACAAATTAAACCATTGCAGAACAAATTATTAACACATACAAACGTAAAATGCATACAACCATTCTCTGATTCTTTTATGTTCATCTCCTTTCAATTGGATTATAATGACAAGAACAGAATAAACCATTGACAGAACCAATTATAGCATTTAAGTACCTTTTGTGTTTGAGTGCACATAAAATCGCGTACTCACTAGCAAGCTATAACTTACAATGTGACCAGCTTCAGATATGGGCGGTTCGTCGCGAACAGACGAATCCATAGCGATCAAAGTGTGTTTGCAAGCAGACAAATCCAGTGCTATAATTGTAGAAAAAGAATGCGGCTGTGGTAGCCTTTGATGTTGCATGTCTTGAGAAAAACATCTTCTCAAAAAGTTATTTTTTGACTATTTAAGGTACTTTGAGACTCAGCAATGATAAAAAAAATATTTTATTCTTTTTTTGTAAAAATGATTTCTAGTTCTAATATCTCCAAATGCAATTGCAAATGTTGAAATGTCTCCCAATTACCTCCATGGATCAAAACATCAGGATGTAGCGAATGGAAGTAGCGGGAATTAATGAATACACTACAACGGTTTAAAGGTAAAACAGCCATGCTTTTAATGTATCCAAACAGGTATTTTAGGAATGACAAGGTTAACACACAACTTAGTATTAAAACATATTAACTCGTTTCCAATGACACGAATCAATTTGTCATGAAAGTATTACATATCCCCAGAGATAAAATAATTCTTCGTCTGATATCCGTATAATTAAATGAGCAGAAAAAGAATCAACTTCTGTCAACAATTAATTAAAAGAAGCGACAAGGGTTGTAGGTAATTGAAAACAATTTCGCGTGACAGCGGTACGCATGTTCAATTACACATTCCATGCCAGACGACACTTTCTTTGCGCGAAATTAATTGGTTTATAACCACTAAAACAGATATAATCAGCTTTATCGTCTGACAGTCCGCTGCTAATAAGGCGAGATAATAACAATGTTTCTCGCACGTTTTATAAAATATATCTGTCTGCAACCGTGTCTTTGGCTGAGTGGTTCTTTTCCTTGTAACTGAAGAGGTTTGAGAAGAGTCTGAAAACACTGATATTGGAGATTATCAATGGTTTTTATCGCTGTCTGCAGAAAAGGATTGCTACTGCATACTCATCTGTGAAATGACGTATGGTAATGTGTTGAAAGATTTATCTGAGCGTCAATTCGTTTGAGGATGTAAGAAAATAAAATTATCGGATTTTATGATAATGTTTCGATACTCAATTTACTTACCGTTTAATTTGGGTTGGTTAAGAACGTGTAAGATTTAATGAAAGCAATTTTTTTATCAAATCTTACAAAAAATCAATTTCAGTTCGCTTGCTGTCGAATATTTTAGATTTCTCTTATTGTTTTATATTCCGTGTTTAAACTCTAGCTTTTTATCCAAACCCCGGCCTTAAGTCCGCACAATTTTCTGGTTGTTCAATTTTGTTCACTTTAATATGCTTATTCAAAACAATATGAACTTTTCAACTTAGGAATTTTAAATAAGTAAATTCGTTGGTATCTAAAATCTGCAATGACAACAGTTTTGCGACCAACATAATTATGTGACCTATTTCGACTCAATAACTCCGGGTTCATCGGAGGCTGAGCAACGACGCTAGTATCGTTTGATAGCACATAGACGACATTTATGAACGATTAGTGTTGGGGTCGGTGGATCTATGGTAGTTTGTTACACACAGCAGTCTGAAGTGAATGGTCATTTGATGGTCTGGTGAAATAATTCATTATAAATGGTTATGTGTTTAGAATATGGGGCGCAATAAACTGTCTATATTTTTAAATTTTCCCTCTAATGATTTTTTACTTGCTATTTTGTCTTAGTTTTCTGATTTACCTACAACTACCAAATACAGCTGTATTTAGTCATGTCAATATTTTGTTTCCAAAAATCATTAATCATGAAAAATTATTTTCAAAGTTTTCTGACAACAAAAATAAAATTATTGCAATAGTCATAAATGATTAATTTTCATTTGTTCTTTTAACCTTCTGAGGGGTTCACACACATAATTCCACCATACAACCTGCAGTCTTCCCTGCATGACTTCTAACCAATTTTGACCTTCTTGACCAATAGAATCTTTCTAAAGGATCCTATTTCTGAAAGGAGCGATAGAATCTTTCCAAATGGTTTTATTTGAAAGTTGTAAGCAATAGAATCTTTCCAAAGGATTCCAATCTAAGGAAAGGACCAATCGAATTGTTTCAAAGGATTCTAAGGATGGGGCCAATAGAATCTTTCTAAACTTTGAAAGAATTCATTTATTCCTTAGGAAGATGTGGTTATTTAGTCATTAAGAGTGTGTTGTGGGGTAAAAGCATTACTACAATGTTCACAAATTAACCTTACAACTCTCAGATAGTTAGCCAAATCTAAACTAACTTATTTAAGAGTAATGAAATATGTGCTTGCATAACAACTGTCAAGTAATAAATCCCTTCAGTGCAAATGCTATGTGCGGGTCGACTATGTAAGCGCGTGCTTTTATTGCGCGCCTGCAACTGCGTATTCGTAAACGTCGTGCCTTGATATTATTTTTATCAAGCACGTTAAGGCAATGAAATATATTTTAAAGTATGCACGTGCAAACTGGAACCATGATATGGAATGTGTTGAAAAAAAAATTTGGAAATTGGAATGGGGAAGGAGAGTAAAAAGTTGACCTGCTTTCTTTGTAGTTTTGTATCGTCCTTACTTTATTGATAAATGTCGAAATTTTTCTAACAAGTGTTCGTCGCCATTAGTGCAACGGAAAAGCTCATCTACAATTATTTAATGCAATTGTACTGATAATCGGATCTCCCGAAAAGTGACTAGAATCTTCATCTCCAGGTGAATTAGGAACCGACTCGGATCACCACGCCATCTCCCGACATAAATCGACAATGGTGGAATTCAATATCTCGTCAGACAAATTACAAAAATTATGTGAAGGGAGATTTTTCTGGTTAACTACATTTATCGCACCTCCTACCTGGTATAGTGGTAATAGGGATTGTCTGCCTCGCAGGATCACCATTGATTACAACATCACGGCGAGTAGTGAAATATCCCACTTGACGAGATGAAAAGGCACTCTTGCCAAGTTGCGATCTTTTTGTTTCTCAAAAGATCGCCAATAATCCAAAAATGCTCATCTCAGTTTAATAATGAATACAAACGCTTTTCCCTAGTAAGACAGTGTTGGAAATTATTTCAGATTAAAAACTATTTATTACTGTATTTTAAAATGAAATTCCTTTGTGGATTTAACGTTTGTTTCATTCTTAATTAACACATTTATGTTTGGCTTATTCATTTTATATCTGGGCAACTAAAACGGCTGCTAAAATATGCATGAAGAGAAGACTAATTTTGCTGTGTTTTTAAGAATTTATGCTTCCAAAGCTACCATTTCACAAATGCTTAAGCTGTGGCAGCCATAGTGCTTCCTCACAAAACCCCGGCAGTTCGCCCCTTGTAGCCCGAAATCCAGTGGTGGGACATTAGAAAAAAAGCATTTATCGCTACCAAATATTAGTTCCTGATACCCAATTGTTCTTCTGTCTCTCTACACCACGAACAGATATTATCATTCTGAATTCAGAAAACCGAATCTAAATTACTTATCCGTTGACGTTTAGTGTTTTTACTCCACGAATCCCCTAAAACATCCTTCCAGGGCCTTGTCTTTCACGAAATCTTGAGGAATTTATCACTTTCTCCTCCTCTCGCTATAAATTCCCATCCTGGCTCTAATAAACAACTCGGTCTGGAGAAATGTAAACCAAAGGCCGTCCTGTTCACGCGCCCCTTTTTCATTATTTACAATCTTTGCCGCCCTTGCCGCTGGACTGCGGGTAGTTGAAACACGCTTGCCTGTTGTGCCTGCTGACAGACGCATTAATTTTGAAGAAATCTCGGCGAATGAGGGGAGATGTATTCTTAACACTCCTTACAGGTGTTTTTTTAGGTTCTGCTCGTGTGGTTTGTTTTACCCTCGTTAATATTTTATTGATCTTTCGGAGGAAATTGTTACCTTTCTTTTGTGAAAGTGAGATTCTGTCCACGGTTTTTTTAATAAATCAGGATCGATATAAAATCCTAAACAGATTGCAATGAATTCATTAAAATAAAACCGTGTTAAACACAACATGAAATTCTAAATATATTACCATGAATGTATCAAAATAAAACTGGTGTACATGAAATTCTAAATATATTACCATGAATGTATCAAAATAAAACTGGTGTACATGAAATTCTAAACAGGTTAGCATGAATGCTTTAAAAATAAAACTGAGTAATGCTCGACATGAAATTCTAAACAGATTACCATGAATGCATTAAAATAAAACTGAGTGATGCACATGAAATTCTAAACGTATTACCAGTAATGCAAAACTGAATGATGCACAAAGAAGTCGATTGCACTGCTGAATGTTGCTAAAAAGACTTTCCATTGCCCGACCAATTGAACATTATTCGTTATGTCACTACAAGGGCGTATTTGCGAAGCATTTTGCATTACCGATAGTAATGAAATCAAATTTTTCGATTTTTCTTAATCGAAAAATCGAAATATAAAAATAAGTTTTTTTTGTGGCCTGTTTCACAACAGTACTACCATTTTGCAAAAATGTTCAAAATATCAAATACCAAATGTAGAAAATATTTCATAGGATTAAACTTGGGCAATTAGTACGTTAATAAGCTTAGCATTTTCTTTGTTTTCTGATATATTTCCTATTGCCACTCTTCATCCCTATTTCCTACATTCAAATCATTAATGTAGTTTGGGGAAAAACAATCCGCCATTATTGTGGACTGAGGCTAATCCCACAGTTCTTTTATAAGTTACACAAAGATCATTTGTTGGAGAATTGTTCGAACAGCTGTTGTTCAAGAGTTTCCATGTATGATGCGCACTCATAAAGATTTTAGTACTGAATCAGCCAACAAGTGAACTCAAGATGTGCTTTGGGTTATTCTGCGATATGAATTATTAATGCATAAACTTTTGAGCAGTCGGAACTTTTGGTAGATTATTATTTCCGGATAAATTTAGATATCAAACTGAGCAGAACTTTTAAAATGCGAGTGTTGTTCTTTTAAAGATAGGGTATTAAATTAACATATTGTATTGTTCATAAGCTAACGTATGCAGAACAAATGCCATTATGTTCAACTTACTCGTTAAAATGTTTTGAACTGTTTCTACATTATTGTAAATAGCTTATACAGGCTGAATGGAAGTTTTTAATTTTTAGGTAAAATAATTCGAGTCTACAGTAAGTCCTTTATCATGCTTTCAAACACCACAAACTTTCCCAAGCCTATAAATAAAATGGATTTTGAAGTTAAGATTGTTTTTTTAAATAACGTCTTTTCTTCATAAATCTAGATCGTAAGTTTGGTTTTCTAAATTTTTCTCTAAAGAAATTTTCACATGGCATGAACATTTAAAATTAACTTTATCTAATATTATTAATTAATTTTATTTATTGAATTAATTTATTTATTCATCTAATATTATTTATTTTCTTCTCTTTTGGGAAGTAGAAAAGAAATCATCAAAATTTTGACAAGAATTGGGACATCATAATCGTCAACAGGTGTTTTAATTTGTTGGTACTGAGGATGCATTAAAGACACGAAAGGTCATTTAGTTCTTTTCCACGCTCACAAAGTTTTCATAGTTTTAAAAGCTTTTAAAGAGTAATTTGAAGACATCCTGATTGCTGATTATTTGTGAAAATAAAAGTTCTAGGGTCATTTCATTGAAACCTTACCTACCACAATTCAGTACAAACAATTATACGATTATTAGTCTAATACATACAAACATTGCAAAACAGCGAATTCTTATGAGTTGGTATGTATTAAGTAGTTGGTAGAGTAGAAGTATTTAGTTGGCTTTTATGGCGCAAAGGGCCATATTTGGCCATGTTGGGACAAACACAAGGAAAACAGCATCAAGTAATAGACATACACACACAAAGAAAGTTGTACTGACACGAGAAATGCACTCAGGGATGAATCGAACCTGACAGGAATCGAATCTGCTCAGCCTACAACTCGCAGGTTACAGTGGACAAACCCACTAGGCCATGACGGCCCCCAGAAAGTATTAGGATGCTGAAAAACTATTGATGCCAATTTTGACTAGAATTGAACGCATCGCATTTTGTTTTCTGTACACATAAATGTCAACTTGTGTTATAATTTGTTGAAGGGGATTACATTAAAATACGAGACCATTTAGTTCTGGCCACCTGGTCTTCCATACCCACGACGTTTTAATAAACCTTTTTGAAATAGTAATTGATTTGAAAATTCTGAAGACATCCTTGTTGCTAACTCTGCAAAAATAAAAGCTCTGGCCATTTCTGTGGGACCATGCATCCACCATAATGCAGGACCAACAATCAATGCGATTGTTCATGCCTACAAATATTTCAAAATAGCATATTCTTACAACGAGTTTACGAAGTGGTGGGTAGAGTAAAAAGTTTTAAGGATACTAAAAAACTATTGTAGCATACAAAGCTTTTGTTCTTTTCCATTCGAGCCTAATTTGCACCTTCTGTTAACCGAGTCTTAAATCACTGCTGATCGTTTCCCCTAATGGTTTAAAACAGTGCGGAAACTTTTTTCTTTTCCCTTTTTTACCACACGTATTGCATAAGCTTAGAGATCCCATCTGCTAGGGAAATCGGGATCTTTGACCCAGTCTCTCCATGTGGCCTGACAGCCTTTGGTGTGGGTATGTTTCCGCTTGTGGGGCTCTGCTAAAGGAGCATAGACGAGCCTCATAAATTGGCGTATCCATCTGAGGATACGGTAAAATCCCCTTATTTAAGACAATGTGTGAAAATGAGTTCATCTGTTTTGATGTGATCTTTATGCTAGGCGGCCTAGTAGGAACACGATGCTGGTTTTCATTGTGGAATTTAAATCTAAATTTTCGTACTTTGCAAAATAGCGCTTTCAAACTGAGCATCTGATACGGAAAGGTGAATCAATGTCTGCTATGTGTTTGAGAGAAACTCGAAAAAGCTTGTCCACTAATTTGAACAAGTTAGTTTATTAAATTTTAATGGTACAAAAGTCAGATATTGGTTACATGACAAAGAAGCCAACGTTAAAAGTTTAAAATTACAAGGGAAGAAAACAGGAAAAAGTAGAAGGGTAAGATAGGGTAAAACTGAAGGGTGAACAGATAATTAAGATACATCGGGGTCGTGGTTACTTCAAAAAAGTAGGCCTCCTGAGGAGTAATTTGAACAAGATCGGTAGAATGCAAGCTGTAAATTTAGAGCATACAATAAACTCCCAAATGAAAAATTGTCTGCATGTTTGTTTCTCAAACCCTGCAAATACTATATTGAATCAATAAGACAGCGAGCGTGTTCGAACACGGTAATTTCGCCGAACGTTCCGAGAAGTATATAAATTCAAGAACTCTAAAAAATTGTTAACTTGAACTTAAATAACACATTTGACATGTGTATAGATAAAAACGAGCGTCTGGTTAGTTTCACAAAATAAACAAAATTACGAATTTAAAGGTTCCAAATATTATCTTTAGTCGCGTCGATCCTATAAAGTTTTCATATTTGGAGTAGAAGAATTGTAACAAGTGATTTCAACCCTCCTGTTAGTTGTCTAGTCGAGGTATCTCGTCATTGCAAACTGATCCGGACGAGATATCTCGTCGTCTCGTCATTAGAAGAAACTGACCAGATCATGATCACGTCATCATAAAAAAATCCTGATGACGAGATATCTCGTCGAAACCACGTGGAGGGTTAACTGACCCATTTCACCCTTTAAAACAATCTTTTAACGCGTGTTGCCAAATTGAGTGATAAATATTGCATTAAAGAAAGATTGTCTGTCCTTTTCTCGCTAAATCAACCTCCGTCCGACTTCAATTTTGCGTGACAAGTTTGGATTGATTCTGCGTCACCAGTCTAACTTGACACTATTGGAGAGATGCTGAGAGATGTAAACATCCGCCAAGGCAATAAAAGGCGAATAGTTTGGAATCTCAATTCTGTTAATCCAGAACACAGAAAACGTTAACTATTCGAGTTTTTCCAACCGCACATGTAAAATGTGAGACAAATTTTGTAAAATTAAAAAGAATTTTTATTAATAGCGTAAAATTCACTCTGGCTACATTTTGGCGAAACAACTAGCTCTTCCGTCAACATTAAGAAATTTCAGTAGTATTGGCTTCAAATCAGATTTTATTTATTTTAATTATGTCTAATTCATTGGAATGGATTTATTGATTTAATTATTCCAAAATTAATTCCTGGATCTGTTCTGGAATCTGGAAGTTAAATACTGTCCGGAGGGCCGTAACTGGCCTGTGGACCAATTGAACTTACGGATTGATACGGAGGACCGTATCTGATTTACGAGCCGGTAAACCTATTTGGAAGGCATTATCGGGTCTCCGGGCATGAGATCAATCTATTTGCTACAACTGATTTATCTTACGGTGCTTTGTGGGCTGCCTGGTTAAACTTGACCCCGAGGAGAATAACAGCTATTTTTCAAATAGCTAACACAAAGCTAATTAAACCGCACTTAGATTAACAATTTCTGCACTCACTCCCGTCACTTAAATTTTCCACGCTCATTCCCGTGACTCAGCCAAACATTGTTTAAAAGTCCGGAACAGATTGTTTTAGTTTACTTTCCTTGTTAAAAGTATCTTTTGTTACGTAACCCTGTTCTTTGAGTGGCGGAAGCGGCGTTTGACCTTTCATCTTTTTTCATTCTCTTGTCACGAGTTTTGAACTGTCAACGTATGCTTCGGACCTCCCATACAGTTGTCGGACATCCATCACTTTTCGTAGGTCATCCAGATCAATCACGGCAGTGGGGCAGAGGTTAAGGGGGAAAAGTTACTGGGAATGGCTTCGAATTGTTTTAGGGCTTTTTGTGTCTTGTGACTGGTTTAATTATAACTTTTAAGAGTACAATAAGCATATATTTGTGGTATTGGAAATTATGGTTTGTTGTAGTGTATGTGAAAAGTATATAAGGCAACAAAGTAAAAACAGCTAATCTGAGTTTCGTATCGAGGATAAAGTTTAAGTTAGTATTCTTCTCGCCATCCAACTAAGATTTAAGCTGCTATGCAAAATACAAAAAATTGTACATTTAGATTACTTACTGTGAAAGAGAAAGTTCTCTCCAATGACCATTTAAAGCCTGTAGGTAACATGTTAATATATAATGTAATACCAAACATTTCATAGCTTCTTTGCACATGATTTTGTGCAGCAATGCAACCAAAAAAAGAAGAGGAAGGATTTTATATTTCAACTGAAAAAGGACACAATCTTCCTTTTCAGTAGAAACAATAAGCTATATGGTATCTAAAAAGGAATGCATCTTCTTTTAGGGTACCATATGGACTTATTTCCAGTTGTTTCGGTATGTGGATAATGAGTCTATTTGCTGATGGGCTGCCAACCAACCTCTCTTTTATGCCACAAGAAGATTCTTTGGCAGATCTTTCACTAACAGATTAGTTTTCACTAGTACAACTGACATTTGGTGATCTATGACTGACTTCTGAACTCGCAAGAAAAGCTTTGAAATGCTTAACTGTTTCCCGCAACGTGTAAAATTGCATTCTATCAGTTCACGTATTTGAAATAATCTGTTAAAAAATATATTTGAAATTGAGAGAGAATATATATACATTAATATTTTGAGATTATCAAACATTGCTGAATTTATTAAAAGGAGCTTCATTGTTCTTGTTAAGATTAAAGTACTATGTTGACATCCATAATATAGTTTTACAAGTTTAGAGCCTTTTGATTTTAATACACTTTAATTACTACTAAGGGTTTGTATAATATTTACTGTTTTTATCACTTCAGAACTCTCGTTTTCCTATTTCAGAACTTTAAACTATCACCACTCCTTAATGTCAAGTTTTAACTTTTTATAATCTCTCAATTTGACATAGATCTAAATATTTTTTTCTCCATATAATAGGATTCGATTCCTCCCTGAGTGTATTTCTCTTATGGCCCTTGCGCCATAAGAAACCCAGCCCAACCAACCTTATAATAGGGTGAAAATAAGGACTCTAAAGTCTTACGCAGGTCTACATATGACCTATAGAATTTTATGATCTCAAGGGGTTCGTAAAATTTTTAATTTTCAGGGGGTCCTTGGACTGTTTGAGAACCAGTGCACTAGATGGCGCCCACCACCCATTACCCTTCTGGTGGTTGTCTTGACGAGGTATCTCTCGTTATTAGCAAAACTGACGAGATATCTCGTCATTAAAAAATTACCACACCTTGATCTTGTCATCAAAAAAATCTTCAATACCTTGATAACGAAAAATCTCGTCATTAGCAGAATTAGTCAGATCTTGATGGACGAGATATCTCGTCCAAGCCACTTGGAGGGTTAAAATGTTTAAAAACTATTTTTTTGTTTTGATACAAGACTACCCATAAGGTGGCTTTTTCCCGAATTTCTTTTGCAGTCACGGAAGGATTTCGATCGAGGTCTTGACATGCTTTCATATGGTAAAATTATATACGCTTTCGATTTGTTGTACGTTACTCGTCTTTGCATTTTCCCATCTTCTGCGAAAGGGAAGACGAACGCTGAAGAAAAAGAGGACGTCTCACGCAGGCGTGGCGCCAGCCCGATCTTTTGGTGCAAGTAACCCATGAGAAACATTCATTATGCAAGGCTTATGCTCTCAGCAGCCAGCACTTACTCATCGCGAGTTGTAAGTACGTCTCCTCTGTGTGGCGCTATTGTTCCAAGGCACTGCTTCTCAAGTGCCGCCTTCACTGAGGATTCATCTGAAGGAGGTTTTGGGAAAGGGGAACAGACAGATTTCTTTTTGAACTGGGCCTTCCGCATACTCGTGGTTCTGGCGATTATCGAAATGTCGTTTTGAAGATTCCTCTTTGAGCAACTACATCCCTTTACCCTCCCAGTGGTCTCGACGAGATATCTCGTCCATCAAGATCTGATCAATTTCGCTTTTGACGAGATTTCTCGTCATCAGGAATTTCCGAGTGATGACGAGATCAAGATCTGGTCAGTTTTATAATGTCGAGACATCTCGTCCATCAAGATTTGATCAGTTTTGCTAGTGACGAAGTACCTCGTCCATCAAGCATTAGCATCCTCGTCATTAGCAAAATTAACCTTTGGTTAATTTTGCTATTGACGGGGATGCTAATGCTAGATGGCTAATGATGAGTGACGAATTGCTAATGACGGGATATCTCGTCCATCAAGATCTGCTCAGTTTTGCTAAAGAGAGTTGTGCCTCTTCTAGACAAACACCAGGAGGGTTGAGACAGCTGGACAACTCGAGGCCCTCATGTGGTTCGGCTTGTTATTTTTATTGTGGTCTACCAAGTCAAAAATGTCACGTAAAGATAAAAAGAAAGTAAATAAATATATTTCGCTAACGTACGTGGCGCAGAAATCGACATTATTTATATATTGGAGAATAGCAGCAAACAGATATAAACCATATAAATTCGACCTTTAGAGTCGATCCCACGTGCCAATTTTGCCTCTTAGTTTAAATATACTTGGTTTGAGCTGTAGGGCTGCATAATATTGCTAAACCTACGTGGAAGAGCTCGCCACTTCGGTGAAATTCTTCAGTAGCCTAATTACAGAACGCAAGGAGAAAAATGTGGGAAACAACACTCAGCGCAGAAAAGAAAATGTGATTCAATCTGAAAATAGTTTGGAGGGTTAAAAATATCGAATCGTTTTGAACAAGGTGAATGTATTGCAATTGAAGTAGACGTGCAGAAGCTAATTGTAGAACCATGACTGAGGAGTGAACTTTGTTGTAAAGGTTTTTGTTAAAGGTTTACCGGCGGGCCGGGAAAACCTATTCATAGGGCTGTATCTTTTCTGCGGGCCAGATAAATCTGTCTTGATGACCGTATCTGAACTACGGGCCGGTTAGAGATAAATGTTTATACGTTTGACTGAGATATTCTACAATTTTATCAGGACTTTCAAAACTCCTTTGTCCTTTGAATTAGAAATCTCGTTAAAAACTGATTTGAATTTAAATCGCAAAACTTTTTAAAATACAATATGAATGGTAGGTATAATAAAAGAAGGCAAATATGACACTAATTAAAACCTCTTAGAAATAAAAAATGGATAGTTTATTTACATAAATTCAAAGAAGAAACATCATGCCTTGAAAAGCAATTAGTGAAATGATTTTATTAAAAAAGCTGTGTAATAACAATCTTCTTGATGAATTAATTAATCAACGAATGAAAGAATTATTCTTCGATGAAATGAAATATTTTCCAAAGAAACGAAGTTACTGAATTAAGAGAAGTTTATTTTAGCAAGTTAAATTAGTTTTTATCATCTTTATTCTTCTCGACCTGATTAATTGAATTTATATTCTAATTAATTAGTGACATCGCAAACGCTCGCGATTAGTCAATTGAGATAAGAGAAAACGAAAACATGAATATACTTCTATATACTTAACTTTCTTTACTTAATACTTATCTACTAAACTTGCTGTACGTAACTCTACGTTTATATTCAACTAAACCTACGTAAATCGGAGCTTTTATACTGAAGAAAGAGTATTAAATTAATTTTTCCATTATGTAAATATTCGAGAGCATTGAACAGACCTATGTCTATTTCAGTGAGTATTGATTGTTTATTGCCGATATTTATTTCTTAACACTATTTAATATATTAACAATACTATTCCAGACAATGAAATGCTTTGATTGAAGTTAAGGATAATTGATATTGGAAAGCATTTTGTAGGAAGTGTGTTATTGTAAAATTATTAATGAAAATTCTTTGAATCTTCATAAAAACCTTTGAGATTCATGCATCAATTCGCGTTGAGAATCATTGTTGCATGCTGGAATCTAATTTCTTCCTTTGTTACTGCAATAGGTCGTATACCAAAATATATTCATTTTTATCCTCCCGTAGTGCACCATT
The DNA here is from genome assembly GCA_933210815.1 of Meta bourneti. Taxonomy (NCBI): domain Eukaryota; kingdom Metazoa; phylum Arthropoda; class Arachnida; order Araneae; family Tetragnathidae; genus Meta; species Meta bourneti. Next base: position 66,431,859 of record OW119928.1, read on the forward strand.
CAAATAATAATATATGGAATCATCCAAAGTTTCTAGTACTAGTGAGGCTGGGCACTTACATCTCCTATGCTATCCTTCGTCTTGATTTATTCAAAAACTCAGTATGTGGCACAGTTGTGAGAGTGGGCATAAATGCTCGAATCTGTTCATGTCGTCCATTTTCAACAAAAAGGCAACTTGTTAGCCTCCTGGATTTGGTTTTTTCGTTGTGGCTCAGTGGGTTTATCAACTACGCTAGCAATCTGCAAGTTCAAGACGGCGCACGTTTGATTAGTGTATTTTACTATGCGTGTATTTCTCTGTTCTGTACTTGCCTTGTGAGTGTATGTCCATTACTAGTCATGTGTTTGGCACACCTGGGCCAAATATGGTCCTTGCGCCATAAAACCCAGCCAACTATCTACATACGACATTTCAGAACAATTACGACAGGTTTTGTGGGGAATTTAGCCACCACTAGAAATATTAACAAACCATACAGTTGTATATATATCAGTGTAACCCAACTCCATACTGAAGGACTTTTCGGTAGACATATGCGGTCCTTAAACCTTTCTTAACCCTCCTGATGATTTATCTTAGTTTTAGAAACTGCCCTGTAGAGGTTAGCGTCTGGTGCAAAAACTTGTTCCAAAATGTCACCACTTCTGGCAAGGGACAATTTGTTTTTCCTGCTTGGATCTACATTTCCCTTGGAGCAGTTGTCTTGACGAAATATCTCGTCTCTCTATTTTACAAAACTGACCAGATTTATAGGTGGGCGAGATGTCTTTAGCAAAATTGACCAGATCTTGGAATATATATATCGTCGAAGCACTTGATACTGCTCTCACGGTCTCCCGCAATTGGAATCAATCAACTAGTGGTAGCATCTATTGAATTCAGTCACTCTTAAGTTCTGGAGAGTGAGTATTAAGGTGAATTTCGTCACCACTTCAGAAATTAACTTACAATGCAGTAGTAAGTATAGCAGTGCAACCCATCTTCACCATAAAGTTGGTTTGATTTGTCGGGGTTTTATGGCGCAAGGGAAATATTTGGCCGTCATCATGAAATATTTTTGGGTAGACAAAGTTGGGGCACTATCTTTCACGTGTCTTGCTAAAGTTTAAAAATTGAAAATGAATTTTTGTGTAAGCTATTCTAGCGTTTTGACTACACTCACAATATTTGCTATGAGCTCTCGGGTTCTAACCGAACGTGAAACCAGACACTTTCCATCACAGATCTTTTCATAAGAAAATTTGGGAAATAGACAGGAAAAGATAATTTTTTTTTCATTTTTCAAAGATCATTTCATCATCATTTTTTTCAAGACATTTAGCTTCAGGTGCGCGATCAAAGTCGGTAACTGATTTCGTTAAAGGGGCCTACATCGTAAAACCTTTTGGGGGGAAATCTTTATTTCGTGATCACGCGCGTCCAATGGTTCATCAATCTTCATTTATTTCCCTTTCGCCATCTCCCAAAAAAGTGAAAAGGGGGCTGTCTGGCAATACCGTGAACATTATTTTTTATTAATTCATTATTTAAGACATCATTTACTATTAAGATCTTGAAACGTGTTATCTTACTTTACGTAGCCGCCTCCCATTTCCTTATAATTCATCTATATGGCGATTTCTGATTAAAATTGATAGAACATTGAGGTCAAGGGCAAATGAAATCGCTAGTTTGCCACTAATAGAAATTTTTAATCTGAGGACCAAATGCACTATTGGTACTAAGAAATATTGTATTATTTTTCAATTTAGTTCCACTGACGTTAATACATTTGTCGTGCCGCATGGAGGAGGCAATGTCTTAAATTTGTTGACCCTGTATAGGGCCCCCACATTGTGTAGTCGCTGCGCTGGTACTACAGTACCCAAGCAGGAGACTTATGAGGGGATGAAAAATAGTAAAACGTTTTTCGTCCTGTAATGTGTATTTTCTGTTTTCTTTTTAAAAGCTATTTTTTGGTTTAGGATTTTGATGACCTAAAAGTTGCTAAAAATGACATTGTTGCATTTATGACTCCAAATTCATGTTTTGCAAATGTTTGGTAAAAAGAAAAAGGCAGCCCCTAAAAAGGAACAAAATAGAATCTAAACATCCTCTGTATGACAAAAAATGCTATTAAAATACAATTTGACTTGTTATAGTTTCTGCCAAACTGGACGTCTTTTCTTTGTTGATAAAGAAAGCTATGTAAAAGAAAAATTCAAAGGTGACTTATATTTTCAGACGCTCCCTGTGTTTGTTTATCATATAAAAATATTTGAATAAGTTGAGTCCAGAAATGGCAAGTAGAACAAAAATCATGTGCAAAATGTGAGTGAAAAGTGCCAGTGATTCTGTATGGTCTGCCAAGAAAGTTTTAAATGTTGAAAAGTTTCTTCTCATTTCTACTGAAATCTCAGGAGCTCAGCAAAATTGAAAAAGACTGACAAAAAACATAAAACTCAACTATTTAACAAGAATGAGAGGAAATACGAACTCCCACATAAACACTAACGCCCTCTATTTATTTTTACAGAAAAATCTCAGAAAGTTCTTAACCAGTTTGTTACTAGTATTCATTTGTTTTAGTTGCCCTCCATTGTCTGTTCAGCGAAAGAAGACATCCTGTCATAACAAACAGGTTACAGCAATAGCGTCAAGACATCCCACTTTTTGCACAGGAATCTTTATAATAGGCAATTTTTATTGTTTCGTTTTGAATAATGTTTGTTAATTTTTAGTTTTATGTTCAGGTTGTTTGGTTTTGCTAATCGGTTTGCCTTTGTTTGTCTAGTCTATTTGGTTTTGTCTTTGGAATCAGTACAGTTCGGGCTGTTGGTCCCCGTCTAATTAGTCCTCGTGTAGTAAAAATGACTAGAGCGACAAACCAAAACAGCACAGTTTGGTGACAAGAAAAATACACCCTGCTTAGCGTTTGTAGAACTTTTTTATTTTCAATCTCATGTCATTAATTTCACAATTACTTATTTGATAATGGAGTTTTATTTTCTTTTGGTGAACAGGGCATAGTTACAATGATCTAATCTTAAGTTTGGTTTAAAATTGGAGCAATGCTGATGGTATCATTTTTTTCTTGAAAAATTAAAAAACCCTCTTCAATAGAAGGTAAATAATTAGATATTCATTGAAAAAAAATGACAAAAAATAATAAATTTTTATCTCTAATGCATTCTTGAAATAATCATCATGCAATACTTGATCGGTTAAATTTGATTTTTCCCAAATTCTGATTTCAGTGTCTGCAGTGTAGAATTACACTTGGTTGAAATGTTATGTGGAAGGGAAAACCATCTCTAAATTGCACACAAGCTTTCACTACAAATATGATTGCTATCATTACTTTTATAGCCATTAATTTCCTTCTTTGAAAATGATGCATGATCTGAAGTATTGTTGACGAAATCGCTCTGCAGCGTTTCGGCGTGCTGTCGTCATTAGTATTTAACTCAATTGTATGGAAGGACGCCGGTTGTTAAGGTAATTGGGAGTTAACAACGCCACAAAGGCAAGTAAGATAAATAGAGTGGACAGTGTTTAGCTCACGCAAAATGAGGAACTATTAATTGGTTTGAAAAAAATGTTTAAAACAAGTAAATGTGTTTAGTATCTTTTTCGTTTCCAAAGTGGGACGCGAACAGCGAAATCGATGGGATTGTTCCTAAATAAATGTCATTAGTATGGCGTGTTTGATCATTTGTTTTTATATGAAATCCAAACATTTAGAACAGTTTCTCAACTGGCGGACCGCGGCCAGGTCCTAGGCCCTGGCACCAATTATTCCAGACTGTGAGGTTCAGCAATTTGTCATTTTTGCTTTTTAAGCACTTTTCTGAATAAATATTTTATAGTGGAAATGTTCTGGAGCGAATAAAATTCGAATGGGTTGAAAAGATCAAACTTAGAAACCTAAATAGCATCTGTCAGTAACCAATCAACAAGGAAGCATAAATAAAAATTTTTTATTAATATTGAAGATCAAGACAGTATCCGATTCTCAAATCTAATAATATTGAATACTGTTTCTTCACATTAGTGCTTGCTTCGAAACTCGAGTGTCTAAATTTTTTAAAAGTAATAGGTCTACAGGTTTGAATTTTAATATGAATAAGAAACACAAGACTTGAATTTTGGTGATAAGAAATCTCGTATTGAAGGTATTTATGACTCAACAAATATAATTTTTTTTGGATCATAGTGAGATATATATATATATCAATAAAAAGAGCACAGATTAATTTAATGATGTTGGCCTGAGGAAACTAACTATAATCTTCAAGAGTTATTACAATGATTGAGAACTAATAAAAATATCATTTTATATTTGTCAACATGCTACACTCGTACATTAAATATATTAATATTCTTTGTGATTATGCCATAACCTTTCTTATGTTTAAAGAATGAATTTTAAAAAAAATCAGATGGTATTTACGAGTAAATTTGTTGGAACAGGGTCTCGTCTTATAAAAAACGAATTTATCCGGTCGCGGTCTCAAAGTTGAAAAGCTTTAATTTAAAATGAGGGCTATATGATCTAAAATTTAGCGGTGTTATATTTTTCTTATTAGAAATTTGAAATATTGCGCAGCTATGTAAAGACTGTGAAGACCGTGTTGAGACCGCAGGTGAACTTCGACAACATATTCTAGAGTGGACTAATCAAAACAATATGTCCTACGGATTTCTATTTCCGATATGAGCCTTTGGGCTATGTAGTACTGCATTGGCAATTATTGCTTACTTTAAAAGGAAAGTGACCACATTTAAATTAATCTTTTGAATGAGATGTATGTAACAATCATATGCAAATTTAGATAATTTAAGGTTTAATAAAACTAAACTGGTGGATTGGTAATTTTTTCTAGGACTGAAGGCTTTAGAATGACATGTAAAAAAAATCTTAGTTTTACGTTACGAGGAAGACAAGTTCTACAGGATTTCACAGCATATTATTTATGCTGTAGCGAAGATAACTTAAGGTTTCTATAATTTGGCTGTATGCTTTCTTATATCTGCTCACCAAGTGTTATACAGGGTCCTGTACAAACTTTGAGGGAGGTAGGAACATAATATTAAACCATATTCACATAGGGATGTATGTCCACAAGAGCCACCCGGTTGTGCTATAGGAATGCAGAAATGAAAACCAGTGAGTTTGTGAACAACATTTTAATAGCTCTTTTACAGTCTGACAGTAGCTGTACACTCATAGTTTCACAGTAGGGTACTCCCACCAACAGTATTGCAGGCCTTACCGCTCTGACGCATGGATTGTGGTACTAGTCCAAAAATTCCTGGTCTTTCATCGTGGTGGCCAACGGTGGGTTCTTACCTCGTCCAATCCATCGAGCTCCAAAAGTACTGCAAGCTTGTACAGGAAGTTTTAAAATACCTCGCATAATCTGTCTTGTTAACTGATTAGATGTTACTTAATTAGAGGTTACGAGAGAATAGTTACAAATTCGTGTTTTATCGAATTGTTTAACTCACTCCGTATTCAAGTTTAACCTGTTTTGAAATCCACCACTTATTACGCCAATTTTACGTCATTTAGGACGGTGTTCAGGTTCTATCAGACCTCATTGAAATAACTTTCTTGTTACTTTTCGTGGAAGATCTTTCTCAAGGTAAAAGAAATTCATAATACCGCGCTGTCTCGGACGAAAACAAGGACGTCGGTGGGAACGCGGATTCCTTTTCTTTATTTCATGAATGGCTGCAATATTTCTTATTTAGTTAGGTCGTTAGCTTAGCTCTTATTGAACTACACCTTCTTTATTTATATTTCCTCCACGCACCAGTGGCTTTTAATTGAACTCGCCATACTATCGGAGCAAGAAGTTAGATCTATTAGAGATTGAGAATAAAGTAAATTTGTTTTTGTACATTTTCTCATTAAAACTCGTGCAATAATAATGAACTGCGTTGAACTGCTTGACACGCAGCTTGGCCAAATATCGCCCTTGCGCCATAAGACCAAATCCAACCAACCAACTCTGCTTTCGCCAATCTGCACTGTGGGATGGTATCATTTTGGTTGGTTGGTTTTGTGTCGCAAAGGTCACATTTGCCCAAGCTGCGCCAAACTTCAAGTAAATGAACAAACACAGAATGAATGTTTCACTGGCACGGAAGAGAGAAATACACCCAGGGGAAATCGAATCTGCGCTGTCTGCAACTCGTAGGTTGCTAGCCTCATTGGGCAAACTCACTGAGCCACAGTATCGTTTTGGATGCTGGTACGTTCATTGGTAACCCTTTGAAGAGTAGTAAGACGCCTTGAAGAAATGAAAAAATCTTTCTGAAGAAATATTTTGCAAATCATTGATGATTTAATACTTGGGTAGTATGTAAAACCTTTTTTCGATTTGTACGATTTGAATTTTAAAGTACAACAGAAATATTTTAAATTGTGATCGCTCTATTTATGATCCAAAAAGATGCCAAAAATTCGCTTTCTCGATAGAACCGTGCTTGCTGATAAATACTGTCATACTCGAATTTCAAATAAGTTATAAGTTCACATTATCCATTCGATATAATAAAATAATTTATGGTCCATTTAGTTAAACAAATATTTTACGCACCATACGGCTACAAAGTCAACACACAAGGTAAAAAAAATATAGTTCTGAGAAAACGTAGAAAAAACTACTCACTAAGTGTATGTCTCAAAAAGAAATCTAACCCTTCATGCAATGAAAAAAATGACTAAGTGAAATTCGCCAGTATAAGGATCACATTATAATCTAGAAAATCTGAAAAACTCTTATCTTGAAAAGCTTGACTTAGTGCGTTTCACTTGTAAACCGACGATATATTATTTTGAGGGAAGTTCATAGGAAACGTATTCTGCACTTTAATTTTTTGACTCTCAATTCACATTTTCCAGAACCTTAATTCACTGATTTTTAAGAGTACTATGTCAGTGCTACAAACACAATTTAGTTCTACCGTTTCTATAACTTATACTTCCGTGACCTATATACTTACGTACCTCAATCCAAAGCACTATCTGTACTCAAAGAAGGATTTTCTAAGTGACTTTTGTCTCATGGAGAATACGAATATAATAACCTATAATTCATAACGTAGGCGAGAGAAAGTAAGTAAAAGTCTCTTTGTTTCTCATTCGCAAAGCGGATTTTCGTCATCTGTGGTATCTACCAAGTGACTCAACAATACAGCATTTGTCTTAACTAAATATGATCTGTATCTAAAGAGCTATGGCCGATCTGCTGCTTATATGTATTTGTTGAGCGTGCTGCTTGTTGACAGGAAACGCTACCTTGTTTTCTCCATCACACTTATCTGACCAGTCTCTAATATCTTTCATCTCACTTATCTCAGTATTCTTTTGTTTGCTTTTGCAATTATAACTTACGTATAATTCTTAAAGCAAGAATACTTTCTCAACTTGAGACGTTTGAAATCTTGAGTTTTATCGGGCCTACTGTCTCGCCAAAGATGTGTGATTTTGATTTAACTTGAGTCATTTGTCAATAACATTACACATAGTGGCAGCCCGTATAATTTGCAAATGCCTTTTAACAAAACTAATACTCTTTATCCTGTACCGATTTTCCTTATTTTCAATAGTGCAACCTATCTCCACCATTAAGAACTTTTTGGTAGACTAAGTTGCAGTATCTTGCTCTAAACGCAGTTTCATCACCATCTATTTAATAACTCCTCAATACTTCCTTCTTGCATTGAATTTGTAAAAAGAAACCACGCATAATTTTTTTTCCTAGAGCGTGGTATTCAATTTCTATTAACGTCTTAATTCCAATGAATTTTAATGACATTCCTCCCAAACCTACCCTCGGTAAAATATCAACGTTTACCAGAATCAATTTATATGGAAATTCCCCTGAACAGGATTAGAATATCAAATTACTCTTAAAACTTTCCCTCCGTTTTTCCCCACAACCCCCACGTAATCATAACTTCGTCCAACTCGATTGTCTCTAGACCCAGATTGGACGGCCATATGCAAATTTCCTACTCAATTAATTCGTTAGGCTTTCAGAAATTCATTAAAGACGGGCGTATCTTTCTTTGGAATAGATTTGTCCGCCTCTTCTGTCGGTAAATGTCCAACCTTGCTAAGGTTTTTTTCTCCCCACTCAACAACTTATTCTGGTGCTTTGATGTAGTCTTGATGGTGGTATCCGTGATTTATGCAAGGACTGTCGTAATGGTACAGTAATGAATATATTAATTGAAACGTTGGGGCAGGTGTTTGGAGGCTTAATGTGTTTTGAAATTTTATGCTTTTCGTTATTATAAACACTAAAGAGTATTAAAGGTGAAAGTGGGCGATGGTGAAAGAGATACGGTGTTTTGCAAATGGTAGCTAAATTGACGTTGACATTTGACAACTACAAGTCTGTGTGTCAACACATTGATCAAAATGATTCACGTCCTATCGTAGGGTTTTCCCTTTCTGAAATGAGAAGTGGAAACTAATTTTTTTAAAAAACTTCGCTGTTATCATCGTATGTTATCACAAGCAATAACATACGATGCTTTGTCTCATATTCTTACATGTCAACCATCAGTGGGTTACCCAAAGGAGGGGGTGGGCTCTGGGGGTTTAAGCCCCTCCTCGAAAGTGTTGATTTCTTATTTTTATAACTTAAAAAATAGTTTTGGGATTTTTAAAAATAACACTCATTAGATCGATTGATAGTGTATTAAATTGATAGTTTACTAGTGGATATGAAACACGGAGGCTACTAATTTGTGACTGATACAATCATCTGAAATATTCGCTTACCAATATATCACCAACGCTTCAAACGTGAATTTCGTGAAACAAAATTTTATTATTTTTTTATCGTCATGCGATTGTCAAAAATATTTTTCGAAACAAATATTTTAAAATGATTTCTGCACTGGGATGAACTAAGATGCACCATTTTTTGTGTTTGATAATCTCTAACATTAAAATTAATCAATGAAATATAAGATATAAAGACTTAAAGGAAACTTTAAATTCTGACTTGGTTCAAATCTTCATTTATCACAAAAAATTGTATTAATTTCGGGCTCCTTCCGAAATGAAATCCTGTCTACGCTACTGGCCTCTCGACCTCGAAAAAGAAAGTAATAACCGTCTATCACAGAGCTACCTTGACTTTTGACCACTGTTATCATCAGCTATTATGTTTATGAGTAACCGTTACACGGAAGCAGGCGGATGAATGAAAAAAACTCAAAAAGGTACGAATCGTTGCAGTCGATTGAATTACGTTTCGTAATGTTGATTACAGTGAAATCTGATTGATGTATTGTATTATTATGCATTCCACATTCAAATGATCTGTCCCTTGAACTTCTAACGATGACGCAAAGTGGATATGCTCTACAAGTTTCCCATACTTTTTTAGCTTAACGGCCCCTTTTCAAAGACAATTTTTCGGCTCTTGAAAATTGTCTTAACTAATAATAAATTGTAAGTGTAGCTGTGCCTATAAATTTTGAATGCCACAAAAAAATTTTTTATCGATGTTTGTGTAATTTTAGAATTTCATAAAGCTTGTTTGGAATTAAAACAACTTGGAAATCTATTTAAATAAAATAACGAAAAATGAATTACGCATAAACGAACTAGATTCATCACGATTGTTAGTAATTAATATTCAATCAATCAGTAAATTAAAAATAATCACCAATTACAAAGTTGATTGGTTTTGAGGTTTTATGGCGTAAGGGCCATATTTGGCCATGCTGCGGCAGACACAAGACATACAGTATCAAGTAATAAGACACACAACACAAGTTTTACTGACACAGAAGAGAGAAATACTCCCAGGGAGGAATGCATCTGACAGGAATCGAACCTGCGCCGCTTACAACTCGAAGGTTGCTAGCGCAGTAGGCATACCCTTTGAGCTAAGATGGCCCCTATAATGAGAAGGATGAGCTCCCATTGCTGTGCTACCAATTTGCCTATATCAGGTTCTATTTTCCCAGAAGAATCAATAAATCTCCAAGATCTGGGATTTTCAATTTGGGTATAGCATACTTTTCCAAACCTTTTGGCTCAACATCCCCTTTTCAAATACAACTTTATGGCTCTTCCTGGAAAACTCCATATCAACCAATAATAAATTGAAAGTGCATAATTTTTGAATTTCACCCATTTATTTATGAAGCTGTATGGGTAAGTTAGAATTTCAGAAGCTACTTTGGAAATAAAGCAGCTAGGAACTGAAATTATAAAGCTATCTGTTAAAATGAAAGACCAAAAAGTAAATTGCACCTAAACACACTAGATTGCTCACTAATTGGTAATTCAGTAAAGTCAAATCGTCCATATCAGTAAAATTTAAAATAATCCCTAATGAGAAAGATGAGCCCGGTGTTGTGCTATGAACTTGTCTAGAGTTGGCTCTATTTTCGCCAGCTGATCCTTAATATCTCCAGTTAACTATTTGCAGTCAGTTCCTTTTGTTAGTTAAAAGAATTAATGTCAATATACTACTATAGTGGATAAGTATTTCGTCAAAACGTTTTTAAGCGATACATTTTTGAGCATTAGCCGGTAATTTAAATATTACTCAAATGATAAAAAATAAGCTGACTTTACCTCTTTTAGGCTTTATTTGAATATTCTTTAAGCTTTAATACTACTTTACATACGTATTATAATGCCAAGTATTTGTCAAATTTTGACTGAAACGAACACCTGTACAGAATACACTGCAACCTTGTTATCTATGAAGTCATTTGCATCAGGAATAGTATACACTTTAATTTAGGGGCTGTCGTGGCTCAGTGGGTATTCCAATGCGCTAACAACTTTCGAGTTGTAGGTGGAACAGGTTCGATTTCTGTCAGGCGCATTCTTCCCTAGGTACATTTCTCTCTTCTGTGTCAGTAAAACTTTCATTGTGATTGAAATTGTATGTCTGGCCCATCATGGCCAGATAATGTCCCTTGCGCCATGAAACCCAACCAGCCATTTACGATTTCAAATAAATTCAATAGTCAGTGTCAGAGTCCTCATTTTTGATTTAATTTTTTTGCCATCAGTCACAAACCCTGAATTTTTGAAGTCCTTTTCAAAGCGATGAGTTATCTGAGATAGCATGTGAATTCGGCTGAATAAACGAAGATTTAATTAAATTGCCGTCTACGAGAGCTAGGCAGGACTGAAGAAAATAGACTACTCATCCGAATTGACGATTTATCCATCGACTTTATAATGAAATAGACCTAATGAATTGAGTATGCACCCTGCTTAATGCTATTTCCTCTGATCGCTCGGTTTGAAGATTTGTCGCATGGTTGTGGAAAAAACATGAATCCTTATGTGGGAAAAAATATTGCTTGGTTAAAGTGATTATCCAGCGAGATTAAAAACAATCATAATACATACATAGGTACATAATAAACATACATACGTCTGCACTTCGATAGCAAAACCGGCCCAAGTCGATTCGTAAGGGTACATGACTTATCCTTCTGAGAACTTACGACAGAGACTCCGTCCACATACTCTATTTTATTAGAAGATCGGTAGATTCATCCAGAAGACTAATAGAGGTGTTACTGTACATCTCTTAATTTATGTGATTTAAAAAATAAAATTTTAATTTTACATCCTTTTTAAAGATTAAAACCCCCTTCTCTCTCTTACGTAAGAAAAGAATTCTCTTGAAAGATCTTTTCTTACGTAATTTCTTGATGAACTTTTTCTAAAACTTAACACACCGTTCGTTGAAAAAAGGAGATCCTCCATTCAATGCATCACTTTTTTCAATGAAACGTAGCCTATTTCTTTTACGTGCAGTGGATAGCACATCTTGTTAATTAAAAGGGAAGTGTGCGAAGGTGATTAAACACGTTTAGCGTCATGAATTGTTGCGAAAATTCTGAGAGGTCATTCAGGTTAATTCCATTATTAGGCTCTCTCTCTGCCTATCCGCGAACCCGATTTCGTTTCTCCCTCGGAGCATGTTTTGTCTCGCCTTAGTATCGGGGCTTCTGGGGCATAAGAATTGCGACGGGACCCAACTTTTAAGGAGCCGATACCTTTGTCCCCTCTATTTCGATCTTGCTCCATAAAACTCCACATCCAATCCAGTTCTAAGGCCTTAAAAATAATTTATTTAATCCTCCTGGTGGTTGTCTCGGCAAGGTATCTCGTCATTAGCGAAACTGACCAGATCTTGATGGACGAGATATCTCGTCGAAACCACTTGGAGGGTTGACGCATTGTAAAAAGATTTCATTGATGGAATTCATTGATGGATTAATAGAGTAAACCCGATGTTCCTGATGAAAAATCGGACAAGCCCCAAAGATGAATTGTTGAATTACTCATTGTTTTAATTCGAATTATTTCGTAGAATGACATTTGTATTTTAGGTGTTTTCGTTGGTATTAATATACTAAAATTCGTCCTCGACATTGTGCCATAAAACTCCACATCCAGTTCCAAGGTCTTAAAAATAGCTTTATTTAACGCACTGTAAAACGATTTCATTGATGGAATTCAAATCCCATTAATAGAATAAACCCGATGTTCCTGATGAAAAATCGAACAAGACCCAAAGATGAATTGTTGAATTACTCATTGTTTTAATTTGAATTATTTCGTAGAATGACATTTGTATTTTAGGTGTTTTCGTTGGTATTAATATACTAAAATTCGTCCTCGACATTGCGCCATAAAACTCCACATCCAGTTCCAAGGTCTTAAAAATAGCTTTATTTAACGCACGGTAAAACGATTTCATTGATGGAATTCAAATCCCATTAATAGAATAAACCCGATGTTCCTGATGAAAAATCGAACAAGTCCCAAAGATGAATTGTTGAATTACTCATTGTTTTAATTTGAATTATTTCGTAGAATGACATTTGTATTTTAGGTGTTTTCGTTGGTATTAATGGACTAAAATTCGTCCTCGACATTGCGCCATAAAACTCCACATCCAGTTCCAAGGTCTTAAAAATAGCTTTATTTAACGCACTGTAAAACGATTTCATTGATGGAATTCAAATCCCATTAATAGAGTAAACCCGATGTTCCTGATGAAGTATCGAACAAGTCCCAAAGATGAATTGTTGAATTACTCATTGTTTTAATTTGAATTATTTCGTAGAATGACATTTGTATTTTAGGTGTTTTCGTAGGTATTAATGGACTAAAATTCGTCCTCGACATTACGCCATAAAACTCCACATCCAGTTCCAAGGTCTTAAAAATAGCTTTATTTAACGCATTGTAAAACGATTTCATTTATGGAATTCAAATCCCATTAATAGAATAAATCCGATGTTCCGGATGAAGTATCGAACAAGTCCCAAAGATGAACTGCTGAATCGCGCATTCTTTTACTTTGCATTATTTCGTAAAGAGTGACATTTATATTTTAGGTGTTTTCGTTGTTAGGGTATTAAAATACCGAAATTCGTTAACTGGTGTGACTGGTATTAACCCTCGGATGTCATCGCCGTATTGGCGGCATTACAGTAGTTAATTTTAATGATCAGAGTGCAAAGGGCTAACGATATATGCCTTGTTAGTAAGCCTGTTAGATACCTAATGTGCCAATTTGCTTGTGAGCCAATTTGCTTTCTTGCCAATTTTTGGATTATGTTAGTTTAAAAACATCGCGCGCTGAACATTAACTTCGCTGTCTGCATCATTTATAACCCACGTTATATATTATCTGATCAAGCCCACAAACTGTTATTAATTGTTTCAGTGTTTGCTCGATGAAGCTACAGGCGTGTCAGTGACTAACTATAGGAGTCTTGTCTTCTAACATAATATTAAAATCACGATATTTATGAAATCTTGGATAAGAAGGAATAAATGACTGGTGAAACAATTAGCATTTTTGTACATTGGTTTAGTTTTGATTAATAACATGCTTGGAACAGCCTTTGCCAACTTTGAAGGTTTTGCGAGGCAAGTAAAACCTTATTTGCGTCAGTTATATATTTGTGTTTTTGGAACAATTAACTTAATGAGGCATACTATTGTGTGCTAGTGCTTTTAACCCTCTAGGTGTTTGTTTCGAAGAGGTGTCTCGTCAATGACAAAGCTGACCAGATCTTTATGGACGAGATATCTCGTCAATGACAAAGCTGACCAGATCTTTATGGACGAGATATCTCGTCAATGACAAAGCTGACCAGATCTTTATGGACGAGATATCTCGTCATTGGAAGAAAACTGACCAAATCTTAATTTTGTCATCATAAAAAAAAATCGACGATAGTTTGATGCCGAGATTATCTTGTCATTAGCATAAATGGTAAGATTTTGATGGACGAGATATCTCGTCACTAGCAAAACCTGTCAGATCTTGAGGGTGGATGAGGTATCTCATCGAAACCACTTGGAGGGTTAATTTCATCACCCATATTATCCATATAATTGTGATATTTCTACCTAATGTCTGTGAGGTGGGTGAGGTTCAAACCATAAAAACATTTTGTCCGAGGAGTTTAAGCACTTAAGTGTCGGCTCGAACCTCTTGTCTCATGATATAAAGGCCTTACAGCCTATCGAGTTCAGTTGAATTACTTTGTATATTCGGCAACCTAAATTAACTGCATATTTGTAATACGAGGAGTGTTCAAATGAAAAGGTACGAAACTTCGTAAAAACCAAACCGGTTGAAATTTGAATATGCCGCTTTGGGATAACGTAGTGAGTCATCTAAGGAAGCGATTGCACGAGTACCGAAGGAATAAGGAATGCGTGGTTGTGCGCATGCGCGGGCGCCCGCACATGACGCAGAAGAGAAGCATGCAGTTGTGTGTTCTGTCCAATTGACGCGGCAGTGCGTGTGAGGACATCATGGCGTTCACATTGCAAAATTCGACGATTGAGGAGCAGCGAGGTGTTATCAGATTTCTGATTGCGGAAGGTGTTAAACCGGTAGGTGAGACACTCCGTAGCCTACGCAAGTCCATCAAGAGCAAACGGCCTGGGCTGCTCACGGAGGGAGTGATTCTGCTCCACGATGACGCGCGTCCACACGTCTCCAGGGTCACACAAAGTGTACTGGCCAAGTTCAAGAGGGAGCAGCTTGAGCATCCGCCCTGCAGCCCGGACATATCGCCCTACAACTTCCATCTGTTTTGTCCGCTAAAAAACATCTCAAAGCGAAGCGCTTCAACTCGGACGACGAACTGAAGGACACAGTGGAGGACTGGCTCTTGTCACAGCCACAGGAATTCTGGGAACAGGGAATCCTTCGGCTCGTGAAACAGTAGGATAGTTGTGCTCAGTCCTCTGGTGATTACTTTTGAATAAAGACTTCAATTATACCCACAGTGTCGTTTCGTACCTTTTCATTTGAACACCCCTAGTATTTAGCCCCCCATATATGGGGAAGCTGGGCCTCAACCATATAAATTCTGGAAGCGCACACAAGGTACATTCACCTAGAATTTGGCGCTCTTAGCCATTACGAAAATTCTGTTATACGTCCGCACCAATGAACAAATTACTTGACTCTCCTGGTGGCTTATCTTCATGTCGAAAACTGCGCTGTAGTGGCCAGTCTCCGATACAAATACCTGTTCCAAACTCACCAATTCTAGGCAAGGAACTCTATTTATTTTGCCTACTTGGATCTTAATCCCCGTTTGGAATAATAGGGAAGTTTTGTCCCTTGGCGAGGTCAAGACAAAACTTCCCTATTATCCCCAGCCTTTTTGTCAGCCTCTTCATTCGCAAAACTGACCAGATCTTGATAAACGAGATATCTCGTCGAAACCATTTGGAGCGTTAAAATGCATCGAATTCGATGAAAAGGAGGCAAACGTTTTTTTACTGAGATTTGTTTTATGGTATTAAAATACATTTTATACCAAAAAAAAATCAAAGTACCCCGATGTTAGTGTTCGATGGGAACGAAACAAGAATGTGTGATGCACAAATATATTAAGAAATGATATGAATCTAAATGATTTGTTATTATTGTTGAATTATATTAGAAAGATCTAAAATTAGTAAATTGTAAATGGCAACACCAAACTAGAATATTCTCAACGATCCTCTTACACCTGTTCAATAAGCCTCAGGATGTTCACTTCACATGTACCTTTGACGTTCATTGGCGCCGAAACTTTAATCGTTTGCATGTATGTTAAAGAGTTTACATACGAAACCTTATTCTTATCGATGAATGGTGTTTCGATTTTTTTGACCCACAGTGAACGAACTCCAGGCTCTAATTATGTTTCATTTAAAATTATTTCTGCAATTATGTGAAGTTAAAATAAAGTCTAACATTCCAGTTGGCTTCTTGTTACCAAAAGCGATGCAAGCTCGAATGATAAACAGATTATATACCATTGTCTCAGTTTTCTTGAGTCGGTGTCTCAATTAGTGTAAAGTACTTGATGGAATGTATTTGCTCTCTTTTAAACCAACTATCGCCCCAATATTCCTGTTTTATATTTAATCTCTTAGTTTAACTCTTAGTTTAGCCAGCCCCTTATTCAAACAGGGCGGCTTCAATTCCCTCTCAAATCATCGTAAAGTAAACTGTACAAAGGCACTGATGATGCTCACGCATGATAACAATTTCACTTGGTAACTTAATACCGTTGCTCCTTCAAAGAGATCTCAGACCGAAAGCTACTTAACGATGTCACTTTTTTCTCTCTTTTTTTTTATCGAGTTTCTCTTTCTGTTGATCTCGCTGCTACTTTTCTGTTTTCTTTCCCCCTGTCATACACTATTGCTGTTTATCTTACTTTAGTACATGTGCGTCTTTTCATAAGCATTTAGATTCTCATCTGTAGAGTATGTCTTTTCTGTGAACTGTCAAAAGTAGAGTGTTCCGTATTTCCGCAGGCCGTCGTGGCTCAGTGGGTATGACCACTGCGCTAGCCACCTTTGAGTTGTAGGCTGCGCAGGTTCGATTCCTCCCTGGGTGTATTTTTCTCTTCTGTGTCAGTAAAGCTTTCACTGTGTGTGTCAATTACTTGATATTGTATGTCATGTGTCAATTACTTGATATTATATTATATTGTGTCTGGCGCAGCATGGCCAAATATGGCCCTTGCGCCATAAACCCCCAAAAACCAACCGTATTTGTAAAGAACCAGGATTATTTTCTAGCCTGGTCGCTGTTCCCTTTTCTCAAAGAAAAAATGTTTCTAAAGGAATCATGAATATCGTATCATTAATTTGCCACCCGTGTCTTTATGTTAATAAAATTTATAAATATCGCTGCTTCTCTTCCCGATGTGAGTGTTACAAATATAGTAATGCCTATTTTCAGAACCACTTTTAATGGTTTCCAATCTAATTTAATAGTTTTAATGGAAATCCATCGATCTTTTAATGAAATAGCGTGATAGGTCATGTGGACTTGGGAATTGACCTGGGCCGATTGGCTATCGAAGCATAGTGATGTTTTCAGTCACACTTGCCAATTTGTCCTTCAATGGATTCGTGCTCTCTTCCAATACCACGTGACTTACGCCCTAATATCTTAAGCGATTGGGTTAAATAAGCTACTTGCCAACCTTATTTTGCTGCACTTACACAATAATTAGCGCTTAAGTTATTGAATTTAAGGTGTAACACTGAATTAAGAAACTAAAATATAGCACTGAATATGGTAATATTGAGGTAAAATACCTCAATATGGTTTCCTGAATTGAGGTAAAACTGAGCATTGAAAAACTAAAAATTCTCACTTCAACCATTCTCACATGATTTTGTAAATAAATTCTTCGTATTGAAATTCGAATTTGGCGTGCACATTGCCTTTCAAAGAACTTTATCATCATTTCACACTGTTCGAAATGTCTTCCAAATACCACACGACGGATCATGCAAAGCTGTGTGAGAAGTGCCCTCGTTTCCAAAGCCTTCTAATGGACCTTTCTAATGGCAGCTAAGCTACTTGCCAACCTTATTTTGTTGCACTTTTCTTCCCATATCTTCATAACGGACATAGTTAGTGCTGACGTGATAAAACTAAGTTATTAGCAGTTATGATTCCTTCAATTGGTATAAAACTGAGCGTTGAAGAACGAAAAAACTCTTTTCGACCACTCTCAAATGATTTTTCAAATTTCTTTCTGCAGAGATCCGGATTCGACGAGTACATTGTGTTTCAAAGAACTTAGTTATCGTCAGTTCACACACTGTCCGAAACGTCCTCCAAATACCACACATCCACACCTCGCATTCAAACATACAAGCTGTGTTTATGCAATTACGCCTTGCGAGAAGTGCCCTCGTCTCCAAAGCCGCTGACCTTTCTAGTGGCCACTAAGCTACTTGCCAACCTTATTTTGCTGTGTTTTTTCTTTCCGTATAACCTATGACGAACTCACAATGGTTCCGTTATTTTTGCAGAGTGGCTTTCGAGGATTTATACCGAGCGGGTGAGAAATGGGGTCGACTTCCGAAACGAATTGTTAGAAAACGTTTTATACAAATAAATCATACAGGCTTTATGTATGACACGGAGTCTGGCCTGAAGGGGATAGTGAGCGTGTGTGGTCTGGACTCCGAAATGAGCGTAGTTTCCCGACTCTGGGCTATAATTTAGGTAGCTTTTAGCTTTCATCCGTCTCCTTGATTAGCGGTTGACGTCTCTGTCACACATTTGACTGTAATGTCTCCATTAAAAGGGAGATTCCATGTTAAGTATGGGATAATCAAGGCATTGGATACATCGCATCGGATGTGGTTTTCTAAGTGAGTTATTGGCGATTGCTTAATGTCGATTGGGGAAATCTTAGGGATGAATTTTTTCAAAAAGAAGAGTTGACTTGTATTTGAACACATACCATATGTCTGCAGACGGGCAAAAATTTATTTTCTTGCACTGAATTCCAGAAGCAGTTTTGTGCTTTTTTAATTTATTTTGCATTTTCAAAGATTCACTTCAGAGATGCATTTCAAAGGTACATTTCAGAGATGTCATCAAAGCCTATTGTTTGAATCTCGAAATCTTGGAGGGATAAAGTTGTTGATATCACTAAGTAACCAAGACGTAGAGCTATTGCTGAATTCCACTTTGCCACTGCACACGACTGCCTATCAAAAAATTTATATCGCATTGAAGTAATGCGACTACTAGAAGAGGTCGACAGACAGTTGAGTAAAGCGGTTTGGAACGAGTCTCTTAGTTGAATTATGGGATTAGTGGTAACATAAAAAAATCCTTCCGCAATTAACGTCTTTTATTCTGGTTCTATCTCATTCGCTACCTGATGCGATAGCACTGATAACGAGTTGGCTGAGGAAAATACACACTGCGATAGCCATTCCTACTTTTGCTCGCGTCTTTGTCTTCTCTACGTACTTTCACACTTATTCAAAAATTGATTGACCCAAGGTTGACTGCCTTCTTGCCGGAGCCGCACTATATTCCCCTTGACCCTTTCTGATGGTTCTACGATCTTCGGGAGGAAATGGACATATACTTCGTTGTCCTGCGCTCATTAGAAGTCTTGGAAACCAAGCACCATTTGGGTTTATAGACTGTTTTTGTAACTGTTCTTGTGTTATTCTTTGTATTGTATTTTATTTTTGTTGCGTATTTTTAGCTCCAGTGGTTGTAATCCTGCCTTTAGAAATCAAAAACATCAATTCAGATATATATATATATATATATATATAAACGGTGTCATGTCAGCGTGAAAGTATGGAATCCGCTAATTGGAATAGTCTTAAACATAAAACATAACTTTAATGAACTTAATCTGTTTTGACAAGGGTTTAAGCATTACAAATGTACAAGCACTAATAAAAAGTCTAGCGCAGCTTAAAAATGTAAGAACTTTTTAAACTCGTTATGTTACAGGATTTAATTTTATAAGTCCCGAACTACCCACCTCGGGAAGAACCAGACGTAGGTGGTTCATGGTGTATTTCCTACACAGCAATCTCATAAATTTTTTTAACTTTATTAAATTACACAAAGAAAATTATCTGAATTGTCGTTTTGTTCCATCACATTTACTCCCATACAAACCCAAAGTCACTGAGCAAGGTTTTTTCTGAACGACATAACTGAATTTGGAAAAGAAATGTACTACAACAAATAACGAAGCATCGGTAATTAAATTTGTTGAATAAACTACCTGGAGGTTATTTTCTAATGAGACCGGTTAATTGGATATTTTTTAATCCCTGAATCTCATGTTTTGTTTTATATTTTATA
The DNA here is from genome assembly GCA_933210815.1 of Meta bourneti. Taxonomy (NCBI): domain Eukaryota; kingdom Metazoa; phylum Arthropoda; class Arachnida; order Araneae; family Tetragnathidae; genus Meta; species Meta bourneti. Next base: position 66,452,036 of record OW119928.1, read on the forward strand.
TTTTCTTGATTGTGAAGAAGTTTTTTTCGATGTTGACACACTTGAGGAGGTTGCTGTCGAGTCTGACGGCATTTTAGTTTTAAAGAGGCACTCTTGGAATTTGGGGGGAGAAGAGGGGGTAAATCCTTTTTCCGCCTTTTTTTCTTACGGGACATTATTCACCTTTCTTAACATTACCTTGCAGCATTCATTAAATTCTTTAATTGCGTTCCAAGAGCACAAAGAAAACTAAGTTGATTAAGAAAATTTTAGAAGGGCAGGAATCTTAAAATATAAAAATTCGAAAGGGGGTACAAAGAGGGAGGAAAACTCAGTTTAGGTGAATCTCTCCTTAAATTCTAATCTGCAGGGATTGCTTTTTTCTTGAATTTTTTTACTTCCGTTTTTTTGTTTTGAAAGAATTTAGACGATGTCGGATAAGGGCGAGTACTCAAATTATTAACCCGGTGAAATGAAATTAGATTTAAGTTACAGACTTTAAGAAAAAGAAGTTTCGAGACTCGGCGTTCTTGAAAGGAAACGTCACGTGGGTGAATAGCGATAATTAAATTGCGAGGAAAATAGTTTTCGCAGAAGTAACTGAAGTCTAATGCGGTTTACAGGAAACTGAAAGTGTTTCAGACGCACAGCTTAAATTAACTTAATTCTTGAACTAACGATGATGAACTTAAAAAACTTGTGTGTCTAACCAAACAACCAATGAACAATGTCTTGGAAGGGGACTTTTTTATGCTTAGTATTTAGTGCTGATTTCTACTTCGTGTCTCGAAGAATCGGTCGAGGGAAATGTAATGTTGGGTCCGCCTTGACTTAGTGGGTTTGCCCAATGCCCTACCAACCTGCTAGTTGTAGACGGCGCAGGTTCGATTCCTGTTACTTACCTTGAGTGTTTTATTCTTCACTGTCAGTAAAACTTTCCGTTTGTATGTCCATTTACATTAGTGGACCGCGGTGGCGCAGTTGATAGATTAACGGATTAGGAACCGGAGAGTTGTAAGTTCGAAACTCGACCCAACCGAAAACTGTCGTGTACTTGGGGGCTGGTGCACATTAAATCTGTCATGATCTCAAATGTCCTCACGTTGGCGTGGTGAGGAAGTTTGGAGAGTAAGGTGCCAGATCAGGTGTTAACCTCGTTATCTGACCGTGTTCAAAATTACGTGTCTTGGGATCGGATCTTTTCCAAATTGGAAACGTAGAGTGAAGTAATGGTTTTATGTGCCTACGATCATGTGACCAAAACTAGTATTAACGTAACGCTTAGACTAGTTTTTGTCTGCCGGGTGAAACAGCATTCATCATCTGATTGGTCCACGGAACGGGAGAAGACGCCCTTCCATTGATTCATCAACTGATTGGTCCCTGCGACGTAGTAGACTTTGACGATTTTACCACGCATATCACCACTCTATAGAAATGCGCACTAACACACCTACCCTATCATAAGATGCTATATCGCTAAACAAGGCGATAAAATTCCAAATCGGCCAACCAAATTAATTTTTCATAGTGCAATCACGTGACTACTAGTCGACATGTTGGTAACTCTTTTTGAAGCTCCTTTCAGTAGAAATATTCAATCTACTTATATTTCACATCTACGGTTCAACCCTTACACAACGTTGTCATTCAAATCGAACAATTTGTCGCCGCCAGGGATTTTGAACTGATACAACCTGTTTACGCTCAGGCATCTTAAATATGAATTCATATTTTTGCTTAAGTATTTTCTTCCCTCTTAAATAAGAACCTTAACAATCGCGTCTCTATGACCTTCACCGTTCAATCTTTTTAAAACAGCACGTGCGTTGCTTTCACCTGCTCGAATTTTTAGTTTTAATTTTTTTCAAAAAACAATATCCTCTCACTAGTCGGTATCTTTTTTCTTATTGCAAACCCTTTGTAGGGTCGGCATCCAATGATGGAGTTTTGCTTAGCTTAGCTTAGCTTTGTGTTCAGTGTTTTAATGGTGTTTATTTAGTCCTACTGGCTTTACTTCCAAGCTTATGCGCTCTGCGCTAACAACCAGTTTAGTGAGGAAATTGGGTTGATTGGGCTGATGTAAACAAGGCTAGATTTTTTTACATTACAATTAATTGAAAATGTCATAAAAATACACTTATGACCCCAAAAGCTACAAAAAATGTCAAAAACAAAAAATAAATAATTAAACTGCACTTTTTTTGTGAAAAGATGAGGATAAATGAATGATTAATGAACAAAGACGTAAACGAATCTTAACATCCCTTATACAAGAAATTCCCCCTAAAAATGCAATTTAATTTTATTGTTTATCTGTTAAATTTAAAGTCAATATTGTTAAAAGGCATGCCCTAAACATACAAATAAAACTTACGTTTTCTGACAGTTTCTGTGTCAAATTAGGAAATTTAAATTGTACTAACAAAAGCATTTCGAAAACGTTTTTAGTTGACTATAGCAAACTGAATGTTTCTATTACATTATATATAATTTGGTACTTAAAATAACAACAATAAACATATGCTCCATATTTTGAGGGTATAAATTTCTATGATTTGTCAAAAAAAATAGAAAACCAAAAAGCTAATTTTCACTTTTGAGACCACAGATGCACATTTTAAATAAATTACGCCACGTCGTTTAGCTTCTTAAAATGTCACCAGTTTTTCCCGGTTCATGGTGAAAATTGTGGTTTTATGGAGGTATACGAAAGTGCCTTAAAAAGACGCAAAAATAAAAGAGCCGAAAACAGGAGATTTTTACAGCGATTTAAAACATTTTAAAACAGAAATTGAAAATGTACAAGTATTTAAAAGATTACAAATCTTTTACTGACGTAGAATCACTTATGATAGGCAATACAGATTAGCGGTGGACGCGGCATAAATATATGACCGATTTCAACTCGCAATGACTATGAACTTACCTGGGCCATCGTGCAGAACGGGCCTGAGTTCTGTGACGTCACGATATGGGGGCTATTGGAGAGAAGAATTAGCAAGAGAAGAGTCCGTGATCAGGCGGAAATAGATAGTAAAATCTCGATATAGCAAATCCATCAATCAATTTTTTCCAAGATTTGAAACAACACAGCTTAAACTTTTTGTTGTTAATTTCGGATTAATTTTCACACATAAAAATATTCGTTTCTTTGTATTCCCTGGATTAACATAAAGTGTGTGGAGCAATTTTTGTTTAGAGGTCCCAGTCATATAATTCGTTAATATTTGTCTTACATTAGAGTTTTGACCTTTAGAAATAAGTGTGCTGAATTTTGGAACGAATAGAAGCAGTTTTAAAGAAGTCATTCGTTAATTATAGAGCAATTTAAAAGACTTCAATGGCCATGGTTGTGACAACTAGTGGAGATATTTTTCCTCTTTCTTGTAAAATTCGAATTGAAGTAGGGCGGTGGCCCGGTCGGAAGAGTAACGGATTAGCAACCGAAGGATTGCGAGTTCGAATCCAGCCAAACACCGTCGTGTACAAAGGGGGCTGGTTCACGTTAAATCTGTCGTGGCTTCAAATGTCCTCACGTTGGCGTGGAGTGGAAGATTGGAGAGTGGGGTGCCAGCTCAGGTGTTGCCTCATCATCTGGCAAGTGAACATGACATGACGGAAATTCAAATTATCTATAAGTAAGCAAAACAATAAGTAATTTAAAATGACCTGACGAAAATTCGCGGCATTCATCTTTCGGTTACAATGAATAAGCTGACCAATTGGTTAAGACTGGAGCACAGTTGCCACAACTTCTCTTTGCCTCTACCATCAAAAGGCTTGCTTATATGCTTGCCAAGTACTAACAGACTTCCAATCTACAAAGAGATATCTACAAGAAAAATCGGGAATGTTTTTATAGAGGAATAAAGCTCGATTCCCAGGTTACTTGCCCAAAGCTCTATAGGAATCGCTTGCTTTCGACTTCTTACCGGACATGACTACCTATTTGTGAAAAAATACTTATCATTACATTTAAATTCTCTACTCTTTTAAGTGTCAATTTTGTTCCGTTTCTTTAAAATATATGCTCGTCGTTTGCAAAATGAGATCATTAAAGAAATGTCTACTTGAAATGTTAGAAAAATTCTGGAATATTTTTGTGTGAATGATTAGGAACTGTGCAGTAACAAATAAACAGCTGCTTAAAATGAATTTCATTATCTTAGTGGCCAGAAAGTTGTTTCAAAACCAACTTGAGTGGGAAAAGTGGACTCGCTCCAAATATCCGGCAAACGTAACGTGCTTTTAGAATGCTCTTGAAAAGTACTTGAAATTTTTTCATATAAGCATGTTATGAGACGCGTATACAACAAATGAACAGCAGCTCGAAATGAATTTCAAAAAGCTTGGTTGGCAGAAAATTGTTTCAAAAGCAATTGCAGTGGGGAAAAAGTGAGAGCGCTCAAAATCTCTCAAATGTAACGTGCTCAGTGACGATAACGATGTGGGAATAATGAAGTGCAGTAGAGGAAAGGATATTATAGCTCAATATTTACACATACCGCAACCGCAGTGTAAACAGAGGAGCCCATCCTCTGTGCTTTGTCTCGCAGAGCCGCATAACAGCTCTTATTCTGTCTTTGGACCCGGGCCACTTAACCTCTCGGTAAACAAACCACAAATTGGGCGTCTCAAAAAGATCAGACGTTTGCCTAGAATTTTCTTTGTTTTTTCTGTCCTGCAAACCACGGGCATGGTGGCGTAACTATGTCGCAGGTGTTTTCCACCGTTTCGACACTGGTATAGTCCGATTTAGGGGTTACAATTTTTTCGTGAATGTGGTTATGCGGTTCATCTTTTGATTGCATCGATGTTAGTGTATAAATTAGTTTAGACGCACGCCCTCGTGCCTGTCCTTAAGATGATACAAATTTTGATTACGTCGATGTTTGTGTATAAATTAATTTAGACTCTCTCCCTCGCCTGTTTTTATGAGGATTCACCAGTTCGGTAGACTTCCCCGTCAAGGAATCATCTGGCCCGGCCTTCTTTATTTCAGAGAATAGGAGTTTAGAGTGGGGCTCATCTTTTGATTGCATCGATGCTTCTGTAAAATAAGCTTAGACGCGCATCCTTGTGCCTCTGCTTATGATACAAATTTTAATTGCATCGATGCCTGTGTATAAATTAGCAGCAGACTCGCGTCCATGTGCCTCTTATGAGGATTCACGAATTTGGTAGTCTTCCCCGTTAAGGAGTCAACTGACCCTGCTAGTTTATTTGAGAGATTTAGAGTATAACACATACTTATAGTGAAAGATCGCCTGGGATATATCATCATGTTATTAAACTCCCCCACTTTTACCGTATACTGAGAAAAACACTCAACTACTTGATCCTACATAAATTATAGATGCAGGGACAGTTTCCTGGAGTACAAACCCTTGCAATCTTTTGTTGCTAGTGGATGCCACCATACAACCCTCGACAAAACATCTGAATGTTTTGGGATTTGAACAGATCCTGGGCGGGCGAACTTTTGCGTTCTTAAAGAACAGAACTTTAAAACAAAAACCGTCACGCGAATAATTTATAGTGCCCTGGGACTTAATAAACAACTTAAAACCCCAAAACTGCAAAAAAAACACGCTCGGAAATTATAAGAAATGCGCTTTGAACTCGAGCCCCAAAAAGGAATCTCTGCCTTGCATGACTCTACCCCTTACCCCAAGACGACGTGGACAGGAGGGGGGTCAACTCGTGGGCGGGAACCAGAATTCGTGGCCGTCGGTCACGGATCCCACCTGCTGAAGAAAAAAAAAAACCGGTGACCATCCATTGGGGTTTTCTGGGAAAATCGTGATGTCGTTCACGAGACGTCGTGACCGGATCGTGAGTGAAGAAAGGCGCAAATGTAATCAGTGTTAATTCGAGAAAAGCTGCTGGAGGAATCCGGCGAGGCCCCCTTTTTGTTGCTTGTGTTTTTATTCTTATTATATCCCCCTCCGGGTGGATTTTTCTGGCACCCGCCCCTTTTGGAGTGGAAAAACAGTCTGGATCCCCTTTATGTTGTTTGTGGGTCTGTCTGGTTCGGTCTATTCGTGCCTGTCACTGAGACGGATTTCGGAAAACAGCGAAGCCATTCTGCGATTCAGAATGGGGATTGAATTTTGGGCTACGGTAGGGCACGCTGGTTTTCTAAAGAAGAATTCGTTTGTCATAAGCGCTTGCGGATTTCGGCTTTTCAATGAGCAGGGAATTTCGTGACTCCTAACTTATGGGTTTGTGTTTGTTTTCGCCCCTTCCGGCTTCTAGAGTTGAAAAACTGCGCGGTTCTTGGAATTGAAAGTTTACCCACGCTATACAGTGATGCGTTTTATTTGAAATAAAGTTCGTGTAACTTCTTTTGGGTACGTTAAGTCAATTATTTTACAATTTGCACAATAAAGTACAGTTGGAGGTTTTGCTAGGTAGCAGAATCTCCAGGACCCCCTCAGGAAAGGGGGGGGGACACTCATAGGTGTCATTGGTTCTGATGCGAAGAAGGGAGTGCTTTTTTCCAAGAATACTAAGTCATGAGCGCTTACGGATTTTGTCTTTCCAATGCGTTGGGAATTTCGTGACTTAAGGGTTTGTCTGTTTTCTCCTTTTGGATGTTTATCCTCACTCTAGGGGATATGTGTGGTTTTAAAATAAAATTCGTATAACTTTTGGTGAAAACTTGTTATTCTATAACTTGCACAATAAAGTAGAAATGAAAGTTTTGCCAACTAGAATCTCTAGGGCTCCCTTGTGTGGGGGGGGGGGCATTAACAGGTGTCATTGGTTCAGAACTCTGCTACGTCGAAGGGCGTGCTTTTTTCGAGAATTCGTAAGCCAAGAACGATTGCGTGTTTTGTCGTTCCAATGCGTTTGGAATTTCGTGACTTTTATGTTTGTTTTCGGTTTCCGGCTTCTATAGTAGAAAACTGATTGTGCGGGTTCGTGGAATTGAAAGTTTACCCGCTCTATACTGAGATGTGTTTTATTTGAAATAAAGTTCGTTTAATTTTTGGGACCTAAAGTCTATTACTTTAAAATTTGTACAGTAAAGTAGAGTTGGAGGTTTTGCCAATTAGGAGAATCTCCAGGGCCCCCTCAAGTGTCATTGGTACAGGGTTTGTGTTCTGGGGAAGGGCTTGCTTTTTTTCGAGAATTCTTAAATCATGAACGATTGCGTATTTTGTCTTTCCAATGTATTTGGATTTTCGTGAGATTTTTATGTTTTCGCTTTCCGACTTCTATAGTAGAAAACTGAGTATGCGGGTTCTTGAAATTGGAAGTTTAGCCACACAGTCTAGTGGAGATGCGTGGTTTTATTTAAAATAAAATACATTTTACTTTTGAGAACGTGAAACCTATTGTTTTGCAGCTTATACAATAAAATATAGTTGATATCTTTCTAGATAGGTAAGTTAGAAATGGTGGTTGCTTTCTAGATATATTAGAGATGGAGGTTGGTTAGAGATGGAGGTTGGTTAGAGATGGAAGTTGGTTTTTGGATATCTTGGTTAAAGAGGAAGGTTTCTTTTTAGATAGATTGGTTAGAGATGGAGATTGGTTTCTAGATATATTTGTTAGAGATGGAGGTTGGTTAGAGATGGAAGTTGGTTTCTTGATATCTTGGTTAGAAATAGAGGTATCTTTCTAGATAGGTTGTTTAGAGATGGAGGTTGGTTTCTTGATATATTTGTTAGAGATGAAGGTTGGTTAGAGATGGAAGTTGATTTGATATCTTGGTTAGAAATAGAGGTATCTTTCTAGATAGGTTGGTTTCCGGAAGGTTTGCTAACTTGCAGGGCCTCCTAGTCTCCTCATAGGGTGAATCAGGGGTACCATGATACCATTGGTACTGGGGCCCAAGGTTTAAAAGATATCCTAGTTAATATGAAGTTTTGTACTATGTAATCTGCTTTCTGGAGTTCCAAAAACACCCATTTCATTGTGTTTATATTAATAAAGGTCCTTTTGTATTGTATTGTACAATTTATTTGATACTTTATAATAAAAACTAATGTACAAAATATTTATACGGGTATTACTTGAAATTAATTGGGAACACACTTGTCAAAAGTTCAAAACTAAGCCTTTGAAATGAAACAAATCTTACGCAATTTAAACCGCTTTACCATCCGTCATGGCACACCAGTGTGCCGCGGCACACCTGTAGACTAATTGTACTTAGTTTGATTACCGATTAAACCATATCCTTTCATTCAAGATGTATGAAGCTTTCGATAATCAATTTTAATATAGCAGATGTTCGGCAGCTGATAGTTAATTGTACTTTATGCTCGCATGTCTGAAGTTATATTTTATTTCAAAGTTAAAAATCAACCTTATTTAAATATTGTTTTGACCTTCGGATTGTCAGTATAACCAAAAAATGTTGTCAATCAAACAAAACTAAAGACCGTTGAGTAACAAAACTAACCAAACGAAATTTTTCGAAATTTGTGGTCTTCGAATCTTGTTAGTTCTACCTGTCCATTTAGTCTTTCCTGTTCTTATGTGTATGTCCATTTACTTGACGTTGCGTTGCACAGTTTGGTCAAATATAGCCGTAGCGTCATAAAACCCAACCAACTATTTAGCTTTTTTTAGCGTGTAAGATGTATCTTCTAGGTTACTCTCACAAATGTATATTTTCTTCCTTTATTTTAATGTATTCGAGCATTTGGGAAAACTCCATTCTGTACTAACCTTTTCTTCAACCATCCACCACTGATTTACGATTTTACTATCGATTAACAGAAAGCAAAACCAAATTTTCACTAAACCATAAATTATTTCCAACCTTTCTGTGGGGTTTTTGTCTGAATACATAAAGTAGTGAAGTCACATAAAATAACGCATTTAACGACTACGTTTACGGCTTTCCAGCGTTTATAGCGACCGTAACTTTAAAAATAATATTAAGAAATATTCGTTTTACAACCTGTTTCCCTAAAATAAGCAACAAAGAGAACACATAACTATAGCAGATTCCTCACGGCTACTCACCTGGAAATCACCATTCACACAATCTAAAATATTACAACTTTTCCTTTTCTCCATTCATAAATTGAACCATAAATATATTGAAAATTATGCAAATTTCATCCAAATCAGAGGTTACCAATCGGTGGTAAGCACACCACAAGTGGCATGCATTGCATAAAGCAATTTCATCATTTCTTCATGGTTATGTTTTATACAATAAATTTTTTGTTACACTGAATACTATATTTCCTCATGTTCCATTTTGGTAAATTTCTGCATCATAAATTTCTGTGTTTTTAAGTATAATTTACTCACCTAAGTGTAAATAACTGTTTACAACACGGTGTTCAGTATTTATGAAGTAACTTTTCCTGGTAGAGTAATTGGAACATGGGTTCAGTCCAGCTGTGGCGAGTCACGTGGTTCTGGATTAGTCTATTGAATTAGGGAGTGAACAATGCGTTCCCACAAACGGTATCTTTTCCACGCTTTGACTTCGAGTTTATCCTTTGTACCGGAAACGATAACAGGGATTACGAATTGACGAAACAAATCATTCCATACGGCGGTCGCCATTCATGATTTCTCTTGTGGCAGCTTTCCCCAAGCGAGTTTACTACCTTTCTTGAAATGGACTTCCATAAGGTTCTACCTTCTCACAGGAGCCGAACTATGAGGGATTTTTAGTGTAAGCAAACCAAACGGAAAAAAGATTTTACTTCTGCTACCTAAACGCTCTCGCATGATGCGTACGGGATTATCTTAAAATGTCGTTTATCCAACGTTTATCTCAAAACGCCGTTTTGCCAACGTTTGGCCTTTAATGTAATTGGCGTTGATCGATTAACTAACATATATCAATTCGGAATTCATTCTTTGGAATTTTTGTTGGCAACGCGCTAAAGTCGTTTTCGAGAAAGTGGCATCACGTTCAGCATACGTACCGGAAATATTCCTACGCAAAAACACTACCGCCACCTACATCTTGCATCTCAGAAAAAGTCGCATGGTAGATAGTTGGAAAACACCTGATTCAAAGTTCTATATTTTAAAAATATATTTAATCATTTGAATGCTAACGGAATTAAAAAATATACGAAATGAATAATACAGGTGGATATAGCATGTTTAATCATTAAAAGCGTGGTCCTTTTATTTTCATACAATTCAGTGAAACGTGTTTAACCCTCCAAGTGGTTTCGACGAGATATCTTGTCCATCAAGATATTACCAATTTTGCTAATGACGTGATATCTCGTCATCAAGAATGAATTCTGGATGATGAAGATAATGCCGTTTTATGACGATGATAGGATCAAGATCAGGTAAGCTTTTCAAATGGCGAGATATCTCGTCCATCAAGTTGTGGTTAGCTTTGCTAATGACGGAATACTTCGTCGATACAACCACCAGGAGGGTTAATAAATCTCACAAATTGCAAAACGAAAAATAACCAACCCTTGGTATCTTTAGACGTTACCACGTACGTTATTCTAGTTAAACATTTCTTTTTTATAAATAAATTTGCATTCAAAAACTGGAAGTTCCAAAATTTTATTTTCTGATGGTGTTTACATGTATGAAAGACAGGAATAATTACCTTTTTCAATTTATGTTGAAATAATTTGAACTCGTAACATCAGGAAGCTTATGTGTTATCTATCAAGACTAATGGACTCAATCTACAAAGAGATATCTACAGGAAATAACCGAAATATTTTATTGAGGAATAAAGCTTGTATCCCAGGTTCCTTGGGCATAGATGTAGGAGTTGCTTGCTTTCTACTTTTTTACCGGACATGACAACCTACAAAGATGCTTATACCGTATTGGAGTAGCGATATCAGCTATCTGTCACATTTGCGAGCTGGACGAAGTGACTGGAGACGATATCAAGGACTGCCCTAAAATTTCTGACAATAGAATTCAAATACTGTAGATCATGGATGCACAGACTTCTTAAAACCATGGGCCACAGATTCACTGTCTTATGGGAGGATTACCAAAAAACCCATGGAAATTATCTATCATACATTATTTATTTTGTTTATATTGTATTTATTGTTTGTATTATATATTGTTACAAAGAAAGATAATTAAAAGTAAGTAAAGAATTTAATTTGTTGCGTGACATTGCATTGATTTAACAATTGTTTTAATAATTGGTTCGATTTTTGTAGTAGCCAAGCTCAAAATTGATTCTAAATTCCAATTTGTCAAATGGTTCCTATTTTTCGCTTTGATATATATTCATGACTGGAAAAGTTTGTTCACAGATATATATTGACCCAAATAGGCGCTCATTTTAATGCATTACCTAGCAACGAATTTTTAACCTAAATTACCTTTAGTGTGAATTGTTAAAGTTAAAATAACACATGGTGATGCTGGCTGCCAGCAAATCAACAGAGGGCCGTGAGACCAGCGGGCCGCGGTCTGTGCATCCCTGTTGCAGATAGTGCTTTAAAGCCATATTTTTCCACTTCAGAATTCTATTGAGCTGTTCGTTGATTGGCCGATAGGCCGGAGACGGTCGTAGGAAAAAAAATCGAAGTAATGGACGCCGTGCAACTCTACCAATTCAAAGAAAAAATATATTTCCTCGCAAACACTTCAACGATCAATTTGAGGGGAAAAGATATTTAATTTGTAGTAAGGCATTTTTCATATCTGAGTTACTATTATTCCATAATGGATCCCAAAGACGATATTCAAAGGTATTGATTTGTTCGTGGAAGATGCTGTTTTTCAATAGCTTCAGGAAATACGACCTTATTGCATCATATCCCAGGTTCTTTGCCCATAGCTGTAGGGGATCGCTTGTTTTCGACTTCTCAACGGACGTGACAACCTAAAAGGATGCTCACACCATTTGGAGTAGCGAGAAATATCCGTCCCATTCGCAAACTGGACGAAATGACCGAATACCATCTCAAGGACTGCCCTAAAATTCCTGACAATAGAATTATAAATACTGTGGATAGTGCTTTAAAGCCTTATATTTTCACTTCAGAATTCTATTGTGCTGCTCGTCGATTGATAGCCAATAGGCCGGAGATGTGCGTTGGATAAAAAAAAATTTGAACTAAGGGACATCGAGTAATTCTACCAATTAAAAATAAAAAATTTCGTCGCAGACAGTTTAACGATCAATTTGGGGACAAAGATCTATGGCATTTCATATCTGACTAACTATTATTCCGTAATGGATGTCTAAGACGATATCCAGAGGTATTGCTTTGTTCGAGGAAGATGCTGTTTTTCAATAGCTTCGGTAAAGACGACCTCATTACATCATTGATGTAGAACGCAAAAAATTATGCTGCTAATCACACGACTCATTAGAATAGAAATGCATTCTTATCTACAAATTACTTCATTTAACTTTTGTATGCGTTGGCCTTTCGAAGAAATAATAATCTCGAAGGTTATGCATCGTTTGCATATCGGCCTGATGGAAAGTTCCTGTTTCCCCCCCCCCCGATTCCCGCTCTTTTTTTTTATTCCAAAAGGAACAAAAAAGAGTCATTGTAGTTTTTGAATGGGATAATCTTTGATCGTGATTCTTCTTCTTAATGACAAGGGGAAACATGAATAAAAAAAACCCATGAGAATGAAATGCATGACTCTTATCTCTGTTATAGCTTTTAAAAGACTATAAATGTAAGTCGATTGCATAAATTTTCAACCCACGTTGCGCAGCTACTGGTTTCACTGATGCAGTAGTCGATTCAAGGTCACAAATTCAAGCTTATATGATACTCCATCTTCAAGCAAGGTTTGGAATGATCGTAATTTGAGACCTTAATCTCACGATTTAGCATCAATTCAAGTATTTATGGAAAGTGTTTAGTCCGGTCAGGGCCTACACGTAGGGTTAGGGTCGCCGATTCCATAACACTAGGATTTTATCGAATTTCTCAGAGCCTGATGTTTAAGGAGAAACCGGGAACACATCCGTTTGCATAGACATGAATTTAAACCATCATGAATATACTTTTCAAACTTCTGTTAAACCTGTGATAAATAGTATTAGCTATGTATATTATAAAAGCTAATAAAGATATAATCTTTTTTCATCAAAAATGTGTTGGTCTTGTAAATTGATTATATTAAAACGTGCACATTCAAATATTCTTTATATATAATATCTGATATAGTAATATTTAACTGAGATTTTTTTTTATCATTTTACCGTGGTTCAAAATTACTTGGTGTGGTCCTCTGATTCTTCCCTTCGGGTTTGATCCCTATCGTCGCCAATAGCCCGTTGTGTTGCCCCAGTGTGACGTTAATTAAAATACATACATATAAACATGTTTTTTCTATTTTTGTTCCACAATGAATGTTTTAATTACATTATATATTTTTTATTCCAGAAACCTTGAAGGAAATAATATTACTGTGATTCGAGCTGATGATTTTGCTGGTCTAAACCAAGTGCAGATCATGTAAGTAAAAGCAATGTTCTAACCACGTAGGCTTAGAGGAGAAACTCATTAACTGACAAAATAGTTTTTTACAGTATAGCTGTTTAAAAACTAACTTAGTTTTTAGGCCAAAAAAAAGTATTTTGATAGTGTTAGATATCGTTTAAATAGGTTTCAGTATGACAATAAGTTTATCATCATGAAAATAAGCATTTAATGTCTGAAAAAAATATCAGTTAATGATTTTCTGCTCTAAGCCGACGATATAAGATAATGTATCGTACATTACGTGAGGCATTACATAAAATAATGATTAGTGTACATTACTGAGGCATTGTTAACAGCAACTTTTTAAATAACTGTCGTGTGCATGTACGTATGTTCGTATGTACTTCGTAAGAATTCTCACTGACCAATTGCAGTGTAACATGAAATTTTCGTTTCTTATTTCAAATATGCATCAAGTTAATTAATTAACATCGCCCTGGCAAATATGTATCAAAGACTGACTGATTTATATATTCAAATGTGGTTCCAAGCTCTGAAGAAACTGGTGGACAGAAGTGCTTGGTTACGAGTTCTAATCGTGTATGTTTCGAAGGCGGGTTGACTGCTTGAAGTTTCCTGGATTTTTCAAGAAGACACGCAAATGCGGACTGGTTCCTCAGTTCTCCAGGAAGGCATGTACTCCCTACAATTCAGGATGTGTGTGATGTGACAGCACCGCTCTCATGATGCCTCAGGAGAACTCAGTGTCAGCCATGTTATCTCCAAATAGAACTTGAAAGATGACGGTACATTTAAGTTGTCGTTGGAAAAATAATGTTTTGTTATATGGACGAAATCCTTCAGCATGTAGTACTTCCGAGATGTGGCACATGATTTTCAGCAGTAAGTGTTGAAAAATTAGCCAGAAGACTTTGTATAAACGCTCTAATTGTTTCGACGAGATAACTTGTCTAAGATCTGGGCAATTTACTAAGGACGAGATATCTCGTTGATACAAAACTGCGCTATTACTCCAGGGGAATGATGATGGAAATAGGAAAAACAAGTTGTCCCTTGCCCAAAACTGGCAACAGTTTGGAACAAGCTTTTGCACCAGAGGTTGGCCACTACAGCGCATCTTTCAACACGAAGATAAACCACCAGGAGGGTTAAGATAGGTTTGTGGACAGAATACGAAACAGCCGCTGGCCAAATGTGGCCAACGCGTCATGTGTTTAACAGATCCAACATAGCCGGTACTTGTCGAGTACTAACATTTCTCTCCATTGAGATCTTAAAATCCATAAAATACAAATTCACGAAGTACTGGTTATTATTGATGTAAAATGAAAAATGATAATAGAATAAAGAAAGATGATAAAACTGATCCATAGCTATTTCGATGAAACAAAAGGTCCACTATCATCGAGAACAATAAGGTTTTTATTCTTTACTGTATTGGTCGACCTGTTAAATTGAATGCGAGCAACTTGCTTTCTACTATCCCGAAAGTCAGATTTATCATGATCTTAAACTACCAGTTTGAAACGTTCTGCCATTATCTCGCTTCTAACTATCGCGGCACGATGCACAAATTTCAAAAAATCCAGTTTAAAGACAAGGTGATGATTGCTCCAAATAAAATACGGCTCTTCTATGAAATAGGGTATTGTTTAGTTTAAATGGAAATGATATGTAAGCCTCGCTTTCTTCAATTGTGAGAGGCGGATTCGTCCATTGTGATCTTAAATTCCCCCATTTCCAAAAGAAAATGGTGATGCCTTCAAACAGGGGATAACGTTTTCTATTAAAATATATTATTAGAAATGTGGTATTAATTGGAAAAGATAACGTTTTCTAATAAAATATATTAATAGAAATGGTATTGGTTAGAAAAGATAACGTTTTCTAATAAAAATATATTAATAGAAATGGTACAATGATTTTAAATTTTGCAAATGTTAGTCAGATTCTAGTGCAGTGATTCTCAACCTTTTTTTGTCGCGGCACACTTTTAACGATTTCAAAATTTGGCGGCACACAAAGAAAAAGATAAGTTTAAAAGTTGTTTACTTACCTATAACACACTGTGTAAAATAGTTTATGATAATAATTGTGAATGTAAAATAAAATAATATAATATGTACTACAAAAATAACAGTACGTTTATTAAGGGATTAATTACAATAAGAATACTTTTAATGAGAAATTTGAGCTTGATGTTTTTTGATAATTTCATTTATATTTGGTCGTAAAAATGACAATGCTACTCTCATATCGTCTTCTACATTTAACAGTCTCGATCTTTTTTTCGTTTTTATGTTGGTTAATACTGAAAATCCGAATTCACACAAATAAGATGTAGAAATTGTAATAATATTTTTAAAGCTTTTTTGGCTATCATGGCATAATCGCATCTAATGTTAATCCAAAATGAATTAATTGATTCTTCCGAATATTTTAAAATTAAATCTCGATTATTAGAAAGCGAAATTAGTTCTTCCTCTTCATTCAAAGTTAATTCAAATACAGAAGTATTCGTTATCACAAATGGATTACGAACCCAATCAATTTTTTTTATATCTAAATTTGGGAAATAATGAATAATTCTCTCCTCTAATGTTATCAAATGGTCAATAACAATTTTATGAATAGTTTTATTAAAATTTGGCGGCACACTCTAAGAATTTGGCGGCACACAAAAGTGCCGCGGCACAGTGGTTGAGAATCACTGTTCTAGTGCATCGTGATTTTTAACTTGCAGTTTTGAAACAAGATGAGTTAGAAAGTCACAGTTCAGTGTGGAGTAGGTTAAGAAATGATTCAATCTTGAATTCTGCAATTACAAGTAAGATTTGGTCGTTGTGATCTTAAGCGCTAACCGCTTAAAACAAGATAAGAAAACTATTGTTCAGAACGAAAGAATGGTTTCCCATGGAATAGATTGATGGAAATGAAAGAGTTCATTTATAAACACGAGAGCCACAATTCTCAACAAATGTCCACAATGACGTTTATAGTGTGATTCCGATGAGAAGGCAGACGATCTTGGGAAGTTCATGTTTTATAACCCAGGCCCTCCAACCTGCCAACAGGACTTAAGGCCTGTCAAGGGTGTCCGTGATGCATTTATTAAATAAGAAATACAAAGTGCGTGCATCCTGCAGCAACTGAAAAAAAGGATACAATTTAAATACATGTAAGATAAAATATAATAAAGATACAATTTAAATGCAAATATACAGATAAGATACAATTTAAATACAGCAAACAAAACATGAGTAGGTATCAATCAATCCACCCTGTCCGCCGTAATGTAGGCCACCCGGACACTCACGTATTCGCCATATGGAGTGTTTATTATTGATTACATCAATTATCCATGTGATTGATTATCTGTGGATGGCTTAACCAAGTGAAATTCTTTAGAGAAGAAAACACAGGCGAACACGTAGTGATCAGGATTGAACTCCTCACCACGCAGAGTGTTCTCTTAATTTTGAATCTGCAAATGTTAAAAATGGACCGGGTTCGGTCAAAAAAGAAATTGATGGTTTATTTGTGATTGGGAATTTTCATAAATTATGTCCGGCTCTCAGTTGTAGCAGAATTCCAAGCAATCCGCCATTTAAAAAGTGATTGTGCTATATCAGAGATAATTGTGGGGAACAATAATTTCTCCACCAGAGTTAGTGGAAGACTTTGCTTCCCTATTCTCAAATTTGTTACCATAGTTCGAGTGGGCTCCGACCCAGCTATGGCAAAAATATTTAAGTGTGTAGAAATTTTCTAATTTGATTTACAAAATATGATGCAGTGTTAACATTTTAAGTTCCACCTATCACCTAATTTGAAGGATAATCTAGGTCCATTCCACTCGACTCAAATACCAACTCTCCAGGCTCGGACTATAATTCCATTTTTAATTTAAAGGGACGACTTCATGATTATGACACAATTATTGCATTATACAATCGCGAGAGTTCCAACGAGATGACGATGGCTCCCAACAGAATAACAGTTTTTAATGAAATAGATTAATGGAAATTGTCTTGAATTTTACAATCGCCATATTTATGTATTGAGACCTAAACTACCAAATTTTGAACAAGTTGACGACTGCTGCAAACGAAATTGCATTGTTCAGTGAAATAGGTCAATGGGAACGACTGATCCCGCTTTGTGAAACATCGAGTCAGGATTGTGATCTTAAACAGCTGAAAGCAGGAAGTTGAAAATGGTGCACAATGATCTTCCCCCAGATTTGTCTGTCATTAAACTTCTAGCTTAAAACAAAATGTTGATGGCTTCAAAGTCATGCATTTCAGTGGGAATGGAACTTCCACACCTAGGATTCGAAATATTTCCTCATTGTTTCCCATTCTTCACACGATATAATTGCTCATCACCCGGCAGTTCTCCGAGTTCAAATCTCTGTCGCAACTTCCACTACACTCCCGCGCACGTATTCCTCAAGCACACAACGGATCTTGCATTTCCGCGGGTCAGGTTTGTGATCTTAAACTTCCATTTAAAAAACAAGATTTCTCTATACAAAACACTATTTTCAGTAAAGCAGGTAGCTGAAAATGGTGCAATGATCTTCAATTCCGCCAGATTTGACCACCGATGGCTCCAAACGAAGTCATGTATCTCTGGGAATGAAACTTCCACACCTAGGATTCGAAATATTTCCTCATTGTTTCCCATTCTTCACACGATATAATTGGCCGTCAGTTCTTCGAGTTCAAGTCTCTGTCGCAACTTCCACTCCCGCGCACGTATTCCTCAATCACACAACGGACCTTCTTGTATTTCTGACCCCAAACAGCCACCGCCTCCTGGTGCGAAAGCGAAGAGAGTTAACCCCGATTTGCATTCGCCGATCCGGCCCTCTTCAAGTTCCAACTGCGCCAGAAATGGGAGAGAAATCAGTTTCCATTCGTATCAATAAATCACGGTGCCGGTAATGGCATATATATAACGCGAGGGCCCCCGCTTTTGTTTTAAGAGCAACCGCCTCCGCGAATTACTGTCTCTACAGCGTCTCCCGTTCCTGAAGGATGAAGATCCATCAAGGGGGAAGGGCATTTATCATCGGCAATGCGATACGGCTCGACCTCGAGGGATGGAGATCAAGGGATGAGCCTGGGCGCAAGGGCATGGACGAGTCCTTTGCGGATGGATGTCGCAATTGCCTCGTGTCTGTCTCTAGAGCATACCGGAAAATGCAGCCTCTTGAGATCTTGGCGGAATGTTTGAGGAAGTGGACCGGGGTGATGCTGAAAGGCATGAGTGCCGACTGTGGTATCAAAGATTTATTTTGGTCTTGGTGATGGTGAGAGTATAATCCCACGGTTTTGGCTTTGCTTTCTTGGTTTTGCACGTGGTCTCAGCGAATTCTCTTTACTTTACTTGGGCCTTCCACATCAGGTAACCAGGCCAAGTAGCAGGTTGGATGGCGAGCTCTGTACTGAATTGAGATGATCGGACTATCATGAAATACGGTATTTCATGAGGGTCTGGTCTTTTCAGTACTACCACAGACAACTAAAAGGTGACTTTTTGCTACTGTTTTTCACCGTTGCCAACTAGGAGTATTTTAAAGCAAAATCATCTCAAAAGCTCTTAATTTTCAAAATTTTGACGCCTTTTTTTGAAAATTTACCAAAAGTCAACGAAACTTTAGTCTTGTAACTTACAGTTGAGTCACAAGAAATATTTTTCGGATTTTTCTTTAAGCAAATTTTCCAAGGGATGCCAATTTCGAAGTTTTGGCGCCAAGCCGTGGCAACCATGAAATAAAAACGTCGGAATCTGTGTTTGCTTGATTGTCGTGAAAACCTGAAAAATATTGTTTTTATTTTTGAAATTTAAATTTATTGACGGGGGGGGGGAGCTCTTCAAAGTCTATTTCATATTTAATCAGCACACTTTGTGTTTCAACCTATATGCTTTTTTGTGTCTGAGTAACTAGGGTTTAAGAGGAGACTTACTACTATTTTAATTATTTATACTATTAATGCTACTATTTCACAAGTGCTTTTGCAGCCCTGAATACCCAAACATGTATCCTAAGTGCTCATAATTTTAATTGATAAAAATGTAAAACTTTTTCTATTCGTTTGCTTCTTTATTGCTTAAATACAACGAAGACGACTTTTTAAGCGTCGGAAATAGGTCTCTTGTTTGCTTTGTTTCGATTCAGTTTCTGCAGGTCATTTGTCATGTACATGTGAATAGATGGTCGATTGATCAATTATTTTCTACATCACAATCTGTCATCGAAGTGGTTTTTATCGATAAAATATTTTCTTGATCAAGCAATCGTTCATCGCTTTGATCCTCTTGACGAAACGTTCTACAGAAAAGTCGATTGAACGGCAGAAATCAAACATTTTTTGAGATTGCGGAAGTTACTCGTAAGAAAGGCTTCCATTAAAACAAAATGATTTATTGGCTAAGTGCTACTGACACATAAAATTAACAGGAAAGCACTTCATCATTTTTACCTTGAAAAATTATTTTTTTCCTATCGTAAAAACTGATCGATGAATGAATATTTAGTTGGTTCATCTAAGAGTAGTCTTTTTTTCCCATGAACAACGCATTAGCTTCAATTTAAATTTACAAGGTTTCCATAGGACTTGAAAAGTGCTTGAATTCTATTTTTCTAATTCAGTTCCTTGGAAAAATACCAAAATTTCGTTTAGTCCTAGAATTTTATTTCTTTCAACAATTTGAAGCTAATTGTATTGTTTTCGCCTCTTATTTCCTTTTTTGTATACTACTAATTGATTTAAAAATTATTGTATTTACTTTTAATTTCCTAGTATTATGTATGAATTTTGTATAATCCCATGACTATGAATGTTTCTCATCAACAATGATGTTCTTAAAAAGTCGTTCCCTGACCGTTCATGAGGGTCCTGACCGTGGTTGAAAATTACGTGGTGTTGTCGGATTTTTCCCTTTGGGATTGATCCCTGACCGTTGCCAATAGCCCATTGTGTTGCTCCAGTGCGACGTTAATTTAAATATCTACCTACCTACCTTAAAAAAGTACTTGACGTAATTTAGGGACAAACAGTGAAATTATTAAAATAATATTAACACATTTAAATATAATTTGTAACAAAACTGATGATTTTAGTAGTTTAAAAACTATAAATCCATTTTTATTGTAACCATTTTGTACTTTTTATTTTAATGAAAATGTAGAATTTGCTTCTCGCAAAAATATATGAAATATTGCAGTTCTCTTCATCGTGCAAGAAAAATTCAAAAAGCGGCAATGGAAAATTTTCTACTTCCTTTTTAATATAAAAAACATGAGCGCCATGTTATCGAGCTTTCTTCTGAACCTATCAGGTTTAACGATCGTCAGAGCACTTTTTGTTTGCTCTTTTGATACGATAACAGAAGTGAAGAAAAAATTAATGCGGTGATATGAGTGGAAATAAAAATGAGGTTGATTTCGGACATTTGTTGATCTTGCAATGGTTCTTAACTTATTTTTACGAAGAAAAGGAAGTTATATAACAGAGTTCTCTCCCTACAGTACTTTATTATTTTAATCCTCCTATCCAGTAACGTAGCGTAACATTGATAACCGGAGATGATCGAGATTCAATGGAAAACAAAAAAAAATGTATGTTTAATTTAGACAGCCATAAGTCAACATTCGACGTTGTTTCTTTTTCGCAAAGACAACACAATACAAATAATTTTAACTCTGAAAAAAGGAGATAAAAGGCACAATTGCGCCCTATGTTGGCAACACTGTATGGATGGTAGGTATTTTAATTAACGTCGTTCTGGAACAACACAACGGCTCCAGGAACAAACCCGAAGACAAATATCCGAGGACACCACCACGTAATTTTGAACCACGGTCAGATGACGAGGTCAACACTTGAGAAGGCACCCCACTCTCCAAACATCCACACCACGGCAACGTGAGGACATTTGAGGCCACGACAGATTTAAATGAATCAGCCTCCTTTGTATACGACGGTCTTTGGTTGGATTCGAACTCTCAACTCTCCGGTTGTCCGTTACTCTTCTAACCGGGCTATCGCGGCCCTCTGTATTGTGATGAATTAATCCGAACTTTTGTTGGACATTAAAAAATAACATTTATTTTAACACAGACAAAACAATGGGTTTACAATGGACGCGCGAAACAAAAATGCTTATTTTCATATTAAAATTTACGAATTGCTACGAAGACGTCTCATCTAGACGGAGTCCGTGAGCTAACTGTTTCTCATTCTCCTCACATGCGCAAGCGCAGTATTGAAGGACTTTTTAACAGGAAACTTCCGGGTCTGCAGCCGGCCATCCTAGACTCTTAGGCGCTAAGATGTCACAGTATGGATGATCCATAATCTGTCTTCGGCAAGCCACATTAGTCCAACATCAATCCTGTGAGACTAAATTGACTGAAATACGTATGTTTTCTGTACAAACGAAGCATGTATGCGCAGTCAAATGGCATGCTGCTCCAATGAGTGCCAGGGGTTAGAGCTTCATGGAAGTCTTTTACCAAGGTTGGAAACTGAGCAGAGAATGATAGAACATGTACAAGAACCCACTGCGCATTTTATCTGGACGCTGCCTCAATAAGAAGCACGTCGTAGTGAGAAAAAGTTGACTGATGGTATCCATTGCATATGGCAAACACCAATCATTGTAAGAAACCACACGAGGCTGAAAGGATCAGGAATCCCTGGTTGGCTTTTTGCGATGAAAATCACGGACATCAAAATAGTCTCATTCAGATTGATGTTTAAATATCTTCGTTTTGCTTCAGGTTTTATGGGTTACTATTTTTTTGCCTTCGAAATTTATTGTTTCTCTAGGGTTACTTATTGCTCGGGCTTCTGGGCTTCCGTGGACGCCAGGCCACTGTTTGCATCATCATCCACCAGTACAAGTCCCATTAACCCTCTGAGCGGTTCACACTCATGCATCCCTTCTGTAACCAGCAGTCTTCCCTGCGTAACTTTTATCCAATCTTGATCTTGGCAAACAGATGTGGTTAGTTAGAAATTAAGTGCATTGTGGCGAAAAAGAAGAACTGAACTACTACGAAATATCGTGACGCAGAGATGATTAAAATAAACAATAGACAATCCTTCTATATAATTTTGTTTTACCATCCTGATGGTTTATCTTCTCATCGAGAACTGCTCTGTAGGGACCAACCTGATGCTAAAACCTACTACAAATTGTCACCAGTTCTGGGAAGCTTCGTTTTCCCCACTTAGATTTCATTCCCTTGGAGTAACAGGGTAGTTTTATTTCGGCGAGATATCTCGTCATTAACAAAACGTCGGATCTTGATGGGCGAGATATCTCGTCGAAATCACTATGAGGAAGAAGGGATACTTTTGTCTACATTTTGTAATCATGCAGTGCAATGATTTCTTTCGTTTCGGGCATATTTTTTCCGTACAAAAGAGCATCGATAGTCTTTTCAGTCATTTTAATCTGCAGTGCAAATTTTATCGCATGGTTTGCAGAACAGTAACTTCAAAACAAGTAAAAACAAAAAAAATGTCGGCTTTTCGAATGACGACTTTTTTTGAAAATTCACCAAAGGTCAACGAAGCATTTAGTCATCTTTTTAAAACTTATAACGGACGGTAATGGCAATTAAATAACATAGCACTGGATCAACACAGCGGGTTATTGGCGACGGCCCGGGATCAATCCCCAAAGGAAAGGGCAACGCCAGGTAATTTTGAATCATGATCAGATGACGAGATCCACACCTGAGCTGGCACCCAACTCTCCAAACTTCCACACCACGTCAACGCGAGGACATTTGAGGTCACTACAGATTTAACCAGTACCCGTGTACTCGATTGTCTTTGGCTGGACCGAGTTTCGAACTCACACCCCTCCGATTGTTAATCCGTTACTGTTCCAACCGGGGTACCGTGGCCCTATAATGGACGGAAAAATGTTTTACGGATAAAATTTTCCAAGGATGCCAATTTCGAAGTTTCGGCGCCAAGCTGTGGCAACCATAAAGGAAAAATATCGGAATCTGGTTGATAGTTACGAAAACCTTAAGAAAATATTTAGATTTTTAATTTTGAAATTAAAATTTCTTGGCGAGATCTTTGACGTCTGTGTTTGATACTTGATTAGCACATTTTGTACATAGCTGATTTATTTTATATCTGAGCAATTGAAATTTCTACTAAAACAGGGTTTAATAGACGTTTTTCTACTATTTCTTAAAATTTATGCTACTATTTCACAAGTGCAGCCCTGAACATGAAGTTTCCCGGAACTGCATTGTAGAACTATGCTTCAGGGTATGTTCATAAACAGAAGAATATAAAAGGGAACTTTATAAAACGGTGATGGAAACGCTGTTAACTTTTTATGTTATACGATAATTTACAGTTATTTTATGGAATTCTCCGAACCGGTTACCAAGTTTAACGATCGCAGACGCGAAAATAAAATTTCTATTAAAGTTATACATGAGACGTTAGAAAAACTTTAATATTGGAAAAATCAGAAGCTTTATTTTTCCTAAAGGGGTGATTTGGACCGGAATTTTTAGAAGCTATTGTTCTACTTAATGTCTTCGAACTGATTTTTTAATCATCGCCATTATTGTTAAGGTATAATAAGAAGGTATATAAGAAAGAAACGCGCTACTGGCTTTACGACTTTATTAAACTTAATAATTCAAATTTCGATTATACAATACTTTAGGATCTAAGAGATGCTGATCCTTTGGGACATCTGCTATGGGATTGAGGATTCTTCAGTTGTCTTCCGTTCTTATAAAGCTGAAATCTCTTTTCTCGAATTACAATAATATGAAGGACTAAACTTTAATTCTGAAAGTTTATTGGGTTTTATGACGCAGGAGCCATATTTGGCCAAGCTGCGCCAAACACAAGACAGAACGTTAAGTAATGGACATACACACAAGGAAAACTTAACCCTGGAAGTGGTTTTGACGATATATTTCGTTCATAATATATGGCTAATTTTTCTAATGACAAGAGTTATCTGACCGTGGTTCAAAATTACGTGGTGTTGTCCTCGATCTTTCCCTTTGGGATTGATCCCGGACCGTCACCAATAGCCCGTTGTGTTGCTCCAGTGTGACGTTAATTGAAATACTCCTCCTCTAATGACAAGATACCTCGGGGCCGCGGTGGCTCGGTTGGAAGAGTAACGAATTAGCAATCAAAGGGTTGCGAGTTCGAATCCAACCAAATGGCGTCGTGTACAAAGGGGCTGGTGCACGTTAAATCTGTCGTGGCCTCCAATGTCCTCACGTTGGCGTAGTGTGGAAGTTTTGAGAGTGGGGGGCAGCTCAGGTGTTGCATCGTCATCTGACCTTTACTCCAGAGGCCTGTCACTACAGGGTAGTTTTTGACACGAAGATAAACTATCAGGAGGAATAACTGACACATAAATACGCCCAGAATGAGTTACAGGAATCGAACCTGCACCGCCTACATCTCGCATGTTGCTTGCACAGTGGGAAAAACCATTGAGCCATGGCACTCCCTCGAATTCTTAGGATAGTGAAGCTTCTTTTTTTGTTTAAAGCTTGTTGCTTCAGCCATCAGTAGTTGTTGAACTGAATATTGATGCTGAGACTCGGCTATCAATAATAATTATCTTTTATATAATTACTTCGCCATCAATAATAATTACAGATTCTTGTTCACTATTCACGAAGGCGAAAGGTCACTATTTGTCACACGCCGTCTTGGGAGTACTTCCGTATGCGTGGTTATGTAATGAATAAATGTAACTGAATAGTTCTGTGTTGCCGTTAGCATCCGAGTGCTAGTTGACATGTGAAGGGAATGTTGAGTAGCAACAAAAAAGTGAAACCGTGATATAAATAGGATTAGTGTCTATAATCACGGGGCTTCAGCAACTGGAAGTGATTAACACCGCATTGGTAATTCGATTGTTCATTCTGGACCATCCATCGAAGTGCGTGCAGATTGTCGCGAGCGCCATCTACTATTTGTCAGAAATGCTACCGGACTTGTTTTTTCGAAAGTGTGCGAGTTCAGATCACGTCCACCAGTCACCAATTTAGCAAGACGTGTGGAAGATAGTGCAACTTTGTCTACCACAAAGCACTTCATATTGGAGTGGATTGGACTGGACATATCACTTACGGAACTCCCGTTGCGAAGCAACTCTCATCTTCTCATCATAATTTTGGGGGATCAGAAAATTAGTATGCTTAAATGAAAATATTTTTAATGAAATATAGGTGGTAGGGACTAGATAGCTTAATTATTCAGCGGAGCTAAATTTTGTGATTGCAAATTAATTTTTCTTGTGGCGACTAAGTTCACCATATAACAATAAAATATTTTTATTGGAAAAGTCACCCAGGAATGCGAGGTAACCGGAAAGCAAAAGCCTGTTATCCGCTTCATAAATGAAAGACAAAACTACAGAAGCTTTAGTGTGGTACTTGTTGAACTCGTATTCTAGCAGAACTTTGATCCTTCCCATGGGATTCAAGACGCGTGCTTATTTAGCGAGCTGTAATATGTAATGTAAACAAATTCGCTAGTTTGGTTATATTCTATGTAACAGTTCGCTAGTTCGCCAAATTTGCTATCGCACAGGGCCAGCGAACACCTAGTAAGGCTCAAAGCTATCTAACGGTTTTCGGTTTGGGAGAACACAAAGGGTTTCGCAATAGGACTCTGGGCACAAAAAAAGAGCTGTTCACTAATGTATGTCACCTCGAACTTGTAATCTTTCCTTTCTACACTCTACAGCATTTAGGATTTGTTTGTTCCAGAGCACGCTCTAAACACTGGATTTAAACGTTAGCAACGAACCCGTTTAGGGACTATGAACCTTGGGTTAAGCGTTCTGAACCTAAGGGGTTATGTGGGTTATTCAATATTTTGCTGACATTACGCCTTTTCCTACGCATTTTTGTTTACCAGTTTTACCAGTTTAGTTGTTTACCAGTTTTTGTACTTGTGTACGCCATCGGAACATATATTTTGTAAAAACAGATATCGTTCCTATCCTAGAATGAGTGTCAGCTGATAATTATTTGAAACAAAACAGCACATTTTATTTTCCAAATATTCCAGTAATTTGAATGATTGTTATAATATTCTAATTTACACTGACGAGCCAAAACATTATGACCATCCCCACATTTTTCAATGAACTCGTCTGGATGACGTGGAGGGCACGTGATTAAGTGAGAATGGTATTTAACTGCTGCTGGAGAAGGTAAGTAATCATTCTTGCACTTACTTTTGCGAGTGATGGGAAAGGCTGCTGATCTAAGTGAATTTGATAGAGGGCAGATCGTAATGGCCCGAAGACTCGGAACGAGTATCACCGAAACTGCACGACTGGTAGGGTGTTCACGATCTGCCGTTGTTAGTATTCATGCAAAGTGGATAAATGACGGTGACACCAGCAGTAGACGCCAAGGTGTTGGTCGTCCACGCGTCATCAAACAAAAAGGACGTCGGAGACTGTCCCGCTTGGTATACAGGCTGGTGGTGGCGGTATTATGCTTTGGGGGACGTTCTCATGGGCGACTCTGGGACCCGTAGTTGTGGTAGAACAGACCATGAACGCTGCGAACTATCTGAACATCATTGCGGATCAGTTGCACCCTTACATGGCGTCTGTCTTCCCAACTGGAAATGGAATCTACCAGCAGGACAACGCCCCATGTCACAAGGCTCGGATTGTGTTGGAGTGGTTCGAGGAGCATACTGATGAATTCTACTTAATGTCCTGGCCACCTAACTCGCCGGATATTAATCCGATAGAGCACATTTGGGATGTCATGGAGCGGCAGCTCAGAGCTCAAACACCACCATGTCCGAATATCTCGACTTTGCGTGACCGCTGCTTAGACATTTGGTACAACCTGTCTCCAATCAAGTACCAAGAACTTGTGGCATCTATGCCCAGGCGAGTTGCAGCTGTTTTGCAGGCCAAAGGAGGCGCAACGCGTTATTGAGTAGGTGATCATAATGTTTTGGCTCTTCAGTGTATATAAAATATATTTGACGTTACCGTTTACTTTCGAAGATATTCTAGCGGAACACGACAACATCATGCACAATCTAAAAAAGAAACTTTCAATTTCAAATAGGGGCCGGTGGTTCAGTGGGTAAGTCCACTGCGCTAGCAACCTTCGAATTGTAGGCTGCGCAGGTTCGATTCCGGTCAGGTGCATTCCTTCCTGGGTGTATTTCTCTCTTCTGTGTCAAGTAGGCACGTAGGTAGATAATTAACTTTGCACTGGATCAATACAACGGTCTATTCTCTTCTGTGTCAGTAAGACTTTCATTGCGCGTGTGTGTCTATTACTTGCAACATGGCCAAAAATGGCCCTCTCGCCATAAAACCCCAACCAGCCAATCAGTTTCGAATAGAGTACCCCTTTAAAACGTTTCTACTTGCCCTGTATTGTTGGCTAATTGCGACACTATCTGATCTGTCCCCATCTAAAGCCGCGTGTACATTATGAACCGTTACACTACATAACACAATTCGAAAGTGTACGCGGCTTAAAAGCTAAGGCGGGAGCATCTTCGAGATGTCTTGGATGAAATCACGTGGGTGTTGAGAAGGGGAGACGGGGCTCTTCCCACCCCTAGAAGATTGCCAGCAAAGATAGCCTTCCATCCGTGATGAAACGAGGGATTTTTGAAGGATCGCCGGAGGGAAAGTTATTAGTCGCATTTTCACCTGTTTGGCCTCGTGATGGATAGATTTCGGGCTGGAATTTAGCAAAGTACATCGGCGTCAAGCGTGTCAAGACGATGAAATGTGATTTTCGAGGAAAGCGTGATTTTAGAGTAAACAAGGAGCTTTCCTCTTGACGGATTAAGCATTGAAATTTGGTCGCTGTGGTTCGCTTTGATTCCAATATGTGGATCAGGGAGTTGCTTCTCTGACTTCGCATACAATGTTAAAGAACATGGCAGGCTTTAGATAGGACTTGTTGAAGCCATCTGTTTCAAGAGTTGCATTATTTGAGACTTTGCGTTTGGTATAGTTCGTTTTAAGAAAACTAGGACACCGAAAATTTCTAAATCCTTTCAAGGGTGGTGGATCCGAGAGCAACACCTCGTCCTACGGTCAGATGACGAGGTCACTGCCTGAGCCGCCATCCCACTCTCCAAACTTCCACACCACGCCAACGTGGGAACAGTTGAAATCAGGGCAGATTTAAAGTGTACCAGCCCCATGTACACGATGATCTTTGAAGGGATAGTCTCGAATTCGTAACCATCCGTATGCTAATTCAAGACTGCCAACTGAGCTACCGCGTCCCCAGCTCTGATAGGAAAATCGCATTTGTCGTCATCTTCAATCACCTTACCTATAAATCGTTTTTCCTTCCTACACGAAAAGTTTTTTATAAGGATGTCATTTTAAAACTTTATTATCAGTATGTTCAAAACTCGTCCTTAAACTATTTATTGAAATCTTTTCAAGGAATATTTCGGCGGTTTTTTGTGTAAAGTAAGCCATAATAGATAATGGTATTTCTGATCTTATATATCAACAACCATCTACAAATCATTTTTCCTTTAGTACGTAAGACCTATTTTGCATATGGGCGTCCCATGTTTAGAATTTTACTTGGTTCAGGATATCGAAAACTTGTCCAATAGCTCTTGCAATCTTTTCGTATGGTAAAAATGAATGGTATGGTATTTGGTGTGGTATTTTAATTAACGTCACACTGGAGGCAAATAAAATAAAATAAGCCACAGTATGCATCAACGATACTTCTGATCTTATATGTCCACGACTATATCTAGAAATAACATTTTCCTTTAACACGTAAAACATATTTTGTTTGTGGATTCCACATGCTTAAAATTTTACTTAGTTCAAGAATCGAAAACTCGTCTACACACTTTTTATTGGAAAAGCCATGGTCACATTTCTTATGACATTACGTAATAACTAACTTCCTCAATAGAATCGCGTTCTCAATCTCCGATGTAATCGTACGAATGGTCTAGCAGTCGACTGAATGAAAAGTCTGTTTCTGCAAAAATATTGCTTCCCAGAAGAACCTAGCGCCATTGCTTTCCCGAATCGTGTTCGGGAGGCCACAGCAAGGTCCTCTTCTCCCTCGAAATTACTTCAATTCCTCTAATTTCCGACTCTCCCCAGTTTGTTGGATCAAGTAATCACTACAAGCGCAAGTCACGCCTACGCGATTAGATTGCATTCACTTTTTTAAAACCATTATGCAATTTGCTGATGCAAAATAATGGGCAACGGAGATGTTGCGCTGAATACCGTTAGGACATAAATTTAGTGGTGAAGATGGATTGTCTTTGCAAATGGATCGGGGTTCACAGGTCTGTACTTACTGTCAACTGCTCAGAGACGAACTTATGGGACTATTTTAGACTGAAGCAGAAAAGTGGATCACGAAAGTATTCTACCACCTCACTTTTGTTTTTATCTTCATGTGATTTATAACGATGTAGTTAAAATTACGATTTTAAATTTTAGCCACATAAAAGCAGTGCCTCTCTCTCTCAATTTAGTCTCTTTAAAATAATCGGATAATAAAAATATTTAAAACATAAAACTTATGAAAAAGGCACAGAAAGTATTTGGCCTGTCAACTGTTCATTTTGGTGCTAAGTTTCGGAAATGGGGGAATTTTACCCCACCAGAATTGGGGATGACTTGTCCCCTGACTAAAGTATTTAGGTTTTCTTTCTGTGGTCTCATATATACGGAAAGAGAACCCAATAGACTGGAACATATGTAGTGTAGATACATAGCTTAAACTTTGGTCAAATTACTAGTAAGAAATTGAAAAACTTCAAAATATGAGTTTTGAAAATTAAAACTGGTGATAAAATTGTTAATAGCTATTTCGGTATAGCAAAGCGTCCACCATCTTTAGGACAGAAGTGTTTTCTGTCCTGATGATGGATCTTTTACTCCAAGAAGTGCTTTCTGTCTTTATGATGGTGGAAGTTTTGCTCCAGTGAGTGCTTTCTGTCTTGATCAAGGTGGAGGTTTTGCTCCACTGAAATAGCTATTGACAATTTTATCTGTTTTAATCCTTAGTAGTCATATTTTAAAGTTTTTAAATTTTTGACGTATGTAGTGTCAAGTTTAAACTAACTTTATCCTGAATTCAACCTTTCATTAAATATAAGCTTAGAATTTTTTAGCACATCTGCTAAACTTTAATTGATAATGTTTTCCGTCTATAACATTTGGTTCAAAATTAAGTGGTGTTGGTCTCGGAAACACTTCGGGGTTCATCCCGGAGTCGCCAATAGCCCGTTGTGTTGCTCCAGTGCGAAGTTAATTTTTAAAAAATACCGTCCATAACATTTTTATTTTTTATTGTTTTGGGATTTCTGAAGCCTATGAACCACCCCTTAGGTGAGTCATTGTTTACAATTTTTCGTATAATAATAAATAAATATGAAAGCGTAAAATTTCATAATCTGATTCCCTACTGAACTCCAAAACCAATTTTTTTCCAAATAAGCAATTTCAAACTTTATGAATAATTGTGTAAGTACAGTAAACCGGCATATTGTATATTCAAATAACGAATGCTGTTATTTCTTACTTGCAGGCAGCTCATGGAAAATCAGATTCACCTAATAGAGAAGGGAGCATTTCAAGATCTCGTCGCAATGGAACGTCTGTAAGTACCATTCTTTCGTATCTTACTACTTCCCTCTTTAATTACAAACCAGTCGTCTTTCATGGAAACTACCTGTCGTCACGATAGCTCTGGGAAAAAACATCGCCACCCAAAAGGCAAGGTTATGTCACTGGAAGAGAAAAGGAAAGTTCCATCATTATTATTATGAATATAGAATGCGGGATTTTTTATCTCTAGTGGTCAACCCACGTTGTCCTTGGAGGGTTCTGGGAACGGCAAGTAAGTTTGTGAGCTCGGAAGCTGTGTTTCTTGAAAGTTTTTAAGTCGATGGATGAGACCATTGTTTCCCAAAGTGGGCCCTACAGCCCTCCTGTGGGCCTTGAAGGAAGAGGGAGGGGTAATACTGACCTCAGGATAAATAGGGGACGTTGACGAACAAGGGCGTACAATTAGACGCTTAAAAGGTTTTTAAATGTTTTAAGTAATCCTCTTGGCCATATCGATACCATAGTGTTACAATGGCGTAAGAATTTTTCATTGTAAAATACAAGTTACAACTGATAGATCAAAATACAAGACTACAGGTCGCAACAAGCGAGTGTTAGCATGTATGCATTTGCGCGCACTTCCGATTAAAATTTTGTATTGCATTTCCGTCATCCTGTCTAGTTAAACATAGATTTAATGTGGTAACAAGTGTTAACTTAAAAGAGGAACCTACTGCAAAAAGATTTAGATTTATGAATGCTTCTGACGGAAATAGAGGCTGATATAGACAAATTGATAGTACACCACTAGGCCCTCATCCTTCTTCATTAGTGATTATTTTTAATTTTACTGATTTGATTGATATTTAATTACTAATAATAATGAGAAATCTAGTGTGTTTACATGCTATTTATTTTTTATTACATTTCAAAATCAGAAGCATTATAATTTTATTTCCGTTTTGTTTCTAAGTTAGCTTTTTGAAATTCTAAAATTACACACAGCTATACTTGCAATTTATTATTAGTTGAGATAGGTAAGTAGTTCATCAACGTCGCACTGGAGCAACACATTGGACTACTGATATATTCCGAATGGAAAGATCCGATGACAATACCTCGGAATTTTGAACCACGGTCAGCTGACGAGGTCGCACCTGTGCTGGCACCCCACTCTCCATACTTCCACACCACGCCAACGTAGGACATTTGAGGCCACGACATATTTAGTGTCACCAGCCTCACGTACACGATGGTCTGGTTGGATCGCGTTTCGAACTCGCAACCCTCGTTTGCTAATCCGATATTCTTTCAACCGGGCTACTTTCACTGATTGATATTAATTAATAATAACATTAAGTAATCTAGGGTCTTTATGTGCTATTTATTATTTCATTTCCAGATAAGAAACTTTATAATTTTATTTCCTTTTTGTTTCCAAACTAGTTTTTTGGAATTCTAAAATTACACACGTAGCTACATAAATATTTTGGTGAATTCAAAAAGTGTAGGCGCAGTCATACTTGCAATTTATTATTAGTTGAGATAGAGTTTTGTAGAGGGGAGTGCCAAAACAATTGTCTTTAAAAGGGTGGTACGTGATGCCAAAAAAGTTTGGAAATGTATGGATTAGACGAACTGAGAATTTTTTCACCACCGTATCTCACGACCAAAAACGTTTAGAAACAAATTTGCACCTCCTCCAAAGTCGTAAATAAAAGAAAAGACCCTCTTATTGGCTCTGGGTTCGAATCGCGGTCTTGGCGTGGATGTTCATAATGGTTCGGAACCCACTCTAAACGGTAGATCCAAATCTAATTAGCCCTCGTGCAGCAAAAAATAGCCGTAGAGCGACAAACTAAACCAAACCTAAGCGGGAGGTTGTGAAAGGTAGACAGAACAGAAAGTTTATTTAGAAAGTTCTTCCGAAACAACAGGTTGGTTGGACCTGTTAATATATTTTATTTAGTTAATCGGAAACTTAAAAAATTTAAGGGGGAATTTAAGCAAATTGTCATACTATTAATAATACCACATGATCATAAAATCACAAGTCCCTGGGCAACTACCCGACCTTTCTCTAACACAGTACTTGTGTTGACAAGCAAATTAAGAGGGAAATGAAACCTGGATCAATAATAAGACTCAATAATTAGGTCGAAAAAATGAAACTTTTCTAGCATCCAAAGTTTGGTTCCAATCAAAGGTCGAAATCCCTATTGAAGATTTACTATACTACAGTGTGAAACACTTCGCATTGGAAACAGTGGTAAGACGTCAATAACAAAATTCCACCTTAAGACTAATAATCGGGAGAAAATGGGGAAAAACTTTCTCCAATCACAAGTCCAAATCCTTGTTCGATTTGCCGAAGATTTGCCCCCAACGTGTTTCCACCAACTTTCCAACCCAACCCACCAAGCAGCAATTATTGTGTGTAGTATTTCTTTTCCCACTAACATTGTTTCTCCTTTTTTTTTCGTCATCTTGTTGGTCTTGGCAAGCGGGCTTCTCCCTGACAGGCTGGGTGATTCATGCGATTTGCCCGATGTTTCCTGTTCGAGAATGCCCGGGATTTCCTCGGGGAGGCCTTTGATGGATGAAGTGAGGCTGAGGCATGAGGCGCGGATCATTTTCTCCACAAAGAAATCACGCAGTGAAAAGATTGTAAGGGGTTAATGTTTTGGCTCCATTATTTTTTGTTTGCTTTACCTCGTCTTTTTCGTTTTCGGCTGAATCTCTCTTCCGGGTATTGTTGATCCGGAGGTGTCTGTTATTTTTTCTGGTTATGCGACCTTCGGTTTTAGGGATTTAAAGTACTTTACTTTCATTTATGGCATGCGCAGTCGGTCACGGCTTTCCGAATGGCTAGACACTGTACTGTTTAACTAGACACGAGAAAAGACATGGGAACTTTGTCTACCAGAAAGTACTTGGTGGAATTGGGTTATATACTACTGTACTGTAATGCTAATTTTTGTAGTGGTGGCCAAGTTCAACATAAAACAAAATCCGTATCGTCCTTGCTTTTTAGTTCGTACGTCGATGGGGTTTTTATGGCGTTAGATCCATATTTAGAAAAGGTGTGCCAAACATAAGACAGACGACATCAAGAAATGGACATACACAGAAGGGAAGTTTTACTGTCACAGTAGAGGCCACAATAGTCTCCCTCCAGAATTTAGCAGTGGATGAATTCGATATGTTGACACTTGTTGATAGATTGCCAATTGAGTGAGATCGTGTGTGCTGCATTAAGATCACGGGTGTATTTTCGTATGCGTGGACACGCAATAGATGATTTCAACCTTTGACTGTCCTGGGTTGCCTTCAGCAGCCGAAGTGTGAGGCGCCTGAAGGCTGAGTAGCACAGAAGAGTGAAGGTGCTATAGACTTTTAAGCAGTGTCTGTTTTCACAGAACTTCAGAAAGTTGTTGGAAGTAATATGCATCGCATTTGAAATTCAACTGCTCATCCTCCGAAGTGCGCGCAGATTGAGATTAGCGCCATCTGGCTTTTTATTTGAAAGTACACATGTTCATAATCATATCTGCCAGGCTCCAATTTATCTAGAAAGAGTGCTTTGAGCCAAACCAGTGAACAAAGTGAAAGACAGGTGAACTTTGTCTACCAAAAGGCGCTACATGGTGGAGTTGCGTTACACTTATACATACCATTGTATTGTAAATTAATTTTTGTAGTGATGGGTAAATTTACCACAGCTGCTTTTTTCCGCTGGAACTGTTCTGAAATCTGTTGCTCCAATAATGCAAAGTGCATAGCGAAACTTCGACAAAATTCTATTGTGTTTTATGAAATATACGACACGATCAGTATATGGAGAAAAGGAAAGGTAGGAAAAACGTGATCGCCACTCATTTACTCATTCGGCTTGACTTGATAATAAAATGTCAAATAATATCTCTTTTCTACAACTTTAGCACAAAAACTTTTTAAGATATAAATATAGTATGTATACTGTATACGTAT
This sequence comes from Meta bourneti, assembly GCA_933210815.1. Taxonomy (NCBI): domain Eukaryota; kingdom Metazoa; phylum Arthropoda; class Arachnida; order Araneae; family Tetragnathidae; genus Meta; species Meta bourneti. Next base: position 66,487,045 of record OW119928.1, read on the forward strand.
TACTAATCAAAGACAGTTGTCTCAATCTTAATGAGAATTTGACAGCATATTCATTCAATGTTATATCAGCTTCCTTAAAGCTTTGCATATCTGCCTCACCTGAGTATATAAGAGTTTTCAGTGTAAACATACCTACGGTACCTATACCATTCAGTGTAAACATTCCTAGAGTATCTATACCATTCAGGAATGACTTGCCTATTTGGGAAGTCGTGACAATTGTATGTGTTGTTTCGTTAGGCATTGCATGCTAATTTTATTTTTGTTGCTAGATATTGAAGTTCCCAGTTATTGAAAGTACATCCCTGTCATATCAGACACGAATCGGGGAGAAATAAAAGCTTGATATATAGGCACTAACAAAACATTAGTTGATGGGAAGCATTAAAGTAAACTTTGACGCCATCTTGAAATTCAATTAAAACAACCGTATGTTTTACGCAGACTCAGCAACCATCTCATGTACTGCCATTGATCTCATTCAGAAATCTCACGTTAGCTCATCTTGCTCACGCCTTGAACTAATCAACTTGGGTCATATTGACTAGACCATATTTATCATGCCTCGAATATCGATTCCAGTTTACAAGTTTACACCTCACCTTACAAGGAAGCCTGATGAACTCGAAACTCTGATTAACCCGATCAACAATGCTTTTCGGAACGCGTCCACCAAAGAATAATGCCAAATTCATGAATAATAATGAGAATCGTGTTTGAGGACCAGTAATACTCTTGTCGAACAAGGATGTATTATTGGCAGCTTTTCTTGAACAGCCTTCCGAAGTGGGGATAGTGAGATCATCATTTTTCTTTACGGGAAAAATCTGTCAAAACTGCCTCATGGTAATTAGAAGGAATTTCCCCTCTGCTGGAACTTTGACCGCTAAAACTACTTTTTAACAGTCCGGAAGGAAAACAGCCTGGGACATCCAAGGTCGGGAGAATGAATAACTCAACGCCCTAACACCATGTAACTTTTGAATTGGGTCGTACATGACGGTATTTCATGGAAGTCGTCAATGGGTTGTACTGATGGATGTTCTCAACGTTGGTTCAATTTTTTTCACACTCCTGATGGAATAGTAAAACGTTGATATCGTAACGATCATCATTATTGGGGATAAATTATGCCCCCAAATTGGAATCGTTAAAACATTGTTCCAAATTACTTCATTCTGGTAGAATTGCTATTTTCTTTCTTAAAATTTCATTCACAGTGCATGAAACACATGGATATCAGCACAAAAAATTCTTTGACTTTTGTGATTCAACTTTTTATTTGGGTCTTACATGACGCTATTTCATCGAAACCGCCAATGGCTTACATTGATGGATGTTCAATGATGTAAATGTGTTTTCATAGTCCCGATGGAAGAGTAAAATGTTGATGCCATAATGATCATGATTATTGGGGATAAATTATGCCCCCATATTGAATCGTTAATAAATTGATAAATGATGCTCCCATATATTGAGTCCTTAATAATCGTTCCAAAATCTTTCATCCTGGTAGAAAAGTTATTTGGCTTCTTCATACCTCATAATTATTGCAATGTAGAAATTTCGCAAAACAGTCTTTGATTTTGCTGGTTCAACAATTTCAGTTACCAATTCTTTTATTTCCACTTAACTATTACTGCACTGGTATAAAATTTTAAGACAGCAAATCGAGGCTATGTACTTCGTGAAGTTCATGTTTGTGGATTCTATATTGTCTATTGTTTGGAAAGTATTTTTTAAATTACATCGATGGTATGTTAAACAAATAAGAGTGCAAACACATTAGTAAAGGGTTTGGGAGCGTGCAGCAAAAATATAAAATTCTTACAAATTCATAGGACAGAGTTATTGGTTTAATATGAACTTTAACGATTTGAGTTCGCACTTATTGCATCTCACCCTACATCTCTTTTTTGAAGGTTTACAAAGGTCCCCAACAAGTTAAACCACTTCCAATAACAGCCCTTCGCAACTTCTCCCCATCGAAAAGTCGGGTTGAAATCGTGCCTCGAAAAACCAAGGCACATATTAAAATGTCTCATTCAAGGCAAGTAGAAATCTGGGTGACGGATTTATCCAGTCACTTAAGCTGGCTGATTGATGAAATATGAGCGGGCGTATCGTAATCATCATTATAACGGGATAGTAATCTGCGGTACAAGCTGATTAGGGGTAGTGCTCGTTAATGGTGGTCTTGGAACCGTTTAATGGGATGGTGTGGCGCATGAAACTCCGAAACGGTGAAAATAGCGGTACATTAATAAGTAGCCGAGTTCTTGTACCGGATTCATTCGTAACTCCGATGGTAATTAGAGTAAATTATCGAACGTTTAGATTCCAGCAAATAAAATTACCTGTAGCTGTGGGATTCGCGAGGAAAAGGACGGTACAGTGATGACGTCAACACCCAGAGAACAATTCCTTTCGCCAATAGCCCGATAGGCGAATGGCCAACAAATCTGGCATTGTTTTCAAAATGGTTCCATTCAACAACATGCTTTAAATTTTTAAAACGTTAATTGGTACACAACCGCCATGTAATTCAATGTGAGACGGCGGAGCAAACTACCATGACCAGACCATAGACGGGAAATATAAGTAGACTTAACATTGCTTTTGAGAAAAATTTCAAAAAGTGTGACCAACAGGGCATATAGCAATCACGTGATTGCTCTATGAAAAATTGACTTGGTTGTTCGATTTGGCATCTTATCGTCTTTGGCGATATAACATCTTATGTCTGAATGCGCATTTCTATAGAGTGGCGAAAAAAAATGGTGAAATAGCCAGTCCACTACTATGCGCGAACCAATCAGATGAGGAATGTCCATTTCCACCCGGCAAAAGAAAGTAGTCTATGGGTCTACTAACTTCATTAAATGATCCTGGGCAGATAAAAAGGTTACCAGTGATCCCTCTACTTTTATATTTCCTCTGACTCCAGCCCAGGTTTAAAATCGTACCCTCGATATGTTAATGCGATGATATTAAGGACATCTAACGGACACTGTACGAATCACTAACTGAATTGAATACACTGAAGACAAAATTTAGCAGCATAGACCTTCCTTTGGAAAGTGGTAAAGCTCAACGAATCGATCTATTTGGTGATGTCATATTTGTGCAAAGATAGGTTTTCGGCAATAGCTGTGATAAAAAGCGCGTATCGTGCGAAAATCAACGTGAAATAGTTAATGATAGTAGCTATGTCCAGTTTGATTCCAAGATTTGAGAAGATGTGCATTGAACGATCGGCTTTCCGTTAATAACTATTAATTGATAACAAAGATATGATTGTTAAAAATCTACTTATTTAATACTTTTTTACAAAAATGTTTGTGGATTTGAAACACGTGTTTCATTTATTTTTAACTCAACTATCCTAACCATACCAACTGTGTAACTTTTAGGTAGACCTATGCTTTGATTTTGGGCGCCATGGAAAAATCCTGATGCATTAAGGCGCCTCGAACGGAAAATGTTTTGGAACAATTGCATTAGGCGATTTAGTTTTTTGAAATGTAAAAATTCACGTACGCAAAAAATGAGTAGTATCAAAATATAATTTTTATAAGAAAAACTTTTAGTTGCTAAATTCCATTGCTATGAAAAATGTGTTCTTTTCAAAACTATATGTTTAAATGAACTGATGATGATAAATAAAAATGCATTTTTCTTTTTAAAAGCACATAGGAAATTTCAGTTGTGTATAAATTGAGATATTAATCAATACAGATTGAATATTTTTTGTATGATCTTATTGCCGGATGTCAAATTGTTCAATCTACAATTTCATTCGAAAATTTTCCGCATCCAAAAATTTTAAGATATTTTAACAAAGAATACTTTTAAACATCGATTTCCATATGTATTTTATCAGAAAAAAGATGTTTAGGAAGAATTTAAGAGTACGTATTATGAAGGATGAGACCATCTCTTTATTCATACTAATGGTGTTATGAAGTTTAAAAAGTATATTTTTATATTGCTTTATAAAAAATTTGATTAACATAAGAGGAAAATTATTAATATGGACTCAGACTTGTGTGATTCCTATGCATTTATTATTGTATTCCTGATACAATATTGTTATAAATTTAAATAATATTTCAATGAATGCATGACATCATTTCTATCAATTATTAAAATAGCACGTTATTATTGATAAATTATTGAACATTTCTTTCTGAAAGTAATATCTAGCTATGATTTATTGAAACACGAAATCTATTTTTCTCTGTACGCTGAAGAAAGTAATTGCATCACTTTATTCAAGTATGTAAATTAATATTTTATGTTCTTTTTATTAAAAAATAGTCATTTTACACTATTAGGATGGAGTTTAAAGAGTGATTATACAAATAAAATGTAAAATCTTCATAATATATTTTACGGTACGAAACTACTATCTATATTTGTGTGTAGACCTATTATGTGTCAACTTAAATTTTCATTTGTGCTCAAAGTGTAAATTAACCAATTCTTATAAAGAAAATTTATTTTCCAAGACTCTTTTAATTAATTGATACCGAAAAGATTTGTTGAATACCTTTCAATCAATTATTTACTTTGAAGTATTTAATGAAATTTTGGAAAACCCGTTTTAGAAACAAAGCTTTCCAATTAAAATTACAACAGCTGTTAATACTCCAAGCTTTTTTTATGAAATAAATCTGAAGTGGTTTTTGATAAACGTTAAGTAATGAGATTGACCCATCTATAAAATATAGACTTCCAAGAAATTCTATTAACTTTCTTTCCTTTTCCTAAATTCTTAGCTGACGGAAAAAATGAACCTGAGGACATTTTATCTTATTAGGCAGAGTAAACGATGAACGAATAACTGAACTTATAAAATAGCAATTTTAGTTTTTTGCAGCTTTGTTTGCTAAAGAAGGTATTTAGAATCTTTTTAGGATCATTTAAGTTGCGAAACCTTAAACAAACGAAGCCTTATCGCTTAAGATTAAAAAAGTCAGAATTCTCAGAAATATACGTTCTTTACACGAAATTCCTATAGCTTTTTAAACAATATCCTTTAGAATTTGTAAGTTAAACTATACATTATTTGAGTATAATAGGACTTGAATAAATGCAATATGAAATTCTTGATTTGCTGCAATTAAATAGCAAACAGTTCGTTGATTTAAAGTACACAAATGTTTTTTTAAATCGCTATTGTTTACTGTTTTGATATTAGTGCTTTAGAAGCTGGATTCTAAAATCAAAGTAAAATTTTTAAGCATTGTTTTTCCGGGAAAATAATGCCCTTAGGAAGAACATCTCCTTTAGGTGTGTACAGGCTTCATGGACCCGAGGTATTCTAGTGATCTTTTCTTTTCCCATGGGGTTTGCTGTCTTTAAACACGGGTGTCGCGCTCCTGTGATAACGAGCGATCTGTATCTGCTTTCATCCCACTATTCAATTCCCCAATCTCTCATTTTTTTACCTTTCACGACATTTTTTACTTGAAGTTGTTTGTCTTGTGTTTGGCGCAGGTTGGCCAAATATGGCTCTTACGCCATAAAACCCCGAAACAACCAACCGGCAAAATAACTAAAGATATTTATTGTAAAGTATTTGAATGTTGATTTAATCTATTTGAAAAAGGGACTCGTAAAAGAAACAAAGAAAACAGACGGCACATTACAATAAAAACATTCCCGAAGCTCCCTTCCATCCTAGGCCCGGTTTCATCGTATCGGTGATGCCCCCTGTGATGTTCCTTATTGGGGTGGTACATTCGTCTTTCAAAGTAGGTTGGTTGGATTTTATGGAGCAATGACCATATTTGGCTGTTGCGCCAAGCACAAGACGAACATCAATCGTTTGTCAAAGGTCATACTTTCACTTAGTATCAAAGTGTATAATTGTAATAATATTGGTGATTTTAACCCTCCAAGTGGTTTCAACGAGATATCTCGTCCATCAAGATTTGACCAATTTTGCAAATGACGAGATATCTCGTCCATCAAGATCTGACCAATTTTGCAAATGACGAGATCAAGATCTGGTATGTTTTTCTCTAATGACTAGATGTCTCGTTCATCAAAATCTTGTCAGTTTTGCTAATGACTAGATAACCTCGTCGAGACAACCACCAGGAGGGTTAAAAACCAAACTAGTGCTTGTATCACTTTCCTACCAACTTTCTCGGATTCTTTGGAAGTCTTCCAGAAAAACACTGTCTTCCGGTCGGAAAAAAAATATTATCCGGATTTTTCTCAGGAAGAAATTCAACCATTTGGAAGTTTCGGTGCCAATCCGTGTCAACCATGAAAGAAAAACATCGGAATTGATGTTTACTAGACTGAAAAACCTTCTGTGGCACTAATTTTCAAGAAGGACAAGTAAAAGCACCCAAGGAAAATGTTTACGGGCTCATTTTTGCATATATTTAGCGCTATTTTGTATAAAATATTGTCAAATCGGTTTCGCTGTGGTCGAGCTGCCGCCAACACCATGTTACAGCAGTAGAGAGCAGGGCCATATAACAGCAGTCGGGAGCAGGGTTACTTTTTCTGTTTTTAATTGCTTTTATGCGCCGAATGAAGTCCAATTTGACGCAATTATTGCTAATTTGGAGCTTTTTATTCATTTTTATTTTCAGAATTATTTTTAGGTAATTTTCTTTTTTCACAGCTGCGCGCGTTGGTTTTTACGGCTTAAAAATATTCCGGATTATTGTTCTAGGAGGTTGGCGTGTATGGTATCAAAATAGTGATAACGTACAATACTATAGAAAATATACGAGATTTACCATGTTGTTGCTTATGCCTTGGTCTAGAAAAAGCTAGACCAGGACCATAAGACCCTTTGGGTCTTCTGCCGATAAATCGGAAGAGGCACCCATGCAGTCAAGGATATGAGATGGGAGTTGCAAGCGAGGCAATAATGAAGCAATATGGAGAAACCATGTCTACGCTCCCAAAACATACTTTTCGTGTGTCCATTTCTGAGTCGCCAAAAGAGCTTGCAATAATCTAGGTTCATAAAACTGAAGGGAAAGTCCAACGCGCTTAGCTGGATATTACTGATGACTAGGGTTGGTTTTTGGTTTGATAGCACAAGGGCCATACTTGACCAAGCTGTGTCAAACACAAGACAGATAATATGATGCGTAGGGAGACCAAGGTCTTTTAGTTTTCTCCAAGGATTGGAACTCTAATGTAGTGAGCGCTATATGTGGTAGGTATTTCAATTAACGTCACACTGGAGCAACACATCGGGCTATTGGCGACGGCCCGGGATCAATCCCGAAGGACAACGCCTCTTAATTTTGAACCATGTTTAGATGACGAGGTCAACACCTGAGCTGGCACTCCACTCTCCAAACTCCCACACCACGCCACGACAGATTTAACGTGCACCAGCCTCCGTGTACATGACGGTCTGGCTGGACCGAGTTTCGAACTTTCAACCCTCCGGTTGCTAATCCGTTGCTCTTCCAACTGGACTACTGCTGCCCGAGCGCTGTATCTGAGAGAGAACTCTGGTAACTGTTTCCAAACACGCCAACGGGCCACGGTTGCCCAATTGGAAGAGTTGCTGATTAGCAGCAGGAGGTTTGCGAGTTCGAAACTCGATCCAACCAAAGCCCGTCGTGTACGTGGGGGCTGGTGCACGTTAAATATGTCGTGGCCTCGAATTTCCTCACGTTGGCGTCGTGTCGATTGGGATGCAAAGCTGAGGTGTTGTCCTCGTCATCTGACTGTGATTCAAAATTACGTGGCGTTGTCCTCGCTATTGATCCCGGACCGTTGCCACTAGCCCATTATGTCGCTCCATTGCGACGTGAATTCCACAACCTACTTACCAAACAAGCCAGCATATAAGTAGAACCTAGACGCAGTTTTACCATCAATAATTAAAGACAGGCGTAATTTAATTAGGTAATTGATCTTTTATATTTTGATAAAATAAATTGGGAGATTAAGTGTTTTGATGTGACGCTCAATTTTACCCGTTCTCTTATAAGGGTTTGTTTTGTCCTTTTTAGTTTCCTATGAATTTAACGCGTAGATATATATTTCCTGCTTTTTAATCTACGAAAACTACCTTTCTAGCATTACGAATTGATGATTCCAAGCAGAATCGCTGCTTAATATTTCATACAAATGACCGAAGTGCATTAAATAATTATATAATGTATTAATGATATTAATGGGAATTCGCGTAAAGCACTCTTAAAATAAAATCCGATCATTTGAAAAGAATGGAAAAAGCATTCCTCGAGATGTTCTAACGAATATAAGATGAATATTTTATTATGTATTTTTAAGCTTAATCTTTCTCTGTGTTTAAAATGCAGTCATGGAAGTCGCGTAATTTATTAAAACGGTTACGATGTTTAAATTCATACAAAGTTTAGAATCAGCATAATTTATAATAGATGTATTCATTTCCATTTGAAATGAATGATAACCAGTTATAATCTATAATTTGAGTGAATGTTTAATAAAGCAGCACATAGAGAGAGTTGTTTACTGATATAAATAAGAGAGTTCTAAGGCATAATTTAAATTGTAAATAGATTCCTCGGCTACTTGTTTGCAAAATGGCATCTATCCTATGCAAGCGTAGCATAAACATCTTGCAATATAAATATGAAATGAGTTTTAAATTTTGTAACTTAAATTAGTTCGTAATTTAATTTTTATTTTGCTGTATTGGATCGTACTTGAAAAAGTAAAGTAAAACCTAATTTACATTTTTGAGTAAAAGGAAAATGTTTAAGATATCATTGTACTTGAATTAATGAATTATCTTTTAAAATATATGAAATTAAATTGAAATTTTTTTTCTTTTGCTGTGGAATGTCTGAAGATTCTAGAGTTTGGTAATCGATCTTAGAAATGAGAATCGGGTTCTGATATTTTGATTTCATGTAACAAAAATAGATGTCTTAACCCTAACAATTCTTTACATTTAATTAATTGCTGATCTAAAACATTTTTGTCCCTAATGAAACTCCTTAAAGTCTATCGATATTTCTATTTCAAACTGCTATTCCCTGTCCAGATTAGAATTGATCAGAATTCAGTAGCTTTGAAACACATTCAAGAGTCAAAATCTGCTCCATTCCCATAAATTAAATGCTCCGGAAACGATAGTTACTTGGTGTTGTCCTCGGAGCGTTCCCTCGGGTTTGATCCTGGACCTTCGCCAATAGCCCATTGTATTGCTCCAGTGCGATTTAATTAAGACACCTACCTACCGGAAACGACAGCGATGCCATGACACCTCAGTTTCAAACTTCATGACAGACGGACGCGAGAATGTCTGAAATATGATAAACTTTTCGTACTTCTTCAATAACTGATTTTGGATACTGTATTGCTTTTGAACAGATTTATTGACTAAATAGCCACTTCTATTATTTGAAAGAATTCTTAGAAACATTCTATTGGCCAAGAAGGCAAAAACTGGCTAGAAACTATGCAATCAAAACTACAGGTACCAAAGACGTATAAGATTTTCTTGACTTTCTGAGTTTTAAAACTAGTCTCCAAAGTCTCGAATATTCTAATTTAGAACTACTATTCGAGCAATTCTGAAATATGAACTGCCTTGAAGCATATACAGGTGTCAAAATCTGTTCATTCCTATGAATTAAATACACAAAGGTGGGTGAGTATTTAATTAAAACGTCACACTAGAACAACGGGCTATTGGCGACGGTCCGGGATCAAACCCGATTTAAATGCACAATGGAAAACACAGCCCTATCGTGACACACCTCAGTTTCAAACTTCATGACACTTACGCGAGCGTGTTAGAAATATGAAGTCAAAAGATCGGGCCAAACTGTTCATACCCCAATAATTGATTTAGGATTACAGAGATTCTACTCCATTGTCCTCACAACAGATTAATTGACTAAATAGCCTCTTCTATTGGTTTCAAGAATCTGAATAAACATTCTATTGGTTAAGAAGGCTTAAAAGTGACTAGAAACCATGCAATCAAAACTAGGTATCAATGGAATATAAGACATGCTTAACCTCCTGAGGTTTAAAACTAGTCACAAAAGTCTATCGAATATTCTAATTTAGAACTACTGTTCGAGCAATTCTGAAATAGTAACAACAGCCTTGAAGCACATCCAGGTGTCAAAATCTCCTCATTCCCAGAAATTAGATGCACAGGGGAAAGACAGCCCTGTCATGACAAACCTCAGTTTCAAACTTCATGACAGACGGATGCGAGCGTGCCAGAAATATGAATTGTCGAAGAGATCAGACTAAACTTTTCATACCCAATAACTGATTTAGTATACACGAGGCTCTACTGCATTGTCATTACAACAGATTTGTTGACTAAATAGATACTTCTATTGGTTGAAAGAATCTTAAACATTCTATTGGTCAAGAAGACTAAAAACTGGCTAGAAACCATACAATGAAAATGCAGGTACTTTACGAGTATGGCCTTCAGAAGGTAAAAATAGTCATCGAAGTATCGAACATTCGAATTTGGACCTACTATTCGAGCGACGATCAGATTTCTGCAGCCTTGAAGCACATCCAGGTGTCAAAATCTGCTCATTCCCAGAAATTAAGTGCACAGGGAAAAGACAGCCCTGTCGTGACACACCTCAGTTTCAAACTTCATGACAGACGGACGTGAGCGTGCCTGAAATATGAACAACTGCCAAAGAGACCGGGCAAACTTTTTGTACCCCGAGCTTGATAGCTGCCGTAAAACACGGTTGCACAAGAACGTGAATCTGTCGCGATTCTTCTGCGATGCTTTGATATGTGGGGCCAAGCCACTCCGCGGACAGTTATGAAGATTTATTAGCTACCAACTTCCAAGATGGTGGGCATGCGCAGATTTTTTCATGTCCCCTCTTTTTCATTCAGAATGTGTCTGAATTATGCGGCATTGGGTTGCGGAAATGAAATAAGGAGATCGGCTGGTGGTCCCCGATTGTTTATATATTTACGGTTGGCAACCACTTAGGGTTGGGGTTATGGTTATAATTTGATCGGAGGCGGGTTGTTTTATGGAGCAATGCTCTACAGCGAGTCTTGGGTCGGGATTGCTTGGGTTTTTTGTTTCTTCGTGTCGTAACTTAATAAGTTTCTTTATCTTAATGTGTTCAGCGTGTTTGATCATAAATGGGGTCGCTTTACGGTTATGTCTTTGAACTGTGGAAGTTTAATGAAATGACCCTGCTCACATAAACAGGAGAGGGCATTTGGATGACTTAACCGTGGATATTATGTTGTATTTATATTCCTGTATGTTTCGGTCCTTTGGTCATTATAGCGCGAATGGTGGTCATAACTTTTTATTTGTTCATTTGATTCACCTGATTGCATAAAAATACTCACCTTGTGATCACATGAGTCTGATTTCCATCAGTAAAACAACTGGTCAAGACATGATATAAAAAAACTCAAACAGGAGTATGGGTTGGGTTTTATGGCTCAAGCTGTGCCAAACACAAGACAACGTCAAATTAATGGATATACATAAGGAAAGTTTTACTGTCACAGAAGAGTGAAATATACCTAGGGAGGAACCAAACCAGACCAGAATCGAACATGGGCGACTACAACTCGCAGGTTGCTAGCGCATAGGGCAAACTCACTGAGCCCCAGCGACACATAAACCAAAAGGGGATTCAGCTTTGAATAAACTGCCACGTCCTTTGAAGAACTAAATTGGAATAGGTTTGATTGTCCCCCCCATCCTTTTATCTTTATTTCACTCAATAAAATCAATGTTTTAAATTTGGCACAACTAATCCTTGTCGTGAGATATATGTCAATATTTTTTCAAATCTTCCTCCAAAAACAATTCGGAATCAGATGTTTGAAAGACGTTCAAAACTTTAGTTGACCGGGATATTTAGTATGTTTTTCAATTTTTAAGTAGACTGGTTTGTCGTGTGTTATTTTTGCTACACGAGGGCAAATTAGACTAGTATATTGGGCTAGACCCATCTACACTTTGGGCCTCACCCAGTAGGCGGGTTCACATATACCAGGGGCTCCTCATGAAATGTGGAAATATGCACTCAAATCCTCAATACTTAACTTGCAGAAATGTTTATATATATTTCTCTTCCTTTGAATACATGTTTTTTATGCATTGAGACGACTAAAACATAAAAATCTGTTATACACTACAGTACAAAAAACTGACATTTCATAGGTCATTTCATCTGCTAGCAGCTTTAGAGCCCTGGTACCAGGGTATGCTGATTTAAATCAAGTGATTTTTTAAAAAATCATTGATTTAAATCAAAATTTTAAATTTCATTTTTCAGTGTTATGTTTAATAATATTGAGAATAAAATACTGAACAAGATGCATGTTATTTTATTCAAATAAGTTAAGAACTTCGCTCGTACTTTCACCCCAAAATTATATTGAAAATCATCCTCCCTTTGAAGACACTAAATACACTGCTGGCCACCGTAAATGCAACACCCCGAAGGAAGCATGCAAATAATATGAAATTTACAACATGCATTAGCGGAGGTGAGATATGCAAATGATTAGAATTTCAGCGCAGACGCACATCACACGCGCCTGTGGCGCCACTTCAAAGCGCTATTTAAGGCTTGGAGATTTCGACGATTTCAAGTACGGCAATTGTGTTTTTCTTGTGGTTTTTTCAAAAAAACGATCAATTATGCCTCGTAGAAAACAGCGATCATCTTTTGATCAAGTATCCGAGTTCGACAGAGGAAGGATAGTGGCCTACCGAGATTGTGGATTATCTTTCAGGGAAATCGGTAGTCGTGTTGGACGAAACCAAACAACTGTAATGCGGATATGTGATCGTTGGATGCAGGAGGGTACGACGGACCGACGTGTTCGATCGCATTCACCTCAGTGCACCACTTCACGTGATGACAGGCATATTGTGCGTATGGCAGTGACGGATCGCTCAGCCACATCCCGAACCATAGCACAGCACATTCAGTCTGTACCGCATCATCCAGTGTCTGCGCGTACCATTCGACGCCGTTTACAGCAGAGTGGTCTGTCCGCAAGACGTCCATTGCTTCGTCTACCCTTGACGCAGAACCACAGACGTTTCCGCCGCCAATGGTGCGATGAAAGAAGGATGTGGACGGCAGAATGGAATGAAATTGTCTTTACTGACGAGTCACGCTTCTGTCTGCAACACCACGATGGTCGGATTCGAGTCTGGAGACACCGTGGAGAGAGGATGCTGAACAGCTGCGTTATGCACCGCCACACTGGTCCTGCACCGGGTATTATGGTATGGGGCGGTATTGGATATCACTCTCGCACTCCTCTAGTACGCATTGCCGGTACTTTAAACAGCCAGCGCTACATCTCCGAGGTGTTGGAGCCAGTTGTCCTTCCTTACCTTCAGGGCTTGCCCACAGCCATATTTCAACAGGATAATGCGCGACCACACGTGGCACGCATTGTCCAAGGGTTCTTCGTCAATCGCCAGATTGAATTGCTTCCCTGGCCAGCTCGCTCTCCGGATCTTTCGCCGATAGAAAACATGTGGTCCATGGTTGCTCAACGATTGACCCAGAATACATCCCCAGCTGCCACACCAGATCAACTTTGGCAACGTGTGGAAGCTGCTTGGTCTGCTGTACCCCAAGAACACATCCAAAGTCTCTTTGAATCAATGCCGAGGCGTGTGGCAGCGGTGATCTCCAACAATGGCGGCTACTCCGGCTACTGATTTTGGCAGGAACCACACTTCACAGAAGTCTATAAATTTAATCATTTGATACTTGGTCAACATGTTATCTACAAAATAAATTTTGTTGTGATATCTCTTGTCTTTCTTGGTGTTGCAATTTGGGTGGTCAGCAGTGTAACAGTATTTGCTGATTGGGATCATAATTACCAGACAAATTTTAATAGTTTCATTTTGTTTTGTGTAATATATTGTTAATTTTTATTTCAATTTATTGGAAAATTTTATGCATTGATCCCTTAGAATTCTTTACACTGCTATAATAACTATTCAATATTTATAGAATTGAAATTTGAAATGTAAAATCTAATTTACTCATCTGATAATTAAGTATGTTGAGAAAAGATTATGGGTTGAAGCAGAAAGCTATTGGAATGGATAAATTTTTTATTGCAAGCTCAAAATTCCATTGAATTGGCATTATCTGGGGGATGATATTATATTTATTCTATGCTGCTCATAGAGAAAAGCATCATTTTTTGTTTTATACGTAAACCCTTTTTTTCTGTTTCAAATATACCTATGAATTACTTGTCAATGCTCAAAGAATTAGGAAAATAGAGATTTGATTTTAAATTAATGTGTTTTCATGACAAATTTTTTTACTGAACTTGCAAAAACTAACATTTTTTTACCAATAAGTTATTTTTGCTAGCTAAAAATTAATGCGAAGTAGGAATTTTTTCAAGATGCAAATTTATTTTCTTTTATTTTCTACTAGCTGAATTACCCGGCGTTTCTCGGGTTTAATTAATTAAATGATGATTGAAAAGTGATTAGACTAATCACTTCTCTGTCATAAAAAATGAAAACATCATTTAAGTGTACGAAAAATAATTTTTTAACATCATTTTAACTTTTTCATAACTTCTACAATTTACTTCGGAAACAAATATGTATACATGATATATCCATCCATGTAATTCATTTCATATTCATCGCACATCTGTTGTAAGACAAACTAATACAAGTTTTTTTTCTAAGGTGACTACCACAGAAGTCGATTTTGAGTTTTGGAGTGATTTTAATTTATCGTAACACATATTATTTTAAAGTGATTTTTTAACTTTATCGGTCATTTTAAAATAAAAAATTACACACCTTACTTAAAATGTTTTATGTATTAATTTTTTGAAGCAGCATTCTACAAACCATTACGTATTCAATCAAAGACTTAAAGAAAGTTGATCGAAATATAGATATGCTGTCAAGAAATTACCCATGTCTAGTGATATTTGGAGAAAATAAATAATTCATTAAAATTGAACTCCTAAATAATATATCTGCAATATGTAAAATACTAGAACACATAAATACAAACAGAAACGAAATTCCGATCCTTGAAAAAATGCAGAATTATTCCATTGGAATTAATAATTTTTGAGTGTCCTTATGTGCAAGGTATTGTGCAGAAAGTTAATTTGTTTTAATATGCTTTATGTAATGCCTAATTTCACACACATCTTATTTTATATTATTCCAGTAGAATAACCGGCGTTACTCGGGTTGAATTGGTTAATTGTAGATAGAAAAATTAACCAGAATAATCACTTCTATTTCAAAGGAGAATACTAATATCATTTAAATGTCCAAAAATGATTTTTAATACCGTTTCGATACTTTCATAGCTTCTATAATTTACTTGGACGCATACACGCTATATCCATATAATTCATTTCACATACATCGCATCCTTGTTTTAAAACAAAACTACAAAATAACTAATCTAAGGTGACTACTACCAAAGTACATTTTGAGTTTTGGTGTGATTATAAATGCCTTTTCTTAACTTCCGTAATATTGCAGTAAGTCAAGCAATAAAAATAATGAATCTACTTGGAACAGTCTCATTCGCAGTTTTCTAATAATTATTTTTTCACTTGTGGGGATGGATCAGGATCACCAGGGATGAGGCGTTTCCAAATTTCATCAAGGAGAAGATGCAAATTCATTTGATTCCGTATTCAATAAAAAAGTTTTAAGCGAACACATTTTTTATTAAAAATTCCATTAAATGACACGTGAAATGACAAGGAGATTATTTTAAAATTAAATATTTTAAATATAGATTGAGAAAGGTGACTACCGTTTTAAAAACCTCTAGGACGATTTGATGCCTTTAGCAAAAATAAAAATCATAGCTTTCAGAAGCAGGTAATATAATTTGCTCAAGAAAAGCTTCACCCGAGGCCTTCTTCCTTTTAACATTGGCGTGGTGTGGAAGTTTGGAGAGTCTGATGCCAGCTCAGGTGTGACCTCGTCATCTGACCATGGTTCAAAATTACGTGGTGCTGTCCTCGGTTCATTCGCTTCGCCTCAAATGTCCTCACGTTGGCGTGGTGTGGAAGTTTGGAGAGTGGGGTGCCAGCTCAGGTGTTGCCTCGTCATCTGACCGTGGTTCAAAATTACGTGGTGTTGTCCTCGGATCTTTCCCTTTGGGATTGATCCCGGACCGTCACCAATAGCCCATTGTGTTGCTCCAGTGTGACGTTAATTGAAATACCCTACCCATTCCCTTCGGGTTTGATAACGGACTCTCGCCAATAGCCCGTTGTGTTGCTCCAGCGCGACGTTAATTTAAATACCTACCTTCCTTTTAATAAAATAGGGCCGCGGTGGCCCGGTTGGAAGAGTAACGAACTAGCAACCGAAGGGTTGCGAGTTCGAATCCAGCCAAACACCGTCGTGTACAAAGGGGGCTGGTGCACGTTAAATCTGTCGTGGCCTCAAATGTCCTCACGTTGGCGTGGTGTGGAAGTTTGGAGAGTGGGGTGCCAGCTCAGGTGTTGCCTCGTCATCTGACCGTGGTTCAAAATTACGTGGTGTTGTCCTCGGATCTTTCCCTTTGGGATTGATCCCGGACCGTCACCAATAGCCCATTGTGTTGCTCCAGTGTGACGTTAATTGAAATACCCAACCCAATACCCAACCCTTTTAATAAACACAGTTCAAATTTTGGTAAATCTTTTCTTTTTATGGCAAGATAAGTTATCGAAACTCACTACTTGCTTAAAAAAAGAAAAATGTAATTTAGTTTTACTTTGATACAAAGCAAAGCGTTTTAAATCATTTATTTGAAGAAATGTAAATTTTAAAACATGGTTAACTATTATGTATTGCATATAGTTGTCGGGAATTTAAATTAGAATTATGAAATTTTAAAGCAGTTTAAGAATTCTTAATATAATGAACAGTATGTTTTCATTCTATATTTGTGTCTTAATTTTATTTTTTTGGTGGAGAGTTATTTATATAAAAGCGTTTATACTTCATGATATTGAATTCAGTTTTTTCAAAGGGCGAACAATCCAAATTTCAATTATCTTTATTTCATTGTTTCTCAAATATAAAAATTAATGTCTTACATTGTTAGTAATTTAACTGCCGGAACAATAAAAGATGTAACAATATATACACTCCTAACAATGATTAATCTTTTAAACTTTGTTACGAATATTATCATATAAGCAATTTATTATCTTATGCGAACAATATTGTGATTTCTTAGAGATTTACTTTCTGAAGCGATTTAAATATGGATAAGTCTGCGGTTATTGCAGGGTTAGTTATATGTCCTTGGATTTGGGGGCTTTTTGAGCTGATTATCATTGGTAATTTAGCTTATATTATACCACTGACAGCATATTTCATGTTTGTCATGGCTTTCAACGACGATAAGGAAGAAATGATGGATGTGGAATTAGTTGAAGAAGGAAATACTAAAGCAAAGGCGATTGAAAGAAAAATGATGAAACATACCAACACCGATTCAGTAGATAAAGATGTCTTAGAAGTTAACGCTGATGATATCAGATCAATTCAAGATGTGGACGAAAATTTTGAAATGAAACTACCGACCACAAAAGAACTTGCAATTGTAAATAAGAATGACGAAATCGCATCCATGTTGAATATGAATTTGAACAGCGCTAAGGAAGGAAAAAGAGATATGGACTTGACGGATATGGTTGAAGAAAATACTAATGCAAAGGCGACTGAAAGAAAAGTGATAGAATATACCAACACAGATTCAGTCGAAAAAGATGTTCTAGAAGTGAATTATGATGAAATCAGATCAATTCAAGATTTGGATGAAAACTTTGAAATGGAACTACCGACCACAAATTTATTTGCAATGGTAAATGAGAATGACAAGATTTCATCCATGTTGGACATGACTTTGAACAGCAATAAGGAAGAAAATAGAGATATGGACTTCGTTGAAGGAAATACTAAAGCAAAGGCGACTGAAAGAAAAGTGATAGAACATACCAACACAGACTCAATATTAAAAGATGTCTTAGAAGTGAATGATGATGAAATCAGATCGATTCAAGATGTGGATGAAAACTTTGAATTGAAACTACCAACCACAAATGTACTTAAAATGGCAAATAAGAATGACGGAATCGAATCAAGAGAAGAAGCAGAAGCTTTCGTTTGGGGTGATTCATTGAAAGCCTTCATGAAACCAGATGAGAATGGCAAGGTTTTGGATAGTTTTAAAGGACATAGAAAAGTTGACAACTTTGCCATTGGAGTTTCGCCAAATGCTTTTGTGATGCTAAATGAGAATGAAGTGAAGGTGGACACTATCAAAGGACCAAAACTAGTCGTTAATTTTGTAAGTAGAGATTCTCTGTCTCCGTATGTGAAAATGGATACTAAGATGATTGAGAAAGATATTCAGCCACAAAAATGTACATCTGCACTTGAATTAAAAAGCCTAGAAATGCCTAGGAGTATAGGACTGAGACATCTGTGGACCTCTGAAAGTGATGAGCCCATACCTGGTCCTGATTTCTATTTGAACAACAGATATTTTTACATCAAACATCGCTTACTTTGGCGTAATTTGAAGAAAACAATCCAATACATACCATTAATTGAAGAAGGAAAAGAAGATGAAGAGACTTTCTAACAACGTTGAAACCATTAGTTGCGATACAAGTGCCAATGACTTCATGATCCCGTCCAGATCTGAGAGCTTAACATCATCTCCAACAGGAAAAGGTATTGGACTCATACTGAAAAGAAACAAACTATTCCAAAGAATCCAGAAAAAACTGTTTAAGAAAATTTAGACTTTTTAGGAGTAAAATAATTAGTATAAAAGTAGATAGTATTATAGTAGTATTAAGAACTGAGAATTATAATCATTTGTATAATGTTGTTTCTATGAATGTGTATGCATTGCTTTTATATATAGCAGTACTTTACTTTTAGCATCTGTATTAGTAGATAATAGTATGACAATTTCGTATGGGTATATATTTGTATGATGATGGATGTTTTGTATGAATATCTGTATTTTTTAATTTTACTTTGCTTCAATTGTAATAGTTAATATTCGTTGATAATTGTACTAAAGATTATCAGTTTTTGTGTATTTATATAACCTAGTGTATATGAGTATGTATAGCCGATTGCCTGTGACTTAATGATTCAGTCCAGATCCGAGTACCTAACACCCCATTAGAAAACCGAAACTGGACACACACAGAAAAGAAATAAACTGTTTTGAGGAATCACAAGAAAAAACTTTAAACACATACAATTAGCATAAGTCCGAAATATCTGAGCCTCTTGAGAGCGATGGGCACATACCTGGTTCGGATTTCTTCTTGAAGAGGAGATACTTTTACATCCAACATTGCTTCTATTGGCGCGTTTTGAAATGAATCCCATACATACCATTAATGTAAGAATTAAATGAAGACAAAGAGAAATCTTCTAACAACGTCGATTCCTTCAGCTGCGATGCAAGTAACAATGACTCCATGATCCCGTCCAGATCTGAGAGCTTAACATCGCCATTAGGAAAAGGAATTGGACGCATGCTGAAAAGAAATGAACTATTCCAAGGAATCCAGAAAAACTGTTTAAAAAGAAAATGTTTAGAAATTTTTAAAGAAAAACTATTAGTATAAGTAGAGAGTATTATAGTAGTATTAAGAATTGAGAATTTTAAGTATTTGTATAATGTTGTTTCTATGAATGTGCATGCATTGCTTCTATATACAGCAGTGCTTTAATTGTTGCATCCATATTAATGTAGTAGTTCAATTGATAATTTTGTATGGTTATATATTTATATGATGATGGATGCTTTGTATAAATATCCATGTATTTCTTTTATATTTAACATTTCTTGATTGCAGTAATTAGTAGTGTTAGGGAATGTCAGTTTTTGTACAATATCTGTTTATATAATAATGAGTTGATGTATAGTTAATTGCCAGTGACTGAATGATCGTCCAGATCAGAGAACACATCTCTATTAGAAAACCGAATTGGGCACATACAGAAAAGAAATAAACTGTTTCAAGGGATGAAGAAAAATCTGTTTAAAATACTCCCAGACTGTTTCCGATAGTAGAAAACTTAGTTTTGTTAGTGGATAGTAGTAATGGTATTAAGGTGACAATTTTGTAACAGTTTATTAAGTAAAAAAATTGTTATTTATTATTTTTTGCTTATTATGTATTATAATTTATTGTTTATTACGTATTATAATTTATTTATTATTATTTATTTATTTATTTATTATTTATTTATTATTAATTTATTATTATTATTATCATTATTTATTATTATTTATTTATTAATTATTAAAAGTGTTATTTACTATTTTTTATCTATTAAGTAAAAAAAATGTCTTTAAAATGTCTTGTCTTAAAAGCCAATAAAAAATATATAATGTCCGTCCAAACATTTGGTGTTTTTATTTCATTAGTCACATTTGAATTGGTCGCATTTTTAGGGTACTTTGAAAGAATATGAAAATACTATATTAGGTAAGGTAATTGAATTTATATTTCACTGGGGGAACATTACAACTGGCTATTGCTGAAGGTCCGGAATCAATCCCGAAGGGAAAAAGCAAAGACAACACCTCGTAATTTTAAACCACGGTCAGATGACGAGGTCAACACCTGAACTGTGGCACCCCACTCTCTAAATACTATATTCTGGCGCGGTGCGGAAGTTTGGAGAGTGGAATGACAACTCGGGTGTTGTTCTCATCGCCTGACCGTGGTTCAAAATTACGAGGCGTGGTCCTTGGATCTTTCCCTTCGGGGTGAATCCCGGACCGTCACCAATAGCCAGTTGTGTTGCTCCAGTGTTGCGTTGATTCAACTATCTACCTTTTGCATTTGGATTCGTTCAATGAATCTTCTGTTGCTCCAGTGCGACGTTCATTAACTTCCTTACTTACCTACATACTATATTACAAAATTGCAATTTCGTTTTTACTTCCGTTCTATTTGTCCGTTTCGTTTCTACCTACGTTCTAATTGTCCTAGATGTGCAGAGGAGACTAAAACCATTCGAAATTCCCATAGGAATGATTATAAAACGATTGTTTCATTGTCGTTTTATACTCGTTTATACTCAAATGTTATTCCTATGGGGATTTCGAATGGTTTTTAGCCGCCCCCTCTGCACACCTAGGACAAATAGAACTGG
The DNA here is from genome assembly GCA_933210815.1 of Meta bourneti. Taxonomy (NCBI): domain Eukaryota; kingdom Metazoa; phylum Arthropoda; class Arachnida; order Araneae; family Tetragnathidae; genus Meta; species Meta bourneti. The sequence goes on from OW119928.1 coordinate 66,508,226, forward strand.
AGTTATTATGTAGCCTACATTACCCGCAGGTTCTTAAGAATATGTGTGCCATACTTGATGTGGATTGGTCAAATGGTGTAGATTTGTATAGAGAACAGACAAACAGACGCCAACTCAGCTTTATATACTATACTAGCTTTTATGCGAGACTGGTGTTAACAATCGACCTTCTAATGAAATAGAAGAAGCATGTGCCCGCATCTTCACGTTATTTGGATTGGAAGGAAACATGTTTTTCTTAATGTAGGATTAATTGACGAGAGTAATGAAAAACGCCAGTTTTCGCTTCTTTAGCCAATGGACCCAAGTCAATTCCCAAGCCCACGTGACCTGCACTACTGAGATCTTACGACAATGACTCCACACACGTGCTCCCTCCATTCCATTAGAATCTTGATGATTGAAATTAGGCTTACAAATTCATGAAAAAATTCAGATGTGCCAGAAATGAGGGGCAAACATTGACTGTCATGGATCTTGTGCCGAAAATTGCCATGGAAAGTGTTTCCGAGAACCAAATTGATGAATTTTGATTAAGTTGATTATGATATCACAAATTGTAGTAAAAGCACTTTGAAATTAACCTACACTGGAATTTGGGTGTTTTGTTCCAAACTCATGGATTTATTGATCGTTTTTTCCATCAGTCCTTTGTTCCGTTGACTGTCATGGATCCGTTGGTTCTTTGTTCCACTGACTGTCATGGATCCGTTGGTCTTTTGTTCCTTTGACTGTCAGGGATCTTGCTCTCGGAAATTGTTGCCGGGAGTCAAGTTGATGAATCTCGATTAAGTGGATTGTTCAGTTGAAGGTAATGTTATACCAAATTGCAATAAAAATATATTAAAATTAACCTCTTATTTCAAAAGCTTAGTTTTTTTTATCGTTAATAGGTTTCGGAAACTACAATGTTTTTTGTGACCTCTGATATCCTTGGTTGAAACTCACGAAACTCAACTGAGTAAACATGATTGTTTTCCGTAATCTGAATAACTATTGATCGAAAGACTTCGCACTAAATCATAATGTTTCAAATAAAAGTTTCAACCATAATCCATAAAAAATGATAAATGGTATGCTCCGAAAACATCACGAACAAAGAACTTTGCCCACCACACAACCTTGTAGGCGAATGACGTGGATTTTGAGGTTTTTTACATCTAGGATCGCTATTTCTTCAACCCTCAGGGTACGCATCATGTAGAACTTTATTTTTTTATTTTTACCCTTACAAATAATTTAATTATACTTGATTCCGTACGAAGCCAATTGTTTGTTGACTCTGACAAGGCCATAAATTCTTGTGTAATGGTCTTGGAGCGATAGGCAGTTAATTGAAGGGCATGTTTTCTCAGAGCGTGCTAAGTGTCAAAACGGCATTTCCAGCTAGCGATTCATCTTGGACAGGTTGGGGCACTGTCTGGTAGCGTTCCAAATCGTTTGTCAAGACAACGTGCTTGTTTGATCTCGTTCTTCGATACCGCGAACACGTTTCTTCGATGCTTCCAAGTATAGTTAGCGGATTAGTTGAGTACTTTGCCATGTGTCTGTTTGCTGTTAGAAGACTGGGATAGTAAATGGGTGTTATTAGCTGAGAATAAACTTATTGTTTGTTTGGACTGTTGTATAAGTTTTTGCGTGCATTGTAACTACAATCTTGTGTAAATAAATATATCACTTGAGATATTGACTGAGTACATCCACGGATATTTCTGAGTGATGTGCTGAGCGCGCTCTTGCACGTAGTCAGGAGGAAAGAGGGACTGCGAATTGAATATAAAAGCGACCAGTAATAAAAAAGGTGGCTGTATAGTATGCGGCTAATAGATTGTTTTGTTATGATCACAGCTTTTATTCTTATAGACAATAATTTGGAGATTTTTTTTGCTAATTTAATAGAAAATAGAAATCGCGTGTATTTTCTAGATTTTTTTCCAAAAATTATCAAAACCTACATTTTTCAGAAGAGGCGCAATGGACTAAGATATAGGCGACTTTAACTTCTGTCATAATGTGCTTGTGTCAGCAAAATGTGCGCTAAATATATATGTGCACAGCATTACAATACAAATCATTTATACATATTGATACATGTTTTTATATTATAAGTGAAAAGCAAACCGCGAACAAATGGAAAGAAAATATAAATTAAAAAAAGCAAACGATTAATTAAATCAGTTCCAAACTGGGGGGGGGTCGTAATGGATCAAAGTTATCCCATATGACTAATCTGTTTTCAAAGTGGGAGAATACTTATTAATTGCTTAAAAATTTACCTATTTAACTTACACACTCAATAACTTACATGTCATAAAAACTGACAAAAAAACAATTCTAATGTTCCTTCTAAGGTATTAAAATCCATTCAAAATCATCGTAGAATTCTATAGATTATTATCTTTCTAACGGACTTCAATAATTGCCGTTTGACAATTAATGTATCAATCAAGCACCGTTACTCATTATTTTACATTACTAATTCAAATATTCATACAAAAACCATTTAAAGTTTTCTTTCACGGGCTACCTTATCGTTCAGAGTGACGTCACGTGAGGTTCAGTTTTTTTAGTCAGTAAGACTGCATCTTTTCTGCATTAAAATCCATTTACAATAATCGTGGAATTCTTATAGAATATTCTCTTAACCGACTTCAGTAATTGCCGTTTGGCAATTAATATATCAAGACTCGTTGCTCATTATTCCCTTCAATTTAGCACCTCCCGAGAAAACCAGATGTGGACGGAATATTATAAACCACACAAACGCTTGACAACACGAAAACTATCCTTCCTCCGTCAAATGTACCTGAAACTAACACATATTACTCCATCAAATTACTCCCGAGCCATTACATCTCGCTACAACCTTACATTCCTCACGCGTACCCGTAAATAAATAAATCGAAGACGTATATAAAATCCTTCAGGGACTGACAAACGACATGAAATAAGGTTCTCTAAACACAAGAAGAAATCCATCCTATATGTTAACTCAGATGCCGAGATCCCCTGTGTTCTGGAAGGCTACAAATTTATGTCTTCGGATGGCCTTAGAAAGAGAGCTGGGGCAAATTACCCGTAAGGCATTCCGTATTCCCTCTTCCATATATATTATTCCTGTCCCACCCACTAGATTCGGCTTTATTTGCACATGGTAGGGAATGTTGTTGGTTTTTGCCGGATTCCATTAGGTCAGCCCAGGAGCAGGGGGTGTGTTCCCTAGGTGGGCACAGCTATAGAACACTTTGCTATTCTTTTTCTTCAGGGGTGGGTTTTTTGTAAATAGGATTTTTTTGTTTGTTTTCTGGAGGGGAGTTTAAGTTGGCGGTTTGGGATTGCTGTTTGATGGAGCGGCAAGTTGTGTGTTGATTTATTGATGGAATACATTGATGCAGTTATTATTCTGCAGTTATTACATTGATGCAGTTATTTTCCTGTGGGATCGAATTTTATAACGGTTCACCCCCGAAATATAATTGAAGAAAGCCTCCAGACGTTGAAATTATGTGGAACGTTTGAATACCCTTCTACAGTTTGGTACATTTGAACATCGGTTTGTTGCTTTACTGCAACGATTTTCAACCGGTGTGCCCCAAGATTGGTAGTGGCAGCGGCAACTTGGCAGCATTATTGCCTGTTGGTTAGGGTTTTATGGCGCATATGATCAAGCTTGCGCCAAACAGACAAGCGACATAAGACAGAGAACGTCAGGTAATAGGCACACACTCGCAAAAAGTTCAACGGACACAGAAGAGAGAAATACACCCAGGGTAAGTTACAGAAATCGAACTTTCGCCGTCTGCAACTTGCACGTTGCTGGCAAACTCGCTGAGCCACATTTTATATACTGCCGGTGTTTTTAAAAATATTTCCACGTTTAACGTTCTTTGAGTGGCAGTGATGCATTGGGGTCGGCAATCAGAGCTTAGTGACTGAAAAGTGAAGGTCTTTCGCTGTAACAAGGAATTTGCGTTTTCCGATATCCGTGACAATAAAGTTTTTCTCCTATCTTTTAACCCGGGACCGTCGTAGCTCAGTGGGTATGCCCACTGCGCTAGCAACTTTCGAGTTGTAGGCGGCGCAGGTTCGATTCCTGTAAAGTGCATTCCTCCCTGGGTGTATTTCTCTCTTCTGTGTCAGTAAAGCTTTCACTGTGTGTGTGTCAATTACTTGATATTGTATGTCTTGTGACAATTACTTGATATTGTATGTCTTGTGTCAATTACTTGATATTGTATTGTGTCTGGCGCAGCATGGATAAATATGGCCCTTGTGCCATAAAACCCCAAAACCAACCAATCCAGTTAACCCAAACCAACTAACCCAGTTAACCATGTTCAAACGATTAACCCTCTCGACGAAGTATCTAGTCATTACTAAAACTGATCTTGATCGTGGAGATATCTCGTCATTAGAAGAAAACTGACCTGATCTCGATCTTGTCGAAAAAAATCGGCAATATCTTGATGAAGAAATATCTAAGAAAGATAACAGAAAATTGGTCAGATATTAATGGACGAGATATCTCGTCGAAACCATCGGAGGGTTAAAAGAAACGAAAGGAATATGATTCTTCCATGACGTATTGAGAAAGTCGTAAAATAAGGCTTTCAGCTCTGGCAACCAAAATAATGTTATATCCTCATTTGAAGAGCAGTCATCTCATACATGATTCAGAAAAGGCATTCTTCACTGCTAGTGTGTCAGTCACTATTGTTCATTTCATTCTTCCGTCCCGTCATTTCTAAAGGAAATATCAAATGACCGCAGTTCCCGCATGACTGCAAAGAGAGACCGTGGACGGTCAAATACATTTTCTTATTTAGTTGACACAATTTTTTTTTCATCTTTAACTTCACACCCTCCCGCAAAAATTAGAATATAAGTTTTGCCATCTCTGAAAATTTTATTTGTTAACATTTTTTATTTAGGGATGATAACTCGAGGTCAAATGAAAGAAAGGGTTTGGAATTTCTTGCTGTCTGCATGAACTTTCCCATAGTCAATGTATTCAGTTAATTTCCGTATGCATTAAGTTGAGAGAATTACTATATCACAATTTTATGATTTGGTTTAATTTGCTTGGTTGCATGTTGAGGGATAATTGGAGGTCTTTTTAATTTGTTGACTATTTTGAAACTCGTTGACTTCAAATATTTTGTTAATGGATGAAACGTTGAAATTTCTTTGTGTAATGTTGGAATTTTATTTGTAATGTCCTTGAACATGGGCAGTTAAGAAGTCAACAAGAGCAGAGCTCTGTAAGTTCGTTGACTACTTGACCATTACACTCCCCATTTTTTAAAATTATTTTAAAAAGCTCTGCGAAACCTTCAATCTTTAAAATAACTATCATAATGCTTGACCTTTTGAAAATTTCTGTGTGATCTGGTTCACAGTTGATGACAGATATCTGAACAAAGTTTGGTTTGGCGTGTCGCTCAATGGTACATGGCAATACATATATGGTACATGAGAGCCATTTACATTTGGATGTACCTAAACAAAGTTTTGTCCCAGGTTTTTAGTTTACACATAATCCATATATCGTCGACTTTGAGCAGAAACTCATTAACTGATATTTCCGGAGCACTAAATATTTATTTTCATGATGATCAGAAATACATTTTTAAATCGTAATCTGCTTTTCAAGATATGTAACACGATCAAATTGCTCATAATTTTTATTTTTTCTTCTAAAAACTAATAGTTAGTCTCTAAACAGCTGCAATAAAATCTGTTTTTGTCATTTAATGAGTTTTTGCTATAAGTCGACGATATGGAGTGATACAAAATATTCATTACAGTTTTCTTTTGAACAACCAGTTGTAGAACAATACTTTTAACACTAATACTACTAAAGAAAATATTATTGTATAAGAAACATACTAACCACATAGAAAAGTGTTTAAATCGTACAGATGTTAAAATTGTGTCAAGGGGGTGTTACGTATAAGTTCCTTCTTTACTCAACACCTTTCCCTTCAAACTAATAGATGCGTCTAGCTTTCTTCATATTCTTCCACAATCAGTTCCGCAACACTCTTAAAGTTGTGTACTTCTGCATTAGAATTATCTTTCACGTATTAAGTCTAAACTCCTCTTTTCCTTTTTTTTATCGTTGTTTGAACTATTAATTTCTAAATATTTTATCTCTCTTTATCTTGGGATATATTCTGTCTTGTGTTTGGCGCCACTTGTCCACTTTTGGACCCTACGCCATAAAACACAAACCAACCAATTTTCCTCTCATTTGATGGGGCCACTGTGGCTCAGTGGGATTTCCCACTGCTCTAATAACCTGCGCGCTGTAGGAAAATTAATGGAATGAATAATTTTTCTCTTGTGTCAGTAAAAACTTTCCTTGTGTGTATGTCCTTTACTTGATTTACTCCCATTCGATTTTTATTGACACTCTTTAAATACGAATATAAAACACCGTAATTTCATTTAAAAAGACATCTTCCACAGAACCTTTTCCAATTCAATAACGATCGGGAAAAGGAGAAAAAAAATTAATGTAAGTGCAAAACCTCGAGTTCAGTCTCGCTCCCGAGGGTGTAGTATTTTCCTGGAACACGTTTAATCCCCGTAATCTGATGCAGACAGACCCTTCCCTAATCAGATTGCCCCGCTCTATCCCTCCAACTATTTTTCATGTGATTCCGCATTCATATTAATTAAGCTTCCCCTTCCTCCTGTTCCTCACCTTTCCTTACATTTGACAAATTGTGCCACTCTGCGAAATTAACCGTACCGGGAGAGAGGGGCAATCTCCCCCACATTCCATTACGTCATTCAAGGTGGACATGCTCCCGGTCGGTGTTTTTATTGCATCGGGGGTCCTTCCCCCGTGTATTGGACTCCTGCAGATTCACCGCATGCCGCTGTGTCAACCTTACCCCCAGAATTGCAGGGGAGTGATTTCTTGTTTTCCCTTTTAGTGCTTTATTTTCCGGATTGCTGGAAGTGGTGGCACACACAAAAAAGCACGGGGAGAAATGCGAACTGACAGTGATGAATCTACGGTGTGGTTCGCAGTGATTGCAGAAGTGAGAGAATTCGTGTATTTGCCACTCGATGTCCCTTGGCTGCCCCTGCTGGCGTGCTCTGCTTTAGTGTAATGAATTAGATATGAGTTGTACTTGTCTGGGAAATCAGAGTGTAGGCCGTGATAACCACGGGGAGTATTTTTTCGTGGGTATAAGCGCCATTATTTACTGTGAAGTGACACGGTATTGTTTTGAGGCACAGTTTGTTAACGCGGGGTAACATCTTTCACCATAAAACTTCTCAATCCAGGATTTCATCTTTTCATAGCTCTTCAATGAACCCTCTGAGCGTCGTCTCAAGATTTCCGAGAAGTGTAGTTTTGTTTTTGCCCCACGGCACTCAAGCATAATGACTAAAAAACCACACCTATTGGTTGAAAGAATCTTAGGAAAGATTCTATTGGTCAAGCAGGAGGGAATATTGCAGTTTGCAAGGTGGAATTATGATTGTGAACCTCTCAGAGGGTTAATTCCTTTTAGACATGTGGTACATATACATGGCCTCATAGGTTTGGGTCATCGGTACCAGGTCCCAAGGTCGAGAAAGGGTTCTGTGTTGTTTATAATCCCCTTGGGCAAGGTATGACCTAGACCAAGTACAAAAGACTTATTAGACGCACAACGATCAATTCCTGTTCATCCAGGAGTTGTCCCACAGAGACGGATACAATCTGAAGTCTGGAAGGAGTTGCTGAACATGGACAAGTTGGAAAGTTCTTAACTCCTCTCACAAAAATCTTGTGTGTGTTCGCTTCTAAGTCTTGCCATGGACCATAAACCAGGATTCTGTTTTCTAATGTGCAGTCTGTTTTCTAAATTTAATTTTGTCTTGCATTTATGACAGTAAAACTGTACCTGATGCAAATGGAAATGAGAAAAGTGTTTGCATTTGTGCAAGTTGCACGTTGAGTACCTAGTATATTTGTGTTTCATGAGGGACCCGTCATCTATAAGGCCCGTAATCTAATTTGGTACTGGAGCCTGAAAGGCATAGTTTCGCTTACTTTGTTTGTAGCGTCTGATTCTTAATCGCAATTGCGAGCGACTGCGCGTCTCCTCCAAGGGTAATAAAGCAATGATTTGCCAAGGCCACATCGGTCTCCCAAGCTTACCTTAGATTTGGACTGAAGGGTTCACCCCTCTGTGCTGGTAGCCAGGAACGCACTCCTCTCCACTACGCCAACTCATTGTCAAATCATTTGATGTACTTCGGTGCAAGTACTTCGCCGGGATTTCATTATCCTTAATTTTTTGATAGGTGTGCATCTTTAGCTTTCGCACTGAGGGGTTACAGGGTATGTTGTCTTGTGTCTTACCACTAAAAATAGCTCTTTTACACAGCATATACATACAGCAGATTCTATTGTAATAAATGTGATGTTAAATTTTAAATCATCTTTTTTTTCCAGGAGGCTAAACAATAATCGACTGAGAAGTTTGCCCGATTTGCTGTTTTCAACGATGCCGAATTTACTAAGACTGTAAGTAATATCTTTTGATTGCTTGTTCAAATGGACATTGAATAATAACTAAATCATTATTGAGTACACTGACTGGATTACTTAATTACTTGGAACGTGAATGGCTATAAGTCTGCATTCATGAGGAAATCGAGAAATCAGAAACGCCCTTATTGTCTGAGTCATCTGAAAATTATTTTTGTCTGACCCTCTTTTTGTTGTCATTCACCGATTGTAGGGTTTTATTTTTGTGATATCCGAATGAGTCAGATAGCAAAGTACAAACACTTACATTCCGAAACCTTTTTCTCGTTCATTTGAACGATAAAAACTGAGAATTGTGAGGTTCCATATCAATACTTATTTCTTTCGTTAGGTCTAGGAAAGAGTTTAAGAAACAAAGTTCGCTATCCCAACTGTTATCGAAGTTAAATAAGCCTTTTATCTTACTCTATTCTATTCTGAATCGACACTCAGAGAAATTCAGTTCTGCAGAAAAGGACAGTTCCGATCTTAATGCATGAAAACAACATTTTTATCATTGTGCAAAAAAAGTTATTATTTTATTTGGATAAAATACAGGAGGAATGAAAAATATGGAGAATATCAGTGGGGATTTTAATCTCCTTGCATTCTTAAAATTACTTTGAACATTTACTCGCTTAATTTATGAAAAGTAACTTAGTATAAAAATACTACCGCATATTTCATTATTTTAGATGATTAATGTAGAATTGTTAGCTGAAATTATTCTCTGAGAGCGAAGTTATACTGAAAATATTCCCTAAAATTAAAATTTGAGAATATTCGAGAATTTTCTATTTAAAACCTCATTTTGAGAAAATTGCAATTCATTGATTTCAAAAAAGAACCTGAAGCTTATTTTATGTGCCATTCACAACGCATATAACCATTGTTTTATAGAAATTGGTTACAAGTGTTTAGCTTTTTATCGGAAACCATGGTACATTTTTCATTCATTACTGATAATGCTGCTGGCACGGTGAAGTCTAGAGATATGATAAGCAACCTCCTCTCCATATTTCTTCATATAATTTAGCAGCGCATACATAAACGTATTTGTTGGAGACATCGAAAACAAACTCTTTGAGTCGAACAAACTCTTGAACTCGAAAATAACTACACACATATTGTCAAAGTAAATAATTCACACTTCAAGCAAAATTGTTGAAAAGAGCAGAGTACAAGACTAACCTAACCATTTACTTCCTTTTCTTTATTTCTTATGTTAGCTTCAGAAGAATTTCATTTTTAAACTTATGTTTTTCATTTATGCATTCATTCATAGATTAAAAATATATTTCATGGCATTTTATTTTTATAAAATGCCACATATATTTTTTAAAAGAAAAACATACTGCAATATATGTCTTATATAGATAATTCTCGATTATTCTCCTTTTGAAGAATATTTTCCAAGACATAACCACGAAATTTACTTTTCTAGGTTAATGCTTTTAATCTGCATAAAAGGTTGATTTGTAACATGAGTATGAACGTGAAAATGTTTTGGATTGTGCCAGAAGTATTCCGGATGGTTATAAAAGTGTATGAAACTTACTCTGTGAGAAATCTACATTTCGTTTTACTTCCCAATTAAATTGTTTCAATAAGTCATTTTACAACTTACAATAAAAAATAGCAGTACTATACGTCGAATACTATTACAATTATTCTTATAGAGACAGCATATAATTAAAGTGTTTTTTATAAAAAGGTAGGAACACATTCAATTCTTCCGACCCCATATATGACACCGTTACATTTTCCATGATCTTTCTTCTTGTGTCCCGTTCTTTGTGTTCTTGTCCACGAATAACAAAAGGATATCTCATCGTTACGGTCGCAGTAGTTCTTGCAAGAGCAGCTGTTTAAACATGCTGACTCATATATTACTCAGGCGTTGTTTGCTTGTATAATTGTTTTATCAATATGCTTATGAATCCTTACGTACTGCACTAGATGGAAGCAATTGCACAATCGTGTAACTAGCAATTAATAAAAACAGATTTTCTGTGCCGCGATACAAGCCTCATCAGGAGTTCAAGATATTATTTCTTATGTTCAATTTATTTTTGACTAAATTTATTAGTACTGGATGATATATGTTTGAGACTTTTTTCCATAAAAATGACCCTAGTTATGCAGGCGGCTGTTTTTGACGTAACTGAATCAACTCTGAGCGTTTGGAATATTCCGTTTTGCAACATGCAGTTTTCACTGCATGCCTTTTTGGTGTAAGTTACCTGTGCTTGGAACTTCCGTCATAAAAACCAACCAACTCTGAACCGAAGTTTGTCAGTCTGGTAGTTGAGTGACTAGAGATATGACCCTTGATTCAATCGGCTCTGGATTCGAATTAGGTCTAGGCATGGATGTTCGTAGTGGTACAGAATCCACTTTAAGTCATAGGTCCCGGTCTAAGCAACCCTCGTGTAGCAAAGAATGACCATTGAGCGACAAGCCAAACTTTTCTAGTCTTAATCTGTAGTCTACTATCTCTATAAAATATGATGGGTTAAACAATGGTTCTCATATATCAGAAAATTCCTACATTCAGGGATTAAAGGTATATTGACTGAAATAGAACGGAGGGTGGGTTAAGTATAACAAAATACAGTGTTTGACTTTAATGACAAAAAATTTTATCAGTCCTAAATAACACAATCTAAGTACCTCTTACCACGTTAGATTATCGCTAACTACCTAAACTTTTTACCTTAAAACTATTTTTCCTAGTGTCGAACTTTTAAATGTGTTCTCAATCGAGTGATTTTGAAGATGACGTGAAAAAAGGTTAAATGACTAGAATGAAAACATTCAATGATTAGAATATAATCATTAAATGAAAAGAATTGTTCATTAAATGGTCAGAATACAATCATTAAATGATTAGAATAGAATAATTAAATAATTGGAATATAATTATTAAATGATTCTATTAATCTCAAAACAAAGCATAAAAAAACATCACGAAATATCGTCAGCACCAGTCTAAACCACGAATCTTTAAAAACGTTATACCGAGAAAAATACGTGTATAGATTCCCCGTAGGATAGTAGTATTAAGGTAAGTTTTGGTATTAAGAGATAGTTTAACTTAGTAAGAGATACTAAGTTTATAGGTAGTTTAAGACTGGTTTTATTATTTTAGGTCTTGAAACACAACAGGCTATTTAAAGCCATGCCTTGTCAATTAAAAAAGTGAAATCTTCGTTTTGGGTTGTGTTTCTTTTCTCGAGATGTGTGATTAATCTATTGTCAAAATAACGATTCTCGGGGAAATTTACGACAGTTATTGTTTTAGGTCTTGAATAACCAGATATTAAAAAGCTCTTCCTTGTCAATTAAAAAAATAAAATCTTCGTGTTTGGGTTGCATCTTTTTTCTCGAGATGCGATTAATCTATTGTCAAAATAGCTATTATCAGGGTTAGTTTAAAGTATGAGAAAACAGCTTTAAAAAGCTTTCTCATACTTTCATTAAACTAACCCGAGAAAACAGCTTCAAAAAAGTTTTCTCAGTACTGTGCGTATCATTCTTCATTTCCGTGACAAAAAGTGAAGCCTTTCCCACATGGGTGTGACACCTTAAGCACTGCCACAGCATCGTCCCGCGTCTATGTGCCCGAGACAAAAAACACCTGTGCCTTTTTATTTATCCTTCCATATTTTTCTGCCCACGTGCAAAAAGTCGCACGTGCAGGCTGCCATTGATTTCAAAAACGTAGTCTTGATTTTCAACGGTGTAATTTTTCAGGCTCGGAAAGTCGGCAAGCTCAATGTTCGCTCGCGGGTTGGTTTCTTGTAGGGGAATAAAGAGTTACTAGGCGACGGTTTTGAAATAATTCGCCGGGTATAGGTTCTTGATGCAGTTTTTTGTTTTCAATGTGATTTGTTTGTAGTTCGGTGTTCCATTTCATAAAAAAACGTGAAGAACAATATTTTCATGCTAAAATTGAACCGCTGGAGTTCCTTATTATCGCTCTAAATTTTAAAGTTAACTGTGGTGTATACAAGATTCTATAGCAATAAAACAATTTTCACAACGAGCCATCAAAGATGCTTTTCTGAGCAACTTGGTGACAGAATTGTTAGACTCTGAACCTTCCGGATTTTCCGGTTAACTTTAATCACTATGGAGTGTTAAAATTCGTAATGAAACCAGGGCACACATTAAAATAAAATTAGTCTTAAATTTAAAATAGTTATGTTTGGCCTCCCTGGTGGTGTCTCGACGAGGTGCCATTAGTAAAACTGACCAGATCTTGATGAGATATCTCGTCGTTAGAAAAAAAAACTGATCAGATCTTGATCTTGTCACCAAAAAAAATCGAAAATATCTTGACGGTATATCTCGTCATTTGCAAAATTGGTTAGATCTTGATGAACGAGATGTCAGTCGGAAACCGTTTGGAGGATTAATCCTATGAGAGAAGGTTTTTCAGTGCGCAAATAAATCACGGAACGTGAAGATTTTACTTCCACTACCGAAATGCTCTTGGATGATTATTGGGGTTACCTTACAGTCTAGTCTATCACCATTTTGGCAACGTTTGCGCTCTCTCTAATTGGCGTCGACTAATCAATTATGTTTTAATTCGGAACTCATTCTTTCGAATCAACTTGAGCTGATTGCTTATCGAAGTGCAAACTAGTGTTTTCATCACGTTCGAACGTCAGCATCAATAGGGGGTCGCGGTAGCCCGGTTGGTAAGTGAGGTATAGTAAGGGATTAGCAACAGGAGGGTTGCGATTTCGAATCCAACCAAAGGCCATCGTGTACAAAGGGAGCTGATGCACGTTAAGTCTTTTGTGGTCTCATGTCCTCACGTTGGCGTGGTGTGGAAGTTTGGGGTGCCAGCTCAGGTGTGACCTCGTCATCTAACCATGGTTCAAAATTACGTGGTGTTGTCCTCGATCTTTCACTTCGGGCTTCATCCCGGATAGTCGTCAATAGCCCGTTGTGTTGCTCCAGTGCGACGTTAATTAAATATCTACCTACCTGAACTTCAATAGATATCCGAAGTAGAATACTACCATTTTCACCTGACAACACACATAATGATTAAATGGTCACATCCATTGGTTGATATCCTAGAAATGATTCTATTGGTTAAGAAGTCTAAAACTGGTTGGAAGTCATGCAGAGAAAACTACAGGTTGCATGACTGATAAACAGTCGATAATTAATCGTACTTTAGGATTCTTGCCTTCTAATGAATGACACTTGACCTTCGCCCGGGATCTTCAAACCAAAAGATCGGAAGAAATAACATGAAGCTGCGAGTGCATGCTCCGTCTATTTCATTAGAAGGTCGATGGTTACAAAAACACATAATTTTAAACAAATTCTGTAGGTCAGAGGTAATAAAATGAAAGTCTTAAAAGTCTTACACAGCTTATAGCATACATTATGCAACACTTCTTCCATCTACATTACTATAGAGGCTTTGAAAAAAGACTTAAGTTCACCTTTCCACCTGTACTCGGAGTCGTTTTTCACCGAAGTGTCTAGTCAAAACCGATGCGGTATTTTGTTACCTTGTTTGCATAGTAAATGATAGTGTGTCCAAGCCTGCAGAACTCGTGTTTTGTACACCCCTTGTTTGTTCTCTATGAAAAGAAACGTGTGTCACGTGGGAAGTACAACATGTTATTTTAATTCCTACTTGCCTCCCTTTCCGCTTCAACACACAGTGTCCGTAGAAGAGCATTAGACGCCAACGTAAATTGTTGAGTGTTTCGTTGTGGTGCGTTTGGTAGTAGAGTTGAATGCCGTATTTTCTCTGGAATGGTTTTTAAACCTATAATTATGTATTTCATAACAGTTTTGCTTCAAACCGGAACCGATCTAGGATATAGACACCAGTACTTCAACCTCTCAGCCATTGAAGAATTGTAGGAATATTTATTTAGCTGTTTAAGAGAGATTGGGAGTGTTTGACAATTCCACACGATATAACAGATTAATTTCAACACACGATTTTATATTATATATATTTAAATTTTCTAAACAGAATTATTTCTACTTTATATTGGTCCCCACATAGAGATCGTTGGTACGATGGCACCTGGGTAAGGGAGGAACTGATGAAATATGAGAAGCTTTTTGTACTATATAACTCTGCAGTCTTTTGGTTTTTAAAAAGGTAAAAATCTTTTCATTACGTGCACACGTAAGTTTTACACGTACTTTTACTTACACACGTAACTTTACCCGTGCACACGTAACTTTTACACGTGCAACTTTTCCTTATTTACAAAAAGTTGCAAGTGTCCTAGAAAGAAGTGAAGACGTTATGCTTTTGTGTAAGTTAATCCTCCTGGTGTTTGTCTCGTCATTAGCAAAACCGTTAGCAGATCTTGATCTCGTCATCATACAAAAAGGCAATATCTTAATGAGATATTTCGTAATTAGCAAATTCGGTCAGATCTTGACGGACGAAATATCTCGTCGAAGCCACTTCAAGGGTTATACAACGATTATTGGGAACACATACATATATTTCATGAGGGCCAGTCATCTTATCTGTTACTATGTTTCAGGATGCAAATCCGGAGAACCTAAAATTACTATTAAATGACTACTACCTTTCACATAAAGAATATCATGACTTATAGTTTGCATCCAGAGATATGACAATTGCCTCCATGTTCATAAGAAATAAAGTTGCATGTAAGTTTTTAGAACCTACGGTCATAATTTCTTGAAAAACTAGCAAATAGGTCGAAAACCGTTTCTGTTATTGATGAAAAATATTTCAAAAATTAGTATTTAAAATTGCAAACAAGTGTATATGGAAAAGTGCTAATACGAGGAATAGTCAGGAAATAGATCAGTGACCTGAGATGGTTGAAAATTCAAGATAGTTTCTAAAGGTGGTAAGTAGGTTAGCATCACCGTTCAGCTTGAGGATAGATTAGAAAGCAAAACTTTTTTTCGAATTTATCCGATTGATTACTAATTTCAATATCATTATCAACTAGGCGAAGTACTGATTCAATTGAAGAATAAACACATAATATTCTCTTCAGCTGTACTTAAATATTGTTCCTCTGTCGTCTCTACCTCTGAAAGTTACAAATTCTGGTGTCAATAACCCCGGGATTAACTACCTAATCCCAAGGAGCACAACTTTCAATTAAACGAGTCCTATCCCGCTAGCTGTCTGATATATTCAACTTACTAAAACAATCAAGTGTTAAAAGTTGTGGTATATAATCCCAATTATTTATCCAACAAATACAATTACAATCGTTACAAATTCTGGTTTAAATGTGGCCATATGTCTCTAACACCTTTTAACACCAGCTCAACCTTTTTCAATTGAACAAGTCCTATTCGAGCTGAATATCTAATCTATTTATCTTGCGGAAACATTCAAAAGTTAAAAAATGTGGCTTAAATGTGATACCCAACTTTTGATAGCACCGGGATCAACTACCTAATCCCGAACGAGCACAACTTTCAATTAAAGGAGTCCTATACCAGCTGGATATCTAATCTATTTTACGTGCTGAAACAATCAATCGAGCATTGACAGCGCGATATCAAGGCCGGAACTTTTATCTGCCATTTTACACCTAATTCGGAAATTATCGGCAATTACACGCCCACAACAAGGGTGGGATAAGCACACCTCTAACCTACGCCACGCAGCATCTCATGTGTATTAAACGCGTTCCAATATCTTTCTGCGATGCGCCAAATGAAAGGGTGCGTGACCCGATGCCTGAAAGGACTTCTAGAATTTCCCAAAGCAGGTTCGGGTTCCCATTGGCGGCTGACCCAAAAGAAAAACGCATTCATCACAATAAATTATCATACTTTAAACATCGGTCTTTTGCCCAACAGTCCCACGCTGCCTGTCGTCAGGTCTTTTGTTGTGTCTTTTTTTGACGAGAGCCTTGATCGTGCCTGTTCGCTGTTTCGGGCATCAACGGTTGATGGAGCTTTTGAATTTGTGCCACATCGGGCCAGTGGATAACTCCTGTATTGCAATGGAAAGAACGCAATTAATTTCCAACCTGTTGATCCAGTGGGTTTCAATCGGTGGCACGCATTTCTCCAATGGTACGTTAGTGAGGGATGAAATTTATTCTTAAGTAAATTTGGTCACTAAGTTAACCGTCCTGGTGGTTGTCTCAAGAAGTATCTCGCCTTTAGCAAAACCGACCAGATCTTGATGAACGAGATATCTGGTCCTTAGAAGAAAAAACAACCTGATCTTGATCTCGTCATCATAAAAAAACTGTCAATATCTTGTTGACGAGATATCTCGTCATTAGCAAAATTGGTTAGATCTTGTTGAAGAAGATATCTCGTCGAAACCACTAAATAATTAGGTTAAAGAAAGGTTAGTCATTTGGGGTTATTAAGGTTAAAGAAATTATTGTCTACAACGATTTTCAATCTTTATCTGATGACAAACCAATTATTAAAATTCTGTTGCACACCAAAAAACATATTTTTTGCTTATCTGATAAAGAATAGTATATTTTTGATTGATTTATAAAAAATAATAATCGTAATTTCTTACCTTTTTTGCTCTAGAGTGGCTTATTATTATTATTATAATTATATTATTATTTGTGAACACACTTGTCAAAAGTTGAAAATTAAACCTTGGAATGAGATTTTTACACAATTTAAATCACTTCACCATCCATAATGCTCACCAGTGCCATTCTTGCGGCACACCGGTACACGCTATTTCTCTGAAGTTCAATTTCGTCCTGCAATCGAACCTTTTATAACTGGTGGCTCCTTAAAACTATTTAACACTCGTATAACGTCAGTCATTTTAAGTGTACCTGTTACATCCTGACAACCTTGTAACTTTGCGCAAGACATCAGCGCATTGTTCTTGAATGATGGGAAGCCAAAAACGATAATAGATAATAAAACCCTCATGATTATACACCACAGGTACCAAAGTGCAGCACACATAATAAATTACGCTTTTCTTCACACCACCATCAGGGGGCATCCAGTTTACTTTCCTTCTTGGAAGATTACACTTGAACTCAGCTCACCTGCACCCATTGGATGATGTCAGCCAGGCTGTGACATTTATTCAACACACGTTCTGTGCCATATTTGAGCCACTTTCTATGTGTTAAAAATAATACAGAACAAAAAATAAGCACCCGTTTTTTCACCACCAACCACCAATTAATGAGCCCCAAAACTGCCAATAACACCTACAGAAATGTGGCTTTTTTCATCACTCAAAAACAAGCGCTGGCCCGTGAAGAAGTTAATGATAGGCCTTGTTAACTTTTCAACGAACTTTAAACACCGCTTAATGGCATATTTCGTGGCGTGTTTCGAAATGTGCCAACCCGCTGAGCATCCTTCTTTTTGTCCTCCGCCGAACGGAAACGTTTTTGGGCAGAAATCGCCAACATTGCGGAAAAGGTGATGCCCTTCCCTCACGTCCTGTGAATCGGGCATCGCCGGCTAATTACTGTTAATTGCGACGTGTGGTAATTAAAATGGGGTGATTGGCGCACATTTTGTCACGTTTAAAGGGACGTTATCTCTGCTGATTATTGCTTTGCCAATCTGTGATGGATGAGAGGAAAGAGGTAGGGTGTTGAGTAATTATCAGAATTTCGGGACCGCGTCGAATCAATACTGGTGCGCGCAGAAGTTTTATGTACGAATCTGCAGGTGTTGGCACCATCTGTATTATTCGGAATTTCCGGTTCTTATCTGTGGGTAGGCGTTGGGTTCGGTCTTAAATCTGTCAGTAGAAATGTACCTGTTAAAAGAGCCGTATGGTAAAGTATGAAATGCTTATAAGTGGGATTTTCATTGTAAACAAACCAGAAGGAATGTGATGATTTTTCTTCCTCTACCCAGATGCTCTCCTATTATACACATCGGGGTTACCTTAAAATATAGTTTCTCGCCGTATTGGCGACGTTTGGATTTTAATCTAATCGTCGTTGACCAATCAACTATTATATATCAATTCGGAATTCATTCCCACGAGGGCCCAGTTGGAAGAGCAGCGGATTAGCAACCGGAGGGTTGTGAGTTCGAAACTAGGTCCAGCGAAACACCATGTGTACACGGGGAATGGTGCGCGTTAAATCTGTTAGGGCCTCTAATGCCCTGATTTTGGCGGGATGTGGAAGTTTGGAGAGTGGGGTGCCAGCTCAGGTGTTGTTCTCGTCATCTGACCGTAATTAAAAATTGTGAGGCTTTTTCCTTGGACCTTTCCCTTCGGGATTGATCCCGTAGCGTCGCCAATAGTCCGTTGTGTTGCTCCAATGTGACGTTAATTAACTATCGACCTGCCTACCTTAAATCTGCAAGTAGAAATTTACCTGTTAAAAGTATATGGTAAAGTACGATACGGTTACTGTAAGGATTTTCAGTACAAATTAGACGGAATGCGAAGATTTTTCTTCCGCTTCCCTAAAGCTCTCACATAATACATATCAGGGTTACTTTAAAGTGTAGTTTATAGCCGTATTGGCGACGTTTGGCATTTAATCTAATCGGCGTCAACTATCATACATCAATTCGGAATTCATTCCCTAGAGCCCTCAGGGGTATATCTCCTTCATGCGCGTACTGGCATCACAATCCCGAGTGATCTGCCCTCCCTTCTGTTTTACCCTGGCCTACCCTTGTACCTTTTGCTTTTTTCCTATCTCGTTGTGTTTGGCGCAGCTTAGTCAAATATGGCCCTTGCACCATAAAACCCCTAAACAACCAACCATTCCCTAGAATTTTTATTGGCGAAGTGCTGAAGTCGGATTAAAAAACAAGCCAAGTGATGTCTTGTTCGGAATGGGTATAGAAAACTCGTTCTGCCGCAGAAACACAACCGCCATTTACATTTAGATTGACAGAAAATGTACCTTTTGTGTAAATATAAGTATCATGTCTAAAATCTTCCTTTTTTTCAGGTCCTAATTCACTTAGTATTATATTAATTTCACCTTTTGTTTCTTCTTTCTCATACTCCCTTTTAACCCTTTCATTTAAATATTGTTGTCTCAACGGTTAATTGTAAATATTTTCCCAAGTTCCCTTCTTTCACATCAGTCTCGTAGACATATAGTGAAGATGTGTTCTTTCTGATCGTAACCATCATAATTTAAGGATTTCAAATCGAGCTATCTCTTCTTTCGGGGCACAATTCGACTCAGGAATGCAAATTAATTTCTTTAACCATCTGAGGTTCTCACGCATATATACGTTCGTTAATCTGCCGTATTCCTTTCATGACTTCTAACCAATTTCGACCTTCTTGACCAATTTAATCTTTCCAAGGATTCTTCCAATCAATAGATCGTGTTGTTGAGTCAGTCGTCTTGTGGGGAAAAATCAACATTGCACTACTCAGAAATCTTGTGACATACAGACGGTTAATAAAATAATCCAGTTTAAATTTTGTCATGTTTGCCTTTACGCATGGTATGTAGAGAGGTTTTTCCTGCAAAGCTAAATATAGGAGAGCGCTAATATTTTCGTCGATGTAACTGCTTCCTCTTTTCTCTTTTATTCCGGAATTGACGCCTACTTGCTTGTTTTTCAAAAATGATTTCAGCAAGTAGCTTATAGAATTGATCATAAATGTTTTGTTACTTTATTTTTCTGTTTTATTTTACGGTAAACACGATTGTGTTGCAAATGACAGCTTCATGAAATCTGATTCTAATCGTTTCATGCGAGCAATTTAGTGTCGGAGCAAATGAACGCCAAAACGGCGATAAATCGAAAAAAAGTTGGAAATATTTTTCATCTTTTCATGGTTTGTTTACGCTTGGTCTAAAAAACTTATACAGTTCTTTTTCCCGTAATTCTTTTTTTACGCCAAAAGCACGAATTGTAATTCGTAGCCAAACATGCAAAAAATTTTAACTTTCACAATCGTTATATTTCCTGAGAGGCATTTTCGGTCAATGTAAATTTAGGTGGAAGTGGTGTTTCTGTAGCGGAAAGTGTTTCCTGTACGCATTCCGAACACGGCGTTACTTGGCGTGTTTTTCGAATACGATTTCAGCACTTCGCTTACAAAAATTCCAAAAAGTGAATTCGAATTGATAAATGTGATAGTTGTTTGGATCAACATCAATTAGATAAAACGTTAAGCGTTGCCGATAAACTACGTTTTAAGGCAACCCCAATATGTATCATGCCAGAGCATTTGGATAGCAAAAGCAAAATCTTCACTTTTCATCTGGTTTGTTTTGCACTGAAAATCCCTTAAATTGTTTTTGAACTGAAAAACTTTTAAGTGCTTTCTGCGAAATCTGATTTGAGTTTACGAAATAAACAATATCAGGAATTAAAAATTCGATTAATATTTCATTCACATTGCAAATTTTGGTTGTGAAAAACAGAAGCTCAAACACAGAACCTCAACTACAGCGACTGTGGTAAACACAACTTTTGTAGTTAATCGACTAGATCGTATAACTCCTTACATCCAAAAGTATTTGTTTCATAAATACTTGGTAAATTTCCCATTCTGCTTAAGGCCAACTTTAAAAAAATATATGGCACTGAAAAAATTCCTTCAGGAATTTGTTATCGACTTCCCTACTTTTTTCTTCAAAATTCCGAGAAAAACATTCAATTAACATTAAGTGCTTGAAGTAATTATTTTAGATAAGGAGAAGAGAAAAAATTGTTCAGAGAAAAATAGGGAATTTTGGTAGTTTTTTGGATGCCTAGAAAAAGTTATACTTTGTCATTCATTACAGAGATTTCATTATCCTTTGATTTTTTATGTATCTCGATGATTTTAAGTGCCAAAAGTATTATATTTGTTGTATTTTAATTGCACACAGCTAACGTACTGCAACTTTAGTTCAAATACATGTAACAGTTTTTATGAGTGTGTATATCTATACTATATGTAAGCTAATAAGAAGTTCAACGTGAATGAATAGAGGTGTTGAAAAAGTAATTAAATACAGCCTTTGGGGATGCTTAGCGTTTAATGTATCATTAAAATATCTAACATTTATTAAAAATAGCCTTTTATTTTTATTAATTTTGAGCGACATTGTTAAAAATGTTCAGTTCTTCCTATTCTTTCTGCTTTTCATTTGTTGCATTTTGAGAGAAAAAATTTTCTATCGCTTCATAATAAGCATTGCATTTATATACTTAAATAAAAGTACTTAATCAATAGACATTTCTCTTATGTGACCCGAAAAGAGGCTTCATTCATATTTGTTGCATTTAAATAACCTAGCATCACGTTATTTCGTTCGCGAAAAATTCTACCGATGAAAAATACAAGAACTTTTTCATGGTAGGTAGTTGAATTTACCTCGCAGTGGAGCAACACAACGGGCTACGGTATCTGCCCCGAAGAGAGATCCATGGGCAGTACCTCGTAATTTTGAACCACGGTTAGATGAAGAGGTCAGCAACCGAGATGGATACCCATTCTTCGAACTTAAAACTTTTTCATGTGATTTGAAACAAGAGAAATAAAATGAGGAATTTCAAATTCTTTTAAAAATAAATTCAAATTGCTGCCAAGCATTACATTCATAACAATAGCAGCTGGAAAAGCTGCCCCAAGCGGTGTCTTTCCATTAAAGGTCCATTCCGAAATGGACCTTCACACATTGATACAGAAGAGATAAATCACCCAGCGTAGGGCAGGAATCGATACAACACCGCCTACAGCTAACAAGCTGCTAGTGCGAAGTTCACAGTAGAGAGAAGTTTATCTTGAGTAGTTTACAAGAATCAAACCAGCGTTGCCTAAGAGAGAATAGAAAGAAGTTACTTAAGAAAGTACTTGCAAAATCATTAAGTTTTACAAAGCTTGATTGATTTGGATGATGAGAAAGTTTGAAAAATTTGTTGAAAGGTACCTGGAATATATCAAGTAATTTAATAGGCTTTTACCTCCAGTTTTCTCCTGGATTAGGCCACACTGATTACTGTACATATCGTTGCTATTGTGACATCACATTCATGTAATTGATAGGGTTCTTTTTTCATATTAAATTATGAATATTTAATTGATGCTTCTTTGTTTTTCAAAATATTTGTCAAAAGTTTTTATGTTGTGTATTTCAAGCGAAGGAGAAAATCTGCTCAATACTGTCTATACTATTACTGATAGTATATTGAATACGAACTATCAAGATTTCGGATCTGGTTCAAATCATATTCTGAAACTTTTTTCGATCATGTCG
This sequence comes from Meta bourneti, assembly GCA_933210815.1. Taxonomy (NCBI): domain Eukaryota; kingdom Metazoa; phylum Arthropoda; class Arachnida; order Araneae; family Tetragnathidae; genus Meta; species Meta bourneti. The sequence goes on from OW119928.1 coordinate 66,530,948, forward strand.
TCAGAAACTTTTTTCGATCGTATATCTTCGTCTCAAATATTGCTTTTTTAAATTTCCATAAAGGATTCCAGCATAGGAATACAGAACCGAATATATATATTTACTTTTCATTTTTACCCGCATAAAAACCTTTTAGGGAGACGAAAGGAGCGAATACTTTCAAGCTCATATTAAATCTCACAAATCCGCTACTGTAAAAAAAAAGAGGAAAAAATCGAACCGAAACAATCCCTTCATCGTTTCAATCGCATCTTCTCACTCCGCTGCCATTTAAATTTATACTAAACGCGGTCGGCAGAAACAAAACTGGAGACGAAAAAACGATGTTACCACCAGTGTACCATCTGGTACTCTCCATTTTCCTCTGCCGCATCCTCTCCCCCTTCAGAGTCCCTAGAAAACTGAACATGACACCTAATTTCAGGACCGAACGCGCGATTTTCCGCGTCGCTTGGTGCATTCCGAAAGACCCCCTTCGATATTTCCGCCCCCGGGCTCTAATGTGATGGAAATGATCCCGAATGAGTCAAGATCCGAGGCTCCTCATCTGCTGTGGAGGACTTTCGCGCCTTTTTGCTATTTCGTTCCTTTTCTCTGGAGCACCCCTCCCCGTTTGTTCTCTCGTCCCCGTGGAAGAAATTGTTTCTACGTGTAGCAGAACCCTTCTTTCTTTGGAGCAACGAAGTTTCTAAACGACGGTGGAATTGCTTTTGAGGTTGTACGGGGGCTTGGAAATACATTGCACAATGATGCACTTTTTCAAACAACCGAGAGAAAGTAGCTGGGCGTTTATGTATTCCAAATTATTAAAATTTGATCTTAATAGCCGTTGTGTGACTTATGTCCCTACAGTTTATCCAGCATGTCGTAGTGAATCTTTAAATGGCAGTGAAATCGCCACTGTTGAAAAAAATGGTGATCAGTAGAGCAGAATACTCTTTGTAAGGTAACGGACTTTGCAAATGTAATTTCTTTTGAGTTTGTGTATGGGTTTGAAAAATGCTTTTGCAAAACGCAGGATGGCTATAAGAGTAACTGGTGCAATCTTTCGTTTGCCCTGTGTATTTCACCTGTTCAAAAATCTGATCTTCTAAACCAACTTAGAACTTACGTCGTTTGTGACTTAAGGCCATGCTGTATATCCAGCGTGCTGTAATGAACATTTAAATTGCTGTTAATGATGTTGAATGAATCATTGTTACTGTTGAATACTGCCGAATCCTCGTAAAAAATCCCCCGCAAAGGAAATGGTTTCTCCGTATAACGCAACTCGTTTTCTGTAAGAATAACGAACTTTCCAAGCGGAATTGTTTCTGAGGTTGAATTTGTTTGGTAAACATTTTTGCACAACGCAGGATATTACATTTCTTGCAAGCGGCTGAGAGAAGGAAACTACTACGATCTTTAATCTGGTATGCATGTATTGCAACTATTCAAAAATGTGATCTTCAAGCCATTTTAAAGTACGTGTCGTTGCGTGACTACTGTGACGAATTAATCCGAACTTTTGTTGGACATTAAAAAATAACATTTTAACACAGACAAAACAATGGGTTTACAATGGACGCGCGAAACAAAAATGCTTATTTTCATATTAAAATTTACGAATTGCTACGAAGACGTCTCAACTAGACGGAGTCCGTGAGCTAACTGTTTCTCATTCTCCTCACATGCGCAAGCGCAGTATTGAAGGACTTTTTAACAGGAAACTTCCGGGTCTGCAGCCGGCCATTCTAGACTCCTAGGCGCTAAGATGTCACACTACTGAACATTAAATTTACGCTCGTTTTTATGAACACACACCCGTACTTTAACCAGCTCTGAATATCAGCGCAAGTTCCATCCTAAATAGCATTTGTAGCAAAAAATGACTGTAGAGCGACAAACTCAAACGAAACCAACTATCACAAATAATTTTGTACTCATTTTTAACGAATTTTATATTCTTACGAATGTTTTCTCGGTTACTTGGGTTTATGAAAAAGATCGTCGATTGTATAAAAACAATGCCTTTATTTAACTAACTGAATATTAGCTTCTTTTCTAGGTTAAAAGTTCTTGTGCAGCAAAAAATGACAGTTACAAAGCCATAAAATAACTAAACCGAACTAATAACTGCTCAATTTCCCAATCTAACAAATCATATACAAAATGGGTCAAATATTACAGGACATTTCAAAACTTCCTGTACAATATTCAAGAGGAGGTAGGGAACACGAAATTTAAGACGTATTAATTTAGAAATACATGTCTGAAAACTTCACTTGTTAGAAGGTACACTAAGACCCAGAAATGAAAGACAGGAAGTGTGTGAATGACATTTTTACTAGACCCTAATTTTACAGTTGAGTACTCCTATACTTATAGTTTCACAGTAGGTAGTCAAAGTTGCAACCACCCCACTAACAGTAATGCACACATAGCAACTTCTACCTATGGATTGATTGCCTTACATATTCAAAAAATATTCCGTTGAAATGCCGTACATGTTCGCTTTTTAACTTCCCATATATTGGGTACAAGTCAGCCATCTCAGTATTTAAGGAATGATATATATACTAGCAGAATTACCGGGGATGCTCGGGTTGAATTGGTTAAAGGTTGATTCTATTTCATAGAAAAATGGCAAGAATCATTTAAGTGTACAGAAAATATTTTTTAACATCGATTTAACTTATTTAACTTTTTCATAGCTTCTACAATTTACTTCGGATGCAAATATGTATAATATATCCATCCATATAATACATTTCATATTCATCACACTCTTGCTGTAAGACAAACTACAAAAGCTTTTTCTGAGATGAGTTCAGTAGTCGATTTTGAGTTTTGGAGTGATTACGAATGCCAATTAAGTTCATTTTTAGTAAAAATGAGGAATTTTCAGTTTATAGTCTTGCACTCAGTTTTCCAATCAATATTTAATTGTGGTACCCTTGCACCATGGATTCGATATTTTTGAATTACATTATCATTGTGAGAGGACCGCCAATTAAACTGTTACTTCATTCATGGTTAATTTATTTTGAAGCACACATTTTTTCCTTGAAAATTCTATTCAGCCGCACGTGGAATAACGGAGCTTGTTTTTAAAACAAATGTCATCAGTGTAGAAAAAGAAAGCAAACTCAATCGATTACGTTTATTTTACAAAATCACTGTTTTCAATGAATGTTTCACAGGTACCTAAGTTGCATACGAACAGTTTCAACTTCAAGTAAGCAATCTTGACCTTCTGCCACTTAACACAATATTTCTATTTTTCAACAGTCCTAGTTTACATACTTCCTTACTATGTATGATATTATTCCAAGATCAGCAAAGTCATATTTAAAATTCGTTTTCCTCCAACTGAAAAATTTAGTTTTAAATCGAATCCTTAAGGTACTTTTTCAATTGAGAGACTCAGTTTCTATATGGAAACCATGTACCTATTTAGAATGATAGATGTTACTTGACTATGGAGTATAGCTTTCAATAATACCCATGAAACATGAAAAACAAATGTAAATTAAATTTATTTTAATCGTCTTGTTATGAAAATATGTCAAAATTTAGAAATATCTTTGAACTACAACGTATGGCTACCCGTTTTGATTTAACGTAAAATATCTAATTTTAGAATAACTTTATTTTAACTTTACCAGTCATTTTAAAATAAGAAGTTATACACTTTACTTAAAAAGGTTTCCATTTATTTTTATGAAATAGAAGTCTACAAACTATAACGTATTTAACCAAAGACTTGAGGAAAGTTCGTCGAAATATACATATACAACCAAGAAATTAGGAAGAGTGGTATTTGGCAGAAAATAATTCATTACAATTTAACTCCTAAATCATATATCTGTAATATGGAAAGTAATGGAACACATAAATACAAACAGAACCGAAATTCTGGTCATGGAAGTATGTAGAATTTTGAAAAACGAAAGATCTGAACAAGCGTGTCGAATTTTGACGTCATGAGAATATTCTTAAATAGAGAAATTCGAATAAGACGCTTGAATAATATTAATAGACAATGATTAATTATTTACAAAGAGAACACGGTAAAGATGTCGAATCCGGGGCATGTTTGTCGCCAAGCAATTTTTGTCGCCAAATCAAGATGGCGTTCGTTAAAAAAAACGCGGTCTTTCCTACGTGAAAAACCTTTTGCATAGGATTGCCATAAAGCTGGATCAAAACAGCAAGGTCACCATGTTTGGCGATAAATCGCTAGTGCCCCGAATTCGACATCTCAACCGAGAACACAAATTTACAAAATTTAGAAATGCTCAAATATGACCGCAACATTTATGTCTTAACTCAAATACACAAACACGGAATTCTAAATATAAAATAAACATTAATTCTGGCGTTGCCAGATACCGAATTGCAAAATTACGTTTTCATGATCAATGAGTTTTGACTTTTCGAGTTCCATAACAAAATGCAAGTTGTGTAAAATTAAGTATTTTAAATATTCATTTTTCATCATTCAAATATTCCTAAATTATTTATATTGTGGAAAGAAATAAAAAATCAGTTCAAACATAATTAGAATTTTAAGTTGCTTAAATATAACGTTTCGGAAAAAATTGTTTTTCGAGCAATACTAGTAAAACAATTTTATTAGAAAATTTGATTTTCGATCAATACTGGTAAAGCAAACTGAGTTGCGTACCGCAATCGTTTTATGCTCAATGTTTTTCCTATGGCAATTTCGAATTGATTTAGCCCCTTCTGCACACCTAAGACAAGTAGAACGGGGGTTAATATGTAGCTTGCGTTACTCGTAGGGTTCCAAAGTATACGTAATTTGATGTGGATTGGTCAAACGGTGTAAATTTGGATAGAGAACATACAGACAGACAAACGCCAACTCTGCTTTATATATATATATATATATATATATATATCAGTCCAACTTAAATATTCGGTCAATAGTGGCTCATCAACTCATTTCCAATCTTCCTTTATGCGTCTGTCGATCTGGTTTCCTTTGAAAAGATATAAAGAAAAGAGGGAATAAAGGATCAATCTCATTTAAAATATTTCTACGATTCCAAATGTTCATTGTAGTGAGAATATATTTCCAGCCTAACTGATAGCGAACGTTAAGTAAAAGAGCAAGACGAACAAACATCCTTTCACTTAATATAATACAGCAGAAAAAAGGACAGGTTCCGCGAATTTTCAGAACTCGGAGAAAGAAAATAAATATATACTCATGGGATTTTTTTCGTCGATTTTCCAAGAATCGAAACTAATCATGAGGACAGCCGTCTATTTTAGAAAAGGGTAAAGAAGGAAAAGGGGGAAATTTGTTTCACACTCGCCAATTTAGAAATAAGGCAAGTAGATAGCCGAGTAGAAAATGAAGAATGAAAGCGAAAATGGTGGAAGAAGCAAAAAAATCCTCAAAATAAGCTGAAAGGGAGAGGAAAAAAATGCTATTTAGTCGTGGTTGAAGAAAAGGTATGAAACAAACGGGGAGATAAAACACAAAAACTTTTTTATATGAAGGAGCAAGAGGGAAAATTCTGTGCTGTGAAAAGGCAATGTAATTGGAATTTTTCATTTTTGCTGCATATTCAATTCTATACATAATCTTTTCATAACACTTCTTCTGTCTTGTCTGCATAATTTATAGTTAGAGGTGCCAACGATTCCGGATTTTGATCAGTGATTATATATTTTTAACTTTTATTACGGCGGATCGTGAAAATATTGGGGAAAATCTCACTAATATATTTGCAATCGTTTTGCATCCTGGAACGAAAAGTGTATTTTTCTGGTTACTACATTTCATTACAATTTCCCAAGCACGGATCAACAAGATTTTATCCTATTTTTATAGTCAAAACAGACGATCAAAGCTATCTTTCATCGTTTCTATGCCATTTAAATATTTGTATACAGCATTGTGTCTAAAGGAGAAGAGTAATTCCATGTCAAATCAACGCAATTTTTAATTACTTTACTCAATGACCTTTGAAACTTGGTGTGTTAAATCCCCTCATATAGTTATCAATAGAAATAAATAAGAGAATTTTTTTTGCCTTCCTTTCAAAAGTTGTTTTAATTTTAATTTTCAATAAAACTTGTGTCACCTTGATAGTGTTAGATCTTTTTTCAGGAACAAGATAAGATACAGACCTGGAAAAAACCTCATTTTAAAATTCTTTTAATGGACACAATTAATTTAGTATTCAGTAAATGCCTAATGTAGTTAAAAGTTTCTTAATTCATAACTTTAAGGTCACTTGATACGCCAAGTTTCTTGGGAACTTGATAAGTCGTGGACTAATTAGTATGTGGATTTGAGAGACATGGAATGACAGATGGAAACTATTTGCAGAAGCTAAAATGACAAAATTTATTTGGCAGTTAACTTGTTTGCATTTAAATAGAAATGGCATGGATGTTTCTATTTGGAAAAATCTACCTACCATATCAAATAAACTACCTGTTTTGAAAAATCCTCATATTAGTGGAAGAATATTGAAGTTTATGAAGTATGGCTGGGCATTATATTATGAGAATATTTCTAAAGCAGATTTGATGCAGCCATGAAAGTAAAACTCAAATTGTCGTTATGTCTATTGTTTGGAAAGTTACTATGCATCCTTAATATTGATTAAAATGCCTTAGGTTTTTTCATAACTAGCTAATAAAACATTGTTGAAAGCATTTCGGTAGGTAGGTAGTGGAATTTACTTCGCTCTGGAGGCAATACAAGGGGTTATTGGCGACGGTCAGGGATCAATCACGAAAGGAAAGATCCGAGTATTACACATCGTAATTTTGAACCACAGTCAGATGATGGGGTCAACACCTGAGCTAACACCCCACTCTCTAAACGTCCATACCACGCCAACGTGAGTGGTGAACAATTTGAGGCCGCGGAAGATTTAACCTTCACCAGCCTCCGTGTACACGACGGTCTTTAGTTGGATCTAGTTTTGAACTCACAACCCTCCGGTTGCTAATCCGAGACTCTACTAACTGGGCTACCGCATAATGACACTGATAATTAAATATAAACAACTAGTAGACCCGCACATAATATTTGCGCTAGTGTCGTTACTCACAATCAATAGCTTTTAAAATCCATTTGCAAAGAATGTAGGCATCTATGCGCATTTCATACGTACAAATGAAATAAAATTGATCGAAAATATAAGCTGTATTTCTTGTACTCATTCTTACTTTCAACAAAGTACATGGGAAAGAGTGCACATCAGTCACAATTGCCTTCTAAACATCCACTTCAATTGTATCCCATTCACCAAGGTCGGATCTTTCACTTCGGGATTGATACCAGGCCGTCTCCAATAGTCCGTTAAGCTCAGGTGTTGCCTCGTCATCTGACCGTGGTTCAAAATTACGTGGTGTTGTCCTCGGATCTTTCCCTTTGGGATTGATCCCGGACCGTCACCAATAGCCCATTGTGTTGCTCCAGTGTGACGTTAATTGAAATACCCCCCCCCAATAGTCCGTTGTGCTGCTCCCGATGCGACTTTAAATTCAACTACCTACCCATTCATCAAGACGATTCGGTATTTTTTAACATCCAAACCTTTTTTCACGTTCTCGCATTTTCTTTTTTACACCGATTTTTATGTTGCAGATTTATCAGACTTCAGTCATCAGACTGCTGGAGAATTTCATTAGAGACGAGCACTTCTACGTAGCTTTAGCAATGTAAGTCCGAAGAGGGCCACGGTAGTCCGACTAGAAGAGTTTCGAGTTCAAAACTCGAGTATAACACAATTACTTTCACCATCAGACCTGAAAGCAAAATAGTTCCTTGTATATGTAAGGGCCACAGTAGCTCAGTTGGAAGAGAAACGGATCAGCAACCTGAAGGTTGCGAGTTCGAAACTTGGTCCAACCAAAGACCGTGCACACGGGGCTGATGCACGTTAAATCTATCGTGGCCTCAAATGTCCTCACGTTAACGTGGTGTGGGAGTTTGGATAGTGGAGTACCAGCTCAGATGTTGACCTGGTCATCTAACCGTGGTTCAGAATTGCGGGGATCCAGTACGACGTTAATTAACTATCATTATCATTACCGTGCAGCTCCGAAACCAAGCGGCAAAATTGTATTTTAAATCAGCGCGATAAAGATCAACATACGGCAAATCGACTTGACGCAGCGAGCTGAATTAGATCAGAAACACAATCTCCTTCAAGGTGTCCGTGCTTCAAAAACTGGGGAGCTCTAAAATAATCCTGAGTATCCTTCTCTCAAGGCCCTCACACTTTTAGCAGCCTTTTTAGCATTCAGTATCACGTGCACTCTCTTCAGAGTATGCTGTTTCAGAGGAATTGCCTGGAGGACTCGATAAAACTCTGCCTCTTGATATCTCTCGCCTAAGTGGTGCTATGGCAACCGAGATACTTCATGTTAAAAAGGGTTTTAAGGTTCTTTGTATCGGATGTAAATTGCTAAAGGACAGACCGGTAGCGACTTTATCTTCCCAGTAAAGTAAGGTGGGGACGGTCGTAAACTTTTCCGGATGCGATTCGGATTGAGTAAACAAGATTAGTGTGGGGTCAGAGTTTTAATGCTGTCTCCCTTGGAGGCATTTATAGCAGGATAAAGTGAATTAGAAAGATTCTTTCGGACTATTTCCGCTTTGTTTTAACCGTTTAACTGCCGCTCCTCGGTATCACAGTTCCAAAACGCTTATTTGTAAAAATTATTTCGAAATTGTAGTGTTATTTACGCAACCAAAATAGCGTTTTGCATGTGTCCTCACAATAGGCGTCTTTGGCATATAACTTCTTGCTCTGTATTTATTGTTCAATGCTGGTTGGTTCGTTGGGTTTTATAGCGCTAGGGCCAAATTTGGCCATGTTTGGTTTGTCTTGTGTTTGACGCAGCTTGGCCAAATTTGGCCAAGCTGCATGAAACACGACAGCACATGAGGGAGGTAGAAAAAGCAAGAGCAAGCGAGGGTAAAAATTTAAGGGAGGAAAGATCACTCGGGTACCCCACCGGAAGTCTTCTTGAAGAACAATTGGTTTTCCGGTTTTCCGGACGGAAAGTTATTTGCCGGGTTTTTCGTTTGGGAGAAAATTTTCGAGTGACGCCAATTTCGAAGTTTTGTTACCTTGTCGAGGCAACTATAGTAGAAAAGCATAGGAATCAGTGGTTGCTAAATTGTTGTAAAAACTTTTTTTGGCACGAATTTGGCAGAAAAATCTTCAAATATACCTATAAAACTCAAGAAAAAGTTTGAGTTATATTCTTTGTTTACATTTGGTGCCACTTCGTGTAATGTATTGCCAAATCGGTCTCCCAGTTCGACCTATCGCCAAGCATATAGCAGTAGTAGAGAGCAATTAGTTTTCTGTTTTGAATTACTTTCACGTAGTTAAATTGTCACTATTAATTATTTTTAATACTTTTAATTAGTTTTTTATTTTGATAATTGTTTTTTGGCATTTTTCATTTCTGACAGTTGCACGTTGATTTTTATGTCAAAATCTTCCTGAATTTTTTCTCGGATGTTAGTAGATATGATTTGTTGTAGAGATATTTAGTGCATTTCGTCAGATACATACTTTATTTTTTCAATGATAAAACGGATTATTGGGTATTGAAATCAGCAGAATAATTTAGAGATTATGATGGTAACACGATGCGTTTTTGTGTAAATATATTCAATGAGTGTATTTGTATGAATATGGTTATTCCTGTTTCAGTAAAAAATCCCATTCATGGAATTAGACTTCATTGAGCCTTTTATCTTATATCTCCAACTGTAATTGAAAAACTTCTTAAATTTGCTTAATTTTGTATACGAAAGTTGATATAAAATATTGTGCCATCGTTTCCTGCATCTCCTGGACGAGGCAGGTTAAATAAATATATATTATATTTGCTTCAAACTTTTGAAACTCGTATCGTTTAGTGCTTGCTATCTCACATATGCCGATGTTTTGGATTTATCCTAAATTTATATTTACAATGCGCCATCCAATTTTGTGGACAATTGTAAATAATTTAAAATTTTGATACAATAATTTGATTATTTAATATTTTCATATAATTTGATAAATTAATATTTTGATATTAAAATCCAAAATCGAAATCCTCTAACGTAAAAGAATGCTGCTTCATTTTAAGAAAAATAATTTTAATCTCTAAAATTTTGGTACCACCTCTGAAGCGTAACATTTTTGTATGGAAAATATAGTTCGCGGTTTTTAATTCCCCCTCTTATGTTTCCCATTTCAGATAAAAAAAGTTAGCCTTCTGTTCAATAGTTTTAAGTTGACATATTTTAAATACTTTATATATTTTAGTACTGCCCGTTAAGTAAACATAAATATGAACAATGTGATAGTTAAGAGTTAAATAATGTTTATAAGCCGGCGTAAGGCGAATCCTATTTACGCATCCGCTTAAATAAAGTTTTCTGCAACTTGGAAAATAAACTCGGCAAGAAATGCGAAGCTACGCAATTTTCCTCAGCAATTCTTAACAGGAAATCAAATTCCCCATCTGGAAGAAAGCTCGCGGAATCCTTTTCCGGAACCATCTTAAAAGAAACATTTCGGAAAGATTTAAAACACAAATACAATATTTCAGAAACGAAAAAAATCTAGAATCCAACTTAAAAAGTCGACCGGGTTCGCTTCTTTTCCGAATGTAACTTTCTCTCGCTCTAAGAAAACATCCAACATGACCACCATCAGATACAAGCAAACACAAAAAAGATGAAAAAGTATACATTATGCATATACTCATACATTCGCCCCCCTCTTACATAAATGGTCCCGACTTCAAGTCCCCTTCTCCAAACTCGCGTCTATCTCGAATATTTTCTCTTTTTCTCGAAACCCATTTCATTCATATTTTATCTCATGAAATTCCCCTCCCCTATCGTCAATTCTGAATGTACCGTGCCATACTTACGTCAGAAGAGCGTATATACGTCGACGACAAAGTAAGAGTTGGTCGTACGTTATTTTATTTTACGTTCCGTAGCTTTGGGATGTTTCCAGAACGACTTGATAGCTTTCTTGCAATACACTTGCATGTATACATACGTAAAAAATATATATCAGTATAGATATACAGGTTGGGGTATATTTCTTTTCATGGGCTGTTTACGCAAGAAATTTTTTTTCGGGTTGAGTTGTTCGGCTGTTTATTTTTCACTTTTCGGTTGAGCTCTCTCCATCTCTTTGGTAGTGGGAGGAACTGCAAATATTAGATTTGGTAGGGACCAGTTTAAAAAGGAGACGTTTTTTTTCTTGCGGTGAGTTTTATACAGATTTTATATGCCTGGAAATCTAATAAAATTCCTTCGCTGTGGTGTTTAAGTATTTTTTTTCTTCTTTTCTGTTTTATCTTTCCGATACTCTTGCAGGATTGCAGAAGAGATGTTGGTTGGAGTTCATCCTCTGGGGTTGTAGGTTTTTACCTTTCGAGATTGGGAAAAAGAAGCGTTTATTTTCTGTAGCGGTATTCGGGAGATTATAGAGCAAAAGAATTCGGTGGGTCGTATTTATAGGGGCTTACTTATGGGTTTCTTTTATGCCTGATGCCACCTTTTCGGACTGAATTATCTGATCTTTTCACTCTTGAACGTGCATATAGCATTTATGTCCTGGTCAAGGACAGTGTAGCCAGCCAGGATTTTATTTCGTTATTTCGGAGGTAACCTAAAGTTAAATTGAAATTTTTTATGCTAAGTGTGTGTGTATGTATATATATATATATATATATATATATATATATATATATATATATATATATATATATATATATATATATATATATATATATATATATATATATATATATATATATGTATATACGATATGGTATGATATTTTAACATTAACACCCTCCTGATGTCCTCTCTCGTCGAAGTATCTCGTCATTAGTAAAGCTGGCCAGACCTTGATGAGCGAGATATCTCGCAATAAGCAAAATTGGTTAGATCTCTATGGACGAAATATCTCGTCATTAGCATAATTGGTTAGATCTTAATGGACGCGATACCTCGTCAAAATCACGCGGAGAGATAAAAGGCTTTTTTGATGTTAGTTTTAGTCACCAGACCACGCATAAACTTTAAATGGATTACCTTAGGTGCATCTCGATTGATCTAAATACACGAATGATTGTTCTACGATTGTTTAAAAAATAAATTGCATTAATTAGAATTAAACAAATATTCAAATCTTGTTTACGGAAATTCATTTTTTGCTTGAATGTCACTGTTTGAGTTATTGGAACGATACGTAGAATGTAAACATTTGACATTGTTTAAGTAGGTGCAGAGTAGAAACAATGCCTGCAGTAATTGCTTTCGTTATGAATATTAAGTCAAACAACTTCAAGTAAATGAAAACACACGCAGGGACAGCTTTATTGATACAGAAGAGAAATATACACAGGGAGGAATCAAACCTGCGCCTTCTACAACTCGCAAGTTGTGCAAGTAACTCTTAAAACTCGTATTTCCTTTTTTAGCCTATTCAAGGGAATTTGAACGTTTACTTTGCGTGACTTTCAACTGTCAATATTTCCAAGCTAGCGTGTTTCTTTTTGACAATCCAGAAGAAAATATATTTGTTAAGCCAACTCACACAACACAAACTGCCTTAAAGTTTAGGGCATGTCTTAAGACAGAGTATGAAGAATGCTATGACAGGATTAATGTTCCTTCATGTGTTCACTTAGTACAAGAAAAATGTACATTTAATGCCATTTCGAGGTCTTAATAAATGTGCTTAAACACGCAACACCCATAATTAACGTAGAAGACATTCTTTCACACAAAAGCTTATGCCCTCTTAAGGAGCGGATTAAAATTTTTTAATCACATTTTATCAACTACTAAAAAACCTGCGCATAGTTCTGTAATTTCTACTTATATATGTATATTGATGGCAGTGTCGTTACTCACTTTTCATACCTTGTTAAATCCGTTTATAATCGATGTTACTTATATCCATATTTCATACCCCTTAATGGAAGAAAATTAGTCAAAAACAGTATTTCGTGTATTTTTTACTGGGGTTTGACCAATTCACATCAAATTTGGTACACTCGTTCTTTAGAATCCTGCGGGAATCATAGGCTAGGAATTAACCCTCGATCCAATTGTCCTGGGCCTTTAGAGGGGCTAAAAACAATTGTAAAACTCCATAGGAATAACAATGAGTAGGTTACGATGAATTACAAACAATTCAACCCGAGAAACGCCGGGTAATTCAGCTAGTACCATATACAGTAAAAAGAACTATAATTGCAAAAATTCAACATTCTCGATACTTTCAAAGGTATAGTTTAAGAGGGATTGAAACTCATAGCTAAAGTATTAGTTGTGTCATGATCTACCGAGAGCTATAGGTGTCACTTGTTTTCGTATTCTCAATGGACTCGACTACCTGCAATATCTCTACCGAAGTAGCTTGTCAGACTCTCCAACTTACCCTCTGTGTGGCCTTTCTGACATGACAGGAATCCACCTCTGTAGTCCTAATCTTACTGACGTCGCCAGTGAATTAAAGTGTGCGTATAGATTATGACAGGGCTGCCATAGTCGACTTTTTGCTACTATTTTTCAACCTTGGCGACTAGGAGTATATTTTCAAGCAAAATCGCCTCAGAAGCTCCAGTTTTCAAAATTTTGTCGACTTTTCGAAACTTGCGGCAATTTCTTATCTGAAATTCACCAAATGTCAACGAGAATTGAGTTTTTTTAATAAATTGCAAACGAAAAAATATTTCTCATCATTTATTTTTTGGGGGGGTGGGAAGATTTTTTAAGTGATACCAATTTCGAGGTTTTGGTGCCAATCCGTGGCAACCGTGAAAAAAAAACATCGGCATCTGGCATCGGTGGTTAATACATTGTCATGGAAACCAAATTAAGGAAGAAAAAAAATAGTTTGTTTCAAATTTAAATTTCTTAGCGAGATCTTCGACGTTTATTTCATGCTTAATGTGCACATTTTGTGTTTCAGGCGATTCATTTTGTATCTGAGCAAATTTACTAAAATAGCGTTTAAGAGACATTTGCTACTATTTTTAAAAATTAATGCTACTATTTTACAAGTGCTTTGGCTGTGGAAGCTCTGTATTGAGCTCCCAGACAGAATTATGGCGAAAAGGCTGGGGTCTGGCGTAGGATGAAAAAAATGAACCATTACACAAGATCCTGAGTGCCATAAAATAAATTTTAAAAATTCCACAATGGCATAAAACGAATATTGCTCTATCCATCTATCAACCCGTCCCTCCGAATTGCAAAAAGTCGATTTAAATGAATCTGGAAATATGCATGTGATTTCTGACAGGAATTTTAACGACCTCCTGTGTGTTCTGAAATTAAAGATTCAAAAGACGCGTTTCAAAAAACCCAACGGTAGCAGGCCAGTGCTGCTAACAAACTCATTAAATCGCCCCTTCCCTCCGCCAGTGCGCCTACGCTTTCTCAATATATTACAACAGCCCCCCGTCTCTTGCAAAATCCAACTCATCCATCGTGACCCACCCCTTGCAGAAATTAATCCTTGCGGTCTTAAGGGGGTGGGGGTCCTTACCGTCCAAATACATTATACAAACACGCGGGCAGGGGTGCACATGTGCCCTCACTCTCACTATGTCTCGATTACGGCGTGCCAGTTCGAGGTTATATCACCCTCGTGAGTCATTGGCAAACAGGGTTGCAGTTTCCACGATTCGGGGGAGCGCCAACCCCGAATGCCTGAAGAGGAGTGGATTATTACCTATCTGCATGTGGTTCTGTATGACTTGACGCTGCGTTGCGGAGAGTGCGTTAATCTGGGGTGGTAAAATGAACCCCCTAACTTAAAAATCATTGCTGATTGGATTTGCCATTTTTAGAGGGTTCTTTATGTCCAGGCTTTTGTTTAACCCTCCTGGTGGTTTACCTTCGGGTCTAAAACTGCCTTGTAGTGGCCAGCCTCTGTGATTCAAAACCTTTTTCTATTTGGATCTTCATTTAGATATGCCGTTTTTGGAAAGTTCTTTATACCCAGGCTTTTGTTTAACTCTCCTGGTGGTTTACATTCGCGTCTAAAACTGCCTTGTGGAGGCCAGCCTTTGATTCAACGCTAAGGCGTTGAATCAAACTGAGATTCCAATAGGATCCCTTTGATTCAACGCTAAGGCGTTGAATCAAAGGGATCCTATTGGAATCTCCATTTCCCTTGAAGTAATATGGCAGTTTTGTCTTTATGGTATATCTCTTCATTAACAAAACAGATCAGATCTTGATGGACGAGATATCTCGTCAAAACCACTTGGAGGGTTAACGATATGAATGTCAAAAAAACATGCGATATGTACGAAACGTTACGATACGAAATGATAACGATAGGCATGTCGAAAAAATGAATGAATGACGAATATACCGACGGCTTGCAAGTGAAATGCGAAGTCAAAAACATAATTCCGAGAAAACGAAGGGAGGGAAATTCTACTTACTGTGTTTTTCTAGAAGATATCTAACCTTCATGCAAAGGAAAAATGACTTAGTGGACATACACTCACTTCACTAGTCTCACCAGATCACCACATTCTGGTCCAGCAAAACTAAAGAACTCATGTCTAGAAAATTTTAACTGTGTTTCACTTGGTCGACAATTGGTTTTTATGCGTGTTTTATGTTTATTATATTGGTAGTTTAGAAATCAACAGATGTTCTTTATTACTTGGTATTGCCATCTTTTCTATTGACAATCAAGATTGGAATTTCAACGAGTCTAGGGAAACGTCAATCTCGAATGTCTGGAGAGGAGTGGATTTATTGCCCTTGTGCATGTGGTTCTGTATGAGTCGACGCTGCGTTGAGGAGTATGCGTTAATGTGGGGTGGTAAAATGATCTCCAACTTAAAAATCTTTGCTGATTAGATTTGCCATTTTGGGGGGCTCTTTATGCACAAGCGATAGGAATGTCAAATGAAAACCTACGTGAGGAAAGGACGAATATAAGGGCGGCTGATAAGTGAGACACAAGAAGTCAAAAAACGTAGTTCTGAGAAAACGGAAAGGGATTCTACTCACTGTGTTTTTCAAGAAATCTAACTTCATGCAAAAATAATGATAGATTGTGTCGAGGACACAAATCGTAGTTTTGACGTAAATACTCGGGCCTGTTGTTGGTTCTGTGGAATGAATAAAGCAGACAGGAAGTTTAAACGATTGTTTATTGTGAATATTCGGCAATTAATTTACAGTTTGATATTAATTGTTGTCCAACATTAATTGTAGCTTAATTCTGTAGCTTTCGAATGACACCACTTACGCTGTCCTCACTCTATGCAATCCAACCAAAATTACACTGGCCCAAAGCTTGCCCAGCACCGTAGAATTTCGACATATTGCGGAACCCCCTCCCAGCACTCAGTGCGTCTGCGCACTCGGTCCGAAGGTTATATCAGGTTCGGACAGATTATATCAAACCCAGTGAGCCATGGGGCGCCGCAGCAAACGGAGAAAACAAAATATGTGTTTTGAAATTTTCTTAACTTCATTAGTCAATGAGTCTTCTGGCGTGAAGACCTAAATTTTGATCCCGCTTATAATTTTTGTGTTGGGGTAACGGTTGGAATAAAATCAATGAATTCTCTTTCCAAAAGTTTTGATAGTTTGCTTTTAATGTTTTGTATTTTAGTTCTTGAGCAAAAGTGATAATTATGCCTTTGAAAAGAGCCCCATGCGAATTGACTAGAGAATTTTCTTTTGTGGAATGTGGATCTCGAATTTGCTATGGTGGTTTTAAGGGCAGTCATCCAATCCTTAGTGATAATGCCTGAGGGATTGTAACCTTATATTATAACCTATTAACATAGTATATAAATAAAAAGCCCATTATTCTTTTTATTTTGTGTTTTTTTATAATTTTTCTCCATTTCTCTGTCTTTCGTTTTGTGTGAAGCATAGAACTAAACTATACGAAAAATTCGAAAAGAATTCATTTAAAAAAGGAAATATTGCTTAAACCTCAGTAATATACTACAGTATCATTATTACTGACAAAATCTGATTCAATTAATGTATTTTATTAATATAATAGAAGGCTTTAAAATTACTCTGTGTATTTGTATTCCTTGTGCACTCTTTGTGAGTATTTGCATTCCTTGTGCATTCGTTTGTGATTGCATTTTTTAAAATACGAATAAACGCATTCGTACATTTTACATGTATTAAATAATCGCTTTAGAAATCCTCGCTTGGGTAGATAATGTTTCAAATCATGAATGCTAAACTATTTCATTCAATGCTCAAGTTTAAACCTGCATAACTGCAATACCAAACAATTCTAAAGGACACAATAGATCTTCGATATAACAATTCTGTCAGATTAATCGTCCACAACTGTACATGATATGTCATAGACCTTAAATTCTAACTAAATCATTTGGCTTTTGTATCGAATAGAATCCGAATTGTAGTGTTCAGTCCAGTAACGACATTGTTTCGAAACGTTATAGCATTGACTACCAAAACTAGACTAACAGTTTGTATAGTTGCTTCAAGTATGTTTGACAAACCCGCTCTTGAAATGGAACTGCTATCAGAGTTCACTGACAGATTTGTTCTAATCGAATTGTTTTCAACGCACTCTGTTTAAACTGCAATCAAAGTAATCTGGGATAATTTTACAGATAATATTGATGGTTATCAAATGTATGCTAGTTCACAACGTAACTGGATAACAAAGCAAACAGAAAACCTTACCAAAAACGAATGAGAAATTAATAATTTTCTATGCTAAAATAATATTTTCCTTAAACATTGTTTTCTCTAATTATACCGTTCATATGAGAGGGATTTTCAGTGTAAACAAACTAACCCGACTGTATGTGAAGATTTTGTATCTGCTGCCCAATTGCTCTCGCTCGATACATGTCGAGTTACCTTAAAATGTAATTTATCGTCGTTTGACGGTTAATCTAATTGGTGTTGAACCCAATCAACTGTCGCATCGTCGGCTTAGAGCAGAAACTCATTATCTGGCAAACTGGATCTTTACTGTACAGCTGTTTAAAGACACTGTTGGATTTCAGGTAAACAATGTTGCCAGGGTTAAATTTTTTTAATACATTACAATGTAACAATATATTTCTCATCATGAAAATAGGAATTTAGTGTCTCCGAAAAATGTCAGTTAGTGAGTTTCTGCTCTAAGTCGTTGATATATTAATTCGGAATTTATTCTTTGAAATTTTTGCTGTCGAAGTTCTGAAATCGTATTCGGAAAACAAGCCAACTGACGTCACATCTGGACATGTAGACATGTACAGGATACACTTACCTGCAACACTTCACCACACTCAGAAACACTACTTCCACTTAAGAAAATGCCTCTCATTTCTAGCTAGCAAACAGCAGTTTAATTACGTTTCTCATTATTTGAAGCTTTTGGACTGTGAGATTTTTGTTGGTTATCGAATTCCGTGTAACTATCCAAATAAAGATTCAAAACTTAAACGTGTTCCAAACTAGTTAAATCCTGGTGTTAGTGGAAGATTCAAATCGTTCCGTTCATCTTTCTTCATGCTGAAAATAAACCTTTAATGATGTTATATACACGCAAACGCATGATTATAAAACATTCGTTTCTTTCAAAGTTCTATTGCAATTAAAATCGAATTAAAAGCATTTTTATGCTTCATGTTTTGTGAGTAATCTTTTAAAATATTCCTCTCCCCATTAAATGTGTCGTCTGCTCGTAATTTCAACACGCAGGAAGGTAATGAACAATGCTCTTTTTTTCCATCTTTATTTGGTTAAGTAAACGTGTAAACAAAAATGGTTATCTTTATTTAGAAACTGTTTGAGACATTCTCTTTCAACTTTAGCAAGGAATAACATCTTGGATACCCACTTTGCTTCTATCTTTTTCTCAATTAATAAACTATAGGATAATTTGAATAATTACATAAATATGATGTTTAGCGTTGGATCTCGCAGACAATCTCCCAGACAGTTTTCAAATTAGCTGAAATACATTCTTATGCATTCACCTGTACCGTTTAAAAACCATTAGTGTACAAAACTATACATATTTAAATGTTCCATCTTTTTTTATTAATTTGTGCTCTAAATTACTATTGTCCCCGTAGTAAGCACGTAGTCATTTTATACAAAATGAACAAATTTGTCTTTACTCGATTGTTTTAGTGGTTGGATAAAAGTTCGTGAAAAGTAACATAAAGTTCATACAATCTGGAAATTCGATGATTTTAATGGTTCTTGAAAAGAATGGTTCGATAACGGTTCGTGAAAAGCAACTGATTCCACTTATACTCTAGATAATCGACTGTTTTGGTGGTTGGATAACGGTTCGTGAAAAGCAATTCATTCCTCTCATATTCTAGAGATGCGTATTTGAATTCTTAAAAGCATTTTTCGCTGCTATCAATCCCAAATTTTTCCGCCTTTAAATTCACTTCCCCAGGCTGAAGCCTACCCAACTTATCTAGAAATAAAACATTGGTTAGACATCGATAGCATTTTAACCAATACAATATCATTCTACCTTTTAAAAAGTACCTCTGTCTTTTACAAAGTAGCTTAACTTGAAAAGGGCAGTCTTCCGTGGAATATAACGATACTTTTTTCCTGTTGGGATTTTATTGCTCTATGTGAAATACATCCACCCTGTCAGGGCGATGGTCATTGAGTGAATCGAACCATAACGATGATCTAAACTATCATCGTTACCGTATTAAAGTCCATGTCGTGGGATTTCCCCTCCCCGATCTCACATGAAATACCAATAATAACATCAAAGCATTTGTCTTTGTTCCCATTCAGAGCCCAAAACGGCCCGTGTAACGTGGGCGATAAGATGCCCCGAGACCACTAGGGAGTACCTGGAGCAAAGTGGAAATTTCCCCTGGGGTAAATTATACCGAATCCTTCCTTTCCGGAAATTAGGCCTCTAGGGGGGTCTCGGATTTTCCGTACCCCTGTCCGGCAACAGGCACAACTAGTGCACCTTGGAGATTCCGTGTCCCTCAATTAGCCGGAGTAAGTTGAATCAGGAATAACGGGTGTTGGGGTCATTTTTTCTCCTTTCTAGTGATAATGGAAGTTGTGGGAATTCTCTAATCTGTTCGGGAAGAAGGAAAAGACACGCTGTTTTAGTTGACTTCTGTGCTATTTTTGGATGTGGGATTTTCGATTTGGATAAAGCATCCTTTCTCAAACTTTTTCGGTCATTGTGGCTCATTGGTGCCTACTCATGCCTGCGCTAGCAGCCTGCGAGTTGTAGGCGGCGCTGGTTCGATTTCAGTCAGGTGCATTCCTCCCTGGGTATATTTCTCTCTTTTGTGTCAGTAAGACTTTCGTTGTGTGTATCTATTACTTGATATTGTATGTCTTGTGTCTGGCGCAGCATGACCTAATATGGCCCTTTCGTCATAAAACCCAACCAACCCAAACTTTATCGGCTCAACACCGCTTTTTCAAAGACAATTTTTGGGTGCTCCTCCGGAAAACATAATACTAATAATAAATTACAAGGGTAGCACTATGTGAAATTTTTGAATTTCACCCTTATATTCATGTAACTGTGTATAAGTTTAGAATTTCAGAAATCTAATTTGGAAATAAAATTTGGGACTGGAATTATAAAGCTATTTATTAGTACAAAAGATTAAAAATAGATAGACATTTACATACCAGATTGCTCATTATTAGCAATTAATATCAATCAAATCAGAAAAATTAAAAATCATCACTAGTGAGAAGGATGAGCCTGGCATTGTGTTACCAATTTGTCTACGTTGTACTCTACTTTCGTCAGCAGGCTCCTTTGGTCACGGTCAACTTTTTAAGCCGGTGTCTCTATCCAGTCAAAAGACTTGTTACGGCACTAAATCCACGCTCAGTGACGGAAATATAATAAAAAAATTTCTTGCCACAGTCCAGTATAGGATAAAGTGTGGGTTTCTGCTTTTGCAACCAGAATTCCCGGTATCCGTTTTTGAATTTCAATTTTAATTTCATTTGTTGATTTTTTAAATTATGATATACTGCACTTCAATGATATATTGCTTTGCAACATCCCTATTTCCCATGTAATCAGCATTTGCCTCAAGACTCCTTAAACGCCCACAGGAAAGCGATAGCGTCCACTTTGAAAAACAAGGGTTAAAGTATAAATTGTATGCTACAATTTCATGTTCAGGGACGTTATGTGGTACAAGGATTCAAGCCCCAGCCCTTTTTCATTATTTTTTCTTCCAATTATTGGCATCCTTTCTAGGAAATATTTGATTCCAGAATTTCAGGAAAATAAATCATTCTAGGCTTCCTTGTGCTTTAAAATGGACCATCGCCAATAGCCCGTGTGTTGCTCCAGTGCGACGTTAAATAAAATACCTACCTACCTTTTGCTTTAAAAAGCTTAAAGGGATCACCATTACCATTTGAACAATTATTTTTCATTTTACATTTACAACAAAAATTTTTAATATTCCTTATTTTAATGCACATGAAATATACATTACAAAAACATTTAAAGTTACAAATTGTAGCCATTATTACTCGTTTTTAAAGGAAATAAAACTGATCTTATCCGCCAATTAACATTTTATTCATCAGAAGAATAAAAGTGTGTTTCGTAAAATTACCTTTGAAGTCCACCTACTATTCTGCATTTGTATTGATGAAACAGTCGAAAACAATGTTTCATCTTTTGTTTTAAATCAAAATCAGATACTTTATAGACAGGATTTTACTATTTCCTTGCTTGAACTCTTATACTTTTCCTATCCCCAATGGGGCCTTTCAAAGGCAGAATGGACAGCAACAGTTCTATGAACCCGAACCACCGATTTCAAACGACGGAGCCTTTCTTAGTTTTCAAAATTCATGCTCACTGGGACATAACTAATTATTTTCTAATAACGATTCGCCAAACGGGCATGAAAGCTGATTGCCGAAGCCATCTAAACGGCCATAATTGCTTCGGTTTGGCAATGAATGGCGCAAACGCTTCTCCATTGCTACGATGCAAAAGGAAGATCCTTCCGACCAATTGAGATCCCATTCAGAGCGCCAATTTACTTTCCTTTTGCGCCAAACAAACGCTTATGTGCATGTATCGCTTGCCCGAGAAATCTGAAAGAGAAGTGTTCCTATTCAGTGCTGTGAAGTCCTATTCACGGCGTTTGATGACGAACGTGACGTTGCCATAGTTACGCTATCTTGTGAGGCTTCCGGTGCTTCGCGATGTTTGGCGGAGAAAAACATATTTTTGTTAGGGTTTTAACCGAAGATGGCTCGGGATTTTGAAGTTTATTTTTCGCAAAGTGGATCCGCGTTTTGCTTAATATAACGCGGTCGATGGATGTTTTGGCAGCTTGAGGAGACGTGATCTTGTTTTGTTAATTCGTGGATTTTAATGACAGTCAAAGCAAACATTGACATTACCTTTAGTCAGTTTTATACTCTTTTTATTGCTTTGTTGTATTAAAAACTTTACATAGTTTTTAGCTTGACGTGAAAAAATGTATAAAAGAGCTTCTAACTTGAAATTATGGAAACCATGCACAAATTTATGTCGGGGCACGGTAGCCCGGTTGGAAGAATTAGCGGCGAACTAGCACCGGAGGGTTGCTAGTTCGAAACTAGATCCAACCAGAGTGTCATGCACATGGGGGTTGGTGCACGTCAAATCTGTCGTGGCCACAAATGTCCTCATGGTGTGGACGTTTGGAGAGTGGCGTGAAGACACAGGTGTTGACCTCTTCACCTGACCGTGGTTCAAAATTACGAGGTGTTGTCCTCGGATCTTTCTTTTCGCGTTTGGTTCCGGACCGTCACCGATTGCTCCTTTCTGTAGCTCTATTTCGATGTTAATTCCTCTACTTACAAGCTTATGTCCATTTTTTAACGCAAAGGTCTCCCCGTGTTTTGCAACTTTTTTTACCTGGTTACAAGGTTTAGTAATCAGGTAAAATAAGTTACAAAATTGAAATTACAATATTACGAAGAATAAAAAATGACAATGAATAGGAATGATATACAAATTACCTTTCAACCCTCCAAATGGTTTTGACGAGATATCTCGTCCATTAGATCTGACCAATTTCGCTAATGTCATCAATATATTGCGGTTTTTTTTGTGATGACGAGATCAAGATCCGTACAGTTTTCCCTAATGACGAGATATCTCGTCTATTAAGATCTGACCAATTTTGGTAATGACGAAGTATCTCGGCGAGACAACCACCAGGAAGGTTAAAGCATAGACTTTCCTATTCCAAATCTGATGGTGGCCTGCAATCCAATCCAGCCTAATATATAAAACAACTCACCGCTTCCTCCGATGACAATTCAGACCAGTTACAGCAGCCCTACCATTGATTTGCTGCATCCTTTACTACGGCATGTCTCGTTTTTATAGCTCGGACTCAAATGGGCGAGAGTCTTACTGTTCTCGGCGAGTATTGAAACTTGTACGTTTTATTTGGTTCGTGTGACCAATACAACTATGTGGCCCCTCTTCCTGCGTCGCCATGGAGATTTCGGGAATTTATTGACCTCGGTTTGCAGGGAAGTTAGTTGGACATGCTGTTGAGTTAAGCCAAGTCGACCAGCTAATGGCCCGAGGACATTATCACTGGAACTCATCTTTTAGGAAAAGGGGACAAACACCAAGTAAATGAGATTCAGTATTGTATCCGCAGGGATTCGACCAATCATTGGGATATTTTGGATACTAGAACGATCAAGAATTGAATCCAGTTTAATCAGTGCATATCAAAGTTTCTCAAGTCATAGTAAAATACGCGTAGATATATCTTAACCCTCTGACACGATCACACGTATATCTGTCCTTCAACTTACAGTCCTCCCTTCATGGCTTTTAATCAGTTTTGACCTTCTTGACCAATCTTATGATTCCTTCAACCAATGGATATAGTTATTTGGTCAAACTGTTTCCTTATTATTACTGTTTGTTGTTCGTTTTGCGAATTGTTTGTTATGTCGTAAAAGCAAAACAACACTACACGGAAAAAGAGGGTTAAAACAATCGAAAAAGGTCTTAACCCTCCTGGTTTCGACGAGATATCTTGTTCATCAAGATCTGAAAAAATTTGCTAATGGCAAGATACCTCGTCATCAAGGTAGGTATGTATTTAATTAACGTCACACTGGAGAAACACATCGGGCTATTGGCGACGGTCCGGGATCATCCCCCGAAGGAAAAGAACCGAGGACAGCACCACGTAATTTTGAACCACAGTCAGATGACTAGGTAACACCTGAGCTACTTCGTCATCAAGATATTGTCGACTTTTTATGACGGGATCAAGGTCTGGTTAATTTTCCTTTAATAACGAGATATCTCGTTCATCAAGATCTGGTCAGCTTTGCTAATGATTGCTTTTTTGATGATATATCTCATCAAATCACCAGGATTAAACGCGATGTATATTCAACATAACAGCAATTTGATTATAATTTTTTAATAGGATCCGCTCGAGAACATGTAGGAAACGTTTGTACAATACTGTCTCTTTTCCAAATTTAAATTAGAGATATTTTAGTGACAGTTGGGGTGGCTGGATGAGGAATCTTCCATGTGCAGTAGATTTTTATAACTCTCTATGGCTGATAGTTTTTTTATGACGTATGAAATCATTCATCGGTATCTAGTTTAGGGCGAATAGGGAAACAAGAGAGAAAACTGTATCCTCAATATTATTCTCTGAATACAAATCTGTTTGACCTTAAAATTGCTTTTTGGTGTAATGTAAGAATTTTCAATCTATTTACTCTGGCTGAGTCTGGTATTATTATTAAGTTAGGCGAAGAGAAATTAAATCAGGCCAAAAAACATTTAACCCTCTGAGTGTCATGAAATTTCCGAGTAGTGTAAGATGCTTTTTAGCCACTACACACATAAGAACTCAATAACCACATCTATTGGTTGAAAGAATAATAAGTGGCCAAAACTGGTTAGAAATAATGCAGGGAAACGGGTTATGAGTGTGAATCGCTCAAAGGGGTTAACTGAAAAGGAAATGAGAATAGCGAAAAATGAGAGTTTTAGATTTTAAGCATTGTATGAAATACACTTTTATGTAACATAAGAACATATCAGATTGCTGTTTAAGATTATAAATCAAAGGTATAGTACGCTTTTGTACTATTACAACAATTGTTATGGAGGTTATCGACTTATGCAGGAATATCTTAAGACAAAATAGCACTGGTAGTATAAGTATGCAGATTCTAGAAAAATGTTGGTATTTTAAAAATACAAAATATGCGCTAACATTTTAACACTACTTAAAACAAATTATTAGTTTTAAGCCTAAGCTAATTTAACAGCTTAAAACGAATTATTAGTTTTAAGCAGTGTTAAAATACACTGCTGGCCACCCAAATTGCAACACCAAGAAAGACAAGAGATATCACAACAAAATTTATTTTGTAGATAACATGTTGACCAAGTATCAAATGATTAAATTTATAGACTTCTGTGAAGTGTGGTTCCTGCCAAAATTAGTAGCCAGAGTAGCCGCCATTGTTGGAGATCACCGCTGCCACACGCCTCGGCATTGATTCAAAGAGACTTTGGATGTGTTCTTGGGGTACAGCAGACCAAGCAGCTTCCACACGTTGCCAAAGTTGATCTGGTGTGGCAGCTGGGGATGTATTCTGGGTCAATCGTTGAGCAACCATGGACCACATGTTTTCTATCGGCGAAAGATCCGGAGAGCGAGCTGGCCAGGGAAGCAATTCAATCTGGCGATTGACGAAGAACCCTTGGACAATGCGTGCCACGTGTGGTCGCGCATTATCCTGTTGAAATATGGCTGTGGGCAAGCCCTGAAGGTAAGGAAGGACAACTGGCTCCAACACCTCGGAGATGTAGCGCTGGCTGTTTAAAGTACCGGCAATGCGTACTAGAGGAGTGCGAGAGTGATATCCAATACCGCCCCATACCATAATACCCGGTGCAGGACCAGTGTGGCGGTGCATAACGCAGCTGTTCAGCATCCTCTCTCCACGGTGTCTCCAGACTCGAATCCGACCATCGTGGTGTTGCAGACAGAAGCGTGACTCGTCAGTAAAGACAATTTCATTCCATTCTGCCGTCCACATCCTTCTTTCATCGCACCATTGGCGGCGGAAACGTCTGTGGTTCTGCGTCAAGGGTAGACGAAGCAATGGACGTCTTGCGGACAGACCATTCTGCTGTAAACGGCGTCGAATGGTACGCGCAGACACTGGATGATGCGGTACAGACTGAATGTGCTGTGCTATGGTTCGTTATGTGGCTGAGCGATCCGTCACTGCCATACGCACAATATGCCTGTCATCACGTGAAGTGGTGCACTGAGGTGGATGCGATCGAACACGTCGGTCCGTCGTACCCTCCTGCATCCAATGATCACATATCCGCATTACAGTTGTTTGGTTTCGTCCAACACGACTACCGATTTCCCTGAAAGATAATCCACAATCTCGGTAGGCCACTATTCTTCCTCTGTCGAACTCGGATACTTGATCAAAAGATGATCGCTGTTTTCTACGAGGCATAATTGATCGTTTTTTTGAAAAAACCACAAGAAAAACACAATTGCCGTACTTGAAATCGTCGAAATCTCCAAGCCTTAAATAGCGCTTTGAAGTGGCGCCACAGGCGCGCGTGATGTGCGTCTGCGCTGAAATTCTAATCATTTGCATATCTCACCTCCGCTAATGCATGTTGTAAATTTCATATTATTTACATGCTTCCTTCAGGGTGTTGCATTTACGGTGGCCAGCAGTGTATCTCATCCAAAACAGTAAATTCACATGTATAAAAATAGTTTAAAATTAGATTATTTTTATTTTGTAAACTAATGCATTTATGTTGAAAGGAAGTGTGTTAATTCCTTTTTATACAAATTTCGCGTTCGAAATTGTATAAAATGATCTCAATTGTTACTAGGGATTTTTACCATGCCTCGTCCAAATTAGAATCTTTAACCAACCTCTAATACCGTTTCGAATTCCGAATACTTTAAAACGAATTTCATGTTTCAATTTAGTTCTTTCATTTCGCCTCTCTGAGCAAACACTAATTTCCTCATCTGTTTGATTTCAAAACGAAAAAAGCAGAGGTCTTGATCTACTTAATCAGAAAAGCAAACTTGCATCCTCCGCTTCTTTCCCATGCAAATTTCATTATCTTGCAACGTCGTTTCCGGAGTTGTTTACTTTCTAAAAATCCTGTTTGCGTTTAATGCGTTTTGTTTGATTTCAGGGTTCCCGAACGCGGATGGGATAAACAGGATTCATTCTCCCAGATTTTCAATTCTTCGGTGCTTGTTTATTTTTTGTAAAAGACTCCGATAGAAATCTGATTTAAATGCCTCGACGGCTTCCTATCGTAAACAAATTCAAAGTTGCAAAATGCCTGAAGGAGACGAGATTTCAATCTGCATGTGGCGCTTCTGTGTTAACAGTGTTCATTGGGAATCATGTAAAATGTAGTAAATATTACCGGGGAGACTTTTGAAGGTAGTTTCGTGGTATAATCGTGGAGGGGGGGACATCAAGGTGATTTTAGTCAGAATTCTAAAAACAGCTTTTTATAGAAATAATTGTTGCGGAAAAACTTGTTATTTTGCCATTTTTGAGAATTTTACAAGAAATTATCTCTAAGTGTTCGTTTTTTCGCTAGAATGACACTTGATCGTCTAATGCAGCGAGAGAGGAGTTTTAATACGTTATAGTACATTACAGATACTCAAATCTTGCAACATGTCTTCTGAAAATCACTATTTTTGAGTTTTTATTGTTGCAGAAAATGAGCGACATTATACCCTTAGGTAAGCCACGAATTGGTGCTATGTCTGTCCTGAGACAATAAGCATGCTTACCGACATGTTTTCTGTTAAAAAATGGAGTACCTATTAGAATGTCTTATGTTTTGTCGTTCGACCGATTTCATGTGATTTGCCTTTGAAGAGCAGTGTCACACCGCAAAACATGCGTGTTTTGAGTGTTGTTTCTAATCCCTTTGGACAAGGTATAACCTAGATCAAATCCAAAAGGCCATGTTCTACAAGTTGCACAGGGACCAACTCCTAATCATTCGAGACCTGTCCCATAATGGCATTATAGAGAATTGCAACTTAATTTTAATGTGGTATCATAAAGGCTGAAGAGTGATTTAACCTCCGGAGTTGCTTGTTAACATTTAGCTGGGAATTTGGATTGACTATGGACCAAATATCGCAATTCTAAATTGCAGATCCTATTTCACAATTAAACGTAACGTTATAAGAATCTTCGGTATTTTTTCTTCATTCTTTTGAGTTGTGACAATTTCCCAGGGTTAGGGGTAATGGTAATGGTAATTAATTAACGTCGCACTAGAGCAACACAACGGGCTATTAATGACACCAGGGTTAGGGGAGAGCGATGTATTGGCCTCAGTCTTTCAAAAGTTTAGGATCAACTGATAAATTATCAAGGACGTTGTGTATGTACTGGTACAGCCATTGGCGTAAGGTATTGAGATCTGCATAACGCTCATTCGAACATGAAAAATGACAAATTCATGGCTTTTGACATTCATGGCTAATGACGACGTGGGGAATTTCTGCAATAGAAATGAGCAAAAATACGCTCTGCTAATCTACTACGGTCCACTGAAAGATAAAAAAAACTTCTGGCAGTTCAAATAAACATCATTATCTCAAAGAGCAGTAACAATAATTCGGATGGCACGTTTTTGCAATAAGAAAATTGGAAAGTTGTTTGAGGCAAAGACAAATCAAGTTCGACCAGTGGAACTAACACAATAACATCGTAAAAAAACATTTTTTTATCATCCGTCCTGAAATGCTTTTTTTCCAGAAGAAAGCGAAACATTCTACTAATCGTATAAAGAAGTGCGAGAGGGGTGATGGTTGGGGATGGAAGTGAAATGAAATCAAACTGGAGGCGCGCGTGAAAGAAATATTGATGCCAATCCGTAGAATGGAATTCGACGGTATATTTTCTTCTTAAGGGGTGGGGGATGTGGTATGCGCAGAATACGGATGTCTTGTCACGAGTAAATCTGGAGTCACAGCCAGTCGAGTTGAACGGGGAATTCTTTTGTGTTAATTCCTTCACGTTTGTGAAATTTAATACTGTTATTTATAGTTCAAAGGCAAACTTATTGGTGTGCGAATTAAGTTATTACTTTGTAAAGTAAATATGTTCAGGGTCAACTCAAGTTCTACGACAGTGATGGCATTTTTGCCATAGCGGTTTGAAGAGACAATGCTTTTTATTTGGCAAATTTTCTTGAAATATTACTAGAAAACTCCGGCCCCTGCTTTGTGGGCCGCGGTAGCCCAGTTGGAAGAGCAACGCATTTTCAAGTGGCAAGTTGCGAGTTCGAAACTCGGTCCGTCATGTAAGCGGGAGCTGGTGCACGTTCAAAATGCCTTTTCTTCGATTTGATCCCGGACCGTCGCCAATAGCCCGTTGTATTGCTCCCAGTGCGACGTTAATTAAAATACCTACTTACAAAATCAATCGGGTTGCGGTAGCCCGATTGGAAGAGTAACGGATTAGCAACCAGAGGGTTGCGAGTTCGAATCCAACCGAAGTCCGTCTGGCAGAAAGGGGCATGGTGCACGTTAAATCTGTCGGGGCCTCAAATGTCCTCACGTTGGCGTGGAAGTTTGGAGAGAGGGGTACCAGCTCAGGTGCTCTCGTCATCTGACGTTTGTTCAAAATTACGAGATGTTGTCCTTGGATCTTTCATTTCGGGATGGATTCCGGATCGTCAATAGTCCGTTGTATTTCTCCAGTGCGACGTTAATTTAACTACTTATCTACCGGCACTTTTTTTTACATAGCATTAGATTTTTAAATTGTATTTAGAGTTTTTATCTCATACTGTTTTACACTATCAACTATTTTCATCTGCTTCAAGCCAATATCCACACCATTATGTTTTTAATTGTACCGTTGGTTTATTTTTAATGTAGTTGAATAGCATTTTTAATCTTATAACGACTCTTCATGCTTTTAACAAAAGTTTCTTAATTTTTTTTGTTGACCAACTCATTTTTAATATACTGTTAATTATTAGTTTAGGTGTTTAAATTTTGTGCTGTTAAATTGAATCCCTACTATTATTCTTTTTCTTGATAGATTTGTTTTAATCTGGTATTATTAAATTTTATTTTGTCCAAAATAATGAGTCATTATTTATAAAATGCTCAATTTTTGAAATCTTAGCTTAAAATTACGTGTCTTTTTGCAATAATATTCTGTGTACAACAATGAGTAAGATTTTAACATTTCTAAATTCCTAACTCAAATTTACGTGGTGTTGTCCTCGGTTCTTTCCCTTTGGGATTGATCCCGGACCGTCACCAATAGCCCGTTGTGTTGCTCCAGTGTGACGTTAATTGAAATACCCCCCCCCCCCTAACTCAAATAATTTTGTACCGATCAATCTAAGTTTGTCATTTTATAGATTATGGGGATCTTATAATAAGTAAACGAAGTTTCATTATTGTGGAGTAATTACTTTTTGAGAAATCTTATGGATGGCAACAAACTCTAAAATAACACTTGGACAAGATTAGTTATATTTTTGTTCACAAACATTAAAGTTTCAACGATAGAATAATTAAATTGTTTTCCATTTTAAATTTCCATCCATACTATCAAAGTTGTAAATTTTAAAATAATCCACCGATAGATATTTTTTTATAAAACTTGGAAACTTCTATCTTTTCACTGAGTCCGGTCTCCACTTAATTTCCATTATTGAAATGGCGAAGTTTTTTTTTTACCATGCTCCATTGAACCCCAACAAACCAAATCATTATTTTACCTTGTTTAGTCTAGAGGAAATCGATTTCGTTCAACACATATAACAGGCACCATACTACTACATTTTTGTATTTGTATTTTGCATTAATTTAAAAAGTCTGCATCTAAATCTTTTCACTCCGCTTTTCCTGTGCCTATGCAAAACTTGCCGTATATATGCGGCCTACTTTCAAATTGTTTTGTTCAAATTTTTGACGACTGAAAATATATTTATAAGATAGAAATGGGCCTGACAGGTTCGACAGGATTGAAGTGCGAATAGACGGTGCAGCTTTGTCTACCAAAAGATACTTCAAGGTGGAGATAGGTTTCATTGCTCGTATACTACTGTATTGTAAGTTCATTTTTGTAGTTGTGGGCATCACAAGTCCTTCAATTGGATAAGCGTATGTTACGGCCGTTAAAATATCAAAATTTAAAACCGTATGGAAAAAGCACCGATCTATTTTAATTCACACACTTCAGGTGAGAAGTTATTCATCGGATGTTTTACGCCAATCTATCAAAGAAAAAAGTCTCTTCATTTCGAACATTGTAACTACATCTAAGAAATTACATTGAAATGAGAAGCATCCTCAAGTTTTTTTTATTCCAACATATCCTAATTAGCATTCATCTCATTTTGTAGTTCTGACAGGATTCCCTCATAACCTATCACATCGTTCATTTCTATCACGAATGTCATAAAATATCCGGCAGTAACAGGCAGGAAATTATTGTATTTTGTCTGGCTAGAAATCTGACAAAATTTAAGACTATTTTATTTTCGCGATTAGACTCAAGAACAAGACCATCACCAACTGGCAATAATCACCAATTAGTGATAATTCTGGAGTATGGTAAACCGGTCGTAGGTCTGCTACATGCACTTCCACTGGAGCTCAAGTGAAAGGCATCCAATATTAAATGTTGGTCTATCCAAACAGCCATTTCACGATGAAAAGTTTTGTCGCCAATTTAGCAAAGGGCTGGTAACCTGTGCTGAAATTTTACCCATTTTTACTAACGTTTCTAATGAAATTGTGATTAAAAAACACATTTTAGTAGTCCTTCAATTTGAAAATCGTTTTTAGTTTGGGCTACTAAAATAATAAAATTTAAAACCCTACTTGAAAAAACCGAACTATTTTGGTTCACACAATTCAGGTGAGAAGTTATTCATTGTACGTTTCACATCAATCCATCATGAAAAAAAGGTCTCTCACGGCATCTATTTTTCATTTCGAACAGTGCAGTAACATCTAAAAAATGACGTGAAATGAGAAAAATTCCAACAGTTTTTTATCCCAACATATCCCAATTAGCATTCATCTCATTTTGTACTTCTGACATAGTTCCCTCGTATCCTATCACATCTCCCATCGCTCTCGAATGTCATAAAATCTCCGGAAGTAACAGGCAGGACAAAGTAGGAAAAAAATCCCATTTTTTCTCTGATGTCTTCTGAATCTTTTCATCTCCCCAAAATGCTTTTCATCGTGTTTTCAGCCGTGCTATCCTTTCCGTCACACCCTGTGACGGGAAGCTATTCACAGCTTTCATGTCTAATGGGATCTACTCAGTAATGAGAATGTGGTTAATTTTGGGGGATTTCCTGCCAGGACGAATGGTTTCTCACGAGAATTTAGATGGAGTGAATTCTCTGGCTACCGGGTGGGCTACAATGTAGATGTGACTGACCTGTCTCAAAATTAAACGTTTGAGAGTATATTTGCTTCAGTACATTGGGATGATTGCCCATCAATCATTTCAACTCATCCTACTATATTTATTTCATACTGTCTGATCCGTACATTGCATTTGCGCTAGTATCTTAATTTCTTATATTTGTCGATGACAGTATCATTCATTATAGATACTCACGCGTTATAGATGAGCATCGATATATGACATTCAATGCAAATAAAGTAAAATTAGACAAAAATATAAAGCATTTCACGCGCCTTACTCTGGTGGTAATTTTTATTTCCACTAAAATGCATACCTCCGTCATATTACCCTCAGGGGCACTTCTTTATGTGTGTACGGGCTGCGCGAACCCGAGGTACCCTAGTGATCTATTATTTTCCCATGGGGCTTACTGCCTTTGGCAAACATGAGGTTCACGACCCCAGGAGGTTCATGCGATTTTTTTCTACTTTCTTTACACAATTACTCTATATTGTCTGGTTTGTGTTTGGCGCAGCTTGGCCAAATATGGCCCTTGAGCCATAAACCCCAAACCAACCACATTTTGCCTCTGAACGTCAATTTTATCTCATTCATTTGTGAAAGGCCATTAGATATTTTTTTGTCGTCTAAACCCATTTTTGGGCTCGCTCATATTTTTCTTTCTACTCTGATTTCTATCTTCCACATTTCTTATTGCTTTCTGTAATCAGACTGATGAAAAATTTCATTAGAGAGTAGTGGCTCCGTGTAGTTTTAACAATATTGTGTAGCGCCATAGCTCAAATCAAGCAAATTCACATTAAAGGAAAAATGGGAAATGAATCCGTTAACTATTAATTTCATATTGTTTATATCCGTTTGCTGCAATACGAATAACATCGATTTCCGTGCCACGTACACTGTGCTGTACTTTGTTTTGACTGGCGTGAAGTGAATCGCTTGTTATACTCTGTATCACGGTTGAAGTTAAATAAAATATTTAAATTCGCACAATAAATAGAATAAATTACGATGTTTAGTGAAAATTAAACTGCTCGTGCGCTTATATTCAAGAGCTTATCTACTGGTGAGTGATCAATATATATGATAAAATACTAGGAATATATTTTACTAAAACAAATGGAATCAAAAGTAAAATTTTCTATTTATATATATATATTTTCTCAGATGATAATTAGTCATTCAGAAGTACAAATTTGATGTATGTTTTGCAAACGATTTTTATTAATGTTTTAATTTCCTTAGTTTCAGAATTAAACGATGTATTCATCATTATTGATATTCTTTTGCTATATGGCAACAAAAGGTGATAGAAAACAATGAATTAATAGTTCCTTTAAAATTTCGGTACGTTAAGATTCTTGGAATTCGTTCATGGAATAATAATGTTTAATTTAAAAAATATTAACTCTTACCACGCTATCCTGTTCTATCGCCAAAGAGAATATGCACGCAAGAATCTACAGACATAAGTTGAGTTGTCATCGCAATACCATTGATATATATATTGTCTATTTTGCATTTTGTGAACCATTTGAATTATTTTATTTTGAAAACAGCAATTCAAAAATACGTTTCAATGCTTATTCATTGCTTACGATTACTCCGCAAAGGAATAAACGCTCAAATAAGCAGTGAACGATTTATAGAGCCCGTTGTAACTCTTACATCAACAGACTTTACAGCAAGTAGACGCATAATTTTATTTGGCATTTGGTTATTTTAGTAACGGCTAACGAATTCTCACCCCATCCACATTATTTAATTAACTGAATTAATTTTTTTTCGATATTAATGATTGCTGGAATTAGATTAATACCGCGATTGTCCAATACATATAGAATTTCAGTTTTATAAATTTATATTGTTACTATTCTAAGTGTACTTGTTCACTTATCAAAACATGTGTTCATGTATATATCACTATATTTTCATTGCATTATGTAATTAATGGGACGTCAATAACTCCTATGCTGTACTACCACTTACGATCATATTACTAACTACCATATTCACATTGGTGTGCTTCGTTTTGTATATCTATTCATTTTATGATATAAATAATCTTTTTATATAAATTTGTACCGTGACTTTTACGAAACACAGTCCTCTTATGATAGGTACTCTGGTAATTGGGCTTTAAAAAGCACTAATTAAATACCTGTAAAATACTGGTCTTGGAGTTTGAGTATTACTGTTACTGAAACATAATTACAGGTTTTTTTAATCTTGATGGTTTTAGAAATTTGGTTTTGTTTTGTTTTTAAGATCTAACTTCAGGGATCAATTTATACGGCTCTAGTAGTCAAATGCCTTCAAAATGGGTTGGTTGTATTGAGTTTTATGGAGCAAGGGCCATATTTAACCAAGCGCCTTCAACATGGGACATAATGTAGTCAAAAATATACCCTCATTAGTAAGTTTTGCCGCCAAGTCTAAGGTTAAGTAACCATGACAGAAAATTCCACATGCTCTAAAAGCGATTATTTTGTTTTTGATTAATTTGATGATTTAAGGGGGAAAATCAAACTATTCTCGAGTTAGAAAAATACTTTTTACTGTTTGTCCATATTCTTCCGGAAAAGAGTATCTCGACTGAATATCATCGAAAAATTATGTCGTACTGATATTTCTGGTGCAGTATAGAGTACCTTGATTATTATTCGCACTAGCAGTAGTACTTTCTTGGCTAACTAAAAAAATTATACATACCGACCTTTAAAAAGCTGTTTACAAAAGTATGTATCATATACTACTTTTGGTACATGCTTTATTACTATTATTGGTATATACTTTTATGGTAATGCTTCTTGAGAGTATGCTAAGGTATATTGAGTATGCATACTTAAAAGTATGCTATATACTTTCGGTATATACTTTTATTACCATATTGGTATCTGGTGTTGATAAATATCAAACACTTAATGTATGCAGCCTGAAACAACCATCAACTCGCCTTTTTTGACTTGCCGGATATGATATTTAACTTGAGATTGATTGCACATTTTGGTGCTTTCTAAATCCTAACTACATCCTTAGAGATTATTGTACTGATTCACCGAAGTGCAATCCAGCTGCCTTTCTGCAACAAAAATGTGAAAGTGTTCCTACCATCTTCAACCCTCAGTGTGTACTCACGCAATGAAATATGACCCAACTAACGAAATTAGGGCTGAACCCCAGCACAAATTAATGTCATTTGCGATGTCAGTCCCCCCTTGAAGTGCGGCCCCTTAATAACAGCGTTCGTGGCAAACACCCCTCTTCGCCATACATGACACCGTGAATTTGGGAGAGGGCTTCCGGCAGAATGGATCCAAACCGTGGCCCTTTCTTGTCTACGTCCCAACACTAATAGCTCCTCACCAGTCCATTCGATGCGCCGTGCGAGCGTGATATGATGTCCATCACATTTGCATGCATTTCCATGAAAGTACGTCTTTGCTGCAGCAGTGACATTCAGCCATAAATGGTTGAATGGTAAAATTGTTTGGACACGGAAGAGGGTCCTCTTGGTTGCGTATGTTGATGAGGATGTTTTCAGAGGTGTGTGGAAGTCGGATTGGATAGAGCGCAGTCATTAAGCGGTTTCGTTAAGTTGGTTGTTAATGTCTTGGGTCTATCAATTGCTGGATTGCTTATTGTATGGAGTTGTCGATGATGTTGATTTATTTATATGAGGAATGTTTTTCTTCCGCCACTTAGATTGTACAGAAAGTAAATGAAGAAAATTACCATACTGATTTTACTGGAAGGACCACTAATAATAAAAGTATTGGGTTGAAATTTATATATTTGTTTGGTCAAGTGGGTTGTTAATGTCTTGGGTCTATCATCTGCGGGAATGCTTATTGTAAAGAGTTGTCAGTGAAGCTTATTTATATGAGGAATGTGTCTTCCACCATTTAAATTGTACATAAAGTAAACGAGGAGAAACTACTAAACTGATTTTACTGGAAGAATCACTAATAGTAAAAGTATTGGGTCGACATTTATATGTAACATTTCCATGAAGATAAAAGATATTTTCAGAGGTGTGTATGGAAGTCGGGATAGAGTTCAGCCATTAAGCGGTTTGGTTAGTGGGTGGTTACTATCTTGGGTCTATCTGTGGGAATGCTTGTTGTAGGGAGTTGTCGATGAGGATGATTTATATATACGAGGAATGTTTTTTCCACCACATAGATTGTACGTAAAATAAATGAGGAAAACTACCATAACGATTTTACTGGAAGAACCCCTATTAATAAAAGTATTAGGTTGAAATTTATCTAACATTTCCATGAAGAGATTGAAGATGTTTACAGAGATGGTGTAGAAGTCGGGATAGAGTGCTGTCATAAGCAGCTTGATTGAGTGGGTTCTTTGTGTCTTAGGTCTGTCATCTACGGGAATGCTTATTATAGGGAGTTTTCTGTGACGCTGATTTATATGAGGAATGTTTGTTATGTATGATTTTATGTAGTGGAGGGTTCCGTGGCCTACTATTTGGCTTATCAATGACCAAAAGGAGTGGAAATAGTAATGTAAATGCATGTAGAAAACCAGCTATCTCTTTGCCATGTATGCATTTGATGAAAATTTGCTTTCTGTAAGATAATTAAGAAGCAACATATCAAAGTAGTTATTAGACCCAAAACGTATGTTCCACAACTGAATTTTTCATATTCGAATAAAAATGTATTCAATACTTTATAATGGAATAATTCAGTACAGGGACCCTACGGGGGAGGTTCGCTGGTGTAGCACTGGGGCCGTGGTCTTGGAGAATGTCAAAAAATTTTGTACACTTCGGCGAGTTGTCATTTGAGTGATTTTGGTCGAGTCGATTTGTTAAATCAGGGGGAAGATTAAACGTAAACAATGCGTTTTCCTAATTGGCGTAGTTTCTGACTCCGAGTTTATCATTCGGTGCCAGAAGCCATTGCAGTGAGTATGAATTGGAGAGACAAATATCCACGTATGGCGTTCGCTATATGTGATTTTGAGTTTGGCAACCCTTTCCTTGCGAACTTAACCACTTTTGTACAAATGATTTTCTCAAGGTCATGTATCCTCTCGCTGAAGCCGCTTTATACTCTATATGTAAGTGTTATGTGATTAAGTTCGTGGTTTACGGGCGTATGTATCACACCTGCTCTTGATCTTGATAATTCTTATCGCTACAATGATAGAAAATACACTTAACAATATCAAATTTACAGTCACGGAAAAAAACGAACCACCCCTCATTCGAGCAATTTTAACAGTAAAGAAAATTCAAAGATTGCGTTTGACAGGAACTAACGTCATCTATAAATTAAAATGCATAAAATTTGCATAAGGGGCCGTCTTCATATTTAATTGAGCACCAACTTCATCATTTCCTATAGAAACCCCCTATTTCGACACACAATTTGGAATCTATATCAAAATTTAACTTCAGATACCAAATTTCATGTCATTAGGTCTTATCGTTTCGAAGTTATGAGTACAGAAAGATTGGAGCTCCTGATGTTAAATCAGTTTCTTAGACTTTTAAGGATATCGTCCTAAATAACATTTCTATAGCGCTGATATTTTGTACCATATAACTGTTAAGCAACCCGAACAAAATCCACCTAATATTTTATTTTAAAAATAGTTTTTAGCA
Organism: Meta bourneti; assembly: GCA_933210815.1. Lineage (NCBI taxonomy): Eukaryota > Metazoa > Arthropoda > Arachnida > Araneae > Tetragnathidae > Meta > Meta bourneti. Next base: position 66,569,107 of record OW119928.1, read on the forward strand.
TGCGATAATGATTATTAAATTAATGTTAGAAAAAATTATGAATTGGATTCTTACTATGTTTTGATGGGAATCGATTCAGAAGGACTTCTAATATGACAATCAAAATTTCAGCTCATTCCAATCGTTAATTTTTGAGTTACATTAAATTTTCCCCATTATTGCGATTTTAGGGGACAACTAAAAGTTTAAAAAACGTCTGACTAACCTCGGATAATAATTCTCGGATCGTTTGCTCATGTAATTCTCCAATCGTTTTTTTGCACTTGCATAATAAATATAATAATACTCGGATCGTTTGCACGCGCTGACAAATACCTTTGAAATAGTGCTCAAATTTGAAATTCCGGTAACTATAACTAATCTCGATCTACGAATAGCGATTTTTAATGTAGAGATGATCCCTGAAATTGACTGCAACTTTAACATTGAATATCTCCGGATATAAAGATAGTAGTCATGAAATTTCATATTTAGACTAATTTAACGATGCGGAATCTGATTAAGGCATCAAAACATGGCGCTTTCATTGAAAATTTTGTTGTTTGTGCAAAAATTTGATATGTAGACAGCCCCTAATGCAATTTTTTTGCATTCAAATTTGTAGAGGACGTTATTCCCTATTAAATGATATCGTCGAATTAGCTGTACTGAAAATAGGGCTCGAAATAAAGGGGCGGTTCGTTTTTTTTCCGCGAGTGTACATCTAACAAAATCACTTATTTTCAAGACTAATCTTTTATGTAACTCAATAAAAAAAGTTATTCAATATGTGTTTTGTAGAATGGAGGGCTATGTTATATTCGTATTCATTTTTAAAATGACGCCTAGACGCAATAGGTGGCTCCTCCATCTAATCGGGTTTACATGGAATTTACTGCTTCTGGTAAACATGGGGATCGCGACCCCACGATGCCCAAGCGATCTTTCTTTCTCCTCTCCACCCCTTCTTTTCACAATCGCTTGACAATGTTATTCTTGTGTTTGGCGTAGCTTGGGCAAATATGGCCCTTGCGCCATAAAACCCCAAACGAACCAACAAATATAACCGGGATTTTTCTTAAAATTACCCGTCTATGACAAGTTGATTCTTGCTTGTAAAGTCTTTTGAAATGTTGAATTGCTTTCGTGCTTTCAGCAGCATCAGTTTCATTTTAATTCTTTCACTAGTATTATAAGATAATGTAATTATAGTTTAGGTTTGTGGCTTATACTTCTATAGTTATTTCTTACTACATAGCAGAATGAATAAGACTGAGATTTAAATTATTGGTTAAGGGCACCAATGTTTTGATTTCCTTGGACAAGGATTTTAAGCTACCTTGGAACTACACCCCCAAACTGCTTCATAAATTGAAACCCTTTTCTATAATTCGTTGTCTTCAAAATTTTCACTTCATGAAATCGTTGTTAATTCCTTTCTGTATAGTCTTATCTCTCCATAATTCATATCCCAATGGCGTTACCATAATGCTAAATAAAAAATTAGTTTTCTGAATTTTTGACTGTTTTTACACGTTTTCGCTTCTACCCGTGGAATTAATGAAACTTTATGCTAGCTGATTGAACTAACTTCCAACTTTTATTTTTATTTGTATACCAGTTATGTTTTGGAGGTCGCTCCAGCCCATGGATCCACCCCTAAAAGCCAAACATTCATTTTATCCCTTTCTGCCGGTCTGTACTCTAAAATGTACTCAATATCAATGGATATAGTATGTCACTAGTCTAATAAATAAAGCACCACTACTATTGTACATTCGTTTTTCTTCTAGGGATCTGAGCAACAATAGACTGAATATGATCGGAAAAAAGACGCTAAGAGGGGCCCCCCTTCTCAAGAATTTGTAAGTATTGTATTTTTTACTTCCCAATTAATGCAATTTACGAAACGATTTTCAAACGAAAAAATACAGTAGAATCAGGGACATATTTAGAGGGCACCCCACCTCCCGAAATGTTGATGTTGCAAAAATGAATGCTGAAATTAGCTTACTTGATGTAAATCGAAGTTTTACAAAGCCATAAGGCGGAAGTGAACAGGTTTGAAAATTGTCAAATATATGCGCAAGCCAAATGTCACTTTAGTATTCAATTGCTATGTGCTGCTAGATGACTGTTTGAATGGGAAGGGATTGCACAAGACGGGAAAAATCTTGTCTATTCGCCTAGACTTGAGTGACCAAGTACGAATTCCGAGGAAGAGTCCCCGTCGAGTCCCTAAATATTTCAGATGGTTGAAAACAATGAAAAATGCAGGATGGAGCTAATTTAATCGGCGTAAATCGAAGTTTCGTTTCACACAGAGAAAATGCACGTAGAAAACAATCTGAAAGAATCAAACAAATGTATCTGAAAACAATCAAAAATTCACTTAATGTAATGTTAATTTAGTATCACTGTCTTTTGATTGAAAAAGCGCGCCTGACGAGAAGTTTGATCCCCTCTGAAATTATTTTCAGAATACGTGATCGAATAGATTGCATACTAAATGAGGAAAATTATATACTGATATAATCCTTATTTCATTGGAAGAACTATAAGTAATTAAAGTATTAGATTAACATTGATGTGCAACTTTTCCATAAAGATTAAATTGTGGAATGAAAGACTAGACTTAAAAAATTATATTATGACAGTTTATATCATTATATTATATATTTTAACATATGAGTTATGTAGATTTTTTTGAGTAGTATAAGAAATAAAGCGAATATATTTCGTTCATTAAGAAGCTATGCATGATGATTGAATCGTGTTTGCATTGTTTTTTGCTTCGAGACTAGATGCATTTCATGAGATTTCTTTCAAAATCTAAAAAAATTATTGTATGATTCCGCGTTAAGATTACTTCACCAAAGAGTGCAATGTCATCAAAAAAATATTTAATAATTTAAAATAAAACATTTGTTCCGATTAAAAGTACATCACTTTTACATGAAATTCCTATTTTTTCAACACAAGTTACCGTGAATAAAACCACCCCACTCCTATGCCTAGAGCTTGAAGTATTCTTAAAACGACAAGCTCGACCATACTTTTTCAAATCGGAAATTAGAGCAAAGAGTGCAATAATCCAGTTGATATCAGTACAAGTGAAGGTGCATAGGATTTTTATTTCATTGTATAAATAATAAAACTACATCAGCCAGTCTTTGCTTTGACAATTGAATTCCTCAGGTTCATGAAATGGCTCGGAACATGGGATAAAAAATGGTTTTATATGTGCATTTTTACAGCCCTCCCAACGCGATTTTCAATTTTATGAGTAGTATTAAATTGTTGTACATCTGGAGCAAGCACAATATTCCGAATTGATGATCTGCCTGTTGGTTAAATCATTTCAACAGCCCGATGCTCTGCGCTATAAATCACCTTGGGAAAATGTCCCATAAATGCTTCAAAAAACCTCGGTTTTCCAAAGAACAAAAGTAACACAAGCCCCAAAAAGTCTTCGCCGACGTCAAGTTCAACTTTGATCTGCTTTTGCAGCGACCAGAATTCCCCCCCCCCTCTAACGAAATAAATTGTATAAAGAAGAATGAATAATGTTCTGATAAATCTTGCGCACATCAAATAAAAAGACATTTAAGAGCTTCAAACATGGCGGCGACACGAGCCAGTTGCCAGGTTCGGAACTGGAAAGTTGCAAATAACACTGAACGAACTGGCAGACGACAGTTCGCGTATGCTATTTTATGGCAGTTGATATTTTTTAACCTTGCAATCTTGTTTTTATAAATCGATCACTTTCTCTTGTTTAGTTGTGTATAAAATCAAATATTTTTATTTAGTCCTAGCTTTTTTTTTTGAAAAGGCTGAAAAGAATATGGACTTTTTAAACACATTTTTATCGAGTCCTTTTCTTCGATAGTTCGATACAGTGGTGCCTTGGTTAACAACGGCCACAGATAACGACGTACTTAGTTAACGACGAGTAGCTGTTAGAAAAAATATCTTGGTTAACGACACAGGCTTTGGTTAACGACTCTTGATTATGTGAACCTCTATAATTACAAATTAAAAAAAAATTTACACAAGGGTACTTTTTACCAGGTGCTTTGAAAAATGTGAGGCTACCAACATGACCCTAAGAAAATTTTGGAAGAATTCAACATTGCCATAGCAATTAGGCTAATTGTAAAGCTTGGCAAGAAGTAACAATGAAATGTCTCAAAGCAGCATGGGGGAAACTGTCCTTCCTTTGGTAATAAAGAAACTTCAGATGAAGGACACAAATTGGAAAAGAATATTGTGACAACTACTCATGATCTTAACCTGGAAATAGAGGAAGATGTTGAAGGATTATTGGAGATGCATGACCGAAAACTGACTACTGACGAGCTAAAGTAAATTTTTAAGCAGCAATGTGAAGAAAAGGAAAAGTAAATTTCATCTGAAGATGAGGATGGAGAGAAAGAACAAATTACGACTGCTGAAATCAAAAATGCTTAGGCACAGTGGGAGGAAATTCAAAATGTTGCTATGAAATGTAATCCAAACAAATCTGAGGTTATCAAGAACTGCAGATCTATTTAATGAAAAGTTATGCAGTTTTTCAGAAACATTTTAAAAAAGAGACAGAAGCAAACAACCCTAGACATGGTTTTTACAGGTCCATTTGTCAAAAAACTCCAAAGTAAACCCAATTGTCCTTCTGGTGAAGATTGATGATTAAAAACTGTTTTCATGAACAATTCATTTTATTAAAGTTAATTTTTGGGTAGCAAATATAATAAATGATATTTACCCTATTTTTAAGGACATTTTAAAAGAGTTTTATTTGCATTTTTAATATGTACTATGGCTGTGGGGAGTAGCCGGAACAAATTAATTAATTTACAATTAAATCTCAAGGGGAATCGCCCCTTGGATGGATGGATTTTGGTTAATGATTTGGTTAACCTTGGATTTTGGTTAATGACGGTAATCCTGGAACGGATTACCGTCGTTAACCAAGGCACCACTGTAAATTTGGTAACAAATTCACTGTTCTTGGTAATGGGAAAATAGTATCGTTATAGTATAACAAATTGCTTGCATAAAGGTATTTTTGAAAACTTTAAATTTAATTAATTTTGATGGTGGAGAGTCTGATATTATATTTTACTTCATTAAAGTTTGCATGAATAAATATCTAGCCAATGTTTCTTTCTGTTAAATTCAAATGAATCAGGAACTATGAATTAAGCAAAGTCGTTTTTTTAATTTGCTGTTCTTTGCTTAACCTTTGGAAAATAGTCTAGCTTCGTTATTACATTCATACACTAGATTACTACTAGACATACATCAGATGCTAAAGGCACATCTGATTTACCAAATCCTCCATTCATTTTCATTCTTTTAGTTGTATTACTTATTTTAAGGTACTTTACAATACACATGTATGTATTTTTGTTCAATTTTCCAAAGAACTTTGAAACAGTCATAGTCAGACCACATCAATTATAATTAATGTAGAACTGGACGATTTTTAAAAATATTACCAATAGATAAATATTACCAATACATAATTCGTACAACATAGAAGGCTATTTTATAAGCAGCGAGGTGACTTTTAAGTTTTTAGTTGGTATTTAAAATCCTTCCAATATTCACCAGTATAATTGTAAGCTCTGGCTATCTCAAAAACCTTTGATTTTACTTGAAGTCATCCGTTAATGACAACTAATTAGCTTAAAAGTCTTAAATCGTATTAAACATTTAAATATTTTTAATTTGTTTTACGAATTACAAGTTTTTCTTTCTGTTGTGTTGTCTCGTCGTTTTCCTGTACCTTTCGAACTAAAGAATAAATTTATTACAAACATTGATAAATTAGAATAGTTGTTATGCTTTGTAAAACATTTGAGCTCATATAAAATGTAATATTCTCAGTTATTTCCATGTAAACTTTGCATAGGCACTATTAGATTGTTGTACATGACATTCCAATAACTATTCTACATTTTCATAGCTCTCAAAAAGACGCCTCAAAGCGTCGCATTGGAGCACCACGTGGGCTATTGGTGACGGTCCGGGATCAATCTCGAAGGGAAAGATCCGAGGACAACACCTCGTAATTTTGAACCACGGTTAGATGACGAGATCAACACCTGAGCAGGACCCTACTTTTCAAACTTCCAAACCACGCCAACGTTAAGACATTTGACGCCACGACAGATTTAACGCGCACCAGCCCTCCCGTACACGATGATCTTTGGTTGAATCGAGTTTCGAACTCAACCCTCCTATTGCTAATCCGCGACTCTACCAACAGGGCTACCGCGACCCCCAAAAAGAAAAGGAAATTCAATCAGTTATTGCATAGGAATTCTATTTGAGCATCAGATGTCTTACTACATGTTTTATAAAACTAATGAAGTTGAAAGAATTGAGATGATTGACTTTTTCAACTCAGTTATCTGGGTATTTCTGGGTATTTCAATTGACGTCACACTGGAGCAACACAATGGGCTATTGGTGACGGTCCGGGATCAATCCCAAAGGGAAAGATCCGAGGACAACACCACGTAATTTTTGAACCACGGTCAGATGACGAGGCAACACCTGAGCTGGCACCCCACTCTCCAAACTTCCACACCACGCCAACGTGAGGACATTTGAGGCCACGACAGATTTAACGTGCACCAGCCCCCTTTGTACACGACGGTGTTTGGCTGGATTCGAACTCGCAACCCTTCGGTTGCTAGTTCGTTACTCTTCCAACCGGGCCACCGCGGCCCGTTCAACTCAGTTATCAAAAGATATGATCTTTCCATATGCATATAGTTGAATTATTAAGATATCTTCGTCAGTGGGTTTTCGAAATGGGAGAAAAACAGAATTCGATTTAAGAATAGAACTTTGCCTTCCAAAAATTTAATACCCAATTTGGGAATTATTTGACCTGACTTTAAAATCTAAGCGAAAAGGAAATTTCTATTTGTATGGAAACCGTACTTATATATATATAAAAGGTTGAAAGACCTTTTTATGTGGTAAGAAAAATGTATCCGATTTGGTTTCTTTCCTATTTCAGGCAAATGGACAACAACGAGATTACCTGCGTAGATGATATTTCTATCAGAATGCTGAAGGACATGGAATACTTGTAAGTAAACACACAAATCCTTTAGTTTTCTTATTTTTAAGGATTTTATTGCTGTCTAACATTGGATTTGTCGAAAATATAAAGGTAAACACATTTGTTAATATTTACATCATTATTTACTTTGCGTATTTCTTTATAAAAGCAACTAGCAATTTATTTCAAGTAACTTTTAAAATATAGTATCATGAATGTAACTTTCAAAATATAGTATCATGAATGTAACTTTTTGACTTCTGAATCATTTAATCTAGTTCATTTTTACGTTTAGTGTTTTTTCTTTCTTTGTTGGTAGGGCCGCGGTGGCCCGGTTGGAAGAGTAACGAACTAGCAACCGAAGGGTTGCGAGTTCGAATCCAGCCAAACACCGTCGTGTACAAAGGAGGCTGGTGCACGTTAAATCTGTCGTGGCCTCAAATGTCCTCACGTTGGCGTGGTGTGGAAGTTTGGAGAGTGGGGTGCCAGCTCAGGTGTTGCCTCGTCATCTGACCGTGGTTCAAAATTACGTGGTGTTGTCCTCTGTTCTTTCCCTTTGGGATTGATCCCGGACCGTCACCAATAGCCCATTGTGTTGCTCCAGTGTGACGTTAATTGAAATACCCAAATACCCTTTCTTTGTTGGTAGTGTTAAGTCTACTTTCAGCTCACTCTGCTTTGAGTAGCTTGGAAGACCAACACCTTTGTGCAGACTTCGTGCTGAAACTAGAATTCCTAAAAGCCCGCAACTTCTAATCCGTACCTTATTTTATTACTAGTGATATTTCTATTGAGTAAGGAGTTCGAATCCTGTTTTAATAAACTCGTTTTTATAACATGATGATTATTGAACACCAGTGTGTCTCTCCAAGACAGCTGCATAAATTTTAAAACTTTGAGATCCTCATACCAAATCTTTACACCCTTTCAATTCATTACCCGAACTGCGGGGAAGTGGAGACCATTGGTTGAAACTCATCTGTACAGAGACTCCAGACGAGAATTATCACGAACCATAAGCCCAGCGCCTCACAATATTGAATCTTTTTTAGATTTTAAATCAAACATCTTTCCTGAAATGAGAGCACTTGAAAATTTTTTGATCAAAACAAAGATTTTAAATCAGTATTGACTTAATTTAATATCTGCCTAGCTAAAAGTCAATATTCCCATGGATCAATGCCAAAGCAGGATATCACCTGTAGCAAAAGACACCCCCTCCCCAAGAACTTTCCAATTCTAATTCATTACCTATGTGAATGCTACTTTATAATCTCAAATACACTGCTGGCCACCGTAAATGCAACACCCTGAAGGAAGCATGCAAATAATATGAAATTTACAACATGCATTAGCGGAGGTGAGATATGCAAATGATTAGAATTTCAGCGCAGACGCACATCACGCGCGCCTGTGGCGCCACTTCAAAGCGCTATTTAAGGCTTGGAGATTTCGACGATTTCAAGTATGGCAATTGTGTTTTTCTTGTGGTTTTTTCAAAAAAACGATCAATTATGCCTCGTAGAAAACAGCGATCATCTTTTGATCAAGTATCCGAGTTCGACAGAGGAAGGATAGTGGCCTACCGAGATTGTGGATTATCTTTCAGGGAAATCGGTAGTCGTGTTGGACGAAACCAAACAACTGTAATGCGGATATGTGATCGTAGGATGCAGGAGGGTACGACGGACCGACGTGTTCGATCGCATCCACCTCAGTGCACCACTTCACGTGATGACAGGCATATTGTGCGTATGGCAGTGACGGATCGCTCAGCCACATCACGAACCATAGCACAGCACATTCAGTCTGTACCGCATCATCCAGTGTCTGCGCGTACCATTCGACGCCGTTTACAGCAGAGTGGTCTGTCCGCAAGACGTCCATTGCTTCGTCTACCCTTGACGCAGAACCACAGACGTTTCCGCCGCCAATGGTGCGATGAAAGAAGGATGTGGACGGCAGAATGGAATGAAATTGTCTTTACTGACGAATCACGCTTCTGTCTGCAACACCACGATGGTCGGATTCGAGTCTGGAGACACCGTGGAGAGAGGATGCTGAACAGCTGCGTTATGCACCGCCACACTGGTCCTGCACCGGGTATTATGGTATGGGGCGGTATTGGATATCACTCTCGCACTCCTCTAGTACGCATTGCTGGTACTTTAAACAGCCAGCGCTACATCTCCGAGGTGTTGGAGCCAGTTGTCCTTCCTTACCTTCAGGGCTTGCCCACAGCCATATTTCAACAGGATAATGCGCTACCACAAGTGGCACGCATTGTCCAAGGGTTCTTCGTCAATCGCCAGATTGAATTGCTTCCCTGGCCAGCTCGCTCTCCGGATCTTTCGCCGATAGAAAACATGTGGTCCATGGTTGCTCAACGATTGACCCAGAATACATCCCCAGCTGCCACACCAGATCAACTTTGGCAACGTGTGGAAGCTGCTTGGTCTGCTGTACCCCACGAACACATCCAAAGTCTCTTTGAATCAATGCCGAGGCGTGTGGCAGCGGTGATCTCCAACAATGGCGTCTACTCTGGCTACTGATTTTGGCAGGAGCCTCACTTCACAGAAGTCTATAAATTTAATCATTTGATACATGGTCAACATGTTATCTACAAAATAAATTTTGTTGTGATATCTCTTGTCTTTCTTGGTGTTGCAATTTGGGTGGCCAGCAGTGTATTAAGAGAGGTATTCTCTGTTTACCAGAATTTCAAGACTTCAACAATAGCTTCAAAATTACTACATGCTGTACTTTGTAAGCTAACACATGTGAGGTTTCTTGTACTTTCCTTTTACTTATTTACAGTAAAAAAAATTATGTTACAACGAAGTCTTGAGAATTTTGGATACAATGATAAACTTTGTAGTATCGCAAATTTAAGTATGTTCGAATCTACAGTGATTCTAAAATCTTTGGCCAAATTTTAAAGGGTGGTAGTAAACATACATTGTCAGAGTTCATGTCTCCAACTGTAGCTCTTATGTGCTAGAGGACGCGTTTGCTAATCGTTCTTTTTTAAACTTCCTAATTCGCAACGCGGATTTCGCACGTGAAGTATTACACGAATTCTGAGATGGCTTTGCAAAACACAAAATGCATATACTTTTTCTACTACAATAACTTGGAAGTCTTGATGGCTTTTATGAATAAAACATTTCAAGAAACGTGCCGGCAAAAAGGACGTGTTCCCGGACTTCTGTTCCTCTTGTATCCATAATTTTGTTTCGGGGATTGCTATATACGGAGAGCTTATTATAATGACCTAAGCCTATTCTAAATACGAGTACGATTTTGAAGAATAACCAGTTCCAAGTAAGAGTGCTTTTCTGAAGAATAATCATAGTTCCAATTACAAGTGCGCTTTTACGAATGCTATTCTATGTAAAGAGTACGTTTATATAGAATTGAAATAGTGAAATACGAATATAGAGGAAAATACGAATGGGTTTTTATAAGAATACGTATACCAAGAGAAAAATATTTTCTTGGACTGGCAAGGTTTTAATCCTCCTGGTGATTGTCTCGACGTGGTATCTCGTCATTAACAAAACTAGACAGATCTTGATGAACGAGATATCTCGTCATGAACAAAACTAGACAGATCTTGATGAAAGAGGTATCTCGTCATTAACAAAACTAGACAGATCTTGATGAACGAGATATCTCGTCGTTAGGAGAAAATACCATGCCTTGATTTCGTCATCATAAAAACATCGGCAATATCATGATGACGAGCTATCTTGTCAATGACAAAATTGGTCAGATCTTGATGGACGAGATATCTCGTCGAAACAACTTGGAGAGTCAAAACAAGCCTTCTTTAGTTCGTACTACCTTTTCCCGCGCAGACAATAAGAACTCCAGTTCGTCTTTATAAGAATACTACGTATATCTAGATAAAGAAATATTTTCTTTGGTGGTCATGTTTAACAAAAAAATTATTTTACCTGGTACAACCTTCCCCGTGTAGGCTATACGAATATTATCCCAAGCCAACAGCATTAGATTTCAGTCGAACTTGGACATCCCGCCTCAAATCACATTCGCCCTTTCAATCCATGCCTTACACAGAATGTAGATACTTTCTACTACAATAACTTGGAAGTGCGTGGGAGGCTATTACGAACAAAACATTCCCAGAAACGTGCCTGGAAAAAAGGAAGACGCGTCTACGGTCTTCTGTTCCTCTTCTATCTATCGCTTTTTTTTTCGGGATTGCGATCACGTACTTCTTCGGGAGATGCCCATGAATTATTTATCGTTCAGTTCGGAGTGCTTTGGGACGTCTTTGCATGCAAAGCGATCGTTTTGTTGGCGGTGTGCCTTTAATTTGCAGATTACGGCGTTTTTTAACGCTCGCTGGGCTAACGATGATTTATCAATTCTGCGGAACAATCGGATGTGTTTGAGCGGTGAAATTGTTTTCTGAGTTTGAGGTTTATTTAATGTGCGAGTGGATCAACTGATTAATTTTTTTGATGGGAAGTTTGGTTTTTGTATGCTGGCGTGTTTCTTTATTTGCTGAATTTTACATGTTGCTAGTTCTGGTATGAGAGGTTTCGTTTATGACATTTTTTATGATGGAGAGCAGATTTCTGTTTTGTAAAGTGCAGTTCCCTGCATAGGGCACACCACCGGCACCATGGTAGCGAGGTCTATTTGGTCTTCAGAAAGTGTGGAAAGTTTTTGTACTGTTATGTTCAGTTTGTTTTCTTGGTGGTTCAGTCTCTGATGGCTGCAACGAACTTTTTGCTTTTCCCGCTTTGATTTTTTTGCGACTTTTTTGTTCTTTTTACGTGTTGTTAGTTCTGTTTGGAGAGGTTTCATTTATGGATTTTTTTTTGTTGCGGAGGTCATATTTCTGTATTGTAAAATGCAGGTCCGGCAGTCCGCCGGCACCATGGTATCGAGGTCTATGTGGTCTACGGGAAATGTGGAAAATTTTTGTACTGTAATGTACAGTTTGTTTTCTTGGTGTTTTTTTCTGTGATGATTTGACCTGAACCTTTAGCTATTCCCGCTTTGATTTCCTTGTGACTTTTTAGATCTTTATATTGCTCATTTTACTTCATTATTATAATTCCTTTTCTTTTATGACAGACGCGTTTCTTGTGAGAGTTGATTTCTTGTAACATCATTGAAACTTTTATTGACCTTTTTCCAGGGACCCCATATAGCGAGGGGTATCGCTGGTACTATTGTATCGGGGTCTGAGTTCTATTGAGGCCCTGGTTTTTCTACTGTTAATAAGCAGTCGGTTTTCTTGGTGGGTCTATCTGGGATGGTTGCAACTGAACATTTAACCATTCACTCGTTATTTGGATTTTCTAGTCGCTTTCTTAGATCTATATGTTGCTCACTTTGCCTTGTGTGTCAGCAAAGCTTTGTACGTATGCCCATTTACTTGAAGTTATTTGCCGCAGCTTGGCCAAACACTGTTCTTTCGACATAAATCTCAAGAAACCAATTAACCGATTGCTCAATTTACTTCTTTATAACGATTTCTTTGCTTTTATGACAGAACTGTTTCTTCGGTGAATTAATTTATTGTAGCATTATCAAAGCGTTTATTGCACTTAACCCAGGAACTCCGCTTAGGGAGAGGGTTGCTGGTACTATGGCACCTGGGCCTGAAGTGTATGGGTGCCCCGGGAACTGTAGAAGGTTTTTGTACTGTAATGTGCAGTTTGATTTATCGGAAAGGTTTCGAAAGGAGCCCAAGGATAAATATTCAATATTTAGGCCAATTAAAAATTTTAGATATCAACGGCATTGTTAAAAAAATTTGCTAAAAGTCTGTATCACATTTTAATATTGTTTGTCTCACATTTATAATATTGCAAGTCTACTTATCACATTTATAATATTGAAAATCTGCTTATTGCATTTGTAATATTATGTGTCTCTGCTTCACAATTATAATCTTGTTTTATCCTATTGATAAGATTATAAGTCCATTTAATTATTTGCAATGCATAGGTTACAAAATGCATAGACCATTGTAAAAACATACTATACGTTTAGATATATAAATACTAGAAACCAAAACTTTCGAGGAGATTGGGTCCCCAGAGCACCCTCTGATTGGTAGAGACAGCTTTGATTGGTGGAGTAAATTCTAGGGAAGAAAGGAGGAAAATTGGTAGAAACATACAAAAGCAACAGTTGAGTGTTTGGAACAGTCCAAAATTCTCTTCTGTCACTTTTCTTTTGTACTTCACTCTTCCACTTTAGGTCCTGAATTCTTAAGAGTATGTAAATCTTAAAATATTTCATGCCTTTTATACCAGAGTAAAAACCCATAGTTTTAAAATAAGCTTGCCAAATTTTTGCGCGTTTTCAAACGTAATCTAAAATGATCTGCATTGCAAATCTCGAAATTTCGGCCCAATGGCTCCAGATCTGATTTAAATAACTCGGCGGTACGTGGGAGCGTTGCGGTCTATGCCCATGAATTTGTGGGTTTTTAGAGAAATTTTCACCGTTCAGATCTTGGGATAAATAAGGACTTTGATTATGATGAATTATGCTTAGAACGATGCACACTCCGCTAAGTTCTTCACGTTATTTCGCCAAATTTACATACAAAAAGTGTGCCACTAAAAACATGAAAAGTGCTCTGATTTTATTTAGACGGCTCTCACAATTGGAAATATGCTATGAAATGGATTTCTAATGTGAACAAACCAGACGAAATGTTAAGATTTTACTTCCGCTAATGCTCTTGCATAATATATATAAGGATTACCTTAAAATATAGCTTATCGCCATTTTGGCAACGTTTGAAGTTTCACATCTAATTGGCTTTGACAAATCAACCATCATATATCAATTCGAATTCAGACATTGGAATTGTTTTGGTTTAAATCGTGTCCGAAAACAAACTAAGTACTTTCGCGTTTGGAATACGTCTAGTATACACGTTCCACCACAGAAACACTACCTCCACTTACATTTAGTTTGAATTACATTGAAAGAAAATGCCTCGGATATAGAGCATCATTGTTTATCTCTTGTGCGTTTTAAATTGGAATAAAAGCTGCGCTGTTTTAAAGTTCAGTCTCAAAACAATCGCAGTTGTGCAAGGGTTCTCACACTTCTATGCGGGTGGGATTAGGAAAGAAACATTATTCTATAACCCATATCTAATAAGAAAATCAATCCTCAGTTTGGGGCCCTCAGTAGAATCCATCCTCAATCACAATAGCTTTCAATGTTATTTAGTTCACAGGATTTTCAACTCTACGTTGAGACTGTTTTCAGCTTCTGAAGCGTCCTTTCTAGAAACTGCTTTGTAGTAAAACTAGCCGAAAACCCTTTGAGATTAGAATACAACGGGCTCTTGAAACCCCTTGTTGCTATTCAAGTGCGTGTTATTATCTTGCTGAGTGATTACAAATAATGAGTGTGCATAGATACATTCTCTTCACATGCTTCATTGTTCGTGAATATTTTGCAACTCAAGATACTCAGAATACTGAGTTAATTACTAAATCTCACAACTGAAAAATGCATCTGTCTCAGTAATAATCTGACAGAAACTCAGATACACAAAATTCAATACTTCAATTAAACTCAGTCTCATAATAATACGTCTCTCAATTATTCTAAATGGAACGAAAAAATATACATTTCACTAGCATTGCCTATTTATGGAAAATTGTATTTTTTTATTAATGTGATAGTATAATTTAAAAAATATTAATTTATACCATCGCATGCGTTTTTTTCATTTAGTCACGTTACTCGTTAAAAAAGTAATCACCACAACTTTTGTATTTTACAATGCTTTTTATCTTTCAGGACATTGAATAAAAACAACATCACGACCCTTGGCAAGGATCTCTTCGAAGGAATGAAGAAACTGCGAGTCTTGTAAGTATTTTATGGGTATTTTATTGAAAAAGGTGTATGTATTATATATCATTCGCTTACTATTCCAAGATTGTAAAATTAGGCATGGAATGAGTTAAAATATCTGAAAGATGGGAAAGAGATATCTTGTATTTCCCCCATATGATTTAATACTAAATTGATCAATAATATAATAATTAATCAATAAATATGATCAATACTATAATAATTGATCAATAATATAATAATTGGTCAATAAATATGATCAACAAATTCAACAGCATCTACAAACGATTGTTGCTGGATTTCTAATGTTAAACTCGGGAAAACCAAATTTTCATTAACTAAAATATTCTGTTTGGACCTGCTACCCATACTTCATAGTATGGCAAACCATATCTATAGGTAATTCCAAGGTTCGTATATCTTCTGGGTCATTGAAAACTCTTGGAAATGAACCATATTTTCAACGGCTCTGGAAAACTTGTAACTGGCATAGCTGTCCTTACATCTCTTAATTTGTTAAGGATCTCATTCAAACCCACCCAACAGGTGGAGACTATATCACATACCCGGGTGCGGGTTATGTTGGTCAAACAAAACGAGCTTTGAAACACCTGTTGCAAGAACACATGCGTCGTGACAAAAATGAGGAAATCAACAAATCTGCCATCGCTCAATACTATTGAGAATTTTCTCAACAGTTTGATTTCAAACAAGCGAAAGTGGTCCAATCTCCGAGATCTATTCTGGAGTTGAACATCAGGGAAGCCTTATCTTTTTACGTTATCAAATACACTAATGACTGACGTTAATGCTTTTCCGCCTTTAAATGCAGCCTGGAAGGGTTAAATTAAAAGTGAGTTCCGGTAACTATTCTAGAATAGCATTTGAACTCGCGTTTTCCTCTTATTGCTTCTGTCCTAATGATGGTGGATGTTTTGCTTCATCGAAATGGTCATACGATTTTTTTCACATGTTTTTTATTTTTAATTGCCATAGTTTAAAGTTTTACATTTTTATTGCCAGTTTGACTATGGTTTCATTTTTTTTCTACTTGGGACTTGAGATGTCTTTACATTTCAAGAATATATAACAAATGAAATGTGTTTGGAAGCTAAATTATGATTAAAAATATGGTATCACAGTGATGGAATTGAATAAGGACAGCCTGATTTTTTAACTGAGAAATATAATCTCGTAAATTAAAGGACTGTTTTTTGTTGTGATATGTTCATCGCAATAAATGTGCTTTCAATTAAATTGCCGTACCAACTGGAAGACTTAAATACTTCTCGAAAACACCTGGAATTTTCGTTTCCAAAAAGTACACGAACCCTGAATTCTCTAAGTTCTAAATTCCAATATCTATTTCTATAACATCTCCCGCCCGTAATTCTCATCAGTTGTAGTAGTTATAAGAATCATAAAAGATCTAAATTTTATCTCTTTGGGATCTCTTGCTACTGATCTAAAAGCCATCTCCCCAAACGTACCTAAAATAAAGAAAAAGCAACATCGATTTCGAGACTTACATCTAACAGAGACTTTTATGACTTCCAAACATGCTTTCGTGTTTAATGTCCTATCTTCGCAAAAGAGAAAATTTATTGTTAAATTTTGAAGTCACTTTTATGCATTAGTTACACTCACGGATGCTGAATTTATCGTGAGGTAAATTGTGTATGAGATACTTTATTCCCACACTTTGCAGTGCAATAACCAATATATAATTAAATGTTTTCTGTCTATTGTATCGTAATCAGGAGAAACGATAGCTATAAAAATCACACAAAAGAACTTAATCTTATCATTTAATCTCTTTTTGTTGCTGATCGGAAAGTCATGTCCCCAAACGTGCCCACATTAAAGAAAAAGCAACACTGCTTTCAATACAATGGTTTCATCTCCCAACGGAGACGAGTTACACTCATGAAAACTGAATTTATCATGAACTAAATTGTGTATGAGCTACTTTATTTCCACACTGCAGTGGGATAAACACTATCTAATTAAATTTTTTTTCTGTTGATTTTACCGTAATCTAGAGAAGCGATAGCTATAAAAATCGCAAGAAAACAATCTTATCGCCTTAATCTCTTTTCTGTTGCTGATCAGAAAGCCATCTCCCCGAACATGCCCAAATTAAAGAAAAAGATACAGAACTTTCGTTCATCTCCCAACGGAGACCTTTATGACCTCCTAACACATCCTTTGCGATTTAGTGTCTTATCCTCAACAAATGGACCCATGCGCTTGTTTTTTAAGCAACGCAAATGGAGTTTTACTGTCACTGGCCAATCGCGCCAGTGACCCACCAGGGAACGTAACGGTACACTACTTTCTAAGTGAAATATTTTTTCTTCACACACACTGAGCGTTTAAAGTTTCTTTTTGTTTCCAAATCTTCTGGAACATTTCTTTCGCCCCATTGTAAAGGTTATCTCGGGTTAGCAGTTGGCTTTGTGTTATCTGGCCTTCAGTAAATCACAGCAGATCCTGCTGGGTTCTAATGTGCTCGGTTGGGGTAGGGGGTATGTTGCCCTTGTAGAGATTTGATTTACGTTACGATGGTTGGAGATTAGGGAGTATTTTTGTGTTTGCTTTCCTTGCCCGAACTGTGGTGGTGCGTAATGGTCGTTTAATGGTTTCAAAACAAACACGGAGAGATCTGGTTTTCTTTCTTTTTTCCCCCATTGACGTGGTATTGACTGGTTTTGATGTGTGAGGTCACACTTCTTTTCTTAACAGTACAATACTGGGATTGATTAGTGCATTGTTTTCTTAGTTGTTTCTAAGTGTTATTATCTGAAGATGAAGTGATACACTTGCTGCTTTTGGGAAATTTACTGATTTAACCCTCCAAGTGATTTCGACGAAGTATCTTGTCCATCAAGATCTGACCAGTTTTGCTAATGACGAGGTATCTTGTCCATCAAGATCTGACCAGTTTTGCAAATGACGAGGTGTCTTGATATTGCCGATTTTTTTTTATGATGACGAGGTCAAAATCTGGTCATTTTTTCCCAATGACGAAATATCTCATCGATCAAGATCTGGTCAGTTTTGCTAATGACGAGATACCTCGTCGAGACAACCACCAGGTAGATAGATATTTTAATTAACGTCGCACTTGAGCAACACAAGGGGCTATTGGCGACAGTTCAGGATCAAACCCGAAGGGAAAGATCCGAGGACAACACTACGTAATTTTGAACCACGGTCAGGTGACGAGATCACACCTAAGCTGGCAAATCGACAACGTTCAGAAGGGTTAAGTTTATTTTTGATTGATGGCCTGTGAGGTTATACGAGACAAGTAAGAATGTTTGCCGGAAAGAACTACTTGATTCCTGAGGATAGATGGGGTCATCCGAGTCCTGTAGAGAATGAAATGAATTTCGGGGACAAAAGGGAACTTGAGGGTTGTACACAGAAAAGAAGACGTCAGAAATCCTTCGAGCGTCATGTCCATGAAACTGAACAACGGCGTTTAATGAAATGTATAAAATTGTACATAACATATTGTGATTACGTATCAGAATTGATTAATAAATGTTTTAATAAGCACACACCTGTTGAAGCGTCATCTTGGTTAAAGTAGAGAAGGAAAGAACCATCACAATTATAACCGGCGCAGGGTAGGATATGACGCTCGAAGGACTCCTTGGGGTCCTCCTTCCGTGTCCGACCCTCGAGCCCCCTCTCACCTCCAAAATTCATTCCACGTTTCTGTACAAGACCTTAATGATCGTTCCAGGACACCCCATCTATATTCCCTGGGGATCAAATGGTTCCTTCCGAACAATATTCTTTCTTGTCCGGCCTGAGGACCTCACACGGTCAATCAAAAATCTACCCCAAGCCATTAGTTGGGAATCACTGTACGATTGGATCCATTGAACTTGACAAGCAAACTGGCGACCAATAATCTTGGCACTTACATCACGCCAAACATATTCACAATTATAATAATTTTAATCTAATCTTTTCTGACTTTAATTAGTTTTTGATTGGTGACCAATAAGAAATCTTCCGTAAGCTATTAATTGAGAATCATTGTACTACCGTAATCATTTATCGTAACAAATAAATTCATGACCATTTGGGACATGTTAAAGAAATCAAATGTTTTAGAAATGATTATAAAATTTGAAAGGATGTTTTAACATTTGTTAATAATACACAATTTCTAAGTTTACAAATTTATCAAAATATTTCTGTAAGTCTTAAAACAAATCACCTTTGCTTGGTATGCTAAAGTGACACAAGACACTGCTTTGATTATTTTTGCATTATGGGTTTAACACATCCGTACAATTTCTATAAGTGGGGAGGGGTATGAATTTAAAATTAATAGACTATTAATCACATTAAATACTTTGAAAGACTTAGAACTGATTCTTTACAGAATTAATTATTTAGAATGCAGCTTCCTTTCCTGTATGTAATGTGATGTCAAGGGTGATGTTTGATGTATTTACAGGAACATCCGAAATACCCAATACAATGTCCCTGTTGACGATCGAAAGATGTGTAATGGAGATATTAATTTGGCTAGTTAAGCAATTGAAAATCCCAAACAGCCCAGTTTGTCGCCTAATGGACCTTGCGCCATAAAACCCAAAACAACCAACCCAAACAGCGCATTTCTGGCAAAGATATCTTCAGGGCAAGCAATCTGTTATCATTTATAATCATTTAACACTATTGGTGGTTATTCTCCTTCGTTGTAAAGAGGTCAGCCTCTTATACATGTTCTAAACTGTCATTAGTTTTAATCAAGGGCAATTTGTTTTTCCTTGTATCTTCATTTCCTTTTGGAGTAATATGGCCTCGGTAGCCCGTTTGGAAGAATAACGGATTAGCAATCGGAGGGTTACGAGTTCGAAACTAGGTACAACCAAAGACCGTTGTGTACATGGGGCTGATACACGTTAAATCTGCCGTGGCTTCAAATGTCCTCACGTTAGCGTGGCGTGAAAGTTTGGAGAGTGGGGTGCTAGATCACGTGTTGACCTCGTCATCTGACCGTGGTTCAAGATTACGTGGTGTTGTCCTCGGATCTTTTCCTTGGGGGTTGATCCCGGACCCATTGACAAAACTGACCAGATCTTTCTGAACGAGATATCTCGTCATTACCAAAATGGAACACATCTTGGACGAGATATCTCGTGGAAACCACTTGGAGGGTTAAATAAATAAATGAATAATAATAATTGAACATGAAATCTCTCAGTGATTAAACACAAGTGCACACTAGCTTTACAAATAAATTTAAGTAGATCGTTCTGTACAAAGATAACAGCATTTTTGTTCTCTCTTCCAGGAGGATATCGGACAATCCTTTCACATGTGATTGTCATCTATCGTGGCTGGCCGGGTGGTTGCGAAGGAACCCACGCCTGGGCCTCTTTTCCAAGTGCAACCTCCCTCTCTACCTCAAGAACAAGGCCATTGCAGAGTTGCACGAGTTCGACTTCCGCTGCACTGGTGAGTGGGAGACAATAGCATTTTTCTTTCGTTCTTAAAAATGTGCTTTCTGTCTTTGATTTGGAAGAGAAGGCCGCGCTCTCACTAGCGAAGTGATTGTTGAGTAGGGTGCCAGCTCAGGTGTTGACCTCTTCATCAGACCATGTTCAAAATTACGTGGTGTTGTCCTCGGATCTTTCCCTTGGGGTTTGATCCGTACCGTCTCTAATAGCCTGTTGTGTTGCTCCAGTGCGACGTTAATTAATTACCATCACCACTAGCGGAGTGTAACATGTTCTTTACAACACTTAGGTCTATAATTTTAAATTTCGCTGTTGTATCAATCATTTTTTCCAATACCCGGGCAGTTGGACATCATTCATCACGGCACTAAAAAGGTGGAGTAATGAACTACATGGGGTACCCTGGTCCAGCACGTGGGGTGGGTTTACGTTACACCTCATACATTTCCATTCTAGGAACAACCCGTCTACATAGAGGCCATATATTGACTCCAGATAGACAAACATCCATGCCTTACCACTATATTTGAACCAGGAACCTTTCGATCCCGAAGCCAGCACCCTGGCCAACAGTCCAATTGGTTGGCCGTTGTACCAATCATAATTTAATTTATTTTCAACCGATAATGTAGAGAATGGCAACACAACAGCTCAGTATTGTTGGTCCAAGAGTGAACGTTTTTATTGAACAAGATATTTTTTAACCGTTCTGTGTAAACCAGATGCATAGGTATTTTGAACTGACTGGTAAAAGGAATTTTATTAAAAGAGACTCATTTGAGTGAGGTAAAATAAATTCAAGTATTCCGTATTTTGTTCCGCTTTTTATTTATAATTATTTCATGAAAGTTTACCCCTCAAAAATGCATCCGATAATTATCTTAAAGGAAGTATAGGAAAAGTTCTATATTATTGTGGGGAAAACTTCCTTAATAGATATTAGATAATGCAAATTAGCAATCCTATTGGTAGAATAAGGACTGAGATCTGTAAAACAGTTTTCCTTACTGATAAATATTGTGCGTTGGGAAATAACATAGCAGGTTGTTGGGACACAACTGAGTACTGGAGTGGAATTTTTAAGTGAAAATTCACGTTGTCCTTTCAAAGATATCCTCAAGTAATTATTTGTCAAAATGTATTTTTGTTGTAGCGTGAAAAAAGGCCTCGTTTGTATTTGTGGTATGGCAATGACTGGAAGAAGAATCACCGGTTCCGTTCGCGAATCATATCTGCCGATGAAAAATGCACAAACGTTTCCACCAGATTTAAAGCAAAACAAATGTGATGTGAAGTTTCAAATTTGTATTTTTAAAAATAATTTAAATTGTACTATC
Source organism: Meta bourneti (assembly GCA_933210815.1). Classification (NCBI taxonomy): domain Eukaryota; kingdom Metazoa; phylum Arthropoda; class Arachnida; order Araneae; family Tetragnathidae; genus Meta; species Meta bourneti. The sequence goes on from OW119928.1 coordinate 66,590,871, forward strand.
GAAACTTAAATTTTTAACGAATGATGGAATAATTGACTCGTTAGAGGAATGCCCCCTGTGTAAGGTCAAAAGAAACAAATAATTTCCAAAGTAACTGGATGATTGATTTGCTTGATTTCATTTCGCAAGGGTCATGTTTGGCAAGGATGCGCCAAACACGACGGAGAACGTCAAGAAAATGGATATCTACATTCTAGGGAAGTTTAACTTTACCCAGAAAAGAGCAATACACCCAGAGAGAAATTGAACCCGAAAGTAACTAGAAGACCCTTGTTTTAATAAATTTGGATTTTGGTGGTGAGAAAATCTGAAAATTATCTGTAATATATTAAGGCATGAACGTCGTAATGACATTTACCTCCTTTAGGTTTTCCCTGAGATTGGTCTATACTATTTTCTGGATATATAATCATCATCTTAAAATTCTAAATGTGTTACTGATGACTTTCTTCTCTTATTAAATTATACTAGCATGCCCGTGAGAGAATTCTCGCATGAACAATTCCACCCCCATCCGTTGTAAGGGTGAAAGATGTAAGCGAATTTTTTTTATATCCAAAATATCAAAAGTTTATTCAATCGCTATTTACAACACTTCCTCCTTGAGATCACTGTTAGCGTTGTTCCAACCATTTGTGTAAAGCACGTAATTCTTCCGCCAAAAAGCCTAATAGGGTTATCTTAACTCTAGAATTCACAAAAATTGTAAAGTTGTACATTTTCAAATCTTAACCTCGCGTGGAGCATGCGTCGTTTAATATCCTTATATAATCAAATCACAGATTCATAAATTATTAATATTATGGAAAGAAATGAAAAACCAGTTCAATACATAAATAAATAATTCGTTACGTGTAAGAGGCGTAAAAGGGATCTATACTATAGAAATAATATAGATGGTGGGAAAAATTGTTTTCCGTGTAATACTGGTAAAACAATTTTATTGAAAAAGTTGTTTTTCCATCAATACTAGTAAAACAAACTGAGTTGCGTACCGCAATCGTTTTACGCTCAATGTTATTCCTATGGGGATTTCGAATTGTTTTTAGCTCCCCACCCTTGCACACCTTGGAGAAACAGAACGGATTCGTCAGTGCTAGGGGAAATTCTCCTTTTGATTGATACCACACTTGTTAAGTTTCGTCGCGTGTAAGACGACGCGTAAAAAGGATCTATACTATGGAAATAATATAGATGATTCTTAAATTAATACTTATTGGATAAAATATATGTCGAACATTTTGATGCTAGGGCAGACTACCAAACGAGAGATCGAGCATAGTTTGCACAGTGAACCATAAAGATTGCTTCTCAATTTTCGAGAGTTAACAAGCGGGGTTAAATAACTATAATTTTTATAAAAATATGATGGACGATTCAGTTTCATTAAAACCATCAAAATCCATATATGTGGTTGCTCAGCTGAGCTTTGTTCGGTAAAATTTGAATATATATAAATTGTTTAACATGTTACGTTAAACAAAATGAAAAAAAATTCCAAATGGCCCATTTTAAAGATTCTTTCTCAAAATAGAATGCCTTGGCAATATTTCAGTAACCCCTTTGTTGTGTCTGTTTTTGTATCCTGAACATGTCTAACCATTCTATATAAAAGTAAGCAAATCCAATGCAAATCGTTAAAAAAATTCTGACTTAGCCATAAATCTTGCAGTTTGTATGATCATAAAAATCCTAATCCCTTTGAATCTAACGAGTATGTATTAACTATTAGATGATTACCTCGATATTTTCTTTTAAACTTAATCGCGAATGACATTAAAGCTTCGTAGCTGAGAGATAATTTTGGAACTAGCGCTTAATTCAGCCGTAAAATTAATGTAAATTACTCTTATTAAAACTCCTTTTACAGATAAGTTTTTGATGAACTTTAGCCTCTTAGAAACCTTCACGCTATCAAACTGAGCATGCCAGTAAATTAACTTTTTATAAATCTCAGTTTGATAATTCTTTGGTAGTAACTAATTACTGAAAACTTAACGACGCAGTAATTTAAGAACATTACAACGAATACGAAATTTAATACTCAACAAACATTTTGTCAAAAATTTTTGAAACTTTATTGTTCATATTTACAATTGAGGATTTTTTATAATTGAGGTCTTTTTTAATAATGCATGTATTGCTGTCTGAGCTCGAATTGACTAGTGTCGTTGGAAAACTAAAATGATCTCAGGATTTTATCATAGATTCGTTAAATAATGACTATTCCTTCGTTAAATGGGGTTTTGACGCAACATTTTCAGGGCATTGATACAAATCTTTAAATTGATGTTCTTAAAATTTACTATCCACCACTATGTATTCATTTAAGTAACTTTAATCGTATCGTATTACAGTGTTGTCTCCCCAGTAAAGAAGTAAACTCTCCTTAGTATAAATACCTCTGAGATCCCAATAAAATTTCGGTGCACTTCAAAGTTCATATCCCCGAATGCATCTAGCAGGTTGACATGAAAGAGGTCTGGATGTCGCAACAAAAAGACGCAGTCCCTTTGGAGTTCCCAACAGTTCCTCTTTTTACCAAATGTCTCAGATCTCATTGTGACGAGGCGTCTTTTCGTAACAGACGCCACGATCCATGCATCAGAGCTCAATCCAGAGCATCGGAATCAAAGCCAATTTATGTAAACTTTGCTCACGTATACGAGAAGGTTTGGTTTGTCGTTCTACGGTCATTGTTTGCTGAACGAGGAGAGACATGACAAAGAGTAGATATACGTAAATATTCTTATGAATGTCAGGTAAAAATGATTCCATAAATCGCGACTCATTTTTCGTTTCGATCTTATTCTTGTTTCTACTGAGATATCTACGAAAATCGTTAAATTGAGGATCGTAATACCGAAGTTTCACTGATATTCAGTTCGAGTAAATTCAATTGAATCGTAATACCATCAGTTTGACGTAGGTCTGAATACAAATAACTCTGAAGTCCAAATAAAATTTGGCTGCACTTCAAGTCCATATGAAAGGGTCGGGGTGTCGCAACAAAAAAGACACTCTTTGGAGTACCCAAAGGAGTTCCTCTTTTCACCAACTATCCCTTTCAGACCCCTTTGTGTCGAGCCGCCTTTTCGCTACAGACGCCACTGCCCTTGTCCGCGCTCAACCCTGAGCAGATGTCGGCACTTGACTTATCGGAGAGCAGGGTGGGAGGTTGGCTACCCTGAGTGCTTCCCTTTCCGGGATATCTGGATCTTTCTTTCCGATCTTTCTTTCTTTTTATTCGAGGAGACGATTTTATCCAGATCTCTCTGAGCAGCTTTTCTGTGGTCCCAAAGCTCAACCGATACGAGAGGAATTTATTTCGTTTTGTGCTGGGGATTTTGTAACTTTGTCTTATCGTCGTTAAATGGGACTATTTACTTTATCTGAAGATTTGGTTTTGGGGCGAAATATGCTGGAGTGTCGCATGGCCGGGTGTATTTATTGGTGGCTCCCGGTGACTTTTGAAACGGGAGCAGGAAGAGGCGTGCAGACACTATTTTTTTATTACGCCGGTCTCCTATCCTACGCCCGTCTCCCGCCTATCGGCCATCAATCCACGAACCTTAATCGGCGAACAGCCCATCAATCGACGAACAGCCCATCAATCGACGAACAGCCCAATAGAGTTCTGAAGTGAAAAAATAGCTTGAGTGTTTTCGGACCCATGAACTTGATCTCACTGTTTAGCTAGACCTAGGAATAAGTAAAAGTATAAGTATAACCACAGCAACAAAACCTCCTATACAAAGTTAATCCTCCTGGTGGTTGTCTTAACAATGCATCTCATCACAAACACAATCAGTAGCACAACTGACCAGATCTTAATGGACCAGATACCTCGTCAATTAGAAGAAAACTAACCAAATCTTGATCTCGTCATAAAACCCACCGGCTTGATCACGAGATATCTCGTCATTAGCAAAATTGGTCAGATCTTGATGGATGAGATATCTTCTCGAAACCATTTGGAGGGTTAAAGGGGAGGTTGGGAATACGAAATTAAACCGTATTCAAAGAGGAATATATATGAATAAGCTCTGAGCAGAGAATTTAACCTATCCATCAGACAAAGGAAATAGATACATCTTGAAAGGAAGTAAATTCTTCCAAAGAATCAAGCAAAAACTGTTCAAGAAGAAAATCCTTAGATTTTTCGACAATAGATTTTATTATCACTGAAAATTGACATTTTTATGAATTATTTATTTAGTGTTAATCAGAATTTCCAGCAGATTATGTTCAAACGATTTTCTAAATTACGAAGTTTTAAATCCCGATATTAATTATTCAATAGATCTTAAAATCCAATAAAAAGAAATAGATTATTTCGCCAAACTTCTGTGCTTTCATTTCATTTATTTATAAAATTTACTATTTTTAATTCGATGGCCATCTATTTATATCTTTCAAAGTCTATAATATGAACAACTTCATTTACACTTTGTTTTACGAAATTTTTTTTAAAAATCACAAATTATTTTGCATTTTACTGCGTATATGAGTATTTTTAAAAATGCAATCCCTAAAATGTGATTTATTTTAGAATCTCACTAAAAGCATTTGTATATTTATTTTATCCTAAACGTTTCAATGATTTCACACTTAGAAAGTAATTAGAACTCAAAGAAGCCAAAACAATTTTCATCAGTTAAAATGAGACGTTGAATTTGTTGGACATAGACTTGTCCTTTATTTTCAGAAATTGAGTGTCGAGATAATTTCAGACATCCTTCATCATAAAATTACATTGAATTTCTACACTCAAATAAACTTATCAGAAGCCAAGGTAATTAAATCTATCAACATAGAAAACTGATTTTATGAATGAGTGTATGAACTTGATTTGGCCACTTTTTTAGTATTATTTCTTAAATTATTCTATTCTATACTTTTTAATACTTAATAATATATAAATCTTGTTTAAAGCATGAATGTTTGTTCATCTAGAGTGAAGGTGTGGCCTCTTTATAAACGGGTTGTGGCCTGAATGTATGGTATGTATGTGGGGTGTAACGTGAACTTATACAACGTGAGCACCAGGGTAACGCCAAGTGATTCACAATTCCACCTCTTTAGGACCACGATGACCAAACACGCTTCTCCTAACAAGTTCAAATCTACCGGCCATTTACAAGCAACAAAAAAGTTTACTGTATAATTGAAATTTGAAACATGTAGGGTTATCCCAAATATGGAGAAAGACTAGATTTATACTTAGTGTAACCACTAAGCTGCAGAAAGTATTGGAAGACAGCAAGTATATGTGAAGAACCTTTTTACTAGCCCTAATTTTATAATTTGACTGCAGAGTGCAATTATTGCTCGTATTTTCGGAGGGTAAGAGGATGAAAAAAATAAGTAATTTCATATAAGAAATGCTGGAAGTGTGATCTTGAAATTGAGACCTATACGAATTTTGAAATATCATATTTAGAGTTAGTCTTCGGGAAGTTACTTGCTAATTTGTACAAAAGTTTGGATATAAAAGAACGATTGTGTATATTCCTTGAATAAAATACTAGTCTTTATATTCTTAAAGTAACTATTATTTCATAAATTTATATTCATAATATACTAGTATAGTAGTTACGTGACAATATTCAGCATGAAGCAAGAAAGCAATGATTTTGGATATTGTTTTTCTGCGTTGTTTTAGCATATCTCACTTCCACATATTTGCGTATCTTATTAATCTTTAAACAGTGAAACAAAATACTAGTGAATTTCATAAACGAGGTTTGCATTTTTGCTTAACGCTGGTTAGTGTAATATGTTATGTAAATATTTGCGGCACAACCATTGTACAGTAATTTGCTAAATCACCCCAGATGTCATTTCTATTGCGCTTACAGTTTTAATTTAATTTAAAGTTAATATCTGGTATGCCTAAAGAGGCCTTTTTTAAATGTGATAAACAATCTTAACATGATAAATTTCATTTTTAAATTTGGACTCCTCCCAATAAAATCTTGCAAATTCTAAGCTGCACAGGTTCAATTCGTGTGACTTACCCTGGATGTATTTCTCTCTTCTGTCAGTAAAACTTTTTTGTGTGTGTATGTCCGTCACTTGACGTTGTCGTGTTGGTGCAGCTTAGACAAATATGACCCATGTGCCATAAAATTCAGCCCACTAACCGAATAAAATCTTGAATACGCTACTCTAAAAGCAAATTGTCTAATGTAACAGTGCTTGTAAAAAAAGCTTTTTACACTTGTGTGCATTGATAGCCAATTTCCAAATTCGCTGATTTTGAATTGTCCACAAATGACTTCAATGTAATGAGTTATAACAAAAAAATTCCAATATAATCCTGTCAATATATTATGAATTAATCAAAACATTGGAAAGTATTTTAGTACTCAGTATTAAAAATTGAAGAAATAAAAATTCAGCTCTTACCAAAAAAATTGCAAACTGGACATGGTCCTTTTTCTTCCTAGGTACAGATTAAACTGTTTTTAAATTAATGAATGTTTACCCCCAAAAATAATGACTGCTGGAAAGTGTAGAAACCACTACAAAATAAATTCACTGCACTCATACATGAAGCCCCAAGTCTCCTAAAAAAGGAGACAAACATTTGACGCTGGTAGCAACACCGCACAGTAGATCTCCCCTCTTCAAGATTAAGTTGGAGACCTAACCTTGTTAGGCTTGACCCTAGCTCTGTTTTTATGCCTTTTAGCCTTGTAGGATCTTTCTTTTCCCTTATCGGCTTATTGCTGTTGCGTTCCTGTTCGGATGGCGTATCTCCTTGTATCGCATGTGGATGTGAACTGAAGGGAAAAGAAGTCGGAGGGGTGGATTCGAATAGTTCCCTTGATACGAAACGGTGCACTGTCTTTTTTAAGATGGATATGTGGATGGGGAAGCTTTACGGTGCAGGTGTCTGAATAGATGGTTTCGATCGTGAATCCATTCATTGTTAGGAGTTTCTTTTTTGTGGGAAATATTTTCTGGTTTGTATTTGGAGGCGTTATACGCTAACACTTGGATCTCCAAACTACGGCTCTCGTGTTGGATACGGCCCTTGGAGGAGGATAATCCTACCCACGGACATGTTGACAAAAATAGCAAATAATGAAGAAATAAATTTTGTTAAATACATGGTGTATATATAGAGTAATGGTGTTTTTTATTTAATCCTCCTGGTGGTTTATCTTCGCTTCGAACACTAGAGGCTGTAGTGGCCAGCCTCTGGTGAAGAAACCTGTTCCAAACTGTCACCTGTTCTTGGTAAGGGACAATTTGCCTTTCCTTCTTGGATCTTCATTCTTCTTCAAATAATAGGGCAGTTTTGTCTCGATGAGGTGTATCGGCATTAGTAAAACTGACTAGATCTCGATGGACGAGATATGTCGTCAAAACAACTTGGAGGGTTAAGGGCACCAATTGGTTTTTGAATAATGAAAAGAACATTACTTTATTAAAATTTTTTACATATTGTTTTCTCAATTAATGACATCGTTCATGGAATATGACCACCTCCGACGACCGTGCTGCATGTATGGAGCCTTTCGACATTTTCCATTGCTTTTGAGTATATTTCCGGGATAATTTGTTTAACTTCTTCGCGAATACTTTGCTTAAGCTATTTAATTGTCGGCTTGTTAAACGTAGAATCGTTTCTTAAAGTATCCCTATAAGAAAAGTCCAGCGTGGTCAAATCAGGAAAATAAGGGGGAGGGCAATCATCATCACTAGAATTTGACATTATCCTAATGCGCCCCATAGAATTCGCTTGGTGAGCTGTATGGCATGTTTCTTCATCTTGTTGAAACTACATGAGCTGTAAACCTTTTGCCGATCGATTTCCGACAAAAATTTTTTTTGCAACATATCGTTCATAATCGACAGCAACCGTATTTTCATTAACATCATTGGGGAAAAAAGGCCAATTATGCCTCCACTCCAAACTGCATACCAAACAGTTACTCTCGGGATGAAGAAGTCGTTAAAGATCTAACCTTGGATTTTCTAATCCCCAATAATTGCTCTTGTTACTATCCACTAATTTCGAAATGAAGGTTGAAGGAATTGAACATATCAAGTGGTCGAAAGAGTCATATGCAACTCTACCAGAGGCGGTAATTTGACCGATGTCACATTTCATAAATTGTAATCAATTGAGTAAACTATATTTACAAAAATATTTTTAATGCTTTATTTAAAGGTTATTTCAAATGCACAATGGCGCCTTACAGAAAAAAACTGTTAATGTAGAGAACAAATAATTGTGTTTAGTTGAACCGTTATGTCATTGGTTTATACCTTTGGCGGAATAATCGAAGGAAGGAAAACAGTTTGATTTTTTTCTCTTTTTGTTTGGAACGTTGCCTTTTTTTTTATTAATTTTGACAATTTCATCCTTAAAAGTGAAAAGTTAAATTTTTATATTTTGAAAATATTTAGCTGAAATTTATTACACAGTAAATCAAGAAATTTTCATCGTGTGCGTTTTGCAACATTTTTGTACTTTACCATATTCCATATTAGTTATGGTTGATAAATCCAATATAATATAGAGTAATAGATGTCTCTAAAATTAATGGATACATAACGTAGAAGTATATAAGTATGATAAGCATAACTATATTGTACAATATATGATTTTATTGTTCAATTCGGTCTACTCAGTACTTTAAATTTTTTTTCTGTGACCCTCAATTTAATACGTTACGAATCCGTAGATTAACAGATTAGTGACTTGATTATGAGGGTTAATACTGTAAGATTAGATCGATAAGTCGACGGATTTAAATGTACGCACACAAATTAAGATATCAATTGTAGATCAAATTACGTATATCTCATTAATAGGTTTTGGTTTGATTTGTCTCTATGGTAATTTTTTTGTTAAACGAGAGTTAAATAGATCGAGGCTTAAAGGTGATTCAGAACCACTACGAACATCATTGCTTGACCCTTTTTGATAGGTTACTAAAGCTATAATGTATAAGGTTTGTCTCAAAACTGCTTTCAATCGTGAATACATTCATTATTAGGAGTTTACTGTTTGTACTAGGAGACTTGACAGAACAGTGATTTGATTTTGTTTGATAAGATAGATTTTGTTTGGGTCAATATTATTTAACTAGAACTATAAATAGAAGGGATATTTGTCAAAATCTAGAATTTTATAATTTATAGACTGAATGGGTATTTCATTGATAGACCGCCAAAACGGTATTATGTACTCAGTTTGAGTCTCAAATGAAATTATTGTACTCCAAACGGGAATAAGAAATAAAATGTAAGTGGAGGTTTAAAGTTTGAAGATTGATTAAGCAAACCTTCTACCAGAACTTATTATCTTAACCTACTGTTTTTATTGTGATCCAAAAGTAGTGAGCCTATACTGGTGTGAAATTCGCATTGTTTTTACAAAATAAATGCTAAATTGATAATATTGATACTCTTCTAAGGTCTGTCTGCATTGTATTACAAGTTTATTAGAAATTTCATTTCCTGTCTCATATTTCTGTTCAGTACGGAAATTAAAGGATAGGCGATAAGAAGTAGAGCAACGTGGGGGGTTGGAGGGTGTAACGGCTGACAGATCCATGTCTTTGACGTATCACGGTATCATCTCCAATGTTTCTTCAGAGAAATCTACCGTGTACAAAAGAACACCATTAGAGATTGCATTTGGCTTTCTGGGTGCCGCACAGCTAACCTTGTTAGTTACTTTTCTATCATCCCAATAGGTTATTTCTTCTCTTTTTCCTCTTCTATTTTCCCTTTCTTCCCTTCTTTTTTGTCCCTTTCGGTTCCTGTCCTCTTGAAGTTGCTCCCTTTGTGTTGTAGCGAACTTCGCTTATTATTTCTCTCCCTTGTGTCGAGACGTGCCGAGATCAATTTGGCTCACTGGATCTGGCGCCTGTTTTGGCGAGGATGTATTTTCCTTTTTCGGACAAAACCAACGAAAGGGAATTTGATATGAGGGGATTTCCAACTGTATGGCTTAAGTGTTTTACAGAATCAAATCTGTTTGAGGTTCTTAAAAAACGGCAAATAGATCTTCGATTCGACTAGACGTTGAGGAAGCTGCATGCTTTTTGAAGTAAATTCCAGCAGGGGACATCCCGTTCCTATCCTTAGCAGTTTAGTGGGATTTGATCAGTTTCTTAAATGCACAGAATAAATGCTGTCCTTTCCTCGTATATCTGATAATTATCTGGGAACTGTTAATATTTTTGCTCTGAAGTGCGAGCCGCCAGGGTATCTATAATTTTCGTATATTCTAGCTGCACTTCCTTTGTTTTAGTGCTAAGTTTTATCATCCTGGGGTGAGTATTAGAAGTGAGCTGCGTCCTACATGGAGTGAGCTTGTGAGGGGACACTCTAAGGCATTGGGCATTGGTTTTCCCTTTAACCGACTAGAGGATTGTTGGTCTGAGGTAATTCGATCTCTGGAGATAACTGGGAAATGAGCCATGGCCCGTTGCATACCCGTAATAAACGTCTATCTTTGATTCGGGTATCCGTGGAAACGTTTGCTAAGAGATCGAATGTTGAGTGTATGAAGTACAGTAGAACCTTAGTTATTCGAGATGTGTACCGAAACCATTTCGGAAAACCAGAAACTCCGATAATATTGACGTAGTGACACAATCCAGCCTATACAAAGCAAAAAAATTATAGGACTACATATTATACAACTTCAACTGATACTGTCCTCGTCGGTATAAGGTTTAACCAGTTTACGAAAAACCGTACGCGTAAGACAGAACCGTACGCGTTGTTGTAAACCTTCATCAGTAGTAGCTAATGATTGATCTCAAGGCCGGAGACCAGATACGATCCTCTAAATATTTTTATCAAGCCCTTACAATGGGTAGCCTAATTGATAGAGTCGTGGATTAGCAACTGGAGGATTGAGAGTCCGAAACTAGATCCAACCAAAAGATCTTCGTATACGTGGGGACTGTGCACGTTAAATCTGTCGTGACCTCAAATGTCCTCACGTTGACATGGAGTGGAAATTCGGAGAGTGGGATGCTAGCTCAGGTGTTGACCTCGTCATCCCACTGTGGTTCAAAATGACGAGGTGTCCTCAGATCTTTCCCTTCGGGATTGATCCCGGACCATCGCCAATAGCCCGTTGTGTTGCTCCAGTGCGGTGTAAATTCAACTACCAGGCCCATTCAGCAGATAGGGCCCTCCGAACAGGTTTACCAAGCTCGCAGTCCAGATACAGCCCTCCAAATACTTTTAACAGAAACGCAAACCTAGATACGGCTATCCGGATATACCCGACCCATCGACCCTCCACACTTTATCAGGTTCGCAAGCCAGTTATGACGTTCGAATAGGTTTTCCTGGTGCGCAGACCAGATACGGAACCATATAGTCCTGGAAGATACCCATTCGTAAAAAAAATTAAGTAGAAAATTGGAGCCCGGCGTTATTTCGCAAAGGTACGTCGAAATTTGCGCAAACATATTTATGTGAACATACTTGTTTTCTATTGCTCTCGTAAATTGCTTTGTCAATTCAATTTTCAATTTGCATTGTCTCTCGACGGTCGTATTTTACACTAGGGCCAATTTGAAACGAGGTCTATCCCTTAAACCCTAGTATAGAATATTCTAATCATATTGATCCCATAAAAATTTTAATGGGACCAAGGGGTTTGAGCCCTTAGTAGTGGATTCCCTGTTTCCTGATACAGAAGACATTAGATATATTGTGTCAGGTCGTTACCCTGTATGTTAGGCTACCCATACCATCTGTATACTTGTGAAATATTTCCCTCAAGTTGAGGGGGAGTGATCGGGCCCCAAGCATGGAATTTTCGGGGGCCCAAGGGTTTCGGGTGCCTAGGAGGAACAGGTGTCACTGCTTGTAAACATTCCAACTTTACTTCATCAGATATCACAGACAGAAAGAAAGCATGAAAAAAGACGGGAACTCACTAATGATTATTACATCCGACACGTTAAAATAGCTAAAACTATTTTTTCCTTCTCAGGTACGGAAGAGGAACCTCCCGCTGGGTGTTCTCGTGAACCGATGTGTCCTCACCCGTGCTCTTGCTACGACGGAGTTGTCGACTGCAGAGATAAGGGACTCAGCCGGATACCAGATCACATACCTGATACAGCCACAGAACTGTACGTATCGCATTTCCTCATCATAAGAATCATTTATCCTTGTCCTTTCGCACGAGTTTAAGCTATTCCACTTATGAGGCTCGTTTCACACGATGCATGTTAAAGATGACTTTCTTTTCAGGCCAATTTTCAACACATATAAATCTCTTTCAGCAATGCAGGACCATCAATATACGATTTTGTGATTTAGTGGTTAAGGTCTAATCACTAATCTCTTCCCTGGGTTCTCTGGCTTTCTTAGGGATTCGTGAATTAAACTCCACACAAGTCCAAACTTCAAGGATGCCATCCGAGATCAATCACGGGTGAAGTACCTACACCGAAATATCTCAAATTACAAGTGAACAGTCCAAAAGCTATGTAGAACGAAAAAAATGAATTACCACATACTTCGTGATGCTACTGGAAAGAAAATTGTAAAAACAAATGTGTTGTTGAACACATTGTAGATTTTAATTTTTGAGAAAATATAACATTTTTTTTGCTGTTAAAAGCAACCTAATAGGAATGTGCTGTCCTCTGTCCTTATGCAGGCCTCAAAATTTGCAGACTTGCTTTCCAAAAGACTGTCCAAGAGTTCCTGTGGCAAGGAGTTCCATTCGCCCACTAGAGCACTTTTTGTGCGCTCCCTGGTAATGTTTTGCAGGTTGCAATGCGACATTCGAGAGCATCTCAAGCATGCTCTATTGGATTTGGATCAGGCGACCTTGCTTAATGCCAATTTAGTATTATCCTTAATTTTTTGGATACGTGTGTATTGATACCTCTAACCTAGATAACTTTGTTACCAAAAACACTTACAGGTGCTATGTTAAGGATTTTTAAGCTAAAGGCTCTGAAATGAAGGAAGTTAGGTTGCTCGTCGTTACAACCTGTTAAGCACCTGTCATCTAGGCAAACATTATGAGTGTGTTAATATTTCAACTGTCCAGGTTATCTGACCCAATCATGCTGATGGTAAACATCAATCAAAAGGATTTGTGACAATGTGTGTACACAAACTTTATTAAAATACAAACTATAGAAACAAGCTGTTCTCACGTCATAGGCCATGGAAGAAGGAAAGCGTTTGTGAAAGCGCTTGTGATGTTGGTGACCAATAGGAACATGACTGTTAATTAGATATCAGTACGCTGCAAATTCATTGTTGTGTGAAACTAATTATTTCCATTCAAAAGTTCATCTTACTAATTATCTGGATCGCGAGCTTATTTAACAGCTCGCTCAGCTTTCACCGCAGTGAAGTGCTTTCTGCTAAGGTACTACTGCAGTTGAATTATTAGTTAATTGTGAAATTAATCTTGAATATAATTTTAATAATTAATTTTATATAAAGACGAACTTAAAAAAGAAACGTAGTGTAGTTTTTGTTAGTTTCTTCAATGGCAAAGTAGTAAATAATTTCAACGTGGTAGTGTGAAGCAAAGTCTGAAAAAGTAATTTGACATAATGTGCTCAAAATATTCCAGAAACGGTTGTACAAATGACTTGAAAATTGTTATCCGATGTTAAATTTTGGTAGATTTGAAATTTGACGTTAAAATTGGATGTAGTCATTGAAAATTATTAAATTTTTCCGCAATTTAGAGGTAACAGGACTTTTGAGTGTTGTATTTTCAGTGAAAACAAGTAGAAGTTTCAAAGTTTAAAAAAAAATTAAAGTTTTAAATTTGGAAGTTTTTAGTATTTATGTTACAATTAGTGAAATTTTATCCTTTAAATTTTATGTTTATGAACAGAGGTACAAGAAGAAAGTTTCCTTAAATGCTGTTTACACAAAAATGCCAAATACCGCAAGATATCTCAAAAACTAATTACTCTATAATAATGAAACTTGACACAATTCTTTTAGGTTCCACTACCAATAAAATGAACTATAATTATATTGATAGATTCAGAATTATTCGAGTTATGAATTTTAAAATATTCAAATTTTACCTCACTGTTGTATATATCAGAAAAAATATAGGTAATTTAAAGTTAGGATTATGAATGCAGTTAGGCTATCTTTAGGAAATGCAGTTAGGAATCTTTACGGAAATGAACAAGCGGACTTTCTTGCGGAAGAGGTTGCGAAATTGCTGCAGCATCCAAATGACGAGACTTCCTTTTGGAAATAAATCTATTTCTAAAACACTCGATGACATCAAAATACCAACACGATCTTCAAGATAGAACAAATGCAAAATGCTGGTAAAATGAATATTTCAAGAGTATACCTGACAAACCGCAGCACAAGGCAGATGCAGCTTTCCGCCCGATAACAGGACATGATAGCTTTACTGCTCATTTGCATCGTCTAGGTATTTCCACCAAGCCTTGGTGCTCCCTTGTAATTCTGGAGAAATAATGGGGAAAAAACACCTGTTTCGATGCAGAACCTCCGAACTTTCACAGGTGTGTAGGTAGTGGGTAGCGAGAACCTTTTCTTCATTGTTTCTCTATGTGTGTTATTAATTTTTAACAAATATTTTTCTGTCATTTTTTGTTGTTTGTCTTTGTGTGTCTTAAATTTTTTTCTTTCGCTCCAAAAATTGTGCCCTAGCTATTGTAGCTTGGCCAAAAATATGGTCCTTGTGTCATAAAATCCCAAAAGAACCAACCAACCAACCTAGCCATTTTAAATTTAAAAAAATGAATGCAATTCATATTCTTTTATATTATTTTGTTACCAACAAGTTATAACAGAATCCGGCCGCCTCTTGTGTGGCTTAAAAAAACGTATAACAGAAATCATAAATTTAAATTCGAATCAGAAAATAATCTCATGGATGGATTATAATTTGAGATATTTTGCGAACTCTAAAACCTAAAATCAGCATTTTGACAAAATGAGTTATATTCTTGTTTATGACTACAAAAGTTTAAATGATAAAATCCCCAAATAATTTCATTTTACAATACAGCATGCATATTATAAGAGTCTTAAATTTTAAACAGTTCCGTGAAAAAAAAAATTTTTTTGCAGAGCTTGAAATCTTTCGTCTGTTTTCACTGAAAATATAGCATTCGAAAGTCCTATCCCATCCTTAATAAGACGATCCCCTAAGCAAATTTTACTCATATAAATTTATAGAAAACGTTATTCCGTTTTGAATGATATATTTTATTCTTCTATAAAAGAGGGGGATGATTCTATTTTTCCCCGCAGCAGCCCATTACAATAACTAAGTTCGGACAAAACAATGCCAGCGTATGCGTCGAATGAGAGCTTACTAAAAGCGAACCAGCAAAAACAAAGACCTCTGAAACGTTCGAGACCAACGCACTTTGTAATGCATCCCTCCCACTAACTCAGGCGTTTAAGCATATTCAATTTCCAAGCAGCATTCCTGCACATTCTTGTTCTGAATGTTAACGCCAAAGCCGTTGAAAAGTATGTCTGACAAAGAACTAAGTTGGCTTCATTATTCAAGATTAATAGCCACGGGATTTATCTGAAGGGTCATTTACTGAAGAATTATTTGTTTACAAGCAGACTAATGCGCACAGTGCTTGCCATTGTTACACTCCGGTCTTGTTGCTACGATTGACCTTGTAAAAGGTTTAAGGCTTTGTTAATTGCATTGCTAATTAATTTTATTGTTTTACATGCAATCTTGCGTTGAATTGGTTTTATCGTAAATATAATCGATAACAGTAATTCAAATAAAAATTTTATATAGCCAGGTTCTCGATTTAAGAATTTGCATGTTTCTTGAAATTTCTTCCCAAGTTCTTCGGCTAAGCCAGCTTTACGAATTCGTGACAAAAATGCCATATTTTAATTCTTAAACACAGAAAAAGCTCACTCGTCAGTTTATCCCACTTCTGAATTATAAACGTCCATGTCGATTTAAAAAAAAACTTTATTCGGGAAGAATAAAAATACGCAATCGTAACATACACATTCTAAAGTTTGAATACACATAACATTATCTTATTCATATTGCCATCGCGACACAATAAATTTGAATTATGCTTAGTGATTAAATTAATTCAATGTTCAACTCTGGAATGTTGCCTTTTGCGCTTTATTAAAGTATTTCACGAAAATAGTTAATTAAAAAAATCAAGATCGACGTTTATAAAAAGATTGATTTGGAGTTATTTGATTGCAAGCATCATTGCCATGATAGCATGGATCAATATAGTATGTGTAATGGATGTGTTTACCTTATTTAAATTTTTTTGTAGGCGGTTGGAGCAGAATCAAATCCGAGAAATTCCCCAGAAAGCTTTTGCGACTTTTAAACGACTGAAGAGAATGTAAGTACTTTTGAAATTTTTTGTCACATTTTTACAAATGAGCACAAATGTGTTTAAAAATCATGTGTAAGCTATATTTTGCGTATATATTTGTTTTACCAATTTGAAATATGCGCAATTGTTCGGTGATGTGAAATGAACCGCTCCAATCACAAACAACCACACAGAAATAAAATTAAAATATATTTCTTGCAAACTAAACTGAACTGCAGAAATTTTGAGTAAAAGTTACACATAAAAACGCATGCCTAAATTTTATGGAATACGATTGTACTACACAAAATAAAGTTATTTTACATTTGAGAAGGTTCGTGTACACATACTGGAAGGAACCTTGTTGCCATGTAATACGAATCTGGACCAAGTGGAATGCGTTTTATATATAAATAAAACTTTTTCAGTTTGATTTTTTACATATTATTTACTCAATGACGATTGGCAATTTAGAGACGAGGCATTTGTAGACCATTTTTGGAAGGATGTTAGTAAAAACACGATTACTGCCAATTCTGAACAATATGTTCGATGTTGAAAAATTTCTTTCTGCCTGAAATTGATCGACGAGGTTTAATGCACATGTGGAGTACTGTACAAGATGGAGAAACATACCATACAGCTTGTGTAATCATGCGAATTCTGAAGGACGATTTTTCTGGTCGAATACTATCAAAATCTGGAAATGTACATTGACGTCCTCTTTCACCAGCTTTGACCACGTCGGATTTTTTTCTGTGGGGATACTTAAAGGAAAGAATCTACGCTTATCAGGTTCGAACCTACGATTTAACAGCATAACATTCACAAAGAAATGTAACAATTCACACAGGAAATGTGCTCAAATGTAATGGAAAATGTGGTCGAAACAGCCCGTATTTGCATTCGCAGCCAGAGAAAGTCATTTGTCTAATGTCCTATTCCATAAGTAATGCCATTTATTGAGTAAACAATATGTAAAAAATGTGATATTTCATTTGAAAGTTATTCTAAAACAATGTCAGGTGCCCTCACATAAAAAACACCATATACTATTCAGCCGTTGATTCATTTTACTTGAAGAACCAACTAACAGTTAACACAAAAAGCGAGTAAGCAAGATGTATTCCAAAGATTAAATAATTTAATTTTCAATTTCTTACATCAAATTATTCACTCAATTCTCTTCTCGCTCATAGCGCTTCATGGGACTGACTGGTATTATCGAAACATAGTCTTCGATGTATTTAATTGTAACTTATTTAAAAGTATAATCTGAAATTATAAAATTTTCTGAAACTCGTTTTATCTCTTTGTATCCAACCAAAATATATCGTGATATGAGAAACAATTCTTCACAGAGCATTAGAAATGCAATAAAATGTAAACTGCTCGTAAAATTTTCAACCTCTGTTTTGTCTAATACTTTCCATCCCTTCCTCTAACCATAAACATCCTTTTCGCGTTATATGTTTATGTTTATTGTAAATAACGTCTTTCTCTGGAGGAAACCGCCTGTTTTGTTTCTGAAGCATTTGCCAAGTATGTTGTTTATGCACTGCATCGTTCGTTTTAAACCCTTTGAACAAACTATGAATAATATAATCTCATCATGAAAGCCCGCATATAAATTGCTTTATTTCATCGTTTTCGTGCATTATCAACCCATGTAACTTTATTTTTCGTCCTCATTTCCCTGTTTAAAAATATTTGCTATTGTGTATTCAGATGTTTGAAAATAAACTGGTAGATATTGGGATATTTCTGGAGATGGATTGCTTTGACCCGTTTCTTAAGTGCTTCTTATACGACAAGATAATTTATTTATTAACTTTGTGGAAGTGCGTATACAGTTTTCATTGTGTATTTCATGTTGCTTTGATTACAATGAACTGAAATTACTCAATTCAGTATATAATAGTGAGTGTCAAAGTGAATATTTATACCAAAACAAGTAGCATAGATTTTTAGCTGTTAGCGAAATATCTGTTGACTTGATTGTGGTCAGATGGCGTACACAAAAACCTTTACGCGTAAATAATTTTTAAAAATGATGTAATTCCGTCCTCTCAATAGAGGCCGACGTAGTTCAGTGGGTATGCCTACTGCGCTAGTAACCTTCGAATTGTAGGGGGCGCAGGTTCGATTCCTCCCTGGGTGTATTTCTTTCTTCTGTGTCAGTAAAACTTTCATTGTGTGTAAGTCTATTATTTGATATTGTATGTCTTGCGTCTGGCACAGAATGGCCAAATATGGCCCATATTCCATAAAACCCGCAAAACCAACCAACCGACCGCTGTATGGGAAAGGCGAGGCATCTCAATGCATTTCAAGGAATTACAGTGCTTCATTCTATTAGTCAAAGAGATCGTCGATATCAGTTGGTTTTCCCACTACACTAGCAACCTGCTAGTTGTATGTTGCGCAGGTTCGATTTCTGTCTGATTCGATTCCTCTCCGAGTGTATTTCTCTGTCCTGTATCAGTAAAGCTTTCCTTGTGTGTATGCATGTTTGCTTGAACGGTATAAATGCAATCGAAAGTCGACATCATCTTGCGACGCAGTGGTCGTAAGATGATGTCGACTTTAATGTCGAGAACAAATCTCATCCATAAGCAGTTTCCTTCACAACCTCCAGATAGCGATGGACCGATTCTCACGAACTCATCGTTGATTGAGTCAAAAATTGATAACGAGATTTGGTAAAAAAAAATGTCCTCCTGGTGGTTGTCTCGACGAGCTATCTCGTCAGTAGCAAAACTGGCTAGATCTTGATGAACGAAATATCTCGTCATTAGAAAAACTGACCTAATCTTAATCTCGCCATCTTCAAAAAACGGAAATATCTTCATTCAGAAGTCAGTCGGCATCATTTATGACGAGATATCTCGTCATTATCAAAATTGGTCAGATCTTGGTGGACGAGATTTTTCGTCGAAGCCACTTAAAGGGTTAAATCATCATTCTTATTACAACCTGGGTCTGCAGAAAATGATCGAGAATTTCAGCATCGAAAGTTTTATTACTGCAAGATTGCGGATAGCTGGTAAATCGGGTTGGGTTTTACATCGCAACGGCCAAACACAAGACAGGCAACGCAGTGGGCAAACCCACTGAGCCGCGCCGCGACGGCCTCGAGGTTAATCGGAAGTTTACAGCATTATCTTGCCAGTCACAAAACCGTAGAATTCATCTTCGAAAGTTCTTCCGATCTGTCTTATCCCATTTCGTATTGAATGATAAACTTAAAAGAAAATGCAGGTGTTCCGAAATTACCACTTGAACCTCCTTGTCAATTCTGAGCACTTCCTAGGAAGAGAGTTTCTAATGCAACATCAGATGTACAACGAAATCCAGTGTCTCCTGCTTCGTCCAAAGCTCTACAAGCCAGTACTCCTCTTTAGTTTCCCCGTTTTAAAATTCTGAAGAGCACGCTTAGACTTGACATGTGACGTATGCTTTTTGGGACAGCCGTTTTGGGTGGTATATCTTCTGCAGCTTCTCTCTTCCCTTATCATGATCACGAGGATGGATTTTTTTTTGTTTAGCCTCTTGGGGGTGATACAGTGAGATGGGAGGGGAAAGTGAAACAATTTACCGTTCTGTCTTATTTTCCTAATGTATTTGAATTGAAAATGTTTTCGTCTGTCTTCGTAAGTGTTTTTGACAGGGAGTTTACAGTTTTGACGTTGAGTTTGTGATCTTGTGTGGGGTCAGGGCTGGCATATCTTCGGAAAATAATTTCGGGGGGTGGTTCAGTGTTTGCGCGCGCATGCCAAATAACTATCGTTTGCGCTCGCTCATTTATACCAAGGCTTACGGAGAATTAAGCTCCGTTTGAGTTTTAAAGAATTTTGTTTTATTCTTTAGATGCCGGTTGTGGCAACATTTAAAAATTATCTTTAGACCTCTTTTGTTTTCGTCAGTTAGAATTTTTCGACTAGCTTTACATCGATCTCTATGCTTTGGGACAAATTATTTGGGCGGACGAATGGAAACATTGTTTTAGAGCATTTTTTAGTAGTTCATAGAATTTAGTAGTGTATTTTAAATCTCCTAGTGGTTGCCACGTGGTTATATAGTTACCAAACACACTTACTGGAGTTATGTTAAAAATTTTAAAGCTAAAGGCTCCGAAATGTCTAAAGTCAGATTGCTCATCGTTACAATCTGTTAACCCTCCTGGTGGTCAAATATATTAGCAAAACTAACCACATCTTGATGGACGAGATATCTCTTTGAAACTACTTGGAGGGTTAAAAGTAAAGACGAAATTCTGGGTTCATTTAATTTACGCAATCTTGAGTTTCAGTTCAAACTGTTTAAATGGATTTTTCCTCCAACTTTAATGAGCAGACATTTTTAAGGGGGTCTTTTTATAATTTTCCTGGTGTTCTAGAATTTTTAAACATAAATAACCCAAATAATACAACTAAAACACTGCAATTTTATATTTATTTTAAGTGTCAAAGTTTTAATACGTTTTACAATTTTAAGAACTTTGTGAATTCATCGCGTGTGCCACTTTTCGAAATAAAATGGTACATTTTGTCGTATTTTTCAGAGATTTAAGCAACAACGAAATATCGAAAGTTGCAGGGGATGCCTTCTCTGGACTGAAGACTCTAACATCTCTGTAAGTAGTTGCTGTAAGATTTTTCTTCCTCAATTTGAATTTAACTCAAATTAAGCAATAATATCCAATAGCTGTTGCCAATATGTTGCAATTTTCATTTGAAAATGGCAATTACGAATGAATTTAATGTTCAAGATTTTAAATTAGAGTCCAGTAGTGACTGAACCTTAATAGGTTACAAAACCTGTAACAGAATAAATGTAACTATCAAAACATACCACTATCCATTCTTTTTATAAGAAGTTTTATATACCCTATCTTGCTATTTCAATTTAATAGTTCAAAATTGTATTTTACAATTTTATAGTTTTTCCTTTAAATATGTGTTTTGTTCATTATATTATTCGTATTATGTATTTTTCCTTCCCATACGGTGACCGAGGTTCAAAATAGGGCATTCCAAGGCATAGTCCATAAATCTTTCACATAGGGATTGATTCCGCACCGTCGCAAATAGCCGTTGTGTTGCTGCAGTGTGACGTTAATTAATTATCTACCTACCTAAACTTCCCATGAGGTAGAACTGCATAAAAATACCTTTCTTTACAAAATGAAAGTTAGTCGCCAAAGTATAAGCTTACTGTTTAAATTAAAATTAATCCTACGAATAATATGGGGATTGACGACTTTTTAGGTATGAGATTGAGAAGTTAATATTCATGACTAATGGGACTGAAAAGTGTGACTTTAAAAATGCTATTATCGACTGTATTTTCAAACAAGTATTTATGCTCACATGGAAAAAAGTTGCGCAACAATATATTCAGATTTGTATTTTCGAATTCCTCATTTCTTATTTATATATTTACATGTTTTATGCATGTTTTAAACATATGCACTTTTGCTTCCTCTTGTAGCGTCCTCTATGGAAATAAGATTACTGACCTGACTAATGGCATCTTTAAAGGGCTCTCTTCCTTGCAGCTCTTGTAAGTATACGTTTCTAATTTCTGTATTTTATAACTAAAAATAAATGCACCATTCCATGAAACGTGCATATGTATTTTGAACCACAAATATGTTTTAACTACCTTTACTTAAACTTAACTACACTGCTGGCCACCGTAAATGCAACACCCTGAAGGAAGCATGCAAATAATATGAAATTTACAACATGCATTAGCGGAGGTGAGATATGCAAATGATTAGAATTTCAGCGCAGACGCACATCACGCGCGCCTGTGGCGCCACTTCAAAGCGCTATTTAAGGCTTGGAGATTTCGACGATTTCAAGTACGGCAATTGTGTTTTTCTTGTGGTTTTTTCAAAAAAACGATCAATTATGCCTCGTAGAAAACAGCGATCATCTTTTGATCAAGTATCAGAGTTCGACAGAGGAAGGATAGTGGCCTACCGAGATTGTGGATTATCTTTCAGGGAAATCGGTAGTCGTGTTGGACGAAACCAAACAACTGTAATGCGGATATGTGATCGTTGGATGCAGGATGGTACGACGGACTGACGTGTTCGATCGCATCCACCTCAGTGCACCACTTCACGTGATGACAGGCATATTGTGCGTATGGCAGTGACGGATCGCTCAGCCACATCACGAACCATAGCACAGCACATTCAGTCTGTACCGCATCATCCAGTGTCTGCGCGTACCATTCGACGCCGTTTACAGCAGAGTGGTCTGTCCGCAAGACGTCCATTGCTTCGTCTACCCTTGACGCAGAACCACAGACGTTTCCGCCGCCAATGGTGCGATGAAAGAAGGATGTGGACGGCAGAATGGAATGAAATTGTCTTTACTGACGAGTCACACTTCTGTCTGCAACACCACGATGGTCGGATTCGAGTCTGGAGACACCGTGGAGAGAGGATGCTGAACAGCTGCGTTATGCACCTCCACACTGGTCCTGCACCGGGTATTATGGTATGGGGCGGTATTGGATATCACTCTCGCACTCCTTTAGTACGCACTGCCGGTAGTTTAAACAGCCAGCGCTACATCTCCGAGGTGTTGGAGCCAGTTGTCCTTCCTTACCTTCAGGGCTTGCCCACAGCCATATTTCAACAGGATAATGCGCGACCACACGTGGCACGCATTGTCCAAGGGTTCTTCGTCAATCGCCAGATTGAATTGCTTCCCTGGCCAGCTCGCTCTCCGGATCTTTCGCCGATAGAAAACATGTGGTTCATGGTTGCTCAACGATTGACCCAGAATACATCCCCAGCTGCCACACCAGATCAACCTTGGCAACGTGTGGAAGCTGCTTGGTCTGCTGTACCCCAAGAACACATCCAAAGTCTCTTTGAATCAATGCCGAGGCGTGTGGCAGCGGTGATCTCCAACAATGGCGGCTACTCTGGCTACTGATTTTGGCAGGAACCACACTTCACAGAAGTCTATAAATTTAATCATTTGATACTTGGTCAACATGTTATCTACAAAATAAATTTTGTTGTGATATCTCTTGTCTTTCTTGGTGTTGCAATTTGGGTGGCCAGCAGTGTATTCAAATATTTTTCGATTTTTGTTTTAAGCAATGATTCATTTAAAAAATTGTAAATATAGATCCAAAAGTGACCCCTTAGTCGCTCATTTATTAAGAATCTAGCCATTGTGTTCTTTGAAATTGCTTGCGTGAGAAACCGTTCCAGATTTAAATGGCCAGACCTAGACTTTACTAAGAATTCTAAGGCATTCTTTACCTGGTTCACCATTTAAATGTCCTTTTTAGTGTCAAAAAGCTTTATAAAGTTGTTGGACTATTTTTTATACATTTTTTACCCTACGTGTCTCCAGTCTTTTCCTAAACTGTCTTGTCTGCTTTTTCCTACTCTCCCGATGTCCAAGATGGCCCCCAGTGGTTGAGTTCTCTACACCCATGATGACCTCTTGTAAGAAAATGTGATGTGAATGTTCAGACTCTAAAAGGATTATTAAGTTCGCACATACTGTGGCACGTCTCGGTTGATCAGAGTATATGATAGTTGATTGGTGAACACCAATTAGATTAAACGCCAAACGTCGCCCAAATGGCGATAAACTAAATTTCGAGGTAATCCCGATAGGTATTTTGCGAAAGCGGTAGGTAAAGTGGATTTTGTAGTTGAACTGAAAGTCTCTTACACTGAAAGTCTCTTATTGAGAACTTTCGTTGTTCTTTCGCGTTGGTGTGGCATGAAAGTTAGCTGAGTGGATTGCCAGCTCAAGTGTTGACCTCGTCATCCGACCGTGGTTCAAAGTTCAAAATTAAGTGGTGTTGTCCTAGGATCTTTCCTCTTGGGATTGTTTCCGGACCGTCACCAACCAATAACCCGTTGTTTTGCTCCAGTGCGAAATTAGTTCAATTACCTACCGGATGCTAGAGAAGTTGGAAGAAAAACGGATTAGCAACCGGACGGTTGCTCGGCTACTCGGTCCAACCAAAGACCGTAGTGTAAAGAGGGGCCGGTGAACGTTAAATCTGCCGTGGCCTCAAATGTCTTCACGTTGGCGTGGTGTGGAAGTCTGGAGAGTTGGGTGCCAGCTCAGGGGTGTCTACCTCGTCAACTGACCGTGTATTACAAGGGGTTGTCCTAGAATCTTTCCCTTCGGTATTGATCCAGGACCGTCGCCAATAACCCGTTGTTTTGTCTTTGTCGACGTTAATTAACGACCTACCTCTCATTGAGAACGTTCGTCGGTATTTTACCGGTATTCAGAATGTCGGCAATTTTCAAACCTTGAGTCGAGCTCATTAAAAATTCCCGTGCGATAAAAGTACTCTCTCAAAGTTTTGTCGCCAAATGGCTCACTTCTTATCGACCCTTTGACAACAAACACAGCCCTGTGTCATCCTAGACGCGCAGCAAATGCAAAAGCGGGTGCATTTCACTTTCGAAAACCAAATAAAGCGTGCTATTTAACTTGAGGGGCGCTTCGCTCCCGACATCAAACAGAAAAGAGTTCATTAATAAAGTCGGATTTAATTCCTTTTGAGAACGGAAGCGTTGCCGAAAACTCTGCCTCCGCTTCAACAGTTTTGAGGGACATTGATATTGACTGTTTGATGGCGCTTTCTGGAGATCTTCGGATAGGCTAATGAATTTCGGATGAATTCTTGATGATTTAAGTGATTGGTGCGTATTATTTGTTTGATTTTGTCGGAGTTTTGCTATCTGACTTTCGCGGTGATTCATTAAGCTGAAAAATGTTACTCGTGTGATGTTTGGTGCCAGAACTAGAGCAAATTTTTCAAAATTATGTTAATGTTTTTTAATTGATCGAAGTTCGCATTTTAATAGCAATCTGAACAGAAAAAAATAAGGTAATGAATCTTCTTAGAGCAGGAACATTAACCAACCAACTGCCTTTGTTGAGTTAACCCTAGATCCTTTAAACCTGTTTTGACCTTAAAATTTACAAAACACGGATGTCCACGAGGGGCCGCGGTAGCCCGGTTGGTAGAGTAACAGACTAGCAATCGGAGAGTTGCGAGTTCGAATCCAACCAAAGACCGTCGTGTCCAAGGGGGACTGGTGCACGTTAAATCTGTTGTGGCCTCAAATGTCCTCACTTTGGCATGGTGTGGATGTTTGGAGTGTGGAGTTCCAGCTCCGGTATGACCTCGTCATCTGACCGTGGTTCAAAATTGCGTGGTGTTTTCCTCGGATCGTTCCCTTTGTAGTTGATCCCGGACCGTCGTCAATAGCCCGTTGTGTTGCTCCAGTGCGACGTTATTTGAAATATACCATACCAATACCGATGTCGATGAAAACGTTTATTGTGCCCCTTTAGTCAAGAAGACAGACCTAATTTTTTCTTTGGGTTTTACTATAGGTAAATATTTGATATAAATACATTTATTTAAGAGTCGAGAACTGAAAACTGATGCATGCTTTCAATTGTACTAATAAAATTTCAATTTTAAAGAATGTGGTGTGATTCCGAAGAAAAGCAATAAGAAAAATTCTTTCATATTCTCCTGGAAGTTTTTTTATAATTCCGTTATACACATGATATAAAATATTCTGTGAAGTCAGGCTAATATTTATTTCAATGTATTTTTGAAACATATTCTAGGAATAGGCAAAGTTGTACTAAAAAATTTTAAAACAAATATGGAAGGAAAAACTATTGAATTATTTTACTAGTGACTTAGTGTCCATAGCGCTCAGAGGGCCGCAATAACCCAGTTGGTAGAATCGCGGATTAACAGCCAGAGGGTTTCGAATTCGAAACTCGATCCAGTCAAATATCGTCGTGTAGATGGGGTCTGGGGTACACTTTAAATCCGTAGTGGCATCAAATGTCCTCACGTTGGCGTTGTGTGGAAATTTGGAGAGTGGGGTGCCAACTCAGGCATTGTCTTCGACATCTGACCGTTGTTCGAAATTACAAGGTGCTATTCTCGAGTCTTTCGCCCCGGTCGCGGCCAATAGCTCGTAGCGTTACTACAGTGTGACGTAAATTCAACTACCTACTTACCATGGCCCGTATCCTCTAATAAAACAAATTAAAAATAAAAACCTAAAAAATTTTTTTAACCTATATCTGAGTCAGACGACAGCATTTGAATCATCTACAGAGTTGCCAGGTTAGTAGTATAAATTGCTGCCTTCTGAGATAATCACCTCTCGATAAAAAAGTTGTTGCTTTCTGGGATAATCACCTCTAAAAGCAAATGTAGGAGTACAGCTGATTGAATCCGAATTTCATAAGTTATGTGACCTATATAAGAGCGATGGTTAAGAACACATCATGGATTGGAAGAATGTGTGTATGCTTGTTTTAGCTATTGGCTCTATCGTTTTAGTGATAATAGCATCGATTCCGAAAGACGACGATTCTGAGGTCGACATTTCCAATTCGACTTGTTATTCCAAAAGATTGGGTAGTAGAAAGAATTTGTTTTTACATGTCTGTCGGAAAGAACATTTACACGTGTACGACGCAATCGCCCCTTTTTGGATTCCTTTTTAACTTGTGGATAAAAATTTTTGGTCTTGAAGTCTGAAGAAAAGAAGCAACTGCAAATCCATTTGACATAAAATTGTCTAAAGCTTATCCGTTATTATTTTTTAAAGGTGACTTTTTGCTACTATTTTTCTACCTTGGTACTAGGGCTAGTTTTTAAAGGAAAATTGTTTCAAAAGCTTCTATTTTCAAAATTTTGGCTTTTCAAAAATTTTGGTGACTTTCTAAACTTATTGTGAAAATTCCTTAACTTATTCTTTTCTTTTTACTTAAACTTTCTTTAAATTTATTCCTTTTTTTAAACTTATTGTGAAAGGAAAACGTATTTTTCGGATTTTTCTTAAGGGCGGAAAATTTTCCAAGTGACGCCAATTTCGAAATTTTGTCGCCAAATCGTGGAAACCATGAAAGAAAAACAGTGGAATCTGATTGCTAGTTGGTCGTAAAAACCTTATTAAGAAAAAAATTAATTAAAAATTTATTTTAAAATTCCAATTTTTTGACGAGATCTTCCACGCCTCTTTCATGCTAATTGGCACATTTATTTTGTTTTAGCCTATTCATTTCGTATCTAAGCAACTAAAATAGGGTTTAGGAGACTTTTTGCCATTTTCAAAAATTTAGGCTACTGATGCTACTAAGTCACAATTGCTTTGGCTGTGGTATCCCTGTATTTGGCCTCTGAAGTCGCAACTGGTTAGTACTTGACTAGACAGCGACTTTCAATCCATCTCTTCAACTTTTAAATCCATCGCGAAAAGATAACATCGTATATATAGATACATAGGCAAAACACCAGCAAAAATATTTCCAAACCCCGTAAGATAATACGTCTTATTATCTGACTTCAAAAATAACACAATTCACAAAATTAATTTATTAACCTCATGTTTACCTTCTCGATAAAACACGGCACGAATTTTATTATTTCGTCAACGAGATAGGGTCCTTATTAAAGTAATTGCCTTTTAAAATGATTCGTGGTACTTTTGGCGCGAGCCCAAAAGATTGATCTCTCGGCCTGCAATGTAATTAAGGCTGGGCCTTTATTACCTGGATGCAGGGGACTCTTAACTTAATAATTCCTCGCCTGGACTCTGTGTTGGAGCGTTAAATTCAAGATTTCATCCTTTATGGATGAGACGAGGAGACGACGGCGACTGTAATAACTTCTGACGACAGCGTTCGAGTAATTGCGCTCCATTCATTTCGGGTGTCGTGATTCGGGTCGGGGAGAGAATGGCTGGCTGAAAATGTCGGTGATGGCGATTCTTTCGGCATTGTGTGGACTGAATGTTTACAGGTCTTTTCAATCCACCAGAAGGTCTTACTTTTGGCGTTGGTTGGTTGATCTTTTTACTTTTATGGCACAAGGACCATATTTGGCCACGTGTACCAAACACAAGGGGACATCAAGTAAAGAATGTCGTGAAAGGGGGAAAAAAGGGATTGGGTATAGAATTATAGGGTGAAAGCAGAAAGACATTGTTGGGTTTTATCGATTGAAGACAGAGTTTTATACATTAAAAATAAATTTTATTACGTAGCCAAGTCTTATAGTTTAAAACATACATTTTAGAAAACAAGAAGTCTGATCAGATCATGATCCCCAATCTCCTCACTTATATACATACAAAGATTTACATATTCTTCTATATTGATGTGCCCCACACGGCACTATAATTGGAGGTTTGAGACCGATTCCAACATGCGGCCCCATCGGTTGTAAAACCTCAGCAGATATATTACAATTCAATATATATATTTATATAAATCTAACAAAATATTTTTCTAATAATATTTTTAAATTTATTTAACAATAAAGGCTTTGTTAAAAAGTCAGCCAAATTATTTTCCGATGAAATATAATTTACGTTAAATAGTTCATCTTTTATTAATTTACGAATAAATTTGTACTTGATATCAATATGTTTAGTTTTCTGATTTTCCTGACTATTTTTTGAAAAATAGATAGCAGATTGATTATCACAATATACTTGGGGTCTTATGTGATCACACAAACTTAATTCATTTATAATTCTACTAAACCAAATAACTTCTTTAGTGCAATCGGTTAGTGCAATAAATTCAGATTCCATTGAGCTAAGAGCTATGCACTTTTGTTTAGAAGATTTCCATGATATTGGGATGTTACCCAAATAAATTAAATAGCCACTGCTTGAATGTCTGTTTGTGAGACCACATCCCCAATTTGCATCAGAAAAAGCAATCAAATTTGAACTTTCTACATTGGAAAGATTAATTTTAAAATCCTTTGTAAGAAAAACATAGTTCATAATATCAACAACGTAAGACCAGTGTTTGTAAGTATAACCATTACAAAACTGAGACATTATATTAACAGCAAATGCAATATCTGGTCTGGATCTATCTGACAAAAACGATAAACATCCTATTAAGGAACGATAGGGAAATTTCCTCATTAAATCATTTTCAATTATTTCTTCCTCTTTAACCTTATCAGGTAAGTTACAACCAATTTTAAAAGGTAAATTCACAAAACTTTTAGGAAGATCTTTGAATTTTGACATTAATTTTTCAATGTAGGTAATTTGATGTAGATAAATCGAATTTTCAATCTCTTGAAAGTTTACGCCTAACAAATATTTAGTTTTACCTAGGACTGTAAGATCCAATTTTTTGTCCAATAATTCGATTACTTCATTTATCAAATGTTCTCTTTTTGAAAACAAAACCATATCATCTACATAAACAATTAAAATTACATCTTTAAATTTGTAGACACAATTACACCAATTTAACTGAGAAAATCCTAATTTAGTTAAAATACCGTCTAATTCCAAATTCCATTCTCTACCACTTTGATGCAGACCATATATAGCCTTTTCCAATAGACATACTTTGTTTTCGGATCCTTTCAGCACAAATCCTTTTGGCTGTTTCATGTATATAGTATCTTTAAGGTGTCCATATAAATATGCACTTTTCACGTCAACTTGACGGTGATACCAACCCAACATAGAAATCAATAGTACAAACAATAATTTAACAATAGAAAAATTCACAACTGGTGAAAAAATATCTTTAAAATCAATGCCGGGTTTTTGCTTAAAACCTTGAGCAACAAGACGTGCTTTATACCTTTTAGGTATATTGTTTTCGTCCATTTTTATGCTGTACACCCACTTACCTCCAATTATGGTTGTATTTGGGGGTGTGTCCACTAATTTCCATACTTGCCTATCCTTCATTATCTGAATTTCTTCATTCATGGCAGTATTCCATTTAATTTTATCCTTACTTGTTTGCGTTTCTTCATAACTTTTGGGGATTTCGACATTGTAACACTGATCATACATGTCGTACATCTGTTGGTCCAAAAAATTAGATTCATCACTAGAAGTAGATGGCACATTAGAAATATCCACATTAGGATGTTCAGTTTCTGGCTTAAAATTGAAATTTACAGGATCAAACCTAATCTTATTTTTAGTACAGTACTTTTTAATATCATTTAAAGATCTCATTCTCAAATTTTCAGGAGAATAATAGTATACATCTATCCTATTGCTTTTATTTCTAGGTTTTTCGATTCTACGCCAATTTGAAATGTTAAGACTTTTTAAGTTCTCAGTTTTAACTAAATCTTTAGAATCTAAAACTTGAGTTTCACTTTCCGATTTTACTTTTATATTTTCATTTGATTGATAAATAGGAATATTAGAATTAAGATCGAAAGAAACGTACTCAAAGTTTTTACCAAATAGTACATCAACAGCTTTCTTACTTTCGTCGATATGAACATGGACTGTTTCAACTATTCTCTTCTCGTTTGGTACATATATTCTGTAACCTTTAGTTTTCAAACCATATCCTGTCAAAATACCAAGTTTAGCTCTGGGTTGTAATTTATTTCTCTGTATTTTAGGAATATGAACATATGCCAAAGAGCCAAAAATTCTAAAATGTTTTACTGATGGTTTGAAACCAGTCCATATTTCGTTAGGAGATATACCCTCAGTTAATTTGTGTTCGCATCTATTTTTAGTGTGAATAAATGCTAAAAGTGCTTCTGACCAAAATTGTGGTTGTAAACCACTGTCTTGAAGCATAGCTCTGACACAATCCATGGCTGTTCTATTGAACCTTTCTGCAATGCCATTTTGTTCAGGGGTATAAGTTGAAGTTCTTTCGATTTTTATTCCTAGATCATTTAAAAACTTTTTAAATTCTTTGTGACAAAATTCTAAACCATTGTCAGTTCGAACACATTTTAACTTAACATTTAGCTGTCTTTCAGCTTTAACCAAGTATTTTTTAAAGTAATCAAAAACTTCATTCTTATTTCGAATAATATAAACAGTTACTTTACGTGAAAAATCATCAATAATAGATAAAAAGTATTTGTTTCCACCTAGAGAGTTAACTGGAGCAGGACCCCACAAATCCATATGGATCCTTTCCAAAACATTTTTAGTTTTCCTTTCGTACATATAGTTTCTTTTTAAGGATATTCTAGTGGATTTAGCAATAGCACAAATCTTACAATTTTTATCTATATTCTTGCAATTAAGTTTTTCAATTCCTTTTACACAATTAATTTTACTCATATTTTCAATTAAGGGCATGTTAACATGACAAAACCTACGGTGGGCTTTTTCTAGATCTAAACCAGTTACATATGTATAATTTTTAATCTTGGGATAACCTTTCAAGATATACAATTTTCCAATTCTGGGAACAGTAAACAAATATTTATTATAACTATTATAAATAATCATTTTGTTATTTCCCCATTTAATTTGGTTTCCCACTAGATCAATACGAGCACCACTAATTAAATTTCTTCTCATATTAGGTGAGTATAACACATCTTTTAAAGTTATATCATAATTTCTGTTTCTATCTAAAACTGTAAATTGAATATCACCCATACCTAATACTTCCGAGGTGCTGTCCTTGTCTCCGACTAGGATCTTCTGTGGTGGTAGTTTTCTGAATGTCGTAAACATATCACGTTCTTTACAGAAGTGAGCAGTTGCAGCAGAATCAATGAGAAATTCCCTCGGTCTTTCATTTGGAAAATTTGAAACTGCATAGGCACGTTGAAGATCAGTTTTTGGATTGTCCTCCATATAAAATAATTCACCACCAGGTTTCTGCCGATTGCTTTTCTTGAAGCACTTCGATTCGTAATGTCCCGACTTTTTGCAGTAGTTACAGAATGGTCGCGGCCCCATACGACAAACTGTCGACTTTCTTGGGCTTGAAGGAATTAATTCAGGGTCCAGTACGCATCTGCTGTGATCAGGAGTAGACGCCCGTGTCTCCTTGTATCTAGATGACTTGTTTCTTGTAGCATAAGCATCGGCCACGATACTTAATTTTGTGCCTTCGTCTTTCCGCTTCAGCTCGATTCGGCTGGATTCTGTTATTAAATGTTTAGACAAATTGTCTAGCGTGAACTCGTTGTCATCCATCCTGTATAGCAATTGTACCAGATTATCGTATTCGTGAGGCAAATGTCTTATTAGTTGAAAGCAAACTAAAAGGTCTGGGATTTCGAATCCACATACTTTTATCTGTAACAGCTTCTCATGCACTCGTTTGCAGAAGAGTCCAATGGATTCGTCCTCCGGCTGGTAGCGGATTGAAAAGAACTCGTCCACAAGGCCTGCCAATCGTGCTCTAGATGCTGGTTCAAAGTTGGTCTTTAATATATCCCAGGCTTCCTTACCGTCCTCAGTAGATGAAATTAAGACTTGATATTTTCTGTCTATGCCCTGGTAGATAGTTGTGTATGTCCTCTGCTTCCTATAACGATAGTCTCTTTTTTCTTGTTCTGGAGCATCTTCCAATAATAGAGGTTCCGTTTTAGTGATAAATTCCCAGCAGTTCCGGTCCATTAGCAATACCTTCATGTCCGTCTTCCACGTGGCATAGTTGAAATCCGATAACTTCGGGAAGGAAAACATGGACATTTCTTGAATACCCATCATACTGGATACCGGTAGTGGCAGAATTCAGGTTCAGCTTAAGGTCTGAGGCCCATAACCAATTGTTGGGTTTTATCGATTGAAGACAGAGTTTTATACATTAAAAATAAATTTTATTACGTAGCCAAGTCTTATAGTTTAAAACATACATTTTAGAAAACAAGAAGTCTGATCAGATCATGATCCCCAATCTCCTCACTTATATACATACAAAGATTTACATATTCTTCTATATTGATGTGCCCCACACGGCACTATAATTGGAGGTTTGAGACCGATTCCAACAGACATCGCTTGGGTAACCCGGGCGCGCGACAACCGTGTTTTCTAAAGACAGTCTTGGTTTTGGCCGGTTGATTGTTTTTAGGTTTTACGGCGCAAGGACCCTATTTGGCCAAACTGCGCCCAACACAAGGCAACATCAGAAAGTATCGCGAAAGGGAAAGAGTAGGACTGAGGAATGGAATGATGGGGTGAAAGCAAAAAATGATCGCTTGGGTATTCCAGAACACGACACCAGTGTTTTCTAAAGACAGTACATTAATCACGCTCCATTCATTTCGGGTAGGGGAGGATTGTTGACTGGAAATGTCGGTGCTGGCGATTCTTTTGGCATTGTTTGGGCTGTGAATGTATACAGGTCTCTTCAATCGACCGGAGGGTCTTACTTTTGGACATTGGTTGGTTGGTGGGTTTTAGGTTCTATGGCGCAAGGGTTACATTTGGCCAAGCTGTGCCAAACACTAGGCAATATCAAGTAAAAAATGTTGTTAAAGGGAAAAAAGAGGGAATGGAGAATAGAATAATGAGGTAAGGGTAAGATCGCTTGAGTATCCCGGGAGCGCGATACCCGTGTTTACTAAAAACAGTAAACTCCATGGGAAGAGAATAAATCACTAGAGTACCCCCGGTCCGTGAAACCCCTACACGCCTAAAAGAGATATGCCCCTGAAGGCATTAGTTTTGGTCGATTGTGCCATAATGGTTGTATTTCAAGTCTGGTTTTATTTTTGCTCTACACGAGGGATATTTCAAAACCTTCTCGGTTTTTGATATTAGGTAGTTCTTAAAGTTACAATCCGTCACCCGCGAGAAGGCGGATTAATTACATGATTTTGAACGTCTATTATCTAAATTAGGGATAGGTAGGTAGTTGAATTGATGTCGCACTGGAGCAACACAATGGGCTATTGGTGACGGTCCAGTGTCAATCCCGAACGGAAGGTCCTCGGACAACACCTCGCAATTTTGAACCACGGTCAGATGACGAGGTCAGCACCTGAGAGCTGGCACCCCACTCTCCAAACTTTCACACCACGCCAACCAGGAGAAAATTTGAGGCTGAGCAATTGACGTCTTAAGTGCAGATTCTGGTTCTAGGCTCATCGTTCTGTGCCTAAATCTGTAATACGTTGGTGGGGGATCGTATACTATTATCGCCATTCATACTTTTACGTATGTCAGCATTCTCCTAACCTGCTTTCCCACCTTTTCAAAATTCACCTGCCCCAAGGTCGACTGCCTTCTCGAAGCCCTGCTACACTGCCAATTTCTTCGTTATGTTGTTTCTTATTCCTCTTAGACTTATTATTGCCTCTTATCCATCTTGCTAGACCAAGTTCAAAAAGTCGATTTAATTAGCAAAGTGCTGAAATCGTGTCCGAAAAACGAGCCATGTGACATCACGTTCAGAATACTTACGGGAAACACGTTTCGTCACAGAAACACTACTGCCCCCTACATTTAGCTTGTCAGAAAATGCCTCTCATTTAAACGTATTAGTGACTCTTCGGTTAAGGGATGCTCGGTAAGGTCGTGTACAGGGATTCTTTTCCCACAAAATAAAATCATTGGTTTAAGAATACTATTTCAAACATAGAAGTTATTTTCTAATATATATTTGAACAAAATTCCAAATGAAAATGTTTATTTTTAGAATAAATTTTCATTTTATTTCTTTTAGGCTACTGAATGCAAATAAAATATCTTGCCTTAGAAAGGACACTTTCAATGACCTGCATAATCTCAATCTCCTGTAAGTATTTTTGATAAATTGTTATTAGTACTCGTATTTTTACATTATTGGGCATTTAATGATTTTTATGTAAGCGCAACAATCTTTTGTTGCGCTTACATAAAAATCAATGTTCATTTGATCAATGTTCAAATTCGATTTAGTTTATACTTAATTTTTATGTTAGTAATACTTATCAACATAAAAAATGCTTGAATTTATGTACTTAAAGTACTTTAATGTAATACAACATGCGCTCTTTTTATCGAACAAATATTTCATTCCGTTGCTCTCAGCATTTCTAAGCTTAAAAATGTTATTGTTTGATAATATATATTTGTAATATGCATTTTATGTTATATATGCTTATTACATATAGTTATATTGCATCCTAGCTTTGCAAGTGATACAAATTGTGTGCACCAGCAAGAAAATTTATTTTTTGTCCTTTTACATAGGTCGTTATACGATAACAACATACAGTCCTTAGCTAATGGAACTTTCAACTCCTTGCATAATATCCAGACCCTGTGAGTACATTTTTTGGATTTAATCTTTATCTGATTTGTATCTAATGATTTTCAAATAATCAATCAATAGATTTTTGCATTAATATTTATTCAGTAGTGTTAACTACAAGGCTTGGTTTGGGACTCTGCCGTCATCTTTTTGCAATATGAGGACTAATTACAACGATTAATACAATGAAAGTTCATCTTGATCTCAAAATATCTATCAAAGAATAGGCAAAGTACTTTCTAACATTTTTCATTGAAATGCAAAATACCGAACCTGAGCACTGAATGTCTCGCGATGGTTTTCTAGCTGAAAATACGAGGGGAATCAATAATTATCAACAATGTTGTTGCATTTGTGTTTTTGTAGGGAACATCGTTGTTTCTACGCTCATCGATAGGCATAGTTTCTTTCTTATCACTACTGTCCAGATTTGAAGTTGCCAGGAATGTTCCATTGCCGATGTCGTGACATTAATCTTGTCCGCTCCACTTTCCATTGGCACCAAAAAGCAGCGTTCAGCTATCCGCTTTTTTGTGGTTTGAAGGTGTAATCAGGATCTGAAATTCGTCGAAGACTTTCATCACAGTACGGGAACAGTATTTTGTTGCAATTGAGTGTCTACGTAGGTTGAATTGTTCAAAACTAGACGCAAAAGTGTTGCTCATAAAGAAGCCAGTCGATCGTCCTCTACCACAACCGACTACACCAACAGTGACTAACGTTGAGGAAGCGGCAAATTAGTCGTTTACCCTCCTGACTACCTTGCGATTAGGCGAGTGCCTTTTTTTGTACTAGCTGATTTTTATGCTTTTTACGCCCCCTAGATCTATATCTCCCTCATATAATATTCTTTATTTAAACTTTTATTCAATTTATGATGTGGAGATGAGCTGCTTTGTAGCGGGTGCTCCGAAATTATTAAGTCCTGCCCTGTCATAGATCAAGAACTAAAAGAAGCGCGCACGAGTGTAACAGGCGGCCATCCTCTACCACAACCGAGTGGAATAACTATTTATATTGTACATAACATGGTTCCGTTACACAGACCAGTGACTACCGTTGATGAAGTGGCAAATTAGTCATCCACCATGGACCTAGAACTGAAAGAAGTAATGCATGCTTGACTATACTCACCCGAAAATCATTTTGAGAGAATGAAAAGGCTTGTGCAATGATGGAACTAATACTTTGAAAAGAAAGACTTGAAAAATGATGTTTTTCTGTTTTCGTTGTCTATTTTGATTGAAATAAACTTTATAGCTGCATTGCAGATAATTACCAACTCGGCTTTATGCCAAATATGTTGATGTTGAATCAAAACTAAAGGCAAATATACATATATTGACAGATGATCAATTTTAAAAGATTGCGTCAAAATTTATTAGTTTTGACAACATTTTTATTAAAGCGATGTCACGTACCTCCACGGTTAAATGTTCTCTGAGATATATTACTTATTTTTA
Organism: Meta bourneti; assembly: GCA_933210815.1. Taxonomy (NCBI): domain Eukaryota; kingdom Metazoa; phylum Arthropoda; class Arachnida; order Araneae; family Tetragnathidae; genus Meta; species Meta bourneti. Next base: position 66,627,738 of record OW119928.1, read on the forward strand.
ACATTCTATTTTAGTATGCATGCAAAGGTTATATAGCCAAATGACTAATTTTAAAATGATTGCGTCAAAATTTACTCGACCTGACAACATTTTTATTAAGGCGATGTCGCGTTCCTTCTCGGTTAAGTGTTCTCCGAGATATATTTTTAGTTACCTTTTAACATTCCTTTTTAATCTACTTGTAAGAGTTTATACGACACGGAACAACTGTTACAACGTTACGCTAAGGCAAATACGTGTCTAAATTTGTGAAATTCTAGATATTTTTGTTGGAAGAGAGTTAATATCCAGCACCTATTTATTCGTCATACTTTTAAAAGTGGTCTTAATAAACGGAGTACATAAATAGCGACGACACATGTTAATAGCTAAGGATAAACCGTTTCTCGCTTTTTTGTGCATCTTGCATTTCGTCCAAAAGAAACAAACTCGCTCGTTTTAACAGCTCTTATTAATTTCCAGCCAAACAGTCGCACGGCTTTCCCAACACCAACAAACATTTTCGCCATCTACTTCTCGCAAAAGAAGTTCTCCCTTTTAATCTATCTATATACCCGACAGGCAAAAACTCTTAAGCTGAGAAGATGAAGACAGGAAGAAATGCATGTAAGTGCCGAAAAAATGTAGCAAAAATGAAGTTGCCGTTTTTTGGAGGCAGCCGACGGTTTCTCAAAATCTGCTGAGATCTGCAAAATTAAGTTTTTTGGGCACTCAGCCAAAATTGAGCTGTCCTTCGTCAGACGTGGGGTGTCATCACAGGGGTGCGACGAGGAAAAATGGAAGTGGCGTTATTTGTATTGTTTTTCTGTTTCGTTTGCCGTTTTTCTTAGACCTAGTTCTCATACATGAGTAATGTATTGCTTACCCTAAACAAATAGGAATAATTCACTGTTCTTTTCTTCCTGTGTGGTCGGAAAACCATCAACGTGGACCAGATTGTGGTAGGAATTTTAAGCAGGATTTTTGGAATAAGTGTCTATAAGAAGCAAAACAGGAAACACAAGTATTCAGAAATTTGTTATACCCTTATATCAACCTTTTTCTAACTTTTTTGGTCCACTGATCCCTTTACCTAAACGTAAGTCTCCGTGGTTTGTTACGGGATTAAAAATTACGTATTTTGCCGGTATAAGTATTGTATTCTAGCTCATCGTACTAGTTCAATAATTTATAAACGGCAATTAACGTTCGTGAGCTAAAGGTGAAAGAAAGTCGAAATTACTTTTGACCAATGTTTCTTCCCCAGAGAATAGGGATTGCCGTGACTCTGGATTTTTCCTCTGCGCTATCAACCTGCGAGTTGTATGCGGCGCAGCTTCGATAACTGTAACTTACCCTGGGTGCATCTCTCTTCAGTGTCAGTAAAAGTTTCCTTGTGTGGGAGTGTCTACATGTTATTCCCGTATTATTCCAGGCCAAATATGGTCTTCGCGCCATAAAAACCAACCAAATGTAGATAAAGAATTTTTCTTATTTGAATAGTAAACTGTTGGTACGGAAATCTGATTGAAATGCCTAGCTGGCTCTTCGTAAACAAAATCAATGTTACAAAACGCTTGAGTGAAATTATTTCAATCAATGACAGTGAAATATTGATATTCACTGGTAAATACGACGTTCAATAGCAGCCAAATCCTCGATAATATCAAGAATCTTCATGAAATAATCGAGCAGGTGACTTCAAAATGGTTTCGGAAAAAATTCTGGAACGTACTTTCCTGAAAATAGTTATCGTGAGCGACTTGTTATTTTGCCATTTTTGAAAGTTATTACAAGAATGTGTACGTGTACTTTTTCAGCTAAAATTCGCATTTGAGTGTTTAATACAACAATGTAGTTAGGCTTAGTTCCAGGCACTCATTCTTACTTGACTTTGTCTTGTATTTGGCGCAGCTAGACATGGCCTTTGTACCATAAAATCATACTCAATTAACTTCCTCATTAAAGCATTTAAATATTAGCTTCCCTGCAAGTCTCGGGAAATTTTCTAGATCATGGAAGAATTTAAGAATCGCTTATTTAGATAAGAACTTCGTTACCTTTAAAATTGGAAACATTCAAATTTATACATAGGATCTTATCAGGAACGAAAATACTAAGTACAAATCAAAAATTATTTGGAAGACAATCGAAACTTGTCCTAAGAGACAAATAATGGTTTGTTTCTCTACGGTCATTTTTTTATACGTGAGGACAAAACTGACTTTTTAGGGTACCTTCCTTGACTTACTGGGACGTAACCTTTTGGGATACTTTCCAGGACCTGGTCTAATCAGCCTTGTAGAAAAAGATTACTATAGAGTAATTACCAACCTGGACAGTGTCGGCTTACCTCTAGAGACCAACCTGAATGCCGCCACCCTGATCCCAATCTGATATCAAAAGTAAATCTCCAAATTACTTTTAATACTTCTTTCTGGCTTTAATAGATGTCACCGCTACGGACTACCTTGTTCTATTTTTATTGCATATGCACTTAGACAAATACATCTGTTAACCTCCATGTGTCACACGGTGAAGTTAGAGCATAGAACAAAAATAAAATATAAAATGATCAACTAGAATCCAGCTGCTTCAAGAGTTTTCTAGCCTCCAATAGCGTGCATGGACGTCTTACCATGATAATGTCAAACGTTCTAAATGTTGGTCACATATCAACCATCCCTTTGCACCGGGCACATTTCAGGCTATCATAGATACTGAAATTATATAAGTGCTTGACCAGGCAATGATACCCTTTCAATAATCTAAAAACTTCCACCGCTCTTAGCGAGAGCTGGCAGGGATGTCGTCGTAAATGGCCTCCCCCTACTTTTTAAGTTTTATGTCCTCAGCCACTCTATATTTAATTTATTTTTGATAATTATTGAATTTAGAACTTTAAAAAAATATTTACAAAAGCAATATTTAAAAGTTTTGCTGAAGAAAACAGAATCTGCATCTCTGGAACGTACTTGACTTATTAAGATTGGTTTGGCTCATCGCTCTGTGGTCAATTTTTGCTAATTACTAAGGTTAATTAGACGAGCCTATTTAGAACGGCATTAAACCTGGAAGAAGTATTCTTAAACCTACCCACTTATGAGGTAAAATTATAGAATGTAAGCCTCTCGATAGTGTTATTTTGCAAACATCATCGTGTATAGTCATTATCAATCACCCTGAACCCGAATAGAACTGCTTTACCATACAAAAATCCACGGCATTACAAAAGAAAAACTAGAACTTGTTCGGTCGACCCTGATGAAAAAAGCTACATTTCATACGAGAAAATATCACCAGTAGAAGTTATGCCTTCCATATACCCGAAATGGGATTTCTTCCCCATAAAGACTATAAATAACAACCAACATTTTTAGGTTGAATTGTGTAACTAAGGTCTAAATGCTACCCGCGCGGAACCAATGGTAGTGAATCGTATGAATTCCGCTACCAAGTCACCTTTGCACTTATCCAGATTTCAGCACTTCATTCTCCATTTTTTGTTTCCGTGACGTGTCCCCTACTTCCGCTATCTCTTCATCCATCTTGGAAGCGGTTTCTGTTTCGTATTACTCGTGATGCTGTGTCACTTGACTCTTGGGGCAGGGCTCTTCACGATCCCGACCCGTGGCCTCATTCCCTCGGCAGCTCGTTGACATTACCTGGCCCCTGCGATGTGTTTTGACTATGAGCCGCTGCCTACGATTGTATGTAACAAATGCATATTTTAAACTACTGACCAATGTAAATTAATACTCCCGTTTCCTTCAATACGCTATTAATTTTGAGAACATTTAATTATTTTTCTAAATGGTATAAAAATTCTACAACCGTCTGACGTTGTAGAATTTTGTCGTCACTTTTTAAATCACTATAACACAATTACTTTCACCATCAGACCTGAAAGCAAAATAGTTCCTTGTATATATAAGGGCCACAGTAGCTCAGTTGGAAGAGAAACGGATCAGCAACCGGAGGGTTGCGAGTTCGAAACTCGGTCCAGCCAAAGACCTCGTGTACACTGGGGTTGGTGCACTTTAAAACTGTCGTGGCCTCAAATGTCCCGTTGGCATGGTATGGAAGTTTGGAGAGTGGGATGCCAGCTCAGATGTTGATCTCGTCATCTGACTAGTTCAAAATTACGATGCGTTATCCTAGGATCTTTCCCTTCGGGATTCATCCCGGACCGTCGCCAATAGCCCGTTGTGTCGCTCCAGTACGACGTTAATTAACTACCTATCTTGTACATGCAAAATGCACTTTCCGTTTTACAATATTTGCTGATTATGATCGGGAAAATGATTATAATATAACCATTCAAAGGTACCTTGATTTATCAGTCGCCTAGCAACTAAAGGCGCCACTCATAAATAATTGGTAGACTGAAGCACTTCGTTGAGTTTGAATCTCGTATGTGCCAAAGTCGAGTTGGCTGCTGAAGTTTTCTGGTTTCTTCAAGGCGACACGTAAATGCGAGTCTGCTTCCTCGGCCCTCCAGGAAGGCATGTACTCTACAATTCATGGTGGGTGCGATGAGGCAGCACCTTCCATGGTGCCCCAGAGTAACACAGACTGCCACATACTTGCTAGTTCTTGTAGGATCGTACGATCCATAACCTGGCACTGGAAAAAGGTATCTTGATTTTTACGTTTGAACTGTCTCCGAGCCAGTGTCTTCAGGTTCTCTTCCTCTCCTGATGTATTTCTCTCTTCTGTGTCAGTAAATCTTTTGTATGTATGTCCATTTATTCGATGGTGTTTGGTGCAGCTTGGTCAAATGTGGCCCTTGTACCGTAAACCCTAACAACCAACTGGGCCCGTCTCCATCGAAAAGAACTTGCTGATTCCCCAGATTGTAATTTGTGTAACCTAGGACGTCCTATGCCTGGTGAGCATTTGGACGAATGTCTTACGCTAGTGCTTTTTAATTGTACCTAGAAAAAATGTTGAAGAACAAGTGGTCTAATGGCCTAGTGGCCAAACGACTCGTATTTGTCAACAACATTTTTGCGTTTTAGTAACCTGAGAATTCAGTTTATTTTTTAAACAGACATTTCGTATAAATACATCGTTCAAAAATTCGTCATCTGACTGTAGTTCAAAATTACGAGGTGTTGGTGACACATCTTTCTCTCCAGGATTGATACCGAACCGTCACCAATAGCCTGTTGTGTTGTTTCACTGCGACGTATATTCAACTATCAACCACTTTAAATCTGTCGTGGCTTCAAATGTCCTCACGATGGCGTGATGTGGAAGTTTGTAGAATGGTGTGCCAGCTCAAGTATTATTCAGTCAGCTTACCTCGTCATCTGACCGTAGTTCAAAATTACGAGGTGTGTTGCCCTCGTTTATTCTCTTTAGGGATTGACCCCGGACCGTCGTTATTAGCCCGTTGCTCCAATGCGACGTAAATTCAACTACCTACCATTTCAAAAATATTCAAACGTCAGACGTACTCTAAAAAATTGTGTTTATAGATATCACAAACGACGTGGCTCAATGGTTGTTCTCAAAACGTCTCGTCGTAAAAGTTCCATAAGTTAACTCGACTCAACCTGGCAGATACATGACACATAACTCCGCAGAAACGGCAGACAACAAAAAAATCCCCGGAATCCCGAATTCTCGACGGTCTCTTCCGCACCTGTATCTCGCAGAGGTTAAAATATGTTATCTCTGACAAGAGCAAGGAAGTAAAAACCCCAGAAACCGAGGCTCTTTACGATTTCGCGAACAAACCCCACGATTAGATAAGGCTGCTACAAGCGCTTCCCTCCCAATCCCTCAAGACCGTGTGCGATTAAAACCTGCCCCCCAGGTGAACTGCTGACTTGATGTTGTAAAATAAAAAAGCAGAAGAAATGGGCATGATAAAAAGCGAATTCTTCGCCGAGCTCATATGGTGGGATGACGGGCTAAGTTCTTATCGTTGCTATGTTGGAATTAAGTGTTTCGAGACAGAGTCTGGAAGCGACATTTCTATCGGAAGTGATAATGTAGTTTGGATCACGCCCTGTTTTAATTACCGTTAAAATGGCGCTGTTCAATTAATACTCTCATACATACTCTCATCAGGGCACCAGATCGACCCTCCAGGTTTTTGTCTCGACGAGGTATTTCGTCATTAGAAGAACTGACCAGATCTTGATGAACGAGATATCTCGTCATTAGAAGAAAGCTGACCAGATCATGATCTCGTCACCATCGAAAAACTAGCAGTATCTTGATGACGAGATATCTCGTCATTAGAAAACTGACCAGATCTTGATGGACAATATACCTCGTCATTAGAAAACTGATCAGATCTTGATGGACAATATACCTCGTCATTAGAAAACTGACCAGATCTTGATGGACAATATACCTCGTCATTAGAAAACTGATCAGATCTTGATGGACAATATACCTCGTCATTAGAAAACTGACCAGATCTTGATGGACAATATACCTCGTCATTAGAAAACTGACCAGATCTTGATGGACAATATACCTCGTCATTAGAAAACTGACCAGATCTTGATGGACAATATACCTCGTCATTAGAAAACTGACCAGATCTTGATGGACAATATACCTCGTCATTAGAAAACTGACCAGATCTTGATGGACAATATACCTCGTCATTAGAAAACTGACCAGATCTTGATGGACAATATACCTCGTCATTAGAAAACTGACCAGATCTTGATGGACAATATACCTCGTCATTAGAAAACTGATCATATCTTGATGGACAATATACCTCGTCATTAGAAAACTGACCAGATCTTGATGGACAATATACCTCGTCATTAGAAAACTGACCAGATCTTGATGGACAATATACCTCGTCATTAGAAAACTGACCAGATCTTGATGGACAATATACCTCGTCATTAGAAAACTGATCAGATCTTGATGGATAATATATCTCGTCATTAGAAAACTGACCAGATCTTGATGGACAATATACCTCGTCATTAGAAAACTGACCAGATCTTGATGGACAATATACCTCGTCATTAGAAAACTGATCAGATCTTGATGGACAATATATCTCGTCATCAGAAATACTGACCAGATCTTGATCTCGTCATCATAAAAAATGGCAATATCTTGATGACTATATATTTCGTCGAAAACACTTGGAGGGGTAAACTATCCTAATGAGCAAAATTTTCAGTCATTAGCAAAATTGGCCAGATCTTGATTAACGATATATCTCGTCGAACCACTTGGAGGGTTAAATGATCGTTGGTGCAATTGTACAGAGTCCCCGAGTGTCTAAGACAGACGGGGAGAATTGGGAAGCGCGACCTGGTTGGAACGATACGACGGGTTCAGTCGATCACCCTGTATGTTTAGAAAGGGAAAGTGAACTTTGATCGCACTACCCAAGTTGCCTCGTCTGGCACCTACTTGTGTAAATGAATAGGTGGAAAATGCATAAATTTATGGAAGTTATGCATTGTGTACTTGAGATACAGATTGGTATTCCATATATAAGGGGACTGTAATTAAAACCTAGTTCCAGGGTCCATAATCTAAGTACTGGATCTCGGAATACAGATGTGGTTGTACTGTAATTTATACCAGGCTAGGTTTCAATTGAACTACTTTGGTATACAAGTATAAAAATCTATCTATTCCATCACTTCTGAGAAAGAATGTGAAGTTAAAATGCATCCAAGAGCTGAATTTGAACTTAAGCCCATCTATTAATATCTATGTACCAAGCTGTATTACATAACGTCTTAGGTTAAGCAGAAGACGAACAGATTGACGTCTCAACAGCTGCACTTGTTTTTAAAAAGCGTTAGAGACAACTAAGCATATGGAATACTTATCGCTTTGTCATACAGAAAGTCGCCTGATTTATTCTGCGTATTGTTTCAATAAAAACTAACGTTAATGTATCAATCACAAATTTATCTTCCGCAATTTACTTGACATTCAAATTGTTATAAATATTTTTAAATCTTACTTTTTGTTTCATTTCGTAATATCCTCTTTTCAAGCGATTTCCGAAAATATTTCATTTTTTCTCTGGTATAACCTTAGTCACCAATAGCTAACATGGATAAAAAAATTCTGGAAAAGTGCTCTTGTGAATTAATGTAAACTTCTTCTGTTGGACATTGTAGACCAGATATACAAATATTTAACATTTTTTTTCGCTACTTATTATTCATACGCATAAGAAATCACTTCTGAGCTTAAAGAGAAACCTTAAAAAGTAAAAAATTGTCCTTTCAGTTGGACCATAATCCAGCCGCTCTATAATTTATAGTCCGGTGATTACTTAACAGCTTTGGTTCCCCCACATTGTTTACTAGCTCACCTAGACGAAATGAGGTCATGTATTCAAACATTTTTTTGTACTTTTGGATATCGCATCTTAATCCGTACACGGCTCCTCTTTTTAATATTTGATCACTGGCTTTAGATTACTTTTTCTTTTGCGTTAAGCCTTCGAACGTTTGAGAAGAAATTTAAACATGCGAGCGTTTGACGGGGAGTTAACTGTCCATTGACCTCTAAAGCTTATCGAGAAATACTTTTCGGTAGATGTAATCTGAGCTCCTGTATGAATCAGTGCTCTAGTAGGCAATTAATCTACCAACCGGACATTGATGAGTAAAATGGCGTCAATCAAGTTTAAGTAAATGTTTTTCAAATTAATGGAGGATATGACAGGTTTGTTTCAGTACATAACGCATCCAAAGAATGAAGAAAACTAAAATGTAAATGATTTAATAGCTTAAAAACAAAAAAAATATTTAAAAGAAAAGAAGGTTTCTTTGGAAAGTCAAAGTAGGAGAAATCTCTTAAAGTAGTTGTGTGTGGAAATTTTAATTATTTCGGTTTTAATTTCATATTATAGTTCCAGGAGTGGTTATGCACTTTAGAATTATATGGATTGACTTAGTTTTAAATAAGGTAGAGTCTCTCTTCGAGTGATAAAAAAAGTTGAGTTCGATAAATTTAAAATTTCAACAATGCATAAATGCATTTTTGATGTCAGCGAGAAATCTTAATATTTTTATCATTCGTTTTTACTAAAAAATAAGTTAATCCACATTATTCTAAAGTGTACACTACTCCTTGGCACAATCAAATTTAAGCTGAAAGCTTCTTCCATTTCAATGATAAGGAAAGATTATTTCAGAGTTTAATTCACTGCAAGAGACACGCAAATTTTAGTTTAAAACAACAAAAGAAGATACAATTTGAGAAACATTAACTTTATGGGGCGAAATATTGGAATTTATCTTAATTTTATTTCCTTTGTATTATAAGAACATGGTTTTTCTTATATTATAAATATCTTTATAAATTTTGTTATTTATAACTTTTTAACAGAATTTTTTCATTTAGAATATTTTTAAAGTAGAATATATTTAATGATGATCCTGAAATAAATGTTTCGAATTTCAGCTCATAGTTTTATCGCGATAAATGTTTCTTCCTTTCTGCAGCATGTAACTCAAAATCGTTGTCAATTAAATTATCAGTAAAACAAACATTTCTTATTTGTTTCTAAAATGTTCCTTTGAAATATCATTTCGGTAAAAATAGTTCGTATGTTAAATCGACTCCGGAAGTTCCTTTGGGTTACTTTCATTTCTTCAATTTCGTAATGGAAATGATTAATCTCGTTCCACCCTGAAAAAAGAAGAGCAAAAAATAAACGGCCTCTGATCAAATATCCCCCATATCCGTTGTCAGAGCAAAGCTGATACCGCCCTGCTTCAAGCAACATTGCATTGTGGAGATGGACGAATAGAACAAAGATACGCCCTTTTTATATGGTCCAGTGCGAAAAGATAGTCGAGAAACAGACAAAAACCGAGCGACGCACTTAAACACACACTATTCCATCTCCGTAAAACCGGGAACAGAAAAAACGTCTCGCACGAACAAATATTCCTTAGAAAGTTACTTTTTTGAAAGAAAAAAGGCACATGGCTACCCAGGAACATCTGTCACAGAAGACAAAGGATACGGCAAACGACAATTCTCTCTACACGCCGAAAAAGCTGACAAAAAATAACGTATGTGAATGTGTGCAATAAATACATAAAAAATACGGAATCGCGGAAAAATCATCGCATGTCAGACGATAAAAAAATGGGAAGTGTACTGAAAAGAGGAATCAATAATCCTCCGACCAACTTGAGCGAACGAGAAAATCTTTTGCCTCATACTGTTTCCATAAAGACGTAGATGAGAAATGAGAGTGATGATTTGGGTTTCCACATTTGGCAGCCTATCGCTTTTTTAAAGCGGGGAATTGTTTCGGCAGAGTAGAAAAAATAAGAAACTATAAAAAAACAAAGGACTTTGTTTTCTTTTGAAGTTTTTGCAGTGAACAATGGCGCGGAAATATCGAAACAAAATAACACTTTCCGTAGCTGGGTAGGGATAAATTGAAATGGATAGGGAAATCAATGCACGTATGGAGGGGAAAACTATCTGATTTTGCATTTTTGACGAGAATGACAGTTGAAGTAGAGATCAGTTGTCGTTTCATTATATCTTTTTTGGCGGTTTTTTATGAGAATGCGCGCTTTTAGACCTTAAACTATTGGGATATAAAGTTTACAATTAAAAATTGCTGAATATTAAAATATGAAGCAACTCCGAACAAATACATAAAATTCCATAAATTACATGATCCATTCTTATTAAATTTTATTACAACAAAAAATGCTCTTTGATACATTTTATTCCAGTCATAAGAATTCCAGTAAGACTCATTAAGTACAAGTATAACATATATCTACTTCAAATTATGTTTATAATTACGTTATATTTGTGTCCTGACACTTGCTGTGTAATGATTCTAAATTGTGTTACATGATGTTTTAATCTAGTTTCGTTCCCATTATTGAATGTTATAGAGTTTGAAATGCACTGAAGTAAAGTATTTGTTTCGAAATATTAATGAATAATTCCTAAATAAATTTACAAACCAGTGCCTTGCAAAATGAGAAATAAAATACGCTTAAAGGTTTTCAATCTTTTTGCTTCCCTGCAGATTTCACTTTTCTTCAGAAGATGTGAGAGCTAATGATATCGCTATATAAACATCACAAATATTTAAAAAATCTATTCAAAATGCACCATCCCATAAGATTGGATTGCGCCATAAAACCCAAATCAACCAACCATAGGAATGGAACATTTAATACAAATTCGATCAAACCCTTACGTTCTAGAATTAACCATACGAGCAAGAGAAAATGTAGCAAATCATTCGAGATATTGTTTCATGTTATCCGTTTTATTTTTGTCATTTTTACATTAAAGCAAACTAAAAAATACTTTAAGGTTGAAAACAATCTTAGAGAACTTTTAGTGCTACTTGCTTTTTCAGTCATTGTGTTTTAGTATTTTGAATTCAGATAGATTTTTTATTTCGATGTCCCTGTTGGAAATCGCGAATCCCCCTTCGAAGTTAGAAAGAATTACAAACCACTTAGATATCACTACTTAAAGAAGCGGATAAATTCAATATCACACTAAAGTTGCAGGTCCGCTTTTGAGTTTAAAAGCCGGCTATGAAATATCGGTAATTACCAGTTTTGGAGATTGGTGAGAGTTGCCATTACATGAGCATCAACACCGGTATTTTTTATTAACGATTATTATTATTTTAGATGAATTTACTTTATATTTTTATAATCGTACTTCAGAGATCAATTTATAAGAGTAATGGCAAATGTAGTCCGTATGAGACATGATGCCACCGGAAATCTAATCGGAATGGCAATTTTTTTCTTGAGGTCTAAGTTTAAATAAACATCAGTAAGGAAATGTGCAACATACACAAAAAGATTCTCTTGTGTCTGTTTTATTGTTTTCAAGATTTATGTGAAAGGAAGAATTCCCTTCCAGTATTAAAATTATTTCAATCTTCTTTTTGTTATTTATACATGTACTTGTAGTAAAGAAGTATGTACGTCTGCCTGTTACCTTAAAAAATACTGCCATGTTAATGATCCTTTATTCAGTACGCAAAACACATTGAGATTTCACTAGAAAAAGATCATGTGCAAGAAACAGCTGGAGCGGCAACCTTGGAAAAGAGACGAACTGATGCTACGTTTTGATTTAAGTTGGAAATAAAGAATAGAAAATGTGAGATCCTATGCCCCACAACTTAATAACTCAGTCTCTTTGTCAGTAGTTTGATTTTATCGTTGGAAAACCAGTCTATTCTCAATACTGGTCAAATCCATTACTGGGAATTTCCGTCGGTAACTAACTTACTGATATTGAGAAGGCCTGTGATTTTCAAACCCTATATTCCCTCAAAACTATCGAGAATCGCGATCCCTTTGAAGCAACAATTAAAAGTCCACAAATCCCTCGAAGTCACTAATAAGTATCCGAAGTAATTAGTGAGGCATGGATCTCTTTGTAGAAACTCTTAAGAGTCGAAGCCTCAACTCTTAGCTATTTTTTCTCACCCCTTTGTCATTCGCAGCCCCTAAAAGTCCCTCAACGTCACTAGTCCACTACTAAAAAACGCCAATTCCCTCGAAACCTATTCTAAGAGCTTCTCTCTTGAAGCCACTAATAATCTTCCCTTCGTAACCAATAAATACACTCCTTGTTACCATTGAAACCTGCAGTTCCTATTAAAAACGCTCACTTAAAACTACTACCAAGAACCTCAGTTCACCTCTAACCAATAAGACTCCTTGAAACCATTTCTAACAGCCACAGAAACCCTCAAAATCACTATTAAGAGACACGGCTCTCTTGAAACCAATGTTAAGAACCTCAGTTTCCCTAGTAGCCAATAGGAATATCCCTAGAAGAACCTCTATTGAAAGCCACGGAATCCCTCAAACGAATCATGGAATCCTGAAAACCCATCAGTCACTATTAAAATACAGGGCTCTTTTGAATCCACTAAGAGCCTCGTTTCCCCTCGTAGCCAGTAAGACTCCTTGAAGCCACGGAACCCCTCAAAGTCACTATAAGAAATGCGGATCTCTTGATACCACTGCTAAGAGCATCAGTTTCCCTCCTAAACAATTGGAATCTCCCTTGAAGAACTTGGATTAAAAGCCACGAAATCCTCAAAGTCACTTTCAAAAGACGCAGCTCTCTTGAAACCATTGCTAAAAACCTTGTCCCCTGAAGCCAAAAGAAATCCCCCATAAAGCTAAATGCTATGGAACCCTCAGTCTATAAGAGACCCCGTTCTCTTGAAACCACTCTTAAAGGATCTTCGTTCCCTTCATAACCAACAAGAACTCTTTCAAGTCACTATTAAGAGACGCAGCTCTTTCGAAACCACTGCTAAGTATCTTGGTACTCCTTTTAGCCAATAGGAATAGCCCTAGAAGCCTCTGCTGAATACAACGGAACCCTTAAAATTATTAAGAGACGCGGCTCTCTTAAGACCCCACTCTTGAAGAATCTTGATTCCCATCGTAGCCAATAAGAATACTCATTGAGCCATGGTACTCTTCCAAGGCACGGCTCTCTTGAAACCACTGTAAGAACCTTGGTACCCCTTCTAGTTAGTAGGAATACCCCAAGAAGCATCTGCTGAATACATGGAACCACTCATAGTCACTATTAAGGGACGTAGCTTTCTTAAAACCATTACCAAGTACCTCGGTATTCTTTTAAGCTATAAAGACCTTTACCCTTCTTAGTTACTGCCAAGAACCATGAATTCCCTCGAAGCTTTGACTAAACGTAGTGTGAAAAAAATATAATTCGTTTCTTTTTATGATTAAAATATAATATAATCTTTAAGGAGTTAGTGTTTAACTTAACGTCGGCACTGCAGCAACACTCAGCAGGCTATATATAATCTTTATTATAGGTAAGTAGTTGAATTAACGTCCCACTAGCAACGAAATGGGGCATTGACGACTGTACGGGATCAATCTCGCAGTGAAAGATCCAAGTACACCTCGCAATTTTGAATCACGGTCAGATGACCAGTTAACACATCAAATGACACCCTCTCCAAACTTCCACACCACTCGAACATGAGGATATTTGAGGCCATGACAGATTTAATGAGCATCAGTTTCCACGTACACGACGGTCTTTGGCTGGATCGAGTTTCGAACTCGCAACCCTTCGGTTGCTAATCCTCTACTCTTCCAACTCGACGGCCCCTTATAATCTTAAAGGAAATACGATGATTTTCAATTCTGTTATAACTGAAATCCCTCTTCAACTGGCTACGGTCTAACGCTAACGGGCTGTGCATAAAAACTGTTTTCGTTTTCTCACGTGTCGAGTTGCTGCCATCAATTTCAACTGAATTATATTCGTCCCCTGTTCCTGACGCTTGTCATTCAGACTTGACACCGCAACTTGACAAAATCCCCACGATTGCAGCCATTTACCATGATGGATTGCAGCGTCTCTGCCTGCTCCGCTATCGTGAAACGCTATTACTTAAGTCAAAACTCGTGCGGGAATTCATCATCCACCTCTTGCTAGGTCTGGCGCTTTTCCAATCCAAAGAATCGTTACAGCAACCCTAAAGGGAAAAGTATCCACTGTAGAGTCTCTTAATGACACCATGTCGGGGGAGGAAATGGTTCTAAATGAAGAGGAATCCTCCCTCGATTTCACCTTATATTTCCTTCACTCCTATTCAATGGCAGCAAAAATTCCAGATAATGTCCTGCCCCAAACGATCGCGGATTTTCCCGCAATTTGTGCGCCCCTTTGTGGCAACGGAGTTCTCTCCCTTCGAGGACCGATCCTCCCACATTTTTCACACAATGGAGGTATGTCTGGCAAATGGTTTTGTGAGTCCGCGGTGGAAAAGGAGGTGAGAAAATCGTTCCGTGATAAAAGAAGGCCTGGTTGATGATTTCTTGGGAAGGCATTTTGATGGGAGTTTCAAATCTTGTAGCTTTTCCTTAGGTGTGTTGTCGAAATAGGGAGAAAAAGTGAAGATGCGTTTCTCAAGGTTTTTGTAGATGTTGCAGAAATAGTACAGGTTGTATGAAAGTCGTGAAGCTCTTCTACAAGTGGCCAAAGCTTTAGTGTATAACTGCTTTTGTAAAAAAAGTTGCGATGGACCGTGATTGCTCTTATGGTACCTTAATTTCTTTCCTGCATACAGAAATTTTTTTACCCAACATTATACCCCCTTAAATATTACGAGCTATAAAAAACATTGTTCAATTACTTACCACCTGATGAACTTTGATCCCTGTAATACGAAGTATATTTGCCTTGTCATCTCATTACTCATTCTTATAGCTTATACATAAATCCTGTACATATTGTCCTCTTTTTTTGCCATAATGGTATGGGCTCATTAACAATTATGTAATGTTTATTGAATTAAGAACTGTTTTGGGGCAAATTCCTCCTAATAATGACTGGTAACCCTAAAAAGGGTTGTCCCCTCTTCGATTGGACGTGCCATTCTTGGATTGACGTGGAGATATTCACGGCGAAAGTTTTATGTATTAACTTCCTGTATAAATTGACAAATCAGAAAGAACTCTAATCGAAACGAATAATTTATCTACTAGTAGCATAACTGGATTAATAATACGTGCTCAAAATGAGTTCCGTCTAGTGAGGAACGCGTCAAAGAATGCTCCTTTGTACGCGTTAGCATGTCAATTGTTTTTTTTTTATGTTAGCTGCCTACGAGGTGTTCACTAGGTCATCAAGGGAGTATAGTGGCATTTTGCAAACAAGTGCTTTCAGATACCCCTATAAGAAGTCTACAGGATTCAAATCGGGTGATGTAATGGAACATGTGACTAGACCACCAAGGCCAATCCCATCGCCTCGATATTTCGTATCTAACCACTGCCCAAAAAGCTACGAATATTGCGCCGGTGCTAAAACCATAGCCTGTGAAGGAGATTCAAATTTATGTCATCTAATAAATCTGACTGAGCATCGAGTGAGAAAAACAGGTAGTATTTAGCTGTTAGATATTCGTGATAAAGATAGGTCCCGCAAGAATATCAAGCACAGTACCTCACCAAATATTGATACCCAAACGGACTTGGTATGCGTATGGAAGTGTATCACAGAGATGTTCGTATGCCCAAACATCACTAACCCTCCTGGTGAAAAAACTTCGGGTCGTAGTACTGACCAGCCTCTTGTGCAAAAACCTGTTCGAAATTGGCACCAGTTCTGGGCAAGACATAATTTGTTTTTCCTACTTGGATCTTTGTCTCGAAGAGGTATCTTGTCATTAGCAAAACTGACCAGATAGACGTGATATCGCGTGTTTAGCAAAATTGGCCAGATCTTGGACGAGATATCTCGTCGAAAGACTTTGAGGGTTTAAAGTCACCCTCACGTGTAATGTTGCTTTGTCAGTCAGTGATTTCGTCACTCTTGCGCACTGTATCAAATGTATATTGGGATCAGATTATCACGAGTTTGGGCTAAGGTGGTAAATCTTTAAACTCGATTTCACATCGACTTGTATATGCTCGAACCACATGTATAAATTCCTTCATGATGTAGAGTGCGCTTCACTAGTTTTACCGTAAAAGGAAGATTTCTCATAATAGTTTGTCTTGTAAACTTACCTCAGACAGATTTAGAGCTTGACATAGTGTAAGACCAAGACCTCCATTTTTATTTGTTTTTCTGTTTACTGACATCGTTTTTTGACTACAAAAGAAAATTTCAATAGTAAAACTTTTGTTTTCCGGTTAACACCTTTCTCAATAGTATTCAGAGGCCATGCTGAGAAGGAGTAAAAGAGTAAATGAAATAGTAATTGCGGTGGGTGGTGGTTTCGTTTCCATGTAATTGTTTTCGAATTGCGTGGGTGCAGCGTTTAGCCACTTTCAATATCAGAACACGTGATGTTGAAGGTGTTTTTAATGACTACTTTCACAGTTGGTAAAGGAGTGAAAGAGCCACAGCGGGAAGCTTTAATTGATAAAGAAACGTTCACTCCTTAGAATAATAACAAGATCGAGTTGGATCAAAAAAGGTTTCACCGTATCTTAGTGCCAATGTTTTTACCGATTCCAATTTAAACCTTAACGTTTAATCTCTAAACTTTCAATTGGTCAAAATTAACACCGTCAGTAATACTGTTATGGATTTCGCTCATCGTAATCCCTTTCATTGTGAGGCCGCGGTAGCTTGGTTGGAAGAGTAACGGATAAGCAACCGGAGGATTGCGAGCTCGAAACTTGGTCCAGCCAAAACCGTCGTATACAATTGTAATCAACTCCTGTTACAAAAATGAGCTTACAGCTACAAGCCATTACATACATGACCCATGCCACCCGACTCACCAGAAAGGTTTAAAATACTATAAGAGGCGGGGAAAAAGCATTTCAAAAACAGGAACCAGCTTAAAAATAACTGAAGAAAAAACTTAATCATGAGAAATATTGAAATAAGACCTTCAACTCAGAACAGAGTAGGCTACAAGCCCTTATGCAATACGGCTCCGACGAGAAGATAGTCAACCATGGGTCAAGCTATTTTTGAGCAGGTGTGAAAGCTCGTTAGGCAGTCATACACAAGAGCATGAGATAAACTTAGAACCAGAATCAGAGCTAAGGACGCCAATTGTTGAAACGATATGTTACCAGCAGTCCTCTAATTTCACTAATAGACTCGTTCAAAACCCCGCGACTCGACTGTCAACTCCCCTGAGCCGGACTATAATCAACATTACAATGTGCGTATGCTTGCCTTTGAACCAGTACTTTGAAAAGAACTGGTTCGCATCCGGGATTGAAATAAAAATAAAATATCGCACCTGTTTTTTTGTGATGGAAAAGAATTCTTGAAACTATACTCACTCCACATTAACAATCAACCGTAGCTTATATGAAAAATGAACTCGGGGATTTTGAACCATTTTTCAAATATATGGAATTATATTCACAGGAAAATGCTCTCCAAAAACTGCTTATAAAAAGCGAACTGCGTCATGGCATTAAGGACTACGTTTATTTTCGAAAGTTTCGATGTCAACTTACAAAGAACTCCCTTAAAAAGGGTTTGAATAAAGGAATTCTACAGGTGTATGTTGAAGGCTTTTAAACAAAATTACTAATAAATATCTTGCTAATAATGATCTATTCATCAAATTTCGTGATCAACTCTTGCAAAAGGGCTGACCTAAATAGGTTTGGTTTGTCGCTCTATGGCCATTTTAGGCAAAGGTCTTAAAAAATAGAAAAATGGTTAGGGTTTGAGATCTGGTAGCCTTCAACAACGGTAATGATGTTCGAAGAAAATTCTAGGTAACAAAATTTGTTGCGAAAGTTTAAGGTGTTTATTAACAACTCCATACATTGTACCGAACTGAAGAAATCCCTAGACAACACAAGAACCTAGCGAGAACCAATGAAATCTCAGATTCCTTAAATTTCTGAGGAATCCAAGCAACCGCCTTACTTGGAACTAGTGGACAATCCGACATATCGATCGGCTCTAGAACTAAGCAATACTTGAGCAGATAATTACTTTTTCGGTAGAACGACTTACACTGTCGATATTACTTTTCGAAACTTGGGACTTGTTGCGTTATGAAATCTCTTCGCGAAATGTTTAATTGGACTTGGCCAGCACAAGATGAAAGCTATACAAAATGTAAGTACTACAATGTGAAACAACGAATGTATTTGTGCTGAATTTTTTTAAAATTAACTCTCGGTTATCCGTGAACGGTTTATCCGCTTTGATAAATGTTTCTTATTGTAGAAACGCGTACTTCCAGATTTATATTTAGGCCAGTGGTCAGTGTATTTGCACACTGCTAGTTGTAGGCGGCGCAGGTTCGATTCCTGTAACTTTCCCTGGGTAAATTTCTCTCTTTTCCGTGTCAATAAAACTTTCCTTGTGTGCATATGTTCATTATTTTAATCGTGTCTTGTGTTTGGCCCAGCTCGGCCAAACATGAACTTTACACCATAAAAATGCGATAAACCAGATTTGATCTGAGGAGAGTGCGAGTGGTTAATGCACTCAGCCTCGTTAGGGTTTGAATCCCGTCATGGCATGGATGTTTATCGTGGTTTCCAATCCATTTTAAACTGTAAGTCGCTGTCTAATTGTACCTCGTGTAGCAAAAAAAAAATGACACTAGAACGACAAACCAAACCAATCTAGATCTATATTATAATAAGAATGACGTTTAGAGCTTCCATTTGTAGTCCTATTTTTTTGGTTTAAAATGACCGTAGAACTACAAATCAAACCAAGTTTTTATTGGATTGGAAATGCATATTTTTCTGCGCATGTTTAAACAATAACTAGTAACGGGTTATTCACATTTGAACCAAGTAGATTTGTTTTAAAAATAATTATAAGTTTACTGTAACTAAATACTAAGCTATATTTAAAAGTAAGTATGCCAAGTACTAAGTATATTTCATCAAAAATTAACTTCCTTTTCCATTTGATTAATCTACGTTACTAGTTCTACCTATTGCAGCAGATAATGGAGTACTTGTATTTTTCCATCCAATTCATTTTGACTCCAATTTTAAAAAGAATAGTTTCCAAAATTTGTTTATTCATTACTTAAACGACCTAAGAAAAGAAAATTCATTTTCAACTGCTTAAGGTGATATCATTTTTGAATCAACTTCATTTATACCATCTTCAATGGTGAATACACGTATAATATAAGCGCGTTGGTGTGAAGGTAACGTGGGCTGTATTGAAAAGTTAATTGGATTTTGATAAATGAACTCAACAGCACTATACTACTCTGTCGTGTAGTTTATCATGCGATTCACGTGCTTGGTAACAAAGCAGGCTCTCAATGCCCATAAGTACCGCTTATTACTGTTTGATGTATCTGTCCCGCAAATTGTGACGGATGCGTAAAATTATCATACTTGGTTCTGAATAGTTTCTTTTCTGATGAGATTTGCAATTGCTTTGTTGACGTTAAGCCTATCTTTAAGTGGTGAACTGAGAATATTTAAATGATTGAATGAGGCCATTTCTCAGGAGCCATTGTTTGGTAATTATCAAATTATTGGACTCTAGAGCTGCGGTTGTTCTTATTTCCACATTTTATGCTCTGTTTACGAAAAAATAATAGCACTGTTAACAGTTGTAAATAATAAAATACTATATACTCGAGTGGCTTACCACTCGGCTATCCGACTGATCCTATATGTTTGGTTGTGTTGTTTTGTGGCGGAAGGGCAGATGTGGACACTCGAGAAATGTGTTTACTAATACAGGAGAGAGCAATACACCCAGAGTATTTGCAAGAATGGAACCTACGTTGCCTACAGCTCGCAGGCTGCTAGCGCAGTGTGAAAACTCACTACCACGGCACTATCCCCATAGGTTATAAAGAAACTGTTCTCATGTTTTCACATTCTCAATTTTAAACATCTGTTTAAATTGAAAATTCCAGTTATTTTATGAGCATTTAATCAACAAATTTTGTCTCTGTTCAGTACTTGCTAAAAAGGCTATTTTCACTCACAATCGGTAAATATGTGTATAATTTTTCGTAAGCTATGTTTTTTATGTATTCCTACTTCAATGTATTAAATACTTGGAAATAAACTTTCTTGTGCAAAGTTTTAAAATCCTACGTTCTAGATTTGGGCGCAAGCAAACGTAAAAACTTCATCAAACGTTTTCTACGTCTTTGTAAAAAGTCAGAAATTACAGATACGAATTTTAACAAAGCAATCAGCGCTATTTCGAGAAGCCTTGTCAGAGGTTATTTCCGTTTCTTTGTTAGTTTATCATCTGCCGTCGTCTCTTCGCTCAGAAGTTTAAAGCTAAATTACTTAACAATTCATTACCGAGAGAGAGGAACGACCCAATAACATTAACGAACGGCGATAAAAATTCCCAAAACCCACGTCATCCGTCAATAGTTTCTTTTCACTTTCCTCCAACCCATTCACTAAATTTAAATTTCCCCGACGCAAATAACGATCCCACCAATGAGATAACACACACTGGCGGGAAGCTACGTCATTTCTTCTTTTCCCAGGGAATAAACTCGAAAACTAATGCGGTTGCCCGAGTTCAAAACCCATTCCTTCTGGAGCGCCGGCTACTTCGTCTTTTCAACGGGATTTCCAAACTTTCAACAATTTCTGAAACGAGAGGGCTTTTAAAAACTTTTTGACTCGCCGAAACTAATTGCCTGCAATGGCCTTTTCGCGAAGGAAACGGAAGGTCATTAAAGCGGAGTTGGGTTTACACTTGGCATTCTTTGTCTGACGGAATGTTTCGTAAAAGGAGGTTTGTATTGATGGACGAGGGGAGAAAGTATTTCCTCTTTTATGTTAGGAAAAAAGAAACGCCGACTGGGATGCAATTTTTTTTCTCTTTCCGTCGGTGAGGCATCAAACGGGTCTATTTTTATTCGGCATGTGCATGAACTTGTCAATTTTTAAGAGCTTCTGTTTCGAGTAATTTTGAGTGGACCGGAAAGTAATAAAAGATAAAAATACGCGCGTTAGGACCTTTTTAAAGGAGCTCCAATGTCGTAAAAGTAAACATGACTAGACAGTGGAGGCGCATCTCAATTAGGTTGTGAGGCAGTGATAGAATAGTAAGGCATTCATTCCTTATGGACAGGTTACAGGGCAACTCCACGATGAGTTTCACTACCGTAAAGGTAAACATGACAAGACAGTGAGTGAAAACGCGTCTAAATTAGACTGTGAGGCAATGATAGGATCGTAAGGTAATCATGCCTTATGATCAGGTTGTTGGCAACTCCACGATGAATTTCAATACCGTAATGGTAAACGTGACAAGACAGTTAAAGCGCATAACAATTAGATTGTGAGGCAGTGATAGAATAGTAAGACAGTGATAGAATAGTAAGACAGTGATAGAATAGTAAGACAGTGATAGAATAGTAAGACAGTGATAGAATAGTAAGGCATTCATACCTTATGCCCAGTTTGTGTTCAAACCGATGATGAGCTTCAATATCGTAAAGGTAAATATGACAAGACAGAGATAGCGTATCTAAATCAGATTGTGAAGTTTGCTCTACAGTTCAGCAACGCGAATGCTCAGAGGACTTCGCTGGCCAATCAGGGACGAAAAAAGCAATAATTCCTCTGTCAATCACTGCTTTTTTCGTCGCTTATTGGCCAACGATTTAAATTTCATAATGTTTTTAACCAATATCGAATCTGATTAAAACAAATAAAAACCTTTTTTAGGCAAGATTGCAATTGAAAGTGATTTTCCTTGAATGAATGTTGCTAAGATCATTGGCTAATTTGCAAAGCGTCCCAAAAAAACCATTTCGGTACAGGCCAATGAGAGTTTGGCCTAGAGAAAGAAAATTTAGATGGATTGACCGCGTGTGCAATAATTTTTGCATTTGCAAATCTAAAAACTGGAGAACTATTGCCAATAACAGATCAAGATGAAAGGTCATCGAGAAGCCCAATTCCTACTCTGGGTTGTAGAAGAAACGGTTAATATGAAGAAATAAAACGTTACATTGATCTGTAGAGACATAAAACATAAGAACCTGTCTTTCGATTTTTTTTAAATAAATATCTTCTCTCCCTTACCCCACGAGAATAAACTTTTTCTAAGTAACCAATCTCAAATATTTCTTATGCTATATTCTTGGAACAGACAAAAATCAAAACTAAAATGTTATTCCAATGTACCAAAAAATGAGACGCCAGACATAATCCGGTCGCTGTGAACTCTCATGAGGCAATATTTCATCCGTTTTCGAGGAACATTATCGAATTCCCGTCTAAAAGGAATGTCATGTTTTTCTGTCTCCAACTGTATTACTATTTCGTTTTTTACTTAATCTACCTTGTTTTCAGTACCCGTTACTACTTTATTCCTGGGCAATCTTTTGAAAAAGATTAAAGTCGTGATGTGAAATTTCGTAACGAATTCAGTGGGGAGATTGGAGGATCTTTTTTTTTCAAATCGGGATTTTATGGCATCTGCGTTTAAAATGTTAGCACTCTCTAGAGTTTCTATGTTTCGAATTTAACCTTTTTGAAACGAATTTTTAACTTTCTTAACTAATATGTATCCACGCTTTAAAGTAGCTTTTATGCGGGAGCTGAAAAATTGTTCTTTTGAATTTTCGAATAGGAACTTTTAAACTTGACTTTTATTGGAATCCATTATATATATTGTACTTTGTGCTCAAAACAAGATTCTTAAATTGTTCTGGGTGAGTTATACTTCCCATCGCTTTTTTTTAATCTCTCTACGAGATTTCCGAGTTTTGTAGTATTACTCTTCTCTCACAACACACATAATGACTAACCCTCACAACACACATAATGACTAACCCTCACAACACACATAATGACTAAATAACCACATCGGTTGGTTGAAAGAATCCTAAGAAAAACTATTGACCAAGGTCAAAATTGATTGGAATTCATACAAAGACTATGTTGCAGAACGGATATAAACTTATAAACCACTCAGAGGGTTAATAGTTCAGATGACGTATCTAGAATAGGAAATTTATTTAATTCATTAGAGTGTAATTCATTAGTTAATTCCATCTTTCCAAAGTAAGTTCTAAAAGTGTTCAAAGTAAGCTCTGGTATGTTTGTTTATCTACACTGCTGGCCACCGTAAATGCAACACCCTGAAGGAAGCATGCAAATAATATGAAATTTACAACATGCATTAGCGGAGGTGAGATATGCAAATGATTAGAATTTCAGCGCAGACGCACATCACGCGCGCCTGTGGCGCCACTTCAAAGCGCTATTTAAGGCTTGGAGATTTCGACGATTTCAAGTACGGCAATTGTGTTTTTCTTGTGGTTTTTTCAAAAAAACGATCAATTATGCCTCGTAGAAAACAGCTATCATCTTTTGATCAAGTATCCGAGTTCGACAGAGGAAGGATAGTGGCCTACCGAGATTGTGGATTATCTTTCAGGGAAATCGGTAGTCGTGTTGGACGAAACCAAACAACTGTAATGCGGATATGTGATCGTTGGATGCAGGAGGGTACGACGGACCGACGTGTTCGATCGCATCCACCTCAGTGCACCACTTCACGTGATGACAGGCATATTGTGCGTATGGCAGTGACGGATCGCTCAGCCACATCACGAACCATAGCACAGCACATTCAGTCTGTACCGCATCATCCAGTGTCTGCGCGTACCATTCGACGCCGTTTACAGCAGAGTGGTCTGTCCGCAAGACGTCCATTGCTTCGTCTACCCTTGACGCAGAACCACAGACGTTTCCGCAGCCAATGGTGCGATGAAAGAAGGATGTGGACGGCAGAATGGAATGAAATTGTCTTTACTGACGAGTCACGCTTCTGTCTGCAACACCACGATGGTCGGATTCGAGTCTGGAGATACCGTGGAGAGAGGATGCTGAACAGCTGCGTTATGCACCGCCACACTGGTCCTGCACCGGGTATTATGGTATGGGGCGGTATTGGATATCACTCTCGCACTCCTCTAGTACGCATTGCCGGTACTTTAAACAGCCAGCGCTACATCTCCGAGGTGTTGGAGCCAGTTGTCCT
This sequence comes from Meta bourneti, assembly GCA_933210815.1. Classification (NCBI taxonomy): domain Eukaryota; kingdom Metazoa; phylum Arthropoda; class Arachnida; order Araneae; family Tetragnathidae; genus Meta; species Meta bourneti. The sequence goes on from OW119928.1 coordinate 66,652,197, forward strand.
TCCTTACCTTCAGGGCTTGCCCACAGCCATATTTCAACAGGATAATGCGCGACCACACGTGGCACGCATTGTCCAAGGGTTCTTCGTCAATCGCCAGATTGAATTGCTTCCCTGGCCAGCTCGCTCTCCGGATCTTTCGCCGATAGAAAACATGTGGTCCATGGTTGCTCAACGATTGACCCAGAATACATCCCCAGCTGCCACACCAGATCAACTTTGGCAACGTGTGGAAGCTGCTTGGTCTGCTGTACCCCAAGAACACATCCAAAGTCTCTTTGAATCAATGCCGAGGCGTGTGGCAGCGGTGATCTCTAACAATGGCGGCTACTCTGGCTACTGATTTTGGCAGGAACCACACTTCACAGAAGTCTATAAATTTAATCATTTGATACTTGGTCAACATGTTATCTACAAAATAAATTTTGTTGTGATATCTCTTGTCTTTCTTGGTGTTGCAATTTGGGTGGCCAGCAGTGTATTACTTTTAAATATACTCCTTACACGCCTTCCCTCACTCAAACCCATTATGTATCCACGCATCGAACTTTGTTATCCCTACTTCAGTTAAGGGTGATAACTCGTTTGTTGAGGGATAAGGTGGAAAAAGTGAAAACAACATTTGGAGTGGGAATGTTACTATGGCCCTGAGAAATTTCTCATGTACACTCCGGGTAGTGCACATTAAATCTATAAGCCGTTAAGTTCTCCCGAGGGTGATTGCCAGTCCTTAACTCTGCCCCTATGAGCCTCATTTTGAATTGAGTATAAATTATTATTAAGTATAGGTCCTTGTGCTCTAAATAATACGGAAGGTGTAAATTATGAAACAGTTGAACCGAATATGAAATATCCATCAATCATGAGTCTTTCATGGAATGAAATTTTTTTCAATCATTGCTCATGGAATGATATTTTCATTATTTTTTTATGGAATGAAATTTTCATCAATCATTGCTACTTCGTGGAATGAAATTTTCATTAGTCTTTCATGGAATGAAATTATTATTAATCTTTCGAGGAATGAAATTTTCATTAATCTTTCATAGAATGGAATTTTCATCAATCTGGAATGAAATTTTTATCAATCATGGCTCATAGAACATTTTCATTAATCTTTCATCGAATAAAATTTTCATCAATTATTGCTCTTTCTTGGATTGAAATTTTCAATAGTCTTTCATGGAATAAAATTACTATCAATCTTTCATGGTATGAAATTATTATCAATCCTCCATGGAATGAAATATTCATCAATTATTGCTGTTTCGTGGAATAAAATTTTTATCAATTTTTGCTCTCTCGTGGAATAAAGTTTTCATTGTAACACCTAAACAACGAAATGACAAATTTATTCACTCTTTCTCATACAAATAGTTGCTGCCACTTGGTAGGTTTATTTCTAACTCGATATTTTTAAACTTCAATCACGTTTGAAGAATGTAAAGAATGTTTGCGGTGAAAACTTCGAAGTGATACAGCGAATCCTACAACCCCCTCCAACAGCTATTTTTCATATTTTTTTTAACAAAAATACTTCCGAAAGAATCAAGGAAAACAAATGATTTCTTCGCCTCATTTATTTCAATTCTGCGTCAACAGACCAACAGCGAACAAAGACAAATTTGCTGCAACCCGACTCCACATTTTTTCTCTCCTTCCGCCTGTTATTAAGACCCCTTCTCACACTACTTGCGTGTTATCGAATTAACCGTTTGACTTCTGTGTTAATTGCGAATAATGAAGCGCATAATTAATTTACGGATCGGGCATGAATTTAATTACTAGGAACGTGTCAACCCATATTCGCGGATGAAAAATCCCCCGTTGTTATCTTCAGCGAATGGAAAAGAGTAAATAAAGAGCGATACTTCCCAAATTAAATTTTGTTTTGCGATGCTTCGTTTATTTTTTTGCGTGGCCCTTTGCAGGCGAGATATGAAAGCACAGAGTCTCGGCTTTTGTTTATGGCTATTAGCTGTCGCCTAACCGTGAAATCTGTTGAAGCCAAATTTGTTAATTCTATCTCGTGGGGATTGTATGCAAATTGAGGCAGTGGTGGTTCGAGAGTAATTGGTGTTGGGAGGACGGTTTTGCTGTTTTGTGTGTTTGGGGTTCCTGCTGCTTGATGCGATGTTTTCGATTCCACGGACTGATCAAATGTGTCGCATTGTTTATGCGTGGATGTGATAATTATTTTTGGTGTTGTTTTCAATGTTGTATTTCCTTAACAAATGTCAATGCACTCCTAAACAAGGGTAGAGTTTGCTATTTCAAGAGGGATTAGCTTTGCAACGTTTCAGAAACAGGTAGTGCAGGGATTTTCTTTCAGTTTTACTTCCGTGTCAAATCTAAATACTCATTTGAATTAGGTAGAATTAAGCATATCGTCGGCTTAGAGCAGAAACTTATTAGCTGATATTTTTCGGAGACAATAAATGCTTACTTTCATGATGAGAAATACATAGTCATATTGTAATCTATTTGCAAGATTATTAACGCAATCAAAATGCTTGTACTTTTTTATATTTTCTTCTAAAAACTAGTTACTCTTTAAACAACTGTACCGTAAAAAATGTTTTTGTCAGTTAATATGTTTATGCTCGAAACTGACGACATGTATTTAATAGTAGCCTCTTTTGTCATGTAGTATTGTATAGACTTTTATAAAATCAACCAAAGTAGAAATGCATACCAAGATTTAGGAAAGCGCAAAACTCTGATTGTTAGCCTCTGTTAATAGGATCTTTTCTTGTTTAAAAGGCCGCGGTAGCCCGGTTGGAAGAGTAATAGATAGCAACCGGAAGGTTGCGAGTTAGAATCCAACCAAAGACCGTAGTGAATATGAAGGACTGGTGCACGTTAGATCTGTCGTGGCCTCAAAAGTCCTCACGTTAGCGTGGTGTGAACGTTTGGAGAGTGGGATGCCAGCTCATGTGTGACCTCGTAATCTGGCCATGATTCAAAATTACGTGGTGTTTTCGGATCTTTCTCTTCGGGTTTGATCCCTGATCCCTCGTCACGAATAGCCCGTCATTCCAGTGGGATGTTAATTAAATACCTTCCTACCTACCTTTCTTGTTTAAAAACATATTTCTCTTTATTAGATCGTCACCAATGCTTTCGATATCTGAAGTTTTTATCCTTCCCTGTTGGAGCAGGAGACCGTCCCAAACATAAAAATATTCGAATCCGGGGTGTTCGGCCTTTCGAACATTTTTTAAATTAAAAGTACTTTTGACTGTAGTACGTGGAGTTTTTTTTACCACAGATGTGCCTCCAAAAGCAATAACAACAAATTGAATCGCTTGCTAACATGTAAAAATAACTAAATTTATCCTTTAGATTTCATACAAATACAAATATAAAATGAAACGAGGTGCTGTATAGAATTAATTTTATATTTTGGGTGTAAAAAAGTAGTGTTTCTAAATAAAAATTCAATGCAAAGAATTTAATTGAAATATACTGAAAAAAATATTCAGTTACGTTACGCAGAAACTTTGTCAGAAATGTAAACTGTACTTACAGTTACATTGTATTATTTTACAGTAAGTAAAAACAATCTTTCTGTGTGGCAGTCAGTTTGTATTATATCTTAAAAGGATCAATCGTAGCGGTTAGTTATTTCTGTAGTCTACTGTTCTCAATTATAAGATAATTATGTGCAGATAACGTGAATTTTAAGGATAAACCTAAGTGGCCATTCTTGTATATTCCAAGCAGGTCGCAGTAACGATAACCACTGAGTCTCATTTTAAACCTGGAACAGAAATTTCAGCAGGGAAAGTTCGTTTAAGTCGGTTCGTCTGCCATTTTTTTCACCAATTACATAAAATCAAATCGAAACATTATATCAACCAGGAGAAGCATTATTCGGGCTACCCCGTAGCTCATCTCAAATTTAAATTCACGATATATGAGAAAAGATAATTTCCTAGCATTCCTCGCACGGATTTTCAACAGCATAAATCCCTACACGAAATCGAAACCTGCTGTTGAAAATCCGAGCAGGAAATGGCGCCTTACGCCACAAACGATGTTATCGATTGACCTGAGCAGCGGCCCTCTACGCCTAGAGGCAGGATTTACGGACACGCATTCTTTGACAAAAATGTTTAATTTGGACTCCTCTACCACCCTCTACAATTTGGCCACATTTTTTCGTGAAAAAGATCTGTGAATTTTAATTATTTCTGAGTTCAATTTCTATTTGTTAGTTTTATACCCGTATACACCTGACACATTTTAAAAGGCAACTCACAAAAGAAAAAACAGCTCCTTCATGGTTCGCTGAACCTCACTCTTAGTCTCTGTTATGAATATCAGCACGACCTCTGGTTTTATCACGCCATAAAAAGCGTAACTAATGAAGGAGAGCGTATTTTCAAAACCTAGTCTTGAAGCTTAAATGGGCGCGTGAAAGAACCCCAAAGTTTATGTAAGCTCTTCTAAACCCTCTCCAAAATTGGCTACGGAATAACTAATTAATTGGCTACGGTAATCGAGCAAACGTTGATGACAGTATTAGTCATCTATTTGGCTGTTGATGGACGTTACGTCGCTGGAGAACGATTTTTTCAACGAACAGCTGATAACTGTTATTGAACGTGGAAAATTCTCCCCCTGACATAAATTTCAAGCCGCAAAGGTCGACGGATGGCGAGAATTTTTAGAACTTTTTCTTTTGTTTCTGCCTGAGGGGCTTTTTCAGGCTCGCCGGTCTGTTATTTCTCTTCGAAGTCTTAAAAAGTTTTACGTCCGTGGCACTGAAAGAAAAAACTGTTCCTGACACAAGTTGCCAATTTAATGAGCTTGCTGTGATTAAATATATTTTAAAAATAAGTTTGGGATTCCCTATAGCTTTCTTTGAAAGTAACGTCTTTTCCTGTGTGGCTAGAACTTCATCGGTTTTGCATTGATTTTTATTGTTGTAGTATCACGTCTCAGTTCATGGTCTTGGTTGTTAAATTCGGCGACAAAAATATGCAGATTTTTTTTTGAAAATGGTTTGGATTTCCTCTAATTTTCTTAGGAATTAAGTACTTCTGTATGGCTAGAGCTTCATCGTTTTGCATTGATTGTTGTAGTATCACGTATCTTAGTTATGTCTTTGGAAATAATGACTTTTGCTGTGTGGCTAGAACTTTATAGTTTTGCATTCATGTTTATTGTTGTAGTTTTCTCAGTTCATGTCTTGGTCATTAAATTCGGTTATAAAATTTTTACGTTCAGATTTCTTTAAAATAGTTTGAATTCCCTCTAATTTTCCTTTGAAATAATGTCTTTTCCTGTGTGGCTAGAACATCATGATTTAGAATTGATTTTTATCGTTGTTATTTTATGTTTCTCAGTACATGTCTTGTTTATTAAATTCGGTGATACAAATAGGATTAAAATCATTACGTACATACTTCTTTTAAAAGAATTTGGATTCCCTAAAGATTTTTTTAGCACAAATAAATTTTATGTGAAAGATGAAAGATACACTCCTATTCTTAACCACACTCGCATCATTCAAGTTGCTTTCACATTAAATAACGAAAACCCAAAAGTATAATTAAGTCACACGGTTGAGCATAAATCAACAAGCCACAACCTGCGCTTTTTCATTCCATCTTTACATTCACATTCCCTAAGCAAAAACTAGTATGATTACAGAGAATTTCTTATTCCAATTTGAGGGAAACAAATTAAATTTATACATCCCAATAGTCGAATTTCACACGTCCTTCACAAAACTTCAACGAAGATGAATTTTTCCCATCGGGGAGAGGGTTGCGGAAACCAAAGATATGCCCTCGAAAGTAATAAAGGGAAAAAAGGATCTAAAGTAAAACGGGATCACACGAGATCTAAAATAAAACGAGATTATTGGGCGCGTGTGTGTCGGGGTGAGAAATTTCATCATTTCTTTTATGAATACGTATCTCTTTCTTGGATATAAAAATCATATGCGACTGGGGAGAGTAGGATGAAACATCTGGTTTTCAGTTTTTTTTTTCCTAAGCTCCCGTATCTTTCGTCTTTTAATTTATTGCATGCGGAAAGCTATATTTGTTTTCCGAAAAAGATACGAGTAAGCACAAGGGAGCCAACGTGTTTCAGCTTTGGGTAGCGCCTATATGCATTAAAAGTGAGTAATAACACTGCCATCAATTGATTTTAGTAGAAATTTGTGCGCGAATGCTATGCGGCGGGTCTGTCTGCTAGTATTGTTAAAAACTACACAGAAGAGTTCGCCACTCTGGTTATAAAAGCGATGAGAATCAAAGCAGAAAAGAAATGTGAGACGCAAAAATAGGTTTAGCGTCAAAAAATCCCGAATCGCCTTTGGACAAGGGAATGGGATTAAATAAAGACGTTCAGAATACAATTAGGGTAACATGACTGAGGTGTTATTTTTTTACAATGCATTCGATTGGAAACAATAATTAGCACCAGTAAAAGTAAACTAAATGCTGTTATTTTTGAATAATTTTATTTCATTTAGAGGTTATGAAATGTATTCTTGAATAGGGATGCTATATCTATAGAAAGTGGATTGAAATAAGATGATATATGGGAACGACATTTTGCCATCAATAGATATAAGCAATTAAAGTTTAAATACGCTATGCCCGAGTCGGCTAGTGTTTTATAATTATTTTTACGATAAACTTGAAATAATTTGTAAGATGGAAGTGATAGCAAATGCCGTCAGTATGGGGGCATAATATCACCAGAAATCTAATGGGAGGAACTTAATCTGGGATGGGGTGGAATACATCATGGGCCCCCTCATCAGCAATTCAGGCTTCTCTACCAAGTTATATGATGGGACCCGGTGCAAAATTGATTGCTCATTGCTTAACTTGCGCAAAAAATATGAACTGTTAATAAATTTTTTGTCTATTTTTTGCACACTTGTTGAATAGCTTAAATTTAAATTCAACTAATATTTAAGTTTTTAAACTTATAAAAATTGTGGATTATATATTAACTATTATTATTAAACTAAATGGACTGCATTTTTAACTATTATTAAACTTATAAAATGGACTATATACATTAACCTATTGGATGTCTTGATGAGAGGTACCTCGTCATTAGCAAAGCTGACCAGATTTCGATGGACGGGATATTTCGCCATTAGCAAAATTGATCGAATCTTTATTGACGAGATATCTCGCCGAAACCACTTGGAGGGTTGAAAAATTTTCCTCATCTCTCAGATCTCCTCTTACGCTGGAGCCCTGGTATCATAGTACCTCTTCCCCCAATGTTGGGTCCTGGAATACATATGCATTAACAATAGCTATTGTATCAGTTAATCGGTTACGGTAACACAGCTCATTTTGTTATCTCATTGTGTTATGATAGGCACATATTTTAGTTTTTTATTCCAGCTAATTATGCGATTTGTAATTTTTATATTTTAAAGTTGGTTGGCTCATTTTCCTCTGTTATCGCCATCAACAAATGTAACACCTCTGTTTTAGTTGGAAATCGAAAAAAAAGCACGATTCCGTATTCAATTCTTCGTTAAGATCCAACGAATTGAGTACCTCAGTGAAACTTCCAGTTCATCCACGAGCTTCCCCCTTGGTTACTTTTTGCAAAGACAGAAAACTGGCAACGTGGGGGAGAAGCGCGAGAAATGAAAAATGCGAAAAAGCAGCGAAATTCTTACCAAATTTTCGTTTACTTTTTTGGGGAAAGAGAAGATTCCTTCTGGAACTGTCTCTAATTGCAACAGTGATATGTTGCGTGGGTAAATTGAAAAACAAAGAACGGAGACTTGCTAAATCAACGCGATTCCATAGACGAGCGATCCTATATTTCCTTATCGTGATTCCAGTTCATTAAAGTAGGGTTGGCTACATTAAAATACATCCCTGCTCTGTATCTTGGACGACGAGTAATGTAAGTTTAGGCTTCTTGTTATGGTAAATTTATGCCTGTGGCTCTTTACCGAGACGTTTCGAGTGAGCAGCACCTCTTATCGAATTCAACAAGGCTCAACAATCTCACTTGTTTCGTGGTATAGTATCCATCGCATTAGCATCTAATTACCAAATCCCTTCCAATAGGATTATTTATTTTATATAATATATTTTCTTACCGTAGTTCTAGATCATAAGGGGTTCATTAACATTGAGCTACATTGAAAATACATTTCTTCTCTATATATATCTTTGTCTGCGAATTTCATTTCAATGTAAGTTTTCATTTTGTTATGGTAAGTTAATGTCTGTGACTGCTCACTCGAGGGATCGTTTCGAATGAGCAGCACCTCTGATCGAATTCAACAAGGCTCAGCTATCTCGCTTGTTTCGTGGTATAGTATCCATCGCCATCTGCATCCAATTATCAAATCCCTTCCAATAGGATTTCAAGGATGCGGTTTACTGAGAAGTCACTGTTGTCGGGTGAATGGATTAGTTGCATTTGGTTTAGGAAAAGAAGTCTCAAGCGCAATCATTGGTAGGTAGGTATTTTAATTGACGTTGCACTGGAGCAATACAATGGACTATTGGCGACGGTTCGGGATCAAACCCGAAGGGAAAGATCGAGGACAACACGTAATAATTTTGAACCACGGTCAGATGACGAAGTGCAATAGAGGGAAGTTGTAGTTAAATATATCTATATATATATCTATATATATATATACATACACTGAAAGGTGTAAACAATCGATTAAGCCAATAGCTTTTAGTAGCGAGAGGATTTCAATCATAGTTGAGCATTTAACCGTACGTTATAAAGAAGTCACGTGTAAGTGGGGCGGTTTGCAAATCCGTTTCGGAAACGTAACTGTTGGCATGACCGTTCCTGAGATAATAGCCATTCATGTACAAACCTCAATTAATCCTATTTAACGAAGTAATTTGAACTCTACTCAGCATTAAATATCCATCAAAAATCGCCCTTGATAAAATCTTATGGTACTTATTCTTTAACCCTCCTGATGGTTAGGTCCCGACGAGGTATCTCGTCATTAGCAAAACTGACCGGATCTTGATGGACGGTATCTCGTCATTAGTAAAATTGATAAGATCTTGATCGACGAGTTATCTCGTCGAAATAACTTGGAGGTCTAAGGTCTAGATAAACAACTAGATCAATCCATGAGTCTGAACACGCTGAAGAAGTCCAATACTAGATCAGGACTTCCATAGATATCCTCCCTTGCCAGACCAACGCAGTCCAAAAGATTACTCAGAGGCTTGTTCAGTGTTAGGCAAGATGGAAAAACCTTACCGAAGTATAGAAAACTGATGTGACAAGTCTAGAAAGGGCTGTCTGGCATTTTCTGTCCCTCGTTTATTTGAGCAAGGATATGAGATATTGGGGCTCTCCAAATTTTTCTATTTGAGTTCTTTATGGCAAATTATTCTTACCACTCCAAGTGGTTGCAGCGAGATATCTCTCCAATCAAGATCTGATCGATTTTGCTAATGACGCGATATCTCGTCCATCAAGCCTATTTTTTTATTCTGACGAGAACAAAATCTGGTCCGTTTTCTTCTAATGACAAGGCAACCACCAGGAGGGTTAATAGGTCAGTGGGAAAGGTATGTGAAAAGGCTCGCCGTACCTCCTTGTCAAGTTTATCTGCAATTTCATTAAATATAATATTTATATGACATTAAAAATTTCTGTGATTGGAGCACGTATTAAGTTTGTTTAATATGTCCTTTCCAGTTTTGTCTCTAATTTTAATCGAATGACTAAAATATTGGATGGAGCTATGACTATCTGAAAGGATCTATATATCTGTATTAAATTCAAGGGATGTATAATGTAGCTTTGATAATTTAAATGAAACTTAAAATCACATACATGGATTCGCAAGCATCACTTATCGAAACACATGTAGGGATATAATTAGTTTCGATTATGTAATACAATTACAACATTTTATTTCAAAATCGTTGACCTCAAACAGGCGCTTTTATTTTTATTTACCGAACGTTTTAATTTGAAGTTGTTCTTCCCCCTATTTTATTCCAAACTACGTGCAAGTGCACATCCAACACTCCACTCAGAAATGGCTGATTGTTGGGCGTACTAAACTGTTGAAAAACAGTTCCACAAGCTGCTAGAATTTTACTACGTTGACATACAACTATCATTAATAAGCTATATTCTAGTAAGAATAACAATAGCAAAGAATTGGTGTTGTAGACTTCAATATATGTTATTAGTTATAAAACTATTACTCAAAACTCATCAGTTCAAAAGCTAAAAAAACAATCTAGAATGTCACTTTCCAAAATTAATCCATGAATCTTAATAATTTATCATAGTTGCCAACAATTTATCATTTTAAAATCCACGTTTAAAGTAATTGAGCTAACACGTCAAACAAGTTTTAACAATTCATCATTTCTATCTGCTGGCACCATTCATACTACATCGTGCTTCCAAATCAATGCCTCAAATTCATACATGCATGGCAAAAACAAAGAACAAATTTCTCATAATTTTTTAAGAGTATGAGAAAAACTCCAATTTTGAATGAGATAAATGTCCTTTTTCGAAACTGATAAAACCAGTGTGAAAGGTCACGAGATTAAATCTGTTACTAAACTTGACAAAAAGGTCTTGAAACTATTTTTATTCATCATAGAATAAAAATGGAACAAAAAATATTCCCCATCTAATTCCATTTTCATAGGCCACGCCCATAAATCTAATCGCAGAATTATATACCAATAACCTTAAAAACGAAAATTCCATAAAGAGCTGATTGGCGGATTTTATCTCCGAGAGAATATTGAACAAACAGAAAAAAACTGGAGTGAAAGGAGGGGGAAAATAATGTAAGTGAGCGTGCGGGGTAACTAATTGTTTGGTTTATCTTTTGTGAGATCAGTTCTTTGTTAGATTGAGTGATTGCGGTTACAGTGTTACCATCAAGATTTTTTATCTTTTCCCACCTTTCTCCTAAGCATTAATACTACCCTTTTTTTAGCAAATGAAGTGATGAATGAAGTATATACAAATTAATCTCTTATTTTCAGTTTTCTTTAGGGAAAAAGGACGGTAAACTAGGTCAACGATAAAGGATGCACTTTTTTCGTTCTTGATGACACGCTTTGTTTTAAGGGCCTCTCAATTTTAAGTACTTAGATAAAAAAAAATTTTGAAAATAGGTTTTTAAATTTTCTATCGACTGTGTGAAGAAAGAAATTTTATTAGTTATTAAGAAAATGTTAATCGTTATGAGAAAGAAAGGTACATTTCTGATTTGTCCGTTTTGTTGTTAAAATAATTATTTAAAACGTATACCTAGATGTAAGTCAAGAATGTAAAATATGCATATCTAAAAGGGCAACCTACAAATAAATGAAAAACATACTTGTAATGAAAACACTTTTTAAGGTCATACTGCTATTTAATGCAGACATGTCTGCTAATTTTGTTTAAATTACCTTATTGTATCATACAGTTTGCTGTTGAGAGGCACACCGTTGTAACTCCTTGTGTGGGAGCCAAACTTATGACAGCCAGTCCCCTTCTCAATAGTGGTACGATGTACTTTAACAACAAATTGATACGTACAGTTGCAATCTGTTTAGGTTTTCATGTCATGTGTTCAATGTGGCTATTTACCAACACTATAATGCTTGGCCACGCACAGCTCGCCTCTCCCAGGAGTGTCTCCGAGCTCCTTGACCAACGAGATTCCCAGAGCTGTCTTCCATTGAGTTTGTCTGTGATATGCAAGGCTATAAATTGCACCACCCTAAAATGTAAGGAATCTGGAACAGCAGCTGCAGAATTTACAATCACAAATACAAACAGCTATCCAAAATAATTAAAGCTAAAGTGTCTAAAATAAATCTATCCCAGACTGCAGAAGTTGTAAATTCATACATAGCAAAACACTAAAATTTTCAGAATAGGGAATGAAAAATTGAAATGCGAAATATTCACCATTCGAAAATTATGTATCCCATTGGAATAACCAAACAATTTTACCACCAATGATTAATTTGGTTACAAAATTCTACCAGCTCAATCAAGGACATAATTACATCACCCAACGTAATCTTACAAGACGAGTAAGAATATTCTCGGAAATTTCCATCCATTTTAATGGCATCTGCTCCGAGCCTAAACTTACTTCCAATATTTAATATAATTTTTCCTCCGACTTTCCTTAACACCTCCAGAGCAACCACCACCGCAAACACATTACTCACGTATCCACTTTCCCCATCCAGCCGAGCGATTCTCCCCAACTTGATACGGCAACCCGTTGCCAACCCGAGCCGAAATTTTAAACTTCCTTTTAATTAAGCGTGGCCAATTAATAACAATTCCGCCGTCTGGGACGTCAAGATACGGTGTCACATTTAGCCCCTCGTGGAAGGCGGGGTGTTGTTATTACACCACCACGTTTCCATCTCCCAAAACTGCCGTAATTAACTGTGACCGGAGAAGAGGGATTATTATTCGGGAGGTGTTGATTTGGCCGCGGCCTTGTGGGTTGTGTTACGAGAGCTGCAATTCTGGAAGGATGGTTTGTGTAACCGAGTGGATCAGATTTGTTGCAGATTGTATTTACTGAGATGGGAGAAATGTACGGTTTAAAGTTCTATTGATTTATTTTAACTAACAAATTGCGTTGGGAAACAATGTTTTCTTATACAAGTTCAGTAATTGAAAAATTATGAAAAAGCCTTTCGTCAGTATTTAATCATTTCAACATGAATAAGCTAAGAGCGTTTCAACAGTTTCTACACTCAAGAATAAATAAAAAACACGTATGACAAAAGCAGACACGGATACGAATCAAAATATACTGAGTGTTGTATTTAGTATTCGTGATTGCTTTAACTGCAGTAGTTGTGGTTTACCCTTTCATTGACGGTGAGACATCTGTTAAGGCTAGAGTATATAAATATTCTAAATGTTTTATAGGAGAGGCATAAATATTTTTTTATTTAATAGTTTAATATTAAAGTGATTCTCTAGATCGTCAATGGAATATACTAAGTCCCGCATCCTTTTAATCCTCTGAGCCTACAAAAAACATATTAAGTAATTAAAAATAATATTTATGATTATATTGGTCAAGAAGTAATGCTGGTTAACCCCCCTGGTGTTTGTCTCGACGAGATATTGTGTCAATATCAAAACTGATCGAATCTTAATGGACGAGATATCTCGTCATTAGAAGAAAACTGACCAGGTCTTGATAATCGCCATCATCAAAAAATCGATAATATCGTGACGACGAGATATCTCGTCAGTATTTAGCAAAATTGATCAGATTTTGATGGACGAGATGTCTCGTCGAAATAACAGAGGGTCAAAAATTTATGCAGGGAAGACTGCAGATTGCATGCTGGAGTAATGCGTGCATAACCCTCAGATGGTTAAAACAAGTACTTATTTGTTATGTGCAAAAATACAATCATGTTTACCCACAAAGTATTTTCCAATAAAAAAACATTTTCGCAGTATAGTGCCCCTTGAGGAAGTAAACAGCAGCAATAGCATTATCTTAAAATTCATCAGAAACTTTGGAAGATATTCGTTGCAAACTTAGGATAGGTCCTTAAATGTTTTGCAACCATTAACCCCCCAAGTGGTTTCGACGGGATCATTCTTCCATCAAGATATGGTCAATTTTGTTCATGAAGAGGTGTCTCGTCCATCAAGATTTTACTAATGACGAGATACCCCTCGTTGTGACAAAACTGTTCCACTATTCCAAGGGGAATGAAGGTCCAAGTAGAAAAACAAATTGTCCTTTTCCAGAACTGGTGACAATTTCGAACAGATTTTTCTATCAGTGGCTGGTAGCCAGCCTCTGATAGAAAACCTACCTCAGCTAATTCCCCCAAATGGGCCCCCACACTCTCTCAGGGCCCTACCACGAATGGAATTGAGAAAAGATGCATTTATTATTCATTTTATTCCTAAAATATTTAGCGACTCACTTAAATTATTTTTTACTTTTAAAATATTATTTACTTCCAACTCAACTCACTTCATTTCAAAGAGCGTCATTTAATTTAATTTTTCTCTTCAAACTTTTGTGGGGCCTCTCCGAGATCGGTCGAATTGGGCCCCACACTTTCTAATGCCGGCTCTGCTGGCCACTACAGGGCAATTTTCCACACGAAAATAAACCACCAGTAGGATTAAAACAGCACTCAGAATGACCTAGTATCCATTCCGTGAAAGATTTACCTAGTTCTAGGTCATAGGTCCAAGACAAAAGCATCAGAAACTTTTAGATAAAGTTATTCAAAGTTGTATAATACTCATACGGTGTTTCTTTTCCGTTTCAGGCACTTGGCGAGAAATCCGTTCATTTGCGACTGCAACCTGCGTTGGTTGGCGGAGTACCTGCACGCCAATCCTATCGAGACGAGTGGTGCGAGATGTGAGACACCTCGGCGAATGCACCGCCGTCGTATCAGTCAAATGAGGGAGACTAAATACAAATGTAAAGGTATACTTCAGTTATCTGGTGGTGGTGAAACTTTTCTTTTACTCTCTTATAAAGTACGAATATTCACTAATTTAATTCTGTTTGTTGTAAAGAGTTGTAAAGCCCTTGAGATAAGAATACAACGGGCTCCAGAAATCACTTATTGGTATTCAAGTGCTTATTATTATCTTTCGCAAGGAAATCGTAAATAATGAGTGCGTATTGAACCATACCATTGACATGCTTCACTGTTAATGAAGTACTTCAACTCAGAACAGTCATTCATTAATAAATCTCACAACTGCAAAATTCATCAGTCAATAATATCACAAAAATTCAGAGCTCAATAGCTCAGTTAAACTCGCAACTACATCTCAATTAATAATTCTAAATGGAACTAAAAAATTGAAAAATTACTAGCTTTGCCAGATAGAGAAAATTGCACATTTATTAATAATTTAATTGTACTATCGCGTGCGCTTTTTCATTAAGATTCTGTGTAAACACGCTTGAGCTTTCTACTATTTTATCATAAATATAACCGCTTGCATTACGTGTTTCCTGACATCTATGTCAGGATAATTCAAGCAAAGGTTCGAGCTAACTCGATAACATAACAGGGCTCGACATTCTCGTAATGTCGACCTTAAATGTTATTCATAACTTTTGAAGTGTTAATGGTACACTTTTTATAAACTACCACATTACTTCAGATTTTCTCCAAAGAAAGTTAAAAAATTATTTAATCCTTAGAAAATCAAGACTTAAAAATTGACCTTTTCTATCACTTGGCTTTATTGTGGAGTGGATTTTATTGCAATAAATATTTCCACGGGAGCAAGAAATTAAAAAATTTTCTACTATGAATAATTAATTAGTGTCAGTTACTCATATTAAGACCCGGACATGGATACGAACGCTTGTGAGACATGGATACGAACGCTTGTGAGACATGGATACGAACGATGGTGCTTGTGAGAGATGAATACTTAAAGTCACTACTACAGAAAGAAACAAAAAACAGCACCTAGAGCAGTGCAGCGAAACTCAACCATTAATCCTTCTGGTGGCTGTCTCGACGAGATATCTCGTCACTAGCAAAATGACCAGATCTTAACGGACGAGATATCTCGTCATTGGAAAAAACTGACCAGATCTTGATGTCTTCATCAAAAAATCGGAACAAATCTTAATGACGAGATTAGAGAGATGTCATTATATAGCAAAATTGGTCAGATATTGATGGACGATATATCTCGTGAAAACCACTTGAAAGGATAGATACGTTTTAGTAGATTGAAGTTTCGCTGTCTTACCACACTCAGCTGTAAATGTATTCGCAATCCTGAGGTAGAAAAACTTATTTCCTACTTATTTACCTTTTACTAAAAATAAAATTTCTCTAAGATCTACTTTTAACGAAGACTCTCTTAAAACAAAATGTTACGTGTGGGATTTAATTAAAAAATAACATTTTAAAACTAGGAGCTGAACTAATTTCCCCACTTTAAACTGAAGTTTCAATCATTTACGAAGTGACTACATCATTTCCCCGAGTAATAAGGTCTGGCTAAATGCTTAACAATCCGGGTCTTCGAAAAACAAATTATTTCATTCCACATTTTAAAGAAGCAATATTACATTCTCCGATTATTACCTACGGAGTTGGAATTATTTTTAACAGTCTAATTTGCCTTTCATGCGCCGTTGAGACACAGGAAATAAATCTTTTGGCTAAGTAACTAACACACCCCATGCAGTCGGAACCGAAACAGCAGAAAGTACTTAACGAATGTGTTACTTAGTGCCAGAGTTATTTCTTGGCGGAAATTTGCAGCCATTTATCTTTGGACCTCTTTCAGGGAACTGGCAGGAACGTCTTTAAAGAAAGCCGATCTCGAAAAGCGATTATTGCCTAATCTGAAGCCGAGAGAGCAGCCTAATTGCTTTGCAACCGAACTAGTCTGCTTAGTGAACTTTCGTCATTAATGTGGATTTATCGTTAAGGAAGAGCTAATCGCTTAGATTAGTTTTCTGGTAACGGATTACGAATTATATATCTAGGAATGAACTCCTTCGAGACTTTACATTGAATTGTTGTCTTCTGGACGTTAGACCATCCAACTCTTTGGTTGCGAAAGTAATTAATATCCTTGAAGTATAAATTCCAATCTTACACTAGTGGCTTAGTGTGTTTGATTACTGTAACTTACCCTGTTTGCATTTTCTCTTCTATGTTAGTCAAACTTCCCTTTGTATGCATGTCAATTACTTGGCTTTGTCTGTTTGACGAATCTTGCTGTCATAGGCGATTTATATCATGTACTAGCTGAATTACCCGGCGTTTCTCGGGTTGAAATGGTTAGATGTTGCTTGAAAAGTGAATTAGAAATAATCACTCTTCTTTCACAGAAAAATGCAATCATTTAAATTGTACGGATAATACATTTTAACTTTTTCATAGCTTCTACAATATACTTCGGACGCAAATATATACATTTAATTCCAGAATATATTGCAATGTGTAAAAATTAAGAAATAAATACAAACAGAAACGAAATTCGTACGAAAAAATGCAGAATTCTAAAAAACGAAGGATGCGCAAAGTATCGAATTTCGACTGCCTGAGTGTATTCTGAAATAGAGCAATTCGAAAAAATACATTTGAAAAATATTGATAAAGACGATAATGATTTATGAAATTTTGTAATGCTCAAATATGACTAACATTTCGCTGTGGTGACTCAAATACACAAACACGGGATTCTAAATCAAATTTATAAAATAATAAAACATTGATTCTGGTTTGTCAAATCTAAAATAACAAAATTACGCTTTTATGATTGAGTTAAAGTTTTTCGTGTTCCATTATATACAAATTATAAATTATGAAAAATCTAATATTTTAAATATCCTTTTTTCATCAAATATTCATAACATTCAGGTAAAAATATAAGACTCCTCATAGAAATACAATAATAATAATGAACTTTAATTCAATAATGCACACTAGTGGTCGCCCGGTGGTCGAAATTCGACCATAATTCATTTAATTTTTAAGTATGAACGTTAATAAGGTTCTTTTGTCAAAGAGTATACCTCTATATTCATTGCATATAATTTTTTTGAATTTTGTTCTATTACGTAGGCTGCGAGCATGTACAAATACGTCATAGGAAAAATGCGGTATACCTTGGTTAAGCCATATCTAAAAAACAATAACGCGTTGTTTGACATTTTCTTGGGGTTTTTTTTGTTGCTAAACTGGCCACAGGTTTCGCCAAGGCTACATAGTCAATTTGACTATCTTTTTCAAATTATATAAAATTTAAATAAAAAATCAATCCAAAAAATGAAAAATGAAATAAGGAATACGTGCTTCGTATTTTTTTATATATTTTTTATTGAAACAATAAAACCGGGTGGTTAAAAAAATAAATGTTGTCCATTGAGCTTGAAATAGTTCGACAATGAATTTAATGATTCAAAACTCCTGTGTAGACGATGTTTTTTGTAAAAACTCTTTCATCGTTTGCTAAATGCCCTTGACCGTTATATTCTGAAATATAAAATCTCAAACCATCGAATGATGGAACTCTACTTGCTGCGACGTACAATTGACCATGTGTAAAAACTGGCTGCCTCAATAAAATTCAAATTTTTTCGAATGTTTGTCCTAGAGACTTATTTATTGTCATCGCAAACGCAGGTATAATTAGAAATTGAGTTCTTTGAAAGTTAAATGATAAAATAGTTCCGGAATATGTTAAATTTATACGTGGAATCAAAATTCTCTTATTGCGTGCGGTTCCAGTTAAAACTTCGCAATCAATAGTATTACGATGCATAAATTTGATGCGCATTCTTGTTCCATTTACTAATGCTTCCTTTGTATTTAAGTTTCTGATCAGCAAAACGATGCAATTAACTTTCAATACTAACTTATGTGGTGGCAAATTATGCCAAATCTCATACTCCTCCGTGCGCTCGATGTGCTTAAAAAGGGGTACAAAGTTTTTTCTTCACGTATTAATATATAGATTACAGTATATGAACGTAAACAATGAATGTTTTATTTTGTTTAATTTAATATATTTGTAACGCATATTATACATTAATTTTATCTTTCTGCACTCCTTCTCCATATGAACTTTAATTATGCTGCCAAATCTCATACTCCTCCGTGCGCGCAATGTGCTTAAAAAGGGGTACAAAGTTTTTTCTTCACGTATTAATATATAGATTACAGTATATGAACGTAAACAATGAATGTTTTATTTTGTTGAATTTAATGTATTTGTAACGCATATTATACATTAATTTTATCTTTCTGCACTCCTTCTCCATATGAACTTTAATTATGCCAAATCTCATACTCCTCCGTGCGCGCAATGTGCTTAAAAAGGGGTACAAAGTTTTTTCTTCACGTATTAATATATAGATTTTTTCTTCACGTATTAATATATAGATTACATCTGTCAAATAAAGTAGGAAATACTTATACAATCAATTAAAAGTTATGCTCAAACATGACCGAAAAATGGCTTTGCCCGGTTATTTATCCCAATCATCTATTAGACAGGAAAATGAATCGAATCAATCTATAGTGTAAAATCGAAGTAATTACATTAACAGATTTTTAAAAGTATAAGGACAGTACACACATCATGAAGTAAAATATTTTACAAATTCACTGTAATATAAATGTAACACAAAACTTGATTATACACAATATTTTTAGTTTCACCTCCAGGAGCAAGAATAACAAAATGCACATTACAACTGTGAAATAGAGTTGCAAAATTACGCTTTTATGATCAATGAGTTTTTCGTTTGTGCTTTTTGGAATAACGGTGCTTGGGTTAGAAATAAATGTAATCGGTATAGACAAATTAAACTGAATAGATATTTTTTTTTCAAAAAGCAGAAGGTCGAATTTACAGAATTTTTCAGAAAGAAAATCACTGCTTTCAACGGAGGATTCACATGTATCTATTCCGGACATTTTAAAATAAGTTACACGCCTTACCTAAAAAGCTTGTGCAACATAATTCTACAAATCATTACGTATTCAATAAATTATTTAAGGAAAGTTGGTCGAAATATACACCAACTTTCCTTGAAAATAATCTTTGAACTCCTGAAAACCTTTCCTTGAATTTCCTTGCAAAAATAAATATTTTAAAATATTCTTTCCCTTCATCAATAAAATATCTATAATTTATTTACATCATGGGAAGAACTAAAAAGTCAGTTCAAACATAAATATTGTAATTTAATTTGTTTCGGAAAAAATTGTTTTTCGATCAACAGTGGTAAAGCAACCATAGCTGCCTAAAGCAATCAATCTATGCTCAATGTTATTTCTATGGCGATTTCGAATAATTTTTAGCCCCCTAGGGCCAATAGAACGGGGGTTAAGAGTTAGCCTATGCTGACCGCAGTGTTCTAAAGTATAAGTGTACCAAATCTGGTGTGGATTGGTCAAACGGTGTAGATTTGTATAGAAAATATACATATATACACACACACATCCTATTTTATATATATAGATTTAATATCAGTTAAGCCCTACCTTATTCATGGTGTTAAAGGTGTTACCTGTTAATGTTGAATCCATAACTCAACTTGAATACTGTTTCGTTGGAAATTGACCAATGTCTTTATAGTGAGGTATCAGCTTTTTTTAGAAAATAAATTGAACGAATACCTTATCTATCTTAGGAATGCATTTGAATGTGCAAATCTAATTGTTTATGGTTCTACTTATCTGCTAAATATCAAGTAGCCAGAGAGAAAATTGATCACAGTTTTTGTGGTAGATTCGATTTGAAACAGGATTTTTCTGATGTTATTAAATTATTGAAAAGCTATTTGCATTCTTCTCTGAAATTCATTATTAGTCGCTGAACATCCGTACGGTGAAAATTATTCTATTAACCTTGATTTTGTGATTCAAACTGTTAAAAGTACGCATTAAGTTCACCAATCTTGTTTTAAGTTTCATCCGACTTGTTAAGAAAAACTTACATTAAACTGGTAACCTTCTTGATAGCATTGACGGGTTATTGAGTTGACAGGGGAGGGACAACATACTGTGCACGAATGTCAGTAACAATGCGTTTGACAGCGCAACCATCATGTAGCGCCGGCATTTAAAAAGCTAGTTCGCCTAGTGATGGCGTTTTTGATGTGAGATGTCAAAAACGATTAACGTTATCGTGTAATCGCCCAATGGCTTTGACTATTGACTGACACGAAACAAGAGAATATTCTCCCTCCGTCAACAAATGGAATTTCTGCCTTCGTCATGTGAATTTTAATGCCATATTTCTGTAGTCTGTGTATGTATCGGCAATGTACGTAATGGAAGTATTTTTCAACTCATCTAGAGAATACTGAAACCGTTTATTCTTTCTGAAAAATAGATTGCTAATATTTATAAGCTTATAGGAATAAAATCAAGAGTTCCACCTTCATTATTCTGCTTTTATTTCTTGTTGGAAGTGATGGGAAATTATCATTTTAATAAATTATCTTATGTCATCTACAATAAAAAGCTAAAACAATGCGATAATAGCTCATTGTCAAAGTCTTTGTATACAGCATGTTAAATTACCACTTATCTAAACAAATTGAAATTTCCCTTAATGTTCGCTAAACGAAAATTTATTGTGGAACAGTCAAAAGAGCGCGATGCAGTCGAGTGTGCATTGCAGGCTTTTTATCGCAACCTAATTGCAAGAGTGCCATAACTCAAAAGCTTATTTTGAATTTTTGAATGGTTTAAAATGACCCATCTTAAGTTCGTCTTCAGTATGATTTTCATAACTCAAATCGTGGAAGTGTAAAATATGTAGCGACTTATAGTCTAGCACTCAATGCTTTCTGTGGCTTCAAAACTTTAAAACCTCTCCAGGAAAGAATGTACTTCTTGAGTTGTGGCACTTTTGCAACGATAATGCGATATGTACCCCAGCGCTCTTTTTATCGCGCCCCGACTGCAAGGGCGCCATAACTAAAGTTGATTTTGAGTTTTCGAATGGTTTAGAACGTTCCGTCTTAAGTTGGTCTCCAGACACATTTTCACGACTCAAATCTGTGTTTTCTATGATTTCGAAACATTTTAAATGCCTCTATGAAAATTCGCATTTTTTGTGTTGTGATACCTTTGCATTGGGAGTGTGATATTTATTCCCAAGGTTTCATACCCCTGATGCTCTCTTTTTATTGCAGGCTCTGAGGCATATCGCAGCAGAGGTGCAAGTGAATGCGCTTCAGTTCATGACTGTCCAGATCCTTGCGTCTGTGAGGGCAGCGTTGTGGACTGCTCAGGGAAGAGGCTTCGTGATATTCCCGAAAATATACCCCCATACGTCACGGAACTGTGAGTACCTTTTGTCAAATACTTCCAAGGCCCTGAATCCCTCGAAGATTGAAAATACTATCGACTTATAACAGAAACGCGCGTAATCGAAAAAATAGTTCTGAGAAAACAAAGGAGGAAAAACTCTAATCTCTAAGCTAAACTTATTAAGCGTGTTTTGCAAGAAATCTAACCTTCATGCAAAGCAAAATTACTTAGTGGACACCCACCCACTTAACCAGTCAAACGATCACCATATTCTGGTCCAGAAGAGCTAAAACACCCATATCTTGAAATTTTTGACTCAGTGGTTCATTTGTAAGCCGACGATATACTATATATTATAAATGGATAAAAACTACACATTATATACTATATATGGACTTAAGCTGCATGTAATATATCGTCGGATTATAAGTGAAACATGTTAAATCAAAAGAACTAACTAGTAAACTACCTCTTTCCGCCGCGCAGGCAGCATTCACGAAAAACAAAATAAAATTACATCATCCCCGAGAGTCACCTCTACTCAAAATGAACAAGCCCTGTTGCTATAGCGACCACAACCAAAACAATCAGACTTAGTGTTGGGAACATTTCTCGTGGTTTTTAGAAAGACAGAACTTGCTGCCTTTCTTTCCGGCACCTTAGTGAATCCTCTAGATCAGGTGTCGGGAACCCGTGGCTCCGGAGCCGCATGCGGCTCTTTTCTGAAAAAAGTACTGCTTTTAAATGTTTAATAAAAATCTGCTGTGGCCTCCACACACACAGAACCGACACTTACCCCTCAAAAAAATCTATATTGCGTCGGTAAAGTAAATTTTTAAAAAGTAGGTATGGATAGAAAACGCCGCTAGCAATGTAATGTTCGCGACACTATCACCGTCTCAGAGCATGCGCGTTAAGACACAAGAAGACGACGCATCGGTGTAGCAAGCGCAAGAGAGATACTCGTCGTACGCTGTTTTTATACGAACCACACCCACACCAGAATTGTCAGTTGAGATTGTGCTTTGGATACGAGTGTGTATATAGTGCCAGAATATGTTATGCACAATTTAATTTGTATTATATTGACAGAGTAGTGTTAGTAATTTATGCCTACACAGTTATATTAAAGTACTTCAAATTCGTGATAACAACCATTATAAAACAATTTAAAAAAAGGAAAATATCTGAAGTAAACAGGGGCTTTAATAAAATGTGAACAGAAAAATTTGCATTTATAGAAGTAATAGGAAGTCCTGAATGTTTAATTTGCCACATGCGATTTCAAAATAATAAATCAAGTAATATAGAACGACATTTTCACCGAAAACATTTAGATTTTAGTTTGAAGTATCCTGATGGTGATAATAGAAGAAAAGCTGTTGAAGAATTACAAAAGAAAACACAACTTCAGCAAAGAAGTTTGTCATCTTGGACGAAATCTTCGTCAAGTACCACTGAAACAAGTTTTTGTTATCCCTGGAAATAGCAAAAGGGGGAAAAAATTTTTACTGATGGCGAATTTCTAAAAAATAGCATGTACAATGTCTCTCAAATTCTGTTTAAAGAATATATGAAAAATAAGGATGATACATGTAAGAAAATAAAAGATCTACCCCTCAGCAGAACTGTAAAGGAACGAATTCTAACTATTTCTGAGGAAGTATTAGATATGCTATAATTGTGGATATTAATTCTGCTGAATTTATATCTATTGCTGTTGATGAATCAACTGATATTTCTGATACAGCCCACAATGCCGTATTATGGTTAAATATATCGCATCTTCCGGTATTCAAGAGGAACTCCTTGATGTTTTGTCACTTGAAAAACATACTACAGGTAACGATATTTCAGACAACCTCCTAACATGTTTACAGAATAAAAATAAAAATATTGATAATATAGTATGCATTGCGACCGACAGCGCGCCTGCCATGATTGCAAAACACAAGGGGTTTGTTAAATTATTTGCCACTCATATTTCTCATGAAATTATTTCATTTCAGTATTTTTCATCAAGAAGCTTTAGTTACAAAACCTTTAGGGTTATTACTTCAGCTGAAAAATGATGGACGTTGTTGTAAGAATGATTAATTTCATCCGATCTAAAGCTTTGAATCAGATTTTTTGATGCATTGTTGAAAGTATGTTAGATAGCCATCAAGGGGGAAAGCATTAAAACGGTTTTTCGAGTGTTTGAAAGAAGTAATAACTTTCTTAACTTCTAAAAATTACAACACAGAACATCTACAACTTCTCACCAATCCCGAATGGATTCAAAATTTTTGTTTTTTGGTTGATATGACCGAACATTTTAATAAGTTGAATCTGAAGTTACAAGGAAAAGGAAACACAGCTTTACAATTATTAGAAGTCATTACATTTGAGAAGAAATTAAGTGATTTTGGAAGACGTTATTAAAGATGAATTTGTATTTTTTGAAAATCTAAGAAATTATAGGTTGAGTTTAAATCAAGAAAAAATTTATTGCAAAATATTCGATGAAATGATTAATTTTATTTTAGTTTCATTTTTAAACAGATTTCAGGATTTTAGAAAACATCAGATGAAATTTGTATTACATCCACTGAAGTGTAATTTAAAATTAATAGAAGTCAAAACTATTCCTGGAATATCTATTGCAGATCTACAAATGGAGATTCTGGAAGTTCAGAATAAAAGTATCTGGGTGCAAAAACTTCAGGAAATGGTAGCACAGGTTGAAAAAAATGAGACAACTATGGAGGAAACACCACAGGACATTATATTTAAATTCTGGAACTCCTTTCCAACTAATTATTCAAATGCCAGGAGATTAGCTTTTGGGATTTTGACCTTATTTGGGTCCACATACAATTGTGAACAATTTTTCTCTACGATGAACTACGTTAAAAGCAAACAGAAGCAGACTAACGGATGCAAGTTTAAAAGCGGAACTTTTAAAATGCACGAAGTACACTCCAAATTTGAATAAAAAGGCAGAGAAAATCCTAGTTCAAAAATCGTATTGAATGTGAACTGAATATTGAAATAAATAATTGTAATATTATTTTTGCAATACTTTGTTGTATTTACATTTACATGAGTAAAATAAAAAAATTTACAAAAAATGGTTTATTAATTGTACTTACATAAAACAATAACTATTATAAATAAACATGAGAAATTTTTTGAAACTTGCATCTGTATAATGTGTTAATAAATACTGAAATAATTAAAAAATGAACCAAATTAAAATTGCAACTCCCTAAATTTTATTATTTGTACGTTTATTGTTGAAATGGTTCTTCGTTTCCCAAAGGTTCCCGACCCCTGCTTCTAGATAAATATTTATAGGTGAATATAGTTGAATTTTGTGTTTTCTACTTTCAATTACTGGAACTACAAACCCCGTACATTGCTTGAGATTGGATTTTAATGAAGTAAAAGAAAATAAATTTTTGTAATGAAACAATATTTGATTCGCGAAATGTATTCTTGCTTTTAAATGTGTTTTGTAACTACTTTACAGACGGCTCAACAATAACGCCATCCAGAAAATCAAAGGCAACGGATTTTTCAAGAAACTTCAACAGCTAAATAAAATGTAAGTATTCTGACGAGATGAAGAAATTTAAAATACGTACTTTCACCAGGTGTATGTCTAATCTGTAAAAATTAGTTTGCAAACAAGTAAAATATGTCTTGGGGTGGGTTTAGTGGTCAAGAATATCTATTTCATCCAATTTTGGCTTGATCTAATTTTCATGTTGTAAACTGAGAAGTCCTTTCTCCTGATCACACGATTTGAAGTGAACATCACGTGGTATTGAAAAAAAGCACAAGTCCTAATGTAGAACTACTTATCAAAATACAGTCTGCTTCAGCAACCAATCGGTCGGAATCGATTCCCAATCCCATGTGACCAACACTTTTGAGATCTTAAAAAAGCGACTCCATCCTCAGGCTCCGTCTATTTTATTAGAAGGTTAAGACAGGGATGCACGGACCGTGGGCCACATGCGGCCCGCCTCACCATGTATTATTTTGATACTAAGTCACCCGATAGGTAATTTTAAGTTTAATGCAACTTCAAGTCTATGTTGAAAATATTGTTATTTGATATCAGCTTTCCAAGGATCGTTTTTCGGATTTTCGAAAGTAAAACCGTTGCTAGATTTATTTAGCAACCGTTTTGCCAGTTTGCCTGAGAATGCACACGAATCAGTACAGCTTGAAATCATCGACAGCAAAACTATGAAAACCTGCGAAATAAATTTAATAGACAATTTATTAAACTACTGTCGTTGTGTTGGGAAAAAAACTGTAAATCGTTTCTAGAAAGATGCATTAAAATGCACAAGTCTCTGAGTCAAAATAATCTGAACAAACCTTTTCAGCCATGAATGTTAACAAATCGAAAAATAGGAACCGCTTTACTAATGAAAATTTAGAATCAATTTTGCTCTTGGCTACTACAAAAATCGCACCAAATACTAAAACACTTGTTAAATCAATGCAATGTCGAATTAAACTCTTTATTTACTTTTGTTATCTTTCTTTGTAACAATATATGATAAATATAAATAGTATATTAAAGATAACTTTAATGGGCTTTTTTGGAGGCCTTCCCATAAGCAGTGATCTATGTGGTGTCGCAACCTGACCAGACTTTTTGCTGAGAAGCCTTTCGGAGTTGATCCTACACCGTTCCCAGTGGACTGTGTTTATATTATTCGGCGCCGGCGAGGCGCATAAATTTGTTGCGCTTCGAGATGTGTATACTTTCTTCGGGAGGCGAAAGCAGACGCTCGTGAGATCGGTTCAAGTATAGAACATTAAAAACTTTTGTGGACTAACTATGCTTTTTCGTTTGACATGTCGGGAGCCATATATGTAAGTTTATACTATTAAATTATTTTTGATATAATTAGCTATACTTTACTCTCTCCAAAAAATAACTAGGAAACAAATTCCAAGTATTAAGAAGCAGATAAAAAAGACTGGTAGTTTTTTAACGTTGACGATCTGCTATATAAAATGGCGTCCGTGACAGGACTTGGAATTTGTTATTGATAATTTGTTATTGTGAATTTGTGATTGATAAGAAATTAATTCATTTGCTTTAATTTTATGATGGAGAGTTTAAAGAAAATGCGTACTCCTCTAAGAAGTGGTTTCACTAGAATCGCTAATGCGTTATATCAATGTTTAGAAGAGGAGGAACGTGATATTGATGAAATTGAAATTTTAATGGCTCAGTTAAACGAAAAATGGTTAGAACTTGAATCGAAAGAAAAAGAAATTATTGCTTTGTTGTCAGATATAGATGAGTGTTCTCAAGAAAGTTTTAATCAGACTTACGAAGTTTTTGAAGAGTATAAGGAAAGATATATACGACTTAAAACCAAAGTTAAGAAAAGTATTAATGACGATGTTAAAAACACTAATGACGATAATAAAAGCGTGCTTTGTGAAACAGTATCGAAACGAAAGTTCCAACTTCCTAAAATTGAGCTTAAGAAGTTCAATGGTGATGTTAAGGAATGGCTTGGTTTCTGGGGTCAATTTCGGAAAATTCACGAAGACTTGGACATCGCGCCAGAGGATAAATTACAATATTTGTCCCAGTCTACTGTAGAAGGATCTCGTGCCAGAGATATTGTAGATTCCTTTCCCGCATCTGCTGAGAATTATGAGCAAGCAGTTGAGTGTCTAAAAGCTAGATTCGGAAGACAAGATTTACTCATAGAAGTGTATGTGAGAGAATTGCTAAACTTAATTTTGAATAATTCTTTGCATCAAGCTAAAGTTACACATCTCGCCAAATTGTATGATAAAATTGAAGCACATCTCCGTGCTCTTGAAACATTAGGTGTAACTTCCGATAAGTATGCTTCTATGCTGTATCCCTTAGTTGAAAGCTGTTTACCAGAAGACATGATTCGAGTATGGGAAAGAAGTATTAGTTTAACAAATGAAACTAAGAAAATGCCAAATAAACTGACCGCTCTTATGAGTTTTCTAAAATCAGAAGTTGAAGGGGAAGAATGAATTTCAATAGCAAAAGAGGGGTTTGGTTTAGAGGCAAAACGTAAAGGGAAATATTCCTATTCCACATCTCCTAATAATGATAAACAATTTCCAACCGCAATCGGACTTTTTGACAATGCTGAGACTCGTCGGAATAAACAAGCACTGTGCTCATTTTGTGAGAGGGCCGCGGTGGCCCGGTTGGAAGAGTAACGAACTAGCAACCGAAGGGTTGCGAGTTCGAATCCAGCCAAACACCGTCGTGTACAAAGGGGGCTGGTGCACGTTAAATCTGTCGTGGCCTCAAATGTCCTCACGTTGGCGTGGTGTGGAAGTTTGGAGAGTGGGGTGCCAGCTCAGGTGTTGCCTCGTCATCTGACCGTGGTTCAAAATTACGTGGTGTTGTCCTCGGATCTTTCCCTTTGGGATTGATCCCGGACCGTCACCAATAGCCCATTGTGTTGCTCCAGTGTGACGTTAATTGAAATAATAAAATAAATAAATAAACATTTTGTGAGAAAGCGCATGATTCACAAGCTTGCAGAATCGCGTTAAAAATGAGTTGGCGTGATAAAAGGAAAATCTTAGCAAAAAAGGGTTGTTGTTTTTTATGCCTAAAAATCGGTCATAGAGCTCGTGATTGCAGATGCAAGATTAATTGTGAAAAGTGTAGGAGTAGACATTATGCTATAATGTGTAATGAAGGTAAATTTAAAGAACCTAAATCGAAAGCGAACGCTGGTGAAAGTGATAGTCAAAATATGATCAATGATGCAGTTTTAAGCAATCGCACATGTTGTACAGTTCTTTTACAAACATTGTATGTACGATTACGAGGTGCAGGAAATAAGGGGAAAATAGTTCGTGCACTCGTCGACTCAGGGAGTCAACGATCTTATTTGAGTAAACGTGTAGCGAAAGAAATGAAATATGATTTTACTAAAGAAGAAAGTGTTATTCATAATTTATTTGGGGGCAGAGAACATCCCGAGAAACATTTTAAATACAGAGTATTCATTAGCAGTTTGAAAGGTGATTATAATTGTAACTTTGAGGTCCTTGACCAACAAACCATTTGTTCGGCTGTACCCATTCCAACATTAAAACCATTCGCTGAGGAGCTTAAATATCATAAAATTACTGTAACTGATCAATTAATCTCTGAACAAGAAGAATCGTTAGAAATTGATCTATTAATTGGGGCTGATGTTGCGGGTAAACTCTTTAATGGAAAGATTATTCATCTGCCGTGTGGACCTGTTGCTGTGGGAACATATTTAGGTTGGACCTTGATGGGAAAGATGCCATATCAAACTTCTGATGACAATTCTACGATGGTAGTTACAAATATGTTAGTTAAGGATGTAGCTATTACCGAACTCTGGAATCTTGATATAATTGGAATAATTGATCCGGCCACACAAAAGGCCAGAGTGGAAAGAGATTTACAAACAAAGATGCGATTTCAACATTCTGTGTCCGTGAACAGTGAAGGGCGCTATGAAATTGTTTTGCCCTGGTCTGAAGATCACCTACCGCTACCCACCAATAAGGATTTAGCCGTGAAGCGTTTAGAATCTACAACGCAGAAACTTCGCTCACAAAACCTGCTTACATTGTACGAGGAGGTTTTTGACAGTTGGCTCGATTTAGGTATAATCGAAGAAGTCAAACAAAGTGAGGTTATTGATGATGGACACTATTTGCCACACCGACCAGTTATAAAAGAAAATAGTTCCACCCCAATAAGACCAGTATTCGACGCTTTTGCGAGAGTAAAGCATTCTCCGTCTCTAAATCAGTGCTTAGAATGTGGTCCGAATTTAATAGAGTTAATACCTTCCATTCTTTTAAGATTTCGGGAGGGTAAATTTGCAGCCATAGCAGACATAGAAAAGGCATTTTTACAAATTAGTGTAAAACCCGATGATCGAGATTATCTTAGATTCTTTTGGTGGAAGGATGTGAATAAAAAGGAGCTAAAAATATTTCGTCATACCCGAGTAGTGTTTGGTGTGAAAAGTAGCCCTTTTCTTTTGGCAGCTGTAATAGAATTTCATTTGCAGAAATATATAGAAAATTCTCACTATGATAAAAACATGTTGCATAAACTTATTCACTCTTTCTATGCAGATAACGTTTTTACCAGTTTTGAAGATGAGCTTGAAATGACACTGTTTATTGAAGAATCTCAAAAAGTAATGAATGAAGGAAAGTTTAATCTCCGAGGTTGGTTACGTACTGGGGATGACTTACAAACAGGTGTTGAGTCACCGGTATTGGGATTATTATGGGATTACCAGAAAGATCTTTTAACTGTGAACCTGACATGGTTGGAAAACTTCAAATTGATGGAAGTAACTAAGAGGACTATTTTGTCTATAGCCCACAGAGTATATGACCCGATTGGTCTTGTAAGCCCTGTTCTCTTGCTTCCTAAGCTATTGTTGCAAAGCTTATGGAAAATGGGAATTTCTTGGGATACTGAAGTTGATGAAAATACGAAAGAAAAGTTTCTAAGTTGGTTCAGAGATCTGAGTCTCTTAAAAGAAATTTCTATACTCCGATGGTTACACACTAACAGAGATAACAAAAATTTGTGTAGCATTCACACCTTCTGCGATGCCAGTAGTAATGCATATGCTGCTGCAGTGTTCGCGAGAATTCAGACTTTTTATGGAGTTGAAGTTCATTTATTAGCTTCTAAGTCCAGAGTAGCTCCGGTGAAATCCATCACGATTCCACGTCTTGAGTTGATAGCTGCAACGGTGGGAGCGAGACTCTGCACTTCAGTTTTAGAAGGTTTGCAATGGCAAAATGTTGAATTATATTTTTGGACTGATTCAACCACTGTTTTGACCTGGATCCAAAAGGAAGAAATCTGGACTGTTTTTGTGTTGAACCGAGTACGAGAAATCAGGAAATTAACAAACACGAATGCATGGAGACATGTATCAGGAACCGACAATCCTGCTGACCTTCCATCCAGAGGCTGTACTGCCAAACAGCTTTTGTCAGTTAGATGGTGGGAGGGACCCGCATGGTTAAAGAAAAATGAAGGTGAATGGCCAACACCAAAATTGGAATATAATCAGGAAAACATTATCCAAGAAATCAGAAAAGGTGCTGTAGCTAACACACATGTAAATCTAGAAACAGAGGAAATCTTCCATAGAATATCTTCGTATGTCAAACTTGTTAGAGTAATTGCTTGGATTTATAGATTTTTCTCTAATGCAAAATTCAAAACATCACGTTACTTTGGGGATCTAACTTTGAAAGAAATAAATCATGCAGAATTAGTTTTGTTAAAAATTATCCAACTCGAAGCATTTCCTGTTGGCGTAAATGATCAACAAATAAAGCCTCTTTATCCTGTACTCGATGAAAAGGGGTTATTGAGAGTAAAAACGCGCATTTTTCACCAAAGAGACAAAAAGAACTTTAGATTACCTATAATCTTACCATCAAAACATAGAATAGTGCATATGCTTATAGACAATAAGCATAAAGAACTAGGACATCCTGAAGTCCAAATATTGATGAACCAGCTCAGAGAAAATTATTGGATATTGCGTAGCAGAAAAACGATTAGACAAGTTATATTGAAATGTGTCCGATGCAAACGATTCACTGTGACCCATCCAGAACCAAGAGCCACTTCCTTACCTGAAGATAGAGTAAGAGAAGCTACGATATTCGAAGTTTTGGGTGTAGATCTCGCCGGACCGCTGTATTTGAAAGATGGGACAAAATCCTGGATAGTTCTGTTCACTTGTGCAGTATATCGCGCAGTGCACATGGAATTAATAACATCCTTGACAGCGGAAGCCTTCCTGCAGTCACTAAGAAGATTTATAGCTCGTAGAGGGCGACCCACTTTTATTTATTGTGATAATGGCAGCAATTTCGTTAAAGCTCACAGCGAACTTTGTAAAGTGGACTGGCTTAAAATAAAGTCTGAATCCATGATGAAGAAGATAACTTGGAAATTCATTCCTCCATCTGCACCATGGTGGGGCGGATGGTGGGAGAGACTGATTGGCATGGTCAAACAAGTTTAACGCAGAATATTAGGGCAGGCTTTGTTAAATTACGAAGAACTAAACACAGTGTTGTGCGATACCGAAAGCCTAATAAACTCTAGACCCTTAACTTACTTATCTGAAGATATATACGATTTGATTGCTTTGACGCCTTCTATGTTTCTTCAGGAAACGATAGAAAGTGGCGTACCGGATATCGATAGTATAGATGTCACCTATATGCGCAAAAGATACCGGTACGTACAAAAAGTACGTGAAGATTTACGAAAAAGGTTTCGACTGGAATATCTAGGACAGTTAAAATATAACGGAAAACCTTCGGAAACCTCGAAATCTATCTCTGTCGGCGACATAGTACTCATTGGTTCAGACAATCTGAAGCGTTTACAATGGCCGATAGGGCGGGTTGTGCAAGTCTTGCCTGGAAGAGATGGAATCGTCAGAGTTGTGAAACTCAAAACCAAATCCGGAACTATAATACGCCCTGTTCAACGTCTTTATTCCTTAGAATTATCAGATGAAACATCAGGTCCTTTCCTCAGAAGCAAAGTTCCCAAAGATAAAGATAACCCAGGTGCCACAAATATTGACTATGAACTTGTTCCTGCCAAAGAACATCAGAAGTCTCACAAATCGACAATCACTTGGAGTGGGAGAGTAGTGAAACCTATCCAAAGACTCGGCTTGTGAGACGCGACAATTGGTTGAGTTCTTCCAAGTTACGAACTCAAGGTGGGAGGATGTCGCAACCTGACCAGACTTTTTGCTGAGAAGCCTTTCGGAGTTGATCCTACACCGTTCCCAGTGGACTGTGTTTATATTATTCGGCGCCGGCGAGGCGCATAAATTTGTTGCGCTTCGAGATGTGTATACTTTCTTCGGGAGGCGAAAGCAGACGCTCGTGAGATCGGTTCAAGTATAGAACATTAAAAACTTTTGTGGACTAACTATGCTTTTTCGTTTGACATGTCGGGAGCCATATATGTAAGTTTATACTATTAAATTATTTTTGATATAATTAGCTATACTTTACTCTCTCCAAAAAATAACTAGGAAACAAATTCCAAGTATTAAGAAGCAGATAAAAAAGACTGGTAGTTTTTTAACGTTGACGATCTGCTATAGTGGCCCTTGGTATTAACATGTCTGCATCCCTGATCCAAGCCATCGATGTTTCACCTAAAATTGATTGTAGATTGTTGTCGGGGTATAGCATGGTCCGAGGCGGCTCCTAACGCACCTGAAGATGAAGACATAATCTATTCACTTTTCGGATTGATCTAAATATCGGAACGATTACATTAAATAGTTGTAGAGAAGCTTTCTTGATGCACACACGGAAACGAACGCTTGTTAGAAAAAATTAGACATTTACTAAAAAAACTAAGGATACAAAGTTACGAAGAACACCGATCAACTCTCTTTTTGACTCAGTCTCCAATTCTTCCAGATTACAATTTTATGGCATTCCACATTATGGTTGTAGTGTGCACGTGCATAATTTAAAATGCATTTACTTATTTTATAGTTTATACGGGCTTAATATATATATGATATCAAGACACAGCAACGTTTACAAATACGCTATTAGTAGTTGCACGTTTATTAAAAATTAAATTCACGGATCGCTTGCATGCACTTGGAATTGTCAAACCAATCAAAAGGATTACTTTATAATAATGAAATTAAATTGTAAATCTCCATCTATTCATAGTAAAATACGATTGTGTTTCAAGAGAATATTCCATTCGGTTATAATATTAACACAAAACATTAATTAAATTACTGCTTGGGATAATGTTTCAGTGTTCGTAAACTAAAAAATATTAAATACGCAAAAAGCGTGTCGCTTAATAACCCTAAAAGCAGTTCGAAATTAGAGAAACTCTTCCCTTTTAGTGAAATGCACAGATCATTAAAAGCTAAAAAATGTTTTCGAAAATTAATTTCTCCATTTTCCCAGAAAAATCTCGAGTTTTTTTTCTTTTGTGACATACGTACATTAAAAAAAAATTATATTTGACACGCTACCTTTTCTCATTAATTTAAGGTATATGTTTTTAGGATGTATAAATAGATAATTAATTAAAGGCACTTTTTCCTTGAAAATTCTGCTCAAAACATTTAATAACTATCATGTTTGTGTATCAAGCATTGCTTTGTGCTCATTTTATATTTATAGTACAAGTATAAAAATTGTTTATTGACTGAATTCCGTTGTGTTTTTACTAATAGAATTGAATCTTTTACAGAGATTTAAGCAACAATGACATTTCGGAAATTGAAGATGGATCCTTTCATGGTGCCAATCAGCTAACTGACTTGTAAGTAACCTTGAAGAAATCTCTGAGATCAAAGTGTATATTCATAGCTGTTTTTTAACATTATTTCAATAATTAATATTTCATGCTAAAAATAAACTTAAAAAGAAACATTAAGCACGTAAGATTTTATCTGAGCTCTTAAGTAGCAGTAAAAAAGCATTTCAGCCTCACAAGGAGACTATTTCGGAAGATATGAATAAAAGTCTTCATTAACATTAGATGCTTCGAATTTTCAATGCTCATAACCGAGAAATCGTTGGACCAAATGGTTTGACACTCGAGGTTGAATTTTGATACAGATTCGAATTTTTGTGTCAAAATTGGGTGTTGCCATTGAAAATTGTGAAGTTAGTGTGCAATTTAATATGAAGATTACCGCTTAAGCAAATTCATACACACTACTTTATACGAAACATTTTTCCCTATTTAATGATTAATTTGAATTCACTCTAATAGGAACGATGAGTGAATGAAGGAGTTAGTTCGATTTTATTCCACGTAGCTGTACCTTATACCATTCATTAACCCTCTGGGGGTTGCTCAGTGGATTTGCCCACTGCGCTAGAAACCTGTGAGTTGTATGCGGCGTGAAACTTTCCTTGTATGTCCATTACTTGACATTATCTGTCTTGTGTTTGGCGCAGCTTCTCTAAAGAGGGCCTTTACGCCACCATAAAACCCTGCTAATCATTAACCCTTAGATGAGTTCGCTCTGCAACCTGCAATCTTTCTTGCATGGCTTCCAACCAGTTTTGACCTTCTTGACCAATAAAATCTTAGAATTCTTTCAACCAATCCATATGCTTTCTAACTCAGTGTGTTGTGGAATAAAAGTAATACTACTAAAAGTAATAAAAATATCTCAACTACCCGCAAATCTCGTGACGCTGACAGGATTAACAAGTCTATAAATAAGGATTAGATAATTAAAAATTACGCAAACGTTCGTGGTATTTATTTTTTTTTGTGTGTTTTATCTCCAAAAAAATCACACAACCCCAAAATATTTTTTTCGTTTGTCATTATCCCCTTAATTATCTTACAAATAATGATTACGCACTATTTTCTTCCAGGCTGCTGACAGAAAACAAGCTGAAGGATGTTCGAACCAAGATGTTTTCTGGGATACCTAACCTAAAAACACTGTAAGTGCTCTCTCCCTAAGACGAAAAAAAAAGGGAATTAAGTGTTCTTTTGCTGCTTAATCTCGAAATTGCGTGTGCACAACCCAACGAACGTGTGTTATATTTTCAGCGCACACGCCACCCATTGCTCGATTCGCTATGTGACAAATGTGTTTGTATGTCTGTACTTTTCTGTTTCTATCTGATCAAGATTAATCCGTGAATTATGAGACCAAGAAACGCGAGACGATGATAAATTATGTTTTCGTCTAAGGATGATGTACAGTGCGCGTGTTTAGTGAGGCTACGTGTCATGCAAATAAAGATGGCTGCCTCTGTAAAAAGCTTAATGAGTCAGTATCAATCAGGTCACTCATAGTCCACCATAATAAGCTTAATTATTCGTAAAAATTGTTTTTCGTTTATTGAGGCTTTTTCCATAGACTCAGATATTTTTAAAATCCTTAACACAGAAATAGAAAATTTGTTGGTTTATCAAGAATATTGATATGCATCATGTAAACTATTATTTCGTTGGCTTATAAGTGAAACACATTAAATAAAAAATATAGATATGAGAAAACGAAAGAGGAAAGGCGTTACTCACTAAGTGTGTTTCCTAAGAAACTTAACCTTCATGCAAAGAAAAAAATAAGTTAGACTTCACCAGTCTCAAGATCTCTACATTCTGGCTTAGAAAATAAAAATTACTCATATCTTAAAAATAGATATGACGGTCATTGCACATGGTGTATTATAGTACTCTCCTCGTTTAACTGATTTTTTAAAACAGCTGTTATTTGGATGATCTATAGTTGCCAGGATTGGACGTGATTGCACCTTTTAGAATTTTTTAAACGAAGTGCTAAAAATTATTTGTTGGTAAGTAGGTAGTTAATTAACGTCGCACTGGAGTCAACAAAGCAGGCTATTGGCGACGGTCCATGATCAATCCCGAAAGGAAAGATCCAAGGACAACGCCTCGTAATTTTGAACCACGGTCAGATGACGAGGTCAACACCTAATCTGGCACTCTACAAACTTCCACGCCAAGCCAGCGTGAAAACATTTGAGGCCACGACAGATTTAACGTGCACCAATCTGTACGTACACGATGATCTTTGGTTGGATCGAGTTTCAAACTCGAAAAGCTACTGATACCCTTAAATACATATTTTCTAGGAACAACGATTGTGAAAATTCGTGGTTTCAACAAGGTGTCGTCGTTATGTTCACAGGAATCAAAAATATAATTTGCTACCTCAGCAAATCTCTAAAACTCTCCAATCAACCTCATACATTATGCAATCTCAGGCATCTTTCGAAATGTAAAATTCAACATCCCAGGATCCAAACAATCCGCCATCCAGCGCTTCCCGATATCAACACCAATCCTAAACCCCACGTTCAATCTCATTAGTCTCTTTCCCTATCTTAACCTCTCAGTGAACCCCTCTCTTTTCTAGGATGCTGCGAACCAATCTGCTGACGTGCATTTCCAACGACACTTTCAACGGTCTGGAATCTCTGCAATTACTGTAAGTGCACTTTGTTGTCTTGATGGCTATCGCAAACATACCTTTTATTAGCTGAATATTTCCTAATTACTCATCGCGTGTGGCTATCTGCCTTCCTACAAGACATGCGACATGATTGGGAATTGCTATTTGGCCGTTTGTGGTACCAAAGTTGGTGAAGGATGTTTCATTTATGAGGGAGACTTATTTTGAGTGCGTGAATATTCATGAGGCTGAGTGTTTATCAGTGACTTATGAAGGAGTTGCTTTATTGTTGTGGAGGATGGTACTGGCTGAGAAAATTCTTGTTACTCAGAATGAATGGGACTTGATCAGTATCGGTTCACGCACTATATGCGAATCTGATATTTTCATAGAAAATCTTAAAAAAACCCGGTAAAATAGTTTATTAAATAAGCATTTTTCAAATTTTCCAGAGAAAAATAAATTTATCTTTTGTTTACTTTTGATGAGAATTAGTTCCGGTTACTTTTGCTGGAAGTCTTATTAATTTAAAAATGCTGTTAGAACAGCATTGTTCAAAATTTCAAGTGAAATAGGAAATTTTTCTTTTGTTTACGTCTGATTGGAACTAGTTCGGTTACTTTTGCTGGAAGTATTAATTTGAGAATGTTGTTAAATAAGCATTTTTTAAAATTTCCCATGAAATAAAAATTTTTTCTTGTGTTTACTTTTCATCAAAATTAGTTCGGCTACTTCTACTGAAAGACTTATTTATTAATATAGTATTATTTATTAACTAATTTATTAACTTAGTGTCCTATTATTTATTTTTAGAAAAAGTTTATTATTTAGGATTAATTCATATTGTTAATTAAAGTGCTTTTATAGTTTGTTTAATTATAAAATTTTAATGTATGCTGTTGTAGGAAATTCATTTATTTGGTCAGCAAATCTGAGAACATTCAGAATTATTGGCCTCAAAGTTGTCTCCACTTAATATCTTCTCAATTTGGTTATTTTTAGATCTCTGTACGACAACCGTATTACACACATAATGAATGGAGGATTTGAGAAGATGCCAGCATTGACTACCTTGTAAGTATTTATATTTGACATAATTTTGTTGTTCCTTGCATTAGAAAAATGTAAAAGTAATTTATTTTCTAATTAATGATCATTGAAATAATGAGTAGAATCATAACGTGGGGGAGATTACGTTATTTTCTTTATTAAATATACAAGCGTGTTTAACAGTTTGAAACTAGTTTTTAAGTTTGTTTAACGCATTACCAGGACCGTTTCTGAGGTATACACAGTGTATTCAAAATGTTCCAGGACTGATCACACACAGACCATATAACAGAGATGATATACTTATATTTGATATTAAGCTTTGACATAATCTCCTCCCAATTCAATACAACACTTGGAACGAGTGTACAGGTCCGTGAACGCCTTCTGGAACACCTCCACTCCAACACTATTGAGTTCCGATGTCACAGCCGCTTCAATCTCCTCTATCGACTCGTACCGCTGCGCCTTCATCTTCAATTTCAACTTGGGAAATAAAAAATAGTCCGGTGGGACAGATCTGGTGAGTACAGGGGGTGGTTGATGCACACAACCTGCCTTCTCGCCAAAAATTGCTGCACAAGGATGGACTTGTGAGAAGGTGCATTGTCGTGCAAGAGGCACCAATTTCCACTGTGCAACAAATCGGGCCTCACGCCGCATTCGTTTCAAAAGCCGATCCAAAACATCTTTGTAGAATGCCTCAGTCACAGTGGAACCTTGACGACGAAATTCTCGATGAATGATGCCCCGACTGTCAAAAAAGGTGATCAGCATCGTTTTCGTTTTTGATTTCGAAGAGCGAACTTTCATCGGCCGGCTCTTTTTCGGACTTATCCACTCAGCACTTTGGCGTTTTGTCTCCGGATTGTACTCGAAACACCAAGTCTCCTCTCCTGTGACAATGTTTTTGCAAAAAAGTTGGATCCTGATCGGCCCCGACAATCAAATCTTTGCAGTTGGAAATTAGGTGTTTTTTTTGTTCAGGAGTCAGAGTGTGAGGCAAAAAGCGCGCACCGAGCTTTTTTTTTTCAAATCCTTCGTCATGATCCTGAAAACAGATCCTACACTAATGTCTAACGACTGTGCAATCATTTCTATCGTTATTCGGCGGTCGGATCTCACCAGCGCTTGCACACGCTCCACATTTTCATCATTTCGACTCGAACATGCACGACCTGATTTCTCATCGTCTTCGGTCGAGTCTCTTCCAGCTTTAAACCTCGAAAGCCTCTCAAATACTCGCGAACGACCCATAGCGTCGTCACCATACGCAGATATAATCATTTCGTACGTTTCTGTGGCCGATTTTTTCCCAATTTAAACAAAATTTGATGTTCGTTCGTTGCTCCATTTTTTTCGATGACAATGACGCACACACACGCTTTACGCAAATGAACGCTGCCAAGTCGGAACTAGTCAGAATTGAATGCAACCACGTGTTACGCGTGGCTGAAGGTCCTTGCTACGTCATACCGCCGGTTTCGAAGCGATAGCGCCATCTGTACTTTTTTACGAGCGGGAGTCCTGGAACTTTTTGAATACACTGTGTAAGTCGCCTACGTTCAAACCCCGATAAGTGTAATACGTTTAAGTCCCAATAAGTCTAAATAAACTCTTCACCTAGATATTGGATTTTCCAAAAGTAATCGCTCTTGATGAGTGCCTTTGAAAATTCTTTTGAAGTTAAGAATAGTATACGAGGTATGTCGGAAAGTAACCAACCACGTAATATGAAACAATCACATTTTACTTAGGACTTTGCTCCTAGTCCCTTCGAGGTAGGTACCTTGGGACCTCACACACTTCTCCCAGCGTTCTCTTCCACTTTTCAAAATACTGCAAAGTCCATTGTTGGAAACACCATCAGCTGCCTCGTCATGCTCTTCTGCATTGCATCCAAGTGCGAAATCTCTTCCCTTTCAGAGGTGCAAGCTTTGGGATAAGCCACAAGTCGTAGGGTGCCAAATCTGGGCTGTAAGGACAAAGCCATCTGTGTGATTTGATGTTTTGCCAAAAAAAAACTATTCGAGACGTGATGAATAGGTGGACGAGTTGTCGTTATGAATCTGCTAATTTCCAATTGCCCACAGCTGCGGTCTTTTTCTTACTGTATCTCTCAGTCATATATCTTATGAAATAGACAGAGCATGTGGCCAGAGTTGCTGTCATGAGAAAGCAGAGAAGGATATCACGTGGGCTTACAAATCGACTTGGGTCAATTGGCTATCAAAGCGCAGACAAGTGTTTGTAACCACGCTGTATAATCATTTTAATCAATCAATAATTTGTCTCTCCTTAGGATTCATGCTTTTTCCCACAGCCGATACTTGTTCACAATTTTTACCAATCGCTTGAAAATTTAAAAAACATCGATTAAAAAGATAACCAAATTGTGCAAGGAATCAGATTTTTGCTTTGCGTGTTGCTTCACTCCCCTTCACAGCCGACAGAATCCGGATCAATCCTCTTCAATCTGAATCCAGTAAAAACTGATTAACGAAGATTTGGAAGAGATGCTTCCGTACGAAATAGCATGTTCGTCTACAAACCTTTCACACTACTTATATACTTGATTCGAATTCTGTTGTGGTGAAAGACGTCAGTCTGATTCGACTGGATTCAGATTGACACGGATTCTGTTAGTGTGAAGTGAGCCTTATTCAAATCACAGTATTTTTGGCATTGCCAAAAACCTCTCTCCATCAATCATATTTTAACTTCTTGTAAGGTCTTTGACATTTTTATCGAGGCTTTTCTGATCACCAATTTTATCAGACTTGTTGGGTCCCCCCTCCATATGCATCGCTCTTTGTCTTCATACATCGCTGCGGTATTTTACCATTATTATATAATTCATCATTTTTTATTACAATTCATATTAGAATTTTAATAGTCGACTAAGATGGGGATACCCCATCACAATTATATTAGATATTAAGATGGGGATACCCCATCACATCTCGGTAATATTTTTTGGCCTTCATAATTTATTTTACCAATGGTGACCTAATTGCATTACATCTTTTATCCTGTACCTTTTATATTATATAAACTACGTCAGATATATACAATAAATATATAATTTTAAATGTACTTTTTATTGTTTATTGGAATATATTTTAACTTTTGATTATTTTTATTGGTTTGCATTACCTTGTGTTTGGACCTTGCGTCTTAAAACCCAAACCAACCAACTAACCGCAGTATTTTTGGTCCGATTAAAACTGTCTAAACCTTCTTGTCTATCCTTTGTATAGGAACCTTTTAGCCAATCCTCTCAAATGTTCTTGTCGGCTGAGATGGTTGAGCGAATGGCTGAAGAAATCCAACATCGTGACAGGAAACCCCCGATGCCAGGCCCCCATGTCTCTCAAGGATATTCCCATTCAAGACGTCGAAAAGAAAGACTTCAGATGTGATAGTAAGTATGGTTTCATGCACTTATCTTATGCGTACGTGTTTAACCATGGTTTGTGTAGCAGGTTATTAATTCTTTAAATTCTACTTTTAACTAAGCTGCAATCAGTTTAAACATTATAGGACGCATTTTCTATCGAGCTAAATGTAGGTGTCAGTGGTGTTTTTGAGACGGACGTATTCCTAACGTGGGGGGCTTCGTGGCTCAGTGAGTATGCCCACTGCGCTATCAACTTTCGAGTTGTAGGCGGCTCAGACTCGATTCCTGTCAGGTGCATTTCTCCCTGGGTGTATTTCTGTGAGTAAAACTTTCATTGTGTGTGTCTATTACTTTACATTGTATGTCGTGTCTGGCGCAGCATGACCAAATATGGCCCTTGCGCCATAAAACCCCAAACCAACGAACCATTTCTAACGTGACGTCACTTGACTTGTTTTTCGAATTCGATTTAAGCACTTCGCCAATAAAAATAACAAATAATGAATTCAAAATTGATTTTTGATATTTTTGACTATTTTTAAATAAGTCGCAGTCAGTACAAACATAAATACTGAGCAATAGTAGAAATCAGAAAATAAATATCGTTTTTTTTTTAATTCTCAATCCTTGGAAGGGTTCTCTAATAATTTTATTCTCCTACCTATTTTAATAAAAATAATTTATTAAAATAGAATTGGAACTAATAAACTAACGTCTAGGCCACATTGGGTCCGGAAGCTATCAGTTGAAACATTCTATAATAAAGAATGAAATTGTTTTATCTACATCTGAAAGCTCTTTGAAAGAAGTGAAAGAACAAAGCAATCAAACTTGAAGGAAAACGCCCTACGATCCATCATCCATATCTTCGACAGATCTAGAAAACAAAATGGCGCAGTCGTTAGTAAACGATATCCACTTTTCCAATATGAATTCTAGGGCTCTTTAAAAGTCGAACTTTGTTTAATATTATCTTCACCTTCAGTTTACGCGAGGCGACGATAAATTTTCTTGAAATGTCTGCCCGTGCGAAATTTGTCACACCCTAATGGCAACGGTAATC
Source organism: Meta bourneti (assembly GCA_933210815.1). Lineage (NCBI taxonomy): Eukaryota > Metazoa > Arthropoda > Arachnida > Araneae > Tetragnathidae > Meta > Meta bourneti. The sequence goes on from OW119928.1 coordinate 66,694,512, forward strand.
GAATGTTGTCGATTCTCTCCAGAAAGCGGATCGTGGAAGAAAGGCAATTCTGATTCCTTTTTCCGAGATCCCATAGATGAGAGTAAAAGTTAGGTTATCTTCCTTTTTCATATCGGAAACGTTTTCGGTAACAAATGGTTTGGCTTAAATTTGTTCTGAAGTTGATTACTAAAGTTTGTATGACTTTGAAACATTGAAAGAGGATAATCAATTCAGTTCTTTCTTTTAGCATTCTAACACTGATTTTTTTAGTATTGAACTATAGTAAAAAATATACAATGCGCTACTTGTAAACTTACGTTTTCTTGTTTCAACTGGCACAGTGGATTTGTCAACTGCGCTCAGCCTGTAAGCTATAGGCAGCGATGATTCGATTCCTATAACAACCCTGGATATATTTCTGTATTATCTGTCAGAAAAATGTCATTGTGTTTGTTTGACTGTTTGACGAAAAAACATTATTTGGCGCAGCTTGACCAAATCTGGTCCTTGTGCCATAAGTAAACCCAACCAAACCTTGTTTGAACTAGGTCTAATTTTTCCTCGTGTAACAAAAATGAACGTATAATGACAATCCAAACAAAGTCTTCATCAACTGTTATGAAATTATTTGAAACTAAATAAAATATAATTTAATTTTTATTTTTATATTAATGAGTTTTTGAGAAAAATTAAAATAACAAGTTTCTGAGATTCGAAACGGAAACATTAATTTTTTAAATAGAAACCTGGAAACAAAATTAACTATTCAAATTATGTATTTTAACAAATGAAAAGTCTGCGAATTTATTTAAATTAAAGGAAAATAATTATTATTTAGATACAAAAGGGTCCATAAAAGTAATCCTCAAGGTGTTCCACGATCACTTTAATCATTTACCATGACTTCGAATTCTTTATTCTAAAACTCGGTCTATTTTACTGTTTTTAAAGGAAGTCTTCAATTTTGAATATAAATTGCTAATTCATTTTATTACTATCGAATAACTATTAAAAAGCTCATCGATCACTAAAACAATTCACAAGAACCAATTTTACACATTTGAAGAGTAAAATTGTGGGTTTAAACTTATTTTATGGCTATCCAATAAGAGTTTCCTCAATCCGACAGAACCTTGCTATTTTAAGATCCTGTGAGGTATGAGTCCCTGTTATTGCACCTAACATTTTGCTTTTGAAATCGGATATTCTGAGCTATCATTAGTTCTAAGCATTTAACTGATTTAAACGAGCTTTGTAATAGGATTCTTCAAAACAGTGAACAAGAGAATTCTAGACCTTGTGTCTGATCGATTTTGATTGTTTAATATAATTTTTGAGTGCCACTCAAAAGCTTGCGTACAACGGTTTGTGTCTATTCACGCTTTAGCTTTTGAATAAGTAGTGGCGTGTTCGGTAGATCTGCATTCGGTGCAAGGATATCGGATTAATAAGTTTATTAGGGGTCGTAGTAGCCCAGGTGGTAGAGTTGATGAGTTCGAAATTTAATCCAACCAGACTATCGTGTACGTGAGATTGTTACGTTATATCTATCGTGGCCTCAAATGTCCTCACGTTGGCGTGGTATGGAAGTTTGGAGAGTGCGGTGCGAGCTCAGGTGTTGACCTTGTCATCTTACCGTGGTTTAAAATTTCGAGTTGTCCTCGGATCTTTACCTTCGGAATTGATCACTGACCTTCGTCAATAGCCCGTTGTGTTGCACCAGTGCGACGTTAATTAACTAATGACATACCTACTTATCTGTAAGTAGAAATTTACCTCTTAAAAGTGTCGTATGGAAAGTACGATACTTTATCAACTTCCTCTTCCCTCCTTATTAACGAATTAATTATAGTGAAAAACGATATTGTCCAGATGCTGACCTGTACAGACGATAAATTACTGTAAAAAACAGAAATAGTTCCAGGTTCAAAACTGGGCCTTGTGCCATTAAATTTAAGCCAACCAGGTTCAAAAATGCCAAACAATATTTTCCACTGAAAATTCTTTTCATTAAAATTTAACATTTTCATTTTGTACTTTTGGTAATTTCTACGGGACAATATTTACAATGAACCTTATGACGGTACATGATCATGCATGAGATATCTGTCTGCGTACACTGAAATCACCGGAATTTTATAGACAATAATGTGGTCGCATGTGTCACGCAGTATGTTGCATTGACCTTCTAATGAAATAATTCATTACATTTCATTAGAAGGACGATGATATATTGATACTTTCGCGTTACTTAAGTGCTAGATCAGTGCTCTGTGCCGCTACAGGGCAAGTGTCTGAGCAGCGTATCGGGTCAGGATCTGGGGATCGATACATTTTCAAAGAAAAACACGCTTTTTTAGTTTATTGATAAATTTTAGAAAAAAAGGCATATTTTTACGAGTAAAAATATGCCTTTTTTTGAAAACCCATGAATGAAACTCCACTATTGCTAACGTAATTAAAAATAAATTTAGAATATTTTTCGTTATTACTTATTAAACGCTTTGATTTGGTTTAGATTAGTGTTTGTCGCCTTGCGGTCATTTTTTATTACACAAGGACGGCTTAGAAGCAACATTTACGGATTAAAGTCATAAAATGTTTTTGACAAATATGAATTGTGAAAATAAGAATGATTGAAACACATTAACTCTTAAAAGCTTTAAGTCAAATTTACCGAAACCCTAAGATGAAATTGAATGTATATATAACCTCTGACCTCGATTTTTTTCAAGCCATTAATGTTTTTTATCTCCGAAACTCTCAATTTTTCGCAGTTTCTCTATTCAACAAACTTGTTTTTAAATTTTCATTATTGAATCCTTACTTTTTTTAGATTTGGCGGTATAGAAATGCGGCTGTTTCGTAAATTCACTTAATCCTACAAAACTGCATTTGAAAATGAATTATAAATTCTAGTACCTTGTTCTTTTAAATTACAAGATAACTCTCCCAGTTAGGCTTTGATTCACGATCCAACTCATAAAATCGTCCTGAACTATCACACTTTCTATAGATACCCAATTTGCTCTAACATTATCAACATTTAATTTCCCTCACAAAATAACGGTGGTTATTTCGCAGTCACGACATTAAGGAATCTGATCCCAATATCACCGTCATACTAAGCTTAATTTCAAACTAAATCATAAACATTAGAGTACATACTTTGAATTTCAGTATCACCATCATCTCCTTCATTTCAAAACTCTAAATTACACATTCCAATACCTTATTCTTTTAAATTCCGATATTGCCGTACTGATGAGGTTTCTGGTTCACTATTCAATCCATAAATGTATCATAAATTATGACAATTTATGATACATTTATGGATTGAATAGTGAACACACAATACACAATTTATCCTCCTCACATTGTATTTCCCACCACACCATAACTGCCGTTCTTTCGCAGTCACGACATTAAGAAACCTATGTGAATTCTAATATCATCCGCGAATGTTATGCTTCATTTCCAACCAAATCAAATATTAAAGTATACATTTTGAATTTCAGTACAGCCGTCATCTACATTTCAAAACTAGTTACACATTCCAGTACCTTATTCTTTTAAATTCCGATATTGCCGTTCTGGCTCACGATTCAATCCATAAATGCATCGTAAATTATAACAATTTCTATAGATACCCAATTTGTCCTCGGCACATTATCACATTGCACTTTCCCTCTTTACCGTAACGGCCGTTCTTTCACAGTCACGTCATTAAGAAGCCCTCGATGATCTATAAGACAAAGTGGCTATCGAATGTTCCTCCCCAAGGTGGCACACCCTCTGTCCACCTCCCCATCAACCGATCCATCCACCCGACCAATTTCGTGACCATCTTTTTGTTCTACTCCCACAGGCGCTGACAACGGCTACGAGGACGAGGGCTGCGGATCCACGCTGACCTGCCCCCTGGGGTGCATCTGTACCGGTACAGTGGTACACTGCAGCCGGAGGAAGCTCAAGTCCGCGCCCAGGAACATCCCACCCACTACCACGGAGCTGTAAGTAGTCCAGTGTGTAATGATGGTTTCTCGCTGCTGACGGCCCTTGGGGTGACGCCCGTGGTGGTGAGAAGCCATGGCAACTGGGTGGACCAGGGTGTTACGCGAAGTTGATAGGGTGATTGATTGGATGGGGTTGATTAATTGGAGGAGTCACGCCTCCTGGAAATGTGTTTTGGATGTTGCCGAATGTGCGGTGAGGTCTTGGAAGAAGGCAGGTTGGACAAGGGGTTCTTAACTGTCGACTACATATCAGTATTGAAAGATATTTCAGAGAAAGTTCTCCTGATTATACGTTTTTAAGGAAATTTTCGTACTGGAGCCAAGAATAAGAACGGTTAAAACCATCCATTTAAACATCCAAATGGAAGGTGAACCAGCTAGATCAGGGCTGTTTCTTGTGCATAATTTTACGACAGTCAAACCTCATTAACCCTCCTGGTGGTTGTATCGACGTGGCACCTCGTCATTAGAAGAAAACTGACTAGATTTTGATGAATGAGATATCACGTTATTTGAAGAAAACTGACCAGATCTTGATCTCGTCATCATAAAAAAAATCGGCAATATCTTAATGACGAGATATCTCGAGATATCTACATTAAAATAAAAACTTTTTTATCCTTTAAACCTTAAAGCTCGGGATTATTACATATTATTACAAAACAATGCGGTAGTCAAGTTGAATCGTTGAATCACTTGTAATAACCCTATGAATTCATTTCGCAAAGTGTTGCACAAAATAATGAGTGCTGTACGAAGAGTAATAGAAATTGTCCCAGTAGCACTAAAATGTTTGTGGGCTCCACTCGTTACTACACACGTTCATGGGATAGTCAAGTTGAATCGTTGAATCATGTGTAATAACCCTGTAAATTCATTAATTAGGATGCAACTGTATCGTCTTGCTGGTGACAATGCAGTTGCATCCTAGAATTTGGACCCATGGGAATAATGTACCCGTTTTCCCTGATTATTATAGTAACGAATAGTGTTCCGTGATTTTTTAGAGGCGTATAGTGTTACGTGATTTTTTTAGAGGCTTATAGTGTTACGTGATTTTTTAGAGACGGCATAGGGCTCCTTGGTTTTCTTAGATGCAGTGTTCCATGGTACTTTAAAGACGGTTAGTGTTCCGTGATTTTTTAGAAATGCATCGCGTTCCGTAATTTTTTAGAGACGCATAGTTCTGTGATTTTTTTTGAGACGCATAGTGTTCCTTGATTTTTTAGAGACGTATTGTGTTCCGTAACTGAGAAACAGTATTTATATACATACGGGATTTATATATTTTCATTATATCCCTCGTTGCACTATTGCCAGTTTTTTTATGATGACGATATCAAGACCTGGCCAGATTTCTTCTAGTGACGAGATATCTCGTCCATTAACATCTAGTCAGTTTTGCTAATGACAAGATACCTCGTCCAGACAACCACCATGAAGGTTAACCAGTACAAGACTAGTATAATATCTATGATTTTAAACCAATATATGCGACTATATAGCCTAGCCATTATGTGTGTTGCTGGGTAAAAGAAATAGCATATTACTCAGAAATGTGACGCTCAAAGGATTAAAGTGATGTGTCACGTAGTATGTTCCATCGACGATCTAAAGCACTCTTTGACATCAGACTATCAATTGGAAGAATATAAACATTTGCCCCCTTTAAAATATATATATATACACACTAGTGAACCCTTACAGACATCTCACCACCAATGAAAGGATAAACCAGAACTTCTGCAGTTAAAGCACTAACGAGTACTAAATACAACACTTAGTTCATTTTGATTTGTATCCGTCTGTGTTTTTGTCTTGCGTGTTTTTTATTCTTGAGTATAAATTGTTGAAATTATCTTAGCTTATCCGGATTGAAATGATTAATCCTCCTGGTGGTTGTATCAACGAGATATCTCGTCATTAGCCAAACTGACCAGATCTTGATGGACGAGATATCTCGTCATTAGAAAAAACTGACCAGACTTCATTTCGTCATCATAAAAAATGGCAATATCTGGATGACGAAATATCTCGTCAGATCTTGATCGACGAGATATTTCGTCGAAACACTTTTAGTAATCACTGTCAGTAAGTTCGGAGACTCGTGATAAGGAGTATTCTAAAATTTTGAAGGTTTATGTCCAGGTTTAGAGAGAACATACTTTAGAGAAATCACTTTTCCTTATCCGAACAGACTTAGTTTGTTCTGTCAAAAAATGACAAATTTTGAAAATATGAGCGAAGATTATGATAGCGAAATGAAATCAACCAGATAATTACGGTGTGGCAACATGTTTCGAACAGTTGCGAAGTAAAAGTAGGGTACAACGCCCAGTACAAGAGATCTATTAATATAAATTAAACTAATAACATTTATAAAATTAAAGTTTGATCTCTCATAAAGGCGCACCCACCGAAAACAGATTTATCATTCCTTAAGCAATTCAGGTTTTTTCTGTGGGTGTGTAAAGCTTTGTCCTGTGCTTCTTTTATTTCAATTCTATTATAAGGAAGTCCATGTGTGCTGAATGTTGAATACAGATTCAAAACATATCTTTTATTGATGGAAAGGTGGAACTTGTGAAATTTTACGAAATTCGTTACCTAATGTGACTCAAATTCTGCCGGGTTTTCTTAAAACATTTAATGACCTCTAATTTGAAAAATAATTTATACATGCATTTTATATTTTGCTCAGTTTCATTTCTTATATGAGGTTACATATATCCTAAATTTCATTGAAATCGGTAAAGGCCAAATTGAAAATTCTTAGATTTTTTTGTCAGTTTGAGTTTCTATTCTAAGCAGAGGATATACGTATATCGTCATAATTCTGTAACGAATAAAGGAATAAATATAAACTTTGACCATATTTGCATCTTCAGAGTTTAAATTTAATTTATTTGTTTAAACTTCTGTGGTTTATTAAATTCATTAATTTAATCAAATTGATTAATATTAATACGGTGTATTGGTTAATTAAATTAATTTGTTTTAAATATCGTCTGCAACGCCACTTATCAGCTTTTATCATTAGCCCTCCAAGCGATTTCGACGAAATATCTCGTCTACCAAGATATGGTAAGTTTCTCTAATAATGAGATACTTCGTGGAGAACCACCAGGAGGGTTGAAACACTGCTCTCGTTTCTTACTGTAGTTGATTGATGACGGTGACGTAGAAGTCTATCAACCAGCTACACAGAAAGTATCTACAAACGCAGTTGATTAAGAATATCTGATTTATTTTAACTCCTAATTTCTTAATTATGGTGCTATGTCAAGCTATAATTTACCTTATTTAAAAAATGTGGCAACCGTCCAGTTATTTTATAGAATATGATAAGCTTTTCAGCTTCTGTTGATTTTTAAAACTGCTGTGTTGTAAGCTGACAAGTTAGATGGGTAAGTGGAATTGTAGATAACGAAGGAAGCAAAAATAAAATCTGGTATTCCAGGTTTACCTTTCTTTGTTTTAAATGTTTTCTTATTTAGTTAAATTAGATTATTTTGTTTTTTTTACTCTCTTCGCTTTTCCCACATTCTTTTGGAGAATGAGTAAAGATTGCGAATATTTAATCAGCTATTTGAAGAGATCAAATCGACCTTTCTCTTGCTGCATGAAAAATTGTTTTTATTTTACATGAACTTCTTAATTTCACGTTTCCTGTACAAATGTCGCAATTTAATCTGTTCTGTTAGAATTACCTCCAATTATAAACACAACTTTTACTACATGAAGTAAAATGGAACTCAAAAACACGGATGTTCTGTTTTGAAGTGGAAAGGAAAATGTACCAAATAGAAACGTCACGTTCTCGTGTAATTCAAGTACCCCCCAAATCCATTACAACCATTAATTTACTCTTTCGAGTGCTTAATTATTTCGCTCTAGGAGACTGCAGTTATAACGCCCTTAATTTACCACCTGGCCTCAATTTTTTATCGACTTGAAATGGCAACATTATTGGAGACTTCCGTTTCTTTGTTAATGTTTTATTTGATTTTAGAGGAATTCCATTCCAAATGCCCTTTTGGATACGAGTTCGCTGACAACCTTTTTATGTGAATTATTTTTTTTACTTCCGCGAAATTTTTTTATTTTTGTTTCCTGACTCGCAATTTCTTCCCTGTTCACATGCTTTCTGGAAAGGAGTTTCCACTGAAAAAGGAAACAAAAAATCTCACTCCTTTCATAAAGGCTTCTATTTATTTGAACTTGTTTGCTTTATCTTTCGGCATTCATATTTTTTTTGGAAAATGGCTGTTTTAGAAGTCTGGCCGCAGGAGATATATTTTATGCAAACAAACCTTAAGAGGTGGATAGAATATTTTTTCGTATCCTACCTTTGACGCGAAGAAACTAGTAAAAGGATATAAAATAAAAAAAACCAGATTATAGATGGGTGTCAAGTAACTAGTCAGCAGTAATCAGAAACAATTTGATGGGGATCCAAGCTGTTTAACTACGCTTTGATACATGTGTCGCGCGTAAATGCTTTTGACTGACTACCTACTTTTCTTAACTTATTCTAAAGGAATCCTACCTTTGACTAGCATGAACTAGTAGAAGGATATAAAATCTGTAAAAACACCAGGTTACAGATGGATGTCAAGTAACTATTCAGTAGTAGTCAGAAATAATTTGACAGGAGATCCAAGCTGTTTACTAAGCTCTGATAATCTGTGTCGTAATTATTTTTGACTACCTATCTTTCTTGACTTAATCCTAACGTACCCTTGCCTACCAGGAACTAGAAAGATATAAAATTTGTAAAAACACCAGGTCAGATGGATGTCAAGTAACTAGTCAGTAGCAGAATAAATCAAGCAATTTGTCCAGAGATTTTCAAACTGTATTAACTGCGTTCTGATAATCTGTGTTCCGTAACTACTTTTGACTTCCTTTTTTTCCTAACTTAACCCTAGCGTAACCTTTCCTAATAAATCCTACCTTTGACTCGCAGGAACTAGAAGAAGGATATGAAATTCGTAAAATCACCAAATAGTGTCACGTAACTAGTCAGTTGCAGAATGAGTCAAGCAATTTGACGGGAGATTTTCAAACTATTTAACTGCTTTCTGATAGCCTATATTCCGTAACTACCTTTGACAACCTACTTTTCTTTCCTTTATCCTCCTCTAATTATCAAAGCTGCTCCAAAAAAGCATTTTATATAGTATGTGCTCCCAATCATAAGTTTTGTAGAAAGATGATAATTTATCGAAATTAGTCGATGATTATCCATGAAATCTTCAGGATTGCTTTTTCTGTAAAGAACTACATTCATAAGACTTTATATGAGGCAATTTTTGCTATTTTTGCGCTATTCTAACAGGATTGCCACTAGCAACTAAAAGAGGACCTTTCGCTGATATTTTTCAGCCTTGGTGAATTTGGTAACTTTTCATAGCTAGAACGTCTCCAAGGATACTATGGGAAGGGAGCATATACATGAAACATATCAGGAAAATGTTTCATGTGTATGCTCCTAAATGCTTTAATGCTACTCCAAATTGTCTAAATAACTGCTCCGATAAGTGCTCCAAATCATACATAAGCAGTGAACACCCCTGAAAATTGAAGGTATCTTGGGCTGATAAGTGGGATGATATATTTTGATTTTAGTAAAAAAAAGAGAAATTGTGAATGGTAAGAAATTATAAAAAATAAATTACCAATCGCAGTTCCCAATTTAAATAACTCATTTAAAGAAGCAAGCTAATGTTTCCTATTGACTTTGAAACTTATGAAATGACTGTTTATTCCGAAAATAATAATTTTGTAAAATTAAAATTCCAATTTTAAGATATTAAACTTTTATACAAATTTATTTTAATATTAAGTTAAATTAAGTATGCAATTGGTATTTAATCAACATAAAAAATTTTTTTTATCACTAATAAAAACGTCAACTTACCTATTATCAAGAAAGGAAGTTGTCGGGAGGTTGCGTGGTGATCCGAGCCTAATTTTCCTTGGCGATGAAAACTCACTATTTTCACTTTTTGGATGATGAGAACATCAGCTCGATTGTATTAAGTAATTATATATAGCTTTTTGGTTGCCTACATGGAGACGAATGCTTATAAAAAATTAACATTTTTAAAGAAAACTAAAGACGATACAAAATTATAAAGAACAAACATCCACACCCTTTTTTACTCCGTCTCTCCATTCTTCTAAATTCCAAAATCGTTTTTTTTTCACATTCCGCATCATGGTTACAGTTGACAATATTATCGTTTGCTCTTCGTAATAAATATAATAATTCTCGGATCGCTTGCAGCTTGCAATAAAAATTAAATTTATGAATCGTTTGAACGCTGTCACAGAAGTGCTCATTTAACATTGCAGCGATGTAATAAGAACAGTAATAACAGATGGCTGAGCTAAAATCACAAAAAAATGTTTTAATACATACCTGGTTCGTGAAAGATAATTTAATGTTTCCATTGTTTATTTCATACGCATTGATTGAAAACTACTAGGTTCATCAAAATTAGAAAACGAAAAACTCGTAGAGCAAGAATGGAGGAAGTTAGTCGCGGGGGGGGGGGCAATAAGGACGACAAAGTTTTTCACTTTCGATCTTGAACTGTTTCGATTTGATTTTGATCCTAAACTAACTATTGTGAGGTCGCTGTGGCTCAGTGTTTGCCCACTACTAGCAGCCTGCGAGTTATAAGTGGAGATGGTACAATTCCCCCTCTCTGAATGTATTTCTCTCATCTGTATCAGTAAAAATATCCTTGTGTATGTCTATTCACACGAAGTTGTTTGACGCTGATTTTGCCAAAATGGCCTTTGCGCTACAAACCCAAACAACTATCCTAAACTGTCATGACAAACGTATTGACAAAGACGAACACACATGCATAATGTTACCAATGAAATAAAAATAAGTAGCAAAAGCAAAAAAAACCGCAGACTAATAAGTAAATTGTTTTCTTACACTGTTATAGGGTTCGCAGTGAAACAACCTTTACGGGATTTTGGGCACATCGATGTCGGAATGATTAATGATTTTTTTCCTTATTCTATTACATAGTTTGCAAAGAAACAACATTTACGAGTTCTCGTAATACATTACGGGATTTTTGACTCATAACGAACAATAGACTATTTGTTTTCTTACTAATAGTGTTCACGGCGTAGCAGCATTCACAATGTTTTGCACTGTGGGCCAAACGGCTGTTGTTTTTGTTTTTTCACTGTTACAATGCGTTGTTTAAGGGATTTCGAAAATAATTTGTTATCTTACACTGTTCGAAGTGAAACAACATTTACAGAATTTTGAATTTAAGATCCGTAACCTAGTGAACGAGATAATTTCTTACGAATCCACTCTTCCGAAACGTTTTCTAGAATTAAAGAACATAGCGTCGGCTGAGTGCAGAAACTCATTAACTAACAGAATTTTTTAATCTACAACTATTTAATCTATAACTATTCGTTTTACGTAAAAAAAAATAAGAATTATAAGCATTTCGGGGGGTGTTATACATCTTTTAAGAGATTACAACATCACAATGTATTTCTGATCATTAAGTAAACAAGCATTTTTATCTCCGAAACGATGTCAGTTGAGGAATTTCTGTTCTAAGCCGACTATATTTTGTCTTGTTTTTATATAAATTAATTTTTAGATTTTGTGTAAATTAAGTTAAACGTATATAAAACAAAAAGATCAAAAGAAAAGGATAGTTCAACATTATCACTTGTTTATTCAGTTGTTACTGTACCAATTCGTTTTAAAAAGCTTACATTTGATTATTTATGAAATCCGAAGAAATTTATCGCTTAACTTTTAGTTTACAATTTATTCGAATTGTCTAGATTTAATGTTTATTCGATGTTTCTAGAGATTATACACTGTTTGCCTTAGACATCGCAAGAACAGCTATCAGATTAAATTTGTTTCGCTCATATCAAATAAATGAGACTGCTTTATTTATACAAATTTATTCTCGACTCCCCCTCCAAATGTAACAATAGATTTGTCGAGGAAACGTTCTTTTTTCGCAAGTTGAACTTTTAGCTACTTTTTAAACGCTCTATAATAAACTAAAGTGTTTCGAATATTGTGTGAAAAAGATTTTCCAAAGTAAACTAAGATGTATTGCATTCATATGTAATAAAAATGTTTTTCTGTGTACAGAAGCTGTTATCTTTGAAAACTAAAAAAAACAATGATTTTCTCATAATTTTAAAATATCTCAACGTTTTTGCTCCTATAAAGGTTTCATATATCTCGCTTATATTTTTCGTCGAGAGAGCCCCCCTATCTGCCGAAATTCTTGAATTTCGCTCGGTTTTAAATTCCAATTTTGATAATCTATGAACCTTAGACCTCACACTGCAAAAAAATCCGCAATTCATGTCTATTGGAAATTGCAGGTGCATCAAGTAATGAGTTTTTAGACATACTATTCAAGAGTCATTACTTAATGTACTGCAATCTCCGTATTACGTGATTTTTTTTAGGTAAGTCTTTTTTAAAGATGAATTCATTCTATTTTATATAATCTGGGTGTTCCGTATGTATTGTAGATTTTATTATCGTTTCATTTCAGGAGCCAGCTAACATTTGAAAATTTCATAAAAAATCGGAAAATTTATTTATTAAAGTGGCGGTGACAGTTAAAATAGATCGCAAGGAGGGGATATTTTTAAATTAGTACACATTTTTACCGATAGAGGGCATCAATAGCCGTGATGATGAGATCCGCCAGAGAGGCACTAAAAATTATTCTTATGCAGAAAGAGAATATTGTTCAAATATCCACCAACAAAAGCAGTTACATTCTACAAGAGTATGCACTGCTCTTTGATTGTATCGCCAAGACGCGTTGACTTACAGTACAATCAAAGAACACTTATTGAAAAAAAAACACATTTATTTATGTGGTTTGTTTATAAATAAATACATTTTTTAATATTGCTTTATTAAACTTTTATTCTCTTTACTTAGTGTTCTACTCTACTGCAGTGTGTTCTCTAGAGAACAAAAACTTACTCATTTTTAAATAAGAAACACCTTGATTCCAATCCTTTTGCATCAGTAAAGCGAAAATATTTCAATGAGATACAGTTTAGGTCCCTTACAGCTATGCCAAAAGGACCCAACAGCATGATTTTTATATTCATCGTCTAGTGGGTTTCATATTAATTTTGATTTATATTTTTTTATAAATTTCGGTAATAAGAAATTTTATGTCGCACTAATGAAATATGCATAATAATCGTCTCGTGGGTTTCATATTAATTTTGAGTTACATTGTTTTTAAACTTTTGGTAATACGAAATTTCATGCCACGCTAATGAAATATGCATAATAATATAAAAACTATAATGATAAAAGGACTTCAGGCATCTCATAAATATTTTTAATGTAATCGCTCAGATTTAATGCTTTAATTTTTAAATGACATTGCATATTATTATCTTACAATTATTTTGACATTTTGTATTTTTACGTTAGGTATTTGGACGTGAATGATATTTCAAGGATGCCAGAGGATTTGAACATTTTCAAAGACTTGGAGCGCTTGTGAGTAAAAACCTCTTGTCAGTTTTTAACTAAAAGTTTTTAAACAGTTCTTATAAGACTTTAGAGTCAGTTTTTGAACTACGTACTCCTTTAAGAAATCCCAGGGGTTGGTGAGGCTGAAACTTTCTTGAAACTTCCATTTGTTAGCATCTTATTTATAATTCTAATCTAAGAAAATGTGTTCAGAAACAAATTCAATTTTGTTTTGTTATTTATGAAATTAAACCCATCTATTTATAATTATTTTTTCTAAATGCATAGCCAACCAAACCTTGAATTCGAAAAATATTCCTTTAGGTCATATGAATGTTAGTTAGGTTGCTTAAATTACAATCTGTCTCTTAATTTAGAATTGGAGGCTCAACGTTACACTTTCCCTTCCTACTATAGCTGGAAACTATGGTAATATAAGCCGTGAACAAGAACTTTTACTTCTTTTTCCATTATAGTTGAGGTTAGATTTATGAAATGCTTCTTCCCAGTAGTTACTCTAAATTGAAGTGGTAAAAAAAGTGAACATCTCGAAAATGTGAATGAGAACGAACTTATATCACCTTGATCCTTAGATCCTAAATAAGTAGACTTGGTTGACAACAGAGCACATGCATCTTCCCTCACAGTTCAAGCCTATTTGTTACTTGCCTACATATGGAGATTTTTCTATAAATTGTATTCTTTTTTTATAAAGTATTGTGATAATTGAAGGATTAGGCATGCCTGAATAAATTCTGAATTCTGAGAAAATTGTCAATACCTTATAACTCACATTAAAAATCGTAGTTTCATTGCAGTATTTTATTATCAAAATATATTCATAAGTTCAAAATATCTTCCTTATACGAGAAAATCAGTAGAAAATTTAATTTGAGTATTTATAATAGATATATCTATCTACATGAAAATGTATTGCTTATGCTCTACTTATTTTCTTTTGTATGCATAATCACTACCGAAAAATCTACAAAATTTAACGTCTTGTTTTAAAAACTGCTTTTTTATAAACAAATTGAGTTTAAAAACAAGTTTCCACTCATGTTATTGTTCCTACCAATATAAGATTGTAGTATTGTTTTTCGAAAATTATACGTAACTAAAAGTTACGTATAATCAGAAATAATGACTCATCTTATGTACGTATATTTTTTGGCCATCTCTTAAATTTCTGTTATCTTTTTTATTTCTAGAGATCTCAGCAACAACCAGATTACAGTTTTACCAAATAACATTGTCTCCAATTTAAGTAAACTCTCTACGCTGTGAGTATGAAGTTTGCTTTTTTTTTTGTTACGTATTGCAATTTTGTTTAAGATTTAGATGCGAAAGCATGAATTTTTGAATGATACGTTTTAGAAAATATATATATTAAAGTAAAATAAAATTTTTACTTATAATGAAATACTTTGAGTCGCATAATACAGAATGGTTACCTTCATCATTATTAGTCAAACTGGCCAGGTAAAACTACCCAATTTTAAAAAAATAACAGTAATGGCTCATGGGTCTAAAAAATTCCTTGCAACCTTACAGTTTATACTTGATAAAATCTTAATATTATTATTGTACTCTAAATCATGGATGAATACTTAACCTAAATGCATTTTACTGAAATCTTGAATTCCTATTTTTCCTATGTATAAAGGTATTCAGGTTCTTGAATATTATTGCAGAAATTTAAGAGAAAATATCACTGCAAGTATTATTGAGGAGATTTAAGAGAAATATTTTGTAATATATTTGTATATTTATGAAGATATAAACTAATGCAATCAATGTGAAATTTTCTTTAATTTTTTAGCATTCTAAGTTATAATAAACTTCAATGCATACAAGTGGATAGTTTATTGGGGTTGAAATCTCTGCGAATTCTGTAAGTAAACCACTGAAAATTATGTTACCTTACTTAAATTAAATTATTTTACTGAATCCTTCAAAATGCTATAATAATATTGTCTTATTTTTCTCAAATTTATGAACTTTTTAAATTATAAAAATCTAAAATATAAATCTCACTTCTTAGTGTTTTCAAAATCATGAAAGTTGGTTAAAAAAAATTCCAAGGTGAATAGATTATATCATCTTATATAAAATTTATTTCTAGATCTTTGCAAGGTAATGACATTTCTATGATACCAGATGGAGCATTTAGAGAACTTGTTTCAATAACTCACATGTAAGTATTAGATTTGCAAATCCAATTTATAGCAATAGCTTTATAACTATACAAAAATTTATACGAAATACAATGCAATTTAGAGAAAATATATACATTGAATGCAAAAATATTTATCTGATTACATATATTTATATTAAAACAGGTATCTTATCACAAATTTTTTTAGAAAATAAAAATTTGAGATAAAGTGTATAAGTTGAAACACAATTTGAACTAGATAGTGTTTGCTCGCATGGCGGATAATTCGTTTGAGCGAATGCCAAATGATTATCGTTTGCGCGCGAGCATTGATATCTTGGCTGGCGTCGCGAGGAATTAAGAATCGTTTGCAGATTTTTATTCTTTAGACGCCAGCTGTGGCAACATTTAAAAAGATATCTTTAAAATTTATGTTCGTGTTATCGTTAGAACTAGGGATGGGAAATACTGTTCTTTTCGGCGAACAGTTCTTCGCTGTTCCGTTCTTTTTAAAAGAACTATTCTTTAACCTGCTCTTCTGTTCACCACCGTTCTCAAATGTCTCTACTCGAAATGTGCAAGCCCTGTTTCTCCCCCTAGACTATGTGGCGCCAGCAGTTTTTGCGATAGACAGACAGGGACCGAATTTGGTTGACATATCATCTTTGTTAGTACTTTGTAGGCATGCATATATAAACAAAATACAAATGACTCTTCTGCTGGCTTTTTTATTGGTGATATTTTCGCTAGTTCTGACAGGAAGAAAACGAAAGATAAAATAATTTGGAGTCTTCGTATTGTTAAATCGATTGATTGATTTTTTTTATGGCGCAAGGGGCAAATCTGTCCAAGCTGCGCCAAACTATCAGTAATTAAGAAAAGAAAATCAGAATATATAGGTAAATTTGAAGAAGTTATTGCAAATCGAAACGTTTAAATTCTCTTTGGGTACCCAGTGGCAACTAATAGTGTCCCACATCTGAACCATCTCAAGTACGTTTTCCCAAACAGATATGAGGTGCCTAGGACAAAACAAATTTGAAAACGAAAGTAATAATTTTTTAAGATTTTAATGTCATTTTTAAGTCAACAAATGGGCATTTAAATCGACACAGCGATAGTCCGTGATCCATCCCGAAGAGAAAGATCCGAGGACAACACATAATTTTGAATCACGTTATGCGGTAGGGAGTCCTTTTAAAAGATTATAAACACTTAAAAACGCATACCGGGATTACCACTTGGAAAGTAAAATCAGTTTGTCAGAAAAAACAGGTTAATTATTATATAATCTATCTAAACACGTTTAAAACATGAAAAATACAAGTCAAAAAATCACTTTCGCTTTTCAACACAGTTTTATGGTAGGATGCTTGTTTCCGAGATGTCTTTAAAATCGTAATAGCTGACTTAATGATATTCCTTTTCAACTTATAGAGAAAGCATGAGACACCCGATCCGAATCTCCCTTTCACAGTGAAATATGTCCGCAAATTTGAAATTTTGCTTTCCATTTTGTAAAATTTGGTTTTAAAATAAAGTTAAAAGCATTGCAAGTCCTAAGAACGCGTAGAGGTAACACCACCAGAGAGAAAGATGGACAACAAAATCTTGATCAGCGTTATTTAAAAAAATTAATTTGTTTAAAACTAAAAATTCATCACCATGTCATTGCCTAACAATTGTAAAATTTCACAATTATTACTCTAATTTCCTCGCAAATTCATCAAACGTCGGGGATTGGTTCAGTCGAGAACAGATTGAGACAGTTCCGGGAGCAGTCAGCGAGATCAGCTCCGCGAACAGTTTCATCGAGAACAGCTCTGAGAACGGAGAACAGCTCTGAGAACGGAAACAGCTCCGAGAACGGAGAACAGGGTCGGAACAGTTTCAGAACAGGAATCGATTCCCGAACAGGAAGTAGTCTGAAAGCTGGGAGTTTTTTATGGAGAGAACGGGTGAATGAATCAACAGGAAACAGTGAGTTAAGAACTGTAAGATGAATAGCTGTGTTCGGACTTAGCATAAGAAAATTCGAGTAAAGAGAAACCACTTTCTTTGCAAAATTCCCATTTCAACCCGTAATATTAAAATCAAAGTAGAAAAATTAGAATGTTTCTTTTAACAAAAAGAACGGAGAACAGTGGAACAGGCTGTTCCCTTTCTTTTTGAAGAACAGGGAAAAAGAAAGGTTGTTCTTTTTTTCCCTGTTAGAACTGTTCGTGTTAAGAATTCGACTATCTGTATACCGATTTTTATGCTTTATCGCAAATTTTGTACGGAAGCATAGAAGCTATCAGCATGGAATAATTATTTCAGAGGCATGGCCTCTGGTTATGTACATAGAATTTTGTAAATAAATAAGGTTTTTAATTATACTGTCCACTTATTTGAACCTACTATATCGCACGGTACAAAAAGGTTGACCTATTTTAATCTACATATCTAAATCCATAGGCTGACAAGTTTTTGAGTAGCACAAATTACAGCATCAATAAATGTGAAATCTTGCGAATTTTAACAAGCATTATAAAAAGTACTCTTTTTACTATAAATTGCAACAAAATTCATAATTTTTTTATATTATTTGACCCATAACGGATAAAAGTAAGAGTTATTAAACAATTTTAGAGCTTTGGGCGCAAATCCTTTATACTGTGACTGCAACTTACGCTGGCTGTCAGAGTGGATAAAGCAAGATTACATTGAACCTGGAATAGCAAGATGTGCTGAGCCTCGATCCATGAAAGACAAACTTGTCCTAACAGCCGCATCCAATGGTTTTGTTTGTACAGGTAATTTTGTTCTTTCTTACATTATTCTAAGGAAATATGAATATCTATTTAAGGGGAGGACTTTTCCTGGCTAAATTACCAGTTTTTAGGGATTGTTTACTGCAGGACTGCCACAGTCAAAGCACTTGCGAAATACTAACATTAGTAGTATAAATTTTTTTAAATAGTAGAAAAAAAAGTATGCTTTTAAACCCTATTTTAGTTGCTAAGTTACAAAATTAATCGGCTAAAGCACAAAATGTGCTAATTATGTATAAAACCAACGTTGAAGATCTTGCCAAGAAATTTAAATTTTAAAATGAAAAAACTAAACATTTTAATAAGATTTTCATAACAATCTAGAATAGACAGATTTTTTCCCCTGATTGCATGGTCTTGGCGTAGCAACTTAAAAATCGGCGTCCCTTGGAAAATGTTCTCTACACACACATGAAAAATAAAATTTCCGCCCGCAATTAGTTTAAAAAGGGGAACTGAATTTTCGTTGACCTTTCTTACATTTTTAAAAAAGTCACCAAAATTTTGAAAATAAGAGCTTTTGAGACGATTTTGCTTAAAAGGGTACCCCTAGTCGCCAAGGTTGAAAAATAGTAGCAAAAGGTTGCCTGTGGCAACCCTGTTACTGATTAAACTATATAATCAAATAATTCCAAACTTTGCGCGTCTATTTGTTAATCGGGTCGCTGGTAGGCATTTCAAAAATACAAGTGATCTTAAACAAAAATTGAACGGTGTTTTGCTTCATACACATGTAGCTATCATTTGATGAATCAGAAAATTTTCATAAGATATTTAAGGGAAATGATGACATGTCAAAACCAAAATCATTGATTTAGCTCAAAAAATTTACCGAGTGTTACCAATTATTTGCTACAAAATATAAAAACGTGACATATCGCTTTTCTTCATCAAACGATAAAAGGATGTTTATTCTACATGCTGTGAAACTTTCAAGTCGATCAATCCTATAGTTATAGATATGCCAACACTCACGAAACAGCTGTTCTGAAAACAAAACGCGTGTATCTGCGCGTCGAGTATACATGTCAAAGGCTTATAACTGGTCCAATTCTGCCCGTTTCGACTTGAAATTTGGTATACGTACTTAAGATTGTTAAGCTGAATTCAAGTAGGAAAGTCGAGGTGCAAAGCGACACACGCAAACCAATCAGAGGTGCCGGCGCGATCGCTGTCTCTTCAAGTAGAAATCATTTCAACTCTGATGGGTTTGCACGTGTCGCTTTGCGTTTCCTATTTGAATTCAGCTTTAGTAAAATCGAATACAGTTGAAAAGAATTGATAATGGTGGTTTGTCTTCATTTAAAAAATAATGATTTCAGTGGATATTTTCCTCTTATAAAAATAGAAATTTAAACAAATTGAACACAATTAAGAATTTTTCTGCCTGTGAAAACATGACAAATACATCATCAAAAATCGATCAGGGGTTTAATAAAAATATGAAAATATTAAATTGAACAAATTTTAAAATTGGTTACAAGTTTCTCCTAGATAACTTTGACAATAGAATTATTCAAATTAATGTTTAAAAATTACTGCATTTTATGAATTTATTAATCAATTACTATTCTTTAAACATAAAAAATACGAATTTTTTCAACATATTAAACCTCAGATTAGAAATTGTGAGAACTAAAATGTTTCGAATCCGATTCAATCAAGTATACTTCCAATGACAGTAACTTCTCTTATAGGAAAGCCAGAGGCAGAGGTACTTGCAAAATGTGACGCCTGTTACACATTCCCTTGTCAAAATGGTGCCACTTGTAGGCCTAAACCTCTTCGAGATTACGAGTGCATTTGTGCACCAGGTTACCACGGCTCAAAATGTGAATATGTTATTGATGCTTGTTACGGAAATCCTTGTGAAAATGGAGGAACGTGCAAGGTGCTAGAAGCTGGACGCTTCAGGTAATTTTTTTTGCTTTGAAAAATTATACATACAAAATTAACAACACACGGGTGAAACCTTAGTCAAACTGGTAGTCAAAATGTATAAACTTCAAAATGACTAATAAGATCAAAACAGGCAAAAAAATGGTCAATAGTTATTTCAGTGGAGCAAACGTCTACTCTATCATCAGTACATAAAAAACAAATTTTTTTCCTATCCTGATGATGGTGGATGTTTTGCTTTACTGAAATAGCTATTGAACAGTTTTCTACCTATTTTGATCTTTATTAGTCATATTTTGAAGTTTTGAATTTTTGACTAACTGTTGTTGCTGGTCTAGAGAATGATAGACCAGGTATATAAGATCTTGACAATCTGAGCAGGATAGAAGCTGCCTCCTCTTGGTCTTCCACCAATAAATCCTGAGAGGTACTAATGCAGTCAAAGATATGAGAGGAACATAGGTGAAACCTTAGTCAAAAATTTATAAACTTTAAAATATGAGTAATAAAGACCAAAACAGGCGAAAAAATGGTCAATAGTTATTTCGGAGGAGCAAAACGTCTTTCATCAGGACAAGTAACGTTTTCTTTCTATCTTCATGATGGTGGACTTTTTGCTCCACCGAAATGGCTATTGAACAGTTTTTTACCTGTTTTGATTTTTATATTAGTCATATTTTGTTGTTTTTACATTTTTGACTTGCTGTTGTTGCTTATCCCCCTGGTCTAGAAAATGCTAGACCAAGTCCATAAGATCTTAACGTCTGAGCAGGAGATAAGCTGCCTCCTTTTGGTCTACCACCAATAAGTCCAAAGAGACACCAATGTAGTCAAGGATATGAGAGGGAGTTGGAAGCAAGGCAGTACAGGTACAAGATGGAGAGACCCTGTCTACGCTCTAAAAACATACTTTTGGTATGTCCACTTCTAAGTCTCACCAAAACAGTTTCCAATGATCTGGTACCATCAAACTGAATGGAAAATCCAGTGCTGATCCATGGCAATGGGAGAGAGTTGCAGCTTCATTTTTAGAGGCACCCGATAAGACTGAAGTCTGACTTGTCCTCAAAGGATGTCTGTTAGTATCTAGCTGGGAATATTGTTATGGTCTTCACACCTTGGGTGACCTTGCCAGGAGAAAAACCTCCTGATATTCTTCTACAATTCCTCTCAGTGTCTCCCCTTGCCACTAGAGGCAGCCAATAGTACATGAAGGGAACAATACCTGTAGTCATAGAACTACAAAAAGTAGTAACATTTGTGCAAGTAACAAAAGCAACATTTGTTTCTTTAAAATATGCCTAGTTTGATACAGAATGCTTATATGTTTAGCAATCATTATTTGGATTTACTGTTGAGGTCCAAATTGAGAAAATTTATCACTCAGCATATTTTTTACACTTTCATTTGCTAACTTATAATAAGTTTCATATCTAACGGTTGCTTTCTCCTGAATAACAGGTAAAACATCTTTAAAACAAGGTTGCCAATTTCAACGTTATAAACAAAGTGTAGAGATAGTTTTTAACACACTAATATGAATATATTATAACCGACATCATAGTTTGAGTAACCAAATTGTTAAAATTGACATTTTTCGTTTAAGTTGCATGTGATAAAAATCTCTACCTACACATAAATAATTTTTATACAGTAGACTATTATTGTTATATGTAATTATTAAATATATTTAATATTGCAGTTGCCATTGCCCATCTGGATATGAAGGTGATCGCTGTGAGACAAATATTGATGATTGTGTGGACAATAAATGTGAAAATAATGCCACATGCGTTGATCTCTTAGATGAGTATGAATGCAGATGCAATCCAGGATACACTGGTATGTATTTTGGTTATACTTTGGTAGATATTTTTAACAGCATTTCAACAGTTAAACATATCATTAAAATACATGTATCAATATGAATATCTTCATTTCTCAAATAAGAATTTGTTCAAATTAAAGACAAAATATGTCGTACTTTTTCAGGTAACTATTGTGAAAAAAAGATAAATTTTTGCACCAAAGAATTTAACCCATGCAAAAATGGAGCAACTTGCATTGATGAAAACTTTTCTTACAGGTAAATTCATGACTTAATTTGTATATTAGATGAAAATGTCCTAAAAAGACAGAATTGCACAATTCTAGAAACACAAAAAAGTTTAAATTTTTTCTTCTCAAATTCTAAAAAGGGGGGGGGGCTATAACATTTTCTTTTCAAAATTTTATTTTCTTGTGAAAGAAACCTTTGAAATGATATAACAACAAAATCTTTCTTTCAGGATTTTCCCATTTAATATCCTAATACAATTTGCTAACTTTTTAATGTCATTCTTTTAATTTTTAATAGTACTGATTTCTTTCCTATTCTAAAAGAAAAATTGTTCTTTTCTGGAATTTCTTGTAAAATACAATTAGTACAGTTGACTTAGACAGTTGACTAGTATCCTCTGTAAAGGATGGATGATTTTTAAATAAAAGTATATGAACCTAATATTTACTTCTAAAAGAATCTAAGTATCTTATCTCAGCAAATAATAAACCAATTTTGTTTTCAACTTTTGCATGATCATTAAGATTAACCAGCATCATTAAGATTAAGTACAGTTATGCCACCAATACGGTGACATCCAAGTTAGAAGGATTAATATTTTTTAAATAGTTATTCTCTATTAAATTGTTTTCCTCACTAAGACTGAGATGAAATATTGGCATCTGTAATTGACATGGAACAAATTATGTAAATAATTCTTAAATACCTGAAAATTAGGGCAATAAGGAACAAATTTCCTTACGTCTAAACAATTGATATAAAATTTAAGGTACTTTTTCATCAATGAAATTAGGATTATATTCTTTGAAATGCTCAAAGAACAAATTTTCAATGACACTAAAAACGTTTTTATATCTTGTCTTGTCACTAGCTGTGCCTGCTCTTTGGGATTCACTGGTGACAACTGCACTGTCAACATCAACGACTGCTTGGATCATCTCTGCCAGAATGGCGGAACCTGCATTGACGGGGTCAATACTTACCGGTGCCAATGCCAAGATGGATTTTCTGGCGCATTTTGCGAATTGGAGAACATGGTGGACCTTCTGTATCCCCAGACCAGTCCGTGCCAGCACCACGACTGCAAACATGGTGTGTGCTTCATGCCCAGCAATGCAAAGGACTACATCTGTAAGTGTTCCCAAGGCTTCACGGGAAAGCGGTGCGAATTCCTGACCAGCATCAACTTCCACGAAGGCTCCTATGTGGAACTCGACCCCTTACACACTAAACCCGATGCGAAGATCTCAATAACATTTGCCACTGAACAGACCTACGGAGTGATGCTATACAATGGCGAGTCCCAACACCTCGCTGTCGAGTTATTCCGAGGAAGAATCAGAGTCAGTTATGATGTCGGCAACTATCCGGTGTCAACAATGTTCAGCTACGAAACTGTATCTGATGGAGATCCACACACTGTAGAGTTGTCACTGATCAAAAAGAATTTTACAATGAGGGTAGACAACGGTACATCGAGAACCATAGTGAATGAAGGATCCAAGGAATTTTTGGAAGTCTCAACACCACTGTATATGGGTGGTGTTTCAGAAGAGGCAGCAAGTAGTGCTTTGCGTCAATGGCATTTGAGGAACACTTCTAGTTTTGATGGTAAGCATAGTTTGGCGAGTAGCTTTAAATATGATTTTTTTTAATATTCTATTGTCATTTTAATGGCGTTAACATGAACTTGATATGGAATATCTTTATGTGGTTAAAAGATCTGGTAATGCAATAAGTCGTCACACAAGAAATCAAGAAATTCGACGGCTTAAGCGGAGTAACTTCAGAATGTACTAAACATGCATTACTGTAAAGATCTTGCAAATTTTAAATTTATCACAGTATTCATAATAATAATATAAATTAATGGAAGTACTAAAAAGTTAAGTAAATGACAAAAAAAGTTAACTTTGTCTCTTGAGCTTTACTTGACATTCTTTCCCTCTAATACTACTTTACATACGCATTATAATGCCAAGTACTTTAATTTTGACTGAAACAAACACCTGTTCAGTACAATGAACTTTCTTCTCTAAAACATTTAGTGGTTTGAATTCATATGTAGTACTATGATCTGATGTAAGGTAAAGTCGAATTGTTTCTTAGGTTTCAAGAACATATTATATTAAGCAATATTATGTTAGGCAATATTATATTAGGCAAGTATTAAGCAATGAAAAAAAAATTTCTCATTTTTAATTTCATTGCTCGCACTTTCACGTTTAACTTCTAAGAATTCCTTAGTTAAATCTTTTATGGTCGATTGAGAACATACTGCAGCGTTGTTATCGATATCTATGTAGTCATTTATGTCAGGACTAATTCATTAGCTTTCATTTACGAGTTCAAATGAATTCAATAAAGAATCAGGGTCAGTCCTCATTTTCGACTTCATTTTGTTTGCCATCACACTCAAACCCTTTCCACAGAGTTATCCGGGGTATCATTTAAATTTGCGACGAGTAAACAAAATCTTAATTATCTTACTGTCTATGAGAGCTAGATGGACAAAATTGACGACTTATTCAGAATGACGAGTTATCCAGGTGACGGCTTTTGAGGTTTTATTGTACTCTTCTTAGGTTATAACATGGACAAATGTACACCTAAATACCTCCCCTAGGTAGGTAGTTAAATTTTCATCACATTGGAGCAACATAACGGTCGATTGACAACGGTCCGTGATCAATCCCGAAGGGAAAGATCCGAGGACAACACCTCGTAATTCTGAACCACAGTCACATGACGATGTCAACACCTGAGCTGGCATCCCACTCTTCAAACGTCCACACCACACCAACTTGGAAGACATTTGAGGTCGCGACAGATTCAATGTGCACCAACTCCCCGTTCACGTCGGTCTTTGGTTGGATCGAGTTTTGAATCGATCCTCCGGTTGCTAATCCGGAACCCTGCCAACTGGGCTACCGCGGCCCTCACTTTCCAAATGTAAACTCGCACCAGAATAAATATTCACTTATATTACAAATGAAAATCTTTCATAAAGTTCTGTGACATTAAGTATTTACTGACTTGTAGATATATTTTCAAACTGTAAAAGAAAGCATACTTTTAAAGTTAAAAGCAGAGCATTTTTCAGCTATATTCTACTCCCTTGTTTTATTGCAACATCCGTACATATCTTAAAAGGTAAAATAAAGCACATTTTCTTTCCTTTGGTGTTTTACATAATATACAGAAATGAGGCTAGCTGATCAAATAAACCATCAGTATTAACATTTCCAATATCAAAAACACAATTTTAAAATGTTTACTTTTCTAATTGAATATACGAGTGCAAGCTGCAGCACAAAATATTGAATGTGTGCTTATTCGATTTGCAGGTTGTATGAAAGATGTTCGATTGAATGGCAAACTTCTGGATTTCATGAATGCAAGAAAGCAACAGCGTGTTACCCCTGGATGTAGTGAAATGGAAGACGCCAAGCCTTGCAAGGAACACCTTTGCAAGAAAGGGAAGTGTGTACCCCTCGACAAAGCGAGTTATGAGTGTCAGTGTCGTAAAGGCTGGAGTGGAGAACACTGTGACCAAGGTAAGGCTCCTTTGTGAATACACATGACATACCAGCCAACTTTTCGGGATTTTCTGGGAAACTACTAACACAGTGGTTGCTAGTTTATAAATCCTTCTTTGGGGGGGGGCGCAAATTTTCAAGAAAAACCAACAAATATACCTCCAAAACACCCAAAAAAATGTAATGGTAATTTTCTGTTATCTTCGGTCACATTTTCTTGGCGACAAAAGAGATATCCTCGGCACCATTTGCATTTACTAATTCTTTCTGCGCTTTTTTCCATGGCTTCATTTGTTTTTGTGATCGTCGAGCACATTATTTTCGTGGATTAGAGTACAAATTATTTGAAGGAAGAACAAATGATTGATTCGTTGAAATTTGCTTCATACTAGAGTAAATATTCGGCAAACTTGGGCGTTAAAAATAACGACTGGGTCTAAAACATCCTTATCCAAACAAATTCAAAGGTGCAAAATACGACTACCCATGCTAGGAACTTAAATATTCTTCAAATCAAAATGTGGTAATTTTAATTTCATTCAATTTATTAAAACCAAAGAAAAACTAATAGAACAAGGACTTTAAAAGTACAATTGGGCAACAGTGTGGCTAAACTTGTCATCCTAATTTTTATCAGGATTATAGGTTATTTCAACTTAAGTAAATGCAAAAGGCGCCGAGGATGATTCTTGTCGCCAAAAAAGTCGCCAAGAAGATGTGATCGGAGATAACCGAAAAGTACCGGTTTACTTGTCCCTTTTGGCGTCATTTTATGTAAAAGGTTTGTTTTGGATGTTTTTTGTTTCTAGGAAGTTGGCAGGTATGACATGATATCAACTTAAGGTTCTAAACTAGCTTAAAAGTTTCTTAACTTAAATTTATAACTCACCAATTACAATCAATTAACTAAACCGTGAAAATTAACTTACCCAGTTACAAGTGGGTCATTCCATGAGAAATGAGTAAAAATCAGAAAAACCTGTGGCCATAGGGTGACGGGTTTGCATGAAATTTGTTACAGGGGTTAAGTTTAGGCATAAATAACGATATCCAAAATGTTTTGGCTCAATGAAATATTTTGGAAATTTCAGGCATTTTAAGGACTTGCAACTTTGAAGAGCAGTTGTGAAATCGCTTGATGTTGCATGTTTGAAGATCTCTTTATCAAAAACTACTTAACGTAGACAACAATATTACATATTTTTGTAATCTATGAAGAATTTCTTTTTATCTATTTGGGGGAAACAAAAATTTTAATTATCATATTTAAGCTAAAAATTAGAAGCGAAAAATGGAAAATAGTTGATTTTGATAGAATTAAAAAGGTTTCTATGGACTAAAGGAATTTAAACGCATCCTTGAAATTCATGCCAGATACAGTGCTAGGTATGATAAAACTACTGCTGAAGTTTGGAAGTCGGCTTTTATTTCCTTCATCTTCCAAACAGCAAAGAAAAATTATAAAATGATGGTTTTCCACTTAAAACAGGCACACAAAATGAAAAAAAGGACAGATCTGACGAAAATTATATTTTGGAAGAATATAGTTTAATATGTCTATTGTAAAAAAATTCAGGATTGTGTTTTGAGTCCCAAAGCTACAGCAACAAAATTAGTAAAACGCAAAAACACATTCTTTCCCATCGATCAATTGGCGACTGAAAGTTTCGTCGCCAAACGGCTATTCGGATAGGTCTACGACCGGTTAACATATTCCATCATATCGTCCTAACTGGCAATGTTTATTATCGCCAAATATAGCATTTGCTTCCCATTCTATGCATATTACTCGTTTCAAATCTCAACAATGAAATTCCAAATTATTTTTAACTTTTGAAGGAAGTTATAAAAGCAGGACATCAAATCACAATTGATAAAGCTTAAACATTTAAAACCTTTACTTGATTGTCTTCAAATTCACTTTCAATGTGATACAGGTTTGTCCAATTTCGTAGTGCTTAAATTGGCTGCCGAATTCTTGAAATCTTTACTTATTTCACTTGTGATTGTGATAAATATGGAACAAGAATTCATGAATTATGTACATTTGGGACAATGGAGTATAACAACG
The DNA here is from genome assembly GCA_933210815.1 of Meta bourneti. Taxonomy (NCBI): domain Eukaryota; kingdom Metazoa; phylum Arthropoda; class Arachnida; order Araneae; family Tetragnathidae; genus Meta; species Meta bourneti. The sequence continues at coordinate 66,722,578 of OW119928.1, forward strand.
ATGTTTAAATCTTTTTTTTACTCTTAAAATTAGTGCTTACCCCTGATGCTTAATATTTATAAAACGTATTTAATATTCACAAGTAGTAGTATTTAATACTTACGTTTCCTAAGGAAAAAGCAAATCGAAAAGACTTCTCTAACAAAATGAACTTTCCACTTATTTCATTGATGAAACACTTGGATTACCAAAACGACTTTAAAAAGAAATTTCATGTAAAATTTTGCACGTGCACCAAAAAAAAGTTATTTCATTCTTATGTCGCATTTTTATATTATCGAAGGTTATAACTCATCAGCTGCGATAAGAAAGTAAAATTTACGTCTAGTTAAAAATTTTCCTGAGACAAAAGTAATCAAATTACAATTATGAAAATTTCAGGATATATAATGGAGATCTTGCTCTTTTATGTTGAAAAGTTTTGATGTTTTTGGAGCTTTCCCTCACAGTGAAATATGCATTTTAAAAAATGAAAAATCGTATTTTTTCATAATTTTACTTTTAAAGGTTTCTTTTTCTTTATAAAGGAGCAGAAATACAATCATCAAATTACTCCACGTTATTTGTTAGGAAAGGCTCTTCATTAAAAATAATTTTTTTATATCGTCTTTCCATTTCTAGAGATACCAGTGCAATTTGAAATTTGTAGCAAATTGGCAAAATTTCTCTTTTCGTCGATCTCTCAGATTCAGCAATGACGGCTATTAAATTATATTCTGACATTTCCTAAGAGACCTTTTTCTGAAAAATGTAACAATATAAAAATTTTTAGTTTTGTGTCAATAACTTATTGAAATATAGTCGAAAATAGGCCACTTTTAGTGCTAGAAAATCTAAACTTCTGGGGCCATGAACTTTAAATGTCAATAATTAACAAAGTATAGATTTCTAAAACCTAATATTTTACAGTTGCTCATTACTACATGTGACTATTTAAAAACTGATTTTCATTGAAATCGGTGATATGTCAGCCACAGCCGATTCGCTCATTTTGCGTGGAATGACCCAAGTATCAATGTACTATAAGTTAATTTAACAGAACATACAAACATATTTATGGTAATAAATTCACAAATTTTACTGTCAATTAATTGTAATATACATTTATCTGCGTTTTTATTCATGATGAAAATTTATACAGGACGGTTCTTAGTCACTTTATCACTTAAAAAATAAATAACTTCCAATTTATTTCAAAAAATTTTATTGCAAGTTATTGGAAATTAGACACTTCTAATTTACTATGGAAAAATACACGATTGAATAATGTGTCAAAATTATTGAATTTTACTCAGAACATCGATGTTCCATTGTACTCACCCAAAGAGCAGACAGTAAAAAAATCTGCTATTAATTACTAATATGAGCAATCTAGTGTAGCACTAGATTACTCACTGTTATTAGTTATTAATATCAGTCGTCACTAGGAAACGATGGCCACTTAAGATATTTAATTTTTCGAGCTTGATATAAAATATTCTGAAGAATGTATTCAGTTGTATAAAAATTAAATACAATTCTTTTAATAAAAAGTGGCTAGACTCAAGAATACGGTACCAGCGCCAATCGGGGATGATTTTGGAAAATGTTAACCGACCACAGGCCTATCAACTATCCGTTTAGTGACGAAAAGTTTAGTCGCCAATTTGGCGATGGAGCGATACCGTGTTCTTGAATTTTACCGAAAAAATTATTTAATTTTTAACTGGTGAAGTGTGACTTATGGACCACTGCATTTTACCTAGGAACAGATAAATTTGATATATATGAGTAGGAAGAACTGTAGTGGTGTACAGGAACGAGTAGATTGATTTTTGCACTCATAATCTACATAATTTACCAAAAAAACACTCTAAAATCATTACAACTATTGAATATTTTTTTATTTTTCTGCAGATCGTATTATTTTTCGAATTAGTTTATGTGAAAATGATTTCTATTGACACTATTTGAGTAATCGATAAGAAGGGAAGTTCAACATAAATACAAGACTGCTCACAAGTTTGGAACATGTAAGACAAAAAATGCAATTTTTTTATACAATACTAATAAAGGTGGTAACACACGGGACGACTTGTGAAGTACGACCCAGAACGCGCTTCTTGATCGTGATTTGGCTCGTGACCAGGGTGGCTAGTTCCGAACATTTCAGCTTTTTTTCTTCCCCGTCGGGAAAAGAAATACGAACACGGGTTGCGCTATCAAGTCGCCCCGAGTGTCACCCGCCTTCGAAAACAATAGGTTGGCAAGGTGGCGCGATTTGTAAATCGTGGCTGAGTTGTAGATGGTGGACCGTCGCGCGCGATTTGGTGAGCAACACTACCCCGTGTGGACAGGAGCAGAACAAATTAGCGTTCTGGGTCGGCAAAAACCCAATCGTAATAATTAATTTGTGTCTTGTACTGTGATTTCTTATTTTTCTGCTCTGAATTAGTACTGATTTTGACTTTCCTCAATATTGCTTGAAACTATGTGGGATACCTCATTCCGGAACCATCTTGCTCATTGATATTTCCTGAAATTCGATAGCTTCCTGATTGCAATTCAGAGGAACAAGCTTCTGGAATTCATATGACAAATTTTCTAAACTAATATACTATGTGTTTGCATATTTACTTAGATAATTTTAGACATTTGCAGCACATTGAGTTATAAAGCTTAAAATTCTAATTAATAAATTTAATTAATTAAATTTGTGTTTGTAGCCGAGTAATAAGGCAGTGCAATTAAAGTTTACTAAAAAGTACAGGGTGTTTCTTATGTAAGGGCCCTATTTTGTTTTGGAACACCCTTTAAATAAAATATTTTTAATTTTTTATCGTATTGTTACTCAATAACATTACGTGTGAAATTACCCATATTTGGACACCGGTCTATCCAAACTGTCTACAAAATGTGAAACTGTCTCTGCCCGCGCTGTAAATACGGAATCTAACGATTATATTTCCCATTACGTTTGAGCACCTTTCCAGAGTGATGTTTAATTTCCTCGAGGATGATTTGCGGAATTATTGCTGGTTCGTTAGCAAAGAATCGTTCCTTTAAGTAACCCCATAGTAAAAGATCCGATGGGGTCAGGGGAGTGAGGGGCCAACCGACATCACTAAACTGACATTATTCGACCATAAAATGTGTTCTTTTAGAATTCGCATGGTTGCACGAACTGTATGGCCTGTGCTCGATCTTGTTAACATCAAGTGTGACTCGTCGATTTATTTCAGACAGAAAGAAATTTTGTAACATTGCACAATATCGTTCACCAATTGGCAGTAACCGCATTTTCATTAGCATCCATTAGAAAATACTGGTCCAATCATGCCTCCAAATTGCCAATTGTCATTAATTGAGTAAACTGTATGCAAAAAAGATCAAATTAAAATTTGTTTTGTAATTACAAATTATTCTAAAACTAAATAGTGTCTTAACATAAAAACATAATGTTCATGTCTGATTTGTTGCATCCTGTTACACGAACAAAACTACAATGAAATTACATTCATAGTTATTTGTGCTCGCGTGCCGGATAATATTAGTTTGCGCGAATGCCAAATGACTATCGTTTGCGCGCGCATTAATATCTTGGCTCGCGAAGAATAAAAGAATCGTTTGCAGTTTTTTATTTTTATTCTTTAGACGCCAGTTGTGGCAACATTTAAAAAGATACCTTTGGAATTTGTGTTATCGATAGAACTGTTCTTAAGAATTCTTCGACTAGTTTTATGCGAATTTTCTTTTTGCCTTAGGACAAATTTTTTATCGTCGCATGGGGTTGGTAGGAATTAATTAATGGCGCACTGAAGCAACGGTCTATTGGCGACGGTCTGGGATCAGTCCAGAAGGGAAAGATCAGACTACACTTCCAAATTTCGAACCGGTACGGACGTATGGAAGCGCTCAGAAACAGCAATACAAAACTGCAATCGATTATTGATTCTTTGCGAGCCAAGATATCAATGACGCGCAAACGATAATCATTTGGCATTCGCGCAAACGATAATTATCGTGCACAACAATGGTAATTTAGATAATTCACCACAAATTAATTTACAGTTATTAAAAATAGTTATAATTTTTTTATGAAATAGAATTAAAAAGAAATTAATTATTACATTAATTTTATTGAAATAACTTTAAGAAAGCGAAATTTTTGCTCATGCTTATCCTGGTTACCTGGGATCAGACAACACTAAGATGTAGAACTTTTCGTTTCAGCTCCGAGTTGTCAAAAGGAGCAATACAGGGAGTACCTGGAAGAAAAAGGCTGCCGCTCAAACAAAATGATAAAAATGGCAAATTGTGTTGGCTCGTGCGGAGACCAATGTTGCAGACCACAGAGGATAAAGCGTCGCAGCGTTCGCATGATCTGCTCTAACGGCACCAAATACACAACGCAAGTGGATGTCATCAGAAAATGTAAATGTGTTCAAAAATGTTAAAAGTTGATTTCGTGTCATTATTTTAGATGTGAATTGCTGCAAGCATGCAATTCGAGTGCAGAAATATTTCAAAAATAAGACTTTCATCATTGCGTCATCTTATGTGCAACATTTTTACGCAAGTGAAAAATAGATTTTTCTCTTTGCTTTTCCTTTGGAACAGACAGTGACTTTTCAAAAGAAAATGGGCTTTTGCATAGCTGTATGCATCTCTTGGCTGTTTAATAATTTTAATTTGACTGGGATTTTCAGTCATTCTTGTACATGTTTGATATGATTACTCAATGCATCTCTGCATTGATGTAAGATTGGATTTTTTTAAGCACAGGATTCAAGGACATTTTTTATTCTTTGTTATATCTTCTAATAGAAGTAATTGTTTTTTAAAGTTTATCCTCATAGTTCATGATACACAAGAACTGCACAAATAGCGACACAAAGAAGTAACAGCGATTGTTGCACAGCTACATTTAATTTTACAGCGATTTGTTACAAAAAGTAAAAATATTAAGATACAAAAAGGAATCAATTGACAACTTTTGAATGAGTATGCAAAATCACTTCAGTTGATTTCAAAATCAAGATTTTTAGTCGTTTCTTAAAATATATATTCAAAAATTCCTGTCGAAAAATTGCAATATTTTTTGTCGTAATTTTATTTTTTCGATTCTTAGTGAAATTGATTTTAAATATTTTCACTTAACCTTATCACAATTCGATAATTTCAAAATTAATTGAGGAATTGGCTTCCAGATTTTTTTCGAAATGTATTACATTTGCTAATTTAACTATAAAAGGATATCCATGTACGTAAAAAACACGTGTACAAACTTGAGATTTTTACGAACTTCATAAGATGTACTAAACGTTACTTTTAACTGTGCAACATATTTGATTTGAATATTATCACTTAAGACATTTGCTTTTATATAAGAAAAAACTACACCCTGTTCACTTTGAAACAATTCACATCAACAGGGTACGAAAGTTCAAATGAAAACATGCATGAGTAAAAATATTCATGTTTCTTCTTAGTGGTTATTTTGCTGCTTTTATGTGTTTTTTGTGAAAAGATGATAAAAAAATGATATCTTGTAGGTATACTTTTTGTAAATGGTTCTTGTGAAAATCAGCGAAGTATTAAGTGTTTATTGACCTAGAGTTAATTCCTAATGAAATGCTATGTACATATCTGACAAGAATTTGAATTTTTGTTGTCTTTTTTATAATACAAAATGTTAAAACAGTACAAATCTGCACTGCAAAAAGGTTGTAAAACAAATATTAATCAAATAAATAATTACATTTTAAAAGAAATAGTAATTCAAAACTTTTGTTTCAAAATTCATTCCAAAGTTTCTATATTTCAAGAACTTTAAAAGTAGATTTGTTATCTAACATTTTTCTAAAACTGTTTAAAATCTGATCTTGTTACACAAAGCACTAATATTTTAAAATGACACTTTTGAATAGTAAATAAAACAGCTTAAAAATAAAATTGATTGGAAATGAAGTATGAACACTTTCATACATAAGTAATCTACCTTTTAAATTGGTGGAATTACATAAAAACAGATTAAGTAACGCTAAGATTCTGAATTGCAACTACTTCAAACTATATCAAATAAAGAATAAATGATTCATTAAAAACGAAATTTTCAAACATTTTTAAGTGTAAAAAACATGAAAACTACGAATTTTATTTGCGGTTACATTTCAGTTAAACATGAAATAAGAAATTTTATTTGATACTTTTTGAAGCACATTTTTTGAATTTACGTTTAGATTTTGTAAATTAGAAGTTTATATTTTAGTTGAAAGTTTTTAGATTCTCCATTCTATGTATATTATAATTTTATATTTTTGTTGTAAGTGCCTCATTTGATATCTAATATTCTGGTGTACATTGTATTTCATGACATTGGGCATTTGTACTGCTAGTGAGTTTCAATTTACTGCACTGTTGTTACTGGCCTTTGTGTCAATCACTAAGTACTGAGATCAGTTTGCTCTTTAGTGCTATTGTGCATAATTTATATTTAAAATTTCATTGTTTTAACCAATGTGTATATTTGTGCTGCACCTATATATTTGTATTTCATTCATTTAATAATTAGGAGTGATTCACTTGCTTCATAGAAATAAACTGATCACGTTTCTATTAACAAATATGTGCCTCTTCTTAATGAAATATTTTCACATGCTTTAATCACGTCTAATGGATTTACGAAAAACTTCTAGAAATAGCTGTCGGGATTAAAAAAAAATTTTTTTTTACAGCGTGAGTTTCACTTTTCTGCCACAAAGCGCTGAATGCCGACAATATTTTATTGCCACTAAGAAAAGTTGAATTTGAAAACATTTATATCATATACATGTTTTGTACAATTATTTTTAATCTCCAAAGCTTTAAAGGTGCAGCAGCCCAGTTGGTAGAGTCGCGGACAACCGGAGGGTTGCGAGTTCGAAACACGATCCAACCTAACACCATTGTGTGCGTGGGGCTGGTGCACGTTAAATCTGTCGTGGCATCAAATGTCCTCGCGATGGTGTGGCGTAGAGGTTTCGAGAATGGAGTGCCAGCTCAGGCGTTGACCTCGTCATCTGACCGTAGTTCAAAATTAAGGTGTCCTCGGATCTTTCCCTTCGAGATTGATCCCGGATCGTCGCCAATAACCCGTTGTGTTGCTCCAGTGCGACATTAATTAACCTACCTACCGAATCTTTAATATATTTTATTATTATGAATCAAATGGTTGTATAAAATTAGTTTCTTAAAATGAAACAAAGACGAGTTTTCTCTCGGTACAACGAAATGTTGCAAACACAGGACTTAGGGAAAGATGGTCAAAATGTATGTTTTAAAAGCCCATTTTGGTGTCAACTGAAACATGGATTTTCCAAAACATAATTCGCGGTAGTAGCGGATTAGCAACCGGAAGGTTGCCAGTTCGAAACTATCTATCCGAAGAACGTAGTTATCATGGGGCTGGTACACGTTAACTCTGTCCTCACGTTAGTGTGGTGTGGGAGTTTGGAGGGGTGCCAGCTCAAGTGTAACCTCGTCATCTGACCGTAGTTCACAATTAAGATGTGTTGTCCTCGGATCTTTACTACCTACCAAATGCAATATATTTAAATCTTATAGAATTTATTCATATATATGGACAGCAATTTATGTTGTCACTTTAAAATCTGATTAAAAATAATACGTGCTTCATTTCGCGATCCATTTAGAAAAGAAATGTTGAAAGTATGACATGGCTCTCAAATATTGAACTAATGTCCTCTAGATCAAACAAGATAATATAGGAATTGAAAAATTCATATTGTTTTTTCTCGTATCTGATAGCAATAATGAAACTTAAACGATTTTTTTCATCAATTTTAATAAGACTATATATTAAGTTTAAGTATTGCTATTATTTTTTTTTTCGAGTCCAACACATTTTTGAATATTTTTATTCCAATTGATTGCAAAATTACCGAACATTTTTCAACTACAAAAGTTAATTTGTTTTCTACCGGTATTATTGGAACTTGATATGTGAAGAACAAAAAATGGTAGCAACTTAATTTTGTGTTTTATGATCTTAAATATCCAAAGATTTGAACAAAAATTGGTAAATGCCTTCATAATATAAATTGATATAACTTTTCAAAACACAAGAAAATCAGTGATTGTCTTTACACAACCTCGAGTTAATTGATACTGATTAGAGCAGAAACTCATTAGATTCTCTCTAGTTTTGTCGGTAATGCATTAACCAACAATTGTTTTATACTTTACAGCTGTTCATCGAGTTTTGTCGGTTAATGCATTAACGAACAATTGTTTTATACTTTACAAATAACTTCGTTTTTAGATTAAATGAAAATTGTACGCATTTTGAATGTCATATATCTCAGAGATTACAATAGAATAATTTATTTTTCATCATGAAAATAAACATTTAGTGACTAAAATATCAGTTGAGTTTCTGCTCTAAGTAGACGATATATTCTTTTGATATATCAGTATCTACTGACACATTGTTACAAAAGTCAAAAAGATGTGAAGACTTAATCAAGGCAAAGGATAAGTCCACAACATTTTGATGTCCGTGAAAGCAGTACTATCTATGAAATGGATTAAATGTATTACATTAAAAACAACGCTAAAAAATGACAAGAACTTGAGTATAAAATTTTATTTTCTGAAAAATATGACAGTTTATTGCTATGTATATTTTTATGTATTAAGAGCTGCATAAAAAAACTGGCTTTGAAAATATAACATGAATTTAACATAAAAATAAATTTTACGAATATTAGAGTATAGCCTATAGGCTAGAAATTGAGAGAAATACAATAAATGAGCTAAATACTAGTAAGTTCAGGAATTTTTGCACACCTAATAGCTTCTAAATCCTCAAGGATTTTGCCCCATTTGAACCATCCAATTCCAATAACTTCTAGAAAAAACTAAAAAGGTCGGATTTGTAACTTTGTGTTGTCATGGTGCACAACGGGGTGACATGGTACATCTGTGAATGCGCATTTCTTTTGAATGGCGAAATTGCCAAACTCAATGTCGCGTGGACCAATCAGATGATGAATCAATTAATGGGAGTTTCCTACTCTTCCGTGGGCCAATCATAAGAATGTTCGTTTCCACCCGCAGACGAAAGTAGTCTAAAGGTCACGTTACTACTAGTTTTGGGCACATAAAAAGGTTACCATTGTTTACTCTTATATTTCCTCTATGCACTAGACCGATTGGTCGGCTGTGTAAATTTAAAATTGTATAAATTATCTGATTGAGAGGCATTTTCAGTCAAGCTAAATATAGGTGGCGGTAGTTTCTGCGGGAAACAAGCCAAGTGAACGTGGCATCACGGCTTGTTTTTCAAATGACTTCAGTACAGTGAAACTTCGATTAACCGTCAGGGTCGGGACCGTTAATCGAATAGACGGATAACAGAAAAACCTTAAGCAAATCACCCCTATCCATTGCATATGAACGAATGATAAATGCACGTTTACGAACTGGAAATACAGTGTACATGCATTTTATTTTACAGAAACAAACAATATACAATTTACATTAAGTACAGTATAGTACATAATGTACACATATTGTTACATGAACTTACGTTCTAGACGTACATCAAATTTTAAAATAGTCTCATTTTCTTTTGTTTCTTCGAGGCTCGTGCTGTCTGAGCGGCAATATTCCGTACTTTATGTAGAAGTATGTATGAGTACAGTATGTATGCGTGTATACGTACTAATAACTTTTAATATTTAATTAACTTTTTATAAAACGGACTGACAGTTAATCGAAGTTTCACTGTGCTTGGCCAAAAACTCCAAAGAATGAATTCCGAATTGATGTATGGTAGTTGATTGGTCAACGAGTACATTAAACCTCACCCGATAAACTACATTTTGATGTAACCCCGATACATATAGGAGCATTTGGACTCCAGAAGTAAAATTTCCGTAAACAATCTGGTTTGTTTACTAAGTTTGGAGAGTGGGGTGCCAGCTCAGATGTTGCCTCGACATCTGACCGTGGATCAAAATTACGCGTTGTCCTCGGATCTTTCCCTTTGGGATTGAACCCGGACCATCGCCAATAGCCCGTTGTGTTGCTCCAGTGTGACGTTAATTAAATATCTACCTACGTGCCGTTGAATTCCAACTGGGCTACCGCGGCCAGCTTCCTCTTCATATTCGAACTCTGATCGTCCAATACCATATCTGCCAACCTCCAAATAAGCGACAGTAGCGCCAAATTGGAATTTCATTAAAGTAATTCAAAACAGAAAAAGTAATCCTGTTCTCTTACACCCCGTTCTCCTAACTTCCACACCACGCCAAAGTGGACATTTGTGGCCACGACAGATTTAACGTGCATCAGTCCCTCATGTATACGACGGTCTTTAGTTAGATTCAAACTAGCAACCCTCCTGTTGCTAATCCGTTACTCTTCCAACCGGGCTACCGCGGCCCTTAGAGTCGCATATATGCAAAAATAAGCAATCATACTTCTAAAACATTTAAGAAGGTACGGTACCCAAATTGCTGAAATCTGCAATTTTGAAGTTATAGTTGTAATTTTTGGTATTCAGGTAGATTTAAAGAATAGTAAACAAAATGTGAAGTCAAAATTTTAAAAATAAAAAACAATTAAAATTTCAAAAATTTGAAGTTTTTTTTTATTAAGTAGAAAAATAATTTGGCTAAAATTTTAATTTGAACATTTTTTAACATAAAAATACGTAAGAAATAAATTGTCTTCACAGTTTTTGTAAATATGAATCCGAAAAAATTAATAAAAATAATGTAAAAAAACGTGATTTTACACCACAAATACTGTTTTTAAAAATCATAATAAAAAACAAACACATTTCAGCAATTGCTGAAGATAAATTAAAGAAAGGTATATACGTATATAACAATTGTTCCAAATTTCATTCATATACGTGCAGTAGAATTTGACTTATATCAATTTAAATTTATAAAAATATCAAAAATCACTTCTTTGAGAAAAAAGGCATTAAAGTTTTAAATTATGCAAAATAGCTGTTTATGAAGATATTCATCTGAAAAAAATTTTCAGTAATCTTTCACACACAAGTATATTCCAAGTTTAAATGACTTGATACCAGTTTCTTGTTCCATTTTTCCAAGAATTTAATAGTCGATTTAGATGTGTGGCTGCTTGTTTTACCCTGATGCAGTTCTACTGTGGCACTGTGGGTAAAGATATGGTACTTCTTTTTTGAATATTGGGGATAAAATATGGTCTTGATAGTATGTGGGAGTTGATTTTTACATTTTCTCCTCTTTTTACTTTTAATTTTTCATTATATGCAAAACCGGCAGCAATTATAAATCTCCTAGAGAAAGTTCTCACGTTCACTTTGCTATAGTCCTTTGACTTGGCGGATTCTCTTTTAAAATTAAAGATCTTACCTTACAAATATTCTCAGAATTTTTTTCTTTTTTGGATGTATTTTTCCACTTTTACGTTTTTTCCTCTCTCATCAATATTACTTATCGTACCTTTAAATATCGAAAAACCATGACTTTTACAGCTTTTTTGAATTGAATAAACATAATTCTCTTCGGAAAGAGGAAACCTAGCCTTCCATCCATAGCTTATTTAAAAGCGCCATTTTGAAAGTAAACAAACCTGAGTTAGCAGACGATAAGTTATATTTAAACTATTTAACTGCTGTGAAAATAAAATTCTTTTGTAGCATACAATTTTTTTACAGCTCATCAAAATCGTTCAAAAAAATGTCTGAACAGCCTCTGTATTATAACATAAAATATAGATCTATTAACAACAAAATATATTTAATACCATGTTCAACAATAGCCGTTTTCGAAATTGAAACTAACGTCAAATTTTTCACAATATCCAATTTACATTCAAAATAAGCAATCCAAAAGATACTATTACTTCACTTCAGTTCAAGCAAGTGTTAGCTAATATATTTTACTTCGCTTCTTTCATCCTACAAAAAGAAACATTTTCAACTGAGAGAAATAGATATGTAGAAGTTTAACTTTCGTTTGTTTATGTTACAGTAGGGGGGCAGACGAAAATGGGTTTGGCTGGTGACAACCTAGTTGTTTAATTTTTAACATTGCAATATAATCGGTTCTATTTAACGTAGCAAGATGAATTTGGCGTCATTGGAATCAGAAAATTCTGAATTTTTTTTAATCAATAAAAAATATTGCGATTTTTCGGGATTTTTTGAGTACCATACCCCCTTAAGAAAAGGTTAGTGTAAGTTCTTGAAAATTAGAGCCAAAGAAAGTTTTCACGGCAATCCAGGCAATAATCAATTCCGGTTTTTCTTTCGTGGTTGCCACGATTTGGCTATAAAACTTAGAAATTGATGTCACTTTAAAATTTTCTTCCTGAAGAAAAATTCGGGTTGCATTTTTTTTCCGTCTGAAAAATCAAGTTCTTTTCCGGAAAAGTTGGCCTCGTCATGAGTGGTTCAAAATTACGAGTTGTCCTCAGATATTTCCCATCCGGATTGATCCCGGACCGTCGTCCGATGTGTTGCTCCAGTGCGCATAAATTAAGCTAGCTAACCTAACAGGAAAAGTTAGCATGTATGCATTACCATTACGATCTCCGTACGCACACATCCTATAATCAAGAAAGCAGAGATAATTGAAAGCAGTAGATGTAACTAGGATTTCATTTCGGAGGGTTGGTTGTTTTGGCAATCTACGGCGCAGACCAAATTAGGTTAAGTGCGCTAATCACAAGACGTCAAGTAAAAATATGTGAACGTTAAAAAAGAAATTGGGAAGAGTTAATGAAAGCAGAAAAAAGATCGTTTGGGTATCACGGGAGCGTGACCTGCGTGTTGCTAAAGACGGTAAACCCCGGGTGAAAAGAAAAGATCACTAGAGTATAACTTCAGAGGGATTTATAGCACAAAAATTGCAAATGCAATTCTTATGCCAAATGAAGATCTGGACTTCATTAAAATTTGAAAGTTTAATAAAATGTATGTTTTACTTATATCTCGTTTTCACCACTAGTTTAATTTTAAAGTGAGATTACATAAGCATATAAAAAAAGGGACATCGCAGTAGATCCGAGTACAGAAATCATTTTAAAATGGTTAATCGCTAAAAATACTTATGACAAAACAACAAAAATTATTCAAATTGTTTCCTGAAATTTCTTTTTGAGTATGGAAGAATATTTTTGTAAAGTAATTAATTTCGTATCCACACTTTTGAGACATCCAAAATCTTTCCCTTTTATCCATTCCTGGGAACATCAAAAGAAAAGAGTTGTCAGGTTTGGTACTTCCCTTTACACACACAATATGACCCCATACCACATCTAATATGGCCCTGATCAATGTGTCGGAACAACTTTGCATTTTCATATCACAAGTTAAGTATGTTTTTATATTAGAAGAGAAATAGAAAAGGCATATGAAAATAATTACCAGCAAAATATGTGTATTTAAAACTACCATATATAAAGTCATATTTATTTCATTTCAACAATTCTTAAATTTTTTTTAGGTCACTTACATTTCGCCAGATGAAGTCAGGAAAACATTGGTCAGACTACAACATAGAATACAGTAAAAATAAGTAGGCAAAACAAGGGTCAAAATATACTATAGTTCGATTAAAAGATCAACAATGGGCAGACTAGAAAATTTTGCACACATACAAATAAGAAACTCTTGATTAAATACAAACATATTCAAAAACCTTTTCCTAAGAGAGATGTCAACAATAAAAAAAATATTACATAGTGCAGCGAATATTATCGTCATGTCCTTAAAATTTGATTCATATCTTTATACAATTATTCATGTTTTTAAATATATTGCACTCCTATTGGGGCTGTTCTTATTTAAAATAAATAAAATATTACAAATACAATAGTTATACACATAAACAGAAAACTCATATTAAAATGTTAAAAATATGAAGCAATTATTACTTTGAAGAAATGTGAAGTTTTGACTTTAGTACACGAACAATGTCGGTGTCCATTATTAATTCCTCCAAACTGTAACGTTGCCACGCCTTGCCAATGGAGTGAACCAAAATGTACCACTTTCCCTGAGCATCTTTTTCAGGCGTTATGAACATGTCCTTAACTTTTGATACTTTCTTCAGTTGCATAACAAGTTCGTCGTTGTAATCAGTGAGTAATTCTTCAAATTCTTCGGACACAGACACTCTAATAGGATCTCCTTCCTCATAAATGTCATCATCCATCGTGGTCTCTGGATTTTCATTCAGGCCTATGTAATGTGTGTCTCTAGTTATGGCAAGTGAGGCATACGTTCTCAATGCTATGGATTGCAGATTCTGCTCCTTGAAGCCATTGCATATGTTACCATTACGAGATGCAGTGCAAGAGCAAAGTTCCTCCCTAACCTCTGTTGCGTAGAACTTCATGAATTCTATAATGAGTTTCGTGGGAGAGCAAGAAGTGGCACATTCACACTTTGGCTTGTTGAAACAACAGCAACTATTGTGGATGTAGTGCTCCTGAAAGTAACTCAGAATACGTAGGAAGCACGCATAGCAAAAGGCATAATCAGCAGACATTGTTAAGTTCATAGACGACTTGGTCATCCAGTCTTTAACGGTATTGAACAGCACCAGAACACAATAACACTTACCATCAAGATATGATTCATAATATGGGAGTCTCTCCAGCAGGCCCTTATCAGACAACTCAATGAATGAACTTTGGGGAAAGGTAGCATCCTTTCGGCCAAGGTTTTTAACACGGATTTCACATAATAGGTCATGAAGAATCCAGGGAAAGCTGAGAACGGATTTGTCCTCACTTTGATAAGTAACCATGTACCAAGCTGATGCTCTAGCATATTTTTTACTTTCCATTTGCTTGTAGGGCACATGTTGTGAACGGCATTCCGTATCATGGGCCTTATAGAATTCCATTCGAAACCTCTTTATGGAATCCAAAATGTATGTTCGCACAATTGAGAGAGCATTCTCCCTTTCGTGACGATTTGCGGAATAATCATTCATCCTTCCTGCATATCCAGTAAGAGCTTCAGTCTCACTGTACAAACCATACTTCTTCAGAATGTTCTTCACTCGCTTAGTATACTCTCGATGGTGGTACTCTGCAGAATCCTTATAATGTTCCCAATCAGTGTATTCAAATGCTGGATCAACAGTCACAGACTGGTTCAAGACATCAATCTTGCTGACACAAGCTTCCAGATTTCTTGTAACTCGATACAAGAGTCCCAAAGCTTTCTTTGATTTGTAACTGTTGCTGGAAGCACCTTTCTCCATAAAGTCTGGATAGATTTTGGGTTTTTCATCTGATTTCAGATAGCATGTAGTACCGGATTTGGCAAAGTCTAAGACTTGTGGGTACTTCTGAGCAATCCGCATGCAGACTTCAGAGAATATTCCATTTGGAAGGTAATCAGCCCAAGCAAGATGAGCATTGGCCAAGACTCCAATGTTGTCATTTTGAATGTACGTACACAAAAAGGCTATCATATCTGGCACCTACAATCCACAATGATAAATATTTCAAAGAATTAAGCAGGGTTATATGTATTAGATTAAAAAAATGTGAATATAAAGGTTTTAACAACTTTTATGAAAACGTTTTGAAGACTTAGATGATAACTTTAAAATGTACCATAAAATCAAAAAGTAAATAATAATTAAAATTACACTAGAGCACAGGAATATATTTTTTGAATCACGCAAAGAACTTAAAAGATCTTTCTTACAGCTCCAAAAATAATTATTGTTCAATTTGTACTCTTCTAAAAATTTAATATTTTGCTTTGAAAGATACACTATTTGGAACATGAAATCAGCATGTCAAAGTCATACTTCCAAACTAAAAGTAAAGATTTAAAAAAGGGTCTACACTTTTTCAATACACTTTTAAAACACTTATAACTAAGTTCTTTTAAAGAAAATTTTTCATAACTGACAACAAAATAAGAGAACAAGAATATATATACAGGGCAATTCAAAAGGTCTTAGACAAACATTAAAAGTAGGTCAGGAATACTAAAACCAATATTACATAGAAACATATAGTCACAAACGCCACACAGAAGTACAGAAAGTATAAAAAAAAATCAAGGAACACAAAAGGATAACATGTTTATTAGACATGTGTTTACAAGTTCAGAGGTGCTCCAGGTTTCTTCCACCAGCATCAATACATGCCTTGCAAAAGCGAACTTGTTCAAAAATGCCAGTTCTCACGGACACATGCAGAATAGGGCACACGTGTTTGGAAACCATTCAAGGTACAATCGCAAGGCAGCTTGCTCATTTCCATTCACTGCCCATATCCTAAGTGGATATCTGCCAACTCAGAATTACTATTACAATGGATTCTATTCCTGCAGTTGATGCCCGAATGACGATGGCTCGAAGTGATCAACTCAATTTCTGGCAAACAATGCCCTTTAGCATACTTGCATGGCATTTTGCAGTTATACGCTCCTATGTAAATATGATTTGTTTTTGTATTCCTGATCTACCTAATGCCTTTTGAATCAAATGTATATAAATATAAATCTCTTTGCGCAAATTTTAACGAAGCTATCTGTGAAATAACGCTAGGCTCTGTTTTGTGACTTTTTTAAATATTCATTTTTTATGAATGAGTATCCTCTAGGAATATCTGGTCTGTGCACTGGGTAAGCATATTTAGAGCGCCGCATATGGCCTGGTTAAACCTATCCGGAGAGGCACATACTTGTTTGGAGGGTCATATCTGGTCTGTGGGCCTGAGTTAAACCTATTCTCTACAACTCATCTTACATATACATTTTTGTGTGGATGTCACTTGACTCCAAAGAGAACACTTATTTTTCATATAGTTAACAAAACAGATGAACCAATCATTTAAAACATCCGAAACTGAACCCAGTAGGAACTGAAAGCTGAATAGGTATAGATTTAATAAACTGTCTTCATAGCATTCTATTACCAAACAAAATTTGAAGACCCAAGATAGTCCCCTGTATCATTAACATTAGAACTAGTTAATACTAGATTCCATTCAGTTCCATGACCCCTTGGCAATATTCTTGATGTAGTTGAATTTGTAGGATATGCATGGCCTTGAAGATTTGTTTGGGGTGTCTAAATCCCAAACCCTCTTTGTACCAGCTTCTTTATCTGGGAATCAGGGTTCACTTCTTTAAAGTAAAATGAAATAAAACACTTTTCAGGGACTTGTAAAATAATTTTCAAGGACCTTGTTATGTTAATAATGAGCATTCACTTTTGCAAAACAAAATAAAATTGACACATTAAATAGACTAAATTAAAATGTTTAATAAGAAATATTTCAAATTAAACATGCAAATATTTCAATTTTTAAGAGAATAGTAACAATAAAAATTTGTTACTAAATCATTCTGTTGTCAAATGGAACAAGCTCAATACCAACAGTTAGGTTGTGGGCAATTAAAAAAATGTCTGGGCAAAATTCAAGGACTAAACAAATTTCAGGATTTTTCAAGCAGTCCCTGGGAAAATAAAAAACCCTGCAGAATAGATATACATAAGTTAAAATACTGTGGGTTTCATTTCACTTCGACAACACTCACCTGCATTTTGAAAAAGTTAATTGTTTTAAAAGTTGTGTTTCAAACTGGTTTTTGATGCAGATTTCAAAAACCGATCTTATTTCTTTTCTACGAATGAGATATCTTTACATAAGAACAATTGTGTTTTGTTACATATACAAAATAGAATGACAAAATAGCACTGACGATCAAAACGAAAAATCTGAGAAGCTATAGAAAATTGATTTTTAAAAATAATAAATTACATATAATGAACTTTATAATTTGTCGGTTCTCGACTGAATGTTGACTAAAATGCAACTGATTTGAGAAGTGAGTACACCACCAGTTTTATATGCAATAAAAAATTTTCCGATAATTCTGGAAAGGTGTCGAAGCTCCTAATTGTTTCTGCAAATGCGAAGACAGTGAATCCAGCCTGTCTGGCTTCGTGTTGCCTGGTTCTGTGTTGTCTTTTGATGTAAATTTGTTTTGTCGACTGGAAGACGAGAAACTGATACATTGAATGCTGACTACTTTTTTATATAGTCAATGTTTCACCTGATCGCTGATAAATGATTTATACTCAATTTTTTCTTACACACCGAAAGAGCAAAAGGTCATAATATTCAAATATTTTTGTCCCATTTTTTTCATAAAAGATATTTTTAATTTTAAACTTTAAAATATGTTTAATAAAAATATTTTTAATTTTAAACATGTCCTACCTTTTCGCGGAGCACAGTTTGAGAAACACTGGTATATCACATAAAACAATACATTTTCATGTACATGTATTGAACTTAGTTCCAGTTATCAATCTTTTATATATCTATATCATACCTACCAACCCCAAAAAAAGAAATCTGGAGGATTTTTAGCGGCATAAAAACCTATGCTGCAGTTGAAAATGAACACAATAAATCACAACTGCAATAAAGATGGATACCTTAAAATTGATGTTTCCCAAAATCGACTTGACCAAAGAAAATGTTTCTAACAACCCACCACTGATTCCATGCTGGTCCTTTAATTTAAAAAAATTAATGAAGCATACCTTCTTTCACAATATGCATGAAATCTGTTTCTCAGTCGACTTGCCTAACGTAAATTTTTTGGTTGCTAAATGATTCCCTTATTTTATAATATCTAATCTTTTATTGGTTACCCCGATGTAGGGGCGCATTTGCCGTTTGAAAATTTCCCACATTCAAAAGAAAAACCCGAAAGATATTTTTTCCATCCAGAAGACCATGAAAAAAAGTGGTTTCATGGAAGACTTCCAGAAAATCCAGAAGAATTGGTAGGTATTCTGTATCATATTCTGAGCTGATTATGAGTTCTAGTATAGGAGCCTGAACTTTCATTACAAAATAGATCTCAATGTGCAATGGTATGTCCGGATACCTTATTCCTATTGTAACTACTAATGTGTTGTGCAAAAATAATAGTCATAGTGGTTGGTTCTTAGGTTCTTGAATGATATAACCACTTTTGAATGTACGTACACAAAAAGGCTATCATACGTACACAAAAAGGCTGTAATTGACATAAACAGTATCCGACGCCTTTACTATTTGGCTACAATTAAAATGTTATAATAAATAAGTGGAAGCAATTTATTTCCAAGAAAATGCCTCTTAAACAGAAATTTTATAGCATTCAAATTATTTATTTAACATTTTAGAAAGTAAGTTGCCAGGTACAGACAGCTAAAGATGTCATCACATTGAAACAGACTATTAATGAATAATTAAACTTAGCAATAACAATAAAAGAAAAAAAATGTTCATTTTTGAAATCAGGATAAAACCCCCTAAATTTAACAAATACCAAAATCCATGCAAGTCAGTTTAATTCAAAATAATATTTTATAGTAAGTTACTCTGAACATTTTATTAAAGGTAATCAATAACATTATAACATAAGTTTACATTATTTTCTTAATATCTTGGATAAATGTGATAGGCCTCAGTTTTCTATATACATATCTACAAACTATCATTAAACTAAAAATTCAAACTAGTTAAATGAACAAATTGTGTCTGTAATGTGAAGTTCATCATAACGAGGCTCAACTGTATAAACATGTCGAGTTTGAAACAATACCCCATCACTTATTCCACTATATTATTCATACTATGTTGACAAGCTAAATGAGTTATGTTTGGCACAGTAAACTTCATTTAAAATTGTTATGGAAACTTACTTGAATTGAACCAGAATGAACTTTTTCTGGATTTGCTGGGTACAACATAGGAGAATAATTTTCATCAGGAAACACTAGGTCCTCCAACCAAATGACAACGTATTCATCACCATCCAAATCTGAACCTGTAAATGAAATAAACTATACCTAAATAAAACATTCTTTGAATCACACCATACATATTTATTGCACAGGGTTCAAGCACCTTTCGATAAAACAAATTCCAGAAGTTTTCTAGAAAAACTCTAGTTTTTCAGGGAATATTCGAAATTTAATGGAAACTATCTGCCAGAAGTGTGATACAGGGTAGAGTTCATCATATTTTAAATCAAATTTTTTTTTTATGGATTTCGGCCAAAACGAAATTTTCAGTTTATAATACATCGAAATATACTCTTTAATGGCGCTAAGGATTATTAAAAATTGGAGGTTGTTGAAGATGTCTAATTTATGGACATGACGTGGACATTTTGAACTTTCCTCATAAGTCCTTGGTTTAACACGCATGGTTGTAGGATTCCTTTATATGAAAAGTAAAACATACAGCATAAAACCTTTTGAACCACAACTAGTAGCTAAGTAAATTTATTCAAAGTTTAAAAATTTTACATAGGCTTCATTCACAATGATTAAACTCATTAGAACGTTCATTTCTTTTCCGTGTTTCAAATAAAATTATTAGGTTTTATTGGGAGCTGCACTCAATAGCAAGAGACACTATCATTTTCATTCTTAACACGTACTTGGTTTCATTCATAACTGAATTAAAAAAGTGCTTTAAGGTGAAGGTGCTCAACGAAATGAAAACTTGTACTTGTTGACAATGTGTAATATTATTTTCTGGTTTTTTGTTCGGAACTAAATATTTTTTCTATTTTTAGCTGTAAGTTGTGGCAAATATCAGCGATCACAAGATAAAAAATAAGAATCACAAATTAATGCTTAAAACATATTTTTTCCTCTGCCGACATTTTTCTGTAGTTTAAATTCAATAAATATTTTTTAATGAATTGCAATTCATATTTATCACATGGAAAAACACCACAAAAGGGGGTTGTGTATTTAAAACTACATGCAAGTTTGAATGGAACTTTGCTGATATTGAAAGAACAATGTTAGAAATTATCCAAACTAGTAGGACTTTTGTAGTTGAAATATTAAACATTCTTTGTCCTGGTGACAGAAGGCAAGTTAGCCTACTTTACGAGTTGAAGCTATATTTAAGCAACTTATTATCTGTTAAAAGTTTGTTGAAGACTGACAAACAATGCTGAAGAAACGATCTAACACTTTTTGAAAAGTGGTAATCTATTACCTCTGCTTTTTCTGTACTCAGGACTCATTTTTAAAACAAGTTCTTTAGTTTTTGAAAGTACCACTAAATGGAATTTGAAGACAAATGTATATATATTACCTTAAAAAATTAGTCCTGAATTTCTTATAAAATTAATTTGTCATCCTTCTCTTAAAGATGATGAAATTCAAAAATGTCACAAGCCTGGTGCTAGTGTGGGGCAGGTAAAAAATATTGGTAGGAAAACTGAGTGCTAGAGTATTTGATGTAGATTTGTCATTTTTACCAATTCAGATACAGCAATTTTACAGGAAACGAACTTAGTCATTTGTAATACTCCCTCAAAATCAACTTTTGTAGTAGTTACCCAAGAGTAATCTTTCATAGTTTTGTCAAACAGGGGTAAAATGTATTATATGGATGGATATACATGTATAGGATTTATTTTCATCTCAAGTTTAACCCCCCTTAATCCAAGGCCAGCCGAAAGTTTGGTACAGTTGTGTCCTGAGGTTTGTTTACTAGTACGTGAAGTAGACTTGTCTATTATCATTACATTTACAGGTGTGCTTAAAGCCTCAATGTTGTATTGTCTGATAGAGTGTCAATAGAAGCCACTTCACCTCAGGCGAGTTGAAAGATGAGCATTGAGGAAAAACTTTCTCTTCACACACATATTGAGCAGGGCTATTGTATATATTCTTGCAATTCTTTAGCTAAAAAATAGCCTGTTCAAAAGTGATACATTGAAATGAAAATAATGCAGTCTGTTATAAGTGTATCAGCGAAAGATGCGTATACCATACCAGCGATTGAATCTTTGAAACCTAAAAGAACACTAATCACTAGAAGTAAATTGTAATGGGTCTCTCACAAAGAGGAACTTCCACTAGTTTATCACATTATGCCTTAAGTATGTATCACTTTCTATGGAAAGTGGGACATTCTCGAGAATTTCACACGAAAATACTCTGCAAGTGTCACACGTCTGCACTGTCTCACATTGGTCATTGCATTCTTTGTTAACTGATGGCATCTGGGTATACGGGAGATAACATATTATCCCTTCCTTTATCATAGTAATAGAATGACTTATAACATACTGCTCAGCAATCTGATTCGATTGGGGAATGAATGTTTCCCTCCTGACAACGGAAGATTTTCTGTTATTGTCAAAGCATCCCTCATGAAGGAATGGCTGCAACACTTTTTTCTTTGGTTTGAAACATTTCAATTTTGAATGTTATTTTCAATCTCCCACTTTCCAATCTTTAACCTTTATGATACGGCACCCAAATTTTGTTACTCGCCTCGTAGAACAACAGATTTCGCTTAACTTCCTTCCCCCTACAGAACTTGGGCGAGAGTCTTGTGTGAATGATTTTTACGACTGACCACCTAGAGCGCTTTCCTTTCATAGTGTTGTCCCAATGCCGCTCAATGGAAATTGGGGGGATGGTTGTTCGAAACACCTCTTGAGTTTACTACTTTTCACTATGTGCTCCTTTCTACCCCACTTGATGTACTAGGAACTGTATGAGGTCTGGATTAAAAATCGTTTAAAGTTAGGACAGTAGCAAATGCATACTCCAATTTTTTTTACTTATATTAGGATTTCAATGACTGATTTTGATTAGCACAAGTCATTTTTTCAAATTAAAAACAAGATTTTGATAGTTCATTTTTTAAATGGTCAGTGTGATTTTGTATAATCATTTACCTTCTTAATTATCATTCATAATATTTATATTTTGGTAAAAAATAGAGTGTAAAAAAAGTGTTTACATTACAAAAAAAATGAGATACTTTCTATTTAAATAATTAATACATAAACAAGCACATAAAGAGTACACTTATGTTTCGTTCTCTTTAGGAGTATTATTTTATTGCACATGATTAAAATTTTATGAGTTTGTTAAAAATTATTAAATAATGAAATGAATGTTTGCTTGACCGGTGGTATTCAATAGGCTCAATACCTTATGAAAAAAACTCTTACTACTGTGCTTTCAAAAAACTTTCTTTGCTGAACTGAATGTGGAACTCCCATCCAATCCTTGTTTTGAAATTTATTGAAAATTGTACACGTAGGAAAATAATTGGTTGTTATTTTAATAGATGTTGTAAAGGTTTTAATTCACTTTAAAATCAATTTTAGAATTCAGTCAGACAAGAGAAGATATATAAAATGACTAAATTTCCTTGTCAAGTGAGTATCATATGCACACCAGTCTCTAACATTTTGATCTAATTTTAATATTCTTATAGCGCTCAAGTTTCCATTGGATTTAAGAAAATCACTTCTTCAGCACCAAAGATTTTTATGTCACAAAAAAGATGTACAAACTTTCTTTATGAATATTGACTGACGATTTCATCAGTTATTTTTGCATATGGTTTAAAAAGATGATTGAAAAATCATCTTTAAATTAAAATAATTTGGAGACCATGGTTCCACCTAAAATATTGAATGTTTAGGTACAATCAAAACGTTGTAAAAATAAATTATTGGAGCAGTTCGAATAATTTTTGGCTAATAAAAAACATGGTCACATTCTACCATTATGTTATGGTCATGAAAAGTGAATGCTTCTTTTATATTAAAATAACGCCCTCATGCCCACATCTTACTTAGGTGTGTACAGGCATCACGACCCCGAGATACCCCTTTCTTTCCTTTCATTTTTACCCTAGTCTACCCTTCTGCTTTTTCATCCTCCCTCATTGTGTTGTCTGTCTTGTGTTTGGCGCAGCTTGACCAAATATGGCCCTTGTGTCATAAGACCCGAAACCAACCAACATTAAAATAACATAAATGCGTCAATTTTAATGTTTAGTAAATTTGTAAACTTAGAAATTTTAAATTTTCTGATTCTTCAATATACCCTTGTGCAAATCAGGTAAAAGTCAACTAATTCAAAATTGTCAATTTGTAAAGAGAAATATTTAAAGTGGAAAATTTCCTTCTCTATGTGGCCCATGAATATAACCAATCCTATGAATTTCTGCATTTCTGAAGCAGTCGTGGGTTTCCAATCTGATGAGTGTTTTCTCTTTGGAGAGTTTGCACGTATGCTCAAAATTTGTACTGCATATTTGTTAATTTCTTCAACTAAAATTCGTAAAACTTCCGAATTGAATATCAGGAGAAAATAACCAAGCTCTTGTTTCAGTTGTACTGGTTGGACTTTTGAGGAAAGCCCAACATTTACACTGAAGTCATAAACAGTTACTTCATCTGATGGTTCGGGAAATTTCCAATTTACATTTGGAAATTCTGTAGATGAGCTATCAACTACAAAAGTCTCTTGTTTGGACACAAGATCCATCTCAGGATGCTCAATTTTGCATTCGGAATCGCTATCGGCAAAATTTTCTTCGTCCAATTCCTTCAGCCTCTTTTTTCATTTTCACGCTGGCGACCTCCAAACTTCTCTTTACAACCATTTACTGGTGATGAGAAGTTCAACACCAACTAACTCCCTTATTTATCACCAACTTTTTATCTCCCACTGACATCATTTTAAAGACCACTCAGCCATTTACACCTGATGGTTCTAAATCTTTTAATTATGCCAGCTGCGCTTCTGTTTTTGGAATAACTTTTAGCTTATCCTTTGTCTCAATTTTTACAACATAGTTTTTAGCAATATACAAAGCCTTGAAATATATTTTTAGTCTCCCTTATGGAAATTCTATCATTTACACTGATTCAAAAAAGGGTTTCAGAATCTTTAAAATCGGAGTGTCGAAAACATCTTGTGCCAGATGCTATAGTTAAAATTCACGAAACATTAATCCAACGTAGCTACAGTATAGCCTTTTGTTGGATAACGGAACACGTCGTAATTGTTGGAAATGAACTGGGGGATGCTACAGTCAAAAATGCCCTGACTCCACTAAATATTCCCATTCCATACGATGATCTCCGACAAATTGTCCGGGACATCCTGTGGAGTGACTGGAGCATGCAGTCACAAGCTCCACAGTATCCGGCCAACCATTTCATTATGGCCTGCATTACAAATACGACACTCTGACGTAATTTTAATTAGCCTACACATCAGACACATGTGTTTTACTCACAGGCATCTTTTATTAGGAGAGACTCCACCTGTGTGAAGTGAGTGTGCAATTCCTTTTACCATATTTTAATTGATTGTCCTGTTTTTAATTGTCACCATCAGTATTATTTTTATAAAGCAATTTTAAACTTACAAGATGTGGTTGGGGAAAATCCCCACCAAAATCTATTTAAATTTTTACAAAAGAAAAAAAATTTTGAATTGCATCTGATTTTTTTTCTTTCATGTTTTAAACTTCATCAAAACTTTTTAGTTTTATGTTCATAATGAAGATGGTCTTATCCTTTCATGTTTATTTGATCATGATTTTATTATGAATGAGTATTAAAATACTATTATTTTAACTAAATTATTTTATTACTGGATAGTTTTTGAATTACATTTTTCTGGGTCGAATTTTATCTTGCGTGTGGCACAGCTTGTCCACTAATGCACCTTGCGCCATAAAACCTAAATCAACCATCCAATTCCTTCATAATTCAATCTATTTCTTCCTGTGTTAAACCTCTAGAACAGGCCAACACGCGGCCCGACACATTAAATTGTGCGGCCCGCCGCGGGCGATTTTATATTTCTATTGAAACTTTTATTTTTCGTTGCATGTATACAAAAAGGATCAAATAAATGAAAATTTGAAATAACGATAGAAAATTAAATTTTAAATTAACGATAGAAAACCACGTAAAAAAATTTAATATAAATTGCGCCAGTAAGTGATAATTTCGCCAAGGGGTAATCTTGGTTGTGTATGGAAGCCGGCAGTCAAGGCTGACTCGAGACACTAGTCTAGACACGCTTGGGTCTGTCATCATTTCGTTATCCACTGCACGAACGAAGTTATTATTTCAAGTGAATCTCTGTTTATGTGTTAGGTTTGTTTTTGACTTACTGGCGTGTTTACTAAGTTTTTGTGTGTGGTGCTGATAGTTGAATAAAAGTGACATCTGAAGACATCCAAAGAAAGTTTAAAATTTATTCAAGTGAGTATATTTTTACTAATGCAAGTAAATTTAAAAATTGCAAGAATTTAATAAAATGTTAAATTGATAAAAGTTATAAATTTTCAAGTTTCAAGTGATCACTATTTGCATTAAGTTTAAAAAGTATTGGTATTGGTATTTTTACCAGGGCTTCGAACCGGAACTGAACCGAAAACCGGAAAAATTGCGGTTCTTTAACCGTAAACCGAACCCCAAAAATAGTCCACCTCTGAACCTGAATCGAAAAAGTTATTTTTTCTGTACCAGTTTTCAGTTGATTTATACTTATTTCAGTTCAGACACAAATTTTTAACTAAGACTTTCAAACTCTCTTTTTTATCTGCCGCTCAAATACAGAAAAGAGTAGCTGACTGCGTGCGCCTTCAAGGACTATTTATTGCATTTTAAGCAAAATTCCGCAGAATCCACTAACTGGCATAAAACATTGACAATTCTTTCTTTCGACACATTCCATGCGAGAATTCAAAAAGGATTATGAACTTTACAATCAATAATCATTTATAATAAAAGTATTACGTACTTTATAATTTACATAAGGTGATTATCAGGTTGTGCAAATATTTTCCGCTATAGGTTGAGTGCTTGGTAAGCAAATCTAAGGTACAGGGTATTTTTGTAAATTTAATTCATGATAATTTATTTCACAAATTAAATTTTTATGAAAATTAAAAAAAAAAGATCTCTTTAAAAGACTTTAATGACCCCTAGACACCCTAGATGACAACATTTTAATGTAAATCTAATTGCAATCGGAGAGTAGTAAAAAAACTGTTCGAATATACATAAACCGATTCAAACAGGTTTACGTACTATTGATGACACGAACAGGAACAGAACCGAATTTCAAAAATTTCAGTTAATAGAACGAAAACAGGAACGGAAACATTACGGTTCGAAGCCCTGATTTTTACATAATTATAATACACAATTAGAAAACAAGAATACTAAATTTATTTAAAAAAGTAAATTTTTTGCTCTGTGTAATATACCAATATTCTCCAACTAACATTTATTTGAATTTTTTTGGTGCATAACAAGGATGAATTCAAAGAGAAGAAAAGTTGTTGATGAAAACAGGAAATTTAATGATCGTTGCGAAAAAGATTATTTTTTTCACAATGCAGAATTCAAAATTAATGTGTTTAATTTGTAGAGATGGTCACTGTATTTAAGGAACATAATGTTAAAAGACATCATGAGACAAAACATATTGAATATGTAAATTTCAGTAAAGAAGTAAAAAGGTTTAAGTTAACTGCGCTTAAATCGCATATGAAAGCTCAGCAAACGATGCTTGATTCATTATTACAACAACCATCTACCATTGTCAAAGCAAGTTATTCTGTTGTCATGTTGATTGCAAAGAAAATGAAACCATTTTCGTATGGTGAAATGGTAAAGGACTATTTGGAAGCAGTTATAAAAGATGTTTTGCCCGATAAAAGAAAATTATTTTCAAGTATCAGTCTTTCACGCCAAACTATATGTCGTCGCATTGATGACATTTCAGCTGAAATCGTAGTAACTTTGCGAGATAAAATTAACCAATTCAAAGCATATTCTTTGGCATTTGATGAAAGTACAAATATCTCAGACACATCTCAACTTGTGATATTTATTCGCAGTGTGAATGATTCATTCCAAGTGACAGAAGAGATGTTAAATCTTTTACATTTAAAAGACACAACTAGAGAAGATGTTTTCCAGGTGATTGAAAAATGTTTATCCGAAAATAGCTTAAATTTTGAGGGTCTTTCAGGATTAACAACAGATGGCACACCTGCTTTGGTAGGTAAAAATAAGGGAGCTGTAAAATTACTTATGGATAAGCTAGATTGCAGAGGCATTAAAAACAATGATATTTTTATTATTCACTGATATATCAACAAAATTTATGTGCTCGAGTATTATCCATGAATCACGTTATGAAAGTAGTTATAAAAATAGTAAATTACATTCGTTCACATGCTCTTCGGCATCAGCAATTCAAAGAATTCCTTAGCGAATTATCTTCTGAATATGGTGATATCATATATTTTAACAATGTTAGATGGCTAAGTCATGGAAAATGTTTAAAAAGATTTTTTAATTTACGGGAGGAAATAGATATGTTCATGAACGAGAAACAAGAATCAGTTCCTGAATTAAGTGATGATGATTGGTTGTTAGACCAATGCTTTTTAGTGGATAACAGAAAAACGTAATCAGCTAAATAAGGACTTGCAAGGGCAAGATAATTTAATAATCGATGCTTGTAATTTCATCAAAGCTTTTAAAAGAAATTATTGTTATTTCAGTGCCAACTTAGAAATAATAATGCTCAACATTTTCCGCTGTTAAATAACTTCCCAAAAAGCCAACCTAAGAATTTCTCGAAATATGCTAATGAAATAAAGAAACTTATATTTGATAGTCGTTTTTCAGAATTAGCAAAATATAAAATGTTTGAAATATTTTCATGCCCATTTCATGTTGACGTGAATAGTGTTCCTGAAAATCTGCAAATGGAGTTAATTGAGTTACAGTGCAACAACGAAATGAAACAAATTTTTGCGTCCACGCAAAAATTAAATTTTACAATACTTATATTACATCCAAGAGATATTCCAACTTAAGATATTTTGCACAACGAGTTGTAAGTGCTTTTGGATCTACATATGTTTGAAACATTTCTTTCGAAGATGAAATTTAAAGAGTTCATCACGTGCTTCATTAACTGATGCCAATTTAGAAAACCAGCTACGATGTGCAATGTCGAACATAAATATAGATTTACAAAAAATTAAGTGAAGGAAAGGATAAACAAATATCTCATTAATTAAGACTCGAGAGTTCATTATATTTGAATCATAGTATAACAATAAAATTTTATTCATTTTGTATTTGTATTATATTTTTAAAAAGCATGTTTACCTAAAGTGCAGCCCACTGTAACGTTACTCGTCATCAAAGTGGCCCGTGAAACCATTTGGGTTGGCCAGGCCTGCTCTAGAACGTTGAGCCATTTCAGAAGTAATATTTCTATCTACGAGGGATATTCCAAAAGTAAGGGCCGTTTGCTAATAAAAAGTCGTTGGCAGCACTGATTGGAGTTTCGCTCTCCCAGTGCCCTCTATTGGTTCATCAGACACCAACCGGACGGGCTGTTGTCTTTTGTTTATATTTGGCACAGCAAAACAATGGCATCGAAAATAAGCGATCCGGACAGTTGTGAAGTGCGTTCGGTTATTCGTTTTCTAAATACAAAAAGTGTTAATGCAGCTAAGATTCACCGTGAATTGAGTGAGATCTATGGACCTGGTGTTATGAGTGAGGGAAAAGTGAGAGTGGTGTCGAGAATTCAAAAGGGGCCGTACAAACGTGCACGACGAAGAGCGAAGTGGATGACCCAGAGTTCAGATAGATGATCTTGTCCAACAAGTGGATGAAAAAGTCCGGGTTGATCGACGCTTCATGATCAAAAAAGCGTTCTCGTGGATTTCATGGAACCCGGTACAACAATAACAGCAGCTGTGTACTGTGAAATACTCGTGAAGCTCAAACGTTCCATTCAAAACCGCCGGTATGGGATGCTATCTTTGGGAATCGTCCTTCTTCATGACAATGCGTGCCCTCACACGGCTGCCCGCAGTATTGAAAGCATTCAACAATACAGCTGGGAACTTTTTGATCACCCTTCCTAGTCCTGACCTCGCACCCAGTGACTATCACTTGTTCCTGCATTTGAAAAATTGGCTTGGTGGACAACAATTTGACGATAGCGAAAGTCTGAAATGGTGCAACTCCCAGGCAGCGACTTTTATGCAGAGGGAATAAGAAAACTCGTACCCAGACACACCAAGTGCTTGGAATTGAACAGCGATTATGTAGAAAAGTAAACAAAGGTTTAATAAAAGAAAACTCATGAAAACCAAGGTGATTTAGAAAACATTTTTTATTTAATGACCAAACGGCCCTTACTTTTGGAATACCCCTCGTATTATATTAAAATCTAAAAACGCAGACAAAAAAATTTCGTTAGGAGTGAAGGTATTTAGTGTTATATCAATTGAACTAAAAGTAGCATTGAATGAGAAAAGCGCTCCCATAAATGCCTTTCGTACTTCTTGCCATATTCTTTAGCATGAGATATATCACAGGCACCACTTTCTATCTTTCTCAAAGAGTTCACACAATGATAGACAGGGGAGGCACCCAACAAAAGGAAGGACCCTTTCAAAGGTCAGTCGCTGACAGCTCGTAAATGGTGATCGATGTCAGTACTTAAAAGGAGGATAAATTCCAAGGTACAGTGTGAGTACCAAGCCGATCTAAGAAGGAAAATTCTCACAGTACAACTTTTGTACTTGCTGTAGTCTAAAGGTTAATTAGTCCTCGTGTTGAAAAAAATTAATGTAGAGCCAAACCAACCTGCTTTTCAGTATTATATATTACACAATAGTTAGATGATATTCAAATCCGCTTACTGTTCGATATGGCGACAAATATAATTGCTTGCATTATTTAGACTTCCGGTTTTAGTATTTAATATTCATAAACAATATTTGTATTCGAAAAATTTCCAATAAGTTTTAATACTTTACTCTATAAATTTTCTTATAATAGATATTTATTCTGATATACAGAATACCTGTTAATGAATATTTAAATTCTGAATATATTGAACAACAAAATTGCCGCATTCATGTAATTTTAATCTAAAAGTCTTCATTTTTCATGATCTTAACATGATGTTTAATCTTATTAGTTCAAAATTATTTGTAATGTTTGTTTTAGAAAGAACCATGGTCCTATAAGTATTTTAAATTTAAATACTGTTTCTCAATCATCTTTCAAACCATACGTAAAATTACCTATGATTCTGTGGGTCAATATTCATAGAGAAATTTGTTATTTATAAAAACCGAAATGATTTTCTAAAATCAAATGGGAACTCTCTTCATCACTATAAAGATATTAAAAGTAGACAAAATACAATGAATGGAAACAAAAGTGAAACTTGTGTTCATTGACCACACTTGTGTTCATTGAAGTGATATTTCTGGGGTTTGTTCACACTGAATTAATTTTGTATTTCTAAATTTTGCCTAATGTTTAGTTGTAAGTTATGGCAACTATGTGAAATCACAAGATAAAAAATAATCTTTAGAAAAACGTTTTCACCCTTTTTGAAATTCGCAATGTTGTACGCCAGGTGCAATAGTGCTGCAAGTTAAAATATATTGGTAGATAAACTGAGTGAGAGACTATTCAACCTAGATTCATCATTTTTAAATTGAGTTGAGCAATTTTAGAGGAAAAGAACTTAAGAAAAACCTTTTCCCCACCCAAAAACCCCTCAAAATTGTCTTTTGTAATAGTTACCTTACTGTCATTTTGTAGTTTTCTCAAACAACTGGGTCACAATGTATGAGAAATGTATAATATGGATTGATATGCATGCATAGGATTTGTGTTCAAAGCAAGTTGTAGAAATTATAAAAATGTCGAAAAGGCGTTAAAAATTATTTTATTCACACTTAAATGATTTGGCATTTTTCTATGAGAGAAAATTGATTATTCTGGTCACTTTTCAATCTTATAGTAAACAAATTCAACCAAAGTAAGGTCGGGTAATTCTGCTAGCCCTACCAAAAAAACACCTTTCAACTACATAGATAACTTTTTATTCTACATCAAGGTCAAAGTTAAACTTTTTTCTTCCAAGTGTGACCACTGACCTCCCAGTCTTCCATAGTAAAAGGGACAATATTGAAAGACTATTTTTGAAGGAGACCCAATGGATGAGCAGCTACTACTCCTAAGAATGACAACCACTAACATCCATGTGCTTGCAAATTGTGATTTGAACACACCACCTACTGGGTGGCAGACAATCCCTATGACTACTATACCAGTTAAATTAAATAAAATATTTAAATAACAAAAATATTAAATCATGACACAGATGTAAGGAAACAAGTATTAATATATATAAAATTTAAAGAAAGCACGATCAATATTTATACTGAAAACTAGAGATTATGCACAAGGTATTATATAATTAAATTATCAATAAGAATGTAATATTTTGACAAAGCCAGTAATGTTTAATTTTTTAATTCCATTTAGAATTATTAATCAAGATGTAGTTTTGAACTGTGAGGTTTGAGTATTTAAATTCTGTACAACCGAGTTTTTGTGAGATTACTGAGAGGTATTTTTTAATTGTGAGATTTGTTAATTGGGCTTACTATTCTGAGTATTTTTAGTTGCAAATATTCATGACCAATGAAGCATACTAAGTGAGTATATTTCAATATGCACTTATTGTTTAAGATTACTCAGCAGAAGATAATAAGCACTTGAATAGCAATAAGTGATTTCTAGAGCCCATTGCATTCTTATCTCAATGGGCTTTACAGCAAGTTATGCGACAAAAAGAGGAATAAATGAAAGATATGCAAAACAAATTATATACAAATTGGAAAAGCTTATGCGCAAAATTTATAGATAAGATCCATGTAACAAACAGGGACTTTTAAGGATTGAATAAAATTTTGATATTTTTAGGGAGATTCAAGTGTTTTGGAAAAGAAAAAGAAAATTCAAATACTTTTCAAGGACCATAGGAACCCTATGTTACTGCTGGGAAACAAACTTGAGGAAGGCAATAAAGGATTCATTAACTTGTGATTTTTTTCTCCATTTGACCATGGTTTTAATACCCCTTTAGGACTGTTGATACCATATTGGGACTTTTAAAATTCATTAAATTGAGGCTTATAAAATCACGCTTTCACTGTATATCATATGCAATTCATAGTTTTCATCACTAACAATTTTGGTATGCATTGTGTACTGCAGTCAGTGCATTAAATTTATCCATAATATAACCATTGATATTTGTGGGCATTGAATACTTCTACCATACCTGCCATTTCATCAGGGTGAGGTCTATCACCATCAGCAGGAAATACAATACAATCCTTGATATGATGAAGAGCTTCGACATTAACGGCTTGTAATTTTCTTACATCACCTGGATGCATACATGGGTTTTTAGTGACGACAACAGTACCTAAAAGACAATAAACATGCTTAGAGGATGTTCACAGAATCAATCTATTCCTATTCTTCCCCCAAGATATTTTGTCCAATGAGATCTTGCCAATTTTGCTTACTGAGATATTTATTAGGTAACCAAAAACGTTCTGACTTTTCAGTAGAGATCACTATAGCAGCTGATTTTATTGCAAATAAATTTGTATAGTTCAACATTTTGGGTGTTGAAAAGTTTGAATACAAGTCTCATTCAGGAAAGTTTCGCTACATTTAGTTTGATTTTTTTGTGAACTGCAACATGTTTAAAATGTCTATTATATCCTAATATTATTCAATGGAAAGTGCTTTATGAATTCAAACTCAGCACAAGATTGCTGAGGTGTATTGCAAAATAAGCATTGCATTTGGAAGCAATATTGTAACATATCGTACAATTATTTGGAAGCAATATTGTAACATAACTGTACAAAGGTAGTGTTTGTGCAGTGTGTACCTCTACGACAGTTGCTCTTTAATTGGCTTAATGGTAACTTTTGATATACTTGGAAAGCGACAAGAACGTTACCAACTTCTCAGTTATGTTTGATCTCTTGACGCTGGCGATAAGATATCGCCAGCGTTCCTTTTGACAAACCACTTTTTAAGTAACTAGGATTGTACAGTAATTCTCTGTGCACTTAGGTTAGACCAGAAATTTGAATCAATGTCAATAACTATAATTATAGTCCATTAAAATTTTACATTTTTGTGTGAGTCAAGACAGGTAGTACAAAAAAAATTCTGCTAAAAAAAAGAATCACTAGAAGATCTTCTGTCATTAATGATAGAGATTTGAAGTAAAGAAACCATCAGTTTGCATCTCCATCAACTTGAGGAGTGGAAGTTCAGTTAGTGGGTCCTAGTCAATGAGCAGTAAATTTCAAAGGCTTACCATCAGCTCTTCACATATAGCCCATCATAAAAGTAAAATGTTTTTCGATTTCTTGTTGATATGTGATGAAAAATGGATCCAGTACTCCAGCAACAAGAAGACACATCATTGACTGTAGTCAAAAGAACTAACTGTCCATTTGCAAAGTCTTCACTCCATCCTAAGAAGCTAATGCTTTAAAATGCTTGATATTTCTGGATAGCTTCTGATACATTTCTTGGTGAGCTTAATCAATGTTTACAAGTAACATAACTCTAAAATGACACAGCAAAAAGGCTACATTATTTTGTTCTACCTTCAATTTTTCAGCTTTAAGAATAAAATAACAGTGATTTCCAGTAGCATAAAATATTACAAAGTATAATACAATATAAAGAAACTGACCTTCTAAAATACGAGTGGGTGAGGAAATATTCCCCAATTCTTCGGAGTATTGTACAAAGACTTGGCCATATTTTAAAACTTTGTGTTCATCCATAACACCCAGCATGTTTCTTCCATACTCAGCAGGAATGGCAATTCTGCTTTTTGAGCGCAACAGATCTGTCAGGTAAACGTAACACAAGTTTCATATCAAGAATTAGAATTACATAGAAAACCAAAAATATGGTATCAATGATAAATATTCGAATCTATACTACAAATCTGTGACGAAGACAAGATTTCATTTTGAAAGGGGTCGAAAGTTAGATTTAATTTTTATGCCAACTGTAGATTTTGATCACATGAAACTTTAAAAGTGTTTTTCTGTTGACATCTCATATTTCCTAAAAGTGAGAGAATGTTGTACATTTCTTTAAAATAAGAGAAAATTGCACCAAAAGTGGTGCATTTTGATAGATCCAAGTATAGAAATGATATTACATTTATTAGTTTGATAAATGTCTATAATGATAATACATAACAATAAACAAGTACCTTAACCATGTTTCTTGAAATTCATTTTTTCTTTTTGAAGCAATCATTAACTTAATAAGTGCTATAATTCTTTAAACATAGAAGTATTTAATGCATTTATATTTAATTTATTAAGTGACATAAATTAAGAAACCAACACTTTGGACGGGGCCTAGAATGTATCCTCTGGTCACTATACTTTCTGGGTGAGGGTTTAACTGACCCACAGGTAGGTACACTGTGGGTCAGCCACAACAAGCACACAAGAATTTGTCGCATGCAAAAATTGATATTTATTAAGTTACCCATAATAAAAGTAGCCAGTACTACAATCAAAAGACATTCATGACACAAAGCTCAGGTGTCTTATTAATTTTGTTTATGAAATCAAATTAATCCACCAAAATTAATTTTACTTAATCTCAATCTACCAAAACTTCCATTTTTTCAAATGACTAACAGAATTGTAGAAAAGCCACCAAACAATATCAAGGAGCTGTTAACATGTAAAATTGCAAAGGGAATACATGTTTTTCATAGCTTACCAATAGCTACTTTATAAACAGATAACAATAGTGAGCGGAAAAAAGGCTCTTTAGTTAGACATATCCCAGACATGAGAAGCTTTTTGTAAGGGTAATCTAAAGTGGTGAGGTTGGACATCATTCTCCAAGCCTTTTTTTCATAGATCAGGGAATCAGTCAAGTCAAGAACCATCTTCTTTTGCAATTTCAGGAAAACATTTGCTGGTACACCTAATTGCTCCAGAATTGATATCAAAGGCCTATTAAGAAACAAACCACCTAGAAAGATAATTTACAAGTGATTTAAGATAAATTCTTGATTGAGATTTATTGAAAATGAAATTACAGATAAAAATAAGTTTTTAACTTGTTACAATCTAAAGATTAATTTTCATCCCTGAAACTTCCAATTTTCTGTCATAATTTAGCTTTTAAACATTTCTCATACCTGCCTCATTTGCATGTAATACTAATTTCATAATTAATATTGCATATTATAAATTAACTTCAAAAATAAACATTAAGTTGATTTTGTTGGGTTCTTTAAAGGTAACATAATAAAACATTTCAGCATGATAGGAAGATTACATTGGAAGATATGAATAAAAGTGCGGGAAACCAATGTAACAATTAAGTGCCCCAAATTTTTTTCACCCATTTTCTAGAAACGCTAACCAACTCTTTTACGAGATTGCACAATTCATGAAAAGTCGAGTTATTTAGGAATTATTTAACGTTTGAATATTTAATGCTTGTTTCATGTTATATGTAGTTGTAACACGAAACAGACATGTTGCAAAAATGTTGGTCATCCTCAACCAACCACTCATGCCAATGATTTAACATTTCAAAATGCATGCAATTTAATGAGCTTGCACAATCATATAACATAGATATTTGATGTTTCAAGAATCCAAAATGCATATGGAACTGTTGTTTTCAGTAATGCACAATTAACACACGCAATAAAAAACACTGAAAAAATGTGCGATAAATATTATTCAAGTTCCTATAGATGCTGAAAATCCCAACACCTCAATTTCTACATGCAGTTAGTTATATAATATTTAAAATAACTCCTATTAATCAACCACTAACATAGATTTCCACTTTTTAAGAAGCCTTGTGATAAAATTAATTTGGAAAAATCACCTTTTAATAATAAAACTTCTTAGTAATTTATTTTTAAACAGACAAACATGCAATTTGTTTCTAATGTGCAACAACTTTGTAAAATATTAAGTTTAATAAGATATTAGCACTCTTATTTAGTCATTCAAAATTGTTATTGTAATTCCTTGACACAAATAAAAATTAATAAATATATCATCACATGAACTGGAATGAGATATGTGCATTGGTCAATAACTGGCCAAACCACTATTCGAAACTTGGAGAATAAATATTTTACTAAGCTAACAAATATTTAAAAAATTATACTATAACTGCAATATGCTGCTTCTTCTATCTTAATTGCTGATTTTTCATCATTGATATATAATTGGTCATAACCAGCATCTGCATGCAGGACTCCTGTAAAATCTTTTAGGTGCTCAAACAGTCTTCTTCCTTTCCGATCAGGGCTATAAAAATAGCAAACTGCACATGCAATTATTGCACGTTAACTGAAACTGAACCATATTCTTAACTTATATCTAATAAATTAGTTGACCTTTAATATAACATCTGTTCTAGTTCCAAGTCTACTGCCCACTTTATAACAATAACAAATTTTAATGACCATCCTTACCAGACACAAAGTAAAAAAATCTTAAAGTGTAATTATAAATTGGAGACAGGGATTTTTTGATGAATAATGTGCATGAATTGATCAATGATTGGCTGGTTCACTCAGCAAATCAAATAAAAATAAACTAAATATAAGAAAAGAAAGCAAAAAATACTCACGAGGAGCACTAATTTTTACAACTTCCAAGAAGTTAGAATTGTTGCATGAGAACTTATCCATGCTTGGTCGAATAACTAATTTTCTACCTCCCAAATTTGGATTAATCGCAACCATACCCTTGCATCCTTTAAATCTTATCTGAAATGCAGTTGGCTCATACAATTGTTCTGTGCAATCAATTGTTGATGGCATTCGCTTTTCTAAGCCTTTTCTTACCTTTATAAAAGAAATGTAATAAAATGATTAATACATTTTTTTAAATTAATTGAAAATTTTCAATTTAAAACCAAGTTTGAGGAGCATTTGTTGATAAAATCAACAAAAAATCAGTTTCCATTACAAGATAATATAAAATTGATCATATATCACTTGAAATGTATTTATAAAAGATTTAAGTTCAAGTAGAATTTTTATAAAATAAATCTTTTATAAATACATTTCAAGTGATATATGATCAATTTTATATTATCTTGTGATATGAGAAACTGATTTTTTAATCCTTACCAAATAGCAAATACAAAAATCTTTCAAGTGCAAATTTGATCAAGGGGAATCTTTTCAAGAATTTGTGCTAATTGATCAACTACTGGCTTGTTTACTATTAGATCAATATTTCCTAATATCCATATCTTTAAACTGCTGCTCAAAATAATTTTGCAAATTTGTGGTTTTTGTGTAGATAGGCTGATCACATTTCCTTGAGACAAAAACGGGGCATTGAGATGGCAAAAATAGAACACTGATTATATAATATTCTATATTCATGAAAAAGTAAGAAAAAATTTTATCACATAAACATATTGTGTGTGTGAGCTCAGTATTATTCATTACTGACCAAACCCATGAAAAAATTTAGGTTGACGTAGATGTGGATTGTACTTCACCACAATTTTATCATAAATATTTCTCCCATGAAATAATGCAGCAAATTTCCACTCACTCCATGAAACAATTTTGTCTTACAATTAACATAATCCTCATTGCCTCAATACTTAATTATAGGAATATAGTTTATAAATATTAATTCATGATTTGGCCACTATTAAAGCATATTCATTGTTTTTGTTTTCATTAAAAATGGAGGAAATTCAAATTTTCATTAAAACGTCAGGACGGGCTGAAAATATGACAAAACCAGTACTGTTCTGTTCAAAATGGCATGTATGGTCAGCTGGTGCACCAAGCCAACAATATGTAAATATTTGTACAATAATGGGGAAATAATAATGTAAACATAATTTATATACATACATCTACAGCTAAATCTTTTGAAATCATTCCAATCCCATCTGAATAAATATATTCTTCATTTTTAGTTGAAATATCATCCCATTTATCAACTTCTTCTTCATTCAGTTCTATCTGTACAGCCTCTTCAGAAGAGGAAAAACATTGCCCCATACGAGCCATATATTTGGCAACATTCCTTATACGGCTAAAGTCTCCCATCCATTTACGTATGTCTGCAGCAGATCTCCCATTATAGTCTTTTGCATGCATCCAAAGACCATGTTCTCTAAGTTGGCTGTTAGAAGCTGCAAGCACTTCATAGCACCTAGGTCCAATCCAAATTTTCTTATTCAACATGTTTTTAATACCACTCATAAATTCATCTTTCCTGCTGTGATACTGGACTGCAAATGTAAGTTTTGAGAAATTATCATCTTGTATAGACACTCTCAGCATATGATCTGAACCAAATTCACGTATAATGCGATTATCGAAGTGCTCTGATGGCGGCAAGCATATGGTTCGTGAAGGTGTTATGATGAGGCGGCGAACAAAGCACATGCCTTCAGGAACATCGAGCTTGGGTACATTGATT
Source organism: Meta bourneti (assembly GCA_933210815.1). NCBI lineage: Eukaryota > Metazoa > Arthropoda > Arachnida > Araneae > Tetragnathidae > Meta > Meta bourneti. The sequence goes on from OW119928.1 coordinate 66,761,821, forward strand.
GAGTAGTATTTAAAAAGTTTATCAAAGGCCACCTCAAAGTCAAATACATCTTTCCTATTAATAAATTCACTTATATGATACAGAGCATTAACAAGAGCATCAATATTCTTGCTAGCACACTTCTTTAGAATGTCTTTCCTGAATTCCCAATGATCTACCTTGACAAAAACATCCTTTAAACTGTACTTTAATATGATTTGGTCTCGAATTTCCAACGAGAAACCATTTATTACTTCCCAAGCATACTGGCTAGCAAATTCAGAATCACTCACGTTATTTCTATCTATAAGGTCATCAAATATTTCATTATTGCAAAAGAAACTGTCAAACTCTTTGAGATTCTTTCTTGGAAAGGTAGTTGCAACTGAAGAATAGAAGAAAATTGTATTAGCAGCACAACGCTGGATCAATCGCTCAATAATACTATTAACCCTATGCTTTTTGGCAAAGACTACTTTAAAGACAGAACACCTACCAATGTCATAAATGGGGACTAAAGATTTATTGCATCTACATCCAAAATCTAACGACCGTTCCCATCTCCTGTCTTGGTATTCTTGATCAGAAGCTAATGCTTGATTTCTGTTGTCTCCTTTAATTTCATCATTATCTCTTCCCTTCTTCTTTTCATTGTAAATAAAAGGAAAGTTCTTCAAAACAAAAAACAACTGCACTCTGTTTTTATCTGGAACATCAACATCACTTATAAGCACACGAGAAATTGACTTATAATACACAACAAATTTCTGAGTGTGCCCCATGTTACGGCACCTATGATTGTGCTGTTGGCAAGCGTACAAAACAAAAAATCTGCGGCTGTGCAAAAATGTGCTCATGAGCTCTCTGTCATTTGATGAGTTTGCATAATGGTAATGCTGCATGAAATGTTGCATACTCGGCAAAGTTCCAAATGCTACTTCTTTTAAATCAACATCAGGATGAAATTCTTTGCCTTTATTTTGCAGTGCAGACCGATTAGCTAGTCTGAGCCATAAATGTGCCAAAGCATTTTTCTCATTACACCAATCCCTTCCTATCTTTTTAAATTGATCACCAGGGTGAAAGTCATTTTCACAGTCATAGTAATCGAGATATACATCTATCTCATACATCTCTGCTTTGTAAATGAGGTCTACATCAATATTTCTAGGATCCTTTATAGTTACCTTACATTTTAAGTCATTCCTCTCGTGATAGTTCTCAAAAAACTTTATCCCATCTCTTTTCACTTGGTCAATACCAATTTCATTTTTCCTGAAAACTACTATCAGCTTTAAGGAGACAGGATTATTTTCCATGATGAAATTTGGTCAATTAATTACACCATTTGTTAGAAACCTACAAGACAAAAAATTATTTATTAATATAAATCTACCCGATGCTAAAGTTCAAAAATGCATTTAAATATTTATTTATTTCTGGACTTGTACAAGTGTACTTAATATAATCTACAAGCCCTTGATAAACTATTGAATGTTTTTTTATGAAGCATTCCTTCTGATTGAAAATAGCAAAAAAAATGTTACAATTTGGGGTAAAATATGACATGTGAAAAATTGGAAGGTCATCACGACTCTTATTATGTTCATTGAAAGGTTCTTTGCAGAAATAAGTAATGTCAGTTGCAGAGAAAACAATACTACAACAGAGAAAACATGTCAATGTTGGTCAATACAGCATTAGAACTATACGAGTATACATTGAAACATGTAAAATTAGAATTTTTGGATAATTGAAATTTTTTGCCTCCACTGAATTTTTATTTTAATGTAAATCAGCATGTTTAGTTCAAATTAAGTTTTGGATAATTCTAATATTTTTCATACAAAAGTTTGCTTTACCTTTTTTTTCCTAAGAGTGGCAGCAGAAAAGGGGTAACTTAGAGATGACATTCTTTCTAGGAATACATTTGGAGCACATATGTACAAAAACATCTGATCATCTCCATGGTCTCTAAAACTTACACATTTTTAGCAGTGGCTTACCGCATTTCTTGCACTAGTGGTTTTTGGCTTGTGCATCTCTTAAATTGTTTTGCAGTGATTAAGTTTATTGAAGAGTTTACTCTGTTGGTAAAGCTTTGATACACATTGGTGGCAACGTTTTTGGTGCACTTTTTGTAGTGAGTTATAGCAGGTAGACATCTTTTATTCCTACTTTTAGGGCAACCTCAACAAGTGGAAAGTTAAAATTTTCATTTCTAATAATCTAGAATGTTCTTTTCATTTCCGTTAAATTGTCCTTTGATTTCACTGTTTTTTATTTCCAAATTATTTTCTGTTTCATGTAATTTTTTTAGAATTAAAATATTCAGCTTGATTTTAGTCACGGCCTAGTGCAGTCGCAGTACGTTGTACTGTTTATTGCTATTTTCTATTTTTGAAAATCGTTATCTTTTTCTATTTTAATATGCCTTCTGTATTTAGTGTTGTAGATAAGTTTCAGGGTGTTCTTTTGCAAAATTTGAAGTTTAATTTTTCTAGTTATAGGACAACTTTAGGAAGTGGCTAATCATTGATTTTGTATACATTTCTGTCAGGTAAGCAGCTTTTTGGATCTACTTAACGAATCAAGATCAATTAAATCTGATTTTTGTGCGATAAATGCAACGTTTCGATGAAGTTTGCTGAAAAATTCACTTTCACACTTGGTTTTGTAGAAGTGTTCATGATAGAAGGTTAATTATTTTCCATTAAGAAAAATGACATTTTTACTGTTTCTGTTAATTATTTTCTGCTAACACTTATTATTTTCTGTTAAGAGAAATGTTTTTTAAGAAGTTTTTCTTTGTTAACATAAAAAAATGTACCAAAAAATACACCAAAAGTGTTGCCACCAAAGTATGCATATACACTGAAGTGCCAAAAGTCATGGGATACCAATAAGCAAATATACAGATGACAGTAGCATCGCATAAGAAATGTATAAATGAGCAGTGCATTGTCAGGGCTTTCATTTGCACTCAAGTGATTCATGTGAAAAGTTTTCTGACGTGATTATGGCTGCACGACGGTAATTAACAGGATTTGAATGCAGAATGCTGGTTAGAGCTAGAAGCATGGGGAATTCCATTTCGGAAATTGTTAGGGAATTCAACATTCCTCAATCCACAGTGTCAAGAGTGTGCCGAGAAAATATAATTTCAGGCATTACCTCCCACTATGGACAACGCAGTGGCCGACCGTGTCTACTTAATGACCGAGACCAGCGACATGGGCGTAGAGTAGTCAGTGTTAACAGACAAGCAACACTGAGTCAAATAACAGTAACAATCAATGTGGGACGTATGACAGACATGTCCATGAGGACAGTGCAGCGAAATTTGGCGTTGATGGGATATGGCAGCAAAAGACCAACTCGAGTGTCCTTACTAATAACACGCCATCGGCTGCAGCGCCTCTGCTGGGCTCGTGAACATATCGGTTAGACCCTAGACGACTGGAAAATGTTGCTTGGTCAGATGAGTCACGATTCCAGTTGTTAAGAGCTGATGGGAGGGTTCGAGAGGTCAACAAGGCACTGTGCAAGCTGATGGTGGCTCCATAATGGTGTGGGCTGTTTTTACATGGCATGGACTGGGTCCTCTGGTCAAACTGAACCAATCATTGACTGGAAATGGTTATGTTCAGCAACTTGGAGACCATTTGCAGCCATTCATGGACTTCATGTACCCAAGCAACGATGGAATTTTCGAGGATGACAAATGTGTCATGTCACCAGGCCAAAATCATTCGCGATTGGTTTGAGGAACATTCTGGACAATTCCAGCGAATGATTTGGCCACCTAGATCGCCAGACATCAATCCTATCGAATATATATGGGACATGATCGGAAGGTCAGTTAATGCACAAAATCCTGCACCAGCAACACTTTCGCAATTATGGACGGCTGTAGAGGCAGCATGGCTTTTTCTTCAGGAGACTTCCGACGACTTGTTGAGTCAATGCCACGTCGAGTTGCTACACTTCGTCGGACAAAAGCAGGTCCCACACGATATTAGGAGGTATCCCATGACTTTTGGCACTTCAGTGTATATCAAAGCTGTACCATATGTTAAACTTTATGTTATTTATTTCTAAAGTGTTGCTCATTTTTCTTGACACATTATACCACTTATTAATACGAAAATACCGTTAATTACTTGATTTTTGGAAATCATATTATCCATAATTTTTTTTTATTTATTTAATTCTTGAAAAATTGATGGTCAATATTTGGTACTAATAGGTAGTTGAATAATTTTGATAACCCTTCAACTTAAAATTACTGAAGTTTTACTCCATTTAAAATTATTAATTGCCGAAGGAATTAAAGAGTGTTATTTTTGTTTGTGAACTTAGTATTTTTTGTCAATATACTTAATTACAGATGTAAGTGAATATGAATTGTTAAAAAACTTCAGATGCATTGTGAGTAACTGTTTTGATTTGAGTCCAAATCATGAAGGCTGGAATCTCAAATTTGAGTTATCATTTCACATTAACCTTTGCTAATATTAATGTGGTGATTATGAAACCAAATGTATTAAACTGAAAATAACTATCATACATTTCATTAATTGACAAACAAAACATTTGAGTATTTCTGCAGTTCTGTGCTACATTTTGGACAGATTAAAAACTTTCTCACATAAAATCCTTGAAAATAATTATTTTAAATAAAATTTCAAATCAAGAATTCTTACTCTTTTTTGTTTGCACAACTAAAAAATGAGGAAAATAAGTACATGAATTCAAAATTTCACTTATATCACTATGAAAGTTTGGGACTAAAATATATTTCTTACGACACACATTGATCTCCGCAACAAGACTAAGATTTACGATGTAATCGAAAAACAAATTGAAACAATCAAAAATCGTTGAGAGCTTATAAGGGGAAGAACCGCAATCTACACATAAAACAGTGACTACTCAATACGTATACTAATGCCAAGAGTAAAGTTTTTTCCGGACATCAAAAGTTAAAGAGAATTCACAAAACTTGCCAAAGTATAAATACACATAAACATACTTACTGGATATTTAAATTTCACACTTTGCTATATTCACGGCAGAATTACTTCATTTTATGAACTCGCACTAAGTGAACTTGAATCAAACACATCGGAATAAAAACAAGATTGAACAGTTTAACAGTTTCGGTTTGCACTTCCGAAAGATAAAACAAGACGTAAAAGAAAACAAACTGAAAGTTCAATCGAGAGGCCACAGCCACGTGATGAAACGAGGGTGAAGACTTGAGCTACTTTCATTGGAGGAAGTTATTACCGTCGGGATTTAGCGAAAACGATTGGCTGGTAAAATAATAACTTTAATAAAAAAGTATGACAGTTTAAGTTAAAAAATAACTGCATAGTGCTTTGTGAAAAGCAAAGAGAAAAGTTTCATGCCTTCCTTTCGGTTTTTGTAAGAGGGTCTAATTTGCACAAAATTGTTAATTATGAATTACATTAGTTCACAATTTTAATATTTCAGTCTGTAATTTGGTAGGTAGTTAACGTCAAACTGGCGCAACACAACGGGCTATTGGTGACGGTCTGGGATCAATCCCAAAGGGAAAGAACGCGGACAACACCTCGTAATTTTGAACCACGGCCAGATGACGAGACAACACCTGAGCTGGCTCCTCACTCTCGAAACTTCCACGCCAACCTGACGAGATTTGAGGCCACGGCAGATTTAACATGCACCAGCCCCCTCTTTACACGACGGTCTTTGCCTGAATTTGAACTCGCAACCCTCCGATTGCTAATCCGTTATCCCTTGCAACCGGGTTGTCTGTAATTGGGATAGCAAACATGAAAATTTTCTCAGTACTAATCGCTAGCCTCATTCAATTTTGAACACATTATTTCCGATTCACTTGATTCTAATTAAACCTTATATTTTGTATTTCAAAATGACTTTGTCATGGCTTAAACCTTCAAGTATACAATATAGACACCGACCACATAGTAAGTTTTCAATAGACTGGCAACACCAATGTATAATTGTTTACAAATGGCAGCGTCCAGGACGAAACTAAATTCAGACTGAAACCGTGCAAATTTATGATTTAAGAAATAAAATATTGTCATATGACTTTAAAATATTCCATTTTTTCTGAAAATTTGATGACCAACATTTATGTTTTCGTTTCTGTGGGATATATTTTTTAATCGAATGTCTATTACTATGCATGTTCTCCAAATTTCAGATTAATGAAGTTAAAGTTGAGAATTACTTTAATTTTGTTATTATGTCTTGTCATGGTGGTTGCTTTCGCTTTCTATTTCAATTATTCGCAATTGGAATTCCAAGTGAGTTGACTTAACTAACTACTAAAGGGACTTTATGTTAATAAGTAATAACGGAACAGCTGCAGTATAGGACATTTTTGGCGTGGTTTTATTTGGCGGCTTTTTTCGGATTTATGCGGTTTCTGGCAACCCCCTAACTTCCCGAATGTTCCACTGGCTTCCATTCTTGCAACACTACAGGCAGCATCATTAATATTTTTGATTATGTTTGATCAAGGCGAAAGACGCGCTTTTCCTTGGCTACCGTCGCCAAGGAAAAAACGCGCCAAATGTCGTATACTGCTGTTCCTTTAATCTATTAGTTTTAGTGACATGGGATGCTCGGAGTGATTAAATAAACCAGAAAAATATGTTTATGTTGACCCAGCAAATGAAAATAAGATATTTGTGTGTTCACATTCGGGGTATAAGAGTTAATGGTTCACTTACTTGTGTGTATATGCTATGATGATACAAATGAGTTCAATTTTTTAATTGTATTATAGATATAAAAATGTTATGAAATCTTCATGTATGACACGTGTTGAAGTTACATTCAAATCTAGTTTTTTGGTATTTAATTTAATTGCTGTTAACTAATCAGTTATTGTATATAAATTTAGAATTTCTCTTGTTGACGTTGTTGAGATCGTATTTGACAAAACGAGCTAAATGACATCAGGTCTGGAATTTGTACAGGAAGCAATCTCCACCATAAAATCATTACCGACACCTTCATTTCTCAGATCTTTCAATTTCGGGGTTGATCCCAGACCTTTGCCAATATCTCGTTGTGTTGCTCCAGTGCGACGTTAATTAAAAAATACCAATACCACCTACATTTCACTTCACAGAAAAAGCCTCTCATATGAGGGACAAAGACATAAGTTGCAATGTAAAAGCTGTGTATTTAATTACAATGCTACCCTGTCTTGATATTAATCCTACAGGCCATAACAATGTCAACACAGCACTGCTGGTTAAGAAAGACTAGAGTTAGAGAATATTCTCCAAATATAAAAATTTGGAGAATATTCAAGAATTTCTTAGAACCTCAGTTTTTAAGAAATTGCAATTTATTGATTGAAGAAATGAACCTGAAGCTTATTTTATCTATCATTCACACTATATAAGCACTGTTTTATAGAAATTATTGATAATTGTTTGTATTTAAAACCTTTTTCATATAGTACTGTTAATGCTGCCCTCGTAGTGAGGTCGAGAGATATAAGTAACACATACCCCTTATTTCTGTATACATTTCTGCAGTGCACACATTAAACTTATTGGTTGGAGATATAGTAAAAATGAACTGTTTGGAGTGAATTAGAAATTAACTACACATTGTCAAGAATTCACACTTCTGGCAAAATTGTTGGAAAAAGCTAAGTACAAAAATAACTGAAATGTTTACTTCTTGTTTTAATGTTAGCCTCAGGAGCTCAACATTTTTAAACTAATGATTTTTTTCATGTACGTATTCATTTATTGATTAAAAATTAAATTGCATGGTATTTTTTAAAGAAAATTCTCTATTAGTCTCCTTGTAGAATTGTTCACCAAAAGTTTATTACCGAGAAATTTACATGTTTAGATTGGAAAATCCTCTCTGGAAAAGTGTATTGTGGGCTAGATTTATTTATAAGCTTCAAAAACAAATTTCCAGGCAAGCTATCATTTGTTGTACAGTCTGTTCATCCCTTTCACTACTTTTTACTTGCATCCAGAGGCATCAATAAGGGAAAGGGGAAGATTCCAAGTGCCAGGGGATTTCAAAATGGCATTTCAGAAGTATTTCAATTAAAGTTTTGTGGAATTTCTATGAAAGAATGTTTTTTAATGTTAAGCACAATATTGTTCTTGTCACAGAAGTGTTTTCCTGTGCTGTTGCATGGGAAGTGAATGCTTTCATGCAGTTTATCTTTAAAAGACAACACTTAAAAGTAAATTCTTCTTTTCATGTTGGCCAATTGCATCCTAAAGGCACAAAAATAAAATAGCATGTAGTCTATTTTTTTATTGATGAGTAAATACATAAATGAAAAAAAGTTTAAAAATGTACTTTTGAGGCTAATATTAGGAGTAAAGAAAAATAAGTAAACATATCAGTTATTTTCATTCTCTTTCCAACAATTTTGCTGGAAGTGTAAATTAGTTACTTTGACAATATGTGTTCATTATATTTTCAAGTTCACTCAAAGAGTTTGTTTGTAGTGTATTCCCAACCAATAAGTTTAATGTGTGCACTGCACAACTATATACATAAATATGGGAGGGTTACTTAACATATCCTTAGACTTCGCCATGGCCAGCAATATTATCAGTAATATATGAAAAATGTATAACTGTTTTCAATAAAAACCAACAATTATAAATAATTCATATAAAACAGTGCTTACATATAGCGTGAATGATGCTTAAAATAAGCATTAGGTTCATTTCTGCAATCAATAAATTGCAAATTTCTGAAAAATTAGGTTTAAAATGAAAAATTATTGAATGATCTCAAAATTTTAATGTTTTATTCTATGCTAACCACTCTCAACCAGACAGTACTGCATTTCAGAAATATTTCATTAAAAGTTTTGTGGGTTTGGAGAAAAGGTTTTTCTTTTAAATGTAAGCACAATTTTGTCCTTTTCACAGAAGTAATTTTCAGTGTTATTGCATGTAAAGTGAATCTCTTGTCATGCAATCCATCTTTAAAATATAACACTTTAAAGTAAATTCTTGCTCTCATGCAGCCTCCTGCAATCATATTACTATTCAGATAAGAGACTGATTACTGATTTTCACCTTTCATCCCACATTACAGCAAATAGAGAAATTATAATGGAAAATCTGATAAAGTAGATTAGCAATTTTTTTGTGCAATAGTTATTTCCTCCTTATCTTTCATAACAATTCAAAATATACAAAATTTTAACATTTCAATTTCAATAATTAAAAATAAACACAATTCAGCCTTAGTTTTATTGCTATTAAATGAAGAATTTTTATGAATTTAAAAATAACATTTTATTCTTTTTGGCTGAGTCATTTTTAATTCAGAACAGAGTCTGGATAGTTTTTACTATTTCAAAATATTCCATGTCTAAAGACGCTACTTACAGAGGCTAAAATTAAAATTTATTCATGAATTTCTCAGAAAACCCTACCTACCATCAGGAAAGCCACTTGCTTTGATCAAGGCTCAGCAGTTCTGTAATATATATAATTACTGAAACATTCCTGAAAATCACTCTTCCTTGTGTGTATTTCTCTCTTCTGTGACCGTAAAACTTTCATTGTGTGTGTTTGTCTATTACTTTGATATTGTATGTCTTGTGTCTGGCGGATCATGGCCAAGTATGGCCCTTGTGTCATAAAATCCCAACAGCAAACAAACCTGAAAATCACTTCAAATTCCTGAAACATCTAACCAGGAGTTGGTATTTGCTCTAGTGTAGCAAAAATGTTACGATCAAATCCTAGTATACAGTGCAGTCCCCAAATTTTGCCAAGTTGGTGTCTTATCAGCAATTCTATTACCTTTAGCTTGGTAACAAAAATTGAAATCATCCTAAGGCTGCACCATTAACAAGGATTTTACCGAATATTTCCATAAAGGAAATCAGACAAACCAACTAACCTCACTGTTTCAACATAATTTGGTCACTTATGTTTTACCATTGGAATAAATGTATGAACATCCTATGTATTTAATTATAAATATCAAATTTCATTCACCCTTACTTTAAAAATAATCTTTACATCACATTCTCTAATTCATTAGATTTACACATTCTCTAATTCATACATTAATAATTGATGACACATAGTGTTAATTGTAAATTATATTCATAATAAATTTGACATGAATAATAATGCAAATTAACACATGTTAAAAAGAAGGCTTAGACAATACTTTGCAAATTACCTTTGTGTTTTCAACTACTTTTTTTGAAAAAATCAAACTGGTTGGAATTTATAGATTTCTCTGAATTAGTTATTTTTAGTTTCTGTGTGTTATTCTAAATTATTTAACATGCTAATTGCTATTAGAATTGATCTTGCTATCAACCACAGAAGCCAGACTCAGATTTTTCTGTAATTACTAAAAATGCAAATTATCAACTCTCAAAAGTTTTGAACAATAAATAATTTTATGTGGATGAAATAAAATATTTAGTAAGTAAACAATTCAATCTTGTAAGTATAAATTCAGTTAATTATTATGTAAGTTCTCACAATGTCTTTATTCTCTTTTCAGTTACCTGAGAAAAATGCATTGTCCAAGCAACATTTCTCCAAACCAGTTGCTGCTTCATTGCTTAGAACTGAACACTATAGTGATCCAACATATAAGAACCTAACAATAACTAGTGTTGCGGCTGTTGCTGGAATCAAAATTAATACTAAGCTCCAAGAAATGAATTTCACATCCAACGTGAAGGTACCTGACTACAGGCAGATTTTAGACTATGTTAAAAATAACTTGCAGAGCGATTTCAAAATGAAAGTATCTCCGTGGAGTTTAGCAGCTGGTTGGGTAAAACCAAGAGAAATCCATGCAGAGAATACTCCTGAGTTAGGCTTTGTTCTCAAAGCTATGGTGACAAATAAAATAGTTTATGCAGGTGTAAGTTACAAAGGCACCCAACTGAAAATGATGATCAAATTAAGTGGTGGTCAAGAGGTAATCTTCAAACCACAGAAGTAAAGTTTATTTCTTATCTAAATTTTCTTTATTATTGTTTATAAGAGTAATATACTAATTTATTAGCTTTATTTTTATTTAAAGAATATTATATTTTAATATTTTATGTAAAAAGAGCTATTAAAATAAAACATTTTCAGGGACTTTGGCCCCCAGATTCTCTCCTCCCCCACTAGTTCCAATAATAAACTGCCACTGGTTCCAATGGAAATTTTAGACCTGCATCTGATTTTTGATGGAGAACAGCTAATTTCCTTGACCTTGAAGTGAATGTTATTTAGTTGATTTTCCTTTTCTGTCATGAAATTTTAATCAGACTCAAGAGAGAATTGTTAATTTTGATTCCATTCATCTTTAAAGGATTGTGTGAGTCCTCCATTTCTTCTAAAGAAACTCGCATTGAAAAATCTGGATCAGTGTTGCAAATTAGAGAAGATAGTTATTATGTTATAAGTTACTTATTATTTCATATTATAAGTTCTTCAGTAGTCAAAATGTTCTTACTGAGAGCAATTTTTAATTAATTTTGTTTCTGTGGATGTGCATAAATGCTCAGTATAATGCCTAAGGGCCTGAACATTTAACTTTGATGTGCCTATCTAAAGTAAGGGTATTGATTGTTAGAAGGAAGAATAAATGGTTGTTCAGTTGAAATGTGCTCCAAACAAACGAAAAAATAAAGAAAAGTTCTCAAAAATGGCAACTGGGTCCAAAATTTGATGTATTTGGTCAATTGATTAGAATCTGCCAAACAAATGAAAAAGTTCAGAAATATTAAAATAACAACTAAATCCCAAAACTCAGTCATGAAAATCTTGGCTTATTTGGTTGATTGGTTGAAATATGTGTCAAACACAAAAAAATTCAGAAAAGTTCTCAAAAATGATATTGGATCCAAAATCTTGGTCATGAAAACAAAGTTTATTGGTGCAAAATATGATTTAAAGACCGCTAATTACAAACCCTGAACGGATGCGAGATTTCTGAACTGGATTTTCCTGTTCAACTTTAGTAGTGGTATGATCTAATTGATAAATTTCCTGATTTTGTGCAATTGAGTTTCTATAAAATTGATCAAGCTACACTCATTTAAAATGCCATTATTAATAATTTTCAACTGTTTTGTGCAGGTGTTTTCTAAAAGAAACTTGAAACTTCCATTGTACAGAATATGTTTTACATTAAATCCAAGGAAAACAAATAATCAGATGTAATGTTTTAAACATTTTTTTTTTATTTTGTGGAACATATTGTAGCTTTTGCTTTTAGCAAATTAATTTTTATTTAAATTATGCCAAACAATTTGCAATAATATGAGAACAACTTGAGAACATAAAAATGTATATTTTGTGCTTAAAACTAAAATTGTAATGTTAACTCAATGAACTTTATAACAAATCACCAAAAACATACAATTTTTAATTTGTTCCTTATACAAAACTGGCTGCATTTGATGTGTTAACCTTCCAAGTGGTTTCAATGAGATATCTCGACCATCAAGATATGACCAATTTTGCTAATGATGTTGAATATCTTGTCATCAAGAATGCCTATTGAATTCTGAATGAAGATTTTTTTTTTATTTTATGACAAAATCAGGTCAGTTTTTTCTAATGAGACAATCTCGTCCATCAAGATCTAGTCAGTTTTGCTAATGACAAGATACCTCATTGAGATAACCACCAGGAGGGTTAAACTCATGAAATGATCTATTCTTTACTTTGTGGTTTGCCAATGTAACTTCTAAAACATGTAAATGTCTCATAAATTTCATAGTTAATTTTAATACCAACAAGAGTTAAAATTGGATAAGTTTTAGCTTGTTTAGTCATTGTGTTATGTCTAATGTTGCAGTGTACTGTAGTAATTTATCTTGTTAATTATCAATTAGATTGTGTAATGTTATTGCATTTCTTCATTAAAAGTATTTCAAGCTTTAATTTTAACTTCTTACACTATTTTGCTTGATTATTTTAGGAACATGCATCATGTTTTGTACTTGGTTATAAAACTATCCTTAAATATAGTTTGGGGTTTGTGTTTTTGAAAGTTTTTGCACCTTGAAGTACATTTGGGACTAATGCTTAAGTTTTTGTGCATATCAATTTCGATATTTATAATTTTTCTTAGGTATTCTCGAGAGCATGTGGTTACTGGTTCACCATATGCTGGAGCAGATAGGCACAATGGAGAAATAGCTGGTTTTCATCTCAATAGGTAATATTTGTACAGTTTTTTAATGTGATTTTAATTGTTTTTGTTAACTTTAAGTTATTACATTTGCACAATTTGGGATAAGCGAATGAAAGACAGTTACAGCTTTCTGCCTGGTAACAGGACGTGACTGTCTTACCTCTTGTTTACATCACTTAGGTGTCTCCACCTAGCCTCGCCGTCCCCTGTATAATTCTGAAGAAGTAATGGACAGAAAACACCTGCTTCAATATAGAACCCTCCACTAACTTTCTGAAGTGCCTAGGTATTGGGAGACAAAAGAGAACTTTTAGGGCAATGACTTCAGTCTTTTCTTTGTTCCTTCTCGATGTGTGTTATATTAATGTTTTTTTACCTTTTTACTGCCATTGTTCATTGTTCTTTGCATTTTTTTTCTTAATCTTTCTCTTGTGCCATAGAAATTGAAAAAATACTTCCAAGTTCTTTTCTTGGTCATTTTCTGAAGCTACAAGATCCCATCATGTTTATGTGATCATCATTCATTCAGAATTTCAATTATTCAAAAACAATTTTGGATTTAAGTAGTTTTTTGTTCTCAAAGATATATTTGTGTTGCAATATTGTATTTTTGATCACAAAGTAAACATAATGAAATTAGTAACAGAATGTTCGTCTTTTCAGGCTGCTTGGACTTTGTCGGTCTCCTTTAACTGTTGGTAGAGTCGTTAACCTTAGATCTGAAGTTCTTCCTGTTGCTTCTGAAAGCTTATCAAAAACATTTTTCACTAAAGGTATATTGAACCATTAGTTAAAATAATCATAAACCCTTCAATTGAGCTGGATACAGGATTCATATACTTATGTTTTAAAATGCTTTTCTTCAGTTTAGTTAAAAGTACCAAATGTGTTCTATATTTAGAAAGAATAGTTTTTCTTTGTGTGTATTAAATCTCTTGTTTTACAGTGAAGCTGTATTGTCTGTTTTACCAAAATTTCATTTAAATAGAGTTTTTGTTTGTAGTAAATTCTTAAGTGAATTTCACAAAGGAAGAAACCAAAAACAGATTGTTCAGGTCTGACTTTATTTAGATCGATCAAAACATAACTTCAATGAGTTCCTGATGTACTTTGAGTTTTATTATCAAAATAAAATTATTTAAAAAATAATGTAAATACTCTTGTAATGGAATTATGGTGACAGAAAATGTCTTCATGAGTGCAATATCAGATCATGCTGAATTGAAACTGAAGCTAAAATATGAGTTTAAATTTTGGCAGCATTCTATGCAATTATAGAGAATGAAAAATAGAGAATTTATCTAAATTATCTGAGTGGCTGTTTTTATTCTTAAATGAGATGTGACTATTTTTATGAAGGGGCTTATATATAATTAGCACACAATAGCTTTTAGAAAAGCAATTGTAGATGAGTTATTTTAGAACTTTTGCCCAAGCTTTGGTTGAGTTAGCTTATCAAATTCTCTTAAAATAGAATCTCCTTCTATGTTTCTAGAAATGATGCAGGATCAAGGTCTGTATTAGAGCCATATATTTTACTTCTCTTTATTTTTAAATTACTTCCTAAATGAACTTAATTTTTCAGAAAATGATACATGTTTTTATGGTCATTGCTACTACTGTTCACCAGCGGATCCTGCTTGTGGCAACGGTGATGTTATGGAAGGTGCCATGATCCTAATGCTTCCTGAGAAATATAGGTTAAAGAAGTACCGAAGTCCCTGGCAGAGAACTTATAAGGATTCAGTTACTGCTCGGTATAGTATCTACACCATTTCTTCCCAATTAGTGTAATGTAATATTTAATGCATAATCAGTTCATTATCTCTTATTTTCTGACCCATGATTGTTTTTCCCAACAAACAGTGCCGAAAACTCTCAGGCAATCTATTTTTATTTTCCAAGAACTTACAGCTCCATCTACCTGATGCATATCTGCCAACTTTTTCAGAAGCCTTTCAGAAAAACACTTTGTTTTTAGTCTTCCTGATGGAAAAGCATGTTCCAGATTTTTCCTTAAGGACAACATTTTTAAGTGATGGAAATTCCAAAGTTTTGTCAGCAAGCCAGGGCAAGGATGAAGAGAAACATTAGAATCAGTAATTGCTAGATTGTCGTAAAAATCATCTTTGTAACGCTAATTTTAAAGAATATCTACAAATATACCTCAAAACACTCAAGAAAAAATTTAATTACTTTTTGAAGAAATTTTTTGCATATATGTGGTGCCATCACCTAATCTTTTTTGTCAAGTTTGAACTGTAGCTATATCACATTAATACAGAGCGGGTTGCTTTTTCTGTTTAGAATTGCTTTCATAAAGCCCAATTTGGTATAATTTTCAGGAATTTGGCACAAGAAGTCATTTTTGTTTTAAGAATTACTTTTATACATTTTTCATTTCTGACAGTTTATGTTAAAAAAATCTTCCATATATTTTTCTATGGAGGTTGGCAGGTATGCAGATACTGAAGCTCATGTGAAATGTGCTGATCTTTGGAAGTTATTTTAAAATTAGGTTTATATATACTTCCTCAATTTTAGATGTAAATCATAAATTTTTTGGAAATTGTTTTCATTTGAATACTTGAATTATTCTTTGTACATGTGTGCTGGATAATATTATCATTTGTACAAATACCATATGGTTATCATTTGCACGCGTCTAGATATTTTGGCTCATGAAAAACTAAGAATCATTTGGAGTTTAATTATTTTTGTTTTTATTCTTTAGTTGCCAGTTGTAGTAACATTTTAAAAAATATCTTTATAATTTTGTTCTTGATATCACTAGAACTTGTATTAAGAATTCGTAGACTTGCTGTATGTTGATTGTTTTATGCCTCATTGCAAATTTTGTACAGACACATGGAAGCTCTCAACATGGAATCATTATTTCAGCACCACTGCCTCTGTTAAACTACATAGAATTTTTTTAAGTAAATAAGGCTTTTAATTATACAATCCACTACATTGTACTGGACACTTGTTTTTGAAAACTGTTTTACCCCTCAATCCCTCATATTAACTTCTCCCTGTTCATTTCTAACCGTAATTACCTAAGAGACAGCCTTTGAAAGCACATGTTTAATGAAGCTGTATTTTTTTGTAAATTTGTTCTTGTAAAAGTAACATTTCCTAAATTCTGTAATGATGTGTGGTAATATTCAAAATTATGTTTCGGTCTTGGTCAAAACAAGATCTTTTGTATTTTAAGAGTATCATGTTTTTGCTGTATCTGCTTGTACATTTGAAGAGAATCATGTGAATTTGTCATGTAAATCATGTTTGGTAAAAAATCATTAATTTATATCAGAATTTAATTTTTTATTTTCTTTATTGCATTGAATAATTTATATTAATTTAATAATATTTATATCGAAATAACTGGAGACAGATTCGTGTTATTTTTTGTACTCTGCATCCCCAAGATAGACACTTTTTCAACCTAAAATTATCTGTTTTCACCTTGATCAAACTCAAGTTAATAATATTTGTTAATTCATTTTTACCAAATGTCCCCTTTGGAATGGTGAACACATTTAGATTGTATCAGCACAAACAAAATAAAGTCATCACTAAAGCCAAAAAGCAGGTACTTTTGTGTGCTATCTGTAAGGTTTAGTGTAACATGCAAATGCTAATGATGAAAAATTGACTTATTCTGCTCTAGACTAAATTAACAATTTTTTGTTCCTCACACAATATTTTTCAAAAGGAATGAAGTCTAAAAATTGCCTGAAAAATTGTCAACAGTTAATATAGATAAGAAATTGTTAAGAAAATTTGTTGATATTGAATCAAACTATTATGATTTAATATTCATTGTTTGCATATCTTGGACTTGCAAGTGGACTGGACTGGACATATCACTTACAGAGCACCCACTGCTAAGCAACTCATCTCCACATCAGAAAAATATAAAAATTTAAAATAAATACTAATAACATAAGGGTGGGTGAATGTAATAAAAGTGTCAATCTAAGGTGCAGAAGAATCTCATTAGCAGAAGAAACTTATGCTAATGAGAACCATAAGCCCTGCCCAGTCGCAAAAGAGAAGAGAGGTCACCCATCTACTGACCTCAACTAAAGGTGCTTAGGTTTTAGGTCAAAAAGTTGATATGAGGACGAGTCCCCTGTACTGCTGAATACTCGCACATAAGAGTGTTAGCATGATAAATGATGGGAAAGGCAATTAAACTTAAGAGAAATTACAGTTAACAGATTAAAATTTAGCTTTAAAAGTGATACAATTAGTGGTCCAATCTAGTCCGTAAATAGCCCTAATTATTGGTATACAGAAAAGTCAGCAAAAAAGGGAAAATTAATTGGGGAGTGAATAAATGGAATTGAAGTCAGACTTCATGGTCCAAACGGAATACTCCACATTGGCGTTCAGACCTTCACGGGAAGGTGTTAAACTGTTGATGCAGAATAGCTCTAGGCCTTTTCTGTCAGCTTGCAACAGTTGCGTCATATGATCTTAATGACTAAAGTGCTTCGTTTGGCACCTGAGGTAATTTAGTGAAAAATTTGGAAGAAAGATGCTGTAAATATTCAGCAATGGGCTAACTAAGTCAAAATTTTCAAATATAAGTTTTAATTTTTCTAGACCAGAATTGATCTTTAGACTGATGAAATACACTGTCATTTTTTCCTTTGCATAAAGTTAAGATTTCTTCTCGAGAAACTCACTTAGTGAGTAAAATCCCCCTCCCTGTTTTCTCAGAACTATATTTTTTGACTTAGCATGTTTCACTTTTAAGCTGTGTATATATTGAAGTTTGGATACTTTGTTTTAGGAATGTTCTTTGTAATTAATTTATATTAATATAAATTATTTTTTAGATGGGAGCAAGATTTCAACTACTGTGATCAAATTAGGAAAATAAGTGTATATAGAAAAGGAAATAGGCTTTTAGATTTGATTGATGCTGCTGTTTTCGATTACCTGATTGGAAATGCTGACAGACATCATTATGAAGTATTCGCTGACTTTCCAGATAGTGTAGTAATTTTACTTGACAATGGTAAAAGGTATGTTAAACTCAAATTGTGGATTAGAATATATTAGTAAAAATAACAAATGTGGTTTTTAATTCTAATCTCATATTTCATTTATAGATAGTTGCTTATTTATAATTATTTTCTTATAGTTTTGGAAATCCATATTGGGATGAACTGACTATTTTGGCACCTTTATATCAATGCTGCAAGTAAGTAAATAAAAACAGTGTTAAAATAAAATTTGTTTCTATTATGCAATTTAACCTGCCACATGAATTCTTGTTCAAACCTAAAGTATTACTATAGACAGGAGGCAATTTATGAAAGAGGCTTTTAAATATTATTGGGATTTTGCCTATTTGAATGGGCTTGACTAGAACATGCCTAACTTAACCTTCTACAGCATGTTAACTCTACAGGGTGTTTCCGAACTTCCTGTACAAACTTTAAGAGATGACAGAAAGCTCAAAATTTAACCTTATTAATGCAGGGATGTATCTTCGAAAATACCACTCATATGTGCTGGATTGGATTGGATGTTGGGGTTTTATGGCACAAGGTCCAAAAGCAGACAATCTGCACCCCCATATGTGCTGGAGGGTACACTTAATTTGCTGATCCAGCATTTTTACTAGCCCGAATTTTAGTCGCAAAATTAATTTAGCCCTATTAGTGTCGATGCATGGATTGCCGTACATATTCAAATATTCATGGCCTTTTATAAACCCATGAGCCATGACAGTGACTCTTGCAATGAGGTCAGCTTCTGAGTCAATATGATCTTCTACACAATGCCTCTTTGAAGCCTCCTGCACCTTGCCTAGAGAGAAAAATCAATACATATTAAAGTAGGTGATTGTGGTAGCCAAGCAACAGATCCAACCTGTCCAATCCATTAAGTTCCAAAAGCACCCTAGCAGATGTGCATTCCTATGTGAATATGGTTCAATTTTGTGTTCTCTACTTCCCCTTAAAGTTTGTAAACACCCTGAAAATTCCCAGCAACCCTATTTTACCATATTCTGTATGGACCAAATAACTGGCCGAAATTAAAACTCTGACATCTTAGGTGACTGAACTTGGGAACCAATAGCTTCACTTCACAGTCCTAGGGATCCAAATTCCTTGGGCACCCTCAAATGGAAGCTGTAAATATTAAAACTTTTACAATAAACAACCAAATAAATGTTTCAACCGAAATACAAATATATAGATGATATTGATTAAAATATATATAATCAATATTAAGAGATCCAAATATACTCATGATGCAACTAGAGTTTTACTAAGTTGGTCCAATAATTTGTCCTAGTTAAAACCACACATTTTCTAGAAGTTGGGGGTTAATGCATGAATGAGGAAACCTCCAAGGAATTGGTTGCATCTCCAGTAGTCACTTGTAAGCCGGAGTATAAAGCACAGAGGTTTGCTGCTTGTCAAACTTATTCTTTTCAGTAGAAATGATAGCTTCCTCGACACCCACATACCTCATTGAGAAGCAAGATGAAAATGGCCTGACAAGGAGGAAGGAATTTGCTTTGACCATGTTTCACCAGAATGGTATTCAGAGGTATAAGCTGACTACAGCCAGAATAGGAATGGGCCTTAGAACATCTCTCCATAAATGATATTTTAACTTATTGTAGACCTTTATATCAACGATTTTTTAAAACCTCATTATCCATTTTATCAGATTTGTTGAGTCATCCTCCACATGCATCGCTCTCTGCCTTCTTACATTGTTGCAGAATTTTACCATTATTATAATTAATCATTTTTAATTATATTTCATAGTAGAATTTTAATGGCCATCTAAGATGGGGATGTTCCATACTGTCACAATTTTCTCCAGTTATATTTTTAACCCTCAATTTGTTTTACCAATGATGAGCTATTTACATTGCATCTTTTATGCTGCACCCCCCTTTTATATCATCTAAACTACATCATATAAACTGTACATTAAATGTATGATTTTAAATATGCTTTTTATATTGTTAGACCATTTTAATATTTTACTTATTTTTACTGGTTTGTGTTATCTTGCATTTGGCGTAGTTTGGACTTTGCGCCATGAAACCCAAACCTAATAAAAGTTTAAATTTGGTGGCAAAAAAAGAATGAAAAAAGTTCAAACATGAAGCAAAAGCACAGCACTTGAATCATCCACACAGGGTTGCCTGGATTGAGTGCAATTATGCTTTTCGGGCATCTTTTTAGCTAAAGGTTAGAAATTATTTGTAATTGTCTTTGATGACTGAGATTGTAATTATCTTTGTAATTGTCTTTGATTTGAGTTGACATAAGGTTGTCTAAAGCTCAGTGATGGTAATGCTGCTCCAATTGCGCCATAGCGTATTGCCTGCTCCAGACTGCTCCAAAACGCCCGTTTTTGCTAAGATTGCGCCAGAGCTGCTCCAAATCGCGTTCGAGTAATAATAAAATTCACTCTTGAGGTCTTCCCCCGCTATGTAAGAATTACTTTCTGGCCTTCATCCCATGAAGAAAAATCTTTAAGCTCTTTGAAGTTTTTAGCAGCATCTTTTCCATTTATTGTAAAACCAAGTGAAGGATCTGCTCTATCAGATGAATGGATCAAATATCAATGTGAAACCATTTATAGCTTTCATTTTCCAGAAGTTTCAACATGTAGTTATTTAAACCATTATTGGAGGAATATATTTAATCATCGGAGGAATTTTTAAGAGAATCATCTGGTAAGTTTAAGTTTGAGATTTTGCCTATTTTTGTCGAGTGTCTCTTAAGTTTAGCACATGGAAACTCTGATGTAGAAAGAGGCTTCAGTGAGAACAATCGCATGTTGGGAAATAGGAGTAATCTGACTGTATACAGTATAAATGGTATAAGGCACAAATTAAGTCACATTTTACTAATACAGAAAGCATAAAGAACTTTCAAGTTACTACGGCTTTGATTAAATCAGTTCGAAATTCCTGGAGGTGGTACCATGACAGATTGCTGTTAGCATCAGAACAAAAAAGAAAAGTAGAAAATATTTGCCATTATGAGGAAGATTTAAAATTAAAGTCGAAACAAATTGAATTGCAAAAGGAACTTGAACTTTCTCAAGAACTATTAAATCATGCTGAAAGCAAGATTTCACAAGGCATTGCAGACAAAGATATGAGTGCTGTTGAAAGCAGACAGATTCTTTTTAAAGGTAAAGATAGAATGTCTAAAATGATAGCCTTAGAAGAAAACAGAAAGGCGCAGTTGGAATGAACAAACATAAGAAAAGAAAATATCTTTTTTTTGTTTAATAAAATGTTTATTAGTCATGTTAATGTCACAAAGTTATCTCTTACCTTGCACATAACTTTATGGAAATGTCAAACACTTGGTACGTTTTTATGTGTATGTTTTTCTTATTCATTATTTCATCAATTTTAGTAAGTATTTAAAACGAATTTTGCAATAGTTTACAATTATGTTTATTGTTTATCATTCATACAGTCATATGTTTAAAGTTTAAAAACCTGAATTTTAGTAGTTTCATTATTAAAATATCTTCTACTGCTCCTTTGATGTGCTGCTCTAAAAGACAGTCTGGCTGCTCCAAAATGTTAATTTACCAGCTCCAAGATCTGCTCCAAAACACTTTGTAGCAATTACCATCACTGAAAGCTAAACATTACATTTTTTGCTTTCAAACATGTCACAGTATCCCCAGCTATCATTGTTGAGCTAATCAACTGGTTGAAATAGGTTAAGTGTTTCTGAAACATGGGAAGTCTATGTCTTCCTGGAAGTCTGATTAAACTGTTGCATTTTAAGTTGACATGGAAAAATCAGGACACTCTTAGCAGCTAGACCAATATCAACTCGTGAGGATTGAACTCATATCCAATTAAAGTAACCAAAAGTCTAGATGATCAGTGAGAATTGTGACTATAGGCACAAATTTGATTGAGAAAAACTGAAAAAGGTATGGTATTTCAAATGGACTAATCCAGATGATGTTATTTGCTTCCTAATTTTGGGCAGGGCAATGATTCAGAGATGATTTTTGATGATGCTGATTGTGACAAGTGAGGTGATAGTAGTGAAATAAATTTAATAAATGATATTTACTTCCTTTTTCCAATTAGTATCTTTAAAAATAGATTGTATGGAATGTCTTATGTGATGCAATAGTTTATTATGAAAATTATGAGAATACAAATCTGAATATCATATTTATTTCAATCGTCTTTTTCAAAGCTCCTGAGGAAATGTGGTACTTTAAGAGAATAAAAATATCGATAAAATCATCACATTCAATTTTATTACTATAGTCCGGCTCCCACTAGTTCTCAGTTTGGTCATGTGGTCTGAATGAGTTTATCAGTTAAATTAGGGGACTGGTGGTACCATAAAAAAAATCGCTTCCACAATTGGTGGCTTTAGTGCAGATTCTGGTTCTAAATTGATCGTCCACTGCTGAGTGATACTGCGTTGGCATGGCGAATCATCAACAGCAGTCACTATTAATGTGTATGGAAGCCTTCTCCTAACGAGGGTTATCACCTTTTTAAAACTTGACTGTATGAATATCTTGACTGAATCCAAGGAGTTGTTTGCATCTTCGATAATCACCTGTAAGTAGGAATGTGGAACACAAAACTCCAAAGGTTGACTGGCTCCTCTTCAGAGCCACACTGTACTGATATTGTTTATGTTTATCTACATTTATTATTTATGGTTAATTATTAAATTGATTAATTATTGCAACGATCAAAAAGTTTAAAATTCCATAATGTGATTATGATGTCTCGTTTCATTCTAGAATACGAAAGACAACTTATGAACGTCTATGGACTTTTGTTGGACATCTTGGCCAATCTCTCAAAGCTGTTTTAAGTTCAGATGAACTAAATCCTATTTTATTTCAGTCGCATTATGAGTCCCTTGACAGAAGACTAAGAACAGTCCTTTCTGCTATCGAAGTTTGTTTGGATGAAAATGGAGAAGAGAAAGTTCTTGTGAATGTCTTATGAATGAATGTGTGAATGGCACTTGTTAACGAATTTCAGCTGATGAATTTAATGAAGCATTTCTAATTTTTAATCAATGTCAATAAGCCAAGGACATCGAATCATGTGGAGTCTCTTGCTTATCATTTTGTTATATGTGATATTTTATATTTTGTTGTTCTTTAGATGTATTATTTATATAATGTATTCAAAGTCTCCAGAAGTGAATTTAGGAAATGAGGAGAGAAAATGTTCCGTCTTTACCTCATGATTTCGTTTATTTATTAGATTTAATTTATTTATTAAATTATTTTAAAAAGTATGACCATATACAAAGCTTTATTACTACAGTGATGTCTTCAAAGCTTTTTACAGTTTGCATGACTGTATAAAGCTTTATTATTCAGCCATGTCACTCAATATAGTTTCGAAATATGAATCCTTTTCCAAACTCATGATCAGGCAATCTTAAAAAGCAATTAAGCTTTAAAGTCATCTATGTCTGCTGTAAAAAAACTTTCATTCAAAGCTTGGAAATGTTAAATGAAAAACAATGTTCTAAAATCACTAAAACATCTAATTAAATAACTTACTCAACAATATCAATTCCAGGGCTGCCAAAGGCCACTTTGCTATTTTTCAACTTTGGTTACTTTTAAACACAGTTATCTCAAAAACTAATTTAAAAATTTTGGTGACTTTTCGCAAATTGTCGCTACTATTTTTAATCCATCAAAGGGTAGCGAAAATTTAGTCCCTTTTTTAACTTATGGAAAAAATTTGTTTCGGAATTTTCTTTAGGGGGAGAAAATTTTCCATGGGATGCCAATTTCGAAGTTTTGGCACCAAACCATGGCAACCATAAAACATCAGAATGTGTGGTTGATAGATTGTCATGAAACCCTGAAGAAAATATTTAGTTTTTAAATTTCTTGGTAAGATCTTCAACATCTGTTTCATACTTAGCACGTTTTGTGTCTGAGCAACTAAAATTGCTACTGAAATGATGTGTAAAAGGAGACTTTTTGCTACTATTTTTTAACAGTTATGCTAATAATTTTACTATTTCACAAGTGGTTTTGTTGTAGCAGCCCTGCAATTCAATTTTAATCTTTCAAATATTGTTTTCTAATTGTAAAAATAAGTACAACCCCTAAATAATGAAACAGTTTCAATAATGATATAGTTTAAGTTGTATTTTTGATATTGATGTTATTATAATTAATATTTTAAATTTTCCCTTTATACCAAAGCATTGTAATCAAAATATATTCGGCAAGCTTTTATATTAGATTTCGGTCTAAATTTTGTCTAAATAACATTTTCAATTGTATTGTTCCTTAAATTAAAGCTATCTGTGTATAGCTGATCAACCTTATCTGTTGCTCAGTTGGATTTCAGTGTCATGGGATTTGTGAAATCAAAGGTATAATAGTATATTGATCCATAATTTCTTACTTGTATTGTGAATGTATGTCCCTAAAGATTTAATTCATGTGTGAAAAGTGCCAATTCTATTGATGAGTCCCATAAAAATGATAGATTGAATTAGTACCTGTGTGAAAAATTAAAATTTATTTTTCTCAATGAAAGTTTAGTTAAGTAGTTTACTTATTTATTCTTCAGCTGCAGAGCATTATTTACCAAACACTATATTTACCAAGATTAGTGTAAGACATTTTTATACTCCTACTTTACTCTCCTAACTTATTGTAATTAATCATTTCTAAGTGTTCTTTTTATACATTGTACAAAAATTGTTATTTTTTATTAAATTTATTTATTACTTGGATGATGTGTCATTGCCTTCTTTTGTATTATATCCTTGATAATCCCTTTCCTCCAAGAATAATTAAAAATTTTCTGTTATAAATATATATTGGAATAGTGTGGCAAATATTCTATTCACACTTTTTTTATTTTTAATATACTAAATGTCTTGAATTAGGACTTTTACCAGAAAATATGTAGATAAGCAATTAGACGAAAAAAGGAGACCAAATACAATACTTCCAATACAAAACGTGCGAAAAGATGAAGTAACACATTGGCCAATTTTTTCGGACAACAGAGGACGCTGCAAAAAGCCGGGGTGTAAAGGAGTTCCAAAAATAAAATGTTCCAAATGCAACGTACATCTATGTTTGACGCCAAGTGCAAACTGTTTTATGGAATTTCACGTTTAAGCTTTTATGCATAGAAGTGCAAACATTGCAAGCCATTACTTCAAAGTTACAAAATGAATTAATTATAATAAAATTTTTTAAACTGGTAAATTTTTTTAAATCTGCATGTATAGGTTTATAATTGTTGATTTTCCGTTGCATAAATTTTTTATATTTAAGAAAAAAAATCGGCCCATAGAGGGTTAAAGTATGAATTACCATTAAGAAGTTTGTTGCAGGAAATTTGTGATTAATTTTATTTCATTCGAATGTATAAAATGGGCATGTCAATGCTTATATTCATTATAAATGTATTTAAATAGGTATCAGATGTGAGTATCATTATGTGTTCAATAGACAAACAATTTAGAAACTTTAGTGCATATGCTAAACTACATTCACTGGTCTACTAGTTTAAAATATTGAGCATCAAAGTTTCTTTAAATTTAATGGAGTTATATAGCATGGAATTTCCTTAGTTATTTTATTACTAATTATTACAACTCTTATGACTCACCTGTGTATTCCATGAATTTCTTAATATTTTTAGGATTTATAATTATGTTAGCTCTACTAACTGAAAGGAGTTTTGTGTCACCATAGATGGCAAAAATACTCCTCCAATTACACAGTGCAACGTAAATGTCAAGCACCTTTCTGAAAACAATTTAATATTGTTACATGTGCTTCTAACTTTTCCATATTTTGTGTTTACATAAAAATTTTGTTTTGCAGTTAGATTTAATGAGTTGGCAAACTGTTAAGTTACTGAATAAAAAGTATTCCACAATAGAATTTGCTTTAAAAACTGCACTGTACTAATTTTTTGCTTTTACCAATGAACCAAACAATTAAATGAATCATTAAAAAGGGTAGGTTCCACTCTTATCCTGAAGTAATACTTCTTACACAATCGTATAAATCTTGAGCTAACTCTTAGTGTATAATTAATTTTGCTATTTGTGTGAAGCTACTTGATCGAAAATCTTTGTTTTCATGCTAATTGAAGTATTTAATAATTTCGTATAAGAAATGGAGAGATCGGGTAATTTTTAGTTTGGTTTACAATTATTGTGAACACTTAATCCCTTTTCAAATCATTCACAAAATGTTCAAATACTGAAGAAAGTGCAATTTCTGCTGACATGTTTTTTTCCAAATTACAAAATTTTCAGAGGATTCAAATTAAATAATGTTTATTTATATCGCAGTATATAAAACATTTGCTTATTTTTACAATCTACCCTTGCGAATGAAAAAAGAATTTTACAACTAAACAAGGAAACTTAAATAACCACCATGTTAACTCAAATTCATTTCCATTTTTGTCAGTATAATAAATATCTTCTATAATTGAGTTTTCTTGTAACTCAGATTGTGTAGCCAAGACAATCTGTTAATGCAGTCGTAAGCTTGCGAATGTAGATACATCGTCTGTCAATCCCTGGACTGAACACTGGGAATCCTGTATTTTTAACTTCGTGGGTTATTCAAGAAGTGAGAATAGTTCGATACCTTGGACTTGTTTATGTAAGTGCTGAGGCTGATCGGGCATGTGGCCAGGACTTTGGTTCGAGGTCTGCATGTCATTGCCAGTCGTTTGAAATGCACCTTCGTATGATTCGGAACACGGTACGGACCCTTCACCAAATTGGCGACTAAAGTTTTCGCCAAACGGCTATTTGGATGTACTGCCATATTGGATACCTTCCAATTTCGCACACGTGGAAGTGCATGTAGCAAACCTAGAACTGGTTACCATATTTCCAAAATTATAGCCAATTGGTGTTGGTACCATATTCTTAAATCGAACCCCGCTTGTTAATATCAAGTTTCTATGTCAAGCTGGATAAAATGGTGACATGATAAACTGCGTATGTAGACAGTTATCTCTACAAGTGTGCCACTAATTTTCTTGGGTTAGAGAAATGGTGGACAATGTGAAACACGTGTATATCCTTCAATTCCTAAGTACTTCTGCCAGAGTCAACGCTGAATACTACAAAAAGAATCGAAACAACGATTTTTAGTTAGTTTGCCATGTTCGATCGGATTTTCGTGCATTTGTGGCTTTGCTTGTGAAGTAATTTCTGGCCGAAAATGGGTTAATTATCTTGAGTCTGACTGAAATTGCATTAATTATCTTCAAGAATATCCTTATTCTTAAAACTTTAATGTTATGGATTTCATGCTCATTCGCTAGCAATAGCATGTTTCCAAGGCATTTAGCACAAGGTCTGATTAAAAAAGTATCTGACTTTATTTTTATTAATTTGAACGAGCTGAACCCAGAGTTAGGACTTAGATAAATGCAACCTTGAATCCTACTCTAAAAGAGCGATTTTATTTGCTGAACCTTACAGTCCTTCAACCGCTGTTTGGATGTTGCATATATATTTTTGTGTTCTTCGTATTATTGTTTTCCAGCTAAAATTATCGTTGGTGAAGACATGCTGGAATGCAATGATGGATTGACTGAGATGATCCACCTGTAATATCTGACTTCAACCTCAGGGGACCTCTCATCTTTTGAAAACAGTTTCATCTGTCAGTTATTGATATATAAAGCATGACATTGAAAAATTTATCCAAGTGAAATTTTTAGACTACAATGAGATTAATTTCCAGAAACAACCATTGTTTAAGCTTAATTCCCTTCCTTATACTTTTGTTTGTAGTGATGGATCAAGGAAGAGAGGGGAGAGGCATTTCAACAATTCTCATATCCTTACTCTTTTTTCTCGATTGATGCTTCTCGCGTTTCTTGATCATTTAATTCAACCACGATCTGTTTCGAATGGTAGGCGGTGCAGGTTCGATTACTGTCAGGTACATTCCTCCTTGGGTGTATTTCTCTCCTGTGTCAGTAAAACTTTCATTGTGTGTGTTTGTCTGTTATTTGATATGTATGTCTTGTGTCTGGCGCAGCATGGCCAAATATGGCCCTTGTGCCATAAAACCTTAAAACAACCAACCACGATCAGAACTGCTACCAAATGCAAAAGAGAACCAATGCAATTGTGGGATATAACAGTCGATTTCGTTATTTACTTACAATAATTTGCTGCTTACCTTATTTGAAAAACATTTAAATTACTGTATAAAATACATTCTCATTGTCTAAAGCAACATTGTTTTTGAGTTCTTCATGAAAGGCCTACCGACCTCTCAGTAATTTCCCGGAGGGACTCAATCACTGCTGCCATAAGCCACATCCTGATTTCATGAAAAGATGAATGAAGGGTTGGGGCTCTGCAGACCTAGCGTTCACTCAGTCACGGTCATTCCATTGGAAAACGCCAGCGTCCTCTTCACTTAAAGAAGACAGCAATCGAAGCAATTTCGTCATCTGACCGTGGTTCAAATTTTCGAGGTGTTGTGCTCGGATCTTTCCTTTCGGTATTGTCCCCGGACCATCGCCAATAGCCCCATTACTCCAGTGCGACGTAAATTCAACTATACTAGTTTTTTAACTATCTTGGTGTAGTTCATCACAGTGCACTGCTTAGGAACAAACTCAGCAAGGAACATTAGATAGGTAACGGACTGATCGACTTGGTGGGTAAATACATTTCTTTTGTTCCTGTCACACTGGGTAGTGCTGCTCACCAAATCGTGCGACCATCTACGACTTACAAGTCGCGCTACCTCGTCAACCTGTTGTGTCCTAGGTAGGTGACAGAAGGGGCGACCAGACAGGGTGACCAACTAACTGCTCGGATCGCGTAGTCCGGGTCGTTAGCCAAGTCGCAACGAAAAGTAGCGCGACCCTGGTTGCCCCGTCTGACTTCAGCCTTATTCATCGTCTACTAAAAGATCATAATTTAGAGAGGGGATTGAAAGATCCCTCATCACAATGCACGTATCGCACTTCATCCAAACGTTTTTAGCCAAATGTGGCTATACACTGGTTCGACAGTATATCATACCACAGTTCCATGCGACTTTTGACTCGATCTCAGGTTGAATCTAATGCAGGCAAGATTCTGAAGGAAGAAATCCGACGAAACACCTAATGAAGGTGTAAGCTGATATATTTCTCTCTTCAGTTAAACGTTTCTTTTGTATAAGACCATTTGCTTGACATAGTTTGGCACAACTTTGCCAAATATGGCCCTTGCTCCATAAAACCCAACCAATCCAAAAAAGTAACATTAAAAATGCTTCCAGTTTTAGAACAACTATGGGAAGTGTGTCGACTCCGAAAGGATCTTTTTTAAAGTGCACTAGGTTTTGGTAGTTTTATTTTTCTGGAAAGTTCGGATACACCTTTTTATCAGACTTCATACATCCAAAGGGTTGTGACAGCGAAGCAAGACTCGCATCCGAGGAGGTCAAATAAGTATTCTCAGCTATGTAACGTGCTCACAGAGCTCAAGGAAGATTATTTTGAAGGAGTATGCTGTCTGGGTCTACCACGAGAGCTGCACAAGACACAGTACATAATGGCGGTCACTATAGACACAGAGTTCGTGTATTTTGAGTTGGGATGAGGTTTAGGTGACGGGACGGGGTGGATGATTTGGCGATAGTGAGTAATAGTCTGTTAACCATTCGTTTTCTTTACAAGCCCATTTTAAATCTTGTATCCTCTTGTTACCTTGAGCTTTTTCACATCTGTTCGAAGGACTCATTAACAAGAGCTTCTTTGCGTAGGAATGTTGGGATGTGCTTTCTTGAAATCTTGACCAACACTATGCTGAAGTCAATTGTGGCTAAGTGCACCAAGATGATAAGCTCGAAAGCTTCAAGAATCCCCTGTAGAAAATGGGCTCAGTATAGTTTCTACGGCAACAGACAGGCAGACTTCGTGTCTTAAGCAGTTCTCGTGGTAGATAAACAGTTCCTTATTTTTACAGCAAGTGTTATTGTTTAACTTGTTCGGGAATTAAATAGGTAGATTGTACTATGAGATTCTCAGAGATGACATTCTGTATCTTTGTCACGCAGTCAGAGGATTTTGTAAAAATAGTTTCTAAATTTTATTTTCTAAAATTCACGTTGTATGTTTGTTGTCCGTCGGTTTCGCATTTTCTGTTGACTTTTTTCTTTCCGGAAACCATATTTGCTCTAACTTCAAAAACGGAGCTTCAAATGCCAGATGAAATATAACTGCCAAACACAAAGTTATCATCAGGATTCCTAAGAACTCTGTTACCTGTAAATATATAAATGTTAGGGATGTATAAATATTTCTTCGGTATAACATTATTTGGGATCATAAAGTTTAAACTGACAAAGAGGTCTTAGAACTTACAACGTCGTAATGGTGGAAATTCAGCAATGTTCTCCTCCAACTAGCTCTTGTCCACAAAACCGGAAAATGTAGCAAGTACACTGAATAACTTAAACGACTGAGAGGTGTGAAAATTGACCAAGA
The DNA here is from genome assembly GCA_933210815.1 of Meta bourneti. NCBI lineage: Eukaryota > Metazoa > Arthropoda > Arachnida > Araneae > Tetragnathidae > Meta > Meta bourneti. Next base: position 66,792,521 of record OW119928.1, read on the forward strand.
CAGGAATCTATTTAAAATGCCTGTGGAATGGAAAATAACATTTTAAGTCTCACTTTCTGCATGCAACAAAGTTCTTGTTAACAACTGAATATTTCGTTCTCTTACAAGTAAATCACACTAAGTTAAAAAGCAGTTCTGAGAAAACGAAGAGGAACAAATTCTACTCACTAAGCTAAACTCACTGTTTCGCAAGAAATATAACCTTCATGAAAAGAAAACATGATTAGTGGACTTCACCAGTCGAGAGATCTCCGCATTCTGGTCTAGAAAATCTAAGAAACTCACATCTCGAAACTACCCTTATACTACCCCAGAATTAATTACCTATAAAACAATGTTAAATATCAAGATTTTCTCTAGTATCTCTGCATATCCTGTAGCTATGGCCTACTTTGCGTATCAATAAATGAGTGAAAAAATTACATATTTTGTAACCCGAAATTGTGTAAACGTCGGCTTAGAGCAGCTTATTAACTGACATTTTTCCAAAACACTAAATGCTTAATTTCATGATGACGAGAAATACATTTTCATATTGTAATCTGTTCAAAAGATTAACACCGTCAAAAAGCTTATAGTTTATGTCTTTTAAATCTGAAAGCTAATTCTTTAACCCACTGGATACGGGGACCTGCCCAACCGGCCGAAAGTTTCGAGTCCCCTCGTTACGAAACGCTCGGATTCTTTCAGACCTCAAACTCCTGAAGAATCGGCGAAGCCCATTACGATTTCCATCCCTTTTTTCTGTGTTACAAAGAGACCTACGCGTGAATAGCCTTATCTCACCGATGATAAAGATGTCAGGGTTATCGACGGGGAGCCTCGCAAATTGTTTATCCTCGAGCATCTAGTCTGAGAGATTGAGTAAATGAAAAGAGATACACTTAAAAAGTCACCGCTGCCCTTTCATTTTACCCGGGAAGAATCTGTCCCTTCTAGGCATACCCACGACCCGACAATAGAAACCGGCACGTTAGGTGATAATGGGACGACACATATTTCCTCTCCTGGGGGAAAGCATTGTAAAGACTGTTTCAGCCGGTTTCAGTAAGTTGCCTGTAAAGCCGTTGGGCCGGCTGCCGTAAACAAAGAAGGAAACGATATTCTGCCCCGACATATGTAGAGGGTTAAAAAGCTGAACATTAAAAAATTCCTTTTGTCAGTTAATGAATTTCCGCTCTAAACCATGGTATAATTGAATCCTCCAGTTCGAAAAGAGAATAACTGGTTGCGTTCACTAATGGTTTTGCATTATAATAGACAAGACTCGACACTTGAAAGACTATGGAGCCTATTTCTCCCATAATCATTATTCCTTTTTGCTCAGAAATTCTAAGTCCTGGCTCATCGAACCTAAACCACAAAACCCCGAAAACTGTGAGTGAATCCTCAAGGATTCAAATACGAGAATATCGTACATATACAGGGTGAGTCTAAATTGTTTTTACAAAATAAGAGGGGTGATAGTAGCCTTCCAGACGAGCAATAATTACCATGGAACATAGGGTCGCATTCCACTCTGAGAGGCAGAAAAGAGTAAAATTAGAATTTCAACATGAACTTACAAGTGTTGGGAAAGCGAATGAACAATCCAAAAGTTGCACAATCTGATTTATTGATCAGAGAAAAACTCACAGCAAGTGCTCAAAGTTGCGGCCACGCGTGTCGTTGCACAGTTCACACCGGCGAAGGAATGACTGGCGCACCCTCTCGAAGACTCCTGGTGTTGTGTTAATTTTGTCTGCGGCAACACCGATTCTCGCTACGAGATCTTCAGCCGAGTCCACAGGAGTCTGGTACACTAAAGATTTCATATGCCCCCAGAAGAGAAAGTTCAATGGGTTGAGGTCCGGTGAGCGAGGAGGCCAAGCCACAGGTCCGCCACGTCCGATCCATCGTGCGGGATATGTGGCATTCAAGAAGTGCCGGACCGTGCTGGAACGATGACTTGTTCATGCTCGACGCCTTTCGACTTTACTCTTTTCTACCTCTCAGAGTGGAATGCGACCCTATGTTCCATGGAAATTATTGCTCGTCTGGATGGGTACTATCACCCCTCTTATTTTGTAAAAACAATTTAGACTCACCCTGTATATGAGCTGCACACTTTTTACCGTGTTTTCAGTAGCTTTGCCAGTTTCATTTCGAAAGGGGCCCGAAATTAGCTTTTTATATCAAATGGGATGTTTTAATCATTAAATATTAAAAATCAGATAATAACCGCGAGGTTTTACATTAATACGTCTCGTTAGCGCATAATATTTATTTGGGTGTAATAAATGAAAGAAAGACAAATTCAGTGTTTATGGAAAACTGGCGAGTTGCCCTTCCGCGTAGACTATGTTTGATGTATTTCTGCTGGACTTTTCGACGAGTATATGCCAACATTGTGAAATTTGTAAAGTTTTTCAACTGTGATCAAAAGCTTCAAGATCAACATAGCATTTAATTTCACTTTTAATGCCTTAAATATACAGATATTGAGGTTAGCTTTCGTTTGAGACCGATTTCGGTGTCAGCGCTTTGCAATCCTCAGTTACATTAATTTGAAGTTTGTGTGGCGCAGGGAATCCCCAAAACGCTGACCCCCCACCCGCTTATAGCGGCGAGCGAACTCAAGGTCACTTGCAAGTCTGTTCCCTCAGCTATCGAATGACACTAGATTGGTTTGGTTCCCGTATAACTATATACCCATTTTTGTAACTCTCAACTTTCCGTACTGGCCACCTAATACTGGTCTGACTTTAAAGACGTATTCACGTCAAAAGTTTTCGCTTCATTTTAAAATAAGGGATTACTATGAGGCACATGCAAGTGACACATCTCAGTTGATTAGTCAGCTGGAAAAAATATCTACAATAGTGAATAATGTACAATGGTTGTTCAGCAAATATCTAACAAATGATAAAAGCAAATGTTCAAATCTTGTTTCTCGAAATTCACTTAATATTTTCTTATCAAAAATTTAAAGCGTTGCAGCGAATGTGTTGGATGTTTATGTCAGTGACAAAGTAATAATCTCCCTACTTTCATTTCGCATCCAGAATTATTAATTCAATAAACTGTTTATTGTTTTCGAAATTTTTTAGTTGAAGATATTATAAAGGTATTCTACTCACTCACAATATTTGGTCTCTAAAAAACAAAAATAAGAAACCAATACTTTAGAGTGATGTGAGGGGGGCACAGTCTCTAACAACTCCACTGTTCACCTTAAACTGGAGGGTTAAAAAGCCAATCATTCCCCTCTCTTGTTTAACTATCATATAATGATGATTTCCTCTAAGATTTGTAATTTCCCACCAACGTTTAAAAGATAGAAATCTCCTTTTCTCAAGTTATACACGCATCATCATTAACCCTCCAAGCAGTTTCGACGAGGTATTTCATCCATCAAGATCTGATCAATTTTGCTAATGACGAGATATCTCGTCATTACGTTTGTCAATTGAATGCCGAATGATGAATATATTGCTGTTTTTGATGATGATGAAATCAAGATCTGGTCAGTTTTGCCAATGACGCGATACCGCATCGCGACAACCACCAGGAGGGTTAAATACTGGAAAGGTACGTTGACTTACCACCATGGCCGGTGGCACACGCAAAAAGAACCCACGCAACTCCTCCTGACCATATTGTCCTGTGCAGCATGGCAAAAATGACTCCTTCGGCAGTATCAGCGGTATTGCCCCTGCTCCAAGAGTAAGTGGCAAACAGTACAGCAAGGCAGCATGCAGAAGATGTCGCCCAACCGATACTTTGCGTTACCTGTGGAAGTGAAATGGAAAATGAGGAATCTTTCAAAACCCGTATAACTTTAAATGTTATGTGTTTATGTTGGTGATGGCTGGTACAGTCGCGGAAAAAAATGAACCACCTCTCTTCATTCGAGCAATTTTAAGAGTAGAGAAAATTCAAAGATGGCGTTTGACGGGAAATAATGTCTCCTATAAATTCAAGTGCATAAAATTTGCATAAGGGACTGTCTTTATATTAAATTGAGCACAAACTTCATAAATTCTAATGGAAACCGCCTATTTCGTCACGCAATTTCGAATCTATATAAAATTAAATTTCAGGTACCAAATTTCTTGTCATTAGGTCTTATCGTTTCGAAGGTATGGATCGGATCGGATTTTGGGGGTTTATGCGCAGGGTCCAAAAGCGGATAAGCTATTCGAAGGTAAGAGTATAGAAAGATTGGAGCTCCTAATGTTAAACCAGTTTATTACTTTTATGAATATCTTTCTAAATAATGTTTCTATAGCTCTGATATTTTGTATCATGTTACTGTTAAACAACCCAAACAAAATCCACCTAATATTTTATTTTAAAATAGTTTTTACTGTGAAATAATAGTTATTAAATTAATGTTTGAAAATAGAACCTTAGTATATTTTGATTAGAATCGATTCAGAAGGAGTTCTAATATGACCATGCAAAATTTCAGCCCATTACAATGGTTAGCTTTTGCTTTACTTAAAATTTTCCTCATTATGGCGATTTTAGGGGGAACCAAAAGTTTAAAAACGTCTGACAAACCTTGTATAATAATTCTCGAATAGTTTTCATTTGCATGATAAATATAATTATTCTCAGATCGTTTGCACGCGATGACAAATATTTTTAAATAGTAATCAAATTTGAAATTCGGGTAGCTATAACCACAATTACGATCTACGAATAGCGATTCTCAATGTGGAGACGATCCCTGAAATTGACAGCAACTTTAACAATTAATGTCCCCGGATATAAAGATAGTAAAGTCACGAAATTTCATATTTAGACTAATTTAACGATGCAGAATCTGATTAAGACATCAAAATCTGGTATTTCCATTGTAAATTTTGTTTATGAAAAATTTTATAGAAACACGTTCCTTATGCAATTTTTTTGCATTTGAATTTGTAGAGGACGTTACTCCCTATTGAATGATATCTTTGAATTTGCTATACTATGAATAGTGCTCGAAATAAAGGGGCTGATTCTCCAAGAATCTATCTGCCAAGATGATATCATGCATACTGTTGTAGATAAACAAAAGACGAATGAACAGTTTTTGAGTTCTCTGATAACAGTAAGACAAATTTAGTTCCGTTTGCCTTTTGATAACATTAATATTTTGGATTACAACCATCAATGAAGTATATGATGAAACAGTTCTTACGAGATGTGTACATTTATCATAAAGAAATTGCTACTGGATTTTTGGTGGCATGCGACATTACCGCTCAAGATCAGTACCAGATAGGCTGTAAAGATTGTGTATGGAATTTTATCTTTTCAAGTACATACGATTATATCACTGACTTTAATGGGACTTTCCACTTTTAAGTTCAAGCTTTTTAAGGGGTTATTATTATATCTTTTGATGTGCCTGAAATGTTGTTACTGTATTATTTTGATCTACATTATTTCGCTTTTTGAGTTTTTACCTTTGTGAGGGACCATTTGTGATATTTCCATAAAAAGTAACCAAGAGCTAAGCCAACACAATAAGCTCCTATATGAGGATAAGGTCTGAAGTAGATCAAATTAGCAGTTTTCTTTGTCAGTCTGAAAGGAAAATAAAAACATTATTTTCATCTTATGTGATGGAACTTTTTAGGATTAAAATGTTATTGAAACACAAATCTATGTGACTAAAAATCCTAGTCGCAAAAAATTCGCCATTTCATCAATTTAATTTTTAAATGAAATGGATTAAAAAATTATAAAATTGATTTAATTTTTAAGTTTTAAAAGTGCATTTCAATGATGTCATTCCTCATTCTTATACTCACGCTATATCTGGAGAAAAGAATATCACAGTTGGTGGAAGATTATTAATAATTGTCAGTATTCCAGTGACTAAGGAACAGGCTACAGTCGTCATAAATAGCATAGCAAATCCAAATGCAGGCCATCTGCAATAATAAATGATAATTACACAATATATAAAAAGTATTGACTCAAGATGTTAATTCAAATTGATAAAAGACATTTATAGCCGAACTTGAACTTACTGATCTATGATGAATCGAATTATTTCAATTTCATCAAGTTTCATCTAGCTTAATAAATGAAGCATGATTTGAGAATTCTTAGGGCCGCGGTAGCCTAGTTGGAAAAGTAACAAATTGGGGTTGCAAGTTCGAATCAAGTCCAATCAAAGATAATCGTATATGCTGGGGCTGGTGTACGTTAAATCTGTCGTGGCCTCAAATGTCTTCATGGCGTAGTGTGGAAGTTTGGAGAGTGATGAGCCAGCTCAGGTGTTTACCCTTCATCTAACCGTGGTTCAAAATTACGAGATATTATAATTGGATCTTTTCCTTCGGGATTGATCTGGACGGTCACCAATAGCCCGTTGTGTTGCTCCAGTGTGACATTAATTAACTTCCTACCTACTTGAGAATTCTTATTTTTGGTGAGAAAATTCTTCATTTCACCTTAATTTACGTCTTGCGAAGCTTTCCCGTGCTATTTTGTTCCCCTATCCGATTTTTACGCACGTTTCATTCAACGCAATATAGAATACAAATTCAACGAGCTCCAATTTTCCTTCACATGAAAATTGATGATCTTTGTGGCTTAGCTTCAAAGTTCTCATTTTCTTCTCTGAATATTTTTTCACCACTCAAAACACTTGTTATGGCCATCGATACCAATAATTGCGCAAACGTAACACTTTTCTGTTAAAGGCAGAATTTTCCAATAACCATATCCCGAACGATAGTTAAAGCCACATGCACTCGTGTCCAAAAATTAAGGATAATACTAAACTGGAATCAAGCAAGGTTACCTGATCTCAATCCAAAGGGTACGCTTGGGATGTTATCGGACTTCGCATTGTAGCCTACACAACGCCACCAAAGACCACACAAGAGCAAAAACGTGTTCTCGTGCACGAATGGGTCTCATAGCCACAGAAATTCTTGGACAGCCTTGTGGAAAGCTTGTCTGCACTTTATGAGGCCTACATGGTGGTCAGAGGCCATAACATTCCCTATTAGGTTGCTTTTAACAGAGCAAAAAATATTTTTTGTTTGCAATAACTAAAACCTGCAATATTTTCACCTAAGCATCTAATAGCCCTCTGTGTTGTTCCAGTGTGATGTTAATTAACTACCTATCTACCTAAGCATTTGTTTTCCATTTCTTTAGTTGCCAGTAGTACCACAAGGCAAATGATTGTTATCATTTTATTCAGCATACCTTCATATATTCATTTGTCATTTGAGGTACTTCGGTGCAGGTACTTGGCACGGAATTCTTCTAATTAACCTTAATATTTGGCATGTGTGTACATTACAAAGCTTCATATAGTTGTATATTTTATTGTATGTAAAGTGAATTATTTAATCTATATAAATCATTTTTTGATAAACATAATGCGATCACAAAAGGCTAAAAATCTTCTGCGTTGCAGCCACATAGGAACCAGTCCTACACCAGATAGTTTTGATCACTTATATTAATTCACGAAACAAGCGCACCATGTAATGAAATCTAGACAAACATAACATAAACTTCGACTTACCTATACAAAAGAGCTAACGCAAACGGCGCTAGGCAATAGAAATGCATATCAGATGCAACGTACCAGGTGTGAAGAAGACACTGCAAAATAAACAAGTTGAGAATGAATTCAGACTGTTACGAAGAATAAATAAGCTATTGAGATTGAAATCAGCTTACCATGGAACTGAAATCAACCCAAGTGTTGATTGGCAGGAATACTTGCCACCACTTCTCTTCGCAGTTGGCAACTTTTTGCCCAACCATGTCTGCCCACAAAGGACCGGAGCCGATTAAAGGTAGCAGGAACATGACACCCAAAGTAGCCGCTACAGGAGGAGTTAATCTAGGAAAATACAAACACCAAAATGAAATCCAGTTTGGCATGTTTGTGGTTTTATTAATCAACTAGCTGAATTATCCGGCGTTGCTCGGGTTGAATTGTTTATAATTCATCGTAATATTGCTCAATATTATTCCTATGGAGATTTCGAATTGTTTTTAACCCCCATGCAAACCTAGGACAAATCGAACGGGGTTAATATATAGTCTATGTGTCCCGCAGAATTCTACAGGATGAACGCACCAAATTTAGTGTGAATTGGTCTGACATTAATCGTATAATACGCATTGCTATTCCTATGAGGATTTCGATTTGTCTTTAGCCCCCTGTATCATATCGACGATAAAAAAAAACCACTTTCTATAAAAAATAATCTTACGTTATCATTAAAATTTACATTCCAGTAATAAAGCTACAGTTGAAGAATTTGCAGACGGGATACATAAACGATATGATGCTGAGCGATTTTCAGCGCACCATCTGCGATTCTAAAAAAACTCCAAGGTCATCTTGAGAGGCGACTCTCCTGTAGATGTGTCCTCTGTGTCATCTGCACAGCCAGACCAGGAGAGAGCGCCCCCTACCAAGTGCTCTTGCCAGGATGACGAGACGTTACACCTCTCTGCACACCCAAGACAAATAGAACGGGGGTTACTATTTAGCCTACGTTACCCGCAGGGTTCCAAAGAATAAGTTCCAAATTTGGTGTCGACGGTGTAGATTTGTATAGAGAATAGATAGACAGACAGATGCCAACTCTGCTTTATATGTAGAGATAAATCAACAGCACCTATTAGCTGAAATTATTGATAAGAAAAGTAAAACCGTAGTTGCTTTATACATGTGCTTTCGAAACACCATGTTTGTTTATCTCCAATATTATCTGAAAATTTGAACTATCAATAACGTGTGGTGAACTTAGCCATCAATACAAAATTTAACTTAAAAGTACTACAGTATACATAGAAGTGTAGTCCGTCTCCACCAGGAAGTACTTTTGGAAAAACAAAGTTGCACTGTCTTTCACACTTTTGATAAATTCACTCTCAATTTCAACAAGCTCAAATTTCAACGAATGTTCCAAGATGAATAATTGAATTCCCAATGCAATTGCTAATCACTTCCAACAACTGTCTGAAGCCTTGTGATAGCAGGTACTACTTCCACTCATATCACAGCTTCACTTTTCGTTGTCGCTTAGCTTCATTTCAACAAACTGCGGGCGATATTCATACTCGGCTGTTAAAGCAACACAGGACAATCAATCGAACGTTATCATCTATTGCACGACCTTGCATACGGAAGTACACCCGTGATCTCAATTGAGCTCTCATGGTTTCGCACAACTGGCAATCTGTCTCTTAGTGGTAACATCTTTCGAATTCCGCCATTCTAAATTCTGGAGTGGAAGTATTGTGGTGAACTTAGCCACTACTACAAAAATTAACATAAAAATGCAATGGTATATATAGAAGTGTAATCTATCCCCACGAAGAAGTAATTTTTGATAGACAAAGTTGCACTGTCTTTCACGGGTGTTTCTAAACCTTCATGTTAGAGATGGACCCCGGTCCTAACCGTAAAAATATTGGGGTCGTAGTTGTTTGAGCCTCTGGGACTTTACATCTGTCTCTCGATCTAATCAATAAGGTCGAAGCATCCTGCATATTTGGCTACTGTTTACATTTGGTATTGTCTGTATGATTGTTGTATTTATCCGTTATTTTTGATGAACCGGACCTCAACTACAGAAATATTAGAACCCAAAGGGCTTGTGTCTCCAGGGCTCCCCAAGCCCCTGGCTCTGTTTTATGTTGAAACAACATACACACATGTCCAAAGATTAAAGAAAATGGTGAATTTGTGTTAAGCAAGACCACCTGATCTCAATACAATAGAGTATGCTCGAGATGCTCTTGGATGTCGCGATACAGCCTACACAATCCTTACAAGGGCCACACAAAAACAAAGACGTGCTCTAGCATGCGAATGGGATTCCTTGTCACCGGAACTTTTGGAAATAATTTCTGTACGTTGTTAGACATGTATTAGGGTCAGAGGCCAGTACATTCCGTTGATTTTAACAGAGCATAAATGGGTTTTTGTTCGCGATAACATTGTATTCACATACTTATGTGAATGTAGGTTTTTCATTTCTTTAGTTCTCAGTAGCACCACAAGGCTCGTGGGTGTACTTATTCTACTCCACATAGCTTGTGGAGTGTTTGTTCATTTGTCATTTGAGGTACTTCACATAAGATTAGATTAGATTCACATAAGTATCTGTTTTTAATTTTTTTAGTTCCCAGTAGCACCACGAGGCATGTGGGTGTACTTATTCTACTCCACATAGCATGTGGAATGCTCATTTGTAATTTGAGGTACTTCGATATAAGAACTTGGTACAGGATTCATCTCGGATTACATTATCCTTAATTTTTGGGCAGGTGTGTATTTAGTTACTCATTGGTAGTATTATAATTCAGAAATACTGGGAAACTAGATGACAAATGATGTAATGTCAAATGTCCGGTATTTGTTTCATCCCGAAATGAAAAGCTCAAAAAGTTGAAAATTACTTGTCTACGAGCTCTATTTATGTTGAAGTGGCAATTTAAATGAATGTCCAATGAACCCTATCACAGATGCAAGACGAATTTGATTTTTAATTTTCTTTGATGGTTCGGAGGAAAAAAATTAAGCGAACTCAGGTAAGGAAACGCTCTAAAAACCGCGAAAACATTTTAAAACATTTATGTTTTAAAGCATTATTTGACACATACATATTAATCTTATAGAATATGTAATAAGATTTTATATAAAACATTTTATAATATATGTTTATATAACCTTTTATAAGATCTGTTTTACCAAAATGCAAACTTGAAAGTATAGGTTATAGAATTTTTAATCTAAACATTCAAAACAATAAAAACTAAAAAGCAACCGGTTTTCTTTAAAACAAATTATTACCTCCAAAGTCTGTGTAAGACGTACGAAAGGTAATTAATTTTTCCACCTGTGATTTCCATCTTTCTCAAGTTTGAATTTGCAACAAGCAATCCTCTGAAAAAATAACATTATATGTGCACTTTGAGTTGAGATAATAAAACTGTAAACCTTGATATCTCAATGTTATCCAATTTAAAAAATACAATATTATCAAACACAAAATTATTTTTTGAAAATTATTTAATGACCTTACCCAATCATGAAGAAAGTATCAACAGAAACCCAAGCATTCGTTATGATTTGGAAAAATATGTCATCCATGTACGTCTTCGCCTGACTCAAACGAGCTGTAAAATAGTTATTCAAAAGCAAAAATTATTAGTCACTACCCTTCTAAGATGAAATGGCACAAGCAGTAGCGTAGGTAGAATTTATTTTCGGAAGGGCCCGAACTTAGAAATTTTATTACAAATGAAAAATTCGACTTCATTGGATTTTTTTAATTCACTGTCTTTGTATTAAAGATTTGGTCCCTAAATTATTTCTCTCGTAAGCATAGCAAATGACGCATTTCCATTTATCCGAGAACAAAAATCTCTTCACAAGATTGCATTTTCCAAATATTTATGACAATTAAATATCATTAAGAGTAGCTATTCAAATCTTGTAAATCGAAATTCATTTTTCTGACACTGTTGAAGCGTTGGGTCTATACGAAGGTATGGAACGTGATATGGTTATGTCAGCAATAAAAACTATCCAAAAGTACGTTTTTATATTTCCTAGTTGATTAACTTCATAAAGTATTAGAAATGTTGTTTTACACGAAGAATATCTCATGTAAAACAACAAGTTATCTCATGTAAAACTCAAGTTTTCTCTCTAAGCGTTTCTAGTATTTATTTGTAGAGAGAAAATAAGTAACTAATAAGTTTGGGAATTTGGACCCCAAAATCCTTGGAACCTCTTTGGCTACGTCACTGGGCACAAGTCTTCGACCTTCTAATGAAATAGGTGGAGCATGTGGACAGAGTCGCTGTTGTGAGATCTCTGATGGGTAAGTCATCTGGGCTTACGAATCAACTTAGACCGATTGACTGTCGAAACACAGAGTAGCGTTTTTGATCTCTCTCACGCAAATAATCACCAATCAATAATTTGTTCCGCATTAGGATTCATGCTTTTTCCTACAACCATATAACAGATCTTGAAACCGAGTGACAGGAAGAGATACTAGTTCGAAACAGCGAGCAGATACTCCGTCTATTTCATTAGAAGATCGATGGTACAAGTACGTCGCCAGTCGCATCATAAGTAAACAGACTTGTATAACTCTTCAGTACTGTATTCATTTAAAAATTGCAAGAGACATGTTTCGGGAACAATGTTTCCAAATCGAAACCAAATTTAGCAACATCCGACTGATCGCACATTTTAGATTCTACTAGCCAGTGACAAAATCTAGTTATTCAATTATTTTATTTTTCCATTTTTTATTTTTATGTGTCATTATTATGTACTATATCCAGTCGGTAATTTTTAGCGGCTTAAAGCAGAGGTATGGTAATAGTTTCTTTTCATGGAATCCACTTTGAGGAATTATCACAGTAAATTCAGTGTTTCTGTAGTTAAAGAAAACAAAGAATTTGTTTGAATGTTCAGTAGTTAAAGAATTATCAACTAAACTTGATGTTACACAGAGACCAATTTGTTTGATAGATTGATTATAAATTTCAAACACACAAACCAAAGTTTTAATTTTAAAAATATCTCATAAGCCACCCATCGCTTTGCCTTAGGCCCGGTGCACACATCCGATTTTTATACGTACGGCGCCGCTGCGTTGCCGTTACGTCGCCATTAGCCAACTATGCTCACACAACCGTGAAATGACGCCTACACTCATTTGGCCGCCAGTTGCGATGGATGTCTATCGAAAGAAACGTGTTTGTTTCGCTTACTTGGTGTACAAAAAATATATTTTAAAATAAAATAGATGGTACTGGATACATCCATTTATTGATTTTAGATTTGCAATAGGTAGATTTTATACATCTTTTGCGGATTTACGAGAAAACCCAGATAAGTTTCTTAATTACTTCCGAATGAGTGTTCGATCATTTGAGGAGCTTGAGGGAAAAATTACTGACGACAAGATTATGTCTCAAAAAACCTGGATGAGACTCTCAATACCTCAATTGGTAACAAAACACCCGACAAACACCGACCCACGCTCTTCTTTTCTTTGTTCGGTCATGATAGTTTTCTGCAGCGATATTCCATATTTCACACGGGATTCACTTTTTACTTCGCCAATAAACAATTCTATATCCAAATCATCAAAATTTACCGCCATTACTATAAAAATATTAATCATTCATGTATAATAATACGCCGCATTTACTTTAAAAATAACGGATGTGTGCACCGTTCAATAATGAACAAGGTACTGAAAGACCGGAGGAGCGTGCGCTTTTACTATGCCACGACTTGGGAACTACGGCACAAATTGCACGCAAGGTGGACGTACGTCACCGCAATGTCATCGGAGGTATGTGTTCTACACTATCTGATCTTCTGTATCTCAGACCGCACTTACGGTGCCGCAGCGGCACCGTACGTTTAAAAATCGGATGTGTGCACTGGGCCTTAAGCGGGTGGAGGACTATTCAATGAGGAGATCAATTGCGAGGTTTCAGGGTGAAAGAGTTCAACCCATTAAAAAAGCGACTACATTAGTAGCATGATGATGACCACTTTCTAAGCCCCTCCCTAAGAAAAAGTTTGTATATGTGTCTGCTGCTAGCTAAAATACACGACGCTTCACAAGAAAGTCAGACAAATAAAATTGTAATTAGCCATGAAAGCTGAATGCTACAGGGTGTCAGAACTCCCAGTACAAACTTTAGAGGCGATAGGAACACAAAATTTAACCACATTCCCCAAGGGACATATGTCCGCAAGCATCACCCGGATGTACTAGAGGTTATACTAAGGTGCAGAAATGAAAGAAAAGCATGTGAACAATATTTTACCAGCCCTAATTATACGGTTTGACAGTAGCTGTACGCTTACAGTTTCACAGAAGGTGCTCACAGTTATGACTATAGACAATAATTCACACCTGTCAGCTTCGACGCATGATTGGGTTTTATAGCGCAAAGACCACATTTAACAAAGCTGTCCCAAACAAGTAAAATTGACATACGCACATAAGTAAAGCTTTACTGGCACAGAAGAGATAGAAATACACCCAGGGACTGCTTGATGGATTGCTGTTCAAACTGGCAACCTGCCTCTCTGCCGAATAGCTTCCTCTAGAAAATCCAGGTGACGCTTGCGGTCATACGTACATCCATTCTGAATAGTTTAATTTTGTGTTCCAATCTCCCATTTAAGTTTTATTCATAATCATACATTATCACAATCATTTCATTAATCATACCTTTTTATATTATACACCTTGTTGCTGGTCAACATGTTTAAAACATCAATTCATATCAACCATTGTTTTTTATATTGATGGCAAATTTTAATATTATGCTTTATCATATCTTCGATCAAAATAAAATATCTTCTTCCACATGTTGCGCTTTTTTCTTTATCTTAGAATACTAATTTTTAACCTTTTATACTTTTATTGGGTCACATTCTGTCTTGTGTTTGGTGTAGTTTGTCCGCTTTTGGACCTTATGCCATAAAGCCACAAAATCCAATCCAATCCCATTGAAGTTTGTAACGGAACTTTTGGAATATCGCATACTATAAGTTTTTAGGACAAAGAACTGTATTCTTTTAATGTACCCAAACGAATACTCCTGGTTAGATAGATGGTTTGTCGTTCTTCAAACATCCATGCCTAGCCCCCGATTCGAACGCCAGGCCTGTCGAATTGAGGGCCAGAACACTAACTAGAAGGCTACCGTGCTGGGATACTTCAGGAATGAAGAGGTCGAACTCACCCAGTCCTTGCCTGTGTCCAAATCCGTAAGTGTGCGCCAACACGATCCACACAAGGCTGAGACAGCGGACTCCGTTCACGGCCCCCAAGGCAGAGGTCCCCCTGGAAGTTTTTAGAAGTTGCTTCACATTCAAAGAAAGTGAAAAAGCCAGCAGACTTTGCGGAGCTCGCCCTGTGAGAGGAAAGAAACAGACTATTAGCTAGGCCAGTGCTTTTCAACAGAAATGTGAATCGCGCTTTTTTTGTCCCCAAGAAGCGTGATATATCGAGTGGTTACTGTATTAAATCGTATATACTATATATATATATGCAAGGGTGAGTCTAAATTGTTTTTACAAAATAAGGGGGGGGGGAGAGTACCCATCCAGACGAGCAATAATTACCATGGAACATAGGGTCGCATTCCACTCTGAGAAGCAGAAAAGAGTAAAGTCGAAACGTGTTGAGCATGAACAAGTCATCGCCTCTGACGTCGTTTTGTACCTGCCTAAGTAGCATATCTCCTAAGCAAGATGGATCGGACGTGACGAACCTGTGGCTTGGCCTCCTCGCTCACCGGACCTCAACCCACTGGACTTTTTCTTCTGGGGCACATTAAATCTTTAGTGTACCAGACGCCTGTGGACTCGGCTGAAGATCTCGTAGCGAGAATCGGTGTTGCCGCACGCAAAATTAGCACAACACCA
The DNA here is from genome assembly GCA_933210815.1 of Meta bourneti. Classification (NCBI taxonomy): domain Eukaryota; kingdom Metazoa; phylum Arthropoda; class Arachnida; order Araneae; family Tetragnathidae; genus Meta; species Meta bourneti. The sequence continues at coordinate 66,807,966 of OW119928.1, forward strand.
GGAATCTTCGAGAGGGTGCGCCAGTCATTCCTTCGCCGGTGTGAACTGCGCAACGACACGCGTGGCCGCCACTTTGAGCACTTGCTGTGAGTTTTTCTCTGATCAATAAATCAGATTGTGCAACTTTTGGTATCATTCATTCGTTTTCCAAACACTGTTGTAAGTTCATGTTGAAATTCTAATTTTACTCTTTTCTGCCTCTCAGAGTGGAATGCGACCTTATGTTCCATGGTAATTATTGCTCGTCTGGATGGGTACTATCACCCCTCTTATTTTGTAAAAACAATTTACTCACCCTGTATATTATTTATTCAGTGACAGTTTCTACAGGAGTCAATTGAACTTCTTAAAGATGAACTTGAAGGTTCTGTTGAGATGATTCTAATGTAGGAAGGAAAATCATGTGACAATTACCGCAAACAACTAAGTGAAGTCAATTTGATACTAATATGTTCTTACGATGATTGCAACGATTTAAATTTCGATAATAATATAGTCAAATAACTCATAAGGTAAATAGAGAAATAAGAATAATGATTATTATTCTGAAAATGCAGTACGTAAAGTCTCTAAATAATTTATCCTATGATATATAGCGAGATAATCTTCCCTTTAGAAAAATCACATAAGAGATACTTACCTATGTCTTGAGGTTTAGACGCCGAACTGGAAACGTAGCAGCCAATTAATGTTCCAAAGAATATCAAAATAGCTACTACCACTGCAGTTGATCTGTGAGAAGGTAGATTAAATTAGAATTTGAAACAATGTTAAATAAAAAAAATAGCTTCAAATTATTAGAAACTTCAAGACAAATGAATTATGATTATGTTACGTGTTATTTCTCTCGTCTACGTATCTACGAGGAAAAGGTAATGTGTAACATTTTGGAAAAATTTAATAATCCCTAATTATTTCAACATCACTCCAAAATGGCGAGCGGGATTGCAAAGTAGACTAAATATACACAAATCTGATGAAATTTGTCTTTACGATGGGGTGTCTCAATTATCATGAAAAGTAATGCCTGCATTTAACTACGCTTAACCCTTTGATGGTTCACACACATAACGCACGTCTTCCCTGCATGACTTCTAACCAATTTTGACCTTCTTGATCAAATGACTTTTTAATGGATTCTAAGAAAATAAACAATAGAATCTCTCCGAAGGATTCTATTCTAAGGTAAGGACCAATGGAATTTTTCCAAAGGATTATATTATAAGAACGGAACAACATAATCGTTCCAAATTATTCTAAGGAAAAGAGCAATAGAATCTTTCAAAATTATACTAATCTAAGGAAAGGGACAATGTAATCGTTCGAACTTATTCTATTCTGCATAATGGGCTAATGTAATCATGCCAAAAATTATATTCTAAGCGAATGACCAATAGAATCTTTCTAAAGGTATGGTTATATTTAGTCATTAAGTGAGAGTTGTGGGGTAAAGGCAATACGCTACTCAAAAATCTCGTGACGTTTAGAGGGTTAACTATCGTCAAAGCATTCCACTCTTGCACATGAATCTTTGAAATCGGCCATCTTTATTGATTATTGTTTTGCGAAATGCGTTTATCAATTTTTAGTTTTTAAATTTATCTGTAATATTTGGGTTTTAGTTTTGCCAATATTTTTTTTTCAGTACGGTTTAGGATCTTAGGAATCACAATTGTTCACAAGCAAAAGCGAAAAAGCATTCGTGTTCCTTTTTTATTTGTACTATGACCTGATAAACAGCCAAGTATGGCACGGCTCTCGTGAGAAGGCAGTCGAGTCACGTGGTTTTGAACGAGTCTGAATCTTTAAAATGGGTGATTTATTAGCACGTAAACAAAACACTTCCACAATTGGCGTATTTAGCGGGGATTCTGGTTCTAAGTTTATCATTTGACCCCGAAACTAGCTCCATACCAGTGAAAACCAGTTGGCGCAGAAAAACCCGACCACGCCATTCATGTTTTGGTATGGCAGCCCTTTCTTAAATTTTCATTCCTTATTCCAAAATCGACTGATCCTAGTCGATTGGGTAGCCCGGTTGGGATAGTTGTAGTTGTCGATTGGGTAGCCCGGTTGGGATTCCAACTCGCAACCCTCCGGTTACGAGTTGGAATCTAACCAAAGACCGTCGGGTACAAAGGGGGGTGGTGCACGTTAAATCTGTCGTAGCCTCAAATGTCCTCACGTTGGCGCGGTATGGAAGTTTGGAGAATGGGGTGCCAGCTCAGGTGTTGCCTCGTCATCTGACCGTGGTTCAAAATTACGTGGTGTTATTCTCGGTCTTTCCCTTTGGGATTGATCTCGGACCGTTGCCAATAGCCCGTTGTGTTGCTTCAATTCGATGTTAATTAAAATACCTACCTACTTGCGTTCAATTTATTTCCATAAAGATATCTATTATGATGCAAAATTCGATCGTCTCCTGAAATATTTCGATGAGTCCGGGTTGTTCCGGGGGTATGATAGCATGGTCTCTGAATTCTGATCGGCAAATATCTCAGGTTTATTATCTTAACTGCCGTTCTCCATTCTGTAACTGAAACCCGATCAAATCTCATTAATCCTCTGCGCGTCACAAGATTTCCAAGTAGTGCTGTATTGCTTTTACCCCATAACACACATAAGGACTAAATGACCACATCTGTTGGCTGAAAGAATCCACAGAAACTTTTAACCTTTAGAAATATTCTATTGCGCCTTTCCTTAGAATAGAATTACATTTGGAAAGATTCCATTGTTTCTTTCCTTAGGATTGGATCCTTTGGAAATATTCCATTGGTTCTTTCTTAGAATAGAATATTTTGGAAGGATTCTACTGTTCAAGAAAGTTGAAACTGGTTAGAATTCATGCGGGAAACGGTTGCAGTTTGCAAGGTGGAATTATGCCCCAAGGTGGAATTAAACAATTTAACCCCTCAGAGGGTTAAATTGTTTCGAATTTTAGTACATTAGTCTTATGCACCTTATGTATGCCCCGATCATGGCGAGGTTTGGAATAAACTTTAAGCCTTAAGTCTCGGTCTAATTATCGTCGGGTAGCAAAAAGAATGACAGTAGAACGACAAACCAAACCCTATGTACAAGGTGGACCATAAGTCACGAAGGGGTCTGAAGTTTTAATATTTTTTTAAAATTTATTGTTCTACTTTTCTTCAGATATTTTATTAAGAACTAGGGGATTAACCATGAAAACATTCATGGCCGAACAGCGAACATAATTGTGAAATTTTACTATCAAACTCGAGGATAAATGTTTCTGACCCAACGAGCATATCGTCGACATAACAGCGTGAAAGATTCTCCAAGCGAATCACTGATTTAACGTTCGATTGGTAATTTTGAGGAACAGGGTTCGGTAAGTAACCTCTCACGAACAGGCAAACCACGCTCGGTTAAGAACGAAGCTACAGTTAAACGTGTAAGCAAGTGCTACAAAAGACCAGACAGATTTCTTCCTATGGGGCTACCTCAAAGACAATGTTAATCAGCCTGGGACACTCCAACAGCTGAAGAACAATATTAGGGTTGAAATCAGCGCAGGAACCTGAAACACGTAGAAGTGTCATGAAAAAAGCCTTGGAAAGGGTACAATTGTACGAAGTCGAAAATGGTCGCCATTTAAAAGATTTGATTTTTCACACCTAGTGTAAATTTGTTTCCTATATAGGGTGATTGGGAAGTCATGGGACAAACTTCAAGGGATGTTAGAGCACACTAAAGTAATCAGTTTTTATGTAGCAATGTATGGGCGCAAGTGACGCCTTTAGGCGCAAACACAAGAATTGCACAGGAAATGAAACAAAATGGTTATTTACATCATTATTTTACAATTATTTATTTACAATGATGTTTTACAATAAATGCTCCAAAGTGTCACCACTAACATTAATGCAAGCTTGGCAGCGTGGCAAGCTGAAGTTAATTGAAACCCGCCTTTCAACTGCCGAGTTTCATCATAGGAACAATGTTTAAGCCCGCCAAACCTAACAGTACACTCTAACGGCGAAAAAGTCTACCAATCCATGCATCGACACTTCCAAAGTTTGCATTAATGTTGGTGGTGGCAACCTTTGAGCAGATATTGTAAAAGATCATTGTAAATAAGTGACTGTAAATTAATGATGTAAATAAACATTTTGTTTCATTTCCAGCGCAATTCTTGTGTTTCCGCCTAAGCGCGTCACTTGCGCCCATACATTGCAATACAAAATTGACTCTTTTAGTGGGCTCTAACATAAATTGAAATTTGTCCCATGAGTTCCTAATCACTCAGTAGATACCATATAAAGATGCTACTGTACTGTAAATTTTAAACAAAAAATAAAGGAGTTGCTAAATATTTAAAACCCTTCGGTAACTTTTGGCCCACCCTGTATATGCAACTCTTAATTTAATATGGATATCACTTGGGAATTTGATCGTAGCTCCTCCAGCTGTAAAATTATGGTTGATATCGTGAAAAATTCGAAAATTGATAGTATTTGAACTTAATTTGCAGTGGAATTTTGAAATTAAACTCTGCTTGTTCTACTTCCTTTTTCGACTGTCTTTTTACTGTTGCATGTGAAATAACCCACTTTCATTTCGTTACGATGATCCAATTTGATTATTGAGGTTTAGTAAAATAAAATTCCAATTTTTTTCTCCAACAACCAGTTCTATAATTCATACTTACATCACTATAAACTGAGGAATGGTGATATGTGACTCTTCTTTTACTTCACAGTTCCTGACAGACACTTTGACAGGAACCCTCTTCAACACTGCAAAAAGAAAACGAAGTGATTGATTAACATAACTTACTTATAAATGGTACACAATATTTTTTATTTTCATATTCACTGATTTCTCCAATGTAAAATCAGATTAAAATTATTCGTTTCCGCACGCTGTGAAAGTATGGCCCTTTGAGTGAACTCGTTGCACACAACTTCACCTACATCCTTTCTTAGTACAAGACATGTTTAATAAGACCGAACTATTGAAATCTGTGAACTTCTCATCACTATAAAAATTAACTTATAATACAGTAGAGTAAATGGAATGAAAGCCCCCACAACTGTCGAACGTAGATAGCTACAGTTATGAAAGTGATGGTAGGTATACATTAAAGTAACTATGGCACTACTAGATGAGACGGCTTGCAGCGTCCCTAGTGGTAAAAATAGGAAATTAGCACTCCGGTCTCGAAAACTATGAAAGGAACGGGAAAAAATCATTTACAAAGTTGTAGCGCATCACCAATTGGAACATAATGATAACCTGTATATATGAATAACGTGAAAGGTAATTTGTTGGTATTCAATTCTCGTCAATGCTTCTTCACTACTGGGGTCACAAAGCAGTAAATTGTGAAATACGCGCTTTGAGACGCTAGTAGTCTAGCACTTGAAAGAACAGATATATCAGACCAAACCGACGATTTCGCATTACCGTTGCCTGTATTAGTGTGACACCTGAAATGCTGCTGAATGGGTAACGAGGAGCTCAGTATTTCTCATGTGTTTTCTCGTTCATTTCTCACGTGTTTATTTCTAACATTTGTATTTTTAATTTTCCTGTCTTCGTATAATTTATAGTGCATCATTCACACATGTCAGATTGCAGCAGTCGTCCTTTTTCTCACAATTCACTGCTATGTGACGCGAGTAGAGACGTAGCATTGGTGGAAATCAAATACCGTCAATTTTGCAATCAAATTAGCATTTCACGCTTTCAATTCACTATATTTATGTACGTAGGGTGTCGTTTCGAACCAAATTGGTGTTGCTCTACAACTTCGCAAATAACTTTCCCCCGTATTTTGCATTGTTTTGAGATAGGAGCACTAATTTATGACTTTCACCTCTTGGGAAAATGCAAGCGATCTCATCTTGTAGTGTATAGCCACTTTATTATACCGACACATCGCTTGATAGCTGTAGTTATCTGTATTCAATACTTACGTGGGGTGTATAAGGACTTTACTTGCACCCTGAACATAGTATGGAAGCAACACGTGCACTTTCAGAAACAAGTCTGATGGCCCTTCTGACAAAAACCAGATGGCGCTCGCAACAATTGCCACCACTACCATTGATGGCCTATGGTGAATAGTTGAATAACCAATGCGATCCCAATCACTTCCAACAATCGTCTAAAGCCGTTACCACCGAGATAACAAGGCCAGACCTCTGTGACGTTTCGATCACGTGACTCGCTTACTAGTAGTCATAACAAACATCGCAGCATGGCCGGCTACTTGTGGATTACCTTTAATGTAGCGTAAGAAATTAGGGTTTTTTATACTATTTTACCGGAAAGCAAGTGCAGCTGCCAGTTAAATATTGTTATATAACATTTGTGGAACATTACAGTGTCAAGGTGTTAAAGGCTTTCATCAAATAACACGTTTAACGTGTGTCCAGACCGATTTCTTTAGGCTTAACCACGAGGCTATCCAAAATGCCCTTTCGATGCTGTGTACCTACTTGCTCTGGAAATTATAGATATGGTGATGCACCAAAAGTGGCAGTTTTCTCCTTTCCAGAGGATAAAAATATTAGAAAAAGATGGCTCAGGGCGATTCCACGAGCCGACTTTACACCATCAAAACGCAGCAAAGTCTGCGAACTTCATTTTCAAAACGATGATATCGTCCGGAATGTATCGAAATTCAACAAAAAAACTGGTGAGTGTTCTACCTTTTCCATGAAACGTCTCCGTTTAAAAGTTGGTGCTATACCAAGTATATTTCCATATTGCCGTAAATATCTCTCGAAAACTTGTCCCACCGTTCGTAAAAGCTGGGAAGATAAAATTCGTGAAACTGAGGAATCCAATTTATTGAGAGCTATCAACGAAAGCAAATATGAGTTCATTGCTCATCATGAATCTATTTCTTTTCAAAATTTTAATAGGCTACTAGAAATTCTGGATTCATTACCCCATAAACAAAATTGGTTTAAACTAATTGAGGAGTCAAAAGTTACTTTTTTCAAAATTGATTTTAATCTAGGACCTGCAACAAATTAGACTGTTGTAATACATTCAAATCTGAAAATGGAAACATTTATGTGGCCAAGAAATTTCTGTAGATAACAATCAAATAAAAACACCCTGTCACGTTAATAATTTGGAAGTTATTGAAAATTGTTTGAATTTTATAAATGAAATATCAATGAAAAATTCTTCAGCCAACTATGATAATAATCGCTTCAGTTGCTTTTACAGTTCAATTGCTTTGATTTCCCATTTTTACAGATTTAATGATGAAGAAAACATTAATTCGATTTCTTTAGACTATGATAAAGGGTTTTCTTTTCGATTTATGGTCGCATTTGAGAAACTATGATATTGGGCGGTATTAAGCTTGATTGACGTGTGTATTTTAATTAATAAAAGTCATAAGCGAGTTTTTCGCTATATTTTAATTGAATTTACGATATAATTTTGGCTGGTTTTTTAATAAGTTATTGCTTTTACTATTTACGCACACTCTCTGTTATCGTTAGTAAATAAGGAAGAAAGACGCGAGGGTGTGGAAGTTTCATTCTGAGATTATCATAGTTTTGACTAGGGAAAAACCATATTTACAAACTGCTATAATAATTTGCAATAACGTATAACAATATTTTCCTGTGGTCTCGACGTATATAGAATATATTATGTATCGTTGTAGACAGATTTCACTGTATTAGGCTTTGAATATTCCAATACGGCGGTGGTCGTTCGTATCGCACGTATGACTACTAGGGAAACGCCATGACGGCAGCGGTCAGGCCTTGTTATCTCGGTGGTAACGCTAAAGCCCGCTATAACAGTGCTGCCACTGCTTCTATTCCTATCATGACTTCACTCTTTATTGCCACTCAGCCTTCTCTTCACACTTGCCTACTAAAGGCAAAGCAAGACAGTCCACGTTCACATTCATCCATTACATGACCTTCTTAATTAGGGGCATAGCTCCTCCGCCCCAACTAGCAGAAATTGTTACGGAAAGAGGAAAGGCCTCAAAGGAGATTTCGCAGAGGTCCCACGGACGGGATTCTCTTTTCACACAGTGCGAAAACTAAATTTTTGGACATCGCCGGCCGACTATGGAGAGTAGCAACCCTTTCTTTCTGTGGTCTAGTGTGACAGGTGGTAGGTGCTCTTCAAGTCAACCTTACATGGCCTCTAATTGGCATCTTTAAATTGGGATTGACCTTTTTCTCTACCTGCTCTTCCTATAATTTTATATCCTGGCTAGAGCTAAAGCTTGTTGGCTTCAGAGTTGAAACTTCTACACATGCATCTATGTCTCATTTCGGTGACTATTACATCCTTTTTGATTTACTTGAACCTATATGCCTTGTTTTGGTTCTGATGCCCCAATCATTTTTCTAGTCCTGGGTGGAGGGCTAGGTGTTGTGGACCACATAAATTTACCCAAGCGGCTTATCACTTGAAGACACTTCGGGCGATGCTTAATGTCGTTGGTTTGATCTCATGAATTCGAGTTCTTGAAGGTGCGCCTGCAGTCTTGCATGTAGTGAAGAGAATCACCTACTTCATCGCATATACAGGTGTCCGACGTCTGGAATTCCATGCGGAAAAAGTTTTCCGTGAACCTTCCAAGGTCTGTTAGTAGTAGGTTTATAAAGGGGTCTTACAGATATATCTTGAGATCAGGTTTTGGGAAAAATTGAAATTTAAAACGCCCTCTTTCCACATTTTAAAAGCAATGTCAGTAAGATCTCTCGAAATGAGCCTTCTTGATCTCTGCATCCTTAACCCTCCTGGTGGCTGTCTTGTTCTCGTCATTAGCAAAATCATTAGCAGATCTTGATAGACGAGATAACTCGTCATTAGAAGAAAACCGACCAGATTTTGATCTTGTCATCACAAAATAATCTTGACATCTTGATGACGATATATTTCGTCATTGAAAGCAAAATTGATCATATCTTGACGGACGAGATATCTCGTCAAAACCACTTGTAGGTTAAGTGCACAACCTCACTCTTGATAGCCTGTTTGACGGCCTCGTCAGCAGCTTCTTTTCCAAGGTAGCTGACGTGAGCTTTGACGCAATACATGCGCACTCCCTGGTATACTACGATCTTCCAAAATAACGACTTAATACTATGCACCATTGTGTTAGTATTGTTCGGGTCTTTGAGAACTTGTAATACGGAGAAACTGTATGAGAAAATGTGTGTTATTTTCCCTGCAAGGTCCATTACATGACCACGCATACGGAAGTACACCCGTGATCTTAACAGTTCTCATGGTCTCAGCGCAATCAGCAACTCTCAACTGGGGTAGCATCTATTGAATTCAGCCACTGCTAAATTCCGGAGGGGAAGTATTGGGGTGAACTTAGTCCACTACCTACACAAAACTATCTTACAATACAATAATATATAGCAGTTATTTTTGTTGGACGAAGTTGCACTGTCTTTCACGCTTATTTCTGAACACCATTTCTTAGTTTGTTCAATCATCAAAGATACTTTTCAAATCAATCCCTAAAAATGCTGTCACTGTCAGTAAAATTTTTTCTGTCCAAACAATAACAGAAACACAAATATAAAGGCAATGGAATTGTTTTCTCACTTACCAACTCGGAAAAAATATTTTTTCATCAAAAAAATTATCAAACCATTCGTTTAGTGAGTTCTAATAAAATCGTTATTTATAAGTCGTTATTTCTGGAATTATTATTGCATTTATTAAGCCGGAAGTAAATATGACAGGTAATTCCACAATTTTATATCTCTGGAAAGAAACCACTTGTTCTAAATTAACTTCATTCCCAAGCAGTAACTAACTTCCTGTGTGACGAACACACAAGGAAAAGTGTCTCAATATTTCCAACTCGCAAATTGAATTTTTCTACAATAATTCTGGAAACGTAACGCATGATGTGTAATTATACCCTTTTAGAAATAGCTTTTCCATTCGGCCTATTTTCCAAACATAAATGCCTGACCATCTGACATTAAACGTAGTAATTGCACGTAACGGAGCAAACTCGAAAAATTTCATTTAATTGTCGGTTTTATTGTTCTCTGTAACTGAGGTTAGTTTTAAGCGTCATATGAGATGGGCCGGCTTTGAATTGGTTGGACGTCTCGCACGAGCTCTTTGTAAGACAAGGAGGAAATGTTAAGAAAACCTTTTAAGAGGGACACATCTGGGGGAAATGTGTGTTATTTTGCATTGTACGATAGATGATTCCCACATCGGATCTCCAGGCACTAGTGCCAGGTTAGATGATGAGCCTTCTTGAATTCCAATTACTTCATGTTTAACTAGGCTGATTATACATGTTGTTTTGAACGGAACAGTGCCATTTTCTTTTTATTTTTCCCCTCCATCCCGTAGTTTCAACTCTCCAAGTGGAGAGATGGATATCTCGTCCATCAAAATCTGACCAATTTTGCTAATGACGAGATATCTCGTCATCAAGATATATTGCCGATATTTTTATAACGAGATAAAAGTCTGAACAGTTTTCTTCTAATGACGAGATATCTTGTCCACAATGATCTGATGGCTTGTGCTAATGACGAGATATCTCGTCGAAACAACCACCAGGAGGGTTAATAAAAATGTCATTTTTGTCCCGTTCTTAATAAAAACTGAATATACTTCAATATTGGCCAATCATATTCATAATCTATAATCGTAAATTATGTGTTAAGACAATGAGGGCTATGTTAGTTGTTCGACAAAATTGTGTTCTTGAGTGTTAGAAATTGTGTGAAAAGGTATAGAAAGACTGAAATATGGGGCGCCGTGTAAGATTACGTCATCGGAGAAATATTTATGGTATGATTGTGGCGAAGTAGTCTCCTCTATGTCTAAATAAATTTTTGTATGGGTTCTGCCACTGAAGAATAATGGTGAGAATTCTATATGTTTAGGTAAAAAACATTTTTTATCATCTTAATTTTTCATGAAGACAGAATATTACACAACTCATAGCACAAGATATTTTGCAAATCATGCACATTTTTTATCAAATTTCACAATCAAGACTATCTTAGAAGGAAACTTTCAACGTAAAGAGAAAAAGGGCATGGGTTTGTGCCCTTGTGTGCTCCTCTTTCTTCAGATACCTACGCAATATTCAAATGTTTTATAAGCCGTTTGTAAGCATCCTATGTTTTCGTATTACATTTTCGATAACATTTTATTACACCTAATTTTTTTCAAGCATTAGGAAGACAGCTTAAGCGAATTTTTTCCTTGAAAGGGAAAATGACTATGTAAAAGCATTTAAGTGAGTAATGGAACTTCACAAAAACCCATGATCCATCATTTCGTCAGTACTGTTCGTGTTTGTTAGTCTGCCAGGACTTATGACTAATTTTTAAAGAAGTTTGCTTAGAACTTCTATAACATCAACTTTATAATTATACTGTCTCAGGTCAAAAGAATATCATGATTGAAAGTAGTGTTTTCACGAAATCGAGGAAAAAATAAAATTCTAATTTTGGATCTAAAATATAATTATGATATTTTCCATTTGCTAGTGGTATAACGTGGTCAACAATTTAAAAAGGGGGCATAAACAAGATTTTTTTTAATGAAATGCATTTTGTTTAATCGCAATGTTGCGACTAAAGATGTCCTTAACAAAGCATACCTTCCAACCGACAGGAAAAACCCGGAAGATTTTTACGTCATAAAAAACCAACGTGCAACTGTCTTTGAAAAATAATGCTTTAAAATAATTCTGAAAATAAAAAAATAATTAAAAGCGCCAAATACGGTTAGATCAAGCAATTCAAAACAGAAAAAGTAACACTTCTTCCTACTACTGTTATATGCTTGGCGACATATCGAACTCGGTGAAACCGATTTGGGGATATTTTACTCAAAATAGCGCCAAATATATGCAAAAATAAGGAATTAAACTTTTCTTGAGTATTTTGGAGGAATATTTGTGTTTTTTATACTAGTGCTAAAGAAGGTTTTTACGACAATCTAGTAACCACTGGTACCGATGTTCATCTTTCATGGCTGCCAGGCTTGACGCTAAAACTTCGAAATTGGCACATCCCTTGAAAAAAAAATTTCTGCTAAAAAATCCCTTAAAATATTTTTTCGTCCGGGAGATCGGATAAACAATTGTTTTTCAGGAAGACTTCCTGAAAAGTTGGTAGGTATGACAAAGGATGTCCATTTAATTGCAACAATATCGAAAAATAAAAATTGATAAGTATGCTTACGTGCTGCTGCGATTTGCTGAATGTCATCAGCAATGCAAGGAGACGGTATGCAAACTCCGATTCTCATCACCATGAAGTGGAAAAAAGCAGATCCATGAGACAAATCGGATAGAACCTAAAAAAATGGAAGGAATGGAATCTCAGTAACAATTTTGGCGTAGATAATAAGATTCTTTGAAAAGGTACATCAAGTATTACTCAGTTTGACATGGGAATCAATTGAAATGGCTTTAAACTGCTGGTTACCTTAAATCGACCAACGTTTTAAAGTATAGGAAATACCTACTAACATTATCAAACCTTTCTCAATAGGCTTATATACATACCGAATCCGTGGATGCGTTTCCGAAATCCAAAACTTTACTGTTTAAACTGACACTATTATGCAATTCAGGCAGTGTGGGCTTCAATTCCAAACTGCAATACTTCCCTCGGATCTCTGCATGCTTGTTTCTTTTGGGTTGGACTACGTCCAGGCATTGGTCATAATCTCCCAAGTCGGTTAGTGTGCCTTCGAGACTTCCAGAGGGTAAACGTCCGCTTGAATCAGCCACTGAAATATAAAATTAAAGCTTTCAGTCGAATATCCGTGAAATAAAATACTATACTTTTAGAAGTTCTACAGTTATTCATAATTTGTCCCCAAAATTTCTAAATACTGCCGCTTACGATAATAATTTTAGTCTTTTATATTCAAGAGCCATGTTCCAAAATCTAAACACAAGTATAGATAGCTGATTTATTAAATTAATGGAGAAATAATGAGCAACATATCCGTTGCTATAGTATGTAGAAAGGCAGACGACATTAGGGCTGTCATAACAAAATTATGCATGGTGATCGCAATATATATAAGTGATTTTTCACAACCTTGCAATTACTGCTATAGCTTTCGACACCGAACAATAAACTTGAAATCTGAATTCGCGATAAGGACGTCAATAGTGGAAAAATAATGTTTGCGCTTAACTTGTCCCCTAACTGAACGAATAGACTCGTTCAAAATCACGTGACTCAAACGCCAACTCGTCAGAGCCAATCTATACACGTTACAACAGCACTGCTAGAGTTAGTTATATCATATACTTGATACCCACCCTGATAACGCATTATGCAACCCTTATATAACGTCTCTATCATTCTATTCTATATATTTTTCAAGATATGTTTTTGAACTTAAAAACATATCTTTCTTAATATTTAATTCCAAAATATTAGTATCGGAGTTGGGCCTTTTCTTTAAATACAGTTTTATCTTCAAAAAGTTTTTTTTATATCGGTTCAAAAATTGCATCATCGCCATATAGTGAAGAAAATATACCAATAAATTTGACACAATTCAGTTTTTGAAAACACCAGCTGGTACAGATGAAAAAATGTGATTAAAAGCGTCTTTGAAATTAGCATTAAGTACAATTGGATATTCTTTCTGCTGTAAGATTTGAATTTTACAATAACGAACTTATTGCACGATTAATGGGAATGTGTTTCTGCTATTAAGAATATCCGCTTTTGAACAAACTTTGATGGAAAGAATGAACATGTTATATTTTCTACTAATACTCAATACATCCACTATTGATATGGAATCATTGAAAAACAATTCTATATTAACAGGAAAAATCAATTAGTTGATCTTGAATATTCTGTATTTTTTATGTAAATCCTGTAATACAGAGCCTAAGAGTTCTCACCTTTTTGACAACTTCATATCAGGTAAAAATCCTTTAATAATATAAAATATAACATTTTTAGTTATACCAAATTCAATTTATCCAGTCTCAAGGAGCACTTACATGTAATAAAATGGCATCAGTGAAACATGACTTCACATAAAATTAGTGGAGGGGACTTTATATGAGTGCCTATATTTGAAATCAGCACGCGAATACATAGAAAGCAAACCTTATTTATTATATTATAAAACCTTTGTTGAATAGGCAACTAAAAGATACTAGCAAACCCGCGCATTACACATGTGGGTTAAACTTTCTTAATGACATACATCTATTGACGTCAAAGTGTCGTTACTCACACATTGTGTCTATATATATATATATATATATATATATATATATATATATATATATATATATATATATATATATATATATATATATATATATATATATATATATATATATATATATATATATATATAGACCATCACCACAAATCAAAAAGTCGCAATCTTTACTCCTTGTCATAATTTTATTTTCTTGTTAAAATTTACTTTTCTTCCCTCCCTTTCATTTGCACTAAATTGTTCACATTATCTCCAAGCCACCCTCTTACTTTTTTAAATCCGTTATTCTACATAATACGGATCTGGCAATGTTTTGCTCTCCTGGCTTGCGCGGCAACTTTCGGTAAGGTATTACTTTGGCTGCTCTTTTGATTCCTAACCTTGGTAACAGGTATTATTTTTATGATTTTTTTCTCTCTGGTAGTACTTTGAGTTTTCGGGGGGTAACTTATGTTGATCTCTTCGGCCTGGCCTCACATAAGTACAGAAAAAACTCAAAGCATTGCATTTTCAAGTGATAACCTGGCCTTGCTCCCCTTGAAAAAGTAGGCAGGCTCACTTATTTGAAAAAGGAAACGGGATAAAATTGAAATAGATGTTCTGAATATATATATATATATATTCAGAACATCTATTTCAATTTTATCCCGTTTCCTTTTTCAAATACGATTCGCCGTTTTTTGACTGCAGCTATTTTAGCTCATATTTTCTTTTGTGTGTTGATTTTTATCATCCAGACCACACGATGAAATAACTAAACGAGGATCCAGATTTCTCATTTCCTTCTATTATCCAATGTCATTAGAGTTGCGAACTCTTCCTTGTAGTTTCAGTTATATTATGCAGCCTCTATGGCTCAAATCAATCACATTTAACCCTCCTGATGGTTCATCTTCACGTCGAAAACTGCACTGCTGCGGCCAGCCTCTGATGCAAATACCTGTTCGAAATTGTCGCCAGTTCTAAGCAAAAGCGACAATTTGTTTCTCCTACTTTGATTTTAATTCCCTTGGAGTAATAGGGTAGTTTGTTTTGTCTTGACGTGATATCTCTTCATTAGCAGAACTGACCAGACCTTGATGGACGAGATATCTCGTCGAGACCACTTGGAGGGTTAAACTAAGTGGTACAATTGGCGAATTGATTGGCGATTAATTTTATATTATCTATATAACGTTGTTGCCATTTGACAATAAACGAATAATCTCGATTTCTATGCCACATACGTTGATGTAATATGCATTACTTAATAAGATTGCTGTTCCATCTAAGTCTGTATACTACTGATATGTACAAAAAAAAATTAAAGACCTAATAGTAGTACCGATTTCCTTTCCTATGCTTTACGAAGTGAAAGATTCTAGTTGTCCCCCTTGTTTTTTTAACTGCATTCCTTACTCCCATTTGACCTCATTAGGTAATGACATCGAAGAGGGGTTTAGGGGGCATAAAATATTGAACATCCTCTCGTGAGAGAATGTTGTTCCAGTTTTTAAAGATAGTTGCGCCATCTTCGAGATATATCATCCCTATATTTATTGAATAGCCCATTCGACAGATTTAGGAATCTAGAAAAGCCACATACATTTCTAGAAATGAAACTGACGTTTTCTTTTATATAGCATTGAGCTACGATAGGTATCTCTATATTACTAACGTAGGTGGCACAAAAATCGTCATTATTTGTACATTTGTGAAAGGCAACAAGCGGATATAAATAATATCAAATCAACTGCCAAGTGATTCATTCTCCAGTTTTTCCGTTTAGGTTAAATATGCTTGATTTAAGCAACGGAGCTCGAAACTTTTGCAAATACTACATTAAAGAGCCTGCCTCTCAAATGAAATTCTTCACCATTCTGATGGCAGAAGGCAATACGAAATCTGAAAGAGAAAGAAATCAGGGCGTAAAAGAAAATGTGAGTGAACGCGAAAATAGGGTTGGTAACGTCAAAAATACCGAATAGCCTTTAACATGTGAATGGGATGCAATTGGAGTGGACGTTCAGAAGTTAATTGTGGTAACAGGACTGAGATATGTATTACTGACATTTATTTGAAACAAGTACACGAAACGTAGATTTATATTTGTGTATATTTTATTTCATTTGGAGGTATGAAATGCTGTGTGTGCGTAACAACACTGCCACAAATAAGGAATTACGAAACTTTTATTCAGATGCAACGTGAGGGTTTACTAGTAATGGTATATTTTACGTTCTCAGAGTACATACGCTTCTATCAGATCAAGTATTAAAGTATTTTAATTTCATGAAATTTCATAAATGAGCTTTGAAAGTTTAGCGCGTATTAATACATTCATTTTTTATTTTAAAATTCATTTTTGAGTTAATATTTTAACAAAGAACTATTTCTTAACGCCTCGGAGACTGAGTGAGCACTGATAATAACAATGTTCACGCATTTAATTGATAGATCATCTTCCACAATACGAAAATCAATAAAGCATTACGAAAGAAAAGTAATGGAAAACATTTTTGAAAACGCCTGACAAATGCCAAATGACAGCGATACTTGAGACATCGTATGATAAACACACAGTCCTTTATTCCACTTGATTGCCTCTCGAAAATATGACTAAAAATATCTTCAAACTGATTTCATCAATGAGACCATAGAATTGAATAATTGAATCTGTTTTCTGTCTGACATTAAAAATACAAATCTGATTCCGATAGTTATATCAATCTTTGAATCGAATCATCTGAAGAAATCCGAAACTTGAAACATTTCGTACACCTTGAAGGTGGTATGTTGTTGACAAATGCCAGTCGTTTGGCCGCTAAACCATTATACCACGTGTTCTCTAATATTTTTCCACAATGCAATTAAAAACCACTGGTTCATATATTTACCAAGCATAGGCTGTACTAGGTCGCACAAATTACAGTCTGGGGAATAAGCAAGTCCTATTCGGTGGAGATGGGCCTGGGGAACAGTCTTGACTAGTAAATAATCTTAAGTTAGTAACCGCTTCCCGTCGAGGAGTCTGACAACTGAAATGCTATTGCATAGGAGGCTCCTCGGCTTTCCTTCAGACAGCGAGACCAAATTCTTTCCTCTGCTTCAGTTTCATACGCAGTTTAGGCCCTAAGGAACGCATCTCCTTTAGGTGAGTACGGGCTTCACAGACCTGAGGTACCTGGGTGTTCTTTTCTTTTCTCATGAGGTTAACTGTTTTAACCCTCCAAGTAGTTTCGACGAGATATCTCGTTCATCAAGATATGACAAATTTTGTTAATTACGAGATAATTCGCCATCAAGATATTGCCGATTTTTTTTATATTGACGAGATCAAGATCTGGTCAATTTTTCTTATCACGAGATACCTCGTAGAGACAACCACCAGGAGGGTTGATTAGCACGGGGGTCGCGCTCCCGGGATACAACCAAACGATCTTTTTCTACTTTCATCCCACTACTCTGTTCCCCTAATCCCTCTTTTTCTTTTAACAACATTTTTTACTTGAGTTTGGAGCAGCTTGGCCAAATACGACCCTTGCGCCATAAAATCCCAAAGCAACCAATCATATGTAGTTCAGACGAATGAAAAGTCAGACTTTGAAACTTTTTGCAACACCATAGCACATTATTTTGGGCCAAAAAGTCCGCTTTTTCATTTTTCGGCACAGCACAATGTGCAGGCACCCACTGTACAGATGGTGACATCAATGAAAAAGAAAATCTGAAGTGGTGTGTTCCGGGTTTCACTCTTGTTTGCGAAGAGCGCGGAAAAGTGATGGAGAACAGTTTTGAAAAGTACCTAGCTGCATTCCATATCAAACAAATGGTAAATAACTATATGTTCTCGCTTTATTCGTTAATTTGTCAATATGAATACAAATATTTGAAGCTAAGTTCATCAGAGATTTTTTTAAATTTGAATTTTGAATAGCCTGGAGATAGTAAGTAAATCCCATTTCTGTAGTTATATCAAACTGAGCCGGAGACGGTCTGAAGAAATTGGGAACCAGGAGACATTTCATACTACGATGGATCTGAAGGTCATATCATTGACAATGTCTAAAAGCAACAGTTTGTGTTTGCTTCTCCCTTTCCAAACGTGACGTATAGAATTAGGAGTTTATAACGAAGAGACGATGGTGAAAATTTAAAAAGCCTGGGCCACAACTTGGTGCATGTAAGAAAAATAATAAATTATGACGTCTCTTTCTTCGTTTGATTAGCTAATGTGTATACATGAATCAAAACATTTGATACTGATTTCATCAGGATTTAGAATTTGAATGTTTGGTAGATAGTTGAATTTTTGTCACACTGGAACAACAGAATGGGCTATTGGCGAAGGTTCGGGATCAATCCCGGAGAGAAAATCCGAAGACAGAACCTCGTAATTTTGAACCACGGTCAAATGACGAGGTCAACACCTGAGCGGGCACGCTACTTTCAAACTTCCACACCAACCTAACGTGAAGACATTTGAGGTCACGACAGAATTAGCGTGACAAGCCCACAAGCCGCGACGGTTTTTAGTTGGATCCAGTTTCGACCTCGCAACCCTCCGGTTGAAAATCCGTTGCTCTTCCAACTGTGTTACTGTGGCCTCCATTTGAATATTTGAATCTCTACTATCTCTGGCAATGGAGAGGCCGCGGTAGGCCAGTTGGAAGAGCAACGGATTAGCAATCGGAAGGTTGTGAGTTCGAAAATCGGTCCAGCCAAAGACCGTCGTGTAGACGGGAGCTGGTGCACGTTAAATCTGTCGTGACCTCAAATGTCCTCCCGTTGGTGTGGTGTGGAAGTTTGGAGAGTGGGGTGCCAGATCAAGTGTTGTTCTCGTCATCTGGCCGTGGTTCAAAATTACGAGGCATTGTCCTTGGATCTTTCAATTCGGGATTGATCCCGGACCGTCGGCAATAATCCGTTTTGTTGCTCCAGTGAGACTTAATTAACTACCTACCTACCTATCTATCCCTGGTAATGGAATGCAAATCTGATTTCGATATTTATGTCAAGTTTTGATTCTAAAATAGCATGAAGAAATCTTTAAACGGTCATATTTCGCGCACCGACGGATCTGAAGGTCATAATCAATGACAAAGACAATCCGAACGTCGAAGTTTTCTTGATTTTGTTTCACTCTTAGTTTCGAAACGCCTTGAACGGAGAAAGTTCTGCCGATCGAATCGGGTCAGTCCTCCTCCCGTCGACCTACATCCACCTGCGACTATCAGATGATCCTGTAATTTCTTGTTTTGACTGCAGGCGCGGTCTTGAAAAATGTGTATCGCGCCATTCTTCCCATCTACCTACTTTCTTGAGACGGAAGTGAAGGGCGATGACACCGCTAACTCCTCTTGTTGCAGAAAGTGACGCAATTCGGATTTGTTATGGCTGTTGTCGTTATTTTCTCTCGTGCATGTGTGGTTTGGCATACATAGGGTTTTTCGACGTTCGAATTGACCCCACACATTGAATTGGCGCTCCGAATGTAAGAAATTCGAAGAGATTGCTTGTGGTGGCACCAACTCGGGGAATTATTTCTTTAAGACCCTAACGGCCCAGCCTATCCAGTGGCTGTAAGAGGTGCTCGGTAGGACATTTATCACACCCCATAAGGTACTCAGTGTCCTTAGCTCAACCTGATAACTAAAATACAATTGATTCATGCAGAACAAACACAAACAATGAGCAAAAGTTATGTTGCATAGGCATTACAATTCCGTAGGATCTTAACTGTTTAGTTACAGTGATTATAAAATTTACAAAATGAGAATTATACATAACCGGTTAGAATTATATGTTTTGGGTTAAATATTTGGAAATTTTTATGCAGTTCATCAATCTATAGATAGAGATTGAGTTACTTAAAATATTATTCAGCCATGTGTGTTTTAAACTATCTGTAGATTCTGTTAATGAAGATGTTCTGGGAATTTACATTTAAATAGTGACCGGCGTTACCAACTAGAACGCAAGGGCATAACGTTGTATTTTTGAAGTGAAAACTTGATCAGTAAAATATAAGCGGACCATGTTTCGTGATATAATAAAAAATGTTATTAATTAAAATGTTAAAAAAATTATTGGAAGAGGGGCCCGTGTAAGACTGCTGATGCTTCGTATGTATGCATGTTTAAGGACTAGTTTTAAATGATTATTTTGTCTTACGCCGGTTCCCTTTTTCATCATAACTTTTTTCTGGCAGCCGAATGTAGTCTTGAAACAGAAAAACATGAAACTGCATGAGCAGTATTATTCACTATGACGTCTGTAAGATCAGGGAAACTAATTGAGGTGGATTCCTGTCATGTATCCCCTGGTTCCGTTATCCGCAATTTATAACCACATCGTTATATTATGGCGTTGTTACATTGTTACTTCGTTCTAATACGACATTATGTATTGGATGTATGTTATACTTACTATTCATAGGGACATAAAATATCCTTGTATGTTGAGATGCATATCAGATTGAAACAAATTATTTTCAACTGAATTTTTTATCTAGTTTTATGAATCTGAAAATTATTTTTGAACTTTTACTTTTCAATGATGTTCAATCATATAAAAGTTTTGACATGTAATTTATATAAGTTATAGATAGAGCTGATGATATACAAATCAAATTTAAATACATTGAAAGTTGAGAATGATAATTGTTAGTAAATTATAACCATTAATTCACAAAAGTGTCAGATTTCAATTTGTTTTAAAATGCATGTGTGTGTTTAGATAACTTCACTCAATAGACACTAAAGCTACTTTTGTAACCATACGCACAATGTGTGTAATCTTATAATCTACAGGATTGCATTAGTTTGTTTATATTTTGATCTATGCTAGTAAAGCCTCTTGATGCATTCACCTTATACCGATCTTTACTTCCGAAATTTTCTGGTTTGCGAAGGTGTTAAATTTTACGTTCTTCCAAATACAAATACATACTCAAATAACTTAGATTCTTGATAATAGAATAAAACATTCTTGAAAGCCATTGAAAATTATAACTGATTTGATTTTTTAAGCTTGGTTTTCAGTATGTGTTTTCAAAACAAAATATAGAACATGCTCAAAATGCGGAATAAAAAGAACAATATAAGTGTTTAAGCGTTTATAGGGTATTAAATTCACCCTACAAACGAAATCAAATGTAACTCATGAATTATACGACAAAATATATTTTATATAAGTTATGCGAATATATGCAGTAGAATAAAAATAGATATTTTAATCAGTTATATAGTCTTCCTTCTCTATACTAAAAGTAATCTTACCTACATAAAAGAGAAACATCAGCAATTACCAATTGCATCACAATAATAAAAAATAGTTTGCAATCGTTTAAAAAGGCAAAGTAAAGAACAAGATGGAAAACAGGTCGAAAAACAAAACTTTACAAGAATGTGCATGGAATTTCAATTATTTTGTAACCTGCCATTGTGCTGAAACTGAACAGATAGCAAATACGAAAACTGATTACTTGTTTTTAAAAATAAAAATTATGCTTGAACCAGATTCTTTTACCACGTCGATAATTTGTTGCAATAATCGTATGCAAACCCTCTGGTTTGCATACGGTTATGCGTTATAGATTGCAAAATGAATCGCAAGTTTCATCTAATCTTTTTGAACTTTCGTAAATTAAAAAGCGCTTGCAGTAACGACTGAAGCGGGTCACAACAGGTCGTAAATGCTAGTAACACTTGCATTTATACGCTTCATTAGTTACGAGTACAGCTTGAAGCCATAGGAGGGCAGATGATTACCGCTGGAGTATAAACTCTGAATAAGAGTGAAAGTTAAGAACTTAGGTTACATAAGAATTCATGTTTATTTGATACTAGCTGAATTACCCGGCGTTGCTCGGGTTGAATTGTTTGTAATTCATCGTAATATTACTCAATGTTATTCCTATGGGGTTTCAAATTGTTTTAGCCCCTCTACAAAACCAGAAAATATAGAACGGGGGTTAATATCTAGATTATGCTTCCCGCAGGATTCTAAAGAATGAATGCACCAAGTTTAGTGTAAATTGGTCTGAGAGTGACCGTAAAAATAATGTTATGCCTATGGGGATTTCGAAATTGTTTTTAGCCCCTTCTGCAGACTCAGGACAAATCCTCCTAACGGGAGTTAATATCTAACCTGAGTACCAGCAATCGTCTAAATAATGAATGTTCCAAATTTGGTGTGAATTGGTCTGATAGTGATCCTAAAAATACTCAATGTTAGTCCTGGGGTTATTTCGAATTGTTTTTAGCCCCCTGCTGACCCAGGACAAATCGAACGGGCTTAATATATAGCCTGTGTCCCGCAAAATTCTAAAGAATGAATGTACCAAATTGTGTGAATTGGTCTGACTTTGATCGTATAAATATGTAATGTTATTCCTATGGAATTTCGAAGTGTTTTAAGCCCCCTTCTGCACATCCAAAACAGATAATATGGGGTTAATATGTAGCCTATGTTACCCGCAGGGTTCCAAAGAATAATTGTGCCAAATTTGGTGTGGATTGGTCAAACGGTTTAGATTTGTATAGAGAACAGACAGATGCCAACTCTGCTTTATATGTATAAATAACTCGAAGAGTTACATATTACCTTTAGTTTATTGAGAATAGAGATTTTCTTTAACGCAGCATTTTTCAACTTTTTTGTCCAAGAGGCGCCTTCTACTTCTTAGTTTCCCATACTCAACGCCCCCTTTTCAGACATTTTTCAGAGCCCTCTTTGGAAAACTAAACAATATCGTCTTAATTTCACCTGGAGAGTCACTGAAAATCTAGCTTTTCAACTTGCCAGAAAGAAATTATTTTATAACTTGAACAAAATTGCTCATCCAATTCACACCCAACCAAAAATATTCGGAACTGTTTTGTACGAAAGTTAAAAAAAATACGAGTATTTCCAGTAAAATAAAAAATACGCTCTTGTGAACGGCAGTCTTACTAGAAGAATGTCATTTGTACGTAATCAGTAGAACCCTGCATAAGAACTAAAATTGTTAGTATTATTGCAGTACTCTAAACAGATAACTGCTCGTCACGCAATTTATAATGAAATGCTATTTTATTTTTCATTCCAGTCTAGTTGACGACATCAACGACATATTCCACCATAAACAAGTCAACTAACAAAACATTCCGTTCTTTTTATTCAATCTTTCTATTTTTCATTCCTTATTTTTAAAAAGAGTCGAATTTCGATTCCGTGACAAACCTGCACACGCAAAACCTGTTTATTTACGATCGGTGTTAAGATGGTATCGGAGGCCGTTGATAACGGAAGTTATCCATCCGTCTTGACACGGTTTACTACAACTTCCGAAAGCCATAACAACAATCGGAAGTAATGTGGTTTCGGTTTCCTCGTTGGGTGGATTTTGACGGTTAATTAGATCCACTTTTTCTTTTCACTTTCAGTTTCTGTCAGGATCACGCGTGACATTATTTAATGTTTGTGTTCCTCATAAAGCAAAATTAGAGATTTTTAGGAAACGGAAAGAATTTAACATGGGTAGCGGCTTTTGAATTATTTTTCCCTGTATGGACTATATTAACTCAATATCCATCTATAGACTGATAAGCAGAACAAAACTTTAAAATATTTAATAGAAAATCTGGTAAAATTCTGTTTGTGTGTATGAATATAGGTAAGTGTGAATATGCATGTTCCATTATTATGTGTACGTTTTCCATCATCTGATTTCTATGCTCACTTTGCGAATTTTATGATCACTAGTCTCCAATCAGTTAAGCTGTCCTGCGGGATGCAGTGTCTAACTACTTATTTTTGTTCACTTCAATCAAAAATGCATTGTTTACTTATGTATTCTTATTTGGTCTATAAGATGTAGACGACTTTTGTAATTATGACTGGTCTTTGTATCCTGTTTATGTTCTTAACTTGTATTTGTTCTATATAAATCAATTTTTTTTTGACTGTCCGGTTGGGATAAGGACCCTGAAGACCTTACGGGGCCTGACAAAGCTCCTTCCGATTGCCTCTCGTATAGCCTCACACCCTTTGGGTAGGTGGGCCCGTCAGGGTCTTTAAAAAAAGTGATTCTAATAACAACTAGCCGAAGGACAGAAATCTTCATGAAATTTCCCAACAAACCTTTTATTACAAATAAACCATTAATTCATTTTTTGACCGGAATCAGTCCATTTTATCATACCTACACAGATTAAAATTAAGATAACCTCCCTCTGTCTGAATGGGGCAAAGGATGGCCCTGATCACTACATGTTAGCCTGTGTTTCTCTGAAGAATTTCGCTTGGTTAAACCATCTACTGATAACACTGGTCTACAAGGATTTTTATCATGAACAAATTTAACAGTTTATAAACTAATTTTTTGCGCGCTGATTTCGGATCTGACCTTAAAAAATGGACAACATTTTTTGTGTTGTTATTATTGGAAATTTAATATTTATTATCTTCCAAAATTATTACTTTTAGTCATGCAAGACGACACTACATTTTTCATATTCGTAATCTAACATTTTATGGGTGGCAACACTGATTTTTTCACTGGTAGCGAATAGGTAATCACAACCATACCGCTATTGTTCTAGTTTTCATTGAAAGAGAAACACATGCTGCATGTTTGTGAGCACAATTGGCACAGAGGCAGCGTCGCGGTTGTATTAATGCTCCAGGTAAGTTCTGATGTGTTCGGACAGTATATATTAAAATTTTAAGAGTATTTCATTGACAAAGACTGAAGAAGGCTTAAAATTATCTCAAGATTTCGTTCGAGGCCTATGTCTTTTCAAATGACAATTTGAACTTTAAGGTTCTAGACTTCAAGGGTGGAAATTTCTAGCTAAGAGTATACGTGTTTCAGTGTTAAGAAATAAAAATATGGTTCTATCTTCTTGAAATTCAAGATGGTATGCACTTTCGTTTAAATATTCCAACGCTGTTGAAAGATGAAATAATATATCAAGATCATAAGGAATGGCGTCTATTTACCGACTCGACCAAGGTCTTAAAGGTTGTTTTTTGCATAACGGACACCAAAATCCTTGCATTTCAGTAGCGCATGCTGTGAGAATGAAGGATACTTATGAAGGCATGGGAAAAATTCTCACTGTAATACATATATATATAGTATATATGACCACTATTTTTTAAGTGGTCAATATTTTTGCTCCACCACTTCATATTAAACCAGGGATGGGCAAACTGACTCAGGTTTCTTACACTTAAAGGAAAAATTCTCAAATTCAGTGATGCAAAACTCAAAGAAGGAATCTTTGTTGTTCCTCAGATAGTGAAACGACTGAGTGATTCCGTTTTTACGGAAAAGCGGAAAACTAAAGAGCTCGCCGCATAACATCATTGCTACTAACTACTAAAACTACCAACAGCTTATTCAAGACCTTCTCAAGAACAATACAAATATTGGGGCTGCATGTCCTTAAAAATTTATTTTCTAGATTAATTTGGATTTCTTTCCTGAAAACCTAGGAGCAGTCAACGATGAACGAGATAAAAAGATTCCGCCAAGATATCTACATTATGGAGGAGTGGTGTCAAGGCAAGTAGGATCCCACAACAATGAGTGATTACTGCTGTTTTTGGCAGGACAACACGACACAAAAGAGAAAAAAAGAACTATATGTATGGATATGCGAGTATACACGTATAAATTTAATTGTGTATTTTTACATGTTTGTAGATTTTTGCTGTCTTATGCAGTGATATATAAATATGTTATTTGTAATTTTTGACACAGTATGATTTTATAACTCACAAGAAGAATAAATTCTGTAATAAATTACAATTTCGTAGGTAGGTAGGTATTTCAATTAACATCACACTGGAGAAAGACAACGGGCTATTGTCGACTGTCAGGGATCAAACCCGAAGGGAAAAATCCGAGGACAACACTTCGTAATTTTGAGCCACGGTCAGATTGCGAGGTCAATACTGAGCTGGCACCCTACTCTCCAAACTTCCACACCACTCCAGTGTGAAAACATTTGAGCCCTTAAGAAATTTAATGTGCACCAGCCCCCATGTAGACGTCTTTGGTTGGATCGAGTTTCGAACTCGCAACACTCCAGTTGCTAATCCGCTACTCTTGCAACCGGGATACTACGGCCCAAATTACAATTTGGAGCTCAGCTTTATCTTGGAATTTTAATAAAATATGGCATTTACTTCCACTTTTTAGACGTGTAATTATTACAATTTGAAGCTTATTTCACCCATGTTATGAAAAAAGGCTGTTGTTGACTAGTATAATCAATCGCAATGAATGATTAGTGTAATCAATAATAAACAATCCCTATGTCGAATAAGTGAGTGTGTCCTGGTGACCTTCGTTACGGTGGACAGGGTGGATTCGTTAAATATCGATTTTTAAACTGTATCGGTTATTTCTGTTGCTGTATATACTTTATATTAATAGTGTTTCCTTTTTCCAGTGCATCCCGACCAACCATTGATAAGCTTTAAGTCCGGGGTGGGGTTATAAAAAATACTAATGGGCACAAATTATCAAACATAATATGCTAAATAAAATAATAATAAATAAAATAGTACAATTAAAATTACCAGAGTTAGTGTTTCAAAATTTTCTGTGCATAATTTAAGAGTAGGACAAAATTAAACCATTCACACAGAGATGACGTCAGCAAAGATCCTTTGGAGCTCGGTGGATTGGCTGGAATGGACCCGTCGCTTGGCCTCCATATTCTCCTTATTTATCCGGCATTTATACTCTGGGGATACCTCAAAGGCATCATGTAAGAGACCCATCGACTCTGAGGCTGATATCATTGCAAGAGACGCTGTAGCTGCTGTAAAGTGATCTCTAAATACTAGGAATCTCTTAACGTACATGGCAACTGTCAGGATTGCATTACTTGTTGGTTGGTCGCAAGTTTGAGCACCTACTGAGAAGCATTCCACTCAAAGAATTTTATGTTATCGATAATTTCATCGATTCACACCGAAACGTCATCAATCTAAATCGTCATTCAAATCATGTATTGCTTGTATGTATGTAGCTGAATTTACGTCGCACTGGAGCAACACAGCTATTAGAGAGGGTCCAGGATTGATGTCGGAGAGAATGATCAAAGACAACGCCTGTGGTTCAAAATTAGGTGCTGTCCTTGGATCTTTCCCTTCGGGACTGATTCCGTACCATAGCGAAGAATCTGCTGCGTTGCTCCAGTGTGACGTCAATTCAATTACCTACCGAAGACAACTCGCAATTTTGAACCACGGGAGTTGTCTTTGATCATTCTCTCATGACGAGGTCAACACTCAATTCTAGCTCTCCACTCTCCAAACTTCCACACCACGACAACGTAAGATTAATTTCAGGTAGGTAGTTGAATTTACGTCGCACTGAAGCACAATAGGCTAGGGCATTTGAAGTCACGACAGATTTAACGTGCACCAGCCTCCACGTACATGAGGGTCTTTTGGTTGGATCAAGTTTCGAATTAGCGAATCTCCGGTTGCTAATCATCTACTCTTCCAACCGGGCTACCGCAAACCTTTAATGCCAATCCGAAAAGAGATTCACTTATTTAAATTCTATTCAGTCATTTTATTTAAAACAATATTTTAAAGATTTAGTAGGTAGGTAGTTGAATTTACGTCGCACTGGAACAACAACACAACGAGTTATTGGCGACAATCCGGGATGAATCCCGAACGGATAGATCCGTTGACAACACCTTGTAATTTTGAACCATTGTCAGATGATGAGGTCAGTACCCGAGCTGGCACCCCACTCTCCAGACTTCCACGTTAAGTGAGGACATGTGAGGCCACGACTGATTTAAAGAGCAATAGCCCCCACGTACGGGATGGTCTTTGGTTGGATCGAGTTTCACACTCACAACTTTCTGGTTGATAATCAGATGATGACAAATGCATCACTAAGTATATTAGTACATTATTTCATTAATATTCCTATATTAATAAAATAATTATAATTGTATTACATATTAAATTTTTAAGCAAAAAACTATTTTGAATATTATCAACACACTCATTCATGCATTTCGCGGGGATTGCGTTTAAAGATAACACACAATTGACTCTTCAGATTGCACAATGTTTTGCATAAGAATATTATTTTTGAATTGACGTCAATAGATTATTGAAAACTTGGCTTGAAGAAAGGAAATAAAATAGTAATTCTTTTTGCTAAGATAGTTCAAAATGTATTTTAGAAATTTGATTCTGTGTTGTAATTTACCAAGAATGACTGGCAGAGTATTGAATTTAAGCATTCATTTTATAAACAAAAATGAATTTGTCAGCTAAATTGTTTACGAAAGTGCATCATTTTTCTATTCAATTCCTCTACTTGCGCATTCTAAGATGATTCATATAACTGTTTATCTATCTCATTGAATTACAAAATATTTTTATTAATTCAGTTAAAAATTTGTTATTGTGTGATTGTATTCCGTTGTTTTCTTTAGACTTTTCTTAAGAAAGTTGATTGTCTGAGAGGAATTTTTTTAAAGTCATGCATAAATGCAATTAAATTTTTTCATCTCTTTGTGAAGATATGTCCGATTGTTCATTGTAGTCTGTACAATGATGTTATGGAAGTTTTTCGTTTTTAAAGTATTTTATACGCGCTTCTCCAAAATTGATAATACATCAAACTAAACAATTTTAATTTAATGTTTTGAATTCCTATTAATAATATTAAAATTAAAGCTGTAGAGACTTACCTTTACAAATTTTCTTTGTTCATAATTTTAAATCAAACATACTTTGGAATGGATTAGATTTAATTATTGATATTTTGATTGAGGAAAGAGAAAATCGCTATAAAAATGCATTATCATCTTAAAATACGATTATAAAGTTAACACATATAATAGAAAAGAGAAACTCTGACTAAGCATGCTTGTTAATAATAAAAGACGAGGCAAACATTTCAGACATTTCGTTGTCTTACAACGGGGAATTCAAAATTAATTTAGTAAGGATTAACATGAATCTTAAAATAAAAGACAAAATTCAGAGAAATATTAACTTGAGGGATTGTTAAATTGATACAAATATAACTACACTTATATACCAGGCATATGTACCTATTTTCTCAAAAATTCAAGAATTCTAATGACTATTTTGACCCGTATTTTTATAAACTTTATGTTTGATACTTTTATCTGCTTCCAATCATAATTTTGCAGACAAAAATATACATATAACGACCTTAGGGATTTAATCTTCCCTAAAATTTAAACCAACTCCCCTCATTATTCAATACCAGGTACTTCTTCAAACAATGAACTATTTAACTATTTCATTTAAGTTACAAATCGGGTTAAGAAATTGTCATGTAACCTGTGCAGAGTTCAACAAAAAATTTGTAGATTCACCTAGTTTAAAACGGTTTTTGTTTTCGATCTTTTAAATGAATATTCTCGTAAATGGAGTTAAACAGGGACAGAATTTTCATTTAGGAATTTCTTTATTAAAATGCTTTTCCATCAGTATTTGAATACGAAATGCCGAAAATATAATTTTCAAACTGCCTATCATTCATTTTACATATTTTTTAAATCTGAAGAGGAATATTTTTTATTTCTAATGCCCGGCCACTGACCTCTTCAACCTTTGGCACTACAAAGAGAGAACTGACGGCTTTCTGTGAAGGAGCACCCCACTGGGTAAAAGGCCGTTACTCTAACAGGGACAATCACTAACATCTATGCGCTTACGAATCAAGATTTGAACACGGTATCTACTGAATGGTAGGCAAGCGCTGACTACTATACCAGAAAGACGACTCTTAGACGAATATAGATTTACTTAGCTAAAAAAAACATTATAGTTTATTGACATAAAGACGAGAAATAAGAACGGAAGAATAAACAGAATCGTTGAGATAATATATAATTATTTCGATTGCCAACGCACCGTTCGTCATCTGACCGTGATTCAAAATTACGAAGTGCTGTCCTCTGATCTTTCACATCGATGTTGTTTCAGTGAGATGTAAATTAATCTTTCTCTACCCACCCCTACCTACCAACGCATCGAAAAAGTAAGCTTCTTCCTTCCTCCACTTGCATTAACTTTCTTTTCTTTACTCCAATAATTTTATTTGTTTAAGAGAATTGCCTATTTGCTCATAACATTAAAATATATCTCATTACATAAAGCTAAGTAATACTGAACTTAGTTATACCTACCCGTGGACAAGGATATACAAAAGTATTCAACCGACCATCAATTTTCATATATTGTACGTACCTCTGTATTTGAGCGTATATTTATAAATAACGGACGTAGTCAGAGGGGCAGGTTGGGGGACCTGGGCACCCCTAAATGCTTCAAAAATTGATTGATGATTAAAAATTGATGTTTCAAAATTAATAATGCTTAATCGATGTAAGCCGAAGTTGTTTTTTTTCAAAGGCACTTAGACAAGTACATCTATTAACCCCCATGTGACACATGAAATTAGTGCATAGATCAAAAAGAAAAGTAGTAAAAAGATCAGTAATATTCCATCTGTTGTCTGAATAGGATGAGACTGGGCATGAGAAGAAAAATCTCTTGATTATTCGTGGGGCCGCGTTAACCCTGTTGGAAGAGTAGCGAATTAGCAACCGGTGGGTTACGAATTCGAAACTCGATACAACCAAAGGTCCGACGTGTACGTGATGGCTGGTGAACAATAAATCTATCGCGGCCTCAAATGTCCCCACATTGTCATGGTGTAGAAGTTTGGAGAGTCGAGTGCCAGCTCAGGAGTTGACCTCGTCATCTGACCGTGGTTCAAAATTACGAGGTGTTGTCCTCGTACCTTTTCCTCGGGATTGATCCCGGACAGTCGCCAATAGCCCATTGTGTTGCTCTAATGCGACGTTAATTCAAATACCTATCTACCTTGACTATTCGCCTAGACATGTGTGACCAAGTACATATTCAGAAGGGCCCACAGGGTCTACCCATCCTCCAAATAATTTAAATGTTAAAAACAAATTCGAAAAATACATGATGGAATTAATTGACGGTACAATGATGATGTTAACTCCAAGAGAGCAATTAATTCCCTTAGCCAACACTCACGTTGGCATAATATGGAAGTTTGGGGAGTGGAATGCCAGCTGCACTGGTGAGTGGGAGACAATAGCATTTTTCTTTCGTTCTTAGAAATGTGCTTTCTGTCTTTGATTTGGAAGAGAAGGCCGCGCTCTCACTAGCGAAGTGATTGTTGAGTAGGGTGCCAGCTCAGGTGTTGACCTCGTCATCTGACCGTCTTTCAAAATTACGTGGTGTTGTCCTTGGATCTAACCCTTGGGGATCGATCCCGGACCGTCGCCAATAGCCCATGTAGCTCCAGTGCGACGTTAATAAATTATCTTTACCCTTAGCCAACAGCTGATTGTTGAAAGAACATCAAATTTGTCATCGTCTGTCCTATTCAATAAAGTGGTTTAATCTTTTTAAAAATTAATCATCGGTACATCAGGACATAGGCTAGTATTAATGAAATCGAAATAGAATCCTACTACCGCAAAATCATATAGATTGAAATGACAGTGGAGGGCGTAAGGGATAGCAACATTACTTAAAACGAAGATGAAAACACAACCACAATGTAATTCAATGCGTGACAGCCAAAGCATTTACCATGACGAGACGACTTTTGTTACGATTTTTTTAAGGTGGATGAATTATTTTATTGTAAACTGAAAAAGGCGCATTTTAATTTTTAATAAATTAAATAATTATTTTAGTTCTCCGTGTGATTTTTCGCGTATCTCACCCGAAATTTAAAATTACTTCCGTTTAGTGGGGCATTTCACTGCAATGTATGGGAAAATCACAAACGAATTTCAGTCATAATGGCTATATATTTATTGTTCTTTATTGGTCAAAAAAGTTTTTCGAATTTCAACTATCTTCTCTTTAACTAAGCGTATCCCAAAATTTGGAAGTAAATCTGCCATTATTTCTTTAACCCTCCAAGTGGTTTCGATGAGATATCTCGTCTATCAAGATCTGATCAATTTTGCTAATAACAAGATATCTCGTCATCAAGATGTTGCCGATTTTTTTTTGTGATGACGAGATCAAGATCTGGTCAATTTTCTTCTAATGACGAGAGACGACAAAATCTTTATGAAATAGATATCTCGTCCCATTGCTAATGACTAGAAACCTCGTCGAGACAACCACCAGGAGGGTTAAATAAAAGCTAATATCAAGCTATCACATGGGACATCTCAATTTTACTAGAGATGTCCCATACTGCACATCTCTAGTAAAATTGAACTTGTAAAATACGGCTTGATGTTAAATTTTTTATAGAAAAAATAAAAGATGTTACAAAAAATTTGGGATAAGCTTACTTGAAGGAAAAACAATTTATGTATGCGTTCGATTTTTTTATTTATAAGGAAAAGAAAATATGCACCCAATTCAATGACTAAAATCTGTATGTTATTACCTCATAACGTGATAGTGGAATACCCCACTAATGCATGTATTTTTCAATTTTGGGAGGTACAGAAGTTAAGTAGACAGAAAATCAATTTTTAATTTAAAAATTCAAATATGCTTATACTATTTAAAATAAAATAACTCACTGAATTAAAAAAATCGTAACAAAAATCCGAGTTCATAGTTAATTTGAAGGGGATTACTCGGATAATGTAATATTAAAAAAATTCTTAAGTATTTCATCAGACCTAATCAAATTAAATTTCATAATCGATTACATCAGTTTTCTCTTTTCGGAAAAGAAAAGAAAATCTTCGAATTTTGCTGCTACAGTACAAATGTCTTTTCGAATTTAAATTAAGTCCTAGAGATGACATCCTAAACCCCAAACCCATGACATTTACTAAACATTTTATGTTCATTTTTAAAAATAAAGGTAAATATTATATAATTTTCGAAAATTTACTTACTCTTGATTGCCCAACTTTTGAATTTTCTTAGTCCTGAAACTAGCTGCAGCATAGCACTGTTACATTGTGAAGATACATTTAATTGACTGTGAATCCTCAAGATTTTCGGTAAAGCTTTTTTCATTACTGAGTCGGTATACAAACGGAAAGTCTTTTCCAGCTCTCTCCATTTGTCTTCAATACTATTCGTTTTTTCTTCCACAATTTTCCATTTCGATAAATTTGAATTTGTATGGGTATTATTCTTCACGATAATATTCTCTTGCCCCAAACTCTCGTTATTCTTAATTGCATCCGTATCTTCTGAGGATTTTTCAATCGTTTCCGATGGCAGAAATTGAGCAAGAATAAAACTATTGGAAGCTGTTTCAGTGAGAGTACGCTTATCGTTTGCTGAATTAGACGAATGGGTAACATGCAAATGATTTCCTTCGGTGGTATATTGGACATTATTTTCTTTGTGGTTCATACTCTGCTCGGATTGACTAGTTGGAGGCAGAACAGTAGAAATATCGATATATACATCGGTTTTAATATCGTTTTCATTAAAAATAACCGACTCAGTTTCGATCGGAACAAATGTTCTTTTTTCAGGTTCCATCGTTTCAGGTGCTACTGACGAGTGACTAGTCGACACCACATTTTCAATCTTTTCTAAACCTCTCCCTCCAGAATTGAATCCGATTGTTATTTCCGGATTTTCCAAAACGGGAAGATTGTCCGAGTTGTATCCGATGATTCCAAATGCCGTAGGTTGCAGAATCCGCGCCGCCGGGATTCCATGCACGATGATTGCGAAGATTACAATCGTGGAGATTCGAAGAGCCATTACTGACGGGCAGGTGCGTTACATTCTAACTGAAAGCGAGTCTTGCGACGGAAACTGGGCCGATAATCACCTGGACAAGTTCTCGTTTCCCTTTTTTCCCCTTAATTGTTCGGGTTTACCGCGTCTTTTTCGAAACAGCTAATCAATCGCCAAATGAATCGCCAAAGCTGCGCATTTAACCGGCTTTTGACGTGAAGGGTTGCAAGTATTTGCAAAACACGTGATTGGCAAGTCGCGTGGTTTCAAAGAAGTTTTCATTAACAAGACCACTGCCTGGAGCGACGGTGTATATTCGCATAGAGCTGTTATCGCTTTGTAAAAATTAAGGTATTTTGGTATTTGGTATTTTTCAATTAATTTCGCTCTGGAGCAACACAATGGGCTATTGGTGACGGTCCGGGATCAATCCCAAAGGGAAAGATCCGAGGACAACACCACGTAATTTTGAACCACGGTCAGATGACGAGGCAACACCTGAGCTGGCACCCCACTCTCCAAACTTCCACACCACGCCAACGTGAGGACGTTTGAGGCCACGACAGATTTAACGTGCACCAGCCCCCTTTGTACACGACGGTGTTTGGCTGGATTCGAACTCGCAACCCTTCGGTTGCTAGTCCGTTACTCTTCCAACCGGGCCACCGCGGCCCCCTGTAAAAATTAAGGAGTGGACACAATTAAGGGGTTTTGTGGAGCGATTGTAGTCCAGAGGGCACATACGGCTATTTTAACTTGGATTTTCGTTCTGTTTTTCGATATCTTTGGTCATGGGCAGCACTTCGGTTGGGAAACATGGATACCGTTTAGCCATAATTTCCCAAACTTTTGTTTGCTCAGCAATACCTCCTTATCAAAGAATACTTTTCAGTATCCACTCTGGAATACTCAATATCAACTAATAATAAATTTCAAGTGTAGCTGTGCGTATAATTTTTGAATTTTACCAAAATATTTATGAAGCTGCTTCTGGAATTTTAAAATTTCTAAATGCTGGTTTGGAAATAGCAAAATGTAGTAACGAAACTAAATCCCATACAAAAGTACACTAGATTCATCACTATTATCAGGAATTAATATTAATAAAACCACTAAAATTGAAAATAATCATTAAAGAGAAGGAGGAGCCCGGTGGTGTGCTACCAATTTGTTCTTGGCTCTATTTTCGTCAGCAAAATTTTTAAATCTCGACGGTCAATTATTTGCTAGTCGGTTTCTCTT
The DNA here is from genome assembly GCA_933210815.1 of Meta bourneti. Lineage (NCBI taxonomy): Eukaryota > Metazoa > Arthropoda > Arachnida > Araneae > Tetragnathidae > Meta > Meta bourneti. The sequence goes on from OW119928.1 coordinate 66,843,150, forward strand.
TTTAGTCAAAACACTTGTTACCATACTAAGTTCACGTTCAACTAAAGTAAAATTTAGTTGACTCTTCAACATCTCTCCATTTCCCCGGGGGACAGCCTCACCCCCAAGTTTCCTTCAGCGCCATTTTGAAAAACGATAGTTGTAGGATTAGCAAATCATCGACGTTCTCAAAACCTTTAAACTATGGATGTAATATTTTATACAGTATTTAATTTTACTTTTTTTATATAGCGGAAGGAGATTGGGGTGAGCTCAGGTGTTTACCTCGTCATCTGATTTTGGTTCAAAATTACGAGGTGTCCTTGGATCTTTCCCTTCGGGATGGATCCCGCACTGTCGCCAATAGCCCGTTGTGTTGCTCCAATGCGACGTTAATTTAACTACCTACCTTAGCGGGAGGAGTGATTTTGGACTTAAATCAAGTGCTAGTTCGGTATTACATGCAATTATGGTTGGTTGAATTTTATTGCGCAAGAGCCATATTGGTCTAGCTGTACCAGTAGACAGTCAATGTCAAGAAATTCACATACACACAAGGAAAGTTTTACTGACACAGAAGAGAAAAGCATTTCCGAAATGACAGCAATTGCTCTTTTGGTGAAGACAACAAGACAATTGTTTTTAAACATGCAAATATTTGCAAAATTTTACCGCACTTTTGGTATAATTATCCTTTTATCACATAACTCATGGAAACAATAAATATACAAGAGAATCACTTTTTGTGCTTGTGACATTTTCTTACTGACGTTTCAGGAATCGCAGTGGGTCAGTGGGTTTGTTCACTTTACTGGGAAAGTTCCTAGGGAATCCTATGAGGCAGTTAGACGAGATAGTCTAGAGAGGAGACTGGAGATTGCAAGGTTGAATGCAGGTTTGATCTACTTCACCGAAGTTTTCTGTTTTCTAACCCTCTGAGCCTCGCGAGATTCGCGAGTAGTGTACTGTTGCCTTTACTCCACAACACACACTAAATGACTAAATAACCAGTCTTTACTTATAATACCAGTCTTTATCTAAGTAGTAATACTAAATAGCCAGTCTTAACCAACTTATCTAACCTAACAGTACTAAATAATCAATCTGAATCAACTTATCTAACCTAACAGTACTAAATAACCAATCTTTATCTTTCTAAAGGTGGAAAGAATCCATGGATTCTTTCCACCTTTAGAAAGATTCCATTGATCTTCCTTAGAATATAATCCTTTGGAACGCGATTCTATTCGTCCTTTCCTGGGAAGAGAATCTTTGGAACGATTGAATAGACCCATTATGTAAAATAGAATACTTTGTAACAATTATTAAACATTTTCATTAACTCTAAAATCCTAAAATATTCGTTTTTCACTGTCAAGACTAGAGGAAAAACCCTATAACCCTCTCTCATCAGTATTGATGATTCACCCACCAATAAAAAATAGTAAGAACGATTTGCCTTGTGTTAAGGGGTGATCACGGATTTTTCGGGCTCAAGAAGCTAGCAGATGAGTCATTTGTAATGTGTTTTATCGTAAAAGCGAAACTGCGTATTATGAAAAATTGGAATATGTCTATAAAACTTTGATTAAAACGAAACTAACAGGAAAATGAACAAACAATTTCCTTAAAATTTTAAAATTGACAATGTAAAGTAAAAATATATCCCCAAAAAACTACATTTCTAGAACTAGGAAATTGGAAACGGAATTTCTGTTTATATGGCATTGTCTACGAAGCACTATCAAAAAGATGACACGCAAACAAAATCCGGCACTGGTGATAACTTTTCTTTTTTATTTTATTTTTACAGGTTTTACTGTGTTTTTTACGATCTATAGCTAATTTTTATTTAATTTTCCTTCAAATAAATCTATATATTTTTAAAACCTATCTCTAAACATTTTAATGTATCAACACAACACATGTATAACAATAATTAATTTTTCAATTTTTAAACACAATTTCCCGAGTTCTGACCTATCTGAAACGAAAACTAACCCTCCACCCTACCCTCTTTCGGAGATTTTGTAGCACAAATGGAATAACGACTGAGAAATATTTCAACTAAAATTTGACTAAAAAAACTAAAAAAGTCTCAAAGAAAAACCAAAGAACAGTACATATCGAAAACCATGAGATCACTAATAGAATTTGCGTAATAATATAAAAATTTCGATTAAAGTAGTAATAACACTAACTGCAAGATTAAAATATCAATTCTATGAAAAGTAAGATCACAGCAAGTTCAGTAAATCAGTTCATTTTCAAAATGTGATATCGAGTTCAATATAACACGAGGATATGAAAAACGAATGAAAATTGAAACTTATCTTACGCATTTCACGTTGAGGACAAATAACTTTAAAGTTTAGCTCTTAAATTGAATATTTAATTTTAGCTTTATTTAAAAGACGTTTGCCGCACATGAAAACTAGAACCGACAGTTGTCGGTATACGTTATTCTCAGAAATAAAATTACCCACTATCCCCTTTAGTTGCAAACTATCACATTTTTACAAGTTTCGTGTGAAAGTAGGGCAAATTTCTTCAATAAATCGAATACAATTAAATTTTCTCATCCTATTCTTAATGGCCATAAATATAAAGCAGTGTATTAAGACAAAATACTCCAATCAAGTTATATCTTTTCTATAAAAACGAGACGAATACTCCCTTTTCGACAGTGCAGGTCGACGTAAAGATAGCCATACTAATCTTTAACTCGGAGGACGGAAGGGGCTCCCTCCCCATAACATCTATCACTCCTCTAAAGTAGAAAACAAAAAACGGCGGCATTTCGTGCAACGGAAACGATCCATTCGAAGGGTGGTCTGTTGCAAATATGCATCCTATATTTAAGTTATCTATCATACAAAAATGCTTGCTGGATAATAAAATATATGAGAGAATGAGATATCTGGTTGAATGAATCTCGTTGAATGAATTGCTGAAATAACAGATCTCCTGGGCGCTGCCTTCGCTGGATGGACTTTTAATAACCAACCTGCAGTCACATTACGTGGAAGGGAAAATCAGCAAAACCTACCATGGCCGGGTGAGCAGGGACCATGAGTATGCTCTGGTGCAACGCAACACCAACGCGCCAATAACGAAGTGTGGAAGACCACCAAGGCTCCTCCCCACGCTTGGATCGCGGCTGTGTGAAGAGAGCCACGAACACGCATACTAACAGCCTTCCAACCTGCTTTTTGCCCGGTTACCACTACCCGTGAGTCGTGTTCAAGCGTTACCACCATATCTATAATTTCCAGAGCAAGTAGTACACAGCATCTAAAGGGCATTTTGGATAGCCTCGTGGTTAAGCCTAAAGAAATCGGTATGGACACACGTTAAACGTGTTGTTTGACGAAAGCCTTTAACACCTTGACACTGTAATGTTCCACAAATGTTATATAACAATATTTAACTGCAGCTGCACTTGCTTTCCGGTAAAATAGTATAAAAACCCTAATTTCTTACGCTATATTAAAGGTAATCCATAAGTAGCCGGCCATGCGGCGATGTTTGTTCTGACTACTAGTAAGCGAGTCACGTGATCGAGACGTCACAGCGGTCTGGCTTTGTTATCTCGGTGGTAACGGTTCCGGTCACTTGAGGTGAGGCCGCAGTAGTCCAGTTGGAAGAGTAATGGATTAGCAACCGGAGGGTGGCGAGTTCGAATCCAACCAAAGACCATCGTGTACAAAGGGAGCTGCTGCACATTAAATCTGTCGTGGCCTCAAATGTCCTCACGTTGGCATTGTGTGGAAGTTTGGAGAGTGATGTGCCAGCTCAGCTGCTAATCCCTTCATCTAACCGTGGTTCAAAATTACGCGGTGTCCTCGGATCTTTCCCTTTGGGATTCATCCCAGACCGTCGCCAATAGCGCGTTGTGTTGCTCCAGTGCGATGTTAATTAAAATACCTACCTATCCTTAGATTTAAATTCTAGGTAAACAGCTCAATATCGAAAGCATCTACTGTTCTCTTAGGATAGGAATGGTTTTGTCCAAAAATATTCTGGTCAGCTATGGAAAGAACCCAGAAAAGTAACCCTCCAAGTGGTTTTGACGAGATATATCGTCCATCAAGGTCTGACCAATTTTGTTAATGCCAAGATAACTCGTCCTCAAAATATTGCCGATTTTTTGTGATAAATAAGCCAAGATTCTGTTAGTTTTCTTCTAATGACATATCTTGTCCATCAAGATCTGACCAGTTTTCTTCTAATTACGAGATGCCTTTCGAGACAACCACCAGGAGGGTCAAGAATCGCTTCACTAGTGCATTGTAACACACAATCTAACCGGGAGTTTCAGTGTGGATGCCTATCGAACAGAATAAAGGAAGAGCTCTGTAATGCTCGAAGCGATCATACCGTTCGTCGGTTTAATACGCGAACACAAAGGGGATGACAGAAAGAAAGTGGAAGCTAACAAGATCTGTTTGCTAGTGTTTGCGTTACCTCGAGAAGCGAGCATTTTTTCTTTCCACAAACCACCGAAATTTGGTTTCGTCCGCTTGCGAACACCCTATAACCACTGTATTGATTCGACTGTGCGATGTCTTACAAGGGTAATAACAATGAGCATACTAATTAACTAACACCATAACACACTCCCATGCTGTCAGTGAACGTACAGACCACATCCGAAGCTATTCCATTACATGTTACTAATAGCTAGTGAGTATGCGGTTTGTTGCCTTTCTACACACTATGGCACTAGATTCGTCTGCTCGCGAGCACGCTCTAAACAGTGCGTATTCAATTGCTTGCAGTGTGTTAAAAGGACAGTGAACTTACTCTCCTCATCTGGAACCATTCCATTACATGTTAACGTTAGATAGTGAGTACACGACTTGACGACGCTACACACTATAATATTGGGGATTCTTCTGCTCTTATCCCTGTAGATTCGACTAATTGTAGTGTGCGACAAGGACAGTGACAGTGAACGTACAATTACTATATGAAGCTATTAGATTCCATGGTGCATTACATATTATAGTTAGATACATCGACCTTCTAATGAAATAGATGGATCATGTGGGCGGAGTCGCTATCGTAAGATCTCTGAAGGGTAAATCACGAATCGATTTAGCCGATTGGCTATGGAAGCGCAGACTAGTGATTTAGATCACGGTGGATAATCACTTTAACCCATCAATAATTTAGGATTTATGCTTTTACCTACAACCACGTGACAGATCTTCAAACCAAGCAACTGGAAGAAATAACATTTAGCTGCGGGCACATGCTCCGTTTATTTCATTTTAAGGTCGATGGTTAGATAGTAATTTACGTGGCTTGTCGCCATTCATATTTCTGCACACTACACTACTGGATTCATCTGCTTGCGAGCACACTCTAATCACTGTGAATTTGTCTGCTTGCGGCGTGTTACAAATGACCATGAACATACTGCCCACATCTGAAGCTGGTTGCATAACATGGTGTGACATCGTCCAATGTTCCAGATGGGTCAGCGGCCTTGACCGTTTCACCGACGGATAACCCGAACTTGGACTGGTAGAGCACTTTTTATGCTCACCATATTTTAATTCGTGAACTAACTGCCCATAAGTGTCGAACAGCCTGTCCTTGAAGCGTTAATAGAAACCAATAAACATTTAGAATAAATGGAGCAAGTGAGGTTAAAGCGATTCTGCAAAGGTTGAGTACTCTAAGTAGATATCGATTAAATTAAAAAAATCTGCAGAACATCGTTTGTATAACATAAAAGTAAACGTCTCTCCAAAATTATCAATGAACAAGATTTTTTACAAACTGACTTTTTTTTACTAAGTATGGTAGTTTCACGTTTTCCAGGTGGGTCAGCGGCCTTGACAGTTTCACCGACGGGTAACAGAAGCATAGACTTGTAGAGCATTTTCCATGCTCACCATATTTTAATTCTTGGACCAAATGGCCATAAGTGTCAACCAATTTCTCCTTCAAGCGTTAATAGAAATCCATAAACATTTAGACTAAATGGAGCAAGTGAAGTTAAAGCCGATTCTTCAAAGGTGGAGCACTAAGCAGTAGATATCGACTAAATTAAATTAATCTGGAGGACATTGTTTTTATAACATAAAAACAAACTTCTGTCTAAAACTATGAATTGTCAAGATTTTTAACAAGCAGTTTTTTTGACGAGTACACCATAGTACAGTTTGCTAGTGCTTATGCGGCACTTTGCTATTTCGCTTCATCCCAAACACTTGGCTCCCGATCTGAGGAAGTGCCAAAGTTGCTTCCGTGCCAAATGTGGCCAACACGCCACTACCTCTGAGCGACGGAAGTAGCCGTTACCTGTGAGAGGGTGGGAGTGCCCGTGCACGTGTTCCTTGACCAACCGAGCGAGGAAGTGTTTGCTCCGACTCGCTTTGAAAACAAAATGACAACAGTAACAAAAGGGGTAAGTAGAGGATTAAGGGAAATGAAAGAGAAATCTTAAGTGGCCTGATTTATTTTTTTGTGTTCGGTTGCATCATGTCTTACTTTTTGTCTCTGCATTTGTTTGTTTCGTCTTTGATCATAGTCTAGGTCAGATGGTAGGGTGAAATTTTTGAGGAAGTTCGGGGAAGGCCAAATACACATTTATATTTTTTCATTTCCTCTGTATGACTCTTTATGTTCATACTTGAGGTGTTAAGAATTAACTTTCCAAAAGTAGTTCTTGGATTCTTAGATAAAATCAAGCTGCGGTTATATTTTTGAATTTTCATAGGCGAAATGGATTCTTAAAATCTACATTTACCTAAATCCATGTATACACATTTACCACGAAATACAACATTTAAAGAGGTCAAAACTTCCCTTCCTGAAAGTAAAACAAATACTTCGGAATTTATGTTGTATTTCAAAGTATAACTATAAATTAATTGCATCCGATTCAGCTACGTATCATGGTCAATCAAGCTGAGAAACGGAACGAGGGGCTTTGTTTAAATGAAATAAAGTATACTCGCAATGTTACAAATCTTTAGGAAATACAAAACTAGAGATATAGGTATATGTTTAGCCTTCTGAGAGTATCAGAACCAGGACAAGGCATGTAGGTTCATGTAAGGTCAAAATCAACTGGTCACAGGAATAAGACATAGATGCATATGCAGACATTCCCTTCAGTCCTCCAAGCTGAACAGCCATACTCGGCTATAAAGGGTAGGAAGGAATACATAGGGATAAGACCCTATCCCATCCTTCAGATAGGATACAGGAGTATCACTACATTTAGCCAGACCTGGGTTGACGAGCAATGCCCTTTCGTTTTCCCTACGACCAAAGTGAAAAGCGAGTTTCATCTTTATTCTAGATACAATCCGCCAAATTCTCTGGGGTCACCCTGCATCTCGGCCGGGGCGGAGGGGCTGCACCCACAACTAAGAAGAAGTCCTCTGAGAGTCACGAGATTTTCAAATAGTGCAGTTTAGCTTTTACCCCACAACGCACATAATGGCTAAATAACCACATCTTTCTGAAGAATTCATGGATTCTTTCAGCATTTAGAAAGATTATATTGGTCCTTTCCTTGGAAAAGAATTATTTGAAACGTTTCTATTGGCGCATTCTGTAGAATAGAATCCTTTTGAATCCTATTGCTCATTTCCTTAAAATAGAAAACTTTGGAAACATTCTATCGGTCAAAAAGGTCAAAATTGGTTTGAAGTCATGCAGGGAAAACTGTAGGTTTCAACATACTCGGTAGGTAGTTAATTAACGTCGAATTGGAGCAACACAACGGACTATTGACGACGGCCCGGGATACCCGAAAGAAAAGATCCGATGACAACACCACGTAATTTTGAATCACGGTCAGACTACGAAGTCACACCTCAGCTGGCACTAAACTTCCAAACTTCCACACCACGCCAACGTGAGGACATTTGAGGACCCGTCAGATTCAAAGTGCACCAGCCCCCTTCGTACACGACGGTCTTTGGTTGGATTCGAACTCGGAACCTTCCTGTTGCTAATCCGTTACTCTTTCAACTGGGCTACAGCGGACCAAAAAGTAACGAGGAACTCTCACAAAACTCTGTTAGTCATTCAAGACGAGGTGTGTCAACTGAATACAAAACGTCTGTGATTAAAGTATGGCCTGCCACCTGCTGGAAATGCTCGAAGTCCTATATATTAGTTTCACGTCTGTAATGCTTTGAATTTCGGCAGGGAAATGGTGCAGAAGGGCATGAATTAAATAATATCCTCTTGTTCCACTCACAACATATCACATTGCAAACATAAGAGTCTGTGGTATGCACCTGCCCCATCATGAGGGGCAAGTACGTCCCCATGAAATTGCATTTGAAATGCTTTTTTAATACTTCAAAGAGGAATAAGTTTATAAATAAGAGTGTAAAGATATTAGTAGTCTGGAAGTGTGTGGTAAAAATGTGAAATGTTTAAAAACTCTGGAACAGAGTAGTAATTGGTTCAGTATGAATTTTGAAGATTTGGGTTCTAACTTGCCACATCTTACCCTAATTGTGTTAAAGCATCCTTTCCAACAAACATGTGGAAAATGATTAAATGGGTCCACATTGGTTGCATTTTCTTGAGATTCGCATTTCACCTTTGATTGGTAAGATGTATCGATTAGTATCACAAATTCGATAATGTCGATTTACAATGACATTTTTAAAACTGTATGATTCTTTTCGATGTATTATTTTCTCGATCTGTTATTTTATGCCATTTTGTATTACTTTGGGGACTAAAGACTGATCGGGTGAGAAATAATGAGATTATGAGTATAAAAAACAATTAAGATTTTAAATTGTGTTAAAATAATTTTGGATAGAATGATTCTTCAGTTTTCTTTTAAGATTAAAGCAATCTATAAAAAACAGCCAAAGCTGTTCAGCAATCATCAGCTTTTGAATTTCATATTGGCGTATGACACATTTTTAATATATTTCGCATTTTTCGTTTCGCGTCTATAGATGTTTAGCCCAGTTGGTAGAGTAGCGAATTAGCAACCGGAGGGTTGCAAGTTCGAAACCAAAGACCTTCGTGTACGTGGGGGCTGGAGCATGTTACATCGGTCCAAATCTCAAATTTCCTCACGTTGGCGTGGTGTGGAAGTTTGGAGAGTGAGGTGCCAGCTCAGGTGTTATCCTCGTCATCTGACAATGGTTTAAAAGTACGAGGTGTCGTCCTCGGATTTTTCCCTTCGGGATTGATTTCGGATAATCGCCAATAGGACGTTGTGTTGCTCCAGTGTGACGTTAATTCAACTACCCACCTACTTGTAAATGTTAAACATAAAAGTTTGCATAGTTGAAATGTACCATTGTATCTAAAGGGTATTTCAAAACTCTGTACAAATTTTAAGGGGTAGGAAACACAAAATCCTTTTCACATACAGATGTAGGTGCGCAAGTGCCACTAGGATGTGCTAAAAAACTGTTTGGCAGCTAGTCTCTTTGGGCTATCGTCACCTTAGACGGTAACTTCGTACAGGTAACATGATAATTTTACGAATGCCGAGATGACTCACATGCACCTAATATATGGGGCAGCGTTATCAAAAACAGACGAGCCGCTGTGATTGTATCATGAACGGTTCCCCGACAGACGTGTGCTGAGTCGTACCAGACATTTGCGCATCGCACCAGACTTCATGTAAAACGATGACATTCCACGAATGCATTTTGCGGCTGCAAGTGTCCGCGAAACGCCAGGAATTTTTGGGCATGTACGGCAAACCATGAACCGTCGCTGTCAGACGTGCATTGCTGTTGGTGGTCGCAGCTTTCAGTACCCACTGAGAAACTGTTCGTGTATTGCTACTGTTCCCAATGCCGTTGCTGAGATATTAACTATCCGCGTGTAAATCTCAACTAACCGCACTCTCTTCGAAAACTGATTCTAAAAGAACACCCTTAAGCACGTATCCAGAAATTTTTTTGAATGAACCAGTTTTCTTTCTCCTTGTTTTCTAAATGTTGAATGAGCATTGCGTTTAAGGATTTTTTATGGCTCTTCTCAGACTATTGTATTCAGACGTATATTTTTCCTAAGTGATTTTCGAAACTTCGTGTAAGCAGCGCCAGGTTCGATTCATATCAAGGGGCCGCGGTGGCCCGGTTGGAAGAGTAACGAACTAGCAACCGAAGGGTTGCGAGTTCGAATCCAGCCAAACACCGTCGTGTACAAAGGGGGCTGGTGCACGTTAAATCTGTCGTGGCCTCAAATGTCCTCACGTTGGCGTGGTGTGGAAGTTTGGAGAGTGGGGTGCCAGCTCAGGTGTTGCCTCGTCATCTGACCGTGGTTCAAAATTACGTGGTATTGTCCTCGGATCTTTCCCTTTGGGATTGATCCCGGACCGTCACCAATAGCCCGTTGTGTTGCTCCAGTGTGACGTTAATTGAAAAAAAAAAAAAAAAGATTCATATCAATTTCGATTCCTCCTGGGTCTCTCTTCCACGTCAGTAAAACTTTCCTTTTGTGTGTATGTCTATTACTTGACATTGTCTGTTTTGTGTCTGGAGCAGCATGGCCAAGTATAGCCCTTGTGCCATAAAGCCTAATCAATCCAACCTTCGAAACTTCAATTTTCTCCTCTGCTTCAGCATGTATTTTTTGATAACTTTTTAATTCAAAATCCGTTCGATTCGTCGGCTGTTTTCCTAAATACATCCCAGCCATTGTTTGATTTCCGAATAGTCCAATCTAAGAAACAAAATATACAGATTTACAAGCAATACTTTTAATAATATTTTTATCATATCTTTAAAACATTTATTTTCGCCCCTAACTTTCTCGGCCTTTAATCGCCTCGGATCTTTCCCTGCGAGATTGATCACAGACCGTCACCAATAGCCAGTTGTGTTGCTTCAATGCGACGTAAATTCAACTACCTGCATACTAGTAGTTATAACGTTTATTTCTCAGCCCATACGTCCCGGGCTCGAATCCTGGCTTGTAAGCGCATGGTGTTGGTGGTTGGTAGGTAGTTGATTTTAATTCACACTGGAGACAACACAATGGGCCATTGGTGACGGTCCGGGATCAATCGCGAGGGGGAAAATCGGAGGACACCTCGTAATTTTGAACAATGGTCAGATAACGAGTTAACATCTGAGCTGGCACCCTACTCTACAAATTTCCACACTACATCAACGTGAAGATATTTGATACCCCGAAACAGACTAGCAACGGAAGGGTTGCGAGTTCGAATCCAACCAAAGACCGTCGTGTACAAAGGGGGGCTGGTGCACGTTAAATCTGTCGGGACATCAAACGTCCTCACGTTGGCGTGGTGTGGAAGTTTGGAGAGTGGGGTGCCAGCTCAGGTGTGACCTCGCCATCTGACCGTGGTTCAAAATTACGTGGTGGTATCTCGGATCTTCCCCTTCGGGGGTTGATCCCTGACCGTCGCCAATAACCCGCTGTTTTGCTTCAGTACGACGTTAATTAAATGCCTACCTAATTACTTTGATACTCCGATCGATTCAATGTGCACCGGCCCTCACGTACACGACGCTTTTGGGTTGGATCGAGTTTCGAACTCGGAACTGGGCTAAATCGACCCACATAATGCTGTTGAATGTCCCTGTTAGGAGTGACGACCTTTCTTCGCAGACTGCCGTCAGTTCGCCCTTTGCAATGCCGAAGAGGTCAGTGGTCGGGAATCAGAAATAAAATAATAAGTATGTTTTATTACAACCGTGAAAAGAACTATGTCTGTCTTTCGACAGCCTCATTTGTTCTGACTACGAGCCCTACCCACCACTCAGGAACGGTCCTGACTAAGTATACTAAGACTAAGTAAACTAAGTATACATCTAGTGTTCCACACTAGATGGGGGCTGCGGTGGCCCGGTTGGAAGAGTAACGGACTTGCAACCGAAGGGTTGCGAGTTCGAATCCAGCCAAACACCGTCGTGTACAAAGGGGGCTGGTGCACGTTAAATCTGTCGTGGCCTCAAATGTCCTCACGTTGGCGTGGTGTGGAAGTTTGGAGAGTGGGCAGCCAGCTCAGGTGTTGCCTCGTCATCTGACCGTGGTTCAAAATTACGTGGTGTTGTCCTCGGATCTTTCCCTTTGGGATTGATCCCGGACCGTCACCAATAGCCCATTGTGTTGCTCCAGTGTGACGTTCATTGAAATACCCCCCCCCTTCACACTAGATGTACACTTAGTTGAAGGGTAGGTAGGTATTTTAATTAACGTCGCACTGGAGCAACGGAACGGGCTATTGGCGACGGTCCGGGATCAAGACCGAAGGGAAAGATCAGAGGGCTATACACCACGTAATTTTGCACCACGGTCAGATGACGAGGTCACACCTGAGCTGGCTGCCCACTCTCCAAACTCTCACGCCATGCCAACGTGAGGACATTTGAGGCCACGACAGATTTAACATGCACCAGCCCCCTATGTACGCGACAGTCTTTGGTTGGATTCGAACCCGCAACCCTCCTGTTGCTAATCCGTTACTCTTCCAACCGGGCTACCACAGAGCCTATTGGTTAATAGAGACCATGAATTATTTCAACCTTAAAAGTATTTTATCGGTCCTTTTCTTAGAATAGAATCCTTTAAAAGTATTAGATTTATACTTTCTTCCTTTGGAAGGATTCTATTGAGGAGGGAGTCCTTTCTTTAGAATAAAATCCTTTAGAAATACCCAATTGGTCCATTACTTCGAAGAGAATCGTTCGGAAAGATTATATTGATATTTTCTTAAAATATAATTATTTGGAAAGATTCTATTGCTCATTTCCTCAGAATAGAATAATTTGAAAAGATCTTATTTGTCCAGAGAGGATTAAAATTGTTTATAAGTCGTGCAAGGGGGACTGCAGGTTGCTAGTTTGAATTATGTGTCTGAATCCTTCAAAGGGTTAAAGTTTGTAGAGCAAGTTTCGAAACATCAGAAAGTACAATTTTAAAATTCATTTCCAGTACCGGAAGAGAGAACAAATGCACACAGTTTCTTCACATCAATTTTCTTTTCAGACCAATTATTTTAGCTCGTTTACCTTGATGTTGTGGGAGACTCCCAACTTGATTCAGTTAACGCATGGTTGACTTCCAATCCCATGTATAATCATAATATTTTATCACATACAACTAAACAAATTGGATGCTTGTTCTAGCCATTGCGGATAACATTTTGCACTGTCTAATTAGTTCACAACCTTTAAATTTCTTCCGGCTAACTGACAACAAACGATATTGGCGTATGCATCAATGAGTAGACATCTTGTAATCCAAACCGTCGCAGAATCCAATTTAATCTTCTGTTATGAGGTGTAATTACGAGTTTGTTCAGTGTCGTAATGAATTGGAAATGGCTAATTTAACCGCTTGAACAAAACTGCTCAAGCGTTTTAGTTTCGGTTCAGAAGGTCTGGTGTAGATTCCTTTGTTTTCTTACATTGTAAAGTCTGAGTCGTTCCGGAAGTAAGATCTTTCTGTGATTTCATTCTCTGTGCTACAGCAAATTTCTTCAGAGAAATTGCAAAGTAGTAAATACAATCTGATTAGTAGAAGTAGTAAATACAATGGGATTGTTTAATGCAAGGATTGCATTCCTTTTTCATCTCATGGTACACATAAACTAATTACGAAGCGGCGCAAAAAATTTAAATAATATTTTTTGCCAATCTGACAAAAAGATAAGTATAAGTTTAATTGATTTCACAAATAAACTCAATTACCTACCCTTTTTTCTCCAAAATGGCTTTGTAGCCTTTTAAAAAATCTTTTTGAAACAATGTATTTATGATACTGTGTACAAAAATATTACTCAAAATTATTTATACTGGTATTTCCTGAAATTATTTGTGAGCACACTTGTCAGAAGTTCAAAACTTAGCAGTTGAAATGAAATCACACAATTCAAACCATTTCACCATCCGAAAAGCACACCGTTGAAAATATCTGGTATAATTAAAAAAGCTTGAAAACTATTCTGTAGTTGCTAGCTGGGCCCCATATGGAGTACCACTCTTTTGTAACAATTAAATACAGTGAGAAAGAGAAAATAAAAAATAAATTCTGGTAATTAAATTAATAAAGAAATAATAAATTCAAAGAAATAAATTAATAAAAGAAGAATAAGCTCAAAGAATAAATTTAATGATTCAATAAGAAATTCAAAGAATATAATTAATAATCAAATAAAAAAATGTAAAGAATAAAATCAATAAAGGAAAAATAAATTCAGTGAATAAAATTAATAAAGGAATAAAATATAAATTCAAAGATCAAAATTAGTGAAGAATGAATTCAAGAAATAAAATTAATAAAGAAATAATAAAAATTTTTTTTGAAGAATTGATTATAATGCGGACAGCAATCTCTAGAATATATTTAATATATTCTAGAGATATATATTTAATTCTTCAAAGATATATATTTAATTTATTAATTTCATTCAAATATTCGTTCATTCATTCCTTTTAGTTAAAAATGATCGCAAATTCGTCACTCCTGAATCTGCGTTAATTTTTACCTCTATGGGTATAGCTTAAGACTGAAGATCTAAGAAGTCTACTAGGGTGATCTACAGTTTCCTTTACGAATTGTCATGTTAATAGCCGTCTTAGATCAGACGATTCATTTTCGAAATCCATCTAGACAATGAAATGTCCTTTCTTTGTCGTCTTGATGCGGGGGTGTCCATCCATAATGGTAAATCTTATAAGTAGGTGTATATCAGATATATATCTCTTGATGAATGGCGTTTGATAAGGCATTCTTTGAGATCGACAAAATTGTGATTTCAAATACTGTCTGGCTTCTAATGCAAATTTTCAAAACCATGTCAACTTTAAGTAAAGTTGTCCCTTCGAAACAAAGAACTTTCAAAACGTTTTCAAGTGAATGAAGTTTTAACGAGGTTATTCAGAAATTGAAAAGGAAGTTATTCCATCTTGTTGATACTTCTGCCTCTCATTTTTGTGTCAACTACTATTAGAATTTTTTTTAATATGATAAAACTAATAATAAAAGCAGTTGAATATGTTCAAATTTTGAATTTGATAGTCTTAACATGAACATTTTCTGTCTTCCATATACCTTTCGTTAGAAACTGATTGAACCTAGTAAAATTTTCTCTATATGTTCTGCTAGCAATATAGATTATACCGAAGTGGACGTTTTATTATATTGAATAAATAGTTATATTTTGGAAATTTTTTCGATTTTTTCAGCCACCCTAACGGATAATGACCAACATCCATGCACTTACAAACCGGAATTTACTCCTACACCTACTGGATGGTAGATATGAAATTAACGAGAATATCATAAAATTCTTCTGCAGTTTGTCTTACAAATTTTTGAAAATCAAACAGCAGAAGAAATTTATGATTTTCTCGTTAATTTCATATCTACCAGACAGTAGGTCCCGGGTTTGAATCCAGGTTTGTGAGTGCATGGATGTTGGTCATAATCCGTTAGGGTGGGCTGGAAAAAAATCGAATTTCACAGGAACAAATTCTAATATTGAAAAAAGTATGTTAATCCACTTCAAATGAACATATCTGTTAATTTTTTCGAAATTAGAAAGTATCTTAATGAAAAGACCGGCGATTGAAGTTTTCAAATTCTGAAGTTTCGGTAGTCCCACAAGAAAACGCCGGAAATTCCTCCAGTCAAGAGTTTTTTCATTATGGACAGTGTTAAAGTGACCTAAAGACAATGGTTTTTGGTCGTAGAAACTACCAAAACATTTTAGGAAGTCCCAATTACTGTCAATAATCAATACCAAACATATCCCAATTTCCGTATAAATGACCACATACCGTGTTCTAGAAGAACTAATATGCATCTATGCAAGTTTCTACCTTATGTTCTTTGAGGTATAAACTATTTAGGGTGCAATGTGCAAATTGAGATTCCTGTAAAATCAAAGAATGAGTATGCAGCATCGATATAATAGAACTAAAGCATAATTTGGAAATGTGAATGGAATGGAGGGTAGGTAGAAAGTTGAATTAACATCGCAATGGAGCAACACAACTGGCTATTGCCGGCGGTATCAATCCCGAACAGGAAAAATCCGAGGAAAATGACACGTAATTTTGAACCACGGTCAGATGACGAGGTCAACACCTGAGCTGTGTCACTCCACTCTTGAAACTTCCACACCACGTCAACGTGAGGACATTTGAGGCCACGACAGATTTAACGTGGCCCAGTCCTCACGTACACGACGGTCTTTGGTTAGATCGAGTTTCGAACACACAATCCTCCGGTTGCTAATCCGCTACTCCACCAACCGTGTTACCACGACCCTGGAATGGAGGGGATTGTAAGGACACAATCGGGTGAATTGCAAGAAAACTTGAAGACCACGAGTGCCGACACTTCGATCGTTTCGATGCCCCTTACACACACGCGAGCTGCCATTTAATTCCCTGTTTACGCATTTTGATGATGGAATAAGATACTGATCAGTACTCAGGCCCTATTGGAAAAACCTCCAAAACTGTGAAACACTCCTCTTTGTTATTCAAACGCACAGCGACACCAACCTCCCTAAAAAGTTTTCAGAGTTGATTACAGACCAACATTTCGTGTATCAGATTTGCCTCACTTTTAAAAATGGTCGTTGATGTAATCATCTGGCAAAATATGTCCAGAAAACTCATCACATGCGGGAGACTTACAATTAAATAAAGATTCTGTGATTGTATGGAGGAATCGAGGAACCATCCAGGAAATTTGTAATAGCTGTAACATACGTACATGCCTAGGGTTTTGGTTATAGTGTGGTTTAATTTTAAGACCCATATGGCATACAATTTTAGTCGAAAATACTAGTGATTGGTGATACACATAAGAAGGTTCCTATATGTCTCCTTGAGGATTAAAGTTGACTCTGCTTTGGAGAAAGAACTCTTTTCGAGAGTACCAGATAATATCCTCCTCACAACTGTGACTGGCGAGATCAATGAAATCTGAAAATTGGAATTGGACACAGACAACCAAAGAAGTAGTAGCAACGAGATTAAACAGAATATTGAAGGGGGGGTATTTCAATTAACGTCACACTGGAGCAACACAACGGGCTATTGGTGACGGTCCGGGATCAATCCCAAAGGGAAAGATCCGAGGACAACACCACGTAATTTTGAACCACGGTCAGATGACGAGGCAACACCTGAGCTGGCACCCCACTCTCCAAACTTCCACACCACGCCAACGTGAGGACATTTGAGGCCACGACAGATTTAACGTGCGCCAGCCCCCTTTGTACACGACGGTGTTTGGCTGGATTCGAACTCGCAACCCTTCGGTTGCAAGTCCGTTACTCTTCCAACCGGGCCACCGCGGCCCCAGAATATTGAAGGAAAGAGAGGAAATCGAGTACGACCAGTAAGGTTTTCAATCCTCGTTCCATGAAAAACTATTCCAGATGTCAACAGCTTAAATATAGTAATAAAATTATATTAGATGCACATCACTGAAACGAGTGAGTAAGATAACACTAATGCTATGATGATTCAAACCAGTTGGTTCACACACTATACTGTAAATGTTTCAACATTTTAAAACTTTATACAACATAAACTCTCAAAATATCTTCCACAGTTATACCTTTTTCCTAGTTAAAAAGAGAAAGGTACAGAAATCTATAAATATATGCATGTACACTAAACCATATCCTGTAGGTAGAATGTTCAACTTTAAATATACTCACTATCGAACTGATTTCCAATACCGCGTGTTCAGGAAATAGATTGCGAGAAAACATTTCTCTTTACAATGAATGGCAGGATATGTCATTAAAATACGAACTCACATTCTCTTATAAGACGACGGGGTGCTCGAAAAACCACTCACGAGTATTGCATTAGTCTTAAAATGTGTGAACGAGTGTTGAAATTCTAAAGCATTTGTGATAGTTCACTCACAATTTAATTTCTTTAAAGTTTTGAGTAGTCCAGAAAACACCGTTACTTACACAACCCCACATTGCAGTTATACAGTAGTCCAGATTTCATTGCATGCAACCACATTGAGGTTATAGAATAGCCTGGAAAATCCCTTTTCGTGTAACCACATTGAGGTTATAGAGTTGTGTGGAAAATTCCTTTACATACTATATAGATCTACTCTCGTTTGAAGAGAAGTCATGCGCCAAATTGACTGCAAATTAGACTACACAAATCTCTTATACGTTAAGCACGTTACATTAGAGCAAATGGGTGGAACTTGAAGTCAAGCCATCTCTTCGTAGTGAATCCTGGTTTGCTTTGAAAAGTATGGAGGAAGTCTGAATTGCATATCTTACTTTAAATAGTAGATACATTGAAGTATAAACCAGGTACAGAAACTTTTGTAGACGCGTAATTAGTCTAGCTAGTTCGCTCTTAGACTAATCCACGGTATTCGTCCATTTTTAAAGAAATTGGCATAGATTTCGTATTGATATTTGGCATTAATTGGGCTAATTGTCTGACTAGTTTCTACTATTAAAAATCGTTGTTCTAGGTTACTTCAACACTATCTATGTGAAAAAACTCTTGGTTGGAGGGATTTCCTGTGGTGTCTTATTTGACTACCAAAACGATAGAATTCGAAAACAGCCTCCGGTATGTTCACTAAGATATTTTTAAATTTTGAAAAAATCAATAGATATGTTTTTTGAAATTGATTGACAAACTTTTTTCACTATTAGAATTTGTTCCGGCGAAGTTCGATTTTTTAAACCCATAATATTGTCCATTTTAAGAGTAGTGGCGACGGCATACTGGGGAACGCCCTTTCAAATATTCCCGTTGTGTTGCTGAATGTCAAAGAAGTCAATTGTCTGGCTTTTAAATAGTTAATTTCATATCATTATTTTTAAATGTTACGCAATGTAAATAACTAAATTCTCTCACTTCCGCTTCAGTATACAGTCAAACCTCGTAAGACGAATTTCACGAAATCGTACAAAAAATTCGTATTAACCATAGTTCGTGTTATCCGAATTCATAAAAACGTTATTTCAACAATAAAATGAAATATTAAATTAATTACATTACTTACTGCACAATTCTTGGTTCACAGATAAATGGTATTCTTCATTACAAAGCTTATACAGATGGTTCTTGATTATACAGATAATTCTTGATTTCACAGATATTTCCTGATTACGCAATTTTTGTCTTGAAATAGTTCTGTTATAGTTTTTGTGTTTTGTTTTCCAGGACATTCTTTTTGAAAATTTTTGATGCGTTCAACGCTGCTTAATTGAGCAGATGAATTTTCACTGCCTAACAAAAAGCGGTTAACTATTTCTAAGCTAGCAGTTACTTCTTTTGACGAAGGCTTTCTTATTTCTTCGTCTCCTTCGGAATCTTCATTTATTTTTTCTTCTTCACTCTGCCACAAGAAATCTACTTCAAGTTCGGTGTTACTCAATGTTTCTGATAATACAATTGAAAAGAATCCGTTTGACTTTAAGTTTCAAAATTGTTAGTCTTAACCAGGTATTAGTGTAACCCGAATTCTTCTAAAATGAATGAGTTAACATTATTTGAATATACTACATTTCGATGGGAGATTGTAATTTATTTAGTATGATCAGTAATTCGTACTAAGCGAGTTCGTCTTAATGAGGTTTAACTGTGTAATCAAATATCGTTGAGAATACAAAAACAATTTGAAACCAGAGTCTTCAGAATAGTTTGAGAAAATGTGCAAAGAAATTAAGTAAACTAATGTCGTCAGTATTGGACCTTCCAACTCGCCCTGAAGCTTTCATCATCTTCAATATTCCTATCAAGTGCATTACTTTATAGAAATATTTGAATCGAGTAATGGGCATTAAAAGTTTGACTTAATTGTCGCTTCAAGGTCATTTTTTCTAAACGAGAGTTAATTTGATTTGGACCTATGCCTTTTCGTTGAAAACTACTCTAGCTTTGAAATACAAGGTACCTGAAATTGTTAAGGAATGCATAGTTGCTACTTCAGGAACTGCGAAGTTTTCTAATAAAATTCAACCAATACGAAAACTTCATCAGTTCGACAGCATGCGCCGTAAAGTAAACACCAATTCCTTCAATTGTTTTCCCAATTGTATCTATGATGTTAATGCGATTTAGAAAGTTGTATGCCTTTATTCTTAACCTTTAGAAATAGCTCGTATTTTATAAAACAAAACAAATTTATATTTTTTTCCAATGGAAAACGGTATGTTTCGTTTTGACAGTGTACAGCACAGGTCAAATAAATTGACTCTATGGTCATTTTTTGCTATACGAGGACAATTAGATCGGGACCTACAAAACTAGCGTCGCATGTATTCATAAAATCGGAAGCCTTTTCAGGTCGAAAATATTTTTAATCATCGAAACGAACTATATGAGAGATTGCTTGCAGCTCTGTAATTGAGAAAAATTCATTCTGATGGAAAAAAAATACTATCAGTGATAAAAAGCTTATGTTAGTTAAACTGCTTTTATTTAGGTAATTGATAACGATTTTTGCCGTTTTTCATCTTGTAAAAAATATTAAATGTTTTCGTGCTTACATGAATTGAAATAACGTTAGGCAAAAATAATTCTTGAATTCCTGAATTGAAGAATTACTGAAAAATAAATCTTGCTCACTTTAAGACAATTTTCTCCGGGTGGTCTTACGAATGTTAGGCAAGTGTTTCTTAAAATAATTAGTAGGGCTATAAGTTTTAATGGTTTTGCAACTCTTTTATAGCAATTACGTTACTCGAGGGAATAGAAATTTGTGTCATGAAAACTAAGTTATTTTAAGTGCCTTTGTTATTAAATTTTCATGAATTTGTTTGTGCTTTTTACGCAAAATCGACTTTTTTAAAGTTTTCCAGTTAATTAAAGGCATTTTATCCTTGTTTTAGTGTCAAAATTTTGAATATTTCGATGTTTTTCGTTAAAGGATCCTTTTTGATGAATTACCTTCAAACCCTTCATTTTATATCTATCGGGGCGAAAATTTTCTCTGACTGGTAAATTATCAAAATTTAAAGATTAAACTGAACAAAAAACGTATTTTATTTAGTGCTACTGTGTTTTCAGAACGAATGAAAAGGATCTTTTCGATGTTTAAAACTTTGTAGCAGATGATAGGAAATCATTCAATCCGCATATGCTTTATGTTTCTTTTGTAATTTTAAATTTATGATACACAAACTACGGACATTTTTTGTTGTTTTATGAGAAACAAATACTTTTTTATGGGACATTTTTGAGAAATTTTTAGATCATCCAAAATCTTAGCCTTAATCGGAAATGTGAGAAGTAGTACTTTTCATGAACGCAGATTTGCGACATTAGAAAAGAGCAATAATTTTTTCTGCAAGGTTTCTAGGAGAAAAATCTCACCTCATATTTTCTCTATTTTATTACTTATATCATTGCAAAGAAACGGAGGAATGTGTAAATTCGATGACTGGAGTAATTTGGTGCTGCCATCTATTGAAGAAAATAGTAGATAATTTAACAAAAATCCCGCACAAAAGCAGAATTCAAAAAATTAATTCTGAAGTCCAGACTTGCATATAATAAATTGTTGTAAAACATGCCATACTTTCCATCACAATCTTAAGAAACATTTTAGGGTGCATGTAAAATAAATAGGTAAGCTATTGATTTTACGTCATACAGGAACAACACATCGGGCTATTGGGATCTCAATCCAGATGGAAAAGATTCGATTAATAACACCTCATAATTTTGAACTAAATTCAGATGAAGTGAACAAAATAAATAAATTATCTGTTTTATAAATAATAAGTATTTTTGATGTAGCTAAATAAAATTGTCCCCGAATATTTATATGTTTGGCATTGCGAATACGAATACTTTGCGCAATATACTTCAATGAAGCAAAGTACTCATATACGTAATGCTAAATATCTGTTTTGGTATACTATATTAAAAGAAATCAGGCAAGGTAAAGTTTAAATTTTTCATCTGAATTTTCAAGATTTAGGTTCCCAGGGAAGTATTGTGATTACATAAAATGTAAGACTTAGTTTAATGAATGATTTCAGTTTCAAATAAAAATTATAGGAACAATGTTTTTCTGGCATATGTTCTTATTTGTTTTCCCAATAAACGTTTAAGTTGCCTCATGCCAACGAAAAGGAGGATTCAACAAAACAAGCCTGAAATCCTACTATAGCCAGTGTTATCAGCAGACATCAAGTGACTGAGAGCGAATGACAGGGAAAAGATAATTTTATGAAATATATTTTAGTAAATGCACAGGCAGTAAATACATGGCGAAAGAATTCAACAGATCCAATGGCAAATATGGATAGGATTTATACAAAACTGAACTATATCTTGTTTCGAACGAAAATATTTGATACAACTGGTAGTAGGAAGAGAGGCTAAGAAAAATGTTCCCAATATACTTACGATCTCAAAACTTGAATCTAACAATTTTTAATAAATCTATTACAAATGTTCTCTTCTTTATTTACGTATACATTAAAATATATATTATTTATTAAAGACATTACATAGAAATCTCCTCACCCATTCATTTGAGAGAAATATCGGTAAAGATAAATCCATGTATGAGTGACAGCACATTCTGTAATTCTGCTCCTTAGTTTTCTTTTTTGTGTTTTGTGCAATATTAAACATCATTTATGTGGCAAAAATAGAGCAGCAGAGTTCTGAAAAACCTTTTACTAATGAGTCAATCAGCAGAATAAAGATGTATGCCTGAGTGATCTATAACTCTCTCAACAAAATTTTAACTATCTTTCGTGTATAAGTACTAGCTAAATACCACGAGAACTGCTCTTGCCACTAAGTCTAGGAAGTGTCGATCAGTATATAATATAACTATCGTCCATTTTGGGAGGAATATTCGGTGGAAATCGCAATTTTATTTTGTATTTGGTGAGGCGACCGATAGAGTTTACTAGTATATATCCTCTAGTGGGTAATAAGTAAAACCATAAATATATTTTCTACTTGTTGTTAAGCCATTGTGACAAACCTTAATACAGTTCTTCAAGCATCTCTTATGGAAAATGGGATGGGCCTATTTTTACGCAATAGACAAGCAAGATTGAATTTTTTAATCATTTCCAACATTTGATATACATTTTAAGAAACAGTTTTGTATTATGAAATAAGAATGAAAATGAATCTACAACAGATAAACAAGAAACTACATTAATCGTTAACAAAAGAGATTATAACATAGTACAGTGAGATAAGAAGCAAATGATTTGAAATAGAATAAGGAAAATTGAAATTGATGCTTCGTAATAGTATTTACTGTCAGTATTTGAGGTCAGTATTTTAATTCGCTGTTACTTTTCTGGTATATTTCTTAATTAATTGTTCTTAAGCACGCTTAGAAGTGTGGAATCACCTCCCGGTACATAAATATTATTGGTCTGTTAAGGCTGCTTAGGAATATAAATATTCATTCATTTGATATTCTGATATCAAGTAGTGTTCTACATGGGCTGCAAGATTTATTGTGTCCTACCACTTATCTAAAAGGCTAAAAATATTATTTTTATGCGCAAAATATATTCATACAAAACGATAGGCCTTCACCCATTTTTTTCTGGATTTTTTTTTATCGCTGTGACATTAAAAGTTTACAAAATTAAACGCACCAGTAAGCTGGATGTAGAGGCTCAGATTTTGTATCACTTAAAAACCAAATGCCTGAAAACAAGCACAAGACATTTTTCATATAGTTTACCAAAGTGATTCCAATTTTAAAATAGTGTGAATACTCTGTGTAGCTTCTAATTTTTCATATAAAAATACACTTAAGTGCCAGAAAAACCATGACAACGAGACTATGTAAAATACATAGCAGCGCCACCTATACCCGTGCGGCGTTTGGCCTACTCTAACAGGAAAACGCGCCTCATTCCCACCAGATATTATGATTGTTGAATGCGTTTGTATGCACAATGGCTACCTTCAGCATATTTCTTCCCTACCCCATGCTTCCTTCTGAGGCTAGTATCCAGTCCAGATAATATGTGCAGTGTATCCTTGTGCATGGTCTATCGTTCTCTCTCATTTTCCTGCCTTTGTAATGCCTCAAGGTATAAGACAGCGTTTGGATCATCCACACCAAATTGCCAGGATTGGGCGCAATTGCGACTTTTGGACTCCTTTTTAATTTAGGATTAAACAAAGTTTGCATTTTACTATGTATATTTAACCCTCCAAATGATTTGGACGAGATATTTCGTCCATCAATATCTGACTAATTTTGCTATTGACGAGACATCTCGTCATCAAGATAGTGCCGATTTTTTTATGATGAAGAGAAAAAGGTCTGGTTAGTTTTTTTACTAGTAACAAGATATCTTGTCCATCAAGATCGAATCAGTTTTGCTAATGACGAGATATCTCGTCGAGACAACCTCCAGGAGGGTTAAAGAAACGAGTTAACTTACAACATTGTCTAAAGCTAAGCATTGTTTTTTTGCTTTTGATCCAATCTCGGTTTCCCCAGTTATCTACGCTACTGTAAATAACAGTAATTATATTAACTACTCTAGTTTTATATATGGGATACGTTTTATAAGAATAGGCAAATGGTGCTCAATTAAAAATGCTTGTTATATGTTATATATAAAAAGTGGCCTTGTTATAGAGCGATTGAATTGCTCGAGTCTATGACATAGTCGCAAGATATCAAATACGTAGATAAATGTGTTCATTATAGGTTTAAAACCTTGCCATTCATTCCATTCCTCCATTCATTCGCTCATTGCTCATCAATTATACCGAAACATATCTGATAATAATTATCTGATTATTGCCTTAAAAACGTTTTTGAATGTACCACATTCCCTTTTCTCCTCTGTCCAGAATTCTAAAAACATCGTTTTCGTTTTCTTTCTTCTATATGTATTAGTTCTTTGTTTACAATAATAAATGGCTAATTGTTCAAACCACCTTATCTTTTCCTTGATCGATAAAGTCTTTCGACAGCTTTCATCCGCCTGTGTGTGTTCCCGTGTACGTCAATCTTATCACACTGGAAGAAATGGTGTCGCATTTAAAGCGGGCTCATAAGTAATTCCACACTTGACTCATATTTCAAATATACTGAGTGATTCGAGTTTGAAGATTAATACGAGTCAACTTATATGCTTGTAATTCGAATTTTTCATGTAAGTATTTTTACAAATTCGTTTATAATTGCTTTTAAAAATAGATATTTTTAGTAAACAGTAGTCTACAATTGAACAATCGACTGGAGGAATTTAGATGTTAAGTGTTTTGGTAGATACTTAATGATACATTTAATTATATATATATATATATATATATATATATATAGGGAGGGGAGATAATTTAAAGGGACGATAATTTATAACTATATCTAATGCATTGGTATTTAGTATTTCTGAGATGTTATTAATCTATTTTCCTGTTATTCGTCTGTTAATTTACTCATTTAATTTGGGTTGGTTTTGGGTTTTATGGAGCAAAGGACCATACTTGGCCAAGGTGCTCAAAACACAAGACAAACAGCTGTTTAATTTAGGAGATAATTCCATTTTAGAATGTGAAAGTGATGTAGAAATAAAACTTTTCCCTAAATGTTATGTAGTGAAACAATAATTTGATTGGATGATCATAATTCAAATAAGTTCATTGAGAATTTGAAAATTGGATGGATTTGGAACATAAGTTTTCCAAGTATTGTTTGATCTTTAAAACAGCGTACGTAATTATAAAACGAAAATTTGAAAGAAAAGAAGTTGTAGGTGGTCTGGTTAAAAACTGAAAATAGAGAGATTTCTTTTTTTTTATTAAAAAGGAATTTTTTGCTATTGCTGATATTTGATTAATTTTTGAAAACTTTTCTGATTTCATTTGATAGTATGTGTAAAAAAAGAATCAAAACCTATGTCAATATGCAATATTTAAGAACGAAATAATTACAAGGTTTGATACTAAAACATAATCCGCATTAAAAATTCGATCAGCTTTGAAAAATATCCGTGTGTCTACGGACATTCAATGTTCAGTTAATTAATATAACTAAACATATGAAAAACAGTGGACTGGTAGTAAATGATACATAAATTACAAAATATGCAGTTACAAGGGGAAACTATTTAACTATAATTTTACAACTCAAAATTCTAAAAAAATCATAACAATATTTAATAGTTGTAAAAATATTATTATTGTCTAAAACAGTTTATAACTTTCTTAGTGCTTTAACTGTATTCTTCTCCTCTTTTATTAGATTAGACTAGAATTTCCCTCACATTTTCGAAAGAATGTTAGAAATTCATTAATATTTCATATCTGTTCTTACTTTTTGTCCTTGAAATACAATGTTTATAATAAAGTTCAGGACAGGAATTTTAAATCCATGAGAGTTATTTTCGGTCAGGTTAAATATAGGTGGTGGTATTGTTTCTGCTGCGAAACGTATTTCCTGTACGTATTCGGAACGCGATGTCAGTTGGCTTGTTTCATGAACGATTTCAGTACCCAGTCGGCAAAAGTTACAAAGAATGAATTTCGAATTCATATACCATAGTTAATTGGTCAACGCCAATTAGATTAAATGCCAAATGTTACCAAAATAGTGATAAACTACATTTTAAGGTAACCCTAATATGTATCATGCGAAAGCATTTGGACAGCAGAAGTAAAATCTTCTCAGATCGTCTGGTTTGTTTGGTTACATTGAAAATATTTCTTTATATGGGAAACTGAACATGTTATACGTACTATTTATTGATTTTTGCCGTATGTTTGGGTCGTTGTGTTATAAATTATCTTCATTTCCCAATTTTGGCGCTCTTTCAAATAAATGATCTCGCAATATTTACCTTATATTTTCATACGTTCACAATTCCTTTGATTGAGGTTAAATTACCAGTTACACTACATACCATACAAACTCATTTAAAAAACTTTGTTTTCTTCACACTTTTTTATCCATCAATATTATGGCCATCAGATCCAAATAAAGACACATTTCATCTGTAATAAAACAGCTTTCCAAATTTCTTAAGGCTAATCGACAAATATTTTTGCAATTAGCAGCCTAACTCTTTTCTTTCTACTTTTTAAGTATTTTACAGCTTTTTTTCTTGCACTCATACCTGCATTCTAATTTAAGGAATTCTTAGTCTGAGGGTGCCAGATAATTATCGAATGCGTCGCATTGATATCTTGGCTCGCGAATAATTACGATCGTTTGCAGTTTAATTTTTGCTTTGTTTTTTAGACGCCAGTTATGGCAACATTTAAAACGATATCCTTGGAAATTGTGTTCTTGTTATCGTTAGAACTGTTCGTGTTAAGAATTCTTCGACGCTGTACGTCGATCTTTTTTATGCGAGCAAATTTTGTAAGGACGCATAGAAGCGTTCCACGTGGAATCATTATTTCAGAACCACGGCCTCTGTTAATGTGCAATGACTAAGAAGTCACATCTTTTGGTTAAAAGATCCCAGAAAGGATTCTATTGGTCAAGAAGTCTAAACTAGTTAGAAGTTATGCACGGAGAACAGTAGGTTGCAAAGTGGAATAATGCGTGCATGACCCTTTGAGCTGATCTTTGAATTTTTCCTGTCGGCTAATGCTGCATCAAGCTGTTCTTACCCTATATTCGATTTTACTGCTTGATTGGAATTTATGGTATCATATACTGCTGATAAATTTAATTTAAATGACTTTTATTGGAAGAAAAAATAATTTCGTTTAGTCATTTTCGTTCTCCTAGAGTTCCTAATTCCTTTGGGCCTCCCAACAATTTTATGGAGATCTGATTCTTTCTAAACTGGAGGGGTAAATATTAAAATATTTGCAGTATAACGGATAAGCTGTTTCAGAAAACATCCACACCATTATTACCGTCATAGAGACTCTACCCCCTTGCCGCACTTTAATATTTTATGTTTAGATTCTAGGGACTTCAGACGCAATCCCACATGAGAGTAAGGATTACAAGTATAAGGATAATACGAGTAACCAAATATGCAAGGTGACTCGGTCTCATCATTAAATTTCTTGATTGTTTTATCTGAAGGAGCGGTAAATCCTAGAGACCCGAACACAATGGGGTCTAATATTTTTATGGTTGGTCCCTACAGTATAAGGGATAAAAATTACAACTTGACAAAATCAGCATAAAAAATAATTCCGAAAACAGGTTTATTTTTGAAGCTATTGGTATTCTACTTGTCAGCTTCCAATAATTTCTTCAAGTTGGCGCCATTGTAATAATCACTGAAATATCAAACTTTATACTTTTTTGTTTTCCTTTGACTGGTAACCGTGGAAAAGAGGTCCACCAAAACTCATCTATCGTATCTTTCAAATTATCTTAAAACGGCTATAACAATTTTCCAACGGACATAATTCAACGTCCATCGATTCTAATCATATCCAACCCTCGTTAGACAATTCAATGGTAAAGGATGCCTTCCTCGTGAAATTCGAACAGCAAGTGCATTTGTTAACAGAAACAGACAATATAACTCTTTGTTTTTATTGTTTCTTATCAGTCAAGGCGAAACAAAATTAGTCTTTAGTCTGGCTCTGACTGGGACCAGTCAACCATAAAAGCAAGTATCCCGAATGGCAAAATCATGGTAGTCACGCGAAATTGATACATGCTTTTGTGTTCTATGGATCTGTATTTTCGAAATATGTATTTCGAAAAACAATATCTTGATGACGAGATATCTCGTCATTAGCAAAATTATCAGATCTTGATGGGCGAGATATCTCGTCATTAGCAAAATGATCAGATCTTGATGGGCGAGATATCTCGTCGAAACCACTTGGAGGGTTAAGTTGCATTATATTCCATATGCATGCAGAGGCGGACTGACTCGAATAATAAGTCCGGGAAATGTAGCCATCTACCAATCTCGGGAGGGAGAAGACTGAACTGTTAAAAATAATGTATTGTAGCAGAACACCAGTATTTTTCTTCTCACCTCCCCGAACGGAACGAGAAACTGTTTTTAAGCTGTTTCCAAGAACGCATGATAGTGCTCTCTTTTGCGCATGTGCCCCGTTTGAAAGTGCTAGCGTCTGTTTCTGTTAAGAAGCGAGAGGGCAATTGCTCTGTTGTCCGTTTAGAGATGTGTGCAGTTTTCGTTTCTTGTCTGTAAATAAATGTTGTGTCTAGTCCCGATATTTGATTTGATTTTTTTATATAGCTGACCTGATAAGTTGCTATAGTATGCAATTTTTAAAAATGATCGAATTCTGAGTGCAGAAACCACATGAGTCCAAAAGTTTTTGGAAACTGACTTTATTGCATAAATGCTCTTGTAATCGACGGCAAGTAATGTGTGAAGCAATCACTTAAGTCCGTGGTTTCAGTTACTAAATATAGGGCAGTGAGAAATGCGTCCGGTGCAGAAGCCACATGAGTCATTGAATTATGTGGCTTATGTGTATTCTGCGTTTACCGATTCAATTTTTAACAATTAGACGCCTTATAAACTATACGACTTCAGCAACATCAATTCAAAGAAATAATGCCTTTTCGATTGTCATCTTGTAAAAAGATCTCAGTTTGTTTTAGTCAAATACATTGGTTAAATATCAGTTAAAGACTACAAAATTAATCAGTTAGATTATAAAATTAGAATTAGTTCTAAGAAACTGCCATGATCTATAGTTTTCAACTGAAGGTGTGTAATATGTCGATACCCTTATTTATGTGAAAGGATTTCTCACATCACTACCATCTTTTCCTGGACCGACCAGAAAAGTAATTACACCAGAAAAGTAATGCTATAGTTGTATTATGATATACAGAGTAGATTTAGTTGTTTATCTGTGCCAGTTTACTGTCTTTCAAATTGGAAAAAACACTTAAGGGGACACTAGACTCAAAATCGATCCAAAAAAACATTTAATAATCAACCATCAAGTCAACCTTTCAAAATTAATTGATATCAAATTCTGTGGATAGCAAAAATAATTTTTGACTTACGATTATTTTGGGGAGTTACATATAGAACATTAGCAAAGATATAGTAGATAAGTGTAGTTAAATCTACTACAAAAACGCCTGCTTCACCGACTGAGATTCTTTGACATTCTTCTGATTTCGAAATGTTCCCTGCGCATCTTGTTTGTATTAATTTATTTGAAACTTTTTTTATAATTCTTGAAATATGTTGAATATAACTAAGTGTAAATGATAAATTCATCATGCTATGAAAATTTTGAAATTTATCTTTAAATATTGCTTAACTTGTGCCTTTAGTTGCAAACTTTTTGGTGTTTTAGAATACATTTTGTTTTAGCTTTACAATTAAGTAATACACTTTGATTTATATGTATACAAACTGTTACATGAATTAAAATTTTGACAATACATAGAAATTAATTCACATGGGATCTATCAATATCTGCTATTTTATGATAATTTTTGACCGCGCTTTGTGTAATAACTTCCGAATGGTTCAATATTTTTGAACCAAACTTTATGTATTGACATTTTAATAGAAAACAGTCTAAAAATTTTATAACAATCGGATAGCTGTAAAAGTTTGTTTTGAAAGTCTACTGTTCCCTTAAATATCAGTAGTAAACAAACTCCTTGTCTAATGCCACATTATTTTTAAATTGAAAGTCCTACCTGTGTCCTATAAGCACCATCCTCTCTTGAATTTCCTGGTACGTCTGTCTGTCTCTGCATGTACAAAAAAGGGTGTTTGCAATCTTCAAGCCTGAGAGTCACGAGATTTCCAATTAGTGTATATGTTACGGTTCATGTGATCAATCGGTTTATATTAATAATAACCGGCTAATATTAATAATAACCAAATGAAAAGGTTAAAGTGAATAATTTATAAGAATTTATCACACATGAACTGGTGATTATTAATAATTCGCAACCATAAACTGTAATAAGTTTCAAGCTCGCTAAGCTCGAAGCTCTGCTAAACAGTCAATAAATGAGCAAGAGGAAAAAATGATAAGGTTTTCTAAGTTTAAATTTTCAACTACGAAAGTAGGGGAAACCGTTCATATAAGGATTCCAGAAGTAGATAGGGAAAAGCTAATAACCGGAATGTTATAGCTGTTATAATTTCTATTGAAAATGAAAACATATATAAACTAGGTACAAAATATGGCATTTTAAACCAACTCTACACAAGGAATGAATTTATCGTCTGCAAGGAAACTTTTGTTTCAATTAATGAAGTTCCAAATATTAAAATAAATCTAAGAGAATGTGCTCGCAAGAATTATAATTTAGGTGGTCAAGGATTTCAATATTGCAATTGTACAGTCGATTGTAACTTAAATAGCTACAAATGTAAAAAGTCAAAAACCCTTTGCAATTCCGTATTTATATATTATTGCTTTCGAACACGGCACACAGTGACAAAATGTGCACATTTGTTGGTTGAAGGAATTCAAGGAATGATTCTATCGGTGAAGAAGAGCAAGACTGATTAGAATCATGCAGGAAAGACAGCAGGTTACAGGACGTATATATGCGTATGAACCCCTCAGAGGATTAATTTATTAACATTTATAACACACACACGGCCCTAAAGTATATATATCCTATCACTAAGTATGGAAGTTTACTAGTTCGAAACATTCATTTTACAGTTCAGGATCGAATTTAAGAAAACAGTTTTCAATACATTTAACTGAATCGGGTCGGGTTTTTTTCTTGGAGTCGCGGAGCCGGTAGGAGTAGCGAATTACACTGCTGGCCACCCAAATTGCAACACCAAGAAAGACAAGAGATATCACAACAAAATTTATTTTGCAGATAACATGTTGACCAAGTATCAAATGATTAAATTTATAGACTTCTGTGAAGTGTGGTTCCTGCCAAAATCAGTAGCCAGAGTAGCCGCCATTGTTGGAGATCACCGCTGCCACACGCCTCGGCATTGGTTCAAAGAGACTTTGGATGTGTTCTTGGGGTACAGCAGACCAAGCAGCTTCCACACGTTGCCAAAGTTGATCTGGTGTGGCAGCTGGGGATGTATTCTGGGTCAATCGTTGAGCAACCATGGACCACATGTTTTCTATCGGCGAAAGATCCGGAGAGCGAGCTGGCCAGGGAAGCAATTCAATCTGGCGATTGACGAAGAACCCTTGGACAATGCGTGCCACGTGTGGTCGCGCATTATCCTGTTGAAATATGGCTGTGGGCAAGCCCTGAAGGTAAAGAAGGACAACTGGCTCCAACACCTCGGAGAGGTAGCGCTGGCTGTTTAAAGTACCGGCAATGCGTACTAGAGGAGTGCGAGAGTGATATCCAATACCGCCCCATACCATAATACCCGGTGCAGGACCAGTGTGGCGGTGCATAACGCAGCTGTTCAGCATCCTCTCTCCACGGTGTCTCCAGACTCGAATCCGACCATCGTGGTGTTGCAGACAGAAGCGTGACTCGTCAGTAAAGACAATTTCATTCCATTCTGCCGTCCACATCCTTCTTTCATCGCACCATTGGCGGCGGAAACGTCTGTGGTTCTGCGTCAAGGGTAGACGAAGCAATGGACGTCTTGCGGACAGACCACTCTGCTGTAAACGGCGTCGAATGGTACGCGCAGACACTGGATGATGCGGTACAGACTGAATGTGCTGTGCTATGGTTCGTGATGTGGCTGAGCGATCCGTCATTGCCATACGCACAATATGCCTGTCATCACGTGAAGTGGTGCACTGAGGTGGATGCGATCGAACACGTCGGTCCGTCGTACCCTCCTGCATCCAACGATCACATATCCGCATTACAGTTGTTTGGTTTCGTCCAACACGACTACCGATTTCCCTGAAAGATAATCCACAATCTCGGTAGGCCACTATCCTTCCTCTGTCGAACTCGGATACTTGATCAAAAGATGATCGCTGTTTTCTACGAGGCATAATTGATCGTTTTTTTGAAAAAACCACAAGAAAAACACAATTGCCGTACTTGAAATCGTCGAAATCTCCAAGCCTTAAATAGCGCTTTGAAGTGGCGCCACAGGCGCGCGTGATGTGCGTCTGCGCTGAAATTCTAATCATTTGCATATCTCACCTCCGCTAACGCATGTTGTAAATTTCATATTATTTGCATGCTTCCTTCAGGGTGTTGCATTTACGGTGGCCAGCAGTGTAGTAACCGGAGGGTTGCGAATTCTAAAGTATCCAACCAAAGATCATCGTGTATGAGGGACTGGTGCACGTTTTTCCTGTCATTGCCTCAAATGTTCTTACGTTGGTTTGGTGTGGAAGATTGGAGATTTGGGTGTCAGCTCAGGTGTTAAACTCATGATCTAATCGCGGTTCAAAATTACGAAGTGTTCTCGAATCTTTCTTTTCTGGATCGATTCCGGATCGTCACCAATAGCCCGTTGTGTTACTTCAGTGCGAAGTTAATTCAACTACCTACCTAATTTATTTCTGCGTGTATTTTTGCGGATTTCAAAAGTAGAAATTGCGCCTAGGTACGCGATATTCTATAGGTTCCTAGGTTGATTTTAGTATACCCTGTAGAATTACGAATGATGTTCGGGATAATTTCTTATTGCTACTCAAGGATTCAAGTTTCAAAAACACTGCTAATTATACATTCAGTGTATAGGTGTGGGTGCATTTGCACCTATGTATCAGAAGTACTTAAACTCGTGAACTGATCATCTTTATGTATTTTGACTAAATAACAATGTCTAAAATGCATAAAGATGATTTATATGCAGAAGATTCAGCTGCGATTACACGTAGAATAATCAGAGGCTACGATAAGAAGAGATGATAAAAAGTAGAGTACTTACAGTTAAAGTGTGAAAATTTACATAAGAATTTATCTTCGATTCAAAAACTGAAATATTTTCCCAAGTGTTTCAAAATTTTCAAGTTTCATATTATTTAGTTAATCTAAATAAATATGAAATTATTAAATAATTTATAGTCTTGCGTCTGAACGTTGCTTCAGCTTAGTTAAAGCTTTATGGGGTGAATTTCTTATTATTCACAACGCAGCCGAGAAAAGAGAGAATTAAAAAAGATTCGATCAACTAGGGGACTATACATGTTCGCTCCCTCTCACCAATCCCTGAAGATTGCTAAGCAGTCTTCATTGGTTTCCTGGGCGAACCCATGCTCACTTAAAACGGTGGGACGTTAAGAGACCTAAAGCATTTGGCTGCTGCTAAATAAAAAGCAGTGGCGTAGCATCCATGAAAGACCAGAAGCCTAGCATTTTTTAATAAAAAAATTAAAATTAGATGGCAATAAATAAATAAAAAAAGGTAAAACTTGAAGCAAAAACGACGACTTTTTTGACGTAAATCTAAGATAGACGTCAGTTTCTATTTTAACATCATATAACTATCCTTTCAGCCACAAATGGTTTCTTATTATGATTGGTGAATCTCGTTGGTCACGTGTAATAGGTACCTTCAACACAGCTCTGCTCCCTTACCTAATGCTTCCTACTGAGGTTAAAATTCTGTTCCGATAATATGCGCAGAGGGTCCTTGTTCGTGGTCTATCATTCTCTCTCATTTTCCTGCCTTTGCAAAAGACAGACTCAAACTCAAACAGCATTTGGATTATCCTCACAGAGTTGCCAGGATGTGGCACAATTGTGCCATTTGGGCTCTTTTTTTAACTTAAGGCTAAAAATTATTTATATTGTATTGTCTCTGTGGAAAAGGAACAAAAGCGATTTTAGTTGATATAAGGTTCTCTAAAGCTAAGTATTATATATATTTTTGCTTTTTCTATTCAATTTCTGCATTCCCAGTTATCAAGTTACGATACTCTATTCACAAATGTATCAATTTAACAAATACAATTAATGAGTGTCGGAAGAAACTCTTATGAATTATAATCTGAAACTTCAATACTCATTTGAAGGCTTTTAGGCTTGAGGTGGAAGATCTGATCATGTATCCAGACAGTACAGCCAGTCCCTTGGAGAAACAAATAAAAATTTTAGCAACGTTATAATGCTTTATATATTTCTGACAATTTTAAATGACTTTTTCAAATTTTTCTATCAGCTAAATTAAATTTATTAAAACATGAAAACCCAGTAATTTCGGAAGTATTTTTCCCTTGTGGCAAACTTTCGTGAAATTTCAGAAAAAGTAATTGCTTATTAATTGTTTCAATATCGTAAAGGCATTTAAACCTTTACGTCTTACGTTGCAGTTGTTTTTGTCAGATAATGCAAACAGAACAAAGTGTACGAAATTCTTACAACTGATACCGTTCTCAAGGACTCATTAAACTTGTCGTTGCTGTTTTTATCATCATATTTGGATTCTTACTATTGTTTCTGAACTCTATTGAAGTAGCATCTTTTAAAAATGTGCCGTATATTAAAAAATTTAAGTTTTCATAAGAATCAGATTTTAACGCAGCTTTTTAAATAGTAACACAATATGAAATAAAAGTTAACTTCATTTAAGAAAGAAAATCACAAATTATTTTTTTCCGTTTAAGTTTGCCAATGATTCTATTAAATTCGAAAATACCACGGAAATCATATCAGGGGAGGTATGCTACACATTTTAAATAGATATTACACCTTCTTGAGGAAAGTGACGCAACTCAAAAAAAGAAAATTTAATAAGATATAAGAGAAGATTAAAAATATTTCACTTATCGGTTTGAAATTTGAAAAATTATTTCATATATTTATTAATTAGGTAGTGTATAATTGCTTTTTCCCACAACATACATTAATACTAAATAACTATATCTATTGGTTGAAAGAATCCTAGGAAAGATTTTAATTGTAAGAAGGTCAAAACTTGTTAGAAGTCATGCAGGGAAGACTATACTAGAATCACAATAAGACAGCAGGTTGTGGAACGGATACATGCGTGTGCAACCCTCAGAGGGCTAAGAATGTTTCTGAATTGATGACCATGGTTTGTTCGAGTGAAATAGAATCGTATGTTACTTGAGCAGTGGCAAAGATAAGAGGGGTTGATGGTCCAGAATACCAATGTCTAAGGGGAAAGCATTTCAAAAATATTAATTTAAGCATTTTGAAGGTTTTCTTGATAGGATGGCAATTGAATTTAAGTCGCACTGGAGCAACACGGGAACAATGCCGAAGGAAAAGATTCTGGGACAACTCGTAATTTTGAACCAAGGTCAGACGACGAGGTCAACACCCGAGCCGGCACCCTACTCTGCAAACTTCCACATCCCGTCAACGTGAGTACATTTGAGACCACGACAGATTAAACCTGCACCTGCCCTCACGCACACGACGGTCTTTGGTTGGATCGAGTTTCGAACTCGCGACTCTCCGGTTGCCAATCCGTGACTCTACCAACTGGGTTACCACGGCCCTCAGGTTTTCTGCAAAAAAGTGTTTTACAATATTTTTAATACAATTTTGTCATTGTCATTGAAGTATTTTCCAGTGCTGTGCGTGTGAAATTAATGCTTCCATACGCCGAGAAATGTACGTGATTCCCTTCTAGGTGCCATAGATCGCATTTACTCTCCTCATTACTTGTCTCATTAAAAATATTTTCCTAGTTCAAATGCTCAGTTAAAAAAACTGTTTGTTTTGGGTGCGAAGAACTTAGGAAG
Organism: Meta bourneti; assembly: GCA_933210815.1. Taxonomy (NCBI): domain Eukaryota; kingdom Metazoa; phylum Arthropoda; class Arachnida; order Araneae; family Tetragnathidae; genus Meta; species Meta bourneti. The sequence goes on from OW119928.1 coordinate 66,879,641, forward strand.
GGTTGAAGGACGAAATATCATCTCTCATTTAGACATTCATTTCATATTATAATTACTTCCGTTCTCTACATCTGTTAATAGCAATCGTGGCTCATGGCTATTTTCATCAAGAAAATTAGCTTCAGAAAAACTTTCTTTTCCTTACTACGCTCCTCAGTAATTTAATAACTCCATTTCGGGAAACTTAAGCATACAACGAAATCATTGTTCGGTTGATCCAGATAAAAAAAATGGTCGCCTGCTTGAGGAGCCACAGCATAAATGACTTTTAAAAGATAGGATTTCTTTCTAGTTACTTGTTTATATTCTGCCCTCGTTGTATTTTTATATTTGTTAATAATGGTCATAAAAGCTCTTTATTCATGTGTGGGAGATTGCATTCTTCAACCACAATGCTTTCGTTTTTTCAGTGAATCGCACTACTGCGTAATGCGACGTTTTGAAGCATGGCATATTAGGCCATTTATAAATTCTTTTCCGCTTGGAAAAAGACGGGAAATTCTTATCTATCAGACACTCTTAAGTCAGAACAAGTTTTTTTTTGGAAAAGGGGCCCTAGATGGGAACTTCTACGCAAGAAAGGAAAAATGTTTGAAATTTTTTATTTGAATCATTTCGAAGTTGTTGAATGTAAACATCTGTGAAGAAGTGGATCAGCTCAATTAGTTTCAAATTTTGGAAACTAATCGAGCTAGTCCACTAGTAACTGTGGAAATTTTTTAATCGACGCATTTTTAAACTTACATAAACTTTAATAAACAATTTTTTATTTATTCAAAATTGTTTCAATTTTTTTGTTTTATAATTATGCGTAACATATCCAACATAACATAACATATTTTGTATCACAATTTCATTTGGGAAATGTGGGGAACGTTTGAACCCAAATCTTCGAAGTTCATATTGAACCAACTACTACTCTGTCATTGTTTAAGAATTTCTTACATACTTCCAGCCCTTTACTTTAATGTTTACACTTTAATTTGTTTAAACTTGCCATAAATTGACCAGTACTTCTGTCACTTCTACCGTCCTTTAAAAATTTCAGGTAAAGTCAAGGTGCAGTTTGATAAAAGGATACCTTAGTTTTTCTTTTCTTTTCAAACATCTTTTAATTCTTCTTTCTCCCAATGTCGAATTTGAAACAGTTACTTTACATCTATCTTTAAAAGATAAATGTTTTTATTTTAAGAATTATTTTTGTATGTGTTTAAAGAAGAAAGCAAAATAATTGAGACACGAATTGGACTTCACTTGCAAAATAAATAGATAAATATTCACAAAATTAGTTCAAAGCTACGATGTTAACCACTAAGAATCTTATGAACTTTATTAGTACAAACATTAAAAAATATCTTTTGATTACTTTAATGAGAAAAGGAATTATGAACAAGCAACAGAGAAAAGAATACCTTTAACTTTAACTCCTTTATACTCACAATTCTATATAACGTTTCAGATTCTAACCCTTATTTCAGCAATTCCAAATAGCATTTTTATTCCACAAAACATCATTTATTCGTTATCAAAGGCAAGAAATTGTTGCCACATTCTTATTTTTTAAGTATCGTTTCTAAAAATTATCGTTTGTTAAAACAAAACTTAAAAATTCGAAACTGTGGCCGCGTTCGTAAACCACTCTCTGAAAAAAGTGCAAACCAAAAATAATCCGTCGCATAACCTCCGTTTCACCAGTTCTGAAGTTGTATTCACGTATCATTAGGTTTTTTTTAGTCTCATTCGCCATGTAATTGCAATTTGTTTTGATAAATCCAATCTGAAAATGAGCCTATACTATGAGTAGAGATGCATTACAACATTCACATCTACACCCTTTTCGGTCGCCAACTTCTGAAATGAGAAAACCTAGCACAATCTCAGTTCGTTTCAAACAATTTTTTTTCGTTTCCAGTGACTTATGAAACGGCTTATTTTTCCCGCTAGAAAATCTGAGACTCTTGGAACGCTCTGTTCGAAAAAATCGTACAACCGGTATGATTTATTCGCTTTTACGAACGAGCCCTTAGTATCCCTATTTTTACTGTCTATTGAATTGTATAATATTTTGTCTCGTGCTCATATTTAAATTTTATCCCCTACATGAAAACTTGAGACCCGAAAAATTTTTACTTTGAAACTTTTGTGGGAAAGGTAAACAAAATCGATATTTAACACACTAAATTTAATTTACAAAAGAAACCAGTGGGTTATTAAATGTCAATACAATTTTTTTAAATGTTAAAATATGTTATGCAGTTTGATGGTGTAATTTTTCTTTAATTAAAAATTTCCCTTTGAGAAAAACTTTTTCGACTAAGACAACTAGAATAAATTATTTAAAATAACTAAAACCGAAATAATTAAAACAGAACAAAAATATAGTTACATTCTTAAGAGACAATAGAAAAGATATAAAACGGACAAGATATGTCTCATTCATAAAAGACAATTTTTCCTCTCCCCATTATGGTTATATAATCAAGTAGAGGGGGGGAGAGAGAGAGATCAATGTTTATGAATCAGTCGTTGATTGCATTTCGTCTCTGTGATTGTTTTACAGGAGAACTGTTGAATATTTCCCAAGTGACGGGATCATGGAAATAATTTTTTGTCATGTCTTTCAAAGAAAGTCTAGATCAAAGCCGATGGATTTTACTATTCAGCATTCAAAGAAGCTAGAAAAAATTACAAGTGTGAGAACATTTCGAATCTTTTTTTCATTTTACCTCAAAATTCAGTTATAAGTATCTGAACTTCCTTTGTCAGAAAGAGCGAATGCGAAGAGCGCAAGCTCGTAAGGAGCTGAGAGGAAAAAATGTTCCTGCTAAGTAAAAAAGTAAAGTATCGTTTTCAGAGAGAATATTTATTTGAAGAAAGCCGGCTCTCTCTCTCTCTTCCCTTCTCCACACTCTTTTCTGTCTGGAGTAGGCGGGGCGTACGAATGACGTCATAACAACTGACCGAGCCATCTTGTTTTCAAAAGGATATCCGCTGTATTCCATTCGAAATGTGGATGTAATTTTTACATTTGTAGTTAATAAGATCATTCTGAGTAACAAATTATTTTGGGATAATATATATATGGATTGAAAGAATTGTTTCTCAGTAATCAACGTCAATTATCAGTCACATTTATTTCGTTGTGATCAAATTCCGTTTTGTAAACATCTGCTACTGACGAAGTAACGGCTTTTTAAAATTTTATTTTTAATTAATACTTTAAATGTGTTATTTTCTATGCATCTCACTTATTTGTCCTTTTGAAATGTTTTGTTTTATTGGGTGTCTTTTGAATCTGTTTTGATTTTCATGTGTCAACGTAATTTAAATTCCTACTTGTCTCGTCTTTAAGTTTACTTTTCAAAACTAAAAAAATAGTATTTCAATTTATTACAATACGAATGGTGACATCTTGGTAATTTCATCTGTGACTGTCCTTTAAATTTTTCGAAGCTGCTGATAAAAGGTATGAAAGATGCATGTAAGATAGTACTTGTGTACTAATTCATGTGTGGTTGTTTTTATTTTTCTATTTTTACCGTAGTGCATCTGTCAGCTAGTTAGATAAGAAATTTTCGTGTAGTTGTAAATGAAATGTGAAACTCATATTACTAGTATTTTAATTTGAAAAAAGTTTATATAATAAATTCAATTTGAACATTTGAAAATCTAATGAACATTACAAATGACAGGCAATATGTGGATCTAGTGCATAGAGCCATATTTACTATTCCTAGTATACATACCAGTGCAGAATTTGTATAGTTTGTTTACAATTCTTGAGTTGAACAATTCATAACTAGTTGTCAAATAAAATTTCAATTATGGAATACTGTAATTCGTCAAATGCAGTTATTGTTTTCATTTGTTGCAAATTTCAATATTTTATGTTGTATGCATTAATTATCCCATATTTCATTTGGAGTGAAATATTCTGAGTTTAATTTGGTTTTGTATAATATCCTTTTCAGATTCATATTTTCCCTAGCAACAGTATTTGGAATTTTTATGATACATTGGACTTTTGTACAGTTCATATGTTGATGTGTTTTCAAACACCTTTCAAAACAATTCCTTGGATCACTTCAAAATTCAAACTAAAACAGCATTGTTTTGTTGATTTTTTTTTATCTATTTCTAAATCTAGAAGAAATGTATACACATCATAACTAAAATATATGGCATCTGGTTTTACAGAACAAATTAATTAATACTTTGAATAACATCTTGATCATTTAGAATAATTCAGATACAGATCTTCTCCAGTTTAATTCATTATTTGGTGATTCTCCAACATTAATTTTGACCTCAAGATTTTCCCGAAATGATAAATTCAGATTTTCCTTAGAAAACGAAAAATGTCAAAACGAGTTTCTGCTAGTGCTAATCAGACGGAATCTGAAAAATTTAAATAGAAACAATGCAAAAGCTGAGTTTGTTCTATGCTCCAAAACCAGAAATTGATTTCTTAAATTTAAATAATTTAAATCAGAGTTAACAGAATATTTTCTAAGAACAAGAATATTCAAGGATTTTCTATCAAAACCTCATTTTTTAGGAAATTGCAATTTATTAGTGGCAGAAATGAACCTGAAGCTTATTTTATGTTCACAGTATACATAAGCACTGTTTTAAAGAAATCATTTGTATTTGTTAGTTTGTATTGAAAGCTAATAAACATTTTTCGTATATTACTGATAATGCTGCTGCCACAGGGAAGTAGAGATTTGATAAGCAACCCATACCCCATATTTCTGTATAGTTAGGCAGCACACATTAAAATTATTGGTTGGGGATGTATTAAAAAATACTCTGAGGAAACTCTAAAATACTTTGACCTATTGTCAAAGAAGCCCAAATCACACTTTGAACAAAATTGTTGAAAAGAGCAGTTAAAAAATAACTGAAATGTTTGCTTCTTTTCTCTTTATTTCTAAATGTTAGCCTCAGAAGAGCTATAATTTTGAAGTTATGATTGTTTTTTCTTTTCATTTATATTGATTATAAAACAATTGCATGAAAAATTTACACCCTAATTTTGGACATTAAAAAATTTGAATGAGAAGGCATGATGTATCTGACAGATAAAACAAACACAAAATGAAACAAAAAAATGTCTTGAATTTAAAACAACTTGAAAAGGTTGACAAAAAACTAAAAGAACTTATAAATATATACAAGTTGGTATAATGTGTCTGTCAGATAGAATAGTGTTAAAATTAAATATTTCACTTGGTATTTTTGTGTACTGTGCAAATAACTCCTAAGTTATGTGCATAGATGGAGTTTCAATTGTATGCATGTATCTAGGAATTCTTGCTGAAACACTTATGAGGTATATGTAGGGTGACCAACTTCCAGCCTTGAATTTAAGGGAGATTTAGGCGACAAATTTTGTGCACTTTTAGCAGTGGAGCATCGCTCCATCAAATGTTCTTGGAATGAATAATATTAAACGAAGCAATTAATTTACATTGTATGTAATTTACAGGCCACAATATAAAATAAAAATTTATGAATTTTCATGTTTCTTAGTCCTAACGTATATGTATTTATTTGTCTACTGATGCTGCAGAACTAGATTGTTTTATCTTGTGTAAATTTTTCCTCTATCAATTAGTATATGCTAAACTTGATCCATCATTACTATATTCGGTACTGTGAAATTTATGAATGAGTACTATATGGCGGCAGTTTATATTGAAATGTATTTGGAGACATAAAAAACATTTTGAATTTCATGATCTTGATACTTAATGAAATATATGGGAGAAAAAGGTTTGTATGGAAGCCGGAAGGATCCAAGAAAAACCTCTAATATGAGAGAGTTGGTCATTCTATGGATGACATATTACCTATCACTGTAGGATTAAACCTTCAAATGTTAAAAAAGTTTGCATCTCATGTTTTATTTATCTCATTTGCTTTATTTGTTTACTTGTTTTATATGAATTGTTTATTTGTTCATCTGACATTTCATTTAAAAATGAAATGATTTAGAAGCTTTAAAAAATATATGCTATAGTTTATCAATTTTTTCATAGAAACCATGGAGCGTAATGCTTGTTTAGAACTTGCTTTAGAAGGTGAACGATTGTGCAAGAACGGAGACTTCAGTGGAGGAGTCGCATTTTTTGAAGCAGCTATTCGAGTGGGAACAGATGACTTAAAAACTCTGAGTGCCATATACAGTCAGCTGGGAAATGCTTATTTTTACCTTGGAGATTACACAAAAGCAATGGATTACCATCGATGTGATCTCACAGTTGCTAGGTATTGAAATTGAATGTTTTAGTTTTAAAAATTTCACTGTAAGGAACATTTAGTTTTTTAATCCATTTAACCCAAAATTTTTTAATTCTTTGTTAAAATGTAGAATCATTACGAAATGAAAAATTAAATTTTCACTTGTACTATTCTTCACTAATCGTATAGTGGTTGCACATGGATATAAATTGAGTTCCCCCTACACTGAGAATTTAATTATAATTACTAAAATGTTGTACCCTGTTCTGATATTGAAGTTGTGTCATTCTTTTTCTTCAATATTGATCAAAACTATTTTTATAAGACATTGTTATTGAAGTTGAGCATACAGTTAACAACTCATGTAAAGTCCTGTGAGTTGTGTAAAATGATTAGAAGTGATTAACTTTTTCAATGTGATAAAGTTTTCCAAATACTCTAAAGCAGTCATTGAAAATTGAAAATCTGGATTGATTCCATTAAAATTGCACATTAGCAGAGGCTCTGATTGAAGTCATCAGACTACATAGGGCACTCGCTTCCTGTCTTCGATCATTCCCCTCAGCTTGGGGTTGTCATCAAAATAGTTTTCATTGCAATCTGAAAAATCGGCACTATCATGATCTATCTATTTGATTTCATCTGGTACATACTCACTTCCACTGTCACTTATACCCTCTTCACTTGACACATTTTGCAATAGTTTAGTCAAATAAGCAAAGTAACAATAAATGAAACAAATGCCAAACACTTGATTTTGTCATTCGCCATCTGGCTTCCTATTATTTCTGTACTCTATTACTAAAATTAAGTGCAGTGTATGTGTAGTAAGCCTCTTCATGGTGCATACTGCAGTACGCTAAATCTATCACTGTTCTTGCTGCATCCTAATACTGCAAAGTAACATCAAATTCACAAAACAAACCACCTATCAAAAGATACAATGGGTAACTAAAGGAACATGTGGTTTCCTTTTCTCAGTAATGCATGTATTTCTCTATGATAGGAAAGAATGCCACCACTTCGTTGAAATAGAAATTCCAAAGAATATCCTCAAATAACAAGAAATGGTATGATGCCAACTTTTGGTGTCATTGTACATAAAGGGTTAAGTCTCATATTGAGACATACCTGGACTGAATGTGTAGCCCAATTTAGTTCTATGAGTGAAACAATGTTTTGTCCAAGATTTGTTTCAAATGAACAAGTTAATCAACTAATGACATAATTAATACCATATTTATCTTTTCTAAGCACATGTGTTTACCATCGTAAAGATTTTTGTATCTTAAAGGTGTAATTTCATTTAGTTAGGTCCGGAAATGATTAGGTACTTATTAATTTGGATATTTTGTTTCTCTCTAAGGAAAAAATTTGAAATGTTAAAATTTTAGATGACATTCTAAAACTACAAATATTTATAAAACGTTTTCAAGGAACCATTAATATTATAGAATTTAAGTCATGGGTCTCTTCCAATTAACCCTAGCACAGAAAATTAAGAACATCTCTAGAGTAATAAACAATTAAATTAGTATAGACATTTAAACTTTGAAAACTTAATCATTACACAATATGCTGTTTTAAGAAAAACCCAATTTACAAAGTATACTGTTTCTCGTTGATTTTACAAAGATTAACTGGGACTGTTTTGTCTAATAATAGTGCAATTTAACCTAAATACAATAAAACATTCGTAAATTTTGAATATATCCTTGTTATTGATAGAGTTGAATATGGGGAGACAAAATAACAAGTTATTCACCTGAAATCAATATTGGTTTTCTGTTTGATCATGGCTTATGGGATTAAGGGAAGACTTATAGTAATGGCTGTTACAGCAGAGTTTAACTTTTATGCCACATAGTGCTGGCTGACAACTCCAATCCATTACTGCCACCTAGAGAACTTTTTACATGAAATAAATAAATTTATATTATATAAATGCATCACAACTTATTCTTGGAGTATCTCCAAGTTATTCAAATTACAACTAATTTACAAAATCTATCATTAAAAATAAAAATTCTTTTATTTAGTGAATTTTTTCAAAAAATGCCCAGTTTCAAAGTTGGTCCATGTATTTAATTCTAGATATTTAGTCATGTATCTCCTGTATGTTTTTGTTGGCAATGTTTTGTTGATGAGACATTGTTTTTGTATGAAGAAGATAAGTAAAATCATTCATTTGAAATACTGTTCATATTGAAACAGTGATTGTAATGCAATTTGAAATAAATAAAAACTGGAAACCAAAGACGGTACTGTATCCAAGAACTGAGACTTATATCGTCTCTGAATGTATGCTGGCAAACTGAAATGTGGGTCAGCATATTGCACTTCAGGAGGCCATGTTTGAAATTATGTGCATTCAATTGTCCATGAGCAAAGCAAAATTTGGGTTGCTGCTACCAGAAGTTTTTTCCAATCCAGTTAGCCTTGATTAAATGCAAGTCTTGGAAAATCACCTAATGTATTTTGCTGTTTTACATTGAAGTTTTTATTTTCAGGGCTATGAAAGATGAACTAGGTGAAGGCAAAGCCAGTGGAAATCTTGGTAACACATTGAAAGTAATGGGGAAATTTGATGAAGCTGTTACATGTTGTGAGAGGCATTTAAATATTTCTCGAAAATTACAGGACAAAGTAAGTTACAATATCTCTTAAAATGTTAAACAAATGTATTTCCAATTTTCTAGATTGTGGTATAATTTAGCTGATGAAAAACAAAAATGGGTATTTTACACATTTGTGTAAAAAATTTAAGAAAAGTTGTGTAATTCCTAAATTGGATTTTCTTTGAAAAAACTTGGACAAAATAATAATGTCCAACAATAGTATTTCAAGTTGTCTTTTCAAAAGGATATTGTCATTGAATAAATTTTCATTTCATGCTGCTTAAAAACTTATTTAAAAAGTTTATATTTCTTGACTACCCGCACTCTTGCAAGATATTGCTTTCTTTAAAACTTTTTAGTGTTCAGATTATTAGGTATTGCATGCAAAGGAATTTTACTACAAATTTACTATGCATTTAAATTGCCAACAGCTTCTGAATCTGACAAAAAATGTTACTTTATATTTAATTCAAGGTTTCTATATGAAAGCTTGTTTTTGCTCTGTATTTCTTAATTTGGCTTAAACTTTAGTTGTATTTCATTAGTTTAGTTAGATTTATTTTTAGTGTCATGTTTTTTAACACATAAAATATACAAACATCAAATTGTTTTTTATTTAGGTTGGTGAAGGACGAGCTTTATATAATTTAGGGAACGTTTACCATGCCAAAGGAAAACGTTTTGCTTGTCTTGGACATCAAGATCCTGGTGAATTCCCTGAAGAAGTTAAACAATGCTTGCAAAGAGCAGTTGAGAATTATGAGTAAGTCGTATTTTAATATTTACTAATTTCAAATCAGTTTAAAACGTACTATGATTTTTGAAAGGTTTGCAAAATTTTTGTGGAACTATCCTATAAATTTCTAGGGATAAAATGTTTTTTTCTTTCAAAAACTTATAAATTTTAGCTATTGAGATCAATTTTCTTTTGTCTAGTACAGCGATTTTCAACTGATGTATTGCAAGAATGGCACTGGTGCTTGTTACATATGGTGAAACTGTTTAAATTGTATAAGGTTTATTTGATTTTAAAGGTTAAATTTTGAATCTTTGATAAGTCTGTTCACTAATAGTTTAAAATAATATCAGTATAAATAATGTTGAGTGTTATTGTTTTTCCAAAGTACCGTCAACCGGGTGGATTTGCCCACTTTTCAACTTTACACTTAAATTACTGGTATCTCCAGACTTAATTTCGTGAAGAAACAAATTGCCCCATTTGTGCGACGGGTAGTGGATGCCATTAGTGATTTTAAATTTTATTTACTATTACTCAGTCCGTTAAAAATTAAAAATTGGGTGGGCAAAGTAACCTACAAAAGGGGCAGCTTTGCCCACCCATGATTCTTCTGTATTCCAGGGCAGAAAAATCATTTTGGGGCAATCACACCCCACTGGGGTGTTAAAAGGACTTATAGAAGAGTAAAAAAAAAATTTTCAAACAAGAAACATTAATTTTTCACAAAAACATTTAATAAACTTCAAAAACATGAATGAAACATTAATATTTTAGTAAACTCAATATAAAAAAATAATTCAGGCTAGGATTAACACAGAAATGAACAATTGAGGAACTTGAACAATAGATATTAAAATGCAAACCACTTAAAAAAAAAGAAAAATCATGAGAAGAATGAAACTCTCCTTCTCCTTTCTTTCCCATGGAGGATCAGCTTTAGTAACGATGTCCTGACTTTGGACACTTGCCTCATCCGATCTTTCTGGGAATCTGAATGTTTTTCCTTTGACTGATGTCTGCAAATAGGAGACTTCTAAGTCTTTGTCATTGCAAATGTTGATAATCTTTGCCATATAATATTTCACCGACTTCTTCCCCATAAATTTCACAATAATCAAGTTTCCAACATTTTATGTGACATTGGAAAGTTCAACAGAATGATCTGGTGGGGTGGTTTCTCACAAGATGAAATAGCAACTTTGACTTGCCTTAAGTTTTAGAAAGCTGCACAAAAAACAAGTTTCAACACAAACAAATTCAGTCATTTGGAGTTCTTATTAAAAAGTAACATGTGTGAACTGATAAGATATCTCTGGAGCCAAAACCTCAGTGTTGCCAACGTTGCATCTTAGAAAGTTGAATAAAATGTTCCAGGTGTCAGTTTGGCTAACTTCTTTAACCTGGTGACTCTTTTTTTACAAAAATTGGGCAAAGCCACTCCAGTTGACGGTACTCTAAATGAGTTATTTCAAAAAATTATTTTAATAGTCACTAACAAAAAGGGTAGGTAATTACTAATATTTTTTGTTAATCAATTAGAATTGTAAGATTTTTTGTCAGTGCAAAAAATATAATTTATTTTAATATGCTGCAAAATTTTTTAGTTATCAGTTTTTATATGTGCCATAAGAGCAAAAAGGGTTGGTAATTGCTATTATTTTTTCGTAAACCAATCAAAATGATACCTATTTTTTTTGTCAGATCAGTAAAATAATATATTTTTGTGTATATTGCTACCGAACTTTAGCTATTAGTTTATGTTCCACATGAGATGAAAAAGGTTTAAGATCGCTAGTCTTCTTTAATGCTACTGTACAAAAACTTTTGTTTGAATGTTTTGCTTTAATTAAAGCAAAAATATTTTATATTAAATTCAAAACTAAAATTAGTTAGGAAATGAAACATTGTACATTGAATAAGGATTCATTTACAATAATGCTCATTCCTTGATAACTTTTATCAAAATTCATTATTACCAAGTCAACTTTTGTGAATAAGTAAATTGTATTTGATCTTCCAGCATGCAAAGAAGCTTATCTGAATGCTTTATATTTTGAAACATCGCTAAATTCAGATTTTCATGCAAGTTATTAAAATTGCATATGTAAAAATGATCAGTTAATCTGAATATATTGTTTATCATATGTTATATTTTTAACAGCTGGTTAATTTAAAAATATATTTTATATGCATGCTTGAGTTAGTGTAAAACTATTAAACACTTTGTTGCATCCTAACAGTCAGAGCTTAAAAATTATGATGGAATTAGAAGATAGAAGTGCTCAAGGTAGAGCTTGTGGAAATTTAGGAAACACTCATTATCTTCTAGGAAACTTCAATGATGCCATTACTTATCATGATGAGGTAATAATTTTTGATATCATTTTCCTTTTATTATCTTCAAATAGCATGTAAGATTTAATAAGCAGTTTTTTATGTGAAATGAGTGAAGGACTGTATTCCTATTTTTTTTATCACTGGTAAAGAAAAGTTGCTAAATTCTTTTTGTAAAATTTCCATACAAATTTTTATCAAAATTCATCAATGTAATTCATCTGTGGTAAGTATTCTTTTCTGTCCACCCATCCTAATATTTAACCTTGAGGATTGATCCCGGACCGTCGCCAATAGCTCATTGTGTTGCTCCAATGCAACTTTAATTAAAATACCTACTTACCTAATATTTAACCTTTCAGCAGGTTTCTCTGCGTGAGATATTTGAAGTGATAAAATAGGTTTTCCTGTCTAAAAGTTCTTTTACTATATTCGTTTCATGCAATTAAGTAGGTCTTTAATTTTTATTTTAGGGTTTGTTTTTAATCCCTCCTAATATAAATGCTTAATTTAATCCCTTTCCAACTCTAGTTTCTTTTTAATTCTTAGTTTTATTAGGAAATATTACAGTGTTCAAATTTCATTTTGTTTGACTTTAGAGGTTGAAAATTGCCAAAGAATTCGGTGATTTAGCAGCTGAAAGAAGAGCTCATAATAATTTAGGAAATGCTCATATATTTTTGGGAGAGTTTGAAATTGCTGCTGAACATTATAAGTAAGTTTTACTAGATGCAATAGTTTAACATCATTCGATCAATTTTTATTAGTGCATTAAATTGGTTTCTAAAAAGCAAAGGAAAGAATTTGGTATGTTTCCTTTATGAACACTTAACATTTAAAAGAACTTTAACAATAAAAAAAAATAGTTTCTTCACTATTTCACTACCTGCCTCACCCCAGTAGCTTAGTCAGAAATTCATTTCTGAAGGGGCCTAAAGTTAAAATTTCAATTTTTATGCTGAATCTATGAACTTAATCTGCATCTTATAAGTTTCTCTAAAAGTTTTTATCTTATATTTTAGTTACTAAGCTAAATTTTACAATGACTTATTGTAAGCATAAAGGTTGACCCAAATGCAGAAATTACTTTACAGTTGTTGCATTCCCTCAGTGTTTACAATGACTGCTAACGTAATCTTTTCCCCAAAAAGTCGTTTTTAATCTTGTCACTTTTATAAAATGCTGATGCACAAAATGTAGATGGGAGATGTGTCAGGTAATAGCATCCATAATTGTCATGCATATATATTTTGTAGGAAATAATTTAATAAACACTTACTTATATTAATAATTATTTATAAAAATATTACTCATGTTATGTATATTTATAATTAATACATAAGTATACAGTAAAATCTTGATAAGTCTTCACATGGATAATTCTTCACTGTGGATAAGTCGTCAATTTTCTTCAGTCCCACCTGGCTGTCCTAGACGGCATTGTAATTAAATCCTCCTTTACTCTTCACAAATTCAAATGCTACCCCAGATACTCAGCCTTTTTGGAAAGTTCTTTAAACATGCCTAGTTTGTGTCTGATAGCAAACAAAGTGAAGTTAAAAAATGAGGATTCTGACCCTGATTTTTTATTGAATTTATTTGAAATCGCAAATGAAAGTGGATGTATTCCTGACATAAATGACCATGTATATCAATAACAGCACATTGCAGTATGTACTCAAGGGATCATGAAGGATTTAACTATAGTGTTTTTGATAGAAAAATGTGAGTGATGAAATCAAAAATAAGAATTCCTTCACCACTTAAAACACAAGTTCTTGAATCCTTAGAAACAATTTGAGATTATATTATGTCACTCGTACTCTAGTGATCTTTACTTTTTGCAAGGGGTTTGCTTCTATAGTGACCATAGTGGTAGTGCTCCAGGGATTCCGTAGTGATTTTTGTTCTGCTTTCATCCTACTTCTCTGTTCCCGATCCCTCTTTTTTCCCTTTCTTAACATTGTCTTGTGTTTGGTGCAACTTGACTAAATATTGTCTTTGTGCCTTAAAATGCCAAAACAACCAACTGAAACTGTTATTATTTTTTTTTTTTACAAATATTTTGATAAGACACTGAAAAGTAGTAAAAATCAGTCATTGATTTTATCAATTTTTTAAATTTAATTTTTCTTAATCCCTATTTCATGCGCAAAGTTATTAAATACAACATAGAAAACAAACCACAAAAAGTTTCAAATCTTTATTAATTCTTATAATTTTAAATACATTGTAGTCAAGAAAAGGATTATATCAACTTGCATCTCAACTAATCAACTATCTCAACTAATGTGATCAAAATCTGACAAAGATCTGTTTTTGTCCAGTTTGTATTTATTGTACTGTATTTGTCTACTAATTTACACCTTTTTCCTTAGAAAAACATTATCTTTAGCTATTGATCTCAGAGATAAAGCAGTCGAAGCCCAAGCCTACTACAGTTTGGGGAACACTTATACATTACTCCATGACTATCCAACAGCCATTGAGTATCATCTGTTACATCTTAAAATTGCTCAAGAACTTAAGGATAAAATTGGAGAAGGAAGAGCTTATTGGAGTCTAGGCAATGCGCATTCTGCTATTGGAAATCATGAGCAAGCTTTACATTTTGCTAATAGGCATTTAGATATCTCTAAAGAGGTATTGTATTGTTTTATGAATAGCTGTTTATTTATACTTCGATCATTAGTTCAATCACCAATATTTCTTCCCCCTCGTTTGCAACTTATTTTACGCCTCATCGGGGACCCTACACCGGGAACAAAAACCAAGCTTGAATTGATGGGGGGTCGTATGGAAAGTGCTCTTTTCAACTTAGAAGTCAATATTAGAATTATATATATATATATATTATACATGTTGCTGTTTGCTGTTGTTCAGTGTCCATTACATAACATTTTTTAAACTCGGAGAAAACACAGATAGAAAATTGTCAAATTGTTAGAAAGAACAATTTTATCTATTCATAAGAATAATTTTCTTGTAACGAAATATAGCGCAAAAGTAAAGCAATGTGCAATTACTTATAATAAAACAAGGAACATATTTTTCAATTTTAGAACACATTAGGTTACGTTTAATTTTAAATACATATTTTATCATTAAATGTTGTAAAAGAGCAATTTAATTTCTTTATTTCCCTCTCACCTCTTTTATTTCAAATCTCTTGCAACTGGAATACACAAGGTATACTTTTTTCTGTTGTATTATCGACAATTGATTTGTAATTTCTTACCAGCAGTGTATCAAAAATTCGTAATAATTTTTAGTTATAATATATCTTTTGCTTTGCAATTGATGTATAAAAAAGGTTTTCGGAAATATAACACAAAGTGATGAAAGTGGTTATTTTTCAATAATTCTTCCTTATAAAAGAATCTCAAAGCAGCATGAATTTTTTGATAATGGTTTCTTTTAAAATTGTAGACCAAAAGCATTTTGGTACATCAATAAATCAATCACTAGAATTCCGTCACAATTATATCCCTGAAATGAACGTTTTAGTCATTTGTGGGAACTTTTAAAAATATGTGCCTTTTCCTTAAAACACTAAGATATGCAAACCTTTAAGTGTGAAAATCTTTGTTTATTAGAAATAAAATTCGCCACTTTTCTATTATCACCCAACCCTCAGTAATAAATTCCAAAATTAGCATTTCTAGCTCGTAATTCAATTTGAAATTCATTCTTTACACAATTTTCTTTTTCAGTTACTATTATATATGGGTAGGTACAAAACATGTCTTGGAATTAAATTTCACATAAAAATACAAGCGAACATGTACTTCAGTCAAATTCCGCGTTGAAAGCGACGGTCAAGTGAGCGTCACTCAAAATGAGAAGTGTAGTATAGTTTCTTCTATTGTTATAAATTTGTGATAACCTCCATTCTAAAAGACCAAAGGTCTAAAACTGGTGAGATGAAGGAAAACATAAAACTCAGCTATTAATAAGGTCATCTAATTCTTATGGTACGCAATCTTAGAATTTTGTTCTGTTGATTATTGAGTTACGACATACCCCAACGACCACTTCTGGACTAATGTTTTCAACATTTCTGGGATTATTTCTTGTTACCAGTCCATACAAGTGGCTTTGTATACAAGAGAAGCTGACTTAGATGCAAAATCAATTGTTCACTCAAGAATCTCCCTCTGTCCTCAGGCTTCGATTTCCCGTAACCTATATACAAACAGCAACACTGGTTCTTTTATATGAAGCATAGTATTGAAAGGGACAATGGACAGAAAAGATCACTGGAATCCTTCAGTCCCAACTCTGCTCTATTCTCTTCAATGTGAATAACACCCTCAGTCATAGTCGTTTGCGTTTCTCATTGCAGCAAAAGTACGTGTTCATCCTCAAGCAGTGATACTAAGAGTCGACCTGAATAGAGGCCATTTACGATTTTTCCACTATTCTTTAGAGGTCCAGAGTTTACCCCTTGGGTGGTAAATACCCATGTGAAATTTTACATTGTGGGGATCCCACTGGTAAGGTTAAAGAAATTATTGGAAGGCAAGTGACCTGTGAGCTCAGTTCTAAAGAAACACATATTTTCTCTACTGCCTCCAAACCAAACATTCATCCAGGAAAGGTAACAATGTGATAGAGGTGCTACCGAAGAATGGATAACTATTCTAAATTACAGCTCTCATTTTTAACATTTATAGATAAAAGATGTATTTGTTTTTTGTCTACCCAGGTAGTACACAGCATATTTGGAAAGTTCTTACACTGAAAACATTTCATGTGGGACCTTTAACTTTAAATTTTTTAATGCTTGGGGCAAATTCTTTCGGTTTCCCATCACAGTTTCACAAGAATCTATCCCTATTTTTAGGAGATCTTTCATCAGTCCCATACTACTGAAAAAGCGATCAAAGTATATTGTGTGGCTTTTATGGGCTAAGTCTTACTAAGTGCATAACAACATCATATCCCAGTCTATTAGTTGATTGTGGGGTATTGTCTTTCTTTCCGCAGTACATTTCAAAGGACAGTGTATCCTAAATAAGGTGTACACAGCATCCAAGTTTTGGTGCGTCTTTGCTGGTTTTAAGGGCATATATAAAATAATGCCCAAATGTCCCTTAAATTTGACCAGTGCTTCGTCAACTGATAAGTGAGCGTACGGCTTAAAATGTTCGGAAATTTTTTTTCGCAGGTATGTTTGTAGTGGCTCTACTTTTTGCTTGAAAATAAAATTTTCACTGTCTTTCCTAAGTTTGTATTCCCTATCAGATATATGATAATAGTGTTTAATGCATAAAAATTTATTTTTACTCTTGGATTTCCAAGTGTCTCATTTTTGGACCAGTAATCAGCGATTCAAGGCATGCGTACAATACTCATTACAAGCAGAACTGTAAAAAAATTCCACAGTTCTTTAATGTTCGCAATAGGTTCCCATCTCTCATCTGCAAATCCTCGCATTTTGGCACAAAATTCCGCATACTTATTGGTGTTAATCCTTATGAGTTCTCATCTCATCAGTCATTAATAATTTTAGATAGTCCAATGCTGAAGAGCCAGATGGTAACATGAACAGGACCAGAAAAATTAGCGAATTGGGGACGTTTATGCATTTATTCTCAACCACTTCTAAATCTCATTCAACGGTACCGTCATTTTTTAAAGTTTGAGGAATTATTATATTCTCTTCATCTTCAGACTCACTATCCACACTGATCGAATTGTTTCCCAGTTTCTTAGTTGCATTTCCAATTCGTCATTTTCATCACTCATATCCAAATCTGATTCATCTGTATCATTAAAGAGTATTGTTTCGATCTCTTCACGCAACAAAGTTCTTCTATACCGAGGCATTTTAAAGGCAAAAATCTCACAGGAGGTTATCCGATCCGCAGACAGACTGAAGAATGTAGTTGGAAATTGACAAATTATAAAATATTTAATTTTCAAGAGCAATAACATGCATATTTTAAAATTGATTCTGAGGATATGTTTAAGTGTCTAAAATCGCAATGTCATACTTGCCAACTCTTCCGGGTTTTCCAGTAGTTTGCCAGGAAACCACTTTCTTCCCTATCTTCCAGACAAGAAATATCTCGGTATTTTCTTTTCATTGTAAGAAGCTTTCAAATAACGATAAATTTGGCACCACTGGTATCTGCTATTTTATTTCCAAAATTAAAGGACCATCATTGGAACCAGTTGGTAGGTTGCCAGAAAAATTTGCTTTGGGAAACAGATTTCATGTAAATTGTGAAAAACGTTTTCAATTATTAGGTATCTATTGTAAGCAAAAAACGTTTCCAGATTTTTTCTTGGAGGTTTGCAGGTATGCACAGTTCCTCTTCCTTGCTTATTGGAAATACATTAAGAAACCATTTTGTAAACCTGGTTCTAAGCTTCTCAATCTCCTAAATAAAAGTACTTTGAGTGGAAGAGTTGGAAAAATTCCAAGAACTGAACTATATCCTAGGATACCGACCATACAAAGGGTTTACAATAAATAATTTTCCCAAAACATCTGAAAATATTCTGACTAGAGGTATGCAAGACATTATTTTTAAAAGTTTTGAATTAAATTTGGAACTTAAAAATTTTTTTACTAAAATTTGGAGCTGTTTGAGGCACACGCAGATACTGTTCTGAAAAGGATGTTACGGTGAAGGTTTTGGAGGCAGGAGATTGAAAATTTTGAAGTTGTTACTTGAGAACAAATATGTACATTTGACAAAAAGCCTGAACTTAAACTGGTTGCTTCAATTTAAATTCTCTGATGGTACAAATTGTACAATTCGAATGACTTATGTTTCAGTAAGGGATGAGCTGCCAGCTGTATTCTGGTTCCCTGTTGTGGAGGTGAGCTGTGATGGGACAGGTGGTCATGTAATAGTCAAAGTCCACTTCTATACCACCTATGTAGTTTGCTACTGTAACTGTTAATCTGAAAAATATTTGATGTGGCCATATAAAAAACGGTGAGCCCTAGTGGATGAGACAAAAAATGAACAGTGGTTCTTTTTGTTCAATTGCTGTGTTCTCTACATTTGACTGAGCTGAAACATTTTTATTTTTTATAAGTAGTGTTGATTTCAATAACCACTAATTTTACCATGCCACTATAGTGGAAATTTGATTATGTTGATTAGCTAATTGTATTAGCACCAGGCACTTGGTTAGCATCATTTGGCACTTGAGTACTGTGTTCTTTCATTTCATGTTCAAAATGAATTCTTTTCAAGAAAGGGCTACATATTTTGTATTTATTAATTTTTTCATAAAACTGCAGTGTCATTGTTTTCTATCATCTTTCAGATTGGTGATCACTCCGGAGAAGTCACTGCCCAACACTGCATATCAGATTTGCAAAAGGTGCTTGAAAACCAAGATGGTGCCTCAAATAGTTTAAGTAACGCATCTTGCAGTAAGTGTTTATATCAGTCATTTTCATATTTTTATCTGGTCTATTCAGGGGCAAGCAGAATTTAGCTTTGTTAATAATTGTAGGAGTTTATAGACTAGGTTGTTAAGAAATAAAATCATGATTTTTATTAAAAAATTAAATTCAAAAACATTTATTAGATTTTTATAATTTTTTGTTTGACATGCAAGGCATAGTGCAATTTCTAGCTAGATTTCAATTGTATTATAGTCTGTCTCAAAAGAGTGTAACAAGCCTCTTTACACTTTAAGCATGTTTACTATCTATACTGTATTCATTTTTTTGACATTTATTCTTGGCATTCTTGCAACCTTCCTTAACTACATTGAAAGACAAAAACTTATCACTGCTCAAATTTTTATTAAGTGCTGTTTACTATGCATTAAAAATAATTGAATTGGGAGAAAATATTCAGTTTTTTGCATATATTTTGTAATTGTCAAGTTTTTCTTGAGAATTTGTCATTTGAATTTTGATAATGCTTTAATTCAGGTTATAAATTCATCCTGGCAATCTACATGGGATTTAGAAACTCATAATACTTCATATTCTATTAAGGGATTCAATAAAATGAATTTAGATAGAAAATATGAGGTTAAACTTACAAGGCTCCAAATTGGACATCCATATTTTACCTATAGACATTTACTACATGGAGAAAATATTTCTTTATGCTCGACTTGTAATCCATCAAATGCATCTTGACACAGAATGTCTGAATTTTAATAAACATAGATTAAACTGATGTGTTATTTCCCTTTGCTTGAATTGAAAGGCTTGTTGATGGACCCATTCCATAAAAATTTGTTTTTAGTTATTACTGACATTGGTTTTATAAACTATATTTAGAATTTTTCATTTGACTTTAACTCCATTTAGACTCTAACAACTGAATTTTGTATCTAGTTTTTAAAACTTACTGTTACTTGAAGGCTATCAGTTAATTAAATATTAACTATGTTTGGTGCAGCTTGGTCAAATCTGGCAATGCACCATTAAAAAAACAACAAACCTAATTTCAATAGCTGCCATTTAAAAGGGGTAAGAAAAAAATTCTATTTGTGTATTTCCTTTGAATGAATTGAGCAGCATTACTGATATGCTTAACTAATATTTCCACATTTTGTTTTTATACTTTGCAAATTAAATTAACTTTGAATACGGAAACTATAAATGAGACTATTTACATAGTGGATGCTTCGAATTTCCTTGACTGAAATACTATCTTATGATTTCTTCATTAAAATATAGAAACACTTTTGAATACAGAATTTAGTATAAATTTAAAATATATTAATACTCAATAAATATATTTTTAGAATTTATTTGAAAGATTAAAACAAATAAAATTAATTGTGAATTATTGTTGCCTTAAACATTTCAGTTTAATTCTGTTTTATAAATTAAATCAGAAAAACTTGAAATTTCAGATAAGAAATATTTAAGTAAAGGGATTAAAAAACCACACAACGTTCCACGTGTATGAAACACAGCTTCTGCTGATAAGCAGACTTTTGAGTGACATTTGTTGTCAGTGACCTATGGCAGTAATGTTTGTCAATTGTCATTGACAGCCCAATCTTGCTGTTATCTCTGATATGTGCTTAAAGTTAGAAGCTGATGAGTTTTTGTTGGAGAAGTTTGAAAACTTGAGATTTTACTGATAACTGGAAATTGTTTTATACCATGTTTGAATAAAATATGCAGTTTCTAAATTTTTCATTTTAAGTATAATTACTAAACTTTATTAAAGAAAATTTAAAACTTCGGTATTAATCTTATTTTTTAAAAATCCTACACGAAGAAATTTCTTATCTCTGAGCAAGGAATCAGATAGTTTAACATTTGTTTTCAGTATGTTTGAAATGAATATTGAGGCTCCTCACTACCTAGTTTATTTAATAAACCTCCAGAAAAAAAATCAACTGAATTTAAATAGAAAGATCCTCTTAATATTTACAAAAGCTAAAATATTTATCTAGTATTATGCATGTAATTATAAAAATTCAAGCGAAAGCATATAAATTTTTTTATTTCTGATTTCCTCTTTGCGAAAACATTCTATCCCAGATATCTCCTTCGGAATTTGAGGAACTCATTTATAGTTTGGTGTTTGTAGAAGACAAGAAATTCCTTTTACCACCACTGCTGCTTCTGCATTTGTCAAAGGAATTTTTCAGCTTAACAGTTTAACTTTACTTATGTTTTACTCTTGAAACAAAACAAAAAAGCCAGAAAATTAAAATTTTGTTATGATTTATGAAATTTGAAATTAAATATATTTTTAAAATGTCTCTTTTTTAATTTAGAATTTTAAGTATTAATTATATCACAAAATATAATTCAAATTAAAGAACGAAAGCAGAAACAAGGCCCAATAATAATTTTAATTGTTTTAATTTCAAAAATTTGTCCTGCTACTTTTCCTAATCCCTTATGTATATTGATGTTTTACATAAATCAATACTAGCTAAAAACTACACTGATTTGCATGTCTCATACCTAACACATTTAAACATTAGGGACTATGAATTAATTAAAATAGAAATCTGATTTAAATATAAAAAATCGTGATATTTTTCACACCCTGGTTCTGGCAGTATGTTTTCAAAGTTTGTCAAAGGCAAACGATCACAGTTTAAATTTTTATAAATTACAATTTGGTAGCATTATGAAATAATGAAAAACTTTAATTCTAGCACATTATTTGTTTGGTGAGGCAAACCATTTTTTAAATTAACCATAGCAAATTTTTTCAGTAATCAAATGTAATACAACAAATTAATAAGGGTGGAAAAAGGCAAAAGCCTATAAAAAAGGCAAGAATAAAACTGAAGAGAGGACAGATCACT
This sequence comes from Meta bourneti, assembly GCA_933210815.1. Taxonomy (NCBI): domain Eukaryota; kingdom Metazoa; phylum Arthropoda; class Arachnida; order Araneae; family Tetragnathidae; genus Meta; species Meta bourneti. The sequence continues at coordinate 66,901,847 of OW119928.1, forward strand.
AAGTTACCTTGTTTACTGAAAGAAAGTAAACTCTCTGATGATGATTTGTAATACAATTTTGCTGTTTACTTTTACTTAAGTTCGAATCCTATATGCTTTTTTATTTTATTTAGATTCCAGTGGAAGAATGCGCCGAATTAGCATGGAGCACATGGATCTTTTAAAACTTACTCCTGATGCTAAAATGGCAAAGGTTTGATAAACCCTTCCTATAGATCTTAAAAAAATGAATAAACATGGAAATCAAAAATAAAGTTTCAAAATATTGGCAAGTTTATCATTGTCATAAGTTTGAAGTTCTAATGTATGCTTTTATTTATCTTTATAGCAGTCAGTAGATGAGAAAGAGAAAAGTAAATTAAGTCCAGTCACAGAGAAGATTCAGCCCAAAAAGTCAGAATCCCAGGAAAGTAATCTTGGAAGCACTACTGCTGTAGCTGAAAGCAACATCCCCTTGAGGAAAGATTCAGAAGTAAGTTTAAGTTCCCTTTTATTTATGGATGTTTGATTAACAATACCTACTTATTTTATAATAAAAAAATCATTAAGTTGAATCTCCATCAGGGAGTTTACTTTCTTTCAGTAAACAAGGTAACTTAGTGATCTGTCCTCTCTTCAGTTTTATTCTTGCCTTTTTTATAGGCTTTTGCCTTTTTCCACCCTTATTAATTTGTTGTATTTTACATTTGATTGTGTAGCTTTTTGCTTCTGTTTTATAAGTACAGAATAATATGTACATTGTTAAATATATACATTGTTTCGTCAGATCTAGCCCTTGTATAAAAACTAACTATTAAGTTGAATACCAAGAATATATCATCGGCCTACGAGCAAAACTCACAAAGTCAAAAAGTAGTTCTGAGAAAACAAAAGGGGGAAAATTCTACTCATTAAGTGTTTCTCAAGAAATCTAACTTTTGTCCAAAGAAAAAATATCTTAATGGACACTTCACCAGTCTAAAGATCGCCAAATTCTGGTTTACGTAAGCTAAAAAACTCGCATCTTAAAAAGGTTGACTTAATGTATTTCACTTGTAAGCTGGTCCTTTTATCACACTATTGCCAGAATGTTCTCTTTCAAGATTATTTGACAATTGGTTGTTTTAAAATTTTATGAACCTCTGCCCCCTTTTTCATATAAAAAATTTGCAAGCCTATCCCTTATTTAGGTTCGAATATGTCCCTGATTACTAGTCAAATTAAATCCTGAATGAATTGTTTTTGTTGGTGGATAGGGTTATGCAAGACAACAATCTATGCATTGTAAAAATATTTGCAATGTATTTATTATTTTTTTATTAATGTTTTTTGATATCTTCTGTTTTAATAGTTTTGTGTTTATGTTCTGAATTTGTAATTTTCTTTCTTTGATTTGCTCTTGTTTTTAATTTCTTATATATTCTGTTTTAGGATTTAGAAAGTTCTATGGATGAAGAATCCTTTTTTGACTTACTCAGTCGTTTTCAAAGCAAAAGGATGGATGACCAAAGGTGCTCCCTTGTTTTGTCTGAAAATAAGGAAAATAATCAGCTGCTTGGAAATTGTCCCAATAACTTCCAAGCTTCTACTAGTCAAAACAATAAAGCATCTAACACAGATAAAGGTAAGATCTTTTCAGATTTCGGAAATTTATCCTTTCTAACTATGGACCTATAGGGTTTTTTGAATTATTTTTAACTAATAAATTGTATGGAATATTAAAACTGGTTTTATTTTTCTTTCTAATTGATACTTTGTTGCAAAATTCATATTGTATTGCATTATATTTTTTTCATTACACTAGTAGACCCATGCATAGCACCTGATAAAGTTTCTCAAATGCTCATTATTGGTAGCAGTGTCGTTACCCACATTTCATACCTTATTTAAATCTATTTATAATGAATATAAGCAACGATATTCGTATTTCATTAGTCCAAATGAAAACAAATTAGTCCGAAGTATAAAACAACATTTTTTTTACATTTTCATATGTACTCTTTCTGATGTTAATTTTTTGTAGTAAATTTTATGGTAAAAAGTTCACAATTCAGTCATGTTACCACAATTAGGTTCCGAAAGTATACTTTGATTACATCCCATTCACTTGTTAAAAGGTGACTTGATATTTTTTTACCTCTAAACCTATTTTTTCGGGCTGGCTCAGATTTTCTTTTCTGTGCTAATTTCTATCTTTCAGATTTCTAATTACCTTCTGGAATCAGACTGAAAAATTTCATTAGTGACTATGTTCTGCATAATTTTAGCTATATTATGCAGCTCCACAGCTCTAATCAAGCATTAAAACTAAGTAGCAAAATTGCGAATGAATCCCGTAATGGTCGATTTTATATTGTTTATATCCATTTCTTGCCATTCACCAATATACCTATAATGCTGATTTCTGTGCCACGAATGCTAATGAAATATATGTTGATTTTCTGTTATTGAACAAAAGTATGATTCTATAATTACTTCCTAGTTATTTTACATTCTTTGAAAATATTGCATTTTTTTCCAATTAGATAATAACAGAATTCAAGATGACTTATTTGACCTAATTGCTGGTATGCAAAGTCGAAGACTTGATGAACAGAGAGCCAGCTTGCCACGTTTACCTGGTCTAAATTACTTTTCATTGAACAATGGAGCCATCAGAAACAATAATAACAATACAATACCCCCAGAGCAAGGTTTACATCGTCCATCAATTGATGCATCATCCATGCCAGATGATGAGTTCTTTGAGATGTTGATGAGGTGCCAAGTATGTGTGCAACTTGGAAATGTTTTAGCTTATATTGAAATTCATAGCAGTTATTACTTCACCGTACTTTGTTTTTACTATTCTTTTATCATAAAGTAATTTAAATTTATTGTAATATTTTCAAGTAATTTTAATGGAGATCAATTGTTGAGAGTTCAATTTCTGGATGATGTGTGTAGTAAAAGTGTTGAGTTAAAAGATTAAGTATACAAAACTGGATATATGCGAATTCACTTGCTAGTCCATTAGTAAAAGTTACAAGTAATAACATTGACCCAAATACATAAATCAGTGGTAGATCTAATTCTTTGGAGCAAAAATTGTTTTGCAAAAATGTTTTATAAACAATTTTTTAAATAAAATTATAAGTTTATTCTTGATTTTCAGTCATAGTTTGTGTACAGCAGACAATAGGATGCTGTGGCAACTAAACTCGGATAATTGTTGTTTTCGCTTTATCTTTTAAGCATGAGTGTATCTACAAAATTGACCATGCCTCAGACCTTTTGCATCTTCCTTAGACTTTCTTGACTGTACCTAATCAAATCTACCACGAGAAAATATTCATTCTTTCTGTCTTGTCTCACTTCACATAAATAAATTGCATTAGCCCATGAACCAGCTCAGGATGGTGAATAAACTGGCCTGATGGACAGCAGAGACCATAGATAATGTGCTCATGTGAAGGCTGAGTTGTGTTTAGATTACATTCTGTACCCATGTGAAGTCTAATATGAGCTCTGATAGTATTGGAGAATTTACCCACTTCCCTTAAAGTCTTTCATCTGAATATATTTTGCCTGCTACAAAAATTTTGCTTTTAAGGTTAAATAGGCTCCCTTATGTCTCACTGTCCATCTGAGATCAGAATGTCAAATGGGAAGATATTTATGTACTTTAGAATATCCTTAGCACTAGATCTACCAACTTATAATGGAAACCTATTTCTATTAGGTGGGTCAAAACGACTAGTTGTCAAAAATGGTGATGAAAGAAAAGAAAGTGATTTAATTCAGCAAAATAGCTTGTTATGAATTACAATAAAAGTAAAATAAATCAGGACTTGTACTGGTATAATTTGAATAATTCTTATTATGAAGTTGAAAATGGGTCTTTTTGAACCATTTGGTATTCTTTGTGCTAATAATCTATCTCTAATCTTTCTCAGTATTTATTATTATCTGAAACATATCACCTATATATTATATGCTCATATGTAATTAGTTTTATGAAAATCCCAAATAAATTGCAAAATTTCTAAGAAATTTCAAAAATGTAACCTAACAAAAATACACTTAGTTAAACTAAATTGCATAATGGGTCAAAATGGACCATTTTCATGTATCTAGGTATATTATATACATATCTTTTATACAAAGGGTATGGGGAGAAAATAAATTCAGCATAATAGCTACTTATAAATTCCAATAAAAGTAAATAGCATGGCTTGGCTGCAATTGGACCTTGCTCCTTAAAACCTCAACCAACCAATAAAAGTAAATAAATTGGGTATTTACTGATATAATGTGAATGATTCTTATTGTAAAGTTGGAAATGGGGTGATTTTAACCCCTTTGGTAGATCTAGTGTTAATGCGCCTGAATTATTTAAATTACTAACCATAACCATTTCAAAGAATTAAAGTGCCCCTGAAAGGGTTAAATGTTTAACCAGACTGTGATTGTGCTTTAAACAATAAACTGATCAGAGAGAATTATTGATTTAGTTTAGTTTGTTTTAGTTAACATTTATGTGATGCCATTTAAATTATTCCCTAGGCAAGTAGAATAGAAGACCAGAGAAGCAGTATGCCAGAAATCCCTACAAGGTCTCCTCACCAAATGTACTCAATGACCCATTGCAATGGCAGCAATGCGCACGCTGCGCCCACTGTACCTGACGAGGATTTCATAAGCTTGATAATGAGGGTGCAATCGGGGAGGATTGAAGACCAGCGGTCTGCCCTGCCCGGGAAACCTGCCAAGGAAAAGACCGACAATGTTCCTAGCACCAGTTCTCAAGGCAAGGCCTCTGGGATAACGTCCAAGGCGGGGTCCTTAAGGTCCAGTCTCAAGTCTGTCAAGGGGTCCCTGAAGCGCTGACTTTGAACGGCCAAGTGATAACAGGAATCAGGACCAACACATTTTTTGGCAATTAAGATTTCATGTACCAATCGAGATGGTATGTTGCACATAAGAGAGATATTTTGATTGAATCTTTAAAGAATGTTGTATATGCTGCCAAAATGAAATCAAAAACTGTTAATTGCCAGAGATGCAAACCAAAGAACCACATTAAGTTTGGGAATTTTTAAGACATTTTAAAATAGATGTGCTCTCCAAGTTTTCATTTTGTGTTTCTCATGGGTTTTAGTTTATTGCTGTGTTTTTGTGCTTATTGTCTGGATGTGTGTACATTATTTGTGATGGAAAGTCGAACGAACTTGTCTGGTTTGCTTTCTACAGTAGTTTCCACTAGTGGAGCATGTTAGCACTGAATCAATATAGTTAGAGATCTATCTTTATCATGTTTTACCTCATGGGTGTTTCAATAAGACATCCGTTCATTTCCATACTTTGGTGGTTGAGCTCCCCTGTTCGTGTTTAAAACATTTTACCCACTGTTGTAGACAGCATACCTATAGGCTGATGTAGTCATTGTATCATGAATTAGTGCAGCTCTTTGTTTTACATTCCCATTGGAATTGCCAAGACAATAAGCACAAAAATGCTCTCAAAACGTTTTAGTGGAGTATATTTTTGAATTATAGGTTTAAGAATATATGCTCATTTTTAATTTCATATGGAAATGAATTATATTTTTGTTCAATTATTCTTTCTTGTGGAAAGAATTTCTTAAAAATAAGTGTTCAAATACTGCTTTTTAATTTCTGTGTAATATAAATTAGTGTTATTTTAGAGCAACTAATTGCTGTATACTTTCATATTTTTACTGAGGCATGAAATCAAAAACAGTTTGGGATTATATCCAGTTTAACTTGTTAATATTTGTTTGAGTATCATCTAGAAATTTTAGTTTTCATTACTTACTCGTTTTTACCATATCTACCAACTACTAAAAATGTCTTTAAATTTTACTTATTTGGATATTAGTATGTTGTGATGGGATCGGTTAATTTTTATCTCAGTAAAGTATAAAAACTGATCTAATCTTTTTGCTGTACTTTTGAGATAATCTACACATATTTAATTTTGCATTTATGAAATAAACTAAAATAAAGGTAAATAAAATAATAACAGATCAGTATTGATTTGTAAATTGTTTTTTTGCAAAGTTTAAAAGTAAGAAAAAGTTTCCTCACTCATTTAATTTTCAACTTAACAAAGAGAGGGGTCACCAAATGTGATTCTCTGGACATTGGCTGAAGTTGGTAGGTACTTGTTTCATCGAAAGATTTTATGTTCACTGATTTTCATTCAGATGTAAAGTTTAAAAATATTGAGTAATCATTTTAGAAAATAAATTGAGAGAACTTTGAAACCTCTTTTCTGATGTGAATGTTGCCAAACTAAATGATTCTACTTAGATAAGTATGAAGTCATTCAATATTTCAACAAATTTACTTTATTAATCACGAAGACACTGTTTTTAATGATGCAAATTAAAACTCAAGCTCCTAGAGCAACTTTTGATGCCAGTTAGATGCATTTCAGTTATTTATATCAGCTCAATTTTTAATTGAAAATGAATTTATTTCAAATACGAACCTTGATTATGTGTGTTAAACTTTCACATGATTTGTTTATTTTAGAAGAATCAGGGAACAAGTTCATCGTCCTTTCTCTGGATATCGTGTTTACTCGTATAAATAACTGCACTCCTCCAAATGATTACTTGAGTAGTCAGGGTCTTGCGATTGCAAAAATTATCTTATATTTTTTATCTTATTTTATTATCGAGTTCCTCTAATATACAGAATTAGCTTGCCTTCTTACAGCAACCAAAGTTTTATCAGCCCATGGTTATCCTCACACTAGAGTTATGGGACAGCATGTATCCCAGCCCTCATAAAAAAGTTTGACTGTTATTATAAAAGCATACTTGCCAACTTTTCCAGATTTTTTTGGAAGTCTTCTGAGAAACCATCTTTTTCGTTCTGGATGGAAAAAGCATAAACAGTAATAGAGAGCAAGATTATTTTATATTTTTTAATTGCTTTCTTAACTCCTAATTTGACACAGTTTCTAATTTGGCACATTTAATTGGTTTCAATTTTAATTATCTTAAGGCACTTTCCATTTCCGACGTGGTTTGGTTTTGTTTCACTAATCCTCCGGATTATTTTCCCCTAGAGTTTGGTAAGTTTGCTAAAGGAAAGCAGCACTCTTTTCATTTACACCATGTACAATATTTTCTAGGAAAATATTGATAGAATAAAGGGGATTCGGCCAATGGAAATATTTTGTTATATTCCTGTACTTTTGCAATAGGTTTTCGCAGTGTGTGTGAAAATAGCCTAAAACAAAGAAGTTCCGCTTTATAGTTGTTTGCATTTGTCATTAAGTAGCAGAAAACTTATATGAATTACACCAAAGGGAAATTTGCAAAACAAACATTTGTATACATTGTATGGAGGCTACTAGCGATAAAATTGACCAAGTCCCCTGAAGCAAATAGTCTATAAAGTTAGCTGTTATATTGGGAGGTAGAAATTAACTGATTTGCTCAAAAATATAATTCTTATATTTGAGGAACTCTGCATTCATTATACGAGTAAATATAGAATGTGTATATAACTTTTCTTTATTGTACTTAGTTTTCCCCATTTTTAGTTTCCAGTTCATTGAAATGATTTCTATATTCATTCAATGGACAATTTTCTACTTGCAGTAATGCTTACTGTATTTTAAATCTTGTTTTTCAGCCTTTTGTTCATTACTGTAGCAATGTTAATGAAGTCAAAATGTATTTGAGGTATGTGAAGTACTGCAAAACATTACTTTTTACTGAGGCTGTTTTATGAAATAAAATGCCTAAGAAATTAAATTTTAGAAGTTGCATTTTTAGTTCTGTCTATTCGCATACATACCTGACAACCTTTTTGGTTACAATGTCTATTGTATTCCTGATAGCTGAATGCAATTATGAAAGCATTGGTTATAATAGCATTGCTGGAACTACAAATTGTGGCCAAAATGATTCATTTACTGAAACAATATCGAGCTTCCTTCAAATGTTAATCCTTCAATTCAAAGTTGGTAAATTCAAATTAGTTTCATTTCATCATTGAGTTACTCTACTGTCACGAAGAGATAAAAGATTTACTGTAGGATTTGTGCTCCAATTGTGAAGTTTGAAATGTTTGCCAAGGACAAAATTTCACTAAATTAAGTTTTCTTCCCAAATCTTGCTAATTTTTACAAGCCAACAAGTTTTATTAGTAAAAATAATTTTATTACAATCCCTTTTGTCAGTTTTATGAACGATTATCATAGTATGGAAATAACATGGACCAAATATGGTAAATGTTAGCAGGTATTCTATAGATGTTCCCAAACGTTTTCAGTAACCCTTTGACCTTCAAGCTACATTCCTAGACATGTATATGCCTCTCCTACACTTATACACCTCTTTCTTGAGTAGGGTATATCTATTCTAGTTCAAGTTAATTCCTGGGCATGGGATTGTTTATCTTCACGTAACCCCTACAAGTATGAAAACAGCAGAGGTCCATACCTGCCAACATGGTGCTTTTTTTATGTAAAATATTTCCAAATTCATTTCACCAAGTTCGAACTGCCACCAAGCATATAACATTAGTAGAGCAGATTTACTTTTCCTGTTTTAAATTGCTTTCATTAAGCCCAATTGGGGTGGTTGTTGACTCTTAATTACTTTCTATTTTAAGAATTAATTTTTGGACATTTTTCATTTCTGACAGTTGCTCGTAATGCTGGCAGGTATGGAATCCATCTGCTTTTTGATTGCTTAAACAAAAAATTCTCAAAAGAGAAGTTTTTCGTCCTTTGGCCTTCTTCCCTTGGACTAAATAAGCATATATATTTCACAAATAAAGTAGACCAATTAAGAGAATCTGAAATTGTAAATTTACACATCGTGCTCACAATTTTAATAGGATGGATGTGCTTGCATATGATTGAGCTACATTTTAATAGTGCTCTTGGATAATCATGGTAAATTATAAAGGAAAACAATGTTTTTTCTCTTAGCTTCATGTATAGAAATCTCATCATGAACTCTGCTAGAGAGAGCATTACTGAAAATCAAGTTATTTGAATGAAAAGAAAAAGGAACACTACAATTGATTTCTTAGAACTTCATCTCTTCTCTTTTGAGAATCCCGCCCAATCAAATTTTACCCTTAATTGATTCATTCGAACCAGATTACAAACACTGATACATCTCGATCAATGAAGACTTCTGGACTTTATAAGAGAATATTTCATTCCCTATTTCATCAATATAACAGGATGAAATCTTGTTCATTTCATTTGTCTTTCACCTACAGAAATGGTCTATTTCAAGAAAGCTAAGTTACAGGTGATGAAATACTCATGCCCGGGACAATGCCAATTTATTCTGTTTTCAAAACTTGGTATGAGGATTTCGTATCCCCTTTTCTCTGACACATTCACATAACTCCTCCTTGCCTTCCAGTGCCCCTCAAGTGAATGGTAGTCCCACCACTTTGGGAATCAATAATGTGAATCATAGTTTCCCAAACTTTTCCTCTCAAACTATTTAATAATGAATTGCAAGTGTAGATGTGCGTCTAATTTTTGAAGTTTACCAAAACATTCATTTAGCTATGGTGTAGTTTTAAAATTTCAAAAGGGTGGTTTGGAAATAAAGCAACTTGGAGTCGAAATTCTGAAGCTAACATTTGTAATGCTTTGTGTGTTGACAATGATTAATACCATAATTCAAACATTTAATATTATATTGTCTACATTACTTTGGTTCCACCATGGGTTTATCTGTTTTAAATTTTTTTATTATAGTTATAAAGTTCTTTATGTAAAATTCTTGTGACAATGCATCACTAGTGAGTGTATGGTCAAGTTGATAATTGTTTGCTTATCACATTTTTAAACAACACAATTTTTTACCATCTTATTGCCTACTTTTGCTCCTTAATGCAATGTCCCCCTATTTTCCATTTGACCAAAATTGTCCCCTAAGATTCCCTTACTTCCATTTTAGGAAACTATAATGTAGATGAAGAATTACTCATTAAGTACTGAATTGCGTTTAGGGTATTGTTTTGCAGTTGCATAACTTAATGCAAGTATGACTTCTAACTTGTATATATTGTATATTTCTATAATTTAAGTTATTTTATATAACTTGTAAGCGATTTTATTTATATTTCACCATGATTAAAGTCACATTTTTATGCATCAAACATTCACACTTAGTTTTTGAAGTACGCCAATTGCACATATGTACTAAATGCTCAATTTTGAAAGGTGTTATTGTGACGGACACATCATAATGTATCTAACTTAGTTTAGTCATCAAAATATTCTTTTCTTTGATATGTCTGCAGCTTTCAGTCAGTATACTTTTTACATCATTTATTGTTTTGTTTATAGCACAATTTTATACTTTTTTTAAATCCATGCATTTTTTAAAACATTGTTGTGTATATGTTACTAAGTTAACTTTTATAAGTTCCAATATTGTAGAAAATGTGCAAATTTCTTTTAAATAGAAGTGTTATTTTTTATAATTGACTTTCATTAAATGGATCAACAGTCTATAATGTACTGTTTTCTGCGTAGAGTTGAAACCTGATTAAAATATGTATATATCTATATAAATAGTTTTTGTCCTTGATTATATATAATTCACATAACATAATGAATTACACTCAATCATATATCTTTATAGAAGTTATCCAATTAAAATATAATCAGTCTAACTATGCAAAATTTAATTATTTTAATCTTATTACTGTATTTCATACCTCACAAATGAGGATGGAAATTTCAAAAAGAAAATACAAATGTTCAGCATATAATATATTCTGTAAAAATTTTGTCAAACAGTATCTTCCTTGTCATGGCAAAAGGGGTTAAGTCTGACTTTTACAGGGTCCAAAGGAGTCAAGTACACCATTAATTTTCAAAATAAATATACTATGTTTAAAATCGAAACTAAATTAATCTGAATCTAAATTGCAATTATTTGTATCGTGTCATGCTTCTTTTTCTTCCTGAATATTTGATAAATGAAATATTCAACTTAAGATTCTGAGAAGTGGCTATTTTGACTTAACCCCTTTAGTCCTGACACGGAAGGTATATTTTAGAGTGCAGATGTTTTTATGAAACAATACTAAAACAAATCGCCTAAAATATAATTTCACCTTAATGTTCCAGAATAACTCCCCTTTTTTTTCTTCTCTTCACCTGCTAGTCTTTCATTGCTATAGCCATCTGGTCCCCAATACATCTTGTTACAACTTTCACCTTTTGAACTTTCCCTACTCCGCTAGCCATGACTTCAAACAGACTCACTCAAGTTTGTTTCTTCTTCTTTGGCTTCGGGATTGATCCTGAACCGTCGCCACTAGCCCATTGTGTTGCTCCAATCTGACGTTAATTCAACTACCTACCTCTTCCTTTCTGGTCGCTGATGTATTCCACCACAACACTTGAGATGTACTTGCAATTCCTTTTAGAAATACCGCATTCTTGGTAATAAAACTTTCTTAATGGGTCCCCAAATCCAATAACCTTTCTTTAAATTCTTAACCCCTTAGTGGACTAATTTTTAACCATCTTTCCACGATCCCCTTAGAATAAGGAACTCTGAATCGTTTCAAACATCCTACACTGAACCCCTCTGCACATTATCTTACAGCTTGTGAAGTTTGCTGAAGGATTTAATAATAGGTTTTTGTGGAAATTTCTGCTCTACTTGTGAATTCTCAGTACTTTGCACACCGTAATGGACCCATTACCTACACCACTCTTGTGATTCTGATTTCTATCATGACAGTTATATTGATTCAAGTTGAGTCTGATGCTCTTCCATGGGTGTGCAGAGGAGTTTTAACTCTAGGAATGACTGAGTGTTGTCACAAGTCCAGTGTCTTTTTAAAACCCTTATTTCAAGTAAACACTTAAATGTTTTATGTATCTATTTCTTTTTTGAAATACTTGGCAAACATTGTTATAATCAAAAATCTCTGAATATTTAGTGCGGTGCCTTTTGTATTTCCTTTCTTAAACTTCTGTGCACTAACAGACTGTATAAGGGTGTTTCAAAACTTCCTGTACAAACTAAAGGAATTCAAAATTAAACTTTTCAATGAAGTCAACTTGGAATTAGACCTATTTTTAAATTACATCCCATTTTCTATTTATTATTTCTGATGTTACAAGGTAATGCTGTGTTTGGTTCTTTATTTGTCCCTGAAGCTTTTTTACGTAACTCCAAATATGTTGGTATGAGTTTAGGTATGTGCAAGATGAGTAGCAGTTTTTGCTTGTTTTTCCTACACATTTTGCACATACTATTTAACATGCATGAAATTATCAGTATTTTTATCACTTTTAAAACCTAACCCATTTTTGCATTCATTACAACACAGCAGTTGCAATGTAAAGTCAATTTCCCTATTCTAAAATCTGAATGTAAAATAAAACTTTAAAACATTTTTTACATTCAAAAATTGCTAATTAAGTCTTGTTCTAATATTTTAATTAAAAAGGCAATATTTGTTTTATTGTATATTACTTTATGTATTGATTAAGTGGGTATTAAAAGGAAGCTATGAAATCATACTTAAACTGATCGAGTTCTCTTTTAATTAAAAAGAAAAATTGATTTTCGTGACTTACATGAACGAAGATTTGTATCTTTTTAGTTCGAATTGCTGTTAATCAATCAGTTATTTTGAAAAAGTATTAATAACAGCTAAATGTAAGGAAAAAATATGGGGGTGGAGGAATTTTTAAACTCGTGAAGCAGAGAATAAAATTTCAAAATTAGCTATTCTCTGAAAATCATAATCACATGGCACCAACAGGTAGATATTTTCAAGTTAAAACATTGTTGCAACAATTATTTTTAAGTAAAATAACTATTTGGACCCTATATGACTCAAGTAATATTTCATGCATACATAAATTAGTTTTTCTTACCATTATTTTTATAATAAAGGAGTATTATTGTATAAAAAAGGAAAATTTTACATTTCATATATCTTGATTACTTTGAGTATATAGTACTTTTATTTCATGATAAGCTCGTCATTTTAAACTGGGCCCTTCATGTTACTTGCTGTGGTCCGGAGAGATCTTATTCACTACGAAAATTAACTTCACCAAGTGAGCCTTTTGGATGACAAAGTTGCACTGGCTTTCTCAATCCTTGCTGAATTGTAATCCCAGACTTAACAATTAGCACACGCACTTAAAAAACCTGATGTTCTTTTGAATTCCTAGATGGCGCTCATAACAATCGACGCGCACTTCTGTGGATGGTCCACGGTGAATAGTTGAGTTGCCAATACGATACCCATCTATCTGAATTCATGTGGTAGCAGGTACTGTTATTCCTGTCACTTCATTCATTGCGCTCAGCCCCGTTTGGAAACTGCCAGCCTGCAAGATCATAGACGATGCATTGCATGACCACGGATACGGAAGTATTTTCTCACAATTGGCGTTCTACCAATCAACTAGTGGTAACATCTATAGAATTCAGCTACTGCTAAATTATGCAGGGGTATTGTGGTGAACTTAGCCACCACTACAAAAGTAAACTTACAATTAAGTAGTATATCTAGCAGTGTAACCTTTCAAGAAATACTTTTTGGTAGACAAAGTTGCACTGTCTTGCTAAAATCTCTTAAGATAATGGTACACATCTTTTTAAATTGGTAGATTCCTTGTATCAGTATTAAACAAGATATTTTTTGTAATTGAAACTCCAAATTGTTTAAAAAAGTGAGCTCCCTCATATAGCATGACAGTACAACTCTAGGAGTGGAAGGCCTGTCATCGCGCAAGACAAAAACAAAAGTCGTTACGAATTACGACACAGCCATCTCTTGAGTGGACAGAAATACAGGTATCTAGCTATTTAAATTGCAATAGAATTGTCAAAATACTTATAACTTCTAGAAAGAAGTGCATACCTTTCTAAGAAGCTAAAGTAAAGGATTTTTGCACTGTTCCAAGTACATACGAGACTTTAAACATAAGAATGGTCTCCCTGTGCATAAGTTATTTTGTGGGCTTACAAGGTAGGTACGTTGCACTGGAGCAACACAACGAGCGACGGTCCAGGATCAATCCCCGGGGGAAAGATCCGAGGATAACACGTAATTTTGAGCCACGGTCAGATGACAGGGTGAACACCTGAGCTGGCACCTCACTCTAAAAACTTTCACACCACGCCTTGACATTTGAGGCCACGACAGATTTAATGTGCACCAGCTCCCTTGGTTTGAAGATCTGTCATGTGGTATTGAAAGAAAGCATGAGAACTTATTGACTGACTAGTCCTATTATCGAGTGTGATTAAAAACTAGTTTGCGCTTCGATAGCCCAAGTGGATTGATTCTCAAGTCCACGTTCTACGTACACATCAGATCTTACGACAGCTATTCCACCCACATGATCCGTCTATTTCATTAGAAGGTCGATGAGTTTCAGGGTCGGTATTCACATCTGCACTCCGGTAATCAAATATTTCAAGGAGTTGCGGCATCAGTAGTTCAACGCTCTCCTCCCGTCTCTGACTACGGAATAGTGATACGCAGAGTTGTTTTTTTTTTTCAATATTTAAAAAATTATTTCTTTTCAAATTGCGCAGTTTCGATTTTTTTTGCTATGAGAGAAAGTAAAGATGCGAGGCTCCGCCCCTTCGACAATAATAATGGGGTTGCTTGAGACTCCTCTGCCTACCTCCCCCTCTTCCAAAGTTCCTGATTTCGAACCCCGTTGCCAGTTTAGATGACAAGGCCCTCATGAAATACAAATATGTATCCAAAGTAATTTTTCCATTGCCCCTTTGCACACTTTGAAATAGCTTTATTATAAATACCTTTTAGACTTAAAAAGGAACTACACATTACATTCTAATGTATTCCAGGATTTCTTGCTTTCGAAACCTGGTACCAGCGATAACCTCTCCTTATGTGGTGGCCCTACTTAGTTCTTTTGGACTGATAACATTTTGTTTAATACTGAAGTTTCATTGTTACAGAAGTTGGTTGGTTTAGGTTTTATGGCGCAAGGTCCGATAGCGGACAAGCTGTGCCATGTTACGGAAATATTAAAAGATATCTCTGCCTTTTGCCTTTGGATAGGAAGTAAAATTTTGCATTCACTATTTTAATTAATATATATTTCTCATTTGAGTCCCAGTACCAAGTTAGATAACAAACTCTAAAATATAAATATGTATCTGAAATACTCAATGTTTAACTTGCTAAATGTGTTAACATTTTTTCTCTCGCTTTACTTTACACAAGGAACTCCGGGGTAATGCAGCTTCAGTCTTGCTCTCACCAATTAGTGCTTGAAGAATAACGATCCATTCAAGTTTTCATTGGGAAAAAACTTTATAGGATTGTTTTACATCTTTATTATTATAAACACAATAAAACGATTTAACTTTTTTAAAATTCCAATGGCGAGTGATAATTACAAAAGATTGACTGAATCCAAACAGAACAAATAAAATAAATGGCGAGAGGTGAAAAGTCTATGGACACATTCGATCCCTAAGTTTTCATTATCACTCCCGCACTGAAGTAGAAGAGAGTGCAGGACATCGGAGCAGATGTACAAGGTTCATATCCTGAAGATTGCAGAGCTTGCACAAAAGATTATTTAGTATAGAAGTGCGATGCAGGATTTAAAAGCAAGGCAATCGTAACCAGTAGGATTCAGCAGCGGCTCTTCCTTGGCCAATCAGGATGTTTGAGCTGTTCCACTGCGTTTTCATGGAATATCTCTTCGAAAGTTCTTTTGCGAAGACATTCTTGAAATTTGTCTATTTTGATTTCATAGTATGATAGAGGATCTTAGCATTTAATGTCAACCATTTCTTGGCCAGCAGATCAGCAATCTCATTGCTCGTGATACAGCAGTGATATTAGGTATCCAACCTTTAAAACCTATAAATACTGAAACAAAAGCTTTCTACATATTCTGGGAGCCACTTTGCCATGACACCAGCAATCCCTCTATGTGGGGGCCTTGCTCATTGCATATTTATCGCAGATTGTGGCGACAACTTGGAGAGGCCCAAATCACAGATCCCAGTTGCTTCATTTGCATTAGTGTGTTTTGAACATTTTTTATGACGCATTTCATTATCAATGTATTATTAATATATATTTGTTATATTTATTGTCCTGTTTAGTAGGACAGGCCCAACAATAAAATATTGAGATGGGAGACCGGTACCCCTTATTCCGGATCCAGGGATTATAACAAACGGTTGTAAGCAATGTTGTCAGGTTTTCGCAAAATGGCATTGACCCCCTCTTGACCCTTTTCGCCTCTGGGTCGAGAGTGAACCCGGAGTGGGACGAAAGAAGGTAGAGAGACTAGGAAAAGTAGTTATGGTCGTTATTTTGTTAACTGGTTGCATCTGTGCCTGTCCCTAAATAAATGTATTTCTATTTTCAATTGGAGTATAGAGATTGTTAAATGGCTTACCAGCTATTTATATTGTTTATGTAAACGATTTATACAGAATCTACCAAAAGAATTATATTCTAAATGACCGCTCGGAGCAGCCAAAAGTTCTACAAATACAAAAATCAACCACTAAGGATAGGTAGGTAGTTAACTTTGCACTGAAGCAATAAACCAGGCTATTGGTGATGGTCCTGGATCAATCCCCAAGGGAAACATCCGAGGACAGCACCACGTAATTTTGAACCATGGTCAGATGACTAGGTCACACCTGAGCTGGCACCCCACTTTCCAAACTTCCACACCACTCCAACGTGAGGACATTTGAGGCCACGATAGATTTAACGTATACCAGCCCCCTTCGTACACGGCGGTCTTTGGTTGGATTCGAACTCGGATCCCTCCTGTTGCTAGTCCGTTACTCTTCCAACTGGACTACAGCGGCCCGATTTGAGCTACAATCTGCATAATATTGCAAAAATTCTACGGAAGAACTCGCTGATCTTATGAAATTATCCAGCAGTCTTATTACAGAAGGCAATGAAAACTTTTGAAGATAGAAATTAGCAAAGAAAAGAAAAGTCAGCGATTGCGGAAAGATAGGTTTAGACGTCAAAGAAAATACCGGATCTTCTTTAACGAGTGAATTGGATGCAATTGAAGCTACTTTCAGAAGCTAGCTGTGGTAAACTGACTGATATGCACACTTTTTCCCATGTACTATCAGAAATAAGAATTAACACCAGTAACAGTTGATTAATTTTTATTCCATTTATGATATGAAATGTGAATATTGATGCTTAGATTCATTATAAGGCATTTAAAATAAGATAACAAATGTAACGACACTGCCATCAACATAGATATGAACAATTAAGACGACACAGACACTGCGTGGGTCTGCTAGTATTCATATAAAATAATTAGTATTCACCCCATGAAGTTTTTGTTACAACTAAAACATTTTTCATGTTGCCCTTCAAAGAATTAGCAAAATTTTCTCACAACTTGGGTTGTACTAGAAAACTTCTCAAACTATTCCTTTCAAATACCTGGGCATCGGTTGCCCGGTTGGAAGAGTAACGGACTGGCAACCGGAGGGATACGAGTCCGAATCCAAGCAAAGACCGTCGTGTACAAAGGGGCTGGTGCACGTTAAATCTACGTGGCCTCAAATGTCCTCACGTTGGAGTGATGTAGAAGTTTGGAGAGTGGGGTGCCAGCTCAGGTGTGACCTAGTCATCTGGCCATGGTTCAAAATTATGTGGTGTTGTCCTTGGATCTTTCCCTTCGGGGGTTGATCCCGGACCGTCGCCGATAGACCACTGTGTTGCTCCAGTGCGACGTTAATTAAAATACCTACGTACCTTTCAAAAACCTAAAAATAGTGGCCTAAAGCAAGGGCACAAATTAAGAACTTTATAAATAGTGCTGTTGGATAGCAGAGCAAATCCATTTAACCCTCTGATAGTCACGATTTTCCAAGTAGTGTAATATTGTTTTCCCCACAACACACATAATGACTAAGGAATCGCATCTATTCATTGAGAGTGGCACAGCTTGTCCGCTTTTGGACCTTGCGTCATAAAACCCCAACATCCAATCTAACCCTATTCATTGAGAGAATCCTAGGTAAGATTCAATTGGCCAAGAGAGTCAAAAGTGATGAAAAGTCATACAAAGACTACAAGTTGGTAAAAGCATATATGGCGTGTAAACCCTCAGGGGTTGAAGATTTATTTTTTGAATGGATGTAAAATTACTCTAATATATTGCAAAGACCCTTAAATCCTCAGAAAACTTGCTTTTAGCATAGTGCCTATCAGAGTTAATTAATATATTTGATAAAAAGAAACATAAAGAACTCAATTCGCACAAAGCATTTCTTTAGTCTCTTCTCTTGTTTCTTTTTTCAAAAGTAGCACATAGCAGCCATCGACTCCCCCCAAGTGATCAGTGCGCCTTCTGGTGGTGAAATGTTCCCCCAAAGGGTACTCAGCTATAAATCTGTTTAACCTTGTGTGCTAAAATCGGCCGTTGCGGTAATAGCTGTCTCGCAGGGGTCATTGCAACTAAAAAAGATTGCCGCCATTACGGCGTCGAGCTGAAAGAAGTTAGTAGACCACGTACCAAACGATCGCATTTTGGAACAGGCTGTTTTCGTAATGACGCTGTAACGAGGCTTGTCTTCTAGCACGGAGGAAAAAGACCCTTTCGGAACTGCTACGAGTAGTTGTTTTTCATTTGTTTGTTTTCACTCGGGATAAGTAGTTTTTGGGTAACCCGGTATCGTTTCGTTAAGCTCAATTCGGTTCGGTGTAATAAAGTCACCGTTTCCTAAATGTGTGGTAACTGTGTGTTTCGTTTCCGAGCCTAATGCTAGTGGGGTGGCCTTTTGGTGTTTTTTATTTCGTTGTCTTATTCCCTTTACTTTTTCCGTCCTTTGTGGAGTTTGTGTGATCAGGACCATTTTCTTCGATTAGCAATAATCTCCCCTGATTCTAACACGAATTTGCATACTTTACTGGTAGTATTAACTTTTGCTTCACTTTCCTTTCATTAACCCTCCAAGTGATTTCGACGAGATATATCGTTCAAGATGTGACCAATTTTACTAATGATGAGATATCTCGTCTCGTCAAGATATTACCGAATTTCGATGATGACTAGATCAAGATCTGGTCAGTTTTCTCTTCATGACGAGATATTTCATCAAGACAACCACCAGGAGTGTTAAAGACTAAACACAATTATTATTTTGCCACTTATTTGGTAGATTGTAACAGTTTTAACAGTAATGTGGTGGCCCCTGCTAGGGATTTGCGTCAGTCCCTACGTCGATTATGTCCAGATAAAAGATATGTAGGCCTAACATGAGAATCCGCCGAATTTTGGCAATAGGCCGGAATCTTCGTCAGGTAAGGAACGGCTGGAACTCTTTAAATGTCTCGCCCGAAAACCAAAATTGTTATATGGCCAGATAGGTAGTTGAATTAAGGTCACACTGTAGCAATACAACGGACTATTGGCGATGGTCCAAAATCAATCCCGAAGAGAAGAGAAAAATCCGAGGACGACACCTCGTAATTTTGAACCTCGGTTAGACGATGAGGTCAGCATCTGAGCTGGCACCTCACTCTCCAAGCTTCCACACCACACCAACGTGAGTACATTTGAGGCCATAACAGATTTAACTTGCACCAACCTCCAAGACACGACGGTCTTTGGTTGGATCTAGTTTCGAACACGCAAACCTCCTTTCGAACACGTAACTAATCCGTTACTCTCCCAACAAGTCTACCGTAGCACCCTGTTATCTGGCCACATGAAGTGTATCAGCATGGACCTGGCTTGCGTCTGGAGCTATATTTGGGGATATCTCTCTCTTTCTCCACGACTATCCAGTGTGAGAGATCTTTCTCCTCTATCTGTATCTTTTCCTATAGTTAGGGCACGCCGCGAGAACCTCTTTTCAGTTCGACTCTCGCCAATCCATCGGGAATCCTCAGGTTCTGCTTACATATAAGAGCGAAACCTCGACATAATTTACCAAGCACCCTTGATCACAACAATACCGTGATTGATTAAACTTTCGAGGACCCGTTGTACCAAATGGCACACTATAACTTTCATACATCTTAGTAGTCCCGCTTTAAAAGACAATTTCTAAATCTATCTTGGTATAAAAAGTGCCAAAGTCCATTTTGCAAATTTTTGATACAATCTGATTTAATAATTTTTATGTTTTAATTTTTAACGCAACACACAAAAATTTATTTGCAATGTTTCGATTCTTCCATAATGTATTATTGACCTGGGTACATTGGTACTATTTTCTGTTGTAAATTTCATTACCTCTTGAAGTGATTTGTGAACCTAATTCAAAATAGGTATTTAGACATTGACCCTTTTTCTACCAAGTACAGAACTATTTACCAGAGTTTTTATATTTATCAATAAATGGTAGAAACGTATGTGCCGCAGTCGGGCTGGCTGTTTGGAGTTTTCTTGTTTTTTAATACGACACGTAAATGCGGGAAAGCTCCTTCAAAGTCCTACAGGAAGGCACGTCTTACCATAGCTCAAGATGTGTGCGATCCCCTTCTCCGAATGGGGATAGTCCCTCTGTACCGACCAATTAAGGTCATTACAATTTGAGAAGAGTCTCCTCCAAGGAGCTCTTGCATTGGATTCCAATATATAGTCTCGTTTTCCACTGATGTAAATTAAACTTAGGCTTCCCCACTTGCATGACGACTTGGCATGTTTCCTTTATAGCATCTGCCATGGTCTCGAAGGTTCGCCACTGCCCTCTTGCGGGGTGAGCAGTAAACAGACTTAAGGACTCTTGGTGTCCCGTATTCTTTTAGGTGCCCTTCAGGTCGTTCTAAATCAGTCCCAGATGTAGATTATCGGTCTTTTCCAAGAAGGTCGGGTAGAGTTTTCCTCTACTTTCATTCAACCTAGGTGGGACTTGAGTTTTCAGGCCTCGATTGAAATATCTACATAGACATCTGTCTTATTTAAGTGATCATCAATTGCTTAGACATGCATGAACTTACACGCCTCGTGAAGGTCCCAATGCCTGAGCCTGTATCCAAATCTTGGGAGCTGTAATAGGTGTCAACTGTCACACAAATTTATCTAATAGGCTCATCACCCATAGACACTACGGGCATCATCTCCCATGATGCCCCGGAGTAATGTAAAGACTGGCAAGTTCTAGTCAATTAGTGCTGGAAAGGTCATACGATTCATTAGCTGGAATTGAAAAAAATTGATGGTATAAAGGGTTATCAGGTCTTAAAACTATTAGACATGCATGAACTTACACGCTTCGTGAAGGTCCCAAGGTTACATGAAGGTTACATGAATCAACCGTCAAGCATGAATTTAAAGCATGATTGTGTATATAAGGACGAACTTCCCCACTTTCCTACAAATCCTTCTTTTATATTCCAAAAGGCTATAATTTAAAAAATATTCTATGCCGTAATAAGAGAGAGGCATGAAGTATATATTTTATATCCTGGGACGAAATTTTTTATGTAGTTTTGCCGTTTTAATTTCACTTTTTGTTACACTAGGGATAATCCGAGACCTACGGCTTGTATTTAAATATCAAGCAAAATCATTAGTGACACATATCCCTAGACCAGGATTGGAACCCTGAGCTCATTGTGAACCCAAAGCCAGAGCGCTAACCACCCGGCTATAAAACCACCACTAAATTTTTGAATTTTTATTTTTCTAATAATGAGTGGTAATATAATATAAAGGCTCTTCACACCTATTAAATTACTTAGCGTATTGGGTTTTCCAGCTTTTGTCAATCCATATCACAATGAACTAATTTGTAGTTTTAGAACATTTTAAAACCGATTTTAAAATAATGCCTAAACTATTTTTCGTAACTAGAAATCACGAAATTTTCTGCTCTTTAATTTGTTCACATCTACTCAGCCTATTTAGAAACACAACGCAATACACCGGAAAAACCTTGCACTGTACCAGTTTTCGCTTATGCATTACCAAACAAAGGATACATGTCATCCCGAACTTTTATTCAGCATTATCATTCCCAGAACATCCGTTTATTTTGCGTTTTCCTTTCCCTCCGCGAATCCTATTTTTTTCCCGGAAGTCGGGTGGAAATAAGTTTGAGGTATCATTCAAAAATCCTGGCGAGGTAACGATTCGGGACCCGACCAATGGCATCGCGGGATTCCCGCCTCGACAAAACGCGCCAGTGTTTCCCGCAGATCTCGCTCCATGACTCGGTTTGATTTACGATCTCCGCGAAAATCCCGAAATTTTAAATTGAAATTCCACCCGGGATCAGGGCATACAAAGGGGAATTCTTCTTTTCCCGAATGCGGGATAAGAACAAAAGCTGGTGCAGTAAATACATCAGGAAGTTAAATTCCGGCCTCAGTCTCATGCAATATTTAGCACTTTCCCGGGTTTTCGCCTTGAAAAAAAACCGGAGCGAGGCCTGTCTTAAAATTGAATATTTTGGAGAAAAAATTGTTTGCTTGGGATTCCGGGAAAAATGAGAAAGAAAAATGTCAGGAAACGGAGTAAACGGCAATTAATATTGTATTTGGTGGCAGAGACTTTTGTTTTTGTTAAAGGTTGTAAAATGTTGTGCAAAGCGGTAATTAAAAAAAATAAAAATTTTCAGGAAACAGCTATCGATATTGCACTTAGTGAGAATTTGTTTTTGCAGTTTCAATCGTTAAATATTTGCAGAAACGAGGAGAAATCAACGTTTTGTGGCAAATTTTGCTTTAGTTACAATATTTTACAAATCATTTTAATGCTGAAATTTTGTAGGAAACTAAATAACAATTAATTCATTTGTTGAAAAAGCTTTGTTTTTGTCAAGGTTTTTATGCAGTGTTTCACTGAAAATTCGCAGGAAACAGTTATTGATTTTGCGTTTAGTGAGAATCTGTTAAAATATTTTACGAAATTTTAACAGCTAAAATTTGCAGAAAACAAATATTTAGTGACAGATTTTTGTTAGTTTTTTGCAAAGTAGTTTTTTATTATATTTTGTAAAGCATTGTAATGTTAAAATTTCGCAAGGAACCAAAAGCAATTGTAAAAAAAGCAAAAAAGTATTTGGTGAAATAACTTAGCTTTTGTTAGAGTATTTTGCCAAGTAGTTCACACTAAAAATTCACAGGAAACAACTACTGATATATAGTGAGAATGTGCTTTGGTTAAAATATTTTATGAAGTTTTAATCGCTAAATTTTCAGGAAACAAAGAGCAATCAATATTTGTTCCCAAATTCTTGTTATGATATATTTTAAAGCATCTTAATGGCTAAAATTTTTCAAGAAACAACAATAAAAATCGTTCATGCAAACCTTTGTTTTTTGTTAAAGTATTTTTCAAAGCGGTTAGCACAGAATATTCGTCGGAAATAGGTGTTGATATTGTATTGGGGATCATTTGTTTTTGTTAAAATATTTTGGAAAGTTTTGATTTTTCTAAAATTTGCAGAAAACAAGTATTTTTTTTATTGAACAAAAGCAAACTCCCAGTGCACCACAGAAGTACAACACGTGGCTTACAGAAGTAAGTTGATTTAACAAAGAAACAGTGGAAAACAATTTAACTGAAATGACAAGATTTTATGAACTTGACAAATGAGTAGAAAATCAGATTAGATTTTACAAAAACATTGAGTTTCGCTGGCCATGTTTCACCTAATTTTCTCAAATCATTTTTTAGGCACATTCTTGAAGTTTTAAATGCAGGACAACTAAAAAGCTAATGCTCTACATCTTGTGGCTGCTTTTTAAAAGACTCGCACAAATCATTAGTCCTAAGATGAAACCTATATAGATATTTAGCAAAATTTCCATGGACAGATAAAAATTGTGTAATTTGGAAGTTTGTGAAGAAAAATAATTCTGAGTTCAATCTATGCTTAATAGTAGGAAAAAAAATTTTGGTGTGGCCAGCTTTCTCAGACGATACATACAAGTATTTGGTGACAGATTTTTGTTACAACATTTTACAAAGCATTTTATTCCTCTCTTATGAGTCCTAACACTATGGATGGCATTTTCTGTTAACCCTCTAAGTGATTTCGACGAGATATCTCGTCCATCAAAATCTGACCAACTTTGCTAACGACAAGGTATATCACCATCAAGACACTGCCGATTTGTTGATGATGACGAGATCAAGATCTGGTCAGTTTTCTTCTAATGACGAGATATCTCGTCCATTAAACTCTGCTAATAGTTATAATAAAGACGAGGTACCTCGTCAAGACCTATATTCATAACCTATATTTAGCTTTACCAGGAGGGTAAAGCTAAATATAGGTTATGAAAGTGTTTATGCAGCGATACTTGTTTCCTGTATAAATTTTGAACGTGACGTCAGTTGTCTTGTTTTTCGGATACGATTTGAGTACTTCGTTAATAAAAATTCCAAAGAATAAATTCCGAATTGATATATGATGTCTGGTTAACGCCAAACATCATATCATCAAACACATCGCCAAACACATGATGTCTGGTAAACGCCGAACGTCGCCGAAACGTCGAAAAACTACATTATAAGGTAACCCAGAATTGATCATGAGAGAGCATTTAGGTAACGGAAGTAAAATCTTCACTTTCCGTCTGACTTGTTTGTTTGCAATGAAAATCCCTCTCGTTGAGAACTTCCATTGAAATTAACCCTCCAAATAGTTTTGACGATATATCTCGCCAATAAAGATCTGATCAACTTGGCTTAAGACGAGATATCTCATCATCAACATATTACAGACTTTTTTGTGATGACCAGATCAAAATCTGGTTAGTTTTTTCTAAGGATGATATATTTCGTCCATCAAGATTTGGTTAGTTTTGCTAATGACTAGTTACCTCGTAGAGACAACCGCCAGAAGTTGTTAAGTATGTCAATAATTTTTAATGCCTACCGATGGATTGATTTTAATAAATTCGTAGAGATGGACAGAAATTGATCACCCGTCCCCATCTAAAAACAATCTAAATCCTTTAACTTACCTCTCCCTCCAATACGAACAAAAGAATCTAAAACACAATTGAAAACAACAACGCACTAAAACGGTCGTTAATTTCTCCAGAACTTTCCTAAGTTATGTAAACACATTATTAAATCCACCTTACATCAGAAGTCTCAATTCCATCCCAACCCACACGAGAGAAAAGCACGGTAAAAGACAGACGGGTATCAGCGCTCGCCTTTCGCGCAGCAAAAAGCTCCAGGATCATCCCAGCATACAAAGCCACCTCTAACACGCTAAGAGAAAGCTTTTACTGCCCGCCCGAAAGCTTTCAAATATAAAAGAGTAGAAATCAATGCAAATACTTTTACAGCACCCGAAAGATTCGATAAATCTGAGAGAGCAAGCGCTTGTTCCATTACAGGCAAATCAGAGCATAAAACGTGCGACTTAGAGCACTAAAAAGGACGAAGGCTGATCGACTTTTTTCCTTTCCTTTTGTCTTCTAAGATGTATAATGCAGGTTTTTATGGGCATAAAGAAGGAAAGGCTGATCGGGGAGCAGCAAAAGTGCTTTTTGCATTCTCCTGGATTTTTGATCGTGTTTCTCGGGCCAAGAGCGGTGGAATCTCGGTGCGCGTTTCATGGACCAGTAACGAGGGTTGGCGTGTTTCTGCGTGCAAACCGGGGGCTAAGGCTTATGTACCAGTTGGAAAGATAAAGGTTCAAAATATCCTGGAAAAAGCTTTTTGAATCTATGGGAGCTTTGTAGAAAGTAAAAGGAGGAATGAACAGTTGACAGAGTTTGAGAATAATAATTATTGGGTTAAAAGAAGGAAGTTTGTTTGGTGATATTACTCCTGCAATCAGGCGAAACTAATACAATTCAGGCCTGTTGGTAAAAGTCATTGGGCTCATTAACGCTCCAAGGGTTTGGACGGGATATCTCGTCCATCTAAATGTGATCAGTTTTGCTAATGACGAGATACCTCGTAGAGACAAAACTGCCATATAACTCCAAGGCGGAATGAAAGTATAAATAGAAAAACAATGAGTCAAGTGAACAAACTTAACAAATTTAAGTGACGGCAGAGAGTATAGAAACTGCTATTCTAGGTGAGGTTTAATTAGCTTTTTGTTAGCTATTTGAAAGTAGCTGTTGTTCTCGTCGGGGTCAAGTTTAACCAGCCCATTCACAAAAACCCCTTACGTGTAAAGGCCTATTTACACTTTTTCTCAATCTGAATCCGTTGTCCGTATCCGGATCCGTTGAAATAAAGAACAACGAAAACAACAATGACTGACAGGCTGACAAGAATGACTCATTTCCGTTCTCATTGGTTCAATGAATCAGAATATGGAGAGTGGATTCGTACAAGTGCAAATGAGCCTTTATGCATAATTGGAGACTATGGACAGAAGACGGTTCTACGTATCATCGTGAGGGATCTGAATCACTTATCGCTCAATTAGAAAGGGAAGACAAGTACTTGCTACGCATGGCGGTGACAAATCATACAGCGACATCCACAACGTTATTAAAACTATGGAGAATGGCTAATATAGGGCGATATCTGCCAGTACTGTTCAATGACGATTACTGCAGCGTGGTTATTGCTTGACGTCCGTTAACTCTACACCATATATGTCAGTCTTCAATGATGCGAAGAGGGAGGACACTAAACTCTTAACATGGCACTAGACAACACTCTTATTACGCTTTTTTGTAATGCTCAACTTTTAACGCCCTCAGTACTGTTCCGATTTTAAAGACGTATTCACGTAAAAAATTACGTCTGGGGAACAGGTAATGGTGGGATGTTTGAATTCACAGCTGGAGGAATAACTGTTTTCTTTTTAAATTTCGGCTGATAAAAATTGTATGTTTATAATTTCGCAGCTGGTGCTGCACTGGTAAGTTCACTTGTAACATTCAACTGGTTAGAACTTGAGTTTTCTACTCGTGTTTTAATTTGATCCTGACGATGATGTGTGTGTAGACCCGTCGAAATGGCAATAGACTATTTTTGCTTTCAAATCTCCACTTGTTTTTTGAAGTTATGTAATCGAATAAAAAAGAGAAGAAAGTATTAATTTACTTATTATTCAAAAGGAAAGTAAAAGCGCCATAAGAAGATGGTATGTTGGAAAACATGTTTGCATTTAAGAGAGGTTTTTCAATGATTATGAAAATTAATAATCATTCATTGAAAGAGAAACAACAGGGAACAATAGACCTCAACATTTTCAAACGCACAAAACGTATCAAATTAATCTCCAAAGAAAACAACTTTTTATTATTCCTTTGTTTCCGAAAGAAACAGTTAATTGGTCTTACAAATTCCAACAAAGCCTTTCAGGTCAGAGAAACAAGAACAATACGTGAAGATGGCTCAATAAGCAATTTAAACAAGCAGCATCATATCATATTGCAAGTATCTGTTCAGTTCTTGTTGAGTTGAATGTCTTGTTCCATACCTTACTCTATACACCATAAGATTCTTTACTCACAACTGCATAGAAGAATCTTTTACAAAACTGCGAGTTTGGAAATTATAATCGCTTGGGGTATTGAAGAAACATTTTCAGAACGAAAAAGTACTAGTCTATTAAAGTATTAGGGAATGATTCTGCTACCTTCAGTAAATTATATTATCTCTTTCCAAGTTTTTCTCCTTTTTATTTATCAATATATCTTAAAACTGAGTGT
Organism: Meta bourneti; assembly: GCA_933210815.1. NCBI lineage: Eukaryota > Metazoa > Arthropoda > Arachnida > Araneae > Tetragnathidae > Meta > Meta bourneti. Next base: position 66,929,452 of record OW119928.1, read on the forward strand.
TTTAAGTTTATATTTTTATCTGCATCATCTTTCACTTTCCATAATTTTATCAAATTAAGATAAACAAATAAATTATTTGCTAAAATTCTTGTCTGCTGCAATATGCGCCATTTTAAAATATGACTCCTACTATTTTTTTCACGAGAGTAAGTAAATTGAAGCCGCCATGTATGTCCATACAACATACTCTCAATTATGTCCATACAACATTTCAAGTCGTTACACTAAACAATTCCAAACAGGTTTTGAATTCATTTAAACTGTTGCGCGATATAATCATCTGTATACAGGATCAACGTATTTGGACAACGCCTTTTGTTGCACAAATCGGTTGATAGTCTATGGGCATTTTAAATAAACTGTTATTTACACCCAAATTCAATTCACTCATTAGAGACAGAACTGATACAGTTTTCGCAATCGGGACACAAGAGGAGAGGTGAAAACATTTAAATCAGAAATTATATTCCCCATAAAGTAGCTGCGATAAAAGACATGACATAAAATGTACAGCAGTACCTTTAATAAAAGGCTTGTGCCACATCACCAAAGCAGATATTTTTTCATAAAGATTTTACATTGTTTTTTCGTGATTGCAAGATTAAAATCTATTTTCATCGTGATTACAATTTTGGTAACCAAAATCTAATCTTTAAATTGTAGCAGGATATCATTTGAGGACAACGAATTATTTTGATTTCTTTGTACTTTTTGTAAAAGTTATTTTAACACTCTAAAAACATTTTTTATGCTAATACTATTCAGTTAATTAAATGTAAGCTCAAACTTTTAGCAAGTAGTTGAATTTTTTTTACTTTGAGAGTTTCTGTAAAACTTGTTTTACCTTAGTAATACTTATAATGTAAGAAAGCTACACATCAAGAAAGCTTTCAGATGGATTCTGTAAAAGCTGTTTCACCGCAACTATAAAAACCAAATAAGAAAGCTGTACATAAAGAAGTTTAGGATGGGATGAATTCTGTAAAAGTTGTTTCACCGCAACTATCAAAAGTGAGTAAGAAAGCTTTCATAAAGAACATTCTCAGATAGATCTTTTAAAAGTTGCTTCACCGCACATATTGCAACTGAGTAAAAAACGAGTGAGATAAATACTGTAAGAGTTGTTTCACACCGCAACAATAGCAACCGAGTCAAAAATCTACAGAGCGCCTTTAGATAATTTTCTGTAAAAGTTGTTCCTCTGCAATGTAAAACTGAGTAAGAAGGTAGTCCATAAAGATAGCTTAAAGATCATGATCGAAGAAAAAATACTGAAATTCTAGTAATTGCAAACAAAACTACATTTTTGAATACAGATTGACATGAATTCTCTACTATTTAAATCAAACAAATGTACATTACTTGACTGATCGTGCTTCTTCAACTTTCAAGCATTAGAAGTCTCATAAAACACTTAAAACATTGGAATTTGCAACACCGAGTGAAGGAAGTTGGAGTTTTCCACTTATGCCTGTTTTGATCCTGAATACTTGATGGTCCCAGACCTCTTTTCAATATCTTTTATTAGCTATGTTTTAATGCTTTTACAATACAAATCAGCAATATATTCAAGGAGAGGGGCAAAACTAGCAAATTTAGTAGCAACCAGAAAGCACCATGAGGAAGAACTGCTTCGTTACAACCGCATTGCTTACCTGATTGACCAGGTAAGCAATGGGTCTTGCAACGAATCTCCTCCTATTGTAGTTATGCAGTGTGAGGAAATAGGGATTTCTTGGCGAAAAAGGTAACCTCTGTCCTCCAAATGCTTATAGGATCACTGTAACTTTCATTCTGCCAGATTATTTACCAACAGGAATTTCAACAAAACTGATAAATCTAGGCTTTAGGGTCGTAGATGATAAAAGAGGGAGTTCATATGTCGACAAGAAGAATCTGCAACTTTCGCCCATTTCATATTTTTAACGGGTTATGACTGTCCCATAGGATTGACCTTGAACGACTCTCCCTTCTGTTTCTTATGTGACTACTGCGAGTTGTGGATGGCATGGGTTCAATTCATCCCTGAGTGTATTCCTCTATTTTGTGTCAATGAAATTTTCCTTGTATGTGTATGTATGTCCATTATTTGACGTGGTCTATGTTTGGCATAGCTTAGCAAAATATGGCGCTGGTTCCATAAAACACAAAACCAACCAACCAAATATTATGACTTTAGACAAGGCGTTTTCAAAAGTACAAGAGAGCCCGAGAGCCAATGCCATCATAGCAGAATTCTCGGAATTCGCAAACAATGTATTTGAGTATTAATATAACATTGATGAGAAACCATCATTCTTTCATGAATCACATGTTACGAAGCCTAAAATGGCTCCAAGTTTCAATCCAAAGTGCAGACTTGTATTTACTTAGGTCAAAATGTCTGCATCTATAAAGTTTTCTATTTCACGTTTCGCAAACTCCATTTGAATTTATTTGGGAAACTTGTGAAATCATTCTCAAAAGCCTTGAATCTTGAAATCCAACTGCATAAAGAGACATGTATAATTTGTTGCGTCACACAATTTACATCTGTGAACAAAGACGTGAGACAGACTTTAGAAGGAAAAATCTTGAAGAGAAGTGCAAAATAAATGAAAAATATTGATTATTACATTTTCAGTTACGCTCTCAGGAGCATGCAGTCAATTTTGCTTCTTTAAGATCTACACGTATTTTAAAAGCGGATGATTAAAGAATGTGCAAATGTGTACTCTTGAAATTTGTCAGCACGTTGACCAAAGGTCATCTCGAAAGTACTAAGGAGATTATCCAGTGATGGAAGAAAAGCTATATGATAATTACAGACAATGAACACAATGTAAGCATTTCGACTCTCGTCTGTACTTATCGACTACAATCGACCTCATCGAGAATAGATTTCGGGTTTATTATAGTGGTGGGTGAGTTACTCTCACAGAATTACCCCTAGAATTTATCAGTTGCTGAATACTATAGATGCTACTGGTTTAATGAAGACTGATTGTCAATTGTGTTAGAGTTGTATTATCACAGATGTACTTCAATGTACACAATTATTTGTTGGATGATTGCGACCGTTTGACTGTCACGTGTTGCTGTTTGTAGTCGAGTAAGTACGAGGCTCCGTCAGAATAAACTGAATGAAAATGAAGAGTGAAGCCATGGTAGTGGCAGAAGCAGTGTCTGTTGTCACAGGACTTCAGACAGTTGTTGGTAAGTGATATGCATCGCAATGGCAATTGAACTGTTCATTGTGGACCATCCATCGAAGTGCGACCCTTCATCTGGAAATTGTCAGAATCACCACCTGGCTTGTTTGAAACCGCTTGTGTTCATAGCCACGTCTAGGTAAGGATCCGAGAAGGACAACACCTTGTAATTTCAAACCACGGTCAGATGACAAGTCAACACCTGAGCTGGCACCCCACTCTCCAAACTTCCACACCTCGCCAACGTGAGGACATTTGAGAACAACGTGCCCCAGCCCCCCCGTACACGACTGTATTTTGTTGGATCGAGTTCCAAACTTGCAACCCTCGGGTTGCTAATCCGAGACTCTCCCAACTGGGCTACCATGGTCATTCTACCGAAATGAGCTTCATTGCTGAGATTCTTTTCACTGCTATATGTATTGCTATATCTAAAGTTAATTATTGTAGTGGTAGACAAGTTACCCACGATCCGAGAAGAAGGAAAAACATGCAATCACAACCAATGAACAGCGAGAAGTCGCTCTATTTGATTCTCGTCTACACTTACAGAATAATTTGTATCCCGCCCCTAGAAAAAAAAATCCCACCCCTATCCCATAATTCCTCGGCCCATTTATTCGTCCACTTGTGTTCCCAACCAGATAGAACGCAAACATCTGAGTGATAGGCCAAGAAGACACCCACCCTCCTCTTCCCAAAGTCCCCCTAAAGTACGTCCATTAAATAACTGCGCATGTAATACGACGGAAAATACCCCCGGTAATGCACCCCTCCGCGATGTTTTATTCTCTTTTATGCGGATAGACCCCCGCGCTCTACCCCCGCTTATTGCTCAAAGGTTCGAACCCTTTGTTTTGTTTTTGCCATAAGCCATTTTGCGCTTTACTTTTCGGCTGCTGGATATTCTCGTCCTTGTTGGCCGTATTGTTATGGGTCCGCCGAAATTTACTTACCCAGGAATGGATTTTGGATTTGGATGGATTTGGGAGGAGCCGTATTACGTGCTACAAAACCTTTTTCCGCGGCTCCGTCCCTGTGCCTTTTTGGGTGTGGGTATATTTCGGCGTCGTGTTTTCGGGTTTTTTTTCCATAGTATATACTTTTTCCAAACGGAATTACTCCTTGAAAATGCATTAGGGTTGTTATTTTTTATGGCTGTGTTAATACGAAGGAATTATTGACAAAAATTGTTTGGGATTGCTTTGGGAATGAGGAAATTCCTTGGCGTTTTGCAGGTTTATCGGTGTTTGGTATTTTCGGTCCAGTTGTTTTAACGAATAAGTGCACACATATTAAAAGATGATTGAAAATGTTCCATTAGCCCAAATCTAGACTAATCTATTCCAAAGAGCTATTTGTTTCTTATGGTTTTAAGACTAGCTTTCAAGCTATGATGTAGTTGGGATATTTTCTAAGATGATATTAAAGTATTCAATCAGCTTTTAGAATTTATCTAAATTTTTCTTTGGATTGGTGTTTTTACTTTTAGGATGTTTATTGAATGGTAAAAGCATTGAACTTGAAAATTTATGGTTCATGTAGGGTGAAAGATGGTTATTCACAAATGCTTTCTCCTAGTTGTGTACCAGCGAATTGTAGGTGGCGCAGGTCCGATTCCTGTAACTTACCCTGGAAGTATTTCTCTTTTCTGTGCTAATAAAACCTTTTTTGTGTATGTCCATTATTTGACGTTGTCTGTCTTTGGCACAGCTTGGCCAAATATGGCCTTTGACCCACAAAACTCAACCAACCAGCTGTGCGCATCTATTACATAACCAAGATCCCAATCCATGTTTCTTGATAAAAAACTAAAAAGAATACAAATCCATATAAATTCAAAGATGATGAAATAGAGTGCTTATCAGTACTAATTATTTTACTACGTCTAAAATTAAGACTGACCCACAAGTCAATTTGATTACTTTTTATCTCATTCTAAGATATCAACTTACTTAATTATGTACAATGAACTAGAGTAATTTATGTTGTACTTTATGTTCACTTCATACTTGATTTGATTCTGCTCTAAATAAAACATTTCCTTTCTGATATTGGTTTTATAAATTATATATAGATTTTTATTTGATAGAATTTCAATTTAATTTCACAATTGTCTTGTGTACTTAATCATCTCATCCTTAAAATTATAGATCATGAAATATAGACGATGTTTAGTCTCGAACTCAAAACCCTCCGGTATCTAGTCCGTGATTCTATCAACTGGACTAATATGGCCCTGTTATTATGATGGAATTGCCACCACCACTCTCATGCAGCACCATTTCACAAACAGTGCAAACTTGTGCCTTTTTATGACAAACTGTTTTTACATCATCTTGAAATCGCTGCTGCTTTACGAGCTTGGGGCACTAGTATTTTTTAGTTTTCCACTGAAAATGGAGCATAGATTTTGGGGCCGTACTCAAAGACCATGAACTTCCGCACGTTTTTGAAAAGCTATAACAATGTTCAATAAATTCAAGCATGTAATGAATAATTGAAACATGGTATTGTTTTTGCTTAACAGAATGTAGTTTCGATACAAATTTGACTGTTACGCCAACCGTCTGAACTAAACAAAAATTAACTTTTGAATCTGAATAGTTAAAAAATAGCAATTTAACAAATTTCCAGACAGGACTGTGCACAAATTCGATATCATTTTTATTTTGTTGTTGTGGGCGACTCAAACTGTTCATCATTCCCAAAACTTTCACAGCTATCTTAAAATGTTTAAATCTGCCATAAGGTGGTATTCGTCTCATTCAAATCTCCACATAGAATTTATAAAATACAACGTTAAGTATACAGGTTTCGCGAAGATTTTGACAAACTCTGATGCAGATTCCTGAAATTGAAATCGTTATATCCTTAAAAATACGTGCCGAACAGTAATCGTGTTTGCATATTCGTAAACAGCTTGGAGACCAGTTCTCATACTGCGCAATACATTGTACGTGCGATGCTCCCTTTCATACCCGTGAGTGATAGGAAGTGACTAATATTTCTGGGTGTGAGCCACGTTTGATTCAGTCTATCTCGACAATCGTGAGGGCAACAGAACTTTTGATGGTCTTGACGAGATTTATATGAAAAATATTCCTCAGTGCTTTGAACTAAATGTTTCAAAAAAAATTGTTTCCTTATGAACACGTCTGACAATATGGTGGTTTATATGTACAATCGTGAGTGCAACGTGGTTGTGCGAAGTATCAATTTAAGGCTCTATTTAAATTCGAGATCTATTCGAATATATAAAAGCACTTTGTAGTGGTTTAATATAAATTTTTTTAATTGTTTCAAAACGCTTTGAAACAATACTCGGCTAGCTTATTTCAACTCTCCGACCTACAAGTTAGTCCTACGCTTCAAACTGAAGTCTATTTGTTTTTGTGCTTAATGAAAGTCTATCTTAATTTTTCTTAATCTCATGCTTTTACGATTCCAATAAATCGCAACTTTTTCTTATGAAAACTTATATAAGAGGGGGTAAGGAAAGGATCGTTACGATTGGTTAAATGGTTTGGGGATTAATGGGCGCAAAGTCCATATTTGACCAAACTTCACCAAACACAAGACAGACACCATCATGTAATCGCAAAAAGAAAAGGAGAAGGAGAGGAAGAGGATAAAGAGAAAACGTTCCTCCACTTGGGCATCATGGTGGAACGTTATGAAATGAGGTAAAATTGCTTCATTCAAAGTATCGAAAATTCTCTAGTCTAAATCACATACTCTAACGAAATAATGACTGCCAAATTAACTTGGGTAGAATTAAAAAATGTGTCGAAAATATTCACTCTCTGTGGCAATCAATGATCACGATAGAGCATAGTTTCCCAAACTTTTTGGCGCCTTCTTTCGAAAGACAATTTTCTTTAACACTTTCCTCTTGAAAACTCTATCTCAACTATAATTTTTAAATTTCATCAACATATTTATGTAGCTGTGTGTATAAATTTAGAATTTCAAAAAGCTAGTTTGGAAATAAAACAACTTGTAACTAAAATTATAAAGCTATTTATTAAAATGAAATAATAACACATAAACACACCAGATTGCTCTCTATTATTAGACATTAATATAAATCAAATCAGTAACATTAAAAATTAATCACTAATAACAAGGATGAGCCTGGTATTGAAGTACCAATTTGTCGATTATAGGCTCTATTTCCATCAACAGCATAATTAAATCTCCACGGTCAACCATTTGTTGTCGGTTCCCTTAGTTAAAAAATTTGTTATCGCACCAAATCCACGTTCAACTAAACAGGACGACGGAGATGTTATAAAAAATTTAATATCGAAACTGTGAGTAAAGAAATTTATAATAGCACTTGGTACGACCTGTCGTCTTGTTTATAGACCGATCAGTCTTATTCACTTACATTTTACAATATATAATTCTTACGACAATGCATCACCGTATTGAGTGTAACTTTATGGTTAGTAGGATAGAGGTTTACTTAAAACAAGTGACAAATAATTTTTCGCATCTTATTACCCACTCTTGCTTCTCACTCAATGCCCCCTTAATTCCTGGCCACAGTGGCCCAGTTGGAAGAGTAACGGATTAGCAACCGGAGGGTTGCAAGTTCGGATCCAACCAAAGACCGTCGTGTACAAAGGGGGCTGTTGCACGTTAAATATGTCGGGGATTGAAATGTCCTCACGTTGGCGTGGAGTGGAAGTTTGAAGAGTGGGTTGCCAGCTTAGGTGTTGCCTCGTCATCTGACCGTGGTTCAAAATTACGTGGTGTTGCCTCGTCACCTGACCGTGGTACAAAATTACGTGGTGTTGCCTCGTCACCTGACCGTGGTACAAAATTACGTGGTGTTGTCCTCAGATTTTTCCCTTTCGGATTGGTCCCAGACCGTCGCCAATACCCCTGTGTGTTGCTCCAGTGCGATGTTAATTTAAGTACCTACCTACCTGTCTCCTTATTTCCTCTACCCCTTTAGTGCCCAAAAGGGGAGGGAGCACCCACTTTGGGAAAGAATGAAATAGAACATCAAGAAATTTGACGAATGAATAAATTACAAGAAAAGCTGAGAGTAGTTTCATGTTTCGAAGTTGGTATGCAGATGTAAACGATTTTTAAAAACATCAGAAAAATAAATGGTGAAGAATCGTGTGAAGTTGGTTGTGATTTATTCGAAACTAGCGCATTTTTATTCATATCTACCACTGGCTGTAAAAGAGGTTTTTAAGTAATTATTTTAATCAAACATAGGATTTACTCTCGCTACCTTTTATAACTTAATTATACAATTATACATACAAGAAAAATATATAAAACATATTCTATTCCAATTTTAGACGTAAAAAGCTTACGTTAAAAATTTTTATACTGTATAATCATACACTTGTGTTTATGATACTTTTTATCAACACAGGCTGTACGGACATTTTTTGAACGGTTTTGATGAGCTGTAAGAAAATTGTATGCTACGAAAGAATTTTATTTTCTCAGCAGTTAAATAGTTAAAATATAACTTATCGTCTGCTAACTCAGAGTTTTGTTTACTTTCAAAATGGCGCTTTTAAATAAGCAATGGATGGAAGGCTGTTTCCTCTCTTTCTGAAGAGAATTATGCTTATTCAAGTATTCAAAAACGCGGTAAAAGTCATGGTTTTTCAATATCTAAAGGTATGAAAAATAATATTATTAATGAGAAAGGGAAAAAAATAAAAGTGGAAAAATACTTCCAAATATGTATCCAAAAAAGAAAAGAATTTCTGAGAATATTTGTAAGGTAAGATCTTTAATTTTAAAAGAGAATCCTCCAGGTCAAAGCACTATTGCAAAGTCATTAAAATGTTCAGTTTTAACTGTAAATAAAATAATTAACGGTGATTTGAATCTCAAAAAGGCCAAAAAATACAATGTTCATCGTCCATCTCCATGACATTACAGAACGAAGAACTCGTTGCAGAATTTTGTATGAGAAGCATTTAGCTGGAGAAAAATGGAAAAATGTTGTGACCATAGACGAGAAGTGGGTGTATTTAAATGACTGCAATAAAAAAAGAACAATTTATTATCATAAAAGAGGGAAAAAAATCTTAAACCGTGGTTCGAAGAATCGAAAGATATTTTCTCAAAGGGATTTATGATTGTTGCCGGTTTTGCATATAATGGAAAATTAAATGTAAAGAGAGTAGAAAAAATATAAAAATCAACTCCACATACTATCAAGACCATATTTTATTCCCAAAACTCAAAAAAGGAATACCATATCTTTACCCACAGTGTCAACAATCTGTAGAGCTGCATCAGGATAAAGCAAGCAGCCATACATCTAGTAAATCCACTATTAAATTCTTGGAAAAAATGGAACAAGAAACTGAACAAGAACTGATATTCCTGATAAATCTCCAGATGTCTCTCCCATGGACTTTTGTGTTTTTGGACTTTTAAAAAGAGTATTATCGAAACGTTGACCGAAAACCATTCAAGACTTTGGAAAACTCTGGAACAAAAATGGGACAAAATACTTGTCGATGCTAAGAAAATCATTATTATCATAGAAATTGAGGTGAAGAAAGATAGTTAACAATAAGGGCTATCAAATAGAACATTTAAAACACAAAAATTTCATGTAAAAATTTGATCTTCAGTCCATTAAAATAGTTCAAAACATGTCCGAACAGCCTCTGTAGATAACTGTTAAATCTAACAAAATAGGATATGAAGTGAATATTCTAGTCGAGAAACTCATGGAAGTGAAAGATTAATTCAAGACAAATCAGAAATAGTTAACTTTAAAAGTATGAATGTTGAAAAATTCTTCATGGTGTTTAGGAATTTCATGTATTTTTGTTTCTTGGAAATAAAAATTTCGGAAACGGTAATTATTAATAATCTTATTTATAGAGCGGGAAATTTGTTTGTCTGAAGCAGCAAATACTCGCGAACGATGAACTTATTAAGTATTGATGGGGACTGGTGCACGTTAAATCTGTCGTGGTCTCAAATGTTTTCACGTTGGCATGGAGTGGAAGTTTGGAGAGTGGGATGCCAGCTCATGTGTTGACTTCGTCATCTGATCGTGGCTCAAAATTACGAGGCGTTGTTCTTGGATCTTTTCCTTCGGGATTGATCCCGGACCGTCGCCAATAGCCCGGTGTGTTGCTTCAGTGCGACTTTAATAAGTACCTTCCTACCTACCGTTAAGTATTGCTTTTTTAATATTAGATTACGCTTTCATAATATCGAATTTCATTTTATTAAATTTAGTTCGGTGTCATTTTAATAATTCTTTTTTGCATCGATACCCTTCTGACTTTACTTTTTTACGTCCGTCGACTGATTCATTTGATTACTTTAGAATCAAACTGACTCCTTTAAGCCCCATTAACAGTCACACAAATATTCCGACTTCCCGTCCAAGATGGCGATTGACAGAGAACCGAATCCCACCCTTTCGCTTCACTTCAAAAACGATCCCCCAAACACAACGGCGCAATCGTGGCAAGAACCTTAACAAACCAGCATCAAAATCGACGACCATGCGCGGCAACAAAACGAACCCCAAAAAAAGAAATCCCAGAGATTCCTCTCCCAAATCCGTCGGTTTTAAGTTAAATTAAAGTGGAAATCCTCCATATATATATTTATCCAAAAAGCGGTAGCCAATATATTCGGAACAAACCTTAGAAGAAAACTACACAGCGCGCAAGAGAGTGAATGCCTGCACAGCAAATAGGAATCGACGTTCTGAATCTTGGGGCTTAGGGCCTTCGCGGAGAGAGGGGATATTCGTCCTGTCTCTTCAAACGCCCCTTCTTGCTTCCGCCACCCCCCCTCGGCGGCGCCCTATCCCATTGCCGACCCCTCGACTTCCCCCCACCTTTTACTTAAGTCCGAGTTTTCTTGGTTTGCTTGAGCGTCCAGTATTTAAAGCGACCTGAAACTGTGCATGCCTACCATTTTGGGTTATTCCAGGTGAGAGGCCGGTCGCTCGGTGAGAGATCGTTTGGCGTTGGAAATTACCGCTTTCGAAAGTTCGAAAGTGGAATTTCGAATTTTTTTGTGAAAATTTGTGTTGGAATGTTGACCGTTTAATGAGTGATTCGGCGGTGTAAATATCATGCGGAAAAAGGAATTTTACCTGATTTTGTTCTGAAAGGTAATTTTCAATGTTCTGTGGTTTCAGCGAAGAATTTCAAGGACATGATTTCAAATACTTTTGCCGTTTATGAATTCGAATGTGATCAATGCCTACGAGGATCAAAATTTTGAACGAACAGTAAGACTAGATAAAAATTGGATTTGGGAAAAACTACTCTTGAAGAGATTCCTGCTGTAAATAATATTCTATATTCTAGTTACGTCATTTTTAACTGCTATTCAAATATTTCAGCTCCAATTAGTACTTTTTATATCGTCTGAAATTCGAAAAGTACAGCAAAAAACATTGTATGTGAAGCTAGTAAACAAACTTCAATACTTCCTTAAGTTCGAAAACATTTTTTATAAATGTTCATGTAAAAGCATAAAAGACGATTTCTGTTTACTTTCCAACCTTCAGATATTTCAAAGTTTTTTGTGCAAAGTTGTGACATTACTTTTTCTGATGGAAAAGAATTTGGTTCAAGAAGAAAACTTGTGGCATCAACTATGTAGTGTATGCATCACGTGATAACAGAATCAACCAATCAAATCGTTCTTCTTTATCTGTAGGCGGCGTACTAACTTTGAAATACCAAGAAGATCCAAGAAACGTATTGAACGTTAGATAATAAATATAATTACTGATGAATTACTATAAAAAGGCTTCACGAAGCTATTAAAAAACTTTGAATTGCATCACAATCTCCTTTGATAGTGCAATCCATAATTATTGATAATCGTCTAAAATACTAATTATTCTACAAAAAATAGAATGTATTACTTATTATTGATGGAAAACTACCGTAAGATGATTATGAGCTCATTTTGAACTTTGGAATGACAGTAGTGACTGTACTATTGCATTTCAGTATTATCTTGCACGTGGATACAAAACTGTTTTTAAACAAAATGTCTGCTTTTGATAGTGAAAATAACCATTAGAACAATTCTTGTTTTCAATTAAGAACTGAACTTGAAATCACTTGATCCAGTACTGCGATTTGTGATAGATTGATCAAGAGGCAAATCAAAAAATGATGATGTCACATATTAAAGTCATGATGATAAGTGAGTAATCAATTTTATTGTTTTTATTGTAAACCCATTTTTTAATAGTTCAATGTTTTGTAAGGCAAAATTTTTATTTTCTGCAAATCATGTTTTCTACGTGATAATTTTAATAATTTTTCAGATATACTTTTGGCAAGCTTCAAGTTCGCCACAAACTTTTCCGCAGCATTACCAATTGAACTTGTTTGCAATGTGGCTTACATTTAGTGGGATTCTCTAAATTCACTGTTAGCAATCGTTTCTTAAGAAGTTTTTTCCTCATGTTATACAAATTTTTAAATTTTTTTCAGGTTGCACTATTTATATATGTACAGTGGGTCACAAAGGTATTCTGCCACCAAACGTTGTCTCGTGTATTTGTGTTCCTGCAAGTTCAATTACTAATAACTTTAACAAAAACCATAAAAATATTTTTATTCATATAAATGTCTTGACTCCAAATTTGAAAAGTGACTTCACATGTTTATTAAACCCATATTTTTTAGTATTAGAGGTAGTCGAATGCTTTTGCGCGCATGATTTCATAATACAAGTAAAATTTTAAATATTTAAGAAAAACTATCCATATTTGATTGTTTAAATGAAAACGTGAATGTTCTTATGTGGGAAAATGATAAGTCCTAGTTTTAACTGTCTTAAATAAAAATAGAAATTTAAGATGGCAAAATATTCACTGCATCTATGTTCCGTTTTAAAAGTTTATATGTTATTAAATATATAATTATTAATCCTCTTTGAAACTAATAAATTCACTAAAATGAGTTGACATAGATATAGATAGTTAACATTGTCTAACAATCTTTATAGAATCATCATGAAACAAAATATCAATTCATATGGCATGTATTGCAATTGTTTTAAAACAAAGTTATTAAGAAAATAAATTCATATTACCTAAATAAAATCATCTGTTTAATTACGAAAAATGTTTTAAAATCTTAATTAAAAACTATTAATTTTTACAATAAATTATAAATTAATACAGTTTATGAATTAACATTTAAAAAATTATTTTAGCAACATAATTTTTTTGCTTATATTTAAAATACTTACACTAATGTCAGTAAATTACTTGTTTTTCATTAAGTAATAACCTAGAGAATATTTACAGAAATTTGCATATTCGTATTACTATTACCAAAACCATGAGCAAGCAAAGTAAAAGAGAAAGACTAACTTCGTTACTTTTTATATATTCTTGGGATAAAAGTGATTATTAATTGATTTTTAGTTAATAAATATTTATTTGCACATTAAAGTTATAAAAATGGTATTTGATGAACTAAACAAACACACAGGTCCTTTGTTTTATTAACTATTTTTAAGATATTCTGTTAGGATAAATTGTTGTTCCCAATAAATCAAATGTGACCAAAAAATCTGTCTGAATCGACTCAAACCTAATATTGTTATTATGTTATATTGTTGCTATTTATTAAATGCATGGAAAACATTATCTTTTAAAAAATTACTTTGCTATTTTCATTTTACCTACTAATAATGGGAAATGTATAAATGTGTGTAGTAGTAGATACGAGGTTATTGTTTGTATAAATTCTCAATTTCTCTTTTAAACAGAATTCATATCATATAAATCATAAACTTAATGTAAATTTTCTAGAATTCCAAATCCTTTACCCCAGAACGATTTTCTGAAAGTACAAATGAAAACTCATGTCAAAATATCCTAACCACATGGGCAGTGAAACTCCAGGTTTTTGTTAAATCTAATCTGCTTTTCTACTCATTTGTTAAGTTCGACAAATCTTATAATTTTAGTTACATTTTCCCTATTGTTTCTTTCTTTAATGAACTGACTTCTGTTAGCCCCGTGCTGTACTTCTGTGGTGCACGAGGAGTTTGTTTTGTTCAATATAATAAAACTATCCTACAATCCTAACTCTGTACCCTAGAAGTAAACAGTCGTAACTCCAATTTTGTTCACCTCTCTCTATCTCTCTTTATATGTAGAGTGAGAAAAAATATTGACAAAACTGGAATTACGACATTTTATCTTTAAAATACAGAACTATATTAAAAATACAATAACAATCTAAAAATTTATTTCTATCATTGGGATTCGTATTCTGAAAGATAAGTGAAATATGTTAATATATTTAATAATATAGACTACTCCATGTGCAGAACAACGAAGATTTATACAAATAATTGACCTATAGAAGCATGACACATTTTCAAAAAAGTCATGAAAATAAAATGTACTACTGGTAACAAAACGGATTTAAGCCTGTTACAACGAACAATATATTTCACAACTTTAAATGGAGTTAAAATAATTTTATTTTATTTTTCATCTGAAAAAACAATCTTAAAGAGTGTGTTATGTATGAGGATAGATAAATGTGTAAGCAAAGTATGTATTTAAGTACTTATATTTGAATTACAAGTTTTAAACCGTTAACGAAACATCAAGGTTAGATTTTTTTTAAGTTATGTGAATTTAAGGACTGAAGTTTTCTGCTTTTTATATAAAAATTTGTAGTATCATTTTTATGTATTAACCTCTTGGGTCCCTCTTGGGTTCACACGCCGTATATCCATTCAGCAAACAATATTTTTTCATACATCACTACCAACCAGATTTTACCTTCCTGACCATCAGAATTCGTTTTACAGAATAGGGTTCTTTCATCCAATATACCTGCTTGTTTAGTCAATTTGTATTATGTGGGGTTGTTGGGAATAAATTTATGAGGCGAGACGCTACAAATTCTTCTGATTCGAAATTTTATTCAGAATTTACTAGACATTTATTTCTACTTACAGCATATTAAACACAAAGACATCACAATACATAGAAAACACAACTAGCGCGGGGAAAATACATTTAGAACAATCTTACTTTAATTAATTTAGAACACGAGCGCGATTCCTGATTCACAGTCGGGAGTTCAGTTGCATACCCGCTGCAGGGTAAAAGCAATACCACACTACTCTGAAATCTCGTGACGCTCGGAGAGTTAAAATTTGTTGTGTATAATTTTTTAACGATGCGTAAACATCTGGTTGAAATATAATTTTTATATATATTTTTGTTTGTCAATATTATCTAATATAGTTTTAAGATTTGTCCTATTTTAAGTTTCCTACATTAAAATAAAATATACCTATATTAAGATCTACGTTATAATGTATCTTAGCCCATAGATATACTTTGCTATCCTGATGATCTTTATACCTCTGCACCTCTTAATTATTACATACCTTTTATTTTTCAGTTATTATTGAATTACAATATATCTTTCTATATACAGAGACAGAGTTTGTTGATTTCAATGATGTAATAAATAATATAACTTATATCACAAATAATTCATTAACTAGAACATAATTGTATTATTTCTGACAAATAACTCAAAGTATTGTTTTCACGAAACCGCCATATAACGTACAAGGCTATAAATTCAAAGCCAATACTTCATTTTTGCAAAATATTTAATTAAATATTTATTAATAAAGATAGAAAAGTTTCAAACCTTCTAATTGAATAAAATAAATAGTAATAGCATTTTAATAACTGTAGAATGAAGATATTCCGACACAAATCTGTGAATGTACCTAACATATTTTTTATGTAAAGAAAACTTCTTAACTAGCATTTATTTACTTAATACAAGTTAAAGGATAATAATAATGATAGCACTGTAGATTTATTTGAACTGTAATTTTTATTTCATTTAAACTGTACCATAGTGCAAATTTAAAAAAAAATTGTTTAAGGCTCCATATTTTGTGAATTTCTGTCTAGAACAAATTGTTAAATTATACTTAAAACCAATCATGATTAAAAATATAATATGACATATTGTGTTAGATTCATATTCAGACACACAAATATAAAATTATACATGCATATTGCATTACCCCACTTACATTTAGAGCTTTTACAGGGGTGCGGCTAGATTTTTTTGGGATCAGGACAAATGATGCTGAGGCCGCCCTTCGTTCAAAACAAAATTTATATTTTTAAAAATGTAAAAAGATAATAATGGAACGGATAAATTGTGGATAAATTAGAATGGATCTTTTAAAATAGAATGAATAAATTATACTAATTAGTACTTATCAATTTTAATATTCACAATACTAATTACCAATTATACATTGCTTTTAAATAATTTTTACTATGATTTCGAATTACATATTAATTAATTACGTCTGCCAAAACGAATTTGCTCTTATAACAACTTGAAAAATAGTTGGACATGAGTTGATTTTGTCTAGTTGTATTAATGATTAACCTGGATATTTTAAATCAGCTCCTTATATGACTTAAATATAGTTTTCAAATCCAAAAATATTTGCAGTACTTTTTAGATCGAAATCTTCGAAGTGGTACCTTATATAAACAGCAGCAGGTCCTCTCCTTTATCTAGTTTGGTTTTTACTGCATTAATAGTTACAATGAAAAGACCCTAATGAATACCCAAGGTAATAAATATCACTAATTTAACCATTTTTGGAAGTCAGATGAGAAGATACATAAAAGAATTAGAAAATATCCTTTTCCATAAAAATACCCATAAAATTAATTAATATTCCTGAAATGTCGTACTTCTAGAATTGATATATGTGCCTACTGACCCTATAACTCCCTTTAGTTACCATCTGTCTACTACGAAAACGGCACCAGACACAAAGCCTGTCTCTGCTGTAGAAACAGAACTCATCCTATTTTCCATAGAGTTTGCTTGAAGAAATGTATTGTCACATTGGCGCACTAAATGATTTTTTGAAATATGTTTTCACTTGTCGCCGAGAAGATATTTTCTATAAACTACATCTTTTCGCCGCAAACATTCACGAAAAACGAAATAAAACTACGCTATTCCTGAGAGTCACACCTAATTAAAATGAACGAACCTTGTTTCTATAGCGACCGCCACAACTCAGACTTGGTGTCGGAAACAGTTCTCGTGGTGGTAGACAGTATGCCTCTGGTTAAATTGGTAATTTTTATTAAACCTTCTGGTGGTTTATTTTCGGGTCGAAAACTGCTCTGCAGTGGCTAGCTCATCATACAAATACCTGTACCAAATTCTCACCACTTCTGGGAAAGGGACAATTTGATTTTCATACTTGGATCTTCATTTCCCTTTGAGTTTTGTCTCAACGATGCATTTCGACTTTAGCAAAATTGACCGGATCTTGGTATATGAGATATCTCGTCCTTAGCAAAAATGGTCATTCCTTGTCGAACTAAATATCTCGCTGAAACCACTTGAAGGGTTAAAAAATCACTGTCAAATGCTTTAATTCTATGCCGCATTAAATCCCCTTTGTAAGCATGATTAACGAGAATGAATTAATATTTATATGTTGAAAAGACGCAAAAGTCATTAATTTCCCTTAAGATATTGAGAATCGGATTCAAACTCTGAATGTTGGATTCCTTAGGACAGTGATTCCCAAACTTTTCAGTCAAAGGACCCCTTCAAACATTAAAACATTTTGTGGACCCCTTGAGATTATAAAATTAAATTAGAGGAGTCTACGTAAGATCATTGTGATCCCTATTCTGCAACTAAAATGTTGGGAGTAAAATATTTGGAACTGTGTTATAAATATTGATACTGATTATAAAACGTTTAAACTTCACATTAAGAATTAGTGCTGACAATTCAAAGCTCTGAAGCATAGAGAAAACTAGAGATCGGAAAAAAAATAAATAGTAAATATAATGCAGTCTTATTTCTGAATTAAAATACATTAAAGTTAAAAGGCTCTTAACTTGTAAAATTATTACATTAATCTCATCAAAATATGCACTTTAATCATAATGTGAACAGTGAAGATGCTTTTTAGGAATTATCTCAGCAATGTTTGATAATTTCAATATTAACTAATTCTCAGCTTCAACTATATTTCAAATAAATAAATACTGAAATCACCTTCTAAATGTTCTAGATTTTAAAATTCATATTTTTGAACAGAAAATATTGGGAGAAAATAATGGAATGTTTTATTTTTCTTTCAAGTTCTCTATTTTGGCTAGTGAAATATATTGTATGTTTTTGTAGACCTTCCGAATCTTGCTGCGGACCCTTGGGTCCACAGACCTCACTTCGGGAACCACTTCCTTAGAACCTTTATAAATAACATGTGCACAATGAAGTTATGAAGTTATTAGAAGAAATTATGAAGTTAATTTATTTTGTAGAATACATACACAACATACTAACGACAAGGGAATGTTTTATTTTCTTTCAAATTCTCTATTTCGGCTAGTGAAATATATTGTATGTTTTTGTAGACCTCCCGAAACCTTGTCGCACACCCTTGGGGTCAACATACTTCACTTCGGGAATTAGAACCTTTATGAATTACAAGTGCAATGAAGTTATGTCTAATTTATTTTGTAGAATGCATACACATAACATACTAACGACACTTTAAGCTTTAACCGGCTAATCCTGCATATAAGATAGCATTTCGGTAACTACTAAAGCTTTTTGCTAATACTTCCTTATGTAAAAAACACAAGTATAAAAAAGAGTAAACTGTATTACAAAAAGAAAACTGTCCCTGCACTAAGATGGCACGCCCTTCAGTATACCAAAAAAGCATCACCGTATATGGAGCCGCACCCTGACTGGTCCACCTTCTCTTGACCAACACACTGACCACGCAGGTGACACTTGGGCTTACATGGACTTAATGTGAACAATGGTTCCTTCCAGGACCTATGAAATTTTTAGAAGGGATGAAATACACTAAAAGTTTGCGGAGAGTTCATCTAAACTTGTATTTGTGTCAACCTCCTATGTATTACAAAATGAGGTACTTGTGTGGCGATAATATGTGACAAAAAAGAGAGTTTAAATGACTGAAAAAGAGAGCTATTTTTTTCCTAGAAGTCATTGCACAGATTTTTCTGTTATTATTAAATTTTAATCAATTTCCTCGTTTTAATTTAACAACAAAAGAATAGTTTGTATGTTCTATATATATATTATGCTTCGTTAGGACATTTTTAAAAAGTTCTTTATTTTCACCCCATAAAATAGCATCGGAATAAATAAATAAGCTGTCTTCAAAAGAGAAATAACATTTTAAAAATGGCAACTAGTTATACTTTGGAAACGAGATTTTATAAAAAAAGGAATCCCAAAAGTTTGGATTGAAAAATTTAGGAAATACCTGAAATAAATAACCAAGATTTGAAACTCCTCTCTCAACAACAAATTTTTCATATATTATGTTACAGACTAAATGTTAGAGGGTTCTTCATTAAAGATAAATTAAGAGTGCTTGTGTTTTGATGGCTGTATTAGTTCCCATTTCGTAATTTGGCATGTTTATCGAATGCAATTTCAACAAGTCTCTTATAAAATGAATACTAAAAATTTACTCCAAACATCGCCCAAATGGCGATAAATCAAATTCTTCCTAACCTTCTGAGGGGATAAAACATATATCAGTACTGCAGACAGCCTGCAGTCTTCCCTGACCTTCTTGACCAATAGAATCTTTCCTAGGATTCTTTCAACTAATAGATGGGGTTATTTAGTCATTATGTGTGTTGTAGGGGAAAAGAAATTTTACATTACTTGTAAATCTCGTAACACTCAAGAAGGGTCAAGTATTTTTTCTTTTGTGTTTACACTGAAAACTTTTTGCACAGAAAATTATCTGTACTTACAGGTGATAATCGTAACTTCAAGAATCGAAGCACATTGTGATTAAAAGCAAAAACCAACCGAGCCTCTAATATGCATTTGTAAGAATTGCTCAAATTTTGCATTTTGTAAGAACTTTTTTCGCACAGGAGCTAAATTGCCTTTTATCGAATATTCATTCAAATATGAAGTTCTAAGACACTTAAAATTTAACTACCGCTGATAAGTGTTTCACAGAATTAAGAGCTCCAGTGTGTATTTTCTGTTAGAAAGGCTTCTTCCCATACCCTTCACCTATACTATTACAAGTAAAATTAGTATTCAAAGCATTATCATCATTCAATAGTACCCAAACAAATACACCAAGTCCTTTTCACACTCATTGTGATCCAATCACCGCCTGGAAACCGACAGCAATTCACTTCATTCCCCCTCCCCTTTTCATCGCTCAACCCTACGCCCCATCGAATGCTACTCAGCCCTTTTCCCTATCAGATTGCGCTTCCGGGGAGGTAGGTCACGTGGCACGAAGAAAAACAGACAAATCGCCCGGCCCCGGCCAGTCGTTATCTTAATTTGAATCGCCATTCCAGTTGTTAGTGCTGCCAATTACCCAATTGAAGTAACACGGCCGCTCGCTATCTCCCCCGGCGGTATCTCTCGCGAAATCCCGTCGGAGGCGAGAGCTGACGGTTTTTGCGTCGGGGGAAAGAATGGAGGTATTGTGCGACTGCGTGTAGCTTGTCAAAACGTCGTTCGCGGCCGCGGATTGCCGTTATGGAGGTACGTGTGAGAAATGGAAAATTATGAAAGGAATCGTGTGAGTTGAGAGGATTAATTTGAAATTAATGCGATTGGGGCTTAGTTTTTGATGGAAGTTGAGTTTTTGTTCGCGATTCGTGAAGGATAGCTCGAGGGATTTACGTTTTGTTAAGATATATAACCTTTGGGCTTTTCCCACGAGTGCACGTTAGCTGATTTATTCATACTATAAATTGACTTGAAACTGATTTGTTTGTGAAAATGAATGAAAAGTCCAAGCTAAAACTTTAAAAGATGAACACTAATTTTACCACTTAAAAATGGTGTCATCGTATGCTTGATTATAAAATACAGTAGAACATTGATCATTCGAGGTAATATGATAGATAGGTAGTTAATTAAAGTTTCACTGGAGCAATAAAACAGGCTATTGGCGACGATCCGGGATCAAACCTGAAGGGAAAGATCCAATAACAATACCTCGTAATTTTGAATCACGGTCAGATGACGAGATCAACACCTGAGCTGGTACCATAGTCTCCAAATTTCCACTCCAAACTTCCAACAGATAATATGAACCGAGTCCACCTCTGATAGTACGGATGTAGCAACACAAAACAACCTATACGGAATACAGAAAATATTTACTGTACTACGTGTTATTACTACTGCTACTGAAATATTCATACAGCTAGAATTAAGAATATTCTTCTCTCGGATTTGTGCCACAGTATGAATTATTGTGATAATTTTAGAATAAATCTGGAAGTGAGTTACAAATCTTTTAAACTCTAGTGAAAAGTCTTTAGCGGTCTTGTGTTTCGCAGCACTATCACACACGCGCTGGACTTGTAATGAGCAATTAAATAAATAAAATGTGAAACACATTTTTCAACAAATGCTAAAAGAAACAGTGAACTAAAACAATTTGTAACGTTAAAATGAATTAAAAAAAACTAGTTAAAAACCTACCAGATATCGCAATTTTATGTTGCAGCTTCAATAAACAGATTTTTCAACCTAAAAGATGCCTGTCATTGTTTTACATACATTATTATGTGTAAATTAAAAACTCATTAAAATTCCAATCAAGCTATGAAATTCAAAGAAACCCATTAACATGATGAAATTAATCACGAATAATTTTCTTAATGTACTTTCGAAAGCAGCTGGTAGGTAGGTAGGTAGTTGAATTAACATCAAACTGGAGTATTGACGTCAAAGGGCTGTTGACGATGGCCTCGTAATTTTGAACCACGGTCAGATGATGAGGTCAACACCTGAGCCGGCACTCCAGTCTCCAAACTTCCGCACCACGCCAACGTGAGAACACTTGAGGTCACGACAGATTTAACATGCACCAGCCGCCGTGTACACGACGGTCTTTGGTTGAACCGAGTTTCTAACTTCGCTACTCGACCTGTATGAGTAGTCCGCTACTCTACCAACCGGGAGCTACAGCGGTTCCAAATAATTTTTATCTTTTTGCCTTTCTAATCATGGTATGCCGTTCTTGTGACTAGAGCACTGTAAGTTTAGTACAATTAATCACTGTCTTTGGTTGAATCGAGTTTCGAGCTCGGTACCCTCCAGTTGCTAATCCGCTACTCTTCCAAACGGTTACCGCGGCCCTCCAAAAGTAGTTGGAAGGTTTTTGATGTTCACCACAATGGAAATTAAGTTGCATTACAAAGCTATTTTATTAGATTTAAAATAGCGAATACTACAGGGTTGGTCACGAAAAAGCAGCCCATTTTGGTCTCGTTGAATATCACGTCTGAAGAACTGGAATATTTCTGCTTCCAGCAGGACGGAGTGACCTGCCACACGTCTGGTGAATCCCTTACTCAAATCTATGAGGCCTTTGCTGAAGAACAGACTGTGATCAAAAGGCTGTGGCCTCCTCGTTCGCCGGACCTGTCGACGTGTGATTGTTACCAGTGACGAAATTTAAAGGGTAAAATGTATGCTAATAATATCAAGACAATAGACTAACTGAAGACACTCAGTCACATAAGAAACATTTGAGGTCAGTGATTTTGAACGAGTGTCTCAATATGTGTTACGATGTGCACAGAAGTGGATTGATGTTCTGTAAAAAGTAGGTGGGGCTATGAAACATACGGCTATGAAACATATTTTACGTGATATTCGATAAACAGTAATGAGACCAAGACGGGCTGATTTTTCGAATCCAACCTGTGTTTTACCATGATCCTTTCTGTAAAAATTCTTTGATATTCATTTGAAGCCAAATTACGGGCTTCAAAAACGTTGTGTCGCGGGTATATTTTTGAGCGGTGTGGCTAAAACAGAGAGCACTTTGATGTTTCTTCACTGCAAGCTATGTTCTATTGCAAAGAAAGCAGTTTTAAAAAGGTATATTTCCGAGCTCCTCTGTGGTAAGGTTTTGTGTTCATTTTAAGACAAATCTGATTGCAAAAAAGTTGTTTGGAAAGTTTAAATGGCGATTTAACTTCAACCGCTTTGGTTTTGCTTCGGTGCAAGTTGTGTTCCATTGCAAAGAAAATAGTTTTACAAGACTTAAAATTGGGATTGCTTTCTTCCCGACAGTATTTTGAAAACTGTTCTTTTAAGCACAAAATGTTCAAATGCAGAGAAAATAAATTATAATATATACTGATTTCCATAATTAAGAACAAAACTAAAAAACTGACTTTGCTGGCCAATTTGGCATTTTATCGCCTCTTTTGGCGATATAACATCTTATGACAGGGTAAATGTATAAATACGTATTTCTATAGTGTTAATAAAAATGTTGAAATCGTCAGTCTGGCAACAATGTCGCGTAGACCAAACGGATGCTGAATCAATGGATGTTTGTCTTCTCTCGTCCCGTGGACCAATCAATTGATGAATGTTCATTTCCTCCCGGCAGATCAAATTAGTCTAAGTGCCACGTTACAACTAGTTTTGGTCACATGATCCTGATCAAATAAGGTTACCATTACTCACTCTATTTTTATACCTTTTCTATGACTTACACAGGCAGAGAATGCTTCAAAAAAAGGGGAAGACTTAATTAAAGCTCCACTTAAACATTCAATTTTATTGATCAACCTTTAAACGAGCGTTTCTCTATTTCTGAAGGTTGTGAAAGTTTTTCTGTTTTAATGTTTCAATGTAAAGGGGGTTTGCGACGAGTAATTAATAATAACTAGCAGACCCAAGCATAGCATCTGTGCCAAAAGTTTCTTTTTGTTTATGTCTATTGATGTCAGTGTCGTTACGTACCTTTCATACCTCATTTAAATCCATTTACAACGGATATGAGCATTGATATGCATTTCTCCATAATAAATAAAATTGATAGAAATATTAAATAGCATTTCTTGTACTTTTTACTTGCGTTAATTTTTATTTTCAATAAAATGCATGGCAGAAAATGCTCACCTCAGTCAGGTTATCACAATTAGCTTCTGAACGTTCGTTTCTATCACATTCACTTGTTAAGGCGATTCGGTATTTTTTGAAGTCTAAACTTATTTTCGCATTAACATAGATTTTATTTTCTAGGATGATTTTGAATCACTTTCAGATTTCTCATTACCATCTGCCATCAGACTGCCAAAGAATTAAATTAGACCGGTAAGATTTTCCAAAATTTTTAGCAGTATTTTATATCCCATAGCTCGAATAAAGTACTAAAGAAGTTTGACTATCCTAGGTAATATGGACCAAGGCAATCTTGGATAATACGAAAATAGTAGAAGATTTACTATTTTCACGAATACACGAATATAGAAACAGATTTACAATACTACACTGCTACTGCTACTACTACTACTGCGACTGAAATATTCATAACGCTAGGATTAAAAATAATCCATATTTTTATTTGTGTCCCAGTATGGTTTTATTGTGATAATTTTACTATAAATTTGGACTTGGGTCGGTTTTGCAGCACTTTATCGTCTCATTGGATAAAGTGCGTACACTCGTGTTTGAAGCTTTACTTAAAGATAAATAAACCTCCGTATCAAATTCGACTCGGATAACATGGACACTCGATTAATTGGAGCTTGAATAACCAAGCTTCTACTGTAGATTTAACCCTCCTGGTGTTTCGATGAGGTACCTCGTCTTTGGCAAAACTGATTAGATCTTGATGGACGAGATATCTATATTATCTTGATGACCCGATATCTCGTCATTAACAAAATTGATTAGATTTGAATGGACGAGATATCTCGTCGAAAAACAATTGAGGCTTAAACGAATCTGCGGTATCGCCAAATGAATCTCGTATCAGTTGATTTAATAATTTTTTCATCTCTTTGTTGAAAATATGCAAATAAGGTCAATTATGTGCCACGTACATTAGCGAAATATGTAGAGATGTTAAATTTATAGGTCGAAATGATGTTTATAGCAGACATGAGGATGCTCTTATTTGAATCAGCTTAAAAAACTTTACTCGACAAGGCCTCAAGCACAATCTTGAAAATTTCCGATCATCGGACACGCTTCTAATAAAACATCCCGCACGAGTGTGTTATAAGAAACCGAAACTCTCCTACCGCTCAGAAAACATCTCCAGAAGTGGTCCGAAAGCCATAAAAGCTAATTTTTAAAAAAGAGGGCGAAACAAAAATCCCCTTTCCGGGCACACCAACATACATCTCCCAATAATTTTAAGTGCCCCCTATAAAATAAAAAGCCCAATCACCATGTCGGCCCATCCCTCCCCTTTCATAATACACTTACGTACTTAGCAAGTAGATGGACTCTTCTTGTTGGGGGAAAAGAATAGAGCCGATTCCGTGACCTGCTTTTCTAACGAGGGCCGTCGGCAGGGAGGGGGGCAAAAGGGGCAGGCGGGCAAAACGGGCTCAGGCGGTCGGTTCCCGATTGCCTGGATTAGTGTAAGTTAGATGGGTTTCTATCTTCCATGCTCCCCTCTTATGCCGCCCTGGCGCGTGTTAGCCTAATGATAAGTTGATGCCGGGATGATGGCTATACTTTCGACGTGGAGGTGACAAAAGTAGTGCCATCTGCAGGGAGGAGTGTGTGTGCTTGTTGATTGAAAACGGGGAGCTTCGACCCAATTTTGGGTGGGGGTGAGGTTTAGCCTTCAAATTTTAGCCACAGCAAGACACTGATTTTTGAGTTTGAACTATGGACGATATATATTTCACTAATGAAGAAAAATTTCCAAACTAGGCTGGCATCCCCAATCCTAACTTTTTCTCCGAAAAGATATTTGATTTTCTTTTCAGCAGACCACGGCCCATACCTATCGTATCTAAATAGATTTAAAGCTAATGTCTTCTGTCCATGTGGTGGAATCGGCGATACGGTCTGCTACGTGTTCGTCTGTAGACACAAAATAATTCCATCTTACTCAACCAGCAACCGAAAACAAATTAATTTGGCTAAATGATGTTATTAACAACAAGAAATCTCTCTCGCGGATTCGGGAGTGTGTCCGTGTCGCTTCCGCCACCGTAGACAGTGTGGTGTAAATTCTAGATTGGAGACTGGGAAATATAGGTCTCTCAGACCTGTACACATTTCATCCTGTACATACATACCTCAGACCTGTGCATATTTCATTGACTCCTGTGGAGCCAGGAGTCCCCTGACGGCCACATCATGTGCGGCCTTAAATTCTTATTGGTAGGCTGGGTGGCCTGGGTAATAAAAATTTCAAAAAGCTCGATGGGCAGAAGAAATCAAAGATAAATCTTGGAGGGATACACTTTATAAAAGTACGGATACTCCTATTCTAGATGCTGTTGCTCTTTCAGATTGGAGACTGGACATGACTGCCAAACACCTGTATAGATTCACAATTTTCAACAGTCCAAATTGTATCATGTGTGGAGGTAGTGACGAAATGGACCCACCTTGGGGTTTGCCCAAAATTATCGGGAGGCAATTTTCAAAGATATTGGAAATATATATATAGTATGCTAGTTGAATTAAAGTTGCCCTGGAGCAACTCAATGGATTATTGGCAATAGTTCGGGATTAAACCTGAAGGGAAAGAACCGAGAGCAATGCCTCGCAATTTTGAACCACGTTCAGATGACGAGGTCAACACCTGAGCTGGCACTCGTCTCTCCAAACTTTCACACCAGGCTAGCGTGAGGACATTTGAGGCCACAATAGATTTAACATGCACCCTCCACACACATACACGACGGCCTTTGGTTGGATCGAGTTTCGAACTCGCAATACTCTTGTTGCTAATCCTCTACTCTTCCAATCAGAATACAGTGGCCGAATTTGAGTGAAGAGCCACATAATATTTCTAGCTGCACGGAAGAGCTCTCTCCGCTCAAAAGAAATTCTTCGGCAGTCTGATGACATACAATGAGAAATAAGCGAGACTAAGGCAGAAAAGAATATCTGAGTCAACCCGAAAATAGGCTTGGAGGTAAAAAATATATAATCGCCTTTGGACAAGGGAATAAGATGCAAATGAAATGTACGTTCAAAAGCTAATTGTGGTAACATGCCTGAGGCGTAAATTTTTTGCCACGTACTGTATTGCAAATAAGAATTAATCCCATTAAGTACACGAAATGCTGTTTTGTATTTTGTGACTAATTTTATTCCATTTGGAATTATGAAATGTGTATATCTACGCTTGCATCAAATATAAACGGATTAAAATAAAGGCATGGAAAGTGAGTAATGACACTGCCATCAAAAGACATAAGTAGAAATTTCACCACAGATACTATGTGTTGGTATTCTAGTTAATTTTAAGTATCTAGATTACATAGTACAACAGATTTTCCAACCTTTTTACTTTTTCAGCACTCGAAAATGAGATAAGCTTGGAATATATACACCTTGTCGGAAGATTTTTAATAGATTTATTTTTTAGTTTTTAATTGTAAGTTCTTCATTCCTAGAGTACCTGTATATGTACACTAAAATACAGTAAATCTTCCTTATATCGCATCTCGATACATTGCCCATTTGACTATATCGCTCTTCTACATATTTCTCCATGGATTAGGGTTTGGTTTGTGAACAGCAGAAAAATCTCAATATATTTCTTTAGAATTGGATGATTCGATCAAATTTTGGGGTGGGAGAGAGGTTTAGCCTACAAATTTTCTCTGCAAGATAGATTCATACATTTCAAGCATGCACAAATTATGCAAACATTCAACCTTTTGACGATTTCGACAATCTGAAAAATGATATAAGAATCTTGGGTATACAGCTTGTTGGAATTTTTATAATCGAGTTGTTATTCAGTCTTTAACTTTAATAATTTTATTCCTGGTGTATCCGCTTAGGTACATTGATATACAGAGACATCTCGCTATATCGCTCTCCGATGCATCGAAAATACTGCTATATCGCTCTTTTTTACTTGTTCCCGTTGAGTTTTGGTTTGTAAACAGCCAGAAAATACCAAGATGTTTCTATAAAATTGGGTGTACAATAGGGTATGCCAAAAAAAAAATCCAATTTCGCCGAACAAATTTTAGTAGTGAAACAAATTTGTTAGTCCACCTGAAACGAACAAATGTGTTATTTTTTTTAAAAAATAAATAATATTTTAGTGAAGAGACAGGAAGTTTAAATTCTCAAATTCTGGCTTTTTATTTTTCCTCAAGATACTATCCGAACTCGCTCAAGTCAAGAGGGTTTTCACACAAGAAGTGTTTAAGTGACTGAAAGAATGGTTTTCATTCACAGAAACTCCTACAACAGTCTAGAATGTCCGTGTCAAACAGTGCAACCAAACTTCCGTGTAAATGGCCCAAATAGCCCAATTTCCGCATAAATGGCCACATACCGAGAGTTTGTCTTTCAACTATCCAGCAGGACTAATAACGCAACTTTACAAGTTCATACCTGGTATATGTAGTATTTAATGGAAATATACAGTTCTGTTTTGCAGCTTTCTGAAACAGAACCTCGAACTCACCGTGGAGATATGGTTTGTTTAAACTTGTGCTTGCTCCACAGACCAATTTGGGACCTCGCTCCAAAAAATATATGCTTGCAATGCCTTCCCGAGTTTTGGAGTGTTGCCTTTACCCCACACACCAGCATAATGACTAAATCACATCTTTCTAATGAATCCATGTGTGCATTCTTACAACCTCTATAAAGATTATATTGGTACTTTCTTTAGAATAGAACTATTTGGAGTGATTCTAATAGTCTTTACCTTGGAATAGAATACTTTGAAACGATTCTATTATCCATTCTGTAGAATCGAATCCTTTAGAAAGATTCTGTTGGTGTCCTTTCCTTAGAATAGAATCCTTTGGAAAAATTCTATTTGTCAGGAGGGTAAAAATTTGTTGGAAGTCATGCAGGGAAGACTGCAATTTGCAAACTGAAATTATGCTCAGGGAGTTAAGTTTCCGACAGAAACCAACTTTCCGACCAGTACTTCAGTAATGTCAAAGGACTCTATGTTGCTATTTCCCAATATAAATATCTTTATAATGTTGCTTTGAACTTCGATTTTACAGTATGTATATAATTATTACCAGTATATAATTATTATTAATCAGGAACAGTAAACATAAATGTTGATGTAAATAATTATTTGGTATAGGAAGACAACCATTAAAGACCCTCGAAAAGAAAATCTATAGCTAATCCTTGAATTCTACCGATTCTACCGAATATAAATTAACACGTTTCTGATAAACGAATTCTGAAATAAAGTTCGGAAAACCCAGGTGGCGGTGCAGGACTTATTTGCATATGCAACGGTGAGAAAGGGAACCGTCTTTTACCTGGGGAAAAATAAGATTTAAATTTTACTTTCCTGTTTTTCCACTTTTTTCTTCAATTTTTTTATTGTCTAAGTTTGAGAGTACTGAAAGGCAAATTAAAATCCGTAAATTTTCTCATAAGACTAAGGGTATCGTTTATTCGTGAGTAAGGATTTCTCGTTAAAAATCTATTCATTATTTAATTTATAATGTTTTGACTCTTTTATTACTAATTTTTTTCGTTACTAGCTCTAAAGCCAGTTGAAATAACAATACAGCAGGCTCTAGTAATCATAGTTTGTGAATATTTACAACTCAAAATATTCAGAGTAGTAAACCAATTAACGAATCTTGCAACTCAAAAATACATCTTAGTCTCAGTTACAATCTCACTAATACAATAACTCAATCCTCCGTTTGTCGCACTGTTCTAACAAATGCAACTTAACTTTTCCCCAGTGTTTTTCAATGTTACGTATAGAAAAGAATAACTAAAATATAATTATTTTAAAATATTTTCAAATCATACATATTTACATAAATCATACATTTTTATTAATTTTTAGTATGTCTTAAAATATACTAAGCATTTAAAACAATGATTAATCAATGTGTGTATAGCTAAGAAAAAATGTAGGCGGAGGCTGTGATTCACGTCGTCGCAACTTTGCCTTTATATAGTAGGACGTTATACATATAAATAGTTTTTCAAAATTTTAAAAAGCACATTTATTTACAAAGCACACAAACACAGTATATTTTTGTGTTGGTACAGATATTTATTGTTAACCGACAAGAAATTTCTGGACGTTCTTTAATTTAACTGTCAAAGAAGAGAAAATTGGATTTTTTATTAAAAACCCCAGCTCGTAAAACACTAAAAAATAAAATAAACAAACTCAAAAAGAAATATATATACGTCCTATATCCGAGTGTATAGATGTGTGTTTGTTTTTCAGCCGTGAGTATACTTTCAATGGATGTTGAGCAATGTGCAGGCCATAGCGAACTGCCACCGTAATCTGCCATAGCCATACATCAAAGTACTATCGCCCGCAAAACACGTATATGGCCGGGAAGAAATAGATACCACAGCGAAAGAGGAATCGAAATAAAAATGTGGTCATTTAAAGCAAAAGGGAAAGTAAAGACAGAAAAAAAGCAAAAGTGAAATTTCTCGCACTTTGAACGACATAATACTCCAAGAAATAGGCACTTTTGAAGAGGTTTTTTCTCCCCATTCGCTCGCGGTTTCTGTCTCAGGATATACTTTTTTTTGCTTGTTACGTTCTCGATTCGGCAATAAATTCTGGTGAGGTTGTCAGACTGTCCAGTGCAGCTATTTCGATCATAAGAATTCTGGGCTGGTGTAGTTGGGGTACATATCACGACGAGACGAGTGAAAAATGAAAGTGAAGAATTTTAGAGGGTGATTATCAGCCCCCACATCTGCCTTCCGAGTCTCAATTCAAGTTGGTTGGGTTTTTATGGTGCAAGGGCTCTATTTGACCAAGATGCACCAAACAACTTCAAGTAAATGGGCAAACACACACTCAAGGGAAGTTTATTCACACAGAAGAGAGAAATACACACTGGTCTCAATACGAGAGATTATATCCAGGCCAATGCCAGGTTAGGTGACGAGATCCTCCTGAAATATAATTAACCCTACTGGTGACTGTCTTGAAGAGATATCTCATTTCATTAGCAAAACCAGATCTTGATGAACGCGGTATCTCATCATCAGAAGACCACTAATCAGATCTTGATCTCACCATCAAAAAATCGGCATTATCTTGATAACGAGATATCTTGTCACTAGTAAAATTGTCCAAATCTTGATGGACGAGATATCTCGTCATAACCACTTGAAGGGTTAAACCATCGGACCAGTGCATAACATCTGCGTTACAGTATCTTCAAAACAAAAGACTTCAGAAATTCAAAAGATACCCTCATTTTAGAACTAAAAGATAATTGAAAACGTATAGAACTTATGTATGAACTAATGCAGTATGTTTTTGACAATAGTGGATATTGTTTCTTTCTAGTTTCCTATATATTTCATTTTGTACATTGGAAATTCAATAAAAAACTGTGTCTCTGATGAGACATGGATTTAAAATCTTGGCCTTGTTAGAATTTAAAAAAAATCCTATCTTTATACCTTTTATTGCATCTCCAGATTAATTTTAAAATAAGATATTACGTAAGCAAAAAACGTGACAAATCTCTATTGACTTCTGTACAGAAATATGTTTAAGTCGATTCACCAAATATTCATGACTACCCAATAACAATAGATAATACAATCGCGTTCTTCCAAATTCACTTTTTTTCTCGGTCACTTTCAAAACGTTGATATGCGAATATAAGAGACGGTGCTGTCAGCTTAAAAAACAGAATTCATAACCGTTACGATTAATCCTCCTGGTGGTTGTCTCAATGAGGTATCTCGCC
This sequence comes from Meta bourneti, assembly GCA_933210815.1. Taxonomy (NCBI): domain Eukaryota; kingdom Metazoa; phylum Arthropoda; class Arachnida; order Araneae; family Tetragnathidae; genus Meta; species Meta bourneti. The sequence goes on from OW119928.1 coordinate 66,961,420, forward strand.
ATTAACAAAGCTGGCTATATCTTGATCTCATCACAAAACAATCGACAATATATTGACGCGATATGTCGTCATGAGAAAAATTAATTAGTCAGATCTTTTGATGGACCAGATATCTAGCCGAAATAACTTGAAGGGTCAATTTTATGAACTGTTAACTTATACATTAATTTTTATTTTATTTCAATTTTACATAATTATTTTAGGTATTTTTAATGTTATTCGTGAAACGATACAAGAATAAAACCCAACAATTTCGGAGGCTTGTGCCCACCGACCCCCTTTCTGGTTAATCCACTGAGAACGATGAAAGGATTAATATCTTTTTAAAAAAATATGACAAGTTTCAGAAAATATTATTTTTCACTTTTCCGAATCCCTGTATAATAATATTGGCAGTACACCTGTGTGATGGACTAGGTTATTGTACCCCCAACTACACAAAATTTGAAACACCTCTGATCTTTCATAACGTGTTGCTTTAAAAGTTAAACATTTAAAGTAGTTTACGCAACATATTTTTTAAAATCAATATTTTTACAGAAGTTGAAATCACGCTGCAATTGTTTACTATGTTTCTATATAAGAGCTCCCCCCTAAAAAAACTAAGTAATGATTATTTTTTAAATTCATTTTCAGTTTGGAATATTAATTACGAAATTCAGAGGATTAATACCATGGGAAAAAGTTGCGATTCCCTGCACGTTCATTTGTGAGTATAAGGGAAGTCGTAACTCGGTGGGTTTGGTAGTTATCACATTTGTAAAAAGATGGGAAAGTAAAATACTTAATAGCAAATTTAAAAGTTTATTTTTCTAACAAGGTTAAATAGTGGCTTCTTTTTCCTTTAGTTTTTCTCTTTAGATCTCTTTTCAGTTTTTGGCTTTTAATATAGTTTAAGGAATACAATTAAAATTGCTCGGATGGCGGTTTTCTTTCTTAATGTGTGCAATTTGGTCGGCATTACTTCCAAATGACATCACACATTTTTCACATGCAATGTTAAAAAATCATTTTTAACTTTAAATGTTTTTCTGGTTGCACTTTAACAAAAGTTCATTTTTTCGACTTTTTAAATGAAAATAGATTTATAGGCATTCTCGTTTCCTTATTTAGTAATTAAATGTTGTTCTCGTTCGTACAGCCCACTGTAAAATTGTAGGAAAACTTAATGTTCGAAACAAAAATGTGCAAATGTGACACTTATTGTGGGATAGAGGAAGTACCATATTAACTGTGGTTTTTCATAACAGTTAATATGTTTGTCTATAGAATCCTCCTTGGTAAGTAGTAGAATTAACATAGCACTGAAGCAAAACAGCAGGCTATTGGCGTTTATGGTATCCTCCAGATTTAACGTGCACCCAACCCCACGTGCATGACAGTTTTTGGTTGGATTAAATTTAGATCTCGCAACTCTCCAGTTGCTAATCCACTAATATTCCAACCGGGCTACCCAACTGCCCCTATCTCCCCTGGATAATGGCGATACCACGATTAGTCCTTCTGGAAACCATTTAATATTTCCTGTACGCATTTTTACTGTGCACCTCTCAAAATAGCGTAATATGCGTACTTGGGGGCTGGTGCATGTTAAATCTATAGTATCCTGAAATGTCCTCATGGTTTGGAAGTTTGGAGAATAGGGTGCCAGGTCAAGCGTTGACCTCGTCAGCCGACCGACAAAATTACGAGGCGTTGTCCTCGATCTTTCCCTTCGAGATTGATCCCCGACAGTCGCCAATAGCCCATTGCGCTGATCGAGTGCGACGCAAATTTAATTACCAATTACCTACCTTATACTTTTAAATGAATAATTATCGTCTCAAAATATAAATCATAATTTTTACTTTTCAATAAATTTCGTTTGGTAAAATATATTTCTGGCATTGAACTCACAGAAAAATTTTCGAGTAATTTTAAAAAAACAATTCCTCCCTCAACACTGGCTTCCCGGCACCGCAAGTGGCCACCGTCCGCCTCGCGTCCAAACCACCCGATCGTCCGGGGAACCGATCCTAAATCCTGCGGCGATAGCGACGATGATATACGGCAGCGGCTCACCGTCCCAAATCTACGTTACTTTTACAAATGCACTCCCTCTCCCCATCCCCCAAACCCACCCCATCAGCCATCTTGATAGACGGATAGAGCGAAAAAGAGAACGGAACCCTCCCCCGTTCGCTCTCTTCCTAATGATGAACAACGTTTTCGAGGGCTCCCCCTCAAATCCTCCAGAAAATATCCGACCCTCCTTCCACCTCCGAGGTCTCGGGAGGTTTTAAGGGGTATCAAACGATGCCCTCCCGAAAAGTCTTGATCCCTTAATTAGTTAGCAGAGGCCTTTTGCCTGGATTTTCTATAATTAAGTCGCAACGGTGGACGGCAGAGGGGAAAGGGGTGAGCGGAGGAGGAGACGGTGATTACCGGAGGATGCGGACTTGAGGCTGCCGTGGTGCCTACGGGAGGGCGCGGGGAGAGATGAGGTCGGACGGTGCGGAGTTTTTTTCGCGTGCTGCTCCATGGTTGGGGTTGTTGTTTTTTTTTGTACCTCATTTGCGGGTTGATGGAAATTGGTAATTTCGATAATTGTAAGTCGGCGGAGTGATTTTGGAGGAGTAGGAAGTGCTGGGAAATTTAGAATTGGGTCGTGTTTTTTAATGTTAAAATAATCGGTTTAGATGAAGTGGAAGAGGTAAGTGCGTGAGTTCATGTATTTAACTTCAATAAAACTCCGACATAGTACACAATTTATCCAATACTCATCAATATGGTAACTGTTTTAAAATGTGTATCATAAAAACACTGAGAAAATTATAAAAAATATTTATTCACAGAAATTTAGAATTAGGTCCTTTTTTAATGTTAAAATCATCGATGCTTAGGTGAGGTGGAATAGTTAAATTCTTGAGTTAACATGTATTTAATTTCAATAAAACTCCGATTCAGTACGATATTCATCAATACGGTAATTGTTTAAAATGTGTATCATCTGACCACAAATATTGTGAGGAAATTGTAAAAAAATATTTCGCACAAAGAAATCTATAATTATGTAATGTGTATATAGTATATTTTTAATGTTAAAATCATTGGTGCTTAGGTAAAGCGGACTAAGTAAATGCTTGAGTTGTCTGTATTTGACCTCAATAAAACACCGATTTTGTAGAAAATTCATCCAATGTCAATACTCATTAATGCGTCGATTGTTTTTAGCCCTCTGAGAAGTTCAGACGTATATATCCGTTCTGTAACCCTCAGTCCTCTCTAAATGACTTCTAAACCAGTTTGAACTATCTTGACCTTTTGAATCTTTTCTTGGATTCTTTCTACTAGCATGACTATATAATATGATTATATATACTCATTATGGTGAGTGTTGAAAGGGGAAATAATACTTCTCTACCCACCAATATCGTGATGCTCAGAGTTAAAATTTGTATTATTTGATCACAAATACATTTTAAGAAGCATAGAAAAAATATTTGTAGAAAGAAATTTAGAATTGGGTCATGTTTCTTAATGTTAAAATCATTTGTGTTTAGGGGATGTTGAATAGGTAAATGTAAAATTCCTCCGTCAATTCTCATCAATATTAAATATTGATGAGAATCGACTTATCGACGTATATATTATACATAAAAGCATTTTAGGAACTTGGAAAAAATATTTAGTACAAAGAAATTTAGCTTTATATATTTTTAACTGAAGCTGTTTTAATGCTATGGATAGTTTTCAGTCGTTAGGCGAAAGGGAATTTTTACAGGTTTTACATATTGAATGGAATACATTTTTTATCAATAAAACTTATGACTTGAACTCAGTACGAAACGCATTAAATGTCAAAAGTACTAAACAAATAACTAGTTTATGAAGATAGCATGAACACATAGTCATTACTTTGAAATTAACATAATTTGATCATAAAAAATGTATTATGTTAGTGATTTATATATGAGGAATATTCAAAAACAAAGAAATTTAGAATTAAGTCATAATTTTTAATGTTAAAATCATCGGTGTTTAGGGAAAGTGAAATATGCTTAAGATGCATATATTTAACCTCAATAAAACTCCGATTTAGTATTTCAAAATTCATCAATGATAATACCCATCAATATACTGTGAGGAACTTAGTAAACGTATTTAGTACAAAGAAATTTAGAATTAGGTCTTCCTTGATACAGGTAAAAATTTTCAGTTTTGAGATTAAGTGGATTTCTTACACGCTTGAATAAAATAGATGTAACTCAATAAAACTTTTATTTTCTTGAACCCGCTTGGTACAAAACCCATTGAATATTAAAACTGCAAATATAAAAAATATGTTTTTAGTCATTGAGAGTAACTTAGAAAATAAGTCAGCATAAAAAAATTTATAACTAAATCATGTGTTTTAAAATATTACTTAAAGTTTCCTGTTATTAGATGAAATGGAATTAATTTACGCCACGTAAATTATACGAAGTTAACTTTAATTGAATTTAGACTTAGTTGAAATCAGTATATAGAAACCAATGTTTAAATTACTGAACAAATAATCAATGTATAATAAAACGCTCGTAGATTGCATGAGCATACAATCATTGTATTCAAATGTGTATCATTTGATCACAAAATATATCTCAGACTTAGGAAAAAATAGTAATTGAAAAAACTTTAGGATAAAGTTATGTTTTTTCAATATTAATGAACGTTTTCAGTTAATAGGTGAAAACGAAATATATAGATTACGTGCCCGTGCGAGAATTCTCGCATGTACAATTTCACCCCACCCCCCATCCGTTGTAAGTGTGAAAGATGTAAGCGAATTTCTTTATATCCAAAATATCAAAAAAGTTTATTCAATCAATATTTACAACACTTCCTCCTTGAGATCACTGTTTACAAAACTTCCTTGAATACAACATTTGAGGTAACGATAGTCTTCCATGACAGCCTGTTTGTCTTTTTCCTTGATGGATACAAAAATATTAGAAAAAGCCTTTACTCTAGAGAAAGATACATATAGTTATCCATGCGAGAACACAGGATCGGGCAAGTACAATCCTGCCCTTTGCAATATTTGACCTTGGGCTTTATTTATGGTCATAGCATAGGCAATTTTAATTGGGAACTGTTTTCTGGTCATATTGAACGGGATAGTCGGATCTGATGGTGTTAAGAGATATTCTTGGTATGACAAGTTTCTTCTGAATCGATAAGTTTTGCAGTAATAGTGAATTCATTCAATTGAGTAATGACCATTCTCGTCCCATTGATAAGGCCTTCTTTAGCGTTAAGGTTTCTGATAAGCATGACAATTGTAATTTTCTTTAGCACTAATTTGTGAGGTGATAGGCCGGAATGATTTATACTATTGAGGAATTTGATAGGGTAAAATCGTTCCTCAAAGTTTTCTTCGCACTGAATGGAATCACAGCTGTAGTAAATTTTAACTTCGCCTTCAACAACATTTTGAACAACGTAATCGTTAATCTTGTCGCAATCCTCATTTTTAGGACACAGAATCGCATGACGTAGGAACTGCGTAACGTTACCTTCATTTATGACTTGAGTATCAAAAACTCTATGTACAAAGTCACAATCCTGAACATAGCAATGCTTACGAATTTTTACTGCATCTGGCGATATTTCTGTTTGAATTTCAGGTTCCCCGTTCCCTAACTGTAAAAGTCAATTGCTAAAGGTTGGATCATCATTTGCTCTCATATTTTGTGTCAATTTTCTAGTATGAATGGTGGACCACAGAGGCGATTGCTTCACGTTACTCTAAACAATGGTAGTTCTGTTGCCGTGTCTTACAACAGGGAGCACCTGTCTGAAGTCTCCGCCGAACAGAACAGTCTTTCCTCCAAAGGGAGCAGTGCTGTTGCATATTTCTTTCAATAGTCGATCCATCACGTTCAAGGCGTCTTTGAGGACCATGGAGATTTCATCCCAAATAAACCAAAGAAGCTTTACGGATGACGTCCGCTTGCTTGGAATGACCTCGGATGCTTGATACTGATGTATTCAGGATTGGCACTGGCAATTTGAAGAGTTAATGTAAAGCACGTAATTCTTCCCCCAAAAGGCCTAATAAGGTTATCTTAACTCTCTAGAATTCACAAAAATTGTTAATTTGTATATTTTCTCTCAATTTTTTTAAATCTTAACCTCGCGTGGAACATGCGTCGTTTAATATCCTTACATCATCAAATCACATATTCATAAATTATTGATATTATGGAAAGAAATGAAAAACCAGTTCAATACATAAATAATAATTCGTCGCGTGTAAGAGGCGTAAAAAGGATCTATGCTACAGAAATATATAGATGATGAAAAAAAAATGTTTTCCGAGTAATACTGGTAAAACAATTTTATTGGAAAGTTGTTTTTTCATCAACACTGGTAAAACAAATTGGTTTTCCGAGTACTACTGGTAAAACAATTTTATTGGAAAAGTTGTTTTTCCATCAATACTGGTAAAACAGAGTTGCGTACTGCAATCGTTTTCCCATAGGAATAACACTCAATGTTATTCCTATGGGAATTTTGAATTGTTTTTAGCCTCCCCTCTGCACACCTTGGAGAAATAGAACGGATTCGTCAGTGCTCCGGGAAATTCTCTCTTTTGATACCTCACTTGTTAAGATTCGTCGCGTGTAAGAGGCGTAAAAGGATCTATACTATAGAAATAATATAGATAATGATGATGCTTGAACTATGTTCAGTCAACATCAATTAAATATCGATTCGGTTTTTACCCCCATATTGGTTACCGTATACATCTATTTAATGTTAAAACTATTGAACATACCTAAATTTACACATTAAAAAGTACGTACATTATATGCATATATTGTGTTTATAGTGACAATTCTATCATTCGATCCCAAAAGTATATATTCTATTGCATCAAATATACATTATTTTAGATTTGTGTTCAAAAGGTGAAAATGTAAAAGGCAGTTAATATCATAACTGTGTTGGCTTTTAAATGTTGTCTGTTCTTAGGGTGGTTATTAAACATCGAGTACCGTTTTTCAGACTGGAAAAACGAAAATAAAGCAACTAACAATATTTTCTATGGCATTCTACTTTATCCAATAAGAATGAGCCCGAGAAATTCCGCATAATTCTTTTAAAACTTTAATCGGACATTTCAAGAATAAATCATTAGCAACAACTGAAATAAAATCACCATCCACTTAATACACATAACTCTTAAAGGTATGTTGGTTTAGAAAAGTCTGACATTAACATGTGTGGTGTGACAACATTAGCAGGTGATATGTTTTGAAATTGCTAGTCGCTTGATTAGCAGTCTGACCCTCGATTCAACAGGTTCAGTGTTCGAATCCTGTTTAAGTGAATGTTTGTAGTGTTTTGGAGTACACTTTCATCCGTAATCCTGGTCTAATTATCCCTCGTGTATAACCTTAGAGAAATAAATCAAACCAGTGCTGCAGACTCAATTCAGAATCGTTTTGACTCTAGATTCAAGATCGGGGGTAGGAGTACGCTTGTTTCAGACTCAAAATTATATTCCAATTAACTGTTATTGTTTTTGTGTTAAAATAATTTAAATGATTTTAAAACACGATAGAAAATTTATGCATTCGTGTTTAAATGATGCACAACAAAATTAATTATTACAAATTTAGAATTTTCATCATAAAAACATGTTTTTTGCACGATATATATTAGTTTTTTTGTTTTTAATTGTATTTAATCCCCTCTTAAAAAAATTCAAAATTTATTTTTCGAATTTTCTTATCGGATTAATTTAACTGGAGTCAAAGTTTTTATTGACCATAAAACAAAAACATCGCATCACATTCAAATATATTACCAAACTTTAAAAATATTAATGAGTTGTAATTGGTTTATTAATATTCAAATTTAGGAAATTTGTATTTTTTCAAAAGTTTATTCATTAATTCCAATAACTTAATTAAATATTATGAGCTAAATTGGTAGGTATTATGTGATGTGATTATACCCGTATGACAGTATAAATTTATTTCGATAAAATCTAATGCTACATTAGAATGAAAGTGTATTTAAAATTATTTGTCTTTGAATTCAAAAATTAAGAGGAAGAAAATTATCTAGGTTCTTATTTTCCATCAATTAAAGTTAAAGAATACATCTCCAAACGCTTCATTAATTTGTATTTTACTATTTTAAAGCTCAACACAAAAGGAAACGCAATTGTGTGAGTCGATAGTTCCTCTTACAAAGTTAAAGATTAAATTTGCCATGGAAACCAAATATTGAATACCAAAACAATAAGTAGCATTTTGTTTCAAAATTCGTTGAGGAGAAACTAATTTTTTTATGTATTAATGTATCTTGGTACAATTAAAAAGAAATTCTATTTGGGTTTGATTTGATCTGTTACTTTTAATGGAGTAATTTGATTTTGAAGGCAAAGTGAGGCGTTTGTTTTCATAAAGTATTTTGGTTTCTATTTTCTCTATTGTGTTACTTTAAGTGATTGAAATAGAATATTTAATTTAATTAACAATACACATACAGGTGAATTTTCTCATAATAATATGTATTATGTTAAAAACCTACCACACGGAAGGGTTATACTTTTAAAAATTATTTTTTTAAGCTTAAATTTTGAATCCCGTTATTCATGTTTGGAATCCTAGTTGTTTTATGTGAGACACAGAATTAACCCGCATTACTTTTGTTGAATCATTCAATGAAGATTGAAAGTAATGCAACTCAAAATGATATAAATAACATTTTAATTGCTGAAAGTTAATTATTCTAGCCTCCTAATAAACATTCGTTGAGAGCCTAAAGAACGTTGGTGAGAGGAAATGCACCAACCTACAAATTCTGGAAAGTAGGATTATAGTTGTTTGGTTAGGTTGGACTTTACTTCGCAAGAGCCATATTTGGCGGTCGAGCCAAACAAGTCCAAGAATGCTTCGCACACGCAAAAGAATATATGTGTTGTGTATCGTGAGGGTGCCGTTGACGATTCCACGTGCCGTAAGTGGTTCAGAAAGTTTCATCACCTGGATCAGTTCTTAAGCCAGAAACCTCAGAACATATTAGCGCGGGATTATTCAGCTACCGGTGAGATGAAGAAAGGTCATAGAACAGAACAGCACATATTATATTGATTAAATGTAATTTTTAGTAAATAAAATTTTTCTTCAATTTTTGTCGAAAAACGGGACGAATTTTTCATCAACCTAATATATCGCTTGCTAAGGGTAAAAGGAAGCTTATACAGCAAAAAACATCGAGTAATAAATATCAAATACACTAAAAATTTCATCATACTATATTTTAAGCTTATTTTCTCCACTTTTTCCAATATTTTTGCATAATAGTTGTGAAATTATTTTTTAAAAGTTATTAATTATTATTTATTAATTTATTAATTTAAACCCGATTCCATGAATATCAAGGTAGGTAGGTAGTTGAATTTACGTCGCAACGGAGTAATACAAGGGGCTATTGGTGACGGTCCGGGATCAATCCCGAAGTGTGGATATCAAGGAAAATGTACCTTTACATTTAATGATTGGCTCTGGTATCCAAAATTCTTTAACTGATCAGAAATTGATGACGGTGATTTGGGGTCACTAGTACGCTGTTTCAAAAAGGGTGCTGGAGACTCTACATTACGGAAAAAATAAATAGTATATTTCAGATTGAGATTTTATTTGAAAAAAGTTTCTCGACATAAGACAAAATTAACGATACACTTTTTATTTAACAAAAAATAACGTTAATTCTATGTTTTATGACGAAGAGCCATTACGAAATTTAGATTTCTACCTAGACGTGATTGTCTTTTGTCCCACATACACCACATGAATATTTTTCTAGCCCTAATTACCATCTTTGTGGATTTCATGCACAGGAATCATATTCTTTGCAAAACACTCCAGTAGTTTAGTTTGATCATTTTGGGTTTGTTGATTGGATTTTATGACGCAAGGTAGGACCATATTTAGCCAATCTGCGCCAAGCACAAGACAGATGACGCCAAGTGATGATTATGCACGTATAAGGAAAGTTTTACTGACACAGAAAAATAAATACACTTGGGTAAGTTACAGGAATCGAACCGGAAAATATTGGGAGACGAGAGGCTCACTGGAGAAATGACTATTGTATTCGATGATTGTTTGTTTGTTTCCTACCTTTTTAGTTCTTGTGGCTTGCTTCTGTCAACTTCCTGTCTTCGGATATAAGAAAAAAAATTTTCTATGAATGATTGCACATAAGATACACCCGGGAAAGAAAGTTTTTTAAGAAATTAATTTTGATGATAAAAAAAATCCGCCTTAAAAATACCGACAAGAAATAGCGTTTTTAAAGCCCCATACAGAATGTGTATGAGGTCTAATTCTCTAAAAATCTGATTACGAAAATCATTTCTTATACCTTCAATCGATCATCAGAAGACATAGAAAATTGAAGACATGATCATCTATGTTTGTATCTTTTTTTGTCTTTGTGGTTTGTTTCTATCAACTTCCTGCCATTGGAAATAAAAAAAATATCTGTGAATGATTGTACGTTAACTTTACTCCGGAAAACAAGTTTTTAAAAATAGATTAATTTTGATGATAAAAAATCCACCTAAAAGACACCGACAACAAATAGCCCCACACATAGATTTTAAAAGTCCACACAGATTTTAAAAGCCTCGCACAGAATGTGTATGAGGCCTAATTCTCCCAAAATGTTGATTCCGAAAATCATTTCTTATATCTTCAATCGATCATCAGATGAAGACAGAGAAAATTGAAGACATGATCATCCATTCTTCGTTCAAAAACGTTGAGCAGTATCTCACTGCATAAAATTCTCATTCCTCACTCTAAATATATATACCCCTCGCGTTAGGGAGGTTTTCCTCAAATCTTTCTTGAAAGATCAGGCTTCCTCGAAAAATCCTCAAAATATTTAGCATCCTATTTTCCTCGGCGCTATATTGTGCATGCAGAATTCGTATTAAAATCGGGAAAACAATGTCCGGGAAATGAAGTCGGTGCGAAAAACAATTTTTGAGTTTTTAAATAGGGAAGTATCCGTGCAATAATATTTCAGTTTGTCCACTGTTAAGCGTATAGACAGTAGTAACGGACTACAAATCATTGCCAGAAACCGACCAACGGGAGGCTCCGGAATCGGTTGCCATGGAGACGTCAAATCCGAGACAGATCTCTCGCGTGCTGGGTTGCCGGACGGAGGAGAGGGTTCGGGAATTTGGCGATGGAATTCGGAGACAAAGTGTCGCCAAAAGTTTTCGAATTGTTTAATTCTATTCGATAACGTTAAACTTAGACAAAGCTTTGTAAAGCTGATATGAAATGAGTATTGCCTGTTTTAAAGTTTACTTATCTTACTGTTTTATACATATAATAGATCTAAGATAATATATAGGCAGAAAAAGGACCATGGCGTCTATTTTCCAAGCTTTTATTATCAGATGATTTACTAATTTTTATTTTTAAATTTTTAATGCAGCGTTCAAAAAATACTTCCAATGTTTAGATTCTTTCAGAATGTATTGACAGGAGGATATTGACCCTTTTTACTATTATAACTTTCGTTACCTTGAAGTGATTGGAGAACATAACTCAAAATCACCGAATTCGGGTATTGACCTTTTTTACCAAGGTACTGAAATATATGTACACTAAAATATATTATGTGTGTTTGATTTTTAACATTTCTTAAAATCTTATCAGGGATCAGAACGAGTATATAATATTTACATTATAAGAGAAATTCCCAGCATAGTGCAGGCTTTGTGGTTTAGCGTTAGAGCTTCTGCTTTGAATTCCACTCTCTGTCTAGGGAAGTGGAATTCAAAGTTAAAAATAAGTACCAGAAATTGTATTTAGTGCCCCATATTTCAGCACGGGAAAACTGAATTTACTAGACTGATGCAAATGCAGATAGTTTTATGAGCATTCATTTTGTAATGTTTCAGTTTGCCAGAAACGCGTCACATGTAGTTACAAATCTTACACTTTAAACAACCTAACTACCCAAAACCAACATCACTATCTATCTATCTTCTCTCTCTGATTAGTCACATTACATAAATCGTACAAAATAAAATAAATCCTTCCAAAAGAATTATTAGACGCGCAAGGGAGACTGGATAAGTATTTAATGCTTACATGTCACATGTAGGTATAGCTCTTGAATCCGTGCCAGATTTTGCTATTTCCGTGTTAAAAAGATAGTTAGGAATAAGCGGTATAATACAACATATTAAATAAACTGTTATTTATTTAAAGAAAGTCATTTTAAGCAATGCAATGACTGAGAATAACTTATTTTGAATCAATTCAGATTTTTTCAGATCACTTAAGAAAGTTTCAAGAACATGAAAAACATGATCATCATGAACATAGCGTACCTTGTCTGCAATACCACCATAACGTAAAAAAACGAATTTCTAATTTTATGTGTAAAAGGACTACACACATGCTTATACTGAATACCTTGCCACAACTATAGATTCCAGTACTAAATTAATGTGACAGATTTTAAGTATTCAGAAACATGCATTTACAGTCTTTGATAATCATATATATAATATGATAAAAATTGTGAAAATAATGCAAATTTTAATTGATACATTTATAGTAGATCTCCGTAGAGATTAAATGTTACGTATGCATAAGACTTAATTTTAAATTCACACAATCATTTACAAATAAATGAACCATCTCAGAATTATGCTGGTACAACAGACTATCTTTTCAAGATTTAATAAAACAATGTTTTTGATCGCACACTCCATTGTGAGAAAATGTCATTTGATATTTCCTATTACTTAAACTAAAAAGGTGAAAAGATGTATGGAATTATCATTCAATATAACATCACAGAATTCAAAAATTTGGAATTAAGTGCTGATCAATTTTTTTAACTCATTGTTATGCTTCGATTGGTTGGTAGAATCCTTTACGTCACTATCATCAACCAATCACAGTAAGAATATAGAGAATACATGACATGAGAACAATATCTTTTGATTCAACGACGCAAGTTTATATTGTTTGTCAGTCTTTCACTGCACCTTTGCGTCTCCCTTATGTTTGAATGAGGAAGAAAGATAATTTAATTTTTACAGTATCTACCTATGATGATGTGCTCTTTGTCAAACAAGCGTTTTCTAAAACTAAGTTATTGATTTTAGGATTAAAAAAATAAAGGTTTACAAATTATGATTACTTTGCGTTAAATTTAAGTTAAAAATAAAATAATTTAAACACAAGATTGGATATGTCTAGCATTTCTAAAATGGTAATTATAAAATATTTAGATCAATAAATCTCGCTATTGTAATCGGAAACATCTATTTTCAATTAATATCTGAAAAAATAAATTTCGAGTACTCTTAACAATGGCCTAAAGTGGCACAAAGACCTAAAAGACACAACTAAGAGAAAAAAACCACCACAAACAGATACGCTAAAGTCGCCAACATGGCGATAAGCATCACAAAAACGCACTCCCACGCATTCCAAGACGCCTGCTCCGTCCAGGGGGCTCAGATGGGCTTCAATCCAGGGGGCTTATGGGTAATGTGACGTGGATGATTCAGAGTGATGGGGGGAGGGTGCGGGACTGATGGGGCTGCGCTGCCATCCATAAGCCAAGCCCTGTGATGTCACATGGACGCGCACAGACATGTCATTTACAAAAGTTCTACCCAGTCACACATGGATGGGTGTTTTTTGTTTCTTGCTCCGTGTTCGTCACTCTTGAGTTTTTCTTTTCCGTCCGCATTCTTTGATGCCCACTGGATATTGGGAAAACGAAACCGGTGTGGTTAATAGGAGACATCGTGTTCGAGGGGGTGGTGATTAAAATCTCAGGGGAAGGAGGTACTAAGTGGTTTGATGTGGCATTTACGTGGCGGTTTGAATAACTGGGTTTTCGATTCGATTGGTTTTTAAAATACGTAGAGAAATATGCTTGCTACAGCTCATTGACTTCAAAGACAACGCCAGGCGAGGAAATGGAATTTTTCGGGAGTATAACTGAGAAATGATACTGATAATGGTACTGGTGTAATTATGAGCAGGATGGAATTATTTTGTCCTTCAAACTTCACAGTTGATCCCCTTATCCAATATCATCTTCATTTCCAGAGCAAGAAGATTGTAGGGCTGATACAAATCTGAAAATGAAATTTTTTGCGCGTGTGAAATTTATGTACAAATTTTGTGATGATGATGAATGTTGAACATTTGTTTTGGAATCTAAACAGACCATTGTGGGTCAGCTGACTTGCTCACTGTGTTAACAACATGCTAGTTGTAGGCGGCACAGGTTCGATTCCTGTAACTTACCTTTGAGTGTATTTCTCTCTTCTGTACTTCTGTATCAGTAAAATTTTTCTTATGTATGTATGTTTATTTCTTGATGTTTTTTGTACTTGGTGTAGCTTGGACAAATATGGGTTTTGCGCTACAAAACTCAATCGAACAATCAACCAAACCTACCTCATCTCTAAATAACTGCTGCCATTCATAGCCATGTCTTAACAGGAAATGGTTGATTCCTCGTAGTTCCTTTGTCCTTCGGTGGTCAAATTCCATTTTGTCGACACTTTCGCTAGAGTGGAGGGACGATCTCACCGACCCACAAGCACTGAAGTTTGTTTCGGTGTTGTGCGAAATGGTTGGTTGGTTTTGGGGGTTTTATGGCGCAAGGACCATATTTGGCCATGCTGCGCTAGACACAATACAATACCAAGTAATTGACACACACACAGTGAAAGCTTTACTGACACAGAAGAGAGAAATACACCCAGGGAGGAATGCACCTGGCAGGAATCGCAACTGTGCCGCCTACAACTCGAAGGTTGATAGCGGAGTGGACAAACCCACTGAGCCGCGACGGCCCAGTCCGAAATGGAAAAAGGTACTAGTGAAAGGGGTCATGGTTTGTAAAAAACATGAGGTAGCGTCCTATCTTGGATCGCAGTGTAGTAAGATACTGAGGGAAGGACATCGGGAATGTTTAGTTGGAAGCGAGCACTGGCTTGAATACATGACTCATGTTACTTTCAATTATACACTCTTTTATCGTCAGCGTACCCCAATCTGCCATCCCTGTCCCATTGTCCGTTTTGGTGCTACGTTACGGAAAAGGGTGGAACTTTAGAATTGGAAGGTGACCTCTATGTGGAAGGGACGTCCCCTTGCTTTAATATCTATGTATCTTTCCTTTTCCTGCGGTCAAAGATCTAAAAGACCGAAAAGAAATCCCTCGATACAGTAGCTATTGTAGCGTAGTTAAGTTAACTATACACATCAATCCAGTCTTTCACTAGAGATTAATGGAGAATTCGTTTGCAAATCTACTAAACTAGATATACTGATGGGACTTCAGCCTCCCCCTGGGTGCACTACAGAGCAAAAGCATAACGTAAAAAAAGAAGGAAGTATTGATCTTTAGCAGTTGTAGAGAAGACGAAAACATCTTTTAAGTTTGTGGACTCCAGAACAAACGCATGTGTTGTTTCTTTCCCATGAGAGGCATTTTCTGTCAGACTAGAAGTAGAAGAGGCGGCGAAACGTGTTTGTTTTGCGTATTCGGAACGTGAATTCGATAAAAACCACTTCGTCGATAAAAAAAATTACAAAGGAATTCCGTATTGATATATGGTAGTTGATTGGTAAACGCCAACTAGAATAAAAGTCAAGAGTTGTCAAAATGGTAATAAACTACATTTTAGAGTAAACGCGATATGCATTATGAGAAAGAATTTGGGTATCGGAAGTAAAATCTTCACATTACATCTGGGGTTTTTTTACACTAAAAATCCTTGTCGTATTTGATTAGATTCATCTATAATTTTGACTTCCTTTGTGTATAAATTTTTAATTTCAAACAAAATATTACTTTTTATTTAATAAATTCATTTATAACCGAAAAATGTACAAAAAGCCCCACTAAATTTTTGAAAACAATTAATAATAAAAGTTTATCTTTACTGCTACAAAGCATATGCACAGTATTTAATTTCTTATAAATATTAAACGTTTAATGTATGAAAGATATTACATATACCTGTGTAGAAAAAGACAAAAACTATTTAAGACATTAAACTACTTTTTAACCACTAATAAAATAGAAAAAACTTGGGGATATATGAAAGGAATTAAAAAAATCTTTTGCTCAGTCAGACTTATATTGTTTTCCATTTCAGAAAACTGCAATAATCGAGATTATAAGGCTTGATGCTTTATAATTGACACAACGTGTACCAGCGGATGAAATGAAATTTATATAGAACATTAAAGGTAAAAGCAGTATTTATGTGTCGAATTTGATATACTATGCAGTGAAAGATAAAAAGCCAACATCACAATTAATGGTTAACTTAAAAAATCATAAGCGACAAATAAACTTAATTCATATGTTAACTAATAAAATTAATTAAATTATCAAAAATAAAATATTTTCTGACTTTCAATTTTGCGCATTTAATTTATAAGAAATGAACCTTTACATTTTAAATAATAACAATGAATAAAACAAAATATAAAAGTCATTAATTTTATTCTAAAAATATGTTACACACAAACGTTAAACTCTTTACATAAATTACGGTCTGAAAGAGCAAAAGCAAATTAAGGCATGGAAAACGCACTTTAATTTTTCAGCTAATCGAAAAATGGAGGAACTTAAGGCAAATCAAATAATGCACATGATGTATTAGAGGATGAAATATGCCCACTAAAAGCATATCTTATCTTTCACAACCAATAAACGAACTTGCTTTCCTATGATTCAAATTGCATAGAAGCATGAAAAACCCTCGAACAAAAACCACTACGAATTTCCTCTCCTTCCCCAAAAACCATCATTAAACCACCATTAAAAAAATTCAAACTCGCTCCCTTATCTCCCAGGTAATTTC
Organism: Meta bourneti; assembly: GCA_933210815.1. Taxonomy (NCBI): domain Eukaryota; kingdom Metazoa; phylum Arthropoda; class Arachnida; order Araneae; family Tetragnathidae; genus Meta; species Meta bourneti. The sequence continues at coordinate 66,978,344 of OW119928.1, forward strand.
CACATGTTTTCTTTTAAAGAACCTTCTATTAGACACTCCGGTGAAGGGGAGCTCTTCCTTTAGTTTTCGTTCCAAGCAAAAATATTCCTTAAATACCCAAACTCGCTCCTCTTTGCGTACCGTATAAATATAAAAGGTACACATGCTCTGAAAACCTCGACGAAAAATCCCCGATCTTCCAATCATCACAGAGGCTTTGCTCTATATCCTTCCTAAAAAGATAGAGTCACGGAACGAACTATGACGCAGGTCTTTAAAAAAAGGGAAGACAGCTGTATAAATAAGGAAAGGGGAGGCATCGTGATTGACCACGGCAAGGAAAGGAGGAAGAGACACAGATAAAAATTTGTATAGCTAAGCGACTTTGGAACCCTAGCGATTGAGTTACTGGAGAAACAGGCAGGTTTATGTCACACCCTAAATTCCACGACTGGGTGGGAGGGTTTTTTTGTCTGATAAACAGCAGTGGCGTTTTTTGGGGGTTGTTGTATTTATCTATTGATTTTCCACCCTGGAGGAAAATGTTTTTGGTGTGAAAGGACGCGTTGAGCTGGATTGACGTTGCGTATCGAGTTGGCGTCTTGTTTTATTCTGTCTCAAGGATGGTAAAAACTATTAGGGTTTGATTCTGATAAGGGAATGTCAATGTATGAATGGATGGGTTCGATGACACCTACTGCCAAGTTTGGTCTTTTTGGGGTTGGTAATATTCGGGCTTTCTTTTAAGTCTGCTCTTTCCCTTAGGGACTGATCCCGGACCATCTCAAATAGCCCTTTATGTTGCTCCAGTACGACGTAAATTTAACTACAAATCAACCATCCTTTAAGTCTGCGTGTGAGAGGCATTTTCTGTCATGCTAAATGCAACTGATGGTAGTGTTTCTTGGTCAACCATGTTTTCTGTACTTATTCTGAACGTGACGCCACTTGTCTTGGTTTTCGAATACGATTTCAACTCTTTGACAACACAAATTCCAAATATATTCCGAATTAATTATTTGATAGTTATTGATTGGTCAACGTCAATTAAAATAAATGTCAAATGTCGCCAAAACGTCTCTTAGTTGCATTTTAAGTTAACCGCAATATTTATCATGTGAGAACATTTGAGTAGCGCAAGTAAAATCTTCGCTCTCCGTCCTGTTTTGTTCGTTTACTCTAAAAATCCCTCTCATTTAACCTTCCTGGCGGTTGTCTGGACGAAGTATCTCATCATTAGCAAATATTATCAGATCATGGTGGATGAGATATCTCGTCATTAACAAAATAGGTCAGATCTTGATGGACGAAACATATCGTCGCATAACATCAGCGCAAAATTAATTGCTAATATCTATTGATGGCAGTGACTTTACTCACTTTTCATACCTTATTTAAATCCTGTACAATGAATATAAGCATTGACGTGCTCATTTCATACGCCCATATAAAATAAATTTAGCCAAAATACAAAACGGAATTTTGTTCTTTTTTTTCAAATGTACTCTTCTCTCCGTGGCGCTACAGTCCTCGAAGAACCATGGTCGGCGGTGCCCATCCTGCTTACGAGACCTTGGGGTACCGAATGGCATTTTTGTCCCTGTCAGGGGGTCGACCTCACGCGGGGAACCCCAGTGTTTGGTTCCCAAGCACGCTTGGTGCTCATTTTAACGACCTCAAAGGCTGAGTTGACTTTGCCCATCGAACTACGAACCTGTGGTGTGGCAGTGCGAAGCTCTCCCACTAGACTACCAGGCCTCAATGTACTCTTATTGGTGTTAATTCATATTTCTAATACAGTGGATGATAAAAAAGTTCACACCTCACACACACACACAATCATGTTGTCATAATTAGCTGCTTCGAGGATCTAGCTAGTGAGATGTTCCGCAACAAAGAAAAATCATCCCTTTAAAAGTACATTTCTAAAGTCTATAGACACATTATTACGTCCCAAAACTTACCCACTTCTTATGCATAAACTAAATGCAGTAGAGGTAATTTAAGCTATACAAAAATGATTATACAGGGCGAGTCTAAATTATTTTTACAAAATAAGAGGGGTGATAGTACCCATCCAGACGAGCAATAATTACCATGGAACATAGGGTCGCATTCCACTCTGAGAGGCAGAAAAGAGTAAATTCGAAACGCGTCGAGCATGAACAAGTCATCGCCTCTGACGTCGTTTTGTACCTGCCTACGTAGGTCTGGCACTTCTTAAATGTAACATATCCCGCACGATGGATCGGACGTGGCGGACCAGTGGCTAGGTCTCCTCTCTCACCGGACCTCAACACACTGGACTTTTTATTCTGGGGGCACATGAAATCTTAAGTGTACCAGACGCTTGTGGACTCGGCTGAAGATCTCGTAGCGAGAATCGGTGTTGCCGCAGACAAAATTAACACAACACTAGGAATCTTCGAGAGGATGCGTCAGTCATTTCTTCGCCGGCGTGAACTGTGCAACGACACGCGTGGCCGCCACTTTGAGAACTTGCTGTGAGTTTTTCTCTGATCAATAAATCAGATTGTGCAACTTTTGGTATCGTTCATTCGCTTTCCCAACACTGTTGTAAGTTCATGTTGAAATTCTAATTTTACTCTTTTTTGCCTCTCAGAGTGGAATGCGACCCTATGTTCCATGATAATTATTGCTCGTCTGGATGGGTACTATCACCCCTCTTATTTTGTAAAAACAATTTAGACTCACCCTGTATATAGAGAGAAACCAAGCCATTTAAGATCATTTTAAAAAGTCAGTAGTAAAATTCAAAAATAAATGCAGGCTTCATATTTTACTTCTATACCACTGTTGACCTTGATTACTTATAGTACAAAGCCTACAGGGTTCTAGTCACAAGAACCAGCATATCATGATTAGAAAGGCAAAAAGGATCAAATTATTTGGTGCCGCTGTAGCCTCCGGATGCAGGTACTCGTTAAATCTGTCGTGGCGTCATCTGCACTCTCGTTGGCGTGGTGTGGAAGTTTAAAAAGTGGGGTGCTAATTCGGGTGCTGAGCTCATCATCTGACCGTAGTTCAAAATTCCGAGGCGTTGTTCTCGGAACTTTCACTTCGGGATTGATTCCGGATATAGACGTAAAATATAAGTAGACTGAGCATTTCTATTGAGAGGAGCTTTAAAAAAGTGCGGCCAATTTGAAGTCACGTGGCTGTTCTCTGAAAAATTGGCCAATTTGGTATCTTATGTCCTCGTTTGGCGATGTAACATCTTCTGTCAGGGTAGGTGTGTGAATCCCCATTTCCATAGAGTGGAGACAAAAGTGGTGAAATCACCAAAGTCTACTACTACCAGATGATCAATTAATGGGCCAATCAGATAATGAACCAATGGATGAGCGTCTTGTCCCGTCTCGTGGACTAATCAGATCAGGAATGTTAGGTTCCACCAGGCAGCCGAAAGCAATCTATGGGACACGTTACTACTAGTTTTGGTCTGTCCAGGTTGCCCGTTCTGTTGCTACAGTGCGACGTTATTTCAATTACCTTCCTGCTCCTAACAGAAACTAGCCTCGCCTTCTGACCGTGGTTCAAGGTTACGATATGTTGTCCTCGGATCTTTCCCATCGGGAATGATCTCGAATCGTCACCAATAGGCGTCGTGTTGTTCCAGTGGGATGCAAATTCAACTACCCACCTATGTGGTGAGTTACCGACACGTATCCTGAAAATAACTTCCGTTGGTAGGTAGTTCGATTAACGTCGCTTTGGACCAACGAGCAACACAACGGGCAATCGGCGACGGTCCGGAATCAATCCCGAAGGGAAAGAGCTGACAGCACCTCGTAAATTTGAACTACGGTCAGATGACGAAGTCTACGCCTGACCTGACACCCCACTCTTCAAAACTTCCACACCATGCCAACTAGAGAACATTTCTGGTCACGACAGATTTAAATTTCATCAGCCCAGACTTTACAAGAGTCTTTGGTTGAATCAAATTTCGAACTCGCAACCCTCCGGTAGCAAGCCCGTTATTCTACCATACGGGCTTTACTATGGTCCGAAATAATTTCGGTGGGGGTAAACGTCTCTTCCTGCTTTTTATTCTAATTTAACGACCGTAATGCTAAATTAATAACGCTTAATCATTTTTATTTACAGTTTGATCGTTTCTAACATTTATTCTGGTGGGAGTTCGAGTCCTATGGACTTTTCCTCTGCATATCATCAGGATCACTCATATTTACGCGAGGGGGCGCTGTAGCCCAGTTGGAAGAGTAACGGATTAGCAAACGGAGGGTTGCGAGTACGAAACTCGGCCCAACCAAAGACCGTCGTGCATACACGGGGGCTGGTGCATGTTAAATCTGTCATAGCCTCAAATGTCTTCAGGTTGGCATGGTGTGGAAGTTTCTTGAGGGGGGTGCCAGCTCATGTTTTTACCTCGTGATCTGACCGTGGTTCAAAATTATGTGGTGTTGTCCTCGGATCTTTCCCTTGGAGATTGATCCCAGACAGTCGCCTATAGCCCGTTATGTTGCTCCAGTGCAATGTTGATTAATTACTATTACCATGCCTACGCGAATAGACGAGGGGTTTTTTTGTCGTCTAATCCACTCCTTTCCGGTTCAGACAGTCACCTAGCCCACGTATGGATTCTTTTCGCTTACTTTAGCAAGTGATCAAATTACTAGAATATTAAATGAGCGTTTCGTTAGTAAAATGTATTTGAATTTTTTTCGTTGATATTTTTTGTAGATATTTTCGACTTACTTCAGACCTGTCCACAATTTTACTACTTAAGAGCTTCACAAAACTTTGTCTTACATCGGTTAAGTTAACTTCAGCATTAATTTTTTTTACATTTCGGAGAGGGTTGCCCGCCTTCCCCCTGGGCGTGTTATAATTTTATTAGAATCCCTGGCAATGTATTAATTTCTGATTTACATGTGGCTGTCTTAAGGGGACAGTAGTTCCAAAATCGGTCGAAAAATCAATTTTTAAAACTTTAGCGTTACAAATTAATTGATATTAAACTGTATGTAGCAAAAATAATTTTAAATAAAAATAATTAAGATAATTTTTAGAAAAATTTTTTGTTTTAGAATTTAGCCGATACACTTACCAAATCAAAATTTGATTTATACATATGCAAACTATTATGTAAATTAAAATAATGACAAGAAATGAAAGTTAATGCGCACGGAAACTAGCAATTTTTGCTAGTTTACAAAAATTTTGTCCACTTTTCATCTGATAACTTCTAATTAATATCTGGCGCAGCATGGACAAATATGGCCCTTGCGCCATAAAACCCCCAAATCAACCAACCATCTAATAATTAATATTTTTAAACCATGTTTTATTTTTAGGCTGGTTTTAAAACCTAACACTTCAAATTTTAAAACAAGCGGATAAAAACTACAAAAGTTTATTATGAGAAAGTTTACTGTCCCCTTAAGAACATTATGTATTCTAGACAAGACAAGAGGCTCCTATTCAGAGAGCTAAAAATGCCAACGGAACAGTAAAATAAAATTTTAACTATTGATATGTTTGATAAAATCAATGTGCTTAAACAGAAGAAATATAATTTGAGTCGCAGATTAATCAATAGAAAGTTTTAAATATGCACCATAGCCACAAAGCACCTTAATACATAAATAATTGGTGAGCAAACAGTATGAATTAGTTGTAATAGTTAATCAACGCATATATTAAAAAAATTCTGTATTGATAATTGTTTTGTAGTCATTAATTCCATACGGAGAATTGTGAGACCCTGGGTGACTTCCTAGTGATCCAATGGGTCATGAAAGCACTGGATCTTAAATTGATGTAAAAAGCATTTATTTTTGGCTGTAAAATAATCCCACACTCTGACTCTAAGCTGCAGAGAAATAAATCTCTGCTATCCTTTTTCTATCAGGTCATATTTAATCAACGCATATCTTTAAGAAATTCCTATTTTAAGAATTCTTTTACTGTCAATAAATTCCCTACGGGTAATTGTGCGACCCTGGGCGACTTCTTAGCCCATGAGCCAAGGCAGTATTCGATTTTAAATTAATGTTAAAAAAGCATTTAGTTTTCGCTATAAAATAATTCCAAAATTTGACTGTAAACTGAAGCCTAGTTAAAAATAAATCCGTTTAAGGTCCTTTTCTATCAGGTCATATTTAAGCAACGCAGATCTTTAAGAAATTCCTATTCTAAGAATTCTTTTACTGTCAATAAATTCCCTATGGGGAATTGTGCGACCCTGGGCGACTTCTTAGCCCATGAGCCAAGGCAGTATTCGATTTTAAATTAATGTTAAAAAGCATTTAGTTTTCGCTATAAAATAATTCCAAAATTTGACTGTAAACTGAAGCCTAGTTAAAAATAAATCCGTTTAAGGTCCTTTTCTATCAGGTCATATTTAATCAACGCATATCTTTAAGAAATTCCTATTTTAAGAATTCTTTTACTGTCAATAAATTCCCTACGGGGAATTGTGCGACCCTGGGCGACTTCTTAGCCCATGAGCCAAGGCAGTATTCGATTTTAAATTAATGTTAAAAAGCATTTAGTTTTCGCTATAAAATAATTCCAAAATTTGACTGTAAACTGAAGCCTAGTTAAAAATAAATCCGTTTAAGGTCCTTTTCTATCAGGTCATATTTAAGCAACGCAGATCTTTAAGAAATTCCTATTTTAAGAATTCTTTTACTGTCAATAAATTCCCTACGGGGAATTGTGCGACCCTGGGCGACTTCTTAGCCCATGAGCCAAGGCAGTATTCGATTTTAAATTAATGTTAAAAAGCATTTAGTTTTCGCTATAAAATAATTCCAAAATTTGACTGTAAACTGAAGCCTAGTTAAAAATAAATCCGTTTAAGGTCCTTTTCTATCAGGTCATATTTAATCAACGCATATCTTTAAGAAATTCCTATTTTAAGAATTCTTTTACTGTCAATAAATTCCCTACGGGGAATTGTGCGACCCTGGGCGACTTCTTAGCCCATGAGCCAAGGCAGTATTCGATTTTAAATTAATGTTAAAAAGCATTTAGTTTTCGCTATAAAATAATTCCAAAATTTGACTGTAAACTGAAGCCTAGTTAAAAATAAATCCGTTTAAGGTCCTTTTCTATCAGGTCATATTTAATCAACGCATATCTTTAAGAAATTCCTATTTTAAGAATTCTTTTACTGTCAATAAATTCCCTACGGGTAATTGTGCGACCCTGGGCGACTTCTTAGCCCATGAGCCAAGGCAGTATTCGATTTTAAATTAATGTTAAAAAAGCATTTAGTTTTCGCTATAAAATAATTCCAAAATTTGACTGTAAACTGAAGCCTAGTTAAAAATAAATCCGTTTAAGGTCCTTTTCTATCAGGTCATATTTAAGCAACGCAGATCTTTAAGAAATTCCTATTCTAAGAATTCTTTTACTGTCAATAAATTCCCTATGGGGAATTGTGCGACCCTGGGCGACTTCTTAGCCCATGAGCCAAGGCAGTATTCGATTTTAAATTAATGTTAAAAAGCATTTAGTTTTCGCTATAAAATAATTCCAAAATTTGACTGTAAACTGAAGCCTAGTTAAAAATAAATCCGTTTAAGGTCCTTTTCTATCAGGTCATATTTAATCAACGCATATCTTTAAGAAATTCCTATTTTAAGAATTCTTTTACTGTCAATAAATTCCCTACGGGGAATTGTGCGACCCTGGGCGACTTCTTAGCCCATGAGCCAAGGCAGTATTCGATTTTAAATTAATGTTAAAAAGCATTTAGTTTTCGCTATAAAATAATTCCAAAATTTGACTGTAAACTGAAGCCTAGTTAAAAATAAATCCGTTTAAGGTCCTTTTCTATCAGGTCATATTTAATCAACGCATATCTTTAAGAAATTCCTATTTTAAGAATTCTTTTACTGTCAATAAATTCCCTACGTGGAATTGTGCGACCCTGGGCGACTTCTTAGCCCATGAGCCAAGGCAGTATTCGATTTTAAATTAATGTTAAAAAGCATTTAGTTTTCGCTATAAAATAATTCCAAAATTTGACTGTAAACTGAAGCCTAGTTAAAAATAAATCCGTTTAAGGTCCTTTTCTATCAGGTCATATTTAAGCAACGCAGATCTTTAAGAAATTTCTCTGTTGAGAATTGTTTTATAATCAACAAATTCCTGTGGAACCCTGGGTGGCTTCCAAGTGTGCCCATGGGTCAAGACAGCACTGAATTCAAGTTAAAAAGATTTAATTTTCGCTGTAAAGTAATCCCAAACTTTGACTCACTAAGCCGCAACCTGTTCAGAAATAAATCTCTGTTTACTGTCCTTTTTCTATCAGGAGAGTACCAGACCCAACAGCTTCTCAACTCCTTTTCCCCACACAGTGACACTTCACAAAAAGTCTCACACTCGAAACCATACTGCATAACTAAACAGAGCTGATGCTTCGCAGAAACGCAACTTGTGCTATCAGGAGCGAGTGTCTGTGTCAGGGGACATCAGGAAATCCTCTAACTGTCACTTTCTCTCTCTGACTGTCGCCATCCTCTTCTCGCCCATCGTCACCCCTCCAGGGGCTGATTGACACTTTGCATGTTTTTGTACTCGGGCCCATGTTGTTTGAGTTTCCACTCTCTTAACGTGCCTTCGATACAAAACGGAGAGAGATCCCGGCCTTGACGTTTAAGTCAACAAACAAGGGAGGGAGAGCCGAGCTGCGTATCGCGGTGAAGGAAAAGATACGTTCACTTGAGAAAATGAAGTCATTGTAGCTTTTTGGTTAGGTTTTAGTAGAGAGGAAGACTGATATAAGCAAACTGCTTGTTCCAGCGTTCTCGTACATTGGACAGCCTTAACCTCCTGGTGGTTGTTTGGTCGAGGTAGCTAGTCATTAGTAAAACCATTAGTAGATCTTGATGTACAAGATATCTCGTCATTAGAAGAAAATTGACCTGATCTTAATGTCGTCATCAACGAAAAATTGGTGATATTTGATGACGCTATATCTCGTCAATTGCAAAGGTGGTAGATCTTTATAAACGAGATATCTTGGTGAAACCACTTACAGGGTTAATAAAATAAAAGATACGCTCATTTGTGAAAAAAAATTGGTACTTTTCCGTTAGCCGGGCGCAAATGTCGCCAATTGTGAACCAAACGCGAGCCAAGTCGCCAAGCGAAGCGAATGACAAAACAGTCAACGGAATAAAAGTCGAAAACGTTCAACTATAAACAAATATTAAGTAAGCAAAACAAGTTCAACTATAAACAAATATTAATAAATAGTATAAACAAATATTAATAAATAATAATAATAATAAATAATAAATAATAAATAAATAATAATAAATAATAAATAATAAATAATAAATAAATAATAAATAAATAATAAATAAATAATAATAAATAATAATAAATAATAATAATAACTATAAACAAATATTAATTAATAGTAAGCAAAACACGTTCAACTATAGACAAATATTAATAAATAGTATAAACAAATATTAATAAATAATAAAAATAAATAATAATAAATAATAAAAATAAATAAATAAATAAATAAATAATAAATAAATAAATAAATAAATAATAACTATAAAGAAATATTAATAAATAGTAATGAATTCAGATAATAGAGCACATGGCCCCAAACGAACATTCCCCTTATGGTTGTAAGAAATTTGGCGGAATTCTACATTATTTGGCGATTCTTCGCTTGCGCCCGGCTAACGGAAAAGTACCAAAAAATTATTGTAGATTAAAAACTAAAGATTTTCCTATTTTATTTCCCAAGTGTACTTATCTTTTGCTTCCCCTTCAACTAGTATCCATAAGATGCTATCTACCATATTACGTTTTCAACCAGGATAAATATCTTCCCAATTATGGCAAAGACGTATTATTGAGGCCGCCGTTGCTCAGTGGGTTTTCCCACTGCGCTAGCAGGGCCGCGATAGCCCTGTTAGAAGAGAAACGGACTAGCAATCGGAGGGTTGCGAGTTCGAATTCAACCAAAGACCGTAGTGTACAAAGGGGTTGGTGTATGTTGAATCTTTCGTGGCCTCAAATGTCCTCACATTGGCGTGGTGTGGAAGTTTGGAGAGTTGGGTGCCAGCTGAGGTGTGACCTCGTCATCTGACCGTAGTTCAAAATTACATTTTGCTGTCCTCGGATCTTTCCTTTCGGGTTTGATCCCGGACTACCATCAATAGCCCTTTGTGTTTCTCCAGTGAGACGTTAATTATAAATACCTACCATATCCACTGCTCTAGCAACCTGCAAGTGAATTGTAGGAGGCGCAGATTGGATTCCTGTCAGGTTCTATTCCTCCCTGGATGTGTTTCGATCTGTGTCAGTAAAACTTAAAACTTCCAATGCGTGTGTATGTCCATTACTTGATGTCTGTCTTATTTTAGGAGCAGCATAGCCCAAAATGGCTCTTGCGCCATAAAATCCAACCCATACGTAATAGTTTATATTTAATCTTTCTATCAACTAAAAACATATCAGAGTGAACCAAAAAGCTACAATCTTAAGTCAAAGTCTATGAGTTTCAAAAAATGACTTAATAAAGACAAAAACAAGATAATAAACTAGTCTAGTTATTTCGGTTGAGCAAAATACTCACAATCACCAGGACTAATACAAACTAGAGGCAAACTCGAGTCCAAATGTAATCTAAGAACAGTGCTGCTACCTTGCTTTTGTAATTAAGCCTTTTCAGGCCATGTGTAAAGGTGGAAAAATAATCAATTAGTTTCATTATCTTGTTTTTAACTTTATTAATCTCTAGCAGAATTACACGGGGTTGAATTGGTTAACTAACTTCCGCTTTCATTAATAAATTGTAATTCCTATTCGTCACATGAAACAACTACCACACTCTAATAAAGGTATACAATTGTTAAATACACAATTTCACAAATGTAAAAAATGTCATATTTAACATTTTACATTTTTGTAGAATTTAAATTTTTAGTATGAAAGAAGTCTCTAGAGTATGCCAATTTTACCCAGAATGCGTAGAATAGTTCAGAGTATGGATAGAAATGCCTTGTATGTCATTTAAAAACAAAAGCTTTTCCAAAAATTATCATACAATGATTAAAAATGATTTTAAAACTAATTAAACCATTTACCTTAATTATAGTTATTGAAAGAAAAACATCAAATTGAAAATCCAGAAATACATCTTAAAACAGATTTTTAAAAAGCTTCCAACGAAAACTAATGAATGTATCTGTTTTTTCACAACAAAATGGATTCTTGGAAATAACGGACAAATTTAAAAAAGCAAATGATTAAAAAGTATCAAGGTATATACCCTATTGGCTACCAGTAATATTTAAAAAGGTTTTGTGTTGTATATTTTATTTATAATGTTATATTATTTTTATAGGCTCCCAAATATTCATATTTTGTTATATTTCGTAAAAGAAAAATAAGGCTAAAAATAAATAAAGTATTAGAATTTAAATTCCGCAAAAATAGTTTTTGAAAAATAATTGATTTTTCACAGCACTGGTAAAACAATTCAAGTAATTACAATGCTCAATATACCCCTTCCAGCTACTCCAAAACTACCAAATTATGGTTGGTTCAAGTAGAGTTACTCAGTTGTTTTAACATGAAACTTGCCTAAATATGTAAGCAAAGAAATTTCAAATAATGTACTCACTAAATTAAATTATGGTGTATCAACTATAGAGAACATTACATTAAAGTATGTTAAATAAATTTTATGTATTACTTGTACAAAGCACAAAATCGAACATAGAACGGGAAGACGGACAGACTAACGCAACCAAGTTCAGTCACTAAATGAATGTAGGTACTCCCAGTATGTAAAGTTTCATGAAAATACAGGGTGTCCCAAAAAGGTTGTTCCGCAATTTCTCTTTTTACCATTTGGAGATAGGTAGGCAATGTAAATTGCAAAAGTACACCAAATAAGGTAAGTAATTAGGATATGTGAATACAATTATCACGTGACAACAATTTAAGTGGATACAGTTTTTAATTTGTATACACCCCCTCTAGATAAAAATCCGATAGCAGAAATGTTCCTTACCTGCATCCCTATCGTTAGCAGAAAACTTCATTTCTGTAGGTTGAACAGTAACGGAGGCATAATGACGCAAAAAAGTTGACTTATACCGCTTGTGCACAGCTGTTCAAGCAGTCAGATTAGGGACCGTATACACAATGCTAAAAAGCATTTTTTTCGGTCAGAAAGTGCAACATTGTGCAAAGTAATGTAGTATTGCAACTGCAGATGAAAATCGCAATGAATAATAGTAGACAATGTAATCTTTAATAAAAATATTGTAGAAAAAATGGTTTAAATAAAAATAAAAGGAAATTTACAACGCATGTTCAAAATGTTTTCCATCTGCAGCAATGCAAAACTTAGCTCTTCATTTTTAGCCATCGTTCTAAATTAGATACGGCCCCCTTAAAATGGAAACTCTTGTATCTCCGTTACTATTCAACCTTCAGAAATATGGTTTTTTACTAACGATAGGGATACAGGTAAGGAATATTTTTGCTATCTCGGATTTTTATCTAGAGGGGTTGTATAAAAATTAAAAACTGTATCCGCTTAAATTGTTATCACGTGATAATTTTATTCAAATATCTTAATTACTTACCTTATTTGGTGCACTTTTGCAATTTACATTGCCTACCTATCTCCAAATGGTAAAAAGATAAATTGCGGAACAACCTTTTTGGGACACCCTGTATATTCAACCGTTTGGACGTAGTACAGACACACACATACAGACAGATGGACAGACAGACACCAAACACGCATCAGAAGGGCCCAAAACGAATAGAAAACTTGAAATGTATCGAAAATATTCAATGTACAAACACTCCATTCTTATTTATATAGATTTATTGAAAACAGTGCTTCCACGATTGTACACGTGACGATAAATCAAAGTAGATTTTTGCCGGAAGTATTTTTATCATCTTCTGGCGGTTTGTTTATATTTACCGTATTATATTACACCGAAAAACTCTCTCATATGTCCACGGTTTAGTGGGTTTGCCCACTGCGATAGAAACCTCTGAATTGTAGGTAGCGTATATTCTATTCCTGTAACTTATCCTAAGTGTATTTCATCTTCTATGTCAGTAAAACTCTTCTTGAGTATGTACCCCATCTACGTGACGTTGTCTTGCGTTTGGCGCAACTTGGCCAAATATGGCCCTTACGCCAGAAGACAACCAACCTCATACGTGGCCTCAATCGATCAGTCAACCAACCAAAAGTAGAGTTTAACCACTCTGGTTAGTTGGTTGGTTGAGTTTTATGGAGTTAAGGCGGCCCTATTTGGTGGGGGGCGAAGCTGCTCCAAACACAATATAGACTACTTTAAATAATGGACATACCCCCAAACAAGGAAAGTTTTATTGACGCAGAAGAGAGAAATACACGGAGAGTAGGATACATGAATCGAACTTGTGCAGCCTATTACTCGCAGGTTCCCTGGCGCAGCGACAAAAACACTCGGTTAGAGAACCTTAATAAAAAATGTTAGTTCGTTGTGTTTTATACCGCAATGGTCATATTTGTCTATATCAGTGTCACACAGGAAAACGTCAAATTACAGAAATACACCCTCAAGGTACTTGATAGGTAGTTGAATTTACGTCGCACAGCAGCAACACAATGGGTTATTGGTGACGGCCCGGAATCAACTTCGAAAGGAAAAATCCGAAGATAACATCCCGTAATTTTGAATCATGGTCAGAAGACGAGGTCAACACCTGATCTAGCACCCCACTCTTCAAACTTGTACACCAAACCAACGTGATGCCACTTTAGGTCACGGCAGATTGAACGCGCACCAGCCCCCCCCCGTACCCGACTGTCTATGATTGGATCGAGTTTTGAACTAGCAACCCTTCTGTTGCCTATCCGTAATTCTACCAATTGGGCTACCATGGCTCCACCCACAAGAAAAACTTTTGCCGTCACAGAAGAGAGAAATGCACCCAGGGTAAATTAAAGGAATCGAACCTGTTTCGTCTGCAAGTAGGTATTTAATGAACGTCGCACTGGAGCAACCCAGCGGGCTATTGGCCACGGTCCGGTATCAAACCCGAAGGGGAAGAGCCGAGGACAACACCACGTAATTTTGAACCACGGTCAGATGACGAGGTCACACCTGAACTGGCACCCCACTCTACAAACTTCCACACCATGCCAACGTGAGGACATTTGAGACCGTAACAGATTTAACGTGCACCAGCCTTCCTAGTACACGACGGTCTTTCGTTGGATTCGAACTCCCAACCTTGCGGTTGTTTCGTTTACAATTTGCAGGTTAATATAAAAATAAACAACTCCTTAAGCACACAAATAGAGCAGGAATTCAGAATTCACTTCGGTTAAAACCGCGATAAAATTTCCTTCAATCAGGAACAACGTCCAATCGGAGTAATGTCCCGACCGGCTGGTAGGAACAATCCGACCCGCAGTGCGAGTCATTTACACGTGCACCCGCACACGCACGCATTTCCTTGATTGGCATTCGAAAGCGGGAGAGCCCTCCGTTTCCCGTAATGGCTCAGGGGCTTAAAGCGGGATTTGGTGAGGAAGGGGCGGCCGCAATTGCCGGGCTATCGACCGCCCCGGCATTGAATACTGTGCGCGTGGGGTGGAAAATTCCGCTGCCCTTTTTCTTGCTTCGTTTTTGGAGAGGAATCTCTGAGGAAGTGGTATCGGCGGAAAGAATTCTTTTTTGAATTGGAAGCGTTAGTGATCGGTGTTTCGTCCACCCAGGGATTATTGTTTTAGGTTTAAAATTCACCCATTGATCGCTTTTCAAATGAAAGTGTCTCATCCTATGAACTCAATTTATCCATTTTAATACATTAATTTTTATTTTAAAGAATGTGGAGATCTCTTCAAGGGCTGGAGTTGTGTGATGGTGATGTCAAATGGAAGTTTGACTTATTCAATGAACTGTTTTAGTATATTCTTTTTTTAAAGCTTGTTAATGATCTTGTCAAGAGTGCGGAGTTGTGTTATGTCAAATGAAAGTGTCTCGTTCTAAGAACTTAATTTATCTATTTAATACATTAATTTTTTATTTGAAAGACTGTTAAGGATCTCGTCAAGGTCATGGAGTTGTATGATAGTGATGTCAAATGAAAGTTTGACTTATTCAATGAACTGTTTTAGTATATTCGTTTTTTTTAAAGCTTGTTAATGATCTTGTCAAGAGTGCGGAGTTGTGTTATGTCAAATAAAAGAGTGTCTCGTTCTAAGAACTTAATTTATCTATTTTAATACATTAATTTTTTATTTGAAAGACTGTTAAGGATCTCGTCAAGGCCATGGAGTTGTATGATAGTGATGTCAAATGGAAGTTTGACTTATTCAATGAACTGTTTTAGTATATTCTTGTCAAGAGTGCGGAGTTGTGTTATGTGAAATGAAAGTGTCTCGTTCTAAGAACTTAATTTATCTATTTTAATACATTAATTTTTTATTTGAAAGACTGTTAAGGATCTCGTCAAGGCTATGGAGTTGTATGATGGTGATGTCAAATGAAAGTTTGACTTGTTCCATGAACTATTTTAGTATATTCGGGTTTTTTAAAGCTTGTTAATGATCTTGTCAAGAGTGCGGAGTTGTGTTATGTCAAATAAAAGAGTGTCTCGTTCTAAGAACTTAATTTATCTATTTTAATACATTAATTTTTTATTTGAAAGACTGTTAAGGATCTCGTCAAGGTCATGGAGTTGTATGATAGTGATGTCAAATGGAAGTTTGACTTATTCAATGAACTGTTTTAGTATATTCGTTTTTTTTAAAGCTTGTTAATGATCTTGTCAAGAGTGCGGAGTTGTGTTATGTGAAATGAAAGTGTCTCGTTCTAAGAACTTAATTTATCTATTTTAATACATTAATATTTTATTTGAAAGACTGTTAAGGATCTCGTCAAGGTCATGGAGTTGTATGATGGTGATGTCAAATGAAAGTTTGACTTGTTCCATGAACTATTTTAGTATATTCGGGTTTTTTAAAGCTTGTTAATGGTCTTGTCAAGAGTGCGGAGTTGTGTTATGTGAAATGAAAGTGTCTCGTTCTAAGAACTTAATTTATCTATTTTAATACATTAATATTTTATTTGAAAGACTGTTAAGGATCTCGTCAAGGTCATGGAGTTGTATGATGGTGATGTCAAATGGAAGTTTGACTTGTTCCATGAACTATTTTAGTATATTCGGTTTTTTAAAGCTTGTTAATGATCTTGTCAAGAGTGCGGAGTTGTGTTATGTCAAATAAAAGAGTATCTCGTTCTAAGAACTTAATTTATCTATTTTAATACATTAATTTTTTATTTGAAAGACTGTTAAGGATCTCGTCAAGGTCATGGAGTTGTATGATAGTGATGTCAAATGGAAGTTTGACTTATTCAATGAACTGTTTTAGTATATTCGTTTTTTTTTAAAGCTTGTTAATGATCTTGTCAAGAGTGCGGAGTTGTGTTATGTCAAATGAAAGTGTCTCGTTCTAAGAACTTAATTTATCTATTTTAATACATTAATTTTTTATTTGAAAGACTGTTAAGAATCTCGTCAAGGCCATGGAGTTGTATGATGGTGATGTCAAATGAAAGTTTGACTTGTTCCATGAACTATTTTAGTATATTCGGGTTTTTTAAAGCTTGTTAATGATCTTGTCAAGAGTGCGGAGTTGTGTTATGTGAAATGAAAGTGTCTCGTTCTAAGAACTTAATTTATCTATTTTAATACATTAATTTTTTATTTGAAAGACTGTTAAGGATCTCGTCAAGGTCATGGAGTTGTATGATGGTGATGTCAAATGGAAGTTTGACTTATTCCATGAACTACTTTAGTATATTCGGGTTTTTTTAAAGCTTGTTAATGATCTTGTCAAGAGTGCGGAGTTGTGTTATGTGAAATGGAAGTGCCTCCTTAAACTAACTTAATTTAGCTATTTTAACCCTCCAAATGATATAGACGAGATATCGAATCCATCAAGATTTGACCAAGTTTGATAATGATGAGATATCTCGTCATCAAGATTTCGCCGATTTCTTGTATGATGATGTCATCAAGATCTGGTAAGTTTTCTTCAAAGGACGAGATATCTCGTCCATCAAGATCTGGTTGGTTTTGGAAATAACGAAATACCTCATCCATACAACCACCAGATGGGTTTTTGTTCTGATTTTTTATTTCAAATACTGGTAAGGATGTCGTTAAGGGTGTGATTGTGATGCCAAATGAAGGTGTCTTGTTCAATGAACTAGTTAACGTATTATTTTTCAATTTCAAAGACTGTTGAGGATATCCTCAAAGGCATGAAGTTGTGTTATATTAAATAAAAGTGTCTTGTTCAATTAACTTAATTTATAGATTTTAATGTACTCATTTTTTATTTTAAAGAATGTTAAAGACCTCCTCAAAGGCCTGCAGTTCCAGGGATTCTTTATACATTTATCTGTATTCATTGATAAATGAATTGATAATAATTCGATTGATCTCGCTATTAGTAACTTCACATATGTGTCTGATTAAAATGCTTTAATAAGTGTAAATGTTTTAAACTTTTGCAATGTCTGATTGAAACTGCGCCTTAAAATATTGAAAGTACTTTAAAACTTAAGGCTGGTTGATTGGTATATTTGTAACGCAAAATCCTTAAGCAGAAGGGCTTAAAAATAAAAGGAATTTCAGCTATTACTCATAGATTTACTATGTTAACCAACTAAATGGTTTGAAAGAAAGATGCCCTGTTACAAAGATATATAGCATAGACGATTAATACATCCAATGACAAATTCACGTGTTGACTGAACTGCTTTGATAAATTTTTTTTAATGTGAGTCCACATCAAAATTGAAGCTGTGCTTTAGAATCTTGAAACCATTTTAAAATTTAAGATATTTTGATTATTATATTAACTAACTGAAACTATGAAATAAGCATGTCAAACAACCCAAGGTCTACATTTTTAGATCTCATATAAGTTCTGCATTTTAAACATCTCGGCTTTAGCATTTCCTTCTCATCTACTTTGTAATGTTAGCAAATGCGATTAATTCAGTGAATGATTTCCCGTGTGTATGACTTTGTATGTTACGTGTCATTTGAGAAATTTTTACTCTGCATTGAAAAGATTGTAATTTTGACTCACCGAGAATCTTGAAGCCATTTGCAAATTTAAGGCGTTTTGTTTACAATTTATATATTTGCCGCGTAATGGAATAACAGAGATATATTACCTCGAAACCTCTACCAAAGCCATCCTTATCTTCCACATACGGGTTATATGCTCAGTGAAGTTTCATTGGCGATAATTCCCACCAATATGAAAACTTCACACGTGTTTGCGCATTATTGAGTACGTATAAGAATAGCGATTTCCATTTTTTTTCATATCCTGGAACACAAACTGATTACAAAAATTCTGCGGCACACCAAAATTATGCTTTGTTAAACTTTAAAATAAATGTATGTTTTGTTTTATCTCTTATCTAATTGTATTTGTGTATCTTTTTTCTCGCATTTTTTAAATCTATTTTTGTAATTAATTATTTTTATTCTCTGTAATTGGATATTCTTCTGTTGAGAAACAACAAAAAGTAAATAAAATAGGTATAATTTTGAATGATTAAAAAAAATAGTAATTACCAATCCTTTTTGCCCCAATGACTTTTTTAAAAACCTTTCTGAAAAAAATTATTTACGAAACTTTCTAATAAACAATAATACTCGAAATTATTTATATGGACGTAAAAATAAGGTTGTTACTTGAAATTACATGTGATCTCACATATCAAAAGTTCGAAACTAAACTTTTGAAATGAAATAAATCTTACACGATTTAAACCATTTCACCACCCGTTAGGCACACTGGGTGGAAATCGTTGTTTTGGAACATTACAACTGCTAAATTGAAATTGTGCCTCAGAATATTGAAATCATTTTGAAATTTAAAGCATTTTGGCTATTGATCATGAATTTACTTGGGTAATGGCAATTAATTAATGTCACACTAGAACAACACAACGGGCTATCGGTGACGATCCGGGATTAATCCCGAAGGGAAAGATTCGAGGATACCATCACATAATTTTGAACCGATGACGATGTAAACATCTGAGCTGGCTCCCCACTCTCTACAGGTCCACACCACGCCACCGTAAGAACATTTGATTTAAAGAGAGATTTAAATTGTGAACATTTGATTTAAAGAGTTAAATTTTTTAAAGAGAGATTCTCTGTCCAACCAAAGACCGTGTACACAACGGTCTTTGGTTGGACAGAGTTTTGAACTCGCAGCCCTCCAATTGCTAATCCGTTACTCTTCCAACTGGTCTACCGCGGCCCCTTTCAAAATGTATTTCTGAAACAATTTGTATCCCATAATTTCTAATGAACAATAATACACGAAAATATTTATACAGACATAAAAAATCACTTGAAGTCACTTGAAATTGTTAGTGAAGCACACATGTCAAAAGTTCAAAACTAAACCGTTGAAATCAAATAAATCTCACATGATTTCAACCATTTCACCAACCATCCGGAACACTGGCTTGAAATCCTTGTATTAGAACATTGCCACGTCTAAATTAAAATTGTGTGCCACAGCTAAAAAAATTTTTTTAAAAATACCAGAGTAAAGTGAAGATTCTTATAACGTTATGTTTTATTGTGGAATAAGATAATTTATAATTGTAATATTTGGTCCATAGCCAATCTAAATACCCAGCTAAATGCTAACAAGCAACTCCGGAGGTTAAATCACTCTGCAGCCGTTATAATACCTTACTAAAATGAAGTTGCAATTCTCTTCCTATGCCATTATGGAACAGCACCCGAATGATTACGAGTTGGTATCTGTGACTAACCTTTTGGGCCTTTTGGATTTGGTTTAGGTTATACCTTGATTAGAAACAATTATTGAAAGCATTTCGAAATGTAAGGAATTTTGGCTATTAATCATAAAATTTACCAAGAAAACCAAATCAACTGTAAAAAAGAAAAGGTATCACAAGGATCCACGTTTTAACATCTACACCGTAGCCTATCCTCTCCCACCCCACACAAAGCAGATATGCTTTGTGAAGTCACCATTGGCGATTAATCCCTTCCCCGGATACTTGGAGCACTCCAACCCCGGCAACCCCCCAACCTCGCCAAAGTTTATGGCCGCCGCGAAGAGAATTCCGCTTTTTATGGTCCCTTTGCCTCGGTTACGTGATGCATTTAGATGGCGATTATTCCACCTGAAGCGGTCGAATAAACTTCATCATCGACGCCCCTGGATGCCGCGCGCCCCTGCTTTTTGCTTAATCCCCCCTTGCGCCCCTCGCAGGAAGCGGGAGTCAGGGGCGGGGAGGAAGCCCCAAACCGCAATATAAGGAGAAGTTGGGCGCTAAAAGTTATGGCCATACGTGTTAGACGAAATAAGTGGCGAAATTTAAGGTGGGAGCTGTGTTGAGTCGTTTTCCTGGGGCCCCTTTAAACGAATAATTCTTTATAAAAGCCCTGGTGTGATCGGTCAGTTAAACACTACCAAATAAATCTGAAGAATGTCTTCTAAAGGGTGGGTAACGGTCCTACTCTAAAGTCTTGTAGTTGTGCTTATTATGAAAGCAATAATGAAGTCCGTTAATTAGTGAGACCTTTTATGTGATACTATGTGGCGTCTATAAACAGACCAAATAAATTCAAAGACTGTCTTGAAGTGGTAAACAATAATAAAATTTCTGTAGTAGCAACATTAAAAGAGAAAGCAAAAAGAGCAATACAAAAATCTGTTAATTAAAAATGAAATGTGATATAATGGTGATGGCCAGACGTTACAAAATGACCTTACTTGTCAGACGAAATGCACGACGACGACCACTTGACGACAATCTTTAGATTAATTTGGTCTGTTCATAAACGTCACATAGAATCACACTTATAAATATGTGGCGAAATTTAAGGTGGGAGCTGTGTTGAGTCATTTTCCTGGGGCCCCCTTTAAACGAATAATTCTTTATAAAAGTCCTGGTGTGATCGGTCAGTTAAACACTACAAAATAAATTTGAAGAATGTCTACTAAAGTGGTGGGTAATGGTCCTACTCTAAAATCTTATAGTTACGCGGTATTTGAAAGCAATAAAGTCCGTTAATTAGTGAGACCTTTTTATGTGATACTATGTGGCGTCTATAAACAGACAAAATAAATCTAGACTGTCTTCAAGTAGTAAATAATAATTGTACTTAAAATTCCCGTAGTAACAACGTTAAAAGAGAAAGCAAAAAATCCCGGACCGTTGCTAATAGCCCTATCTATAAGGGTAGGTTCATAGGTATTTAATTAACGTCGCACTAGTGCAATACAACGGGCAATTGGCGACGGTCCGGGATCAAACCCGAAGGGAAAGATTCGAGAACAACACCACGTAATTTTGAACCACGGTCGGATGACGAGGTCACACCTGAGCTGGCACCCCACCTTCCAAACTTCGACATTACGCCTACCTGTATGAATACGCAAGTAAATATCTTGCTCATAATGGAAAGTTACATCCATATCAGCCAATCCAATGTTAATAATACCCTTAATGTCAGGAATGATGCTTGGGAGATCCCATGATGCGACACTAAAATAAGATAGGATAATAAAAGTCGATAATGAAGAAAGGAGCATGGAAGGTCGGAAGTTTTATAACCTCATATGATTGATAAGAAGTCGATACTACGAATCAAAATTAAAGTAAGCTTAAAGTTCGCATGGATTCGAATAAGATGTTCATGTTTGTTAAGAATGGTTGGTTGGGTTAGGTTTTATGGCTAAAGGGCCATATTTGGCCAAGATGCGCCAAACAAGAGACAAAATCACGTAAATGGACATACACACAAAGAAAATGTTGATTAAATTTTGAAAAATGACACAGAAGAGAGAAATGCGCCTATAAGTTATAGAAATCAAACCTGCACCACTTGTAACTCACAGGTTGCTAGCGCAGTAGGCAAATTGATTGAGTCACGTCGGACTCCTATTATGAATGAAAATTGCATATACAATCCAAATCTCCAATCAAATTGAGGAAAATAAAAATTCTTCTAAATTTCTTCAACGACACAAATACAGCCAGTGTCTAGCTTTACTTAGGAGTTATCTTCCTACGGGTATCCGCAGCAACTGAACATCACATGATTATGTCATTTTTAAACCAAACTTCCCACTCAGTGTAACAAACCCACTGATCCATGGCAGCATTCTATTAAGAATGAAATGATACTCTTACCAAAAGCAAACTTTTATTTTACCATCCAGAGACATTAGCTAGAACAATACAAACTGTTAGACACAAATGCAATCCAAACTTCCAATCAACTTGAGGGAAATGAAAATTTAAACTTTCTTCAGCACCAACACTCAGGAATTATCTTCCTACAGGTAGTCAACAGCAATTGAACGTCACATAATCATGTCATTTTTAAACCAAACTCAACACGAAGTGTAACAAACCCACTGATGATCCATGATGGCGTCCTATTAAGAATGAAACGATTCTCTTATCAAAGGCAAACTTTCATTTTGCCATCCAGAGAGAGCTGGAGCAATACAAACTGTAAAATACAAACGCAATCCAAGCCTCCACTCAACTGAAAGAGCTCCAATCAACTGAAGGAAATGAAAATTTAAAGTTTCTTTAGGAACGACGCAATTACAGCCAGTGTCTATCTTTACTCAGGAGTTATCTTCCTACAGGTAGTCAACAGGAACTGAACGTCACATAATTATGTCATTTTTAAACCAAACTCCACACTCAGTGTAGCGCGCACAAAAAATAATTTGAAAAAATAAATTCCCAGCCTTAAGCCCCTATTGTTTTCCACCCACTGTGGACAGGAGAGTGATGAAACACGGCAAATCCTCCAATCTAACGCGCAGCATAGCCCATGTTTGCAAGGACACTTCGACGAACTGAGTAAGAAATCTGTAAGCGCCCCTCCCCATCTTGTTACCCGGAGCGAATCTTCCACCTCCAGTCCAGCGAAAACAAACAGAACGGGGGTCGGAACGGAAACTAAGTGCGTAGCAAACGACCAGAAATCCAAAAAATGGTTTGTTTGCATTGAATTGTGGACCGTAATCTTCCCTGCAATCCCCCTTTTCTTTTCTATCAGCGGGAATTCTATTTTATAAAAGCGAAACAAAAAGGAAAAGAAAATAAAAGGTAAGAAGAGACATCACACCTTATTCGGTCGTCCTTTTTTCGATTCCTGGAGGAAGACCTACAGAAAAGTAAATCTGCAATGATGAAAGCAAATCTCGGGAGTGAGATTAAAGCTTTTGAAGATCTATAGAAGCCTTAGCCCTCGTTCTTCCCTGCCACCCACCCTGGTTGGGAATCCTTGATAAAGAGGGAGGCCTTACGGTGTGGATTTAAGGCCCGCCGGAAAGAATGAATTCTGAGAGTTTTAGCATCGAGAAGGGCTGGGCTATATTCCAATTGACATCCAACCTTATGGGAGGTAAAGGTGGAGATCATCACTTGTATCAGTGCAGAGTAGATTGGGAAAAGTGAGGAGTTTATTTCAACAGATCGAGGCTTAATTCGTAGACGACAACTCTATTTCCTGATTTCGAATGGCGTGGGGAAGTTTAACAAAGTGGTCTGGGGCTCACGGCACAAGTAACTGAAGTGTGAAATGCAGTAAAAGGCATTCAATACAATTATAACAAAAGTAAACGTATTTGCGTATTGCAAAGTTGTGATAAATTTTACAGTTTTGTGAAAACTTAAAACAACTAATCGAGGGAAAGATCTCTTTAAAAATTCGTAAGTGGTCTACAGAAAAGCAAATCTGCAATGATGAAATAAAATCATAATGGGGGAGGATTTCTTAGTAAAATTCGTGATGGACTATAGAAAGTAAATCTGCTCTGATGAAAGCAAATCGTAACAAGGGAATCTCAGTAAAATTCGTAAGTGGTCTACAGAAAATTAAATCTGTAATGATGAAATAAAATCATAACAGAGGAGGATTTCTTAGTAAAATTCGTAAGAGATCTACAGAAAAGTAAATCTGCAATGATTAAAAAGTAAATCATAACAGAGGAGGATTTCTTAGTAAAATTCGTGAACGGACTACAGAAAGTAAATCTATGATGAAAGCAAATCGTAACAAGGGAGAGTCTCAATAAAATGCTTGAGAAGTCTATAGACAAAGAAATCTGCAATTATGAAAGCAAATCGTAGCAGGAGGTCTCAGTGAAATTCGTAAGTTATCCGTAGAAAAATAAATCTGCACTGATGAAAATCAAATCGTAGCAAGGGAGAGTCTCGGTAAAATTTGTGAGAGGTTATAGAAAAGGGAAATCTGGCAATGATGAAAGCAAATCGTGGAATGAATAAACTTATTATTCCTCACATTAAGATTCATTTAAAAAACTCTCCTGAACGGGAATAGATTCTTAGATTAGGTAATAAAAAGGTATGATTCAATTTTTTTTTACTTGTACTGCATAAACTTCTTTATATGATTTTAGGTTGGTAGTTGAATTTACGTCGCACTGGAGCAATTATTTATATGATTTTAGGAACTTGTATTTTCCACATTATAATGTACAATCATGGGTGCTTTCACTTCAGATAGTGTACGATTTGAATCCATACGATATAATAAATTTATTAACGAAATTATTCTCAACAATTTCGTAACTATAATTCGTTTATCATATTGTTGGTTTAGAGCAATTCATAAATTGAATTTTTTCATTACATGTTTTGACATGAAATGTTTATTTTGGTGATGATGAAAAATGCATTGTCATACTGTAATTTGTTGGGGAAAAATCTATGTACATAAAAATGGATGTGTGTGCGGGTGTATGTTCTCTATACAATTCTGCATCGTTTGATCAATACGCACCAAATTTCGTACACTTATACTTTAGAATCCTGAGAGCAACCTAGGCTACATATTAACTCCCATTCTATCTGTCCTAGGTGTGCAGAAGGGGCTAAAAACAATTCCAAATCGCCATAGGAAGAACATTAAGTATAAAGCGATTGCTGTACGCAGCTGTTTGTTTTACCAGTATTGATAGAAAAATAACTTCCAATAAAATTGTTTTACAAGTAATGCTCGAAAAACAATCTTTCCAAAACAAATTAAATTATAATATTTATGTTTGAACTGGCTTTTTATTTCTACCCATGATATAAATAATTTATGAATATTTGATTGATGAAAAAAGAATATTTAAAATACTTAATTTTGCATAACTTACATTTTGGAATGGAACACGAAAAACCGAAACGAAAAACTCATTGATCATAAAAGCGTAATTTTTCTACTCGGTATCTGGCAATGCCAGAATTAAGGTTTAATTTTTTATATAATTTGATTTGGAATTCTGTGTTTGTTTATTTGAGTTGACAGCGAAATGTTGCGGTCATATTTGAGAATTTCTGTTTTGTAAATTTGTGTTCTTTTTGTGATAATTCATTATTGTCTATCAATATTTTTCAAGCGTCTTTTTCGAATTTCTCTATAGAGTTCTATTCATTTCCACAACCTTCTAGAAGGTTCTACAGAGTTCTTTTTATTTCTACAAATTTCCAAAAGGTTCTACCTACACCGAGTTCTATTCGTTTCCTCGATCTTTTAGAAGGTTCTACAGAGTTCTATTCGTTTCAAAAAATTTCCAGAAGGTTCTAGAGTTCTATTCGATTAAACTTGGGCTTACATGTAATCGGGACTGTCACCAATCAGCCTAGTGACCCCGAAAACTATGGATTCGACACTAATCTCGGTCATTTTGGACATTTTATTTTTCACCCTTTCTTCTTCCCCCCCATGCCGATGGGGCTGAACTTGAAATTAAACGGCATCGGGAGTGTCACTATTCATCTCAGCGACCCCGAAAACTATGGATTCGACATTAATATCGGTCGTTTTCGATTATTTTTACGTCACCCCCTTCCTACCTCTAGGGGTGTCTTACCCCCACAGTATTTTTCCAAATAGTAAGTCATATGTGTACCAAGTTTGGTTGAAATAGACGTTCCAGAGTTATACTGTAACATACTTACAAACATACACACACATCCATTTTTATATATGGTAATTTCTTGGTATATGTATATTTCGACGAACTTTCCTTAAGTCTTTGGTTAAATACGTTGTAGTTTGTAGAATTCTGTTTCATAAATGGAAACCTTTTTAAGTAAGGTGTATATCTTATTTTAAAATGGCTGGTAAAGTTAAAATAAAGTTATTCTAAAAATAAGATATGTTACGTTAAATCAAAACAGGTAGCCATACGTTGTAGTTCAAAGATATTTCTAAATTTTGACATATTTTTATTACAAGACGATTAAAATCAATTTAATTTGCATTTGTTTTAAGGTTTCATGGGTATTATTGAAAGCTGTACTCCATAGTCAAGTAACTACATCTATCATTCTAAATTGGTACGTGGTTTCCATATAGAAACTGAGTCTCTCAATTGAAAAAAGTACCTTAAGGATTCGATTTAAAACTATTTTTTTTTGTTGGAGGAAAGCTAATATTAAGTAAGACTTTGCTGATTGTGGAATAATAACATAGTAAGGAAATATGTAAAGTAGAACTGTTGACAAATCGAAATTTTTTGTCTTAAGTAGCAGAAGGTCGAGGTTGCTTACTTGAAAATGAAACTGTTCGTATACAACCTGTGAAACATTCATTGAAAGCAGTGATTTTGTAAAAAGTGTAACCGATTGAATGTGCAGAACTATGCAACTATGTATACTATTATGTATACATAGTCGCTTTGTCTACACTGATGACATTTGTTTTAAAAACAAGCTCCGTTAATCCACGTGCGGCTGAATAGAATTTTCAAGAAAAAAAATGGGTGCTTCTATGAGTACTAACCACGAATGCCGTAACAGTTTAATTTGTCATCCTCTCACAATGATAATGTAATTCGAAAACATCGAATCCATGGTGCAAGGGTACCACAAATAATAAATATTGATTGGAAAAGTGAATGCAAGACTATACGCTGAAAGTTCCTCATTTTTACTGAAAAGGAACTTAATTGGCATTCGTTATCACTCCAAAACTCAAAATCGACTTCTGAAGAAGTCATCTCAGAAAAGGCTTTTAAAGTTTTTTTTACAGCAAAAGTGAGATGAACATGAAATGGATTTTATGGATGGATATATTATATATACATATTTGCGTCCGAAGTAAATTATAGAAGCTATGAAAAAGTTAAAACGATGTTAAAAAATATTTTCTGTATACTTAAATGATGCTTGCATTTTTCTATGAAATAGAATCAACATTTAACCAATTCAACCAGAGTAACGCCGGGTAGTTCTGCTAGTACACTATAAAAATGCTTAGAACTTTTATTTTTAACTTAAAAATTAATAGTCTTTAAATAGCTGTAAAAGTAAAAAATATTATTAGCTTATGTGTTTCTGCCCTAATCCGATAATATATTTGGGGATGTATTTAACATGCAGGTATCTTTTAAGAGTTATTTGGCTACGAATCAGAATTCGTAAAATTATTAATTTATTAACAATTTTGTAACTAATCTAAATAATGAATTATGGATAACTAAAGGTTAGTTATCAGTTGATATTTAATTTATTTTGAATATTGAGATATAAAATTTCTTATACCACTATTTAAACTCTTTAGTTAGTACTCATAATTAACCCCTGCAATACTTATTGACAAACTACGGGACGGGTTAAAGCCCCTAGAACCAAATCTTGAGGGGCTGGATTTCAAAATTACTTTTTAGTTTGTATTTTTCTTGAAAAATACTTAATATTCTAAGCAAAATATTGACCTTCTCACAGAAGCAATTTCCAGTGCTATCCGTGTAAAACGAATGATTTCCATATCCATCTTGAGCATACAATGCTTAACCCTTTCAGCGTCACGAGATTTTCCAGTAGTGTGGTATTGTTTTTACCCACAACACACATAATGACTAAATAACCACATCTATTGGCTGAATGAATCCCACAAAGGATTCTATTGGTCAAGATGTCTCACGCTGGTTAAAAGTCATACAGGGAAAACTGCAGATTACAAAGGGATATATAAGTGCATGACTGTTCAGGGTTAAAAGAGTGAACTGTTACCATCGTGTAGCGTGCTGTAATCTTATTACTTATTCAGCTATTGCTATCAATGCTATTATCTATTATTACCTAACAATCAGTACTATTATCTATTATCTACTTAGCATTACCATCAGTACTACTATCTACGTATTATCTACCTAACATTACTCTTAGTATTATCTCTTTCAGAAGAAAGAGAAGAGACAAATTGATAAAAATTCTTTTCGCGCAAATGTCTAGAGAACAGAAAGCAAGACACATACACAGGTGTCTTTTCTTATTTCCTTGCTGAAGGGAACTTAACGCTCCTGTTGTTTCCAAGGAAGGGTTGAGTTATCTCAACGAGGTAACTCGTCATTAGCAAAATTGACCAGATCTTGATGGACGAGATATCACGTCATTCGAAGAAAACGAACCAGATCTTGATCTCGTCATCATAAAACAATCGGCAATATCTTGATGACGAGGTACCTCGCCAAAAATAATTTTTCAGAACCTAAAACCCAAAAGCGCAGTCCCTCCAGGCGATAGGCAGCCAAACATTGCATCCCATTGGCGCAGAAGTTGAGCATCCAAGCCCTTTCTCCATGATATCCCGATTAACATAAGAATAGCAAGCAAAAAACCGCATCCAAAAAGGAGACAGTTGTGCCACCGTTCTAATAGGATGAAAAGGATGATCCCGGGATAAAGCGATGTTTGGATGCAGAATTAATAGCCCTAGCAAGTGGGCTCATATTTCCCCCTTCATATATTCATTTTTGCCCCATCGGGAGGGTGATGTCCGAGCAAATTCGTCCCGTCTGGTGGTTGTGCCCGTTAAAGCGGACATGATGGTGTGCGTTTGTTGTCCTTAAGGATAATGACGAGATTTAGATGTGTGTGCGTACAGGAGGGATGCGTCCTTGGGGACAACTGACGTCATACTTGTGGTGTGGTGTGTTCAAAAAATATGCAAAGGAGAAAAAACTGTAACGTGTAATGTAGTTCTTTTTGATTAGTCACCTTGTGGTGGAGTTATATGTATTTTTTTTGTAAGCAGAGTGTTCATAGATGTTTTAATATTCACTATTAGCCCTTTGAAAAAATATTTATTTATTTACCAGAAGAACAAATTAATTTTCTTGAATTCAGTTTGCTTTTGCTTAGATCAAGATTAATATTCATTAGAAATTTTGTTTCAATTTGTTACAAAAACTTTAATGTTACCATCGTATTACCACTCCAACAAAAATGAAAACTTTACAAATTTAATTTCCCAATACATAAATGAATACTTCATATATATTGAAATATGAAAATATCAATAAGTTACAGCCAAAAGGAAACGGAATTTTGCTGCACCTGTTAAAAGGCATGAGAGAAAGAACAAATACAAATGTGACCGTCTAATACCGATACACATTTTACCCATGGGAATCGTATTTTTTTAATTGATTTATTAATCGTTTAGTGTCAGTCTTCCGTACAGCGTAGTATAGTTGCTGAATGTCCTGATTAAATAGACTTCTCAGTATTTGGGATCGTGCTTCGCAAAAACCGTATCAATCGAGGTTAGGCTTCTAGTTTTCCAATATCAATAGTCTAGAGCTTTGGGTTTGATCCCAGATAGTCGCCAATAGCCCTTTGTGTTGCTCCAATGCGAAGTTAATTAAAATACCAAATACTAAATACCAATAGTCTTTAGTCCAGCCAATAGGAGCCGTAGTAGCCCAGTTGGAAGAGCAACAGATTAGCAACCGGAGGATTGCGAGTTCGAAACTCGGTCCAGCCAAAGACCGTCGTATACACGGAAACTGGTGCACGTTAAATCAGTCATGGCCTCAAATGTCTCATGTTGGCATCGT
Organism: Meta bourneti; assembly: GCA_933210815.1. Lineage (NCBI taxonomy): Eukaryota > Metazoa > Arthropoda > Arachnida > Araneae > Tetragnathidae > Meta > Meta bourneti. The sequence continues at coordinate 67,008,285 of OW119928.1, forward strand.
GTGGAAGTTTGGAGAGTGGGATGTCAGTTCAGGTGTTGTTGTCGTCATCTGACCGTGATTCAAAATTCCTAGGCGTTGTCCAGGGATCTTTCCCTTCGTGGTTGATCCCGAAACATCTCCAATAGCCAGTTGTGTTGCTCAAGTGAGACGTTAATTAACTACCTATCTACCGGCCAATAGACCTGACTGAGCACTTCAAAAAACTCTGATGTCTTCCGTGGCCATGCGTAGATTTGAAATCTCCTGCAAGGATTGTTTTGTACTTTTGATTTACGCTTTCTTCTACGGTGTCCAATACGTTAGATGATCGAGTTTGGCTTTGCATACAGCACTGTCAGTCGGACATTTTTCTCAATATATACCACAGTAGCAGGAATGTCTGTCTTGTTATTTGGAAACACCTGAATATTTCGGACAGAGATGTGGTTTTGGAAGTAATGGCTTTCTCGTCCTGTTATAACATTAATGAATTTTGACCTATTTCTTAAATTGCTAATAAATATCTAAGCATGATGCTATTGTCACAGGTCTTTAGGATGAGCCTGGACGACTGTACGTTATAATGAGCGCAATGATTCTCAGAAGGTTAATACATTCGCCGTGATTCCCCGTCAGGTAACTTGAACTTCATATAATGTTCTAGGAGTCTTCACCCTTTGCTTGCTCTCGCTCCCCAGCACCCGAAGATAGATGTGCAATCTTTATTGGTTTGTTGGTATTGTTTTGCAGTGCTCGCCTCCCTCACTAGCAATGTAATTCACCTACAGTATCAAAACATCTAATAAACACACTTTAAAATAAAAAGTATGAACCTTGTGAAATATACTTTAATCCTCCTGTTGGTTTTCTCGACGAAGTATTGCGTCATTATCCAAACTGGCCAGATCTTAATAAACGAGATATCTCGTCATTAGAAGAAAAATGAGCAGATCTTGATCTCGTCATGATGTAAAAATTCGCAATATCTTGATGATGAGATATCTCGTCATTAGCAAAATTGGTCAGATCTTGATGGACGAGATATTTCGTCGAAACTACTTGGAGGGTTAATAAGCAATGAAAGATATGTATCAATTACACATTTAGGATTTCAAGATACTGGACGGATAACCAAGAAAAAATATGGCCTAACCCCAGAAGAAACACACGGGTGTAAAATTCTATAAACATCATATTCCCTTGATATACTGTAGAAACATTTTGAGCCACTAAAAAGTTTCCATCATATAAATCACATTTATGGACACATCAATGCAATGCAATTATATATATATTGAAAGTATTCACTAAATTAACTGTTCACCTTTTTACTTTTCAGTTTCCCTCTAAGGATTTCTTTTCTTGTTGATTATACCTTCGTTCGTTTAAGTGTAGTATTTGCAGAACTTGAATTTATTCTTAAAATTACTGTTTGAAGCCAATTGTCATTGTGTTGCTCCAGTGTGACGTTAATTCAAAATACCATACCATTGAAACCAATTGCCCGTTGTGTTGCTCCAGTGCGATCTTAATTCGACTACCTACCGATTTGAAACCACGCATCGCTTTTGTTTTGTTTTAAATCCGGTGAAAAAGCTTGTATTTTTCACGGCAGATTGACGAGGTCACACCTGAGCTGGCACCCCACTCTCCAAACTTCCACACCAAGCCAAGTCAAATAAATGGATAAACACACAAGGAAAGTTTTACTGATACATAAGAGAGAAATACACCCAGGGAGGAATTAAACTTAGCAGGAATCGAATTTTTGCTGTCTACAACTCGCAGGTTACTATAGCGATGGCAAACCCAATGAACAAACCACGTTAGCTGTACAGGAAAAAATCTCGGATATTCAGATTATGCATCGGCATAAAATAGTATGCAGGTATTTGAATTTATGACGCAACTCAAAAGTCCGGGAACAATCTCGAAGGGTAGGTCGATAATTGAACTAAGTCGTATTGGAGCAACACAACGGGCTATTGGCGACTGTCTGGGATCAACCCCAAAGGGAAAGATCCGAGGACAACACCTCGTAATTGTGAACCACGTCAGATGACGAGGAATAAAATGAAAATGAGGATTTAACTTCTCCTATATAGGGGGCACAATTTGACTAAAATAAAAATAGTCCAGCGAATTTCAATATCAAATCGCAAGTAGGTAGGTATTTTAATTAACGTCACAATAGAGCAACACAACGGGCTATTGGTGACGGTCCGGGATCGATCCCAATGGGAAAGATCCGAAATTTGGAGCGGGCACTCGGGTATATATCAAATCGCATCGACTGGCGGCAAAAATAAACCAGCGATTAATCGAGTCTTGCTCCCATCGTAGCTCCAGCACCTACACCCAAATCGATTATTCCATCACGCAGTCTTAACTTCCCACTTATTTAATACAGCTTTTTGCCTAATGAAGTGTCGATTGAAAATGTTTAACGTCAATTTGTAATATTAGCAACAATCTGGAATTAGATTTAAGTAACATGCCGAATTAGATCACAAGTACCGAAACAGGTTACGAATACACTAACGACCGCTATATTTATCTTTACGAGAAAACCCTCATAGATATTCAGATTCCACATTAACAAAAATGAAAATGGGGATTTAACTTCTCCTATATGGCACAAATTTGACTGAGAAATAAAATTAGTCCACGAAATTCCGATATCAAATCGCATCTGAGGCGACAAAAATAAACCAACAATTAATCGAGTCTTTTGTTCCTATCGTAACTCCACACCTATACCCAGATCGATTATTCCATCACACGGTCCTAACTCTCCACTTATTCAATACAGCCTTTTGCCTAATGATGTGTCGATTGAAAAGGTTTAACGTTAGTTTTTAATATAGCAAGTAGAAAAGTATTTTAATTAACGTCACACTGGAGAAAAACAACGGGCTATTGACGACGGTCCGGGATCAATCCAAAAGGGAAACACCACGTAATTTTGAACCACGGTCAGATGACGAGGCAACACCTGAGCTGGCACCCCACTCTCCAAACTTCCACATCACGAAAACGTGTGAACATTCGAGGCTACGACAGATTTAACGTTTACCAGCCTCTGTGTACACGACGGTCTTTGGTTGGACCGAGTTTCGAGCTCGCAACCCGCCGATTACTAATCCAACCGGGCTACCGCGGCCCTTGAATAATAGCAACATGATGAAATTAGATTTAAGTAACATGCTAAGTTATGTCACAAGTGACGAAACAGGTCACCGAATACATTAACGACCTCTATATTTATCTTAACGGAAAAACCCTCATAGACATTCAGATTGCACATTAACAAAAATGGGGATTTAATCTCTCTCCAATGCACAATTTGATTGGAATAAAAATAGTCCACCAAATTCCGATATCAAATCGCATCGGAGGCGGCAAAAATAAACCAACGATTAATCGAGTCTTTTGTTCCTATCGTACCCCAGCACCTACACCCAGATCGATTATGCCATCGCGCGGTCTTAACTCCCCACTTACTTATTCAATACAGCCTTTTGCCTAATGACGTGCAACAACGGCCTAAGGGCTTCCCCCACTGCACTTAGAATCAGGCACACCTCATCAATCGCAACGCGCCCGACGAATGTTAAGGATCCAATCCGTTTATTCAAGACATCCACTGCACACGCATCTCATTTCACACAAGGCGCTTATGACGTTGCCAAAACGCAAGCAAAAAAGAATCGATTCATTCATTATTTCCCGAGCATCATCCTTCATTACGGAAGCAAATAGAAGATCAAGCCGCGAAAAAATGAGGGGAGAGAAAATATGAATGATACCGTCGTTGAGACAGAAAGAGGAGAAACTCCGGGTCCAAATCCGTTTCCGGGAGAGGGGGGAGGAATGCGAAATTTCCCTTTTCCCGAAAACCGCAGAACGGGAAGTGGTTCCCTTTCCCGTAACCACTTACATAACAATCTCCAGGAAAAGGGGAAAAACCAAACTCGGGCACAAAGACGGCGACGAAGTAAAAAAAGAAAGAAAACCCCCGGCCCTAACGCGTTTGATTTTGAAAACTTATCCGCATAATGTTTTCTGGAAGCTTAGAAAAGCGATACATTGTCTTCCCCTCCCCGCATTTGCAGGGGAGGGCGGGAAATTATTTAAATGAGATCACGTGACCGCCGTTTTGTGGCGCCATAAGCCCTCCCCTCCGAGCATCCCCTCCCCTCCTAGGATCCCCAAACGATCTGGATCAGATAGGGAGGGATCTGATGGAGGTTGGGGGTGCAGAGTCCGTGCATGCAGAGATACAGCCCTCCCTTTTACCTGGACAGATTCATTACGGACGGCTAATTGGCGTGGAATTTATTGCACGCCACGAACCTATGCATAAATGTGTGCGCAGTTACGGTTTCGGAGTAACTTCGGGGTGGTGGATGTATGTAGAGTGAGAGAGGCGGTCAAGTGCTTGGATACATTGGGCAGGAATCTCGTCCTGGGTTAGGCCATTCGTGGTTAATCCTAGTGTAAACATCGCGTAAAAATGTGTTATCGGGAACTCAGGTGGAATGTGTGTTAGTCAAATAAGTTAACCTTCTGAGACATGGAATTTCCGAGATGAGTTCTGTCGCTTTCGTCCCGCAACACGCATGACTAAATGGTAGGTAGTTACTTAACGTCGCACTGGAGCAACACACAGGCTATTGGCGACGGTCCGGAATCAATCCCGAAGGGAAAGTCCGAGGACAACACCCCGTAAATTTGAATCACGGTCGAATGGCGAGGTCAACTCTTGAACTGGTACACCACTCTCCAAACTTCCACATCGCGCAGCGTGAGGACATTTTAATAGATTTAACGTGCAACTGCCCCCCCTCGTACACGATGGTCTTTGGTTGGATCAAGTTTGGAACTCGCAACCTCTGATTGCTAATTCGTTACTCTTCCACCTGGGCTCTACCACGACCCCATAATAACTAAATAACCGCATCTATTGGTGGAAAGAGAATGCTTGAAAAGATTCTATTGGTCAAGAACAAAACTGGTTAGAAGTCATGCAAAGATAACAGTTTCTAGAAAAGATATATGCGTGCGAACGGTTAAAGCGGTTAATGAAAATACGTTTAATACGCATGGTGAGTACGGAAGGGTCTATGGTACTTTCGGTAGAACTACATGCCGCTATCAATAGCCGAAATTTCAAAAGTTAAAAGTTAAATTTTTTCCCTTGCAAAATTAAAATATCACATTTAATATAAGGTCTTTTTATATGTTATTCCTTGGTAAATAGACTGCATTTAAAAAATATTGTAAAATCGCGTAAAAAGTGACTCATATCGATTAATTTAAGAGAGCTAGAAAGGACTATTATGTATTTAAACGTATTGCGATGTACAAAAGCAGGTCTTGAACGTGTAATGAAAAATCTGCAAGATCATTAAATTTAAAAATTTATTTGGAATACTGGGTGAATAAATCAATACTCGGATTTCGATCGAGAAATTAAAAGTGTCTGAGAATTACAAGATGAAAATAAAAAACACGATAAGTGCAAAAATCCGAATGCTTTCCCCAATTTCATTATTTTTTAATGTATGTAAACTAGCAAATGATTCTTTATAAAAATGTAAGCAATATTTTTGTCTTTGAATGCATTTAAGAGAGGTTACCATAAAATCTACGTATTAAGCGCAAAAAATGAACGTCAAATAAAATTAATACAATAATTACATAGTAAACATGGTTACGGTGAAAAAATTCTCGTAAAATATTTATTGACTTAAGAATGACTTAACATTAAACTAGTGCGTTCGATAAAACAAAATTGATAACGTCCCAAATATTTAATTTAAAAATGAATTGGGAGATGGGATTATTTGAACAGGCTCAAAATCAAAATAATAAAAATGCTTCCATAAGTGTTGAGATACGACAGACTTTTTAGCTCCTTTCTTTACAACGAGTCCATGTTTTTTAAACGAAATTACTTATTTATTTAATCCTTATTTCTTTACAGAAAAGCATCCAATTATAGAAAACACAAATAGATGATCCAAAAAATACAAGAAAACGACATACACAAATCGAGTTATTAAAATATAAAAACAAAACACTTCATTGAAGCAGATTATTATTGTGTTGAAATCATTAAAAATTAGGAAATTTGTTTATAGCAAAATTGTTACATGCATTCTTTTTTAAAGGTTTACAAAAAAGTAATTGACAGTTTCTGGTAATATACTTGGTGATGTTAAAATCAATGCAAGAAACTGAACAGGGCGAATCAATTACAAAGTTTTTAACGCTATATTAGCATCGACCATCCAATGAAATAGACAAGGCATATGGGTGGAGTCGTAAGATCTCAGAAGGGTAGTCAAGTGGGCTTACGAATCACTTGTGCCGATTGACTATCTAAACGCAGACTAGTGTTTTTAATCACGCTGGATAACCACTTTAAGCGATCAATAATTTGTCCTACATTAGGGATTCATGCTTTTTTCCATGATTGCATGTCAGATCTTCAAACCCAGCGATAATCAGAAATAACATGAAGCTGTTCACACATACTCTGTCTATTTCATCTGAAGTTCCCTGTGTATTAGGCTGTTACGCACCTGGTTTATATTGCGTACCACGTGGACATCGGAGAACTGGCTGCGTGGGGATGTGGTTACATGGGCTAGTATACTTGAGGCCCTATTGAATCGGAATGATTACGGGCTGTAGGATTTACAATTTTTTTTCCAATCCCTCCAAAATAATATCAAGATGAAAGGTAGTTCCGGACAGTTTACGGTTTCCATTCATTGTATATTTCAGTTGAATCCGGCCTACCATCACTTCTCGAGCAAATTAAAAAAAAGTCGAGCAAAATAAAGTCTTTACACTACACTGTTACGGAACTGGATTCAAGATGTTCTAGGTTTCTAGTTTCTAAGGGATTTAAGGGAATGCTGAAAATGGTGTTCTTTTATCCACTTACTGGCTGGCAGAACATTTCATAAGGGGGTGCATTTGATAAAATGTGGTAGTTTGCAGGTGCAGTAAACAAGACCCAATGAACCTTTAACACCAGCAGTCTTCACCTTTCCCAAGAGGATTTTTCAGTTGAATGCGCACTCCAAATGAATATGACAAACTCAAACTTCTGGAATTTAACGGTTTTCTAAAGTCGGGAAAGTAAAATTTAGTGAAATAAAAAAAACATTGCAAAATCTAATCTGTATAGTAGCCCTTCAATCTATCATAATCCTTGAGGGCCGAGAAAAATTTACTAATTAGAGACAAAATTGTAAATTATACACTTTACTAAGCGTTTTTTTTTATTTAGAATTATGTAAGACAACACGGAATGTTTTTGTATATACGGCAGCTTATTTGTGATTTGTCTTCCTTTCGATGAAGACGTTGGTGTCTGATCGATGCCTCAACACATACCTTGACGATGTCTGTCCACCTTCCTCCCTTGACTTCGTAGCAGCAGAGCCCACAGAAAAGAGATAACTGATTGAAACAGGGACCTTTGATTTAATTCGAAAGAAATAGATCAAGACTTTTCCTCTGATCTTTCCCTTGGGGATTGATCCAGAACCATCGCCAATACCTCGCTGTGTTGCTCTAGTGCGACGTTAATAAATTACCATTATCATCCTCTGCTGATTGCAAACAAAAAATAATTGGAGGACAAGCAAAAAGAGCAATTTAGCCGTTTTTACAGAGTCGGGCAGGAGTGCGGTAGCCTAGTGGCTAGAATCAAGGATTAGCAACCGAAATATTGCGAATTCGATCAAGACCATTGGGTACGTGAGGGCTGGTGCACGTTAAATCTGCCATGATTTCAAACGTCCTGACGTTGGCATGGTGTGGAAGTTTGGAGAGTGGGGTGTTCCAGCTCAAGTGTCCAGCTCAAGCCTCGTCATCTGATCGTGGTTCAAAATTATGTTTCGTCCTCGGATTAGGAACTAATCCCGGACAGTCCCCAATAGCCTTTTGTGTTGATCCAATATGACGCAAATTCCAATTCCTTCCTACTACCTAATAGGGACTAATTCAAGTGTTTACCTCGTCATCTGACAACGGTTCAAAATTGAGAGGCGTTGTCCTCGTATCTTTTTCTTCGGGATTGATCCGTACCGTCGCCAATATCCCGTTGTGCTCTTCCAGTGTGACGTAAATTCAACTACCTGCCAACCTACAAGGAGTCGGGGGGAAAATCCTAAAAAATGAAAAAAGACCATTGAACTTACAATTTTGTTTATTGAAGTTACTATTTGTGAATTTTCGATAGCTTCTGACCTTGTGTGGGGGTGCATTTGGGGATGTCTGGGTACACATGCCCCTGCTGGTCGGCCGCTAAAAAATCTATCCACCGAAGCATTAGGAAGCCAGTCCGCCCCTACACGTGGAAGCAAGTACCAAGTGAGTGCAGATCACACTCATTTCTCTGCGCCGGATTGTCGTTTCGAGACTGCCGAGTATTTACCGCAAAGAAAGTTAAATTTTCGACTTTTCGCCGCACATTACGACCTTTGCCTAAGACGCAGCGAATCCTTTTTTAGCCCAGTAGAGCTAGGAACATCAAATCAGTATCAAAATCTCCCACAGCCCTACCCCCAATTGCACCGATATATACCCGGCTCTGATAAGCCTTAAGCTAGGCCCGGGGATATCTCCCAGCTCCCGGCCTAATCCCCCAGGCTAAGCCCCTCGATCCAGAATGTGTCGGGCCGACTGTTGTCTCGCTTGTTTTTTCCTTTATTAGCTGACGCTTCTTTTCCCGGCCTCCAGATGCCGCTGCGATCGGATCTCAGTCGCTAGGCCTACTAGCAGTCACCCATTGACGGGAGAACGGAAGGGGAATAATGCGGGAGTGACGTGGGCAGCTGGCGGCTGGGAGCTCGGGGGAGGGGTGCGTCGGTTGTTCGTTTTTTGATTGGTGGGATTCTTTTCCCGAGACTTATTTCTTCTCGTTGTGAACTCCTGGAAATGTAAGCTTAAGTCCTCGAGTAATTTATGGGGCTGAGTAAATTAATCTTGAGTTTTGGGTGGAGGGCATTCATCAGGATTTTTTTTGTGTTTTTTGGTTCGAGGGCTTCGTTTTTGGAGCCGCGAAATTCATCACGTGAACCCCCCCTCTGTTCGCTTCCTGTTTCGTGGCAGTCAAAACATCCGAAAGGACTATTTTTATGAAAATGGAATAAATTATGGTTTGGGTGAAAAACTGCCAAAATAATTGTAATGGGCTTGAAAATGGGCCAGACGTTTAAATTCTGAAAATACGCTTTGGAAAAAATTAGTGATGCTTGAAGTAATAACTCTCTACACGAAAACAAATTTTTTTAAAATGATCTATATACCAAACCACGGAATTATCTTGCCATTCAAATGGACGAACAATTGAAGTGGACGTTCAGAAGCTAATTATTGTAACACAAGTTAGCACTTTATTGGAAGTAAGAATAAGTCTGATCAGTAAGTACTAGAAATGCTGCTTTACATTTTCGATTAATTTTATTTCGTTTCGGGATATGAAATACCCGTGTCGATGAATATACTCATTGTAAATGGATTTAAATAAAGTATGAAATGTGAATAGCACCACCCCCCTTCCATCGATAGATATGAACAATTAACCAAGTGTTTCGACGAGATATCTCGTCCAAAATCTGATCAATTTTTATGAGGACGAGATATCTCGTCGAGACAAAGCTGCCCTATTACTCCAAGGGAATGAAGATCCAAGTAAGAAAAAAAAATTGTCCAATGCCCAGAACTGGTGACAGTTTGAAACAGGTTTTTGCCAATACAGGGCAGTTTTCGATGCGAAGATAAACCACCAAGAGGGTTAAGAAATTGTAGCGCAGATGTTATGCGTGGTTCTGTGATGTAAATTATATTTCGTGGGTGATTAAAATGATTTATCAAATTAAAAACAAAATTATTTAGCACGATCATTTTTCTGTTTTCTTGGAAAAATAAAAACCACAATTTTTGTTGATGTATAAAATGAATTCAACATCAATTTACACGATTTCTGTTAAGTGGACACTGGACTTTTGAAATCACAAATCGATTTTTTTTATTTTAGCTTTAAGAGTTAATTGATATCAAATTCTGTGGATAACAAAAATATTTTTGAAATTACGATAATTTTTGATGGATTATATATGCAGTAACATCAAATATATAGTATATAAGCATAGAACGTCTACAAAAATGCATTTTTCTCCGATTGAGATTTTTTGACATTCTTCTAATTTCAAAATGTTCCATGCGCATCTGGTCTTAATAGATTTACAGGAAATTTTGTTGGATAATGCTTGCGATCTGGTTGTATATACGTATCTAAGTGCAAATGAGAAATTTATCATTCTTCCAAATATTGAAATTTTGGTTGAAAATGTTTCTTAACTTACGCTACTCTTTTATAAAATTTTAGGTGTTTTAGTACATTTTCTTTTTGCTTTCTAATTGAGTGATTAATTTGATTTCTATGTATACAAATTATTATGTGAATTTAAATTTTAACAATACATGGATAAATAATGAGTATGAGACCTATCGGTTTTTGCTAATTTATCAAAAAAATGGATCACGTTTTATGTAATAATTTCCGAATGACTAAATATTTTTCGATCAGACTTTATATATAGGCTTTTTGGTAGAAAAACAGCTACCAATTCCTTAAATAAGATGATACAATGTCTAAGACAAAAACGAAAATGTTTTTTGATGCTAGAAATCTGCTTTTAATTATCGAAATCTACAAATATGAAAATTCAAAACAGCTAACGGATCATGTATAAAACCTTTCTCCCACCAATCAAAACTAATCGAATTTTAAAGACAAAATGCAAAAATCAGCATAAACACAGATCTATCTTTGAAATTTAAGTCATTCTATCACTTGATTTTGTATTAATACAGTATATTGTTATATCGCACCTTAATATATCGCACCTTGATATATCGCACATTAGTTACATCCATCTGCTTTATTTGTCTCCCGATGAATGTTTGGTTTGTGAATAGCAGATAAAATCCATTTGCTTGTTAATAATTAGGTAGGTAGTTGAATTTACTTAGGTACTTCATAATTTGGTTAGTTGGTTGAGTTTTATGGCCCAAGGGTCATATTTGGCCAAGTTGCACCAAACACAAGGCAGACAACGTCAAGTAATGGACATACACACACGAAGAAAATTTACTGACACAGAAAAGAGAAATACACACACGGAAGAGTCGACGGAATGCGCCACCTACAACTTGCAGATATATAAATAAGATACAATATAATAAAGATACAATTTAACTACAGTAAAGAAAACAATAGTAGGATCATATCAATCCCCACTGTCCTATTTAACGTATGCAACTAGGACGCACTCACGTATTCGCCATATGGATTGTTTATTATTGAATACATTAATTTTCCATGATTGATAATCAGAGGATGTGTTAACCAAATGAATTCTCTAGAGAAAACACAGGCGAACAAGTAGTGGTTAGAATCGACCTCCGCCCTGCGCGAACAAAGTCAATTTTGAATCTGTAAATATGATAAAAAATTATCCGTGTCCGGTTAACAAATAATTTAATGGTTTATTTGTAACAAAAAGTTCAGTTTGAGATTTCTGGCTAAGATGTTATTTTTATTTTTTATGCGCCAGACCACCTAGCCTAACAATAAGGGTTTAACCCTGTAAGTGGTTTCGACGAGATATCTCATCATCAAGATATTGCCAATTTTTTTATGATGAGATAAAGATCTGGTCAAGTTTCTGATGACAGAGACGAGATCTTGATGACGCGATATCTCGTCCATCAAGGATCTGGTTAGTTTTGCTTATGACGAGAAACCTCGTCAGGACAATTATCAGGAGGGTTAATGTCGGACAAGGGGTAGCCGAGAGGGGACACAGCACTACAGGAGACAGCACTAGAAACTGGATAGCATTTAAGCACATTCATTCAAAGGCGTTACATATATATGTTTACAATCATCCAGAGTAAGCGGGTACAGGATAGTAAAAATATTAGAGCTTCAGGAAAAATAGATCTAGTTCTAAATAACAAAAACAAAAAATTTGAATAAAGACGAGGATAAATGCCAATAAACTTAATAACTATACATTTAAACATACAAACAAAAGTTTTGAATAAAGACGAACACAAATGCAAGATTAAATTACAAATAGAAGTATTCGATTCAAATAGAAGTATTCGATTCAAATAGGAGCGTTCAATTCAAATAGAAGTATTCGATTCATATAGAAGTATTCGATTCAAATAAAAGTATTCGATTCAAATAAAAGTATTCGATTCAAATAGAAGTATTCGATTCATACATTTAAATGAACTACATTATCAATTCTCCTGGCAGTTGTCTCGGCGAGGTATCTCGTCATTAGCAAAAATTGACACGTTATGGATGAACAAGATATCTACTCATTGAAAGAAAACGGACCAGATCTTGAACTCGTCATCATGATAAAAATGGGCAATATCTTGACCGCGATATCTCGTTAATAGCAAAATTGGTCAGTTCTTGATGGACGAGAAATCTCGTTGAAACCACTTGAAGGGTTAAAAAGTACATCTAGGAAAGATTTCCTAGTGGGATGAATGTACAGATTTGAGAGACCTCCTCTCCTAAGTGTTTAAGAAATGTTTAACTTTCTTCCACCCTGTACAGTTTCGATTTAATTTCATTTGTACTATTTCATTTTTATACGACCCCCCTCAAAAAAACACATCCCGCGCAATATTATCTGCAAGCAGAAAAGAAGACGACGAGAAAGAAGAATACCACTACTAATAACCAAATCCGAAATAAAAATACCACTGAACGCACCGCTTGACAGACTGTCCACGCTGCGAGGAAACGATCCGTTAAACCCACGGCGGAATCAAATTGCCGTATCAATTAGGTTAAAAATTAAGTCATTGCGAGGATTAGGCGCGTAGCGGGCGCTTATTTTAAGAAGTCGGATCGCCGCGTAAGGCGGAATGACAGATGTAGGGCTGGGGCGAGGCGTTTCGGCCGGCTTACGCCGCTGTCTTAAGTTCAGCCGGAACGAAATGATGCGGCTCCACTTCATTGAGAGTGCGGCTCCGCTCCGAGTCAACTGCTCGGAACGGAGTGGAGAATGCTTTGGAAGTGTTAATGAATTAATGTAGGTGCGACAGACGGAATGCTGTCCGGGATAATATTTTAAATCAAGCGTTGTCTGCGTTGAGAAAATTTTTCTTGAAGAACGAAGCTTTTGGGAGAGTATTTTCAGAGGAAAACGTTCTCAAAATAAATATTTTATCGGCTATTTAAGGTACTTTGAGACTTAGAAGGTAGGTAGTTAATTAACTTCGCACTGGAGCAACACAACTGGCTATTGGCGACTATCCGGGATCAATACCAAAAGAAAAGATCCAAGGAAAACACCTGGTAATTTTGAGTCACGGTTAGACGACGAGGTCAACACCCAAGTAGACATCCCACTCTCCAACCTTCCACACCACGCCAACGTGAAGACATTTGAGACTACAATAGATTTAATGTGCACCAGTCGCCGTGTATACGAAGGTCTTTAACTGGATCGAGTTTTGAACTCGCAACCCTCTGGTTGCTAATTTGTTCCTTCCAACTTGGCTACCGCGGCCCTTAAGACAGAAATAAATGTTATTTTTACAAATTTTAATAACTTAAAAACAGGTCCCCAAGTACATCTGTTTAGAAATATTATTACTCAAGAGGGTGCTGCTTCACTCATCGAATACCCCTTCTTCTCTATGTACTATGAGATATTTTCAATCAAGCTAACCGTAGTACCTTCCTGTACGTCTTCCGGACATGACGGCTTATTTTCCGAATACGATTTCAGCACTTAGCCAATAAAAATTCCTAGCAATGAATTCCGAATCGATATATGATAGTTGGTTGGTTAACGACAGTTATAGAATAAATGCTCAAATTCAAGAACGGCGGCAAACTACATTTTATGTTAATCCCGATATGTATAATGATAGGACATTTGAGTATCGGAGGGAAGTAAAATCTTCGTATTCCATCAAGTTTTTTGTACTAAAAATCCCTCGCATTGGATGGATGACAATTAGAATTTGAATGGCGATATCCTGGATTACTTTGACCCGTTATTCCATAAATATCTTATTTCATTGTCATGTGATGCATCCCTTACTTTTCAAAGGCAATTTTGTTATTGAACTCTGGCATTATTGATTTCATTTAATCAATGATTCAATTCCAAATAATCTCCAAACCACCTATTGGATAATCTGCTCATCCTGGAACTTTGAAAAGGGTCACTTCACTACAGTGTTAAATGCCCTTCAGTATTTCAACATCGTCCATTAGGGGATAGTATCCCAAAATGGGTACATTGCCCATTTGGTACATTATCCACTCGGTACATTACCTCCATTTGTACATTACTCACTTGGGTATATTTTTTTCATGGGTTCCTTACATACTTGGATACATTACCTCCACAGGTACATTTTTTCCATGGGTTCATTACATACTTGGATACATTACCTCCACGGGTACATTAATCATGGTTACATCATCTCCATGGGTACATGGGTAACGTACCCAATTGGAACCTGGAGATTATTCCCCAAATGGGTAATGTGCTCAAATGGGTTTTAGGTTCAAAATTTTCCTAACTTTGGAAAATTTGGGAGTTGGAACCTAAGATTTTCCAAATTTTAGGTTACAACTCCCATATTCGTATACTCCTAATGGGAGTTGGAATTTAAAATTTTCTGAAATATCACCATTTGAAATTTTTAGCTTTGTATGTACTGTCTTGTGTACTTTCAAACGACGCTATTTTTATTTCTGCATTATTTATTCTGTGTTTTCTATTCAATATACAAAAAAGTATTTTAACTTTTTTAAATGTATTAACATTAAATAATTTAAAATAGATATTTCAAACTGGTATCTTCAGTATATTATAAGAAAAGGTACTGAGAAATAAGATAAACTAAATCAGTCTGTATTGAATATTCCAGCTCTTAAGAAAATCTAAATTTTTTTAGATCTCAAGGTCGAATACTGTGTTAATGGAACATACACTGCTGGCCACCGTAAATGCAACACCCTGAAGGAAGCATGCAAATAATATGAAATTTACAACATGCATTAGCAGAGGTGAGATATGCAAATGATTAGAATTTCAGCGCAGACGCACATCACGCGCGCCTGTGGCGCCACTTCAAAGCGCTATTTAAGGCTTGGAGATTTCGACGATTTCAAGTACGGCAATTGTGTTTTTCTTGTGGTTTTTTCAAAAAAAAACGATCAATTATGCCTCGTAGAAAACAGCGATCATCTTTTGATCAAGTATCCGAGTTCGACAGAGGAAGGATAATGGCCTACCGAGATTGTGGATTATCTTTCAGGGAAATCGGTAGTCGTGTTGGACGAAACCAAACAACTGTAATGCGGATATGTGATCGTTGGATGCAGGAGGGTACGACGGACCGACGTGTTCGATCGCATCCACATCAGTGCACCACTTCACGTTACGACAGGCATATTGTGCGTATGGCAGTGACGGATCGCTCAGCCACATTACGAACCATAGCACAGCACATTCAGTCTGTACCAGTCATCCAGTGTCTGTGCGTACCATTCGACGCCGTTTACAGCAGAGTGGTCTGTCCGCAAGACGTCCATTGCTTCGTCTACCCTTGACGCAGAACCACAGACGTTTCCGCCGCCAATGGTGCGATGAAAGAAGGATGTGGACGGCAGAATGGAATGAAATTGTCTTTACTGACGTGTCACGCTTCTGTCTGCAACACCACGATGGTCGGATTCGAGTCTGGAGACACCGTGGAGAGAGGATGCTGAACAGCTGCGTTATGCACCGCCACACTGGTCCTGCACCGGGTATTATGGTATGGGGCGGTATTGGATATCACTCTCGCACTCCTCTAGTACGCATTGCCGGTACTTTAAACAGCCAGCGCTACATCTCCGAGGTGTTGGAGCCAGTTGTCCTTCCTTACCTTCAGGGCTTGCCCACAGCCATATTTCAACAGGATAATGCGCGACCACACGTGGCACGCATTGTCCAAGGGTTCTTCGTCAATCGCCAGATTGAATTGCTTCCCTGGCCAGCTCGCTCTCCGGATATTTCGCCGATAGAAAACATGTGGTCCATGGTTGCTCAACGATTGACCCAGAATACATCCCCAGCTGCCACACCAGATCAACTTTGGCCACGTGTGGAAGCTGTTTGGTCTGCTGTACCCCAAGAACACATCCAAAGTCTCTTTGAATCAATGCCGAGGCGTGTGGCAGCGGTGATCTCCAACAATGGCGGCTACTCTGGCTACTGATTTTGGCAGGAACCACACTTCACAGAAGTCTATAAATTTAATCATTTGATACTTGGTCAACATGTTATCTACAAAATAAATTTTGTTGTGATATCTCTTGTCTTTCTTGGTGTTGCAATTTGGGTGGCCAGCAGTGTATTAATCCTGTAAAAATGGTCCACGGTACGGGGCATATACAAATTTGTGAACCACAGCCAAAGACAGAATATCGTATTCCTGTACAAGAAATTTTGAAACGCAATCTGATTTCACTTTAATTTAAAATAATGTTTTGTCATGCACTTATATCTAACTTTTTCATGCAACCATAAATAAACTTTAATAACCAATGAAAAATAAATTGAGAAAACCCCCGTAAAAGGGTTTTTTTTGTGCAGGTAGTCTTAAAAAAAGCAAATATCACAGGATTTCATTGTAGTAGAGTGTTATGGTTTACTATTCTGTGGGATGATGAAATTTAATGTGCTTGTCAAGTGAATTAATCCATAGTACATCGCTTCATAACATTTTCGATACAAATTTGAGCTTAAACTGAACATTTTGTAGCATCTTTTAAAAAATCTAAAACTAAAGCGATGTGACCTAATGCCTATTTTAATCTATATCCTAAATAAAAGCAATACTTTATTCACGAATCAAGTAAATCTACGATAAAATATTTATTACACGTATTAATACATCTGAACTTATAATTCGTTTAAGGACAAGATTAGTTTATTTCTCTTATCCCAATCACACAGGGGCCTGCTGTGGCCCAGTTAGTAGAGTCGCAGATTAATTTGGTTGCGAGTTCGATACTCGATCTAACCAAGGACCGTCGTGTAAGTGGAGGCTGGTGCACGTTAAATCTGTTGTGGTGTCAATGTCCTCACGTTAGCGTGGTATGAAGTTTGGAGAGTGGGTTGCCAGCTCAGGTGTTGACCTCGTCGTTTGACCGTGGTTCAAAATTACGAGTCTTTGTCCTTGGAACTTTTCTTTCGGGATTGATCCCAGACCTCGCCAATAGTCCATCGCGTTGCTCCAGTGCGATATAAATTCAATTACTTAACCTACCAAATCACATAGTGAAAAAAACTTTTGAAATTTAAAATTTATAGAGATGTTTTTTATATAAATAGTTTTATTCGAATGCATAAAAATTACTGCATCTGTCAGCGAAAGATGTCATAAAGACGCCGGCTTGTCAACTTGTCAGAAACCATCAAACTGCAGCCGCTGTGACAGATAAAACCATGAGGTCGAATGATGCTGTAGTTCCGGTTTGGACTGTATTTTCAGCTTATCTAACACAGAAACAAAGTTTATATAGGGTGATAAGAAGCAAACAAGCCCATCAATTCAATTTCGAATCATGAATTTATCTAAAATATTGTGACTGGTGAGAAAGAGCATTCTTGCGACTCCTTGGGTTTGTAACCTTGGCCTACATAGAGTTGTACATACCTGGTTAGAGTGGGGTTTTATTTATAAAGTTAACTTCATATGTCAGGTAATTGTACCTCTATTTTTTTCACTAACGTGCATGGGACAAAAATCAACCCTAGTAGTATACTTTGTACTGGACAAAAGGCTATAAGCAATATAGAAACAACCATCCGGGAATCATTGAGCAAATTTTATCCCTAAGTTTAAATACGCTTGATTTGAGCAATGAAGCTGTATAATACTGCTAAAATTACACCGAAGCTCTCGCTACACTAATAGGAATATTTAACAGTCTCTTAACAGAAGGCAATGAAAAATCTGAAAGATAGAAATCACACACACAACGTGGAAAATAAAATATGAGTAAGCACGAAAATAGGAGAGGACGGCAAAAATACTGAATCTCATTTAACAAGTGAATGGGACGTTTGGAAGGTAATTGGGGTAATACGATAGAGGTGGATACTTTTTGTTATGCACTGTATTGGAAATAAGAATTAACATCAGTAAGAAGTACATCAAATTTTGCTTTATATTTTTGATTTTTGATATTTTTGATTAATATTACTTCATTTGGAGGTATGAAATGAGCATAGCTATATTCAGAAAAATGGATGTAAATATGGTATGCAATGTTAGTAACGACGCTGCCATTAATAGATATAAACAAAGATGCTTTTGCGCAGACGCCATGCTCCGATCTTTTAGTGTGTTTTATTTGAATAATCTTACGGAATATTACCCTTCCTGGGACCTGTTTTTTTTTCAAAAATATAAGTGAAATTTATTTCATCATTTCTGAGGCTTAAGGTATCGTATATAGAAATAAAATCACGTTTTGAGTAAAGAAGTTTTCAGGTTAAAAATATCTCACCTGGTCATATGAATGTTAAATATCAAAAGGGTATAAAGTGATTATTTGTATATTTGCAAAGCTTATTGTTACGTAATGCAACGGATGTATATACAGACCAACATCCAGTTAATACAAAATTGCCTTTTTGCATAGCATTTTAAAATGACCTCATGGTCAAGTAAATACGTAGGTAGTTGAATTTAAGTCGCCTTGAGCAACACAACGGGTTATTAACAACGGTCCACGATCAAACCTGAGGGAAAAGATCTGAGAACAATACCACGTAATTTTCAACCAAGGTCACATGACGAGGTTAACACTTGAGCTGGGACACCACTCTCCAAACTTCCACACCACACCAACGGGAGGATATTTGAGGCCACGACAGATTCAATATG
The DNA here is from genome assembly GCA_933210815.1 of Meta bourneti. Classification (NCBI taxonomy): domain Eukaryota; kingdom Metazoa; phylum Arthropoda; class Arachnida; order Araneae; family Tetragnathidae; genus Meta; species Meta bourneti. Next base: position 67,027,287 of record OW119928.1, read on the forward strand.
CAGTAGTCCCCACGTACACGACGGTATTTGGTTGGATTGAGTCTCGAACTCGCAACCCTCTAGTTGCTAATCCACGACTCTACCAACTGGCTATCGTGACCCCTCAAGTAAACAGGAAAGTATCTGTCTCAGAGTATTTTGTGTGGTCGATAAATAAGATTATTAGTAGAGAGCTTTTCGGGTCTGAAGCAATTAGAAACAGATAAATTGGTTGCATGAGATGTTATTGTCGTTGTGTCCATTGATGAGTATCAGATGTCGCCATGTACATTTTGCACAGCTTTGACGATGTCGATAATTTTCTCGCTGTAAAGCTGATCTTCAGGATGGTAACCGATGATTTGAAGAGCAGCTATTATTTTATATGTTGTATGAGATATTAATTACGATAAATAAAAAATAATTATTTACAGTTGTAAAGTATTATTATTACATAATGCAACATACTGACTATCATGTTTCCGCCAGCAGGCGCTGAATTTTCCATAATCCTTTGCATCCCTGCGTCACCGAATTAGCCCAGAATAGGACAAGAAAAGATAAAACTGAACTCACACGTCTAATTCGTCGTGGCGGTTATGTATTGTTAATGTTAACTATTTTCACGTTGCGTTTGTATCTGTATCTGTCTCTAAATAAATGGAAGTTGGTAGAGTCAGGGATTATAACTGTAGGGTTGCGACTTCAAAACTCGATCCAACCAAAGACCGGGGGCTGGTGCACATTAAATCTGTCGTGGTCTCAAATGTCTTCACGTTGGCGTCGTGTGGAAGTTTGGAGAGCAGGGTGCCACTCAGATGTTGACATCGTCATCTGACCGTGGTTCAAAATTGCGAGATATCCTCGGATTTTTCCCGTCGTGATTGATCCCGGACCGTCATCAATACTCCGTTGTGTTACTCCAGTGTGACGTAAATTCAACTATCTACATACCTGCCTACCCTAAATAAATGTATTGGAGTAGTGATTGTTGAATGTGTATTTCCTTTCATTTTTAGAGGATTATTTAAGTATTTATATCGATCTATTTATGCCAAAAGAAACAGATTCCCAAAGTACCACACTGACCCTCATCTAGTTAACAAAACGCCTTTTTGCGCAACATTTTCAAATGACCCGATGGTCAAGTAAACAGGCAAAAATCCGGTACACGATCGGTCATCGCCCACTCCCGAAAACACCGGATCGGAAGAGTGAAGAAAAGAAAAATCTCTTCCCTGCAGTAATTTGTTTGCCCAAGCCCGCTCTTATCGGTCTTAAGAGTACACAAACAATGCCTCAACTCCTGGCTTTCCACAGCGCATCGCTCTGCAATTTTCCATTCGAAGTTAAACACACTAAATCTTTCCGAATCCGAGACCTCAACTATTGTGATATCACATAATCTTTCCAAAGTCCCCTTTCCTCAGTTGTAAGGACTGAGACGGAGATCTGTCAGCCGCGGAGATTAGGAAAATTGCATCGCCACGGGAAAATAGCAGGTTCCGCTCTCTTAGAACTGCTTCACGCTATGTATAACTCCCGCCGCTGCTGCTATTTAAATGTGGGACTTAGGGCTTCTCTTTCCCTGGGACTATTTAAATATTCCTGCTTCTGTTTCTCCAATTTCTCGTTGTCTTCTGGCGCGGGGGGCGAAATTAAGGACGTCTTGGAGAGGTACTCGTATTTTGAAGGTGAAGTTCAGATAGCGGTTTTCAACCAGAGACTAGTGGTGGATCACCTACTGGGCCCGCGACTAGATTTTTTTTGTAGGATGGCCTCAAAACAGGAAAATGTTACTGGAAAATAAGTGTTTTTATTGAAGTTTCCTATAAAAAATCATCTAACAGTGGTTCAAAATTATGTGGTGTTGTCCTCGGTAGGTAGGTATTTAATTAACGTCACACTGAATCAACACAACGGGCTATTTGATGGTCTGGGATCAGTCCCCAAGGGTAAGATCCGAGGACAACACCACGTAATTTTGAACCACGGTCAGATGACGAGGTGTTGTTCTCGGGCCTTTCCCTTTGGGTTTGATCCCGGGCCGTCGCCAATAGCCCTGTGTGCTGCTCCAGTGTGCCGTTAATTAAATACCTACCTACCTAAAAAAATTCTTTTTTCATCCTCTGAGCGTCACTAAATTTCAGATCAGAGTAGTATTGCTTTTCACCCACACAACACCCATTACTAAATAATCACATCTATTGGTTTGAAAAATCCTAAAAAAAAGATTCTATTGGTCAAGAAGGTAAAAACTGTTTACATGGATGATTGCAAGTTGCAGTACGAATAATTGCATGTGAGCCTTTCAGAGGATTAAAATCTGCTTTTTCTGGGAGTCAGTTTGGTATAAATCTAGGTTCTATATGCTTTTTTCCCACATTTGTTAGCGCCCTTTCCCCAAAACACTAACCGAGGGTCTTCCCTTCCTGATTTGTCTATCACATTTTTGCTCAACAAGATGTATTCGGTACATCATAACCACCGCTGCTGCTATTGAGGAACTTAGGGCTCCGCTTTCCGTGGGACTATTTGAATATTCATTCTTCTGTTTCTCCAATTTCTCGTTGTCTTCTGGCACAGGGGGTGAAATTAAGGACATCTTGAAGAGGTACTCGTATTTTGAAGTTGAAGTTCAGATAGCGGTTTTCAACCGGTGATAACTAGTTTGGTATAAATCACTAGTGGTAGATCACTTACTAGGCAAGCGCCTAGATTTTTTTCTCCCAAATCTTTTGAACCTTATCACTCTTAAGTGCTTCAACGAGATATCTCGTTCAAAATCTGGTCAATTTTCCTAAGGACGAGATACCTCATCTAGACAAAATTGACCTATCAAAGAGGATGAAAATCCAAGTAGGTGAAACAAAACTGTCCCCTGCCCAGAACTGATGATAGTTTGTAACAGTTTTTTCACCAGAGACTGACCACTATAGGGCAGTTTTCGACGAGAGGATAAACCACCAGGAGAGTTAAAGTCTACAACGAGGCTTCTAAATGTAAGTCATAATCAATAATTATGAAGACTCATTAAGACTAAAGTGAGATGTAATTACAAAGGGGTTTAAGAATGCCATCATTTGCCCATGACTTAATAGCTAAAAAATATAATTTGTAAAAACAAGGTTTATGGACAGAATCTGTGTAGTTTTGGTAAGAAGGCAGATGACCTTGGAGAAATCCATTTTAGAAAGGTGGTGAGCTCACCAGGGGAAATACGCAAACGCATGTACGACTGTCGTAGCTGATTATTTGTTTCACCAACTCGTAATCACCGTTACCACTTCTGGCACCGAACGAGAAATTTGGGGACAGAAATCACCACATGGCTGCAATTTTGGATAAACATTGCTTACATTAAACCTGTACCTTAATTTAACTAGTAGACTCATACAAAACCACAGAACTCAAATGCCGACTGCTGGACAGTAATTTTACTTCAGTTTTTCATAGCAATGATTATAGTGTTTTTTATGTATTAATAAATCTACATGGCATACAGAACATCTTGTTTAGCTTAGTTTTATATTCATTTTTAAACTTTCAGCTAAAAGAGTGTTTATTGTATTTGACGTTCTCAAGAACTTCAAATTCGGATCTTCGTATTTCGTCCGGTTTCTTTGTACTGAAAATCTCTCTCATACATCGAGAAAGATGTTAGGATACTAACATCAACCGATCCCATACTAAATTCCTGCCTACGCTGCTGGTTGAAATTTGTCAAAAAATTGGACAATTCAAATTAATAATAAAAGAATACCCATAAAATAAAAATCACCCAACAAAGAAAAAAAGCACCGAGTAGCAAAACAAAACTATTTTCTGAATATCAACAAATAAAAAAATTACTTATAAATGCAGATATTAAAAACCAACATAATTGGGTAGAATCAATAACCATGACGAAGGAAAGAATGGGGATCAAACGAATTTATAATTTCATTAGCAAAGTCGGAAAAAGGTTAAAACTCATGTTAAAAACATCCCATCAGGTCTTTAAAATAAACTTTTGAGGACAAAAATAGCTTTCTTAGTCGAGACAAAATTCTTGGCTACAAAATTTTTCTAGTATATCCTTGAGGAATTCCACTTTCCTTGGTAGTAAGGAAGGATGACAAAATTTTTAAAGGCTGTAAAAGGAATTGATTATATTTTTACTAAATTTAATTAAATGTACCGCAATTCCATTTGCTTGATTGTTTCAAGTAACTAAATTTTTGGTATGTTTCATTTTTTTTTTAGTTTCTAAACTTTAAATTCGATTTTAAAGATATAATACACAAATATAGATGAATAACTATTTCTCACTGTTGAATTCATTTCCCATAAAATTATATTTTTCACTAATAGTCTTACGATTTTGAGGTATCAGTGGTACTTATGATATGGAAAGAACATGTAAAAATACTTCGTGAAAATAGAGGACTCAGGTAGTTTTATGTAACACACGTTAGCGTTACCAAGAACTTTCCAATTCTGATCCTACAAATACGAACAAAAATGCTAAGTTTCAAATTCTGATTCTATAAATACGTACTTTTATAAAGGTAAAGTATATCGATCTAAAGTATTTTATTCAATGTATTCTTTTGGTATTCTAAAGGTAATTGTATTCAATACCTTTCCCTATTACGATTACGAAATTTTATTATTGTAAAATAAAATCACATTGTTTTAAGGAAAATGAATCGGTAACAAAAGGAATTCTATATAGGAAAAACTCATTTAGTTAAAAGTCCTTAAATCCTTCCTAATTGGTACCTTATCAATTTTCATTTAACTATTATTCACAATATTGATTATAAATTACATATTGCTTTTGAATAATTTTTAATATTATTTTTAATTATATATTAATTAATCGCGTCTGTTGAAACGAATTTGATTTTATAACAACTTCAAAATAGCTGGACATGACTGAATTTTGGCCTGTTGTATTAATGATTAACCTGGATATTTTAAACCTAGCTATGATATTAGAAGAAATGAATTCATGATTGTCATATTGATGATAAATTAAAAATTTAATTGAAAATATTTTTATTTGTGCCTGCCGAGATACCAGTAAACTACCTCTTTCCACAGCCAGCATTCGCAGGAAAAAAATTAATTAAATCAACTCCGAGAATCACCCCTACCCAAAATGAACGAGTCAAGTTACGTTAATCGCGTCTAGTAGCGACCGCCATCACTAAGACTTGGTGTCCAGAGCAGTTCTCGTGGCAGACAGACAATAAAATGTTATTCACAATGGATGTTATTGTGGTCATCTTTATAATTGTATGTCTAAAGTTTTCGTTCCTTCAATTATAAGTGCTCGATCAAGTATAAATGTTGCATATAATAAATTTTACAAGTTGCGAAAATTTTTATATGGGTGTTTAACTTAGACAGTTCCTACAAAAATGTTTTTGTCTTATTTTTATAAAATTAAAAAATTCCTGCTTCTGAATGAAATATTCACTGTTATATAAATGTCAATTTTATGATAAAATTATATAAATTTTATTAGATGCATCTAATTTTACGACACTTTTTTTCACAAATTAATTGCAACTTTTGCGGGCAAAGCGTTACATGACATGTGATCTGTGGGTTATTCGTATTCTAACAATTTCTGATTCATGAAATGATTGCTTATACGTTGATAACAAATGCCAACATTTTAAATACCTTCCCTTAGAAAGATGGAAATTATTGTCACACTTTTCTCATCATGTCTTACTACGAAAATAACAGATATTTTTATTTTCAGTTTTTACTGAAGTTTTCTAACATTACCAAAAAAAATCTTGCTTGTCTTTATCTAACTGACACAATTTTTTTGCATCATATCCAATACTGATTACAAGAACTGTTACAAATAACTTTTTTACTACAACATAATTAATGACACTATACCAAGGATAAATTTACTAATTAATGAAACAATTTCGTTAAACATAAAATAAAACTTCAGTAAATAATGCAATTAATTACACGACACCCTTCTAGCTTTTATAGATTTTAGAAAAAGTTTTCATGCATGTGTTATTATTTTTCTAAAATCGTCGTTAAAAATCTTCAGAGTTGATTTAAATTAAAACGTATCCTATTAATTTTTAAATTATTCTAAGCAGTCACACTAATAAACAGAGATTGTTTGATAAATTAAAAAAGAGCTACCTAATTTCTATAATACGATCAGTTAACTAGAAAAAATAAAAGTATTTAAGTAAAAATGAAAAGAAAAATCTTCTATGTGTCTTTTATAGATTTTAGAAAAAGTTTTCATGCATGTGTTATTATTTTTCACATATAAATAAATTTCGTAAGAAATATTGACACACTCCAACATGAAACAGGATCGATGACGTCATTTTATGCAAAACAGAACGCTTAATATTTTGAGAAGACGATCATTTAAAAGATACTTCTTTGTTTTGATTTGGTTTGTAACTCCACTGTCGTGTTTTACTACACGAGGACTAATCCATATAAATAAGAATGGAGTATTTGTACATTGAATATTTTCGACCCATTTCAAATTTTCAACCGGTTTTGGGTCCTTCTGACACAAAATCCGTCTCTTTCGCGGTGTCTGTCTGTCCGTCTGTCTGTCTGTCTGTATGTGTGTGCCCGTACAGCGTCCAAAAGGTTAAATATATTTTCATGAAACTTTGAATGATGTGAGTACTTACATTCATTTAGTGACTGAACTTGGTTGTGTAAGTCTCCTTCCCGTTTTATGTTCGATTTTGTCTGTGTGTACAAGTATCACATAAAATCTTTTCAACATATTTTAATGCAATTTTTATATTTTTTACACCACAATTTTTATACACCATAATTTAATTTAGTGAATACATTATTAAAAATGTTTTTGCGTACATATTTAGAAAAGTTTCATGTTAAAACATCTGAGTAACTATACTTCAATCAATCATAATTTGGTAGTTTTGGAGTAGCTGGAAGGTAAATTGAGCATTGCAATTATTTGGATTGTTTTACGAGTGCTGCTGAAATATCAATTATTTTCTCAAAACTATTTTTACGGAATTTAAATTTTAATACTTTATTTATTTTGAGCCTTATTTTTTCTTTACGAAATATTAAAAATTCTGAATATTGGGACAGACGATAAAAAGAATAAAACATAAAATATATAGCACAAAACCTTTTAAAATAAGATTGGTAGCTAATATGGCAACCTTGATATTTATTTAATTTGCTTTCTTAATTTGTGTCTTATATTCCACGAGTCTATTTTGTAGTGAAAAACAGATACATTCATTACTTTTCGTTCAAATCTTTTTTAAAATCTGTTTTAAGATCTATTTCTGGATTTTCAATTTGATGTTTTTCGTACAACTGCAATTAAAGTAAGTGGTTTAATTAGTTTAAAAAACATTTTTAATTATTGTATGCTAACTTTTGGAAAAGCTTTTGTTTTTAAATGACATACAGGGCATTTCTATGCATTTTCTGAACTATTCTATGCATTCTGGGTAAAATTGGCACACTCTAGAGACTTCCTTTATACTAAAAATTTAAATTCTATAAAAATGTAAAATGTTAAATATGACATTTATTTATATTTGTGAAATTGGTGTATTTAACGATTGTGTACCTTTATTAGAGGGTGGTAGTAGTTACATGTGATGAATAGGAATTAGGGCAATTTATTAACGAAAGCGGAAATTAGTTAATCAATTCAACCCAAGTAACGCCGTTTATTCTCCTAGTTAGACTCTAAAATTGATTATTTTTATTTGTCATTACCCATTACACACCTAATATAAAACCTGTTTTCATTGCTACATTAAGACTTTCTTTTAAGCTTGTTTCATACTAGAGCAAAGCGGACGCGGAGCGGGCCACGCTGACCAATCAGCGACGGAAAACCACCCATTCCCCTGTCAATCTCTGTTTTTTTGTCGCTAATAGGCAGGTCCGGTCCGCACCACATCCAAGTTATTCTAGTTTAAAACAAGCTTCAATGTCCCAATAAACTCCAGTTAGTATTTCAGGGATAAAAATAAATTCATATTTTAGCATTTCTTTCTAGACAAATGAATGCTAAACATACGCTCTGGATTGGCACATCTGGTAGCTTGTAAAAGCCAGTTTTTAATTACAAATTTATTTGATTTCAACTATACGACAAACGATTAATTTCCGACACTGAGAAGAAAATAAGTTTCTATAAAATTCTTTCCCAGCAAGCGCATCTTCTCTAATCACGTAATCTTCCCATAAACCTCGCCGGTCAACACGTGTTTGAAAACATCTCGAAAGCAAAAAAAAAAAAAACTTTTCGGAATATAAACGTCAGCATACACATTCATGTCGAGAGGAAAGGCAAAAAAAACGAAAACATAAAAAATAAAAAAAACAGCCGAACCGCATGTCCTACCTTTCGAAACCTCCAAAGATGGGTGGCGTTATCCCCCACGTGATGCAACAGCTCCGAGGCCGCACCGCAAAAACAACCGCGTACACCCTGCCCCCTTTCCGCTAGCAGAGCCGCCGACGCCTCCCCTTTCAAGGCGTGGAAGCCGGCACCGACGTCACCGTGACGCAACCGCTCCTCCGTTCGAAGTGGGCGGGGGCCACGGGAGGGCGGGGCCTCGACGGAGACCGTCCGACGAATGGGGCCGCGGAGAGGGCCAGGATTTACCGCGCCGCGTGATCGGGGCGATTCACTCCGCTAGCAGCTGCCCTCGCGATTGCTTTTGGAAGCCGTATTTCGCGCGAAAACGACTGTGCGAAGCGCGCTCCGTAGATCCGGGAAGATCCCCCATCCCGAGCAGTCCGCTCCCAAATCCGGCTTGATCCGGGGCGAAAAGGAAAGGCTTATAAAGATTTGGCGGCTTTCGGGGAGAAAGAGTATGCCCCGCCTAACTACCAGCTTGTAATCCTCAACCCCCACCCTCCTTTTCTCGTGGCATTCTTAATTGATAGATGGACACTCTCAACGAATCGCTCTGCCTGCAGGACTTCGTAGGCTCCCCGGACCCCACGTCCCTCGGAGGGCCCATGGGCCCCCTAGGCCACATGGTCAGTTTGGGGCACCATCACCACCACCACCATCACCACCAGTCGCCCCTGGCACAGAGGTCCGGCATGACCGCTGACCACGGAGCGATTGTCACGTGCTCCTCCACTCCGCACTTGCCTGACTCGGCCTCGGACAAGAAAAAAAGAGGTAAGAAGCTTTGCTCACAAAACTTTCATTTCAATTGCACTCAAAACAAACGCCACTGGTTGCCTGTCACTGCTCACTTCGCGATTTCCCATGTCCGAAGCCAGTGGTTTTCAACCCGTGTGCCGCGGCACATGAAGGAAGGTGAAAAGATTTAAATTATGTGAGATTCGTTCCATTTCAACGGTTTAGTTTTCAAGTTTTGACATGTGTGTTCGAATACAAATAATTTCGAGTAATACCCGTATAAATGATTTTGAGTTATTCATTTTTACTGCAAAGTACAAAATGAATGGCTTCAAAAAGATTAAAAAAAAGCCTTTTGGAGCAAAGAGGGAAGGTAATTGTTAAAAATATTATTTTGTTAATCAAAGTTTTAACTATTTTTGTCAAACCAGCAAAACAGTAATTGTTTTGGTGTGCCACAGAATTTTAGTAATTCGTTTTTGTGTGTCACAAGATGAAAAAAGATTGAAAATCACTATTCTAAGTAATGAGACTGCTACTGAAAAATGAGTCGTTTTACTTTCATCTAGAAATGTAATGTGATATTAAATGATATTATCAGTAATATATTGTTACTTGATATTATATGATCAGTACTAACTCTTTTACCACTATAGGTTAACCTAAAGCCTGAATTTTTTTTCTGAATTCCATAAAACCCAAGTTTTAGTTTTACAAATTCATTGTCGTTCTTGAGGTATGAGTTTCCCACGTGCAAATTTCAGCAAGCCGCTCCTTGTTCTCCAAAATATTTGATTTCTAAAAAAAAAAAAACACTTTTTTTTATAATCACATATTCAAAAAAAAATATTTCGATAGCCGTCTTCTTTCACTCGGTTCCCTAAAAGCCTTCATAAAAAATTAATTTTTCGACGTTTAAATCAGACTATTTTTCAACTCGAATTCAGACATACATTCCAGCTGCGATGTACGAAACTTTTATTTTCTCGGATGTAATAAGATTCTCGGTTGTTTTAATAGCTTTTTAATTCCAATATCATTTCGGAATTGATTTTGAATATTCCTACTAATGTAAAACAAGAACAAATTATGCAGATTAAAAGTATATTTTCTTAAAATCACAAAAAGAACCTACACAAAAAAACTATAAAATTAATATCGGAAAATTATTTAAAGTTGGGGCATACTGCGCTTTTGGCCACCGCTATTTTTTCTGACAGCATGCAAGTGCGCGCCTAGCGTACCACTCAGATACCGCCTTGTACCCATAACAAGTGTAAACGAAAAAAAAAAGAAGTTACATTTCTAGAACATTTCCAATCTTTATTCTTCCGAAATTTCCTCGACACATGCATTATTTCACATTTATTTCAACTTTACTCCAACACCGCTTTTGTATGTTTCTTATTTGTTCTTACGCATTGAAACTTTAAATTGTTTTGTTTATCGGAAAATATTATGTGATGTTAACCCTCCTGGTGGTTGTCATTAGGAAAAAACTGACCAGATCTTAATCTTGTCATCATAAAACAACGGTGACATCTTGATGATGAGATATCCCGTCATTAGCAAAACTGACAAAATCTTGATGGACGAGGTATCTCGTCATTAGAAAAGATCTGACCAGATCTTAAACTCGTCACCATAAAAAAATCGGCAATATCTTGATGAAAAGCAAAGCCAAATTGGTCAGATTTTGATGGGCGAGATATCTCGTCGAAATCGCTTGGAGGGTTAAGTAATGAGGATACATGATATCGTGTGGTATTAAGTGATGTGGTCGTGGATATTGAGTTATATTCCTTTAACGATTTCGATGTATAGTGGCGATATTTGTTATGTTTGTACGAGTAGCTCTCAACTGTGAACAAAGATATAGAAAGCAACTAACTACATTAAAATCAGTGACTGAGTGAGAAGAATTCCATAAAACCATGATTTTATTTCATATATTGGGTATAAAGCGAAATCTCCTCTGTCATACGTTAATTAAAACATTTCTTAAATAGCCCGTTGTGTTGCTCCAGTGTGACGTTAATTGAAAATACCAAATACCAAAACATTTCTTAAATAAACTCAAAACTACGAAAACTTCTTTTTGGGATTCCCAAAGTACGAATGTCGCCTATCTCATTTAACCTTTTAGGAATGTTAAGAGAAACTTTTTACGTCAATTACGATATTTGGATAAAAGATGATTTGTAGGATTAGTTACAGACAAACTAGTCTAACTAGCTGGTCACCATTGATTGAGATTGTTGTGCAAGAATATTGTTGAATCAGATGCCAACAAGAATTGAGTGCCTTAAATGCTCACTTAAGACTATATTTTGAATTATGATAATGCTCTTTGTGTGTGATGTTTAAAGTGTCCACGCATAATATACTATCTTGATGAATTCAGTTTTCAAATGCAGGTTGTTTCTCTAAGGCAAACACTATGTCTGTATGAGTCGAAGCTTTAAAAACATCATAGCATAAACAATTCGTTGACCTTAAAAGAGGTTTAGGCTATCTCAGTGAGTCTGTAAGCCCAACATCTTTCAAGACCAACAAAACACTGAAAAATCGAATTTGGGGTTCGAAATTAATAATCATTAGAATGTTCTAAACGATCTTGAGCAATGGATGACTTATTACTGAACTATCTACTGTATTCTTGTAATAAAAATTTTGAAACACGTATAGTTTGATCCTCCCTATAACCCAGCCTACAAATATAGAATACGTATTGCAATGTCTACTCGCTCGTGTTTAGCGTCGGAACTTAAATGACTTAAAACGTATTTTAGTACTTGAAAAAGAATCAACTTGGAAAACAAAACCTCTTAGAACTTTTATTTGGTGAACTGTGTCTCATTTCTCAATTAATAACATGAACAGAAGAAACTGTAAAAACGGAGCTCAAAGTTAAACTTCTTACTAAAAGTACCCCCAACTATATTATTTAGAAGTGCACAAACTTTTCATATCCTAAGAAAATATAGTCTTAGTTGTTATTAAAGTTCCCGTTATGCTCTGTCGCATATATAGTATGAGTCATAAATGATATTTATAACATTTTGAAAAGTGGATAAAAATTCAAGTTCACAAAAGCGTTGGTTTAAAATGCGCCACAAAACTTTTGTGTTGTCCAAGAGTTGGATCTAAGATATAAACGCTTGTTTTCTTTCATTTAAAATAGTTTTTTTATGGTAGTATAACAAAAAAAGTAAGCATTTGTTAAGTCGTTACATTAAAATGAACTTTACTGTGGGAAAATGAAAGTAATAAAATGTCTCAGTTGAATAAGAAATAATGAAATGTTTTTGAGAAATCTACAAGAACTATTCAAAATAATTTTTAAAAAAGAGCAAAATTTAGTATTTATCAGCTATTTAAGCCTTTTTGATTAGCTGCAAAATATGATCTTGCGTTTAAAAATGTTTCCTCATTAAAAAGTGGAGAAATAAGTTTCAATTTATTTATTTATTCAAGAGAATAGAGTGAAACTCCATTTTTTACTGTAAGAATTTTAATTAATGTTATCAAAAGTAATTTTAATGTATGATGTTAATAAATATATTTATTTTTGTGATGGAATGCAGAGAAATTTTTTATAAACTTTGTCTGTCTTATTGGTTAGGATTTAGATTTTAAAGGCCTAGAAAATTCATGTCACTCATTATTGTAATGAATTTGTATGTTCTGGGTAGTAAGGATTAAAAAAGTTAATTTATAGTTTCACTAAAAATGCACCCATATGTTGATTTTGTATTATGACACGGATGACACTTGGTATCTTATTAATTTTACGTAGAGATATGTTTTGTTGTCTGTCTTAACTGTGCTGCACGAAGAAACTTCCTTGAAATTCAAAATATACTTGCTCTCTATAACATATTCGTATATCTGGTTCACGGTGTTATTGCAGTGAAATCAACTTTACACTCATGGGGGAAAAAATTCCGTTCTAGGTATGTTTCAAGAGACTTTTGTATGTGGAATAAATTTAATTTCTAAAAGCAGGAGGGAAGCAAAAAGCCAAAAAATTAAATAATTTTTAATTTTTTTTTATTGGTCTGGTAATTTTAAAACTAATTTTATACGGCTATATTTATCGTTCACGAGACTTCCCAGTAATGTAGTGTTGCTTTTCCATCGCAACACATATAATGACTAAATAATCACATCTATTGGTTGAACGAATTTTAGGAAACATTCAATTGTTAAAGAATCGAAATTTGTTAAAAGTCCTGCTCGGAAGACTTCAGGTTGCATAACGGATATATGCGTGTGAACCCCTAAGAGGATTAAAAATTATCCGATAATGTAATGATTAGCTATGATGTAGTGATGATCGATGATGTAGTGACTTCAAAACAAAGATTGAATTGCATATAAGTGTGTAAGATTCTTGAAGGTGACATTAGTACATCAAACGGCCATTAAAGCCAATTAAAAGAACGTCGTCTCACTTTGAATTGGGTGCTGCTTGCCCATTGCTATTTGGAAGGTAATAAGCAGGAAACTTTTTAGTCCCATGGCCGGAAAACTAAATGTTCCGAAGACTAAATGTTCCAAAAAGACATTTATGGAAACAGATTTCTCTCTTTCTGCTTTTGGTAAACCTTGTGAAGTTTTATCTGGAAGAATTTTTCAGACTCCAGAATGAAAGACTTTCTACTAACAGGTCACGGTTATGTAAACATCTCTTTAGTATTGATCTTGCTGATTCTCCTCAATTCATACTTTGCTATCTCCACCAGCCCATGAAATTTAACCAATAGGACGCTAGAAGAGCATTTAAGAACTTTGAATGTAAAATTCAGAGATCTCAGATGGTATTGTTTGGTTTGTCACTCTATCTTGATTCATGAGGGCTGTAGACCAGATTCCTTGATAAAACTCCAGTTGACTTATTTACGATTCGACACAAAGTATTTGAAGAAAAGTCATTGAGCACCATTTACAACGTATGCCATAACCACATGATACGAAATATGGGTTTTCTTTAAGATATTAAACAAAGGTGATCTATTTGAAGTTGAAACATGCAAGATAACCGTATTCGAAGTATAATTTTACAAATAGAAATTAACTTAGACACAAGGATTATCAGTGCAAATTGAAGAAAAATTTATAAAAGTGGTTTGGTGTGTACAACGTCAATTTTTTCTACATTGCTAATTTGATCGAATAGGTACTTCAAGTTATAAATTTCGCGCAAACGAAGTTTGAGTAATTGAACTGAAAACAAAATATTAATAGGCATACCCAACATAAACAAAGTAAAAATCCAAACTCGAGACGAAATCTAAACAAAAGCTTTACTAACAACCTATCATCAAAAGCTAAATACAACATCCTATTGTTGTCACTAATACCCTAGGTCACAGAGTAATCTAGACCAAGTGCAAAAGACCGTGTATTTAAATCGTACAGGGACTTCTGTTCATCTAGGAGCTGTCCCACAGAGATACCGATATACAACATTTTAAAAGCCGAGGGTGATCTTAATACAACATCACCATCTTGGTGGTTGTCTCGATGGTGGATATTGCATCATTAGCAAAACTGACCAGATCGTGTTGGACGAGATATCTCGTCATCACGATCTGATGACGAGATATCTCGTCATCAGAAAAATAACTGACCAGATCTTGATCTCGTCATCATCAATAAGTGGTTATACCTTATAGACGAGATATTTCGTCGTTAACTGCATGGTCAGATCTTGATGGACGAGATATCTCATCGAATTAACTTGGAGGGTCAATACAGCATCCTAAAAATCGGTGGTCTTAATGCAACATCCTAGAAATAATAAGACCTCCGATAAATTTGGTTTAACCCACGCACCCATCCCCAAGATCCACCGACAGAGTAGCTGAACGCATAAGCTCTCCTTCCACAAACGAGCCGGCAAGCACTGAATTCCACAACTGCGACTTCACCCCATAAATCTCAGTCACTCACCCCCCGACAGTGACTTATTTACCCACACACAAAACGGTCCGACTCTTATTTACTGACCCCACTCGACCCCGAACCGAGCACGTGTTGGCTAGTGACCCATCCGAGGGCTAACTAGACGGTGACAGAACCGGCGGATTTTTGTGAAAGTCAGCCACCCCTCTGCTGCAGCTGCGGGTTTCCGGTTGACACGCGATACTTGAGTGCTTTCTGGGCAATTTGCTGTCCTCAATGCACGAAGGGGGTTTTCGGTAGGCGCTGTAATGGCTTTGATAGCTCTTTGGAAATGTCTGGGGTGATCGCGGTGTGTTTTCGGGAAGTTATTTTAAAGCTTTAGAGGAATTATGAACGAAAAGGATGAAACAATCTATGGGTAACAAGCTGTTCTAATAAATTTGTAGCTTTAAATGTAAAACATCTAATTAACCCTCCAAGTGGTTACGACGAGATATCTTGTCCATCAAGATCTGACCAATTTTGCTAATGACGAGATATCTCGTCCATCAAGATCTGACCAATTTTGCTAATGACGATATCTCGTCCATCAAGATCTGACCAATTTTTCTAATGACGAGATATCTCGTCATCAAGATATTGCCGATTTTTTTATGACGACGAGATCAAGATCTGGTCAGTTTTCTTCAAATGAAATCTTGTCCATCAAGATCAAGTCAGTTTGCTAATGACGCGGTACCTCGTCGAGACAGCTATCAGGAGGGTTAAAACCATTTACGTATTTTTATGTTTGTACTCTGATGATAATGTGTGTGACAAACATCCCTCTGAACCTCAAGCACGCTTTATTCTACCATTAAGGTCAGATCTTGATGGACGAGATATCTCGTCCATCAAGATCTGACCAATTTTTCTAATGACGAGATATCTCGTCATCAAGATATTGCCGATTTTTTTATGACGACGAGATCAAGATCTGGTCAGTTTTCTTCAAATGAAATCTTGTCCATCAAGATCAAGTCAGTTTGCTAATGACGCGGTACCTCGTCGAGACAGCTATCAGGAGGGTTAAAACCATTTACGTATTTTTATGTTTGTACTCTGATGATAATGTGTGTGACAAACATCCCTCTGAACCTCAAGCACGCTTTATTCTACCATTAAATCTGCAGTTATCCTTCCATAACTTCGAAGCACTTTAAACTAAAACCAGTAAAATGTGACCACGGATCCTTTCAGCTAATACACTAAGTTGAAAAAAGTCTTCGAGCACTTCATTGTTTGACGAGATGTCTCCTTTGTTGAAATTTCAATAGGATGTCAGCCCACCTTTTCCCCCAATTATATTCTGCAGGTTTTGGTGAAGTTATTTAAAAGGTTTAGAGGGAGAATTATGAGCGAACAGATGAAACAATTTATTCTATGAGTAATAAGCTGTTCTCGTTAACTTGTGACTTTAAATGTACTACATTTAATCCAAACCACTTTGTACTCTGCGGATATGAGTGTGATGAATATCTTCCTGAGGATCATTCACGCTTTATTCCACCATGAAATCTGCAGTTTTCCCTGCATGACTTCTATTCAGTTTTAACCTTAAACCTCTGATGGGTTCACGTACATGCTTCCGTTATGAAACCTGTTGTCCTCTCTGCATTACTTCTAACCAGTTTTGACCTTTTGTATCAATAGAATCCTTCCTAGTATTGTTTCAACTAATAGATGCGGTTATTTAGCCATGATTGTGTGTTATGTGGCAAAAGCAATACTACAGTATTTGGAAATCACATAACGCTCACAGGGTTAACCAGTAAAATGTTTCCAAAGATCCTCTCAACCGAAACTGTAATGTATGTAAGTCTGAGAATTTGACGACAGGTTAATTTTATTGAAATTTTTAGTGGGGTGTTAGCCCACCTTTTGCCTCAGCATGCCTCAGGATGAGAAACCTATAATTTACAGACAAGCTATTCAATGCAATTAATTCAAATGTAAATAGTAAACATCAGACGACAGCTGTTGGAACATCTTGAGAGCAACTGTTGATAGGTCAAATTTCAATCAAGATCCTAAGGGACTTTACAGCAAATTTAGATTGATGACAGGTCACGACTATTTGCAGGCACATCTAAATAAAAACTGAATAGAAGACACTACATCCTGTCCCCTCCGCGACTACAATGCAATTATGAAAATCGATCATTAAAAAAAATCAGAAGTTATCTTCTTTTTCTGGGACCACCATTTTTACCAAATGGACTGAAAGCTAGTACCACTACTGGACGTCAAAAAAAGAAATAGATGACTTCCAGTTTACTGGCATCGGATAAAATATTTTTTTTTTGCCGCAACTATACTCTGCACTGTTTTAGACATACCAAGAATCAGTATTTGTTAAATGTGATTTGCATGTTCGGTCATGGAAATTCAACAAATTCAAACCGTCTTACAGCAAAAATTACAACTGTGAACTCTTTAAGCGTTTTGGTGAAGTAAATTAAGTAAATTAATTACGATTATAATGATCACACATTTCAAAAATCCTCGATCCATTTCGGTCAATTTTGTAGTCTTCAAACTGTTTCTTAACTGTCGTGACATCTTCATGTTTTTCCATTTAGTGAAGAGTTGTCATAGTGTGTTGTAATTTGGCGCAATCGAACATTTAAGTTAATCAAAAGGCATATAAGGACTGCATAATAAGCGTTGATTTGTTGGTTTTATATTTTTATGGCGCAAGAGCTATATTTGGCCAATCTGCGCCAACCACAAGAAAGATAACATCAAGCAAATGGTACAAATACATACAATCAAATTTTTATTGACACAGAAGAGAGAAATATAATCAGGGAAAATCGAATCTGCGCCGCCTACAACTTTCAATGAGATTGAGAATTCTCTTACAATATCAAAAATTTATCATTTACGGAGAATGTCAAAATTTTACATTTCCATTTAGTGAAAAAATAAAGTCAATGATAATTTTAAGAGTGTAATTTTAATACTTAAGAATAATTGAAATAAGTTCTACATTTATAAACTACGATAATGTATCGGAACACAAGACTCTCTGGAATGCTTGATTTATTTCTACTTAACACATTTGTATGGAAGATTTTCTTGTTATCTTTATAATTAAGTCCATATATTCATAATTATCCTATTATTGATTATTAATAATAACAATTGAATTTATATATTTTTAATACAAATATAGAACTATACTTGCGTGAGAACTGAGTGTAATTACAGAGACTCAAAGGTATTTTGGCCTAAGGCTTCAAGACGTCTTGATCCGCCAATGTATACTTGTCATTTTTCCGTAGTTGCATCATAAGAAATAAGTGTAGCTCAAATATGGGTGGGGAGGTTAATAAAATTAAACACCTACAGTGAAAATTATGTTTGGGTATTTGAGAAATATCATCGGGATGAGGTTTAACCTTGAATCCTTGAATCCCGACCACAAAAACTGTAAGCGTAAGATAAAGGATTGTATGCGTAAAATAAATCAGTTGTAGAGGATAGATTGATCTCAGGCTCGGAAACCAGATACGATCCTCCAAATATTCTCAACAGGGCAGCACACTAGATATGGCCCTCCAAATATTTTCTATCTGGCACGCAGACCAGATACGGCTCTCTGGACAGGTTTACCCGGCCCGCGAACTAGATACTGTCCTCTGGACAAGTTTAAATGGCCCACGGACCAGATACGATTCTCCTGATAGGTTTAACCTGCCCGCAGTTCAGATATCCCCCTCCGGACATGTTTACCCCTCCTGTAGAACAGATACGGCCCTTCGAATAGGTTTATCCGGCGCGTAGACCAGATAGTCCTAGAGAATAGTCATCCATAAAAATAGATATTTAAAAAGAAGCAAATCGCTAGATTAGCGTTATTTCGAAAATAACTGCGTTGAAATTTGCTCAATCAGATTTATATATGCATTCTTGTTTTATATTGATATTAGTATCGTTATACTACTTCACAAAAAGTTTGTCAAGACATCAACTTTTGCTGTTGAGAGCAAGGCAACTCTGAAAAGACTTGGCACAAAAGCTTCTTATACGAAGGCTTAGAAGATTATTCGTAGATCTTGTACCCAGCGACTAAAACAATGGTTGAGATTATAGGGATTGAAAAAACCAACCCCTCAGTCTTTGTAGAAAGGTATAATTTTTTTACATTCAGTATTACTTTATATATAGGGAAGAGTTTTTATAACTTTTGCATAGTATAAAAACAAATAATTAGCGGGGGGAGATTATCAATTAATATTGAAGACTTAGTGAGCATTATGTTTCTTTGTTTTGCAATTAAAAACGCCTTCTGTCGCGTTTTTACACGCTCTGTTTAAAAAAATACTTAAACCATCTCCCCTCAAAACAGAACTTACCCCAAGTTGAAATCAAAAAGGCAATCCATTTGATTTTTTTATTTTCCTTATTTTTATTTAAGGTCTCATTCTTTTTTTAGCATTCACAATGACTGTCAGGATTAAGAAAGAAATTAATATTCTCTGAAAAAATAACTTATCTTTTTCATCTCTTTCACGTGATTAAAAAACGCATAGGGAAAAAAATTCAGAAGTTATGCCCGTTTTTTTTTAATTAAGAATTATTTTTTGGAAATTTTCCCCTAAGTCGGTTCTGATTCAAATAGGGATTACTTGAGATATAGATCTAAGAACTTGATCAAATAAGCCTCGTTAAATTGTTATTCTTTATGCTTCGTTTTTGTGAGTAATGCGTGTAACTATTAAATTTGTTATGTCAAAAATATTTTTGTCGCAAAAATAATTAAATCTTTTGAAATACGTGTAAATCGTTCTTTAAAATTTATTTAGGAATCTTAAGGGGATTAATCTTGATCGTATTTATAAAATTATTTTTCACTAAAAACAATTTATTTTAACTGGATGAAAAAGTTTGTAATTCTTATTTACTTAAGATTCATTTCGTAGTTAGGAGACGATAATATGACATAAGATATTTCATTGTGAAATCAATATAGTATTATTGCTTTCTTTTTCAAAAAAATTGTGTGAATTGTTTTTCATCCCCCTCCCAGACATTAAGCACATATTTATATCTAAAATAGTTTCAAAAAATATTTTCTAGTGGAGCTATTTTTAAATACTCTATGCTTTAATTTACCTCAGTTGTAAATGTTCCTCTTCTTATTTAAATGATTTATTTACAAAATAACTTAATTTCATTCGTTTTATGATTCTTCTGCACTTCGATTCCTTTTCGACCCTCTTAGCGTAGTAAGATTATCGAGTAAGGTAGAACTGCTTTTACCAAACAACACACTTTATGACTAAATAACTACTTATATTGACTTAAAACATCCATGAATTCTTTCAACGTTTAAAAGATACTATTGGTCCTTTCCTTGTGAACGAATTCTTTGGAACAATTCTATTGACTCATTCTGTAGAGTGGAATCTTTTGAAAATATTCTGTTTGTCCTTTCTTTAGAATAAAAATCCATTGGAAAGATTTAATGTTCCTTTTCTTAGAATAGAATCATTTGGAAAGATTGTATTGTTCATTTCCTCAGAATGGAATCCTTTAGGAAGATTCTATTGGTCAAGAAGGTCAAAATTGGTAAGAAGTTATGCAGGGAAGACTGCAGGCTGCAAGGTATATTAGCTATTGACCAATTTTCACTGTTTTAAGTTTTATTTTTGAAATTTTAACTTTGACTGCAAATTTGACTAAGGTTTCATCTATTTAGAAATAGGATAGACTAACATTTTCAGGGACGGTGGAACGTCTGATACCCTACCCTCCATGAAATAGTTAAGGCTGCTTAAATCAATATTCTTTGTATATTCACGGCTGATAAGGTTTTTGGTATACGTATGAACCCATCAGAGGGTTAAAGCACTATTATGTGTCAGCTGTTCTAATTTTGTTATAAAAATTCAATTTGAAAGCTGGGTGTATTTAGAGCACACA
The DNA here is from genome assembly GCA_933210815.1 of Meta bourneti. Taxonomy (NCBI): domain Eukaryota; kingdom Metazoa; phylum Arthropoda; class Arachnida; order Araneae; family Tetragnathidae; genus Meta; species Meta bourneti. The sequence goes on from OW119928.1 coordinate 67,048,300, forward strand.
CGACCTGGAAAGGCTTAATTAAAAATACGATTGGTGGCAATACTATTCTATGATAACATAACTCGCATTTTCCTCTCGTTGTTTACTTCTATCATGATGGGGAGACGTTTTGCTCCACCGAAATAGCTATTGACCATTTTTCACCTGTTTTAATTTTCATTAGTCATAATTTTTGAAATTTTAAATTTGACTGTCAATTTGACTAAGGTTTCAGTTGTTTATTTAGAAGTAGGATAGATTAACATTTTCAGGGATGGTGGAACGTCTTATATCCCACCGCCATGAAATAGTTAAGGCTGTGTATATCAATATTCTTTTAATATTAAGACTGTGTAAATCAATATTCTTTTAATACTAAGGCTGTGTAAATCAATATTCTTTGAATATTAAGGCTGTGTAAATCAATATTCTTTGAATATTAAGGCTGTGTAAATCAATATTTTTTGTACATTAAGGCTGATAAAGTATATAAATATTATATTTGAACGATGCAGTCATGGGTTTGGTGGTTAAAACTTTAAAAAACTGATTTATTTAGGCATAATATACGGATGTTAGTTGAATTGCAGATAGGGGTTCCAGGGGTGAGTCGTCCGATCAACAAAAATTATAACGAAAGAGCTTGAAGAGTATGTGCTAAACGACAAGAAGAGCGTAGTAGAGGAGCACAATCTGCCAGTTTAGGAGTTTGGCTAGAGGTGTCTGAGATAGAAATGCAACGAAGTTCAATTAATGAGTCTGTGTTTATGGGCTCAATCCTGAAAATAATAGCGAAAAATGTATCAAAGAGAAGTGTTTTTGGAATTTGTTACATAAATATTCACTCATTTGATATTCTGATGTAAACGAGTGCTTAAGATGGTGACTGTACACACGGTGCCCCAACTCCTCTCTTAAACCTAAAAGTACTAAATTTTTGTTAGATACAAAATGCATTCATATAATATAAGTCATCAACCGTAGTTTTTTCAAAAAAGCATTTTTTGGCTTAGTCCTTTTAGCATACATAGTCTTTCTAGCATTGTCCCTTTATTGTAGTCTCTTTAGATTAGTCTCTTCTTAGCACCTCCCTTGACAAACTAAAAGTACTAAATGTTTTTATGTGGAAAATACATTCATATAAGGTCTTCAACCCGTACATTTTTATTTCAAAAAATATTTTTAGTATTGTTCTTTTAGCATACCATTTTATCACAGTCCCTTTATAGCATTTACCTTAACAAATCTAAAAGTACTAAATTTGTTATGTGCAAAATACATTCATATAAGATAAGTCTTCAACCATACATTTTTTCTAAGTAAAACGTTTTTAGCAAAGTTCTTTCAAATAGTTCCTTTAGTATATTCCTTTCTGGCATAATCATTTTAGCATAGTCTCTTAAGCATTGTGTGTTTAATATAGTCCCGTTAGCACAGTTCTTTTAGTATAATCCGTTTAGCGTAGTGTTTTTGCATAGTTCTTTTGGCCAAGTCCCCATAGCATAGACTTTTTGCATAGTTCTTTTGGCCAAGTCCCCATAGCATAGACTTTTTAGCATAGTCCTTCAATGGGTTAAAGAGAAGGGTTTCAAGATTTCATCACGCAGATTCATTTATGAAATATGACGAATTTTAAATCAGCCCACTTTTCGAAAATGCAGGTATATTTCAATCAACTACTATAAAATTACTCTGATCCACTTTAAGATGCTACCTGTGATCTCACCTCTAAATATCATTTCACCCAAGAGATTTTCTGTAAACTACTCATCCTTTTCCCTGTACTTCATTGTGTCTGAATCCTCCCAAAAAGAGGACCTGGACCTATTCCACGTCTTAAATCCCCTCACTCGAAAACAAAGTAAAAATTCTACATTAATGCCACTCAGCAAAGAGACACCGGAGAGTCATTTTAAGGTAGCAAAACGACGCAATTATTACGCCAACTCCCCCACCCGACTTAATAAACAACCCGAGCACTTAACATAATCTATCTAACATCGTACCAAGAAACGGAGAGAGAGGAAAAAAAGGAGCCCAAATCCGAAGTCTAGATTATGCCAAATCCTTTTGGTTAGGTAATTAAAACTTTAATGAGCTTTAGTGTGGATTAGGCCGCCTCGTTTTGCTCTATCAATTACCGCGATGAAGGAGCCAAGCTGGCACGCCCACTGAAGCGGTTCTGGGAGGTTGTAATATACTGGGAAGGATTTGGACTGGAAATCGTTGAAGCTTTAAAAATTAAGTTTTAAGGGGGAAAGTTTGAGGTGGATGTTGGTGGGGGGGGGGGGGGGTATGGTCGTTCAATTTTTCGTTTTTGTTTGCTTTAAATTGCTTTTCTTCAGGGCGACTTGCAGTTTTGAAATTTCTGCTGGATTACTATTACTGGCTTGAATTGTTTGTTTCATCTGTGATTGAAAGTTTTGACATGTTGCTATTGTTAGACACTACAAATGGAATCATTCGGAGGGTAATGCAAGAAATGTTGAGGAAAGCGTTTCGAGATGAATTTTTTTCGTAAGTGAGATGTAAGTGGTTGCACTTACATATTAAAACGATAAGTCTCGTGGTTTTGATTTGATAACATTTTGATTTGGACGTTATAAACATGGATTGCGAAACGAACCCAGAAGGGCGGCGTCTGAGTTGCACGGAAGCTAGCGTCAGTAGGAAGAGAAATGTATGTGCGAAACGACAAGAGTATGAAAGTTTGCACAATCTGCAAACTCAGCGATTCGTTCATAGACTTCTGAGAGAGGAATTCAATGGCATTAATTTTTCGATCGAATTAGGAATTCGATCGAGAAATAAATAACGAATATAAATGGTGTGTCCAAGATAAAAGTTACGGGATTTCGTTACATGCTTTTGATATTGATAGCCCTTCAAGCTATTGGCAATAAAAGTGCCTACGTTGACGCAGCTGGCGGACTTCGACAAGTACTAGAGTAGACTAATCAAAACAAATGTCCGTCTGCGAATTTCCATCTCCGATATGCGCCTTGTGGTGTAAGTACTAGAACATTATTATTTACATTTATAAGGTAAGTGACCACCTTTCAGTTGACCTATTAAGCGAGATATTTAAAATCATTACATAATTTTATGCTTTTTGAAACTTAATAGGATATTTGGACTGGAATTTTAACTAGGAGTGAAGAGTTAAGAATGATACGTAAAAATGTTTGGGTTCATTATGGGGACTATTTGCACAGAACTCCGCGTATAATCAATGTTGTAGCAAAGATAACATATGGTTCCCATTACTTGCTCTTAGCTTTGGTTTTTGCAATAATTTTTTACTAGTGTTGAAATTAACTAGCTTGAAGTTTTTAAATGCCATTTAGAAGTAAAGGGACGGTTAAATATGTAGTGGATATCGGAGGCAATTTCATCACGAACTCATTTAGAACTTGATTCAATGGTCTACCTCTTAATATCAGATGGGAAAGGCCCATGGTTGGTGTTGAAAAACTTAAATTGGTGTTCATAGATTGTTCTCTAGTAATATTTAAAACGGTGCTTAAGCAAACCTACCTACCTGGTTTCAAAGCGAAAGTTATCTAGTATCCTGACTTATGGGAGAAGTGCAATTTTAGGGTATTACACTGATGCAGAGTAGTTAATTAGCAAATGGAAAAGGAAAATTCAATACAATTTTACATGGAAAGGAAAGAAATTCAAAGAAAATCTAAAACAGTGATTTGTGATTTTTCGAAGTTCAATTCATTTCCCGATCTTTGCTTAAAGATGCATAAGGTATCTTACTGGGATACAAGTTTCGTATATTTGTAACTTTGAAATGTGCTTTAATAAAATGTAATAATGTGATAACTAATGATCTTGCGTAAGAAATTATTTAGACATTCTAAATTAGGTCAATCTTCTTATACAAATGCAAATATAAATTAATTGTGCTAATTTAAGTTAAGTATAGTACCTATGTATATATTTCACTAGCGTATGAGGCAAAGAAATCGACATCATTTGTATATAAGCGAATGGCAATAAACGCATATAAACAATTTAAAAATACGCATAATCGAGTCATTCTTCAAAAATGAATGTCATGTCATTAGAAGCAGCATTCAGTTTTGGAACGTCTAATAGATAACGACATAATATGGGCAGGATTTGAGCGGTTCTATAAGTAAATATCTTGAACATAGAATATTTTTCGTGTTTTCTCTAGTGTTCTTTTGTAAATGTTCGAATTTCGCTTCTCTTAAATAGTATAAAATATACATTGCCTATCAAGGATTACATAGGAACAAAAATAGTCATTTTTAAAACAAGAAAGTTTCATTTTTGTAACTAACTCTGATGTATTTATTACTTTTACTCCTATAACGTCAAGTTCCTTGTCACAAAAGCATTTAATTTTCTGTTATTTTTATCACCATGAATAATTATACATTAAACTGATTGGTTGGCTACACCTTTTGATTTTCGAAAGGTTTGCATAACGAATTCAGAATTTCAATATTTCAAGGTTTTCAGGTAAGATTTAAAATTAAATCATTTTCTCTTTATATGCCCACGAATTTTATTTTAACATATTCTGATAATTTTTTTCCTACATAAGGTCTCATTAGACCGGAATCTACCGGCAACATATTTTTATTTCCGTAAGTTTTGAGCTTTAATTTACGTTTTTCATGTAACAGAACTTCGTTCTTATTATTTGAATAACATTTTAATTTATATCCTTTTCACTACACCTTAATAAACTTACGTCTCTTCAGTTAAACCTTAAGTTTGGAGAAGATGGGAGTTTGGAGAGTGGGATGCCAGCTCAGGTGTTGATTCGTCATCTGACCGTAGTTCGAAATTACGTGGTATTGTCCTTGGATCTTTCAACTCGGGATTGATCCCTGACCGTCACCAATAGCCCGTTGTGTTTTTCTCCAGTGTGACGTTAATTTAAAATACCTACCGAGGACAACACCACATAATTTTGAATCACGGTCAGATGACGCGGCAACACCTGAGCTCCAATTAAAAGGTGAAAGGTTCTGGTTTTTGAGTTTGGAGAATTAACTCATGATCTCAATGCGGCAGTTTGGTGGTCATGTTTCCGAAAACTTTCCAATTAAGTACATTTCATCCCGCCGCCAAATATCCCACGCCCCTTTAGATAAACAAGTCAAATAAACTACTCCCCATCTTAACTCCACGGCCGGTGTAAACCTTGTTTAAACCCAATCCTCAGTCGACACTTGAGCAAGGAGCGTCGTCGTCCTCCAGGAATAGCCGGCGCGTCGCTGCCCCCCGGTGATCTATTGAGAATCATATTTTCCAAAAGGCCTATTCGTATCCGCTTTAATTTATAGCGCAGCCCGCGTCGGTGGGAAGCCGAGGAGCAACCGCGAAGGAGGAGGTTGCCGTGGCAACGGGCGCGGGATGAAATTTGGGCGACGCGAATTGAAAATGCCCTCCTCTCGGACATAAGCCAAGAGAGTGGCTGTGTTTGGGTTGATTCTGTAAGGCGGATGGGGGAGGGGGCTTCATTGCGTTGAGCCCGGCTCGATTCTTTGGAGAATAGTCCTGTGTGTAAGAGACAAAGGGAGTGAGTTTTAGGATTGGATATTTTTTCAGGGATGCGTAAAAACGTTGGTTAAATATTTAAAGTCTAGGGTGTACAGTAGAGGAGCAAAGATTTCATTTCAGAGGAAGTAAAATAATCTTCCCTACTTCATTTTCAAACAGATGAGCATCCCGTCCATCTCGTCCATCAAGATCTGGCTAGTTTTGTTAATGACGAGATATTTCGCCATCAAAGTATTGCCAATATTTTTATGATGATGAGATCGAAATCTGGTCAGTTTTCTTCTAATGACGCGATGTCTCGTCCATCAAGATCTGGTTAGTTTTATTAATGACGAGATATTTCGCCATCAAAGTATTGCCAATATTTTTATGATGATGAGATCGAAATCTGGGCAGTTTTCTTCTAATGACGCGATGTCTCGTCCATCAAGATCTGGTTAGTTTTGTTAATGACGAAACATTTCGCCATCAAAGTATTGCCAATATTTTTATGAAGATGAGATCGAAATCTGGTCAGTTGTCTTCTAATGACGCGATGTCTCATCCATCAAGATCTGGTTAGTTTTATTAATGACGAGATATTTCGCCATCAAAGTATTGCTAATATTTTTATGATGATGAGATCGAAATCTGGTCAGTTTTCTTCTAATGACGCGATATTTCGTCCATCAGAATCTGGTTAGTTTTGTTAATGACGAGACATTTCGCCATCAAAGTATTGCCAATATTTTGATGATGATGAGATCGAAATCTGGTCAGTTTTCTTCTAACGACGCGATGTCTCGTCCATCAAGATCTGGTTAGTTTTGTTAATGACGAGATATTTCGCCATCAAGATATTGCCAATATTTTTATGATGATGAGATCGAAATCTGGTCAGTTTTCTTCTAATGACGCGATGTCTCGTCCATCAAGATCTGGTTAGTTATGTTAATGACGAGATATTTCGCCATCAAGATATTGCCAATATTTTTATGATGATGAGATCGAAATCTGGTCAGTTTTCTTCTAATGACGCGATATCTCGTCCATCAAAATCTGGTTAGTTTTGTTAATGACGAGATATTTCGCCATCAAAGTATTGCCAATATTTTTATGATGATGAGATCGAAATCTGGCCAGTTTTCTTCTAATGACGCGATGTCTCGTCCATTAAGATCTGGTTAGTTTTGTTAATGACGAGATATTTCGCCATCAAAGTATTGCCAATATTTTTATGATGATGAGATCGAAATCTGGTCAGTTTTCTTCTAATGACGCGATGTCTCGTCCATCAAGATCTGGTTAGTTTTGTTAATGACGAGATATTTCGCCATCAAGATATTGCCAATATTTTTATGATGATGAGATCGAACTTTGGTCAGTTTTCTTCTAATGACGCGATATCTCGTCCATCAAGATCTGGTTAGTTTTGTTGAAGACGGGACACCTCTATTAAACAACCACCAGGAGGGTTAAGATAACTCCCCTGTCCTTGCGGTGGGAAGGCGATCCTGAACACTACGTGTAGTTTTCTCTATAGAATTTCACATGGTTAAACCATCCTGATAATCAATCACAATGTATAATGAATGATTGGGAAGTTTTGGGTATTATGGCACAAGGATCATAGTTGAACAAGCTGTCCCAAACACGATAGATAACGCAAAGTAATGGATATACGTATAAAATGACTTCATTGACACAGAAGAGAGAAATACACCTAGGAAGGAATTGAACCTGCGTCCCTTACAACTAGCAGGTTGCTAGTTCAACTGGTTGACACACTGATCCACGGCAATGGATAATTACTGTAAGCAATAATAAACAATCTGTATGGAGTCATGACATGAGTGTGTCCAGGTATCATCCGGTACGGCGAACAGGGTGGATTGATTTTATCCTATTCATGTTTTTTTGCTGTATTTAATTATATTTTTATTATATCGTATCTTATCTGTATACCTGCATTTTAAATTGTGTCTTTATAATAGTGTATCATATCTGTATACTTGTATTTCAATTGTATCTTTGTTCCTGTTGATGCAGAATGCATGCACTTTGTATTGATATTGCATTCATTTATTTTTAAATAAATGCATCCTGCCCCTCCCTTGACAGGCCTTAAGCCAATTTGTTGTCAAGTCAAAAGGCCTGGGTTAAGGAAATAAAAACACCCAATGAGTAAATCGTGATCACTTAGTAGTTAGGTTAGATAGTTAATTAAAGTCACATTGGAGCAACACAATGGCTATTGGCGACGGTCCGGGATCAGTCCCCAAGGGAAAGATCCGAAGACAACACCACGTAATTTTGAACCACGGTCAGATGATGAGGTGAACACCTAAGCTGTGTGTGACACCCATTCTCCAAACTTCCACACCACGCCAACGTGAGGACATTTGAGACCACAACAGATTTAACGTGCACCAAACCCCATGTACACGACGGTCTTTGTTTGGACCAGGTTTCGAACTCGCAACCCTCCGGTTTCTAATCCGTTATTCTGCCAATTTGGCTACCGGATCATTTAGTAAAATCTTAGCTAAATAAATAAAATATAGTAAATAAAATTTAGTAAAATCTTAGCTAAATATATACAATCTGGGGTGTGCAGTAGCGTAGTCAAGATTTGATTTCGGAGGGAGTAAAAAGTCTTCCCTTCTGCATTTGCAAACTGATGGGAAAGTCGTGGCCATCTGGCAAAAACCTTGGATAAGCGTATACCGTCTAAGGTGAACAGTATAGAGTAGCCAAGATTTAGTTTCGGAGGGAGTAAAAACGTCTTCTCTCCATCATTTGCTGTCTCATGAGCAAGTTGTGGTCATTTGGTAATCCTCAGGTAAATAAAATCAAATGTACTCGAAATAAAACTCATAACGAGTGAAATTACTTGCTTATTTACATATTTAAAGTATACCACCTGGTATAGTCAGGCTCCCACGAGGTGGCAAACGAATCATGTGGTTTTGAACGAGTCTTCTTCAAATTGGGTGATTAATAGTTTTAAACGTAAATAAAGGGCTTTCACAACTTACGTGTTTAGAGTGGATTCTGGTTCTAAATTTATGTTTCGCTGCCGAAAGGCTATAGCAATAAGAGCAGTTAGCGGGAGAGCAAAACCATTCACAGCAGTCGCCATTATGCTTTTGCGTATAGCAGCCTTCTAACCGATTTCACACCTTTTCCAAAACCTACTGATCCAAGGTCAACTACCTTCTCGTCGGGATTGCACTTTAAAATGGGCATTATCTGTCACTTAGTAGGTTTCAATGCCAGTTTATAAGCGCGTGAATGTTTGTATTCCTTCCTGTAAGGAATATCGGCGCCTTACTCCTTGTGTACTCCCTCATAAATGGCCCTCAGTTCGCTCTTTGTAGTGCCGAAGGCCGAAGCTGTCTCAATGATCGATAAAAAACATATTTAAAAGATTAGCGAATTTTAATAGAAACTTGAACTTAAAAATGTAAGGTATAGGTAGGTATTTTAATTAACGTCGCAGGAGCAACACAAAAGGCTATCGGCGACGATTCTGGATGAAACCCGGAGAGAAAGATCCGAGAACAGTACCACGTAATTTCGAACCAAGGTCAGATGACAAGATGACTTAATTATTTAAAACAAATATTGTCTGCAGAAAAGCATCTAACCACTCTAGGCCTCCCCTGATCCCTTTCTCTCCTTTTCGAGCCCAAACATTTCCCTTGTCGCATCTTTCTGGCAATCCCTGGTTCTAGAGGTCACAAAACTCGCTTTCTGGCAACGGGGTAAAACTCAAAGAAGACCCATAGATGAAACCTATGTCAAACTGGTTGTTAGAATCTTCAAAATATAACCAATAACGATTAAAACAGGTGATAAATTTACAGTAGCTATTTATGTGGATCAAGACGTCTACCATTATCAGGACAGAAGTAAACAGGAGGAAGACGCGAGTTTAAAGAGTGGTGCCAACATTATTTATGTTAACCCAGAAGAATATTGTCACGTTCATGTTCCGTAATAAAAAAAATTGTAAACGAAATATTTAAAAGATCAAAACCATTTCCATTTGTTTTAATGAGTGAGTAATACTTGAAAGTTTAAGTTAACACGACCTCTCAAATCGTGGATAAACAATTGTAATTATGGAATTTTTAAAACTTGAAATTGGAGTGAAAGATTTGAAAAATGGCTTATTATGTTGCCCGAATTCCTTCAATTATAAAAGTATTCAATGTGTTTGTAAGGAGATATAAAATTAAAAAATCAATCCTTTCGATGGGAAGGAACGTACAGTGAACACTTATTTCTGAAACATGTACCTATCACCATAAAATTCAGTACAAGAAATTCTTGGATATTAATTAGTCCTAAGAATGTTCGATCAATACCCAGTGCATTTCTACTCATCAGAGAATGAATTTATAACAATCTATTCTTGATTTGCTTTGTTAATGTTTGAATTTTGTATTTTTGTCTGTATGTAATATTTTTATATTCATTTTTTCTTTAGATACCTTCTCTGTTTTTAAGATAATCGTTTTAATAAGTAAATGGCTTATTTGTATATTTTTGAATCACAGATACTCAAAAAAATTATTAATACTCGGAGAATGTTTTAATCATTTTTAATGCGAAAAATAACGCCTTTAGATCACATTTAGAACAATAGGATGTATTAGAATAAGTTAGCACTCTACATTTAGTATTTTAGTTTTCGAAGCAAAACTTTAAAAGTAGAATTTTAAATAGGACTTGAGAAACCTCAAGAATAAATATGAAATTCTCAGAACTTTTTACTCATTTTTAATATTTGATACTTATTTTTGAGTACATTAAACTATCAATATGACATTAAACGATTAAAACAATGATATGAGAACTTTTATAAGATTATACCATTTCTATTTTTAAAAATTACCTATTTGTGTAATGCAAAATAAACGTTGAAATTTATTGCAAAATTATGAGTTTTTAAAAGTATTTTTATAGGAATTGTGGGTAACTGTCATTAGCAAACATTTGCATAATTTCTTCTAAACATTAAATGAGAAATTATATTTGGAATAATATGCGATATTAGCATTTTCCTCTTAGGTTTAACTATTTTAAATACAATTTCAAGCCAAATTGCTTTTATTTCGATTATTGTTTGATCCAAGTAATATTGATACAGTGATATCGATTTTTGTGGCTAAGTATCTGAAATTTTAAGACCCTGCCTAGAAAAAAATGCAACTACACTGCATTTCTCATTTAAAGTTATCACGAGACCGTTTTTGGTCTAACTATATACGTAATTGTTTGATTAGCATGCAAAGTAATTTAAAATCCTTTCTTTATATAACATTTCTAGCACAGAAATTCCCTGCAAACTGACCATCCCTATAACGACACTACATAAATAGTGTTGCATAGCAACGAATTTGTTTACCTTTTAGTACTAAAAAGGCTTATATTTAAAATTCTACCAAATTTCAGTTGAGAGTTAAACTAATTATGAATCGAATTCTTAAGTGCTGACAGGAGTTTTTATGGAGTGTTCGAAAAAGTTTAGGCTTCGGAGGAATGTTTACCTTAATGATTTACCAGAGGGGCTTGATATATTGTGTATGAGAGGCATTTTATTTCAAGCTAAATGCAGGTGATCGTAGTTTTTCTGTGGCGGAACGTTTCTCAACGTGGCTTGTTTTTCGAACTACAGCACTTTGAGAGTAAAAACTCCAAAGAATTAATTCCAAATTTATGTATGATAGTTGATGATCCACACCAATTAGATTAAACGCTAAACATTGCCAAAACGGCGATAAACTACATTTTAAGGCAACCCCAATATGCCGATAGCATTTTGATATTGGGATTAAAATCTTCGCAGTCTGACGGGTTTGTTATTTTTTACACTGAAATATCTATTGAAAATTGAAGACAAAAACTTGTGATGAACTTAATATATTTTATTTATGCATTATTAATTCCTTTCTTGTAATACATTAACCGTTAATATATTAGAAAGATATTGATATGACAAGAACTTTTTCAAATCAATATCTTTGGGGAACATCCCTTAATAAATTGTCTTTATTTTCAGCGTTGCTACATAACAAACAAACATCAATGAAGAAATAAATTTAATTCGGAAACTTTTGAATTTAAAAATATCGACAAAAAATATTTTTGGCGAAAAAAATTGAAGAATTTTACTAAAAATTAAAGAATTTTTGTTTGACAATATATATATATATATATTGTCAAACAAAAATTCTTTAATTTTTAGTAAAATTCTTCAATTTTTTTATAAAAAAAATTCTGATATATATATATATATATATATATATATATATATATATATATATATCAGATTTCGCTTTTAAATAAATACAGGGGCTTCCAAAAATAAATATGCGCTATGAAGAGGTATCAAATGCTCAAAATTCAGTAATAAGTAATAATTTTTTCACCTTAAGAAATATTGAATCTACTTTCTTAGCTAAAAAATGCTTTGTTTTGGGGGTAGTGACCGATGATATATTTATCAGAGCCCTAAGAGTGAACCTCTTCCACAGCACACTATACAAATTCCGAAGCACGAAAATGTCTTGGAGCTTGTATACTGGCTAGGGTTGTATACTGGCTAGAAGGGTTCTAAACAGTATTTATTGATGAAATCAGGGAAAAGTAGTGTTTAACTCCATTGAAAAGCAATTGAAAAAAGTGCTCAAAATTTCCATTTAGTGTCAAATATTTGTATTTATAGATAAGGTTTCCACAATAAGAGAGGTACAGGGCGAAATTAGTTTAATTAAAGTTTCTGGGTCCCTTTAAACAGCAACAATACTCATCACTATCATCTCGGAATCTCAATAGGCTTGAAAATTTGTGGTCTAAACAGGAAAAAATTATTGATATTCAGAGCACAGACCGTAAGAACGATTCTATGAGACAAATGGGGAAAACAATGGAAACTCTTTTTAGTTAATTCAATGCCCTTTGGCTTAGAAACTATTTCTCATGCAAAAATATGCACAGCAAAAATTTATTTTCTTATTGTGTTTCTGGACGAAATTGGCTGGGTGTATACGCAATTTTGTGACCTAGAAATTTGTACATTTGACATTTAAAATCTATCATTCGCCAAATTCAATGGACGCTATATTTAAAAATATAGCGTCCATTGAATTTTTTTTAACCTAATATTTTCTTAAACATGTAAATAACCATTCCTATAAATATTAAGTTGGTTATTATTTATTAAAGAGTTTTTGGGTTTTAAAGAAATCTCTTCTGGTATAAACTCAATTTATGAAGCCACTGTACATAATATATAAATCAGGAATTTTACTTTTAAATAAATATCGTTTGGCATATGTTGTAACTAGTATTTTATTCTCAACAGGTCTTCCCCAAAGTCTGGGGAATACCTGTCTAGAACCTTAAAATATCTTTATAAATAAAAAATGCAAGAGCATAAAATAAGATTTAATGTTCTTTAATTAAAATGGTTATTTTATTATTAAAATAATTATATTGTTTATTGTAATACATACTGTCACATTACGTACTGAATTAGATGTTCTTTGTGGAATTCGGACAATTATTTCCTATTTGCGAAAAAGATGCACTGTATTTTCATAATTAAATTTTCTTTAGTAGATAAATATTTTTGATTACATCATCCTACACAGCAATAAAAATTATTTTCAAATGATTCTATTTTACGGAAGGGAGTAGTAAAATCTTTCTAAATGTTTCTATTCTAAGAAAATAACAAATATAATCATTCCAAAAGATTCTAGTATAGGGAAAAGGACCAATAGAATATTCCAAATGATTCTATTCTACATAATAGGCTTATAGAATCTTTACAAAGGATTTTATTCCAAGGAAAGGACCAATAGAATCTTTCCCGTGGTTTCCAATTCTTAACAGATAACCATTGGATATTTCTGAAGGTTGAATCCATGCTTTCTTTTAACCAATAGATGTAGTTTTTAAGTATGTTTGGGATAAAAGTAATACTACATTACGTTAAAAATCTCGCGACTCTCACAGGGCTAAGTTACATTTTCCATTACAGCTTAAAATTAAAGCAATCTTGTGTATAAAAAATGTTTTGTTGAACAGGAAAATATGTGAGTAATCCAAAAATAACTTGGAATTAAACACGTGGTTTTACATCAAAATTATAGGAAAATTCAGGATGCAAAAGAAATTTCGAAGTGTCCAATAATTTGAATTTTCCAGGCTTCATGTGTTCCGCAGGTTTTGATGATCAGTTTATGTATGCATGAGATAGATGAAAAAGTTTGAAAATCGTTGATCTATGTATCTCTTCCGAAATACTTTTAAGTTATTCCCGATTGCAACTTCGTCTACGCAAAAGAACCACGTATTTAGTTTAAATAACTTCGAATTAAACACGCGGTTTTTCATTAACAATATAGGAATGTTGAGGGATCAAAGTATCCAATACTTCGAATTATCCATGTTTCATTATATCGTCGGCTTAGAGCAGAAACTTAACTGAAAACACAAAATTTTTACTTTACAGCTGTTTAACTCTTTGGGATTAGGTGGGTTAAAAACTGTCCCACCTTTTGCTTACCTTTTTATGCATGGTGGGATATTTTTAACCCACCTCAAAAAGTTGAAATTATTCATAGTCATGCAGTTTAATATTTTATTTAAAGTTTTTCATTGAGGTGGGAATGGGGGTATGAACTAACGCTAAATGCGTAAATAACTTAAAACAAAAAATTACACATCTCAAAACTGATTAGTAAGTTGTTGACACTGTTATGATTAAGGTTGGAGAATTGTGTGGTGCAGTGAATTTTTGTCGTTCATAATGGTAAATGTTGTTTTTTCGTAAAAAATTATCTTGAGTGAATAAATGGTTTTATAATAAAGAACATTTTATTTGATGTTTTATACTAATTTTGAAGCTGAATAAGTGAATAAAAAATTTTGTGTAACTTGGTCTTTTTCTTTTAAATCGTATGCCTCCTTAAAGAGTTAATGAGTAATAATTCGTTTTTGGCTAAAAAAATTGTAAGCATTTTTTACAGTGTAATGCATCTTTTAAACATATTAAAATGCGACAATGTATTGCTCATCATTATGAAAATAAACATTTAATGTCTCCGAAAAATGTTAGTTAATGGTTTCTGCTCAAGTCAATGATATATGCTTCGATGTGCCACAAAATTTTTACTTCACAGCTGTTTAAGGAGTAATAATTCGTTTTGGGGTCAAAAATTAAAAAAAATATAAGCATTTTTATAGTGTAACTTTTAAACATATTAAAATGCGACAATGTATTGCTCATCATTATGAAAAGAAACATTTAATGTCTCCGAAAATTTCAGTTAATGAGTTTCTGCTCTAAGCCTGCGATATATGCTTCGGTGTGCCGCAAACTTTCGGTGACTGTATGCAATCAGATGAGGAAAGTTGAAAATCTCTGATCTGAGTATCTCTTCCGTAGACGGCAGCTCACTGCACGAAAAGCCGAGCCAGAGCGGCGCGACGGCCGACTCTCCGGCCGACAACTCGGCGGACGACGACCCGAAGAAGAAGAAGCGGCAGCGCCGGCAGAGGACCCACTTCACCAGCCAGCAGCTACAGGAGCTGGAGGCCACCTTTGCGAGGAACAGGTACCCGGACATGTCCACCAGGGAGGAGATAGCCATGTGGACCAACCTCACCGAAGCCAGAGTCAGGGTAAGAGACTTTCGCTCAAACTTCACCCATCTTTTTGACCAGACTGCATGCCAAAATACTATACTTCGAATGATCAGTTCAATGAGTAACTATCGACGGAAATTCTTAATCCTCCAAGTGGTTTCGACGAGATATCTCGTCTATCAAGATCTGACTAATTTCATTTAAGACTAATGGTGGTTGTCTCCACTAGATATCTCATCATTAGCAAAACTGACCAGATCTTGATGGACAAGATATCTCGTCATTAGAAGAAAACTGACTAGGTCTTGATCGCGTCATCATAAAAAATTAGCAATATCCTGATGACGAAATATTTCGTCATTAGCAAAATTGATCATATCTTGATGGACGGACTATCTCGTCGAAATCACTTGGAGGGTTAAGATATTGTCGATTTCTTTATGACGAGATCTGGTACGTTTTTATCTAATGACGAGATATCTCGTCTATCAAGATCTGGTCAGTTTTTCTAATGAAGGGATACCTCGTCGAGATAACCACCGGAAGGGCTAAGCGATAAGCTTATGTGCCTTTATAAAACTAAACTATTATCTTCTTCATTTCTTTACAATTATATTATGTTATCCCACAGCAAAGGAAATTTAAAAATTCGGTGTAAAAGCAGATCAGTTTCCTCAATCAATGTTGTTCTCTAATTGGTTCTACGTCACTACTATCAATCCGTAGCCAACGAGTCAATCAACCAGAGCAAAAATAAATCTAACACATGAAACGAGAATATTTCTTTTGATTTTAACGAACAAAGTTAAAAATCATTCTCTATGTCTTCTGCAAAAATCAAAACCTATTTCATCAAGGGAAATTTCCATTTTGAAATTATTCATTTGACAATAATTTTTAATGCCTCATTAAATCAACCCAAGATTTATCAAATACAAATAACGGATTCCAAGTAAGTCAATAGATCAAAAGGTAAAATATGAATGAGTCAAAACCTGAATTGTCTAGTTTTGTTAACAAAATAAAATATTTCATATGCAACCCATATTAAGGATGAAATTTAACAGTAAAAAGTGAACTTTAAAAGCTTGTTTTATTGATTGAAACAAAACAACGTACGTTATTGTAAAAATCAGTCATTGTAACTCTACAATCAGTCATTGTCATACTCTACTGAAACAAAAATAATACCTCTAAGGATAAAACTACTTTCATTGTATTTTCTTTCAAGAGTGAGGCTTGGGTAATGACAATTCGTTTAGATAACATAATCCGAGGTCAACATTAAACTGATTAACAATTATACAAAAAGAGAAACATCCCACCAAAAACACACACAACTGACTCCCTAATTACAGTTCAATTGGAATATTAAAATCAAAAACTTATGAAAACTGTCATACTAAATTAAACATCCTGTCATAAACATGCGTGTGATAAATTTGGCCTTCTATTTAATTATTAGCAATATTAAAATTCAATAACAAATTAAAATAAATAGTAATAACAACATTATGTCAAAAACTTACGTATAGCAAGTCATACGGAATAAATTTCCCATCATAAGAAAGTGCACAACTGACACCCTAATTAATTAGTAGCAACAATACAATTCAATTACAATATTAAAATTAAAAACTAGAAACAAGTTATACCAAATTAAAATCCCATCACAAAGACATGCACAACGGAAGCCACAATGAATTCTTGACTGCAATAAAATAGCAACATTACACTCAGAAACATAATATGCATTACTTTTCAAGATCAACATTAAAAGTCAGAAAGCAGATTGCGTAAAACTGACACCAGTGCAAATTATTGCTTACAATACATGTGAAAGATAACATTAATTTCAAAAACTTAGGAACAAGTCATACGAATTGAAACACCCCTTCAGAAGTCATACCAAAGTAAAACCACAGCAGATGAAAAAGTAGATCGTACAAAAATGACATCAGAGCAAATTATTGACTACAGTACAATGCAATTGAATGAGAACATTAGTCAAAAATTTAGGAACACATACCAAATTAAACGTTTCATCAAAAGTCATACCAAAGTAAATGAAACCATGGCAATTGAAAAAGCAGAAAAATGACACCCGAATAAATTATTGATTGCAATACAATTTAATGTCAACATTAAGTCAAAAATCTACAAATAACATACCAAAATGAAACATCCCATCAGAAGAAAGAACACAATTACCACCTAATTCACTACAGTTCAATGACAACATTACGAAAAGGTCATACCAAAGTAAATGGAACCATATGGAACGATGAAAAGCAGAATGCGCAAAATTGCGACCGAACAAAATATCGACTGCAATACAATTTAAGAACACTATTAGACAACTGTCAAAGAAAAACTTACAGATAACAGGCACACCAAAATGAAACATCCCATCACAGAAGAACGCATACAACCGACGCCTTAATTAAAGCTATCCAACCAAACCCACCAGCGCCTTCCCTTCGACCTAGCAATCAGAGTGCTTCCATCTGTCGATTGACTCTTCAGAGGAGAGCAAGACAATCGGAGATTAAAAACGAGATTAGGCGAGAGAGAAACGGATTAGGGCAGAGGATTATTAGGATTCGCGTCCTTCGTTGCCCTTGACAACCGCGGAGGATGATTCTTAGGAGTTAATCGGAGGAATAATTTTCCTGATGGCCAAAAATTGAGGTCAGGAGAGAGTCTGGCTGGTAAATATTTGTGAGAAGATTAAGGATGCTCTCCATCCACCGAGATGCAGCCTGTTGAATTCATATCGGAAAGAGTCATGTTTATGCAGGAGATGGTGGATGGATACTCATGTTACAAAGATCTCGATTAAGAGCTTTTTCCTGCTGTGGATAGGATAGCCTTAATTTACATAACTGATCAAAGTGTAAAGCTGTATATTGTTTGTTTGGATTCGTATAATATCGTCGTTTAAGCCGCGATACCAAGTAAGTGAAAAATCACAACTTTCCAGGAAACGAAAAACTTTCTAAAAAATTCATTTTCGTACCGTATTTGTTTATTTTACATTTTTTTAATATTTTATCATTTAACACGTGGTACGAAGCTATTTCTCTGTTGCTGATTTTTGTAATTAGACTTATATGGTCCGAAATGTAAACACATTTGTTTACATTTTCGGACTTAAGTGGTATCACGGCTTAAGCGACGATATGTGAATTTGAGGGTTATTTATATTTATTCATGCATCCATACAGAAAAAAGTATTTTGCATAAGAAGGCAAAACACCTGGTAATGGTAACTGATTAACGTCGCAATGGAGCAACACAACGGACTATCGGTGACGGTCCGGGATCAATCCCAAAGGGAAATACCGAGGACAACGCCAAGTAATTTTGAACAATGGTCAGATGACGAGGTCAATACCCCTTAGCTGGCACCCCACTTTCCAAACTTCCACATCTCGCCACCGTGAGGATATTTAAGGCCATGGCAGATGTAAAGTGTACCAGCGCCGTGTACACGACGGTCTTTGGTTCGAGCGAGTTTCGAACTCGCAACCTTCCGATTGCTAATCCGTTACTCTTACAACGGGGCTACCGCGGCCCCGGTAAAACACAAGAAGAGCCCAAAGGAAAACAAAATAACAAAAAATACTGAAAACGCACCAAGGAAATAAAAATAAAATCCATGAAATTGAAGAAATAAATTTTAGTTTTCTAAGGGAAATTTTTAAAATTTCGGAACGTTAAAGAAAATGTCCAGTTTTTGTGGTAAACTCCATAAACTCCATCCTTGTGTGTGAACTCCATAAATTGTAAAATTGGTTATTTTTAAAATAACTCTTGATATAAGTTTCTTTGAAAAGGATTTTTTATATTTATTATATGAAGGAACAT
Source organism: Meta bourneti (assembly GCA_933210815.1). NCBI lineage: Eukaryota > Metazoa > Arthropoda > Arachnida > Araneae > Tetragnathidae > Meta > Meta bourneti. Next base: position 67,067,344 of record OW119928.1, read on the forward strand.
GAATATTTATCGCGTTAAGACTTTTTAGCAATAAACGTGGTTATATAATAAGTTATAAAACAATTTAAATGCAAAGATATATCTGCTTCCTGAAAAGGGCATTTTGTATATTGAATGATGATGTATAGTTTGATTTCATGTTTTGATTTAAGTCAACTATGCAGATTGTATTGAAAACATTTGTATATCAATGGCGTCGGTTTCAAAGAGAATGAAGGATTTATGTTGCAACATGATAAATTACAAACATCACATTGGGGGAAATGGGATAGAAACTACACCTGTATTAGTCAAAAGGTTGAATTAACCCAGTATTTGTACTAAATATCTATAGGAACATGCTACCATCCACTCAAGCACTGAATGTGTGTTCGGATGGCTACAAAAACTAAAAAAATGTCTTCATTTTTATTGAGTTAGACCAACCTTTTTCATCTCATGGTAAAATTTTGTGGCACACCAAAAAATATATTTTATTTCCAATCTAACAAAAAGATATATTTTTAATTGATGTACAAATAAATAATAATAATAATTACCTACCCTCTTGCTCCAAAGTGGCTTTAAAAATCTTTTTGAAACAATTTATTTATCATACTTTACACTAAAAAATAATACTCAAAATTATTAAAACGGTATTACTTGAAATTGATTGTGAACTCGAAATTATAAATCGTTGAGATGAAATGAATCTTACATAATTTCGACCGTTTCACGGTCCTTAGGAACCCCAGTGCCATACTTGGGGTATACCAGTGTGCCACAGCACACAAGTTAAAAATAGTTGAGTTAGACCACAGTTGACATAAACTTTTCATACATTCTCATTAAAATCAGAGTTGATAAGTTTGTTAGGGATACGCTTAGTGCATTTTTTCCCAAGCATTTACCGATACTTCATGATAAAAAACAGTTTAGAATAATATAGTAAGCTATTCTGCAATATTTAGTGGATTTAAATTAAACCGAAGTCAAATTAATACAGCTTCTTGTAATTGTGCCCCCGCCGCTATCATATTCATTTAAGCACATTCTCTTACTAATCTTTAAATAGTAAATTTGATATAGATATCGTTTTTATGGAATTTAAAATTAATAGTAAAAGCAATGTGTCTTAGATTTTATGGTTTATTTTAATTCTTACAGTGAAAAATCTACTTTCCCAAGTCAACGTCTTGTTTACCAAATAAATTTGTGTTCATTCTTAATTCGAAAAATTAACAAATGGCTAAATAGGATGCTCGAATCTGAAAATAATCTATTCTCCCATCAGAGTACAGTGATAGAATGGAGGAGCTGTAACACAAGAACACTTAATTTACAAGAAAAGTGATCCTTTAAGGATATCATTAATGTAACATCGTCGGAATAAAATAACTTAGTAACATTTCATTGATTCCATTCTGCATTAAAAGATTCGTAATTCGAGTACACTAAAATTAGTAAGCAAGAGCAGAAACGACTAATTCACGACTTTAACTTTTCAAATCTATTAACCCTCCAAGAGGTTTCGACGAGATACTTCGTTCATCAAGATCTGACCAATAAACTAATGACCAGGTACCTCTTCATCAAAATATTGCCTATATTTTATGATGAGATCTGGTCAGTTTTCTTCTTATGATGAGATATCTCGTCCATCAAGATCTGGTCAGTTTTACGAGATAAATTGTCGAGACAACCACCAGGAGAGCTAATGAGAGAAATTAAATTAAAAATTATGCTTGAATTTCTCCCTGTCGATTATATATTTGACCTCCAGATGGAAATTTCTGTACGTGGCAGATTCATGTAACAAATTTTTAGAATTTTCCCCAAACTTGTCAAACATTTTTACTTCTAAAACATAATATAAACTCACTTGTAGCAAAATATAGTTTTAACATCTCAATTTGCTTCTCGTACACTGCAGAAATCCTAAAAATCTGCACCATTAACCAGTCCTGATCGTCACCCAGACCTATTCTTTTCACACTTAGATCTACCGCCAATCTCATATCTATCACATGATTTTTCAGTCAACCAAAGCAATCCCAGTTAAGTTAGAATTTCCACCTTTGCTCATTCTCCATAACAAAGCGATTACACATGCAAAATGGGACATATTTAAGATATTCACGAGACGATATGTAGTGCTTCATTTATTTTATCTCCATCCAACATAGATTTCATGTCTATAACTAAAGACTTTCAATCGACTACGAGACAGACTGAATTCTTTCCATTTCTAGGAACATGCATTTGATCTCCAGATCAAAACATTTTGCTGACAGCAGACTTGTCAAACTTATCTATGCACTTTTCAGACTTATACGAATTCTTCTGAATGAAACAACATAAATGATCTTAAATTCGACTAAAATACAATGTTTTTATGCCACAATTTGTGGCTCTTAACACTAAACAAACTGTATCATTACCCCGTCCCATCTGTCTCTGATCTTTGCCTACCACTCTCACACCTACCGACAATCCTATTCACCGCATGATAGTTCAGTCACCGTTCAAACGGGATAATATCGTCCGTGTTAAAATTTTTTCCTCTCCACATTCTCCATAATAGTGTAATTACAAATCCCTGTAAAATGGAACATGTTTAACTGGATTTTCCATACGATATGTAGCATTTCATTTATTTTATCTCTACCAAACTAGAAACACATTCTCCATAATAGTGTAATTACAAATCCCTGTAAAATGGAACATGTTTAACTGGATTTTCCATACGATATGTAGCATTTCATTTATTTTATCTCTACCAAACTGGATTTCATGTCTATAATTAAAGATTTAATGCAGTTTAGTGTGACAAATTGCATTGTCTCATCTTAGCGATTTTACATTTGGACTCCAGAGCAAAACCTTCTCTTGAAGAGATCTCAAATTCAACAAAAGCAAGGTTTTCGCGCAATAATTTGTGGCCCTAACACTGCAGGAACCCAAACAAACTGCATCATTACATTACCCAGTCCCGACTGCCACTGATCTATTGCCTACACTCTCATACCTACCGCCAATCTCATATTCATCGCATGATTGTTCAGTCACCGTGCGAATAGAGTAATCCCAGCCGTGTTAGAATTTTTCCCTCTCCACATTCTCCATCCTCTCCTTCTGCTTCGTCGAACCAACGGAAATTTTCCACCGATCAAACACCGAAACGGGAGCAACAGCGAAATCACCCCCTGCCATACCTGTGCAGCGGGAACATTCGTCAATTAAGAAAAAGGCAGCGATCTCGTCCGTCTTCTGGCTCTTTTATTTTTTCGCTCCTTGCTCTCCGGCGTCTTTCTTTCCTGGTTAAAGAGGAAAGAAGGGAAAAAATATAAAAAGAGAGTGATGTAGTATCTTTGGACTGGAATGCGTGGCAACTCTATAAATCGGACTTTAGGACCTGTGACAGGGACATAAATTTGAGAACGAAGTTTGGGTTGCTGGCAGAGAGGGTGTTCTGCGATTTCAGCCATTTTGGTGTCGGTGTGAAATTCTGGTAGAGATGGAACGGGAATGTTGTGAAAATTGTTCGCACAGTCAAACACGCAGTCTGTTTTTATTTTAGGTACTTAACCCTGGAGTACAGACGTGAGTTCATGATACGTGTTCAAAGACAGGGATCCCTTGATATATTTTCAATTTTGCTGTTTGTAAACTCCATTTGAAGTTTATTTAGGAAACTTGGGTTGTTCTGGAAATCATTTAATTCCAAATGAGGTTGGATAAGCAATCACTAACTATTTATTAAAAACCTGTGCATTACAGTTCATTTCAAGAAGACAGTATTGTGGTATAGGAAATTTGTAGACGTCATAATAAATGGTTTCATTTCTTGTTTCTTTATACAATGCTAATTTAATATAACGAAGTAAGGAAATATTGGTCAAGCCACAGTAGTACGATTCAATTAATTTAAAGAAAATATACCGTCTGAGAGGCATTTACTGTAAACCTAAATGTAGATAGAGGTAGTGGATACATGTGCCCTGTACTTATTCTGAATGTGGCGACAATTGGCTTGTTTTTCGAATACGATTTCAGAACTTCGCCAACAAATATTCCAAAGAATGAGTTCCGAATTGGTATACAATAGTTCATTAGGACACCAATTAGATTAAACGCCAAGCGCTGCCCGAAACAGCAATGAACTACATTTTAAGTAACCCAGATATGCATCATGAGAGGCATTTGGACAGCAGAAGCAAATCCTCGCAGATGATTTGGTTTATTTGCTTACACTGAAAATCCCTCATATTTTGGAGAACATTTTTTTTTCTTTCTTATCGCTTTATCAAATACGGCTATTCAAATGAAGTTTGAGATGTCTGCAACATTTGGCATGCTCATGAATCGTAGAACTATATAAATTGGCGATGATAATTTTCTTTGTTTACATCAAAAATCGCCAATCTCGAGGATTGAGAAACGACAAACTAAGGCAATTTTCGGTTTAGCAATTGTAAATGCACGGGTTCAGATAAACAAAGGTGCATTTTTTGACGAAAAGCATATCAAGAATTTAAATTTGCAAAATCAAAAGTCTAGCGTAGCCAGGATTTTATTTGGGAGAAGTCCTAGGTTTAAAAATATAATTTTTATGTAAACTCAAGCTCTTATCGCAATTTAAAGTTACTTTTGTTTACCAGACTGAATTTTGAAAGGATTTTACACCTTTCAAACAGTTTCTTGTGTTCACAAAACTTTGTTATTTCAGATTAAGTTGATTGGTTTTTATATCTTAACTGTTTTTAAATTGATATTAATGTTCTGTATAATCATTAAAATTTATTCAAAAATGCTAATAAATACTAAACATTTCATAAAAAAAAAGTTAAATTATATAAGTGAATGACAAGTAATTTGGAATAGTGCATATTTTAATTCTATCAAAAGAAGTTTGTAATTTACATAATTGTTATTCATTAATGATTTCACCATATTCAATTCCAATATAAGTGAAAAATTATACATGTTAATTAAATTATTGCAGTAACTATGCCATGTAAACATTTTATTTTTGGAATTTTATCATTCATGTATTGAACATTCAAAAATATATGTATGGATTTTTGATTCTACCTAAGCCTTTAAAATCTCTTTAACTGTATTTTGTATTAATGCAATGTATTGCTTAAAATCTTTATCTTTCTATGAGTGCGTTTGTACTTTATATTATGCCAATAAGAGAATTGCATATACAATTAATTTATGTATCAGGGATTACAATTTTGATTTAATTTTGTATCGATATTATTTTAATTCAAGTCTTAGATACAATAATTAATTTCAAAAACTCTTGTGCGTAGGGTAATTATAATCTCAGGAAGTTCATTCTACTTCATGGAATTTATCCAATTGCTTACTCTTAGTCGTACTTCAACTGATGATATCCTGTTATAAAAAAACAATTTTACGTACTTAAGAAACAAGAAGGTTATAAATACTGTTTGCAAAAGTCTGTGAGAAAAATTCGATTACTTTCAATTTCGCACAAGCATAAGCACACATTATTAAGTACTGTAACTTGCAATTTCATATTCATAGTTCCTAACTAGTTTTAGGCATCTTCCTGAATCAAATGTTTCTCATGATTCTTTCGGGCCGCGGTAGCCCGGTTGGAAGAGTAACAGATTAGCAACCGGAGGGTTGCTAGTTCGAAACGAACCAAAGACCGTCGTGTACAAAGGGGGCTGGTACACGTTAAATCGGTCGTGGCCTCAAATGTCCTCCCGTTGGCGTAGTGTGGAAGTTTGGAGAGTGGGGTCCCAGCTCAGGTGTAACCTCGTCATCTGACCGTAGTTCAAAATTACGTGGTGTTGTCCTCGGATCTTTCCCTTCGGGTTTGATCCCGGAACGTCGCCAATAGTCAGTTAATTAACGTCGCTCCAGTGCGACGTTAATTAAATACCTATCTCGCGATTCTTTCAAGCAGTAGAAAAACGTAGTTATTAAGTTTGTTAGGGGGTAAAAACCACAATGCACTTTCTCGGAATTTCGCAACTTTCAGAATTCACAAACTTGGGAAAAAGTAGTGTTGTTGTCGAATACCAATCTTTGGAGTGCTTAGAGAGGACTAGAAAATTTAATTTATATGTATGAAAAATCTATTATTTGATACTTCGCCAAAATCACAGCACGCATTCAGAAAATAACTTCCGGAATGACCTATTCTTTTCTGGTCCTCTATTCTAATTGAATTGCTGTAATTTTGACCCTTCAAGTGGTTTCGACGAGATATCTCGTTCAAGATCCGGTCGATTTTGCTAGTAACGAGTTATCTCGTACATCGATAATTGGCCAGTTCTGTTAATGACTATAATCGAGATAAAATTTCCCTATTACTCCAAGGGGAATGAAGATCCAAGTAGAAAAAACAAATTCTCCTTTGCCCAAAACTGGTGACGGTTTGGAACAAGTTTTCGCATCAGAGGCGGACCACTACTGGCCAATTTTCAACGAGAAGATAAACCACCAGGAAGATTAAATTAGCAATGTGCTTGATTGTTTTTTATCCGACAGCTTTCATATATGTCGGGTGGTTAACGAAGTTTCAATTCTGTTGACTTCCTAAATCGTATTTTATAGTTTTTAATTTCAAAATTTTAAGTGAAAGCTACCCTCTGAGCGTCACGCGATTTCAGAGTAGTGTTGTATTGACTTGATCCCACGACACACTTAATGATTAAATAGCCACACTAATTAGTTGAAAGAATACTAGGTTGGTAATTGAATTTACGTCGAACTGGTGAACACGACGGCTATTGGCGACGGTTCGAGATCAATCCCAAGCAGAAGGATCCGAGAACAGCACCTCGTGATTTTGAACCAGTTAGATGACGAGGTCAATATCTGTGGGCTGGCACCCCGCTCTTTAACTTCCACACCACGCCAAAGGGAAGCTACGACATTCGAGGCTGCGGCGGATTTAACGTGCAACAGCTCCAAGTACACAACGATCTTTGGTTGGATCAAGTTTCAAACTCGTATTCCTGTGGTTGCTAATCCGTGACTCTACCAATCGGGCTACCAAGGCCCCTGAAAGAATACTAGGAAAAATGCGTTCACGTGCTTGCGTTTTTTCGTCTTCGGATTGCTCTGCTTGTGACAGATTTTGACGTTTTGTATTGATTGGTCCTTTTAGCGTAATGACCTATATTAATTTTACTTATATGATTCTAAAGGAGTGACATAGCTAAAAAATAGTTGCTTTGACCTAAAGATTCTAGGGGTGGGTGGGGGTATTTCAATTAACGTCACACTGGAGCAACACAATGGGCTATTGGTGACGGTCCGGGATCAATCCCAAAGGGAAAGATCCGAGGACAACACCAAGTAATTTTGAACCACGGTCAGATGACGAGGCAACACCTGAGCTGGCACCCCACTCTCCAAACTTCCACACCACGCCAACGTGAGGACATTTGAGGCCACGACAGATTTAACGTGCACCAGCCCCCTTTGTACACGACGGTGTTTGGCTGGATTCGAACTCGCAACCCTTCGGTTGCTAGTTCGTTACTCTTCCAACCGGGCCACCGCGGCCCAAAGGTTCTAGGTAGGTAGTTGAATTAACATCGTATTGGAGCAATACAACGGACTATTCCTAGGGATTCTAGACACACTAGGGCAGTGCAGAATTTCATGACTCCAGAGCTCTCCGTTCAATAGTTTTTTCTGCTGTAGAAAATCAGATTTTCTGTTTTACGTATCATGGTTTACAATCGAAGCCTAGTAAGTCGATTTTTTTACATGTTAACGTTATTCAGTCTTAAATATGCTTACTAAACTTGTTTCTAAAATAAGTCCAAATCACTTATAAAGTCCTTATCGGCAAATTTGAAACATCGTATCTCATAACTGTTTTATGTTTGGTATCTAGTTTCTACCATTCCTGAAAATTTTTGATGTCAAGACTTACGAGATTTTGATAGTAAAACGATATATGATTCGGGTTAACAAGTAGTTTCAAAGCTTAACCAACGTGTTATGCGATAATAAAACAAAGTCCAAGGAAGTTCCCAATGCCGTAGTATAAATTGATCCCTGAAATGTAATCTTTAAAAACAAAGTTAATAAAGCTAAATAACAAAGTATAACAACTAAAAACCGGCATGATGTTTTGGTGACGTTAATTCTTCCAAACCGGAACAAGCACCATGGCATCCATTCAGTCATTTCCTTATGGCCTGCCTTTAAGACACTCCGATGTACTTTAACATCTAGTTTATCTCTCCGAATCAGACACACGTTTTACTCACAGACAACTTTTATTAGGAAGGAATTGCCCCTGTGCGTAACGAGTGTACCATTCCTTTTACTATTTGTCATATTATAATCTCAGTTCACATCATCTTTACTAAATTCATTTTAAACCTTCAAGATTTGGTAGGGTACCACTCCAAATCTTTTTAAATTTTATTTCGCATTACACTTTTAAATTCCATATAATGTTTTTCTGTCAGGTTTCTTAAACTGCATCGTTTCGTTCAATTTATGATTGCAACCAAACCTTTTAAATGCTTAAATAACTTAACCCGTTTTACATATGCCAAGTACCATGTGTTTTTAAATCTACTTTTATTGTTAGTTAGGTAATTTGGATGTTTTATCTATTTTCATTGGGTAATTTCTGTTTTGTGCTTAACGCAACTCGGCAGTTTCAGGATCTTGGCCCATAAAACCCAAATCAACCAACTAACCGGAAAACCTTGCTTTTAACCCTCCTGGTGGTTATCTCGACGAGGTATCTTGTCATTAGCAAAACTGACCAGATCTTGATGTACGAGATAACTCGTAATTAGAAAAACTGACCAGGTCTTGATGGACGAGATAACTCGTAATTAGAAAAAACTGACCAGGTCTTGATGGACGAGGTAACTCATAATTAGAAAAACTGACCAGATCTTGATGGACGAGATAACTCGTAATTAGAAAAAACTGACCAGATCTTGATGGACGAGAAAAGAACTGACCAGATCTTAAAAAAAAATTCGGCAACATCTTGATGACGAGATATTTCGTCATTCGCACAATTGGTCAGATCTCGATGGACGAGATATCTCGTCGAAAGAAACCGTTTGGAGGGTTGAATACCACTGTCTATCCCCATCCTGATTGTGGCGCAGTACCACTCAGATAACTGCCAATTCGGTGACCAAATATGGCGTAAGCATCCGTCTTGGTACATCCAGTAACCTCCGAAGTTCCTGTCACAACCTACCCATCCCATGGGCCACGAAGAAGTACATGGAGGAACCTGCTCCAGCAAGGGAAAAAAAGCGTACAGAAGTGCGTCTCGAAGCCAAAATCAGTTTTCCCCACAACGGACCGCAGGGAGAGGGAAAAAGCAATTTTTTGCCCCTCTATCATCCATGTAATAGCGGCATAACTGCTACACAACCGCCCCAGACACAAAATGTCGCCCAAGGGACAGAGTAGGGGTCGAGGAGAATATATATTTCAGTTACTAATGAAAAACAAAATTGTGGGTCGCCCGTTTTGCCGGGGAGAGGGACTTCTCCCGTTTTGGACACGATGGATGGGGTCGGTTGAATTTAAAGAACCCGGGATTTCGAGTTCTTGGAGGCAGCGTCGTTTGATGATTTAAGGTGTGTTTAGTGTTTTTACGTAACGTCACCCATCGGAATGGAATTTCGGGTTTTGAGTGTGCTTTTAGGAAACGATAGAATACGTTTAGACTCATGTAAAATCAAGACGTTGTAATCTTTATAGGTGAGTTTTGGATGATTCAAATTAAATTTATAACGGGTTTGTTATGGTTTTAACGTGAGTTATTTCCAATAAAGGTAGATAGGTAGTTGAATTTACGTCACCCTGGAGCAACACAACGGGGTATTGGTGAACGAAACATCTGAGGACAACGACGAGGACTCGTAATTTTGAGCCACAGTCAGATGACGAGGTCAACATCTGAGCTGGCATCCCACTCTCCAAACTTCATTTGCAATTTTAAAGAACTTTCATCTGTGTCAGTACAGTTTTTCTTGTGTATATGTCCATTTATTTTAGACGATGTCTGTCTTGTGTGGCGCAGCTAGGTCAAATTTGGCCCTTGTGCCATAAAACCCAACCAGTCAATCTTGAGAGATGAAACAATTATGCCAATCTTAAACTATTCACTGAGTGGACTTTCAAATGTCAATATGCACTGTGGCACAAAGAAAGACACATTCGACCAATACATAGACGCAAAGTGGACAAACAAATTGAAGCTACTCACCTTAAAATAAATAATTAAACCAATTCTTTGCTATCTATTTTAGTAAAAACTTATTTAAGATACTTGAGATGACACGTTTACCTATAACTGCAAATTTTCAGTGGTACATTTACGTGTTTAATTCAGAATCAGTTGTTTCAGTTTGATTGTTTTACTTAAGATTAGCAGAAATAGTAAAATCTTGAGATCGATATATCTTTATTAGAAATGTAAAGGAAAAGAATACATTTTATTTAAAAGTTACAAAATGAAAAATCTAGCTCTTTTACGTTTTTTTCTTTTACAAATTTTACTTACAATATATTTTAAAAAATTGAATGGGAACAAGCTAATACAAACTAAAGTTAATCCTTTTTGTTACAAGAGGGCTAATTATATCAGAAAAGCAGTTTTTGAACTAATGGGTACATCCATCATACTGAGGATTTGAAGCCAGGACGATCTAACAAGGGAATACAAAAACTTAAACAGATTTCACAAATTTGTTCTCGTGAGAGCACCGGATTAAGTGATTCACTTGCCTTAAGGTCAATACTGAAAGCTAAAATGTGTGTGTTAGCATCCCTTTTACTTCATGAAATAATCACACACAATGAATACCTAAACCACAAACTTCGATCTTATTACTCAATTCATTATATTAATCAAATTATTTTTATCTCTCCTGTATAACATTCAAGGTCCTTAATTGCTGTACGGAAGGCATTGCATGAATTTTGACCATTGCCGTCAGAAAATTGGAAAATAAATTCAGAATTCAAATAAAAGGATCCATTAAATCACGACTTTAAAGAATATCCGAGGTACTCTCCTGGTCTATTCTTTTCACATAGAGATCTATTTTTACTGCCTCTGGTAAAAATGTGGGTCGCGATCCCAGGGTGACCAAGTGATTTTCCTCTCCTTTCTCCTCTCCATCCTTTCTTTTCACAATTATTTACAATTGTCTGTCTTCTGTTAGGCGTAGTTTGGCCAACCCCCTTGTGCCGTAAAATACAAAACTAACCAACTAAATCGTTAAATCACGACTATTTACTCGTTAGGACTGATATATACTTTGATGTTCATTCTTGTTGAGACTTAAAAAAGTTCATTAAACAGAGGATGGTAATTTGTAATTGAATCAACTTCGCACTGGGAGCAACACAACGAGCTATTAACGACCGTTAAACAGAGGAATTTGTTAACATGAGTTTCGTAAAATCAATTGTAATAGTTTCGCATAAGCCTCATGTCTCCAAAGCAATAACATCTCGCTTCCGACTCGATTCAAATGCGCTAAGTCCACGTCAGTGTCGACAACAGGTTGAATCAAGCACTCCTGACTCCAGCTAATAAAAAAAACGAACATACCCGCCATACAGTACAATCGCAGCTTCATTGCCTACTCATAACATCGGACCTACCCCATAAATAACAGCCCGTCCGACATAAATCAGGTCGATACACGGACTCAATAACGCTCGATTCAACACCTCCCCCTCGCGACAAAGGAACCAAAAAGCTAATATAACGAAAAAAGAATGAACCCCTAATGAGAATCATAACCCGAGAACCGAGAGTCATCCCTGTCAGACGACCCTAGGGGCCCGGGGACCCCCCCAAAGGGGAGCTTCATTTCGGGGAGGGGTAGTTGTGACTCTCGACACCTCTTCTACAGATGTGTGGGGGTTGTGTGGGCACGCTCAATTAGCGACAGGGAATGGTTGGAGGTCCGATGGGGCAGAAGGGAATAATGCCAGTCTAGGAGAGATAGTATAACACGGTGGCGGAGAACGTTTCCGTCTAGTGTGCCACTTCAAGTTCGTTTGGCTGCTTTCAAGTTCTATCGTGCCACCTCTTTGAATTTTAAAATTATTTTGACGTGAATAATTCTTTAAATTAGGTCCGGTATATGGGGCCTCTACGAAAACTCCAGCGGCCAAAGAATCGCCAAGGTTTGTTGCGCTTATACCTTGGAAACTAAATGATAATCTAATGCTTTAAACTTTGTTGGATAGAGGGTTTATGTCCCACTGCATATGAGGCTATCACAGCAAGAGTGGCCTGACACGCCAACATACCCTATGGAGATCAATGCTATTTTCTTGGCACCATTTTTTGTATATTTTTATTTATCCACAATATAATTTGAGGAGGGTTAAAATCTATATTGCAAACGCATTAAATGCCAAGAGAGTGCACGATAGGTGCCAAAAGTAATTGTTTTGGCATTTTCGGGTTTTTGTGGGTTAGGCCACTCTTGCTCTGATAGCCTCATATCTTCACCACTGCACAACCTTACTACCTACTTAAATGATACGTAGAGGGTAAATCACCGAGGATACATTGCTATCTGGAATCGTATTGTGAACAATTTTCCTGACATAGAACCCTTCAGTTATCACGTACCAAGTCAATATCCATCGGTTCAGGTGGCGCCGTATTCGAAGTATTCGGGCCGGCGATGAAGAGCTCGGGTTTCTTATGCTCTCTATACAATCTGCATCGTTCGGTACTAGTACATTTGGGCGTTTCTAATTCTTTTTGCATTTTTCTTTCCAATTACATGCGTTTCTTACATTTCTGTTCATGGTTCCATGTTTGTGAAGTGATGGGGAGAGATGTAGCGCTTGCGCATGAACTCTGAAAATGGCGACCCCGCCAGGCGTTTGGGCTATGTAACTTTGTATTGCAAAGAGATAGGACGTTGAAATCGGTGTCGAATCGTAGAGAATTTCGGGATGTGCAATATTATTTAGCAACAATAACCGTCACAATAAAACTTGTAAAATTATAAGCCGCTGAGTTGAAGAAAATTTTCATAATATCGAAAAAATTGCAAAGAAAATATGAATAGAATCGTGAAAAAAGGTATATCAGTGGAAATAAAAGTACAAAAGTGATCCGAAAAGCCCAAATTGACTAGTGCCGAATGATGCAGTTAAGAAAGCCGAGCGCGTCGACGCTGAAGTATACGCCGCCGCCTGAACCGATATTGACTTGGAATGCGATAACTTTGAAAGATTCTAGCAGGAAAATTGTACCCAAAATTGTTCCAGATACCAATGTACCCATTATGCTTACGGGAGATTTTAAATATTGATGTTACACAAAACAAATCGCTTATAATTATTTCCAACTTAAGTTCAACTTGAAAGAACGCACTATAGATATGCTGTCTGAAAATTATTGGACCGTGGTAGCCCGGTTGGAAAAGTGACGAATTAGCAATCGGAGAGTTGCGAGCTCAAATCCAACCAAAGACCTTCGTGTAAAATGGGAGCTGGTGTACGTTAAATCTGTCGTGGCTTCAATTGTCCTCACGTTGGCGTGGTGTGGAAGTTTGGAGAATGGGGTGCCAGCTCAGATGTTATCTCGTCATCTGACCGTGAATAAAAATTACTCAGTGTTGTCCTTGATCTTTCGCTTGGGGATTGATCCCGGACCCTCGACAATAGCGCGTTGTATTGTTCCAGTGCGACGTTAATTAAAAATACCTGCATACCTACGTACCTGAAAATTGTTTTCTGAAAATTGAAATTCTATAAATAATACTAAGATTTTCACACCAGTGTGTCATCCAAATCTTGTTCTTGTCCCTCAGTAATACGTACCATTGTTTCACCATTGCTGGTTCAACCCTTCGTTATATAAAAATGAATGTATTCCAAGTAATTGCTAGTTTATAAATACACTAACTACATAAACATTATTTTTAGTGAAATATTGAGGTTTACAAACATTTCAACTGAAAACTCTAGATGTAAAAAGCAATCAATGCTCAAATAATAAATTATTTCCTGTGAACCAATTGTAAATTCAAACAGAAACAAGTGTACTCATTGACCTAAATATTTAGGATATTAACTGCAATTAAATATTTCGTTGGCTTACACAAGTGAAACATTAAATCAAAAACAGTTCTGAGAAAACGAAGAGGGGTAATTCTACTCCCTAACCTTTTCTTCAGTCTCAAGAGGAAATTCAACTTTCATGAAATAGCTCTGCTTGTCCACTTTATGACCTTGCGCCACATAAAACCCAAATCAACCAATAAACCTTCATACAAAGAAAAAATGACTTAATGTGTGTGAACACCAATCTAAAGATCACTACATTCTGGTCTAGGAAAGTTAGAAAAACTCGTACTCATATCTCGAAAATATTGACTTAGTATGTTTCACCTGTAAGTCGACGATAGATTATTCAGAGGTTACAAGCTAAAAATAGCAATTTCTCAACTGTATAATCTTCATCTGATCGTGGTTCAAAATGACGATCTTTCCCTTCGGGATACATCCCGAACCGTCGCCAATAGCCCTTCAGTGAGAAGTTAATTCAACTACCTACCCAACTGTATAAACCACCAAAGGATGCATATAAATAACAAATTATTTGATATTATTATTTTTAAAGAGGGTTATCAGATATGAGAAAGCATAAGTTTGACACCCCAAACTCGCCGATCGAAGAAAAACCCAAAATCGCCTCGCGTAACTGAGCCCTTATCTCCGTATCTGTCAGCAAACACAGTTACACATGTCATGAGCGGGATGCGGAAATATTAAGGCATAAATCTCTTCGTCACCAAACATTAACTGAAAACTCCATATTGGAAACGTCCATCCTTTGTTAATAGTGACAACGCTGCCCGATATCATCTATCTATAACCATGCCCGCCTGCGTAAACCGACACCGGGGCGTTTTTTATTGCCATATTTATCAGTGGACTCTTAGGGCTCTAGCAATAACGGGCGCAGCGGGCGGCGGGCTGCCCGTCGCCTCCGCACGTGTCCGGCCAGCGCGACGGGTCCGACCGTCCAATCATCGGGAGCTTCCAATAACGCGGGTCCATTTATCACCGGTTCCGGCGTCAATTCCAATCAAAAGTTAATATTTCCCCCCGACGGAGGCTTGGCGAGTTGTGACGCATGGGGCGAGGGTTTCTTTGGCGACGAAGCACCCTTTCGCTCGATTTCTGGGATGTGGTTAAATTAATTTCTGGTGGCTACTTTGTGATTTATTGACCCGCGTTCAGACCCCCGCAGTCGCTTTCGGAAGCGTTTGGTTCGATACCTGCAGAGAAGGAGCAGCTCGGATTGCATTTGCAACGATAGTCAACGCTCGTGATTGTTATCACTGCAAATGCACAGTAAAAGACAACCAAACGTGATTGACCAACGTTAACAGTCAATCGCGTTTGGTTGGTAAGTAGGTAGCAATGGGCTATACCCGAAGGAAAAGATCTTGGGACAACACCACGTAATTTTGAACCACGGTCAGATGACGAGGTCACACCTGAGCTGGCACCCCACTCTCCAAACTTCCACCTCACGCCATTGTGGGGACATTTGAGGCCACGACAGATTTAACATGCACCAGCTCCCTTTGTACACGACGGTCTTTGGTTGGATTCGAACTCGCAACCCTCCGGTTGCTAATCCGTTACTCTTCCAACCGGGCTATCTATTTTTATCCGCAGCATCTAACAGCAGTCTCTACCAATAATAACCAAAATTTACCTACCTTTTAGTAACTTTTAACTTGCATGGTAATATATTTGAGGATTTCAGGTGAAATAACATGCGATAGCATACATTTTGAGGAAATTTTTCAAGGGAAAATAGAGTCCATAAGTGGAAAATTTGATAATATAACCACTGCCTTTTTAGTAATTGGATCTTTCCCTTCGAGATTGATCCCGAACCGTCGCCAATAGCTTGTTATCTGTGTGTCATTTTTACTTATCAACGATATTTATGCAATATTGCGACATTTTGAAGCGAGAGGACTATGTGGATAGTGAAGATAGATATATGTTTTCGAAAAGGAATCTATGTTAGCTACTAGAAAACACCATAGATACATTGGGAATTGCTTTTGTAAATAGCTTTTTAGCCACGAACACTTTAGAAGCTGTCTCAACATAAATCAAACTTTATTTCGTTTCAAAATAATATTTTCACGAGTATTAACACTTTGAAACCAGAAACGAAATTGTTTATCAACCAAAAATAAAAGGTGGATGTTACTCCTGAATTCAAACGATGATCTATCCTGACTTTACCCTCTGAGGTTTTCGCACGCATATCCGTTCTGCAACCTCACCAGTCTTCCCTGCATTACGTCTAACCAATTTTGACCTTCTTGACCAATAGAATATTTTCTGGTATTCGTTCAACAATAGATGTCGTTATTTAGTCATCAAGTGTGTTATGAGCTAAAGCAAAAGTATACTACTTGAAAATCTCATGCCGCTCAAAGGTTTAAACTACATAAAGTATTAACTAAAACTTTGCAATAGTTTGCCTCCGCTTCCACCAGATCTTGGTGACAACTGTCGGCAAATCCCTCGAGCAATCCTCCACAAGCTTCGACACCGAGCATCACATGACGGGGAAAAAACCGAAAGCTACACTGTGTTCAAACTCTTGTTCCAGAACGCCAAATTGTTTTCCTCACCCTCTTCAGAACCACCCTCCCTTTCCTTTAAATCAAGACTATTATCTCGGTAAAAGTTAATATTAATGAACAAAGGCAAAGCTCCAAAAGAACGAAACACCAAGCCTCTCGCCTTGGCAAAAATGAGACGTCCGTAGATTTCTCTCACACAACAGCAGGGACATACTACCATATACGTATATCTATACACATATACACGGTCTAATTAGTTGTTGAATAGGATATTCAGAGTCCCACAGTCTCAATATAGATCGCATTTTATTTGTCTATAGAAATAATATTGTCACGAATATTAACACTTTAAAACTACCGTAACGAAACTGTCCATCAGACAAAGGAGAAAGTTACCCACGTATTCAAAAGATGCCCTCTCCTTACTTAAACTATACACAGTACTAACGCAAACTTTTGCAATAGTTTGCATCTAATTCCACCGGATCTTGGCGCCAACCGTCACCAAATCTCTCCTGCAACCCTCCACATTCAACACTGAACATCACAGAAAAACCTGAAAGTGTCAGTGCCAGAATGTTGGCAGAGGCAGTAGGGGACAGAGAAATGAATGGCAGCCTCCATATTAGCGAGGTACCCCTAGAGACTCCACACTGTGTCCGAACTCTTGTTCCACAACGCTCCAAATTGTTTTTTCCACCCCCAAAGCTCCACCCCCCCCCTTCCTTTAAATCAAGACTTTCATCTCGGTCAGAGTTGATATTGATGAACAAAGGCACAGCTCCAAAAGAAGGAAGCCTCTCGCCTTGGCAGAAATGTGACGTCCGTAGATTTCTCGTACACAAAAGCAGCGGGGACATACTACTATATATCTATACACAGATACACGGTCTAGTTAGTTGTCCAATAGAAGATTCAGGGTCCCACAGTCTCAAGGCTGTCTCATCGAATCTGGAACTGCTCTGTCGATCTTTAATCTGCGGAACTTTTTCTTCCCTCTCTCTAGGGAACTTGGATTCTTTTTCTGACTTTGCAGGAGACGCGTTTGTACTTTTTTCGTTGGCTATTTTTCTGACAAGCTTGACTGGTCAGTTGTGTGTTACTGGGGAATAAGTGTCAGAAATTCGGTGTTTTTCCATGTGATTTTTTTTCCTCTTTTTTGGAATTTCTGAAAAGTTGTTTTGTTATTTCGCTAGTCTAACCGTGGTTTTGTACATGCGAATAAGCATGTTGTATGGAATGTCGTGTTGAAAGATTTGTTGGGCTTTTTTCGTAGGATTTAAATGTGACAGGTGTAACCCGTGTTTTGATATTTTCGTGAAAACTCGGTATAATCAGACAAAAGAAATTGAATCAATATTTTTCAGCTGAAACTGATACTTTACCAGGAACTAACAATGAAAAAATAACTAATGATTATTTGTTGTTTTTACCCGAACACCAATATAAGATTGCAGTTTGGGTATTTTCTTTTGCTCTTTTCTTAAATGTTTGTGGAAAATAATTGTGTTCGAGTTATGTGTATGCCGTTTTAGTTTTCAAATTCTATTCGTATAATAAACTTCATGTTAGATGTGAGTAGTTTTAAATGAGCCGTACGCACTTTGTATATAGTAAATCTTGATAATTCTGGATACTCCTGCACGACGCACTGAAGGCTGTAGTTTTCTACCCGTTGCGGTTCACAGTAGATAAGTGAAGAAAGCGTCCGTTCAACAATGTAGTTCAAACTTTATTTAATGGTACGTTCAAGATTAAAATATCGTCGCAGTTTTCTTTTCCCTACTATAGGTACTTAAGAGTAAAGAAGACTAAGGTAGTATAATTGACACCTTAACAAATTTTTAGATTTGTTAAAGTGTCAATCACGGTGATAAAGTGCAGTGGATACGATGTCGGTTTAGCAACTTGACCACTGGGTTAATCGTAGAGGTTGGGATTTTCCTCCAGTTTTCATTCTCAATGTATTTCAGATATTAAGCAGGCCTGGTGTTAAATACTGCTATTAAATAGCAAATACCATCTAAATATGTGTAAGATGATTTCCATTCTATCCCTTCCAGTTTCGACCTTGGCACATAGTCTCAAAACTGGAAATCTTGCGTTTTCAATTTAGTTTTCCTGCAGAGATAATGTTTCGAGAATGAATAAAATAAATTTCTGAAGTATTTTAAAATTAATTCGGTATTATAGAAGCATATGCTCCTATGAAAGCTTCAAAATATATAACTTTTTAGTCCTTCCAGTTTTGTCCCTGACAAACTAGAAGAAAATCTGGCGTTGACAATTTTGCTTATCTGCAAGGGTGAGGTACCAAGTTTAAATGTAATTAATTTCTATCGTTATCGGGTGGTGTTATTTTTCTTCCTTACGATGATACTTTCAGTATCATCGGAAAAATTGCTTTTATGGATGCTTAGTCACCTGAAATTCCCACCTATGGAAACCGTCATCGTAACGAAGTGAGATATCCTCCAAAGTAAACACTTTAAATGATCAATCGCACTTGAAGTACTCCAGTAATAGCTGATCTTTCTTGATATCAACCTCGACAAACTGGAAGAATTGACAATTTTGCTTATCTGCAAGGGTGAGGTACCGAGTTTGAATTTAGTAAATTTCTATCGTTGATGGTGACGCTATTTTTCTTCATTCCGATGATACCTTCAGCATGCTCTTATGAATGCTTAGAAATGCCCAGTGTCACTTGAAATTCCACCTATGGAAACCGACATTGTAACGAAGTGCGACATCCTCCAAAGTAAACACTTTAAATTCCCAGAAAACCCGTCCATGACAAACAGCGCCATCTGAATTCAAGGCAGCCAATTACGAGTGCGAAGTCAGAGTCTCCAGCCTTTATGTCAGGCACGTTTAACGCATTAGTCTGCTCTTGTAATATATAGCCTCCTCCACGCGCGGCAGGGGGGCATCTAATGATTTCGGAATCACCATAGAAAAGCCTCCGACTCTGATTTAGAAAACGAGGGGATGGCAACAGCCACTGTTCATTATTTATCTCCACCCCCGTAGTCCCCAGCTGAGGACAGTCCCTAACCGCGCGGCAGCCCAAGCGTGGAGCACACACAGGCGTCCCAATTTATCTTGCTTTATTTAGGGGGGAAGGCGGCAAAGCCTTTACAGGGGTCAGCGCGCCTTCCCCTGCCACTTCTTCCCCGGGTGGAGCTGCAACCCTTTGGTTCCTCCCGGGATCTCTCTTTTGTCTCACGCCATTCATAAATATTTAGAATTGTCGTCTGCGAGAGGATGGAGGAATGAGAGAAGAAAGGCTTAATCCAGGGGATGACCACTCATCCTTCCTCCCCCTAGGTGGAAAGGGACTTCCAAAGAGGGAGAGTGTTTGGTAGAGTGGAGTTGTTTATTTACCGCCCTGGTAAAATGCGCACAAAAGAGGGGTGGATGCTCTAAACCCGCGTGTCGGGAAGAATTAGCATTGTCGGGAAGTGTGGCGACTGTTTGGTAAAGCCACATTTTCAAGCGGTGACAAGCTTTTGAAGAATTTACTGCTTCCGTGCGTTTGGTGACAAGCTCGTTCTTTAATGCACGGCGAGTTCCATTTCGGAGTTGGTTTAGGATGGTTTTGTAGGACTGCGAGATCGTGGTTACGTACGTGGCAAAGGAATTTAAAGCTGTCCCTCTATAAATCTCGTGCACTGGTTCTGGTTTAAACCACACTTTTACGCTATCTGGAGTTGGAATTGCGTGGAATCAAAATATGTGATACTTGATCCGTGAGCACCACGCTTCCAAATGGTAAACTGATGAAATTCTAATTTGACCACCAGTTTGTTCCGCTATGCAGAAATCGTCCAAAAGATTGTCACCATTTTAAAGTGATAGGAATATACAGACATCACGCAAATATTATTTCAAGAGTTAATTAGGGGAAACGTAAATATTTTAACCATACTATTCCCAAACGGGATTTAAAATGAACGTTCCTGTTTTCCTGAGAGTAAAACTCTTAGAATTGAAAGATTGTGGAATAATTAATGAATGACTGAATCTTACATTCCGAAGAAGCAGGAGAAATGGTAAATCAGTAATTCGTGTTTCTCTGCGCAGAAGCCGTACAAGGTCTAAGAGGATATGTATCTTAAATATCTTTTTGGCCTTGCAGAGTTACCGAAGTTAATATTTTATGTATTTAGACATGGTATTAATGAGGGTTCCAATAATAAATTATAAAAATTATCTGACACGAGTGTTGAAAATCTTATTTCTGGATTCAGAATATTCACAATGTAGCATTATTAGAATCATAAGCATAAGCGAATCAAGCTTTTATATCTACTAAAGACGATAGCTATAATCTTATAGAAATTAATTAAAGGTCCTACCACAACAGAATATGAAACATGGCTTACTAAAATTAAAAGACGTTTAAGACAAAAGTAATGGCAAAATTGACAATCCAGGATATAAACATACTTTGTGGCACGCAGTGATATTTACTTTCCCCTTCATTTAAAAGTCTAAATCTCTTCATTTAAAACTTTAAATACTAAAGAATTTTCTGTTATATTTTAGTACTTAGAATGATAAAAACAATTTCAAAGCTGAGAAAGAAATCACCGTTTAAATAAAATTGTCCAGCACAATAGAGTCATCAAAGTATCATTAAAATACATCGCTTTACTAAAAATAATTATTTTTGCATGATTTAACAATAGCACGTTTGGCATGAATTCTTTTCTAGTATAAAAACGGCTCATAATTTAGTGCGTAGAAAGTGTAGACGGCTACTTTTATGATCTGTTATTGTATATACGTAGCCCTTAATATCATAGATTTCCAAAATTACCCATCCTTCTAGTCGATGTCAGCATAAAAATTCTTGCTGTCTAGTTTAATTCTAAAATATTGGCCGTTTTCCACAATCGTACGATCTTGTATACTTCCACTGACAAATAAATGTTAAATTCCACTCACAGAACTGTCTCCAATCTGTAAAACCTTCTTTCCTGCATACACAACGTGTTAAAGGAGAAACAACACATTTGGCGGATCAGTCAGCACGTCAAAAAATCAGTATATCGAATTATTCTGTATCAACAGTTTGCCCTACGAAACTATTCTATCGTTTAACCCTTCCCGTGGTTGTCTCGACGAGTTATCTCGTCAGTAGAACAAAACTGATGAGATCTTGATGGATAAGATACATCGCCTTTAGAAGAAAACTGACCAGATCTTGATCTCGTTACCATCAAAAACTCGGCAATACCTTAATGACGAGATATCTTGTCATTATCAAAATTGGTCAGATCTAGATGGACGAGATATCTAGTCGAAAGCACATGGAGGGTTAAAAAAAGATAAAAAACGACATTCGATTTCACCTGTATTTACAAGGCATGCATAAATCTGTCACGTAGATACTGTATTCGTTATTTAACTCTAGCAGGTGTAGATTGAATACATTTAAAATTAAACATCGAAAACAAACTATCTTTCTCAATTGAATACATAAATTTACAGATCATTTTAATGATTAATGATTAAAATTAAATCATTAAATGATTTAAAATCATTTTAATGATTACAGATCATTTTAATGATTCTTCTAGCCTTTTTTTTTACTAACTAATCTTCATTTTACAGTAATATCACGATATATCGCGCTTTGAGGGGACAAGGAAACGTGAAATACCGAGGGCCACGAGAAATGAACATATGGGAATAAAAATTCAAAAGTAACACGTTAAATCACGCTTTTTCGTACTTAAGATTATATAAAATTTAATCACAAATCGATTATATGACCTTTAGAAGTAAGGTAAATATTTTTAATCTAAAAATCTAATAGAAGTAGAATATTTTTGAAAATAGAAATAAATTCCGTGTCATCCTCAATTACGAACGCCCAAATATTTTTAACCAATTCGATTCAAGATAGCTGCTTAAAACAAGTGACCTTTGAACTTCCAATTCTGAGGAAAATATCGAGATTCCTTTACTTCCGAAACTAAAATCCATCGAGGGATATGCACAAAAGAGCGATATTAATTAAGGGGCGATGTATCGAAGCGTGATATAACAAGAGATTATTGTGTGATTGTATTTTCTGAAATAATTTCAATCCTAAAATACTTTTTGAGACTTTCAATGAAAGCACGTAAATTTCTATACTCTAGAAGTTCTCAAAACAGTATAAATAAGCCCCAATCTAAAACGCGAGTTTGTTTTTTAATAATTGTATATGTTTGGTACTTGATATAATTCATGACGATCTTATAGAGGTATTTTACCAAAGAGAAAGTATATAATTGGCAAGCCAAATACACAAGCTATTGAAGTATAAGAGATGCTGCGCTGCGTCACTGTCGATTCCGAAAGTAAAACTATAGATTATCTATTCCTATCCCTAGATTCCTAAAAAATATAATTTTGACTAAAAATAGTCTCCGTTACTATTTACTTTCACTCATCACATATTCATAAAGTTGTAAAACAAATCTTATTCTTGACTCAATTGCTGTTTGATAATTTGTATATCAAATTTATATATAAATTTCTTACTTGGAGTGATAAAATACCTCCTTTTCGTTCTTTGGTATTGGCGAATTGAAGAAATCGTGTTCGAAAAACAAGCTAAGTGACGTCATGTTCGGAATACGTAGAGAAAACACGTTCCGCCGCAGAAACACTATAGCTCATACGTTTAGCTAGACAGAAAATGCCGCTCATAGGGAGGCCAATTCATTCCAGATAGACAAATATCCTTGTTTTACCCTGGATTCGAACTAACTTTTCGATACAGAAGCCAGCCTGATCAATAGACCGATTGGTTGGCAATCAGGTTGATACAAATCATATTTAAAGTGAAGAAAGACTTTTCCTACAAGTTAATTGATGGCAATGAATGTAAATATAAAAACGAAGCTTTTTAAAGCTTCGTATTTACGTTTTACGAAGTTCTTGGGCAAAAGACACTGTCATTTTTACATTTAATGGACTGTCATTAATAGTTATAAAACTCAAAGATACACTTTCTCATAAAGATATATCGTCGCTTTGCTATCAAAACGTAGTCATAAAATCGAAAATTTTCAGGAACTCTAAAAACTAGATACCAAATGGTAGACCAGTTATGTGATACGAGATTTAAAATTCTGATGTAGGCTTAGAAGCGTTTGAAACAAGTTTAGTAAGAGCATGTTTTGACCAAATAATGAAAAACATCATAAGCCAAAAATTATACTTATGAGGTTCTGATAATAAAACGACGATATGCAGCATCAAAAAATTCAAGAGTCTGCAACAGTGCGTTCCTTGACTGTCGCGTGAAGAAACGTTTTACCATCAAAACCTCGTAAGTCATAAAAATCAAAAATTTTCAGGAACTCTAAAAACTACATACCAAATGGTAGACCAGTTATGTGATACGAGATTTAAAATTCTGATGTAGGCTTAGAAGCGTTTGAAACAAGTTTAGTAAGAGCATGTTTTGACCAAATAATGAAAAACATCATAAGCCAAAAATTATACTTATGAGGTTCTGATAATAAAACGACGATATGCAGCATCAAAAAATTCAAGAGTCTGCAACAGTGCGTTCCTTGACTGTCGCGTGAAGAAACGTTTTACCATCAAAACCTCGTAAGTCATAAAAATCAAAAATTTTCAGGAACTCTAAAATCTACATACCAAATGGTAGACCAGTTATGTGATACGAGATTTAAAATTCTGATGTAGGCTTAGAAGCGTTTGAAACAAGTTTAGTAAGAGCATGTTTTGACCAAATAATGAAAAACATCATAAGCCAAAAATTATACTTATGAGGTTCTGATAATAAAACGACGATATGCAGCATCAAAAAATTCAAGAGTCTGCAACAGTGCGTTCCTTGACTGTCGCGTGAAGAAACGTTTTACCATCAAAACCTCGTAAGTCATAAAAATCAAAAATTTTCAGGAACTCTAAAATCTACATACCAAATGGTAGACCAGTTATGTGATACGAGATTTAAAATTCTGATGTAGGCTTAGAAGCGTTTGAAACAAGTTTAGTAAGAGCATGTTTTGACCAAATAATGAAAAACATCATAAGCCAAAAATTATACTTATGAGGTTCTGATAATAAAACGACGATATGCAGCATCAAAAAATTCAAGAGTCTGCAACAGTGCGTTCCTTGACTGTCGCGTGAAGAAACGTTTTACCATCAAAACCTCGTAAGTCATAAAAATCAAAAATTTTCAGGAACTCTAAAATCTACATACCAAATGGTAGACCAGTTATGTGATACGAGATTTAAAATTCTGATGTAGGCTTAGAAGCGTTTGAAACAAGTTTAGTAAGAGCATGTTTTGACCAAATAATGAAAAACATCATAAGCCAAAAATTATACTTATGAGGTTCTGATAATAAAACGACGATATGCAGCATCAAAAAATTCAAGAGTCTGCAACAGTGCGTTCCTTGACTGTCGCGTGAAGAAACGTTTTACCATCAAAACCTCGTAAGTCATAAAAATCAAAAATTTTCAGGAACTCTAAAAACTACATACCAAATGGTAGACCAGTTATGTGATACGAGATTTAAAATTCTGATGTAGGCTTAGAAGCGTTTGAAACACGTTCCGTAAGCATGTTTGGAACTAAGCAATGAGACATCATAAACCAAAAAATTGCGCTTACGAGGTTTTGATAGTAAAACGACGATATATGCCACATCAAAAAAATCCACGAGTCCACAACAGTGCGTTTCTCTACGGTTTCGCGTGAAGAAACGAAAACAAAACCTGTCACCGCGTCCCACGTGGCTCAAAGAAAACAAAAACTGCAGACGGCAACAAGCTATCGCTTTCTAGTAAAAATCAAAGCGAAGAGCTCTCCCAAACCATTGATCAAAAGCATAGACTGTGTTTAATTAGGCATAGTAATGTGTTTAAGCCCGTGCCGCATTAGAAGAGCTTTCCCAAAAAGGAGAGAGAACTCTTCTAATTACGGCAGAAAAGTGCAGAAAAGGTATCATTGGCTCGGATTATAGGATCTCAAGCATCAAATCCCTGAGGATTGAGGTTGCTTAAAGCAGCTGACGGCCCTCAGTGGTGCAACGGACATGACCGTGAGCAATTTTGATCATTCTTCTCTTTCTCTTTTTTGCTCTCTCTCTCTCTCTCTCTCTCTTTGGAATCATTTTCATCGTTTTCTTTCTTTTTATTATTATGATGGCGTTGGCTGGTTTTTTTTTCATCGACTTCTTTTTTTCTCCCGCTTGATTTCGTTCCGTCTTCTGTTTCGCTCGCCTTTGGCGTGAATATTCGTCGAGTTGAATTAAAGGGTTGTGGTTACGGTTAGTTGGGGCTTTTTCGGGAAGGAATCTGATAGCTTTCTGTCAGTCGGTGTCACTCTGTGAGTGGTGTTATGTGTGAGTGGGTAAGGAACTGTGTTCAGAGGGAGAGACAGTGGAACTTGTGTTTGGGAGCGTCAATAATTTTATACTAGTTGACAGAGGAAGAAAAAGGGGCATGTGCATGAAGTATACCTATATTTACTGTGATGGGTTATTCGACCGGTTTAATATTTTGTGTGTTTTCACAACACTGTCAACTCTAAAATCATTGCATATACACTGCTGCCCAAAATAATAAGAACGCAATTAAAGAATTTAATGCTTCGTTGCATCGTAGCTATAACAGAACACCTCAACTTCCAATTTTTTTCTTTTGAACTGAAGTAACGGTATCAATTCGAGATCGAAATTTGAGTCAAAATAATATTTTACTTATGATTATAGAATTTTCGTAACTTTGTTTATAATTATTAAACTATAATTTAAAAATGATTTTGTTTTTATTTCAAGTACTGATTCCTCTGTTATATGCACCCAAATGGGAAAAGGGTCATTTAACCAATTTCGGTAAAAATAGGAATTTATAAATGGTCGGTAAATTTAGAGTTAATGAACGGTGAGGACGTCTACACAGGTAGAGAGCTATTCCCTTAGCCAATAGCTGATTAGCAAAATACCAACAAGTCTGTCGTTTACAAAACCGTCCCATTCATCAGCATGCTTTAAACCTTTTAATTGTCAACAAGTATGCCTGGGCTGACATTGATGAAATCAAAATAGAAAAGAATCCTATCCATCGAAAATTCATACAGATGGAAATGGTAATGGGCATAACTGATTGGAGCGTTGGTTAACCCCCTGGTGGTTGTTTTCCTTACAAGATATCTCGTCATTAGTAAAACTAACCGGATCTTGATGGACGAGAAATCGTCATTAAAAGAAAAAAGACCAGATTTTGATCTCGTTATCATAAAAACATTAGTAATATCTTTATCTTTATGGCGATGTATCTCGTCATCAGCAAAATTGGTCAAATCTTGATGGACGATATATTTCGTCGAAATCATTTATAGGGTTAAAATGAGGAGGAAAACACAACAATAATGTTATTTAATGCTAGACAGTCCAGGCAATTGCACTGATCAAACATATTTTATTAACCTCGAACCCAACGACTTTATACTATCCATTTGGGTCAAACGTATCCGCAATAAATAATGTTTACTTTGTAAACAACAGTTTTCCTTAATACTTTGTCTATGGAAAGTTATATCTGACGTATAGAAGTGGTTTTTTGGTTGGATTTATGCCAAGATGGAGTTATATCAAAGATGCCAATCTTTGTTACTGTTTGAAGCGTTAGCCAGCGTTATCTTAAACAATATTTGCTTGTAAGCATTGTTTACATCGAGTACAATCCAATGTCGTGATATAGGGACATAAAATTTCGTCCTCTGAATTAAAATTTGTGTATTAGTTTATTATTATCCTAAAACCGATATTCCCACACATAAAATACATTTAGGAAATTTTGTAAATGTTTCAATGTGGATTAAATTATTTCGACGTAAATGTATGAGCAGTCATTTATGTACAACATTTACAATATTTTGTCAAATATTCAGAAAGTAGATATAAAACGATTATATACAGCTATTTATAATGAATGCATATCATGAATGAAAAAATATTCACTGCTTTTTAATCTTTTTCTTTTTTTAATTATGCATATGCCTTAATAAATAAGTTGGTTTTTTGCAGACTATTAATAGATGATAAACGATCAATGCCACTTAGAAAGAACTTAAAATTTATTTTTAAGTAATTTAGGTTAAGTAATTTTTATAGAATTTCATCCATAAAATTAGATAGTTTGATACCAATTTAAAATGAGTACCACGGATTTCTAAAGCTTTATATTGACATGATTGACCATCTCTAGAGCTATAATTGGCTTACTTTAAAATGCCTATCTTCTACATTGTGTCGTATCTTAAGAAATACTGAACAATTTTCCTTAATATTTTATCTTTAGAATAGAAAGTTATCCCCGATACAAAATGCAAATGTGGGGATTGTTTAGTTGGAATTTATTGTTTCAAAGATATAAGTTTTTATTACTGTTTCAAGAGCCAATAATCCAAAATATTTACATCGTTATCGCAACATATGTTTTATGTTTGTGATGAAATTTACCAACTATCGGTTCCTTGTCTTGATTATTAGCACTCCCTTGCGAAGTTTTATTAACATTCCAAACATTACTCTATCATTGCGTTAGAATCATTCCCTAAAAGTATTTAAAGTAAATTATAATTTTCAAACCCAAAATGAAATTTAGGAATTGTTCAGTTCAACAAATTCTAAATCTATAAACTCAATTATCTCAGAAGTAAAACTCAATTTAACAAGTTAACTTCGAATATATTAAATTTGCTTTCTTTTTCGACCTAGGTACTTTTATTTACGGAATATTTTTCATGGTAAGATAACTTCATCCCATCCCCAAAAAAATTCTTTAGTAATATCTTCATTTATGCATGCTTGTGTACCGCAGTATCACTATCTGAACCGTAAACAAGTTTCCAAAATTTGTTCTGTTTTGACTGATAGTTAAACAAGAGCAAGATTCTTACCTTCCAACTATAAACTTATGTATCATCAAAATAGTCTTTCACAGCTGCCAACATTGTAGTTAACTTATTGACTTTATAGCCAAAGAGATAAATAAAAAAACCTTGAGACTCTATAAACGATGAACAAGAAGTATCACAAAAGTTCAGATATCACATAAAATCAGGAAAACAAAGTAACATGGCATAATCTCACAGATGCTTCAACATCTAAAACTACGGTACCTAGCTTGGCAATCTATTTCCAAATGTTTCTAAATTACAAATCATTTCGAACTCCAAAAGGCCATTTCTGTTGTAGATAAGAGAGAAATGGAAGGCTAGTTAAAAGAACCTCATGAATAAACATAATAAAAGTATCTAGAAACATTTTCAAGAAATTATTGTTCTTTGGACAAATAAAGCTAGTTTGAAAATCCACTCGCTCACTTTGCATCTTCTGCTATATCTATAATAAACAGATACAAGAACAATTTTAAAAAATAGGGAAATAAGGATACTTTTCATTTTTGCCCGAAATGTTAGGCATTTAACCCTCTGAACGTCACGAGATTTTCGAGTAGCGTAGTATTGCTTTTACCCCACAACCCAAATAATGACTAAATAACCACATCGATTGGCTGAAAGAATCCAAGGAAAGATTTAAATGGTTCAGAAAGTCAAAACTGATTAGAAATCATTAGGGAAAACTGAAGGTTGTAGAATGGATAAATACGCATGCACCCCTAATAGGGTTGAAATATTTCGAAGCATTTTGAACTGATGTGCAAATATAGGGTATTATAGGCGTGGGAAATAAATGAGTACATTAAAATTGCATATTAATAAATATTAAATTATGCAAGGATGGTGATGAAATTATGCAGTCATTACAAGTCATGACTTTTTCTAACATTATGCATTGTGAAGCTGAAGTGCGCGATGGTTTTATGGACAGCAACGTGACGTGACGGACCAAGTGCCCGATGGTATCATAAGTTTATGGACAGTAACGGGACGTGATGGACCAAGGGGGCAATAGTAACGTAAGTTTGCGGACAGCAACAGGACATGATGGACCAAGGGGTAATAGTATCTATCATAAATCATCATCATATAAGTTGACGGACAAGTGCACGATGAGTTTAATAATTTATCGTGAACTCATATTTTGTGACTCAAAACTTGTTCTGCCTAAATCTTTCCCCGGGTTCCCTGAAGGGAACATTAATTGGGTGACAATCTCTCCTTAGTTTCAAAATGCTAGTTTCGCTTCAACTAAGAATCCGGGAACGTCAATCATTGAAGGGCCACGGACGATAAAATCTCAAAATCCGAGTTTAACAAAACGAATCTAGGCCTTCCATCAACAAATCAACAAGGAATTAGAATATCAACAAGTTGTCACCCTATTACAATATCGAGAAAGGGTGTGCTGAAAAGTTAAGGCTCTAATCACTATTTCCGAATCGTCTCTTAGAAACTCCACATTGTTCAGTGAAAAGAGAAAACGTCGCCGCATTTCTAAATTAAGGCACCGCTCTCGCAACAGAAAATTAACACCGTGCGCCGTTAAAATTTAAATTGGGGTTCGAACGAAGATTTTAAGTATCCTCCGAATTTTGCAACAAACAGAACGACACCGGCCTTAGCCCCAGTCTTTAATTATTCAAATCATTCACTTCGACAAAGAGCTCCACGCCGTCGAACCGCTAGTGAATATTTATATGGTATCCATCCATACAGATATATGCCAGGCACCAGCTATGTGCACATAAACACACACGCATCCTTTTATAAAGCGAGGGTTGGTTTGAGACGCATTCCTGATTGTCTTCCATTTTCAATCCTTTTTGAAACTCTACAGATTGTTAATCCATGGGCTTCAATAGGGATTAAAGGGCGCCGAAAAGAGTTTTAATCACGCCAGTTGGCAACGTGTCTTAAGTTTCTAATTACGTTATATACTCTGGCAACGCGGGCGAAAGGTTCGGATCGGGTAAACAGTTGCTGTGCGTTAGAGGTGTGTTGAATTGTCTTTAATTTCGCGAGAAGTGTTAATTGACATGCAAAGCGGTGCACTTCGATTTCCATTTAGCAGGCAGAGGATATTCAAATTGCCGCCGCCTTCTTAATTGCTTCTCGAGTGATTAAGTCGGAGTGGAAATTTTCGAGCGGCTTTGATTTTTACTCGGCAGAGGCGTTATATGATAAATGCTAGTTAATGTGTACTGCACTCAGATGAGCGGAGTTGCGATTGAAAAAGTATTGTTTATGAACTAACTAATGAGACGCGCGAATGAGAGCATTCGTAAATTATTAAACGGAGATTGTTTAGTTCTCGGGATTGAGATATAAAAAAAGGAGGAATTACTTGAATACCTGCAATAAATCATCTGCTTTGTGGATACGAGCAGGCGAATAATAATAGTTATTCTTTGAAGTAAGTCGATTGCTAATTTAAGTAGACGGGAAGTTAAAATTAATTTGTAAATTTCGATGTTTAATAACAAGTTGAATCAATAAGATAAGCATGTTTTAGAAATTACCACACTAAAGATTGTTTATGGTAAAATTGCAAGATTTGTCGTGCTCGCTTTCCAAAGGGAAGCAAAACCGGAATATAGGATTATAAATCTCAATAGGCTTGTCCATAAACATAATGATGTTTGATTTGGTTTCTGGAAAAATGATCCTGAGGTAAGGAATACTACAACTTCCCGCTTTGCCCTATTGTCTAACTGAAATAATAAAGTAACTACTTTTCGCTGATTGCGAGAATCACACGAAATTTACTAATCTCTCAGAACTCGAAACAAGTATTCCGATTCCATAATCCATAGACAGATCTTCATCAGATGCATCCGTAGACAGAAGATCTTTTGTTCTGGATTATTAAGTGTGGTATTTAAGCGGGAATGCAGTTGAAATTAATTTGCAAACTTCGTTGCTTAGTAATAAGTTCAATCAATAAGTTAAGCATGTTTTAGAAACTACCATACTGCAGATTTTTTACGGTAAAATTATAAGGTTTGGCGTACTCGAGCTCCAAGATGGAGTTACCGGCACTAAAAACTAAAATATAGGATTTCAAAACTCAATATGTTTGTCGATAAGCATAATGATATTTCATTTGGTTTCTGGGAAAATAATCCTGAGGGAAAAGAACACAAATTCTCGTCTACTATGATCTTGACTGCAAGATCTAATCAACAAAACTTTTTACTTTCATGATTCTCATGGAATATTTACACGCTAAAATAGAAATTTTTCCACTCGAGAACAAAGAAAACAAAAGCTTAAAAATTCGTATCATATGTGGAAACCCCATAGATATCGTCGTTTTCATGTGCTTATTGATAAGCCATCGGCACCATGCCATCGGCCTATTAATCTGCAATTTTAGATGTTATAACATGCATTGTTAGTGCACTGTTATTCGATGTTTTATCCTATGCCAAAGGAAAGAATCCTAAATGAGAGCCTAAATGCACAAAATTAATACCTAAACTCTCACCACAACACCATAGCATAATATTTTTTATATATTGTATAATGTCGAATAGAGGTGTAGCTAAGGATGGACGGCGTCTCCGAACGCTAGTGTCTAAAGGGGTGGAATTTCAGAAATATTTACTAGAAAAGGTTCTTTTAGAAACATCTATTGAATATGCTAACACGTTTGAGCACAAATCTGTCCTTGTCACGGGAGTATTTTCTAGTGCTATGCGTGTAAAGTGAATATCCCTTCGTGATCTCCACCTTTAGAATACAACACTTGAAATCAATTCGTCTTTTCATATGCCTCCTGTAATCGTATTGCTATTCAGAATGATAAAGTAATAAGCTTCTATACGCACAAACGTCTGGAGAGCACAAAGACATGAGAGACTTCTTCGTCCTGGAGACCCATTATCCCTCCAAGTGTCTCTCGTCCAAGATTTGGCCAAGCTTTCTAAGTACGAAATATCTCGTCCATCTAGATATTGTCAGTTTGGCTAATAACGAGATACTACGTCGAGGCAAAACTGCCCTATTACTCCAAGAGGAATGAAGATTCGAGTAGGAAATACGAATTGTTTCTTGCCCAGAACTGGTGACAGTTTGGAACAGGCTTATGCACCAGAGGCTGGCCACTACAGGGGGCAGGTTTTGACGCGAAGATAAACCACCAAGAAGATTAATAGGAGCAATAAACCTTCTGTGCACCCAAAGATTTCCGTGCAGCGAAGTATTGCTTTTTCCATACAACACATTAAATGGCTAAATAACCACATACGTTGATTGAAAGAATCCTAGGAGAGATTCTATTGGTTAAGATCAAAACTGGTTGGAAGACTGCATGTTGCAGAATGGATATGTGCATGTGAATCCCTTAGATGGTTAAGAAGGTCGGCTTTTTACTAGTTTGTTAAGGCAATCAATAATTAGTTGCAATAAGAAAAACTAACATTGTGAATATACATACATAATGCACAAAAATCGATATTATTTGTTTATTGTCGAATGACAAAACCGGATAAACAATATAAAATCAACTACAGGATTTTGCCGTTTAGTTTAAATGGAGTTTATTTGACCTGCAGAGTTGCATAATATAACCAAAACTACGCCGAAGCGCTCGAAACTCTAAGAAAATTATTCAGCAGTCTGATTACAGAAAGCATTGAGAATTTGAAAGATAGAAATGAGCACAGAAAAAAAAAGAAATGAAATACCGAATCTTCTTTAAACAAGAGAGTAGGACGAAAGTGAACGTTCAAAAGCTAATTGAATAATACTGAGGTGTGAACTTTTTGCCTTGCATTTTATTGGAAATAAGACATTAATAACATACGAAATGTTATTTATTATTAGATAATTTTTATTTCATTTGGTATTTGTAATGCGAATATGGGTGAAATGCTCTTTATTGATTGAATTTATAATTGATTGTATTTATAATTAATTGTATTTATAATTGATTGTATTTTATAATTGATTTAAATAAGATATTATATGTGATTAACGACACTTTGCCATTAATAGTGGATATAAGATATAGATAGATATAAGCAACTACGTTTGGCGCAGATGCTATGCATTGGTCTGCTAGTATTAACATATTAACACGATTAATATTGAATGAATTAGTACTCAATCATCTTCATTTTACGTACATAAATTCTGAAAATTCGACATAAGCCACATTTGCCCCAGCTACCGGAAAATCTAACTTCGCTTCTGATACCAAATCTAAAAAACGCGTTTTTCACGAAATAACGATTTTGCAGATTCCTGCCGCTTTGGCGTTGTGCCGACGATATATGTGTGTGTAATCATATCTTCATATAAGACATTTAGTAAAGCATAAGAATGCGATGCGAGGGGAACGAAAAAGAGGGGGGCTATCGTAAATTATACAGCCCACCCTCGATAAGCCCCGTCACGTTGGAGATGGTTGCCATAGTGATGGGAAGGGATAGATAGCGGGCATCGATTTTAGGCGATTTTTTCCGGTGTGTTTCTTAGGATTTTTTTATTTATTAGTACTTGATATCGGTCTGATATTGGATGGAAAATTCGATAAAGGGATTTTTGGAGTGTACTTGCGCCAATTTTCCGTTCTTTTACTGTCAGTTAAAGCTGGGGTGGTTCAGGTTTTGGAAATTTAGACGCGGAGTAGTGTTTGGATACTGTTAGTCCCACGTGTAGCCTTAAAATCCATTAAATGTATTATG
Organism: Meta bourneti; assembly: GCA_933210815.1. NCBI lineage: Eukaryota > Metazoa > Arthropoda > Arachnida > Araneae > Tetragnathidae > Meta > Meta bourneti. Next base: position 67,101,624 of record OW119928.1, read on the forward strand.
ATCGTATTCTAGTCGTGTTTTAATGTTAATTGTTTGACCTTGCAAGGCATGATCTCAAATTCAGACCCTCAGCAGTCTCCGGTTTTGAGTAAACTTAAGGGTCGAATGAATATTAACCCTCCAAGTGATTTCAACGAGATATCTCGTCCATCAAGATCTGGTTAATTTTGCTAAGGACGAGATATCTCGTCATTAAGATACCACATATATTTTTATGATGACGAGATCAATATCTGGTCAGTTTTTCTAATGCCAAGGTATTTCGTCCATCAAAATCTGATCAGTTTTTCTAATGCCGAGGTATTTCGTCCATCAAAATCTGATCAGTTTTTCTAATGCCAAGGTATTTCGTCCATCAAAATCTGATCAGTTTTTCTAATGCCAAGGTATTTCGTCCATCAAAATCTGATCAGTTTTGCAAATGACGAGATAGTCGTCGAGACAACCACCAGGAGGGTTAATAAATTTCTTGCGAATAAATATCAGCTTTATAAAATTAAACCAATGACCTACTAGAATGAAATATTGTTTCTAATTATTGGCAAACAGAAGAAACAAATTTTTCATCATTTAATCTCATTTCTATTGTACTAGCAGATCCTCACATAACATCTGCGCTAAAGTTTCTTCATTTTGTTAGACATTATGTCCTCTGAAGGCATTTATCGGCGAACGCGTGGCGTGAATTAATCTCTCAAATATGATCTTAAAACATCAAGCAAATTAAGCTAAAATAACGCAATATCATAACTATGAAAACTGGTAACGATATGTTTCCGTAATGGCAATTCTCACCCATCTCCAAAACTAGTATTTATAAATATTTCATTACTGTTTCTTAAACTCTAGTCGTATAGAACAGTTTTCTTCATTAACTTATACAACTGTTTAAAGAATAAAACTGAATATTGTTGAACTTCGAAGCAGTTCTATTATATGTGAATTATGAGATGGGATATGATTTGATTTCAAAGTGACGTCAACTATACAGAGATTGCAATGAAAATATTTATGTATCTTAATGAGGTTGATTTCAAAGAGAATAAAGGACTGACTTTAACAGTGGGTTAACTCTCAAGCCCATTGCAATGTATAGTGTACTAGCAAAATTGCCCAACCTCACTCGGGTTGAATTGATTAACTATATAGTGAAAGTGACCAGAAAATAGTCACTTTCCTCATTCGTAGAAAAATGTCAAATCATTTGTGTGAGAGTAAAATATTTTTTAACACCTTTTCGACATTTTTATAATTTCTACAACCTACTTTGGACACAAATTCTATACATGTAAATTCATCCATGAAATACATTTCATAAAAATCGCACCTCTGCTGAAGGTACAAATTGGCGAAAGATGAGACACTAAGGTAACTGCTACAAAAGATGATTTTGAAGGAGGATTAAGAATTCCCTTTTTTAAGTTCTATTCCTGTAAAATTACTCAACTCAATTCGTAAAAACGACGAATCTACTGCGAATACTCTCGCATAATTTACCTGCCAATATTTTTTTACTTGTGGCACTCTTTTCGAATTTCGCTACCATTTACGGAAAGATGAAAAATTAATTTCATAAAATATTCATAAATAAGTTTGTTTAAAAAGCGAATGCTTTTTTTCTTGGAAATTCCGATTTGTGGTACGTGCAATAATAAAAAAACTTTTTTTAATTTAATGTCTTCAGTAGTGATAAAGTAACGGTAACCTATTACCATTTTTTAAATGGTAAATCAATTTGACAGCGTTTCTTCTAAAGAAAATCATTGTTTTAAATAAACTTTCCCATTATAAGTTGCTTAAATATAGCTTCAATTCGTTAAATAAGCCATCTTGTCAATCTGTCCCTATGACAAAGAATTTGTAATATTTCAAAAGTCCTAGTTCGGATATTTTTAACATTAACGTTCTTTCAATAAGGGCAAAATTCCACTTAGAATTTGCTTTATTCTAACTTACATGCCGCTTTAAACAGAATACTTTACGGTGGTGTTGCGTGTGATGAAAAGAAATTACAATTTATTAAAATAATAAATATTTTATTAGAAAAGTATTAAAACAAAATAAAATTTTGCGGGAAAAAATTCTAAAGATTAATTTTTTTATGATTATTTTTATGATTAAAGATATGATTATTTTTTATCGCTTGATCTCGCGCAGTTGCCACAGCTTTCAACTCAAAATTAGATAGAATTTCAAAATACTAATTTAGTTGCAAAATAATCGTCTGTTTCAAATGTTTGGAAATAGTTTATGTTTTGCAAAGAAAATAAATAAGGCTCAAAATAAAAAGTATCTAAATTCAAATTCTTCAAAAATAGTTTTTTAAAAAGTAATTGATTTTTCAGCAGTACTGGTAAAACAATTTAATTAATTGCAATGCTCAATATGCATTCCAGCTTCTCCAAAACTACCAAATTATGGTTGATTTACGAAGAGTTACTCAGATGTTTTAACATGAAACTTGCTTAAATACGTGAGCAAAAGAATTTAAAATAATGCATTCACTACAAAATATGGTTTATCAAATGTAGAACATTGCATTAATATGTTTTGTATAAATTATATGTGGTACTTGTACAAACACAAAATCTAATATAGAACGGGAAGACGGACAGACTAACGCAACCAAGTTCAGTCACTAAATGAATGTAAGTACGCAATATGCAAAGTTTCATGAAAATATATTCAACCGTTTGTTTTTGTAGCATGGACACACACATACAGACAAACACCAGAGACGGATTTTGCATCAGAAGGATCCAAAACGGATAGCAAATTTGAAATGGGTCGAAAATATTTAATGTACAAACAAACACTCCATTCTTATTTATATAGATATCACAAATGTAGCATAAGTCCATAAGTATAAGTTCATGTATAAACTAAAACTAAACTACGTGGCGCTACAGTCATCGAAGAACCATGACCGGCGGTGCCCATCGCGCTTACGAGCCCTTGGAGGCCGAGTGGCATTTTTTGTCCCTATCAGGTGGTCGGCCTGACGCGGGGTCTCCCGTGTTTAGTTCCCAAGCACGCTTGGTATTCATTTTATCAACCCTCAAAGGGATGAAAGGCTGTCGAAATTGCCCAGTCCAAGGATCGAACCCCGGACCTGCTTCGCACTGCCACTAGACTACCGGGCCTTTAAATTCACGTATAGAACATAATATTTGTAGTATAAATCCATATATAGCATGTAGTATAAGTCCATATGTACGCCCATGAATATAGTGTATCGTCGACTTACAAGTGAAACACATTAAGTAAAAAACATAGTTCCGAGAAAAGAAGGGAAATAAATAATTTTTAAGAAAAGCGGAAATTGTACTTTAATCGTTTTAACAATTATTTATTACACTTTGAATTTACTCAATTTACAATTATTCGGAGAATTTACTATAATTATGTATTGCTATAGCAACCTATTAATCTATGCATAATGTATGTAATATAAGTCCAAATATAGTACATGTAGTATGTCCATATATAGTATATGTAGTATAAGTTCATATTTAGTATATAGTGTTTGTAGTATAACTCCATAGTATATGTTGCATAAGTATATATTGTATATAGAATATTCAGTGATGTCCATATGTTATAGGAGTATATGTAGCATAAGTATTATATATTTTGTATAGAGTATATGTAGTATAAGTATTGTATATATTGTATAGAGTATATGTATTATAAGTTCATATATAGTATGTGTAGTATAAGTACCTATGTTTCAATCCATATATTGAAAACAGTATATATAGTATAAGTTCATATAGCCATTTTCGATGGAATGGTAGTGTAATGAATTGGATATACGTTACATTAAAACACAAGGATAAAACAAATTGTTATATCTCGATTCTTTCGCAAATATTCAGAAATGTCCTCCACAAATGTTCAGACCAGGATCCGATGCGAGTCAGCTGAGCAAGAAGTGTTGAGAAACCCAAAAGAGCGCATCTTCCAAAAGAAAAGGCAGTTCGCGTGATTTACAGCCCTCGTTTATCGCTGATCTGCTCTCTAACCAATGTCCCCATCCTGATATACAACGGTTCGGAGGTGTCACACGGTTATGACAACTATAGAGGCTGTTTCTCATCCTCGCGACCGTGTCAGCAGAATAAACAGTTGTAGTGCGGTGGTTTATGACCGGAAAGTGGAATACGTGAGTAGCTGCCACTGATAAAAATGCGCATGGACTTGGCGCTGGTGAGGCAAGCCTTTGCGCAATACATCAGAAGGGAGGCAGAGGTGGTGATAACGGCCTCGCTATTATGCAGAGTGGTTGGTGAAGTGAGCTCCTTGGTTGGCTGGATAAGTCACGTTGTGGCTCGATCTTTTGCTTTAGGAAGTTGCATTTGAATTTGATGGACTCGTGTTTAAGAGTTGATTTGATTATGTGTTGAGAATTTTTTCAGGGTTTTGGTTTGTTTGGACTTGGTGTCTTTTGTTTCAGGAAGTTGCATTTGAATTTCATGCAATCATGTTAAGAGTTAATTTGCATGCAACTAAGAGTTGATTTGGTTAGGCGCAAGGTCCCTTTATGGACAACTCAAGACCAAATTAAATTCAATAATACAAGATTAAAGAAAATCAAAACAGTAGTCAAAACAACGATAAAAGCTGTGCCTTGGTCTTTTGCTTCAAGAAGTTGTATTTTAATTTGATACTCTCGTGTTAAGAGCTGATTTGGTTATATTTGTTGAGAATTTTAGGGTTTTGGTTTGTCCGGTTTATCGGCGAAAAGTTCAATAAAACCAGGAAAAAATGCAAGACAGGCAGCTAAAATAATAATAAAAAGTTGTTGCTAGGCCTTTTGCTTCAGGAAGTTGCAAGAGTTGATTTGATTATATGTGTTGAAAATTTTAAGGTTTTGGTTTGCTTGGTCTTGGTTTTAAGGAAGTACGATTTTAATTCGATTCAAATGCAACTAAGAGCCGATTTGATTTATAAGAGTTGAGAATTTTAGGTAAGTAGGTAGGTATTTAAGTAACGTCGCACTGGAGCAACACAACGGGCTATTGACGACGGTCCGGGATCAGACCCGAAGGAAAAGATCTTGGGACAACACGTAATTCGTCATCTGACGTGGTTCAAAATCACGTCAGATGACGAAGTCACACCTGATCTGGCCCCCCCCCCACTCTCCAAACTTCCACACCACGCCAACGTGAGAACATTTGAGGCCCCGACATATTTAACGTGCACCAGCCCCTTTGTACACGACGGTCTTTGGTTGGATTCGAACTCGTAACCCTCCGATTGCTAATCCCTTACTCTTCCAACCGGGTTACTGCGGCCCTGAGAATTTTAGGATTATGGTTCATTTGAATTTGATGACGCAAGGTCCAAGAAATGAAAAAGCTGCGCCAACGCAAAACCAAATAAAATTCAATAAAACCAGATTTTGGGCCTCGAAGAATCACATTTGTTTAAAACCAAGACTCCTTCCACAATCTTTCCAAGTTTCAGGCAGAAACCATGTACTGACATTTCTATCATGACACAAGATGTTTTCTTGGCTGACTAGATGTACAGCTGGAGGAAAAAATAGAATCAACTCCTTTTATTTATACACCCTTCATAGTAAAACAAATTCAATTTCGGTATCCCAGTTGCAAATGTTACTCTACGCAACTGTTTCCAAACATGTTCACTTTTATAACAGACAGTCCTATCAAATTCAGTAAGAAAAATAGATCCTAACACGATTCATTATGTGCAGTTAGTCTTTGCTTTGAAGGTACTCAAGTCAGTCTACATTCGTAACAAGCTATGCGATCCAATTTAACGAGGAAAATAGATAATACCAAGATTCATTATTTTCATTTAATGTGCTTACTTGATACCTTTAAAGTACATTCTTGATTCCTTGTGTTGCGAATGTCAGTTGATTTGGGTATCTTTAAAGCAATAACTGACCATGCATAATGGTGAGTTACTGTTTCAAACGTACTCAAATCAGTCGACATTCGTAACACACAATGTGATCAATTTCAATGAGAATAGATCCTAGCAAGATGCACTAAGCACGATCAGTCATTGCTTTAAAGATACAAAAGCCAATGGACATTCGTAAAGATGCTTTAAAGACACAAATCAGTCGACATTCGTAACACACAATGTGATCAATTTCAATGAGAATAGATCCTAGCAAGATGCACTAAGCATGATCAGTCATTGCTTTAAAGATACAAAAGCCAATGAACATTCGTAAAGATGCTTTAAAGACACAAATCAGTCGACATTCGTAACACACAATGTGATCAATTTCAATGAGAATAGATCCTAGCAAGATGCACTAAGCATGATCAGTCATTGCTTTAAAGATACAAAAGCCAATGGACATTCGTAAAGATGCTTTAAAGACACTCAAATCAGTCGACATTCGTAACATACCATGCCATCAAATTCAATGAGGAAAACACATCAAGATTCCCTATACACGATCAGTCAATGTTTTAAAGGTACGTACTCAAATCATTCGACACTAAATAAACCTGAAATCTATTCAACACATGTAAAAGAGTGTTTAGGTTAGACTCGAGAACAGGCACCAGCACCCCAAGCCAAAACCCTTCCCACAACCCCTTGCGACAGAAGCCGCGAGTTTTCCCGCCTTTAATAAACCATTAATTCGAATATTAAATTCCGCAAACATCAACCTCTCTGCAAAAGCCTCTTCAAATATTCATATCGACGCACGTGCGATTCGTTTTACAACCCCCTTCTCGCCCACAAAGCGTGTTAATTAAAATATATCGCCGAGCAGCGCATGAAAAATGTATTCGCTTTCTACACTTGCGCTGTCCCGAGGACTTCGATTAAACGCGGGATACGTTATTTTAAGCGGGATTTATCCCGCAAACGGGATCCTCTACTCCCCCTTTTGTTCTCGGGAAAATGGGAGACGCGTAATTCGGGTAATAAATTGCATTTATTACTCCGAAGTTAACATTCGATTACTTTGGTAACTCGTTCGCGAGAGCGCTCCTCTTCCGAGTAACAAATTACTTTCTAGTAAGGAGTTAGTGCGGGGTATTTTAAATTATGTATATGCTCGCGGAGGGCCTGAGCGGGAGGTTGGTTTTATATTGTGTCCTCCATTCCGACGGTGAATACTTAAAAATGAATAATAATGGTTTAAAAAATGGGGAAACGTGGAGACTGAGCAATGTATGTTTCATCTAAAGAGACAAATGAGAAGACTGCGTTCGTGCTTCAGAGAGCAGTTACTTGAAATCCGGGATGTTTCTTAAATATTTAAGGGAGTACCTCTAAGGGTTAGTTATATGCAGGGCGAGCATCTAGAATGTTTCGTTTTGTTTTATGGCGCAAGGGCTTTATTTGGCCCTTGTCAAGCAACGTCAAGTAAATGGACATACACAAGGAAAGTTTTACTGACTAAGGGAGAGAAATACTCAGGTAGGAATAGATCCTACGCCGTATACAACTCGCGGAATGTTTCTTTGGGAAACATCCTGGTTTTTCCATTTTGGGGGTTGACAAAGTTGACACTGAAAATAATTGCAGTACTGAGGTAATTTTGGGGGTACTAGCCCCCTCAAACTTTACAATTGATCCTCTGATTCATTGGGGTAAGAAGAGATGGGTGGATTATGAAAAATTAAAAAATAAAATTTGGGTATGTGTGTGTGTGAAATTCTGTGAGGATAGTTATATCTTCGGCCTACAAGCGAAGTACAACCAGTCGAAAACATACTTTTGAGAAAACGAATGGGAAAAAATTCTACCCACTAAGCGTGTTTCTTAAGAAGATATCTAAATTTTATGCGAATAAAAAAATTACAGCGGATTCGGACTAAAAATCACCACATTCTGGTCTAGAAAAGCTTAAAAATATCTTATCTCGAATATTTTGTCGCTGTGTTTCACATGTTAGCCGACGATGTATTATGTGTATACAATGGGAAATAAGCTCTGATTTCTTAAACTAATACGTATGACACAAGTTACTCTTCCTGTTTAACATCCCTTTCTTACGTCAGCAAGCAAGGGATGTGAATACCGCTGTAATACCATCCATCGTTCATTCCGTATCCTATTTGTTCGTTTCGTAAAAGGATGGAATTTCACACCAAGAGACTTGGTTACCGCCTTTTCCCGTGGCTAAGAAAAGCAAAAAGGAACAACTGGACACTGAAAAAAATTTAGCCTAGTGTAAGTTAACATTACCCACAAATTAAACTTTTCCTTTGAGATTGGTGTAGAACTTTTAGCAAATCCACTAAACTACATACAATTGATGGTATACTTTATTTACTTATAATATTAAACACATTTAATTTTTCCATTTTTTATTTCATTCCATTTCATTCGGTTCTATGCCACTTTAGTAAATGTCTCCTGTCTAATTGAATCGTCCAGTTCGAAAAGAGCATGACTCAAATATTTAGAGAAATTCATTTTTTGGCGGTTTTGGATTCTATAATCAAGACTAGCAATTTTTGAGCGAAAAGGGATCGAATCGAGTGATGGTAGTGGAAAAAATAAGTCCCACTGCGTGAGTTGTCTTATAGAAAATGAAACCAGCTATATTCAAAACTCAAAAAAACTTAGTTATTTCCCCATTGAACTGGACAATTCAATTAGTTATCTCGAAGCAAAAAAGAAACCGTAGTGTGACAAACCAAACCTTCAGTATAAAGTCTCTCAAAATTTGGATTGTCGTGAGTTTTTCACTTACAATGCATACTATTCACGTTAAAGCTGAATTTTATGTATTTTAAATTCAGAGTTTACTTAAAAAGTGGAAACCCCATGCTTCTCTCTGTCAACATAAATACGATTGATTAACGTGCGCTTTTACTAAGGAGCCACGTTTAGTATGATCTGTTGACACGAGTTCACATTTATCTTTGATCCATAAATCTATCTCTTATCAACTAGAAATGAAATTCCAATTCCTAGAAGTAAGTTCTCGAAAAAACCTGTTCTTTAGCGAAGATACCACGGTATTTTTGTCTATTTATGTAATCAAAGACGTAAGTAACATATTCAGAGAGGGAGAACGCGGACCACGGGCACCTCCCTTCCCTCACGAAATGTTCACTATATATATATATATATATATATATATATATATATATATATATATATATATATATATATATATATATGTATATATATATGTATAATTGTGAATCCACGCCCCGTCACCCGTCACTATAGGCCACTCGACTTTTACGCTTCTTACACGGTGATAAAAAAATGTATTCACGATATGCCTACGGGGCTGAGGATGTAAACGAAGAGAGCTTGGAAAGTATTTACAATTAGCACTGAGACAGAAATATTCAAATGAGAGGATTCAGATGGAGTGTGAGAAAGAGAAAGCGAAAGAAAAAATTAATGTAATACTAAGTGAATCACGCTGAAATGAAAGGGAGATATTTAAGCATGACATATATTCAAGGCTTTAAAAGTCCCAAGATATTTTGAAGTCATAAAATTTTTCGTCATGTTTCATGACCAACATATTTTTGGAAAAGCGGTTGTGATTCAAAGAAAAAAGAGAAAAGGCTTAAACCCCTACTATTAGCTCGTCATCTCACCATGGTTCAAAATTATGAGGTGTTGTCCTCCATCTTTTCTTTCGGGATTGATTCCGGACGGTCACCAATAGCGCGATGTGTTGCTCCTGTGCGATATCTCGTCCATCTAGATCACGTCAGTTTTACTAATGACGAGACACCTTGTTGAGTCAAAACTGCCCTATCAAAATGGGAATAAAGATCCGAGTAAACAAATTTACCCTTACCCAAAATTGGTGACAGTTTGGAACGGGTTCTAGTACCTGAGGCTGGTCACAGCAGGGCAATTTTCGATTCTAAGATAAACCATCAGGAGGGTTGATTCAACTACCTACCTGCTTACCCTACTACTATCCCCCTCCTTTTTACGACCCAGTATGACTTTACGGAAAAAATCATACAGACAATATTATTTTGGTGGGAATAGGTAATAAAACCATAACAGTGTCGAAATAAATGAATTTCCGCTCATAGTGCGACGAAGCAAAAGTAGGAATACGAGTAAACTTAAGCATATTTTCGAAGGCGCGCAATCAAGATTCCCATTCGGACTCTTGGACAGGAAGGACGTGAAAATGGCTCGCTCCGAGACCCTTGTCATGAAAGTGGAAGTCAACAGTGAGACATCCCAACTTCTTGAAGATGGCCCATACGAAAAACTTGTCGCGGAACGTGAGAAGCTGAAAACAAGAATAACTGTACTGGATGATACTATCTCTACCTTAAAAAATGCTGTCGTCAAGTTAAACGCACCCTACGCAGAAGCCTTGAATATGCAGATAGATTCCCTTGAAGAGAAGAAACACCAATTGCAAGGTACTGTGAACCTTCTTACTAGCAAAATTGTTGAGAGATTATAATCTGTTGGTTTTCAAAAGAAAACCTTCAAATGGTCCTTTAAATCAAAAAATATCCCAAACAAAAAACATCTAGTGAAACCTTAATCTACTCCGATCCAGACTTCTAACTCCTTTGATGCCCTTAGTGACATGGAGGAATATGACACACCGAGTGTTCCTAACTCGGAAAAGATCCCACCGATTATGGTGCCATCACTAAGGATTACAACCCAATGATAAAACAGTTTAACCAAGATCTAAATTTTCTAGTTGTAGGGAAACTTTCTGGTGACCTGAAAATTTTTGTTAATAACTCCAATGAACACCGCGAATTCACTTCTTACTTAGACAAGAACAAAATAAACTACTTCTACCGCTCTAAAAAGAACGAAAAACCAATAAAAGCAGTTATTAAAGGTTTACCCTCTTCAACTTCATGTGAGGACATTAAGTCAGAACTTAAAGAACTAGGATACCCAATAGATAAAGTTAATCAACTTAAGCGTTTTAAAACGAAAACACCTCTGCCTACTTTTCTTTTGCATCTTTTTCCTGGCGAGAAAGCAAATTCAATCTTCGAGGCGACACAGTTTATGTGCCTCATCGTAAAAGTCGAACGATGCCTTAATTAAAAGGGGATACCCCAGTGCTACAAGTGCCAGCACTTTAATCACTCAAGTGCAAATTGCCATATGGAGCCAGGATGCGTCGTTTGCGGACTGGCTCATAAATCCTCTAGTTGTCCCAACAAACACAATAAACCTAGGTGTGCTAACTGCCAGGGTCAGCACACAGCTAACTATCGCGGATGCCCGAATTTCCCAAAACCAAAGGTTTTCACTAGGAACCTAGTGAAGCCTGGAATTTCTTATGCTTCCAAACAATAATCCCACTTTTCAAAATAATCAAGTACTTAGCACTGGAGTACCCCCCGACCTCTCCTTCTTGACCAGAAAAACAGCAGGCACAGGCCAACTTAACTACCCCCCATTCCGACCTTAGAGTTCTAATGAATATGATTACTGAAATTCGTTCATTTTTTTCAAATACAACTGACTTGGAGAGATACGGAATATGCAGAAATGCAGTACTCCTGTTCACAAGCTCTTCATGCTAGTTAATGTCCTTAACATAGGTACTACCACCGTAAATAGCGGTACCTAAATGGCCTAAGCCAAGTTAAAATGTTATTCTTTTTAAAATGTTCTATTTTAAGGACGAGGTAACTAGTTATTCCAATTTTTATGTTTTAGTTATTCTATTTTTTAACCCGTAAACCATACTTTAATTCCCTCTCTTCAATTTTGCTGTATGTTCGTGATCAGTTCCTGGCATGTTGGCACTGCCACCAGCCAATGTACTTCGTATGAGCAATGTAATCCCCGCTTTCATCCCAAGCTCCATCCCATACCTGCTCGATTCCAAGTCCCAAGTTCATACTACCTCCCAAAGTTGTTCTGAAAACCAAGCTTCTCTGAACCCAAGAAAGCTCAACTGGAAGATGGAGGCCCCTTGGCCCAGATGCTTCCGAGAAAACGCCACCCTCTCCTGAAGCATAATTTTCGTTTTATCATTCAGTGCTTTATCACGTCCTTCTAATATTTGCTAATGTAAACTTTCGTACAATGTACATTGCCATTAACTATCAACCAACGAAGACTGACATTATGACGAAAGAGGAAACACGACAATCCCTTCCATTAAAGCGCTTTCCCTTAACGTTCAAAAAGACAGCCAGGGTCCTCAAAAAGTATTTAACGAATCCAAACGTGCTACTTTAAAACTTCAAACTAATAGGCGAAGCTGAAACTTTCGCCATAACATAAGCATCCCGAAAACGACATACATTTCCGAAATGAGGCATATTTCCCGACGACGGCAAAAGCACCAAAAGGAAAAAAGAAAAGAAGCAGAAAAAGAGGAAGAAATCCCAATGATTTGCACTTTTATATCCATTGAACTGAGATGAATCGAACATTTTCGAATGCATCGAAGGCGATATCACCCACGTAAATCATCACCGGGCAGAAAATGATCGCACCGGAAAGATTACGATTGCGATATGCGCACAGTCGATCGAAACATCGCGTGTAATAATAATAATAATCCAAAAATAATGCATCCCCCTCTCCTCCGCCAATCCGCGAATGGCGAAACATCCCCGAAAAGATTATTCGAAAAGAACGGCACAAACCCCATTACATCTCGCCCCCCGAATCAATGACAGATGGTTGGTAAGATACACCTTGTATATCCTTTCCATTTCTCAAACTTGCTCGCTCTTGCCCATTATTCGAAACTATTGGTTCCTTAAGCCTTCAACCGCTTCCTGGCGCCATTATATATTCCTCTACCCGCTCGAGCCTTAAGTTGTTTCTTCTTATTTTTCATCTCTTTTCCCTTTCCTCGCAAATCTCGAGTCGGGGGATCTGGCAACTGCTCGGCAATAATGACGTCACATCGCTTCCCGGCCTTTCTAATGAGAATTTAAGTCGCGTTCTTCTGTCTATCAATTGTGTTCGATAGCGGTTCTAACTTTATACATAACTTCTTACGCGACGGGGGCCTGGGGGATTTAAAAGTATTTTAGGACAGGCCGTAAAATAAATAAATAATAAAAATAAATTTATAAATACAAAAAAACACAAAAGATGCGTGTAAGAATCGCTTTTGGGGAAGGATGAATAAGTATTAAAAAAAGAGATAATTCTGGAAAGATCCGCCGACATTCTGGCGGTGATGGACGACCCTAGCGCAACGGGTGGCAGCGCGCCCTGGTGATAAATGCCGGCTTTTCGGGGAAGAGAAAAAACCGCTACTCTCTCAACTTTCAGCGAGATTCTTGCCTTGAATAAAGTAACTGACTTTTTCCCCCGAGTTCTAATTCATTTTTAGTTTCACTCTAATTCCGAAATAAATGTGTTGGGGAGTTACTCGGTTAATTAGGTGTATAAAGAGAAAAGTCGCTAATTAGAGAAATTCATTCTGGAAGTTAATTTGAATTCAGCGTGCTTCGTGTCCGTAGAGTTTTCTCGTGGTTTTTTTCCCTTTCCCTGATTGTGTTAGAAATGCAATTTAGAAAGAATTCTCCAAAATTTCTTTTCTCTGAAGAGTTTTGATTCTTATTATAAATCATTCTTCTAGATCAAATAAGTGTTTACATTTTTTGTAGCAAATATTTGTTAGCATCTTACAAGAGAATAAAGACTTACCTAAATTTAATCAGAAATATGATGCTTTATCATATTGTTATCATTGAATGGTTATTCAATTCATAATTTGAAGCGAAAATATTGCAACGTTTTTCAATCAGTGCCTTTTGGCGTCAAATAAATCAATTCTTCGAATTTAAAGTTAAAAGATGATTAATATTCTAAATTTGCTAATTAACATTAGAACTTTATCCAACAGAATTTGTTATAGGTCTAATTTGAAAAATACCTCAAATTCTTTCCCAATCCATACACACATGCTGTCTGTTTTGGAGCAGCTTAGCCAAATATGGCCCTTGCGCCGTAAAAGCCCAAATCCACCTTCTGCGGAATTCTTTGTATGTAAAAAAGGCCAAATATGCTTTCATAACCAAAATATTTTAGAAGTAACACTTTGCAACTATTTTGATATTTTACTTAAGAGACTAAATAATAACAAAACTACTTCCTTTTAAAGTTTTTTAACAGTTGTTCGATACCGCATGATATGTAACGAATTAAAACCTGCAAAAGAAGTTATGCCATCAAGGCATCGTAAGATCTATTAATGACTTGTGTGCAATTACAGCATCACTTGTTGACTAGGCGCTGCTTCCCCTAAAAAATCTGAGAAAAAAAATTTTGATATAAAAATGCCTTTCTTTTTTATTGATTTGAAAATTTTAAAAGATCAAGAAACCTCACTGCATTTTCCTATTACACATTTAGTGCTAGTAAAAATAAATTGCACTGAAGTTAAATTAATTGAATATACATTTTGGAATAAAACAAGAAATTAATTGAAAAGGTTAGCTACAAATGCAAATGGCTTCTTGGGACTGAGTTAAGAATCACGGATCACAACCAGAATTCGTGCTAAGATTAATAGATCATGTGATTGTTTTTATATCTTCATGTTAAGAAAGTCACCAGTAAAGAGTAGTATTTTGCTACTCTGATGTGAAGGTAAATGAACTTTGAGTAGCCCATTTAAAGAATGGCTGGAAAAAAGGACTTCCATAAGCAAAAAACACGTACGGTTAATACGTCGATTAAGAAAGCGCTTTGTTTGCAATTCATTATTGCCGTAACTCTAAATCAGCGTAGGCTTAATAATTTATTTGACTATTTCCAGGAGATATCTTCATGTATTTTGTGTGATCACGAATCTTCGATATGAGCTGATTAAACTAACTTCATTATTATTTCTATTTTGTATGTATTGTATGTGTATGTATTTTTAATGGTAATTTGACACAAAATATACTTCTTAATACACCTTTGAAACTGATAGATTCCTGTCACTCCTCCTGTTCCACCAATATAACATTCATGGCATAAATCATTGATGCAAAAAGATCTTTGAAGGCACTTCTCCACTAATCCCCAAACCAATTGAAATCACTAAATCTCACCATATCAGACATTCTTCAGGTCGTCTGGCCCTAGAGCCTTATCTTAGCCTTATCTTCAAATATAAGGGTTGCGTAAAACATATAGGTCATCTGCAGATTAAAATGGTACAGTAATCAGGACTTCTCAAGGGGACAGGCTTTCTTGAGAGAGAAAACCTGTGATACCACATTGCATCCCTCTCGTTTATTTTCTAATAAAATCACTGGGATGTGCACTAAAGTGGTCGATCTTTTTATTGGATAGGTACAGGACTCGCGTTATGTCGCAAAAAGGTTTTCAATTGTATTATGTGTTTGTCCCTAAAATCCTGTCTAAGCGTAAGCATTGAAGCAATGATCTTTATTCCAACAGGTGTGGTTCAAAAACCGGCGTGCCAAGTGGCGGAAGCGCGAACGGAACGCCGCAGCGGAGCTCAAGAACGGCTTCAGCACGCAGTTCAACGGTCTGATGCAACCGTTCGACGACAGCATCTACTCCGGCTACTCCACCTACAACAACTGGGCGGCGAAGGTGCCCTCTCCTCTGGGAGCCAAGAGCTTTCCGTGGCCCGGACTGAACTCGGTTAACGTCAACCCCCTGGTGACGCCCAGCCAGGGCATGGGCTGCTTCAACGCCTCCTCCCCGCAGGGCATCACCAGCTCCAGCATCATGCCCAGCGTCAGCATGCCCGTCAACAGCCTCAGCAACCCCGCACCACCTTGCCCGTACGCCACCCCGACACCCCCATACGTATACCGCGAACAATGTTCCACAATGACTTCCAGCATAGCCACCTTGAGGTTGAAAGCCAAGCAGCACACGGCTGCCGGTTTTGGCTCCTATGCGCCAATGTCCCCCCGCCAAACTCCCACACTGTCGCCGTGCCAGTACGCCACGGTGGACAGGACGACAGTATAACAACCACAGGACTGGTGGGCAGTGTACAACAGAATGCTCATTTGAATTTTCTCCAGCAAGTCCGGGAGGTTCTGACATTGTGACAATCTAGACTGCGACATATTCCGTGGTGTCAAATCAGTACATGGTACTTCTTGGAGGGTGAGACATTTTATGGACAGAAAATAAATGGCCCTCCTCTGCGTTTACGAATTAAAATTCAGCTGCAATCGGAAGTGGCTGCAGGACTGTACCACTCGACTCGAGCTCATGGACGTGGATTGAGGTTGTGTTCAGTTGTTGCTGCTAAGACCGTGGAACTTCGTGACGCTTCGATGGTTCCTCTAAGTTTCATCAGATACACATGAAGCTTTGTAAAACACGTCATTTTTTCTCGTCTTCTAGCACATCCGCAACAGTATCATAGTGTTATTTTAGTTATTGTGACTCTTTCTATACAAAATTTGAGAAAATTCGAAAATCTTGCACGTGGGTTCCGAATGTCTGTACTAAAGTGAAAACGTTGGTGATCAAAATTATTGAGACTAAATAGTATTCTACTTTTAACAGGTGCAATATTTTATTACGAACACTTATGTGAATAAAATATATTTAAGATTAAACACTCTCTGATAATACGGGGAATCTATAAAAACGTGGAGTTAAATTTTATTTTTTGTTGGTTTTCTACAGAAAAATATCCAATTACAGAGAACAAAAAGTACATGATCCAAAAAATGCAAGAAAAAAGACATACGCAAATACAGTTAGATAAGAGATAACCCAAAGCACTTCATTGGAGCAGATTACTTATTGAATTGAAATCATTGAAAATATATCAACCTCTGAGAAAGAATTAGGCAGTTAAAAAATCTATTCATAGCAAACTGCTACACACATTATTTTTCAAAGATTTAACAAAGAATAATATATATATATATATATATATATATATATATATATATATATATTCTGGAGTTGGGGATGTTAAAATCAATGCAAGAAATTAAAAGTAAACGGATTTCCCCGATACTTCTGTTTAAATTGTCCTTTTTAAAAAGGATTTCATGTTTGGAAAAATAGTCAAGCTATGGCTATCAAACCTATCTCTTAAAAAATGCCATGATTTTTTCAGTCAAAATATTTCATCACAAGTCTAACATAAAACTAGATAACTAAAAATGGGTTACGCACACATAAAAGACCAAATTAAAAGTTTCATGCAAATATACTAATTTTCTTATAATTTCAATAAAAGGATTTTCTTACCAATCCAACACCGGTACACAGTGTAACTTTCAAAAATATAAATTGATTCTCTAAAAGAGAGGCAGCTATGTTGCCAGTTCAATTTAATGAAACCTAGATTGCGACTTCTGTACAATACGGACACAAATGATACTATTTCTGTCTAAATAACAATCACTTTTTGGACTGGGAATGTATGACAAGTTGCTTATGTATGTAAATATTTGTGAAGTATTTTTTGAACACGGAAAGTTAAGTATTGTGTGTTACTTTTCATCCCTTTGAAAGTGATATTAAGAAATGTTTTCTTTTTCACTTGTTCGAAGTTTTATAACCCAGCACAGAATTTTTAATATTTCTCTGTGTCGTTCAAATTGCACTTACTGTAATTTGCTAGGTTTATGTGCTCTGTGGGGATGAAGATATATTGTTTTCTGTTTTTATTGTGGCTGATTTAAAAATATGCAACATCGTTTTAAATGTTAATTTTTCTGAGACCAATAATTATTGGCAAGGAATATAAATAAACTTAGACTTAAGCTGTACACCCAACCAAAAACTTGTTTCTAGTCAGCATGTGCAATAAATAATGCCAAAGAGATAACAAAATTATTTATTAATAAGAAAATAACAGATTTTAATATAGACTTATAATCTTGTGACAAAGACAATTAAAAAGATCTTGTGATGTTTTGATGTATTAATGAATGCCATATTGCAGATTAAGCAATAATCGGAGTTTAATCTTTACAGATGGTTTACGAGAAAAATTCGTTTTGATGCGATTTTTTAATTTTGAGATAAAATGTAATTTTACATTAAACCTACGCTACCCTTATTAGTTTTCTGTGAATCTAGGTAACCATATCCTTCTTTAAATATGGAATTTATTTATAACTATTAGAATAAGTAGAGAACTTAAGAATATTTTATGCAACACACGTGGGCTAATTAGACCGAATTAAGACATTCCAGTTAAATAAACTTTAAAGCTGTTTTCTATTTCAATATTCTCCACTTGATCAATAAGGCAAGATTCATAAAATGAGTTGTAACTGTCGTAAAGATATGTATTTTTTATTAGAATCAGCCTGAAAACGATTTTAAACGACTCAATTCATTTTTCAAAATTTGCAATAGCTGCAACTTTTTCTTGTAAACCATCACATAAAATATTTACCTCTGAACATCATCAAAATTATGTAACTGTTTGAACTCAAAAAATGTGTAAAGTCCTATGTGATGGGAAGCTTATTTTGCTTACTTTCTATACTATTCTTATATTATACATGAACTCAAAAGTAGGTAAAATTTGTTCCTTGCTTGTACACAAATTCGATGAAAGATGAAAAATTATAAGTCTTGTTCGCTGTGATAGTTGAGCAATTTACACTAAATTCATCATAAATTAATACATTTATTGAATGAAATATTGCAAATGAAACATATCAATTTCTATTTATTTATAGTGTTTCTTTGTAAATATTATTTTTATCGGAATGCCAAGGATTTTTGTTTGCTTCTTCAGCGAAAGCTGAAAGCAGTGTATCATTCGTAAGACATTTCCTGTATGTATAAAACTCAATAAAAGTATTCGTTTAGAAAACTTTTGTTTTTGTTGATTTTTATGTGCATGTTGATAAAATCAAATATCAATTGCAGTTTAAGTAATATATATTTTCGCATAAGATTAGTGTGAATTAAGGAATTAGAAAGACACTCGTTCAATTCGTTTTATCTAGCTTCCATATCGCTACATTGGGACTAATGAGAGATGCTACTCTGGTTTTTATTGGAAGTATCTGCAACACTTAATTAACCCTCCAAGTGGTTCGTACGAGATATCTCGTTCATCAAGATATTGCCGATTGTTTAGTAATGACAAGATCAGGATATGGTCCGTTTTCTTCTTACGACGAGATATCTCGTCCATCAGGATATGGCCAGTTTTCTTCTAATGACGAGATACCTCGCCTATACAACCACCAGGAGGGTTAAACGAAAATAAGCAAAACTAAAAATAACGTTGTTTTTTATTACCAATGACAGGCAGAAAAACAAAATGCACAATACAAAGATTAGCAAAAGTACGCGCGAACAATACATAAAATTGATATAAAAAGGTGAGACAATAAGCTGCTAATCCGTCCTCTAGCCATCCAGTATCAGCCAGAGGTCCGGACTAGAAGCGCAGTAATAATTTGAAGGTAGCGGATGTTCGTTTCTAGAGATTTGGTACAAAGTGGGCAGCGCGGGTTCTGCAGAATTTTTAGGTGGTAGAGATTGTTAGCCCAAACAATCGTGACCAGCCACAAGTTGAATTATGTCAACATCTTCTGTCTTTGGGGCACCTGGGATATATTTAGAGCTAACCTTCCTAGTGGTTTCGACGAGATATCTCGTCCATCAAGATCTGACCTATTTTGCTAATGACGTGACGTCTTGTCCTCAAGATATTGCCGATTCCACAGTGAGCTGGAATCCACTGGAGACATATTGCTGTGGTTTGTAGACTTAAAGTATAGATAAGTGACTGAAATTCAAATGTTTCTTAAATCTTGCAGCATTTCTGAAAATAAAGTAAGCTTTAAAAGATGTAAATGCAGGCTTTCAAATGAAACAAAGTCTACTGTGAACTTATGGAACGTATTTAGGGGCAGAGAAATATCAGTTCATTAAAAGCAAATAACAGAGATGTAGCGTGCATGCAAGCCTAAGAAGTCCAGCATCCCCTGTTGAAAAAAAATTCGAAATCAACTGAATGTAAAAAATTTGATGTCAAAAACAGTTTTTTTTTCGACGCAAATCTTAGTGAGACGTCATTTTCAGTTTCAAATCAGAACCGGCCGACCACACTATGGTCACAATATGTCAACCACGGGATGCCCGATTGTCCCGACGTTTGCTGATTTCAGTGCCTGATTGGTTAATGTTGATTGTCGAGGGCAATAGTACCCTAACGCAGAATCTCTTCCTCACATTCTCATGCATCCCGTAGATGGTTATCACAGTTCAGATCACATGCGCAGTTGGTCTTTGCGCATGATATATCGAACAGCTTTAAGACAGGACTCTGCTTCTGTTTATCGCGATTGGAGCTTAAGATGAAATCCATGGTTGTTTCTGGGGCTCCGGTAGTTGGAAGAGTAGCGGATTAACAACCTGTGGATTGCGTATTCGAAACTCGATCCAACCAAAGAAGTGTACGTGGGATGATAGTGCACGTTAAATATATCGTGACCTCAAATGTCCTCACGTTGGCGTGGTGTGGAAATTTGGAGAGTGGGATGCCAGCTCAGGACATCTGACCGTGATTCAAAATTACGAAATGTTGTCCTCGAACTTTGGGATTAATCCAGGACAACCAAAAGTAACCCGTTGTGTTGCTCCAGTCGACGTTAATTCATCTACCACGTTTGCTTCTTAAATATTTCGTTGTCGAGTTGCACACAATATTCTGTTAATCCTTGTTGATGCCACAGACAGACTTCGACAAATCCTAGAATGGACTAATCAAAACAAATGTCTGTCTGCGGATTTCTATCTCCGATCCTTTGGGTTAAAAAGTACTCTAGTAACGATTGCTGCTTATGTTTAAAAGAAAAGTGACCATATTTCAATCAATCTGTTGAGGAGATAGATAAAATCTGATGCAAGTTTAGATAGTTTGAGGCTTAATGAAACTGAATTGTGGGTGTAATAATTTTCCTAGGAGTAAAAGTTTAAAAATTATGTATAAAAATGCCTATTATGAGGAAGACAAGTTCTTCGTAGTTTCCAAATATTATCTATATTGCAGTGAAGATAATTTATGGTTTTTATTATTTAGCTTTCTTATTTCTTGTAAAATTTGATATCAAGCGTTGAAATTAGTATTAATTGTGTTTTTAAATGCGATTTAGAAGTGTGAGGGTAGTTAGTGAATTGTTGAACCAATTTCACCACAAAGGCAACTAGAACTTGATTTAATGTTAAATCCATTAAAGTAAGATGGCATTGTTAGTGTAGAACTGGGTCGATTTGTGGTAACAATTTTTATTTATCGCGTTGTAATTTTATAATTTGTCATACTTGATGCAGGAAGAAAATGCATTTGATTTTTAAGATTTTTTATCCCAGTACTCCTACGAGTAATTATGCTTGCTAAACTATAAAAACATCTCCACTGACATTCAACGTTGGGGTAAAAATCACTTGACATTTCTATCACAATAGAATGAGATTCCCTTTGTTAACTAGATGTATAACTGATGAGAAGAGGAAATCGAACCAGCCCTTTTTTTATTCGCACATCATTTATAATAGAGCAACTTCAAACTTAGAATACCGAGTTGTAGATGTTACGCTAAGCCACTGGTAAATATATTGGATAAATTTAATATTATTTTAGAGACGTCAAATTCATATATATATACACTGCTGGCCACCGTAAATGCAACACCCTGAAGGAAGCATGCAAATAATATGAAATTTACAACATGCATTAGCGGAGGTGAGATATGCAAATGATTAGAATTTCAGCGCAGACGCACATCACGCGCGCCTGTGGCGCCACTTCAAAGCGCTATTTAAGGCTTGGAGATTTCGACGATTTCAAGTACGGCAATTGTGTTTTTCTTGTGGTTTTTTCAAAAAAACGATCAATTATACCTCGTAGAAAACAGCGATCATCTTTTGATCAAGTATCCCAGTTCGACAGAGGAAGGATAGTGGCCTACCGAGATTGTGGATTATCTTTCAGGGAAATCGGTAGTCGTGTTGGACGAAACCAAACAACTGTAATGCGGATATGTGATCGTTGGATGCTGGAGAGTACGACGGACCGACGTTGTTCGATCGCATCCACCTTAGTGCACCACTTCACGTGATGACAGGCATATTGTGCGTATGGCAGTGACGGATCGCTCAGCCACATCACGAACCATAGCACAGCACATTCAGTCTGTACCGCATCATCCAGTGTCTGCGCGTACCATTCGACGCCGTTTACAGCAGAGTGGTCTGTCCGCAAGACGTCCATTGCTTCGTCTACCCTTGACGCAGAACCACAGACGTTTCCGCCGCCAATAGTGCGATGAAAGAAGGATGTGGACGGCAGAATGGAATGAAATTGTCTTTACTGACGAGTCACGCTTCTGTCTGCAACACCACGATGGTCGGATTCGAGTCTGGAGACACCGTGGGGAGAGGATGCTGAACAGCTGCGTTATGCACCGCCACACTGGTCCTGCACCAGGTATTATGGTATGGGGCGGTATTGGATATCACTCTCGCACTCCTCTAGTACGCATTGCCGGTACTTTAAACAGCCAGCGCTACATCTCCGAGGTGTTGGAGCCAGTTGTCCTTCCTTACCTTCAGGGCTTGCCCACAGCCATATTTCAACAGGATAATGCGCGACCACACGTGGCACGCATTGTCCAAGGGTTCTTCGTCAATCGCCAGATTGAATTGCTTCCCTGGCCAGCTCGCTCTCCGGATCTTTCGCCGATAGAAAACATGTGGTCCATGGTTGCTCAACGATTGACCCAGAATACATCCCCAGCTGCCACACCAGATCAACTTTGGCAACGTGTGGAAGCTGCTTGGTCTGCTGTACCCCAAGAACACATCCAAAGTCTCTTTGAATCAATGCCGAGGCGTGTGGCAGCGGTGATCTCCAACAATGGTGGCTACTCTGGCTACTGATTTTGGCAGGAACCACACTTCACAGAAGTCTATAAATTTAATCATTTGATACTTGGTCAACATGTTATCTACAAAATAAATTTTGTTGTGATATCTCTTGTCTTTCTTGGTGTTGCAATTTGGGTGGCCAGCAGTGTATATATATATATCCAAATTTTTACAATTGTTTCCACAATTGTATAGCTAATTCATATCTGACCACATTTCGTTGTCTTCATAGCAGATTTGTTATTAAACCATATTTCATCACACAATATATTTAACTGTTTTTCCAACATTAAAATATTCTTTATGGAATCACCAAGGTTCCATGTTAGTATCGTTTTTCAACACTATGTTTGAGTAAAAACTCGAATTATTTTGATACTTGAGTACTGATTTTTATTTTATTAGTGAATATAATTGATAAGTAAATAAATTGTTACAGCAAGGGGTTTTATGTGTGCTTAGAAAATTTCTTACATAATTCATTCTCGAATTTGAAACGCACTGTATTTGGGACTATTCCATTTGAACGTTTCAAAGATTATGATGCATACTAGATGACCCACGCATAGCATCTGATCGACAGTTTCTTAATTGTTCAGAACTATGTTGGCACTATAGTTACTCACACTTGTTACCTTATTTAATTCCATTTCTAATGAATATAAAGAGATGGACTTTGGATATAATAGATGGCAGCAATTTCATACCTTCAAATAAAATAAATCAAAATATAAAGCAGCATTTCTTGTACATACAAGAATTATTTCTAATACAGTGCAAATCAAAAAGCACACTCCTCAGACAATACGCGCAGTGGATCTTTACGCATGGTCTATCATTCACTCTCTGTTGTCTGTCATTCTCTCGCCATTGTAAAAGACAATTTCAACTTTGGGGCACACATAATTGCCAAGATTTGGGGTAATTGCGCCTTTAGGGATCCTTTATAACTTTGGGCTAAAAATTGTTTGAATTTTATTTTCTTTGCGAAGAGAAACAGCAAATTGAGCTGATTAATAAGGTTGTCGGTACAGGAGATTTCAAAACATTAGATTTCTTGCCCTCGATTCAATCACGGCATCCTCCATTAACAATGTTCCAAAAATCATTCGCTTAAATTTGTCTGGATTAGTACTACGATACTTTTTTAGAAAATCGTACACTCAGATTTATATTGATTACTACTACGCTACTTGATGTATAGAATATCGTACGCTTAAATTTATTTTGATTACTATTACACTACTTGATGTTTAGAATATCGTACACTTCAATTTATTTTGATTACCACTACGCCCTACTTGATGTATAAAATATCGTACAATTAAATTTATTTTGATTACTACTACACAACTGATGTTTAGAATATCGTTCACTTACATTTATTTTGATTACTATGAAATTGAGAAATATATTTCCTGAGGCCTTTGAAACAGTTACAGCAAATAATTTCCACAATAAAAGAAAATCTAATAATTTCAGACTCCTTTTAAATAATAAGCTAAGTACGATTATTAGATTAAAAATATCCACCTCACACCGGAAGATGGCTGAATGCACCACCCGATTAATCGGAAAATAAGTTCTTATCGATATGGATATCACTGCCGATTCATAACGTCTAGAGGACTCACCTCATCAGTTACTCAGACGTGAGAATGTGAAAGTATAAGTCTCAGGAAGAAGCTTTAGCCGTTTTAACTTTGCAAACTTCCAAGTTTCCCCGGTTACTAAATCCTCTCCCAAATTAAAAAAGGAAGACAGAGTTGAGTGGAGACCTTTCTTCCTTTTCCAGCAGACGATTCGTTTAGCTTTTTTCCCCTCTCGGCGAGGCTTTTTTTCTCCCTTTTACTTCATTCATTCTTGGGAATAAAATGGGGCTAAAGCGTTCCAAGCGAGCGGTTTATCTTGCATTTTAGAATGCAGGTGGATTTTTAAAAGTAAAGCTGTCGCCCAAATTCGGCGGGCTTTAGTCCCTTATTCCTTTGTCTTAAGTAATAAAAGTTCTTCCCGCCCCCGCAGTTGGGGAGAGGAGGGGAATATCAAAGTTGTTTGTCGCATGATTTGCTCCGCGAAATGAATTTTTGTGCTTACTTCTGAAATTCAGATTTCGGGCGGGAAAATAAGTTTTGTGTTTTGCCCCTGCAACTGCGATTTCGTTTTTTGGAATCGGATTGGTTAGATAAATTGAATACATTTTAATGAATTCTTTGCAGAAGCTATTATTATATCAATCCCGAGTACGGATATATATTTCCTTTTAATTTCTAGTAAAAAGTCATGCAAAGTCGACGTTATTTTTATTACAAGTGCAAGTTACAAGAGGGTCAGTTACAAGTACATTGAAAAACTTTATGTATCAGAATTTTGACAAATTGCTCTCCAATAATACTAAAAAAATTTAGTTCTTTTTTTTATTTTACGATGAAATTCGATTAAAGGTTTAATTTTTTCGACTATAAGAGTTGTTAGAGTATTTTTTAATTCATAAAAAGATTTTGAGAGGGTATTCCATTTCCTACAGAAAGAATTTATGGTTATTCCTCTAAGATAATGTGCTCATGTATAGCAATGGCAATTTATATGTAAAGTTTTATGGTAATTTGATGCATCGCGATGACCTAAAATGTATGACCTGAATACATTGAGTTAATGAATTCTAACTGAGTGTAGAAAAAAAAACACTTTTTGATAAAAAAAAAAAAAAAAGACATAAATGAAATAGTAAAATCAAAATTTATTGAAACAATTATTTTCAAGTTCCGTCAAGAGCCATAAAGTACTAAGTACTTTGTATAGCTGATAAAATGGGCCTCCAATATAATTCAAATTAAAGAGCCGCGGTAGCCCGGTTGGAAGAGTAATTATTCCGGATTAACCGGATTATTATTCCGGATTAGCAACCTGAGGGTTGCGAGTTCGAATTCAAGAAAGACTCGTATACGTGGGTGCTGGTGCACGTTATATATGTCGTGACCTCAAATGTCCTCACGTTGGCCTAGTGTGGTAGTTAGAAGAGTAAGGTGCCAACTCAGGTGCTGAGCTCATCATCTGACCGGTATGAGATGCTATCCTCGTATCTTTCCCTTCGAGATTTATCCCAGACCGTCGCCTATAGTCCCGTTGTATTCA
This sequence comes from Meta bourneti, assembly GCA_933210815.1. NCBI lineage: Eukaryota > Metazoa > Arthropoda > Arachnida > Araneae > Tetragnathidae > Meta > Meta bourneti. The sequence goes on from OW119928.1 coordinate 67,127,556, forward strand.
TTGCAACGTAAATTCAACTACCAATTCGATTAAAAATCCTTTTAACTTGACAGATAAATATTTGTGATAAATAGTTTCTCTAATAAATTTATTCAAAAATCAAATTCCAGTAAAAATTAAGCTGTTTACTTTCTAGCAACAACCAAAATGAGCTTCACGTTCCTCTAACATCACTCCTGAAAAATTTCCAACTGAACTAAAAAAACAACGAAAGTCTAACAAAAATACGGAGAAACGAAGTCAGAAGCTTTTCGAATAAATACTATGTAGAAAAAACAAGGTTCTAAATTACATAAACTAAACAAGTAAGGGTTAAAATTGCTTACCTCAATTTATTAATTTATTACAATCAAGTAAACAGAAACATTTTACGCCCACGTCACTAAAATTAAATGAAAGTGCTAAGCCATCCTTAGAGATATCCTCCCTTACCTAATGCTAAGACATCCTTAGAGACCTCCTCCCATACCTAATGTTAAGATATGACATGATACAATGTACCAATTTGAAGAAGTGTAGAAATAAAAGAACTGGTTAAATATCACTGGCCTACAAAGAAATATTACTAAATCTGAAAAGATACTTTTACGTTAAAAGTATGCTCTCAACAGTATATAGCCAGTGGTTGTCTAGCAGATCCTCAACGCTGCAATCTAGCATTTAACAGTTGTTTGAACGCTGGAGAGGTATCTAACAGATACTGGACTTACTGGAATTAAGTAGCTTTTTGATTTCAGAAAAGGGAAACTTTTTTGCGAATAGGCGCGCGTATTTACCGTATAAAAACTTAAAAATTAAAAACCCGAGTTACAATCTAGTGGACATTTTTCCTACTCTGCAAACATCACCAGAAGTTAAGCACATAGATGGAGTTTCAACCATATATTCCCGGTGGTTATCATAGTTTCCTTAACGTTGCAATATAGCACCTGCTTAATCGCTTAAGAGGTATCTAACAGATGATGTGCTTACTGAATTTATTTCAGAATGGTGAAATTGTTTAGCGTGTAGGCCTGTGTGCGGTGTATCTGTCATATAAAAGTGATATTGTTAAAAACTCGCCTTACTGTCAACTATATTCTATATACTTTGCAAGAAGAACCTGAAGTTAAGCAAATTGTTGGGTTCAACCATATATCGCTAGATGTTATATGACAGTTCCTTAACGCTGCAATCTGTCACTGTCTTAAACGATGAAGATTTTCTACATATGTGTACATTTTTACAGCATACTTGAAATTCAATAAAAAGTGTCTTTTGACGGGACAGGGATTTAATACCTTAAATCTTAAACGACTCATTTCTAGCTTCGAGGCATCTTCCATGTGTACCGAATAAATATCCTCTCCACCAAACGCACCGACCCCATCTCAGTCTGTTGCCCATGGAACAAGCGACCCGCCCCTGCCCTTCTGTCGTGCCCCTGGGGAAGCCCCCTCAATGAAGCGCTTCATACGACTCCGCGTTTTATTCGGAATTTATCGAACGGATGCAGCGAGCGCCAAAAGTCAAACCGAAACCTAAAGGAGGCAGTGACGCGAGTACACAAGGACAGTCCAACCTCGTTTTCCATGCCGTTTGTTCCATGATGGGTGCCTTCGGGGGGTGGGGGACACCCCCTTCTTCCCCGTGCTATGATATGCACGCGTGGCGAGAGAAATGTCCCGGTCGGTGGTTTCTTTTTTTTCGGTTTCGAATCTCGTTTCCAACGTGATTGTGCGTCTTGCCTCCCTCGGGACTGTAGGGTTGTTGGCGATTTTGTTTCGAAGTTGGCTGCGGATTTGTGAAAATTTTTGTGGACATGTAAGGGGTGAAGGTGGAATGGATCCCCGAAGAGCATTTTATACATCGCGTACCGCTGCAGTGGTCGAGAGGATAGACCGCTCGTTCGAAGATCGGTTGGATGTCGGTCGGGACAATGACTCCATAATCTGTACTCCAGGCCCAGTTCTAGGATAAATAAAGTACTCCAAATACTCAATGTTACAAATGTAAAATTTCGCCCTTTCCTTTGGCTACGAGCACATTTTATAAATACAACGAAAAATTTTAAACCTCGAAGTGATTTCGACGAGATATCTCATCCATCCCGATCTGACGAATTTTGCTAACGACGAGATATCTCGTCATCAAGATATTGCCGATTTTCGAATGATGACGAGATTAAGATCTGGTCCGTTTTTTCTAATGACAAGATATCTCGTCCGTCAGGTTCTGGTCAGTGTTTTTCTAATGACGAGATACTTCGTCGAGACTCCACCAGGAGGGTTAGAATTCCTTAACTCCTAAATAGTACCTTGTCAGATAGTCAAATAGTACCTTGGGAAGGCATATTGTCATTAGCAAAACTGGCAAAATCTTGATGGTCTAGATATCTCGTCATGAAGATATTGCCGATTTTCGAATGATGAAGAGATTAAGATCTGATCAGCTTTTTGCTGATGACAAGATATCTCGTCCGTCAAGATCTGGTCAGTGTTTTTCTAATGACGAGATACTTCGTAGAGACTCCACCAGGAGGGTTAGAATTCCTTAACTCCTAAATAGTACCTTGTCAGATAGTCAAATAGTACCTTGGGAAGGCATATTGTCATTAGCAAAACTGGCAAAATCTTGATGGTCTAGATATCTCGTCATCAAGGTATTGCCGATTTTCGAATGATGAAGAGATTAAGATCTGGTCAGCTTTTTGCTGATGACAAGATATCTCGTCCGTCAAGATCTGGTCAGTGTTTTTCTAATGACGAGATACTTCGTAGAGACTCCACCAGGAGGGTTAGAATTCCTTAACTCCTAAATAGTACCTTGTCAGATAGTCAAATAGTACCTTGGGAAGGCATATTGTCATTAGCAAAACTGGAAAAATCTTGATGGTCTAGATATCTCGTCATCAAGGTATTGCCGATTTTCGAATGATGAAGAGATTAAGATCTGGTCAGCTTTTTGCTGATGACAAGATATCTCGTCCGTCAAGATCTGGTCAGTGTTTTTCAAATGACGAGATACTTCGTAGAGACTCCACCAGGAGGGTTAGAATTCCTTAACTCCTAAATAGTACCTTGTCAGATAGTCAAATAGTACCTTGGGAAGGCATATTGTCATTAGCAAAACTGGCAAAATCTTGATGGTCTAGATATCTCGTCATCAAGGTATTGCCGATTTTCGAATGATGAAGAGATTAAGATCTGGTCAGCTTTTTGCTGATGACAAGATATCTCGTCCGTCAAGATCTGGTCAGTGTTTTTCTAATGACGAGATACTTCGTAGAGACTCCACCAGGAGGGTTAGAATTCCTTAACTCCTAAATAGTACCTTGTCAGATAGTCAAATAGTACCTTGGGAAGGCATATTGTCATTAGCAAAACTGGAAAAATCTTGATGGTCTAGATATCTCGTCATCAAGGTATTGCCGATTTTCGAATGATGAAGAGATTAAGATCTGGTCAGCTTTTTGCTGATGACAAGATATCTCGTCCGTCAAGATCTGGTCAGTGTTTTTCAAATGACGAGATACTTCGTAGAGACTCCACCAGGAGGGTTAGAATTCCTTAACTCCTAAATAGTACCTTGTCAGATAGTCAAATAGTACCTTGGGAAGGCATATTGTCATTAGCAAAACTGGCAAAATCTTGATGGTCTAGATATCTCGTCATCAAGGTATTGCCGATTTTCGAATGATGAAGAGATTAAGATCTGGTCAGCTTTTTGCTGATGACAAGATATCTCGTCCGTCAAGATCTGGTCAGTGTTTTTCTAATGACGAGATACTTCGTAGAGACTCCTCCAGGAGGGTTAGAATTCCTTAACTCCTAAATAGTACCTTGTCAGATAGTCAAATAGTACCTTGGGAAGGCATATTGTCATTAGCAAAACTGGCAAAATCTTGATGGTCTAGATATCTCGTCATCAAGGTATTGCCGATTTTCGAATGATGAAGAGATTAAGATCTGGTCAGCTTTTTGCTGATGACAAGATATCTCGTCCGTCAAGATCTGGTCAGTGTTTTTCTAATGACGAGATACTTCGTAGAGACTCCACCAGGAGGGTTAGAATTCCTTAACTCCTAAATGGTACCTTGTCAGATAGTCAAATAGTACCTTGGGAAGGCATATTGTCATTAGCAAAACTGGCAAAATCTTGATGGTCTAGATATCTCGTCATCAAGGTATTGCCGATTTTCGAATGATGAAGAGATTAAGATCTGGTCAGCTTTTTGCTGATGACAAGATATCTCGTCCGTCAAGATCTGGTCAGTGTTTTTCTAATGACGAGATACTTCGTAGAGACTCCACCAGGAGGGTTAGAATTCCTTAACTCCTAAATAGTACCTTGTCAGATAGTCAAATAGTACCTTGGGAAGGCATATTGTCATTAGCAAAACTGGCAAAATCTTGATGGTCTAGATATCTCGTCATCAAGGTATTGCCGATTTTCGAATGATGAAGAGATTAAGATCTGGTCAGCTTTTTGCTGATGACAAGATATCTCGTCCGTCAAGATCTGGTCAGTGTTTTTCTAATGACGAGATACTTCGTATAGACTCCACCAGGAGGGTTAGAATTCCTTAACTCCTAAATAGTACCTTGTCAGATAGTCAAATAGTACCTTGGAAAGGCATATTGTCATTAGCAAAACTGGCAAAATCTTGATGGACGAGATATCCCGTCATTCGAAAAAAAACTGACTAGATCTTCATATCGTCAGCATAAGAAAAAGGTAATATTTTGATGACGAGATATATTGTAATTAGTAAAATTGGTCAAATCGCGATGAACTAGATACCACGTCGTAACTTGGAGGGTTAAAGGGACAATAGACTTTTAAAATACTCAAATTTGTTTAAATTAAGCGTTAAAAATTAATTTATATCAAATTCTGTAGATAGAAAAATAACTTTTCAATTAACGGTTGTTTTTGACGGAGTTACATATATAACAGCGTAAAATATATATAGTAGATAAGTGTGTGTGCAGTAAGTCTACTAAAAACGTTTTTTTTTCTTATATTTTTGAACATTTTCTTTTTTCAAAATATTCCCTGCTCCTCTTGTTTTAATTTATCTACTTAAATTTTTTCGGGGTGATCCTTGAAATCTGTTGTATCTATCTAAGTGTACAGAGAGTCATCATGCTTCCAAATTTTGAAATTTGGTTTAAAATGTCGCTTAACCTATGCTTTTTGGCAACATTTTAGGTGTTTTACAAATAGATAGAAGTTTGAAATAGAAAGGTTTATCGATACAGGAGAAAGATTATACACGCAGGGAGGAATCGAATCTGCACCTGCCACAACTCGCAGGATGAACTCACACGAAAACAGGAAGGTAGGTAGTCGAATTTACGTCTCACTGGAGCAACACAACGGGCTATTGGCAAATGTCCGGGATCAATCCCGAAGGGAGAGATCCAAGCACAACGCCTCGTAATTTTGAACCACGGTCAGATGACGAAGTCAACACCTGAGCTGGCACCCCACTTTCAAATGTATTTGGATCCTGTGTTTAGGAAACCATACCCAGTTCCCATAATTAAGCTAGAATATTTCTGTGGAGACACTAATCGTATTCTGTTGATGCCAAATTGGAGATATTAATTTGGGTGGTGTGTTAGCATTCTAGCTACGTCCATACAAACGTGTGAATACTAATAGGAGCCTGGTACTGAGGCGAGTGCTTGTAATAAGTTCCTGCATTGTGTTTAAATTGTATTCTGAGTTCACATACCTAGGCGCCTGGAATAGATTAGACTTATCTTTAAACATAAGGGTTGCGTTAACTTATAGGACAATTTGTACTTGGCTTGGTACACAGCCATAGTCATGAGTTGGAAGTACGGGTACATTTACCTGGACTTTCTAAGGGAAAAAGCCTTCCTCTGAGAGAGAATTTAATCTACTTTTTTTCCTAACATTGTAAACTTAAAATACTACTGTCAATTAAAGTATTTTTGTTATCTTGATAATTTTATTACATCCTTTCAACACAGTTATTTTTATATTAATAGTTAGAATAGGTGTGTCGCTTTCTGGTCCTTTTTTGCTATATAAGGGCCAACTAGATCTCTTATATTGATGGAAATCATTAAGTTTTTTGGGGAATAGAGGTGTGTACTGTGCAAAATGGTAGTTATTGGATTAGAATCAGGGTTGTTTACCTTAGTTATGACAAATATATCGATAAATATGTATGCAGCAGTTTTTATATTAGTTGTTAGAATAGTTGTGTAGCTTTCTGGTCATTTTTTTTCTACATGAGGGCCAATTAGATCTCTTATATTAATGGAGGTCATTAAATGTTTTGGGTATAGAGGTATGTACTGTGAAAAATGGTAGAGCTAGTAGATTAGAATCAGAGTTGTTTACCTTTGTTATGACAAATACATAGATAAATATGTACATTGCAATTGCTTTTATATCAATGGTTAGAATATGTGTGTCGCTTTCTGGTCAATTTTTGACACATGAAGACCAATTAGATCTCTTATATTAATAAAGGTCATAAAATGTTTTGGGGTATGGAGGTGGGTAATGTTCAAAATGGCTGAGCTATTGGATTAGAAGCAGAGCTGTTTAAACTATTACTAATATATCAATAAATATGTATACAAGTTTTTATTTAAATGGTTAGAATAAGTGCGTCGCTTTCTGATAATTTTTTTGCTACACGAGGGCCAATTATATATGTCACATTAATGGAGGTCGTTAAATGTTTTTGAGTTTGGAGAAGATATTGGATTAGAAGCAAAGAGTTTACCTACAAGTTATCACAAATACATCGATAAGTATGCATAAAGAGGGCACCACATCTGATTACTTATAACTCACTCTGGACCAGAATGAGATTCAACAGTGCGAACGCGCCAAATGTGGCACCTGCAAGAAAACCCCACCAGCCAGAATGACCATTTGTTAATCCCATTGGTTCATTACGGGCATTTCTCATGAGTGAAGGAGCTTACATATCTCAAACTGACAGTCCTCATGGCTGTCTCCCCTTACCCCACCCTGAACCCGGACCCAACGAACCGGAAAGCGGACTTCATTCTGATAGGTGACGACTCTGTACCGGACGGTCCCCTGGCTCCGGATTAGGCAGATTGCGTGGCAGAGTCTTTCCTGCCTGGTTATGGACACATCGCGATTTTTATGGTCGGGGTGTGCATGCATGAGAAAGAATGGGGACATTGAGCAGTGAGCTTTCAATAATATGCATATTGCTCGGTGATTTGACAGCGCATGCGAAAATGATAGCATGAGATATTGAAATTTATCATTGGAGATGATGCAAAATATACGAGGAACAGTTTTAAAAGTGCAGAAAAAATTTATCAGTTATCCATTTAGTACAGTCGATTACTTCTGAACTTGCAGATCCCTTCATTTCATTGGGTCACAGTAGCCCAGTTGGAAAAACAACGGATTACCAACCGGGGGGTTGCGAGATGGAAGCTCGATTCGACCAAAGACCTTCGTGTACGTGGAGGCTGGTGCATGTTAAATCTGTCATGGTCTCAAATGTTCTCGCGTTGGCGTGGTGTGGATGTTTGGAGAGTGGGGTGCCAGCTCAAGTGTGGCCTCGTCGAATGACCGCCATTCAAACTTACGAGGTGTTATCCTCGGAGCTTTCTGGACTCGGATTGATCCCGGATCGTCACCCGTTGTGTTACACCAGTGTGATATTAATTTAACTACACCTCACACCACCATTTTATCCAGAAACAATATGACTTATTCTTGGAGGTATCATGACTCAATGGGTATGCCGACTGTGCAACCTGAAGTTGGCGCAGATTCGATTACTCCCTTAGTGTACGTCTCTTCTGTGTCAGTAAAACTTTCCTTGTGTGTATATGTCCATTTCCTTGACGTTGTTGGTCTTGTGTTTATGGCAGCTTGACCAAGTAGGGCCCTTGTGCCATGAAACCAAAACCAACCTATCTAGGAGGTATCTCGGTTTCAGAACCCACGGATCTAAAAGCATTGTACCATCATTATTCTCCATATGTGATTATCAATTTGATCACTGAAGGTAACTAATAAAATATCGGGAAAATTCGATAATTTTGAAAGAACTTTTCTATAACTGTAGTACTTCGTGTAATTTTTTAAGACTCTGACCGCCTTATCCAGAGGGTGTAAGACTACATGAGAGGCAGTCGGGAGGAATTTTGTCAGGCTCTATAAGGTCCTCAGAGCTTTAGCCCAACTGTACAACATGTAGAACAAATACAAAAATAATCAGGATCCAAAGACCAGTCATAATTACAAAATTCGTCTGCATCTTGTAGACCAGTGGTTCCCAACTAATGGTGCGCGAGAGCATTTGGGGTGGAACGCATAAGGGTTCAAGAATAATACAAACTGAACGTACTGGGTTAAAACTTAATTAATGTTTCATAGAACTAATCAGTGACAGTTCAATGAAAGACTCTCAAGGAGAAAAGTCTCGTTTCTTTCTGGATGTCTACAAGAAATGAGTATCCTGCTCCTTTTAGTCAAGCAGTAAAATTTTTAACTCCATTTGTAACAACGTATTTATGTGAAAGTGGGTTTTCAGAGCTAATGTATGTGAAAAACAAGTATAGACTGTGCGTGGAAAACGACTTAAGATTAAAGATAAGCACTATTGAACCTAACATAGAAGCTCTAATAAGAAATAAGCATAAGCAACAGCAAGTTTCTCATTAAACCTCCTGATAAAGACATTTTAGTGTTGGGAAATTGTATTTGCCATTTGTTAATAACAATTACATATAAACGGCTTTTTCTAGTTTTATGGATCTATTTTCTGTATTTTGTTTTATTTATACTTAAATACATTTTGTGAAGTTATTCATATGTGTATAGAATTTATTTCATCCCCCTCAAAAAGTTTATAATATAACCAGTGGTACGCCACGACCCTACAAAACTCTCAGGTGGTACTCAAGTATAAAAAGGTCGAGAATCACTGTTGTAGACGAAATAAGAATACATAAATAAACAATGCACTAAGTGATTGAAATGAACAAAAGTGGAGTTACATAGACACTGTAAGACATCGCGTAAGACAACTTAACTGCTTAAACTAGTGATTATAAAAAGGAAAGTGAGCATAGAAATCAGAGAATGAAAATCATAAGCATTACAATTAAACATGCATATACATACATAAAAATATCTACATCCATACATACGCAATATACATATTTATATAACCTCTAGAATTATACGTTTTCGGTTAAATATTTCGAATTTTTAAACAGTTCAGTCTATAGATAGAGATTGGAGTTACAATAATTATTCAGTCATGTGTGTATTAAATTGTCTGTAGGTTCTGTTAAATGAAGATGTTCTGTGAATTTACATTTAAATAAATAGGATCCGCGTCACCAATTATACCGCAAGAGCATTTGTTAGAATTTAGAAAAAAATTTCATTTCCATTCACGCTTCATACTTCGTGAAGTTTTCAAATCGGGTTTTACCGTTAACACCAATCGAGCCGGATTCCATGCGTTTTGCTTTTTCACTTTTTTGCCTTTTCATTTTCTCTAATGATTCACGCTAATTAAGTACTCTTTCGCTCTTTATGCTTACAATATTTGATCACATTAATAAAATTAATTTTCAAAATACGGGTTTGAAATTTCTCGATGCATTGATTTTTTTGATCTAGTACTTACTCAATGCAAATTCAGAGGTCTTTTTTCGGAACCACATACGGGAATTTTGTATGGTGATAATGTAAAAAAATTTGTTGCAATTGCTAGAATTCATTAGAATTATATTAACCCTCCTGGTGGTTGTCTCGAAGGGGTATCAAACCATTAGAAAAACTGTCCAGATCTTCACAGACGAGATATCTCGTCATTGGAAGAAAAATGACCATTGATTTCGTCAGTATCGAAAACTGGAGCATTCTCGTCATCATCAAAAATATCTGCAGTACCTTGATGACGAATCTTGTCGTTAAAAATAATGGTCAGATCTTGATGGACGAGATATCTCGTCGAAATAATTTGGAGGGATGTAACCTTACCCGGTCATACAGATTGACTGCCACACAGTAGGTCTCGGTTTGTAAGAGCCTGGATGTTGGTCACTATTCTTTTTAGGTAGGTAGGTATTTTAATTAACGTCGCACTGGAGCAAATCAACGGGCTATTGGTGACGGTCAGGGATCAAACCCGAAGGGAAAGACCCGAGGACAACACCAAATAATTTTAAACCACGGTCAGATGTCGAGGTCGCACCTGAGCTGGCACCCCACTCTCTACACTTCCACACCACACCAACGTGAGGACATTTGAGGCCACAACAAATTTAACGTGCAACAGCCCCGTTTGCATGGTCTTTGGTTGGATTCGAATTCCGGTTGCTAATCCGTTACTCTTCCAACCGGGCTACTGCGGCCCCCTTTTAGGAGTAAGGCTGGCTTACCCACTGGTGCTCCTTCACTAAGTATTCATCAGTTCGCCCAATGTAGTGCCGAAGAGATTAGAGGTCGGGCATTAGAAATAAAAAAAATATGTAAAAATATATCTGCGCTCGTGCCGGATAATTATCGTTTGTACGAACGCCAAGTGATTATCGTTTGCACGCGAGTATTGATACCTTGGCTCGCGAAGAATTATGAATCGTTTGCAGTTTAATTATTTTTGGTTTTATTCCTTAGACGTCATTTGAGGCAACATTTGAAAAGATGTCTTCAGAATTCGTGTTCTCGTTATCGTTAGAACTCTTCGTGTTAAGAATTCTTCAACTTGATTGATGATTGATCAATCAAGTTGATTGTTGATTGATGATTGATCAATCAAGTTGATTGTTGATTGATGATTGATCAACAACTTGATTAAGATTCTTCAACTTGATTGGTTTGCCTTGATCTTGATCCTTCGACATGTTCACAAAGTGGACAAGTCGAAGTGTCAGACAGTCCAATGCGATGCAATCATATTCAGTCATGGTTCGGCAGTGCAGATCGCTGTTGGATGGTCACGTGCGATTTTTTTACGCTCAGAAATTAGGAGAATTTTTGTATAAAAATCTATCGCATCTTTAGAAAAAAAATTATACGGATTCCTATAATTTTGGATCAACAAAGTACAATAAAAAATACATCGATTTTCATGTCTAAAATAATACAAGCATTTTGTCCCTGGTAAAACTAGGGTGCTTCAGCATAGTTAACCTTGTTTTTTGTCTACGGAAATAAATTTCAGACCCACTTCCAATTTTAAAATTTGTAAGAATAAAATGAGAAACTATTTTAGTTTCCTCTGGTACATAACCATTTAATTTTGCCTCTAGTTCTTTAAGCTTGCTCTTATAAAATAACTGATATAAGTTTAAGCTTATAAAAAAAGGCAGTGAAGCACTTGTGCTATTCGCATGCACTTTCAAAGGAGACACCAATCAAAGGGAGAAGAAAAAAATGCTTAAAAGAAAAAGCTGTAACACAAACACTACTCTTTGATAAATAAATACACTAAAAACAAATAAATTCTCACTAGAATAGGTGCAAGAAATGAAGAGTAATTGTTCTGGAGCGTAAACTCCCCTTTTCCTTCACTTTGTTCTATTGTCGCGATGGCCTCATCTAATACAATAGCGGACAATAACTGCATTGTGAAAAATCACCCCGTTTCTTCAAGATGCTAAGAGTGAACGGGGACTCTTTTTTTGTGTGTACGGTTTCTTTTTCACCGTTATTTGTTACTCAAACCATTCATTTTAATTAAGGGGAGACGAGACTTTTTTTTGCTGCCTCTCTTGTCCTTGATGCCCTGCTTTCCCCTGTCTGCTTAGCACAGTATCAATTTGAATAATGTTGTCATGTACAATCATGTTGTGTCTCGTGTTCACAGATTGAGAAATGGGATCCGAACAGACATAAATTGCGATTTATTGAATTTATATTGAAATAAATTAATTATACAGATGTGTGTTGTAGTGAGATTAGTCAATTTCAAGTTATTTGGTATTACGGGTTCTGAAATTATTTGACTAGTTTGGTTGATTTCAAGTTTTCATATGAAATTTCTCACCTTATGGGTTGGTTGTTTTCAGGGAAAGGGGAGAGGCATTTTATCAATTTTAACTTTTCGATTTTTTGTAGTTTATTATTTAACCTTTCTGGTGGCTGTCTAGTTAAGGTATCTCGTCATTATCAAAACTGACCGGATTTTGATGGACTAGATATCTCGTCATTGGAAACAAAACGGACCAAATCTTGATCTCGTCATCATAAAAAAAATCGACAATATCTTGATGGACGAGGTATCTAGTCAAAACCACTTGGAGGGTTAAAACAACTATGCAACTATGTAATGCATAATAATAGTTCATTACTTTACAATAGCTCCCAGAAGTGATGACTGAGACACCTTATTACCATGAAAAGTTAAGTACAATATCTGAACATTCCGATGTTTGAGTACAAATAGGGTAAGTACACGTAATATAGAACAGTAGGCAATATGCAACATCATGATATCTCCAAAGGTAATTATCAAGTAACACCGAAATTTGTACGAAATGCTTCTGTGTTTTACCAGAATTTGATTAAAACAGAAGTTTTAACATTTTAAAAATAAAAACATTTTTGTATTTCGAGGTGCTAAAAATATATCTGAGGCTCATTTAAAAAGCCGATGATTATTTTGGAGAAAATGGGTACGGAAACATTTTTTATTCCGTGACTTATAAAATACGTGCGTAAATGTTCAGTACTAGTTTTCTGTAAAATTTATTTTGCCTTAAAACAAGTGTAATTTTTACGTCGAAGCTCGTGTTTACACAACATGCAATATCTCGACTGGCACGCAATATGGAACAGGTTCCGTATCTCATATTCTGAAATGTGTATCTGCAAATTTCAGAATTTTTTTTAAGTTGCTATCTCGAATATGCAATACTTTATCTCTTCTGTGAAATTGTTGTCCATCTATTACAACAGCTACTTATAAGGGGCGTTGTACCGGTCACGATATTTACCGACAGACACCTCAACGTGGAAATGACACCGTTTTACGTAGGGGTGACCCAGTGATAGGGTCGTTGAGCAATATTTATTGAATAACCATCTTCGCTTCTAAATAATATTAAAGGCTATTGCAAACTATCATAAGATCTGTGAATTTCAGAAATAGTTTTGAGGTTGTTATCTCGACAATGCAATACTCTATCTCTTCTGTGAAATTGTTGTCCAGCTATCACAACAGCTACTTATAAGGGTTGTACCGCTCACGATGTTTACCGACAGACATTTCATCAAAATGGATAACAATATTGAAGTCCGGTACGTTTTGATATACTATCAATCGCAGTTTTAAAAGATTGAACATAACTATAATGTCAATGTAACCTTTCATGTGATCATTAAGATCAATAGGAAACAGGCTACCGGCTAAATGGTATACTTGTACCTTAAATTTCGGAATAAAGCCTAGTTCGATTACTTGTATACTCATAAATGAAGCTATTTGAAATGAATTATTATACTAATATGTGCGTATAGGTGCTTTACAGTTTAGATGCTAACCTGTAAGAAGCGGATGCAATGATTAAGGACCGAGAGCGATTTCCTATTCAATTTTCCAGTGCAGCCAACACATATCTTTTGATTCGTATTTCCATTTTAGAGCTGAATGATATTGACAGACAAAAGACACAGTACCTAAAGAAATTGTAGTATTGTTTTTATAATTATGAATGAGTCATGATTCATAGTGGAATACTCTATTGGACTATAAACTAGGAACGTTAGTTCTTTCAATTTAAGTTACTCGTTTCCGCTCTCATATCTGGTCCTATCAGCAGGTAGACGCTTGTTTCCCTCACCAGACGATACACTTTCTCTGAGAATTATGTCTACTTCGATCGAAAGACAGACAATTGTTACGTTCAACAGACGGCTACCTTTCTATCTTTTGCAAAGTACTTCTTTCTGTCATTTGATAATCTAGATTATTTTTCTTGGTCACTTTCATTATCATGGAATAAATGAATTCTTTTATAGTGTGATGGTACTACGACCTATATATTCGCTTCCCATCTATGGTAATGTTAATACAATATTTTTATTTCCATTAACCCTCCAAGTCGTTTCGACGAGCTATCATGTCCATCAAGATCTGACCAATTTTGCTAATAAAGTCCTCAAGATATTACCGATTTGTTTTTATGATGACGAGATAAAGATCTGGTCAGTTTTCCTCTAATGATTAGGAACGTTAGTTCTTTCAATTTAAGTTACTCGTTTCCGCTCTCATATCTGGTCCTATCAGCAGGTAGACGCTTGTTTCCCTCACCAGACGATACACTTTCTCTGAGAATTATGTCTACTTCGATCGAAAGACAGACAATTGTTACGTTCAACAGACGGCTACCTTTCTATCTTTTGCAAAGTACTTCTTTCTGTCATTTGATAATCTAGATTATTTTTCTTGGTCACTTTCATTATCATGGAATAAATGAATTCTTTTATAGTGTGATGGTACTACGACCTATATATTCGCTTCCCATCTATGGTAATGTTAATACAATATTTTTATTTCCATTAACCCTCCAAGTCGTTTCGACGAGCTTGATGAACGAGATATCTCGTCAATCAAGATCTGATCAGTTTTGCTAAAGACGAGATACTTCATCGAGAAAAACACCAGGATGGTTAGAGAGCTCTTCAAATAGAAACATATCACATTAAACAGCGACTGCCATACCCCACTATAATCTAAAGACCTCAATGGGCTTGAAATTGTAAGATCGATTCTATGAGAGAAATGAGCAAAAATATTCAGAAAGACAACGCCAATACTTTTTAATTCAGTGACCCTCGGTTTAGAAGCAGTTTGACATGCAAAAATTAATACAATAAAAATTCATTTTATGTTTTCATTGTGTTCCTGGTCGAAATAAGTTGGATGTATGCTCAATATTGTGACCTAGAATTTCTTAAATTTAACATCTAAAACATATTTAAAAATGTTAATAGAAAATATGGATGATTATTTTAGCCTAATATGTTCCTAAATGTGTACTTCACCATTCCGATAAAAATGAAGTTCGAATTTTAATTTACCAGTTTTGAGCTTTTAAAGAAATCTATTCATGGTGTATACTCATTTTTGGGAGCTACTGTATATTTATTATAGATTAATTTGAAAAACAAAACTTATATTATTTAAAAATATTTGTTTCACGATTTGAAACTTTAAATTAATGAAGCAAAAAGGAAATGAAATGTAGGAAAAGTGAAACAAATTAAAGCATTGCCATTCCTCAGAACCGAATCATTATTCATAATAAAAAATTCTCTGAAACTATATTCGATTCTCAATAATTTTATGTACATTTTCGTAAGAAAAGTATTAAATTATAAAACACTGGCATTGTTAAGAGTGCAAAATAGTCTTACAACCAAAAAAATGCAAGTTCTTCATAAATTAAAATAAAGCGTTCGTTCGTAAATGCGAATCAATATCACGAGTTGCACGAGTTATGGGCATCGAGTGTTCCAAAAATCTTAAGTTTTTTCTGTGTGATAAACTAATTGTCCCCATAATCCATCAATTGAAAACAATATGCGCAAAACGAAACGAGATTTTTCTTCGTGCGGCCAGTATTGTTCTGAAGTCAAAGATGGCGACGAATGCAGTCTAACATACAAGACAATATTTTCCGTGCAAACTTGTTAGTCTACTTTCTGGGTAAACTGAGCTGAGAACTTTATTTTTTGAACAGTCAAGCTGTCTATTTACAATACCCGTATTAACTGCTGGATTTTAATCCTGTTATGGATTTTATGTTTTAAAATTTTAAGTTTTCTTAAATAATAAAATTATATTACTTTTAAATATATTGTTCTTACCTTTCCGATTTATGAAGTTTAGCTAGTCGAGACAAGAATTCTTTAGACCTCCAAATTACTTTTTAAATAAATATAAGCGCAATGTTAATCGGGTTCATTTTTCATTCACAAAATAAGAATGTCCTTTATTTTCTATTGTTTATTCTTTTTTTATACTTGTCAAAGATTTGGCAGTACCTTTAACGATAAGCCTTTACCTCAGGCTTGAGAGGGACAAACTACCAGTTCTCTCAGACATATGAGCCTATGGCATCGTTTAATCTAAAAATTCCTTCTCGGAAATACAAGTTTCAGAATCTTCTCCTAGCAGTGGTATCACGGGCTCAAGTATAAAACTTCAAAGAAGCGTGATATTCAGAAAGAACTGTCACAAACAAAGATTAGCTTAATCATATTTTAGTTGGCCACTGCGTTACACTATTTCTTGATAACTAAATTACAATTAAAACAAATACTAATAGTATGCTGATCTGATACTTTTTCATTCGTGAAAAGTATATCTTTTGTTCTCCCGTTTTAAAATGTTCGGTTAAAATTTCGCAGTGGCCTTGGCTAAAAGTATTACCGATACTGATGGCTTCAGAGTTTGCAGACTACCAGTTTTCTCAGACACATAAGCCTGTGGCATCGTTCGATTTAAGGATTCCATCTCGAAAATACAAGTTTTGAAAATTCCTACTCCTAGCAGTGGCAGCGCGTGCTCAAGTGGGAAACTTCAGGGGCGTCATATTCAGAAAGAACTCAGTTGTAAATTAAAGATTCAGTCACATTATAGATAGAGAATATGTTGTAATGTTTGTTAACATCTAAATTACTACTTTTCATTACTTTTCATAGTAAAAAGTATAGGGTAAGCATCCGAAATTGCACGTAATTTTCATTCGTGAAAAAGTATATCTTTGTTTCCCCGTTTTTAAACGTTGCATAAAAATTTTGCAGTGGCCTTGGCTCTAAGTATTACCGATACTGATGGCTTCAGCATGACAGACTACCAGTTCTCTCAGACACACAAGCCTATGGCATCGTCGGATCTAAGGATTCCATCACGAAAATACTAATTTCAGAATCTGCTCTGAGCAGTGGCAAAGCTGGATCAAGTGTGATACTTCAAAGGAGTGTCATATTCAGAAAGAACTCAGTTATAAATTACAGATTCAGTCAGATTAAAGCTGGAGAATACGTTGTAATGTTTGTTAACATCTAAATTGCCACTTTTCCTAGTAAAAAAGTACAGGGTAACATCCAAAACAGCACGTAATTTTCATTCGTGAGAAAGTATATCTTTTGTTGTCCCGTTTTAAAATGTTAAGTAAAAATTTCGCAGTAGCCTTGGCCATGAGTATTATAGATACTGATGACCTTAGCACGACAGACTACCAGTTCTCTCAGACACATAATCCTATGGTATCGTCCGATCTAAAAATTCCATCTCGAAAATACAAGTTTCAGAATCTGCTCCGAGCAGTGGCAATGCGGGCTCAAATGTGAAACTTCAAATGAGCGTCATATTCAAAAAGAACTCAGTCGCAAACAAATAGGGTTACGCGAGGCTAGCTCAGTTACAAGGAGGAGACACAAAAAAAGCAAACACGAAACAAAACTTAAAAAGTAAAGAAACCAGCGCTGGAAAAATGCGCACTGATGAAGACAAATGCTCTCCAGCGCGAAATGTCCACCACCGTTAAACCTTCTTCTCATTTTTCACGGCTATTCGCTATTTCTGTTACTTTTTTATTTGTTACTTGTTACTTATTTATCCGGAGAGAGGAGAGCTATTTTTAATTTTTTTCTCCTTCTCCTTTCCCTTCATATTCTTTCCCCTTTTTTCTCCATTCTTTTCTGGAAAATAGGGGAGGCTCGCCGAGGAAAAATTCTAATACCCTTTAATTTATGCGTTCTGGAAAACTGGGGTATAATTTGAATAAAGTCGGCGTTCGCGATAAAATTAATTTGGCCAAAATTGCATTTACTCGGCCACTTTATGCTTCCTGTAGGGGCTTTAACCCTCTCTTGAGGTTGTGGGGGGTAGAGAGCGATGGAACACAGAAGGAAAAAAAAAAGAATGTGCGAGAAAAGGAAGGGTGAGCGAGGTAGGGAATGAAGAATGAAGTTTGGTGAGGGTTGTCTAGATTTGGCGACCTATCCCTAATTGCTTTCAACATGGTTTTTAAAGTGGCATCAAGCGTGCCTAAATGGTGCCCATTTCACGGACATTTAAACAGGCAAATAACCTTACCGTCTTAGCGCATAGGGTTACTTAGGATCACACAATTAAAGAGGCACGGTGATGAATTTATTAAGTAAAAACAGCTTTCATTGGAGAAATTTCTCAAATATTTGCATTAATTAATGGTTTGATTTCTCGCTCTTCGGTGATTTTTTTCCACACGAGTACAAATTCACCGGGACCACGGCGTAACCCTCTGGAGCAACACAATATTTTTGAGTACTGTAGCTCTACATCGCCCCTCCCAAATGATGAACCATGACGATGTGATGTAAACCTACAGCACATCACTTTACATTACATTTAATTACAACACATCTACACATATATTGGTTGAAAGGTTCCTATGAAACATTCTGTTCGAAAAGGTCCAAACGAGTTAGAAGTTATGCAGAGAAGGTTGCCGAATGCGTCTGCACCCTCAGAGGGTTAAAATGGATTTCGAACCATTATGGCCCAACCATGCCATGAGCTGGATTCAAGCCCAGAACATGATGGACCTAGGGTTGGTTGGGTTTTATGGCGCAGGGGCCATATTTGACCAAGCTGCGACCAACACAATGTAGACAATGTCAAATAATGGACATACCCACACAAGGGAAGTTTTACTGTGACAAGAGAAAAGTACACCCAGGGCATTTCTAGTACCCTGGGTGTACCTTCTAAGTTGAACTGAGGGACGTTAATTAATAATATAAGTTATGTATGCTGTATATTTCATCAATTGTTATTTATTTATTGACATTTCTGTTTTAAGGTTAGTGTTTAAAAGTTTCTGTCGATTCTTCGCGATTTGAAAATTTTTTCTTACATTAAAACATCGATTTTATTAAAAATGCCAAGAATTCAAGATTTCACTTTAATGTCCGTTTGTATTTTTATCTCGGTGAACAGAGATCTTTAGCATTGCCTTCTCCAGAGCCTTAAAACTGGCCTTGTTAAAACAAACTAAGCTTATAGCTATGTAAGCTAGACATAGTAATGTTATATATAAACTAGAAAATATATTTGTCTGAAGCAATGAATACTCTGATGCTCTGGCGTCATGAAATTTGCACAGCCTTTGTCTGACATTTCCAGATCGGCACAATTCGTTACGTCGTTCCTTTAGAACCATAAAAGAAAAAAATAATGTAGAACATTGCTTATAGAGAGACAAAGTTTTAATCAAACTCGAATCAACGCAAAACCTCAAATGCTGTCGCAAGCCGAGCAATGGAAGAGGAAAGAACACAAGTACATGAAGCGGACAGTGATCAAAAAGCTGTTCAGCGACGCAGCGAAACAGCTGAAGTAACTTAGGCGCGACTTTGTCTAAAGCACGAATTCCAGGGCGATACCGGATAGTAAAACTAGCCAAAAAACAGAAAGAAAAAAATTTTGCCATCTACAAAAAATAAATTAGCCAGATATGTAAAAACAGTCTAGTCATACATTTTTCAGCTATAGACATTGAATGAGACATCCTTTCAATCAATGATATTCGTTAAATATACACAATAAGTGAAAAGTTGAAACGAGGATAACTGGAAAGTTAAATTGATTTCTGAAACTATCATTAAAGATAAATACCTTTTCGACTGGATAGGTAGGCAGGTAGATAAATTTACGTCGCTCTGAAGTAACACAACGGGCTAATATAAGACTGGATTACTTGTGATGTAGTTTTATCTTGCAAAACATTATCTCCTCTGCGAAGTGCATCAAAACCTTAAATAATTTATCAATTAAAGAGCCAAAGATTTAAACTTAAAATACATGAGTTTTGATGCAGGGACGTAAAGGCCCTTAAGTATGCCTCCATCAAGAAATTGGATGACAATTTCGCATGATTCATAGAGTGCCCAGTAAAAATGCTTTGTTTAAAAGAGCGAGTTCTGGTAAATGTACCTCAGATGTAATTAGCTTTCTACAAACGGCATTTTTTTAGCATTCTCCTGTAAACAAAGATGCATATATGTCATGCCTGAAATCTTTTCTTTTTATTTCAGCGTAATTTATTAGCATATTAACTTCGTCTTTCGTTTCCTCTTTTTCATACTCCGTTTGAACCCTCTTATTTCAAAATTGCTGTCTCAGGGCTAATTGTCAATACTTTCCAAGGCTCTCTTCTTTTACATCCTCAACCCCCTAGATATATCGAGGATATATCTTTCTTCTGGACGTGGCCATCATCATGGAAGTAGCTCAAAGTCAAGCTGCCTTCTGTAATTGGACGTGGATCTTACAAAAATATGTAATTTAAATTTAGTCATCTCTTGTCTTTAAGACAGGATACATATATGTCATGCCTGAAAGCGTTTCTTTTATTTAAACGTTATTTACTTAGTAGCACATTAACTTCGCTTTTCGTTTCCTCTTTTTCACAATATATGTGTTTTAAGCACGTATATGTAGAAGAGAAATAATTCAAAATTTCAGTTTTTATTTTTAATAAGGTGCAGGTGATTGTATGTTGGACACAAAGAATCTTTTCAAAATAAAATCCGAAGTCCTTTTCTTCATCATCAGCCCCTGCCCAGGTATCCGCCCAGTACCGGTGTGGTACACATGAAGAGAGATTTGGCGACTTGGTAGGCTTCTTTTTCCTTTCCTCGCAGTCGCGAGGCAACCCTGCCTCAGGCCTGAAGGCTGGCCGCGGAAAAGATGACAAGAAACTCCGCCAAGCTGTATTCTGGATCTGCGCTGGAGACAGCAGAGGGCTTAAGTTCCTTACCCCAAAACCTTGGAGGAAAAGGCTAAACGCGAAAATGAAAAGATTCTTGAGTTTTAATTTTTATTGTGCTCTCCTCGAAAAGAGGGCTTAAAGGTGAGAAGAAAGTGACTTCCCACAAAGACCCCCTAATCATTAAAACGGCAAGACTTTCTTCCTTTTTCGGCCTGCCCTTAATTAAAATGTCCCGCACTCCACGATACGGCGAAAAAAGAAGAGAGTGAGACTGGCGGTAATTTGGGGAACAGGAAGCGCTTTTCAAAAGAATCGGGAGAGGGATGGAGTTGTTTTTGACTCGAGGTAACTCTCATTCTCTTCGACTTCTTGTCTTTTTCCTCTCTACCTTTAGTAAATGAATAGAAAATTCGAGGGTTGCAAATAAAGTATTGACACAACGTATACAATAATTATGGAGAAATGTATTTATTGGACAATACCTCTGAAAATCGCAATTTTGGGTACGCGCATGAGACACGTCCACGATGGAAAGGACAATCAACTTTCCCCGAGAGGAAGAGTCTCGTATGTAAATAGTGTACAAACAACGCCAGCGTTAAATTGATCGTCATCATGTACAAACTAAGTAGGTAAGTATTTTAATTAACGTCACACTAGAGCAACACAACGGACTATTGGTGAGGGTCCGGGATCAATCCCAAAAGAAAAGATCCGAGGACAATACCACGTAATTTTGAGCCCCGTTCAGATGGCGAGGCAACACCTGCGTACTAACTAGGACTTGCATCAAATGTGGTAGGTAGGTAGCCCGGTTGGAAGAGCGACCGGAGGGTTGAGAGTTCGAAACTC
Organism: Meta bourneti; assembly: GCA_933210815.1. Taxonomy (NCBI): domain Eukaryota; kingdom Metazoa; phylum Arthropoda; class Arachnida; order Araneae; family Tetragnathidae; genus Meta; species Meta bourneti. The sequence continues at coordinate 67,149,152 of OW119928.1, forward strand.
GATCCAACCAAAGACCGTCGTGTACGTAGAGGCTGATGCGCGCAAAATCCGTCGTGGCCACACTCACGTTGGCGTGGTGTGGAAATTTGGAGAGTGGGTTTCCAGCCCAGGTGTGACCTTGTCATATGACCATGGTTCAAAATTATGAGGAAGTCTTTGGATCTTTCCCTTCGTGAATGGTCCCTGGCCATCGCCAATAGCCCGTTGCTCCAGTGTGACGTTAATTCAACTACCTTCGATCCACCTACCTACCAAAGGTAGATCGATCCCGAAAGGAAAGATCTGAAGACAACACCACGTTGATTTGAACCAGTCAGATGACGAGGTCAGTACCTGAGCCGGCACCCCTTCTCCAAACTTCCACACCACAAAAACATGAGGGCATTTGAGGCCACGACAGAATTAACTTGCACCAGCCTCCATGTACACGACAGTCTTTGGTTGGAGCTAGTTTAGAACTCACAATCCTCCTGTTCCTATTCCGTGTCTCTACCATATGGGCTACCACGGCCGTTTATTGAATTTGGAATTGTAGATATTAAAACACAAAAGCTTTAGACAAAACGTTTGTCTCTGCAGAGTTGGAAGCCTTTTAGGAATAGGTGTCACCTATGTAGTATTTCCACAAATATGGTTTCGTACCAAAAGCATTTTTTGGCAAGCTATACATAATGTAGGTAGCGGTAGTGTTTCTGTGGCGATACGTGTTTTCTATATGTATTCTGAAAGTAACGTCAGTTGGCTTCCTTTTTTAATACAATTTCAACACTTAAGTAATAAAAATTCTAAATAAATATTCGATTGGTCAACTCCAATTACATTAAACGCCAAAGTTTGGAAAAAGTGTGATAAACTACATTTTAAGGTAACCCCGATATGTATCATGAGAGATCATCATGACAGCAGAAGTAAAATCTTCGCAGACGGCCTGATTTGTTTGTTTGCATTAAAAATCGCCCTCAGAGAAGAGCGAGGGACAGATGGTGCAATGGTTGTAACTCGAATTTTTCAAGTGTCTTTGTCTGAAATTCAGTTTGTGTTCAGTCAATAAACTCAGAATATATTGTGTAGCAATTTGTGTCATGTTCTTTTCAGTCAACAGATTTTATCATCTATTGCAGAAATGGAAGAGTGAGACCTGTAGTAATTTGGGAAATAGGAAGAGTAATTCAAAAGAATCGGGAGAGGGGTTGAGTTGTTTATTACTCGAGGTAACTAAACTCTCTCTCCCAAGTTCTCTTTCTTCCCCTCTACCTCTGCTAAATGAATAAAAAGTGCCAGCGTTATAAATAAAGTATTGAAAACATATAATATAGTTCTTATGAACAAAAGTATATATTGGACAATAACTTTTACATGTCTTCGGATGAAAGATTTTTAGGTTGAACAAACTACAAGACGACGAATTTACTTCCTGCTTCCTAATATAGAATATATTTACAGAAAGTACGTTCTACCATGAAAACCCTAGCGCCATCTACATTTAGCTTCACAGAAAAAGCCATTCATGAAGATAAGTAAGACAGATGATGCAGATAAAAAGTAACTCGAATTTTACGCGTGCATTTGTCTGAAATTCGATTTGTTTTCAGTCTAGATTCAGAAGATATTGCGTAGTAAGTTGTATCATATTTTTTTCAATCAATAGCTTTTATCATCTATTACAGAAATGGAAAAGAGACGGGCTGTAATTTGGGGAACAGAAACAGCATGTCAAAAGAATCGGGTGAACGATGGAGTTTTTTTTTTTAACTCGAAGCAATTCTCTCCCTCCAAATTCTTGCCTTTTCCCCCTCTACCTATGCCAAATGAATAGAAGATGCAAGGATTATAAAGTATTGACAACATATACAATACTTATGGTATTGGTATTGGTATTTTTAATTAACGTCACACTGGAGCAACACAACGGGCTATTGGTGACAGTCCGGGATCAATCCCAAAGGGAAAGACCGAGGACAACACCACGTAATTTTGAACCACGGTCAGATGACGAGGTCACAACTGAGCTGGCACTCCACTCTCCAAACTTCCACACCACATCAACGTGAGGACATTTGAGTACACGACAGATTTAACGTGCACCAGCCCTCTTTGTACACGACGGCCTTTGGCTGGATTCGAACTCACAACCCTCCGGTTGCTAATCCGTTATTCTTCCAACGGGGTTACCACACTTATACTTAGAGCGGAAGTAAAATCTTCGCATTTCGTCTGGTTGGTTGGTTTATACTGTAAATCTCTCTAATACAACGGGCTGAGGTAGCCCAGTTGGAAGAGTAACGGATTAGCAACCGGAGGGTGGCGAGTTCGAAACTTGGTTCAGCCTAAGACAGTCGTGTACATGGGGATGGGGTGTCAGCGCAGATGTTTTTCTCGTTGTCTGACCGTGGTTTAAAATTACGATGCGTTGTCCTTGATCTTCCCCTTCGGGATTGATTCCGGACCATCGCCAATAGCCCGTTTTGTTGCTCAAGTGCGACAACTACCTACCTACTTACCCTCTAATACAGCATTTAGAAAATGTTTTACCTAAACTGAAAATCTATATCATAACTTTTCTTCATTTCCCACATAGGCTATTTGCAGGCGATCATAATATCGCTCCATTTCATTAGAGTGGCATTAAAATCAGTATAATAAAAACATATTATTAGTTTTTGACTCGTGAGGTTTGTCATGCAGTCTCCAACTGCGTCGAGACCACGGGGGTGGGGTGACTGTGAGGGGTGTAATTGTGATACCAGATGTCTTTTTAGGGGTCAAATGAAAGGAGGGGGTTGGGTGCCGAGGGATCCGCGGGGGGTGTCATCGTTTGTCATTCAGTTAAGCGTTGCGCTAAAGCGAGCCGCCGACTTCAAAAGATGGGCTTAAAAAATGACACCATACTGTTTGGCGAGAATATGCCCGTATTTTAAGTGCTGCCTCACTCTAAATATAGCGCCAAACTTTAAGGGTGCATTAGAAAACCCGTTCCTTTTCTGCACTGACTTGATTAAATATGCAAATTTTTAAAAACTAGTTGCAATTAGACATTCGATTTGTTACATTGAAATTAATTTGAAAAAATACAATTTACAAGAACATCAACCGACATCTAGAATCTGACAAATTTCTGACGATCGCGCCATTTTCTTGTAAGTCTGCAAATAATGCATGGAATTCACTTTCATATAGATTATTTTATTATTATATTTTGTTGTGTATAATTTATATTTTTGATCAGCGAAAATTACCAAATATTATTGAAATAGCGCAAATCAACTTTTGAAATGGAAATCAGTCTGTACCATTTCATAGCTAGTGAAACAATTCTCAAAATTTGCTATGTCCTATAAGATATAAGTCACCCGTAAATCCTTAAATATAAGTCACCCGTAAATCCTTAAATATAAGTCACCCGTAAATCCTTAAATATAAAGTATTAACAGAGGAAAAACTCGTTTGTATTCTGGTATTTTAAGTATTTCTTTTAATCTTTCCGCTGGATTAATAAAAATATTCAATTAAAATTAATAAAATAAATCAAAATAAAATATTAAATTATCAAAATTAACACTTATTCTACCCCTGGCCTATGCGAGTGTGTGAAATACAGATATTCAAACATAATTCACAAACTTAATGTACAATTACACTAATAGAAAACATATTGGCTTCCTTATTGGCGACATCACTACTTAATTAGATATTAAAAAGCAAGCCAAATCGACGATAAACACTAAAATATTTCAATCCCGCTCTCACACTATCCCAAATGGCGTAACGGTGTCATCCTATTGTGCTCACCATTCTTCGCCTAATGTCAAACCGCGAGCGTACCTTTTATTATGGAAATAACACTGTCTCGCTGAAAAATCCCGTCCATTTGAAAACGAAACAATAGGTGGAGAAAAATGTATCCAGTTTCACTTTCCATCAACAGGGGGCGGAAGTTTGAGGCTGATCTTTTCGAACAATGCGTTTGGAGTTCATCAATAACCTGTTATATATGGATCGGGGAAACTTTTTTTGGCGGCGATGCAGGAGTTCTAGTACCTAACTTCACTAGTTCGCGCGTAACGGTTATGTAATTGACAGCAGCCGCTGTAAGCAGGAATTTATGCGACCATTTATGGCTCCTCCAGGAGGACTTTGGGTTTGGGAGAATGGTATTCATTCAGGAAAGAACTAGATGGCTAACTTTGGTGAGACAATCAGCTGCTCTAGTTTGTAAAAGTAATCGATTGAACAAGTCTATTTGATTTAAGCTTTAAACAAGTTCTTATATTAATGTTTATGAATTAAATTTTATAATCTTTGTATATAAAGTAGATCTGTCGTCTATCTGTCCGTTCTCCATACAAACCTACACCGTTTGATCTATTCGTATCAAATTTGGTACATTAGTGATCACTTTTTCAATCTGTTAACCATTTCTATTCGCACAACGCTGGATAATTCTGCTCTAGTTGACTTATAAAGCATAGGTTTGTCTTTAACCCTCCATGTGGTTTCGACGAGATATCTTGTCCATCAAGATCATACCAATTTTGTTAATGATGAGATATCTTGTCATCAAGATATTGATGATTTTTTTATCATTACGAGATCAAGATCTGGTCAGTTTTCTTCTAATGACGAGATATCACGTCTATCATGATCTTGTCAGTTTTGCTAATGACGAGATAACTTGTCTAGACGACCACCATGGGGTTAAGACGACTCATGCGATTAAATCCAATTTCCAACAAACAAAGCATATTTTCCTATGCAAATTTTTATAAATAAAAATAAGAGTTTTATCAATTTAATCCACTATTTGGCCTTAACTATTCCTCTGACAGATTCGGAGAACTTATGATAATAAGTTATATTTACGCATTGAGTTTTCATTGATAGTCATCCTATTAAGTTTCAAGAAACAGTGTATAATGTAATATATTTTTATATATCCTTATTTTGATGCAGGTTGGATGTCGGCTCGATTTATTGTTCAAAAAAGCCGCTAAAATTTATTCTTCTGGAGTAAAAAGTTAACTTCTGAATACAATTCCAAGGTACAATCGGATTCCCGCATTTCCCCAGTCCTGTGTTATCAAACCGATCATTCATTTTGCGCTAATCCTCCAAGTGGTTTCGACGAGATATCTCGTCCATCAAGATCTGATCAATTTTGCTAATGACAAGAACACCTCGTCATCAAGATAGTACCGATTTTTTTATGATGACGAGACCAAGATCTGGTCAGTTTTCTTCTATTGACGGCCCTCAGGGGCACATCTACTGTAGGTGTGTTCGGGCTTCACGGACCGAGGTACTATAGAGATCTTTCCTTCTCCCACGGGGTTTAATGCAAACACGGGGGTCGCTTTCCCGAGATATCCAAACGATCCTTGTCTGCTTTCATCCTATTAATCTGTTCCTCAATCCCTCTTTTTTTCCTTTCACGACATTTTTTACTTGACGCTGTCTTGTGTTTGGCACAGTTTGGCCAAATATGGCCCCTTACGCCCATAAAACCTCAAACCAACCATCTTCTATTCACAAGTCTTCTATCGAGGTTTTCGAGGAACGAGAAAAATCTTTGATAAGATTTTTCTCGTTTCATTCAATCCTTTCCCATTCAGACACCTAGCACATCGATGGATTCTTCGCCTGCTTTAACAACTAAATGAGCATTTCGTTCGCAAATGCATTTGATTATTTTCAGACCTGTCCATGGTTTCCTTGACCTTAATAAAACTTCCATTAACATCAATGATGCTAACTTCAGTATTTGTTTTTTACCATCAAGAACATTTTGGGGGTGCCCGAACCTCCAAGCCCCCTGAATACGAATCAAATTAACTCCTCTACATGTCCCTCTGTAGTGGAGTTAATTTGATTCTGCCTGTACTTACATGTAAAATACAAATCATCCAATTATTCCAAAAACACCAAAGGAAGTAACTCCAGCCAATTTTACTACATTCCTTTAAAACACAGGTGTCTACCGCCGCATCCTTCAATCCTACCATAATCCCACCTCTGGTCTGAGGAAAACACTTCCATATTATCCGAGTTCTATAAACCCCTCAAATTCCAGTCCTCCAGTACCAACGAAACCGTACACCAAGAAGCAACATCTCGTAAAAAAACTCAGCCGTTTAAAAGACTCGATCTGAGTCTTACAAATTCCTCGTGTGTCATCTCCCATTGCAAGTGCTGTTACCTCAGCAGCTGCGGTTGAACGAGATTTATAGCAGTTTATAGTTCGGCGTGCTTCAGTTAAGTAACCCCCAGTGGGGCGAATGCAGTTAACCCCCTTTGTCGGTCGCATGCGTGCTCGACAAATATTTTAGCACCAATTACAAACACCGAGTTGTTTACTCACTGAACTGGATGATTTAGAGTCGTATTTTGTGAATGTACAGTACCATTCAAGGTATCAGGAGCTACTTAATGCAAAAAAAAGCGCTAAGGGTCTTAATTTTGGAGGAGGGGAAAGAGCGTCTAATTACAGTCAAACCTCGTTAACAAGAACCGCTAATATCGAAATTCCGTTTAACCCACCTGGTAGTTGTCTCGAGGAGGTATCTCGTCATTGACAAAACTGATCAGATCTTGATGAACGAGATATGAAAGGAAGACATGAGTAACTAAGTCAATATTCAGAAGAGCCCACTTTGAATCCTGCCCAAAATATTTTAGTGCTGAAAAAGATCAAACAAAATACATACTGAAGCTAATTTAATCAGCATAGATCTGAGTTCCGTTTATGCACAAAGGTATGCCTGAAAACAGTAAATTTAAATCATTAAACGTAATATTTATTTATTTCTATAGCCTTTTTATTGGAATAGAAAACAGGAAGAGAAGATTGGACCCTCTCCGAATTTATTTTATGAACACTTGCCGGCCGCCATATTTTCATTGACCGTAATTATGACGCATATTTTCTGTCTTCTTTGCGCATAGGTCAACTCAGTACCTTCAAGTTTACACCTTTGTGCAATTTCTGGTAGAAATTCTAGAATAGAATAAACATATGTTTGTAGTTGAGGAGTCAATGGTTTTTAAAACTCCTTGCAAATTGACGATTCCATATCTGTGAAAATATAATTTAACAAGTAATATAGTATTTAACTTTTATTGAAAATATATTCCGTTTCACGTCTTCCTTTTATTGTCACGTCTTTTTTAAATATACGAATACTCAATATGTGATACACCATCTAATACAGTAGTTGTTCAATAAATTATTTGTGGTTAGAACTCCTTTCAAACTTTTTCTAACCTTCTTTGGAATTAGTAGATTCTACTATACCACAAGGTTCTAAACTAAATTTCAACTGAAGTTTACAGAAAAACAATTAGGAAATATATCTTTGGAATCATTTTAGCTCCATATCTGTGAACGCGTAACATAAATCCGTGTCTGTATTTACGGTGTAAGAAATTACTGAAATCAAGGCGATACAGATTACTTTAAAAAGTTGAAGTTCTTAAGCACTAAAGGAGATGCACTCGTATGCGATCCACTTATTGCGATGAATTTTTGAATCTTTAATCGTCGTTTTAATTCCGAGGCAGCTTAAGGAGCGATCAAGGAGTGATGTCGAACAGAGCGCAAAATCTTAGAGGTACATTTGTAACCCAAATAAGGTAATGATTACCATCAAATTAAAATTCGTAAACTAAACCTGTGTAACATATTTTCGAATAGTTGAAAATTTAGAAAGGGAAATATTACATCTTGTCTTTAAAATGTACGTTACGGATATCTAAAAGACCATAGAAAAATACTGATATGAAGTATCCGTAAAGAAAATTAAATTCAGTTGTCTTTTATAGATTAAGTTAAAATAAAATTAGTGTCTAGGAATGAATAACTTTGTAATTCTAATTATGATACAGCAAAAAGTGCTTTTTAGAGATTTTTAAATGGTATCAATACAAGACAAATAGATTCTGTTCATTAAATTGAAAAGCTACTAGTAACATAGAACTATATTTTTACAGAAATTCAATGTAAATGAACAATCCAAAAAGTTTGATTTGAAGGAAATAATACCAATCTGTATATTGATTAGATTGTGAATTACATTTCCGTATAGGTAAGATTCGAAATATCGCTCTTAAAATTCTTAATCGCAATGGGCACCACTTATTGAATTTCATCACCAACAGCAACCGAAACTCCTCCCCATGAAAACAGATTAAATTTAAAACTCCGTAGACCTTATTTGAGCAAACGCGATTAAATACGTTCACATTAACCCGAAATCAAAACCTTCGCAGTTGCGGAAACGGATCTACTCGCCGGAGTCCTATAATCCCGCAGCCTCGAGCTTGCAACGAGACTGCCAAAATGATTTAGGGCTGCATCTGTCCTACAATTTGTTAACAGTGTCACACGTTTAACACCACTGCTTCGACGCATGCGCTGTAAGCCGACTCCGGGGGGACAGCACCCAGGGAAAGGGATCAGCGAGGGTTACATAAGTGACACCCGAACAACTCCAGTAATGTGGACTACAGACTTGTGGCATGTGCGTCCGTTGGCTATAAAGACAACTTCCGATCAGTCGATGGCATGCCTCTGAAGCAGCTGTTGATCGTTATTTTTAGGAGTTGTCGAGTTGGTAGGTTTATGTGTGAATTCGGGGAAGAGTGTGGTAAAATCTGAGGGAGGGTGACAATAATTGGTTTTGTCCGGTGATTATAGGGGAATGTTATTACCCTAGGTGAAAGTACACGAATTCCTGTTGTCTTTGTTCTTTTTGTAGGGTGCTTTTTACCTTCTTGTTTTATAGCACTCAAGAATACTCGTTTCAACTTAAACCAGTGTGCCATACCGGATGGTGATGTTAGATGGGAGGTGGGGCTATCGGGATCAGAAACCCCTCCAAAAATATTGATTTTTGTTTTCTGTTAAAATCGTAAAGTGAGGGTTGTAATAGCTGTTTTTGCCCGTGATAATATAGTGATGTTATTAAATAAGATGAAAGTACATTGATATTGCTGTCTTTTTTACTTCCCTGTGGATTTTTTCCCGTTTGTTCATTCTAGAGTCCGTATTTCTACTCAAACTCAGTTTGCTCCACACATAGTGCTATCGAATACAGAAATGAAATAGGAGGACAATATATAAAACAAATTTTTCGATGTATACTTATTAGTCATCCGATTCTGGGGATGGACTCATGTCATCAAGTGGAAAGCAAAATTGAAGTCTTGACACAAGTGGCATCCGAGCAACTCAAGTAATGTGGACTTCAAACTTATGACAAGCGCGTCCGTTAGCTATAAAGAATACTTCCGATCGGTCGATGGTATGCCTCTGAAGCAGCTTTTGACCATTATTTTTGGGAGTTGTCTAGTTGGTAGGTTTATGTATGAACTCGGGGAAGAGAGTGGTAAAATCTGAGGTTGAGTGACAATAGAGTTGATTTTGTCCGTTGATTATGGGGAAATGTTTTTACCCTATGTGAAAGTACGCGAATTCCTGCTATCTTCGTTATTTTTGTAGGAGGCTTTTTATCTTCCTCTTGTATAATACTCATTTCAACTCAGAACCACTATTCCCAATGGCGAAACAAGATGGGAAGTGCTGCTATGGGATTCAGAAAACCCCTACGAAAACGTTGGTTTCTGTCAAAATCAAGTGAGAGTGTCCAAGAGAAAGTACCCAAATTATGTTGTCTCAGTTAATTTTCTATTGGCTATTTTAATTTTCCTGGTGTTTATTTATTTAGGAGTACATATTTCATCTTGATAACCAGTAAGCTCCATTCCAAGGATACCAAATACAGAAATGAAACAGGGGGACAATATAAAGCAACTCTCAAGATGGATACTTATTGGTCAGCCTACTCCGGGAATAGCCCCAAGGCAAAAGTATCAATAAGGGGTAGACAAGTGACATCAGAACAACTCTACTAATGTGGACTGCAGATTTGTGGCATATGCGTCCTTTGGCTATGAAGACACATACCAATCAGTTGATGGGATACCACTGAAGCAGCTGTTGAGTGATAATAAACAGGAAAACAAAAACACTCTACAAAAAGAAATAAAGACCGCAGGAATTCGAATACTTTCAACTTGGGTAATAACATTCTTTCACTATCACAGGACAAAACCAATTATTCTCAACCTCCCTCAGATTTTACTACACTCCTCTCTGAATTCCTACATAAACTTACCAACTCGATAACTCCTAAAAAATAACGATCAAGTACTTATTTCAACTCAAAAAGCAGCATTCACCATATCTAGGATTTCCAAATGCAATAGAAGGACATTAATTAATTAATTGAAATTAATTAAAATGGTAAGCATTATAAGACAAATTGTAAGATGTTTAATTATTGATCACATTTCTGAGGACAAAAAAGTAGATACTTATGTTTCTCGATAAATATATTTCGATATAAATAAGTTCTTTTATAAATCTCTCTATATATATTTATATAAGCATCAATTTAAGTATTTTTGATAAAATGTTTTTAAAAAGCAGGTTTTAAACAATCTATTTTTGACTCATGATTTTAAAATGAACTCTAAATTCTAACTTATTTCAACTAAATAATGTTCTTTTGAATAAAATAATTAATTATAATAATAATTTAGTTTGAATAAAACAATAAAATTCTGAATTTTTATGAATCTCCCTTTCCTCCGAAAGTAGATACCTTAATATAAAATTTAACTGAATTTTATTTATGTAGATAAGTAAGTATATCGAGTAAAAACTCGACTGTGTCTATGGGGAAAATTGGCATGAAGTTATGAGTAATCATACGAATGGAGGAGGTAATAAATTCGCCTTTTTTTTATTCAAACACTTCTCACACATCCAACGCAATAGAAAGGGCTTGTTTAACAAGGGGAGCCACTTTCCACAAGAGGATTTGCATAGGCAGATGTTCAAGCACAGACTGATTCTCGCAGCTGTTTTATATTATTTTTTAAATCAGATGCATTTCATATTGAAGTATGTGGAAATGGTGAAAAAATATCGTTCCTTTGAAATTTATTGAAAATGCTGCTTTCTTCAGTTTGAAGTATGCTGTATGGTGTGAATTCTTATGTATCCTAAGAGACCCAATATTACATCTGAGAAAATGTATCTACATTTTAAAATGAGCATGATTAATTTGTGTTTGCGAGCATGAATAATTACAAATAGCATGATTAATTTGTAATAACAGTTTGTCCTATATGACCTGCTTCGGCAACCGATTGTTTGATGTAAACCATCATCAAGAAACACAATAATTCTTTGTTTTAGGGAAGTGCAGATTTTCATGGATTTGAAATTGACCCCTATTTCAAGCCTTTTGTCAATTGAAAGGTTAATGGAAACAGTTGACTAATCCACATTTTGTAGAAACGGATAAAAGAAGTATTCAGTCACAGGGAACTCATTTAGGGGATAGGGTTCAAAAACCAGTACTGAATTACCGGGTTTTTACCGATTTCAGAAAGCAATGAGAGTTACTGTTACCAAAACATAATTGCCGGTTTTCTTAACTATCGTATTTTAATATTTAGCGTTCATTTTTAAATCATACTTCAGGATCAATTTATACATCGATAGTAATGATGAATGCCGTCAGTGTGTGCATAGTGCAGTCAAAAAATCTAATCTGAGCTGCAATATTTACAATGATGTCTAAAATAAACTAAGCATAACTCCTAAGTTAGGAAACGTCACATCCACCAAAAACAATTATCTTTTTTCATGATCTATAGGAAAAAATGATTACTACAGCAAAGTTCCAAAATAATTCGTTTTCTTTTTGTGGTTTATACACATACGTCTGGAAAAAAGTAGGTATCAACTGTGTGTCATGGTAAAAATATTGTCGTTTCCTGTATGGAGTACAAAACTGTCAAATATTTTCAATATCCTAATGTGATCATCCGCTTTATAAGTTAAGAGACTTGTAGCTTATTTTTTTACCTTCAGTTTGAACTTTAAAAAAATTCCTATTTTACATAAACTTTTGAATGGAATAAATTGAGCAGTAAATTTTTGCATGTTTATAAAAATTTTCGTCTTATTGTCATCACCACAATAATTGCTGTCATTGCGGAAATCTACGAAAAACAGCTTACTCTAAGGAAAGACTAGAAAACAAGAATTGAGAATTTCCGTCGATAATTTACGGATAATGATAATGTGGGTAATTTGTGTGCACACACAATCCGTATTAGGGATAGATATGATGGCAGCATATTCCAATCGAATAGGTATTTCTACAGAACTTCCCAGGACTATCGTTGTATTTTAAAGGTTCAGGACTGCAGAGTACTCTGGCAAGACTCAAAAGCGGGTACACAAAATATATGTTCTTTTGTGAGAGTAATTAAGAACTTTCTAACTTGTCCATGTTCCACAACTTCAGTAACTCCTTCCAGTATTTAGGATTGCATCGGTGTCTCTGTGGGACAGCTCCTGGTTGGTTTGTTTTGGGTTTATGGCGCAAGGGCCATATTTGGCCAAGCTGTGCCAAACACACAACGAGGTAGGAAAAAAAGCAAAAAGCGGATGGGCAGACTAGGTAAAACTGAAGGGAGGGCGGATCACTCGTGTAACTCGGGGTTGTGATGCCCGTAAACACCCAAAGAAGATGTACCCCTGAGGGCGGACAGCTCCTGGATGAATAAAAGTTGGTCGCGGTAGAACTTGAAAAGCATGGTCTTTTGGTCTTGGTTATACTTTGGCCAGGCAGTTAACAACAAGCCTTTGATTAAAAACTAGGGGAATAATTGGCTATTCAATTTGCCTGAAAAAGTTTTTTAATATAATTTTTAAGCTTAAAAATTGCTAATCTGAAAATTCAAAAGAGTTGCTTATCACTGTTTCCCGGAGCCCTTTATTTCAACTTTCACTAACGAAACTATAGAATATCATCAACTCTTCAAGTGATTTCGACGAGATATCTCGTCCATCAAGTCTGACTAATTTTGCTTTTGGCGAGATGTCCCGTCGTCAAGATATTGCATATTTTTTATGATGTCGTGATCAAGAGATTTGATCAGTTTTCCTCTAATGACGAGATATCTCTTCCATCAAGATCTGGTCAGTTTTTGCTGATGACAAGATACCTCGTCCAGACAACCACCAGGAGGGATAAATCCTATACTAAGTGCTCAATCAGAGCAGATTCTGTATAGAGACATAGGAAGCTTTTCCAATATAAGTATCGCAAGACAGAAGCCTTTTCCTATGCATCCCTCTCGTTCCACTGATCTCTTTAAACATACAGGGAAGGGAAGGTACATTCTGTTCAAGTTACTTACCATAGAGCAGACTATCTGCATTCACCCTCCAATAAATCACACATTGTGCGTTGGCAGTGCCACTATACAGAGAGCGTGGATGACACGGGGACAAGACAGTACAAAAATAAAAGAGCATCGTCACCCCCTAGTTTTTCATAAAAGGAGAGGGGGTCCTCTAATCCTCCCCTACATTCGATTTATCACGATCAGGTGAAAGAGTAAGTATTATTCTTGCCACTTGTGACCGGGCAGCCTCCTCTTCTAGGGTTTTGAGAGTAGTCCCGGGTCTATTCTTGCCGTTGATCCCTGGCTGTATTGTCACGAGAGCCCGATCCAGGGTGTAATTTTTCTCATGCACACACTCTTGGTCGATTTCGAACTACCAGGGTTCTTCGTCAATACCTCTTTTTCGATTGTTCCGTCTACCCTCCTACAGAATGGGAGGGAACAGGTTGCCATGGATCGGTTTTTTGTCGGGCTGTTTTGGGTGCCTTTTTTATGGTATTGTTGGAGCATGACTCGAGGAGATATTGCGTGAAGTGAAAGTCTTGGCGTCGCATCCCCCGTTTGATTGTGTTGGGGGAAATTGTTTTTTTGGTGGGGGTTAATTAGGTAGGGTCCACATGTTCGGTTTGGGTGTGATTCATGCGATCACATAGATGGTAACAATTTGTGTTGTTGTGTCTATGGATCATGCGAGAGTAACGTCCATGTTACATGTGCTGCCTGTTAACAAAATTGCAAACATAAACATATTGACTCGGCAATTTTTACCTGTATTGAACTTTTTAATTCATCTGTAAATACAGCAAACTAAAAACTGCTCAAAATATGCGAGATTAAAAAGTTTTCTTTTCACTGGTTTCAACCTATTAAAAATTAAATTATTTTCCTAAACGATACATACGACTTCCTATAGACTGTCTCTCACGATTTGGCAGTCGAGTCACGTGGTTTTGAATCAGTCCATGATTTGACCGCGCTGATTGTTTTTCCAAAATGGCTACTTATTAAGGAATGAGTCTACGTTAACAAATAGACAACTATTTATCAGCTAACGCAAAACATTTGTAACTAATTGAACAAATCACCCTGGAAATGTGCTCAAACGTAACTGAAAACAGAAAATCGTCGTGGTGGTCGAAAGATCCCGTATTTGCAGCGTGACCAAAGGCGGTCACTGGGCCGACGTCATATTCCATACAGAAAGGAACCGGAAAATGTTATGGGTGAAGTGGTCGCGTTCATAAATTAACCTTGGATATCCTGATCCCTAATAACTGCTATTCTGTTTGTTTATGTATCCACTGATGTCAAAATGAAGCGCAAAGAAACCGAACAAATCACGTGATCGAAAGAACCCTTATTTGCAACGAGACCAGAAGCTGTTACTTGTCATTGATTGAGTAGATAAACAATATATGTAAAAAGTATTTAATACAAAATATGCTTTATTTAAAAGTCAATTGCAAATCAAAATAGACCCTCACATAAAAAAAAACCGTATAAATATCGGTTCATAAATAATAGTTGTTTTAAGAATAAATTTTAGCTTATTTGAAGAATTATTTTTATTGAAAGATAAAGAGCTGTTCATACTGTTATATTTTTATTTGTGTCTCCAGAACCCCCCTCCCGACTACACTTCTGCAAAGGAATGGAACTAATGCTTTGGGGGAATCGTCTAATTGACATGTATTCAGGAAACAATGTATCGCAGCAGTTGGAAAAAAGGCTACATAACCGAAATTGGATTATAGTCATTCTAAAATAATTTAAGCAATAATTAATTTTTCTTTTGTAAGAGCTTTTTTCAATTTAGTATTTATTCTAGTAAAAGTTAGGTTGAAAATTGGTTTGGAAATCGGACTCGCGATGGTAAAAAAAGTTAAGAATCAGTGTGCTTCATCGCAGTGGAGTATTTTCTGTGGCTTGGACCATCACCTAGTCCGGCATTCTTAAGTTTACGCCTATTATCGGCTAGATCCCATATCATGTTTT
The DNA here is from genome assembly GCA_933210815.1 of Meta bourneti. NCBI lineage: Eukaryota > Metazoa > Arthropoda > Arachnida > Araneae > Tetragnathidae > Meta > Meta bourneti. Next base: position 67,164,410 of record OW119928.1, read on the forward strand.
ATTATCAATAATTTGCTTTTGAACGCATTTTTTTACTGTGATTGGATTGTCTGGCTTGACACTTACATTTTGCTGTCGCCGTATACAATATTGATGTTAATATGTAAAGGTTTCAGCGCAGATAATCGGTACTTTTCAGATAATCAGTTTCATTTACATCAAATGATTCAGATCATCCAAAAGAGTCGCAATAAAGCTTTCATTTTACGATCACCACAAAGCAATCGTCTCATAGTATGGACTTTTGGTGGTATTCTGTGTGATTCAAATTCCGTATAATTTCTCATTTAACACGTGATCACATTTTCTACCTATTTGAATAGCCCTTAAGTTGACTCATAAAATGTTCCCAGCATAAAATCTAGGTAGTGATGAAACCACACTAACGCGCGTCTATGGTGATTTGTTTAATACACTGCTGGCCACCCAAATTGCAACACCAAGAAAGACAAGAGATATCACAACAAAATTTGTTTTGTAGATAACACGTTGACCAAGTATCAAATGATTAAATTTATAGACTTCTGTGAAGTGTGGTTCCTGCCAAAATCAGTAGCCAGAGTAGCCGCCATTGTTGGAGATCACCGCTGCCACACGCCTCGGCATTGATTCAAAGAGACTTTGGATGTGTTCTTGGGGTACAGCAGACCAAGCAGCTTCCACACGTTGCCAAAGTTGATCTGGTGTGGCAGCTGGGGATGTATTCTGGGTCAATCGTTGAGCAACCATGGACCACATGTTTTCTATCGGCGAAAGATCCGGAGAGCGAGCTGGCCAGGGAAGCAATTCAATCTGGCGATTGACGAAGAACCCTTGGACAATGCGTGCCACGTGTGGTCGCGCATTATCCTGTTGAAATATGGCTGTGGGCAAGCCCTGAAGGTAAGGAAGGACAACTGGCTCCAACACCTCGGAGATGTAGCGCTGGCTGTTTAAAGTACCGGCAATGCGTACTAGAGGAGTGCGAGAGTGATATCCAATACCGCCCCATACCATAATACCCGGTGCAGGACCAGTGTGGCGGTGCATAACGCAGCTGTTCAGCATCCTCTCTCCACAGTGTCTCCAGACTCGAATCCGACCATCGTGGTGTTGCAGACAGAAGCGTGACTCGTCAGTAAAGACAATTTCATTCCATTCTGCCGTCCACATCCTTCTTTCATCGCACCATTGGCGGCGGAAACGTCTGTGGTTCTGCGTCAAGGGTAGACGAAGCAATGGACGTCTTGCGGACAGACCACTCTGCTGTAAACGGCGTCGAATGGTACGCGCAGACACTGGATGATGCGGTACAGACTGAATGTGCTGTGCTATGGTTCGTGATGTGGCTGAGCGATCCGTCACTGTCATACGCACAATATGCCTGTCATCACGTGAAGTGGTGCACTGAGGTGGATGCGATCGAACACGTCGGTCCGTCGTACCCTCCTGCATCCAACGATCACATATCCGCATTACGGTTGTTTGGTTTCGTCCAACACGACTACCGATTTCCCTGAAAGATAATCCACAATCTCGGTAGGCCACTATCCTTCCTCTGTCGAACTCGGATACTTGATCAAAAGATGATCGCTGTTTTCTACGAGGCATAATTGATCGTTTTTTTTTTGAAAAAACCACAAGAAAAACACAATTGCCGTACTTGAAATCGTCGAAATCTCCAAGCCTTAAATAGCGCTTTGAAGTGGCGCCACAGGCGCGCGTGATGTGCGTCTGCGCTGAAATTCTAATCATTTGCATATCTTACCTCCGCTAATGCATGTTGTAAATTTCATATTATTTGCATGATTCCTTCAGGGTGTTGCATTTACGGTGGCCAGCAGTGTAGAATGCCGTCTCTCTCAAAACAGAGAAATGGGATTGTGAGTGTTTTTATAAAATTTCCAATAAAATATATATTTTTCTTCTTATAATTTAGTTTAACTTGAAATTAGTTGGTATAAATTTAGATTGCAGATATTTTCCTCCATATTTGTTTCGAGCCATTTCCTCCATAAGAAATGCCTTCGGATGTCTTCTCTTTCTGTTTTCCCTCTTACCACATTTTTGTCCCAACAAAGAAGGAGACAATTGTTCTCCCTCAGCAAAGTTGGTGCGTCTTAATTATATGTGAGCAAATTCGAGAACAATGAGGACAATTCATCTGAAAACTACCTTCACCTAGGGTCTCAAAGTAATGAACCGTCACTGAATGCAGACAACCTTAATAAATTTCTAATAGAATGTCAGTTTCAACTTGTGACACAAGATAGGATCTCTTAATGCATCAAAAAGCATTGATCAAACGTCTAAGAGTTAACAGTTGACCAATTTACCAATCATTAAACTGAACGAGTAAGGAATTTCAAAAGAAAATAAAAAATGAACTCAATTAATATGATAAACTAAGAAAAGAGTGATCCATAGGAAAAATTATCTTAATCCTTGTTCAAGATCCCGTTAGCTCTTAGAACCTGCATTAGGCTCAATAGTTTACTTGCTAATCTTGGTTAAAGGATATTCTGAAAAGAGCTTTTGAAACAACATAGCATGAATAATTGCAGATGGGACACATATTGTTTCCTAAAATCCAATAAATAATCTATTTTTAAAAACTTTGAGTTTATGTTAATGCATTTTCATCGTGATAATTCATTAGATGTGATCGCAAAAATTACATCTGTATGGAAAAATCAAAGTACATTGAAATCCATTTATTGCACATTTGTCACGTAAGAGATTTTTGTGTTCCGTTGAGAAGTCAGTAGAGAAACGACAAAACGCTAAGAAACAGAATTTTGTACTGGGATAAAAAAATCAATTACAGTTTGATTAAACACGGAGAACCACCAAAAAGGGACAAGATGCAGATGGATGTTGGAAATGGGGTGAGTTTTCATACACCCTTACCCTGTAGAATGGATACATTTCCGTTTTTTCTATCCCCTTATCTTGATCTTTCACCTGCATGAAATCTCTCACTCCAAAGCAGATGGATCCTCTGATAGCTTCATTAACACCGTCTATTCAGACTTAACAAGGTTCCGTTATTTTTTTCTGATTTACTCCTGAATTTTTTATGGCCTTGCTGATAAAGAGGGCTTTTAGGTCTTGTTCATTTTTTTGATGCAGCTGATCGCTATTGAAATGGAATGCTACTTTTGAAAGTAAATAAAAGAAACAGAATTACTTCCTGATATTTCTAAAGACGAAGAGATAATAAGAACTTAGATGGAAAAAATGACTAATTTTCCCCTTCTTCGATTATTTTTATTATTAGGTTCATTACTTATATTTATCTTTTAAAATTGAACTCTGTTAAATGTATAAAAGGCTGGCGTTTGACAATTTTCTTCATAAACTTAATCCTTCAAATTCCTTCCCATAATCGCATTCCAGTACTTCAATATTCTTCTCTTGCTTTATTATCCTTAATATGCCAATCAATCTAATTTTGAACTCAAATTTCAAAATGTATTACATTTTGAAAATTTGCCATGTTATATTGCAGAATATTTCAGTGCAGTACATAATTTATGTAATAATTTCAGATTTTCTTTCATAGTTATTGGCTTACATGATACCATTCAATTCTGTTTGCAACAAATATTTCTTTTATTCACAGATGAGTAAGTATACATAGTGTACTGTTTAACAAAAAGAAATAAATTGTGTGCTAATAAAAAAAAATTCTGGGATAGATTTTTTCAACCACCTATTAACTTAAAAACGAATTTATTCACTCAGCTGCAATTTATGTCTGTTTAAATAAAAATGAATTTTTATCCTGCTCCAGAACTTGGCTTTTTCGCTATAAGTCGTCCCTGTCTGAAGGCTAATATAAGTCTTGAAGGAGAGAAATACAATATAGAACTCTCACAGGTAGTACTATTCACTGCGAAGTCAGTAAGATCAGGGTAACTATTGAGGTAAGTTTGAAAAAACTTACCTCAATAGTTACCCTGATCTTACTGAATATCTGAAAAGCCAAACAGAAGGCAAATTGAAGAGTCTGATAAGCCAATTATATTGAACTCATCCTTTAGCTTAAATTTTCCTTTCAGGGGTTGATCCCGGAACGTCGCCAATAGCCCATTGTGTTGCTCCTGTGCGACGTTAATTAAAAATACTACCTACCTTTTGCTTAAAAATGCTTGTTACCTACTATATAGAATTTAGGAGAATCACCGTGGCCGGCTGTTTGTATAACACTATAATTGTCTTTAAGCTTCTAGTGAGCGACGGCAAGTGTGAATTTTCTGAAAAGCTAAATACAGATAGCACTAGTGTTTTGGTAACCTCTACCTAAATTGTGGCGTGGCTTGACATATTTATCGAATGTAATTTTAACATGTCGCTTCCATTAAAAATTAGCACCAAAAATCGCTAAAGCAGCGATGAATCGAATTAGTTCTTAACCGGAAGTATATATTTCTTGTTCAGCAGCTAGTAGATGTTTACACTAGAAAACTCTTGCACAAGAACAAAATGTCAGATAAAAGATTATTGCTGCACAAATGTTTTTAAAATTTTGTCTGCTACGTGTTTGGAAACAATGACATAGCATAAATCTCATTTATTGTAAACATTGTATCCAGAATTAATATTGTTTGAAATGTGAAGAATATGAAATAAGATTTAAAAGTGTCAAAGTGAGACAAAAAATTGTCACTGCTTTTAATTTTACACTCGAACTTTTTAAATGAAGTTTTTACCATTTGTTAATAAAATTTGCCTTCGAATTTTAATATAGAAGTTAAAGAAAAATGGGCAAGTCACATGATTTCGAACCAAGACAAAATCTCCTTTGAATCATACTAGCTCTGTGGGTTTCCTCTGCAAATTGTAAGTGCCATATGTTCGATTCTTGCAACTAACCCTGTGTAAATTTCTCTCTTCTGTATCAGTAAAAATTTTCCTTGTGTGAGTATGTCTATTACTCGACGGTGCTTTTCTTATGTTTGGCTGAACTTGGCCAACTATGACTCCATAAAACCCAGTCAACCATCCTACTTTCCAGACATAGTTGTAAGTCGGTCTAATTAATCCTAGTGTAACAAAAAAATGACCGTAGAGCAACAAACCATGCACAGTTTAATGTGACTTTTGGTAGCCAATTCTCAGTCTGAAGATAGCACTCAAAGAACAAGGTTTCATAACAGAACAAATCAAGGCAGATGCAACGAAGCACATCAAGTGGGGGCCTTTAAAAATGTGTCCTTGTTTTATTGAGTTTATCCACTGCGCTAGCAACCTGCTAGTTTTAGGCGGTGAAGGTCTGATTCCAGTCAGGTTCCATTCCTCCCTGGGTGTATTTCTTTTCTGTGTCATTAATTCATGTGTCATGAAACCTAAAACCAGCCAATCCGTGAAGCGTAAGTTTTGCAGAAATTAGACAATGCAGGTAGCAAGGTAAATGAATTTACATCGCACTGGAAAAACACAATGGGCGACGATCGGGTATCAATCCCGAAGGGAAAAGTCTGAGGACAACACTTCATAATTTTGAACCACTGCCAGATGACGAGGTCAACACCTGAACTGGCACCCCACTCTCCCAACTTCCACATCACACCAACGTGGGGACATTTAAGGCCACTACAGATTTAACGAACACGGCGGTCTTTGGTTGGACCCTCGAACTCACAACCCTCCGGTTGCTAGTTCGTGACTCTACCAACTGGGCGAACGATGCAGGGGAAGATACAGATCAAATGTCATACATAGAAAGAAAAGCGGGCGAAAATCCAAATTAAAAAATTGGAGCTGCAATCAATATCATTTCAAAAAGGTCAATGACACTTGTTTTAAATTTAAAAAAGCTCCCTTCATTTGTTTAAAATCATCAACCAGAACAAGCCTCTTTTTATAAACACATCAAACAATTTACAAGCAAATATGCAGTTGCCTTTAAAGATTCGCAAAATCGACAACCAAGCTCGTCAATAAAAATTAAACCACAATCCGCCTCATTACAATATCACGTACTTCATTCAACAAAAACCCCATCCTTACTTCAGTCATGACACCAAAAGCCCAATTACGAGGTGTTAGAAAACACCCGCCTCTCCTCAGCCAGTCAGTCTAAAAATCGCGTGATTTCCAACGCAGATGCGAGGAGTGTGATGCATTGTTGTGATGGAACTAAGTAACGGTATAATAAAGACGTTAATTCTGGCGCGTTAGACCCGTCTTGGCACTTCTGTTTGGAGGTAGATCCCCCTTTTTTTCACACCCGAGGTTTTTTAAATCTAGGTGAATGTGGTGCATAAGAACATCTGCCGATCTCCCATTGTTCTCCTGCTGATTACTCTATTGGATTAACGCTCCAGGTTTGCTCGGGTCGCGGAAGGTTTGGCGAAGAGGTTTTGTTCGCCAAATTGATGCTCCTTGGTTTCCGGTTTTGCTCAGTGAAAAGATTAATTGCGAAAAATCCAGGGATTTCTGTAACGGAATTGAGATTTATATACTCTGCAGTGCTCTATGACCGTGGCGTTGAGAAGGGTCATGATGAAATTCGACACTTTTTGAAAAATAGAATTTTTACGAAACATACCTTTTCATGAATCATACGTCATCTAAGCGTAGTTCAAATTTACGAGTTGTCCTCAGATTTGGAACTGATGCCGAATCGTCGCCAATAGCCTGTTGCGTTGCTCCAGTGCGACGTAAATTTAACTAAAATTAATCAAAACGTATTCATATAGGAAAAATAATTTTGAAACTGGATCAAAATTTGAAAGTACTCTGGTAGCCCATTGATCACTCTACCAAATCGTCTCCTTGATCAGTTCCTTTTTATAATACTCAGAGCTGGATGCAGAAGGATATAAAGTCCCCAAAGTGTGGGCCAATTAGCAGCAATAAGCAAAGGTAAAACAAAACCAATGCATCATTCTATAAAAATCAGATTGAGATTCTTTGGGGATCCTTTATTTCTAAGGCAGGCCAATTCAGGATCTTCAGCATTTCATTTTTACAATATTTTGGAGAGGGATATAAAAGCAATAAGGGCCTAGAGCAGGATATTAGGGCAGATATGCTAACAGAGAAACGAAACCAATGCATCTCTTCCGTAGGTTTCATTTGTTGTTCTACCGTCACCTTTTGTTATGTGAGATCTGATTAGAACAGGCCCAACTGTTTAAAATGGATTCCGAACCACCATAAACTTCCTTGCCAAAACCAAGATTCTCACTCAAAGCCTCCTTAACCAAGATCCAGGTCTCTCCTTAAGAAAACTTCATCTGACCATGGTTCAAAATACGAGGATCAATCTGAATCTTTCCATTCGAGATTGATCCAGGGCATTCGCCAATGTCCCCTTAGTTGTTCCAGTGCCACGTAAATTCAACTACCTACACCAACAAAACTATGATCAATTCTGAAATTCATTGGAAGTCTTTTTTTCATGGACAGTTCTGTGTCAGTTCGCCTTCAGGGGCACATCTTTAGGTGTGTATTTGTATCTCAACCCCGAAGTGCCCGAGTGATCTGTCCTCACTTCTGTTTTACCCTGGCCTACGTTTCTACGTTTTGCTTTTTTTTCTAACCTCGTTGTTGTCTTGTGTTCAGCACAGCTTGGTCAAATATGGCCCTTGCGCCATAAAACTAAAAACCAACCAATCTGTCAGTTTCAGCTTTGGTCTTTGCAACGTTAGGAGGGAAGATGTACGAGGCACTTATGGCCCAGAATGTGACCCATGGACGGAGATGTGTTAAAGAAAATCAAAACCAATGCATCTTCATCAGAAAACCGGGGTTGTGATCGAAATTCATTGGGGGCCCCATTCGCATTGGTAACATCGCAACTCCAGTTTCAATTCGGCATTTTGAACACTTCATTTCTGCAGCTCTTGCAGTGGGATGCAGGAGGCGATAAAGGTCCTTTTTCAGAATCCCCTGTGCCTGTCCGTCAAATTCGATTACCTCAGCGCGATAATTAAGCCATCACGATCCTTCGGAGGTGAGAAAAAAACGAAGGGAGGGGCCGATCACGTGACCCAGGGAACGTCAATCACGCACCTTTCGGGACACGTGCCCCATCCTTTTGCGAATTGGGCGCGCTGCTTGGCTTGGAGAGAGGGAGTCCAATTTCCATATCAGAAGTCCCAGACGTTGGTCTTCGCGCTTATCGAGAGGTCCACGTGGCCCGATTTGTAAGGGCTGTCATCCTACTGTGGCACAAACTATGTCGTCAGTGGACCTGTCACACATCTGTGTAACGGGTAATGGAAAAACTTTTTCTCTCGAACGACGAACGTTTTTTGCGATACACTCTACAGTGATAATCAGAAAGCTATCATTGAACCCTCATGGTAAATGTCTCGGCGAGGTATCTCATTAAAAAGAGCAATCATTTGCAAAAATGACCATATCTTGATGGACATGATACCTCGTTATTAGAAGAAAACTAAGCTGATCTTGATCTCGTCATCATCAAAAAATCTTCATGACGAGATATCTCATCAGCAAAATTAATCAGATCTTGATGGATGTGATACCTCGTCGAAACCATGTGGAGTATTAAGTATCGGTTTTGTAGATTGGCAAAAAAATGCGTTACAGAAATATGAATACTGGTTTCAGTGGGCAAACCCTCTGAGCCACGGCAACCCCGAGGCTGGTATATGATAAAACAGAGCTGCAAAGCATGTCTTTGATTAGTATCGTCAGTCATGCGATAGTTTGAAAAATATCTCTAGTGGGCCAACGTACTATCTGCCCTGATCTTCACTACGTAATTTCGGGTGGTTCAGTCGTTTGCCCACTGTGTTAGCGACCTACGAGTTGTAGGTAGCGATTCCTCCTAGGATTCTGTCAGACTCATTTCAGGTCTTAGTCCATTACTTGAAGTTATCTGTCTTGTGTTTGTCGTAGCTTGGCTAAATATGGTCTTTGTGCAATACAAAATCAAAAATTTGTAACTGACTTATTTTCTTTCAGTCAGTTCTCTAATTAAAAAAATTTAATGATTATACAAAGCACAATAAATATTAATTGTTCTGCTGGCGAAAATGGATGCTAGATTCATGTAAATCCGATAGGAAATGACGTTCTCTATAAATTCATAGAAAATTTAGCATAGGGGGTTGTCTCAATATTCAAATGCACGAAAACGTCATAATTTCCAATAATACCCATTTTTGATGCAAATTTAAAAATTATTCCAAAATTTAACTTCGAATGCCAAATATTTGTCCTGCCCTTCTTAGTTGTGAGAATGGAAAATTTGGAGCTCTGAATATTCGATTAGTTTCCCAGACTTTTGTTCCAAAATAATCTTTCTATCAACTCTATTTATGTTACTATAAAATATCCTAACAAAATGTACATAATGTTTCTTTTATAAGGTAGCTTTTAATATGCAATGTTAATTATCAAATTGCTATTCGAAAAAACGATGAATAGCAACCTTCATATCGTCAGCTTAGAGCAGAAACTTATTAACTGATATTTTTCGGAGACACTAAATGCTAATTACGAATGTATCCATCGTGTGCCTTCTTTCCGCTTCTGAAAACACTGGCGTATTTGATTATTCAAGTGATCAAAGTAGGTTAAAACTCTGAATGTATCTGTGAAGTTCCAAAAAGGATTCAAAATCTCTTCCCAAAAACAAAAGAAATCAACACTTGGGATATTCAACTAGAAAACGTAACAACCAGTAAGGCATTTTTTAATTCAATTTGCCCACTCCTACACAACGTAACGACATACTTCGCAGCAAGAAACTGCAGTCATAACCTTCTATAAGACATGTTGAACAGTCGAGAAAATTACTTTAACCTCCATTTTGTCTTCCTATGTCAAAAAAAAAGGAAATCCACCAACAATTCAATAACAGCCACATTTTTATGCTTTTGTTATTGAATTGTAGATTATAATAAACTAAACCATCTTCAACAACAATTAGTCATGTCTTGTTCCCTCCCTTCCTCTTCTGAAATCTTATCTTATCCTTATTTGAATGATTGACCAAAGTAGCCTGAAATTTTGAATACATCTCTGAAGTCCCAAAAATGATTCAGAATCTCAACTCAATACCATATAAAATCAACACCACATCCACTTGAGGCATTCAACTGCAAAACGTAACGACAAGCAGGAAGGGATTTTTTAAGAAATTCAATCTGTCCCCCTCCCGACGTAACGACATACTTCGCATCAAGAAACTCGAGTCATAACACTCAGAGCTGTTGAGCAACGTGACATGCTGAACAGTGGAGAAAATGGCCCTAACCTCCATTTATCTCACCATTTGGTCTTCCCATCCAAAAGAAAAAAAACAGAAAAACCCACCCACAAGACACGCCGAGAATGTTGCGCGCTATTGACTTGTTTTCTCAAACCGACGACTGACTCTAATGAACTAAACCAACCGCGTCAACAACAAATATGCGTGTCTTGTGCCTTCCTTCCCCTGCAGAAAACACCAAAGGGAAAGTAAGTAACAGCAAAAAAACACCCACCCCTTAACAAATGGAGGGTGGCAGTGGAGAATCGTTCTTGCAGCTGTGAACCCCCGACCTCCCCAAGTGTCGCAAAGTGGGTTCGGGAAGAAGGACGAACAGGATAAAAAAGTGGGGGTGGTTGTAAAAAAAGACATGCGAGGGTGGTTGGAAAGGAGATTTTTTTAAGGCTCATTTAGGAACATCTCTTTCTTTCAGTCGCCGCGCGTCTTTTTCAGTGCCCTGTTCTTGGAATTAAAATAAACAAGTGGGGGGCGAGTTGTCTGTCAGAGAGGCGATTTGTTTTGGGATGGAGAGAACAAAAAACTGTAAACGACGCATACTCGATTCTGAAGATGGTTTTTATGGCAATAGGCAGTTATAGAGTTGGTGTAAAAGTAGATAAAGATTTGATGCAAAAGTAGAGTTCATTAGCCATTAGGTTGAGGTATTCAGTGTTGCACTCAAGAGGGTGGCTGATTATCATTGAGCAGTTAGCATTGCTTAAAACAGCAGTAGTGTAACTTAACGTTTAAGGCTGGGGATGCTGCAATTGAATTGGCTCTTCAATGAATTATACGTAAATAAAAGTGATTTTTACGATTATTTATCCGTAGGTGCATATGTAGTCAGTCAAGGAAACCTCTCATACCATGATAGATATGTCAGTACGTGGTTTTTGCCCTCAACTTTGGAGGATTCTTTGGGGAGCATTTTTTAAGCGAATGTAATTCTTCGCAGGATATTGGCGTACAAAAATCTGATAAATTTCACCCAGTATCAAATTCTTTCGCTCAGGATGAAATTACAGCTCTAACAAAGCATTTGATAAATAGGACACAAGCAATTAAACAAATTGCCCGTAACTCAACAACGAACAATACAGCAAATATGCTAGATTTATCTTGAGTTCCAAGCACAGGAGACACTAGACAACGCGTTTTCTTGAAGCTGAAGACTGATAGATCATACTCAAAATAAACTATGCGTAACAACTGAACTGAAGCTAGCTTCAAGGAAAGAAGGTTTGAAGGTGAAAGAAGTGGTGTATTACGCATGACAAATACCATTAACAAATCAGATGAAGCAACGAAGTTGAGACTCTGGTTCGAATGCGGGAGAAAGCGCACATTTGAAAACAAAACTGGTATCTTCTAAGATTTGCATCAAAAATAAACTTTGTAACATCCTTCTCTTGATTCAGTCGATTGGTTGTTGGTTGGTTTGGCGTTTTATGGCGCAAGGACCAGATTTGGTCAACTGCGATAAAGACAACGTCAAGTAAAAAATGTCGCGAAAGGGAGAAAAGAGGGATTGGAGAACAAAGTAGTGAGATGAAAGCAAAAAAAGATTGCTTGACTATCCCGGAATAGCAATTCCCATGTTTACTAAAGACAGTAAACCCCATGGGAAAAGGGAAGATCACTAGAGTACCTCGGGTTCGTGAATCCCATACACACCTTAAGGAGATGTACCCCTGAGGGCTTGATTCAGTCGATGGCTTACAAGTTTCTTTCAGCAGGGAATGCCGGATTTCTGGGCTTCAATGGACACTGCACCACTGTAAATCAGAATTCTTGGGTAGCGTGAGAGAACGTCTGACCTGTGTCCACTGGCATTGCTCAAAAATTGTAGCCTGGGCCGTAGTGGCTCAGCGGGTATGCCCACTGCGTTAGCAACCTGCTAGTTGTAGGCGGCGCAGGTTCGATTCCTCTCAGGTACGTTTTCCTCCCTGGGTGCATTTCTATCTTCTGTGTCAGTAACATTTCCTTTGTGACTGTGTGTCCATATTGTATGTTTTGTGTCTGGCGTAGCATGACCAAATATGGCCCTTGCGCCATAAAAAACCAACCAATCATCGAATACGAGAGAAAGTGCAACGCATTTGTGTCTCTTCTAAGATTTGCCTCAAAAATAAACTTTGTTTTTTTTTAAATCCTGTTTTCTTGATTCAGTCGATGACTTACAATTTTTTTCAACAGGGTGAGCCGGACTTCAATGGTAGGTAGGTATGTATTTTAATTAACGTCACACTGGAGCAACACAGCAGGCTATTAGTGACGGTTCGGGACCGGACTTCAATGGATCCTTTGCCACTTTACAATAGCATTAATGGGTAGTGAAACTCTCACGTGTGACCACTGACATTGCACAAATTGTGGCCACCAACAACGGGTTACCCTCCAAGTGGTTTCCACAAGATATCTCGTCCACCGAGATCAATTTTGCTAATGGCAAGATATCTCGTCATCAAAATATTGCCGATTTTTTTATGAAGAGATCAAGATCAGGTCAGTTTTGTTCTGACGCGATATCTCATCGACACAACCACCAGGAGGGTTAAGAGCCAGACTTGTCGAACAGACTTCTTGATAGGAAAGATGCCGTGAAATCGACAACGTCGAAAGCGTCAAAGTAGTCTGCTTGAAAGGGAAAAGTTGTTGAAGAATGCGAGTCTCGTAAATTCCATCGCCGCCTGGAATAAACACATCAACAAAATTGTTTACTCCCTGCCAACGGTCCCTCGGGCTCATATATCAATAGCCCGTTTTGAAAAATAACTGTTTGCAGGCAGTGACACTTTTTTCGTTCCCTTTCAACGGGAACAAAGTGGAGCAGATAAGCAAAAACGGAACCACGCTGCGTGACAGCAGAATTTTTATTAGATGATGCATCTGCAAGTTGCAACTTCCGGAACAGTTTCCGAGTTGATTTAGGTCTAGCTTTGAATCTTCACTTTCTCCAAGCAATTCGTTTTCAATACTAGTATCTTCCGTTGTTTTCTTTATTTCCACCCTTCACATCAACCTGGACCCAGGTAGCCCGGTTTGAAGAGTAGCGGATTCGTAACGGGAGGGTGGTTGCGCGAGTTCGAAGCCCGATCCACCCCAAAACTGTCATGCATGCGGAAGCTGGTGCACGTTAAATATGTCGTGGTCGCGAATGTTCTCACATTGGCCCATGCCTACCTCCTTCCGTGCGTTGACACGGCAGCTGTGACGAATGCTCTCAAAAACCATAATTCGACACCCTCTTAAAATTAAGAACACTTAAGTAGAAAGTGTGTTGTGGTTATTTACAAGAGACGTTACAATAGACGAGGCTAATTCGAAAGGGGTTTGTGAGTTAGAAACTCGATCCAACCAAAAATACCGTCGTGTACGTGGGGGCTGTGTGCGTTAAATTTCCTCAAATGTCCTCACATTGGTGTGTGGTGAGGAAGTTTCAAGAGTTGGGGTGCTAGCTCAGGTGTTGACCTCGTCATCTGACCGTGGTTCAAAATTACGAGGTGTTGTCCTCGGATCCATAGACGTGAAATATAAGTAGACTGGGCATTGCTATTGAGAGGAACTTCAAAAAGTGTGACCAACATGTCGACTATTAGTCACGTGACTGCTCTGTTGAAAATTGACTTGGTTGGCCGATTTGGTATCTTACTGCTTTGGCTGTGTAACATCTTATGACAGGGTAGGTGTGCGAATCCGCATTTCATTAGAGTGGTGACAAAAATGGCGAATTCGCTAATGTCTACTATTATCAGATGATCAATCAATGAACTAATCAGATGATGAATCACAAAGGTATTGGTATTTTTCAATTAACATCACACTGGAGCAGATGAATCAAAGGATGGGCATCTTCTCTCGTTCATAAACCAATCAGATGATGAATGTTCAACCCAGCAGACGAAAGAAATCTAAGGGCCACGTTACTACTAGTTTGGGTGACATGATCCTGGGCACGTAAAAAGGTTACCATTTCTCACTCTATTTTTTTTTATTTCTCTATGCTCGGATATTTCCCTTCGAAATTGATCCCGGACCATCGTCAATAGCCCGCTGGATTGCTACAGAGTGACGTTAATTCAATTACCTATCAACCACTTGATTTTGTTCATAAACCAAACATAATGTTTAGCCGAATAGCATTCACCAACCGTTCATTCGAATGTGGTTATGTAGGCACGTTTTGTCCAATTACCTTCTAAAATTATTATCCACAAGCACAAATTGAAATTTAGTCTTAAAACTCACCTACGATCCTCTTCTGAGATATAGTCCGTGGTGTTGATCCAGTGCGACGTTAATAAATTACCATTACCACCTCTTCTGGGGTGTCAACTTTATGATATATTCAAAAGCAATTCATGTCAAATTTAAAAAATCACAAACTAGAAGTGGCGCACTACACTTGAAAGCAGTAACGTAGACTTTAACCGTCACGTTCATCGAAAGAGATTTGTCATAGTTGTTCGGAAAACACAGTTGGTGCTGCCATCACTATCTCCTTTTAATTCATCTGACTTCCTAGTTCTTCCTCGCCTTTAAGGGCCGTGGTGGCCCTGTTGGAAGAGTAACGAACTAGCAACCGAAGGGTTGCGAGTCAGCCAAACACCGTCGTGTACAAAGGGGGCTGGTGCACGTTAAATCTGTCGTGGCCTCAAATGTCCTCACGTTGGCGTGGTGTGGAAGTTTGGAGAGTGGGGTGCCAGCTCAGGTGTTGCCTCGTCATCTGACCATGGTTCAAAATTACGTGGTGTTGTCCTCGGATCTTTCCCTTTGGGATTGATCCCGGACCGTCACCAATAGCCCGTTATGTTGCTCCAGTGTGACGTTAATTGAAATACCCCCCTCCTCGCCTTTAAGTCACCGGACAGTGGTTCAAAATGACGAGGTGTTTTCCTCGGATCTTTGCATTTGAGATTGATCTATGCTTTTGATGCTATCAATTCAATCCTACTGAAATTACCATCAACACTTTTAAACTTCAGCTAGTTTAATCATCCTGTTATTTACATTTAATTAACAAGACGAAATGCTTATAAAATTAGGCTCTTCTGTCTAAAACCAGAGCTTTCTTGGTGTTAATGGGTCACTAACCCAATTCGGTCGCGGATCAGCAACCGGAAGGTGTCGGGTTTGAAATTCGATCCAACCATAGACCATCGCGTACGTGTGAGCTTGTGCTCGTTAGATCTGCCTCAAATGTCCTCACGTTGACATGGTGTGGAAATTTGGAGAGTGAGGTGCCAACTCAGGCGTGACCTCGTCATCTGACCGTGGTTCAAAATTACGAGATATTTTTCCCATCGGGAATAATCCCGGACCGTCGCCAATAGTCCATTGTGTTGCTCCAGGGCTACTTTAATTCAACTACCTACTTAGCTGTTCAAAGATAACATTTGAATTTTTCTTCGTTATTATTTTGGTGCTGATTTGGCAAAACGTTTTGCTCGAATAAAATAGTTATGAGAGAGATTTTCAGTGCAAACAAACAAACCAGATGGAACGTGAAGAATTTACTTCCGCTACCCAAATGTTCTCGCAGGATACATATCGGGGTTACCTTGAAATGGCGCTTATAGCCGTTTCTGAGACGGCTGGCGTTTGATCTAATTGACGTAGACAAGTCACCTATTTTTTGTTTCGTAATTTATTTGGAAATTTTATACAAATAAATAATATTTTCTATTATTTATTTGGAATACGGAAAACACGTTCCGCCGCAGAAACACAGCCGCCGGCTTAATTTAGCTTGTCAGAAAAAATGTCTCTCATTGACCAGTTTTATCTTCTTTATTAGTCATTTTTTAAGCTTTTTGACATTGACTCTACTAGTGGGCCAAGATTTTTATCTTCTACATTTGGTACCATTCCGCATGTATCATTTCTTCTACTCACAAAGACATATTCCCCTTTTCGGACGACAAATTCATCTTTTGTTGTGATAGGGGTTTGCTGTCAACAAGTCGAACGCCCACACAGTTAAGGCTCGAGAGGTGTAGCCATTGTGTTGGTAAAGAATGGCGAACGGCCGACAAGATTAATTCGCTGTTTTTGCTTTGACGCAGATAACACCTTTGGCCCAACGGTGCTGTGAGCCCTGAAACACAATCTGGCTTTCTCCTTTGAACAACTTAATCTTAACGTTCGTTTAAAACAAGGACAGACTGAAGATTTTCGGCCCAATTTTTCCTAGACAGTATTTAAAAATTGAGCTCAAACTAAAAATAAATTCCACCTATTAATATTTCACTTAATCTGTCTTATGCTCAGCTTGGACAAATATGGTACTGGTAATTAATTAACGTCGCACTGGAGCAACACAACGGGCTATTGACGAAGGTCCGAATCAATCCCGAAGGGAAGTACCGAGGACAACACCACGTAATTTTGTACCACGGTCAGTTGACGAGCGAGGCAACACCTGAGAGCTGGCATCCCACTCTCCAAACTTCCATTCCACGCCAACGTGAGGACATTTGAGGCCACGAGAGATTTAATATGCACCAGCCCCCTTTGTACACGACGGTCTTTTGGTAGGATTCGAACTCGCAACCCTCCTCTTGCTAGTCCGTTACTCTTCCAACCGGGCCCCCGCGGCCCTGGCCAAATATGGAACCTTGTGCCCTAGAAACCAACCAATCTATTATTAGCATTGTCATTTAAGAATATGATAGTCATGTAGAATTTGAAAATATATAATATTTAAAAAACAATTGACACTACACATTGGGCCAACAGCCTCATATCGTCAACTATCTTATTTAGGTGTATACCGGCTTCACGAACCCGAGATATCCTAGTGATCGATTCTTTTTCCATGGGGTTTACAGCCTCTAGTAAACATGGCGATCGTGAACCCAAGCGATCTTTCTTCTCTTAATCCTTTCTTTTCACAATTACTTGACATTGTCCTGTGTTTGGCTTAGTTTGGCCAAATATGGCCCTTAAAACCCCAAACCAACTAACTAACCATACCGTCAATTAGTCAATCTATGAGTCAATTTGCCCCATAACGTCTCTCATTTCTCATGATACTATCAAAACTTTCTACGAGTATTCAAAGGAGGACTGGTTTCTAAAAATTTATGTAGGAAATATGTTTTAGCGGCAGATATAATTCTCAGACATTTTCAATTAAATTGATTCTTTTATGCTTGATGAATTTATTGAATTATTTATCATAATTTTAAATAACATTTAAGTTAATAATTCTTTTAATTTTATACCGTCAGTTGACAAGTGAAACACACTAAGTTAAAAAACTTCGTTCTGCGAAAACGAAGTTGAAAAAATTCTACTCACTAAACTCACTAAGCGTGTTTCTCAAGAATCTAACCTTCATACGAAGTTTGGTTGGTTGTTTTGGCGTTATATGGCGCAAGGGCCATATTTGGCCAAGCTATGCCAAACACAAGACGTCAAGTATAAAAGTGTCGTGAAAGGAAAAAAGAGGGATTATTGAACAGAGTAATGGGACTGAGAAATGATGCTAATGACGAGATATCTCGTCATTCAAATATTGGTGAATTTTCGATGATGACTAGATCAAGATCTGGTCGATTTTCTTCTAAGGACGAGATATCTCATCCATTAGGATCTAGTCAGTTTTGCAAATGACAAGATACCGCATCGAGACTACCACCAGGAGAGTTAAAATAGGTAGGGGTACTTCAATTAATGTCGCACTGGGGCAGCACAATGGGCTATTGGCGACGGTCCGGGATGAGTCCCTAATGGAAAGAACCCATGACAACACCACGTAATTTTGAACCATGGTCAGATGACGAGGCAACACCTGAGCTAGCACCCCACTCTCCAACAGGACAGTTAAGAATCTGGCAGATTGAAGCTCTTGGCTTCACGAATCACGTATGGATTGGCTGCTTGAAGTTTCCGACAACGTTGAAGTTGCCGACACACTTAAATGTGGATCAGTTTCCCCGAAAATCCTCCAGGAATGTCCCTCCACAGTTCACAATGGCTGCGATGAGGCAGCCCCGAGGTAACGCAGATTCTGTAACGTTCTCGCCAATTGGTGCGTGAAGGATCATACAATCCATAAGCTGACATTCGGAAACAAAAGTGAAATTTTTCACAGCTTCCACATAACAGTCCCCTGTGAGTACCGAAAATGTCAAAATATATGTCAAACAACAGCTTTTCAGAATATTATTCACCAAACGGATATACTCCTGTGGGGCCGTGGCAACTGAGTTAGCCGAGTCGCGGATTGGCTACCGGAGGATTGTAAGTTCGAAGCTCGATCCAACCAAAGACCATCGTGTACGTGGAGACTGATGCACGTTAAATCTGTCGGGGCCTGAAAGTCCTCACGTTGGCTTTCTGTGAAAGACGTCAAAGCAGGTGCTGTTCTCTGTCCGTGTTTCAAAATGAAGTCCTCGGACCCTTACCTTCGAGATCGATCCCGAACCGTCGCCAATAGCGTTGCCTCCAGTGCGACGTTCAACTATCCACCTACCTACATTCACACAAAATCAGTTTTCTTGCAATCTGTTTATTATTATCATTACTATTAATTGTAGAAAATCGCACGCTCGGTGTTGAAATCCGGTGTTTTCATTGGAAATCTTGAGAACTTCAGTATTGTCTGTCTATCACGAGAATCTCTCCAGACAGAAAGACTGTTCCTGTCTGTTGCCGTAGAAATGGACGCTATCCTATTTTCCTATTATACGAAAATTCAACTACCTACACAACACAGCGCTGAGCAATGAATGGTTGACTAATAATTCTCATCCGCCAATTAATTATTCAAGGAAAGATGAAAAGAGAGGGAGGGAGGAAGAAAATCACGGCTTCGTTTATTTATTAATATAACAATTCCTATTCCAGATCAAAGGTCTCGCGTGCACAGGGGAAAAGCAATCCATCACTGCTTGATAGGAGGGGTCGGTCACCACCGGGCCTTGTTTAGAGTGCTGACCGCTTGGGCTGACCTCGTCTGGTTGTATTTTACACCAGACGCATAGGCTCGCGTCGTTGCTTTGTTTCTTGACGAATTCATCGATTTCTTGTGACAAAATAAATCGATTGCTTGATACCAAATAAATCGATTTCTTGAGACAAAATCAAGGTCGCACTGGAACAGCACAACAGGTACTTGAGACAAAATAAATCGATTAAACTCTATTGCTGTGGTTTCCAAAAAAAGGGTCCGTTGAAAACATTCAGTATTTGGCGAATCGTTAGCCCTCCTAGTGGTTGTCTCGAAGTACCTCGTCATTTGCAAAATTGATCAGATCATTATAAGAACACACCGAATCTTGATTTCGTCATTACAAAAATTGACAATACCTTAATTGCGGCATCAAATAATAAATTCGGATCCAGAAACCACACTAAGGACGACAATTTAAGGAACTCATTAACGTTTGACTTCCACCTATTTTAATTAATAGACTCGTCCAAAACCACGTGACTCAAATGCAAACTCGTCGGAGTCGAATTATACTTGATTGTGTTATGAAATCAAATACTTCTTTCAGTAAAATTGAACAAGTAAAATTCAAAGTTGCTGATTATGCCTCCTGTCTAGCCAAGGCTAAACAGAAGGTTCAGCAAGTCATTCGTCTTGAAAGAAGTTATCATGTCATCAGGATTTGGAATAAGTCTAACCTTTAATAATTGCATTATTTCCTGTTTCTTAAAACAGGAAATTAGTGATGATTAAAGGCGTGTTTCCCTTCACAGAACCAATTGAAAAGATTTGTAACCCCTCAGGCAATTTCAAGCTCCTAAAGTGTCCACTTCAAAATCTAGGTAAAGACTTTTGAGTCCTTTTTCCCCTTTAAAACTCAATGTAATTAGAGGTATTTAATTTCCAAACAATTTATTACTAATTTATTATAATATTTATTATAATATTATTTACTAACTAATAACATTACTATTAATATAACATTGAAATTAACATTACAAGAGTGCATCAATTATCAAATAAAATATCCCATGCATGAAACAGGCTTTCTTTAAAAATGTCGTTTCTGGCATGCTCAACGGTTTGGCTAGTTGCTCTTTGGTATATTTCAGATGTTTACAACAATTTCATGATTGCAGAGCTGCTAGATTCAATTTCACGATGTCTATACACATCGAATACAATAATATGAAATACGAATCGGATAAAATAGAAACAACGGACTACGAATTGCACAAGCTTGTCAAATGTCCTCTATAAAAGATCTCTCCGGTACACACTTTCAAACTTGGTATACGCTCTATGGCTTTGAGACAACTAAAACTTCGGTAACAAATACCTAATAACCCTGGAATGTAAATGAAACGCTGGAACCAAAATATATATGAAGCAAGAGTGGCATAACCCACAAAAACCCTAAGATGTCAAAATAATTATTCTTGGCACCTACAGTACATTTAATGCTTTTGCAATATAGATTTTAACCCTCCTCAAATCATATTGTGGATAAATAAAAATGTATAAAAAATAGTACCAAGAAAATCGCATTTATTTCCATTGGGTATGTTGGTGGATTAGGCCACTCTTGCTGTGATAGCCTCATATAGGACCTTGACGTGCAGATTGTTTTCTTTCAATATTGGTGCATGACTAAACTCATTTTAAAAATCGAAAAAATAGATTATGGCAAGGAAATCCGGTCTCGGAAGCCATAGTGTAGTGAAGGAAATTAAAATATGCTCCAAGGTCTCCTCTACCATTGCGCAAACACAGCAATTGCCCGAGTCCACTAGATGGAACCAGTGCAAATAAGCTTGGATGACTAGGTGACCAATTCTGACCTTGGCTGCAAATGAGGTTACAAGGCGTTACAAGTGGTTACAAGGCGAGTGACCTTAAAATAGAAAGTCATTAGGTTACTGTAGAAATGAGAAGAGGTATCTCTCCTGTATTTTTCCTAGTGTCACACCAATTCAATCTATAATTGGCTTTGATCTTTAGGTTTCCTGATTTCAAATATATGAGATTTGTTTCAGTGTGACATTGTGAACATTTCATGAAACAAAAATTACAGTCCACAGTTCAACGACCAAGGGATAGTCATTCTTTAAAAATCCATATTACGCTTCGTTTTTGTGTTACAATTTTTCAAGTCTGTGAGCCGTAGAGTAGCCAGGACTTTCCGAACAGTCCAACTGGTTTCCTTCCCTGTCAGGAAGAGAAAGCGGACCCGGGTCTGTGTCAACCTATAGCGTAAGATCGAGCGATTTGATGAGCAGCGTTACCCAGTATGGCAGGGGCAGTATAAATGTATACATCCACCAGATCGCATGAACGGGGTCGCGCTTCTCGAAACGCCTCGTGTCACTCACTTAAATGTTAAAGTACGGAATTACTGTAGGCATAAACGGGGATGATTCTCCATCTACACGAGTACGGAAATCACTTAACGCTGGTTGCATTCGGCGAATGATTATATTGACAGTAAATAACCTCAAATCTTGGGGAACGTTTCCAGTATTAAAATCTTTTGTTTTCTGAAATTTTCTAATGGTCTTTTATTTTGTCACTTTTGAAATTATAATGCAGTGCGAATATGAGAGATGGCTATGACAGTGGAAAAAGAACATTCATTTATACTTTCATATTTTCACATTTTGTTTAAAAGTTTATTACTCAATAGAGTATTATTTTAATGCCCTTTCAGTTAAAGAATATAACAAAATATTTTCTGTTCTTATAATAATTAGTTTATAAAGATTATAAAATAAGAAATCAACATTTTTATTGGGTCCAAAGCCTTCCTTATATTACGCCTGTGTCTGTAGGATTCATTAAACCATTCTCCATTTGTTTGGAGAAGAGTATATTTATAGATGATATAAGGCTAAATATAAAACATTTATCAACATAGTAAATGTCTTATAAATAAGAATTAAGTATATTACATAATTTGTTATAGTTATGTTACTCTATTGAACTAAGCCAATCAATAAATGTACAGTAAATAGCAAGAGGAGCAAGCTTAATTATTTTTAAAGAAATAAATTTTCTTGCGCCTTTAAATTGATTTAAATTTGAAGGTGCGTTTTCACTTCCCAAAACTGGTATTAAATACCATTCAGTTATTTTATTTGCGGTTTCTTTTCAAACACATATACAGTTTATGCATTTGAAAAAAATTGTCCTGGATATGTAAGTGTATTTATATTGAACAGACATAAAATAACACCATCTCCGACGCGGTACAATATCACCTCTTTTGATAAACTGATTTTTCATAATTACCATACTTCTAGAGAATTCTTTAATTAATTGATTTCACACTGTCAAACTTTTGGAGGATTTGTAAATTTTGATTCCATCATGTACAATGAATGCTGAATTTAAGAAGTTCCTACAATCAATCTGTTTTAAAAGTCAACATATTTTTAATCCATAATGAAATTT
Source organism: Meta bourneti (assembly GCA_933210815.1). Classification (NCBI taxonomy): domain Eukaryota; kingdom Metazoa; phylum Arthropoda; class Arachnida; order Araneae; family Tetragnathidae; genus Meta; species Meta bourneti. Next base: position 67,187,014 of record OW119928.1, read on the forward strand.
CAATGAGGTGGTGCTGCCCTCTCTGAATAGTATCTCAAACTATAAAAAAAGAACTTTAGTTTTCTTGCGCATGTACTGGTGCTGCCATCTATTAAAGAATAGTAGCTATTAATATTAAAAATAATGTAAAAAGATAAATTATTTGTTTAGCTATGCGTTTTCAATGTTAAGTGATAATAATAATTTATGAAACTTATATTTTGGAACATAAAAGAAATGAACAAATTTACAATTTTCTTTCAAAGTGAACGAATTTGACACATTCACTTGAAAATTCCTGAATTTACTCTAATATTTCCTGTATTTAAAACAAGCTGATTTATAATTTTAATCTAATGTGCCACAAATCATGTGACTACAAATTTGTACTATAAGTAATTGTTTTTAATTCATTATTTCTGTGTATCTTCTGCTTATTGAAGTCTCTATAACAGAAATTGTATTGAAGTAGTCTTAGCTTTCATTCATAGAATGTGGCTGGCTGGATTAACCCCAAGTGTCTTTTTCTTAATTAACCTTTCCAGAATAACTCTTTCAATTTTAAATAAGCATTCCCATTTGTAACAAAAAAATTCTTTCGTTATTAGGCATCTGAATGAGGAATACAGTAGAGGTTTCTATTAATTTCTGTTATACATTATCCTTTTATCATAACATTTCCAAACTATCTAACAGATGGCAGCACCTAATATTAAACCTAGAATATTTAATGTTATTTTCAAATTAGGGTCGACTTCTAAGATGCATTGAAGTATTGTATAAAACACTTTGTTTCGGAAATTTCCAACATTCTTTCCACGTCTTTTCATATTTCCCTTCAATTTGTGAACTTATGACACACCCAACTGGATTGAATAACAAAACAATGACATCACTGAAATCCTTCATATAACAAATTGTGAGATTTGTGCTGTATTAAACAGAATTAAATTTTTATTAGTAGGTAATGGATAGTTATATAGTTGAATGTGTGTGTGTCGTACTGGAGCAACTCAGCGGGCTATTGACAATGGTGCGAGATCAACCCCGAAAAGAAAGATACGAATAATAGTTACTCTAAACAATATTAATAAAAAAGTATTTTTTTAAGCATGCAATGAGGACATCTATCAATCCTATTAAGAGGAAATTTCAGTGTTTGCAAACATACCACCGAAAGACGAGAATTTTACTTCTGGACCACCTCTGTAGATAACGGAGTAACCTTTAGCATCACTTCAGGAATACGTACAAGATCACAGAAGAATAACACCATTTCTTCACAGAAAAAGCCTCTTATTTAGCCTTTTATTAACTTTATATGGACTATACCGTGACTAATTTCAACTTGGAATAAGAAATTACTGAATGTTGCGTTTATTTGTACGTCCCTAAACTGAAAGGCGTATTTGAACATTATCAAAAATCCTGAAGAGTTTCATCCGACGTGAGGACATTTGAAGCCACGACAGATTTAACGCGCATTAGTCTCCACGCACACGATGGTCTTTCATTGATTCCAGTTTCGAACCCGCAACCCTCCGGTTGCTGATCGGCTACTCTGCCAACTGGGCTACCGCGGCCCTATTGAGAGTGATGTCATAAGCACTTCATGTACTTAATTGCATGTAGATAACAGGTTGATAAAACAAGCTGAAGTTTAGAAAAGTTAATAACAATTTCAGTAGGATTACATTGAAATTATAGCATTAACAAGCACAGAAAAGCTTTTTAAACGATTCAAATGCATCAAGGGAATTTTCGTGATATAGAAACGGAATGTTATCATTTTTCTAAAATAAATTTAAAATATAAAAACTGGGGAAGAAAAAAATTTAATAGTTCGTAGCAAAAACTAATAAATAAAAACGTAAACCATCTACAGTTAAGCAAGAGTATTTAAAATGCCATGTGTTAAAAATTAATCAGCCTCAATAATTTTATTTCACAGGTGCAAAATTTTCTTTTTGAAAAGTAATGGGGTACGACATTTTTATAAAATGTACCCTTTTATAGTGTACTCGAATTCATTTTCCTTAATTTAGGGAAGTTTAAATTAAAATTAACACTATTTATGTTTATAATATAATACTTAGCCATTCAGGTTTCTTTAAAAATTAACACTTGTTTGTCTGCGAACAATTTCACCGATTACAATTATAATTTAGTGATGCAGCTTAAAAGCGTTATAACTCTTGCAGTTTCCACAAGATGGCAGCACGTCTAAATTGGTAATTTCAGATTGCAATGTAATCTAATTGCATATAAATCTGTTTGGGGACGCAAATTTCAAAGTAGCTATTTGTGAAATAACGCTGAGCTCCGATAAACTATTTTAATAATGAGTATCCTCTAAGAATACATGGAAACAGGATCTGGTCTGCGGACCGAGTAAATTTGTCCATAGGGGCATATCTGGTCTGTAGGCCTAATAAAAATACTTGGAGGGCCATATCTGATTTGCGGGGTTGGGTAAACCTATTCGGAGGGAAGTATCTGGATTGCAGGTATGATAAAAAAAATATTTGGAGGGCTATATCTGGTCTACGACCTGAGATCAATCTAATGGTACAACACATTTCTCTTGCGCGTACGGTCCTTTACCTCATTCGTATGGTTTTTGTTGATGGAATAGTTAAACCTCATCCAGACGAGAACAGCTATTTCTCAAATAGTTAACAAAAGTGCTGTGTTTACTACTATTTTTTCGTTTGTTTAACGAAATTACTTTCCAAGATACAGTTACAACAAACTTCAAGAATTTTTATTAGATTTCTATGAAATTCGGAAATATATGCAATTCGAAACTAGGTTTTATAATAGGAATGCAATAATAAAATAAGGGATAAAGTATGTAATATGCAATACACATGGTAAATGAAGACTTCATAATACATAAAAAACGTACGAGTGCATAGGCATAGAAATGAAGAGGACTAGTTTTGATCTAAATACTATATTTTCGCTGCATGAGAGAAAAATTGATTTTTAGCTGGATGACACACGAGTCGACCTGAGCAGCGCTACTTGGGTCCCTCGATTTGGTGTATGAATACATTTCTACTGCTCCTGTTACACAGGGGAACACTGCTAAGATTGATCTGGTCATATCATCTGGTAGGAAGCAAGACAATCATGGTTTGTGACAAGTCTGAATTCTGCCACATTTCTTCGACAATCGGGGAGGGAAAGTATTTTCTCCCAAGCCCGACTACTGACTTCGGTACAAGGGGCAAACAGACGGTTATTTGTAGAAGAGCACCCACATGGAAGCCGTCTACATGGATGCTTCCACATCACGCCAACGTGAGGACATCTGAGACACCATTGAGATTTAATGTGCACCAGCCCCCCCCCCCTCCCGTATACGACGGTCTTTGGTTGGACCTAGTTTCGAACTCGCAACTCTCCAATTGTTAATCCGTTGCTCCTCCAACTAGAATGCCGTGGCCTTTCGATTTAAAAGGGCTGTTTTATGCTCAGTATTCACTCTACAGCGAATCGAAGAAGCCACAGTATGATAAGGGATGTTCCTCTGAGGAGTCGAGTACCTGTGTACTCCAGTTGGTCAATTTATCTGTCACCTGGTAACCCCGTAATTTCACAATGCACCAGGATCCATGGAGAGACAACGACTTTTTATAGGTTCTATGGTCTTTACTAGATACCTGTAGTCTAAGATTCTTTTACATGTATTAAAGGTTCCATAATTTGCAATGGCCTGCATAGCTGATCTTGAATCTGACAGAATAACAACGAATATGAATTTGTGCATCGTATTTAAATCAGAATAAACGCAATGAGAATTCATTTTAAATTTTGAATCAAATACACGATACTCGGGAGGTATTTCAGTGAGCAGGAGGTCATTGAAAAATAAGTTTTTGAATAACCTTCATGCTTTTATATATTTGTTATACATTACATACAGCTATTCTTGTCTAACAATGTATAGCTAATGTGGGAATTTAATACTGAAATGTTAAACGCTATGAATTAAGACATGAGTAATCTTGTAACCATTCTAGGGAAGCACCTAGATATAAAGAAACGTGAATTGTATAAATTTTAAAATATGACAAAGGGTATCACTGCATTTGATTGATGAATTTGACTTTCAGAAACTAGAAATTAGCATAATTTTCACGGTCTAAAAGTGATGCAAATCATATTTTTCATTTAAATTTGTTGTTTGAATTTGGTATTCAATTCATTTTTGTGGAGAAAATTATTCTTACAAATGGTCAAATGAGACAAAATTGAATCTCGTATTTCGAAAGGGTAGTTATTAATGCATTGAAATTTCAATTGTTAACGTTCATTGTTTCTCAAATATTTTTATAAAGGAATTCTCATCATTGTTCGTTATTTCACATAGGACGCAATAGTAGGGTATAACAATATGCACGTTTACAACAATAGTTTCTTCTTCGACGATGTTTTAGAGAATGAGATCACACAAGCAATAGATTTACTTACTTGAGTTGGCAAATATTATAACTCGTTTGACGACTTTCTAAAGTGAGATAAATATGCATAAAGCAACGATTGTGGCGTGGCTTTTTATATTCCCATGGATTTGGGGAATGTTTGGATTAATTATAATCGGCGATGCATCTTATATTGTACCGCTGATGATTTATTTGATGTTGATTATGGCTTTGGACGGAGACGAGGGAAAAAGGATGGATACAGTTAAAAGAGGAAATATTGACGCAAAGGTAAAAGAAAGAAAAGTGGTAAAATGCGAAGACGTCGTCAAAGTTGTCTTAGAAGCAAATGACGATGATGGATATGGAAACACATCGCTTCAGGTGAATGAAAACATCGAGATGAAACCTCTGACCACCAAATCACTTGCAGTTTCAAATGATGGAAACTTTGATAAATATGATACTGGGGATATCGCAAATTATTCCGTGAAAGCAAGTGAAAGTTACGAGATAATATCTATTCGAGATGTGGATGAAAACTGTAAGTTTTCAATGACAGAAAAAACTCATGTTGATATATTGACAAAGGGAGGAAAAAACAATTTCGCCAATGGAGATTCATTAAACACTTTAAAGAAATCAGATGAAAATGCTCAGGTATTAAGTATGGAGAAAGAACAAGAAATTGAGAGAATTTTTACTTGTGACTATCCTCCTAAAACTTCAGAGAAACTAGAAGAGAATGGCAAGATTGATGACGCCTCCCAAGAACAAGCAGAATATTTCGCTTGTGGAGTTTCACAGAATACATTAATGAAATCAGATGAAAGTGCCGAGATTGTGGGCACCTCTAAAGAAGAAGAAAAGGATGATAGTTTGTCCTGTGGAGAATCACTGGATGCTTTTGTGAAACCAGATGAGAGTGTCGAGATAGTGGACACTTTCAAAGGCTGATTTTTCAAGTGTAGATTCGCCGATTGCTGCCGTGAAGAAAGATACTAAGAAGGTGGAAAATATTCATCCTACACGGAATCCTGTGATTAGACATAGCCAGGAAGAAAGGCCTATGAGCATGAGACTTCAATTCCTTGTGTGGATTGTTACGGGAGAACTGCCTGGTCCGGCTTACTTCATGAACAACAGCTACTCTCACATTCTGCATCGTTTCAATTGGGACGACATGAAAAATTGATTCAATACGAACATGATTCATTGACGAAGAAAAGGAAGAGATACATTTCGTTTGCGATGTTGGAATCACCAGTTGCTCGATGAACTTGTCTAATACAAGGAACTTAACCTTTCCATCAGGAAATGGAAGAGGAAACATCTTAAAAAGAAACAAATTGTTCCAAAGAATCAAACAGAAACAGTTCAAAAATAAACCATCAGACTTTTTCGTTAGGATACCATTCATGATATAAACTTGCGCAGATTCATTTGGTGTCTATCGTAGAATTTATAGAAAATTGCGAGCCCCGACTTTCTTAATTGTAAATCCTTAAATCCCGATATAATTTTTCGTTCCTTTATATTTCAACATTCAATAAAAATATCTTTTGGTCATTCAAGCCTTTTGTGTTTTTATTTCATTTAATTATATCCTTTACAGTTATTAATCTGGTTATATTGGTTTATTAAACTTATGTTATGGTAATCATGATTCCATTTACACTTCTTGTTACTTTTAATGAATAACATTCTAGAAAACATAATTTTGTATACTAGTGAAGTATACTACTACGTACATGGGTATTTAAAAAAGAATTCCAAAAAGAGGTTTTTTTAGTATTTCAAAGTCTCATAAATATTTTATAAGTATTTATTTTTCTGCAATTTCTTAGTTTTAAATCTTTAAATTTCTATATAATTTTCTTTCTCTATATTTCAACATTCAATAAAAAATATCATCGGCTTATTCAAATCCTTTGTGTTTTTATTTCATTTATAACGTTTACAATAATTAATCTGATGATCATGGTTTCTTAAAATTATGTAATGGTAATCATGATTGCATTTACACTTCTTGTTACTTTTAATGAATAACATTCTAAAAACACATAATTTTTTGTAATAGTGAAACAAATTACGTACATGGGTATTTGTTTCAAAAGTTGTGTTGTGGGTATATTGGGAAACATACTATTACGTACGCGAGTATTTGTTTCAAGACCAAAAAGTTTTTTCATTTCAAAATTTCATAAATATTTTCCTGTGAAACGTACACATTAAAGCTCTTTTTCAAAAAATGATTCTTGTTGATCCTTGTTCGCTCATTCATTTTGCCACGTCCTATAGGTAGCATGATACCGTTACCCAGAAAAGATGTTTTTCCTCAAATTATCTTTACATGCTACTTTTTTATTCGAAATACTTTTACTTTCTATAATACTTTACTTAAAAATATAATGAAAAAATGAATGAAAAAAAATATGATGAAAAAAAGATAAACTTTTTGCTTCTTAATAAATTTTTTATTGGATAAAGTAAGCCTGACAGTAAAACTTTATCTGAAACAAAAATTGCACTTAAGATATTGCATAATAGGAAACTTGGATCGTGATCGAAAAGTATCCGACCCCTGTCCAGAAAAATAAAAGCACATACTCTACATTTTTAGTTCAAACCTAGTCCTCTTCAAAATAGAATCTATCTCAGTCGAACGTCTTGTTGGTTCTTTCACTGCTGGAATCTTATTTAGGTGGTATTGTAACGTAATCACCCTACTCACTTTGGAAAGATCTAAGATCTTTCATTAGTTCTCTCAGAAGACCGAAAAGCCCGAGAAGCACTTGATTGATTAGTTGATTACATTTCAAATGTATGTATCTGTACCCTGATAGAAATGGTCCAATGTCCATTTTGCAAGTTTTTAGTAACAGCTGATTTAGTAAATTTTGCTATTATTATTATAATTTAATTTTTTATACAGTTACAAAAAGTACTTTCTAAAGTTTTTATTCTTTCATAATGTATTGACAGGACATTTTCACTTTTTATTTTATTATTTTCATTACCTTGATGGTATTTGAAGACATAATTATAATAAAACTTAGACATTGGCCCTTTTTCTACCAAGGTACAGAAATATATTTAACCACTTAACGCATTTACCCGTGTTTGACACGGGCGAAAGTTACCGGCAAATTTGCACATGCCCGTGTCTCACACGGGCGCTCTTCCGTTCTAGTAAAAAGAGATAGGCTAGATTAAACTTATACCAAAGATGGCATAAACATATTTACCATAGATGATTTACCACTTATTTATAGATGGATATTAAACTTATTTACCGTAGATGGTACCACTATGCACCATTTTTCTTGTGTAAACCAAGTGGTGCATTTTGATGATTAGCTATAAGTTTGTTAGGAATTCTTTGTTATAAAGCAGTTGTTAGGTGTCTAAAAGGTAATATATCCATTTTTATTACGTTGAATATCATAAAATTAAACAGTTAACCATAAATTAATATTTACTAAGTGTTTTTGTAACTTGTTTAGAAAAAGTTATATGATAATGAGCGACTGTGACGATTTTGAATATGCCAATTTATCAGAAAGTTTCAGCGATGAAAGTGATGGAAGTGAATCTGAAGTTAATATTTTATTATTATTAATATTTTGAAATTCAAAATAAACATGTAATCAAATCGTTTACACTTTGTTTGTATAATAATTTTTTTTATAACTTTTACCCCACCCCCCGCAACTGAAATAGCAAAAAATAACTTGCACTATACCTATATATATATATTCATTTTCTGTCAAAAAAAAACTCGATCATTTTTTACCAGTTTTTCCGAAAAAAACTCGTGCTTTAAGTGGTTAAAGATGAAAGGATAATAACAGGCATGATTTTACTTCACCTTACAGTGTGGGAAATTGAAAATCCATTTTAATTCCCTGGCCATATCGTTACAAATGTATCCTACAACAGCATCCTGTACAATCCACTGAGGGAACATTTCTAACAGTTGATTGATTTGGTTTTATAGCAGATCTGGGGGAACAGTTCTCGTGGTAGACAGACAGTATAGCTGTATCTAGCAAAAAAGAAACTGCATATGAGGTCCAATTCGTGCATTGTAGAATAGTGATGAAAGATCTCCCAATGTCCCTCTGTCATTGTGAACTGAAGTCCCTTGTAGGCAATAAATAACAGGTAATATTCCTTGTTGACAGTTTATCCCTAAGAAGTGTACTCGTGACGAACGACGCCCTTGTTAAAAAAACTGTTAACAAAGGGATTCAGGTCTCTTCGTGATTGTCGGTGTCTTTGACCGTGAAGAAAACCATGAAGTATTCCAATGAAGGTATGGGTCCTATTTGCAGAGTGAACTGCTGATCTCTAGTCTCAGGACCCATCTCTAATTGCGATTTTTTCGTGAAACTCGATCAACATTGACACATTCTAGTATTGAAGTCTCTAGTGGGCAATAAATAATAGATAGTTTTCTTGTTGACAGTTTTTCCCTAAGAAGTGTACTCGTGATGATCTACGCCCTTGTTAAAAAAAACTGTTAACAGATTCAGATCTCTTTATGATTGCCGCATCTTTTACCGTGAAGACCCTGAAATATTCTAATGAAAGGTAGGTAGTTAATTAACGTCGCACTGGAGCAACACAATTGGCTATTGGCGACGGTCCGGGATCTCGAATGAAAGGACTGGGGCCTTGCTGCAGAGTAAACCGCTGGTTTCTAGTTTCAGGATTCATCTCTAATTGCGATTTTTTCGTGAAACTCAATCAACATTGACACATTCTAGTATTAAAGTCTCTAGTAGGCAGTGAATAACAGGTAATTTTCTATGTTGGCAGTTTGAGACTCGATCAGCATTGACACATTGTAGTATGTCTTGCATAATGGTCATTTCAGCTGGACACACAAAATGCGAGTACAGCATATGAGCGTGCTACAATAACTACTTTCTAGCAGCGATTGGGACCGCAGTCTCGGCAGGTGTAATTCTCTCTTCTGCATCAGTAAAACTTTCCTTATAGGTGAATGTCCATTACATGCCAACGTTCCATCTGCCCCGGTCTTCCCTAAATAATTTCTGGGCTATCGTGGCTCAGTGGGTTAGCCCACTGCGATGACAACTTGCGCAAAATCCCGCATGCTCAGTAGGGTCCAAATTACAGGTGGCTTACTAAATAAAAAATAAATTTGAATACTTTTTATTGGACCTCACATCTGCATCCCCTTCCCCACCAAATAGGACTCGATACCCCGTGGACCCTTGAAGTGTTCCAAGTACATAAATAAAATAACAAGCACTATTTCAGCAACAAGTATAAAAGAAACAAACTAAAAACAAGGTTCTATGTGTTTATGGCTTTAGTAATCCAAAATTCAAACAATATTTATTGCTGTGAAAATGAATTGAAAGATATAGAAACAGTCTATCAACGAACTTTAATTTCTCAATTAATGTCTCCTCATCCATTCCATAATGGGTCGGGTTCTGATCCCCGTAACCCCTGAAACAAAAAGCACTAACGCTGCAGTGAAGTGACTATTTCACAGGTTCCATTACCTAACAGGCGATTCAGAATTTGAATATTTGGAATTAACCCGATCATGAAATGAAATCAACAATGCCACTGAGTTCTCAGTTTTTAAAATCTCATCTAATCTTTTCCAAATTCAAAATAACTCACGAATCTAATTTTTCACTCTTTTATAATTCACACTTTAAAAATTTTATGCATGTGTAAATTAAATTCCTATACTTTTGTCTCAACTCTTGATTTCTCTTGATTCTCATCTTACGTCTGGCGCAGCTTATCCTGGTGAGGACCTTGCGACATCAAATTCAAAATCCAATACATATCCAAGCCACTGAGTTCAATAGTAACTTTTGAAGCTTAGCAATATTTGATTGGCTTACAAGTAAAATATAGTACGAAGTCAAAATTTTCAAGATATGAGTTTCTTAGCTTTCTTAGACCACAATGTGGTGATCTTTAGATTAACGAAGAGTGTGTCTACTGAGTTATTTCTTTTTCTTTGTATGAAGCCATGTTTGCATGGTGGGGGAGTTTGGAGAGTGGGGTGGCAGCTCAGCTGTGACCTCATCGTCTGACCGTGGTTCAAAATTACGTGTTATTGTTCTCGGATCTTTCCCTCTGGGTTTGATCCCGGACCGTCACCAATATACCATTGGGTAAATTAAATACCTCATCATACCTTATCGTATGAAGGTTATATTTTTTTTTGGTGAGCAAAGCACATGGATTAGAAAATTTCCCCCTTAGTTTCCTGCGAACTATGGTTTTCGACTTAGTGTTTTTCAGTTGTAAGCCAACGATTTAACAGACAATCACATGATAATACAATATAATAAGATATTTCGGCATAATTGCATCAAAGTTATCCAGGACCTTGCAAATAAAATTCTTATTGGCCTCTATCCAACACTACGTAAAGAGCAAATGGCATTAAATGGTAAAAATTACAAAGCCCTCTTGAGTCACAACATTTCTTTACAACCCCCTTATCAACGCCACTGGAGAAAAACAATCAAAGACCAATTTAGGCTATTTGCATGGAAAAGAAAAACAAATGATGGATACAAAAACACACACCCCTAATTCGGGCTCCGTCTTCCAAAGCGCACTGCCGGCGCTTCCGAAGACAGATAGGAGCGAACAAAAAGAAACCGAGGATCCATTTCCGTTCCCCATCAAAACGATGATCGAGAATTCCTACATACCACATTACAACCGCCTCCCCAAAACGAGTTCAGAAATTCCACTCAAACTCCACAAAGCCCCCAACACTCAAAAGACACAGAAACAGAACACGAAAGAAAAAAATCCATCAAATAAATAAACAAAGCGCAACTCCAGAGGAAGAAAAAATGAAGATGCTCCTAGAGACAAATCGTCCGTCCGGCCCTAGGGGTCAGCAGGAAAAACAGTAACCACCCCGTTTCAGAGCGGTATCTCACCATTCCACCCCTATTGAAAGGGGGGTCATAATTACTAGCCTCTACCTTTCGTCCCCCACCTTGGAATTCCTGAGATATGTTGTAATCCCCTCTCTCTGGAATATATATATATACAACTCAACTCCCTCCCTTTAGAATGCGTTCCTTAATACGTGTGGCCTTATCGTCTCCTTCCCACGCTTCAAACGATCGAATCGGCTCTTAAGATGATGATGATGATAATGATGATGGTGATGAGCGTGCTTCTTTTTAAGGGTTTTGAGTGGAGCGTTTATTGAAATTGAAGCAACCCTTCTAGAACATTCACACCTCGAGTTGTGGTAGCCAATTGAATCGTCTGTTTTTTAAAACATGTCACGTCTGTTTTTAGAACTTAACTACTCCATTTTTATATTTTTGAGTCGATTTTTTGAGGAAAATAACAGATCATTTTGTCAATATTACATTCGACGTTATGTTTTCCTAATGCTACATTCGACGCGATGCTTGTCCAATGTTACATTCGATGTAATGTAATGTTACATTCGATGTAATGTTTGTCCAATGTTACATTCAATGTAAAGCAATTTAATTTTAATATGCGTAATTAGTAACATGTAATAGAAAAGTAATTACATTCCTCCTTGTTCTTAGAAAAACAATATTTTTTCGTTCAGGTATTTAGTTATCTGATTAACTACCAGTAGTGTTTGCTCTACTATGAACCATGAACGAATAAAAAGAGGTGGTTTACTTTTTTTTTCGCAGCTGTATATCTGTCAGCCAAGGAAATCTCTCGCACCATGATGATAGAAATAAGTGATTTTTGTCCATGATTTTGACATTTATTGATGTGGGTCGTTTGGTTTCAAACAAACATAACTGCTCATAGGTTAAGTGACGTACACAAAAATCGTCAAAAAAATATAATAAATTTTCTTCTGAAATCAAACTGTCATGTATTATAAAATTACAACACTAGCAAAACATCCGGTAAATAGAACAAATGGAATAAAAGATAATTGTGTCTGCAACTCGACATCGAACTATTTAGCAACCGAGCATGAGTTGGAATAGGGTAGTTGAATCCACGTCGCACTGGAGCAACACAACGGGTTATTGGCGACGGTCCGGGATCAACTTCGAAGAGAAAGATCCTAGGACAACGCCTCGTAATTTTGAATCACGGTCAGATGATAAGGTCAACACCCGAACTGGCACCTCATTCCCCAAACTTCCCAAAGTGAGGGCATTTGAGTCACGACAGATTTAACTAACATCAGCCTCCATGTACACGACGGTCTTTGGTGGGATCGAGTTTCGAACTCCAACTCTCCGGTTGTTCATCCGCCGCTCTTCCAAGAGGCCTACCTCGGCCCCAACCGAGCATGGATTTTATTTGAGTTCCAACCTCAACACATGTAAGACAGCGCGCTTTCGCAATGGCATGTACATGAAGGTTGATAGAACATCCGCATGGACCAGCGTATAAGCTGGGGATGAAGCTACCATCTGTGAGAAGTATGGGGAAGGGTAAAAGGCTTGTGGTATCTATTGCGCATGACAAACACCCAACCAATCAGATACATAAACCACGACGATCGGGCATTCGTTGGCAAGAAGCCTCATAGAGTTGCGACCATAGAGTGCGGGTGTAAGTACACATTTGAAATCGAAACTGATGTCTCGATATGAGTTGAGTCAAAAGAAATTTTGTATGTAAACCAGTCTATCCGATCTGCCAACAAGGCACTTAAGGCTAGAAAAGGAGTGCCCTGGTATCATTTATTGCAAAAAAGAAATACAAAATACATATGATGTATGTTCTTTGTAGCAACAGGAAGATGTATGTAGATGTATGTTCTTTGCAGCAACAGGAAGAAAATACATTTTAAATACAGAAGAGTGCTCCCCTTACAGCAAAGAAACTGAATTGATAATAACAAAGTGCAGACATCTAACGAAAACCATACAAAAAGCTTTACATAAAAAGGTTGGTTGGTTGTTTAGTGGCGCTAGGGCCATATTTTCCAAGCTGCGCCAATCACAAGTGAAAAATGTCGTGAAAGGGGAAAAAAGAGGGATATCAGAACAGAGTAGTGGGATGAAAGCAGAAAAAGATCGTTTGGGATCCAGGGAGCGCGACTCCCGTGTTTACTAATGACACGGGAAACGAAGATTCCACAGGGAAAGGAAATATTACTATAGTACCTCGGATCCGTGAAACCCGTACACACTTAAAGGAGATGTGCTCCTGAGGGCTACACGAAACGGAAACAATTTCTTGTTGAATTGTGTGAACCAACATGGTCTATGATAGCCTGTACATGGTCGATACCCACTCCGCAAGAAGTTCCAGAGAAGATTGCAAGATATTGAATCTCTGAAACAAAACAGGAGATAAGAAGAAACCAAAAGATGGAATGCGAGATGGGGATCCTTCTCTGTGATCCCCAAAATGTAACTTAATAATTACTTACACTGAAGTACCATAAAACTTATCTAATACTTGGAAGACCTACTGGGGCATAGAACTGCAGAAATACGATATGGACTCCACGAGCTTTCGGGAGTATACTGTGTGTAGGCATTAAACACCATACTTCCTGCAAAGCGGTCCAAAATTCTCTTGTATTATGAGGTGTAGGATTTCTGTGATCCTCAGAGCTTTGCATGGCATCCCAGATGTGTTCGATAACGTTGAGATCTGGTGACAGGTGTATGCATATACTAGAAATCAAGAAAATTTACCAGAATTTCGATATTTTTTTAGTAATTCAAAATATTTTCCAACTCCTTAGCTTTTAAACGATACTAATATCTTGTAATTATTCTAAATCATTTTCAAGTTACAAGGGTTTTTGTTAGGTAATGTCACCATCAAGTATGTTTCCAAAACTTTGAACTTAATTTCTGAAGAAGTGTGTTTTTGCAATACGGTGCTTTCAATTATAACTCAACAATGAATTGATCTATTATAATCTGTATAATACAGTGGATGTTTGGACCTTCAGTCAAAGTTATTAGTTGAGGAATAAATTTGTAGTCGATTTTTAAAATGTTAAAATTCCTGAAAAATCTTGACTTTTTAGACTTTTTTCGTGAAAAGAATTGTAAAAAATAACCTATTCCCTCTAGCAACTTGATTGAAGATGAAAACATGAAGAATAATAGGGAATAATTTCCAACAGGAATTGTCTTTCTGAACAAATTAGAATTTGAGATATCACTGTTCAAAAACATGCTAATGAGCTAATTATATCTAAATTAGAGAATTAATGAGTAGCTTTATCTAAATTTTTCACACTAAAATGAGTTTAAGCCCAAACCGATGACCTATTGTAAAAAAACTGGATTTTTAAAGTCAAAATTTTAAAAAAATGTTCTACGGGTGCATACGTACACCTTAAGTGGTAACGTGTCTGGACTTATGTGGCGGCTCATTGTTGAGGAGGCCAAACACATCAAAGGGAACGTAGGACATGATGTAACTCGACAGAAAGGATGCACACATAGCATTGACCTATCAGGGACGTTTGTAGACGACGTACCAAGGGTGCTATTGAATGCCAGCTAAACAAGCCCCATACCATTACGGGGCCACCGTTATAATCCCCAGTTGATATGCAGGATCCATGGCTTCGTGGGTCATCTATCGCATGAAACTATTCTTGCCACCCGACGCTGGTCACCTGGAGTCTTTTTATGGCCACACAGTTGTCATAAGTTACAGGTTTCTCCAGAATTCTTGTAGTCACAGTACACCCTTAAAATGGTAGTACGAGAAAAAACAAACTCCTCTACCTCCGAAATGCTATGACCCATCTCACGAATTCCCACTATTAAACTGCATTGAAAATCCCTTAAATCGTGATAACGCCAATCTCAATGCGTAAATAGCTCTATATGCTTCCACAGATGTCCTTCGCTTTACATATGCACTGGTAGACTCAAACAATGACTTGCATAAGTAGCGTAAAATCAGTCAAACCACGTAAAGACGAATTTCACGGGACCGTAAAAAATTCGTATTAACCGTAGTTTGTGCTATCCGAATTCAGAAAACAGCATTTTAACAATAAAATAAAATATTAATGTATTTACATTATTTACTGTACAATTCTTGGTTCAGATAAATGATATCTTTCATAACAAAAATTATACATATGACACAGATCATTCTTGATTACACAGATGTTTCTTGACTTCGCAGTTTATCTCGAAATAATTTTATTATCGATTTTTGTGTTTTGATTTTCTCGTGACATTCTTTAAGAAAATCTTTGATGCGGTCAACGCTGTTTAATTGAGCAGATGAATTTTCACTGCCAAACAAAAAGCGGTGAATATTTTCTAAGCCATGAGTAGCTTCTTTTAAAGAAGGCACGCTTTTTCCTTCTTCATAGGAATCTTGATTTGTTCTTTCTTCTTCACTCTATTTCACAAATAAATCTTCTATAATTTCGGAGTGACTTAATGTTTCTGATAATACGATTGATAAGAATTCGTTTGCCCTTAAGTTTCGAAATTTTGTTCGTCTTAACAGGAGATTAGTACCCCTAATTCTTCTTAATTAATGTTAACACTATTTGAATATACATTTTGACGGGTACTAAAATTTGGTTCGTATTATCTGTAATTCGTATCAAGAGAGTTCGTCTTAATGAGTTTTGACTGCATTTTGCATAGGCTTTCTGTACCAGTTTTCCTGGCACTTCATTATGCTAGTCCCGTCGATGCGGACGTTATCCAGGCACATGCTTTTACTAAAGTGACTGTTTTTCATTACATAATGGAGTCGTTGTGATTGATTGTTAACCGATGGTTTGGTTGGATGGAATTATTTAGAGAAAATACAATCGAATACGTAATGGTCCGAAGCCCACCGATCCGTACGAATATGTATGTATTTTGTTAACTCTTTTGAAATTTCTGAAATATTCCTGAATATTCTAGTTTTATCACGAAATTTCCAGAATATTCTAGAAACCTTTGGAAACTTCCAGAACATTCTAGGAATTTCCAGTATTTTCTGGAATTTTCCGAAGCATTCTGGAATTTTCTAGTATTTTCTGGAATATGGAAATTGATTTACTTAATTGACTTTAAGTAAATTCAATTACATTTTTACAAATTTCATTGCATTCGCCAAATTTGTACGAAAAGACCTTTCTATTGGCACCACTTATTATTTATGAATTATTTGTATTATACTTTTGTTATGATTAATTAAACCGTTTAAGTGAAAAGGGGAGACAAATGTGGTTTGCTAATCCGTTTTTATTTTTTGTTTTGTTATAGAGAAAAATTTAAATTCTATATTTATTGTGAATTTCATCAGTATTAGCACGTGGTTATTATTATTACACTGTAGTAGTAGTCACACATCAACCTTCTAATGAAATAAACAAAACATGTGCGCGCAGCTTCATGTTATTTCTTCCTTCCAGTAGCTCGATTCGAAGGTCTACGAATGAAGGTCACGTGTTATTGGAAGAAAGCATGAATCTTAATGTACGACAAGCGTAATAGAAAACGCTGGTTTGCGATTCGTTAGCCACTCGACCCAAGTAGATTCCCAAGTCCACGTGACCTAGACTTCTGACAACTCCGCCCATATGCTCAGTCTATTTCTCCAATAATTAACGGGCCGCGGTGGCCCGGTTGGAAGAGTAACGAACTAGCAACCGAAGGGTTGCGAGTTCGAATCCAGCCAAACACCGTCGTGTACAAAGGGGGCTGGTGCACGTTAAATCTGTCGTGGCCTCAAATGTCCTCACGTTGGCGTGGTGTGGAAGTTTGGAGAGTGGGGTGCCAGCTCAGGTGTTGCCTCGTCATCTGACCATGGTTCAAAATTACGTGGTGTTGTCCTCGGATCTTTCCCTTTGGGATTGATCCCGGACCGTCACCAATAGCCCATTGTGTTGCTCCAGTGTGACGTTAATTGAAATACCCCCCACCCCCACCCCAATAATTAACCTCTAATATCATCACTGCTTCCAAACTAAATTTATGTTTAATTAATTTAAGAATTCTTAATAACAAGAACTCTTAATTCTGTTTTATTAATTTAAGAACTCTAATGCTTTACGTCCTAATAACTGAATCCTATTTTTATTTAATTTTAAATGCTCTTAAAGCGACTCAAGCAGCAGCACAGGTCAGAGTCCACCACGATCTGCAATCATCTTCAAAACCTCCTCAGACAATAGTTGGGAGGGTGATTACCTGATTACCCACCCGACTACCTCGAAGGGTGTATTAAGCTTTGTATTAGCTGATTCTTGTGTTTATTAAGCCCCTAGATACATAATTTTTTCTAATTTTCTCTTTTATGATATCTTTTTAATTATGATGAGTTGCTAAGTAGAGGGTGCTTCTAAAGTGATATGTCCTGACTAGTTCTTTCTGTTCGTGACCATCATACGAGGAGCTCAAAGACAAGGTGCTTGTTGTAACGGGAGTGACTATCATAATTGCACATGTTCGATCCACTGACTGAATAACTAATTTCTTTGATAAAACGATACTTCATGCTATACGCCTCTAAGCACGATATGTATCGACGACTTACAAGTGCAAGACTAATTTTCATGCTCAGAAAAAGTAAGTGGAAAACACCAGGTCACAATCACACAGTCTGGTCTAGAAATGCTAAAAATCTCATATCTTGAAAATTTCGATAGTGTGTTTCACACTTGTAAGCCTACGATAGGAAGTAATTGTGAACTTAGATGGCCCCTCCAGTAATTTCCCAAGCTGGCGCCATTGACCTTCATTGTGAATAGAATAAAACGTCCGATGCTTTTCTCGATTCTGGTGTTGATATTTCAAAGATATCACGAAATGGGCTTTTATTACCGAAATTATTATAACACTCAAAACTTCGTGAATTCAGGTAACTAGAGAAACAATAAAAGTCCACATGGGGAAATTGAATAGAAAGTCGCCATAAATCAGGATAAAAAACTTTCAACGCATCATTTGTGGCCGGCCCCATCCATCCGAAAGAGCATCATTCCATGGGGAGCATAATGATTTCGGAAAAGAATCCAAAGGTCAAACGCGAAGAAACTCGCGGGCCAAGCGCTATTATCAATCACACATAGTCAGGAAATACCATATAAGCTCACTAAAAACTCATTCGCAAATGATTCTCTCGCTCATTCTTATTCTTTCACCATTTTATTTCCAACCTTTCAACGAATTTCAACAACAAGCATGCAGGAAGAGTTGTGCGAATCACGTTTGAGGAGCGTTTATTACATGTCTCTGTGAATTACTGTTAAATGGTTTTATTTCAGTGTCGGGGCCATGCGCATGCGATTATAATACCGACGGGATCACAGCGAAATTGGCACTCAGTGCTTGTTGAGCGCTGGTAAGCAGTGTTTTGTACTTCCAGGTTTTGTGTTCGGAGGAATAGGAACTGGAAAGGACTGTCATTTGCAATGAAGAGAGATAATCGAAGAAAGCTCCAGGGACTAATGACAATGGAGAAATGATAGTGTACCCGTCTGTTCTTGTTGAGTTCCCTCACCCTGGTGTGGTGTTCTTGGTTTTCCTCGCCTATAAACCTCCTGGAGCAGGTTTCATAGCCTTGCAGATGCGGAGACTCGTTTTCCAAACTAAGTTGGAAGCGTAAAGGATTAGAAAACGGAGGGTTGCGAGTATGAAACTAGGTCCAACCAAACACCGCCGTGTAAGTGGGGGGGGGGGGTGCATGTTAAATCTGGCATGGTCTCAAATGTCCTCACGTTAGCGTGGTGTGGAAGTTTATAGAGTGGGGTGCGGTGTGATCTCGTCATCTGACCTCGGTTCAAAATTACGAAATGTCCTCGGACTTTTTTTTATCGGGAATGATCTAGGACCGTCGCCAATAATCGGCTGTGTTACTCCAGGGGTACGTTAATTCAACTACCTACTTAGCTGTTCAAAGATAATATTTAACTCGAATTTTTCATCGTTTTTATTTTGGTGCCGATTTGGCAAAACGTTTTGCTTCAATGAAATAGCTGTGAGAGGAATTTTCAGTGCAAACAAACAACGTGGCATAAAATATTCTCACTCTGGCGTGGTGGTGTGGAAGTTTGGAGAGTGGAGTGCCAGCTCAGATGTGATCTCGTGATCTGACCGTGTTATAAAATTATAAGGTGTTATCCTCGGATCCCCTTCTGGGATTGATGCCGGGCCGTTGACAATAGCCCGTTGTGTTGCTTTAGTACGACGCTTATTCAACTACCTACTTACCTTCCGAAGCTGTTGGGAAGTCACTGTGGCTCAGTGGGTTTGCCCACTGCACTAGAGAGTTGTAGGCGGAGCAGGCTCATTCCTCCCTGGGTCTACTGTGTCAGTAAAACTTTTCTTGTGTATCCACTTGACGTTGTCTATCTTGTGTTTTACATAATTATGGCCATTGCGAAGTTAAAACTGTGAACAGCACATATTAACCCTCCTGGTGGTTGTCTCGACGATATATCTCACCATTAGCAAAACTGGTTAGATCTTGATGGACGAAATATCTCGTCCCTTAAGATTTCGTCTTCCCTCGTCATTAGAAGAAAACGGATCAGATCTTGATCTCGTCATCATCAAAAAATCGGCAATGTCTTGATGACGAGATATCTCGTCATTAGCAAAATTGGTCAGATCTTGATGAACTAGATATCTCGTCGAAACCGCTTGGGAGGTTGATTGAAGAGCAGGTTTGGGAAAATTGTGTGCATGGATTTTAACAATAAGCAAAATAACAATTTTTTTAAGCAAAGACTAGTTTCTCGCCAAAAGAGACATCACCAAGCGTGCCAATTCCAATAAATTTCGATGTGATTTTGACCAAGGCCATATAAAGAGGAGACCTGCTTCTAATGAATAGACTTTCTAATGAAATAGACACAGCATGTGATGGAGTCGCTGTCGTAAGATCTCAGAAGGGTGTCACGTGGGCTTGAGCCGATTGGTTATCGAAGCGCAGATGAAGTTGGTGATTTGGTGTTTTGATGACGTTGGATAACCACTTTAAGTACTTTGTCTCTAATTCGGATTCATGCTTTTTCCAACAACCACGAGATAGATCTTCAAGACGAGTGACCGGAAGAAATAGCATGAAGCTACGTACGTATAATCCGTGTATTTATTTCATTTGAAGGTCGCTGTTACCTCTTTCGTGGAATCGCAGAAAGTAGCTGAGTTCATCAACAAATGGTTGGCTGGATAGTTGGGTTTCGCAGTGGATAAACCCACTGAGCCATGACTGGCCCGAATATGCAAGGGAACCTTATAATTGGTTTGTTGTTTTGGGGGTTTTATGGCGCAAGGACCATATTTGGCCATCCTTCGCCAAACAAAAGACATACATTATCAAGTAATTGACATACACACACAAAAAAAGTTTTACTGACACAAAGAGAGAAATACACCCAGGGAGGAATCGAACCTCGTCAATAAACGGAGACACAATTCCACCTCTTTATGTCCACTTATAACAAAGGGTGTTAATAGATGATTTCTGCTGTGAATTTTTTAATTGGTATGGCTCTCCTTGGCTTATTGTAACCAGTTTTTAATTTAAAATAACGCTTTGTTTAGTTAACTCATAGAAAGTTTTCACACAAGGTCTATTTGATCCAACAAATATACTAGTCACCACTAGATGATTTAAGCTTAAATGAAACTCTAGAAAGTATGCTAATCTCTGTATTTATATATGACAAAATATTTGAGTCTCCTTATAAATTAATGCACAAATAATTTTCTTGAATTTTAAAACCTTTCATTGATTTTGGTTCTGTAGTATATATATATATCAGTTTCAACCTCACAGTAACACATCTATTACATTTTTTAACTTGTATTTTTTCATGTAATAAAATAAACTCCTTTTCAGCTTAATTAAACAAAAAGTGACTTAAAAATTTCAATTCTTATTACATTAATTACTTTTGTACACTGAAACTGTTGATTACACAAAGTAGAAAAAAATTTTCGCAATAAGGAAAACTGTAAAATGCATTTTATTACAATAGAATTTTCTCAAAAAATCAGCAAAATTCAAATTTCATAATATTAATTAAAACTTGCTTTTACAACACACATCAATAAATAAACTTACACATACTTCTGAAAGAACGGGAAACTTTCGGGAGGTTTTTTGTTTCTTAGCCTCATATGGCCAACTATTGTTCTTTACTTTAAAATAATTATGTAGTAAAATATCACTAACACAATTGACGCAATGTGCTATGTGAGAATGAAATGAATTTCTACATACACACATCATTGTTATTAGTTTTACTTTCGATTTTCTCCACAAGTTTCATCAATAAATATTTCTGAATTCTATGAAGCAAAATTTTATTTTCAAAATTTGGAGAAATTTATTTTTGAACCATCTGAAATGTACATATGATTATAAGAGCATTAAATTCAGATGGTCATTTTAAGCCCCTCTCGATCAAAAGATGGTAATTTATTAACGTCACACTGGAGCAACACAGCGGGCTATTGCCAACGATCCGGGATCAATCTCCAAGGGAAACATACGAGGACAACATCACGTAATTTTGAACCACGGTCAGATGACGAGGTCAACACCTGAGCTGGCACCCTCGATCAAAAGAAGAGAAATAAGTAAATAAGTTATACATTTTACTTGATGCTCAAAATCGAGATACAGTATTCGCGTACAGTAAAACCAATTAATAGATTTTAAAATATACCTTTCAATATATATTCGTGGCATCATATATCAATCAAAGGTTGAGTTACAGAAACTCGACAGAAATAAGACGTAGGTATTTTTAATTAACGTCGCACTGGAACAACACAACGGGCTATTGGCGACGGTCCGTTATGAAACACGAAGAAATAGATCAGAAGACAACTCCAATTAATTTTGAATCATGGTCAGATGACTAGGTCACACCTGAGCTCCACTTTCCAAATTTCTACACCACGCCAACGTGAGGACATTTGAAGCCACGACAGGTTAACGTGCACCAACCCCTTTGTACACGAAGGTCTTTGGTTGGATTCGAACTCGCTCCCCTCCCGTTGCAAATCCGTTGCTCTTCCAACCGGACTACCACGGCCCTCGGCAGAAATAACAAAGCAATGGCGAAACAGAGCAAATTATTTTGCAGTAGCATACGATCTGATCAGTCAACATTTCAAGTCACTTTTCGTTACGTCACGGCATCGATTCACCTGTTGAAGCAGGCTATCTCTTTAGATGGCCTTGCCTCAACCCAAAAAATTGTACAGATTTTGCAAATTTTATAGTGATGCATCATTATATAAAATACAAAAATCTTGAGAAACTGACATAAATAACACAAGCTCCACACACTATATCGCAATGCACAAACGAGATTCTCCTCTGATTCATGTTTGCGTGCGTACTTGAGAAATGAAAAATAGAATGAATGGAAAACAAAAAATTCCTCCATTGAAAATCTTCGACACCTTTCCGCTGTCCGCAGCAGTGGTCCAACCACGTCCAGTCGTGATCTTCAGGCCGGTATCGGAGCTGCCAAAACGATCACGACTGGTCTATTCTTTTCCACGCCGAATTAAAAGATTGCTCTTCGTACAGAGGCAGCAGGTGCATTCGGAAACGATGCAATATAAACCGTAGAAAGGAAGGAAATTAGTAAACTTGATTAAAATATTTCGCCGTTGATTCCTCGTTCATTTAGTTTATGAGGTATGTAAGCGTGATTTGAGTCTCACGACGAAATTCCTGACAAGTCTCCGAGAGCTTGCCGTTTCAGAGTGAGAATTTTTTTAATTCGCTGTGTGACCTTTGTTTTCGTAATTAGTGATACGAATCTCAACTCAGCTATTGAGAGAAGTCTGGTGTACGACCTCCTTGTCAAAAAGGTCCAACCCCTTCCTTTTATTAGTTAGTAATGAAGGTTGTTTGTTTGGTTTTTATGGCGCAAGGGACATACATATTAGACCAAGCTGCGACAAACACACGATAGACAACATCAAGTAATCGAAATACACACTTGAGGAAAGTTTTACTGACACAGAAGAGAGGAATACATTCACGGAGGATTAGAACCTGCCCCGTCTACAACCCATGGGGTCTCTGCGAGCGAGTCACATGCGGCTCTTTGGTTGTGCATGTAGCTCTGAAATGAAATTGAAAATGAAAATAGAACTATCATAGCTTCGTTTATAAAATTTTTAAAGGATTTTATTCACATAATGGTGATTTCATTTGTTTTATAGGTCTCGCAGAACTTCGTGGCACTAAGATGCGCAAAACGCGTGACGTCAGGGAGGGGAAAACGAGCATTAAAGGGTTGTTATAGAGATAGTAGAGGGAATGGTAGAGCACATGGTAGGAAGGGCAGCCACAGTAAACAATAAGTGAGCACACGGGCGCCCTCTACTGAGAAAGACAACGTCGGCAATGGCGAAATGTGAAAGCGGGGAATCTAGAGGAGGCACGTGTAGTTGGCTTTTTGTGTACTTTGTGTAGAAACTTTCTAGGGAAATGCAAGCTCATTGCTCACATTGATTAAAACCAATGAGGGCAATTTTTTGTGATTTTTTCTTTATTTAATAAAGATATAATAATATTATAACTCTCGTCGTAATATTATTTTAAATTTTCCTTACCAGTAAAAATATATTTATGGCTCTCGAATAATTTTTAAATTGCTGTGAGGGATAGGTTTGGCTCTTCCTTCTCAAAAGTTTGCCGACCCCTGGGTAAAAGTATATATACTATAGAGGAGATATAAATATAGAGATGCTCATGTAACAGGACACATTTGATTACGGAACCTTTGCAACATCAGCAATACTTTGCACACTCATATTTCCGATCGAGCAGTCGATGAAGATCTAAGTTCAAACTCGGTTATCTCTTTCCAGCAAGCCATTTTGTTAGCGAATGATATGATCGGTGCTCTGTACGCTTTTTATACCTGCACGAACACGTGTCTGCTGTAGGAACGCACCACCGTGCCTGCTTTGGGATGTGAAAGCACTTTTGCCTACATTGTGCGTACTTTCTGTCTGGAGAATTGCTCTAGAACCAAAGTCTAGCTACTGGAGGTCACTGTAGAAACGGGTCACGTACATTTTGAGTGGAAATGAGTCGGATGATGTTTTGGCGACGTTTTGAATGTAGCCCCTTGCTATCGCGTACCCTCTTATCTCACAAACGCTTGAAGCGCACCCGTAGCTTAGTTGGTAGAGTTCTGCATTAGCAACTGTAGGATTGCAAGTTCGAAACTCGATCCAACCAAAGAGGTTTGTACGTGGGACTTGTGCACGTTAAACCTGTCGTGGCCTCCAATGTCCTCACGTTGGCCTGATTTGGAAATTAGGAGAGTGGAGTGCCAGCTCAGATGCTGACCTCGCCATCTGACCACGGTTCAAAATTACGAGGTGTTGTCCTCGGATCTTTCCTTTCGGGATTGGTCCGAACCGTCACCAATAGCCCATTGAGTTGCGCCAATGAAACGTAAATTGAACTACGTACCGCTTGAAGAGTCAATTGTGGCAAAGTCACAAAGGTTTCAAGAATACCCTGTAGAAAATGGGCAGTCTCGTTTCTTCAGCAACAAACTTTCTGTCTGGAGCAGTTCTCGTGATAGACAGGCAGTATCATATCAAATGCAATCTCTTCGATCTATATAGCGATTTATAAGGAGTTCCAGTAGACAACTTCAGAATGCACCTAACTTAGCCCTCTATTAAAACCTTGGAGAAAAAGTGTGACACGTAATTAATGCTCTAAGCTCAACGTATATCATAATTAAATACAACTAGAAGGAGGTCATTGCGGCATTACTGGACATGAGAGAATGAATGTCCTTGGTCGTTTGCCACTGGCATAAGACACGAATTAAATGCCTCGGTTCGGATTTCACATTGGAAACATTTGTGCAAGAAAACAATCACCGAATGCTGCAACAAAAAATACTTTTAATCGAATAAAGTTCAACTGCTCAAAAGATTCTTCCTCGCAGGGCAATTGAGATTGAAAAACAGTCATTTTGCACTGGATTTCCAGCTGACCCATTTCATCACTGAGCAAGGGAAGTTCAACGGATACACTTCAAAGATTTAACGCGAAATTCGTTCATCTTTTTTTTCGCTTTTAAAGCGATTTTGGGATATATATCTGCGAATATGTGAGGTTAAGTCAATGGAGAAAAAGTTCGTTACTTCCCATTTCGTAGAGAATGGTTACTTTATGAAATTGTCAATTAATTTAATAACAAGCATTTTATTTAACGAATGTTAATGCATATCGGTCTGCAGGGTGCTCCCTCTCAAATAGCCGTCAGTACTTAAAGCCGAGAGGTTAGTGGTCAGGCTTAAAAAAGGTTTATGTAAATATAAGAAATAAATTCTTTTTCTAGGCTACTACGCCACATACAAAATGCGTAGAACTTCGGCAGAATATTAACAATTTAAAATCCATGAGATAAATGATAATTTAACGCATCATCTTTAAATTGCAATGAACTGCTTTCAAAATGTCACCCTCAGAAGTGAAATACGGCCACGGTAGTCCTATTGGAAGAGTAATGGACTAGTAACCGGAGGATTGCGAGTTCGAATCCAACCAAAGACCGTCGTGTACAAAGGGGGCTGGTGCACGTTCTTCATATCTGTCGGGGCCCCAAATGTCCTCACGTTGGCGTGGTGGGGAAGTTTGGAGAGTGGAGTGCCAGCTCAGGTGTTGCCTCGTCACCTGACCGTGGTTCAAAATTACGTAGTGTTGTCTTCGGATCTTTGGGATTGATCCCGGACCGTCGCCAATAGCACGCTGTGTTGCTCCAGTGCGAAGTTAACTAAGTACCTACCTAGCAGAGGTGAAATATTTTTTTCCTACTAAACATCTACTTTCAACCAGATAATTCTCATCCCACGATGTTCTCGTTGGTTCATTATACAGATGATCGTTTTATTTTCAAGCTTGCATACTTTACCCAAACTGTTTTCCAGAAGCTTGTTTAATTCTTCCCGAGCCAATCGCCCGTTCACTTAGACGCAGGCCCTTCGATGGACAAAGAAGCCGACAGGCAGCGATAAAGTTTAGGCCGCGCCACTCCGTTTTGTAGTGGACCGCGATTAAAAGTTCGGCCACCCTTGAGATAAAGTAATAAAAGTGCCCTCGTAAAATGACTGTGAACACGTAATTCAGCTGTAAATACCCGTTATTAACAGCTGAGACTGACTTGAAAGAATCTCCGCAAATCTTTGAAAGCTTCATACTGAATCTCGTTAGCAGGTACCTCCCGTGCGTGTGAAAAAATTGTTCGTTTCGCAAGTGATTCATGCCTGTGGCAGCTATGGTACTGATGAATGTTCGAGTGTACTCTTCAGCCATCGAGAAGGTATTTAGAGAGGAATTGTCTTTGTAAACCAAATTAATACTGTATATAAAATACCTAACTGGTTAATACTTGATTAAAATTTTGTTTCAGATGGTGAAACAATTGATGAACTGGTATTTTCTTGCTAAAATTTTCTTTTGCATTTTGTTCTAACCCCCATCATTGTTCGGAGTCCTAAGTTTTCCCCAATCTGTAAATTCATGTATTTTACTTCCTGTCAAGTATCAAGAAAATTAAGATATAGGAAACTAAGTCCGAGCCAATCGTTTTCTCCAGACGTTCCTGTCCTTTTAATGCTGCCACTTCTCAAGAAAAACCTCACTATAATGTCCATCATAATCTGAAAAGACGTTCTATAAAACGCTGTAAAGCTTTTTCAATTTTTTGTTTAAAATCAAGATCAAGTTCAAAAGCCAGTCGTTTCTCCAGACCAAATGTCATTCCCATATTTTGATCTTTTAATGTTGCTTTTCAATTTGGTGAGAAAAGAACACTAATCAATAATCTTATTTGAATCTAAAAAGACTTTCCATGAAAAACTGTTAGACAGTTTTAATTTCCTAACCAATATCCAGGAGACCAAGACCCAGCTAATCGTTTTTTTTTCAGCATCCAAAAGCCGCTTCTGTCTTTTGATCTTTTAATGTTGTCCTTTCACAAATAAGTGGTAAAAAGAACATTCTATAATATCATCATAACCTAAAAAGACTTTCTATAAAACATTGTAAGGTACTTTCAATTTCATGTCTTCCCTCACTTGGTCTTCGCTCGAGGAGACCAAATGCAAACCAGTCGTATGCTTCAGCACTCAACTGTCATTCCTACATTTTGATCTTTCAATGTTGCTTCTCAAGTTTGTGGGGAAACAGAACACCACCCAATAATACCAAACATTGATCTAAAAAGACTTTCTGTAGAAAGCGGAAAGGCTTTTTGAATTCCTTGACCAATATCAAGAAGACTAAGTCCCAGCCGATCGTTTTCTCGAGCATCCAAATGTTGTTCCTGTCTTTTGATCTTTTGCTGTTGTCTTCTCAAGATACCATTGGAGTGTGAAGTAAGAATACCGTTCAATAATTCTCATCATAATCTACAGTCTTTATAAAAAAATGGTAAGGTTGTGTAACCGAAATTTGAAGTATTGTTCTTTTAAAATATGAAAGCAAATCTAAAAAAAGAAAAAAAAACTGAGTTAAATCTAATGTTTTTTCACGAAGTCGTGGATTCTTCCGAATCCCTTTTGCAATGTTTCACTGTTACAGTTTTCTATACATGCAAGAAACACCTGTAAGATTCACTGACAAAACTGAAAGACCCCTCATTCTCCCAGATTACATTTCAAAAAATAAGTTACACACGATACGGAAAAATGGTAACTATCGCTCTCTGTAAATTAACCTCGAAGAAATTGAATCGACTAAAAAGTATTTCATTTTATAGATTTTCACGAAATCTTTCTACAACTTGTAAACCAATATTTTAACTACCAATTTAGTAATAAATTCTTAGGTTTATTCTGGATAGTAACATACCATTTATTTATTTTCTTACACTGGTAATTCTTAGAATTCAAATGGTGACATTTGCATTCTTTTGTGTTTTTTCCCTTTAAGGCTTGGGATAGCATACGGGTTATTTTGTCCGAGGGGTTAAAAGTGTTGTTTGAGTGGAGTTCTTTTTGTTGTTCATTATCGTTTGAGATTCTTTCTCCAGTGACAATGATTGGTATTATGTTCCAGATTTCCTGTGCGAATATGACGCAGATATACTATCGGAGGATGCATGTTTTGTTTTATTTAGTACTAGCATTTACTTTTTGGTTGTTTTCGAGTTATATGGCGCAAGGGTCACATTTAGCCAAGCTGTGCCAAACACAATACAGACTACACAATGAAGGAGGAGGAAAAAGCAAAAAACAGAAGGATAGGTGAGGGTAAAAATGAAAGGAAGGAAAGATTCCTTGGGTACCTCGGTTTCACATTTTGGAGTTTTGACATGTGCATAAATATGCTTATATTCATTATTTATGCATTTCAATAAGGTGAGTAACATGTGAGTAACGACACTGCCATCAATAGATGCAGGGAATGTTGAAAGGTTTAGCGCAGATACTATGCACGGGTCTGCTAGTACTAGTAAAACAAAACGTGCTCTTACGAAAGTATGTCTGCATAACATCTTGCAGGAAATCTCAAAACATAATAACGATAATTGTCACTGGAAGCTTAGAATGTACATTTCAAACGATGTTGAACAAAAAAAAGAGCCCCATTCGAACACATATTTTCCTTCCCCCCTAGGATAAAGTCACCCGCAGGCCATCCCCAAGCCCGCAAAACCCATCGTTCACTCATCCAGGTGGGAAAACCCCGTTCGGTCCAGCCCGAGAGCCTAGGCGGGGCCAAAACCGCACTTCCTGCCCTCCCCCACCACACTTGTTTCAACACGCTCGAGCAGACAATCACGAGCACGCTCGCAAAAAACAACTAAACTCGTTACTCGCAAAAAACAATAAAAAGATCGTCTGCTTTTTCCCACGCCGCCCCAACTAGCCCACCTTGAAAAGTCCCGCCTAGCACTCCCTCTAGGAACGGAGATCGGACGAATCAATAGCAGACGATTCCAGCGTTCTCTCCTCCCCGCGGAATAAAAGAACTAAAGAGCAGACGATGAGATGAGCGCTTGAGGAGGGAGAGGAGAGATTTTCTGATTTATTTATTTGTTGTGTTGTTTTTTGCGGGGCTGTTATTGTTCCGAAGCACCTGCTGAAGGGTCGGCGGATGGCTGGGAGCATTACCTGTTCGGAACTGCTCGGGAGTTAGTGACGGAGAAGAGAGAGCGAGGCTGCCAGTGAGGGGAAAGAGCAAAGGGTGGACTCGGGAATCATGATCGCCTTGCAGGTATGTCCTAGTTTAATCCTCCTCCTCTAAGTAGGTCTTCGGAAGTTATGCATCCCAGAATACTATTGGATGTCCTGTCATATCTTTTATGTGAATGGTTTACAACCCTTTTCAACTTGCGAACCTATTTTCATGAAGTGCTCAGAAAGGTGTCTTGTTTTATGTATTTCAATGGTTTCCAACCTTTTTCAACTTGTGAACCTGCTTTCATGAAGTGGTCAGAAAGTTGTTATATGTTTCATATGAAATAGTTTGCACCTTTTTCAACTTGCGATCCTATTTTCATTAAGTGCATAGATATTGTCTTGTTTTTCATGTTTCAAACCTTTTTCAACCTATTTTCATAAAGTGGTCAAAAAGTTGTGTTTCAAATGAATGGTTTCCAACCTTTTTCAACTTGTGAGCCTGCCTTCATGAAGTGGTCAGAAAGGTGTTGTTTTTTATATTTCAATGGTGATATGTTCAACCTTTTTCAACTTGTGAATCTATTTTCGTAAAAAGATAAAAAAGTTGTCAGATGTTTCATATGAATAGTTTGAAACATTTTTCAACGTGAACATATTATCATAAAGTGGTCAGACAGTTATGATGTGTTTCAGATAAATGCTAAGCCTATTTCTATAAAATGGTTGAAAAGTTGTGGTTCATATTTATCCTTTTTCAACTTGTGAACCTATTTTTATAAAGTGGTCAAGATGTCATATTTTTCATATGATTGGTTTCAAACCTTTATCAACTTGCTTTCATGAAGTGGTCAGAAAGTTGTTATGTGTTTCATATGAATAATTCGCAACCGTTTTCAACTTGTGAACCTGTTACCATAAGTGGTCAGAAAGTTATGTGTTTCATATGAATGATAGACCTATTTTTATATAAACGGTCGTAAAGTTGTTGTCATATGAATGGTTTATAACCTTTCTCAACGTGTGAACCTATTTTCATGAAGTCGCCATATGTTTCACATGAACAACTTTCCCAACTTGTGTATTATTATAGGGATCAGAAAGTTGTCATGTGTTTCATATGAATGGTTTGCTTTCTTTTCCAACTCATGTACCTATTATCATAAAATCGTCAGAAAGTTGTGATGTGTTTCATATGAATGGTGAACCTACTCTTATAAAATGGTTGGAAAGTCGTCATGTTTCATATGAATGTTTTCCAAACTTTTTTCAACTTTTGCAAACCTATTTCCCAGAAAGCATATAAATAATTAACGTAGACTGTATAACAAACCAATCACATGTCATTTACAACCTGATGTGTTTTCTAAATCTTACGACCTGAAGTTTCTTGCGTTTCACATCGGGATTTTCATTTGTAAAAACTTTTTTATTGATTGTTTACTTACATTTTTATTTCTGTAAACGGGTGAGTAGAGGGAGCCCAGAGATTTTTTTTCCAAAGCCTATAATATTTTTAAGAGAAACTCCTGCTTATAACCAGGAATGAAAGAATCAATTATGTATGTACAAAATGCATGTAGCATTTGCAATACAATTTTGTAACATGTACATGTATGTTCAATGCTACAAAAAAGTGAACAAAAGTTCTCACCCTATTAAAACTTACGAACTCCTTGTTAGCAGGTTTGTATCCTTCCTTGAGTAAAAAATACTTATTATAAATATAATTGTCACTTACAGTTTATAAGTCTTCAACAGGAATGAAAAATCATCAACGGAATGATAAAAATTTAGAGGTTACACCTCTTGTTCGCTCCAGTTTGTCTGCATCTGTTGCTAAGTAAGCAATCTCTCTTCATCATTTCGACCATCAAATATTTAACATTTACTTTGTTGAATGAAAAGTATCGATTAAAAGAATATCATTTGTCAAGTGCTAAGAACTCATCAATTGTATATTTAGGACTTCGAGATTGTAGGTAGGTATGGGTAGTTAATTAACGTGCACTGAAGCAACACAACGGGCTATGGCGAAGGTCAGGGATCAATCCCCAAGGGAAAGATCCGAGACTTCGAGATGCACTTGCAGAATTTTGGGTTAGTTGTGGAGGGGGGTGATCTTACTCAGCCAAATATTCAGTAAATAATTTCGGAGAGGGTCCCCAATTTTCTACTTTAATCAAGACCCTTTATTACTAAATGAACTCACATTACATTTAATCATTTTGACTGTTTTTAAATGTAAGTTGTGCATTTTGTGTGATAAATGAAACTTCAATTTAAACTAATTAAATTGGATTTAGTATGTTTTATTGATTGAGATTCAAAATATTTCCGGGAGGACTCCCCCTGCCTTTCCTCGTAAAACGTGCCTGGTCATTCATGTCTAGACGAATAGACAAGATTTTTCTAGTTTCGTCTAACCCCTGCCCATTCAGAGGGTCACCTAGAACATGAATGGGTTCTTCGCTTGATGCAACCGCCGAATACTAAATGAGTATTTCGTTCGGAAGGTAGATAGTTGAATTTACGTCGCACTGGGAGCAACACAAAGAGCTATTGGCAACGATCAATCTCGTAGGTAAAGAAAGCTCCGAGAACAACACCTCGTAAATTTGAACCAAGTCAGATGACGAGGTTAACACCTGGCTGGAACCCCGCTCTCAAAACTTCCACACCATGCCCACGGAAGGACATTTGGAGGCACAACAAACCAGGCTAACTACAGATTTATTTTGTAATGTCAAAAATATGTAGGGGGTGCTTGGATCTCGAACCTTCCCCTCTGACTACTTACGGACTGTAGATTAATTTCATTTTTACCCTCCTGGTGGTTTATCTCTAATTATCAAAAACCATCCTGTCTGCTGCAAAAGCATGTTCCAAACTGTCGTTAGTTCTAGGCAAGGGACAATTTGTTTTTCTTACTTGTATCTTCATTCCCTTTGGAGTAATAGGGCAGTTTTGTCTCGTCGGGGTGTCTCGTCATTAGCAAAATTGACCAGATCTTGACGAGATACCTCGTCGAAACCACTTGAAGAGGTAATAGAAGAAAGCAATAGTATATAATCAGGTACGAATTAAGAAAACAGTTTCGGAGGGGTCCCAATCTTCCCGTTTTTCTATTCTAATCAAAAAGCGGAACATTAATTACGTTTAATGATTTTTGATTGTTTTGAATCATATCTAGGTGAATTTTACCTGTGTCATAAACGAAACTTCTATTTACATTGATTTAAATGCCATCAGCATGGTCTTTTTATTGTTTGGGGAGGAAGAAATCAAAACGTGTGGACACTTTCTCTGAATACGTCCTGAGTCACTCGAGGCAAATGGACGAGATATTTTTCTCGCCTTGTCCAATCCCTCCCATTCCTATAACACAGATGGATTCTACGTTAGCTTTAGTTAAAAATCAAATTGCTATAATGATAAATGAATGTTTCGTTTTCAAATACAATAATTGACTGTCTTCGAACCTGTCTACGATTGTTTTAACGTATGGGCTCAACAAAAGTGCGATTTACATCTATTAAACTAATTTCAGTATCTATTTTTGTAACATTACGAACAAGTGGTTCTCCCCTCTGAAAACGCCCTGTATTATATTTCTGGTTTCATGAAGTAAATTTCATTTTTGTCGTTTGGCAACGACGTGTTTAGAGTCCTTCTACCGATGACAGATTTGTCACCACGACATAGTATACATGCAGTGTTTCCCAAAATCATGCACAATGAAGTGATTTCTTTAAAGGTCCAAAACTCTGTGATAAATGATAATTCGAACTTATTTTTTATAGGAACGGTAAGGTACATATTTAAAAATATATTAAGCTACAAAAATATTTCCATAACTGCTATAATATTTTTAAAGCATAGCTTTTAAATGGCAAATTTACAAATGTCACAAAATTGAGAATACACCCAACCTATTTCGTCCACTAAAAACGTAAAATAAAGTTTTGTGGCACATAATTTTGCATGTAGAACTTTTAAACCGCAGTGAATAAAAAACTTGTACTGTTTTTCTGAATACTTTCACCTATTTCTGTTATTGGATTATTCTTAGATTCACTGTTCCGAATATCATGATTTTCACTTTCTCTTACTAGAATCACAAGTTTTCAAGATCATTGAGGTCCTGAGATTATGGTTGGGTGGTATAGTTGCGGTTAAGGTGGTACAGAACTTATAGGATAATTAACTATTTTTTGTTCTGTACCTCTTCTTTCTCTGTGTGGCTGTCTCTATCTATAAACACAAAATTTGTATTTGACTCTAAATACAAATTTTTAGCACTTTTTCAGATTTTCTTCAGTAGAGCTAAATATTTCACTTTTTTCTGATTTCATCAATAAAAACTATATTTCCAACCTTTCCATCTAGCTTGCAACTCCTTACAAGCAATGAAACACATACATTCTTGGGAATGGGCATAGTGTGCTGAGGAAGCGGTTCACCTTTAGGGTTCTGATAAGCTATCATTGTTCAACACCTCCAAAAACAACTAATTTTTTATAGAAGAAAGCAAATTCGATGTTTTTCTAGGGATGATGGCCGATGATAGGCTTATCAAAACCCTAAAAGTGAATCGCTTCCTCAGCACACTGCCTACTCCTAAGTATGGATGTGCTTAGGTAGTTATATGGCTGGCTGGAGAGGTTGGAAATTTAGTTTTTACTGATGAAATCATGAGAAAATGAAGTATTCATCTCTATTGAAGAATAATTTTTGAACAAAGTGCTCAACATTTGGATTAAAAGTAAAATTTGTGTGTCGAGATAACGTCTCCAGAAAGAGATGAGAGGTACAGAGCAAAAAAATAGTTAAAGTTTCTGTACAACCTTAAACAGCAACTATACACCCCATCATAATCTCAACCTCAATGGGCTTCAAAAGTTATGATCCTAGTAAGAAAAGTGGTTGAAAATCCCGATATTATCGGTTTACCGATATATATCGGTTTAGAAGTTGTTCTACATGCAAAAATATGCGCAACCAAACTTTAATTTATTCTTTTATTGTGTTTATGGACGAAATAAACTGGGTATATACTCAAGTTTGTGACCTAGAATTTTACAAATTTGACATTCAAAACCTATTTTTAAAAATAATACAGCAATTATGAAAAATTTTTTTAGTCTAATATGCTTCTAAATGTGTGCGTTTTATAAATTCAACATAAATTTATTTGCTCATCGCATAAAAACATAGCATAGAAATTAAATTGAATTCCATGTTTATAATCGATTATAACTATTATGAAATTATTAATTTCTGAGTATTTACGTCTAATTATATACAAAAACAGTAAAAATTTGATTTTAATAGTAAAAAATATCACAATAGAGCAAAGTTCTTATTCACTTAAGAGATTTAACCTAAATGAACTAACCTATAATTTATTTTGACAACTCATTTTAAAATGAATAATTCAAGGTAAATTCGCATTTATTTACTCAGTCATGC
This sequence comes from Meta bourneti, assembly GCA_933210815.1. NCBI lineage: Eukaryota > Metazoa > Arthropoda > Arachnida > Araneae > Tetragnathidae > Meta > Meta bourneti. The sequence continues at coordinate 67,222,004 of OW119928.1, forward strand.
ATTCAATTTTGATTGAACTCAAAATTTAATGTCTATCGTAAAGCATTATAACAATACTAATAATCTATAGAAATAAATATGTTCACTGAAGACAAAAAGAAAGCAGATGAGTATTAAATTATTTAATTGTTCAACTAGAAATTGCATATAGAAAGGTACAAGAAATGGGTTCCTTAAAATTCAGGGTGCTACAAATTTGCATTTCCAACCAAGAGAAAAGTTTTCTAAATCTAAAATCTGCATGAGTACTGCTTTTACAACGAAAATACAGAAACGTCATACGGAAGATAACTATTGCATTAAAAAGTAATAAATAAACATGAACTTGATCTCGTTACAAAGATGTGCGATAGTTGTAGCTAAGAGAAGGGCAGCGGCCCCGAATTCTAAAATCTAAAGGGGCGACATTTAAGAAATATTTATTAAAGATTATGCGAATTTTCATGGAGAAAAGGTTTTATAATTGTATAATCAAATTCTGTCCTCATAGTAGTTTCGAATGTTATGAATATGAAGTGAATAAATACTTTCAAGCACTCTATCTTTACAATAAACACATAAAAGTCAATTCTTCCTTTCATGTAACCCTTGTGATCGTCTTACTATTCAGAAAATATTGAAGAGGCAAAGCAATATTCCCCTCTAACAAACGTCTGAAAAGCATAAAACAAGACAATGAGTCTTTTCTTTCATGCCTGGAGACCTACAAACACAGCCTGGGATTTTACTAGTTCGCATGTATGGTCAATAGTAATAGCAATGCAAAATTTATATTGTACAAAATAATCTAGTAACTAAATTAACATGGTAATAACTAACATAATTCCAATTATGTAACTAATTATACTATATGTTCATTTTGAATTCGTAAATTTGGGTTTGGATAGAGGATAGCATCAGCCTCATTTTCCCCAAGTTCAAAAGAAGTCTAGCATCGCTTCTGAAGATGTACAAGGGATTGCCCTGACTGTGGGTTTGACAACTGCGCTAGCAACCTGAGAGTTGTAGGCGGCGCAGATTCCATTCCTCCATGGGTGTATTTCTTCCTTCTGAATCATTAAGATTTCCTTGGGTGTGTATGTCCTTTTACTTGACGTTGCTTGGCGTAGCTACACCAAATATAGCCCCTGCACCATAAAACTAGACTCAACTAAGAAACCCTGGGAATATTTCTCTCTTCTGTTTCCGTAAAACGTTCCTCGTGTGTGTGTCCATTTATTTGACGTTGTTTCACGCAGCTTGCACTATTATGGCCCTTGCGCCCTGAAACCCAATCCAGCCAAACAACCCTGAGTGTATTTCTGTGTCAGTAAGGCTTTCCTAATGTATATCCATTTACTTGAAATTGTTTGGCACGGCTTGGACAATTATGGCCCTTGAGCCATAAAATTCAATTCAACCAGCCATCCTGGGTGTATTTCTCTCTTCAGTGTCAGTAAAGCTTTCCTTGTGTATGTAATGCCAATTACCTAACGCTGTTGGGCGCAGCTTGGCCAAATATGGCTCTTGCGCCAAAAAAACTCAAGCAACCTTCTGAAGATGTGCTATGTTAAATGTTATTCTAGTGTCTTCCCTCTCTGTATTTTAATAATCTTCGATCTCAAATTCACCTATTTGTGCTTCGCGCTATATCATTGGTCACGCTGTATGGTTCTTTGTTTAAATGAGGTCCATGCTAAATATCTCTCCATTTGCAATTTGATACGGCGGTGGGTCGTGACTTCTTACCAATCACCAGAGGTGAAAAGTCACCTTCACCTTCAGCGGTGGAGATGTTAGGGACCAGATGGGCAATGCTATTTCAGCACCACCTCTTAAGTAGGTGATAAAAGGCAGAGATTGTAGTCCATGAGAAGAGTGAGAACTATAATCCACTATAATTTTTTGATCGCATCTTTGTTTAAAATGACATACACTGCTTTTAATAGTTCTAGTAATATCTTATCTGAGTCCTATTACAGCCTATGAAAGGGAATTTTAGTGTAAGCAAGCAAACCAGACGGTATGCGAACGGTTTGTGCTGTTAAAATGTTATTGTATGATACATATTGGGGTTAAACTTAAAATGTAGTTTATCGCCGTTTTGGTAACGTTTGACGTTTAATCTAATTGGTGCTGATTATATCAATTCGGAATTTATTTTTTAGAGTTTTTATTGACGAAGTGTTGAAATCGCATTGGAAAAACAAGTTGGGGTATCCAATCCCCCAGCTTGTTGGACAATCCTGGAGGACAATGCTAGACCCAGGAGAAATAGGGGCGTTTACGAACAAGAGTCAGCAATAAGAAGATGCTAAGACAAGAAAAAATGTGTAGCTCAAAAATGTTTTAAACACACACTTATTCACTTGACCATATAAACACTCACTACGGCTTTGTCGCATTATCATTGATTTTTTTAACCAAAAAGAGGACACGACTGCAAATAGTTAACTATGGAGATTTAAGGATGCTGCGAACGAAAATAGAGCCTAATGTAGACAAATTGGTAGAACAAAAACAGCTCCTTCTACTCATTAGTGGTTATTTTTAATTTTACTGATTTGGTTCATATTAATTACCAATACTAGAGCGAGCAATCTAGTGTGTTTATGACAGTTTATTTCTTGTTTTATTTTTGATAAATATCTTTATCGTTTCAGTTACAACTTGTTGACTCAATTAGATTTTGAAATTCTAAAGCTAACACACAGCTATATAAATATTTTGGTGATATTCAAAATTTAGAAGAACAGCTATACCTGTAATTTATTATTAGTTAAAATTGTTTCCAGAGGGGGATCCGAAAAAAATTTTCTTTGAAAAGGGCCATTGAGCCATAAAAGTTTGGTAAACTATGGTCTAGAGTATATTGCTTTATCATAATACGTACTATATGTACCCACTAAATGACTTATAACTTCTTGACAGGTTAAAAACTAACCAAAGAAATCCTTCGCATAATCCTTGATAGATTTGCAACGATATGACCAGGGAATTAAAATAACTTTGTAATTTTACACACTAAAATAAAGTGGAACTATGCCTGTCATTATACTTTCATCTTAAAATATATTTTTTGTACCTTGGTAGAGGAAAAGGGTCAATGTCCAAATTCGCTGATTTTGAATTATGTCCTCATATTACTTTAAGGTAATGAAAGTCATTTTTGAAAAGTGAAAATCTCCTCAATACATTCTAAAATAATCAAAACATTGGAAAGTATATTTGTACACTATTAAAAATTAAAATTGCTAAATCAACCAACTGTTCAACTGCTCAATGTAAGAACTTGCAAAATTGACATTAGTCTTCCCCACCAAGATACAGATTTAAAAACAGAAGTTCAAATAATTTAAAAGTACCACGTATTTAAGTGATATTAAAATTGTTTAAATTAATTTTTAAATTTAAATTATAATAATTTACAACTCTAATGGTATCGTTCCACTAAGGATTTATACGTAAACCTAACCCCCCTCCTGAAATAAATACTTGGCCCTTGTTCTGCAAAATCTTCATCATACATTAAATTTTTAGTCATGTTCTACATTTGAATTAAAATGTTATTGGGGTGAATAAGTAGAATAGTGCTTCTTTACGTCTGGTAACTATCTTTCATTTGAAATAGAGGTAAAAACAAAAGATAATAAATAAAATTTTAAGCCCAATCTATTTTTAATCCATGATTTAAAATTGGGAAATTCATATTAAAAATGCAGTTCGTTGAGTTTTTATGGCACAAGGTCCATATTTAACTATGCTGGCCAGACATGACATACAATATCAAGTAATGGACATACACACAAGGAAAGATCTACTGACATAGAAGAGAGGAATACACCCAGGAAGGAATCGTACCTGTGCCGCCTACAACTCGCAGATTACTAGAACAATGGGCATACCCACTGAGTCAACCCCATTAAAGTTGTGACTGTATAAATAAGGGCGTAGCATAACCCATTGAGATTGATATCTAGGAATCAATATGAACTGAAATGAAAGAAAATGAGACAAACGTTAGAAGCAAACCACGTTAGAAATTCAGAGTGAACCCAGATTACTTTCAAGAACAATTTTTCTGAAAAGTTAATCAGGACTTACATTTAATTTTTAATTAGCATATATGCGTATTTATATAAGAAACGAACAAATAGAATCTTTAAATAACAAGTGTGCCTAGATGTTTGATTGGGGCGGGCTTTATGGCGCAAGAGCGATATTTGGCCAAGCTACACCGAATTTAAGACAGATCATGTCAAGCAATAGGGATGCCACACAAGTAAAGTTTTGATGGCAGAGTAGAGGTAAATACGCCCAGTAAGTATACACCCCTCGAAAAGACTGAATTTTCTTTGGACTAATAGTTTTAACAAATCAGAAGTAAGTTAAACTTCAACTCAACAAGGTTTGTTTTAAATTCTTACTCCAAACTTCAGCCTTTTCGCCATAAGTCTTTGTCTGGCAGCCTAATATAGTCTTGAAACAGAAGTCAAATATGAAACTATCTGTAATATTGTAACATCAGTAAGATAAGGGCAGCTATTGAAGTAGTTTGCTGTCATATCAGAAAGGCACATAGAAGAAATATAAAAGTGATCATGGTAACACTTTTATGTGCCCAGGATCATGTAACCAAAACATGTAGTAACATGAACCTTAGACTGCTTTCGTCTGCTGGGTAGAACCTAACCTTCCTCATCTGATTAGTCCAAAGGACGTGAGAAGAGGCCATTCATCGATTCATCATCTGATTGGTCAGTTGATTGTTCGTCTGATAGTAGACTGGCGATTTCACCACTTTTGTGGCCACTCTATAGAAATTCACATTCCCACACCTATTTTGTCATACGATGTTATATCGCCAAACGAGGCGATAAGATATCAAATCGGCCAACCAAGTCCACTTTTCAGAGCAGTCACGTGACTACTAGTCGGCATGTTGGTCGCACTCTTTGAAGCTCCTGTCAATAACAATGCTCAGTCTACTTATATTTCACGTCTATGAGTCTGACAAGCCAATTCGATAGATGGTTTTGCAGGTAGTCGTTTCCAGTGAGAACACGGAAACAAGCTACTCTTATATACAGAGTTAAGATTCAAATTTTTACAAGGTGCATTTGAATTTAATACAATATGCCAAAGCATAAAAAATTCAAAACAAAAAATGTTTCCTTCTCAATTTGCCTCTACAAATCTGAAGATAAAACTTCACTTTTAAGGAATTTGCGGGGTTTGTATCAATAAACTCAGTTTTATATAGTAGACTAAATAATCTTACCTTATCTCTCTGTTTTTCTTTCCGAGTTCTATTATAAGAAAACTCAAGATCAAAACCATGTAACCTCAATATCCGCGAAGATTTTCCACCACAGGCTATTAACGGTGTTAACGATACCTCGGATCAAAAAAGAAAACCGCGAAAGGCACTTGAACCCCTCCGGAAGCTGTGATCTCAACGCGTGGTATTAAGCTCCCCAAAATTGGCAACTTGCGGTTTCTAATCCTTCGCGCGCGAAACCGCCATCTCCTTGTTACTGCTGGGAAAACACATCGCAGTGGACGTGTGTATCCGTGATTGTGAGCAAAATGCGCACAATGCGATGAGTATAGATCCGCATTCATAAAAAGGGGATTTGTTATATACGTAACAATTAAATGCCCTGCGTTTTTCTCTTTGTTACCTCCTTGCGTAGGAGGTTTGAGATTGTGCGGTGCTTGAACTGTATATGGGTACGGCTGTTTTGAGTGTGGGAAAGCAGTGTTTGATTATGTCATGAGCATACCGCTTCCGTTTCAATCAAATTTTGATGTACGGTGAGTTGAAAAGATTGATATCAGTCGCTAGGTTCCTTCATATGCAATCAAGAATCCAGTTCCAAATTAGATGATGGGCTCCTCGTTAAATAAAAATATGTATTCCAAGTATCCATTGTACAAGTAATACAAATATGTTTTTCTCTAAGCATTTGTACGTAGGGGCTGGTGCACGTTAAATCTGTCGTGGCATCAAATGTCCTCACTTTGGCATGACGTGGAAGCTTGGAGAACCAGCTCAGGTGTTGACCTCGTCATCTGACCGTGGTTCATAATTACGTGGTGTTGTCCTCAGATCTTTCCCTTCGGGATTGATCCCGGATCATCGCCAATAGCCCGTTGTGTTCCTCGTGTACGATGTTAATTCAACATCATTGGTAAGGCTTTGTTATAATACTAGCAAATCCGTGCATAGCATATGTGCTAAACTTTTTTAATTGCTTAGATCTACTAATGACAAAGTGTCATTACTCACATTTCATATCTTATTTCAATCCATTTGTAAAGAACATAGCATCCATATTCACATAAATGGATTCCATACCTCGAAATGAAATAAAATTATCCAAAAATATATAACAGAATTTGGTATATTTTACTGGTGCAATTCTTATTTCCAATAGAATATATGTCAAAAAGCACACCTCGGTTATGTTTCCACAATTAGATTCTGAACGTCATTTTCATCCCATTCCCTTGTTTAAAGGCGATTAGGCATTTTTTGACTCTAAACCTATTTTCGCTCATATTTTCTTTCCTGCCATCCAAATTTCTCATTGCTTTGTGTAATCAGACTGCTGAAGAATTTCAATATAGTGGTGTGTCGTTTTAGCAATATTATGTAGCTCTCTACCTCAAATCATGCATGTTTAAACAAAGCAGCAAAATTGCTGAATGAATCCCGTAACGGTCATATTTTATATTGTTGTTGCCATTCGAAAATAAACAAATAACGTCAATTTCGATGCCACGTACTTTAATAAAATGTATGCATATATAGATAAACGGCTCTAGAAGTTATCAGGGAACTTAATTTTGTTAAGTAAAAGTCATTATATTGTCATGAATAAATTATTATTAATATGAATAGAAGTCATTTCTATTGACTTTCAGTCCACAATCCAGGCAATTACACCTGCCTCTTGTAGTTGCTCAGCATAAATTTCCAGTACCAAATTGCAATAAATTCTTTTATGGTCAGGGGCCGACATATCACACTGCAGTGCACCATCAGTCAATGTTGTATCCAAGACAAAGAATTGACGAATGGCTTAACTAAGACTGGTTCTGAATTACCCCAGCCATGTCCTCTCATTGAATACCATGCAGCGAAAAGGATCATAAATACAAAAACCAAACATTCAAGACTTAATATTTACGAAGATATAACTAAAGAGAAAGACTGGAATTCCATGCCAAGGTCTCAGTTGCCATAGGATCTATGGAGAGCTATATAAGTTCCTTGTTTTCATGTTCTCATTGGACATGACAACCTGTAAAATCATCTCTACCTAATTAGCTTGTCAGACTTTCCAAAAAATTAAGCCATATACACCAGGAATATTCTGCGAAAAGTTCGCGATAATACACGAATTAGGCATCACAACTTGCACCCTTATTGAAAACTGATTACAGTCTTGAAATATAACCTCAGACTGTAAGAAAAATAATAAAAAAAGATGTCTTCAACGGGCATGTTACACGTAAGAACCCTCATTAGCAAACTTAACTGAAAAAAGCGTCTAAACATCTGAGAGGTCATTAAAGCAAAAGCAGGTTCAACTTACCATTAAATGATGAAACATGGGGGAAATAACATTTAATGAAATATTTTTCACCGTACGGAGACTTTTTTTGCTTCATATTGCCACTTTTTTGTGTTATGGTGAATTATGCGTTAAATTATATTAATATTTTTGTTTTAATGTAATAGAAACTTTCTATGAAATTATGCTCATCTGTTTTACCATTTTTATTTCTTCAATATTTATATTCTGCAAATAATAACGCAATTTATTTCAAATAGTAAGGGCGTACGGAAATTTTTTTTACTCACTGTATATGCGCATTTTATTTGCATGAGGATCCGTCTTCATATCTATTTAGAAGTTATTTTCAAAATTTCAAATAGCAACACCCACTTTTAACGTTATTAAAATATTTCCCACATCACAATTACGTTAAATATAAATTTTTGTGCAAATCTGACTATAATTGCCGAAGATATAGGCGAAAAGCAATTCGGGGTCCATCTCAATATGTAGAATCATTAAATAAAGATCTCGTGTGTAAAATGTTTTAGCATATTTCCTGATCTCTCTGCGTGGTTCTTCAGTCACTTTGACTTTTAGGTTTTATTTTCATTAATACAAATGCATCTTTAGGTGAAATATTGAACAGTATTTCAAAAAATACCGAAAATGGCATAATTTAAAGTTGAACAATGAAACAAATATGTTTTTTGGGAGCAATAAAAACAACGAAGGAGTTTACTTTGATTAAAATATTTCTTGTGTGTTAATAAAAGTGTCAAATAATTTTTCAATTATTTGACACTGCGAATGCATGATCGTACTTATTACTTTTTGGATACGGTAATCAAACTACACACAAAGTCTTGATGGCGTCTTACGAATGCCGAGTGGCACAAGATGATACCAAAGCTGATCACTAAAAGTAGCTCCGGTCAAATCAATATACAATTTGATCATTGCGCGATTATTTTTCACGTTGGCGTAGTGTGGAAGTTTGGAGAGTGGGGTGGCAGCTCAGGTGTTGACTTCGTCATCTGACCGTGGTTCAAATTATGAGGTGTTATTCCCTAGGATCCTTCCCTTCGAGATGGATATCGGACCGTCACTAATAATTCGTTAAATTGTTCCAGTGCGACGTAAATTCAACTACCTACCTATCCAATTATTTGTGATTGCGTTGAATTTTACTGCATTTCTAGACTACAGGTGGGATTCACTGCAGATTCAAATGTATATATACATTTTATCCTATTTAGTAATAAACCCATATTCAGAAAGAAAAGAAGATAAACTATATAAGAAACTGTTTAAGTATTTATTGACTTGTAACACACGGTTAATTTGTCCTATAATTTGGTCACTGTACAGCAGATTATGTTTAAAAGTGTTAAGCAGTGAGATTATCCTTTGGAATAGTATTGTTGAAATAGCCAAATCGCAATAAAATATTTTATCCATCACTTAATACATCACGACTGGATATACCAGTAGTGAATTGCAGATATTAATTAATAACCTGTTTTTCCAAACAATATTGCAGAAATTTGAAAGTTGATTGAAGTAGCTATATTATTTTTAGTAATCATGAAACAAAGAAATAGTCTTCTTGTATTTAGATGAACTCGCCTTGTTCTAAACTGCACTGTCTGTCTACCTAGAGAACAGCTCCAGCATAAAGTCTGCTGTTGCCATAGAAACGGATCTTATCCCATTTTCCTTAGGGGACGCTTGAAGAAATGTATTCAAGTTTGTCTCACATTGGGGCACTTGATGGTAAATTTGGAAATATATTTGTTTCGTTTTTTACTCGTCACCAAGAAGATCAAAACTAGTAAACTACCGCTGTCGACGGTTTTGAAAAAAACAATGAAATTATATCATTTCAAAGAGTCACCCCTACTCAAAATGAACAAGTCCTCTTTCTATAGCGACCACCACCACCCAGACTTTGTTTCGGGAACTGTTCTCGTGGTAGACAGACAGAATACTTGTGAGGCACAGGCTTGATAAAATTCAGAATATGTATGATTTATTCTGATTCTCAACAAAACGATTAATTCTGTAACTGCCTTTGCTTAGGGCTTCCTAGTACAAACTTTCCTCCTAAAACTTCTTTCTAAGGTAAGGACTAGTTGCAAGTCAAAGTCAGGCTCTGTGATAATTTTGCATCTGAAATTGATAGTTCTGACCATTTGTACATAGCCCATCAGCGTATTACACAAATAGGAAGGATATACGATACAAGTTTAAGGCTAGTTTATGGCTGAAGGACAAGGTGCTCCATCATACTGAAAAATGTCATACCATGCGTCACCAAACTTGTCTCTGTAGACAGTTTCAGAAGGCAATGAAGGATCTGTATGTATTACGCAGTACTAAATGTACGATTCAGGAAATGATCCATCCTCTCACAACATTAATCATCAGGGGAAGAAGTTTCACAATTCTTGTAATTTAAGAATTTTAGTTTGCTTTCATTTTGTATCATTTATATCAGTAATTCTAAGCCTTTGTGAGACCACAGCTTGGTAAATTCTCTTTTTATAAGAACCAGTCCCAACAAATTTACACTTAAATACCCCCTCCCTTTCCGATTTTTTTAAAGTTCATACATTAAACTAACATAAGTATTAATAATAAACTATAACATAATCACAAAGAGTATTCACTTATGTATACGGTGCGCATGTTGACAAATATAAAATTACATTTACACCAAAATTAAACAAAGTCGCTTGTCTCTTATTCATATTAACATTTAAATTTAGACTTTTGCTTTTAAAAATTATTCGAGTTACGAAACAAACACACAGTGCAATCCGAAGTTGCAAAAAAACAGTATACAGTATTACTAGATTTGAGAACTGGATGCAGACTGCCTTGATATTCAATTTCAGTGGAAAAATTTTCTTTATTCTTCCTTGCTGATTTATCAGCGACCTTTGCTATAGATGAGACCTTTTCTATAGATTTGCTTTAGACGTTCTGGGTCTGAGCTTTTTGATACATTCATGAATACTATTCTCCTCAAAATATTTTCCCTATAAAATATTTATTCTTAAAAATGCTTAGAAAACTAAAATGACCGAATTCCAGAACCTCTCACTGCCCTGTGGTTGAGAAACACTGATTTCTGCCAAAAAATTTAATAATTAGCAAAGGCACAAGGCAATGTGTTGAGAGATATAGATATTTTGATTATGTGTAGGTGTTGGGGAATAATAACGCCTTTTTAAGGGAGCAATAAGAGACTATTATGTATTGAAACTTACACGGATAGTAATGCTCTCATCAAAATATATGTCCCAGTTTTAAAAGGATCAGCTCCAACTGTGTTAAAACTGATAGGTTTTATAATTGCCTACCGTGCTATTTTCGAAATAATAAAAATTAAATGAAAGCTCTGAATATCATAAAATTAAATCATCATGAACAGCTGAGGTCCAGTTCTGAAAATCTTACTTAGGGCAACTCAAACTTAGAACGAAAACAGTATCGGAGCCAGGATTTTATTCCGGTGGAGGCCTAAAGCTAAAACTTGACTTTTTATTGCGAAGTTAATAGCACCGTTTAGGGATGGATCTTTTAGGTTATTTTTCGTTGAGTTGTGAACATAAAAAGCGACATTTCTCCGTCAATATACGAATAACTTTACAATGCTTGTTCCGCAAATATTTATGAAGTAAATTACATTAAATAGAATAAAGCAAACAATCACACTGTTCCTGGAAATTCATTCCTTACTTCTGTGCCTGCAAGGAAATGATTCGTTATGTAGATATTTGAATATGTGTGAAGATGGTTCAGCGTGAAGGTGGGTATTTTAATTAACGTCGCACGGGAGCAACACAACGGGCTATTGGTGACGGTTCGGGATCAAACCCGAAAGGAAAGATCCGAGGACAACACCACGTAATTTGGAAGCATGGTCAGATGACGAGGTCACACCTGAGCTGGCACCCCACGCTCCAAACTTCCACCCCACGCCAACGTGAGTACATTTGAGGTCACGACAGATTCAACGTGCACCAGCCTCCTTTGAACACGACGGTCTTTGGTTGGATTCGAATTCGCAACCCTTCGATTGCTAATCCATTACTCTTCCAACCGGGCCCCGATTCAGCGGGAAAAAAATAACAGTATCCACATCATTGCTTTCATACTTTTTCGTTGTTATCGTATTTAATCTGGACAAGCTAGACCAAGTTCGTGAATTCATGCACCTCCAAAAACTCCAAGAGGAGCAGTGGATTAACATACAGATCCTCCCTGGATAGCCTCAGACATGCAAGGTGACCAGGAGAGGCTTGCTCCATATTATATGAAGGTTGGGAAAACTTTAATACAATGAGCAAATGAAATTATTCATACCTCGTAATGAATACTAAGCAATGAAACTATTATGTAATAGATTGAATATCTTACAAGAGAAAATCTATTTGTCTGAAGCAGAAAAACTCTCAAACGTCGAGCTCTGGCGTCATAAAATTTGCAATTTTTTTCTTTCTAGAAACAATTTTCAGCTCGATACGTCGCTTTCCTTTGAACCAAAGAAGTAAAATTGAATATTAATACATGACGCAAGAAGGGTCCAATTTTTAATCAAATTCGAATCAACGTGAAACGCCAATATCCATCACGAGTCGAGCAATCGGATGAGAAGGTACGTTAACACGTGAAACGAATTAGGCTCATTTACACCTGTGCGTCTGTCCGAATCCCCTTTCCCTATTCCGATCCGTCTAACCAATGAACGACTAGAAGGAAATGATTAAACTTGTCAATCATTCCCGTTCTCGTTGCTCATTGATTCGACGGATCCAAAAATGGAGTGCTGATACGGACAAGCGGACAAGTGTATATGAGCCTAAGTTCCAAACGCTGTTTGATGACGCAGTGAAACTGTCCAAGAAGGCGTGATTTGATTTGTCAGAAGTAGCAAAAACTATCAGGCGAAGCCATGTAGTAAATCCAGTTAATTCATAAAATAATAATTATTTTACGAAAAAAGTATTAATTAATTTGCTTGAAGAATATTTAAGAGCGTTTCATGTATCTATAGTATTTTATTTCTAGATATATTTTGTAAGCCAGAAACAGACAGTTTCAAGGGAGGCTTGGAATCTCTGAGATTCCTCTTTTGTAGGACTACTGCACAAAAGTAACACCGAGTCCCTTACTGAAGTGAAGAAAGAAATAGTTAGAACCACACACAAGTAAAAAGTTCGTATTTAAAAACAGAGCATTCAAAGTCAAAGAAAATAGCAAGCTGGCTGTATTAGTGCATACGAATGTTGCAATCCTCATTTCGTTGCAACACTCTTAAAAAGCTCGGGAATTTAGTCTCCCCATATACACATCGCAACACCTCGTAAAATCATGTTAGTTTATGCAAAGCTCTGAGAACCATGTTGTTAATCTTCAAGAATGAATGAGGCAGTCTTCACGATAACAAATTACACGCGGGAAATTAGCTCTGGTTCATTCGTGGCTCATAAATTTAATCTGATGCATTCTCGTGCATAGTAGATTTTGAATTCTAGGAGGAAACGCTTTGCTAACGCTTTAGATAAAAGCACGCTTTTGTGAAGAGTTGAATTACGACGCTTCAAAAAGTACCAAGTTTTATAACTTCTGGTTTCTAAGAAGGCGCTTTGTGAGCTTAACAGATAGCACCTTCTCAACTCATGGCGTTTGCCCAGAACCCTGTGGCATTTCCAATATTGTGATTATCAGTTTGAATACATCGAGAGAGAAATTTTCCTACTTTCAAAAAGCAATAGAGTAAAACATTACTACAGTTCAAGGTATCCGGACAGCAGTGATAAGTGATATTTTTCAGTAACAGTATGAATAGTCTTGACCCCGTACTACAGTATGTATGAGTGCCATGGAGGGACATTCATGATGATCCGAGACATCTTTTGGATATATTTTGCAGGAAGGACATCATGAAACTAATTTAATTTTGATCCGGGGAAAAAATCTCAGGATAGCAATTTTCAAGTTTTAAAAATTTTCCAAAATAATAACGGTTTATCCACTATTCAAGACGTCATGTTAGCTTAAACTTTCAAGTATTACGCACGCATTCAAACAATCAGAAATTCGTTTGGTCCTCCTGAATATTTAGTTTCTTGTGTTTTTTCTTCCTGTGGCTTATCATTACGTTGCCCTGAGCTCACCTATTGTATTTTTCGGGATCGAAACGAAGCGTATATACTCTTTCATTCAAGTGATTCATTTTGGGGCCATCTTGGCTTAGTGAATATGTCAACTGGGCTAGCACCATTCGAGTTGTAGGCGGCGCAGATTCGATTCCTGTCAGGTACATTCCTTCCTGGTTGTATTTCTCTCTCTTCTGTGTCAGTAAAACTCTCATTGTGTGTGTATCTATTACTTGTTATTGTATGTCTTGAACTAAATCTGACTCCTACAGAGATGGCTCCCAGATCTTAGGATCAATAGCTGACGCTTTCTACCCATGTAAAAATGGGCTAAGAAAGAAATGATTCGTGCGTTTTTGTCTTGTTATTCACAGAGGGGATTTGGTAAATATGCACTGTAGAAGATGATAGATATGGTGATACTGACGATTATTTCTTTAATACGAAGTATCGATATAACGAATATGATTTGATGATAATAAAAAGAAACATATCAATTACACATTTAGGTTTCCGAGGTACACTCGAAAACTTTAGGGTTCATGACCTATATCCAATAACAATAGGACCCGAAGGTTGGAGGAACCTATGGAACCTTTGGATCTTGTCCAATCCCTTCCCATTCAGAGATACACCTTGCACATAGATGGATTCTTCACTTGTTTTAACAATAGATCTAATTCCTCTTTCTTTCCCAATAATATATCCCTTCCATCAAGATCTGATCAGTTTTTCTAATGACGAGATACCTCGTCGACACAACCATCAGGAAGGTTAATGGTGTTTGTGGGAACCTTCATTAGACTCTTCTCCCTTGTTCCATGTTTCCTGGAGAAATTAACAGTCCCGATAATATGCGAAGTGGGTCCTTGCGCATGGTCTATTATTCTCTGTTGGGTTTTATCGATTGAAGACAGAGTTTTATATATTAAAAATAAATTTTATTACGTAGCCAAGTCTTATAGTTTAAAACATACATTTTAGAAAACAAGAAGTCTGATCAGCCCATGATCCCCAATCTTTCTTCACTTTTATACATTCAAAGATTTACATTCTTCAAATTTATGTGCCCCACACGGCACTATAATTGGAGGTTTGAGACCGATTCCAACATGCGGCCCCATCGGTTGTAAAACCTCAGCAGATGTATTACAATTCAACATATATATATACATAAATCTAACAAAATATTTTTCTAATAATATTTTTAAATTTATTTAACAATAAAGGCTTTGTTAAAAAGTCAGCCAAATTATTTTCCGATGAAATATAATTTACGTTAAATAGTTCATCTTTTATTAATTTACGAATAAATTTGTACTTGATATCAATATGTTTAGTTTTCTGATTTTCCTGACTATTTTTTGAAAAATAGATAGCAGATTGATTATCACAATATACTTGGGGTCTTATGTAATCACACAAACTTAATTCATTTATAATTCTACTAAACCAAATAACTTCTTTAGTGCAATCGGTTAGTGCAATAAATTCAGATTCCATTGAGCTAAGAGCTATGCACTTTTGTTTAGAAGATTTCCATGATATTGGGATGTTACCCAAATAAATTAAATAGCCACTGCTTGAATGTCTGTTTGTGAGACCACATCCCCAATTTGCATCAGAAAAAGCAATCAAATTTGAACTTTCTACATTGGAAAGATTTATTTTAAAATCCTTTGTAAGAAAAACATAGTTCATAATATCAACAACGTAAGACCAGTGTTTGTAAGTATAACCATTACAAAACTGAGACATTATATTAACGGCAAATGCAATATCTGGTCTGGATCTATCTGACAAAAACGATAAACATCCTATTAAGGAACGATAGGGAAATTTCCTCATTAAATCATTTTCAATTATTTCTTCCTCTTTAACCTTATCAGGTAAGTTACAACCAATTTTAAAAGGTAAATTCACAAAACTTTTAGGAAGATCTTTGAATTTTGACATTAATTTTTCAATGTAGGTAATTTGATGTAAATAAATCGAATTTTCAATCTCTTGAAAGTTTACGCCTAACAAATATTTAGTTTTACCTAGGACTGTAAGATCCAATTTTTTGTCCAATAATTCGATTACGTCATTTATCAAATGTTCTCTTTTTGAAAACAAAACCATATCATCTACATAAACAATTAAAATTACATCTTTAAATTTGTAGACACAATTACACCAATTTAACTGAGAAAATCCTAATTTAGTTAAAATACCGTCTAATTCCAAATTCCATTCTCTACCACTTTGATGCAGACCATATATAGCCTTTTCCAATAGACATACTTTGTTTTCGGATCCTTTCAGCACAAATCCTTTTGGCTGTTTCATGTATATAGTATCCTTAAGGTGTCCATATAAATATGCACTTTTCACGTCAACTTGACAGTGATACCAACCCAACATAGAAATCAATAGTACAAACAATAATTTAACAATAGAAAAATTCACAACTGGTGAAAAAATATCTTTAAAATCAATGCCGGGTTTTTGCTTAAAACCTTGAGCAACAAGACGAGCTTTATACCTCTTAGGTATATTGTTTTCGTCCATTTTTATGCTGTACACCCACTTACTTCCAATTATGGTTGTATTTGGGGGTGTGTCCACTAATTTCCATACTTGCCTATCCTTCATTATCTGAATTTCTTCATTCATGGCAGTATTCCATTTAATTTTATCCTTACTTGCTTGCGTTTCTTCATAACTTTTGGGGATTTCGACATTGTAACACTGATCATACATGTCGTACAGCTGTTGGTCTAAAAAATTAGATTCATCACTAGAAGTAGATGGCACATTAGAAATATCCACATTAGGATGTTCAGTTTCTGGCTTAAAATTGAAATTTACAGGATCAAACCTAATCTTATTTTTAGTACAGTACTTTTTAATATCATTTAAAGATCTCATTCTCAAATTTTCAGGAGAATAATAGTATACATCTATCCTATTGCTTTTATTTCTAGGTTTTTCGATTCTTCGCCAATTTGAAATGTTAAGACATTTTAAGTTCTCAGTTTTAACCAAATCTTTAGAATCTAAAACTCGAGTTTCACTTTCCGATTTTACTTTTATATTTTCATTTGATTGATAAATAGGAATATTAGAATTAAGATCGAAAGAAACGTACTCAAAGTTTTTACCAAATAGTACATCAACAGCTTTCTTACTTTCGTCGATATGAACATGGACTGTTTCAACTATTCTCTTCTCGTTTGGTACATATATTCTGTAACCTTTAGTTTTCAAACCATATCCTGTCAAAATACCAAGTTTAGCTCTGGGTTGTAATTTATTTCTCTGTATTTTAGGAATATGAACATATGCCAAAGAGCCAAAAATTCTAAAATGTTTTACTGATGGTTTGAAACCAGTCCATATTTCGTTAGGAGATATACCCTCAGTTAATTTGTGTTCGCATCTATTTTTAGTATGAATAAATGCTAAAAGTGCTTCTGACCAAAATTGTGGTTGTAAACCACTGTCTTGAAGCATAGCTCTGACACAATCCATGGCTGTTCTATTGAACCTTTCTGCAATGCCATTTTGTTCAGGGGTATAAGTTGAAGTTCTTTCGATTTTTATTCCTAGATCATTTAAAAACTTTTTAAATTCTTTGTGACAAAATTCTAAACCATTGTCAGTTCGGACACATTTTAACTTAACATTTAGCTGTCTTTCAGCTTTAACCAAGTATTTTTTAAAGTAATCAAAAACTTCATTCTTATTTCGAATAATATAAACAGTTACTTTACGTGAAAAATCATCAATAATAGATAAAAAGTATTTGTTTCCACCTAGAGAGTTAACTGGAGCAGGACCCCACAAATCCATATGGATCCTTTCCAAAACATTTTTAGTTTTCCTTTCGTACATATAGTTTCTTTTTAAGGATATTCTAGTGGATTTAGCAATAGCACAAATCTTACAATTTTTATCTATATTTTTACAATTAAGTTTTTCAATTCCTTTTACACAATTAATTTTACTCATATTTTCAATTAAGGGCATGTTAACATGACAAAACCTACGGTGGGCTTTTTCTAGATCTAAACCAGTTACATATGTATAATTTTTAATCTTGGGATAACCTTTTAAGATATACAATTTTCCAATTCTGGGAACAGTAAACAAATATTTATTATAACTATTATAAATAATCATTTTGTTATTTCCCCATTTAATTTGGTTTCCCACAAGGTCAATACGAGCACCACTAATTAAATTTCTTCTCATATTAGGTGAGTATAAAACATCTTTCAAAGTTAAATCAAAATTTCGGTTTCTATCTAAAACTGTAAATTGAATATCACCCATACCTAATACTTCCGAGGTGCTGTCCTTGTCTCCGACTAGGATCTTCTGTGGTGGTAGTTTTCTGAATGTCGTAAACATATCGCGTTCTTTACAGAAGTGAGCAGTTGCAGCTGAATCAATGAGAAATTCCCTCGGTCTTTCATTTGGAAAATTTGAAACTGCATAGGCACGTTGAAGATCAGTTTTTGGATTGTCCTCCATATAAAATAATTCACCACCAGGTTTCTGCAGATTGCATTTCTTGAAGCACTTCGATTCGTAATGTCCCGACTTTTTGCAGTAGTTGCAGAATGGTCGCGGCCCCATACGACAAACTGTCGACTTTCTTGGGCTTGAAGGAATTAATTCAGGGTCCAGTACGCATCTGCTGTGATCAGGAGTAGACGCCCGTGTCTCCTTGTATCTAGATGACTTGTTTCTTGTAGCATAAGCATCGGCCACGATACTTAATTTTGTGTCTTCGTCCTTCCGCTTCAGGTCGATCCGGCTGGATTCTGTTATTAAATGTTTAGACAAATTGTCTAGCGTGAACTCGCTGTCATCCATCCTGTATAGCAGTTGTACCAGATTATCGTATTCGTGAGGCAAATGTCTTATTAGTTGAAAGCAAACTAAGAGGTCTGGGATTTCGAATCCACCTTCTTTTATCTGTAACAGCTTCTCATGCACTCGTTTGCAGAAGAGTCCAATGGATTCGTCCTCCGGCTGGTAGCGGATTGAAAAGAACTCGTCCACAAGGCCTGCCAATCGTGCTCTAGATGCTGGTTCAAAGTTGGTCTTTAATATATCCCAGGCTTCCTTACCATCCTCAGTAGATGAAATTAAGACTTGATATTTTCTGTCTATGCCCTGGTAGATAGTTGTGTATGTCCTCTGTTTCCTATAACGATAGTCTCTTTTTTCTTGTTCTGGAGCATCTTCCAATAATAGAGGTTCCGTTTTAGTGATAAATTCCCAGCAGTTCCGGTCCATTAGCAATACCTTCATGTCCGTCTTCCACGTGGCATAGTTGAAATCCGATAACTTCGGGAAGGAAAACATGGACATTTCTTGAATACCCATCATACTGGAAACCGGTAGTGGCAGAATTCAGGTTCAGCTTAAGGTCTGAGGCCCATAACCAATTGTTGGGTTTTATCGATTGAAGACAGAGTTTTATATATTAAAAATAAATTTTATTACGTAGCCAAGTCTTATAGTTTAAAACATACATTTTAGAAAACAAGAAGTCTGATCAGCCCATGATCCCCAATCTTTCTTCACTTTTATACATTCAAAGATTTACATTCTTCAAATTTATGTGCCCCACACGGCACTATAATTGGAGGTTTGAGACCGATTCCAACATTCTCTCCTCATTTTGCCGTCTTCGTAAGAGTGCCATCAAGCTCTAGACAGCGTTTAGATGATCCATAGAGTTGCAAGGATTGGGCACGATTTCACATTTTGTTTTTCCTCTTATAGTATTTATTATGGTATCTCATGGTGATGAGGACTCTAAAAGTACAGGAGAAAGCTCTTTCTAAAAGTCTTTAAGGCAGTTTTGACTTCCCTGATTTTTATCTATGAGAGGATTTTTCAATGTAAACATAAACAAACATTTACTTTTTTGACAATAAAAGAGAAACCTTGTAGTCCTCGAACGGGACTGATGTTTATATCTTACCCTCAAATTTTCATTTTGTACTCATTTTAGAATTCGGTATCATGTAAAATTCACAAGCACAAGCCCTGGAATTTGAGCACCGAATCAGAGAAGGAAACGAGCGAAAAAGTGAACAAGAGTGGCATGAACCATAGAAAAATCCTGGATGCCAACCTGCACAATGATTGATGATTTGCTGGTTTTATTGGAAATGAATTGATGATTTCAAACAATACGTTTTTATTTCATTCATGTGGCACTTATTTTACGATAATTAAGAAAAACATTATGTATTCCCGAACGGGAAAGAAATGTTTACATCTTACCTTTAAATTTCGGTATTGTACTCATTAGAATTCGGTATCATGTATCATCTGCAAGCAAAGCCTAGAATTTCAACACTGAACCAAAGAAGGAGGACGAGTGTAAAAATAAACCGGAAAGGTACGAATCAGAAAAATTCTGTATTCCAGCCTTTACAAAGATTGATCATTTGCTGATTTTATTAAATGATTGATTTCAAAAATGCGTTTTTATTTTATTCGTGACATTTGTTTTTTAACAATTAAGGAAAAAATGGTGTATTCTGGAACGGGATAAGGATGCTACCCTTAAATTTCGGTATCATGCACCATCCATTGGCAAACCCTAGAATTTGAGCACCTAACAAAAGAAGGGGACGAGCGAGAAAATGAACAAGAGCGGAACGAACCAAAAATAAAAAACCTTTAACTAGACAGTCGAACTAAAACAAACCACTACCTATATGTTTTCCTTACGTGTTGAAAAGCGTTAAAAGAAAAACCAAAACACTTCCTGTCAAATTTACCAAGAACAAATGAGAATTATGGCCATAAGCGATGCAGTGGGGGAATGCAATTGTACCTGTTTAGCGGTCCCTTTGTGGGGCATAATTACAACGCGGTCTGAGTTGCGCTTTTTTGCGCTCCGTTGCTCTTCCGAAAAACATCCCCCCGCCCCTGGTGGCTCGGTCCGAGTTTTAAAGCTAGAGTTCGTGTCCGGGGGGCCGAGCGAGCTCGTGCACGAACTGTCCCTCGTGTAATTAGTGCAGGAAGAGGGTGCGTGCCACAGACGCAACTCGGACGCCATGCCGTAACGGGGCGTTTGACGCCGCGTGTAATTGCTGTGTTACATGGACAGCGGAAAACAACAGGAAAAGGCAAATGGAGCCTACGAGAGAGAAGTCTGTGGTGAGATGTGGGGTTTACCGAGTAATAGGCATTGACTTTTCCTGTCGCTATCAGATACAGTAACCTCTCAGTATATCGCCCTTCTTGAAGGACAAGGAAAAGGCGCGATATACTGAGGATTTGATTTGCCTCTACAAGGTCATTTTTGCTACACGAGGCCTAATTAGACCGAAACCTACGCATCTTGACCACCCTGGTGGTTGTCTTGAAGATTCAATTAATCAATTTTGCTACTGATTTGAATCGTCTTCAATGTCACTTTTGCTAATGACGAGATCGTCATTAGCAAAACTGAGCAGACCTCGATGGATGAAATATCCAGTCATTAGAAAAACTGATCAGAGATTTTTAATGATTTTGATCTCGTCATCAAAAAAATCGGCAATATCTTGATCACGAGATATCTCGTCATTAGCAAAATTGGTCAGAACTTTATGGATGAGTTATCTCGTCGAAATCACTTCCTGACTGACGAAGACTCGTCTTCCGTTGACTCGACGAAGCATCTCGTTATTAGCATAACTGACCAGATCTTGATGGACGAGGTATCTCGTCATTAGCGTAAATGACCAGGTCTTGATGGACGAGGTATCTCGTCATTAGCGTAGATGACCAGGTCTTGATGGACGAGATATCTCGTCATTAGCATAACTGACCAGATCTTGATGGACGAGGTATATCGTCATTAGCGTAAATGACCAGGTCTTGATGGACGAGATATCTCATCATTAGCATAACTGACCAGATCTTGATGGACGAGGTATCTCGTCATTAGCGTAAATGACCAGGTCTTGATGGACGAGATATCTCGTCATTAGCATAACTGACCAGATCTTGATGGACGAGGTATCTCGTCATTAGCGTAAATGACCAGGTCTTGATGGACGAGATATCTCGTCATTAGCATAACTGACCAGATCTTGATGGACGAGGTATCTCGTCAATAGCGTAAATGACCAGGTCTTGATGGACGAGATATCTCGTCATTAGCATAAATGAACAGGTCTTGATAGACGAGATATCTTGTCATTAGAAAAAACTGACAAGATCTTGATGTCTTCATTATAAGAAAAAGCAACAGTATCGTTATGACAAGATATCTCACCATTATCAAACTTCATCAGATTTTGATGGGTGAGATATATCGTCGAAACTACTTGGAGGGTTAAATGCGATATCCTTAGGGAGCGATGTAACGAGAGTCAAGAAAAACGTACTTATAGAAATAAAAAGGCTAAAATTATACGTTAAATTAAGAAGTTTTTGTTTAAAACTTTTAGCAGTTGATTTTATATTGTTTATATCCGTTTGTTGTCATTCGCCAATATACAAATAATTTCTGTGCCACGTACGTGAGTGAAATATCTATATGTAAAACTGAAAATTAAATACCAAATCGATGGTATAATTTTCTAAAATACAGTATAACCTTGCTTTTCAGAGGTAATGTAACTCGAAACCACCTCGGATTGCCAGAAATTCGGATAATATGGACTTAGCAACACAGCCTATACGAAATAGAGAAAAAATTATCTACTAAACACTACTGATACTGGAATATTCATAACGCTAATATAAAGAATAATCTATACTCGTATTTGTGTAATAGTATGTATTTACTGAGGAATGATACAATAAATCTGAATGTGAGTTAAGTACCTTTTAATCTCTCATGAAAAAGTACTTACGGTCTGTTTTGCAACACTTTTTCGCCTCTCTGAACAAAGCGTGCACTCCAAGCTTCATCTGAAGCTTAAAAAATCCAATCCCTAAAAGTATCCGATTCGGCTCCGAAAATACGCACACTCGGTTACTCAGTATTCGGATAATCAAGTTTTTGTGTTACGAAATAAGATAAAATATTTTTGAAAACAGAAATTCTTCTCGTCCTCCACTTTTGTACATCCAAATCTTTTTAACCCATTTAGTTTTTGATAGCTATTTGAAACAAGTCCTTTAAACTTCCAATCTAAACAAACAGATCAAGATTTAACACTACTGATGGTTGTCACAAGGTAGTATCATCTTATTAGCAAAACTGACCAGATCTTGATGGACGAGATATGTCGTCATTAAAAGAAAACTGACCAGATCTTGATCTCATCAGTATAAAAAAATCGTCAATATCTTGATGACGAGACAGCCATTTGCGAAATTGGTCAGATCTTGATGGATGAAATATCTCATCGAAACCACTTAGAGGTTTAATTTACTTTCGAAAGCGAAAATTCATCGGAATTTCATCGGAGAATTATAACCGAATGCTCTACGTAACGGGGGGTTACACTATTAGGGAAATATATCAGTGATACCCATTCTGGCCCCAGTAACACACAATTTTAGAAATATCGCCCAACCTAGTCTAATGTTTCATGGTTGGCTGGTTGGGTTTTATTGCGGTAAGTCCAATAATGGACAAGTTGCGCTACTAATTTTTCATGGAGTTTCACTCTATTAGAATTCATATCAAAGCCTCACATGGGAGGGGGTCGCGAGTGTAATGTTATCGGAACCTGAGGTCTAAGTATGACCTCAGGTTCCTGGTCATACCTAAGTATGACCAGGTCAGGACCTGGAGACAAAACTTACGTCATGCGCAGGCGCACTCCGTTTCTGTACAGAAAAGATGTCTGTACGCATGCACATTTCAGTCAATTAAGTGTCGCAAGACCGATGTTGGATCAAGGCTAAGACCCCTGTAAATGTGAAATGCTTTTGTTCATTATTACAGTGCAAAACCTATATTTCAATACTTAGAAAATAGACAATACCATTACAGTACAAAACCTAGATTTCTGTACTTAGAAAATAGGCTACGCATTACAGAACACAACCTAGATTTATATTTTAAGGTAACCCTGATATTTATCATGTGATAGCATTTGGACAGCGGAAGAAAAATCTTCCCAGGTTCTTCCGTCTGGTTTGTTTATTTACGCTCAAAAATCCCTCTGATAGCATAACTAAATTATTAATAAGTATATTACTTTCTATATCTAGCAAAGCCAATAACTTTCATTAAGAGTATTAATTGAGATGCACTTTTGAGCTGTGAGCTAAATTGAATAATGGAGTTCCGTTCTGAGTTTTTGTGAGATTATTAATGAGACAGATGTCTTTTTGAGTAGTCGAGATTTTTAATTGACTTATTATTCTGAGTATTTTGAGGTGTAACTATTCATAAACAATGAAGCGTGTCAAGGATATGTTTCAATGCGCATTCATTATTTACGATTAATCCGCAAAAGATAATAAGCTCTTGAAGTGCAATAAACGATTTCTAGAGCCCGTTGTATTCTTATCACAACTGGTTTTGCATCTGTCTGCAATAAAGTTATAATCAGTTTAATATTTGATCTCCGTAGTGTTGATATCTCACGAAATGCTGTTTAAAGGTTCATACTTTGGAAGTGAAATAAAACAAAGCTTAAATTTACTATTATGTCTCAGCTGAGTTTATACTATTGATAAATAAAGCTCTTATCACTAGCCATACAAGTAAATAATCACCATTGTGATATTAAAAACAATTTAGCATATAGTTTAAGGTTCCACATATAGTGAAAATAACTTGACATTTACAAAATCCCAAGTTATTTTCTTACAAATGGACTTTTTAAACGTGCGATCGCAAAATTAAAAAGAGCAAATTTGTTGGTACCATGAAAAATTCAATCGGTTCACTTGTCTGGCTCAAGGAACTTCAGGATCAACCAACGAATACTTTATTTTACATATCACGACATTCCTTCAAAAGGGACAAATTAAAATTCCAATTCAAATTTAATTTTTAAACAAACTTTTCAGTTCTTTCGTTGTCAATGATTCTATATAAATCACCAAAATCTTTGTATTTGTAACTACCCTCCCAATTTTAAGCGTGATAGCTGACGAAAGCGAAAACGAGCAGTCAAAACAAGAGCGAGAAAAATATAACTCGAAAACATATAAGTTTTAAAAAACAAACTGTTTTATTTTAATGTTGTTCCCAGTGAGCATCTTCAAAAATGAGTGAGTTAATCAGTGAAGGTAGGTAAGTAGTTAATTAACGTCGCACTAGAGCAACACTACATACTATTGGCGACGGTCCGGGATCAATCCCCAAGAGAAAGATCCGAGTTCATCACATGAAAGAATCGTATGAAAAATCTACAAGTTTTCTGGAAGTAAATTATGTATGTCCTAAGAAAAATACTATATTTTTATTCATATTAATGAATTTATTTGAGTTCAATATAAACGGAGAAATAAAATATCTACCAAATAAATTAGGAAAACTCAAAAGTGCTTAAAATTTACCTGTATTACTTTTATATAAGTCGGTCGTGAAGCAGCATTGTTTTTTGTTTCTGCAAATTTAGATTCTCCTGAATCACCGTAACTGACTGAAAAGAAACTGCAACATTTTCGCAATTGCGTGATTATTCGAGTTCCATTTATCAGGAAAGTTAACAACAATAAAAGACAGTTGGGGTAAAGAGAAACAAAACATACAACCAAAGAACTGCGCAGTGCTTTCTTGTACGTTCACCTTTTATTTGTTTTTATTACTTCTCTTGTTAATTGAAATAACTCGCAAAAGTAACCAACCGATACTTGGGAGGTCAAGCTTAATGCCTTTCGCCTATGTTTCTTTTCCTTTCTCGTTTGAGCTTCATTTGATCGTCTGGTTTTTACTGTTGCCACTGCGTTCGTTTTTATTCCCGTGGTTTCGGACAATAATAACGAGCTGATAGAGAAGCCGCTTAGTCAATAACTCTTCTCAAATATGCCCGCTCTTTCAAAGGACACTGCAAAATAATTGAAAAAAGAAAAGGATAGCGCTCTCCAATTAGATTAAACGTTGTTTTTTCCTCTTCTTTCCTTCTTTTATTCTTTCTTTCCACCTGGTAACCTCTGTTCCATGAGAGATGTTAATCCAGAATATTTATGAACGATTTCCACACCAAATTATTGTGGAAAGTTATCCACGAAAGAAGAAACCTAGTTGTACTCAGCATCAGAACAATGTAACAAGGCCTCGAAAGTTATGTTGGATCGTAAAGTGGCGGCAAACTGACTTTGCAACAAGCAAACGATAAAAAGAATCACAAAAAAATCCACCAAAATAAATAAAGGAAAAGAACACGAATGGAACGGAAAAAGAAAAATCGAATTATCTGAATTTAATTAGTTTTATGACTCATCTCATGGTTATAATCGCAAGAGTTGTGAAAGAGCTAGTTTCTTTTTAAAATGTGGAATATTTTTTTTTATTTGATTCCTTAATTATTTGAGTATAGCTAAATGGCAACAGAAAATAAAAATCAAAAGAAGTGATCTGAGGTTAGTTTGTTATTTTTATGTGGTGTTATTCTTTTATTGATTTTTTGCAAATCGTTTTCTTTGCAAAGTGAGACGTTAAGAGTAGTCAAACAAAATATGAAGTATACAAATAAAACATCGGATTCTTTGGTAAGTTAATTTTTTATAATTCCATAAAGTTAAGTCACTACAATTGTATTTCAATTTAAACAATCTTAGTAAATAACTATACCTTCTACAAACAGGATTACAATTGATAAATAGCTATCAAATAGTTTATAAGCCAGAAATTAAAAAAAAAATTTCCAGTGAAACTTTTTCCAACGGTGAAAAAACATTCATATAAATACAAAAACTCTTGTTTCAATCTTATTAAACGTAAAAAATTCAAAAAGTAAATTACTTTTTAAATTTTTTTTTTATATGGTCGGTAAAACTGAAGAACACTGTATCGACCCATAACCAAATAGGCGACTAAAATTTTCTTCGCCCAACAGCTAATGAATATTCCTTCAATAGTTTACCCTATTCTAAAACTACCGCCAATTGGCGATGGTACTGTGTTTATGAGTAACTCTATATGGTCTTATTTGAAACATGATTCTTGTGTAGTAAAGCACACACAAAGATTTTAAAAATTTCCAAATATCATTTTCAGCAGATTGTTTTAGCAATCTAATCTATTGTGCTCTTTAAAATGTGCTATTTACATAGTTGGTAACATTTTATAGACGGGTTCATAACTTTTTAATTAAAAAGAAACCTCTTGCTTTTAAATGCTGAAGAGAAATTTGTTGTACTGTTTTTCCGCTGTATCAGAATGTGCGGTTCTTTAAACAAGTGGTAAATTAGTTTACTTTAAGTTTAAAAGGTTTTATAAATTTTTATTCAAAATTTAGGAAAGTATTAAAATTGAAAAACACCATAGAAATTTTCAAAGAACTTTGAAACTGTTTCTCAACCGTCTGTCGGAGACCCTGCATCAATTTCACCGGGCCGCGAGAGGCTCTCCAGGAATTTGTCTGTATTCTAAGCATGAAAAATTACTATTTAAATTTACATATTCATTTATTTTGCCCTCGCATATCTTTGTGAAACCTTTTGGCGATGATTTACTTCAAATAAAAAACAGGGAAACTGTCAGCAACTTTCTGAATGTCATGTTTGCTATCACTTCAATTCATTCTGGAATAAACTCACGGACAGGAAAGAGCAACAAAAGTCTCACTAGCCTATTCAAAACCTTTAAAATCTAAGTTACAATGAAAGAAACTAAGTTTAATTTTATCAATAATTTATTATTGCTGAGTTATTAAAGTGTTGCGTTTTTAAATTCAAAATATTAATTCGTGTTCGAACTAGTGATTAGAATTGACAAATTCATACACTTTGATTTATTAAATTACCTATTTTGTGTGTATAAATATTTGGTGTGTGTATGTAATAAAAGTGTTTAGCCGACAAGTTGATATCCTTCAGCTATTTTTTTATTCTTTAAAATCAACATAAATTAACTGAATTTGGCCATAAGGAACTACACTTCTCGCCATTGAAAATGCAACACCATGAAGGAAGCATTGAATGGCCTTGAAATTTTCACGACGCGTAGATGAAGGAAGGATATGCAAATTATTATTAGCACTGCAACGTATATGCAAGTCATGTGCATCAGTAAGGTACGCAGCATAAAAAAGAGAGAACAGAAAGCCAGTTTAAGTATTGGAATTGTGTTTTCTGATTATTCCTGTATATAGGATGCTTTATTGACATTAGATTCTTAGAATCTCATCAGGACTTGATAATTCCAAGAGATTGATTTTTTTTTGCATATTGTATATACAGTGTAATATAGTATGATGAATAGATGCAATTACTGTATTGTTGTAATAATGTATATATGTAGTTAATATGCGAGAAACCTAACATTCCGGATGGACATGCCACCTTTATGGCATGCCCTATTCATTCTATAACCACACTTATTGAAACTGATATATTACTGCACGGGAGTGAGTGATGGTATTAGTATAAGATTCGTCACGTCAGGCATACGAGTACGTTTCTGAGTTTAACAGAAACGTACGCGTAACAGAAACAACGCGATCACCTATAAACAGGTGATCGCGTTGCACGAAATCAAGCCACATTGATGCGAATATGGAATCAGTGGGTGCAAGAACGACTAACGGACCAATGTGTACAATTGAAGAAGTCTTGTCACACAAACGAACAAGAGCTCCTTATTACGGATTGACTATTACGGATCTAACTGTACCATCAAGAGCCCAATGAATTGGAGTGTGTAGCACAACAACCTGTGTTAGCACGTACAATTCGACGTCGTCTGCAGCTGCGGGGAATTTTTTCAAGACATTCATTTCTGAGGTTTCCTTTGATTATACATCAAAAGTATCTGTGGTTGAAATGGTGAAAGCCGTACATGGATAAACGAATGGCATTACATTGTCTTTTTAGACGAATCTCGATTCTGCCTACAGCACCACGATGGCCGCATCCAAGTCTGGCAGCAGACTGCATGAGCCGGTGACAGACAGCATGACTCTTGCATTATTTATCGCCATACCGGTCTGTCACCTAGTATTATGGAACGGGGCACCATTGGATTCTACTCCCACAACCGCTTAGTACGCATTGCTGATACACTCAACAGGTCTGAAGTTTTTGGGCCTGTTGTTGGAGCACTTGGCGTGTGTAGGTGTAAAACGGCGCCAACCCGCCGCCAATATACGGCAACTGGAATGTTGGGTTTTGTATGATTCATTCGTTGCTTGAATTTCGAAAATAAAGTGTGTGTGCTCGTGTTGGATCGTAATTTAAAACTTCGCTGAGCTATCGTTGCTAGTAAATAATATTTGAATTTAAAAGGACCAACGTACCTAGAAACATGGTCCGTCGAGCCGGAGTTTAGTTTAGTTAGAGATCTCGTATTGTGCACATCGCTCCTTAAATCCTTTCGTTTAGGATAGAACTTTACATATAACTTTGAATTGCGTATTGCAATGTACGCTTGAACTATCGTTTCTCGTTTGAACTTGAACATTGGTTTCGCTTGAACTGTGTGCTGTTTGTTGCACAACATGGAAGACATTTTGGTCTTAAATCGTAGAAGAGGTTATCTTAAAGGACAGATAACTAAATTAAACACTTTTGTTGCCGTATGTTGGCGGCGGGTTGGCGCCGTTTTACACCTACGCAAAGTGCTCCAACAGTTGTCCTTTCTTATCTTCAGGGCTTACCTGCGCCCAGTTTTCAACAGGACAATGCGTGACCGCACGTGGTATGTTCAACAATTCCTCAATATCCACCCATCATGGTTTCACTTGGCTTGCCCATTCACCAGATCTGTAACTCATGGAACACGTCTGGGCGATGATCGCCCAACTACTGGAACACCACTGACTAACCATGGCTACTCTAAATGAACTTTGTCAATATGTGGAAGAAGCATGGGCAGACATACCCCAAACACATATCAAAAGCATCTTTTTATCAATGTCGAAAGATGTTGTTGCAGTTATTGCCACCCAAGGTGACTACACAAAATACTGATTTCTTCGAGTTCCGCAAGTCGAACAGAGCTGTGATTTCAATCATTTTACCTTTGTGCCTTATGCTGTTTGAATAATGAATATGACTTTGATTTCTCTTGTCCGTCATAGTGTTGCATTTTCCATGACCAGCAGTGTACAATATGCTACAAAATTCCATTCGTCCAATTGTTGATAACTAATTTGAATATAATTGTATGTCCCCAACATTCCATATCGTATACATAAATATACTAATGCTTTTTGTGATTATGGCATAATTAATTAATACCTTACGTTAGTTCAAAACCTTAAAAAAATTAAGGAATTTACGAATAAATTATTGGGACAGGACCCTCTTATAAACTTACTGGGCCGTGGTCTCACAAAGGTTGAGAAATACTATTAAAATACTTGTATTTTAATGCAGTGGTTCTCAAACCTTTGGCGATAAATTTGGCCAATAGCGATAAATGGTCAATTGGCGATAAATTTTCTAATAGGGTAATTCCGTTGTAAGTTTTCTACATGCAATTCCACTTCTTGCGAGTAAAAAGGCATTCCAAATAGCCGTTTGGCGACGAAAGTTTTAATTGCCTATTTGGCGAGAGGTACCGTGTTCTCTCTCTCTCTCTCTCTCTATCTTGAATTTTGCAAATATGCCGATTTCTGTGCCATATACATTAGTAAAATAAATATATAGATAGTGCACGAAAAGAAATTTTCATCATCATTTTACATTAACGTGATAGACATTACATTTAACTAAAATATCTCCCCTTGACCTAAACATGCTGATGATAATCTCGAGTGTTGTATTACTATAATCATCCATATATAGAAGTTATTTTCAGTGAAAGAGATAATTACTATTATCAATCAGATCCATTTGTCTGGAACGCTCTTTGTTGCCATTCGCCAATCTATAAATAATGACGAATTCTATGCCACCCACGTCTATTACCAACCGTCAGAGCAGTCAGATTGGTTTTTCTTAAGGTCGTTTTTTGCTACACTAGTAGAATGGTTAGAAGTACCGAATGGGAGGGGGTCGAATACTAGTAAACAGGGCACCAATGATAAATTTGAATTCAGGATATTTTTATTAATGTTTGAATTTAAACTCCATTGTTTCTCATATTGAAATGGGTGTACATGACCTCTCATTATATCGCGCATTTGGTTATATCGCTCCTGTTCCGTTCCTCACCTATGAATCAATCAGTTCCTTTAAAATTGGGAGCTCAAAGGTCATTTGCTTCAATCAGTTATCCTAAACTGAATGGACGGTATGAAGTCGTGAAGTTCGAGGTTATAACAAAAGTCGTCATGGTAATTGCCTTTAGCTGTCTCACTTTGAATTATGGTGTTGTTGAATTTTCATCCTTTTTTAAATAATGTTGCTATCACTTATGCGTTGTCATTTGCATCTACATGATTCTCTGTGATAGATAGGATTATTTTTTCATCTCAGTTTCGTTTATTTGAGCCTAAGTACGGATAAACCTTCAAAAAGTTAAACTCATGTTGTTGAACTGGACCGTTTGTGAATAACGACCAATCTGTTGGTATTTCTCCTATCGGCTATTGGATAAGAGAAGCGTCGACGTCATCACCGTACTGTCCATTGATAAAAAAGATGTCACTGATTCAAAAGTGCAGATGAAAAGGGATTGTAATGTTTCAAAACTTTTCTTCCATATTTAGTAGTATTATTTAAAACAATTCCAACTTTGGATTTTGACTAGTAAAATTCTTTAAATAAAAATGCATTAATTAACGTATGATTTAAATATTTTCAATTTCTAATAAGAAAGTATTTCTCTACCATGATATATACCTCGCTACGATATATCTAGCTTTTTTCTTATCCCCAAGAAGAGTATTATATCGAGGGCCTACTGTGATTGATGTTTCTTTCTTCAGTCTAATGATCATGGGCACTTTATTTTTCATCACGTATTCATTGGACAGATAATGATTTGCGTGATGTTCATTATGATAGATAATAGATTTTAACCAGTCGCTTCCAGTGGTAAACACTTTTTTTTCTGCTGGTATAATTAAATTAGAAGACCAGCGCATCATAAACGCGAAATATAAGTAGACTGAGCATTGCTATTGAGAGGAGCTTCAAAAAGTGTGACCCACATGTCAACTAGTAGTCACGCGTCTGTGAAAAATTGACTTGTTTGACCGATTTGGTATCTTATCGATTCGTTTGGAGATGTAACATCTCTAGATAGGGCAGATGAGTGAATCCGCATTTCTTTGGGTGGCGACAAAAGTGAAGAAATCGCCAGTCTACTACTATCAATCAAATGATGAATCAATGGATGAGTGTCTTCTCCCGTCCCATGGACCAATCAGATGATGAGAAGGAATTGCAATGTTTCAAATTTCGTCTACTGGGTTCCATCCAGCAGACGAAAACTAGCAGACAAGCCCCCACACACATAACATCTGCGTTTAAGTTTCTTAGCTGTTAATATATATTGATGGCAGAGTATCGTTAATCGCATTTAATACCTCATTTAATCCATTTGCAATGAGTATATTCATCGATATGTACATTTCATACTTCCAAATATAATAAAATAATTCAAAAATATTAAATGGCATTTTATTTCTTTTTTTCAAATGTATCTTACTGGTGTTAAATTCTGATTTCCAATAAAGTGCATGGTAAAAAGTCCGCACCTTACTCGTGTTACCACAATTAGTTTCCGAGCATCCACTTCAATTGCATCTCATTCACTTGTTTAGAGACGATTCGATATTGTTTGACCTCTAAACCTATTTTCGGGTTCCCTCAGATGTTCTTTTCTGAATAAATTTCTATCTTTTCCAGATTTTCAGTGCCTTCTGTAATCAAACTGCTAAAGAACTTTATTAGAAAGGTGAGCTCTTTCGTGCAGTTCTAGTAATATTATGCAGCTTCTTGCCTCAAATTAAGTATACTTAAACTTACGTTAACTTAAGTTAACTTATTAGTTAAACTTACGTTAACTTAAGTTAACTTATAAGTTAAACTTACGTTAACTTAAGTTAACTTATTAGTTAAACTTATGTTAACATTTTAAAACATGCCACCAATGAAATTCTTCAACAGTCTGTATACACAAAGAAAAGAGAAATCTGGAAGGTAGAAATCAGCAACACAGACAAGGAAATGGATGAAATTGAATTGAACGTTCAGAAGCAAATTGGGGTAACAAGACTGAGGTGTGAACTTGGTAAAACTCAAGAGCATTGTACCGACCCATCGCCGAATTGGCGACTAAGATTTCCGTCGCCAAACGGCTATTTGGATAGGTCAACGAAGGATACCATATTCGAAAATTATCGTGAATTGGCGATGGAAAATCATTGCCAAGTGGAGATGGTGTCGTGTTCTTGAGTCTAACCGTGATTTTTTTGCTATGCTGTTTATTGGAAGTACGAATTAACCCTTCTGATGGTTGTATTACCGAGGAGAACCTCGTCCTTAGAAAAAACTGACTAGATCTTGATGGACGAGACATCTCGTCCTTAGAAAAAACTGACTAGATCTTGATGGACGAGACATCTCGTCCTTAGAAAAAACTGACTAGATCTTGATCTCGTCAATATCCTGATGACGAGATACCTCGTCATTATTAAAATTGATCAGATGTTTATTGACGAGATATTTCGACAAACCACTTGGAGGGTTAACTCCACTCCCGTGGTGTGTGTGTGTGCGTGTGGTGATGACGAGTTATCTAGTCGAAACCACTTGGAGGGCTAACACCAATAAGGTACACGAAATGCTGACAATTTTTTTGGATAGTTTTATTTCATCTGGGGGCATGAAGAGTGACCATTTTGATAAAAATGAATGGAAATTGGATGTGAAATGTGGGAACTACACTTTGACGTCAATAGATATAAGCAACTAAGAAAGTTTGACGTAGATGCTGAGTGGGTTTGTCAATGTATATAGATCTTATCGCTTATTTATTCGTTTCCTGACAATCCATGATATGATTTAATATTTATTTATTGTGCGCGAGCAATTTCCGTGATAGTATAAATACTTCATTCCACTTTAACTATGATTGATGGATAAAAAACGATCTACGTCGTCGCAAGTCTCACCTTTTCATATAGTCGGATAACTCCGCTGTGATGCACTTGGCCCACAAA
Source organism: Meta bourneti (assembly GCA_933210815.1). Lineage (NCBI taxonomy): Eukaryota > Metazoa > Arthropoda > Arachnida > Araneae > Tetragnathidae > Meta > Meta bourneti. Next base: position 67,255,916 of record OW119928.1, read on the forward strand.
CGAAGTACCGATAAACCCGCAGCGTATTAAAAAGTTCCATAATGACCACTTTTATTGGCCACTTGGGGTCACGTGCATGCTCGTGGGAGTCGAGGAACGTCGGTTGGAAAATAATAATGACAAAAAACTACCCATGGGGTGGAAAGTAAAGCAAAGAAAAATAATCGGCCCAAGGCCAGCCTTCCGATAGGTACCCCAGAAAAATACAATATTGGAGTCACCAATTTATGCCATAGTCTCTGCCCGAAAACGAATCGTGACTACCTGTAGGCCAGTCGTGAGTCAAGCTTTTACCTGCGATGTTATGTGTGACATACCGAATATTGCCCCGCCTTGAAATTTTTTGCCTTCTTTTTTCCTTGTTCGGTTATTATTAGTGTAGGCATTTCGCTCGTCTTCGAGCCCTAGGCTGTTTCTCACACTGGAAGGGAGGCCTTGCGCGATTGCGTGGAGCTCTTGAGTTATTATTTTTTCCGAAACTGTTAAGTGGTGCGAAAGTACCGATTCGAGGAGGGAGATTAAATGGATTTCTCTGCGTTGTAAGAGCTGGCGGGTGCGATGGAATGCGTTTGGTATTGTCAGAGATGGATTTCTTTCGCCTGCTTGGAAGTTTTTTTAATAATACATCTTTCTTTAAATGGTGAATTTAGAATTCCTTTTAAGAGATAACTCGTGTCTTGAAACAAAATTGCTATCCTAAAAATTTACGACGCTCCTTTTGCGAATACGCGATTTGATTAGAGATTGTGCACTTGCAATGCAAGGGTTGGTTGGATTTAATGGCGCAAATGACATATTTGGCCATGCTGAGGCAAGCAATGTCAAACAATGGGCAAACACACACAAGGAAAATTTTACTGATACAGTAGAGAGAAATACACACAGGGAGGAATCGAACCTGCGCTGACTGCAGCTCGCAGGTTCCTAGTGCAACGGGAAAAGCCATTCAGTCCCTAGATCCCTCCCCTTTGGCTAAATCACTGGATTGTTGTGTGGCATTAACATCTAAAAAATTGTTAGCAAGTGCGTAAAGTGAATTGCTATCAAGCATTTGGGGTTTGGTTTGGTTTGCCACTTTTCTGTCATTCTTTGCTACACGAGGGCTAGTTATACCAACCACTAAATATGTGGTAGAAAACACAAGATATGTATATGAGAACGAATTTTGGAAAAAGGATGGAGGTACTTATAAGAAACATTTTCAGCACAGGTGACTTAAGAGTTCCCATCTTATTCAGTATTTCCGACTACGACGCCTGTCAACCATTGTATGAAGAAACCAAAATTCCTTAGGTACTTTTAACGTTTACCACCAAAAACAGCAAGGCTTAATCATCTTCCAACAAGCAACCAAATGTCTTCATTTTGGCACTTTCATCCTTCCATGTAAAAAACCTAGCCTGTTGACCTAGTTGAATTTCCTACACCACCTAGGTAATTTAGTCGATAGAATGACAGATTGCAGTAAATTCTTTACTTGTATCAGAGAATCTAGCTATCAGTAGACAGATGGGAAAAATGTGGTTCTTTCGAAAAATTCATGCGTTTTGTAAGTTGGATTAAATGTTGCTGTTTGGGTGATACAATTAGCTGTAAGAGGAGTGAAAAAGCTGTCGAATTTTATATAGCCCCCGTGCAGCAACTAACCAATGCAGATTGAAATACAATTACTCCTGCTTATTGTTCAACTACCGACTGCTACTTTATAATTTGATCGCACTCGATACACATATCTAACATTTGCAAAACTAAAACTACTCTATTCAACCAGTACAAGACGCTTAATTGTCTTCGGTTAAGTTAAATCGACATACGCAAAACATGCGTTTTCATTTCAGAATCACTCTTTTTACAATCATTGAGGTATCGAGAATGTATTCAGAGGGGAGACCGGGCATCCTCCGAAAAGTTCCTGATTTTAGAAAAGTAAATGCTGAAACTAGATTAATCTATGTGAATCAAAGTTTTGTTAAAATCAGATGTGGAAAGACGTATAGGTTTCTTAGCGTGGTGTGGAAATTAGAAATGAGGTGCCAGCTGAGGTTCAAAATTACGAGGCATTGGATCTTTTCCTCCCGGATTGAACCGGAATCGTCGCCAATAGCCCATTATTGTTGCAGTGCGACGTAAATTCAACCTACCTACCTTACAGTCATCAAAAGGAGAAACGATGCACGTGTTAGGTGACCGTCTTCGAATGGGTTTGGCCAAGCTGTGCCAAATATAAGACAGGCAAGTCAAGAACCCTGAATGGGAAGGGAGAAAAGAGACGAGAAAAATGCAGTCGTGCTTGGCTTGTCCATTCGATTAGATGCAGGATCGTATTCAAGGGATTGTGGATCATTGAGCTCGAACCCTCCGTGGAATATATTTCATGTTAAAAAATAGTTACGGTCAGTTTAATCAGCGTAAATCAAAGTTAGGTTAACAATACAAGCATTCGGTGAGAGAAAAGACTGAACCACCCTTCCGAAATTACTCTCTGAATTCAAGCCTGCACGTTACAAACAATAACGTCAAAAAGACACCGCCTCAAACTAATGTAACGCATTGATGCCCGGAGACCAACAAGGCTACGATAAAAAAACTCTTAATGCCCTTTCATTTTCCTACGAATTTGCTCTAAAAGAAAATTGCCCGCTCACCGTACACCAACACCAGGCCAAACTATGTAATCGAAATTACCCTTTCACACCCACTGCTCATATCAACCCATCAGTTCTATCATTGCCACCCCCACCACAAAACTTTCCCCGATATTTTCTTCCGGTCCTGTACCCAAAAAAAAATATCCACAGACTAAATGTTCCCAATGGTAATGACTGTTCTTACCTTCTGACTCGGCTTTCTTCTTCTCTGGAACAATTAGGGGTTCTCGAGGTCTGTTTAGAGAATAATAATAAACATGAAAGGGAATACGGGTAAACGGGGTGGGTGCCTTTGGGGAAGGGGGGTCGTTGTCTCATAAAATGACCGGTCTAATAATCTACCCGAAGGAAATACGTTTTTTCCGAGGGTAGGGGGGACAGCAGGTTTTTGCTTCTGGCACGTCGTCGTCTCGCCCTTGAAGCACCGGCGAAGCGCTGGAGGAATTGACCCCCCAGAGGTCAGTTGGGGTCTATGGGAAACTGGGGCCAAGGGATCACGTGACTGAGGCGGCAGAGGTTAGTAGTTGTTAAGTGTCGGTGTGCAGGCAAGATGGGTGCCGAGGGGCGAGGCTTGGCGCTTTATCGCGGGCCTTCTTGGTGATCTTGAAGATGGTAGAAATGAGAGGAATCGCTCTGTAGTAGAGTTTGGAGAGAACTCAAGACTAGCGATGAGCAAAACTGCTATTTTACAATAAAACTGATACCCGTTATTGTTATTTAGCGATAACAGTTATTAACTGTTAATATTAGCAGTTTTGTTATCTGTTAGCAACTAAATTTAACTGTTACTAACTGTTGGAAATAAAAATTAATGGTTAATTTTAACTTTTTAAATTCGCGATTTTGTGATTTTAGTATATTTTGTTTTTTCAACTTATATTTTTATCAAACATTCCAAATATTTTAATTTTTTAATTTAAAATTTAATTTCCACTTCTTTCCAAATAACATTTTCGATCAATCCTGAAGGGAATGATCGAGGACAACACCTCGTATTTTTGAACCACAGTCAGACGACGAGCTGGCACCCTACTCTCCAAACTTCCACATCACTCCAACGTGAGGACGTTTGAGGCCACGACAGGTTTAACGTGCACTAACTCCATGTACACGACGGTCTTTGGTTGAATCGAGTTGGAACTCGGAACCCACAATTGCTAATCCGCTACTCTTCCAACCGGGCTACCGTAGCCCTATGTACGATTCGTAGGACACCTTTAAAATATATCAGTACCATACCCAGCGATGGCGCATCCAGAGGGCTGAGTCATGGGCTTCATACCCTCAAAATTAAGTTTCTATTGATTGGGAAATATCAATTGGTTGTTAGTGAATTCGGAAAACATTTTAACCCAATTTTTAATAAAAATTTAGATTCAAAAGTTAGATAATTTGTAATACATTGCATTAGTTTCATTCAAGCTATGAAAACGTGCGAAAAATCCTTTCTGTTTCCGAAGATAGCTCATGAGCCAAAGAATACAGAGAACAAATTTAAGTTAAATACATTTAATATCTACTTTGTATCACCTATAGATTGACTGGATAATCTAAGCTCTAGTAGCATCAAAACCGATTCAGCCGAGCACATCGGCTTTCAAAAATCCGTCTGGTTTTTGCCATTCCTCAGAAAGTGTAAATAACACCAGATTCTTCTATGAAGGAGTGTTAGGCGAGGTCTCCCTCAACAAATCTGCAGCAAGCGACATATGATGTGGGGATAATTTTACCCGTTTCAGAAGCAGAAAATTCCACTTTTTTGTAGTGTAATACCAGAAAGGAAGAATGGTAGGTCGATAGGCTGTCCATTATTTGTAAAAACCGTCGTAAAGTAAAGGTTGGTAGGTTGATTGGAGTGTTATGGCACAAGGACCATATTTGGTTAAGCTCCAGCAAACATAAGACAGACAACGTCAAATAATGGATATATACTCACAAGGAAAGTTTTATTGATGCAGAAGAGAGAAATACACCCAGGGTAAGTTACAGCAACTTGCAGGTTCTTAGGGCAGTGGGTAAACCCACTAGGCTACATAAACGACGTGAGGTAAGAGGAGTACCATGGATTCTTTCAAGACCCCGTTACACCAACAGAATCCGTGTCAATCTGAATCAACATGGTGGAGCTTAGCTCTAGTATCGTGGACAGGGATAGAATGGAAGCTTATATTTTGTGAAGAATCCAGCTTCTTCTGTGGGGCAGATGATCTCCTCATTCACGTATCGTGGTAGCCCGGTCAAAGCTACCATTCTCTGTTTACTGTCGAGCGGCACACTGCTGTAATTCTTAAAGTAGTGTTGCGAGGAGCCGTCACCTACGACAGTCCATTCCCTCGAGTTGTGGTATGAGGTAGTTTGACAACCCAGAAGACGTCCAGCAGATCCTACAGCCTGTTTTGCATTTCATGTTACGTGTCCGGAGAGCTATTTACCAGCACAATAACGTCAGACCACACACTTATGACTCTCCCAGGAGTTTCTCAGCGGTGTTCAAACCCTTCCGTCAGTGAGATCCCCTGATCTGTCTCCAATTGTGCATGTCTGGGATATGCCAGGCAGTCAACTGCACCATCCCCGGTATATAAGGGATCTGAAGAGGCAGTTGGCAGAATGTCAGGTATAATTTACCACAGGTTGGAAGAATGACTCCATGCTACACCGTCTATCGTCATGTATGTCAGTGTGCTTTGCATGACCTTTCTGATGTGATTCTACAATAAGAGTTCTCCAGATTTGATATTGTGTTAATTTCTTCGTCTCTTCATGTAGATCACACATGCTAAGTTTATTTATGATCTAGCACTGGCTTCGAAGTGTCTCGATTTTTTTTTTGGCATAAAATATATTTCGCCCATGCAGTCGGCCTCTTGGCTTAAGACTTGAGGATATTGATCAGCAACGTACAGACCCACCAGGAAATCGGGAAAGTTCCCAAGAGACTAGACCTTCAAGTGGGCCGTTAGGGCTTTCACTTGAAAAATAGGAACGTTAGATAAGAAAAGTTTATTTTGTACTGTAATTCAAATGCTTTTACAATTAAAAAGATAATAAACGCCACAGACCAATTAAAAAAATCATCTCTGTACATCATAATATGGTTGGTTGCTTGACTTGGGGGTTTTATGGCGTAAGGGCCATATTTGGCCATGCTGCGCCATACATCATAATATGACTGTGGGAGTACAAACTACACTGTGGGACTATGTAGTTTGTTGTACTTGAAAGCAAGGCTAATCGTGGTTGAACTCAGCTGTCAAATGTTGTTAGATGTCGGTCTAGGAAAAGATGATAGTGATGTGAGAAATTGCTAAATTCAGTTAAAATATATGATTATAAGAAATTTAAAAAAATTTAAGTGGCAATCTGAGGGGTTGCCTTGAATTTTTGTTGCTAAAATCATTTATACTCAAAAATTTATAAAGTATCGATTGTTCAAAATTGCCATTTTTTACTTTTAACAATTTAAAATTTTCCTCCACGAGGCCGGTAGATATGGCTACATTTTCCCGAACCGATCAACCAAGACAGTTCGTTCATGATACCGATACAGTGGCTGACTGATTAGAGCACTCGTTTGAAGAGCGATAGGCTGAAGTGCTTGGTAGAGAGTTCTATCCTTTCATGTGCTGATATCGGGGGCCAGCTGCTAGGAATTTCCTGGCTTAAGTTAAGTAGCTTGGATCAAGTAGACACGTAAATGTGGGCGAGCTTCCCTTAAGATTCCCGTTACATTATACGACTACATGCGTTCATCTTTTGTCAGTGACCAATCCAATAGCCTCCAAGAAAAACTGTAACAGCAAAAATCATGTAGTACTGGAATAATAGTTTTTGTCCATGTATTCAGTCTCTTGGAGAGCTTATAGATTTAAAGAGGCTATTGTTGCAATGGCCTAAAAGCATTTAAAAAAAGTTAAAGCTTTAAAAAAAATGCATTCGTTTAGTTAAGCATTAAGTTAGAAGTTAAAGCATTCGTTTAGAGAACTTAACCCTCGTGGTGGTTGTCTCGACCTGGTATCTCGTCATTAGCAAAACTGACCAAATCTTGTTGGGCAAGATATCTCGTCATTAGATGTAAACTGACCAGGTCTTGATCTCATTATCAGAAAAAAATTGGCAAAATCTTGACAAGATATCTCGTCATTAGCAAACTTGGTCAGATCTTGATGAACCCGATATCTCGTCAAAACCACTTGGAGGGGTAAAGTGCTCGGTAGTCAATTCTATCCTCGCATGGGCTGACATCTTCAGAATCGACACATAAATGCGAGCCCGCTTATCTGAAGACCTCCAGAAAAACATTTGGACCCCTTGTATTTCGGAAACGAATAACCTAGTTGGAATAGAAAACTTTCCGGGTTTAATCAATCTGGCGACATTTTTCAAATCGAGTTGATGTCAAATTGAGACCATTAATCTGTAGTTTAGGGGGTTAGGTTAGTCGCGTTCTATTCTAGAAAAGAACCAAGTATCGGAACGTTGATGGTATTTATAGGTTAATCCTGCCTGATAACCGAGTAGTCATCTCTGACATTTGATTCAAAAAATTCTGTTCTCAATTTCCGGTTTTGGCATCGGTGTTTGTAGTGGTTCGAAATCCACTTTAAGCGCGTGGGTCCCGGTCTGTTTAGTCCGCGAGTAGCAAAAAATTACCATAATCCAAACCTCTGTTATAGGTTAGGACGTAAGAAGGGATTATGTCGTGGCTGTTGAAGTGGTTCAACATGTTTATCAAGTGTTTCTTATTTATTTGCAAAGTGTTTTGTAATTGCAATTTGTGGTTTTCTAAGTTCAAGTGAGTTCAATTTTCTGTTTCTGGTTGTATTCCGTTTCTCATCTTCCTGTTTCGTTTTCGTTTATCTGTGACATTAAATGTGTTATCCTTCATCAATCTCTAATATGATTGATGAAGGACAACACGTTTGTTACAGCTACTCTACATAAGTGTTTTGTTGAGTATCTGTAGTCTTTCATTACTCTCTCTCTTAAAAGATTAATGACAGACTACAGCCACTCAATAAAATAAATAGTTTAACTAAGAACACTTACTTGTATGCTCTTAGATTTTTATGAAATAGTTTAGATATTTCACATTTGATATCAATAAAATTTGTCATGTCGAGTGTCAAAATGGTTAAGATCAGAGGAGCTGTTATGGTCATTTTTTTAAACATATAGTCTAAAAACAATTTTAAAAAATTAAAAAATTATTAAACTTACGATTAAATTCTACAAGCGATCTACTGAAATTACTTTCGAGTAAAATACGTCACTTTCGAAATAAAAGAGAAAAAGAACATAAGCACTAGATCCATCTATATTTAACTACTGAAAAGCCTCATTTTAAAAACAAAAAAATCTTAAAACATGTAATTGTTTAATGCCTATGCAAAGGTTTACCCATTAGAACCATGTTTTTTAATTGCTTTGTTTATTGTTTAGTACGGCAGACTCGTGGATAATGCTGTTCAGCGGAACATAGCTGAATGCGTTTTCTTAGATTCATCTTCGTAGAGATTTCAGATCATGCGTCGGAAAGATCGCATCAACGGAGGTTCTGTTTCTAGTCGTCTAATATAGTGAATTAGTCTTAATCTCCAACTTGACTGAGCACTTCGCAAAACTCTTTGCCGTCTTCCGTGGTCATGTTTAGATTAAAATCTCCTGATATGATTGTCTTGTACTCTTTACACTCTTGTCTCACTCTTTCTTCCATAAAGTCCGAGATTTCTTTAGTGATCGAATTTCGGGCTTAGCATACAGCATAGCGAATGGGATATTTTTCTCGCGAAATGCCACAGTAAAATGAACGCCTGTATCGTAATTTGGAAACGCCTGAATTTTTCTCAAATCGAAATGTGGCTCTTGGTGTGCTTGACTTTCTCGTCCTGTTCTGGCTCGAATGGTTCTCGGCACACTTTTTAAACTCGGGAGATGTTTCATTTCCACAGCTTGTTCAAAGTTGCATAAACTGGCCTGGTAAAACCGAGTGGTTGGCGCTCTGGGCCTTGATTCAACAAGCTCGTATCTGAATCCTGGTCTTGGTATTAGTGTAGATTAACACTTACAGGTTCGCAGTGGTTCGAAATTTAGTTTAAATCGGATGCCTTGGTCTAACTAGCCCTCTTGGAACAAAGAATGCCAACAGAGACAAACCAAGCCAAACTTTCATCGAATTTTGTTAATGTAAGGAACAAAATCTCAATTTTGTCTCGAGATAGTCGATATGTTTTTACTCGTTTACAAATTGCTCAAAAATTAAAACAACTTAAATTAAAACAACAACAGTGAAATCCGATTTTTATGCCGGTTGATATGAAATTTGTGCAACTCGAAAGATATCTACAGGATTGTAACGAGAAGACTTTTCGAGCGCTCTTCAAAACTAATGGACCGAATCAAAGAAAATGCGGTGTACATATTTGCTTGACCACGGTGTTTTGATTTTTTAAATTATTTAAGGACAAATCAGTTTCCTGAGATTACTGGTCAGAAGACCTTTCCAGAAGGACCTTAAACAACAAAGTTTTTTGTGGAGGACAGCACTATCATCCCTGCTTATTGGAAAAGTTTAATAATGCATGAAAAGATACAGTAAGGATCAAAAGTTCCTTTACCCAAACGGGTAGAACATTATTTGAAACCCTTTATATACAGTTTGGTAAGTTACGTAATATGTGTGTGACGTCATATTAGCACCAAACTTACTTCACTAGTGAAAGATTTTTTAACTAATTTTTTACTGAGAAATCGAATTCTTGTGGTCACAGGAAATTGTGGACCCTAAAGCTCGCTGAGATTAGTTTTTTCTACACTTATCTTTAAGCACCAGTTTATTATAGCCACTACATTTTTATGTCATTTTGCAAAAGGGCTGCTGCAAATATCACAAATTAGACGCGTGTAATCAGATGCGTGCAAATCCGGTGGGGTTATGGAGACTTAAGATCCTTCCAGACTTGAAAAAGATAAATATCCATATCTAATTCATTGATTTGTGTCTTTTAAGAATTATAGGTCCAGGTCTAATTAGTTTCCATATAGCAAAAAATGACCTTAGGACGACAAACCAAACCTCTAAAAAATCTTTCGTACGCATGCTACTGACACCTTCCTCTGTTAGCTTAAACTAGCTCATTGTGATGCTCCAGTGCGACGAAAATTCAAACTACCTACTTATTACCTTAAATATTTCAGCATGATTTTGTTTCTCCCCCTTGCAAAAGATCTCACTTATTTACAGGATTTGGACGACATAATATAAGTATTTTGAAAATACTTTATATTTAGGACCACCTTTTTGTCTTCAATACAGTTTCTGTTTCTCGAAGTTAAACGAAAGAATAATCATTTTGAAAATAATTGATATTTAGTTTGGCCATTTTTACCTTCAATGCAGCTTATATCCGTCTAGAGTAGTCACTTTAGTAATTTTATAGTTGCTCTCTCGAAAACTATATTATTTCCAAGAAATACATTTAAAAAAATCTTGACCTCCTATATTTATTGCTTCTTGTCTCCTAAATTTCTATTCGAATCAAAAGGACGTAGTGCAAAATGAACATGATGTTCACGGACTTTCAGACATATCTACGTGCATCTTACCTGTGTGATAAACGACCTTCTCGTCATTAGCAAAATTGGTCGGATTTTGATGGACTAGATATCTCGTCGAAGACACTTGGAGGGTTAACTTGATCTTTATCACTTAAAATATTCCGAGGAGGGATTCCAGGGACGCATTTCTCCTAAATGCGTCCCTGGTGAATAAACTAGAGATTTTTCTTGTCAAGTACCAGTCCTTCCTATTCAGTACAAAGTTGGATTCTTGGCTTCTTTAACAACCGAGCAAATTGATATAATACTTTACATCTTGATACATCATTCCGGCTTATTAACGCCGCCGATTTCACGATGTCTTCTATAAAACCAACGAAGCAACATACATGAAATGGACATTAAGAAAAACAGTAATAGAGGGTGAATCATTGATTTTCTTTAAGATAGTTCTAAAAATGTTCTCCCCGGTGCAATCGAACAAGATATGCTCCAAAGTCCCTTCCTCATCAAGGCAAATAAGACACTTGTTGGAGTTAGCCAAATGAAAACGTTTCAAATAGGCCATATAAGTTGCAATGTAGCCGATTCTGGCTTTAGCAGAAAAGTGGCAACTGTTCTAGGGATTTTTTTGGAGTAATGGAGGTCATTAGGCTCACTCTGGAATTGAAAAAGATGGTGATTCATTCCAGTGTTCCTCCATAAAGTACACCAAAATGATCGAGCCTTTCTCCTGACCCTACCCAGATACCTAGAGGGGAGTTGCTGACAAAGGAACTGGACCAAAGAAAAAATTGCTATATTACAAAGTGAGCATTTCTCGGTTGCAAATATATTTTCATATCCGTCCACGAATTTTCTACTTGTAGTTTTCTACATAAAATGTCGATTTACTCTAATTTTAACATTTAATTTTGAAACGTCAATTACATATCGAGAAGTGCCCGGGTCACCTAATGTGCCTCTACACCCAGCCTGTGTGTAGAGGCGTAGCTAAGGAGGGCACAAGAGCCAATGTCTATAGGGTGGAATTTCATTAATATCCGTTTTAAAGTTTTGTGATTTTTCTTGAAATTCTTTTTGAAATTTTCAGCATATATCGAGTGTCATTGCCACAGAAGTATTTTGCAATGCTATTCGTATGGTTGGTTGTTTCGAGGTTTTATGGCGCAAGGGCCATATTTGGCCATGCTGCGCCAGACACAAGACATACAATAATCAAGTAATAGACAAACACACACAATGAAAGCTTTTACTAACACAGAAGAGAGAAATACACCCAGGGAGGAATACGCCTGACAGGAATGGAACCTGCGCCGCCTACAACTGCTATTCGTATGAAGTGAATGTTTTCAATCACTGCATCTTTAGAACACAACGTTAAATGTGAATACGTCTTTTCAAGTAGGCCTCAGAAATGAGAGAATGTGATAACAATGTTCAAGCTGAGGTCTAACGAGCACAAAAGAAGACGTGTTTTCTACCCTTGGAGGCCCACTACCAAAGCTTGGCCTTTTAATAGTTTTGATGCATAATCGATTGAAAAATACATAAACAATTAATATTGTGAACAAAATTAATTTACGAAACTAATATGGTATCGGTTAGTATATTTAACATTATTTACTTTTTGAATAGTATACTTTATCGTAATTTTAAATGCGTACAATCTGATTTCGACAGGACGGTATCAGCCTAATTTTCCCCAGGTCCCAGAAGTCTAGCTTCGCCTCTACGAGAAGGTATAGATATAGTGGTGGGTCATGACTTTTCACCAATCAACCAACGGTTAAAAGTCACCTCAACCTTCAGTGGTGATGATTTTAGGGACCTAATGGGCAATACTAATTCACCACATCTCACATAAAGAAATGATAAAAAGCAGAGATTTCAGCTGTCCCAAAAAGTGTAACTTAGCTGCTGCTTGTGTGTTCGCTTATTCTTTCACGTCATATGGGCCTTGAGTGGGGGATACATCTTCAAACATAAGGGTTGTATTAAGCGTATAGGCCGATTACTGGACTTCCTATGACCACGAGATGGAAGTGACACATTAATCAGGACTTCCCATGTGGACAGGGGACACGGTAGTCCGGTTGGTAGTCTCGAATTAACAACCGGAGGGTTACGGGTTCGAAACTCGATCCAATCAAAACAGTTGTGTACGTGAGAGCTAGTACACGTTAAATCTGTCGGGGCTTCAAATGTCCTCACGTTGACTTGGGATGGACGTTTGGAGAGGGGGGTGGCAGCTCAGGTGTGAACTTCGTTATCTGACCGTGGTTCAAAATTACGAGGTGTTGTCCTCGGATATTTGCCTTCGGGATTGATTCCGGACCGTCGCCAATAGCCCGTTGTGTTGATCCAGTGCGACATAAATTCAACTCCCTACCTAAGTGATAGGCTCTCCTGAAAAGGGGTCTGTCCACTTGGGTAGGTGGAACTGGGTTGCACAGGCCCTCCTGTTAGAAGACCTGTGCAACATACTGCACCTCCTAGGGTACAATTTGTAACTGCGCGGTTTTTTGCTCTTATTTTTTCATTAAAACTTTTTTTAATTACTTTTTCTATAAAATCTGGAGGTGCCCGCTAAACTGGTCAATCCTTTTATAGAACACGTACAGGGTACTGGTGTTATGGTATGAGTGATTGCCTATGCAATCCATGTTTTATGAAATCGTGCGACCCAGAAGATTCTCATCTCCAAGAAATTGTCGCCAAAAGCCGCCTGTTGGCGAGCGATCTCTTTCCCCTCGGATTCCAGCAAACCCGAAAATGTGGGCGTGCGCGGCATGCAGGCCGCTGGACTCTGACAGGTGTACCGCGGGGTTAACTATAGAGTGTGCCCATGTTCCTCGGCCATGTTTCTAAATTCTTCAATGCCCCCCGTTCCATCCACCCCACCTTACCTTAAATAGTGGAAAAGAAAAGCTCCTACACTCTTTATTTTTACTGCGCTTTTCTTTTTCTAATAGGACATTACAATAATCCTCCTGTTGTGCTGCTTTCGCGACTATGAATGGAGACGGTGTCGGCTTTTAATGGGTGGCTTGCTCGAGCATTATTATGGATCCTTTTTTCTTACTTTTGCCTCTTGTCGGGGGTGGGTTACGTACGAGCCGGCTCGGGGGTATGGAATTTATGTGTCCCGGGCATCATCTCGTCTTGCGGTTGGAGCCGTGGGAAAACGGCCCGCTCAATACTCTGTCTTGTGGTTTATGGGGAATTGGGAGAAATTCGTTTCCTCATTGGGTTGATGTGTGCTGTGCGATGAGAGAAGAGATTGGATTTTTTTTTTCTCCCTTCGGTGATTGGGATTTGGGGAGGCGGCGGCTTTGATGGGATTGGGCTGTTCGACCCAGTCGGATTTCGAAATTCTTGACCTATTTTTCATGTGTTTTAGGTACGTGGTTGTCATGATAAGCCGAGGAAGTATTAAATGATAGTTCTCATAACTGCAAAAGTTGCTTTTTCCTTGTTAATCCTCCTGATGGTTGTCTCGTTGAGGTATCTCGTCATTAGCAAAACTGACCAGACCTTGACGGACGAGATGACTGCAAAAGACTCATAACAGCAAAGTTCCCTTTTCCTTGTTAATCCTTCTGGTGGTTGTATCTCGTTGAGGTATCTCCATCGAATTTGCCACGACATATTTCTATGACAAATTTTCGAATTTTAACTGGACACGACTTTTTAAGAGGACACTTACACCGCATTGGTGTGCATGCTTCTCCTGACTGCCCCTTTTGTTCGACGGGGAGTTTTATGGATTTTAATCATCTTTTATCTTGCACTTTTTTATCTGACGATCACATCTTAGTTGACCACCTTTCTAGCCGTACTTGGCTGCCCGTGGGAAATTAAAATTCCTGGACTTTTCCTGACGTAGGAAAAAAATGTCTTTCCAATTAGAAAGGCAGTAAACAGCTGTAGATCAATGATAAAATCAATCTGCATTGCATAACACGACTGCATCATAAGTTTTCTGATGTACTCGAAAGCATGACTCCTGACTTTTAGCATGGCTTGCAGAAAGCTGTCAAGCGATGCTAAAAGTCAGGAAGCTTCTATCCAGAAAATGATGACAGTGCTGCGAAAAATCCTTATAGTGATAGTATTAAAAAAGGAGGGCGTAGATATATGTCATACCTTCTGAAGTCCAAAAGTATAAACCATGGCTGTTTCTTAGAAGTAATTCTCATTTCATAAATATATCTAGTCTTAATATCTAACTGGACCAATTGAATCTGTGATTATAGGAACCACACGGGTAAAAAGATTTTGGGAACTGACTTTACTGCAGGAATGGCCTTGTCAAGGGTCGAACTATGTGAAGATATCCCAGGAGTCCTCAGTTAGTATATTTGGGGCCATGAAAAATGCTTTTGGTGCAGGAATCACATGAATCACTGATTTATGAGACTTCTGCGCCTAGTTTTCTTAAGTTTGAAATATGGAACTCATTTGGGCCGCGGTAGCCTGGTTGGAAGAGTAACGGACTAGCAACCGGAAGGTTGCGAGTTCGAATCCAACCAAAGACCGTCGTGTACAAAGGGGGCTGGGGCACGTTAAATCTGTCGTGGCCTAAAATGCGCTCACGTTGGAGTGGTGTTGAAGTTTGGAAAGTGAGGTGCCAGCTCAGGTGTGACCTCGTCATCTGAGCATGGTTCGAAATTACGTGGCGTTGTCCTCGGATCTTTCCCTGCGGATTTGATACCGGACCGTCGCCAATAGCCCGTTGTGTTGCTCCAGTGTGACTTTAATTAAAATACCTACCTATTTAATTGTGTAATGATTTTTGCTGATGTTGAATATATATTTGACTTTAACGAATAAAAACGTTTTACACAAGAGGACACAATCAAACAGGGTTATATTAATGATTTAATCTATATCATCGCTGAATTTGTATTGTGATTACCTAAAATTGTATATTTTACTTTTAACAATTCAAAGTCTACCCCCACCTGAGGCCGGTAGATGCCAACATTTTTCCAGGCCGATCATTCGAGCCAATCCTGACTGGTTCGAAACTAATGCTCCCTTTCCGTCATAGTCCGTTGTATTGCTCCAGTTGCTGGCAGCGTTTTCTTTTAATACCTACCTATCCTTCCGAAAGTCCTATTATTGACTTGGCGTGAAAGTGTGGTCAGTGGGATTCCATCTAGGTCTTGACCTCGTCATCTGACCGTGATTCAAAATTCCAAAGTGTTGTTTTCGTATCTTTTTCTCCGAGATTGATCCCGGACCGTCGCCAGTAGCCAGTTGTGTTACTCCAGTACAACGTAAATTCAACTACCTACCTACCTGAAATTAATCTCACATTGGATTGGTGTGGAAGTTCGGAGAATGGAGTAATGGAGTGTAAGCTCAGGTCTTGACCTCGTCTTCTGACCGTGGTTCAAAATTACGTGTTGTCCCTGGAACTTCCCTCCAATAGCCCATTGTGTTGCTTCAGTACGACGTAAATTCAACTACCTGCCTGAAATTAATCTCACATTGGCGTGATGCGGAAGTTTGAAGAATGGGATGGCAGCTCAGGTGTTGACTTCGTCATCTGACCGTGGTTCAAAATTTCACGGTGTTGTCCTCGATTCTATCCCTTCAGGACTGATCCCGGACCGACGTCAATAGCCCGTCGTGTTGCTCCAGTGCACGAAAATTCAACTACCTACCTATCGAAAGTCTTATCTTCCTTTACCTGCTGGTGAAAAGGACGATGGACAGGCAGAGGAAGTCCACTTGTCACGGCGAGCACACTTCTCCTTCCCATTGCTCCGGTTGTTCGAAGACAGACTGCAACAGCTGTTTTGACAAGTCGCTGGCTCATCCTTTTCTCCAGTCGCTAAACATCTTCCCTCGCGGCTCATACATCACGACCCCAGATGCTTTACGACCGAGGACGCCACCTGACAGCGGAATAATCTCTCTACGCTGCCGCTCATAACTTTTCTTCAACGTCAGGAAATAAGAGAAACGCATGTTTCCAGGGATTATGCAATACGCAGCGAGACTTTAAATCAACGGACGCTTGTTTTGTTTTTGGGTCCGCCAGAGATATATTGTGCGGCTTCTGTGTAAGACATCGGATTTTTTTTTATATTTTATGCGCATAAGCGGCGCGAGACTTTCTAAGAAAAGCTTGTATTTCATTCTTTTGTTCTGTTGGTGTTATCTATCGAGACTGCCCGTCAGCTTATTGCTGAGAATCGAGTTTCCACGTTTGTTATTGGGGACAGAGAAAAAAAAAGTCCACCCTTATAAAATTTTTATTTCTTCTTAGTTAAATCCCAAATTCAAAACTATTTTTTTGGGGATGCAGTAGATTTTTACTTCAATGCACTTATTTTTAGAAAATAGGATGAACATTTGAGACCCAGATCAACGACAAGTAATTGAACACTTTTATTCATACTGTCGAGAGTCGTGGTAGCCCAGTTGGTAGAGTCGACGATTAACCAAACTCAATCCAACCCAAAGACCGTCGTGCACGTGGGAGATGATACACGTTAAATCTGTCGTGGGCTCAAATGTCCTCACGTTGGCGTAGTTTGGAAAGCGGAGTGCCAGCTCAGGTGTTGACCTCGTCATCTGACCGTGGTTCAAAATTACGAGGCCTTGTCCTCGAATCCTTCCGTTTGGGATTGATCCCGGATCGTCGCCAATAGTCCGTTGTATTGCTCCCGTGCGAAGTTAATTAATCTATCTACCTACCTTATACTGTCAAACAGATTTCTCTAGTTACACGACTAGCGAAGAAAAACCAAAAGTACGGAACATGAAACAGTGAAAACCAGTGCAATTATACAACATAAACTACATCTTATCGCACAAAACAAATATTACATAGAGCAAATCACGATCGAAACACAACCACAAAGAAAAAGTCGAAAACTCAGTTTTCAAACGTTATAGGTTATAGAATTATTAAAATGCACTAAAAATCGTCAATGATGTAAGGGTTGTGGGTAAACTATTGATCACTCTGGCAAATTAGGTCAATTGGTAGATTTTTCAAATATATTTCGAAATCAAGAACATTTATCTTATTGAGTAGGCTAGTACTATTTATCTTATTATGTAACAAATTATGTAAAAAAATTTAATGCGACGACAGTTCTGCATTCTAGAGAAGACATTGTTCCTCACTCAACTCTTAAACTCTTTCTCATTCAACTCTCACGCTCCTTTTCTCGCCTGTCAACAATAAATCACTTTGGCATTCTTACAGCCAGTAAACGACTAGGATAAATGCTAACCAGTTGTTCGTTTTAATGGTCGAATTACTATTCTGAACTTGGAGGGGAGAAGAAATTACATAAGCCATCAAATCGCGCACCTGAATACAAGAACTAGGTAACTCTAAAAATGGTGTATTTTGACTGTCAAACAAGATTTGTTCCTTTTCCGTACCGCCAATCCTGAGAGTAGTTCTCTCTTCTGTTGTCAGTAAAACTTTTCTTTTATAGTGCATGTCCATTTACTTGACGTAAAAACATTGCTTGACGCAGCTTGGCCTGATCTGGCTCTTGCGCCATACAAAACCAACCACTGACTATACATTAGTACAGGATATATAAGATGGGCTTGAAATCATAGCCGCACAGTTGTGATGTTTCAAATACAGAGAAGATAAGGGATTAAGCCCCTCCGTGGCTAGGCTCCCCCAAAAGACCAAAAGCCGCACAGAGAGCTGTCTAGGGGCAATAATAAAAATAAAAAGGTTACAGATTTTATATTTTGATGAACGATCTTGAATCATTTTGTGATATATTACACATAAACAGTCATAAAATATTATAATATAAACTGGAATTGCTACTCCTTTTTAAATTAATATATGGAGCTATGTATCAAAAATGCTAACCGGCGAGCTGTAGGTGGTGCAGGCTAAATTCCTGTAACTTAACCTGGATTTATTTCTCTCTTTTGTACCAGCAAATCCTTCTTTGTGTATGTATGTCCATCACTTGTGTTTGGCAAAGTATGGCGAAATTATGGCCCTTGGCTCATAAAACCCAAACCAACCAACCGAAAACGCACACTAACAGCTGGTTTATAAAAAGAGATAGCTAGTTGAATTTACGTCGCACTGGAGCAACACAAAGGGCTATTGGCGACAGTCCGGGATCAATCCTGAAAGTAAAAATTAGAGAACAACACCTCGTAATTTTGCAAAGCGATCAGATGACGAGGTCAACACCTGGTTTAGGAAAAGGGAAACCTAATGTAGCAGAGAACAGGAACATCATTTACTGTCAAAGATTCCATTTTCAACCGGCAAAGAACTCGCACTTGTGCAAGGTTGGAAAAAAATAAATTTTATGGTGAACGTTGAAGGCTTTTAAACAAACACGACTAGATATTTCGAAAATCATGCAACTTTTTTAATCGAATTTCATAATCAAGACATATTTACAAAAGGAAATTTTAGTCCAAATAAAGATGTGCTCAAGGGCGTATTCAGATGGAAGCTAAGGACGACCCGGCACATCCCGAATTGCAATTGATGTTTCAGAAATAAATGCCGAATTAGCTGAATCGATGGAAATCTAATTTTATTTAACCCGTGAGTAGAAATAACAGAGCGATCTGAAAATATTTCCAAATATATTTACAAAGGAAATGCTCATTCAGTTTAATAGTAATTTGACCGGTTGCTAAAACAAAAGATGAATCCATCTATGTGCTAGGTGACTATTTGAACGGGAAGGAAACGCGCGCGCGCGGACACGGCGAAAAAAGTATCTTGTCTATTCACCTATGCATGAGTGACCAAGGACGTGTTTAGAGGAAGTGCCCTTCCTGAAATATTTCAAATGTTGAAAAACAATCAAAAATCCACGCTGAAGCTGATTTATTCGGTATAATTCAGTTTCGCTTATTACCCTGATAAAAATTAACGTAGATATGTCCGAAAACACTCAAAATACCATTAAACATTACGTTCAGTTCGCATTACGGTCTTTCAATTAGAATAGACAACCAGGAAGAATGTTATTCCCCCTCCGAAATTATTTTCTGAATATGTGCCTGTGGCTGGACTTGATACCGAGCATGTAGATGAAACCGCATTAAAAAATCTTTACCATTTTTGGTCACCTCGGTTGGTGTAACCCACGGTCCGTACCCCCTAGTGGTGATACTGGCCAAATTCATTGTCTCCACTTCCCACTAGCCACAGTCCAAATTACGATGCCCCCCACTGGAGGTATTCCTTTCCATCCAGCCATCTCGAAGGTGTAAAGCACACAAAACCCACGTGCTGGCCACAGCCCATAAGTCTGCAGCCGCAGCAACTCCCACATCTTGACAGTATGCCACCAACAGACAACAAAGGAAAGAGAGAGAGAGCACTTTGGCAAACATCCCTCATCCCCGGAAAAACTTGAAAGATGAGCTCCTGTTAAAGACAAAGACGGCGGGAGCAGGTTAATATAATAAGAAACAACAGCAACACAAGTCGAAAGCCTTACCACTTAAGTCTCAGCAACTTGTGGGCATTAGCAGGTGTGGGTTTTTAAGGTTAGGCACGTGCACTTCATGCAAAGTGTTTCGCTTCGCTGTAATGGAGTCCTTTCACTCATGGAGGTCGGTGGACGGTCAGTTACCGTCGTCCAGGGTCAAGGATGAGGACCCTAGCAGGCGTGAGAAAAACGAAAGTGTTGGGCACACGTCATCGTTTAGGGAAGAAACTGCTTTTGTCTTTGCTTCGGAGCACCGCTTTTAATGGACTTTTCTGGAAGATTCTGCTTGTATGCGGTTAATAGAGTAATCTTTTCTGACTCACCCTCTCTGGACAGAATTCAGAGAGACAAACGGTGGCGCGCCCAAGGACTTCAGCCACCCCAAACAATGAAAAGACTAGATTCATTGGATTGTAAATATAAATTGGTATTTAGTGGATTTGCTAAAAATTTCATCAATCTGTAATGAAATGATTCATGGTTCTAAGGCATGATTTCACAAACTGTTTTGGCCAATGCACCCTTCTCAAGACAATTTTCTTCGCCTCCCGTTCCCCTCTGGAAAACCAACTCAACTAATAATAAATTATAGCTGTTCCTGTACTTTTTGACTCTCCCTCTTTGAACAGAACTCAAAGACAAACGGTGGCACGCCCAAGACTTCAGTTATTCAAAACAATGAAAAGATTGTTTTCGTTGGTTTTTAAAACATAAATTGGTATATCGGGAATTTACTAAAAATTCTACTAGTGAGGCGTTGTCCTTGGATCTCTCCCTTCGTGATTGACCCCTGACCCTCGCCAATAGCCCGTTGTGTTGCTCCAGTGTGACGTAATTAAAATACCTACCTACCCAAACTATTTTGGCTCAACGCCCCCTTTACAAAGACTATTTTCTTCGGTTTTCCCCTCTGGAAAACTCCATCTCAACAAATAATAAATTTTGCTTATTATTTTTAAATTTCGACAAAATATTTATGCAGCTGTATGTGAAATTTTAGAATTTCACAAAACTAGTTTAGGAATGAAATAACTATGGATCTAAAATTTTAAATCTATTTATTAAAATGAACAAAAATTAAATTGCACATTCACACACAAGATTGCTCACTATTATTAGCAATTAATATCAATCAAATCGGTAAAATTAAAAATAATCACTAATGAGAAGGTAGGTAGTTAATTAACGTCGCGCCGGAACAACACAACGGACTATTGGTGACGTCCGGGATCAATCCCGAAAGGAAAGATCCAAGGACAACGCCTCGTAATTTTGAGCCACGAGATTTTGAGATGACGAGAACAACACCTGAGCTTTCTTCCCAACAGATTTAACGTGCACCAGCCCCCGTGTACACTACGGTCTTTTCTGGACCTAGTTTCGAACTCGCAACTTTCCGTTTGATAATCCGTTGCTCTTCCAACTGGGCTACAGCGGCCGTCTAAGGGATAAAGATGAGTCCTTGTTATTGTGCTATCAATTTGTCAGGCTATATTTTCGTTAGTAGAATACATAAATTTCCTCAGTCAACTATTTCTAGTCTGTTCCTCTTTTTAGTTAAAAGAATCAATGATAATGCATCACTGTAGAGAGTGTCTACATGTTCACGTGGATTAGTGCTTTCTTGTAACACTTTTAGGCCACAAATTTTTTTAACCTTTTTTAATGCCGACTATCTCCTCAACGCCTTTCTATTTCTCCTGTGGCAGCATTGCCCCCAAGATTCCTTCAGCGCCCACTTTGGAAAAGAATGGTCAAAGGCAATTTGACACAAAACATTAGTTTCATTGTCAGGCAGTATCTTTTGGATTTCCTTAGATATTTGACTTAAGGGAATGATAGGAAACACAATTTTACCATAATGGTGTGTGAGGAAAATTTCAACTTTTTCTGTAACGTAACACTTGATCAGGCAGTGGGAAAGGGGTGGTTCATTGGTGGTTCGTTATTTAAAAGAACACTGTCGAAAAATAAGGGTTTAAAGCAAAAGTGACAAGTGTCATGGATTCGTTTAAGGTACTGCATTTGCTTCCAGCTGTATGCAACTCTATATATGTCCTCAAAATAACTATTTATTTATTAACAGTAATTAATTTTCTTATTAAAATTTTATCGAAATTTCCTTGCATGAATTATCATGTTAAACCAAAATTTAGTAGCGTAAAACATCTTTAAGTTTTCCAAAGAAAAAGCTTGATGAGGACCTGGGAGTAAATGGATTTTATTTAATTAAAAAGATATCTGAAGAGCAGTTGGGTAAATGTTTTATATGAAGTATACAAACGTGTTCTTTGCACCACACCTTCAAATATATAGGGCCTCATAAAGTTTTATTTTTTGCACTATAAATGAATCAATTTATTATCTTCCTTTTTAAAATAATATCCTCATTTCAAATCCTCACTGTCGTACTACGATAGATATTTAGTCTCATGTTTACATGAAGGAGCACTTAGCAAATACTGAAACATCGTCACCCCTCTTATGTATAACTTTACCATAA
Source organism: Meta bourneti (assembly GCA_933210815.1). Lineage (NCBI taxonomy): Eukaryota > Metazoa > Arthropoda > Arachnida > Araneae > Tetragnathidae > Meta > Meta bourneti. The sequence goes on from OW119928.1 coordinate 67,278,091, forward strand.
AATCAGATCAAAATACAAGGTCAGGCAGGCACGTTTTCAGAAATAATTTCTGAGAGGAACTAACCTTCTCTCCCAGTTATCAATCCCAATCTAAGGCCCAAAATCATTAAATGTAAAGAACATTGCATTTAATGATTTTTTAAGTTTTTCAGACATATTTACGTACATTTTAACTGTGTGGTAAACTAACTTCAATTTACTGATTAAATTAGTTCCAGGGAATATTTTTGACTGTTTTTAATGTCTAAAATATGGGCTTCCTCTAAATAAGTTGGCCCTTCCTCTAAATATGTCCGCTGTCCCTCAAGTCTAGGCGAATATACATGAGGTTTGAATTTACATACGAGTAGTTGAATTTACGTTGTACTGGAGCAACACAACGGGCTAATGGCAATGGTCTGGGATCTATCCCAAAGGGAAAGATCCTAGGGAATTTTCACAATTTTGAATCAAGGTCAGATGACGAGGTCAACACCTGAGCTAGTGCCCCACTCAACAAACTTCTACACCATGCCAACGTGAGAACATTTGAGGCCGCGACAGATTTAATGTGCACCAGCAACCACGTATACGATCTTTGGCTGCAACGAGTCTCGAACTCGCAACCCTCGGGTTGCCAATTCCCCATATTTATTATAGAAAAGAGCCTTTCTACGCATGAGCACTACGTCAGACTTGTCTTGTCTTACTGTGACATCTGTTATTTTTTATTTTGTTATTGTTCGCAATCCTCTGGGCTAAACCGCGACTCTTTCAACTAGGCTTCAGCGGCACTCAACTGGGCTTGCCTCAGCAACCGATTAAATTGCTATTATTCTAAATGACCATTTTTCTTTTGTGAATACAGAAGAATGTTTTCAGACCCGGTCACGTTTTTTCTACTTAAGGGGTTAACAAAATTACGATCTTCAGCGTTTATTTTGTAACATCAATAACATTCCCCCGAGCACCTCTGAATATATTTCTGAAATCAAGCTCATAAATCTCTTTACTGTTAAATAATGGCACTACATAAAAATGGCAATTACACCTTCCTTGTTTTAAATGATGCAAATTGGTCGGTGAAGTTAAAGTCAGTTTACGTTTACCTTCCTGCACTCAGTAGAGCAAGGTCATAACCTTTAGAGACTCTCAAAAGCGAAAGTATTTGATTTAACTTGCAAAACGACCACTTTTATTTTCTTTCCTTTTCTAAAGAATGAAAACGTTTTTGGTTTATCTTACTTTTTGTAGGAATTGGTAATTGGCGCACCCTTTAAATGGCGATCAGGCTATGTGTCTTGCCGGCCGTACCTTAGATACGTCAATGAGTACAGCTGCTCCTATATAACAACGACTTTAACCCTCCTGATGATCTTCTCGACGAGATATCTCGTCGTTAGCAAAGCTTATTAGGTCTTAATGAACGAGATACCTCGTCATTAGAAGAAAACTGACCAGTTCTTGATCTCGTCATCATGGAAAAATGGAGAGCTGGAATGCTTGCCCTTTTTGGTGGTTGTCTCAACCTGGTATCTCGTCATTAGCGAAACTGACCAAATCTTGATTGACTAGTATCTCGTCATTAGCGAAACTGACCAAATCTTGATTGACTAGTATATCGTCATTAAAAGAAAATTTACCAGATCTTGATCTCGTCATGATAAAAAAAAATTTGCAATACCTTGATGACGAGATGTCTCGTCATTAGCAAAGTTGGTAAGAGTTTGATGGACGAGATATCTCGTTGAAACTACTGGAGGGTCATAAAATAGCTGGTACAGACTTAACTAAGAACTCTGGTACAGTATTTTGGTAAGTGAATGCGAAAGATGGGAAATATTCGTCTGACTTTTATTTGAAGCAAAAGAACAGTTCAAGACACTGAATAATTAGTTGCTCAAATAACAGTCAGAGGTGTATTCTGAGTAGTGGAACGAGCACCTTACGATATATTCCTCTTGCAAAAATAAAAAAGTTAGCTTAACCTATATAAATCAAAGTTTTGTGAAACCTATGAGTATAAAAATGTAGATAGGTTTGAAAATACTAGTCCAAAATATGCGCAAGCAAAATGCTCATGTAGCATCATAGCAATTCAATTGGTTGCTGAATGAAGAACCAGTGTGTTTGTGCTAGATGATTGTCTTTCAATGGTAAGGATGGGACAGGACAAGGAAAATGCATTCATGACTGGCTTTTGGTCCATTCTCCTAAACGCAGGGACGTATTCAACGGGAGGGCTCGTGGAGCTTGAGCCCACCTACCCCTAAATATATTTTGCGTTAAAAAACAATTCCAAATACACGCTGAAGCCAGTTTAATCAGCGTTAATAAAATTTTAGTAAATGATACGTAGATTGCTTTTCGTAAATCAACCCGAAAAAATTAGGTTTCTCGATTGGATGTGGCATTCTGGATATAAGCACTTTATCTACAGCTGATAGTTTAAAGCACACAATCGGATTTGCATATCCATCTGGGATGCTTTATTTTCCTACGTAAATCTCGATTTAATCTCCGGTAAGGCAACTCCAGGGATATCAGAAGAATAGTTAGGTGGTTTTAGCTGAAATTTCGAATGATCGGAAGTGACGTCGTAAAACTTAAATATCATAATTTTATTTTATTGTATATAGGGCCGCGGTAGCCCGGTTGGAAGAGTAACGGATTAGCAACCGGAGGGTTGCAAGTTCGAATCCAACCAAAGACCGTTGTTCGAATCCAACCAAAGTTGGTTTTCGATAAGGAATCGCGTAGTATCATTATTGTGTGGTCGTTTCTGACCATCTTGTTTAGATACGTTAATCATGCAAGCAAAACGTACTGTGAGAGAGAAGACTGGGCTCTTCCTGAAATTATTTTCTGAATACAAACCAATATTTGCTATTCGTATCGTACTTAGACAGTTTACTAGTATCCTCTGTAAATTTGAAAAATAGTGCTGTAGTCTGATTCGCAAGCAGCTATTCAGTTCATAAGCTCTATTGATGTCCCACTGTCGAAAGTGATACTCCATTGTCAGAAATTACTTCAGCTTTTGAGATCTGAGAACAAACGTGTTGTTCTACAATGAATTCCTAACGGTTGCAATATATATGGTAATGAGAGAAGGCAGATTTCCTCTCCCTAAAGGGTACAATGTACGGATTGAGAAACCTCCATCATCCCGACAAACTTATTCATAAAACAACGTACGATTCTGATGCAACATCATGAAGCTCAACGCAGAATAAATTCAAAAAGGTGGAAGGGCGAACACTTACTACACATACTTGATAAACAAAGTGTCAGTAGCAGGCAGTGATGGATAGGGCACGACTGCCTTGCTACACATCTGTGTGAAATTGGCATTTATGCCGAGTCTTCCTGTCTGGTCTGTAGAGAAAATAAGCTAATGGACAGATCCCATCAGCTTTTTCGTATAGGACTCCATGGTTATTTTTGGACTTCTCGATATTGTGTTAGGTAGATAATTAACGTCACATCGTAGCAATACAGCGGGCTATTGGTGACGGTCCGGGATCAGTCCCGAAGGGAAAGACCGAGGACAAAACCTCGTTATTTTGAACCACGGTTAGATGACGAGGTCTCACACCTGAGATGGCACCCCTCTCCACATTTCCACACCATGCCGATGTGAGAACATTTAAGACCATGACAGATTTAATGTGCACCCCTGTGCATGACGGTCTTTGGATGGACCTAGTTTCGAACTCGCAACCCCCTTGTTTCTAATCCGTTACTCTTCCAACTGGGCTACCACAGTCCCTCTCTATATTGCGAGATGAGAGATCTTTTAGGGAGACAATCACCGGTTGTTTCTTGACTTTTTCTTTTTTTTTATTCTGTTTCTGCTTCTCTTTTTTGTTTGTCGTACCTGTTTGTTACCTTTTTGTATGTCGTACCTGCTTGATCTCTTTTGTATGTCGCGCCTGCTTGTTCTTATTAAGTGATTTCTTGTCCGTATCGTTTGTAAAATGCAAATGTTTCTTTTTCAGGCGACGCTGGCTATTTTTGCGTTGACCCTGTGGTTGGAAGCTTGCGCAGAAATCCTCAGAGGCTACCCTTGCATCAGGCGTAAGAATCAACTCTACTGCCCCTCGCCCGGGAACACCTATCCAAAGTAAAGACTCGCACTTACTTTCTGAGTCATACTTCTCTTTCTTGACATGACGGCATTTATATATGTAGCAAAGTCCCATTTTTGCGTTCATTTATGTCTTTAATGTAACCATAAGCAGAAGCGTAGCCAAGATTTCATTTCGGGTCAAAGCTATGGAATCATTCCAAAAGAAATGCGAGTAAATTTTAAAATAACGCCAAAAACCAAATTCAACTTTAACCCTCCTGGTGGTTGTCTTTACGAGGTATCTCGCCATTAGCAAAAGAGACCAGATCGTTATGGATGAGATACTTCGCCATTTAAAGAAAACTGGCCAGATCTTGATCTCAACATCTTAAAAAATCGGCAATATCTTGATGAGATATCTCGTCATTTTCAAAATTGGTTAGATATTGATGGATGAGGAATGTCGTCTAAACCATTTGGAGGATTAATCTAAGACATATTTGTAACAGTGATGTGATTTGATTTCAAATAAGGGGACATTTATAAAATACTTGTTTATTATTAAAATAAAACTTGGAGACATTTGTAGGTGTAGATGAATGACTGCGTTATGGCACCAAGTCAGCAGTCCATATCTTCAAAAGGTTAATTAATTCAAAAATAGTCTAACTTTCTAAACGAATTTATTTTCTTTTAACAAGCAACCACAACCATTTAATCGAAAGAATAAATATATTAAGCTTGCTGCCAATAGATTCTAAAAAGGAAGGAAGCGCATAGCTTCAAGAGAAAGAGTTTCGTTGGTAGATGACATTGCGCGCTAAATAATTCAACTACTAATGTGCTGGCCCACAGCGTTGTGAAAACTTTCCCGGTCCTATACAAAGTCTGTATGTTTCATAACAATATTTACCACTATTATTTACAACGTGTTTCCATTTTAGTGTTTCTTTAGAATTAGGAGCACAAAAATCTCGTTTCGCGCTGTTATCCTAAACCGGGAGGTCCCTGTCTAATTGCCCTTGTACATAAAAAATAACCGTAGTGATAAACTAAACCGACAAAAACTTCGTCTCGAAACAAAAATTATAAAATATTATACCGCATTTAACATTCTTTTAAATGTTTTACCATCAATTTTGCTTAACCTTTAGGGGCCGCGGTAACCCGGTTGGAAGAGTAACGGATTAGCAACCGGAGGTTTGACAGTTCGAATCCAACGAAAGACCGTCGTGTACAAAGGGGACAGGGGCACGTTAAATCGGTCGTGGCCTCAAATTCTTCACTTTGGCGTGGTGTGGAGGTTTGGAGAGTGGGGTGTCAGCTCAGGTGTGACCTCGTCATCTGACCGTGGTTCAAAATTACGTGGTGTTTTCCTCGGATCTTTCCTTCCAGGTTTGATCCCGAATCGTCGCCAGTAGCCCATTGTGTTGCTCCAATGCGACGTTAATTAAAATACCTACCTACCTTAACCTTTAGTTTTACATATTGGGTCATCCCAAAAGCAATGGGTTCTATTCCTTTTATGCGTCAGTAAAACTTTCCTTGTGCATGTCCATTTATTTGACATTGTTTGGCGCAGCTTGACCAAATATGTCTTTGCGCCATAAAAACTCAACCAACCCAGAAATAATGTGGTTTTAGAGCATGTTTTAAATAATCCAACTTTAATCTAAGATATAGTTACCACTTTTATTTACAACTTGTTCTCGTCTAAATTTGAAATTTTCAATACCTTGGTGGTTGAAGCTCATGTATTTTAATGCAAAGAGAATCGAACTATCTTCGGACATATTCAGAATTCAAAAGCTTTCCATTTAAGTAGTTCTGAAGGCTTCGAGAAAGATGGTAATCTGACTGTCGGATCAGGACAATATGATGGATGAGTCATAATCTCATTCAAATGGTCTCAATTTTTGTCGAGCTTCTCTTGTCGTGTTAAGTCTTGCGTTGTCATGGTGAAAAAATACGTTAGCTACTGCAGGTTTCTTTTCATTAATAGCTTGGTTTAGCTGTGTCAGTTTTATTCGCGAAACAACTTTTAGTGATGGTTTGATTTTCAAGAAGCAGCTCATAATATATATAATTTGGTAACTGATAACGTTTAATTTTTCACTCTTAAATTCACTTGTGGGAAAACTAAGTCCACGCACAATTGCTTAAAACACTTTGCAAATTCAAATAAAACATACACATTGTGAGATTACGCAATAACTGAAAGACATTTCATCATTCATTTTGACAAATAAGAAAAAAACGCATTGGGATGACCCAATAAAAATGTAACTCTTTTTATAGCGAATGATCTTAATCTTATTTTTAAAACATTTCGATGTCTTTTACTGTTTGATAATCAGAGAATTTTTTAAAATAAGAATGTAAATAAAAAGCGCAAATCGCTGTAAGTAGGACGGTCTCATCTCCAGATGATGCAAGTACAGAAATAGCATTTAGAATGGTTTGTTTGCTAAATATTTGTAATAACAAGCAAACCTTCGAATTTTCTTCTTAGATGGGATTATACGTAGATATGCGAAAGTGTAAAAGAAGAAGAGGGTATGATTCCATACTTTCTTTTTTCGTAGTAAATGATTTATTTAATAAACTATTACTAATTATCGAAAACACTATTACACAAATATTCTATGAATTGATAACACTTAATTTTTAGAGGTATAAAAAATAAGAAACCAACACTTTCGGGACTCAGTCACCAATAGCCCCAATGTGGCACTACCACTCTTATTCAGATAGGCTGGTTTTAAACTAAACCCAGCCTATCTGAAAAATGAAAACTACTAGATATTTCTAGTCCTTTATATAAAATATGCAGTGCCTTAGAAAAGTAAAGAAATTATGTGTTATTAGAAATTATATATGTTAAAATTATTTTCGTGCGCACTCTTAATTTTGTTCTTTGTGGGATAAAAGCAAAATATACGTGACAGCCCAAAAATGTTGGAATATTTATATTTACATTTTTAGTGAAATTATATTGTTAAAGGTACATAACAAAGCAAGTTCATATCTAAGATTGTATTAGCTCTTGTGAAGAGAATCATGTATAGTCCGACACTCTCGAGAAAGCAGTTGAGTCACGTAGTTTTGGAAGAGTCTATTCTTTAAATAAGGGGTGATAGATTGGAACGCAAGCAAAAACGCTTCCACAACTGACGTCTTTAGCTCGGATTCTGACTCTACCGTTCGGTGCCGTAAGTGCTAGCAGTCATAATGAGTTGGCGGACGAAAAACCACATTCAATGATCGCTATTCATGTTTTTGTTTATGGCAACCCTACTCCTAACGACCTTTCACACCTATTCAAAAATGGACTGACCCAAGGTCGACTGCCTTCTCGTCGGAGCCGTGCGGACATATACGGAGAACAAGCTATCACTCGTGTGGTCACATTTGATAAATCATCATTTGTCTGTTTCTTGTGTGCTGCTTTTCTCCCTTGCCTCTACCGGTAGCTAGATAAAAGAAAATTTAAATTCATGAGCTCTTAAATTATTCATTTATTATTTTCCCTCAGTTCTACGGAAGGGGAAGAAGACCGGGCAGGCAGGGAGAAGAGAAGCAAAAGGTAATTAAAATAATTAATTTTATTTAGTACTTTAAATTTTCTGACACGGTGATTTTAATATATTTTGGATGGTGCGTTGTATGGTTTTTCAGAAAGAAATGATAAAAAACGAAAGTTAGCATCGCAGGGGAATTTCAGTGAAAACCAACATACCACACGGAAAGCGATTTTACTTCCGCTACCCAAATGCTCTCGCATGATATAAGTCGCGGTTACCTTAAAATGCTGTTTATCCCCGTTTTGATGGCGTTTGGCGTTTGATCTAATTGGCGCTGACCGATCAATTATCATACACTACATCAAATTGTAATTCATTCTTTGGAATTTTTACTGGCGGCCGAAATCGCATTAAAAAAACGAGCCCAAGTGACGTCACGTTCAGAAAATGTACAGGAAATATTACCTCCACCTACCTTTAATTCACAGAATATTTTTTTTCATAATTAGGCTATTAATCCAGCTTAATGACCGATTTTGAATTTTAATAGTTTTTTCCCTGAGATTTCCTTTTGATTTCCCGGTCGTTTTTTAATGAAATCTAAGATTTTTACTGTACTGTCATATCTGTTCACTGTTACTTTTGGTTGCAGATATGGGGATCCCATTTTTAATTATTTTTATTTTAGAACAAGATTATTCGATTAAACACTTGTTATTGAAACTTTTTTCACATTATTGAGTAATTTTTCAAAATCGAAAGAATCCCTCTCAATGAATTGAAAACCATTTGAGTTGATTAATTTAATGAGAACTCTTCATCATGCAATGAGTAATAATATTTGCATTTCGTACTAGGGATCGCATCGAGAAATTCATCGATGAAAACAAAGCTCTGGTCAAGCGCATGGTGGGTGAATATTCCTTCGGCAATGAAGACGACAGCAACACGCCTGCTTTCAAATTCGATCAGTTTGAAACCTACGATGGTCATCCTGTTCATAGCAGAAACAAAAGAGCGAGGACGGCGTTTGGAGCATCGTCGAACAAGTAAGCATCCTTAGATTCTTTGCTTATTACTTCCTCTAGTTTAATACCAATTCCGATTCTTTGATCCATACTACATTCTATTACTGAGAACACAAAAATAAAGGCGGGGGAGTCCATTTACGACATCCCATCGGCCTTCGCTACTTTGTGATGACGCTTTTAGATTATTAGCAGGGCATGATTGCCTGATTAAGCATTCACATTGGTTTGGCATCTGCGATAGCCTGAAGTGCAGAGGTATGATTGATGTGGACTGCGACCACCTTTTGGAATGCATCACACTGCAATTGATCTCCAGTCACTGTGGTGTTTACGACATTGAATTGGTGAATGGCCTAGTTATAGCCGGTTTTGAATTACCTCAGTCATGCCGTCTCATTGATTACTATACAGTAAAAAGGATTATCAATTCAAAAAGCAAACACAAAGGTGGGGAAGTCAATTTACGACATCCCATTGGCCTTCGCTGCTTTACGGTGGCGGCTTTCAGATTAGTGACAGGGCCTGATTGCCTGGCCAAGCACTTACATTGGTTTGGCTTTACACTTACATTGGTGGACGGCTTAGTTATGGCCGGTTCTGAATTACTTCATTATCCTCTCATGAAGTAAAAAGGATTATAAACACAAAAATCAAACATTCCAGATCTATTATTTACAAAGATAGAGCTATAGAAAGACAGGAACTCCTTGCTAAGGTCTCAGTCACCTCAGGATCTACCGAGAGCTATAAGAGTCGCCTGTTTTCGTGTTCTCATTGGACACCGACAACTTGCAAATCATCTCAACCGAATTGGCTTGTCAGATTCTCCTCTCTGTGTGACCTTTCTGACATGACCGGAACCTACCCCAATAGTTGTCCCGATCTTACTGACATCGCAGTGAATAATATTACTGATAGAAATTCATATTTTATTTCTGTTCCTAGACTACATTGGTCTGTCATGGAATGGGACTTATGGTAAAAAGGCTGAGGTCTGTAATAGTATTCAAAATCATCAGGGAAAGGCTTCCACTCAAGCTATTCGAAGTCTAGAGGATTTTTGGACTCTTGTTGAACTTTGGCCTACTTTTTCACTTTGCTGTGTTTCCTAACTTATGTGTCACTATGCGACACACGTGGGTTAATAGATGGATTTGAAATAAAAAATATATTACATCACTATCAGTGACGTATTCAGGAGGGAGGTCCTAGGGCACACCTCGAAATATTCTTACTGTTTTTTACACAAATCAATTTTGAAGTTAATTTAATCGATGTAACCTGAAATTTTGCTTAGCCTATGAGTAAAAAAAATCGTAAACAGGTCTGAAAACATACATGCAAATGATTTATTTTACTTGCAAGCGAAACGTTCCTTTAGTAGTATCACAGTTTGATCAGTTGGCAAAGCAAGCGAAAAATCCATCTCTGGGCTTAGAAACTGTCTGAATGGTTAGCAAGGGGACAAGACTAGAAAGATCTCTTTTCGCCTTACTGATAAACATTGACCAACATTACAACATACTCGGAAGAAGGGTCCGTAGGGTTAAGCCTTGTTTGAAATATCGATACTTTAAGTGTTAGAACAGTTGGTAGGTTGGGTCGAGGACATAAGCCGTAGTTTTGTCGTTGTAGGTAGGTATTTTAATTAACGTCGCACTGGAGCAATACAATGGGCTATTGGCGACGGAAAGATCCTAGGACAACAGCAAGTAATTTTGAACCACTGTCAGATGACGACGCAACACCTGAGCTGGCACCCCACTCTCTAAATTTCCACACCACACCAACGTCAGGACATTTGAGGCCTCGACAGATTTAACGTGCACCAGCCCCCCTTTGCACACAACGGTCTTTGGTTGGATTTGAACTCGCAACCCTCCGGTTGCTAATCCGTTACTCTCCCAAAGGGGCTAACGCGGCCCGTAGTTTTGACGGGAATACTCGGGCCTGATGTTGGATTGTGGAATAAATGAAACAGACATACGAAATTTCAACGATTGTTTATTGTGAATGGTTGTTTGGTTTCGGGGTTTTATGGCACACGGGCCATATTTGGCCATGCTGCGCCAGACACAAGACATACAATATCAAGTCTATACGTACAATATAAGACAAACACATACAATGAAAGTTTTACTGACACAGAAGAGAGAAATACACCCAGGAAGGAATGCACTTGATGAGAATCGAACCTGCCCCGCCTACGACTCGAAGTTTATTGTGAATATTCAACAATTAATTTACAATTTGAACGATTGCAGTGCAGTTTGATATTAATTGTTGTTGAGAAATTGTTGCTGTCCAATATTTGTAGCGTAGTTCTATAGCTTACGAATGACACCACGCAGTCCTCACGCAACGCAATCCAGTTATACTGGCCCAAAGCTCATCAAGCACCGTAGAATTTCGGCATATTATGGACCCCCACCCCGCGCTCAGGTCATATCAGGTATGGACACCCCTTGTCTACCTGTGCTATATTTACCTTCTGGATGTTTCTTCTAGTTCTGAAATCAGAAGACAAAATAGTTGTAAGCTTTTTGGTAATTCTAGACTTTTCATGCATGTTTCCAGTACTGTTTAGACAATCTAATCATCATAAATCGAGTTACGTTTATCACGCGTAGGACTAGGATATTTTGAAAATAGTCAAAATTATCTTTAAATATTGTATTTTTTTAGCATTACTGCCTTTCGATTGGAATAGAAAACCACGAGATAAATAAAAAAGCACCGTAATTTTTTTTCTTTAGTTTTCTGCCTTGTCAATAGTAATTATTCGATAATTTAAGACGTATTATCTTTAATATAATTAGTAATTTCAATTTGTTATATTTAAATGAAAAGAGAAGTCTCATTAGTAAACGAATCTCATCACTCACTTTTCTCTTACTTAGACTTTAGTGTGTATACTTATGTAAATCGAAAATTAATTTGTAATGTAATTATAAAGTTCATTTAATATTAATTCAATGTTATTTAACGGTAATTTAACGCACTACATATTCGCGCTTTAAAGAACCATTACTACAATGTATTTTATCTTTAAATGCCTTTTGGAGTTTACAATAATTGGGCAAAAATGTTAGGAACGTAAATTTTGTATTTATTTCTTTAATTTTAATATAGTTTCATATTTTGAGACATGCATTCCCTTCAGTAGTGTCCCGAGACGTATTCGCTTCAAAAGTATTTGACCAAGGAAACAAAACAGCAACCACAGAGTTCTATGCAATTTATGATTAACGAGATGAAATTTATAATAAAGTTCTTCTCAATACAGTTAGTATCCCCGAATAGTTTATCTACTGAAATCGAGTATCACATGTTTTGCTTATGAATTGACTAAATAAAAACTAACAATAGGGGACTTGGGATAGAAGAAAAGAATTCTCTATTCAAGAAAATTTCTATGCTTTCGTTTTTCATAAGCTGGATCGTTAATTTTCAAAAGCCCAGATAATTTTAGTAAAGATTATTAATTTTCCTGCCCTGTGTTTTCAAAATTTGCTTACTCCATTTCAGTTTTTCATTCGAGAATTTTTGGGGTCCATGTTGAAAAATATACTAACAACGAAGGCAACTCGTACGAAGTTACTTTTTCTGTAATGAAACAACTTGATTTGTATTTTAATAATCACGTGTATAGCTTGTAGCTGCTGAAAATTTTTAAATTCCAGACATTTTATCCTTTGAAAATTCATTGCATATACAGCAATTTTGTATGAATTTTAATAATGGGTAAGAATTTAATACTGATGAATTTTAAATGTTTAAATTTGTCAAGACGACTCACAATTAGATAAAATTTTTCCAAATTTTAGAGAAGTATTTTAAAGGAAATTAAAGTATATTTTTTATAGTACACATACATTATTTATTCTTCTTAAATTATTCTTCATACACTTTCTACCTCGAGTATAGTACAATTTCCATTTAATTTTAGAAATCAAATAACAAACATATTTTCATGCTATTAGTTGTGAAATATTTATTAATATTAATGTTTACAATTATGATCGAGCGTTGCAAAAAAAAAAACGTTACAACTGTTTCGTTTTGATTTCAGAACAAGAAATATCCGGAAGATAAATATATAGCGTCGTGTAGACGAAGTATGTCCGTACCTGACATGGCCTCTGGACCATGGTTAAGGCGTACTGGGTGAGGGGAAGGGGTCCGCAATATGTAGAAATTCTAAGGTGCTGGACGAGCTTTGGGGCAGTGTAGTTTTAGATTGTGTAGAGGGAGAACTGCGTAAGGGATGGCATTCAAAAGCTACCAAACTACGCTATAGACACAGGCCTTTAATCAATAAAATTATCCTTCAATATTAATATCAAACTGCTCTTTAATCGCTCAAAATGTAAATTAATTGTTGAATATTCACACACAATAAACAATCGTTCGAATATCCTATGTCTGCTTCATTCATTTCACAATCCAGCATCAAGCCCGAGTATTCATGTCAAAACTATGGTTTGTGTCCTTGACAGAACCTACCAATTTTTTGTTGTAACCATTTAGATTTGATTAGAATATTTCTACTTTTTTCTCTTAAACTTACATTTTGTCTTTCAGAGTCGATGCTTGCGAGTCAGCTGTTGAAATTGTAACTCCCTACTGGGCGTCAAACAGTGCGGGAAAAATTCGTGCCATTGTCAATACGCAGCATCTGCAACAAGCAATACAGCAAGAAGTTTGCCAGTAAGTGCTCTCTCTCTCTGTTTCACATTGCAATCGCTAATGCAACAGTTTCTATGCCTGTGCAACATGATCAACCGTATCCCTTTTAAACCCTCCATGATTTCGACTTGATATCTCGTTCATTAAGATCTGATCAATTGAGGTTATCACAGCAAGAGTGGCCTAGCCCACCAACATACCCAATGAAGATAAATGCGATTTTCTTGGCACTATTTTTTAAACATTTTTATTTATCCACACTATGATTTGAGGAGGGTTAAAATCTATATTGCAAACGGCATTAAATGCCAAGAGAAGTGCACTGTAGATGCCAAAAATAATTATTTTAGCATTTTCGGGTTTTTGTGGATTAGGCCACTCTTGCTCTGATAGCTTCAATTGCACTAATGACGAGATATCTCGTCATCAAAATATTGCCGATTTTTGATGATGACGAGATCAAGATCTGATCAGTTTTGCTAATGATTACATAACTCGTCAAGACAACCACCAGGAGGGTTAAAGGAGGTCTTATAAGAGTTATTTTAAGGCTACGTGGGTCGTTTTTCCTTATGTCAAAGCGAAAAGATTTCGTTTTGACGTGATTGGATGTATTTAAACGCAGTTTTCACCATTCTGTGGGTAATTTATTAACCCTCCAAGTGGTTTCGACGAGGTATCTGGTCCATCAAGATCTGATCAATTTTGTTAATGACAAACTGTCTCATTGGCGATTTTTTTTATGACGAGATCAAGATCGGGTCAGTTTTCTTCTAATGACGAGATATCTCGTCCATCAAGATCTAGTCAGTTTTGCTAAGGACGAGATGCCTCGTCGAGACAACCACTAGCAGAGTAAACTTTACTCATTCATAATACTATTGAACTTATAGTGCCCCTTTTATCTTTTGACTGCAGAAATTATGTAAATCCTCAAATCAGGGTACGATTGACTGAAACAAAAGACGACCCACTTTTCTGCAACATGACTATATTGTCCATCTGTTATGATACCAATATAGGCAAGAATTTCATTAGAGTAGCGAACTCTTCTGAGTATTAGCAGTATTTTATAGATCCGCAGCTCAAATCCACAAATATTTAAATGAATCGGAAAACTTAGGGATTAATTTTGTATGGTTAAAATCAATGTTCCCATTGGCCATTATACAAATGATGTAGATTTCTGTGCCACATACGTTAGAGAAATATATAGAGAAAGATAGATTCAGTGGCGTAGCTAAGGAAGGGCGACAGGGGTGGAGACCTCCTGCGCAAAATGTCTAAAGGGATGGATATCAAAAATACTTATTTAAACCTTCTGCAGTTTTTCTAGGAGAAAATGTTTTATAATTTTGAACCTAATTTTGTCCTTGTCAAAGAAATATATACCAGTGCTATGCGTGTGAAATGAATGCCTTCATGCATTCCATCTTTGAATACAACGTTTAAAAGTCAATCCTTCCTTTCATGTAGCTCACCGTATACTTATTAATTTTCAGGAAACCCAATTTATTCGTATTGCTAATAGAGAGAAGACACAAATCACTAAAATTCTATTCTCACAAATGTCTATTCTATTCTCACTAAAAAAAGGATAATGGCGTCTTTTCATACTTCCGTCCTTGAAACGCATTAATAGGAGATCAAAGATCATCCCTTTCTAGTCTTATGCATATTCAATAAAAATTGACATAAAATAGGTAGTTAGTTAATTAACGTCGCACTGGAGCAACGCAAAGGGTTATTGTCGACGATCCGGGAGCAATCCCGAAGGGAAAGATCAAGGACAACGCCTCGTAATTTGAACCACGATCGTATGACGAGAACAACACCTGAGCTGGCATTCCCACTATTCAAACTTCCACACCACGCCATCATGAGGACTTTTGAGGCCACTACAGATTTAATGTGCACCGGTCTTTGGCTGGACCAAGTTTCGAACTTTCAACCCTACAATTGCTAATCCATTGCTCTTCCAACTGGGCTACCACGGCCCCGACACCAAAATGTGAATAGTAAGTGTTATAAAAAGTATACTAACTGGTATATTTTGTTCGCTGATTATTTTTAAAAACGCCTTCTCATCATTTTAGATAGCAAATTTTGTTTTGAACAGAGGGCGGCATCAACCTCACTTGCCCTGGGGCCCAAAAAGTCCTGCTTCGCCTCTGGATAGATTGGTACTATGCTCAGAGCTCAATTGTATGCGTTCCCCATAAATCGGGCCTCCTCCCATCCCGAAGAAATCATTCTTTCGCAAAAGTAAAAACCAAAAGTCAACATTATACCGATTTCTATCTCCCAGAGTGCATTCGGGTCCTTATCTCTGGGTCATCTCCAAAACCGTCACGGTGTCCCACAGAGACCATTATTGGGACACGAAGACACAGGAATGCTTTCCTATTAAAGAAAGCGCTGTGATTTAGGGAAATGCGGAGTCAATAATTCCTGTCAGCCATTGCAGTCTTAGAAGCCCTGCTGCTTCCGCCCAATTATTGCAACCGGTGTTTGGACGTTTATGGTTGTCCGGGCAGATTTAAATTCTCTTCTCTCCCGGGGGTTTTCGGGGGTGATCCCCGATGTCTTGATCCCACTTCCGACCGGCGACACTCTGGTTTCGGGGGGTTACGTCTTAATTGAGTTGTCTGGTGGGATGGCATTTGGTCATGCTTGTTTCTCGAAAAGAAACTTGACGGACAGTGGTGTTTGCTGCAACCATCGGTGGTGGGCTGTGAATTCTCCTTTGTGAGGCAATTTCGAGGTTATAGTTCAACCAAGCACGTATTCGGAAAATAATTTCGGTGGAGGACATAATCTTCATTCCCGGTTTTCCATTCCAATCGTAACGCTAAATGAACTCGAGGTTTATGATTTGTTGATTGTTTTTCGACATGCGTGCATTTTACCTGTGCGGTAAACGAAACTTTGCGCTGATAGAATTAGCTTCAGTGTGGATTTTTGATCAATTTTTTATTGTTTTCTTAACATTTAAAATATTTCGGGGTGGGCTCGAGCTATGAGGTCGCTTCCTGTAAATATAGCATATGTAGATCACTCACGTCAAAGCAAATAGATAAGAGTTTTTCATTTTTTCAATCCTTTCTTTCCCCTTCAGACAGCACAATAAAGGATTCTTCGCTAGCTTCAGCAATCGATCAGATACTGAATAATACTGAATAAGCATTTGGCTTACATATATATTTGAATATTTTTGGAACGATCAGCGATTTTTCCTCTTATGGGCTTAACCAAACTTCGATTTACGTCGATTAAGCTGGCATTTGTTTTTGTAACACCAGTAACGTTTCAGGGGGTGCCCGGCACACTCCCCCTGCCGCGCACCCTCTCTAAAGACGGTCATGAGTTCAATGGTCAAGAGCAGTTCGAATCATTTCGGGAGCAGGCACCCCCTGAAATGTTCTTGATGGTACAAAAGCAAATGCTGAAATTGGTTTGATTGTTGTAAATCGAAATTTTGAAAAGCTCATTAGTAGAAATTTTTTGGACGATTAGAAAATAGTCAAATGGATTTGCGAACGAAATGTTCATTTAGCATTCAGTTAAAGCAAGCGAAGGACCCATCCTCGTGTTATGTGCTGTCTGAATGGGAAGGGAATGGACAAGACGACAAAAATCTCTGGTCTATTTCTCTAGACATGAGTGACCAAGCATGCATTTTTTATGTCCAGGTTTGTTTTATTTGTTCAGGTACATTTAACGGGTATTCAACCATTATGCATAACAACTTCTGAACATAACACATTTTTATATATAACAGCTAGAGGGGATTGCCCCCAGCGCCAGTATCTAAAGGGGTGCCATTTCACAAATATGTATAAAAAAGTTATTTTTCTTGAAAACATTTTGAATATTTGTCCTTACCACATAAATATTTTTCAGTGCCATGCGTGTGAAAGGAATGTATTTTCTTGCACTCCATCTTTAGAATACAAGGCATAAAAGTCAAGAGACTGGCAATTTTTTTCGATACTTGATGTATCGATTCATTCATAGTCTCTATACACGATACTTTGGATCGATCCCCAAAGAGTAGATCGATATCAGGATCGATATATTTTGATGAATATTGTAGACATTCCGTGAAATGCGGGTATCAGACCGGCATCTGTTCAAATCGGGTCGGATCGATACGAAACTTTTATCAGGAGATGCTAGTCCAATACCAAGTTGATTCAATCTGAAAGCGGTCCGATAACAAGCCATATGTACCGGTTTCGGAGACCTATACTCTTCAAGTTCTCATACAGGATATCGACCTGGTATTTGTTCGAATCGGATCGAAACGCTTCGATTCTTTTCCTAGATGTTTTATTTTTAAATAAAGTGCATTTACAAATTAACATTTTCTCCGAGTTTTCAATAAAATTAATGAGGAAATTACTCAAAAAGAGCGTGGTACATACCATATGCAGCATAGGTATGAATACAACTAATACCAGTTCCAGTGTTTGTCTTGGAGCTTAGGGAGATTTGAACTAGTTAATTAGATGTAAAATCTTTCACGATGAAAGTCAGAAATTATAGCGTGATAAAAATATCTCGCAAAAGAACTATTGCCTTAGAGAAAATGTACAATCAACTCTTTTGTTGACTGGGTCGCATGATTCAAGCCAGAGGTTACGATATTAAATTCTTAAGACAGGAAAATTGAATATGAATTAGTCCGATACCGCCGGTACGATTAAGTAGGGGGTGAAAGGGAGGCAGGGTACAAAAACCAAAAACTTTTTTGCTGGAATTGAATATCGATTTACCATGGATCGATACCTTTTGTCCGATATTTTAAATGTATCGATTCTACGTGCTTCGAATATGATCGATCCGGACTATCGATATTTCGAAGAAAAAGCCTATCCCAATTCTCCAATGTGCCTAACCGTCTCTGCGAATCGGACAGGATGAACCCGATAGCAACACCATCCCCGAAACTTCCTTAATTTGGCTCCAAAAACCTCCAACAGTTATAAATCGTCGATTATTATCCGAAGAACCGGTCTCCATTATTGCTGCCCTCCTTCCCCACCGCCAAATCAAACCACACTCGCTACAAAAGAGACTTTTCGCCGAGGGAGGGGCCGGCAACCTTCATCACATTTTTCGAAAACAGAAACCAAGAGCGACAGCGGCCATCAAACGTCCATTCCGCTGTGTTTACATTCCAGACAGAGCTCTTTGGGCGATGACAGGCCCCTGCGCTTTTATGGGGTTCGGGAGTGGAGGAGGGAATGGACCTTAGTTAGCGCGGTTGGTGGTTGTCACGTGCAAAAAGTGAAGACCGGTATGCCACGGAGAGCGGATGGGGCGCGTTCACACATCTTTGAGAGTATCTCGACTGAGTTCCGCTCCCGATGAGGAACTTGGTCGGCACTTTACGGCAAATATGGCCAGGCACTTTACGAAAATGATTTCTGATGGGGGTTCGATCATTGATTCTGATTGTGTATTCTAATCCAAAGGCCACAACACAAAATGCTCTTTATGTTTAACCCTCCAAGTGGTTTCGACAAGATATCTCGTCCATCAAGATCTGGTCAGTTCAAGTGGTTTCGACCAGATATCTTGTCCATCAAGATATTGTCGACTCTTTAAAGATGACGAGATCAAGATCTGGTCAGTTTTTCTACTGACGATATCTCATTCATCAAGATCTGGCCAGTTTCTCCTACTGACGAGATATCTAGCCCATCAAGATCTGGTCAGTTTTGCTAATGGCATGATACCTCGTCGAGACAACAACCACCAGGAGGGTTGATTAGAGAGGAGGTGGTTGGTTGGCTGGTTTATGCTTATCCCGTGGTGCTAGATAAATTCACCAAGACATGGAGGTTGTGCAAAATAAATTTGTCAGCTGTTGTGGTGTTGAATATTTCTTGGCTATTGACATTGATACAATGTAGGATGTGATGTGGAGAGGCTGGCTCTTTTTTACAATTTGTGTAGTGTGGGAAAGTCTTGGAGCCATTGACGAAGGTAATGGCTTTAGTTGTCCAGTTCGCAGTCTTGTCAACATGGAAAAACTCTTCTCGACATGTTGAGATCTAAAAGCTCACCTGGAGATTTGCCTGTGTACCAATGATGGGAAGGCACAATTTTTCAATAAAGGTAGGATTTCAAGCTGGACAGATGGTCTTCCTCTGAGAGTGCAATGTCACTTTTTCTGACTCCATATAGCTAGCTCCTTTGTCCAGATTTTACCAAATCGTCAGCTGTTTCGTTCTCTGGGATGCCAATGTGTAAAGGGATCCATTTAAAAGTAATATTGGATTCTTTGTGGTAGTTTATTGGAAGTTTGGCAATTCTATGTAAGAATGGATCGTAGCTGGTGAAGCATCCTTTAACAACACGGATAACTGTTTTGGAATCGACATAAAAATTTACTTTTGTTTAGACTTGTTTTGAAAGATCCTTGAGAGCTTCATAAATGACTATTATTTCAGCCTTAAATACGGAGTATTGACAGTCCTTTATCTTGATGTCTTTACATCCAAATTCATCTATTATAAGGATGACTCTGTCGGAAGATCCAACTTGAAAAAGGCTATACTCTGTGACGATTTTGATTGAGTTCGGGTCTGCTGCATTCTGTTTCCAAGTCAATTGATTCCAAGAATTGAAGTAGGTCATCGTTTCTTGAAACATTTTGAAATTAGATGCGTTTTGAAATTTATACTGGGTCAATGTTTGTCTGGAGTAGCATGAGTATTAAGAACTCCCAGTTTCGGACTGGCCCACCAGAAAATCAGGAAATTCCCGAGACTGGTGCTCCTAGGAAAATAATCTGGCTATAGAGAAGAAAAGTTTATCTTATGCTGCAATTTAAATGTTTTGCCTGTTAAAAAAACAGTAAACTGTGTTAGAAATTAATTATAAAACTCTAAACATTATAATAAGACTGGCATTAGTTTTTTGTTGTACTTAACCCTCGTAGTTATCTCCATGAGGTATCTCGTCATTAGCAAAACTAACCAGATCTTAGTGGACGATATATCTCGCCATTAGAAAAAACCTAGATTTTGATCTCGTCATCACAAAAAATAGGCTATGTCTTGATGACGAGATATCTCGTCATTAGAAAGATGGGTCTGATCTTGATGGACGAAGTATCACGTCGAAACCACTTGGAGAGTTGTTCTGATATATTGAAAGTGTTTAGAAAACATGCGAGAAAAATCTTTGCCATATTCGTAAAAAAGGGTGTAGATATATGTCAACCTTTTTCAGTTCAGAAGTATAGACCATGGCGATTTCACATCAATTATTAATAAATTATTTTTTGTTATTAATAAATAAATAAAAAGTTTACGCGGTAAATTTTGAAAGTCTATCCGCTCCCGTTGATTTTTAAGCCGTAGATCCCGGTCTAATTAGCCCTGGTGTACCAAAAAGATGACCATAGAGGGACAAATTAACCCCCCCCCCCCGTTGATATGTTTCGAAAATGACGCTTTTTCTCAATGCTGTTGTGCTCAGCAAGCTTACATCTACACTCTTGGCTCCAGTACCAGAACTGGTATCACGGACGCCATACTAAATCAGATGAAAATTACATGCGTTGTAACTTGGCAAGAAACTCAATTTTTATTCTGCATAGTTACCGCCAATGGGGTAGCGCCTATATAAACCCGGTATACCCTGCTGAAAAGAATTATAAATGATCCACTTAATCAAGAAAATCTGATATCAGAAACACACAAAGTTTATTTTTTGACACAAATCTTAGCGGTCTATAGTTCCAATTTCTAACCACTTTCGATCATCATGACCCCACGGTCGATATCTAATCATCCAAGAGTTCGATGATTTTTGTCTGATAGGTTCAAGGTGTTTGTCACGTCCAAAAGATACTCCTAACACCACCTATAACCATTCTACTCCTACCTCTCGAGATGCTAACCTCAGTCCAACTGATATGCGCAATTGGTCTGTGCGCATGATATATCAAACTTCATTCATATCATGTCTTTGTAAAAAGCTCTTCTACCTTCAAAAAATTATAATTTTGTGTTGTTCTTGGAATGACCTGTTAGAAATTTATTTTCTCTTAATGTTTTAATTAAACGTATCCGAATTATTGTTTTTTTTGCTATGTACGTAAAGACAAACTTAGGAAATATATATAAACAAAAACTGTACTAAAATATTAAAAAATGCCGACGTTGTGGATTTTTCCCTCAAATTCTGTTTTCCGCAACATCGTGCAGCGTAGACTTCGAGTGTGCCTGTTCGTATGTTCACGCCGAAACTGCGGCTGAGAAAAGGGATTCCCCACGCTAGAGAGCTGGTTTTAAGTCCGAGCGGTCGTTAAACAGGTAAGTCGTTAAGTGAGGAGTCCCTGTATTGGAAAAGATCACTTTTGACTCAAAAAAATAGATTGAGGCTATCGCTTCTGAAACCTTCCTCTCCGCATCGCCTTGGTGCCTGAGAATGTTTAGTTGTTCCGGAGGTATTTGACTCCCCACGCGCGAAGAACCTCAATAAACCACCTCTACTCTCTTCTAAAAAGATTGACTTTCTAAATAAATCGCCTATCTGATTTTTGAAGGAAAATCAACAGCAAAATACTCATGGATTCATGAGTATCCTTTTTCACAACCCAAAGGCAACCTATTAGTGTTGACTAGAATTTCCTCTTATCTGTCATTACTTGTTACCCTCATTTAATGATATGGTGCGGCTCTCGAGAGAAAACAATCGACCTTGGGTCAGCTGATTTCTGAATAAGTGTGAAAGGCTGCCTTGGAGAAGTACTGCCGCACGCGGAAACCAAAGAAATATGTGCGGCAATTGCCATAGATGTTTTATGTCTCGCCAACTTTACAATCGAACTATAGACTCGGTGTCAGAATCAGCGGCAAAGACGTCAATTGAGGAAGAGATTTGTTTACGTTCCTACCAGTCCCCTAATTCAAGTAAGACTCGTACAAAACCATGTGACCCAACTGCCTCCTCGCACGAGCTGGACTATAACAGTTGTAGTTTGAGCATACTACAACTGTTCTCACGGAAAGCACATGGTGTCAATAGCACGCTTCTGAAGGTATAGTGCGGCTCCCGAGAGAAGGCAGTCGACATCGGGTCAGTTGATTTATGAATA
The DNA here is from genome assembly GCA_933210815.1 of Meta bourneti. Lineage (NCBI taxonomy): Eukaryota > Metazoa > Arthropoda > Arachnida > Araneae > Tetragnathidae > Meta > Meta bourneti. The sequence goes on from OW119928.1 coordinate 67,300,504, forward strand.
AATCTAATCTTACGCGTCAGAAGGGCTGCCCTACAAAAAAACATGAATGGTGATCATTGAGGTTGGTTTTTCCCAATGACGAGATACCTCGTCATCAAGAAATTGCTGATTTTTATGATGGCGAGATCAAGATCTGGTCAGTTTATCTACTGACGAGTTTTCTCGTCCTTCAAGATCTGGTCAGTTTAGCTAATGGCGTGATACCTCGTCGAGACAACCACCAGGAGGGTTAAAAAGAAGCTGAAATTACAAAAAATTTAAAAAATCGCCTAACGGTTAATAAGAACATTTATTGACTGTTAACCTCAATTTATAACAGTTAATAAAAACTGTTTATTATAAGCAGTTAATAAAAACTAATATACTGAGTGTGATTAACTATTAGTTAAATCTATTTACTAACCATTAGCGCGACTTATTAACTTACGAAATTGTTTGTATTAGCAGCGAATAATAACTGCTATCCAAATAAGCAATAAATCATTAGCTCTGTTATAAAATAGTGTGAGGTTCTCGAATCTCTGCACCAAAACAACTACATTTTTGAATGACGTCAGTTTGTTGTCCACCCCCTACTGCAAGATAGTTTGCCCGGCGAAAGACACCGGCTAATGGCAGACGATAAGAGATTGGCAATGCCCCCGGGGCAAGCATTCAATTATGAATCTGGCCCCGAAGGTGTGGCCCCGAAAGAGCATGAGGGGGGATGACTCGGAGAAGAGGATTAGAAAAATGGTCGTCATAATGTTCCTTCTCAATCGCTGACAGTGGGAATTTTTTCCAAGTGAAACGAAGCTGTTCTAATAAAATTTTTAAGACTCGAGTGAGGGTTTGAGGCTTTTTACGGCCCGTAGGGGTGCGGCAGGCTTGTGAAAGTGCTACTGAAGGCATGCCGGAGTTGAAGACAGGTCGGTGCGGTATGCTGTTACTTGGAAATCTGGAACGCGCTGGTCGTGAACCTTGAGAGCTATAAGATCGACTTTATGGACTAAGGTAGCAGACCCATGCATAGCATCTGCGATAGGCTTTATCTATTGATGGCAAAGTGTTGTTTCTCAGTTTCATATCTTAATCCAAAAATATATAACAGCATTTCGTTTACTTTTATCGGCGTTAATTCTTACTTCCAGTTCGTCCCCTTATAATTCATAACCACTAGATTTATTCACTAGTAAAATATTAGTTATGTGTAACGTGACGTACCTCAGTTAATCCGAGTACAGAATCATTTTCAATTGTTTGTTCCACCAAATGTTTATGACAATTATATAAAATTAAGTAACCTAGCAGAACCGTGCATAGTATTTGTACTAAACTTTCTTAATTGCTTATACCTATTGGTGGCAAAGTGTCGTTACTACATTTCATACCTTATTTCAACCATTTTAATGAATATAGCATCCATATTCACATAAAAAATATAGCGCATCCATATCTACATACCTCTAAATGAAATAGAATTATCCAAAAATATATAGCAATATTTCCTTTACTTTTATTCGCGTTAATTCTTATTTCCAGTTCGTTACTTATAATTCGTTACCACTAGATTTATTTACGAGTAAAAGATTTTTATAACGTAAAAGTACCTCAGATGATCCGAGTACAGAATCATTTCCAATCGTTGGGTTCACCAAATGTTTATGACAATTATATCAAATTAAGTAAACTAGCAGCCCATGCACATAACATCTGAGCTAAACTTTCTTAATTGCTTATATCTATTGGTGGCAAAATGACGTTACTCCGTTTCATACTTTATTTCAATCTATTTAAAATAAATATGGATGTTGGATTGTTAATTCTTATTTCCAATAAAATGCATAACAAAAAGCATCCCTTCATGTTAAGACAGTTAAATTCTGAGCGTCTACTTCATTCTGAACGTCATCCCATTCCCTTGTTCAAAGACGATTCGGCATTTTTTAACGCTAAATCTGTTTTCGTTCATTTTTTTGCACTGATTTCTATCTTCCAGATTTCTTATTGTCTTCTGTAATCATACTTCTGAAGAACTTCACTGGAATGGCGAGCTCTTCCGTGTAGTTTTAGAAATATTATGCAACTCCATAGCTCAAATCAAGCATACTTAAACTAAGTGGCAAAGTTGGCGAACAAATCCCGTAACGATCAATTTTATATTGTTTATATCCGTTATTACCATTTGACAATAAACAAATAACGTCGATTTCTGTGTCATGTACTTTAGTGGAATGCCTAAAAAAGATAATGTTTTGGTGAACGAGTAACATAAATTTCATCTTAAACAAATGGTGTGAATAAAAGCTTAAAAAAGAGCTGAAGCCGATTTGAAGGTTAAATCTGTTTTTAAATGTTGAAATCTTAACTAGCACTTGTCAAGTAGTTATTTTAAAAGATATTCGATTTTATTGCCAATAGCGATAACATTTTGTAGTTTTAATTATCCTTTTGTAATTACATTGGTGACGATTTCTGAATATGTCTCGATGTTTGTTGCTATTTTTTCATTCTGTAAGTGGTGGTAGTGGTTCAATGGTTTGCCCATTGCGATAACAACCTGAGAGCTGTAGGCGACGCAGGTTTGATTTCTCCCTGGTGTATTTCTTTCTTTTGCATCAGTAAAAACTTTTCTTGTGTTTATGCCCATCTACTTACCGTTATTTATCGGTACCAGGAAACTTCAAGCAGTCAATCCGACACATACCAGATTCGTTACCATGCTCTTCCGTTTACCAGTTTCGTAAGAGCGACACCTTTAGACGCTCGCAGCGGTGAGGCTCTAGTTTAATTTAAATCATCAAAAATTGTTAATCATAGGCTGTTTGTTTAGAATTTCAAGTTTTTTGGGATTGCTTGTTGAAGTTTTCCCAGGACAGTGTTGGCAGTGAATACCTCAAGAACATTTTTTGAACATTGAACCTGATAACAATTTTTATAGTCGTTTAACTTGTCTATGGACCAATTATACATAGATAGTTTGAAATACTGCAAGAGAAGGGTCAATAACTCAGATTTGATATTAATTAAATAACGCAAGTCGATATTAATTAACCCTCCTGGTGGTTGTCCCGACGAGGTATCTGTCATTAGCAAAACTGACCAGATCTTGATGAACGAGGTATCTCGTCATTGGAAAAAACTGACCAGATCTTCATTTCGTCATCAACGAAAAATCGGCAGTCTTGATGATGAGATAGCTCGTCCTTAGCAAAATTCGTCAGATCTCGATAGACTAGACATCTCGTCAAAACCACTTGGAGGGTTGAATAACGTAATCCAGCAAATTTAATCATCCTTGAAATAAGAAACATATCCTTCAGATATATCACAATTCTAAGGACAGATACATTGATAATGCATGCGACAAAACATCCGACAGGCGCATGGGTACTCTGTTTCTATGCAGAAAATAAGTCGGTACATATAGTACATGTATTTCATCCTATTTGGTGTCGTGGGACTGATGTACCAATGTGTGGTTTGCCTTATTCTCACCTGCAGCGCATCTTTCAAATGAACGACTGTACTCATATCGAACAAATGCAGTCGATAATTAAACATGGATACAAATCACTGAAGTACATTTTATGGTTAACATGGTAGACTATGCATAAAAGAAAATGAGAATGCTCTAGACAAAATTATTGAAAACAACGAATAAACAACTGAAGGTATTTCCTGAACCACACTTGAAGACAAATTTAAATTGGCACTTGGAGACTTGGCTTGTGGAGACCGAAAGGAAATTATAAGAATTCGACGGGTGTTGTGGAGGTCTGTTTCCGTAAAAGTAAAAAAAGAACAAACAGTACATGGTCGTCAATAGTCAAGAAATGTTGAAAATCGTCTTTCATCTTCGAATCTCAAAACCTGCAAACAGGTAGTATAAGGCGGAAAAAATCCTGAATTTATCATGATTTTTTTCATGATGATTCATGAAGTTCAGTCAACCCTTTTCAATCATGGGACAAATTAATAATTATGCAACCCGAACGGGTGCTCTTTGCTTTTGAGTAAATGCAATGCCCAAATTCATCTCATTTGCATGGCGTTAAATTGTTTAACACGGCATGATGTTATGATGTTTTCAAAACTCTTGAGGCCTGTAGACAATTTATATATATATATATATATATATATATATATATCTCCCTGGCCGATTTAACTAAGCAGTCCGCCACTGGATATACCTTATTCAAGGACGCATTCAGGGGGTAAGGCCATGCGCCTCGAACCAATCCTTAAATGTTTTGGGTATTTCATAACAATCAGAATATATGCTGAAGCTAATTTAATCTCAACATAAATCTAAGTTCAGGTGATCAAAAATTGGTAGACATGTCTGGACACAATTTTAAGAAACGAGTGTACACATTTACCAATGTGGCAACTCGATTGGGGTACGGAGTCGAAACGGGAAAACTCAGACAACCCTCAGTCATAACTTTTCTAACCCTCTGAGCTTCGCGAGATTTCCGAGTACTGTAGTATTGTTTTTACCCCACACCACACTCATTGACTAAATAACCACATCTATTGGTTGACAGAATCCACGGTTTCTTTCAACCTTTAGAGAGATTCTACTGGTCTTTTACTTGGAATAGAATTCTTAGGAGTGTTCCTATTATAAGGAAAGTCAAATATTCTATTGGACAAGAAAGTCAAAATTGGTTAGAATTCATGAAGGAAAGACTGCAAGTTGCAAAGTGGAATTATACGTGAACATCTCAGAGGGTTAAACAGAAACTGCTTTATAAAAATTTTGACTAGTCCAATGCGCTAAACATGTTTCTTATCGGTTGAAGTTTTTTCCAAGAAGGGGTAATTTGTTGTAATCAATCTTAAGGAATATGAATAATTTCTGATAAGCTATTTAGTTTGAAAATTATCGTGGCGCCATCTCTAGGTGATGAAGAGAAAGGCTTTGAGAAGTCAGTTTGAAATATCACTAGTATCAACGAGGATGTTGAATAACTAACGCGATTTATATTATTATTTACATAACAGGTAGAAAAACAATTTGAATTCCATTTTAGTTTAAATTTCTTTGATGCAGTTGTTTTTTTTCGTCATTTAAAGATTACGTCAAACAAAAAATTTGTCTTGTAAAGAACAAGGATAGCTGACAAAGTGTATAGAACCACTTTGGTAGTGATGAAAATTTTTATTCACATTGGTGAGCCCAACACCATTTCCATCGAACTAAAGTTTATTGAGTTCAAATAATGAACGGAGCAATATAAATTCTGCACTGGCTCCGACGAGATATCTAGTCCATCAAGATCTGATCAATTTTGATAATACGTATGTCAAGAGATATCTCGTCGAGACAACTACTAGGAGGGTTAAGGTTAAGGCAGGTTTAAGTACAAAGCAAATTGAGCGAATACGATTTTAGTGAAGCAAGTCAAAGAAAAACGTTCTTTGCATACACTGCCTAGGAGTCGAGACGCATGCGTCGCTGTGAGAGTGTTCACGACGTATCTGTTTTCCATAGTAAATACCGAATGCCATACCACCACAGTAAATACTATCCCTGTTAGTAAATTATCTGCCTTCGTGAATACGCTTCTCAATGAGGAGAGCTTATTGCATTACCATCATGCCGAGACGGAAAGCGAATATTAGACACTTTACCCTCCTAGCGGTTTCGACGAAATATCTCGTCAATCAAGATCTGATCAATTTTGCTAATGATGAGATATCCAGTCGTCAAGGTAATGTCAATTTTTTATGATAACGAGATCAAGATCTGATCAGTTTTCTTCTAATGATACTTCGTCGAGACAACCATTAAGAGGGTTAAAGTGGCTGGAATATAGTGGAGAATGTTTTTCTCATGGCAATCATACCAGTCAGACATATCTGAAGCGAATGCTCAGATTTTAATACTAATACCTACCATTTTGGTGCTACAATCCTACTGTTACTAATTTAATGAGTGATTCTCTCTTCAACCCTGTTTTTATTTAGATCAGAAAAGGTTTTATTTAAGTTTTTAATGTGTTTCTGTGCAATTTTATCTCATTGTTAAATATGAATAAAAAATTATAAATTTGGGATATATCCTGATATATTTTATTTAATTATAGTTTGGCCAGACCTGGCCCTAGCGCCATAAAAAGTCAAGCAAGCAATCTTGAGCCTTTCTCGCATTCTAATCGAAGCACAGGGAAAACAATAATCCACGTGTCCTTCTCTTAATGACTGAGCGAGATTAAAGAAAATTCGCGCAGGCGAGCCTCGTCAGCGAATTTACTAAATTCGTTGCGGAAGGCTAACCACCGATGCACCGCTCGCAAACCAATCCGCAAGAATAAAAAACCAAAACCCATCGCCGTCTACCTGTGGGGTCAGTCGCCTTCGGGCCCCTTGACCCCGGGCCAGTATTCCCATACCACCCACGCATGAACCCCGACCTCGTCGGATTTTCTGAAAAGAACATTCTTTTGTCTACCATCTTTCATTCCATCCCCTCCTGTATCGTCCCCCTCCCGATATTAAGAGAAGGGGGGGTCGGCAGACAATAGTGAAAGTCACGATGATTTTTGGAACTCGCGGATTGCAGAGGACTGTAATTGCTCAATTACATCTCTGGGTTAAGGCTGGACTTGCGGCCGTTTTCGGAGTAGTATCTCTTTGTTGTGTGTGTGTGTGTTCTTTACCTGTAGCTATTTAATACAATCATTTTCTCTCTTGGGCCTTTTTTTATTCCCTCTACCCGAAGATGGTAGATTGCATCTGAAGCGTTAAGCGCGTCGTGAACGGTTTTTTTTACCGTCCTTTTTTTGTGTGAAAAGCCGTTTTGCCCGTCAGAGCATTTTTGTAGAAGGGGGAGGGTTGTAAGCTTGTTAAAATTGGTCGGATGCGAGATCTTAATGGATTTTTTTCCCTTCGGATGATAGATCGTTGCGAAAGAAAACAGCGTCCGAAAAATGTTCACTTTTGGCTACTATGAGGATTTGTAATTGGAGTCGGGAGGACTTTGCTCTTTTATTAATAACCAGCAGATCCGCACTGAAGTTTCTTGATTGCTAGTATCTATTGATGGCAGTGTCGTTACTCACATTTCATAGCTTATTTAAATACATATATAATGATGTCAGGTTTAGTTCCTCCATGGGTGTATTCTGTGTTAAGTTTGTTCTAGTGGTCGTCTTAAACTTTTCTGGTGTGTGTGTGTGTTTCATTTACTTGACGTTGTTTGGCGCAGCTTGGACAAATATGGCTTATGCATTATAAAAAACAACTAACCATTTATAATGAGTATAAGCATCGAAGTGTGCATTTCCATACGTCTAAATGAAATAAAATAAACTTTTACCCATGACAAAATTTTCATCTCAGATTAGTGCAGAATTCGTAGCAAATTCACTGTATTTTCAAATCGATAGAAACTTAATGTTTCTGTTGTTTTGGGTGAGTCACTGTTTGAAACTCCAGATTGCAAGAGCGAGAATAAAAATGAAGATTATTTATAACAGACTATTCAAAGCTGAAGTTTCACACCAATTGTTTTTTTGATTGCAGGGCCGTCCAGACGAAAAAGTGCAACGGGGAGTGCAACTGCGAACAGAAGTACAAGTGGCACAGGTTGCTGGCTTATGACCCCGACGACGACTGCAAGGGTATTTTCATGGACTGGTTCCTCTTCCCGTCTTGTTGCGTCTGCAGGTGCCTCAGTCCTATCAAGCAATGACCAACGTCCCGTCACCAATAGACATTTTCCTAAGACCGAGACGAGGACGATGAGACGCGAGGGACATTCCAGTTTCTGACCATTCCCAAGAAGCGCCCAAAGAACAAAGCTCTGGTTCCTGCCACGTGTCAGGAATTTTTGAACTGTTGCCAGTTTAACAAACAGTAAAAGCACGCATACTTTTGTTTAGAGAAGCAGGTTGAATACAGACTAATCTAAATTGTTCTATTTAAACGTTTCGATCGTGGCGTCTTCGGGTTAATGCTACTTCAGTATCACCGTTTGTTCAAATCTCTTCCGATGACCAAAAATGCATGTCACTAATTACGCATGACCCTATAATATGGGCAAGGCTTCCCATACGTCATGCGCACTTTTTCTAAAATTCAATTTGTTTCGTTTTTCTCGTGCATCTTCAATTCCGCTTATACTCGAGCTCTCGACTTCACTTTCCCGTTGTCCTTTACGGACTGATCTAGAAGTGAGTTTCAGCCTCCAAGGTCGCTGCAAGCGTACAATGGCTGCAGATTTTTTTTATAATGGTTATTACGAGAAATGAAGTTTTTTCAGTATGATATAGTATAAAAATTTAAACAAGAAGATAAAGCGAAGACAAACGGATGGAAACCGTAGTCAAATTGGTAATAAAAATGCAAATCTTCAATACAACGACTAATAAAGATTAAAAACTTATAAAAAAATCATCATTGGCCATTTTGGTGAAGCAAGACTTCCTCCATCATCAGAACAGAGGTGGTATTAAGAAGTGAGGGCACGATGAGCACCATCATCAAGCCTTCTATCCTGGTGATGGTGGACGTTTTGCTTCACCGAAATGGCCTTTGATGATTTTTTTCTAGTTTTTAATCTTTATTGGTCATTGTTTTGAAGATTTGCATTTTTTTTACTAAGAAACTAATAGTTGCCTTTACTTAGACCAAATTACATTTCTTTGCCAAGTAACTTTATCTACCAAAGTGTGTGTGCCTGTTGCTCTTTGCTGGAATATTTTGTGCCATTACTGAACTTTTTGGAACATTTCAGGAATCCCTGAATTGAAAAGATTCACATTTGGAACATTTAGTGCACTTGTGTGAATGTTTAATCCATCTCCATAAACTATTTATTCTTATCATTTTAAAAAGTCATGCATTGAGATGATAATGATACTTGATTCATGCATGTAAAAACCAAATGTTTTTGTAAGTAAATATGCAAGATTTTCATGCAAGCTATTTGATATGGATTTTAACTGTTATTCAATATGTATAATAAACAGTAATAATAAATATTTTAAATTCCTGTTCTAATTTAAAGCAATTTATGTTTGCGTTGAACAGTATTTTAAAATTAACGAGAAAATGGCAACTTGACTGCATTCCTTTAAAAACATTATTTGATGTTAAGCTAAACTACTCTCCATTTATGGGTTTGAATTTAAGTTAAAACTAATTGGTTGAGTTTTATTTAAAGCTTGGTTTCAAGAAAATTACAAAAAATCCAGACCAACTTTTGCATATGATTTGTTTCGATGTGCAATTATATTTTAAAACTTGTTATGTAACATTGTAATTATTAGTTCCTATTTATGTGTAAGGAGGCCGTATTTCATACAGTAATCGGAGATACCAGTGAATTCCATGTGTTGGCTGCTCTTAGAACCAAGTACCTTCGGCTGTACATAGCGAGCTAATCGTGTTTTGTTGATCAATAAACTGTACGAAATCCATGATGTCTATTTATTTTATTTATTTACAAGCAGAAATACCCTACCCTACTAGGGTTGAATTGGTGTAGATTGAAAAGCGACCAGAATAATCAATTATCTCTATCGTAGAAAAATGCCAACATCATTCAAGTGTCAGGAGAATAATTTTTTAACACCTCGACATTTTTATAATTTCGACAACTTACTTTGAACGCAAGTCGTATACATGCGTATCCATCCATATGATACATTTCCCTTACAACGCACCCTTATTGAATGACAAAACTATGAAAGGAGACACTAAAGCAGTGATTCTCAACCTTTTTTTTGTCGCGGCACACTTTTAACGATTTCAAAATTTGGCGGCACACAAAGAAAAAGATAAGTTTAAAAGTTGTTTACTTACCTATAATACACTGTGTAAAATAGTTTATGATAATAATTGTGAATGTAAAATAAAATAATATAATATGTACTACAAAAACAACTGTACGTTTATTAAGGGATTAATTACAAGGTAATAATAAGAATACTTTAAATGAGAAATTTGAGCTTAATGTTTTTTGATAATTTCATTTATATTTGGTCGTAAAAATGACAATGCTACTCTCATATCGTCTTCTACATTTAACAGTCTCGATCTTTTTTTCGTTTTTATGTTGGTTAATACTAAAAATCCGAATTCACACAAATAAGATGTAGAAAATTGTAATAATATTTTTAAAGCTTTTTTGGCTATCATGGGATAATCGCATCTAATGTTAATCCAAAATGAATTAATTGATTCTTCCGAATATTTTAAAATTAAATCTCAATTTTTAAGAAGAAAGCGAAATTAGTTCTTCCTCTTCATTCAAAGTTAATTCAAATACAGAAGTATTCGTTATCACAAATGGATTACGAACCCAATCAAATTTTTTTATCTAAATTTGGGAAATAATGAATAATTCTCTCCTCTAATGTTGTCAAATGGTCAATAACAATTTTATGAATAGTTTTATTAAAATCTTTTGGGACTGACTCAAGCTTTTCCAAATTGCCTTCCTGAGCTTTATTCTTCCATAAAGTTATTTGTTTTTGGAATCCCACCAGTTTATCTGTTGAGTTTAATATATTTTCTTTCGGCCCTTGCATACTTGAATTTATGTTATTAAAAATAACAAAAATGTCTGATAAGTAAGCTAGTTTAGCACACCATATTTCATCTTCCAACAAATGAAAAAAATCATAATTTTTATTTTCTAAAATTTAGCGGCACACTCTAAGAATTTGGCGGCACACAAAAGTGCCGCGGCACAGTGGTTGAGAATCACTGCACTAAAGTGACTGCTACAAAAGTCGATTTTGAGTTTTGGGTATTATGAATGCCCCTTCTAAAGGTCGTTTCCTGTAAAATTGCAGTAACTCGTATACAGACAGACACCAAGTGTGGAAACCACTGATTTTGCATTATAATGACCGAAAACGGATAAATAACTTGAAATGAGTTGAAAATATTGAAGAGCAAACAAGACTACAAGCAAACATTCCATTTTTATTATATAGGTTTATTTAATTGTTTCTCTACAGAAAAATTTCCACTTACAGAGAACGAAAAACATGATCCAAAAAATGCAGGAAAAAATACACACAAATTGCTATTTAAATATACCTAAATTCTCAGCACTGTTTTTTGCTGTTTAGAATCCATATTCTGCAGATGAAACTCCTTGAGTTCTCAAGATTTTCAAGAATTCTAACCAAATTGCAAAGTAGGAGTAGTTTTTCGGTAAAACTAAAATGGGCCCGTTTACTACAGTCGAGAGCTACTTTGCCCCTAGAGACAAATAACATAATTACACGGTTCCAATAGCCCATCTGAGGCCATACAAAATTTTACGTACTTTCAATAAGCAAAAAGCTTTTGTTTCATAGAAACAAATTATTTCATTTGAATAATGACTTATAAGATGGTCAAACAGACCTATTTATGAGAGGCTTTTCTGTAAAACTAAATGTGAATGACTTTAATGTTTAGTATAAACAGAAAGAAAAATCTTCGTCTTCAGATGGTTTGTTTGCTTATACTGAAAATCCCTCTAAGTATTTTTGTTCGTATGAAATATTAAAATGGACTAACTTCCATCACAAGGGGGTCGGATACAGAAATATCTATTTCGTTTAATACTGTACTTGAGCATGAATTTTTTTTTAATTCGTGATTGACGTTAACAATTTGATAAGGAAAGTACAAATATTTTATGCGCTGAATTTTTCTGAAAAATTATTTTTGCTCTACCATCAACTGGAGTGACTTTGCCCAAAGTCAAGAAGCGTGAAAGAGTTGACAAATCTTAAAAATGGCTAAGTTTGGTTACTTTGGTTAGACACTAATTGAACTATCTAAAATGTTTTACGAATTTTTACGACTGAAAACCATTATTTCAAGTCACTAACACTGCCCATATGGAAAAACACTTGACAATGATTTCCAGCGGTGTCTTGCGCGACTGTCAAAACGCCAGAATTCGAAAACTTCAACCACCGGTCCCTTTTCATGAAGATATATTTTTAATTTCAAAAATATACAGACTAACTTAGCACCTAGGATTCGTTGCAAGATTTCGTTTCTATCTTGAGAGACTATCCCACACTTTATGAAGTATGAAAATACCCATGGACAGTTTATAGACATATCGTGGGATAAGATGAATATAAAACCCAAGGCATGGCTAGTATTGTCAATATAGTAATTAAATATAAGGTAAAGACTATGAAAGCATGAAGATTAAAAATTTGATGGGAAATCACCCAAAAATTTCCTGAATCAAGGGGTGATATTGCCCATGGCCATATTTCTTTTCAAATTAGATTTTAAAACTGTTACAGGTTCTTTTTAACCATCATTATATGCCTCTCTCTGTGTATATATATCCAAGTGTATGAAATCAGCTATAAGAACTGGTAAGTGATTTCACCTCCCAATAAGATAAGCTGTGCAGGTAAAAGTTTGAAGGTACTTAAAATCATTTGATTAGCAACTGCGTCTGAAAATCAGCTATAAGAACTGGCAATCTATTAAGATCCAAATCATCACTTCAGATTAGGTTGTATATATTCCTGAGAATTGCCAAAAGACCAATGGTCTCTAGCGCTAATGGTCTCTAGCGGTCGCTTTCGTAACTATTATTTGTCCTTGAATCTTTCTTTTTTTAATGTGGGCAGTCACCTCAGTTGTTAAATAGCCGTTGTGTTGCTCCAGTGTGACGTTAATTAAAAAACCTACCTCTAAAACTAAACAGTTATCTAAAAATTTAGCAAGGAGTTTTAGAATTTAAACGAGTGCCAAGTTTAATAAACGTTTGATAAGCAAAGGAAGTCTTACATTTTCAAAGGTAGGTGAGTAGTTAATTAACGTCGCACTGGATTAATTAACTACTCAACGGGTTATTAGCGACAGTCCAGGATTAATCTCGAACATTTTCAAAGAGAAACGAGAACAATGATTTTGAAAAACAAACACTCTTTGTAATTCTAGTGTCAAAATCAAAACATTAAATCAAAATTGATAGTTTCTTCCCCAATAAAAGGCGCATAAGAATAAATTATCAACCAAATTTTGCCTGAAAATGCTTGAGGACTGATTCCGAATCGTCGCCAATAGCCCGTTATGTCTCTCCAGTACAACGTTAATTCAACTACCTACCTGCCGGAAAATGTTCATAATGTTTTCAAACAAAAAAATTTATTTTTCATAATTTAGGCCAATGATCACAACAAAAGTAACAGAGGTGTCGAACTAATTATACATAAGCTGATCTAGATTACTTAAAAAAATAGTGGTTAGGTCTGCAAATTTTGTTTTTCACATTCTTGTTGTAATTGTGTACATTTTAAAATTAAAAAAACCTGTGTGCTTTTATGATATTTGGTAAGGTGAATTTATCTCCTAAAGCAAACACAACTGGCTGTTGGTGGCGGTCCGGTGTCAATCCCGAAGGGAAAGATCCGAGGACACCTTATAATTTTGAACCGCGGACAGATGATGAGGTCGAAACCTGAACTGTCACCCCACTCTCCAAATTTCCATACCACGCCAATGTGAAGACACTTGAGGTCACAATAAATTTAACGGGCACCAACCCATCCATCTTCCACTGCATCGTTCACCCAGTTGGTAAAGTCGAGGATTAGCAACGGGAGGGTTGCGAGTTCGAAACTCGATCCAACCAAAGACAGTTGTGTTACTCCAGTGCGACGTTATTTAACTACTTAGCTATTATAAATGTGTGGCAGTTTTACACCTGACGTAACGAGTGAAGGAAATTCTTTTCCTATTGACGACACAAATGTGAGTGCGATAATAGATCCAAAATATTTTTTATATCCTATCTCAATCTCATTATTTCAGATTTCAACACATTTACTTTACTAACGTACAGAGTCCAATCACCAATTTTACCGCTTCAATCAAATTCGCGTCCTTTATTTGAACTATGGAGATACAAAATGTAAAATCAGTAATATAATATTAAATAGTTGTAGATTAGCTTTTCCGTTGCACACATGGGAGACAAATAGTTGCTAGAAAAGTTTATAAATTTATTAATGGACTAAACTATTCAAACTACAAAGAACACGGATCAACTTTATTTTGCACCTCCTAATTCTTCTAAATTCCAAATTAGTTTTTCATCGCCTTCCATATCATGGTTACAGTTTTGCACGTGCATAACTAAAAATACATTAACTAATATCATAGTTTGCACCAAAGAGGAAATATAAAAGTAGACTGCATAATAGTAGCCTTTTTATGTGCCCAGGATAATTTGACCAAAACTAGAAGTAACGTTATCCTTCTACTTTCGTCTTCCGGGAGGGAATATTCATCATCTGACTGGTTCATGATGGGAGAAGACAAAAAGTACGACTTTCACTTATCCATTGATTCATCATCTGATTGGTCTGCGCGACATATAGTAGTAGATTTCAGTCACGTGACTACTAGTCGACATGCTGTTTACACTTTTTGAAGCTCCTCTCAATAGCAATGCTCACTCACTTATATTTTACGTCTATGGTTAGTAGGTGCTTAATACATATAAGGTAATTAAATTAAAGTTGCACTGGAGCACACAACGGGCCATTATATAAATAAAATAACAACGATTGCAAGTACACTAGGAGCAGTTGCGTGAGCATAATACAAAATTAAATTCACGGAGCGCTTTCACGCTCCGTCATGTATTGTCTTTTATGCATCATGTCACCCTCCTGACCACCTTTTGCCGGTCTTAAACCCTTTGTTGGTGGACTGGGTAGCTTGGATCTAAAAGACTGTTAATTCCGCCATAAAGCAAATTAGTCTCAGAAATCACGACAAAATTTTGTGGAAACAAAACCCATTTTGAGAACTTGACAAATAAATAAGAGCTCAAATAAATACATCGGTTTGTGCTTCGTAAGTTAGATGCTAACTACGCCATCGGGCCAAATCCCTTTCTGGTGAGAGGTAAACCAGCAAGAGAAGGAAACGTAAGACTAATAAATCCCATTCCTTAATGATATCAAATCAGACTCAGCATTCCTCTTCAACGGGGGGATAAACCCGAACGAGAACGGACTTCCACGCAAAACTCCTCAAAATATCGGATTGGGGAATTTCTTCCACTCCCTTTTCCCTGTCCTAATCATAATTGTACTTCGCTTTCTGGATCTCATTTAAGTATGACTTTACACCGACCAAATTGAGTGCTGAGAATAATTTACCAGCAAATCCGAATGAAGGACGAAACGAAGCATTTACAAAATGACGATTGCAGAACTGTTATCCCCGATATCCCTTTAGAAGATTCCCCCTCCTTGAAGAAAAAGAAAATACTGGCAAAGAGGATTAGGTATTAGGAGGTTTGATGTGAAAGGGGGTATGGGGTAGAAACGTTTCAATACCACAAGCGTGTAGATTGTTCTTGGAAAGGGAAAACGCAGAAAAGGGATTTACTCCAGATATTCCCGGGGATCTTTCTGGAGGGCATCAATATGCAAAGCAGGAGGAAATAGTAATAGTGTGGGGGTAGGAAAATTTAATTTTTTTGTCTCTTTTCCCAAGAAGGGACTTTTTCATTCCGCAATTGGGGGGTTTTATCCTTTCTTTTGCTTCTCCCGCAGCCCCCTTTGATGGCGATTAGATTTTTGCTTCGGCCGTGGAGCTGTAATCCGGGATATTTCCCCCTTTTTCCTCGGTATTTAGGGGGAAGGCGGAAAAAATAAAGGGAAAAGGGCAGGAATCAAAATATAATGCGCGAAACCTTGGGAAAGGGGGTTTCCTTCCGCGGTGACGATTATTCCGCACTTGGGAGAGTTTATAGTAATCGTCGCGTGTGAATTGTCATCTGAGGGAGTGACGAGGGAAGGGAAGGGGAATGGGGGAAGCGCAAAGGGTTAGAGAAGAAGCGCGATGGGGAATTAGAGTCCGCGCCAAAGTGGTCTGAGGTCCGAAAATTTTTTATTTAAAATTGAGGAATAGTTAAGGGGACAATAGACTTTCGAAATCGATCGAAATTAATTGATAACAATTTCTGTGAAAAACAAAAAGGATTTTTCAATTACGACACTTTTTGACGAAGTTACATGTATAAGAAAGATATAGTAGTTAAGTATATGGTAAGTACTAAAAACGTGTTTTTCTCCGATTGAGATCTGTCGTCATCAAAATTACGTAGTGTTGTCCTCGGATCTTTCCCTTCGGGGGTTGATCCCGGACCGTCGCTAATAGCCCACATTGTGTTGCTCTAGTGCGATGTTAATTAAATACCTACCTACCGAAATTTGTTGGTATTCTGATTTCAGAATGTTCACTGCGTAAGTGGTTGCAATTGATTTACTTGAAAACTTTCTTTGGATAATCTTTGAAATCTATTGTATCTAAGTACAAATGTGTATGAGAAATTCAACATGCTTCTAAATTTTGGTTTAAAATATTGCTTAACCTATGCTTTCTTCTTTTTTTTTGCAAAATTTTAGGTGTTTTAGTAAAAAAAATTGTTTTGATGCATGGTTTGTCATTCCATTCTCATGACTTACAAGTGCGAATTTAATGGTTTTGTGTCATTTTAATTTCAGTATTTCATCTCCAATTTATGAAAAATAGTGTCTTTTTCTAAAAATCATTAAGCATGAAAAATTGTTTTCAAAGTTTTACAAACATAATAAAAACAAAATTAATTTAATTTAATGTGATTGAACTTCTCGAACTAAATCCATAACTCTGATATAGGAGATGAAGTGTGTTTAAAACAATGTCACCCATAGATACAAGCAATAGCCCCGACAGCTCAGATGCTCTGTGAAGGTAGACTTATTTAAAAATGATTCTATTTATGAAAACATTTTTACATAAAAATGAGGAATGTTTACATAAAAATGCAAAAAATGTAGGATGAATCTATTTATGAAAATATACATTTTTTATGTAAAAATGTAGGACTAAAATAGTCAATTTCCATTTCAAGTACTGGACTGCTGTCCTCTAGCGATAGGTTGGAAAAACCTCGAAAAACAAAAGCCCATGTAACAAATATGGTCTTTCAGAGACAAACTAACCAAATAGGGCTGGCATATACAGCGTTCCAGACCAACAGATTAATACTCAATCGATTGAGTTTTACCTGTCCGGACTTTTCCCTGGAAATGTCAGTAATTATAACTGAGGTTGTCAGGAGATTTTTAGATTTGGTAACCCTAATCAGACATGCTTTCCATGGACTTAACTTAAAATTGCCCATTCTGAGTTGTAACACTATTCTTTTCCAATTACGATATATCTGTCTACAAAGTAAGCATATCTAGAGAGAATTTAAAACACATACAAAGGTAGGTAGTCTAGTAACGTTGCATTGGAGCAACGCAACGGGATATTGGCGACTGTCAGAGATCAATCCCTAAGAGAGAAAGATCCAAGGACAACGCCTCGCAATTTTGAACTACGATCAAATGTCGAGGACAACATCTGAGCTGGCACCCTACTTTCCAAACTTCCACACCAAACCAACTTGAGTACATTTGAGGCCACGGCAGATTTAACCTGCACCAACCTCCTTGAACACGATGGTCTTTGGCTGGACCTAGTTTCGAACTCGTAACCCTCCGGTTACTAATCTCTGGGCTACCGCAGTGCCAAAACACATAAGAAAAAAGGCCCTTTGAAAAAGAAATTTCTTAGGCAAAATATTCAGACATTTTTTATTCAGGTTAAAATAAAATATAAGTGAGGGACAGGTTAGGTTAAGTTGTTAATTAACTTCACACTGAAGCAACACAACGGGTTATTGGCGACGGTCCGGTATCAATCCCCAAGGGAAAGATCGAGGACAACACCACGTAATTTTGAACCACGGTCAGATGACGATTAGTGATGGGCAGATGGCGCATGAAAGAAGTGCCGCAGTGTCAATTTGAATATTCTGCGCGCATTTGTCTGAAATTCGGTGTTTTCAGGAAGAAGCTTCTGTGGCAAATTGTGTCGTATTCTTGCTTAAAAAGCATTCTTATTTCAGAAATAGGAGTACACGAAATATGTTGTTCTTGTCAATTTTTAAGACTGTGGTCAACTTACCCTAACCTTGATGCATTGGTGGAGCAATGACAAAGTACATCTCTCTCTTACATCTATCCTCTAAAGCAGCGATTTTCAACCGGATTGCGGTCAACAATGGCATTGCTGTGCCTTACGGATGGTGAACTGCTTTAAATTGTTCATCTATTTAATTTCAATGATTTAGTTTTAAACTTTTTAGAAGTGTGTTCACAAATAATTTCAAATAATACCAGTATAAATAATTTTGAATATCATTTTTTATAACAAAGAACCAAAAAATGGTTTGAAAAAGATGTCTTAAAAGGCAAATCAATCAAAATTATACTTTTTTTGTCAGATAGGCAAGAAAAATATAATATATTTTTTGGTGTGCCGCAGTTTTAACAAGCAGTTTATGCGTGCCATGATGTGAAAAAAGTTGAAAATGGCTACTCTAAAGTATCAAAATCACACACATCCAATAGCGAAGTACAATTTTTCTTTGAAATTTTAAGATCACTTTCTGATTCTCGGTGCCGCTTTAATTGTTCCAGTTTTCGTCAAAATGTCCAAGCAATCATTAAAATTAAAACTTACTCATAAGTTTGTTTTATTATCTCTTTGGAAAATAACATTTTGACTATATTCCTTGTCAATGAAGACTTTATAATTCCTTTTCGTAACTGCAAACCTCCAGAGCACTGTTTTTAAATTTTAACGAACTCTGAAACCAGGAAGGTTGGCAGCCCTAGTTGCTTACCACAACAGGAAAACGTCGCACCAGACCACTAAACCTCTGACCCTGATGTCCAGCGAATATTCAGCCCAACTAAAGACACATTTACCAATCCCGAAATGGTTTTATTAGTAACGCCACGAAAGGATTACTTAAAACGCTTAGATTCTTACGGCAGCAGCGAATGCCGAAATTGTGAATTCGGAATCCTCCTTTCCCGAACGCGCCCAGACAAATCGGGAAAGATTACAGCCGCAACACTTTTCAGATTTCGAACGCCAAAACCTCCTCCCGTTCCCGCTCTTATTTATTTTTTCGAACTATATTTATATTTCACACTTTTTTTAGTTTTATTTCCTCACTCTAAACCACTTAATATGCGGTGTCTTCAGTAGGCTGGTGAATGAAAACCATGTATATCATTATCTTTTTTTTTATTTGCTAAAAGTTTTTTGTTTGCGCCATTTTTTCCCTATCGTCTTCCATTTCTCCAAATGCAGCAGAAAGATTTTATTTTATTCAAATCTTTTTCGCTTTTAAGTAAATGCGGAGGGGTTTTAAGGAATGAAAGCGAGTGTAAGGAATATTAAATGTCAAATAAATGCAGAGGCATCGTGTTTGTTTTTTAATGTTATTTGTTTTGGCGCGCATGGGATAATTTTTTTGGAATGCCTTGGCGTTGTTACTTAGCGAAAAAAGCCTCAAAAAAAACAAATGAAGAGTTATTAATATTTTTTATCCTGTACTCTACTTGTATCTTCTTAATATTCGAAAAAAGGTGTGAAAAACATTAAGTAGTTTTTGTAATCTCATAAATTATAATTAATGAGAAAGAATCTAAAAAATCATTCGATTCTAAGGATTAAAAGGAAAACTTCTCGATCATTTTTCTCAAAATAGCCTTTTGCTTTCTTTTTGTTCGCCGGAGATAAATCTCTCATTTATTCAAGACCTTAATTTTAATTAGAAATATTCAAAGCAATTGTAACAATCTTAACCTCATTTTTTAGAGATGGAAAAAATGTATAAAGAAATCACTTGACACAAGAGAAAAAATCTAGCGATTCCGTAATTAAATAAACCGATCATCACGAATAGTGATTCAGAATTGTACCTAATTTGCGGTGCCGTATTATGCAAAATCCCGTTGAAAATGAGTGATTTAATTAAAGAGAAGAACATTTCTGATTTTCTGGATGTGTTTTATTCCCAAAAGAATTAATCTTTTACAATTGATATAGTGTCAATTGTTTATTGCATAAATGGTAGAATTGTAATCTAATTTCATTAGTGTGTTTAGTAATTAGCCTAACTGAAAAATTCCTCTGAATCAATGATTTTGTAGTTATTAGCTAAGTACTTTGTACGGTTGCAATCAGAATATTTATGTACGTATATTGTCACGTACCAAACCTTGCAAACAATAACTAATACGAACGATAAATAAATAAAAAGATAAAAATGAGTTCGAGGTTCAAAACCGCCATTGGATTTTGGTCTTTCCAGACGATATTTTTCATAGCCATTTTTTAATTATATTTTTGGGAATGGCATCTTGGAACTTAATAGAAGCATATTGTACAAAATCATAAAACGATACTTATTATTCTATATCACATATTTATTGTTATTCCATTTCTTAGGTAATGTTTAGCTTGGTTTTCAAATAAAGTTTCTTTAAACTTCCTCGAATCGCGTATTTCATTATTTCTCTTCAAAGGATTATCATAACAGCAGTACTGAAAACTTCCAAAAATTTGAGAAACCCTCTTAGAGTTTTTGCGAATTCACTATAATGTTCTTTGGAAACTACGTTTATTGCATTCAGGTTATAATTTTTATTCCATTTGATCCTTATAAGTGGTAAATTTCCAAGCACAATGCAGGAATAACATAATTATATACAACACTAATAGAATTACCCGGTGTTGCTCGGGTTGAATTGGTTAAATGTTGATTGAAAAGTGATCAGATTAATCACTTCTCTTTCATAGAAAAATAGAAGTATCATTTAAACGTACGGAAAATAATTTTATCATCGTTTTAACTTTTTAATAGCTATTACAATTTACTTCGAACGCAAATATGTGTACATGCATCCAAAAATCCACTTTCATCGCACTCCTTCTGTAGACGAACTACAAAAGTTTATACCAAGATGACTACTACAGAAGTTGATTTTGTGTTTTGAAGTGATTAACAAATGCCTCGTAGGTTCATTTCCAGTAAAAAGGACGAATTCCGGCGTATAGTCTTGCTCTTAGTTTTCCTCTAAATATTTTTTGACGCGTGGCCCTCCTGCAACAGAGATGCGATGTTTTCGAATTTCGTCACTATGAGAGGAAGGCAAATGAAATTGTTACGGTATTCGTGATTAATTTATTTTGAATCAAATACATTTTTTCTTGAAAATTCCATTCAGCGGCACGTGGAATAACGGAGCTTGCTTTAAAAATAAATGTCATCATTATAGACAAAGCATAAACAAAAAAATCTATTAAAATTTTTTAAGACAGGAGGTCAATTTTACAGCGTTCTTTAAAAATTAAATCACTGCTTTCAACGAATGTTTCAAATGTATATAAATTGCATAAGAACAGCTTCAACTTGTAAAGTAAACAACCTCGATCTTCTGTCATTTAGAACAAAAAATTTCAATTTTTCAAAAGTCAAGTTAAAATACTTCCTAACTCTGATATTATTCCAAGATCAGCCAAATCTTATTCAAAATTGGCTTTACTCCAGATATACAGACATTTAGTTTAAATCGAATCGTTTTCAATTGAGATTCGGTTTCGTTTTTTTTTCGGAAAGCACGTACTTATTTAGAATGATAGATGACTTGATTATGGAGTATAGCTTTCAATAATACCCACGAACATGAAATTTATGTTGACAAATGTGAATTTAATTGATTTTAATCGTCATGTGATGAAAATCTATGTCAAAATTTAGAAATATCTTTGAACTACAACGTATGGCCACCCGCTTTAATTTAACGTAACCTATCTAATTTTAAAATGATTTCACTTTAACTTTACTAGTTATTTTAAAATAAGAAGTTACACACCTAACTTAAAAAAGGGTTTGTTTTGTATATTTTATTTATTTTTATGAAACAAAATTCTACAAACCATTACTTATTCAACCAGATTGGAAAGTTGGTCGAAATATACATATACCGCCAAGAAACTACCCATGTCTAGTGATATTTTGCATAAAATAAATAATTCATTAAAATTTAACTTCAAAAAATATAACTACAATATGTAAAACATCGGTAACATACATTCTATATTTATTTATTTTACATATGTAAAACAATATGTAAAATAAATAAATACAGAAATGAAGTTCCGATCATTGAAAAAAATACAGAATTCTGAAAACGAAATATGAGGAAGCGTGTCAAATTTCGACTTCCTGAATATATTTTGAAACAGAGCAAATTCGAAAAAAGGCTTTTAAAACATTGATAAAGATAATAATGATTTATTTACAAAAGAACACATGTTTCTAATACTTAGAAATGCCCAAATATGACCGCAACATTTCGCTGTTTTAACTCAAATACACGAACACAGAATTCTAATCAAATTGATAAAATAGAGCATTAATTCTGTAGTTGCCAGATACCAAGTAGAAAAATTACGCTTTTATGAACAATGAGTTGGGCTTTACGTGTTCCACTACAAAATGTAAGTTATGTTAAATTAAATATATTTAAATATCCTTATATCATCAATCAAATATTCATAAATTATTTATACGAGTATCATGGAGTGAAATACAAAATCAGTTCAAACTTAAATATTAAAATTTCATTTAATTGTTTAAATATAGGGCTCGTTCGTAAACGCGAATAAATCGCACCGGTTGTACGAGTTATTCGAACCGAGCATTCCAAGTCTAGTGTGAAAAAAAAAGCCTTTTCATGAGTCACTGAAAACGAAAAAAAAATCGTTTGAAACTCAGCTAGGTTTTGTTAGTTCAGAAGTAGGCGACCCGAAAGGTAGATGTGAATGTTGCAATGCATCTCTACTAATGGTTTAGGCTCATTTTCAGATTGAATTTATCAAAAAAGTATTGCCACTTACATGGCGAATGAGACTGATAAACCTAATCGTTCGTAAATGCAACTTCAGAACTGATGAAACGGGGGTTATGTGACGGATTATTGTCTGGTTTGCACTTTTTCAGAGAGTTGCTTACGAACGCGGCCATAATGTTTTAGAGAAAATTGTTGTTCGAGCAATATTGGTAAAACAATTTTATTTGAAAAGTTATTTTCCCACAAATACTGGTAAAACAGAGCTGCGTATCACAATAGCTTTATACTCAATGTTATTCCTATGGGGATATCGAATTGTTTTTAGCCTCCTCTTCACACCTGCAAATAGAACGGGGGTTAATATGAAGCCTACGTTACCCACAGGGTTCTAAAGATTATGTGTACCAAATTTGGTTTGGATTGGTCAAACGGTGTAGAGAACAGAAAGACAGACAAATGTCAACTCTGCTTTATATAATCTTAGAAGGGCGGAATAACAGTACACATCAGTTATGATGTGCACAATTTTCTTGGTACGAACAGTACAAGTAACTTAATTTTGTCACAGGCCACATCCAAAATTTCTCCTAATTTCCCCTTTAAAGTTGTCAGACATAAGGTGCAGAACTGATTTTATAAATTTTATTCATTCATAATATGGAATGTTAAATGTTTTTTTTTGGTTCTAAAGAATTTCATTTTTTTACTTGTACTGTTATTCCCGTCCATCAAAGATATATAGACTAGCAGAATTACCCGACGTCGCTCGGGTTGAATTGGTTAAATTTTGATTGAAAAGTGATCAGACTAATCACTTCTCTTTCATGGAAAAATGTAAATATCATTTAAGTGCACGAAAAATATTTTTTAGCATCGTTTTAACTTTTTCATAGCTTCTAGAATTTACTTCGGATGCAAGTATATGTACATGATATATCCATCCATATAATCTATTTCATATTCATCGCACTCCTGCTGTAAGATACACTACAAAAGTTTTTTCCAATGTGACTACTTCAGATGTCGATTTAGAAATATCTCGGAATTGCAACGTATGGCTACCATTTTAATTTAACTTAACCTATATTATTTTAAAATAATTTATTTGAACTTTACCCGTAAAAACTTTACCAGTAACATAACTTTAACCGTTTAAGAAGTTACACACCCAACTTAAAAAATGATTTGTTTTGTATATTTTATTTATTTTTATGAAACAAAATTCTACAAACCATTACTTATTCAACCAGATTGGAAAGTTGGTCGAAATATACATATACCGCCAAGAAACTACCCATGTCTAGTGATATTTTGCGGAAAATAAATAATTCATTAAAATTTAACTCCTAAATAATATATCTGTAATATGTAAAATACTGGAACACAGATACAAACAGAAACAAAATTCCGAACATTGAAGAAATGCAGAATTCTGAAAAACGGAAGATATGAGCAAAAACGTGTCGAATATTTTGACTTCCTGAGTACATTCTGAAATAGCAATTCAAAAAGACGTTTGAAAAATATTGATAAAGACAATGATGATTGATTGATTTAAAAAAATACAAATTTATAAAACTTAGAAATGCTCAAATAGGACCGCAACATTTCGCTGTCTTAACTCAGATACAAACACGGAATTCTAAATCAAATTTATAGAACATTAATTCTGGCGTTGCCAGATATCAAAAAGTAAAATTATGCTTTATGATCAATGAGTTTTTCGTTTGGGCTTTTCGTGTTCCATTACAAAATGAAAGTTATGTAAAATTAAATATTTGAAACATCATTTCTCTCTTCGCCAGTCAAATATTCAAAAATTATTTATATTATGGGAAGAAATAAAAAATCAGTTCAAACATAAATATTAGAATTTAATTTCTTTTGGAAAAAATTGTGTTTCTAGCAATACTGGTAAAAAAAATTAGCTGCGCACCGCAATCGTTTCATACTCAATGTTATTCCTATGCGGATTTCGAATTGTTTTTAGCCCCTTCTGCACACCTAGGACAAATAAAACGGGGGTTAATAATTAGCCTATGTTATCCTCAAGGTTCTAAAGTATAAGTGTACCAAATATGGTGTGGATTGATCAAGCGGTGTAGATTTGTTTAGAGAACAGACAGACAAAAAGACAGACAGACGCCAACTCAGCTTTATATAGACTACCTGAATTACCCGGCGTTGCTCGGGTTGAATTGTTTGTAATTCATTGAAATATTATTCAAAGTTATTCCTATGGGGATTTCATTTTGCTTTTAGCTTCCTCAACAGATCAGGAAAAATAGAACAGGGTTTAATATCAAAATAAAATTTTCCGCCAGATTCTAATGAATGAATGAAACAAATTTGGTGTTGATTGGTCTGAGAGTGATCGTAAAAATAATGTTATACTTAGGGGAACTTCGAATTGTTTTTAGCCCCCTTTGCAGACACAGGACAAATCGAACGGGGTTAATACATCGCCTATGTTTCACTCCAGGATACTAAAGAATGATTATACCAAATTTGGCACGAATTGGTCGGACAGTGATCGTAATAATACACAATGTTAATTCTAAAGGGGATTTCGCATTGTGTTTAGCCTCCTCTGTAGACCCAGGACAAATCGAATGGGGTTAATATATGGCCTATGTTTCCCGCAGGATTCTGAAGAATGAATATACCAAATTTAGTATGAATTGGTCGGACAATGATCGTAAAAGTACTCAATGTTATTCCTATGGGATTTCGAATAGTTTTTTACCCCCTCTCTGTAGACAGGACAAATTCGAACGGGGTTAATATATCACCTATGTTTCACGCTGAATTCTGAAGAATGAATGTACCAAATTTGGTGCCAATTGGTCTGATAGTGATCATAAAAATACTCAATGCTTATCCTATGGGGATTTTGAATAGTGTTTTTAGCCCCCTCTGCACACCCAAGCCAAAAAAAAACGGGGCTTAATATGGTAGCCTACGTTATCCGCAGTGTTCCGAAGAATAAGTGTACCAAATTTGGTGTGGATTGATCAAACGGTGTAGATTTGTGTATATAACAGACAGACAGACGCCAACTCTGCTTTATATGTATAAATTTAGTCATCGGCTATATTTAAAATAAGGGATTACTATAAACACAAAAGAGTGATCTGAATACACTTAATTTAATTTCGATAGGTTTGTTCTTTCACTATTTATGACAAAAAATATTAATTAAATATTCTAAACGTGTTTCTTGACATTTGCTTTTATATTTTTTCGCCCTTTTGAAGCGCTGATGCATGAAATAAGAGGCATTCATAACCATTCATTCATATATTTTAATGTAGACTAGTTTAATAAACTATTAATGAATTCAATAATTGCTATTTCATTTAAAGAACATTTCATAAATATCCTAAACATTTACTGCCATTTCATTTTACATTTCAATTTCATTTGAAAGGAGTATGAAAATAAGAAATCAACACTTTCTGGACGATTTCATAATTGCTATTTTATTTAAATAACATTTCATAAGTAAAGAGGATTACCCGCTTACCACTCCATACAAATAACTGCCACTTTGCCCCTTAAAAAGTGCCGAAGGCAGAATAGGTCATTGTATAGGGATCGGACATTAAACAGATTTCATAAATATTGCAAACATTTATTTTGTATTTCATTTAAAAAGCGAAAAAAATAAGAAATCAACACTTTTAGGGCAATTTAATAACTGCTATTTTATAAGAACATTTAATATATTTTTGTTCTCTGTAATTGGATATTCTTCTGCCGAGAAACAATAATTAAATAAATAAATATGTATAATATTTCATTTGAAAAAGGAAATAAGAATAAGAAATCAACACTTTTAGGGCAATTTAATAACTGCTATTTTATAAGAACATTTAATATATTTTTGTTCTCTGTAATTGGATATTCTTCTGCCGAGAAACAATAATTAAATAAATAAATGTGTATAATATTTCATTTGAAAAAGGAAATAAGAATAAGAAATCAACACTTTTAGGGCAATTTAATAACTGCTATTTTATAAGAACATTTAATATATTTTTGTTCTCTGTAATTGGATATTCTTCTGCCGAGAAACAATAATTAAATAAATAAATATGTATAATATTTCATTTGAAAAAGGAAATAAGAATAAGAAATCAACACTTTTAGGGCAATTTAATAACTGCTATTTTATAAGAACATTTAATATATTTTTGTTCTCTGTAATTGGATATTCTTCTGCCGAGAAACAATAATTAAATAAATAAATATGTATAATATTTCATTTGAAAAAGGAAATAAGAATAAGAAATCAACACTTTTCAGGGTGGGGGTCCCTAACCACCCCTCTGGCCACATCTGTTCTTTCTGAAATAATCGATTCGATTATATTTAGAAGGTATTTTTACATAAAAAAATTCTTTAGTATTTCCCTCACAAACGTGAACTAGCAGAAACTCGTTCGCAAAAAATAGCACAATCTGTTACAAGTCATTCAATCCAAGTGGGAAGTATCCTCTAATTGACAGCTCAAACCTCCCAATAGAAAAGAGCCATTCCCAGATAGACCCCCTCTACTCCTCAACAGCAGCAGAGATAGAAGAGAGAGGCAAATAAGCATCAGCAGCAGATACAGAGGCATCAGTTAAGTGGCCACAATGCGAGAAACGCGAGACTTCGGAAGCTTGTGGGTCTGAGCAAACGCAAGCAGCCCTGTTGAAACAGGTGACGGGGGGGTCTGTTTGTCTTCACACGTCGGGCCATCTGTTGGGGTCGCACTGGACTCTCGGGGCCAGGACAAACAAGGAATCCTGACTATTAGCGGAAGGCCAATACGAATTTCGGATTATGCTGAGAGGATTCTTCTGTATTTTGAGTGGCAGGCTTGCCGAGGCTAAATATCCGACATTTATTTCTTTTCACTCTCCTGGAGAGTCACTTTAATGGGGGATGAGCTATGGGGAGGTTTGGGCTATGGGCTACAGATGTTGATTTGACTCTGCGTTCTGTTTGGTTCGTTCGGACAACCCTATCTTGTTCGTGCCCACACCTCCCCCACTAGCCATGTGGTTTAGAGCCTTTTCGAGGGGTGGTCAGGAGATCAAAATGAGTTAATCTAAATCTGTATATAAAAGTACCTATGGATTATTATTAGAAGTATCTATGTCTAGTATCTATATGAAATATTATTTTTAGAAGTATCTATGTCTAAGATCTACATGGTATTATTATTAGAAGTATCTATGTGCTATATCTCTCCAGACACATCTTGCTTTTATGTCTTGAATGTTTATTTTTAATAATATTTTCAAGCCAATTGTCATCTGTTGTGATGCGATGATTTTTGGTGCGGAGGCAGTTGGAAAAGGTTGATCGCCTACCTCACCACAAGAGGTAACGAGGCTTTGAGTTTGTCTTGAATCTACAAATAGTAAATGAAGTGACAATGACCCGTTATATAAGTGTTTGTCGTGAAGCGATTAAGGTCCTCTAAAGGGATAAGTTCGGTGCGTTCGACCCGTGGAGAGTCGGCATAATAGCCTGACCTCTTTTGTATTAAGCCTAGTTTTAATAGTCGTATTATGAAAAAGGATCTTCTTTGGCTTCAATTGTCCACTGCGAAGCCAAGAGAGAACTGTCTGGTCTTTTGTGTCGCCCATTTTACACAGGAAGGCATCGGACTGACAGCAGGCATACCAGTCATGAGTCCGAGGATGAATGCATCAACTAACACAAGTAAAATCTCAGTTGCTTCATATGAGTTTTCTTTATTTTGTTTATACAGAACATTACTAATATAATCGGTATATATGTTACCGCTAAAGTACGGAAATCAGATAATCTGCAGATTACCCAGGTAATGTGCAGATTAACTACGCCGATCCGTTAAAGTGCGGAAAATTGTTTCATTTCTCAAATTACCTACGTAATCTGCAGATCGCCTAATAATCTGCACATTACCTACTAGGCACTCGTTAAAGTGAAATTAAGATCTTTGCTCAAACAGCAACGTTTTTGTACACTTAAATTAATACTCAGACAAACAACTCCAGTAATACTAGGTACTACTAGTTGAAAAACACGCTATACTTTTATCCCATAAAGTTATAAGTAATTTCATATAATAATCAGTAGATGTAAATAAAATATACTGATTACAAATTATGAGAAAGTGAAAACAGCCAGCGACGGCAAGACGCCGGCGACACGAGCTTTAGAAAGCAGAAGCGGAAGGAGAAAGGGAAAGAGGAGGGAAAGAAAACTAGAGAAACAAATTTTTGCACTTTAACGATTCGAAAGCCGTTGATGTGCGCATTACCGAGGTAAAGTGCGAAAAACTCTTATTTTGTAGATGATTCCGCACTTTAACGGAACAAATCAGCTAATCTGCAGATTACCTAGGTAATGTGCACATTAACGGCTTTCGAGCTTTAACGGTAACATGTACGTATATAAAGCCGCGGTAGACCACACGACACACAAAAAGGGAACAAACAGAAACAAAATAAAAAAGAAAAAGTCAAGAAACAACAGGTGATTGTCTTCCTAAAGGTTCTCTCGTCTCCCAATATAGAGAGGGACCGCGGTAGCCCAGTTGGAAGAGAAACGAATTAGCAACCGGAGAGTTATGAATCCGAAACTCGGACCAACCAAAGACCGTCGTGTACAAAGGGGGCTGGTGCACGTTAAATCTGTCGTGCCTCAAATGCCCTCAAGTTGGCTTGGTGTGGAAGTTTAGAGAGTAGGGTGACAGCACAGGTGTCGATCTCGTCATCTGACCGTGGTTCTAAATTACGAGGTGTAGTTCTCATATCATTCTTCGGGATTGATCTCAGACCGTCGCCAATAGTTCGTTGTGTTGCTCCAGTGCGACGAAAATTAACTATCTACCTACCTATGTGATATTTATCCTATATGTGGGAAGCGGCCCAGAGCCCAACTATAAAAATTTTGGGGTCCTAGGTGTTCGAGCTTGTAGGAATAGGGGTGAGATTATATGTTTACTAGCTGAATTTACCCTGCGTTGCTCGGGTTTAATTGGTTAAACGTCGATTGAAAGTGATCCAAAAAATCACTTTTCTGTCAGAAAATGCAAATATAGAGAAAAATAAGCGAGAGCAAGCTTTAGAAAATTTCGAGAAAGAATATCCTGAAACATCTACAATAACCCTAATAAAGATGGGTCAAAGTCATCTTGAGAGGCGACTCCTGTAGATGTTAGGGGCCGCGGTGGCCCGGTTGGAAGAGTAACGAACTAGCAACCGAAGGGTTGCGAGTTCTAATCCAGCCAAACACCGTCGTGTACAAAGGGGGCTGGTGCACGTTAAATCTGTCGTGGCCTCAAATGTCCTCACGTTGGCGTGGTGTGGAGGTTTGGAGAGTGGAGTGCCAGCTCAGGTGTTGCCTCATCATTTGACCGTGGTTCAAAATTACGTGGTGTTGTCCCCGGATTTTTCCCTTTGGGATTGATCCCGGACCGTCACCAATAGCCCGTTATGTTGCTCCAGTGTGACGTTAATTGAAAAATACCAATACAAATACCAATACCTGTAGATGTTAACTCTAATGTCATCTGCAAAGCCAGACCGGGAGAGAACGCCCCCTAGCAAGTGCTCTGTCCAAGATGACGGGACGTTACACCCCTCAGCACACCCAAGACAAATAGAACGGTGGTTAATATGTAGCCTACGTTACCCACAGGGTTCCAAAGAATACGTGTACCAAATTTGGTGTGGATTGGTCATACGGTATAGATTTGTATAGCGAACAGGCAGACAGATGCCAACTCTGCTTTATATGTATAGCAGTATGACATATGTACTCTACTTTATATGTATACGGGGGTGACATCATTTATTTATTAACTAAAGTGACATTATTTGTTTATTGTTGGATAGCAGCAACAGATTTAAACAATATAAAATCAACCTTTACGGGATTCATTCGCCAATTTTGTCTTTTACGTAGTTTAAATATGCTTCATTTGAGCTACGGAGCTGCATACTATTGATAAAACTACACGGGAAGACATCCCCAAGCGCTCTAATGAAATTCTTGAACGGTTTGGAGGAGACAGTGATATATATCAGGATGATAGAAATCAGAAAAGAAAAAAATGAAAACGAAAAAGAAAACTAGTTAAACCCTAAAGAAATACGAATCGCTTTTGAACAAATGAATGTGGCATACTTGAAGTGGATGTTCATACGCTAATTGGGGTAACATGACTGCAAACGTTTTGCCCATGCAATTTTTCAGAAATACGAATTAACACTAGTTAGAAGAACACGAAAAGCTCTTACATATTTTTGGATGATTTAATTTTATTTAGAGGTATGAGAATGGTGAATATATGATGCTATATTCATTATAAATGGATTTAAATAAGATATGAAATGTGAGTAATGCCTGCCATCAATAGATTGCACTTAACACTCCAAGTAATTTTGACAAGATATCTCGTCCATCAAGATCTTGCCAATTTTGCTAAAGGCGAGATATCTCGTTCATCAAAATCTGACCAATTGTGCTAATGACGAGATATCTCCTCAAAATATTGCCGGGTTTTTTTGACAACGAGATCAAAATCTGGTCAATTTCCTAAAGACAAGATACCACGTCAACCACAAGAAGGGTTAAAAAAGTTGAGCACTGATGCTATGCACAGGTCTGTTGGTTTTTCTCAAAAATACCTTATATTTAATGCTTCTATTTGAATATGTAATCTTCCAAAGACATTATTACTTTTTTCTACCTTTCTTACGCCAGAATCATGACTGCAAACAAATTCGTGACTCTTAGTAATGTAATCGAGGGGACTCCCACACGTAGAAAGGTTAAAAAGAACCGCTCTACATTGCATTATCAAATTCACATCATGCGTTATCGTAACTTCAACACCTCCCTCTTTTACTTTGAAGCTTAGAAACGTTTCATAAAACGATCCGTATCTCCAGCACATATTTTGGATGACCAAACCGTCTGTTTGCGGAGCAATCTCCCAACAACTTCATCTCCGTCAAAGCCACACAAAAGAAACCTTCAGCTTTTCGAAATACCTCTAAAACCGAGCATCATGCGGTATTTGCAGGTGTAGGGAAGCGCTCAGAAAGCAACTTAGCACTCGAGGGCCACTCGATGCTCGGTAGTCAGTGAGTGGTGCAGCGGAGTGGCCGAGTGGAGTTGAGCACTTACTCGCCGTTTAAATACCACTCGGCTCTGAGGTGCAACATTCACACTCGCTCTCAAGGGGGTCAATACAGCTGTGTCTTACCGTTGCCTCTGAGTGTTAGGATTGCACGAGTACTTTTGTGCTGGGGATGACCCCGCGAAAGAATCTGAGAATGTGACTCATGAGAGACTTCTTGGCATCCAAAGAGTTCATACATTTCTTATACAAGCGATTTTAAACCTCCAAATGGTTTCTACGAGATATATTGACCATCAAAATCTGAGTAGTTTTGATAGTGACGATATATCTCGTCTTTAATATACTGCCGATTTTTTGACGATAAAGAGATCAAGTTCAGTTTTTTCTGATGACGAGAAAGCTCGTCCAACAAGATCTGACAAATTTTGTTAATACAATATACCTCGTCATCAAAGTACTGCAGAATTTTTTATGATGACGAGATCAAGATCTAGTCAGATGATTTCTAATGACGAAATATCTCGTCCATCAAGATCTGACCAATTTTTGGTAATGACGATATATCTCATCAAGATGTCGTTTTTTCGATGAGGATGAGATCAAGATCTGTTCAGGATTTTTTTCTGGTGACGAGATATCTCGTCCATCAAGATTTGGTCGGTTTTGCTAATGACGAGATACCTCGTCCAGACAACCACCAGGAGGGTTATACCTGTGGTCACCAGACCTCTTGTGGGTGCAGGGTTCGCTTGATGTTTCCAGAAGAATTGAAGGGCTCCGGGCTACAGATCACTACTACTTAGCACATTTTTCAGAGAAGCAATTTTGAAGTTTTAAAAATTCCAAAATTACAATGGTCAATTCCAGGGGCAGGGAACCTTGTACCATATGAGACCGTTTGGGTACCTGAAGTAAAATCCTAGCATGCCTGCTGGTTTGTTTGTTTACACTGAAAACCCCTCTCATGCAAGTGGTCATGTTATCCTAAACATTCAAGTATTACGCGAGCTCATTCAAACAATCAGAAAATCTTTTGATCCTCTATTCTGTTTTTAATTTTTTTTCATAACGGAACATATTTCTGTGGCTTATCACTATGTTGTCCGGAGGCATTTAATTATTAAAAAGTACAACTTCAAGTAAAATAAAAATGAACCAATCCTCTTTATTTTTACATCGTTCATCAAAGAGCTTATTCCTCCTCGAGAATACATTCGATGGAGAATAACGTCCTCCTTAAATTCATATGCATAACATTTCAAAAGGCAATCTCCATATCGAATTGAGCCCAATTTCCATATTTTCCAATGAAACTAGCACATTTTGGCTCCAAATTTCAAATCTATATCAAAATTTAACATCTCTTTGTTTCAAGTCACTTGATCCAACTAACGACTGTACAATGAAATGTAAAATTGTAGCTCTTTTCTTCAAGGTAGTCATTTCTGTAACAAAACATAGATGAAAGTAGTGAATATTGCAGCGTGTAGAAATAATTAAAATTTCGAAAGAAAATTTCAAGGTTTATTTGGAAAATGAAAAACAGTAAAGTGTAACAGAAGTGGAAAAGAAAGAAAAATAAATAATAATAAACGTTATATAAGTTTGTAAACATCGTTTGAAATTTTATAATTCGTTGCAAGATGTCATTATCAAAAATACAAACTTTAATGAAAAAATATCGTCTGCCATCCAAGTCCAATGGCGTTTTAAAACCTGGAACTCTGTTTTCTTTCAATTATTTATCGTCTGTACAATTCAGCACGTGGCAATATTAAATTTGTAATAGTGGCATAATAGAAAAAGCACTTCGAATTCGAGAAAATGTTTTTGATGATGAATTTGAAATGAGTTTAATTCGATCCATTAACGAATTAACCATTTGGGAAGCCATTTAGTATATATCAACTCCTTGTGTTACCTCAAGCTGAAAAGTTCCACTTTCAATTCAAAGTCGAATGTTTTCAATCCAAAAATAGAATTGAGTTAAAATTCCAATTTATAAGATTAGGCTTAGATACAAAAGATCTCTTTAATATTTCTTTCAATACTTTAATTTTTCAATTGCAATTTTAACAATATTGAAACACAGGCTTTCCAAATTTCTCAGATACTTTCTTGACTAATTGTTAATGTAGAAGAATACTACTCCGCAAGAATCATATTTTTCCAAAAGAAAAAAAGTTTGAGGAATGAGTAATTGTACAATAAAGATAATATATAAAACTCGATCTATTGATTCACAAGATCCTGGTAATGCCTCACTACACTAGGCACGGAAGTGTGTGTTGGTGTAAGTAGTTAGATTCACAAGCTCACGTTGGTTTTGTTTCTTATTTTGTTTAAGGTAATCGAGCTTTATAAAATTTTGCCTTTTATTTTTGAACTACATAATACACTGCTGGCCACCCAAATTGCAACACCAAGAAAGACAAGAGATATCACAACAAAATTTATTTTGTAGATAACATGTTGACCAAGTATCAAATGATTAAATTTATAGACTTCTGTGAAGTGTGGTTCCTGCCAAAATCAGTAGCCAGAGTAGCCGCCATTGTTGGAGATCACCGCTGCCACACGCATCGGCATTGATTCAAAGAGACTTTGGATGTGTTCTTGGGGTACAGCAGACCAAGCAGCTTCCACACGTTGCCAAAGTTGATCTGGTGTGGAAGCTGGGGATGTATTCTGGGTTAATCGTTGAGCAACCATGGACCACATGTTTTCTATCGGCGAAAGATCCGGAGAGCGAGCTGGCCAGGGAAGCAATTCAATCTGGCGATTGACGAAGAACACTTGGACAATGCGTGCCACGTGTGGTCGCGCATTATCCTGTTGAAATATGGCTGTGGGCAAGCCCTGAAGGTAAGGAAGGACAACTGGCTCCAACACCTCGGAGATGTAGCGCTGGCTGTTTAAAGTACCGGCAATGCGTACTAGAGGAGTGCGAGAGTGATATCCAATACCGCCCCATACCATAATACCCGGTGCAGGACCAGTGTGGCGGTGCATAACGCAGCTGTTCAGCATCCTCTCTCCACGGTGTCTCCAGACTCGAATCCGACCATCGTGGTGTTGCAGACAGAAGCGTGATTCGTCAGTAAAGACAATTTCATTCCATTCTGCCGTCCACATCCTTCTTTCATCGCACCATTGGCGGCGGAAACGTCTGTGGTTCTGCGTCAAGGGTAGACGAAGCAATGGACGTCTTGCGGACAGACCACTCTGCTGTAAACGGCGTCGAATGGTACGCGCAGACACTGGATGATGCGGTACAGACTGAATGTGCTGTGCTATGGTTCGTGATGTGGCTGAGCGATCCGTCACTGTCATACGCACAATATGCCTGTCATCACGTGAAATGGTGCACTGAGGTGGATGCGATCGAACACGTCGGTCCGTCGTACCCTCCTGCATCCAACGATCACATATCCGCATTACAGTTGTTTGGTTTCGTCCAACACGACTACCGATTTCCCTGAAAGATAATCCACAATCTCGGTAGGCCACTATCCTTCCTCTGTCGAACTCGGATACTTGATCAAAAGATGATCGCTGTTTTCTACGAGGCATAATTGATCGTTTTTTTGAAAAAACCACAAGAAAAACACAATTGCCGTACTTGAAATCGTCGAAATCTCCAAGCCTTAAATAGCGCTTTGAAGTGGCGCCACAGGCGCGTGTGATGTGCGTCTGCGCTGAAATTCTAATCATTTGCATATCTCACCTCCGCTAATGCATGTTGTAAATTTCATATTATTTGCATGCTTCCTTCAGGGTGTTGCATTTACGGTGGCCAGCAGTGTAAATATAAAAATGTTTTATGGTATAAATATTGCTTTAAAATTATGAAGGAACAAAGAAAAAATATTTTTTAACGGATTTTTCGTCCCAAAACTCTTTTTTGGACGTTTTGTCCTGATGATTTCACTACAAATGAACATGATATCGATAGATAGTTTACAACGACTAACTCTAGCGCCAGTGATCTTGAAATGAGCAGGTTTCAAATAAGTATAAGATAAAAATAGAAAAAATCGTTATAAGAAAGGATTTTTTTTAAATTCTCCATATCTAAAATGACGCTTTTGTCATTATTGCAATTATGAGAAATAGCAGTTTTTCAGATAATAATATTAAAAGAGCGAAGCATATAACAGAGAGAGGGAAAATCTCACAAAGGATAGGTAGGTAATTAAAGTTACACTAGACCAGTGGTTCCCAAACTTATTATGCCCACGGACCCCTTCTCATAGCAAAAACCTGACCATGAACCCCCAGTGAAATAACTCTACACAACTGTGCATAGCAAAATTACAAATTTAACTTTGATGTCTTGAATGGTGAATGGCGACATAAAAATAAAATATAAATAAAACATTTTGATATTTAAAGTAGTATTTATTGAAATTATAACTTTTGTTTTAAAATACAAAAACATTATTTTTCAATGAGATTGGTGAACCTGATGAGATTATTTATGTGCGGCTCGATGTTTGTGAGTAACATTCGCAAGTCTCCACGAGCACTAATTTGCAGTCGGTTTCTTTTTCTCGTGATGAGGCTCGTAACTGCACTAAATCCACGTTCTACTAAATAGTAAGACGAGAAAGCTATCAACAGCTTCTGTACAGTGGCCCATAATGCAGGATATAAAATTGGCATCTGTTTTTGTAACCAGAATTTGTGGTATCCTTGTTCAAATATTGGTTTCAGCTCCCCATTTGTGGATAATTCAATAAGTTGCTCCTGTATTAGTATGGATTCATCTTAATTTGTGGGTCTACTTACAAAAGGTCCAACACCCAATCGGGGATGCCCAAGTGAAGAATGTCTTCAAATCTTTGCCTAAGGTCAGAATGAAGAGTCGTTAAGTGTTGCCAATAAGCAAGTAATTCTTCATCTCGGTTTTGCAATTTTGAAGGATTTGGAAGCTGAGAACATTCTCCTCTCCCCAAGTTTTGTTTGTACAGAAAAAGTTTTGCAACAAACGCAGATATTATACTTTTCGTTTTGATTAAGTTGCATTGATCACCTTGTAATTTCAAATTGGTTTCGTTAAATTTGGCAAATAGGTCAGTCGTATAAGCTATGTCATTTTTTGAATTTATTAAATTGAGCCGCAAATCATTGTCTGTGGTTTCGAGGAATTCCAACACTGAATCAAAGAGTGCATAAAATCGATCCAAACATGCACCTTTAGATAACCAATGAACTTCCGAATTAAGTAGTAAACGATTATAATTTTCATCATTTTCCAAACGAAGGTGAGCAAATAATCTCTCATTTAAGGCATTCCTTTTGATTTTATTAACTGCTCTAATGACATGATCTAGTGAGCCATGCAAGAGTTCACTTAGATTTTTGGCGACTAAATACTGTCGATGAATAACACAATGTACAGATAATACATTCGGTATATCTTGTTTTAAGTATGCCAGAAAACCTTGTGTAGTTCTATCATTGCCGGAGCACCGTCAGTAGCAACGGAGAGGATCTTCCTTAAGGGTACAACTTTTGCATCGAAAATTTTTTTAGTTCATTAAATATTGTTTCACCTTTCGTATCAGTTTCCAAACATTTGGCAAATAACAATTCTTGGAAAATTTTTCCTTCTTTTACAAACTCACATAAGCTAAAAGTAAAGCTTCGTTTCCTAGCAAAGTTGACTCGTCAAGCTGTATAGAGAATTCAGATGTTTTTAAGTACCCACATAAAGAATTTTCTACGTCCTGAGCCATTTCGTCAATCCTCCTTTGTATTATTACTCAGTGGAATTCTTATAATATCGGAAGCTGGTTTATGCAGCACGGTGCGTATTACCTCACTTACAACTAACTGGTAGAATAAGTTCTTCACCAATGGTGTGCGGCTTTAGCACGCAGTCCATCGTCGTCTCGCTTAAATGTTGTCGCGAAGAGTTGTTGCAATGACGGTGTTTACAAATATTTTTTTTGACTGTTTTAAAAAAGTTAAATCTTTATCTTTTTTGTCGCTATGGACTTTTGTCATATGTTCCTTAAGCTTAGAAGGTTTCAATGATTCGTTTGACAAAGTTTTATTGCATAGAAGGCACATAGGTAGAGTGCTATTTCCTGCTAACGGAATAAAGTCATATTTTAAATATCAACACTATACTGTCTGCATTTTTTCTTCGGCTCACTCACACTGGGAAAAAAGGGCACAAATTTAAGATATGAGGGTAAAAGTTTAAGTAAGTGTCACATATTGTATAGGTACGCATTTTTACTATGTATTTGACTATGGTCATTTAATTTACGAGATTTAAATAATTAAAATGTGTTACTACATAAAACATAATGTAATTGTTACTTTTTACTTTTGGTCGCTTGAAATTATTTTTCAAGAAAAGTACATAATTAAATTATCAAATAAATTAATAAATAAATAATAAAATATAATATTGATAAATATTGCGTAACAAAACTATTAAATAAATTAACTTTAACAAAAGTATAACTTTGCTTAAATAAATTTAATATATAAGAATGTATCAAATGTATTCAAAAATACTTATGCAATCTACGCTATCTTATAACAATAAAAAAATGATACTGCTTTTTGTTCAAAAATAGGAAAATTTGTTGCATGCACTTCACATCACACACAAAACAGAATTCAATTGTTGATTAGATGCACGCTCTTTCATAGTGCCATATTTTAGACAAGTTATGGCATGAAAGAAAATTGTAGTGTAACGGTGAGATTCCGTTCCTTTTCAAACCTAGGCTGGCCATGGTTGTCCCGGCTCCCAACGTGCGATACTTGTCATTATGTCGAATATCGTTTGCAGTTGAGTAGTATAAAGAAAACGCAAGTAATAAATTACTCTTTCCGCTGGCTAGGCGCCAAAGTTCCTTTGAGCTCTGACGATTTCCCTGTTGTATAATCACCAGAACTCTGATAAGGGCAGTACAAAATATGTAGTGAAATGAAATTGGCTGCTCTTATTTTGTAGTCTCCAGCTAACTTGTAAATATATCAATGTTTTAATGTCAATAAATTCTTTTATTGGAACCTTGAGAAACCGGTGAGTTGCTCAACACAACACATTACTTGTACTTTATGTACCTATCTATACTTATATTTTACTCAGGACGTAAAAATGGCTACCAATTTATTTATTGCTATTTATTTTTAACTTTCATAATAATGAAAAATGGTCACAACTATTTTACTTTATATTAAAACTTTCGCGGACCCCCTGACGTTTTTACGCACCCCCAAATTAATTTTAATTTGCCACGGAACCCCTCAGCTGTTCCAAGGACCCCAGGAACCACTGCACTAGACCAACACAACGGGATATTGTCGACGGTCCGGGATCTATCCTAAAAAGAAAGATCCAAGGACAACGCCTAGTAATTTTGAACCACGGTCGGATGACGAGGTCAACCCCTGAGCTGGCACCCCACTCTCCAAACATCACCACCACGCCAACGTGAGGACATTTGAGGCCACGACAGATGTAAAGTGCACGAACCCCCGTGTACACGACAGTCTTTGGCTGGACCTAGTTTCGAACTCGCAACCTTCCGGTTGATAATTCGTTTCTCTTCTAACTGGGCTACCACGGCCCCCTCACAAAATGGAATTTCATTTAAATAGAAAAATACTTTTGAGTCCAAACCTGGCACTTATGAGAGGCATTTTCTGTCAAGCTAAATGTAGGCGCGGAACATATTTCCTGTATGTATTCCGAACGGGACGGCTTGCTTCTCGAATACGATTTCTGCACTTTGCCAATAAAAATTCCAAAGAATGAATTGCGAATTGATGTATGATAATTGATTGGTCAACAGTAAGATTAAAAGCCAATTATGTAAAACATTTAAAAATAAACTTCGCTTTAGAAATAGCTATTACATTTGCCGCTTCAAGTTACAACCCAATAACACGACAGTAACTCAACAATAGATTCCAGTATACTGTAGAGCAGTGGTTCCCAACCTGTGCTCCGCTCCAGGAAAATAAAATAAATACAAATTAAATGAAATAAAGAATGAGAAAAAAAAGGATTATCAAAATTGAGATATTATGGTAAATTTCAAAGTTTTTTAAATATAATTTCATTGCATTGACATTGCGCAATTGTTTATATATCTCTACTATTTATTCCCTCTTCCTACCCCTGTAACAGTTCTCCTAAACGCCATTAACTTGTAAAACATAGGGTAGGCCTAAGAGGCTCCGCCATAGAAATTGATTCTAAAAAGGGTTTCGCGAACCAAAAAGGTTGGGAATCTCTGCTGTAGAGGATATGGTAATGATCCAGCGGATTACTTGCCAGAGAGGGGCTGAAGTTGTTCAGATTCCAAGCAGATCCATCTCGTATTATTCCATAAAAATGGACACCAAGAAAATAAAATCGAAGAACCTTTTCTATCAAGTAATGACTAGAAACTCAAGTAAACATTGGCTTATTAACCGTAAATATATCCCAGGTGCTACAAGGGCAAACGCTGTTACAATAACCTGACTTCTGACTGGTCATAATTGTTTGGCCATTAACACACCGCCTAGAAATTCTGCAGAGCCCCTTTGCACTAAATCCCAAGAAATGAGCATCCGCCACCTGCAAATTTGTACTTCGGTCTCTAGTCGGGGACCTCGTGACCGATACTAGGAGGCTAGAGAATGGATGAGAAGGTAATTTTTCTATTTCTTGTCTCACCTTTCTTTTATACCAATTTTATGCATTAGTTGTGCGTACTTTTGTCACTGACCTTTGTATTGTGTATCTTGTTTTTCTGCCCGCCATTGTAAATAAAAAAAGTTACCGCCCAATTGGAAATATCCCCTTCACTAGTTCATGGCTTCAGCAAATTTGAAAATCAGATAAATCAAAACCACACTACCGAAAACGTAACGACGAGTAATTCGCCCAATTGCCGCTCATTTCCCTATTCACGGCGCATGCTCAGCTCGCCAACCAATCACAATCCCCATATCTCCTACGTCACCAGGCTTTCCGCCGAAAATCAAATCGCACTTTATTGACACCTGGCTCTAAAAGCTTAAACAAAGTGGTATATAATAGGGGTTTATACTAATCCCTATTGATCTACTTCATTCTCCCTTTTCTTGGTTTTCTTTTTTTCTTCAGCGTTTTCTTTTCCAAGGGTTTTTCTCACCCGATTGGATGACACGTTTCGCAGGGTGGGAGGGAGCGAAGGAGGTGATATGCGTGTTCTTTAATTGTCACACTTGACAATAGTTCTGTTAAAATAGCTGTCATTCTCCCCCAGGGCTCAGACGTTTCCCTGCTGTGCTCCTCCCTATAACTCTAGTTTGAAGAAATGTACAATTCTGCTTCTGGTCAGGTGAGTGTTGATAACCACCCTTTGTCGATTAATTTATGCTTTGAAAGAAAATGAGTTATCGTTTGGCTAAAATTATTTAATGAACTTTATGTTTGGAAAATTTACGATGGTACACTTAAAAATGTACCATCGTAAATTTTTATTTTTGAATTTTAGTAAAACGAAATATCTGCAGAACTCAGAAAACCATTTCGTTATTTTGTAAGCGTAAATTTTATACAATGATGGTCATTTTTGAAATTTTGTTTTTGATTATCGGAACATAGAAAAAATTCGACGAATTAATATTCTCCTGTTCAACATTTTTTAAAATATTTTTTCAATTTAACACGATATGGGAGGAATTCTGTCTATATCTACAGAATTTCGGCAAAGCATATCGGTTTTTTAATCGAAAACTCAAAAAAGCAAGGAATATTAAAGTAGAGATAACAAGGAAAAACTAGTTATAATTATCCCGAATAATGCGGTAAATCATACGAAACATACTGTTCTCTAAAATTTTAAAACAGCCTCTATAATAAATGCGATTAAACAACCTAAAATAGTTTGAAACGAAAGTAAGACTATCAAGTATTCTATCGTGAAGATAAAAAAATTTTAAAACGATAGTTCTTATTGGATGACACACACAATGATATTTCAAAACCAGTGGAAATTTAATTCCATAAACAAATTGGCACATTTAAATTTCTCATCCCAGTCTACACTGGTGACATGCATGTCTCGTACTCGGAGTAATATCACGCGCGATATTAACTTAAATTATATTTCATTATACATTTTATGATCATCGCAGCAATCTCCAAATGACTCCATCTTCTTTCAATCGGTATTTCACTTAACTTTTCTTAATAGAGATGGATGATTCCCTGGTTTTCTCCACGTTATTTCGTTATTGGCACGTCCATTTTATTTTACGTTTAGTTTTGAATAAACCTCATTTAGAGATAAATGAAGTTATCAAGCTTTTTTTATTATGGTTAGTGTTATCTCTCCGTAATCTAGTGCTGGTTTTGAATAAACATTGCTGAGTAAAATACCAGAAATATATTTTACGAAACGATATTTAT
Source organism: Meta bourneti (assembly GCA_933210815.1). Lineage (NCBI taxonomy): Eukaryota > Metazoa > Arthropoda > Arachnida > Araneae > Tetragnathidae > Meta > Meta bourneti. The sequence goes on from OW119928.1 coordinate 67,342,784, forward strand.
TCAAAAGTAAATATTCTGATTTATGTTTCACTAGACGATAATGGTCACGATCGCAAACAATTCTCTGAAAAAGTGCAAACCAAAAAATAATCCGTCACATGACTTCCGTTTCATCAGTTGCATTTACGAACGATTAGGTTTTTAGTCTCATTCGCCATGTAATTGGCAATTTGTTTTGATAAATTCAATCTGAAAATGAGCTTAAACCATTAGTAGAGATGCATTACAACAGTCACATCTACCTTTTCGGTCGCCAACCTCTGAACTAGCACAATCTGAGTTTCAAACGATTTTTGTTTCGTTTTCAGTGACTCATGAAACGGCTTTTTTTTCACACTAGACTTGGAACGCTCGGTTCGAATAACTCGTACAACCGGTGCGATTTATTCGCGTTTACGAACGAGCCCAATTATTCATTTAAAAGAAAAAATTTGATATGAATTTTGCAAACGATTTTGTTTTAATTTATCTTTTATAATATTATTTTGCTACGTGGCAAGAAAAAGATAAAAAACAATGAATAGATCTTCCACAAATATGTATTAAATGAAAACGTTTTTACTTTTAAAACTCTCTCCTGGTTTACTGCCTGTAAAATTTAAGAAAAATATGCAAGCAAGAACCTTCAAGTAATGACCCGGATGTGATAAGTATGAGAGTGATATGTATGAGTTATCTGTTCCACAGAGTGGTTTACTTTTGAAATTGAACTCAATCTAAAAATAAAATGCTTGTGAAACGCTGAAACCATTGATCTTCGGAAATAAGCTAAAACGAAACTTCTAAAAATGAAAATATTAATTCAACTCTATATTCTGTCCGCAGTATTTTATAAAATTATTTTTAATTAAAAATTTACGTGCATTAAAACAATTGTTAAACGAAGTTTTTAATCTTTGCAATTTTTAAAAACTAAATTTTTTAACAATTGTATAACGGTTTTTTGATTCTCTCAATGATTTCTAATAAATAGCAATAAACACGAAGCAGACATTTTACCGTTTCTAAGATTTTACTACGCATCTTTGGAAGAAAAAAATGCTGATATTTGATCAACATAAAATGATACATCTTAAAATGTTTTTAATTTGAAATAAACTATTATTCTGTGTATCCCTGGTCTAAAGACTCCATGTGTCCGCATTTTCTGACATGTTAAGTAGAATTTAAAAACCGATTTTAGAATTTGGAGAGAATTATCGTTTCCGAAACATCACTGATTTTTTAATCAGTTTTTAAAATTTGTCTTAAGTTTTTAAGGTTATACTTCAGGGATCGAATTCAGACGACAAATAGGAAACTGTCAGTATGGGATATAATGCTGCCAGAAATCTAATGTGAACGGCATTTTGAGGTCTTGTTTTATAAGCATGTTGGGAAATGCTTCAAATTCACAAAAAGCGGTTCTCTTAACTTTTGTTTTATTATTTAAGAGGAAAAAGGATTACTATTTTACCGGAAACAAGTTACTTCAGTTTTCTTTTTGCGGTTTGTATATATAAATACTATATACTTCCGGAAAAGAAGTATGTCTTGACTGCAAGTCGTCGTGAAAAGCATTGTCATGATGATACTTACTGCGTGCAGTACATGAGATTACATTAACCTTTCACATTTGAAAATTGTATTAATTTAATTTTTATTGTGCGAAATTAGTTGCCCTATTTATGTTTTTTTTGGATGTCTTGCTACAGAAAAAAGGCGGCCCTGCCTTTTTTCCGTAGACAGGCGACTTTTGCTACTATTATTCAACCTTGGTTACTAAGGGTATCTTTTTAAGCAAAATTGTCTCAAAAGCTCCTATTTTCAAAATTTTCGTGACTTTTCTTTGAAAATTCACCATAGGTCAACGAAAATTTAGTCTCTTTATTTTTTAACTAATTGTGATAGAAGAAATATTTTTCATTGGGAGGGGGATTTTCCAAAGGATGCCAATTTCGAAGTTTAGGTGCCAAGCCTTGGAACCATGAAAGAAAAACTTCGGTATCTGTGGCTGCTATAATGTCGTGAAAACTTATAAAGAAAATATTTAGTTTTTTAAATTTAAATTTTTTTGGTGAGATCTTAAACGTCTGTGTTCCATAATTAGCACATTTTGTTCTTTAGCCGATTCATTTTGTATCTGAGCAACTAAAATCGCTATTAAAATGGGGCTTAAGAAGATGCTTTTCTTGCTACTTTTTTAAAAAATGTATGCTATTATTTCACAAGTGCTTTGGCTGTGGCAGCCCTGAAAGTTAACAAAAGCTAGTATTGAGAAGTTCCGTCGGTAATTTACAAGCAAGACCTTAATGGGGTAACCATCTGCAGAGATGGACAAATAGAGGCTGTGATGGCCATATCCGGCCGCCAGTCTATTTGTAAGGCCCGTTTTAAAAAGAAAGATAATATATTGACTAGTAATCCTCAATTTTCGTGAGACCGGCCCGATAAATTATTTTTTATAAGACGAGGGCCCGGTCCGAACAAATTAACACGTACATACCTTTCCAATTTTTTTAATTTCATCATTAAATTACGTAAGTACTAATTGTAACATAATCATAAAGAGTATTAGTACATGTACGTATACGGTGTGGCATGTTGACAAGTATAAAATTACCTGGCATTACAAGATTTGATTAGTCCATTACACATTGGACTAATGAAATCTTGCAATGTATTGTAGTTTTCTTAGACCAACATTTTAAAATTAATTTGTGATACACATACCTCATTCTTATCAACAAAAGTTTATATTTGTGCGTCACAAATACCATCAATACTAGATTTAACACCAAAATTGTATCTAGTTCATATTAAGTCCCGTATAAGTTATTCATATTAATTATTAAATATCTTATTAAAGTTAAATCTGTAGGCCTATTACTTTTAAGAAAATCATGTCACTCGGATTTCGAAGCACTTCCTCACAGCAATGACTGAATACTGTTTCTTCGCAAGTTGCGAAGAAACAGTATTCAGAACAAAGATTTGAGAACCGGAAACGGGGGATATTACAATACAGTGAAACTTCGATTAACCGCCACTCTTTTAATTTACTCTTTTAACCGTCAGTTCGTTTTATTAAAAGTTAATTAATTAAATATTAAAAGTTATTAGTACGTACACACATACATATATATTGTACTCATACATACTATACTTATACGTTAATTACAGAACATTGCCGCTCAGAAAGCGCGAGCCTCGAAGAAACAAAAGAAAATGACAGGCTATTTTAAAAGTTGAATATGTATATACGTCTAGAGCGTAAGTTCATGTAACAATATGTACTATACTATACTTAATTCAAATTGCATATTGTTTGTTCCTGTAAAATAAAATACATGTAGTGTATTTCTAGTTCGTAAACGTGCATTTTTTATCATTCGTTCATATGCAATGGAGGGGATGGGCTGTTGTTTAAGGTTTTTCTGTTGTCCGTCTAATTCGATCAACCGTCCCGACCCTGACGGTTAATCGAAAGTTTTACTGTACTTTGATCTACAATTTCAATGAGGAAATGTCCTTTATATTTTCTTACTGATTGGTCACTGACATTTGCTACACTGAGGCGTTCAGGATCTGAGCTTTTCGACACATTCGGATATTCTTAAATATTTCAACGAATGTTTATTCATAAAAATACTTAAGAAACAAAAATTGCAAATTCCCAAGAACTTCTGACGACCCGGTATAATTGATGTTAGGGCCCGGTTCCAGGCCGCTCCCCAGCGGTTGAGAAACAATGATTTATACCAACTTTTCGAGAGGTTTGATTTTCCTCATTGTAGTGAAAAAGTATGAACTTCATAGACCATCTAAATTATGTTGTACTCCCTATTTTTAAATTTCATGTCGTCGTTCCTAAAACTTCAAAATATTTGTCCATCAATATTGTTGTTTGCAGTCCATCCCCACCTGTCGGTTTCTGAAGTAGAATTGCAGTTAAAATTGGGTGAACTTCAATTTAATCTACCCTTCAACACGACAAAAAGAGTTGGATGATTTGCAATTATTTTTCTTAAAAAGTGGATTACTTTATTGGAAATTACTTCAACAAAGGTAACCCACTTTTAAGAAAATAGACACCCGATCCACGCATTTGTGGAACAACCTAACTTGTATCATGAAAGCTGTCAAAGAGAAATCCAAACTCATGTTAACTGATATTCTTAGAATTTTTTATTCAGAAATGTTCGTAGATGTCCTAATCTGAGATAAGAAATTTTAACATGTGAAATCATTATTTTCAAAAGATAAATTGTCTTTCAAATTCTGGATAAAGGTGGGATCGTTAAATCTGAATAACGCACTTTTTGTTACATAAATTCCAGAAATAAATTATAATAAAAGTATAAATCTGACCCTTTGATGTTCATCGTTTTACGACTACAAATTTAATTTGTTCATCTCTGGCATTGCTAAAACTAAGGATTGTGAAATATATAGCAGAAGTCGTTTTACCATAACTATGCTAACTAAATTTCAATGTTTTGTTCAATTAGTTATTAAATTATCGTGTTAGTTTTATCTCACGTTATAGTTTTCATTCTAATCGTGAAGAGACGATAAATGGTTTCACTCATGAGAAAATGATCTCAACTTGGTTTATTTATCAATTATTGAATTAAATTACAAATTTACTAGAAAAAGGATTTATTCCAGTTATCACACCTTTATATAGAAAAATAAATTCGTCGTATTTAACTATTTTTGTTGTACCGAAAATCTATGTGATTCTATGGCCACAAATAAATGTTGAGAGATGAAGCTCGAGAAAGATTTCCATTCTTAAGAATTTTAAGGGACGCTTATTTTCAATTTTACTGATTGAAAGACTAATCAAACAATTCTTTTTCAAGTAGAATATACGAAGATACTTTTAAAATTTTGATCGCTGGAAAGATTTTAGTATTTTCTTTACTGGTGTGTGATGAAATAAAAAAGTTAATCCTTTTGGTTTCGATTTAAAACATGCTGTAAATTTTATAAAGCATGTTAAGTGGTATTTTGAATTGTAAAATGTACCAAAAACTGCTTGGCATTAAATAGATTTTATATAATTTCAGGAATTTTATATAATTCAGTTTTCAGGATGATTATGAAAGAAATCCGATTTGGGAGAGTTGAACTTTTTATGCTCTTTTAACCAGATTTTCCTTAAAATTTTCTTATGAATGAATAATTTGTTTTGTTTCCATATAAATGGTTCAAATACATTATGCTTTATTTTGCTAACACACACAAGTAGAGTCAAACCTCATTAAGTCGAACTAGCTTAATGCGAATTACTGATAATACGAACTAAATTCCAATCCCCATCAAAATGTGTATTCAAATAATGTTAATCATTCGTTTAAGAAGAATTCGGGTTATACTAATTGCCGGTTAAGACGAACAAAGTTTTGAAACTTAAGGGCAAACGAATTCTTTTCAATAGTATCAGAACATTAAGTGACTCCGAAATTGTAGAAGATTTATTTGTGAAAGAGAGTGATGACGAAACAATAAATGAAGATTTCTCGAAGAAGACGAAGTAATAAGTGTACCTTTATAAAAAGAAGCTACTGCTGGCTTAGAAATTGTTCACCACTTTCAGTCAGGCATTGAAAATTCATCTGCTCAATTAAACAACGCTGACCGCATTAAAGATTTTCTTAAATAATGTCACGAATAAAACAAAACACAAAAATCGATAACTATTTCAAGACAAAAATTGCATAATCAGGAAATACCTGTGCAATCGAGAATCACCTGCATAATCTTTGCAATGAAAAATACCATTTATCTATGATCTAAGAATTTTATAGTAAGTAATGTAAATACATTAATGTTTTATTTTATTGTTGAAATAATGCTTTTTTATGAATTCGGATAACACGAACTATGGCCAATACGAATTTTTTTTGGTTCCGTGAAATTCGCCTTAACGTGGTTTGACTGAACATGGCAAAGGTCAACAGATCAAAAGTTTTGGGAACCTTCAAACATTTGACGGACAGAAAAATAATAAATGATCTCAATCCGCCAGTGAAAATATTTTCTCCAGTTTGGATGATCGTTTTCAAATATTTCGAGAGAGAAAGCGGAGAGACTTCTTGCCAATGTCCTTTATGTTGCGTAAACAGTTGTAATAGTTACATCTCGATTAAAAATCTCTTGAGGAACACAACAGATTAGGAGGGCTTTTTTTCATTAATGGTACCCTATTAAGGATGAAAACAACCCTTAATGCGTGATTCTGAGAAACACTGAATGATACTTTGGCAAATAGTTTCTGCTTAAAAACTTACCACCTATCTATATAAAAGTGATTTTCAAATATATTTCTCACACGGTTCCTAGTCTTTAAGGCATGTCTTCCTTAAGTTTGCGTTGCTGAAATGTTCAAATCATGAGCTGTCAAGGAATATTTTTCAAATACGTATTTCATATTCATAATACTCCACGACTGATTCTAATATGAAATATATATATATTGCTGCTTGAAAATATCATTGTATTACGCATTAGTTATAAAAATTAATTTTAACTTAGTTACTTTAATTTACTTATTAATAATTTATTTTTTATCAAAATTGTATAAACTTAAATCCGTGATTTTAATTATGTTTAAGATCACTTTGGCAAAAATGATTTGTGGAATATCCTGAGGGACGCTCAGAGGGTTAATATTATAACCCTCTGAGCGTCCCTCAGGATATTAATTATGTTTAAGATCACTTTGGCAAAAATGATTTGTGGAATATCCTGAGGGACGCTTAGAGGGTTATAATATTAACCCTCTGAGCGTCCCTCAGGATATTCCACAAATCATTTTTGCCAAAGTGATCTTAAACATAATTAAAATCACGGATTTAAGTTTATACAATTAAGATAAGGAGAGGGTTATAATATTAACAGATTAACTCAGATTAACATAATATTTAACAGATTAATTATAATATTAACTCAGAGGGTTATAATAGCGAGTATGAGGGTTATAATAGCGAGTACCCTCTGAGCGTTACGAGATTTGCGAGTAGTGTAGTGTTCCTTTTACCCCAGTAGACAATAACTATATAAACGCATCTTTCTATAGTATCCATGTATTCTTTCAACCTTTGGAAGGATTTTCTTGATCTTTTCTATAGAATAGAATCCTATGGAATGATTCTATTGCTCATTTCCTTAGAATAAAAGCTTTTGATAATATTCTATTGATCAAGATCAAAATTGGTTAGAAGTTGCAAGGTGGAACTTTGCGTGTGAACCTCTCAGAGATTCAAATCCTGTTTCCCCTTCAAACTTCTTAACTAATTTACGCAACTAAACCAAATCTAAGTACTACTTATTTTGTTCATTTGAAAGTTAGATGTTACATTTTGGTTGGTAGGTAGTAAAGTATTAAAACTTAGCTATGTCGAGATTCTCTATTATGGCATTCTTTTCATATTTAGGACCAGTATTTTTTGTTTTTCTTTGGGCCCCACTTAACTGTGTGTAAATTTTACTAACGTTAATGGGAAGGATGCTGTTATTCAGCATCGCTTGAATTTTCGCCTCAAATCTTCATTGATATCCTATTAGTTTTATTCCGGATTTCGATAAGACTAAAGTATAAATCCAGCTTCAAATACTGAAATATTACAACAAAAGCTCCAAAAAATAGTCTCGCTCGAATTTATAAATACTCTTAAAGTAATCTTAATCAAAGATAGTTTGAGACCTAAGAAAAGTTTATTTAGGGAAACCACTTGCTTACTAGGTGTAGTGTACCGTCCTGCAAGGTCACCCCTCTCCCCGTCGAGAAAAGCCTCGTGCACCCATAATTATTGGGGTATCTTAATCAGACAGAGGTCACTAGACGGTCAAATACGAGAGAAGGAACAGGACCATAGAAAAGGTTGGTTGGGTTTTATGACACAAAATAGCCATATTTGGCGCAAATGCAAGGCAAACAACGTCACGTGAATACACACACGAGGAACGCTTTACTGGCACAAAACAGAGAAGTATACCCAGAAGCTATGTTTCAGGAATCGAAAATGCACCTCCTCCAACTCACAGGTTGCGAGTTGAGTAAAAAACCCACTGAGTCACGACAGAGAGCTGATGCTTTCCCTACATGTTAGGATTCCAGGAATCTGTAGACAGATTTTAAAAAATACTATTGAGCTGTGCAACTATTCCCAAATTTCACATCACACAGAAACACAGTGTACCGTTGTCAAAAGCTAATAGCAGATCGAACCCCATAAACTCTCACCTACCAGCCTTGTGCTGCCAGTCAAGCATAACGTTCTACTTAAACCGTTAATCTGAGCAGATTATTTCTTTGAAACTTATTTTATTCTTTGGTATTTTAAATACGCTCATTTTTAAAAATAAAATAAAAATGTATTCATAAAAATATTTGTTCTGTAAAATTTGGATTCAGTCAAAAAGCCAAACTTAAGGACCAAAAAGTCTACATGTGACTTTAAGGTCGCAGGTTCCCCATCCTGGTTTAGGCCAAGTGGATGCAATTATTTAATTAACCGTCCAAATAAGACTTGTCTGATATGTAAATACTATAAGTAGCCTCTGCACTCTGTCTATTAACGTATATTTAATTTTAAGTTTTGTCTGTTGACTTGTTTACTAGACCATTAATCGCGTCACAGTACCCATCTACTTAGGTAAACCATTCATCGAATAGGTAAAGGGGGAAATATCACTGACTATCAGAACGTATGAACTCGTGCGTTTTTGTTCAATGGTTTTCAAGCCTTTTTCTAATATTTTTTGAGAACCTGACCAAGATCTGGGAAACACTGTACTATAATATTTGTGTGGTGTCATAATATCCAAGGTATTTTACGATCGCTTTACTGTGCTCCATCTATGCAATATCAACTCATGCTTTGCAAAACAGTCTAGACGCAAGTCCGTATCCACAGGCTTTAGTTTCGATACACACATTTTTTGCACCGCCATTTCACTATTTCACCTTATGGAACTCCTAAACCAGTGGTTCTAAACCTTTTTAGTGATCGACACGCTCTTGAACCCAAAAATAAGTTCTCGCACCCCCTTGAAAAATGTGTTTCTATTTATTTATTTAAGAAATTACATCTATTGTAAGATAATTTATTTATTGAAAAATAAACACATACATTTACATATACGTACATGCAAAACAATATCTAAACTTTTAATGGCTACGTTGTTTATTCATAATACTTTTGAAGTTAGGCTCCTTTTTCTAGCCTGGTGTATTTTGATGCCGTCTTCGAAGCAGCATCGCCAGTTTATATATCTCAGTGGCTGAGGCAAAGCTAGAGAGGGTAGGAGTGGGGTTCTCCCAGAAGTCGACGAGCGTTCACTAGTTTCTTCCAGGCGGTAGCTTCCATCGAAAATTTAGAAACTTTTCTTGCACCCCTGGAAATGCTTTCTCGCACCCCCAAGGGTGCACACACCCCAATTAAGAACCACTGTCCTAAACGAACATCGTGGATCTTTCGAGTTCCACTTGAGAATCACAGCATTAAAAAATTTAATATAGTGAAACGTGCTAGAAAATCAATGCGAAATGTGATACAAACCAGATATTTCAACTCATCAATTGAATAATACTGGAAGGACGTCAAATAATAGGGGAGGAAGGAAGTGCATACATTAGTCATTAGCAAAATACATACTCAAAAAGGAAAATAAAACGTAATGGTGTTTGATATTCCCTAACACTAATATTGAAGTGGACTAAACCGCCTTCTACTCTTTGCTGTTAGTGAAAGAACCAAGTCCATTCCCATTTCTCTATTTGTTAACTTCCTATACGGTTCAAGTCATTTGATCCAAGGTTCATTAAAGCAACGAGAGCCATTACTTTTGAATAATCCTTTTATTTCTTTCTATTAAATGAATTGAATTGTTAAAGAAAGTTGAAAATTACAACCTTAAGAATTGGAATTTTAATTGCTACTGCTGATAAAGCGTCTTTTAAGTTGTGATAACAATACATGGAAATTTGTCAGTCAACTTCAAAAGTAAGAAATGAAAGGTTATTTGAAATACCACACAACTGGGAGATAAAACCGTGTAAGCTTTCACAGTATTCCCCAGTATATCTTAAACATTTTAATCTTTAAGTCGCCATTTCCAAAACTTTTCTACACGAAATGATACATTCTACTCAATATTTGGATCTTTTCTTTTTTATCTTGCGATTGTATAAAAGAAATATTACTGCTATTTTAATGAAATTATTTTATTATGCACGAATTAGTTTCTAGGTTGAGCTATAGTTAAGTCTTCAAATTATTTAAGGACCTTGAAAGGGAACGCTGAAAAAGTAATTGTTATTCTAAATTTTACGTTTACATGCTTGTAAATTTAGTGATTTATTATACAATTAACTAAACTTAAAAATATATAATAGAAAAATTAGAATAATTGTTTTATCCTCTATGGCCACTGTACAGAAAAACAATTGTTTTTCTGACAAACGCACAGTGTCATTTTCGCAATCTAAGTGTACAAAATTCAATTTTCTTAGTGTGGTAGATTGTCAAAAAAATACATCATATCTTAAAAGCAGTATGTCCCCTTAGCAAGACCACGGGGTAGTTTTCTAAACAATTACTCCTAACAGAAAGTACAGGGGTCCAAAGTCTTACTTTCTGCATTCTGTAAAACCAATCTGACGAATGCGTATTAGTAATGAGGAAACTGAAAAGTATAGGTCCTATATTTTGTTAGCGTTATTTGGTGGATACTAACATTACCTTCTGTTCATCGAGGTATGTTTACGTGCATTTATTTTCTTGAATACTATTTTATTAATTTGCAAGATCCTTTTGAATTTGTAGCAAATTAGCGCCTAACGTAAATACTGATTTCAAATTTCAACTAGACTTTTAACACATTATATATCCTTATATTACTAAAACATTACATGTGTATTATAACCTGACTCATTTGACGTGCGAAGAACAAAAAATTTCTTGCCCAAGTTTGCGAAACTGATAGATATTCCTTAAATTTCAGAATGACTGGAAATTTTTCGACAGTCCATTTTTGACATTTTGATGATAAATTCAAAGCAAACGAAAATCGATGCTATTTTAACATATATTTCTCAAAAAAATGGATGAGCATTTGTCACCAGATACTGTTTTGAGTGTTTTAAATAGTGTTAAAGCGAAAATTCTCGAATTACCTGCCAAAGAATTGAGCAAAAGAGGAGTAAAGTGAACAGGAACAGGCACCAGTCAAATTCAAGGAAATCTTACCTTGAAGTAAAGAAGAATTATTTCTATCTTAATCTTCTTACTGTGATTCAAGATCTACCGAGTAATTCACAAAGTGGTTCGAAAAATAGACCTAGAAGGCCTCAAAAAAAGATTTTTAAGCCTGTAGTTCCAAGAATAAGAAACGAAACTCGAAACCTTACAGAGGCAACTAATCAAAAAGAATTGTTAATGGCCTCTGAAGTAAATTACGAAAGTCAGGTATACGATATTCTACTCCAAATCGACAGAGAGCTCTCTGTTGCTTTCCCGGAAGAGGTATAATTATGAAAACGACCCGTGTCTTATTAAAAATCAGTAAAATTATCTGCAAATCAAGTTTTGGGGCTAATATTTGACGTTAATCTTTCTATGCACCAAATATAAAATTATGTAAAGAACATTAACTCTAATTTGTATACTCCTTACAACAAAATTAAATAAGCTAAGCGGTTGTTACTCTTCTGAGGATCATTATCACGTAAACCTCAGCTGTAGCACAACTTGTCACTTATCAACTGCTCTGTTATAAAGTTCCGCACAAATCATGAACAATCCTTCATACTGATTTTGTCAAAAGATAGTATCATAAATACAATTATGGGGACTGATGGCGTTAAACAGAAAAGACACCGGAAATTGTTTTCTGAAAAATATCAATCTGAGCAAAGTATGTTTAGTATTTCTGTGGTACCTTTGCTTGTACGAGGGCAAAAAATTATTTGGCAAAATCCTGCTCCATCATAGACTAGAACACTGTCGTTCCATCAAATTTCTTTTTGTCAGGTAATTAGTAGATTTAACATCTAGAGAAGTTAATAACGTGCATTTAAAGCTGAATTTGTTGTTTTGATAGATGTGACCAAACATCAAACAGGGAATATTAACGATAGAAACACCGCTCGTAGAGTTTTTAGAAGTTCTGAGAGGTCTGCTAAAAATTACTGGGATTAATGTAATCAAGTGCTTCCAAGTCATATTAAAATGTTTAAATTCCGGTTTCCAGATAAACTGATAACTTTTCTGAGCAAGATAAAACCTCAGAAAGTATCCTTGGTACACTCAGTGTCCATAAACTATACATAAAATACTGGTCCATGGAAAGAATATTATTTTGCTTCTTGTTTTCTTCCAATGGGTCCGCTCTTAGAAGCGCAAGAGAAAAGAAATAAACACAATAGGCGATAAGGGAAATATTGACTATAAAAATGTCAAAAACCAATACGAATAGATTTAATAAATAGATTAGTCATCACCTCAGATCCGCTAATTGCAAATTTACGAGCAAGATCTAAAAGTAAACGCAGCCAAATGTCTCCAAAAAGGTTGAATTTTTTTGAAGAACCTCCCCTCCGATATATCAGTAGTCTATTTAGGCAGTTGAGATTCCAAGTATATAATGTCATATTTTTCAAATTAAGATTTTCCCCTTTAGTTTTCCTGCTACATACATAAAGTTTATTATTAAATGGAACTGCCATGGGTATATCTGACCATTATTCAGGTGTATATTAATATAAAATTGCAAAAAATACAATTAATAATTGATCGAAGTATATTTTATATATGGAGTTAAGTTGGCAAATTTCTTTAAATTTAGCGTATTTCTTATTCAAATAGTAACTAAAAATCGTTAAATATACCCCAAACCAGTATTTTATCACTCACAGCCTCTTATAACCACCCAAACCAATGTATTTTTAATGCAATAATCTTGTCCACCTAGATTGCTGAAATGACATACTGTGAAACGGTTTAAAAATTGGTAGTGGATATGTATCTTTGTGCTACATTGTTATTAATAAATCCGATTATCTATTATTTCGAATATAAAGTAATTAATGAGGAAATGTATAATACCTAGGTCTAACATTAAACTGAAAAATATTTTGATATTTTCGACGCTCATTTTTTGCATATCAAATAGGTGGTATTTAATCGAATATTTCCTTGTTTTATTGATATACTTGATTTCAATGCATGGTCAAACCAATCGCTAAACAGGCTCTTATTAAAAGTAAAATAACTTAATAATTAGTACTACTGGTCGCCCAGTGGTCGAAATTCGACCATAATTCATTTAATTTTTAAGTTTGAACGTTAATAAGGTTCTTTTGTCAAAGAGTACACCTCTATATTCATTGCATATCATTTTTTTGAATTTTGTTCTATTACGTAAGCTGCGAGCATGTACAAATACGTCATAGGAAAAATGCGGTATAGCTTGGTTAAGCCATATCTAAAAAACAATAACGCGTTGTTTGACATTTTCGGCCAAATCTCATACTCCTCCGTGCGCGTAATGTGCTTAGAAAGGGGTACAAAGTTTTTTCTTCACGTATTAATATATAGATAATCTAAATAAACTCCCTCTTGGAGTGGATTTCACTGCGGGGGATTAAATCAATTACAAATCATTTACTCCGCTAAATTGTTTACAGTATATGAACGTAAACAATGAATGTTTTATTTTGTTTAATTTAATATATTTGTAACGCATATTATACATTAATTTTATCTTTCTGCACTTCTTCTCCATATGAACTTTAATTATGCCAAATCTCGTACTCCTCCGTGCGCGCAATGTGCTTAAAAAGGGGTACAAAGTTTTTCTTCACGTATTAATATATAGATATTAAATAGATATAATTAGTATTCAAATGGATTCCTGATTGTAATAATATCCGAAGTACTTTCACTGTTGAGAGATCAAAATACACGTTTTTCAGTTCGAATAGCTTACAAAAGCATTGTACAAATACAAGCACATCCTTTTCATGACTTCCCCATTGTCGTTTCAGGATGGGCTGCAAGGGTATCCCAGCTCCTACGCAACTCTTAGCAGTTCTCGGTATATCTCGTTGGGACCTTCTTCGGCCATAGACACCGTCTTTCGACCGTCAGCGACTTCTTTTTATCAGCCATATGTGCCCTGGATGACCAGGCCGTACACACTGGAAGGTATGGACACTTTTTTGTTTATATGATGCCTTAATAATTCTGCTCTTTCATCTTTGCACCAATCCAAAATGTGGCTTCGGAGCAGCATATGGTTTTTCAGCAATGGTACTTTTGAGACTAGGGTTAGACTGGTTTTGGAGATTGGTGAAAATACCGTCACCGAAACAACATTTTCGGGTTTCTCGGGTATAATATTTCATTATTTTATTTAGCTTTATTTTAAAGATCTACTTCAGAGATCAATTTATACTAGGGGAAGACATCTCCGCCTCTAGCAAACTGACATTTGCAGCGCTACTACAAGCGACTAATAGACAACTTTTTTACTGTTTTTCAATAATGGCGACTAGGGGTATCTTTTAAAGCAAAATCGTCTCAAAAGCTACTATTTTCAAAAAATTTGCGACTTCTTCGAAAATTCACCAAAGGTCGACTAAAATTTAGTCCCTTATTTTTGCACTAATAGCAGACAAAAAATATTTTTCGGATTTTTCTTTAGGAAGAAAAGTTTCCAAGGAACGCCAATTTCGAAGTTCTGGCGCCAAGCCGTGGTAATTATGAAAGAAAAACTCGCAATTTGTGGTTGCTAGATTGTTATAAAACCCTTATTAAGGAAATATTTAGTTTTTTAATTTCAAAATTTAAGTTTCTTTGTGAGGTCTTCTACTTCTGTTTGATACTAAATTAGCACATTTTTGTTTGAGCCTATTTTTTTGTATCTGAGCAACTAAAATTGTGCTACTATAATAGGGTTTAAGAGGAGACTTTTGCTTCTACCAAGTGTTACTACTACTCTCTCTATTACACTATACTACTATTGCAAGTATTTGGCTGTAGCAGTCCAGCATTTGAGTCCCAGGGTTTTAAACGAGTCTACTGGTTAAATTAGGGGACAGGTTAAACGTAAGCTATGCGTTCCCACAATTAGCGTTTCTATTGTGGTTTCTGACTCCGAGTTTCTCGTTAGATGCCGGAAGTTATGGCAGTGATCATGTGTTTTTAAAACAAATAAATACCTATGGCGGTCACCATAAATGGCTTTCCTTCTTCTTTCTATTTCTCACCGGAGCCTCATTATGAAAGACTTTTGTACAAAGTTAAATGCAGATGATGGGTTTTTTTCTGGTAGAACGTATTTCCTACACTTATTCCTGGAGAGACGCCACTTGTCTGCACTTTAAAGTAACTCCGTTATCATCGGACGATTGCACTGGGTAACCGGAAGTAAAATCGTCGTCTCCCAGTGGTTTGTTTCCACTGAAAATCCGTAATTGCCGTCCTATATTAATATGCTTTTCAATATCTAAATGTGGCCCTGCTGTCAAAAGGTTTAATTCATCATTTTGGTATCTTCTGTTGGAAGTAAAAACTGATTGCTTCCCTATTTCTATCGAATTTTTGGAAGGAAATAAATTGCGCAGTAAATGTTTGCAAATAGTATTTATGCGTTTACGTAAATATTTAAGTAAAGGTGAGTCTTATTTCCTTCACCACAGCAGCAGTTGACGACATTTCGGAAATGCGCTTTAAAACAGCTCGCTAAGGTAAACTGGAACTTACAACAGGTATAATATAATATTAGAGGAAGAAAAAATTATGATGGCCTCCTCTAGCAAGTATTTTATTGTTAAAAGGCTCCGGGTCTTTGAGTCATTCCATACCAAATCGACGCAGTTTTGAATTAAAGTAGCGACTTGGTATTTGTAAACGGTAAATCAAGGGTGGAACAGCATAGGAGCAGGAAAACAAGGTAGTATAGTGAGAAATGTAACCTTGGAGAAATCCATTTTTTCTTTCTGACCCACTCCATCGACTGACCATAAGGTCTATAGCCTCACTAGGGGAGGAGGGAAGGGACTTTTTAAACCAGATCTTCTGATCAGCCCTCGTGAGTTGAAAAATGACCGAAAAGCGACAAAACAATTTTTTGAAAATTGTGTAGCTATTTGAATTGTGGGGTTCGTGATTTGAAAAGATCAACTAGCATAGATGTGCTGATTATTGAAGAACAATAGTGGATTTCGACAAAAACAGAAAAGCAACCTGACTGGATTATTTTAAGAGTATAAAGCTGCGAATTTTGTCCCCGAATTCTACGATCGAGTTTTATCTTTAAATGAAATAATAATCCAGAGTTTTAAATTGGAGCACAAGAAAAAAAAATGTGACTTCAAAATAAACAATTCATTCCTTTTATGGAAAGCTGATAATTTCATTGCTTTCAATTAAAATTTTTGTTCCTAATCGTACTTTATGATTAAGGATTTATGAGTCCTTACTAAGGCCAAACGTAATTTTGTCAATTCTAGTTATTTGTTTTCCAGTTAATGTAATTTTTATCCTTCACTCCCACACCGTACCTCTATTAACGCAACACCTCCTTTAACACAACGGAGGGGGGGGGGCAGTCGTGGCTCAGTGGTTATGCCCACTGTGTTAGCAACCTGTGAGTTTTATACGGTGCAGCTTCGATTCCCGTCAGGGCATTCCTACCTGGGTGTATTTCTCTCTTCTGTGTCAGTATAACTTTCATTGTGTGTGTATGTCTATTACTTGATGTTGTATGTCTTGTGTCTAGCACAGCATCGCCAAATATACCTCTAGCGCCATAAAACCCCCACACCAACCCTCAACTCAACGAAGAGTTGTCACCTTAAAGAGGTTTTGCTATGAATATGAATTGTATAAAGTTAAAGGGATATGGTAGTTAATTAACGTTGGACTGGAGAATAAATTTAAACGAATATATCTCATTTTCCTAAAAAATCCATGTTCCATCTCATTAAAAGTTTTCTCATGCATAATGATTTTACTTCGATGAAAATTAATCTCACCCGGTTGAAATCTATTTTACTTATAGCGCACACGTGATGTGTCATTATATAACTGTGTACTTAACATTTTTTCTATTTCAGATTTTAGGACTGTTGCCACCACTCCACTTGGTAAACACAGACGAAACAGAACGGCTTTTTCTCAGCAACAGCTTGCTGCGTTGGAGCAAACCTTTGCAAAAACGCAGTATCCAGATTTAGAGAACCGGGAAAACCTCTCTCGGAAAACAGGACTACCGGAACCAAAAATACAGGTACTGATAAAAGTGCTGATTATGCAATAATCAATCAATAGATATAAAAACCTTAGCAACGTTTACTAATTTTTAATAGCTTTCCGAATTTCCCTATCAGCTTCAAACACTAGATTTGCTACCTGAGTTTCTGTTGCTTCAGACAATCGCATCTGTGTCCTCAGCAGTTTCGTTGCTTCGGTAAATAACTTTTCGAGCTTTGTTCGCTTCACTTGCTTGTCTACTTTCCTCTTCCTATTGCTCGGCTCTTAAGAGCTTTTGGCGTTGTGTTAATTGGTCTCATCTTGTGTAACGTTCTACATTAACTTTTTACGTATATGGTTCTAAGTGAACAACGAATCGAACTCAAAATAGTTGCATTGACTTAAAATTTCCTGACAGAACAAGCAGTGCAGATTTCGACATCAGAGCTAAGAGTTCGATATTTTTGCTGTGTCGGACAGTCCTCTGTTTTATATACAAGAGGCACAAATAAAAAATGTGTACATTAAAATAATCACAGAATTAAGTACACCGAACAGTGGATATAGCCATTTTGGTGTTTGATAAATTTACTTAATACAGGATTTCTAATGTAGATTTAGAATGAAGAATGCGCATGAACAATCTTTATGTACTTTCCATTGCTGAAAAATTAGGATACCTCATCAAATCCAATCTCCGTATTGTATAGCTGCTGAAAACTTATTTTTTTTTCTCATTGATATTTACTTTCTACGTGAAATCAAGCCTCTTTAATCAGTACGTTTTACAGGAAAATAAATATTTATAAAATATTTATGAGATTTTGAAATGAAAAACATTTCAGGAATTATTTTTAAACAATACCCATGTTCGTGACAGTATGCAAATGATGTGTTTTTAGAATGAGTTATTTATTAAAAGTTACAAGAATTGTAAATGAAATCGTACTAAATCATGTTTTCCATCACCTAATCTTGATAAGCCAAGGACATCAGATTAATAAAAGTGCTATAAATAAATTAAATAAAAACGCAAAAGATATGAATAACAAAATTATATTTTATTGAATGTTGAAATATAAAGAAATGAAATTATATCGGGGATTTGCAATCAATAAAGTCGTGGCTCGCAATCTTCTATAAATTTTACGATAGGCACCAAATGAATCTGCGCAAGTTTATATCATGAATAATAATGGTCTCCTAACGAAAAAGTCTGATGGATTTCTTTTTGAACTGTTTCTGTTTGATTCTTTAGAACAATTTGTTTCATTTTAAGATGTTTCCTCTTCCATTCCTTGATGGAAAGGTTAAGTTCTTTATATTGGACAAGCTCATCGAGCAACTGGTGATTCCAACATCGCAAACGAAATGTATCTCTTCCTTTTCTTCTCCAATGAATCATGTTCGTGTTGAATCAATTTTTCATGTCGCCCCAATTGAAACGATGCAGAATGTGAGAGTAGTTGTTGTTCATGAAGTAAGCGGGACCAGGCAGTTCTCCCGTAACAATCCACACAAGGAATTGAAGTCTCATGCTCCTAGGCCTTTCTTCCTGGCTATGTCTAAGCACAGGATTCCATGTAGGATGAATATTTTCCACATTCTTAGTATCTTTCTTCACGGCAGCAATCGGTAAATCTACACTTGAAAAATCAACTATCTTCTGCCCTTTGAAAGTGTCCACTATCTTGACACTTTTATCTGGTTTCACAAAAGCATCCAGTGATTCTCCACAGGACAAACTACCATCTTTATCTTCTTCTTTAGAGGTGCCCACAATCTCGGCACTTTCATCTGATTTCATTAATATATTCTGTGAAACTCCACAAGCGAAATATTCTGCTTGTTCTTGGGAGACGTCATCGATTTTGCCATTCTCTTCCAGTTTCTCTGAAGTATTAGGAGGATAGTCACAAGTAAAAATTCTCTCTGTTTCTTGTTCTTTCTCCATACTTAATACCTGAGCTTTTTCATCTGATTTCTTTAAAGTATTTAATGAATCTCCATTGGCGAAATTGCTTTTCCCTCCCTTTGTCAGTATATCAACATGAGTTTTTTCTGTCATTGAAAACTTACAGTTTTCATCCACATCTCGAATAGATATTATCTCGTAACTTTCACTTGCTTTCACGGAATAATTTGCGATATCCCCAGTATCATATTTATCAAAGTAACCATCATTTGAAATTGCAAGTGATTGGGGGATCAGAGATTTCATCTCGATGTTTTCATTCACCTGAAGCGATGTGTTTCCATATTCATCATCGTCGTTTGCTTCAAAGGCAACCTTGACGACGTCTTCGCATTTTACCACTATTCTTTCTCTAACCTTTACATCAATATTTCCTCTTTTAACTGTATCCAACCTTTTTCCCTCGTCTCCGTCCAAAGCCATAAGCAACATCAAATAAATCATCAGTGGTACAATATAAGATGCATCGCCGATGATAATTAATCCAAACATTCCCCAAATCCATGGGAATATAAAAAGCCACGCCACAAACGTTGCTTTATGCATATTTATCTCACTTTAGAAAGTCGTCAAACGAGTTATAATATTTGCCAACTCACGTAAGTAAATCTATTTCTTGTGTGATCTCATTCTCTAAAACATCGTCGAAGAAGAAACTATTGTTGTAAACGTGCATATTGTTATACCCTACTAATGCGTCTTATGTTAAATAACGAACAATGATGAGAATTCCTTTATAAAAATATTTGAGAAACAATGAACGTTAACAATTGAAATTTCAATACATTAATAACTACCCTTTCGAAATACGAGATTCAATTTTGTCTCATTTAATCATTTGTAAGAATAATTTTCTCCACAAAAATGAATTGAATACCAAAATCAAACAACAAATTTAAATGAAAAATATGATTTCATCACTTTTAGATCATGAAAATTATGCTAATTTCTAGTTTCTGAAAGTCAAATTCATCAATCAAATGCAGTGATACCCTTTGTCATATTTTAAAATTTATACAATTCACGTTTCTTTATATCTAATTGCTTTCCTAAGATGGTTACAAGGTTACATCATGTCTTATTTCATAGCATTTGACATTTTAATATTAAATGCCCACATTAACTGTACATTGTCAGACAAGAATAGCTGTATATAATGTATAACAAATATATAAAAGCATGGAGGTTATTCAAAAATTTATTTTTCAATGACCTCCTGATTACTGCAATACCTTTAGAGTGTCGTGTATTTGATTTAAAATGAAATCTCATTGCGTTTATTCTGATTTAAATACGGTACACAAATTCATATTCGTTGTTATTCTGTCAAATTCAAGATCAGCTATGCAGGCCATTGCAAATTATGGAACCTTAATACATGTAAAAGAATCTTAGACTACAGGTATCTAGTAAAGACCATAGAACCTATACTAAAATCAAACAAATTTGAAAGAAAAATATTATTTGCATTATTTTTAGACCATGACAATTATGCTAATTTCTTGTTTCTGCGAGTCGGATTCATTAATCAAATGCAGTCAGATTTGTGTCTGTGATACGCTGCGTTGGAAATAAAAACTTATATTCGTCAATGACTCATGAAAAACAAATATAGTTGTAATACCAGGTTTTACAAATATGTTAGTTATCTATTTCTCTTTGCTTACTTATTACGCAGCTTTATTTTAAATACAATGAAAATATTTATAAATTTTTTAACTTCCACTGCACATTACTGTACTCTATATAATATATTTCACGTTTTCGGACTCTGGTACAATGGTAACCCGGCATCTCATGTGGGAACTTAACATGAGGGGCACCGGAACCCAGTTGCGTTGCTAAAGCGAAAGACAGGGGCGGAGGTCTCGAGCTCAAGTTCCTACGAGGGTGGCATTTTAGAAATGTTTAAAAGTTTTGTGGCTTTTCGAGGAATAAATGTTTTGAAACGTTTTTTTATTTAGAGTACTATTTTGCCCTTGTCAGAAGTATTTTGTAGTGCCATGCGTGTGAAATGGATTGCTTTTTTATGCACTCTATCTTTGGAATTCAACTATTAACCCTCCCAATGGTTGTCTCGACGAGATATTTCGTCATTAGAAGAAAACTATCCAGATCTTGAGCTCTTCATAGTAAAAAAATCGGCAATTTCTTGATGACGAGATATTACGTAGTTAGCAAATTGGTCAGATCTTAATGGATAAGATATCTCGTCGAAACCACTTGAAGGGTTAAGGATGGTGACACACGAGGCGACCTGAGAAGCACAATCTAGGATCGTGCTCCTCACCCACAGATTCGCGATAATCAGGTTGCCCCGTGTATCACACAGCAAAAAATCAGTTTATTTTCATGTATATATAGTAGTATCATGTATATATAGTTGAAACCTACTTCGCTTCATTTCTGTCTATGCACATTTACGTTTATATACGCAATGAAGCCTTCATTTAACATTTTTGTACAACATATTTAGTCCCTTATTTTATTATTGCATTGCTTTTATAGAATCTAGTTTTGAGTCGTATATATTTCGAATCAAAGAGGAATAAAAAAAAATTATTAAAGTCTGTTGATTATTTTGGGATGAATTTCGTTAAACTCAAATGAAAAATTAGTACTAAATACAAAAGTTTGTTAGCTGTTCGACGAATAGCGGTTGTCGTCGGGACAAGATTTAACCAGCCCTTTAACAAAACCGTACTAATAAGTTGTAACGAAGTGTACGAGTAACCAGTTGTAACGAATAGATTGATCTCAGGCCAGGGACCTGATATGGCCCTCCAAATATTTGTTATCAGACCCGCAGTCCAGATACTTCCCTTCGAATAGGTTTACCGGACCCGCAGACCACATATGGCCCTCCAAATATTTTGATTAGGCCCACAGACCAGGTGCGGTCTTCTGAATACGTTTACCCGAACCGCAGACCAGATATGGCCCTCCAAATATTTTTATTGGGCCTGCAGACGAGATAAGGCACAGCGGACAGGTTTGTCCTGCCCGCAGAAAAGGTACCGATACCAGATATTCCTAGAGGATACTCATTCATGAAAGCAAATTTTTCGAAAAATAGTTTGTCGTAGCCTAGCGTTATTCCGCAATTGGAATTTGTGCCCCCCCAAGCCCATTTACATACAACTGCGATTGCAATCACAATCTGTAATAACGATTTTAGACGCGCTGCCATTTTTCGGAAACTACAAGAGTTATAACATATTTAAGTTGAATCCCTCTGACTAAATGATAAATGTAGTCGGTGAAATTTGAAATTGCTGGCATATACAAACAGCAGTTTTAATTTTTAAAGATGCATGAAGAATACTTTTTTCTAAAAATTAATAGTGATATTTTTAATTTAACCTTTTCATTAAATTTAGGGAAATGAGTTTGATCATACTACAATACAAAAGGGTTCATTTCATAAAGATATCGTACCATATTACTTTTCAGAGAAAGTTTTGTCTGAAATAAAATGATTTAAACTGGGTTATTTTTGAAACATACTATTTTATATACCCTTGCTTAACTCTCTATATGATTTAAGTTTCAATTTATTACTTTCTGCTTCGGATCTAATAAATTCCTTCGGTTCCCCGTGGAACGTCTTACGTCTTTTGGAAAAAATTATAACATTCCTATTATCACGAAAATTCCCTTGGTGTATTTAAATCGTTTTTAAAAAAATTCTATTCTTGATAATGATATCAATTCAACGTAATCCTATTGAAATTATCATTAACTTTAGCTGGTTTAATCATAATATTATTCACATGCAATTAACTATACAAAATACTTATAAAATGACGATCTTTGTGTCTAAAAGCAGAGCTTTTCATACTCTCAATAGGGCCGTGGTAGCCCAGTTGGTAGAGTCGCGGATTTGAAACTGGATGGTTGAAACCGTAATAGCAATAGGAGCAGTGTCTGTTATCACAGGGCTTCAGACTGTTGTTGAAAGTGATTAACATCGCAACGGAAATTCGACTATTCTTCGTGGACCTTAATATTTTATATTTAATTACAATAGTTTTACTGTTATAAAGGTTTATACACGATTCTTCTTTAGCAAGACATGTGCGAGACAGTGCATCTTTGTCTACCAAAAAGTAATTCATGGTGGAGATGGGTTACACTGCTCTGTATATACACTGCTGGCCACCGTAAATGCAACACCCTGAAGGAAGCATGCAAATAATATGAAATTTACAACAAGCATTAGCGGAGGTGAGATATGCAAATGATTAGAATTTCAGCGCAGACACACATCACGCGCGCCTGTGGCGCCACTTCAAAGTGCTATTTAAGGCTTGGAGATTTCGACGATTTCAAGTACGGCAATTGTGTTTTTCTTGTGGTTTTTTCAAAAAAACGATCAATTATGCCTCGTAGAAAACAGCGATCATCTTTTGATCAAGTATCCGAGTTCGACAGAGGAAGGATAGTGGCCTACCGAGATTGTGGATTGTCTTTCAGGGAAATCGGTAGTCGTGTTGGACGAAACCAAACAACTGTAATGCGGATATGTGATCGTTGGATGCAGGAGGGTACGACGAACCGACGTGTTCGATCGCATCCACCTCAGTGCACCATTTCAAGTGATGACAGGCATATTGTGCGTATGGCAGTGACGGATCGCTCAGCCACATCACGAACCATAGCACAGCACATTCAGTCTGTACCGCATCATCCAGTGTCTGCGCGTACCATTCGACGCCGTTTACAGCAGAGTGGTCTGTCCGCAAGACGTCCATTGCTTCGTCTACTCTTGACGCAGAACCACAGACGTTTCCGCCGCCAATGGTGCGATGGAAGAAGGATGTGGACGGCAGAATGGAATGAAATTGTCTTTACTGACGAGTCACGCTTCTATCTGCAACACCACGATGGTCGGATTCGAGTCTGGAGACACCGTGGAGAGAGGATGCTGAACAGCTGCGTTATGCACCGCCACACTGGTCCTGCACCGGGTATTATGGTATGGGGTGGTATTGGATATCACTCTCGCACTCCTCTAGTACGCATTGCCGGTACTTTAAACAGCCAGCGCTACATCTCCGAGGTGTTGGAGCCAGTTGTCCTTCCTTACCTTCAGGGCTTGCCCACAGCCATATTTCAACAGGATAATGCGCGACCACACGTGGCACGCATTGTCCAAGGGTTCTTCGCCAATCGCCAGATTGAATTGCTTCCCTGGCCAGCTCGCTCTCCGGATCTTTCGCCGATAGAAAACATGTGGTCCATGGTTGCTCAACGATTGACCCAGAATACATCCCCAGCTGCCACACCAGATCAACTTTGGCAACGTGTGGAAGCTGCTTGGTCTGCTGTACCCCAAGAACACATCCAAAGTCTCTTTGAATCAATGCCGAGGCGTGTGGCAGCGGTGATCTCCAACAATGGCGGCTACTCTGGCTACTGATTTTGGCAGGAACCACACTTCACAGAAGTCTATAAATTTAATCATTTGATACTTGGTCAACATGTTATCTACAAAATAAATTTTGTTGTGATATCTCTTGTCTTTCTTGGTGTTGCAATTTGGGTGGCCAGCAGTGTACTATTGTATTATAAGTTAATTTTTGTAGCGGTGACTAAGTTTTCCACAATATTCCCCTTCCAGAATTTAGATTATCTGAATTCGATAGATGCTACTCCTAGTTGACAGATTGCCAAGTGTGTCAAAGCTGAAGATCATGGGTGTATACTTCTGTATGCGTGGTCGTGTAATAGTTGTTTGCGACCTTTGACTCTCCTATGTTGCTTTTAACAGTCGAGTGGGAATCAACGTATGAAGTGAAGACAGAGTAGCAACGAAGAGGAACATTGTCCGTTAACACCACCGACCTTTTAATTAAATAGACAGAGCATGTGGACGGAGTCGCTGTCGTAAGATCTCTGAAGGGCAAATCACGTGGGCTTACGAATCGAAGCGTAGACTAGTGTTTTTTATCATGATGGATAATCACTTTAACCAATCAATAATTTAGGATGCATACTTTCTCCCACAACCGCGTGTCAGATCTTCCGAAAGAATTAGCATAAAGCTGCTCGCACATTCTCCGTCTATTTCATTAGAGGTAGGTATTTTAATTAATGTCGCATTGGAGCAACACAATGTGCTATTGGCGATGGTCCAGGATCATCCCCAGAAGGGAAATATCCTAGGACAACACCACGTAATTTTGAACCACGGTCAGATGACGAGGTCACACCTGAACTGGCACCCCACTCTCCAAACTAAAACACCACGACAGCGTGGACATTTGAGACCCCGACAGATTTAACCTATTTCATTAGAAGGTCGATGGTTAACACAGAGGTTCAAACAGTTGGAAGCTATTAGCATCGCATCGCAACTGTTCATCGTGGACCATCCATCGAAGTGAGTGCCAATTGTGGTGAGTGTCATCTGACTTGTTTTCGAAATTGCTCGTGTTCACATAACGTCTATCAGTCTCTAATTTATCAAGACACGTGAATAACTGTACCAACTTTGTCTACCAAAACGTACTTCAAGGAGTTGGGCTACACCGCGATTATTGTATTAAGTAAGTCAATTTATGTAGAGGTGGCGCTAAGTTCACCACACTTCGTACGACTTATATACATATTCGCGGCCAGTAACAGTTTTAATAGAATTCCATTTAAACTTTTATTTCTATAGGTCTGGTTCAAGAACAGACGGGCCAAGCAGCGGAAACTGCAAAAGGGTGTTGAGAAAAGCTTCCCGGTGCAAGACAAGAGCAAAGATGTCATCAGCTCTACGACCACATCCCCGCAGAGGTCTATCACTGACAAAGATGGGATGGACAAGCTGACCACCGGTCAGAACACTGACGCCGAACCGCTATCCAGTCACGTGTTATCCAGTGCAAGGATGTTGGAGTGCACCTTCTCTCAAAGCAAAGGTTTGTTAGAAAATGACTTCTATTTCGCATCTTGTTTAATCTTACATGATATTAGGAGCAAAACCAAGGTACTGTCTGTCTACCACGAGAACTTCTCCAAAGAAAGTCTACTATTGTCTGTTACCGGGGAAAACGAGACAGCCCATTTCCTATAAGATGTTCTTGAAGTATTTGAGTTTGTCACATTAGCGCACTTAGCGGCAATTCTCTCCAGACGTATGTGAGATAAGACAGGATACACGATTGCAAAGGACTACATTAAAAAAAAAAGAGATGCTAACTTAAATAATAACAAAAGCAAGAGATTAAAAGCAAAAGGCGATATAAGAAATACGTGCTACTGCGGCAAACCGAGAAGATGAATGGTAAACAAACCACTATCTCCTGCCGTCCCGCCCCAAATCAACCACAGACAAAACCTCATCCGACTCACTTTCACTCAAAATGTGCGAGACCTGTTTCTATAATGACCTCCAATAACTTGTGTCTGGAGAAATTGTACTGATAGACAGACAGACGATAGCCTGGCCTGTTGGCATACTTCTCTTAAAATAATAGACGCTTAAACCGTTAAAATAAATTGACATTTAAGGAATTTGCTTCGATTTATAGTTTGAAATTCCGTCTGTATGTCAGTTAAAATCCAATGCTTAAAATTAACCGAATTATCAATTAGTTTTCCTTTATTTTGAATCTAATATATAAAGCAGAAATCTGTTCGTCTTAAGCAGCAAAAACTCTCGAACGCTGATCTCGGGTATCATGAAATTTGTACAGCTTATTTTTCTAGAATTTTCTAGGTCAAAGAAACTGTTTTCAGCTAGCGTTGTCGTTTACTCAGAATCATAGAAGTAAGATTCAGTAAGGAACATTTCACGTTCACCAACTGTTAATTAAACTCTAATCTCAACGCAAAGCATCAAAAGCTCTCACAAGCCGAGCAATTGGACAAAATTCAAAAAACTATTCAACGAGGAAACGAAACTTCTGGGAATCATCCTGGTCAATTAATTTGGGAAGGAGAAAACAACAATAGGAACTTATTATGCAACATTATTAGACAGTTGGATAGAACTAAAAGAAAAACGGCCAAAAAAAGTGCTCGTTCACCAAGACGCCTGAAACTAATCGACCGTCGAAATGGCAAGATGCGTGAATTAGGCTTTTAATTGATTCCTCATCCACCGTATTATCCGGACTTGGCCCTGTGCTACGAGTTCCAAAACTTGAAAATTTGTATCTCTGGGATATTATCGCTGCATTGTCTGTCTCATCTGCGTATTTAGCGACAGTTGGCTCTCTAGGCGTTAGATAATAGAGTACATAATTGTAGGAGCTACATTCAAAACCTCATCCGATTCATTCGCTCTCTACATGTACTAGACCTGTTTCTATAGTGAACGCTAGTACCTCGACTTTGTGTCTGGAGCAGTTCTTGTGATGGATAGACAGTTATTACTTTGTAAAAATTAAAAACCTTCAAAACAATAACTAATCAGGATTTAAAAACTTCGTCAATGGCCATTTTGGTGCAGTAAGAGTCCACCATCATCAGAACAAAAGTAAATCACAAGAAATATTGTTGTTCTAGAACAGTGTAGGCAACAACTCACTTTTTTTTAAAACTAAGATAAGATGTAAAGACGTGGAAGCACTAACGTAACCACATGCGTCGCGTCAAAAATAAGAAAATAAACAAATCTGCCATCGCTCAAGACTGTTGGGAATTTTCTCACCAGTTTGATTTTAAACTGGTCCATTGGAGGAAATGTGATCCAATCTCCGAGGTGAACATCAGAGAAGCCTTATCTATTTTTACGTTGTCGAACACACTATTGCTTCCCCGCCTTTACATGCGGTCTGGAAAGACTTACTTAACCCTACAAGTGATTTCGACGAGATATCTCGTCCATCAAGATTTGACCAATTTTGATAATGACGAGGTAGCTCATCAAGATATTGCCAAATTTTTATCTGGTCAGTTTTCTTCTAATGACGAGATACGACGAGAGCTTGATGGACGAGGTGCTCGTTCATCAAGATCTGGTTAGTTCTCTACTGACGAGATACGACGAGAGCTTGATGGACGAGATATCTCGTTCATCGAGAACTGGATCTGCTCAGTTTTTCTAAAGACGAGACAACGAGAAGGAGGGTTGAAAAAGTGAGTTGTGACAACACTATTCTAGAACATTTAAATTCACGTTTCTTCTCGGTACTTACTTCTGAGATGATGATGGTGGACGTCTTCCTCCACCGAAACGGCCATTGATGATCTTTTAGATCTCAGACGAAGTTTTTAAATCGTGATTTGTCAAGTTTTTTTCAATTCTTACTATCAATTTCGACTAAGGTTTTCATCTATTTATCTTACTACTTCGTGTTTTTTTGCTCTGTCAAGCTTTAAATTTCCTGTTTCCCTTAGATTTATCTTCAGAACCAAAACCTCAGAGCAACAGCTTCACCGAAGAACCGGACTCGGAAAATCCACACCCCTCGGACGGAATGAAGCAGCATCCGTTGAACTTCTGGACTGGGAACTTGCCTACTTACTTCAGTCCGACAGCTCCAGATCAGCAGTGCAGGTTTCTACCCATGGTGCCATCCTTCCTCTACCCTCATCTGTCAGGCCACTGGCCCTACACGTACTACGGCACTGGTGCCAACGAAGGATCCTCCATTTATGCCAATAAGCCACAGTGCGTATCAGTAAACAGGACTGAGAACGCTGGCCAGTGCTATGCTGAAGGCGAGTCGTGATGGATCTAGGATAGTCTGCCACGCGAGTTACAATTTAATCTCTGACCCTGGCCGTACACTGGAGCAGCATGCGCATGCGTACATGGTTTCTGTATAGAAAACATGTCGATACGCATGCGTTTCAGTCAATTAAGTGTAGCAGGACTGATTGTGGACCAATCTGTGGCTTGCATATGACGGGTACACATCATGAGTGCTGCTGGCCGGATTGTGAAGTATACTGTCTGTTTACCACGAGAATTGCTCCCGTTACCAAATTTGCGTTGCTATAGAAACAGGGCCCGATCATTTTGAGTAAGGGCGATTCTAGAACCTGGGGCAATTTCATTTAAATTTTCGCGAATGTTGGCTGCGGAAAGAGGTAGTTTACTGGTATAGATCTTCTCTGCGACTAATAAATATCTCAACACATACTTATTTTCAAATTATTACTGAGTGCGCCTATGTGACAAACTTGAATATTTCTTCAAGCATTCTCTATGGAATATAAGACCCTACTACAACAGACGGGCAGCTTTATATTTGGAGCAATTCTCGTGGTAAACAGACAGATAGCGGGCCACATGTATTAGTTTGAAGCAATTGGTAACAATTATTTATTCAACATCGATGTGACATATTACATTTATTTTCACTTTTTACAAGATTAGGGAATTAATCTCTCACGTTGTAGAAATCCACAAGATATCTTCCTAATTTCCATTTTATGAATTTGTCATCAATTTAAATTTATTTTGATTCATAATTGAAAAATTAAGATTGCAGTCAATGTGTTTCCAAAAATACTTCACATTTTCTGGACAGTCACTATCAAATTTTTAAACTTTCGGGCTTTTACAGCAATCAATTCAACAAAATTCTTTAAAATTTGACATGAGTAGTTGAATATCGAAAATCAATTTTCTCGAATTGGAGGTCAGTGTATGCATGATCCAGAAACGCTGGACCCTAGTCTTTCTGAGAAAAGAAACTTGCATATAATGTAATGCCCTGTTTGGGAGTCTTCTTAGAACTCAAAGTACACCTTTTCCTTCTCATTTCACCACCATTCTCATATCTGCCTTTTTAGAAAATTTAACTCACTATTTTTTAAACCTATTAAAAATAATTTTTCCTAGTATACTCTAGTGTTACAGATGTAAGAATTTTACAGGCCGGATAGAAGCAGCTCGCGGGCAGTATTTTGTTCACCCACTGCTCTTAAATCTTCGTATTCAACGTACAAAACCATCTCAGAAGGGTGCGCAAATGTTCTGTAGTTATGTACTTACCCTGATTCAACATTACAAATGGAAAATGTCTGATTAAATCACCTTATGAAATAGACGGAGCATGTGCGTGCTGCTTCAGATTATTTCTTCCACTCACTTAGAAGATCTCCGGGTGAAGGTGACGTTGCAACGAAGAAAGCTAGAATTCTTATGCAGGACTAATTGACGAGCATTGTGAAAAACACGTTTCCGCTTCGATAGCCAATCGGCACAAGTCGACTCCCAAACCCACGTGACCTACACTTCTGAGATCTTACGCCAGCCGACTCCACTCACATGCTCCGTCTATTTCAGAAGGTTATTGGATAAAATTTTCAACTTGCTTCATGAAAAGTTTGTGCTGGAAAACATACTACATCCTACTTATGAAAAAATTAACAACTTCATTCGAATTCTGCAATCAAAATGTATTCATTCCATTCAGTTCAGTAGAATTGTTAGATTCAACTTATGTAAACATCAGCTCTAATCTGGACTCTCATCTTAAGTCAAACTACCACCTTATCTTAGTCAAACTTTTGAAAAGTTAGTCCATGCTATCTTCAGTAGCTTAGGATTTTTATTCTGAAAATTATAAAATTATTTCAAGCCTGCTGAAATCAACATTGTTCAAGTAAATTAATACTTTATTGTTCACAGCACAGGCGTTATTAGGATTTTACCAATTGCTGCACTGAAAATATCTTTCATCATTGCCTGATGCTTAATACAGTTTGCTACCAAGAAGTAGTTCGTAACTCAATGTAAAACATTTTAAAAATTAAATTGATCGACAGTATCCAACAATGAATACGACTGAAATTGTTTTTTCAAGTGATGGAGATTATTAAAGGTACTGTAATTAGCTATGTCTTACAGCAAATAGAATGGTATATTGACCCGTCGTTAACTTTTCTATATTCTCGAAATAGTGATTCTTATTGTTAGAAAAAATTATATGTACATGTCTAAGACTTATTTTCCAATCTTCAGTTTTGTACATAAAGAAAATGTATATCAAATATCTTAATAAAATTATTTCAGTGAAAAGGGCGTGCACTTTTATATTATGAAAACAATGTATGCGTGTATCTCAAATAAATTATAGACAGTATTTATTTTTTGAGTCAGTGGACATGAATGAAACGTTTAGAACATATGAACTGTTACCAATAGATTTAATAAATTTACTGTGAATTTAATAATGTTTTTACAAGAACAGTAAAAATTAATTTGGAAATTTTTCACTCAAACTATATCTGCCAAACTTAACAAAAGAGTAAAATATGAAAAAATTACGCAACAAAGCTAAAGATAATTCCGATATTTAACTTATGTGTATTTTACTTTTGATTCTATTACTACTCACACACATTGCATTCGATGAGTCTACAACAGAGATGCACAGACCGTGGGCGGCCAGCCTCACCATGTGTTATTTTAACTTTAACAACTCACACGATAAGTACCTAATTGTTTAAAAATTCACATGTGCACAACAAAGTATCGTTGTGTCGATAAAAAGAATTGTAAATTTTGCGCTTGACTGCTTCAAAAATCGAACCAAATATTAAATTGTTAAATCAATGCA
Source organism: Meta bourneti (assembly GCA_933210815.1). Taxonomy (NCBI): domain Eukaryota; kingdom Metazoa; phylum Arthropoda; class Arachnida; order Araneae; family Tetragnathidae; genus Meta; species Meta bourneti. Next base: position 67,374,520 of record OW119928.1, read on the forward strand.
CTATCAGGAATTAAATTTTTATTATCTTTCTTTGCAACGAAAAATGATAAAATAATATACGAGATAAATTTCATGTCTTTTTGGCGGCCGTCCCATCCGTCACTTGGACTAAACAAAACTGCATCCCTGGTCTACTCTTATTAATCTTTTCGTGCTGCCATCTAGATTTAATATAGAAAACTAACAGTCATGATAACAATTCCAATTTAAAACTTCATTTCCTCCTTTGCGCAATTAAAAAAACAGTATAAATAATGATTCATTTAAGAGTTACGGGGAAAACACTTACGTTGAAATGTTTAGTTCATATTGTTTTCTTAATCAACTTTAATGTTTTGCTTATTTGGCCGAATGATTAATTGGACGTAGAGATACTTTTCTCTTCCAAAAAGTTGCATGCCTCTAGTGTGTAATTGTAAATAATACTATCTTCGAGGGTCATTTTACACTGATACAACACACAAATTAAAAGGAAATATATAGACAACGAGTGGTCTCTTCCAAAATTTGGAATGAAAGAATCAAAATTGAAGGAACCCTATATTCTCTTATAATATTATAGTGCTATGCAAATTTTCTGCAGAACTACGAAAAACGTGTTTCCAAATAAAGAATTTCCTAAAGGGCCTCCTTCAAAGTTTTAGATAAAAAATAAAATCAGATCTAGATAAATTATAATTATATTCGAGGATTTCAAAGATAATGTAAATTAATTGAAACCTTCAAAAAATGATGGACAATGCAAACTTATACTGAATAACGTTTTCTGCTGTCAGTTTAGCAGAATCAGCCGATTTTGCTCTACCGAGTTTATCTGTGGTTTCAGGATACAGAAACTAAGGCCTCAGACTTCAGTTTGCAGATCTCTCGGCCACTTGGGTGTACTATGAACAAAAAGATAAATTAGTGACAAGCATTTCCTTTATTTCAAGAAATTTGACTGAGAATTTCATATTAGATCAATTGGTGGACAAGTAACGTCACATTCTTTTCAAAATGCAAGAACAGTATGGTGGTTTTCTGTAAAGCTAAATGTGGAAGACCCTAATATAACTTGGCATGTTTCTCGAGTTGTTACTTGGCATGCTACTCGAATGTGACTTTACCACGTCGCCAATAAAAATAAATAATAAAACAAAGCTCTCATGTTATTCTTTATCTCCGATATTTTCTTCAAGTTTTGCTTGATAGAGACTTGTCTTTCCTTCCATCAAAGTAGAATTCAGTTTTAATGTGATCACCAGGGCCCGGATTTTGATGGCAAGTCATCTTTTTGTTAGCACTTTGTAGGTAATGTTTGAAAAAATGTTGCTGTTATTATTTCTTATTCCACCTGGTATAGACAAGCTACCAAATCCGTGAGTTTATGCACCTTGAAAAGTCCATAACGAGCATATAATCAAAATACAAATCCCTGAACAAGTAAGGAAGTGACAGGGAGAGGCCTATTCCGTATTGCACTTCCGGCAGGTCGGGAAAACCATGATCTTAAATGTCCACTGGGCTAGTCTAGAGATGGCAGTCTGCTGACCTTTATTACCTTGAAATTTCTTTTTCGCAAGGTTATTTTATTGCAAAGCTATCTGCCACTGCATTTCCGCTGAGATCCACATAAGGGAACCATTGTAAATATACAAAGAAATTCCTTTTGAAATCTGATAGTTTTTCTTAAAAGTCGAAATTTCCTAACGGCGGTTTCGTTTTTACTTGGTAACGCAGTACAAATGACTCATCTGGCGACATAAAAATCCATGTTCCACCTTTCGAAGTAATGAATGCGAAACGAAACCCTTTCTTCCCTTTTCTTTTGATGGGTGAATCACATCGACATCTGTAAAAGTGAATGCTAGATGGATTTCTTTGTCTCGACAGAAAAAAATATGATATATTATATTTTATGGATCAATTTACAGGTCATTTTTATATATTTTATGTAAAGAAATTCCAGGGTCTGGTATGCACTGATTTTTTATGTCCAATGAATGGCAGGCAGAAAAACAAATACAAAGATTAGCAACAAAAAAGTACACACAAATAATACATAAAATTGATAAATCAATACCCATCCGTCCTCTAGCCTCACAGTATCGGCCGCAGTAGTGAGCGTTGTACAAATTTGCTGGTGGAAGATACCCATTTCTTGAGATTTAGTACAAAAGGGTCAGTAGGCGGGTAGAGATATTTTCATATATAGTCATACCGCCAGAATTTTTAGGTGGTAGAGATATTTAGTTAAACAATCGCAATAAGTCAGAAGTTGGGTTATTGAAAAGCTTCTGCCCATGTGCCACGTAGGATATATTTACGGTTAATAAGCCAAGGTTTACTTTCGTTTCTAGTTATTTGTTCTTGTTGTAAAAGGTTTTTCAATTTTCTTCTTGATGTACATTTTTATGGAACTATACGAGATGGGTCTTGGACGATCTGACCAGCTGAAGTACCTCTCTTTGCCGAGTAATCCGCTTGTTCATCACCAGACTCCACAGTGTGTTGGAATCCACTGTAGAGCTATTGTATTTTATAGTATCAAAGTACAGATAAGTGAGCGACATTTAAGAGTGTTTTGCAGCACACACTAAATATAAAATTCTCAACCTCAAATGTTATACAATTATGGTGTGAAGCTCTTTATTTTTGACACTAACCACTCTGTCGTTGTAATAATACCAACGTTCTGTAAAACTGCCAAATGCCATTGCTTCTTTATGCATCTTTAACACTCTGAGGGGTTCACACACATTATATCAGTTCTGCAACCTGCAGTTTTTCCCTGCTTGACTAGAAACCAATTTTGACCTTCATGACCAACAGAATTTTAGCTAGAATTCTTTCAGCCAATAGATGTGGTTATTTCGTCTTTTTGTGTTGCTGGTATAAACAACACTACACTAATCTGAAATCTCGTGACGTCCAGAGGGTTAAAATCAAGGACTTCGAGTTCATCACTAATTTTTCTTTTAGCATAAGGATACCTAATGGTAAAGGTAGTAGTACACTCGAATCATTTGTGGAGCAGAATGATGCTCACTTTCAGATGTTTTCCGTTTTGAGAAACAAGTAGAAACTGTCATTTATGAAACTGATTTTTTCGATTCATTGAAACCACATTGTAAATTATATTTGTGCCCGCATGCCAAATAATTATTTGTGCGAGCTCGCATCTCGTGATACCTTCGCTCGCCAGAATTAAGACCAGTTTGTATTTTAATTAGTTTGGTTTTATTCTTTAGCGCCAGCTGTGGCAAGATTGAAAAAATATCTTTAGAACTTTTTGTTATCTTAAGAACTTTTTGCAATTTAGAATTTTTCTATCATAAAGTATACTTACAGCTTCTTATCGATCTCTATGCTTTTGCGTATATCATTTGTACGGAAGAATGGAAACATTTTAGAGACATGGCCCTCTGTTAGTGTATACAGATGATTTGTAAATAAATAAGTTTTAATTATACAGTCCACTTACTTGTACTAACTACATCGTACGAACAGTATTTAACGTCCTTATTCTATTTACAATTTTATAAGAGAAAAAATATTTTGTTCCAGTGTCATTCACGCTCTTTCTACCAGCTTAAATTTAAAAGGTAGTTAAGATTCAAAATTCTTTCATTTTAAGATTAATTAGTAAGAAGGTAAATAATTAGATTCTATTGATTGGTAACTTACCTACTCCCCACACATTTCACGATTTTTAGGTACGTGTATCTATCTACTTGGAAATTGTTCAGGATTAATCTCGGACCGTCTCCAATAGCCCGTTGTGTTGCCTCGGTGTGGCGCAAATTCACCTACTTACCTAGTTAAGAATCGAAAGATACTGGAAAACTACTACTATTTTTTGGTCACATACGAAAGGCATAATTGTTTCTTTTTTTAGACGCCTAGATGTGCCATCTCGTATAATCTCACATCTTCAGTTGTGTCAAGAGAATAAAACTTCTTGTGCCAATACAAAAAAATAAATAAGAAAAGGTGTGCTCGCGTAATAGATTTGTAAATTACATAAAGAATTCGTTTTATTTTCGAAACGCACTGAGGACGAATAAAAAGAAAGTTCACAACCAACACAATAAGTTATTTGAACAGATGGCCAGTCTAAAGATCGCAATCTGGGAGCTGGGTGAAGTGGATTTTCCCGTCGGTTATTCATACAGCATGTCTATAAATATAGGGATTTCCAGTTTTGGACGAGTGTTAGGCTTCACTAAAATTATACTAGCTATTCTATTTTGCTTGATTTTAATTCTGACAGTATATACACTGCGATCTCAGCGCTCTACAACTCCAGCTCCACCTAAAAAGAATGGTAAGATACTTTTCATTTAGTACAGCGTTATTCTTACTGAGTGATCTAACTTGCAACACATTCGAACCCAGGGCTATGCAGAGGATGTTGAGAATTCATATATTTAACCCTCTGAACGTCGCGAGATTTCCGAGTAGAGTTGCTTTTATCTCACAACACACTTAATGACAAAATAACCACATCTTTCTAAGAAATTCATTAATGCTTTCAACCTTTAGAAAGATTTTAGTGACCTTTTCCTTAGAATATAATCCTTTGTAACGGTTATATCGGCCATTCTGTGGAACAGGATCCTTTTGAAATATTCTATTGCTCCTTTTCCTAGAAAAGAATTCTTTGGAAAGATTTTATTGGCCCTCTCCTTAGAATAGAATCCTCTGAAACGATTCTATTGGTCCTTTTTCCTTAGATTAGAATCCTTTGAAAAGATTGATTGTTCATTTCCTTATACGATCCTTTGGAAAGATTTCATTGGTCTTGTTCTTAGTATAGAAACCTTTGGAAAGATTCTGTTGCTCCTTTCCTTAGAACAGATTAATTTGGAAAAATTGTACTGATCAAGATTGAAAAATTGTTTAGAAGTCATGCAGGGAAGACTGCGAGTTTAAAGGTGAAATTATACGTGTGAATCCCTCAGAGGATTAATTTGTATTTTGATTGTGCCGCCGCCACTGAGTGGCAGTCTCTGCTTTGGTGAGTTAAGCACTGTCTGTCTACCACGAGAATTGTTCCCGACACTGAGTCTGGATGGTAGAAGTCGTTACAGAAACAGGGCTCGTTCATTTTGAGTAGGGGTAACTCACCGGGATGACGTAATTTTATTTTGTTTTCCACACATCTTTTGGGGCGAATAGAGGTAGCTCACATCTTTACAGTGGGAGGAAAGAGGAATATATCTTCTGGTCGACAAGTGAAAATCTTAGCAAATATAGTTCCAAATTGTCATAAAATGCTTCAATGCGACGAACTTGTATGTTTCTTCAAAAATCTCTATGGAAAATAAGATAAGGTCCGCTTCTACGGAAACAGAGGCAGACTTAGTCTGGAGTAATTCTTGTGGTAGACAGACAGACAGTAGAGCACAGTATGATCGTAGAATCGGGTTGGCATTTAGCTTTCCATTTGATTTAAAAACCTTTGATCCATGCAATCACAGAAAAGCATTTGAATTATGAATATTACGAGAGCATTGATGTTTACAAATAGATTAACATTTATTTCTGTGAGTGAAAAATAAACTGGCAAACAATAGAATGTTCTCCCATTAATATCGCCTCGGAGGGTTATAGAGGTTCAAGTTCCTGTCATTTTTAATAAAGGTATGTGTCCACTCCTTTAGAAAAATACTTTGTTTTAGAACTTGATGAAGCCTATTACATGATTATAATTATTTAGTGTTTAATGTGTGAAGTTTTTTTCATGTGTAAGCACTGTTATCTTATTCCATCGTTCATGTTCATCGTTCACTAGTTGTGAACGTCGCCTTACCAGACAATATGGGTGGAGACTTCACCTTAAATGAATGTATTTTGATAACAAAATTTAGTTTTTTAGGGGAGATAGCACTGTAAGTGCTGAAGCCTATCTAGAGTACTCCAAATATCAAATGAGGCAATATTAGATTTGATATACCTAGAATACTTATATGTTGTGGTGAACTTAGCCTTCACTACAAAAATTAGCTTACAATGCAGTGGAAAAAAGCATTATAGCTTATATCCACCATGGAGTACTTTTTGGTAGACAAAGTAGCACTATCTTCCACGTTCTGCTAAATTGGTGAACCGGAATGATTTGAACACAATCTTCGCATTTTTGGGTTTCACCACAATGTACTCTAAATTTTACCCTTCAGAGATGCCTGACATCTCATTTCTCCTGAAGGAGTTAATTATGCTTGCACAATTCAAATTTGATTATAATGAGGAAAATAAATAGTTAATTTACATGTAGTTTTTTTTTCAAAAGTTAGTTCTACCCTGAATGAAATCGTTGAAAAGACAGCACAAAGAAAGACAAAATCTTTCGATACTTGTATCCAAAAAATGTTATCTTTTCCCTTAACCAAAAACAATGTTTTTAACGAAACACTTATCAAATAAAATACATAATATAGAGAGAATTATACCTCGAAATATCGTACCTTACCGAAAAAGGACACAACTCAAATGAGGAATTTTATTATATTTGTTCAATTAATAATGAGTCTATCAAACTCAATCAAACCATGGAATACAGAATATTTTTAAGAAAGATATGAACGAATACAAAAGTTTCAAGTTGAGAAGTAAAATGTGTTACAAATTTTCAATCGTTTTATTTTTTTCTCCTGTAAAATTGACTATTTTCAGTTTTTTTAGTCAAAAAGTGATAACCAGATGCGAATATTCAGATTTACTTTATTTTCCTATTCGAAGAATATATTTTTTCCGAGAAGAAATTATATGATCGGAATAAATCTTTTAAACACTACCCGGCATAATTGCTATAAATACAATTGTAATCGATGTCTTAGCAACCATTTACACTGAATTCTGTAATCTTGTTTGTCCTTTTTCCTTTAACAGGAATTCTAGAAAAGATTTCCCATCTACCCCTACATGATCCTCTATGTACCTTATCTCGATTATAAATAAATGTAGTTATCTTCTGGATATATTTACACAGCGTTCGTTCAAAGATCTGGCTATAAGAGAGCTCGAGTCATCTTTGCTTGCTTTAAAATGTAGATAAGTATATAACAGACAGAATTGTAGATAGCGGGTTATAAATTTTTACACCCTCCCCTCTATTTTCTTACGTTTGGATTTAGTTAATGATAGTTTTACTTTTACTGAAAGGACCAGGAATTAGATTCGATATCAGAGAAGTACTTATTCGTTGCGCAATTTTTTTTTATTAGTGTTAACTTAACGATAGTAAAATGATAAGAATGAAGTGTCATGTGCTTAAGTTTCCTCATCACTGATGTTGACTTGGCATAAAATCATTTTAAGAGTTCTCGAACTTATTAGACTAGCGATTTTCAACCTTTTTCATCTCAGCACACGAATTAATTACTGAAATTCTGCAATACACCAAAAATATATATTTTGCCAATCTTCCAAAAGAAAGTATAATTTTGATGAAATGCGTAGTATAATAGTAATATGCCCTTTTTGCTCCAAAGTGACTTCCCAAAAAATTTAAGAGAAACACTTCTTTTATAATTTGAAACAAAAAATAATTATATATACTGGTATTGCGTGAAATTATTTGTGAACACCTTTACGGAAGTGCAAAACCAAACTGTTGAAATGAAATAAATCTTGCATAATTTAAGCAGTTTCAACATCCGTGAGGCACACCAATGCCATTCTTGAGGCACATCGGTTGAAAACTTCTGTTTAGACTGAGCATCCTTTGCATCAGAACAATTACATGCAAGAGCTCTCATGAGCAATTTTGCACTAATGTTATAAACGTTCTTACTTAAATTTTGTAAACTTGGATTTCCTCTAGTCATTTTTTGCTGCATACGAGCTAATTAGACCTAATTTATCAGGACTTTTTATTAAGTAGTTGATATTTCAGCCTTTTTCGAACTTTTTTAGTTTAGGACTATCTAGACCTCCCTTTACTTTTGTATAAAAGTTGCATTTGAATCAATTGCAAAATATGTAGCCCATTGTGTTGCTCCAGTGTGACAATAATTAAAATACCAACCTACCAATTACAAAATTCGAAGGTCTAGATTTTTTTGTTTCAATTCAATTAAATATTTTAATTAATTGCATTTCAAAGTCTTAATATTTTTATTTTTACTATGGAGTCTGTAATTAAATCTCAGTCAGTTTCTTTAAACATAAAATCTCATCAAACAGAAAAGTTATTGTAAACAATAACATTTTCGTCGGATGCATAACACAGATGTACGACGATATATATATGTTACCGGCAATGTATGAAAAGCAGGCGTTGTATAGAATGCCTAGACAATATATAGAATGCCTGGCGTTTTGGGGCAAAGTAGGAAATATCCGAATTATTTTAATATTATATATACTTTCCCTATGCTTTGCAAGTAATACCTAGGCATTATATAGAATGACAAATGCTATTTAGGCAAAGTATTAAAAGAGTCATGAAAAGGCTTTTATTGAAAAAGAAAGAAATACAAAATAAAGTATAGGACTTTCTTATTGAGGAAAACAAGAGAAAATAAAATATGAACCTACTTGTTGCAACAAGGAAGGAAAGAATTTTATTTTAAACTAGCAGAATAACCCGGCGTTACTCTGTTTGAATTGGATAACTAATTTACGTTTTTGTTAATAAATTGTAATTCCTATTCATCCCATATAAATACCACACTCTAATAAAGGTACACAATTGTTAAATACACAATTTCACAAATATAAATAAATGTCATATTTAGTATTTTACATTTTTGCAGAACTTAAATTTTTAGTAAGAAAGTCTTTAGAGTGCCAATGTTACCCAGAATGCTCAGAGTATGCATATAAATGCCTTGCATGTCATTTAAAAACAAAAGCGTTTCCCAAAATTATCATACAATGAATAAAAATGTTTTTAAAATTAATTAAACCATTATTTACTTTCATTAGTTATTGAACGAAAAACATCAAATTCAAAATCCAGAAACACATCTTAAAACCGATTTAATAAAACTTCGAACGAAAAGTAATGAATGTATGTTTTTTCACTACAAAATAGATTCTTGGAATATAACAGACGAAAATTTAAAAAAAAAAGCAAACGATTAAATAAATACCAAGGTTGCCATATTAGCTACCAGTCCTATTTTAAAAGGTTTCGCGCTGTATATTTTATTTATAATGTTTTCTTTTATCTTCTGTCCCAATATTCAGAATATTTTAATACATAAAAAAATAAGGCTCAAAATAAAGTATTCGAATTTAAATTCTGCAAAAATAGTTTATTAAAAAATAATTGATTTTTCAGCAGTACTGGTAAAAGAATTTAACTAATTGCAATGCTCAATATGCATTCCAGCTTCTCCAAAACTACCAAATTATGGTTGATTTAAGTAAAGTTACTCAGATGTTTTAACGTGAAACTTGCCTAAATATGTAAAAAATAAATGTCGTATAATGCATTTACTAAATTAAAATGTGGTGTATCAAATATAGAACATTACATTAAAATATGTTGAAAACATTTTGTGATACTTGTACAAACACACAGACAAAAAATCGAACATAGAACGGGAAGACGGACAGACAGACTTACACAACCAAGTTCAGTCACTAAATGAATGTAAGTACTCACAGTATGCAAAGTTTCATGAAAATATATTCAACCGTTTGGACGCTGTATGGGCACACACATACAGACACCAAACGCGCAAGAGACGGATTTTGCATCAGAAGGACCCAAAACGGATAGAAAACTTGAAATGGATCGAAAATATTCAATGTACAAACACTCCATTCTTATTTATATAGATTGCACTTAATTGTCTATTCTATTAGTTACCGGGAGTATTTTATACTTTGCCGGTTTGTCTTTTAGCATTGAATAGAATGCCTGGAAAATGTGTGAAATATTTATCGTTTCATAACTTTGCCCCACAATACCAGGCATTCTATATATTGCCCAAGCATTCTATACAATGCCTGTTTTCCATACATTGCCGGTAACATAACAGTGGCATCAGAAACTCTTGCGACGAGGTCTTCATTGGCATCAATAAGTATCTCATACTCGAGGCTCTTCAGGTATCGCAATAGGAAGAAATGTCAAATCGGGCGATCGTGGCGACCAAGCGTCAGGTCCACCCCGGCCAATTAATTGGTCCCAAAAGTCGGTATGCTACAGCTCGCGTGCTTGTGTCCTGATTTCTCTCAACGTCAGTAGAACGTCTTCCATTTCTGAAGCGCTCGAATTTCTCGATCGATCCGCATCATGCCGGTTGGTACAAAATACTCAAATATTTGACGATTGGGCATTCGCCTATTGGAGAAGCGCTCACGGTACAATCTTTGGACTGCTCTTTCATTTTCATTGGCAATTCCATACGGTAGATGCAGGTCTATCCCGGCCAATTCATTGGTCTCCAAAAATCGGCATGCTACATAATTATACAGGCTGATTCGAAATTCCTTGGCCATCAAAATAAATATTTTTTGCCAAAGAATTTATATCTGCAACTGCTGCGTGTAGGTGCAGTTTGGCGTGTTTGAAAATCGTTCTTTTTTAAGACTTCGTTAGGATTTTGCACGTGATTGGAACACTGCATGAATTCAGAGATGGCTGACCACCTACACCTAAGACAGGGGTTCTCAAACTTTTTTAATTTTGTAACACATAAATAAGAATAAAAAATATATGTAACATCATAAAAGCATTTTCCCATTAAAAATCAATACATCCTAAATGGAGCGTTTATAATAAAAGAATAAAACATTTTAAATTTATATTATTTAATTATATTTGTAAATGAAACTTTTACATTATAATAAAATATAAATATACTATATATTGTAGTAAATAGTGGGTAATAATACATAATAGCAAATATTAAGCTTTATTATTGATGAGGATTAATGCGACGAATAAACCTGTTTCATTGTAACCAATTTCGATATGTCGGGTTTTATCTTCATTAATTTCAAGCGAAGTCAGGTTCAAGTTGCAACCGTGTCCTATATTTATTTTTAATTAATAGCATGGCTGAAAATCCAGTTTCGCAAAGATGTGTTAAAAGGCATTAAAAATTTTATCGTTTTGTCGGAAATATACTACTTATGTTCATCTCTTCTTTTTAACCAAAAATTGCATATGTTATCTTTTTTTTAACTCATTTATGTGATTTCTGTCACATGAAATATCTAAAAGCTGATCTTCTTTCTTGAACTGAAACATTATCCAGCACAGTATCCGAAATAGAAAACGGATCTCTTATCCAACTTTCCTTTTCTAAATTTTCAGGAAAGTAGGAATGAAAATTGTTAACAGGTCCTATACAACGTTTTTCTATACCTTCAATTAGTTGTTCAGTCAGTGACAGATTATTTTCCTGGAGATACTCTTCTAATGTTGGTAATGAAGCAACTTTCTTGCTTTTTACATCCTTAATTATGTATCCTACTTTTTACAGCTGCATTTATTTTGTCATGTACAGTAAAGACAATTTGGGAAAGTCTACTACTCGTTTCAATATTAACCTATGCATGATTTTTTTATCTTATGAAATATTTTTTCTTTTATTCAAATGTTCCCAAACAGAAAAAATACTAAAAAATTGATAAATACTAAAATAATATTGTTAATACAAAAAATTATCCCATGCATCATGATGTATCAAATTTGATACATTGATTTAAATTCCAAAAAAGTAAATAATAATTGAAATTAATGACTTAAAAAATATTTAATGAAAAATACTTACTTCAACTGTTAAAATTATTTTTTTCGAAAAGAAATATTGATTTGATGAATATTACTATTTCTTAAAAAAATACTTATTCAAAAACTCAATCACAGTACAATGTTCAGTAAATGGCTTAGTTATAAAAACATGCCGGGAATAATTGGAGGGCAATTGATGGATTTAGCAAAAGTCCCTACTGTTGTTAGTAGGAAACACAATTTCATTTAAAAAATTATCAATAGATAGCGGAAAGATGAAAAAAACTACTATGTATCATATATGATACATTATGCATGTAAGGGCTTGAACATTCATTTAAATCTTTTGTGTAAAAATTGTACCACCAAAAATAATGTAATGTACCATTAGTGGTACATGTACCATAGTTTGAGAAACCCTGATCTAAGGTATGAATCTGTCAATGGAAACGGAATCGCTGTACTAAGATTGTACCGTGAAAGCTTCCCCAAGAGGCGAGTGCCAAGTGCCTTCTATTTCTGGAGTGCTTGAACTTCTCAGCCGACCCACATCATGACTAATGACATAAAATGTTCCGGTTTCACACAGCTGACTCTGCAAACGTCTGGCGATTTAGCACTCGCTTATTGGGAATCGTTCACGGTACAATCTTTGGAGAGCTCTTCCGTTTTCATTGGCAGCCCCATATTTTAGATGCATGCCAACCATTTTTTTTATTATTTTGGACCCCCATGGATCAATCGATGAAGCTTAGAAAAAGAACGATTGTCAAAGACGCCAAACATCCCTCTAGCAACTACTCACACAATTGCAGACCTACATTTTATGACAAAACAATTAATTTATTTTTGAGCTGCAACATGTTAGATAAGTGATAGACAGGACGACGGGTTAAATACTTCTATTTCTTCGATCACAGAAAATTTTTTCCCTTGGTGAAATTTCAGACGAGTAAGCAAAGTGACGTAACTTATTTAAAGCTGTGGCTCAATCGAGTGAGAAGCTTTTCATCGTTTAAAACTATATTGGGGTAGACCAATAGGTTTCGAAAAGAATATCATTCTTTTCGAAATCCGCACTTGGTTTTGATCTGCATGACAAAAATTTTCAGTTTACCATGACGAACTAAATATGTTAAATTAATTGCCTTTTGTTACTGAAATAAAAACTTTCAATTTGGTACAGTTGCTGCCAGAAAATGCAGGTGCATTTTATTATTGTTTTTCTTTATCGAGCCTATTTTTATGCACCTACTTTAGACACTCAGATTGGCAGAGAAATTATAAAATCTCATATTTTTCAGAATCAATTTTGTCATAGGAGTTAATCAGATTTCTTTATTATATAAACATCTTTTCTTTTAAAGTTTTGAAATATATATGAATGTAATTTTCAGTTAATTTTTAGTTTTTTAGGGCACTTTTTCTAACTTTTTGGATGACAAATACATTTTTATGGTGCATTTCAAACAATTTCTAGGTAATAAAAATACAAGCCCTAATAATAATTTTACATAGCAATGATAAACTACAAAGACTATTGCACCTTTTAGGAATTGTAATTGAAAGTGAGTTCCATCATCTATCTCAGGTCAAATGTCATCAGTTTTTCAGATATCGATGATTTCATCATTTGATAGATAGCACATAGCAATGATAAACTGCAAAGCCGATTTTTGTATTTATAAATCCTTGAATAAATTCTTTATAAGCAATTGTAATGAGACGCGAGTTCCACCATCAGGTCAAATGTCATCAGTTTTTCAGATATCGATGATTTCATCACTTGATGGAACAAAAAACTTTGCCTTCTGTAAAGAACATGACATCTAAAAGGGAACTTTTGATTGCTGGATCATTAAAATATTCTTTCAATGTAACATCCATGTACATAAATAACGAACACGTCGAAAATGTAACATGTTGGTCGAGGTGAATGAAAGAATGAATCTAAAATTAACCATTTCCACACACACACAGGGAACATATTCAGGGGAAGATTCAATTGGCTCGAACCCTTGCTGTAATATTTTAGATCTAGCTTAAGTTTGTGTAATCAGCAAAAATGGAAATTTCTAATCACACATTGAACATTCAAGTTGTGGCAATTCGATTGGAATAGAAATCTTTTAAGCGATAAGACTATCCGAAAATATTTTCTGAATGCGTGCGTGTTCATTTATTTATACTTGTTGGAAAAGTAGCAATTTTTTCCAATGGCAACCATTTAAATTGATAAGATTATGATTCACATTGAAATAAAGTTTAAAATTTAAATTAATTTAGTTTTAACAAGGAGCGTACAACTTTGTCTCACCCAAAAGTACTTCATTTCTGTTTCTGCAGTAGTTTTAATTGAAGTTTAACTAGGCTATGATATATTTCTAAAAAACATGTTTTGCAGTGTAAATTGCAAGTGTAACATAAAAAGTCTAACAAAGCCTTGTACAATGAATTGCATTTCAAATTTTGTTTATAAAATAAGTTTAACGTATAAGTGGAAGCTTTTATAAATAAAATTATCACTCTTGATAAAAATCAAATAAAATTATAATTCATTTTGTGTTCTAATGCTTGTGGTTATTTTTTGTTGATGAGGGAAAAAGTACACCAAATTATAAATTAATCACGTGATATATTGTTGTATTTTTTATTATGAGAAAATTGGATTGTGTAGTAGGATGAACCAGCCAGTCCCTGACCACCTACCAGTATTTCACCATATCTTCATATTGCTCATTGATAAAGCAAAATGGTTCAAACACGATAAATTAAATTTATATTCTTATAGCCAATGGATTTAGAGTATGTGGGTGGTTCAGTGGTAAATTTCCGTGACACAAGAATTAGATAAAATAACTAGTTTATTAAAACCTCAGTAACGTAACATAACATAACAAAGACAGTATTATTAAGGCTGCAACCCTTACATGTTCTTTCTCATCAACATCGTAATCATTCACTGAAATGTGTAGAATATATACCTGTTCTATTTTACCCATTAACCAGATGTTTCTTGGGTAACGATCATCATGAATTAAATAAAACAATATCAATTTTAAATGGAACTGAATTCTTAATTGCTGGATATTAGAACAGCTTAAGATTAACAAATAATCTTTTCCTCCATCGCCTCCAAAAGTGATTTAAAACATGTTGGTGATATTTATATCTTTTGACTGCAGAATTTCTAGATCCAAATATCTGCGAATACCTTGGTGGCTGGAACAGATAGTATGCGTTTACCAATTAAACAATGAGCAGGAGTGGAGAAAGTTCTGAGGGATCATCATAACAAATAAGTTATTGGTCTTGAATTGACCATAGCTTGTATTTCTACAAAAACAATTTCAAGTTCGTTAAGAGAAAGAGATGAACGACCAACACAATATTTTTCAAACTTGTTTCTATCGTTCGTACCATTCTCTCCCAGAACCCTCCCCTACCATGGTCCTTTTTCAGCAATATATTTCCATTGGATACCAAAAGATGCAAGCATATCTTTAACAGCAAGATGTGAAATACATTTCCACAATTTCTTTAATTCAAAATCTGCTCTTTTAAAAGATTTTGCACTATCAGAATAAATCGTACACACAATCCTCGTCGAGAAATGAACAGTTGAAATGCTAACAAAAAGGATTCTGTAGTCATAGAAGGAACCAGTTCAAGATGAAGAGCTCGAGTAACAGCACGCGTGAATAACAGAAGATAGTATATATTATCACTTTCTTTGGTGAAGAATGGGCCAGCAAAATCAAGTCCAGTCACTCACTGCAAATGGAGGCGATTCTAAAATTTGATCGGGAGGAAGTGGCGCCACATCCTGAGATCCAGTACGTGAGTTACACATCTTTCACAAGTAACACAATTACACAAAACAGTTTTTACCGCACTGCCTCCCCTTGATGATCCAAAATTTTTCTCGAACTTGCACTAGAGTTGCATCGATGAAGCACTCTTTTATGAGCGTCCCTTATTAGCAATTCAGTGAATTTATCTTTAGAGGGCAGCAACCATGGGTGTTTTAACTAGTCACAAACAACAGAAAAAGGATTCGACCCTTTAAACACAAAAGGCCATTGCTGTTGATTTCAGGATTAAAAGAGTACACACCATACGATTTATCAATAGTCTTTACCGTTTGTAAGGTCGAACAATTCCTTCCTATAACAGTTTCGTTGAGTCACCTTTTTCCAGTACTTTTCAACTCCTGAAATTTCCAAAGCGGTTAGAGGTCTTGACACTTGTCACATTGGGTTTGGAATTGCGAATAAATCACAGAATCCATGATGTCACACGATACACCTTATTTAATTTACCATAGTTGTTCAATTAGAACGCTTTTGAACTCAGGAAACTTTTATCGTTGATGGAAATCTGAAAAGCACTAAGAGTTTAATTTCCTCTCTGCTGCTACAATTTCATCATTTTCATTTGTTAGAGCTTTAGATGGCCAAACCTGTTATGTCGAGTTAGCCAACTAGGTCCATGCCACCATAAGGAAAATTCTAGAAGCAGATTCCCCTCTTGTAATCAAGTCCGCGGAATTGTTCTTTCCGTTACAATGACGCCACTGTTCAGGGGCACTAAGGGATTGTATTTCAGAAACCCTGTTGCAAACAAAAGGTTTTCAATCTTTAGTGGATCCCTTTATCCAAGATATGGCTTTTTGTGAATAGCTCTAGAGATAATTATGTTCACATAATTTGGAGAATAAGTCAGCCAAATATTTAGCCAAACGTGCTCCTACAAGAGTTCCCATCAACTCCAATCTCGGAAGAGACAATGTGTTTAGAGGATCTATTCTACTGACTACGAAAGGTTGTAGAAACCCAATGGGTGTTCATAGATCCTAGCTATAGATTTTAAAACTGTTCTTTTTGTCTCCTATTTGGCGTCTTCCAAGGATTCTTTTAGAGAAGCAATATTTAACTTATGTCCTCTGTTGGATTCCAAATCATGCCCAGGAATTTCGATTCGCCAAATCAAATCATTATTCTCTATTATATCGCTTTTTATTCATAAGGAATTTAATTCATTCGAATAAGATTTTAATTTTCTCATTCATACCCGCTTCTTTTAAAATGCTTACCGTGCCTGAGGATAATCGATATGAATCTCCTATTTTGCCAGCACCATAAAACAAATCCTACATACAAAGATGAATCTAGCATTTCATTACTATTTTTATACTATCTTATATAGTATTTTATAGTTACGGCTAATATAAAGACTCGTGGCAGCACCGAACGATACGCTTGTCATGTCATAATTTTGAAAATTTCATCATTTCCGAACCAAAGAAACCTCAAATAATCCTATCATTTTCCGAAATTCCTATCATTACGAACGTTTTCTCAATGTCACCACTAAAAGCTATCTGAACTTAAACTTTAATATTACATATCTAACACATTTGGATTTAAGTTCAGATAAACTTCAAGACAATCATTTAAAGATTTTGTAGTCGCGGGAAAAAAACGAACCACCCCCTTTATTTCGAGCACTATTCATAGTAGAACAAGTTCAAAGATATCATTCAATAGGGTATAACGTCCTCTACAAATTCAAATGCAGAAAAATTGTGTGTGTGCATAAGAGACGTCTTCATATTAAATTTTGCAAACAAAATTTCCAATGGAAACACCATGTTTTGATGTCAATCAGATTCTGCATCGTTAAATTAGTCTAAACATAAAATTTCATGACTTTACTATCCTTAAATCCGGAGATATCCAATGTTAAAATTGCTGTCAATTTCAGGGATCATCTCCGCATTGAAAATCGCTATTCGTAGATCGAGATTAATTGTAGTTAGCTACACGAATTTCAAATTTAAACACTTTTAAACGTATCTGTCAGCGCGTGCAAACCGATCGATCCCAGAATTATTATATTTATTATGCAAATGCACACGATCCGATAATTATTATCCGAGGTTTGTCAGACGTTTTTTGAATTTTTGGTTACCCCAAAAATCGCCATGAGGGAAATTTAATGTAACGCAAAAACTAACCATTGGGATGAGCTGAAATTTTGCATGCTCATATTAGAAGTCTTCCTGGATCGATTCCTATCAAAATATAGAAAGGTTCCAATTCATAATTTTTTCAAACATTAATTTAATTATTATCGCATACTAAAAACTATTTTTTAAATAAAATATTAAGTGGATTTTGTTTGGGTTGTTTAACAGTAACATGGTACAAAATATCAGCGCTATAGAAATATTATTTAGGAAGATGTCCATAAAAGTCTAAGAAACTGATTTAACATTAGGAACTCCAATCTTTCTGTACTCAACTTCGAAACGGTAAGATCTAATGACATGAAATTTAATATCTGAAGTTAAATTTTGATATAGATTTGAAATTGTGTGTCGAAATAGGGGGTTTCTATTGGAAATTATGAAGTTGGTGTTCAATTTATTATGAAGACGGCCCCTTATGCAAATTTTACGCATTTGAATTTATAGAAGACATTAGTTCTTGTCAAACGCCATCTTTGAATTTTCTCTTCTGTTAAAATTGCTCAAATGAAGAGGGGTGGTTCGTTTTTTTTATTACCTTCGGCTTTTGATGAAGCATCGAAAACAATTCGTACCCTCGTCGTCTAGCTCGACCATATTACCGCAGTGTGGCATATAATATCCGAATAACCAATATCATTTGTACTGTTTTACAATACCCTCCTTTTCCTGTTCCGCTATTATTTCTTTGTATTGCTCAAAAATCTACGAATTTTGAAAATTTTATTTCTTAGCGCTTCTAAACGCCGTTTTGCTTCATCGAAATTGTTTGCTAATTCTTCTGAACTAGAATTCCACAATAACATGAACTCGTATCAGCAGTTCTTAAATTGTAAATTTCCCTCAAAGCGTGGGATAATATCAATATCTTTTTCAGAATGTTTATTGTATTCAGAATTTATTCCAATTGATTCAAGACCCCAAAATGCTCTTAAATCACTAATACCGACTACAGCGTTCCCCATGGTTATGTTTTGAAAACAAGATTGCTTTGTTTACCTATTATGCCTGCTATTAACCATCCGAAACGAAAATTAATTGCGCAGTTTATTTACCTGTACCCTTTTGTTAATTACGACATTCCGAAACTTATCCGCGCCAATTAGTATTTCTACACCTAATAAATAAATCACCGTTTAGCGCAATATCAACAATGTCTAGCCCTAATTGCGTCATCGCTTGTTGAGTATGAAACGCAGGCTTACAAATGGGTGCCGCAGAAATAGTTTCCCTAACAAGGCAGCCACTTTCCTTTTGATTCTTATTTCGCAACTCGATTTCAACTACCGGATACCCTTTTTCTACTGCCTTCTTCACGCCAAAAAAAAAACCCAGAAAGCTTTTCATTCCTAATGGCTTTTAATTTTAAATGATTTGCCAGTCTCATTAATAAAAGATCCGTGACTACCCTGATCAAGAATAATTCTGGTTAATTTCGTTTAACGATCAGAACAAGCTCGAAACTGCATGTTTGCAATAGCACATTACTTGATTCTGAAATGTTATGGCATTGAGACTGAAGTAACCGAATACGACTATCGCATTTTCATTTCTACCCGACTTACTTCGATTAGAATTATTAGTACAAACCGATTCATGGTGGTTCCGTTCACCGCATCTTTTACAAGCATTTTTATTCCGACAATACCTACTTAAGTGGTTTTAAAACAAATTCAACACCTAAATTCATTTCGCAATTTAAATAGTTTGTCAATAACATTTTTATCACATTTAAAAGAATCATGTGACCTTTCGCAGAAGATGCAATTTCGATTAATCACAGTATTAAAAGCAGCAGTCGAGTATTTTTTGAAAATCTACTTTCTGATTTAGACTGACGAAACGTGAAGGTGGAAGACTTATAATTCGTTACAAAACTTGACGCCTCCCTACATTCAATTTCAGTTTTAACAACTCTGATAATTCAACTTCATTTTTTGACTTTTTGCGCCGATTAAATTCTAATACCATATCTTCTGGAATTAATTTTATCAAAATTGGAATACGCAAATGTCCGTAAGAACCAGATGTAACTCGCATTGCTTCCAAATTCGAATTGCGATTTCTAATTCATCGTAAAGCTTTCTAAGTGCTTTTATATTATAAACTCTCTAAATTTAAAATCTTATTCATGAAAGAATTAATTATATCTTTCCTACCTTATCTGTATTTCAAAGACTACAATTATATCATAATTCTCATAAATTAGTTCAAATCCAGATACAATATTAAAGGCTTGTCCATTTAACAATGTTTTCAAATACGCAAATTTTGCTACCTTTGAAAGACTCATTTTTTGTTCAATAGTTTTTCAAAACAATAATTTTCAAAACCCCTATTCCAGAATTCTATAAAACGTTTTGGATCTCCAGAATACTTTTCCAAAACGAGTTTGGGTAACAAATGATTTTGAATTCAGAACATGAACATTCCGATTTTTAAGGATCGGGGATTGTTCTGGAACTCGGTTACACGCATATTCAGTCTCTTAAGAATTTATTAATTGTTCTGGAAGCTCTTATACATTTTTCCTGATATTCTTGGCTGTTAATTACATCTTCATCAATTTCATTTAACTCAATTAAATTCTGAATTTCAGAATCAAATGTTTTCAAATTATTTTTTTCGTTCAGCTTAAATATCACAATATTCTCCAAAATCGTCAATTAGCGTTCCATCTGTTGATTCTAAACTTTTATATATTTTATTAATTCATTTCGTCGTCACAATTCTTTCACCTAACACGTTTCTGTTTTAACCTATCGAACTTATCTACTTTCATTTTTGGTTAAACAGATTCAACAATACACCCAAGACTGCACTAAATAACAATCACCAATGAAACGAAAGTAACTAAATGCTTACCTTTTTATTCTAGGTATAACCGAATCCAACTATCGGACAACCTTCTCGTCCGATGCACCATTTATAGATTATGTGGGTTAGTAATGGGACGAAAATGAGTGATTCGTTCAATTGAACCGAATCGGACGACCAACTCTCTTCAAAATGAATCGAATCATCGACTCCGTTCAAAAATGGAATCATCGACTCCCTACTTGTTATTTTTCGAACGGTAGTCTGTATAGTTACTAGTTTCCATTGTAAGGCTATTACATTTTTAGGTTTAGCGATTGTTTTCTGTAGTTGAACAGCTTCTGAGAGATACAATGGACACCAAAGCATACGATTGAGCAAAAGAGCGTGTCCCTCCTATCGCCAGTAGGAGCCAACTGATTCGATTCGTGATCGAATAGGATCAGTTGTTTCGATTCGTTTACGAATCGGATCATTTGACGCATTTGGATTCAAATCACTTGGGATTCGGATCTTTGGGAGTTAATTCGTTTGGTTTGGAATAAGAAAGACTCGTTTAATTTTTTTTTTGGTTTGTTTTACTTTTTTGTGTTTCGTTTCACAATTTCTTCACAAAATATTGAATTTAAAATTGGGTATCACTTATAGATATATTAAATGAATTGTAATTATGAAAGCTTTTTCTTTTGTTTCCAGATATGAATTTGTTTTCTTTTCGAAAACAAAATTGTTTTTCATAATAATAAACTTCTGTTCGTTAAATATCTTCTAATTAAAATATTTTTAAAAGGAAATAGATATATTTCCTCTGAAATTTGATTGAAATAGCTTTGATGAAAATTGACGCCAAAAATTTTCTTTTAACATTTTCATTTTTCTAAAAAAATTTAACTAAACATTCCTGTATTTTACATCGTTCTATTTTAAAGCACTCGAATTACATTTTGAGCAATTATATTTTGAGGATATTTATTTACTACTTAGAAAATTATTTTCTTCGTATGAATCATTAAAAAATCCCATTCTATATGTGCTTCATGCAGAATGTTAGATTTTAATTAATTAAAAAATGATCATGCAACTGATCATGTAAACGACTTCAGTCATTGCAGTGATAGCTAAACTATTGAAAATGTGGCAGTATAGAAAGTCATTAAATTAGCATGTTAACTTTTAATTTGAAATTAATACGGATAGATACAAATATTTTAATGCTACTCAATAGAAATATTTCAACGCTATATATAACCTGTGATCTATCAAGCAACAAATGTATCTAAAAACCTAGATATCAAAATTCCAACGTACGCTAAATTCAAGTTGCTAGAGGTATGAGACCTGAATGTCCAATCTCGAACACAAACAGAAAATATTTCAATTACAGATTCAACACACATTTACAGCGCATGCTGTTTTTTATCATTATTATTTTATCGAGGAACTGAACTAGAATGATAGGTAATTGAATTTACATTGCACTGGAGCAACACAATGGGTTGTTGGTGACGGCAGAACTAGAATCACGATAAGATTGTGTTTTAGTTTTCCTACTATTAATGTGTGTGTGTGTGTGAGAGAGAGAGAGAATGATAAAGTAAAAACGAACAAAGGGTTTTATTGTAACTGTAAAATTCAAAGTTAATAACAGTATGAAACGGAATTGCATTTCTTCATTAAGTCAATTTCAAATTGAAATTAAAATTTTATTTCTAACAGCGATTTTCTAATTTTTCATTGCAAGATTAATACTGAATGCTATTTTACAATTAATAGGATGAGTTGTAAGGAGACTACACTCAAGAGTATTATGGGCTTTGACAGAAGTTATGAAGGGAAAATAATGTTTAATTACATTATTTCCTTCTCCCTGAAATGGTAAGAGGAACTGAGAGAGCCGAATCCTTTTTTCATGAATTGATTGAAGGTCGATATTGAACAAACTGGTCAATTACTGGATTTTTAGGCAAACTTTGATTTTAAGTTTGAAATTAGACGGTACAGCTTTGATATAGAGTGTTTGTGGTAACTCTTTTGGCGCACCTTTTATGTCGGCAAAGAAATTCTTAGAAAAAAACGTTTTTCTTAACGGAAAATAATAAGCGTAATACCATTTTTCTTAAAGGAATATAATTAATCTTATTGCGAGCACTTCTACAAATTCAAGTGTAACCGTCTGTAAGTGAATTTTTTGCAGCAAACTTCATGGGAACGTTGCATTTATCGCTCAAAAAATCCGATTTATTTAATCCCGATTCCTTAAAGAAATCTAAAAAAGCTGCTATTCCTGACATAAATGTATACAAAATAAGCGATTAGCCACTCCCTCACTACCTAAAGTTGCCCAACAACCAGAAAATTAAACTTCAAATTTCGCGAAAGAACACCCTGAAACTTATATACAACACTAAATACAGAAGGCATGTTAAAATAGAAAAAGAAAACAATTTTCAAAAATAAAACAGAAACGATACCACCTGATACGACTGCACTGGACCTTGACTAAAATCAAACTAAACGTTTTAATTCTTCAAATTTACATGAAACGGAAAAGAATTGGAATTTTTTTTAAGAACCAATGAAATTAAAAGGACAATTTAACGGAAATGAAAAGAACATTATAGAAATGAAAATTTAAAGTTCCCGCTTGCCAAGGTTGCCATAAAAGCAGGAATAATTCGAATAAAGCGAGTTGAATTTACCTGGCCTTATCTCGTTACAAAAGGCGACAAGAAACGCGCCAAAAGCTGTGCCACCACTAACATCTTTATATCAAAGCTATACTCTAATTTTGATTATAGTAGTTTTTCATATTTAAATGGATTTTAAGTCATAAACATTGTGGTCATTCCACTTGTAGAACAAAACTGCATGCGTTCCAGTAATTGACCAAACTGGTCAATTTCTGGATATTAAGACAAACTCTGATTTTAAATTTTAAATTAGATATTTCATCATGACTAAGTGTTTGACAAATATTTGAGGTAAATTAAATATAAAAAATGAGTCTGTATCCAGTATTTGACCAGGAGGTCAATTTCTGACTGGTTCATCTATTTCAAATTACAAACATTTGTTTTTCAAATGAGTATAAAATAAGTTATGCAGTAAGAACAAATGTAATAAATATTTTTACATGATAAATATTTTTAATGTAACATAACATTAAACAACAATATTATGAAATATAAAATGTAAAAAAAATAATCTCTACTTACCAACTGACAACAGAACAAATTTTCGTTTCTTAGACATTTTTTTATTTTGATAAAATAGCTGCAAACTGCAGCTAAATTTAAGTTGTAAATATGACTGCAAATGAAACTAAAAATTTCTACATTATCAGTGAACGAAATAAAAATATAAATTGTCTTAATATAATTTATTATATTTCGTATTAAAAATAGTACACAAGGTGTTTAAAGAAACTTCGGTATACTCAAAAATTAAGTAATTTAGTGGAAATTAAATCCATAAATCGTTTTATATTCAAGAAGCAAGGGAAAGCAGAAGAGAAAGAAACTAATTCGTAGTTCAAATTCGGTATTAGCGTAATAGATTCAGAGATCAAATTTAAAACTGTTGGTTTTATGCATCTAATGACAAGGCGTGGGAGTTGTGTGATAAAGAGCCCAAGAGAAAATAACAAAAAGATTTCAATATTAATTAAGAGTGGGAATGGAGGTGAGTCATAAATTTCATCATTAATTGATTTAAAATTTATGATCTTCGAGTCGTAATGAAGCACGTATGAATCAATGCCATTTTTAGAGAAATAACGACGTTATAAAGATATAAAAGACGTATGCTGGCAAAGTTAAAAGGGAAGAATGAAAACAATGAAGTTTAACAATCGAGGTGGCTTAAAAGCTAAAATTAGAAACAGTATTTTAAAACAAACACTAAATTCAAAGCTTATTCATAAATATAATTTTTTACAAGCAATACAACTGTATTTACTAATGATTATTTTTAAAATTGAAATAAGATACTGAATAATAAGTTGCAGTTATTCGTATAAAATAAGAGTTAATTTCATAGGTGATAAGTGAAGCAAATGAAAAATTAATTCCCACTCTTTTGTTTATCAATCGAAAATTTCCGATGCCTATTATTTATCTTTCGTTTAACATTGAAGAATAATTGTTCAATACATTGTTTTTGTCTCTGTCTCAACAAAGGAAACATGTATCAGTTATTTTTCACTAGGCTTTTCGTTAGTGCGAAAATTACCAACATATTTCTGAACTCACTATTCTGAACAAACCCTGTACAGACGGCATTTATCGTTATTTTAGTCATAAATTGAGCTCTCAAAAACGGTATCTTTTCCCATGTGGTGTCAATTTATTAATACTATGATTCTCATGTTAGCTGAAAATGACCGTAAACACAAACCAAAACCTATTCTGATGTGATGATAGGATGAAGAATCATTTATCACAACCAAAGCACATCCCTGGAACCGTTTGATTTTAGCTGGCTTTAAAACTTCGAAGAAAACAGATAGGCATTTTGCTTCGAAGTTTTAAAGGCAGTTAAATCAAACGGTAATTTAATTTGCAATGAAAAGTAAGGAACGTTGAAACAGTTCAGTTCTTGTTTCTGAGTAAATTTTGTATTTTAAACAAGATGTATTTAAACGATAAATTGATCTATGCAGAGTTCTACAAACTTATTCTGAGGGAGGCATTAAAAGTGCTAAGCGGCCAGATGGAAGTGACAAATCTCTTTGCATTGCTGTTTACACAAAGAACATCTCTAAAATTCTGCCCCTATAATCTTGAAAACTGTTCTCGATGAAATGATTAAACAAGCTGTTTGGAAGCTGACATGAAATTAAAGCGGAGCAAAAGTCAGCACTAATAACCCTCCAAGTGGTTTCGACGAGATATCTCGTTCAAAATCTGATCAATTTTGCTAAGGACTGGATATCTCGTCGAGACAAAACTGCCATATTACTTCAAGGTGAAATGAAGATCCGAATAAGAAAAACAAACTGTTCTTTACAGGTGAACTGGGGACATTTTGGAACAGGTTTTTGCATCAGAGGCAGGGTGATTTTCGATGGGAAAATAAACCACCAGGAGGGTTAAAAACTTGCATTGTTTCAATTGATTTCAGTGATACTAAAGCTCGTGCAATTCTTAGTAACTCATGTTATTCTAAAATAGTCACGTGTTGCTCCAGTGCGACGTTAGGTAATTACCATTACCATTACCCCCCATATAATTCTGGGGGCCGAGATAGCCCGATTGGAAGAGCAACGGATTAGCAATCGGATTATTGCCAATTCAAATCCAACCAAAGGCCGTGTACAAAGAGGGTTGGTGCACGTTAAATCTGTCGTGGCCTTAAATGTTCTAACGTTAGCGTAGTGTGGAAGTTTGGAGAGTGGGGTGCCAGCTCAGGTGTTGCCTCGTCATATGAACCGTGGTTCAAATTACATGGTGTTGTCCTCGGATCTTTCCTTTCGGGATTGATCCCGGACCGTCGCCAAAAGGACGTTGTTCCAGTCGGACGTTAACTACCTACCTACCATATTATTCTGAATTTGTAATTTTAAATGTAATTGTTGCTCAATCCTATTCACTTGCAAAAATTATTTTCTTCCCTCTGAAATAGAAATTACAGAAAATTAAGGATAAAAAACAAACGGGGGGGGTATTTCAATTAACGTCACACTAGAGCAACACAACGGGCTATTGGTGACGGTCCGGGATCAATCCCAAAGGGAAAGATCCGAGGACAACACCACGTAATTTTGAACCACGGTCAGATGACGAGGCAACACCTGAGCTGGCACCCCACTCTCCAAACTTCCACACCACGCCAACGTGAGGACATTTGAGGCCACGACAGATTTAACGTGCACCAGCCCCCTTTGTACACGACGGTGTTTGGCTGGATTCGAACTCGCAACCCTTCGGTTGCTAGTTCGTTACTCTTCCAACCGGGCCACCGCGGCCCTAAAAAACAAACGAATAATGTTAAATGAAAATTCGAAGGTAGGAGCGTAATTAATTAAGGTCGTACTGAAGCAACACAACGGGTTATTGACGAGAGTCCGGGATCAATCCCGAAGGGAAAGATCCAAGCACAGAGCCTCATAATTTTGAACCACGGTCAGGTGGTGAGAACACCTGAGTTATCACACCATTTTCCAAACTTCCACACCATGCCAAATGAAAATTCGAAAGAACGCCTTCAAAAATTTTATTTTTCCGGGAATAAGTAACTGTTGTTGGCATCGGGTGAAAATTCTAGAATTTACTTTTTGATTTTCTCCGCTTTCAAACCACGCATGCGCTTTTTCGTCATTCCTTTTTCTTCTACCGCACATTGCAGTACTGATTGCGGCGAATTTCTAATTTCATTTTCTTACACGCTTTTCTCACATTTTCACTTTCAGACGAAAAAATGTCTTACCCACGATGCTACTTTGATATGACTGCTGATGGTGAACCTTTGGGAAGAATCGTTTTTGAAGTAAGTTTTTATCTTAGGATTAATCGCCACTAATCAATCGTACCGCATTATAATTAATGTTTGTAAATTAAAATATAATTGTTTGCATTTGATTAAATTAGTAGTTGTAGATGATAACATTAAGTCCTGTTGGTGTTATGTGTTTGGTCGTTGCACAATTTTGTGTCATGTTTTTGAAATAAATTGAATAAGCCGGTAATGGTGTTTATTTGATTGGTTGAAGCCTAAAATGACGAAAATAATTAATTCGAAAGCAAAACAACTTGAATGATCGATGCGTTTTATTTCCAGTTAATAACCCCGTTTTAGTTTTTGAATTGAGTATAGAACTTAGTGGGCAGAAGCATAAACTTTCTGTATCGGATGACGAAACGAAACTAAAATAGTTCATCCTATTTAGTAGTATTGATTTCTTCGGTTAATATATTTATGGTCGTTTTTGTCGTTTATAAATAAATTGTAGGCACGTTAATTGCATTGATAACGTCAGTGCTCAAACCAAAAAGCCGTTTTTTATAATATTTTATAAGTTACTTTAACCAATGTGTTCTTGGTACTGATTTATATATTCTTTTCCAAGACCATAATTTAGTTTCGTTTTGCATTCACCCGTAGCTATCGTAATGCAAGATATTGAAAACCCATTTTTAGAGACAGCCTAAAAACAAATAGCAAAGGCATAGAAATTTAATTGTAGGTATTTCATACTTTTACACAGAACATGTGTATAAAATTTGATCAAATAATTCAAATAATTTCTTTTGATGTTTATGAAATCGTTGAATTAAGTGTTTTTGTTATAAGTACCAATATTTAGAATAGTTGACCCCTGATATAATAAACCACTGCACTTATAACTTAATACAATTAACAAAATTATAATATATAATAATTAACAAAATTCTATTTGAAATAAATGCAGTTTTTAATGCTTCACTTCTATAGTCTGGATTCAGAATAAAAAAAGATTTCAAATCAAGTAGCTCATAAAAAGCAAACCAATATTTGTCATGAAAAAACTTCCCTAGAGCTAATTTGCAATTGCACTTCAAATTAATTTGTTCTTGGTTTCTTTTTATGTTATTAAAATGAGCTATTCTGCAATTTTTAATACTTGATAGCTTAATAGAATTTTTATTTTAAAGTTCAGTATAGTGATTAACCACTATTTGTTTTTCAAATAAAATTAAAATATTTCTAATATTTGTATAGTTCTATCAAATATTGCTTAGATAAGCATTTTTTGCAAGTTATTCTAAATAAAAGAACTAACTATTGAATTAACATGGTAATGGTTAGTATTGAACAAGTAAACTAGCTAAAATACATAAATAGACTTGTTTGCTTGTTTCAATGAGAAATATGAGTAAATAGAAAATTGCTGGTAGGCTGTCAGGAACTGGCTATTTCATCCCAATTCAAGATAATAAAAACCTACTGCTGTATCAGAGCTTAAAATATGCAATAGTGAATGTATGTATATAAATTATCTTTAGTGTATTTGCACACTTTTGCATAGAACATATGTACGAAAATTGGTCAATTTGTTTAATATGGTTATAAAATGGTTAAGTTTTTATAATTGCATTTAATTTTGTCTTAGTTATTATTAAAGGTGTTAAAAGTTATGCCAATATTTATGATCATTAACCCTTGATTTAACAAACCACTAAGCATCTTATAACTTCAAATTCATTTATCATTGACCTGGAAAAACAGACTCAACTACTAAATTAAGGTGAATTTTTTAGTTATATCTGCATGGTAGGCATTATTTAAAAGTTACATAATGTTATTAACCCACTTTTATTTCCATCAAAGTATCTCACATATTCTAATTAATATTAATCATGAACTATATTCTTAATTTTCTTTTCCTGAATAAATTGATGAATTGCATTTTCTTCGTTGTTCATCCAGAAAGAACACCAATATGTAATTAAGAGAATTTCTCTTAACATGAATGCAGTTTTAATGATTCGTTAAATTTGGAACCTTAACATTTGAAAAAACTTGTTTGTTTACTTTTAAGTATCTCATAATAAACTAGTACAGGTAACCCCCGTATAACACGGGAGTTATGTTCCAAAAAATTTCCGTGTTATGCGAATCCATCCGTGTTATACGAAACAAAGAACTAGTACGAAAAGGGGGGTTATGTTCCAAAAATTAAAAAACATGCTATTATATTTTCATAATTAAGATAAATATATTTATTAAAATTTTCTTATGAAGTAATACATATTAATATGAATTAAACAATGTTTTCTTCGTCATCACTAAGCACTATTAACCGAGGGTGTTTTCTTTTTGGTAAGATATCCTTATCCTCTGAGTGACAGCCACGAGATCAGTGATGCCATTTATTTTTAAGTCCTTTATTTCTCAATTCCGTTTTCTCCCTCGCTCCAGTGACGCTCATTAACTATGCTAAGAATCTTCCAGAAAGTTACGTCATGTCATGTGTGTCCGTCTAACAAATTACAGATGAGCTAGTTTAAAAACAGCGAATCAGGAAGTCCAGCTCCCTTGATTGACAAGACCATCTCCCCTGATTTGCAACCCCCTGAAAAACTGATAAAAAGCGTGGAGAGGAAGAATATGCTCTTTTTTCCGCCTGTCCAACGACCTTGCAGTTTTGTGAGAAAGAAACGCGTTTGTGCCATTTTTTTTTATGACGAGCGGGGATCCCCAAGAGACGCCATGTCTCTTCTAAGCTAAGTTACTTTTTATTTAATTTATCTCAAGATAATATCCGTGCATGTAGTTATTAGGATATTCCCATGCTACACCCGTTTAAATTAAACTTTCATAATGCCCTTCCTTTTCGCATCGTTGTTCCAATCATTCCATAAAAGCACCGTGTTATACGGGGATGTTTCCAATTCTCGAACCGTGTTAGAGTGAATCAGTGCTATAGAAGTGCTGTGTTATACGGGGGTTACCTGTATATCAAATAGAACATCTTTAATACACTGAATTTGACCACTCTTGTTTTTAGTTATGTATGATACATTCTGTTATACTGAATTAAACTTTTTCAGATTCGAAATGATGTAGTTCCACGAACAGCTGGTATGTATCAATAAACAACTTCCATTTCAAATTTATTGGCTTGTTAAAAAAATTCCCCTACTATTTGAGTCATTCTTAATTTAATCATTTAGTGCTATCAGTCAATACTATGAGATACCACGCTGTTATATTTTCAGTGATTCAGTTTTTGCTTGAAATTGGAAGTTCTATGAAAATACTAGTTATAATTCATGTTTTGCAGTGGAAAATAATATTTCTCTTTGGAAAAACTTAAAAAATTTGTTTTAAAAACAAATTTTATCTGAATTAGTGTTAAGAACAGAAACGATTCCCAAAGATGGTTTTAAATTTATGTCGATTAAACTAAAAAAACATGGTACCATGGCAATGGGCCAGTTCTGTGTTCTTGAGTCTTAGCAATAATTGTGTTGTTAGACATATTTTGCTTTAGTGATATGATGGTTTTATTAAAAGTTGTTTATGAAAGATCTAACTAGGTAAGCTATTAAAACTTTAGTTACAATGAATCTACAAATTGAGTACTGAAATTTAACTCATTCCAATTGCAATATAGTGTTGTATATCCACATTCCAGCTTTGCAAAATGTTTGAATATAAGGAAATTTTGCCAGTAATATTGTCTGCTTACAAATGAAACACTAAGTCGAAAAAGTATTGTTCCAAGAATATGAAAGGGGAAAATTATATTCCTTACTTGCCGTGTTTCTCGAGAAGAAACCAAACCTTCATATAAAACAAAAATGACTAAAGATCACCCCATTCTAGTCTAGGAAAGTGTAAACGGCATCTTGAAAATTTTGACTTGGCATATTTCACTTGCAAGGTGACAACTTCATACTTCTAATGGCTAAAATAAGAATATTGTCTATTGAAAATAAGAAGTCTGGTATTAACGCCTCATTCCGAATTGTAAAATATTTGTATTTATTCATGTTCTTTTCTGTAATTGCACCCAATATTTGATATTCTTAATCGTATCAGAAATCATGTATTATCTATTGATGTTCATTTTCTAAGAATAAGTAGCAACCAGAATAAAAGGAACAGTTGTTCGTGTGACATCTAGCACTCTGCAGAATAGGTGTAGTCCGTGTAGCATCTCGCAGATCTCATGCGATAAAGTAGTGTTTGTAACTACGTCACATTTTCTTTTCTCAAAATACCATCGCATTGCATTTACCATATCGCATTCATCACCATCTGGTAAATGTTTAATATAAGTGTATTGAAGTCCGGTGTAGATGAGTAGATAGAACTGAAACTTATAACAACCTGCTTATAAGAAAAAGTGATTTTGTATGTACAGGTAACCCCCGTATAACACGGGAGTTATGTTCCAAAAAATTGCCGTGTTATGCGAATCCGTGTTATACGAAACAAAGAACTAGTACAAAAAGGGGGGTTAGGTTCCAAAAATTAAAAAACGTGCTATTATATTTTCATAATTAAGATAAATATCTTTATTAAAATTTTCTTAAGTAATACATATTAATATGAATTAAACAATGTTTTCTTCGTCATCTCTAAGCACTATTAACCGCAACGGAATCTCTAATTTTCTATTCATTTTTCCTTATAGTCCGCATTGTCGCTTCATTTAAATCCAACGATTTGGCGACATTGATATCTTTTTTCCCTTTTTGAGCCGATCTAAAATTTGTAATTTTGTTTCCATGCAGATGAAATGTCTTTTAAGAGACATTTTTTTACTTTTGCCAGACATAGCTTAGGGCTACAAATTAATTCATAAAAATAAAAACATAATTATTATTTCTTTAAAAAAGGTTGAGTACTACTTACTGTTGTGTGTCGGTTCACGAACACACCACTTCAATCTAATCGAATCAAATTCAGAGTGACAGCCACGAGATCAGTGATGGCATTTTTTTTAAGTCCTTTATTTCTCAATTCCGTTTTCTCCCTCGCTCCAGTGACACTCATTAACTATGCTAAAAGTCTTCCAGAAAGTTACATCATGCCGTGTCAGTCTAACAAATTACAGATGAGCTAGTTTAAAAACAGCGAATCAGGAAGTCCAGCTCCCTTGATTGACAAGACCATCTCCCCTGATTTGCGACCCCCTGAAAAACTGATAAAAAGCGTGGAGAGGAAGAACACGCTCTCTTTTTTTCGCCTCAGTCCAACGACCTTGCAGTTTTGTGAGAAAGAAACGCGTTAAGCATTCTTGCCATTTTTTGTTTTTGATGATGAGCGGGGATCCCCAAAAGATGCCATGTCTCTTCTAAGCTAAGTTACTTTTTATTTAATTTATCTCGAGATAATATCTGCGCGTGTAGTTCTTAGGATATTCCCATGCTACACCGTTTAAATTAAACTTTCATAATGCCCTTCCTTTTCGCATCGTTGTTCCAATCATTCCATAAAAACACCGTGTTATATGGGAATGTTCCCAATTCTCGAACCGGTTAGTGAATCCGTGCTATAACAGCACCGTGTTATACGGGGATGTTCCCAATTCTCGAACCGTGTTAGAGTGAATCCGTGCTATAGAAGTGCCGTGTTATACAGGGGTTACCTGTAATTGTAAGGACAAATTCATGCAAGTTTTCCAGAATGAGCAATTCAAATTAATATGTAAAGGTTGGTATTTATTGTTTTGAAATGAGTATTTATATGAATATTGACTATTATTTTGACATTTGATTCATTTATTAATGTCAATCGAGGTTTGCATAAATTATAAGGAGTGATTTGAATAATGTAATTTTTAAAAGCCAAATTTAAAAAATAAATTAAATTACTAATTATGATTTTAATATTCAGAATTTAAATTATGACTTGTTTTCACCTAATATGGTTTTTGGTAAGGGTTTGAAATTGGAAGTATAGTGTGTGAATGGCTCTTAAACATTTTTCCTCAGATGCCAAAATACTCGCATGTCATTCAAAATATATCTTGTTTACATGGATGTGTATAAATACAGTGTAATTATAGTCCAGCGAGTTGGCATTTGAGTTATCTAAATTTTGGATGAGTGTTTAATTTGGGGTGAGATCAAAAGGAAACTGCGTTCTTGTTATTGCCATTTTAGCATGGTTTCTGGCTTGGAGTTGATCATTCGATGTCGGAAGACATAGCAATTATTGAGTTGGTGATACAAATGATCACCTATGCCTATTGGCATACATGACTTGCATTTGGAGAGCTTTTTTCTATTTGAAAACTTGTTATGTATCATTGTTGCATTAAAAGTAATTGTATTTACAGATAGTACAAATTGTTGAACACTAAATAATTGATTTGGGTGAATTTGCATCATTGAAAGGAAAGTATGCAGAAAACACAAAATGTCAATTGGGTCCAAAACTTCCTTGCTTGCTAGCCAATGCCCCCTTGGCTGTTGGGCCATTTGGTGGTGCGCAGACCAGTAGAGATGGGAATGCTTTCTTGACTCATCCTCCTCTGTGTCTGGTTCTTGGTTCAAGGCCGAGCACTGGTGCAGGTGGACGCCCTGACAGCGCAGCAGGCATTAGGGGAGGGCAACATGGGATCCTGTACAAGTGGGCCGCAAGGTGGTCATGCCCAGTGGCATGATTTGGAACAGTACCACACCATATGCCCGAGGGTGGCCATGGCAGATCAGACCACTGGTGACGAGTGTTGCCCATTTTTCCCCTTTGAAATCATCAGTCGCTATTGCCTCAACCAGTGGCTAACAGTAGAGTTAATTTGAACTTTGCCAAAATCTTGGATTATCAAAACAAAATTTAGAGTGCAAAATATGACTGACTGCTAATTTTAAATCCTGCTTTGAGGTCTGAATGTTTACTGTTACAATATCTTAGTACATTGTAAAAACTTGCGATCATAGAAACTTTTAAACACGCCAGCTAGTTCTCGACAAAGCAATGCTGCCAGTCCTAAGCCTGGATAAAGTGTGAAGGAAAGTTCATGTGTTTAGCCATGCTAACAGTATTATGTGGCAATGTTACTTCGTTCTATTGACAGCTATACCGAATGACCCAGTTTCTTGATGTTTGTTAGATAAAATCGTTTTTCTCTTGTAAGTAGTTAAAATACTTATTTGGAGTCATGTGATAAACTTAAATTGGTATGTGTTATTACTGCAATAAAATGAATTAATAATGCATGCTTTTAATGATTTGTAACTTAACCCTCTGGATACGGGAACCAGCTGAGAGTTTTGAGTCCCCTTTTTACGAAAGAACTCTTTCAGACCTCAAACTCCTCAAGAATCGGCGAATCCCATTACAATTTCCATCCCCTCTTTTCTGTGCTACAAAGAGACCCTCGCGTGAATAGCCTTATCTTCCCGTTGACAGAGATGCCAGGGTTATCGAAGGGGAGCCTCGCAAATTGTTTATCCTTGAGCATCTAATCTGAGAGGTTGAATTAATGAGAAGAGATAAACTTAAAAAGTCACCACTGCCCTTTCAGTTTACCTGGGAAGAATCTGTCCCTTCTAGACATACCCAACAATAGAAACAGGCACATTAGTTGTTAATGGGATGACACATATTCCCTCTCCTCCTGGGGGAAAGCATTGTAAAGGCCATTTCGGCCGGTTTCAGTAAGTTGCCTGTAAAGCCGTTGGCCGTAACCTAAGAAGGAAACGATATTCTGCCCTAATGTATGCAGAGGGTTAAGAAGCAGCAGGTACTCTTTCAACATTTGTTTTTGATTTTACATTTACAAGATGTTTTAGGGTATCGTATTACAATACACATGAAATATGCATTGTAAATGAAAAATTGCATAAATAATTTTAAAAATTCCGTTTTGGGAGATATTTTTAAATTCGTACTTCCTCTTAAGTTTTATTTTCTTGATTTTGAAGTGTTTCTCACTACTTTGTTCATGGATTTGCATACATTACTGTATATTCTTTTACAAATAGTTTTCACAGATCTCATGAAAATAGTCAATTGATTTTTTATTGATTTCTTAAAAATCAACTATTCTAAACTTCATATCCTTCCTTATTCCATGCACAGTTATCAAATACATAATTACAATAAAAGCCTTGTAACTACAGCCATGCAATTTTACACATATGTTCTTTAAAACTGTAAAATTAATATAAGGCATTAAAAAATAGCATTTTTGGTACAGTGTTCCCTTAATAGTTGCCCCATCCTCAATTCCTGAATATTCAAGTGATGGTGAACCTTGGTACAAAAATTTTCCTATTCGTGTAAAATCAATTTTACTCTTGATAATGTTCAGTTTTTGTCTTACATTTAAATTCAAGTCTTCGTTTGCTACACATGTAAGAAATTAAGATATTTATAAAGACCACATTTTATTTTACAGAAAATTTCAGAGCATTGTGTACTGGTGAAAAAGGTTTCGGCTATAAAGGCAGCATTTTCCACAGAGTGATCCCCAACTTCATGTGTCAAGCCGGCGATTTCACTCATCACAATGGCACTGGTGGTCGATCGATATATGGAGACAGATTTGAGGATGAAAACTTCACCCTTAAGCACACTGGACCTGGTAAGCAGCAATTCTCATCAACTTTGACAACTATTTACTGTGAACTACGTTTTGTGTGTGTTAACATCAATGTGCATTACATGAATAGCATAATAAGCAAAAACCCTGCTTATAAATAACTTGAAAACTTTGCTGTAAATATTTTGTAAGTCACTTTTCAATATCAATGGTATTTGAACTGTCATGTCATGTCTAGGAAATACTGTTCTTTTCGACGTACAGTTCTTTGCTGTTCAGCAGGTGTCTCACTTTATCTCCTTGTTAGGTTAATTGCTCAATTACTCTTGTTCCAGTGCTACCATAAAATATTCCATTCATTTGTAATTCATTAAACTCTTGTCCTAGAAAACATGAAACAGTACTCCAAAATTTCATTAATTTTTATACTTGCATCTTGATTCAACACACTTAAATCAGGCACACGAAAGAGGTACTATGACAGTTAAGGCAAGGAAGTTCAGAGAAGAAAGGTGATTGTAATGTAATCTTGGTTAGTGTAAAGAGAACTATTGTGCTTGAAAGAAATTATGTATTTTATTTTTCGTCTTGTCTGCTAGTAAAAACTGAATTATTATTAGCACTGACAAAACCTAAAAGGAACCCCTTTGGTGGTCAACATGGATACCATTCATGCTGTACTCATCCCAGAGATGGGAAAATCATATATGGGATAGGGGAAATCAGACAAAAATTACCATTCAGAGGAGCATTTTACAAAATTTGGAGAGGCCACGGTAGCCCGGTTGGAAGAGTAACGGACTAGCATCTGGAGTGTTGCGAGTTTGAATCCAACCAAAGACCGTTGTATACAAAGAAGGCTGGTGCATGTTAAATCCGTAGTGGCCTCAGATGTCCTCATATTGGCATCTTGTGGAAGTTTGGAGAGGGGTGCCAGCTCAGGTGTGACCTTGTCATCTGACCATGGTTCAAAATTACGTGATGTTGTTCTCGGATCATTTCCTTCGGAGGTTGTTCCATGACCGTCGCCAATAGCCCTTTGGGTTGCTCCAGTGCAACGTTAATTAAATACCTACCTATAAAATTTGGAAGCCATAGGCTTAAGGTTAAATTGTGTTTATTGTAAATACTGACTGATGCAAGTATTTAAGTGATCTTAAACAGCTATTAAGTAACAATTTGCTGTTAGAAATTTTAAGTATGCTTTTAATGGTGATGTTTCTTTTAGGTGTCCTATCTATGGCAAATGCAGGCCCTAGTACAAATGGATCTCAATTTTTTATTACGACAGTAAAAACTAGTTGGTAAGTATTTATCCCTTTAAAGCATAGGCTTGTTTTGTTAAGACCAAGAGCCACATAGATTCACTGACTTATGGGAGGGTCGCCAAAAAGACATGAAGTTATCTATCATATTTAAGAGAGAAAGATTATGAAAGTAAATGAAGAATTTAATATGACAGGTGGCATTACATTGATTTTGACAATTGTCTTAATATTTGGTTCCTTTTTTGTAGTAGCCAAGTGCAAAACGTAAATTTTCATTAGTCAAGCGTTTCCTATTTATCTATTCAATATTCATGACTGAAAAGTTTGTTTACACAGATATGTGTTGATCCAAAGAGACTTGTGCATATTAATGAATTATCTGGTAAGGAAGCTTTGTGTGACTTGTTGAAGTTAAAATACAGCATGATGAGGCAAGCCACCAGCAAATAAATGGAGGGCTGCAGCCTGCATCCCTGCTTTAAAGTGATACTTCTATGTTATTTTGGTTATTTTAAAGCCCAAATTGTTTATTTCCAAATCCATAAAAGACAAATTTATTGTCTTTCAAACATACCTGAATACAAAATGTAGCACATGAGAAAATGTTATATGTATCTTAACTTATGAATTTGTGAGGAGAGATCTAATGTGAAAGACTGAATAATCAAAAGATAACTTATTCTATCCTTTTGAGTCACTATTCTTGAAGTAGATAGCCTAAGCAATTATGCTGTTTTAATGTTAAAAATAATTTAAGCCTAATGTATAAAAAAGCTGTGTAAGCAAAGGTTATATGAATGAATGTATTATGTTTTGGCTGAATTTAAATGGGAATAACATTGCATAATGATGATATGATCTATTGCTATGATACATATGATCTATTACTTAAAAGTAAAACTACCTGTGTTTTGAAGTGTGCATATAATAGTGAAAGTACTTGACATTTTATTTAAAAATGTTTATTATGTTATGAGTTTTTCAAAATTAATACTGCCAAGAAAGCAACAGAACTAAAAGCATAACAATGTGATAGGTACTGGTGTACCTATTATATTGATTAAAATTGATAATTATTTATAAAATTGATTATTATTGATAATACCCTTAATATTGATTAAAATGTCATTTACATAAATGATTAACACATTGAACATGTTACGAGATATTTAACTCACACTGTTTGATCAAGATATTGCACGAATTAAATATTACTCCAACCATAGATTGGATTATGTTCCAAGTTCGATATACAGGTAACCCCCGTATAACACGGGAGTTGTGTTCCAAAAAATTGCCGTGTTATACGAAACAAAGAACTAGTACGAAAAGGGGGTTAGGTTCCAAAAATTAAAAAACATGCTATTATATATTTTTATAATTAAGATAAATAGCTTTATTAAAATTTTCTTAAGTAATACATATTAATATGAATTGAACAATGTTTTCTTCATCATCACTAAGCACTATTAACCGAGGGTGTTTTCTTTTTGGTAAGATATCCTCATCCTCTGAGTGACAGCCACGAGATCAGTGATGCCATTTATTTTTAAGTCCTTTATTTCTCAATTCCGTTTTCTCCCTCGCTCCAGTGACGCTCATTAATTATGCTAAGAATCTTCCGGAAAGTTACGTCATGCCATGTCATGTATGTCCGTCTAACAAATTACAGATGAGCTAGCTTAAAAACAGCGAATCAGGAAGACCATCTCCCCTGATTTGCGACCTCCTGAAAAACTGATAAAAAGCGTGGAGAGGAAGAACACGCTCTTTTTATTTTCGCCTCAATCCAACGACCTTGAAATTTTGTGAGAAAGAAACGCGTTAAGCGTTCTTTCCATTTTTTCTTTTTGATGACGAGCGGGGATCCCCAGAGACGCCATGTCTCTTCTAAGCTAAGTTACTTTTTATTTAATGTATCTCAAGATAATATTCACGTGTGTAGATCTTAGGATATTCCCATGCTACACCATTTAAATTAAACTTTCATAATGCCCGTCTTTTTCGCATCGTTGTTTCAATCATTCCATAAAAGCACCGTGTTATACGGTGATGTTCCCAATTCTCGAACCGTGTCAGACTGAATCCGTGCTATAGAAGTGCCGTGTTATACGAGGGTTACCTGTATTTCATATTAACCAGGTTATGTAAATGCAGTCTTTGATCTCCCATACAAATTGCTGATCTTGACCTAGATTTTCTTTAAAAACTAATTTTTGGTTATGAAATAAACATACTACTTTAGGAGAAAGCATTATCTACACTGAAATTTTCTTATATTTCTTTAATTTTTCTTTAAATTCCAAAAGGTGTTTGTACCATACAATCTTGGGAATATCAGTGATAGTTTTTGCCATGATCAAGGATAACAAAACAATCTCACAGGAAAAGAAATTTCATTCTCTTAGTTAAGACAATTTCGCAGCTAGATAATCCAATCAGGTTTTGTCACAGTATAGACAGTTTCGCAGCTTGGTAATCCAATCAGGTTTTCTTTCGATTTCAAATACATATCACAAAAGGTTCAGTGATGATTTCTGCAAGATTGTTCATCCTTCTAACTCCACTTGGTTAATGTCAATCTACATTTCTTTCACTTCTGTTTCTCTGGCGGGTTGTATAGGGAAGGGTAAAGCTTCTTGTAAAAGCTCCCATGTATAATTCTTATTTGTTGGTAAAAAATGTTCTTTACTAGTAAATATGTTTAATTACAATGGATAGGAAGAAAACTATTTACAGGGGATCATCGTTACATCACGTGTTCATCATACGTGGCATGTACATCACCTTTTTCTTCAGGGTCCTGGTCTGAGGTCTGACTCTGTCGCTCTTGTCTTGTCATTTTGGCGTTTGATCACTTCCTGTAAACAGGAAATGGCAAGTGTTCTGATACTTTATACCCAGATACCCACACTTATAAATCCAAATATAGGATAAGGAATTTATATCATTAAAAATATTTGAGTAATATTTTGTACAGAGGATATTGCTGTCTGCAGAGATCTTAAGAAGGCCTGAATTTGCATTTTAGCTTTTAAGGGCCCTTTAAAAGCCTTAATATATGCTTTAAAAGTTTCTAAAAGCTTTATTTTTGTAGAAACACTGCATGCATTCCATTCAATGCATATCTTTCCTTATGCCAGGTGTTTGGCATGGCTTGGCCCTTGTGCCGTAAAACCCGAAAACAACCAATCTTATGCCAGGCGCCGCAGTAGCCCATTTGGAAGAGTGGAGGATTGCGAGTTCGAAACTCGATTCAACCAAAGACCGTCATGGGGGCTGGTGCATGTTTAATCTGTTGTGTGGCCTCAAATGTCCTCGTTGTGGTGAAAGTTTGGAGAGTGGGGTACTAGATCAGGTGTTGACTTCGTCAGTGACCATGGTTCAAAATTACAAGGTGTCCTCTGATCTTTTCCTTCTGGATCAATCCCGGACCGTTGCAAATAGTCTGTTGTGCTGCTTTAGTGCGATGTTAATCCAACTACCTCCTTTCCTTACACCTACTAAAACTTATATCAACCTTGCACAAGTATCATTACTGGGTCTGAAATCAATCACAACAATGGTGAAAGTTTCTTCACCTATTACATTCATGGTTAAATCTACTTCCATGAAAAATGTAGTTTTAAAAGGGATATAACAATAATTAGGCATAAAAGCTAAAATCCAAATATTTAGTAGTGTTCATAAATAATTTTTTCTTTTTCTAAATTTCAGTGCTTTATTTTTATTCTACGAATTTTACAATAGATTTACTGATCATTCTGTGGCAGAAGTAATCGTATTCTTGCAGAAATATTGTAAATAAACACTGAGTTAACGATAATGATAAATTGTAATACCATTTCTGTATTAACTATATTTTATGCATTTTATTTACTATTTATGGGCAGTTTCCAAAACCTTTTTCGTTCAACACCTCTTCAAAGAGAACTTGTTTCTGCATCCCATTTGGAAAAATATTTCCACAAATAATAAATTCCAAGTGGAGGCTGCCTATATTTTTGATTTTCAGGAAAATATTTATGTAGCTGTGTGATTTTAAAATTTCTAAAAGATAGCTTGGAAACAAAACAACTTGGAACTGAAATTATTAAGCTATTTATTAAAATGAAATAAAACAAATTTCACATAAACACTAGATTGCTTACTATTAGTTATTAATTTTTGTCAGTAGTATCCTTAAATCTTCTCAGTTAAGTGTCTGCTATCAGTTCCTCTGTAATTAGTGACTGCTGTTGCATTTGTAAAAATATGTGTAAATCAGAAGTGCATGCCAAATGCATATACACTAAAACTCGCTTGTTATCACCTGGCAATTTGTTTTTAGATCATTAAGTTGTACTTATACTTTATACTATTCTTGCGACAATGCATCACTAATGAGTGTGTAATGTCAAGAAAATGTTTGCTTTTAGCATTTTTAGATGATACATTTTTTAGCATCTTATTGCCCACTTTAGCTCCTCAGAGTGCCTACTTCGCCTGAGGCAGGCATTTCCCCAAGATTCCTTCTTCGGAAAACTGGTTAAGGTATAGGGAGTGTCGGATATTCTGATGTTTTAAAATGCTACTTATGTTTCTGTTAGAGTTAATTTGGAAATCTGCACCATGATAACCCCCTGCTTTTGAAAAAGCTTACAGTAATGAAGTAGTGCGAAAATAATGAAGTTTTTATTAGGTATGAAGTATTTTATTGGTTAATGAAGGCTTTATAAAATTTCAATGAATTGTCATGAGAGTAGTTTATTCGAGCAGAATTAATTCAGTCAAAATGCAAGCAGACTTGAAAATATAACTTCTGTGATATTGACATGTCCTTAAAAAAATTAAATATGGTAGAAACAACTGCACCATGGGTGACTTTCCACTACTATTTTTCAACCTTGGTGACTAGGGTTATCTTTTAAAGTAAAATCGTCACTAAAGCAGCTTTTGTGACTATTTTGGTAACTTTTTGGAAATTATGGCGACTCTTGAAAATTCACCAAAGGTTGACGAAAATTTAATCCTGTTTTCTTTTCACTAATAGTAGTTGAAAAAAAATATTTTTTGAATTTTTCTTGTGAGAAAATTTTCTGTGCCATGAAGCTGTGGCAACCATGAAGGAAAATCAGTATCTTGGTTGCTAGATTATTATGAAAACCTTATTAAGATTTAGTTTTTTAATTTTCTCAGTGAGATCTGTTTGTTTCATGCTTAATTGGCACATTTTGTGTTGTAGCAGATTCATTTTCCATATGACCAACTAAAATAGGGTTTAAATTGATACCTTTTTGCTGTTATTTTTTGAAATTTACTCTGTTCCAAGCACTTTGGCTGTGGTGGCTGCCACTGTTAATATAACATTTTTAGAAATACATGATTCCTGAAACATCTAATCTGGTTGGCATCTCTGAAATTGTATAAAGAATAATCTTCCTTTTTATCATTGTGTTCTGTTCATTCTGTGTACTAGTGCAATAATACTTGGGATAATTTGAAGTTAAAGGAACCACCAAAAATATTTGAGTTAGACTTAAAATCAAAGTTTATGGATTCCACAATATCACAAGAGCTATAACTAACTATATAACTAACAATGATAACAAATTTTTAAAAAATTGGTGTGAGACGTTAAGAAAAATGAAGGATTTATGAAAAAATACATATGCATATATTTTATTAAACATTAACCATAAAACAACTTGATACCACAGAAACATCATAATTAAAAGGGTTTTTTTATCAACTGTTTTTGTAAATGCCCTGTTAATGTTTTGCAAACTGTTTTGATTCAGACATAAGGACAATAAAACAGGCAAAATTTCTGTAATTAACAGTCACTATAAAACAATGTATGAGACAAAAATCACTGAATTATGCAATATGCTGTAAAACCACTGGTAAGAAGAGAACAAAAAAGGGGGCTTAAGATTATGATGACCAAATGTTTTGCGTACATGTGTATACATGCACCGTATGTATGCTTAGAAAGAATAAATCCCCACTGACCTTTCCTGTTCTGCTTTTAGGTAAAAAGTAACGCATGCTTTTGTATGAAAAATATTTTTGTTCAATAGGAAAATATTCAAATTATTCATTAACTGAATACAACCATTGTTTTACAATGAAATTATAGAAAAATTCAGGTGCAAAAAAAGTTGGAGTGAAACAAGTTTCACTATATTATATGAGAGTAAAAAGAGGTATTTGAAATTTGCTATGATATATTTTTGTTTCAACACTAATTTCATAATTACTTTTTAGGCTTGATGGTAAGCATGTTGTCTTCGGGCAAGTCGTAGAAGGTATGGATGTTGTGAAAAAGATAGAAAGCTATGGCAGTCAGAGTGGGAAGACAACTAAGACAATCACCGTCGCTGATTGCGGCCAATTGTAGGCTTATCTAAGCCTCTTATACCAGCTGCGACTTTCATTCCATGTCTTAAAAAAATTAATTGTGTGGTCAAGTACATATATGCATTATCTTTTTGCTACAACTTTTCCTTTCCATCTTTGTTTGTAATACCATGTGAATTTATTTTTTACCTAGGTAACTCTCATACTAGCTCATAATATTTAAGGAACATTTCATACTAGATATTCTAGTATAATTTCCTGGATTGCTTGTAAATCTCGTAACTTTTGAAACCTCGGCTTGCTCTGTAACCATCTCCCTCATGTCCCAATCAGTAGTGTAGATATCTTGTGACCTGAAATAAAACCTATAAATGTTAGTGTGTGTTTCTTTCTAATAAATAGCTTCTTTCATTTAACTATAACCAAAATGTACTGGTAGTAGGTAGTAATAATATGCAAATGAAATTTTTGTGTTTCGATGTTGTGAATTTAGCCACTGGAAGAATATTAATCTACAGTACAATAGTATTTTTAGTACTGTAGCTCAACTCCACCGTGATGAACTTTTCAAAGTTGCTGTCTTACACACATCTTGTTGCATTGAAAAAAAGCCAGATGGCACGCCCCTATCAGTACAAACTTTATGGATGGAACAGTTGAATTGTCAATGCAATGGTAAATGCTTCCAACAACTGTTTGAACCCGTGTGATAACAGGCACTGCCCTATTAGTCGTAATTGCATTGTTCCATTTGCAATTATGTGACCAAGCATATGAAAATACACCTGTGATATTAATATGGCTCAGTCTCATGCAATTTACAATCTAAAATGTAATTAATAAAAATGTAATTATGATCATCACAAATAATGGTAGGTATGTATTTTAATTAATCACACTGGAGCAACACAACGAGTTATTGGCGACGGTCCAGGATCAATCCCCAAGGGTAAGATCCAAGGTCTGCACCATGTAATTTTGAATCATATTCAGATAATGGATTTGGGGACTTCGAATTGGAGGCAGTGATTAGAACCTTGGAAGAGAAATTTCTCGCAACATCTCATCTCGCAAATAGTGAATTCTGGTTTTTTATGCAGTACTAATTTCAAGATTCAATGAAAAGTTGATAACATGCTTATAGAATAACGTTTTGAAACAATGAAATGGATTTCCAAAAACAGTGGTTATCCAATCGAATAGAAATTAACTAAGCCAAACTTTGAGTAACTTAAGGTTTGTGAAAGTAAATCTAAGGAAATTGTCAAGATACATAAATGATAGTTTTTGTTGTAATTACAAAATAGGTTCAAGCTATGCTATTTCACACAAACATCATTTATGAGCATATTAAACAAAGCAAAGATTT
Source organism: Meta bourneti (assembly GCA_933210815.1). NCBI lineage: Eukaryota > Metazoa > Arthropoda > Arachnida > Araneae > Tetragnathidae > Meta > Meta bourneti. The sequence continues at coordinate 67,419,010 of OW119928.1, forward strand.
TATTGTGTATTTAAAGTATTTGCAGTCATTAACATCTTACCATTTTCTTGATTACATTAGCTTTAGAGAATTTCATAAATAGAATGTTTGAATTAAATCAAATAGTTCATAGATAACCTTTTGTCCTCAATATTAGCATATTTATGGGGTAGAAAATATGAGCATAATTTGCTTCATCACAGAAGAGTAGAAGTAACTTATGTACTTGGTGCACATAAATGTAATGGTATATGTCAAGAAGTAAATCTTTCTGAAGTTTTTATAAATTGTGTTTAATTTTACTTAATTTTGTTTTGTAATTTTAATAGTTGCATTGTAATTAGCTCATGTGTTAACGCTGATAAACTTGATGTATGTCAGCTTTGGACCACAAGGGATATGTCCAATGACATTCCTTTGGATAGTCCTGATGCGGCAGCAAAAGCACAATTCAATGTGAATTGCATCTCAACAGAAATTTGTCAAGAGTGCCAAAGATATTTGCAAAAATTAAAATTTTGCGTAGTTGCTCGACTTATTCCTTCCGAACATTCCGTTTATGTAAAATGAATGTTTTTGAACAGTCCTTTGTTGTACCGTCGAGTGGCAAGTGTTCTGAGCATATTCATTAAATGTTTTTATTTTCCTATAGTTAAATAAAATGCTGAAACAGAAGCGAACAATATTATCTAGAAAAGACAAGTTAACAATGTCAGAAAATCTAGATCAGAGTGGTTTAAAAAGAAGCAAAAGGCCGCCATTGAAATGTCACAATCCTTGATTCGACTTATTCATCAATGAGACGGACCGTGAGGTTGGAAAATACAAATTAGATTGCTGTTTGCAAGTGGTTTCTTCAAAACTAATCAGCAGGTGAACCGATCTCGGATTATTTACTTTGAGGAAAAGCATTTATACCAATGAGATACAGGAAATCACCGTCTTCCTATTGTGCCAGCTCAGGTGTTGCCTTGTCATCTGACCGTGGTTCAAAATTACGTGGTGTTGTCCTCGGATCTTTCCCTTTGGGATTGATCCCGGACCGTCACCAATAGCCCGTTGTGTTTCTCCAGTATGACGTTAATTGAAAATACCAATACCGTCTTCCTATTGTAATTCGAAATGTAAATAAAAAGCACGGTAGGTAGTGGAATTTACACTGGAGCAACACAACTGGCTATTGGCGATGGTCCGGGATCGATTCCTTGGAAAGATCCGAAGACAACACCTCATTATTTTGAACCACAGATGATGAGGTCAACGCTTCAGCGGGCACCCCACTCTCCCAGCTTCCACATCATGCCCCAACGTACACGGTCTTTGAATCAAGTCGCGAACTCAACCCTCCGGTTGCTAATCCACGACTCTACCAACTGGGTTACCGCTGCCCTTTCTAAAATTTTGTAAAATACATGTGTATGTAATAAAATAGTTTTCTCGTAAATATAAAAAACTTTTATTTTCACATTAAGTTCTAATGAGAACATATCGGGTGAATGAACATATTTCTCCCAATTATAGTTCCTATTCAGCGTATACACCGATGGCTTTTGTATAGATGACTGCATAAATTCGGTGGCAGGCGTCTATGCTATGACCTCTGCCAGTGGGAAGACAGTTTTGCCTTTGATGGCGAGATTGAGGACATTCTCAGCCCATTCCCATCTTCAGTGCCACTTAGATCACTTTATAGTCATCCCAGATTAGAGTGGCGCAGCTTGTCCGCTTTTTGGCTTTGCTCCCATAAAACCTAAACATCCTAGACTAGAGAACTGCCCTATAATCTACTAATTCCTCCAAAACACAACTTTCAGTCGCATTGCAATGGCCGCTCATAGTAATTACAATGTCGCAGCTTGGCCAAATGTCCCTTGCGCCATAAAATCGAACCTTACTGATTGGCCAAGGAAGAGAGCCGTAGTTAAATTCGGCTTTCCACTGGCCTATATATGGGGCCGTCGTGGCTCAGTGGGTATACCACTACGCTAGCAACCTTCGAGTTGTAGGGGGCGCAGGTTCTATTCCTGTCAGGTGCATTTCTCTCTTCTGTGTCAGTAAAACTTTCATTGTGTGTGTATTGATATTGTATGTCGTGTCTGGCGCAGCATGGCCAAATATGGCTTGCGCCATAAAACCTCAAAACCAACCAACTGGCGTACTATATGCTCCTGCAATGCATATCTAGTAAACAATCCTTGAAGTCTGATCCTCAGGAGGTTATGGACCGTGCACACCTGATCCGCTGTCCGGCACTTTATTCTACTTCAATTAGGGACATACTGGGTATTGGTATTAGTATTTTCAATTAACGTCACACTGGAGCAACACAATGGGCTATTGGTGACGGTCCGGGATCAATCCCAGAGGGAAAGATCTGAGGACAACAAGGGACATACTGGGAAGAGAAGGCCTAAATAGATCCATAGACATTTTCTTAGATTGCCATTTTTTGTTTTGATTTAGCATCAGCCGTGTAACTATCACCCGCCATTTTGGCCGCGGTAGCCCAGTTGGCAGAGCAACGGATTACCATTCGGTGCGTTGTGAGTTCGAAACTCGGTCCATCCAAAGACCGTCGAGTACACGTTAAATCTGTCGCGGCCTCAAATGTCCTCACGTTGGCGTGGTCTTGGTGTGGAAGTTTGGAGAGTGGGATGCCAGCTTAGGTGTGACCACGTCATCTGACCGTGGTTCAAAATTACGAAGCGTTGTCCATGGATCTTTTCCTCCGGGATTGATCTCGGACTGTCGCCAATAGCCCATTGTGTTGCTCCAATGCGACTTTAATTAACTACCTACCACCCACCATTAGCAATAAGAGGTAGGTAGTTGAATTTAATCGTAATGGAGCAATACAACGGGCTGTCGCTGACGGTCTAGGATCAATCCCGAGGGGAAAGATGATCCAAAAACATCTCGTAATTTTGAATCACGAAACAGGTGCGTTGGAAATAATACGGGTTGTTAATTAACGTCGGACTGGAGCAATACCAGCGGCTATGGCGACGGTCTGGGATCGATCCCGAAGGGAAAGTTCGAGGACAACACCAATTGTCCATTGTGTTGTTCCAATGGGACATTAATTAAAAATACCTACCTACCGAGAACACCATAATTTTGAATCGCAGATGACGTTCCTCTAAAAGACTCCAGCGGGCCGCGGTGGCCCGGTTGGAAGAGTAACGGACTTGCAACCGAAGGGTTGCGAGTTCGAATCCAGCCAAACACCGTCGTGTACAAAGGGGGCTGGTGCACGTTAAATCTGTCGTGGCCTCAAATGTCCTCACGTTGGCGTGGTGTGGAAGTTTGGAGAGTGGGGTGCCAGCTCAGGTGTTGCCTCGTCATCTGACCGTGGTTCAAAATTACGTGGTGTTGTCCTCGGATCTTTCCCTTTGGGAGTGATCCCGGACCGTCACCAATAGCCCATTGTGTTGCTCCAGTGTGACGTTAATTGAAATTCCCCCCCCCCTAAAAGACTCCACTGTATGATAGTCATTCAATGCAAATGGCAATTGTGTTTCTTCGGCGATTGTTCCCTGTACGTATTCGGATCTCTCCCTTTGGGATTGATTCTGGACCGTCACCAATAGCCCGTTGTGTTGCTCCAGTGTGACGTTAATTAAAATACCTACCTACCATCCCTTACGTATTCTTAACGTGACGTCAGTTGACTTGATTTTTTAATCGATTTGTAGCACTTCAATAAAAATTCAGGGGCCGCGTTGGCCCAGTTGGAAGAGTAACGGACTAGCAACCGAAGGGTTGCGAGTTCGAATCCAGCCATACACCGTCGTGTACAAAGGGGGCTGGTGCACGTTAAATATGTCGTGGCCTCAAATGTACTCACGTTGGCGTGGTGTGGAAGTTTGGAGAGTGGGGTGCCAGCTCAGGTGTTGCCTCGTCATCTGACCGTGGTTCAAAATTACTTGGTGCTGTCCTCGGATCAATCCCAATGTGACGTTAATTGAAATACCCCCTCAATAAAAATTCAAAGGTAGGTATTTTAATTAACGTCGGTACTGGAGCAACATAACGGGCTATAAGCGATGGTCATGGATCAACCCCCGAAGGAAATGACCTGAAGGGAAAGATTGAGGACAACACCACGTAATTTTGAATCACGGTCAGATGACGAGGTCACACCTGAGCTGGTACCCCCATTCCAAACTTCTTCACTACGCCAACGGGAGGATATTTGAAGCTACGACAGATTTAACGTGCACCAGCCCCCTTTGTACACGATGGTCTTTGGTTGGATTCGAACTTGCAACCCTCCGATTGCTAATCTGTTACTCTTCCAACCGGGCCACCTGCCTAGGAGTGTATGAATATAATCACACGTTCTGACCAACCACTGAGTTTGAACATGAATCATACACTGTCTAATAAGATTTGAAGGATTAAATATACTCCTGTGGAATATGTAGATTAAATCAATCGTTTTTATTCCCTGCTCTGACGCGCATACACCTTACTCGTGCATTGTAGTTGCAGTAGTGCATTAGCTGTTTTAAGTATGAAACGATTTATTTCTTGGCATGGCGAGCGCTGAGAATACACCTGCTGCAGAACAGCTTTCACCGCAATACTTTTAACTTGGGAGGTGAAAATTGAGTCATGGTTTCAAGCAACCTGGATTATTTGCGTATACATATAATCAGGTCCAACGATTCTGGCCGTTTACTTCCCACATCGAAGTCTCATTAACACCTGCCGCCTGATTGTACTTGGTGAGCAATTTTACTCGTCAGATTTACCATCGCATTCCGGCAAAATTTCTACTGTTCAAGATAGTGTTATGATTACAACTGATTTTATTGACGATGTTCCTCCTGTGACTCTTCGAAGGTATTATATGAACTAAAAATTTCAGTCGTTTGCTGTCAGACATGCTCACTCAATAAAAGTGAGTGGCAGTGTCTAAAATTTTCTACAGAAAGGTGTCTTCAAGTGTCGTCAAGGTACATTTTGAGTGTATATTTCGGGGCTATGGCCTGAATGAAACGGCAAAACAAGTTCCCGTCAATGCAATGAATATTGAGAATTTGAAACTGAGAAGATTCTAACTACGTCCATGGTTGAACTTTTAAAAAAAACCATCTGCACGAAAACATCAATAACCTTTTCGTGCTCCATGGCTGCATTGGAGAAATGGGAAATCAACTCGGGCATGATTGTCACGTGAAATTTTGAAGGCAGGCTAAGATTATAGCAATCTAGCCATTGTTTCAACAGATGTTGGAAAATTAGCTGATTTCGTGACTCAAAAGTGAATAGTAAATTATGAAAATTTCTTGTCTAAATTAATATGTTAAATATATTTAATTGAATTGTGCATTTGTTTTTTGTCTTCCTGTTTTGTCTTTTCGATTTTCCTTGTGGGAAAATTTACTAATCATTATAATTCTTTTCACATGTACTCTTCAATAACCTGAATATGTTTTTATCAAATTGCTAGGTTTTCGTTAAAATAAGGATCAATGAGAAGCCTTTCTACCACTTTTATGTCTAAAGAGTGACATAAATAGCAAGAAATAAACATTTCAGAATTATTTTGATTGTATTTTGATTAGAATAGTCAAAAATTTAAGTTACATGTGAGGTTAGAAATGAGCCTCGATACACACGTAAAACTCCTAAAAATCCTTGTAGTTTTGGTGGTGTCAATACTTTATATAGAGCTACAAAGGGTCAATTTCTAAGGATGACAATTAAACACTGGTTAAAAAGCAGACTGCATAAGCCAGTTAGAAATAAATTTAGAAGGAATAGAGGTATAATATATATATATATAGGTAAAGTTATAGTTGGTAAAATGAATCAATCAGCAATTCCAAGCGGATTTGGTTGATATGTAATCGTTATCTCGGTATGATTATAAATATTTGCTGTATTGATGTACACTGCTGGCCACCCAAATTGCAACACCAAGAAAGACAAGAGATATCACAACAAAATTTATTTTGTAGATAACATGTTGACCAAGTATCAAATGATTAAATTTATAGACTTCTGTGAAGTGTGGTTCCTGCCAAAATCAGTAGCCAGAGTAGCCGCCATTGTTGGAGATCACCGCTGCCACACGCCTCGGCATTGATTCAAAGAGACTTTGGATGTGTTCTTGGGGTACAGCAGACCAAGCAGCTTCCACACGTTGCCAAAGTTGATCTGGTGTGGCAGCTGGGGATGTATTCTGGGTCAATCGTTGAGCAACCATGGACCACATGTTTTCTATCGGCGAAAGATCCGGAGAGCGAGCTGGCCAGGGAAGCAATTCAATCTGGCGATTGACGGAGAACCCTTGGACAATGCGTGCCACGTGTGGTCGCGCATTATCCTGTTGAAATATGGCTGTGGGCAAGCCCTGAAGGTAAGGAAGGACAACTGGCTCCAACACCTCGGAGATGTAGCGCTGGCTGTTTAAAGTACCGGCAATGCGTACTAGAGGAGTGCGAGAGTGATATCCAATACCGCCCCATACCATAATACCCGGTGCAGGACCAGTGTGGCGGTGCATAACGCAGCTGTTCAGCATCCTCTCTCCACGGTGTCTCCAGACTCGAATCCGACCATCGTGGTGTTGCAGACAGAAGCGTGACTCGTCAGTAAAGACAATTTCATTCCATTCTGCCGTCCACATCCTTCTTTCATCGCACCATTGGCGGCGGAAACGTCTGTGGTTCTGTGTCAAGGGTAGACGAAGCAATGGACGTCTTGCGGACAGACCACTCTGCTGTAAACGGCGTCGAATGGTACGCGCAGACACTGGATGATGCGGTACAGACTGAATGTGCTGTGCTATGGTTCGTGATGTGGCTGAGCGATCCGTCACTGCCATACGCACAATATGCCTGTCATCACGTGAAGTGGTGCACTGAGGTGGATGCGATCGAACACGTCGGTCCGTCGTACCCTCCTGCATCCAACGATCACATATCCGCATTACAGTTGTTTGGTTTCGTCCAACACGACTACCGATTTCCCTGAAAGATAATCCACAATCTCGGTAGGCCACTATCCTTCCTCTGTCGAACTCGGATACTTGATCAAAAGATGATCGCTGTTTTCTACGAGGCATAATTGATCGTTTTTTTGAAAAAACCACAAGAAAAACACAATTGCCGTGCTTGAAATCGTCGAAATCTCCAAGCCTTAAATAGCGCTTTGAAGTGGCGCCACAGGCGCGCGTGATGTGCGTCTGCGCTGAAATTCTAATCATTTGCATATCTCACCTCCGCTAATGCATGTTGTAAATTTCATATTATTTGCATGCTTCCTTCAGGGTGTTGCATTTACGGTGGCCAGCAGTGTACTATCAAAGTATGCTTGAGCTATAAAACTGAAAGATAAGACATCTAGAATCGTCAGCATTCGATAAGATTTTTTGAACGAATTTCCACTAAGCTGCGATTGCCCGCTTTTGGACCTTGCGCCATAAAACCCCATCCAATCCCATTAAACTGCAGCTTAATCACCTAATCGTCATCTGACCGTGGTTTAAAATTACGTGGTTCCTCGGATATTTTCCTTCGGGTTTGATCCCGGACCGTCGCCAATAGCCCGTTGTGTTGACAACACGTAATTTTGAACCACGGTCAGATGACGAGATAACACCTGAGCTGCCACCCCACTCCAAACTTCCACACCACGCCAAGATTATGCAGTTCGAATCAGTAGGTAGGTATTTAATTAACGTCGCACTTGAGCAACACAACGGGCTATTGGTGACGGTCCGGGATCAACCCCCGAAGAGAATGATTCGAGGATAACACTAATTTTGAACCACGGTCAGATGACAAGAACACCTGAGCTGGCACACCACGCCAACGTGAGAACATTTGAAGCCCCGACAGATTTAACGTGCACCAAACCCCTTTGTACAGGACGGTCTTTGGTTGGATTCGAACTCGCAACTCTCCGGTTGCTAGTCCGTTAATCTTTCAACCAGGCTACCGCGGCCCCGAATCAGCAAGGAAAAATTACTCTTCGTAAAAGGGGTAATTAACGTCGCACTAGAGCAACACAACGGGTTATTGACGACGGTCCGAGATCAATTCCGAAGGGAAAGTTCCGAGGATAACCAACGACAGATTTAACGTGCACCAGCTCCCTTCATACACGACGGTCTTTTGGTTTGATTCGAACTCACATCCCTCCGGTTACTAGTCCGTTAATCTTCCAACCGGCCAACCGCAGCTCCATTGTGAAAGGATATGAAGAAAATTGAACCATTTAAATTTTTACGATTCATCAAATTATGGACAAGAATCCCATTGTTTATAAATTAAGACTTTGGAGAGGTTATTCAAGGCACATATTACATTCAAGGACTGCAGGAACTTCATCAGATAATGGACGCGGGTTATTATCCGGTTGAAAAAGTTTTGAAAACGAGAAATGGAAAAAGCGAATACTTTGCAAATTTAAGGGCTATCCTGAAAAATTTAACGCGTGGATGCGAGATGTGAAAACGGTATAAAAAAGGTGACTAGATTTTACATTTAATTGAAAGAATACTTGATACTTGAGAGCGACAGTTCAAAGAATTGTTTTACTCAAAACAAAATTTCTAATTTCATCACTCAACTACTCTCACCAATCAATTTGAGACATGGAGAATGGGAAGTTGGCTAATTGATTTAATGTATCCAGACATGGTACAATCTGAGGAATGATAATGTATTTGGACCTGATTTAGGTGATGGAAATTAATTGCTCGAAAAGTTCCTCCTGGATGTCATAAAACCATTCCGGATCTTTTAAAAGGAATGTATTTAGCATCGTATAAAAATAAGATTGAGTTTTTATACAATTCTGTCACAAAGCGAGTAAACTTAAAAGTCGAAGATAAATGCAAAATAGTTTTACATGGGGGTATATCTGAAATGTTAGGTTTCGAACCTGGAGAATTTCAAAGCATGCATGAAAGTCCTTTATAGTCGATCCGAGTGCATCGTTTCCAGTCATATTTATAGCGATCTCGTAGAACCTTAAATTGTCGGGGATGTGCAGGTCCCTCTCATAAAAATTGTGGAAGTGGAAAGAAATGACGGAGAAGTAAATGCTCATTACGCGAGGCCGTCATTTTCAAACAATTGAAATGATACTTCAATTGCACTCCGGGGACCTCGTACCCTTTGAGAGGAAGGGTGATTGCTGTTTTACATTTTCAAATGAGGTAGATGGTGTAAAAGAAGTTGAAAAAACAGAAAACACTCATTTCAAATTTGAGCTGAAGGAATAAAGATAGTTGTTCGATGTGAGTGTCGAGAGGGGAAAGAATTTGAAGACTACTACGTTAACCAAGCGGAAATCTATGGTCTTTCCTACTATCGAAGGACAATCATTTCAGAAGGGTTATGGAATTGGAGGGTGGTTTAAAAAATTGATCCGCACCACTTTGCCATTTTTATCGCGAGGAGCATAATCCGTTGGTTGGTTTATTGGGATTTAATGGCGCAAGGGCCATATTTGGCCATGCTCAAGATCCTTTGGAAAAGAAGCTTAGAACCGGGGCTCAGATAGCTAACAATGTTAGAAAGTCCGCATTTTCAAGAAGCAGCCCAGGAAAGATCTAAAACGAGTAAAAAATTGACACAGAAAATATTCGAAAGGCGGATGACATGTTAGGTCGTGGAAAGAGCTATAAAAGGAAGAGGAAAGCAGTTAAACGGGTCAGTTCCCATAAAATAAGCAGACGTGATATTTTTGATCCGTGAACAAACATGGCCTTTCTCCTTAGATTCCCCTACATGTGCAAAATCTGAACTCAATCTCTTCACTCCTATTCCAACAGTCATTGAAAAAGGACACTGGATAGTTTCATCCAGTGTCGAACGGAGGCCCTGTAGAATTTATAATTTCTGGTAGTGAAAATGATAATCTTGATCTGTCTCATACCCAACTGCACGTAAAAGTGAAAAAAATTTAATGACGGAAAACCTCTCTTAGAACCAGTAAACACATTTCTGCATTCCCTTTTCTCTCAAGTGCATGTGAGAGTTTAAATGTGTCTTCTAGCAATAACACCAATCTTACAGAGCCATTATAGAAACCTTGCTAAATCATGGATTTAAAGGTAAATTTCTCAATTCATTTCTGAACTCTATTATAAAGATACAGCTTGTTGAGTGAATGTTTATGATGTAAGCTATGCAGATCCCAATGAGGGATTCAATGCACCAGCAGCATACTTCAAATGAAGTGCAAGTTGATATGACGGGGTGACTTCATACGGATTTATTCAGTCAAGAAATTTAGTAGATTTGAAAATGAAACGCGTAAAAACCAAGCCGAAGTTTTGTCTAATGGGAGACAGCGACTACAAAATAATTTTTGAACACGTATCTTGGCTTGTAAGGAAAGTACTCATCAAACCGGGTGTAATCGTTGCTCATGCCAAAGATTTGGAAAAATCACCAGGCAGATATCCCATTGATCGAATTGTGTACGAGGTTTGTTAAAAAAATATCCGACCATAATTTTCGTGCGTAAACAAATGAAGCTAGGGAGGCGTGGTTTGGTGCACGTATGTCGGCGATACTAATGTGCATGCTTGAATTTTTTCCAGCCTGCAGAAGCTGTCAGTCGCCGGCAGACCGCCGATGAGTGAGGAAGTGTAAGTGAGCGCCGTCGGATTTTCGTTTTTGACAAAATAACAGAAAAACTTGAACGCTACTGCATTAAATTTTGTGTAAAGCTTGGCGATTCCCAAGTGGAAACGATCCGCAAGATTCAACAGGCCTTCGGGGACGAAGCAATGGGCACTACACAGATAAAGGAGTGATACAACCGTTTCAAAGATGGCCGCACATCAGTGGAGAGTGAAGCACGTTCTGGTAGGCTCTCAACATCCAGAAATAAGATCGTCATTGACCAAGTGAGGACCCTGGTGATGCAGGATCGTCGAATCCTGCATCAGTAACTTGCATCGTCGAATCCTGCATCGTTCCTGTATCAGTAACTTGCAGACGAGGCGAGCATCAGCATTGGATCCGTTCATTTCATTTTGACTGAGGATTTGGACTTCAGGATTTGGGAATCTTAGCGAAGTTCGTGCAAAAGCTGCTAACGATCGAGCAGAAGCAACTCCGTTTGGAGATCGCCCAGGACATGCTGAAGACTAAACAGTGATCCCAACTTCCTCAACAGTGATCACTGGCGAGGAGTCCTGGGTTTATGGGTACGACCCAGAAACCAAATTGCAGTCATCACAATGGAAGCATCCAACATTTCCGTGGCCAAAAAAAAGCAAGGCAGGTCCGCAGCAATGTCAAAGTCATGCTGACTGCCTTCTTTGACTCCAGTGGCATGGTTCATCACGAGTACGAACCACACGGCACAACCATCACCAAGGAGTACTGCCAAGAGATTCTGTGTCGCCTTCGAGACGCTGTGAGACGCAAACGGCCGGACCTGTGGGCAGCGGGCAATTGGCAGCTCCATCACGATAACGAACCCGCCCATTCTTCACATTTGATAGTTTTTATGAATAAAGGTCGGATATTTTTTTAACAAACCTCGTAGTCTCTTCCATATCTCAAAACAATTGTTCATTTGTACAAGATAATGTAATCTCTGGGCAGATGCCAAAGCACTTGGTGTTAGCTTGTGTGGACAATGACGCATTTATTGGAAACTATTCCAAAATCACCTTTCGAATTTAATCATTGCAATGCAAACTTTGTTGATATCTAAGTAGATGGTCAACCTGTACCCTCATCAACCACTAAAACTTACTTTTGAGAAGGAACTTTACATCCGAGCCCATCAAAATTTATTTTTAAACTCTGTAGGTAATGATAATGGTGATAATAGTAATGAACGTCGCACTAGAGCAACACAACGGGCTATTGACGATGGTCCGGGATCAATCCCGAAATGAAAGGTCCGAGGACAACACCACGTAATTTTGAACCACGGTCAGATGACGTTAAACTCTGAAGAATTGTATATCTCAAGAACTGAGCTTGCTAAAAGTTACGCTTTGTTTCTGTTTGATTTATCTCCCAATCTCTGCGATAGAGAGCACTTTAATCCGATTCATCACAGCAAATTGAAATGAAATTTGCGAAGTGTATCGTACAGTATCTCTCATTGTGTTCTGAATTCGAGTCGTTGATCGAAATTAGTACAAGCCGGAGCGTTTAGTTTATTTTGAAAATTAATGTTTATTACAAGCAAATTAACCACATTTTATCTAGAGATAAGTACGCGTCAAGGCATTTCAGAGGTTTTCCCCTCCGATAAACTACCTCCAATTGAAAAAGATAATATTACTATTGTCTCAAACACAAATAACCATGACGAAAAGGTTTCCTACTGGCTGATTATCTATTCACAATGAGATAACGATGGAATTCTTTAACCTCCTTTAGATTTCACCCTTCTCAATAAGAACCTTTTATCTCACAATATGTGAATCAGTTTCTTTGTGCGAAATTGAACAATGTGCCACTACAAAGTTCGACATCCAATGTTTATGGATACTACTGCGTTTATTTCATGAAGAAATGTAATGGATTAAAAATTGCATCAGTTTTCTCATTCTAAAAACAATGGTTATCGTCTGTTTCATTACTTCAAAAAGAAATATGGCGTACAAATAATGTTCAGACACTGAATAAATTGGTTTCATGTATGAAAATATCATATCCCCTTGTTTTTCTTGTATTGTTAATTTACATACATTATTCAATTTACAATTCATTTTATACAACTATATATTTTTCTCTTTTATGCTGTTACAAAGTTTCAGTTTTTAAGGAATAAAAAATACATTTATTCATTTGCAATGTTTCCTGACTCTCTCTCTCTCTCTCTCTCTCTCTCTCTTTACGTATTACTTAAAATAAAATATTTTACCATTAAAAGTTTTCTTCACACAATATAAACATGAAAATTGTATCATAACGAGAGATAAATAACAAAAATAATAAATACGAACAGTATATCATACAAATAAAAAATCATTTATTAAATGCAACAAACATAAATTAAAATTAGTAAATCAACCTTGAAATGGGCTTGGCATACATTGCTTTAGTTAACAGGTATGTTTTTACATAAGTGGTAGGAAAATTACTTTTAATCAAAGCATTATTAAATTTTTCATACCCATAAGGATTTACTTTTCCATCTCTTATCAAATGCATTATTAAGCGCACAATGTTTGTATTTTGAATGACTTTTCCCTTAAATACAAGCTCCTTGTCAGGCGTCCAATGCATAGTTGAATTTTGCTCTTGTAAACAGTTAATTCTAGCTGTGGCTTTTTTTTAATTTCAACGGTGCAGAGTTTACTATTTCCTTTTCAACCTCACCCGTACTCGCCTTTTTCCTCTAGTATAATCTCCACTCTTTTCTATATCTTGATCAGATTCAACACTCTTCATCTCTTCCGTTTCCCTTGCTTCAGTGTTTTCAAGAGGCATGCGAGTTAACATTCTTTGGAAAGCTTGAAGATATAAAGTAGCTTTTTCGAGTTCCTTACATCCTCTTTCTTTGAAGAATAGCATGCATACGTTTATCGATGTCTGACGACTGATCATAAGAAAACTTCTGGTATGTAGGTATTTAAATTAACGTCGCACTGGAGCCACACAACGGGCTATTGACAACGGTCCGCGATCAAACCCGAAGGGTAACATCCGAAAATAACACCACGTAAGGTCACGGTCAGATGAAGAGTAAACTTCTGGAGTCTTTCTTAGGGAACTAATACATATTTTTAGCGTGTTTCATTAAGGTAGGTAGGTTGTCGAATTAACGTCGCACTGAAACAATACAAAGGGTTATTGGCGACATTCCGGGATCAATCACGAAGGGAAAGATCCTAGGACAAAACCTCTTAATTTTGAATCAAGGTCAGATGACGAGGTCACATCTGAGTTGGCATTCCAGTATCCAAACTTCCACACCAAACCACAGTGAGGATTTGAGGCCACGACAGATTTACGGTGCATGTACACGACGGTCTTTGGTTGGATCGAGTTTCGAACTCGCAACCCTCCTATATATTGCTTATCCGCTACTCTTCCACCCGGGCTAAAGCGGCCCGTGTTCCATTAAGGAGGGAAGAAAAATTACAGAAATTGCAGCTGGAATAAGAACGCCCGGGAATCTTTCACCTTTCTGAATCAGCACTCTTCTTTTTCTTTTCCTATACAACGGAACTGACTTGTTTCCAAGTTTCCGTACAAATATTTGTAACGAGCTTGATTTTTGAGGTTTTTGTCAATGTTAAGTCCAAAATGTAAACAAGCAGCAAACATACAACTCAATAGCAATCAGTAAACATCTGAACTCGCGCCACCACCCTCACACACAGTGGAAACAACAAGTCCAGATTGTAAACAAACAGCACACAAGCAGCTCAACTCGTGCTACCGGCTTTCAACAGGGTGAAAAACACGTCAAATATGTAAACTCATTTCAGATTCGTAAACAACATAACTTCACAATCAACGTGATGTAAACAATTCAACTCCACTCAGCAGTAGAAGGCAACAATTCTACCCTACTGGACCCCCTATGTGGTGCAAATTACAAGTGCAAACTGCAAACAAGCAGCAAAAAAGTCAACTCTGCTTCCGGTAAGAGGATAAAAACAACTCACCTCCAATTCTGCACATGGCGTCACTTCTGGAAGCAGGAGGCAAACAACTCACCTCCACTAACGTGCTACTGCGCCACTGTTCTGGAACCCGCTTTTATCCCCTATCTTGCAACACCTTGCTAACCCAATTTGAAGCATTTTTAAACTCAAGGCCTAGTGAAACACCGGTCAGTGAAAGTGATATACATAGCCTATATACTCGTACTTTAACTCTCCTGGTGCTTGTCTCGACGAGGCATCTTATCCTTAGAAGAAAACTGACCAGATCTTAACCCTCTTGATACGGGGACCGGCCCAACCGGCCGAAAGTTTCGAGCCCCCTCGTTATGAAAGGCTCGGATTCTTTCAGACCTCAAACTCCTGAAGAATCGCTGAAGCCCGTTACGATTTCCATCCCCTATTTTCTGGGCTACAAAGAGACCCGCGCGTGAATAGCCTTATCTCCCCATTAACAAAGATGTCGGGTTATCGACGGGGAGCCTCGCAAATTGTTTATCCTGGAGCATCTAGTCTGAGAGGTTGAGTAAATGAAAAGAGATACACTTAAAAAGTCACCGCCGCCCTTTCAGTTTACCCGGGAAGAATCTGCCCCTTCTAGGCATACCCACGACCCGACAATAGAAACCGGCACATTAGGTGATAATGGGACGACATATTCCTCTCCTCCTGCGGGAAAGCATTGTAAAGGCCGTTTCGGCCGGTTTCAGTAAGTTGCCTGTAAAGCCGTTGGGCCGGCTACCGTAACCAAAGAAGGAAACGATATTTTGCCCCGGCGTATGCAGATGTTTAATGGACAAGATATCACGTCATTAGGTTGGTTGTTTCCTGGCTTTATGGCGCAAGGGTCATATTTGACCAAGCTGCTCCAAACACAAAACAGACAACACAATGACGGAGGAAGGAAAATCAAAAAAGCAGATTAGGTGAGGATAAAAATGAAAGGGAGGAAAGATCATTCAGGCACCTCGGGGTTGATGCCTGTACACACCTAAAAAAGATATGTCCCTGAGGGCTCTCATCATTGGGAGAAAACTGACCAAATCTTGATCTTGTCACCATAAAAGAATCGGCAGTATCTTGATGACGAGATATCTTACCATTAACACAATTGGTCAGATATTGATGGACGTGATATATCTCGTCAAAACCCCTTGGAGGGTTAACTCCTCATTTGTTAGTAAAGAGATTGATAACTGCTCCTCCAGAATTAAAGGTAGACTCCCGTAACTTAACCTATCACACCCGTTGCGAACTAATTCAAAAATTGAAAGGTTTCTGTGAAAATGGCACCACGAGTATTCAAATACACTGCAGCAACGATCCAAATGGAAGAGCAAACAACGTTCCTTTGTAGTTGGCTATTTGGTAATTTTGCGTTAGGATCGCGTCCCTCCTGCTACCTGGCCACTCAGGAAGGGTAGTGAACTCATCCAGGCAAGGACAATATTGTGTTTGTGGTGTAACGATTTCTCTGGGTAGCGTGGTAGATTCAAATCTATAGAGAACAGTCTAGCTTAAATAATAAACATTAATTTTATTGAGAACAATTTCTTGATTATATGAGGGTCTAATTACAAGGCACTTTCACGAATTCGATGCCTCTGCTAACGGGATGCTACAGGTTGTCGTAATCTCAGGTACGCACGAAAGTCTCTGAGTGGGAGAAAGGTCTCTCAATGGTCTCTGGGTGAGACTCTACTCGTCGGGTGACGATTACACAAGATCAGCACCGGATCCTCACGGGATGACGGGTCAATTCAGGTTCCCTGCCGGACGAGAAGTCGGCACCGGACTCTCCGCAGGTCGTCGGTTCGGCACAATCAGGGGACGGCTCCGCTGGGGTCGTCGGGTCAGCACAAGACAGGCACGGCTCCGCTGGGGTCGTCGGATCAGCACAAGACAGGCACGGCTCCGCTGGGGCCGTCGGATCAGCACAAGACAGGCACGGCTCCGCTGGGGTCGTCGGATCAGCACAAGACAGGCACGGTTCCACTGGGGTCGTCGGATCAGCACAAGACAGGCACGGCTCCCCTGGGGTCGTCGGATCAGCACAAGACAGGCACGGCTCCGCTGGGGTCGTCGGATCAGCACAAGACAGGCACGGCTCCGCTGGGGTCGTCGGATCAGCACAAGACAGGCACGGCTCCGCTGGGGTCGTCGGATCAGCACAAAACAGGCACGGTTCCACTGGGGTCGTCGGATCAGCACAAGACAGGCACGGCTCCGCTGGGGTCGTCGGATCAGCACAAGACAGGCACGGCTCCGCTGGGGTCGTCGGATCAGCACAAGACAGGCACGGCTCCGCTGGGGTCGTCGGATCAGCACAAGACAGGCACGGCTCCGCTGGGGTCGTCGGATCAGCACAAGACAGGCACGGCTCCGCTGGGGTCGTCGGATCAGCACAAGACAGGCACGGCTCCGCTGGGGTCGTCGGATCAGCACAAGACAGGCACGGCTCCACTGGGGTCGTCGGATCAGCACAAGACAGGCACGGCTCCGCTGGGGTCGTCGGATCAGCACAAGACAGGCACGGCTCCGCTGGGGTCGTCGGATCAGCACAAGACAGGCACGGCTCCACTGGGGTCGTCGGATCAGCACAAGACAGGCACGGCTCCGCTGGGGTCGTCGGATCAGCACAAGACAGGCACGGCTCCACTGGGGTCGTCGGATCAGCACAAGACAGGCACGGCTCCGCTGGGGTCGTCGGATCAGCACAAGACAGGCACGGCTCCACTGGGGTCGTCGGATCAGCACAAGACAGGCACGGCTCCGCTGGGGTCGTCGGATCAGCACAAGACAGGCACGGCTCCGCTGGGGTCGTCGGATCAGCACAAGACAGGCACGGCTCCGCTGGGGTCGTCGGATCAGCACAAGACAGGCACGGCTCCGCTGGGGTCGTCGGATCAGCACAAGACAGGCACGGCTCCACTGGGGTCGTCGGACCAGCACAAGACAGGCACGGCTCCGCTGGGGTCGTCGGATCAGCACAAGACAGGCACGGCTCCGCTGGGGTCGTCGGATCAGCACAAGACAGGCACGGCTCCGCTGGGGTCGTCGGATCAGCACAAGACAGGCACGGCTCCACTGGGGTCGTCGGATCAGCACAAGACAGGCACGGCTCCACTGGGGTCGTCGGATCAGCACAAGACAGGCACGGCTCCGCTGGGGTCGTCGGATCAGCACAAGACAGGCACGGCTCCACTGGGGTCGTCGGATCAGCACAAGACAGGCACGGCTCCACTGGGGTCGTCGGATCAGCACAAGACAGGCACGGCTCCACTGGGGTCGTCGGATCAGCACAAGACAGGCACGGCTCCACTGGGGTCGTCGGATCAGCACAAGACAGGCACGGCTCCGCTGGGGTCGTCGGATCAGCACAAGACAGGCACGGCTCCGCTGGGGTCGTCGGATCAGCACAAGACAGGCACGGCTCCACTGGGGTCGTCGGATCAGCACAAGACAGGCACGGCTCCGCTGGGGTCGTCGGATCAGCACAAGACAGGCACGGCTCCGCTGGGGTCGTCGGATCAGCACAAGACAGGCACGGCTCCACTGGGGTCGTCGGATCAGCACAAGACAGGCACGGCTCCACTGGGGTCGTCGGATCAGCACAAGACAGGCACGGCTCCGCTGGGGTCGTCGGATCAGCACAAGACAGGCACGGCTCCACTGGGGTCGTCGGATCAGCACAAGACAGGCACGGCTCCACTGGGGTCGTCGGATCAGCACAAGACAGGCACGGCTCCGCTGGGGTCGTCGGATCAGCACAAGACAGGCACGGCTCCACTGGGGTCGTCGGATCAGCACAAGACAGGCACGGCTCCGCTGGGGTCGTCGGATCAGCACAAGACAGGCACGGCTCCGCTGGGGTCGTCGGATCAGCACAAGACAGGCACGGCTCCGCTGGGGTCGTCGGATCAGCACAAGACAGGCACGGCTCCGCTGGGGTCGTCGGATCAGCACAAGACAGGCACGGCTCCACTGGGGTCGTCGGATCAGCACAAGACAGGCACGGCTCCGCTGGGGTCGTCGGATCAGCACAAGACAGGCACGGCTCCGCTGGGGTCGTCGGATCAGCACAAGACAGGCACGGCTCCGCTGGGGTCGTCGGATCAGCACAAGACAGGCACGGCTCCACTGGGGTCGTCGGATCAGCACAAGACAGGCACGGCTCCGCTGGGGTCGTCGGATCAGCACAAGACAGGCACGGCTCCGCTGGGGTCGTCGGATCAGCACAAGACAGGCACGGCTCCACTGGGGTCGTCGGATCAGCACAAGACAGGCACGGCTCCGCTGGGGTCGTCGGATCAGCACAAGACAGGCACGGCTCCGCTGGGGTCGTCGGATCAGCACAAGACAGGCACGGCTCCACTGGGGTCGTCGGATCAGCACAAGACAGGCACGGCTCCGCTGGGGTCGTCGGATCAGCACAAGACAGGCACGGCTCCGCTGGGGTCGTCGGATCAGCACAAGACAGGCACGGCTCCGCTGGGGTCGTCGGATCAGCACAAGACAGGCACGGCTCCACTGGGGTCGTCGGATCAGCACAAGACAGGCACGGCTCCACTGGGGTCGTCGGATCAGCACAAGACAGGCACGGCTCCGCTGGGGTCGTCGGGTCGAGCCTCTCGGATAAAGCCAAAGCAGTGTAACGTCCCACGATCCTGAACACGGAACTCTTGCTAGGAGGCGCTTTCCCCCGTTCTGGCTGCGCAGATGACGTCAGAGTACAACGGCAAGAGTCGCGGGAGTTTGTTTTTGTTTTTTTTTCTAGAAAAAAGGTGATGAAAATGGCAATCGAAGGGGTGCGGTTGCTCTTTCGCGATGTGTCTCGTCTGTGAAATTTTAAACTAGCTTTGTAATTTGTATGTAAATATTTGTTGATAATATAGAATTAGTTTGTTAAAAAGTGGTCTTGCTTTTATTGTGGATATGGTACAGACCATGAGAGTGGTGGCAGCTAGTGGATGCGAAATCCGCGTTAGTTAATTTTGATTTCAACGAAGCTACAGTTGTGACGACCGCCAGCGCGTCTGATGAGTGGCTGTATTTTTTTTAAAAGGGTAAGTGCCAATTTACCAGAATTTTGTTGTAAATGTAAGAATCGGTGCTCACCGAAAATGCATTTGTTTTAGTTAACTGAATTGTAGTTCTTATTTTGAGTAAACATGGTGTTTAATGTTAGAAACGACTAGTTTCTGTTCAGTAAAAAAAAAATCAACCTGATTTTCTTGTGTGTAAATCAACCGTTCCTGGTTTGGTTTGAAGTCGTCCTGACTTATTGAGTTTGAAACGTCCTGTTCCTGAATTGAGGTAGAAGTCATCCTGACTTGATATTGTCGAAATCAACCGCTCCTGTTTTAATTTAGGAGTCAACCTGACTTGTTTAGTTTTGAAACGTCTCGTTTCTGTTTTCGTTTTAGAAGTCGCTAGACTTAACTGTGTTTTGAAACATCCCGTTTCGGTTCTGAGTCAATCCTGACTGGCGTTTAAAAGTCATTCTGACTTGCGAGAAAGAAAATAGAACATCAGTTCGATCTATTTGTGTTGTTTAAATATTATATTGTCATTCTAGAAAAATTTATATTCATTGTGTAATGATTATATTGATTGATTGATTTTGATAACAAGTTATGCATATTGTACTCAAATATATGTTTACGTTTCTAATGCAAGAATACGATTTTTAGCACTGTTATAATTGGTAAAATCAATTTTGATTTGATTTTGTGTGAAATTTTTGTCTTTCATTTTGGAACTATCCTAGTTTTGCTTTAGTGTAGAGGTATTGCACTGAACAGTATTTCGTTACAGCTGAAAACGAAAGTGCTTTTGAAATAAGAATATTATTGAGTTTTTGTGTTTGAATTGTCATTTGAGTGTTATGATCATTTGATAATTTATTTGAGCGAGTGTAGAATTCAGTTATTTTTTTTTAAGGAAAAAGAAAATAATATATGATAATTACTGTGAAATTTAACGAAAAGATTTAGTTCGTTTTACTATGAATCATATCGAAAGTAGAATTAATTTGTTTTGTATGAGTTAATCATAGTATTTACTTTAATAACTGATTTTCAGTGTTTTGTGTGCTTTAAGAGTGTGGATTCTGGGTTCTTTTAGAATTGTATATTGTTTTGGTATTGCAATCATGGCTTTCATTGCGCAAGCGAAAAAACAGGACATTGTTGTTCTAACCGAGGAGTTAGGTTTGAAAGTAGATTCGAATTCTACTATTGCAAAGATGAAGACAGAAATCATCACGTCTGATGATTACGACGAAGAATTCGTTAAATCACTTCTGGAAAGGATTAAAACCGAACGGCTTCAGAAGGAGAAAGAAGAGAAAGAAGCAAAAGCTCAGAAGAGAAAAGAGGAATTGGAAGCTGAAGCTCAGAAGAGAAAAGAGGAATTGGAAGCTGAAGCTCAGAAGAGAAAAGAGGAATTCGAAGCTGAAGCTCAGAAGAGAAAAGAGGAAATGGCGTTTGAACTGGAAAAACTACGTATTGAAAAGGGAATCATTCCTGATAATTCGATTGAAGCACATCCACCAAGGAGAAAAATAGAATTGCACCATCTAATGCAAAAGTTCGATAGTAAAGAAGGCGATATTTCCCTGTACCTAGTGATGTTCGAAAGGCAAGTTCGACGCATAAAACTTGATGAATCTGAGTGGGTTTCACATTTGATTGGCCTCTTGCCAAATGAAGTATCCCAAATTATTGCAAGGGAACCAGAAGAGAAGGCAGAAGATTATTTACATGTGAAAAATATTCTTTTGAAGAAATATAAGTTGAGTCCTGAGAAATTCAGACAGTTGTTCGTTAAACATCAGAAACAGAACGACAAGACCTGGGAAGAATTTGTTGATGAACTCCAAAACTATTTCGAAGAATGGATTGCTGGATTAGAGATAACAACCTTTAACAAATTGGTAAACCTGATGGTTACCGATCAAGCTAAAAAAAGAGTACCGGCAGAATGCCGAGAGCATTTCATCGATGAATGGAGTAAGATGACGTCTGCCAAAGAATTTGCTCTAAAGATGGATGAGTACGAAACCGTAAGAGGTTTTACGAAGAAGAATTTCGGGAACACTCCGAAACACCAAGAAAAATCATTTTCAAATTGGAAACCTAGGAATTCCGAAGCACCAAGGCACCATTCATATTGGAAAAATAAAAATCAAGAAAACCCGAAGGAAGTTAAAGGAGAACGTATGGATTCACCGAAAGTAACACCTTCGCCTGCTGCTTTTGAGAGACGAACAAGAATTCAATGCTACGAATGTCACGGTTTGGACCACATTAAACCGAACTGTCCTAAATTGAAGAAAAGACCCGAAGCGGCTTCAGAGCAAATAAATAGAATTGTCAGTAGTACCGAAGAGGACCTGATGAGACCACACACTTGGGAAGGATGCGTAAATGGAATTCCCATGAAAATTCTTCGTGACACTGGATCGACAATCGACCTTGTTGGCCGTAACCTCATTCGTCCTGAGATGCTGACAGGTGAGAATGTTTGGGTTATTCAAGCCGTTGACAATACTCCAATCTGTTTGCCTTTAGCAGAGGTGGAGCTACAAGGAAAGTTCGGGCATGTTATAACCAAAGCCGCAGTTGTCTGTAGTCCCTCAGACAAAGGAAGATATTTGTTGGGGAATGGAACGGCTACACTTCTGGAAAAGATGAAGGTGGTCCATGCGCCATATCAGGTGAACGCCATTAAAACACGTGCTCAAAGACGAATCGCTCAACAAGAGGAAGAAAAAAAGGAAGACGTGGTAAAAGAGGAAGAAGTAATTTCGGTTCCAGAAATTGAAGATGACATCGATATCGACGAAGACGATTTGTTCTCTTTCCCGCCGAACGAGATGGAATCTTGGGAAGGTCTTGAACTTCTGAAGATTGATTCCAAGACGTTCGTTGAAAAACAAGAGGAATGCGAAAATTTGAAACCTCTGAAGGAGAAGGTACTAAGTCAAGGTACTGATAAGACCACAGGTGAATACGAAATACTCCCCAATGGTCTTCTGGTGAAAAGAAAGATTGATAAAATGGGAAACGAAAACATTTTACTAATAATTCCAACTCAGTATCGTGGAAAACTGATGTCGTTGTGTCATGAAGGTACATCAGGTCATTTGGGAATGACCAAAACAAAGGACATTCTTGCAAGGCATTTCTTTTGGCCTAATTGCTTCAAGGAAGTGGATAATTTTGTACGAAGTTGTGACAAATGTCAGAGAGTTGGAAAACCGAATGACAAAAAAAAGGCTCCTATGAAGTTGGTTCCTGTTGTACAAGAGATTTTTTCAAAGATCAACATTGATGCATGCGGACCACTTCCGGTTACTCCAAGTGGAAAAAGGTATCTGATAACAGCCATGTGTCTATCTTCCAGATATCCTGATGCTGTTCCCGTGGAGAATATCACTTCAACTTATGTTGTGGAGGCACTCATGCAGATTTTTAGTCGGATGGGATTTCCGAAGGAATTGCAACACGATCAGGGTACTTCCTTCATGAGCGAGCTAACTACAACCTTCGTAGAGAGATTTGGAATAAAAGTGATTCGAAGTTCGGTCTATCATCCTCAAAGTAATCCTGTCGAACGTTTTCACAGGACCGTCAAAAGAATTTTACGAGTCCTATGTCTTGAAGCTGGATCTGAGTGGGAACAAACAGTCTATCCTGCCTTATTCGCCTTAAGAACAGTGACCCACGAGAGTACTGGGTTCACGCCTTCTGAATTGGTTCATGGTAAGAATTTACGAACCCCTTTGACGCTGTTGTTCGAACAGTGGTTGAACCAAGGAGATGACGGAGGAAATCCAGTGACCGAGTACATCTTTTCGTTGATGAACAGAATGAAACGTTGTCAAGAACTAGCGGTGACCAAGGTAGAAGAGTCACAGAAGAAGAATAAGACATGGTACGATAAGAAGGCCATAAAGAGAGAATTCCAGGAAGGAGATTTAGTCTTGATATTTGCTACGTACAAAGCAAATAAGTTGAGTCCGCATTGGAACGGACCAGGAAAAATCCTACAAAAAATTTCTGAGACGAATTATGTAGTTGAATTACCAGGGACAAAAGACAAATCTCAAGTATACCATATTAATATGCTTAAGCCGTACTATAAGAGGCTGGAACATATGAACCTTCTTCTGGCTGAAGAGGATTGGAAGACGGTTGAAGATGATGTCGAGATCCCGTACATGGATCCTAATCCAAACATTTTTGACGTCGATGAATACGTTCACGAGAACAATCTTGAATCGAGATTGGATACAAGGGAACTTTCACAGCTCAAGAATCTCATTTGCAGATATGAAAAATGTTTTACCAACATACCAGGCAAAACTGATCTTGTAACTCATGACATTGAGCTAAATGAAGACAAACCTGTTTTCTCCAAGCCTTATAGAAATTCTCCTAGGCAGAACGAAATTTTGAAGGCAGAAATTCAGAAGATGTTGGCTATGAAAATCATCGAAGTGGGGTTTTCTGATTACACTTCGCCAATGATTTTAGTGGAGTCTCCCGGAAAGGATCCAAGACCATGCATCGATTACCGAAATCTGAACAAGGTAACGAAGACAAAGTATTTCCCTTTGCCGAACATCGAAGAAAGAGTCGAGACAGTTGCTTCTGCAAAATTTATCACCGTGATCGACCTTTCGAAAGGATATTGGCAGATTCCTTTGACTAAGAATGCGCAAAGACTAGCCACTTTCGTGACAAATTTCGGAACATACAAGCCCTTGAGAATGCCATTCGGGCTTAAGAACGCCCCATATGAGTTCAGTAAGATGGTTGCACAACTCTTAGACGGATGCGAGTCTTTTGCGGTACCTTATCTAGACGATATGGCCATATTTTCTAATACCTTCTCAGAGCACATCAAACACGTGGACACCGTGCTCCAAAGAATTCAAAAGGCGGGTTTGACGATCAAACTGTCCAAGTGTAAGTTTGCTCAGAGTCAAGTAAAATATCTTGGACACGTGGTGGGACAAGGATGTCGCTCACCAGCGGAGTTAAAGATCGAGGCAATAAAGGGTTTCGCTCGACCGACGACCAAAACTGACATACGAGCTTTTCTGGGAATCTCTGGATATTACAGCCGTTATATCCCCATGTTCTCGTCGGTTGCTGCACCCTTATCAGATGCTCTAAAAGGAAAGGACCGAAAGGGAACCATCAGGTGGACTCCCGAGTGCGAGGAAGCTTTCTTAAAACTCAAAGAAGCTCTTGCAAGTTATCCTGTGCTGTACGCCCCGGATTACCAACGGCCTTTCATCCTGCAGACAGATGCTTCCGATCGAGGAATGGGAGTTGTTTTGACTCAAATCGCAGTTGACGAATCAGAACATCCGATCATCTACCTGAGTAAGAAGTTCACCAGCGTAGAGCAGAAGTATGGAGTCAGCGAACGAGAATGCGCGGCAATTGTGTTTGCCATCCGGAAATTGAAATGTTATCTCGATGGACAAACTTTTGTTATTCAAACGGACCATAACCCATTAGTGTGGCTAAATGCGAACGCTAGCTCTAATGTTAGGTTAATGCGTTGGTCTTTAGCTCTACAAACTTTTAATTTCGAGATAAAGCATCGTCCAGGCAAAAAGCATCAAAATGCCGATGCATTAAGCAGACTCCACACTCCCAACCATATTGTGTAATTAAGTAATTGATACATGTAGTCATTTTTTTGTATTTATGTTTTTTGTATATTTCTTGCATAAAATTTTATTTTGTAAATGGTGTCAGTACCCTGAATTCGGTGATGCACTGATTCAGTCTGGTAGGTTGGTACTGGCCCCCCCTTTGTGTGAGCACTTCTACTCATTACTTTTCATTTTTTTTTCTCGAACTTTTCTTCGATCGAGATCTGCAGAAAAGTTTTCCAAGAGGGGAGGAGTCTGTAACGTCCCACGATCCTGAACACGGAACTCTTGCTAGGAGGCGCTTTCCCCCGTTCTGGCTGCGCAGATGACGTCAGAGTACAACGGCAAGAGTCGCGGGAGTTTGTTTTTGTTTTTTTTTTCTAGAAAAAAGGTGATGAAAATGGCAATCGAAGGGGTGCGGTTGCTCTTTCGCGATGTGTCTCGTCTGTGAAATTTTAAACTAGCTTTGTAATTTGTATGTAAATATTTGTTGATAATATAGAATTAGTTTGTTAAAAAGTGGTCTTGCTTTTATTGTGGATATGGTACAGCAGGAACTCGAGATAGGCGGCCTACGCCAGGCTACAAGAACGCGTCCTCTCAGGGTGAGAGAACCGTCTTCCAAGTTAATGAGCTCCCTAATGAGGTTCACCGCTCAAAGGGTCGCTGAGCCAAGCCGCTCGAACGAGAACATAAGCAAGACTCGAGACGGGCAGCCTACGCCAGGCTACAAGAACGCGTACTCTCAGGGTGAGAGAACCGTCTTCTAAAAATGCTTTTCTCCCTAAGGAGTGACCGCTCAAAGGGTCGCTGAGTCAAGCCTCTCGAACGAGAACACCGGCAAGAACTCTCGATTCGACTCCTTCTTTTCCTTTTGAAACCTCGCAGCCTTTGTTCGCTGGTGTTTTTTTTTATTGGTTCGCTCTTGATTGGTTCTTGCGTTTAATTTGTTCGCTTTTGAGGTTGCTGATTCGGTGGCGACTGTCTGACGTAAAATGGGATCAGCTACTTAGCGGAGGTGGGCTTAATTACCTAGCAGGTGGACTTAATCACCTGGCAGGTGGGCTCCTAAACACCTGGGCGTTTTTCGGAACGAATCCTCTTTTGTCCGCCTTCGATCCAAGTCTCCCGACCGTCTGGTGCCAGAGAGATGGAAACGCATTGTCCGTTTTTTTACGACTCTGTCGGCGAGTTTGCCTTAGGAGGGTTAATTGAGGGGTCCATCAATGAATCCTCACAGTGGTCACCATTAAAACTACGAGTACTAAGAGTATATTTGAAACATTCGTGGTGATGTTGTCTTCTACCTTTGTATCAAGAATAAATACTTGATAGGGTAGGAGTATGTCTACTAAATATTTTATTAGTATTATGATAAATATTTTTTCTCTTGGTGCACTTGTCACACACACACACACACACACACACACACACACACACACACACACACACACACACACACACCGTTGTTGACATTAGCGCTGACTCGGGGAAGCAAATGGTTGATTGGTTTTCACGGCGCAAGGGCCATAAGACATAATAGACAACATCGAGAAATGGACAACTGACATAGAAAGAAATTCTCAAAGGTTGTGTCTACGCCCGTCATGACGATATCCCCCAGCTGATATCACTGTCACCAAGCATATCTATTTTTAGGCCAATTCCCACTTTTAATCAATTTTTAGCCTGTTTAAGTGTCTGAACTGTTCTCTCAACCACCCCTTCATATTCCCACTTTTTCCACCGCTTGTTCGTGCCCATCCAAGGTTTGTAGAAAAGAGTACTTAGGGAGAAAGTGTGTTGTAATATTTCGGGAGAAAAAAGTGTCGTTTTTTCGTCCGCGGAGGGATGTCACTGGACAACTCAACGATCAGAGAAGCCGAAACCGAAACATTGAATACTGAATAAAAAGCGGCATTTTGAAACGGTTTACAAGATTGAGTCAAATTCAAAACACTCCATGAAGCCTGTGCAATTAATATATTACTTGAAAAAATTATAGACTTTTTTAAATATTCACTTTACTGTAAGCACTTATTTTCATCGATTTTCTTTTTTCTTTCTGTAACTATTTCATTCGATTTCTTTATATATATGTGAAACGGTACCTAAAAATAACCCCCTAAGTACAATTTTCACTACAAATCACCCCTTAGCGGTCCCCTTTTATCCCAGTCTTTGTCTCCCTATCTAAGTGGTCAATATCTTGCCAACCCCTTTCACCTTTGAAATCAAGCCGTCTCGTTAACTGGACCTCCCACGGACATATCTTTCGGCCCCCTTTCACCTTTGAACTCAGGCCGCCTCGCTAACTTGGACCTCCCAAGGACTCTCCTGCTTTCAAATCGCATATGTAAGATCACATTCCCCTTCGTAAAACCACCGACTTCTACCAATGAACTTTCTTGTTAAATCCCCTGGTTCAATAATATTTTTCTTAATCCTAATCCCTCTAGCGAGATCTTAGTAAACTATTTATTCTTTCACGAGGCTCTTGGGCTAAGGAGCCCTCAGAGCCGTTCCAAACTCCAAACCCTCAACAACCTCATGATGTAACTACTCACCTACTGAAATAATAAAGAATTGTTGTGGAATCTGCATTACACTCAATATCAATGGATCATTCTCTCCGGTTGCCTTATACCACTCTTGCCACTCTCGTCACGACTGCAGGCTTATAAGATCTGTTATGACATATACTATATATGTCATAACAGATATTGGTTGTTTTAGGGTTCGCAAGGGCCATATAAGGCCTATTGGCTATTTAAAGGTTGGTTAGTTGTTTTGGGTTTTATGGCGCAAGATCTAGAAAAGGATAAGCTACGCCAAATGCAAGATAAAAATAGATTTCAAGATATAATTATCACCAGACCAAAATTAAAAGCATGATGAATGAGTAATTAATTTGTATTAAATATGCATTAAAGAAGATAATAGTTTTAAATGAGATAATACGTTGTCTCCAGCAACGCGATGTACAATATACACTGCTGGCCACCGTAAATGCAACACCCTGAAGGAAGCATGCAAATAATATGAAATTTACAACATGCATTAGCGGAGGTGAGATATGCAAATGATTAGAATTTCAGCGCAGACGCACATCACGCGCGCCTGTGGCGCCACTTCAAAGCGCTATTTAAGGCTTGGAGATTTCGACGATTTCAAGTACGGCAATTGTGTTTTTCTTGTGGTTTTTTCAAAAAAACGATCAATTATGCCTCGTAGAAAACAGCGATCATCTTTTGATCAAGTATCCGAGTTCGCCAGAGGAAGGATAGTGGCCTACCGAGATTGTGGATTATCTTTCAGGGAAATCGGTAGTCGTGTTGGACGAAACCAAACAACTGTAATGCGGATATGTGATCGTTGGATGCAGGAGGGTACGACGGACCGACGTGTTCGATCGCATCCACCTCAGTGCACCACTTCACGTGATGACAGGCATATTGTGCGTATGGCAGTGACGGATCGCTCAGCCACATCACGAACCATAGCACAGCACATTCAGTGTGTACCGCATCATCCAGTGTCTGCGCGTACCATTCGACGCCGTTTACAGCAGAGTGGTCTGTCCGCAAGACGTCCATTGCTTCGTCTACCCTTGACGCAGAACCACAGACGTTTCCGCCGCCAATGGTGCGATGAAAGAAGGATGTGGACGGCAGAATGGAATGAAATTGTCTTTACTGACGAGTCACGCTTCTGTCTGCAACACCACGATGGTCGGATTCGAGTCTGGAGACACTGTGGAGAGAGGATGCTGAACAGCTGCGTTATGCACCGCCACACTGGTCCTGCACCGGGTATTATGGTATGGGGCGGTATTGGATATCACTCTCGCACTCCTCTAGTACGCATTGCCGGTACTTTAAACAGCCAGCGCTACATCTCCGAGGTGTTGGAGCCAGTTGTCCTTCCTTACCTTCAGGGCTTGCCCATAGCCATATTTCAACAGGATAATGCGCGACCACACGTGGCACGCATTGCCCAAGGATTCTTCGTCAATCGCCAGATTGAATTGCTTCCCTGGCCAGCTCGCTCTCCGGATCTTTCGCCGATAGAAAACATGTGGTCCATGGTTGCTCAACGATTGACCCAGAATACATCCCCAGCTGCCACACCAGATCAACTTTGGCAACGTGTGGAAGCTGCTTGGTCTGCTGTACCCCAAGAACACATCCAAAGTCTCTTTGAATCAATGCCGAGGCGTGTGGCAGCGGTGATCTCCAACAATGGCGGCTACTCTGGCTACTGATTTTAGCAGGAACCACACTTCACAGAAGTCTATAAATTTAATCATTTGATACTTGGTCAACATGTTATCTACAAAATAAATTTTGTTGTGATATCTCTTGTCTTTCTTGGTGTTGCAATTTGGGTGGCCAGCAGTGTATAAATGATGCAGTGAATATTTACACTGCATCATTTATATATTGTACATCGCGCAGTAAATAAATAAATAAATAAATAAATATATGTATGTAATGTATGTAATGTATGTAATGTATGTATGTATGTATGTATGTATGTATGTATGTATATAGCTATTTTCGGAAACAAAGAAACTTCCTGTCAAAACCTTTATGGTTCCGATTTGTATTCAAATCTTCTGGAAGGTGAAATCGAATGACCTCGTCTTCTATTACTGTGCTGATTTCACGCCACTTAGATGAGGGTACAGTTAGACCACCTCATGATAAATGCTCCACCCACGTTTGCTGTTATAGAGGATCTTTCGTTTTATAACTG
The DNA here is from genome assembly GCA_933210815.1 of Meta bourneti. Classification (NCBI taxonomy): domain Eukaryota; kingdom Metazoa; phylum Arthropoda; class Arachnida; order Araneae; family Tetragnathidae; genus Meta; species Meta bourneti. Next base: position 67,449,039 of record OW119928.1, read on the forward strand.
TAAAATCCTTTAAATCGGAGTAATCTTTTTTACATTTCATGAGATTCTCTTAAGCAGAATTTTATTGCTGAAGTAAAATATAATTCATTAGTTATTGCATCTTTCAGTTTCACTTGTGTCGATGTTTTCAGTTGGTGACGCCTTCGAGTTTTGATTTCTGACTTATTCCTGCTTGTCGTAATGTTAGCAGTCATTTGGCATTCCGCTGTCGTTTCTTAACTTATTGTGTTTCGATTATTTTGCAAAATACCGGGGCTTTTACGCAGAATAATCATTACTATTCTGTACAGGGCGTTCAATGGTGTAGGGTGATCATTGAGCACCTTTCTTGATCGCACATGAGAAAAAAGTTTTCCTATGAATTGATTCAATCCATGAGTCAATAGGTAGGAAATAGAATTTCCCCATGGAACTCATGGAACTTTGAGGGAATTAATAGATTGAAGAATCCCCTTTGAAAGAGTTGCATCCCCTTTATCCCGTTGCACCTCATTCCCTATATCAGAAAGAATATTGTGTCTAAAATCTGGATCTGTTCGGGTAAATGCATTTCCGAAACCACTTTTAGAAGATCTTCCAAGTTTAGTTGGAATGCAAATGTTTATTACATCAAACCAGTCGTTTACCAAATTTATGAATTCAGATAAATTCGTGGCATCTTGAGAGACTGAGAAATGTTTCAATACGGTTGCTGTGGCTGACCATACGAACATTTTGTCTGCTCCTTAGCACATTGAATGTCAATCAATTTAAATTTGTGGTAAACTTGCATTGTCATCCAATTGTAATAATTGAAAAGAGGCGATTTTTCAATTTTGACTCCATTTTCGAGTTTAACTACACTCATGCCCAAAATTATCTTTACATGCATAAAATCACGGATTTCTCAGAAACTGTAAACTATAATTTTATAAATTTGTGTGAAATGATACATAGCATCATAACACATAAATGCAAAGGAAAACATTTAAGAGCACTGCATGATATAAAACTGTAGCATGAAACAATAAAAATGACAATAATATGTGACAAGGAGAGTTCAGAAAAAAAGAATAACTCGGAAAAAAATTAAGGTTATGAATTTGATATGGAATGTGATCTCCCCTGACGTGTGCACACATATCACAACGTGTTTTAATGTTGGCAATAACGTTGTTAACCACATTTTGGTGAATTAAGTTCCACTCCTCCAGCAATGCGGTCATCAAGGCATTTATATCTCTAAGAGGAGGATGTCTCCGTGCAACTGCTTTTCCAAGGTAGTCCCATACGTTCTCTATTAGGTTCAGATCAAGAGATTTTGCTGGCCACGGTATACGTCAATAGCTTCACTTTCAAGGAATTCGTCAACGAGGTATGCTCGATGTGGACGAGCATTATCGTCCATAAATAAAAAGTCAGATCCATATGCACCTCTGAAAAGTCTTACATAAGGTTCTAAGACCTCATCCCAATATCTCTGGCCGGTCACAGATCCGCTTCTGAAAACGTGTAGGGGCGTACGTCCATCGATCATTATTCCTCCCCATACCATCACACCTGCACTACCGAAACGTCCAACGGAAGATTTCGCGTTCCTGACTCCCTGCAGATGTAAACACTTTGGAATCAGATGTTAAACTAAACCTCGACTCATCAGTAAAGAGAATATGGGTCCATTGGTGTTCACTCCAGTTCTGATGTTCTTTGAACCAATTAAAGCGATCCCTCTTTTGTTGTGAAGACAGTGAAACACAAACCCTTGGCTTTCTGTCATAAAGGCCTCTTTCATTAAGCTTTCTGCATACAGTTTGCCGTGATACAACAGTTCCAGTGGTGGCTGCAACCTCTGAACTTAACTGCCGAGCAGTAGACTTCCTGTTACGACGGGCAGTTATTGCCAGATATCGATCTTGAGAAGCAGTTATTCGTTTACGACCTTATCCAGGCCTCCTTACAACATTTCCAGAGTTTTGAAATTGTTTCCGTTGCGTAAAGACTGTCTGTCTTGAAATATTTACACATCTTGCTGCTTCCATTGTTGTCTGCCCTGCTTCTAAACGGCCGATAATTCGCCACTTCACAGATTCTTCCAAATGATACTTCGGAGCCATAACAAACCGTTTTGAGTCTTTACACACTGAAATCAAACGCTGTATTGCAGAAATTCTTTCAGATATTCACTTTGCGCAAAGCGCTTGATTCACCGTAACGCTTTGATTTGCATATCAGAAACCGTTTGATCACTTTTGATTGGATAATGCTTGTCTTTCACATTCCCTGCAAAAATGGATTACATCGATTGGATATTTCATGGAATATCATTATTTTTGGGTATGTAAAGATAAATTTGGACATGAGTGTAGTATCAGCAAACCAATTGCGCAGAAGTTTCAATAGATGTGGAGCATCCTGAAAAAGTAGATATTACGACTCTTATCACAGGGATTTTCACATTAATGATTTTCAATCCCCAATTTTTTCCGTGATCTTATATTGCTTCCACTCATCAGACACATGGTACTATGGTAAAGACATTATCGCAAAATTATTTAATAATTGAACATGTGTCTCTTCATTCATTTTAATATAATACGAAAATTGACTGCTTCCAATTTTATATTAATCCTCTAACCATAACAATTTGCATTTGCGAAAACTTACCAGCACTTGATCTGGATTTACACCACTACCAAATTTTGTTTCTCTTCATTTCATCGAATTGAACAGCTAATTTCTTTTTCATGTATGGAGACTTTTATCATCATCATTACATCAGAGGCAAAGCTAGACTTTATGCGACTGGGGCAAATAAGGCTGATGACTCCCTCTGTCCAAACCATTATTTCCTAATGTAAATATTCTTCGAAAATTTATGGTATATAATATGCGAGGTTTCTGAATTCCACTTCGTTTTCTAAGAACCGCTGTTGCACAAGGCAACGGTACCATCTCATTCCAGGCATCGCAAAAGCTTTTAATTGGCTAGAAAAATGAAACATTGTTCATAAAAAAATTCTTTACCGAATCGTACTTGAATTTATACCCCGAAATTCTCATCTGAGTGAAAGTACAATAGTAAGTTTCTTTTATCTAAATGATAGTACATAATTAAATTCTCATGAATGAGTTTATCAAATCCTTATCTGAATGATAGATTTTATTCAGATATAACTTCCAGATACAAAATGAAGATTGAAACATGGCTGATAGGCCAAATTAGGTAACCATGTCTTTGATAATATTGGAGTGATGATGGAGTACTTTTCTCCGAAGCGGCCTTAATCTCCGGTATTGAAAATAGGAAGCCTTGAAAATGGGTAAGTAGGTATTTTAATTAACGTCGCACTGGAGCAACACAATGTGCTATTGGTGACGGTCCGGGATCAATCTCAAAGGGAAAGATCCGAGGACGACACGTAATTTTGAACCACGGTCAGATGACGAGGTCACACCTGAGCTGGCACCCCACTCTCCGAACTTCCCCACCACGCCAACGTGAGGACATTTGAGGCCACGGCGGATTTAACGTGCACCAGCCCCCTTTGTACCTTTGTACACGACGGTCTTTGATTGGATCCGAACTCGCAACCCTCCGGGTGCTAATCCGTTACTCTTCCAACCGGGCTACCGCCGCTCAGATATTAATAGGAAAATTTTTTAAAGTGCATAAGTAGATAATAATAGGAGTTTAATTACTAATTTTTTTACATGCAATTCAAGGGGTGAGTAGTTGAATTAATGTGGCACTGGAGAAACACAACGGGCCATTGGCGAAGGATCAATCCCGAAGGGAAAGATCAAGAACAACAGGTGTTTTTGAGACGACGATGTCAACACCTGAGCTGACCATCCCACTCTCCAAACTTCCACCCCACGCCAATGTGAGGACATTTGAGGTCATGACAGATTTAACATGCACCAGCCCCCTTTGTACACGATGGTTTCTGGTTGGATTCAAACTCGCAACCCTTCGGTTTCTAGACCTTTACTCTTCCAACCGGGCTACCGTAGCCTTGAGGGTATAGGGGAATGGACAGCCTGTTAACGTTTCATTGACCTTGGTCAGCACCTAGCATGGCAGAACGTATTTGTTTGCTATCTGTTTTTTTCCTCCTTGTTACAAATAAATTGATTTTGTTTAAGTTTTCAAAACGCTTAATGTCTGATTCTCAGGACCTGTCTTTCACATTTTGAAGGCAACAATGAGATCAAAATGTGGTTGATTTCGGATTTTTATGGCGCAAGGAACATATTTAGCCATTTACTGCCCCAGACACAAGTTATCCAATATCAAGTACAGTGGACTCCCTCTTAACCGGCCACTTCGGGACCGGACCCAGCCCGGATAACGATTTGGCCGGTTAAACCGTCCTTCCCTTAATAGCATTGAAATACACTCCCGAAATCGTTTTTATTAGAATAAAACTAAGTATATATCCTAATTTATTGTAATATGATATATATAATTAAGAAAACTTAACCTGGAAGAACTTCCTTTGTTGGAAAAATCTAAACACCTGTTACTGTAGGCTACTGTATTTACAGTACATAATTGGTCACTGGCGACCGGTTAAAGCGGAGGCTGGTTAAAAGGTGGCCGGTTAAGAGGAAGTCCACTGGTAATAGACGTATACACAAAATGAAAACTATAATAGAAGAGAGAAATACACCCAGGGAAGAATTGCAGACAGGAATCGAACCTGCGCCGCCTACAATTCGCAGGTTGCTAGCACAGTGGGCATACCCACTGAGCCCTCAAAACATGAACGACTGAGGTCCTGAGAATCAGGCAATAAGTTATTTGAAAACTTAAACAAAATCAATTTATTTGCAAGGAGAAAAAAATAACAATCATACGTCCTTCCACGCTAGGTGCGGACGAACAAGTGGTTGAAAAAGCTGGAATATGAAGGGGTGGTTGAAGACTGGACTGGGCATATCACTTACGGAGCACCCACTGCGCGAAGCAGCTTATTTCATCATAAAAAGTGTATCATAAATTAAAATGCTTAAATTAAAAGTTTAAATTAATAAAACTATGATAAAGAGGACTGGAGAACAAAGTTAATCCGCGGTTCAAAAGTTTATTCCACCTCCGAGTCAGGACAGCAGCTCAGTTGGTCACCCTCCCAAGTACTGACCCCTCAGGAGCACATCTTCTATAGGTGTGTACTGGCATCACAACCCCAGTGATCTTTTCTCCCCTTCATTTTTACTCTCACCTACCCTTCTGCTTTTTGCCTTTTCCTTCATCCTTCATTGTGTTGTCTGTCTTGTGATTGAATCATAACCCGAAAACAACCAACCCAAATACTGACCGCGACAGAAGGTGCTTAGCTTTTGGTGATCCGATTGGGTAAGGAGGTGGTTGGGGGACCAGTTCAACACTAAAACAGGCTAAAAATCAAAAGTGGGGAATTAGCCAAATATAGATATCGTATTTGGTGACCATAGTGTCAGCTGGAGATATCGCCGTCGCGGGCGTAGACATAACTTTTGAGTATTTCTCTCTTCTCTGTGTCAGTTGCCCATTTCTCGATGTTGTCTTGTGTTATTATGGCCACTTAGCAGCTTAGTCTATTACGCAGATTTGTCTATTATGGCCCTTGCGCCATGAAACCCAACGAACAAGTTTCCCCAAGTCAGAGCTAATGTCAACAATAGTAACAAGTGTAAGTATGCAAGTGTTACAACATCAAAGTGTACAAAGCAACAACAATAGTATGCAAGTATTTCTCTCTTCTGTGTCAGTTGCCCATTTCTCGATGTTGTCTTGTGTTATTATGGCCGCTTAGCAGCTTAGTCTATTACGCAGATTTGTCTATTATGGCCCTTGCGCCATGAAACCTAACGAACAAGTTTCCCCAAGTCAGAGCTAATGTCAACAATAGTAACAAGTGTAAGTATGCAAGTGTTATAACATCAAAGTGTACAAAGCAACAATAGTAACAAGTGCAAGTATGCAAGTGTTACAACATCAAAGTGTACAAAGCAACAACAATAGTATGCAAGTATTTCTCTCTTCTGTGTCAGTTGCCCATTTCTCGATGTTGTCTTGTGTTATTATGGCCGCTTAGCAGCTTAGTCTATTACGCAGATTTGTCTATTATGGCCCTTGCGCCATGAAACCCAACGAACAAGTTTCCCCAAGTCAGAGCTAATGTCAACAATAGTAACAAGTGTAAGTATGCAAGTGTTACAACATCAAAGTGTACAAAGCAACAATAGTAACAAGTGCAAGTATGCAAGTGTTACAACATCAAAGTGTACAAAGCAACAACAATAGTATGCAAGTATTTCTCTCTTCTGTGTCAGTTGCCCATTTCTCGATGTTGTCTTGTGTTATTATGGCCGCTTAGCAGCTTAGTCTATTACGCAGATTTGTCTATTATGGCCCTTGCGCCATGAAACCCAACGAACAAGTTTCCCCAAGTCAGAGCTAATGTCAACAATAGTAACAAGTGTAAGTATGCAAGTGTTACAACATCAAAGTGTACAAAGCAACAACAATAGTATGCAAGTATTTCTCTCTTCTGTGTCAGTTGCCCATTTCTCGATGTTGTCTTGTGTTATTATGGCCGCTTAGCAGCTTAGTCTATTACGCAGATTTGTCTATTATGGCCCTTGCGCCATGAAACCCAACGAACAAGTTTCCCCAAGTCAGAGCTAATGCCAACAATAGTAACAAGTGCACCGAGAGAAAAATATTTATCTCACGCGGGAGATCTAAGTCAGAAAGAATAACCCCGCCAAACTGGCAAACGAAATGGAAAAAAAACAGCATCATTTCCGGCAACCCTTCCATCTGATAAAAAGCACCCGACTTCCCGCTTCCAGTTTAAAACTCGAGTTGCAGTTTGACCACCAACCATGGGGTGGCTCGAGTTGGCGTGCTCCCTGCTCATCTGCTCCGTGCTGGCTGGGGCGGCGAAGGTCCCCTCACGCCCCTGCTTCCGACCGCCGCAGATAGACGCGACCGTCTACAACTTCACTGTGCCGGACCTGTTACTTACCCGGAACATCAGCCTGTCCGAATACGAGGGTCGGATCCTGCTGCTGGTCAATGTAGCGACCTACTGAGGGTTCACCTGGCACTACTCCCAATTGAATGCACTAAAGTCCACCTTCAAAGACTCTGGATTCGAGATCGTGGGGTTCCCTTGCAACCAGTTCGCACAAGTGAGTGGAATTTTTTTTCTATAAGAAAAGTTGGAACCCAAATTTTCAAATCGGATTCAAGTTTGTTTCAGAGGCGGATTAAGCTTCCAAAATTTACCGTTAAATTTTTTTGAATAGTTTTCGAAATTTTGTAAGTAAAGATTTTCTTAATTTTTAATTTAATATTTTGATTAAAATAAATGATAACATAAAACATAATATATATATATATAATTTTTAATTATCTATTTTACTAACTGATTAAAAGGGGTTAGATTGTTCACTATTTGATTTGATATTTTTTGTGTACCATCAACATACCTGAGATGACGAACTTTCGAGTGGCTCAGTAAGTTTGTCCACTGTGCTAGCAACCTGCGAGTTCTAGGCGGCGCAGGTTCGACTCCACCTTGGGTGTATTTTTCTCTTGTCATTAAAGCTGTTTGTCTTGTACTTGGCCAAATATTGCCCTTGCGCCTTAAAACTCAACGAACCTTACGCTGATTAAATTGGCTCTAGTGTGTACTTGATTTTTTTGCATTTAAATTATTTCGAGCAATGTTCGAGCTCTGGGTTTTAAATGCATCCTTAATCCCTCATAATTATGAGAATAGAACATGAGCAGAGATTTTTCTCGTCTTGTCCAATCCTTTCCCATTCAAACAGTCGCCTAGAACAGGTGGATTCTTTGTTTTAGCCACCGATCAGAATGAAATGAGCCATTAGTTAACGGCTATTTTGGTATGTTCACACCTGTCCACGATTTTCTACTTATTCCCTAGTTTGTAGGATTTTGTAATTGTTTTGATTGTGATGAAGTAATGCTGAGCAGGATAACACCGATCGAAGGGTCAGGAAAAGCAGAAAGATTGTATGATTGCGTGCATGTCCATAATTTAACGACGATTTGTTAGCGGATCCTTGAGATCAAGCATACAAGTCGTAATGTGTATTTCAATCTCCAATCAATCGCCAGATTTTAACCATCATCATCGAAACTTATTTGTCAGTCCAATCTTAAACTTGCAAGATTTGGTAGGAGAAAATCCCCATCCAAATCTACTTAAATTTTTATACATTGGCTTTTTATACTTCATATAAATGTTTTTGCCTATACCTTTTAAACCACACATTTCATCTGCTGTCACTATTACCATCGATATAAAACCCATTTTTACCCTCTTTAAAGTAATATTTTAATCTTACTTTTTCATTCTATTTTAATCTTAGTTGACATTTCATATCTACTTTTATTATTGATCTGACTACTATAAATATTTTAACTCTTATTAGATTGCATTGTATCTTGTGTTTGGCGCAACCTACCTTTTTTTGGATCTAAATCCAAAAAACCGAAACCAACCCAATTGAGAGGAAGTAAAACCCCAGCTGTTTCACAAATAGGTGTTTTCGGAACTTTATTTTCTTAAAACATTATTACCACTATTATCGGTATATTACCACTATTATCGATGATATTTATGTAAAAAATATATTGGGTCCCAGGTGTTCTGGCCCCTATGATTCAGATCCTGTCTCCTGAAGTTAAACAAGGGGCCTTTGTGGCTCAGTGGGTTTCCCACTGCGCTAGCAACGTTCGAGTTGTAAGCGGTGCCGGTTCGATTCCTGATGGGTACATTCCTCCCTGGGTGTATTTCTCTCTTCTGTGTCAGTAAAAACCTTCCTTGTGTGTATGTCTATTAGTTGATATTGTGTCTTATGTCTGGCGCAACATGGACAAATATGGCTCTTGCGCCATAAAACCCGAAAACCAAATCAACTCCGTGTGTTTTTTATCTTATCTGTCAGTAAAACCTACCTTGTGTGTATCTATTACTTGACGTTGTCTCTTGTATTTTGCACAACATGGCTAAATATGGCCCTTGCGCCATAAAATCCAACTAGTCTGGTTTGAATCCCACCATGAGGAAGAACCCACCATGAGTTCTTCATCCCCCGTGGTGACAAATGATTCACATTTCCGCCATTATAGAGTCCTGATGACTAACGTTCAACTGACCGGGCATTGGAAGAAGAAAACACTTGATTGATAGAAAGACTGGAAAAACGGATGGAATGGCCGAACTGTCTGCTTTATCAATACTTTATCTGGTTTGGAGAGGGGTGCCAGCTCAGGTACGACCTCGTCTGACCTTGGTTCAAAATTACGTGGTGTTGTCTTCAGTCAGATCTTTCCCTTCGGGTTTGGCCCCAGACCGTCGCTAATATCCCGTTGTGTTGCTCCAGTGTGACGTTAATTGAAAAAATACCCGTGGATTGAAAAACACCATACACTTTGTACATATTTGTATCGGCAGTGTCCCAAAATAGTGACTTAAATAACGAAGAAATATAAGGCCGAATAAAACTGATAAAAATGCCGAATAGGACCAATAGAAGGTCCAGTCGATTCGATAGATGCCCAGGCCGTCGCGTTTCTCCTTGTTTTTGAATGATGGGAATACAATTTAAACCAAAATCTTCGGTTAATCTCCAAGTAAGCCGGTCCATTCGACTCCTCAGCTATGGGATCATGTACAATTTTCCGCATCTTTCACACAGCTAGCAGGGGCTCCGTGGATTTGCCCACTGCTCTAGCAACCTGCGAGCTGGCGGAGCAGGTTCAGCTCCTGTAACTCTTACCCTGAGTGTATTTCATCCTTCCGTTTCCGCAAAAGTAGGCTTGGGTGTTTATGTCCATTACTCGACTTTGTCTTGCATGGTCAAATATGGCCCTGCTTTCTACTCTTTCAAATGGTACTTCATTTTCAGTTCAATTCCTATAAGTTTTAAAAATACTAACCTGAAACAAATAATAGACCAAATTGAATAAAGTCGAAACTTGATTTTCTAGACGTTTTCTAGCTTCAGGTAAAGTAGTTCCTCCAAGTATACTGTAAGTGTCTAATGAGTGAAAAAAATGTTCCAGCACATTCCGGTATCTTATGGATTTCTCAGAACATAGATCCGAAAATGGCAATTTACTAATTTCTGACTGTTAATTACTGACTTCTTATCTGTTTTAATATACAGGTTCTTAAGCTGAGGGTCGCAGTAGCTTTTGGAGATAGGCGGTTAATTAATGTAGCACTGGATCAACATAGTGGGCTATTGGCGACGGTCCGGGATCAATCCCGAAGGGAAAGATCAAGGACAACGCCTCGTAATTTTGAACCATGGTCAGATGACGAGCTAACACCTGAACTGGCACCCACTCTCCAAACTTCCACACCACGTCAACGTGAGGACATTTATGGACACAAGAGATTTAACGTGCACAAGACCCCTTGTACACGAAGGTCTTTGGCTGAACCGAGTTTCAAACTGGCAACCCTCCGGTTGCTAATTCGTTGCTCTTCCAACTGGGCTACAGCGAACCTGATTTTTATGATGTATATTAAGAACATTACGCCTTGATAGAAAATTATTGATACTCACTGGACTGGTGCCATTGTCATCACTGATGCAAAACATGGTTGCGGTACCAAAAACTCTTCCATGGTTTTTTAATTGAAGGAATATTTGTAACAATTTTTCTGAAACAAGAAACTTCATAGACGGTCATTTCCTTGTCACTCCTAGTTGGTCTTCAACCCAGAAGTCTACTCCGTCTAGCAAAAATTGAACATAGGGTGACAAACCAACTACTTTTCGCATCCCTTGCTAATGCCACTGCTGAAACTGTTTCAGCCTAAGTACCTATTTTATGATGTCACGTCCCACATAGGAAGCCAAAGAACTCCATTTCTTCAGTAAAATCCATATCCCTCACGCATATTGCAGTTTCTGAATGTCATCAAGAAAAGACCTGAAATTCGGAAAAAAAAAACAATTTACACTAATATTTAGAGAATTCGTAATTCAACAAACTTGATACGAGAAAGAACCTGTCTATTCGCCATTCCATAGATCTAGCAAAAATAAAACCATAGTTTATCATGAAAGATTTAGTGCATGAATTAAAAAAATTTAATTGAAAAACCTAGTATGGTTATTTGGGAATCATTAGTTGGAATTTCCGCTGACACATCTAGGAAGGTTCAAGATATGCTATTTCAAGGTCCGTATGGTGAATACTGAAATTAGTACTTCACACAAAAATGGTAGAATGGAAATAAATATAAACTCCTCAATATTGAATTAGTCAAGTTCTAAATTGAAAATTTATCTTGTTGCTTTATCATGGGAAGACTTTACTCTCATCTATTTCACGCTCTTTTGTCGGAAAAATACAATTTCTAAGCGAGTGTCTTTGAGTAATTTGTTTGCCGGCTAGGAAAACCTAATGTTAGGGCGTAACTTCCTTGAGAAAAGGTTCCTATGGGAAGAAGTAGGTTTAATCTCATTACCATTGACTTTCTCATTTATAAAGCGGGGGTGGGCAACCTATTTTTTCAGTGTAATTACACGTATAACGAATAGAAGTGGCACCACACCTGTGAGCTGGGAAATTAGGATAACGTTTTAAAATGCCACACTGAACAAGTCTATTCAAAACACGTATTTCTGACGTAGCTTCGATTCCTGTAACTTATTCTGAGTGTAAATACACCCAGGGTAAGTTACAGGAATTGTAAATACACCCAGGGCCCTTTTCTGTCGGCAAATGAGAGGATTAGCAACCAGAGGGGTGCGAGTTCGAAGCTCAATCCAACCTGGAGGTTGTGAGGGCTGCTGCACATTAAATCAGTCGTGACCTAAAATATCCTCGCATTGGCGTGGTGTTGAAATTTTGGAAGGGTGCCAGCTGAGGTGTTGACCTCGTCATCCGACCGTGATTCATTCCTGAGGGGCACGTGTTTAGGTGTGTACGGACGAACCCGAGATACCCTAGTGATCTTTTCCCATGGGGTTTACTGTCTGGTAAACATGGATCCAGGATGCCCAAGCGATCTTTCTCCTTTCTTTTCACAATTACTTGACGTTGTCTTGCTTTGGCGCAGCTTGGTCAAATATGCCCCTTGAACCATAAAAACCAAAACCAACCGACCGTAGTTCAAAATGACGAGGTGTTGACCTCGGATCTTTCCCTTCGGATTGATCCAGGACCCTCGCCAACCCGTTGTTGCACGAATGCGACATAGATTCACCTGTCTACCTATGTCAGTCAATTTTTCTTTGTGTGCAAGTTCATTACTTGACGCTGTTTTATACTTGGGGCAACTTGTCCAAATATGGCCCCTTGCGCCATAAAATCCAACCCAACCAACTGACGCATGTTGGCCAATTTGAATATGCAAGACAAGTTAATTCGTTATTTGGCAATCTTTGTTTAGTAGAAACGCTGGTTGAAAGTCAACTCGATGCACATCCAAGCTTCTTCGCCAACAGTGACGGACTGGCTCAGATGATAGGACCGGGAAATATAACCATCTAACGGCCTCGAGTTGGTTGATTTCGGGGTTTTATGGCGCAAGGGCCATATTTGGCCTTGCTGCGCAAGACACGACGTACAATATCAAGTAATAGGCACACAATGAAAGTTTTACTGACACGAGATATACGCCCAGGGAGGAATTCACCTGACAGGAATCGAATCTGCGCCGCCTACAACTCGAAGGATGCTAGTGCAGTGGGCATACCCACGGAGCCACGACGGAGAGAACTTAGAAATGTTGAAAGTAAGACATGGCAATTTTAAGCAGTTTGGGTCGTTTAAACGAGGCTAGGAATTTGGAAACATTAAATCTAGGAAATAACACCGTTAATTAAGATAAATAAATGAACTGTAACTAATATATACCTGTAATTTTATTACACTTAAAGGACAATTTAACTATGGACAGAACTAATACAGATACTGACAAAAAATAAAATGCAAAATACACAATTCCAACAAATGGATTTGGATCAACCATGAGAACTTATATCTTTATCGATAGATTTTGACTCACCGAATTAATTCTACACAGCAAGGATAGTTGCGTTTATCGATTTACGAATTGATTTGATTTTGGGCTGCTTAGGTAATTTAATAACAGATTTTTGTGGCCGATTTCAAGAAACGTTATTCTTTATTTCTTTCTAACATGGATCCTAAATTTTCATGAGTTGATCATCAAATATGAAATCACAAGCGCCATCTAGTGGCTAGATAGACCAAACAAACGCCTTTGTGGTTGCCATCTTGTGAAAAAGATTTTCACTTGCCCCTTTTTTTATCAAATATTAGGGCCGCGGTAGCCCGGTTGGAAGAGTAACGGATTAGCAACCGGAGAATTGCGAGTTCGAATCCAACCGCAGATCGTCGCGTACAAAGGGGAACTGGTGCACATTAAATCTGTCATGGCCTGAAATGTCCTCACGTTGGCGTGGTGTGGACGTTTGGAGAGTGGGGTGCCAGCTCAGGTGCGACCATCTGGCCGTGGTTCGAAATTACGAGACGTTGGCCTTGGATCTTTCACTTCGGGATTGATCCCAGACCGTCGCCAATAGCCTGTTGTGTTGCTCCAATGCGACGTTAATTAAAATACTTACTATCCTCCCTCTTTGTATTGTCTGTCTTGTGATTGGTACAGCTTGGCCAAATATAGCCCTTGCGCTATAAAACATCAAAGCAACCAACCCTGTCACGTCCAACTATTTATATACGGGGTCGCCGTGGCTCGGTGGGTCATGTTTTCCTACTGCGCTAGCCACCTGCGAGTTGTAGGCGGCGCAGCTTTGATTCCTCCCTGGGTGCATTTCTCTTCGGTATCAGTAAAACTTTCCTTGTATTTATGTTCATTTACTTGACGTTGTTTGAAGTAGCATGGCCAAATACGACCCTTGCGCCATAAGACCCAACTAATCAGCTATTTATACTTTTTCTCCTATCGAAACGCTCCTAATCAAACATGAACAAGTACTGGACATGTACTGAACAAGTACAAAATTCTAGTTTTTCTTATCAATTGCATAGATTTAATGAATGTCAGGATGAAACAACTGTTTGGTCGACTTTTGGGAAGAACGGCAATATTTAAACCTTTGCAGTGTGTCAAAGTTCACTTGGCAATCAAAGTTGAATCTCTTAAGGTTAACAAATCATCGGCTTACAAGTGAAAGTAAAAAAAAAAAACAGTTCTGATGAAACGAAGGGAAAAGTCTACTCACTAAGGCGTTTCTCAAGAAATCTGACCCTCACGCAAAGAAAAATTAACTTAGAGGACTTTATACTAGTCTAAAGATCACCACAATCGGTCCAGAAAAGCAATAACAGCCCGAATCTTGAAAGTTTTGACTACCTAGTGTTTCCCTCATAAGCCGACGATTTGAATACAACGTGCTTTCTGCATGCTTTTCTGATATGTGATCGCGCTATGCTTACCTCTAGAAAGCTAATAATTGGCAAAATTTTATGCCGTGTGTACATTTAACAATCCTCCAAATTTTAGGTCGAAGCTTGGCCAAATATGGCCTTTGCCTCATGAAGCCCACTAATCTCCAGAGTTTAACTTTCTAGTGTATACAATAAACTATCGTTTCATACTTTCCGCAAATTCTTGCAAGTTTTTGAATGCAAAATGCAGTGCAAAATAAAGTGCAAAATGTAGATCCGTCCACGTGATAGCATGTTTACTCTTATAGTAAACTGGAATTTGCGATGTTTTTACTTGCATGTGAATCACAACGCTTGAAAACAGCACATTGCACTTGTTCGAGTGATCATACTGATATTAGTGTATAAATACTTATACTCAGCATGAACATTGAACTCCAAGATCAAACTTGGTAGCAGTACTGCCTTTTTAACTGGCACGGTCGATCGTATGAAGGAAGATAGAATCAGCGGCGAATAATCTAGGCCTGTTATCACTAAACTAAGTATTCTAAAATCTCGTTCGTACACTTTCAGCTTTCAGCATCAATTTATCTATATTTAGACTTTCTCTGCGTCGAAGTTACTTTATTTTAGCTTAGTGGTTACATAATGAAAATTGTTTTCGCTTCACGATAGTGCTCACGTTTGATTATATAAGCTTTATTATTTTTCATTAATTTATGTTACTTCTAAAATGAGATAAATAAACTTTCTTCCGGATGTTTTCGTTTACTTTCTTCAGCGTCAAGTTGATAACGTTTCGTAACGTTCATACATGTTTCACGTGGAAAGCTTGAGATGTTATAATACGCGATAGAATATTCCAGCTGTTTCGTATCCTCGTTTTTCGATAACCACCCGCCAATCAACTTTCTATTGAGTTCAAGGATACATCTCTTCAAAGCTCATTTTTCACTGCAAAAAATGAAGTTCTTGTGAATGAATCAAATCTGTAAATAGTCTAAATGATTAAGTTACTCACAAAGGGTTATATAGAGAGAATATTGGCAACTTTTTCCTTTCGATTCCTGTAACTTGCATTGTATTTCTCTTTTCTGTGTAAGTAAAACTTTCTTCATGGTGCGTATTCAGTTGTCTTGCGTTTGGCACAGCTTAGTCAAATATGGCCCTTGCGCCACAACCCCCCCCCCAAAAAAAAAAAAACAGCCAACCCAATAGCGTAACCAAGATTTTATTTCGTATGGAGCCCAAAGTTAAAAGTGGGTTTTCGAATGCAAAGTTAAAATCTTGTTACATTTTAAAAAGGTCTTTGCGTTAGCTTTTGTTACCAAATTTGAGCTTTGGAAAGATTACTGCAAGAGCATAAAGTGACGCATCTGTGTTGAGTCAGCAGAAAAAAGCAATGTTCGTAATCATTGCTTTCATGTTATTAGAACAGTATTAACTACATAATATAATAGTTATGGATTTTCGTAGTCGTTTGGAATCTAAACCTTAGGCCCGGTCTAATTTGGCCTCGCGTAGCCAAACCTAACTTCAGTTATTTTATTCATATAACGTCTTTCGTGCATTTAAGAATTTTATTTGCCGATATTTTTAATATCTGAAACCAAATCTGAATTTTTTCGGGGGACGCTCGTATTCCTAGAGCCCACTGGATATGCCATTGTGCGTACAGATAGAGAAAGCTGAAGAGCCTCCTCTGGATATGCCATTGTGCGTACCGATAGAGAAAGCTGAAGAGCCTCCTCTGGATATGCCATTGTGCGTAACGATAGAGAAAGCTGAAGAGCCTCCTCTGGATATGCCATTGTGCATATCGATAGAGAAAACTGAAGGGCCCTCTGGCTCTATACCTTTGTGCGTACCAATAGAGAAAGCTGAAGAGCCCATCTATGCCACTGCGTACCAATAGAGCTGTTATCAACATTGAAGGGTGTAAATTACTTTAAGAAAATGCTATCGTATATGTATTGGAAGCGAATTTAAATTTATAAAAATTGAACCCCTTTAAACACAACATGGAATCCAGAGGAGCAGTCTGTGCCAGGAGTCAGGTGGTACTCGAATCATCAATTGTAGGCAACAATTCATTAAAAATAATCCAAGTGGAAAGTGGTTATTTTTATCGCCACTTTTCATTTGCATTGTTTTGTAACAAAGATAAGACCGGAATGGGAAGCAGAACTTCCGGCAACAAACACGATGACGATTATTCTTTTGCGTGCAACTGGTTTTGAATAGACAGAAACTTTCTATCTGAATCTGTCCTTATGCGAAACATCCTTTGTTCGGTGCCGATCATAACTATATACTTTTTCCAAGTACGAATTGATAATAAGAATTGAAGATGATTGATAAAAAATAAATTTAATAGTATGCACAATTAAATTCCTAAAATAGAAATGTAATGCTATTGCCAGTTTCACTTTTAGTTAGAAGTTGAACATATTAAAGAGTACACGTGGTTCCATAAGTTCACGGGGCGAATATTTTTCATTACTTCCCACAGGGCCGTGAAGAGAGTATATAGGGGCTCAAGCAACTGCCCTCTTCCTCTGTGAGCTGGCAGTTGTGCCATGGGGTTGATCATGGAATTTGAAACAATTGCATGGTTACATAATATTTAAAAATATAAAGCCTTCTATATGGCACCACAGAATTTCGTTTTTACATCTTTTTGGAAATAAAGGGATCGGGCAAGCTAGTTCAGAGTATAGTTCATTGTATAACCTTGATTTTCTTTTTGCTCCGAACCATTCCGGACACATCGGGCTAAACTGCCAAGCATTGAGGGATCTATTTTGAAGTGGTTCTAATTCCCTCTTTAGAACACGTAACGGTTAAAGTAAATTGGCGAAGAGATTTACTGGGGATTTGGTAAAACTTTCAAATTGCTTTTCGCTACTGAAAATATGGCTTGGCACTATCAGGCCACTCCTACGAATTCAAGTTTCATTGAACCTTGATACACATGAACCTTTTCAGGGCAGTGGGATGTCTGGCGTCTCACCACCTCTGAATATCTATGACTAATGTATATAAGTGTTCTCGGTACGTTAAGGCATAAGTATTTGATATTATGTGTGTTCGGGGTCTAGATAGCGGTAACCAGATAACCACCAGAACTGCCCCCGAACCTGTACTTTTAAGGGATCTAGATAGCGGTACCACTAAGGCCGGATACACTAGTATTTTTACTTAGTATTCGGATATCAAGGAATGCTCTGGTCGATAAGTCTGGTCCCACTTCCCCTTAAAGATCAACATTTCCGTGCGTATTTATATAAAGTGAGGTCTATCCACAGAAAGTCTTTTTCAAAAAACATTTTTTATCACAGTGCCTTTTATATAAAAGGTTAATGTTCTTTACCCCTCCTGGTGGTTGTCTTGATGAGGTATTTTGTCTCGTTCGTTAAGAAGAAACCAAATTTTGATGGATGAGATATCTCTTCATAAGAAAACTGACCTGAGATATCTTGATTTCATTATTTCATCATCAAATCACGATCTCATCAAAATCGGGAACATCTTGATGACGAGATATCTCGTCATTAGCAAAATTTGTCCGATCTTGATGGACGAGATATCTCGTCGAAACCACTTGGAGGGGGTTAAAGAATGTATGAAGTGTTGAAAAACTCTTGGTCTAACAGGCTTTTCTTTATAGCAAGAACCTGGCGGTACCGGTGAAGAAATCTTGAACGGCATCAAGCATGTGAGGCCGGGAAAGGGATTCACCCCCAACTTCGAACTTTCCTCGAAAATAGAAGTCAACGGAGCGAACGAACACCCTCTTTTTCTTTTCGTGAAGGTAAGATTGTTCAGTTCTGTGTATTTCCAATACACTAATATTTCTTGAGTAAAAGTTGTCTATTTTATTTTGGACCTATGTTCTTATTAAGTATGTTCGTTACTGCCTGATGCAGTTTTGCTCGCACCCATCCACATTTTATCTAACACAGTTCAACCCCTTTTAACGTTTTACAAAGATTTGGTTCTTAAATTCCCATTAAACTAGTTCCTCGTCTAATTTAAAGTTTTTACAACAAATCGCCTATCATTTTTCGTGTAGGAAGCATTTCATTCCTTCATTTACGTTTTTCAAGTCTGAATGATTTTAACTGTCAGTTTTATGGAGTTTTCTAAATTTTTAGACTACTGTTTTATTACTTTGGCTGTATGATTTTTAACACTTTTTATTGGACTTATATTTAAACTTGCATTTGGCGCAACTTGTTCGTAAAAGACCTTGCGCTATAAAACCCGAACCAGCATTCTTGCTCCTAAAACATTGCTTTATGAACGAGCTAAATATAGGTAGAGGTAGTGTTACTGCGGTGACACGTGTTTCTTGTACATATTGTGAGCGTGAGGTTAGTTGGCTTGTTTTTCTAATACGATTTCAGCACTTAGCCAATGAAAAGCTCGAAGAATGAATTCCAAAATTATCTGTTTGTTGACCGGTAAACACCAATTAAATTAAACGTCAAATTTCCAAACCGGCGATAAAATACATTTTAAGGTAACCCGATATGTATCATGCTGCGAGAGCATTTGGACAGAAGTAAAATCTTCGCACTGTCTGATTTGTTTACACTGAATTCAAACTTTTTACGGTTCTTAATGATCTTAACATGCGGTTTTGGTCGTAAATTTTTCGAATGGGTTCATCGTTGATTAATTTTCAGATTCGTGAACTTTCGATCAACCGTAAGAAATAAAACCTCTTGAGAAATCACTACAATAACTTGGCCAATAGCTCATTGTGTTGCTTCTATGCGACGTCAATTACCATTACCACTAAAATAACTTGAATTTTCTCAACATTTCTCTTGTGCAAATGTTCATCAATTTCAGTCACGAACAAAGTTTATCACTATTAGTTGGGATCTGGAACTTAGTGGATTTGGTGATTATGATCTACTAGATACTTAAAATCATATTTCCTCGAATAAAGCTCGTCACTAAAAATTATCTAACTGCTTTATAAGTAGAAGACAACAGTGGCGGCGTCAACTTGGTGAAATTCTTGGGGAAGGAAATATGTAATCCGGCTGAAGCAAGTTGGCATTTGATCACTTGGTTTTGAGTGACTCGTTAAATTAAGGTATGTTACCGTAAAAGCTCGAAAGCCGTTAATGTGCACATTACCTAGGTAATCTGCAGATTAGCTGATCTGTTCCGTTAAAGTGTGGAATCATCTACAAAATAAGTTTTCCGCACTTTACCTAGGTAATGTTTACATTAACGGCTTTGGAATCGTTAAAGTGCAAACGTTTATTTCTCTAATTTCCTTTCCCACCTTCTTCCTTACTTTTCAACTATTCCGTTGATTGATTTTATCAACTTGATTCTTAAGATATCGAAAAATAAATAACATGTTTCAAGAATTGTCAGTATATTTTATTTACATCTGATTATTATACGAAATTATAACTTATGGGATAAAAGTAGCGTGTTTTTCAATTAGTAGTACCTAGTATTACAGAGTTTCTCTGAGTATTAATTTAAGACAAAAACGTTGCTGTTCGAGCAAAGATATTTTTACTTTAACGAGTACCTAGTAGGTAACGTGCAGATTGCCTAGGTAATCTGCAGATTGATTTCCGTACTTTTTAACGGTAACATCTATGTTAAACAAAACGATACGTTCCCACTGTTAGTGACTTTAGCGGGATTTCTAACTCAGAGTTTATCGTTCGCTGCCGGAAGCAATGATTGCGAGTTGCGGCGAAATAATCACCAGGCTGCCAAAATACATGATTTCGGCGTATGGCATCCCTTGTTACTGGCGAGTTGAATTAATCAACTTTCTACAAATGGTCTTTCCCAAGGTTATCGGGGCCGTTGTTGCTCACTTGAAAGAGCAACGGATTAGCAACCGGATGGTTGCGAGTTCGAACTCGGTCCAGCCAGACTCGTGTACGGGGGGCTGGTTCTCGTTAAATCTGTCGTGGGTCCTCACGTTGGCTTGGTGTGGAAGTTTGGAGAGTGAGGTGTCAGCTCGGGTGTGCTCGTCTGACTGATTCAAAATTACGAGGCATAGTGGATCTTTCCCTTCGGGATTGATTGCCTATACGACCGAATGAGTGAAGTCGAGTGATCTTGCATTTGTGGCTACCTATATTTCTGATACTGTCCACTTATGTTCAAGGGACCTGACCCCAGCCATGAGTATTGGGGGACCCAAGGGGTTTTCGTGTCTCAGAATTGGCTCCCCTGTATGCTGTTATTTGAGGTAGTCGACGAACATGTCAGTAGCGATAGTTTCCTCAATGCAGTTGTTTTTCTGGTTCATGGAGATCGGCATGGCTCAGTGGGTTTGCTACTACGCTATCAACCTGCAAATTGTAGGCGGTGCAGGTCCGATTCCTCCCTGAACGTATTTCTCTCTTCTGTGTCAGTAAATCTTTCCTTGAGTTTATGTCCATTTACTTGATGTTGCTTCTCCAAATATGACGCATCCCATAAAACCTCAGCCAACTACTCAAATCTTAAAAGTTAAAACCTAACCCGTGATCATTATCTACATGGTAATGAAGCATTTTCTGCTAATTTCCCATTCGGACCATTGATCTTCACGGACGAATGATATCAGGATTGGTTGCGTATTGTGATTCCGCTACCTAATCAAATACGGCCCTTGCGCCATAAAAACCCCAAATCAAACCGCTACCTAATCGTTGAGTAAATGTTTATAGTTGAAGGAAGGGCAGAAACACAAATTAAAGAATGGACGAATCAGGTTTAAGGTAAACAAATCGTACGAAAGTAAAGGCCTGTTGAGAGGCAATTTATTTATCTTAATTAAAGACGGATTTTCAGGTTAGAATTTTCAACTGGCGGGAATAAATTAGTTAAATTCAGCGTTAGGCTAACAAACACGGTGAAAATGTCTCTTAAATTAATATTGAAGATTTCCCAGGGGTGTAATATGCTTTTAACCTCCGGGGATTCGCACGTATATCCGTTCAGCAACCAGTAGTCTTCCTTGCCGACTTCCAACCAATTTTGACCTTATTAATAGAATCTGTCCCAAGATTCTTTCAACCAATCGATGTGGTTATTTAGTCATTATGTGTGTTGTGGTGTAAAGCAATGTGTCTTGAGAAAAGCTTTGGTCTTTCTGACCACGTCCGACGCTTGTCAACCCTTTGGTTATGGACTGGAAATGATCACTAATTGCTTACTGCAATTCTGTGTGTATTCATATTTAACCCTCAGTGTCACGAGATTTCTGAGTAATGTAAAGACTTGCGGAAAGGTCAGACTAAAATTATAATTATGGTGCGACTTGTCGTTTGAGCGAAAGTTTAGCTACTACTATGTTGCATTGGATTTCCTTTCATTCAAGTGACGGTGTTTATAAAAACCATCTCTTTGTTTTGTAGTCTCTAAAAAAACATCTGCGGTTTTTAGAAAACGAGTTTTCATTTCGTTCTCCGTTCTTTTAAAAGATACCTGCCATTGTTCTGGTTTCATTGTTTTCGATGAAACCTTGATTGATAGCATAAGGGCTTTCACTTTGCTCTTGTTTTTTTTTTCCTGGTTTCCTTATTTGTATCAGATGACCTCACGAGTCATGGGTTGTGAAGTTAACAAAAAGAGAACCTAAATGATCGGCTTGATCGGCTTGAAATGAAGTGACATTTATTGCGCCTGAGCTAGCTTTTCTTTTTTGACTTGAATACGTCTTTAAATTCGGTCAGGTGTAGGAGGTATCTACGAAAACAAGTGACCAAAAATGGAAAGATTTGTCACATTATCTCGCAAACGAAAAATGGTAATCTTACGATGTAAGTTTTGTAGATGTGATTTATGTCCGTATATAAAATTATAGGTAGTTAGGATGTGTAGAGGTTGGGAGAGGGGGTAGAAGGTTACACGTGAACACTAAAAATGACGAAGCCGGCGGCATTTGGTTAGCGTAACTTAAGATTGCTAAGAGATAGGACGTTGAAATTTGTGTCGATTTGCAGATAATAACAGGCACAATATTAATTAGAAATAAATAACCGATAAGATATAAACTTTTTAAAGCTATAAGCCGATACGTGTGCTGAGTTGAAGAACGTTTTAGTAATACCCGGAAAAAAATTGTAAAGGAAATACGAACAGGAATGTAAGAAACGTATATCATTGGAAAGAAAAATCTAATAGGAATCGAAAGCCCAAATTCACTAATTCCGAGTGATGCAGATTGTATAGAAAGCGTTAGAAACCTAGCGTGTCAACGCCGGCGCTAGTAATTCAAGTGCGCCGCTGCGTGAACAAATACGTCGATATTGACTTGAAATTATGACTTCGAAAGATTCTATCATGTATCTTACTTCTATCATCGGACTTTGATAAATAAAATTATACCACCAC
This sequence comes from Meta bourneti, assembly GCA_933210815.1. Classification (NCBI taxonomy): domain Eukaryota; kingdom Metazoa; phylum Arthropoda; class Arachnida; order Araneae; family Tetragnathidae; genus Meta; species Meta bourneti. The sequence continues at coordinate 67,471,816 of OW119928.1, forward strand.
TTAACCAAGTGGTGATATAATTACATCTTACCCTTGCTTTAATAACACAAGGATGGATTCACGCCTTAAACAATTGCTGTTCTGTCCCCGTACACTACCCACCTCACTTTTATGTATGAAATAAATCATAACTTTGAAACCAAGAGACTTTACAATCCTATTTTCAGTCTTACAAGTTGAAACATTTTTTGGTTTGTCCCTCTACTGTCATCTTTTGCTACAGGAGAACTATTTAGACCAGGATTCGGGGATTAATTTGGTTACGAACATCTAAGGTCTAACCCGCTAAACACTGGGTCTCCAGACCAGCAAAACAGTGACCACCGTTGATAAAATTACCGGATCAAGTCAGTCGGTACTTGATAGAATCAAATTCGGTAAAGATGCATTGTATTTTCAATTTCATGACCGATTTGGTGCCAATTCTGGTAACCCGCTTTTATATTTTATAGCTTTCTGTGTGGCAACACTTTAAAATTAGAGCAAAACATTCCCCGCTATGCATCTCAACCTCAATCTCGGGAGCTGATTCAAATCAATGCAATTTTGTAAAATCACAGGTTATAAAAATCCTTTTCGTTCAGTTGCCGAACGTTGCCAGACTGAAATTCTTGAAGTCCAAAGAGTATTATTTATTGAAACTTTTCAGATATTATTTTAAGAAAGTTAAAAAATCATTTTTCCCAAAATTGTTCCTCAATATTTTCACATAGGTTAGGGAGAGAAACGTCATCGTGAAATCAGATACATCTTTATAACGTCATAATTAGAGATTATATTTGCAACATCTATTTATAAATTAAACACTTTAATTGCTTTGAGTTAATTTTGGACTCTTTTATCGCTTTGGTTTGACCAACGATCAGTCTTTGAAATTAACAGTCGTTAGTCTTATTTTTCACACATAAAAGGTGTCCCATAAATTTGTTAACTTTTCAATAATTCATAAAAAATTTTTGGTGTGTACGGGCTTCACGAACTCGATCTATTCTTTTCCCATGGTGTTTACTCGCATTGGACACGTTTCACCTGTCATCTTTAAGGACAGCGCACCCATTTGCAACTCATGCTCTACTCCATTTTCTGTTTATCACATTTTAATTGTCTGTCCTGTTTTTTAATCATCAACGCATCAAATTTTTTAAAAACACAAATTTAAGTCTGCGATATTTGATTGGGGAAAATCTCCATTCAAACCTTTTCGCGTTATTAAGTTCAGTTGGTTTTTAAACCTCATCTAATTTTTGCCATCTTTTAAATTTCACTCAAAATTTTATGCATTTGTAAATTAAATTATTCATTAGTTCTTCTGCAGACGATGATCTTGCTTTATTATCTGACTATTTTTTGAATATTTTGATTCTCATCACCATATTTTTCATGCTTTAAATCTATCTTTTATCTTTATCTTGGACTTTTAATTTTTAAATACTTTATACTTTTATTGGTTGTATAGTATAGGTTGTATTGTCAGTCTTGTGTTTGGCGCAGCTTGTCCACTTTTGGACTTTGCGCCATAAGACCTAACATCCAATCTCATGGCGTTTACTGCCTCTGCTAAACATGGGGATAGCGATCCTATGATGCCCAAGCGATCTTTCTCCTCTCTATCCTTTATTTTCACAATAACTTGGAATTGTCTGTCTTGTGTTTGGCGTAACTTGGTCAAATATGGCCCTTGTGCCATAAAACTCAAAACCAACAAATCAAAGATTGGAGAAATTGAAGTGCGGTTTGCACAAAAGGGAATCTCAGAGGATTTTTTTTCATGCCTCATGGTTTAAGAGATGCAAATGAGAACCTTATATAAAGGAAAGTACCTCTGGGCGCTCATAAAGAACGCTTGCATTCCCAGACGCTGGTGCAAAGAGAATTGCAATGTTTGTTCCTGTCATGCTGACATGATGGATAAGGAAACGTTAGTGAAGTTTTACGTAAGCGGGAATTGACAATGGAAGTTACGCGAAAGTTTCGGTAGCCCCACCAACTCTCAAACCCCACCAAACAACTGTGATGAATTAATCCGAACTTTTGTTGGACATTAAAAAATAACATTTATTTTAACACAGACAAAACAATGGGTTTACAATGGACGCGCGAAACAAAAATGCTTATTTTCATATTAAAATTTACGAATTGCTACGAAGACGTCTCAACTAGACGGAGTCCGTGAGCTAACTGTTTCTCATTCTCCTCACATGCGCAAGCGCAGTATTGAAGGACTTTTTAACAGGAAACTTCCGGGTCTGCAGCCGGCCATTCTAGACTCTTAGGCGCTAAGATGTCACACAACCCACCTCGTGTGTGTGTGTCCATTACTTGACGTTGTCAGTTTTCTGTTTGGTGCAGCTTGGCCAAATACGTTCCTTGCACCATAAAACCTAACCAACCAAATTATTATCGATTTAACTCTCCAAGTGGTTTCGAAGAGATATCTTCATTTAAATCTGAGCAATTTTGCTAAGGACGAGATATCTCGTCAAGATATTGCTGTTTTTTGATGGATGATGACGAGATCAAGATCTGATCAGTTTTTTTCTAAACGAGATCTGGTCCATCAAGATCAGTTTTTTTCTAATGATTAGATACTTCGAGACAACCACCAGTGGGTTAAAAAAGTTTCCCTATTCTTTTTTCTTTTGCAGAAGAATCGTGATTCATTTGTCACTTGTTGGTTTTTACATTGTCTAAACAATTTCACCTTTACGATTCTATTTAATCCCATTTTTCTACTGTTGCCTCATTACGTTACCCCATCGACTTCCACCTTTTCTGTTTGTGCTTTACAGAATAGTTCTATTTGAGTTCACTGCGCGGCCTAAATAAAGCTGTTCCTTTTTAATGGATTGGACAACAAAAGTATCTAGTATTCTGTTTCCGTAGTGGTTTGAAAGGACATTGTAACATTCATCTGATTCAAGCCATTAAGTGATTTGGTAATGAGGATTTAACCTCTTTTTCAAACTTTCTCATCTCTCTCCACATAGTACTGCGGAACTGCACGGCTTCTGTTCTGTTTTTACATCTGAAATATATGCAATAAATAGCTTTGAAGATAGCCACATCTAATGAAAAAAGTGGATCATATACTCTGAAAATTATAGATGCATTAGCAAATTTTAATACGAAACGCATCCACTCATACTTAACTCGGTAAAAAAGATTGTTTACATTAAAAGATCAAAATATTGAGGGTTTTTTGTTGGATCGTCGGACATGTTGGCATCCAGGGAAAACGAAAAAGCAGATTTGGTGGCAGAATGCAACTATGCAGATAAATTTAAAAATTTCTACAGATGACATCGATTCAATCCTAAAACGAGCTATAAACTTATCGTGGCAGAACATTTTTACCTTGAAATGCAAAATAAGCTCCATTCCATTCAACCGTCGATTAAGGGATTTAAAAAAGTAAATTTAAAGAGATTATGACATTAAATTGACAAGACTTTGAATCGAGCATTCATATTTTACTAAAACATCTGTTAAGCGGAGAACCTGCACCATTATGTTTTCTTTGCAACAAACTACAGAGGTTGTTCGGACATTTTTAGAGCGATTTTGATGAGTTGTAAAAAAATTGTATGCTACGAAAGAATTTTATTTTCAAAGCAGTTAAATAGTTAAAGTATAACTTATCGTCTGATTCAGAGTTTTGTTTACTTTCAAAATGGCGCTTTTAAATAAGTAATGGATGGAAGGCTGTTTCCTCTCTAAAGAGAATTTTGCTTATTCAATTATTCAAAAACGCTGTAAAAGTCATGGTTTTTCGATATCTAAAGGTACTATAAGTAATATTAATGAGAAAGGAAAAACGTAAAAGTGGAAAAATACTTCTAAAAAAGTATCCAAAAAAGAAAACATTTCTGAGAATATTTGTAAGGTAAGATCTTGAATTTTAAAAGAGAATCCGCCAAGTCAAAGGACTAGCAAAGTGAACGTGAGAACTTTCTTTAAGAGATTTATGATTGTTTCCGGGTTTTGCATATAATAGAAAATTAAAAGTAAAAAGGGGAAAAATGTAAAAATAAACTCCCACATATTATCAAGACCATATTTTATCCCCAATATTCAAAAAAGAAATACCATATCTTTTACCCAGTGCCAACAATCAGTAGAACTGCATCAGGGTAAAGCAAGCAGCCAACACATCTAAATCGATTATTAAATTCTTAGAAAAAATGGAACCAGAAACTGGTATCAAGTCAATACCCTTTACTGATATTCCTGCTAAATATCCAGATGTTTCACCCATGGACTTTTGTGCTTTTGGACTTTTAAAAAGGGCATTATCGAAACGTCGACCGAAAACCATTCAAGGACTGGAAAACTTTAGAACAAGAATGGGACAAAATACCACTGTCGATACTACAAAAGTCATTATCATGGAAATTAAGGTGTAGAAAGATAGTTAACAATAAGGGCTATCAAATGGAACATTTAAAACACAAAATTTTATGTAAAAAATTGAGCTTCAGTCCATTAAAATCGTTCAAAAAATGTCCGAACAGCCTCTATTACCAGTAAAATATTTTGGGACAGAATGCTCGAATTTTAGTAATAGACAAATCCGATGTGGTAGGTAGTTTATTAACTTTGCACTGAAGCAACACAACTGACTATTGGCGACTGGCCGGGATCAATCCCCAAGGGAAAGATCCGAGGACAATACCACGTAATTTTGAACCATGGTCAGATGACAAGGTAACAGCTGAGCTGGCACCCCATTCCAAACTTCCACACCACGCCAAAGTGAGGACATTTGAGGTTACGACGGATTTAACGTGCACCAGCCCCCGTGTACAAGACGGTCTTTGGCTGGACCGATCCTCGAACTCGCTACTTTCCGGTTGCTCTTCCAACTGGGTTACCTAATCCGATTTGGTGTTTTGCTTCTTAACTTAACACCTGTTGATGGATCCGCATCACATGAACGTATTTTTATTTTTGATATTGGTTTTATAAATTATATATAGAATTTATTTGATATAATTTCAGTTTAATTTCACAACTGTTTAAAACAATTGTGAAATTAAACTGAACAATTGTACTTAATTTTCACAATTGTTCTTAAAAACTCGTACTTAAAATTATAGATCATAAAACATAAACACGGTGTTTGATGCAGTTTAGCCACCATCTGGCCCTTACGCCATAAAAAACCAGCCAACCAATCTCGGCTCCCATGCCCAATGGAGGGCCGCGGTGGCCCGGTTGGAAGAGTAACGGACTAGCAACCGAAGGGTTGCGAGTTCGAATCCAGCCAAACACCGTGTACAAAGGTGGCTGGTGCACGTTAAATCTGTCGTGGTCTCAAATGTCCTCACGTTGGCGTGGTGTGGAAGTGTTTGGTGAGTGGGGTGCCAGCTCAGGTGTTGCCTCGTCATCTGACCGTGGTTCAAAATTACGTGGTGTTGTCCTCGGATCTTTTCCTTTGGGACTGATCCCGGACCGTCACCAATAGCCCGTTGTGTTGCTCCAGTGTGACGTTAATTGAAATACCCCCATGCCCAATGGCTCCTTTAAAAAGTTGGATTTCAAAATATTGCATTTGATTGAATTAATTAATTGCACTGAATTAAATATTAATATCTTGAATTTTGATTAATTATGTAATTTAATTGTTTATTGGACTAAAATCGAAATGCGTTATTCCACTGTCATCTCAAGTCTACAGCTTTTCAAGGTTACCTGCCTCTAATTATCCTGACAATTATCTGCCTCGTTGGCGTGGTGTGAAGTTTGGAGAGTGGGGTGCCAGATCAGATGTCGCCATCTGACCGTGTTTCAAAATTACGAGGCGTTGTCCTTGGATCTTTCCCTTCGGTATTGATCCCGGACAGTTGTCAATAGCCCGTTTTGTTGCTCCAGTGCGACGTTAACTACCTACTTGACACTTATCTCTATCAACGGCATCAGTTATCTCAATCAACGACATCAGTTTCATATGCAACCGCAGCTTTTTTACATAAATTCGCAATAGCAATAGATTTATGATTTTTCTTTATTATATCACGGAACAGCTAAGTTTCGCGCAACACAAGTGTTATATGTCTATATACCGCGAGCAGCACTCGCACCACAAAGTCCGGGTTGTGTTGGTTGCTACAGAAATAAAGCTCGTTCATTTTGAGTAGAGTTTAACGTGTGGCTGTCTATTTTATTTTTGGCTAATATTATCGCGGAAAGGGGTAGATTAACAGTATGGATTTCTGGGCAACAAATTAAAATTATCTAAGTAATAATGAAGTGTTCTTACATTGAATATTTTCGCCCCATTTCAAGTTATTTATCCCATTTGGGTCATTCTAATGCAAAATCAGTGGTTTCTGCTTTTCGTGCCTTCATCCGCGCACTACATTTATATTATGGTTATATTTTCATGAAACTTTGCATACTATGAGTACTTGCCTCACCAACTTCATTTCGCCAATCTCTTCCCGTTTTATGCTTGTTTTTGTTTGTTGGTGTAATTATCACATCAATTTATTCAATATACTTTCATAAAATTGAAAAAATTTCATAAAACATCTTAACTTCGAAAATACATTATATAAATTTCCTATGCGTAAATACTTATGCAAGTTCCATGCTAAAACAGCTGAATAACCATACTTAATAGTGTTAAAGAGGTCATGTTGAACCTGGCCACAGCCGTCTAAATACACTGCTGGCCACCGTAAATGCAACACCCTGAAGGAAGCATGCAAATAATATGAAATTTACAACATGCATTAGCGGAGGTGAGATGTGCGTCTGTGCTGAAATTCTAATCATTTGCATATCACGTGTTCGATCGCATCCACCTCAGTGCCCCACTTCACGTGATGACAGGCATATTGTGCGTATGGCAGTGACGGATCGCTCAGCCACATCACGAACCATAGCACAGCACATTCAGTGTGTACCGCATCATCCAGTGTCTGCGCGTACCATTCGACGCCGTTTACAGCAGAGTGGTCTGTCCGCAAGACGTCCATTGCTTCGTCTACCCTTGACGCAGAACCACAGACGTTTCCGCCGCCAATGGTGCGATGAAAGAAGGATGTGGACGGCAGAATGGAATGAAATTGTCTTTACTGACGAGTCACGCTTCTGTCTGCAACACCACGATGGTCGGATTCGAGTCTGGAGACACCGTGGAGAGAGGATGCTGAACAGCTGCGTTATGCACCGCCACACTGGTCCTGCACCGGGTATTATGGTATGGGGCGGTATTGGATATCACTCTCGCACTCCTCTAGTACGCATTGCCGGTACTTTAAACAGCCAGCGCTACATCTCCGAGGTGTTGGAGCCAGTTGTCCTTCCTTACCTTCAGGGCTTGCCCACAGCCATATTTCAACAGGATAATGCGCGACCACACGTGGCACGCATTGTCCAAGGGTTCTTCGTCAATCGCCAGATTGAATTGCTTCCCTGGCCAGCTCGCTCTCCGGATCTTTCGCCGATAGAAAACATGTGGTCCATGGTTGCTCAACGATTGACCCAGAATACATCCCCAGCTGCCACACCAGATCAACTTTGGCAACGTGTGGAAGCTGCTTGGTCTGCTGTACCCCAAGAACACATCCAAAGTCTCTTTGAATCAATGCCGAGGCGTGTGGCAGCGGTGATCTCCAACAATGGCGGCTACCCTGGCTACTGATTTTGGCAGGAACCACACTTCACAGAAGTCTATAAATTTAATCATTTGATACTTGGTCAACATGTTATCTACAAAATAAATTTTGTTGTGATATCTCTTGTCTTTCTTGGTGTTGCAATTTGGGTGGCCAGCAGTGTACATTAAGCCGTATTAAGATCGGCTGTGACCTGGCCCGAAGTGGCTTCTATCTCCGGTATCGACAGTATAGCACTTGATAAATAGACCTGCCTTGGTATTTGGAGATCATAATAATTTGGAAGATAGATTTAGAGAACTAAAAACTATTGACATTTTTAGTATTTAAAGTTATTTTTAATGTTAGTCCCATACTTAAATCAACCTTAATTTGGATTTTGGTTGGTAGTTGAACAAACTACCACCAACAGGGCAGGAAGCAATAGCGAAGAAAAAGATCCGAGGCCACCTCGTAATTTTGAACCATGATCAGATGACGAGGTCACACCTGTGATGGTACCCCACTCTAAAGGCCCACACCACACTAAAGTAAAAAATTTGCAATTGAGGTCACGAGAGATTTAGCCGGACCTCGTACTCGAAGGTTGGTTGGATCGAATTTCGAACTCGCAACCCTCCGGTTGATAATCCGCTACTCTTCCAACTGAACAACCTTGGTAGTTTTGAAGATGGAATGTAAATAGAGAGCATTGCGATTGCCTGGATTGTTTTGCCGTTGCAGCTGGAAAAGCAATTTTACAGAATTTAAACTAATACTTTACTTATTTTGAGCCTTATTTTTCTTTGCAAAATATAAATAATTTACGAATATTTGGGAAAGATGATGTAAAGAGAATAAAACATTCAATTTTGCACTACAGGATGGTAAAAATTAGTAATTTTATGTCCCATATAGCTAAGACGTGTTCTTTTCTGTACGGCGTGTATAAATTTCGACCAACTTTAATCAAAAGCCCTTGGTTTAACACCCGTGGTTGTAGACTTACAGCACAAAACCTTTTGAACCAAGACTGTTAACTAATTGAATTTATTCAAAGTATTAAAACTTGACAGGTTTCCTTTGCAAAACGTTTAAACTCATTAAACTTGCATTTCTGTTCCATGTTTCAAATAAAATTACTTGGTTTTATTGAAACCTGCACTAAATATTCAAGTATTCTTACCATTCACCATCATTCTCAACAGGGGTACGTGGTTTCATTCGAAATTGAATTTCTGAATTGAAAAAATGCTTTAAAGTGTACGGTACGTAGGTATTTTAATTAACGTCGCATTGGAGCAACACAACGGGCTATTGGTGACGGTCCGGGATCGATCCCAAAGGGAAAGAACCGAGGACAACACCACGTAATTTTGAACCACTGTCAGATGACGAGGCAACACCTGAGCTGGCACCCCACTCTCCAAACTTCCACACCACGCCAACATGAGGACATTTGAGGCCACGACAAATTTAACGTGCACCAGCCCCCTTTATACACGACTGTCTTTGGCTGGTTTTGAACTCGCAACCCTCCGGTTGCTAATCCGTTGCTCTTGCTACCGCGGCTCTTTTAGTGTATGGAAACTAAGCGGAAAAGTGTTCGTTTACCACTTGCAGTAATATTTTTTGTTTTCCTGACACTTATTGTTTGGAGAGTGGGGTCCAGTTCAGGTGTTGACCTCTGCATCTGACCGGGTTTCAAAATTTTTATAATTGATCCCGCACCGTCACCAAGTGCCCGTTGTGTTGCTCCAGTGTGACGTTAATTAAAATACCTACCTGCCTGAAATACCTACCTGTTCTGATGGTAAATGTTTTTCTCCAACGAAATAGCTTGTTAACCATTTTATCACCCGTTTTAATTTTTATTAGTCATAAGTTTGAAGTTTTTGACACCAGTTTGACTAAGGTTTCATCTGTGCATCTTCCTGTTACCAAAGGTGCTTACTTCCTGTTACCCAACAAGGAATACGTACAGGAAACACGTCTACCACTCAATCACTAGTAGTCTACATTTACCTCTCCCACCCCACGTAATGCACCAGGGTAACGCAAAGTGGCTTACAAATCTGTCCTTGTAATGCCATAATTTGTTCTGTTCAACTGCCGGGGGTTAGAAAAGAAAACGACCATTAAGCTTTACAGGAAAAGCCCCTCATAGAAAATGGTTTTAGTTCGTTTCCATGGCAACAGACTGGCGGAAGCAGGTTCTCGTGATAGACAACTTCCTTGGCTTCCAAGGTGCAGTGACACTCAGTTTGAAAACCCGATTTTATCTGGATTCCCTTTAAAACAGGATGCGGCCTTCGTTGATTTGTTGGCAATCCGCCTCACCATGTGTTAAATTCGGGCCACGGTGGCCCGGTTGGAAGAGCAGCGGATTAGCAACCGGAGGGTTGCCAGTTCGAATCCAGCCAAAGACAGTCGTGTACAAAGGGGGTTGGTGCACGTTGAATCTGTCGTGGCCTCAAATGTCCTCACGTTGGCGTGGTGTGGAAGTTTGGAGAGTGGGGTGCCAGCTCAGGTGTTGCCTCGTCATCTGACCGTGGTTCAAAATTACGTGTTATCCTCGGATCTTTCCCTTTGGGATTGATCCCGGACCGTCACGAATAGCCCGTTGTGTTTCTCCAGTGTGACGTTAATTAAAATGCCTACCTACCAAATTAAATTTTTTACTTTTCATTATCTTTTAACAATATAAAATATAAATAATAAATATCAATGTAAAATAAATAATTGTACGATAATGACTTCCATGGAGGTTTTTGGCGACCCTCTCATAAGTCATAGTCAATCTATGGCCTTTGTTTGGCCAAAATAATTGGATTAAAAGTAGACTATTAATCCAACTATTTTGAAATCTCCTGCCATGTGCAACAAACGGAAGTCGATTTGAAGATATAGTGAACAGCGAATAAGTTTGTTTCACGTTATACCTAAATAAAAGGAATCTCGACTCTTTAAGAGGTATTGTACATTTCCCAATATGAATACGTTTGTTACGTCTTAAATTTTATAAAAATGGAATCGATGGTAAATTTGAATCGCGTTTTGTATACGACAGACTTGGTATAAACTTTTCCATTTGTGTAACATGTTAAACTTTTTATAACGTTAATCTTCTATTGATATTACCGATTTCTTATTCTATACAAATCAATTACACAAGTTACAATCAATACACACAAACATAGGAGCAGGGCATCCTGCTCCTGTCTTTACACGTAAACTGAAAAGCGAATCATTTAGGTGTTTCATAGCCTTTTGGTTAATTATAGTTAGAAAATGGTGTTTTTTCGGCCAACTAACTTGAACTTTTAATCTGGAATTAAATTATGTTTAAAAATAGTTAAGCATAATTTTAATAAGAAATTAATTTTTCTGTAGTTTTAGTGGAGCGTGAATTTATTAACTATTTTCCTGCATTGACGACGATCAAAAACTTGCAATTCAGTTCATATATCGTTACTTTACTGTGTTGCAGTTTTTCTAAATATTTAAAATAATATTTATCCTTTCTCTCTCTAGACTCGTTTGATAAACAATGTTATGAATATGTTAGATGTGCTGCTACTGAATTTCAAAATTAAGTATTTCGACGAATCTACCCTTTTACTGGCTCACTATCGTAACCCAATCTGTATACTAAGATAACAGAAAGCAAAATAATTATGGATGTTCTTGCGTTTTCTTAGAATCTGCATTCCAAACACTTTTGTTATCATTTCTGTTCGTAATTTTCGTCTTGTGCAACATTTACCTCAGAACTCTAATGTTCTATGCAAAGTTAAATGGACAAAAATTTGCAAACTACTCCCTTTGAATTCTTTCAAAGTGAAACGTTGCTTAATAAGAGACTTCAAACAGAAAAGTTATTGCGAAGACGGTAGGAGTGAAGAGTCAGCAAGCCAATCTACAGGCCTAGGTTACTTGGGTTGAAAAAATGCATCTACAAATAAACCCATATTGTGTGGGATCATTAAATTTCGGTCGCTCTTATTAGATTTTAAAGTCTTTGTATATTTAAATTTACTTCTATGGTGAAATAAGGTCACTCGGTTAGAGGTGGATCTTTTTTTCTCAACTACTGATTCAAATAGGATTGTCATATTTTTGAATTCGAAATGAAGAATTTAATCAGATTAGCTTCACTTTTTCTCGTAAACAAACAAGTTTTCGTGGCTTTAAAGAATATTCAGCATAATCATGGAAGATGGATAACAGAACAGGCAGGAGAAAGCAGGTTAAAGCTCCTATGGTTGGCTGCTTTTAGGTTTTATAGCGCAAGGTTCATTTGGCCAAACTGATTAAGTTCCTATGCAAATTTACATAATTATACAGGATGAATCGAAATTCCCTGGTCAAACTTTAAATTGCATCAAAATTAACATTTTTTGTCAATGAATTTATCCGCAACTGCTGTGCGCTTAGGTGCTAGAAGGTGCGGTTTGGCGTGTTTTCAAATAATTCTTTTTTAAGACTTCGTCACTCGCAATGCAGATTTTGCACGTTATTGGAGCATTTCATGAATTCGAAGATGGCTGACATGCATCTAAGGTATGAGTCTGTCAATGGAAACGAAGAACTGCTCTAGGATTGTACCGTGAAAGCTTCCCCAATACTCGAGTGCCGAGTGAAGACTTCCATTTCTGGAGTGCTTGAACTTCTCGGCCAATCCGTATCATGCCTGCTGACAAAATGTTCCGGTTTTATATAGCAGGGGGTGCAAACGCTCAAATGTCTGACGAGTCTGAAATGGCACTCGGATATTGGAAAGCGGTCACGGTACAATCTTTGAGCAGCTCTTCTGTTTCCAGTGGCAGCCCCATGTTAGATGCATGTCAGCCATCTCGGGATTCATGTTATGCTCTACGTGCGAAATCCATTTAACGAATGATGAAGGTTAGCCTTCCAAGTGGTTTTGCTAATGGCGAGATACCTCGTCCATCAAGACCTGACTAGTTTCGCTAATGGCGAGATACCTCGTCCATCAAGACCTGACTAGTTTCGCTAATGGCGAGATACCTCGTCCATCAAGACCTGACTAGTTTCGCTAATGGCGAGATACCTCGTCCATCAAGACCTGACTAGTTTCGCTAATGGCGAGATACCTCGTCCATCAAGACCTGACTAGTTTCGCTAATGGCGAGATACCTCGTCCATCAAGACCTGACTAGTTTCGCTAATGGCGAGATACCTCGTCCATCAAGACCTGACTAGTTTCGCTAATGGCGAGATACCTCGTCCATCAAGACCTGACTAGTTTCGCTAATGGCGAGATACCTCGTCCATCAAGACCTGACTAGTTTCGCTAATGGCGAGATACCTCGTCCATCAAGACCTGACTAGTTTCGCTAATGGCGAGATACCTCGTCCATCAAGACCTGACTAGTTTCGCTAATGGCGAGATACCTCGTCCATCAAGACCTGACTAGTTTCGCTAATGGCGAGATACCTCGTCCATCAAGACCTGACTAGTTTCGCTAATGGCGAGATACCTCGTCCATCAAGACCTGACTAGTTTCGCTAATGGCGAGATACCTCGTCCATCAAGACCTGACTAGTTTCGCTAATGGCGAGATACCTCGTCCATCAAGACCTGACTAGTTTCGCTAATGGCGAGATTCCTCGTCCATCAAGACCTGACTAGTTTCGCTAATGGCGAGATTCCTCGTCCATCAAGACCTGACTAGTTTCGCTAATGGCGAGATTCCTCGTCCATCAAGACCTGACTAGTTTCGCTAATGGCGAGATTCCTCGTCCATCAAGACCTGACTAGTTTCGCTAATGGCGAGATTCCTCGTCCATCAAGACCTGACTAGTTTCGCTAATGGCGAGATTCCTCGTCCATCAAGACCTGACTAGTTTCGCTAATGGCGAGATTCCTCGTCCATCAAGACCTGACTAGTTTCGCTAATGGCGAGATTCCTCGTCCATCAAGACCTGACTAGTTTCGCTAATGGCGAGATTCCTCGTCCATCAAGACCTGACTAGTTTCGCTAATGGCGAGATTCCTCGTCCATCAAGACCTGACTAGTTTCGCTAATGGCGAGATTCCTCGTCCATCAAGACCTGACTAGTTTCGCTAATGGCGAGATTCCTCGTCCATCAAGACCTGACTAGTTTCGCTAATGGCGAGATTCCTCGTCCATCAAGACCTGACTAGTTTCGCTAATGGCGAGATTCCTCGTCCATCAAGACCTGACTAGTTTCGCTAATGGCGAGATTCCTCGTCCATCAAGACCTGACTAGTTTCGCTAATGGCGAGATTCCTCGTCCATCAAGACCTGACTAGTTTCGCTAATGGCGAGATTCCTCGTCCATCAAGACCTGACTAGTTTCGCTAATGGCGAGATTCCTCGTCCATCAAGACCTGACTAGTTTCGCTAATGGCGAGATTCCTCGTCCATCAAGACCTGACTAGTTTCGCTAATGGCGAGATTCCTCGTCCATCAAGACCTGACTAGTTTCGCTAATGGCGAGATACCTCGTCCATCAAGAATGCCGTTTGAATTTCGAATGAAGATATTTCTGTTTTTGATGACGAGATCTAGAATTGGTCAGGTTTTCTAATGACGAGACATCTCGTTCAAGAATTGTCCCGTCGTTAGCAAAACTGACCAATTCTTGATGAACGAGATGTCACGTCATTAGAAAACCTGACCATCTCGTTCATCAAGAATTGGTCAGTTTTGTAATAACAAGACACCTCGTTCTGACAACCACCTGGAGGGTTAGAGACAATTTACAAATGCTCCAGCGTCCTTTAGCACCTTCGCGCAATAGTTGCTGACATGCATTATTTTACAAAAAAATGTTTATTTTGATGCACCCTTTTAGTTTGACCAGGAAAGTTCGATTCGCCACGTGTAAGAGTACGCGCATATATTATGAATAGCTTAATATGGACTGGTTCTCTCTCAATAAAAAAATTCTATTGTTAGTGATTTGAGTTAACAAATAGAAAGTATTCAAATCACATTTCCGAAGTCGCTTATCAGCACAATTTATCTTTGTCATAACGAGTAGTTATCTATAGAAACCTTGGTGAGACAATAGTAAAATGAAACTTATGAACAAACTTATCTGAAATTGCGACAAGGCTTTCCTTTTAGTGTAGTTTCGATTGATTGTTTAATCACCTCTTAAGTGTTCCACTTCAAATCTAGGCAAAGTTTTGTAGGTTGAAACCTTAAGTCAAAAGGTTGAGCGACTGATAAAGATAAGAGCTCTTATAGGGGCTTAAATTGCTGAGTAATACATTATTAAAAATGTTTTTATTTCATTATGTATTTATAGATTGCACATAATGTGATGTCGTCTTATCTGGATATTTAGATTATTTGTTCATAGCAATTAAAACAAGTTAATTTCAGTTCGCATATATAATTTCTACTAGTTGAAATTAAATTCACAGATTTTGTGCCAGTTTTGAATTTTAATTTCCCATGAGTACGATACAGTTCTAGATTGCTTCAACAGTTATTTATAATTCGACCATCACGAGATGAGACTTTGGCACGCCTCTTAGGGAGAGTTCATTCCACTCCGGATAAAAATCCCTCTAGGGTTGCAAACAAGAGAATACCGCCTATATTTCCGTTTCTTTGTGTTAGACCTGCTAACGTCAACCACCATTATTTGATGTTGTATGTCTTGTGTTTGGACCAGCATGGCCAAATATGGCTCCTTGCACCATAAAACCCAACCAACCAAACGTCAACCGCCGTTCATTTTTAGACTGAGCAATACGCAAGATCACTGAAAATTGAATAGATCAACCTACCTTTGACACTTGCCTAAGGTAATCGAATTATCCGGTACCACGTTACATAGGAAGGGCCAAGTCTTTTCTTGTGGTAGTCGTACTACTACAAAACATTAGTTTTTAGTATTATCTTAAATAGATCTATTGATGTGCGTAGGATTAAATAATCCATAATACTATTGTCATACATGACGTATTTATATAATGGTAACCAAATTTAAGCTACTACGGGGAAACCAAGGCTGAGCAACATGAATATGAGATTTTCCTCCCTGTACATAAAATGTGGGGTTCCACATAAGACCATCTTCCTTCTAATGAAACAGGTGGGGCATCGGGGCGGAGTCGCTGCTGTAAGATCCTAGTATTGTTCGCCGCGTAGGCTTGGGAATCAACTTGGGCCGATTGGCTATTTATCGTAACCGCAATCTAGTGTTTTCAATCACACTCGTTAATCGAATTAACCAGCCAATAATTAACCCTGCATTAAGAATTCGTGCTTCTCCAAATAGGCGATCTTCAAATCGAACGATCGGGAGAAAACGTGAAGACAGCGTGAACATGCCCCGTCTCATCTATTTCATTAGAAGGTAGAAAGTCACGTAAATTTTCTGGTGTCCGAAAACTTTGGCTCACCTTAGGTGATTACTTTTCCAGTTGTTTGTTAAAAGGTCGTTAGACTTTGTAATTGAATTCTTATTCTAGAAGTAGAAAAAGGGGATTATGCAGTAATCTGAGTACTTCTCTGGGGTTAGATCTGCTTTTGGGTCTTTCTGTCGTTCATATTCTTTCCTTCAAACTAATTGTTTAATAATGTTTCGTATTGGTTCAAGATTGAGATAAAGCATAATTCAAGGAAACGCATACTGGACTGGACAAAACATACTTTTTTATTGCATTAATTGGCTGCTTGTATTTTTCTTGGCGTCATCCTGTTAAAAGACATCTTTCAGACAGTCAAATTACCGCTACTTTTTCCAGATTCGCGAGATACACTTGAACTTCTGCTTGCCGTTGAGCTGATTTTGGACTGCGTTACTGTACTTGTTTGGCACTTCATAATAATTATGAAGTTATATACCACAAAGCTAGGAAAAAACATCGCTCGTTCCGAAAATTCCCATACGAAATTTTCCCTTCTCGATTTCCTCACGAAGTTTTAATGTTTTATGCAGGTGGGAATTTTCATTCAAGATACACGTATCCTTATTTCCTAGACAGACTTATGTCAAGAAGAAGCGTAGCAACCAACAACCAGCTGTTGCTTGTCACAATCAATTTATGAAGGCTCTTGCGAAAAACAAGCCGTGTTTCCTTACAGATGATGAAAATTTCGTCTGCGTTTAGAAATCTACTCTTTCTTCTTGCCACACGAGTCACCCATTTTGTGGTAATAAATTCGCGTTCCTGTCAACTACGGAATGTGTCCGTAGCTTTTCTACGATTATCGATAGCCAACTACAGAACTATGGACAGCCTAGCTTAAGGAAAACAATAATGCAAACTATTGATCATAAAACCTGATTTGATCTTTGTTTTAATTGGTATCTGTAACTTAACAATTCACATTGAAAGATCTCGAAATTTAAAAACCTGTAGATAGACGATATGATAGTTTAATTTACCAGTGATAAACATCACTACGCTACTCCTAGACCAGCAATGAGGAAAATTTTAATCTTGCTTGATTCTGACCTCAATGGATAACCAGCAGTCAAGTAAAAACCGGAATCAAATTTTTCTTCAAGTTGTAGCAGTACGACGTTAATTGAACAACACAACGGTCTATTCGCGACGATCCGGGATCCATCCCGAAGGGAAAGAGTCGAGGACAACCCTCATTATTTTGAACCATGGTTCTTTTTATCTTAGGTGTGACCTCGTCGTCTGACCGTGGTTCAAAATTACGAGTTGTACTCGGATCTTTTCGGGATTGGTCAAGGACTGTCGCCAATAGCCCGTTGTGTTGCTCCAATGCGACGTTAATTCAATTACCCCCAATCCATAAAATTGAGGATTAAAAGCGCTGGAAATGTCGGATTTTCATTCCAAACAAACCAGAATGGTCATACGATTTTACTTCTGCTATCCAAATACTCTCGCATGACCATTAAGCCGAGCTTTGTAGAATAAAGTAACCTACGTTGGTAGGTACTTGAATTTACGTCGCACTAGAGCAACACGCGGGCTATTGGCGACGGCCAGGGATCAATCTCGAAGGGAAAGATCTACCTCGTAATTTTGAACCACGGTCAGATGACAAAGTCAACACCTGAGCTGGCCCCAACTCCAAAATTCCACACCACGCCAACTTGAGGATATTTGAGGCCACGACAGATTTAACGTGCTCTAGCCTTCCTGTTGATAATCCGCAATTTGATCCACAGGCCCGACATAAGGTTAGGAATGCGACACCTACGATTAGAAAGGTGAAAACATCCGTTCTTGTATTCCTTGCATGTTTATGTCGGCAGAATTTCCCTACCTTACTCGTGTTGAATTGCTTGATTGTAGATTGGAAAAGGGTGATCAGAATCATCTTTCTCATTCGTAGAAATATGCAACTCATTTTTTTGTCTGGAAAATATTTTAATATTATATATTTAATATATATTTTAAAAATTTCTACAACTTGGGAAGCATATCGTATACATACCTAATTGCCCGTTGTTTTGCTCCAGTGCGACGTTAATTCAAGTATCTATCTACGTTAAACATGCCATATCCATTCATACAATCCATTTAATATACACTGCTGGCCACCGTAAATGCAACACCCTGAAGGAAGCATGCAAATAATACGAAATTTACAACATGCATTAGCGGAGGTGAGATATGCAAATGATTAGAATTTCAGCGCAGACGCACATCACGCGCGCCTGTGGCGCCACTTCAAAGCGCTATTTAAGGCTTGGAGATTTCGACGATTTCAAGTACGGCAATTGTGTTTTTCTTGTGGTTTTTTCAAAAAAAACGATCAATTATGCCTCGTAGAAAACAGCGATCATCTTTTGATCAAGTATCCGAGTTCGACAGAGGAAGGATAGTGGCCTACCGAGATTGTGGATTATCTTTCAGGGAAATCGGTAGTCGTGTTGGACGAAACCAAACAACTGTAATGCGGATATGTGATCGTTGGATGCAGGAGGGTACGACGGACCGACGTGTTCGATCGCATCCACCTCAGTGCACCACTTCACGTGTTGATAGGCATATTGTGCGTATGGCAGTGACGGATCGCTCAGCCACATCACGAACCATAGCACAGCACATTCAGTGTGTACCGCATCATCCAGTGTCTGCGCGTACCATTCGACGCCGTTTACAGCAGAGTGGTCTGTCCGCAAGACGTCCATTGCTTCGTCTACCCTTGACGCAGAACCACATACGTTTCCGCCGCCAATGGTGCGATGAAAGAAGGATGTGGACGGCAGAATGGAATGAAATTGTCTTTACTGACGAGCCACGCTTCTGTCTGCAACACCACGATGGTCGGATTCGAGTCTGGAGACACCGTGGAGAGAGGATGCTGAACAGCTGCGTTATGCACCGCCACACTGGTCCTGCACCGGATATTATGGTATGGGGCGGTATTGGATATCACTCTCGCACTCCTCTAGTACGCATTGCCGGTACTTTAAACAGCCAGCGCTACATCTCCGAGGTGTTGGAGCCAGTTGTCCTTCCTTACCTTCAGGGCTTGCCCACAGCCATATTTCAACAGGATAATGCGCGACCACACGTGGCACGCATTGTCCAAGGGTTCTTCGTCAATCGCCAGATTGAATTGCTTTCCTGGCCAGCTCGCTCTCCGGATCTTTCGCCGATAGAAAACATGTGGTCCATGGTTGCTCAACGATTGACCCAGAATACATCCCCAGCTGCCACACCAGATCAACTTTGGCAACGTGTGGAAGCTGCTTGGTCTGCTGTACCCCAAGAACACATCCAAAGTCTCTTTGAATCAATGCCGAGGCGTGTGGCAGCGGTGATCTCCAACAATGGCGGCTACTCTGGCTACTGATTTTGGAAGGAACCACACTTCACAGAAGTCTATAAATTTAATCATTTGATACTTGGTCAACATGTTATCTACAAAATAAATTTTGTTGTGATATCTCTTGTCTTTCTTGGTGTTGCAATTTGGGTGGCCAGCAGTGTATACATCTCATCTGTTAAAAAATATATTTATGTAACTTTCATTAAAAGATATTCCATTTTAAATTCTTATCTGTATTTTGAAATTTAAATCTTTCGTCGAAAATAGGATTCAAAAGTGTCGGTGGTACTCTTAGATTTCTCTTGCTGACGAATAGCTGTTGGATTGGTAGGTTTGGAGAAAACTAAAGGGGCCCAATACGTTTTATATTTATAAAGAAAATGAAAATATTTTTTTAAAAACGGTATATGAATTAGTTCCACAAACTGAAGTGAACAATTCGAACATGCAGATTCATGAATTTATTAAAGTGATAGGAAAGGAAATTCTTTTATGGAATTCAAATCTGCCAAAACCTCCGATTAATCTCTTATTTGGGGTAGTTGATTAACATCGCACTGGAGCAACACAACGGGCTATTGACGACGGTCCGGGATCAATCGAGAAGGGGAAGATCAATGACAGCGCCTCGCAATTTTGAACCGTGGTCAGATGACGAGAACACCTGAGCTGGCACCCCACTCTCCAAACTTCCACATCAAGCGAAAGTGAGGACATTTGAGGCCACGACAAGGATCTTTCCCTTCGGTATTGATCCCGGACCACCACCAATAGTCCTTTATGTCGCTCCAGTACGACGTTAATTAACTACCTACCTTGAGGCCACGACAAATTTAACGTGCACCAGCCTTTGGCTGACTTAGTTTCGAACTCGCAACTCTCCGATTGCTAATCCGTTGATTTTTCAACTGGGTTATCGCTGCCCGATCTCTTATTTGGAGTTTGGTGACAAAGATTCATCGCCAATATCAAGTATCATAACATCTGTATGACATCTCTACACAGCTTTCAATTACCAACCTTAGGTTGCATCATTTAGGAAAGATTGTAAATGCCATTCTTGTGTGTAGAAAAATAACCTTGGCCCAATTTATTGGTTAGCAATCTAGTTATACAAGTAAACTAAATTTTAAGACGCTTTTTCAAGGTATAAAGTATTCTTCACTTAGATCTAGCTACTTCATATGCGTGGATTTTCGGAACAATTTATTTTGTTAAAACATAATTTCCAATATTAGCCCTCTGAGGGGTTCATACGCACATTCCGTTCTGCTACCTGTAGTCTTTCCTGTTTGGTTTGATCTTGATCATTAGAATCTTCCTTGGGATTCTTTTAACCACAATAGATGTGATTATTTAGCGTGTTATGGAGAAAAGCAATCTTACACTACTAGGAAATCTCGCGACCCTCAGGGTTATAGATGTATTTAAAACTAATTTGTGTTAGGGGGACTCGAGCATAAAAATATTGAGAGCACAAGGGGATTGGGCCCCTAAGTCTTATCGTCTCTATATCCTGACATAGCAGTCATACGACCTAATAAGTGAAGTCACTTATTGCGTTCACTTTGCCATATTCGACTACTGAATTTTTCCCTCATATGTAGCTGATCAAGCGGGTCGAGATCCTAGAACTTGGCGTAGTACTAATTTTTCCCGTTGGCCGCGGTAGCCGGATTGGAAGAGTAATGGACTAGCAATCGGAGGGTTTAAAGTTCGAATCCAACCGAAGACCGTCATGTACAAAGGGGCTGCTGCACGTTAAATCTGTCGTGGCCTCGAATGTCCTCACTTTGGCGTGGTGTGGAAGTTTGGAGTGGGGTGCCAGCTCAGGTGTGACCTCGTCATCTGACCGTGGTTCAAAATTACGTGGTGTTGTCCTCGGATCTTTTCCTTTGGGTTTGATCCCTGACCGTCGTCAATATCCCGTTGCTCCAGTGCGACGTTAATTAAAATACCTACCTGGGGTTGCCATGGCTCAATAAGTTTACCCACTGCGAGTTGTAGGTGGCGCAGGTTCATTCCTCCCTCGGTGTATTAATCTCTTCTGGGTTAGTAAAGCTTTCCTTGCGTGTGTATGTCTATTTACTTGACGTTTGGCGTAACTTGGCCAAATATGGCGCATGCGCCTTAAAAACCCAATCAACCTAATTTCTCCGTGTGTTAAGAAACGCTTCTATGGCTTAACTCTTACACAATATTTTATGTGTATTTGTTCAGATTTTCCTTTAACAACTTCCCCATACTTAAAAGCCTTTTACATTAATTTAACATTTCTGATGAGGAAGTAAGCTGGCTTCGGCAGCAAGAAACTTAAGCGATAATCCTTCCCTGGATTGTGTCGTAACACCCATTTTGATCCTTTTGCTTCAACTTCTCTAATGCATCGTTAGGCGTATGAAAATAAGTCCTCTGCACTTTGTCCTTTACGTAAGAGTTCGAGACTCTAAAACGTGATAGTGAAACGAAAAATTCTGAGCAACTCTCGGGCTTCGTTAAAAGCTGTTCAACAAGTCAATACGTGACTGACTTACAAAAATCCTCAAGGTCATGTTTGTTGTCTCACTCGCCGAGCTCAGCACTTAACCTGAACGCATTGTGAATCTACAGCATAAGAACGATTTCAACACTTGGTACATTTAGTTTTCTGCTTGAAATTTTCTGTTGCGATTGGTAATTTACATTTGTTTCTTTTCTAGCAATTTTGCCCGCCAACTCGTGATGAGTTTTCTGATCAGAAGAAGCTGTTCTACACCCCGATGAAAAATCGAGACATTCGGTGGAACTTCGAAAAGGTTCTTGTAGATCGAACTGGTATGCCGATCATGAGATACGATCCGTCGACGCCTCCCAATGACATAGCAAAAGACATCGAGTACTTGGTGCAGAATCAGCAGTAATAAAAAGCACCAGGTTCCAAAACAACCTCAACAACTCATAACTCACCTTAACATTCATCTTTCTCAAACTCGAATGGCTCAATGTAGAGACTAAGGATAACACAAATGCAGTTTAAAATTTATGTAAAAATTTAGCCATGTTCGTAACAATATTAAGTTGAGGCTAGTCTGAAGTATCGCTGCAAACATGCATGCATTTATAAGTATTCTTACCTAATAAAGAGTGTTGATAGCTCGTACATATGCATATATTTTTTAATATTCTTGCGCGGACATGGCAGGATTTATAAATCGACTCTTCAGCTAAACTTGGATGATATTAAGTTAGAACCTATTATTTTTATATTCAACGTAATTTCATAGACATTCAGAAGATTTAAAACAAATATTTACTCAGACATACCTAATTGTACTAATTTGAGTTTCTGTAATGTGTGACTTTTATTGTATGGACATCAGTGTCTGAAAGATTTTATCTATTTTCATCAAGTTAAAATTCAATCTTCAAGACTTCGCTTACATGTTTTAAACTATTTTTGTGTTAACTTGAGTATTTAATTTTAAAATATTTATTCTATCCATTAAAACTGCTCATTCTTAAACAGTGTTTTAATGTTTTTCGAAGTAACTGCAACACTGATTATATTTGTCGAGTATCAAATTATGTTTCTGTTCATTATTTTTAACCTAATGTATCAATGTGATTGATTTTGTGAATCCAGAGTTTAAACTTTATCTTGGAAAATTAAATGTTGTGTTCTCCAATTCTGTTTGTATGAAGACAATGGTTTGATTATCAGAACCTAATTTATGAAGGGCTTGCCCTAAACCTGAGGTGGCTTGCTTGGATGAGTTCGAGATCCGTATTTGGTCTTCTAGTGCATTCAACCGAATACGTGTCAAGAACTTGGGATTCTGGTTATTAAATTATATCTACATACGGATGGACCAGGAGTTTATGTAGTGATTGTTTTTTTAAATAAAATTTCACTTTGACTTCAATTGTTCCATTTTGTTGCTTTTTTCATTAATAGAGGCTTTTACACTTTCAATTGAATTTCGAGAATAATCTGAAACTGAAACCATCTTCAAAATATTTTCTTGGAAAAACCGGCTTGGAGGGAAACATTAAACCATCAGGAGTCCTCATTAGAAGAAAACTGACTAGATCCTGATGGACGCGATATCTCGTCATTCGAAGAAAACTGACCAGATCTTGATCTCGTCATAAAAAAATCGGAAAAATCTTGACGAGATATCGTCATTAGCAAAATAGGTCAGATCTTTATTGACGAGATATCTCGTTGAAGCCACATGAGGGTTAACACAAAGGGGAAGATGAGTTAAATTGATTGGTATTAGTCCGCACGGGAGATGGTGACAAATGTGGCAAAGGGATTGTGGAATCAAATGGAAAGAATATTCCATGGAAGGTAATACAACTTTATTTCATAATTCTGCAGCTGCTAGCTCCGATTTCACGATGTCTTCTATACACATGAAATGCAATGGTCATAAAACAAGAATTAGGTAAAATAGAAACAATAGCGGAATTGACACAATCTTGTCAAAACACCTCTAAAAGTTTTCTCCGGTGCCTGAAAATAAAATATGCTCCAATGTCTCCTCTTCCAAACAAGGCAATTGTCCGAGTTCATAAGATGGAACCTGAGCAAATAAGCTCGGGTGACTGACAGATTCTAGGTTTGGCTGCAAATGTGGTTACATCACGAGGTCCTTCGTAAAATAGACAAGATCATTAGGCTTCTGTAGGAAATAAAAGTGGTGATTCGCTTCAGCACTTTTCCAGATGTCACGCCAATTAAGTCTAAAATCGGTTTTGATCTCAGGCTCTGAGAGTCCAATGAAAAGGAACCAGACCCGATTTTGAAGACAGTTTGCACAATTTGTCTTCTATTTCGTTGCCATGAACCCACACTGCAAAGTGAAATCCACTGCAAAGTGACTGCCCACTGCCAGATAAGATTTCCAATTTCTTTAATTCAGAAACAATAGCTACTTGGTTTGTGTTGCAGACAGCAGTCAGAATAGATCAAAATGCAATTTGAGCGGTCTTCAGGAAGAAAACGACTCAAGATAGCATAGCCAACAGGGCTCAGCGTCAAGACTTGAGCACGAAGAAGGAATGAGACAAGATTAAGTTGATTCCTGTATAAAATATCTAGATCAAGCTCTAAAGTTGTCAAGGTATACAGATCCTAATTACGAAGAACGACATCCTGAAATGAACAACCGATGGGTACGCAACCCCGTCGTTCTAACCTGGTATGTGTAACAGGCCAATGTGTAGTTAACATTGATAGGAATGTATCAATGTTAACTAATGTCCTATAAACATACTTATGTGGAATAAAAATACGAAGTAAATTATCATTTTGATTCAAAATTGTGTATAGATCTGAATTTTGCTATTTCTTTTTTTCTATCAAAAATTCTTTTTTCTATCAAAAACATTAATCTTCGCTACTTTTTAACAGCTACGAATTCGTGCACATTATTTACTAAACATTTCCTTTTTTCCACTTGGTCGAAAACATGTCGTTTCACACTGCTTCAAATTCCGTCTACTGGACCCTAGCAATGTGAAGTTGCAAAATAGTTCCACATAATGGATACTTTGGTACCTTTGTTCCAGTGTGCTGAGAGACTTCTATGTGTGTTTCCCCATGTCAGACCAAATTTCAACATTTGCTCACAAGTTGAAATACTTTGTAAGAAAAAAGATGTATCCAATAATGACCTCTTTTAATGATCCCAATAATCTGATGCTATTACTACAGGATGGGTGGAATCCAAATAATAAATAACAGCTGTAAACAGGCTCACTTGTTTCTGTTTCCAATGTGCACCTTGGATCTCACCCTGAAAGGTACAAGTGTAGTTTTCAGAAAAGTTTTGCATCACGCATTGATATGCGTTAGCTTGATGGCGCTTAAAGTAACAATGTTCCAGAAATTGCGGAATGAGACCCAAAATAAATCGATACAAATCCAAATATGACTCAGAAACTTCTATCCTTTGGCACTTGTTTTCTGCATCTCGTTTCCAAAAATACCATATAAGGCCAAATTCTTCTGTTTCAGGCAATGGATAAAATTTTTTAAAACCTTGTGCATCTTTGCAAATGATACATTGACTTATCCGACAATTTCTAGGACCGCAATGTTTTTTTCTTGGAATGAGTGGAAGTAAGTGGAACACTAAATATAGAAGTGTAATATATTTACAGTACCCTATAATGAAATTCTTATGCATAAGCAACATTATGCAGAATCTTATTCAAAAGAACATTTTGGGCGCAATTCAAAAATCTTACTCTTACCAAGCTGATGGATTTTCCAGTTTAAACACTTCCTTCAATGACCACATAAGATGAGCTTATTTTTTTATTTTAAGGCCGTTTTACCAAATTGTTTCTGACGTCTTTACGCCCAGGAGCCATTCGGCTAATGTCTCGTTCATAAAATGTAATTTTGTCTATTTTATCTCTACTTAAAGCTGATGACTTCCAATGATTAATTGAATCAAAACATGCATTTAAGTTCACATTACAAATGCTGCTAAACAATTTACTCACCCCAACTTCATTACGATATCGAATGCTAGGTAAACCTCGTTTTGCTTGGGTCATAGCTTTGCCAAAAGTGTTCGCATTTTTGTACAATTGAAGTATTTTTGTCTTTGAATTCTCTTTGTTCCTTGAAACGCGATATTAAACTATTTCTAACTTTTTCCCTTCTGCATAGTAAGACGGTACTTTTCTTTATATTCGTCATTCTTACTTTAGTTTCTCTGAGCTTTCTTCCTTGGACTCTGTAGGTGCCATAATACTCTGGCGGAAAAAATTAAAGGAACTACTATAAAACGGTGCTTTACGCTAATTCTATTAAGTGAAGTCGAATGAAAGTTGGTTGGTAACTCAAGGTCAACGTTATCACATCGTCCAATGGGATTCACCTTCGCTAACAGAAATGCAAATTTTTGCGCCCGTTCTTTCGGAACGGAAAGGAGAGTAAGGGGTTGCTTAAAATTCGAATGTCAAGGATTGTACGAGTAGTTGGATAAAATTTTCGCGTGTGGTAGGTGGAACATGTTGCGAAGGCATTTGACGGATTGTGAGAAATGGCGTTTAATAGGGAGAATGGAAGGAGGACAGACACTGACAGGTCTGTAAAGACCTTAAAGTAGCCAAAAGCTTCATGTCAAGAATCTGAAAACGGTTTAAAGATACTGGTGATGTATGCAGACAACCAGGTCAAGGTCGTGCTACAACAGACTCTCAGGACCGTTATTTGACAACGATTGCTAAAAGAAATAGGCAACTGACGTCAGCCCAGATTTCAAGGGAGTTCGCTGCAGCTACAGGAACTCGACTATCTAGATATACTGTGAGTGACAGGCTGCATAAAAGATGGCTGTATGCAAGGAAACCCATGATTTGTGTCCCACTAACTCGGGCTGCAAAACGCACCCGGTTGCAGTGGTGCGGACTGGTGCCGAGTTCTCTTCACTGATGAGTCTCGTTTTTGTTTGGAGTGATTCCAGACGTGTTACAATCTGGAGGGAGCAAAACGCACGCAATAAGCCTGAAAACATCCGTGAAAGGCATCGGTACAAAGGTGGAATCATGGTATGGGCGGGCATAATTTTGAATGGCCGCACCGACCTACACATTTTTACCAGTGCAACTATGAATGCTGAAAAATACAGAGATGAGGTTCTTGATCCTTACGTCAAGTTGTTTAGGGGTGCAATTGGTAATAACTTCCTCCTAATGGATGATAATGCTCGTCCCCATCGCACTGCACTAGTGACCTATTATCTTGAGGGCGAAGGAATCCAGCGGATGGAGTGGCCCGCATATTCTCCGGATTTAAATCCGATAGAACATGTGTTGGACGCATTAGGACGCCGACTTGCATCATTGCAGCCCCACCTAGCACTCTTCAGAAGCTTCAAGGCGCTATTCATCGTGGATACACTTTGTTACGGCAGGAACTCCTGGACAATGTAATACACAGCATGGAAAATCGCTGTAAAACTTGCATTTTGGTCAGGGGTGACCACACACCTTATTAATTTTTTCTATGTATCTCTAAAAAGTTGTAACACCAACTTTTCCAAACCCTACTTTATATCACATTTCCTATGTTCTTATTTAAATTTATTTTTTGCAGAAATAGGATATTCTGCATTTTGAAGATATGTCAGGCATGACAGAATAAAGATCTTGTGCAAGTTCCATGTTCTTAGCTGCAATTTCATTCAAGTTATATGCGTTTTTATAATTGTTCCTTTAATTTTTCCCGCCAGTGTATAATTTTTATATTATAGAAAGAAAAAGAACAAATTTTAAATAAATCTATCACAAAATCGTTTGCATTTCAAATTTTAATAGAAAAATTAAAGCAAATTATTTGTGCACAACATTTAACTTAATGTGACTCACGTTACAAAATTAAATGTGTTCTGTCTTAAGAAAACGCATGAATCAAAATAAAATTTGTCATTTACTTTTACTCTTCATACTAAGAGGAAAGGTGAAATTTTAAACAGAATATTTTAAAAGAATAAAAAAAAAAACTAAGTTTTGTGACTCACGTTACATTATAGTATAAGTACTTTTTCGGAAATTATTCCATAAATATAGTAATGGATATCTGTTACAAAATTAGACATAATTTTCTCTACTGAAATCGCTTTCTGAAATGCATAAAAATTAAACAAAAATACACAATAGAAAAAATTGCCTGCAAAGACAGTCGTTCACTGAAAAAATCTTCACATCTATGGTTTTAGAACAGCTGACCATGTACTGATAAAATAAATGAGTAAGGTGTTGCCAAATTCAAGTTTAAAAACTTTAAACTATCTAGAAAAGAACTAAAGAAAATGTGAGTTAATTTTCTAAAATTTTTTTTCACTTGCATGCCCCATGTTTCGTGGAATTGCCCTTAGTCTAATCACTTTTCAATCAACATTTAAGCAATTCAAACCGAGCAATGTAGGGTAATTCTGCTAGAATATATAAAGCAGGGTTGGTACTGTCCTATCTGTTCTCTACAAATTACACCGTCGGACCAATCCACACCAAAATTGGTACACTTATTTAGAACACTACGGGTACGATAAGCAACATTATATTGAGATCCCTTGTTAATTTTTTCTGAGTACAGAGGGGTCTAAAGACAATTCAAAATCTCCGTAGAAATAATTGTGGATAATTAGTTCTACGGGGTTGAAACTCAGATTGCTGATGATGAAATTCGAAAGCATCACATCCCTGGTGCAAGGGTGCCACAGGTAAAAAAATATTGGTAGGAAAAGTGAGTGCAAGACTACACGCCGCAAGTTCGTCATTTTTACAGGAAATGAACTTAAGGGTCATTCATAGTCACTCCAAAATCAAAATCGACTTCTATAGTAATCACCTTAGTCTTTTGTATATTGTCTTACATCAGGGGTGTGATGATTGTGAAATGGATTACATGGATGGATATATACGTATTTGCTTCCGAAGTAAATTGGAGCTTTGAAAAAGTTAAAACGTTAAAAAGATTACTTTCCGTACATTTAAATGAAGCTTGCATTTTTCTATGAAAGAGAAGTGATTTGTATGATCCCTTTTCAATCAACATTTAACCAATTCAACCCGATCAATGCCGGGTAATTCTGCTAGTAACTATATACGCCAAAAGAATTTATTAGCCTATAAAACAGACTTGTAATAGATGATGAATTCTCTGAAGGGTACACAAATTAACACAGATCATTCCCTGGCATCGCACAACCAGGCTTTTGTGGTGGCTGCTGGAAATACCTCAAATTTTATTTGCATCCAAAATCAGTATTTGGTTCTTGGGAGGCCAGTTGATCCTCCATGGGGACATGGAGGATCGTCAATATACGTCAATATACTCTATATACTCAATATACGTCAATATCGTCAATATACTCCTCAATATACGTCAACCAAAAATAACTCATTATAATCTGTAATAAAAATATGCAGCATTATTTTAAATTCAATACAATTCAAGTGTTTTTGTATAAATTTTAATTAAAAATTTTAAGCTTATCGTTATATTATATTGTCGACCACAACAAAATTACCGAGTTATCAAGTGAATTTAATATTATTAATTTTAATACTAATAATTGTTTAATAACGGGTGATTTTAACGCCCGTTCTATGTTGGGGTTCGGCTTTGAGGATACGAGGGGTAGGACAGTGATAGTTTCTAATTTATGACTATTCTTGCAAATAGTACCCATTGCGGGCCCACTTTCGTCTCCCATTCTCGCACACGATGCCCTGATTTAACTTTCTGCAGCTCTGAATTATCAATTCACTGAATAAGGTGGAAAGTTCTTGATATTGAATTTTACAGTGACCACGAGTTTGTGTGTGGAGCTGGCGTGCGATTCGTTTATTTCTAACGAATTTTATTTTAAACTAAATAAGGCATTAAAAAGCTCTTTTATCGCATTTTAACAAATCTACTAAACTCTTGTGCAATCTTGCCACCAATATTGAAAATAAAAATGATTAAATATATTTTAAAACTATAATAAACATAGTTCAAGCATTTGCTTTCTCTAAACTTAAACGGTAGAGACGAAAACCAAAGCAAATTTCCTCTGTTTGACTAGAGAACTTGCCTCTTCTTGTAACCGCTTTGTATAAAAAAACTAAAATGCTTAAAAAATCACAGAGCTCCGGAGATTGAGATCCGGACTGCAGACCTTGTCTACAAAAAAGAAAAACTGTAAAGTCAAACTAAATAAGGCCAAACAAATTTCCTGGAATACTTTTTGTTCTAATTATCATGAAACATATGGACTGACATTCAAACTAATATGTGCATTTAGTTTTCAATTTATTCCAACTCGTGTTAACCTCATTTAATAAACTGGTTGAAAATAATAATTTGATACAACTGAACTTCCTTAACTCAGACTTAATAGAAAAAAGAACATAATAGATTCCTGATTTAGACCGAACCCTACGTATTCCATCAATTATTTTCTTGAATCGCACTCTGAACACAGATGAATACATAACCCTAAACTACGAAGAATTACTCATTGCATTTAATAATTTAAAAACAGAGAAGGCTCCTGGTATAGACATCGATTGCAAAATATGGACTGAAATTTTTAATCTAAATTATCATCGGCTCCTATGTCCGTGTAAAATGTCAAACTATGCTATTTTCAAGAATACCTTAGAAATGCAAGGGTTTCTTTGCTCAAGACAAGGCGAGATCCTGCATCCTTCACATCTTATAGACCGATATGTCTCCTCCAACTCCAGGGAAAATCCTTGAGAGGCTTTTCGTCAATAAGCTTGTTTATCCTCTAGAACAGTGTTCTGCAACCTTTTAACACCCGCGGCCCTGTGAAAATAGGAGAAATATTTCGCGAACCGACTTCAGACAGAAACAAAAACCAATGTAAATAAAATTTTATTTATTAAATCTAATGCTATAAAATTACAATTTTTGGTTAGTGTGAGATCTACTGCTGCTTCTTTGTAAGCAAATTTGATATACGTGGTTGCAGCGTTGTTTCTGAGAGACGAAGCGCTGCATTAACATCCATTCGATTTTTCTTTTTGGTTTTTATTACTGACATAGCTGAAAAAGTCTTTTCACACAAATAGGAAATCGAAAAACCCACCAACAATTTGATAGCTATATAACTCAGAGACGGAAATTCTTTATTGAGGGATATCCAAAATTGAGACAATGATTGCATTTTGTCTGGACACCAGAGTGACATCAGAAGACAACTCGATCAGCTTTACTTTCTCACGAGGATCAAGTACGCATGATTTTATACCTTCCAAAAGGGATTATTAATCCAGAGGTTACCTTTACGTGGATCTTCATTTGCAGGGAAGTAATTATAAAAGTTTTCAGGCTAACGCTAATGTCAACAATTCTCCTCTTATCCGAAAGCAGAATACCCTCTAATATTTTAGTGGCTTGAGGACACAAAATTTCTCGTGCCACATCTAAGATACAAGGCTTTACTAACTCCTCACTAATAGTAAACGTTTTTTTCGTTTTAGCTATTCGAATAGCAACTAAATAAGACGCTCGAAGCAGCGACTTGTCACTAGTCGTCATCATTTTCATTTGACTATTCAAAAGTTTCATCTGGTCATGTAATCTTTAATAAAAAAAAGTCCAGTGACTTATCAGTGAAATATCTATGCTTCGAATGCAAATGACGAGCCAGTTTGGACGGTTTCATAGCGCCATTTGAAGGAACTTCGGAACATATTACATGTGGCGATAGTTCACTGCCAGGGGCTACAATAAAGCCCCTGGCAGTGGGCTTTCGTAATGCCTAACAAAGTTTCCTTTTCTCTTTTTGGTTTCTATTGCACATTCCAAAGTATCAGGATATTTATTTTTCTTTGTTTCTTCTAAACTTGAAGCACTAGTACTTGGAATACTTTCGACACCATCACTAATTTTCTTTTGAATATTGTCCTTACCTCTACTAAAGAAAGTTAAAAGATTTTGCTGTTTGACTTTTATCCATCTTATAGGGTTTCAAATTTTAAGAAGGAAATAATTTGTTTTCCAAAATTCCACAACACAACATTAAAAAACAATACGCACGAGCGCGATAAAATGAGAATTATTGCAACGTATCGTCGACAGGCGAACTGATGCAATACTGGCATTTGGCGGCCGCGCACTTCGTCTATACTCGTCGCGTACAGCGCCTCGCTCGCCCCGTAATAGTGGAAATTCTCCAAATCGTGTAGCGGTATAGTCGGGTAAAAGCATAGTGAGAGCTTTCGCGGACCGGCGCCGGTCCGCGGACCACCGGTTGAAGACCACTAATCTAGAAATCCGTAATCTAATACATCCTTACCAATATGGCTTCCAAAAGTTACGGGGTTGTGAGGCGGTTCGCAGCACAGATAAAATCAACACCTTCAGGGGATACAAACACAGTACTCTTGTTGCTATTGATGTAACGACAGCCTATGAATTTGTGGACTGGTTTATTTTAATTAAAAAAACTTATAAATATATAACATACCCCAAACATTCACATCTTTCATTGCAAATTATTTACATAACAGAACAGTTAAATTCAATGACGGACCAACCAAGAAAATTGCAAGGGGTTCCTCATAAGATTCGGTCTTAGCTCCGCTACTGTGTCTTATCTACTTCAATGATAAATTAAAAACTTTCATTCAAACTTTTGCTGATGATCTTGCTGTTGTGACTTATGGTTACACTCGCAGAGAATTAGAAAAAAAATACTAACTCGTTATTAAAGTTAATTAGTATGATTATATGTACAACTTTTCACGTTAACAATATTTTTATGCATAATTGTCCTAAATAAATTTTCGTTTATGGAAATATAACCAATTAAGGATCCATAAAAGGATCCATCCATTAAAGCTCTTAGTGGTGACTCGGACGAGATTTGAGCACGCAACCTTCTTTTCTGTTTTTGCTATTTTTATTTTATGCATCAGTAAAATATTTATTAAAGCAACTCGTGTTAACCTCATTAAATGTAAAAAAGGAAGTTTGAATTATTATCTACTATTAAATCTTTAAGATAATTTCCCATACACCCAGTACAGTTGTTAAAGAAAAATATATAAAATATTGAATTAATTAAAGAACAGCAGGTTTAAGACAACTATCGTATACCAAATTTTAAAAAGTGACGAAATACTTGTGAACATCCCCTACCCCTTTGACATGTTCTCTTAATATTAGCAAAAGCTAACAGTCGAGCGATAAATCAAACCAGCACTACAGGGCCGTTCTGGACTAAGGGCTTGGTAAACCCGTCTGGAGGACCGTATCTGGACTGCAGGCTGTTTAAACCGATTTGGAGGTCGACCCTGATAAATAAATTTTTGGAGGGCTGTATCTGGATTACAGGCTAGGTAAAACTGTCCTGAGGACCGTATCTGGACAGTGGGCCGGTTAAACCTTTCCGGTATCTGACCTGCTGGCCATTTTGTGGACCGTATATGAACTATGGGCTGGGTAAACCTGCCCGAGAGCCGTATCTGAACTGCGGTCTTGATAAAAAAAATTAGGAGGGCCGTATCTGGTATGCAGGCCGGGTAAATCTGTTCGCAGGATCGTATCTGGATTGCGGGTTGGTTAAAATTTGGAGAGCCCGGCATGGTCTGCGGACCTGATAAAAATATTTGGTGGACCGTATCTGGTCTGCGAGCCGGGGTAAACATATCCGAAGGAGCATATCCACTTTTAAAACCCCCCACTTTTTGAAGCTCTTTTCAACAGCGATGCGCAGTCTACAAAAATTTCATGTCTATAGTCCCATGAGCTGAATTGGTAGTTTTAATCGGCATAATGAACACAGCAGGAGCAAAGTATTAAATTTCTAATTTTCCGGAGTCACCCTTTGTTAGGTAATGGTAATTAATTAACGTCGCACTAGAGCAATACAACAGACTATTAGTGATGGTTCGGGATAAATTCCAAAGGGAAAGTTCCGAGGACACCATGTAATTTTGAACCATGGTCAGATGACGAGGCAACACCTGAGGTGGCACCCCACTCTCTAAACTTCCACACCAAGGCCCGTTAATGGCCCGTTCTGTTGCTCTAGTGAGGCGTTAATTACTGGACATTTTCTTTCTATTTACAGCAAAAAAATCAGACATCACAATTCATATATAAAACAACAAATCGGAGAAAAATATCTTTCAAACAACAATTATTTTTAATTACTTAAGAGCAAGAGTGCGATTTCTGATCAGCAGTCGCGAGTTGAGTTGTATATCCACTGCAATTTCCCATCTACCAATCAGATTTTGGTTTATTACTTCGTGTATCCTGGTGGCAACACTTCGCTTAAAAAGAGTTCCCTCGAATCTTGGGAGTCGGTAATGAAAATTTTGTCTACTTTCTAAAATGAATATTTTATATATTTCTTGATAAATACTGTTCTAAAAAAAGACAAAAAAATGGTTTATGTTATGAAAGGAATCTTAGTGGAATGGTGAATATACAGTTTTTTTCTTTTGTGTTCGCTGAATTTGAAACGTATGTTAAGAAGTTTACTATGAATAGAAATAAAATATCTTTCACCGATGCAAAAGTGAGAGGATATACTATCAAGATGTCTTGAACTGAGATTGCTTTGATTTTAAGAGTTTACCAGCCAGTCCCTAACCACCTACTAGTTGACCATTTCCTCATTTCTCATCGAAACAAGCAAACCTAATTTATTTCACTATAAATTAAATTTATTCAAAAAACCAATGGACAACTGGTCACCAATCTGAAGTTCACTAATTTGTATTTTTGGTAAAAAATAAATAGTCACAGGTGTCAAATCATTGAAATCCGGAAATTCCAGAAAAGTACTTATTTTGAGTAGTAATGCCTCAATCTAAATTCATTTCAATTCTATTATAAAAAACTAAAATTTGGCATAAAGGTAAATAAATATCTAATATTGATGCCAGAATTTTTCAAATCGAAATTAATTTTTAGTCCTAAACAGTGATTAATCTATTGGTAGAACAAAACTGCATGTGTTCCAGTAAATGTCCAAACTGGTCAATTACTGGATTTTGGTCAAACTTTGAGTTTAAATTTGAAGTTGATATTTTATGATTTAGTGTGACTTGTTTAGGTGAATTAACTAACTATGAAAAATTACCCTGAATCCATTATTTGACCAGGTTGTCAATTACTAGGTAATCAAGCACTGAGGATAAATGCAGTAGCAATGAAATTTTTTGAAGGAAAGAGTATAGTATCATAATTTACACTAAATCTTCTGTTAGTCCCAGGGTATGCCGATTTAAATCAAGTGATTTTTATTAAAAAAATCATTGATTTAAATCAAAACGTAAAATTTGATTTTTCTTCCTGTTATGTTTAATATTGAAAATGAAATAACTGAGCAAGATGCATGGTTATTTTATTCAAATAAGTTAAGAACTTTGCTCGTACTGAGTTCACCCCCAAATTATATTGAAAATCACCTTACCTTTGAAGACTAAATAACAATATTTGATTATTGGGATCACATAATTACCAGACAAGTATTTTCGTCTTGGGCCATTGACCTCTAGGTGTCACTCACAAGCCTGGTCATCAGTGTTGGTTTTGTTTTAAACATTCCGTGTGACTATAAATCGCACATGGTCAATTTTAAACCATTTACCATGTGATGAGTGAAGATGCTCGAAATATATTCACTCAAATTATTAAAATTGTGGCTACTTGCTTTCATTTTTAACCTTCCATTGGGTGCAATATGTTGATCGCTGAGTTCGGGTGCAATGTGTGCTTGATGGGCACACATTCAAAAATATAATAAACACCTAATTAAGTTCATTTATACAACTGCCAAGTGATAAACATCATTATTAGGGGTGTCAAAAGAAGAAAAATACAAATGTTTCTGCAAAAAACCATGTATTTGACATAAAACTAGTCGAACAAATTTTAATGAAATTTATGACCTATCAAATACCATAAGTGAAGTAAAGTTAGAAAATCGTAGTCAAAAAATAAAGTTAGAAAATAGTTTAAAAACATTCACAGTATTAATATCTGTTCAGTCATCTTTGGATAGGGGTCTGTCCAGTGAAGTAAAGTAAAAAAATGTGACGAGTTGGGCACAATGAGCTTCTCTGAACAAAACTTGAACAACTTCCCCTAGTGAAAGTCAAGGACAAATTAAGTGGGAAGGTTGCATAGAGCAAGTAAAAAGAGGCAGCTACTGGGAGCACTAGGTGCCAATGCCGCC
This sequence comes from Meta bourneti, assembly GCA_933210815.1. NCBI lineage: Eukaryota > Metazoa > Arthropoda > Arachnida > Araneae > Tetragnathidae > Meta > Meta bourneti. The sequence continues at coordinate 67,507,903 of OW119928.1, forward strand.
TAGCGATGGGGGGGGGGGGTGACGAAATGGCCACGCTGTGCCTGTCAGATCAAATGCGAAATATAAGGACACTTACAACGAAAAGATTTTCTGTAGTATCATGAAAGCATTCCAATTTTGCACATAAATCTTTATAATTGGCAATTTTAATAGTTTCATTTTGCTATGTGTAATATCTGCACCTCAGAACCATACCATAAGTCACATTATACCAACTTTTCAGGAGAGCATAAAAACTGAAAAGAAGGATCTCGTTGCCTGGCTACAAAGCTAGTATTTGAATTAGCCTGCAAAAACTGATTGTTAACAATAAAAATATACACGCTTTTTCCATTGTTGGTTAATTTTTATGTAATTTTATAGCTTAAGACAGGACTGGACTTATGTTATTGTGGTTTAAAAAGGTGTTTAAAATAAACTACACGAGCAATCATAGTAACAATGTCTTTAATACTATCAAAAACAGAGAAAGTACAAAAATATTTAATATTGTATAAAAAAAATTTAATATTGTACAGATTGAGTGTTGTAAATGGCTTAAAAGCTAGATTAAGCAAAAACATTACTCTAGAGCAGTTGAGCCATCCTCAGGAAAGTTTCCTTCCTTCTCTGCATATGGAAGGTTTTCAAAGACGGTTCTACTCTTCAGGGACCCACTGCATTAAATTCATGAAGTCTTCTCATTACTATCTTGTTTTTTGGATACTCTCAATTTTGGGATCATCGCTGGCATAACAACCCTTTGTTCTCTCTGATTTCTTTTAAATTCAACATTTTTAAAGGTATCATCTGTGAAACTGGTCTTATAGTACAACTTGCTGTCTCCTTTGCGAAGCTGTAACCATACTGCATTGGATATTAAAAATGGTTCTTTGTGTTTTTCTTCCTTGAAACAAATGGAGCTTTGCTCTTCAGTAGAGAAATCAAGAAAGTCTTTGAGGTTTCTTTTTGGGGGGTTCTTTTTTGAACATGAAGCAATATAATTGGCCCAATCATTTGTGGTAAAAATAGTGGTTTTTTTGTTACTTTTTCACTCTATCACTGCTTGCCATCTACTTCCATGTGGGTGTGTCCAGCAAGTAGGAACTTATGGTTGACTTCTTTTAGAATAGAAACTTTTTCCAACAGCCATAGGTACATGAAAATCATTAATATTCCTGTTTTGGCCACTGCAATTATCTGTACACGCTGTTTTCAGTAGGCCTATCATGATTTCGGAGCTCTTTATTCACCCATGTGAATAAACATGATGCTATTTCGTTACCTCCTCGACCGGCTGTTACCATCCCAGATCATACACCAAGTTTTGTCAATGGTTGTGCCATAAATTGTACTATTTAATGTCCAGAGTTTTCTTGAGTAAAAACTTGGGGAGTTCTTTAAATCTGGTGTTGGAAGAACATTTTTGGAGATTAGACATGACTCTCAAACCTTGATATTAGCACGGCCTTTCAGTTTATCTTCCCTTTTTAATTCATACCTATGTGAAGCTTCTTTCAGGTGGTTTTCTTTTGTAATTTAAGTTCATTGAGTCTTTAATCATTTTTTTTTCATTTTTAATTTCAGTCTAGTTTGTCGCAAACATCACAAGTGTCATCTGCTGAGTGGAAAGACAAGTTAAAATCTTATTGAAAACTTTGTAATAAACCCGCTTTTACTCTGGTTTAATTTTTTCTTTTTCGCACTCATCTACATACAATGAGTACATTGTGGAAATGTTCAGATGATTGCCCAAATATTTACGTTTGGATCTTTCCCTGCTGTAGTGGCTTTCATACACCAGAAACTTTGAAATATGGTTTTTGATCCGTTCGAAGCTATCACTCAGTAATTTATTTGCTGGAATATGTTTTCCTCTAAGGTCTGGCGTTACCAAACCAGATTCACTGGCTTTTTTTTAAAGCAACTCTCATGAAGGGGGTGGGATGTCGAATCCGAGACCGTGGCGATTTATTGCCAAACATGGTAACCTTGGTGTTTTGATCTAGTTTTATGGCAACCCTATGCAAAAGGTGTTTCGCGTAGGAAAGTCAACATTTTTTTTAAACGACCATACTGGCTTAGGACGCCATCTTGATTTGGCAACAAAAATTGCTTGGCGACAAACATGTCTTGGATTCTACATCTTTACCCATGAAGGTTTCAGAAATAGAAAGTGTATTCAGAAAAAAAGTTTTGCAAATGACTTACTCCTTATTAAAGTTAAGAATAAATGTATGGCTTTCAATTTTGTTTCTTGTGCCATCTCTTTTCCATTGTCTAACAGGCTTAGTTTTTATACATGAAAGTACAAACTGTCTTTTTGAGTTAATGGACTTAGGGTTGTCTGGCTCAAACAAAGGTTAGGACTTATGCTCTTATAATCCTAGTAAATCATAAAAGGAGAATTTTTTAGACTTACATTGTTATGGCTTGATGCAAAATTAGATTCTACATGCAAAACTGCAATAACCTGAAAATCATCATTTTTGGACTTGCGTTCATCTGGTTCTGAGATATAGATATTGAAACGAGTAGTAGGACATAACCAACTTTGCACAGTTGATGGCTTATATTCGATATGAAAGAGTGCACAGTTGATGGCTTATATTCGATATGAAAGAGAACAAGTCATAGATGAAGAATTCTTATTTTGTGAGCCTCTTCCAAATCATATCACAGCGGATGATTTTTAAGAAAATTAGTGAGTTTATCACGCCATGAAATAAATTGGAAAAATGTGTAGGAGTGTGGGCTGGTAGTGCATGTTCAATAAGAGGTTGCCGTGGTGGAGTTTTCATCAAAATTAAAGAAGCACCAGATGCAAAGTTCACACATTGCAGCATACATCGTGAAGCATTAGCTACCAAAACAGTGTCCACAGGAGTAAAGACTGATTTAGATCAATCTGTGAAGATAGTGAATTTTATTAAATGTCGGGCCCTTGATTTACGACTATTTACAATTTTGTGCACTGAAATGGGTAGTAACCACAATAAGCTCCTTTTACACTGAAGCATGGTGGTTGTCAAGGGGAAAGTTTTAACTAGACTCTTCGAATTACATTCAGAGGTCCAAGTATTCCTGACAGAATCCAAATTTGAACGTCATTGTTTTACTGATAAACTCTGACTAACACGTTTAATGTATTTGTCTGATATTTTTGGAAAATTGAACGAACTGAATTCTAGTTTACGAGGTTCCAATATAACTGTCTTTACTGTACATGACAAAATAAATGCATCTGAAAAAACTAGAATACATAATTAAGAATGTGAAAAGCAATGCTTTTATATTTTTTATTCTTATTTATGTGGTACAAAATTTAAAAAGTTTGAGAACCCCTGCCCTAGTGAATCCTACCTCAAAAGATTCAAAATGAGCAAGATTGTTCCATGCAGTTTGCATCTAACAAGTGGTTATTGTGAAAGAGGATAAAATGAGAAAATGTTAGAGAAGGGAAAGGCAGGTTACCTCAAACCAAAAGAGAATAATTTCACTCGGTGGATAAAGGAAATACTTCAAGCTTTAATTTTAATTGGAAATAATGATGAATTTGTATAAAATGTAAAGGTAACTGGCAAAGCGAAAACACAATTATATAGCTTTAAAGCACCTGCTGTAAATGATAGTTGCTACAGAACAAAATCCATTTCAAAAAGACATGCTTTGAGTGGGTTGGAATCGGATGATTTTTACCTCAGATTCCAAATGAAACATTAGGTCACTATCACTTTATTGTTAAGAACTTGAAGAAAAGGCCAAGCGCTATTCTGCACAGTTTCAAACTTTCCCACACTGGCCTAAACACTGCTGTGGTGTATATTCTGTTTGGATCCTGATGTTATGATGAGATAGCTGCTTCGCAGTGGGTGCTCTGTAAGTGATATGTTCATCCGATTTTTGTTGGATGACAATGAAGATTAGCGTTGTCTTTTGGAGAAACTGAATGGAACTTGCAGTGGCTGACTTTAGTTTCTGTCATTAATGGCAAAGGATTCTTTAATATTATGCAATATTTATCTACTTGTTTAATATTAGTACTAACCATTATTATCATGTAAAACATGCTTATCCTAGCCATATTTTTTTTTCAAATTTGCATAAACATTTCAGTTTGAATTTTATTTAAAAAACTGAGTTGTGGTAAATTACTGAATATGTGGTGGTTATTCTATGAAACTATCAAATATTAAAAATTGCAATATAGCTCATTAATCATCATTACAAGATATTAAGTACAAAAAATCTTGGGAAGTGCATTGTAAATTAGCTCTGTGAAAGTGAGCATTACTGGCTGGTTCATCCTACATTAATATTGAATTACAACTTCAGAGAAGTCAAGGGAATAATTTTCTACAAATTACTTGTTTATGCCCTACCCATTTTTCATTTCTTTGTATTTTCTTATAATTTGTGATGTCTATAATATTTGGGTATCACATATATGTTTTCCTCTATTACTATGAAAGATAGGCAGATAATGTTACCAAATCACTGCTCAGTAGCTCATCAGTCTGTCTTTTGTGTTTTTACATTGTGTTGCTCCAGTGCGATGTTAATTGAAATACCTACCTTTTGTGTTATAAAATCTTACAAACTCGTTTCATTTTAATGGTAAGTTATGTTTTGTCTGTAACATTACCCTCAGTGGCACTGATAAAACAGTCATAACTATTTTAATATAGTATTCTTCATATAAAACTGATCCAGGGGTAAGTGTTATCTCCTTCCAAGTCAGACTGCAGACCTTATTCTATCATTAGGTGAAAAATTGAGTTTATGTTCTCTTAAAAATAAATGCAGAGATGTTTGCAAAATTTTTTATCAACATCAGCCAAATTTTAAGTGATAGAAGCAAAAACTAAAGTTATTTCAAGACCAGATTCACACAACACCATGTTATGTAATACAACCATTATCTATAATCATAAAATTTTATGACCAAATTTTAAAACAACTCTGAATGTAAAAAAATTGATATCAGATTATCTTAGTATTGGCACAAACAGGGTAAAACTCCAAGAGATCATTCCATTTTCCTTTCTGTAATATGTTTAATAATATTGCAAATGAAATAACTATGTACACAAGGTGCATGTTATTTTATTCAAATAACTTAAGAACTTAGTCAGTTCACCCTGAAAATTATACTAAAAATCATCTTCCCTTAATAACAGTATTTGTTGATTGGAATTATAATTAGCAGAGAAGTATTTTCATCTTGGGCAATCGACCAACAGGTGTCACTCTCAAGCCTGTTCATCTGCCTGGGTTTTGTTTTAAACATTCCAAGTGACTAAATCACACATGGCCAATTTTGAACCGTTCTTCATGTGATGGGTGAACACATAAGATGACACTTACAGCACATTGGTGTGTATGCTTCTCCTGACTGCCCCCTTTTGTTTGACAGGAAGCTTTATGGATTTTAATCATCTTTTATATTGTATTTTTTTTATCTTACGATCACATCTTAGTTGATGACTTTTTAGCCAGGCTAATTTGTACTGGGCTGCCTGTAAGAAATTATTGTCCCTGGACTTTTTCCTGACGTAGGAAAAAAATGTGATAGGTGAAGATACTCAAAATATATTCACTCAAATACAAATTATTAAAATTGTAGCAACTTTCATTCTTTTAACTGCCTGTCCCATGCAGCTGCATCTAAAAGATGCAGCTGCATGGGGCAATCTGTCTACTGTTGTACCTTTTGAGTTAGGACTAAGGTATAGCACATGATTTAGAATTAGAATGCAGGACTAATAGATAGTTTAGTGTAGATAGGGGTACTATACAGATTCCTTACTACAAATTTCATTACTTCTGCATTTATCCTCAGTGCTTGATCACATCTTTCAGTAATTGACCACCTTGTCAAATACTGGATACAGACTCATTTTTTATATTTAATTTAGCTTAAATGATTGCCAAACATGTAGTCATTTTAAAATACATAACTTCAAATTTAAAATCCAAGTTTGCCTAGAAATCTAGTAATTGGCCAGTTTGGTCAATTACTGGAGCATGTACAGTTTTGTTGTACCACAATAGTAGATTGACCACAATGTTTATGACTTAAAATTAATCTAGGTGAAAAAATTATTAGGTATATCAAATTTAGATATTGTTATTTACCTTTATGCCAAATTTTAGTTAAAAATAAGAAATAGATTTAAGATTATTTTTTTAAGATCAAGACATTCCTCAGAACAAGTTCAGTATACTGTAATTTCATAGATCCCTGTGACATTTGACTCTTGTTTTTATTTTTTAACAAAGACAAATCAGTGAATTTCAGATTGGTTACCATTTATTCAAGTAGTCCACTGACTAAGATTAAATTAAATTTATTGTGGACTAAATTAATGTGCTGGTTTTAATGCCAAAATGAAGAAATGGTCAACTACTGATAGGTTGTCAGGAATTGGCTGGCTTATCCTATGTAACAGCATTTCATTTACTTTTACTGGTGTTAATTCTAATTTCCACTAAAATGCATGGCAAAAAGCAAAGCTCAGTTATTTTATCACAATTAGATTCTAAACTTCCACTTCGATTTCATTCCATTCTCTTGTTCAAAGGCAATTCAGCAGTTTTTTATGTTAAACCTGTTTCTTTTCTGCACTGATTTCTATCTTCTGGATTTTTCATTTCTTTCTGTAATCAGACTGCTGATAAATTTCATTGGAACGGTGAGATGTTCTGTATAGTTTTAGTAATATCATGCAGCTCCATAGCTGAAATCAAGCATGTTTAAACCAAGTGGCCATATTGGGGAATGAATCCTATAACATTAAATTTTATATTTATTTGTGTTACCATTCGACAAGAAACTAATAATGCCCATTTCTGTGCCATGTAGTTGTTAAAATATATGTAGGAGTGGGAATCGCTCCTCACGAGCAAAGTAAGGTCCATGACCTCAAGACGCGGCCTGCGTGGGGCTCCAGAAGTTGAACCCGAGTGGGCGGTTTTGTGAATGTTATAAATATGTGTGTCGCCCAGGAGCGGGGGGGATTCCTGACATGTAAGAGCTGAGTGCTTGAGTCGAGCAGATTCGCTCGCTATTATCCGGGTGGCGTCCCGGGACATATATGAATATCCCGAATATTTTTCTCATGCATCACTGTACATATCTCATCCCATCATTGATTGGTACAATAAAGTAGTTTAAAAACTTCGAATAGAAGTTCCGACTTGTGAATCATACCCCACCGAGCCATTAATACTTCTACATATATGTAGTTATTTTGCATTAAAAAAGCAACTTGTGTTGTCTTGAATTTGTTCACATTTATGTACTCTAATAGGCATCTTTCCTTAAGAGATCAGATGTAATGGCACTATGATTTATATATATAATTGTATAATACCTAATCTTTTAATGTTTAACTTAAGGAATAGTAAACCTATTGTTAAATAGACTTCCTGGTTTTTTTTTAAAAGATTTTTATACCAGAACTTATTTTGTAAACCTATTTACTGTTTTGTTTTTATTGTAGTGATCCATCTATGAAGCAGTTTCTTTTGCACTTGGATGAAACAAATGCTTTTAAGAAGAAATTTATCATTGAAGATTTGGACGAAACTCACATTTTCATTGCTGCTGACATGCTAGAAGTTCTTCAAACACGTATTGATGACTTGATGGATATGATTTCTTTTCCTTTGGCGGAAAAATAACTCTTAAAACTAACTACTTAAGGCTTAAATTGAGAACTCTTGACTTTTAAGAACTTAAGCATTTGTGTTCCAATAAATATGGCTGATAAACGAGAATCAGTGCGTGTCAAAGATGCAAATCAGCGCAAGGTTATGGATGAAGCATCTCGGCGACGCCGCATTAAGAAAGCATTGGAAGTTTTAGAACAAGATAACTTTCATGATGATCCCCATGCAAATTTGGTGATGCATAAAAATGCTCCCAAATTTGAGGAGACCTTGGAGAACAAGAGGCGCCGCAAACTCAAAAATGAACCATTCAAGCAAAGGTTCCGCAAAAATTTTGCTGCTCTGTTGGAAGATGAAATGCAATTCTTTACAAAAGACAAGACTAATTACTTGACAGCTATTGTCCCACCTTCTAAGTATCCTGAAAAACACTATTGTGCTGTTTGTGGGTTTCCTTCACCTTACACTTGTGTCCAATGTGGTACACGTTTCTGTAGCGTAAAATGTCAAGGTGTTCATCAAGACACTCGCTGTATGAAGTGGACCTCTTAGAAAGTATTCCTGGGTTATAGTTATAAGTCGTGGTATTAGTGGCAATATTATTTCGTATGTGTGTAGTGATAAAATAAACCATTTAAACTAACTCCTGTTTTTTAATATTTATTTTGTATGTATTTTAGAATCTATTTTATATAATGCAGAGTTCCCATGCTCCTTAGAAACTCCTTATTTTTAGCTATCATTTCTAAGAGCCCTTAAAACTCCTTAGTTTTAAAATCAAGAGTCCTTAAAAACTCCTTATTTTTTCCCCAAAAATTAGAACACTAAATTTTTCCCGTTTTCTAGCTTCGTTGTCCGATCTTGGACTGGAAGCGGCAGGTTTCACTGAGAGACGACTTTATCCTCCCCTCTTTAGAAACGAATACAAAGAGGACTGCTGATTGACCCTCCGAAGGATTGATTGATGGGTAATGACAGTTTAGTGCATTGGGTCTGGGGAGATAGATGACTTCCATTGATAGATTTGCTCATGCTTCGTGTTTATTGGCTTTTTCCCAGATGTTTTCACATAGTTTTTACAAAGAAAAAGTTTCTAAACATCCGAAGAAAAAGCACATAAATAACAATCTTTATTTCCACATTGTCCCCTCAAGCAAAATACATGGCAGATGGGTTTGCATTAGGTGCTTCGTGGGAATGAAGAACTTTGAGGAGGGACCTATAGGGAAAGTAATTGGTAGATATTGGAAATATTCTAATTTACTTTAAAAGTCAGTTTTAAAATTCAAGTGTAGACAAAAGAAGATATACGTATATAATGATCATTTAAATTTCTTTAACAAGTTCATATATTCGACGACCCAAATCTAGTTTTGAATATGTTCTTCGCTTCATGTTAAATGAATAGTTTTACATGTAGTTTGGAATTTATTTTAACCATTTAAGAGACTTTCTGTAAAGGTGGAATGTAGACAGCGTTAGTGTTTTTTGTCGTAGAACGTGGTTCCTGTACATATGAGGTATTTTCAGGATGAACAGATTGGAAGATGGTAGGTATTTTAATTAACGTCACACTGCAGCAACACAACCGGCTATTGGCGACTGTCCAGGATCAAACCCGAAGGGAAAGATCAAGGACAACACTTAATTTTGGACCACTGTCACATGAGGTCACACCTGAGCTGGCACCCCACTCTCCCAAAATTCCACGCCAACATGAGGACATTTGAGAGATTTAATGTGCACCAGCCCCTTTGTACACGACGGTCTGGTTGGATTCGAACTCGCAACTCTCCAGTTGCCATTACGTTACTCTTCCAACCGGGCTACCGCGGCCTCCATTGAAAGACGGAAGATTTTATTTTTGGTTCCCAACACGAATACTTACAGGAAACACGTTATATCTACCATTTACCAAAAAAAGCCTCATTCCGTATGAGAAGCATTTTGTGTCAAGCCTAACAAAATATGTATCCCGTCTGTTGCTCCAGTGCAACGTAAATTCAACTATCAACCAAGCAAAATATAGGTAGCGGTAATATTTCTGCGGTGAACGTATTTGCATATTCTGAGAGGCGTCAGTTTGCTTGTTTTTCGAATACTCTAACGCCAATAAAAATTCCAAGCGGTGAATTTCTAATTGATTTGTGAGTAAGTTTTAACACACTGGTCGAAGGTCACCAAAAAGGTGAAAAACAACATCGAAGGGAATTCCTTTTCGTATCATACCGTAGTTGGTAATTGTATTAACGTCGTACTGGAACAACACATCGGGCTATTGGCGACGGTCCGTGATCAATCCGGTAAGGAAAGACCCAAGGACAACACCTTAATTTTGAACCATGGATGACGAGGCCACGAGAGTTAACGTGAACTTCCCCCTTGTACACGACGGTCTGATTGGATCTAGTTTCGAACTCGCAACCCTTTGAGTAAACAAATATTTACTGGACGATACTCCTTTTGTTGCTCTTTAGTGTGACGTTAATTCAAATACCTTCCTCACCTAATTCAGTTTGCTCTTTCCGCTCGCAAACGATCTGCTTGTGTAAACATTACTGAATTTCTAAATGGAATGAGAAATGCGATGAGCTTGGGTGCTCATTTTATAAGTCTTCAAGAATTGTAGATAACTTGTACATATTAATGTCAATAAATTCGAATGAACCTTGACATTTGGATACTTCTTCACCCGGCCGGCTCACATCATTTCGTGGAGATTTTGAAGCGGAAACATGTAACATCCCCAGGTGGCCGGCCTGTCCAAGATGAGAATTGCATTTGCAAGTGGCGAAGTGAGGAAAAATGGTTGACCAGGTAAGATTTTTGATTAAGAAATTGTGAATATAGATAGGAAGAATAGATATTCTGAAACGGAACAAGACCGCTCTGCGCTTTTTTTATTGTCATATATTGAGCTAAAAAATATGCTCAGTGATATAAACATTGAAATTGTGAAACTTATGTATTTTGAGAAATTTACTAAGAAAGGTTAGAGGTTGCAAATCAGTCTTTAGATGTCACTAATGCGGAATTGAAATTGAGGAATAGAGAAAAGGCTTTCGAAATTAATTTAAATGTTAAAAGAGTATAAACAGAGAATCGAAATCAGGCAGCAAAGCTAGATTCTTTTGGGGAATTAGGTTCCACTCCAGCAATGTGGTCTTTAGGGCATTTATATCTCTAGGAGGAGGATGTCTCCGTTCAACTGCTTTTCCAAGGTAGTCCCATAAGTTCTCTATCGGGTTCAGATTAGGAGATTTTGCTGGCCACGGTATTCGCACATTGGCTTCACTTTCAAGAAATTAGTGAGCGAGGTTTGCTCGATGTGGACGAGCATTATCGTCCATAAATAAAAAGTCAGATCCATATGCACCTCTGAAAAGTCTTATATAAGGTTGTAAGACCTCATCCCGATATCTCTGGCCGGTCACAGATCCGCTGTTGAAAACGTGAAGGGGCGTACGTCCTCGATCATTATTCCTCCCCATACCATCACACCTGCACTACCGGTCACGTTCCATAATGTTCGAAGGAAGATTTCGAGTTCCTGACTCCCTCCAGATGTAAACACTTTGGAATCATGTTAAACTAAACCTCGACTCATCAGTAAAGAGAATATGGGTCCATTGGTGTTCACTCCAGTTCTGATGTTCTTTGAACCAATTAAAGCGATCCCTCTTTTGTTGTGAAGACAGTGAAACACATACCCTTGGCTTTCTGGCATAAAGGCCTTTTTCATTAAGCCTTCTGTATACAGTTTGCCGTGATACAACAGTTCCAGTGGCGGCTGCAACCTCTGAACTTAACTGCCGAGCAGTAGACTTCTGTTACGACGGGATATCGATCTTGAGAAGCAGTTGTTATTCGTTTACGACCTTGTCAGGCCTTACAACAGTTCCAGAGTTCTGAAATTGTTTCCATAGGGTAGAGACTGTCTTGAAATATTCACACATCTCGCTGCTTCCATGATTGTCTGCCCTGTTTCTAAACGGCCGATAATTCACCACTTCACAAATTCTTCCAAATGATACTTCGGAGCCATAACAAACCGTTTTGTGTCCTTTGTAGGAATCGCCAAGAGAGCGAGAATGTACGCGCCTTTAAAAATATAGCAACCCTGGTATGTGTAGTGGGGTTGGGTTGCAAGAAAGTATGGAGAGAAGAGTGCGCGCTTATGAATTAATGTAAAGGATGGAAATAAAAAAACTGGTTTATCTTACAATGAATGGAGTTGAATTATGATTGAATATATTCACTGTTAACGAAGCACGTAAATATACCATAATGGTGACCCGGTGAGAATATACAGTGATTCTTATGAAGAATTTCAATGCGTGAGAGCTACATAGATTTGTGAAGTAGTTTCGTTTGGACAGCTCATTTTCAACTTTCTCTAGCGCCGAGGATTAGATACGCAATAACGGAATATCTCTCGGATTAAGACACGCCGGCTATTAGAAGAAAGGCGAACGGGGTAAGATCGAACTTTTTTATCTCTGGGTTACTTTTCTGTTTTGTTTTTACTTGCAATTTGGATATCTTGAATATTCCCTTGCACTATGTCTGAGGTCAGTGCAGTTCAAATTCCTGTTTTTAATAGATCGGATCCCGCCTTATGGTTTATCATGTGCGAAAGTACTTTCGCTTTGGCGGCTCCTAAACCTATTACAGAGTCTATGACAAAATATAATTATATTGTTTCTCATATACCACCTGAAATTGCCTCACTTATTCGTGATGTACTTGTAAAACCCGACCCTGTTGATCCGTACACTAAATTGAAAACAGAACTGATAGCTCGTTCCGGCGAATCTTCGCAACAGGAAATCAGACAACTTTTGTCAGGAGAGGAATTAGGATCTAGGAAACCCTCCGAGTTGTTGCGAAATATGAAACGTCGCGCTGAATCTCATAACGTCCCAGAAAATTTAATGTTGGAACTATTCTTACAACGTTTGCCAACTTCTGTTCAGTCTATATTAGCCGCCGTTACTGACCTAAAATTAGATAAGGCTGCTGAAATTTCTGATCGCATTCTGGAAGTTACTCCTTCTCCAATGGAGAATTGTGCTGTTTCACGTGAAGAGCGTAATTCAAATGAGGAAAAATTGAGAAGTTGAACAAAAGAATCGATCCACTTTCGTTTCCGCGAGGTCTCTCCCCGTACCGAGGAAACAGAACTAGGAGTAATTCCAGGCGTTCATCGGTTTGTTGGTATCACCGTCGTTTTGGTGATAAATGTAGGGCCGACAAATGTGTCCAACCCTGTTTTTATCAGGGAAACGAGAATCGCGAAGAATAGAGGCGACCTATTCTTTGCCACAAATCTCGCGTCGCCTGTTCATTCGAGACCAGACAACTAACGTATCCTTCCTGGTCGATACGGGTAGCGACGTATCTTTGCTTCCTGCAAATAATTTTCAAAAACGAAATTCTTGTCAACAGACACTTTCAGCTGCTAACTCTTCAATTATTAAGGTATATGGACAAAAACCCTTTCTTTAAACTTTAAATTACGGAGAATTTTTACTTGGACATTTTTAATTGCAAATGTAAACACACCAATTCTCGGAGCAGATTTCCTCCATTATTTTGAATTGGTACCCGATCTCCGAAATAAATGTATAAGAGATTTAAAAACAAAATTTCAGACAATTGGGCAAATGAAAAATGCTGATATTCATTCAGTAAAAACAATAACTGGTGATTCTGTTTATCACAACCTTTTAAATAAATTTCCATCGATTTCTAAATTGCCGGATCCTAATCAACCGGTTAAGCATAATACTGTCCATTACATCACAACTGTAGGTTCACCTGTTGTTGCAAAACCTAGAAGATTAGCACCAGATCGCTTGAAAATCGCCAAAACTGAATTCCAAAATATGATGATGCTTGGTCATTTACGACCTTCAAAGAGCAATTATGCATCACCACTTCATATGGTTCCTAAAAAAGGAACATTGGAATGGAGGCCTGTGGGCGATTATAGGGCATTAAATGCACAAACTGTTAAAGAAAAATACCCAATCCCACATATTGCTGATTTTACTTCAAAATTGCACGGTTCCAAAATTTTTAGCCATGTCGACCTTATTATAGCTTATCATCAAATTCCAATACACCCTGACGATATTCACAAAACAGCAATATGTAGCCCGTTTGGATTATTCGAAAGTACGAGAATGCAATTTGGATTGTGTAATGCCTCTGCAACTTTCCAAAGATTTATTGATGAAGTTACTCGCGATTTAACCGGTGTTTATGCTTTTGTCGACGACATATTGATTGCATCAAAAGATGATAAAGAACACTTAGAACAACTTGAAGCTTTATTTTCAAAATTTCAGGAGTACGGTCTTTGTATCAATGTTTCAAAATGTACTTTCGGTAGACCTAGTATAGAGTTTTTGGGATTTAAACTTTCCGAAAAGGGAATAGAACCTCTTCCCGATAGAGTCCGATGCATAATGGAATTTCCCCAACCCACAACTTTAACTCAGCTCCGTAGATTCTTAGGCATGTATAACTTTTATAGAATTTTCATACCTAAAGCTGCTCACATAGTACACTTGCCCCTTTAGTACAATTTTTAGAAGGACACAAAAAGAAATCTCGCTCTAGTGTTCGAAATTCTTCCGAACAAATAAAATGGAACGAGAATGCTGAACAATCCTTCAATGCTGCCAAACAAGCTATTGCTCTGACAACTCTTTTAAGACACCCTATTCCCGGGGCACAACTTAGCGTTTGGGTAGACGCTTCAGACTTTGCCGTCGGAGGCACTTTGCAGCAACTTTCTCACAATCAGTGGTAACCCATTGCATTTTTCTCTATGAAACTGAACAGAAGTCAACATATGACCGTGAACTATTTGCAATTTATTCCGCAATAAAGAAATTTAAACACATGCTAGAAGGCAGAAGTTTTCAAATTTACACAGACCAAAAACCATTAATTTACGCCTTTAAGCAAAAATCTGATAAATGTTCACCTCGGCAATTACGCCATTTAGACTTAATTTCACAATATTCCACAGACATCAGGCATGTGCAAGGTTCTAAAAATTCTGTCGCAGATGCACTTTCAAGAATCGAAATTGATTCTATTACAAAATCTCCAAATTTGAATTTTAAAGATTTTGCAGAAAAGCAGAAAAGTGATTCAGAGGTACAGAAGTATCTTCAAAACAATGACTCATCTCTGACTTTGGAATATAAACCATGCCATTCATCTGACTGATTTACTTTGTGATACATCAACTAGTTCACCTCGACCTTTCGTACCTGAATGCTTTCGAAAGCTCATATTTGAGCATCTACACAATATTTCTCATCCAGTAATTGCAGCTACCACAAAGCTGATATCCTCCCGATATGTGTGGCCCAATATGAAACGTCAAATCAAGTGCTGGGTACGCTCCTGCGAACCCTGTCAGAGATCAAAAGTCCAACGCCACACGAAAGCACCACTAGGAACTTTCGCACTTCCTGATGCACGTTTCTCGCAAATTCACTTAGACATTGTAGGTCCTTTACCCCCATCTGATGGTCACGTCTATCTTCTGACACTCATCGACAGATTTACCAGATGGCCTGAGGCCATACCCATACCTGATACGACAACTACTACCATTTGCAAAGCAATATTCACCACTTGGATTAGTCGCTTTGGATGCCCATTATTTATAACCACAGATCAAGGATCTCAAATGAGATCAAATTTGTATCAAGAATTTGCAAACATGTTAGGCACGAATAGAATAAAAACGACTACATACCACCCAATTGCAAACGGCCTCATCGAACGTTTTCATAGACATCTTAAAGCATCTATCAAAGCACATGAAAACGATAGATGGACTGATATCATTCCCATCGTACTTTTAGGTATCCGTACCGCGGTTAAGGAAGATATCAAAGCAACTTGTGCTGAACTTGTCTATGGCAAAACATTAACATTGCCTGCAGACATGTTAGAAATCCCAGACCACAAACAAATCGTTGATACCTCCTTTGTGACTCAACTCAAAGAGCGGATGCGGACTCTTAATCCCATTGCTACTTCACGACACGGTGAAAGTCCAGTTTTTGTGCATCCATCTCTCACAGCATGTACGCACATTTTCTTACGAGTTGATTCAAACAAACCACCCTTGAGTCAGCCTTACACCGGTCCTCGCAAGGTAATAAACAGAACCAATAAAACAATTACCATTGAACTGAAAGGAAAGAAATCGACTGTCTCTTTGGATCGAGTTAAACCCGCTTTTCTTCTTGGAGAGGATAATGTTCCTATCAAACGTCAATCCACTGTTACAGAGACACTTCCTACAAAGTCAATATCTCTTGCAAAACCATCTGTTTCCAAAGAAACTATTAAGAAACCAACAACCGCGACACGAACTGGTCGTCGTGTACATTTTCCACAGAGATATACTGACTATATTTAACTGTTAATTTACATCATATTTCTTTCTATTTTCTGTATGTCAAATTACATGTGTTACCTTATATTTATATATATATATTTAAGTTATATTGTTCGTTCCATCGTACCCTCTGTCACTGGGGGATACTCTGTAGTGAATCGCCAAGAGAGCGAGAATGTACGCGCCTTTAAAAATATAGCAACCCTGGTATGTGCAGTGGGGTTGCAAGAAAGTACGGAGAGAAGAGTGCGCGCTTATGAATTAATGTAAAGGATGGAAATAAAAAAACTGGTTTATCTTACAATGAATGGAGTTGAATTATGATTGAATATATTCACTGTTAACGAAGCACGTAAATATACCATACCTTACACACTGATATCAAACGCTGTATTGCTCAGATATTAACTTTGCGCAAAGCGCTTGATTCACCGTCGGATGACGTAACGTCTTGATTTGCATATCGGAAACCGTTTGATCACTTTTGATTGAATAAGGCTTAATTAGGCTTGTCTTTCACACATTCCATGCAAAAATGGATTACATCGATTGGATATTTCATGGAATATCATTATTTTTGGGTATGTAAAGATAAATTTGGACATGTGTGTAGAATTGTGTCAAAGCCTTAGACTCCCTAAAATTGAACTTGCAAATTTCGGGAGAAAGGATTGGCTAAGTTTTATAGCCTAATTTTAAAAAAGTGACAATAATGATTTAAAAAAGGAAATTACATTACTTGACTATAATTGCCGAATTAAAGGCACGAGAGATAGTCGAATCTTGAATTATCCGTTAGTGAAGGAAACTTTAAAAGAGCGATTCAGTAGAGGATATATTAATCCAATTTTATGCCCGTGAATTGTTGGGACTAGTTTTGAGTAACGCATTAAAAGGAAACAAACGAGATTCATTGAATACCTTGGCAATACATTGTCATCTCGGTTAAGAGCTTTAAACTCATTGGGTGTAATAACTGACAAATGTGCCATTCTCTCTTCCATGTACTCTTCCCTTTAATTGAGTCGTCAATCCCTGTCGAAACTTTAAGGACATAGGGAAAGAATAGAATTGAAAGTGGCAAACAAGCATATCAGATTTAGAATCTACTTTCTTTTCTTTGCAAAGAAGTTTAATCCAAAGAAAGAATAAAAATAGCTAGATCTAATTTTACTTTGACTAAGGTAAATGAAAAGAAAAATCTAGGTTTGAGCAAAAATTCTGGCGAAATGGCACCTTTTTCAGCTGCTAAACTGTTGGTTCATAAAAATCGAATGGAATTTCTTGTATTCTTTTGAGAATTATGTTAGTAAATATTGTAAAAAGTTTACACATACCAATGGATGAAAATAAAATTAATAGTTAAAGATAATAGGGTTTGTTTCGTTTGCTTAATCAAAGGTCACAGCTAAAGATGGCAAATCCAAAGTAAAATGCCTGAATTGCTCCAAATGCCACTTTAAATTCATGTGTCCCATGTTTCATCAGAACACACGCAATACTAGTGTCAAAAGAACGCAGTGATGAGTCACCCGCATCACTTATAGTTAGCATTCTAAATCATCAACTAAAGTGTTTCTCCAAACATTAATAGTAAACATAGGAGGTAATAAAGGGAAGCTGGAAGGTCGAATTATCGATAAGGGGATCGCAGTGATCTTACATTATGAAGTCGACTGCCAATGAATTAGGCTTCACCCCTTTATACAAAGAGAAACAGCCATTCTTTGTTTGGATGCACCAAAACAGAAGAGTGTAAACGTGAGTTTTATAAAATCAAAATGGAAAGCCCTTATGGGAAATATCGATGTAGTTTAGATGTTTTAGATCAAGCATTGATAGTTCTAATTTTTTATAATGGGCCGCGAATACAGGAATTAAAAGTAAAGATCAAATTAAATGATCAAAACAAAGATCCTTGGCCGATAGAAGTTTTATGGGAAGCAGACCTTGTAAGGGAAAGTTCTACATAAAATGTCAGCGCAAGTAGAGTAAACATGAATGCTACCTCCATGTCGTTTAATGATACGTATCATAGTCATGGGATTCAGATCTAATTGGTATTCTTGATCCAGTAGAGCAACGAAATAAAGAGGCAAAACAAGCTGTTCTAATTAACTTCAAAGAAACAGTGAGCTTTCTGTCGGATGGTAGGTGCGAAGTGCATTTATTATGGAAAATTGATCATGCTAATTTGCCTGATAACTGAAATTTGTCTGGAAAACCTCACTCCACTTGCAAGAAGTTAGAAAAAGATAAGCTTCCTAAGGTGTTAAATGCTGAGTTTAATGATTGGTTAAAGGTATAATAGAACAAGTTAGTTACTGATACCGATGTGTCTGTTTGGACATTATCTTCATCGTCATGTTGTCAAGGAGGGTATGTCCAAATGATTAAGACCAGTATTTGACTCCTTAGCCAAAAGTGCAAAACATCCTTTATTAATTTGGTAGAAAACATCCCGTCTATTTTGACAGGAAGTTAAATAAAGTTGGAATTATATCAAATATTAAAAAGGCATTTTTAGATTTCTGTAAATGAAAAGATAGAAATTTCTTACGTTTCCTGTGGCATGACTAAGAAATTTAATGGTAAATCGTCACCCATCGTATTTGGAGTAACAAGTAGCCCTTTCTTATTAGGAGTTGTAATTAATCACCATCTGCATAAGTCATTACTTGTAAATCAACCCAAAGAAAATGCTACTATAGCAACTGATCAGGCCAGCTATGTTTAAAATCAGATATCAGTACGAGACAACATTTATTTACAGGCAAGAAACGAAAAGGTACGCATCTCCAAACGGTCAACAGAACAATTGCCCTCTCGCTTCTAAACATAAACAGACGCTCCCGCTTTTAAACGGTGCACGTGCACAGAAGAGCAGGATCATGTGACCTTGGAAACAGTTGATAAACTGTCCCTTGTTCCGCTCGGGGAGGAGAGAAGAAAACCACTGATGTTCTGTTACACTATTAAGTATACTTTAGAAAAACTAAAAGGTAATTTCTACGTTGGCAATTGTGTCACTAGTGTGGACGATTTAAAGTCTCGAAATATTCATAAAAGAAACCAAGGAAATCATGAATGGAAAATTTGATTTGAGAGATTGAGAAAAGTAATGTGTGTCCAAGGCCTCCGGCTTTATTACACTGCTTGTTAATTATAGATTAAAAATAATCTTCTTAACGTGTACCACACATTATTATTTAAAAATACTTTGAGAATTATCGAAGAAATTACGAGTTAGGTAAACACAAGAACTTTATTCTTGATAAGAAAAGAAAAAACTGTTGCCACTCACAAAAACAAAACTATACTAAACTGTGATAATCGATATAAATTTAAATAAAAATAAAAAATACAACCTTACTTTAACATACTCCCACCTTGTGATGTGGGCATCACAACATAGCTTACATTTCCGACTGAAACTTCAAACACTTGTAACAATACACAATCACTTAATTTTAACATAGTAAATAATACTAAATACTTTCTCTCACATTTAAATACAAATGATATGTTCACAAGTCAAGTCTGTTGGGAATTTTTACTACTCTTCCAACTCTAGATGAATATGAGCCAGCCTCGGGTTTCACAGCCGCAGGAAAAGATGATGAACAAGGGTAAGATCTCTTCTTTGGATTACATTTAGCATTTTCCAAAATTTTAGCATCAGAGGCGACTTCTAATGGGTAAATTCGCTGAACAGGTCTCAGAAGTACTGAAGTATAGGTCTGAACTCGAACCAAGCGAACAGTTCCGTCTTTTCCAGGGAGAAGCTCGACGATTCGACCAAGTGGCCAGTTAATTCTCTTGCTATTATCGGAGCCCACAAGAACAATCTCTCCAATGGAAATTTGTCGGAGGTTTTTCCTGTTCTCTGCACGCTGTATAAGCAAACCCAAATACTCCGAACGGAATCTATTTCTTAGGTCCTTTTGCAGATTTCGACGATATATGATTCGTCTATTCAAGCTCTGATGATCGGCTGCATCAATATCAGGAACTTTCCACTCAACAATGTCCTGAAGAAACATTGATGGACAGATAGGTTGAAAGTCAGCGTCACTATCTGAAAGATACGTTAACGGTCTTGAATTTATCAGACTCACAATCACAGAGGACTGTTGTCATTTCCTCGTAGGTCAACTGAGCACGTCCCAATACACGTTTCAGTAAATCCTTCAGGACACGAATCAACCTTTCCCAGAAACCGCCCCACCAGGACGCAGTTGGAGGGTTAAATTTGAACTCGATGGCATTGACTGATCCATGGTTGACCACTCTATTCCAATCCAAGGAAGCCAGAAGATTTCTTGCACCAGTGAAGTTTGTGCCATTATCACAGTGAATAACACAACATCTTCCACAACGAGAAATAAATCGGCGCAGAGCGAGAAGGAAAGATTCTGTTGAAATAGACGTAACCAGTTCAAGGTGGACCGCTCTGTATGTAGCACACGTAAATAAGGTCACCCATGCCTTTTGATTATCTTTCAGATACAAGGGACCTGCCAAATCAATTCCCGTAACTTGAAAGACAGCAGTGTCCTTTACTCGACCTTCGGGAAGAGTAGATGTCTCAGCTTCAAACCTTTTAGATGTATGCCTGCGGCATACAACACATTTAGACAGCACTCTTTTAACTGTTTTCCGTCCATTCAAAATCCAGTAATGTTCTCGGAGAAGGTTCAAAAGAATCTGTACTCCCGCATGTGAATTCTTTTGATGATGATAAACAATTAACTTTTCTACAACTTCATGTTGTGCTGGGAGAATCATTGGTCTTTTAAAGTCTTCATGGTCTTTTCTGTTGACAATCTTGGTTTTCAAACGAAAAATGTTTTGGTCATCTTTATATACACTCAGAGTTTTCAACTTCTTGACCTTCTCACCAGTAAATGTGTCCTCTTGAATCATTTTCACAATTCGTCTCTCTGCTTGCTGAAATTCAACTGATGTAAGTTCTCCTTTAATTCTGTATTCATCTACACAGGAGCAATTGTGCTTAAAGCGAAGAACCCAACCTACTAGACGCACAATCTGCTGATACCTCGAAAAATATGAATAGTACCATTTTCTGTCTTGCACATCTAGATTATTAGTAATCAATATTGTGGACTTCATCTTTTCCTTTTCAATTTCTTCCTCCTTGCAGTCTACATTTGTAGAAAAACTCACAGGCCATTCTTCTATAGGACTTCTTAACCACAGAGGACCCTCCCACCATCTAGCTGCCAGTAGGTGTCTTGATTTGCAGCCTCTAGAAGGCAGATCAGCCGGGTTGAATTCACCAGAAATATGATTCCAGGAAGAAGAAGCAGATAGTTTTCTAATCTCTGCAACTCTGTTTCTTACAAAAGCAGACCAATTCTCTTCTCTTTTGATCCATGAGAGAACAGTCGTCGAATCGCTCCAGTAGTAGCATGGTACTTGTGACCAATCCAGTGCCTCTACAACAAATTGAGTCAACCTGGCTCCAATTAATGCAGATAGCAATTCTAATCTAGGAATTGTCCCACCCTTCAAGGGGGCAACTCTGGACTTTGCGAAAAGTAAGGATATTTTGACATCATTTTCTGATTCAAGTCGCAGAAACACAACAGCGGCATAGGCGTCTTTGCTTGCATCGCAAAAGGTATGAATAGTGCAGTTCTGCAAATTATCATCCGTTATATGAAGCCATCTGTCAAATTTTATTTCTTCTAAAACATGAAGTTCTTCAAACCAATTTAGAAATTCTTTACTAAAAGCTTCAGGGACTTCATCATCCCAACTCAATCCCAATTTCCAAGTTTTCTGCAGTATCAATTTTGGGAAAAGCATAACAGCTGCAGTATAACCAAATGGGTCGTAAACTTTCTGAGCAACTGACAACATCATTCTCTTTGTGATAGTGGTGATCTTTAAATCGTCCAACCAGTCCAGATTTAGACACAATGTGTCTTCTTTCCTGTTCCAAACTTGACCCAAAACCGCTGTTTGGACATCCAAGTCTTCATCACCAGTGTATTGCCAACCTCTCAGATTAAATTTTCCCTCGGCCATTACATTCTGAGAAACTTCAATGAACTGCTTTAACTCTTCTTGTGAGCTAAGACTAGCAAGAACATTGTCCACATAGAAACTGTTCAGTAGTTTCTTTATTATGTGATCAACAGGTGAAATCAGCATACATTTTTGGAGGTGATATTCTATGACAGCACACAAAAGGAATGGGCTGCACTTAACACCAAAGACAACTCTTGCATGACGAAATGTCTTCAATTGTTTATCTCCCTCTTGATCCCACCAAAAAAATCTCAAGTAGTCACGATCTTCTTTTGTGATACTAATTTGCAGAAAAGCCTTTTCGATGTCGCTCACAACACCATACTTAAACTGTCGAAATTTTAGCAGAATCGATGGAATAAGCTCAATTAAGTTAGGTCCACATTCCAGACATTGATTTAAAGACGGTGAGCCCTTCTCTCTGGCTGAAGCATCAAATACTGGTCGTATTTTAGTTGTACTTTGTTCTTTCACAACAGGTCTATGTGGTAGGTAATGTTCATGTTCTGTTGCCTCAGTCGAAACCCTTTCAATGATTCCAGACGACATCCAGTCCTTGAAAACTTCATCATATGACGAAAGGATATTTTCTGAATTTAGCTTCCTTGTAGTTGTCTCCAACCTTTTTAATGCAAGTGCTTTATTACTCGGTAGAGGAATGCTTTCATCTGTCCAAGGCAGGGAAACTTCGTAACGCCCTTCTTCATTTACCTTAATTGATTCCTGAAACAGCCTTTTAGCTTGCATTTCCTTTTCCACTTTGCTTTTGGAGACCAAAGGATCCAAAATTCCAATAACATCTAGACTCCAAAGGTCGGTGATACTAGCTTCTTTCATAAATAACGAAGTGACCACAGTAGATAGAAAATGCGGGTTCTAAATCAGTGGTGGAGAAGGTGGTGAAATCGAGTGGAGTTGAGTTGTACCGGAAGTGACGTCATGACCGGAAGTGACGTCATAACCGGAAGTGGAGTTGAGTTGTACCGGAAGTGACGTCATAACCGGAAGTGGAGTTGAGTTGTACCGGAAGTGACGTCATACCTAGTGGAGTTGAGTTGTTAGTTTCGTTTTCAATGTTGAGTTGAGTTTAGTTGTTTTCTTCCTGCTTCGAGTGGAGTTGAGTTGTTAGTTTCGGTTTCTCGGATTTCGTCGAATAACACGTGTTTACGTTTTGGACTTGCGAATTTCAGAGGGATTGGATTTAAGGCGAATTTCAGAGCGGTTGGATTTAAGAGCTGATTTTTCTGTAACTCGTAGCGCCATCTATTAGTACTTTTTGAGTAAAAAAATAATAAAATCTTTAAAACATATTTTTAAAACTAAAAGATGTGATATTTTTTGCTGGGATCGAACTGACTACCAAAAAGTACTCGTAGTCGAGTGTTAGTTGGATGAGAATATAACCATTCGGCCACGAATACCTGGTTACTTACCGAAATATAATCAATTTAAATCTGAATACATTAAGTGCGTAATTGGCTGTTAAAATAGTATAGATTGCTCCACCACATCAATAAGTTCGATCAGTTTTTATCTGCGTTTCTGACATAGAAAGGTGAATGTGGTGGAGAATGACGTCATTCCAACGTGTTCAAACGTGGAATCAAACACGTGGTGGAGAATGTGGTGGAGAATGACGTCAATCTAACGTGTTCAAACGTGGAATCAAACATGTGGTGGAGAATGACGTCAATCTAACGTGTTCAAACGTGGAATCAAACATGTGGTGGAGAATGTGGTGGAGAATGACGTCATTCCAACGTGTTCAAACGTGGAATCAAACACGTGGTGGAGAATGTGGTGGAGAATGACGTCAATCTAACGTGTTCAAACGTGGAATCAAACATGTGGTGGAGAATGACGTCAATCTAACGTGTTCAAACGTGAAATCAAACACATGTGGTAGGCAATGAAGTCACTCGAGAGTAGAGTAGAGTTGAGTAGTAAGTTTACCTCCGCGTTTCTGACATGAAAACGTGAATGTGGAGAAGAAAAGTTTTAGTACCGAATCTGGCAATGGTATGTAATAAGGTTATTTGTGGACTCGCAGAATGGCAACACCTGGACCCATTCTAACAGGTCTGACCAGTAAGATTCTTTTGACTGCAAAATATCCCAGAGGAGGACGTGTCGCTGCCCTGAAATCTTGGAAGTGATATCACTTGTATCTTCAAACGTGTTCATTCCTGTTCCTTAGTGCTTTTAGTGGAAAAACATGAAGCGATCATTTCCTTTTGGATATACTTTACCCTTTACAGATCAAAAAGTGAATATGCATTCTGGGGCCGATGTACTTTCATCTCAAGTATCTGATTCATCAATGAATGAACTAGGTCCAAATAGCTTCCATTTGGGTGATACCAAATTTGCTGTTGTCTCTTGCTTCAAGGGAATTATCCGCGTGCATATTCATCATTATTACAGAGATCAGCAGGGAGTGCTGCAGCCTTCCAGAGAGGGAGTTTCTTTGCTTCCTAAAGTCTGGAAAGCCTTCTACGAAGCAATTCCTAGCTTTCGCTCAAAGAACGCTAGCGATGTTATTATCGTTTCAAGAAGCCTTTTACTCTCCAAAGAAATTCGGGGAAACGAGAAATGTGTGAGTTTTCAAAATATGTTTCAAAAGAAAGACTGTGCTTTTCAACTAACTGCAACGCGCATTCTTCTCTCTGTGAAACAATTGGATCGACTGGAAGCTGTATCGGAGGAAATTACTGAAGCCATTAATGAAGGATTTGTTAATGAATCCCTCGATTATTTTGTGAAAGAAGAATTCGTGAAACGTGGAGCAGGAACCGATGAGAAATATTACGGAGATCCTGATAGATCTGAGAAAGTGAGCGAACTTACCGACAGAGTGGCTAAACATCTAAAAGTACTCATTTCGGAAAAAATAAAGAAAATGATGAATTGTTTTGGATGTGAAAACAACTTTGAAAATCAACTTGGGCATGAATGTATGACTATGAGTTTAAGTGAACGTTACGATCGGTATTTCCTAAACGCTTTATATGAAATCGACTGGAATAGATTCGGAGAAACTTTAACTTCGGAGAATATGTCCTTGAGGTATTTATTCTTTGATTTTGACGTTCTACGTTTTGTAAATACAACAACTCTGTACGAAACAGTACGGAGGCTTTATGTTAATGATAAATCTGATAGTTTTACATGTTAAAGAATATAAATATGTTTTGTATATATATATATATATATGTATAATCAATAAATTCTTTGTTTATCTTTTTCAAATGTGTCTCTCTTTATTTTAAAATGTATAAGTACTTATTTTATTACTTTTCTTTTTTTTTTGTATTTGTATACATACTTTTACTTACTGCAGTGTCATTTGACACATTTAGAATTGTATATTATACAGTCTGTTATTAGAACTAAAAAAATGACAAACAAGTAACATATTTCTGTAAAAGACAAGTTTATTCAAACACAGACATGTACACAAAATAAACATTCCCTTACAAGCTTCCGTGTATTTAACATTTAATAGATTGCAAGTTCACAAATTGAATAGATTTGTAACATTGACATTTTTTTCTCTTTCAAAGATTTTCTGAAAAACTTTCTAGAGATCTTTGACGCGGCTGTTTCTGTTTTGGAGAATGAATTGTAATTTTTCTTTCTCCAGGTAGATGTAATTCCATTGTATCATTACACATATTTAAAGAGTAATCATCTATGATTCCATCACTATCACAAATTGTTACATAACCTTTATCGAGTATCATTGTAAGGCCAAATATGAATGCTGAGATTCCCATGAAAATAAGAACAGAAAATGCTCTTCTCTGGATGAGTTCCATTGCTTGAAATGAGACATATACCTTGATTATAATCAATATATACTGCTTGAAACTTGAAAGCCTCATCTACTTATGGATTTTTATAGCGGGGAAATAACTGATGATTTACAGAGGAAGCCAATTACAGACTCGTTTTGGGGTTGGGGTAGGCATCACTTCTTTCATTACCCTCACTGCCTTACCGAGTTGTTGAGGTATAGCAAATTTATTTTTTACAAAGGAACTGGGGAAGTTAATTTCCTTAAGTGCATCTTTAAACTGTTCTTGTCCATTCACGTACTTATCCATCTTTCTTTTTCGCACTAAACGGTCTATCAGGTCAACAATATTAGAACTTTTCACTTATTTTACCTTTATACACAAATTCTCCATTAGGCATCCAAGAAACAACCTCTTTATTGCGTTTTAAATAAAGAATAATATTTGTAGTTAATCCAATTAAGTTTTTGGGAACGGTCTTGAGCACCATCTCCTCCACATTTAACGTTCTTTCTTTCTCATTCGCAATATCTGTTTCCTTCTCTGGATTATCTGACAGTTCTGAATTAATTGATACAGATGGTGGATTCAATACATTCACGTTAATCCTCCTCTGCAATACTTGATTGTATAACTTAATTTTTTCATCATCATCCATTTTATTAACTAAAATACTTTTCATCTCACAATCTAATTCACTCAGCTGTTCGTCTGAAGGTATATGTCTTGATAATCTCTCCTCTGGAACTAAAATCATTTTCCTTGCATATTGCATGTTTTTACTTGTTAAGTAGAGTAGTCAAGACAGTGAGTGCTGCGGGTATTAAGATATTTAAAAACCCTCCTTTTTGAATAATAATTTTTCGCTTTTTAGTGAGGGTTACTTTTTTATCTGCTAGGTCTCTAAGCGTATGCTTATGACGAGAAAGTTTTTTCTTCTGTTCATCTGTTAAAGGAACATTCCCTTTTAAAGTGTTCAAACAACATTCAGCTATGCAATGGATGCTAGATTTCGGAAGATTTTTTAAAAAGGCTTTCCGACATTTTGTGGGGCATACAGTTAAAAGTCTCATCCGTTGCACGTCTCCTTCTGTTAAAGGCATGATGAACAATGAATTATTTGCAAGTTGGGAGTTTATTTATTTTAACTGATAAACACAAGTTTCTTCTCCTGGAAGGATTTTTGTACGCAGTCGCATACTCTCTTCTGTTTCAGATTTCAAATCTACAAGTAAATAGCTGAAAGGCTTTTTCGTGGCGTCCTCAAACACTTCAAGAAAAAAATGTAAATTTCGAGGGTAGAGTTGTCGACCGAGGTGTATAATTTGACTTACATCACGTCGCGATTTAAATAAAAACATGTAATGATAGTTTAATGAAATTTCTCTGAATTCTTTTCCTTTATGAAACAAATTTTGCGTTACAGTCATCACAGATAAATTCATATGATGAGATCCTTTTGTATACAAGTTTGTTATTCTTTTATCACTGCCACATTCAGAAATTAAATCGTCATATATAAAAAGTGTATTATATCCTAAATATTGCTTAAAGTTTTCGGGTATTCCTTCTACAAAGATGATATTTGGCATCTCATCGTATAACTTTTGATAGATTCCATAAAACCACACTATTTTATCAAGGGTAGGATGAATTATATCTGTGTGGCTGTTTATCAATTTTTTCAAAAAATGCGACTTGCCTGATGATGTAGGTCCACAGACAAGAGCAGTGAAAGGATGCTTTAAAGCGAATGAATTCATGGTTACAAATGACAGAAGTAAAGACTAGGGCGATTACTTATACTTTTTTTATTGAAATAAAGGTACATGTATATTCGAAATTTTTTTCACAAAGTTATACACACGTATATCATTATTTGTAGACTGTCTATCAAATAATTTAACAGTAAATTCCATAGATCTACTTCTAGATCTTTGATACAAAAAGTATACACAATATTGTCCACAAACAGCAGTTTTAACACTTTGAAGAGGTATGTCGTTGTAGACCACATGCGGAACTTTTTTGAAGTAGTCATGTATGTAGCCCAAAAAATACGAAGGTGGTTGACCGAACGAATCGAAAAACTCTACACTTGTTGGTGATTTCATATAAACAGCTAACCAATGAGTCCCTGGTTTGTGATGAGGATCGGTGTTTAAAATAAATGCAGCCGGAAAACTCTTAAAATTCTTGGGAATTCGATCACTTGGGAAAACTCCAACAAAATATAAACGTGTGTATGCATCACTTCGTAAAATGTTATTCAATTGTACCACATTCATATCGAAAAATCACACAAAATATTTCTAGACTTCGTAATTTCGATCACGTTTTGAAATTCTGCATATACCAGCACTGAAACAGTTTTCGGTAAAGCGTTTGCAAACTTTATTTCAATGCGAAGATTTCCTTGATGAATTAAATTTAAATGGTTGCCATCACCCAAGTCTGGTGTTAAGTCAAAGGCATATAGCGTGTACCCTTCGGAAAACTCATCTCTGTTAATATAGATACCTTTATTGGATGAGAGTTTTTCACTTCCTAGGAGCAAACTATTGTAAGCACGAATAAATTGGCCGTCGGCATAATTAGGATCCAAGGGTTTGTAGCTGATAGGATTTCCATCTACGTAAACGCCTATGAAATTTACATGGTTATGCTTGAGGTAAAATGGGTTTGTTGGGTAAGTGCCACTAAATGAATCATGATCGACACATGTTACAACTATCCGTTTCGGGAGTTGCCCAGAAAATATGTTATCCTGTGAAAATGAGAAAGAACCTTTCGATACTGAATATAGCTTACACAAAACTCGATCCATTGGATATTTTGCAGATGATTTTTCTAAGGCTTTGGCATGTCCAATTAAAACACCTGGACTGACTTTCACTTTCCGGATGAAAAGGGATGCATGTTCAATAACAACGTCATAATTTGCTTTTTGAGGAGCAATGAGACAAAACTCCGGTTTGCTGCGTATTAACTTTAACTTTAAGTCTACCAAGTTGAGTAATAGACGATCTTGATAAAACAAGTCGCAATGTAAATTTCCAATCATATCTAAAACTTTACTCTTTTCAATCATAGAAGCCCGTTTCTTCAACCCTGCATTTTCACTTGAAGGATCGGTTTCATCAAAGTGTCCTGCTGTATCTTTGTAGAAGCATTCTGAAGTTAGGAAGCTTTTCTTATAATCAGAGCCGTAATTGAGCAAAGTCTCAATGTAAGCTCGGTAAGGGTAAGTGTTACTGGATGATGAAATTAGACGCTCATTCAAACTCACATCGACTTGGGAAAATAACGAGTGAAGAAATAAGTTACATGGAGCAACTTTTTCATTTTCTGGTAAAACTGCATTGTCCTTTACAACTTTAACTTTTACATAGAGTTGGGTTGCTGATAAATCGATGTATTCCTCACCACTACCAGATATGTTGAATTCGATAGGTCCACCATCACGAATATTAGCTATGGGATAAAATTCAGACCACTGCCCTTTTTCAATAGCTGTTTGAGTCGGTGGCATAAGAAATAAGTCCAGTTCAGATTTCACAGAGGGTAGGGAATCATTTCGTATTAAGGCCATGCTAAAGATTATGAGAATATGTCAGGTGCACACAGCTTGCGATACTTCTTTCGAATGATGCGTTTCTTATTTGTGCGTTTCCTTTTATTTCCTCCAACCATTGATTTCACTCGAGTGGATACTTTATCGGTTAAAGTTTTCGTTGCTTCTTTAGCTCGGTCTTTGATAGCTGACTTTACATCTTTACCTTGCAAGTAATCATTTGCAATATCCACCCCAGATCGAAGTGCTTGCTTTCCCAATGCTTTCGCACCTGATTTAAATAAAGGAAAAACCATCCTAAACATGCTTCGAAAAATTCCACCCAAGCCACTTCCTTTCTGCAGAGAGATGCCTTTGTAATATGACAAGCCATTACCTGCTTGCTGAGTATAATAGTCTTCAAATGTTTTGGTGCAACAACGATAAGGTTGATACATTTTGTTCTAGAGATTACAAATGTCTCAAGCGAAAATGTAGTTTCACTATCAACTTCCCGCGTTCAAATGAGACGTAACGACCAGTGTGTGTCCTTATAACGATTTCAATCGAGTCAAAATTTTTTCTGGAAACTGATAAATAATGAGGTCTCTCAAATTGTTCTTGAATCATGTCACCATCTCTTCCCTTCACTGTCAGAGTTCGTAAAAGAGGAGCTAAGACCCCACCAACAAATTCAGGCTGAATGATATCGGTGTAAACGTACAGCAAATGTAAATCAACATTAGGATCCGCAACAAAAGGACTCTCAGTGATTACTGTATCTATGCCTCCATTTCCTGGAATAATATTTTCTCCAATCACTTTATTAGGTTCAAAACCTAAGTTTTCAGCTAATCCCTTGGATAATCGCAGCTTTGCTCCGTTAGTGAGCTGCAACACCACCTTTTTTGTGTGTTTGTTATATTTCATTTGAATTTTTATGTGCTTCGGAAATGCATTTAAAATGTCAATCGGAGAATCATAAAATCCGCACGCTATTTTTCCATTCGTTTTTACTCCGTTTCCTAAATCATATTCGAAAGAATTTTCACCATCAATAATGTTATTCCACATTCTGGGATAAATTATTTCAACTAATCCAACTTCCCATTCACCTGAGAGTTCTAGACGTTTGGGGAGTTTCGTGTAGAAGTGAGACATTGTGTTGCCAGGATAAAACTCGATAGAGCTGTCGCTGGGCAGTGTGACGTAGAAACTCATTGTGGGTTATGGAAGCGAAACAAATTTAATGAGCAGACTCAATTTATCGAAAATAAGTCTTTGGAATGAATCCAGGCGTTAAATTTGCGAGGATAACCTCTAAACTTGACAAAGTATTCCAAACGTTTCTTAACTACTCTCTTCTTTAAAATTTTCTCAACATGAAAAGAATGCGATTTTTTAACTTTCTGCAGTTCTTCTGAGTAAAATGTACCAGTGATTATTTCTCCCATTAAATCTTTTATCTTATATACTGGTAGCTTTCTACGTATACAACGCTGAATCGTAAATATTTCCTCGGACCAATTATTTTCATATCCTTTCTCAAATGTTAATTTAGTCTTTGCAACCCTAACGAAGTCTCCAACCTGAAATTTGAATGGAATCTCCTTAACATTAGTTTTATTTACATCTCCATATAAGGTATTCCACACTTGTTTTTGATTTTCAACTGTTACATTAATAGGTTCTTTTTTTATGCTGCGATGGAGTGTATGATTATAACTGTGTACGAGTTGGTCTAAGACATCTATAAATCGATAGGTGTTTTTATTGGTAAAGTATTTCCACATTTTCGTTTTCAAAGTACGATTGAATCTTTCAACAACACTAGCTTTGGTTTCATTATTTGTCGTGAAAAACTTTACTTGGACAGATTTTAAATAAGATTGAAATGATTTATTTGTAAATTCAGTTCCTTGATCTGTTTGTAATTTTTTCGGTTTTCTTTCCTTGAAAATTGACTTAAATGCATTTACAATGCTAGATCCATTTTTCCGTTTCAAAGGTATGACCCATGCATATTTAGAAAAAATATCTATACATGTTAACAGATATCGATAACCATCGTTGTATTTTACAACACTTAACATGTCTACTAAATCCGATTGCCATTGAAAATCGATTCCCCCAACAATAACTCTGTTTCGCAGAAAGTTGCGACGAACGCTTTTATGTAGGGTGTATGCATTCTGACTCTCCAACCATTCTTTGATAGTCTTTTTTGGAACTTTCCCTTTCATTGCTTGATACAAGGCATTTATTCCACCAAAGCTCCCTGGTAAGCTAGGGTCTTCATAATACTGAGCTAACTCGTCTTTACCCATTCAGTCCAGTTACAGAGATGCAACTTCTGTTACTTTACTGATATTTCTACTAGAAATAGTAAAAAAACTCAAACTATACTTCCTTAATTTCATCTACTTTCTATCAAAAAAAATATATAAATCTTGTCCAATGGTAGATTATATATATACATGCTTTCAAAATAGTGGTAGAGAAATCAGTTTTCTAATGCAATAACTTTTTCATAACAAATTGCAGATTGTAACCATAACATGAGAAAAATACTTGTTTGTAAGTTTAAATAAAGAGAGAAACATTTTTTTTAAAGAAAAAAAAATCGTTTATTAAATAATCATAATCAGAGCATGTATGTAAACAATAATGTACCCCTCAATAGTAAACTGACCCATATGGCCAAGTCATTAATACTTCTTTTTTCTTTTTTTTTTTATAAGCATAATTCCATGTTCCTTGACAAAACACAATGAATTTCTGGGGTAAAGTTAGGGAAAATATTTTTAACATCTAGTATAGTAACACATAGAATTTATATATATATATATATATATAATACATCTCATATTAATTTTTTTAAAAATACAAAAGCAATCAGTACAGCAAAATACGAAAGCATTCAGTACAGCAAAATACGAAAGCGTTCAGTATAGCACAATACGAAAGAATTTAGAGCAAATATACATATATACATTACATCAGACAAGCGAGTAATGCCCCCAAGGTAGCGTATGAATACCATCATCGAGAACGTATCGTTTGGAATCAGTGGAGGAGAGGGCAAGTTTATTTTGGGTTATTGAATACAAAGTATGATGCTTGGATTTGATTAGATTCATCTTTGCATGCTTATTTCGTTTATGTAATAGGCATTTTAGATAGTCATCAAAGTTAATGCTTTGTTCAATTGACTGTTTTTTGATGCCTTTCAGTTTCTTAACTACCTTCCTACCTTCGACTTTGTACGAGTACATTTTTGACCTTAACCCTACGAATTCGGTCATAATACTACCACTATTCTCGTCCTTCATTTTACCTACTATTTTCTTATTTAATTTGGGAATATCATATTTATTGTTTTCTGGGAAATCTGAAGTGTCATAAAGGTCCAAATTTTTTTTAATATCTTCGAAAAAATCATTTGTGCGAATATGATAAATAAAAGAGTCCGTATCAGTATATAATAGTTTTGCTTTTACGTCATATTCATTTTTTATCACATTATAGTGAAAATCAGTCATTAAAGTTTTGGATATATCCAGTATTGACATACCAATACAGATGGGTTTGTTAAAAATTAGTTTAGTTTTTTGCATATGAATGGCTACTAAATTTTCTGAAAAAATTGTCCTGCGATTAAAATTAGGTTTAGCTATCAATTTTGAAGCGGACTTTTCGTTTGAGCATAACCGAATGTCAACTCTTCGTCGAATATTTTCGATGGTTTTTCCAAATATAGAGTTGTTCATGAGTTTAAAAAAATCTTTTTCAAAAGAGTTTTTAGCTATTGCTCTCATATTTGTATTCAGTTCTATATAAGTTTTTAACCAATCTGTTTCTATAAATTTTATAGCTCTGTTAATTTTTTTTAATTTTAGACCTAAATCCAAATAATGCAAAAGAGATTTATGATGAATAACATACCTCTCCTTGTGAGTGAGCGTTAGTAGTAAGCGATTTTCCTTATACCCAGGAGGAACGGCATTTAGGGCAGCTAATGGATAATCACTATGTAGATCATGGAGTTCCTGTGGATACTCCAAGTCCACATCTAAAATGTATCCATTTTGGTCATCATTACGCAGTGTATCTATATCAATAATGTTGCACCACTCAAATCCTTTGATAGGTAGTTTCTGGGACATCGCCCAACCATACAAATTATTGGCGTCTAGGTAGAGAAGGTAGCTGGAGGGCTGAGAATCATCATAATTAGACATATATTTATTATTTGCTTTAGCATGTCGATGAGAACATTGAGAAACTCCTCCCCTGATTCCTTGTTCGACAAACATAAGCATGTCATAATCTGTTAAAAGTTCTATTTTCACTCCGGTACTCTTCAACATGGCATCCCAAGATAGTCCTGGAGCGGTATAATACCATGCAGGATCTAGCTTGTAGGATGCCATGCATAGTTTTCGAAAATTTTCGAAAACGTCGCAGAGCAGTAAAACATCAGTTTTAACATATAAGTCCGAATATTCTCCGAGGGTTTTAATGTTGAAAGATTTCCACACATTTTTTGCATGAGCGTAATCA
This sequence comes from Meta bourneti, assembly GCA_933210815.1. NCBI lineage: Eukaryota > Metazoa > Arthropoda > Arachnida > Araneae > Tetragnathidae > Meta > Meta bourneti. The sequence goes on from OW119928.1 coordinate 67,541,960, forward strand.
CTATCCGTAGTTGCTGTTTTATTTAACACATTATAAAATTTTTCTTGAGATGGAAGTTGTGTTTCGGAAAATTTATCCATGGAATCCATGTAATCATACGGGTACACACCCTTTCTTATCATAAGTTTCCAATTTGAAGGAAAATGATTCTTCGTATGGTGAAATTCATGTTGTAGGAGATTATTCGCGAGGGTATCTAAACTACTGGCCATGAATTTCATTGTGTCCAAAAACCTCAAATTAAATTTATTCCCGGTTTTTTTGCTAATCGAGATGTATCTTTCTTCTGTATTCGGAATCACGGTTATGTTTTTAGAGTCCTCCGCTAATTCCCGAATAAAAAGATGCGAGTCATAACCTGCGAGGTTATGGAGAAAAACCGGGATAAAATTTGGCAGTTTGTAGTTGAAATTACATGACGCATGTGCCGGTCCTCGGTAATTCCCAGTCACATGGTCATGATCCCTCACTTTTATGTCTCCAGCTGAGATTGGCTTCTGACAGATGAAGCACACATTTGATTCATGGAGTTTTTTCTGCGACTCATTCAATTCCTTCATCGGCACAAAGTTTGTGTACTTTGATTCGATGATCTGCGCCTCCATCTGAAGGCATTCTATGAATTTCCGCGAAGCATCTTCTCCTCTATAAACTACCGGAGGTTTGGTTTCTCCTCGACCGACTACGTAATAGCAGAAGCTTACAGGCTTGTGCTTTTCGTACACGTTAGTGTATGAGCAATCATCATCAAAAGGAGCACAGGTGGATACTTTTTCAGTCAATGTTTCAAAATCAGCATAAATAACGTAAGGCACGTATTGAGAATGCTTGAAATTATTAAAAAAAACCCACTTCTTCTCTTCAGAAGGCATCTCTATTTTGCAAGGAACATTCATTTTGCAAAGCTCAGAGTGTAAAGTTAAACTATCGTTTGAACTAAAAAAGCTTAAACATCGTCTACAAATGAAATGTCTTCGCTTTCCTTTGGTTAATTGACTTGAAACAAGACGTGAAAGACTAGTAATTGTACAATAATGAGATTTTTCTTTCTCTTTAATAAATAAAAGATCAACGTGTTTATTTTTAATTTTGGGTGTGACTACTAATGGAAAAATCATCATATCTTTACAAAAAGAGTAAACGTTAATAGAAATATCATTATTGTTTTTTTCAAATATTTTTATTTCTTCTGGTTTTGTAGGGAAACTTATCCCAGAAAAGTTAAAAGCATCCTTAAAGTTGACATAGTTTGAAACTCTGGATGTATTTTGATCTGCTGGAAATAATGCAGCTAAAATGGCCCAACGAAAACATTCATTGTCTGAATTTCTAACATTTACAACCGCACGTTTTAATTTTATTTCATTTGGTAACTCTATAAAACTAGTTCCTCGTAAAGGTAAATATTTATTACATCGTATTTCCAATTTAACAATAGATTTAAGGGCCCAACCTGAATCCTTCATTTCAAATTCTTCGCTTTCTTTTAAAATTTTTTCTGAAGCAATACTGAAAGCGTAGTCAATTTCATTTATAGATAATAATGCAACATTTTTAGTTTTAAAAGAACACTCTTTGAAAAGTGAGCCTTCCGAGAAACGTTCATAGATACATATAAGTAGAAAATTTACCTTTACTGCATTCTGCTGATGAACAATTTCTGTAATTAGTTCCACAGCTGCGCTCCTCTTTGCCTCCATAAACTCGAAGACATCTAGTATGCCTTGCGGGTTCGAAAGAGTCCAAGTAGAGAGACGATTTCCAAACGCACTCTCTTTCCGTCGCACAGTTCGAGAAGAAGCTCCACTCGTTGATGTCGATGCTTCAGGATTCACTCCACCCGCTGATGTTGATGGTCCAGGATTCACTCCACCCGTTGATGGTCCAGGATTCACATTATTACCCCCTTGAAAGTTTTCACTGCGTCTGGGCCGCTTGCTTTTCTCAGGGTTAGCCTCGCAGGGTTTTTTTCTTTTTGGAGGTTGTTGATGGAGGCTTTTTTTATGTCGCGTAAGTGCGTCAAGTCTTGAAAATGCCTTATTGCACACATCACAACGGAAATCATTGTTTTCGTGTACACTGGCTACGTGTCGCTGAAGGGTTGATTTTCTATTAAAGTTTCGCTCACATAATATGCACGGAAATGACTCCTCGTTATGCACGGAAGAAACATGACGTTCCAAATTAAACTTGGAGCTGTAGGTGTTGCTGCAAAGTCCACAAACGTGTGTATTCATTACATATGGTATACTGGCTTGCAAAGTTCTATGAGAAAAATGAGAATGCGTCCCTCTCTCACACACAGGTTAAGTATAAGAGGCAGGAAAATGAGAAAGCGCTACACACGCTCACAGGATAGAATGAGAATGCGAAACGACTACACGTACTATCTTGAAATACAGGTAGGGGCCGATCCCTTGGAATGCAGGACAAGTACGTACAATGCTTTGGAATGCAGGAGGGTAGATAACAAAAGGCTAGTTTCAGACATGAAAGAGGGGTGTACTCAATGCCTTGGAGTTCAGAAGGGTAGATGACAAAAGGACTGGTTTCAGGACGAATCGGCCTCAGAAAGCATATCCACTTTTTGATCTGTAAAGGGTAAAGTATATCCAAAAGGAAATGATCGCTTCATGTTTTTCCACTAAAAGCACTAAGGAACAGGAATGAACACGTTTGAAGATACAAGTGATATCACTTCCAAGATTTCAGGGCAGCGACACGTCCTCCTCTGGGATATTTTGCAGTCAAAAGAATCTTACTGGTCAGACCTGTTAGAATGGGTCCAGGTGTTGCCATTCTGCGAGTCCACAAATAACCTTATTACATACCATTGCCAGATTCGGTACTAAAACTTTTCTTCTCCACATTCACGTTTTCATGTCAGAAACGCGGAGGTAAACTTACTACTCAACTCTACTCTACTCTCGAGTGACTTCATTGCCTACCACATGTGTTTGATTTCACGTTTGAACACGTTAGATTGACGTCATTCTCCACCACATTCTCCACCACATGTTTGATTCCACGTTTGAACACGTTAGAATGACGTCATTCTCCACCACATTCTCCACCACATGTTTGATTCCACGTTTGAACACGTTAGATTGACGTCATTCTCCACCACATTCTCCACCACGTGTTTGATTCCACGTTTGAACACGTTGGAATGACGTCATTCTCCACCACATGTTTGTTTCCACGTTTGAACACGTTAGATTGACGTCATTCTCCACCACATTCTCCACCACGTGTTTGATTCCACGTTTGAACACGTTGGAATGACGTCATTCTCCACCACATTCACCTTTCTATGTCAGAAACGCAGATAAAAACTGATCGAACTTATTGATGTGGTGGAGCAATCTATACTATTTTAACAGCCAATTACGCACTTAATGTATTCAGATTTAAATTGATTATATTTCGGTAAGTAACCAGGTATTCGTGGCCGAATGGTTATATTCTCATCCAACTAACACTCGACTACGAGTACTTTTTGGTAGTCAGTTCGATCCCAGCAAAAAATATCACATCTTTTAGTTTTAAAAATATGTTTTAAAGATTTTATTATTTTTTTACTCAAAAAGTACTAATAGATGGCGCTACGAGTTACAGAAAAATCAGCTCTTAAATCCAACCGCTCTGAAATTCGCCTTAAATCCAATCCCTCTGAAATTCGCAAGTCCAAAACGTAAACACGTGTTATTCGACGAAATCCGAGAAACCGAAACTAACAACTCAACTCCACTCGAAGCAGGAAGAAAACAACTAAACTCAACTCAACATTGAAAACGAAACTAACAGCTCAACTCCACTTCCGGTTATGACGTCACTTCCGGTACAACTCAACTCCACTTCCGGTTATGACGTCACTTCCGGTTATGACGTCACTTCCGGTCATGACGTCACTTCCGGTACAACTCAACTCCACTCGCTTTCACCACCTTCTCCACCACTGATTTAGAACCCGCATTTTCTATCCATCAAAAGACCACCATTGACATGTTTGGCTCTTTTGGGCCCACTTGAGGGACTTTCCCCATCAAAGTCCATCCCAAGTATGTTTCTACTGCTACTAGACCACATGGCAGAATCTCTCGCCGGCCAGTCAACAGCTTGCCCATTATGTCGGCTCCAACAAGAATGTGAATTTGGGAAGCCTTCTCCGCCACATCTGACAAATTAATTTTCAACTCCTTTAGCTCTTTAATCCACGGTCCCTTCTCCACGGGTGCTACATCACAACAAATGACCCTTTGATCCAGAGCTTCAAAATTACATTTAAATTGGTCATTGAAACTTTCCAACCTTATTTTATAGCAATTGTGCTGGACTTCTTCTGTCGATCCGCCAAATAATGCATGGACGATGGTTTCTTTCCGTATTGGCACATATCCCATCTGTCCAGCTACATCCTTTAGGATATACGTTTTTTGAGATCCTGTGTCCAATAAAATGCGTATTTCTCTCACTTTTCCTTCGCTAATTAACTTTGCCTTCAAAGTTTGAAGAAAGACTTTAGAGCCGTAATTGAAAGACGTCATATTCACCTCACTGGAATTTCCAGTTGACTGATTCACAGGTGGATCTGGAGGGCAGCTGCCATTTTGCTTCAACTGAGGACACATTAAGGGCACATGTTTTTTAGAACAGATTAAACATCTTAAACTAGCACGGCATCCCTTAATCATATGGCCAGGTCTCAGGCAAGCAAAACAAACACCCTTTTCTCTTAAGCACTTCTGTTTGTCAGTTAAACTCATTTTCTGAGCCACAAAACAATCCAAACTCAAATGTTTTCCTTGACAAAATACACAAGCAGTTCTAAGATCTGGTACTGTGGTAGAGGAAAGTAAACCAGCAGCAGTTGCAATTTTCTCTTTTACAAGATGGGGTTTGTTTTTCTTCTGTTCACAAGAAACACCTCGTTTCCCCAAGCCAAAACCTTCCATCGCTAAAGAAATGCGCTCTTCACCCTCCACCTCGGTCTCCAGGAAAACCATCAATTTTGTCAAACGATCTTGGGCATCATCCTTTTCGGAAAAAGTCATGTTCCTATGCCATGCCTTAAGAAAATCTTCTGTAAAACAGGACTCCACAAGAGGCAGCAGCATGGATGCACATTTATCCGAAGTCACTTTCAAAGTGTCTAGTGCCCTCAGGTATGTCTCAAGTTTATCATAAAGAGCAGAAAAGGAAAGCCTATTCCTATCCTGATGTACAGATAAAATTAGCTTCAAAAGCTCTCGAACATAAATTTCCACAAGAAGGTCTTCCCTTCCGAACCGAGCTTTGAGACTTTCCACTGCTTTCTTATAGTTTTCTCCTATAGGGGGAAAGCTTTCAACTATATCCCTGGCTCTGGAACCTTCAAACGTTGCCTGCCTAAGGTATTGAAATTTGTCTTCTTCAGCAATTTCAAGATCAGAATCAATCTTCTGAAATTGTCCCCAAAAAGGAAGCCATTCCTTGATGTCCCCACTGAACCTTCTAAATTCGAGTTTTGGAAGTTTGAACTTTCTGGAGTGTGCATTCACGTCACCATTAATGGAAGATACACTTTTTGCATTACCTCTTATGATGGAAGACACTCGATGTCGCAACTCTATAAATTGAGTTACGTATCTTTCCGCAGCCGTAAGCTCCGCATCCAGATCAGAATTTTCAACTTCCAGCAGTAAGTCGACGATTTTTGCATTGAGCTCACAAAGTTCATTATTTCTTTTTTCTAAGACTGCAATAGAAACCTCAATCTTTTCAATATCTAAGTTTTCTTCTTTCAGTAATGTCTGAAGAGTCGTAGAAGCTCTTGTGAAAGCAGCTCTACTTACCGTTCTCATTCGTACTTCACGTTCCATTATTCAAATAAAAACGAAGTATCAAAATTAATTCTCAAAGTCCTGTCACGGACGCCATAAATGTTAATTATAGATTAAAAATAATCTTCTTAACGTGTACCACACATTATTATTTAAAAATACTTTGAGAATTATCGAAGAAATTACGAGTTAGGTAAACACAAGAACTTTATTCTTGATAAGAAAAGAAAAAACTGTTGCCACTCACAAAAACAAAACTATACTAAACTGTGATAATCGATATAAATTTAAATAAAAATAAAAAATACAACCTTACTTTAACACTGCTGGCCACCCAAATTGCAACACCAAGAAAGACAAGAGATGTCACCACAAAATTTATTTTGTAGACAACATGTTGACCAAGTATCAAATGATTAAATTTATAGACTTCTGTGAAGTGTGGTTCCTGCCAAAATCAGTAGCCAGAGTAGCCGCCATTGTTGGAGATCACCGCTGCCACACGCCTCGGCATTGATTCAAAGAGACTTTGGATGTGTTCTTGGGGTACAGCAGACCAAGCAGCTTCCACACGTTGCCAAAGTTGATCTGGTGTGGCAGCTGGGGATGTATTCTGGGTCAATCGTTGAGCAACCATGGACCACATGTTTTCTATCGGCGAAAGATCCGGAGAGCGAGCTGGCCAGGGAAGCAATTCAATCTGGCGATTGACGAAGAACCCTTGGACAATGCGTGCCACGTGTGGTCGCGCATTATCCTGTTGAAATATGGCTGTGGGCAAGCCCTGAAGGTAAGGAAGGACAACTGGCTCCAACACCTCGGAGATGTAGCGCTGGCTGTTTAAAGTACCGGCAATGCGTACTAGAGGAGTGCGAGAGTGATATCCAATACCGCCCCATACCATAATACCCGGTGCAGGACCAGTGTGGCGGTGCATAACGCAGCTGTTCAGCATCCTCTCTCCACGGTGTCTCCAGACTCGAATCCGACCATCGTGGTGTTGCAGACAGAAGCGTGACTCGTCAGTAAAGACAATTTCATTCCATTCTGCCGTCCACATCCTTCTTTCATCGCACCATTGGCGGCGGAAACGTCTGTGGTTCTGCGTCAAGGGTAGACGAAGCAATGGACGTCTTGCGGACAGACCACTCTGCTGTAAACGGCGTCGAATGGTACGCGCAGACACTGGATGATGCGGTACACACTGAATGTGCTGTGCTATGGTTCGTGATGTGGCTGAGCGATCCGTCACTGCCATACGCACAATATGCCTGTCATCACGTGAAGTGGTGCACTGAGGTGGATGCGATCGAACACGTCGGTCCGTCGTACCCTCCTGCATCCAACGATCACATATCCGCATTACAGTTGTTTGGTTTCGTCCAACATGACTACCGATTTCCCTGAAAGATAATCCACAATCTCAGTAGGCCACTATCCTTCCTCTGTCGAACTCGGATACTTGATCAAAAGATGATCGCTGTTTTCTACGAGGCATAATTGATAGTTTTTTTGAAAAAACCACAAGAAAAACACAATTGCCGTACTTGAAATCGTCGAAATCTCCAAGCCTTAAATAGCGCTTTGAAGTGGCGCCACAGGCGCGCGTGATGTGCGTCTGCGCTGAAATTCTAATCATTTGCATATCTCACCTCCGCTAATGCATGTTGTAAATTTCATATTATTTGCATGCTTCCTTCAGGGTGTTGCATTTACGGTGGCCAGCAGTGTAGTTTAAAATATTACTTCAATTGGATAGGTATTTGGGTATTTCAATTAACGTCACACTGGAGCAACACAATGGGCTATTGGTGACGGTCCGGGATCAATCCCAAAGGGAAAGATCCGAGGACAACACCACGTAATTTTGAACCACGGTCAGATGACGATACTTCAATTGGAAGTAGACAAGAAAAAACGATGGACCGTAGTGTCAGCAAGGAACGCTCGGACAGTCTAACAAAAATTTCCCAGAGTTTCGAAATTCTCGAAGATAGTTAGGATAATAGGCTGGATGCTTCGATTTCATCCGAAGGCAGGAGATTTGAGGAAAAATCTTAACTTGACTCCAGAAGACCTTGTTAGGGCTGAAAGAATGATTTTTCGATCTATTTAAGTTGTATCCTTTTCTGATAAAACAACACAAAAATCGTTAAAGACCCCGCAAACACGAAGATGAGGATGGAGTGTTACGACTGAGATCAAGGTTGACAGATGAAAACGAGATCGAAGAGCTTGTCGTTCCAATAATACTTCCTTCAAAACATGTAGTTGAAAGGATGATAGAGCAGCATCACATCCTAAATAAACATGCTGAAGCGCCTTGCTCTAATAACCATCTTGCGCAATAAAGTAAGGGTTTTGAAGGGAAGGAAAGATGTGAAAGCAGTTATTCGCAGATGGCTCCACACGCAGAAGACATGGCCAAAAGAAACTTGAAGTTCCTTTTCTCCATTACCTAAAAACAGTACTAGATTATCTACCACCTTGAGGTTCTGGAATACACCATGCAGGGCTGCTTTATACAAAATCTAAAGAGCAGACTTTAATTGTGATATTTACTCACACAGTTTATAGAACCATGCATTTAGAGCTCATTCAATTAAGTACAAGTGCTTTCATACAAGCATTGAGATTAATAGCTCGAAGAGGAAGAGCATCTGATGGATTGGAATAAAATTCAAAAGGAATTTGATTTAAGTTAAGTTTGCTGGAAATTTAATCTATCTGCATCCCTTTGGTGGGGAGGATTCTGGGAACGACTCATTGGAATTTTGGAAGATTTGTTGAGAAAAATTTGAGGACTTGCATCTCTTACATTTGAGGAGTTATGTACTGTTGTGAGAGTAAATTGCTCATGAATTACAAACACTTGACGTATCTCTCAGAAGATCCTGCATTTCAAGTGCTAACACCATCCATGTTTATAGCGTCTCCCAAACAATTAGGTAGGTATTTTAATTATCGTCCCACTGGAGCAACACAACGGGCTATTGACGACGGTCCGGGATCAATCCCAAAGGGAAAGCTCCTAGGACAACACTACGTAATTTTGAACCACTGTCAGATGACGAGTGAACACCTGAGCTGGCACACCACTCTCCAAACTTCGACACCACGCCACCTAGTGCAACAGTCGAGCAAACAAATATTGTTTGACACGAAATACTTTCACTGTAACCGATTACAATAACCGGTTTACAGCTGTGTGTGCCTAAGATTCTGTGATTTAAATTTACTTCTGCTCTAGTTCGAGATCTAGTCTTGAGTAATCCTCGTTGCGTTTGTTTCAAAAATTGTTGCAAAATGTCTCATCTGATCATCACTAGAGCATTTTCTTCCACATCTGCGATGCATGCTATGATGAAGAATGTTACTGTTATAGGAAGTGGTTTGATGGGTTCTGGAATTGCTCAAGTAAGTATATTTAAATCTTAGAAAAACAATCACGTTTGATCTGATAACAGCTTTAATTGCTTTCATGGTTGAAACGTACACTTCTGAGTGAAAAAATTTCATTGTGCTTATACTCAAAACACGTTCTTCAAATAGGAATGAACAGTCTGTCATCGAAATAGATTCGCTAGATCTATTTCGATGATAATTTAAACTATGATCAGATAAGGTTGTTGTCATACTTCACTTTTAAAAGTTTTGTCACCATCCCTTTTGATTTGTTAAAAGCAACCGATGTCCATTTTCAGAGGTGATTTCCTTGTGTTGCTTCCTCAAACCTTTCATTTTTAATACAAATTATAATTTATCTCCGTGTGGATTTCTGCTGAGTAATGTGAGATAAGGGCGTTGAAGTTGTCATACTTCAATTTTAAAAGTTGAAGAAATGAAATATATTTTAAATTTCTTCTGGAATTCTTTATCATAGCAATTCCTTGTCAAATAAACAGTTTTGAATTATTTTACTCCATGACCTGATTTTGATGAAACTTGGTGCATCATGTGACCTTACATAGATTATGAATGGCAAAATATCTTTTTGCCTTTTCAAAAGTTATCAAGCTTCAATTAGTTAAAACTTTGTATCAGTTTTCTAACTACCAGCTGGCTCGATTTGTTTGAAGTTGAACTTCTGTGAAAAGTTATGTAGTACAGTATGTGGGCTCTACACACTCCCTGATCTCATTAAAATCCACAAGTGAAACTTTGGGATTTGGAGAATAAATTACACAAAAAATGTATAAATCTTTTCAAAATTTTAAAATTAATTTTGATTTTCGAGAAATTTTTAAAATTTTAGAGCAATAGAAATTTAAAAAATTTTTAATTGCATAATGTTGAAACCCATTAAAAGAACTTTAAAATAAGACATTACTCCCAGATTTGTATCTAATTTGGTTCCTGAGAAATTGGCAGTTAGCTATCTGGAGGATACAGTAATTTTCATTAAAAATTTAAGTGGTTGTTGACTAATCAGTATGTTGATTTGATGTGGAATACCCCCTTGGGGGCACATCTTTAGGTGTGTATGGGCTTCACGAACCCAAGGTACCCGAGTAAACTGCTCTTCTGCCATGGGGTTCACTGTCTTTGGTAAACACTGGAATTTCACTCCCTGGGTATCCAAGCAATCTTTTCCCTTTCCTCCTCCTGTTCTATCTCCCACCTCCTCTTGTTTTTCCCTTTCATATGTCTTGTGAACAGCATTGAAATTATGAGCAATTTTGCTTTGAAATCCATTTATCATGTATCATCAATCATATCCATCATATCAAGATTCCATTTTGAGTTTTCCAATTTGATTTGCTTTAAAAAAATTCCCACCACTATGAGTTATGTTTAATTTTTACTTTATAAAATAGTGCTTTTTCTGACCCGCATGTTTGCCGTATGCGGTGTCCCGTATCGGATGAAAATGGAATCGTGGTTAACCTGATGCATGCCCTTTGGCCCATGCTTCAATGTAGATGTGTGACCAGAGTGGGCCCACTCTGGTTACTTAAGTTCAATCGGCTCACTTAAGTTATCTGGGTTTCACCACGTCAGAGTGCTTAGCCCCTCTGTCGTGCTGGACTTCACTGGTCTTAAGTATTTTGGGTTAGTTCTGCAGCTAGGGATGGCCAGGGTGAACCGGCAGATCCACATCCCGATACTGTAGCACTATATCATGGTGGTATCTTAAAGTGTATGCTGAGGCTGGAATGTGCCAGAGCCAGTAACCACTTCCCCTCTGGTGGGTATTGGTCCACTATGAAGAAGATAAATATTTAATCTATGAATCCAAAAATTTTTTGTGCCCTAGAGGAGGCCTAAATCCCTCTAACAATGTTAATTTCTTAATACCCAAATTTTTAATTATCATTAACCCTGAAGGGAAACTTTCAACCTTTTCACCATTTGCTGTATAAAAATATATTGTCTGCTGCTGGCGAACCAAAAGCAATAAATTGTGGTCTGGTGATCTTTTCATAGAAACTATCTGCATATCAATCTGAGCAACTAATGAAATTAAACCAAATTGGCGAACTAAAAGTTAAAGTAACTTCAGAACTCTAAATTCTAGTCATGGAGTTATATCTGAATCTGATTTTTTTAATGTATCTGAACAGGAGTTTATCGAATAATTGAATTCTCAACATGTTTGTTCAGCCAAACATATCTGCATAAGACGGGATGATAAAAGTATTAACACCAAACATGCAATATTAACATTCAACACACCAGACATGCCGACATCCATTAAAGCAGGATACTTATATTGCAGCGTTAGACCGTTCATTCCAAACCCCCAAAGATGCTTTAAGTGTCAGGTTTGGACATTCCAGGCTTCATGCCGATCACCTGCAATTTGTGCCAGATGCTCCAAACCCGAACATGGCGAAAACTGCACTGATTAACCTGTATGCTTCAATTATAAGGGAAATCATCCTACTTACTCCAGGTCTTGTTCTCAATGGAAAAAGAAATCCAAAGCATAAAGATAAAACAAGTTTTCATATCTCGAAGCAAAAAACTAGTAGAAAGTCAGACACCAAGAGCAAATATTTCATATGCATCTGTAATTAAAATGATGAAATCCGTTGCTATCCAAACAGATACCATTCCCAATAAAAAAAAAATTGAAAAATCTGTTGCTGTCCAAACAGATGCCATTCCCAATGAAGAAATTGAAAATATAATTGCGCAGAACAAAGAAACAATTGTCCAAGAAGAAGATGCAACCATTAAAAATCAACAAAACAAACATTCCCAAACCATCTTGTCCAAATCTTAAATACACTTCTAAAACAAAATCACCAATGAAATTAGATGCTATAAAATCTAATAGAATTGATGAAAAATACTGGGAGACCTATTCTTCATCTGACTCATCTGGTGAGAAAATGGAAATAGAGAATAAAAAGAGTAGGCACAAACTCAAGAAATCCCTGAAAGAATATCATAATGGTTAAAATAGTATTTTGGAATTGCCAAGGCTACGGTAGCCATGTTGAGAATGTGGAGGCTTTGATTGTTGCCATCCTGTATGTCTGTCTGCAGGAAACTTTTTTGACACCAGTAGTATGCACAAAAATTGGAAGATATAATTTCGTAAAAGATGATTTAAAAAACAATCATGCTAGTGGTGGTGTAGCGCTTCTGACTTGTTTGGATTGTCCATCTTCGTCTGTTTAAATTTCACACTTTCAAAATTTTATACATTTTTAATTTTATACATATGTATATTAAATTCTTCAGTCTCACTAGTTATGCCTCAAATGATAATCTTATTTTTATTATCGGACTATTTAAATATTTTCTCATCTACACATTTTGCATGTTTTAAATCTACCTTTTATCTTTGTCTTGAACTTCATTTTTAAATGTTTTGCGCTTTTATTGGTTTATATTCTGTCTTGTGTTTGGCGCAGCTTGTCCACTTTTAACCTTGTGCCATAAAATCCAAACACCCAATCCAATCCTTGATGTGGAATACTTCCTACAGTTCAATTTCATAACATCAAAATTCTTCTGGAAATGAACTTTTAGCTCGGACATAATTGATCTGAATATCAAACTTTACTGGTTGTGAATATAGTCACGAATGTGGCCTGTAGTGTTGGAGCTACTGTTATTTGGTTCTTGTATGTGGTTTGAATAAATCAGCTCTTTTCCTGTCTTGGCCAAATGCAGTAAATCAGTCTGAAATGGCAGTAAATCAATATTTTGAATAAGGAGTTTGAGATTTATTTATCTCCATATTTATTAATCTGAGGACACTAATATAAACTGTTCATGATTTCCACTGATGTATGTTCTAGATTTGTATTATGATGCTAAAACTGCACATTCTGGGGTTCCTTATATTAAGGTAATTTATCAAATGCCTTTTAGTATCTGATTTTATTTTTGTTCATTCATTTCACATTTGACATTTATATGCTCATTTTTTAAAAATAACAGATTAATAATTTATATTTTATATCAATCTTCTGTTACCAGAATGTATTGTTTACTAATATCCTATGGAAGATTCACCTCATGATGAATTTTTAGTGTAAATGAACAAACCACCAGAAGACAAGAATTTTACTTGGTTGTCTCTTGTTTAGTAGATAACAGGGTTACTTTAAAATGTAGGCACATGACATCACTTCCTCAATACATGCAGGTATCTTTGTAAGCAAAATCACATCTCAAGAGCTTCTAATTTAAAAAATTTGTTACTTTTTATGGCTCTTGCCATGATTCACCATAGGTCAACAAAAACACCAAATTGGCAACATACGATCCGTTTTCACAAAAGGTCGCTAAGTTGGCACCTGCGTGTACTTGGTATATATTATAGTTATACTAAACAAGAAACAAAAATGTACCTTAAAATTTAGTAGAAATAGAAACTAATTAGCATTAAATAACAATTCAATAATATAGTATTTTCAAATTTTCATTGTAAAAAGTTTGTTTATTGTAAATTACTTTTCAGGTGGCAGCTCAGACTGGTCACAATGTAACACTTGTTGATGTTTCCTCACCAGTATTAGAGAAAGCATCATCAAACATCAAAAAGAGCTTAGAAAGAGTGGCCAAAAAGAAATATTCTAGTAATGCTCAAGTGAGTATTTGTTTAGAATAGTGATTTGTGCTCTGCTTAGACTTGATATTAGTGTGATGATCTTATTTTTGTTTACATTTTTCCTGTCCCTTAATCATTTAAATTATCTATATAAGGTGTCACTAACATACATGACAAATTGATAGTATTTGTTTATTATTGAATGGGCAACAACAGATATAAACAATATAAAAATGACCATTGCAGGATTCATTAGCGTTTAGCTTAAATGTGTTTGATTTTAGTTGTGGAGCTGCATAATGCTAAAACTACACCAAATAGCGTGTCACTCGAATGAAATTCTTCAACTATCTGATTACAGAGAGCAATGAAAAGTTTGGAAGGTAGAAATCAGAACAGAAAAGAATGAGTGAAAATAGGTTTGATGTGTAAAAAAATCCTGAATCGCCTTTGAACTAGGGAATGAGATGAAATTCTATTCAGGATCTAACTGTTAACATGATTGAGTTGTGCTTTTTGCCATGCATTTTATTAGAAATAAGGATTAACACCAGTGAAAGGAAATGAAATCCTATTATATATTTTTGGATAATTTTATTTAATTTAGAGGTATTATTTAAGGTATAAAATCCATTTATGAATATTTGTGCTATATTCACTACAGATTGATTGAAATGAGGCATGAAATGTAAGTAATGACACTTAGCCTTCAATAGATATAGGCAATTTAGAAAGTTTAACTCATGCTATGTGCTTAAATTTAACATTTTGTGAGATCTTTAACTTTATTAAACTCACAAACAAAATAACATAGAAACTAGAATAAAATTAGTAAATTTGTTAATTACAAGTAATGCCTGGAATTCAAGAATTCATGTTTTTCTTAAATGCTTGGTAAAAGTTGCTCCACTTATGGGCTAGAAAAATAAAGTTTTAAGAATCAGAAACTAATGAACAGCAGCACTACTTATGTAATTATTAAATGTGTACCAAAAGTTGATTATTTATGTAAACATAATTATATTTCATATTTGACTATTTTGTAATCTGGTTTTTGGTTTTATAATAAAAAGTGTTTTTCATTATTCAGAGATGAGAAATGTGTTAAACTTTTAAATATGATTTTTTTATGCAATCAATAACACTCATTAATATTGATAGTTATTTCGAGGTCTGTCCAGAAAGTATCCAGCCATGTAGTATGAGCCTTGGGACTTCACGCACTTATCAGCATCTCTTCCACTTTTCTGAACACTCTGCAAAGTCCGTTAGAATTGCCATCTACTCCATCATCGCATTTTCTTGAATCTCATCCATGGTCTGAAACCTCCCCTTTCAGAGGTGAATTTAGCTTTGGGAAAAGCCAGAAGTTGCAGAGCACCAAATCTAGGCTGTAGATGGTAGTGCCACATGTGATTTGATGTTTTGCCGAAAAATCCTGCCCAAGACATAATGAATAGCCAGACTCGTGATGAACCCGCCAATCATCAACCACAGCTGTGGCCATTTTCTTTGTACTACCTCTCAGCCAGCAAAGAACATCAAGATAATATTACTTATTAATTGTTTGATCTGGAGGAGATCATTCGTAATGGACAACACCTGCATAATAAAAACAGTCATTATGGTCTTGACTTTGCTGCGATTAGCCACACCTTCTTCAGGTGGGAAGAAGTAGATGGGAAGACTTCTTAAAGCATCTGAATAGTTTCTGAGGATGGAATTTCGTTTAATGTAAAATATGTGGCACGTTTGCTAATCTACTTGCTCAGCCATTGAGAATGCAAGTCTCACAGAACATACTCACTAAAGGGTGTTTAGCACCAAACGGATTTGCCCAATGGGTTTGCAACTTAACACATGTGACAGCAATGGCTGGTTACTTTGTGGATAAACCTTTTAAAATTGTTAAGAATTGCTTATTTGATAAATGTTTCATTAATTATAAAAATATTAAACAAAATATTTTTTTTATACAGGAAGGAGAAAAGTTTATTTCAGAAACTTTACAAAGATTGAAAACTAGTACCAATGCTGAAGATTCTGCTAGAGATGCTGATATTGTAATTGAAGCTATCGTAGAAAATATCCATATAAAACAAGAATTATTCAAATCTCTGGATAAAGCTGCTTCAAAGTAATGAATAACTCTTACTTTTTAATTGACAAATTCAGTCATTGAACTGTTTTTGTATAAAATATTTTTGATTGACATGGATAAAATAATATTTTGTCTCTTCACACTAACTTAGAGGTAAGTCGGTTTGCCCATTGCGTTAGCAACCAGCCTGCAGATGGTGTAGGTTCTATTTCTGTCAGGTTGGATTTGTCCTTGGGTGTATTTCTCTCTTCTGTATTCAGGGTATGCAAAAAATCATGATAAAAAATAATAATAAAACAGGATTTATTTGATTTAAATCAGATTTTTAAAATTTAAATTGGATTTTATGATTTTTATTAATTCATTCCCTCTACATGTTTAAACTTGTTAGATATGAGACATGCAAATTGCAGCATAGTTTCTAGATAGTACTGATTTATGTAAAACAATATATATAAGGATTTAGAAAATATAACAGGGTAAATTAAAACAATAAAATTTATCATTGGGTGTCGTTACCTTTTTCTTTCATTTGAATTGTATTTCATGATACAAATCCAAAATACTTAATTCTAAATTAAAAACTAATCATTTTAATAAGGTAGGTAGTTAATTAAAAAGCGTCGCACTGGAGCAACACAACGGACTATTGGCAACAGTCTGGGATCAATCTCGAAGGGAACGATCCAATGACAAGGCCTCCTAATTTTGAATCATGGTCAGATGACGAGAACACCTGAGCTGGCACCCCACTCTCTAAACTTCCACACCACGAGGACATTTGAGACCATGACAGATTTAACATACACATGCCCTTGTGTACGTGACCATTTCAATAAAATGAAATTTTAACTTTAAATTTAATATATTTTTATAAATAAAAAATGAAACAAATTTTAATTTTCTGCCTCTTTGTTACCTAATTAGTTTTTTCTGAACTAAGTAAGTGATATTTTATTTCCCCCAATTTTTTCTTAAAGTTGGCATGACTACATCCCAATTAGTACTACCATCTCTAATAGAGAATCCAGTTATTTTCAGCTAAAATAGGTCATTCTTCAAGTGTTACTGAGTGGGAGCAAATTTTTAAACTTGTTTGAATAAAATAACATATATTCTGTCCCATATTATTAAACTTCAATTTAGAAAAAAGAAATTTTAAATTTTGATTTAAATCAAGCTGATTTAAATCAGTATTCCCTGTCTGTATCAGTAAAACTTCTCTTGCATATATGTCCATTATTTGATGTTGTCTATCTTGTATTTGGCTCAGCTGTGCCAAATATGGTCCTTGCAACATAAAATACAACCAACACTACCTTGTTTTTTTAAACATACATAGTAAGCTTTGAGTATATCATTACATATTGATTTATGATTTTAGCAGTTTAGTTGTATAACTACTATTTACAAACCAACTTTTAAGTGTTGATTCTGTTTAACATTGTATACGGCTTTAAAAGCTGTGAAGTTCCTGAACACTGTTGAGGAAAATATATTTTACATTAGGATCTTCATTAGGTTATGTCTGCGATTTTCAACCTGTGTACTGCAAGAATGGCTGTGATATGCCTTTCAGATGGGGAAATAGTTTAAATTGTGTAAGATTCAATCCATTTCAATGGTTTATTTCTGAACTTTTGACAAGTGTGTTCAAAAATAATTTTAAATAGTATGTAAATAATTTTGAGTATTTTTTATTACAAAGTATCAATTAAATCGTTTCAAAAAGTTTTTCAAAAGCCACTTTGGGACAAAAAGAGTAAGTAATTCCTATTTATTTTTTGTAATCAAACAAAATTATACCTATTTTTTGTCAGATCAGCTGAACATGATATTTTTGATGTGCCGCAGAACTTTAGTAATTAGTTTTGTGTGCCATGGAGAAGAAGGTTGCAAATCGCTGAGTTACATTTTTGCACGATTCTTGAATATGAATTTTTGGGATGTTCTGATTATCCCTGAATAAGAAATTATACAATGTGTACCCTTTAAAAGCTATTCATTTTAATAATTCTGAGATAAACTACTCCATTACTTGTATTCTCTACTTAGCTGTCTACAGAGTAATTTTCCTACTCCTGTATGCAGTATGTTAAGATTTTGATTTAAGATTGCGTATTCTATGTATTAAGAAAGTACTGTTTGCTTGTAGAATAGTTTTAAAGTACTCTCAGTGCTCATTTCAACTGATGCTAGTTTTATGAACCTACATGATTTTATGAAATGTCATTAAAAATGAACTGAGCGAATTTTAATGAAGTTTCTATTTTAGGGACTTTTTGTTGGTCCTGTAAGGTTTCTTAAAATTCGACATCATCCCGCTACATGACCTTTTCTGTTATTTATTTCAATGCTTCAGAATTTAATTTTGCCTTTTTTCTTTAACATTTGTGTTTAATGTGTTTTATTATGCTTACTTAACATTAACAGGTCTACCCTCTTTGCAAGTAACACATCATCTCTTTCAATCACTGAAATTGCTAGTGCAACAGAAAGGAAAGATCGCTTTGGTGGTCTTCATTTCTTCAACCCAGTTCCTGTTATGAAATTGTTAGAAGTAAGTCGTTACTTGCATTATATCAAATGATGGGAAAAATTATTTAAAAAATTTATGCATTTAAAATATGCAACATCATTTAAGTAAAAACCTTGTATTTCATTCATCAAATAATAGCTTTTTAATTTGAGAATAATCCTTAATTGTTCTACACTTTAATGAAATAATTTCAATAAAAAAGTTACAATAGTGTATAAACATTTCATTGATCAGACTCATTGATTAAAGATCCACTATTTTGCTTGACAATACACTCAGGCATTCCTAATTTGTCCATATACAATTTTGATTATCATTGATATAGACAAATTAGGGGATGTCATCAAATCTTGTTGGTCTCAAAAAGTCTAAATTTTTGCCCCAATAGAAAGACATGTTTTACAAGTCAATAACAGTACAGTGGTAGAATAGGACAAACTATTGAACTACAATGCTTATCTTATCGACATTATGTCACTTGTTGGTACGTCAGCACCGGATCGTGACCAAGAGCAGACCTTAAAATCTTTATACATTTTAAAATAAAATTTGTGTTACCGTATCTTTTGCTTTAAAACAATTATGTGAATGTTAAGTATGAAAATGTCATGAATGTAAGCTATATGCTCAAATGTGCTATTAATACTTTATATATTATGCAAATTGGCTTTATTTCCTGTAACTCTAATGGGTTTACTGTTTTATTTTATGTAGGTGATCAGAACTGATGACACAAGTGATGACACTTACAAGAAAATGATGGATTTTGGTAAAAATCTTGGAAAACAAACCATTACTTGCAAAGTACGTATATAAAATTATTCTATTTGTAAATTATTTAGTATTATAGAGCAAAGATATTATTGTTTTCAATAGATAAATAATATTTGAGAATTCAGCCAGTTATTGTTTATTGGAGAGTAATAAATGTATTCTAAATATGTGTCATTTGATAAAAATCACTTTACTTTTCTAGTTCTTATGTAGCCCTTTAGTGTTATTAATATTTATTAGATTGATTTATTTTATATATGTAAAACAATTAATAGCTCTTACTTTGCCCCAATATTCATTCAATAGATTCACTTGAACATCTGAAATGAATGTTTTCCTTGTGGTATAAAAAAGTATAATTTTTCATTTTGATCCAAAACAAGTGCATGGGTAACAAATACACCAAATCTATATTTTTAATTTTAATGAATATTGCTTTACTGTCTTTCATTGAAAATTTTTTCTTTGATCATAAAAGAGTTAAAATGAATTATTTCTTTCCATATATATATTAGTTCTATATATTATTTCTTAATTATATTTACTATATAAACTAAATCCTCCTAACTAAATCGAAATATAGACTGAACAAAACTAATCCTCTGCTATTTAAAATTTGTTAATAAATTGTAGTCAACTTAAAAGACAACACATGTCAATATAAATATTCCAAGTTTCTGAAATCTTATGTATAAAGCAGAAAATCTGTGTCTGAAGCTGCAAAATGTCATGAAATTTACATAACTTATTCTGTCTGGAATTATTAGGTCAACACAACTATTTTGAGCTTGCTACATCGTTCCCTTAGAACCATATAAGTAAAATTGAATATAGAACATTACAAAAGAGACCAATCAATACAATACATCAAAAGCGATCATAAGCCTGGCAATTGGAAGAGGAAAGAGCACAAGTCCATAAAATGGCCAAAGCTCAAAAAGCTGTTTGGCTACACAACAAAACTATTGAGGAAAGAGGCATGACTTTCTTTGTCTGAAGCAGCAAAAACTCGGGCAAAACTGGGTAGTAAAGCTAGTCCACCATAAAACAAACTCACTTATGTTTTATCTACATTTCTTGAAGTCGATTTTTATTAATGTGTATAAAACAAACACTGCAATTCTACATAATAAAAACTACGTTATAATAAAATTATTTTCTTTTTAAATAGGACACTCCAGGATTTGTTGTCAATCGATTATTAGTACCATACATGAGTGAAGCTGTGAAAATGTTAGAAAGAGGTCTGTATTTTTTAAATGGTAAACTTTGCTACTGCTGGAAAGTAAACTAAAACAAGACAAATGAAATTCAATTTACCTATTTTATAAAAAAGAACAAACTATAACTTAACCAAGCAGATTGCAGAATACTTAGAGAAAAATCTAGTTGCATATATATTTGAAATTTTCCCTAGTTATACATTTGTAAAATGTAGTAATTATCCAAGCCTGCAAAGATTTCGTTGCATAAAACATTTTATGATTTAATTCAAAACAAATGCTCTGTTATAAAATATATTCAATTTTGTAGCACATACGTTCCGATTGAAAACTGACTATAGTAAGGTTGAAATTTCCCCTCTTTTTGTGTGGCCCACTCATTCGTTGAGTTTTAATGTTCCAATTTGTGTTCGCTCTTTGATTATTCTTGAGACCCTCAGTGGAAAAAAACATTTGTAATTCAGAGTTGTCTTTGCCAAGCGATTAACTGTGTTTGGAAACTGTTCCCCCACAACTTTGAACTGCTATGAGGGTGGTCTCTTGTGTATAACATTGAAATATTTGAAAATAAAAGTACAGTATGTGGTGAACTTACCTACCATTACAAAAATTAACTTGTTATATAATTGTATATAGAGTAGTGTAAGCCATCATCACCATGAAGTACTTTTTGGTAGACAAAGTTGCACTGTCATTCACATGTCTTGCTGAATTGGTGACTGGTAGACATGGGAACA
This sequence comes from Meta bourneti, assembly GCA_933210815.1. Lineage (NCBI taxonomy): Eukaryota > Metazoa > Arthropoda > Arachnida > Araneae > Tetragnathidae > Meta > Meta bourneti. The sequence continues at coordinate 67,563,167 of OW119928.1, forward strand.
TGCACGCTAAAAGCAATTTCCTTCGATAGATAGTCCGTCCACGGAGAACAGTTGAATTGCTGTTGTGTTCTAATCACTTCCAACAACTATCTGATGCTCTGATAACAGATACTGCTCCTATTCCTATCACAGCTTCACTTTTTGTTGCTACTGAGCCTTAACTTTGCACTCAGCTGCTAAAGGCAATACAGAACAGTCAGGTCGCAATAATCTATTTCATGACCTGCATACAGAAGTCCAGCCATGATCTTATAGGTATACGAGGATGTTAATTCTCATATCCCATATAAAAGTGTTGACTGGTTAAATGAATGACGAAGGAGGTAAAAACATTAACTTTAATTAAAATTCATCAAATATTAAATAAACATAATACTGATTAGTTGACCAGCATAACGTCTTGTAACCAGCTGTAACCATAATGCTGATTAGTAACCAGCAAAGTGAAGACTTAACAGCTGGTTCTAACAATAACAATATTTTTATTGCTGCAAGCAAATAATGTACTTATGTGCTGCACAACTGATAGAAAACAATAATTTAAATTTAGTCTGTTGCCAGAGCCATGCAAGTTATTTTCATGTGTATTCTGATGCCATCACAATCTTAACACAGCTCTCACAATTGGCAATCTGTCCAACTAGTGGTGGCATCAATCGAATTCAGCCACTCTAAATTCTAGAGGGGGACTATTGTGATGAACTTAGCCACTACTACAAAAATTAACTTAAAATACAATAGCATATACAGCAGTGTAACCAATCTCCACCATGAAGTACTTTTCGGTAAACAAAGTTGCACTGTGTTTCACATGTCTCGCTAAACAGTCCATCATTCAACAACCTATGTATGAATATTTTTTTGAATTAACATCTACAACATAACTTTAAATGTCAAGATATCTCTTAAATCCTCAAACATTTTATTGGCATAGATATAACGAGAATGAGTTCAAACACTTCTTACAAGAAGGAAACTAATGTATTGTGATATCTTTGCCTTGATTTATCATCCAAAAATTATGAATCCAAGGATTGATGTTTTTCCATTGACTAGTGCAAAGAAAGTTTATAAGGTATGTTCTACACATTGGAAATACAGATGTAGGATTTTAGAGTATAATGTTATAAAATTAAGGTCTTATCTTTTTATTTGATGCTCAATGATAAAAAGAACAATCTTGACACAAATTTAGTTCTGTGCATGAAAACTAAAAGCGATTAGTAAAATATTCAAGTTTTAAGATAACCATTTATGTTTTAATAGTGCTTGTTAACCCTCTGTACATTTGAAGTTATTCAACAAGAGTACTTGTTTCATCTTATATCTCATTTTATGGCTTATATATCAATTGGTCAAAAGAGTTCAAAGATACTTTTTAGAAGGCTAAAACTGGCTTGGATCCATGCAGAGTAAACGACAGGTTGTAGTGTAAAATGTCTTCATTATTCAAAGGATTGTAAAGCTTTTTAAGTCAATTGTTTTTACTAGTTACTGTGTTAGAAATTAGTCACCGGAAAAAGTTTCCAGGGGGGTAGAAATGGTAATTTGAAGAATTTTGGTCTATTATTTTTAGGCTCCCATTCACAGTATTTCTTATATTTGTAAACTGATTACTTATATCCTAAATTTTTGAATCACTAAGGACGAAAAACTTTTCAACCTCAAAAGCTTGATCATATTTCCTTTAGACAAAATCAGGACATTTAAGTATCAAAAATGGGACAGGGGTAATGGAATATTCTGTATTCATATATAAAGTGAGAAGTTTCTGGAGATCACACACGTTAAAGTTTCACCTCTAACTTAAAGCCTTAAAAACTCTAAAAATTTAACCCTCCAGCATTGGATAACAAAGCCCCGGTTAGCTTACAGGCAAAACAAAAACTAGCACTACAGCAGAACAGTCTGAAATGCTCTAAAATGTTTGAAATGCTCTCAGTATTACCAACAAGTATTTTTTCTCTTACTAAATTACTGCAGATATCGATGCATAGTATTAGATAATGCGAATCCATGGCTATTCAAATTGTGATGTATGATTATAGGTGATTAATACTAATTAATGATTAACCAATATTGACCTTTTTATTAGAGATTGGAAACATGAAAATAACTATACTGTCCAGTTAAAAATGGTATGTATGGTCAGCCTAGTTTTAAAGCATTCTTAAAAAACTAATTTGTTAACATAAATTTAAATTTTCCATTAACCCTCCAAGCTGCATGCTTGAGTAGTTCAGAGAGGTATCTGTTACAGACCCAAAATATTTTGAGTGAGTTTGCCGAATATTTTGGCCTGTTTCCTGTGGGAATTTTTCTGGTCTGTTAGGGCTAGGGATGTTAAGCGAATCACAGAACTACTCAATCACCGATACTTTTGAATCACAGTTCTTACCTGTTACTGAAATATCAAAATAAGTGATTTGGTTGCAGTGATTGAGAATATCTTGCAGTCATCGAGGGCTATATGATACCAGCTGATATCGATTCACCCTGATATCAGTTGATATCGTTTAACCTTTATCAGCGATTGTGTGATTGGTGACTGCAACTGGTATTGGTGATTCGGTAGCAGTTCGAACTGCTACTGAGTATCAGTGATTTGGTAGCCATAATCGGTGGAGTGATGTATGGAATTTGGGACAGAACTTATGTTTCTCTAGGGGGATAGGATTTTCAACCAGGATGCTGTGCAACATTAAAGGGGCTTTATGACATACCGGGGTGCCATGAATTGGGTGCTAAGCTTTTTCTAAAATGCTTATAGCGTTAAGTAAATAAGCTCTACAGTTGAAAGGTAAATTCAGAAAATGTTTTGAAAATTTGCTATTTTAAATGACAAATTAATTATTGACATTCAACTTTTCCTAATTATCCCTTTTTAAAATTTTTTTGTTCTTTTAATTTTCGTTAAACATATAAAATAATACATTATGTATGTACTAATGAGATAGGGTTAAAATAGGTACGCTAAAAGATTTTAAGAATTGAATTAGACTAAATCCAGGCCATAAGATAATTTAGATTTCCTAGTGATTGAACAATATGAATGTGCGCATATATCTATAGACAGGGTTCTGTGACAAGTTGTCCGGTATCGGGATGAAGTCCTAGAACCCACTGTGAGATTGTATGCTGCAGCAGTTGGTCCTGCTTTCGTTTTAATGGATGATAACGCACGTCCCCATCGAGCCAACATCATCGACGACTACTTGGAGAGTGAGGGGATTGTGCGTATGGATTGGCTGGCATACTCACTCGACCTTAATCCTATTGAAAATCTGGGATGCCCTCGGCCATGCTGTGTCTGCACGTTTCCCACCCCCAGAGTTGCAAACTGCTCTACAGGAGGAATGGCAATTACTTGACTCTGGGGTGGTTTATCACCTCATGGAAAGCATGGTCACACACTGTAAACTTTGTATGAGGATGAGGGGTGGTCACATACCTATTAATGTCGGTTTTGGATTTAAACATCATTTTGTTAATGACTCCAATATGACTTCATCTTATAATTTATGAAAATTCAATATTGTTTCATGCATAAACATATTTGCTACTTTCCTGCCGCATTTCGTGTCAATCAAAGCTGTACTTGTCGATTTTTTTTGCATTTTACCGCTTCGTGCTTAACTTTTGGCAGTGAGTATATATATTTCATTTAAGATAGCTGTACTGAACTATCAACTCTTTATTTTCATACAAAACATTTTTTCGAAGATGAGAAATGCATAAAAGCTAATAAATGTTCAGGCAAAGGGTCCCTATCACACTTTGAATCCGCAGCTGCATTTGCCATTTATTTCCTAGATATGTAGTCTACCGCATTAAAAAAAATCGTTTTAAGTTTCTATATTGTCTTAAAATTGAGTCTTAAGAAGCAATTTTAGGGATATATAATACAATGATGTAAATAGCTGTAATGAATATATTCTGAAATATTGTAATGTAAGTGCAATTTTTGTGACTTAATGTTTTATTTTTTTAAAGTTGGTAATTTGATTGCTTCAATCATAAAATTTCAATATTTATTTTTGGTATTTCTTGTCAGTCAATATATAAAAAAAAATGGGAAATTTTACACTTTGGTATTTGAAATAAAGAATATACTTTTCACAGCTCGTGAATTTCTGTATTCTAAAGAAAATTTCTATATCTACATCTTGATTAGTATTTTAGAAAAATTGTATAAATTATACAATAAACTATGGGACAGAAAATGTTGAAAAAGTCAAAAGTTACTGGGAAAAAAATTTAACAATTGGGAAATGAGATAAAATTAGGAAATAGGAAGAAGTTAGAAAGGATAAATGATGCAATTTACAAGCAAATTCTAGTTTTAGGAGCTTGGTAGAGAATTCCAGAGTTAGGTAGCATGGAGGATACAAATGTCAAATCTTAGGTCGGGAAAGAAAAAAGGATATCTGCATTAGTTTGAGAAAGTTATCTTTGTAGGGAAAGGAATAACAGGCTTAAAATTAAAAAAAAAAATCAGCTGGGATAGTTTAAAATTTTGTTTAAACGGCATGTTTAAGTGGTGTTAGAATAAATAAATTTCTTTAGATATTTCAGTTGCTGTGGATAAAAAGATGTGGGGTTCGAACTGAGTTCCTTGGTGTAAGCCGCGACTCTGCCATGGGGTACAAAATTTCTTAAATGGCATAAAACAGCATTCCTTTCAGTCAGTTTAGAATCACAATAAGTTAGAACTGTTATTGCGAAATCACTCTTAGTAATATCCCTAGTTAGGGCATGCCCCTTGAAGAGTTTAAGCAAACTGTAAATTAAATTTGTTCAACTCTGATCCTAAATTGGCATTATATAATTTTTTTAATTCCAGGTGATGCTACAGCTCAAGACATTGATATTGCTATGAAGCTTGGTGCTGGCTATCCCATGGGTCCATTTGAGCTGCTAGATTATGTTGGACTGGATACTACCAACTTTATACTAGAGGGTAAGTCATATTTTCAGTTAGTTGGCAATACATTGAAAATTATCTCAGAAACCGCTACCATTTTGAGGCATGGCTGTGAAAGGGTAAGATATTACATACTATGAAAAAGTGGTCACTTGATTTGCTGTGTATATCTAGTTCCACCAAAATGAAAAGATAAATTGGTTTTAAAATTACATGGAGGTGACAAGGTTCTAAATCGACAAGTTCTTAAGTTTCCATAAGTAAGCAATTTACATGTAGCATTTAAGTATGGTAATAACCAGTCAAATTTATATTGGCTTTTCTTGATATTTTTGTTTTAGTTAGATGTCAAATTAGCAGGTAAAGCTGGATACGTCATCAGCTACGTACAAGTTTTATGGAGTTTAATAAAAATTAATTTGTGCTTATATTTTCAAATTCTTGCTGATTTTTTTTTATGTAAAGCTGTCTTATGGTACAATTCAGATTAGAGGTGGATGCGACATAATTGTGCAACCGATTTCAACTCAAAGTATAAGTGGTGGGGCCAGCAGATCAATAGTATTTTGTGATAGCATGCCAAAGTAGATGGTCATTTTGTGCTCTGCCCAAGCGCGAGTAATCTTTTTTCTCAATACTTTTGAACTAGAAGTGAATTGAACATTGATTTTGGTATACAATTAATGTTAACATGGTGGACTAGTTGTGTAAATTGAAATAATTACAATTAACATCACCAGCAGCACCCACTATATTTTTATTATGGTTATAGTATAAAGCTTAACTTACTCAAGTTCTTTTTCTTAACAGGATGGAAGGAGAAATACCCCGATAATGACCTTTTCCATCCATCTGAACTTCTGAAAAAACTTGTTTCTGAAGGGAAATTCGGCATGAAGTCGGGAGAAGGATTTTATAAACATAAGTGATTGACAGAAAAACAGTAAACTAGGGTTGGTCAACAATGCATTAACTTTACATTGTATTGATTATATTATGTGTAAATGTCAGAAGTGCCTAATTGAAATCAAATGATTTTTTTTGTGTTCAAGTACAAATTTGCAATATTTTAATTATTTTTTTTGAAAATAAATATTTAAGAATCAATTTTTGAGTGAGACTAATATCTTAAATTTTAGCCACCTTATATTTCACATAAATTGGATGTCAGAGAATTGCTTTAAGTATTTTGTTTCACATTAGGTAAAAAATTGTTTAGTATACACACAATGTAATTAACAATTAAAAAAGCTCTACAAACCACCAATGCAATATAGAACATTTAAATGTGATAAAATTCAAAGGATAACAAACAATGCAAGAATATTTCTTTATTTTTTGGGTCTGACTGCTTGTCTACAGCCCCATATTATATATTTATATATAGTATATACAGACAGCACATATTGTGACATCTAGATCTATATATTTTGTCTACAATATTTGTAGGCCTATGACTGGTAACAAGAATGTTAGAAAAACACAAGTAGAGATGTAGTGATATATATAATACTTATACACATTTTTTTATATGCTATAAATCAAAAGTAATAAATTTATTTTTTTTTTAGAATAATTACACAAACTCTACAAAATGCAGAATTTTCATACAAATAACAATCGAGCATAACATTAAATAGTTAATTGATTTTAGCTATCCTGAAGGAATTGGAAGTTCGCTTTATGCTGGTCTTGTCACGAATGAAGGATTGCGTGTACTGCGACTCATCATCACTGACAATGTCTTCAAAACTCATGTTTGCAAAAGCATTAGTGCTGGTATTCTTCTGCTTTGCTTCTTTCTTTTTGGTGTGTTTTGACTTTTTCACAGGCTTCAGTTGCGTGTAATGTCGGGAGGAAAGCACATTGACGTTTTCGTCATGGGCAAGGCTGTCGTCGACCAATTCCTTGTATTTTGATTTGTCAACTGAGGAAGTCAGTTTGGCCTCCTCGCAAGACTCAGAACTGAAGGAGCCGCCAGAGGAATCCCGAGAGATGTTACCGTTGTCTGTGACCGGTCTCGATGCGGAGGCACTGGCCATTGCTTCTGCAGGGAGCATGCTCCCCATCCTTGCTGCAATCTTAGGTTTTGCAGCTACCGGAGGAAGTTTCTTCTGAGTGGCTAAAGCTGGTGCAACTGCACTGAAAGGAACTGCGCCAAAGAGGTCCTGGTTGGACTTGCGACGAATGATGCCACTGCTGGATGAAGGAGGAGGAATCGGAGCGGGAGAACATGCAGGCGGAGGAGCTGCTACCTGTTTCTGATATGTTATGACTACATTACTGACTTGAGCAGATCCGGGCATTGGTTGGGAAGTGGGGGGTGTTGGAAGCTTCAGGTTAGGCTGAAAACTCAAGTCTGCTATTTTAGTGAAGGGAGCCGATCCAAACAAGTCTGTGGGGACAACAGGTGACGTCGACGTCATGACTGTAGTAGGAGAATTTTTATCACAAGGAGTATACTTTACACAAGGTAAGCTTTTCCTAGCAGTTTCAATGTTTGGAACAATATCCGGTAAAAAGATTGCATGAGCACTTCCGAAACTCTCTGAACTACGGGGCATGCCCACTCCTTCGACAAGAACATCTTTCTTCTTTTTCAGTGAATTTTTGAAGCTATCCTTTTGCACCTTGAAAGGGTTCTTGAATGGTGCCTGTGCAAAAACATCGACTTCTTTATTCTCTTCACACAGCAAAGGCGCTTTTGCTAGATTTGAATACCCGCTCAAGCGTTTGAAGGGAGCAGCACCAAACACATCAAGACTTCGTGGTTTTTCAACTGGTGAAGCGGGAGGAGTAATAGTTGTCATGGGAGATACGACAAGAGATGACGAATTGCTATCCTTTTTGCTGCCTGCCAGAAGAGCTTCATTTTGATCCTCATCTGATGATTCCTCATCAAGTAGAGGTCGAACACCCTCAGTGTGGCCAAGAAAGACATCTGGAATACTATGTTCTATGACTGGGGATTTCTTACTCTTTTCAGTACTAAACTCAGTAGCACTTGAATTCTTGTCGATAGGAATACTGTCTTTGACATCCCTGGCCTCATTATCAGAAGCTGACGAGCCCTCCTCTTCTCCACTGGAGTCGACTCTTTCTCGTAGATCGCTAGCTGAACCTATTGAATCGCTATCCTCTTGTACAACGGGAAACTCTAAAGTACTAGCAGTACTAGTCACACCCGAGGGATTAGCATAAGGAACTTTCTCCGCAGAGCTATTTACATCGACAATCTCTAAAGGAGATTTCATTTCAAAGTCAATGTTCAAAAGCTTCTCATATTTAGAGCGATCTTCAGCGGGTGTTCTGGTAAACGAAGCTGGGAACAAATCTTTCCCAGAACGGCTGCTGTGCACACTTTGACTGCCTTCGTGGGAAGCACTGGAATTCTCACTACTATGTCTGTGCCTCACTTGCAGCTCTATGTTGCTTTCTTCTGAGTACAAAGGTGCATAGCTTGTAATATCATGATCCAGTAGACCTAAAAAATATTAAGAGTTTACATTTTAAGGACACAAAAAAAGTGCTTGGGATGGATGAGTTTGTAATGATCTCCTTCCTCATGAAAATATACATTCAATAAAATTACTTCATTAATTAAAGTCAGGTTTTAATGCATTTTGTGGAAAACTTACTAGATTATATGAATATTACGTCTCAATTATATGGAAGAACAGCATTCCGTGTTTACATTTGTTGATTTTCAATCCCTTACAGTAGTATTTAGCTGTATTGGTATGATTTAAGCATGGTGTAAATTTTAATGTAGCAAATAATATAATAGTTTCATGTAAAATTCAATATTTTACGTGAAACTATTAAACCTTTCAGAATATTTGTTTTTAATAAATGGAGTTTTTTAGCATGCCTGATTTTTTTAAGATATATTCAATTTGCTAGTTCTTAAATTTACAAAGTTAAGAATAAAAAATTTTAAAGTGCAAGACAAGCACAAGTGATGCAATTTTGAAGTTTGCAAATACAGAAGTGCTGGAAACTTCATAGTATTAGCAGTTTTTGATAATGCATTAATACATAAAAGTGTTCTTGACGCTTTAAATGAAAAGTGTAATAACATTTTTATAGATTGAATGATTTAAATAAATGAAAGATAAAAAAAATTTATTTCTTGAAAACTTGTATTGTATTAGATGAATATTTAGAACACGTCCAAGACAATTCATGTACATAGCAAGCACAACAAATTTAATCTTTACAAGTCTTAAAATTTGTAAATGATTAAAAATTTGGCCCTTGTTCCAATGTCAAATCACTAAATTTACGATTATGCAACATTAAAATGTATACAAGAAATATTCTTTAAAAGCAGATTCAGTTTTTGTTCATAGACCAGAATTTATGATAAATACATAATTATAAAAATGGTTCCCTTTTTCTTAAAATGTCTGGTCTCTATAAAATGGTCAACTCAAAATATTTGATTCAATAGTCTTTTTTTTCATTTAATCGACCTACTGATTACGAAAAGTAATAGTCACATTCTATCCTGAAAAACACCATTTTTTTGCTATTTATACTATGTTACACAATGCAAAAAAAAATATATTTATTTTGTAAATGGTGATTCTTGGATGCTGCATATAATACAAAATTATATTTTAGCTATTGCTTAGTTTAAAAGAGCTTGTTTCATAAACTTAAATGTTTTCCTAAAATATTAGATTACTAGTTTTAGAATTCAAAACTGCAATACAACTGATCATAAAATAATTTATTTCAAAGAAACGATTTAAATTTAATAAAATCATATTGAAACAAACATCGAGAACTTATGAAACAATAAAATTTTCAAGAAACACAAAATTAGAAAAAACCCATCCAATTTAGGTATTTTGAAACCTAGACAAATAAATGTTATTGCTATCGAAATGCATAAGTAGGCATTTCAGTAAAGGTGTTACAATAGAGGAAAGCCACAGGATAACCCTATTTTGAGCAAATTATCACTAGAACAATTCCAATATTCTGAATTGTTCATTTTTACAGCACCTTATTGTATTTAAAATACACATTGGTTCTCAATAATTTCATTAATAAACTTAACTAGTATAAGAAATTAAAAGAATTGACTAGCAGAACTAAAACCAAAACAGTTAACATGGAATCATCACTTCACAAATATAACAGTGCTTTAGTCCAGGAAATAATAAATTGAAAACTAAATCAATAACAAGAGAAAAATAGAACATCTACATTCCAAAAAATACTATCATAAGTTTAAATATAAAATACATGCAAGAGTTCACACTTCCGAGCAAAAGAATGTCAAATATGAGCTCATTCTTAGTACTATGGAGACAGGAATATGCTAATGACATGGTTGTTTTTTCCTAAAATGATCACCCATAACAAAAACTAGGAACACGGGCCCGTGCAGTTGGAGAAATTCTTTTTAGGATGAAAATTTACCAAACTTTTATGGGCATTGCACATCCCCAATTCCAATTATCAAACACATTTAAGAAGTAATTATTTTTTGGTTAGGTAACTTACACTTGACATTCTGTTACTCAGAAGGGCATTACAAAGTGAAAAACACAAAATATATAATAGAAGATAAATTGCCTACACAATATTCACAAATGAGGTGGGTCTTTGGGTTTGAATTTTGAGAGATTTTTTGAGTCAGGTTGGTTAAAAAGAAATATTAATGGAATAATCAAACATCGAGACAACATTAAATGTTACAATGCAGAGAGCAAGACAGAAAATTAGTCGAGTTAATTCCATGAAGTGGACACACCTAGGGAAGGTGCAGTGACAGCAACACAGTAACAGAGAAGGCCCTATGAATACCGTGTGGCAGAGTCGTTTTTATCATTCTTACCAGAAGATGCTAAGGGCAGTTGATTGGGTCGTGGAGGGCAGACTCCTTTATTCGTTTTAGGAGGACCTGTAGAAACATGCACTTATCAATTACCCAAGCCAAACACTAGGAGAAGAATAATTACAAAACAGCTTGGAATGATTTTATACCTTAATAACTTTCCCAAAATTTTAGAATTACATTCCATATACTGAAACTGAGTAACAAATGTAGCAAACACTTGGATCATTGTATGTCGCATAACTTTGTCCTAAATTTTAATAAATTTAATTCCTAACATGCTTTTAAACAATTTAAAAGTATATTTTATTTAATAATGAAAATATTAAAATTTAATTTTTGTACATTAAAAACAAAATTTCTGAAAACTAGTTAAGTGACTTAAAAAGCAACATAACATACAGTGGGTCAAAAGAAATCTCGGAGACATTGATTTCCATGTCTTTTAACATTTGTACTTTTTACAGGAGGTGGCTGAATACTTTCATGGGCTACATTACATTTTAAATATATTAAGCAAAACGTGGAGGTAAATTTGGAAAAAATTGGAGGCCTCCCAATCTTATCAAATGCATTAATTTGATAAGCTTGATGGAAGGCTCAAATAGAAAAACAGCTTTTATGTGCTGAAATTTTAAATAGTAATTTTAAAACATCCGTATAAAATATGTGAAAATAGTTAGAAATGTCAGGTGGCTGAATACTTTTATGACCCACTATACATAACCAATTTTTACATGAAATCAAAATATCTTATGTGAAAGAAAATCTATTTAATCACTAGAGAAACAAAACTGATGTTTTTTCTAAACTTATGCATTTACATACGTAATGCTTTTAGAAATTAATTGTCATCAATCCAAGGAGATTGGCATAACAAAACGTTTATTTTAAAAAGGGAAACAGACAATTTTAATACTGAATTAATATGAAATTTTTCCTTACCACCTAAGTTAAATGGAGCAGCACCAAATGGATCAGGTTCTGTCAAATCTGACGTACTCATGACTAGACTTTCGCGGCTTTTTACATTAGATATACCTGTGGAAAAAGTAATGCCAATCATTATATTTTCCTGGTTTCACAACTATCTTAAACTATTCTTGGAGAGTGCATAAGTGTATTCAGCCTACATAACAGGGTTTCACTCATTTAGCAAAAGAAAAATTAGAACCTTTTAAAGGCTATAACATAAATCAAAATAGATTAATGAACAGGTGAAGAAACTTTTACAGGTTCTATGGTTGGTTTTCCAACCCAGTAATACTTGTCCAAGGTCAAGTGTCATTGGTCAAGTAATATTGGTTTTATGAGGTGTAGGAAAGATCTATATTGGATAGGACTTCTTAAAATTGCCAAATTGCTTATTTAAAGTCATGTCATTGCTTTTGAATGCAGGCAAAGTGAAATATGCAATGTTTTTGTAAAAAATCAGCCTTTTTTTAATAACTTTTAAAGGACGAAGTAATTTTAAGATTTTTTACAGGCCCTTTTTACATGTGTTAAATAAGGGAAAATAGGAATAGAAATCTTCTGTATTTGTCCTGTTCCACCACATGAAATTGCCCATGTAAAAAGTTATTTTTAAGCAGGTTCCTACAGGCCTGATTTTTCATTTGATTTAATCAAATCAGGCTTGTAGGAATCTGCTTAAAAATAACTTTTTACAAGGGCAATTTCATGTGATGGAACAGGACAAATACAGAAGATTTCTATTTCCCCTTATTTAACACATATGGCAACTAATTACTTTAACAGCTTTTTCATTTCATGTTTTGATGCTTTTTTTTGATGCATTTTTTTCAATGCATTTAAATTAAAAAATAATGAAAATACATTTTAATTAGGCAAATTTCAATTACTCAGTGTGACGGAATAGGACATTCAAAATATCGACGTAAGATAAAGAAAACGTAATTTCTGTGAACTTAATTGAATGAAAAAAATATAATATATGAATATATTAGAACCAAATAAGTGCATGAAAGAATGTGACATACCATGTATAGGAATAGAACATTTTCGACACAATAGTATTTCCAATTTTGAATTGAAATACTTTTAATAAAAAATGTATAAGCTTTGACAAAGCACAAAAATCAAGATACGATGATTTAAATAAGGATATATATATGTATTTGCACAAATGATTAATAAAACATGTATTTAATTTGCTCTACATGACTGAAATCAAGTCCTGGGGAAAATATCGAGTTGTCTTTTTTTGGGTAGCAAGGTTCTTCAGAATAGTAGTTTTGACAGCCAGGCTGAATCATTGATTTAAAAAGAAACTAGCAGCCACTGTCTGTCACTTTTCTTATCAATGAGATTTCAAATTCATCACTATAAACTGGTGGAACTTTGCATTATGATTTGTTTTACATCTTTCTTTGCTTAAAAAGTACAATTATAAATGATTTTACAACAGTTAACTCTTAGGCAATGAATATTTGTTTATCTTCCTTGCCTATTAAAGCATAGAACTTAGTAATTTGCTTTGGCTGAATATTTCCTATGCATGATGGTTTATGGGGATAGAGCTATTATATAATCAACTGGATGTATATTAGGCAATAATTAAACATTTTGCATTCCACTATCCAAAAGCTATTGGTTACATTTTTTTAGTGAAAACTTAGTTTGATTTTAAAAGTGATTTGTATTTGCTACTATATATTTTCTACTTAATATGGCAATCCCCACATAGTGCTTTACCCTCACCATCTATTCTCTTCTTACCATGACTAAGCAAAAGTTCACACTAAATCAAGTTGTTCCTTACTAAATACATGCCATATTTTATAAAGTATTTCTACTTAAACTTTAAATTGGAATGACCCACATATTAATGTAATAAACATTATTAATGGACAAAAAATATTTTCAACTCAAGATGCCCAATTGATTCAAAGCAACTTATTTCATTCTCAAAGCTATATATTAATAATCTTTACTTTCTTCAATTTATACGCATTTTTGTTTATTCAAATATTATTTATGTATATTTGGCTTATTCCCCATTTATTCTTTCTAGTTATCTATCGTGAAATTTTATGGTAATTTGATAGAGAATATCACAAAATTGAATACAAACATTTAGATTTAAAGAAAAACAAAATAAATCCAATCTAAATTACATAATTCCAAGTAATCAAATTAAGTGTCATCCAAACTAATAAATGCTGGTTTAAGTTACAATATACATTTTGTATATCAACAAGAATTAAAAGAAATTACAAAGATCAAAATGCACAAAAATCCACTTACTACTCTGAGAGCCACGTCGGATTTTATCGAATTCCTGTCCAAAAACTTGGTCCTCAGCCAAGTTGGAAGCAGCCGTTGTACTAACAAAGGGGTTCCATTCAGATAAATCACTTAGATGCTTTTGCTTAGATGCTGCTGTTGATGGTGCATCAGTGGCCACAACAACATGGTTCTGGGATGTTTCATATGGAGTTAGGAATTGTGTAATCTCTTTTGCAACATTTCTGTTGATAAAAAATTATTTTAGAATTTTTTTGATAAAAAAAGATGCAATGTTTTTTTTTATCCCACCTTGATGGCAAAAGTGTATAGCATAATAAAGATCAATCCCACTTTGAACCAATCAGTGGCACAAGTTAGGTTGGTTGGGATTGGATATTAAGGTTTTATGATGTAAGGTCCAAAAGCGGACAAGCTGCACCTAGGTTGATTGGGTTTTATGGTACGGTCCAATAAAGGACAAGCTGCACCATTGGTGCAAGTTAGAAAACAATGTGATGAACACAGATATAAACATTTATGTTTTCCACAAGGGTTTGATTATTTTGTTTTTCCACAATTTAATGCAGTATAAAATAAAGGAAGATCAAGCAAAAACTGAACAAAATTTTATTGGAGAAAACACTTAAAAGATGGCTGGTTGGTTATTTTGGGGTTTTATGGCACAAGGACCATATTTGGTCAAGCTGTACCAAATACAATATCAAGTAATTGTGAAAAGAAAGGATGCAGAGGAGAAAGATAAATATCGCTTGGGCATCCTGGTACTTTTAAAACAATGCCAATCACATTCAAAATGCGTCATACTGTTGATAAAATCATTTTGGTGTACATTTCATTTTGAAAATATTGGGATGTTAGAGGTACAATGATTGCTGGATGGCTTAGTTAAGGCCAGTTTTGAATTCCCCAATCAAGTACTCCCATTGAATACTATACAATAAAAAGGATAAGTACAAAAATCAAATGTTCTCAATTAATATTACAAAGGTATAGCTAAAGACTGGAACTCTTTGCTAGATCTCAGTCGCCACAGGATCTACCAAGAGCTATAGGAGTTACTTGTTTTCATGCATTCACTGAAATGAACACAGCTAGCTACATTATCCATACAAGATTAACTTGTCGAACTCTCCAACTTGCCTTCTGTGTGGCCTTTCAGACATGAAAGAAACCCACCTCAATAGTTGCCTTGATCTTACTGGCATCGCAGTGAATAATATAGGTTAGGAAGGTAGATGGTTGAATATAAGTCGCACTGGAGCAACACAACAGGGTAATTGTTCCTGATAGTGTTAGATATTTATTTCTGTTTCTACACTATATTGAGCAGCCAGCCAGACTTATGGCCTAAAAGCTTAAATCTTGTGTAGGATTAAGAAAAACAGTTTGTTGTTTTTTTAGCTGCTTTACTGCACTCCCAACATTACATCAACATTCATTTAAAAAATAAAGCCATTTACTTATCAAAGGCAGATGTATCACTCGCATTTCTCCTGTGGTGGCTGTGTTGACTCGGCGTGGGAGACGGAGGTGGGGTCACTGAAACCAGGTTGTGGGGCGAAATCTCTGGGATGGATGCAGCGGCCAGGTAGATCCGGTGCTCGTCAGCAGCAGGTGGCTGGATGCTGCAGACCATCTGCTGGGGTGGGGGCATGACAACTGCTTCTAGAGTGGGCAAATCTGTGGCAGAGGACTTACGATGAGTGACTAGCTGAGAGGCATCTGGGGAGGACATCACTGCCGCTGCTGCAGAGACAGAAGACGGTGAAGGCACAAGGAAGGTTTTTTGGGTAAAAGGACTGATGAGTGATGGAGCAGACAAAGCAGATTGAGGGGTTGTTGGAGTGAGGCATTGGTTGAGAGAGAGAAAGGTTTGGGATGACGAGCCGAGCGGAGTTACTGGAGTAGATATGTGAGACTGACAAGCAGAAGGGGGTAGAAGTAAAGCTGGAGAGTTAGCCAGATCTGGAAAAATATCTTTGCATGAGTCGAGCAAGATTTTGGAGAGGAGAATGTTAAAAATTATCAGTCCATGCCAAGTAGAATGAGATGTTGGTTAAGAGGATATAAATTGAAAAAGCAGCAACATTCTGATATTTTTAAAGAAAAGATATATACCTTGGAGTGAATTGTAAAACAACACATACACAAATAGAACACACATAACCTAATGTAAATTGCATTATGAAAGGAAGTAGGAATAATTTTTAATGCTTTAAAATAAAATATGTGTAAGTCTGCAAAAGGAAAAATTTTAAATACTTAAATCATACATTCACTATGATAAAACAGTTAATGGATAATTAGAGAAACTATTTAATAACCAATAAAACTACATTTTCTAGAAATCATGTTTGAATTTTACTTACTTTGTTTAGATAGATTTAACTTACAGTTACAGCAGAAATCTGCACATAAGAAAAGTTTTTAAAAATGAATGAATAACTTAATTTTTTCTAACATACCTGCCAAACTCTAAGAAAAAAAATCTGGAAGATTTTTGGCGGCATCAAAACCAATGACGAAGTTTAAAACTAAGACAACAAATATAAGTTATAATAGAGATCCTAATGAAAACAGTTTTCTCTTTCACAATTTGAGTCTATTTCCCAAAGTTGACTTAACCCAAACATTTTTTGGTGGTGCGAAATTTGGCATTATTTGAAAATTTTCTCCACATTGGAAAGAAAAATCAGGACATCCCCCATCTGGAAGACCAGAAACAAAAGGGGTAGCCCAGAAACTTTCAGAAAATTCAGATGAGTTGGCAGGTATGCAACAAGGTAAGAGACCTTAAGCAATTTGACAGTTAAAATTAAACAGTTAAGTCTTTTTGTATAAACTTTGAGGGTTATGCATGTATTATTCAACCATGCAACCTGAAGTTTTCCCTGCATGCCTTCTTTTCAAGGATTCTTTCAATCAAGATATAACTACTTACTACAACTTACAGGTATGTAAATAAGAGTTAATAGTTAAAATAAGTCATGATAAATTTAGATTTTAAAAACTTAAAACATTTTAATTTAAAACCTAAATCAAAGTTAAATTTTACTAGGTACTAAGCTGCACAGTCAAGCAAGCCTAACAACCTCTAACAGTCAGAAAAATTTACAAAAATGTTTTCTACTTGATCATGATGATAAAAATCACAAAATGTCTTCACTGAAAATCAGTATAGTACATGGAAAACAGAAATATAGATAGGAAAACAATAAAAAATCCAAATACTAATCATAAGCAATGAGAGATGATCATTCATGAGGACACAGGTGATTCTTGATGGAATCAGGACCCATTTCCCCAATACAGGAAAATTCCTTGACATTTCATTAAAAAATTTTTAAAAGTAAAAACAAAACTTAACTTTCAAAATTATGCTACAGAATTTCAAGACGATGCTATTGTCAATTTTGTCTCATGCTGCTAAACTGTATATTTCTAGATATACGAACATACTACTTTTATGTAGAACAAAAATAAATCTGATGAGAAAAAAATGCTACAGATATAAATAAAATACTCCATCTCTTACCATGAGTTGTAGTAGGAGTTACTCTTTTTGCAGTTGTGGGTGTTGCTTGGGGTAGGAGTGTCAAACTTCCAACACCGGGAGGAGCTTGGGAACCTTTAGGTCGTTGACGAGGAGCCACTGAAGTACCTTCTACTACAGGAGTAGAGGCAGGCCTGCAGAGATAAAAATTAATGCTAGAAAAGAAACTTTTCATAAGATCAACTTCAGGCATGATATCTCACCTCAACTTTTTGTGTTAACCAACTCAAATATTATGCTAGTGAGGATACTAAATGTGAGATTGATTTGTTGAAGATAAGTTCGTTGGCTGATTTGGGTTTTATGGTGCAAGATTCAAAAATGAATTAACTTATTGAAGGTAAGAGTCGCAGATGTTAACTATGCAGATCAAAGACAAAATTATCAGGATTTCTACAAGGAATAATTCAAGGGCAACAAGGGTTAATCTTAATATTGCTTAAAGAGAACCAGAAAATTGTTTGGTACTGTAGCAAAGACAAAATTCCATGAAGAAACAGTAGTGATCAGAATTCGGGAGGAACACAAATTAAGCAGTCTTAGAAGTTTTAATTATATACTGAATGTTGGTAACAGATAGACTTTTTTAATAGGTAGTGTCAAGTTGTATTCCCATACATAAAAACCACTAAGTAAATTCCAGTTTGGGGTTTTTTGGAGCAAGGGATATATTTGGCCAAGCTGCGCCAAACACAAAACAATTTCAATAATTGTGAAAAAGATGAGAAGAAAGATCGCTCGGCCATCCTGGGGTTGTGGCTCCCCTTGTTTACCAGAGGCAGTAAACCCTGAAAAGAATAGATTACTAGGGTACCTTGGGTTTGTGAAGCCCGAATACACCTAAAGATCTGCCCTAGAGGTGGACCTGTTTTAGAGTTTGGTGAGAATTATTGACACCCAAATGTTATTATCAGCTTTCCTAACCACAATATTTTTAAAAGAATTTTATATAATTTTATTTACATTATATTTCTCAGATCTCACTTCAGGAAAATTGTTTGGTACTGTAGCAAAGACAAAATTCCATGAAGAAACAGTAGTGATCAGAATTCGGGAGGAACACAAATTAAGCAGTCTTAGAAGTTTTAATTATATACTGAATGTTGGTAACAGATAGACTTTTTTAATAGGTAGTGTCAAGTTGTATTCCCATACATAAAAACCACTAAGTAAATTCCAGTTTGGGGTTTTTTGGAGCAAGGGATATATTTGGCCAAGCTGCGCCAAACACAAAACAATTTCAATAATTGTGAAAAAGATGAGAAGAAAGATCGCTCGGCCATCCTGGGGTTGTGGCTCCCCTTGTTTACCAGAGGCAGTAAACCCTGAAAAGAATAGATTACTAGGGTACCTTGGGTTTGTGAAGCCCGAATACACCTAAAGATCTGCCCTAGAGGTGGACCTGTTTTAGAGTTTGGTGAGAATTATTGACACCCAAATGTTATTATCAGCTTTCCTAACCACAATATTTTTAAAAGAATTTTATATAATTTTATTTACATTATATTTCTCAGATCTCACTTCAGGAATTAATTTACATGATAATAATAATGGGAAATACTGGCAGTATGGGTTGGTTGGGTTTCATAGTACAAGGGCCATATTTGGCTGTGTGCCAAACGCGACAGTTGTCAAGTAATGGACATTCACTAAAAAGGAAAATTTTACTGAGAGGAGAGAAATACACCCAAGGAGTGAGTTACAAGAATCGAACCTGTACTAGGTTGCTGCACAGTGGGTAAACACACTGAGCTCCTCAGTCAGTATGGGACACAATGTTGCTAAAAATCTAACTTGAACAGCAATTTTTGCAGTGGAGGACAAATAAATGATGTTTTCACAATTTATGTGATGAAATATTACTATTCCAGAGCTAAAAAATACTTCAGTTTACTTTTGCAGTTTGTATATATACTTCCAGAAGAGAAGAGTCTACCACATGCTACCATAAAAAATACTGTCACAATACTTGTCTATACAGTACATATAATACCATGAGATTATTTTATACAAATCCCCTACACATTTAAATGTTTTCCATAAAATGTTATAGTATGAAACTAGTATCTGATTTAAGTTCCACATTCATGCCCAGTCAGTGCCTCCTGTTATGGAAAAAATAGAACTGAAAACTGGTATAGAGCATTTCCATCAGTAATTCACTAGTATTATGAATGTTGGTAATTTGCAAATCCTAGCATGGTTGGTTGGGTTTTATGGCACAAGGGTCATACATTTTCCGCAGAATAGGTAAGAAAGAAACAAACCTTTGCTGTTTGGCAGTTGCTTTCTTAGCTTCAGTTTCAGTTTGAGGAGATGGTAATTTATCTAGCTCTGGAATGGGTGAGTTCTAAGAACGAAATACACAAGAATGAAAAATAGTTCAACAATGAAAGTAAAAGCTGTATTATATTCAAAAGTAGTGCTCAAAAGCAAAGCAATATTAGTGCTCATCAAACCTACTTTTAAATTTGGTACAGGACATTCTTTACAAGCTACTTTGAAAGCTACAAAAGAAACTTGATATATATCTGGTCTTTTCTCAGGTTCTACCTCTAGCATATACCCTGAAATATGCAGAATTTGTCAAATCAAGGATTTGAGTTCATGAACAGATTATTGCTATAATTAATGAATACAAGATAAATTAAAACACTTACTGATTAAGGAATGAATACTTTTAGAATAACGGGAGTTATCTGGAATGCTAAAACTTCCACCTTGTATAGCTAAAGCACTTTCACCAAAAGGCAAGGAAAAGAAACAAAGCTTATACAGCAAACAACCAAGTGCCTGAAAACAATATTATATTAATGTTAACACAGTCATGAATTATATACAGATATAGAAAAAAATAATTTTTAATAAAACTGTTATTTAGGACCAAAGGAAATTAAATCAAATTAATCAGAATATTTACAAATTTCTAAAATTTTCAACAAAAGAGCTCAGTAAGAAATAATACCTACCCAAATATCAACTTTTGTTGTTATAGATTTTCCACAGTATAAATCAACCATTTCTGGAGCTCTATATGATAAAGTAGTGTATCTAATAAAAGAAATAATAAGCTGTATTTAACAATTTGTAACACTATTGAATTTGAATTAATCTTAATTACTTTATCTTAACAGTTGACAAATATCCACAAACATTACTTCCAATCATACAAATTTGTAAATGTTACAATTTTAAAAATTAGTTAAATATTCTAAATGATAATCTTAAGGAAATGGTAAATTTGATCATATTGGAAAAATTTCACTATAGACAAGATGAGAATTTGATTAATTTGTTTTAAAAATGTACTTGAGAACTAATTTTATCGTTAAATTACATTCAATAGTCATTTGGTAAATGTTTCTGATGGAAAAAAAACAATATTTGATACAACTTTCCATAACATTTAATGTTGTCACATATCCTAAATTGAAACCTTTAAAATTTATTCTACACAACTATTGCTTAAGTTTGAAATGCGTATATAAATTAGGAATGCATCTCTTACTATTTATCCTTCAAATAGAATTTAGATAACTTCATGTGCAATATACTCTATTTTTAAAGTCTTCATTTGATTGGTTTTTGTTCAATGATGGGAAACTTGATTTTTAGTTCCTTGCCTTGCTACAAGTTCAGTTACAAAAATAACATACTTTTTAATTTCTTCTTCTGCTTGAGTTACTCCATATGACTGAGGATTAATTACTTTAGCTGTAGCACTTCCAAAATCACAAAGTACATAATGACCTCCATCACTAAGAAGTATGTTTTCCACCTATATGAAACAATTGGTATAAATTAAAATGGACAGATTAAAAAGATTATTCTAAGACAGATACAATCAATCATTAATCTAGAATTGGCCACCTAACTGGTATAGTGGTCAGCACTTTACTGCCACCCAGTAAGTACGGGTTCGTAAGCGCACATGGATGTTGGTGATTATACCTGTTAGGAATAATGGCGGCTTACTCACTGGATGGTCCATCACATCAGTTTGAACCTTGAATTTGAGCTTAGAAAAAAATCCTAGAATTTGATCATTGGAAAAAATATCTAGGAAAATGATCAAAGTTCTTCTTGCCTTGAAAACTGTTAATTTTTCATATAAAATTTTCAAAGGAATTTTTTACATGCTGTTACATAACAATGTACGTATTATCTGCTCGCCTCAGTCTATTAAAATAAATGTTCATTTTTGTTAAAAGTTTATGATTTTACTGCTTTAGTTTTATGTACTTATTACAGTGCCTTATTTTTTACAAAAAATTCTTTAACTGATGCTAATACAACTATGGATTTCTATTTTACTTACTAACTTTATCTACCTATTTGAAATTTATTTTGAACGTTTCAGCAGTTTAAAATTTTCAAAAGTCCTTTTCTCATTAGTGCTCAAACAATTTCGAGCTTTGAAGAGTACTTATACAAACTTAAGTTCAATAAAGACAAACTTATAATTGATAAAATACATTTTACAGATCTTGAAAAATGAAAACTTCGAATTGAAACAAAATTACTTTGCACAAAATTCATGGCATTTTATGAATTAAATACAAATGAATGGCCCTTAAAAATATGTTCTGATTACAAAAACTTAAGGTAAGTGCAATAGGCTTACCTTAAGGTCTCTATGGATAATAGGGGTTTGGCAGTGATGCAGACGGGATACAGCTTCACAAACATCACAAAATATTTGAAGCACTTCTACCTCAGAAAATCCAGATTGCAATCTCTCATTCATTAGCTGAAGTACATGACCTAAATGATAAAACAAATATAAAAATTTTCATATGTAATAAAACAATCTCATACCTGCCATCCTCCTAGAACAAAAATCTGGAAATTTTTACGGCATAAAAGTCAAAGCGCAATTGTCAGAAATGAAAATTGCCTAAAAATATTTCTTAAAGTAAAATATATTTCAAAATGCCAAATTAGTGACAATTGCACAAAATTAGGCTTTATGAAAGCAATCCAAATCAGAAAAAGAAACCATGTTTCTCTACTATTATACGCTATTATGGCAGCAGCCTGTACTTGATGAAACCAATTTGGCAATATTTTATACAAAATCCTGCCAAATATATGCAAAACTAACTGTTTCTTGAGTTTTAGAGGCATACTTGTAGGTTTTCCTTGAAAATTAGTACCACAGAAGGTTTTACAACAATCTAGCAACCAACAATTCTGATGTTTTCCTTCCATGATTGCCAAAGGCTTGGTGTCAAAACTTTGAAATTCTTTGTCACTTGAAAATTTAACCCTAAAAAACCACAGAAAATATTTTTTCCAACCAGAAGACTGGAAAACCGAGTGTTTTTCCAGAAGACATTCAGAAAAGTTTGCAGCTATGCAATCTGTGTGGGTGAAAATAAGAACATTGGTTTGAATGAAAATATTACATTTTTATTTTCATTTATAGAACCATAAATGATCAAATTAAAATGTAAATGTTTCTTTTTATTAATGCACCCCTTCATGTATTGCACTTCTTGGGACTAAAAAAACATAATATACTGAGGGGAACAATATATTGAAGGTCGATAAAAATTATAGAAATAAATAGAAGTTACACATTTAAAAACGTTTTAAATTATATGAAACTATCCAAAATTGATGGTTAAACTGTTTAAAACAATACTTATTACAATAAGATATTTTTGAAAACAAAATTCTTCTCATCTGCACTTTTGAGTCACCTAAATCTTTTTTGTAGCTCTGAGCTCCCAATTCTAAAGAAACAGATTGATATTTCATCTGCTTTGCAAATACAAAATTCATCAGGGGACAAGTAAAAAAAGATCGATATAGCCAAATGCTCTATGTATGCATGATAGAGGTTGGTTTTATGGTGCAAGGGCCATATTTGGCGAAGCACATGATAGAGGAATTTCACTTAAAAATCTGATTTCTTAAATATCATTTGATTAACTTTTTGTTAAAAACATTCTATAAAATAGAGAGTTAGATGAGTACTTTTATTCGCCTTCAATAAACCAGCTAACAATGATTCAATGCATGTGTTAAGTCTTGAATACTCAATTTCATCATAAACTAACAAAGAATGCTCAACTCTTTTAATGGAAACACAAATTAATTACTTTTAATGATGTAAGAGCTTCTACTTCCATATACATTTCATAAATATGAGTAAAAAATATGTACATTTGAAGTCATACCTCTATAAAAGTGCATAAGCATAAGAACTTCATATACTCCACCGCCAGCGGGATTAATACTGGAATCTAGGAATCCTATTATATTCTTATGACCTTTTAAACTACTCTGAAATAAAACAGAAAAATTATTAGTTGTAAGGTAAAACCAAGAATCAGAAAATTCTTTTGCTTTAAACCAATGAGAGTTTCAATCAGTACTAATTTGAAAATTTCGATTGTAGGGTATGTTGTAATTGACTATTCATACTATGATAGGAAAAGCTACTGGACGCATTTACTTGCTGCTACTAGACTAGTTTATTACATTATAGTAAACTGAGTTTAAAAAATGAAAAGCGAGTTTCTCGTTATTGAGTCGGAAATTAATATACAAGATTCTACCATATTTCAAGTCACCAGAGATACTCGCTGTATGGACCCATCAATAAATTGGTGACTGCAAATTTTTTCGCCAAATGACAACTTGAATAAACCTGATGGGTTACCAAATTCCAAAATTATTGCCACCACTAAATGATTATTTTACTGATGGAACACTTTTTGGATTAAATAGGAAAAGACAGGGTTTACAAAAGCAATTTCATGTGAAATTTTGAACATGCAGCATAATTATTTCATTCTTATATCGCATTTTTATATTATCGAAGCTTAACTTTCATTATCAGCTGTGATAAAAAGGTCAAATTTCCATCTAGTTAGAAATATTCCTGGGAAAAAATAAGATAATGAAAATTCCAGGACAAAATTGACATCCTGGTCTGTAACGTCAAAACGGTTTGATGTTTCTGGTATTTTCCTTTACAGTTAAATATGCATTTTACAAAATGGAAAAATCATAGTTTTCCATAATTTCACTCTTTAGATGTTTTATCTTTACTAAAAGAATAGAAATACAATCACCAAATAACACCAACCCATTTGTTGTAAAAAAGCTCTTATATAATTAAGAATTTTCAATATCGTCTTTCCATTTTTAGAGATATCGGAGCAATTTGAAATTTGTAGCAAATTGGCAAAATTTCTTTTTCGTTGATCTCTTAAATTCAGTAATTTTGGCTATTAAACTATGTTGACTTTTCCTAAGAGACCTTTTTCTGAAGGATGTAACAATATAAAAACTTGAAATTTGTGTCAATAACTTATTAAAATGCAACATCGATAACAGGCTACTTTTAGTGCAAAAAAATCTACATTTGAGTAACAAACTTTAATTGTCAATAAACAATAAAATATGCATATATCTGAAACCTACTAATTTGCAGTTGCCCATTACTATGTGATCTATTTAAAAACTGCTATTCATTAAAATCAGTGCTTTTAAATATTGCCAAATTGAGTAATGAAATTTCTGTTTATTTTGTAAATTAAAATGCTTATTTACAATATATTAACATCAAAGTAAGCAGCTGATTTATTTCTCTATAATCTCCCACATCTCAATTTTTATTAAAATTATCTTATATATATATATATTATTTTTAAATTTTTGTATGTGATCATAATTTTTTAAAAATTATAATCAATAATATTTTAACAGCATTGCACACCCAATAATATTTCCAAATAACATGTACTTTAAAGGATACTCATTCAGCTTATTTTTGGATAACAAGGATACTACTTTATTACATGATTGAATTATTTTTAATCTACAAAGAATGTTTTAAGATTCCAAAATTTCTCAACTAAACTTATCTGTTTTAACCTAAACAGCTAACGATAAAATTCTATTATGGATAAGAAAAACAGTTATTTATCAAGTTAAATAACTTTTTAACAATGCATAAAAACAGTGCACAAGGTCATGCAAAAGGCTTAAAAATATTTTCACTTACAGCTATAGTTATTTCTCGCTTGCACACATTGAGATCATGGTCATTATTCACAAACATCCTTTTTAAAGCATATTTCACATTATTAGTACCTTTTACTAGGAACACTATTGCAAAACCACCTGCAATTAAATATTCAAAAACATTTGTTTTAGATTTTAATTTAAAAAACAGCATAAAATCAGGAAGTTGAGCAATGTTGCATTTAATCAGCATGTATATATATATATATATATATATAAGTTAGCATGCATATATATCAATTAGAATACTTTGAACAGTCATTTAGATATACAAAAATATTTGTCTTCATTACTCTTGTGTTATCAATAAGTGATTGTTATTGTATCAGTGCAGCATTAAATGAATCTTTCAACAAACCAGTTCACCAAAAATGATTAAAACAGGCAAATAGGTTACTTTAGAAACCTATAGCCTGTTAAGAAATAAAACCTTTTTATGTCTAAACCAAAATCAAACGTTTTATACTTAATTGAGCTTTTCATACTTCTATACACAATCCAGCAAATTTTGAAGACAGTATTTTTTTATTTTAAAGGTTCTCTCTTCAGCAAAACTACTTACAATATTGTTTGGATTACTTAAAAATGGCAATGCTATAACATTTTGTTACATGAAAGCATGATTAGAGGCAATCATTATTTTACATGTAATCAGGGTTTTCCAAATGATTCATTTAACGGCAAACTTAAAACTTATTTCAACAATCTGATACTTAAGAAAGCATGCATTTTATTTAACAAAAGAAAGTAGTTTCTCCTACAGAAATAAGAATTTAATCCAAAATGAAAAAACCTGCATGTACTGAGATAAAGAGGAATGTACCCAACTACAAACGGACAAAGATGAGTACAAAACAAATGTATTTTACAAAAGAAAAATTTGTAACTACTGATTTTTACCTCATTTCTGACATTAAGCTCAGTTTTAAATGTATAAAAAGTACTACATGATTTTTTAGATGGCTCCATTTTAGGCGCACATTGTTTTCTTGGATATGGGTTTTTAGAGCAAACAATGAAATACATCCTTTTATTAACCACTTTAAAGAACTTATCTGTAAAAATCCATCACGAGAATTATATTACAGAATCAGAAACACAAATTGCACGAGTGTTTTTCTGAATGAAACAATAAGGTTAAAATAAAATATGTTCATACAAGAAAACAAGAAATTACACTTTTACTCAAAAAACGTAAATTTTAACTTAATTAAAAAATATATAAAAACTTTGATCTTCCAGTGAAAGACATTACAATGGTTAAAGCAATGATACTTAAATATTTAAAAGTAGAGTGTGGCTCCTTTAAGAGAATAATCGACCTTGGATCTGTTGATTTTTGAATATGCATGGAATTGCATTAGAAGGCTGCCATACACAATAGCATGTATGGTGATTGCCATGGATGTTTCCCCTGCCAGTTATCAATGCTATCACTTTCAGCATAAAGATAAACTTAGAACCACAATCCACGCTAAAGATGTCATTTGCGGAAGGGATTTGTTTACATTACCACCAGTCATCTAATTTAACTAAGACTCTCGTTCAAAACCATGTGACTCAACTGCCTTTGCACAGGAGCTGCACTACAATATTTCAATTGTCAACATCCTTGTGACACTTTATTACAATATTGTTCTAATTTGATTTTAATTTTAACTCACTAAAATATTTCATGCATTTTGGGAAAAACTTTTAAAACAAGAAATTATATTTCTATTAAGATTGTTAGTGAAGATGATATTTTAGAATATGCACATGTCCAATTATTTAATGATCTACTTTGTGACAAATAGTGTTGAGAATTCGGAACTATACATCAATACAATACTTTCGTTTATAAAACCCCAAGCAATACTAATAAATTTTAACGTATTTTAATTCTGTTCTATTGCTATTCAATAAGCATTGCAGTTTTTTTCTCATTGGTGAAATTGAACGATGCAATGTTTTAGTTATTGCATAACCAAACAATGTGTGTGGACATGTATCATTCAGATCCTTGAACATGAGAGCCAAGTTAGAATAATCAAAAATAAATTAAAAGATAAATGTGGTATACGTATAAAATAGTGGCAGAAAACACAAAAAGTGAGGAGTCCATTTACTACATCCCTGCCGCTGGCTCTTATTTGTGACGGCGACTTTTAGAATTGACAGGGCACGATTACCCGGCCAAACACTTATATTGTTTTGGCATATAGGGTAGCCGGAAAGGTGTCCTGTGCAGAGGGATGGTTAATATGAGCTGTGACCACCTCTTAGAATGTTCGACATTATTAGGGGAATGCATGCTATTGGAAGGAACTATTGAAACAGCTAGGGATTGGATTTGAATCAGCTTTGATTGCTATTTGAAGGAACTACAGAACTTTTCAAACAGCTGGATTCATGACCTTTTATGCTATTTTTACTTTTAGTTTTATGCTCTAACTTCATGTGTCACTAAGTGACATATGGGGTTAATAGATGTATTATAGTCTGTGTAAGGTAATAGAGGTTTGTTGTTCTATGTGCATCTTTTGCTACTTGAGGACTGGTAACACTGAAAAGCTTTTCAAAATCACCAAAATTCAGGCATTTTCCCATTTTTTCTGACTTGTTGCCAAGTTATTTAACTTAACGACTGTTGATAAGATGACAGTTCTCTGGTGCAGCTTTGCTTTTGATGCAGAAATTTATCTTAAAAGCTCAAGCAATATTTAGGAGTTTGTGTAGTATGCCATGAATACAAATATTTATATAAACATGCTTTTTATTGATTGATTGAGCACACACTAAATGTTATTTTTTTGCTAAACATTGACTCTTTGAGACTAAGGATATATAATGATACCATAACATTTAGCAAGAAATGCATTTGTCATTAATATTCACATTAATTTTTAGCAGGAACGTTTGCTCAGATAAGGCCACTATATACTTAGATAAGTCAAATACAGTGTTCAGAGAAAGACACCCAGATCCAACAAGTTATTCAGGGTTTGTAATTAGCAATCATCAAATTTGGCGCCAGTAAATTTTGCTTTGATGACTGAGATTTGAGATTCAATATTCCTCAAAAATTTTTTTCACTTATCGAACCATGGTTAAAAACAGGGTTGGTGCAAACTCTGATATTAACCAATTATTCATCAATCTCACACAATCAATACTTTTATTTTTCATTAGACACATCTAAGTCCAGGCCACAGAATTATGCTTTTTTGCAATATTTGGATGCCTTCTGTTGCTGATGCTTTTCTGTTTCATCAATGTTTGTGAATTTTTTTAAAATAAAATATTTTTGCCAATCTTAATCACAACAGGTTAGAATCTTAGAAATCAAAACAGATTAAGAACATTAGTGAAAAGATTGCTTTTGTTTTGTGAGCATTTCCTTTCCAATATCACATCATGAATATTTATGATTTCCATGCAGGTTATTTGGGTGGAGATGTCAAATCCGAGGCACCAGCTTTATGGCAACCCTATGGGAAAGTTTTTTCGCGTAGGAAAGTCCGTGTTTTTTTTAACGAACATACTGGCTTTGGACGCCATCTTGATTTGGCGACAAAAATTGCTTGGTACATCTTTACCGTTATTTGCTTTAGTTCCTGCATTTGGTATAGTAGGAAATCTAGGAAACTATTTATTAGAACAATTAAGGCACGATAAAGGATAACATTAATTTCATAAATACTTAAATCTATGCTTCAAAGAAGGGTTTGAAAGTAGCAGCTATCAGTAGCATTTTACATCTATATATTTTGACTATTGAGTTTTAGGATTAAGTCATCTTTTGACACCTAAATCATGATTTTTCGCTTGCTCGGTGCAAAATTTGACCGATCAACTGTATATTCTTTCTTTTAACAATCCACTTATACTTTTATCTAATATCTAGGCCCTAGACATTATACCGTGTGTTTAAACACACTCACAAAAACAAATTTAAAATTGCACCCAAGCAGAACATTTTGGCAACTGAGGGAAAATGTTTATTGATGTCTGACCTCCTGCTCCTAATTTCTAACCCTGCTTTTAAGTTAATTTTTCAGTCTTAAACTACTGATGTTTAGAAAAATTCGCATTTATACAATACAGAAGCAAAACTAATCACATGCATAGTAGGTGCTCTTTACAAGTATGTGTTTCAAGTCTGATTATATATTTTAGTCAACCTTGTTATTTAGATCTTACATAATTGCACATTAAAATAGAATTCTGTATTATCTGTCTTATCAGATATAAATTATTTGCTTCTTTACAAGTCGTATGCAAATAGCTTAAATACAAAAAATATCAAGTTACCTTCTGCAATTATATCTTCGACAGTAACAGTGAATCTTCCAACAGAAAAAACTTTTCCTATAAATGTATTTGGTTCCTTGCTTGACTGATCACCACGGGCATCAAATCTTGAAAATAGCCTCTTCATTTTAATAAGTATAGGCCAAAAGAAACTTCTAATTTAATTACATAACCTGAAAATTGACATGATCTCAATGAATACAAGTCACACAACAATACAGCTGATTAAAAAATGCTAGAAGTGACAAAAAAGAAGCTAGATGAAGACATTGAAATCTGACTTGTTTACAGCTGTCAGAGAACACACCCATCAGGTAAATAACATCAACTAAAGCATGGGCTAAAAACAAAATTCGTCGAATATCTTTCAAGATTAATAAAATTTAAATTCATTTTGATTACAACAAAAATCTAACGTCATATTTGTAAGATTTCATAATCATAAGGACAATATGCACATAAAGAAAAGATCAAGAAAACAAAATAAGATAATTCGCAGCCTGAATGTAACTTTAAAATTCAAAAGTTTACGTTCAGCAAAAAGTAAGAAACTTACACTATGAATGTACGTAGCTAACCATGAAATCCTTTTCATGTTCATTATATTGCAGATGTTATGGTCATAACGAAACCATGACATTGTACACTTTTTCAGCCTATCAATAATGTCTAACTATACAATTATCGTCGGTGGAAGTACATACATCATACACTGCCCATCAATAGAGATAAGTGATTTCTAATTTCAATCATTTACGTACGAGCATTTACTTAACAGCCCCCGCAAAAGATTCAGTTCTTTCCGATCAGTCTCTGACTGAAGCCTATTGCTTACGTTTTGTGTTCAATGTACGTACATAAGCAGAAGGTTGCATGGTGTAATGAAATTTTAACGTAGTTCCAGGAAACAAATTTATGCATCAAAATGATTTACGAATCTAAATATCATTATAAGGCAGTTGAAAATGTTTGTAATTCTTGTTTTTTCTATTTAGTTTAAGTTTATCATACAAAGCTGAGAATTTATACAAATAAAAATAACAATACGACTAACTGTTACTGTCACTGTTTCTATAATGTAAACAACTTGATGGCTGTTTAAGTTCGAGCCAAAACAATGGATGATGGGAAAAAGTAAGTTTAAATTTTCCCGCACTTATGGACAGCTATGTTTTAAATTTAAATACAATCTTGCATAAAGTGTTAGATAGAAAAAGGACAACAAAACGAATTGTTGATTTCTGTGAAAAATGACATGGAATCTTGCTTGGAAATCGGCAATTTATGAAATAATTTTTAAATTTTACAATTGTTTAAAATATTCATTGACAACTCCTGCACTCCAAATATGTGCATTCAATTGTTGGCACATTTTCCTGAATCAGTTTTATATCACAAGATCATCTGTTAAATGTTTGGCTTGCATCATCCCCCTTCGATACGAGCCACCTCCATACTCATGAAAACTAGTTTCTTTTCCTTGTGACCCTACTAAACTTTAATTCTGAAGTCTTGGTGTGGTGTGGTGTCTTTAATGGTGTGGAAACAAATATTTTAATTCAGAAAGTCGTTTCATATTTTGAATTGGCCAAAGAAAATTTTAAAAGTGAATCATGGAAAATTCATTTTATAACTTGGCCCAAATATAAAGCATCAAAGTACACTTTGTTGCTCAAAAAAACCTTTCCTCACAGTAAAGACCACTTGTGCGTTTCCCCTGACAACTGTCTGCAGGTTGTGAGTGGCACAAGCTCGATTCCTGTCTGGGTGTATTTCTCTTTTTGTCAGTAAAACTTTGTATATGTATGTTCATAACTTGATGCTGTCTGTCTTGTATTTGGTACAGATTCGCAAAATATGGCCCTTGCACCATAAAAAAACCTTAACCAATCCCTGACAATCCAACTTCCTTGTTTTATATGTGTCATAAACGTGTTTGGAATAAGTTAAATGCTGTCAAACCTCATTAAGACGAATTTCATGGGACCATAAGAAAAATTCATATTAATGGTAGTTCATGTTATCTGAATTCAGAATAAAAGCATTATTTTGACATTATGGTAGAATTCTTGGTTCACAGATAAATGATATTCTTCATCACAAAGATCATACAGATGATTCTTGATTACATAGATGATTCTTGATTACACAGCTATTTCTGGATTACACAGCTATTTCTGGATTACACTGTGGCCCTTATGGGCAAATGGATTCTTTTCAATCGTATTATCAGAAACATTAAGTGACTGATATTGTAGATCTATTTGTGAAAAAGAGTGAAGAAAGAATAAATGACGATTCCAAAGATGAAGGAATAAGCATGCCTTCTTTAAAAGCTACTGCTGGCTTAGAAATTGTTCACCACTTTTTGTTAGGTAGTGAAAATTCACCTGTTCAATTATAAAAGCATAGACCACATCAAAAAGACAAGCGTTTCTTGAAGAATATCATGAAAAAACAAAAATTTATAACAACTATTTCAAGACAAAAATTGCGCATCACGAAATAGCTGTGTAATTAAGAAATACCAGTAACCCAATTGGAAGACCAACAGATTAGCAACCAGAGGGTTGCGAGTTCGAAACTCAGTCCAGTCAAAAACCATCATGTACACAGGTCTGGTGAACGTTAAATTTGTCTCACATATCCTCGCGTTTTCGTGGTGTGGAAGTTTGGAGAGTGGGGTGCAAGCTCAGGTGTTGAACTCGTCATCTGACTGGTTCAAAACTATGTGTTGCCCTTGGATCTTTCCCTTTGGGATTGATCCCAGACCGTCGCCAATAGCCTGATGTGTTGCTCCAGTACGACGTTAATTTAACTACCTACCATTTGCCCTGAAGTTTCAAAAATTGATTAGTCTTAACTGGCGATTAGTGTAACTGAAATTCTTCTTTATATACATTTTGATGGGGATTAGAACTTAATTTCCATTATCAGTAATTCTTATTAAGCAAATTCTTTTTAATGAGGTTTGACAAAGATTAGCACTAAATTTGGAAAATTATTGTAGGGCAGAAATAAGACCCTTCTTGCTTCGTTGAAATACACGCATTTGAAATGATTAATTTTGTTTATGGATTTCACTTTATTCATAGTTTTACATTTTTAGTATTTGTTTCCCATGCTTGGGGGTGATTATAAAAATATTGGGGAGGGGCAAATGTGTTAAGTGCCCCTATCCTGATTTGTTGTATAAGGTTTGTAAATCATGTCTAAATGATAAAAATAATCATGGTTTGTACAAAGTAGAACACCTATAAATATGCCTAAAGATTTTGGCAATAAGTTTTGGTTACAAAAACTTATCCCCAAAATAGTACTTCTCTTTATCTTCTATAAATAAAGGAAACAAGGCTAAATGTATTTGTACTCATGAAATTAGTTAAATATTGTTTTAATCTTATCAACCCTTTGCATAACACAGGATTGCCGATTCGTGGGTGTTGCTTTTACCCTGCATCACATTTAATGACTAAAATCTGTATGTATATCGATTGAAACAGCTGACCAATCGGTCTAGTGACCAGAGATTCTGGATTAAAAGGTTCATAGTTTAAAACTAGGGTACGGAATGGATGTTTGTCCATTCTGAATGAATGTGTGGCCTCTCTATATAGGGGTTGTGCTTGGAATGCATGGTAAGAGTTTCAATTTTGTTGAAGAGTTTCAATTCTTTTATGTATTGATATTTGTAAAACTACATTAATTACTTCCATTTTGCAGCCCTAAAGAAGATAACGAACATTCCATTAATGAGGCAAGGAATGACCATTCAGGATTAGATCCAAAAACTGACACTGATGAAAAAATGAATTGCAGTGAAAATCTTAATCCAGAGGTTAATAAGGATACAAGTGAGATGGAGGTGTTAGCCACTGAACTGTCTGCATCAGAGAGGATTGCTGAGACAAATGCTAGACAACAACAAAGTAGAGCAAATCAGAATGACCTCAATAATAAACATCTTCCTGAGAATTTTCAAATAATGCAAAACAACAAAGAACCTTGCTCTGCTGTTCGTGAAAGACCTAGTAGCAAGAAAAATGAATTTTCTCAATCGAATGGAAATGAGGAAAGTCAATATTCTGTGGATGAACGGTCACAGGATGCACAAAACTGTTACTGGTAATTAAATAATTATTTAAGCTTGTGGTGTACGAATTAAATCCTATTGTAATATTATTTTTTAACATACTTGGTGTTTTAATGCTTTTTTATTCAAGAACATTTTTGTTTCATGTATGTAGTTTGGGATTTTTTTAAACTCTATTAGATAGTTGATAGCCAACTTTAGTAAATGAATTAAGAGGTTCAATGGGCCCCAAAATTCTGCTGGGACATTCTTTAGAGGCTTGTGTTACACATTAAATTAGAAATATTCAGATGTTATGTGCATTTAAAAATATGATTCCTTATTCGTGTGCAACAAAATTTGAAATGTTTCAGAGAAATTTAAAATAATTTAAATTTTGGAATGCTATTTTTCTCATTTGTAAAGATATTGTAAATTTTAATCAAAGTTTACATGAATATTTGGAAAGATGAGAAAAGTGGCTTTCCGAAATTTTAAAATTAGTTTGAATTTTTCTGAAACATTTCTGATTTTGTAGCCAGAAAAAGGAATTATATTTTGAAATGGTGTTGGCATAAAAAGAGATTGTGGAGAAATTATTTTTGGAAACAGGTGAAGATGTAAAACTTCTGATTATGGTCTTTTAAATGAATGAAAGATTTTTTGCAAGTTAGGGGTAGTTTGGTTATTTGAGTTATAAACACATACCATACCTGCTAACTCTTCCTGACTTTGCAGAAAACCACCTTTTTTCCTGTCTAAAAATATTTTCCTGATTTTTCTTTAGGGAGAAAATTTTTAAGTGACACCAATCTCGAAGTTTTGTCTCCAAGCCATAACAACCATGAAAGGAAAATATCGGAATCAGTAGTTGCTAGATTGTCGCGTAAATCTTTGAGGCACTAATTTTCAAAAAACCCTACAAATATAAATTTAAAATTCTCAAAATAAAGTTTTATTACTCATTTGTGCTTATATTTGGCACCATTTTGTGTAAAATAACCCCAAATCAGTTTTGCCGACTTCAAGCCACCAAGCATATAACAGTAGTAGAGAGCAGGGTTACTTTTCCTGTTTTGAATTGCTTTCATGAAGCCAGATTTGATATAATTATTGCTAATTTGGTTTCTTTAATTATTTTATTTTTTAAGCATTTTTCCATTTCTGTCAGTTGCACATTGGTTTTTATGTCATAAAAATCTTCCAGACTTGTTTTTGGAGGTTGGCAGATATGAGCTATTGTTTTGAATATTGCATGAATACATACTTGTTTTGTTTACTTTGTTTCTTTCCACTTATCTTGACTTATTCACATGGACCTTTTAGCGGCAGAGAAAGAAATCTTAACATTGTGGAATTGCAGTGTGGTGGCTGTTCAAAGTGGTTTCATGAACCTTGTATTACTACTCCCATTGGGTAAGATAACATTTTCATCTTATTCTTGAAAAACCTTTGAAACAGTTCCAAAATTTATATTTCCTTTAAATTATTTTATTATCAATTGCCATGTAGGATAATTATGCATGCTCAATTGATCATTACACAAATTTCTAATGCAAATGCTAGTGGACAAATGTCCTTAGGCAGAGAGTAAAAATATAAATAACACAAACAGGCAAAGTAAAAAAATAAAAACAAAAAGTCAATAATTAGAGAATAATTAGAAAGTCAATAATTAGTTTAGAATAAAAACAAATAGTTTTCATTCTAAAAGCTTTATATACGAGGTTTGTTAAAAATATATCCGACCTTTATTCATAAAAAATACTCATATTCAGATACAGCAATCTTACACTAATCTCCTTCAAAGTAGTCTCCTTGGGCTGCCACACACTTCTCCCAACG
The DNA here is from genome assembly GCA_933210815.1 of Meta bourneti. Lineage (NCBI taxonomy): Eukaryota > Metazoa > Arthropoda > Arachnida > Araneae > Tetragnathidae > Meta > Meta bourneti. Next base: position 67,599,015 of record OW119928.1, read on the forward strand.
GTTCTGCCACTGTCGGAAGCAGCGCTGGAATGCCTCTTTTGAGATAGCACGCAGCTGGTCTGTCGCATTATGCATGATGTCTTTCTTCTCTGGACTGAAATCTGGTCCCTTTCAGGGGCATTTTCAGCTTTGGGAAAAACCAGAAGTCACACAGAGCCATGTCGGGAGAGTAGAGAGCCTGATGAAGCACAGATGTGTTGTGTTTGGCCAGGAAACTATCAAATGTGAAGAATGGGCAGATGCGTTCTCGTGATGGAGATGCCAATTGCCTGCTGCCCACAGGTCCGGTCGTTTGCATCTCACAGCATCATGAAGGCGATGCAGAACCTCTAGGTAGTACTCCTTGGTGATGGTTGTGCAGTGTGGTGCGTACTCGTGATGGACCACCCCACTGGAGTCAAAGAAGACGGTCAGCATGACTTTGACATTGCTGTGGACCTGCCTTGCTTTTTTTTGGCCTTGCTTCCATTGTGATGACTGCAACTTGGTTTCTGGGTCATACCCATAAACCCAGGACTCATCGCCAGTGATCACTGTGTTGAGGAAGTTAGGATCACTGTTCATAGTCTCCAGCATGTCCTGTGCGATCTCCAGAGTGTGGCTTCTGCTTGATCATTAGCAGCTTTGGCACGAACTTCGCTGAGATTCTCCTGAAGCCCAAATCCTCAGTCAAAATGGAATGAATGGATACAATGCTGATGCTCACCTCGTCTGCAAGTTCTCTAATCGTGATTCGACGAACTTGCATCACCAGAGTCTTTACTTCGTCAGTGACGATCTCATTTCTGGATGTTGAGGGCCTACCAGAACGTGCTTCACTCTCCACTGTGCGGTCATCTTTGAAGCGGTTGTACCACTCCTTTATCTGTGTGGTGCACATTGCTTCATCCCTGAAGGCCTGTTGAATCTTGCAGATCGTTTCCACTTGGGAATCGCCAAGCTTTACACAAAATTTAATGCAGTAGCATTCAAGTTTTTCTGTTATTTTGTCAAAAACGAAAATCCGACGGGCTCACTTACACTTCCTCACTCATCGGCAGTCTGCCAGTGACTGACAGCTTCTACAGGCGGGAAAAAATTCAAGCATGCGCATTAGTATCGCCTGCATATGTGCACCAAACCATGCCCCCTAGCCTTAATTTGTTTATACATGAAAAATTATGGTCGGATATTTTTTTAACAAACCTAGTATACTTTTTATTGAACAGAAGCAAACTCACTGTGCACCACGAAAGTACGACACAGGGCTTACAAAATAAGTTGATTTATCAAGAAATGGTGGAATATAAAATTTAACTGAAATTACAAGATTTGATGAACTTAACAAATGAAAAGAAAAGCTGATTAGATCGAACAAAAACAGCAAAACTCAATGTTTTTGTATTAGTTCAAAGAAGCAAGTACTCCCCAATTGAAACTTCAATCTTTTATATAGTTGAAAGCTTTTTCTGCCATGTTGCTTTATCACAAAAATATAAAAATTGCTCAGAATTTCAACTTGTCTATGTGTGCACATGTGTCTGTGTGTGCATGTTTGGTTTTCCCATGTTTTAAGTAGGAAGACTTCAGAGTATTAAAATAAATAGATTGTGAAACCTATTTTGAAAATATTATATGAACCCATTACACATATAGACTGACTCAAGCAAATTGGCATTTGAGTGATTTGGTTTTTAAATTAGTATTCCTTACATTAGGTAACAAATTAAATGTAAACATTGTGCTTCCGCAATTAGCATCTTCCCCACAGATTCCGGCACTGAGTTTATCCTTCAGTTCTGAAAACAATAGTGATTATTAGTTGGTGTAAAAATAATCTCCCAGGGTGATTGCCCATATTTGATTTTGAAAATAGCAACCCTTTCCCCAGACTAGCTTACCACCCTTCTAGAAGTGGAATATTTCAAGGTGATCTACCTTATCACCAAAGATGCACTATAATTATTCAATCTGACTAGTCACTAGATGGTGCTTATGTGATTTCATTTGGATGATCAACCAATGAGAATTCAGATCCATGTTAGAAGCACAGAATGATGCTTCTTGAAATTGGCTGCAGAAAATCTTACTAAATTAAATAACTTAGGCAGGCCAAAATCAAATCAATTTGAAAATCAAAGGTGATTGATGTAACTATCCTTGTTGTACAAAATTGATTCGGTGAGTCAAAATCTACTTATTAAGATATAAGTTCTCATAATTGAGCCAAATTCATTTGCTAAAATTGTATGTATTACTTGTTTATTCATCTATGTCAATCCTGTCCATAGTTAAGTTGTCCTTTAAATATGTAAGTGTAATAAAGTATATACTAGTTACAGTTAATTTATTTATCTTAATTATTGGCACTTATGAAAGCGATATTATTTATTTAAATTAGAAGCCTGCTAAAAATATTTCCAATATTTCAAAGCATTTTTATTTAGTATTTAATGATTAAGGAAAAAGAAAAGTTTATGATTGTACTATATTCATTTATAGGAAATGTGTTCCTTTCATGACCTATTATGCATTCTTCTGCAAACTGTGTAATGCTTCAGGTGTTGAAACATTTACTAAAAAGCAGCCAAGTAAGATTCTGTTTCTATTTGTTTTCCAAAAATCTATTTAATTGTGCTGTTATTTACAATTTGGTACGAGTTTTGAAAAGTGATCTGTGCTATTATGTGATCAAAAATATTTCTTTTATAATGGTTTTGATATTTTAGATTTCAGTCAAATGTGTGGAACAGCCCTTGCTAATTTAATGCAGCAATGTCAGGCTGAAGGACAACCAAGGACAATGTTTTCAAAAGACAAGGTAATTAAAAATGAATTATAGATTTTCCATTTGTGTTTAGTTTCTCATTTAATTTAAATTATTTGTAAAAATTACACATTTTAAAAATTGACCATGAATCTTTTTAAATTGTAGTTTATCTTTTGGTTTTAGAAAAATTATGTTTATAATATTAGTATAAGTAAACTCACAAATAATCTAAGTCATATTAATCTTGTTCTGATAGTTTTCTTTTAACTGATAAAAATTTATTCAAAACTCATTAAGTACACTAGATTTTTCTGAAGCGTAGAGGTTACATTTCTTTTCACGAATTTCATTCATGATGTATAATATTTGAACTTATGTCTGTTTATTGGTATTGGCTCTTTTTCATTAATTATACTGTTATTTTTACAAATGCTTTGCTCTTACAGGAAGTGATACCATATATTGTAGCAAAATGGGAATACTTGACACCAATGCAAAGGAGGATAAAGCAAACGTGGCATAATACAGTGCATAAGGCCATGGTATGGTTATAACTTTTTAGTCTTGTATTTTCTTACTGTATCTCTTTTATTAAAAGATAATATTTTTATTAGTTTAAAACAAATTGAAATAAAATCACACAATTATTCAAATGAAATACAGTTAGTCCTGATATTTTTTATATTCCTTTAATGAAAATATTTTTCTGCAGTTGAAAGATCCAGATATCTTCATTTGTGAGGAAACAGGTTTTGATGGCAGTCCTATGTTTGGCTTGGTGAATCAGGTAATTAAAGTGAACATCAAATAAAAATGTTCATAAAGTTTTTATTTAGAATTTTCCTTTAAACCAATGTATCAAGATGTAGGTATAGATGTAGTGAGTACCAGTTCATTATCTGAAAGAATTGCACATGATGTGTATTCTTGATAGTTATGATGTAATGCTATCATGTGTAATGAAATGTTTTTAAAATTAATATTAGTTGTGAATATATAGCAGATGCTTTAATTTTCGTAAATAAATCTAATCATTTTTAAAAAGTTCTTTTCTCTTTAAAATTAAAAATAGATAATGAATTAAAACTAAATCTTAATAAAAAATTACAAAAGTTGTCTTGTGTAGCAAAAAGAATGTTTCTTGAATCTAATTTTAAATTATTTTCAAATATTGTAGAAAAATTATACTTTAGACATATTCTTACATGTCTTGTGAGCAATATATATTCTTGTGTTCAGATTTATTCTTTAATTTTCATACAATACTGTTTTTCTTGTAAAATATTTATAAGGTATGTAAGATGAGTGAATTTGTATAACTTTATTGAATCTGATAGAAACTTACTTTTATTGTCGTTAAACAGGATTTGACTAAAATTGGTCCGTCTTATGATGCTGTCAGCACGAGAGGGCCTCAGAAATTGAACATTGATTCATCTTCATCTCAAGGAGGTATTTTTTTTAGAAATATCGATACACATAAGAACACACAGAAACAGAAAGTCTTAGCCCATATTATGGCTCTTGAAGTTTTTCTGCAATAAAGTAGCATTAAACTGTAATTTTCCAATATGGTATTAAAAGTATCCTTTGACTACCACATTGAAAAACTGAGTCTATAATTATCCCATAATCCTTGAAAATTCTTAAAGTGTCCTTAAATTATATTTTTTTGCAACTCAAGTCCTTAAAAATACTTTCCAAGGACTTTACAATTCTCCTAGTCCTTGAATTTTATCCACATTTTATTTTCAATAAAACTTGACTAGAATCTAAGAACTTTTCCAATTTATATATTTCACCTTTCTTTCAACATTTCCTCGTTTTATTGCTTACTGCTAATTAGTTTAATAATTCTATTGAATTAAATTTACTTGCAAAATGGGTAAAAAACCCAATCAGGAGATTTTTGTACTATGTTTTTTAATATACATTTCTTATTTAGTCTAGAAGAGACCAATTTTTATTTAGTATTAGAGAATAGTTTCATATTATGTTTTGTAATTATGTATTTCAACTAGAACTAGAAATTATAATAAAGTGGATCAATGTCATGACAAAATTTAATGTGCATATTTTTGAACTGATGATAATTCATTTGCCTTAATTAGCACCATGTAAATAGAGTCTTGGTTATTTAAAAAGTTAACTAAAATAATTATTTTTAAGGAACTTTATTCAATTTGAGGAAGCTTCATTTAAGTTTACTGTTATTGAATCTATGTAATTGTGGGTAACATTTCTTTAGCATCAAAATGTATGTCGAATCACTGAATAGACCCTTAATTTCTATATTCTGTAGTTTATTCTCTAGAATTCCTTGGCTTTTTATGCAATAATTATATTATCTTCATTGCATGTTGTTAATGAAAAGGTTTTTGACTTTGATGTGTTTCTTAAAATTTAGCCTTCAATAAAGGACGTAGCAGTAAAAGGAAGTTCTTTGATAGCCAGATGTCTGGGCCAGGCAAGAGAGTTAAAAGGTGAAGTTGTTTAGATATTGAACTAAATTTAAAAATTGCCATTTCCCAAGTCTTAAAATTAAAAAAACATTTAAAATATTTCAAACAAATTTCTATCCATCTTTAAATTTTATGGTGTTGGTTTGGATTACATTGAACTCTTGTGCATCACTGTTTTCCTCAGAATTTATCCAAATGCTGTTACTCATCAGAACTGCTGAACTTGAGGCAGTTTCATTCCGTTTTTAAAATATGAGCCATGTAGTGTCCATGTAAGCCCAGAAACCCAGCATCCCCTGATAAAAATATTACAATTCAGTGGCAAAAAGAAATATAAAAATCGATAAAGCCTGAAGCAAAAACTTTTATGAAAAATCTGAGTGAAATGGTTTCTATTTTAACGTCTTTGAATGTCACTTCAAGAAACCAACCTCAGAATGCTGATGCCTGATGATTTCAGTTTCAAACTTTCTTATGGTTAATTAATGGTATTTATCATATCCTATAAATGCTTTCAGCATTCCCTTGCCATTCCATATCGAGATAATATAGAGTTGATCCTTATATGAATGGTCTCCTTATTTTTTCGTGTTTGTAAAACACTGTCTCAAGCTTTAAGACAACGTTCAAATAATTCAAAGACTTGCCAAGATTGGCCTCAATTCTGCCTTTTAAGCTCTTGTTTAACTTAGGGCTGAAAATAATTTGCATGATATTTTCTTTATGAAAAAGAAATAGTGCTGAGAAAGGTTGCTGAAGATTGACTTAAGGTTGCCTAAAGCTAACATAAAGTTTTTTCTGTTGGTCCAATCTCGGCCATCCCCTGTTATCAATTGTAAGCACTACTGGAGCCTGGGTTTTAGACATTTTTCCTCTTGACATTTTAACTTGACTAAAGCAATTCAATGTCTAAATTTTCAACTCGACTAGGATAATTCAAACTTGAATGGTAGGCAAAAGTAATGAATGAATGCCCAATAAAATTTTAAAAAATATAAAAATGAAATTTTTTCAAGTTAAACTTCAGATTTTCATAATTGGTATTTTGGATCACCATTTGCTGCTGATAAACTTTGTTTTTCATTAAAATATTAATGACTTAGAATTGCTGTCTATAAAACTTGAAATAGCTCAGGCATGGTTATTTGTAAGTTACATTTTATTGTCATAATAACACTATGTTTAAAATATTGCATATTGGGAACTAAGTATCTAAATTGAATGCTAAATAATTGGATGTTTTTGTGGTTGTTACTTTTATTCTTATCCTAACTATAATATATTTTTAAACAGTGATTTAGTTATGCCAAAGCTACCTCCAAATGGTTATCCACTTGAACATCCATTCAACAAAGATGGCTACCGATATATTCTTGCTGAACCTGATCCCCATGCTCCTTTTCGCCAAGAATTTGATGAAAGCCAAGACTGGGCTGGTAAACCCATTCCTGGATGGTTGTATAGAAAGCTCACTCCTAGTAGTGTGTTGATTGCCTTACATGATCGAGGTAAGTTCACTATGGAATGCTTTATATAATGTGACCCCCTTTTTAATTAACTGTCCTTCAGTTTCAACTAGAGGGACGAAAGGAAAAAACAGCTTTCAATCTGAACAGAAGTATTTTGGTGCACTGTCACTCGCCGTTTTGTGTTGATCTCATAACATCTTCATCCTTTTTACAGCTTCCACATCTGAGGGACCTAGATCTCTGTATTCCATAATTTTAAATTCAAGTGTAAATTCGATGAAATAAATATTTATTGTGATTGTATTTGGCTGTGTTGCTTTAAGAACACCACTCAGCACACTATGTTACAAGACCCTTCTGGGGTTGTAAATGGGAGAGCTCTGCCAATATTTTCTTTCCTGTCGTTCTACTTGACCTGTGTATGTCAACAGTCATTCTTCATTCGAGACTAAATAAGACACTGAAAAGGTCACTGAAGATTGAATAGAGCAAGTGGTTCTTAATGTGGCATTTATGCAAGAAAGCATTTCCAAGGGTGCGAGAGAAGTTTTGATGGACGACAGTGATTTAATAAAAGACGATCTTATTGAAATATGAGCCAATGCACGTATTCAAATGGAATTTGACAACTGGACTTGGAACAATTCTGGTGTACACAGTTAGAACCTTATACACACCTTGCAAAAGCAGCATTGTAGACACTTTTACCATTTGCCACCACCTACTTGTGTGAAATGGGATTTTCATCACTTTTGCACATAAATAAAAGCCAGAAATCGCTTAAATGCAAGTTATGACTTATGCGTGGCTCTTTCAAAAAGAGAGCCTCACTTCAAAAGTATTATGAATAAATAACAACAATGTAGCCATTAAAAATTGAGATATTGTTTTGTATGTATATGTATGTGTTTATTTTTCAATAAATAAATTAACTTGCAATAGAAGTAATTTCCTAAATAAAGAAATAGAAACACATTTTTCAAGGGGGTGCGAGAACTTATTTTTAGATTCAAGGGGCTGCCGATCACTAAAAAGGTTAAGAACCACTGGAATAAAGCAACACCTATCCTATTAAAGCAAGCTCAGTTGACACTTGCCTAAAGTAATGTAACTGAATTCTGTGGTTTCACATGATATAGGATGCCTATTAGGGAGAGTTCATTTTACTCTGGGTAGAGCCTGACATCCATAGTAATGGCTCAGGGTCAGTAGTCAACACCTGCAGGTTTCCACTGTGCCTGTGCTAAATCTCGATGCATCTATCAGGAAGATCTCCCTTCTATTCAAATGGTTATAAGGGATGCATTACAGTCCCCGCTTTTACTAACTGTCCTTCAGTGTCAACTGGAGGGATGAGAAAAGGGGAAAGATTATCTTAATCTGAATGGTGGTATTTGTGATGAGTAATCACTTCATTTGAGACTAAATAAGACACTGAAAAGGACACTAAAGATTGAATAGAGCGACCTATCTCTCTAAACTCAATTGATACTTGCCTAAAGTAATGTTATTGAATCATCTGGTTCCACATGATGAAGGAGGGGTCTCTTCTCATGGTGGTTGTACTTTAATTGATATCAGTTACGTTTAATTGAAATTTTCAAACATGTATAAGTAAAAAAACCTTAATTTTGTATATTGCTTCTGATGTGATGCTTGGAGTCATAAGTGTTTGTTGAAATTTTAGCTCCTCAGTTGAAAGTATCTGATGATAGGCTAACTATTACTGGAGAAAAAGGGTACTGCATGGCCCGTGCCACACATGGTATGTTTGAAAATAGCATTTTAATTATTTCTGGTTGAAATATTTTGTTAAATAAAGTTAAAAATTATGAAATTTTTAGGTGTCAATAGAGGCACATGGTATTTTGAGTGCACATTGGATGACATGCCTGATGGAGCTGCTACTCGTCTTGGATGGTCACAACCATTAGGTCTCTTTTGATTATTATAAGTATATATAGCATTTAGAACAGATTATAATCTTAATATGTAATTGCCATTATCTGCAATATTTATTCTATCCTCAGAAATGTATCATACTTTAGAAATTATTGGAATGGTCAATCAAATTTAATTTCTTGATTTTTCTTATTTGGTACCCGTTTACACTAGATTATAATTTCATGTGTATTTAACCTCTTGATAAGTACACTTGAGTTGACTCTCGAGCAGCATCACTTTTGTTCTACCATAATTACATGCTTGAACAAACACAGGCAATGAAAAATAATCTCACGGAAATCCTGATTGTAAAATGAATTAGTATATTTGCATAATTTAACTTAATTTTTAATTAGTCTAAAACTATTCTGATTATTTAAATACACTCATCAATAAATGCAAGCATCAGGAGAGGGATTTTTCAAAAGTTTGCATTATTTACAACTGTTATCATTCACTGTACTTATCGTGCTTACATTTTACATATGTAACTGGAAATAAAATTACATTTTTTATTAAATATTTAATTTTCATCCCCATATGTGAGTATTATACAAAAACATGTTCAAATAAGTATTTTCACGGATAAAAAAAGGATTTTTTGGTGATGTTTTTAAAGAAATATGCGCATTTTGAGATTAATTGAATGGGTATCTATGGGAATTCATATCTTAATCGATGTAGTCCTTTCGGGGAAACTAAGCTTTAAATAGTAATATGCAAACTATGGTAAATTGGTCTTTAAAAATATAATACTAGTTGAATGATATGCATTATGAAACTGTTAGCTGCACGCTTTTTTGTAAAGGTAACAATATGAACATTTAAATTTTATATGTTAACTCATCTTAAAGTGTGGTTTTCTTTTCCTTAGCTAATCTGCAAGGACCTCTGGGCTATGATAAATTTAGCTATTCATGGCGATCTAGAAAAGGGACAAAATTTCATGAAAGTAAGGGATACAGTTATTCAGATGAAGGGTATGGACAAGGTGATACAATTGGTTTTCTAATACACTTGCCTGAAAGAGCAGATCAAATACCTCTGCCACAGATATATAAGGATAAGGTATTTTTGGTCTATATATTCTTTAGTTTTCTATGAGCTTTATATAATTTTGTATTCATTACTCAGTTCTGGGTTCTTTTTCAGCCCCTTGTGAAATTTAAAAGTTATCTTTATTATGAAGAAAAAGATGAAACAAAACAAGAGCTGAAAAATATGAAAGCATTACCGAAGAGTAAAGTGAGTATTATTTTTATGCTTTTAAATATTTGGATTAACATTTTGTTCATGCTAAACATATATATTTTATAGGTAGTGTTTTACAAAAATGGGGTAAGCTGTGGTACTGCATTTGAAAATATTAATGCCGGAATATACTATCCTGCTGTCTCTTTGTACAAAAGCTGCACGGTAAGAAAATACATTTTTATACAATGATATTTCATGCCAGAATATAAGTCAATAGATTCGTTTTGCATTAAGCGAGGATTTTCTTTTTTTTCAGCGGAAAAAAAGCGATTTTGTATTTTTCACAGATTTTTTTTTTTAGTCTTAAGAAAATGTGTGTCCAATTTCAAGTCAAAATTTTCAAATTATAAGCCATTAACAGACACACAGTATAGAATTTGGAGTGCACCACTTCATAAAGGTGTAAATTCTGTGAAGCCAATTTCCAATGATTTGTCATCAAAAGATGATCAAGTCCGAATCGATAAGTGCACTGTATGGCACTAGCATAGCAGATAGGTAGAAGAATACTATAAGTACTGAATATGCTTCCGTTAACAGTATGGAAAATAAACTGCATTTTTCTCGGAACAGCTTTTTTAAGTGCGGTTGGCATATCTAAAACTATTAGGTTAATCGACTTGGAAATTTTTACAGCATGTCAAACAATTATCCTTTTATTGTTTAATGAACCAGAAAAGTGATGTTTTATATATTATAGCAAAAAAGGCAGTAAATTTTTTAGATAAATTTGTTTTGGATTCGACAAGTCGCCATTTCCTCAAATGTTAAAAAAGTTTCCTTGGTTTGTCAATGATAGCTACATGTGTGCATGATTTTTTTTGTTGAAAATCACTTGGACTTGAGAAATCATATCAACCAGTGACAACAGAACCTCATGCTGCATCATGGTCGAAGATTGTAAGCAGATGTGATTATTCATGTAAGATTAAAAAACGTTTTTAATACCTGAAATGATAAAACAGATGTGCAGAGTTTAGAATCGTTTGATCGCATAATTTCATTAATAAAAAAAATTGCTAAACAGCGGTAATTTTAGTGGACAAAAAGCGAACCCTTTTTAATATTAACAATATTGTAAGTAAGCCATTAATTAATTTTACTTACATTTATACCTTAATATTTAATTAGTTAGACATAAATATTAGAAACTAAAATAAAAATCTAGGTAACTTATGGAAAATTGACTGATAATTTTTTTACTTGGGAGGAAGAAAATTATACTATAAAAATTCTAAAATTTACATATTGTTTTTCAGGTTTCATTGAATTTTGGTCCAAACTTTCAATACACACCTAGTGAAAAATATCGACCGGTGAGTAATACCATCAGTGTCTTATTTCTAAGTTAAATATGAAAGAAATACTTCATTCATTTCAATATGTTAGTTAATTTGTTTTTGTGGAGTTTAAGAAATTAACTGATTGTTAAATTTAAAAGCCCCTGCTTTCTGAAAATCAATGTGGCACCTTTTTTTGCTAATGCCTGGCCAATTGAACTTAATCATTATGGTAGTACAAGGGCGTATTTGTGAACCACTTAGCATTACCCTGGTGCACCACAGTGTGTGGGTTATTCCACCTCATATATCCATACATTCTAGGCACAACACATGTCAGAAGAACCTATGCAAAATACATAGCAACACCACCTATGCATGTCATTGTTTGCATCTGCCTGTGCATATAATATAAAGCGACAGACATCTGGAAACATCTTAAGCTGTTTTGGCTTTGATAGTGGCAAGTTATCACGATTTAAGTGATTTTTAACGGGACAAAGGGCATAGCATTTCAGAGAGAAGTATGGATTTTTACATACTACCACTTCAAGGGTGTACCATGACTACAAGAATTCTGGCAAAACCTGTAACTTACGATAGCAGTGTGGTTGTAAAAAGATTAGGTAAAAGTGACTCGCCAAGAATAGTTTCATACGATAGGCATGCAACACTGTCTCCAATAACATTGAAATTCAATGCTGAGCCATCAACAAACATCAGTGTGAGGACTGCAAGGTTCCCTCAAAAATGGGGTTTAGAAGCTGATGCCCAACTCGAGTCCTCTTGATGAATACTCGCCACAACTGTGCTCTTCGGAAGCACTGCCACTGGACATGAGTAGCCTGGTCTTGCGAGTCGTGTTTCCAACTTTCAGGCAGATGGAAGGATCCATGTGGAGAAAACTCCATGAAGCCATGGATCCCGCATGTCAACAAGGGATTGTGCAGGCTGGTGGTGACGTATTGGTATAGGGTTTGCATAGCTAGCATTTAACTGGACTGCCGGTAGTCTACAGGTGAACGCTTTGTGTGCATCCTTTCTGATGAGTAACAGCCGAATATATCCTGCTTTCATTCTGATGGGTTTGGCCTCTTCGAACAGGACAATTGTGCCGCCACACAAGTCTAGACATGCCAAATTATGGTTGGAGGAACGATTATCAGTTTGAGATCTTGCCATTCCCACTTAAGTAACCTGATCACATCTGGGATGGCATGCAATGTGCTGTGGAACACAGAAACCCTACACCTCAGAATTGTGGACTGCTCTGCAGGAAGTATGATATTCGATGCCAGAGTCCATGCCCCGTCGTATTTCTGCAGGTCTACACTCCCATGGGAGGCCTACCAAGTATTAGACTGGTATGCCAGTTTTTCTGGCACTTCAATGTATAGTTCAGGCAATATGCATCAGCATAAATTTTTGTATAATTTAAGTTCCCGAAACAGCCTCTGTTCAAATGAAGCTCACTTGTTTTTTTAATCACCATATTCCAAAATTAGCCAATTCCCATTTTCATTGAAGATTGATTTTTGAGTCAAATTTATTCCACATTGTATTTTATAAAACATTCTAGGTGCAACAAATCCATGCTTGATAAAAAATGATTGTGAAACAACTCATTCTCAATGCTATTCAGATTCACTAATTACTATAAACGAGGTTTTTTACTCCCACAGTTAAGCATTTAATATTTTCTGTTCTTCCCCAGCTCTTTATCTTTGAACTAATTATTATAAAATATAAAAATTACAGGGGTCGTACTTGTCCTGAAATTCCTGAAAAAACAAAATACGTCCTGAAATGTCCTTAATTTTTGTGTTTTGTCCTGAAATTCCTGAAATTTTCTCCGACATTGAATGTTTACCCGTTAAAGCGTCCATTTTCCCTCTTTTCCTCATCCCCTTACGGACGGCCTATGCCTATCTATGACGGACGAATGAAAAACACCCAAGTTCGCCATGACGTCATACGATGCTTCTTCCTCAACCAATGATGTGTTAGCTTCTCCCCATCCGACAGTACCTCTGCGATTTTCGAATAAAGAAGAATCTTAAACGAGTGAGAGATCTGGCATCATTGAAAGTGTTGTTTACATTAGTAGCCAGCCGCACCGTGCGATAAGCTTATATAAGGTTTCTAGTCTAACTCCTCACGTTTTTAAAAATGCCTCGCAATACAAAATTTTCAGAAACTTGGATTTCTTCTGAAAGAACAGATACAAACGGCGATTTGATCAGTAGCTGGTGCCGAGGATGTTCGGAAGACAAGTTCGCCGGATTTTGCAAAGTATGTGATAAAAAGTTCAGCATTGCAAATATGGGATTTGCACAACTAATATCTCATGCTAAGTCTTCAAAACATCAAAAAAGAATAAAAGAAAGATCTAAACAATCTACTTTCGTCATTGCGGAGAAGAGTTCATCGCAAAGTTCCGGTAATTCAGCTGTTCTACAAATTTCAACTTTGTCTTCATGCAAACATTGGATACCATCCAGCATGCAGGAGAAAATCCTAAAGGCAGAAGCTTTAATTTTGTTTACGGCAATAAAGTGTAATTATTCGTTTGCTTCGATTAATGAACTAGGAAGTATTTTTTCAACGGCTTTTGATGATTCAGAGATTGCTAAACATGTGAAACTTGGTGATGCAAAGGCTCGATATGTCACAAAATTTGGATTGGCCCCGTATTTCCTTAAAAGAACCTATGATGACGTAATTGAATCAGCAACTTATTTTACATTGTATTTTGATGAAACTACAACATGTCAAGTAAAAAAACAGTTAGATGTTTATATATCGTATTGGTCGAACAAACAAGCACGGATAATTACAAGCTATTGTGATTCTTTTTTCCTGGGACATGCAGAATCTGACAAAATTCTTGAATTGATTCTGAATTTAATTTCGGACAATGGACTAAGCATTGATAAAGTCATTCAATGCTCTATGGATGGTCCTAAAGTCAATCTATCATTTCTGAAAAAGTTAAATACACATTTAAATTCATTGGGCATTCCAAATTTAATTGATGTTGGAACGTGTAGTCTGCACGTCGTTCACAATGCCATGAGAAAGGGTATGGAAGAACTAGACTGTGATATAGACAGATTTGTATTGGATATTTTTCAGTGGTTTAAGTTGTCAGCAGCGAGAAGAGAGGACTTTCACAAAGTTCAGATTGAAACATTGGTGGATTCTGCTGCAGACCATGTGTTTAGGAGGCACGTTGAAAGCAGATGGTTAACCCTAGGCCCTGTTTGTGAGAGGATAATTGAGCAATATCCTGCTCTTCAAGAATATTTTCTTATTATTGAGAAGAAGAATAGTAGTGAAAAATGTAGTAAAATTTCAAAATTTTTGAAAGATCCGATAAATTTACTATATTTACATTTCACTGTGTTTTTTGCTAATACTTTTGTGTCATATATCACACTGTTCCAGATGGAGACTCCCCTGATTTATATTTTATTTAGCAAGCAGAATGAATTAGTGAGAAACATAATGCGTAATTTTATAAAAACTGATGTTGTTGGAATAAAAGAAGGGTTGCCCCTTTGCAATGTTAATTGTAGTGAAGCCAGTTCTTGGTTACCCCTAAAACGTATTGAAGTTGGTTCCGGAGCAAAGAAATTGCTCGTTTGGCCAGATCATAAAAATTTCCTCCACAACATCCGAAGTGTGTACATAAAAACATGCAACTATTTACAGAAAAAATTGCCTCTTTCCAGTCCATTGTTGCATGACCTGCAATATATACATCCATCTAAACAACAGGATTCCAAATCAAAGGAGGCTACAACCCGCCTTACTGATCACCTGTTAAAGGTCACAAAAACAAACCAAATCTGTGATGCTGTGAAATCTGAGGTACAAATTTACCTGTGCGAGAATGTAGAGAAAGAACTTGCTTCTTTCGAAATAAGTCATGACATTTGTCATTACTGGGAACAAATATCACAAATGAAAGACCTTTCTGGAGTACGAAAGTATGATCATCTGACGAAATTAGTTAAGGCATGTTTAACTTTATCTCATGGCAATTCGACACCAGAGCGTGGATTTTCATCCAACAATGCGATTGTTACTCAAGAAAGGTCATCACTGTCAGATATAGGTATTCGATCATTGCGTGTTTGCAAAGATATTTTGCAAAGACAAGATTCTATATCAGATTTGATTACAAAGGAGTTGATTAAATTTATGCAGAAAGCACATGCTGAGTATACATCGTATTTGGAGCAGTTGAGAAAGGAGAAAGAAAATAATTCTAGGAAAAGAAAGCTAGAATTAGAAGAGGAAGAAGCAAGGAATCTTAAGAAGAGGGAGAAAGAAGCACTTAAAGATGTATTTGCTGCTCTTAATGTGCAAGAAAATGAACATCTAAAAGATGAAGCTGCTGCTCATCATCTAATGAATGATGCATCTGAGAAATTGAATGAAGCTGTAAAGAACAATGACTTTCAAGCAGTAAAAGTTGCCCAGATAATGTTGGAAGCTGCTAATGAAAAAATAAAATTAGTATCACAAAAGCTAGCAGCTACTAGACAAAAATTTGCAGAAATTAAAAAGAAACTATAATAAATTTTTATTTTATTCTAAAGAACATTGTTTCTACTTTTAACCATCATAACACGGGTTCCAAAATTTGTCCTTATTTTTATTATTTTTTAATTAATGACATTACATTTTTTTTTGAAATTTAGTGCAAATATTTTTCTACCGTTATACACAAAAAAATATGTAAAATTGAGGCAGAATCGGTTTTGTGATACCCCTGATTTATCGCCGGGAACCTTGCAAATTTACAGATTGTAGCCAAATTTGGGGTTTCTTTATTGTGGTGATGAATTCTTGGGCAGTGTATAAACTTAAATAAGTAAAAGATTAATTATTTTAAAAATATGAAAATTTACATTTGATTTTTTTCTAGCAAATTTAAGTTGAATTATGTGTATTTGTATATAATACATTGTGTAATTTGTATAAGTATACATTGACTGTCATCAGTCCTACAAGCAATATTATTTTTCTTTAAAACTTGGATTTTTAAAAAAATCATAGATCAGGTGGAGAAAATTGTCATAATAATAAGCCTAAAAAAGTAATAGTTAAACAGTTTTGTTGTTTAAAAAAGCAAATAAAAATTGTAGCAACTCTCAGATAGTGTAAGTAAAATATGTGTCAAAAGTGTAAATATTTTATATAATTTTAGGAGTGTAACTTAGCAAAGTTGAAGAAAGCCAATTTTATGGTCATTTTACCCCACCTGACCCTATTTAAGCTTAAATAACAAAAGAGGTCATATTGCGTTAACTCAGTTTTTGTAATTTATTGTCCTGAAATTTACTAAAAATGCTGTCCTGAAATTTGAAATTTGGCAGTACTACCCCTGAAATTATCTCAAAATCATTATTGGTCACAAAGTGTACTCATCTTTATACTCTTCAAGAAAAGAAAAATTAGGACTTTTTTAGGCTATTTTTTTTATTTTCTAAAAGTTCCATAGCTTGCAATAGATTAGCTCATGGAGTGCACAGGTGAAAATTTTATGAGTGCCAAGGCTGGGTCTCAGACCCAGCTTTTAAAACAAATTTCAGATGTGACCTACTTATATTAAGCCCTTGATTTTACATACTTGACCTTGGACAAGTAACATTGTGGTTTTTGAATGCAGGTGAGACAAAATATGTAGCTCTCTTGAAAAACTAAGGCTTATAAAAATGCTTATGGACTTACAGCTAATATTCAGGCCCATGGGAATCCTGCTTTACTTGTTTTTGAAAGATCCAGTTTATAGTGAATAACTAATCCTCCTAGTAGCATGCCTGTGTATAGAAATGAAATTTCATCATAGTGAGTGGCATATGCAAAATATTTTTAGGAGTGAGGTGTTCTGTATATCAGAATATTTTGGATCTGCCACTTAGCTGTGTGAAAATATTTTTCAGGTTGCATTTGAACTGAATTTTCCTGGTGTGTTCAGGCGTGCCGCTTGGAGAGTTAAACTTAAGTGTTAGCTGGGAATTCACTTCAGAGATAATTTATGTATTTTCATTAAGTTACTAAAATAACATGGATTTAAGCATTGTCATTAAAATAAGACAACTCCCCCTATGTGAAAATGTATTTTGCATTTAACACATAACTGATGAATGAAGCAAATTTTTCTAAGCATGCATGAAATGATTGAAGTTGACAAACAATAATATATATATAATTTTTATTAATAAAATCTATTTTTATTAAATTATGATAAAAGGACTTTGTTTTTTAAACATTTTACACAAATTTACAACATTGCTGAATTTGTACAATTTTACAGATTTGTGACCTTGCCCACCAAGCAAGCATCGAACAAGCTATGACAGACTTATTATACTTTACTGAAAATAAAGGAAAGCTACGTTTGGATACATTATGAAGAAGTTTCTCTCCCTATCAACTTTTTAAAATTAAGTGCACTGATATTTATGAAACTGATAAAACTTCAGTATATAGTCAACCAAGATTATTCAGATGGCTATTATCCTCCTCAGTTTCTGTATTATTTTCGTCATTAACATCTTCAATGAGCCTTTGAATGGCATGTCTATCACTGTCAGTGATGTCTGGTGTCATTTGATTGGAATCTTCTATGTCAGTATCATCATTTGAGAAAAGAGAACACAGAAAGTCATACATTTTCGGACAGATTTCTTTTTTATGAACTTTAACTGTGTTGCAGTAAGAAATCACTATTCTCCATAAATCCCCTGAAAAAAGATGGGCATTGTTATGAAATTTGAAATTTTACCATATTTAAATAGTACTAAATAAATTTTAAACAATTGTCTTCATATTTTAATAAAAATTTATCACAGTGTTTTTCTAATCTTTCTCAGTACACTTCTGAAGCTTAAAGTTTCTTATGACAGGTTTATTTAAAAAAGAATTTTCTATTATTTTAATAGTATTTCTGAACTTGCTACAAAAAGTTTATTTCATTGAGATATATCATAAAAGCATATTAAAGTTAAATTATATTGGGCCTGATGTTTCAACAGCACATCAACATCCCTTGGAAGCACTAATTTACTTAATTTTACTTTTGATCTATTTTTCAAATTCCCATTTATAAAAACTGGAAATCTCAATAAGATGAAATTACACAATATAATAGAAATCCAATTATCTCAAAAGCACAAGACCAAAGAACTTTTGTTTAACCAAAATTTCATAGTAATCTTTGAATAACCATTCTTCCCTTTCTTAATCTTATGCTGTTTTATCAAGAAATAAAGTGCTTGTGTATAGATAATGGTTAAAGCAAACATCCTGTTTATTTCTTTACTATCACATATTTTATTAAAATTAGTTTAATTTTATTTCCTTAATTGTTTTTACTATGTACATAAGTTAACATTTTTTCAACAATGCATGTCCAAAAATATTTTCTACGTAAAAAATAAGTCATTTTAAGGACTGTGGATAATGGGTATTGATTTGTCATTCTAATTAAGTTTTTCCAAACTTTTTTAAAAGTTTTAGAATCTGAAAAATAAAATTTGAAAATAAAACTAGGAATTGAAATTATATAGCTATCTATTAAAATGAAATTGCACATAAACACACTAAATTGCTCACTATTATTATATTAGTCTTATCAAATAAATATCAATCAAATTAGTAAAATTAAAAAGAATCACTAATGAGAGATGAGCATATTATTGTGCTACTAATTTATAGTCTTGTACAGTAAAAACAGATTTTTCAGCTGCATTTGTAAGAACCGTGTAAGTGAACACAAATACATACATGTTAACATTTGTTTGTTACAACATGTCTTATCAGTTGTAACTTGCATAACTATTATGAGTCTGTATGGTCAACTGGATGGGTGTTTGCTTTTAACATTTTAGGTGACAAATTTTTTTAGCATCTTCTCAATGCCATCCTTATTTCTCCTGGGGCCAGCATTGCCCCCATGATTCCTTCAGCACCCACTTTTGGGAAACTGTTCTAGTCTTTGTTACACATTAGCTAAGAACAGCTTTAAATAACCAGGACTTAGATAATTAATCTTACAGTATGTTGCTTTTCACAAAATTTTAATGCTTGAATTTAACCATGTTAACCTTACCTACTGAAAGATTCTTCTCAGCCAACAAATCATAAATTCTCTTTAAATCCTTCTTCAAATTTTTGTTTCCAAAGGTAAAATACAGTAGATCTCTGCCAACTTGTGAAGCAGCCATTAATTGAATTAAAAATTTCAAATTTGGATCACCTTTGAATGCACCACAACCCCAATTTCCTGTTGCTATGGCTGATAAATTAGGAGGAAGACCATCTTTATAAAATCCACAGAATGCCTGTAAGTATTATGAAAATCGGAATTGTATGTAGATAAGTAATGCAATGCAATAAACTATTAGGTCATTAATTATGAAATGTCCGATTACCTCAAGTACCAAGTATGATACCTGATATCTTTGATATTTCACTTTGACAGTTCTTTTTTATTGTGAAGGTATGTCATCATCAGTCTTTCAGATGCACGTTTTGGTTTGTGATTATCTGTCGAATTGCCTTTTGCAGATTAAATTTTGTAAACCATGGATAAGTCAAAAATTAACGTTATTTTCGAATATGAGTTCCGTCGTGAACTAATGCAGCGAAGACAACTCGGAAATGTCAACCAAGTGTTTGGCAAGGATGTGGCTAATGAACGCACAGTACATCGATGGTTTGAGAAGTTCCGATCTGGCGATTTTGATCTTCAAAATGGATCATGTCAGGCAACCTGAGAGCAAGATGGATAATGATGAGCTGAAAGCTGCAGTGAAAGCGGATACATCTCAAACTAAGCTTGAATTAGGAGCAAGGCTTGAAGCTACCATTCCAATAATATTAAACCATTTGAAACAAATCAGTAAGGTTAAGAAGCAGGATAGATGTGTTCCTCATGAATTAAACGAGCATCAGAAGAGAAATCGTTTTGAAGCTTGCCTTTCTTTGCTGTCGCGACATAAAGGCGAACCATTTTTACACCGTATTATTACATGTAATGAAAAATGGATTCTTTTCGACAATTGCAAACATTTGGCACAATGGTTGGATTGTCAAATGATGAAGTGCCAAAACTCTCCGAAACCGAATATTCACCAAAAAAAGCTAATGGTGTCTGTTTGGTGGTCCAGGGCTGGTGTTTTCCACTACAGCTTCATGAGACCTGATCAATTAATTACTTTGGATGTCTACTGTAACCAATCAGACAAAATGATGAGGGAGCTTGGGATTAAGCAGCCGAGATTGGTGAATAGACAGGCGAATCCTCTTGCAGGACAATGCTCGACTGCATGTTGAACAAATAACATTGCTCAAACTATAGGAGCTGGACTTGGAAACTCTGTCACCCACTGTATTTCCCAGACCTTGCACCAACTGACAACCATTTCCTCCAGGCATTGGACCACTTCTTGCAAGGAAAAATATTTAATTCCCAACAAGCTGTAGAAAATGCCTTTTGCTAATTTATCACCACTGCTCTCCAGGCTTCTACGCTGCCGGCATTAACAAGCTACTGTTAAGATGGCAAAACTGTATTGATTGTTTAGGCACATACTTTGATTAATTATACTGCTTCTTGCTTGAGATATAATAAATCAAACTTTCAGTTCGAAATCGGACATTTCATACTTAATGACCTAATAGCAAAATTTGATAGTACAAAACTTTTACAAATTGATTTTATCAAATAAGGTTGCACAACATGCAGAAATTTTCTCGGAACAAAACAGCTTCATACAAAATTATTTTGCAACTTTTATAAAAGGACCCTTCTACATAAATGTTGAAAATAATTTAATTTATTGAAATATTTCTATTGTTAATAGCTTTTAGGAGTGATTTCAATCACATCAAGGTAAACAAATAGGGGTACAGTTTATATTTTCAATGTAAGATAAAAATGTTGGTGATAAATACAACTTAAAAAACTACCTTGTTCAATTCCCTTTCAACATAGTAGATCTTGTATTGCTCTGTAAGCACATTAAAATGAGTAGCATTTATAGCTACTATTTCAGTACATCTGCGACCCCATGCATCCCTATGAAGTAAATTAAAAATAAAGACAGTTGAAATAACTTGAATAAGCATACAAATAAGAGCAAACATTATTATAGAGAAACAAAACTGCTAAATTAGCTTATGTTAGATAAAAATTTAATGACTAGATTATACAATCGATTAATGGAACACATTTGTGCTGTATTTATAGAGAAGAGCCAAAACTTGGAAAGTTTTATCTTTGTGAAAATTATTTAAACCAGAACTGCACATAGCATCTGCACTTAAGTTTCTAAATTGTTTGTCTGTTGATGACAAAATGATACATTTGAAACTTTATAATAAATATAAGGATCAATATGCTCATTTTGCATCAAATTAAATAAAATTAATCAAAAATATAAAGCAATGTTTTCCTTATTGGTGTTAATTCATATTTAAAAAACTGCATGGCAAAAAGTGCACACCTTATTCATGTTTTCACAATGAACTTCTGAACGTTCACTTCAATTGCATCTTATTCACTTGTTCAAACATGGTTTGGCATCTGGGTCATAAACCCATCTCTATTTTCTTTTCTGTATTGATTTCTATCTTTCAAATTTCTCAATGCTTTTTGAAATCAGAGTGCTCAAGAATTTGATTCGAGTGACGAGTTCTTTTCTGAGTTTTAGCAACATTATGCAGTTTTATAAATCAAACCAAATGTTTTAAAGTGCAATGCTAAGCGAAAAATTGGTGAATAAATCTTGTGGGGTTAAATTTAAATTGTTTATCTGTTTGTTGCCATTCTCCAATATACAAATATTGTCGATTTCTGTACCAGATATATTAGTGAAATATATATGTGTCTTGAAACTTACCTAGAAGTTTGATCTTCAAAGCTTCCTATCCACTTGAAAGTGTCACTGTAACCACTATACTTGTTATATTGTTCAACACCTAAATTATAAAAACTTTTAAAACAATTTTTCTACAAAGATTTTATTACAATGACCATCTGGTTTCCCATAAGATAGTGAAAAAATAAGACTAAAGTATATTTAACAACTCATGAATTTGGATAAATTAGGGCTTTGGAACTGCAAACTGAAAATTTTAAGATGACTACAATACCTGTTACAATTAAGGCTTCCTTTGGACCTAAGCATTCCACAAATAGACGTGATACCATAAGTTCAGGACAGATCACAAATCGAATTTCCTCTTGGACACATCCTGTTCCTAATACACCTCCTCCCACAAATTTATTAGCAAAATCAACCTATAAGAAATATAATATTTTGAGTTCAAAAGGTTAGGTAGGTAATTAACATCGCACTACAGTAACACAACAGGCTATTAGCGATGGTCATGAATCAATACTGAAGGGAAAGATCCAAGGACAAGCTTCGTAATTTTGTACCAGTCAGATGATGAGAACTTCTGAACCGGCACCCCACTCTACAAACTTCCACATCACGGCAATGTGAGGACATTTGAGGCCACGACAGATTTAATGTGCACCAACCCTAGTATACACGACGGTCTTTGGCTGGACCGAGTTTAGAACTTGCAACCCTCCGATTGCTAATCTGTTGCTCTTCCAACTGGGTTACTACGGCTCTCAAAAGGTTAGGACAAAACATTAATATTTGAAAAATCTTTGCTTTCTTAAACACTATATATATATTGCTAACATATGTGGCACAGAAATTGACATATAGCGAATGGTAGCAAGCAGATAAAAACAATGTAAAATGAACTGCTGTAGGATTCATAAGCCAATTTTATCTCTTAAATATGCTTGATTTTTCTATATCTACATAATACAGGTGGCCCTTGACTTTCGCACATTTTTAAAAATTCCATTTTTTTAAGATTTTTGTCGATAATGCAAAAATTGTTCGCTCCCACGGAGTGCGGTAGCTCGTGCTCACTCACACGTTGCTGCCTAGAGTAGTGGACTTCTCGGAATCGTTGTGACGTCACTAGGGTTCTGAGCTGCAGTGGCCAAATGTCAAATATATACAATGTATTAAACAGGTTTAGTCTTGAATTAGGGCGCGTGTCGATGCGTTGTGTGTTTTGCCAATTTATTTGTTTATGTTTAAATATTTCGCCCTTATAAATTAATAAACATGAGTGAGAAACTGCAGTGTTGATACGAACAAAAAGAAATTAAGGACTCATAAACTTCATACGATCGAGACAAAGATGGAAATAATTAGACGTTCTGAAAAAGGTGAATCTTTTGCTTCAATCGGCCGTTTGTACGACATAAACAGGTTTACGATATGTTCAATTTTGAAAAGAATAAAATTAAAGAATACATTCAAAATTGCGGAAATATATCTTCAAAGATTGTTTCCAAAAGACACGGCATAGTGATGGATGAAATGGAAAGATCTTTGTCATCATGGATTGATGATCAACATCAAAACAATCTTCCTCTGAGTTTTTCCATTATTCAAGCTAAGGCTCTTAGATGAAGATTGGAAGACTAGATAAAAAGAAGATTCTAACACGGTGTTTCAAGCAAGTAATGGCTGGTTTGACACATTTAAAATGAGGTATTTTTACATAATATTAAATTCACTGGAGAATCGGCTGATGCAGATAAAGATGCTGCAAAAGAATTTATTTCTTCATTGTCCAAAATTATTGTAGATGGAGAATATTCTCCTAGCCAAATATTCAATGTAGACGAGACGGGTTTATTTTGGAAAAAAATGCCTAATCGTACATTCTTATCGAAGGAAGAATGAGTTGCCCCTGGACATAAACCTTCTAAAAACCGATTGACATTGCTTCTTGGCGATTGAGAAAGACACAGCATGTTATAGAACTCTTTATCAAGAAAAGAAAAAAGGGTGGTATTCAACTAACTCTTGACAAGTTTATTAAGAAAACACCTGAAAGCACTTAAACACACCTTGTTAACTTAATTATGCATATTGATAAATAAATATTATTATTGATGAATAAATATTTTAAAATATAATTTTTGTTGTTTTTTACATCCCTCTACTTTTGAACATTCGCACACATTTTCACGAACCAATTATGTGCGAAAGTCGAGGGCCGCCTGTATAGCTAAATCACTATGGAAGAGCTCGAAATTCTTCAACCTGATTATAGAAGGCTGAGCAATCAGCACAAAAAAGAAAATGTGAGCAGAAGTAAAAATATGTTTAAATGTTAAAAAATACCGAATCACCTTTAGATACGTGATGGAGATGCAATTCAATCAGACGTTCAGAAGCTAATTGTGGGGACATGACTGAGATGTGCAGTTCTTGCCATGCACTTGGTTGGAAATAAGAATTAAACATGAAGTACAAAAAATGATGCTTTTAGAAATTTTTATCCATTAATCTGATTTGTATGAAATGTACATATCGATGCTTAGATTCGTTATAAATGGATTTAAATAAGGTGTGAAATATGAGTTACGACACTGCCAACAATAGATAGCAATTAAGAAACTTTAGTGCAGATCTGCTAGTTATAATAAAGCCTGTTTTAAGGACTAGCCAAGTTTAGTTCATTCAACTCATTTTTAATTGAAAAAAATTTCAACATATAATTAGTAAAATAAAAGAATTTATGCTTGTAATTGTTGTCAAAATTAAGTTGTTAAAATTAAAAATTTTCCAATTTATACCAATTAAGTGAAAATTAATCAAGAACCTGAAAAAGGGACAGATGCTGCTTACAACATCTAGAATAATTTGGAATTATGTCACTTGGGACGGCAGACCAGAAGTATATGTGAATGGTTACTTTGCTTCTAAAAATATTTTAAGTGAAAGTCCTATTTTGTCAAGCAAAAAGTCAACAAATCTATTTTGAGTTCAAAAGTCAATGGTACAAGCACAAAATTATAAATCAGAACCATAGTGGAAAATTTACCTGATGTGCAGGAAATGTGAAAAGAAAAAGTAATTTGTATGCATTGTTTACACACAAAAAACATGTTCCATTAATAAATAAAGTGCAGGAACTGAAGAAATTGCTCATTACTACATTCTTTTAAATAAGGTAAGTATGAAATATAAATTTTATAAATTAATGATAAAATCTGCATAAATATTGTATTGTCTATAAAAATTACACAACCTTTTTGTTATCTAAATTTTTTGCTTTAAGTGTATTCTACGCGCGAGTTTAACAATTGATTAATTTAATTTTCATGGAGTAAATAATCATAAGCTTATAAGAAAATAGCTGAATTTACCTGGTGTTGCTCAGGTTTAATTGGTTAAACATTGATTGAAAGTGATCCAAAAAATCACTTTTCTGTCATAGAAAATGCAAAGCAAGTGAAAATAATTTTTAAAACTGAGATTTTCATAGCTTCTACAATTTACTTTAAATCCATTTCACATACTATAGGTAAGGCAAACCTACAAAACTGATACTAAGATGACTATATACAAAAGTTGATTTTAAGTTTTGGAGTTGTTAAAGCGTGTGGTTCTTAGTTTGTAAAGCGCCATCTAGGTGGAACAGTTTAAAATGTATCTTCTGGCAGCAAGCCAGTTGAGCTTGTGTCTGTACTGCACGAAGATGTGTGAGAGCATTTTCCCAATTTTAGTAATGAGTAATAAAGAAACAGTCCACTAGAGTATCTGTGAGTTTGAGTATTACTGAGCTATCGAATGGCCGAAACATGTGGTCCAGTCTCCCGGAGCAACTAGTGAATTGAATTCCCATTTGAAAGCTTGAGTATTGCTATTCATATCAGCATCATCGACGCAATTGAGGTATGTGACTGAGTTATTATTCATGTTATGAAATAGTTATTCAAAATGTTTAAAGGCGCTAAGAAAGAGGATTTAAAAGCAATTGCTAGTGAGTTAGGAGAAGATGTTAATGAGCTAATGACTATTGCAGAGTTAAGCAGTATAATAAAACAAAATGAGAAGTACATAACAGAAAAAAATGGGTTGTAGAGTTAGCAACCATGATAATTGAGGACAGGAAGTCTGAAGAGCAGCAGCAAATAGAACTTGAAAAAATAAAACTTGAGAGAATGAAAACAGAATTAGAACTAGCTCGCATAAAAGCGCAATCAAAATCTGATGATGTTAGTGACAGTCATCAAACTGAATCTTTGGACTCTGATCAAAAGTGTCTGTACTTTAACAATTAAAATTCCTAGTAGACCTGAAGCTTGGGGTTATTTTTTCTCATGATCAGAAAGGCCTTTGTATCAAAAAGCATACCTGATAAATATAAAGCGGAGATTCTTTTAAATTTGTTAGGTGAAAGGGCAACTAATGTGATAACTTACATAAAAGATGATGAATTAAATGATTATTCTAAAGTAAAAGCAATAGTAATTTGAGAGTTTGAACCAAGTCCCCAATCGTGTTTAGAAAATTTTAGGAAAACATACTGCCAACTCAATGAAACATATATACAATTTGCATCGCGATTAACGACGAGCTGGGAATATTATTTAAAGTTGAGAAGAGCAACTGATTTCGAAACCCTCAAAGAATTAATTATATCAGATAAAATATGTCAAACCTTGGATAAAGAAACCGCCTATCATATAAGTCTGAGACAGGCAGATGGCTGGTTTAAACCCTCTGAGTTAGCGAAAGAAATTGATTTATATTTTACATCCCGCGATAAAACTTTAGTAGAAAATACAAGGGTAAATAAATTTTCCGAGTCAAAAAATACATCGAAAGTTTTCTTGTCTGAAGATAAGAGTTATAAGTGTGTTTTTTCATGTATTGATAATCACCCCTTATATAAATGTCCTAATTACAAAAAATTATCTGTCGATGAGCGTATTGAGTTCGTAAAAGCTAATCATTTTGTTTTAATTGCTTAGGGAATCATAGAGTATCAAATTGCAAGTCGAAACATTCTTACAATCTTTGTAGGCGGCGCCATCATGTGACCTTACATTTCCCATACGAACAAAAACAAAATGTTGCGAGTGAAAATATTGTAAACACTTTAAGAGAGAAAAGTACCACCTTCCCCTCCCCACAGCTTTAGAATTCGTACCAGCAGAGACTAAACAGCTGAGTCAGGATCGAAGCTATTTTGTGGCGACGAGTATTTCATCCGCTAAATCGAAAGCTGTTTTCCTTAGCACTTTTATTGGTTTTTTATACGATGATATGGGTAATGTTTTTCCCGTTTGTGGTCTTATCGACATCGGTTCTAATGCAAACTTTTTAAGTAAGAGATGTGCAGATAAGCTTAATTTAAGAAAGGAAAAAATAAATATTGCAGTGTCTGGTTTGAATGGGTCGTCTTTAACAATTAAATCTAAGGTTAGTACTAAGATTACTAATGAGTTGAGAAATTTCAAATTAGATTTAGAATTTTTGGTTGTTCCAAGAATAACAGATCTGACACCGTCTAAGCAAATTGATATTTGCGTTCCAGAATTAAATAACATAAAGTTAACGAATACAGGTTTTAACATTCAGGTCCTATTGATGTACTCTTAGGAGCAGAAAATTTTTATGAGCTTTTAAAACCAGTTCAAATTCATCCATCTAATACTAAATTAATATTACAAAACACTGTATTCGGTCTTGTTGTGAGTGGTAGTGTACAGACAGTAACTGAGGATAATGTACAGTGTGGGCTTGTTAACGATTGTATCGATTTAGAGAATATTATGCAAATTTTTTGGGAAATTGAAAATATTGAGTGTGAGAAAATAAAAAATGAGGAAGCCCTTATTTGCGAGGAACATTTTCAAAAAACCCATACGAGAGATGAAAGTGGTAGGTACGTCATACAAATGCCCTTGAAAGATAATCCGGCTAGCCTAGGGGAATCAAAGCAAATAGCTATGAGACGATTAGATTCTCTTTGGGCGCGTTTGGTGAGAGAGCCTGAAATTCTGTTCATGTATAAAGCCTTCATGGAAGAGTATTTAAGGATGGGACATATGGAGGAAGTAAAGGAAAGAAAAGAACCAAGTGTGGTGTACTATCTGCCCCATCATGTTGTTGTACATCGAGATTCCAGCTCTATACCTCTACGAGTAGTGTTCAACGCCTCTGCAGTAACATCTAACGATAATTCCCTAAACTCCTTGCAGTACAATGGAGGAGTGAATCAAGATGACTTATTCACAATAATGCTAAGCTTCCGAAAGCATTTATTTGCATTCATTGCTGATATTAAAAAAATGTATAGAATGATTTGGATGCATCCCGGTCAAAGAGATTTATTGAGAATTGTCTGGAAGTCCTCTGAGAAAGATCCTATCAAA
The DNA here is from genome assembly GCA_933210815.1 of Meta bourneti. NCBI lineage: Eukaryota > Metazoa > Arthropoda > Arachnida > Araneae > Tetragnathidae > Meta > Meta bourneti. Next base: position 67,627,466 of record OW119928.1, read on the forward strand.
ACTTACAGAGTATGTACAGTAACTTATGGAACTACAAGTGCACCCTATCTTGCAACCAGAACATTGCAGCAGTTGGCATATGATGAGGGAGCACAATTCCCGATGGCTGCATCTGTACTCTTATCAGACACATATATGGATGACTTGCTTACTGGAGCTGATCAGTTAATCCAAGCTCAGGAACTGCAATGGCAGCTTATTTCGCTTTTGGGTCGAGGTGGCATGGCTCTGCATAAATGGTCTGCTAATCATTCATCGCTTTTGAAAAATGAAGCTGATGCATCTGTAGAATATTCTTTTACTCCTAGTACTAAAAGTTTAGGCATTTTATGGAAACCTCAAACTGATCATTTTTGCTTCAGTTTTAAACCAGATATAAAGGATGTATATACTAAAAGAGAAGTTCTGTCACAAATAGCAAGGATATACGATCCACTTGGACTTTTGGGTCCTCTTGTGACAAAAGCTAAAATTTTTATGCAGAAATTATGGCTGCTAAAAATAGACTGGAGTGAACCACTACCGGAGAGAGAAAATCGAGAATGACATGAATTTATCGAGTCCCTGCAGAAGGTTCCTGACATGACCATTCCACGATTCATCTTAGTTGAGGATGCTAACAACATAGAGTTGCATGGCTTCTCAGATGCCTCAGAAGCAGCTTATGGAGCAGTAATTTACTGTAAAGCCACAACAGCATCAGGCCATATGTCAGTGAGACTGGTATGCAGTAAATCCCATGTCTCTCTCTTAAAGAAGACTACAATACCGAGACTTGAGCTCTGCGCGGCAGTTCTAGCGAAATTAATGCATCGAGTGAAGTCATCATTGAAACTCGAAGTGACGGCTATTCACCTTTGGAGTGATTCTATGATTGTGCTGTCATGGATTAAGAGAGAACCTCGTCTACTAAAGACATTTGTTGCTAACCGAATTTCAAAGTTGCAGGATCTAACCAAAATTGAACAATGGCATTATGTTCCATCTGAAGAAAATCCATCTGACCTTAGATCCAGAGGTATGGACCCCCAAAAAATGCTACTAAGTGAATTGTGGTGGGATGAACCTGACTTCCTAAAGGAAGATGAGTACCCTATTAGAGTTATACCTGAATCTGTAATAGAGAAAAACACTGATGAACTCAAAAACTGTGTTGATCCTGAATTTGTACCGTGTTTGACTAACTGTGAATGCTTTTACTAATGATTTATTGAATTGTAGCAATAAGTATTTTAAAATAATCCGTATTATAAGTTTTCTTCTTAGGTTTTGTAGAAATTGTAGGAGCATAAGAAGGTAGGACCATTAGATGCAGAAGAAATAAAAATAGCAGAATTAAGACTAGTAAGGTTAGTTCAACGTGAGTATTTTAAAGCTGAATTAAATGGTCTTCAAAAATCAGATATGGTTCCAAAGGATAGTTCGATTAAGAATCTTAATCCCTTTATTGATGACTTTGGACTTCTTAGATTAGGAGGTCGACTAAAAAATAGTAATTTAACTTATGAGAAAAAGTTTCCAATTATTCTGCCTTCTAAACATAATTTAACAGAAGTAATAGTTAATTATTATCATCTTAAATATCTACATGCAGTCCCACAAGCTTTATTATACCATGTGAGGCAGAAATTTTGGATTGTAAATGGTAGAAATCTCTGTAGGAAAATAGTGCATAATTGCGTGGTTTGTTTCAAGGTGAAACCGGTAACATTAAATCAAATTATGGGCGACTTACCCAAAGAAAGAGTTACTGAAAACTTCCCTTTTAATATTACTGGAATTGATTTCTGTGGTCCTTTATTAAATATAGAAATCAACGTAAAGGTATTCTCCATAAAATTTATGTTTGTATATTTATTTGCTTCACAACAAAGGCAATACGTCTAGAGAGTGTTACCGATTTAACTACTTCTTTCATTGAAACTTTAAAAAGATTTATCTCGAGAAGAGGCAAACCTGCTAAATTATTCACAGATAATGCAAAAAATTTTGTGGGTGCTAGCAGGGAGATTAAAAAATTGCACAATTTAGTATGTAAACCAGATGAGATTCTTGCAGGTTATTTAGGGTCTGAAGAAATAGAATGGAGCTTTCTGCCTCCAAGAGCTCCTAACTTCGGGGGTCTTTGGGAGGCAGGTGTGAAGTCGTTTAAATATTATCTTAAAAGAGTTGTTGGTAATTTGAAGTTAACGTATGAGGAATTTAACTGCATAATTATTCAAATTGAAGGAATGTTGAACTCCCGTCCCCTTGTACCACTAACTTCTGATGTAGAGGAGATAGAAGTTTTGACACCTGCCCATTTTTTAATTGGCAGACCTCTTCATTCTTTAAATGAGCCTGATCTTACTAATATAAACGAAAATAGGTTAAGGAATTGGCAAAAAATCACGCGAATTTTTCAAAAAATATGGAAAAAATGGAGTATGGATTATTTAAATAATCTGCAGGAAAGAAACAAATGGATGTTTTGTAAAAATAATGTGAAAATAGGTGAGGTAGTTTTAGTAAAGGAGGATAATTCCCCCCGTTCAAATGGTCATTAGGTAAAATTTCAGAGGTGTATCCAGGAACTGATGGTAAAATTATAGGGTAGCAGAAATTAAAACAGCTTCTGGTCAGTATAAACGACCAATTTCGAAGTTATGTTTATTACCTGTAAATAACTAATGTTTGTATATTAATTTACTTTATTTCTAGTGTTGTAATGTATCTATGAGCACCTCATTTATTGTAACCAAGAAAGTTTTGTTATTGTTTATGTAATTTAATGCTTCATTTCAATTTGCAATTACTTGAATGTCTTTCATACATTGCAATGCCCGGCGCTATGTTAAAGTGTGTGGTTCTTAGTTTGTAAAGCGCCATCTAGGTGGAACACTTTAAAATGTATCTTCCGGCAGCAAGCCAGTTGAGCTTGTGTCTGTACTGCGCGAAGGTGTGTGAGAGCATCTTCCCAATTTTAGTAATGAGTAATAAAGAAACAGTCCACTAGAGTATCTGAGTTTGAGTATTATTGAGCTATCGAATGGCCGAAACAGGAGTGATTGTGAATGCCCTTTAAATTCATTTTCTAAAAAATGACATACATCGTATTATTGCAGTCAGTTTTTTCTTATCAATATTTTATATTTGTAGCACCTTGTATCAGGAATGTGAATTTCAGAATTCCACCATCATTATGAAAGGCTGACAAATCATATTTATACATATCATGATCAACGTTTCAAGTAATTACACTTCATCCTTGAAAATTCCATCCCGCATTTTACAGACTGGATACATAAACAATGTGATACTGAGCCCATCTGCTATTACATCATACTCTAAGATTCTAAAAAACTCCAAGGTCATCTTGAGAGGCGACTCCTGTAGGTCTGACATCATCTGCACAGCCAGACCGGGAGAGAGCACCCCCTAGCAATACTCAATGTTATTCCTATGGGGATTTTAAATTGTTTTTAGCCCCCTACAACAAAAGAAAGGGAGTTAATATGTAGCCTACATTACCCACAGGGTTCTAAAGTATAAGTGTATCAAATTTGGCATGGATTGGTCAGATGGTGTAGATTTGTAGAGAACACAGACAGATGCCAACTCTGCTTTATAGATATTGTAAAATAAGCTTTAAGTTAGCTAAAATGAAAAATAGTAGATCTCATTTAGGTATCACTATTTTATACAATTTATATACTAGTGTAGAAACAACATTGGCAGATGTTTAAGGGTAATGAGAGTGCTGTCCAATTAAGTGTTCAATGATTGCAATGGAATCATTAGAATTTAAAAACAATTAATAAATTATAATCAAGCTTTAAGTGAATTAAAACCTAAAATAATACCATACTTGAAGCAAACCATGACCTTCAGTTTCTATAAGACCATCAGATTTTACAACAGATGTCCTAATTCCTCTTGTTGATCCTTCCCACCTTGGCAATTCTTTAAGAAATTGACGATGAAATGTCACAGTTCCTGAAGGTACTAATAGGATAAAAAGATATAAAACTTATTAAATTTCTTTACTATTTTAAATAACTGAAAACATTTGGCTAAATTAAAACACATTCTACATTAAAATTCCCATTAACTGATATTAAGGAAATGAAAATAAATAGCCTATGAGTTGGCGCGTCTGTGGTCACGCGTGCGGAATTTAATCACGATCGCATCAGTTGTCATCTAGCTACAACAGCATAAGCATGTCAGCTCCGCTATCAGATTGCACCAAAGAGGAGCAATGAGAAGTGATCAGAGGGTGTGAAAGATGCTGAAATTCACCGGAGACTTTAGTCACAATACGGGGAAAGTGCTTTATCTCGTAAAAGCGTTTTTTTTGTGAATCGAAATGTTTAAAAGTGGCCGAACGAGCGTAACACAAAAAGAGGGAGCTGGGCGACCGTCAACCTCGACCACTGACAACAACATTCAGCAAGCTTGAGAGATGGTTACAACAGATAGGCGAGTTACCATAGATGAGGTCGCATCTTCTTTAAACATCAGTCATGGTTCTGCCTATCAAATTATCCACAACGAACTCAAATTCCGTCAAGTGTGCACGCGATGGGTACCACGAATGCCTACCGCAGCAAACAAAACCAAAAGTTTGGACATCTGTCAATGTTTACTGGAGCGCTTCAACGCGGAAGGCGACGCATTTTTAAGATTAGTGACCGTTGATGAAACGTGGGTTCATCACTACGAGCCTGAAGCGAAACGCCAGAGCATGGAGTGGAAACACCCAGGATTCCCTAGAACGAAAAAATTCAAGACCTCGCCATCGGCTGGGAAGGTGATGGTAACCCTGTTTTGGGACGAAAAAGGCCCTATACTGGACGACTACTTGGACAGGGTGACTACCGTAAATAGTGCGAGGTACAGTGATTTGTTGGCCAATAAGCTGAAACCAGCAATTCGAAACAAACGATGTGGTCTACTCTCAAAGAAAGTTTTGTTGTTGCAAGACAACGCAAGGCCTCACACGGCCCATAACACCATAGAAACAATCAACAGGTTGGGCTTTGAGACCCTGGAACACCCTCCCTACAGCCCAGATCTTGCTCCCTCATACTTTCATCTCTTTGGACCGCTAAAGGAAGCTTTGAGAGGTCGTCGATTTGCCTCAGACATGGACGTTCGGGATGCGGTGCAAAAGTGGCTTCACGACCAACCGAAAACCTTCTACCAGGAAGGCATACGGAAGCTTGTGGCTCGCTGGACCAAGTGCATTGCTCAAGGTAGAGACTATATCGAAAAATAATGTATCTGTTGTACACCTATGTTTGTTTAATAAAGTTGTAGAACGAAAAGTGTAAGTAATTTTTGACTTACCCTCGTAATTACACAAATTTAAATTAAATATTACATTTTCTCTATCAGTTGAAGAATATAAGATAAAAATAAACAGTTATATTGATATTTTTTATCTAATCTGGTTTAGTGACACTTTAAAAAGTTTGTATAACATCTACATTGAAATTGAATCGTTGAAGCAATCAACTGGATTTTGGAATTATAATTTAATTGAAAAACATCTGGTTATCCGTAATTCAAAATTTTTAAAAATTCAGGGGATAAAATGAAACAGATAGACTTCACAATTGAAATTACATTCTATATTGTACTTTAGTTACAATTCACAGGTATTTTACATGCAATACATTAAAAATGTTGCAATTGCTGTCACAAAGACTGCTCCTTTGTACATTTTTTCAAAAATCATTCAATTGGACTCTGTTTTTTTATCATTATTTCTGTTGTTCAAGGGCCATGGCAGTAGCAGACTTTTCCCAGTACAATATTTAACTGATAATTCAACAAGATAACTTCACTGTGATCACAAAGAGAAACAAAGTATTTAGTTCGAATCAGTGGAGAAAAATGACTAATGCTCTCTGTAATGGAATTTTTGTACTTATAGCTGGGTCATTCCATGTGAAATGAACAAAAATAAGAAAAAACCTGTGACTGCAGTGACAGATTTTCATGAAATTTAATACAGGGGGTTTAGTTTATGTATATATAACTACAGTAGACTCCCTTTTAACCAGCCGCCACTGACCAATTATGTACTGTAAATACAGTAGCCTACAGTAACATGTGTTTAGTTTTTCCAACAAAGGAAGTTTTTCCAGGTCAAGTTTTCTTAATTATACATATCATATTATAATAAAGTAGGCTATATACTTACTTTTATTCTAATAAAAACGATTTCGGGAGTGTATTTTAATGCTATTAAGGGAACGACGGTTTAACAGGCCAAATCGTTATCCGGTCCCGAAGTAGCCAGTTAAGAGGGAGTCCACTGTATATCCAAAATATTTTGGTTCAATATTAAGTACTTTGAAGGTTTCAGGCAATTTAAGGACATGCAACTTTGAAAAGCAGCTGTGAAGTTGCTTAATGTTGCATGTTTGAAGATTTTTCTCAAAAACTACTTAAAATACAAATATTTTAAATTTTTATAATCTGTGAAAAAGTTTCTTTTCAACTATCTGGAAATAATTTTAAACATAATCTAAAATTTAGTCACAAAAAATTAAAAATTTTCCATTTTTGACAGTATTAAAACATTTCTATGGGCTAAAGGAATTTAAAGGCATCATTGTAAAAATTTCATATTAAAATTGTGGTAGTTTCACCTTATCCTAGTTAAAGTTACGGCCTCGGGGCGATTTTATTTTGCTGCCAAATAATAATGGGCCAAAAAGCAAACCACACTCGAATGCTGGTAAAGCATGGAGTGGAATTTTCGGACTGTTATAAGGTGTCAACTTGGCGACTCTTTGTGAAAAGGGATGATAAATCGCCAACTTCGTGCAAATTTTGGCAACAGCACAGATTTTTTCATCAAGTTGGATTTTCTCTAATAATCTCTCTATTCACTAATTGAAGATGAACATCTGAAATGGTTGGCATCTCTGAACCTGCTTGCATATTATGTTGGGATCGGTGCTGACTTCCTTATACTTGGATTATGGCACCTTATATGCTAATAAATATCTGATTCTTTTTTTTGGAATTATAAATATAAAATAAAATGGGTGAATCCATTTAAATTCAGGCAATAAAAATAAAATGTTCGCCTCACTGCCTTTGATTTTTAAAAAATTTAGTCTGGTGGTCAGTGGCATATGTTAAACTATGCCATGTTTATTTTTTGCAAAATAATTTTTTTCATGGAAATAAGACCCATTAAAGGACAGTAAAAAATATTGAATTTTACTTTTCAAGAATGTCGCATAGGACTTAAAATTTCACTATACTTAAACTATTAGAGATAAACTTGTTTTTGCTAGTGATACTTAAATGTACTGATTATAATAAGAAAAATATCTTTTAAAATTAGATTAGTTTTTAACAATTTGGCATGGAACTTGCTGAAGTTTGGTTAAGATTTTATAAAAAAATAGCCATCTTTAAAATTTTTGAAACTTTTTGTATAAGTTTATTAGAATGTTGTTAATGTAGTACCCTATAAAGCTAATGCAGTTTTGAGACCTTCAACGTAAGAAAGATATCGAAATTTCAACCACTAACGAGCGCTCAACGAGAGGGGTCAATGGTATTCCTCCACTAGTAAGCGCTTGAATCTCCCAACCAAGCACCTTTTTCAATGCAAAATTTTAACATGATTCATTATTTCTATACATATTTCAATAAAATGTATGGAACTAAGATTTTTGATGATCCTGTAATTCTACTGTTGATAGTTTTAAAAAAGAAATAAGCCAAACTAATTATTTACAGTGGAACTTATTAATTAACTTCTAATTATTAACAGCAGAAATATTTGGGCTGCATATTCCTTCAGGATTTTGTTAGTATTAAAATTTTTATTAACTAATAACTTGGTAATAACTTGCACACTTGGTTTCACTTGTACCTGCTGCAACAAATTATAAAATAAAGTTACAAGATATACTATTCTGAGGGCTCTAGAAGTGTTGATTATTTATAGTCTACAAACAGCTGCTATTTATCCACCCATGGGGAAGATTATTTATATAGTGAAAGAGTAGCTTTTTAACATTTAGACAACGGGAGGTACAACAGTCGTACTGTATTTGGGTAGCAGAATAAAAGCGCCATAGTGTGAAGGTTACTATACTAATCATCATTAGCTTTGTCTGATTACAGCTTATTCCCGTATATTTGAAATCGTTTAGTATATAATACTCATTTACTCTTAATTCATTCTTGGATGTGGGTATAATTCTGGGAATTTTTGTGAAATTAATCTCTCAAACAAATCTATATAAGTAAAAAGCAATTTCATAGTTTCAGAAGAGACAAATTTAATGTCTTTTTATGGAGGAAGGCACATGAAAATTTTCCTGCAACATCAAAAAATAGTTTTTAAATAACTAACAAGTTCACTCTTGTTGAAAGTTTTACAATGGTGCGTTCATATGACAAAGTCGGCCTCTCGTCATACACAAAAATCCGATCTCCTAGTATTGTGACATGAGAGTGCAACTTTTCAAGAGTCGAGGATGATTGAAAATAAGTTTATTTACTTATGAAGCTGTATTTAGTTATGAATTTTGCATTTGTGAAGTTCAACTTTGAAATAGTCATTTATTGAAGTATCCGTTAAAAGTTTTTTCGAGTTTTATGTGGCAGAGAGGACCGATTAAACACTTTCGCCGAATTTAACAAATCTATCAATTTATTTTAATTAATATTTTATTTAACATAATTAATATTCAAATTAGCAACTTTTCTTATTGTTTTAAGCAAATAAAAATTTATATCATTATTTTATCTGCAATGTTAAATATATTACTGTGCTTCGCAAATTTTCCTATCTATGCAATTTTAGAACTGTTTTATGAGGATTTATATCGTATTTCGTTTTGTGCAACTAGTTTCAATACTGTTCAAATTTTTTAATACCCAGGAATTATTTTAAATATTTAGTTTATTACGCTGATCCTTTTTATCAAAACACAATTACAGTGTATTTTTTAAATTTGGTTTTGTAGTGAGATGAACATTAAAATTATGTTTGTGAAATTCTGTGTACATGTTTAATATATAATTTTGGGATGTATAATTTATTCAAATTAAGTAAATATTATTCAAATTAATTGGTTAATGTTAAATAAAAAAGTATTTCTAAGCAAATACAGAGCTACGCTATGAAAGCGTAGTTCCCACTGGTTGAAAAGGAATCCCTATTTAATTTAGGGATTTCCAAAACCTTTTCGTCCTTTTATAGGGAATTTGACTTGCGCTTATGGACTTTTCCTACTTCAAAAGGGAATTTGACAGTATTTTATTATTTTCAGATCGTGTCAGGTTTTCCTATCAGGGTCATTACACAAAATAATTTATTTAAGCTGCTTAACTATTCAACAACTGCAAAAAGTGCTCACATACTCTGATAGCATATTTATATAGGAACTTAGAAAAAAATAAGATTTTTAAAAGATGGCTTTTTTGAGAAAAATGAATTTAAAATTCATGAAATTGAAAAATTCATATTTCCAATACTATTTAAGTACCACTAATGAAATTAGTATCAATAGTTGCTCTAAAGTCTTGCAATTGTTTTGAAAAAAAATTGGATTATCTTAAATACTTTACGAGATATGCGATTTTTAACTAGGTGATGTACACTAAGAAAAATACATTTTAATTTGTGACGTCACTTTCACAGCCCTGTATCTCGAAGAATTTTTTTTCGAGATTTTAAAAAATATGTTGATTCAAGGTGGCCCAAAATGTACCTGTATGCAAAGTATAATTCGATTTGAAGATGGTGAGGCAAACAGCCTTTCCTGGATTTGAATGGATTCACCCAAATAATAAAAACTTTTCAGTCAACAATTAAACATTTCTCTTAACTTTTGGAATGAAGTCCATTTGAAAATAGCTGTAATGACTTAGTTAAGAGACAATCAACTTCATGCAAGTGACTATTAAGACCTACATACCCTAAAATTGTCATGTAATGAGTAGATAAATAACTATTGATACACAAATTATTACTTACCATTGGATACTATCCTTCTAAAATAATTTATCAAGCATTTCAACTTTCCTAAATTTGATGACAACCTTTGTTTTGCGTGCATACAACCTGTAAAAAGCCTAATGACAATATTTTTTATTAAACCAATAAGATGAAAATAAGTGAATGAATAATTATTAATATCTTGAAATAAATATTCTTAACTCAACATTTTTAAAAATGATAAATGGAATGATTTGTCGTATAATGAATTGAAGATTTAGGGCTGGAAATTGTAGAATCTTAGGTAAAGAATAACTGACCGATAAATCTTGGTCTAAAAAATTAATACTTGCTCTCTTTCAACATTTCAGGAGATTCATACAAAGATGTTTCCCGAAAAGTATTACAGGGCAATTGGAATTACTAATTGCAAATTTATAATTCCAATCCCAAAAGTAATATTTAAAAGTAATCACTTTTAATCTGTTTTGAATAGCAAGATTTAAAAGTAAAAAAAAAATCTGTATCAGTTTTGTTCGAACTCACTTAGATTAACAAGATATTTTATACATTGGACATAAAGTTTTTTAAAAATATACAACATAATGTTTTATAAAGTTTAGATTGAAAAGGTTGATTTCTAGGACACAAGGGCCATATCTGGCCAAGCTGCACCAAACAACATCAAGTAAATGGATATACACAGAGAAAGTTTTACTGACACACAAGAAATAAGGCAGGGCAGAATTGGAACCAGATAGGAATCTAACTGACATCGCCTACAACTCTCAGGTTGTTAGCACAGTGGGCAGACTCAAAAAGCTATGACAACCCAGTAAGTTTGATAAATAAACAAATCAGACATTGGAATGCATACAACAGTAGGTACAAAATGAATCTCGAAAGGTAAAAATGGACTTCCAAATAACATTCCTTTTCATCTAAGTTAGTTTGACAGCAAATACTACTAAATAACTAAAATATTAATAAAACACAAACATTTAAAAATATATTTACCTGTTGAAATTTATATCAGGATAACTGGAATATTCACTGTTCCACCTATTCTTAGTGTTTCTAGAGATATAATTTCTCCGAGGAAAGGTGCAGAAAAAGGCATTCAGAAGCAAACATCCAATTTGTTTCTGAGACATAGTGATGTAATGATCTTTATCTTTCTTTAGTAGTGGTATGGGCTACTTGAAGAAAATAATGCCGATTACTCCTTTTAATTTTTTTAAAAATTGGGTAAAAGCAAGATCCTTACCCTTTAACATAAAAAAATCAAGTATTTTTCAAGAAAAAATTTTGAATTATCTCATTTGTTAATGCAATTTAGTAAAACAGTACTAAATAAAATTGACATATGGAAGAACAATCAAATTATAATGTAAAATTATATTTAAATCAATAATCCAATACCTTAAAGAAATCATACAAGTTTGCTTTAAAATCACTACATATCTATTATTTCATAAACAAGAGAAGATTAAAAAATATTTGAGGCAATGGTGATCCAATCAAGTTGAAATCACCAATTTAGCTCAAAAAATGGTCTTGTTACAAAATCATAAAAATAATGACATATCATTTTTCTGGTTCATTAAATAATAAAAGGATGCTTGTTTAGCATGCTATAAAAATTTCAAGTAGATCAATCAAATAGCTTTAAAGATATACTAACCCCTTGCAAAAAAGCTGTTCCGAAAATGTGTTTAAAGTTTCAGTACAGTTACCGGAAGCATATTCAGTACTTATAGTATTTTCCTGCTAATCTGCCATGCCAGTACTGTAGATATCTGACTCTTGATAACAAATCATTGTATACATCTTTATGAAGTGGCACTCACTCCAAATTCTACATCTGCTTGCTGAGTCTGTTAATGGCCTACAACTGGGCCAATTTTTGCGAATTTCAATTTTCAATTGTTATTGTTGCAAAGCATTATTGTTGTGCCTCCCAAAGTGGGTGTACCCCACAGTTTGAGATCTGCTGCACTAAACATTTTCCAATTTGCTACACTATAATTTAGAAACTGAAGCCATTACACAGTAAAAGCGAGATAAAATTGGATAATGGTGGTGGCCACCTACTTAATTCATGCAATTAATTTAACAGATGAAATTTAAAAACTAAAAGAGAACCATGTTTTTTCGCTATCTCTTTAGGATTGTTTTGGGTAGTTTTAATTACAATGGGACAGCTAATTTATCAAGCAGCACCTGCCAACCTCAAAGAGAAAACCTGGAAGATTTGTATGACATAAAAATCAACATGCAGCTGTCAGAAATAAAAAAATGTCTAAAAAATTCTAAGTGACAATTGGTGTCACTTGAAAATTTTCCCCAAATGAAAAGTCCAGACATTTTTTTCTGTTCAGCAGTGCTTCTCTAAAAGGCATCAGGAAAAGCTGGCATGTATGTACAGTGGACTCCCACTTAACTGGCCACTTTGGGACCGGACCCAGACTGGATAACGATTTGGCCGGTTAAACCGTTGTTCCCTTAATAGCATTAAAATACACTCCTGAAATCGTTTTTATTAGAATAAAACTAAGTATATAGCCTACTTTATTATAATATGATATGTATAATTAAGAAAACTTAACCTGCAAGAACTTCCTTTGTTGGTAAAAACTAAACACATGTTACTGTAGGCTACTGTATTTACAGTACTAATTGGTCAGTGGTGGCCGGTTAAGAGGGAGTCCACTGTAATACCATTCCTTTATGGATTGCCATGACGTGGCACCAAATGCCAAATTTGGCATCATTTGAAAATTTCTCAAAGAAAAGAAAAATTCAGAACTGGAAAAAGTAGTTTCTGGAAAATTTGGAAGAGTTGGCAGTTATGCTACAGATATTGGGTAGTAGTTGGGGGTAAGATCAACAAATAAGTAAAATGTATTCCTTACCTGAGTGCATATGTTTGGTAAATTCAGGGCTGTGTCTATCATTCTTGACAGGACATTGTCAAAGAAGTGAGCTCGCTCACTGTTTGATAAGCACTAGATGAAAAATAACATTTGTAATTGAATATTAGGCTAAATACTTTTTAAGAATATATTGTCAGATTACAAGTGAAACATGCCAAGTTATCAAACATAGTTCTGAGAGAACAAATTCTGCTCACTAGACCATACTCACTTAGTGTTTCTCAGGAATTTAATCTTCATGCAAAGAAAAAATTTCTTTAGTGGACTTCACCAGTCTAGAGATCAATACATCCCGATCTACAAAAGCTAAAAAATTCATACCTTGGCAATTTCACTTGTAAACCAATGATATACTTTTAAATGAAAACAACTTATCCAAGTAATGTATAAATACTAAAAGAGAAATATTGAAATGAATGCCACTACATCAAACTTTTTGTCAACTTTCTCTTAAAAGATAAATATGTGCTTAGTACCAAGTAAAAAACAATATAAAGAATTTTGTAATGATTTAAAATTATCGTCACTAGGCAAATCTTTATGAACTAATTTAAAAATAGCATAAAATTGTCAAGCTGTATAAAAACAGAAATTCAGGTCAAATGATACTCACAAAATAATTTTAGAAAAATTAAACTTATTAACTTATATCCTAAAAAGCTTATACATCTATAAAAAACATGTTTTGAATTCTCCTTCAAACTACTAAGACTCAGACTATACCAAAAAGTCATAAATTGAACAGGACAAAATCTAGAGCAAAAAAAGATTTACTGAAAGTACTCTTCGAGAGGAATTTTCTATCAAACCAAATGTAAGAGGTGGTACCGCTTCTGTGACAATACATGTTTCATGTAAGTATTCTGAACGTGATGTCATTAAGCTAGTTTCTCGAATATGATTTGAGCACTTAACCAATACAAATTCCCAAGAATAAATTTAGATTAATTTTGGGTAGTGGATGTAAAATCTTCTTTTTCTATCTGATTTGTTTGCACTGAAAATCCCTCATAGGAAATTTTGGATTCAAAGTTTAATATTAAGAAATTCAACATATAAAGTAAATTTTATAAGTATAAATTAAAACACTTACTGTATTAAAAAAGGTATGTAATCCACTAAAATTCCATTTCCCTTTATATTGTGAGTTGTAAACCATAATTGCTTCCTAGAAATAAATTGTATTGCAATTTGAATCAATAGAATCATAAACAATAAAGATTGAATAACTATTTTAATAAGCAGTCAAAAGGTGTAAGATTTCTGGCATACCCAGCATTGATGCTTGCATAAGAGAAAAATAAGTTCAAATGATTTAAAGATGCAATTGATTAAACGCAGCATTAAATTGATGCTAAAACAGTTTCATTACCTAACATTACATTTTAATGTTAAACTAGGGGTGTTAGATGTTAAGGAATAATTTTTAGCTTCTTTCGGAACATGTATTTTGTCAAATTGGTTCAGCTTTAAAACATTTTGGAGCAGATACATGAAAAGTTTCATTACAATAATTTTGCTGATATACAATTCTTCATCCACTAGTAGGACCCTACTAGCTAATAATAGTGATTTTCAAGAAAAAGTTGCAAACTGAATATTTTCAAAACTTCCTAAAATAATACTTGGAGACGTTTTTGCTATGAAAAGTTGTCACAATTGCATTGATGTTCAGATCATTCAAGTTTTGTTCATCAGAAATCAATTGATCAAGGTGCACTGTCTTCTCATGTGGGAGCTGCACTATACAAATGTCTTCCTCCAAAAATATAGTGCTTTTGTAATGATGTTAAAATATTGCTTTTAATTGTGTAAACTATACAATACACTAAAAACATGAAAATACTAAAAACAGCAATAAAAAAGTGAATATAATTTGATTGGAACTAAAACATTACTGTTTTTGCAATTACATTAGAAATATTTTTATTGCAACTGAGATTCGAAACAAATATTGCTGTTTTAGTATTGAAATCTCTTAAGTCCTGAAATAATTTTTTTAGGAGCGATGAAAACTAGATACCAAATTTGTAAACTGAGATTTATTCAATATATAAACATTTTTAACATAAAATATTTCAGAAACAGCACACTTTATTAATTTTAATACAAATAATAGTTTAAATTGTAATAACATTTTAGAAATCAGTATTAAGTAGTTAAAAAATATAACATTTTAGACAGTTATGAGATAAAACTTTTTCAACAGAAGTCTTTATAACTGATGTAGACTTAAGAGCTTTTTAAACAAGTTTAGTAAGAATATTTGAAACCAAATATATAATGTTAAAAACTCATAAACCAAAAAAATTGAACTTAGGAGGTTTTGATAGTGCAATAAAAGTATGTAAAAGTATAATTACTTCTAAATCTTCAGATGTATATATTCTTCTTCTTAAACTCTGACATATTAAATCCCATCTACTTCTAATCTGTTTTTCTCCATACTGTGTAACAATAAATAAAGTTATTTTTACCAAATCATGATTAGAAATTCTAAATGTTATTAAGTACAACATATATAAGACAGAAAAACACAATAAAACGCACATGGTATAATTACAAAAAAAATATTCTTATTAGATCATAACTTTATCCAAAATTTCACTACATTTTATTTTGTCATTTTTGAAACATAACACAAAAATATTTACCATATCTTCAACAGGAAATCTATTTTCTGGAGAGCAAGGCATTCGAACATGGTCTGAATCCCATTTATCTCGATAGGAACTTGGATATGGTCGAGGAGCATCGCCTGGACGAATGTGGGGCTGAGTTAAGAGAGGATTTCTTGTAAATCTAACATAGCAATCAAAATCAAATAACTATAACAAAATCCAATAATTTTATTGTTTTTGATGACAAGATATTTACAAAATTGGCATTACAATAGGTTGGTCGTTTTTAGGTTTTAAGGCGCAAGGGCCATATTTGGTCAAGACGTGGCAAACACATTAACATCAAATAAAAAATGTTGTGAAAGGGGAAAAAGAGGAATTGGGAATAAAATGGTGTGATGAAAGTAGAAAAAGATTGCTTGGGTATCCTGAGAGCATGACACTCGTGTTTACTAAAGACAGTAAACCCAATGGGAAAAGAATAGATCACTAGAGTATCTCGGGTTCGTGAAGCTCATACACAACTAAAGGAAATGTGCCTCCAGGCATAACACTAAGGGAATACAATTGAAATATTTGCAAGCAAATTTCTTTATGCAGCAGTTTTTATAATTTAGAAGAACTATGATCACTTTTGGATTATAAAGTCCTAGTTTTAGATGATTATGAGAAAAAATTCACAAAAGAATTTAAAATAAAAATTTTGATTTTTAATTCATTACTGATATTCATGTGTTTCATTAAGAATTTGAATTTAAATTGATGCAATCAGAACAATTGAGATTAAATGCTGCTCAGTGGAAAGTTGAAGCATAAACATGAAGGTTTTAATCAATACAATTTTGCCTTTAAAGAACTTTTTATCTTATTAACACGTCTAAACCTGAATTTTTACGGTACGAAACTATTTATTACTTAACATATTGATCCTACATTGTATTATCTTACAAATATGCTCTGCTAGCTCTACATTCAATTGATACAAAGTAAACACTAGGTTATGTTCTTCTCAAGGGATTTTTAACTGATCTGCACTCAAGATTTTAGAACTGCTAAAAGAATTTATTTGTTAAAAATTCTGAAAAATAAAAGGCAAGAAATGATATGACAATAAAAAATTTAAATCACTTCAAACTGTTTACTGTGCCACAATCCCAAGGTCACCAATTGGTTTAAAATTATTATAGTTGTGTAACTAAATAATATAAACTTATTTTAATAATTTTTCACTAATTCAAAAATGATATGATAAACAATACTTTTCTGAAATCAAACTATAAAGAATTGAAATTTTACCGAAAACATAATGGAATGGTTTTCCAATGGCTCCAGTTTTGGTAAGGGAATGCTACAATCAGGTGTTCTGTTCAAGAATGTCAGTGAAACCTTTATAAAAATAATAAATAAATACATTACAGTAAGAAATCAAGAAGTTTTAAGGAACTATTACAAATAATTCATTGTCTGAATATCAAAAATTATCTTAATCTAATCTATTAACTATTGAATAAACCTATTAAATCAACCAACATATAAAGGAAACATTTAAACAAATACACAAATGAAGTTTTATGATGCAAAACAAACATCCACTAAAAATCAGTTTAAACATTTTGTAGAAGCAAAATACAAGCAAGATTATAGAGCACTCCTATAATTATCTTCACAGAAAAGTGAAGAAAATGTGGTGATTACAGACAAAAATATAGAAAATACACAGGCAAAAATATCAATAAACAGCAAATATTTCAATACACAGCAAATATTTCAGAGAAAAATATAATTTTGAACATACCGCATCATCATCATCATCTACTTCTGAATCTACTTCAGTATCATATTCCCTAAAACGAAACAAAAATGATGGAAAAACCTAAATTTGGGTAATAGCACAAAATGAAACAAATTTTATGTAGAGCTGCTAAACTGATTTATTAAATGATATATTATTTTCTGCTGCTGTTAAACCAATTTATTAAACGATGATATAGTGCAAAACCATTCAGATGTATCACAAAAATTAATTAAAAAGATAAATTATGCCTTTTTTAACATTTTATGCTGAACTGAAAATTAATATTGAGTTTTTTCCTGCAAACTTTATTATTTGCCACATACGTTGTGTGAAAATATTTATTAAATTTCTAAGAATTTATAAAGACAAGATTTCTATTTAAAAAAAACTCTTTAGAAAGTGCAGGGTTATGAAATTTTAAAATTGGGTAAAAGAATCTTTGTAAAAATTATTAATTTTATGAATCCTTGCTGGTTAAATATATTTGATCAAGTGCTCATAAACATGTTTGGTAGGTAATTAATTAACATCATAACAGGCTTTAATAAACATGTTTGGAACTTATTCATAATAAGGCACAACCATAATGAAAAGAGATTATGCTCTTCCTACATAATATATATGGTAATGGATGATTTAGTTTCCTTACTTTAGGCAAGTTCCTACTGAACTTTAGCGAGATGGATTACTCCATTTAATGTTTAGTGACCTTTGTAGAATCTTACATTTAGTCTTGAATAAAGAGAATGGCAGTTTACATAAGTGGGTCTAACACAACTTATGGAGGGGAACTGTTTCATGTTGGAAGTCCTCAGTAATTTGGCTGTAATCAAATAATTCAAGAAACTCCTATTAGATACATTTAAAAATAAAAATTATTTTGTAAAAATCTAACAACTATATACTTAATTTCAAAAAATGAAAACTAGTTATGAATTTTCAAGTTAACTAATCTTTTAACGACTTTATTGGAAATATTTGATTGCCAGATGGAGGTCCACAGTTTCAGTCAATCCTCTAGATGGGTATCCGTCATTTGTGACCTTAAGAGCACCCTGATTTGGGTTAGATAGGAGGATGTAGATTCACAGCAATTAGTAGTTGAAAAGCAAGAAAGCATTTTTTAGCCATATTGCTGAAAGTGTGGGTGTTAAACTTAGTACTTTTTAATTTGGATTCAGTTGAAAGGCCACACTTAAGGACCTCGAATGCCACAGGTTCCCTACCCTTGGTCTAGCACTAAGCCAGAAAAGAAAATGTTGGCAGGGTTTTCTCATTAACAAACCTAGAAGGTTGTCAACCCGGAGTGAAAGGGACTTTCTTACAAAGAGACATGCCAAAGTCTCTTCTCATGATGGTCAGACTTTATTAGTGATTGTAACACTGATTAGTATTATTCTGTTTTAAATGTCTTGATAGTTAATTTATGTCCCAGACTACGTAACAATCCGAATTGAGTAGCCTGACGAACAAAACAGATATGTTCCTTCATGGTAGTGTTCCTTTCACCTACCTAGCCCACCTTTTGAGTCTACTATTTACTAGTGCTGGTCTGTAATTTTGATAAGACTATTAGTGTTATTGTAAAATAACAGCTAGCAACTGTTATTGAAAATATTAACAGTTACCTATCAATGTTATTTAGAAAGCAGTGAAGCAATAAAAATCGACTTAAATATGAAATTTAAAAATGTCATAAAAATAACAAGTTGTATAAAATTTTTTACTCTTTACTTAATGGTCAATTTAAATAGCTGATATCTTTACAAAACCCTTAATATCAATTTCAAAAGCTTATAATAATTGTTAAATTTAGTTAACTTAGTATTAGTAGCTAACTGAAACAAAGCTGTTAATAATAACTGTTATTGTTAATTAGGAATAACTTTTAAGACTGTTATCGTAAAATAACAGTTTTGTCCATCTCTATTTACAGGATTTGATACTTGACTCAGATTTTGAGCAGCATTTGATGCTTGAGCGATTTAAAATTGATAAAATGCAGGAACAAGGTCAATGTCTAGATGTAAATATGCAGGCTAATAAATGTCTTGTTGCCTTTTGAGATTAAGATCTGTCTTTCATACGACCCACAACAGATACAACATAAATATTACAATAAACATAATTCAGATTCCAATGCAGCTTCTTACGCATCATTCATTACAGTTCACCATAGAAATTTATAGATCATTTGGGTCCTTACATACACACGGGGGACAAACCTTTCAAGATATAAACATTCACCATAATAAAAGTAAAAAATAATTAAGTAATTATAAATTTCAGATATATAATTTAGTTTTAAGAACAAAACAAGAAAAATGATTTTTAATATTGTGAGGCTAACATTAGTGTTACATGTAAACATTAACATTTAAAGAAACGATATTTTACAGATGCAAAAGTTAGACAGCAAGAAAGAAAATACTTACTCAACAAACAGTGTGCCTGAATCAGATGGACATGACTCAGAATCAATTACAATATTTTGATCACTTTCTTGGCTTGAGCACTGCTCGACTATTGGGGAATCAGGGAAAAGTTCAGGTGAGCTTTCGAACAGCCTTTCTAAACAGCTCTCTTCAGAATCTGGAATTTCCATCTTTTCAGATGGGAGTGTAGAAGTTCCGGCATGGGCCTCAGCTTTGTCAGTACTATCAAAAACTGAAATACCAATTTGTAATTGTGTAATTCTCAAAATAAAAACATTTCAATATTTATTTTTGTCTGATGCGAATCAATGAATATAATGCAATACTATAGCTAAATGCAGTGGTGTAGCTGGAGGAGGGCTCTGTGGTCCCCTTTCTAAGTATTCCGATCTTTAAAATATCTATTAAAATGCAAGATATATTTTTGTATTAATCAAATAAAATAAGTTATTTATTCTTAAAATAATTATTATATTGTAACGGCGGCTAGAGAAACGATCACCACGCCAGCGTGGGAAAATGAAAAATCTTGTTGACTCAGGTGTCGAGAGGAAAAGCCCACACTCCATAACGACCACCCGAAAACATCTTAATGATTTCTTAACGACAGCCAGCCAGCAGGGATCGGAAATCGCTGTGGTTTCAAAACAAAGGGCAGGCGCCTTTTTGTCGCTCTCTTCGACATTTCGAGACCAAGAAGATTGATATAAATGATGATGAGTTTCCGACAGGGTTTGATGGACCCTTTCAAGTCCGCCGAAGTCTGTCGTAAAAGTTGAGGGGAAAGACCAACGTGAGACAGCCAATCAAGAACGTGAGAAATCTTCAACACCCAATCCAGCACCGACTAAAAGGCGGACCAGAAACGGAAAGGAGGAGTCGATAAGCACCCAACATATAGAGAGTTTTTGGAGAGACGGAGACAGAGAGAGATCACGAGAGGAAAGACGAGAGGAGAGACGGAGACAGAGGATCACAGAGGATCAGAGAGCTTGGAGAGACGGTCAGCAGAGACCGTTGTTGGAGCTTGAAGTGAATATCCTTTCACTGTTGTGCATTTATCCCACCTTGGGATCCTATACTCGCCGGAGTATTTTAGTGAGAAAGGCTCGACCGTAGCCGTAAAGGAGAACCCTCCTAGAGATCCGTGTAACTGCTCATCCTAGTAGTGATCCTGTCCGGAAAGACTGAGATTTCCTGCCTTGGAACTCTGTACTCTTTCGAGTAATTTTGTGTTGAGAATAGGCTCACCCGTAGCCGTGCGTTAGACTTCCCCGAGCGAAATTGTGAGGCTCGCCAGCAGCCCTAAGCGCCTCGATAGAACTTTGGACCTTCCAAGGAACTAATATTAATGAACTTTACATTCATTTTCCGACTTTTTGTACAAATTGTAAAATAAATCAATTTAGTCCAGAATCGGATATTTTCAATGGTAACTAGTCTAGCTACCCGTGAATCAAGACGTTACAGACTAGTTAACTTTCTGGTGGCAGCGGAAGAGATCGACACCCAGTCGTGAAGAAGTAACGGAAGCGATCGACACCCAGTCGTAAAGCAGTAGCGGAAGCGATCGACACCCAGTCCTGAAGTAGCGGAACCGACCGACGCCCAGTCCTGAAGTAGCGGAACCGATTGACTTCGTTCGACATCCAGTTCTGAAGGAGCATCGAACCGACCGACATCCAGTCCCGGAGAAGTAGCGACTTCGTTCGACATCCAGTTCTGAAGGAGTATCGAACCGACCGACATCCAGTCCCGGAGAAGTAGCGACTTCGTTCGACATCCAGTCCCGGAGAAAAGGACGCCTGGTCCGAAATACAGTTACGGAAGACGCCGAGTCCCGAAAAAGAAATAGAAGACCAAGTTTTGTGTGGAAAGTGACCGACCAATAACCCTGATCTGAAGTAGATGAAAGTGACGAGATCCTGTGCAGCACGACAGCAGGTAAGGCTTGATTTTACTTTAGAGGCAAAAATTGTAGTAAATTAATGTGCTAGGAATTTAAAATTGTCTTAATGAAATTATATTGTATGTGTAATTGAGTGGTTGCAACATTTAGCAAAATGCTTGATTTGAAAAATTTAGAAAACTATTGTGTTATCAATTCAGGAAGAACTTTCCTTTGAAATTAGAGTAAAAGTCATTTATTGAAATTAAGTACTGTTGTAATCTAAAAGTTATCGAAGTATTCTGTGTAGAGTTACGCTTAGTATATTTTGTGAAATTTGAGTTAAGATTGTTTTGAAATTTAAGGTACATTGTTTTATAGTGTTGCATTGTGTTTTAAGTATTGGTCACATATATTAGTATATTATTGTGTGTATAATTGTGTGTAAAGGACAGGAGAATTTTAAAATGGCATTTTTAGCAAGGCAACGTAAGGCAGATTTGCAGAAACTCGCTTATGAGTTAGGTATCGACCTAGGACCTAATGATAGGGTGTTAGATATAACCACAAAGATATCAGAGCATCCACAATACGACGAAGAATGGGTGAAGGCTCAGTTGCAGGTTATAGTAGAGGAACGGGAGATGAGACAGGAACGGGAGATAGCCGAGAGAAATGCTAGGGAGGCGGAAGAGCGAGAAGAGCGAATTCGAATGTTCGAGTTAGAAAAACTCAGAATTACGCAAGCTGCTGAAACAAATAGCTTAGGTTCGTCACAAACGGATAATTCTAGACCAACGAAAAACTTGAAATCCGTAATGCAGAAATTTGACCCAGAAAAAGGAGACATGGCCCTATTTCTCACCTTGTTTGAAAGACAGGCGAAAAAGATTGGAATAGATGAGGTTGATTGGGTGACTCACCTTCTTTACCTACTCCCGATGGATATTGCAGAAATTATCATGAGAGAGCCCCCTGAAAAATCAGAAGATTACGATCATGTTAAGAGTACCCTCCTAAATAGATTTAAATTAAATCCGGAAACATTCCGAACCAAATTTACACAGCATCAGAGACGATCAGGAGCGCCCTGGAAAGATCTAATATTTGAATTAAGAAGTTACTTAGAGGGATGGCTAGATGGAGTCGGAGTGGAAAGTTTTGAGGACCTCAAAAACCTAATGCTAACGGATCAAATAAAAAGGAGAGTTTCTCCTGAGATTAAGGAGCATTTCATAGATCAGTGGGCAGCCATAGTAGACCCCGAAGAATTAGTATCTAAATTAGACCAATATGAAGCCGCTAGACGCACTGTTAGAAGACCTCTCACAGCTAAGTTCCCAGATAAGCCCAAACCTGAAAACAAACCTGCAGTAGTGAGGAAATTTGAGCCAGAAAAGAGCGAACGCTCGAATTGGAGGAACCCAAATCCTAATGAGCAAAAGTGGAGGAAGCGAGAATTTGAACGGCGAACAGCGCCGGCGTGTTACATATGCCATTCGACGGATCATCTGAGACCGCAATGCCCTGAATTAAGGAGAAACCCGAATCACGAACGCGTGAATCATTTAAAAATGGAGGAGAATTTCGCACCTTCGTTTGCCCCTTATCTGAGTGAGGCTAAAGTTAATGGGATAAATACCGTGATATTGAGAGATAGTGGAACCAGTTTGGACGTAGCTCCCAACCACTTAGTAAGACCAGATGATTACACCGGAGAAACAGTTTGGTTGAAACAGGCTCTGGAAAATCATTTCCGATGTTTACCGATAGCAACAATTAGTTTAGAAAGTGAAAAATTCGGCAAGATAATCACTAAAGCAGCGGTAGTGGATAAAACGGTAGAATTGAACCATTATCTCCTGGGAAACTCGACCCAAGAATTGCTCGAGGAGGCAAGGAAAAACCCACATTTAGTTAATGCTGTCGTTACGCGTAGTCAAAACAGGGGAAACAAAAGATCAGGGAGTTTGGAGAAACTCAAAACCCCCAACTGCGTTAGCGAAAAACCACCTCTTCAATCGAATAGCCAGGAGCGCGAGGTTCCGATTCATCTACCCCCTGCTGAAAAGCATACAATTGCCCTTTTGAAAGTAACCCCCGAGGAGTTTTCCAACGCACAAAAGGAATGCTCTGAATTGAGTACGCTGTGGAAAAAAATGGAAGAAAAGCGAACTCAGGAATATAGGGTGGATAAAAATTTGTTGTTTAGGATAACCGCAGATC
The DNA here is from genome assembly GCA_933210815.1 of Meta bourneti. NCBI lineage: Eukaryota > Metazoa > Arthropoda > Arachnida > Araneae > Tetragnathidae > Meta > Meta bourneti. The sequence goes on from OW119928.1 coordinate 67,651,328, forward strand.
ACCGAGGTGAGGAAAGGAAACAATTAGTCATTCCCGCAAGAATGAGGGATGAAATTCTAAGGTTATGCCACGAAGAAGTAGCCGCACATTTAGGCTCGACAAAAACCAAAGATAAACTATTGAGATATTATTTTTGGCCGAACTGCATTAAGGATGCTGAAGAATACGTAAGAACATGTGACCCGTGCCAGAGAGTGGGAAAACCAAGGGAGAAGAAGAAAGCCCCATTAAAATTAGTGCCGGTGATTAAAGAGATCTTCTCGAAAATTAATGTAGATACAGTAGGACCCCTTCCTTATTCAAGTAAGGATAATAGATATCTAGTAACTGCTATCTGCATGGCCTCAAAATATCCTGAAGCGATACCCGTTCGCGACATCAGTTCAGAATCGATAGTGGAGTCCCTCATGATTATATTTAGTAGATTGGGATTTCCCAGAGAAATACAGTGTGACTTAGGCACTTGTTTCACGAGCAATTTGACCACCACGTTTTTTGAAAAATTTGGCATTAAGGTTACACACAGCTCTGTAAGACACCCACAAAGTAACCCAGTAGAGAGGTGGCACAGATCCGTAAAAAGATTATTGAAAGTTTTGTGTTTGGAATCGGGATTAGATTGGGAGAAAAATCTACCCGCAGCTCTCTTAGCATTAAGAACGGTGACTCATGAGTCCACAAATTTTAGCCCCGCTGAACTCGTGCACGGAAAGAATCTTCGAACCCCCGAAACCTTACTTTTCGAACATTGGGTAGAACCGGAGGAAGAAGAAAATGTCGTGACCGAGTACGTGTTCGAATTAATTAACAGGTTGAAGCATTGTCAGGAATTGGCCTATGAACGAGTTTCAGACATGCAACATAAAAGGAAAACCTGGTACGATAAAGATGCCGTTCGTAGAATTTTTAAAAAGGGAGATAAGGTGTTAGTCGTAGCGTCATCCAAACCAAACAAATTATCTGTTAGTTGGATAGGCCCTGGAGTGATCGAGAGTCAACTCTCAGATACTAACTACATAGTTAAGATGCCTGGTAAAACCGAAAAATCTCAGGTGTATCACGTAAATCTTCTAAAACCTTATAATAAGCGGGCGGAAGCAGTGAACTTACTGATTAGTGGAGAGAATGTCGGAACATCAGATTCTGATTTAGAGATAAATTACCTGTCGTCAAACCCCAATTTGTATGATTTCGAGGAGATAGTGAGGGATAGTGATTTAGCTGCAAAATGCAGCCCTGAACAAATCGCCCAACTCGAGACGTTATTATTGTCTCATAAGAAAATATTTTCAAATGACCCAGGTAGGACAGATTTGGTAGAACACGACCTAGAATTGATCAGTAATCAACCAGTGAGGTCAAAACCCTACAGGACGTCACCCCGACAAACGGAAATTTTAAAAACTGAAATCAAGAGGATGTTGGACCTCCAACTGATAGAGATAGGAGAGTCAGATTATACTTCTCCAATGATATTAGTGGAAGCTCAAGGCAAAGATCCAAGGCCTTGTGTAGACTACAGCAAATTAAATTCTATAATTAGAACCGAATATTTTCCCTTACCGAATATCGACGAAAGAATAGAGAAGGTATCAGCAGCAAAGTACATCACTGTCATTGATTTAACAAAAGGGTATTGGCAGATTCCGTTAAGCCCCAAGGCTCAGAGATTAGCCGCATTTGTGACTACTTTTGGAACTTACCGACCACTAGTCCTTCCTTTTGGTCTGGTAAATGCCCCTTTTTGTTTTTCCAAATTCATGTCACAACTCTTGCAAGGATGCGACGAGTTTAGTGTACCATATTTAGATGATGTAGCCATCTTTTCAAATACGTGGGAAGATCATCTAAAACACCTAGGCCTAGTTCTAAATAGAATCGCGGAGGCCAAATTAACGATCAAACCATCGAAATGTCGGTTCGCGCAAAGCAGCGTAAAATATTTGGGACACGAGGTAGGTGGAGGTCTCAGATCCCCTGCCGAAGCCAAAACAAAGGCAGTATTGGAATTTCCGGCCCCCAAAACGAAAACACAGATACGCCAATTTCTAGGCTTATGTGGATTTTATTCACGATATATTAAAAACTATGCTGTCATCGCAGAGCCTTTAACCCGCGCCTTAAAGGGAAAACATAGAAAGGAAGCGATAGAATGGACACCAGAGCATGAGCACGCATTCCAAACACTAAAAGGGAAACTCACCGAAAAACCCGTACTTTATGCCCCGGACTATAGTAGGGAATTTATCCTGCAAACCGATGCATCAGATAAAGGAATCGGGATCATTATGGCTCAACGAGGGCCACACAATAACGAACATCCGATCTTGTTCTTGAGTCGGAAATTTAGCGAGTGCGAGAAGAAGTTTAGTGCTACAGAAAAGGAATGTGCAGCTATCATTTATGCAATTAAGAAATTGCGACATTACCTAGATGGTCAAAAGTTTACAATCGAAACTGACCACAACCCTTTAGTTTGGTTGCGTACGAACGCAGGAAATAACCCTAGACTCATGAGATGGGCGTTGGCGTTGCAACCATTTGACTATACAATAGTCCACAGAGCAGGGAAAGACAATAAGCACGCTGATTGCTTAAGTCGCGTGGAATAAATAACATCTGACACTTCAAATGAAAATTTGATTGTAAATATTTAATAGTGTATAAATTGTGATCTATGTAAAATGTAAATACAAATGATGCTTGTGTTTGTAATTTAAATAATTGAATAAGATTGTAAAATGTTGGAAGGTTAAAACCATTGGTTATAGCTGCCTCTGAAGTATTGTCAAGACCTCCTGTATGTCTAACCCCTTCCTTTTAGATTTTGCTCTCTCTAACACATCGCAAAATCTCTCTATGGGGGGAGGAATTCTGTAACGGCGGCTAGAGAAACGATCACCACGCCAGCGTGGGAAAATGAAAAATCTTGTTGACTCAGGTGTCGAGAGGAAAAGCCCACACTCCATAACGACCACCCGAAAACATCTTAATGATTTCTTAACGACAGCCAGCCAGCAGGGATCGGAAATCGCTGTGGTTTCAAAACAAAGGGCAGGCGCCTTTTTGTCGCTCTCTTCGACATTTCGAGACCAAGAAGATTGATATAAATGATGATGAGTTTCCGACAGGGTTTGATGGACCCTTTCAAGTCCGCCGAAGTCTGTCGTAAAAGTTGAGGGGAAAGACCAACGTGAGACAGCCAATCAAGAACGTGAGAAATCTTCAACACCCAATCCAGCACCGACTAAAAGGCGGACCAGAAACGGAAAGGAGGAGTCGATAAGCACCCAACATATAGAGAGTTTTTGGAGAGACGGAGACAGAGAGAGATCACGAGAGGAGAGACGGAGACAGAGGATCACAGAGGATCAGAGAGCTTGGAGAGACGGTCAGCAGAGACCGTTGTTGGAGCTTGAAGTGAATATCCTTTCACTGTTGTGCATTTATCCCACCTTGGGATCCTATACTCGCCGGAGTATTTTAGTGAGAAAGGCTCGACCGTAGCCGTAAAGGAGAACCCTCCTAGAGATCCGTGTAACTGCTCATCCTAGTAGTGATCCTGTCCGGAAAGACTGAGATTTCCTGCCTTGGAACTCTGTACTCTTTCGAGTAATTTTGTGTTGAGAATAGGCTCACCCGTAGCCGTGCGTTAGACTTCCCCGAGCGAAATTGTGAGGCTCGCCAGCAGCCCTAAGCGCCTCGATAGAACTTTAGACCTTCCAAGGAACTAATATTAATGAACTTTACATTCATTTTCCGACTTTTTGTACAAATTGTAAAATAAATCAATTTAGTCCAGAATCGGATATTTTCAATGGTAACTAGTCTAGCTACCCGTGAATCAAGACGTTACAATATTAATTCATATTCATTATATAATATAATAGCTTAATGATTTAATATTAATCACGAAGTGTGAAGGCATGGTGCTGACAAAATGTATAAAAGTTTCTTCTTAAAGCATACGTTAAATTCAAAAAGTAAATAAATTTTGAATATATGTACTTCCTTATCTTTATATTTTGGATACTTGAACTGCGTTTCTTACTGAACATGCTCTCAAACTTAAACATTTAATAATAACGACATTTCCATATCCTTAGGTTTAATGATGTATCTTTTTAAAATGAAGGAAAAGTATGCGCATCCACAGATAAATTTTTTATATTCAGTATGAAAGTAGGTAGTATTCTGCTAAGAGGAATTATTTTTGCAATTTCTTTGAAATATCTTCATAAATTATCAATTTTTAATGATACTACTTCCTTATACAGATTTTTGGTACACTATATTTTTCTCGAATTATAACTTCTCTTCAGAGAAAAGTTTGAAATATTTTTTACATGTTCCGAATTTCATTCTTATAGAAAAAAAATTGGCATTTTATATATATTTCATTATAAACCCAAATGTTTTGAATAATTTTGAAAGACTGAGGAGAGGGGAGCTACGACTGCAAAAATTGAAGACAACAAAATAGGATAAGTTACTTAAATAAATTATAAAATTTAGAAGTAATACAAAATAGGTGGCATTTGGTTTGTTGGCTCTTGTAATGGAATATAGAAAATTACTTCTGGTATAAAAGGATGCATACTGATTGAAAACTTTTCGTGCTAAATTTGAAAATTTTTTGGCTCTAATTTTGGAAAATCCATAATGGTTATCGTTTTCATCTCTGATGTTGTGAATCTGGATCCTTTAACAGCCTCTTCCTGATTTGTTTCCTTAATACATTTTGACAATGAAACTCTTGATGAAGAGTTATGATCTTTTCGAACAGTAAATATGGCTGTTTGCATAAGTTTAGGGAGATGGATATTACTCAGTACATTTAAGATCTTTGCAAACTTTTTATATTACATACGATCAGCAGATTCCAAACTTATGACTGCTGTAAAAACTATTCAGGCAATTTTTAGCATCTGCAGGCCTTGCCAATAGCTGATTTGAATTAAAATAAAAAATTTTAATATTTTTAAGTGTATATTCTGACATGAATTAAAACAATTCAATTCTTAATTTAAAGCAATATTTAATTGTTGACTTAATACTAAAGCATAAATACTTTGATTTTGCCATTCTAAGAGCCCTTGGAAGTTGAGAATCTCTGAATTAAATTAAAATTTGTGGAGTCAAAAATGTTTAAATCTTAAAACTCATAATATGAACATTACATAAATACAGCAAGTATATGATGCATACATGAAACAAAGCAAAGTCGATTGCTATTCTATTTTTCAAACTAATAGTACTGTTCTGGTATAAATAATGTTAGTTTTAAATTAAAATTACATTTTATGAATAATTATAGTACTTACCAGGCTTCTTAACCTCATTCTGAGTTTTTGTTGACTCCAATCTGGAAGTGAGAAATCATAAGACACACTTTAGACAATAAGTAATCAAAAAATATTTTTTCAGCAGTTGACCATAAAACCTGAATACTATTGTACCATATATTACACCTAAAATAACACATTAAATGCACTTAAGAGATCAGAAAACAAAGAAATTGGTTGTTTCCCAAGCAGCTCATAACAGATTTTTAACATTGAAATATAGCTGAAAGTTAAACACTGCATAAACATTGAAATATTGCTGAACCTTCAAAGTTGAAGATACACATGATCTTACATATTTTATAAATATCACAATATTCATATTTCATAATGTTGAACATTTGTTGGTGGTATAAAATTGGTTGAGCATCTGACATTGAATAAACATGATGGAAAGTTGAATCTTCATTGTGGAGAATTAGTTGATGCCCAAACATTGAAGGATAATTGAATTTTTCAACAATACATAAAATTTTCAATGTTGAAGAAAAAATTTGGAAAATTATAGAGGTGGATATCTGATGAACAAATATCAAATAATGTTTCAATTTTTAATCTAGAAAATTAGTTGCGTGAAATGGTAGATATTGAATAAACATTCAAGGATGGTTGAATCTTCAAAAAGAAAATTAGTTGAATATGCTAACAGTGAAGGATAAGGAATTTTCACATGTGAAAATTCAATTGAAGGGCAAACATTAAATAAAAAAAGGATAAAAGAGAGAGATGTAGGTATTTAATTAGTGTCACACTGGAGCAACACATGCTATTGCCGACGATCGAGGATCAAATCCGAAGTAAAAAGAGAGAGCTAAATTTTCAGCTAGTAAAATTAATTGTAAGCAAATAATCCTCCTCAAATAAGTATATTGATGGATATACAATAGTGATGATGTTATTGAAAAATATTCAGGTAATATTAATTCCCTTTGCCATTTTTTTCAGTTAATATTATATTTAAACATTTGACAAAGAGCCTTGGAAAATTAGGTGAAAAACTGACAATGAGTAAACATTGGAAAATAGTTGTGTGAAAAGGGCCAACATTGAATAAACATTCAATGATGGTTGAATCTTCAATAAAGTAGGTAGGTATTTAATTAACCTCCCACTGGAGCAACAACAGGCTATTAAAGCTTCAATAAGGAAAGATTAGCAGTTTTTATTCATAATAGAATTAGGACATGTTAATACAAAACCTCATCCTTTGGCCTATTATTTGTCACCCATTGATACCAGTCAGATTCTTTGATAAGACATTTTTTAAACATAATAAAAAAACTAGTCCTCAGGACTTGCTGCAATTTTTGAAAGCGAGTTTTGCCTCCCAAAAATCAGTAAAATATGCAATACAATCAATAATATTGATAAAATTAAAAATTCCTGATTTAATGTTTCTCTAAGGTACTGAATTACTACTTAACTGCCTTCCTTACAAAGAATCCATGCCAAGCTATTTAACATTCATACTTTGTTAAACTAAACAATTTAATTTTTTGGATTTTAAGAAAATTAAATTTAGTAATTAAAATTTTTGAATGTTATAGATAATTTTGATTAGCACTGGCAAGATATTTAATAAATATAAGATGTTACAATAGTTCAAAATATTAAATCCAGGTTATGAGGTTAGAATATTTTACAATGCTTGAATTTTAAAATGTATCTGTTCTTTAATGATGCAATAAAGATATAAAATTAAGAAAATAAATATGTGCAATTATACAAAAACAAATAATTTCTATGTGCATAATAAGGAAGCTTGTCTTCTTTTTGTAAGATTAAGTTTAGGTTGGTTAGGTTTGCACTAAGGCCCTCTTTGGGCAAGCTACACTAAACACAAGACAGATAACTTAAAGTAATGGACAGACACAAGGAAAGCTTAACTGATATACAAGGAAGATATTCCACCAGGGTGAGTTACAGGAATTGAAAATGCATCTCCTTCAACTCTCAGGTTCTACCATTGTGGGGAAACCCACTGAACCAAGGGGGCAGCTCGTGCGAGATTTAGATAAATATACATAAATACACAGAACTATATTTAAATTAAAGCACACTTCTAATTCAACAAAATTTACCTTTTCTCGGCTGCAGCAGCCACTAAATTTCGAAGATTCTGTTCCATACTAGATGTCTCAGCTAAAAAGGATAAATACTTAAAATTGTAGAATATTAATGACCATGAATATCCATGATATATATAAACATATATATCATAATACAAATATAAACCGCAAATACAAATGATATATACAACTACCAATACTAAACGCAAGAGTTGAGGTTTCGTACGTTCCCTTGTATGTAATCAGCGAAGTTTCAAGTATTCGTTTAAAAATGGATTAAGAGTTATGTCACCATTTTATCAGCAGTGATAACAATTAGAGAAGGCAGCACTCTTAAACAAAAGACAACTTACTGTATGTTTTAACTTTTTTTCCCAAAGCAAAACTGTCCATAATGTTTAATTGGCGATACCGCTTTTGTTGCTCTTTACTCATTGTCGATCACGTCATCCCAGTAAAAAATGTTTAAAAAATTTAGTTTTGACAAAATTTATAAAACAAGTTAACATACAAGATTAAACGGTGAATTTTTTTGATGTGGGTTTAAATTTTTTCAGGACGAATAAGAATTTTAATCAAAATATCTTTAGATGAAACTCGCACCAAATACAAAAACCTTTACTTCAAGAAACGGACAGAATAAACCACATCTTATTTCGCAGAAACCTAATTTCTGCCCGGATTTATTTATATTTATCCTATTTTCGAAATCTCGGATTCTGTCATTCTGTTGTGAAATCTTTGTTTTTTTTGTGTGTGTTGCCAAACTTTAATCAGAAACACAATGAAAGGGAGTTTGTGATGCGTTAAAATTTTGGCATTTTATGCAACATTTTAATCAAATTCATTTCATAAAAAAATTGAGACATATTTCATTTAAATTTGATAGCTTTTTATATTAAAATGAGGTATGGTAGCTGAAAGGCTGTTTGAAAGTAATATTATAAATTTATTGAAGAGAGTTACAATCGTCTCAACTCTTCCCAGTTGCGCTAAAATCATTTTTGTTTACAACTCATTTTATCACGTGTAGTGTACTAACTATTGTAGAGTGCAAGTAAATGCTAATTGTATTGTATTTAATTTAGGGTGAAAAGTTTAATGGTTGAAATTATGGATCAATCAGAAAAGATTTCAAAACATTTGGATAAAAATCTTTTTGACTTACTATTGAAACTAACGAAAAATAAATCCAATAGTAGAATTGATGCCTGCGATGACATTTTGCGGGAATTACAGATGAAACAAGATGAGGTGAGTGATCCTCATTTGTATAGTTATTGTTTATGCATTATTCACTTTCTCAGACGAAGTTAACATATAAGTTTCAGTGGTTCAAAATGTTGCTATTAAAAAGGTCCCAAGGGTATGGTTTGCAAGTTTTACACAAGATTAAATTTTGTACAATACTTCTGTAGCAGTGAAAATGATAGTTTGAACTCAGTACTACCTTAAATCAGGGTTAGTTTTTTTCAGCATAAAGGTATTTTGACCAGGACTTCAGAATCAGGGCGAAATAGAAAAAGAAATGGCTAAATGGAAACAAATCTTATTGTAAATAATTTTTAAAGGAGAATGGTCTAACGAAACATTCATTGTCCTGGTCATCAGTCATCTGGGAACAGCTGCAGTATAGACCCCCCAATCCATTTGGCGACTTTTTTTGTCGCCAACCCTGACGTTACTTGGCGACATTTTTTAACAAACGTATTACATAAAAATGTACATAAGTTAAATATAAGTTATTCTAATCTTTTAACAGATTTCACTGTAAATGAGGGTTTCCTGTTTAAACTGGGCTTCCAGTTGTGAACTGAACCCTCAGTTGCACCCCATTCGATTTTTTTTGTAAAATGGAAAACGAAATTTCAAAGCAACCATTATAGAAACCCTGGCGTTTTTTTATGTGCAAAGAAATTGCACATTAGCCATGATAAATAATGTTAATCTTGATTATATATAAAAATACAGTTATCACAATCAATATATAAGTCTGGGTTAAATATGTCTATATATACATAGCGTAGGGACGCTGTAGGGTTGCTAGAATGGAGTGGAAAAAGTGGGGGTTACCAAAAACAACAAATCGCAATTGAAGGTTGGCGACAAAAAAAGTCGCCAAATGGATTGTGGGGGTCTCTACTGCAGCTGTTCCGCTAAAAATTGAATGAAAAGGTATATAAGTTGAAAATATGAGTTAGTTTGGGAATTAAAAATATATTGGAATTGATTTGGTATAGATTTTCACTATATCAAAGAGTTTAAATGCAATTATTTGTTCATTTTGTCACCTATTGGAGTAAATTTTTAACTTTTTGTGTGGTTGATGCAATTGATCATGAATTTTTGAAATTCATAGGCTTGAGGCCTGTTATATTTCATTTTTCTGTTGAAATTGGGGAGTTGGGGTTATGTCCCTAATTTCAACAGAAAAAGTAAGTTGTGTAATATAAGTAATAAATATAAGTAAGTTGCTTAAAATTAGATACCAGAAAAACCTTTTACTGCATAGTATTTTTGTTGAGTAAAAGGAAGGTCTGATAATCTCCACACGAATTGAGAAAAAGTGCAAAAATTAACTCCATTATAGTGGAATACTTTTGTTTATTTTTTATCTCAGAAACTTAGAGATGAATTTCTGCACTTGTCTGTCATTAAGCACTTGTGTTTAATTAAATCTAGTTTCATACTGATTAATATCGTTTAAAGTAAAAGATGAATAGCATCATTAATCAATAGATAGGCCTTAATTTTTTCAGCCACTTACATTATTCACTTTCAATTGGATATTTTGAAACAGGTTGAAAATCCTGAAGAAATGTGTAAGGACCTGGAATACTGCATTGAGAGACTTGTAAAAGGCTTAGCTTCTCCCAGAGATTCATCGAGATTGGGATTTGCTCTTATGCTTACTGAAGTAAGTTGACAGTACCCTCTGTTTCAGGCATTTATAAATTTTACTTGTTTCTTACTAGTTTGTATTCCTTTGCTTGTGATTAATTATGTAAAACCATTATAAATTTTTTTGCAACAGATCTGTTGATGGCAGAGAATGTTCTCCAAACATTTAAATTTGGAGAATATTCAAGAATTTTCTATATTAATCCTCATTTTTTAGGAAAATGAACCTGAAGCTTATTTGAAGAATTAATATGAAGAACTGTTTCATATAAATTATTTATGAATCTTTTTATTGGAGACCTTGATACATTTCTCATATAGTACTGACAATGCTGCTGCCACGGTGAAGTTTATAATTATGATAAGCTACCCATACCCTCATTACCCTTTGCTTCATAATTCTGAGTTTAGTTACTCAACACAAATATTAAACTTATTGTTTAGGGATATATTAAAAGCTCTTAGAGTGAATTCGAAAATAACTACCTACACATATTGTAAAAGAAGTAAATAATTCACATTTCAAGCAAATTCATTGAAAAGAGCAAAGGACAAATATAACTGAAATGTTTACTTTTTGAATATTAACCTCAGAAGTACTACATTGAACTGTTAATTTTTTTATTTATGTATGCATTCATCAATTAAAAACATTGCATTTTAAAAATTTTTATGCCTTTAGAAGAAATTTCTCAATTATTCTCCTTTTGGGGAGCATTCTACAAAAGATTATTGCCGATAAATTACATCTCTTGCCATCTAAAAAGGTTTTTGGATGAATATTTTCAATTTTTATTATTTGAATTGGTTATTTAGAAGCATAAAGTGATTTAATCATTTTTGCATTTTAACAATTTTTAAGCCAATGAGAGTATTAATTGCAAAAATTTCCATTGTTTTCTTCAAATTCGAAGATTTTGGCTTTCTTGGAATCTAATAACCTAATCCCCTTTACTTTGTGCTTGGCCAAATATGGCCCTTGTGCCACAAAGCCCCAAACCAACCAACCTTTACTTTGTTTTAATTCCTTTTCTATAAACTGAATGTGTGTTTAATAAGAACATATTTGATAATCAAAATTCTTTTGTACATTAGGTGCTGAAGCACATGACTGTTGTGCAAATTGAAGATGTTTTAGAACTTATGAAGAAACATCTATCTTACTCTTCCAAACAGGTGACCATTTCTGCCTTTTTAATGCAAATATTGTTTGAATTTTAATGGATTTCTTTTGACCTAGATAATAATTTTTTAATAGGCTATGTATTTATGTATAAAATAAACAATTTATTTTGTAATTTTTTTACTTTATAAACTTACTATTGAATGAGGAAGGCAATAAAATTTAGTTAATTTAATCATTGAAACATAATATGAAATGAATGATCATTTTTAATATATTTGATTTTGTTCTATTCTTTAAGGAAAAACGTGACAACGTATTTGGACAGCTATTTGCATATTCAGCTATTGTGCGCTCTGGAAGACTTGCAAGGCATAGTCATCTTTCATTTGTTGTCTCTGGTATTTACGATTTATGGCAGGGCAAAAGTTATATACTGAATGCCTCATATGAGATTCTTGTAAACCTTTTTACTCAGGTATGCTAAGTTATAGAACCTGCATGTGCTTATTTAATCTCTGTATTCAAAATTATAACTATTTAGTTTGCTAAGTTATATTATTTTAATTTCATGTTGCATTTTATTATAAAATGGTTTACGAAATATTAGTTGCCATTTTATAAAACTTTTCAAATTTACAAATGAATTGGTTCATCATTGACTCGTGTGGATTTGTATAAATTATTGTTCTTAGCCACATTTCATAATGGGTAACCAGTTATTATTTGATTAGAAGTTGCAGTTTGTTTTTATGCCATAATTACCTGCTGATAATTTTTTAATTGTTCTTAAGCTGTCAAAAGAAACATTTGAAGAAAGTGTTTGGCCACATTTGAAACAACACCTGACATGTGGATGGGAGAAATGTTCAGCAGATTTATTGTGGCTTATGTTATTGTGCCTGCGCATCTTTCCTGTAAGTTAACCTTTGAAATTGTTCAAGATTTATTTATTTTTAAATTTTGTGTTGTGTATTTTGTATCTTTTAATTACCTTTTATTTAGTTTGTTTTAGATGAAAATAGACTCAACAATGCAAAAAAATACATTGAAAATAACAAAGTATTTTTAACACTGTTTTATTGTTTTCAATGTTTGGTCATTTTATTAATTATTTTATGTGCTTTAATTTTTATTGTCTTATTTTCTTAGTGTAAAAATTAATTTTATCTTATCCATTTTAGGGATCTGTACCTGAGAAGTTTTTGAAAAAACATTGGAATAATAGAGACATATTTTCTTTTCAAAACCATGACTACCTCAAGAAAATAATAAGAGTAGGTTATTTTGTAAACACGGACATCATATGATATTAATTTTAGAAATTAATAATTTTATGCATTTAATATTAAAATGGATCAAAGTTAATCTTAAGTCATAACTATAAAGAAATCTTGCTGATAATAACACATATTTATAAGAGTTAAAAAATAAACAAACCATGATTCAAAATCTGCATAGATTTCAGTAAAATCTAACACTTCAATGTTTTCATTACCCCTCCAGTTTGTACAATAGCCTCTCGTTATATCACACATGCATTGTGCAATTGGTTATATCACTCTTTTACTTCTTTCCCAATGAATTTTCTGTTTAAGGTTAGATGAAATTTCAAATTGTTTCAATGGAAATTTTTAGATCAGAAAATTTCACTCAAATGTGTGCATTCTTATTTTTAATAAGATTTTCTTGACCCTCAATATATCATATCCCTCTGTGTATTGTGCTTTTTTCTTATTCTCCAAGAGTTCATTTCTATTATACTTTTAAAGAACCTCCAAAAATTTAAATGATTCATTGTTCAGGACTGCCATAGGTGACTAAAAGGTGATTTTTGCTATTATTTTTCAACCTTGGTGACCAGTGGTATCTTTTAGCAAAATTGCCTCAAAAGCTCCTGTTTTCAAAATTTTGATGACTTGAAAATTCACCAAAGGTCAACGAAAATTTAATCCCTTTTTAAACTAATAATGGACAGAAGAATAATTTTTTTTATTTTTCTTCAGGGAGAAATTCCAAAGGACACTAATTTCAAAGTTTTGGCACCAAGCCAAAACTTCGAAAGAAAGCTGTTACTAAGAAAGAAAAGCATAGGAATTTGGTTGCTAGATTGTTACGAAAACCTTATTAAGAAAATATATTGTTTTTTAAATTTAAATTTCGTAGCGAGATCTTCAGTGTTTGTTTTTTACTTAATTAGCATGGTTTGCTTTAGCTGATTCATTTTGTATCTGAGCAACTAAAATAGGGTTTGAGAGGAGATTATTTTTGCTATTTTTAAAAATTTATGCTACATAAGTGCTTTGGCTGTGGCAATCCTTCCTGTATATTGTAAAAATTTGCAAGACTGTCACAAAAGGCTTAGTCTTATCAAAATTTTGTACACACAATCTAACTATTTTATTCAAGAAAGAGTTTTTCTGAAGTTGGAAACTATATTATATGTAGTTAACACATTTTAAAATTAATTATATTTTCTTGTATGACTTTTTCAGCAAACAACTGCTTGTCTACCAATGCTACACCCATTCTGTATTGAGTTTTCAGCTGCTTGTACTGGTAGAAAAGATATGAAAGACATTTGGAATGCTCTTATTGATGGTAAGAACTTTATAATTCAAATTGTCTGCTTTTTAAAGTTAACATTTATTTTCTATTCTGTACCTTGCAGTTTTTAAGTTGTGCCTTGTGCTCTAAGTTGTAATGGGATTTAAGTTTGTTTTCATAAAATTTGTTATGAAATATTTTCAAATTAATTCCTTTCTAATGCAATGGTTAACATTTGTATTTGAAGTCAAGATGTAACATTCATATAACAGATGCCCTTATTCGCATATTTCCTAAACTTTTTCTCTTTTTTATGCTATTGTAATATTAAGAAAGTGCAATTCTAATATAATTGAACTTTTAAAACCTTCTGTCTGAATCATTCCAGATAATTTGTTTGAAGCTGATCAAACTGAAAAGGCATATGTTGGGTTTGAATTAGTTAAAAAAGTGTTACAAGGAAATGAGAAGAAAAAAGTGGTAAGTTTGTGTTACACTTTTAACCTCAAATTGATTAAAGGTTATGTTTCGATGAATATCATAAAATGAAATGTCTATTTTTACAATTTTTCTTAACTATCTGTTCCTTTTCTTAGATGATCTGGTTTTAGACATTTATATTAGCATTTTAATATTTCATTTAAAAGGGATAAGTAACTTGAAAGTAATGCCTTTGAAGCAAAATCATTCAAATATGAAAGATTTAGAAACTAGGAATTCATGCATTATAATTTCTATTGATGGCAGTGTTGTTACATTTGATACCCTCTATAAATCCATTCATAATGAATATAAACATTTCATACCTCCAAGTGAAATAAAATTAATCAAAATCTGAAAGCGGAATTTTGCATTTCTCTTGTCAGTGTTAATTTGAATTTCCAATACAGTGTATACCTCAGTTTACCATGTGATCTTAGCTACCACTACGAAAATTAATGTACATTTCAACGTCATATGTAGCAGTGCAAGCCAACTCCTCATAAACTACTTTTTGGTCGACAAAGTTGCTCTTTTCTACACATATCTTGCTAAATTGGTGACTGACAGTGATTATAAACATCCTCACTTTCAAAAAAATTTAGCAAGACATGTGAAAGATATTGCAACTTTGTCAAACATTGCGACTAAAAGTACTTCATGAGTGAATTAGATTACATTGCTATATATTATATTGCTATTATATTATAAGCTACTTTTTGTAGTGGTGGCTAGGTTCACTACAAGCTCACTTAGCTTCTGAACATCCACTGCAATTTCATCCTAATCATTTCTTCAAAGGTGATTTGATATTTTTTCACGTTGAGCCTATTTTTATGTTTGCTTGTGTTTTCTTCACTGTTTTCCACCTTCCAGATTTCTTTTTGCCTTCTGTAAGTAGACTACTGAAGAATTTTAAATGAGCAGTTAGCTCTTTGTAGTTTTAGCAAACACTGCTCAATTTCTCAAATTTAGCATATTTTAGCTAAGCAGCAATATTGGAAAATGAATTTTTAGTGATGTTTATTGAGATTTTTGCTTGCCAAGTGTCTTGCAATAATTTAGTAAATGAACCTGTATAAATTGATTTCATATTGTTTATATCCATTTGTTACCATTCGCCTACTTACAAGTATTGTCAATTTTTCTGCTCCACATGTCTGGGAAATAAATATAGCATACCTGCCAACTTTTCTGAAAGTCATCCATTTTTTCAGTCTTCTTGATGAAAAAAATATTTCAGGTTTTTCTTCTCAAGGGAAAAAATTTTCAAGTGGTGCCAACACATGGTAACCATAAAAGGAAAACTTTGGAATCAATGATTGCTAGCCTTGGTAGGCTCTAATTATAGAAGAATAAACAACTATATTCTATAAAAACTTTCAAGAAAAATTGAATTGGGTTTTTTGCATATATTTGGAACCATTTTGTTTTAAAATATTGCCAAATTGGTTACTTCGGATACAAACTGCTGCCAATCATATAATAGTAGTAACAAGCAGGGTTACCTTTGCTGTTTTAAATTGCTTTCATAAATCCCAATTTGGTACAATTATCACTAATTTGTTTTTAAATTTGTAATCTTAAGAATTAGCTGTAGGCCTTTTTTCTTTTTCTCTGACAGGTATCTGACAGTATTTTCTGTGGTCAGAAGATAATATTCTTGGTATTAATGCCATATATATTATATCATGCTTCCTTCATAATTTTTTAACTATTGTAATAGGAACATGCTTCTAAAAGATGCCCCAAAACATTGTAGTAGTTAACATGTGATGATATTTACTTAAAAAGAACTTTCTTCATTCGTCATTTTGATAACGTATAAGATTTGTGTGTGTTAATATTAAGCATCACTGTTGCTTTTAATGTCAGTAAAACCATCTGAAATTTTTTCTTGGAGGTTGGCATGTATGATATAGATCTTGCCCTTTCTTGTTTACTTAAACTATTCTACCCAAATAGTTAAATTAAAATGTCAGTATGTATATCAGCAGCAATTGTAATGAACTAATTTATACTTTTAGATAAAACATGCTTTGTCACCAAAGTTCCGTGCAATGTTCACAAAAAGTTTTCTGAATGCAAAACATCCTATGAATCCTGCAGCAGCACATTTGGTATGTTTTTCGTCTAATTTGAAAGCATTCCTACATACATATGGTAATAAATTAAATGTTGAGTAATTTAGCAGACAAAAAAGCTTTGATTCACAACTAATGGAATCTTTACTTTGTACAGGCTATCTTTTTATGTGATTTTGTGAAACAAAATAAAGATCCAGATATCCAGATTATAATCCTTAAAGTTTTCCTGGAACCGTAAGTATTTTTTTGATTAGTATAACTTGATAAAAGGGAAACAATCAAGATACATATTTTTACTCCTTATCTTTTACTTTTAGGCCTGGCTCCCTGTTATCTGACCAGATTTTTAAAAAGAAAGAGGTTTCAGCTATTATTCAGAATGTGAGTTCAACATTTAATATGCATAATGTGAAGGATAAAATGCTTTGTTTATATTTGAAAAAATAATCTATGCTGTTTTAATTAAATGCTTTAAGAAAGCTTCATATTGTAATCTCCACATAACAATAGCTTAGGGTCAGGAGTCAACACCAGTAGGATTTCCACTGACTGCCTATCATAAATCTCAATGTATCTATTGCGAAGATCTGTCCCATCCAGGGGCAACTATGACTCAGTTGATTTGCTCTTTGTGTGAGCAACCTGTGAGTTGTAGGTGGTGCTGGTTTGATTCCTCCCTGGGTGTATTTCTCTTTTCTGTATCAGTGAAACTTTCTTTGTATGGTAATTTCTTGAGCGTTTGGAGCAGCTTAGCCAAATATGATCCTTGTGCGATAAAACTCAAAATCAACCAACCTTTCCCATTAGAGTATTTTAAGGGGTGCACAATGACTCCATTTCTAATTAACTGTCCCACAGTGTCAATTGGAGGGACAAGAGAAGGAAGAAGACTTTGAACTGTTGATCTAAATGGAGGTATTTTTGGTACATGGTGGCCAACTATTTAGACTTGATGCTGTAACATTCTAATCCCTTTTTACAGAGCCTACACCTGAGGGACCCAGATCACTGTATTCCATAGACCATAATTTAAAATTTGATTATAAATAGTGCAAATACCTGTGTATAATAAATAGTTTTTTAAAATTGTATTTGACTTGTTTGTAGCACACCACTTGGCCTGGTACGTCACAAGATGCATTTGCAAAATATGGAATTTCACCATAATTCCTCTGATAAACCTAAAATCTATTTAATTCCTGTAATTTCCACTAATTGAAAACCACTTTGATATTTTGGTAAACATGTGAATTGTAAATAAATAATGTAAAAAGTATAAGATTAATTTTAATATTTTATTAATGACTATTTTTGCTTGCATCCTACACAGCTTCTTCCTGATGGTGTCAAATCATATTGTGAGTTTTTGAAATCAATTACAATTAAGAAGAAAAACAACAGGTATGTTAAAAATACATGTATTTGTAAATATGTTAGCCACAATGACGCTCATTTTAACAAAATCCCTTTTTATGAATCCACAATTTTGCTAACTTCTATTAAGTTCTATCTCAGTATAATCTGAACATCATGAGAAGAGTGATAGTGTAAGTCTTCATGCAATGTTGTCTACCAAAAAGTGCTTGGAGCTGGGTCACACTGCTATATATACTAAGTTAATTTTTGTAGTGGTGGATAAATTCACCCCAGTATTGCACTTAGAGAGTTAATTACTTCTCAAGATTGCAAATGATATATTGTTGGCAACATTTTTTATTCTGCCTTTGAACTAGACCTGTTTATGTCAACAATCATTCTGCATTCAAGACTAGGATGTTAAAAATGTCATTCAAGGTTGAATGTACCAACTTATCCCACTGAAACTCAGTTGACACACGCCTAAAGTGTGGTAATCACACTATTATAGAACACATTTCAATTCTTTTTTAACAAACTTTCCATGTTTACAAACTTCTTGGTCCCTTGTGGTTTGTTTGCTGACCAAGATCTGACATTTGCACCTTAAAAACCAACCTTAGGGTTTTAGCAAGGTGTGTGCAAAACATTATTAGACATTATTGTATAAGATTACAATTTTGTCTACCAAAAAGTATTTCATGGTGGAGATGGATGACACTGCTATAAATACTATTGTATTGTAAGTTAATTTTTGTGATAGTGGCTAAGTTCACCACAACATTCACTCTCCAGAATTTAACAGTGGCTAAATTCAATAGATGTTACCACTAATTGATAGATTGCCAGTTGCAGGAGATCGTGAGAACTTTATTAAGATAAAGGAGTTTACTTCCTTTTATGCATGGTCTTTCAATGGATGATATTACAACCTTGGACTGTCTTGTGTTGCCTTTAGCAGCCACGTGTTATTGCAAGCCAGCAGTTTTGAAATGAGGCTAAGTGGCAACAAAGAGTGAAGCAGTGATTATCGTAGAAACAGTCTTTATTATCACAGGGCTTCTGACAGTTGTTGGATGTGATTGGCATTGCATTGGTAATTCAACTATTCACAGTGGATCATCCATTGGAGTGTATGTCAATTGTTACGAGTGCCATCTTGTATTTGTCTTCGTAGCTCCATCATGTTTGTATGAAATTGTGCATGTTCATTATCACTTCTGCCAGTCCCCAATTTAGCGAGATGTGCGAAAGGCAGTGCAATTTGGTCTACCAAAAAATTCTTC
Source organism: Meta bourneti (assembly GCA_933210815.1). Taxonomy (NCBI): domain Eukaryota; kingdom Metazoa; phylum Arthropoda; class Arachnida; order Araneae; family Tetragnathidae; genus Meta; species Meta bourneti. The sequence continues at coordinate 67,670,522 of OW119928.1, forward strand.
ATGGTGAGATGTGTTATACTGCTATGTATACTATAGTATTTTAATTTAATTTTGTAGTGGTGACTAAGTTCACCATAGGGTTCATAAAATAGAGCATCGACCACATTTAGTTTGATATAAAATTGTATTTATGCCAAATATTATAATATGCATCTGATGCTGGTACATTCCCTCTGAGAATTTTATAATGCTGTTAATTTTAGTTCTGATGATGAGGAAGAAGGAAATGGTATACAGAGGAAAGGCTTTCAAGCTGTGGTTCAGGTATTATATTTCCTTTTATTATTCAGATAGTACATAATTGTGATTTCTTCATTAGAAAGTTGTATAGTTCCATTTTAATTATTCCTGTTACCTCAATAATTTGTATTTTTGTTTTAGATTGGTTCTTTAGTGTGTCATCCCATCACGATTACTGATGTGGAGTGGAGACTTGATGTTATCAAATTCCTCTTCTTGCATGCCTTCTTTACTATTAAGAAGCCTATAGACATATTACATGTAAGATGTTTTTAATTTTTAAAAGGGTCGATTTAATTTGTATAAACATTTTTAAATGACAATTAATTTTAAAATTTACTTCTAAATTGAATGATTTATTTGTGTGCGGAATATAATGTAAAATAGTAACTGAATTTTTATTTGTTTACCTTGTTTATATTTGTAAATTTGGTACTTATGATTTTTGTAATTTGTTTTGGTTAAATTACTTTGGTTCTTATTTTTTTATTTATAAATTTCAATATTTGAAAAGCTATTTTCAAATATTGAAATTTATTTCCTGTTTTGTTAGTTAACTTTTGCTTTTTCTAAATATCGTGTTTTGATTTTCTTCTTTAATAATATGATACTATAATGCATTTACCAAAATACTTAATTTTGTTTGTTGTATATTTATACTACAGTTGACTTGTAAATTTTTCTTTTCCTTGTTTTTAAAAAAGAATTTCAGTTTATATTTCCAGTTTAAAACATCTGGTTTTATCACTAATTGGACACATTCTTGATTTTTTCTTATTGAAACTTGTTACCTGGGTGTTTGTTTCAGATGTCAATTTGTAGCTTTTTATAATAAGTAATTTAGTTTAAAAGTACTGTACCTATTATTTCAAAGTAATGGTTTGTTTACTTATGTTAAAGAAATATATAGCTTATAAGTTTATACTGCATTCTACCCCCTTATGTGAAACCTACAAAATCAAGTCATTCAATTTTTGTTTCACTTGGTTGTAATGCATTAGTATCAACTTGAACACAAAATGTAGCAACTTTTGATTACCTCATGGCACACAAGGCATATATACAACCTATGTTCAAAACTTTCCAAGACTGCTGCTAGAAAAAATATGAAAAGTAACATGCGTACAATTATTGCCTGATTCTTTCAAGATAACTGCTTTGGAATAAACACAGTTTTCAGTATTTCTGAAGGTCCTTAAATAGTTCTCGAAAGTGTGCTGGCAAGTCACAGTTGCTTGGATAGCCAGAATGTTTGCAAGATACTGTCCTTTTAGTAGCTGTTTTATCGTGGGGAACAGGAAGTAATCATGGGGCGATAGATCCAGGAAATTTGGTAACACTGTTATCTGATAGTGTACCAGAAACCATTGAACCGACAAAGTGGTATGTGGTCTCGCATTACCATGGAGCAAGAAACAATTGTTGATGCATATTTTGCTGTAAAATACAAGGTGGACTTCATGATATTTACATTTGATTCATAACTGAAATGAAATACTAAATTAATTTTTATAATTCACAGTGTGAAACAGCATTTGATGAGATTTCTGGGACAATGAGAGAATCATTGAGAAACGCCTTTTACAAAGCCATGAATTCATTACATCAGAGGGCAGAACAGCATGCTACCCCCATTGACCATTTCCTACAGCATTTATTATCCTTTACTGAATATGTTGATCAACTTCTTGGTGCTGTTGAATATGTGGAACCTTGCTTTTCTCGTGAAAAGGTAAATTTATATTTTCATGAAATACTTTTTTAAAGTTACATCTGGTGATAAATATTTAAATTTTATAGCCATAATGCTTTTTAAAATTTGTACACTGCTGGCCACCCAAATTGCAACACCAAGAAAGACAAGAGATATCACAACAAAATTTATTTTGTAGATAACATGTTGACCAAGTATCAAATGATTAAATTTATAGACTTCTGTGAAGTGTGGTTCCTGCCAAAATCAGTAGCCAGAGTAGCCGCCATTGTTGGAGATCACCGCTGCCACACGCCTCGGCATTGATTCAAAGAGACTTTGGATGTGTTCTTGGGGTACAGCAGACCAAGCAGCTTCCACACGTTGCCAAAGTTGATCTGGTGTGGCAGCTGGGGATGTATTCTGGGTCAATCGTTGAGCAACCATGGACCACATGTTTTCTATCGGCGAAAGATCCGGAGAGCGAGCTGGCCAGGGAAGCAATTCAATCTGGCGATTGACGAAGAACACTTGGACAATGCGTGCCACGTGTGGTCGCGCATTATCCTGTTGAAATATGGCTGTGGGCAAGCCCTGAAGATAAGGAAGGACAACTGGCTCCAACACCTCGGAGATGTAGCGCTGGCTGTTTAAAGTACCGGCAATGCGTACTAGAGGAGTGCGAGAGTGATATCCAATACCGCCCCATACCATAATACCCGGTGCAGGACCAGTGTGGCGGTGCATAACGCAGCTATTCAGCATCCTCTCTCCACTGTGTCTCCAGACTCGAATCCGACCATCGTGGTGTTGCAGACAGAAGCGTGACTCGTCAGTAAAGACAATTTCATTCCATTCTGCCGTCCACATCCTTCTTTCATTGCACCATTGGCGGCGGAAACGTCTGGTTCTGCGTCAAGGGTAGACGAAGCAATGAACGTCTTGCGGACAGACCACTCTGCTGTAAACGCCGTCGAATGGTACGCGCAGACACGGGATGATGCGGTACAGACTGAATGCGCTGTGCTATGGTTCGTGATGTGGCTGAGCGATCCGTCACTGCCATACGCACAATATGCCTGTCATCACGTGAAGTGGTGCACTGAGGTGGATGCGATCGAACACATCGGTCCGTCGTACCCTCCTGCATCCAACGATCACATATCCGCATTACAGTTGTTTGGTTTCGTCCAACACGATTACCGATTTCCCTGAAAGATAATCCACAATCTCGGTAGGCCACTATCCTTCCTCTGTCGAACTTGGATACTTGATCAAAAGATGATCGCTGTTTTCTACGAGGCATAATTGATCGGTTTTTTTGAAAAAACCACAAGAAAAACACAATTGCCGTACTTGAAATCGTCGAAATCTCCAAGCCTTAAATAGCGCTTTGAAGTGGCGCCACAGGCGCGCGTGATGTGCGTCTGCGCTGAAATTCTAATCATTTGCATATCTCACCTCCGCTAATGCATGTTGTAAATTTCATATTATTTGCATGCTTCCTTCAGGGTGTTGCATTTACGGTGGCCAGCAGTGTATTAAATTTTTTCTCCAAATTGTGAACCTTTAGTAGTTATCTATTTTCTATGCATCAATCCCAACTATCTTATAGTATCCAATGAAATGCATTAGTTTAGTCATAGTATTCTATGTAATAGTGTCCTCAGAGTCATATCTCCTTTAGCTCCTTAGGTGTATGGTCTTCACGTACCCAAGGTACACTAGTGAACTTTTCTTTTCTCTTGGGGTTTACTGTCTTTAGTAAACACAGGTGCTGTGTTCCCTGGATATCCAACAATATTTTTGTGCTTTCATTCTATTCTATTTCCCAATCCCTTTTTTCCCCTTTCACAACATTTTTTACTTGAAGTTGTCTGTCATGTGTTTAACGCAGTTTGGCCAAATATGGCCCTTGTGCCATAAAAACCCAAACCAAGTAATATGGTAATTATAAAACTTTGTGTCGGGAAATGATAATCTATGTACTTGACAAGCACTTTATTAATATATTTAAGGAAACAGCAGAATATGATACATTGTTACACAGGAAAGTTATACAGTGTACAGCAACAACGTCTCCCATGAGAGAAAGAGCAAAGTAAGACTTGATGCTGTGTAGTCGCATTTGTGCTGACATACGTACTTACCTGGGATGTCGCATCTTTTGGTATGCGCACCGGGTTATGAATTATAACAGGAGAAATGGAAATAACGAGTGTATTTATACACTTTGTACTTAGAATTTTAATGCTTTGAAAAGGTTGAATCATAATAGAAATGTGTCATTGAAATCTATACTTTCATCTACAAATTAATTACATGATTGACTTTAATATAAAAGTTTTATTCAAAGTTAATTTTTTAAATGCCAATTCTGATAATCTTAATAATAAATTATGCTTATTTTTACTTATTTGCCTGATTAGTTTATGTAATGGTAATCTTCAAAATTCCATTAGCATAGGATACCTTGCTGTTAATAAGGAATAATATATAGTAATTTTCACTTTGATTAGTAAAGATTGTGCACTCCCTTTCTAGCTACTGTAGAAGAATCTACCAATGCCTTGCACCTATTTTCTATTCATAGGGTTTATACCAGTGCCTATCTAGCTGTAGAAGTACTTTTCAAGCATTGCTTCTAGAGCTGGGGTTACATTTATTTATTGATCCAGAGCATAATAGAATTGATTGTTAAATTGAAATAGTTCTACTCTAGCTATGAGACAACTGATATTTTAATTTCTTGTTACGTTGCAAAAAAGTTGGCTTAAAAGATCAAAATTGTTTGATTTAAAATGTTATTATATTTCAGTTTCTAAGTTTTTATTTTAGCTTTAGCTCTTGATTATTATGGATTTTCACATTTCTTCTTTTACCTGTGTTTGAACAATCATATTCCAATTTCTTCTCATAATTTTGTGTTTTAACTTTTTAAATATCTTGACACAAAATTAAAATTGTGTGTTTGTTTAAAAAATTTCCATTTTTTGAATCAATGAAGCAAAAATGTTGGTTCTGACATTTATCTTATGATTAAATTAATATTGTTACTATAAATTTTTTTTTCTCCCAGGTTGAAGAATCATGGCAGCAGATGAAAACTACTGTTCATAAACTCAGCAAACAAAGCAAAAAAGATGGCAAAACAAATGAAAGTAGTGCTTTTCAAGCACTGCTTCTAGAGCTGGGATTACATATATTTTATGATCCAGATCATATATCAGAACTGTTGCAGGTATTTTCAGTATTTTGAATTGATTTTTTCTTTTTCAGTTTGACTATATGATGACACAAAAATTAAAAACCATATGAATTACAAATTCTCTTTCACTTCAAACTATCATTGGTACTTGACCATTATGTTTTCAATTGTGCAAAAGGAAGGCTTATAGAAATGCTGAATTTTTATTTAGAATATTTTCCCGGCCATGAGTCTAAAGTAATCTTTTAGTATGGCACCCCAATAAATATTTAAATGTGTATCTAACTTCTTACGTTATGTGGTGAGTTTGGCAACATTGAATTTGTAATAATTCTAAATTAATTGCTTTTAGAACAAATGTCAGGTTTTGAATTCCATCTATTGTAACTGTTTAAATAAATATAGAAAATCTGTTGGTTTATTGTTTGTATTTGTTTACAAGGAAATATGCTGTGTTTCATTTAATATCCAGTGCCTTTAAAACTTTTAATTGGTAAGATTTAACAAAAGATTGTTGTCCTCAATATAACTAGTATAATTGATCATGGAATTGAAATAGTTTTCTCTACAAGAATGAGTATTTTTTAGTCTTTTATGGCCCATTCAAATTTATCACTGAGAATTTTTTCCTTCAATTATGAAAGAATTTCCTTTTTTATTCAAGTTTGAATGAATTTAATGAAATATATATACAAATCCTAAATAATATTTGTGGGTCCGCCTGTTGCTTGCTGCTCTAGCAACCTGCAAGTTGTAATTGGCACAGGTTCGATTACTCCCTGTGTGTATTTATCTCTTCTATGTTGGTAAAGCTTTTCTTGTGTGTACTTGATGTTTGGTGCAGCTTGGCCAATTTTGACTCTTCCGCTATGAAACCCCAAACCCTAAATACTTTTATTAAATATGTAACATTCTACCTGTTGTAATAATATTTTTTATCTGTTTTCATTTACAAATTAGGTTAAAAATAAGCATTATTTCAAAGTGAGCATATTTGCCCCTTTCTTCTAGGAATTGAATATTTGTTGCAAGAAAGCGTTGCATGTGCGAAAACACTCAGAAGAAAGTGCTACTGATGATACAGAACCTTCTTGGGTTGCTGTTGTTATTGATATTTTGTTATTCTTATTATCCAGATCATCTCTGCATTTGAGAAATGTAGTCACTTCTGTTTTCCCACTGCTGTGCCCTTTCATAACTAGTGAGGCTTTGCAGCAAATCCTTGTTGTAAGTTTTAATTTCATCTTTACACGACTCTGATGGACTTTCTTTGTCAATTTGTTTTGAAAATTGTGATAAATTGGAATTTGTTTAAGCATATTTTATGAAGTATTATACGTTTTGAAGAATATTCTACTGAATTTAAATAACTAATAGAAAATATCTGAAGAAAAGTAAACACATGTGCACTATCTTAAGGGATTACTTAGGAAACACAAAACAGAAAAACATTCAAGCCATGCAAATGAAAAATTTACCATTGGTTAAAAGCATGCAGGTTACTTAAAATTTCTACTCTAAGCAATAGGACATTATTGCGCACTGCAGTCTAGAATTTCATTGTATTACTTCTAGGTTACAGAGGAAAATTAACCATTCAATGTTTTGAGAAGTCAGTGTTTAGCAAGCCCATTGAGAGCAATTACAGTTCCGAGTAGAATATTTTACCTTTCAATTTCTTATAATTTTTAACCATCTGAATAGTTTTAAAGTCATTGGTTTTTTTGGCTCTGGAAACATTGGCAGTTAAAATTATTTTGAGAGTGATTTGATTGGTTAAAGCTCTTAGATATTTTACTAACTTATAAATTACTTAAAAACTATCTTGCCAAATTTGTCATTTAAATTATAATTTTAATTGAAGTTCATCTAGAAAATTTTTTACAATATTTTTTACATTTCTATTTAATTTTCTAAAATGTGTCTTAAGATCTATCTGAACTTTTTCAAGCTGCCAGTACTATTTTTCCTCAGACTAAATCTTTAATACTTCAATCATGGATTTGGAATTTGATTTGGAAGTATAAAAGATTTTTTAAATGCACTTTAAAAACAAGATATCAAAGGGCCCAAATGATATTGTAATTTAATTTATTGTCTATTTATAAAAAAGAGATGGAACAGATCATTCTCTTTCATTGTTGTAATTCTTGTATTATATATAAGAATTACTTTTTTAAAATAGAAACAAGTTATCCAAGGAAATCAATTTCTCATATAGTCAGTCTATTGTATCAAGTTTTATTAAGATTTTTAGCAGATTTCTTTTATTTGCACTAATTTAATGTGAATGTTAATTTGAATTTATTTGTTCTGTTATTAGGTAATAAACCCTGAAAAGGCTGAAGATGATCCAATGTTGGTTGATGAATCTGGTATGTCTCTTAAATAATCTTGTTACTTCAATAATTCTCTTTTATTTTGTACTTTCAATTTACAACAGTGAAAGTTTCTTTCGGGATAGGCCGTGATGAATCCGATGCTAATGTTGAAAATCTAGCACCAGATTCATAACGATAGTTAATCTCATTATTTCAATAATTATTTTATTTTGCAATTTGTTTTCAATGGTGAAATTTCCATTCCAGATGGGGAGAGTGACATAGATTTTGGTTCTGGGAGTAGCAGTGATGAATCTGATGCAAATGATGTGGAAGTCAAAAATTCAAAGGTTGATGACCAGTTTAGACAAAAAATTAAAAATGCCTTGGGTCATGCTGCTGAAGTTAGTGATGCTGTGAGTTTGTTTTGAATATTTTTAGATTTTGAAATAATGATGTTTGCATTCCTGTTTTTTATTTGTTTTAGTTATATTTTTTTCAATTTTCATGGGTTTGTGTAGGCAAATTGAAAGTAACATTCAGTTTGAGTTTGTCTTGACTTCTAAATGACGTAAATAATTTAAAACTGTTCATTTTTTGCAATTCAGTGTGCTTTATATGTCCTGTAAAGGGACTAATAAAAATTGGAAATTTCTCTATAAAGGAAAAAAATATTATTGTGGTTTGACTTTGACCATTTTCATAGCTCTTTGAGAAACTTGCATGATCAGAATTTCTGAAATTTTTATAGCACCTAATAAGCGTTTGTGAAATAAAATAATTAATTGAAATTGTCTTGGTCAATCTTACAAGGAACGTTTATTTCTTTAAAAATTATCCAAATCATGTCAGAAATCAAATAATATAAAGTTATCACCTTAAAATACAAAGCATTCAAGGATGAAATGAATTAATGTTATGAACGAACTGCTCCCAAGCCTATAACAGTAATAGAGAGCAGAGTTACTTTTCTGTTTTGGAATGCTTTCGTAGAACCCAATTTGGCACAATTGCTAATTTGGTACTTTTAATTATTTTTATTTTATTAATTGTAAGTATTTGTTATTTCCGACAGTTGCATGTTGGTTTTTATGTTGTAAAAATCTTCCAGAATTTTTTTGGAGGTTGGCAGGTATGGGGTGATAACGAGGGGCACTCTGTGTTACTGATAGGTAATTTAAACAACAAAAAAGGCATTTTTCTGATTTGAAAGCTTTTTTATTCCAGGACTCTGTAGTTTTATCAGACTCTGAAATGTTCAAGTTAGATGATGCTATTGCTGAAGCATTCCGAAGCAGAATAGCGACTGGCCCTACACAGATGAGTGTCGAAGATAAGACTATGTTGCATTTCAGACTCAGGTAGGTTTCTTGTTCTAATAACTAGTTTTAGGATTTTAATGACTTTTAAAAAGGCTAATAATGTAGTTATGAACCATAAAACTGCAGGAATTAAATGGGTGATCTGAAATTTAGATCTTTTGTAAAGCTTTTTCTAAAAGTAGATGTACGAAACAAGCAATTAAAAGAATCTAAACATCACTTATATGACAAAAATACTCTTAAAAATACAATTTGAGTATATGATTGACATTTCCCCTGTGAAATTCAATGTTTGAGTTTGTTACAAGATCATTTAATTCAATATATTTAGTTTGCTTGAACTAAATATGTTGAATGTTTTTATATCATCAGTCTAATTTACAAAGCAGAATGAAACCTGTGATTTTCTAAGGTCTGCTTACAAAAATTTAATATTGAAAAGCTTCCTTTCACTTACTAACACAAGTGCACATTTTAAATAAACTACATCACTTTGCTCAATCTTGTGGAATTTTACCCAGGGGAAAGATTTTCCATGATTTGGCGAAAAATAGGGTATCAGTGAAATTCATCCAAGTGCCCTTTATCTTGAAAATACTGAAAAAATGCTACTTTTTAAAAAATGATGAAAACTGCTTGAAAATTCTCTTAATTAAGCATTTTCATGATATTGACAAAATCAGCATATTTGAATGTACTTTCCATTAGTTACATAAGTTGATTGTGTTTATTTCAGATTGTTTCGCTAATATTGTAGTAAGTTTAGCTGTTAGGATCATTATTAACATTATTAGATTAACAACATTTATAGATTGTAATAACTTAATCATGTACAATTATTTCTGTGTTTTTAATTTACTCTTGTTTTATTTAGTAGCTTTGGTAATACTAATTTTTAAAATGTAATATTTATCTTTAACATTGCTGTTGTCCAACTTTGTTCTTGGTTTACTGAAAACTCCTGTGATATATAAGTCGTTAAAATAAATGAACATATATTTTATTCATCCCACAACTCATGAACAATTTTAATCATTTTAGGTGTCTAGATCTGATTATTGCATTTCTAAAATCAGAACCACCCATGCACTTAGTTTTGCAGTGTGTAGAACCAGTTTTGGCTGCATTTGAATTGGGACACAAAGGCAAACAGCAAGCACAATTGCTTCACAAAGTTCTGTCAACTCTTCAGACAGTTTCAAAAATCAAGAAAGTGAGTTTTTATCTGGACACTACACAATTTTAAATAATTACAATTTTTGCAGCATTGTATTATGTTTCTAGAGTTGCTATTCTCAACATTTTACTTCCCTCGGGGGACTTCTGCACCCCCTACCCACAGTTTGAGAACCAATGCTGTAGGATAAATTCACAATGTAAGGTGTGAGTGAAGTAATGTATTTTTTATTGCTGAAAATAAACAATATGACTTTTTACTTGTTTTAAACAATTCTATTGTAGTGCAGTGTGAGAAACAGATAAATCAATATTCTATAATCCTGCTTCTGGGATTTGGCAGTCAACTCATGGTTTTGTGCATGTCTATTAGTTAAATTAGGGGAATGGTGGTAATGTAAACAAATTGCTTTGTCCTCTTTAGCACAGGTTCTAGTTCTAAGTTTAACATTCAGTGCCGAAAGCGACAGCAGGGATAATGCATTGTTTGTACATGTCTATTAATTGAATTAGAGGAATGGTGGTAATGTAAACAAATTTCTTCCGCATTTGTCCTCTTTAGCACAGGTTCTAGTTCTAAGTTTATCATTCAGTGCCGAAAGCGACAGCAGTGGTAATGCATTGTGGGGAAAACCAGCCTCTGATCGGCATTCGCGCTTTGCATATGACAGCCTTCTAACAAGGTTTCACACAAAATTCGACTGACCCAAGGTTGACTGCCTTCTCATCAGAACCACACTAAATTGGAGGGCTTTTTACTGTAAACATAAACAAATTATATCAAAGAAATAATACTTCCAGTAAAGAACTAATTTGATTTATTACCATTTTGATTATTGGCATTAATTTTTAATATAAGTGATATGCTGAGATTGCATTCAAGTAACATGCCAAATTACTTCACAAGTTACAAAGGGATTACCAAAGCATTAGTGCCCTCTGTATTTAGCTTTACAGAAAACATTTTCATAAGCATCTACAATGCAAAAAATACAACTCTGTCAGTTTGTATTTTATTTTATATGTGACAAGTGTAAGAGGCATTTTCTGTCAAGCTGAATATAGGTGGCACTAATGTTTCTGGATTGATACTACGTATTCTAAACATGACGTCGGGTGGCTTGTTTTTCTAATACAATTTCAGCACTTGGCCTATAAAAATTCCAAATTACTATATGAAAATTGATCAGTCAACACCAATTAGATTAAATTTCAAACATTCCTAAAAAAGGCAATATGTACCATGAGAGTTTTTGAACAGCAGAAATATTCGCAGACCACCTAGTTTTTTTCCTTACACTGAAAATCCCTCTCATATTAAAGGTTCAACTTAATTGCAGCTAACAAGTTAGTTTATAGATTAAGGTAATATACAGATTGAATGAAACTCATTCAAATTCTGAAATACATATTCTCAAATCTAGAAATTGTATAAAATTTTTGTTTTATTATTTACTTTCCATGTGGTTTTATTTTATTATATTGATGTATTATCATTGCGTTGTGTCATAATTGATCCTCATAATTTATACATGCATGTTTCAAGTTCTCCTATTTTAATTATTTACAATTTATTATGAAGTGTCATTTTATCATGCACAATATTTTATTAGTAATGGAACGCAAGAGTCCTGGATTGCATTATTAGTTGGCTAAAAGATAGGAAGACAATTTAGAACAATGCTGTTAAAATGCAATTGCTGCTTGATAAAATAAGTAAAACTCCTCATAAAATTAATGACCTTTTTTAGATTGAATATATATTTTTACTTATAGTGGAATATAATTATTAAAGATATGATAAATTAACATTACTTAAGTTTAAATTATGAAAAATATTGTTTTAAAAAGCAGTCAGTGAACTCAGCACATGGGAAAAGTAGTCTTATTAAGACTTATTGTCACTGTTTTTCTTAGTAAATTTATAAAATACTTCCTTTCTGATAACTTAAAAATATTTGTTTCTTTGTCATTTGAGCATTAAAATGTTAAAAAAATATTGTACTTAAAAGATCGGTATACTTTATTAATCTACTATCCTAGTATGTAGTATGGCTAGAACTGCATTAATAATCTTTGTTTATAAGTGTTTGATTATTATTTTGATCTGAAGTATACTTGATATTTATTGCTGTAATTTTTGTGCTATTTTCTCTTGCAGTTTAAGAATCAAGATGGTGTTCAAAAATCAGAACTGAAAACACTTTTAGACAATTTAATATCAAAATGCCATAAAGGTAAGTGTTATGGTAATTTTGAATAAATAAATAAAATACATGCTGATATTAGAATTTAGCAAAATATTAATTTAACTTATTTATTTCTAAAAATTGTAGATTTGTGTTTACAAAGCGCAATACTGACTGAACTCCTTTTAACTCTTAAACTTAGACCTAAGCAAATACTAACTCACCTTAAAGGACCCATTATTGTTATAAGTTTTTCCATAAAAAAAACAACGTTTTGAGTTTTAAAAAAATGCAAAATTATACCAGTATTTACACATCACAATTGTAACAATATTGACGTAACTTAATGATATGCATAAAAGATAGGCAGCGTACAAAACATTCAGCATGCACTTTTCAGACAGCATATAAACCAAATAACATAATTCCACATGGTCACTGTTTCATGAAAGAATATTTTAGAATGTCTGCAGATAACATCATGTTGGTACAATAACTTGTATATCATGATTCTTGCCAGACAAGAAAAAAATCATAATATAGTGAGGGTTGAGAAAAATATAATACTTATTCAAATAATGGAACTCAGTTATACATTAAATAACATGTTTTATATTTAATTATGTAAAATAACAAGCTAAAACACAAAATTGATAAAAAAAAAATTTAAATATGGTAAAATATATTGGAAACAGGAATATCATCTCATCTATTCGAGACACACAAATCTTTTTTACCAATTCAGTTAAGTCTTCATGGGGTCCATATGAACTAGTGATTACGATTTGGCGAAACAAATAAACATCTATGGTAATCTTCATACATGATTTTGTTGTGGCAACCCTTTCCACTGTAAGCTTACCATTATCTTTGTACAAATGGATTTCCCTAAAGTCATCTGCCATCTAATCAGAGCTGCAGTAATCTAGTTCCAGAATTTTATTCATGTCTATATGAACTTGTATAATTCCTAAAAAGTTGTGCTTTTTACTTAAAATCTATCAAATGTTTAGAGTTATGGATTTTGGAATCACAAGTTAAATATTCACTTCAAATTTCATATTGTTTAAGAAAGCTTAAATAATATTAACTTTAATGATTACATTAAAAAACAATTTGTTATCTTTGTTGAAACTAATAACACATATTTTCTTTTTAGAAACAGACTTGACTGTGGCAAACAAGGTGTATTCATTGTGTGTGTTTCTGGTAAGCACTATAAAGTAAATTATAATTATTTTTTAACTATGCACATGAACTATGACACTATATAAGTTATTTAAGATCTATGGAAAAATAACATTTTTAGTAATCTGTTTCTGTGTAAATTACCTAATAGAAACTGATGAATATGTATATATATTTATCACAACTTGGAAATGGATCTTTTCAAATTTAACAGCAGCAAATGTTTCCAAATATCCTTCTTATTTTATAATTAATAATTATATTTCCTGGCATTAATTAGTTGGATTAGGGGATCCATTAAGAAAGTTTATTGGCAGAAAAGGTAATGTTTCTATAGAAGTCACACATGCATCTTAAGTGTTGAGATGGAATGCATTGTCGATCAGAAAGGAAAAGAAACAAAGAAATTGAATGAGCTGCTCTGTTTGAAGCCATGGTTAGCAAAGTGGGAAAGTTTTAAAGGTTAGAATAGTGTAAACTGAATATACGTTGGGTTCCAGATGGCTATAGTAATGAAACAGACTAGTGGGAGAAAAAGGGGTGTTATTTCATTTAGTGAAATATTTTGCTGTACAAAATTAATATGCTGATTTTGATGCTTATTTTATGCATTACCATATTAATCTGTTAAATGAAAAGTCTTATAACAGTTATGATTTTTCAAAACTCTTCCACAACAGTCGATTTTTGCCAATTTTTAACTTAATTTGACAACACTCGTTTATTTATCTTTCAACTTTTTTAATTTGCTTTCGGTCTCTTAACTTTTTGTTATGATAGTGATTGTTTTTATGTTAAATAAATGTTAGTGTGTTTAAAATTTTTATAAGTTAGAGGATCTAAGAAGAGAAATTTAGAATTCTTTTGTAGAGCTTTCAACTCAAAGCACGTTTTTTTTTTTTCATAAATTTGTATTTAGTAACATGTTTTAGTTTGTTTTATTCTGACTGAATCATTTCTATAGTATTGTGTTGTATTAATGTTTCATTTATATTTATAATTTTAATAGGTCCTTTGTTTTAGAAGGCTAGAAAGTCAAAAAGGGTCTGAAAAGGTTAGTTTAAATCCAATCTTTCTATTATAAATTTCATCTAGTGTGTTTGCATTTTATTTTGAAATTTAATTGTGTGTGGCAATGCGAAATATGCAGCTGCCTTATTATCTTTGGAAAACATTTTCATGACTAAAGAGAAATGGAGTCGAATATATTTTCCAGTTGATATATTATTCAGAGATTATATAGATTTTCACCTTTTATTATGGTGAATAGCAAAATCATTATGGAAAATCTCACTTGGAAATGCCTCCAACGCCAAAAGTTGGCAACCTATCGTCTTTTTTCACAAAAGGTCACCAAGTTGGTGCCTCATAGCAATTAGAAGTTTTCAATCCCTAATTTATCTGCATTACAATGTGGCATTGTCTACAGTTAATTTTTGTCGTTCTGCAGTGGCTTCGAGACAAAAAAATTGAAATCACATCAAGGCTATAATATTAATTATTATTTTTAGCAGATCGCAAGCTTGAAAGGGAAAGCTTTGACAAAGGGATTGAGGAAAAAATAAAGCATGCTTATGGCTAGAACTGACTGCCGTGTGCAGATGGACAATACATACTGAAACAACAATTGCAACATGAAAATTTTTCATTTCAATCTTTGCATCCCTTATGCAAATGAATATTTTTCCAGTTATTGTATTTCATTGTAGGAAGTAGTGTACTGCAATAAACAGAATATCACTTCTTAATTACATCTGAAGTTATGAATTTTTAAGTAATCCTATTCTTAAATGATTTTAATGTTTATGGTCATTTCAGCTGTTTTGACAATTACATATCAACTATGATTGAACATAATTATTGAAATTCTGAGCATCATTAGTGAAAATTAATCTGTCTTAAAACGGACATGTTCAACTTAAGGTTGGGCTATATTATTTTACTTCAAAAATTTATTTTTACTGGGATAATTAATTTATATTTACTGTATTGAGGTAGAGTAGACAAAACTCAATCACTATATGCTTGATGTTAATCAACTTGATTAAAAAATTATTTGACAGAGTATTGTCTTAAAAATTGATTTTCCTTTAGATATTATTAAAGTGACAAATTATCTACTCTCATAATGTGCTACTATTAATAACAAATCTAGAAAATGAAATAGGAGACTGGGAAAATTCTCTTAAAAGGCTTTTAAAATATGGATTTTTTAAGAGTTATTAAATAAAGTCATTTAAATTCTGTTTTAACGGTTTTTGTTTTTACTCCTGCCCATCTTATCGATTACATCAGTGTTTCTGTGGACCAGCTTGTCTTGGATCAGGAGAGAGTTGCCTTTCTTTTAGAGCGACATGGTCTTATGGACCTGGTTTAGGCTTATCCTGAACCTTAGGGATAAGAAACAACATTTTCTGTTTTTAATTTTTATCAATTTTGCAAATATTTTGAAAGTTATGTTCATTAAAAATAATTCACATCTGAATCAAGATTTTTATATAATTCATAAATCAGTATATAACACAAGGTGAAGCTGTGATGTAATTAAGCAAATATTTTTACTTATGCATTATAGAAATCAAGCAAAACTCCTACGTACCTGAAGACATATCTATCAGCTTTAGATGTTTTTGTAAAAGGAAGGTAATATAGTTTAAAAACTCAAACTATGCCCCTTTTTTGAATATTGACTTGAATAATTAGTTTAATTTCATTATCACTGATTTTTATTTTCTATTTTTGCAGTAGCAATATGGTTCCCCAGTTTTTTGTACATCTTATGGAAACCTGTCCAGTAAGTGAATTTTCCTTTTGAAGTTCAAATTTTGCTAGAAATTGCAAAAAAAAACTTTTAATAAAATGTCAGATTCAGGCATTATATATTTACTGTCCTCTATCTTA
This sequence comes from Meta bourneti, assembly GCA_933210815.1. Lineage (NCBI taxonomy): Eukaryota > Metazoa > Arthropoda > Arachnida > Araneae > Tetragnathidae > Meta > Meta bourneti. The sequence continues at coordinate 67,686,760 of OW119928.1, forward strand.
AAGGAATTGAAGGAATATCAGTAAATTTACATTCTCTCAAAGGGTGAATTCAAAAGTTAAAAACTTAATAATTAAAACTTTTTAATTAAAAAATATTAAAATTAGAGTATGTATTAGGTATTTCCATGTATTAGGTACAATTCCATTAAAAGCACCAGTCCTGTTGTATGTGTTTGATAATTGTTTGACGCTCGCGTCAGTTGTGACACCATATTTTATGTCATGCTTTACTTCATTATTTGTCATTTGGTGTAGATTTAACTAACTGCTGTATCTCATAAACGTAATTTCAAAAAATTTTAGATGTTTAGGAGCAATCAGTAACATTTATTTTACTATTAAATATGTAACACTGTTAAATGTTCTTTGGGGCCGCGGTGGCCCGGTTGGAAGAGTAACGGACTAGCAACCGAAGGGTTGCGAGTTCGAATCCAGCCAAAACACCGTCGTGTACAAAGGGGGCTGGTGCACGTTAAATCTGTCGTGGCCCCAAACGTCCTCACGTTGGCGTGGTGTGGAAGTTTGGAGAGTGGGGTGCCAGCTCAGGTGTTGCCTCGTCATCTGACCGTGGTTCAAAATTACGTGGTGTTGTCCTCGGATCTTTCCCTCTGGGATTGATCCCGGACCGTCACCAATAGCCCGTTGTGTTGCTCCAGTGTGACGTTAATTGAAAATATCAATATCAATAAATGTTCTTTGCTGGTTTTATTTAAAGAATATCGTGCTTTGAGAGTAGTCAAAAGAAGCTTTGATACATATTTCTTTTCTTTTTGTATAAACTAGCTACATTTTCTAATCTAGCTTGTATAACATGTATGAGTTAAAATAATGGAAAAAAGTAAAGTTAAAACACAAATTGTTTGCATTATGGCATGTAGATATAATATGTACAATATCTTTGATTACATAAAAGTTAAAATTACTGGATTGACTCGTATATTTGAGATTATAACTGCCAATTGCTGGTTCCATTTTGATTAATTTCAATTTCAGGTGAAATTTTAACTGATTTATCTATCAGCATCAATATATATGTACTGTCAGTGAAATTATATCATATTAGTGAATATATATGTCCTATAATATATATGTCATATCAATATATATGTCATATTAGTGAAATTATACTAATGTTAGTAATTTCTTTTTTAAAACAAAATTTGATAAACCATTTATTATTTACTATAATTTTATTTTAGGACCTAGCCTGGCATTTTATTGTGCCTTGTAAAGAATATGCATTTAACAGTGAAACCCGTATATATAGGAAAACCCAGTGTCTTGGTCTGATATTTGAGGCTTTAAAGTTTTCAAAGGTAATAAAATTTTATAATTCCTTCCATTTAAATGAGATAAGAAAACCATTAATCTTGAATGATGAAATGTTTGACTTTATTTTCTGTTTATAGGGACAAAACTCTATATCAATTGATGAATGGCAAAATATTGGCAGCAGCTTAATTCCTGTTGCTGTAGAGGTAATTTTGTAAATGTTTTGGTTTAGTGTTGAATGAGTTGTCTTTTATGAATTGAAGAGGAAGTTTATTTATATTTTTATTCATCCTTAATGGTGAGGTTAAATAATTATAAGTTTTGGAGATATATTGGAAAAGGTAAAATGAAACATAGATTTCATGGTTTATATCTTTGCTTCTACATTCATGAAATCTTTAAAATTAAACTATCATTAGTTGTCATTAAAAAATTTAACTACCCAATTTGGTCTTGCACCTTCCATCACCCAGACAAGATAGTAAGTTCAGTCTATGAAATTTTTGCTGTCACGTGTGAAGCTGTTATATCCACTCAAATGCATACTGAGCCCTGCAAACCACTTAGTCACCTGACTGCATTTTTTTTAAATTTCATAAGCATTGAAAGTTCACAATGTAAAAAATGAACTTTTTCAAGGGTTTTTATCAGACTATGCCCAAGTTTTTTTTATGTTGATTGCTTTATGTAATCAGAATGCTTTGTTTTATCAAAGATGAGCTCCTACTATTTATACTACCTTATAGAAAATAAATTATTTCTCTTGAAGTTCCTAGTGATGCAAATCAAGCCTACTGTTCGAATTGAGGTGTTAAATAATACATAATTTGAATAAACATTGACTTTCAAATGTGTGTTTAAAGTTCTAAGCACCCTGATACTAGTTATTTTTAGTTATACTTGCAGTCTGATTTCTTTAAGAACAAAATTATGTATCTTGACACATATCATACATGTTTTTTAATTACTATTTACTTTTCAGACATTAAAGGAAGTATTAGCCAATTTTGCAATCAAGCCAGTTTACCTCACAGAGCTTTTGGATGTGGTTCACACATGCCATACTATCTTGAAAGAAAAAACAAACAAGGTAATTTCTGATCAGAGGAGAAAATATACAGATTTGGAGATACGATTTTTATCTGTTAACATTTTTTTTTGAAAAGTAAAATATTTGTTTGTGTTTGTTTAACCCAGTGGTCAGAACATTAAGATGCAGCTAACAGCAGAAAATGATGAATATATTGTAACATTTTAAATGTAAAATGTTATTCTTTTAATGTCTACTGTAGGAATGAAAAGCTTAATACCTATTTTTAACAGCTTATAAATTTTTCTTCATTCTGTTAGAACTGTGGTAAAGAATTAAAAAATATTTCTTCTGGGAAGAAGCAAAGAGGAAATGTTTGCAAAACTGAAAGCTTATCATGCTTCTTCCATGAGCATGTGGTAAACTTAGCCATCACTACAAAAATTAACTTATGTGCAATATATAATAGAATATATAACAGTGTAGCCTCAATACAGTAGTATATATAACAGTGTAACTTATCTCCAGCATGAAGTACTTGGACTGAATTAGCACTTTCTTCACATGTCTTGCTAAATTGGTGACTGGTGGATATGATTATGAACACACATTTTCAAAAGCTATCGTGATGGTGCTTCTGTCAAATACCAGATAGCTCTTGCAATAATTGGTATGCACTTTGATGGATGGTTCATGGTGAATTGCTAATGTGATACCAATCACTTCCAATAATTTTCTGTGATAAAAGATTGCTTCTCTCTTCATTGCCACTCAACTCACATGGTGTCTTGGACATGTGATTGCTGTAGGTAATACAGGACAGTTCACAGTTGAAATCATCCATTGTATGACCATACATACAGAAGTACACCTGAAATTTTAATACATCTCACACAATTTACAATCTATCAACTAGTGGTAGCATCTATCAAATTCAACCACTGCTAAATTCTGAGGAGAGGAGTATTGTGGTGAATTTTGCCACCATTACAAAAGCGAACTTAGTAATAATATATAATCTAATGTAACCATAAAAGTAATTCTGCACACTCATGTTTGTAAAAAGATAAAAATTAGAAACCTACACTTCTGGGTGGCTCGGAACCCCAGAGCTTCTCTGACTACATGATTGGATGTGACTATTTAGTCAAACCCAATCAAAGCAATAATACACTTCTCGGAAGTCTTGTGATGCTCAGGTGGTAACATTAATTTCATAAATATAACTGATAATCATAGAGCCAAGAATGTGTAGTTATGTCTCATGGACGTCATTTAACTACATACTTTTTCATAAGAATAAATGAAATGCACAACTTTAATTATAAACAAGAAATTTTAATAATGACAGAAAATTACAACATTTATTTCAGAACTGCGACTGCAGGAGTGTAGATTTTAATGTATAATATTTTTTTAGTATTTCTTGAAATTGTTTCAGTTCCTTTTCTGGAATATGGAAGATTAGCTTGTAGCTCTGAAGTTATCTGATGTAACTGAAATCTTCTGTGGAATAAGCATTGGCTTTAAATTACATAATGGAATTTTTCCAGCAGCTAGTCTAGGATCTGACAATGAGTATGTGGACTAGGAACGATCTATGGAATTCCATTTCTTTAGTAATTGTAAAAGAAATATTTTAGATTTCCGTTTAATGACAGAATATGGTCCATCATGTGTGGGCTACCACTTGTAGGTATGCCATGGACATCATTGAACTACATAAATACTTTTTCATAAGAATAAATGAATTATACAACTTTAATTAAAAACTATAAATTTTAATGATGTTGAAACAACTACTTCAATTTCAGAACTGCATCTGGATTTTAATTTATCACTTTTTAGAATGCCGTGAAATCGTTAGTTTCTTTTCTCCACAAATGCACTAATTTCAATGTATATTTCTTTCTGCATTTTCAGTCTTTGCTTGAGCAGCATACTGATCTTCTTCCCCTACTCACGGACATGAATAAAGCTCAATTGAAGAAACTTATGAAAAAAGGCAGTATGGTGAGAAGAAAGATTATCTTAAGTTTAGGAGGGTAAGCCTAGTGTTTCTAGATTCTTTTACCATTTAGTATGCAGATAATTATTTCTATTTAAATTATGAATAATACTCTGATCTTAAAAATAAGAAGTCATTTTATCTTTTATACTGTGCTTGGATTGTAACTCATTACTATTGTTGTAAAAAATTTGTTTTGTTGATTTTTAAACAGAAGTATCCCTAAAACCAAAAAGAAGCAGACTTCAGAAGAACAGACTCCTGCAGCTGAACCTACAGATGCAGATGAGGCTGATGAAGCTATCGCAGATGAGGCTGTTGAAGTAGAGAACCCAGAACCTAAAAAGCAGAAGAGGAAATCCAAGTCAAAGGAGAAAAGGCAAAAGAAAAAACAAAAAAAGGACATTGGTGAATCTGAAGAATAGTGACATTGTATATATATATATTAAAAATTGTTTTAACTGAACATTATGTGTGTGTGTTTGCAATTTGTACATTTGACTCTTAATTCATTCTCATAGTTGAAAAAATAGTTCAGGTTTTAAAAAATTAGATCTGTAATATGTCTCGTAACTCAGATGGCTGAAGTGCCGTTTGGTATATTGTAATCCTCTCTTTTTGTGGCACTGCGTAGTCTGACTGCGTTGCGTCACTGCAGACATGTCACCCTGGTGAGAAAAACAGAGAACTTTCTAGATATATTCAAGCGAGTTAGATATCTAAGGATTCAACTCGCTATGTGTGTGCATTGTATTTTGTTTCGTGATGTAAATAAAAACGTTAATTATTTAACGTCGGGATTATTATTCAATCAATATCCCCAATGATACCAAACAAGTAAAATGGTGACCCAGACCCTTTTGAATAGTATTATTTTTGTTCCGAGGGAAATTGTTTTCCGTGTTCTGACGCATTCGAACCTTTTAGCAGCTCTCGTTTTCAGCAGATGGATTGTATTCTACCGCGCATTTTGAAGTAAGTTAACTATTGCTATTTCGGTATTTGGTACTGAAATTTATTAACTATGTCTGAAGTTAGTGCTGTTCGAATCCCTCCGTTTAACTTTAACGATGTTAGTCTTGTTCGCCATGTGCGAACATTCTTTTGAACTGGCCAATCCTAAAGCTATAACGAATCCCTCCAGACAGATAATATCCCCCAATAACAGATAGTCGTACAAAATTTAATTATATTTCGGCTAATTTACCGCCAAAAGCTGCCTCTGTTGTACGCGAATTCATTCTTAAACCTTCGGCTACAACACCCTATGAAGATTTGAAAACTGATTTAATTAAACGCACAGGTGATTCTTCCCAAGCGGAAATCAGAAAATTATTGTCAGGCGAACGCCTTGGGGATCGTAAGCCCAGCGAGCTTTTAAGAACCATGCAGCACAGAGCTGAATCTCACAATGTATCTAATGAATTAATGTCAGAATTATTTCTTTCTCATTTACCATCATCCATTTAAAGTATTTTCCCTTCTATTTCACCTTTATCACTTGAAAAAGCCGCAGAAGTGGCTGACAGAATTCTTGAATATAATCCAGCTGCCTTAAATTCAGTTTCGGTACCTTCAAATTCTAACTCAGAAATTTTATGTGAAATTCACAAACTGAGTGATCGAATTAAGCAATTAGAATTACGCAGATCATGTAGCCCTTTTCGCCGGCGATCTTTTGATCGAAGCCGTAGTAATTCTCGGAATTCTAATAAACAATGGTATTCAAAATTTGACATTAGTGCAAAGAAATGTTCCGTACCTTGTTCGTTCTCAAAAAACGCGGACAGCTAGGTGTAGTGGCGACAACCACCTTGCACAAAACCTCTCGTCACCTATTTTTAACGGACAGGAAAACAAATATACAATATTTGTGTGACACCGGTTCAGATATTAGTATTATCCCTGCGTCATTTTCCCACAAGAAAAAGAAATCGCTTATGGCCTTATCTGCCGCCAATTCTCCACAAATAAATGTCTACGGAGAAAAGCTCTTAATGCTTGATTTTAACCTCCGAAAGATTTTTCGATTTCCCTTTTTGATTGGCGACGTGAGTACGCCCATTATAGGCGAAGATTTCCTTTACCATTTTCACCTCACGCCTGATCTTCGGAATAAAAGACTAGTGGACACTCACGAACTTGGCTACCCCTGGAAAATTGCAGTCAACATCAATACACACGATAAAAACTGTTTCGGGGAATAGCATTTATCACGAACTGCTTAAATATCCTGACATCACCAAGCCTCCCCGTGCTGATCAACCGATTAAGCATTCTGTGCTACATAGAAACAACTGGATCTGCCGTTCAAGCCAAGACCAGGAGATTAGCTCCGGATCGATTAAAAAGTGTTAAAGCCGAATTCCAACGAATGCTCGATCTGGGTCATTTACGACCATCGAAAAGTAACTACGCCTCACCTCTCTATATGGTTCCTAAAAAGGACTCTCCAGACTGGAGGCCAGTTGGTGACTACCGAGCGAACTATACCAGATTCTATTCAGTGCCTAATATTCAAGACTTCAGCTCTGAACTACATGGTGCCAAAATTTTTTCGCACATAGATCACATTAAGGCGTACCATCAGATACCTATACATCCTGACGACGTGCACAAAAGCTCCATCATCACACCTTTCGGACTCTGAAAGCACACGAATGCAATTCGGCCTCTGTAATGCCCCTTCCACCTTTCAAAGATTTATCGACAATGTACTACGAGGTTTACCTTTCGCTTATGCTTTCCTTGACATCCTTGTCGCTTCCAAGCTTGAAGCAGAGCACCTTCAACACCTCCAAGCCTTATTTGAAAGATTAAACTCCTATGGTCTTAGCTTGAACACTTCCAAATGTACTTTCGGTGTTTCAACAATTGATTTTTTGGGACATCGTGTTTCTGAAGAAGGTATTGAACCACTGCCCGATCGTATTCAAGCCATCAAAGAGTATCCTGTTCCCACTACTTTGACTCAACTGCGGCGATTCCTTGGTATGTTCAATTTTTACCGTCGATTCATTCCAGGAGCAGCTCACATCCTTGCTCCTCTAGTAAAATTTTTAGAGGGTCGAAGCAACACCAAAAAGTCCAAACGACCATCTAAAAATCCTCCAGATCCTCTCAGTTGGATTCCAGATGCAGATAAAGCTTTCATCGAAGCAAAGAAGCCCTGGCAAAAGCTACTTTATTGCACCACCCTATTCCAAATGCTCCTCTTAGTCTTTGGACAGATGCCTCGAATGTCGGTGTTGGTGCAACTCTCATGCAATATGACACTCAGTGGAAGCCTATTGCCTTCCTATCAATGAAACTCGCGCCCAGTCAACGAAACTGGTCTGCCTATGATCGCGAGCTCCTGGCTATTTACACTGGCATAAAACGATTCTGGTACATGCTTGAAGGTAGGCAATTTGCTGTCTACACTGATGAAAAGCCTCTGATCTATGTCTTTCATCAACAGCCAGAGAAATGCTCACCCAGGCAATTAAGACATCTTGATTTCATATCGCAGTTTTCAACAGATATTCGTCATGTTAAGGGTGTTGATAATGTTGCTGACACCCTTTCCCGAGTTGACACCGCTGCCATTTCTCAACCAGCTTCTATCGACTACAAACGACTAGCAGATCTGCAATCCCAAGACGAAGAATTACAACTCTTGCAATATTATTCATCGTTGAAGTTGGTAAAGATCTATTTACCTCTTGAAAACATCAATTTATACTGCGACACATCTCAACAATATCCAAGACCTTTTATTCCTGAATCTTTTCGACATCTGGTTTTTCAAACCGTTCATCAATTATCTCACCCCGGTATTTCCGCATCCACTAAACTGATTTGTTCACGTTTTGTATGACCAAAGACGAGACAGTTTATCAAGAATGCTGTAAGAAGTTGTGACAAATGTCAGCGTTGCAAAATTTTTCATCATGAAATCTCCACTTGAAACTTTTACCCTTCCAGATGCAAGATTTGCACGTATTCACTTGGATTTCATTAGCCCTCTTCCATAGGAACTTACGCATTTCAGGACAATGTTACCCGCTTTCGACCATTTTGGGTGCACCGGGTTACTCTACTTTTGTGACTTTTTTGGCGATCTTAATTTTGGCCTCATTTCTTAGATCGAATAGTTCTTAAACCGAATCGTTAATCGCAGTTCCCGCTCGATTGTCATTTTATATGGATTTCAAGCGGGATGTATCGCTGTGCTCTGCGCTTGTGATTATCTACTGCAAATGGCTATCCTGGTGATCGGCGATTCCATGATGAAATATTTAGAAAAATGTTTTCCTAAAACGTTGTCAAGCCCATCTAATTGTAGCTGCTTTCCCTGGCGCTTTGAGAAAAATAATTGCGCGTTTTGGAGCCGATGGGGGGTTGGAATTTAGTGACAGATGAATCTGCTGTTGAGTTCTTAACACCATTTTACGTTTGGAACTTCAAAGGTAAGGTAACTTTTTTGCAATTTTCTAAACTCTTGCTAATGTGCATACCGACAATACATAAAAAAGCTTGTGCTGTTTGTGATCCATCTTAATTTGAAAATGTGCTAAAAAAATTTTGTTTGCTCAAGAAATCATATTTTGTTTATTCAGCCCACTATCAATGTAAATTCAAAAAATTATGTGTATGAGGTTAGGAAATACCTGCTGTGTTCTATCGTTTGATAAGATTTTTATCCACATTGTTACACTGTTCAATGTACTTATATTTTCCTTAGGAATCCCAAGATTTGTTCCCATGCATTCATCAATCTTTGCAAAAGAAATTGAACATGGTTTTTTCATTTGTACACCCCAATGCTTCTTAACATCTCTCAAAGCTGTCGCTAGAAAAATTTACCTCCTCAAAAGACTTCTAGAAATGTTTCAAAACTAATGTTATCTGTTTGAAATGTCTTATTATTTTATCAATGCTACTAATTTTTATTTTACTTGAAGAGTGAGAATTCTACCTGAACAAGCCAGCTTGATTGCTAGTGCCCTTTGGAAACCATATTATTGTCTCCTTTGCCTTTTGTTTTAATTATATTCTGATAATGTTAATATCTAATACATCTTAATTACTTTTAGAAATCTCATGCTATTTTAGCTCAACCATCTATTTGGTTGCCTGTACCTCTTAAAAAAATCTTGCTGTGCTTTGTCTTCTATTATTGCACCACTTAAACATGCATCATTTTGGTTGCGTGCTTCTCATTTACACTTCTTTAAAAGGCTCATATCTTCATCCCCTAAATCCAGTTCACTGCAGATGCCTGCTGTTGTATTTCTACAAAGTCCACTGTTGCCTGCTAATGTGCCTCCACAACTACCATTGACGCCTACCTCACTGGAATCCGCTTTGCTTTCGTTCTCAGCACTTTTTTGTTTTGTTAATTCTAAACCTCTGCTTCTGTTCTCAATATCCATTTGTTGATAATGTAATTTATTCCTCTCTCCCTTGATAAAACTTTTACTACACATGGTAAATTGGAAAGTAAAAGGAATGTTTCAACTGATACATCTTTCTCATTCAGTGATTTCTCAGATTCACCTTTTTTCTTTGTTTGCAAGTTACTTTCTGTTCAATTAAATTTGGTAAATGGTGAGTATTTCTAATAAGATTGATATTTTGGGAAATTGTATAGGTAAAACTAATATACTAAAGAAAACAAGAAAAATATCTATTTGAAAGTTTATTTGTTAATTATAGAACTGGAAGGGGTAGAAGTCTTGTTGAATCAATCCAGTGTTTACAATGTAATGGTTTCACTTATACATATAAAAGACCTTTATATATAGGGAGATATTTTTTTCAATCAAATAAATTTAATCAATAATTTTAACTGGATATAATAGTACATCACAACAAATTTATATTTTCAATTAAATAGTAATTCAAATAATAGTTCTTCCCTAAGTGAATCGGTTTGGTTTTCCACCCTTGAAGCAGGAATTTTTGATATCAAGAAGTTCAAATAGTAACCAGTCTAATTCAAATATTAATCAAACTTCGGGTAAATGTACTCTATCCTAGGAAATGGGGAAAGTGTAGCAGATTTTTCGCAACTATGCAGAAAGTTTATTACCATCATAAAATTTGTTAAATATGGAGATTCATAACTGAAGGATGTACAGAGGCTGTTCGGACATTTTTTGAACGATTTCGATGAGCTGTAAAAAAATTGTATGCCTACGAAATAATTTTATTTTCACAATAGTTAAAGTATAACTTATAGTCTGCTAACTCAGAGTTTTGTTTACTTTCAAAATGGCGCTTTTAAATAAGCAATGGAAGGAAGACTTTCCGCTCTTTCGGAAGAGAATCATGCTTATTCAATTGTTCAAAAACGCTGTAAAAGTCATGGTTTTTCGATATCTAAAGGTACGATAAGTAATATTATTAATGAGAAAGGAAAAAACGTAAAAGTGGAAAAATACTTCCCAAAAAGAAAAATATTTCTGAGAATATTTGTAATGTAAGATCTTTAATTTTAAAAGAGAATCCGCCAAGTCAAAGGACTATAGCAAAGTGAACGTGAGAACTTTCTCCAAGAGATTTATGATTGTTGCCGATTTTGCATATAATGGAAAATTAAAAGTATAAAGAGGGGGGTAAATGTAGAAATCAACTCCCACATATTATCAAGACCATATTTTATCCCCAATATTCAAAGAAGAAAATTTCGCTGAATAACTACTGCCAAAAATATAAATTCAAAATTGTTCATATTTAAATATCCCTTTGCAAGTTGAATTGTTTTGTCTGAATGTTCGTTGTTTGTTTTAAATTCGAATATTTCTTTAAATTATCCAATCTTCAACAATCGCATTCACTAATTTCGAATTGGAGGACCATCGAGTGTGTTATGGTTGGTATGCGTCTTGTGGAATTTGATGTAAGAGCATAAGATCGCTTTGCCAAGTGATGAAAAAACGAAGGAATGCCGCTGAGGCTTGAAAAAAATTCGACAGAAATTTTAGAAAAACTTTGCTGCAATACAAGATTGAAATGATGTGCTAGACAATGGACAAAAAACGGCTTGAGGAGTTTTATCCTTGAAATTTTTCTGCAGTCCAGACATTACACTGGTTCCATCGTAACATTGTCCTATTAATTTGTGTTGATAATCAAATGGATCCAACATTTTGTATAACATTTCTGACGTTCTGTCATGGAAACCCAAAAATCGCTCAACTAATACGCCTTCACAAATCTTAATATTAAGAGCATTGGGAAGTTTGATTTATGTCAGTGGTGTCATCCACTTGAATAGAAAAGAATTTAGCCCCATTTATTTCATCTTTGACGTGATCGTTTATATAATCGGAAATACATTCAATCATTTCATTTTGAATAGTTTTGGAGTCACCAGTGAAGACGTTTTTAATCTTTTTGTAATGATTTTGAATTTCCATAGGACTTTTGATATCAACAATCCTAGTATTTTCTTGAAATTCCCGCGATTTATGGAGTCACTGCTTTCATCATGCCCCGGGAATGCCATTTCTTGTTTGCTCAAATATATTACTGCATCAATCACTGTTTGTAGAAACAGTCTATTCAAATGAACGTTTTCATTGAAATGACTTAAAAAACCTAGCATTCTCCCTCAGGGCATCGACAATCGTGTTATGATTTTAAAAAATTTCTTAGCATTAATTCACACTTCAGATGTTCAGCAGAATCATCATGCCTATGGAGTGCTCGTGTTATGTTTAATAAGTCTGCGAATCTCTTTACTCCAAACAGAATGTTTATTACAAAAAAGCAAGCACGGCCAACAAAATAATCTTTTTAAGGTTACACTACTGCGTAACCATTTATACTGAGTAAACCAACACTCTTGAAAACTAATATTGTATGACTTATCGCTCCTTTTAATTTCTTTTTGGGCCATAGTTGTCAATAAATCCGTTGGATGTGAGTAGTATACGGGTGCCTATGGTAGGCGGAAGTGACGTCACACCACGTGACCGGAAGTGGGCGTGTCCGAATGACGTGACGTATTGTTTGTTTACATTTTGGACTTGGAATTTTTTTTTGTCATCGACTTCGTGCAGGCGTTGAATTGTTTCAAGATGGCGTCGTTTCGTTGCCATGGTGATGAATCACTCGTAGTGCCATCTGGTGGAGAAATTCGAAACAATATTATTTTTAATTAAAAAGGAATTTCTTGGATTCGAACCCGGGACCACAGGATCCGAAGTCAAGCGCGCTATCCGTTAGAATGTAAGAGGGTTAACTTAAGAAGGTGAATTAATGTAGTGTTGGATTTTTTCTCTCTTTTGGACTTGTATTTTTTCTTAGTATTAGGAATGGGTTATTTTTAGAAAATGGTTTGAATAATTGCATAGGGGTTTTAATAAATGCTTTTACAAAAGGACTTATGGCGCCATCTAGTGATTTTAAAAGTAATTAATCTAAGGAACGAATTGATTTCTTAATGCTTTTACTTTATTCATCACCAGTGACGTCAGTGTGTTTACGTTTGGGACTTGGATTTTTTTTTCTTTCTGAGATTTCGATGTGACGTCACGATTATGTCCATCGAGCAAGTCTGAACTTGAAAAAGTCTACTCACAATTCTTTATGTTATGAGTATGGTAAATTGTTTACAGATCGTGAAGGCTAGGCATATTTCCGTCGATTGGAAAACGAATTAACGTATTAAAAAAAGACGAAATTTAGAAATTTTAGGTCAAAAATATACTGTGCCTTGTAAACTTGTAGCATACGAAGACGAAGGAATAAGCTATACTTTTAGCGGGTCTTCTATTGCAGCCAAGCCTTGATCTCCTAAAGTATTGGAAATAAAGGGAGAAATGGAGCGAATAATTGGTGCAAGATTTAATTTTGAGTTGGTGAAGCGTTATAAAGATGGTAAAAACTGCATAGTTGCCCATAAAAACAACGAGAAGGACTTGGAACTTTATGCACCCATAGCGTCTTTCTCATTTGGACAGAAAAGGCAATTTGTGTTTTCTAGAAAGAACTACAATTCTTTAAAAATTGTTCTGGAAAATGGAAGCTTGCTTGAGATGAAGTATCCAACAAACCAATTTTGGTTTCACAGCTTGCCCCGTGGGAATGCATTATGCCCTAGAATAAACTTAACGTTTCGCAACTTAACTTGTATAAAGCAGCTTATATAAATAAACTTAACTTGTATAAAGCAGCGATAAACCACTTATGTGCCCCCGAACTAGAACTCAGTGTCGTACACTAGACGATATTTGGACAACGTTGCAATTGATCTTTGCCTTTCAGAATAGTATTTTTATAAATGCTTACATCTCGTTTTTAAATAAATTTTTAGCGTGTCTTACCACATATACTGTATTTTGGATTATTTGGTTTTTTTATTACATGGTTTCGTAAATTTTCTTTTAAAATGCAAGATCTGAAATGAAATTTTTCTTTGCTATATAGATTTATGTTTTTTTTTTAAGTTAGATGTTTTTACTCAAAAATTAATTATACATTAGATGCTATAACACCTTGTAGCGTCTTCACGCTATGTGGTGGGAAATCGTATAAATGAGTACTACTGCTTTCTGGATTATTTAATAACAAAGAAATATCTCCAGTTACATGAAATATGTACAGTACAGAAAACAAATTTGCCCGCAACGGGACTTAAAGGCGGTACCCCTTCTGGGACCTCTGAGAGACACTCCCAACACCGTTGAACTTCTAGCGCCGTCTGCCTTCATCCTCCCCGGACTCGGGTCGGCAAAAGGCGGTGGGGGACGTCCTCTCGTCCCCCATTGGTCAAAGTTCTCCTCCTGGTGGATTTTTCTTTTTTTCTCATGAGTTCCAGAATGTTCGGGCGCCGCCGAGACGAACTGACCCCGAATTCCTTCAAAACCCTGGGAGCGTCGGCAGAGATGAAGGGGCTTCGGTTCCCATTCACCTTTTGTGCCCCGGCACCGAACCATGGCTGCTGGGCTGATCGGCGCCTCCATAGTCTGAAAGGGGAGAGGAACACCTCCGGGAAAAGGAGTGTAAGATGCTTCGTCACAACTCCTCCCCCCATAAAGACGAAGTTTCCAAGGTAACCTGGAAACTTCGGCTAAACCTGAAAGTAAGCCCATCTTAAGATAGTCCCCTGAGAGGCATTCACCCGAATCCCCGGAATCCTCAACTCATACTAAACATTGAGTTTTAACCAAAATAACATGCTTCGGAAATACAAATTTGGGTTCCGAAACTAAATCTCAGTTGTGCGATCTAGTGACAAATCTTTACATACCAACTAACAAATATTTACATTACGTAATATTAACGAAAATAACACCTAAAAATACAAGTAAAAATAAAATTGATGATGTCTTGGTTTTGGACACCTTCCTAAATTTTCTGATTTCCAGCTCTACTAAGACCATCCGCGTTGCCATTTTTGCTCCCCGGCTTATGTCTTACCTCAAATCGGTACTGTTGTAGAAACTGGGCCCATCGAGTTAAACGACCATTCGTCCCAATCATTTTATTCAGGTAGGTCAGGGGGTCGTGGTCCGTCTCTATAACAAAAAGTTGCCCGTCCAGATAGTAGTGGAGTTTCCTTACGCCATATACGATGGCTGCGAGCTCGCGTTCGACCACTGCGTAGTTTCGCTCTGCTCTCGAAAACTTCTTACTGAGATAAATTATGGGGTGCTCATCCTCCTCGATCTTTTGGGACAAAACAACACCCACACCGGAATCGCTGGCATCCGTTTGCATCGTGAACTCTCTCGAATAATCCGGAGCATATAAGACGGGCTTGGTTACTATAGCATTCTTCAGTGCCTCGAAAGCCGCCTGACACTCCTCATTCCAATCTACCTTCTCTTTCCGGGTTTTCCCTTTCAACGCATTTGTTAAGGGGACCGCGATGACGCTGTAATTTTGGACGTACTTGGCATAATAGCCACTCAACCCTAAAAACGACCTAATTTGCGTCTTCGTTGTTGGGCTGGGGAATTCATGAATGGCCCTTATTTTTGCTTCACTAGGGGAGCGTTTGCCACTTCCCACTTCGTGACCCAAAAACCTAACATGGTCTTGCGCAAATTTGCACTTAGAAGGCTTTACAGTAAGCCGTGCCTCTAACAACCTATCCAATACCGAACTCACATCCTTAACGTGCTCTTCGAATGTTTTTGAATAAATTGCAATGTCATCAATATAAGGAGATGCAATTCTCTCCAAACCTCCCAAAACCTGAGCCATTAGCTTGCAAAAATAAAAGGGAGCGTTCACCAGCCCAAACATCATCTTTTTGGGAATAAACGCTCCAAATGGCGTCACAAAAGCGGCGTACCTCTGCGCACTTTTTTTCAAAGGAATTTGAAAGTAACCTTTCGTTAAATCCATCACCGTTATATAAGGTGCGGCACTAACCCGCTCTACTACCTCTTCTATATTGGGGAGAGGAAACGACTGGATTCTGGTAATGGCATTCAATCGCCGGTAGTCCACACAAGGACGTGGTGGTTTTCCCTGACTTTCTACCAGAATCATGGGCGATGCGTAATCGGACTGCCCCACTTCTATCACCCCTAAATCCAAGAGTCTTGTAATCTCCTCCCTCAAAATTTCTGTTTGTCTAGGAGACATGCGGTAGGGCCTAGCTCTAACGGGCTCACTACTGGTAAGCTCGATATCCATCTCTAACAGGGGCGTAGAACCCGGGTCTGAGGAGAATACCCTGCTATGATTTCGCAACATGCACCCAAAACTCCCTATCTGTTCCACCGTTAACCTTTCCACCAAAGCGCTCTCTCTTATTATCTCCTGGAGATCAAATTGAGTAGGATCGGGTAAGGGGTAAGGTATTTCTGCCTCCTGCTCCACCTCTTCACTCTCCTCGTCCATTATCAAATTAACACATTCGGGTCGCTTGAAATAGGGCTTAATGAGGTTCACATGGTATATTGTGGATTTATCCCTTTTCTCTGGGAGGTCCACCAGATAATTTGTATCGGAGATTTTACTGTTCATAGTCCCTGGCCCTATCCAGTTCACTGCCATCTTGTTTAACTTCGACGTGGACAATACCAGCACCTGATCTCCAACCCTAAAAACACGCGATACGGCATTCCTGTCATACCACAATTTTCGTTTGCTCTGCTTGTCGGTCATTTGTTCGGCCGCAAGCTCCATCCATTTTTTTAGCCTATTGGTTATTCCCAAAATATACTCGACTACATTTGGATCTGAGTTATCCGGCTCTAACCAATTTTCAAAAATCAAAGTCTGGGGGATACGAAGATTCCGTCCGTGCACTAATTCCGCCGGGCTAAACCCCGTACTTTCGTGAGTAACAGTTCGAAGAGCAAACAAAGCCGCTGGCAAATTATGCTCCCAGTCCTCTCCCGTCTCCAAACACAACACTTTGAGAACCCTCTTAACCGAGGAATGAAATCTCTCAACAGGGTTGCTTTGGGGGTGGCACACTGAACTGTGAGTCACATGAATCCCGAATCTTTTAAAAAACTCTGATGATAAAACACTGGTGAAGGACCTTCCCAAGTCGCTTTGGACTTCTTTAGGAAATTCCATGCGTGAAAAAACCATAATTAGAGCGTTAATTACATTCGCCGACGTAATATCCGGAACGGGAATAGCTTCGGGATATTTAGAGGCTAAACAAATCGCTGTGATTATGTATTTATTTTGTTTTGTGCTCTCTGGAAGGGGACCCACCGCGTCAATATTTATTTTGGAGAAAATCTCCGAAATAACGGGAACCAGCTTCATTGGGGCCTTTCTCTTATCGTTGCTTTTGCCGACTTTCTGGCATTCGTGACAATTTTTTACCCAGGACTCTAACTCGGGGTAACACCGGGGCCAGTAAAATTGCCTTAAAACCCTATCCTTCGTTTTGGTCGCCCCCAAATGACCCGCTACATCCTCGTGGCACAATGCCATAATTTTCTCCCGATACTTTAAGGGAATGCATAACTCTACTCTTTTTTCTCCCCGCTTCGACTCCACCAAACGCGTTAATTTTCCCTTCAATACCTGGAATTCGTCCCCTTTCTCGGAAAGTTCCCAACACGATTTCAAAGAATCACAGTTCCTCTGTGGCGATTCGAACTCCTGGGACGATACTCCAGCCAAACTATTATTCTCCTGCGTGGATAACTCCGGGGGAAAGGGTAGTTCTTCCTCCTCAGGGCTCTGTGACGAATTATGAATGGAAGCTCTCGTTTCATTTGCGCCTTCGACTACTTGAGCTGGCTGCTCTTCCCTCGCCCTACTTCGCGTAATGGCATTAATAGGGGTTGGGTTTTTCCTATTATCTTCTAAAAGTTGGGCAGTTTTGTTCCCTAATAAGTAGTAACCCTGATCCAAAGCATCCGATTTCACGGCGACCTTCGTTACAACTTTCCCGAAATCCCCTTCTAGCTCAACTCTCGCTAACGGCAGACACTTGCACTCGGGGTCTAAAGGTTTTGGGGTCTAAAGGTATTATGAACATGTTTCCTTACACATTTGAAGTAGTGAAAAATAATATTAAAACCCTTTATCCTGTAAAATATAAATTAAATATTATTTTTAATAACTCTTTCCTTGCATATTATTGTTTACTTTAAATAAATTTTCATAAATGTTAGTGATTTTTATTTATATTATAAAGATTTACAAACTGTTTTTAACGAAATTTTCTTTGATATAAGGATTTACATTTTAAAAGTTAGATGTTTATTTACATAAAAATTAATTATATATCAAATACTATTACACGTATTATAACATTGAAGATTTTTAGAAAACGTTTAACAATTGAGACAAATATATACTTTAAATATTATTACAAACATTTAAATGCAATTTGCTTTTTATTTTTTAATTTTACAATTGAGACATTTTTAAAAGTTTGGTTCTTAAAGTGCGTTTTATACATAGTAAAAAAATTATTATAAAAACCTGTAAGAGTAAAAAGAATTGTATGCATTAATTTGAAACTTTACAAGACCCATACCATGTTTCCTTGCACATTTGAAGTAGTGAAATATAGAATTAAAAACCATTTGTCCTTGAAGATCTAAATTAAAAGTTTTTTTTCTTTAATGCTTTTGCAAACCACACATTTTACTAAATATGAACTTCCTTTTATTTATTTGAAATCCTTATGCACATCGTACAATTTACATTGCACAGCAAAATACCAATACTGTACGAAGCTATGAAGTATTTTACAAGATACTTTGTACTGTTTTCTTAATTTTAAGTGTTCTACATTGCTATATTAAATGGATAGTAAGTGGGTTTTCTGTTTTTGAAAATAATGTGTGCACATCTGTGCTGCTAAGCAAATTAACTTTTGCCCTTTTCTTGATATTTAATGCATAATCTAAATATTTACTCACACCGCTGATAGTTTTACCCATGAATAAAATTAAATAATAACTGAAAATTTTAAGTATTAATGTGAATTTTAAAATGAACAAAAATTATTGAAATAATGGATTAAATCTGAATTCTATGTATTCTTAAAACAATCTCTGCAAATCCAGCAGACAATTCTTAAACAGATTGAAGGAAGCCACATGGAAACAAAGTAAATTAGAACACTTTTTAATAGTAAAAACATTATGATTAATATTTTTACAAAAATAATACATTGTAGTAAAAAAAGAACTTATTTTTACATACTTACATTTTTTTAAGAGACTTATTTCCGACAAGCCAATTATTCAATGCCATCACCTCAGCTATGGGGCAATGCAAATTATTTTTGTGATGACCACATTATAGTTTTTGGATATCTTTGTTGCTACTTAGACCACAAAATGCATCGAATTTGGGAAACCCATATTGCTCTAAGTTGATATTCGGAATATTCAATGCATCTAAGCGTTTCTTTTCCACACAACCACCTTTGTAAGCAATTAGGTACTGAGTGACCCTCTTGGTCTGCTCGTAATATTCTAAAAGCTTAGAGTCTAGATTTTCTAAGGGAGCACAATTTGCTATGTCATGGGACAGAAATGAAGTGCACATACGTAATTTTTAACATATCACACAGTTGTACGATCTTTGGCACTCAGTTTATGCTTAGACGATAAGTTAAAACGAATACTTGAAGCTACTTGCGATTTTTACAGCGATGTATGCGTATTTACGTACTAAGAAACTTTATTGAATCTGAAATCCATCAAAATCCACAATTGCACAAATATTAATCATTGCTATTGAAAAGCGTTAGATGTTCTTGGAAAAATAATTATAAACTGGAGGCCACGAAGAACTGGACTATATAACACCATACACTTACTAATCAGTAAAGTTATAATTTATCTTTTGCGTTCCATAGTTACTCACAAAAGATAAGACTAAGTAAAGAATGTACATACTCAGAAAACATGTGTTTGTGATAATGCGCGAAATAAAATTTTGTGTTGTAATACAAGATTTTAACGAAAGGATATACTTAAATATGCGTGTGATTTTTTTTTACTCTACCACGTTTATGCGCGGAATGCAATTCAATTCTACGACTAAACTTGAGCAAGAAAAAAAATATAACCAAATATAATTTATAAGAGAAACGTATTTTGACTCTTTAAAATGAGAACTTTAAAGTATACTGAATTCTCTTGATTCTGCAGTTTTACTTTTTCTAAAATTACATCAACAAATTGAATTATTTTATTTGTGTGCACACACAAGTCTTTGCCTCTGTTGAAAGGAAACTAGTATCTTTGACAAGTATCAGATTTTTAAAAATTGATTCAGAGAAGAACCTTTTTTCATGGAATTTAACTCAATCTGCTCCATAATTTTACCCTTAAGAGTAATAGAGCATATTATAGTTTTAAGGAAAATGAATAACCATTATGCAAATTTGAAGCCAAAAGTTCCAAGCATGTCTATGCGCCTATCTACGTTTAGAGATTGACCAACGCACAGACGTTGACATTAGGGACCTAGCCGTAAACGGATCGTATTATACCGGTGTCTTGGACGTGATCAGGTGCTATTGGTGTGGCGAAGGGCTTGAAAATTGGTAAAAAGATGTAGTGAGACACAAACACAAAGTTTTATCCAAAATGTTTGGTAGCCCATAGATGAAATTGTACAGGTGCTGGATGAAATCAACAATACCAATGGTTTTATAAAAAAAAAACGATGTATAGCTTTACCCCTTAGACAACGACAAGGACGAACGACTTTGTAAAATTTGCAAGGAATCGGAAAATGAATGCTACTTTACAGCCTTGCGGTCATCTGGTGACATGCATGAGATGTACGAAGAGTCTTTCAACGTGTCCTATGTATCGAACCAATATTTTACATAAAATTAAAACGTACATTTGTTATTAAACTCTATTTATTAGTACATGTAGTAGATGCAATTTCAAGTGATATACTGAACATGGTGAGGAAGAAAATCCAATTGTAAAAGGGTGGTATTGAGTTGAAAGTTATTAAATTGGTAAAAGTGCTTCAGTAAGAAGATTAGTAAGGAAGTTTGAGACTCTAAAACCCTAAAACTCTTTATTAAGGAAAAAAATCGTGTAGGAAAGACTTATACACCCTTATAAATATATTGACGATTTTAATTATTAGTCGTTTGTTCATTATATGTTAAACCTATTTACTAAAGAATTTTAAAGGGTGCCTTAAACAGGAGTTACTAAATGCTTTAGGAAAGATGTTTATTATTTAAAAGAATTATTTATATTTATTTTTTATTAATTTTTTAAAACTTTTTAACTTTACTGCTTAACTTTTTTATTGTTACTGCACTTTTCTAAATCAAAATATAGTTTACCTAAGTTTCGAGTAATGAACCCAAGGAGAAATAGGACATAGGTATACATGCAAATGATATTTTATCTAAAATTACTATATTTGTAATCCAGGCATTCTTTTCAGAAAACATTCATTTTCACAAGAATTTTCGAAACATCCTGAATAATCTTAGACCTATTTTTATAGTAGAAAAAACATTAAGCAATAAAAAACCAATTAAAAATGTTAAACAGTATAAAAAGTTAAATAGAAAAAATTAACCAATAAAAAGTTAAACAGTAAAAAAGTTAAACAGTAAAAAAAGTTAAACTTAAAAAGTTAAACAGTAAAAAAGTTAAGCAGTAAAATAAAGTTAAACAGTAACAATAAAAAAGTTAAGCAGTAAAGTTAAAAAGTTTTAAAAATTAATAAAAAATAAATATAAATAATTCTTTTAAAGTGTGAAATATTTTAAAATGCTCCAACAAAAGTACTATTAATAAGCCCCCACTACAAGAAGGAAACACTCAAAATGAATATTTAATTCAAGCATTCTTTCTTGCATTACAGAGTACATTTACACATCTTTCCTAAAGCATTTAGTAACTCCTGTTTAAGGCACCCTTTAAAATTCTTTAGTAAATAGGTTTAACATATAATGAACAAACGACTAATAATTAAAATCGTCAATATATTTATAAGGGTGTATAAGTCTTTCCTACACGATTTTTTTCCTTAATAAAGAGTTTTAGGGTTTTAGAGTCTCAAACTTCCTTACTAATCTTCTTACTGAAGCACTTTTGCCAATTTAATAACTTTCAACTCAATACCACCCTTTTACAATTGGATTTTCTTCCTCACCATGTTCAGTATATCACTTGAAACTGCATCTACTACATGTACTAATAAATAGAGTTTAATAACAAATGTACGTTTTAATTTTATGTAAAATATTGGTTCGATACATAGGACACGTTGAAAGACTCTTCGTACATCTCATGCATGTCACCAGATGACCGCAAGGCTGTAAAGTAGCATTCATTTTCCGATTCCTTGCAAATTTTACAAAGTCGTTCGTCCTTGTCGTTGTCTAAGGGGTAAAGCTATACATCGTTTTTTTTATAAAACCATTGGTATTGTTGATTTCATCCAGCACCTGTACAATTTCATCTATGGGCTACCAAACATGTTGGATAAAACTTTGTGTTTGTGTCTCACTACATCTTTTTACCAATTTTCAAGCCCTTCGCCACACCAATAGCACCTGATCACGTCCAAGACACCGGTATAATACGATCCGTTTACGGCTAGGTCCCTAATGTCAACGTCTGTGCGTTGGTCAATCTCTAAACGTAGATAGGCGCATAGACATGCTTGGAACTTTTGGCTTCAAATTTGCATAATGGTTATTCATTTTCCTTAAAACTATAATATGCTCTATTACTCTTAAGGGTAAAATTATGGAGCAGATTGAGTTAAATTCCATGAAAAAAGGTTCTTCTCTGAATCAATTTTTAAAAATCTGATACTTGTCGAAGATACTAGTTTCCTTTCAACAGAGGCAAAGACTTGTGTGTGCACACAAATAAAATAATTCAATTTGTTGATGTAATTTTAGAAAAAGTAAAACTGCAGAATCAAGAGAATTCAGTATACTTTAAAGTTCTCATTTTAAAGAGTCAAAATACGTTTCTCTTATAAATTATATTTGGTTATATTTTTTTTCTTGCTCAAGTTTAGTCGTAGAATTGAATTGCATTCCGCGCATAAACGTGGTAGAGTAAAAAAAAATCACACGCATATTTAAGTATATCCTTTCGTTAAAATCTTGTATTACAACACAAAATTTTATTTCGCGCATTATCACAAACACATGTTTTCTGAGTATGTACATTCTTTACTTAGTCTTATCTTTTGTGAGTAACTATGGAACGCAAAAGATAAATTATAACTTTACTGATTAGTAAGTGTATGGTGTTATATAGTCCAGTTCTTCGTGGCCTCCAGTTTATAATTATTTTTCCAAGAACATCTAACGCTTTTCAATAGCAATGATTAATATTTGTGCAATTGTGGATTTTGATGGATTTCAGATTCAATAAAGTTTCTTAGTACGTAAATACGCATACATCGCTGTAAAAATCGCAAGTAGCTTCAAGTATTCGTTTTAACTTATCGTCTAAGCATAAACTGAGTGCCAAAGATCGTACAACTGTGTGATATGTTAAAAATTACGTATGTGCACTTCATTTCTGTCCCATGACATAGCAAATTGTGCTCCCTTAGAAAATCTAGACTCTAAGCTTTTAGAATATTACGAGCAGACCAAGAGGGTCACTCAGTACCTAATTGCTTACAAAGGTGGTTGTGTGGAAAAGAAACGCTTAGATGCATTGAATATTCCGAATATCAACTTAGAGCAATATGGGTTTCCCAAATTCGATGCATTTTGTGGTCTAAGTAGCAACAAAGATATCCAAAAACTATAATGTGGTCATCACAAAAATAATTTGCATTGCCCCATAGCTGAGGTGATGGCATTGAATAATTGGCTTGTCGGAAATAAGTCTCTTAAAAAAATGTAAGTATGTAAAAATAAGTTCTTTTTTTACTACAATGTATTATTTTTGTAAAAATATTAATCATAATGTTTTTACTATTAAAAAGTGTTCTAATTTACTTTGTTTCCATGTGGCTTCCTTCAATCTGTTTAAGAATTGTCTGCTGGATTTGCAGAGATTGTTTTAAGAATACATAGAATTCAGATTTAATCCATTATTTCAATAATTTTTGTTCATTTTAAAATTCACATTAATACTTAAAATTTTCAGTTATTATTTAATTTTACTCATGGGTAAAACTATCAGCGGTGTGGGTAAATATTTAGATTATGCATTAAATATCAAGAAAAGGGCAAAAGTTAATTTGCTTAGCAGTACAGATGTGCACACATTATTTTCAAAAACAGAAAACCCACTTACTATCCATTTAATATAGCAATGTAGAACACTTAAAATTAAGAAAACAGTACAAAGTATCTTGTAAAATACTTCATAGCTTCGTACAGTATTGGTATTTTGCTATGCAATGTAAATTGTACGATGTGCATAAGGATTTCAAATAAATAAAAGGAAGTTCATATTTAGTAAAATGTGTGGTTTGCAAAAGCATTAAAGAAAAAGAACTTTTAATTTAGATCTTCAAGGACAAATGGTTTTTAATTCTATATTTCACTACTTCAAATGTGCAAGGAAACATGGTATGGGTCTTGTAAAGTTTCAAATTAATGCATAAAATTCTTTTTACTCTTACAGGTTTTTATAATAATTTTTTTACTATGTATAAAACGCACTTTAAGAACCAAACTTTTAAAAATGTCTCAATTGTAAAATTAAAAAATAAAAAGCAAATTGCATTTAAATGTTTGTAATAATATTTAAAGTATATATTTCTCTCAATTGTTAAACGTTTTCTAAAAATCTTCAATGTTATAATACGTGTAATAGTATTTGATATATAATTAATTTTTGTGTAAATAAACATCTAACTTTTAAAATATAAATCCTTATATCAAAGAAAATTTCGTTAAAAACAGTTTGTAAATCTTTATAATATAAATAAAAATCACTAACATTTATGAAAATTTATTTAAAGTAAACAATAATATGCAAGGAAAGAGTTATTAAAAATAATATTTAATTTATATTTTACAGGATAAAGGGTTTTAATATTATTTTTCACTACTTCAAATGTGTAAGGAAACATGTTCATAATATGGGTCTTGTAAAGTTTCAAAAATTTTACGCTCACTTATGTGTATAATATTAAAAAATTCTGCAATAAAATATGTGCTATAGCATCTAATGTATAATTAATTTTTTGAGTAAAACATAAATCTTAAAATCAAGGAAAATTTCATTTCAGATCTTGCATTTTAAAAAGAAAATTTATAAGACCATGTAATAGAAAAAACCCAAATAATCCAAAATACAGTGTATGTGGTAAGACAAGCAAAAGTTTATTTTGAATAGAAAAGGTGTAAGCATTAAAAAGATTTCCAATATTCCCTTATGGATCTGCATTTAAGTGTTTGTCATAATATTTAATGTATATGTTTCAATTGTAAAATGTTTTCTCTAAAAATCTTCAACATTAAAAATATGTGTAATAGTATTTAATATATAATTAATTTTGAGTAAAAACATTAATTTTTAAAATATTAAATCCTTATATTTCATCCAAAAACAGGTTTGTAAATCTATATAATATAAATTAAATCACTAAAATTTATGAAGATTTATTCAAAGTAAAAATAATATGCAAGGAAAGATTAATTAAAAAATAACATTTAATTTAGATTTATAGAATAAATGGTTTTGTTATACTATTATAACTTCTTCAAATGTACAAGAAAACATATTCATAGTATTTGTCTTGTAAAGTTTCAAAAATTTTACTCCTACCTAAGTGTATATTATTTAAAACAAAATTTCTGCTATAAAATAGGTGTTATAGCATCTAATGTATAATTAATTTTTGAGTAAAAACATCTAACTTTAAAAAAAACATAAATCTATATAGCAAAGAAAAATTTCATTTCAGATCTTGCATTTTAAAAGAAAATTTATGAAACCATGTAATAAAAAAACCAAATAATCCAAAATACAGTATATGTGGTAAGACACGCTAAAAATTTATTTAAAAACGAGATGTAAGCATTTATAAAAGTACTATTCTGAAAGGCAAAGATCAATTGCAACGTTGTCCAAATATCGTCTAGTGTACGACACTGAGTTCTAGTTCGGGGGCACATAAGTGGTTTATCGCTGCTTTATACAAGAATTTTACGAAACGTTAAGTTTATTCTAGGGCATAATGCATTCCCACGGGGCAAGCTGTGAAACCAAAATTGGTTTGTTGGATACTTCATCTCAAGCAAGCTTCCATTTTCCAGAACAATTTTTAAAGAATTGTAGTTCTTTCTAGAAAACACAAATTGCCTTTTCTGTCCAAATGAGAAAGACGCTATGGGTGCATAAAGTTCCAAGTCCTTCTCGTTGTTTTTATGGGCAACTATGCAGTTTTTACCATCTTTATAACGCTTCACCAACTCAAAATTAAATCTTGCACCAATTATTCGCTCCATTTCTCCCTTTATTTCCAATACTTTAGGAGATCAAGGCTTGGCTGCAATAGAAGACCCGCTAAAAGTATAGCTTATTCCTTCGTCTTCGTATGCTACAAGTTTACAAGGCACAGTATATTTTTGACCTAAAATTTCTAAATTTCGTCTTTTTTTAATACGTTAATTCGTTTTCCAATCGACGGAAATATGCCTAGCCTTCACGATCTGTAAACAATTTACCATACTCATAACATAAAGAATTGTGAGTAGACTTTTTCAAGTTCAGACTTGCTCGATGGACATAATCGTGACGTCACATCGAAATCTCAGAAAGAAAAAAAAATCCAAGTCCCAAACGTAAACACACTGACGTCACTGGTGATGAATAAAGTAAAAGCATTAAGAAATCAATTCGTTCCTTAGATTAATTACTTTTAAAATCACTAGATGGCGCCATAAGTCCTTTTGTAAAAGCATTTATTAAAACCCCTATGCAATTATTCAAACCATTTTCTAAAAATAACCCATTCCTAATACTAAGAAAAAATACAAGTCCAAAAGAGAGAAAAAATCCAACACTACATTAATTCATCTTCTTAAGTTAACCCTCTTACATTCTAACGGATAGCGCGCTTGACTTCGGATCCTGTGGTCCCGGGTTCGAATCCAAGAAATTCCTTTTTAATTAAAAATAATATTGTTTCGAATTTCTCCACCAGATGGCACTACGAGTGATTCATCACCATGGCAACGAAACGACGCCATCTTGAAACAATTCAACGCCTGCACGAAGTCGATGACAAAAAAAAATTCCAAGTCCAAAATGTAAACAAACAATACGTCACGTCATTCGGACACGCCCACTTCCGGTCACGTGGTGTGACGTCACTTCCGCCTACCATAGGCACCCGTATACTACTCACATCCAACGGATTTATTGACAACTATGGCCCAAAAAGAAATTAAAAGGAGCGATAAGTCATACAATATTAGTTTTCAAGAGTGTTGGTTTACTCAGTATAAATGGTTACGCAGTAGTGTAACCTTAAAAAGATTATTTTGTTGGCCGTGCTTGCTTTTTTGTAATAAACATTCTGTTTGGAGTAAAGAGATTCGCAGA
Organism: Meta bourneti; assembly: GCA_933210815.1. Taxonomy (NCBI): domain Eukaryota; kingdom Metazoa; phylum Arthropoda; class Arachnida; order Araneae; family Tetragnathidae; genus Meta; species Meta bourneti. The sequence continues at coordinate 67,714,031 of OW119928.1, forward strand.
CTTATTAAACATAACACGAGCACTCCATAGGCATGATGATTCTGCTGAACATCTGAAGTGTGAATTAATGCTAAGAAATTTTTTAAAATCATAACACGATTGTCGATGCCCTGAGGGAGAATGCTAGGTTTTTTAAGTCATTTCAATGAAAACGTTCATTTGAATAGACTGTTTCTACAAACAGTGATTGATGCAGTAATATATTTGAGCAAACAAGAAATGGCATTCCCGGGGCATGATGAAAGCAGTGACTCCATAAATCGCGGGAATTTCAAGAAAATACTAGGATTGTTGATATCAAAAGTCCTATGGAAATTCAAAATCATTACAAAAAGATTAAAAACGTCTTCACTGGTGACTCCAAAACTATTCAAAATGAAATGATTGAATGTATTTCCGATTATATAAACGATCACGTCAAAGATGAAATAAATGGGGCTAAATTCTTTTCTATTCAAGTGGATGACACCACTGACATAAATCAAACTTCCCAATGCTCTTAATATTAAGATTTGTGAAGGCGTATTAGTTGAGCGATTTTTGGGTTTCCATGACAGAACGTCAGAAATGTTATACAAAATGTTGGATCCATTTGATTATCAACACAAATTAATAGGACAATGTTACGATGGAACCAGTGTAATGTCTGGACTGCAGAAAAATTTCAAGGATAAAACTCCTCAAGCCGTTTTTTGTCCATTGTCTAGCACATCATTTCAATCTTGTATTGCAGCAAAGTTTTTCTAAAATTTCTGTCGAATTTTTTTCAAGCCTCAGCGGCATTCCTTCGTTTTTTCATCACTTGGCAAAGCGATCTTATGCTCTTACATCAAATTCCACAAGACGCATACCAACCATAACACACTCGATGGTCCTCCAATTCGAAATTAGTGAATGCGATTGTTGAAGATTGGATAATTTAAAGAAATATTCGAATTTAAAACAAACAACGAACATTCAGACAAAACAATTCAACTTGCAAAGGGATATTTAAATATGAACAATTTTGAATTTATATTTTTGGCAGTAGTTATTCAGCGAAATTTTCTTCTTTGAATATTGGGGATAAAATATGGTCTTGATAATATGTGGGAGTTGATTTCTACATTTACCCCCCTCTTTATACTTTTAATTTTCCATTATATGCAAAATCGGCAACAATCATAAATCTCTTGGAGAAAGTTCTCACGTTCACTTTGCTATAGTCCTTTGACTTGGCGGATTCTCTTTTAAAATTAAAGATCTTACATTACAAATATTCTCAGAAATATTTTTCTTTTTGGGAAGTATTTTTCCACTTTTACGTTTTTTCCTTTCTCATTAATAATATTACTTATCGTACCTTTAGATATCGAAAAACCATGACTTTTACAGCGTTTTTGAACAATTGAATAAGCATGATTCTCTTCCGAAAGAGCGGAAAGTCTTCCTTCCATTGCTTATTTAAAAGCGCCATTTTGAAAGTAAACAAAACTCTGAGTTAGCAGACTATAAGTTATACTTTAACTATTGTGAAAATAAAATTATTTCGTAGGCATACAATTTTTTTACAGCTCATCGAAATCGTTCAAAAAATGTCCGAACAGCCTCTGTACATCCTTCAGTTATGAATCTCCATATTTAACAAATTTTATGATGGTAATAAACTTTCTGCATAGTTGCGAAAAATCTGCTACACTTTCCCCATTTCCTAGGATAGAGTACATTTACCCGAAGTTTGATTAATATTTGAATTAGACTGGTTACTATTTGAACTTCTTGATATCAAAAATTCCTGCTTCAAGGGTGGAAAACCAAACCGATTCACTTAGGGAAGAACTATTATTTGAATTACTATTTAATTGAAAATATAAATTTGTTGTGATGTACTATTATATCCAGTTAAAATTATTGATTAAATTTATTTGATTGAAAAAAATATCTCCCTATATATAAAGGTCTTTTATATGTATAAGTGAAACCATTACATTGTAAACACTGGATTGATTCAACAAGACTTCTACCCCTTCCAGTTCTATAATTAACAAATAAACTTTCAAATAGATATTTTTCTTGTTTTCTTTAGTATATTAGTTTTACCTATACAATTTCCCAAAATATCAATCTTATTAGAAATACTCACCATTTACCAAATTTAATTGAACAGAAAGTAACTTGCAAACAAAGAAAAAAGGTGAATCTGAGAAATCACTGAATGAGAAAGATGTATCAGTTGAAACATTCCTTTTACTTTCCAATTTACCATGTGTAGTAAAAGTTTTATCAAGGGAGAGAGGAATAAATTACATTATCAACAAATGGATATTGAGAACAGAAGCAGAGGTTTAGAATTAACAAAACAAAAAAGTGCTGAGAACGAAAGCAAAGCGGATTCCAGTGAGGTAGGCGTCAATGGTAGTTGTGGAGGCACATTAGCAGGCAACAGTGGACTTTGTAGAAATACAACAGCAGGCATCTGCAGTGAACTGGATTTAGGGGATGAAGATATGAGCCTTTTAAAGAAGTGTAAATGAGAAGCACGCAACCAAAATGATGCATGTTTAAGTGGTGCAATAATAGAAGACAAAGCACAGCAAGATTTTTTTAAGAGGTACAGGCAACCAAATAGATGGTTGAGCTAAAATAGCATGAGATTTCTAAAAGTAATTAAGATGTATTAGATATTAACATTATCAGAATATAATTAAAACAAAAGGCAAAGGAGACAATAATATGGTTTCCAAAGGGCACTAGCAATCAAGCTGGCTTGTTCAGGTAGAATTCTCACTCTTCAAGTAAAATAAAAATTAGTAGCATTGATAAAATAATAAGACATTTCAAACAGATAACATTAGTTTTGAAACATTTCTAGAAGTCTTTTGAGGAGGTAAATTTTTCTAGCGACAGCTTTGAGAGATGTTAAGAAGCATTGGGGTGTACAAATGAAAAAACCATGTTCAATTTCTTTTGCAAAGATTGATGAATGCATGGGAACAAATCTTGGGATTCCTAAGGAAAATATAAGTACATTGAACAGTGTAACAATGTGGATAAAAATCTTATCAAACGATAGAACACAGCAGGTATTTCCTAACCTCATACACATAATTTTTTGAATTTACATTGATAGTGGGCTGAATAAACAAAATATGATTTCTTGAGCAAACAAAATTTTTTTAGCACATTTTCAAATTAAGATGGATCACAAACAGCACAAGCTTTTTTATGTATTGTCGGTATGCACATTAGCAAGAGTTTAGAAAATTGCAAAAAAGTTACCTTACCTTTGAAGTTCCAAACGTAAAATGGTGTTAAGAACTCAACAGCAGATTCATCTGTCACTAAATTCCAACCCCCCATCGGCTCCAAAACGCGCAATTATTTTTCTCAAAGCGCCAGGGAAAGCAGCTACAATTAGATGGGCTTGACAACGTTTTAGGAAAACATTTTTCTAAATATTTCATCATGGAATCGCCGATCACCAGGATAGCCATTTGCAGTAGATAATCACAAGCGCAGAGCACAGCGATACATCCCGCTTGAAATCCATATAAAATGACAATCGAGCGGGAACTGCGATTAACGATTCGGTTTAAGAACTATTCGATCTAAGAAATGAGGCCAAAATTAAGATCGCCAAAAAAGTCACAAAAGTAGAGTAACCCGGTGCACCCAAAATGGTCGAAAGCGGGTAACATTGTCCTGAAATGCGTAAGTTCCTATGGAAGAGGGCTAATGAAATCCAAGTGAATACGTGCAAATCTTGCATCTGGAAGGGTAAAAGTTTCAAGTGGAGATTTCATGATGAAAAATTTTGCAACGCTGACATTTGTCACTACTTCTTACAGCATTCTTGATAAACTGTCTCGTCTTTGGTCATACAAAACGTGAACAAATCAGTTTAGTGGATGCGGAAATACCGGGGTGAGATAATTGATGAACGGTTTGAAAAACCAGATGTCGAAAAGATTCAGGAATAAAAGGTCTTGGATATTGTTGAGATGTGTCGCAGTATAAATTGATGTTTTCAAGAGGTAAATAGATCTTTACCAACTTCAACGATGAATAATATTGCAAGAGTTGTAATTCTTCGTCTTGGGATTGCAGATCTGCTAGTCGTTTGTAGTCGATAGAAGCTGGTTGAGAAATGGCAGCGGTGTCAACTCGGGAAAGGGTGTCAGCAACATTATCAACACCCTTAACATGACGAATATCTGTTGAAAACTGCGATATGAAATCAAGATGTCTTAATTGCCTGGGTGAGCATTTCTCTGGCTGTTGATGAAAGACATAGATCAGAGGCTTTTCATCAGTGTAGACAGCAAATTGCCTACCTTCAAGCATGTACCAGAATCGTTTTATGCCAGTGTAAATAGCCAGGAGCTCGCGATCATAGGCAGACCAGTTTCGTTGACTGGGCGCGAGTTTCATTGATAGGAAGGCAATAGGCTTCCACTGAGTGTCATATTGCATGAGAGTTGCACCAACACCGACATTCGAGGCATCTGTCCAAAGACTAAGAGGAGCATTTGGAATAGGGTGGTGCAATAAAGTAGCTTTTGCCAGGGCTTCTTTGCTTCGATGAAAGCTTTATCTGCATCTGGAATCCAACTGAGAGGATCTGGAGGATTTTTAGATGGTCGTTTGGACTTTTTGGTGTTGCTTCGACCCTCTAAAAATTTTACTAGAGGAGCAAGGATGTGAGCTGCTCCTGGAATGAATCGACGGTAAAAATTGAACATACCAAGGAATCGCCGCAGTTGAGTCAAAGTAGTGGGAACAGGATACTCTTTGATGGCTTGAATACGATCGGGCAGTGGTTCAATACCTTCTTCAGAAACACGATGTCCCAAAAAATCAATTGTTGAAACACCGAAAGTACATTTGGAAGTGTTCAAGCTAAGACCATAGGAGTTTAATCTTTCAAATAAGGCTTGGAGGTGTTGAAGGTGCTCTGCTTCAAGCTTGGAAGCGACAAGGATGTCAAGGAAAGCATAAGCGAAAGGTAAACCTCGTAGTACATTGTCGATAAATCTTTGAAAGGTGGAAGGGGCATTACAGAGGCCGAATTGCATTCGTGTGCTTTCAGAGTCCGAAAGGTGTGATGATGGAGCTTTTGTGCACGTCGTCAGGATGTATAGGTATCTGATGGTACGCCTTAATGTGATCTATGTGCGAAAAAATTTTGGCACCATGTAGTTCAGAGCTGAAGTCTTGAATATTAGGCACTGAATATTTATCTGGTATAGTTCGCTCGGTAGTCACCAACTGGCCTCCAGTCTGGAGAGTCCTTTTTAGGAACCATATAGAGAGGTGAGGCGTAGTTACTTTTCGATGGTCGTAAATGACCCAGATCGAGCATTCGTTGGAATTCGGCTTTAGCACTTTTTAATCGATCCGGAGCTAATCTCCTGGTCTTGGCTTGAACGGCAGATCCAGTTGTTTCTATGTAGCACAGAATGCTTAATCGGTTGATCAGCACGGGGAGGCTTGGTGATGTCAGGATATTTAAGCAGTTCGTGATAAATGCTATTCCCCGAAACAGTTTTTATCGTGTGTATTGATGTTGACTGCAATTTTCCAGGGGTAGCCAAGTTCGTGAGTGTCCACTAGTCTTTTATTCCGAAGATCAGGCGTGAGGTGAAAATGGTAAAGGAAATCTTCGCCTATAATGGGCGTACTCACGTCGCCAATCAAAAAGGGAAATCGAAAAATCTTTCGGAGGTTAAAATCAAGCATTAAGAGCTTTTCTCCGTAGACATTTATTTGTGGAGAATTGGCGGCAGATAAGGCCATAAGCGATTTCTTTTTCTTGTGGGAAAATGACGCAGGGATAATACTAATATCTGAACCGGTGTCACACAAATATTGTATATTTGTTTTCCTGTCCGTTAAAAATAGGTGACGAGAGGTTTTGTGCAAGGTGGTTGTCGCCACTACACCTAGCTGTCCGCGTTTTTTGAGAACGAACAAGGTACGGAACATTTCTTTGCACTAATGTCAAATTTTGAATACCATTGTTTATTAGAATTCCGAGAATTACTACGGCTTCGATCAAAAGATCGCCGGCGAAAAGGGCTACATGATCTGCGTAATTCTAATTGCTTAATTCGATCACTCAGTTTGTGAATTTCACATAAAATTTCTGAGTTAGAATTTGAAGGTACCGAAACTGAATTTAAGGCAGCTGGATTATATTCAAGAATTCTGTCAGCCACTTCTGCGGCTTTTTCAAGTGATAAAGGTGAAATAGAAGGGAAAATACTTTAAATGGATGATGGTAAATGAGAAAGAAATAATTCTGACATTAATTCATTAGATACATTGTGAGATTCAGCTCTGTGCTGCATGGTTCTTAAAAGCTCGCTGGGCTTACGATCCCCAAGGCGTTCGCCTGACAATAATTTTCTGATTTCCGCTTGGGAAGAATCACCTGTGCGTTTAATTAAATCAGTTTTCAAATCTTCATAGGGTGTTGTAGCCGAAGGTTTAAGAATGAATTCGCGTACAACAGAGGCAGCTTTTGGCGGTAAACTAGCCGAAATATAATTAAATTTTGTACGACTATCTGTTATTGGGGGATATTATCTGTCTGGAGGGATTCGTTATAGCTTTAGGATTGGCCAGTTCAAAAGAATGTTCGCACATGGCGAACAAGACTAACATCGTTAAGTTAAACGGAGGGATTCGAACAGCACTAACTTCAGACATAGTTAATAAATTTCAGTACCAAATACCGAAATAGCAATAGTTAACTTACTTCAAAATGCGCGGTAGAATACAATCCATCTGCTGAAAACGAGAGCTGCTAAAAGGTTCGAATGCGTCAGAACACGGAAAACAATTTCCCTCGGAACAAAAATAATACTATTCAAAAGGGTCTGGGTCACCATTTTAATTAAAAATAATATTGTTTCGAATTTCTCCACTAGATGGCACTACGAGTGATTCATCACCATGGCAACGAAACGACGCCATCTTGAAACAATTCAACGCCTGCACGAAGTCGATGACAAAAAAAATTCCAAGTCCAAAATGTAAACAAACAATACGTCACGTCATTCGGACACGCCCACTTCCGGTCACGTGGTGTGACGTCACTTGGCCCCGCCCACTTCTGGTCACGTGGTATGACGTCACTTCCGCCTACCATAGGCACCCGTATACTACTGATGTGCTTGACGTAATACGTCCCTTTTATCTTCGTCTTTCCACCGGCTAAATGGAGTTCCAGTATATTACACAATATCATTAATTGGATTCATTCCGCTGAAAATCTAAAACAAAATGGTCAACAAAATCATTGCTCTATTTCATGTAATATTCTGCGTGATTGGCGCTAAAGCTCTCTCGATTAGTTTTCTGTGGTCGCTGCTCGCAACTGGAAACGAGGGACATCTATCTTTAGATTTCACCGGCAGCCCTATAGAGGAAGGGGAATCGCTGGTTTTTAACTTTCGCCTTCCTTCGGAGCTGACAGTCTAAATGTCTTTCCGTTGCTAATGACGGTTTTGTCATAGTAACCATTTGGCTTACTGAATATGCGCAGCTATTTTTCAGCAAAAACTTCCATGCTAAACTTTCACTGTCACAGTCGTAAGCATTGTAAAATATTTTCTGTGTATTGAATAACGTGCTGTGCGAAATTAAATTCGTTCATATTTATAAGTACTTTAGTCATTTATAAATCATAATAGAAAAAAAATTTTATGTGACATATTGATATGTGGAATACTGAAAAAAAAGACTAATTTGAGAAATGAATTTGATGAAAAATGTTGGGGAAGTGGCACTTCCCTTCCTTCCCCTGAAAAGCCGCACTGCCCGTTAATCATTAATCTATTTTCAGTCTATCAGTCTTATTTTATTGCATCTGTGTGTCATGTTTATGACAGAACTAAATGTTTCTAATATGTGAAAAATTAGAGAAAAGAGACCAACTATCTCTAACCAATAACATTGTTGCTTGAACATGAGATATAGCTAAAATTGTGCTATATGTTTTCCCTATGAATTTTGCTAGTTCATTCATCAGAGTTAACCATTTCTCCAATTGAAGGAATCAATGTGTCTTTTTCTTCCAACTTCATAGATATCATATGTACATGAATATTTATGGATTCTGGTAATCATGCCATATATAAAATGGGCTAAAATCTTGATTTTTACTTATGAATTAAAATAACAGTATCAAGGGTCGTTTTCTTTTCTTCATCTATTTGAAACAGAAAATTCATTTAACCTTTAAAGTTTTGCTTGAAGCATGTTAACAGTATCCTAAATTGGAAATCAAACTTGAATCGTCTAAGAAATCATTTGTTGACTAGCTATTGTAACCAATCATTTCTTCACTAACAGTTATAACAACACCAAATGTTAAGTGTTGAAAGGCATTCTACACTAATTTTAGAGTTGAGAATTGTAATTTTTTTATTTGCAAATCTGTTTCAATGTTATACTGCTGTGTTTAAAAAATAGATGTGTGTTTTGTGTAGCTATAAAGTTGTGATTTGTAAATGTTAATTTATATCATTGTAGGTAATAAATATAAAGGGGTGAAATATGTCACTGAGAAGATTATACCACAGATGAATGGAAGTTCAAACTGAATGATGTTTATTTTTGAATGTTCATTTTTATGACATCAATTATAAATATTTCTCAGTTAATAGAATAAAGACGTGTTTGGAAGGAAATAAATTCAACTAAAAACTAAGTAAAGATGGGCTGATACTTTTGGAAAATGTTTTATATTTTTGCATAGTTTTATGAAATATAGTTTCAAAAATATTCATTCAAGATGGAAATCTGAAAATTACAAGTGTTCAGAAAGAAAAATCTTTCTGTATTCCATTTATACAGCACATTATCCACTTTCTTTAAATTGTCAAAGTTCATTTGGTTTCAATTAGCATTTAAATAATTCCCTAGATATCTAATAAACATCAACAGTGGCTTCCAAAACAGTATACACCATGAGATTTCAGTTAGAAGCATAAAACTCAGTTATAAATAATAACTTGAACTTAATTTTCTTAAGAATGATTAAGAACATATGAGGCAGAAAAACAATTTTCTCTGTTTTTAAAAATAAGTTTTAAGTGCCCAAATTACAAAAATCAGATCACAAAATTGAGTAAAGGATTTAAATGAGATGTAAAAGATAATATATTGTACTAAAAATCATTCGTTTTTGTAACTGAAATAAGTGAAGCTCCTACAAATCGCAGGGCACTTAACAAAAGCATAATGTTAAAAATATTAGTACTTAACGGGCAGAAGAGGAAGCATTTATAATCCCATTACCAAAAGGAAATTTCCCAGGAATCTCCTGAGGCATCAAATAGAATTGATTGATCTGTTGCGAAAGTACCCCAGTACTTAAATACTTCACATTTGAGTTTCAACTACTTACAATTATAATTGAATATTATAAGGAGATTGATTACAAAATTGACTACATTTTCCTTATTCCACTTTGGAAGAATAATCTAAGAAATGGTTTATTTATCACATTTAATTCAGTTATCCTTTTCTTCATTTCTAAGATTAATTCCAAAATGAAGAATATATTTTTTACTTTAAAAAACAATGAATATTTTATACGTTTGTATATATGAATAAAGTCATAAGAAATTAATTTCTAACGCCATACTAAAAAATAGAAGTAGAATCCCGTTAGCTGGGGTTTAGAAAGTTAACGGCTATAATATAATTCGTGCAATATCTAAAATTTATGAGAATTTCATAGACGCATCAGTAAAATGACATTAATAATATAGCATTTGAATTAAACCAATTTCCACATCACCTTGAAGGTGACCCCTTTTGCAATCAGTAAGGCGAGTTCCCCGGCACAGGATTTTTATGCAGTAAACCAAAGAAAATAGTCTTGAAAGAGTTATTTTAAATCAACATAGAATTAAATAGGTTTTGAAACCACGACCTGAAATTAGGGAGCAATATGCAAAGCTTGTCTGATCAGTATAAATTGAGTCGAGAGTGCTTAAGACAGCTGTGGGGAAGCAGGTTTTTTATGTTGTGATGCGAGGAATTAAGTGTTTCAAGGTACAAGAGAGGTATGTTTGCGTTCAAAGAATGATCGTGAGAAACCTTTTTTTCTCACGATCATTCTTGCTCGAAGACAACTTGACACACCAGTTTACCCGGAAAGTATCTACCTTCTAGGCATACCCACGACACCACAATAGAAAACACATCAAGTGATAATGGAACGACACATTCCTCTCCATTGTGAAGTCCGTATGTTGTCTGTAAGGCTTTTCGTGGCAGGCTCCCGTAACCAGATTAGGAGTTCTGCAGCGTCATACGGGTTCGTGGTCCTCTCCGGGTGTGTAACATATAAGCTCAGGATTCTGGAGTTTTTACCTATTTAGTTCTATACCCTCTATTTCAAAGCTATTTTTACATTTTGGCTATTTGAGATATCCTGAATAAAATATGCAAATTTTATAGCACCTGAAAATACCCAATTCGGGGTTTAGGACCTAAAACACCTTAAATGATCTAAAGCACCTAAGACACAAAACGACCTTTAGAACCTAAAAAAGAACTTTTCTCTGTCAATTCCTTTAAATGCATTAAGAATATTTTTTATTCAAATAAAGCGATATGCTGAGTCTTTTCCGGTAACCAATGGTGGTACCTTCTTGCTACTAAAAGTGCAGTAAATACTAAGTCAACTACAGTAAAAACAAAATCTCAAGTCAGTTACAATCATAGCTCACAATTCTCTCTCATTCGGGGTTCTATATCATGCTATTTTCAATCCATTTTTACATATTTGTCTTGGTCAACAATTTGAAGGTGAATTTTTCTACATAAAATTTTGAAGGCAATTATCATTTTGATGGCAAAAGCTCAAAATTCTAAAAGCACAGCTAAAAATTTGTATTTAAGATATAAGAATTTTACTACTGGTAGCATAGTTATTTTTCCCAAGCATGCAAGAAGTGGGTATATTTTAAATTGTGTAATATACTAGGGTACTCTTAACTTTGAATTATTGAAGACATAAATGAAAGCTTGGAATACGTATTCAGACGAATCATCTTATCATCATTCAGTATCTTACTAATTACTAAAAATACATGCATAAAAATAGACGCTACACATCGCGAAGTTTACCATTTCTTCCCCTCCTATGGAAAGTATTTGAAGTTTTGCCGGCCCGGCCTTGGCCATTCGGCGTAATTGGGGGTTGCGACAGCAACCCCGCCCAGCACAAGCAAAATCGCATTTATTACAATTTAAAGTCTTTACAAGAGTGGCCACATGGCCTTACATGTTATTTTGAGGATGACAATAATTTTCTTCTGTGTTTTACATAAATTAAAACGGCTTAATCTTTACATTTGTTTTCTTGAATTCTTTTCTTTGTTTAGTTTCATCTTCAATGGTTGAACTTTATTCTTTTGTCTTTTTCTTCTTTTGTTACCTTACCTTACCTTTTACCTATACTTACTTATTTTCCTTACTTACTTTAGTTCATCATTTATTTTAGTTTACAGTCGATCTTTTATACTTCTTCTTTTCCGTTGGCAGGGCATTTCTGGTGAATACTTATCCACTTCCAATTGTCCCCAACTTGAACAGTGTTAGTTTATTAAAAGTATATTAATTACATCTTCGTCCTATCCCGTAATTTAGTTCTCTCAAATTTAATCCTGAATCTGAGTTTATCCCCCTATCCCAAATTAGGGGGTCCAGGTACCAATAGAAATCCGAAATTTTGGTGCATTCTGATTTTTATATCATTCAATTCCTGATTCCTAAAAAGTTTATTGCCTTCGCAACATACTTGGTCTCTATGTAGGGTGCAGACTTAGGATCTGTGCTTGGGGCTTATATCTACTTTCGTGACCCGTTAAAATTTTGCCGGCAATAGCTTCGATACAGGTCCGGAAGTATTTTATTTTATTCTCTAGTTTATGTTTAAATTTGCATTAATATATTAAATGATTTCCGACTAAGGTGAATGCTCGATTCCGAGCCGACTATACAAATAGTAATGAGAGCAGTACAATATCAAAATATAGTTTGGCCACATCATTAGTATAATGCAATTTGTTAATTATATTAATTTTAATATTCCTAGTTCAATCCCTAACAGAATCGGTAATTCTGCTCGAGGTTAAATCAAATGTTGATAGGTCTTGTCCAAAATTAGAGGACAATTGAGTTTTCTTCCTTGAACTCCAAGGTTCCATATAATTAGTAGCGATATCAGTAAATTGGTTTTATATTCACTGAATGATCTCCAGGCAATTGCCCTGTTCACAAAGAGAAGTCCTCTTTTAAGTTCAATCTGCTTTAGATTGCTATTATCAGGGCAAAGGCTCGAATCCGGGAAACTTTAAATTACTATTATCAAGGTAAAGGCTCGAATCCGAGCCAACTATACAAACGACAATGTGAGTAGTTCAATATCAAAATATAGTTTGGCCACATCATTAGTATAAAGCAATTTGTTAATTATATTAATTTTAATAATCCTAGTTCAATCCCGAACAGAATCGGTAATTCTGCCCGAGGTTTTAAGTTCGAACTCGCAGTAAATTGTTTATAATTCTTTCTTTAACAATATTGCTCTTATTCAGGTTGTCTAGTGAGCCGGTTAAGACTGTCGAGGTTATGGTTCGACTCCAGCTAATTCATCTTTAGTTCAATTTATCTATGGTTCAATCCATCTTTGTACCGGTCCAGTTTGCTCGTACCTCTCTTATAAGTTTATCTCACCTGCAATTTAAGTTCCTAATTCTATTTCATCTATTCTCTGTTCTAATATTGATTTCATAATTTTTTCCAATCCTGTTCTTGATTTATGGTTATGAATCAAATTAACACAAGTGTGGCATCTCTATAATTTTTTGGGAAATATTTTTTCCTAATTTCATTCCATTGACAACAGGTGTAAACAACATGGTGTACATTCTCTTCTTCTATTTGGCATATACAAATTTCAGTTTTGTTAAAAAAATCTTTTCTGATAAGAATTAAAACTACCATGTCCTGTTATCAGTTGATTGATCTCGAATGATCCCTGTGTTCTTTTTATGGAAACCTTTGGATAAATTTTATATATAGGTCTTCCCTTTTCAGATGTTTCCCATTCTGTTTGCCACAATTGAATCTGTTCTTTTTTTAGTAATTTGGTTATTTTTTCCTTATTTCTATTTATCTCTTTATCTATTGTATCCCTGCCTGTTGCGTTCTTAGCCACTTCATCCGCTCTTTCGTTTCCTGTATATCCCCTATGTGCTTTGATCCATATTTGGTTAATTATTCCTTCATATTTATTTATATCTTTTTCAGTTTAATTATTGCAGGATTTTTCGAATTTATCTGGTCAAGTGCCATTAAAACTGAACGGGAATCAGAGATTATGTTGGTTCTTTTATATTGTTTAAGATCACTATTTCAATTGATTTTATAATAGCTTGAGGTTCCGCGTCATAAACTGATGTATGGTCACTGATTCTAATTTCTTCTGTATAGATCTCCTGCTTGTCCGTATAAATCACAATTCCGCTTCCTACATTTTCATTCATTTTGGACCCATCCGTAAAGATAGAAATTCCGGTATAATTTATTTCATCATCGTAATATTTCCATGGTACCTTTAAATTTTTCCATGGTGGTTCAATCACTGCTAGATCAATATTAATATCGTTTGGGTCATATAGAGAATCCACTATTGTTATCTGTTTCTTTAGCTTGATTAGTTGATATTGTTTTTGGTTGCTAGCTATTTTAATATCTATGGGGGTACAACCTGCAAGTATTTGTAATCCTCCAGTGGAGACCGTGCTATATGCCTTGGTTATTGTTTTAAGACAGTTTCTCTGTATCTGCAGGAGTTTCATTTTTTGGTTTTTATTATCCTTAAACCATATCTCTGAAGCATATAGAATTTTCTTTTCAATTGCTCTCAAGTAAATTTCTTTTTTGACCGGGGCAGATAATCCCCATGTAGCCCTAGATAGTCTATTGAGTTTAGATTGTAGATTAGTACATTTTTCTCTGATTGAATTGATATGTGGAACATAAGAATGCCTTTGATCTAGGATAATGCCAAGATATTTTAATTCTTTCTTGAATTTTAATGGGGAATCTCCTATCTTAATTCGCGGTATATGAGTATATTTCTTTTTGGAGATCACCGTGAAGATACTTTTATCTCTATTTAAAGTTAAGTCGTTATGTATTATCCAATCATTTATCATCTGTAAGTTGCTGTATCTTTTAATATCAATATTATATCGTCCGCAAAGGCTTGTATGTCAATATCTTTTTCATACTGTATTTCTAAAATTTCATTAATATATATGTTCCACAGGAGGGGTCCAAGACTGGATCCCTGTGGTACTCCTCTATTATAATTCTTATTGGACTCTCCCAGTCTAACTGTTCTTTCCTCCAGAAAACTAAAGACTATTTTTTTTAAATAAAATGGAATGTTCAAACTATTCAATCGGATTTTTAATTTGGTTAGGTTGACACTATTAAAAGCGTTTGACATGTCCAAGGATATCAAACAAATTAAATGATTCTCTCTTTTGGCTTCAATTATTTTATTTTCTATATTTTGCAGTGCGTCAAGTGTGGATTTATTTTTTCTAAATCCATATTGTTTATTGCTTAATAGATTATTTTTCTCTATATAATAACGTAATCTATAAGTGATTATTTTATCAAATAATTTGCCCCAACAGGGCAAAAGGCATATTGGTCTATATGAACTTGAAAGTTCTTTCGGTTTGTTATCTTTATAGATTAATATTATTTTTGCTATTTTCCAAATTTTCGGAAATAGACCTCTTTCAAGCAATGTATTTAGCAATTCTATAAATTTGTCTTTGTCAGCCAGATATATTTCTTTTATTATTTCCTCCTGTAACCCATCGTACCCCGGTGCCTTCCTTGGTTTGATACTTTCCATTGCACCTTCCACTTCGAGTCTATTTATACGTTCTTGTGCAAAAATTTCAATATTACCTTCTATATTAAATTCAGTCGTTATTATATCCAGCGGAAAATGATAATTTAGTATGGTATTGTTAGTTTCAGTTATATTTTCAGTTAATTCATTTGAGGAATTCTTTTTCATGCCTATTTTAGGTTCGATTCTATTTCTTTTTTGAGATATTCTGTCGTAATTTTTACCGAAAATTGTTTCGGTTGTAATATTTTCTAAAAAGTCTTTAAATTTTTTCCTTTTTTGTATTAAAATTTCTTTTTTATATACCGCGTATTGTTTTTTATATTCTGTTTTGAAGCGGAGTCTGACATTTTCATTAGTTTCCTTCTGATATCTTCTCAGTGATTTTATTTTACTTCTGGATTCCCTAAGTTGGCTTGTCCACCAATATGCATTTTGTTCTTTTTTGGATTTGGATCTTTGTTTAATAGTTTTGTAACGCATCAGCCCCTTAACGTGTATCTCAGCGATATGCGCCTTGATTGGCGATGGCGGACCACGTGACACACTCTCCGCGAAAGAGAATGAACCATTTTTCTCTAGTTGTTTCCCAAGGCGAGCGTAGAACTGACGCGCTGAAGTTTTGTTTCCCCGAGATGTAACTTTTTATGTTTGTTTATTCTTGTAATTGTTTTGTCTTGTGCTTAGTGTTAATTAAAATTGCTCTTTTGGCCAATTCTTGCATTAGTCATTGGATTTCAGCTCTAAAATTGACGCCCAATCTTGTGGCCCGAATTACAGCCTTTGGGAACAACTCGTTTTTTGTTCAGGAATCTAGGTCCAATACTGTTGGTATTGAAAGAAAAACACACCCTGTGTTTCATTGATGTTTAGAAACTCATCCCGAGTTAGCATACTGGTAGGAAAAGCCATGGTTTTAGTGTTCTGCAGCGGCGTCGAACTCACTATTTTAGGAAGCCTCATCCCAGGTGTATCCTATTGAATATAGGTGGAAATCCCTTCCACGGATCATCCTTATGCTCGTATCCCCAAGTGGTGATGAAGAATGAGATAAGTTTATTTTAATTTGTTTAAAATCATTCTTGTCTAGCAGTACTTTCGATTTGGCCAACCCGTGTCCAGCAACAGAATTTTGAAGTTTCGTTTTGTGTTCAAACAGTATTCTTGTTTAAAATATAGTGTGAAATCACTTCTTTAAATGTTATTATTCCTTTGGTTCACAAGTGCAAAGTATTTGTGTTTTGCGAAAAGTTTTGTTTAATCCTCTGTCTGCAGACCATCAACCCAACTTTAACTTGAAAAAGTTGCTACCTGATTTTGATCCGAATGATGGTGATATGACATTGTTTCTTCAGTTATTCGAACGACAGATGAAAGTTCTTAAAGTAGGGAGACATAACTGGGTTGCCTATCTCCTGGGCCTATTACCTAATAGCGTGGCACAACTCATCGCCAGAGAACCAGAACAGAAGGCTCATGATTTTGATCACATTAGAACAATGCTGCTTCAGAGATTTAAATTAAGTGCTGAGAGAATGCGACAGCTCTTCGCAACTCACAAGAAAAGTCCTGAGAGCACATGGAAGGACTTCCATTTTGAACTGCGTAGCTATTTTGAAGCATGGCTAGCAGAATTGAACATAACGGATTTTGAGAAATTGAAAGACCTCATGATCCTGGATCAAATGAAGAAACGTGTTCCTTCAGAGGTTAAGAACCATTTCTTGGACGTATGGAGAGAATGGGTCACCCCAAGTGACCTAGTGGAGAAGATGGACAGTTACGACAACTTACGTACTGTCAACCCGAAGGTTCCACCGAAGCAACAAGAAACAAAACCCGTGTTCCAAAAAAGAAATTACTATAGAACCCAACAATCACAATTGGAACAAAGAGATAATAGACAAAGTCTGCCAGGGATTCCCAGTAACAGTAGGCGGGATCCCGGGGTCCTCAGTCAAAGTAGGAGGGACTCCTTTTCACAAGGCAGAATTACACCAAGGGGTATTGAAGAGAAGAAAGAAATATCGTGCTACGGATGTGGAGCACCAGGAACCATCAAATCAAAATGCAAAAACTGTTCGTCATCGACAAGAAGGGAACCATTCCAAGCGAACTCTATCCGCATGTATACCTGTCACACCGATGCATCCCCGTTAGCGCTAATAGATATCTGTATATCGGGAGTAAGAGCCAGGGTTTGTGTTGATAGTGGTGCCAGCAGAACAGTCGCTGGAGAGATCATGTACCACCAATTAAAAAAGAGAGGAGTAGAGTTCCAAAGAGAAGTAGTAACAATGACTTTGGCAAATGGTTGTCAAACAACTGAAGAGGCTTGCACCGCCATGGTGAAAATAGAGATTGAAGGAAAATCAGTCTCGCTGAATTTACTGGCATTACCAAATGCAAAAAAGAATCGTACTCTACTAGGAACCGACTTTTTGGAAAAGTCCGGAATTGTTCTAGACATGAAGAACAAAAATTGGCATTTCTCTGACAATCCCTGTCGGAAGATTGGTTTCAAGAAAGATATCCCTGTAAAATATCTGCTATCTGTTGAAGACCCACCAGTAAAGAGTCAACAGCCTGTCGACAACTGTAGCAACAAAGGAAATTTTCATGAAGATGAACGTTCAAGTTGCAACCAGCAACTCTCATACAGCCAAACTATATCACCAAGCTCACTGCGTTCTGATGAAGGAGAACATTTAACGTCCGATCAGCGCAGAAAGATGAATGGTTTGTTGGAAAAATTTGAGTCTACCTTCAAGCTAGGGGGAGAGCCTACCCCTTTTATAGAACATCGGATCAATACCGGTGATCACGTTCCAGTAGCGGTGCCACCCTACCGGATGAATCCTGCTAAGAAAGAAATCTTAAAACAAGAATTGGACAAGCTTTTAGCAGAGGGAATAATTGAAGAATGTGAGTCCCCTTATGCGTCTCCAGTGGTTCTCATCCCGAAACCCAATGGTGCGATGCGTGTCTGCATAGATTACAGAAAGCTTAATGCTGTCACGGTTGCTGATACTTACCCACTACCTAGAATGGACGATCTCCTAAATGAAGCAAAGCCAACTGCTTATATGTCCACGATCGATCTTCGATCCGGTTACCACCAAGTTAAGGTCCATCCTGATGATCAAGATAAGACGGCTTTTGTGTGTCCATTTGGAACATACCGTTTCTTGAGAATGCCGTTCGGATTACGGAACGCTCCCGCAACATTCCAGAGGTTAATTGATCGTTTCCGAAACGGTCTTGATGATGTATTGACTCTCACTTACCTAGATGATATAATCGTACTGTCAGAGTCATTCGAGAAGCATCTCTTGGATCTCCAGGCTATCTTTGAACGATTGTTACTCTTTAAGCTTAGAGCCAACCGAGAAAAGTGTCACTTTGTCTTCTCGAGTGAAGTATTTGGGTTTTTGGATCACGCCAGAAGGAGTTGAAGTGGATCCAGAAAAGGTCTCTTCTGTCCGGAACATCCCATCACCCAAAAATGTGAAAGAAGTGCAATCCTTTCTGCAAACATGTTCATGGTTTCGTAGATATATTCAAAATTTTGCTGACATTTCACGTCCTCTCAGTGAATTGACAAAAAAGAAGAAGCCATGGGAATGGGGATTCGACCAACAACAGGCATTTGAAACCCTTAAAACTTGCCTTGTCACATCTCCTGTGTTAAAGCAAGCAGATGGAACTAAACCCTATACGCTACGAACGCCAGTAGTTATGCTTTGGGTGCTGTGCTTCTTCAGGGAGAGGGATCAAAGGAACATCCAATAGAGTATGCAAGCAGACTACTTAGTCAAGCGGAGCGCAATTATTCTACTACAGAAAGGGAAGCCCTTGCTGTCGTTTGGACTTTAAGGAAGTTCCGTGGATATTTGGAAGGAGCCGAGGTCACAGTAGCCTCCGACCATCAGCCTCTAAGATGGTTGCTAAGTTTAAAGTCCCCTACCGGACGCCTTGCAAGATGGGCTCTTGAAATCCAATCATACAACGTAAAAGTGCAGTATATTTCCGGCAAATCTAATGTTATAGCCGATATGCTTTCCCGACCAGTCTGTGAAAACGAGGGTGTTCCTGACTGTGAAGTTAATACTCTCGTTGTGGTCAACATGCCAAACAGAAGCCCGAAAGACATGCGTGAGTCACAGCTTAAAGATGAAAGTTTAAAGAGGATCATAGACAGTTTCGAATCAACCCAAAAGACAGAAGATTATGCTAATTGGACAGAGCGTGGTTTTTTAACGAACAAAGGAATATTATACCGATACGCTCCTGACTCGGAGGAAGCTCAGTTGGTTGTCCCAACACATGAACGAAACCACATCCTTGAAGAATACCACGATGCTCCTACCGCGGGACACTACGGTGAAGAGGGTACGTATCATCGTATTGCACAAAGATATTACTGGACTGGTATGCGAAAATTCATATCAGAATACATAAAAAATTGTGAAGACTGTGCAAGATACAAAGCTTCAAACCAGAAACCTACTGGACTTCTTAGAACACCTGTGTACAATCAACGGTTTGAAACACTTGCTATTGATTTATTCGGTCCCCTTCCGGAAACAAGTGACGGTAAACGCTGGATCTTCATTGTCGAAGACTGCTGTACAAGATGGGTCGAACTGTTTTCTCTCTGCAACGCATCTGCCAAGGAGTGTGCTGTCACTCTCGTTGAGGAAGTCTTTTTAAGATTCGGACTTCCGAGAAGCGTTATAAGCGACAATGGCACTCAATTTGTAAGTCACACAATGCAAGCTGTTTGTGAGATTCTTGGTGTTAAGCAAGAACTGATACCTGTATATCATCCTCAAGCAAACCCCGTTGAAAGAAAAAATAGGGACTTGAAGCCTCGCTTAGCGATCCTCGTAGGAAATGACCATACGTCATGGCATGAAAAGCTACCAGTGATCCGTTTTGCCATGAATACTGTAAAGTGTTCTTCAACTGGGCAAAGTGCTTCTTTTCTTCAGTTCGGCAGAGAACTTAGAACTGTAGACGACGTACATCGGGACATTCGAGAAATTGCGTCAAATGAAAATTTTATACCGGAGATCACTCCTTACCTAAAAAGATTTGCGGAAAATTGTAAACGGGTACAACTCTTGATCGAAAGAAAACAGGATCAGCGAAAAGTTTACGCTGATCGGCGCAGACAAGCAGGACCTACCTTCAGTCCTGGTGATCACGTTTGGGTCACCATGCACCCTGTGAGTAACGCAGAAAAGAAAAGGACTGCCAAATTCATGCCTCGACGTGACGGACCTTACGTGGTGCTCACTCAACGGTCACCTACAACTTATGAAATTGCAGATCCCAAAAATCCGACCACACCTATAGGAGTTTATCACTCTTCAGCTCTCAAGGCATGTAAAGCTACTGACAGTATACTCCTGTGGTCCCACTAAGAAAGAGAGGACGCCCTCCTAAAGCACGTAATGCTGACTCCTCGTCGGGACGTCGTCGGAGCCAGAGGTTGTAACGCATCAGCCCCTTAACGTGTATCTCAGCGATATGCGCCTTGATTGGCGATGGCGGACCACGTGACACACTCTCCGCGAAAGAGAATGAACCATTTTTCTCTAGTTGTTTCCCAAGGCGAGCGTAGAACTGACGCGCTGAAGTTTTGTTCCCCCGAGATGTTACTTTTTATGTTTGTTTATTCTTGTAATTGTTTTGTCTTGTCCTTAGTGTTAATTAAAATTGCTCTTTTGGCCAATTCTTGCATTAGTCATTGGATTTCAGCTCTAAAGTTTTACTTAATTTATTCCAGATTTCAGTTTGAATATTTTCTATTTTAGTTTCAATTTCTTGATTTTCTATATTATTCTGAAAATTTATTTTCCTTAATATTTTATTTATTACAGGTTTTACAGTAATCTAATTAAGTTGTGTTAGTACAATAGCTTTAGCTTCAATTTTCTGATCTAATTCAATCGTTATTGTAATCATGTTATGGTCACTTCCGGTTATTTCATCTAAAGCTTTCATCTTTATTAGGTTATCCAAATTTTTTTGCATGATTAAATCTATCCAACTGGAGCCTCTAGTAGAAGAACAGGTTGGTTCAGTATCAGGGTCATTAAGAATCTCGAGATCGGTCTCGCTACAGGCTTCTAGGACTTGTTGTCCTCTGGTATCAGTGTTTCTTTTGCCCCAAGTCGTGGACTTTGGATTGAAGTCCCCGGCTATGACTATTTTTTCATTTCCTTAAATTTAATTATATAACTTTTTAATACATTTAATTTATCTGCTAATTCTTCACTAGGGCTACAATAAATTGAGCATATAATTAATTTCAATTGTCCAAAATATACCAGGGCGATTACTGTAAAATCATTTTCATATATTAATTGTACGTCGTATATGTTCTTTATGATCAAATTTGCCTTGCCTTTGCCCAATATATAATAATGTGGGGGGGGGGTTCCTGTTACCTGTTCGTTAAATCGATATGGTTCATTTATTGAAAGGAAGTCTAAGTCTCTTTTTATTATTTCATTGTTTAATAGGTACATGGCAGCTCGGGTATTACCCACATTTAAGTGAACGGCTTTAATGTTCTTTATATTAGTGTTCTGGCTATTTGTATCAGTGTTACTAGACATAGTTTATTTTTCTTGTTAAGTTTTTTTATTTCTCTATTATATATTGTACAATTTTTATCGTTAGCCGCATGATTTAAGTCAAAGGTGGTTTTAAAACGTTCGTTATTGAAATTGCAATTTATGCACTTCTTTTGATTTTTACAATCCTTCCAGTCATGGTCTTCCTGACCACTATTTGTACAATTGCCTTTATCTAATCTACAAAATTTTGAAATATGGCCATATCTATTGCACTTGTAACACTGGGTGGGTTTCAAATATTCTCTAACTCTTATGCTTTCCCAGTTTATCTTTATTGTTTTTTGCATATTAATTCTTTTAAAAGTTTGTGGGTCAACCTCAACTATCCAATTCAAAGTCTCCCTATTTTTAAATTTAGTTCTTATTTTAATGATAGTTTGTGTTTCGTTATCTTCATAATCTTTCTTTATTTTATCTATTATTTCCTCTTCGGTTGTATCTTTTGATACTCCAAGGAGTATAATCTGTGGGTTTTTCAGTTTGGGTCTCTCAATATTAAAGTTATCCCTGAGAGCTTCATTGTTTGCAACCTCTAAAATAAATTTTTCTAATTCTTCTTCGGATCCCACCTCCACGGCAAGTCCTCCGTTTCTTATATTGGTCACTTTCATAATATTTATATCTAACTGATCAATTTTTATTTTATCTTGTAGCGCCTTTTTTGTCTCTATTGAGGTGCCAGTTTCCCTTTTGGGTCTAACTAAAGCAGTGTAATTTTTTCTGCGAATACTTCTACTTCTACTTCTGTCCGTTGACTCTTTTACTTTATCAGCATATGTAGGTCTCGTAATTGTTCTCGGTTCCCGTGTATCTCCAGTTGTAATCCGAGATTTTTCCTGTTAATTTATTTAATATTTCGTTTTTTCCATGGAGCACTCCAAGAAAAGACTGCAGGCGAACTATAGTTTCTAAAAGTTCATAAGCCTTTTGTCTCATTTCTATTTTAAGGTTGATTGTGTCTCCCTTTGTGCCTTTTTTGTCTATCAGTTCTATTAACTCTTTATGATTCTAGGGCGGTTTTAACTACTTAATTTTCCATATCTGGATCACTACTAGTTGATTTTTCTTTGGTTGGCGATATCCACGGATAATCCCCCTCAGTATCTATAATTTTAATTGTCTCAATATCCTCTCCTTGTTCAATAGGTGGGGGAGTGTTTTGTCGTTCTGTATCTTCCATGTTGTTAATAAAGTTTGGTCAATGCAGGTCAGTTACTAATATGAGTTGCACAGTTCAGAATTATCTTAAAACTGTGTGGAAATTCTTATCGGGTACGAAAACGCCTTCGGGTTTAATCGTTGATCGTATCCGTAGTCATAAGTTAAAAATAACACATTATTTCAGCATCAAAACACGAGGTAAAAGTTATTATCACTTTGGTGTGAAGGTTCAAATAGTTTGTATCAGGATCGCAGAGGATTCAATAATAGGTGTTTAATAAATGATTCTACTGTCCGGGTCCAGTTCCCGAAGACACCTTAATATCAATCTATCTATTAAGAAAATTTTCAATATGGCGCGGATCGGGTCAACGCCCCTTAATATCAGAAACCGTCTATAATATTTTTAATATTTAGCTCAAATGTCTTGATTCAAGTCCATTCAAATTGGGTCATAAAGACACGCACTACATAATATAGTCCAATTACAATTCTAAAGATCTAAATTCCCACTTACTTTGACGCCGGTCAGGAACACAGTCCGTACTAATCAAAGACTATCTCTAGTTATTGTATGAGTGGCTCTCTATCGCGTTGTTGCCAACTCGAAATTCTAATATATCTCCAAGTATACCAAGCAGGATGCAGGTTCGATTCCGAGCCGCTCCTACTCTGTTACAATTCGAGGACACCACAATGAATCCAATAAACCGAGGTATCTAGGTTATTAACTCTAGATATGGATACTGGTATTCCCAAAGGAACCAGTAATCCTATTCAATTTCGAAATTCGGTATTAAAACTTGTTCTTAATTAGAGGACAATCTGAATTTTCCTCTTTGAAATTGAATGCTCATTAAATTGCTCCAGTACTATATCAATATATTTAGTCCTAATATTGTTAGAAGTAGTCTCTAAATGATTGTAGTAT
The DNA here is from genome assembly GCA_933210815.1 of Meta bourneti. NCBI lineage: Eukaryota > Metazoa > Arthropoda > Arachnida > Araneae > Tetragnathidae > Meta > Meta bourneti. Next base: position 67,737,714 of record OW119928.1, read on the forward strand.
TCTCAATAGGGCGGTCCTCTTTAATCCAGATCTAAGATTTGACTAGAGTTCGAACTCGCTGTGTTCGGATCTTGCTGCCGTTCACTCAGGAATAGATTCTCGATTAAACCAATCTCACTGAAGTATTTCAATTTCTCAAGTCTTTCCTCAAAAGGATATAGATCATTTATATCGAATAGTTTTAATCAGTTATACGGGATCTCAAAATTGCAATCGAAATAGTCAAAAGTTTGTCAGAAAATCCAGTTCAGGTTCCGAGCTCTCTCCTGGATCGTGATAGTTAACTATAGCTTCCAGTCTGCCTCCTTGCGGCACTTCAAAGTTGAGAGTTTTTGTCGGGCACTTAGAGGCCTCAGTGCAATTGCATGAGCACCCCTGAGGGAATATCAGAAAAGTAGTTTATATCCAATCCCAAATTTCAAGATGATGATTTCCCGGAATTCAAGCAGGGTTTCGAGTCTACTAACGGGTTTTCGTAATTTCTGTATCAGTACGAATATTGTGCTTGGTTGGAATCCAAGCCAAGCCCTTCCAATCCTTCAGAATGGGAGGTCTGACGGGGGCACAAAGTCCTCAGTGCAAAAGCATGAGTACTCCCGAAGGAATATCAAAAAGTTTTTTCTACTCACCCTCGGTTCTATTATGGTAAATTCTAGGAATTCAATCAAGACTTCAGGCCTGCTCACAGGTTTTTGTAACTTCTATGTCAATATGATTATTGTGCATAGCAGTCATCCACCGGTCCGTGGCATTTCAGGACAATGTTACCCGCTTTGGACGATTTTGGGTGCACGATTTGGCGAGAAAGGCCTTGGCGTGTTAAATTGGAGTAGAGCGATAAATGATTAAAATATGGGTACCATACAAGACGATATCTCAGTGCACCGTGTAACGAGTGTGAAAATCGATTCTTTAAGAATTCGAATCTTTTGAAAGATTGTTCGTGATATTAGCCAGTGTGTCCATCTTTCGGTAGGAAGGGAAAAGAAAAATAAAGTCCCAGATAATTAATTTTCAATGAGGCTGACTTCTATATAAATGTATTTTGGGTGTATTAGGTATTTGGGGACGCTTGCTTTTGTTTCTGAAATCTAAAATTTTTTTTAATAATTCAATTTTATTTGTATTGATACGTTAAAGTTTTTTTTTGCATTTGATAAAAAAAAACTAAGTTTTCTGATTTTGTTAACTTAGTTCATTTATCAATAACCAATTGAGTAGCTCCAGTGTGACGTTTTTCAACTACCTACCTACCAAGTTCATTTATAATTTTTTTCGTGTTGCTTATAATGAATTGTGTTTATAAAATCTGAAAATGTGTTCCTAAAAAAAGGACAGCCCCACGTGATGGTTTGAACGGGACAGTAGCGTTTTTTATCATGTTTCCCAACCTTCCCATCGTTTTACTAAAAATGTGGATTTTTTGGTCAGTTTTAATAAAAACTATCTTTAATATTGGTTAGTCATAATAAGCAATAATCGTTTTCATTATCAGGCAAACAAATTACCTGAATATCATAGATCACAATTCCTGTATGTGAACCGGTGGCTTTGTTATTCAATGCGATGTTTTAAATTTCATTTCTTTAATTCTTTAGTCATTTTTAAAGCTTTGGCGAAACTTCAGTTTTAATGACGATCTCCTGAAAGAATTTATCGTCTGACTTTTTCATGAATACAAAATAACCCCAGTACCGTTTTTGCCATTCCGATGTGATTTTTGTTTCAAGGAATATGGTCTACAATGGCTAATACTTAACAACGAAATCGGAAAGCTAACGATTTTTAATTTATTTTGTCCCAAATTATACTTTATCCACAGAAGAATGTTTTTGTAAACTTTTATGACTCTGCAAGCATTTTAAAAAGTATATTTTTCGAATGTTTTTACTAATTAAAGTTTGAAAATTTTCCCACTTCTATCGCTTCTCGCTTACTCCATAAAGACTGTTTAATTCCAAAATTTTTTTCAACCAAACCTTTCAGTGTCAGCTGTTTTGAGGGACAGTCTCATCCTCTTACGAAATATTTTGATAGGGAACGACAGAGCTCTGTAGAATAGAGAAAAGAAATTTTGGCTCTATAGAAATTTTTTATAGTTTTAGAGATTTCTAAAGAGTAACCGAGTTCTGATTATATAGAAATAAATTTCTATAGAATTATATTAAGACTTCTATAGAATCATATGCGAACCCAAGGGGAAGGGGCTTAAGCCCCCCAGACCCGATAAAACAAGTATCCCTTGGGGGACCCGAAAAAATATCATTTTAATTTATGAGCCCGCCTTGGGGGAGCTAAAGGGGTGACAGGTTTAGGCTTCCTAGACCCGAAAAAATAAATGTGTCCTTTTTAATTTATGAATATGACTACGGGGCTTAAGCGCCTTAGAATTGCAATAAGCAAATATATCCTTTTTACTTCATGAGTGAAGGGCTAGGGAACTAAAGCCCCCTAGACCCCCTAGAAAAAGTAAATACATCCTTTCTTTAATGCATGGGTGCACTACGGGGGCTTAAGCTCCTTAAACCCAAACTAAGCAAATTTATACTTTTTATGTCATGGGCCTATGTACACGGTTGGTGCTTCAGCCCCTAGATCCGTAAAAGCAAAGATATCCTCTCTTTTTTTAATTCATGGCTGCACTTAGGGGTCTATGTGAGCTTAAGCCCCTTAGATTGTATTTTCTTTAACAAATATTTGTCGAGCAATACTTGTAAAGTCATTTCTGTTCTCAAAACAACTGAGATGTAATAATTTTAATACTCTATGTTTAAGTTCCTTAATTTATTGTCTTTGTAATCAAATATGTAAGTATAAAACAGCGCTCCAAAAGCAACGGTAAAATGAAAAACAAATTTCAATAAATAAATTTTTGAATACTTGTTAATATTATTAATTGTGATAACAATCTGTGAACACGACTATTATAATATTATTTCTGCACTCAGATCTGACGAAATGCGTTATTTTCCATGCCTACAGTAATCCCTTACTTTAAAGAAGGTATAAAAAGAATTAAGAAAACCTTTCTCAAAATAAATCTAAATCTTCAAAGGTCATAAAAATAAATTTTCTATTTTGGACCCATTCCGAAAATAATTCCTGACTACGCTTTTGATTTATTAGATGTGAACTGAGAAGTAAAAAGCATCACAAAAATGAAGCAATTTATATAAGTTTAAAAGGATTGACACACATACAAGGAGAGATACTATGAAGACTATTATAGTAAAAATACGCTTTCTTGCCCGCGATGCCTGAAATCTATGAGTCTTGTTGGATTTAAGAACATTAAGATTATAAAAGTGTAGTAAAAACAGTCATGAGTGAAAGGGAAATTAACATCCTCTTGTAAGATATGCAATGTTTGAGATGTTCTCCAAAATCGAGTTTACAAAGTTTTAAATCCAAAATGTACAGAAATGATTAGTATCCACAAAATTTACTTTGAAATTATACTTTATTTTTAAAGCTATTTCGCTCGGGGTTTGTGGTAAATTTGAATGATCAAGTTACAGTAATGTTTCCAAAGAATTGGATTCAAAAACATGTTTTTCTGAATGAGATACATTTTCAATAGTTTTATAAATCATACCAAAATGTACTAATCGATTTCATTTGAATTGGGGTTTGATTGTCGCTCTATGGTCATTTTGTTCAATACGGCCTTTTCAACTGGAAACATTGCTTTCGATCCCACAAATACCTTTTTTTACAGATATAGCCAATATTTTGGAATGACTAATCCTTTTACTCTCCTAACAACTCTAAATTCTGAGTATTTTAGCTGTGCTGAGGGTTATGTGACCTTCATTTAAACTCAAAATGTAGGTTTGAAAAAACCCAAATCCCCATCCATGCTTTCCCGAGAAACCCATCAGAAAATCATCATCATTTACGAAGAAATTCGTAAATAACATGGCAATAAAAACTGGTTATCTGCTAAAAATCTGGAAACACAAAAGACTTTGGGGAGCCTTCCCTTCTTTCATCAGTCGGATAGACTCATTAAAAGGCACCCTGCAAAGAAATGGATATACGTACGTAGGGGATGTAATGGTATTTTCTTAGAATCCTGACACTGAAACTCGCCGGTTGACGGTGCCAGGGTCAGCGGACCCTGGCGCCAATGTCTCGAGCAGTGGTTCAGATTAACGCACTTTTTTTCATTGACATGACAATTTTTAAAACACGTACTCATTTTTTTTGTAAATAAGGTTGCAAAATTTTCAATTCTTCAGAGATCTAGTGGGATGGCAACCAATCGTACGATTTTAATTTGACAATTAATTGACTAAGAATAATTAAACGTACTTAAAAACAGGTTAACAATTAGGGTTGTGTTAGTTTTTCGAAATGGAGCAAGACTAATCAAATTTTAGTACTCATGTTGTTAGCCAAATAACAATTTGGATTCAACATCTGAAACAGAAGACAGATTTATCTATAGACTGTGTGTCAACAAATTCATCTCTATTTCCAGACCTGTTGTGGTTGGCGAAAACTTATACTTTTTAAACCGACATTTTAATATTTAGGTTAAAGTACACATATCTAATTTTTAGCCCTTGTGTAGCAAAAAATTATCATAGAACGACAAACCAAATTAAACTTTATTTAAACGAAAACAATTTTTTTACTTATTTGCGTGACGTTATATTACAATGAAATACACTGCTGGCCACCCAAATTGCAACACCAAGAAAGACAAGAGATATCACAACAAAATTTATTTTGTAGATAACATGTTGACCAAGTATCAAATGATTAAATTTATAGACTTCTGTGAAGTGTGGTTCCTGCCAAAATCAGTAGCCAGAGTAGCCGCCATTGTTGGAGATCACCGCTGCCACACGCCTCGGCATTGATTCAAAGAGACTTTGGATGTGTTCTTGGGGTACAGCAGACCAAGCAGCTTCCACACGTTGCCAAAGTTGATCTGGTGTGGCAGCTGGGGATGTATTCTGGGTCAATCGTTGAGCAACCATGGACCACATGTTTTCTATCGGCGAAAGATCCGGAGAGCGAGCTGGCCAGGGAAGCAATTCAATCTGGCGATTGACGAAGAACCCTTGGACAATGCGTGCCACGTGTGGTCGCGCATTATCCTGTTGAAATATGGCTGTGGGCAAGCCCTGAAGGTAAGGAAGGACAACTGGCTCCAACACCTCGGAGATGTAGCGCTGGCTGTTTAAAGTACCGGCAATGCGTACTAGAGGAGTGCGAGAGTGATATCCAATACCGCCCCATACCATAATACCCGGTGCAGGACCAGTGTGGCGGTGCATAACGCAGCTGTTCAGCATCCTCTCTCCACGGTGTCTCCAGACTCGAATCCGACCATCGTGGTGTTGCAGACAGAAGCGTGACTCGTCAGTAAAGACAATTTCATTCCATTCTGCCGTCCACATCCTTCTTTCATCGCACCATTGGCGGCGGAAACGTCCGTGGTTCTGCGTCAAGGGTAGACGAAGCAATGGACGTCTTGCGGACAGACCACTCTGCTGTAAACGGCGTCGAATGGTACGCGCAGACACTGGATGATGCGGTACAGACTGAATGTGCTGTGCTATGGTTCGTGATGTGGCTGAGCGATCCGTCACTGCCATACGCACAATATGCCTGTCATCACGTGAAGTGGTGCACTGAGGTGGATGCGATCGAACACGTCGGTCCGTCGTACCCTCCTGCATCCAACGATCGCATATCCGCATTACAGTTGTTTGGTTTCGTCCAACACGACTACCGATTTCCCTGAAAGATAATCCACAATCTCGGTAGGCCACTATCCTTCCTCTGTCGAACTCGGATACTTGATCAAAAGATGATCGCTGTTTTCTACGAGGCATAATTGATCGTTTTTTTGAAAAAACCACAAGAAAAACACAATTGCCGTACTTGAAATCGTCGAAATCTCCAAGCCTTAAATAGCGCTTTGAAGTGGCGCCACAGGCGCGCGTGATGTGCGTCTGCGCTGAAACTCTAATCATTTGCATATCTCACCTCCGCTAATGCATGTTGTAAATTTCATATTATTTGCATGCTTCCTTCAGGGTGTTGCATTTACGGTGGCCAGCAGTGTATATTGATAAATTTTCATTATCAAGCCCTTGCGATCTAAAGATGTAATTCATTTCAATCCTGAAAAATCACGTTTAGCGGAACATGTCAGGGGGCAAATTTCATCTAAAATATTTCGATGATTACCCATAGTAGATCGTTTTCCACGATGAACTCTGAAGACATTCTCAATTATTCAATTTGAAGTCAGGGCTTCTTGCTAGGACAGGCTCTACCTTTCTGGATACAGCTATGTCAACCAGTCAAGGAACAAGGGATTTCCTTTGCTTATAAGCTAAGTTGTTGCAACACTATCGGCCGCAAGCGTGTGGATCATTTCTCTGTTCCACTGTTCTGACAATGTGTGAGAAAATTCCCTCATCTAAAATCCCTCATTGTCAGAGGAATCCAATAAAAGACCAATACATTTTTGACTTTGATCCTTTTTTGCTCAGTTGCAATATTGCATTTTTATAGACGTTTTCATTGTTTTTTTAATAAACGACGGCATTAGTTTTAATAACGGCGATTTTACAATGGTATTGCATTGATCTAAATTGTTCACACAGAAATTTGATAAAATTAACTATGAACATCGTACCCATAAGAACATTTAGTTCACATTCCTGACTTTTGAGTTTCGGTATTCTAACTCAGCTGTTTCAATGGCTAGATTGAAATTATTATACTAATTTTTATATTAACGAAGATTACTTGCATACAGCTGAGTATTTTCCCTTTTACATTAGTTTAGTACATTTAATATTTTCAGGAAACGAGGATACCTATTCACACAACAAAACTGAACCACCATAGCAATATGCTCTTGCACATAAAACTATACAATTGGCAATCTGATTTTAAATTTTCTTTAGCCCAATTTTATTGACTTATAAATTTTAACAAATTTCATGTTGTGTAGTTTAATTTAGGGCTTTTCAACGACAGGATCTTAATCAAAATTGCTCAAATTAAAAACGAAACGCATTACTTCTTTGCGTTGTGCTCAACGTACGCACAATCCATGATTAACTGGTCCAATTCTTACGCCTTGTTCTTTACTTTCGGTTCCTTCATTCAGTGAACAGACCGTCAGATTTGGTCATAGCGCTTGTTTGCCACCCAGTAGGTCGCGGGTTCGAATCCCGGTTTGTAAGCGCATGGATGTAAGCGATTGTCCTTGTTAGGAGTAGAGGCGGCTCACCCATTGCGTGCTCGATCCTTCACAAGCAGCCGTTATTTGCCCCTTGTAGTGTTATCTTTTTGACCAATTCAATTCAAGATAACTGCTTGAAACAAGTGCTTTTGATCTTCCATTTCTAAAGGAATTGATCAGAATTTCCCGTTTTCAGAAACCGAAAATTCATCAAGGGACCAGTAAAAAGAACAATATAATCGAATGCACGATATATTGGGGAGATGTTAGTATATTATATGTGTAGTTAAAGTATTATATTTTTGATGCTGATTTCAAAAATGTCTTAACAGCTTTAATGAACAATTTTCTATTTCCGTATGTAGTGCACAAAGATCTTAATGTTCAGTTTACTGAAGACTATTCCTCTGAGATAAGAAAGTAATAAGGTTCACCCCTTGACTCCACTGAGTCACAAACTCACATTCGTTTAAAGTTGGGACCGTCGTGGTTGTGGGTATGCCCACTGCGCTAGCACTCCTCGAGTTGTAGGCGGCGCAGGTTCAATTCCTGGTGTATTCAGCAGGGCGAAGCAGGCATTCCTCCCTGGGTGTATTTCTCTTTCCTGTGTCAGTAAAAGCTTTTATTGTGTGTGTGTTTATTACTTGATTGCGTCTTGAGCATGGCCATATACGGCCCTTGGGCCATAAAACCCCCAAAACACCCATCAATCACATAACATGTATTATGATTACCCCAGCCATTGGAAATGAAAAAAAAAGCTTTGGACTGATTATTTAATTTTTAAATTCTGTTTTTAAAATATCGCAGAAAGGGAGGGGAGGGGGAGAGGGGTGGGGGTGAAGCAGTAACAAATATTGATAAAGTTTGTGAAAACGAGGTACGCACTTGTAATGAGCTTTACACTTCTGGAATGTCAGTTTTTTAAAGCTAATATATTGTTTTTTATTTATTTTTAAGGTAGAGAACTCTTTCTTAGCTTTACTTATAAGATCTGTAAGAAAAGAGGATTGGTTACCTTCCATTTCTGACGATATTGATGGAATTGCTTGTCTTACTCTTAGATTAATTAATTATTGCCCTGAAATTCACTTATTTAATGAGTAAAATTATTTTAAATAGTTAGATTAAAACAAAACAATTTAATTGGAGGAGTTTCTGCTTCTTTCCATAGGAGGGGAAGAAATGGTAAACTTCGCGATGTGTAGCGTCTATTTTTATACATGTATTTTTAGTAATTAGTAAGATACTGAATGATGATAAGATGATTCGTCTGAATACGTATTCCAAGCTTTCATTTATGTCTTCAATAATTCAAAGTTAAGAGTACCCTAGTATATTACACAATTTAAAATATACCCACTTCTTGCATGCTTGGGAAAAATAACTATGCTAGCAGTAAATACTAGTAGTAAAATTCTTATATCTTAAATACAAATTTTTAGCACTGTGCTTTTAGAATTTTGAGCTTTTGCCATCAAAATGATAATTGCCTTCAAAATTTTATGTAGAAAAATTCACCTTCAAATTGTTGACCAAGACAAATATGTAAAAATGGATTGAAAATAGCATGATATAGAACCCTGAATGAGAGAAAATTGTGAGCTATGATTGTAACTGACTTGAGATTTTGTTTTTACTGTAGTTGACTTAGTATTTACTGCACTTTTAGTAGCAAGAAGGTACCACCATTGGTTACCGGAAAAGACTCAGCACACCGCTTTCTTTGAATAAAAAATATTCTTAATGCATTTAAAGAAATTAACTGAGAAAAGTTCTTTTTTAGGTTCCAAAGGTCGTTTTGTGTCTTAGGTGCTTTAGATCATTTAAGGTGTTTTAGGTCCAAAACCCCGAATTGGGTATTTTCAGGTGCTATAAAATTTGCATATTTTATTCAGGATATCTCAAATAGCCAAAATGTAAAAATAGCTTTGAAATAGAGGGTATAGAACTAAATAGGTAAAAACTCCAGAATCCTGAGCTTATATGTTACACACCCGGAGAGGACCACGAACCCTTATGACGCTGCAGAACTCCTAATCTGGTTACGGGAGCCTGCCACGTAAGGCCTTACAGACAACATACGGACTTCACAATGGAGAGGAATGTGTCATTCCATTATCACTTGATGTGTTTTCTATTGTGGTGTCGTGGGTATGCCTAGAAGGTAGATACTTCCGGGTAAACTGGTGTGTCAAGTTGTCTTCGAGCAAGAATGATCGTGAGAAAAAAAGGTTTCTCACGATCATTCTTTGAACGCAAACATACCTCTCTTGTACCTTGAAACACTTAATTCCCCGCATCACAACATAAAAAACCTGCTTCCCCACAGCTGTCTTAAGCACTCTCGACTCAGTTTATACTGATCAGACAAGCTTTGCATATTGCTCCCTAATTTCAGGTCGTGGTTTCAAAACCTATTTAATTCTATGTTGATTTAAAATAACTTTTTCAAGACTATTTTCTTTGGTTTACTGCATAAAAATCCTGTGCCGGGGAACCCGCCTTACTGATTGCAAAAGGGGGTCACCTTCAAGGTGATGTGGAAATTGGTTTAATTCAAATGCTATATTATTGATGTCATTTTACTGATGCGTCTATGAAATTCTCATAAATTTTAGATATTGCACGAATTATATTATAGCCGTTAACTTTCTAAACCCCAGCTAACGGGATTCTACTTCTATTTTTTAGTATGGCGTTAGAAATTAATTTCTTATGACTTTATTCATATATACAAACGTATAAAATATTCATTGTTTTTTAAAGTAAAAAATATATTCTTCATTTTGGGATTAATCTTAGAAATGAAGAAAAGGATAACTGAATTAAATTTGATAAATAAACCATTTCTTAGATTATTCTTCCAAAGTGGAATAAGGAAAATGTAGTCAATTTTGTAATCAATCTCCTTATAATATTCAATTATAATTGTAAGTAGTTGAAACTCAAATGTTAAGTATTTGAGTACTGGGGGTACTTTCTCAACAGATCAATCAATCCTATTTGATGCCTCAGGAGATTCCTGGGAAATTTCCTTTTGGTAATGGGATTATAAATGCTTCCTCTTCAGCTCGTTAAGTACTAATATTTTTAACATTATGCTTTTGTTAAGTGTCCTGCGATTTGTAGGAGCTTCACTTATTTCAGTTACAAAAACGAATGATTTTTAGTACAATATATTATCTTTTACACCTCATTTAAATCCTTTACTCAATTTTGTGATCTGATTTTTGTAATTTGGGCACTTAAAACTTATTTTTAAAAACATTATAGAGAAAATTGTTTTTCTGCCTCATATGTTCTTAATCATTTTTAAGAAAATTAAGCTCAAGTTATTATTTATAACTGAGTTTTATGCTTCTAACTGAAATCTCATGGTGTATACTGTTTTGGAAGCCACTGTAGATGTTTATTAGATATCTAGGGAATTATTTAAAAGCTAAATGAAACCAAATGAACTTTGACAATTTAAAGAAAGGGGATAATGTGCTGTATGAATGAAATACAGAAAGATTTTTCTTTCTGAACACTTGCAATTTTCAGATTTCCATCTTGAATGAATATTTTTGAAACTATATTTCATAAAACTATGCAAAAATATAAAACATTTTCCAAAAGTATCAGCCCATCTTTACTTAGTTTTTAGTTGAATTTATTTCCTTCCAAACATGTCTTTATTCTATTAACTGAGAAATATTTATAATTGATGTCATAAAAACGAACATTCAAAAATAAACATCATTCAGTTTGAACTTCCATTCATCTGTGGTATAATCTTCTCAGTGACATATTTCACCCCTTTATATTTATTACCTACAATGATATAAATTAACATTTACAAATCACAACTTTATAACTACACAAAACACACATCTATTTTTTAAACACAGCAGTATCACATTGAAACAGATTTGCAAATAAAAAAAATTACAATTCTCAACTCTAAAATTAGTGTAGAATGCCTTTCAACACTTAACATTTGGTGTTGTTATAACAGTTAGTGAAGAAATGATTGGTTACAATAGCTAGTCAACAAATGATTTCTTAGACGATTCAAGTTTGATTTCCAATTTAGGATACTGTTAACATGCTTCAAGCAAAACTTTAAAGGTTAAATGAATTTTCTGTTTCAAATAGATGAAGAAAAGAAAACGACCCTTGATACTGTTATTTTAATTCATAAGTAAAAATCAAGATTTTAGCCCATTTTATATATGGCATGATTACCAGAATCCATAAATATTCATGTACATATGATATCTATGAAGTTGGAAGAAAAAGACACATTGATTCCTTCAATTGGAGAAATGGTTAACTCTGATGAATGAACTAGCAAAATTCATAGGGAAAACATATAGCACAATTTTAGCTATATCTCATGTTCAAGCAACAATGTTATTGGTTAGAGATAGTTGCTCTCTTTTCTCAATTTCACATATTAGAAACATTTAGTTCTGTCATAAATATGACACACAGATGCAATTAAAATAAGACTGACAGACTGAAAGTTAAAGCGAAATAGATTAATGCATTAAAACGGGCAGTGCGGCTTTTCAGGGGAAGGAAGGGAAGTGCCACTTCCCCAACATTTTTCATCAAATTCATTTCTCAAATTAGTCTTTTTTTTCAGTATTAGATATATATACATTTTCAATATTTCTACATAATTTTTTTTCTATTACGATTTATAAATGACTAAAGTACTTTCAAATGTGAACGAATTTAATTTCACACAGCACGTTATTCAATACACGGAAAATATTTTACAATGCTTACGACTGTGACAGTGAAAGCTTAGCATGGAAGAAGTTTTTGCTGAAAAATAGCTGCGCATATTCAGTAAGCCAGATGGTTACTATGACAAAACCGTCATTAGCAACGGAAAGACATTTAGACTGTCAGCTCTGAAGGAAGGCGAAAGCTAAAAACCAGCGATTTCCCTTCCTCTATAGGGCTGCAGGTGAAATCTATAGATGTCCCTCATTTCTAGTTGCGAGCAGCGACCACAGAAAACTAATCGAGAGAGCTTTAGCGCCAATCACGCCGAATATTACATGAAATAGAGCAATGATTTTGTAGACCATTTGTTTTAGATTTTCAGCGGAATGAATCCAATTAATGATATTGTGTAATATACTGGAACTCCATTTAGCCGGTGGAAAGACGAAGATAAAAGGGACGTATTACGTCAAGCACATCCAACCGATTTATTGACAACTAAGGCCCAAAAAGAAATTAAAAAGAGCGATAAGTCGTACAATATTAGTTTTCAAGAGTGTTGGTTTACTCAGTATAAATGGTTATGCAGTAATGTAACCTTAAAAAGATTATTTTGTTGGCCGTGCTTGCTTTTTTGTAATAAACATTCTGTTTGGAATAAAGAGATTAGCAGACTTATTAAACATAACACGAGCACTCCATAGGCATGATGATTCTGCTGAACATCTGAAGTGTGAATTAATGCTAAGAAATTTTTTAAAATCATAACACGATTGTTGATGCCCTGAGGGAGAATGGTAGGTTTTTTAAGTCATTTCAATGAAAACGTTCATTTGAATAGACTGTTTCTACAAACAGTGATTGATGCAGTAATATATTTGAGCAAACAAGAAATGGCATTCCCGGAGCATGATGAAAGCAGTGACTTCATAAATCGCGGAAATTTCAAGAAAATACTAGGATTGTTGATATCAAAAGTCCTATGGAAATTCAAAATCATTCATCAAAAACGTCTTCACTGGTGACTCCAAAACTATTCAAAATGAAATGATTGAATGTATTTCCGATTATATAAACGATCACGTCAAAGATGAAATAAACGGGGCTAAATTCTTTTCTATTCAAGTGGATGACACCACTGACATAAATCAAACTTCCCAATGCTCCTTAATATTAAGATTTGTGAAGGCGTACTAGTTGAGCGATTTTTGGGTTTCCATGACAGAACGTCAGAAATGTTATACAAAATGTTGGATCCGTTTGATTATCAACACAAATTAATAGGACAATGTTACGATGGGATCAGTGTAATGTCTGGACTGCAGAAAAATGTCAAGGATAAAGCTCCTCAAGCCGTTTTTGTCCATTGTCTAGCACATCATTTCAATCTTGTATTGCAGCAAAGCGGCAACGAAAGCAAAGCGGATTCCAGTGAGGCAGGCGTCAATAGTAGTTGTGGAGGCACATTAGCAGGCAACAGTGGACGTTGTAGAAATACAACAGCAGACATCTGCAGTGAACTGGATTTAGGGGATGAAGATATGAGCCTTTTAAAGAAGCGTAAACGAGAAGCACGCAACCAAAATGATGCATGTTTAAGTGGAGCAATAATAGAAGACACAAAGCACAGCAAGATTTTTTAAGAGGTACAGGCAACCAAATAGATGGTTGAGCTAAAATAGCATGAGATTTCTAAAAGTAATTAAGATGTATTAGATATTAACATTATCATAATATAATTAAAACAAAAGGCAAAGGAGACAATAACATGGTTTCCAAAGGGCACTAACAATCAAGCTGCTTGTTCAGGCAGAATTCTCACTCTTCAAGTAAAATAAAAATTAGTACCTCTTAAAAGAAATTTTTCATTTTATAGGCTACATTTCATATAGATCACAGTAACTCACCAATTAGTGCATATGAAGAAACTTTCACAAGTATTATATATTTGGGTCTCATGGACCCAGATTACAAACCAATCACTTTCAGATAACCTATAAATATTATGCCATTGGTATTATTAACTTGGCTTTGGAAAGGTGCAATGAAATATATATAAAGTTCTTGCAGAACTTAAGGTTGTAGAAACAATTTAATGATAGAAATTGAAACTTTTTGGGCTTAAATCAGGCCCTCTTTTAGCTTTAAGGAAACTGTGTATGAATAAAAGTACATTAACTATTAACATAATATCAGCATTGATAAAATAATAAGACATTTCGAACAGATAATCCTAGTTTTGAAACATTTCTACAAGTCTTTTGAGGTGGTAAATTTTTCTAGCGACAACTTTGAGAGATGTTAAGAAGCATTGGGGTGTACAAATGAAAAAAAACCATGTCCAATTTCTTTTGCAAAGATTGATGAATGCATGGGAACAAATCTTGGGATTCCTAAGGAAAATATAAGTACATTGAACAGTGTAACAATGTGGATAAAAATCTTATCAAACGATAGAACACAGCAGGTATTTCCTAACCTCATACACATAATTTTTTGAATTTACATTGATAGTGGGCTGAATAAACAAAATATGATTTCTTGAGCAAACAAAATTTTTTGAGCACATTTTCAAATTAAGATGGATCACAAACAGCACAAGCTTTTTTATGTATTGTCGGTATGCACATTAGCAAGAGTTTAGAAAATTGCAAAAAAAGTTACTTTACCTTTGAAGTTCCAAACGTAAAATGGTGTTAAGAACTCATAACAGCAGATTCATCTGTCACTACATTCCAACAACCCCCATCGGCTCCAAAACGCGCAATTATTTTTATCAGAAGCGCCAGGGAAAGCAGCTACAATTAGATGGGCTTGACAACGTTTTAGGAAAACATTTTCCTAAATATTTCATCATGGAATCGCCGATCACCAGGATAGCCATTTGCAGTAGATAATCACAAGCGCAGAGCACAGCGATACATACCGCTTGAAATCCAAATAAAATGACAATCGAGCGGGAACTGCGATTTTCGAGAACGAATTCGATTAACGATTCGGTTTAAAAACTATTCGATCTAAGAAATGAGGCCAAAATTAAGATCGCCAAAAAAGTCACAAAAGTAGAGTAACCCGGTGCACCCAAAATGGTCGAGAGCAAATAACATTGTCCTGAAATGCGTAAGTTTCGCATCATGTCTTGCTGATTCTATTGTTGCCACAAAGTTTCTACTTAATCTTTTTAATGGAAATAATTGGGGGGGATATTTCAATTAACGTCACACTGGAGCAGCACAAAGGGCTATTGGTGACGGTCCGGGATCAATCCGAAAGGGAAAGATCCGAGGACAACACCACGTAATTTTGAACCACGGTCAGATGACGAGGCAACACCTGAGCTGCCACCCCACTCTCCAAACTTCCACACCACGCCAACGTGAGGACAATTGAGGCCACGACAGATTTAACATGCACCAGCCCCCTTTGTTCACGACGGTGTTTGGCTGGATTCGATATTACTCTTCCGTTACTCTTCCAACCGGGCCACCGCGGCCCGGAAATAATTGGTAAGAAATCTAAATGTTTCCCATGTTCGAATATATATTGGGTTGACTGTACCTGATACTTGTTGAAGAAAAGCCTTATATTTTTTATTGTCAAATAAATTTCTTTGAATTTGGCGACCCACAAAAATCTTGAAGCGACCCCCAGAGGGGTCGCGACCCACGGTTTGCGCACCACTGTATCAGAAAGTGTAAAATTCCACGTTTTGGCTATTGAAGTTGGCATGGAAGGCCTTGGCGAGAAGTTATTGCTTAGGTGCTTTCCAGTCGTTACTGTAGAAAATTACTCAACCAATCACAAATGGCTGACGATTTGCATAGACGTGACGCGCAGGAGCTAAGCTATAAAATATTAAAAGTAACCTCTCAGATGCATATACTGATTTCAACTCAACTCAACTCATCTCTTGTGCCAGCTAAGTTTGAATTTTTCGTGTGTTGCGTACTGTGATTTTCTTCGTCCCTTGTGCTTCCGCATCTTAAATTTAAGCCTACTTTAATTACTACTTGAATTGAAGTCTACTTTAAAAGGTAATTGTTTCTTTTTCTTAACTGTTAATAAGTTTACTATCTTTGAAAACCTGCATGGTTAAATTATCTTCTATAATGTATACTTACCTTCTATAATACTGGCAATTACATGTTCTATATTGTTAAAAGATTGTTATGCTAATAAAAATTTACTTTTTGGGTACAGCTGCAGTCTCTGCCGCGCGCGGTGGTAACGCGTTTTTTTTTTTTTTTTTTTGGCGCCGTGTTTGGCACACTTTTTATGTCGCCACGGAAATCTTCCAACATTGAATATATACTGGATACGTACGGATGAATTATATAAATCTGAATTAAACAACATTTTGACTAGAAAAACACTGCAAATATTGATTAAATATTTGGACTTTTGGCGTAGTTATAAGCGACTCATGCCGGTGAGGGTAACCCTAACTGAAAAAGTCATATCCCCGTTACATTTATCGCAAGAAACTTTAGATTTAATTAATCCCGATTCCTTAAAAAAGTTAAAAAAAGCTCTTTATCGCGACACAACTCGTAACAAAAAAACGACTAACTACTCCCTCAGTCCCGTAAGTTAGCCTAAAAACAGGTTAACCCTAACAAGGAGAAAATTCTAGAAAAAAAAATCTGTTACCATCAGCCTGCATGAGTCAAAATCTGTACTTAAAATCAAATATCCATATTGAACTATTTGGCCCTTGTTCTAAAAGAACAAGCAACCAGATCAGGGTATGCCGATTTAAATCAGCTTGATTTAAATCAAATTTTAAATTTCATTTTTCTTTCTGTTATGTTTAATATTTAAGATGAAATAACTAATCAGGATGCATGTTATTTTCAAATAAGTTAAGAACTTCGTTCGTACTGACTTCAGAATTATATTGAAAATCATCCTCCTTTGAAGACATTAAATAACAGTATTTGCTGATTGGGATAATTACCAGATAAGTATTTCCATCATAATGCAAAAACATTTTGAAATTTGTACGATTGAAAAAATTCATAATATAGTATCTGGCAACCTTATTTATATGGGTCCAAAAAATTCATGTCACTGGTTTTGTGTTAAACTCAAAGTAATCTAAACCGCTTGAGAACCAGATGGGAAAACATTGTTCATGCTTGGCATTTGGGGCTCTGTTCTATTTAGTCTATCATATGATTTGCTATGCTATGTCGCGTTTTAATCTTTCAAAAATTTACCCAGCTATATTTCCTACACATTAATGTTTTACGTAAAAAATATTAATGTTTAAATAAATCAAAACTATCTAGAAACTAAACTAATTTGCATGTCTCATATCTAACAAATTTAAACTTGTATGGGCAGGAATTAAGTAAAATCATAAAAACTCGATTTAAATCAAACAAATCTGATCTTTTTGATTTTTTTTAAAAGAAATGATTTTTTCCTTCCCTGAACTAGATTGAACTTTAGTTCTAGTAATAAATTCCAGTGGATCTACTTCATCTGGCAACATACCCTCAGATCATTGCAAAGTATGTTCTGCATTTGGATAATAATTGATCAAACTCTGACTTGGACTTCACACAATTTCCTTTTCATAAAATATCAATAACTTTACGCTAAAAAAATTGATTTTTAATAATTTAATACAGCATTAAAAATCAATTTTTATTCTTAAGAAATCTCAAATTAAAGTTTGAACAATCGCTACTGTTTTCTGCAGGCATACTTGGAAATTATCTCCATGGAAGTAGATATAACTGAATTTATTTCTTGTACTAAGGTTCAATATGCATTTGTCTTTTATTAATTGTAAATCGTTCTTTTTTTTATTTCTCCATGCCTAAATAACTAATTTGCTAGAATTAATGTGATCTTTTTGTTACAAGACTCCCTGAATCAAGTTATTCAGTTGTTCTCTACAAAAATATCCTTTATTTATCTTGACTCCATAAATGCTACATATAGATATTTACACGGCTGCCTTATCAAACATCCTTTTTAGAAAGTAAACAAAGAGAATCTTGGCTCTGCCACAGCTGTGTGATCTCTTTCACACTGTTGCCATTCTTAGAAAACCAAATAATACAAAAATATGCCAATAACTAAAATGCAAACGATAATTCGAACTACTTTTAATACTTTTGTAACATGCATATTACATAGCCTGGTTCCATTAGACTTAAAAGCTCAGGTGTTGCCTCGTAGTCTGACCGTGATTCAAAATTACATGATATTGTTCTCAGATCTTTTCCTTTGGGATCTATTTGTTAATTAGGGGACTGATTCTAATGTAAACAAATTCCTTTCACAATTGGTATCTTTATACCGAATTCTGGTTGTAAGTTTGTAATTTGGTGCCAAAAGCGATAGCATTTGTAATAATTGGTGGGGGAAAACATCCACAGCAATCACCATTCATACTTTTACGTATGGCAGCCTTCTAACGAGCTTTCGCACCCATTCAAAAATGAACTTATCCAAGGTCAACTATCTTCTCATCAGAGCTGAACTAGGCCTACACTTATAGCATTGCATCCAACTTTGATAACAACACCATATATTAAGATTCAACCATGTATTTTTCCTGAAACAATCGTTAATCCAACTTCAAATATTGGGAAGACCCTGTGAATAACTGATTAATAATCTTAAATACTTGCTGAATGTTATTTTTATTACTTTTTAGGGGAATCAAAATGACAATAGCTATAGGTTTTGAAGGTAGTGCCAACAAGCTGGGTGTTGGTATCATCAGAGATGGTGAAGTACTTTCAAACTGCAGAGCTACCTACATAACTCCACCTGGTGAAGGTAATTATTTCTGAATAGCTTAAAATTTCATTTGACCATATTTTATTATTTAACTAATTTATCAATACAGTATAAATACAATTTTAAAGCATTGTTGAAATGGCTAAATTTCTGCTCTTTTCAATATTTGCAATAATCATGTTTCTCAGTAAATTCTGAAGTTGTAAATTAAAATCTGATAACTTCACCTTGCATTTCAAGCAGTCCTGCATCATTGTTTAAATCTTATTCAAATGTAAAGCAATTGGTGATAATTGTCATGTGTGAACAAGAGATTATGACTAAAAAATGGCATTTTTTAATTCTAAGCCAATTGTTTAAAAAATAAAATACTTTACTCTTTTGAACTGTATTTCCTTTTTTGAAATTAATATGGTGATGATGCCTTTGGATGGGGAGAGGATTTGTCAAATATATATTTGACAAATCCTTATATATATATGTGTGTGTGTGTGTGTGTGTGAGAACCCCAGTAATATAAAGATGTCATAAATAAGACAATTGACACTTTTGAACCTTATTGGATATTTGCATTTGGTACATAAATTGTTGCTGACTTCTGAACATTTAGAAAAGCTTGGTAGCTGATATTTGCAAATGGAATACTTAGTTCATTTTAGGCTGTCGTGGGTCAGTGGGTTTGTCCACTGTACTAGCAACCTTTGAGTTATAGGCGGTGCAGGTTCGATTCCTGTCAGGTGCATTCCTCCCTGAATGTATTTCTCTCTTCTGTGTCAGTAAAACTTTCATTGTATGTCTTGTGTCTGGCACAGCATGACCAAAAACTCCCAACCCAACCAACAATCTTGGTTCATTTTCTTTACGAGTATCAATTTTAATCTATTCATCAGAATCGTGAATATTCTATTTTGCTTGAATATTGTAACATTTTTCTTGGTTGAAATATAACTCTGGTATCACTGTTTAGATCAAAAGAATCAAAAGCTTTTCCGACTGATCAAAGTTTCCAGAAATTTCACTACTACTTTAACTGTTTTTTTTTTTCAAATTGATTTAATATATTCTTCATTTTTTCACTGGCTTAAAACATGCACATAAAGCAAACACTGAAAGTGTTTACTGCTGCATAACTTTTTAAAGTATAAATACAATTTATAAGTATTTAAAAGCAAAAGCAATTATACATATACAGTCGAGTCCCGATAATCCGAGTTGATCGGGACCGACACCAACTCGGATTACTGAAAACTCGGATTATGGGGACTACATAATAAAATCGAAATTTGTCTTTTAACATCTAACGAAACAGACACGTGTTTCCTTTTTCCGCTCATTCTCCTCCAAACTTATCGTCTTCTATGAGTTCTTGAACTAGAATGATACACTAGTCGGACACTGTCACCTTTCTACTGTCCGACCACCACGAGAAACACTCTGAACAGGGTTGCCGTGAGTAGATGAGTCGAAGAGAGGAGGGAAGCTGGTATAAAATGGACTGCAATATTTGGCAAGCTAAGCGCACTTCATTTGGTGAAGAATCCGTTTCGCCTGTGATGATACGATAGCTAAATGATACTTTTGCCACGCTGGTCGCCAAATGAACTTGCCTTCATCCCCAGAATGCAGTGGAATAACCCGTTTCCATAACGACCGCCACCATTCTGGTGACTGGGGTTTTTCTCGTGACGGTAGCACAGTACTCCGTTTTGGGGGTGTGACACCCCTCAGAAGCAAAATGGACTAGCCCGAACCTGAATGGCAAGTAGAGAAGAAAAGCGAAAATTCCAAGAAAAACTGACCGCCAGCTCAACAGGCCGGTGACAAATTTTAAGCGCACTTGCAAGAGGGAAAAAAATACATTATTTAAGCTACCTCGGATTAAGCGGAGCTTGGATTAACAGGACTCGGATTAGCGGAACTCTACTGTATTCAGCAATCAGCATGTTTTTACTTGTTCAGTTGTCACCTCACACAACATATGACCAATGTGGGAAAGCTGCAATGTTATGTTACAAATGACATGACCGATAAGGGTTAAAACAATAGACTAAATAATTTATCTGCTTTTGAGGGAAGAAAATAAGTGACTTATTAAAGGATAGTGACTAAGATATGATGTAACTTTAACACTAGAAGGACGGAAGGTACCTTTTTGGCCTCTCGCGTTGTTTCCCTCTCTGTAACTCCTTTACCCATGGATTAAATAAGTTGATATTTCATGACTTAATTATTTAGCTCATACTTTATGTGTATTTAATCACTTTGGCCTAGCTGTAATAGAAGCAGAGATAATGAACTGTATACCTAGAAAGATGGGAAGGGGCCAAAATGGCCCCTATCGCATTTCACAGTGATAGCACAAAATTTTTCCTGATTGATGACTATAATTACCTTGTAATGACATTGAAAGAAGTTTTATTTTGTCTTCCCCTCTACGTCCTGTTTACAAGCATTAGAAGCCCTTCCCAGCTGGGAGCATAGATTAGTAACATAATGAATGTGATTTAGTAGTGATCGGCGACACACTTTAGGAAAAGGGAAAAACCAGAGATAACTATTTTAAATCCTTAAAACTTAGCAATTGAAATCAAAATGCACAAGCCTTGTAGGAACACTGACGAAAAACCGTAGAGAGGTGCTACCAACAGTGAAGTTGGGAAAACAACCTCTTCATTCCACAATATTGTTCAGAAAAGGTTCAGATATAACTCTTACTGCTTATCAGAGAAATATGAATAAACTGTTCTGTTATTAAGTTCTCTTCCCTCTACTGTTGCCATCGATGATAATGTGAAGACGCCAGAAACTACATTTTAATAACCAGACTAAGTATGGCATCGACATTGTAGACCAAATGGTACGTCTGTATACTACAAAATCGGGATCTCGTTGCTGGCCTACGCAAGTATTTTTAAAAATATTTTAGACATGTCTGGCAAATGCTTGGGTTTTGTATAAAGGGACAGGAAATCAGAAACTTGACAGTAAAAATTTCATCCTGCAGCTTTGTGAAGAGCTTTATACTCCATATGTGGCATCTAAAATTAATGCAGCAAATACTCAGATTTTGTCGCTCTTAGTTATAAAAGAAAAAATCGCCAATAAAAGATTGAAATGCCGAGTGCAAAGATTTTGCATGGGAAACCACGCAAAAAGTACCTGCTTGAATTGCAAAAAGGTAGTATGCAAGAAATGCTCATCAAGAGAAGTAAACTGTGCTAATTGTTTCAACGAATGAATAAAATAAAATGGTATAAAAAGCAGGTCAATGTGATAAATTTTCAATTTGAGTCCTAGTATGTATTCTATTACTTATCTATAATATGAAATCTAAAATAAGCTATATAATATAAAGCTCAATAAGGAGCTAGGGACCAAATTGGCCCCTTCCGTCTTTCTAGGTGTAAGGCAACTCTCCATCTTTCTAGTGTTTATAATGACATAATTGACAACTGTACTGCTTTAAAAGGAAGAATATTGAATATACAAAAACTAAATCAGTTTTCATTAATTTATTTTCATTAATTTTTATTGTGCTTTAACCTCCTGTTTTTCAATAACGAGGTGCCACTGACATCCAAATGTTTGATAAGCCAGAGCACTGACCACTTGGCCTTCGGGTTTTTGTATGCTTTTGAATTACTGCAATACCAAACTTTGAGCATGGCTGATGGTGACAGCTAAATTCTTACTGAGTTTTTAAACTGAAACAGTTCTATACTGAAATCAATGCTAACCTGACTACCCTATGGGAGCCTTTTACACCCTTTTCATTAATATGCATAACTATCTGTAAAGCCTATGATTATAAGAATACAATGGGCTCTAAAAATCACTTATTGCTATTCACATGCTTATTACTATCTTTTGTGGAATAATAAATAATGAGCGTGAAACATACCCTTGTTCATGAATATTTACAACTCAAAATATTCAAAATAGTAAGCTAATCAATAAATCTAAAAAATCTGTCTAGGTAATAATCACAAAATCTGAGTAATACAATACCCAACTCAATTTATCTCACAGCTCAAAACTATCTGGTACTTGCGTATTAACCGCATGCCATTGGCGAATATCAGCCAATCACGAGTGTATCTAATGAAACTACGCACTGAATACTGAACTGTGATTCTAAAAAAAAGTTTTGCGAAACAATCAATCAATGAAATTGTATTTGTGGTTCACTTGGCAGTTAATATAACCAGATTGTTCCAGTTCTTCCGTTTTATACCCCTTCCAACAGATTTGGCGATTAATCGCTGGCATGCGGTTAATACGCAAGTACCAGCTATCTCAATAATTCTAAATGGAACTAAAAAGTTAAACATTACTGGCATTGCCAAGTATAGAAAATTGCATACTTATTAATTAACAGTTTAATTAAATTATCACATGTGGTTTCTGTATAAATATTGCTTATGTTTTCTACTATTTTATCATAAAAAATGCTTGCATTACTCGTTTCCATTCGTCTATGTCATGATTTAATATTTATTTATTGTGCATAAGCAATTTCTTGTGAAAATATTTAAATATTTTATTTAACTTTAACCATGATAGAGGATAAAAAGTGATCCATTTTATTGTAAGTTAGCCTTTTATATAGTAGGATAATTTCTAAATTTCGTGAATAACTAAGGGTTAATATATTTCAAATTTATCTTAGGTTTCCTTCCTCGGGATACTGCTCTGCATCATCAGACTCACATTTTAGATATTTTACAGAAGGCATTAGATGATGCAAAAATTGAACCTGCTGAAATTGATGTCGTCTGTTACACCAAAGGTATGCATTGATTTGACTGGTTTGTTAGATAAGTATTGTCTTCACAAACCAGTCTTTCTTTTAATTACCCCTCAAGTAGCCCAAACTGACCAAAGCGACAAATGTTAATTGAATATACTCTTGAAATTTACATGTGTTGATGCTGTCAGGTATGCATTACTGTTGACTGTCACAACTTTGAACACTTGTAAAATTGTTAGTATGCAATTGTTAAAATTACACTATATTTCAGAACTTTTGTACAAACTTAAAGGGGAGATGGGAGATACAAAATAAATCATATTCACATGATGTATGTCGTAAATGCTACCTGAATTTGTTTGAGGTCATTTGTTCAACAGCACATTAGTTTTGGCCATCGTCATTTTAGACACTGACTTTGTAGAGCTAACATTTCATGAACGCTGAGGTAACTGACATGCACCTAGCATGTGAGGTATTAATAGATATGGACAAGTCACTGTCAGATTGTATTATGAATGGTACTGCAAGATACATTGATTTTTATTCTGTAGATACACCTTTAAAGGAAAGTGTGTACGAGTCCTCCATTGACTCTGAAGCTGACCTTGTAATTGTCACGACTGCAATTGTTTGCTAAAGAATTGGAATTTTTGTATGACAAACATGCGTTGATAGTGCCAGGCTTGCATTCCTGTTGGTTGTGGCAACTTTGAACAACTACTTTGTGCATAACTATTTTCAAACTGCAAAATTAAGGCTGGTGAAATGATTCATGTACTTATCTTTTATTTCTGCATCTTAGTATATCATCTTGCATTTCCAGATGGCACTTGCAAACATACATCCTGATTTGAATATGGTTTGATTTTGTATTCCTACCTCCCCTTAAAGTTTGCATGAAAAGTTTTGTTGTAGCTTTGATATAAAGACTTGTAATGCTTTTGGTGCGTTTTTTGGCATGATTTTTGTAACGAGTTTTGGAAAGCAAAGGCAATTTTGCTTTAAGATTATGGCAACCTTGCAAAGTTAAAATTTTCTTTTCTGGCCCTTTTACGTTTTTGAATATTTTAGAATGTTCCTTTCATTTCTGTTTTATTGACCTTCGATTTTGATAATCAGTTGTGGATTTTTTTTATGAAAAAAATTCTTTTGTTAATTTTTTAATTATTCTCTAAGCCTGAAGCAGTACTTTTTCTAAAAAATTCTTGGTGGTATAAAAAGCATGCCATAAAACATACCAAATCGTTACCACAAAAAAGTATCAGAGCTGTACCAAAGTTTTGAAACACCTTGTAGATTTGTGCAGTTAGTTTGTTTCAGTTGACCATTATGTTTGTTATTTTCTAGGTTTGTACTTCATTGCTAAAAACCTATTTATTTTCTAATTGAATGTAGGTCCAGGAATCGCTGCACCTTTAGTCTCTGTAGCTGTGGTTGCCCGCACAGTTGCCCAGTTGTGGGAAAAGCCCATTATTGGTGTTAACCATTGCATTGGTCATATCCTTTCTCAAATGTACTATTTGTGATTTAGTTTTAAGATCTTTTATTGAGGTAAAACAAAAAGGACATTTAAAAAAAATCTGGTCTAAATGTTATTTTGTGTCGTATTTTTTTTAATCTCCAGATCTACCCTAGTACTGGTGTGATTGGCAAGGTAAAATTTTAGTCACCAAATTATCGATTATTTGCAACTATTGGAAGAATTGTTTCGTATGTCAGTGGCAAAGCTTTAAGGATTTTGAACCCTGATTGCAATCCTATAGCACTTTGCATGTGGTTACTTAATTTATTACTTTGTTTTTCATTTTATGAATTTGCATTGGTTCTCTGCTGTGTTTTCTTCAAAGTCAACCCCAAGTGTTTATTTTAAATTCTGCATGACTACCAAATTAATACTACAGCTAATGCAATATAAATTAAAATACATATTATTTAAAATAAATACATTATACACTCCTTAACTTACGTGGAATCACACATTGAAATGGGCCGTCTGGTGACCGGTGCAGATAATCCTACTGTGCTGTATGTCAGTGGTGGAAATACACAGGTACTAATTGGTTTTTTGCCTCTTCTATTTATTTCAGTTGTAAGTTTTAGTGTGATTATTTTCAAATTATCATTTGAAATGTCTGCATTTAGGTTCCTGTGATTTGGTTATTAATAAAAGGTAATGTTTTTAGAATGTGTTCTAAAGGTATATGTGTACACATGTATTAAGGACTGAAACTTGTGTTATGTTTATTTATTATCCACGTACACGAATCTTCATGGCTTTTTAACTTTCTGTTAGATGAGTATATGCATGAGATACAGACAGCTTATCTTAAAATGTGATACATACATATTAAATATATATTACAAAATATTTTAGTTATATTTATTTAAAATCCTTGCATGTTTCTTTACATATGATGAATTAAAACCAGATATGTATGCGAGACATGCACAGCCTTCCTAGTAACTATAGGGGAAGTACCTATATTGGAAGGTTAATATATTATTTACCGGTTTTATTATCTTCATTTCACAACCAGGTGTTCAAACGAGTGAAACTTGGAATATCATAATTTCATTGAACTTTTAACATTTTCGTGCACTTTGCAATTTACTAACATTTCAAGCAGTTGAAATTTCCTTGTTTACAATTTAGCAATGGAAGTGAGAAATAATTTTTACTGGAAGGAAATTACAAATATGTGTCCTTTGCACCATAAAATCCCCAAACCAACCATCTCTTCCCATGGGGTTTATTGCTTTTAGTAAACACAGGAATCACACTCCTGGTATACCCAAGCTATCTTTTTCTGTTTTCATCACACAACTCTATTCCCCAATCCCTCTTTTCCCCTTTCATGACATGTTTTACTTGACATTGTTTTGTGTTTGGCACAGCTTGGCCAAATATGGCCCTTGTGCCATAAATCCTAAAAACAACCAACCATAAATACACATGTACCAGTGTCAATTAAGTATGTGAGATCTTTGAGAAATCAGGCAGTCAATCCATGATATAGAATTAACTACTCTATATACTGTCATTATCATGTAATCTTCCCTGTTGCAGCAGAATTATTAAAATATCTTGGCTACAAGCATTTATAACAAATACGTAACTAGGTTGCACTTAACTAAACTCAAACAATTAAAAAGTAGTACTGCAATGAAGTGAAGCTTTTCAAATGGCATTCCTCTCAATATTCAACTACTAAATAACAAGACTGCAAAATTTTTTGTTCTGGAATAGAAAATAAACAATTTTTATAAGATGCCATTTAATGTATCATTTTATGTTTTATTGTCAGGGCTCAATTTCTAAATTGACAATTACAGTAAATGTTATTGTACTGTGCTGGTGACAATATATTAGGATATATTGCCATCCACAGTCCAGCAATTTTTGCAGTCACTAATTTATAAAAAGTCAACTAATAATAGATGCATTTTATTGTGGTTCTAGTTACCACAGAAAAACAAGCACAGAATGTAATAAAATGGTTTTTCTCTCAATATTTAACAAATAAGTCTACTTTTGGCAAAATATATTATGGGTATTAAAAAAATTTAGATTGAACATCTGCATAAGCACACCTTCTGTTATCCTGAATTTTTTATGTGCTTCAGTTGTCACCATTGAAACCTAAATCAGTTAGTGATACTCTTTAAGTTTACTACTGTTCTTATTTTAATGTCTTGCTTGTATGACTCAAAACATTAACATCAGAATATGTTTTTAAGAGACTTTCAATATACTCTTTGATATATCACACATTCGACTATATTGCTTTTTGCTTGTCCACCAATGAATTTTCGTTTTGCAAACAGCTGAGGAAATCTCAATTTTCTCTTTGATATATCTTACCTCATCAAGCCAACCACCAAGAGGGTTATCTTGTCACTAGCAAAACTATCCAGATCTTCATGGATGAGATATTTCGTCCATCAAGATATCACTGTCTCTCGTCATTAGAAGAAAACTGCCCAGATATTGATCTTGTCATTACCAAAAAATCGGCAACATCTTAGTTAGGAGATATACCATCATTAACAAAATTGGACAGATCTTGATGGACAAGATATCTCGTTGATACCACTTGGAGTGTTAAGAATTAGGTTCAAAGGTCACTTGTTTCAAGTAGTTATCCTAAGCTGAATTGGTATAAGATTTGGGTGTCACTAAAGCATTGACAAGAAGGAATTTATTTTCAGAAATATTCTACCTTTTTAAGTTTTATATCAAAAGGTTCCAGCATCGATTGTGTTTAACTTGTAGTTTTATACAATTTAATTTTAAAATGTGTAATTTAATGTACTATTTATGCCTTTTTATTTCTAATTAACAAGTTTTTCTCGACCTTGCTACGTCGCTTTCCTCATATATCGCGCTTTTTCTTGTCCTCAAGAAGCCCAATATATATCGAGGGGATGCTGTTCTTTTGTTAATTTTATTGTCAAGTTCTAGGTTTTACATATTTTAATACTTATTTCAATTGATTTCCTGATTAAATTTTACCAAATTTTCAGTATTTTTAATAATGAAAGTTAATTTTGTTTCAGATATGTTCATTGCCAGCATTATTGCAGCCCTTCACTAAATAAAAACTTTAAAATATTATAATTTTGTTTTTAAATATCCTATAGTATGGAACTGATAGTGTGTAAATATCATCACTACAAGAGAAATGGACGTCACTTTTCAAATCAGAATTGCAAAAATAGTTTCAGTCATGAAAGTTAACTCGAACCTAATATTGTAATAGTTAAATCTGACTTAGTACCTAGCCATTTCATCATCTCTAGGCTAGTGGCTCATAATATTTACACCCATTTTAAAATTTTGTTACATTTGCAATTTGTATTCTCAAGAACATTACATGAAAAGCTGTTGAATGTTGAAATTTAACAGATGGAAGATTTGAAGTAAATTCACTACTACAATTAATTAAATTCAACTGTTGAAGTTGAAGCTTTGATGCTAGCATCGATTATATATTATCGAGCTATTTGAGTATATTTCATTGAAGTGAAATGCAATTAAAATAACAACATAGGCAGAATATGACTTAAGCAAGATACTCGTAAGTAGCTTCAAGAAAAAGGGCTTTCTAAAGCTGTTTCTATCTTTTGTAGATTATTGCATACAATGAAAGGAGGTATAGGATTTTCGGAGAAACCATTGATATAGCTGTTGGTAACTGCCTGGACAGATTTGCAAGAGCACTTGAGGTATAAATTCAATATTTAAAAATTACATTCATTCAGTGTATTATGAAAGATTCTTAATTTTTTCACTTATTGCTTTGTTGCCATCCTTGTAATAAATTTCTTTTTTCTGTCTTCAGTTATCCAATGACCCCAGTCCAGGATACAATATAGAACAGTTAGCTAAAAAGTAAATCTTCACTTGATTTTTTTTTAATATTTTGATATGCATGTCTCATGAATGTTGTATAGCATGGTTCTGATTAGAAGGCAGATGACCTTAGTTGAGTGCACTTTGTTTAGACCATTCAATAGCTCATTTAATAACACTCAAATTCAGATACTCTAGGGGACTGTTTCTTTATTTACTCATAACTGGGAACATGCTCTCACACACCTTTGTGCAGTACAGACACAAGCTCAACTGGCTTGCTGCCAGATGATACATTTAATTTGTTCCACATAGATGGTGCTTTACAAAATTAAGAATTGCACGCTTTAACATAGTGCCAGGCTTTGCAATGTATGAAAGACATTCAAGTAATTGCAAAGTGAAATGAAGCATTAAATTGCATAAGCAATAACAAAACATTCTTGTTTACAATAAATGAGGTGCTCAAAGATACATTACAATACTACAAATAAAGTAAATTAATATACAAACAATTAGTTATTTACATGTAATAAACAGAACTTCGAAATTGGTCGTTTATACTGACCAGAAGCTGTTTTAATTCCTGCTACTCTAATTTTATCTTCAGTTCCTGGATACACCTTTGTAATTCTACCTAATGACCATTTGAACAGGGGGTATCCTCCTTTACTAAATGGAGCCTCACCTATTTTCACATTATTTTTACAAAACATCCATTTGATTATTTGAATATGCAGGAAAGAAACATACTCCATTTTTCCATATTTTTGTAAAAATTCACGTGATTTTTTTGCCAATTCCTTAACCTATTTTCGTTTATATTAGTAAGATCAGGCTCATTTAAAGAATGAAGAGGTCTGCCAATTAAAAAATGGGCAGGTGTCAAAACTTCTATCTCGCAACATCAGAAGTTATTGGTACAAGGGAACGGGAGTTCAACATTCCTTCAATTTGAATAATTATGCAGTTAAATTCCTCATATGTTAACTTCAAATTACCAACAACTCTTTTAAGATAATATTTAAATGACTTCATACCTGCCTCCCAGAAATCCCCGAAGTTAGGAGCTCTTGGAGGCAGAAAGCTCCATTCTATTTCTTCAGACCCTAAATAACCTGCAAGAATCTCATCTGGTTTACATACTAAATTGTGTAATTTTTTAATCTCCCTGTTAGCACCCACAAAATTTTTGCACTATCTGAATTACCTCTTCTTGAGATAAATCTTTTTAAGGTTTCAATGAAAGAAGTAGTTAAATCAGTAACACTCTAGAGCCTTAGTTGTGAAACAAATAAATATACAAGCATAAATTTTATGGAGAATATCTTTACGTTGATTTCTATATTTAATATAGAAAGGACCACAGAAATCAATTCCAGTAATATTAAAAGGGAAGTTTTCAGTAACTCTTTCTTTAGGTAAGTCGTCCATAATTTGATCTACTGTCACCGGTTTCACCTTGAAACAAACTACGCAATTATGCGCTATTTTCCTACAGAGATTTCTACCATTTACAATCCAAAATTTCTGCCTCACATGGTATAATAAAGCTTGTGGGACTGCATGTAGATATTTAAGATGATAATAATTAACTATTACTTCTGTTAAATTATGTTTAGAAGGCAGAATAATTGGAAACTTTTTCTCGTAAGTTAAGTTACTATTTTTTAGTCGGCTTCCTATTCTAAAAAGTCCAAAGTCATCAATAAAGGGATTAAGATTCTCAATCGAACTATCCTTTGGAACTATACCTGATTTTTGAAGACCATTTATTTCAGCTTTAAAATACTCACGTTGAACTAACCTTACTAGTGTTACTTCTGCCATTTTTATTTCTTCTGCATCTAATGGTCCTACCTTCTTTGGTATGCTTCTACAATTTCTACAAAACCTAAGAAAACTTATAATACGGATTATTTTAAAATACTTATTGCTACAATTCGATAAATCATTAGTAAAAGTGTTCACAGTTAAAGTCAAACATTACAAATTCAGGATCAACACAGTTTTTGAGTTCATCAGTGTTTTTCTCAATCATAGACTCGGGTATAATTCTAATAGGGTACTCATCTTCCCTTTGGAAGTCAGGTCTATCCCACCACAATTCACTTAGTAGCAGTTTTTTGGCATCCATACCTCTGAATATAAGGTCAGATGGATTTTCTTCAGATGAAACGTAATGCCATTGTTCAATTTTGGTAAGATCCTGCAACTTTGAAATTCGGTTAGCAACAAATGTCTTTAGTAGACGAGGCTCTTTCTTAATTCATGACAGCACAATCATAGAATCACTCCAGAGGTGAATAGCAGTCACTTAGAGTTTCAATGATGACTTCACTCGATGCATTAATTTCGCTAGAAGAACTGTTGCGCAGAACTCAAGTCTCGGTATTGTAGTCTTCTTTAAGGGAGAGACACAGGATTTACTGCATACCAATCTCGCTGACGTATGGTCTGATGCTTTTGTGGCTTTACAGTAAATTACTGCTCCATAAGCTGCTTCTGAGGCATCTGAGAAGCCATGCAACTCTATGTCGTTAGCATCCTCAACTAAGATGAATCGTGGAATGGTCATGTCAGGAACCTTCTGCAGGGACTCGATAAATTCATGCCATTCTCGATTTTCTCTCTCCGGTAGTGGTTCACTCCAGTGCATTTTTAGCAGCCATAATTTCTGCATAAAAATTTTAGCCTTTGTCACAAGAGGACCCAAAAGTCCAAGTGGATCGTATATCCTTGTTATTTGTGATAGAACTTCTCTTGTAGTATATACATTCTTTATATCTGGTTTAAAACTGAAGCAAAAACGATCTGTTTGAGGTTTCCATAAAATACCTAATGTTTTAGTATTAGGAGTATAAGAATATTCTACAGATGCATCAGCTTCATTTTTCAAGAGATGTATGATTAGCAGACCATTTGTGCTGAGCCAAAAGCGAAATAAGTTGCCGTTGCAGTTCCTTAGCTTGGATTAACTGATCAGCTCCAGTAAGCAAGTCATCCATATATGTGTCTGATAAGAGTACAGATGCAGCCATCAGGAATTGTGCTCCTTCATCATATGCCAACTGCTGCAATGTTCTGGTTGCAAGATAAGGTGCACTTGTTACCATAAGTTACGGTACATAGTCTGTAAGTTTTGATTGGATCTTTCTCTGAGGACTTCCAGACAATTTTCAATAAATCTCTTTGACCGGGATTAATCCAAATCATTCTATACGTTTTTTAATATCAGCAACAAATGCAAATAAATGCTTTCGGAAGCATAGCATTATTGTGAATTAGTCATCTTGATTCACTCCTCCATTGTACTGCAAGGAATTTAAGGAATTGCCATTAGATGTTATTGCAGAGGCGTTGAACACTATTCGTAGAGGTGTAGAGCTGGATTCTCGACGTACAACACCATGATGGGGCAGATAGTAGACCACACCTGGTTCTTTACTTTCCTTTACTTCCTCCATATGTCCCATCTCTAAATACTATTCCATGAAGGCTTTATACATGGATAGAATTTCAGGCTCTCACCAAACGAGCCCAAAGAGAATCTAACCGTCTCATAGCTATCTGCTTTGATTCCCCTAGGCTAGCCGGATTATCTTCCATGGGCATTTGTATGACATACCGACCACTTTCATCTCTCATATGGTTGTTTTGAAAATGTTCCTCGCAAATAAGGGCTTCCTCATTTTTTATTTTCTCACTCTCAATATTTTCAATTTCCCAAAAATTTCGCATAATATTCTCTAAATCAATACAATCGTTAACAAGCCCGCACTACATTATTCTCAGTTACTGTCTGTACACTACCACTCACAACAAAACCGAATACAGTGTTTTGTAATATTAATTTAGTATTAGATGGATAAATTTGACCTGGTTTTAAAAGCTCATAAAAATTTTCTGCTCCTAAAAGTACATCAATGGGACCTGGAATGTTAAAACCTGTATCCGCTAACTTAATGTTATTTAATTATTTATTCACGCAAATATCAACTTGCTTAGATGGTGTCAGATCTGTTATTCTTGGAACAATGAAAAATTCTAAATCTATTGGATAGTTGATTAAGTTCTCGCTGTTTTCCAACAGATGGCGTTACCGGAACTGGTTGCGTTAGTTTATGATAGTGACGCATCTAGTTACACTGGATTTCAAGCTTGCTTATAGTACTTGTATGTTATTTCGCGGAAGTGCAAACAACTTTATTTTTCATTGCGTTAAATATGTCAAATTTCGTGCAAAAAAATGTATTTGCGGGGAATTTTACTGCACTATTTTATTCAAAAAAATCTGCAGTTGAAGCTCACAGAATTCTTGTTGAGACTTACAGCGACCAGATTGGTTTAGACGCTTTAAAAAATAATGATTTTGATCTTGATAAAGAACGCTCTGGCGCACCGAAGAAGTTTGAAGACGAACAATTGGAAGCATTACTTCATGAAGACTCATGTCAAACGCTAGCTGAACTTGCAGAATCATTAGAAGTTGATCACACAACAGTTTCGAAACGTTTGAAAGCATTAGGAATGATTCAAAAGCAAGGTCATTGGGTGCCGTACAAGTTGAAGCCAAGAGACGTCGAACGGCGTCTTTTCACCTGTGAACAACTGCTTCAACGGCAGAAAAGGAAAGGATTTTTACATCGTATCATCACTGGCGATGAAAAATGGATACACTACGATAACCCTAAGTGTAGAAAATCTTGGGGTAAACCCGGCCATCCATCAACATCTTCAGCAAAGCCGAATATCCATGGTTCCAAGCTTCTGCTCTGCATTTGGTGGGATCAGCTGGGTATAGTTTATGAGCTGCTCAAACGAAATGAAACCATCACGGGAGCCATCTACAGACTACAATTAATGCGATTAAGCCGAGCATTGAAGGAAAAACGGCCGCTATACGAGCAGAGACACGACAAGGGCATTTTGCAGCATGACAACGCTAGCCACATGTTGCAAAACCGGTAAAAACCTACTTGAAAACGCTTAAGTGGGAAGTCCTACCCCACCCGCCGTATTCACCGGACATTACCCCTTCCGACTACCACTTGTTCCGGTCGATGACGCATGGCCTGGCTGAGCAGCACTTCTGTTCTTATGAAGATGCCAAAAATTGGGTCTACTCTTGGATAGCCTCAAAAGACGTGTCGTTTTTCCGACGTGGAATTCAAATGCTGCCAGAAAGATGGGGAAAAGTAGTGGCTAGCGATGGACAATACTTTCAGTAACATGTTTTTTAATGATTTTTTAAAATAAAACATTAATTTTCACAAAAAAACAGCAAGAAATTATTCAACATACCAATAATTTGAAATTTCTCAACTCATTAGTAATCTTAGCACTCACCTTAGATTAAATTGTTAAAGACAACCCATTCAAACCAGACACTGCAATATTTATTTTTTCCTTTCTTAAATTAAGCTTATCTGCACATCTCTTACTTAAAAAGTTAGCATTAGCACCGACGTTGAGAAGCCTACGAACGGGAAAAACATTACCCATATCATCGTATAAAAAACAAATAAAAGTGCTGAGCGATACAGCTTTCGATTTAGCGGATGAAGTACTCGTCGCCACAAAATAGTTTCGATCCTGACTCGGTTGTTTAGTCTCTGCTGGTACGAATTCTAAAGGTGTGGGGAGGGGAAGGTGATATTTTTCTCTCTCAAAGTGTTTACAATATTTTCACTTGCATCATTTTGTTTTTGTTCGGATGAGAAATGTAAGGTCACATGATGGCGCTGCTTACAAAGATTGCAAGAATGCTTCAACTTGCAATTTGATGCTCTGATTCCCTAAGCAATTAAAACAAAAGTGATTAGCTTTTATGAACTCAATATGCTCATTAACAGATAATTTTTTAAAATTAGGACATTTATATAAGGGATGATTATCAATACATGAAAAAACACTTCTAACTCTTAATATCTGACAGAAAAACTTTCTATGTATTTTTTGACTCGGAAAATTAATTTACCCTTGAATTTTCTAAAGTTTTACTGTGGGATGCGAAATATAAACCAATTTCTTTCGCTAACTCAGGGTTTAAACCAGCCATCCGCCTGTCTCAGACATATATGATAGACGGTTTCTTTATCCACAGTTTGACATATTTTTATCTGATTAATTCTTTGAGGGTTTCAAAATCAGTAACTTTTCTCAACTTTAAATAATATTCCCAGCTCGTTGTTAATCGCGATGCAAATTGTACATACGCTTCATTGGGTTGGCAGTGTGTTTTCCTAAAATTTTCTAAACATGATTGGGGAGTAGGTTCAAACTCTCGAATTACTATTGCTTTTACTTCAGAATAATCATTTAATTCATCATCTTTTATGTAAGTTATCACATTAGTTGCCCTTTCACCTAACAAATTTCAAAGAATCTCTTATATTTATCAGGAACATTTTTTGATACAAGGACCCTTTCTAATGATGAGAAAAATAACCCCAACCTTCAGGTCTACTAGGAATTTTAATTGTTAAAGCACGGACACTTTTGATGAGAGTCCAAAGATTCAGTTTGATGACTGTCACTAACATCCTCAGATTTTGATTGCACTTTTATGCGAGCTAGTTCTAATTCTGTTTTCATTCTCTCAAGTTTATTTTTTCTAGTTCTATTTGCTGCTGCTCTACAGACTTTCTTTCCTCAATTATCATGGTTGCTAACTCTACAACCCATTTTTGTTCTTTTATGTACTTCTCATTTTGTTTTATTATACTGCTTAACTCTGCAATAGTCATTAGCTCATTAACATCTCCTAACTCACTGGCAATTGTTTTTAAATCCTCTTTCTTAGCACCTTTAAATATTTTGAATAACTATTTCATAACATGAATAATAACTCAGTCATATACCTCAATTGCGTCGACGATGCTGATGTGAATAGCAGTACTCAAGCTTTTAAATGGGAACTTAATTCACTAGTTGCTCCAGCTGACGGACCACATGTTTAGACCATTTGATAGTTCATTTAATAACTCAAATTCAGATACTCTAGTGGACTGTTTCTTTATTTACTCAGAACTGGTAAGATGCTCTCGCACACTTTCGTGCGATACAGACACAAGCTCAACTGGCTTGCTGCCAGATGATACATTTAAATTGTTCCACCTAGATGGCACTCTTTGCAAAACAAGAATTACACGCTTTAACACACTTCTAGGAAGTTGCTAAGTTCACCAGGGGAAAGTCCTGTCATAAGAAAATTTATGTATGGACATAGGGATTATTTTTCATCAACTCTTAAACACTTCTATTGCTTTCAGCATCAAAAAATAAACTCAGCCAGAATCTGCTCTAAAAACAAAGAATGTAGACACATGTTTTTATGTTTAACTTGTCACCAAATTTAAAAAATAGACTTCTTCAAAACCACATGACTATTTTATCAAAGATAGATTATACTATTTGTTTTTGTAAATTCTTATATGCATACACTTTTCTTAAATTATTGCATAAGGCCCTGCTTTGTTGCAATACAACATACAGTAGAACCTTGATTATCCAAGGTAATATGGACTGAGGCCACCTGATAACCAGAAACTTGGATCATGTGGACAAGTGACAAAACAGCTTATACAGAATCAGAAAAAAATTTTCATTACTACTGAAATATTCATAAAGTTAAGATTAAGAATTATCTATACTGGGATTTGCCTGTCTGTACGTGTTATGATTTTACTGTGAATTTGCCATGTTTTGTACCTGGGTCATTCCACGCAAAATGAGCAAATCAGCTGTGGCTGATATATCACCGATTTTAATGAAAATCAGTTTTTAAATAGGTCACATATGGTAATGACCAACTGCAAAATATTATATTTTAAAGTTCAAGGCCACACAAATTTAGATTTTCTAGCACTAAAAGTGGCCTGTTTGTGACCTTATATATCAGTAAGTTGACACAAATTTAAAATTTTTATATCGTTCCATTCTTCAGAAAAACGTCTCTTAGGAAACGTCAGAATATAATTTAATAGCTCTCATTGCTGAATCTGAGGGATCGACGAAAATAGAAATTTTGCCAATTTGCTACAAATTTCAAATTGCTATGGTATCTCTAGAAAGGGAAAGACAATATTAAAAATTATTCTTAATGAAGAGCCTTTCCTAACAAATAGTGTGGCGTAATTTGGTGATTGTATTTCTACTCCTTTATAAAGAAAAAACATTTAAAGTAAAATTATGGAAAAATACGATTTTTCAATTTTTAAAAATGCATATTTCACTGTGAGGAAAGGCTCCAAGAACATCAAAACTTTTCAGCATAAAAGAGCAAGATGTCTATTATATGTTCTGAAATTTTCATAATTGTAATTTGATTATTTTTGTCTCGGGAAATTTTTTAATTAGACGTAAATTTTACTTTTTTATCGCAGCTGATAATGAATTATAACCTCCGAAAATATAAAAAATGCGATATAAGAATAAAATATACTAACTATTATTATGGTGCACGTGCAAAATTTCACATGAAATTTCTTCTAAAAGTCTTTTGCTTAATCCAATGAGTGTTTCCATCAGTAAAATAATTAGGTGGAAAATTAATTTTGTTAGTCTTTTCAATTTGCTTTTTCCTTTAGAAACGCAAGTATTAAACATTACTTGTGAATATTAAATACATTTTGTAAATATTAAGCATTATATTAGTCAGGCAGACACTAATTTTGGGAGTAAAAAATATTTAAACATCGTTGTTAAACTCGATTCTCCCAAATGTACATAACTCGCATGAATCCTCTTTCCATATTTATTACAATTACTAGTGAAATAAGTAAAGATTTCAAGAATTCGGCAGCACTAGGAAAATTTCAATTTAAGCAACTACGAAATTGAACAAGAGACCTTTATCAGATTGAAAGTGAATTGGAAGACAATCAAGTAAAAGTTTTAGATGTTTCAGCTTTTTCAATTGTGATCTGATGTCCTGCTTTTATAATTTCCTACAAAAAATAATTTGGGGGTTTCATTGTTTCTATTTCATTGTTGTCATTTGGAAGGAGTAATATGCATAGAATGGGAAGGAAATGCTATGATTGGCGATAATAAACAATGTCAGTTAGGGCAATACTGATGGAATATGGTAACCCGTCGTAGACCTCTCCAAATAGTCGTTTGGCGACGAGAATTTCAGTCACCAATTGATTTGAAGGGCAAAAATGTGTTTTTGGGTTTCACTAATTTTGTTATTGTTGCTATGGGATTCAAAATACAATCCTGAATTATTTTTTACAAGTAATAGGCACATTAAATTATATTTTTCCAAAATATAGTTTTCGTCAGAGCTGTTCTTCATTTCATTTTGTGTGCCTATTTTAAGGGGAAAACCATCATTTTATAATTTTCCTTTGCTCTGTTTAGATGAAGGAAATAAAAGCCAACTTCCAAATCTCAGCAGTAGTTTTATCATAACTAGCATTGTATCTGGCATGAATTTCAACGATGCATTTAATTTCCTTTAGGCCATAAAAACTTTTTTTAATTCTATCAAAATCGACTATTTTTCATTTTTCACTACTAATTTTTAGCTGATATATGATGTTTTAAATTGATTCCAAATAAGATAAAAAGAGAATTTTTCATAGATTACAAAAATATGAAATATTGTTGTTTATGTTAAGTAGTTTTTGGGAAAGATCTTCAAACATGCAACATCAAGCGATTTCACAACTGCTTTTCAAAGTTGCAAGTCCTTAAAATGCCTTAAACTTTCAAAATATTTCATTTTGAGCCAAAATATTTTGGATATCGTTATTTATGCATAAACTTAACCTCTGTAGCAAATTTCATGAAAATCCGTCACCCTACTGCCACAGATTTTTTTCTGATTTTTGCTCATTTCACATGGAATGACCCACCTGTTAAACTCTTGGAAAAGTCCTTACCAGTCTCGTGCTTTGTGGCATTTTTTCGCCTCTTTGTACAAAGTGAACACACTCGTGCTCAAAGCTTGATTTAAAGCTTAAAAAACTCAATATCAAATTTCGCTTGGTTAACTCGGTTATTTGGAGCTCGGATAATCGAGGTGTCATTGTATATTTATTTAAATTGATATATTTTCCTGCCTAGAGGGAAGAAATATGTGCCCTTGCCATGTGCTATCAAAGGCACACTTTACACATTTATTATATAATATACAAACAAAAGCACATTAACACATTTATGTATTTTTGTTTTACCTGCCTAGAGGGAAGAAATATATACCTTTGCCATATGCAGTCAAAGGAATGGACGTTTCATTCTCTGGCTTGTTGTCTTATGTGGAGGTAATGAAATATTCGCTTTTAAAGACTTGTAAATAATGTTTTTTGACTTAAGTTGTTTGAGGATGATTTTTGTTTTGATATACACAGAAGAACTGGTACACCAGTCTACTTGGTAGGCCTCTCATGGGAGTGTAGAACAGCAGAAATATGATGAGGCATAGACTTCACTAGCTTGTGGTAGTATTCTGTCACATTCTGTTGGCATTGAACACCATTCTTCCTGCAGAGCAGTTCAGACACGAATATCTGTTGAGTATTCATCAGGGGTACTTGCGTTTTTTAGTACGAGGTGATTTCTGTGTTTAACTGCTCATTGAATGACATCCCAAATGTGTTAAATAACGTTGAGGTGACTTAGATGGGCTGATGACAGATTTGGGCTAGACCCCCAAACTTAGCTGAGCAACCGGAGGGTTGCGAGTTTGAATCCAACCAAAGACAGTCGTGCTGGGGCATGTTAAATCTGTCATAGTCCCAAATGTCCTCACGTTGGTGTGGAACTTTGGAGAGTGGGTTGCCAGCTCAAGTGTGGCCTCGCTACTCATGGTTTAAAATTACGTGGTTCCTTTGATCTTTCTCTTCGAGGGTTGATCCCGGCCTGTTACCAATAGCCCATTGTATTGCTCCAATGCGACATTAATTAAAATACTTACCCAACCTCAGATGAATGTTCCTCTAACCATAATTTAGTGTGGCAGTACAATTGTCATGTTGGACAAGGGCGAACCCATTAGAATGAATGCAGGACATGAAAGGATGTGCACATAGCGTTTCACCTGTCAGACATTTGTCGATGTACCAGGGTTCCCATTGAATGCCAGCTAAACATACCCCATACCATTGATGAGTCCCACTACAAGCCTGTATAATCTTCTGTTGACATGGGGATCGATGACCTCATGGGGTTTCTCCTCACACAGATCCTTCATCTGCCCAAAACAGTTGGAAACATGACTTGCCTGACCAGGCTGTTCGTTTCTCGTCATCAAGTGTTCAGTGGCAGTGTTCCTAAGCTGTGGCGACGTGCATATCCGGGTGTCAAATATTCATCAAGGGTTTTCGAGTTGGGCATTGACTTTTTAAGCCCATATCTTTGAGGGAACGTTGCACGGTCCACATGTTGATATTTGTTGAGGGTCCAGCATTGAGTTTTGATGTTATTTGTGGCAGTGTTTCATGCCTGTCACTTGACCCTGGTGACGTTCACCTAAAGTCTTTACAGCCACACTGCTTTCGTAAGTTACAGGTTTTGCCAGAATTCTTTAGTCACGGTACACCTTTGAAATGATAGTAAGTGAAAATTCAAGCTTCTTCCAATGCTGTGATCCATCTCACATACTCCAACTATTAAACCACAATAAAAATCGCTTATATCATGATAACTCGCCATTCTCACAGTGAAAACAGCTCTAGATGTATATTGTTTCTCTTCTACAGATGTATATTGTTTTATATATGCACTGGCAGATGCAAACAATGACATGCATAGGTGGTGTTGCTATGTATCTTGCATGAGCTTGTCTACCAGTTTTTCTAGCACTAGTGTAGTAACCTTTATTATGTTAATGTTCTTGGAGCTTTTTTGTTTGACTACAGCTTCAAAAAATTCTACTTATAGGATGAGTGATATTTTTAGAGGAATCAATTGTATTCATATTTTCACTTAGTGATTATCAGACAGCTTTTTGTTGACTTGAATAGTTTATTTCATTTCACTCCATGAATGACAAGATATCCTCTGCTGACCTTGAAAGATTTTCTTTTATAATCTTTTAAAAATCTTTCAATTTAAAGAATAAGTTGCCTTTTTGTTCACTGTTGTATAAAGTGTTATTTGAATTCTCTAATTAGGCAATAATTACATTTTAATTTCTGTGCTTATATTAGTTCCTTAATTTTAGGAAAATTTTCGCAAAATTTTAATCAATGTGTCCTGAATTGATGAAATGAAGCATTAAGTCCATGCTTATAACATAAAGCATTTTATAGATGTTTTGTCCTTTGTTTAACAGGAGCGTGTTGATTCACTTTGTCCAGATAAATGTACTAAAGAGGATCTTTGCTTCTCTTTACAAGAAACGGTATTTTCTATGCTAATTGAAACAACAGGTAATCTAAATATAATCTCTGTATTTGTTTCACTAACATGTAGCACAGAAATGGGCATTCTTTGTATATCAAAAAATGGCAACGAACGGATGTAAACAATATAAATTCAACTGCTATGAGATTAATTCACCAATTCTGCCGCAAAGTTTAAATATGTTTAATTTTAGCTAGGAGCTACGTAATACAAGAACTGTATGGAAAAGCTCTTACCGCTCTTATAAAATTCTTTAGTAGTCAGATTACAGAAGGCAATAAGAAATTGGAAGATAGAATTTCGTACAGGAAAGGAAATCTGAACCAACTCAAATAAGTTTAGAGGTAAAAAAATATTACATCTCCTTTGAACAAGTGAATGAGACTCAACTAAAGTGGACTTTCAGAAATTATGGTAATATGACTGAGATGTGAACTTTTTACCATGCACTTTATTAGAAATAAGTAATACACCAGTAAGAATATATTTCAAAAATGTTAACAAATGCTATTTTATATCATTTTAAATAAGGTATGAAATGGATTAACAACATTGCCATCAGTAGACATAAACAGTTGAGAAACTTTGGTGCAGATGCTATGTGCAGGTGTCATTTAAGAATGATTCAACAAACTCAGATATATTTTTGTGATTTTTTATTCCATAGCATTTTGTAGATCAACTCTTTCATCGAGGAATCAGTAAATGAACTGAACTGAACCCGAATTGAATTTTTGTGGCGGAACATTGCTTTTATTCATTATTTCGGGGCCGCGGTGGCCCGGTTGGAAGAGTAACGGATTAGCAACCAGAGGGTTGCGAGTTCAATTCCAGCCAAACGCCATTGTGTAGAAAGTAGGCTGGTGCATGCTAAATCTGTTGTGGCCTCAAATGTCCTCATTTTGGCATGGCGTGGAAGTTTGGAGAGTGGGGTGCCAGCTCAGGTGTTGCCTCGTCATCTGACCATGGTTCAAAATTACTTGGTGTGGCGCTGGAACGCTTCCTTTGAGATGGCGTGCAGCTAGTTCGCCGCATTCTGTGTGATGTCTTCTCTGGATTGAAATCTAGTCCCTTTCAGGGGCATTTTCAGCTTGGGGAAAAGCCAGAAGTCACGGAGCCATGTCGGGAGAGTAGGGAGCCTGACGAAGCACAGGTGTGTTGTGTTTGGCCAGGAAACTATCAAATGTGAAGAATGGGCAGGTATGTTATCGTGATGGAGCTGCCAATTGCCCACGGCCCACAGGTCCGGCGTTTTGCATCTCACAGCGTCACGAAGGCAACGCACAGAACCTCTTGGTATTAGTTGTACCGTGTGGTGCGTACTCGTGATGAACCATGCCACTGGAGTGAAAGAAGACGGTCAACATGAATTTGACATCGCTGCGGACCTGCCTTATTTTTTTGGCCCTAGGATGTTGGATGCTTCCATTGTGATGATTACAACTTGGTTTCTGGGTCGTACCCATAAACTCGGGACTCATCGCCAGTGATCACTATGTTGAGGAAGTTGGGATAACTGTTCAGTCTCCAGCATATCCTGTTTGGAATTGCTTCTGCTCGATCGTTAGAATCTGTGGCACAAACTTCGCTGAGATTCTCCTGAAGCCCAAATCCTCAGTCAAAATGGAAGGAACAGATCCACTGCTGATGCTCGCCTCGTCTGTAAGTTCTCTGATCATGATTCGACGATTCTGCATCACCAGGGTCCTTACTTGGTCAATGACGATCTCATTTCTGCATGTTGTGAAGGCCTACCAGAACATGCTACACTCTCCACTGATTGTGTGGCCATCTTTGAAGCTTTTGTACCACTCCTTTATCTGTGTGGTGCCCATTGCTTCGTCCCCGAAGGCCTGTTGAATCTTGCGGATCGTTTCCACTTGGGAATCGCCAAGTTTTACACAAAATTTAATGCAGTATCGTTCAAGTTTTTCTGGCATTTTGTCAAAAACGAAAATTCGACAGCTCTCACTTACACTTCCTCACTCATCGGCGGTCT
Source organism: Meta bourneti (assembly GCA_933210815.1). Lineage (NCBI taxonomy): Eukaryota > Metazoa > Arthropoda > Arachnida > Araneae > Tetragnathidae > Meta > Meta bourneti. The sequence continues at coordinate 67,780,873 of OW119928.1, forward strand.
GCCGGTGACTGACAGCTTCTGCAGGCAGGAAAAAATAGAGCATGCACATTAGTATTGCCTACATACGTGCACCAAACCACACCTCCCTAGCTTCATTTGTTTATGCATGAAAAATTATAGATGGATATTTTTTAACAAACCTTGTACAGTAGAACCTTGATTATACGAGCTCTGATTAAACAAGTGTCTTTGTTACCCAAGCCGAATTTAATACCAAGTTGTTTTTAAGCTTTAAATGAAGCTTCAAGCACTAGTGGGCCTACATTGTCCTTGACTGATCTGGTTTTGCAGGCAGGTGTTTAGTATGGGTTTTTGTCATAATATCCAAAAATGGATAGTTGCACCAAATGTAAAATAAAGTATATTCTAAAATATCAGATTAGTAATCAGACCAACATTAAAAATATGATTAAACATTAAGGTAAACAACACAAAACGAAATAAACACTTCAAAAACGAAAGGAAATATATTAAAAACATCTCATCACAACATGAAAAAGTTAAATGCATTGGTGTGAATGATGAAAAGATGATTTATTGAAAAATTATCACAATAAATACACATTATGACTCATCTGAGTATAGATTATACTTATTCCTTGCTTTATAAATCTGTCAATAGCAGTTGTAGTGCAGTAATTTTTTCAGTATTTCGTATGGACTGTTTCGTGTTACTACGTCTGTATTATCCAAGGAAGCCTCAGTCCACATTTCGTGATGATCAAGGTTTTACTTTATATATAATTGACTTTAATTTGTTATGATATATTTAATTGTAAACTTTTTCAATTTAGAACGTGCCATGGCTCATTGTGGATCAAATGAAATCTTATTGGTTGGTGGAGTGGGATGTAAGTCGAATTTATGATTTTTAGAATGCGTTCTTACTTGTTCTATGTAAATTTATCAATTTGTAATTAAACCAGGGTATGCAATCAAACTTAAGCAAATTAATTGTATTATCACAGGTAATGAAAGGCTACAAGAGATGATGGGGATTATGGCCAAAGAAAGAGGAGCAAAGTTGTATGCTACAGATGAGAGGTAATGTAGATTTTAAGTGTTACAGAGTAATTTTTATGAAAGCTCCTAGTTTTTCAAAAGATGAGGATATTGATTTCAGTTCGAATTCATCTTATAAGTTGGAACTTAATTTAAATCATCATTTTGATCATGTGAATGCGGTACATTCTTGTTATATTACGTCTTAATGTATTGAATATTAAGCTATCTTCAGGTTTTGTGATCAGGGGTGGTTATGTAAATGATTTTATAATCCTTTTCCTCAAAAGCACATGCATTTATTTTTACTATTTTAAAATGAATATTTTAAATTAGTATCAGTTAGTATAAAAATTACAATCGGCATTATTTTTGAGTGGTAAGAGCTATGTATTGATGAAAAAACCTTTCAGTTCAATATATTCTATTTGGAGAATAAATTTTTGCTTGTGTTTAAAAACTTCTATCTAACTCTGTTCTGAGTATGAGTAAAACAGTATTTGAACTAAAGACTTTTCTGTCCAACTTGAACTGTTCAAAAAACTTTCAACTAGAAAACAGCAACTACAAAATTAAATATTTATGTAGGACACTTAAAAACAAACGCTCCTTCGGATCCATCACTTTTTCATCTTTTATACTAATTCAGGGGGCTGGGATACTCTAACATTCTCACCATAGGCTCGGTATTCTTTTGTTATTGGTGGTGGAACTGATTTATGTATTCAAGTGAAATCTAAGTATTTGGAATTGAGTGTTCATCAGGACGAAGATTTCACATTCGGAATACATCTGTCCTATTCCTCAGGCTTCGATTCTCCTTTTTTTCCTGTAATTTATACAAACAGCATTGCTGGCACAGGTGACCCAAAACAATTACAACCTGGCAGACCCGAAATATTCAGGCCAATCGCATAGATCCCTGATATCTCGCTCCTCAAAAAATTTTGTGTATGCCACCCACTACAATGCAATCTCACCAAACTATACTCGGGTATACTGCCAAGAGGGTTAAATTCTATTTCAGTTGCTCAGATACAAAATGAATTGACTAAAATGAAATGTGCTAATTAAGTATGAAACAGACATTGAAGATCTCGCCAATAAATTAAAATTAAAAACTAAGTATTCAACTAAAATTAAACTACCAGTTATCAACCAGTTTTCAATGTTTTTCTTTCATTGGTGTCATGTCTTGACAAAAATTTAGAAATTGGTGTCCTTTGGAAAGCTATCTTGGAAGAAAGATTTGAAAAAAACTTTTTCCATCCAAAAAGGGACTTAATTTTCATTGACCTTTGGTGAATTTTCAAGTCACCAAATTATTTAAAAGTCGCCAAAATTTTTAATTTGGTAGCTTTTTATACGACTTTGCTTAAAAAAACACCCTTACTCGCCAAGCTTGAAAAATAATAGCAAAGTCGCCTGTGGCAGCCCTGAATCAAGGCCTATATCACTGAAGGTTTACTGTAATTTGTATCTTTATTTACAATAAAACTATTAAAAGGTTCACTTGCTACTTTTATGGAAATGATAGCTTTAGCTTAATTGGAGTATTTTGTACTGATGACAAATCTGTGATATAAATTTACTCTAGTTTTCAAACTTTCATGCATCTGAATTTTGTACTATCTTTTAAGGTTTTGCATTGACAATGGTGCTATGATTGCTCAAGCAGGTTGGGAGATGTTTCGATCAGGCCAGGTGACTGACTTTGAAGACACAACTATCACACAAAGGTGAGAATTTCCTCTTTTCAACTTATAGTCAGTATCATAGCCAGAATTTCATTTTGGAGGGGGCTAAAAGTTGGAAATGCAATTCTTATGCCAAATGATGGTAATGGTAATTAATTAACGTCGCACTAGAGCAACACAACGGGCTATTGACGACAGTCGGATCAATCCCGAAAGGAGAGGTCCGAGGATAACACCACGTAATTTTGAATCACATTCAGATGACAAGGCAATGCCTGAGCTGGCACCCCACTCTCCACACCATGCCAACATGAGGACATTTGAGGCTATGACAGATTTAACGTGCACCAGTCCCCTTTGTACATGACTGTCTTTTGTTTGGATTCGAACTCACAACCCTCTAGTTGGTAGTTCGTTACTCTTCTAACCGGGCCACCGCGGCCTTATGCCTAGATATAATATAATTTTTTAAATTTCATTAAATGTCTTTATATTTTTATCACTGGATTTATATTAAAGTATGGGACTATGTGGAAGCATACAAAAGTGATACATCTCAGTTGATCATAAATCATTTGAAATTTTAGACCAGCACATAGCATCACCATAAACTTTCTAATATTTATTGATGGCAAAGTGATGTTACTAACATTTAATCTTATTTAAATGCATTTGCAATGAATATAGCATCCATATTCACATAAATGGATTTCATACCTTTAAATTAAATATTCAACAATATATGATACATATATACTTTTCATTTACTTTTACTGATGTTAATTCTTATTCCCAGTAAAATGCATGGCGAAAAGCACACCTCAGTCATGGTACAATTAGATTCTAAACATCCACTTCGATTTCATCCCATTCTCTTGTTCAAAGACAATTCTGCATTTTTTGCTCAACCTATTTTCACTTGCATTTTCTGTTCAGTGCTGATTTCTATCTTCCAATTACTCATTGCTTTCTGTAATCAGACTACCAAAGAATTTCATTAGTGACAAGTTCTTACATGATGCTTTAAGAATATTTGCTGCTCCATAGCTCAAATCAAGCATAATTAAACTAAGCGCCAAAATTGGCAAATGGAGCCCATAATGTTCGATTTTATATTCTTTATATTGATTGTTGCCATTCGACAATAAACAAATATCAGTTTCTGTGCCACATATGTTAGTGACATTTATATAGAGATGGTTGTGCCTGCTTAATATTTGACAATTCAATAGCATTAAGTAACTATTCAAATCTTGGAATTTTTGTTTCTGTTGCATTGAAGCAGTGATAATAGGCACAGATTATATCAGTGACAAATTAATACTCTCGTTTTCATATTTCAAATAAATGACTTAATTCAATTATTAGTTTTTATTAAATAAGTTACTTCACATTTAATATCACAAAAGTATTCTTTGCACTTTTAACACTTTATTTGTGAAAAGAAATTAGAAGCCAACACTTTCTGGGGAGGTTGAAACTCCTAAGCCGAGCCCTCTAGCTATGCCACTGTATAGTTATAAACATAAAGTCTTAAAGTTATAAATTATGCATACAAATCACTGTATAAAGCTACAAGATTTTCAATTTAATTCTTAGATTCAGAACAGATGAAGTAGAGGTTACGTGGAGGAAATGACTCAAATTCTATTCTAGTGGAAATCTTGCCTGTGATTGCTTTTATTTTACAAATAAAAAATTTTTAATTTATAATCTAGAACTTTTTTGGAATTAGAATAAAGGAAATTGTGTTGCAATTATTTAAAATTAACATAACATCGGTTTGCAAGTGAAATACACTTTAGTCAAAATTTTCAAGGTATGAGTTTTAGCTTTCCTAAATCAGAACATAGTGATCTTTAGACTGGTGAAGTGTTCAAAGTTTTTTCTTTGCATGAAGGTTGGATTTCTTTGTGAGTAAAACTTAGGGAGCAGAATTATCTTTCCCAGAACTGTTTGGACTTAGTGTGTTTCACTTGTAAGCTGATTATTCCTGTTGAAGTTTTTGACAACCCTCTTTGTGATTATCTTGACGATATATCTCGCCATTAGCAAAATTGGTCAGATCTTGATGGATGAGATATCTCATAGAAACCACTTGGACGGCTGAGTAATTGACATGTCTATCTTCAAGTTAAACTTGAAATTATGATTGTCAAATTAAAAAAAAATTCTTTATAATTTGATTCAAAATTTGTAGTTCTCTAGCTAGAGACAAAGCTATTTATTTTATAAAAATTTTAATGTATGAAATGGAATTTAAATCTTCCCATTAACAAAATACATCTGAACATTTTAGCTCTATCAATTTTACTTTACAATAGAAACATCTTTGATCATTTATTGAAAAGGCAGAAAAGTGACTAATACTTTTGATATGAAGATGCTGATTTATTTCCAAGTGTAGTATAAATGTTATTCTGAAAAAATTATCTCAGTGCAACTTTGAACATAAAACAAAACCAACATAAGTCAAACTTTTATTCATGATCATGTATGAGAAGTTTAGCATAACAGCCTAGAACAAAGTACTAAACAAAAAGAAGTCTTGCACACTTTTTGTTCAATTAATAAAAACAATGAAATGCAGAAGTATTTAGTCAGTGATCATCAAAACAAATTTCTTTAAAATGGTTCAAGGCAGTGGTTCCCAGAGTTATCTGGAAAATATTCAATATTTTTCTAATCAAAATAGAACTTGAGAAAAAATAAAATATTCCATTATTTTTTCTGATTTTTGTTTTAAAAATGATTGTGTATATTAACCCTGAGGGGTTCATATATATATATATATATATATATATCTCCATTCTGCAACCTGCAGTATTCTCTGCTTGACTCCTAACATGTTTTGACCTTGTTAACCAACAGAACCTTCCCTAGCATTCTTTCAACCAATAGATGTGGTTATTTAGTCATGTATGTTGTGAGGAAGAAGCAATACTATTTTACTGGGAAATCTTGTGACGCTCTGAGAATTAAAATTGAAAAGCAAGGATCAATAAGATCCTATGCAGTCCTACATATGCCCTATTTATTTTTATAATCTCAAGGGAACCTTGGACTAAAAAGTTTGGGAACCACTTATGTAAATAAACAATTATTCTGTATTTAAATTACATGGACCCTGTACCTATCCAAATAAAAATGTATTACTTAAGCCTCTTCATGCTTGGAATACAAATTTTCTTTACCCTCAATACATTATAGTATATCCATTAATGTCTCCTGTCCACATTCAACTACATCTCAATGTTCTGACTCATTGGGGTAGTGCACCCATTTAGGAACATTACCTCAGATATCCATTTTTTAAACCTGATAAAATTTTAATTTTTGTATCGTTTGAGTCTGAAAGTACCTTAAATAGATGTCAAAATTTTTTGAAGTTCAGGATGTTTCTCAGGACTGAAGAGATTAAAAAACTAATTTCTAAATTTGAGAAATTCAATTGTACAATTGATCGTGTAAAACAAGAATTTGTGGCTGTCAATCACCTTGTTCTATTCTCGGTATTTATTTGAGAAAGCAAATTTCTCGTCTTTATGCGTATGGATTTTCTCTAATAAGCTAGCTATTTCAAGTCGGGGCATGCCATTCTGTACCGTTAGATAATGTTTACATATTTTGTGCTAATTGATATGCATTGAAGTGTTACAATAAATCTCTCATTCACATCTAAATAAAATCATGTCTATATTTCAAAAATCAAAGAAAATAAACAATGGGTATGCATCTCTAAAATTCTTAAAAGATTTGTTTAATGAGTTTAAGTCTTGCTTTAAAACGTAGTTTTCTAAATGCATTAACTTGATACACTAATGAAAAAATATAGGTTAAGTCTTTTACTATCACATTTGTTAACATTTCTAAGTATAACACAAACATTGTTTTATGGCTCTTCAATAGTTTGAGATAAGTCTGAATGAAAATTAAAGATCGGTGTAATCTGTAAAACCAGTCTCAATACCACCATGGCACAATCTTATTCCTCTGGCTCACTAATCACAAGCAAAACCCTTTTGAAATTACTGTTTTTCCATTATGCTCATTGCAATACGTCCTTTTTCGTGTAACTCATCACCGATCTTGGAAGAATTGCTTGCAGAAATGCCTTGGCTAGATCGTAAATGGCCTTTCATACAGATATGTAGCCTTAAACGCAGCCATTTCAAGCACTTTTCTGATATGTCTTGTTGCACAATGAGGATCACCATCATTAAAGTTTGATCACTACATTACAGAACAGCATCCTTGTTTGTGTATTTCGCCACCAACCACTTCGGAAGGATCACTACAGAAGCGTCGGAGTGATATCGTTGGTGAAGGTGGCCTGTCATATAGGTATGTTGCACTGAATGTATGGCCATTGCAAGCACCTTTCTCTGATACGTCTTGTTGCGAAGGAGCCAACATGAGGCTACTCCGGCTCCTTATGTCCGATCGATGCTTCTTGAGGTCGGCCAGCGTCCCATGATTTGGTGGATATTGTGGACTGGTATTGACAGTCACATGTATTTCCACTTTGACTGACTCAGACTGGCTGTGCTGTATGACTGGTGTGCTCATCACAGCCTCATTCAGCTCGCAAGAGGACGCATCGTCATTGCCTTGTTTGTTGAACTCGTTTGTTATGTTGTCGTTGAGGGAGTTCAAGTACAGAGTTTGTTTCTCTATGTCCTCCTCGTTTTTGTCGTGTGTGATTAGCGTACTGGAATCTTCTTTTATGTTGAGATTTTCCTTGCTTTTACCTTTGATTCTTTGCAGAGTGTCTTTATTGTTGGAGATTGAATGGACAGTATTGTCTTCATCCTTGTCATTGTGTTTGGAAGACAATATTTCCTTTTCGGTGGCCCTCATGTCCTGTTGGAGTTTTTCCTCATCCTGTAAAATTATTTTGTAAAAGCTTCTTAATATAGTATAATAATATATATTAAAAGTCTTGCACACAAATGTAAAATATAAGAAAACGTGTACCATAAAATGTCTTCATTCAATGCAATTTAAGTCTGATAGATTCAATCTGTTTTCTAAATGTTGTTTTATACAGATTATACTGTAATTTTGATTGGGATATTGGCCAGGATTAAAAAACGTCAGCTATATGATTTGTAAGTTCCCCAGATAAGCCTATCAGCACTGTGTTATATCAGAAAACAGCAAGAAATTAAACTTACAAATAAATAATATCACTACAAATACAGTACTAAGTGTTTCTGGTTTAGATATTTTAGTGTGCAACTAAAAATTACTTACACTACACTAGCATTACTATTTACAGATAATGAAGAAAGTAATTCCAAGAACAAATTTTAGTTTATTACAATCATATTTACCTCATCTGTACCGCTGTGCTCTTGTTTCTCATGACGTATCCTCGCTTCTTCTCGAGCCTCCCTTCGAGAAATAAGAGACTTATCCCTTATGCTGGTCCTTCTCACTGATTGACTAAAAGAAAGACAATTATAAATGATTTATTTCAAATAACTTGTCTTGACTATTGACAATGATTACTGTCAAAAGCAGTATATCAGTTCGTGATGCATATCAACTAGGCTGTAAATTCTGAACTCTTCAGAGTTCCCACATCCGTTGTGACTCAGTGGATATGCCCACTTTACTAGTAACCTTCGGGTTGTAGGCAGCACAGGTTAGATTCCTGTCAAGTGCATTCCTCTCTCAGTGTATTGCTTTTCTGTGTCAGTAAAAGCTTTCATTGTGTGTGTCTATTGATTTTGTATATCTTGAGTCTGGCGCCGCATATCCAAATATGGCCCTTGCGCCACAAAACCAACCAATCACGCCTTAAAAAGCCTTGAGGTTTGATTTTTCATTTTAGTTTTTAAGGGACCTTAGAAACTTGCTTTTAAGGGACCTTAGAATATTTGCTAAGTCTTAAAAAAAATTTAAAGCCTTAGTTTTTACAAAAACATTGCATATTTTATTTCATCTGTATTTAAAAACCATGATCAATGATACTTATCCAAGGTCAAGTGTCAATCAAAATCATAGGTATATTTATTAATCAGCTAAAAATTGATGTTTTTTCCGGGAAACTCAAACACTTGTGAAAGCTTATTCACCTGTGCACTTATGGGTTAATCTATTACGATCTGTGTGAAATGTAGCCTTATAACAAGACCCTAATTTTTCTTTTGCTTGAAAAAACGGATTATTGAATGATTCCATAAACGTTAGTTTTGATGCCGGTTTACCTGCCCAAACTTTAAAGCGTTGATAGTTTTCATTAGCAACTGTTCTAAGCTTAGGTTGTTGGGTGTTAACAGAAATACTGCTATTTTAGACCTTAAAATTAATACAGAAACATTTAAATACCTCCTTGTGTTTTGGCTGTGGGAGCGTCTCAGTTTAACAGGTTGCGAAGCTCGCTTTGTCTCAATTTCATTCTTCAACTGCATTATGCGCTCTTTCAAGTCCTGGTCTTCACATATATCTAAAACGTACAAGTTTTATGTATTGTCTTTCAGGAAACTAAATGAATTTCTCAATTTATGGATGTTTTGAATAATTACATCACAGTTTTGCATGTAAAGAGTTTAATCTTTTTAAGGTAGGTAATTGAATTAGCGTCGCACTGGAGCAACACAGGGGGCTATTGCTGATCGTCCGGGATCAATCCTCAATGGGAAAAATTCGAGGACTACACCTCGTAATTTTGAACCAGTCAGATGACGAGGTCGGCACCTCACTCCCCAAACTTCCACACCATGCCAACGTGAGGACATTTGATGCCAAGGCAGATTTAATGTGCATCAGTCGCCACGCACATGACGGTCATTGGTTGGATCGAGTTTTACATTCGCAACCCTCCGGTTGCTAAGCCGTTACTCTTCCAACTGGGCTTCCGCGGCCCCTTATCTTAACAGGGACCACCATCATGTACACGGTTCGAAACCGCGATTTGAATCCAGGACCAACTGGGTGACTACACTGACTACTATACCCAGATTAAAGTACTAATATTGAAATTCGATGAGCTAGGGATAATGATCTTAAATTTTGGCTAGTTTCCTTTTAGCTTGAAACCTGTACCTACACTAAGTAAATATAGTTTAGAAGACACCATTCATACATACCAAATGGAGTTTCTCCATTCTTCGTTTTGGCGGATAAGTCTGCTCCAGCAATAACAAGCATTTCAATTACATCTGGCTACAAAAACACATGTCCATGATTAGACGATTTTATCAATGTTTCTGCACATCTGGTAAATCAAGTAAAAAGCAATGATGTTTGCTACTTACATGTCCCCAACAAGCTGCTGCGTGAATCGGTTGCCACATATCATTATCACATACATTGGTGGATCCATGATTGTCTAGAATGAATTCAACGACAGTGATGTAACCATTAGCCGATGCTATATGAAGCTAAAGGGGAAAAAGTATGAATGCATAAGCATTGAAAGGAAATTCAAAAGGAATTTATACTTTTAAAAATAGGTATTCTTATACCTATTTTATATTTATTTATTTGGGTGTATTTCTCTTTTCTGTGTCAGTGAAACTTTCTTTGTATGTTAATTTCTTGAGCGTTTGGAGCAACTTAGCCAAATATGATCCTTGTGCGATAAAACTCAAAATCAACCAACCTTTCCCATTAGAGTATTTTAAGGGGTGCACAATGACTCCATTTCTAATTAACTGTCCCACAGTGTCAATTGGAGGGACAAGAGAAGGAAGAAGACTTTGAACTGTTGATCTAAATGGAGGTATTTTTGGTACATGGTGGCCAACTATTTAGACTTGATGCTGTAACATTCTAATCCCTTTTTACAGAGCCTACACCTGAGGGACCCAGATCACTGTATTCCATAGACCATAATTTAAAATTTGATTATAAATAGTGCAAATACCTGTGTATAATAAATAGTTTTTTAAAATTGTATTTGACTTGTTTGTAGCACACCACTTGGCCTGGTACGTCACAAGATGCATTTGCAAAATATGGAATTTCACCATAATTCCTCTGATAAACCTAAAATCTATTTAATTCCTGTAATTTCCACTAATTGAAAACCACTTTGATATTTTGGTAAACATGTGAATTGTAAATAAATAATGTAAAAAGTATAAGATTAATTTTAATATTTTATTAATGACTATTTTTGCTTGCATCCTACACAGCTTCTTCCTGATGGTGTCAAATCATATTGTGAGTTTTTGAAATCAATTACAATTAAGAAGAAAAACAACAGGTATGTTAAAAATACATGTATTTGTAAATATGTTAGCCACAATGACGCTCATTTTAACAAAATCCCTTTTTATGAATCCACAATTTTGCTAACTTCTATTAAGTTCTATCTCAGTATAATCTGAACATCATGAGAAGAGTGATAGTGTAAGTGTAAGACTTCATGCAATGTTGTCTACCAAAAAGTGCTTGGAGCTGGGCCACACTGCTATATATACTAAGTTAATTTTTGTAGTGGTGGATAAATTCACCCCAATATTGCACTTAGAGAGTTAATTACTTCTCAAGATTGCAAATGATATATTGTTGGCAACATTTTTTATTCTGCCTTTGAACTAGACCTGTTTATGTCAACAATCATTCTGCATTCAAGACTAGGATGTTAAAAATGTCATTCAAGGTTGAATGTACCAACTTATCCCACTGAAACTCAGTTGACACACGCCTAAAGTGTGGTAATCGCACTATTATAGAACACATTTCAATTCTTTTTTAACAAACTTTCCATGTTTACAAACTTCTTGGTCCCTTGTGGTTTGTTTGCTGACCAAGATCTGACATTTGCACCTTAAAAACCAACCTTAGGGTTTTAGCAAGGTGTGTGCAAAACATTATTAGACATTATTGTATAAGATTACAATTTTGTCTACCAAAAAGTATTTCATGGTGGAGATGGATGACACTGCTATAAATACTATTGTATTGTAAGTTAATTTTTGTGATAGTGGCTAAGTTCACCACAACATTCACTCTCCAGAATTTAACAGTGGCTAAATTCAATAGATGTTACCACTAATTGATAGATTGCCAGTTGCAGGAGATCGTGAGAACTGTATTAAGATAAAGGAGTTTACTTCCTTTTATGCATGGTCTTTCAATGGATGATATTACGACCTTGGACTGTCTTGTGTTGCCTTTAGCAGCCACGTGTTATTGCAAGCCAGCAGTTTTGAAATGAGGCTAAGTGGCAACAAAGAGTGAAGCAGTGATTATCGTAGAAACAGTCTTTATTATCACAGGGCTTCTGACAGTTGTTGGATGTGATTGGCATTGCATTGGTAATTCAACTATTCACAGTGGATCATCCATTGGAGTGTATGTCAATTGTTACGAGTGCCATCTTGTATTTGTCTTCGTAGCTCCATCATGTTTGTTTGAATTGTGCATGTTCATTATCACTTCTGCCAGTCCCCAATTTAGCGAGATGTGCGAAAGGCAGTGCAATTTGGTCTACCAAAAAATTCTTCATGGTGAGATGTGTTATACTGCTATGTATACTATAGTATTTTAATTTAATTTTGTAGTGGTGACTAAGTTCACCATAGGGTTCATAAAATAGAGCATCGACCACATTTAGTTTGATATAAAATTGTATTTATGCCAAATATTATAATATGCATCTGATGCTGGTACATTCCCTCTGAGAATTTTATAATGCTGTTAATTTTAGTTCTGATGATGAGGAAGAAGGAAATGGTATACAGAGGAAAGGCTTTCAAGCTGTGGTTCAGGTATTATATTTCCTTTTATTATTCAGATAGTACATAATTGTGATTTCTTCATTAGAAAGTTGTATAGTTCCATTTTAATTATTCCTGTTACCTCAATAATTTGTATTTTTGTTTTAGATTGGTTCTTTAGTGTGTCATCCCATCACGATTACTGATGTGGAGTGGAGACTTGATGTTATCAAATTCCTCTTCTTGCATGCCTTCTTTACTATTAAGAAGCCTATAGACATATTACATGTAAGATGTTTTTAATTTTTAAAAGGGTCGATTTAATTTGTATAAACATTTTTAAATGACAATTAATTTTAAAATTTACTTCTAAATTGAATGATTTATTTGTGTGCGGAATATAATGTAAAATAGTAACTGAATTTTTATTTGTTTACCTTGTTTATATTTGTAAATTTGGTACTTATGATTTTTGTAATTTGTTTTGGTTAAATTACTTTGGTTCTTATTTTTTTATTTATAAATTTCAATATTTGAAAAGCTATTTTCAAATATTGAAATTTATTTCCTGTTTTGTTAGTTAACTTTTGCTTTTTCTAAATATCGTGTTTTGATTTTCTTCTTTAATAATATGATACTATAATGCATTTACCAAAATACTTAATTTTGTTTGTTGTATATTTATACTACAGTTGACTTGTAAATTTTTCTTTTCCTTGTTTTTAAAAAAGAATTTCAGTTTATATTTCCAGTTTAAAACATCTGGTTTTATCACTAATTGGACACATTCTTGATTTTTTCTTATTGAAACTTGTTACCTGGGTGTTTGTTTCAGATGTCAATTTGTAGCTTTTTATAATAAGTAATTTAGTTTAAAAGTACTGTACCTATTATTTCAAAGTAATGGTTTGTTTACTTATGTTAAAGAAATATATAGCTTATAAGTTTATACTGCATTCTACCCCCTTATGTGAAACCTACAAAATCAAGTCATTCAATTTTTGTTTCACTTGGTTGTAATGCATTAGTATCAACTTGAACACAAAATGTAGCAACTTTTGATTACCTCATGGCACACAAGGCATATATACAACCTATGTTCAAAACTTTCCAAGACTGCTGCTAGAAAAAATATGAAAAGTAACATGCGTACAATTATTGCCTGATTCTTTCAAGATAACTGCTTTGGAATAAACACAGTTTTCAGTATTTCTGAAGGTCCTTAAATAGTTCTCGAAAGTGTGCTGGCAAGTCACAGTTGCTTGGATAGCCAGAATGTTTGCAAGATACTGTCCTTTTAGTGGCTGTTTTATCGTGGGGAACAGGAAGTAATCATGGGGCGATAGATCCAGGAAATTTGGTAACACTGTTATCTGATAGTGTACCAGAAACCATTGAACCGACAAAGTGGTATGTGGTCTCGCATTACCATGGAGCAAGAAACAATTGTTGATGCATATTTTGCTGTAAAATACAAGGTGGACTTCATGATATTTACATTTGATTCATAACTGAAATGAAATACTAAATTAATTTTTATAATTCACAGTGTGAAACAGCATTTGATGAGATTTCTGGGACAATGAGAGAATCATTGAGAAACGCCTTTTACAAAGCCATGAATTCATTACATCAGAGGGCAGAACAGCATGCTACCGCCATTGACCATTTCCTACAGCATTTATTATCCTTTACTGAATATGTTGATCAACTTCTTGGTGCTGTTGAATATGTGGAACCTTGCTTTTCTCGTGAAAAGGTAAATTTATATTTTCATGAAATACTTTTTTAAAGTTACATCTGGTGATAAATATTTAAATTTTATAGCCATAATGCTTTTTAAAATTTGTACACTGCTGGCCACCCAAATTGCAACACCAAGAAAGACAAGAGATATCACAACAAAATTTATTTTGTAGATAACATGTTGACCAAGTATCAAATGATTAAATTTATAGACTTCTGTGAAGTGTGGTTCCTGCCAAAATCAGTAGCCAGAGTAGCCGCCATTGTTGGAGATCACCGCTGCCACACGCCTCGGCATTGATTCAAAGAGACTTTGGATGTGTTCTTGGGGTACAGCAGACCAAGCAGCTTCCACACGTTGCCAAAGTTGATCTGGTGTGGCAGCTGGGGATGTATTCTGGGTCAATCGTTGAGCAACCATGGACCACATGTTTTCTATCGGCGAAAGATCCGGAGAGCGAGCTGGCCAGGGAAGCAATTCAATCTGGCGATTGACAAAGAACCCTTGGACAATGCGTGCCACGTGTGGTCGCGCATTATCCTGTTGAAATATGGCTGTGGGCAAGCCCTGAAGGTAAGGAAGGACAACTGGCTCCAACACCTCGGAGATGTAGCGCTGGCTGTTTAAAGTACCGGCAATGCGTACTAGAGGAGTGCGAGAGTGATATCCAATACCGCCCCATACCATAATACCTGGTGCAGGACCAGTGTGGCGGTGCATAACGCAGCTGTTCAGCATCCTCTCTCCACGGTGTCTCCAGACTTGAATCCGACCATCGTGGTGTTGCAGACAGAAGCGTGACTCGTCAGTAAAGACAATTTCATTCCATTCTGCCGTCCACATCCTTCTTTCATTGCACCATTGGCGGCGGAAACGTCTGGTTCTGCGTCAAGGGTAGACGAAGCAATGAACGTCTTGCGGACAGACCACTCTGCTGTAAACGCCGTCGAATGGTACGCGCAGACACTGGATGATGCGGTACAGACTGAATGCGCTGTGCTATGGTTCGTGATGTGGCTGAGCGATCCGTCACTGCCATACGCACAATATGCCTGTCATCACGTGAAGTGGTGCACTGAGGTGGATGCGATCGAACACGTCGGTCCGTCGTACCCTCCTGCATCCAACGATCACATATCCGCATTGCAGTTGTTTGGTTTCGTCCAACACGACTACCGATTTCCCTGAAAGATAATCCACAATCTCGGTAGGCCACTATCCTTCCTCTGTCGAACTTGGATACTTGATCAAAAGATGATCGCTGTTTTCTACGAGGCATAATTGATCGGTTTTTTTGAAAAAACCACAAGAAAAACACAATTGCCGTACTTGAAATCGTTGAAATCTCCAAGCCTTAAATAGCGCTTTGAAGTGGCGCCACAGGCGCGCGTGATGTGCGTCTGCGCTGAAATTCTAATCATTTGCATATCTCACCTCCGCTAATGCATGTTGTAAATTTCATATTATTTGCATGCTCCCTTCAGGGTGTTGCATTTACGGTGGCCAGCAGTGTATTAAATTTTTTCTCCAAATTGTGAACCTTTAGTAGTTATCTATTTTCTATGCATCGATCCCAACTATCTTATAGTATCCAATGAAATGCATTAGTTTAGTCATAGTATTCTATGTAATAGTGTCCTCAGAGTCATATCTCCTTTAGCTCCTTAGGTGTATGGTCTTCACGTACCCAAGGTACACTAGTGAACTTTTCTTTTCTCTTGGGGTTTACTGTCTTTAGTAAACACAGGTGCTGTGTTCCCTGGATATCCAACAATATTTTTGTGCTTTCATTCTATTCTATTTCCCAATCCCTTTTTTCCCCTTTCACAACATTTTTTACTTGAAGTTGTCTGTCATGTGTTTGACGCAGTTTGGCCAAATATGGCCCTTGTGCCATAAAAACCCAAACCAAGTAATATGGTAATTATAAAACTTTGTGTCGGGAAATGATAATCTATGTACTTGACAAGCACTTTATTAATATATTTAAGGAAACAGCAGAATATGATACATTGTTACACAGGAAAGTTATACAGTGTACAGCAACAACCTCTACCATGAGAGAAAGAGCAAAGTAAGACTTGATGCTGTGTAGTCGCATTTGTGCTGACATACGTACTTACCTGGGATGTCGCATCTTTTGGTATGCGCACCGGGTTATGAATTATAACAGGAGAAATGGAAATAACGAGTGTATTTATACACTTTGTACTTAGAATTTTAATGCTTTGAAAAGGTTGAATCATAATAGAAATGTGTCATTGAAATCTATACTCTTTCATCTACAAATTAATTACATGATTGACTTTAATATAAAAGTTTTATTCAAAGTTAATTTTTTAAATGCCAATTCTGATAATCTTAATAATAAATTATGCTTATTTTTTCTTATTTGCCTGATTAGTTTATGTAATGGTAATCTTCAAAATTCCATTAGCATAGGATACCTTGCTGTTAATAAGGAATAATATATAGTAATTTTCACTTTGATTAGTAAAGATTGTGCACTCCCTTTCTAGCTACTGTAGAAGAATCTACCAAAGCCTTGCACCTATTTTCTATTCATAGGGTTTATACCAGTGCCTATCTAGCTGTAGAAGTACTTTTCAAGCATTGCTTCTAGAGCTGGGGTTACATTTATTTATTGATCCAGAGCATAATAGAATTGATTGTTAAATTGAAATAGTTCTACTCTAGCTATGAGACAACTGATATTTTAATTTCTTGTTACGTTGCAAAAAAGTTGGCTTAAAAGATCAAAATTGTTTGATTTAAAATGTTATTATATTTCAGTTTCTAAGTTTTTATTTTAGCTTTAGCTCTTGATTATTATGGATTTTCACATTTCTTCTTTACCTGTGTTTGAACAATCATATTCCAATTTCTTCTCATAATTTTGTGTTTTAACTTTTTAAATATCTTGACACAAAATTAAAATTGTGTGTTTGTTTAAAAAATTTCCATTTTTTGAATCAATGAAGCAAAAATGTTGGTTCTGACATTTATCTTATGATTAAATAAATATTGTTACTATAATTTTTTTTTTCTCCCAGGTTGAAGAATCATGGCAGCAGATGAAAACTACTGTTCATAAACTCAGCAAACAAAGCAAAAAAGATGGCAAAACAAATGAAAGTAGTGCTTTTCAAGCACTGCTTCTAGAGCTGGGATTACATATATTTTATGATCCAGATCATATATCAGAACTGTTGCAGGTATTTTCAGTATTTTGAATTGATTTTTTCTTTTTCAGCTTGACTATATGATGACACAAAAATTAAAAACCATATGAATTACAAATTCTCTTTCACTTCAAACTATCATTGGTACTTGACCATTATGTTTTCAATTGTGCAAAAGGAAGGCTTATAGAAATGCTGAATTTTTATTTAGAATATTTTCCCGGCCATGAGTCTAAAGTAATCTTTTAGTATGGCACCCCAATAAATATTTAAATGTGTATCTAACTTCTTACGTTATGTGGTGAGTTTGGCAACATTGAATTTGTAATAATTCTAAATTAATTGCTTTTAGAACAAATGTCAGGTTTTGAATTCCATCTATTGTAACTGTTTAAATAAATATAGAAAATCTGTTGGTTTATTGTTTGTATTTGTTTACAAGGAAATATGCTGTGTTTCATTTAATATCCAGTGCCTTTAAAACTTTTAATTGGTAAGATTTAACAAAAGATTGTTGTCCTCAATATAACTAGTATAATTGATCATGGAATTGAAATAGTTTTCTCTACAAGAATGAGTATTTTTTAGTCTTTTATGGCCCATTCAAATTTATCACTGAGAATTTTTTCCTTCAATTATGAAAGAATTTCCTTTTTTATTCAAGTTTGAATGAATTTAATGAAATATATATACAAATCCTAAATAATATTTGTGGGTCCGCCTGTTGCTTGCTGCTCTAGCAACCTGCAAGTTGTAATTGGCGCAGGTTCGATTACTCCCTGTGTGTATTTATCTCTTCTATGTTGGTAAAGCTTTTCTTGTGTGTACTTGATGTTTGGTGCAGCTTGGCCAATTTTGACTCTTCCGCTATGAAACCCCAAACCCTAAATACTTTTATTAAATATGTAACATTCTACCTGTTGTAATAATATTTTTTATCTGTTTTCATTTACAAATTAGGTTAAAAATAAGCATTATTTCAAAGTGAGCATATTTGCCCCTTTCTTCTAGGAATTGAATATTTGTTGCAAGAAAGCGTTGCATGTGCGAAAACACTCAGAAGAAAGTGCTACTGATGATACAGAACCTTCTTGGGTTGCTGTTGTTATTGATATTTTGTTATCCTTATTATCCAGATCATCTCTGCATTTGAGAAATGTAGTCACTTCTGTTTTCCCACTGCTGTGCCCTTTCATAACTAGTGAGGCTTTGCAGCAAATCCTTGTTGTAAGTTTTAATTTCATCTTTACACGACTCTGATGGACTTTCTTTGTCAATTTGTTTTGAAAATTGTGATAAATTGGAATTTGTTTAAGCATATTTTATGAAGTATTATACGTTTTGAAGAATATTCTACTGAATTTAAATAACTAATAGAAAATATCTGAAGAAAAGTAAACACATGTGCACTATCTTAAGGGATTACTTAGGAAACACAAAACAGAAAAACATTCAAGCCATGCAAATGAAAAATTTACCATTGGTTAAAAGCATGCAGGTTACTTAAAATTTCTACTCTAAGCAATAGGACATTATTGCGCACTGCAGTCTAGAATTTCATTGTATTACTTCTAGGTTACAGAGGAAAATTAACCATTCAATGTTTTGAGAAGTCAGTGTTTAGCAAGCCCATTGAGAGCAATTACAGTTCCGAGTAGAATATTTTACCTTTCAATTTCTTATAATTTTTAACCATCTGAATAGTTTTAAAGTCATTGGTTTTTTTGGCTCTGGAAACATTGGCAGTTAAAATTATTTTGAGAGTGATTTGATTGGTTAAAGCTCTTAGATATTTTACTAACTTATAAATTACTTAAAAACTATCTTGCCAAATTTGTCATTTAAATTATAATTTTAATTGAAGTTCATCTAGAAAATTTTTTACAATATTTTTTACATTTCTGTTTAATTTTCTAAAATGTGTCTTAAGATCTATCTGAACTTTTTCAAGCTGCCAGTACTATTTTTCCTCAGACTAAATCTTTAATACTTCAATCATGGATTTGGAATTTGATTTGGAAGTATAAAAGATTTTTTAAATGCACTTTAAAAACAAGATATCAAAGGGCCCAAATGATATTGTAATTTAATTTATTGTCTATTTATAAAAAAGAGATGGAACAGATCATTCTCTTTCATTGTTGTAATTCTTGTATTATATATAAGAATTACTTTTTTAAAATAGAAACAAGTTATCCAAGGAAATCAATTTCTCATATAGTCAGTCTATTGTATCAAGTTTTATTAAGATTTTTAGCAGATTTCTTTTATTTGCACTAATTTAATGTGAATGTTAATTTGAATTTATTTGTTCTGTTATTAGGTAATAAACCCTGAAAAGGCTGAAGATGATCCAATGTTGGTTGATGAATCTGGTATGTCTCTTAAATAATCTTGTTACTTCAATAATTCTCTTTTATTTTGTACTTTCAATTTACAACAGTGAAAGTTTCTTTCGGGATAGGCCGTGATGAATCCGATGCTAATGTTGAAAATCTAGCACCAGATTCATAACGATAGTTAATCTCATTATTTCAATAATTATTTTATTTTGCAATTTGTTTTCAATGGTGAAATTTCCATTCCAGATGGGGAGAGTGACATAGATTTTGGTTCTGGGAGTAGCAGTGATGAATCTGATGCAAATGATGTGGAAGTCAAAAATTCAAAGGTTGATGACCAGTTTAGACAAAAAATTAAAAATGCCTTGGGTCATGCTGCTGAAGTTAGTGATGCTGTGAGTTTGTTTTGAATATTTTTAGATTTTGAAATAATGATGTTTGCATTCCTGTTTTTTATTTGTTTTAGTTATATTTTTTTCAATTTTCATGGGTTTGTGTAGGCAAATTGAAAGTAACATTCAGTTTGAGTTTGTCTTGACTTCTAAATGACGTAAATAATTTAAAACTGTTCATTTTTTGCAATTCAGTGTGCTTTATATGTCCTGTAAAGGGACTAATAAAAATTGGAAATTTCTCTATAAAGGAAAAAAATATTATTGTGGTTTGACTTTGACCATTTTCATAGCTCTTTGAGAAACTTGCATGATCAGAATTTCTGAAATTTTTATAGCACCTAATAAGCGTTTGTGAAATAAAATAATTAATTGAAATTGTCTTGGTCAATCTTACAAGGAACGTTTATTTCTTTAAAAATTATCCAAATCATGTCAGAAATCAAATAATATAAAGTTATCACCTTAAAATACAAAGCATTCAAGGATGAAATGAATTAATGTTATGAACGAACTGCTCCCAAGCCTATAACAGTAATAGAGAGCAGAGTTACTTTTCTGTTTTGGAATGCTTTCGTAGAACCCAATTTGGCACAATTGCTAATTTGGTACTTTTAATTATTTTTATTTTATTAATTTTAAGTATTTGTTATTTCCGACAGTTGCGTGTTGGTTTTTATGTTGTAAAAATCTTCCAGAATTTTTTTGGAGGTTGGCAGGTATGGGGTGATAACGAGGGGCACTCTGTGTTACTGATAGGTAATTTAAACAACAAAAAAGGCATTTTTCTGATTTGAAAGCTTTTTTATTCCAGGACTCTGTAGTTTTATCAGACTCTGAAATGTTTAAGTTAGATGATGCTATTGCTGAAGCATTCCGAAGCAGAATAGCGACTGGCCCTACACAGATGAGTGTCGAAGATAAGACTATGTTGCATTTCAGACTCAGGTAGGTTTCTTGTTCTAATAACTAGTTTTAGGATTTTAATGACTTTTAAAAAGGCTAATAATGTAGTTATGAACCATAAAACTGCAGGAATTAAATGGGTGATCTGAAATTTAGATCTTTTGTAAAGCTTTTTCTAAAAATAGATGTACGAAACAAGCAATTAAAAGAATCTAAACATCACTTATATGACAAAAATACTCTTAAAAATACAATTTGAGTATATGATTGACATTTCCCCTGTGAAATTCAATGTTTGAGTTTGTTACAAGATCATTTAATTCAATATATTTAGTTTGCTTGAACTAAATATGTTGAATGTTTTTATATCATCAGTCTAATTTACAAAGCAGAATGAAACCTGTGATTTTCTAAGGTCTGCTTACAAAAATTTAATATTGAAAAGCTTCCTTTCACTTACTAACACAAGTGCACATTTTAAATAAACTACATCACTTTGCTCAATCTTGTGGAATTTTACCCAGGGGAAAGATTTTCCATGATTTGGCGAAAAATAGGGTATCAGTGAAATTCATCCAAGTGCCCTTTATCTTGAAAATACTGAAAAAATGCTACTTTTTAAAAAATGATGAAAACTGCTTGAAAATTCTCTTAATTAAGCATTTTCATGATATTGACAAAATCAGCATATTTGAATGTACTTTCCATTAGTTACATAAGTTGATTGTGTTTATTTCAGATTGTTTCGCTAATATTGTAGTAAGTTTAGCTGTTAGGATCATTATTAACATTATTAGATTAACAACATTTATAGATTGTAATAACTTAATCATGTACAATTATTTCTGTGTTTTTAATTTACTCTTGTTTTATTTAGTAGCTTTGGTAATACTAATTTTTAAAATGTAATATTTATCTTTAACATTGCTGTTGTCCAACTTTGTTCTTGGTTTACTGAAAACTCCTGTGATATATAAGTCGTTAAAATAAATGAACATATATTTTATTCATCCCACAACTCATGAACAATTTTAATCATTTTAGGTGTCTAGATCTGATTATTGCATTTCTAAAATCAGAACCACCCATGCACTTAGTTTTGCAGTGTGTAGAACCAGTTTTGGCTGCATTTGAGTTGGGACACAAAGGCAAACAGCAAGCACAATTGCTTCACAAAGTTCTGTCAACTCTTCAGACAGTTTCAAAAATCAAGAAAGTGAGTTTTTATCTGGACACTACACAATTTTAAATAATTACAATTTTTGCAGCATTGTATTATGTTTCTAGAGTTGCTATTCTCAACATTTTACTTCCCTCGGGGGACTTCTGCACCCCCTACCCACAGTTTGAGAACCAATGCTGTAGGATAAATTCACAATGTAAGGTGTGAGTGAAGTAATGTATTTTTTATTGCTGAAAATAAACAATATGACTTTTTACTTGTTTTAAACAATTCTATTGTAGTGCAGTGTGAGAAACAGATAAATCAATATTCTATAATCCTGCTTCTGGGATTTGGCAGTCAACTCATGGTTTTGTGCATGTCTATTAGTTAAATTAGGGGAATGGTGGTAATGTAAACAAATTGCTTTGTCCTCTTTAGCACAGGTTCTAGTTCTAAGTTTAACATTCAGTGCCGAAAGCGACAGCAGGGATAATGCATTGTTTGTACATGTCTATTAATTGAATTAGAGGAATGGTGGTAATGTAAACAAATTTCTTCCGCATTTGTCCTCTTTAGCACAGGTTCTAGTTCTAAGTTTATCATTCAGTGCCGAAAGCGACAGCAGTGGTAATGCATTGTGGGGAAAACCAGCCTCTGATCGGCATTCGCGCTTTGCATATGACAGCCTTCTAACAAGGTTTCACACAAAATTCGACTGACCCAAGGTTGACTGCCTTCTCATCAGAACCACACTAAATTGGAGGGCTTTTTACTGTAAACATAAACAAATTATATCAAAGAAATAATACTTCCAGTAAAGAACTAATTTGATTTATTACCATTTTGATTATTGGCATTAATTTTTAATATAAGTGATATGCTGAGATTGCATTCAAGTAACATGCCAAATTACTTCACAAGTTACAAAGGGATTACCAAAGCATTAGTGCCCTCTGTATTTAGCTTTACAGAAAACATTTTCATAAGCATCTACAATGCAAAAAATACAACTCTGTCAGTTTGTATTTTATTTTATATGTGACAAGTGTAAGAGGCATTTTCTGTCAAGCTGAATATAGGTGGCACTAATGTTTCTGGATTGATACTACGTATTCTAAACATGACGTCGGGTGGCTTGTTTTTCTAATACAATTTCAGCACTTGGCCTATAAAAATTCCAAATTACTATATGAAAATTGATCAGTCAACACCAATTAGATTAAACTTCAAACATTCCTAAAAAAGGCAATATGTACCATGAGAGTTTTTGAACAGCAGAAATATTCGCAGACCACCTAGTTTTTTTCCTTACACTGAAAATCCCTCTCATATTAAAGGTTCAACTTAATTGCAGCTAACAAGTTAGTTTATAGATTAAGGTAATATACAGATTGAATGAAACTCATTCAAATTCTGAAATACATATTCTCAAATCTAGAAATTGTATAAAATTTTTGTTTTATTATTTACTTTCCATGTGGTTTTATTTTATTATATTGATGTATTATCATTGCGTTGTGTCATAATTGATCCTCATAATTTATACATGCATGTTTCAAGTTCTCCTATTTTAATTATTTACAATTTATTATGAAGTGTCATTTTATCATGCACAATATTTTATTAGTAATGGAACGCAAGAGTCCTGGATTGCATTATTAGTTGGCTAAAAGATAGGAAGACAATTTAGAACAATGCTGTTAAAATGCAATTGCTGCTTGATAAAATAAGTAAAACTCCTCATAAAATTAATGACCTTTTTTAGATTGAATATATATTTTTACTTATAGTGGAATATAATTATTAAAGATATGATAAATTAACATTACTTAAGTTTAAATTATGAAAAATATTGTTTTAAAAAGCAGTCAGTGAACTCAGCACATGGGAAAAGTAGTCTTATTAAGACTTATTGTCACTGTTTTTCTTAGTAAATTTATAAAATACTTCCTTTCTGATAACTTAAAAATATTTGTTTCTTTGTCATTTGAGCATTAAAATGTTAAAAAAATATTGTACTTAAAAGATCGGTATACTTTATTAATCTACTATCCTAGTATGTAGTATGGCTAGAACTGCATTAATAATCTTTGTTTATAAGTGTTTGATTATTATTTTGATCTGAAGTATACTTGATATTTATTGCTGTACTTTTTGTGCTATTTTCTCTTGCAGTTTAAGAATCAAGATGGTGTTCAAAAATCAGAACTGAAAACACTTTTAGACAATTTAATATCAAAATGCCATAAAGGTAAGTGTTATGGTAATTTTGAATAAATAAATAAAATACATGCTGATATTAGAATTTAGCAAAATATTAATTTAACTTATTAATTTCTAAAAATTGTAGATTTGTGTTTACAAAGCGCAATACTGACTGAACTCCTTTTAACTCTTAAACTTAGACCTAAGCAAATACTAACTCACCTTAAAGGACCCATTATTGTTATAAGTTTTTCCATAAAAAAACAACGTTTTGAGTTTTAAAAAAATGCAAAATTATACCAGTATTTACACATCACAATTGTAACAATATTGACGTAACTTAATGATATGCATAAAAGATAGGCAGCGTACAAAACATTCAGCATGCACTTTTCAGACAGCATATAAACCAAATAACATAATTCCACATGGTCACTGTTTCATGAAAGAATATTTTAGAATGTCTCTGCAGATAACATCATGTTGGTACAATAACTTGTATATCATGATTCTTGCCAGACAAGAAAAAAATCATAATATAGTGAGGGTTGAGAAAAATATAATACTTATTCAAATAATGGAACTCAGTTATACATTAAATAACATGTTTTATATTTAATTATGTAAAATAACAAGCTAAAACACAAAATTGATAAAAAAAAATTTAAATATGGTAAAATATATTGGAAACAGGAATATCATCTCATCTATTCGAGACACACAAATCTTTTTTACCAATTCAGTTAAGTCTTCATGGGGTCCATATGAACTAGTGATTACGATTTGGCGAAACAAATAAACATCTATGGTAATCTTCATACATGATTTTGTTGTGGCAACCCTTTCCACTGTAAGCTTACCATTATCTTTGTACAAATGGATTTCCCTAAAGTCATCTGCCATCTAATCAGAGCTGCAGTAATCTAGTTCCAGAATTTTATTCATGTCTATATGAACTTGTATAATTCCTAAAAAGTTGTGCTTTTTACTTAAAATCTATCAAATGTTTAGAGTTATGGATTTTGGAATCACAAGTTAAATATTCACTTCAAATTTCATATTGTTTAAGAAAGCTTAAATAATATTAACTTTAATGATTACATTAAAAAACAATTTGTTATCTTTGTTGAAACTAATAACACATATTTTCTTTTTAGAAACAGACTTGACTGTGGCAAACAAGGTGTATTCATTGTGTGTGTTTCTGGTAAGCACTATAAAGTAAATTATAATTATTTTTTAACTATGCACATGAACTATGACACTATATAAGTTATTTAAGATCTATGGAAAAATAACATTTTTAGTAATCTGTTTCTGTGTAAATTACCTAATAGAAACTGATGAATATGTATATATATTTATCACAACTTGGAAATGGATCTTTTCAAATTTAACAGCAGCAAATGTTTCCAAATATCCTTCTTATTTTATAATTAATAATTATATTTCCTGGCATTAATTAGTTGGATTAGGGGATCCATTAAGAAAGTTTATTGGCAGAAAAGGTAATGTTTCTATAGAAGTCACACATGCATCTTAAGTGTTGAGATGGAATGCATTGTCGATCAGAAAGGAAAAGAAACAAAGAAATTGAATGAGCTGCTCTGTTTGAAGCCATGGTTAGCAAAGTGGGAAAGTTTTAAAGGTTAGAATAGTGTAAACTGAATATACGTTGGGTTCCAGATGGCTATAGTAATGAAACAGACTAGTGGGAGAAAAAGGGGTGTTATTTCATTTAGTGAAATATTTTGCTGTACAAAATTAATATGCTGATTTTGATGTTTATTTTATGCATTACCATATTAATCTGTTAAATGAAAAGTCTTATAACAGTTATGATTTTTCAAAACTCTTCCACAACAGTCGATTTTTGCCAATTTTTAACTTAATTTGACAACACTCGTTTATTTATCTTTCAACTTTTTTAATTTGCTTTCGGTCTCTTAACTTTTTGTTATGATAGTGATTGTTTTTATGTTAAATAAATGTTAGTGTGTTTAAAATTTTTATAAGTTAGAGGATCTAAGAAGAGAAATTTAGAATTCTTTTGTAGAGCTTTCAACTCAAAGCACGTTTTTTTTTCATAAATTTGTATTTAGTAACATGTTTTAGTTTGTTTTATTCTGACTGAATCATTTCTATAGTATTGTGTTGTATTAATGTTTCATTTATATTTATAATTTTAATAGGTCCTTTGTTTTAGAAGGCTAGAAAGTCAAAAAGGGTCTGAAAAGGTTAGTTTAAATCCAATCTTTCTATTATAAATTTCATCTAGTGTGTTTGCATTTTATTTTGAAATTTAATTGTGTGTGGCAATGTGAAATATGCAGCTGCCTTATTATCTTTGGAAAACATTTTCATGACTAAAGAGAAATGGAGTCGAATATATTTTCCAGTTGATATATTATTCAGAGATTATATAGATTTTCACCTTTTATTATGGTGAATAGCAAAATCATTATGGAAAATCTCACTTGGAAATGCCTCCAACGCCAAAAGTTGGCAACCTATCGTCTTTTTTCACAAAAGGTCACCAAGTTGGTGCCTCATAGCAATTAGAAGTTTTCAATCCCTAATTTATCTGCATTACAATGTGGCATTGTCTACAGTTAATTTTTGTCGTTCTGCAGTGGCTTCGAGACAAAAAAATTGAAATCACATCAAGGCTATAATATTAATTATTATTTTTAGCAGATCGCAAGCTTGAAAGGGAAAGCTTTGACAAAGGGATTGAGGAAAAAATAAAGCATGCTTATGGCTAGAACTGACTGCCGTGTGCAGATGGACAATACATACTGAAACAACAATTGCAACATGAAAATTTTTCATTTCAATCTTTGCATCCCTTATGCAAATGAATATTTTTCCAGTTATTGTATTTCATTGTAGGAAGTAGTGTACTGCAATAAACAGAATATCACTTCTTAATTACATCTGAAGTTATGAATTTTTAAGTAATCCTATTCTTAAATGATTTTAATGTTTATGGTCATTTCAGCTGTTTTGACAATTACATATCAACTATGATTGAACATAATTATTGAAATTCTGAGCATCATTAGTGAAAATTAATCTGTCTTAAATGGACATGTTCAACTTAAGGTTGGGCTATATTATTTTACTTCAAAAATTTATTTTTACTGGGATAATTAATTTATATTTACTGTATTGAGGTAGAGTAGACAAAACTCAATCACTATATGCTTGATGTTAATCAACTTGATTAAAAAATTATTTGACAGAGTATTGTCTTAAAAATTGATTTTCCTTTAGATATTATTAAAGTGACAAATTATCTACTCTCATAATGTGCTACTATTAATAACAAATCTAGAAAATGAAATAGGAGACTGGGAAAATTCTCTTAAAAGGCTTTTAAAATATGGATTTTTTAAGAGTTATTTAATAAAGTCATTTAAATTCTGTTTTAACGGTTTTTGTTTTTACTCCTGCCCATCTTATCGATTACATCAGTGTTTCTGTGGACCAGCTTGTCTTGGATCAGGAGAGAGTTGCCTTTCTTTTAGAGCGACATGGTCTTATGGACCTGGTTTAGGCTTATCCTGAACCTTAGGGATAAGAAACAACATTTTCTGTTTTTAATTTTTATCAATTTTGCAAATATTTTGAAAGTTATGTTCATTAAAAATAATTCACATCTGAATCAAGATTTTTATATAATTCATAAATCAGTATATAACACAAGGTGAAGCTGTGATGTAATTAAGCAAATATTTTTACTTATGCATTATAGAAATCAAGCAAAACTCCTACGTACCTGAAGACATATCTATCAGCTTTAGATGTTTTTGTAAAAGGAAGGTAATATAGTTTAAAAACTCAAACTATGCCCCTTTTTTGAATATTGACTTGAATAATTAGTTTAATTTCATTATCACTGATTTTTATTTTCTATTTTTGCAGTAGCAATATGGTTCCCCAGTTTTTTGTACATCTTATGGAAACCTGTCCAGTAAGTGAATTTTCCTTTTGAAGTTCAAATTTTGCTAGAAATTGCAAAAAAAACTTTTAATAAAATGTCAGATTCAGGCATTATATATTTACTGTCCTCTATCTTAAAGGAATTGAAGGAATATCAGTAAATTTACATTCTCTCAAAGGGTGAATTCAAAAGTTAAAAACTTAATAATTAAAACTTTTTAATTAAAAAATATTAAAATTGGAGTATGTATTAGGTATTTCCATGTATTAGGTACAATTCCATTAAAAGCACCAGTCCTGTTGTATGTGTTTGATAATTGTTTGACGCTCGCGTCAGTTGTGACACCATATTTTATGTCATGCTTTACTTCATTATTTGTCATTTGGTGTAGATTTAACTAACTGCTGTATCTCATAAACGTAATTTCAAAAAATTTTAGATGTTTAGGAGCAATCAGTAACATTTATTTTACTATTAAATATGTAACACACTGTTAAATGTTCTTTGCTGGTTTTATTTAAAGAATATCGTGCTTTGAGAGTAGTCAAAAGAAGCTTTGATACATATTTCTTTTCTTTTTGTATAAACTAGCTACATTTTCTAATCTAGCTTGTATAACATGTATGAGTTAAAATAATGGAAAAAAGTAAAGTTAAAACACAAATTGTTTGCATTATGGCATGTAGATATAATATGTACAATATCTTTGATTACATAAAAGTTAAAATTACTGGATTGACTCGTATATTTGAGATTATAACTGCCAATTGCTGGTTCCATTTTGATTAATTTCAATTTCAGGTGAAATTTTAACTGATTTATCTATCAGCATCAATATATATGTACTGTCAGTGAAATTATATCATATTAGTGAATATATATGTCATATAATATATATGTCATATCAATATATATGTCATATTAGTGAAATTATACTAATGTTAGTAATTTCTTTTTTAAAACAAAATTTGATAAACCATTTATTATTTACTATAATTTTATTTTAGGACCTAGCCTGGCATTTTATTGTGCCTTGTAAAGAATATGCATTTAACAGTGAAACCCGTATATATAGGAAAACCCAGTGTCTTGGTCTGATATTTGAGGCTTTAAAGTTTTCAAAGGTAATAAAATTTTATAATTCCTTCCATTTAAATGAGATAAGAAAACCATTAATCTTGAATGATGAAATGTTTGACTTTATTTTCTGTTTATAGGGACAAAACTCTATATCAATTGATGAATGGCAAAATATTGGCAGCAGCTTAATTCCTGTTGCTGTAGAGGTAATTTTGTAAATGTTTTGGTTTAGTATTGAATGAGTTGTCTTTTATGAATTGAAGAGGAAGTTTATTTATATTTTTATTCATCCTTAATGGTGAGGTTAAATAATTATAAGTTTTGGAGATATATTGGAAAAGGTAAAATGAAACATAGATTTCATGGCTTATATCTTTGCTTCTACATTCATGAAATCTTTAAAATTAAACTATCATTAGTTGTCATTAAAAAATTTAACTACCCAATTTGGTCTTGCACCTTCCATCACCCAGACAAGATAGTAAGTTCAGTCTATGAAATTTTTGCTGTCACATGTGTGAAGCTGTTATATCCACTCAAATGCATACTGAGCCCTGCAAACCACTTAGTCACCTGACTGCATTTTTTTAAAATTCCATAAGCATTGAAAGTTCGCAATGTAAAAAATGAACTTTTTCAAGGGTTTTTATCAGACTATGCCCAAGTTTTTTTTATGTTGATTGCTTTATGTAATCAGAATGCTTTGTTTTATCAAAGATGAGCTCCTACTATTTATACTACCTTATAGAAAATAAATTATTTCTCTTGAAGTTCCTAGTGATGCAAATCAAGCCTACTGTTCGAATTGAGGTGTTAAATAATACATAATTTGAATAAACATTGACTTTCAAATGTGTGTTTAAAGTTCTAAGCACCCTGATACTAGTTATTTTTAGTTATACTTGCAGTCTGATTTCTTTAAGAACAAAATTATGTATCTTGACACATATCATACATGTTTTTTAATTACTATTTACTTTTCAGACATTAAAGGAAGTATTAGCCAATTTTGCAATCAAGCCAGTTTACCTCACAGAGCTTTTGGATGTGGTTCACACATGCCATACTATCTTGAAAGAAAAAACAAACAAGGTAATTTCTGATCAGAGGAGAAAATATACAGATTTGGAGATACGATTTTTATCTGTTAACATTTTTTTTTGAAAAGTAAAATATTTGTTTGTGTTTGTTTAACCCAGTGGTCAGAACATTAAGATGCAGCTAACAGCAGAAAATGATGAATATATTGTAACATTTTAAATGTAAAATGTTATTCTTTTAATGTCTACTGTAGGAATGAAAAGCTTAATACCTATTTTTAACAGCTTATAAATTTTTCTTCATTCTGTTAGAACTGTGGTAAAGAATTAAAAAATATTTCTTCTGGGAAGAAGCAAAGAGGAAATGTTTGCAAAACTGAAAGCTTATCATGCTTCTTCCA
The DNA here is from genome assembly GCA_933210815.1 of Meta bourneti. Classification (NCBI taxonomy): domain Eukaryota; kingdom Metazoa; phylum Arthropoda; class Arachnida; order Araneae; family Tetragnathidae; genus Meta; species Meta bourneti. The sequence continues at coordinate 67,811,655 of OW119928.1, forward strand.
TGAGCATGTGGTAAACTTAGCCATCACTACAAAAATTAACTTATGTGCAATATATAATAGAATATATAACAGTGTAGCCTCAATACAGTAGTATATATAACAGTGTAACTTATCTCCAGCATGAAATACTTGGACTGAATTAGCACTTTCTTCACATGTCTTGCTAAATTGGTGAATGGTGGATATGATTATGAACACACATTTTCAAAAGCTATCGTGATGGTGCTTCTGTCAAATACCAGATAGCTCTTGCAATAATTGGTATGCACTTTGATGGATGGTTCATGGTGAATTGCTAATGTGATACCAATCACTTCCAATAATTTTCTGTGATAAAAGATTGCTTCTCTTCATTGCCACTCAACTCACACATGGTGTCTTGGACATGTGATTGCTGTAGTTAATACAGGACAGTTCACAGTTGAAATCATCCATTGTATGACTTACATAAAGAAGTACACCTGAAATTTTAATACATCTCACACAATTTACAATCTATCAACTAGTGGTAGCATCTATCAAATTCAACCACTGCTAAATTCTAAGGAGAGGAGTATTGTGGTGAATTTTACCACCATTACAAAAACGAACTTAGTCAGTAATATATAATCTAATGTAACCATAAAAGTAATTCTGTGCACTCATGTTTGTAAAAAGATAAAAATTAGAAACCTACACTTCTGGGTGGCTCGGAACCCCAGAGCTTCTCTGACTACATGATTGGATGTGACTATTTAGTCAAACCCAATCAAAGCAATAATACACTTCTCGGAAGTCTTGTGATGCTCAGGTGGTAACATTAATTTCATAAATATAACTGATAATCATAGAGCCAAGAATGTGTAGTTATGTCTCATGGACGTCATTTAACTACATACTTTTTCATAAGAATAAATGAAATGCACAACTTTAATTATAAACAAGAAATTTTAATAATGACAGAAAATTACAACATTTATTTCAGAACTGCGACTGCAGGAGTGTAGATTTTAATGTATAATATTTTTTAGTATTTCTTGAAATTGTTTCAGTTCCTTTTCTGGAATATGGAAGATTAGCTTGTAGCTCTGAAGTTATCTGATGTAACTGAAATCTTCTGTGGAATAAGCATTGGCTTTAAATTACATAATGGAATTTTTCCAGCAGCTAGTCTAGGATCTGACAATGAGTATGTGGACTAGGAACGATCTATGGAATTCCATTTCTTTAGTAATTGTAAAAGAAATATTTTAGATTTCCGTTTAATGACAGAATATGGTCCATCATGTGTGGGCTACCACTTGTAGGTATGCCATGGACATCATTGAACTACATAAATACTTTTTCATAAGAATAAATGAATTATACAACTTTAATTAAAAACTATAAATTTTAATGATGTTGAAACAACTACTTCAATTTCAGAACTGCATCTGGATTTTAATTTATCACTTTTTAGAATGCCGTGAAATCGTTAGTTTCTTTTCTCCACAAATGCACTAATTTCAATGTATATTTCTTTCTGCATTTTCAGTCTTTGCTTGAGCAGCATACTGATCTTCTTCCCCTACTCACGGACATGAATAAAGCTCAATTGAAGAAACTTATGAAAAAAGGCAGTATGGTGAGAAGAAAGATTATCTTAAGTTTAGGAGGGTAAGCCTAGTGTTTCTAGATTCTTTTACCATTTAGTATGCAGATAATTATTTCTATTTAAATTATGAATAATACTCTGATCTTAAAAATAAGAAGTCATTTTATCTTTTATACTGTGCTTGGATTGTAACTCATTACTATTGTTGTAAAAAATTTGTTTTGTTGATTTTTAAACAGAAGTATCCCTAGAACCAAAAAGAAGCAGACTTCAGAAGAACTATTGTTCCTGCAGCTGAACCTACAGATGCAGATGAGGCTGATGAAGCTATCGCAGATGAGGCTGTTGAAGTAGAGAACCCAGAACCTAAAAAGCAGAAGAGGAAATCCAAGTCAAAGGAGAAAAGGCCAAAGAAAAAACAAAAAAGGACATTGGTGAATCTGAAGAATAGTGACATTGTATATATATATTAAAAATTGTTTTAACTGAACATTATGTGTGTGTGTTTGCAATTTGTACATTTGACTCTTAATTCATTCTCATAGTTGAAAAAATAGTTCAGGTTTTAAAAAATTAGATCTGTAGTATGTCTCGTAACTCAGATGGCTGAAGTGCCGTTTGGTATATTGTAATCCTCTCTTTTTGTGGCACTGCGTAGTCTGACTGCGTTGCGTCACTGCTGACATGTCACCCTGGTGAGAAAAACCGAGAACTTTCTAGATATATTTAAGCGAGTTAGATATCTAAGGATTCAACTCGCTGTGTGTGCATTGTACACTGCTGGCCACCCAAATTGCAACACCAAGAAAGACAAGAGATATCACAACAAAATTTATTTTGTAGATAACATGTTGACCAAGTATCAAATGATTAAATTTATAGACTTCTGTGAAGTGTGGTTCCTGCCAAAATCAGTAGCCAGAGTAGCCGCCATTGTTGGAGATCACCGCTGCCACACCCCTCGGCATTGATTCAAAGACACTTTGGATGTGTTCTTGGGGTACAGCAGACCAAGCAGCTTCCACACGTTGCCAAAGTTGATCTGGTGTGGCAGCTGGGGATGTATTCTGGGTCAATCGTTGAGCAACCATGGACCACATGTTTTCTATCGGCGAAAGATCCGGAGAGCGAGCTGGCCAGGGAAGCAATTCAATCTGGCGATTGACGAAGAACCCTTGGACAATGCGTGCCACGTGTGGTCGCGCATTATCCTGTTGAAATATGGCTGTGGGCAAGCCCTGAAGGTAAGGAAGGACAACTGGCTCCAACACCTCGGAGATGTAGCGCTGGCTGTTTAAAGTACCGGCAATGCGTACTAGAGGAGTGCGAGAGTGATATCCAATACCGCCCCATACCATAATACCCGGTGCAGGACCAGTGTGGCGGTGCATAACGCAGCTGTTCAGCATCCTCTCTCCACGGTGTCTCCAGACTCGAATCCGACCATCGTGGTGTTGCAGACAGAAGCGTGACTCGTCAGTAAAGACAATTTCATTCCATTCTGCCGTCCACATCCTTCTTTCATCGCACCATTGGCGGCGGAAACGTCTGGTTCTGTGTCAAGGGTAGACGAAGCAATGGACGTCTTGCGGACAGACCACTCTGCTGTAAACGGCGTCGAATGGTACGCGCAGACACTGGATGATGCGGTACAGACTGAATGTGCTGTGCTATGGTTCGTGATGTGGCTGAGCGATCCGTCACTGCCATACGCACAATATGCCTGTCATCACGTGAAGTTGTGCACTGAGGTGGATGCGATCGAACACGTCGGTCCGTCGTACCCTCCTGCATCCAACGATCACATATCCGCATTACAGTTGTTTGGTTTCGTCCAACACGACTACCGATTTCCCTGAAAGATAATCCACAATCTCAGTAGGCCACTATCCTTCCTCTGTCGAACTTGGATACTTGATCAAAAGATGATCGCTGTTTTCTACGAGGCATAATTGATCGATTTTTTGAAAAAACCACAAGAAAAACACAATTGCCGTACTTGAAATCGTCGAAATCTCCAAGCCTTAAATAGCGCTTTGAAGTGGCGCCACAGGCGCGCGTGATGTGCGTCTGCGCTGAAATTCTAATGATTTGCATATCTCACCTCCGCTAATGCATGTTGTAAATTTCATATTATTTGCATGCTTCCTTCAGGGTGTTGCATTTACGGTGGCCAGCAGTGTATTTTGTTTCGTGATGTAAATAAAAACGTTAATTATTTAACGTCGGGATTATTCAATCAATATCCCCAATGATACCAAACAAGTAAAATGGTGACCCAGACCCTTTTGAATAGTATTATTTTTGTTCCGAGGGAAATTGTTTTCCGTGTTCTGACGCATTCGAACCTTTTAGCAGCTCTCGTTTTCAGCAGTTGGATTGTATTCTACCGCGCATTTTGAAGTAAGTTAACTATTGCTATTTCGGTATTTGGTACTGAAATTTATTAACTATGTCTGAAGTTAGTGCTGTTCGAATCCCTCCGTTTAACTTTAACGATGTTAGTCTTGTTCGCCATGTGCGAACATTCTTTTGAACTGGCCAATCCTAAAGCTATAACGAATCCCTCCAGACAGATAATATCCCCCAATAACAGATAGTCGTACAAAATTTAATTATATTTCGGCTAATTTACCGCCAAAAGCTGCCTCTGTTGTACGCGAATTCATTCTTAAACCTTCGGCTACAACGCCCTATGAAGATTTGAAAACTGATTTAATTAAACGCACAGGTGATTCTTCCCAAGCGGAAATCAGAAAATTATTGTCAGGCGAACACCTTGGGGATCGTAAGCCCAGCGAGCTTTTAAGAACCATGCAGCACAGAGCTGAATCTCACAATGTATCAGTCGTGTACAAAGGGGGCTGGTGCACGTTAAATCTGTCGTGGCCTCAAATGTCCTCACGTTGGCGTGGTGTGGAAGTTTGGAGAGTGGGGTGCCAGCTCAGGTGTTGCCTCGTCATCTGACCATGGTTCAAAATTACGTGGTGTTGTCCTCGGATCTTTCCCTTTGGGATTGATCCCGGACCGTCACCAATAGCCCATTGTGTTGCTCCAGTGTGACGTTAATTGAAATACCCCCCCCCCACCCACAATGTATCTAATGAATTAATGTCAGAATTATTTCTTTCTCATTTACCATCATCCATTTAAAGTATTTTCCCTTCTATTTCACCTTTATCACTTGAAAAAGCCGCAGAAGTGGCTGACAGAATTCTTGAATATAATCCAGCTGCCTTAAATTCAGTTTCGGTACCTTCAAATTCTAACTCAGAAATTTTATGTGAAATTCACAAACTGAGTGATCGAATTAAGCAATTAGAATTACGCAGATCATGTAGCCCTTTTCGCCGGCGATCTTTTGATCGAAGCCGTAGTAATTCTCGAAATTCTAATAAACAATGGTATTCAAAATTTGACATTAGTGCAAAGAAATGTTCCGTACCTTGTTCGTTCTCAAAAAACGCGGACAGCGAGGTGTAGTGGCGACAACCACCTTGCACAAAACCTCTCGTCACCTATTTTTAACGGACAGGAAAACAAATATACAATATTTGTGTGACACCGGTTCAGATATTAGTATTATCCCTGCGTCATTTTCCCACAAGAAAATGAAATCGCTTATGGCCTTATCTGCCGCCAATTCTCCACAAATAAATGTCTACTGAGAAAAGCTCTTAATGCTTGATTTTAACCTCCGAAAGATTTTTCGATTTCCCTTTTTGACTGGCGACGTGAGTACGCCCATTATAGGCGAAGATTTCCTTTACCATTTTCACCTCACGCCTGATCTTCGGAATAAAAGACTAGTGGACACTCACGAATTTGGCTACCCCTGGAAAATTGCAGTCAACATCAATACACACGATAAAAACTGTTTCGGGGAATAGCATTTATCACGAACTGCTTAAATATCCTGACATCACCAAGCCTCCCCGTGCTGATCAACCGATTAAGCATTCTGTGCTACATAGAAACAACTGGATCTGCCGTTGAAGCCAAGACCAGGAGATTAGCTCCGGATCGATTAAAAAGTGCTAAAGCCGAATTCCAACGAATGCTCGATCTGGGTCATTTACGACCATCGAAAAGTAACTACGCCTCACCTCTATATGGTTCCTAAAAAGGACTCTCCAGACTGGAGGCCAGTTGGTGACTACCGAGCGAACTATACCAGATAAATATTCAAGACTTCAGCTCTGAACTACATGGTGCCAAAATTTTTTCGCACATAGATCACATTAAGGCGTACCATCAGATACCTATACATCCTGACGACGTGCACAAAAGCTCCATCATCACACCTTTCGGACTCTGAAAGCACACGAATGCAATTCGGCCTCTGTAATACCCCTTCCACCTTTCAAAGATTCATCGACAATGTACTACGAGGTTTACCTTTCGCTTATGCTTTCCTTGACATCCTTGTCGCTTCCAAGCTTGAAGCAGAGCACCTTCAACACCTCCAAGCCTTATTTGAAAGATTAAACTCCTATGGTCTCAGCTTGAACACTTCCAAATGTACTTTCGGTGTTTCAACAATTGATTTTTTGGGACATCGTGTTTCTGAAGAAGGTATTGAACCACTGCCCGATCGTATTCAAGCCATCAAAGAGTATCCTGTTCCCACTACTTTGACTCAACTGCGGCGATTCCTTGGTATGTTCAATTTTTACCGTCGATTCGTTCCAGGAGCAGCTCACATCCTTGCTCCTCTAGTAAAATTTTTAGAGGGTCGAAGCAACACCAAAAAGTCCAAACGACCATCTAAAAATCCTCCAGATCCTCTCAGTTGGATTCCAGATGCAGATAAAGCTTTCATCGAAGCAAAGAAGCCCTGGCAAAAGCTACTTTATTGCACCACCCTATTCCAAATGCTCCTCTTAGTCTTTGGACAGATGCCTCGAATGTCGGTGTTGGTGCAACTTTCATGCAATATGACACTCAGTGGAAGCCTATTGCCTTCCTATCAATGAAACTCGCGCCCAGTCAACGAAACTGGTCTGCCTATGATCGCGAGCTCCTGGCTATTTACACTGGCATAAAACGATTCTGGTACATGCTTGAAGGTAGGCAATTTGCTGTCTACACTGATGAAAAGCCTCTGATCTATGTCTTTCATCAACAGCCAGAGAAATGCTCACCCAGGCAATTAAGACATCTTGATTTCATATCGCAGTTTTCAACAGATATTCGTCATGTTAAGGGTGTTGATAATGTTGCTGACACCCTTTCCCGAGTTGACACCGCTGCCATTTCTCAACCAGCTTCTATCGACTACAAACGACTAGCAGATCTGCAATCCCAAGACGAAGAATTACAACTCTTGCAATATTATTCATCGTTGAAGTTGGTAAAGATCTATTTACCTCTTGAAAACATCAATTTATACTGCGACACATCTCAACAATATCCAAGACCTTTTATTCCTGAATCTTTTTGACATCTGGTTTTTCAAACCGATCATCAGTTATCTCACCCCGGTATTTTCGCATCCACTAAACTGATGTGGCATACAAAACGTGAACAAAACACTTCGACTACCATCTGATCTCTCTACCGCTGTTTTCACAGCTCCACCTGATATGTGTCGCAATTGTGCGAAACTGAGGAAACTCTCCTCTCAATCCTCAAAATCATGGTAATTACAGTGTTTATGTGCATCCATCCTTGCAATAGTGTACACATGTATTTCTACGAGTTGACAGTCTCCGTCCAGCATTAACTGCTCCCTATACTGAACCTCATCTTGTGCTTGACAGAAACAACAAACAATTTGTGAATAAAGTTTCTATCGATAGGTTAAAACCAGCCTTCCAGTTTTCCGATTCTGTAATTTTACCAAATTTGCCCGCATTGTCTCATGCTACTGATGTAACTACAGGTAAACGACACTCAAATGTATGTGTATCTATCCCAAGCAAAGAGACTGATCGAGAAAAGGTAATTACTACAAAGTCAGGTCGTAGAGTACATTTTCCTAAACGTTTTGCAACAGTATTTTGTTAAATGTCAAATTATTTTTAATATTTTATATTCGCACTCTATATTTTGTTAAAAGCCTGTCTATGTTTACAAATTTGTATTTGCACTTTGTAATTCGTTTTATTCTACTATGTACTTGCACTCTATTTCAATGTATCGTTTCTCCGTCACTGGGGATATTATGTAGTATGTCTCGTAACTCAGACGGATGAAGTGCCGTTTGGTATATTGTAATCCTCTCTTTGTGGCGCTGCGTAGTCTGACTGCGTTGCGTCACTGCTGACATGTCACCCTGGTGAGAAAAACCGAGAACTTTCTAGATATACTCAAGCGAGTTAGATATCTAAGGGGGGGGGGGGGGTATTTCAATTAACGTCACACTGGAGCAACACAACGGGCTATTGGTGACGGTCCGGGATCAATTCCAAAGGGAAATATCCAAGGACAACACGACGTAATTTTGAACCACAGATATCTAAGGATTCAGCTCGCTGTGTGTACGTTGTATTTTGTTTCGTGATATAAATAAAAACGTTAATTATTTAACACATCGGGATTATTATTCAATCAATGTCCTCAATGATACCAACCGAGTAAAGATCCTTAAACAGAATTTAAATCAGTTTTATTATTTTCTTTAATAATTACTTTGTTAACATAAAATGTAAGTATGTAACCATTCAGCAGAAACTAATATTTTTCAAATAATTTTAATGGTAAATGACTTTCTCATATTTAATAAAATTTTGAATGCTGTTTTCAATAAGGGAAGAAGAATATATTTGGTGTAAAAAAGATACAAATTGCATCCAATTGATTGGAATTCCAATTGACTGCAATCATATTGAATTCTCAATATGATTGCAATATATCTGTATTCGGGGTGTGATTCAGAAGATATTACAGTGATTTAATTATATTTTTAATTTCATCATAGAAATATATTTCCTATTAGAAAGTGGAGCTGCAGCGACTCAATGGATTTGTTCTCTGCTGTATCTTACAAACTGGGCAGTGCAGGTTCGTTTCCTGTATCTCTTCTGTAACAGTAAAACTTTCCGTGTCTGTCTATTTCTTTGTTAAAAAACTGCTTGACCAGATCTTGCCTCTGTACCATAAAAAAATCCAACCAACTTATAAAAAAGTGTTCAAATTAGGTGCAAATATTGAATATTATATTACTTATATCGCAAGAAATTGTTTATTTTGAAATACCAAATTTAATTTTTTTAATAGACTAAAACATTTTTCTACAATATAATTCAAGATTGCAGTAAGTTCAAATCCAACCTATCTTATCAATCTATCTCTAGCCCTAGATTCAACGGGTTAGGGGTTCGAATCCTGAACTGGGAATAGATTTTTATAGTTCTCGGAATCCACTTAAAGCCATAAACTCCAATCTAATTTGTACTTATGTAGCAAAAGAAAAGACCGTAGTGCAAGACAATATTACCAGTGTAATTCGTTTTTTTCAGTAAAGTGTTTAAATCCTGTCATGATTTTTACTGCTTTATACATTAATATCCTTTTTGTCAAATTTCCCCATGAATTGATCTAGCACTGAGTGGTTAATTCTATCAGTGATAAGGTATCAGTCATTAACGCAAATGTTCTCCAGCAGTTTCCAGTTCGATAAGAAAGTAAAAATCAATCAGCGGTTTGCATCAGAGCCTCCATGACTTACTAAGTCATAAGCTTAACTAATCCCAGGTACTTGTGACATTATATATAGATTAGTCAAGAATAGAATATACTTGCTAAGTCTTATCATTCAATTTATTATATTACAACCGAGGGAGAACTGGGCAATGTTCAATGAGCTGTTGCACACATTGAAATATTATTGAATTGTAATTAATTTATTAAATTTAAAATTTCATTGAATGCTATATATAAAACCGTGCATGTTAAGGTGGTAGGTCGGTGATCCAGGAGGTGACAAAGAATAATTCTTGTCCCTGATTACAGCATGGGTTTGAAAATGAGCATTTTAGCTGTAAGGACATTCTTTTACGACAGGTAATGAATAAAATTGGGAGTACTGTGCGAGTATCTAACAAACACCAATTAGTTACTGACTTCAAAATAAGCTAGTTCATATAATTGGTTCTTAAATCACTTGTGGGCTGCAATCACTTTCAGCACACCTAAGGGATGCACAGAAGTGTAATAAGAGGCGCAAAAATGTTTAAGTAGAGAAACCTTATAAGAAAAGAACTGCCTTTGAAAAAAGATACATAAACCTAAATTATTTTAAAATTGAAATATAATTTGAGAATTTGATCATTCTCAACTGATCACGGTAAGGTATCGTGTCTCAAGCGGAAGTGTTCCTGTCTGTTGCCATAGAAACAAGAGTCCGTTTTCTATAGGAATTCCCTTGAAGCATTCAAGTTTGTCACATCTGCCCGCTTAGCAACTCCGTTGGATCCAGGAGTGTAAGATACGAAGATATCACCCACCTTCACCAATCCATCGATCACCAAAACCTCATCCTCACTCAAAATATACGAGATGTGTAGTGACTGACAGTACCGAGACTATCTGGAGCAGTTCTGGTAGTAACCAAGGGCTGCGGTAGCCCGATTGGAAGAGTAGCGGATTACTAACCGGAGGGTTACGAGTTGGTTGCAACCAAAGACAGTCTGAATCTTAGTGCGACGTTAATTCAACTACCTACCTACCTGGTAGTAACTACACTTTTCAGGGACGATAAGGATATTAAAAGAATTTGGGTGTATATTATTTAAAACAGGATTTTGATTAGACTTGGGTATTATCATTGATAACTAAATAAGACAACAAAACGCTTTTTCTATAGCGTTAAATGATTCATTAGACATCAAAACTCTTTATAGCGTTAAATGATTCATTAGACATCAAAACTCTTTATAGCGTTAAAGGACTCATGAAACAACAAAACGCTTTCTCTATAGCGTTAAAAGGCATCGTGAGACAACAAAACGCTTTCTCTTATGCGTTAAAGGGCTGCAACGTGGTTGAAGTATTTCTAGTGTAGTATTTTGATATCTAGGTAGGTGCTTGATTAACGTACTGGAGCAACACAACGGGCTATTGTCGACGGTCCGGGATCAAACCCGATTGATTTTTAGGAGTAGGATTAACAGATTCCTTTGAAAATAATCTCCCAATGAAAACTTTGTAAGGTTGGGGGCTGGTAACATTATAAATTTGAAGACGGACTTGAAAGTAAAATTTTAAGAACCACAGGTTTAAATGGATCTATAACAAGAGTTATTCAACTGGAAAAGGGTACAGATTGTTGCCAAGACAGCGACGAATAAGCATACTTTTCAGAAGCTTGAAAACGAATGATTCAAAGAGGTGAATGCGCTTTTTTGATTCGCCTACACTACACCCTGTCCAAACTCCCACCGATACTCAGACCTACGCAGCTAGGAAGGACACCAAACCTGCGTCCTAACAGAAATCGCCTTCGCCCACCTGGGAAAAGAATTGGAAACCAAAACTGCGTTCACATTTTTATGGAAAGAAAAAAAATGTTTGCCTTATGCGTATGCAATCGCGACCTCCGAGTCTCATTTTGAAAATAAACAAGCTTTCGACACTGTTTTTCTTGATCGAATTTTTAAAGACAGGTTTTTCGGTCGCAAATTTCTTGTGTTGTTACCCTAAAGAGGTGAATAATGTTTAGTTATTAGATGTGTATCGCTGGTCAAAGAGGAAAAACAAATATTCGCGAGACTGGTTCGAATCTAGTTTCAGTCGAGACCAAGTCTAGATAAGCCTGTTTTCCTAAGAACATGACCGTTGTGTTGCTCCAGTGCGACGTTAATCAAAAATACCTACCTAAGAACATGACAAAATTAATGATAATTCAGACTCATGTTTAATCCAGTGGTGTCACATTTAATTGACAGGAATCGTTTGAATACCCTTGCAAAGTAGTTGGGAGCCTAATATATTTAAAAAATCAAAATCAACCCGGTGGTTTTCTCCAGTTCAATTACCATTCCGTTCCTTCAGCATCATTGTGGCTTTTCGCCATGATGGCTTCTGAGGACAACGAAATTCGAAGAAATAAATGGCTTTTCTCCATCAAGATGCATTGGGTGGGGAATTACCAAATGCACATGTCTACATTTCATTTCAGAATGCATACAAGTCACTGGATGCTAGGAAATGAACTATATGCATTAATATCGAGCAGTGCGGCCTTGATAGCTGAGCTCGTCATATGACGCGAATGGGTTGACAGCAACCCCATATTCTATTTTTATCATTTATTTCAATTGTAAAATTACGTCCCCCCCATAATATTAAGCACAATTTTCATAAAAATACGGCTTCGAATTCTAAACAAAATGTCATGAATATGCATTTTGGGTTTTTAATAATTTATACAATGAATCAAAAGAGTATTGGAGCACAACAGATATTTAAGCATTTAAAAATAAGTACTATTACACCCAAACTAAACGTTTTTACATATTATTCGTGTCTTAAGACTACAAAATGAACTATAAAGCTTAAAATTTAATTTACAATAGACAAAAATATTTTATACTTTTTGTTAAAGTGAAAGTAGTGAAAAAGGGGTATCGGGGGAGTTCTGGAAAAAGTGCAATAAACAGACAAATTTCTAAGAACTATATGTTAAACCATGCATTAAAAGTGTTTAAATCTGAAATTTGCAATTTCTAATATTTCGTAACTAATTTGGGAGTATGAATGAAAAAAAATTTCTTCATGTTAGAAAATTTATTATTTACTTCTGTTGGGGGTGGAAAATCGGAGACACCAGTGAAAACTGTTGAATACAAGTCATAATATAATTTTAAGTCAAGAAAAAGCTTATAATTCAAGTATATCACACACAGATGGTCAGAGAATGTAAAGATAGGTGTATCATGAGAAATATTCATTATATCCTTTAAACCAAACAAGATTCAAATTGACTTTAGAAGACCAACGGATGTTTTAAGAATCTTTTGCTAAACTTTCAAGAAAATTCGACTTTCATGATCGAGCATCTAGAGAAAAAGTAGTATATAAATAAAGGGAATCAAAAAAAAGAGAGAGAGAGAGAGAGGGCTTTCTTGGAGAAAAGATAATTAGCTGAGGGATCTACATTAACCAGATTCTGTAATTCTATTATCTGTATAAGTAAATCTAAATTCAATATTTTCTAAAGTTATGGAAAGCAAATGGCGTGACAAAAATAAATTAAAAAAATAAAAGCCGTTAAAATCCCAATACTGAACGGGGCCCGGTAGCCCATTTGGAAGAGATGCGGATTAGCAACAGGAGGGTTTTCGAATTCGAAACTCGGTCCAACCAAAGACCGTTGTGTACGTGGGCGCTGGTGCATGTTACATCTGTCGTGGCCTGAAATGTCTTCACGTTGGTGTGGTGTGGAAGTTTGGAGAGTGGGGTGCCACCTCAGGTGTGACCTCATCATCTGACCTCGATTCAAAATTACGAGGTGTTGTCCTCGGATCCTTCCCTTCTGGATGGATTCCGGACCGTAGCCAATAGCCCGTTGTGTCGCACCAGTGCAACGTTAATTCACCTACCTAACCACATACTTACCTAACAGTATTGCTGCAAAAATAATTTTGTAACGATCGCATTTTACGATACTTATAACTACTTTAACTTGCATTTTGTATATTGGTTTTAAGGAAAACGAGTCTGATGAGGAAAGCGTAAACGAACTGTGATGCAAAAAGAGTAAGCAAACTTTGATGCAAAAAGCGCCAGCGAAAAATTCGCTGATAATAAAAGTGTAATTTTGCTACTCGGTATCTGGCAGCGCAAGAAATTATGTTAAACTTCTGTTGAGTTTGAACTAACTAGGGGGGGGGGTATTTCAATTAACGTCACACTGGAGCAACACAACGGGCTATTGGTGACGGTCCGGGATCAATCCCAAAGGGAAAGACCGAGGACAATACCACGTAATTTTGAACCACGGTCAGATGACGAGGCAACACCTGAGCTGGCACCCCACTCTCCAAACTTCCACACCACGCCAACGTGAGGACATTTGAGGCCACGACAGATTTAACGTGCACCAGCCCCCTTTGTACACGACGGTGTTTGGCTGGATTCGAACTCGCAACCCTTCGGTTGCAAGTCCGTTGCTCTTCCAACCGGGCCACCGCGGCCCCTTGAACTAACTAGGATTTTTACCTCAATTGTCCCCTATTCCTTCTGTATTGACTCGGATCTTTCCCTTTGGTGATCGATCCCGGACCGTCACCAATAGCCCGTTGTGTTGCTCCAGTGTGACGTTAATTGAAATACCCCCCTTCTGTATTGAGATGGGAGCAAATATTTATTTCCTATTGAGAAATTATAATGTGAATCAAGCTGATAAGGGGTAGCTGAGTGGATTTTCAAATCTAATTATTTGTCCTTTAGGCTTCTTTTAACTGAAAATTTCTTCTAGAATGCCTCCGAAAAAGTGAAAATCTATTGGAAAAATAAAGCTAAAATCCACGAAGACAAAATTATTAAGACAAGCTGAGGTTCCTCAACAACGTGAATTTCGACTTGGAGAAGACCGAAAAAGACATTCCAGTTAAGGCCCGAGAAATCAACTCATCAACGTGAAGTTCGTTTTCAAGACCAATTAAGACATGATCAGTGAAGGTCCGACGAACAACGGCGAGACCGACTTCAAGAAGACTGATTAAGGCATACTGAGTCAAGATCCGAAGAAACAACCCCGTAACGTGGAGACCGATATCAAGAAGATCGATTAAGGCATACTCAATCAAGGTCTACCGAAATATTTCGACAACGCGAAGACAGACTTGAAAGGAAGCATATGCGATATACCCAACCAATTCAAAGATTTTTGTGATCCGATTTGTAGACAGGTATAAATTGGGATTCTCAATTTCATCCGAAACTGGAAAAATTGTAACTGGAAAAATTGATTCAATCTGTAGTCATTGTCAGGCTAAAAGGTTTCTAAAGTCAAATTGTCTCTTTTAAATCATCCTCTCGCCTCGCTGCTTTCCTACATGTCAGACACTACTTTGGAATCAAACATTTCCTACAAGACAAGATATAATTCATATTTCCGAATGACATCTTTAGGTGCAATAACAGTTGAAAACACTGGTTTCATGTCTACTTTTAAAATTCAGGGTCAAGTTTAACAAAGGTGGATCGATTCTCCCCTTCTCTAATGAGCAACCTAAATTTTTACAAATTTACTTTTTGGGTGATGGACGATTAGAAGCCGATCAACACTGTGAAACCATTCCCGACTCAAGGCAAATATTGTTTTAAATTTGCAGACTTTTGCATTAGCATAATAATTTATTGAACATATTCAAGACAACGTTGATCAGAATGCCTACCTAATGTTCTTATTGGAGCAGACAAGAAACCAGTTAACAAACATGAACGGTTATTTTAGTGCTCCGACTATCAACGCAGTGGCAATTGGGGGTAGGAAATAAATTCGACAGGCGTGATATACGAGGGGTGTTCAAATGAAAAGGTACGAAACGACACTGTGGGTTTAATTGAAGTCTTTATTCAAAAGTAATCACCAGAGGCCTGAGCACAACTATCCCACTGTTTCACGAGCCGAAGGAATCCCTGTTCCCAGAATTCCTGTGGCTGTGACAAGAGCCAGTTCACTGTGTCCTTCAGTTCGTCGTCCGAGTTGAAGGGCTTCCCTTTTAGATGTTTTTTAGCGGACAAAACAGATGGAAGTTGCAGGGCGATATGCCCGGGCTGCAGGGCGGATGCTCAAGCTGCTCCCTCTTGAACTTGGCCAGTACACTTTGTGTAACCCTGGAGACGTGTGGACGCGCGTCATCGTGGAGCAGAATCACTCCCTCCGTGAGCAGCCCAGGCCGTTTGCTCTTGATGGACTTGCGTAGGCTACGGAGTGTCTCACCTACCGGTTTAACACCTTCCGCAATCAGAAATCTGATAACACCTCGCTGCTCCTCAATCGTCGAATTTTGCAATGTGAACGCCATGATGTCCTCACACGCACTGCCGCGTCAATTGGACGGAACATACAACTGCCTGCTTCTCTCCTGCGTCATGTGCGGGCGCCCGCGCATGCGCACAACCACGCCGGTACTCGTGCAATCGCGTCCCTAGATGTCTCACTACGTTATCCCAAAGCGGTATATTCAAATTTCAACAGGTTTGGTTTTTACGACGTTTCGTACCTTTTCATTTGAACACCCCTCGTAGTTATTCAAGGAGCGAGATATACAACGCATTCCAGAAACATGAAGCTCTTCAATATCCACTTATATTTTGGCAAGATGAAGGATGGCTATCACTTTTATGTAATGAAAACAGACCCTACAATAGTAGAACCGCCGATAAAAAGGTATCGACAATGGACTTTTATGCCCACAGAATAAGAGCTGGATCATAAACATTTTAAATCGACGACATCTTTTCCATCAATTTATTGTTGATATCTACTTAAAAATTGAGTGAACGTATCCAATTCAAAAGGTTTAATCAATAAACGGTGCAGCTGTATTATACGCCTCGTTTGGTGGCAACTCTCTTGGCACGTTTTTTGGGCACTTTTAGTAGCGAGTTAGGCAGATGAAGGCAACTCATATTTATTAGGGTGATTCCCATAAAAAATAAATAAAAAATATTTTAACCGCTATTTTCCAACTTTTTCTGCTAATTGTTTTCTGATAAAAAAAACATGTTTTTTTCAAAGTTTCGTATTTTTTCCCGTTAATTACTTTCCGCTAAAGCTTACTATTTTCAATTCAAAAAGCAATTTTTTCTTAGAATTCTTTCCTTGGCGATATAAAAAGGCGCCAAGAGCGTTGCCACCAAACGAGGCGCATGATACAGCTGTACTCAAAAAAAAACTTCGAACCGACAGTTAATTCATTTAAGGGTGCTATGGCTAATGATGGAAAAGTTGCTGGCATTGGACAGATAGTTATATTACCCGCTACATTTACAGGCAGTCCAAGACATGCATGAGAATGTTCAAGATATTATGTCTTATGTTTTAACACATGGGCGCGCTGATCTCTTTATTACATTTGCAGGTAATTGAACTTAAGAGCTAGATATTAAAGATGAGCTTTCGATTGGTCAATCACAAACTGATCGACATGATTTAGCGGCTAAAGTTTTCAAATCGAAGTTTACAAAGCTGATGCATGTAATAGCAAAAAGTCATTTTTGTGGAGAAACCCACTGGTGGATATGTTAAGTTGAATAGCAAAGAAGGGACCTTCCACATGTCGAAATCTTAATATGGCTTAAGGAGAAAATTTGTCCAAATTAAATCAACAACGTTATTTCGGCAGAGCTTTCAAATCCAGAAGACCCTCACTTTTTGAAATCATTACTTAAAATATGATTCATGTGCCATGTGGATCAATCCATCGTAATTCACCTTGCAGGAAGGAAGGAAAATGCACAAAAAATACTCCGAGAAATGAAACAAAGAACTCACTCTGGAGATGACAGCTATCCGCTTTACCAATAGATGGAGGATACACTGCGAGTATAAAAGTTATGATGAATAACCAGTATACATAAATGGAGGTGGACAACCCGATGAATTATATCTTATACTCTTCTACTCTCAAAAATATTTCAAGCGCATATCAATGTTGAATATTGGAACTCAATTGAGTAAACTAAATATATTTGTAAATACGTTAACAAAGGGGTAGTTTCAACTTGAGAATGAAAAGACAGCGGATGAGATCATACAATATTAAATGAGAAGAAACATCAGCAGTAAAGAAGCAGTTTGGCACATTCTTGATTTCTCAATTCACGATCGTTATCCACCGTTGTCCACCTCAGTATTCATCTAGAAAATGGATAACGAAACGAATTGTTTCATCTCTCGTGGTACAACGAGTCTATTTCACAACTGATAACGCCCAAGGAAACGCCACAACACTGATAACCTTTTTTTCTACTGTGCCAACAAGATTCTTTGCAAAAACATTGTTGTATCCCGAAGTACCCAAGTATTATACTTAGAATAAAGCTAGAAAAGTATTGATCAATTTAAAACATGAAGATTATTCATAAACCCTTTATACTTGATGATCAAAGATCGGAGTACAATGCCATTTTGGACTTAATTGTATGTGGAAATGGTAGATTTTTTTCCTCGATGCACCCGGAGGGAGAGTGAAAACAATTGTCATTAATTTATTGCTTACTAAAAGAAGGAAAGAAAATGAACTTACACTAGAAGTTGCATCATCCGGAATTGCAGCTACATTACTGGTTGGAGGACAAACTGCTCATTCAGCTGTAAAACTACCTTCAAATCTTTCCCATTTAGAAACTGCAATTTGCAACATTAGCAAGGGAATCTGGTCAAGTTCAAATATTGAAAAGGTGCAGTCATTGTTTGGGATGAGTGTACTATGGCACACAAGAGGCACATTTGAAGCACTTGATCGAATTTAGCAAAATATTAGAGAAGACACTCGATGAATGGGAGAAGCAGTAGTTGTTCTGGCAGGCGACTTTCGGTAAACATTACCAGTTATTCTGCGATCGACACCTGCGGAGGAACTTAACGCTTGCCTCAAAGCGTCACATCTTTGGAAGTGCGTTCAGAAAGTGACCTTGAAGACCAATATGCGAGTTCACTTACTGAAAGGTAAAACTATACAGAACTTCGGGATAAGTTATTGAGTCTTGATGGCAATTTTCCTGCTGACCTAGCTAATTTAATTTCTTTTCCATCAGATTTTTGCCAAATGGAGAGCTCGATACAAGAAGTTGTAAATAGTCTTTCCAAACATTTGTACGAACATTGCGAAACGTGACTGACTTTGCGAGCGAGCCAGTCTGGCACAAGAAATGAAAGCGTGGTAACATCAATATCCAGATATAAGATCAAGTTCCTAGGTCCACAACAACATATACGTCTATCGGAACTGTCATATATAGTGTCATATATAGTGTATTTTACCTCCGAGTTTCTGAACAGCCAGCGGGAATGCCACCTCACAGGCTGGTGATGAAAATTGGATCAACCGTATGGCTATTACGTAATCTTGACTTGCCAAAATTGTGCAAGGTAACCAGCTTATGTGTGAAGCAACTCCTGTCTAACGTGATAGAATCAGCGATATTAACTGGCAATTTAATTGAGAAGATGTATTTATTCCACGCATTCTTATGATACTCACTTTGATTTTAAGCGACCAGTGTCCAATAAGATTTACATTTGAAATGACTATAAATAAGTTCCAAAGACAGTCACTGTAGCGGGCATTAACTTCGAGTCTATGCTTCCCCATAGTCAACTATATGTTGCCTGCTGGCGGGAAAAACTTAAAACATAGTATATCGCAAAGCATTAGAACAGCATGTTCCTCAGTATCGTGAACAGAATGATGAGCTAAAGAATTTGTAAGTAATTATATCATTACGAATAAATCTTAATTTATTCTTGTTATTGCTCAATGTTCTATTCAGATTTCCTCTGATACTGATAAAATAGGTATAAAAATCCCTGGCAACATCGGGTATTTTCAGCTAGTCATTTATATGTGATATTTTGCTAAGTGCATAAACCTTGTTTAGTTCTAAGATATTTTAAATAACCAAAAAATAACTTTAAGAAAGACAGGCATATTTTTTCAGTTATCGAAAGTTGGTTGTGCCCTAATGCTTTTTTTGATTGACTAGTTCAATCAGCGAAAAAATCAGTTCCCTTTATCGCATAGGTAAACATAAGTTATTTTATGTAACGAAATTAAGTACTTTTAGAAATATATACATATTTTTTCATAAAATTATCAAAATTCGTTGCGTCTCAATACTTTTTTGACTCATTGTATGTATCCAAACTGTACTAATAGCCGTATTACCACCAGGGCTCCACCAAATGAATTCCGGGCCACAAAACTGATGACGGCCCGACCCTCATGAAATAGCGATATATATTCCAAGTACTTATGTACAACTTGTACAAAATGTATTTTTTTATATTTCTCTTTAAATATAAAACAATGAACAGGTTAAAACTTTTTAGACCTAGAAAACTACCACAAAACACTAGCTTTACAGAAAGTCTCATAGAAGGGCTTTTGTTTGGTACGATATCGGTTTGCAACAATATCGGGTTTTAATAACGACATTTAATTACTTGTCCCTTGAAATTATTTCTTTTCTATAGCAGTTAGATTAATAAAAATGTAATGTATTGCTCAGTATTTTTCATATTACGTTTCGCATAGCCGTAAAGTTTTGCAAAACTAAACTATTGCATGCCCGAAATTTGGGAAAGAATGCTTTTTTTCTGAAATATTAGACACACTAACAATTATCGATATGCAAGTTTGTGAAACAAACCGGGCTTCAAAAAGGATCTTAAATACCTCAAAATATGCTTGTTTTTAATAGCATGCAATAAGAGAAGTGTTAAATATGAAACCTAGGTTTTACTTGACTATTTAATAAAAGAAAAGGCAAATTTTAGTGCTAAAAATAATTTTTCCAGTAGATGGTACCCTTCCAGAACTACATTTATTTATTAGTAATTGGTAAAGAATGAGCTTATCGTTTGGAATTAAATTGAATCGTAGTATTTTAATATTATTCTAATAAACTTCCGTTTAACTGGGATCTACTATTAAGGAATGGCTTTATGAAATATTTTTACAAAGCAAATTCAAAATATAAATCAATTGTTTATATTTTTCATTGAATCTCCTCTTGTTAAGTAAGTGAAAATTCTTTCTTTTTTGTACTTTCATAATATTTTAATTATATTTTCAGTGATATAATTGTTAGTAGAACATTTTACTAGACGAATGTTTTGTAATCTCTTCAAATGCATATGCAAAACGAGAAAGAGCTATGGATTAACATGAAATTTCTTCAAATTTCATGCTACTCATAATAAAATTGAGGTGACCGTTACAAATATAAATAATCTAATTAAAATGTTACTATCCTGAGGATGAATATGCGAATCTATTCTTTCTACACCAATTTGAAATAAATATAGAATATTCTGCAAAAATAATTAGCTATAATATTCAGTTTTTGTGTGCTTAAAAGTTTATAATAAAAAACATTGCCAGAGTAAAAAACATTGCAGTTAAAAATAAATTCGAATGAGAGAGATTTTCAGTGTAAACAAACAAAATAGACGATCTGTGAAGATTTTAAATCTGCTGTGCAAAATGCTCTCTCGTATGATATACATAAAGTTTGCCTTAAAATATAGTTTATTGCCGTTTCGGTAACCTTTTGCCTCCAATCTAAATGGTATTGACCAATAAGCTATCATATGTGAATTTGAAATTTATTCTTTGTAATTTTTATTGGTGCTGAAATCGTATTCGAAAAACAAGCCAACTGACGAAACCATTCAGAATACGTACAGGAAATACGTATCGCCGAGAAACTACTTATATTTAGCTTAATAGAAAACTTCTGATAAGAAAGCCGGAAAAAATTGAATATTAAATTTAGTGCTTAGTTTAATTTGTATAATTTGTTCTCGAAACCTTTCAAAACTAATTAGTCAAGAACTGTGTTTATTTTCATTATTTTTCGTTTCTTTTCCAGAATCGGGTATCTCCAACATCAAATGAGAAGGCCAATCATAAACATAAAATAATATAACCAACCAAAACTTAAAAACATAAATACAAAGTAAAGCCTTCAATAAAATACAACTTAACAATAAAATGTAAGACATAATCTTGTTACATCATTATTTTTCAATATTATAATGTCAACCAGTCAGTGATTGACCAGTTAGTGCTCATTTTCCATGAAAAAGTTTTCCTAGGGCTAATTTGCAAATGCACTTTCAAAAGATGTTTTGTAATTAGTATCTTGTAAAGATAATGATCAAAATGAGCTAAAGTAGAATGTTTGATAGTTTTTAGAATTTCTATTTTTAAGTTCAGAATAGTGATTGGACTAGTAATTGACCACTAGTTATCCAATAACTGACCTCTATGTACTTCTTCAAATAAGTCGAATTGAAGCATTTGTGCAAATATTTTGTCGATCACCAGTTATTTGCATGAAATATAGCTAGGCTAAACTTTTTTTACACGTTCTTCTAAGTAAAATTTATTAACAGAACGATAATTATTATCAAATTAAGTAAATAAACATGATAGTGATGATTAGTACTAATATATCTAATTATCTTTACTACTAGTACTAAGTATCTTTACAACTAGAATATTATGATTCACATAATACCATTGCAATAGTCATTAAAGGAAACAACAGTTTTTTTAAATGATTGATATCATTTAGTATTCGTTCGTGAGAGGAAAACATGAAGATTAGGAATTTGTTTCCTGACTGAACTACATTTTCTTATAACTCATCAAGGGACAAAAAGGAATTCTGGAAAACAAGATTTAAATAATAACTTGATTGTCATTTACTGTCATTACAAACATTTGGCGAACAAATTCGTTGTGAAATTATTTATGTACTCGGATCAAACGATATGCTTTAGCTTAAAGTATTCTTATTTTAAAATTCAGTTAAAATGTAGATATTTATTTAATATAAAACTATTTTAACGGAACCTTTCAATATGAAAAAAGGTTCATTTCCATATTTGACATAAAAATTGAATTTTAAACTTTGGGTGCCAGCCGAAATTCTGGCTAAGTTACTAGTGTTGAGAGTTCTGTTTTTTATAAGACATCGTCGTGAGGTTTATGATTTTAGTACATTTTAGAGAATATTTTAATTAAAAAAATATACCTTTCTCAGAAAAATGTCCTAGAATTGTCCCATTAAATTTATCCTCTAGGCTGCAGCCTACTTGGCTTTTTGAAAACATAGCAAGTGGGTTAATCATTTGTGGTACTATAATTCTAAATTCGAGTTCAGCTTTACTTTAAATGAATTCAGTTTTCTTTCGATTACTTTTAAATTTATGTTTGTAGTTTTTAACTTTAGAAAGAGAAAAGAATTAAATGAAGGAAATCAGATCTGAGTTGTCGATTTAAAACGGGGAAACCTTTTGGTTGAAGCACAAAAGTAAGCATGCACAGAAAATAAAAACGCCCGAGTCCTTTCCTCTGTAATAAATATCTGACAACATAAAGCTTGTTACTTGTCGATTCGAAGATGGTATCGGTTCATTTTTGTTGTGGACGAATGTGCCGTTAGTTCGTAGGAAATCGAGGTCACACAACAAAAGCGAGCTATACCTTGTTTAAGTCTCCAGTGCGTCAACCCTCATTATATCTCATGGAAATCTGATAATTGACCGATTTTGCGTTAATAAGCAGCTGCATAATCAGAGGTGGGATGCAGTCAAAGCTTTTCTGCTTACACGTTGCCTTCTCTTTTGGAAACAATTCTTTGTTATTTAAGACAACGTCGAGTATGTATGAGCTGGAAAGGAAACGTGGAGAATGTATATTCGTCAACAAGTGACAGTAAATTTTCA
Source organism: Meta bourneti (assembly GCA_933210815.1). NCBI lineage: Eukaryota > Metazoa > Arthropoda > Arachnida > Araneae > Tetragnathidae > Meta > Meta bourneti. Next base: position 67,834,646 of record OW119928.1, read on the forward strand.
GGGTCATGTATTCAGAAAATAACTTCGGAGGGGGTTCAATCCTCTCTCTTTATTTTCTATCTCAATCAAACTAAATGAACATTGGTAATGAATTCGATGAGTTTTTTCATTGTTTTCAGACATATCGACTTGCATTTAAACTATGTAATAAACTAAACTTCGATTTTTGCAGACTTTGATTCGAAGTAAAACTTTGATCGTTTTCAACACTTAAAATGAGATTTGCAAATCTGTTTAAATTGTCCAAGGTCAGCAGATTGCAAATAACAATGTATTAAAATGAGCATTTAATGTCTACAAAAAAAATGTCAGTTAATGAGTTTCTGCTCTAAGCCTACAATATGAACGATGATATTTTCGAATGTTAATTTTATAATTAATAGGTTATTAACATTAAGACACCAAATTTTCCATTCTCATAATCCGGAAACGACTGGAACAACTTGGTATTCGAGATTAAATTTTGACAGATTTGAAATGTGGAGTCAAAATTAGTTTTCAATGGAAATTATGAAGGTGCGCAATTTTATACGAAGACAACCTCTTAAGGAAATTTTATGCATTCGAATTTATAGACGTTAGTTATTTCCTGTCCGATGGTAGCTTTGAATGCACTCTTCTATGAACTAATCACGGATAAATAGGTTGGTCCGATTTTCGCCCGCAGCTGTACCTGAGTGAAGGTATGCTAAAATACTGTGTCATAAATATGCCTTAGAGAAAATATGTTTAAAAAGCTCTGTCATAAATGTCAAGTTTTTATTTCAAATAAATATTTTTATTTATATTTAACAATATTATTACGATTGTCAAAGATGTTGAATATTTTTTTATTCCTCCGATTGAAAGCGATAGATAATTCATAAATAATTTTAAACACATTTTTGAAAATGTTACTTTTCTTGACTGTTAAACCTACGCGACCAAGACTCAATTCCCTTAATAGTAACATCTCACCGTAGAGCGACAAACCAAACCCAGTCCCTTTAATTAAAGAGACGTTTGTAAACATGAGTATAAAGAAAAATTCATTACCAAGTTTTTTTGCCCTGGCATCTTAACAAACCTTGAAAATTATTTTAAAGATGGAACATCACTCTGTCAATAGGAAAAGAGCCGATTTCATTGCCGTTGTGACGTCACTCCTTTTTGCACCTGCCAAGGCACCTGCGGGGGAGGCAAGCCAACCAACCTTTCACATCCATACTGTATTTAACCGAGGAGAGAAAGAAAGAAAAGAATCCAATTAAAGACTCATCTTTCACCAATGAACCGTCTCTACAAAGTTCATTAGCAGCTGAAAAGACAGACGTGTTAAAAATGTCATTAACACGCCGCGGATTTACATTTGCATACGTTGATTCGTTTTTGAAAATTCGATTTGTGATTATTAATGTTTGTTTTGTTCTTTTCGTGTCTGTAAATGAAGGAGTTGAATAGGTTTTTAATTAATTGCAATTTAATATTGCGCGAAGAGGCATTTTGAGCTGTTCGTGACCACGTCTTATTGAAATCGAAAAGCAGTGATAAAGGCGCTTTCAACATATAAATCACCCGTGGAATATGTTATGAGTAAAATATCTGTTTTCCATTTCATCAAATGGTATTTATTTAAAATCACAAATTCTGATTTATATATTTTACCAAACGATATTTATGTATTCGAAAGTAAAATTCTTGCATTGTTTGCTCAAACGATTTTTAATGTTTTTAGTTTAAAGTTTCTAATTAAATTCATCTATTTTTATCTTTACTGTTAGTTTGTTCGGCCCCTAAAAATGAATATACACTTAATTTGAAATAAATTTTTACAAGAATGGTAAAGTACATATTTAAAAACATGAGACAAAAACAATTCCATATGCATTGTAAAATTTTTTTTTCAACTTAAATTTGGGTCACAAAATTTAGTATACATCCAGCCTATTTCGTCCAGAAACACAATAAAATGTAAAGTAAATTTTCGTTTCTCATATATTTTTTATATAGAACAGCTTCTAAGCCAAGAGGCAATGGATGAACAAGAATGTATGTTGTTTTCTGAATATATTTGCCCATCTGTCTGATACAATCTTTCTTACGTTCTGTGCTTTGAATATCGTGATTTTTAACCACTTCTTCCTGCCAGGACCACTCATTTACAAGTCCGTTGAGGTCCTGTGATTACGGTAGGGTGTACAGTTATTGTTTGAGGTGGTACAGAAACTAACTCAATTTTTTTGCTTTGTACCTCTTCTCTCTTTGTGGAGACATCACCTATAGATACACAAATATGACTATAGTTCCAAATTTTGAGCACTTAAAAAAATTGTTCTTCGACAGAGTTAAATATTTTGCTTTATCATTATATCAGCCAATAAAAACTAAATTTACAACCTCTCCACTCAGCATATAACCCAAAACAAGCACCGAAACACATACTTGCTCGGGAGTGGGAATAGTGTACTGAGGATTCACTTTTAGGTTCTTACAGATATAGCATCGCTCATCACCTCGAGAAACATTGAATTCGCCTTCTTAGATGAAAATTTATTTAAGTTTTTGCCCGAACACCAACAACAGGATAAAAGAGAGGCCCCAGTTCCAGTTCAGATGACTTATCTGTAGTAAATTAGAAATGTGTATTACAAATATTTAATAAGCTAGTGTAAAACAGTGCAACTTTGTCTACCAAAAAGTACTTTATGGTAGAGTTGGGCTGCATATACTATTGTATCGTAGGTTAATTTTTGTAGTGGTAGCTTAGTTCGCCACATACTCAATGTTTAATTTGGCCCAAATGCAATTTTCCTTTACACACTTGTAGTTTAATAAATTTTAAACTTAGATAAACTGGTCTCGCCTGTATGGTTCTCCAACATGCATTCTTCAGAGAGTTCAAAGGGTGCACGACCACAAAAACACCCGAAAAAACAGGACTCCTGTGTACGTGGCCGAACTTTACACCCGTTTCAATACTCCCCATCAATCACCCAACAGATCAGAAAGATCACTGCCATTCTACGACCCTCCCCATCCATAAATATTCTATTTCCAATCCCAGAGGGACAAGCAGTACGTCCCCCCTTTACTCTAACCATTCATATATGCAGAGTCGAAAAACATTTCACCTATTTCAGGGAAACCCGTAGATCTTGTGCTCCTGGTACCACTCATTTACATTTCATAGAAATTTTGATACATTCAATCACTCGCATGCCTTATGCTATCTTGCCATTCAATTATTCTCTTGATATTTTACCTTATGCCGTTTCAAAGTTTTTTGTTCAATATATCATATAATATCAGGTATTCAACAGCGAAGTCACGTTAAATTTTTGAATAGTGCAGATTAAATATTTCTTCATATTTCTTGATTTCTGTTGTTTTAAGACTTTAGAGTTCAGAGTGGTATTCGAATTTCCCGAATGAAAAACAGTGAAATTGAAATACAAACATGAGAACACATACAATAAAGGGAATTGTAGTGCTTGACAATAGTTCCTTTATTGATAAAGGAAAGAGAACACAAAACGTAACAAGGTGTCTGTTATGTAAAAAGTTAAGTAGAATAATAAACATGAGAATATTCTCAGAAGAATCTTACAAAGTAGGATCGGCCTTAGGGTAATCGTTCCTACTCCCTCTGATCTTCTCTATTCCTATCACTCACAAAGACAATCCCTCAAAGCGTCACGTGGTCACATCTCTCTTTGACCAGGTGAGGTCCTGTACTTCTTTTTTCCCATCAAAGGAGGGGTTGGGTGAAAAGCAGATTATTGCTCTATGAATAATAAATTATGTAAGGGTTCGGGGTGAATTTATTAATTAAAAATGGTTATGAACTAGACATATCTGAAACATTTAAGGTAATTAACGATAAAAAGGAATTCAGACTACCGTTAACCAATTATTTATACGTTGAAATGATTTGTCTTCCAAGGTTTATGTTTTAAAGTTTCTGCTGGTTATGTAAAGATAAATTACGATAAAAGTTATCTACCAGTCTCTTTTCAAGGAGAAAGTTGGTCCGTGTTACAAGCTACGACAATCTGGCAATCGTGAGAGCAGAGTGGCCAAATATAGCACTTGCGCCATATTACCTAATCAACACATTCAGAGACAGTCACCCAGTACATACATGGGTTCTCAGTTTGTTTCAACAATCGTTAAAATTACTATAATGCTAAATAAACATTTCATTTGAAAAAAATTTCAGATTTGTTTACGTTTTTTCTACTTATGGGTTAAACAAAACTTTGGTTTATATAGATTCATCTAACTCCAGTATTTATTTTTGTAATATCAGGAACCTTTTGAGCTGTCCTGTCCTCTTAACCCTTCCCTCTGAATACGTTCCTGAGATTGAACAAGTGGTTTCAAGTAGATTTTACTATTACCAATTGCTGATCCGTGCAAGTAACAAATCACTAAACGGAAATAAAAAAAAGTTCGATATTTTCTGTGACTTTTGAGAACAGCCAAAATAGTACTTCATGAAAGGATCATCCCTGTGAGGAATACATCACGTATACTGGACCGAGGACTAGTGCAAAAAATGGAGTTACCATAACAGCGAGACGCTGTTATTTATATGAATTAGTGATGCCACGATGTGTGTGTGAATTGTGTATACAAGAAATAATTGAAAGAAAATAGAAAGAGTTTCAGGTTTTAAAAGATGACTAGATATTTTGGTGGCAGACGATATTTTCCCCTATTTTTCATTTAAGTTTTGATATTTTGTTTTGTAATTTTGGTAATGGCATCATAGAACTTTCTAAGAGTTTCTTGTAACCAATAATAAAACATTATCCGATGTTTACTATTTTATATGACGTTGATTACTATTTATTGATTATTCTTTTCCACTTCTGTTATGCTTTGCAGCGTATCTCTTCTCTACAAACAAACCTTTAAATTTTCTTTCGACTTTTTAATGATTTCTACGCGACATTTATTTGTGGATGCCACCCTGTAGGCACTCTAGTTTTCAATACACTCGAACAGCGCTGTATGGAATAACAGGGCGACCACGCTCACACATGCTGAGCGACCTTCAGAGAGGCACAATGTTTGAGCAACAGTTGAAATATTTTAATTGCGAAAGATAACAAAACAATGTGTGGGATTATCTGACCTTGAGCCAGTGTCCAAATGTGCCTGAAAAAAGCGTGGTACCAGTAAAGGTCGTCGCGATGGAAATTACTCGGAGCAAATTGAAGGAGGGTCCAACTTTCCTTGTAAGTCTGGAGAAAGAATAGATCATATCAGCATGTTAACTCTCTGAGAAATGACACTGAACAATGGAAACTAACTGTTGTGCTAGTAAATTGTTAAACTGGAGTGAAATAAAAAAAGAGTAAGCGATTATGCGAGTGCTGTAACATTTAATTCTCATCCGGAGAAAGAAAGAATGGCTCGAGAAATAAGTAACAATTTCTCTTGTATTATTTAAAATGTTTCAAGTTATTTGCGTTTCTAAAAGTTTAGTCAACTGAAAAACACTCTAATTTACCGATTAATTTTGAAAAGATCTTAAAACTAGTTTTTCACCCACTTAAATGCATATCGGTTACACATTATTACAATAAACCTGTTCTCCCTAAAACATTCCGTCAGTCAATTTAATGAGCTGCACTATTTCCAAGTTGCGCTAGTAAAAATGTTGTTTTAAAATAGAAATTTAAATAATAGTTTAATTTAAAAAGTATATAAAATTATAAATTGTATTTTTTCACTCATATTATACAGGATATTTCCGTACTTCTTGTACAAACTTTAAAGGGAGGTAGGGAACACACAAAATTAAACCTTATTCACAAAGGGATGCATATTCGCAAACGACACCTAAATTTTTTTTGTAAGACGCTCTTCGCGGCAGCGATGCAGTGTGATTTTAGACACTTTCTTACGGGAAACATGTATAAGATCAGGAATGCTGAGGTGACTGGCATGCATCTAGCACTGGGACAGCAAACGAAAACAGACGAGTCACATTGAAATTGTGTCGTGAACAGTACCCCCTGACAGATGGGTGTAGAATCAATAAACCTTTGCGCTCTTACAGCAGACTTGCTTTTTCAACATTCCATGGAATAATCCAGACTTGGTAATAGGAACATTCCATTAAATGTTGTAAAAAGTACTGTCCTTAATTAAGCTAGAAAATTAAAGGATAAAATTAAGAGCTGATGAAAATATTGTTCACATGCTTTCTGTCTTTAATTTTTGCACCTTAGCAAGACCGGGTGGTGCTTCGATCATAATCCTTCCTCAATGCCTTCCCTCAAAGTTTGCAGGAAGTTTTCAAACACCCTGTGTATACCGGGTGTTTCAAAACTATTTATCAGTATTATTATACATAATATTCTACCCTGCTACTACTGAGAGATTATTACGAATGATAAAGGTAGTTAAGTAGTTGAATTTATGTTGCATTGGAACAACACAACGGGTTACTGGCGGTCCGGGATCAATCCCGAAGGGAAGGATCGAAGACAACACCTCGTAATTTTGAACCACTGAGTCACTTATAGGGATATGCTTCGGATTCAAAACCTATACGTAAGAGATGAGTCATGACATGTGGAATACTGAAGTATCCTTTGATTTGGAGACTCTTGTCCTCTGGGGATGATTCCATGAAGTGGGAGAACCATATTATCCTCGTCCTCGTCCCTATACCATTTTATGAGCAATGACTCTTGAATGATGGTTTCAGGTGATTTGACGTTCTTTTGATATTTACTTTCACTGCGTGTTCTTTGCCGTTAGCTGAATACACAATGCAGCAAGTTTGGTTCTGTGGTAAAGCATGAGATTCTCACAAAAAGGTTTGTTGGTTCATTTCCCTGCGTACAGACTCATGCAGATGGATTATTCTGGGAAAATGTGGTTTGTCGCTCTGTGGACCTATTTTGCTGCACGATCGTAAAATTTGTATCCAAATCCTTTTGCTAGATTGATATTTGCCTCCAAATGATTTCCATGGAAAATGCACCTAAGCTATTATAATGCTGTAGCCACCTCGTACAAATAAAGAATGTACCTACAGCTAAACTGCAGTTTCTTCTTATTTATGTATTTTTCCCCTTGTATTTTACTAGAAAATTTTATAAAAAAATGGTAAATTTAAATAAAATACACAATATAAAATTTGGTTTATAATATTTTTATTATATCTCAACAGATCGGCTTTTTTAGATACAATCACAAGGCCCGTGCCTGCTTTGTTTTAATATGACATAAAATTCCATTTTCAATGCGTTTGGTTAATTTTCGTTTCAGACACACTGTTCCAAAAATTCGAAACATCCCGAAGCTAGCGTTCGAACGAAATGAAACTCATCTTGTGTAATGTGTACATGAAGAGGTAAAGAAATTATCACAATATCTAATCTAGAGGACTTTTTAATTACTGTAGAACTACATCAGAAATGGTAGAAGTTAATAAGTTTTAAATCCCCTCTGGTGATGATACATGACGATATGCGGCGTGGCATGGAGCCAAAATCCTATCCTGTGGAAAATTATGCCAAACATTCTGCAGCTGCTGTTTCAGATCTCTTGCAATTGATGGCCTAGCATATCCCAGACTCAATGGAAGACTGCTCTCTGGCTAAGGAATGGTACTTAAACCCCACGGAGGGAACCCTTGGGAGAGGCGAGTTGTGTTTTACCGCGAGTTATCATACTGGTAAATAACCTCTTCGACACGTGACATGAAAGGCAAAACAACAGATTGTAGGATCTTCTGGCTAATTTGATAGACGTAATATCTTTATCGGTTCATGATATCACACATGCTTAGTTTCATTCCGAACGAACACCGACTTCAGAGTGTTTCGATTTTTGTGACGCAGAGTACTATCCGAGCTTAGGTGAATTGTCTGAACTGTATAGGTAAGGCAACTGATGTTGACATTCATTGCATCGGTTGATGTAATCATATAACAGCAATTTTTTTGACATTGGAGAAGTCTGATTATTATGGTCGGAACAACAAAAAGAGAAAGTAAATAAGAATCCAACGAAGATTTGCGGTTTTAAATGGTGGTAGGCTATTCTTTGCTTCCAAAGAAAAGTAATCCAAAGCGGAAAAAACCCACATAATTCTATTATAGATGTTGTGGTTAACCACTTTCTTCCCCACATTTCCTGTACTAAGACCAGAACAAGTTTAAATTCCCTAATAGCTTTTTCAACCATGCAAAACTAATACCAGCCGCCACTCTCTCCGAAGTATAATGAGCAGGTCAGACCAACCTGAGGGCACACAGGCTGTATTTTGCGGCGGGGCACATTAGTTTTTGCTGCCGACCAAGTTGGTTACTAGATGTTCCAGATGCGTTTCCCAGATTCCACCAGGAATTATAAATTATAGGGATATTTCGGAGATCAATTCAATCCCAATACTATACTGTTTCTATCGTTTTGTGTACAAATATGTGTTAATCGTTAACGGCAGTTCGCGAAATTGTACATTTCTAGCCAGATTTTTGACGTGAATGCGTCTTTGAAATCGGAACAGTACTGGGGGCATGAAAAGTTGAGCGTTACAAAAAGTGTTACAACTGTTTTGTCTTATGATTTCAGAATTAGGAGAAACATCCAGAAGATAAATATAGCGTTGTGTAGACAAGAAATGTCTACCTGAGATCACTTTCGGACTGAGTGCGCAGGCGCACTAAGCGTGGAGAGAGGGTTCACAATATGTTGAAATTCTATGGTGCTAGGAGAGTATAACTTTAGATTGCGTGGAGTAAGGACTGTGTAAGTAGTGGCATTCGAAAGCTTCAGAACTACGCTACAATTAATGCTGGAAAACAACAATTAATAACAAACTGCTCTTTAATCGTTTAAATTCAAATTTATAAAGAGTATGATCAATAATTTTTAATTTATAACGTATACAAATTATATTTTCCTTTAAATTTATTGCTCGATTTTAGTATGCAATTAATTTTGATGAAACCGTTATTTTACGTGTTAAATGGGGTGAAATTGAATACAAGTTTTTCGAGTAGCAAACCAATTTAATGAAATTTTAATTATTGATTTCCGTTGTTTCTAAAATATCTTTAACTGTAATGCCTTGTATTATTGGTAATTTAAAGATAGACGTAACAATGTGCATGTTTACAAAAATAGTTTCTTCAAAGAGTGTTTTGAGAATAAAGTCACACAAGCAGTTGATTTACTTACTTGAGTTGGCAAATATTATAATTCGTTTGACGACTTTCTAAAGTGAGTTAAATATGCATAAAGCAACGATTGTGGCGTGGCTATTTATATTCCCTTGGATTTGGGGAATGTTTGAGTTGATTATCATCGGAAATGCAGCTTACATTCTACCGCTGATTGCTTATTTGATGATGGTAATGGCTTTCGATGGTGATGAGGGGAAAATGTTGGAAACCGTTAAAAAAAGGAAATTTTGAGGTAAAAGTGAAAGAAAGAAAAGTTATCAAATTCACTGACACAGATTCAGTCAAAGGTGTTTTAGAAACAAACTACGATGATGGATATGGAATCAGATCGTCTCAGATTTTATACGAGAGGATCGAAATAGAACCTCCGACCACAAAAGTACTTGCAATGGCAAAAGATGGAAAATCTGATGAAGATATTGTGGGAATAATGCAAATAATCCAATGAAAGCAAGTGAAGGTGTTGAGACAATAGACGTATCTATTCAAGGTGTGAGTGGAAACAGTGAATTAAAGTCTTCAAAGGCAGAAATAACCCAAGTGAATGTAATGACAAAGGTAATGATTTCGCTTGTGGAGATTCAATGAATACCTTTATGGAGTCAGATGAAAGTGTCAAGATTATGAACATCTCTAAAGGGCAAGGTAAAGATGATAGTTTGGATTGTGAAGATTCACTAGATGCTTTTGTGGAACCAAATCATAGTGTCAAGAAAGGGAACTCTTTCAAAGTTGATAGTTTTTCAATTGGATTGCAGCTAAATGCAGCTGTGAAAACATATATTAAAGATGCGAGAAATATTCAGCCAAGAAAGAGCATACCTGTGTTTAAACGTAGCCAGGAAAAAGGCCTAGAAGCATTAGACTTGAACATGTCTGGGTCACAAAGGGAGACGAATCCATGCCTGATTTGACTTACTTCATGAACAACAGCTATTTTTACATTCTACATCGTTTCAATTGGAGTTACATGAAGAAAAAGCTTCAATACAAACCTAGTTTAGATTCATTGACGAAGGAAACGAAGATAAAGAGATGTATTCTATGACCGCTAAAGCAGTTCGCCATGATGATCTTGACAGTTGCTCGATGATCCTGTCCAATGCAGAGAATTCAACCTCTCCATCAGCTAAAGGAAAAGATACATCTTGAAAGGAAAGAAATTGTTCCAAAGATTCAAGAAAAACTATTAAAAAAGAAAACCCTCAGATTTTTACACCCTTAGACTTTATTGTTATTTTATTCACTTTTTGATGGATTATTTACTTCGTGTTCATTAGAATTTTCAACAAATTATGTTAAAATGACATTCTACATTACACTATTTTAAATTTCGATATTATCTTTCTCTCTACATCTTAAAATTTATTAAAAAGAAGCATAACTTATTTGTTCAAACCTTTTGGGCTTTTATTTCATTTACGTATCTTATGCACCGTTGAAAAATAATCATTTTTAAGTGTAGTTACTGGTATACCATTAACCAACGAAATTAATGTTTAGAACGCGAGGTAACTATGTGCCAGGGCTCTTACACAACTTTTACACTTTTAATTTAACTATAATTACATGGTTAACTTGATCATACTTGTTTATACTACAAAGTGTATCCTTCCGCTACAAAAAAATATTCTGGTGCATACATGAAGAGTCGAGTGTTACACAAAATCGTTACAACTGTCTTGTCTTTTAATTTCAGAACTAAAAGAAACATCCATAAAATAAATATAACGTCGTGTAGACAAAGGATGTATGTACTGTTTGTAACAACTTTTGCTTGACCGTTTCAATGTAAAAGTTTTTTATTGATACTCCATCAACTGAGTTTAATCTGTCCGAAATTTCTCTGAAACGTCAGAAATCGTAATAAAATTCCATTTTAGGTCTGGTAACCCTAGTTCCACCAAAATCTACTAATAGTATAGTAGAAATAAAATAAAATTTATAGAAGCTACTGTATCAAATAACATTTACTTCTATAGACTTTAAAACTACCCAACCCGAAGAATATATAAATCAGAACTAAACACATTTAATTTTAAAACTTATTCGTACCACTACCTAGGTACAAGCAAGTTTAAGTGTATTAGTGATCTCGATTTATTGATTTCAACATCCCTTTAGTACCATGAAATTTTTTTCTTATGAATATCTTATACTGCCAATGTTTATATACAACTCCATTTATAATATAGCTAGCAGATCCACACGTAGCATATGCCGCTAAACATTCTTAATTTCTTATATCTATTGATGGCAAAATGTCGTTACTCACATTTCAGATCTCATTTCAGTCCATTTATAATGAACATAGCATCAATATTCACATAAATGAATTTTATACCTCTAAATTAAATACAATTATCTAAAAATCTGTCTTTTGTTTACTTTAACTGGTATAAATTCTTATTTCTAATAAAATACACGACGAAAATACACACTTCAGTCAAGTTATCACTATTAGATTCGGTGAACGTCTTCAATTTCATCCCATCCCTTGCTCAAAGGCGATTCGGCATTTTTTGACCCTGAACCTATTTTGGCTCATATTTTCCTTTCTGTGTTGATTTCTTTCTTCCAGACGTCTTCCTTCTCATTCCTTTCTGTAAACAGACTGATGAAGAATTCAATTAGAATGGCAAGTTCTTCCGTACAGTTTTAACATTAAATAGCTTCATTGCTCAAATCAAGCATATTTAAATTAAGCGGTATGAATCCCGTAACGGTTGATTTTATATTATTTATATCAGTTGTTTCTATTCGACAATAAATGAAACGCCTATTTCTGCTCCACGTACGGTAATGAAAGATAGAATTGATAAGGAATATAAATTGCAAGTTAAATAAAAAGAATAATATTTGAAATAATTCTAAACTTATAACGTTTCAGATCCCATTGCAGCCAGTTCAATTTTCCCTGCTTTAGTGCGTAATACAAGGTTAGGTTTGTCTCCCTACTATCATTTGTTGATTATGAGAGTCGATTTGACGGTGTAATATGTAAGGAATATTATTAAAAACATTAACGAAGAATACGGATTTGTGGATTGATGACATAAAAGAATGCAAATCGAAATACCACCGAAACCTAAAAACTGAGTTTAGGATACCTAAAAAAGATTTCCTACTATTTAGATGCTGTTTCTGTAACAAGTTTTGTGGACTCGCTGGTGACTTCTTTAGGATTTTCGAAATTTAAAGTATTCCGCATACATGCAGTTCACACTGAAATCAAGAAAATAATAAAAGTCTAAATAATAAAGCAGTATAGTTATATCCTGACTGCTTATTCCATTTAATTATAACTCTATTTAAGGGAACCCTGAGTTTAGTGCCATTCCCATTGTTACACTCGTTAACCTCTTAGAAATTTACAAGCATATATCCGTTCTGCAACCTGTCGTCTTTCTTCCCTGCATGACTTCTAATCAGTTTTGACTTTCTTGACCAATAGAATATTTCCTCGGATTACTTCAACCAATACAAGCTGCACTACTTGGAGATTGGGCGCTCAGAAGGTGAACATGAATAATGCTTGATGTTATACTTTCAGAATCTATTTATCATATAAGCACACTTTATTTTTTACCATATATTCAGTGGATAGTTGTCGATATTTTAAACTGCCACTTTGTTAACATTGTTTTCTGATAATAAAACTAAAATATCTGATACACTAGCAATTTTTTTTGAAAAACCGTCTTAAATTAAGGAAAATTGCATAATTATATATTTAATTATATTTTTAAAGTCCTGAGATTAGCATAAAAATTTTGAGTTTATCTTTAATAATTTTTTGAAACGGGGTACGGTTATGTGGAAAAACAATTGCTTTTGAGACATCTTACTTTAAGTGTTCTTGTCAAATGCACCATATAAGGTTCTACCATCTAAGCAGGATGTTTAAAATACTAAAACAAATTCTTTCCGAAAATTTATAAAAACGAACGAAATATTAAAAAAATATTTCCGAACGCTTCTAAGAAAAGAGTAATACATCATTTTAAAGATAAAAAACTACTTAATTAAAAAGAAAAAAAATCTCAAAATTAATGATTACATCATCCGGGTTATTTTGTTTCCCGAATTATCTAGATTAAAAAACTGTTTTTGCATTTTAGGAAGGAAACTTACTCTTTTGAATAGAAACAAATAATTGCTGTACAAGTACGCCTTGTAAGTTTTATAAGGTAGCGGAATAATAATGGAATGAATTTCCCACTTCCTATGAAAGATGTCCCAAGTCGAGATTTATCAACATTTCTCATTTAATGTGATTCACGGAAATTTCTTTTACTGCTTCGGTGAATTTCAATTTGTGCACGCTTGATGATTTTTCCACATAATATAAAACTATGTTCTACTTCGCGAAATAATTACCTAAAGGTCAAAGCAATCCTCTGTCTCGTCAGAAGATTCACCGCGATATCCTTGCACGGACAGTTTCAATGTCATCTTTCACAGTTGTGAAAGGAATCATCCTTGGCATACGCCCCTTCATGAAAATCTGTCTATCTGGTGGTTTTTTCGAAATCATCTCGCTAATCAAAGCCTTCTATGGAAAAAGGATATGCTGGTGTCTGAAAAATAGGAGCAGGCGAAAACTAATTTGCATACGTCATAATGAATGCGTGATGTCATTCGATGTTTTGACAAAAAGGAGACAAGCTTGTCATTTAAATATTTCATCTTTTTGAATCTTTTAATTGAAAATTACCGAAGCGATCCAATAGGGAAATAAAGAATATTGCATGCAGTGTTTATGTTTCGTTTCAACTACCAACTTTTCCTCTTAATGATAGTTTTATTGACAACCATATGCAATCACCGATAACGTCGTGTATGTTATATTTTAAGAGATTTTCATGCCTGTCACTGCCGTAGATGATACGTAGTTTCAATGGATTCTGACGAACAGCTACAGAAATACAGAAAAAAGAGGTGTAATGTTCCCAAATTCTCATTTTGGGGACATTACCCCTATAGGTCAGAACATTAGAATGTAGCTGAATAAAAGCAGGAATTAAGAATATTTTAACGTTTTGAAAGTAAAAAGAAATAGGTTTAACATTCTGAAGGGTTCACACGCATTGATACGTTTTGTAATCTGCAGCATTTCCTGTATGACTTCTAACCAGTTTGAATCTTTTTGTCCAATAGAACCTTTCCTAGAATTCCTCAAACCAATCAATGTGGTTATTTAGTCATTATGTGTGTGTTGGGAGGGAAAAGTAATACACCACCTGGGAAATATCGTGACGCTCAAAGGCTTGACATTCCCGATCGAATACTAAGTTAACGAAGGGTTAAACTTATTAGTGTTGGGGAGGGGAGCTCGGATTTTGTTGATTTTGCATATTTAGTTTTTTGGCAAGACCAAAGAGTGATTCGGGAGAATTGAAATGTATTTTATTAGAAACTATGTTGATCTAAGCTTACTAAGGACTTTGTGCCGACTTTTCATACATGTGATTTTTATTCAAAATGGCATTTTTTTTCAGGTTTTCAGTCAATTTAATAACGCATTTGTTTTGCTATTTTTGTGGCACCATTTTGCATATTTTGGTATTTTCCAGGAAAAGACCAGTTTTGGATGAAGTTCTCTAAAACCCTATTTTCACCTGACAGGGATAAACTTTCAACTTTCAAATTTCAGAAGATTGAATAAAGTGGCGTATTTTATTTAAACCATGCTCCTATTTTTTCAGTAAAAGTGAAAAAGAGTTTTTCAATATTGAAAACTGTTTGGTGGATCATAGAAAATCATTTCTTTTGAAAATCTTATCATAGTTTTTGTTTCGATGCACAATTATATATTGATGAAAGACGAATGTGAAAGCTAAAAATAGCCGTTAAAATTTGTTTAGTCAAATTCAAACTTTCAAATTTCATAGGAATTGTCGAAAAGTATGCAAAGTTGTCTTTTTCTCGTTTCCTGTACTAAGTCTACATTTCTTTAACAAAATCGACTCAGTTTGGAAGAGAAATTAACAAAAAGTTTTTTTGACGGTATTTTTTGTCGTATAGAGAATGTTTAAATTCTTTTCTTTTGTTATTGCAGGAGCCTCCTCTTTTAAAAAGATGTATCGAAAAAATGTAATAATTTAGATTATTTTTGTTAGTTTTTAGGGAATTTTTTGGTAGTATTTGGGATCATAAATGCATTTTATTGGGCACTTTCTAGCAATTCTTAGTTTACCAAAATTCTTGTCCTACTAATTATCTATCCCAATGCCTCCTATACTAGTCTAATTACCGTTTAATAAAATTTATAATATTATAAAATATGAACAGGGGCGCACTCAGGATTTTATTCTGGGAGGGGCTTCCTAAGTATCGTAAGCTCTTTCTTTTAGAGGAACTGATTGAATAATTGAAATTATTTATTAAAACAAATACTGTGTGTTAGTGTTATAATAATTAGTACTTTAATAATCTTCATTAATTAATTATTCACAAAATTTATATAACTTATTGTAATTAATTTCATTAATCAATAAACATTTTTTTAATGTGTAAAAATACTTTCGCAATGTATTCATTTTGAATTTAATTTTTAGAAAACGCTTCAAATTAGGAAAGTACAGAAGATTATATAATATAATATTCTATACAAAAAGATATTAAATATAATAGACATACTTTTAAATACCAATGCCAATCACATTTTTATTAAAAATGTGGCAAACAAAATACAGTTCTATTGTATATCGAGGTGCATGAAAAAAATGCATTTCCTTTAAGCAGTTCTTCACTATTCAACCAGTCTTTTTATGGTTTTTTGGTTGGGTGTGGGGTGACGATGCATAGAATAAGGATAAAGTTGCTTTTTTAAGGTCTGGGGCTTTCCCCCGTGGTTGATCTCAAGAAATAAGGAATTGCTTTTTTCAGGTCTGGGTGGTTTAAGCCCCCATGTTAGCCTATGAATTCAAACAAAGGATAGATTTACTTTTCCGGGGTAAGAGGGGGCACAAGCCCCTTTAGGCGCGCCCATGAATTATAAAGGGCATATTTGCTTTTTCCGATCTAGAGGGCTTAAGCTCTCTACCCTAAAGATGATTCCATGAATCAAAAAGGTTATAGTTGCTATTTTCGTGTCTAGGGTGATTAAGCCCCCCTCCATCGTAGATGTCCCATGAGTTAAAAGTGACATATGTTTCTCATATCTAGGGGCTTAAGTTCCCATACTCCTCCGGAATGCGCCCATGAATTAAAAAAGAATATATTTTCTTAATTCGGACTAAGAGCTTAAATGCCTGTAGCTTTCCCTCAGATGCACCATGGATAAAAAAAGGATATACAGTAAAACCTCAAAAGTCGTCACTCAAGGAAAAGAAGATTTGGCGACTAAAATAGAATGGCGACTTAAGAAGTGTACCCACAGAATGCACTCAATAGACTCATTATTGTAACGATCATATAAATTTTTAATTTATCACTGTATTCATAACCTCGTACCTTGTAAATTGAAAGCCTTGAACACATTTAAAATTTCTAACTGCTTCTAAGACTTCGAGAACTTGTGTTTTATTAGGTGGCGAAAAAATTTCCTAATTTTCACTTTCATCGCTTGCACTTTCAAGCTTTCCTTCTAAAAATTCCATAGTTAAATCTTTTATGGTTGCTTGAAAACATACTGCAATGTAGTTATCAATATGTATATAGTCATTTATGTCCTGAATAATACATCCACTTTTATTACGTTTTTAAATAAATTCAATAAAGCACTAGGGTTAGAATTTTCATTTCCAGGTTCATTTAGTTTGCCATCAGACGCAATCTTTGAATGTTTTAAAACCTTTCAGAGGACTAGGATGACTTTGACTTGATCCTTTGACGAGTTATCCGGGCTAGCATTTGAATTCGAGTAAACAAGGTTTTAATTATATTATCTTCTATGAGATTAAGGAAGATGGGACTGAAGGAAATTGACGACTTATCGAAGCTTTACTGCATTTGCTTTTATAGATCTAGGAGGTCCATAGGCCCCGAAGGTGCGCCCAATGAATTAAAAAAGTACACTGATGTCCAGAAGTTAAGCATAATTCGTAAAATGCGACAAAATCGGAGTAAATATGGATACAATGGTTCAAATCACTTATGAAGAATTGTGGGACGAAAGTAAAACATTGTGCATATGCAAAACAGTCCAGTCGACGTCATGCTCAAAGCACCGGCGCACGTGGGAACGAGTATTAAACGGCCTCAAGCGGCATGGCCAGTTTAGACAGAAATTTTGCAATTGCTGTGGTATGGAGCGTTGTTAACAATCAATAAGGACGAAAGATGTCACAAAGATGCCAACGAGACATGTGAAGGGACGAATTATTGTGGAAGAGCTTTCAAACCTCTGGAGATGTTACTCGACTACCAGGTCGACCAAAGGTAACAACCTCTCGGCAAGACCGATATTTGGCGATAACTGCGCGACGTCAGAGAAACCGTTCTGCTAGACCTGTCAGGGTTCAGCCCTGACAGCCACCACAGGAGTCATAGCTTCGAGACAAACTGTTTACAGGAGACTCAGACACGTTGGTCTCTTTGCCAGTCGACCGGCTGTTTGCATCCCCTGACGTGTGCACAGAAACGCTCGCGTTTACAGTCGAGTTTGGAACACCGGCAGCGGAGTCGACAACAGTGGGACAATGTCATGTTCAGTGACGAGTCCAGATTTAGTCTGCAAACCGATTCTCGTCGTACCACGATCTGGAGAGAACGTGGAACGCGTTTTCACCCATGAAACATCACGGAAAGACATCGTTTTCCTTCAGGGGAGTCATAGTCTGGGCAGGCATCATGCTGGACGCAGCACAGACCTCCACATCTTTGACACGGGTCTGTAACCGGCCAAAGATACAAAGACGAAGACCTTGAACCTACCGTTCGCCTGTTTCGAGGTGCTGTCGGTCCTGGTTTCGGACTCATTGGTGATAACGTGCCTCCTCACCGTGCAGCCCTGGTCGACGCCTTCCTTCAAAGTGAAGATATCCACCGCATCAGTGGCCTACCACTGGGGGCCAAAACTGTTCTCCGTGAGGCTTCGAACTCTTTGAGCACACAACTCATCCATACCCTCATCGAAAGTATGGGAAATCGTTGTGCAGCATGCGTGGCTACCAGAGGTTCCCACGCACAGTATTAAACTTCAGCATCGCATTGTTTTAATCATTTTGTTTCACTAAATTTGACACTCGTATTGTGAACCTTTTTCTTTCACTCCTTTTCTTTGGATAATAAAAGTCATTATTATCCTTGTTTTGCATTGTTTTCTTCTTCTATAATCCTATTACACCCGCATGACGCGTTTCCTTCCATTCTAATGTAGATTTTCTGAAATATTCACATAAACAGCAATTCTACTTAACTTTTGGACATGATTGTATATATTGTCGGCTTAGAGCAGAAACTCATTAACTGACATTTTCGAAGATATTAAATGTTTATTTTCATGATGATGAAAAATACATTGTACTATTGAAATATGTTTAAAAGACACATAATACAATCAAAATGTTTATAGTTTTTATTTTTTGACCTAAAAACTAATAATTAGCTTTCAAACAGCTGTACAGTGAAATATTATCTTTGTCAGTTTGCTCTAAGCCGACTAAGGGGCTTAGTCCTCTCTCGTAGATGCGCCCATGAATTAAAAATTATATATTTGCTTTTTTCTAGGGTGTGAGGGTATCAAACACCCATAGCCTTTCCTGCAGGTGAGCACATTGATTAAAAAGAGTATATTTGCTTTCTTCAAGTTTAAGCCCCATAGCCCCTGTAGGTGCGCACATGAATTAAGAAAGATATATTTGCTATTTTCGGGTGAATGGGGCTTAAGCCCCCTACCTTGAAGTAACACCTGTGAATTAAAAAGGATATATTTGCTATTTTAGGGTGTCTGGATCTTAAGCCCCTCACCTTGGGGTTTACGCCCCAAGACATATTTGCTTCATCGCGTCTGCGAACTATTATTACAAGCCGTATGGCCAAATGCATTTTTTCGGCGAACTTCAGATTAGAGTTGTGTTATGGAAAATGAAGTTATACGTTGTTCCTCTTTTCCTGTACAAAGTTTCAAAGTCACTTTCACAGAAAGAATTCATTTAAAAATATTAATTCCCAGGAAGAGTGCAAGTATTTTAGCTTAACCCACATCTAATCGGAATTTTCCGCGTCCTTCAAACTTGAGAAGACTCTTCAAGAAACTCTCTTGAACGCTCACCCTTCACCAACAGATGTCGCTCCCGCAGCTCTTACCTGGGCAACCGAGCGAACACGACTGTTTTGGGCGAACTTTTCTCACTTCATATCCAAATAGGGAAAATAGTTGCACTGAAGGCTACGAGGCGGCATTTTCGAGGTGAAACTGTAAGCGTGTGGTCGCTAAGGTGTGCTTTGCTTCAAGGGGATAACTGTTGACTGTTCTGGGATCGACAGCGTGTGATTCACCTTTTTGTTTATACGGGTAAAAAAGAAAGCAAAACTAAAGAGCTATGGAACCGTTCGTTTCTTTTGAGCTGGTAAAAATAGGTGAGTTTCTGTTAAATTGTATATCTAATTAAGGCAACTTTTAACGTGTTCAGTGACTGGAGTGATAAATAAGATTATCTCGTATTGACTTTATTGCTGAAATTGTGTGTGCATTGCTCTTGATTGATTACTTAAATTGCTTTTTCCTCTTCTTGAAAAACAAGCTTTTCAAAACAATTCCACAAAGTAAAAAAAGCAAACACAGTATCTCCTTTGCAGTTTTTAATAAAATAGACTTTCTTGATTTTGCTTAATGATGCATTTTTTCGAAAAATCTACTGAAAATATAATCTAAAAAAGTTAAATTTTTGTGAAATATTTTAAAGAGGAGGCTCCTGAAATAACAAAAACGAATCTAAACATTCTTTATTCGACAAAAATACTGTTGAAAATGTAATTTGTTGTATGGCGCCTCGATATATTGCACATTCATCTACATCGCCTTTCAACTGCCTCCCGATGAATTTTTGATTTGCGTACAGCAAATGAAATCTCAAATCTGCTTCTTTAGAATTGGGCCTTTTAAAGGTCACTTGCTTCAAACAGTTTTCTATAACTGTAGTGATAAAAAAGGTTTGGGGTTCCTCAAAGGGGCCTCGAAGTGGGGCCCTTGAGAAGGTTGGTTGTTTTGGGGGTTTATGTCACAAGGGCCATATTTGGCCAAGCCTCATGAGAAGGTTTTTTGTTTTCAAAATATTCTACCGTATTGTTTTAAAATGTGTAACCATCTAAGTTGGGTTTAAATCGCTTTTACATAATTTTAAATAAGAACGCGGAATTTAATATTTTATTCATTCATTTCTGTAATAAACAAGTTTTCTCAACAACCGTCGTTATTTCGCTTCCCTCGCTTTTCTATTGCCTTTAGAATTGCGATATATCGAGGGATAACTGTACTTTACATTTGAGTATTTAATTAATTTGCCAGTCATTAAGATTGTTCCTTCATGATATGTCATTTTCATCTTAACCCGGCCGATCCATCGGTCTAGTGGTCAGGATATTGGCTTCTGGATTGAGGGGTTCCTGGTTCAAATTCGGGGTAAGGCATGGATATTTGTTCGTCTGGAATAAATAAAACCATTGGTACGCTATGGTTCTCAATCCTCCCTTCTAGTAAAATAATGAGTATTACTCAATTGGTCATACATTCGAAAAATTCGATACTTTATAACCCACTGAAAGGTACTGCCCAAAAAGATTTTCAGAAAATACTTGATGTATGATGGTATATTACCTGATATGAATGGTATTTTACTCATAACGAATTTTGTAATTTTAATTTTCGTAAGGCTCTCATAAGGATACCATGCATCTCATTGCTCATTTAAAGCACTCCTTAACATCAGAATATCAGATGGGAGAATATTTATGTCTTATTTTTAATGTAAGTAAATATTTTAACCCTTAAAAGGGTTAGGAAATGAAAAAATTTTCTGAAATACAATTATTCAAATTTTTCTACTGTTCATTGTATTTGTAATAATACAATGCTTTTCCGGGGGTATGAAATATTAAACATTAGAAGACATTTGCATTAATTTAAACACTACAGAAATTTTTTTGTTATTTAGTAAGGCGATTTGTATTGCCCGTATGTCAGTGATCTTCAAAGTTTCAACATATTTGGAATTATATATTTTTTATTTCTTTGGAACCCTAGTACAGAATTCACCGCAATAATTCCATTTTTTAATTCCAAGGTCAATACTTTCATAATGAAAATTTAGACATTTACGAAATGAATTTATTGATCAAAATTGATAATTTATAACTGCTTATATATTTGTATTGTTATTAATTTTTAAGTAATGCAGTAATATAATTTACAATGTAAATTATAAATCCAATTGCACCGATGAATACTTTTTGTACAATTCAGATTCAGTATGAAGTACAGTTTTGCAATCACCATTAACTTTAGGGTTGTCCATGATGAATCATTTCATTTAAAATATTTGTAATTCTCTTATTTTTATCATTGTAACTGCCAACGCGGATGTAGCGTAGATCTGTAAAATCAGGCTGCACTATGGATAGTTGTGGAACCCTGTAAGGAATCCGGGAATTCCACGGAACACAGGTTGGAATATAAGTGATATAAGGAATCAATAAAAGGAAAGAGTATAAAATAGCTAGAAAAACTAATCTTGAGTTTTTCTAGAGATTGGTTTAAATTCAAAATTAGTAAGAGGATTATCTTAAGTTGTTGCAGTTGAGTGAACATCGAACTTACGCTTTGATAAATAATTTATTTCGTTCCTAAAAGTTTCCCATTTTAAAACAAAAGTTTATAAATATAAATAATTCTATTTTTTAAACATTAAATTTCACAAGTTTTATATTGCACAATAATCAAGTAAATACAAGTCTTTAAAGAAATAATCTACAAAATCCAACAAGTTGAACAATATTTTAGACTATTATATACCAATGCAATTATGTTCAGAATATTTTGTATATGATCTATTAATTATAACTTTAAACTAAATAAATACTTCACTTACAAGCAAATTGCTTGTCATTACTGTGGAAACATTCGTAAAATTCATACGCTATGTTGGGGCTACCCAAGTTTAAAAAAATTATGTTCCGTTGGTTTACTTACTAAAGACAAATATAATTATAGCACCTGGAATCACGTTGAAATGGAATATAGACTTAGTATATGCAGCATAATTTTACGTAATCATGAACTATCCTATTAATTATTGAAAACAAAAAAAATTCTATTTTTTAAAAATAATCTTTCATAATTTACTTTCACATAATGAATGAGATATACGATTCCATACGGATATTTAATAACATACATGCGAGTTTTTAATCATGTGGAAAACAATTTATTTATTTTTAACTAAAAAGTATCCTATTTTGATGCTTCGTTTTCATATTTCGCCTTATAGTTTGTTAATTGAGTAGGTATACTAATTACGTATTTGTATCTTCATTCCGTTTACTTTCATGTAATATAAGTTAAAAATTAAAAAAAAACCCTGACTATTGACAAGAAATTAATCAAGCTGAATAATGCAGATAAATAATCGTTTGCTGTGATGTGTATTTAATTTAATCTCTTTGAGTTGCTTTCGACTTGTGGCAACTATATTAATTTGAAATAAGAATGTTAAAAATATTCTGTTAGTAAACGAGTATTATCAGGAATGGTGTAGATTATGTATGAAGTTCCGTTCAATAAATGTTTTTAATTCTTAATACCTATATCCTTCAATTCATTTTCCTTCGATGTCTACGATAAACAAACATAAGGTAGATGTTCTGAAACCTTCCAGAACGGTATTTCGGAACTGTTTGTCCAAAGTAACGCATTAAAATTTCCATGTGGTGTACTTACGCAATACGGACAATAGGCACGCTTCATTTTCCAAGATTCTGTTTTTTCAAATTCATTCTCTTTTCCTCTTTCCGTATGTTTACTTGCCCCATTAACTCACCGGTGAACAAGTCCGTGAACCATGCAGCACGGTCATTCAGTGATTTAAGTCACCGGAACGAAATGACCATTAGTGTGCATTTGAAACAGTTTGAGGCTTGTATTTAAATGTGATCACAACGGATTAGAACGTGTAATTTTCGCTTCGAAACAGGTAGTCAGGAGAAAACGCGTTCGAGAGCTTTTATAACTATTTCTAAGGCAATCTAATAACTTGGTTCTTTGATACATGAGTTCATTACTTAAGCACGTTCGGGTATTTATGCGAACCTATTGCAAAAGTGAGAAATCTTCGACATTTGGCCACTTTTGAAAAATCACATGGTATGAATGAATCATTTGGCATCGGTGAGTACTCAAGTTCACATGAGTTCTCGAAAAGTTGTTTTATTACTTCTCTTGATCCATTTCTTTGATGCATGAGTTTATTACTGAAGTACGTTCGAGTATTTATACAAATCTATCACCGAGGATAGAAATCTTTTGCATTTTGGCTACTATTCAAAAATGTGCTTAGTATGAAGGTATTATATTAGCAGTCACTTGAGTTTTGTCCGAAATTTATTTTATTATTTCCCTCTGCAATTGTTGCTCAATTGTTGGTTGTTGGACAATTGAACTGTTGTTAACATTGGTTGCGAATTAAATTATTTTCAAATCTTAATTATTCACATTTGTTACATAGCTATGTTGATTAAATGATAATATCACCAAATATTACATTTTAATTAACTTAAAAATGGAACTAGATAGTTTCAAAACAAGTTTAAAGTTATAAATTCATCATAGCGATGAAATTTATTGCAATATAAATTTGAGGTATTCCTTCATTTATTTGCTTTTAATAAATTACGCATGTTGGGAAGCATACATGTATCAGAACAATTGCAAATTTACAATAATACACGTATATAAAAGTTGAAATGTACCCATACTGGAATATGAGAAAGTTAAAAGACTTCAAATTCAAAATTCTCTACCATTTTGATATTTATTTGATTATAATAAATGCGCTTGATTTAATAAAAAGTGTATAGTTTAAGCTTATATAAATTTTTCTCATTTCTATCATACTATTTAAGAACGCTGAGATAGAAATGCCTTTTCTTTAAATGCTTTTCTAGATAAAACTAAACACACATATTTGAATCAAAGCAAAATAGAATAACTCTTGATCATGTTTTCTCATAACACCCAAGTCTCTCTTTAAAACCTATTAGTAATTTATCTTTAGCATTTCTTGTAAATAAACTTTATTGGAATTATATATATCGGCACATTCTGAGTTAGATTAAATTACATTGCATTTAATCTGGATCTAATTAAATAAGTTACTGATAAATTTGATCTACCCTTGACTCTAAAAAATCCTTTTATTCATATATCAAAAATGATAATCTTAAGAAACCTTTTATCATATTCTCTAACATGCTGAATGTGTCTCAGGCAATAAAAATTGTTCATATAAAACACACAGAATAGTTAAAAGTATTACGCAGAGATAGATAGCATTATAATTTGCCCCAATGAAAACTTATTTAAACACAAATTCATAATATAATGTCTGACATGTCTTTTATTCATACTGCTCACAACCGCTGTTTTGAACCCTTGAAGAGAGAAAATTGGTGTCTAAAATATTAGTAAAAATTATCTAAAAAAGACTTTTTTCATAAAAAGACATTTTTGCTGTAAAAAAGTCATATTTTTTACAGCAAAAATATTTTTATTTATTTCTTTATCCATACTCCAGTTGGATGACAGCGAAATAAGATCGAAAATAGAAGAGATGCAACAGACAAATAAAAAACAGTGCAATTATACAACAAAACTACATCACATCAACACAAAAAAGTGACATAGAACAAAAATGACGGACGATCGAAACATAACTACAGAGAAAGAAGTCAAAAATCAGTTTTCAAATGTCAGTTTTAAAAATACTAAGATGTATTAAATTGTCAAAGAAAATATCAAGGGTTAGGGTAAACTCTTGATTGTTTGGACAATTGAACTGTTGTTTAGTTTTTCAAATAATTTTTGAGGGAAAAAGTTTCCTGAAAAAGAATTTTATTACGGGTATTTTAAGAGGGTACACGAATACTTATCTCATTGAGCAATCATATTAAATAATAATTAATTGGTATTAGTGTTGATTTAAAATATCAGGAGATAAAATATAAAGAAGGTAACGGGTTTCCTGTTTGGAAAACAATGATGGGAATAAAATGGAAAATGTTCAAATATGCCATTAAAAAGGGCGTCCACGGATTCCACGATGATAACCTAGAATATTTCGTTCATTAGAAGTAAAAATTTCCGAAAGCTGCTTGAATAAAATTATATATGTTTATGGAACAAACAAAGGGGTTCTCCACGAAATGTGAACACATTCCATATCTATTTCATTCTCAATCTTAAGAGAGAATGGAACAAGGATTGCCCAACCTTGATATGCACAATCAGACTGTCGCAACAATCAAGGCATATAACCCGAAGAAGATATGATAACCATAGACACCGGAAAAACCCCTCACGAACACGTAATTTGAATCGAATTCAATTTCTCAATGCATTCTCACTGCTCGTGTAAAAGACAACTCGCGTGACGTTGAAAGAGAATGAGAAATGAAGAGCGATTCTCGAATACAAAGAAGGGAAAGGGCTATAAAAATCGTCGACTGTGTGGGCAGGCTCATAGCCCATGGTTTGTCGTTCTTTGCGAACGCCCTTATTTGAAAATGGCATTCTTTTGATGAGACTCAGCTCTCTGTTATAGTTGGAATGAGGAGTAATTTTATTCATAACTTTGATCTTCGTTCTTAAGGTGGTCTAGTAAAGACGACGGAAACTCGTTATTTTACTATGACTGCGGTTAACGGGTTTTGCTAATTTAAGATAACAGTTACTAATTATTAATTTCAACAGTTTTGTTATAGCCCATAGCCCGTCGTTTCTTTCGAACGCTCTTATTTCATGATGGAATTCTTTTGACGAGACCCAGCTCTTCGTAATAGTTGGAATGAAGAATAATTTTATTCATAACTTTTTATCTTCGTTCTTAAGATGGTTCAGTAGAGATGATCGAAACTCTTATTTTACGATGACTGTGTTAATGGTTTTTGCAAATTTACGATAATAGTTATTTATATTAATAGTTAATTTAAACAGTTGTTTTGTTGTCAGTTAGTCTCATAGTCCACGGTCTCTCGTTTCTTTCGAATGCCCTTACTTGAAAATAGTATTCTTTTGATAGGATTCAGCTCTCTGTTATAGTTGAAGTAAAGAATAATTTTATTTTCTTCGTTCTTAATGCATTTTAGTACAGACGGGCGAAATTCGTTATTTTAAGGTGACTGTGTTAATGGTTTTTCCTAATTTGCGATAATAGTTACTATTAATTGTTAAGCTTTGTTATAAGTTAGTTTCATAGCCCATAATCTGTCGTTTTTTCGATCGTCCTTATTTGAAAATGACATTCTTTTAATGAGACTCAATTGTCTGGTAATAATAGAAATGACGAATAATTTTATTCATAATAGTAGTTAGCAACTACATTTAATGGCTGCTATTATATGTTATAAATTGACATTAACAGTTATTTTAAACTGTTGTTAACTGTTTAAAGTAACCAATAAGTGATTTAAAATGTTTAGAAACCCAAATTCTTATTTTTGTCAAATATTTTAAATAAATGTCAAGTTTTTTTAATTTAAAATTTAATTCGATTTAAATTGCTTCACTTCTATTTTCAAAACATTCATCAAGCAATTTTCGATAACATTTGCTAGCTGTTATTTTGCAAAACATTGTTATTTAAACTGCTATAGAAATAACAGCCCATTTCTGTGTTAGATTTATATCCAAAAACGAATACAAATAGTCTTTTAAATGATAATTATGTGGGAAAGAATGGATGGAATTTATACCTATGGGACTCAGAGAAAAGTTTGTGTTTGATTTGATTTCGAGGTATTTGCTTAATTGTAGTAGAAAATAAACCTTCTTTTTTGGAGAAAATTATGGATGAATTTTTCAAGAACATATTCAGTGTTTTAGAAAAACAAACTTGGAAAGGAATGTTAAAAAAAGTCCATTAAAGGGTTCACAAATTACCTTGCTTGTCCTGTATTATGGGTGAATCTGATTGTTAGTAAAGTTATTCTCATTGTGAAATTGATATATTAGGTAACCCATATATCAATTTCAATCCCATGTGGTAATATATTACCCCAGGTAAGTTTACACAGTTATACTTTTACCTTTTTTAAAGTTGGATAATCATATTCGCTAAAGGGGATAAAATGATTAAATAAACTTACTGTATATATATATATATATATATATATATATAACACTTTTAACTAATTTTCTACCCTCGGTAATTTTAGAAGCTCCTTCAGGTATTTTTGGAAAGCGCGTGTTCATAATCGTGTTCGCCAGTCACCAATTTTGCAAGACGTGTGAAAAACAGTGCAACTATGTCTACGAAAAAATACTTTATTGTGGAGATAGGTTACACTGATATATGTACACTTTTTTTCGTCAATTTTTACAGTGGTGGCTGAGTACCACAGAGAAAACAAATAACATTAGTAATTGTACTAATTAGTAGTTAACAGTATTAATTAGTAATAATTAAAATTTTCCTAATGTTCTTAGCTATAAGCTATTTATATCAGGACTTGGAATGATATGAATCGCCCATAAGCTGTACTACTGGTAATGAACTGAAAAATGAATTTGTATTTACAAGTCCTAATGGCAAAAAATCAATTGCCAATCAAATTCTTTTAAATTTATTTTAATAAGATTTTAATTAAAATTAAAATTTATTTCATCGTTCTACAACGTATTTTCTACATTTTAATAGCAATGAAAATTGACACCTACCACAAAAAATGATCTTGTGATCTTTGTAACTATTGTTGCCCTTGAGTAAACTAACTGCTTATTGTATTTTGAAATTTAAATAATTATTACGGGTGTGTGAATATTTTAGAATCAGTTTGCATTTCTTAACTTTTGACTTACTAGCTACATAATTTTACTGAATCTTAATTACTTTTAAAGAATATCATTTCCGTTCCAACCTAAAGAAAAAGATTTTTTTGAAAGAATTATGTCTACTCAAAACAATCTCAGCTCTGCCAGAAACAAAAAAAAGATAATTAGCATTTTCAACTGGCTTTGAGAAAAGAATTGAAGTCACTCATCCACTGTCCTTTGTTTGCAGAGCAGGAAAAAATGACGAGTTCAGAAATCATTAAAGTTTGTCATATGAGAATGTTTGTGTACACATTTTTATTCGTGCTCTAATTTCAGACTTGAGGCTAAACCAGTGAACCCTCTCACTAATTAAAACTCCCTTCGATCCAACAATCCAGAACCAGTAGAAATCATCCATGGTAGATTGATGTTGGGACAGAAAATATTTCTACACATTCCACCCACGCCGAACAAGAAACATTTGTTGCTAACGCTTGCTATAATAACTACACCTGACCCAATTTCCCTTTTTTCGCCACTCAACCCAGAAGAGAAAGTTCAACTCAATTCCTTTTCTACAAGAACTTTGCCTTCGTTCTTCAAGTATTAGAGAATTTCTTTCTTGTATACAAATGTTGCTCATACACATTAAGTGCAGGTTGGAGACATCGCATTTGGTTGGTCAAGTCCTTGATCATTTCTTCTGTTCGTTCTGGCGTGTTGAATTAGATTTTTCGGCTCAGTTCGGATTGTTCGTAGTGTTACTAGGGTCAATAGGTTAGAATAAGAAAATGTTTTCGAGTTGTGATTGGAGTTTTCTTTGTTTTTTTTTCTTGGTAGAATATTCGTGCTGATATGCGATGATGTATGGGGAAAGCGTGAGTGGGAATCTGCCTTGGTAACCTTCTTTCAATGTATGGAAAGTTTTTCGTTGAGATATTTTTGAAATGCATAACTAGATTTATGCATCTAGATTGACAGGTAAAATTTTTAGCGATGAGAGAAAGCGAAACAAGTCACTGAACTATCTGTAATGAGTTTTAAACTGCCATATCTATTTAAAGAATAACAAAACTTTTCATTTGGGTTTTAATATTTGCTATCTCTTGAGCGTGCAAGTGCTATTTATATTGAGTCCCTTATAACGATGTTTTTAGTTTCCGAAATTTAGCAATTATTACTATCTGTTGTAAACTTGATTATCCGATTTTTGTGAACATTTCCTTTAATGTAAATATAGACTGGGTTGACCTGGAGGATATGCGATGTTACCACTAGGTTAACATTTATTTTCATAAAAATAGTCAAATAACGGTGGGTATAGATTGGTCTTCTAACTATTTATCTTTTTATTATTAACATCATCTTTAAGCCTTAACGTCCACAAAAATCGGTAGGTAGGTAAGTAGTTAATTAACGTCGCTCTGGAGCAACACAACAGGCTATCGGCGACTGTCTGGGATCAATCCTCAAGGGAAAGATACGACCACAAAAATCGGATAATCAAGTTTATAATAAATTAGATTATCAATTTTTGCGAGTATTTCCTTTAATGTAAATATAGACTGGAGTGAGGATATGAGATGTTACCAATGTTTCATTTTATTTTCACAAAGATACACTCAAGTAATTAATGGTAGGATTTATCCATTAACAATATTTTTTATCTTTTTCGTTGGCAACATCGTTCTTACAGCAGGGGCTTAGAAAAATACTCTTTGCGATGAATTTTACATCGCCAATAATCTTATGGGAGTGTACTTACACGTCCATAACCGGCTCTCTCTCTCTCTCTGTTCACGAACTTTAACTTTCTAGAATTAGAATATTGGAAACTGGAGGGAAAATAAGATTGCTTGAATTAGATTAGGGTTTCAAAAAATCATCATCTACCTTTTTTTATAGTTTTGTATCACGTACCTTTTATTAAAGATGATGCTTTGAATTCGCTTAAATAATATTTAATCTTGAAATTTTGCTTGTGCATTCACTTTTTATGTTTTAAAGAGAAAAGACGTTGAATATTGCGAATATGAATGTGCAATGCTGAAAGAATTTTAATATGAAGCGCTTTTTTTAAGACTTCAGTTATGTTAACCTAGAGATTTTAGAAAATAAAGCGCAACACTTTATTACACTAAATTGTACTTTCTACTATGAATTCTACCATATTCATCTTTACCCACAGGAGATATTGCTTTGTGAATTACGCCTAAATAGTTATGATTTGGAAGTTCGTCAATAAATGTAAAACGTCCTTGAGGATATATAGCTTTTAAAATATTGTTAAGATATATATGTATTAAAAACGAACATAGCTTATAAAATATTTTTTATATTTCTTTCTTAAGAACTTAATATATGCACGTTGAAAAATTCTATCATGAATATAAAACTTTATAGCTTGAAATTTTGTAAAGTTTAGAACCCATATTAGATAGATATATTCCCATCAGGAAACTTCTTACCAAGCTACACTGAGTCATTAAATGATTTCAACTCCACAGAGAGAGATAAAAAACAGCTAGTCATTATTAAAACAAATTTTACGAAGATAACTTTGTTTCGTCTTAAATATATTGAATGTTACTTACCTAATATTTATCTTTGATCGCACGTTTTCAATTAGAGCGATTGTTATCTGAACGGCCATCGATGCGTAAAACCAGAGCAACTTGTTTGTGATATTTTACAAACCTGTTTGTTATGAATGGTCAATCGGTTTTTATTTTCGTGTCGAATATTAATTGCACACAGTTGTTACTTATCACTTACTAGCGTTGTAATATATTCTTTACACACGATTTGGTGTTGGGATTAAAATACCAAACAATGTGACACAAGAATAGTATTAGGATACAGTGACATTAAGGTCTGCAGTTTTTATCTTTGATCACACACATGGATAGGTTCTTGATAAGTCAAATTCTACGAAGAGATTGAAAAATATCTATAAAGTAAGGATAAGTTTTTAAGAAAAAATTAATAAAAATATGACTTTTGTTTCCAATTTCTATTGATTGACATATTGGTTTACATAGAAGGAAGAATTTATGTAGAAATAAGGAATAAAATAATTGGTACAAAATGTTATGCAACAAACTAAAAAAATAGTTACAAAATAAAACCTAACATAATTTAAAACCTATAAAAGAAACAAATAAATGAAACCTAAAATAACAAAACATAAATGGGACCTAAAATAATTAAAAACGAAATATCGGTTACACAATATTGTAACTAGTTTTAATTGGTTATACAAATTTAAAATGTACTATATAACTCGTATTTTAATAGAAAACAATATAGAATCTAAATTAAAAGCTTAAAACTTTCAACATCATAAAGTTTAGGATTTGAGCTTTACTGTTTGGAGCACGATCAGTGGGGTTGATTGCATTTGATATTTTTACGAGATTCTGTTACTTTTAGTTCTAGGAAAATATATATATGTACAAAGATACATCCATGATTTTCTAAGATCATATTGTACTCATTTAGCTAATTTTAACTTATGAAAAGCTCGTGGAAATAAAACTCTAGTTAAATTAAAGAATTAGAATACTTTATGGGAAGGTTTACTTTATGATCTAAAAACTATTTAATTCATGATGATGTATAATTCCTTATAAAATTTCCACGGAAACCAACTTCTTCACTTTTAACGTCCTCTTTAACTGCATATCATCCACTTGTTTAGAGCTTTTCGATATTTTTTAAGTTTAAACCTACACTGCTGGCCACCCAAATTGCAACACCAAGAAAGACAAGAGATATCACAACAAAATTTATTTTGTAGATAACATGTTGACCAAGTATCAAATGATTAAATTTATAGACTTCTGTGAAGTGTGGTTCCTGCCAAAATCAGTAGCCAGAGTAGCCGCCATTGTTGGAGATCACCGCTGCCACACGCCTCGGCATTGATTCAAAGAGACTTTGGATGTGTTCTTGGGGTACAGCAGACCAAGCAGCTTCCACACGTTGCCAAAGTTGATCTGGTGTGGCAGCTGGGGATGTATTCTGGGTCAATCGTTGAGCAACCATGGACCACATGTTTTCTATCGGCGAAAGATCCGGAGAGCGAGCTGGCCAGGGAAGCAGTTCAATCTGGCAATTGACGAAGAACCCTTGGACAATGCGTGCCACGTGTTGTCGCGCATTATCCTGTTGAAATATGGCTGTGGGCAAGCCCTGAAGGTAACGAAGGACAACTGGCTCCAACACCTCGGAGATGTAGCGCTGGCTGTTTAAAGTACCGGCAATGCGTACTAGAGGAGTGCGAGAGTGATATCCAATACCGCCCCATACCATAATACCCGGTGCAGGACCAGTGTGGCGGTGCATAACGCAGCTGTTCAGCATCCTCTCTCCACGGTGTCTCCAGACTAGAATCCGACCATCGTGGTGTTGCAGACAGAAGCGTGACTCGTCAGTAAAGACAATTTCATTCCATTCTGCCGTCCACATCCTTCTTTCATCGCACCATTGGCGGCGGAAACGTCTGTGGTTCTGCGTCAAGGGTAGACGAAGCAATGGACGTCTTGCGGACAGACCACTCTGCTGTAAACGGCGTCGAATGGTACGCGCAGACACTGGATGATGCGGTACAGACTGAATGTGCTGTGCTATGGTTCGTGATGTGGCTGAGCGATCCGTCACTGCCATACGCACCATATGCCTGTCATCACGTGAAGTGGTGCACTGAGGTGGATGCGATCGAACACGTCGGTCCGTCGTACCCTCCTGCATCCAACGATCACATATCCGCATTACAGTTGTTTGGTTTCGTCCAACACGACTACCGATTTCCCTGAAAGATAATCCACAATCTCGGTAGGCCACTATCCTTCCTCTGTCGAACTCGGATACTTGATCAAAAGATGATCGCTGTTTTCTACGAGGCATAATTGATCGATTTTTGAAAAAACCACAAGAAAAACACAATTGCCGTACTTGAAATCGTCGAAATCTCCAAGCCTTAAATAGCGCTTTGAAGTGGCGCCACAGGCGCGCGTGATGTGCGTCTGCGCTGAAATTCTAATCATTTGCACATCTCAACTCCGCTAATGCATGTTGTAAATTTCATATTATTTGCATGCTTCCTTCAGCGTGTTGCATTTACGGTGGCCAGTAGTGTATTTTAGCGTTCGCTCACATTTTTTATTCTGCCCTGATTTCTATCTTTCAGCTTTCTCATTCCTATTCTAATCAGACTGCTAAAGATTTCATCAGGCCGGCGAGCTCTTCCGTGCAACTTAGCAATATTATACAACTTCATAGCTAAAATCAAGCATTGTTTAAGAAATGGCGGCAAAATTGGCGAATGAATCCCGTAGCGGTTGATTCAATATTGTCTATATCCGTTTGTTGCCATTCGCCAATATAAACAAGGATTGATTTTCGTGCCACGTACGCTAATAAAATAAATTCAGAGATCCTTTCAAATATAAAAAAAATAGTCCTTTGTGAAGGCTTCAGTGAGTTAAATTTATTTACATCTCGAACGTAAAACCAGCCTTTGCATTACTGATATATTCGTTAGAAAATTAAGAGCATAAATTTTTATAGTGCTGTGCGTTTTGAAAATATTACGTTTCACTTGTACAACTCCCCAACATAAATAACGGTCACCTATGCATGATCAGATAACCATCACTGTGAAGCATTTTTTATCAACATTAATTTGCTCTACACTTATGATAGACGAATGAGAAACGAACACTTAATTGCATTTCCAGCAATTTTATGCATTTCATCCCAAATGAAGAATATTTAAAAGCGGCAAAATTGGAGAATGAATCTCGTGGCGGTTGATTCAATATTTATATCCGATTGTTGCCATTCGCTAATATACAAACAATAGCGATTTCCATGCCACGTACGCTAATAAAATAAATTACAGATTCGTTCAAATGTAAAAAAATAATCCTTCCTTTGTGAACTACCAGCTGCGGTGAATTTAATTTATTTACGCTCCCAGATTAGGGTCCGCCTTTTAATTACTGATCTGTTCGTTAGAAAATTAAGAGCGTATATATTGATAGTGCTAGGCGTCTTGAAAATATTATATTTCACAGGGGCAACTCCCCCACATAAATAACTATAACAGATAACTCGATAAATGGTCAGGTAACCGTTGACTGCAGAGCGTTTCTCCCGACACCTTGTTTGTGTATAATTGTATTTTATATTTTTTGCTGTCCCTATGCAAACTTTAAAAAAGTTTTCTCCTTCTTGGGCGTGCCATCGAACGTGAAAGTGGAAGCATTTCTTCCAGTTCTTGCTTGAACCAGATCTCATCAGACCCGAGACCTCCTATCTCATAACGTTAGAAAACAGCAAGGTATGTGTGGGCGTATGATACGAATTACCAAAGGTAGGTAGGCCGACTGTGGGGCGGCGGCAGGTAGGCCGATTCACGTGATTCGAACTCGATAAGCCGGTTCTCGGAAACTGGAAACCACTTCTTTCTAAAAGCATCTCTCTCTGGTTTCTGACGTAACGTAGCAGACACCTCTTTCTTCTGTCTTTATTCAGATTATGCCCATCTGAGGGAGTTTCTGTGAGGTGCCGAGTTCAGTCGATCGAGCGATAAAAAAGGAACGTGGTGTTGTCAAACAAGATGCGTTCGATCGCGTTGGGGAGACATGGGTGTCTGGTCGAATTTTTTTTACAACCTATTGTCGTCTGATGGGGTGGTTTGGAACGGGATTCAGATATTCCAGTTACAGTTTGAAGTTGCATGATGTTGTATTTCCAATATCCAAACTTTTTGTTTCTCCAATGCCGCCTTATGGTATGGTAGGTACTTTTAATTAACATCACGCTAGAGCAACCCAACGGGCTATTGGCGACGGTCCGGGATCAAACCCGAAGGGAAAGATCCAAAGACAGCATCACGTAATTTTGAACCACGGTCAGATGACGAGGTCACACAGCTGGCACCCCATTCTCCAAACATCCACACCACACCAATGTGAGAACATTTGAGGCCACGACAAATTTAACGTGCACCAGCCCCCTTTGTACACGATGGTCTTGGGTTAGATTCGAACTCGCAACCCTCCTGTTTCTAATACGTTACTCTTCCAACCGGGCTACCGCGCCCCCGCCGCCTTATGAACATACATTCTATCAAGCATTGCATTCCGTTAGTGAGAATGTGGCAGTCTCAGTGTTATCCCTGGGCACCATGGGAGATGCTTCCTCATCGCACCCATCGGGTGGGGAGATACATGCCTTCCTGGAGAATTTTGGGAAGATGGTCCACATTTATGTGTCGTCTTGAAGAAACCAGGAAACTTCAAGCAGCCAACCCGACTTGGACACATACGAGATCGAACCAGTAATCGAGTACTTATCTGCCGGTTTCTTAACCCTGCTGGTGGTTTACCTCAGAACCGCCGTAACGCCGTCCAAAACCGCCGTAAAGTGGCCAGTCTCTGGCACTAAAACCTTTTCCAAACTGCCACCAGTTCTGGCCAAGGGACATGTTTTTAATTGCTTGGATCTTAATTCTCCCTTGGACGAGATATCTCGTCGAAACACTTGGAGGGTTAAGAGCAACGCCTTTGGCCACTCGGTCACTATTGAGGCATGATTTATCTAAACTAGCAATTTGAAGTGGAGTTCAACAAGTCAAAAATTATAGCGACGGCTGCATGAAGGTTTGCATATTTGAATGAAAACTGGAGAAAGGAAAGAAACAAACTGCAAGTTTAAAAAAGAGGGCTAAGCTTGATAACAAGCGCTAAAAACTTACGAATGAAAAGCTCTTAGATATTATAACGTGTATAAATATATCGGGCTGAAATTTAAATTACCAATTAGAGTTATGTTACTGTTCGTAAATATATTTTGCAGTTTGTTAGTTTTATGTGTGTCAAATTAGATTGAAAAGCACAAAGGCTTCAATCAGCGCCCTCCTTCCCATCTGCACTCCTGGCTCCAGTATCATCCTAAATGATGGGCTCATCGTGAAATTAAAATATGTATCCAAAGTACCCATGTTTAACTTACACAACATAAATTTATCTCATTTGCTTTACAATTCTTATACACTTTTGTTATTATAAACAGTTGACAAGATTTAGAACTTTTTGGAATTAGGAATCAGATTGATACTAGAATACAAAATCTTTTCACATTTCCTGGGGTCCCTTTTATACCATGACCCTTCCTCTTTGTGGGGTTGCTGGATCCAACAGGACAGTCGACTCAACAACCGACTATTTGTTGCACCACAAGAGCTAAACGTGATCCTCTCATAACATCTCATAATTTTGACCAAAAAATTACTACTTGGTCTTTAAACAGCGGTAAAATAAAAAAAAATTATCAGTAAAAGCTTCAGTTATAATCCACCGATGTAGAGAACTAATTGAAAATAGTATGTTACGAATTTAAATACATACGATAATTTAATAAAAATTTTAATTATACCACGGGACCTCCTTACCCTGTGAGGGTAAGGAGGTCCCGTTAGCATATATCCCGAAGCATATATCCGTTCTGCAACCTCCAGTCTTTCTTGCATGACTTCAAACCCCAGTTTTGACTTCTTTACCAATACAATCTCTTATGGGAATATTTCAACTAATAGATGTGGATATTTAGTCATTAAATGTGGTGTGGGGAAAAATCAATGCTACACCACTGGGAAATCTAGTCACTCAGAAGATTAAATCTTGGAGGCTTGAACAACTGTCCTCTAGATAGTTGCCCATGAGTTAAGACAGTGCTGTTTATACAGTACCTGAAGTTTCTATATACATTACCTGCTATACATTTAAAGCAATCGAAAGCTTATGATCGTTGCCAATTCCACTCACGATTCTATCATAAACCAGTGGGCGTTTGAGAGCCTGGAAGTTACTCTCGATTTCGATACTAGGATCGTCTTTACTGCACTCTTTCGAAATTACATTCAATGATGACTTAGGAGAGCAAAAAACACGTTCTTTAATGTTACGGTCGAAAGGTACCGGTTTTCAACGGAGCAATGAATTTGTCAACTTAAACACATAAACGCTCGGATGTTTCGAAATGTTGGGAAATGGAAGGTACAGTTTTGGAAATGGCAGTTTAATGGAATCATACCATCTGAAATATGACTTACATGACTCGTCGTGAACTTTTAACGTTTGGTTTGCAGTGAAAGGTCACGCTTGCCCAAATAATAAGTTATAAAGCATAAAAAGTTGCATAAAGCGAGGATGCTACGGCCTTCGATGCCAGGACCGGACTTGCCCTTTTGTCGCAAACCTGAATTTTGAAGTCCCCTATTCCAGATCTGATCATAAATGAGCAATAGTATAACATTGATAAAACCGGAGATGGCCGAGATTAGATGGAAATCAAAAAAACTTATCTGATGCTTAACTTTGGACAACCTTATAAGTTATCTTCATTCGCCGTTGTTTTCTTTTATTCCAAGACAGTATAGTGCATATAATGTTTGCCCAAATTAATCCTCCAAGTAGTTTCGGCGAAATATCTCCTCCATCAAGATCTGACCAATTTTGCTGAGGACAGTATATCTCGTTATCAAGATTTTGTCGATTTCTTGATGACGACGAGACCAAGATCTGGTCAGTTTTTTTCTAATGACGAGATATCTCGTCCATCAAGATATGGTCCGTTTTGCTTAGTGACGAGATACCTCGTCAAGACAACCACTAAGATGGTTAAAAAGAAGTCCAAAAGTTGCATTTGCGTTCAATCTTATCCACTATATTATCCTATTCATAGTGAAGAGAGGAAGTCAGTATTGAAAGTAGCATTGCGCATGACAAACACCAATCATTATAAGGAACTATTAGAACTTGAAATGGTCGGGCATCCACATTCTCTGGCTTCATGAGAGGACTTGAGGGTTGGCTTCTTGGGGGAAAATCAGGATGTTAAAAATCAGAATGACATCTCTGTCAGATTTATGCACCTCTTTTAAAAAAAATGTAGTTTCGAGAATTTATACTTATGAAATTCCCTTTTCCTTCCCATGTATATGGTTTTTAACAAATCACAAGCACGCACGCACGCACACACTATTCGTAACGCGTTTACTTTCACTGAAAAGCAATAACTTAAGGTAAACACGTTTTTCTTAAAACTTCGTTTTTTTAATGTTCAAGGTACATTTTCTTAGAGATGTTAGCCAGAAAAACTTTCGCAACAGGTTTAACTTGTGCCACGTGTTATAACGAAATGACGATTTAGTTGAATCATTAGAAATATTGTTTAGATAATGCTTTCTGGAAACTCATTCTTCTACTTATTCCTATATAAATGAAACTTTTTAAATAAATTAAAATATTTGTTAAGCTCATCTAATTTGTTTCTATTCCATATCATTAATTGTACGCATCATTATTTCTAACGTGTCTATTTTATGCCAGTGGGAAAATTTACTATAGAATTTAGCATTCTCGATGTACGAACTACCTACTTATTTTACCTGGGAAACGTTAAGTGAAATAAATTTATCAAATTTTACAGTTCCATACAAAAACAAATAAAGCTTCACCAGCGAATTTACAACATATGTGAAGGCGTATGTTTGTACATAGATTTATAATGTGTACTGACAGCTTCTTGTATATGATTACTATATGGCACATGTAAGATTTTTCAAAACTTCTTGTACAAAGTTTAATGAGAGGTAAGAAACACAAAATTAAACCGTATAGACAGAAGGATGTATGTCTGTGAACTGCTACCTGGATTTGCTGGATGGTGTTGTTGATCAGTTTACAGCAATCCATGTATCGACACTGTCAAGTGTGTATTACTATTAGTGGTCACAATTTTGACCACTTACTTTAAAACTGCAAATTTGCAACTACTGTCAAATTGTAAAATTAGGGCCAGTAAAAATGTTGTTCACACATATAATACTTTCTGCCTTTTATTTCTGTATCTTAGTACAACATTCAAAACCTATCCATATGACACTTGCGGACATACATCTCTTTGTAAATGCAGTTTAATTTTGTGTGTCTACTTCGACTTAAACTTTGTGAAGGAAATTTTGAAACTCTATGTGTATATGTGTAGGCCTGTAGAACTTGTTTTCCTCATAATATATCCAAGTATCTTACCATGTCATTTTCATCTCATCAGTCTTAGGTAAAATTGCAACATAACCAATTCAGTTTCATCAAATCTTTAACTATCGAAATTTAAATAACTTATTTAATAGATACCAGCATTTTTTAAATAACTTATTTAATAGATTAATTAAAAAATACGGTCTTTTTTCTTATAGAAGTAAACAATAATAGTTAATAAAAAGAGTACTGCATAGCCACAAGGTGATAATCGAAAATAAAAATTAGCAGATGAACAATTCATTCTAGAGTGAATGCTCTAGGGTGATATATATTGAAATCCGCCCACAGTGTCAACGTCAACCCTGTGTTGTGTTAAAAGGTTGTATTCATAAAAATAGTTTTTTCAGATATTATTTCAAGTATTAGACAAAGGCGTTTCACATTAACTATGGTAAATACCATGGATGTTCATGCAAATGGATTTATTTTTGGCCCAAACAGAAAAATAATTTTGCAGAGTAATGTCATCTTCAATATAAGATGCGCCTCTACCCATCCTTTTTCAATTCTTAACCTCCGATTTTTTTCTCACGGCCTTGTTAGATCTTCAATGAAGCTGCGTTTGATTGACGGCTGTTTTGTGGGACATTTCATCCGCATCAAAGAAAATGACAGGAACTATTTATAGTCTGAAATTTTTCTTTTCTAGCGTTCGGTTTCTTTTTTTTGTCTTCCACATTCGCAAGACTATCGGGGATCCAACAATCACGTAGGTCAAGAAACCAATATATTTCCTCTTTTGAATTGGTACCCAAAATTATTTTTGAACTGTTTTATTGGCATTTTATTTTTCCAGAAACTGAAAAGTAAAGTTATGCTTATTAAATAATCTTGAAATATACATACGCTATCTTTGACTAAGAAAATATCATAGTGGATAGAATAGAATACCTCAATTTAAAGCTTGAGTCCAAGACTTCATAATCCTGCGATTTCACAACAATTTCCACACTGTTAATTGGTATACTATTCCTAATAAGCTTATAAGCACAAGAAAAGAAATAATCGTACATTATTGATTGACACAAAATTGATATTTACCTCGAAACTCTTCCCCATCAAGCCAGACGAAAATTCGATGAGATATCTGTTTATATAAAAAATTTTCCCTTTGTTGTTGAATTTGAAGTCTGGTTTATCATTATGTTCCCTGAAGCCCTTCAATTCCAGGGTGCTATTATAACTTCGCCACCCTAAGAGATTATAGTTTGATCACTCTTTAATAGAAATAATTATTGTAGTACCAAGAGTTATAAAACAAAAACAAACCAGAGATTTCATGTCAGTGGAAATCTATTTTGCTTTAAGATCAAGTTCCGCGAACAGCATTCAAATATGCGACTTGTCTATGTATGTAGTTACTTATTCCTTAAGGTCTAACTAAACAGCTATACTAAGTCAATGAGTTCAAACACGCCTAACACTAAATCAGAACTTCCATAGAGATACTCTCTTGCCATACTAACGCAGGCCAGTTGACTTGGAGAGGCTTGTTTAGTGTTCCATTTTAGGCAAGTTGGAAAAGCCTTGCGTTCCTGAACGAAGGATAGTAATTTGATGTGTCCGCTCTCAAGTCTAGAAAGGGTAGTTTGACATTTCTGTCAACCGTATACTCGAACGAGGCTCTATGGTACCAAATATGTGTTGTCGGGGCTCTTCAAATTTTATTATTTGAGCTCTTTGTAGCGAATAACTCTTGATTTGTGAATGGGCAAGGCGTGTTTAAAGGATCGGCCGTGGTCCCTTTCGCAAGTTTATCTGCAATTTCATTAAATTTTATGTCTACAGGAGATGGAGTCCATTGGATATGGATATCTCTCTGATCGGAGCATGCCTTACTTGTTTAAAATGTCCGTTCTAGTTTTGTCTCTAATTTACTCTCTAACGACTAAGATATTGGACGGAGCTACGACTATCTGAAAGGATTCATATATCTGCATCACAGTCAAGGGGAATAATATAGTTTTATCTATACATATACTATCCATTGTACCAAATGACACTCAACCGTTACATGAACTGCCTGGATGATTTTAATTGTCAAAATATATTCCTCAGCGGGCATTGTTTTTCTTCCTTAATAAGCCCGCGATCCAATTCGGTATCGTCTGTGCAGCGGAGTTAATTGCAGCCGTCCTCAATTCTCTCTTTCCAAAAAACCAGTTATAACACTCCCCAACGATCTATTATGCGGATTATAGCGTCGCTAAGTAGGCTCTGAGTGTACAGGTAGTGGCTGTAAAGTAGCGGGGAATGTCATTAGTCACTTCTCTTCCGTTTAATTAACCGGCTAAACTTTTCAATGAAAGTTCAGTTTGCAACTTCCTTTGGCCTTTTTAGAGGATTGGTGTGAGAGAGAGAGTATGCTACTTGATTCGTCACACATCCGAGTGGTACGTTTTAGGTTTGTTTAACGACTCATGTTTGCATAAAAGATAGCATATCCAGTTGACTAAGGTGCTTTTTGCAAGTTCTTTTGATTGGAAAGTTGAGTTCGTAACTTTCTTTGACCTCTTTTAGACGATTGATGAGAGAGAGGAGTGTGTCACTCTTGATTCATCAGTCTAGTAAAATGTTTTAGATTTGTTTAATGACTCATGTAATCATAAATGATCGCATATCCACTTGAATAAGGTGATTTTTGTGTGCTCTTTTAGTGCAGTTCGCAACTTTCTTTGACCTTTTTAGAGGATTGGTGTGCGAGAGAGAGGTGTGTTACTTGATTCGTCACATATCCGAGTGGTATGTTTTGGGTTTGTTTAACGACTTATTTATACATAAATGATCACATATCCAGTTAATTAAAGTGCTTTTTGCAAGCTTTGTTGCTTCAGAATGCTATACTGTCGTGTTAGTTGAGAAGGCACTATATCTAAATTTAGTCCAATGCTAACGAATGTTAAGTGCTGGGTCTAAAAGCATCCGATGCTTCATAAATTAAGGTTCGCAAATTCCCAACATCTCATTACCGGCAAATTTGCGACTGAAATTCTCAAAACTGGTTTCAGGTCCTAGTTTTTTCGCGAGATTTTTTTAAGAACATTTTTTTAAGCACAAATGATAAAGCAATGAGACGCAATTTGCTGACATGTAAACAATTTCACAAATTTGCTACCCAATTTATTTCCTTAAAAGGTTTCGTGCGAAATAGGGAAGCAATCAATTTTTATTTGCAACAGATGGTAAGAAAAGATGAATGCAAACCAGGGTATCTAAACAATTGGGTAGGGCCACATTTGGATATTGAAGAGCATACATGGGCGTAGCATACCACTACTGGTATACTACGGCATTTGTAACTACTGCCATGGTATAAATTGATCCCAAAAGAATTATCTTAAAAATATTAAATTATAATTAAATATCATAACTAAACCGGTAATGATGTTTCTGTATCATTAATTATCACCAATCTCAATAATAACCGGGAATTCTTTGCCGATTCTTATCATATACCTGCCTATTCATAAAGCTGGAATGCAGAGAGCACATTTGTTCATTGGTTGAGTGACAATCTTTATTACCCAGTGCTCTCTCTCCCGCTGCTAAATATTAAAAAAAAGCAACATAACAATCGCAACACGACCAAACTTGTCGAAACTGCCTTTTCGAGTAGCACACCAGTATAGGTATCGCTTGAATATTTCGTGTTGCTGATTTTTTTATTCCCAAAACAAATTCAGAAGGGCATCTAAGCCTGTGATTCTTAACAATGTAAAAATATTGCAATAAGAAAAACTTTTCATTTAGCTGCATAGAGAGGAAAACGTTCGTGACTTAAGAATTGAGTTTTCTGACTAACGCGTGACTGCTAGATTCTGATGTTTGACATCGACTTTCGGTTGAATTGGTGGAGTATTGTCATAAGTTGAGTTGTTGCTGGTATATTAGATAATTGCTTATTATTTTATCATAATCCCATTTGTAGTAAACACTTATCTCAAGGTTCTCACTATAACTTGAGGTAATCTCACTTTTTGAACTTTTCCTTGAAGCCGATGACTAGGGATAGTAGAACAATTAAGGGTAATTTGAATTTTCAATATTTTTTTACATAATATTGTAAATTTAAAACATCTCTGGAGAACACTATGTTAAAATTACTGAAGTGCATGAAAAGTTTCACATCTCGGTACATCAATAATTGTACATAGATTGTTCTTTGTAAAACTTACGAAATAAATTACATAGAAGCGCTTTAAGCAAATATCCAAACACTGTTTCTGGAAATTGTTCACCAGTGGGGGAATGGCTAAAGACGTCGCTCTTACAAAATTGGTAGACTGAAAGCTCTTGGTGACAAGTTCGAATCTCGTATGTGCCGAATAGCTGCTTGAAGTATCCTTGTTTCTTCAAGAAGACACGTAAATCTGAGCCACCATTAAGACGTGTACCGACACAGTTCACGGTGGGTACAATGTGACAGCTCCTCCTGTGGTACCCAAGGTACTTGAAAAGTTACGGTCCATTCAAGATGACATTGGAAAAAAATGTTTCTGAAATTCAGTTTTGTACCACCAATTGATATGATATGTAG
Organism: Meta bourneti; assembly: GCA_933210815.1. Lineage (NCBI taxonomy): Eukaryota > Metazoa > Arthropoda > Arachnida > Araneae > Tetragnathidae > Meta > Meta bourneti. The sequence goes on from OW119928.1 coordinate 67,878,458, forward strand.
ATATGTAAGAAGATGGTCGAGAATATGCAGAAAAAAATAGTATCCGTAATCATTGCTTTCGTTACCCTGGGTGTATTTCTTTTGTGTCAATAAAAATTTCCTTGTGCGTATGCTCATAACTTGACGCTGTCTTGTTTGACACAGCTTGGCCAAATATCGCCCTTGGGCCTTAAAATTCCAAACTAACCTACCAACCAACCATTGCTTTCATTATAATGAATATTAATTCATTGTAGAATAATAATTTAAGAATAAAAAACTCATTTTATTTTAAGAATACAAAAATGATTTCATACATTAAAATTTTGTTATATACTTGTAGATATAAAACGCTGAAACCTACACTTTCGGGGAAGGGAGATAGGACAACTAAGCCCCTCTCTTGCTATGCCACTGCAAGAGACACTTGCATTATCCCTCCAAGTGGTCTCGACGAGATATCTCGTCCACCGAACAATATTTTGCTAATGACGAGATATCTCGTCATCAAGAAATTGCCGATTTTTTTATGATGACCAGATTAAGATCTGGTCAGTTTTCTTCTAAAGATGAGATACCTCATCCATCAAGATCTGCTAATGGTCTTTCTAATGACGAAATACCTCAACAAGGAGGGTTAATGTGATGAACACCTGAAATAAATATATAACATTCATTTTGTGTGTATTTTATTTGTAGTATGAAATAATTTTGATGACTATTTTTTAGTTACTTATAAAGCAAAATATCAATAGTCGCAAATTGTACTATTAGCCCCAACGTTTTTCCGAGGTAAGTTTAGTTTTCTAAGGCTAAATAATAATTTGTGAATGAAAAACTCAGATTCCATAAGCGAAAGCGATCTGTAAACAACTTCAATTAAACGAACAGTTCCTATTGTTTGGTTTGACCTTCACAAACAGCGGACAGTTACCATTTTGTTGATAACGTTTACGAAAAATATTCGCCTGGCTACCTTTATGAAAGACACTGCACCTCGGGTAGCGTGTCCGTTTTTATTTCTTTCGACAAGCTCGACCTTGCAATGCAAATCGTCCACAATGGACCGGAAATGTCGTTAGCCGGTAGGAGGCGTACTTACTATTAATTTGTCACGTGAGTGTGGCAACAGGCGTTTTGTCCCCGACACACAGCAGCAATTTAAGATTTAGATCTCCGAATGGAACTGCTTTCTGATGAATTTGATGTATTCGCGTTGCAAATTGTGATTGCTTCAACCTTGTGGTATTGAGTTGTAGTTAGTTAATCTTAGACGAAATTTAAGTTTCCCTGAAGTTCAAACATTATCAGATATTTATCACATAACTTACTGTTCAAATTTTTGTTGAGTAAATTATATTAAAACTAGAAGACCCGCGCATAGCATTTCCACCGAAATTTCTACATATTGTTGGCAGTGTCTTTACTCACTTTTCATGCCTTATTTGACCTTTTCAAGTACAGAATATCTAGGTCAACTTGGTGAAGTACCGGCTGAAATTTCTATTCGATTGGAAGGTTAGTAGTAGAAAGTACAAATTACGTGTGAGAGATTTTTTTAGGGATATGATTGTTAGTGATACCATAAGTGGGATTTTCAGTATAAACAAAAACCAGACCGTCTACGAAGATTTTACTATTGCTGTCCACATGGCACTAGCATGATACATGTCGGGGTACCTTAAAATGTAGTTTATCTCAGTTTAGCGACGTTTGGAGTTTAATCTAATTGGATAAAAAACTATCATATATAGATTCGGAATTCATTCTTGGAAACTTTTATTGACGAAGTACTGAAATCGTATTCGAAGAACAAGTCAAGTGACTTCACGTTTGGAATACGCACAGGATACAAGTATAACAACAGGATACAAGTATAACAGGATACAAGTATAGAAACACTACCACCACCAGCATTTAAATGACAGAAAAAGCCTCTTAAAATACAATGAATGAATGAAACAAATGCCAAGCACTTGACTTTACATTATACGCCATCTGGCTTCCAAATATTTCTATACTCTATTACTAAAATTATTAAGTGCAGTGCACTGCCAAAGTGTTGAGCCATCATAGGTTGTTTGCTATTATATAAAATACAGTAAGTTGAGTCAGCAATATTATAATAAAATAAGTGTGCACACAGACAGTCATAAAAAGAAATTCAGCAACTGTAGTCTGGGATGATGTCACTGTAGGAAGAAGGCATTCCCAAGATTTACCCTTGGCAGCATTGACAAGTTTTTCTTGAAATGAAGATTTATAAGTTTTAAGTCCCATAAAAAATACAGATTGTACAACAAACAAACGTTTCTAACTTTCCGAGCCCTCTTAGCCTTCGAATACCTTGGTACCGTCTACCTTTACCTGATTTAATGGAAAGCCCGACACTTCTACTTGAAAGTAAAACCTAAACTTTTGTCATCTACAGGGTGATTTGGAACTCATGGGACAAACTTCGAGGATGTTAGAGCACACTAAAATAATAATTTTTTGTATAGCAATGTATGGACACAAGTGACGCGTTTAGGCGCAAAAACGCAAGACTTATGCAGGAAATGAAACAAAATGTTTATTTACATCATTATTTTACAATTACTGAAAAACGATGATGTTTTATAATAACTGCTCAAAAGTGACCCTACCAACATTAATGCAAGCTTGGCAGCATTAATGTTGGCAGGGTGAAAACTGCCTTTCAACTGCCGGGTTTCAGCAAAGGAACGATGTTCAAGCACTCCAAACCAAACAGTGCACTCTAGCGCTGAAAAAGTCCGCCATCGACGCTGCCAAGCGTTCATTAATGTTGGTGCCACATCATTGTAAATAAGTAATTGTAAAATAATGATTTAAATAATAATTTTGTTTATTTCCTGCGAAATTCTTGTGTTTGTGCCTAGAGCGTCACTTGCGCCCATACATTGCTATACAAAAAATGACTCTTTTAGTGTGCTCTAACAACCCTTGAAGTTCGTCCTATGAGTTCCAAATCACCCTGTATAATCCAATCAACATCATCTAAGGCAAGAAAACAATCGTGAAACTTCTGTACTCGATTGTTTTTTGAAACCCCTTCTTGATCCGAAGCGTCAGTCGGAACTCCTGGTCATGCTGACCTTCTAAGAAGTGCTCCGAGACGTGAAACGATTCTTGGACAGTTCACCTGCTCATTGGAACGGAAAGAAAGTGTTGCCGTATCCGAAAACAATGAATCTAAAAATAATATTTACTCTTAGTTTCGAAGAAGGTAGCACCCTATTGTGTCAGAGCCGTTAATAAAGCTTATGTCATGGCAGTTTAGCGGCGTGGAGGTTATTGCCTGGATGATCTAAGATAACATGCCACACCTTTTAATGGAAGTTTTTTCAATTTGCCTCCTTCCATTTTCATGGTACTCTTCCTGTTTCCTATGGTGAATTGGCACATAGACATTTTGAATGAGTGAAACCGCTCTATCGTGCCAGCATTACCAGCAACCTCTTACAATTCCTGATACTTTAACATCTTATAAAGGTCTTGGATATTTTAAACACATCAGTTTCAGGGCTGGTGCACGTTACATCTGTCGTGGCCTCAAATGTCCTCACGTTGGCGTGGTGTGGAATTTTGGAGAGTGGGGTGCCAGCTCATGTGTTGCCTCGTCATCTGACCGTGATGCAAAATTACGTGGTGTCGTCCTCGGATCTTTCCCTTTGTGATTGATCCCGGACCGTCACCAATAGCCCGTTGTGTTGCTCCAGTGTGACGTTAATTTAAATACCTATCACCAGTTTTATTAAATGTGTTGGATCACACTCTATATTCGTCACTTCTTTACATAACTTTAGCATTTCACTGTTTGCATAATCCATCATCTTTAAGTTTAATTTCATATTGGAGTTTCAACTAAGATGGGGTATCCTCATATTAGTCATTTCTTTTTGAGAAAATCTATTAGCAATCATATTTCATGGGTGACCCACCTGTTTTTGTTCATATAATCTTGAATCATACGCCTTTTATGTCATACAAACCACATCACTTCATATATTTTTAATTAATATGCACATCAGTGCGTTTAAAATATACATTTTACTCTTTCTATGTAGATGAAATATTTTAATATTTTTCCATACTTTTGAAGTGTTTATCTTCTTTTTATGTTTTTTCTCATATTTTTAATGTTGATCTGGTGGTTAATATATTTTAAAATATACTTTTATTGAATCTTATTTTGCCTTGCGTTTGCACCATAAAACTCAATCTAACCAACCTATGGTGAAAATGGACAGTAGTGGCCTGTGGCACCAACTAGGAAAATTATGGGGGGGGGGACTAGCAAAAACCCAGTTGCTTCGTATGTGTGTTTTCTAAACTCTTTATTTTCTTTATAAAGATCATTACCAACTGTATCGGTATTTTTATGATTTTTATGATATGTGTCTCAGTCGCCTACCTGGTAAAGTGATCATAGCGCCTGTCTGTCACGCAGTACAGGGCCTCTATGGCTGAGGGGGGGGGGGGTTGCCCACTGTGCTAGCAATTCACGAGTTGTAGGCGGTGCAGGTTCGATTCCTTCATAGGTGTATTTCTATTTTTTGCGTCAGAAAAACTTTCCTTACGTGTATAAGTCCGTTTATTTGACGCTATTTGATGCAGCTTGGCCAAATATGGCCCTTGCGCTGCCAAACCCAACCAACCTGGTTTGTGCTGGTATACATAGTGATTGTCCCTGTTAGGAGAACGGTAGCTCACCCTCACAAATATCTGTCAGTTCGCTTCTTGTAGTGCTGATGTCTGAAGAGATTAGTGGTCGGGCATTAAAAAAAGTACTACGTGTCTCATATGGACACGGCCGATTTCCCTCATAAAAATACTTGGCCCCCAAGCTGTTCAAACCTCTAGGACTTGGCACTTGTATCCTGATATAGTGATCAAATGATCAAATGGATAAGGTCCCCATCCTGTGTGTGTGCATATTTCATTACCTCCATATTATCCGCATATTTATAATAGTTATTTCTCATATTTGAGGGTCCGAGATTCAACAGTAAAAATATTGGAGCTAAAGGAGTTCGGGCCCGTAGGACTTAGCACTTCTGGTGTGAGTGTTTTGTTTAAAAACTTATTTGGTTACTCTTTAATAATATTCCGTTTGGGGTCTGATACTAATAATTAATTAAGGGGCCTAAGAGGTTCGGATCCCTAGGAATTGCCACCCATGATAACAGCCTTCAAATTTGCTTAGTCAGGTTATTTTTAGCTACATTACGGTTAAAAGGATCAAGTAGCCCTACAAAATATATACTTTTGCGACCTCGAGAGATTTTTGACGAGTCCTTCGCTTTGATATGAACTGACTCACACCGTTGAAAGGATCAAATTATAACCTGAATAGGTTTCTTTAAATTGAGAATGGTTAATGCCGTTCCTTTTATTCACCTGAAACAAAATTAATTCCAAACCAAAAATGATATTTTGTCAATTTTATCCAAATTCGTAATTGTATTCAGTCTTAACGATTATAGAAACAATTTTAGTTTTGAACTAACTAGATGAAAAAAATATTTTGCATACCATTTTGTTGGATTTATGCGTCACTGATAAACCGTCTATTTTCTGTGACGGAACTATACTATTACGCAAATATTTTTTCATCTGTTTGACAAAAACGATGTTTAAAATTATAATTTTTATACATTTGACTATCTCTTCGATATCTGGAAATAGAAATTTTGTATGAGGAATTTTCAATTTTCATCAATCACAATCACAATTTCAATTTTCATCAATTGCGATGTTGTAATCATAAAGTCATTACAACATCGCAATTATGTTATACTGGGCATATAATTGTAATAGGGATGAACTCATTAAAATAATTCTTCTCATTTAAGATTTCAAAAATAAGACAATCTTACCTACTACTATTGACATTATAATTTTCAACAAATATGGTATGTAATATTTTTCAGAAGTAACTACCTTAACGATTCATTGTAAAATTTTTATTTCACTTTATTTCTAGATAAATAAAGTTACAGAAAAGCTGAAGGTTTAGTTTCTAGATGAGATTTAGAGACTCTATCCTCTAGAATAGTTAAGCATGCCTGTTCACGACAGATACAGCAGTTCTTCTAATGGCAGTCAGCCTACAGTTACACGAACAGTTACCAAAAGTGTTGTACCTGTAAGTTCTACGGATCTTGTGGTAAGTTTACTCCGATATTTTATCAATAGTGATGGTCGAATTTTACCGAAAAAAGCCCAGTTTTTATTTTTATCACAATTAAAATTTTGGTAAAGATGTACTTTTTTGTAGGGGACGTCTACTGACTTTCCAACTGAATATTAAGAGCTTTCATTTGACATTTCAATAAATTCATTAATATTTGTTGAAAAGAGAATTTAATGGCAAATTCTGTAATTAATAACATTATGTTGTTATACTGTAGTTACTTATATAATTCTCAGAAAAATAGATACTATTGTAAGAATGAAATATTAATACTCAAGTCATCTTTTTTTCCAACATGTTTGTTTGTAAGCGATTCTGCAATTTTGTTTCTTGAAAATTGTAGAAACCTGGTTTGTGAGCGTCAACGTTGGCTCAACCCGTTTTCCAAAAGCTCAGAAAATTCAGAATGATTCTAACGCATTGATTTGTATGTACCAAAGTGAGCTAATTTCAAATCTATGAAAGTAGGGTTGAGGTTTCTTCTGAGGTTGATATTATTTAAGAAAACTAGCTTATTACTTCTCAGAATTCATTGATTATATTTCTCACCACGTGTGCATAGTTTCAGAATCTGTATCTAGAGGTTAAAAAAATTTAAATGGCAAAAATTAAATGCAGAGCAACCTGGATGTTTTTCGGAATCTACCGTAAACACAAATTTACTCTACTGCTTGCATCGATGCTCTCAATCTTTCAAAGATGACATTTTTTCCCATTCCTTTTATTCCTCCACCATTCATTTCCAAATCCACCAAGCATTGGCTTCCTTCCGGTATTTCAAAATATAAGAGAATTTGAAATAATACATAAATTAAGAACTGCATTTTTGTTAGAAAATTGCAGAAACATGATTTGTGAGTGCCAACTGTGGTTTATGAGTGTTGGCTCAACTTGTTTTCAGAGAGCTTGTAATATTCAGAATGCTTCACGCATTGACCTTTATTTCACCAAAGTGAAGTAATTTCAAATCTATGGAGATAATGTTCAGACTTCTATATTGCGTAAGAAATCGTGCTTACTTACCTCATCCGAATTCTTATGCTACCATCTCCGTATAGTTGCTTCACAATCCATATCAAGAGGTCGGACCATTTGAAATCGCCAGGGAAATTCCTGAGTCGTGTGCTAGACATGCACTTGCACGACTTCAGGAAATATAGGGGTTACCGTGGTGTACTTTTAATTAGATAAAAGTATTCCAATTTTTTTTTGCCGAAATTTGTTAGTATTTATGCTGCATTCGTCTATATTTTTAGGTTCTTTTGGCGGTTTTTATAAAAGACACGTATGAATCTACTTATTTTTTTATTGACATTAGAATATACTAAAAACTCTCATCAAGGGTGATTTGTTTGGGACATCAAATGTTAGTGCACAAAGATGGCGACTTTTTGAGGTTTGCACGTACACAGTTATTCTCTCAGGAACGGTTCTGAAAATGGCAAAGAATTATTACGCAGCAACACATGATCTTCAGGACGTTTTCCAGAATGTAGCGTAAACTCGGCTACTTGCATCTACGCTCTCCATCATTCTCAGTTGAAATTCCATTTCCCTAAACACCTCGCCTCCATTCATTTCACAAGAGCAACATTGGCTTCCTTCCAGCATTTCCGAAAACAAGAGATTCTGAAACAATGCATGAATTGGAAGCCGCATCTGCTTTTTGCCATTCCTCCTCGAGGCTTCCGCATGATCTATTCAGAAAAGAGGCGGACGGATGCGTTAAACGTGTAGCACCATGCTACGCCTAACCATTTACAGGTGGCATTATCCGGCCACGATTTTATGTGGGCACGTCGCCAATTTGCAACTCCCCCGAAAGGGTTTGACGACGATGGAAGGATTCAGTGCGACCAGTCATGTGCGATGAAATCGCCGTGCCCTCTTGGGAAACTGGGATTTGCTTTTTCTTAACATCCCCGCTGGGTTGAGTCATCCGATGTGGCAATGTGTGATTTGCCTTTCAATCACGTCATTAGAATTGGTGCACGAGCATGGAAAATCAAATGACGGGAACTCACAGGTAGAATATACAGCGAGGACGTGTATAAATCGGAACTGACTGACGTAACACAATGTGACTGATAAAGTAATGTTTTAAATTTTTTCCCCATTTAGTTTTTTTGCCTTAAACCTTTGATGGGTTTGAAACTAAGGGGAGGGGATGTATGGGTGTTAATCTTTATGCCTTTTTTCACGTTACGCTAATGTATTTTGAACAGAAGAAAAATCCAGTGCCTTTAGTACTTTTAAGGAGAGATGGAACACTGTATGTCTTCCCTTCCATCTAGAACAGCGATTTTAAACCGGTATGCCACACGAATGATACTGGCGTACCTTACAGATGGTGAAACGGCTTAAATCGTTACCACCGAGATAACAAGGCCTGACCGCTGTCGCCATGGCGTCTCCCTAGTAGTCATACGTGCAATACGAACGACCAGCGCCGTATTGGAATATTCAAAGCCTAATACAGTGAAATCTGTCTACAAAGATACATAATATATTCTATATACGTCGAGACCACAGGAAAATATTGTTATACGTTATTGCAAATTATTATAGCAGTTTGTAAATATGGTTTTTCCCTAGTCAAAACTATGATAATCTCAGAATGAAACTTCCACACCCTCGCGTCTTTCTTCCTTATTTACTAATGATAACAGAGAGTGCGTAAATAGTAAAAACAATAACTTATTAAAAAAACCAGCCAAAATTATATCGTAAATTCAATTAAAAAAATAGTAAAAAACTCGCTTATGACTTTTATTAACTAAAATACACACGTCAATCAAGCTTAATACCGCCCAATATCATAGTTTCTCAAATGCGACCATAAATCAAAGAGAAAAGAAAACCCTTTCTCATAGTCTAAAGAAATCTAATTAATGTTTTCTTCATCATTAAATCTATAAAAATGGGAAATCAAAGCAATTGAACTGTAAAAGCAATTGAAGCGATTATTATCATAGTTGGCTGAAGAATTTTTCATTGATATTTCATTTATAAAATTCAAACAATTTTCAATAACTTCCAAATTATTAACGTGACAGGGAATTTTGATTTGATTGTTATCTACAGAAATTTCTTGGCCATATAGATGTTTCCATTTTCAGATTTGAATGTATTACAGCAGTGTAATTTGTTGCAGGTCCTGGATTAAAACAAATTTTGAAAAAAGTAACTTTTGACTCCTCAATTAGTTTAAACAAATTTTGTTTATGGGGTAATGAATCCAGAATTTCTAGTAGCCTATTAAAATTTTGAAAAGAAATAGATTCATGATGAGCAATGAACTCAGATTTGCTTTCGTTGATAGCTCTCAATAAATTGGATTCCTCAGTTTCACGAATTTTATCTTCCCTGCTTTTACGAACGGTGGGACAAGTTTTCGAGAGATATTTAGGGCAATTCGGAAATATACTTGGTATAGCACCAACTTTTAAACGGAGATGTTTCTCGGTGGTAACGCTTAAATCGTGTAAGATTTCTTTAATTTCAAACGATTATGGACTTCTTACGAGTGTGTTCACAAAAAATACCCGCACAAATAATTTTGATTGTTATTTTTATTGCAAAATATCACAAACTAATTGTTTCGAAAAGATAAAAAAAAATGATTTTGAGTAAAAAGTATTATTTTTTAAATCAATAAAAATTATATCTATTTTTTTATCAGATTGGCAAAAAATTTAATATATTTTTTTGGTGTGTCGCTGAATTTTGGCAATTATTTTATGCGTGCCATGAGTTAAAAAGGTTGAAAATTGATGATCTAGAACATTTTTATTATCAAGATAGTAAACGAGAGAATAATTATACACCTTACCAGCCCCCTTAATATACCTAAAATATTTATACCTTCCAAAAGTGGTGAAACATCTGACATCCTACCGCCAAAGAAAAGGTTAAGTCAGATGTAGAAGTAAGTAGCATTTAAATACCTTTTACTGACTTGGACATTAATTGAATTGTTTTATGCAATATAAATTATTATCAGGAACATCAACTCTAAGAGGCAACAATTCATTGAGCCCCTCTAATATTTTTTATGTTAGGGGCAGGACTTCTCTAAAAGTGAGAGGTAAAAATTAAGTATATACATAAATACACCTGCAACACATAGTTGACACTTAGTAGACAAATCTATTGGTATAGAGCATTGATTTATTCCCAGAAGCCCGGCATCCAAAAATTAAAGATGGCCGAGCAAGTCTAGTTGGTAGAATCGTTGGCGTGGTATGGAAGTGTGTAGAGTCTGGTGCCACTTCAGGTATTGACCTCTTCATTTGAGAGTGGTTCAAAATTACGAGGTGTTGTCATGGAATCTTTTCCTTGGGGATTCATCCCGGACAGTCTCCAATAACCCGGTGTGTTGCTCCAGTGCGACATAAATTCAACTACCTACTACCAAAAATTTAAAATTTTAAATTTGGTGTCAAAAATAAATATCCATAAATCCTGAGGCAAATAACGATTTTTTAACGTTATTTGAGTGAGACGTCGGTATATATTAAAACGTCCTTGATTTTCACAGCAAAAAGACAACCAGAGAATGCGGATACCCGACCATTTCAGTTTCAAATGGTTTCCTACTATGGTTGGTGTTTGTCATGAGAAATGGGTACCTTTAGTACAGACTTCTTCCTATCTCATGCCTCCGATTGAGACTAACATCCAGTCTACAAAATATGCGCAGTTTGTCCATGCGTATGGTTTGTCATTCTCTTCTCATTTTCCGTCTTTTGTAAAGGACTGTCTCTAGATCCGAGACAGCATTTGAATCATCCATATTGAGTTGCCAAGAATGGACGCAAATCCATTTTTTGGGGTTCCTTTTTTAACTAAGGGCTAATAATGATTTGTATTGTATTGTCTTTGAGGATAAGAAGCAATGGTGAATGAAGTTGACTTATAGGTTATCTAAAGCTAAGCAACAGAATATTTTTGCTTTCTTTCCAATCTCGGCATCCTCAGTTATCAATGTTACGCTACACTACTGGTATATACACTTATATATGATATACTATATGCACTCCTTTAGGCTTCCCAATAATTTCTCCAAGTCCCCAACTTATTATTAGTCATGGAGGTACATTGCGTAACTTTTATTTTACTGTGTTATCTATTTTAAGAATTTCTAACTAAAGTAACTAAGAATAATACTGAACCAAGAGTGATTTTTATAGAGCCATTAAGGTTTTTGATTTACTTTTTATACCGTACGTCCCAATTTCTAACTTTTTTACATTTCTTTGGAGTTCATTCTCAAATTTAAAATTTTCAGACACATTATTGTCTCAGGTACCATTTTAGTGTCTGTAGACTATTCTTTTGAGAGTAATAAGGGACGAGGAAGAAATTTTATAAACTCAACAAGCCTCCTGTGCGTAGACAATAGTGAAAAGCGAAAGGAAAAATAAAACGGAGATAGAAGCACAAATGCTGATTTTTCCTCAGATAAATCCTTCACTCCTTAAAACTATTTTTATCTATTTAAAGATGATTCATTTTGCATATGTATGAAGAAACTAAAACTTTTCTGTCACAAGTTATATTTTTGAAGATTATACTACATTTCATAAAATTCTATTATAATTCCATTTAATAATGCTTGGCAACACAAGGTTTTCAGACACACAGAATAATTAGAAAATCTGGTTGGGCACTGAAAATGGTATATAGATATTCAGATATATCACTTCCCTATCCCAAAAAGGACACATCTCAGTAGATCGGACAAGACAAATATCTTTATGAGGCCTGTGTTTGCTAGTACTTTATAATAGCATTAAGCAACTATTCAAATCTTGTTTACGGAATTCACTTTTTATTTTTCTGTCAGTTCTCAAGCATTGATAAGAAAGTAAGGTAAGCAAATATGTGAGACGGTTACTTCATTTAGAAAGGCAAATTCATAATCTTACGGAAATATTTCGCAGTGAATGACTAGTTTAATAAATTATTATTTAATTTAATGACTAATTTCATTTTTTAAATATTGCAAAAGTACTGAATACATTAATTAACATTATTTGTAGAGCTAAAAATTAAAAACAACACTTTCAGGGAGGACTTTTGCCCGTATAATCCCTCTAACTTCACCCCTGTCTCCATGTCGCGTTGTCAGATCCTTATAGGGTAATAAAATACATGGATTCTACCTTTCTCAGTCAGAGACATCGCATTTAATGAAGCCTATTCGCCGCAATTGAGCTAGAAAACTGCACACATCTAGCTTTAACCCTCCAAGTTGTTTCGACGAGATAATCTCGTCCATCGAGATCTGATCAACTTTGTTAAAGACGAGCTATCTCGTCCATCAAGATCTGATCAACTCTGTTAAAGACGAGCTATCTCGTCCATCAAGATCTGATCAACTCTGTTAAAGACGAGCTGTCTCGTCCATCAAGATCTGATCAACTCTGTTAAAGACGAGCTGTCTCGTCCATCAAGATCTGATCAACTTTGTAAAAGACGAACTATCTCGTCCATCAAGATCTGATCAACTTTGTTAAAGACGAACTATCTCGTCCATCAAGATCTGATCAACTTTGTTAAAGACGAGCTATCTCGTCCATCAAGATCTGATCAACTTTGTTAAAGACGAGCTATCTCGTCCATCAAGATCTGATCAACTTTGTTAAAGACGAGCTATCTCGTCCATCAAGATCTGATCAACTTTGTTAAAGACGAGCTATCTCGTCCATCAAGATCTGATCAACTCTGTTAAAGACGAGCTATCTCGTCCATCAAGATCTGATCAACTCTGTTAAAGACGAGCTGTCTCGTCCATCAAGATCTGATCAACTCTGTAAAAGACGAACTATCTCGTCCATCAAGATCTGATCAACTTTGTTAAAGACGAACTATCTCGTCCATCAAGATCTGATCAACTTTGTTAAAGACGAGCTATCTCGTCCATCAAGATCTGATCAACTTTGTTAAAGACGAGCTATCTCGTCCATCAAGATCTGATCAACTTTGTTAAAGACGAGCTATCTCGTCCATCAAGATCTGATCAACTTTGTTAAAGACGAGCTATCTCGTCCATCAAGATCTGATCAACTTCGTTAAAGACGAGCTATATCGTCAAGATATCAAGATATTGCCGATTTATTTTATGATGACGAGATAGAGATATGTTCAGTTTTTTCTAAAGACGATATATCTCGTCCATCAAGACATGTCAGTTCGTCAAGACAAGCATCAGGAAGGTTAATTGCTGCAGGTTTTTAAAACAAGGAATTATATAATACTAACTCAACCCAGTGACACACCCTGGGGGTTGGACTTCAGTCCCTCCCTCAAAAGAAAAAACTATTTTAAATGTATTGAATATTGTACATCTATTAAATAATCCATGAATATATAATGAATATTCAATACATTATATATACTAATGGTTCCCAAACTTCTCAGTCCAAGGACCCCTTGAAAATTCAAAATTTTCACGGACCCATCGAGATTATGAAATAAAATAGGTCCCATGAGACCTGCATAAGACCATTGTAATCCTTGCATTTCACCTTAATATTGGAAGTAAAATGTTCAGATCTACTATGTCAAATATATTACTAAACGTTAAAACTTCACATTAAGGATTATTGATGATAAATTAAAGTTACGAAACACGGGAGGGAAAAATTAGAGTTCTGAAATAAAATAAACAGTAAGTAATACACAAACGCTTATTTGTTAGCCTTAATTAAAATTAATAGCCTTAATTAAAAATAAGGCTATTAACTTGAAAAGTTACCATATTGATGACATCAAAATATCTGCTTTAATCTTTACCCCCTCCAAGTGGTTTCAACGAGATATCTCATTCATCCAGATAATTTCGTTTTCTTATTTTATAGTACTTAGAAACTACTTTGCTTCCAACTGCATTCGCATAAAATATACAAAATTACACAAATTTCTTAAATAGATCTTGTGTTTTCTTGTTCTCACTTATTTATTTTTCTTCTAGGATCCAGATGTTGTATTCACAAAGAAACATGGTAAGTAAAGCAATCAAGAAGTTCTTATTTAAATTTTTCAATTCATGTGACATTTTCCCCTGGAATGAATTTGTAAGAGTTGAAACGTTTTTCTGAATTAAATTGCAATGTTTTCGTGTGCGTTCGTCATATTTAACGCATGTTCTAAAGATAAGCGTTAAATTTTGGTGAAATTAATACAGCTACATCCACTGACAATTTTGCATGTGCGGAGATTCCCTAAACTGAAAAATGATTTGTTGACAGCTTTCGTTTGTTCAACTATACTAAACTAAAGAATTTTGGCTATTTACGATTTCATCGATAACTTTTTTTACTATCTTTTTATTATTGTTCATAGTTCGCTTTTGCTCAACTATACTAAACTAAGGAATTTTTTCTATTTATTTTTTAAAGGGAAACTATTTTTACTAAAGAGCATTGACAAAGAGTGTGGTCCATGAAGAAATTTACATATTTATTTGAAAGTTAAGTTCACAAGTCTACGCGTAACTTTTTTATTTGTTTACGATTGGTGAATTTTCTTCACTAGACATCATGCTATAAAATTTCTAAAATTTTATTTTTACAAGATTCAAAAGTAAAACTTTCTAAGCGAATTAAAATGATGAAATTTGTAAAGGTCGCTTTAAATTCGATTGTATTTATTCTCATACGCATATTCTTTCTTTCTTTAGGAATTTTCTTTCGTTCATTTGAAGCTTGTTCTAACGAACTCCTAGCGATTATGTAGTAATTCGTAAAATAGAAAACTCCATAAATGGAATAAAGTATTTCAAAAACAAATATATCTTTATTACAATAGTCTTATTGGATATTTCTTTATAAAATTGTAATTATAAGAAATAATACAATTATGGTCAGTTTACAAGTAAAGGTGCTTATCCCATTGAATGTCATTTTTTGAAAGAATGAATTTGCCATATATGACCAAAGAGAATGTGGCACTCAACCTAATTGACGATACGGAGAAAACGGTGAAATTAATCATGTTTCATGAATAAAGTTGAATCTTCAATGTAAGATTTTTTCCTTTTCTTTGAATATCGATTTCTTATATTGCAAGAACAAAGAATGTACATGATCGGTGATTTACAGAACCTTTGTTTCAAAGTTACGATAAATAAATAAATTACCAATGAAACAATATTCTTGCTTTTATGAAAATAATTCTGAAAATGTTCTTTTCAATTATGCGTTCAATGTTAGCGTTCAGAGATTTTACGTTTTTTCTCCGACATTCAAGTAATAATAATTTAATATATTTTTCTTTGTAGAAGAATGGACTACCAGCAAAAGAGTCGTAAATCACAAAACGAAACAAGTAAGTCTCTCAACCACTTTTTTCTTCCAATGTCATTTTAAAAATGGTGCTGCATAAAATATTCACATGAATATAAATTTTGAATTTAAGGAATGCGATTTGAAAATCCTAAGTTATTTTGTATAGTTTAGGTGAAAATGTCTATTTTTTTATCAAACCAAATAAGCCTGCTATGTTGAATAATTTATTTGCAAAGCATGTTAATAAAAAGCAATCGAATAATGGTGCATTCCTTCAAGGTTGCCGTAACATTGACATTACAAACTTATATGGATTAAATATTCAAATAACATTCGATTTCAAATAACTTTGAAAACATTGCTTTCAAATGCATAAAGTTGGGTTTGGTGAATTTTTAAGATAAAGAGCACACGAGATATTCAAAAAATTGATTATTCTTTTGGTTATATTTCATTTAAATTATTATTTTTTCAAAATATTTTCTACATGCATTTACCAGTTGGCAATTGCAACTAGTTCAACTACTGCAACTAATACTTCGCAACTAGTTTTTATGATTTATATTATACTTAAATTTTATATAAGTTAGAAGTATACGTCTTCTACGTTATAGATGAAAAATGCAATCTATATAATGACGATTTAATTAATTAAATTCGTTTATAAATGTTTTCTCTACTCATAGACCATACTCTACTCTAAGATTTCATAGTATATATTAATATTATATATTTTGGTCGTTTTCGTGGTGCAAGTCGGGAAATGTATGGGTTCATCAGTAAAAATATCCTTCCAACTAGCAGCAAAACCTATAAAAGGCTCTGACAAACTCACGACTTTTCTGTTTAACTACAAGCAAGTACTTCATAAGAGATAGAGAGCCTTCGGCCCAGGTTCTCCAACCACTCCAAAACTGTCCAAAAAATATCCTTGAATGTCAAAATGGTCTACATTGTGTCACCTTAGATTTCACTATGACAAAACTGTTGTGACATGGCGACATAGATAAAAACGAATGAATGATCCTCGAATTTATGTGAAAACCGTTACACATTGTAGGTTTCTAAGGAACGTCTTCTGTTTCACACGAAAAAAATAAAATAATTAATCGTTTTAAATAAAGTTTACAACACATTCATTTTAAACACGTTAATGTTGGAGCGAATTTGTTGCGGTATCAGATTTAGTAATTTAAGGATTTTATATCACCTAAATATTTCGGAGCAAAAGCAAAATTCAGCACCTGAAAAACTTTTTCTGTCAAAAATGTATTTAAGGAAGACAAATGTTCCTAGTATCAGTTTCTTTGACAGTCTAATCATTTGTAAAATGCTGTTTTTAATAAATTGAGTTCTGATGAGAACAGTCACTGGTGAACTTTTGCTAAACCTTGAACCTACCGTTTTATATCTGATCGCAACAAAGGAAATATGTGTATCATCATTTTTGTTGCATCAGGTTGTGTTTATCTACTAAATTACTTGTTGTATCGTAGTTTATTTTATTAGACGCTTGTTTTAATTAAAAAAAACGTTAATTTTAAATTAACATTTAGAAGCATTATGTATATATTTTAGTAATATTTAATCCCAAAGTTTGACTAAGCTGCAGCCTATTTAGAAAAATGGACTGGTTCAAGGATAGATCATTCTATTTTGCACTGAACAACTAAGCCGGTCTGTGCCACTCTCAGAGATTTTAGGAGTCACCGTGGGTCAGTGGGTTTGTTCACTGCGCTAGCAACCTGAGAGTTGTAGGTGGCAGTTTCGATTCCTCCCTATGTCTGCTGTGCCAGTTAGGATTCCCTTGTGTGTGTATGTCCATTTACTTGACTTTGCCGGAATCCAACTAACTCGAAAATTTTAAGCTTTATACGGTAATTTTGAACATAAATGGTAAGGCCAAGATGATGTCTAAATAGCCTGACGCTCCTAAACTGGTTTAGGTTAATAACACGTAATTCTCGCTAGGAATTTAACAAAAAGTCGACATTGTTTCGTTGTTCGCGCACGTACAGAAGTTTCCATCGCACACATGGGTTTCTCCATAGCTCGTCGCAGTTTTTTCAAATCCTGCCCTTGCACAATAAAAAAAATAATAAACCCCGGATAAATGATCATCGTAAATTGTTCACCATTCAGTAGCGTAACTAGAAATGCATTTCGCTGGGGCTTGTTTATTAAAATTTTTAGCAAATCGAGGAAAATGATACTATTTTATACAACATGTAGCTATAATAGTTCACTTATAGTTTCAGTGTTATTAACAGTCACTGATATTGAAATTTTAAGTTCTTGGCAATTTGGTTCTGATTTTTAAAAATCATTGTCCCTTAAAATAGCCCGTTCTGTTGCTCCAGTGGGACGTTAATTAACTACCTACCATTGTCCCTTAAAAATATTGAGAATGATTCTTTTAATTCTTAACTCTGCACATTTTGTAAACAATTTCCTTCATATATTCATATTAATTTAAAATCTATTTTCTGTTTTTAGTATTGATAATTAACTAGTATGATAAATATGAGTGTGATTTTAAGACGCATTTCAAAATTTTAAGATGTGCCTTTGTGTTCTATTTTATAAAGTTCCATTCAATTCAAATGTGATATTTTAGTGTTCAAACTCTTGAGTATATTTTAAACAAAATCAGTAATTTAATTATATTTTAAGTAAATATGAGATGGAATTTTGTTAAAACAGCTTTTTTTAATGTAGACTAACTAGTTTAAATAACAAATAGTCGCGAAGTAAAATCTATAAAAGTTTAATTTATAGATTAGTGTTGTAAATACTCGTATGGATGGTACAATGGTGACATCAACACCAAGGGAGCGATTTTCTTAGCCAATACCTGACAAGATAAGGACCAACAGATCTGTCGTTGTTTGCAAAACTGTCCCATTCAACAACAGGCTTCGAAAGTTTTAAAAATTAATTGGAGTGTGAGGGCTTTGTTGTTATTAATGATATCGAAATAGAAAAGAAATCATACAGATGGAAATGATGATACATAAGTGACAACGTTGTTTAAAATGAAGATGAAAACACAATGTTATTCAATGGGACATAGCCACGGTAATTATCACGACCAGACGACTTTCGTCAATCTCGAACACCGCGACTGTATACCGTCGATAGACTCGTTGTGAATCTCGTGGTATTCGATTTCAAGTTAAATGCAAATGGTTAAAAATATTAATAGAATTTTAAACTTTCAACATTACAAAAAGGATTTATTAGTTCTGTAAACCTTCGAAATAAAAAAAATTGAAGAATGAATTATATAAAGTTTGTATTATTAAGCTCCGTAAATTAGAAAACAAAAACTGTCTTTTCAGGTTTTAAGACATGGTTATGAGCGCATATTAAAGATGTCCCCTAACATGGAACGAAAAAACATCGGTAACCAAGACCTTGCTTGGAAATGTTTGTTTCCTCTTTTTGAAAAAAAATTCATAAAGGATTTGCTAAAATACCAGAAAACTGACTAAATGATCGTTATTGTTGGTTTGTGTTGATTTCTAACATGGATCCTGAAATTAAAACAGAGAAATCAATTTGTCAATGCACAATTGCAGCAGTTTAAAAATCACCACCTGAAGCACGTCTGCATAGAAAATTACGATGGAGGCAGAATCTGCTTTAGCCAGGTAGATAGAAACAGACAGATAATTTCGAAATGGAGAAAGAAACCATAAAAATAAAACAGAATAGAATACATTTGATGCTTTTTGAACTAATAAGGCAATCATGCGGATGGAACCAAAATACAAAACATTAGAAAGAATTTTGTTTTCATAAGCCTTACAATGCATGGGCGTATTATGGATAAGTTGAGACATTGGTGGTGACCTTGGATTCTTTTTTGTTCCTAGCTTGTTTGGTTTTCTTTTTTTATTCCAAACCACTTTCCTATGCCGCAGCTTCGACCACTTCTACAAACAAAAAAAATTACTTCAGGTTTACAAGGTCGTCTCTGATTGACTGCGGAATATAGAGATTGGCTACGGGCCAAATGGTAATATATTCCATTCTCAGGTAACTCTTTTTCACTATTTGATTTTACAGTCGCCATACTCACGGATATGGACTTGGGAATGCTTTCAATTTGATAGCGAAGGAAAACACGAGAGCATTTTTTATTCACACAATTCTTTAAAGGAAATTCATTCATTTCGAACGAATTTGTTGCTATCCGTAGAACAGGTAATTTCAAGACAAACTTGCGCGCGCAAGTTTCTGGATATTTTCTGTCATTTTCAAAATTTGGATATTCCAAGTACAGATATCGTTATTATGTCGAATTTGTATTAAATTCTAAACATAAATCTGATGCATTGTTGTTAGCAATTCCCCAAAATTTTGAATAAAATCTATGAGATAATTGTGGAAGAGGTATGATGATTTTTATAATTTATCTTTGAAGACTACAAACACAATTTTTTTTAAATAAAAAAGTGTTTTTGAAATATCTGATTTTAAACCTTTGAAAATTACTCTTAGCTCGGGGAACTCAAAACGTTATTCGTGCTTTAATTTTGAAGATGATTACACAAGTTTTAATAAAACAGCGTTCAATTTCTAAGGTTAAATGTCATGAATAAGAACAGAAAAATCAATTTTTGAAAAAAAGGCGCTCCATTTTTTTTTGCAGGACAATCACTATCGAGTTCCTACATTCCAGAAATCATACTTTGGAATCAACAAATTTTTCATTATCAACCCACCTTTTTTAGACCAATAGTTAAGGTCAAGTTTCAACGCATGAGGACCATTTCAAAATTAGAAAAAAATATAAAAAATCACTTTTGAGAAAAAATACATACAAAAAGTTAGTTTACAAGATCTTTAATTCAACAATATTTCATGAACTCACATTTTAAGGCATATAAATTCAAATCATATTAATATATGTAGAAAACGAGTAAACGAAAAAATAAAATTTGGTATAAAACGCTTTAAAAATTAAATTTAAACTATTTTACTCAATTTAGGCCATTTCACTGTCATCTTAAGGATTTATTAATAAAATGATAGCAATGAAGTATTTCTCATCGATGAAGAATTGCCAATGCAATGCATTCCAACAAATGTCTGAAGCTCTATAACAGACAATGCTTCTAAAAATGTTTAATTAAATGGCATATATTATTTCCATTGCACGTTGACCCTTGAAAAATTGAAGTAGAAATTAAAATTTTTTTTAAAAATCGAAAAAGGAACTGGATTAGTTATACTGGAGGTCAATTTGTACTTCCATGATATCAGTAAACGTCAACAAGCAATAAAAATAATAGCTTCGTTATGTCCGAAGCTTCTGTGCAAAAGTCACTTCACATGTACTGAAAACAGAGTTCAGGGCCCACCTAGGGGGTTGGCAGAATTTTAAGTTCTATTAAATCGTAATTTTTTTTACTGAGTATAAGTGGTATATCAAAATAGATTATTATTCAGACGGAAACAATAAAGAACCGCTTAGTGTTTTATTGGGTGGAATTTTTCTTTTTTATCAGTTAGTTTATTAGTTGTAGTTAATAAAACACCATAATAATTTTCCTTAGATAAATACTTTCTTTAGATACAAGAAGCCGAAACAAATTGGATATAATAGTGCCAAATCCACAACACAAATTACTGGTGATACATACTTCTAAAGGACATCAAATTCATTCGGTTATTTGTATGAATATGTTGTTTTGTGTGTTATTTGATATGCAAACTTAAATGCCCTTATTTCGTGCATGAGATATCTCAATTTACCAGTACCTATGTCCACAGTAGCAATATTGCGTGACAAACGAATCTGGCGTTCGTAGCATTCCTTTCATACAAAACCCGTGTGGTCGAAAAGAATACTAATTTCTATTCTATTGGTTTGTATTGTAATGGTAGCTCTTCACTATGCAAAATAAAATTTCCTCTGGAGAGATGCTTGCCCGTTTTATTTTTTATTCTTTTTTCAAGGTTAAGCAAAATACGCTCGCAAAAGGTGTGTATGGATGTGACCTTGCTCAAGGTACAACGGGCGTTATGTCATTTTTACCTACATCTCGCGCAAGCTTTTCGCCCTTGTGACCTTTAAAAAAAGAAATAAAAAATATGCTCGGAACGCACGTTTAGCAGATTCTATTGGTGTTCAAAGTGGAAATGGCAATAGGTTATGAACCAATCATCCTCAGTAGGAAGACTGATTTTCGTGACCTTCACTGAACTCTAGAATTGCATTTAAAACTCCTAAGAATAATTAACACCTTTCATGTTATAATTTTGTTTTTCCAAAGTTAAAGATTTATGAATTCCTAAACGATGTATTTGATATTGAAAGTTTTATTCCGGAAGATAATTTATGCAATCCGGTGTCGCGAACTCGGAGAAATTATTGGCGGAAGCAAGTTCATATATTTGTGTTTCCTGAATTTAATTTGTTTTTAATCTCAATTTTATTTTACACATTTCATTTCCAAAATAATCTATACCTATCGCATAACTTAGGAGCCATAATAATAAAAATATTTGGGACCAAGGGGTTCCTAAGAGTTGGAGCCCTTGTCTCCTCATATAACAGGCCTACAACATAATCAGTGAGGTCAAGTAATGGAATATTTGACAACCAATGTTCCTTAGACTTGTAATATTTATCCCTTAAGTTTGAGGAAGGACTGGTTGAAGTTACAAAAATAATGCGGAGGTGGGGTAAGAAATTGTCGCCTCTGATGCACGAACATAATTTACAAATAAAAGTATCTAGTTGAAATGTAATGTAAAAAACAGTCTGGGGGGTAACATGAGGGTAAATTCATTGTATTCAGTGATTGTAAAAAATAATTTTTATAAGGTAATAAAATTTAACCCTCTGAAGGATTCATACTCATAATTCCACCTTGTAAGCTGCAGTCTTCCCTGCATGACATCTAACAAGTTTTGAACTCAATGACCAACAGAATACTTCCAAAGAATTCTGTTCTAAAGAAATGACCAACAAACTATTTTCAAAGGATTCTATTCTAAGGAAATGACTAATAGAATCTTTCCAGAGAATTCTATTTTAAGAAAAGCACCAGCAGAATCATTCCAAATGATTCTATTCCAAAGAAAGACCCGAGTGATCTTCCCTCCCTTTCATTTTTACCCTCACCTACCCATCTGCTTTTTGCTTTTTCTTCCTCCCTCATTGTGCTATCTGTTAAGTGTGTGACGCAGCTGGGCCAAATATGGCCCTTGTGCCATAAAACCAGAAAACAACAAACGAAAATCCAAAGAAAGAACCAATAATATCATTCCAAATGATTCTTTTCTGATTAAAGGACCAATATAATCTCTCCAACGGATTACTTTTTCAAGGAAATGATCAATAGAATCTCTCCAAAGGATTCTGTTCTATGGAAAGGACCAATATCTTTCCAAGGAATTCTTTCCTAATAAAAGGACCAACAGAGTCTTCCCAAAGAATTATATTCCAAGGAAAAGATCAATATAATAGTTCCAAAGGTCGAAAGAAACCATGGATTCTTTCCTACAGTAAGTGCAGTACTTAGTCATTAAGTGCGTTATGGGGTAAAAGTAATGCTATACTACTCGAAAATTTCATGATGCTCACAGGGTTACGAATATATAGTAAAAACCAACACATCCCAAACGAGAAAAAAATTGTTTCACAGTTTAGAGTGTAAACGATACGCTAAAATCCTTATTTACGGTGATAAGGGTTATTATATATGGGGACATTATTAATGCAAATTTAAAGCTTTCTGAATAGTAACATATATGTGGAATATTTTATACTGATTTTGAGCATTATATATATTTGTCGGAACTATGGATGTTACAAGAGTTCCACGTTTGTGCACAACGTCCTAATCCACTTCGGATCAATCTTGTTTTTTCATGCGACTTGGTCGACCCCCAAAAATAATGCCACAGGTTAACCAGGTCGACTGTTGAGAAACAAGAACTCTTGATTAACTGTCCGGAAACCTCTTGTGTCATGCCAACGCTTCTTGCACCAATACCAAAATCAAGTGGAGAATCCATCTTGGACTGCTATGCTCGGTGGTTTCCAGTGTTTTTCACGGACAATTTGAGTAATTAGTGGAGCGTGTAGACACGACTCTAAACGTAGCGGTCAACTGTTGAGGGAATGCAAATTAAATTGTGGCAGGCATGTTATGCATGATATATGAGGCAGTTCATTTACAAGCTGTAGTAAACACTAGCACAATCTATAATTTTCTATATCGCAAAAAGCATTTAAATATTACTACACGGATATAAACCTGTAGTTGTGCCTAATTTGGGAACATTAAAGCAAGGACGTTTTCCATTTTGGTTTTCCGTCCTTTCAGACTAGAAGGATCGTTAAAATTTCTCACCGTGATTTTCATGCGCTTTATTTTATATCTTTTTGAAATCTAGTAGGGAATTTTATTTTTAGGGATAAAATAATCCCACAGAAAGCTGTTCTATCTATAGTTGGAAATTTGGTATCCTGTTGCTTACAATATTTTACACGCTGAGGGAAAATATTTTGAGATGAAAAGAAAGAGGAAATAAATTTGACTTTTTAGTATTCTTTACAATGCCTTCATACTTTTTAATTATAATATATTGAAGGAAAATCTTTGGGGAAGTTTTTATTTTATACATATCGAAAGCTATTTGCATTTATAAACTGTGTCGAATGATTCAGATATCAATACATAATTTTCTGCAAGTTTGCAACTTACATTTAAAATTGGATAAATGTAAGACGTCGAAAAATAATTGCAACTTTTTAAAAACATAATTTTGTTTATGAATTTAAACATTCGTTTTTATTATATTAATAACGCATTAAAATAAGCATGTTTCTCAACACATACGTGTGTATCTTAATTTGTATTAGGAAACGGATTAAATGCGACTACCGAAATCTTAGGTATCATTTGACTTATAATCAATCAGTAGGTACCATTTCAACAATTTTGTGATTTTGTAATATTCTTTGCAACGCTTCATGCGTTTTTGATAATAATATACTGACAGAAAAGCTTTGAAGAAATCCTTATTTTATGCACTATTTACATTAAAAACTATTTCATCTCGAGTGTCACATGATTCCGATATTCATACACGATTGTTTGCCTGTTTGTAGTTCAGTTAAAATTAAATTAATGTTAGACTTAGAGAAATAATTGTAGCTTCTGATAAAGTATAATTTTGTTCATGAATTTAAACATTCGTTTTTAGGGTATTAACAATGTGTTAAACTAAGCCTGTTTCTCAACACATACTTGTTTATCTTAACTTGTTTTGGGAAACAGATTTTTTGCCACTACACAAAAGTATAGGTTCCATTTAACTTTTAATCATCTTTGTAGTGTCGAGTATTAAACAGTTTTATGTGACTCTAATATCTCTTTACATTTGAACCTACCGTTGAACGGAATCATCGTTTTAGGGTGTGATAAGCTGTCGAATCGATACTAAATTTAATTCTGGTAAACAATGTGACAAAATTACCAACTTGATTATCTCTAAATTATATGTGTCATGGGCCCCTTATACTAGCTATAAATATGACTACACACTCTAGCTAAACTTATCTTAAATTTTGTTTCTTGAAAAACAAAAAATAAAACTGTAAATAATTTTATATTCAAGATTTTTTGTTTCTATTTGTTAAGATTAGTACGTACAAAGTCCTTGAATTTTAGTTAAGCTAAATATATTTCCATCAGTGATTGTGTTTGACACCTGAGATCAAATGTACTCTAGTTTAATGATTGACTTTCTTAAATTGTGAAGTTTAGCATATGATGTCATACTTATAAGTTAAGTGTCTGCACATACTGAAAGATTTCTTTCCCTTCAACACTTTTTGTTCAGCATAATAAAAGAGTATTCAGTTGTATTAAAATTTTCAAGTATACGTACGAACAAACTCTTAAAATATTTTAGAAACAATACGAAAAACATGTCATTTTGCTGTATAATTAAATTTCGTGTTCATCTTATAACCCAGTTAATATCTTCAGCAAAGCCTAAAAAATAACTAGTTCTGTATTTTGGCTGCTAATTCGATTAACACAAATGAAAAAGAAAACGCAAAATGTTGACAATCAATTAACCATATTTCATTTAAAACCCTTCTTGTTCAGATTACTGTAATTGTTTCCTTAATATTACAATAAATTCGTGGTCGGTGGCACTTCTATTAATTTTTTATTAATAAGTTTTTAAAGTAAATTTAGATAATTTTCAAACCTTGCCTGCCAGCACTTGAGCTACTGACAAATTAAACTTTTATCGATTTTTGTTTCTGCAATTAAATACAATTTTATGTTCGTATGTTAATTTGCAGTTTCTGTAACATGGCTTGTATTCTTTTTGGTGATAGTTTTTTGGATTACATATTAGTTGCGTGGGCTACCTGTGAGTTGTAGGCAGCGCTGGTTCGATTCCTCCTTGGGCACATTTAAATTTTCTGTGTCAGTAAAACTTTCCTTGCGCGTATGACATGCCTATTTATTTGACATTGTCTTTCTCGTATTTGGCGCAGCTTGGCCAAATATGGCTCTTGCGCCATAAAACCAAATCAACCAATTATATCAGTAGCAACAATTGTTCCTGTTTACTATAACACAGCTTTTTAATTCTGTTTCTTTGTTCCGTGACGAACACTTCGCTTGCTGCAACAAGTAAAGTCTTTCTAACCAAGATCGATTCTTTTTCTTTGAATATCTCACTTTTTGATTGATTATTAATTCAACTTTTAACTAGACACCTATTGCCGTTTCTGCAAATTATTAAAAAATCAGAACAGAATAGCCGCGTCACGTGAGTAAATCTTGCATACCAAACAAGTCACGGGTGGCGTGTTTTGGCCATGACTAGCCAAACCGTTTTCTCCAAAAGCGTTCAACGCTCTCTCGACGGAAGCAACGAAAGCGAGCGATGAACAAATTCGAAGCGAGGTCATAACTAAATGGAAAGGCCTTTCTGCAATACTCTGCAATGCCAAAACGGCCGTTTGTGCCTGTCAGGGAGTCATTGCCCTTACACTAAAAGCCAGCTCGGCGATTTGGGGGTCACGGGATGAATATGTCATTGGATTAGTGGGAGAAACGTGAATGCCGAATGTCACACTTTGCGGGAAAAACGTGTAGCGTTAATCTCAACACAATAGTAATAATAACAGCAATTGGCAAAACGTTAACCAAGAATATTCACATTCAATAAATTGATAAGTGCTTTATAATATGCCCTTTTGTGATTCAATTCCAACCTTTTTCATGCGGTGGGGCAGAATAATCATAGTTGTGTGAAATCCAAACAACCCTTTCGTGTTTCGACCCTGAAATGCTAACCTTATTTCTTACCATTAATGCTAACCATTAGTTGATACGATAATGCTTATTCAAAAATCGCTGAATATTACTTTAGATTTCAGCGGTTCGCCCTCATTTTTTTCCTCCCAATGTCAGTCTATTTTCTTTTTAATCTTTAAAAAGCATTCAGTTGGATGGTTGTTTTGGCGTTTTATAACTCAATCGCCATATTTGGTCAAGATTTACAGTATTCCGAACTCAATGCGAAATCTTGTCTGTTCTAATCATCCACTTATATATTTGCTATTCACGTTACTTAATTTGCAATTAACGTAAAAAAGTTGAATATCAAATTTTGCTAACTATATTAACTTGATAACTTTTTTCACTTTTAACTCGAGGTTTTAAACAGGATGATTCGAAATTCTATTGCCAAACTTTAACCCACCAAATGATTTCAACAAGATGTCTCGTCCATCAAAATCTGACGAATTTTGCTAATAACGATATACCTCGTTATCAAGATATTTCCGATTTTTAATGCTGACGAGATTAAGACCGGTCAGTTTTCTTCTAATGACGATATATCTAGTTCATCAATATCTAGTCCGATATGCTAATGACTTGATACCTCGGCACCACGAGTTTAAAAGGTGAAAGGTTGTATCAAAATAAACTTTTTTGGTCAAAGAATGCATTTTCGCAACGCTTGCACG
This sequence comes from Meta bourneti, assembly GCA_933210815.1. Lineage (NCBI taxonomy): Eukaryota > Metazoa > Arthropoda > Arachnida > Araneae > Tetragnathidae > Meta > Meta bourneti. The sequence goes on from OW119928.1 coordinate 67,905,972, forward strand.
TACTTGCTAGAGCTGTTTGATGCGTTTCTAAATAGTTCCTTTTTTACAACTTCGTCATTCCCAACGCGGATTTTGTATATGATGGAGACGAATTCTGTAATACGAATTCCTATATGGCTGGCATCTAACAAAGCGATTTTGTACCTTTTTCATCTCATGGCTCATACAAATTAACAACTAAAATTCTGCGGTAAAATATATATTATATTTTTTGCCAATCTGACAAAAAATAGGTATAATTTTGATTTAGAAAAATATAATAGTAATTACCTACCCTTTTTGTTCTATTTATACGGTATTACTTAATTGTAACATACTAATAATTAAAATCATTCTCGAACACACTTGTCAAAATATCAAAACTGAACCATTGAAATCAAATTAATCTTACACAATTTAAACCGCTTCACCATCCGTAAAGCACAGCAGTGCATCGCGGTACGCCTGTTAAAAATCGCTGGTCTGATATATGGGGCTGACAATGGAAACTGAAGAGCCGATTGGGTACTCGACTATTAGGGGAAGCGTTCACCGTAAATCTTCGAGCATTTTCCGTTTCCAGTGGCAGTTCCATACGTTAGATGCATGTCAGCCATCTCGGAATTCGTGTAATCCTCAATCACATGCGAAATCCACGTTGCGAAACACGAAGTTTTTAAAAAAAGAAAATTTGCAAACTCCTTCAAGTCCCACGCTCCACAATTGCGGACATGCATTCATTGATAAAAAAATGTTTATTTTGATGCAATCTACCACCTTATAAAGTTTTGCCAGGTAATTTCGCATCACCTAAAATTTAGGAGTTATATTTTGGGTTTATTTTTGTGATATTCTAAAGAAGAGGCTTTCCAACTGTGTCGAACATTTCTCTCTTCTGTGTCAGTAAAACATTCATTGTATGTGTGTCTATTATTTGATATAGTATGTCTTGTGTCTGGCGTAGCATAAAACTTGCGCCATAAAACCCCTCAAAACCAAACCAATCAAACTGTGTTTCGGCTCTCTTGGGAGCCGTGACCTTCCGATAGGGGGAGCCTCAGATGTTTGACTGTTCCTCTGATTTCCTATCGATGATATTAGGTATTGCATTATTTAGAATCGGGAAAATAATTAGAAATCCTTTGCTGTTGAGAGCATTTTTATAAGAAAACTGAATTCCTTACGAAACTAAAATCGTTGGTTGAAGTCACTGTCAGTATAAACCGGAGCGGATAACGGATAAATTACCCTGAAAAAATTGATTAAATTTGGGATGAACATATAATGAGATGATACATTTCGATTTTAGTAAATATTATATGTCGCCGTATGACTGTCAAGTCTTCTGAGGAAGAAATACTGCAGGTTACAGTTATTTCTGTCTTATTCAGGAAGGTTAGATGTGGTTTTAAAATAATTTTTGATAAAATGAAATTCTAACGTCATTTACTTAGCATTGTACCACTAATTTTTGTACGTTCATCTGAAATAGCGGGGTCGAGGTAGCCTGGTTAGAAGAGTAGAGGATTAGAAACAGGAGTATTGCGAATTCGAAACTCGATTCATCCCAAGACCGTCGTGTACGTGGGTCTGGAACACGTTAAATCTGCCCTGGCCTGAAATATCCTCACGTTACCGTGGTGTGGAAGTTTGGATAGTGGAATGCCAGCTCAGGTGTGACCTCGTTATCTGATCATGGTTCAAAATTACGAGGTGTCCTCGGATCTTTCCCTTCGGGATTGATCCAGGATCGTCGCCAATAGCCCGTTATGTTGTTCCAGTGCGATATTAATTCAACAACCTACCTACTTTTGAAATAACATTCCGAACATTTTCTACATTTCTATTTGTAAATCGTGACCTGGGTTTATTTTTAATGAAATTCAGTTTGTTAAATCCATTTAAGAATATTACTAAGCCCATATGGCTGTTATTCGCCTTTGCTGTGCCCACCTTCGATGAAATGTCAAAACCCTTTTTACAACCAATTTTCCAGTATGATCCTACATGCAATATGATCTAGGCTGGCTTGCTTACGCATGTCCTTACATTTGCTTCACCAAACATCTTGCTTGATTAAATTGTTTATATTTAATTGTGTTTGAGATAGAAATAATTTTAGACACTAATTTCAAGAATTACATTTTTTAATTGCTTTAAGGGCAATTATTATTCTACAATTTCTCATTCTAATTAATTTGTAACTTTAACAGACGTTCTGTGAAGCGAAATAACGTAATGAAGGTGCAACTAGAGCAGTATGTTTCTGCAGGTAGCATGATCCAGCTTACATATGTACTTACATCCATTAAGCTTCACCTAACGTCCTTCTCGATTGAATTGCTTCTATTTGGGAAGGAGAGTAATTTTAGTCATCTACCTCATTACCTTAATTACCTTAAGGGCAATTAGTGTTCTACAACTGATTCTAATTAATTTGTAACTTGAACTGTGAGACGATGTAAAGTAATAATGATGCAATAAGAGCTGTTTGCTTCTACATGTAGCATGATCTTTGACGGCTTACACATGTCGTTACAACAAAGTTCTGCTTGATTAAATGGTTTATATGTATATGAGTTTGGAAAGGAAGTTGTTTTAGTCACCCATCTCAAGATTTTAATGTTTTTTAAAAAGTACTGTAACGGCATTTCGTGTTATACAATTGTAAAGTAGTTAAAGGTGTAGTTAAAGCAGTATGATACATGTTGCATGATCGTGGTCGGTTTGCGTGTGCCCTTACATCAAGCTTTATGAAACGTCCAGCTTGATTAAATTGTTTATATTTATTTGTGCTTGGGAAGGAAGTAAATGTTTCTATTTATTTGTGTTTGGGAAGGAAGTAATTGTTTCTATTTATTTGTGTTTGGGAAGGAAGTAATTGTTTCTATTTATTTGTGTTTGGGAAGGAAGTAATTGTTTCTATTTATTTGTGTCTGGGAAGGAAGTAATTGTTTCTATTTGTTTGTGTTTGGGAAGGAAGTAAATGTTTCTATTTATTTGTGTTTGAGAAGGAAGTAACTGTTTCTATTTATTTATGTTTGGGAAGGAAGTAATTGTTTCTATTTATTTGTGTCTGGGAAGGAAGTAATTGTTTCTATTTATTTGTGTTTGGGAAGGAAGTAATTGTTTCTATTTATTTGTGTTTGGGAAGAAAGTAATTTTAGTCACCTATCTCAAGATTTTAATCCTTTTTTTTAAGTATTACTTTAAAGGCAATTGTGTCCTACAATTGTAAAGTTGTTAAAGGTGTAGTTAAAGCGGTATGCTACATGTTGCATGATCGTGGCCGGCTTGCGTGTGTCCTTACATACATTAAGCTTTATAAAACGTTCTTCTTGATTAAATTGTTTCTATTTGTGTTTGGCTTTGTTGGGTTTTTTTGGCGCAAGACCAGATTTGGTCAAGCTGCGCTAAACAGCGTTAGGTGGACACACACATAAGGAACACACTGTTTTACCGTTACAGAAGAGAAAAAACGTAAAGGGAGGAATCGAACCTGCGCCACCAACAATTTTTGTTTGAGGAGGAAGTAGTTTTAGTCACCTATCTCAAAAATTCATTTTTTAAAATTACTTTTAGAGAAATTAGTGTACTACAATTTTTCATTCCAATTCGCTCGTAACTTGAACAAACGTAATGCGGAAAGCGATATTTTCATTACAGCTATTCTTATTCGTGTCACTGCTGACGCGTTTTGCAGTTACTTTGATTGATACATTTGATTCGAATTGGTACAGTGATCTATCTCACTACCACAATAGCTTCCCGTGAATGAAGATCCCGTTTCAATCACTTTCACGGTTCGAGAAAGTGATTCCATCGGACACAGGAAGAAAAGAAAAGTGTCGCTTCGGGGCATGAGCACGAATGGAACTAGAATCTCGAAATAACGTTCTCCGGAGGGAGGAAATAAAGTGGCCTTAATTTTGTTTCCGAAAAGTGTATTTTTAAAGTTAGTTGACTGAATAGAACTGAAAACGAGTTTCGCATTCACTATGTAAAAAACAAGAACGTGACGGGAATGAATTCCTACAGGCCATCGTTATGCAAGATGGATCGTTTCCTTCATAATAACTATCATGAATAAGCCAGATAATTGGGTGGAAACAAATTTATATCTTATAACGTAATAAATAGAAGTCGTGTCTGCTCTTGCGATTTCAGAAAATTCATGAAATGCTTTTCGTTTCGATGTAACGTTTCCTGATATTCCTATAGGTGCTGGAACCACTCATACTACCCGTTTTATGAAACCTCAGACTTTCTGGATTCTATAAAAAATTGTGCAATAAGCATGAGTCGGCAATGCGCCAAATGCACGAATTCGTAATTTTATGTTTTCATCTGTACGTAAACTATAACTTGCTGGCCAGCCCTGTTTTAGACTATAGCTTTGCGTTTTATTGGCAAAGACACGAATCTTAAATCGTAGCCCAAACTCAAAATAACAGTTAAACTTTCACCATAACACTATTTTTTCGTTACTCTTCTGTGTCAGTAAACACTTTCCTTGTGTGTATGTGCATTTGCTTGAGAGAAAAAAACACTTCTTGGCGCAGCATGGAAAGATTTGTCCCTTTCTCCATAGCCCTCATTGGCACATCTTTAGGTGTGTACGTGCACCACAACCCCGAGGTACTCGAATGACCTTTCCTCCCTTTCACAGTTACCGTCGCCTACCCTTCTGCTGTTTGCTTTTTCTTCCTTCTTCATTATGCTGTCTGTCTTGTGTTTGGCGTAGCTTGACCAAATATGGCACTTGTGCCATAAAAACCTAAAACAACCAACCCTTTCTCCATAAAAAAAACAACCAACATTTTACGCTGAACCCCTTAAACGCGTTTTTCTTGAAACAATTTCGCAGATACGTGTATTTGTCGTGATGCTGATGTATGATTACTAAACTCGACTGCTTCATTGATCGGATTGGAATTTGTAAAATGTTAGCATTTTTGAGAAATTAATAGATAGAGATTGTCAAAAAACCTTTCGAACTACTTGATTCAGAAACGTCCTGCTTCAGTGCACCCGAATCTACGTTAGTCAGTTTCTTACTAGATTCGAATTGATTTGGAATGACACGGATTCTGTTGATGTCAAGGGATCCTAAATTATTTTTCTTCTACTAAACAAACAATGCTGGGCAATTCAGAATGCACCCAGATTGGCTTACAATGAAAATAGCTTTTCCCATGATTTCTAACACGCATTTAGAAACATTCCGTCTGGTATTAAATTGCTATTTTATTTGGTGATAAAGTGTTTGATTTTCTTCCATAGGTTGAAACTCGTGTTCAAAGGCAACTAGTTCTGGAAGACGGTCGGGTAGTCGCTGATTCCGGACCACAGGTGACCACCAAAACGAAAGAAGATGTACGCGTTGAGGAATCCGAGAATACAGAAGTAAGTTGAAGTAACGAAATTCGTATGAAAATATTTTAGAGAGACAAGGCGCGCGCGCGAGAGAGAGGGTCCATTTAATTGCTAAACAATATAGCCTTCCAAACTTCTACTAATCACATGGCAAACATGAAAATAGAAATATTTTTAAGTTATGTCGCATCATGTTTTTAACCACCACTTCATTTCCCTTAAGGTAACAACACAAAACACTGTAAACTATAGTGTGCAGTGTTAATGATCAATGTTCATTAGCATTTCAGTCCTGCAATGTGTTAAAAATTTCCTGTACAAACTTTAAGGGGAGATAGGGAGCATAAAAATATACCGTATTCACAAGGATGTGTACCCACAAGCGCCACCTGGATTTGCTAAAGAGTGCTGTTAGGTAATTTGGGCCACTGTTATTTTAATCGCTGACTTACAGGTAATGTCCATTATTTCATGAATGCTAAGATGGCTGATGTGCACCTAGCATGTGGGGAATCTAACGGATTGTATTGACATTAGGATTATCCAACATTGCAAAACATACCTAGGGTGAGTAGGAACGAGAGAAGACACTGGACTGATGGGAAGAGCAATTGCTCTCGAGAGTGAGAGTTCACGATAATTTTCTGATTCAAGGGTTCTGATATTGCCAATCACCAAGCATTTACGCGTTTGCATCAGATGTGTGCAACCAATACAATCCACGGAAGGATGTAAAAAAACTAATAGGCAAACTGCAAAATTAGGGAAACTAGAAATTTTGTTCACACACTTGACGTCTTTTAGCACATTGCAGACGTACATACCTATGTGAATACAGTTTAAGTTTGTGTTCTCTGCTGTTTCTTATTCCTTAAGGCTTAACTTAACTAGACCAAGTTACTGCTGGCAAACTGTAAAATTAGGGTAAAAATAATTGTTGCTTACATTCTTGCAGCCTTTTACCTCATTACGGACATACATCCTTTTGTGAATGCGGTTTAAGTTTGTGTTCCCTGTTGTTGTCCCCTATTCCTTAAGGCTTTCTTAGCTAGATCAAGTCCATAAGCCTGAACACTCTCTAAAAGCCCACTAGATCAGGACTAAAAAATAAGACATTTTCTTGTCAGACTACCACAATGCAGAATATGACTTGCGGAGGCCTATTCAGTGTTACATTTTAGAAAGTTTGTACATTTAGGAAATGCCTTATAGACGTGAACGAAGGAAAGAGATCGGATGTGCCCACTCGCAAATCTAGAAAGGGCAATTTGTATTCCCTACATCCTTGTAATATATGTACAGGAAGATTCGAGACTTTTTGTACTGTAGTGTACCGTTGTGTAAAATCATATGCATCTCGAAGGAAACCACCTGCGTTCATAATTCTTGACAGGACTGAGTTTTCCAGAGAAGGGCAATGTCAAAGGTGAGGAAGGACGAGAGGGGACACTGGACCGTTGGAAACATCGGTTGCTCAAGAATGATACTGGATTCAGACTGGAAACAGCAAGTGTTGACGAATCAGAGATAACGCTGAGAACTCTAGCGAAAGCGCTTACGATAATTTCGGATTCAAGAGATCCGATGTTGAACCAATCTCTGAGTATTTGGTCTGAGCAAATAAAACTATATATGAGAGGCTTTTTTGTCGAGCTGAATGTAGGTGGCGGTAGTGTTTTTGTGGCGGAACGTGTTTCCTATATGTATTCCGAACGTGACGTTAGTTGGCTTGTTTTTTGTATACGATTCCAGTATTCGTCAATAAGAATTGAAAAGAATTATTCCAAATTGATATATGGGAGTTGATGGGTCAACATCAATTATATTAAATTCCAAACGTCGCCAAAACTGCGATAAACTGCATTTTCAGGCACCAGCGATATGTATCATGCAAAAGCATTTGGGTAACGGAATTAAAATCTTCGATTTCCGTCTTGTTTGTTTACATTACAAATCCCTCTCATAGAGCCATTGCCACTTTTTATTAAAGAGTAATTAATTTTAAATTTAGTTTGGTGCTTTATTGTTTGCCAAAAGAACAATCACTGCTACAACGTCATGGCAGAAATAAATTATCATCTGGGAGATATTCTGGTGGGTGATAAATGTATTCAAGGTGTGTTTGAGTACAAATATATTCTTTTATGAAGATCAACAAACGTGATATATATTTTACAGAAACCCATTAAAATTATGGATTGAAGTGAAAGTTTTTAAATACTTAGATCCGGCAAAAAACCCCACCACCACCACCACAGATATTGTCTTTGACGCAGCATCTCCAAATATGGCCATGCTGCGCCAAAGACAATATGGCCAAATATGGCCCTTGCGACATAAAACCCAACCAATCTGCAAAATATAGAATATTCTTGACTAGAAACACGAACCTTAGTTACACAATGAAGAAAAGAATGAAATTTTCAATACGTCATGGAAAATTTCTTACCACTACGGTTTATTCACAATAATTACAACCTACAATATTTATAAAAATTTCGGTTTGATTAGTTTAGTAATTAAACGTGTTATCTAATACTAACATCCTCAAAAATGAAATTTTTAGCATGAATATTTTATGATACCTAAACGTATAAGGAAAATAAATTTCGATTTTTTTTAACCAGAAAGAAGGTAAATATTTCTTGACTGTTTGGTTTTATTTGTGAAAAGTTAAATTATTTGTAAGTTTATCGTCTTTACCTCACTTGCATTTCAAGTGTGTACTCATTTCTTTGAAAACCTGTCATACTCAATTTCGAAAGGAAGCAGAAACGAAATTTAGGGGCCTCCGGTAGATTTTTATCACCAAGCTCTAACTAAACTACGTGTACGCCTTAAATTTTGTTAGCCCATAGTGAAACTAATTTATCTTTCAATATAAAAAGGACATCTCACAACGCTGTTTTATTGATGATAGTGAAAGACTGGCTTGGATCGGATATGGAATTGTAAATTATCTACCGGGCGTCTTAAAATGTTAGAAGTAAATTATACGCTATTAAACAATTTGACGCATTGTAAATAAGCTAAATTTTGGAATAGCATTTACTCTCATAAAAGAACACCAGTTCTTTGATAGTTTATTTAGATTCTTTTCAAATAATTGCTCCTGTTAGCACGGTGCTGAGAGTGGAAAGGCAAGAGGGGAATCAACAATTCTTGACTATATTGACGAACTTCACACCAGTACTTGTTGTTTTTATTTTTTCTGAAAGGAGGCTTTTAAGACTGCTCTACTGGGTTGTTTTCTTCTTAAATCCAATCACATTCATCTTTGCAACTAGTTTTCATTATTTACCTATTGTCTTTAAATTTGGCAGAGGGGAAACTCACTTAAATGTGAAGAAATAAACTTGTACAAAGAAGAAAATGAAGTATGGGATACCACCATTGATACCACCATTTTTATAGAGTACAAAGACCTGGAGAATAACCAATTTCAAGTCATGTAGAGAAAAACAGACATCATTTTCAAATTGGTCACACCAAAGCAATGAAATATGTGATAGGAAAAATATTTACCCTGACTGTTACAGCTGTTAAGGTAACAGCATGACTAGTCCTGAACACGTGCTATAAACTTCCACGCCACACTAACATGAGGATATTTGATGCCGCGACAGATTTAACATGCACAAGCCCCCATGTACACGATGATCTTTAGTTGAATCTAGCTTCGAACTCGCAAACCTTAGGTTGCTAATCCGCTACTCTTCCAACAGGGCTACTGCGGCCCATTCATCATCAGGATCCAAAGAGACCGCCATGGCTCAGTGGGTTTACTCATTGTGCTAGCAATCAACGAGATATAGACGGCGCAGGTTCGATTCCTGTAACTATTCTTGGGGTATTTTTCTCTTTTGTGTTAGCAAAACGTTCCTTGTGTGTGGCTCAGTAATTTACACCTGACGATTGGTTGATCAGCCAACCAATCATCAGGTCTAAATTAAACAACTTAAAGAAGACTCGTGTTTAAATCTGTTATCGTTGAACATTGTTGCCATCACTCGCTTTTTAAATTCCGCCCTTTCAGCCCACTTGTAAGAATTAGCATCATTCTATTACCTCTGTAGACCGGTTTTATCATTTTTTTAAAACTTTTACGTTGACTAGGTATCAATATGTTTCAAAAAAGTATTCCACTGAATATTTTTCGAAACCATAGGATCATAAACGGCACTGGACTAGGTTTTATGACGCAAGTGGGTCCAGAACAGGACAAGCTGTGACACTATAATGGCGTTGTAGCATTTTCTCTCTAAATATTGAAAGATTGGCCGAATATGACCCTTGCATCATAAAACCAGAAATAACGAACCAACCTAAATATTTAAAATCTTATGAATCATCAGCCAAAAAATGTATGTCATTTGAATACTAATGTGCTGTTTTGTTTGCAGCACAAGAGTACGGGTGACGACGCACCCGGATCGGGTTACGAACTTGTGCCCGGGTCGGCCAAGGTCATCAGCGAAAAGACGGAGACCAATCAGACAATGACGGAAACGAGGGAAGAGAACAGACAGATGCACGACGAGAATATGCGGGAAATGACTGGAGAGGTAAATTCGTCTTGTTCTTTATTTTAACGTATCATATTTATTCATCCTTTTATCTTTGTTCATAGTTTAACATATATAAAGTACGAAAAATATCCCACCTTTTCTTTTAATCCCCCTCCTCACACTCTCAAAAATTATTATTTTTTGGTTAACTTATTACTTTGAAATTTAGAAATGGTATATATTTTTTGCTAAATCCTAGTATATGGTGATGTCGCAAAGTTCGATTAGAGTTGACGTCTTATCAGCAATGTTATAGGTTTAAGAGAGAAGGTAGTCGACCTTGGATTAGTTGATTTCTGGAAGGTTCTGACCAGAATCTATATATACGCGAGTGGCTCCAATTGTGGACGTTTTGTTTACGTTATCAGCAATCTCTAATATAACTAATCGACTCTTTCTAAGCCACTTGACTCGAAGCCAATTCATGGGAATCGGACTAAAATTATTACTATTTGGCATTCATTGATTTGGGGACATAAAATTGAAGCACACAGTAGCGTTAAAAGGGATTTCACTTAAGTAGCATTTTTTAAAAAATGGTTTCCCATGGTGGTAATATCCTCAAACAGACGCATTACCCATTGAGAGACATTACCTCTAAAAGTCAGAAAATTGGAAGTAGCTGAATGAGACAGTAGGGATTCATGAATATACTTGAACATTTTGAAGGTAAGAAACTATTATTTCAATGAATCCAAATGTGGAGAGGGGGTACTATAAGAGTGAGGAGGTTTATGCATTCTCCAAATTTGGCGCGATTATCTGTGGAATGCCACGTTCAATTAAAAAACGGACATTTTTTCGATTTCGACTAGGACTAGCTTGATCTGATTTTTGTGCGATGATTCTGTCTACTCTGTAGACTCCTCATAGAAGATGCTGTAAAATAGCCATTACATCGAGTAAAAAGGCTGAAAGTTTGCAAATCGGGCGAACAAAAATATCCACCATGAGAGGTGCAAGCTCGAAGCGGATGTGCAATGAGGAATGCGATTCGTGTTTTAGAAAGTGAAATTCTGTTATTTATTCTAAGAGTCATTCCAGGAAAACACTTGGGCAGAAATCAAGGTATGCGGAAATATATGAAGAGAAATAAGGGACTTCAAATGGAAGGGGGGAGAAATATGTCATGTTTGGAGAGTGAAAGCGAATCGACATTTTGTGGTTTGTTTTCGAGAGACTTCTTTTGAGGTTAAGATGAGGTTCGCGTAGTTGAGTGATAAATCAGCCTTTTAAACCACCTGCACTCCAAATGTTCCGAACCTAATTCTTGTTTTTTTTTAATAACCCACTTCATCCGTGTTGTGAACGAAGGTCGTTTCCTGGTTCAATTTCCTTAATTTTGAAGATGCTTTTCCTTTGATGATGAGAATTATTCTCTTTAGCTTAAATGTTTTATGAGGTCTATTTCTAACATTATGAGAATTTGCTTTCATACACAGGGTGAAACAAGATAATTATCTATGCACCTGTAATGAGTGAAATACCCAGGTATTATACCAAACGATATTTATTCAAAAGTAAAAATTATGATTTATATTTTATCAGACGATAATTATTCATTTTTAAGTAGAACTTTGATAGATGTTTTGCAAACGGAGATTTTCTTTAATGTTTTAATTTCCTTAGTTCCAGAAAATTAAATTTACATATTTAACTTAAAAGATATTCTTTTGCTGTGTGGCAACAAAAAGGAAATAAAAACAATGAATAATAATGTTTTAATAAAAATTAACTTTTATCACGCTTTCCTATTCTATGGCCAAAGAAAAAATATACACGTTGGATTGGATGTTGGGGTTTTACAGCCCAATGAAAATATACACGTAAGAATTTACACATCTATGAAATTCTGGTTGTGAAAATTTGACGTTAACCGTTGCAATTTAAGTTCAAAACAGGTTACATACCTACTTATCACAGTCAGTAATTTACAATATAAAATCTATGATAATTTTTAAGCCGGAATCATAGAATTATTAAATACAGAACAATTATGTTTCAATTATTCCTTTTTATTTTTGAATTCCTTTCGTCTTCAACCATATGATACAATATTATCCCTTAGGCAATATTATCCTAAGGCGTAAAAGCATACGTGCAAGTTCAACATTATAGGATCCTTGGCGAAAAATTCCTGACAAGCCTATGTTTGAAAACATAAGTAAAAAAGAAACTCGTGACAACAGACTACGTTATACGGCAACAGTGTAGATCTTTACACAAGTTCCATGAATCAGAAATCAGTTCCTTTCCCCCGTATTTATGTTTCACTAATAACAATTACCATAAAAATCCCAACGTGCGCATGGAATTCCCTCTAGGAATTTGCAAGAAATAAATTACAGTCGAATCGTTGAATTATGTCAGGAAGTTACGACATACTCCGTACACGCGCGGCTAAAAAGTATTCAAATCTCAAAGCGCTGGTAATAGAAACAGCAGTAAACGGGTATGTGGACATCAGGACAAAGGCGTTATTGAAAACACAGAGATCGATTCTCTTTATTCATATAGACATTTATTTCATGTACACACCATTCACATAAAGCAGAGAGGGTCAATGGCAAAAACGGAATCGAATTTGAAAATATAGGTTGGGGGGAAGGGAATATAAAGGGAATATATAAAGGTATAGCAAAGCTGGACAAAGTTTAAACTGATTAATGATTGAAAACTGACATAATTAATGACTAATGAGTACGATTGATTAGTTTTAGTCTTTCCACATTAATTAATGATTGATTTAGTTTAATCAAGTAAAGATGATTGAAAATCATGATTGAAATTGTTCCTCCATACAACATTATGAATCCAGTAAAAATATTGTGTGCTGCTTGAAGTTTTTCCACACAATACTACCTATACATTGGAGAGAAAATATAATAAATAAAAAAAGGGTGAGCTGATATATTTATGATTATTATAAAAAATGCGATAAAATTATTTATTGATTTATATTTTGCAGCGAGACGAAATTTACGTAACACAAAGAAAACCAAATAAAAATGAATAAAATAAAGGAAGAAATATGTTGGTCAAATTGCGTTTCATAGTAATGAAATTCTTGAATCGATACGCAATTCGAGAAAACCATGCCAATTGAGTAAAAAATATCCGTAGAGTAAAATTGTATACCTCTGCCATAGGAGGGCCGCAGTAGCCCAGTTGATAGAGTCGCGGATCAGCAACCGTAGGGTTGCGAGTTCGAATCCAGCCAAAGACCGTCGTGTACAAAGGGGTTGGTGACGTTAAATCTGTCGTGGTCTCAAATGTCCTCACGTTGGTGTGGAAGTTTGGAGAGTGGGATGCCAGCTCAGGTGTTAATCTCATCATCTGACCATGGATCAAAATTTCGAGGTGTATTCGGATCTGTCCCATCGGGATTGGTCCTGGACCGTCGCCAATAGCCCGATGTGTTGCTCCAGTGTGACGTAAATTTAACTACCTACTTCTACTATAGAAATTTAGGTAGCGTATTCATGACTAAATGATTTAATCAATGGCTCATTAATTAAGTTATGATTATAACTAATTTTTCAATCAAGAATAACTAGTCATAATTGAAATGTTAGCTAACTAATCAATAGATTTAAAAAATTAGTTGATTCTCCCTAATACTGGGATCGACGAAACAGTCAATTTCCTAATTTTTATTAAGGTAACAAAATACCCATTCGAAAAGTGTGACTTATACCTTTTTATGCTAAAACCTAAAAGAATTCAATACTTTGAATGCTATTATTTATATCGAATAGAATATCTGAAATAATCTTTTAAATGTATGATCATGGAGGGCTATAATTCAGATGAATTTGTCAATACAAATAGCTTGACAAAAAAATTAGTTGGTTGGTTAGTAGTTGAATTTGCACTGGAGCAACCACAACGGGCTGTAACTAGAATACTAGAAAGCAGCTTACAAAATTAGTTTTCTATTTAATAATTAAACCGAGTTAAGTACTGCAAAAATTAGCGCCTCTTTGTGTATGTTGTGTTTATTTCAACTGCAAAACTGCAGACTTTAAACCCAAATTATGTCTATTCTGAGTTGAACCATAACATATACTTGCCTGATTATGTAGAGAATGGGAGGTGCACAAATTCCAATCCACTTTGGTTCGGGTGAACAGCCGAAATAGGAGCACGACTTCGTGAACTCCAATCTGCGAGATCGTCACGCAAAAATTATTGCTGATCGATCGATGTGCAGAGCAAGTGATTAATGACGTAAGGCTTGTGTAAGACAGAAGCACGATTCGTTCATGGTGCCCTTGCCCATGGGCCCGTTCATAGTTCTTAGGTGGATGTATTAGAACTGGAACCGAGTTGGAGCAAGACGACGGGCTATGAAGGACGGTCCGGGATCAATCCCAAAGGGAAATATTCGAGGGGGGGGGTGTTTCAATTAACGTCACACTGGAGCAACACAATGGGCTATTGGTGACGGTCCGGGATCAATCCCAAAGGGAAAGATCCGAGGACAACACCACGTAATTTTGAACCACGGTCAGATGACGAGGCAACACCTGAGCTGGCACCCCACTCTCCAAACTTTCACACCACGCCAACTTCAGAACATTTGAGGCCACGACTTGGCGTGTCCCAGCCCCCTTTGTACACGACGGTCTTTGGCTGGATTCGAACTCGCAATCCTCCGGTTGCTAATCCGTTGTTCTTCCAACCGGGCTACCGCGGCCCTAAGAAAGAAGAAAGATGGTGGTTGGTTGGTTTTGGGGTTTTATGGCGCAAGGACCATATTTGTCCATGTTGCGCCAGACGCAATTCATTATCAAGTAATTGACACAAGGCATACAATATCAAGTAACTGACATACAGTGAAAGCTTTACTGACACAAAAGAGAGAAATACACCCAGGGAGGAATGCATCTGGCAGGAATCGAACTTACCCTTCCTACAACACGAAGGTTGCTAGCGCATTGAGCATACCCACTGAGCCACGGAGAAGAAAGAAGACAAGGTGCTTGGTACTTGTAGTGTCAGCTAGGATGATGTCGTATCAGACTTGAAAGCTGTGTAAAGGGCACAAAAGTTCTCATTGCCAAGAACTGCAACATACC
Organism: Meta bourneti; assembly: GCA_933210815.1. Lineage (NCBI taxonomy): Eukaryota > Metazoa > Arthropoda > Arachnida > Araneae > Tetragnathidae > Meta > Meta bourneti. The sequence continues at coordinate 67,920,976 of OW119928.1, forward strand.
TTAAATCCTATGGTAACCCTTTCTCTTTGGTTTCAGGAGATTCACCAGAGGACCATCATATCTCCCATTGCCAAGAACTACAACACACCTTAAATCCTATGGTAACCCTTTCTCTTTGGTTTCAGGAGATTCACCAGAGGACCATCATATCTTCCATTGCCAAGAACTACAACACACCTTAAATCCTATGGTAACCCTTTCTCTTTGGTTTCAGGAGATTCACCAGAGGACCATCACATCTCCCATTGCTAAGAACTACAACACACCTTAAATCCTATGGTAACCCTTTCTCTTTGGTTTCAGGAGATTCACCAGAGGACCATCACATCTCCCATTGCCAAGAACTGCAACACACCTTAAATCCTATGATAACCCTTTTTCTTTGGTTTCAGGAGATTCACCAGAGGACCATCATATCTCCCGATGATCCTAGTTTCACCAACTCTTTCGGCGAGTTCCCCGGCAAGCTGACGCACTATTCGAGTAGGTCGCAGAAGATCGTTGACAAAGACGAAGTGAAAGAAGTGTCTGAGCTTAAAGATGGTGAGGTGTCAACTGAGACAGTTAGGACACATCATCACGAAGAGGCTTACGATGATGAGGTATGTAAACGATACTGAAGTTCTATCAATCCATTTGGCATCGTGTCTGTAAGGCTAGTTTTTCTGAGTGGTTTGGCGGTGAAATTAGTCACCACTACAAAACTAACTTCTTTTAAAATTTCGTTGTTTTTCGTCGCTTTACTTTCAAAAAATTGCAACTTAAAATCAAAAATTTTCAAGAGTGATAAAAACTAGACGGTAAAATGTAGACCAGTTATGAGATACGAGGTTTTGAAATTCGCCGATAAGGGCTTTATAAGGGATTTAGACTTATGAGCTTTTGAAACAAGTTTAGTAATCCTATTTGTAACTATACAATGTTAAAACGTCCGAAACCAAAAAATTTAATTTACGTAGTCAAGCGACGATTTATAGCACTGTAACCAATCTCAACCATGAGGTACTTTTTGGTAGAATGAAGTTGCACTGCTTTTGCACGTTTTACTACATTGGTGACTGGTAGACGTGATTGTCCATACACGCTCTTTCGAATCAGTTAGATGACACTTCTGACAAATTCCAGATGGCGCTCGTTACAATCGGCATTTTTATGGATGTCCACGATAAGCAATTAAATTGCCAATGCGATCGATTCTAATCTCTTCCAACAACTTTTTGGAGCCCCATGATAAGACACTACTTCTACTATCTCGGATTCACTGTTCGTTGCCACTTAGTCTTATCTTCACACAGCGCCTTACACTCGGTTGCAAAAGGTAGGACAGAGGTTTTCAGGACAATCATAACTATTCCATTGCACGACCATGTATTCTAAAGTACGTCTGTGATCTTAATACAGCTCTCACTGCTTCTTGCAATTGCATTCAATCAACTAAACTACTACCAGCATCTATCGTATCCAGGCACTACTAAACGCTAGATGGGGACTACTATGGTGAACTTAAACATTCCTACAATATTCAAATTACAATATAGTAGTATATATAGCAGCGCAACAAATCTGAACCATAAAACGTTTTGGTAGACAGAAATTCCCACTGCTTTTATGCGTCCTGGTTTCTTCAAGACAACACGTAAATGTGAGCCAGCTTCTCCAAAGACCTCCAGGAAGGCATGTCCCCCAAAAGTTCATGGTGGGTGCGATGTGACAGCACCTCCCATAGTGCTCCGGATTAACATTGAGATTGCCACTTTCTCCCAATGGAATGCATCAAGCTGTCTTTAGAAAGAAAAATATCTATCAAATAATTTAGCTAAAATTTATAACACCTTACAATGAACTAACTACTCTTTGTAGTGTAAACCGCTTTTGAAAGTATGTTGATAGATGGAATTTGTAACGTATATCGCCAGTGTTTGTCCATCAATTGATGTTTTAAACGCTGAAGTGGTATCGGACAGATAAACCTCGTACTGAACGGTTAATCGAAACTCTTCAATTCTATCATGAAGATGCATACGTTTTCGATTGACCATTCGAAATATTCTTTCAATTCTAGTTTAAACGTATACTAAGCCTAATAACTAGTATGTTTTCCTGTAATTTGTACTCATTTTATCTTTTCTCCAACAAAATTAGATAAATGCGTACCTTTTAAACGCATGATTGATTGGTTTGGTTGGGTTTCATAGCGTAAGGACCTGTTGGTCCACCTGAAATGCATCAAACGCCTGATATAGGTTTTAGAGAAGTTTTTTCTCTTAATGATAATAGGGGGATTTTGAGCTTTATGCGTACCTACCAACTTTTCAGGATTTTCTGAAAGTCCCCCAGAAAAATACTTAGTTTTCAGGTCTCCCGAAGAGAAAAATATTTTCTCGATTTTTCCTCAGGGACTTAATTTTCAAGTGAAGCCTATTCTGAAACTTTGGTGCCAACCATGAAAGAAAAACATCGGAATCAGTGGTTGCTAGATTGTCAAGAAAACATTTTTTGGCACCAGATTTTGAGAAAAACCTACAAATATACCAATTCAAGGAAAAGTTTAATTACTCATTTTATCATATATTTAGCGCCATTTTATGTTAAATGCTTTCATAAAGCCAAATTTGACCCAATTGTCTTAATTTGAAGTTTTTAATAATTTTTTATTTTAAGAATTATTTTTGTCCTTTATTAATGCCGTTAATTTTTATGTCATGAAACTTTTCCAGACTTTTTGTCTTGGAGATTGGCAGGTATGCTTTATGCAATTTTCAGAAGAAAATATGCAAATTCCATTCACAGAAAATTTTAATGACAGCAGTTAAGATGTGTTTTGTATTTTTGTTTCATATTTCACAGTACTTATGTAACAAAATTTCGACAATTTTTCAGTATTTCTGTAAGTTTTGTACAGCTATCCAATCCCTCCTCTGTAATGAGCGATCATCAATTCACTTGTCAAGTAACAAAAAGCGTTGTCTTTGACAGTCAACCCGCCTTCATACGATAGAAACAGGTGTGTGTGAGGTACAAAAATTCTGTGGGCAACCTCTTGACAACTGGATTAAAGAGACTGACCTTCAAATACACTTACCCTTCAACATCCTAAACACTGGATCCAAGTCAAAACAACTCGACTTGGCAATTTACATAATGTTGAATTCCGTCTCGTTAGAAGTAAGGAATTCTGGCAGTTGTGAATTTTTTTCATCGCTTTAATAACTTTTAGGAAAAAGAGCACTTTTGCGATTGATTCACAGATTGTTTTTCCAGTGAAGAGCGAATCTGTATTCTGAACTACATTAGCATGTTTATTTATAGTAAAAATTGAAAACCTTCAAAACAATGATTAATCACGATTTAAAAACTTCGTCAATGGCCTTTTCGACGGAACAAGAAGTCGACCATCATCAGGACAGAAGTAAGCAACAAGAAGAAACGCAAGAATATGTTCTAGAATATATAGTGTTGCCATCTCTCACTTTTTCAACTAAGCCAGACTCATGTAAGGGCGGGGTGGTACTAGTATCATTCATTAGTGTTTGGCAAAGAAAAAGAACATGACAAGTTACGCCAATTAAAGATTGATGTCAGCATCTGCCACGAAAGGAGCGATCAATGTGACAGACAAAAAAGTCACTTGAGAATCTATTATTCTTTCTCTAATACTATCATTCCTATCTTCTAACATAAATATAGCTCCATGGAGTAATATTTACTCTTTAAATGTTATTTTTCTCATACTATGTTTTACCAATATTTACATACTTAAATGAACCTTCCCTGAAACTTAATGTTGGAACAATGCACCTTGACAAGAGAGAATTTACTGAAAAGGCAACTCCAGATAAAAATGTTTAGATCTTAAGATAACAAAAGAAACTTAATGAACAGCTACAATTAAAAGTAATATATCACTTAAAAGATTGAAAACTACTTAATTTAAAACTAAAATTATCTAAATTGATTTTTTCATCCGGGTTACCTTAAGTTAACCCTCTGAGCGTCACGAGATTTCCGTGTAGAGTAGTATTGCTTGTTAACCCAGAACACACTGAATTACTAAATAACTACATCTATTGATTGTATGTGTGTGTGTGAAATAATCCATGGATTCTTTCAACCCTTAGAAAGATTTATTGGTTCTTTTCTTAGAATAGAATCCTATGGAACGATTATATTGGTTCTTTCCTTAGGAATAGAATCCTTTGAAACGAGTCTATCGATCCTTTATGTAGAATAGAAACTTTTGGAATGATTTTATTGCTACTCTCCTTAGAATATAATCCTTTGGAATGATTCTATTGCTACTCTCCTTAGAATATAATCCTTTTGAAAGATTCTAGTACTTCTTTCCATAGAATAGAATCCTTTGGAAATATTCTATTGATCCATTATGTAGAATAGAAACCTTTGGAATGATTCTATTGCTCCTCTCCTTAGAATATAATCCTTTTGGAAGATACTATTACTTCTTTCCATAGAATAAAATCCTTTTGGAAGATACTATTACTTCTTTCCATAGAATATAATCCTTATGGAAGATACTATTACTTCTTTCCATATAATATAACCCTTTTGGAAGATACTATTACTTCTTTCCATAGAATAGAATCCTTTGGAAATATTCTATTTGTCCCTTCTGTAGAATAGAAACCTTTGGAATAATTCTATTGCTCCTCTCCTAAGAATCCTTTTGGAAGATACTCTTACTTATTTCCATAGAATAGAATCCTTTGGATGATTCTATTGGCCTATTCTGTAGAATATAATCCTTTGAAAAGGTTCTATTGGTCAAGCAGGTCAAAATTGGTTGAAGTCACCAGGGAAGACTATAGGTTGCAAGGTGAATTTATGCGTGTGGACCCCTTAGACGGTTAGACTGTCTACTTTAATTCTATTTCTGAACCTTCTCTGCTCCGGCTCATTTCAGGTACCTGAAGAGGAAGCGGAAGAAGGGATGGTTCCGGAACGCTCTGCCGAGACGTCCCGGACAATCCAGTACTACACGGACCCCAAGGAGTTCCAGAACGTGTCCGATCGACTGCAGGAGGAGTCCCGGCGATCCCGTGTCCAGAACCACCGCCAAAACGGTACCGAGCTGCCGGCTGTCACTCACAGGTGGGTGGACGACCACTTCGGTGGACAGAAAGAGATCGCCAACGACGTGAGAGGGGAGAGCTCAAGGACGAAGTCAGGTGGTAACAGGATTACCATCGAAATATCCGGGCACAGGTGAGGACCTTCCTGGTGGAAATTGTATTTTTATAATGATTATGTTTAAATTGAAGCAATTGATTCATTCGGATTGACTCTGATTCTGTTGGCGTGAAGCGGTCCTTCGTATTGCTAATTGGCCACCGCTTCCAAATGTTCGTTTTGGTGATAAGTTTGTTGTCCAAGTTTCTTAATCTGTCAGTGGAAAAATTAAGGAAATTGGAAACAGCCACTGAACTTAGGTAGGTAGGTATTTTAATTAACGTCGCACTGGAGCAATGGCTATTGGCGACGGTATGAGATCAAACCCTAAGAGAAAGATCTGACGACAACACCATGTAATTTCGAACGTCGGTCAGATGACGAGGTCACACATGATCTGGCAGCCCACTCTTCAAATTTCCACACCACGCCAACGTGAGGACATTTGAAGCCACAACAGATTTAACGCGCACCAGCCCTCTTTGTACACGACGGTCTTTGGTTGGATTCAAACTCGTACCCCTCCTGTTGCTAATTCGATACTCTTCCAACTGGGCTATCGCGGCCCCATAATATTTGGAATGCTCGATTCTGGTTGAGCTAGAATTTTAAGATGATTGAAATTGGTTTTTTTTCTAAAAGAACATGTAAAATACTAACTACTTTTAAGTAACATCTTAATTTTATAGTCTTATATAAATGCTTCTAATCTAAAGCGGGAATTCCAGATTTGGCTGCATTTATCGAGACAATTCTTCTGGTAACTACGAAAAGCTTTAGCAGTATTTTCTTTTTGGAAGCAGTATTGGCGTTTTTTGGTTGGTTGGGGTTGACTAGAGCAAGGATCATTTTGGTCATACCATGTCAAACATAAAACAGACAAGGTCAAGTAATGAACATTGACTACTAGGAAAGTTTTACTGACACAGAAGAGGGAAATACACACCCAATGTTAGAGGATTCTAAGCTCCATCGCCTACAACTTGCGCAGTGGGTTGATTTGAGTTTAATGGCGCAAGGTCCACAAAGAATAAGATGCGTCAAACGCAAATCCTAAAAATTTCAAAACGGATTTTAAAAATAGGAAATGAACAACCAAACACACGTTTAAAAGTAGAGATAACTTGCAAGCACACAACATGTAGAACAAAATAAAACCTTAATCAAAAGCAGCAGGAAAATTATTAAAACATGTCATCGATATAAAAAGGTAAAATGTAGTTAAAATACGATAATGCAATGGTTGAAAAGATGAGTTGGAAGGATAAAACGTTGGCAAAAATGGTAAAATGTTTAAAAACAGGTAGGTCAGCCTTGGAAAACAAATTATGAACACTAAAAAATGATGAGGTAAAATTAAGATGGGTTATTCCCATCTTGAATGTGGGAAAATTTATTGTGTTTTTTGGACTGATGCCTGGCCAATTGTACTTAATCATGGCACAACAAAGGTCGACTTGCGAACCACTTAGCGTTTACCTTGCGCTCACCACGCGGGGTGTGTTCACGTTATGCCTCACATAAGTCCACATAATCTAGGAGTAACCCGTTTGTAGAGGCCACACATTCATTCCAGCGGACAAACATACATGTCTTAACCTCGGATTAAATGCTCCTGATGGTTGTCTTGACGAAGTATCTTAGTCATTAGCAAAACTGACCAGTTTGATGAACGCGATATCTCGTCATTAGCGAAATTTGCCAGATCTTGATGGACGAGATATCTCGTCGAAACCATGTGGAGGGTTAAACAAACCTTTCGATTTAGAAGCCTTGCCTCTAGATTGATCGGGAATTTGTAACAGAGAAAAAATATGATGCATTATACTAGTGATAAAAAAAACAAGTGATACAAAAAGGCTACTCTGGCGTTCATTTTATTTAATGGAGAAATACAAATATGGCACGATGATATTTTAGAATATGGTTGCTAGCGAGATATTTTAGAGAAATGACTTGCTTTACCTGATTGTGAAATTTACTTAACTGTTGCTGCATCTTACTGTAGCTGTTTTTCTGATTGTTCATTTGGACTTTCAAGGACATTTATAAAAAACAATATGGGAAAGATTTCCATCCACTTTTCCACAATTCTCAACACATTATTCATTCCGATACTCATTTGTTTATCATTTAAGTTGTGACGCCATCCGCAACTATTCGTTTCGCTGCACTTTAGGGACCGTGGGAAAACTCAATCGATTCTTCGTTATTGTAATTTGCGTTTAACTTGTCTACTCTCTAGAAAGAAGTGTTGGTAGAAAACAAACATTCTTAGGTTCAACGGAAGAGTTAAGTGCAAACCAGTTTACTTCGCTTTTTCTGCTCTTTATTCAAACAAAACCAGTTAATGTCCATCAAAAGAGCAAGGACTTTGAAGGCCGAAAAAGAGAACGACACACGGAAAAATAGGTTTTGTTACTTAAAGCGTGCTTCTTTACCATCCCTTTCTTTTGTCACTGATGTCTTAAAAGAAATTACGAGCTGCTTTTTGTGTTCTCCCTAAACGAAGTCATTCTTCTGACCGTAACTTTCGCTTTTTTTTAAAGGAATGTTTTTGTTTCGGCGAACAGGATCTAGAGACATCCATTTTAAGCTGTTGTTTTCCCTTGACAGTGGCAAATTTCGCTAATATTTAAGATTTTTTCTTGTAAAATCAGTTAGGTTTATCGTTTTCTCTGTAGTAGGCACACATTTCGACAGTAAATTGACGGTTAGTAGAGAGAAATGCGTCGTTTCCATGCATAGTACACAATGAAATGCATTTAAATTATTAACTTTCTGGAAAGAGAAAAATACAAAGGCAAAAAGTACATAAAAACCCCGTGATTTCAAAGTTCATCCGGAAAAGTTCACATTCTACAAAATTGTTGATGAGTGTGAACGCGTCAAAGTAAAATCTTCAGTTTTATTGGAAGCATTACATAGATCATTATACAAAACGCCCTCTTTAGAAAACAGAATACCTTGTATTCAAATTCTTTTACTTAATTTATTACATAACCATATAAATTGCTTAAGACTTCTTAGCGACATAAACATTCATGGTCATATAATACACGCATAAATCATTTCTACAGAAACATTTTGTATCAAGAGATACTTAGATCAACTAATTTCCCAGTCTCTGAAAATCACATGTTATAACAATATTATTCAATCTACGCTCGGTCAGTATTTAAACAATTCACTAGATGTTACTTTTATTTCAAATATAGGTCTTTGCGTGTGCGGTGGTACTTGAACAATAGTGTTGTGGCTTAGGATTATAACTGTGTGAAATTACGGTAACAAGTTGTGCGAACTCCTAGTAGAAATGACATTCTTCAACAATTGACTCACATCCAGCGATTTTAGTTCTTTTTCTTATAAACGTAAATCTGCATCTTATGCTAGGAGGATTAAGTATCTTATTTTATTAAAAGCCTCGTATCGTCTGTTTTTTAAACTTAAATAAGGTCACTTTTTAAAATTAAAGTTGCATATTTATTTTTCTCCAGACGTTTTCACTTTTATCTTAGAGGAAAATATACGAATTTCATAAGCATTTAAGCAATAGCTTTTACTTCTCTTTTCCCTCCTTTGGCGCTTAATGCTTGGATCTAAGTGGTGCAGTCAGTTCCGAAAATGAATCTACGATTGTCTGAGAATTTGTTCGTCGTGTCGTGAGACATTTCAAACCCGTATTTATGTCAAGGAATTAAGGTTAAAGATTTGAACGGCCACTTTTAAATGTCTTATCAAAATCTGTTATTTCGCAAAGATGTCGAAGATTATAAAGAAATTACATATTTTTCCGTTTAAAAATAAATTGCCCAGTTGGTGATGTTTTTGTTATTATTCAACTGTGGTTCTCTCTAAATTGTTTTGTCCCAATTGACTCCCGAATACGTTAAAGGCTTCTTATGTTAGAAAATGTCACACCCTTTGCTTAGAATGTGCTGTAATATGTTGTTCTCAATTCTTTCTTATTTACTTACAGGTCCAGTCCCAGTGATCTGTCTCCAAGAGATACTTTAAACAAGGACCGGTCCCGTGAGTCTACTCTGAGAAATAGGCCATCATCGTCAAACTGGCGCGTCGAACACAGTCCGTCGCCACCGTATCCCCCCAGTACTCCAGTACACAACAACACCCTAGGACGATCGACCGCTTCTCCTTTTGAGGTTTCCTCCAGCTCTGGATCTTCCAGGTCCAAAACTCCAGTGAAGACCTTCTACCTCGGAGAAGACAACACATACCAGAGAGATCACGTGAGCAGCTGGAAGAAGAAAAATAACCATTCTTTCACGGACGGAATGAGTTCTGCTTATTCCATAGGCGATACCAATTCTCTGGGGCGATCCAACCTGTCCGGTCACTATGGAGAACGCAGCGATTCCTTCTGTCGTGTCCCCAGGAGTAAGATAAATGAGCCTATACGATATGAAGCCTTCAACAATGGTGCCGTGTACAGCAAGGTCTCGCGAGTCAAGACTGACAAGAACGTACAAGTGTCCATGTCGGACGACGATGATGATTCCACACTGAAGAGGGGAGGCTACAGAGAGAGGTCGCTCAGCCCTCCTCGTTTGGGCAACAGCAGAAGCACGACCACTCTGCCCAGAACCGTAAAAATCGTCCACGAAAATGCCAAGCCCTCCCCATATTCGACCAACTCCTTGTCCCACTCCAAGTACTACAAATCCACCGATTCTCTGCACTCTCCAGGCTACAGCAGCTATTACTCGTCCAATGACTACGGATCGTCGAACTCGTACCGCAATGCGTCGCCCATTTACAACAACTCTTCATTTCACAAGGACGGCAAGAACAATGAGACGTACCGCAGGAGCGATTGGGGAAGTTCCAACTTCAATGACACTTACACGACCAACGCACGGAACCGCACGCACGAGATAAAAGTCAACAAGTTAAACAGTCACCACGACGTGATGACTAATGGCACTTCCAGGAAGACCAGAACTTCTGAGTCACCCAACTGGTACAGTTCTTCTTCGCTGAAGACCAGGAAAATTCCAACTTCCCCTCCGGAATCTGGATACCAGTCTCCTTTTCCACCAACACCACCATCGAGTCCACCACCAAGGGTGATCAAGGTTCTGAATTCCGACCACTACGGCAGCTCTTCTTCCATGTCGCCACCAGAATCCCCGATCCATCCATCTACGGCTTCCATCAAGAAGAAGTCAGCATATCCTTCGGGAACTGCCAGCAGGTCCAAGTCCTCAGGAGACCTGCGAATGCCACCGTTGTTTTCCCCAGAGTCCTTCAGTCCGCTGGCTAGTCCACTCAAGCTGAAGACAGTTGGCGAAAAGAATGACCCTAAGAAATTCTATCGAGTCAAATCGGGACAAGATGGGCAATCCGTGCTTGTTCAAGTGAGAGATTGGAGTAAACGCTGAAATGTGTGGACCTTTCTTTATTATTTCTTGTGGGAGAACGAAGTCATTCTCTCTCTAAAATATTTGTGTATAGTCATCTTTGTGCGACATGACTCTGATTTAGAAGTCCAGTGCAGGTCCCTTTTTAAAAGTCTGCTGCCACGAATTTTTATAATTTATACTTGGTTCTGTTTGAGAGAAAAATATTGCAAGATTACAGAACAGAATACGCTCAATTATATTGAAATATGTTTTGTTTGCTCTTCAAGTTTAGTGTTCTGAAGCTTGAGCTTGAATTCAGGGAAAACAGTGAAGAAATGTAAAAGAACCTTTTTTTAAATGTATACACTTAAAAAAATAGCTGAAAATAGAAGTCTGACCTTAAGTTGAAGTAATTTTACTAACGTCGAATCGTGTTTTTATACGTTTGATAATCATTGACGAATTTTCATTGAGATTAACATCCAAGTCACTGGTGACAAATTCAGTTTGAAATAATAGATAGCACCACAAACCTCATAAACATTATATACATTTACTTCACTCTTTTCTTCATTTAAAGTGTAGTCATAAGATTTCCAATACTACTTTATTTCAATGCTAAATCTTACTATGCCTTAGAAAGTTATCAATAATGTAACTGGCAAAGTACTGCTTTAAATGAATACAACAGAATGAACACTACACAGTATGATAAATTAAATTGCACAAAACTTTTATAATTTATTCAATATTATGTAGATGTCTATATAAATTTTTATTAGGATGCATTTTTTCAATATTCTAATAATCTTAATTTCCTTTTTATTATTTTTCCAAATGCAACGTAATTTAGTAAAATTTGTTTGAATATTATATTTTGTTAATTATTGTATTAGTATTTTTAATTTGTTTAGTATTTTTTGTAAATCTACACAATCTCTTTAGTATTTTTTGTAAATCTATCAATGTATTCTTGATTTCTTTATATAGATATAAAAATTTGAGCTTTAAATGTTGGATGCTGACACCATCGTTTACCTATTCGTTGTATTCTGCAATCAGGACGAATAGGGAAACATAACATGGACAATGGAACACATTAATAAATATCTTTCTAACAGAATCTATTTCTTCCCCGTTGTCACTTCATATAAAAGTAACTCTTCATAAAATAGACATTCCATTTATGTTTCAAATCATCATTTGCAGCTATCTCATCTATTTTAATTATTGCAACGTAATTTAATAATAGCTTATATTTTAGCAATTTATTACCATACTGAATTTATCGTTGTTTAATATTGTTGAAGTACATGTTGCTAATCAAATTTTTATGTTTGTATTGTAGAGATATTAATGTAGCTTTTTACTTGTTTATTAGTTTTACATTCATAATTGTTGCTGACGAATGGTTTATAGGATGTAACTAATGTTTGTAATAAAACCGTCATTAATCAAAGACTGAGATTTTTTATATTAACATTAAATAATAATGCCTTTTTCACATATAGTACATAAACATAGTTATGATTGTGATACAGCTAGTTTAAATAAACATACTTCTGGCGCATCTTAGCTAGAACTAGTTAAAAGCAACCAACCAATCAAAAAGATAATATAGTTAATTTGAACTATTAATCATTGCATGCAAGAAAATCTCATCGGTATCATGCCAAAGGCACGAATCTGCAAAAAAATTGTTTCAAGAAAAACTTAATAAAGTTTTGATGCTTTAAGTAGGTTGAGTTTTATGGCTTAAGAGGCCATATCTAATCAAACTGCGCCAAACACAAGACAACGTCAAGTAATTTACTCACACAAGGAAAGTTTTACTGACAAAGAAGGGAAATACATCCAGTTTAAGATACAGGGGTCAAATATTTACAATTCGCAGGTTGGTAGCTCACTGAGCAAACCCACTGAGCCCCGGTAGCCCCTTGACACCTTAGGAAAAATTGTGTTATATTTAAAGTGCAGGTATATCAATTTAGTAGTATCAGTTGTAGTGCTTTTGGCATGGTACAAAATAGAATGTCTTAAAAAATGCATTTTGGTGAAAAAGCCAAAAATGGATCGTATCTATGTAGTGCAGACGATATATGCTGTTTCTTGAAAGTTTATAATCATTCTTCCTCCAAAATGATCTTTTCAAGAAACATTAGTATCTTAGAAAGAAACCCAAATAGGCTAATATCTTATGTATGATACTGCCAAACTCCTTATTAAATCTAAGCACAAGAAAATATTTAAAACAAATGATTAATGAAGCTATAAAAAAGGTCTGCGCGACGCCTAGCTAATTGAGTCTCTGATTCCTCGAAGTCCAATTAATCATAAAGACAGTCATGACTGCTTCATGCCTATTTGCCTAGCTTTGGACTCAGGAATTCCCGGACTGTTCTCTCTGTAGATTCTGGACGTTCTAAGAACGGTGAACACCTCAACACGTTCACTAGATTTCATGGCCTTTTTTATTCAAAAGTGTTAGAAGGTTTGAAGAATTAAGTGCTAATTGTCTGGCATTTGCAAAAAATAGGTAGTTAAATTAACATCGCACTGGAACAACAGAATTAAAAAATAAAAAGGGAACTTATAATTTTTTCCCATTACTATGTATCGTAACTTAAATTTAAAGACTTGCAATTTAATCTTTAAATTGAGTTAAGTGGGAATCATCGTGCCCTGAGAGTTTTGTGTATTTGACCCATTCTTGGGATTAGGAAACAGTGTTTTAACCTTTTGCTATAAAGTTACATTGCGGTGTTGCAATGCTCGAGGTCATACTAAGTGACATGTGGGCTGCACCTTTTAATGACTGATTATATAATGTACTCAATCCTTAAGTAAAGATACATATCTCTAAACATTAGCAGTCGGAATTCACAATCCAATACTTCTGTCAAGAAAGAAGTTCTATTCCAAATCGACTTCAATCCCAAATTCAAGCGTTCTTAAAATGCGAAAAGTCAAGTTGGCATTGGAATATTGCATAACTCCAGGAAGAAAACTATTTTGAAGGTGTCAGCTGCGGCTAATCAACAAGAAACAGGTAGGCATGGACTCATGTAGGTGTCGCCTTCCTTGAGTGTCGTTTGTGGGCTGCCTATATGGGCGATGCCTACGCCGAAGTAAAGCCTCGCATAACTGATCAGCGTAGTCGTAAGTTGCTTTAGAACCCCGAGAGAATTGACTATCTGTTGGTTGTTATTGAAATGGGTCGATACGTGTAGGCCTGGAAAATTCATTAGCTTCGGAAAGATGGATTGGTGGCGCAGTAGATTATCCTAAAACGCCATCTGTGAAATAGGAAACAAGGAATCTACGAGGTGTATTAAGAATTATCTGACTTTTAGTCAGAAAAATAAAACTAATTTAGATATTTAGTTCAAACCTTGTCCCCTTTAAAATAGACTCTTTCTGAGCCGATTAACTTATCCCAGTAGTTCTACTGCTGGAAGCATTTTTAACCTCCTCGTGGTTGCCTAGACGAGGTATCTCGTTATTAGCAAAACTGACTAGATCTTGATGAATGAAATACCTTGTCGTTAGAAGAAAACTGACCAGATCTTGATCTCGTCATCATAAAAAAAATTGGCAAAATCTTGATGACGAGATATCTCCTCATTTGCAAAATTTTTCGGATTTTGATGGACGAGATATCTCGTCGAAACCACTTGGAGGGTTAATTGCCACATTTTAGGATCTCCTTCACAAACTTCGTTGCATTTGTCTTGTTTTCTGAAATCGTGCCCTTTGATAATCCTGAAATCGTTTCATTAGTTGAAAAAGTCATCTGGGAACCAAGCCTGGTAAGTAGGACTTCCTGAATTTGTGTATCAGTGGATTTACCTACTGGGTTAGCAAGATGCGAGTTATAGGCGACGCAGGCTTGATTCTTGCAACTTACTTCGGGTGTATTTCCCTCTTCCTCTACTTAGTAAAACTTTACTTGAGTACGCCTACCGAATTTGCTAGGCCTATTTGGCCAAAACAATTCTGGACGAGGTGAGATGAGTGTGTCGAAGAATTGTGCTGAGGGATATTCCAGCAGCTATTCTCTATTAATTATAGTTTCTTTAATCTAAGAACTTCTCGAAGGCGATGAAAAACAGTCAAGCAATATTCCCCGTTGGCAGTTTGTCCTTATGGAGCATACTAGTGATGAACTACGAACTAGTGATGAACTTTAGAAACAATTGTGGACAAGATCGTCAGGTTGCTTCGTGATTGCCATGTCTTTCGCCGTGAAGACCGTGGCTTTCCCCCTGTGGGTGTCCGTAGTTTCAGTTAAAATATAAATCTGTAGATACAAGTCTCATCTCCCAATGTAATTTTTCATGAAATCTGGCGCATTCTAGCATGTCTGGTGATCATTTTCACTGAAAACAGAAAGGCGACGAATACAGAATACATGTACAAGTACAAACAGCTTCCGGTTAGCAACTGAAAATTGCACGATCCAGAAAAAGAAATCCCATATGTGCAATAAGGTTCAACACATGAGGGATTTCATGCGGGAAAGCATGTGCCATTGCATTTGCTGCACTTAGATAATGCAATAAAAACTAAGTCGGACACTTTTTGTTCATACATATTACTAGCAAGCAATTTGCAACCCCAACCCTCACACTGAATCAGCATACGACAAAACATGTGAAATGTGCATGCGTACTCCGTTTCTATACGGAAAATATGTCGGCACGCATGTGTGTTTAGTGCCGCAGGATTGATGTGCCAATACTTAGCTCGCCAAAGTTTTGAACTCTGTTCGATACCACTTCTAAATCGGACCATCTGAATGTCACAAGATTTCAGGGTAGTGTAGTATTTATTTCCCCACACATACATAATGACTAAATAACCACATCTATTGGTAAAACGATTCCTAGGAGAGATTCTATTGGTCAAAAAATCAAAACTGGTTAGAAGTCATGCATGGAGGATTGAAGGTTGGACGGTTACATGCGTGTGAACTACTCAGACGGTTAAGGCCCAAATCTTTATAATTAAAAATTGAATATTATATTAAAATTAAAACAATTTGAACTAAGTCAACAATTTAAACTTGAAATAATTGTAATATAGCTATCAGAGAGAGATAATGTGTTATTTGTACCTTTATCCGAATTTCACCGAGAAATATAGTGCCGAATTTTTTTTAAATCCTAGCATTATGATTTAAAATATAATATATTTCAATACAATAGATCAATACAATTGTGTAAGGCGACAGTGGATGTTAAACACTTAATTTCATTAGTTGAAAAGTATTTTGACAAACTGGTATTGTTGCTTATGTTACTTAAAACTCGCATGCAACATTTTAGCCAAAAATTTAAAAATGCTCTATTCTGCAATGCTTCTCAAATAGAAACTTGGTATTTTTTTACCACAATCTAACAATCTACGTATGTATGAAAAATTTAGCATTTCCCCCATGTTTTTCCTCCATCTTTCATCGTTTAAGAAAAATTTAAGTCGAAAACATCCTTTGTTTTGAACCAACTTCTGTTCTTTCTATCATTTAGTATGTACTAAACATTTCATGCAAATCCGTGAAACAATAGACCGCAAGGAATGTTTTGAATAAATATAAGTGAAGAAAAAATTTGTTTTGGTGGATAAAAACAGGTATATAGATTTGATAAGTTAAACAGGTTAGTATGGACTGCCATCGTTCTTGTTTACAAATAAAAATGCTGATATTTTGACTAAGTCATCAAAATCGCAAAATTTTTTGTTAGAACATAAAATTTAGTTGCGTAAAAATTTGAATTTTTTCCCATCAATTACATTATTAACTCTCGTGGCGGTTCATCTTCGCGTCGAAAACTGCCCTGTGGTGGCCAGCCTCTAGTGCTATTCCAAACTGTCATCAGTTCTGGGAAAGGGAAATTTGTTTTCCTACTAGGATCTTAATTCCCCTTTGAGTAATAGGACAGTTTTGTCTTGACGAGATATTTCGTCCTTTGCAAAATTGACCAGATCTTGGACGAGATATCTCATTTAAACATTTTTTGAAGCGTTAAACTATCCCTCTAAATGAATAATTCTTAATAAGCAGTTAGGCAAAATTAGAATAATCACCCTTTAAAGCTCAATTTCATTTGAGATCGTCATAAGCACTTTTAAGTTTTCTGTTTCAATATACTTTAATTCAGTTTCTTATTATACTCGAATTGAGATTTAAATTATGGAACTTAAATATTTTTAATAGCTTATGCTCTGTTGTCCAATGTCCTGTGGGCACGTTGCACGCTCATTGGTAAGATATATACTAAAGCATCTTTTTTCTGTCTTTTTTGGTTCACAGCTCCCATTTTCCTAGACGTAAGTGACAGCGTCTTCAATGTATAAAAATTATTTGGGATTAAATTGCATTTTAATTAAGTTAATTTTCAAATTAATTCAATTTAAATATTCAGCTAAATATCTATCCATATTTATTTCACTAACGAAATTAACATTATCTATTTATTGTAGAATGCAACAACGCGATTAAAACCGTTACGAAAACTTAATTATGCATCGTCGAAAAATACGGTAGTCACAAGAACACGTTTCTGAGTTTGACATAAGAAAAATTCTGAAGTCGACTGCGGATTTATCCTTTCGAGAAATTGGTGCTCATATTGGACGAAACCAAGCCACGGTGATACGAATATGGAATCTATGGGTGCAGGAGTTCCGAACTGACCGTGCGTATGGCTATTACGGATTGTACTGCAACATCAAGTTACCCTAGCTCAAGAATTAGGGTGTGCTGCATAACCTTTGTCAGCCTGTACAATTCGACGTCGTCTGCAGCAGAGGGGAATTTTTTCAAGGCGTCCATTGCTGAAATTACCACTGACTGCACCACAAGCACCTGGGGCTGCAATGGTGCGTATAACTCCACACAAGGACAAACGAATGGCATGACACTGTCTTTTCAGACAAATCTCGGTTCTGTTTACAACTCGACATGATCGCATCAGAGTCTGACTGCACCGCGATTACAAACTGGAAGACTCTTGCATTATGCATTGCCATACCGGTCCGTCACCTGGCGTTATTGTATGTTACGCCAATGGGTTCTACTCCAGTACGCATTGCCACTACACTCAACAGCGCCGCTACATCTCAAAAGTTTGTCTGTTGTCCTTACCTTATCTTCAGGGCTTACCTGAAGTCAGTTTTCAACAGGACAATGTGCGACTGCAGGTGTCATGTAAAGTACAATTCCTCAATGTCTACCAGGTTTTACTTCTTCCATGGCCCGCCGTTCACGAGATCTCTCGCACATCGATAACATCTGAGAGATGATCGCCCAACGACTGGCACTGTATAGACCATCATGGCTTCTCTACGTGAACTTTGGTAACTTAGACTGATGTATCCCAACACACATCAAAAGCCTCTTTCTCTCAATGCCAAGGCGAGTAGCACAAGTTATTATCGCCCATGGCGCTACACAAAATACTGACTTCGCTTTCCACAAGTCAAACGGAGCTGTAATTTCAATCATTTCACCCTTGTGCCTTTGGTTATTTGCAGAATAAATATGTCTTTGAAATCTCTCTTGTGTCTTTCATGGTGTATTTTCGATGGTCAGCCAGAAAACTAATAGACATCTCATCTTTTCCCTCACTGGCCATGGTCTTCTACAATATCTTCACGTTTTAAACTCAACAGTACCCTATGCTATCCCTGTGGAGAGCTTGGCAACTGAGATAACCTATTTGTTAGAGTAAATTAGCTAGCAAATACCATTTAACTAAACTATCACCTTCAAGCAAAGTCTAATGACTAACAAACGTTGGCAGAAATCCAATTTCTTTATACAATATCGAAAACATCTATAATATTTATTTTGAATACCATCAACAAGGCGAAGCTATTATGTAATCTCTTCCTTTTCCTGTAAATACCCACTGCCATTCAGACTTGTTAGTGATGCTCCATGATCTCTGCTTTTGAGGTGGAAGTCTTTTCTCTATTTCTTCTTGAATTAAGTTTTTATTCAGATTAAATTAAGCTGAACCAGGATCTATTGGCCCCTGTTTTTGTTATATGCCTTGTCACCGCCTCTTCTTGTGATGCTCTAAGCTTTTTTGGTGAGTAGGGAAGTGAGGGATCCTTTATCTATGTAACCTCCGAATATTCCTTAGCAATCTTCATTCATTTGATGCTTCGCTCGCTCATAATGTGTCCTAGTATCAAAATAATAATACTAAGTATCAATTTAGGAAGAAATTAAATAAGCGTAGAAAAAAGAACACATTTACGACTTCAAGATACACATGGAAACTTTTAGGCTTATGGGTGCATGATCTAACCATATATCCAGAAATAATAGGGCCCGATTCCAGATTGTTTTCAGTTGGTTGTACCTCTCTATGGTCAATGTTTGCTGAATGTGGGCTAATTACACCAGTCCCGATTCAGAAGAATCCTATGGAGGTAAATGTCATATCAGCATTCTATTTTCTAATATTTTGCTGATAGTTTTTAATAATTTTCCCAAATTTTCTTATAATCTGAATCATATTATTAAAACATTAGAACCGTTCAGTTATTTCAAGGCGTTCCCATTACAGCTCTTTGTGTAATTTTAGAAAAGTTTCTGTAAATAGCATCGAGCTTTGCAAAGTTCATACATATCTGTTTAGGGTATAATGCACTATTTTTCGCTTTTTCTGAATGCACCCACATTTTGCCTAGACACGTTTTGCCTCCTTTCTGTTCTCTCCATTCATATTTCACAGCTTTTTACGTATGCGTGGTATGGATTTGGAGAATGGGATACCAGCTTAGGTCAACTCGTCATCTGACCGCTGATCAAAATTACGAGGTGTGCTCATTAGACGTGAAATATAAGTTTTCAAGTGAGCATTGCTAATGAGAGGAGTTTCAAAAAGTGTCACCAATGTGTCTACTATATGGAATGTAACTGCTCCGTGAAATGAATGTGTGAATGCGCTTTTCTATAGAGTGGTGAAATCGACAGAAACAACTACTATGTCGCGCGGACCAATCAGATAATGAATCAGTGGATGGGCGTCTTCTCCCTTCCCGTGGACCAATCAGATGATGAATGAATGGATGGGCGTTTCCCGTCCCATGGACCAATCAGATGATGAATGTTCGTTTCCACTCGACAGACGAAAGTAGTCTAAGGATCACTTTACTGCTTGTTTTAGTCACATTGTCCTGGGTACATAAAAAGGACCCATTGCTCACTCTACTTTTATATTTTTTCTATGGTTATGCTCGGATCTTTCCCTTCGAGATTGATTCCGGACAGTCGCCAATAGCCCGTTCTGTTGCTCCAGTGCGACGTAAATTCAATTATCTACCTACCTACCTTTTACAACTTAAATTCCTTTTCCAATTGAATACTTCTTTGTTCGTTGGATTAATTCTCCTTATGTCAACTCGTTTCGATGTTTCTTTTCCACAGACAAATTAAAATCTTATTTTAACTCAAGTTAAAAAGCAGCTCAAAAGGTGCAATGTCGTGCTCAATCCTGGAAATTTCTATAGACCATCCTAACGCAACCATACAGCTTGATGGCAGTCTCTTACAAAGGCAGAAATCTGAGGAGAGAATGTGTAGACCATGCGCAAGAACTCATTGCGCATATTATTTAGACTGGATGCTAGTTTCAGTATAAAGTATGGGGTTAGGGGAGAGGAGTGTGTTCTGAAGTACGCATTGCACATGACAACTAATCATATTAATTAATATATTAACTAATCATACTAAAAAACCATTTGAGGCTGAAGCGATGGGGCATTCACAATTTCTGGTTGGCTTTGTGCGGTGAAAATCAATGACTTTCAAATAAAAACTGATGTCACATAGATGTAGTTAAAAAATGGTCACTTTTGCTTCAGGTTTTATCGATTTTAATTATTTTGCAACCGAATTCAAAATGTTTTTGTAGGTACGCCTTGCTTCTTAGCTTTCATGAACGCTACACAACTGGTTGGCTGTAAATGTAACACAAGACATCACAATTTAAATTAATTTGTAAAACAAATTTGAAATCATTCATCGCATTTGTTTCATGAAATGTGAAATGCTTTTGCCGTCGGTAGATTTGATTGTCGAGCGAAATTACGTTTTATCTAGTCACTGCCAAGTACCAAAAGCAAATGAGGCCTTTCGCTCCACATAAGGATAAACAAGAGATTCTAAAAAGATTATTGATTTATGTAACGAAATGTATAATATCATCACCACAAAGATTACCAGAGAACAGTTTGAAAACCTCGGATTAAATAGTTTGTAAAATATGCCCTCCTCTTTCCATTGGAAATTCTTTCTGTCAAATGTTCTCTGCTAACAATTATTTAAAACCGCATAAAATTATTTTTAGGTAATTTATTCATGAAATTCCAGTTCTAATTAGTACTTGAATAGTAAAAGAGATCCTTGAGAGCACCACAACAAACCTATAAATTTCAAATATTTCCTCCTATCCTTTGATACTCTGATTTGTCAACAAAAAGATAATAGCTTTTGGATTCTGTGCTTTTCTGAAAAAATAATATTTGAATAAAAATGCAAGTTTGTTCAAAAATTCAAATGGAAACGCAGACAAAACATTTTGTGTTCTGCTTCGAACTTAGTTCTATTCATAAAAGCGCGAAACGATGTAAATTTTATGTGTATATCATGGCGCCATCTTACGAATAATATTGAATTTAATACATGCATTCTTATGGTACTGGTGAAAATATATTCCAATGCTAGACTAAAGGCTAACTAAACACTAAAGGCTAGAATAAAGAATTAGATCCACAAAAAACTCTTAAAAATTTGTGCTTGATTTTTAAATAGCCTATTTATATTATATCAATGGAGTGAATGCTTCAATTTTTATACATGCATTTTTCTTCTTGCATAGAAAAATCGGTGATTTGATAACTTTTCGATTTGTATTAACTTGAAATAATTTATTGTTTTCAATTTTAAGGTACTTAAAAACAAGAAACAAATGATAAAAAAGGGAGGTGCCTTTACCAAAAGTATAAACACATTATGAGATTTTAAAATGCATTATGCGTTGATTTGTAGTTGCATCAACAATTGATAATTTGTTTTGCTTTAATAAATCAAGTTATTCCTACCATGAAATATCTGTTAACTTTTTCATCATTATTATTAGAAAAGTAACCACAACTTTAATTTAATATTCTTTATACAAAGCTATTTTAAGTTATAGGTAGCACGATTAATGCATGAACTGTTTCAAAATATTGATAAAAATTCAAAATATGGAATACCCCAAAATATATTTAAGTCATGCATTGAAAGAATTAACTGTAGACAGTACTCAACTGTTTGTAAAGCTGCAAAAACCGTCTTTTGGGAATTGGAATTTATATTAATTGATGATGTTTAAAAGTTCATATTTGAATAACAGATGGCAGCACAGCTCTATGTCTTTATAAAACTTGGATTTTTGTTCCCTGATGCTCAGAAGGAAACATTGCCTGTTGAAATTTTTTATCTTAATTGGTGGTGGGGTGTGTAAATCATATAAAGAAATTTATCCAACTGTGCAAAATGCCTTTGTTTTTATTTTGCAATTTTGACCCAGGCTCATCGTTGAAAATTCTTTTTTAAATTTTAGAATTTTAATCTTTTTCTAACCTTTCCTAAACATTAATTTTAAGCAAAACCAGTGATGAAAAAAATAGTAAAAAAAACAGATGGATTTTTTAAAGAAAAACACAAACGTTTTTGTAATCGGAATTAAATTCTCATTTGTTCTCTCGAACTCCTAAAAGAGCATTATATTAACAAAAAAATTATAAAAAAAACAACCAGGAAGTAAATTATAATTATATTGCCTAATGTGAAAAATAGCTATTAAAACTTATGAATTACGATATTTGGGTGTAAGACAGACTTGTAATATTATATTTCCACGTAGATATAATTTCAAACACCCTGCAGGCTTATAAAATGTGCTTTTGACTGTATTTGGCCTCCAATGTAAAAATTTACAGTTCTTACAGATTCACACTATATTTACTATTGGACTCTCCTTCGTAGATACGAAAGATAAAATTATATGCAAATTATTCCAATACAAGTTAAACATATAATAAGAAAACGAAATAAAATATGGAAACCAGTCCGGTTAGCAAACTTTGTGAATTTTCCCTTGAAAGCCAAAATCAGTTGTGTATTGTTCTTCATCAGAATACAATCGAAACGTCTTGACTCCATAAAGCTATATACCCTTAAAGATTACACTTTTTTCGAAAATATTGTATGCCAGTAGAATCTCTAAATCTACCTCCATTCACAGACCACCCCAAAGCACTACCTCTCAGACACTGTATGTTTGGAGACTGAAAACCGTGGCATATTCTATTTATCTGACAAGATAGTTTATTTTGTCTGGTGAACTTAAGAGTTTTTGGTATGAGTGGTGTTTGAGATAATCAGAACAAAAAGTGTGCTATGAAAAACGTAGAGATATTGCTGTAGTGTACCATTTTGCAGGACTCCAATACCTCAAAGCTGTCATTCGAGTGGACAATTGTTACTTGTTGCTCATATCTATACTTAGCCTAAGAAACAGTAAAAATAAATCAACTGTTGAGTGAGTGTGCTTAAACTGTTTTATAAGGCATCAGATACTTTTATGCGTAAAATTTTAAGTACCATCAACGACAAAGCAAAACGTGAAGATACTGCCGTCTTGACTAGCAGTATGTGACAATTATAATAACACTAGATACCAGTTAGATCACTCAAAAAACTGTGGATTGAATGTGCTCAAACTATTTTTAAGCGTTATTAGGCATTAGAAATAATTAAGCTCAACATTTTAATAATCGTTAATCCTAAAGACAAAATTTGAATATACTACCATCTTGAGACTAGCGATGACATATGATCCATTAAAGACACTCGTTATTTTCTCTCTGAATTAACCCTCTTTGTGGTTTATCTTCGAGTCGAAAACTGCCGTATAGTGTCCAGCCTCTGGGGCAAATAATTGTTCCAAACTGCCACCAATTCTGGGCAAGGGACAATTTGCTTTTCCTACTTCGATCTTCATTCTCGTGTTGTAATATCGCTGTTTTTCTCGACAAGACATTTTGTCCTTTTCAAAATTGACAAGATCTTGAACGAGATATCTCGTCAAAGCACTTGGAGGACTAATTTTAAGGTTGGAAAATTAACGCTATTTATTCGTAACCTATTTTATTGGTACCTCATTCACCGATTGCTTCAAGGAATGGCCGTTTCTTCGTTAATCAAAGGCGAAAGGTTGGAGTCGTTATGACATCAGCGTTGACAGAAATGTAGTTTTCAAACTCCGAATCATTCAGAAATACGATCCTTTAGTAAACCACCAGACTTAGGATGGACAAAATAAACTTTTCTGAGAAACGAGTTGACTGACGGGAAAAAATGATCCAGAAGCCACGACAGCAAACGACACCATTAAATTAGAGTTTTGGTGGTAATAAGCGATATAAGCGTTCATTTAATATACCGAACATTTAAGATGAATTATATTACATTTTAACTAAATATACAGTACTTATTTTCTTGGTAAAGATATTCTAGTTAAAATCGAGCCAAACTCAACTGTAGTGCACTCACAATCCCATCATTAACTCAAGAGAATATGAAGCATACTTTGCTGAAGTAAGGAGGAAGTAAAGATTTGTTTTTCAAAGGAAAAACACTCTTTTTTCGGTATATTTTACATTACAAACAACACAGAAACTTTCATTCTTTGTTATTTTCAAGAAGTCCGAAATGAAATCAAACATTATTCTGAGTATATCCTATGAAACTATGGTGCGAGCAGAGAGGGGGTCAGACAGGGTTTTATCTCTCCCCAACCACCAAGTCTATAGAAAAATTTGGTCAAATAGATTTAAAAGCTTCAATTGGCGTTTGGTGAATTTGCTAAATATTCTAAACAAATCTGTAATGAAAGTTAAGATTCATAACAAACCGTAAATTGAGATACACTACATTAGTTCCTAAGTTCAGTGGGGGCCCGGTAACCCAGTTGGAAGAGTAACGGATTAGCAACCCGAGGGTTGCTAGTTCAAATCCAACCAAAGACCGTCGTGTACAAAGGCGGTTGGTGTACGTCAAGTCTGTCGTGACCTCAAATGTCCTCACATTGGCGTGGTGTGGAAGTTTGGAGAGTGGGGTGACAGCTCAGGTGTGACCTCGTCGGCTGACCGTGGTTCAAAATTTCGTGGTGTTGTCCTCGATCTTTCCCTTCCGGTTTGATCTCAGACCGTCGCCAATAACCCATTGTGTTGCTCCAGTGCTACCTTAATTAAAATACCTACCTTAGTTCAGTAGCTATTTCGAATTTCCTTAATGTTTCCACCTGACAGATTAAAAAACAACAAACTTATCACCAGAACGAAAATCTAGAAGCGGTGGCCAATCCGTAAGGACCGATTTACACCAATAGAATCCGAGTCAATCCGAATGAATCTGAATCCAGTATAAACCGACTAATGTAGATTCGGGTGCATTGAAGAGGAATGATCCGGATTCAAGATGTGTGAAAGTTTTTAAGATGGACAAGCTATTTCTTGTGGGATTTCCTTTCCCGAATGTTATTTAATCAGTTTCTACTGGATTCAAATCGATTCAGATTGACCCAGATTCTGCTGATGTGAAGCTGTCCTAATTTGAAAGAAAAGGTGTTGAAAGAAAGGGTATCGACAGAAGTAATACGTGTAAAGATTCTTTAAAGAATCCAAGCTTTGTTTTTTATATTCAATTTATTTACTTCCTCATTTTTAAATAGAAGGTTAATCCTCTTGGTGGTTTATATCTTCGCGTCGAAAACTGTCCTGTAGTGTCCAGCCCTGGAGCAAAATCCTGTTTCAAACTGCCGCCAATTCTGGGCAAAGGGCAATTTGTTTTTCCTACTTGGACCTTCATTCCCCTTGGAGTAATAGGGCAGTTTTGCCTCGACGAGATATCTCGTTCTTAGCAAAAATGATCAGATCTTGGAGAGATATCTAGTCAAAACACTTGGAGGGTTAATTGCTTTTTACCTAATCATAAATAGTTATTTATTAATTATTAATTTTAATCTCAGCGAAATTTGCTGATGCTTCCAAAAAAGATCACCTCAGTTATACAAAAATTTAATCTTCAGCCCAGTGACGTACAAGCTTATCGGAAAATCGAGAAAATGCGAGAAGCTGGTGCTTTTAGGGGAATGGTAGGGCATTTAATAGAAAAAATCTGACATCAGACAAGTAGAGTTCAATTTATACATTAATTTAAATGTTTTTCCAATTATAAAAACAGTCACTGTTATAAAATAAACTATGTAAAGGAACAATTATCAATAATAAAGTGATCTATGTACATCATAATACGACTGCGGCATTAGTTTTCTGTTATATTGAAATCCTGATATTGGTTGAACTAACCAGTCTAGAAGTCTACAGAAAGATAGTAGTGATGTGAGAAATCCTATAACCTTATTGATAAAGAAGAATGAAGAAATATGATATGCCGTTTTTAGTTCAAAAGTATAGATCCATGTCAGTTTTGACGTGAATAAGTCTTTAAAATAGGAACAGTATTGGGGCATGCATGAAAAGTTGAGCGTTACAAAAAAGCGTTACGACTGTTTTGTCTTACGATTTCAGAACTAGAAGAAATTTACAAAGATAAATGTCGTGTAGTCAAAGGATGTCCGTACCTGACATGACCGAACCGATTGCGCAGACGCGCTGAGCGAGGGGAGGAGTCCGCAATATGTCGAAATTCTACGGTGCTGGGCAAGCTTTAGGCCAGTGTAACTTTGGATTGCGCGGAGAAAGGACAGCGTAAGTGCTGTCATTCAAAAGTTATCGAACTACGCTACAATCACAGGCCTTTAATCAATAAAATTATCCTTCAATATTAATATCAAACTGCACTTAGTCGTTCAAATATTCACGCACAATAAACAACGGTTCAAACTTACTGTTGTCTGCTTCATTCATTCCACAGTCCAACATAAGGCGCTAGTATTCACTTCAAAACTACGGTTTGTGTCCTAGAAACAACCTACAAATTTTTTCGAAGTAATTCTCATTTCATAAATCTATCTGGTCTTAAAATATAAATTGGATCAATTTTGTAATGTCTTGCTGATGTTGAATCGTCTATTTGACTGACGAATTAAAAAATTTTCCACAAGGAGACAATCTGTTTTCTTTTGTAATTGTTACTAAAATAGTTTATATTTAAAATCTTAGGTGTCAAATTGTTTAAAATTACACATTTTACTTTTAACAATTCAAGGTTTATCTCCTCTACCTTAGGCCGGTAAATGGCTACATTTTCTTGAACTGATCAATTGAGCCAGTCCGTCATTGCCTCAGCCCCTTCCCAAAGAAAAGGTCTGGCTGAAATCTGCTTTGAAATATCGCTTTTAACCTTGGAGTGACTCTTTCTACTTTAGGAACCTACAATAAATAGCTGAAATGCAGAATGTTATTGTTTTCCCGAGATACGTCCTATAATTCACACTTTGCATTCGAAGTTGGGCATTATTTTTCTCCGGAACTTTCCATACATCGCCGCGTGGATCGATAGTCACGCTCCAACACGTCTTCGGACGGGAAATGATGTGGCCATTTCAGTGAAAATCGGCACTTAGAATTCGGCCACGGATGTTGATAACATCTTAATTTCGCTGCTGGAGTTTGACGGTTACAGTGAAACTAGCCGTGGGTCGAAATTCGAGAACTTTGGATACGAAGTTACGGGATGAGCATCGAAACGGGTATCCGTTACGTGTTTGATGACGTCATGAAAAGAGCAGATGTATTTTTAATTACACAACCAATGAGGACACATAAAATTCTTTCTACTTGTGTTGCCGAAAGTGTTAGGGGTTTCACCTCTGTCTCTAAAATAAGACTGCGAGTTCGAAACATGGTGCAACCTAAGACCGTCGTGTACACGCTGGCTGGTGCACGTTAAATCTGTTGTGGTCTCAAATGTCCTCACGCTGGTACTGGGTGTAAATTTGGAGAGTGGGGTGCCAGCTCAGGTGTGACCTCGTCGTCTGACCGTGGTTCAAAATTACGTGGCACTGTGCTTGAATCTTTCCCTTCGGAATTGATACCGGACCGACGCCAATAGCCCGTTGTGTTGCTCTTAGTGCAACGTTAATTAACTACCTAATTACCTACCTAAAATAAGATTCTATGTTTGCAAAAAGTTTGTTCAGACACAACCAATGAGGACACATAAAATTCCTTTTAAGTGTGGCCGAAAGTGTTAGGGGATTCTGTCGCTAAAAGATTCTGTTTGAAAAAGTTAGTTTGCCTAGGCAATATATAGAATGTCTAGGCAATATATAGAATGCTTGGCGTTTTGGAGGAAAATATGAAACTATAATATTTCACACATTTCCTAGGCATTCTATGCACTGCCAAAAGACAAACCGGCAAAGTATAAAATACTCCCGCTAATGACGTTTGTTATGTCACGTGGTAAGGCACGTGACTGTATTTTATTTAATATTTTCTTTTTTAATTCATGTATTAATGAAGGCCTTTTCATGACTTTTCAAGTTTTACTTTTTTGTGAGAAAAACAATTAAGTGCAATCTATATAAATAAGAATGGAGTGTTTGTACATTGAATATTTTCGACCCATTTCAAGTTTTCTATCCGTTTAGGGCCCTTCTGATGAAAAATCCATCCCTTTCGCGTTTGGTGTCTGTCCATCTGTCTGTCTATCTGTATGTGTTATGCCCATACTACGTCGAAACGGTTGAATATATTTACATGAAACTTTGCATACTGTGAGTTCTTACATTTATTTAGTGATTGAACTTGGTTACATAAGTCTTTCCGTCTTCCCGTTCTATGTTGGATTTTGTGTCTGTGTGTTTGTACAAGTATCACATAAGATGTGTTCAACATATTTTAATTTAATGTTTTATATTTGATACATCTTACTTTAATTTAGTAAATGCATTATTTAAAATTTCTTTGCTTACATATTTAGGCAATTTTCAAGTTAAAACATCTGAGTAGCTATACTTAAATCAACCCTAATTTGGTAGTTTTGGAGTAGCAGGGAGGTATATTGAGCATTACAATTACTTGGATTGTTTTAGGAGTGCTGCTGAAATATCAATTATTTTCCAAAACAATTTTTACGGAATTTAAATTCTAATAATTTTTATTTATTTCGAGTCTTATTTTTTCTTTACGAAATATAAAAAAATTCTGAATATTTGGGACAGACGATAAAGAAATCGTTTTAAAATAGGACTGGTAGTTAATATGGCAATCTTACTATTTTTTTAAACGTTTGCTCTTTTAAATTTGAGTCCGTTCTATTAAAAGGATCTATTTTGTAGTGAAAAAACAGATACATTCATTACTTTTCGTTCGAAGCCTTTTTAAAATCTGTTTAAGATGTATTTCTGGATTTTCAATTTGGTGTTCGTTCAATAACTGTAATCAAGGTAAGTAATGGTTTAATTGATTTTAAAAACATTTTTAATCATTGTATGATAATTTTGGGAAACGCTTTTGTTTTTAAATGACATACAAGGCATTTATCTGCATACTCTGAACTATTCTATGCATTCTAGGTAACATTGGCCCTCTAAAAACTTTCTTTCTTACTAAAAATTTAAGTTTTACAAAAATGTAAAATACTAAATATGACATTTATTTACATTTGTGAAATTGTGTATTTAACAATTAGAGTGTGGTTGTTATTATATGGGATGAATAGAAACTACAATTTATTAACGAAAACGGAAATTATATAGTTATCCAATTCAAACCGAGTAACGCCGGGTTATTATGCTAGTTTAAAATAAAATTCTTTCCTTCCTTGTTGCAACAAGTAGGTTCATATTTTATTTTCTCTTATTTTCCTCAATAGGAAAGTCCTATACTTTATTTTGTATTTCTTTCTTTTTCAATAAAAGCCTTTTCATGATTCTTTTAATACACTGCTGGCCACCGTAAATGCAACACCCTGAAGGAAGCATGCAAATAATATGAAATTTACAACATGCATTAGCGGAGGTGAGATATGCAAATGATTAGAATTTCAGCGCAGACGCACATCACGCGCGCCTGTGGCGCCACTTCAAAGCGCTATTTAAGGCTTGGAGATTTCGACGATTTCAAGTACGGCAATTGTGTTTTTCTTGTGGTTTTTTCAAAAAAACGATCAATTATGCCTCGTAGAAAGCAGCGATCATCTTTTGATCAAGTATCCGAGTTCGACAGAGGAAGGATAGTGACCTACCGAGATTGTGGATTATCTTTCATTGAAATCGGTAGTCGTGTTGGACGAAACCAAACAACTGTAATGCGGATATGTGATCGTTGGATGCAGGAGGGTACGACGGACAGACGTGTTCGATCGCATCCACCTCAGTGCACCACTTCACGTGATGACAGGCATATTGTGCGTATGGCAGTGACGGATCGCTCAGCCACATCACGAACCATAGCACAGCACATTCAGTCTGTACCGCATCATCCAGTGTCTGCGCGTACCATTCGACGCCGTTTACAGCAGAGTGGTCTGTCCGCAAGACGTCCATTGCTTCGTCTACCCTTGACGCAGAACCACAGACGTTTCCGCCTCCAATGGTGCGATGAAAGAAGGATGTGGACGGCAGAATGGAATGAAATTGTCTTTACTGACGAGTCACGCTTCTGTCTGCAACACCACGATGGTCGGATTCGAGTCTGGAGACACCGTGGAGAGAGGATGCTGAACAGCTGCGTTATGTACCGCCACACTGGTCCTGCACCGGGTATTATGGTATGGGGCGGTATTGGATATCACTCTCGCACTCCTCTAGTACGCATTGCCGGTACTTTAAACAGCCAGCGCTACATCTCCGAGGTGTTGGAGCCAGTTGTCCTTCCTTACCTTCAGGGCTTGCCCACAGCCATATTTCAATAGGATAATGCGCGACCACACGTGGCACGCATTGTCCAAGGGTTCTTCGTCAATCGCCAGATTGAATTGCTTCCCTGGCCAGCTCGCTCTCCGGATCTTTCGCCGATAGAAAACATGTGGTCCATGGTTGCTCAACGATTGACCCAGAATACATCCCCAGCTGCCACACCAGATCAACTTTGGCAACGTGTGGAAGCTGCTTGGTCTGCTGTACCCCAAGAACACATCCAAAGTCTCTTTGAATCAATGCCGAGGCGTGTGGCAGCGGTGATCTCCAACAATGGCGGCTACTCTGGCTACTGATTTTGGCAGGAACCACACTTCACAGAAGTCTATAAATTTAATCATTTGATACTTGGTCAACATGTTATCTACAAAATAAATTTTGTTGTGATATCTCTTGTCTTTCTTGGTGTTGCAATTTGGGTGGCCAGCAGTGTACTTTGCCTAAATAGCATTTGTCATTCTATATAATGCCTAGGTATTACATGCAATGCCTAGGGAAAGTATATATAATATTAAAATAATTCGGATATTACATACTTTGCCCCAAAACGCCAGGCCTTCTATATATTGCCTAGGCATTCTATACAATGCCTGCTTTTCATACATTGCCGGTAAAACATACATTTAAATTTTTCTACACGAAAATATTCTCCTTGCCGATGCTTATTCTATTTCGCCTTGCAAGAGCCAATTTTATTGGATGAGGTTGAAATTTTCCAGCAGGTTGAAATTTTAGTAGCCTTTTCAGCAGTAGCAGGTTGAAAATTAACATTCGATCGTCATTCGCGAAACATTTTTGCGTATTGCAATCAAGAAAATTCACACAAAAATTGTAAAATCGGCAAGGAAAGTGGCGAGAAAATTATCTTTGATCAGTTAACACAATAGCAATAAAAAAATTATCTTCGTATGCGTTCTTAACAATTTTCTACGTGTTAAATTTGCAAATTGAAATATTCCAAAGTAGAGATTCAAGTAGAAAATCTAATCCCAAAATTGTCAACTTGTCAAGATTGATACCGTCTCTATACACTCATTTTTTAAAATCTTCATAACTAAAGCACACAAAAAATTCTAATCTCATCAATCAACTTCCCAAATTCTTCATTCACTCGAAAAAAACCTCGACATAACGCAGAAACATTCTTTGGATATGTTCAAACTATGCTCGGACTCAATTTTATTTTTAGGTCCAGCGAAGAAAATAATCAAAAAACTAATCTTAGCTTTCTGCCATAAGCAGTGGACGAATGTCCTAAAGGAATCTGACCTTTTTGCCCTTGTTTTTGTGTTCTATAGTTTTCCAAACTCTTGTACGAATTGATTTTGAAAACCCTTAACCCGAATTAAGATCTCAGTTCGAATAGAATGGGACTTCAAAAACTTACTACGGAATATAGTTTATGCCAACTACAAATTAGTAATTTATTATAATCTTAATATTACAATAAGCCAAGTTACCGAATAGCCTTTAATTTTTTAAGATAAAAAATTAGCGCAGATTACTTTTACCTTTCATTGAAAGACTGGCCTAGATCTGAATTTAATCTTATTAAAAAGATATCGGCCAATAACCGGGTAACCCCTTAACACATCTCTCGTAAAATATAGCGGAATTTTTTAGGTGACTTCGAAGTGAGTGAATCGGAAGAACAGCTATAAATTCCCTAAACGTCTCTGAAAGGAATTTCGGCTCGACATTGATAGATGTACTTAAACTAAATCACGGCATTAGATTGATGTCCGTCCAGTGTGGCTACCTTTAGGATTAAAAGAACAATCCCTTTTGTTTCCTAACAGTTTACTTTTTGACTGTCCTCGCACAATGGGAGTTAATTTCCCTCCTATTGAAAGACGCCTTGCATGGAGACTGAGAATTAATTCTCCCAAGACATTAAATTCTGGAGGCTTCTACGACAAGCATCTTTGAAAAATCCGTGCGTTTTTAACTATAAAAACGGTACTAAAACAAAGTATGAAAGTACCAAAACAATGGATGCATGCATGAATTTAGTAATTAAGAGTACACGAATCAAAATGGGGGTTATTCTTCACGGGGAAAAATAAAATTTTGTAAGAGACATGTCTTTGTGCATATTGTAAATGTTTTAATATGCATTTGAAGTAGCTGGAATTCTTGCTTAAACTATGAAGGGATCCTTAAACAATGATGAAATATTCTAACCTTCAGGCCACCTTATCATTTTTATCATTATTTTGATTTACAGAATAACCTATGCATCAGTGTTTCTCAACCACTGAGCCACGGCCCAGAACAGTGTCCTTGCATCAATTCTACCAGACCTTTAGAGGTTCGCCTGGATTTTTTTTATCTTAGTTTTCTAAGGATTTTTTATCGAAACTCTTCAAAAACTCAGTCTTAATAAAAGAAATTAAGTTCAATTTTTTCAATAACGAAACAGCTGTGTTCAAGTGCTACCTTTTAAATTCAAAATATTCATTAGTGTTGGAATTTGTACTTTGAATTTAGATTCATACATTTTTATTTATAAAATTACTTTACTTGGCGTGTGTTTGTAGTGAGTGTTTCGCCGATAAGTTGACATACTGCTAGTACCCCTGCTCAGTTGACTTCTACGGTGAGTTATAATGCATAAATATTTTTCTCACTAACTCTTTTTCAAACCAACATCATCAAAATCAATTTAATAATGCAATAATCCATTGTTAGCACAAATTAATTTAGTGATGTTGGCCCTAGTAAACTGTAATACGATACCAGATTTTATTAGTCCAATGATTGAAAATAATTTAAACATAACTTTATATTTGTCAACGTACCATATCCTGTACATAAGTGTAATAAAATTCTATGGTTATATCATAATTACTTATTAATATTTATGTTAGTTTCATGCAAGAACTTGAAAAAAAATGGAAAAGTAATAGGTTTACAGATTTAAATTTAACAAGATATTTAACAATTTATGTGAATAAGATACACGGGACTTATTATGAACAAAATATAATTTTGGAATCAAGAAATCTAGTATTGAAAGTGTTTGTGACGCAACAAATATAAATTTTGATTAGATCAGAATGAGGTGTGTGTAAATAAAAATCGGCGCAAATTAATTTAAAGATATTGGCCTGAGGAAACTACATTAATTACAAGATTTCATTAGCCCAATGTGTTATGAACTAATGAAATCTTGTAATGTAATGTAATTTTATTCTTGTCAACATGCCATACCGTATACTGGATATACTAATACTTTTTATGATTATATACTTAGTTTAATGTATGAACTTCTAAAAAATTGGAAAGATAGTTATGCGTGTAAATTTATTGGGACCCTGCCGTGTCCAAAAAACATTACCAGGCGGTGATTTTACAAAGGTTGAGAACCATTGCAATTGATAGGTAAAAAGTCTCACGAGTGTAAATGAGCTGATCTGATTTGCTGATGTGGATTCATCCATTGAGCAATCACACGTAAGAGATCAGCAAGAAAAAGCTTAGCTATCGGATAGCCATGTTTGGTATAATTATCACTTCAACGCTAAATTAGGTTAATTTATTTTAATTTAATTATTAATAGCTTTTATGATCATGTAGGATCTAACTTTTATCGTAAATGGGACAAGCAAAATGCTTTGTTCTGCCAATCGGGAATGAGCCAATCGGCACTCTATAATCTCTCAAGTGGTTTCAACGAGATATCTCGTCCATCAAGATATTAACGATTTTTTTTATGACGGCGAGATCAAGATATGGTCAGTTTTCTTCTAACGACGACATATTTCGTCCATCCAGATCTGGTCGGTTTTGCTAATGACGAGAAACTTCGTCGAAACAACCACCAGGAGGTTTAACCATTTGCAAGTCTGAAATAAAAGCGGCTGTAAAATTTTCGGGAAAATTGTATGCTGTGGCGATATTTTTTTTCTTCCTTCCTGTTTCGCCTTTAAGATTGTTATATAAGAAAGGTGAACGAGTTCCTCCTCATTTAGGAGATACTGATTTCTGCACGTATTTTATTCCTTTATCCTCCAAGTGGTTCGACGAGATATCTTGTCCATCAAGATCTGAAAATGTTTACTAATGAGGAGATACCTCGGTGAGACAAAACTACCCCTTTTACTCCAAGGGAATGAAGATCTAAGTAGGTAAAGCAAATTGTTCTTTGCTCAGAACTGGTGACAGTTTGGAACTAGGTATGGCAAAGTTTTTCATCAGGCTGGCCACTACAGGGCTGTTTTCGACCCGAAGATAAACCACCAAGAGGGTTAAAGAAACCATGACGTAATATTCAGTAAAATAAATTAATTTTCAGTGCAATATTTAATTTTGGTAAGTGTTTTATAGTAGTTTCAAATCGTATACCAAATTTTATTTAGCATTATTCAGCATACACAGAAATAAATTTGTAGTATTCTAATGAATATATTTTTGGGACAGAAGGATGCACTATGTAGTATAAGCATGCATGATTAAGTTAAGTTGACTCCAATTATAATCAAATTAAAAGTGTAAAAGTTGTGTGAAAGCTTTGGTGTATAATATATAGTTACCTCGTGTTATAAACATTACTTCCGTTGGTGAATGATACAATAATACCCCCCCCCCATACTTAAAAATGATTCTTTTTTGTCGTCGATAAGTAAATGAAGTAAAAACACGAAGGGTTTGAACAAACTAACTATGCTTCTTTTTATTGAACTTTAAGATAATGAAGGATTGATAATATGAAGATTTAAAACATTATAATTTAGAATGTCATTTTAACATAATCTGCTGAAAATTATAATGAACACAAAGTAAATAATCGATAAAAAGTGAATGCAATAATGAATGTTTTCTTTTTGAACAGTTTTTTCTTGATTCTTTGGAACAATTTCTTTCCTTTCAAGATGTATCTTTCTCCTTTACTTGATAGAGAGGTTGAATTCTCAGTACTGGGCAGGGTCATCGAGCTACTGTCAATATCATCATGGCAAACGGCTTTAGCGATCGTTGAATTTAGCTCCTTATCTTCGTTTCCTTCGTCAATGCATCTTAAACTAGGTTTGTATTGTAAGAGTTTTCTTCATGTGGCTCCAATTAAAGTGATGCAAATGTAAAAATAGCTGTTGTTCATGAAGTAAGTCAAATAAGGCATGGGTTTATCTTCCTTAGCGATCCACACATATTCAAGTTTAATGCTTCTTGGTCTTTTTTTCCTGGCTACATTTACGCACAGGAGTGTTCTTTTTTAGATGAATATTTCTCGCCTTTTTAGTGTATAGCTTCACATCAGCATTTAGCAAATCTCCACTTGAAAAAGTATCAACTCTCTTTTGTCCTTTGAAAGAGTTCGCTTTCTTGACATTCTCATTTGGTTCCACAAAAGCATCTAGTGAATCTCCACAAGCCAAGCTTTCATCTGTACATTGCTCTTTAGAGACGTTCACAATCTTGGCACTTTCATCTGACTTCATAAAAGTATTCATTGAATCTCCACAAGCGAAATCTTTACAATTTCCTTCCTTTGTCATTGAATTCTCTTGGGTTATTTCTGCCATTGAACACTTTAATTCGCAGTTTCCACTCACACCTTGAATAGATACGTCTATTGTCTCAACACCTTCACTTGCTTTCATTGGATTATGTGCCTTATTTCCACAATCATCTTCATCAGATTTTCCATCTTTTGCCATTGCATGTACTTTTGTGGTCGCAGGTTTTATTTCGATCCTCTAGTATAAAATCTGAGGCGATCTGATTCCATATACATTATCGTAGTTTGTTTCTAAGGCACCTTTGACTGAATCTATGTCCAGTACGTTTTATCTTTCTTCTTTCACCTTTGCCTCAATATTTCCTTTTCTAACGGTTTCCAACATTTTCCCATTATCACAATCGAAAGCCATTATCATCATCACCATCGAAAGCCATTATCATCATCAAATAAGCAGTCAGCAGTAGAATGTAAGCTGCATTTCCGATGATAATCAACCCAAACATTCCCCAAATCCAAGGGAATATAAATAGCCCCGCCACAATCGTTGCTTTATGCATATTTAACTCATTTAGAAAGTCGTCAAAAGAATTATAATATTTGCCAACTAACGTAAGTAAATCTATTATTTACGAGACTTTATTCTCAAAACAGTCCTTGAAGAAACTATTTTTGTAAGAATAAACATTGTTATATCCTATTGTTACGTTTGTATTTGAATTAGCATCAGTATAAGGGATTGCAGTTGAAGATATTTTGGGAACAAAGGAGATCAATAATTGAAATTTCATTAAATTGGTTTGTTACTTGACTAAGCCTAGATTCAATTGCACCGCACATAACACGTATAAAAATAATTTTTTTCCTAAAAATTTATCGAGCATTAAATTTAAATGAAAATATAATTTGTATTACGTTATAAATTATAATTATTGTTCGTAATTTTCATAAATTTTCGTTACTACTAGTCAAATTCATCAACCCGACTAAATTCAGTTATATCCTTCGTCGCATTCTAAGATTTAAAGAATTCACGTTCCTTCATTTCTATATGCTACTCTAAGAAGCTTCATATAAAAAGTTACAATACTACCTCATTATTTATTTCGTCGAAAGAAACTTTTTGGCATTAACTACTCTCGCATTAACCATACATAACAATATAGTATAATTGTATTCAGAAAGTTATTTTTCAACTTCTTTCTGCTTACTAAACGAACCCGAGGTATCCTAGATATATTTTCTTTTCCCATGGAGTTTACTGCCTCTGGTAAGTATGTCTGTCGTGACCCCAGGATTCATAGTGATATTTCTCTACTTTCTTCTCTCTATCCTTTCTGTAGCTCAGGTGTTGATCTCGTCATCTGACCGTGGTTCAAAATAACGAGGTGCGTCCTTGGTTACTTTATAAATTATAATTATTGGTCATAATGCTCACATAAATGTTCGTTACTACAAACGAAATTCATCAATAATTAAATGCAATTATACCCTTCGTCGCATTCTAAGATTTATATAATTGTTGTTTATTCATTGCTAGGTGCTTCACTAAAACTTTTCACATAAAAAGTTACAATACTATCTCTTTTCTAAACTTATTTCGTCGAAACATTTTAGTACTAACTATTCTCGCATTAACCATACATTATAGGATAATTGTATTCAGAAACATATCTTCCACTGTCTTCCTGCTTACTAAGCGAATCCGAGGTACTTTAGTGATCGAGGTATTCTTTTCCCATGGGGTTCACAGCCTTTGGCAAACAAGGGGTTCGTGACTCCAAGATGCCCAAGCGATCATCCTCTATATTTTCTCCCCTTCATCCTTTCTTTTCCCAATTACTTCACATTGTATTGTGTTTGGCGCAGCTTGGTCAAATATGGCCTTTGCGCCATAAATCCCCAAAACAATCAACCTGCCTTCTAAAATATCTTTCCGGTGAGTTGCATGTTTCAAATTAGCTTGTCGAAATGGAACTACCACACACACTCTGAAATCGTCACTAACATAATTAACACCCTTTTCCCAGATGCCCCACAACTTCCTCTTCCAAACATATCCAATCACGCGAGACAGGAAACAATTTCGGACTTTATCCCCTTCACGATGGCTGAACTTGAGGACACCGTTCAAAATATCAATACCAAAAAGGATCCTGGCCCAAACCACATTGACAGAAACCTTATCATCAGAACATTTAATGTTATCCAGAACATTCTCCATGATTTTGTCAACACGTGCAGAAGACTTGGATGTTCCCGACTCCCTTAAAAAAGCCCGAGTCCTACTACTCCAAAAACCAGGCAAAAAACCATCGCTCCCAAACTCTTAGACATATTTGCCTGTTACCTATTCTGGGAAAGATAATGGAGAAACTCATCATCAATCGCCTAGGCCATTTCTTTCTAAATAACAGTTCTCTCAGCTTAAAGCAATACGGTTTCACAGAAGGGACCTCAACTGAACACGCCATCCTGGATGTTTTGGAAACCATCCGTCACAATAAGGAAAGTGGTAGATATAGCGTCGCCATTTCCATCGACATTGAAGGAGCCTTCGACTCTGTTCAATGGCCTCTTTTGCTGGAGAAACTCACAGACTTCAACTGCCCTCCCTATATCTTTCATCTAATTTCTAGCTTCCTCCATGAAAGATGGATTTTCACGGCATACTCCTCAGCAACAACCAGCAAGTTCCTCTCCCAGGGCTGCCCTCAAGGATCCAGACTGGGTCCTCTCTGGAAAATCTTAGCTGATGATGTCCTGCGAAAATCTTGGACAGATCACCGACAACTCCGTGCTTTCGCAGACGACTTTCTGTTCACAGTGTCTGGCAGTTCAAGACTAGAGCTGGAAACCAGGGCAAATGAATATCTTCAATCTTTCTCAGAACGGGCTATACACAACCAATTAATAATATCCAGGGATAAGACACACGCCATCGTATTTAGAGAAAAAGATAGGCAACTACTCCGGTCACCAGTCTTCACCCTTAACGGCACAAATATCCGAATTGTCGACACCATGAAATACCTGGGTGTAATAATCGACAAACAGTTATCATGGATTCCTCACGGCAAATACCTGAGGGAAAAGTGCTATAAAGAACAAACGTCAATAATAAGATTTGCTTCAAAGTCGTGGGGTATCGGGGATAAATCTTAAAGCTCTGGTATAAATAGTGGTTGAAAGAATTCTGGTTTACTCTGCATCCTGCTGGGGTACAAACCCAAAACCTCATCTGACGAGGTCCCTCAAGCTAGCATTCATTAACAGCTGGCAAGAGAGATGATTAAACTCTACCAAAGATCGGAGAACATTCGGGTTTTTCCCCAAGGTCTGTACGAAGCGCCTCATCTCCACCCCAGAGCTCACACACTTTTACACGGGCCACGACCCGTTCCTGCAGTATTTATTTCGTATGAATATTCATTGTAGTGACCTCTGCATCTGTGGCATGGAAGCAGACTCGGACCACTATGTTGCCACCTGCCCCATCACAACTCATCTACACATCAAGGAACCAGCAACACAACGCCTGGCTGTTTATCCCTTTCTACAAAGGAAAATCATACAAATCATGCGATTTGTGGCCTCCTGGGAGTTTGAACTGAAGCAAGCGGTTTAAATTGTGTCGACTTTGATGTGCATAATTTTCCTTGGACCTAACCTCTTTTCACCTAAAGATAATAGCCCTCAAATTCAGTCATTGCTTCTTAAATCCTCACAGAAAAATATATTTAGAGCAGCATCTGCGTGTGCATAAAAAAAATTATTTCTCATCCTCATCTAGTCATCTTTCACGGTACGAGAAATTTTTTTACAGTAAACCCTCAGTAGGGTAGGTATTCCATGATGGAGTTGAGTTGAGTTTAAACTAGCTGCACATTAATGGTTGGTTAAGTAAAATACTACTAAAAAAAGAGATACTAAGAAAAAATTAGAGCATTCATGATTCTTGTAGTGTTGCATTAATTATGTGTGACAATAAATTCAAGTTTCGCTCATTAAGGCTAAAATATGTACATTACTTAATAAATAATGTCTCATGTTAGATAAAACTGAAAAGGCTTTTCATAGGATAAGGGACGTCACGTACGGAATACACTGATAAAGCACGTTTCATCATAAAAACGATCCTGCCACTTACATTTAGCTTGTCAAAAAAACCTCTAATAAACACCAAATCAACTATTATTTTGACTTCCCTGGGATTACTAGTACTTATCTCTACTATTATAAAAGGAAATGTTTGTGTGTTCGCGTGTGCGTCCAGACGAATCTATACCACTTAAGCCATGAAATTTGACACACAGGTAGTTCTAAAGGTGATTGAATGTACCTCGATGCCCGAATTTTGAAATTTAATCTAGAAAATATTTTAATTAATTTATTGTCATGTTTTGTATTATTTGGTTTCCTAAGAATGGCAACAGTGTGAAAGAGATCACACAGCTCCTCTCTTGGCAATAGGTCAAAGCTCTGTTTACTTTCTAAAAAGGATGTTTGATAAGGCAGCCGTGTAAGTATCTGTATGCAGCTGCGGACCATCCAACGTATTCAAAGCGCTCTTGATTAACTTTAATTTTTTTGTATTGCTTTTTGTTTTTGTTTGGGTATTTTTCGTAAATAGTATATAGTGGTTATTTCATAACTTACTTTTGAATTTGTATAATTTATGCAATTTTGTTTATTACTGTTTAATTTGGTTTTGATTTCGCTGACATTGTGATTCATTTAGGTTGTCGGGCATCAGTGAGGTTTAGCGTTGAGACTTTTTAAAAGTATAGCGTTATATTTAAAGATTGAATCACATTTTTATTTCAGTAGTGGTTATTTCATAACTTTTGAATTTGTAGAATTTCTGCAATTTTAATAACTACATTGTTTTGGTTTAGCGTTATATTTAAAAATGCCACAGCCTCCCAAAAAAAAAGAAATGTCTTCGAACACAACAGAGAAAGAAATCAAAGAAGAGGAGCTGAATCCACACAAGAAAGAGAAACAAGACAGCAAGAGGACAGAGAAAGAAAACAAACAAGAGAAGCTGATAAACAAGACAGCGAGAGAACAGAGGAAGAGAACAAAGCAGAAGAGAAGCTGAATCCACCCCAGAAAGAGAAACCAGACTACAGCAAGTTAGAACTGGAAGAAGTGCTGCTCAAATGGCAAATCTGTAGAAATTTAGAGAATGCAGCTTTTAATTACGATCCGTCAGCAGATTATGTATCTCATCCTTCGTGCGTCATTGGATCAATGTCTGTAAGTCAACACTGGGAAGCAAAGAAGTGGAAAGGTGAAGTCCCAGGTATGTGCTGCAACGGAGGAAAGGTTCAACTGCCATGGTTAATGGATTCAGTTGAGCCCGTTCGTACTTTACTGATTGGAGATTCAGAGGAAGCTAAACATTTCCTGGCAAATATTAGAAGGTACAATTCCTGTTTCCAGATGACCTCTTTCGGCACGACAAAAGAAATTAGAACATCCGGATACATGCCAACACTTAAGGTTCAGGGTCAAGTTTATCACCGCATCGGGAGTCTACACTCTCTACGAAACAAGAGCCTAGATTTCTGCAAATATATTTTGTTGGAGATGGTACACAATAAGCAGAGCAGCATTGCAAACACGTCCGCAGACGAGACAAGACATAGTATTTCAGTTACAATATATGCTGGATCATCACAACTCTTAAATCCACAGCTTCAAGTCGGCCATGGATAAGATTAGCCCTGAATTCAAAGTGGTAATCTTAGCGGACAAAACCCTACATGATGAACATAAGAGGCGGTTCAATGCACCGACAACAGGAGAAGTAGCTTTAATCATGGTGGGAGAACAACATGGAGCAAGAGACATAGTTTTAGAAGAAAGAAGTGGCAACATCAAGAAAATTCCCGATACGCACAGGTCTTACTATGCACTACACTATCCACTCATTTTTGGCAGGGGAGGACGGATATAATTTTCAACTGCGACAAACAAACCCAACTACAGGAATGCCGAAAACTAAGAAGATTTCTGCTATGCAGTTCTACGCCCCAGGATGATGATACCCTCTTCAAATCTCAACATTTTACTGAGAAGCAAAGACCTGTTCCATCAATTTATCATTGACATGTATGCCAAGATTGAATCGGAAAGGCTGTTGTACATACGACTAAATCAAAGAACGCTGAGAGTGGAAAAGTATGCACACTTGAGGGATGTAGTCATGAACGATGGAAATGTTGCAGACATTGGCCAGTTGATCAACTTACCTTTCAGCTTTACTGGGGGTTCCAGGTACATGCACGAGCGAACTCAAGATGCCATGACCTACGTGAGGAACTATGGTAGACCGGACCGTCTTCATCATCTTTACATGCAATCCAAACTGGACAGAGATAGAGCAAAAATTATTTGTTGGGCGAAAACCGCAGGATCGTCATGATTTGTTGATAAGAGTCTTTCATCAAAATCAAAAACACTCATGAGTCTCATCACAAAGGCAAAGGTTTTTGGAGAAGTGTCATATGTTCACGATAGAGTGGCAGAAGCGAGGACTTCCTCATGCCCACATTCTGATTTGGCTCAAAGACTCATTACACATTCACAGAGTGGATGACTTTATCAGTGCAGAAATCCCTAATCCCCAAGAAGATCCAGAACTTTTTTGCATTGTAACGAAGCAGATGGTGCACCGCCGTTTGCGGATGTATAAATCTACTCTTTCCATGCATGAAAGATGAAATTTGCGCAAAGCGATTCCCACGCCTCTTTTTGAAAGAGATGCAAGCAGGACAAGACGGATATCCACTTTATCGTCATAGATCATCACATGACGGGGATTTACTGCAAAAATCATTTTTCGAGGATCAGAAATGTCTGTGGACAATACGTGGATTGTTCCGTATTGTCCTCTATTAACAAAAATTTTCAATGCGCATATCAACGTAGAGTATTGCAATTCTGTGAAGTCTATAAAAAAAAGTCTGTAAGTATGTTAACAAAGAATCCGACATGGCTGTGTTTGAATTGACCAGGGGAGAGAATGACCTTAATGAAATTCGTCAGTATCAAATGGGAAGATATATCAGCAGCAATGAAGCAGTATGAAGAATATTCAACTTCCCAATTCACGATCGCCACCCCACAGTCATTCATCTAAGCGTCCACCTTAAGAATGGCCAGAGTCTACTTCACGATCGAAAATGCCGCTCAACGTGTCCAAGCACCTCAGGAAACAAAACTGACATCTTTATTCAGACTTTGTACCAAAGTTGTGTTTACACGCACCCTATTGTACAACCAAGTACCAAAGTACTACAACTGGAACAACGGAAACAAGACATGGAACCTTCGAAAACAAGGACAAGTTGTACCAGA
The DNA here is from genome assembly GCA_933210815.1 of Meta bourneti. Taxonomy (NCBI): domain Eukaryota; kingdom Metazoa; phylum Arthropoda; class Arachnida; order Araneae; family Tetragnathidae; genus Meta; species Meta bourneti. The sequence goes on from OW119928.1 coordinate 67,964,313, forward strand.
ACAAGCAGGAAAAAGGTCCAGCGATGCCCTAAGCCGTTTATACACCGTCCATCTGACCAACTCGGAATGCTTTCACTTGCGACTCTTGCTGCATGAAGTACGAGACCCGATATCGTTTATAGATTTGAGAACGTTTGAAGGAAATGTTTGCGGAACTTACAAAGAGGCTCGCCAGTTTAGAGGACTTCTGGAGAACGATGAACACTGGAACAAAGCATTGGAAGAAGAAGCTGCATCTCGATCGCAAAAGATTTTACGTAATCTGTTCGCTGTTATGCTACAAACATGCTCGATGTCTTCTCCCGATCAGTTATGGATGAACCACAAGGAGAATCTGTCTGAAGACCTACTGCACCAAGCATGCGTACAGTAGCAGAATATGAATCTGGACTACAGTGATGACATCTTAAACATAGCTCGGATAAGATTATATTGTTGGGTGGATCGGACCTAAAAAGCTTTGGACTACCTCAACCCAATCGAAACTGCGATTGTCCTTCCGAGTGAAGAACTTATGGAAAGAAACGATGACGCGAATGTATTCGCAACATACATAGAGGACAATGAGTCAAAATTGGTTCAAGATCAAAAGGAAGCATTTGACAAGATTACAAGAGCAGTTTTTGATATGGGAGGTGGCATATTCTTTTTGGATGCTCCTGGCAGTACAGGGAAGACTTTTCTCATCAATCTTATTTTGGCTAAAGTGCGACAGATAAACGAGATTGGCCTGTCTGTTGCTTTATCAGGCATTGCCGCAACTCTATTGACAGGATGGAGGACAGCTCACTCGGCTTTCAAGTTACCTTAAATCTGGCAACCGCGGAGACTCCTACATGTACTAACATTTCAAGAAATTCAGGAAAGGCAAAGGTACTACAGAATTGCAAGCTCATTATCTGGGATGAATGTACTATGTCTCACAAAGCCGCATTCGAAGCACTTGATGTCACGTTCAAAGACATCCGTCGTAACAATGGCAGAATGGGAGGCGTCACTATGGTGTTGGTTGGCGACTTTCAACAGACACTTCCGGTTATCCCCTTTGGAACCATGGCGGATGAAATGCAAGCCTGTTTCATCTTACATTTGGAATGGCATTCATAGACTATCAACAAACATGCGAGTTCATGTCAACGGTGATCCCTCCTCCCAGCAATTTGCAGATAACCTACTTCAACTAGGAAATAGTGCCGTTACTTCGGAAAATCAAGATGTATGTATAGCAATGCAAACCATTGGAAGGATTGTGAAAACTCAACGAGAGCTAAAAGAGGCGGTGTTTCCAAATGTGGCGCAGCACTTTACTGATCACGCATGGCTGTGCCAAAGAGCAATTCTTGCCCGAAGAAACGAAGATGTCAATGTCATCAATTAACAACTTTTACAAGAATTGCCCGGTAGTGTTCAAATTTACAAATCTATCGACACTACATGTGACACAGATGAGGCTGTGAACTACACAACAGACTTTTTGAACACATTGGAGCCATCTGGAGTACCCTCGCATATATTAGAGCTGAAGATTGGGGCACCGATTATGCTTCTTACAAATCTGCATCCACCTTCACTTTACAATGGAACGAGACTATCAAGAAACTGATGCCGAATATTATTGAAGCCACATTCATGACTGGACATGCCTCATGCCAAACTGGACATGCCAAATGGAAGAACATTCAACATAGTGTACCATGAAGCTCTCTAAGCAAGAATCAGTAAGGTGGAAGGAATGAGGCGATATGGCCGTGTCATGTCGGGTGGTGGTGGGAGTCATTCTTAAAATTATTATTTTCTTTTTAATGTTTTCAGAATCAGTGATGATATAACAAGAATGATGTCACGGGCAACGCCGTGCGTGTACTGCTAGTAGATTACATCGAGACGTTTAAAAATAAAGTACCGGATGCAGTTTTCAAATGAGCTTTTGCAAAGGAATCGAGTGGTATAATTACTTTGTTGTTCTGTTGGCGACTCGCTGGAATCGTATTCGTAAAACAAGCCTAGTGACGTCACGTCAGGAATAAGTTCAGGAAGTACGTTCAGCCACAAGAACATTACCGCCACCTGACATTTAACTTAACAAAAACCTTATAAACAACAAACCAATTATCCTTTTGGTTTCTTGGGATTACCGGAGAGAGTAAAACGATAGCCATGTTTAAAAATACGTACTAGATGCATATGCAAATCTGAATGAGCTCTTAAACTATCAGTTGTACGTACGCGTGTGCGTATTTCCGGAATGTCAGGTTCAATCAAAAAACAAATACTTCGGTTTGATTACTGTGTAGTTCTATTGGCGACATGTTGAAATATTTGAGAAAAACAAGCCAAGTGACGTCACGTCCGGAATACGTACAGGAAGTACGTTCCGCCACAAAAACACTACCACCACTTAACTTTTCTGCCCAGCTAGCTATTTAGCTGTCCAGAAAAAGCCCCATAACGCAGCTTTGACGATAAAGAACATCCGTTAAATCAGTTTCTTTCCAATGATTGCGAAACCGTTTACAAAGGGATTATCCTCTGAAAATTCTAAAGCCTTCCTTTGTTCAACTCGGGGAAAAGTGCTTTTCCGCTAAAATTCTCCAGAAACCGTTGGATCTCTGGCTTCCTGGTATATCCCACACGGCTCAGTTTCCTGGGACAATTACCTACCAGCTTCTGTCCGGCCACCTGTTGCTGGCTCGTGAAAGGAGGGTGTAGCCGAGTGTCCGTCCCTAGGGTAAGGGTGCGGTCGGAAGGGTAAATTAAAGGGTATCAGTAAATGGTTGTGTTAGAGGAGTTGCAGCGGCGGTGTCGGGGTGATTATGAGCATGTGCGGGGGCGAGAGGGATAAGGATCTCTTTGTCGGGTAGAATTGGTGGCGAAAAGTTTCATCGGGTTACGGAGCAGTGGAATTTATTGCATAATGTTCGGAGATGCAGACACGTCTGTGAATGCAGGATGGCCTTTAAAATGGGTTTCCCGACTGGGAACATTCCATAGCTTTGACTACCATAATTGCATATAATTAGAAGTGTATACCGATTAACCCTCCAACTCGTTCCGACGAAATATCTCGTCCATCAACATTTGATTAATTTTGCTAATGACGAGATACCTCGTCATGAAGGTTTTGCCTATATTTTGATAATGATGAAATCAAGATCTGGTCAGTTTTCTAATGACGAGATTTCTCGTCCGTCAAGATCTGGTTGGTTCAAAATTTCAAAATTTAAATTTAAAACCTTTGTAAATCAAATCCTACATCACTGAAGCTTGTTCACACAGGAAGGCTTCCAAACTCTGCTCAAAAGAAATCAACACACAACCGTTTCGTCTAAATCTTTTTTTCTAAACATTTCTATATCTACACTTCCAAATTTGGTGCGGGCAGTGGTAGTTCGGTTGGAAGGTAGTGGATTTAGCAACCGCAGGGTTGCGAGTTCGAAATACCGTCATGTACGTGGGGGCTCGTACTCGTTAAATATGTCTGACCTCAAATGTCCTCACGTTGGCGTGGTGTGGAAGTTTCGAGAGTGGGGTGCCAGCTCAGGTGTTGACCTCGTCATCCAACCGTAGTTCAAAATTACGAGTAGTTGTCCTCGGATATTTCCCTTCGGGATTAATCCAGGAACGTCACCAATAGCCCATTGTGTTGCTCCAGTGCGACATAAATTCAACTAACTTGGGATCACAGCACGTATTTCTTTGGCTTCTGAGCACTGCAGCCCTTTTCCGAGACAACCTTTCGCACCTATTCAGAAATCAACTGACCCAAGATCGGCCGCTTTCTCGATGGTGCCCCACTTTAGTCAAAAGTATTTGGAGCTCATTTTAAAGAAAAGTTGTAGAACCTCTGATGAGAACTCTAGATCGACAGGACAGCATGGCTCCAAGCCTACATGATGAAAGAAAACTGAGGTGGTAAGATATCGAAAGCATGGATGAGGATTATTTGCTTTAAAAAATATTCTACCGCATTTAGGACATTACAATAATTTTACAAGGTTTTACCTAAAATTTTTTGTTTAACCTTCTGAGGGGTCACATTCATATATTCGTTCTGCAATCTGCAGTTCTCTCTGCATGACTTCTTATCAGTTTAGACCTTGACCAATATAACTTTTTCTACGATTTCTTCGTCGAATGGATATGTAGTGATGTAGTCATTATATATGGTGTGAGGAGGAAGCAATAATACACTACTCAGAAAATTCGTGACGCTCAAAGGGTTAAAAGTCAACAATATGACTCTACATATAGCAATCAAGCAGCAAATGCATACAAAACTATTCGTTTCTTAATCTGTGTAGTCCTTAGTATCTGTGTATCGGGTTTACATATCCGTACTACACGTGTATTTAAATAAGCATTAACACATGCATTTAAACGATATTTATGAAAAGGCATTAGTTCGAGCCTCATGTCACCATTTTGAGCTAAAACACGCCAGGCTTAGTGTGACGTCAGAATTATATGGTGGTTTTTTAAATTTTGTTTTATTTTTAGAGGTTCTGTTCTGTTTGTTAGAGAGGTAATATTCTGTTTCTCGAGGGTGAAGATGGTATGACCTATCCAATCGTTTTCCTTACAAAAGGACTTTTGCTCATTTGTTTGATGGAATGGTTGCTCATGTAATTCTATGTAATCAGTCATGGTGCTTCCAATTGTCTTGCAAGTTGCACATAGCTGTTGCTAATAACGAGATACCTGGTCAAGATAGTGTACCGATGTTTTGATGATGACGAGACAAAGATCTGGTCAGGTTTTTTTTTTTGACGAGGTATCTCGTCCATCAAGATCTAATCAGTTTTGCTAATGACGAGACATCTTGTTGAGGCAACCACTCTATATACAGAAGCTGTTCGGACATTTTTTGAACGATTTTAATGGACTGAAGCTCAATTTTTTACATGAAATTTGTGTGTTTTAAATGTTCCATTTGAGATCCCTTATTGTTAACTATCTTTATACACCTTAATTTCCATAATAATAATGACTTTTGTAGTATCGACAGTGGTATTTTGTCTCATTCTTCTTCCACAGTTTTCCAGTCCTTGAATGGCTTTCGGTCGACGTTTCTATAATGCCCTTTTTAAAAGTCCAAAAGCACAAAGGTCCATGGGTGAAACATCTGGAGATTTAGCAGGAATATCAGTAAAGGGACTTGATAATAGTTCATTGTTCCATTTTTTCCAATTTAATAGTCGATTTAGATGTGTGGCTGCTTGCTTTACCCTGATGCAGTTTTATTGATTGCTGGCAATGTGGGTAAAGATATAGTATTTCTTTTTTGAATATTGGGGATAAAATAGGGTCTTGATAATATGTGGGAGTTGATTTTTACATTTTCCCCTCTCTTTACTTTTAATTTTCCATTATATGCAAAACCGGCAACAATCATAAATCTCGTAGAGAACGTTCTCACGTTCACTTTGCTATAGTCCTTTGACTTGGCGGATTCTCTGTTAAAATTAAAGATCTTACCTTACAAATATTCTCAGAATTTTTTTCTTTTTTGGATACTTTTTTAGAAGTATTTTTCCCACTTTTACGTTTTTTTTTCCTTTTTCATTAATAATATTACTTATCGTACCTTTAGATATCGAAAAACCGTGACTTTTACAGCGTTTTTGAATAATTGAATAAGCATAATTCTCTTCGGAAAGAGAGGAAACATAGCCTTCCATCCATTGCTTATTTAAAAGCGCCATTTTAAAAGTAAACAAAACTCGGAGTTAGCAGACGATAAGTTATACTATAACTATTTAACTGCTATGAAAAATAGAATTATTTCGTAGCATACAATTTTTTACAGCTCATCAAAATCGTTCAAAAAATGTCCGAACAGCCTCTGTAGAACTAGGAGGATTAAGATGTGCATTTTTCTGCATTAAAGTAGAAAAAATAAATCATAGGCTGATACTTAGTTTCTTAAAAATCCTACTCAAACCTGTCCCGTTTTCAAACGCCATAGCAGGATATCGTGTAATTAAAAAATAGTAAACTTCTAAAACTTATAGTGATATGTATAAGAAATAGATTAAAACTTTTCATTGTATACATATTTTAATGGATTTATTAATACTCATTAACCTAAAAACTTTTTAAGATACATGTTTTAAGTCATTAAATTTTAATTGGCAATGTTCGGATACGAATAATATAAAATCATCGGTTGCGGGATTCATTCCCAAATTTTGCCGCTCAGTTTAAATATGCTGCATTTAAGCTCTAGAGCTACATAATATTGCTAGTTACACGGAAGAGCTCACTAGTCTGATGAAGATCTTCAGCAGTCTGATGACAAAAGTCTATTAATATTCTGGAAGATAGAAAATCTGCGGTGAAAGAGAATGTGAGCGAACGAATGCCCAAACCAGAGCGAATGGATGCCATTGAAGTAGACTCTCAAGTTAGTTGGTTGGTTGTTTTGAGGTTTTATGGCGCAAGGGCCATATTTGGCCATGCTGCGCCAGACAGAAGACATACAATATCAAGTACTAGACAGACACATGAAAGCTTTTACTTATACAGAAGAGAGAAATACACCCAGGGAGGAATGCACCTGACAGGAATTGAACCTGCGCCGCCTACAGCTCGCAGGTTTCTAGCGCAGTGTGCATACCCACTGAGCTACGGAGGACCCAGGAGACTCTCAGGAGCTAATTGTATAGTAACACGACTGGATGCGAACATTTTACCATGCACTGCATATAGAAGTAAAAATTACCACCAGTAAGTACATGAAATGCTGCTTTATATTTCAGGTAGGTAGGGAGGGAGGTATTTTAATTAACGTCACACTGGAGCAACACAACGGGATACTGGTAACGGTCCGGTATCAATCACAAAAGATCCGAGGACAACACCACGTAATTTTGAACCACGGTCAGATGACGAAGCAACACCTGAGCTGGCACCCCACTCTCCTAACTTCCACACGACATTTGAGGCCATGACGGATTTAACGTGCACTAGCCCCCTTTGTACACGACGGTCTTTGGCTGGATGCGAACTCGCAACCCTCCGGTTGCTAATCCGTTGCTCTTCCAACTGGGCTACCGTGGCCCCACGATTACTATGGACAAAACCTCTTATGATAATACATACTTGAATTTTCATTAAATAAAAAAAATGTTCCTGTGTGACGTTAATTAAAATCCTACCTATAATTAAATAAAGGTCGTTTTTTATGAAAATTTTTATTTTTAAAAACCTCTTATGCAATGAAAAAGGTGTATTTATCAATTTTCGAAAAACGAGTGTGTTTGGAGAAGTGGCAACCTGTTGTTTTACGGCTCTTTCACTTTCATTTTAACTTTAAAATCGTCCGTTTCGAAGCATCAAAATAGATTGAAAATCCCTCTCGCTGAAAACACGGAAATTAAAGCCCCTCCGGGAAACACATTACTTAGTGATCAATGACAACGCCATCGCGGTGGGGCGTAATTAAAGTATATGTTACACAGACAAATTGCTTCTCAACGCAGACTTTTATTAAACCTCCACATCGCTCATTAATTTGTTAGGAAGCGCCATCTAGTGTCTATTTACTCGATACGTTTTAGTTAGGAAACCACCTTAGTTGACGTGGGCAGTTTTTTTTCTTCTAGTGTTGTTGACTTGGAGCGTGCTTTTGCAGTTCTTTCCGTATTTGTTGTTTTTGTTAGAGATCCTTAGTGGCAGATAATTTATGATGTTATTCAAAATAAGTGATTTGTTCATGTATGGCGTTGTGGTGCTTCTGCAATATGAACCGAATCGATAGATGGAGGAAATTCTAATGGGATGTTATTCCTAAATCACATTTCAGGGAATTTGTTAGGTTGAAGATAAAGGGTTTTGTGAAAGAAATTTGACAGGTAAAGTTAGCTATTGTTAAAATCTATGCAGGAAATTCTTTTACGCGATTAAGCTAAGAGTCTGGACATTGTGTTTAAAGTACTGATATTTATCAGTTCATGAAAGTAATACGTGGAAAGCTAAAACTGTGAACAGCTGATGTCACAAATAAGTATGGTTAGCTTTCACGTTAAGTTAAACCATAACTTCTCCAACCTTTTGGGGTTAACATCCCTTTTCAAAGACAATGCTGCTTTCGGCTCCCCTCTTAAAAACTCTCCTAACCCTCCATGTGGTTTCGATGGGATATCTCATCCATAAAACCACTTGTGCTATTGACGAGATATCTCTTGATCAAGATATTGTCGATTTTTTCATCGATCTCCTATTGCTTCAGAGCACATTAACTAACTACACCATTGTTTCAGTAGGTAGGTAGTTCGTTGGTTTTTGAATTAAAGTAACACTGGAGCAACACAATGGGATATTGGAGACGATTTGGGAATAATACCAAAGGGAAAGATCGGAGGACAACTCGTAATTTTGAATCACGGTCAGAATACGAGTTACACATATGAGCTGGAAACCCACTCTCCAAACTTCAACACCACGCCAACGTGAGTATATTTGAGGCCACGTGCATCAGTCCCTACGTAAACGATGGTTTTTGGTTGGATCGAGTTTCGAACTCGCAACCCTCCGGTTGCTAATTCGCTACTCTACCAATAGAGCTACCGCGGCACCGTCATTGCTTCGAAAATCCTTAATTTGGTTCATGAGAATCATTTCAAAAGATATTTAGGAAATTGGAATTCTGTCTTCAGAGATGTGCTATGGTCTGTTAAAATTCCCAAATAATTAATATAAGAACAAAAACTGATAACATGAAACTAGCATCATTATTAGGAAACTTATGGTAATCTCCATACGTATATTTCTAATGCACTAATGTTCGTGGTATAGAAATCGACGTCATTTGCTTGTTGTCGTATGGCAACATCGGATATAAGCACTGGATTTGACTGTAACGGTCAAACTTGACCGTTACTGGATTCATTCGCCAAATTTTCCACTTAGTTCAAATATGCTTGGTTTGAGCTACGGAGCACTAAATATTACTGAATTTACTTGGAAATGTTCACCACTCTAATGAAATTATTTAGCAGCCTGGTTACTGAAAGCTATGAGAAATGTGAAAGAAATCAGTGCATAAAAGAAAATAGGACCGAAAATAGGTTTAGCTTCAAAAATGCCGAATCGCTTTTGAACAAGGAAATGTTTTGAAATTGAAATTGAAATAGACGTTCAGAATTTAATTATGGTAAGATGACTAAGGTATTCTTTTTTTATATGCATTTCATTGAGGACAACAGAATTACCCCACATTACTCTGGTTCAATTGGTTAACTGTAGATTGAAGCAATGACCATAATAAGCACTCTTCACTTTTGTAGAAAAATGACATTATCTAAGTGTCAGGAAAATAATTTTTTACACCTTTTCTACCATTGTATAATTTCTACAACTTACTGAGGATGCAAATAACATACACGCATATCCATCATATAATCCATTTCACATACATCGCACCCCCGTTGTATGACAAAACTACGATAGGTGTCACTAAGGTGACTACTACAAAAGTTGATTTTGAGTTTTAGGTAGATAGGTACTTAATTAACGTCGCACTGGAGCAACACAGCGGGCTATAGGCGACGGTCCGGGATCAAACCCGAAGGGAACGGTCAGAAGAAAACACAAAGTAATTTTGAACCATGATCAGATGACGAGGTCACATCTGAGCTGGTACCCCACTCTCCAAACTTCCACACCACGCCAACGTGAGGACATTTGAGGTCCCGACAAACTTAATGTGCACCAGCCCCCACGTATACGACGGTCTTTGTTTGGATTCGAATTCGCAACCCTCCGGTTGCTAATCCAACCGCGGACCTTTGAATTTTGGGAGATTATGAATGTCTCTTCTTAATTTCGTTTTCTGTAAAATGACAACTTAATTCGTAAAAATGGCGAATCTATGACGAATACTCTAGCACTCAGTTTTTCTACCAAAATTTTTTTACTTTTGGCATTCTTGCAATAGGCATGCAACATTTTCGAATTTTACCATCTTTAAGGGAAGGATGATAAATTAATTTGATAAGATTTCCATGACTAATTTGCTTAAAGCGAATAAATTTTTTCTTGAAAATTCCATTCAGTGGCACGTGCAAAAAATGTGTTTTAAAATTGAATGTCTTTTGTACAGGAAAAGCAAAGATGACTGATTATCATTTTTCAAAAAATACTGGATTGTCTTTGAACGAGTGAATTGAATGCAATTGAAGTGAACGTTCAGAAGCTAATTGTGATAACATGACAAAGGTTAGCACTTTTTGCCATGCAGTTATTTGAAATATTAATTGACACCAGTAGAAAGTATCACATTTTTGTACAGTACATTTTTGATTAATTTTATTATCTCATTTGGAGTACAAAATAGGCATGGTGATGTGCTTATATTCATATTGTAAATGGATCAGAAGTGAGTATCTCCTATGTCGTCAATAAACAAACAATTTAAAACCTTTAGGGCAGATACTATGCGCTGGTCTACTATAGTATATGCTTAATACATTATTTCCATGAAGGATTAGGGTCAACAAATATTCACATAGAACTGCGACATAAATGCTAAGTATTTCGGAGTATTTCACATCCCACATGACAAAGTATATATTTATTTAATCTTGCACGCGACGGAAACTGTTAAAAAGGATCTACAGCAGAATATACGATTTTCGATGGAAGCTTCTGGTTGTGTAACGATAAAACATGTTTGCGCAACGTTTTAGCAGAATTTCATCGACTTATAGATTTTTCGTGTCAAATGGTGATTTTTACGACCTTTTTAAATGCAATAAAACTGTTGACTTCATGCCTTGCTAGTGCTTCACCATAATCCGGAAGTCAATTTCGTTCCTGGGCTATGAATTTAAAATCTTTTATGCGGTGGCAAACCATCAAGTAAGAATCGGAAATGGAAACCAATTTCCAAGCAAGGTGTTATAAACTGAGAAAATCGGTCTGGTCACGAAGTTATAAGCCTAGAGTCATGAGAAAAACTCTATGTGGGGTGGTATAGCAGACTTTTATACTTCATGAAATACAGTGACCCTAGAGAATATGGCTAAGAGAGATTTTCAAAGTAAACATCAAACTGAAAGTGAAGATTTTACCTCAGTTGCCCAAATGTTCTCGTTTGATACAAATTGGGTTACCTTAAAATGTAGTTTGCCGCTATTTTGGCTACGATGGGCGTTTAATTTAATTAGTGCTGACTATATATATTCGTTAAGTATGGTATGGAAGGTATTTTAATTAACGTCACACTGGAGCAATATATCAGTTCGGATTTCACTCTCTGCAATTGTTCGGATCCTTCCTCGGGGGTTCCATATCTTGTTCATACAAAGATATGAAAAATTTTATCCATCTTCGGAATCAGAATATACATTGGTGCACCCTGAGTGCTTGGGGAAGGAAAATGGTAAGGCGCATTTTACTAGTTTCTTTCAATTTGTCAAAAAATGTTATAATGTTATCTGATTAATCGAGCAGTAAGTGACAATACCAACTGAAAATTGCTGCTGAATTCGCAGTTTTTACTCTGCCTTTGAAAAATGCTTTCAAGTTTGTGGTTCAAAATTACGAGGCGTTGTCCATGGATCTTTCCTTTTGGTATTGATCCCGCACCGTCGCCAATAGCCCATTGTGTTTCTCTAGAGGAAGTTAATTAACTACCTACCTTTGGAATTGTTATTGCCGATAAGCTGAAATCGTATTCGAAAAACAAGCCATGAGACGTCACGTACTGATTACATACAGGTAACACGTTCCGTGGAAGATGTACAACTGCCACCTATATTTCACTTGACGGAAAAGGTCTCTCATATCAATCTCTTCTACTACTATCCCGAGGTTGCCACGGAAGCCCATTTGGTAGTGTAGCAGAATAGCAACCGGAGGGGCCGCGGTGGCCCGGTTGGAAGAGTAACGAACTAGCAACCGAAGGGTTGCGAGTTCGAATCCAGCCAAACACCGTCGTGTACAAAGGGGGCTGGTGCACGTTAAATCTGTCGTGGCCTCAAATGTCCTCACGTTGGCGTGGTGTGGAAGTTTGGAGAGTGGGGTGCCAGCTCAGGTGTTGCCTCGTCATCTGACCGTGGTTCAAAATTACGTGGTGTTGTCCTCGGATCTTTCCCTTTGGGATTGATCCCGGACCGTCACCAATAGCCCATTGTGTTGCTCCAGTGTGACGTTAATTGAAATACCAAATACCAAAGCAACCGGAGAGTTGAGAGTTCGAAACTCCATTCAACCAAAGATCGTCGTGTACGGGGGGGCTGTTGCATGTTAAATCTCTCGAGGCCTCAAATGCCCCCACGTTGGCATGGTGTAGAAGTCTGGAGATTGAGGTGCCAGCTAAGGTGTTGACCTCGTCGTCTGACCGTGGTTCAAAGTTACGAGGTGTTATCCTCGGATTTTTCCCTTCGGGATTGATCTCGGACCGTCGTCAATAACCCGATATAATGCTCCAGTGCGAAGCTAATTCGATTACAGTTACTTGTACCGAGATGAATTTTCGGAATGCAAACAGAAAGATCTGAATCTTTCTTTAGATTTGTGTGTTCAAAGGTCACTTGGTAGAGGTTCTGTTTTTGGTATTTGGTATTTTCAATTAACGTCACACTGGAGCAACACAATGGGCTATTGGTGACGGTCCGGGATCAATCCCAGAGGGAAAGATCCGAGGACAACACCACGTAATTTTGAACCACGGTCAGATGACGAGGCAACACCTGAGCTGGCACCCCACTCTCCAAACTTCCACACCACGCCAACGTGAGGACATTTGAGGCCACGACAGATTTAACGTGCACCAGCCCCCTTTGTACACGACGGTGTTTGGCTGGATTCGAACTCGCAACCCTTCGGTTGCTAGTCCGTTACTCTTCCAACCGGGCCACCGCGGCCCGTTCTGTTTTTGTGTAAATTACAGGTTAAACGGGGAATTGAAGCCTGAGCATTGGGGGGGGGGAGATATTCTTGAGTGAACAATTGACTCGGGATGGGTAGGTACTTTCTGTCTATCATGAGAACTGTTCCAGACAGAACGTCTGCAGTTGTCTGTTGTCGTAGAAACCAGACTTTGCTTATTTTCTATAAGGGATTTTTGAAGCATCTGGCTGGTTGGATAGGCTTTTAGGGCGCAAGAGCTATATTTGACCAAGGTGTGCTAAGCACAAGACTAAGTCAAATAACGGACATACAAAAGGAAAGTTTTACCTTTACAGTAGAGAAGTACCCTCTGAGTAAATTGAGGTGGTTGGGTTGTTTATGGCTCAAGGGTCATATTTGACCAAGCTGAGCCAATCAACGTCAAGTAAATGGACACACACAATGAAAGACACCGAAGAGAGAAATACACCTAGGGAGATTCGAACCTGCGCCGCCTACAACTCAAAGATTGTTAGCACTGTGGGCAAACCCATACAGAGGATTTAAAAGTAGTAATGATAACCTTTTCATGTGACTCGAGCTAATAGTAACGTGACCCTTAGACAACTTTTGTATGCCTGAAGGAAACGAACAGTCATTATCTGATTAGTCCGCGAGACGAGAGAAGACGACAACCCATTGATCCATTGGCCTACACGACATAGTAATAGACTGTCGATTTAAAACTTTTGTCGCCACGATAGAGAAATGCACATTCACACATTTCCCCACATTTGGCGATAAATGCCAATTAAGTCAATTTTTCAGAGCAGTCACGTGACTACTAGTCGACAGGTTAGTCACATTTCTTGAAGCTCCACTTAATAGTAATTTTCAGTCTACTTATATTTCACACCTATGGTTGTTAGTACAGTAAACAAAACCACTGAGCCATGGCGTCTCCTATAGGAATCAAACTCACGTAGGCCTTTAAATAGTTATCACGTTAATGTTATATGCGCTCACTTGCTGTACAGGTGGTTCAGATAATAGCACACACGATTGCAAGAAGCTACATTCAAAATGTCGCCAAATCACAGATCACCAAAGCCTATCCGTCTCATTCCCTCTCAAAATAAATGAGACCTGCGTCTAGTGAGCAAAACTTTGCGTTTGGAACAATTCTTCTGGTTGGTTGGTTTTGGGGTTTTATGGCGCAAGGGCCATATTTGGCCATGCTGCGCCAGACACGACATACAGTATCAAGTAATAGACACACACAACGAAAGCTTTACTGACACAGAAAAGAGAAATACACCCAGGCAGGAATGCATCTGGCAGGAATCGGACTTACGACGCCTACAACTCGAAGGTTGCTAGCGCAGTGGGCATACCCACTGAGCCACGACGGCCCCAGCAATTATTCTGATAGTCAGACAGAACTTGTAGGTTCTTGGATACAAAATCACTCATCTCCACGAGCAATATCTGGTATTTTAATTAATGTCACACTGGAGCAACACAACGGACTATTGGTGACGATCCGAGATCAAATCCGAAGGGAAAGATCAGAGGACAAAACCACGTAATTTTCAACCACGGTCAGATGACGAGGTCACACCTGAGCTGGCATCCCACTCTCCAAACTTCCACACCACGACAGCGTGAGGACTTTTGAGGCCACGACATTTTTAACATGCACCAGCCGCCTTTGTACAGGACGGTCTTTCGTTCGATTCGAACTCGTAACCCTCCGGTTGCTAATCCGTTACACTTCCAACAGTGTCCACGAGCGTATAGTCAAATATATTTAGAGCTTCTAATAAGAACATTAGAACCATAGAACAGCATGCATCCCAGCCTCTAAGATAACACAAGTCACCAATAGCACGTTGTGTTGCTCCAGCGTGACGTTACTTAAATAGCTACCTACATACCTACGAAGATAACATAAAAGGGGGGTATTTCAATTAACGTCACACTGGAGCAACACAATGGGCTATTGGTGACGGTCCGGGATCAATCCCAAAGGGAAAGATCCGAGGACAACACCACGTAATTTTGAACCACGGTCAGATGACGAGGCAACACCTGAGCTTAACATAAAAGGGAGGTGGTAAAAAGATTGAAAGTATGGTGATTTTTTTTTCAAAAATATTGTACCGTATTTGGTATTATTTTACAAGGTTTTAACTCAGATTTTTAAAACTTGTTTTATATCATTTGAAATAAAAGGTAAGTAGGTGGGCATTTTAGTTAACGTCGCACCAGAGCAACACAACGGGGGGTATTTCAATGTCCCCCGTTGGGAATGGGGGGGTATTTCAATTAACGTCACACTGGAGCAACACAATGGGCTATTGGTGACGGTCCGGGATCAATCCCAAAGGGAAAGATCCGAGGACAACACCACGTAATTTTGAACCATGGTCAGGTATTTTTTTTTTTTGGTATTTTCAATTAACGTCACACTGGAGCAACACAACGGGCTATTGGTGACGGTCCGGGATCAATCCCAGAGGGAAAGATCCGAGGACAGCACCACGTAATTTTGAACCACGGTCAGATGACGAGGCAACACCTGAGCTGGCACCCCACTCTCCAAACTTCCACACCACGCCAACGTGAGGACATTTGAGGCCACGACAGATTTAACGTGCACCAGCCCCCTTTGTACACGACGGTGTTTGGCTGGATTCGAACTCGCAACCCTTCGGTTGCAAGTCCGTTACTCTTCCAACCGGGCCACCGCGGCCCTGAACCATGGTCAGATGACGAATCAAACCAGAATGGGAAGACCCGAGGACAACACGTAATTTTGAATCACGGATCAGATGACGAGGTCACACCTGAGCTGGTACCCCACTCTCCAAACTTCCACACCACACCAGCGTGGACTTTTGAGGCCCTGAAATTTTTAACGTGCCCCAGCCCCTTTGTACAGGACGGTCTTTGGTTGGATTTGAACTCGCAATCCTCCGGTTGTCAATCCGTTACTCTTCCAAAAGCGCTACCGTGGTCCTGCTATTTAAATACAAGAAACGCTTAATTCAATTCGTAACTTGGGCCTTGTATTTGTAAGTAAGCTTTTCTAGGCCCTTGCCTGCTGTGGTTCAGTGTGCTTGCCCACTGCGCTAACCTGTGAGTTGTAGATCTTAGTTGTCCTCCCCTGTTCCGACAAGCTGAAGTGGATGCAGGGAAGACTCCGAGAAAATTTTGGGGGGGGGGGTATTTCAATTAACGTCACACTGGAGCAACACAATGGGCTATTGGTGACGGTCCAGGATCAATCCCAAAGGGAAAGATCCGATCGAGAAAATTTGGAAAAGGTCTCGATAAATTACTGGCGATAATGGTTACTCACATGGTCGTGAAAACGAAAACAGACATCACTTGCCGATCGACAGGTTGGCGATTTTCTCACGGTGAAGCCGGAAGTACACTGCTGGCCACCCAAATTGCAACACCAAGAAAGACAAGAGATATCACAACAAAATTTATTTTGTAGATAACATGTTGACCAAGTATCAAATGATTAAATTTATAGACTTCTGTGAAGTGTGGTTCCTGCCAAAATCAGTAGCCAGAGTAGCCGCCATTGTTGGAGATCACCGCTGCCACACGCCTCGGCATTGATTCAAAGAGACTTTGGATGTGTTCTTGGGGTACAGCAGACCAAGCAGCTTCCACACGTTGCCAAAGTTGATCTGGTGTGGCAGTTGGGGATGTATTCTGGGTCAATCGTTGAGCAACCATGGACCACATGTTTTCTATCGGCGAAAGATCCGGAGAGCGAGCTGGCCAGGGAAGCAATTCAATCTGGCGATTGACGAAGAACCCTTGGACAATGCGTGCCACGTGTGGTCGCGCATTATCCTGTTGAAATATGGCTGTGGGCAAGCCCTGAAGGTAAGGAAGGACAACTGGCTCCAACACCTCGGAGATGTAGCGCTGGCTGTTTAAAGTACCGGCAATGCGTACTAGAGGAGTGCGAGAGTGATATCCAATACCGCCCCATACCATAATACCCGGTGCAGGACCAGTGTGGCGGTGCATAACGCAGCTGTTCAGCATCCTCTCTCCACGGTGTCTCCAGACTCGAATCCGACCATCGTGGTGTTGCAGACAGAAGCGTGACTCGTCAGTAAAGACAATTTCATTCCATTCTGCCGTCCACATCCTTCTTTCATCGCACCATTGGCGGCGGAAACGTCTGTGGTTCTGCGTCAAGGGTAGACGAAGCAATGGACGTCTTGCGGACAGACCACTCTGCTGTAAACGGCGTCGAATGGTACGCGCAGACACTGGATGATGCGGTACAGACTGAATGTGCTGTGCTATGGTTCGTGATGTGGCTGAGCGATCCGTCACTGCCATACGCACAATATGCCTGTCATCACGTGAAGTGGTGCACTGAGGTAGATGCGATCGGACACGTCGGTCCGTCGTACCCTCCTGCATCCAACGATCACATATCCGCATTACAGTTGTTCGGTTTCGTCCAACACGACTACCGATTTCCCTGAAAGATAATCCACAATCTCGGTAGGTCACTATCCTTCCTCTGTCGAACTCGGATACTTGATCAAAAGATGATCGCTGTTTTCTACGAGGCATAATTGATCGTTTTTTTGAAAAAACCACAAGAAAAACACAATTGCCGTACTTGAAATCGTCGAAATCTCCAAGCCTTAAATAGCGCTTTGAAGTGGCGCCACAGGCGCGCGTGATGTGCGTCTGCGCTGAAATTCTAATCATTTGCATATCTCACCTCCGCTAATGCATGTTGTAAATTTCACATTATTTGCATGCTTCCTTCAGGGTGTTGCATTTACGGTGGCCAGCAGTGTAGGTGTCCTTTAGGTCAACTTTACATGGACCCTATTTGGCGTCTTTATAATAAGGAAGGGATAGGGCCTTATCCCTGTTTGTTGCTGTGAGTTGTAGACCGCACAGGTTAGATTCCTATCAGATTCCATTCCTCTCTTCCGTGTATGTAAGTTCCCTGGAGTGTGGATATCCTTTTACTTGACGTTCTTTGGAGCAGCTTGGCCAAATGTGACCCTTGCTTCACAAAAAACCAAGCTATTTCCAACTCGTCCTTGTTACATCGACCCCCACGGTATATCGTGTCTTTTTCTCGTCCCTTCAGAGGAGCGATATATGGAGGGGTCACTACCATGGTAGGTTTAAGAAAGCTTAATTGATCAGGGTACTTTTCCGTTAGCCGGGCGCAAATGTCGCCAATTGTGAACCAAACGCGAGCCAAGTCGCCAAGCGAAGCGAATGACCAAACAGTCAACGGAATAAAAGTCGAAAACGTTCAACTATAAACAAATATTAAGTAAGCAAAACAAGTTCAACTATAAACAAATATTAATAAATAGTATAAACAAATATTAATAAATAATAATAAATAATAATAACTATAAACAAATATTAATAAATAGTAATGAATTCAGAGAATGGAGCACATGGCCCCAAACGAACATTCCCCTTATGGTTGTAAGAAATTTAGCGGAATTCTACATTATTTGGCGATTTTTCGCTTGCGCCCGGCTAACGGAAAAGTACCTTGATCAGAAAGACAGGCTCCTTTTCAATCATTGCGCTGTTTTCTCGTCATGTTTTGACTACCAGGAATTAAACTGAACCGAAATTAGTAAAAGGCAATGAAAAATATTTGCACTTTTCTAAGGGGGTAGTTGAATTTACGTCGCACTGAAACAACATAATTGGCTATTGGCGACAGTCCGGTAGGTAGGTATTTTAATTAACGTCGCACTGGAGCAACACAACGGATCAATTCCCCGAGGAAAAGATCCGAAGAGGACACCACGTAATTTTGAATCACTGTCAGATGACAAGATAACACCTAAGCTGACACCCCACCAAACTTCCACACCACGACAACGTGAGGCGGCGGTCCGGGATCAATCCCGAGGACACCTTTTAATTTTGAACCATTCAGATGACGTGGTTAGTACCAGAGCTGGCACCCTACACTCCAAACTAACACACATCGCCAAAGTGGACATTTGAGGCTACGGCAGACTTTTAAAATTGTCATCTGATGGAAGAATATCGTCACGAAATTGTTGGTCCACTCTCATGTAGGGCCGCGGTGGCCCGGTTGGAAGAGTAACGGACTTGCAACCGAAGGGTTGCGAGTTCGAATCCAGCCAAACACCGTCGTGTACAAAGGGGGCTGGTGCACGTTAAATCTGTCGTGGCCTCAAATGTCCTCACGTTGGCGTGGTGTGGAAGTTTGGAGAGTGGGGTGCCAGCTCAGGTGTTGCCTCGTCATCTGACCGTGGTTCAAAATTGCGTGGTATTGTCCTCGGATCTTTCCCTTTGGGATTGATCCCGGACCGTCACCAATAGCCCGTTGTGTTGCTCCAGTGTGACGTTAATTGAAATACCCACCCACCCTACCCACTCTCATGTACCATATTTTCTACAGGGTGGCCAAAAAATAACTCACTTTGGAGGCAGGTAGGTAGGTATTTATTTTAAATCAACCCTAGAGCAACATAACGGGCTATTGGGGACGGTCCGGGATCAATCCCGAAGGGAAAGACCGAGGACACTACGTAATTTTGAACCACGGTCGGACGACGAGGCAACACCTCAGCTGGCACCCGTCTCCAAACTTCCACACCACGCCAAAGTGAGGACATTTGGTATTATTTTGGTATTTTTAATTAACGTCACACTGGAGCAACACAACGGGCTATTGGTGACGGTCCGGGATCAATCCCAGAGGGAAAGATCCGAGGACAACACCACGTAATTTTGAACCACGGTCAGATGACGAGGCAACACCTGAGCTGGCACCCCACTCTCCAAAGTGAGGACATTTGAGGCAACGACAGATTTAATGTGCACCAGCCCCTTTGTACGCACGGGCCGCGGTAACCCGGTTGGAAGAGTAACGGACTAGCAACCGGAGGGTTGCGAGTTCGAATCCAGCCAGACCGTCGTGTACAAAGGGGCTGGTGCACGTTAAATCTGCCGTGGCCTCAAATGTCCTCACTTTGGCGTGGTATGGAAGTTCGGAGAGGGTTGCCAGCTCAGGTGTTGCCTCGTCATCTGACAGTGGTTCAAAATTACGTGGTGTTGTCCTCAGATCTGCGCCAAACACAATATTAAGAAATAGACATACGCACAAGTTTTACTGACCCAGAAGCGATAAATACATCCAGAGAGGAATCGAACCTTCACCACCTACAACTCGCCAGTGGCTATTGCAATGGACATAGCACACGGTTTCTCCTAATTAAATTCGGGTGAAGAATCCGAATTACGCGAAAATAAATCTGAATAGTTTCAGATGCTACTGACAATACCTAGAATTTGGATTTATATCACTCGATGGCACAGAATGAGAAATATATGATGGGTATGGTTTTGTACCTGGAAATATTTTGTAAAAATATTGTCCTCTAATTTTGCAAAAAGCAACGGCAATCTCAGTTCAAAAGTCAATGTGTAAAAACCCCTAAATTATAAATCATAATCATAGCAAGGGTTGCGGTAGCCCGGTTGGAAGAGTAACGGATAGCAATCGGAGGGTCGCGAGTTTGAATCCAGCCAAAGACCGTCTTGTATAAATGTGGCTGGTGCACGTTGAATCGGTCGTGGCCTCAAATGTCCTCACGTGGGCATGGTGTGGAAGTTTGGAGTGGGGTGCCAGCTTAAATGTGACCTCGTCATCTGACTATGGTTCAAAATTACGTTTGTCCTCGAACTTTCCCTTCTGATAGGATTCCGGACCGTCGTCAATAGCCCGTTGTGTTGCTCTCCCCAGTACGAGGTTAAATAAAATACCTAAATACCTACTCATAGCAAGAAAATTATCTGATGTCATTTTGTAGGATCTTTAAGCCACCCTATTTACCATAATTTTAAATTTCAAACTTTATAAAATTGTGTTTATAAAATTTGTATAAAAATTCTGATAAAATGCGTAATCACGAAATTCGTAATGAAGTAACTCAAATTTTAAAATACTTTTATATCGAAAACATTTACAGCAATACAACATGGAGAAAGACATTCGTTAACAAAACGACATAATACATAGCACACAAAGCAAAACATTCTGATTCATAAAATTCCATTACAAAACTTTAAAATCAGAAAATCGTGAACATTAGACACCTCTAACTTTAATAACATTCGGAAAATGGTTACTAGAATACTTAACACAAATGACACAATTTGTTTCACAAATTTTTGTGACAGGAGTATTTTTTACAATTAACACAGTCCTTGTAAAGATTCTCTTCTAGGTTACGTAACATTCACAACTAAATTCTAAATATTTGATATATACAAGCAACGTTATTTACAAATATCACATTCAAAGTCCGATTCATATTTCAAGAGTCAAAACTCTCAAGTTTAAAAACTCTTTCTGTTTGAATACACATGAAATAACTAGACAACCTGATGTAGTAGATTCCGTACTGTTTTTAAAATGAAGTTGTGAACCTAATATAAAAGTATATGGATAGCAATGGTTGATAGTTCCTTTAGTCCAGACGGGATTATTCAAAATCTAATTTTAATTTTAAAAATTAAAATTTTTAGTCATTAAATTTTTTAAATCTCATGATCAAATCAATCAAAACTACAACAAAATTAGATGTTTTTCTTGTGAAATTTTACGTCGATCAAATGTAGACTTTTTGCCAACTGAACTATAAGTGATGGTTAAAAAAGTGTAGTTTTGAATCCTTGCTTTAATTTCTCAACATTTTTGTATTTAAAATAGATTGTTCCTAAAATTTATCAAGAGTTCAAAATGAAGCCCCCTGAAATCAAACATTCGATTTAAAAATTAAATGTAAACATTTGTTTTAGTGCTATGGCTTGATTAATAATACAAAATTTGTAAGAGGACTTACAATTGCGTTTGCTGTGAAAAACTTTAAACTAAATTTAACATTGCTTTTCAATGACTGTACTTTTATTTCGCAAATGATCACGTGTTACTATTAAAATATTTGTTTCGTTCAATCGGTGTTTATGAAGTAACCTTTTAATTTTTCTTTTAAATGACAATTTACAAGTAAATGTTTTTTGTTCGGTCGTTAAAAATCTTTACACAACAATGAGACGTGTTGTAACCTACTCAAACAGATATCTATTTATATCCTGCAATGCCATGTTATATACACTAGAATCTGCACTACAATGATATTAAATCACAAATCCGATTCTTAATTGCATTACTTGAGATAAAAACACTGATGATGCGAAAAATTACTGCAAACTGAATATTTAAAATGAAATCGCGAATCGTCACTCAGAATTCTGCTTATCGCGTTAGTATTAGACGTGGTATGTTTAAAGATATGCAAGTTTCTGATTTACAGTCAATGTTATTTACATGGAAATTCAAGAGATAAATTTTCATTAACAAAAGCAATAACTATACAACAGGTAATTAAAAATCTAATACAATATATTTCACAAATTTTAAATGCTTTTATTTCAAAGAAAAATTACATTTAGTAATAAATATCAGGTAAAAATGTTGTAACGTGAACATACACTACCTTATGATTCATTGGTTATATTTCTGTTTCATATCTATTTATAGAACATTAATACCATTCTTTTTTTCTATATATGAGTCATTTTATAGGTTTTGAATTAGCATGAACAAAATTTTGTGTAAATTTCTTTCCTCTAAAATATTTACTGTGCTATAGTATTTCATACTTGTTTTCATAAACATTTCTACCATCGTCAAATATATAACAGAGAAATGGAAACAACCTGTTATGTAGAATAAAATTTTCAAACATACCTGTAAAAATTTATGTATTGAGGGAAACTGATATTTAAGTGTTCTTTAATTGATATCTTAGACACGCAACCCTCCATACAAAAAACATTCTAAAATAAAATAGCGTTTTGGTTGAGATTGAATTGTGAATTAAATATTCCTTTTTGTAGTTTTGTTGGTATGAAACTAAATTAGTAGTCTTTTAAAGGAGTATTATTTTTAATTTTTTAACTGAGACTACTGTGGGCTTACACAAGAAAACTACAATCAGTGCATTAGTTTTGCTATTTGTAAAACACAATTAGTCTTCCCAGAATAGAAGTTCTGTAATCTTTAATAATCTGGCTTAGCCAAACTTAAATCAATTTTAAGAAACATTTCTAAACATTAGGAACCTAAACAAACTGAATAGAACTTGAAAATAGTTGAACAAAGTGACAGACTAGAATAGAACAAGCTAAACATTCAAAAAAATATCGTAACAAAAATAGCACAATTTTTCCATTGGTATATATATCACAAAACTGAATGAAGTTGCTTAATTTCAGACATGAAATATTTACAGAATAGATTTTTAAGATGAGCGTCATGCAAGACTAGACAATAGAATGTGTCACAAAATTTCTAATAAGCTCTTTTAATTACACAAAAAAAACAACTCACAAAAGATATCTAACCAAAAGTTCCGTTTCTGGATGATTTGTTTATTTACAAATTGCATGCCCATTGCTTGAATGGAACTTAAAATTAATACACTGATTAATGATGATAGTTCTTACACATACAAGTAAAAGTTAAAGATATTTACTCTTCCTTCGCTTCCTAAGATCAAAATGTATTATGTACAGAAAAGTACACTGAGACCCCTGAGAAATACAAGTACCACCTCTATAGAATAGTCCAAACAAAAACAATGTTGTCAACTCAAAAGTACACACCGGATGGTGTCCAGTTGTCCGGAAGAATCAGGGAATAACACGCCTGTTTAACAAGAACGATTAAAATATCTTTAGATTTCGTTATAAACGAAAGTAAATCAGTGGAATGAGCCAATCTCTTTACGCTAAGAGAACAAAATCTACGAACTATCAACGACGTGCTCATAATTCTTACTGATGGCTGAGTTCGTTTAACTGTTATTTTCAACGTTTGCACAACATATGCTTCGTTTCCATGGATCATCGTTTAGTGTTCTCTGAAAGTCACGCATTTTAGGCATAGGGGAAAGTTTTAAGGATGAAGTAAGACAAGATGATAATCCATAAGTCATATTGAACATTGGGTAGATACATTTGGTTTTCAAAGGATGTTTGACTTCCTAGAAGACTTGAGATCAGCCCAGAGAAGACTCAGATGAAATGATAGAATCTAGGCGTCTAAATGAAAATTGCTCCAACGATATTGCACTAAGTTGATAGTACAAATGAATTTCGTTCTTAACTCAAGTCTGAATCGAATTAATTTTCGGCGTTGATCATTTTCGACACCATCTTGAACATTGGGTAGACTTGCGATCAGAGTAGAAAAGTCTCAAATGAAAAAGATAATTGCTCGAGCGGTATTGTACCAAGTTGATCGCACACAGGAGCACCTGTTGAACGTTTGAAATCAGATTTTAGATCAACTTTTTTAATTCAAGTCTGTGAATCCAGTTTTCGCATCGGCCATTTTCGACGCCATCTTAGACAAAGCCGGTGCAGATAATGATTCCATTTCCACAGGGCGGGGTTTCATCCGGAAGGGGCACTTGCCCTCCACCGCTATCCCACAGAAAAACCTCTGCTTCAACGCCTTCCTGAAGTCAGACATGTGGTACGCATACAGGAAAGGATTTAATGCAGAGTTGGCATGGGACAGGATGATGAAAGTGTCCAGAAGCCAGGATGGCACTTGGCACTTGCTGCAGAAGGCCTGGACGCAGTTGACCGTGTACAGGGGCATCCAGCAGACCATGAAGAAGACAACGATAATGGCCAGGTTCTTGGCGGTCCTGACTTCTCGCTTACTGGCCTGTTGTGGCCTAACGTCCGGTGTCCCGTCCGGGGAGTGGACGCTCTGAACATTGCGGAGCTGCAGGCTGCGCTCGGAGCTGGACGTGGAACCGCCCCGGCGACTGTGGCGGCTAGAGTTGCGGTTGGTGTTCTCGCTGTTGCCAGAGCTGTTTCTAGGGAGCTGCTGTTCCAGAGCTGTGATTTGCCTCAGCTGAAAGACAAAAATGTTCCATGTAGAATTGTAAGTAAATCAATTCCAAACAATATTCGATTAGAGGCATTTTCTGCCTATCTAAATGTAGGTTGCGGTAGTGTTTCTGCGACGGAATGTGTTTGCTGTATGTATTCTGACTTCAATTGGCTTGTTTTTAGAAAACGATTTCAGCATTTCGCCAATAAAACTTCGAAAGTTGATTGGTCATTTAGATTAAACAACAAACATCGTCGAAACGGCGATAAACTGCATTTTAAGATAGCTCCTATTTGTATTATGCGAGAGAATTTAGGTAGCGGAGTAAAATGTTCGCTTTCCGACTGGTTTGTTTAAAATTATCTGGTATTTTCAATGTAAACAACCAAATCAGACATAAAACGGAAATTTTACTTCGTTAACCCAAAAGTTCTCGCGCGATACCCATATCGGGGTACCTTAAAAATATTTTACCACTATTTTGCTGACGTTTGGCATTTAATCCAAATGGAGTTGATCTATAAACTATCATATGTCAATTAGGAATTCATTCTTTGTAATTTCTATAGGCGACATGCTGAAATCGTATTCCAAAACAAGCTAAGTGACGTCACTTTCGTAATACTTACAAGAATTCCATTCCGCCACAAAAACACTACCGCTACATAGCTTGACAGAAAACTTCCAATGTGCCAACAAATGTCTATCAAAAAGAATACGGAATTCCACATTTAGATGTGCCTCTTAAAGAGTTTTAATATTATTTTAGCTGTCCAAAATTAAGTTCTTTGAATTGTAAAATTTTTCTTGAGAAGGTGCGGTGCTTATTGAAAGGCGTACAGGAAGAATTGAACAAATATGTGTCGGATTTCCTTTGAAGGTACTTGGGACAACTAGCCATGATGAAAACGCTGCTAGCAGAAATTGAAATTATCAGTCGTGTCTTTTCAAAATTGAAACTCAATAAAGTGTTACTGCAGGCGAAATTTCTCGGAATTATTTGTCTTTTTATGGGTAAGTAATAGAGAATCACTTGTTGGTAGAAAGAGTCGTATAATACCCCTGCCAATTCTTATAGATATTTAAATAGTTCTGGATGACTATTCGACCCGCTTTAAGCTGTTGGACTGGATGTTATACATCGTGTACCAAAATATTGACCTCGAGCCACAAAACAAAAACTTATTTGGTTCCAACTTGCATAATTAGTTCGTTGTCCTCATGGTGCCTTGAGAAAATTTTTTTTATCTT
Source organism: Meta bourneti (assembly GCA_933210815.1). Classification (NCBI taxonomy): domain Eukaryota; kingdom Metazoa; phylum Arthropoda; class Arachnida; order Araneae; family Tetragnathidae; genus Meta; species Meta bourneti. Next base: position 67,990,378 of record OW119928.1, read on the forward strand.
GATTTTTTCGTTTATTTATAGACTGGATTCAGTGGTCTAGGTATAAAAAAACATTAAAAATGACCGATGGTTGCAGTGACGTAGCATCCATGGAAGCCCAGAATGATTTAATAAAAAATTAAAATTCGGCAACAAAAAAATCGATAAAACATGAAGTATAAACAATGATTTTTAACACTAATCTGAGAGACAACTTTTTATTATAACATCCTTGATTTTTACTTCTAAAAGCCAACCAACGAGTGCTGATGCTCCATCTTTCCAGTCTCTGAAATGGTTTCTTACTATGATTAATGGGCGTTTGTTATGCGCAATGGATATCTTCAACACTCTACTCCTCTACTCCATGCTTCCTACTGCCGAAGTGAAGCATAGTCTAGATAATAAGGCAGTGGGTCTTTGCTCAAGGTCTGTTCTCCCATTTTTTCTCCTTTATAAAATACAAGCTTAAGCGCCCTTAGATCCCACATAGAATTGCCAGGATCGGATGCAATTGCACCTTAGGGATTTCTTTTTAACTTAGGGCTAAAAGGGATTTTTATTTGATTATCTTTACGGAAAAGATACAACGGCGAGAATGGAGCTTGACTAATAAGGTTATCTAAAGCACAGCACACATAAGGTGTTTTCAATCCAACCTCTTCATACCCAGTTACTAATATTACGTTACACTACTGGATAGGATATACGTAGATCTTACGTGGCATTTAAACCTATTTCCTCAATTAACCCTCCTGGTGGTTTATTTCACCTCGAAAACTACCCTGTAATGGCCAGTTTCTGGGGCAAAAACCTGTTCCAAATTGTCACCATTTTGGGGCAAGGGAGACTGTTTTTCTTACTTGGATTTTCATTCCCCTGGAGTAATCGGGCAGTCTTGTCTCGACGAAATATCTCGTCCTTAGAAAAATTGATCAGATCTTATATGAGATATCTCATCGAAACACTTGGAGGGTTAAATATAGGCACAGATCATGTCTTGTGAAGACGTGCAAATGGTAAAAGAATGAGGGTTTATTAGTTAGGATGCTTATATTTCCCAAATTTTAAAGTTGGAGTTGAATCAGATGAATTTCATAGGGACTTGAAACAAAGCGATGAAAAACCCAATGTTTTACATAAAAGGATGACGTCACAAAAATAATAGCTAGATTTTATGTGGGAATTCACAAACCAAGTCTTTACAAGGACTACTTTATACGACAAACCATTAAACACTGGGCAAATAATACATAAAGTTATTTAAAGCACTCTCTCCATAAGACATTTACTGTCAAAGATGTGCCTTGACTCCGCTTAAAGCGTATGCTGAAACTGAATGCAAACTGTTCTGACGGTGTTTAAATTTATACTAAGTCGGTCTTCTCTACAGTTTCATTCATCCCTTCAGTATCATCTCTTGGCAATTATAAAATGTGTATATTTTCTTGCTGTGGATGATTCACTCAATATTTGTGTGTGGCTTCTTTTCTTGCAAGAGTTGGAGGCAGTTTCAATGTATACTACTTTTATGTTACATGAGTCATTTTCTGCTTTCGCAAAATACGTATTTTCCGGACGGGATTCTAACGGGGACCAGTGGCTTCCAAAGTGGAGTTCACGGAAAACATACAGGATTTCACTAGTCGAAAAAGAGAACCTCCTTCCAAGGAAAAATAAACTATTTCATTATTTTCTCCGATTCATACACGTTCTAAAATCTAAATTTTAGAATCTAATACATTTAATCAGATTCCAGTATTTGAAAGACTTGAAGCTGAAAATGACTTAATAGTGAAATTATCAGACATTAAGCCAAACAATGCTGAGCTAAATGCTAAAGAGTAGCTTCATTGTTCACGAAAAGGTTAAAGTATATGTTTCGAATTTTATATTATAATTTTGAAAGAGCCTTTTGATTTCAATATATTTCAATTAATAAGATTTCATATACTTTTTTAGTTTATTTTATTTAATAACAAGTTTTTCTGTTTAAGACTTTAAATTGTCATCACTAATCTTTACATTACAGTTTTAATATTTTATAATCTATTTGACAAAGATGTAAATATTTTATTTCTAATATTATGAGGTGAAAAATAAGAATCACTGATCTTATGCAGATTTACACGCGTATTTATTTAATAATATATCAAGGAGTCCGCGAAATTTTAAAATTTAATTTTAAAGGGGGTAAATTTTCGGGACTTGGGACTAAATATTTCGGGCATCAATTGTATTGGACCTTTGCTGAGATTGAGAATATGCGTGATTTTATTATATCAAACCAATTATCAGGAGGCAACTTGCAGATCAGTTGTAGTGAATAAATTCCTTTATATAATCTACACATGAACTTTCATTTATATACTTATGAACGTTCCTAATTTTCCAAATGAAAATTATAAGTTTTCCTAGAGAAGTTAGGCGAAATTCAAGAGTTAAAAATATCAATGAAGTAAATTACAACTCATAATTTTCTAATACAAGTTATAAGATTATATGCACATTAGTTTTTAAAACATTTTAATTATTTCAGAAAATTTGCAAATAAAGGGAATTTAACTTCGTTATTTTAAAGGTAAAACTGAAACTGCTTTCCTTTTTCCTTAAAAAAAAATCCGGATTAGTCACGCTTTCAATGAAAAATGATCCCTGAATTTTTGTTGTAGTGTAAGTGAAGAATAATATAAGTCTAATAAAATAGTCAACATTTTATGTAACTTTTATTTAAAACTAGTTCGGTGGTAAAAAGTTTCAAAATCAGACGTACTACGCTTTCAACGAGTCCATAACTTACATTTTGACTATGAAAATTCATAAGACTGGAATTGACCAATAGAAGTGGAAACTTGATATTTGGTCAATGACCTCGTGAATCATGAACTCTTAATTTAAAAGAATTTGTTGAAAATAAAGTTGAATTAAATCGTTACATATTCAATTTAAAGGACAAGGTTCTAGCCTTTAAGTTCATCCCGACCTTTGATGTTTATGTACTCCAGTGCAGTTTTACTTATTTTTTCAGACGCCATCAAAATGAGGTACTTTGTATCCAGATTGAAAGCACTTGGAAATATTCCAGCTTTTACGAAGACTGACAGCTTATCCAATAGATTCTGTTTCAGCAATGCAAATAAAGCTGAAACATTCATAAACCATCCGGAAAACTAAGCCATAAAAAATGCAATTTTATCACATTTAGCTAATGAGAGATCGTTAAGCCAAATTAAATTAGCATTTTGTGTTGTCCCCATTAAAATGTTTTCGCTTTTTTACGTTTCAAATAGTTGGAACTTTCAAATTTATATTGAAATGAATACATAGCAAGCTTTTTATGCATGAAGAATTCAAAGACAAGCATTTCTATGTAAAAGTACAAAAAATCTAGTTTCCAATGATGCTTTTAACTAATGTTGTGAAGTGAAGTAGTCGTGAAATGTAACTGGCCAATGAGCGGCGCTGTAAAAAGTGACGTCTGCTTCCGAGCTGAATTTTGTGAGTTAGAATAAGTTTGATTTCGGAGGTGTACGGGGGGGCGCGCGCGTTATGTATTTCTGCCGTCTGATTATTTTGTAAATAAAATATGTGTGTTGTGTAAAAAGGCTTTTTGGCTTATTTCCAAATGCACCCAGCATCGGGTAGATGCAGCCTGTGAAGATTTTGTGAATTTATTTTTACGAAATTGTTTTCTAACTAATAAACCCACGAAAACTATTTTTTTAAATATCAATGAAAATAACGCAATTATATGCGTTAATTATCAGTACGAAATGCTTCAGAAATCATAAGAATAACTTTATTCTGCCATTAATATTCTGAAGACATGAAATGTGATATTTAGTATGCTTATTGTTTGAAAACTTACAAATATTCCTTTGAATGGTTTCGCTGCTTTAAAATAAACGTTTTACATGTTTTAGGAACTTTAAAAGATCAAAACAGGAGATAAAAAAAACTTTATAATTTGGAAATAATATTAGTAATTAAAACGCAATACTTTTTAATGAATTTAATTGCTTCCAAATAAATGTTTTTCGTGTTATATATTTAAACAAAGATCAAGATACAATACATGTGTAATAAAATTTAAGAATATCATCAGTAAAAGATTCAATATTTTTATTTTTAGGATTTATGATCTTGGATAATGAATTCAGCAGATGTTGGATAATGAACAAAAGCAGATGGACAGAATTTGAAATGGGCGGTCTTTTTCAAAGTGGAAAGCATTTTGTGCGAGGCTTAGCGAAACCGAAATCGATAATTTAGGAAATTTATCTTCCATTATGAAAAAATGATAATCACGAACTTAGTATTTTTCTATACTGATTTCTTTTTTATCTCAATGGATTTAAGTTTACAAATATCCGATTTCTAACAAATTAAGGAAAACTATCATAGTAAATGCCCAACTCATGAAGTAAAACTTGAATTTTGGAGGTCAACAGCAGTGCAATATTTAGCTCCATAAAGGTGTATCATAAGAAACTTTTCGAAGCCTACTTAGCATCCATAAGGACATCCATCGTGGACAACAAAAGCAACTTACATTTTTGTAATTGATGTTCCGACATTAATTCCCTTTTCATAAAAAGAAGGAATTAATCTAGGAGAATCAAACCTTTTTATAAAAAGGAGGAATTAATCTAGGAGCGCATCAAACTCTTTTCATAAAAAACAGAATTAATCGACGAACATCAAACCTTTCATAAAGAAGGGGGAATTAATCTAGTAAAATCAAACTTTTCATAAAAGGAGGAATTAATCTAGAAATCATCAGTATCGAAACTAAGTTGCTTTTGTTGATCAAAAAGCATTATTCGTGCCAGTTTTAACATTGTTGGGGTTTACTAAAATTGTTGTTTCGGATTTAACTATCTGAGCTTCACGAGATTTCAGTCATGTAGTATTACTTTTATCCCACTACCCACATTATGACTAATCGCTGATTGGTTGAAAGAATCCCAGAAAAGATTTTATTGGTCAAGAAAAGTCAAAACTGGTTAGAAGTAATGCAGGGAGGTTGCAGAAAGGATATATTCGTGTGAACCCCAGAGAGCTAGAAACGTAAAACTATGCACATATTTCCATGGCCGAACGAAACTACAAAGTTCACTGCAATCGTATTGCAAGGTATACTCTACAGAATATTTTTCTAAGGAACCAGAAAACATTTTGAGCTAATACTTACATCCCCCATATCCTTTCCAACAAACAATACTCACTTATTGGATACCTATCGCTTATTACCTTCGTCAGGAAGATATTTGGTTTATGAAATAATGAAAGAATAATTAATTATACAAGTTCGGCAAAAATGAGAAATGAACAGAAAGGACAGATAAATGATAAAACACTAATTGTCTTAATTTATGCATTCATAATTGCTACTTTTCATCCCACTTGGTCTACACATGCTAGATCAAATCCACGAGTTCATGCACCTCCAAAAAGTCCAAGACTAGCATTGGATAAACATAGATCCATAGAGCCCCAAACTAGCAAGATGACCAGGAGAGGCTTACTCCATATTACATTTCCGACGGGCCGGGAAAATCTTTAAACTATGATAAAATTAAAGTTATCTCAAATATCGACTGGTCACGCTAGGTAGTTATTTTAATTAACATCGCACTGGAGCAACACAAAGGGCTATTGGCAACGGTCCGGGATCAACCGCCGAAGGGAAAGAGCGAGGACAACACCACGTAATTTTGAACCACGGTTAGATGACGAGGTCACACCTGAGCTGGAACCCCTCTCCAAACTTCCACACCACGCCAACGTGAGGATATTTGATGCCCCGACAGACTTAACGTGCACCAGCCCCCTTTGTACACGACGGTCTTTGGTTGGATTCGAACTACAACCCTCAGGTTGCTAATCCATTACTCTTCCAACCGTGCCCCACTGGTCACTAGAGATGGCAGTCTACTGATCTATGTGAACCTCGAATTTGCCGCCGCGGTTTGGAATGTTTTCTCAGGTACCAACTATGGGTGGGAGGAATGAAGAATTTATTACATTTGGAGTAATTGAGCTTACCATCTATCTCCTCAATTTAAATACTTCATTCGTATTTCATTGATGGTAGACCAGAGCATATCATCTGTTAATAGCAAAGCGGCGTTATTCACATTTCATATCTTATTCTAATCCATTTATAATGAATATAGCATCCATATTCACACATAAATGGATTTCATACCTCGAAATGGAATAAAATTAATCAGATATGTAACAGAATTTCGTTTACTTTTAGTGGTATTAATTCTTATTTCCAATAAAATGCAGGGCAAAAGAAGCACACGTCAGTCATGTGTTGCCACAAATAGATTCTGACCATCCACATCATCCCATCCCCTTGTTCAAAAGCGATTCAGCATTTATGACGCTAAACCTATTTTTTCTTACATTTTCTTTTCTGCAGATTTTCATCTTCCGGGTTTCTCATTTCTTTCTAATCAATCAAGTGTGTCAAATCAATTCCTTTCTAATCAATCAAGAATTTCCGTGCCATTTTGGCAATATTTAGTCGCCCCATAGCTCAACCAGGCATATTTAAACTAAGTGGCATAGTTGAAGAACGAATCTAGTAACGGTCGGTTCCATATTTTTTATATTCGGTGTTACCATTCGACAATAAACAAGTAACATCAATTTCTAAGCCACGTACTTCAGTGAAATTAGCCCGGTTGGAAGAGAAACGGATTATCAAACGGAGGATTGCGAGTTCGAATCCAACCAAAGAGCGTCGCGTACGAAGGGGGATGGTGCACGTTAATCTGTCGTGGCCACAAATGTCCTCACGTTGGCGTGGTGTGAAATTTTGGAGAGTGGGGTTCCAGCTCAGGTGTTGCCTCATCATCTAACTGTGGTTCAAAATTACGTTGTGTTGTCCTCGGACTTTCCCTTTGGGACTGATCCCGGACCGTTACCAAATAACCCGTTGTGTTGCTTCGGTGTGACGCTAATTAAAATACCTACCTTCAGTAAAATTATACATATTCTGCGTTCCCAAATAATTATGCAAAACTTTAGTACATGCACATTGATCAATGTACTACCTGATACGTTCAGCCCTCTTTTAAATCTCGTTAAATACACGCATTAAAAACACACACAAAATAAAACTGGTCTTTGTTTAATCTATTTTCATTCTTTGCAGGTAAACAGTGCTTCGTGGTATGAAACACGGAACCTTTGCCGCCTGTTCATTGCCATAAACCAGCTTAGTGCAGAGAGGGTTCATCAAATTAGCATACTTGACGTTTCAGCTTACTCTGTTGATGACAAAGCTCTCATCCTCATATTTATGGCATTTTTATGATTCCGCCACGCCCTCCTGACGCTGATGGAATTGATATTCCCCGCCGGATAAACATTTCCCTTTTCAAGGTCACTCATTAAGTCGGCACCGAGAGAAAGATTGGAACCGAATTGTTTCCTTCATTAGTCAGAAGTTTCTAAAAGCAACCTTTTTTCACCTGCAGAATTTCACACAAAGAGAAAAGTGCAAAATAAGTTTCGTTTATCCATGAGATGGTTTTTGTCAAGTTATATATATGTGGCACTAGTGTTTCTACGATGGAAATTTATTTCCTGTACGTATTTCGAACGTGACGTCGCTTGGTTTGTTTTTCGAATGGGTTGATTGTTTGGCTTGGGGTTTTATGACGCAAGGGCCGTATTTGCCCAAGCTGCGCCAAACACAAGGCAGACAACACAATGAGGGAGGAAGAAAAAGCAAAAAGCAGAAAGGGAGGCGAGAATAAAAATAAAAAGGGGAAAAGGTTACTCGGGTACCTTGGGGTTTACACAAGATCAAAAATCCGACGGTCACAGGAATAAGATGTAAGTGCCTACGTAGAAATTCCAAACAGTCCTGCCACACCAGGCTATAAAGGTAGGATGGAACAAATAGGGATAAGGCCCTACCCATACCCCGGACGGAATACAGGGAAGTATAAGTATATAATAAGTATTCAAACTCCAAACTCTAGCCGGCCCAAGGTCGAGACTAGCAATGCCCTTCGTTTTTCCAGTGACCGCAGTGAAGAGCGAATCTCGACTCAAACAAATCGAGTCCACCATGCCGAATCATCTTGGGGTCACCCCTATATCCGTGGTAGCTTCAGCTAGCTGGTACGGAGGGGCTGCGCCCCAACTGAAGAAGGGTACCTTGGGGTTGCGATACCCGTACACACCTAAAGATGTGCCCCTGAGGGCTTTTCGAATAGCATTTCAGCACGTTGGTAATAGAACTACACAGTAATCATACCACACAATTCTTTTGTAAAAACCAATTCGAAAAAGTATGTGATTTTTGATTGGGCATGACGTTCCGGAGATACTCACGTGTACCTACAACAGATGGTTTAACCGCACACAATTGGATTTGCATATACATCTAGTGCTTTATTTTCGAACGGGGTCTCAATTTACTCTCTAAATTACCACCACCTCCAGGGAAGCTGGAAGGATATCTGGTTCGGTGTTTCTGAGATTTTTTTTGTCAAGCTAGGTGGCGGTATTGCTTTTGTGATGGAACGTGCTTTCTGTACGTATTCCGAACATGTCACCTCTTGGCTTGTTTATCGATTACGATTTCAGCACGTCGTCAATAAAATTACCAAAAAATGAATTCAGAATCGAAATGCGATAGTTGATTGGTCAACACCAAGTAGATTTAACGCCAATCGTTGCCGAAACGGCGATAAGCTACATTTTAAGATAACACCTATTTGTATCATATGAGTGCATTTGGTTAGGTGTAAAATAAGGGTAGTTTTGGGAAATAAAATCTTCGTATTCCGTCTGGTTTGTTTACGCTAAAAATCTTTCTAATAAGGTTTTAAGTGCTGATGGGGGGGGGGAACTAGATTTAACTACTAGTGAGTAGACTGAAATTTAAAAAAGGAATGTCCTATATAAATGTGTGCAAAATATAAGCACTGATGTAGCATTCACTTTGTTATCCCTAAATATCCATATTTAGAATGTCTAAATATGACATCTATCCACTGAGCCCAGGCAAGTACACAGAAAACCATTTTGCGGAGGAGGATGCACTTTTATTATGTACCTAAAATACTTTTTCAGCAATAAAGTGTTCACTTGTTTTCAGGCTCATGGAGTAATTAAAACGATGTCTTGAAGACATTCTACTCAATTGATTCTCTACTTGACGCCTAAGAGTCAATCATCACAATCAGTAGGTCTTCTAAATTAGGATCGTAAATGTTCCTGACGGTGTAATACACGTGATACCATAGACCTTCTAATGAAATAAACAGAGAATGTGGTCGCTGTCGTAAGATCTCACAAGATCAAGTCACATCGTCTTGCGAATCGACTTTCGCCGATTAGGTATCGAAGCACTTTTTAAACACAGTGGATAATCAATTTTATCAATAAATAGCTTGTAGCACAATGTGATTCGTGGTTTTTCTCACAATCCCGGAGCAACCGAAAGAAATAGCATGAATCTGCGCACATGCTCTCCTATGAGTGGTTCTACATCATGAATAATTAAGCACTATCACAATAGGTTCCCCGAGAAAAAAATGTTAAAGAAAACGACAAGGACCGAATCATTGAATGAGATTTGAGGATATAAAAACCAGACAAGTATTCAGACAATTTCAAATGTGCTTTCCCAGCTTTCCCTCTCGCAGCATTGGGGTCGAGCTAGCCCGGTTGGAAGATTAACGGATTAGCAACCGGAGGGTTGCGAGTTCGAATCCAACCAAAGATCGTCGTGTATAAAGGGGGCTGGTGCACGTTAAATCTATCGTGGCCTAAAATATCCTCACGTTGGCGTGGTGTGGTAGTTTGGAGAGTGGGGTGGCTAGCTCAGGTGTTGCTTCGTCATCTGACCGTGGTTTAAAACCTCGGATCTTTCCCTTTGCGATTGATCCCTTACCATCGCCAATAGCCCATTGTGTTGCTCCCAGTGCGACGTTAATTCAAATACCTACATACCTATTTAGTATCTGCATGTTTTTCTTGCATCTTTCTCAAAACTTGGGGATTAAACGCTGATTAAACTGGTTTCAGCGTGTACTTGGTTTTTAACTTAACTTTGGGGAGGGATCGAGCTTTATATGGTCTCCTTTTCAATTCATCTCTGAGCATAGGTGAATGGACTAGACACACGCGAATCCATTTTTCTTGACTCGTTCCATGCCTTCCCATTCAAAAACAGTCACCCAGAACAAATGCGGGTTCATCGTTTGTTTCAGCGACAGATCGAATTGCTATAATGCTAAATGAGTACTTTGTGTACAGATGTTTTCTGACAATTTTCGTAGCTGCCTGCGTTTTTTCTACCTTTTGTTTTAAAAAACCTTCGATTTACATAGATTAAGCTAACTTCAGCATTTATTCTTGTAATGTTGGTTGGGTTTTATAGTGCAAGGCCATATTTGGCCAGTTGTACCAAACACAAGATAGGCAACATCTATATATTAATACGCGAAGAAAAAGCTTTGTACCCCTTTTTAAGCACATTGCGCGCACGGAGGAGTATGAGATTTGGCATAATTAAAGTTCATATGGAGAAGGAGTGCAGAAAGATAAAATTAATGTATAATATGCGTTACAAATATATTAAATTAAACAAAATAAAACATTCATTGTTTACGTTCATATACTGTAATCTATATATCAATACGTGAAGAAAAACTTTGTACCCTTTTTAAGCACATTGCGCGCACGGAGGAGTATGAGATTGGCCATAATTAAAGTTCATATGGAGAAGGAGTGCAGAAAGATAAAATTAATGTATAATATGCGTATATATTTATACGTGAAGAAAAAACTTTGTACCCTTTTTTAAGCACATTGCGCGCACGGAGGAGTATGAGATTTGGCATAATTAAAGTTCATATGGAGAAGGAGTGCAGAAAGATAAAATTAATGTATAATATGCGTTACAAATATATTAAATTAAACAAAATAAAACATTCATTGTTTACGTTCATATACTATAATCTATATATCAATACGTGAAGAAAAACTTTGTACCCCTTTTTAAGCACATTGCGCGCACGGAGGAGTATGAGATTGGCCATAATTAAAGTTCATATGGAGAAGGAGTGCAGAAAGATAAAATTAATGTATAATATGCGTTACAAATATATTAAATTAAACAAAATAAAACATTCATTGTTTACGTTCATATACTGTAATCTATATATCAATACGTGAAGAAAAACTTTGTACCTGTTGGAATCGGTCTCAAACCTCCAATTATAGTGCCGTGTGGGGCACATAAATTTGAAGAATGTAAATCTTTGAATGTATAAAAGTGAAGAAAGATTGGGGATCATGATCTGATCAGACTTCTTCTTGTTCTTAAAATGTATGTTTTTAAACCATAAGACTTGGCTACGTAATAAAATTTATTTTAATGTATAAAACTCTGTCTTCAATCGATAAAACCCAACAATTGGTTATGGGCCTAAGACCTTAAGCTGAACCTGAATTCTGCCACTACCGGTATCCAGTATGATGGGTATTCAAGAAATGTCCATGTTTTCCTTCCCGAAGTTATCGGATTTCAACTATGCCACGTGGAAGACGGACATGAAGGTATTGCTAATGGACCGGAACTGCTGGGAATTTATCACTAAAACGGAACCTCTATTATTGGAAGATGCTCCAGAACAAGAAAAAAGAGACTATCGTTATAGGAAGCAGAGGACATACACAACTATCTACCTGGGCATAGACAGAAAATATCAAGTCTTAATTTCATCTACTGAGGACGGTAAGGAAGCCTGGGATATATTAAAGACCAACTTTGAACCAGCATCTAGAGCACGATTGGCAGGCCTTGTGGACGAGTTCTTTTCAATCCGCTACCAGCCGGAGGACGAATCCATTGGACTCTTCTGCAAACGAGTGCATGAGAAGCTGTTACAGATAAAAGAAGGTGGATTCGAAATCCCAGACCTCTTAGTTTGCTTTCAACTAATAAGACATTTGCCTCACGAATACGATAATCTGGTACAACTGCTATACAGGATGGATGACAACGAGTTCACGCTAGACAATTTGTCTAAACATTTAATAACAGAATCTAGCCGAATCGAGCTGAAGCGGAAAGACGAAGGCACAAAATTAAGTATCGTGGCCGATGCTTATGCTACAAGAAACAAGTCATCTGGATACAAGGAGACACGGGCGTCTACTCCTGATCACAGCAGATGCGTACTGGACCCTGAATTAATTCCTTCAAGCCCAAGAAAGTCGACAGTTTGTCGTATGGGGCCGCGACCATTCTGCAACTACTGCAAAAAGTCGGGACATTACGAATCGAAGTGCTTCAAGAAATGCAATCGGCAGAAACCTGGTGGTGAATTATTTTATATGGAGGACAATCCAAAAACTGATCTTCAACGTGCCTATGCAGTTTCAAATTTTCCAAATGAAAGACCGAGGGAATTTCTCATTGATTCTGCTGCAACTGCTCACTTCTGTAAAGAACGTGATATGTTTACGACATTCAGAAAACTACCACCACAGAAGATCCTAGTCGGAGACAAGGACAGCACCTCGGAAGTATTAGGTATGGGTGATATTCAATTTACAGTTTTAGATAGAAACCGAAATTTTGATTTAACTTTGAAAGATGTTTTATACTCACCTAATATGAGAAGAAATTTAATTAGTGGTACTCGTATTGACCTTGTGGGAAACCAAATTAAATGGGGAAATAACAAAATGATTATTTATAATAGTTATAATAAATATTTGTTTACTGTTCCCAGAATTGGAAAATTGTATATCTTAAAAGGTTATCCCAAGATTAAAAATTATACATATGTAACTGGTTTAGATCTAGAAAAAGCCCACCGTAGGTTTTGTCATGTTAACATGCCCTTAATTGAAAATATGAGTAAAATTAATTGTGTAAAAGGAATTGAAAAACTTAATTGTAAGAATATAGATAAAAATTGTAAGATTTGTGCTATTGCTAAATCCACTAGAATATCCTTAAAAAGAAACTATATGTACGAAAGGAAAACTAAAAATGTTTTGGAAAGGATCCATATGGATTTGTGGGGTCCTGCTCCAGTTAACTCTCTAGGTGGAAACAAATACTTTTTATCTATTATTGATGATTTTTCACGTAAAGTAACTGTTTATATTATTCGAAATAAAAATGAAGTTTTTGATTACTTTAAAAAAATACTTGGTTAAAGCTGAAAGACAGCTAAATGTTAAGTTAAAATGTGTCCGAACTGACAATGGTTTAGAATTTTGTCACAAAGAATTTAAAAAGTTTTTAAATGATATAGGAATAAAAATCGAAAGAACTTCAACTTATACCCCTGAACAAAATGGCATTGCAGAAAGGTTCAATAGAACAGCCATGGATTGTGTCAGAGCTATGCTTCAAGACAGTGGTTTACAACCACAATTTTGGTCAGAAGCACTTTTAGCATTTATTCACACTAAAAATAGATGCGAACACAAATTAACTGAGGGTATATCTCCTAACGAAATATGGACTGGTTTCAAACCATCAGTAAAACATTTTAGAATTTTTGGCTCTTTGGCATATGTTCATATTCCTAAAATACAGAGAAATAAATTACAACCCAGAGCAAAACTTGGTATTTTGACAGGATATGGTTTGAAAGCTAAAGGTTACAGAATATATGTACCAAACGAGAAGAGAATAGTTGAAACAGTCCATGTTCATATCGACGAAAGTAAGAAAGCTGTTGATGTACTATTTGGTAAAAACTTTGAGTACGTTTCTTTCGATCTTAATTCTAATATTCCTATTTATCAATCAAATGAAAATATAAAAGTAAAATCGGAAAGTGAAACTCAAGTTTTAGATTCTAAAGATTTAGTTAAAACTGAGGACTTAAAAAGTCTTAACATTTCAAATTGGCGAAGAATCGAAAAACCTAGAAGTAAAAGCAATAGGATAGATGTATACTATTATTCTCCTGAAAATTTGAGAATGAGATCTTTAAATGATATTAAAAAGTACTGTACTAAAAATAAGATTAGGTTTGATCCTGTAAATTTCAATTTTAAGCCAGAAACTGAACATCCTAATGTGGATATTTCTAATGTGCCATCTACTTCTAGTGATGAATCTAATTTTTTAGACCAACAGATGTACGACATGTATGATCAGTGTTACAATGTCGAAATCCCCAAAAGTTATGAAGAAACGCAAACAAGTAAGGATAAAATTAAATGGAATATTGCCATGAATGAAGAAATTCAGATAATGAAGGATAGGCAAGTATGGAAATTAGTGGACACACCCCCAAATACAACCATAATTGGAAGTAAGTGGGTGTACAGCATAAAAATGGACGAAAACAATATACCTAAAAGGTATAAAGCTCGTCTTGTTGCTCAAGGTTTTAAGCAAAAACCTGGCATTGATTTTAAAGATATTTTTTCACCAGTTGTGAATTTTTCTATTGTTAAATAAATTTAAAAATATTATTAGAAAAATATTTTGTTGGATTTATATATATATATATATATATATATATTGAATTGTAATACATCTGCTGAGGTTTTATAACCGATGGGGCCGCATGTTGGAATCGGTCTCAAACCTCCAATTATAGTGCCGTGTGGGGCACATAAATTTGAAGAATGTAAATCTTTGAATGTATAAAAGTGAAGAAAGATTGGGGATCATGATCTGATCAGACTTCTTGTTGTTCTTAAAATGTATGTTTTTAAACCATAAGACTTGGCTACGTAATAAAATTTATTTTAATGTATAAAACTCTGTCTTCAATCGATAAAACCCAACAGTACCCCTTTTTAAGCACATTGCGCGCACGGAGGAGTATGAGATTGGCCATAATTAAAGTTCATATGGAGAAGGAGTGCAGAAAGATAAAATTAATGTATAATATGCGTATATATTTATACGTGAAGAAAAAACTTTGTACCCTTTTTTAAGCACATTGCGCGCACGGAGGAGTATGAGATTTGGCATAATTAAAGTTCATATGGAGAAGGAGTGCAGAAAGATAAAATTAATGTATAATATGCTTTACAAATATATTAAATTAAACAAAAATGAAACATTCATTGTTTTCGTTCATATACTGTAATCATATACTGTAATCTATTAATACTTGAAGAAAAAACTTTGTACCCCTTTTTAAGCACATTGCGCGCACGGGGAGTATGAGATTTCGCATAATTTGCCACCACATAAGTTAGTATTGAAAGTTAATTGCATCGTTTTGCTGATCAGAAACTTAAATACAAAGGAAGCATTAGTCAATGGAACAAGAATGCGCATCAAATTTATGCATCGTAATACTATTGATTGCGAAGTTTTAACTGGAACCGCACACAATAAGAGAATTTTGATTCCACGTATAAATTTAACATATTCCGGAACTATTTTACCATTAACTTTCAAAGAACTCAATTTCGAATTATACCTGCATTTGCGATGACAATAAATAAGTCTCAAGGACAAACATTCGAAAAAATAGGAATTTTATTGAGGCAGCCAGTTTTTACACATGGTCAATTGTAAATCACAGCAAGTAGAGTTCGATCATTCGATGGTTTGAGATTTTATATTTCCGAATATAATGGTCAAGGGCATTTAGCAAACGATGAAAGAGTTTTTAAAAAAACATCGTCTACACAGAAGTTTTGAATCATTAAATTCATTGTCGAACTATTTCAAGTTCAATGGACAACATTTATTTTTTTAACCACCCGGTTTTTTTTGTTTCAATAAAAAATATATAAGAAAATACGAAGCACGTATTCCTTATTTCATTTTTTGGATTTATTTTTTATTTAAATTTGATATAATTTGAAAAAGATAGGCAAATTAACTGTATAGCCTTGGTGAAACCTGTGGCCAGTATAGCAATAAAAAAAAACCAAGAAAATGTCAAAGAACGCGTTATAGTTTTTTAGATATGGCTTAACCAAGCTATACCGCATTTTTCCTATGACGTATTTGTACATGCTCACAGCTTACGTAATAGAACAAAATGCAAAAAAAAATTATATGCAATGAATATAGAGGTATACTCTTTGACAAAAGAACCTTATTAACGTTCAAACTTAAAAATTAAATGAATTATGGTCGAATTTCGACCACTGGGCGACCACTAGTTTTAATTAATGAACACACACATGAGGAAATTTTTACTAGTACAGAAGATAGATACATCCCGGTAGGAATCGAACCTTGCCTCCTGCGGTCAAGTAATGGACATATACAACTTGTAACAGTAGAATATTTTTAGGGGGTGCCCGGGCACCTCTCGTCTCTGAGCGAAATGTTCGTTTCCTCAGCAAGGTCTGTTCAGCACATATGAAAAAGGTTTAGTTTAAATTTACGTTGTTTGGGTGGGTTTTTTGGCCAAAGTCCAAAAACGGATGGGCGCAGGTGGAAATGAGCCATTGTTGTGAAGAGCGAGCTTGTATTTGAAAAGTATATAAAAGAATATTATACATAAAAAAAGCTTCATTGATTTTACGTTTCTAATGCTTTTTCGCTCTAATCAGTTTCTGTAATGATAATTTCTCAACGTTTTATTTCTCAATGGAACCAGGGTTAGAAATTAGGAGTAGAAAGGCGTTAAAGACAACTAAATTCCAACGAAAAGATGATCCAATGATGATGAGAAACAACAAAACTCCCTTTAACCATCCTGGTGGTAGTCTCAACAAGGTATATCGTCATTAGAAAACCTGACCAAATCTTGATGGATGAGATATATCGTCATAAGAAGAAAACTGGTCAGTTCAGAACCTTGAGAAACCAGATCTTGATCTCGTTAAAAAAATCGTCAATATCTTAATGACTAGTCATTAGCAAAATTGGTCAGATTTTGATGGACGAGGTGTCTCATTGAAAGCACTTGGAGGGATAATGATTCGTTTGATATTTAGTATAAAAATAATGTTCATGATTGAAACTTGTTGGTATATTATTCTTATGTATGAGAAACAGCAAGCTCAAGTCTATTTGAAGGGAAAAGAACAAGAAATAAGGTCTCAGTGCCTCAAAACCTTTTTGTGAGTTCATTCAGCGAATTAGCAGTTAGTTACAGAAAAGCTCAGTGCATTCCAATACTAAATACATCAATTTATATAAGTAGTAGAAAATCATTACTGGAAAAATTAAATTACTATTTAAAATCGGTAAAATAAATAATCAGCGTACCCGTTTACAATCACCAGTCAACTCGTCTCGTTTTGTGTAAGCATGCATACAATCCTTTCCGCCTATGACCAAACCTGCAATGGCGAGGCAAATTTCCAACCCTCACGCGAGAAAACTATCAGAAAGAGGTACACATTTTTATACGCAGATGAAAGATTCGGGTTACCTCAAACGGAAATAATTGAGTCATTTACCCTTCACTGTGTAGCGATAATAATGACATTGATTGCCGAAATCACAAAGCTTCCTGCATGGAAGGAGGAGTAGGTTTTATTTTTGTAATTGCTGCATCGTAGAAGTGCTTGTCTATCCAGATCCTGGTTTCCGGGGAGAGAAGCCAGGTGTCATCCTTCAAGATTATACGATGTCACACTCGGCTTTGCATGCAATTATTATGAAATAAAGACAGCCTTTCTTCTCGTTTTATTTTCTTCGTATATGAAGGGTTTGAGCATTATGCGAAGACGCCGTTGGGTTTGAGTTCTGGGTACATTTTTGTTTGTGGTTCGTGCAGATGACGTGAAGAACGATAGTGCTTAAGTGCTGTAGTCTTCAGATGCTACAGCGCTTAGCAAGGTTTTGCGGTTGGGACTGGTATTTTTCGTGCGTCCGACCCTATTATTACCACATTCTAAAAGTGCCTTTTCTTTTTTATCTCTTCAGTCGCGCACCCCAGCAATAGAAAAATTAAATGTCCAATGACTTGATAGCATCAATTAAGTTCAGTAGATTTTTGTAAAAATTATACGTCAATATTTTTGAAAGGTCAACTCAGGTAAGATTAACTATAGCTAATCTATATTAATTTCAGTGTCTAAAAAATTCTTTAAAGACGAAGCTAGACATCGGGACTCGAGGCAAATGTGGCTGGCTTCTGTCCAATACAAAATTTACGAATATTTGAAATGAAGATATTCGAGATGAAATTCACTCATTCATACCAATTTACATTAATTTTTTATTGTAACCAATTGATTTCCAAGAGGACCAGAATTCTCAATGGCCTTGTGAATGGCTTCCAGGACGAATGTAAGAAAAGACCCCGTCTCGTTTGACGGGGACCCAGACATTTGTGAGAAAAGAATTTTAATGCTGTCATTTCTCTTTCCTGAATAGCGTTACGATTAAAGGGGGCTACACAAAGACTACTTTTAGTGGTTGTATTCTAAGTAGAGAGCATAAAAGCACATTCACATCATACACATGGTTACACTGGAAGACTTCTGCGACAAGGGGAAATTGTGCTTAAAATTATAACATTTTTATCAGCTCACTCCCACTTAGGTGCTCCATTGTTTCTTCAGATATTTGACCACAGAAAAAGGAAATGAATCTTATAGTGAGGGCCAGACAGACCAATTCTAGGGTCTGAAATGCCATCTTTTCCATAACATTGCACCAAAACGGACGATAGAATAGGAGTGGTAAACTGCCAAAAGTATTGGCGTATCGCGTATTCGTTTGAGAAACCAGTTTCCAACTACAATCTGCAACTTTAGCATCTTCAGTCTTGAGTAAATAAGGTAGGTAGTTGAATTTACGATGCACTGGAGCAAGACAACGGGGTACTGGTCACGGTCCGGGATCAATCTCAAAGGGGAAAGATTCGAGAACACCTCGTAATTTTGAAACAATGTCTGATGAAGTCAACACATGAGTTGGCGTCCTATTCTCGAAACTTCCACACTACGCCAACGTGAACATTTGAGGTGAGAATTAACACACAACAGCCCTTACGTACACGATGGTCATTGGATGGATCGAGGACTATAGAATGGGAGTGGTCGATTGGTAAAGTGTTGCCGAAAGTAAGGGGTATGAAACATAATACGTGTCACCCCGTCTCCTTTTAAGAAACCCAGTTTCCAAATACACTCTGATACCTTAATGTATTCAGTCTTAAACAGATTAGGATGGTGTACAGTTAAGATTTCAAAACCCATGCATCTACATTTTTCCACCATACAATTTGTGTTAAATTTCCCAATTTTGTTAATTTTTAATTTTTATAAATCACCCATCTTTTGTGACAAATGGTAGTTATTATCGAATCAGGGGATTGATCGCGAGATTCGAGGAGAAAAGAAATACCCAAATACCATCAGCACTAGGATTAGGGCCACATGAAAAATTATGTGTATCTATATAATTTGTTACGTTTACGATAAATGAATTGAAATTAATGCATGCTATTGTGAAAATATTTCATATAAAAGGGGTGTAATTGTTCCAAGACCAAAATTGGTCTAGCTGAGACAAACACAAGACAGCTGCAAGTAAATGGACACACACAGGGAAAGATTTTCTGACACACAAGAGAAATACACACAGGGTAAGAAACAGTAACCAACTTCGGTATATGAGGGTGGATGTGAAATATTTTAGATTTACCAACATAGCGGTAGCTGTAAATTTGCCTAGTTGGTTCGCGGTTATTCTGTTTTCCATTCATCTTATGAAAGCGTTCGCCCCTCATGGGTACATCTCAAGGTGTGTACTGACTTCACGGACTCGAAATATTCTAGTGATTTTTTCTTTCCCATGGGGTTTGCTGCTTTTAGTAAACTCGGAGGCCGATCTACCGGTGTGCCCAAGAGATCTTTTTCTGTTTTCATCTCACTACTCTATTCCCCGATTCCACATTTCCTCCCCCTTTCAAAACATTTTCTAATTGGTCTGTTCGGGGCAGCTTGGCCAAATATGACCCTTGCGCCGTAAAACCTAGAAACAACCAACCATGGAAGCGTACGTGAGCCGGATTAACTTATTCTCTTTTTCCCTTGTCCTTCGGATCAAAATTAGATCAGTTCTATGATGACCTTCCTGCGAAAAAATGCCGAAAAATGTATCAGATCATCATCAATGTCCTTCCGTTACATCTCTAACCAATGTAGTACGTGGTAAGGACTAGCCATGCTATTACCTTGACAGTTGTGAGTCAAGATAGTCAATTGAATAGCGGTTTTATGGCGCAAGGGCCATAATTGCTAATCTGTGACAGTCAGGGTAAATCTCTACTACATATTTCATTGCTTTGGTGACCATTTCTAAATCTAGAAAATTCTGTCTGTTCTTCTCTACGTAACGTGAAGTTGGCTATTCCTCCAGGTCTTAGTCCTCTGTACTAATGGGTTGTGGTGCCCCTATCCTAAATTTTTTCTTTTTGTACAAGATGACAATTTCTCCAAAACTGAGTTTCCCTCGTGCAAATTTATGTTACATCTGGCCCTCGCATGTCAGTCCACCATTTTATGACAGGTAGCCCCAATTGAGAAGGAATCCAAATCAGATGTACCGGGAATGTCGAAACCTCTAGAGCCCCTTATTGTCTCAAAAGTAGGATTCCTTAGCTTAGTAAGTTCCAGGTGTTCTAATGCACCTGTAGCTGCCATCAACCAGATTTCTTCTCCGAGCTTGTAATGGTTTTAAATGAAATCAAAATTACTCTCAACTTTGTTACAAGCTCTTTGTTACAGCCTATTTTGTTACAACTTTATTCGGGTTTCTTTTGCTAATTTTTTAAATACATTCTGAGGGACGGATATGGTCCGCTTCTAATAGCTTTCCCACAATGACACCCTTAATTTGGGAAGCTACTAAATCATTTAAATTTATTCAATGTAAGATAAAAAGTATTTAGAGCCCCGTACGTACCCTTTTAATTAGAAAATTCTACGCGAAAACAACACAAACTACACGTGATTAAATGGCTGTTCCTGAAGTCAACAATGCAATTAAAACATCCATCAATCTTAATTTTTTTACAGAAGAGTTTGATCACGACACTTTAGAGTGAAGGTTAAGGTTACCGTGATAACGTAACAAAAGTGCAATTAAAAGAATGATTCATGCTCAGCGTGCCGGCTGGTGTAACTAGGTTATAGTTTCGGTTAGCAAAAAAAACAAAAAGCTGGCTCAATTACACAGGAAACGGATGATCACGCAAAATCCGGGAAAGAATAGCCATGTATCATATTTTAATTTGTTTTTCGTGCATGAATATTTTTCGGTTAAAAATCTCCTCTTTTTCTGCCTAAATTATTTATTAAGTGCATCGCCTTTTGAATTTCATACTCTACTGACAAAAATCGCCGGACACCTGGAATAGAAACAAAACATCATTTATTTTGGGGTCTGACTATAAATTTAAAGTAGTGAGTATAGACTGACATTTAAGGAAGGATGTCATATAAGTGTGTGCAAATGTCTAATATCAAAATCTAAACACTAATGTAGCAGTCAACTTTGTTATCCCTAAATATCCATATTTAGAATATTAAATACGTGCCATCATGAACACAAGTCCTAGAGGACTGAACCATTTTGGTTTGTCAATAGCTTTATGAAGGGGCTCCAGCAGTTTATTCATGAGGGTACGTATTTAACATTCTAAATATGGATATTTAGGAATAATAAATTGACTGCTACTTCAGTATTTAGATTTTGATATAAACCATTTGTACATTTCTATAGGACATTCATTCCTTAAATTTCAATCTATACTCACTAGTAGTTAGCCATATGGATATGGACTGAAATTGCAAATTTAAATTTATAGTCAGACCCCAAAATGAATGCTGTTTTGTTTCTACTCGAGTGACTTTTGTCAGTACAGTGTATGCTTGCATTATGTGATTCATTTTGGTCATTTAATTCATTTACGAAAAGTACACATTAAAATGTTAAAGAAGCGAACAAAGACAAACATTTTTAGAGTGAATACAAACATTTCTGTATCATTTTGTTGCATAAAACAGTGGTTTCCAATCTGCACTTCGGCTTCCTGGGGCACAGAAATATTCTGTGACCGCAGAAACGTGTTTGGACTTTGTTAGAGTCCTCCAACTTCAGAGTATTCAAATTCACCAAGAAGCCACATGGGACGAGATACAATTAAAACTATCAAGGACTGATTATTTAAGAATTGTATAAATACTAGTGTGAGGTAGGTAGGTTTTTAAATTAACGTCACACTGAAGCAACACAACGGGCGATTGACGACGGTCGGGTCGATCCCGAAAGAAAGATCCGAGAACACCTTGTAATTTTGAACCATGGTCAGATGACGAGATCCACCTGAGCTGGCACCTCACTCACCAAACTTCCACACCATGCCAACGTGAAGACATTTGAGGCCACAACAGATCAGCCCCTTGTACACGAGTCTGGTTGGATCGAGTTTCGAACTCGCGACCCTCCCTCCGATTGCTAATCCGCTACTCTTCTAAGCTGGCTACTGCGGCCCAATACTAGTGTGAAACTGTTCGAGTTAGAACTACCCTTTGGTAACTTACTGTCCCTTTTCTTGTCGCCAATTATTTGTCTTAGTATTTACATATCTTGCATGCAGTTAATATTCCAAATATTTTAATCTTCTTTAACAATTGTGTAATTGGCCCAATTTGTCTTAAAATAGGTGGTTAAGTATTAATAGAGTGATGCTTACGCCTCAAAACGGTGGAGATATCCCCAAAGCCTAGTGACCCATAATCCAATATTTCTACTGAAAAGACACTTAGCCCATGTGGTTTGAGTCGGAACATTGATATGCTGATGCAATGGAAGGATACTGAAGACAAAATTTATCTGCACGAAGCTGAATTTCGGATATCAGTAAAAGATGAATATCAGCTATATGGTAAAGCCAGCGAATCTATCCATCTGCAACTTCATATTTGTATGTAGCTGGGTATTCCGCTGTTGCTGTGATTAAATGCAAGTATCGTGCAAAGATCAAAGTGGAGTAGGATATGAGGCTGGTTGAGTCCAGTTTGATTCCAAGGTTTGAGTAGATGTGCAGTGAACAATCGGCTTAACCTTCCCACCAATTACGATTTATTTATTTTCGATGATATGGTTGTTCAAAATATGAATCTATTTAACATTTTTTCATACATCGTTTGTGAATTTGAAGTACTAGTTTTATTTATTTTTTAATTTATCCAACCTAACTGCACCATTGACGCACTTAACTGTTAGATAGGCCTGTTTTGACTTTGAGCGCTGTGGAAACATCCTGATACACTAAGAAACTGATCAAAATTTGACAATCACTGGTGAAAATGATTGTTACTGGAGTTTTTATAACTTGGAACTTCTGCAGTACAAATTTCTCATTGTTTTCTAAACATGAAGAAAAGATAATAGGCTTATGAGCCAAAGAATGAGCCGAAATGATTTAAAAAATAAGGTTATTTTATTTTGTTTTGTCGCTCTACGGTCCGTTTTTGCTATATGTGGGTGAATTAGACAGCAAATAAACAAGGTTATTATCATTAAGTCAGTGTGTTTCACTTGGTAAACCAACAAGTCAAAAAAAAAAAAGAGAAAACGAAGGGGAAAAATTCTACTCGCTATGCTTCACTCACTAAATGTGTTTCTCAAGATGTGACCATAAATACAAAGCAAACATGACTTAATGGACTTTAGCAGTCGAAAGATCACTATATTCTAGACTAGAAAGCTAAAAAACTCATCTTGAAAATTTTAACTTAGTGTGTGTTTCACTTGTATACCGACGAAATGCTATGGATATAACCAAGACCAGTTAAAAATAATACAATATAATATAATGAAACCGAACCTTAACTCACCTGGTAGTTTTCGCAAGGAGGTATTTCGTTATAAGCAAAAACTGACCATATCTTGATGGACGAGATATCTCGTCATTAGAAGAAAATTTACCAGAACTTGATCTCATCATCATAAAAAAAATCGGCAATATCTTGATGACAAGATATCTCGTCGAAACCATTTGAAGTTGACACAAGCCACGTGATTGTAAATACTTATAAATTCGCTAAATCCACTGAGTACATGCATGTGTATCAATTCTGAAACCTGTAGCTTTCTTGCTTGACTTCTAATCAGTTTTGATCTTTGAAAATAGAATCTTTATTAGGATTCTTTTAACCAATCGATGTGGTTATTTAGTCATTATGTGAGTTGTGGGGAAAAGGCAAACTACACTACTCTGGAATCTCATGACACTCGGAGGTTTAAAACAAATTGGTTAAAATTGCGAAAATGATATAAAATCACAACATAAAATGCCAGTATAATAAATTTAGTTAAATGTTTTGAGATGTAAATTTGGCACAATTTTCCATAAATAAACAAGGTTATCATTTAATTGTCGGCTTACAAGCGCTAAACTCGCTTATTCTAAAAACAGATATGAAATTATGTAAAATTCTTCCTGTGGTGTTCGAAATAACGTGTTTCTAACAGCAAATGAACAGGACACAAAACGATTATTTAGATAAAAGGAAGACTTCCGACACTGGTAGGTTCTTTAAAAAGACTAGCTGAATTACCCGGGGTTGCTCGGGTTGAATTGTTTATAATTCATCGTAATATTACTCAATATTATTCCTATGGAGATTTCGAATTGTTTTTAGACCCCCTGCAGACCCAGAACAAATCGAAAGGGATTGATTTATAGCCTATGTGTCCCCTAAAATTCTACAGGATGAATGTAGCAAATTTAGCGTGAATTGGTCTGACATTGATCGCAATGTTATTCCTATGAGGATTTCGAATTGTCTTTAACCCCCTGTACCATATCGACGATAAAAAAGACAACTTTCTATAAAAATAATCTTATATTATCATAAAAATTTATATTCCAATACTAAAGCGCTACAGTTTAAGAAAATTAAGACGGGATACATAAACGATACATAGAGAGATAATTCCTATTCATATGGAGTGATTCCTATTCTGCGATTGCACCATACTCTAAGATTTTTAGAAAATTCAAGATCATCTTGAGAGGCGACTCCTGTAGACTCTGGCGTCATCTGCATAGCCAGACCGGAAGAACGCCCCCTAGCAAGTGTTCTGTCCTGGATGACGGGACGTTAGACCCTCTGCACACCCAAGACAAATAGAACGGGGTTAAAAAGAAGTCTACGTTACTCGAAGGGTTCCAAAAAATAAGTGTACCAAATTTGGTGTAGATTGGTCAAACGGTGTAGATTTGTATAGAGAGGCCCACTCTGCTGTATATAGATGTATCAACGTTATTCATCCAAATTCTTAGCGTAAATTGATTTTGTTTGCCACGTTACATATTTGCCACACATTATTGTTAGACCGGTGCCTACTCCTTAGCTTGAAAGGTTAGCGATCATTTAGAAACTAGACTTCTATCGACTGACTTAGAAGTCTCAAAGCGTGATTTACAGATAAAGGAATGGGTTTTCAAGCCGGAAATGTCTCGAAGAGGAGAGCAAGGTCATAGACTTTCAACGCGTCTGGTTGCCGAGAATCGATTTTTATCACTGATGTTCAGGGGAATTGGAGTATGAATGAAACTCTTTTGCAACTTGAACTTGTAGCCAAAGATAAAAAGGGCTTCAACGCGAACTTAGGAATTGGCTTCGCACGGTCTATATGCATGCTTTTTTGTGTTTCTTCAACGTCATCAAGATCCCACCTGTGGAGAGGGGATGCAGGAGCTTATGAACAAGGAATCAAGATAGAATGTTTTTTGCAACACAAGTCACGTTTTATTCCATATTCAGATTACAGACGGGTCCTTTTATGGTGGAACGAAGCAATCGCAGCTATAATTTGAACAATCAAGCCCACGCGATTTAGAGGTCACTAATGGTATGGAAATGTATCTCCAATAATGATTGCTCCGACCTTCATATGATTAGGAATGAAAAACTGAATCATCCAGGTATTGGACTCGTTAATCTGGATATTCAGTCTAATGCTTTGTGGTTGGTTGTTTTCGGGTATATGGCGCAAGGGCTATATTTGGCTAAGCTGCGCAAAATACAAGACAACAATGAGGGAGGAAGGAAAAGCAAAAAGCAGAAGGGTAGGCGAGGTTAAAAATGAAAGGGAGGAAAGATCGCTAGGTTTGTGGTACCAGTGCGCATCTAAAGATGTACCCTAAGAGCTTAACGTTTTGTGTAACGGTTACCTTGATGGTTGTTTGACTGGTTTTGGGTTTTATGAGCGCAAAAGCCACATATTTGACCAAACGGTCACCATGAAATCAACTTCAGATGTATACGGTAAGTTCAGTCATTTACTTGTCCATGAACGAAACTGTCACGAATCCTGTGCTCGGTAAGAAATAAGAAAAACGCCCGAGTCGAGCAACATACACACTGGCAAACAGTTCCTTACATTATCCAAGCGAGCCTGTTTATGCTGACATATTAGATTCGGAAAATGAATGTGCTGACAAATTAGATTCGGATCATGTAAGACATTTCACTACCCATACTATCCATAATATTCATCCCTCGTGTTTTAGGATCAAGAACTTCCAAACCCTAGGAGTTGATGTCCGTCTTTTGATGTGACTTTTTCTGTCTAGCTACGTGTAGTTGGCGGTGGTATTTCTGCGGAAGAATGTGTTTCCTGTACGGACTTCGAAAATGAAGCCACTTGGCTTGTTTTTCGAATAAGGTTTCAGCATTCAGGCAATAAAAATTCCGAAGAACGAATTCCGAATTGATATTTAATAGTCAATTGGTCAACGCCAATTGGATTTAACGCCAAAAGTTTCCATAATGGCGTTAAACTATATTTTTAGGTAATACCGATGTGTCATGCGGGAGCAATTGGGTAACGGAAGTAAAATCTTCGCTTTCTATCTGGTTTGTTTACTCTGCAAATCTCTTATAACGGTCATTTGACCCTATTGAGTAAAGTTGATTACAGTCAGACTCCAGCGAGTTGGCATTTGAGTTACATGTTTTTGACTGAGTCTATTCTTTAAATTAGGTGCTAGCTTGGAGTGTAGAGATAGTGCTTTCACCAACTGGCGTCGTAATGCGGATTTTAGTTCTAAGTTTATTATTTAGTGCCGAAAAGCGATAGCATTAAGAATGACACAGGAGACAAGCTGGGCCGTCGTGGCTCAGTGGGTATGTCCACTGCGCTAGCAACTTTCGAGTTATAGGCGGCAGGTTCGATTCCTGCTAGGTGCATTCCTTCCTGAGTGTATTTCTCTCTTCTGTGCCAATAAAGTTTTCACTGTGTGTCAGTTACTTGATATTGTATTGTCTGGCGCAGCATGGCCAAATATGGCCCTTCGGCCATAAAACCCCAAAGCCAACCAACCGGAGACAAGCCACACAATGGTCCAAAATCAGCTCTACGATACTAGACAGACATGTATGCGTACTGACATGTTTTGTGTAAAGGAATGGAGTATGCATGTACATGTCAGATTTCTTGTCGCATGTCGAACCCAATGTATGGTTTGACCAAAGATTTGTTTTTGTGTTTTGTTCCTGCCCTATATACTGCTCCATTGAAGTGTACATGACTGTCTGACATCCTAAATAAAATGCTTTACTGACCACCCTGGCCAGTTTTATTGATTAAAAATGTCGTGTTTAAATATTTAAAAATGTTAAAAATACATTCTCGTCGGAGCCGCATTATAGAAGTGCATATTTATAATTCCCAGTTGGACCAGGTCTACAGCTCACAGGTTGCTACAATACAGCTCGCACATGTTACTTACAAAACTACAGCTCGCACACATTACTTACAATACATCTCGCAGTTGGCAAATCCATTGAGTAGCTGTAACCCCCTTATAATTGTTCAGGTACAAACAGGAGTCTCAGGTACATCTAATGATAGAAACTGCTCGCCGCTTCTTCAGACTGCATAGTGTAGTCTGATTACAGGATACCTACTGCAGACTTCTATTAGAAAGTCACTCAAGAAATGAAGGGGTTAATGAATCTATACTTTGGATAATAAATTAATGAACAAATAGACTGACCCAAATTCGACTACATTCGCATCGGAACCCCACTATAGCCGTGCATATTTAAAATGCCCAGTTCGAAAAGGCCCCATAAAAATACTGGCAATGTAAGCAACTATGCAATGTAAGCAGGGGCGTAACACCAAGGGGCGGCCCCTCCCGTGCCCCAACCATAAAAATAGTGGGAAGTGCAGCCCCTTGGTATTGCTCCCCTGCTTACATTGCATGGTTTCAGTCTCCTAGGACAATTCGTTATGAATGTGAGAAAACTTACTAAAAACTAATGGAGGTTATTAGTTGGAAAACAAATGAATAGGTTCTCAAATCCAGTCGTAAAACAGCGCAAGCAATATATTTATTATAATCAACTAATTTTTCGGCGTTACTGGGAACTCAATGATCATAAAAACGGTCTCGTAGCATTAGCCATTGGAATAAATCAAACAGCTCGTTTTACGAGCTACTTTGAAGACAGTTTTTACTCGCTGACAATGATGCCTTAAAAAAATCGATGCCCCGCTTTTATGATATCCGACGAACCTCAAACTAGCTGTTTTGGAATATTATGAATATTGGGAGACGGGCATGATAAAATGGACAGAAGAAGTCCATTGCGGAAAATGAGATCAGTTGCTAGGGCAAACATGTTTAACTGAACGGAACACGCCAAATTAAATACGCATTTTAGATTGCAGGAATCGTTTCTAGTTTGTTTAAATTATAGACAAAGAATAAAAGGATGAGTAACAAAGCGTTAACGAGGGCAGAAACAAAACGATTATGAGTCATCCTAGTTGTAGGAGATATTTAGAGCACCCAAACCATTTATCTTTAAACATCTACATTCTGATATCTGATCTTTTGTAGGTCTTGACTCAATTCTAATTTAATTGAAAATGACCGAGTCAAAAGTTTATAATTGAACGTATAGTATTTAATGTAAACCTAGGACTCATTGAACTTTACATTTTCGTTAGAACACATTTGTACATTTTCTGAGGTATGTTTCTCAGGTGACATAACGGAGTAGGCAAAGTATTAAAATATCCACAATGAATATTTTCTTGAAATTTAAAAATCTAAAACTTTAACGATTTCGATTCCAATGATTTTACTTTTGAATTTATGCTTACAATCTATATGAATGTCAGTTATGTAAATGTCATGTTATAAATGCCCAGTTATGAAAACATTCCACGACGTTTTGATGATTTTTTGTCCCAGAGCAATTTTATCTTGAATTGATCAGAAACAATTTTATCTTGAATTGATCTTTCCGAAATTGCGATGGAGTTTTTGTTCTCTTTGAGACATTCGAAACAGAAATGATTATTCCTCGATCGATTCAAATGTCAAAATTTGACAGTAGATTTGGTGACAAATACTGCAGCTTTTCTTAAGGTAGGCAACACATAGAACCAATCAGTCCTGTGACACTAAGTAGTTTGAAAATCGCATGTGTACCGACATGTTTTCTGTGCATTAGTGAAATACGCATGCGCCGGATGTTTTGTCACGTGTCCCATCAATGTGCGGCATGCGAGGTGCACGTCACATGAAACTACCCAAAATAAAAAAATGGCATTTCTTTGTTATTTGATTATTTTTCGCCAAAATACACGAACTATTCTTCCAATTTTTAGGATGCCCTCAAAATTTTCACGAATTAGTTTTAAAAAAACACCTCTATCGTGCCAATATTTTTAATCGTCTGAAGGGTTCACATACATCTATCCTCTCTGAAACCTGCAGTCCTTTCTGCCATTATTATTTCTAATCAATTTTGATCCTGACCAATAGAATCTTTCCAAAGATTCTTTCAACCAGTAGATGTGGTTATTTAGTCATTATGTGTGCTGTGGAGCCACAACTGCACGCGGAAATATTCTGAGAGTTAAAATATGAGGCTTTCTTAGTCTTAATATATAACTTCGATTTTTCTGGTCAAATAACCAGAAAATGTCAATGGAAAATAAATATCACATTTTGTCTCTTCCTAAGGGTTTTGATGGTCTAAGAATCGAAGTAATTTTAATACTGAGTCGGTGTAAAAAATACGTTCCTAGAAAAAGATCTCTTGTGGCTATCGTGGGAGCGCGACTCCCATGTTTACTAATTACAGTAAACCCATGGGAAAAGAAAAGATCACTAGAATTTCTCGGTTCCGTGAATCCCGTACACACTTAAAGAAAGTGTGCCCCACAGGACGGGTGCAGCCCCCACATGTAGCAGCCCTTCCATTGTGGTTCCCAGGGTAACGCTCATACTGCAACAATTAGTACTTACAGGGTCACATTATCCATACACTGACAGTGGTGAAAAATTATAATTTACTGCACTTTGTATATGTAACTTTATGCGTACTTGTGCAAGATCGTAACATTAGTACCTTACGAAAGTATTGGAATCCACTTTTCATTTGAGGTTCAGAGAATATCATCAAATGAGCCGTTGATTCACCTTTAGTTCGATTCTTTTATCCACAACTCCTCTTCAACAGGCTATCAGCAAATATAAGATGTAAACATTTCTAGATTCGTTTACTACTTTGCAATATAAGATTATAGTGATTATGAAATATTATTGAGTATTTAATTGTCGCGAATGCGAGCCTGCTATCGTTTCTGCGGACTGGTCACGCATGCGCAAAAAGGACAAAACTGACAGAAAACTTTGACTTTTGATAGAACTCTCGTATTGAGCGGGAGAAAATGTGTTGTTCCTTTTTCTGTTAAAATTGTAAATATATCGGCGCAATTAAAGAGTAGCGAAATTTATACGATGTGTTTTCATTTGATTTGAGCTTCTCTGTGAATGAATATATAAGTTTCAGCGAAAGAATGGATAATACAAAGGCATCATAGAATTCTATCTTTTTTGCCCAGCCCTAGAAAAGAGGGTAAGGATTCAAGAAAAAGGGTGAGTGAACTCTTCTCACATCTTTTATTATATTTTAGATGAATTTTAACCTCTTTGAAGCAATATAATATTCAGAGCTCCATTGGGAAGCATAACCAATACTGAAACAACCAAAAGCTATAGAACTTTCTCCGCTTATTTGGATAGAGTGGAGAAGTGAAATATCAAATCCTGATGAGAGATGTAATTCTAGGTAAATAGGTTAAAGTCATTAGATCCGGAACAAGTGCAGCTGACAGACAAAATACATTACTCCTATCTTGTAACCCTCGACAGAAAGTAGCTCAATCAAAATGATGACCGATAAATTAGAAAACCAGCACATAAATTACAATGCCAACACTCTGCAGGGTGTGGAGTGAAAAGATCGATTCACAGAATCGGATATTTTGAAAGACAATAAAACGAAAAACGGTAATTGTGAAATCTGATACGTTCCAAGGTTTGCAGTTATCTGTAATGTATTTAGATCTAAATAATTTCAAAATAACTGTTTGAATAATTTAGTCGAATCGGGAAAAATTGCGACATATTATGAAAATAAGGAGTAGATGTGTGGTATCCAAAACATTAGAACCTGCAAAGATGGAATGAAAATTAACGAAATCAGATAATAACGAAAACAATTTTTGGAATATTTTTACGGATAGTCCAGGGGCTTAGAAAGGCAGAGCAAAAAGTCAGGCGTCAATGGCAAACTAAACATCTGCCCATAGTTACTAAAATTTTCTAATTTAGGTGCAAATTTTTATTTATTTTGTTGGTTACAAGAATTAACTAGGCCTTCGTACCCAATGGCTCTACTTATGACTCATGATCTAAGGCAAGCCACTCATTGATCCGATATGCTCTGTATGTTCAGAAAACGTGTCGGTATGCATGCGTAGTCCGTTTCTGTTTAGAAAGCATGTCTGTACGCATGCATTTTTCGGCCTATTTAGCGTCACAGAACTGATGTTAGACGAATGTGACTTGTCTGTAAAAGGATTTGAGCCTTGTTGCATTGTTCCGTACGAGATTCAGACTTGTTACATTTTTTACAAAGTAATTAACACTGGAAAATTATGGAACGATTAACATTTATTTGGATCGCCATTTTAACTTCTATTTCTATCAGGAATAGCCTAAAAGGATCAACTTATTCCATTACAAACCGCTGTTGCAGCATTTACCGTCGCTTCAATTAAAAACCACTGCTTTTGCCAAAGCTAGTGAGTACAGAATTAATCCTGAAATAACAGAATAAGTCACTTCCCATGGTTGCAACTCTGGAGGGAAAAGATTCAAGTGCTTATCCAACCAAGGTTGGTGTACATATACATCGTCGTTAACGTCAACGGACGAAGTGCGAAAATAAAATTTTTCTTGAGGACTCCAACACGAGTAGACGGCTTTCATTTTTTAAAAGTTACCTAGTTTATGAGCTTTTCTCCAAGGATACGCTTCTAAGGGCCGCTTCACATCAACAGAATACTGGTTAATCTGAATCTAGTAGAAACTGACTGATGTAGAT
Organism: Meta bourneti; assembly: GCA_933210815.1. Lineage (NCBI taxonomy): Eukaryota > Metazoa > Arthropoda > Arachnida > Araneae > Tetragnathidae > Meta > Meta bourneti. Next base: position 68,022,742 of record OW119928.1, read on the forward strand.
TCGGGTGCATTGAAGTGGAACGCTCCGGATTCAGGCAGTGTGAAAGGTTCTAAGATGAACAAGCTATTTCTCATGGAAGCTGCTTTTCCGAATCTTCGTTAGTCAGATTCAACCGCACTAAGATTGATTCGGATTGTTCAGATTGACCTGGATTCTGTTGGTGTGAAGCGGCCTTAACGGTTACGAGTAGTAAAAACGAAACTAATCTGTTTCCACAGTATATCCATCCGTCGCACCAAGAACTATGGAGCGAATATATAGCGTTTGATGTAAGAAATTAAATAGATCTGGAATCTGCTGTGCTCTGCCGTTTTAGGGTTAGTTTAGTAGTAGGTCCTTTGAATAAAGTCAATAAACTACTGCATAGTATATACATGGATGCAGTCTTAGTGAAACTGGTAGTCAAAATTTTGAAAACCTTAAAATATAACTATTAAATATTATTACAGGTAAACAAAACGGTCAATACTTATGTCGGTGGTTCGTTGGTAGGTAGTTAATTAACATCGCTCTAGAGCAACACAACTAAGTGGTTGGTTGGACTAAATTTTGTGGTGCAAGGGACTATATTTGACCAAGCTGTTCCAAACAACGCCAAGTACATGGACATTCACACGCAATAAAGGTTTTACTGACATAGAAGAGAGAAATACATCCAGGAAGGATGGTTTGTTGGTTTTAGGTTTGACGCAAGGGCCATATTTGGCCAAGCTGCGCCAAACACAAGACAATGTCAAATGTGAAAAGAAAGGATTCTGAAAAAATAGACAAAGATGGCTTAGGCATCCTGGACTCGCGACGCCCATGTTTACCAGAGGCAGTAACCCCATGGGAAAAGAATAAATCAATAAGGTACCTCGGGTTCGTGAAGCCCATACGCACCTAAAGATAAGCCCGAGGGGTATTTTGTCAAGAATGTAAACTATTTTTCACTCTTCATATTTTTAATTTCCTTTACAAATTCATGCACTTTTTTATAACATCTTCAAATTTTAATTGGTAGTTAGGCTGTCTTTTTTGGTATAACAGGGTATTCACCATTGTAGATTTTATACATGCGCAGAGCTGAAGCATAAGCTTCTGTGCCGAGTCGAGCAGAACCTGCTGTTCGCAATGAGTTTCCTGCTTTAGAAGCCACGTCAAAACAGTTTAAAAGAGTGGAAGTGAGGCGCAAATGAAGCTTCCGTTTAAAAGGAAGTTGTATTCTTTGATCGTTCCACTCTTCCGATCAAATAAAATAAAAAACAATTCACTTTTAGCCACTAATTACGCATATAACACTTTGTAACACAACGCAACCCGACACTCTTGAGAAGCTCTTTATTTTGAGCCTCTCATTCAACAATGACATTTTTTGACAGAACTTGGCATCAGAATTGATTCACACTCTCTAGCAACAAAATGCACCAACAAAGCCACTATTGTGTTACTCTTTAGACACATCAGATAGTTTTTATGCGGAGGAAGAAAAATGACTCCGTCAAGGGGGTTGCCTTACGTCACAGCGCGGCAATCCTCGCCATTGGAGTTGAGTTGCCAAGGGGCTGGAGGCTTGAGAGGCGACCAGCAACTCAAAACCGTAAGCATAAATAAACATGGAAACGGTTTTCGTGTGTCGCTTCTTCGATTTCCGGTCGGAAAGGGTTGCGGGGTGTCAGTGAAAGACCTTTTCCGCTGAATGTCAGGGGTGGTTGAAGTTATGTGACAATTGTTCCTCTCACAGGCGGTCGAAAGAACTGTCTGTGCATGATATGAATGCGTAAAGTGCAATCGGTTTTTACAAGAATGAAATGTGAGTCCAAAACTTGGCAATAATTACGGCTGAGAGTGATGACATTTACTTTTTAATTCTATGGACCTTTTTTCTCCAAGATTTTTAGGAAAAAATTACACGCAAGGAAGGTCTTACTGACATAGAAGAGAGAAATACATCGAGGGAGGATGTTTGGTTGGTTTTGGTTTTATGACGCAAAGGCCATACTTGGCCAAGCTGCATCAAACGCAAGACAAGGTCAAGTAATTGTGAAAAGAAAAGAAAAGGGGAGACAAACCGCTTGGGCAACCTGGCTTTTATTTTAGCTTCATCCTGAGGGTACCACCTCGCAACTTGCAGTCTTTCCTGCATGACGTCTAACCAATTTTGATGTTCTTGACCAATAAGATCTTTCTAAGGATTCTTTGAACCAATAGATGTGATGATTTAACCGTGTTTGTTGTATACTAAAAGTGGTACTTCTCGGAAATCTTGTGACGCTCAGAGGGTTAAAGTCATATTTTTACATATCTAAGGTGAACCTGTCCCAGACCATCTAATAATTAACAATTCTCTCATATTGCTCATTTAAAACAAACGCTTTCCTAGTCTATCAATAATCAATCAGTTTTGAATTCTTACAGCCGATGAACTAGAATAAATGCTAACCAACCTAACGTGTTGAAACTGGAGCGAGTGTGTTGGTGAATTACTATTCTGAACTTGGTGAAACAAGTTCTATAAAATATAAAAATTATACTACAACAAATTATAAACATTCAAAATTATAAAAAGGCAATCCCAAATTAACCCAAGGTACTTTTTTCATGAATAATGTGCACTAATTGGTCAACTACTGGCTGTTTCATTCGTTTTTAAATTAATTTTTACTTGAATAATTCATTTAAACTAAGACAATTAAAACTAGAACTGTCAAAATGGCAATGAAATGTTTTTTTAATTAGAGCCCTTCAGGGAAATTCATTCAAAACAATGCGATCAAGAGAATTCCAATGCATTCTGAAAAGTTAGAAAATTAAAGAATTCAGTTTCTTACATTATACTGTTGCTGACATTCTATAACCATTATGAAGTACTTGATAGATTCGATTAACTGGTTCTGATCTGATTTTAGCTTGTAATTTTTCTCTTGTAGGAAAATTTTTTATTTTAGTAGTTACTTATTTTTTAAGATGCCCCAAAGAACGACTTTATCAAATATTGCTTCTTACGCAAATTGACAGAATTAAGATTTTTTTACATATGGATTGATTCTTTTCAAAGCATCAAGTCAAAGTAATAATTTTAATAAATGCAAAGTGAATGCTTTAAAAAAGGTTTGCTTCATTGTTTTTCAAATTCTTATTCAATACTTATCTCTGAGCATACTTTTAAACAAATTAACCATGTTTGCTTACAAAGATCAAATGAATTTATTTCTGTAGGCGCATTAACCTTTAGAGGTTGTACTTTAAAGAATATAGAAATACTTGACAATTCTTACAGAATTTTCGTACATGAAATGAGGAGCTACGGGAAACTTGGTGGTAAGTCACAGAATGAAAATTCCAAAATGAAAAAATTAAAAACTAAATATTCAAGAGGATTAAAATAATTTCTGATTATTTGAATGAGTCCTTTATATAAGGTAAAGTATAAGGTAACATGACATTTTGAATAATGGATAATCTATTGCAGTTTAAGAATTTTTAATCTTGAAAATTGTAATCCAGAAAATTTTGAAAAATGGCTTATCACTTTATTGCCACACAGCCCTTCAATTCAAGGCTTTGTGACCCCCTCCCAACAGACTTCATAACCTTGCGATTTCACTACAAATTTCATCGTGTAAATTGGTATATTACCCCTTAGAAGCTTAGACGATAAAGGAGATTCACAACATTGATTAACACAAAATTGATATTTACCACGAAACTCTTCTACATCAAGCCAGACGTAAATTCGATGAGAATATCTGCATACATAAGAAATTCTCCCTTTGTTATTGATAACTTCAGGAGAATGTAACCTTGACAACAAAGGATGCTACATTGAGCGTTGTAGCAGGCCATTTTTATTATTTAACGTGTTCTGTTTTGCTAATTGTGAAAACGGACGAAAGAAAAACGACAACCTTGACTTGGATTAGCGCAACAACGTGCGATGCATTTAAATTCGAAACATTACACCTGAGCGCATTACCAGGAAACGGTAAACTTTGAGTATAAAAAGCTTTCGGGTGGGAGTCATTGAGACAATTCCGGGAAATTTCTGACCTTCCACTCGACCATTTTCTGCTTTAGTAACGCTAAAAATGAAAGGATTGTCAGGAACTATAATTAACGGACATTAGTATTTTTCTCCAAGAAACATTCTCCGAGAAATAAGAATGGTGCTTTTTTATTGGCGTTGTATTTTTGAAGTTTTCAAAATTTTGATAAATTGTACGTCAGAAATATCTTCGAGTAATAGCATGCTCTATCACCTGTATTAAATTTTCAGTATAATCACCATTTCGCCTCGAAATTTTCTTTTCTGATCCCAGATCAAAAGTATCAGTTCCATGATATGCTTTCTGGGAAAAATGTCCCCACGATGCCTCGGATAATCATGAATGTCCTTCCAGGACACTACGAAGCAGTACGTAGGTACGGCAGTCATGCTGTTGCTCAGACAGTTGTGTGAATAAGGCTAAATCTTTTTTTTCTTGACACATTTCATTGCTTTGGTGGGACCAGTTCTAAATCTTGAAATGTCTTCTTCTCGACAGAACTTAACCCTCCTGGTGGTTTATTTTCGTATCGAAAACTGCCCTGTAGTGGCCAGCATCTGGTGCTAAAACCTGTTTCAAAATGCCACACGATTTGGGTAGGTAGGTATTTTAAATAACGTCGCACTGGAGCAACACAACGGGCTATTTTTGACTGTCCCGAAGGTGAAATATCCCAGGACAACACCACATAATTTTGAACCACGGTCAGATGACGAGATCACACCTGAGCTGGCCCCACTCTCCAAACGTCCACATCACGCAAACGTGAGGACATTTGAGGCCACGACAGATTTAACGTGTACCAGCCCCCTTTGCACACGACGGTCTTTGGTTGGATTCGAATTCGCAACCCTCCGGTTGCTAATCCGTTACTCTTTCAACCGGGCTATCGCGGCCTCCACAAGATTTGGGCAATGGACAGTTTGTTCTTGGATGTTGTGGACACATCCTTGGAGTTGTCTCAGGTATCTCGTCATAAGCAAAATTGCTCATATCTTGGACGAGATATCTCGTCAAAGTAATTGCAGGTCTTTGTGCTCGATACCAATGGTGTTGTGGGACCCTATCTCACTATTTTTTGTATAAGGAGTTCTTTTCTTCAAAGCTAAATGAGTTTCTCTCGGGAAAATTTAAATTACAGCCAGTCCTGGCAAGTCAGTCCGCATTTCAATACCATCCATGTACGAAAAGGAATTCGAAACCTATTCATAACTATAATTTACAATTTTGTAATTAGGTCTTATATTTTCAAATATAGCCTATTGCATTGTGATCAGTCGGTGTGTATCCTCTATTAAAATTTACAACTTTTCCTTTGGTTTTTAATCGGTAATATAATGATATTTGTATAAACTCGCGCAGGAATATCAAGATCCATGATTCAGACTTAAGAAATATTTTAAGATACAGTGAAACTTCGATTAACCGTCACTCTTTTAACCGTCAGTTTCTGTTAACCGTCGGTTCGTTTTATTAAAAGTTAATTAATTAAATATTAAAAGTTATTAGAACGTACACACATGCATACATACTGTACTCATACATACTATACTTCTACGTAAAGTACGGAACATTGCCGCTCAGAAAGCACGAGCCTCGAAGAAACAAAAGAAAATGACAGACTATTTTAAAATTTGAATATGTATGTACGTCTAGAGCGTAAGTTCATGTAACTATGTACATATATACTATACTGTACTTAATGTGAATTGTATATACAGTGTAAAATACATGTAGTGTATTTCCAGTTCGTAAACGTGCATTTTTTATCATTCGTTCATATGCAATGGATGGGGTGGGTTGTTTAAGGTTTTTCTATTATCCGTCTATTCGATTAACCGTCACGGTCCCGACCCTGACGGTTAATCGAAGTTTCACTGTATGTATACATGATTAACTTTTACCAAATAATATCAACTTTCAGTAATTTTTAACATTAAATGATACTAAAATCTAATATCCTGATTTTAGCTGATTTTTAGGCAGGCCTTTAAAAATGCAACCATAATAACATCTATTTTAACTTATTACTTTAACGATATAGGCATCCAAAACTTTCAAGCTATCAAATATAAAATTGCTTAAACTAAGAAAAAATACACTTTATAAATGTCCAAGATTCTAAAATGCTTTATATTGCAATTTATTTAGGAAATTGTAAATTGCGGCTTTCTAAACGCTCTTACAAATGATAAGTCAGGCAGATTTTAATATGTCCAGTACTTCATAGCTTTGAAGTAAACCAAATAATTTCATATTTTTTATCTAATGGGTAGGTTTAGTTTGTCCATCTGTCATTTTTGTTATACGAAGGCTAATCAGACCGGGACGTTGAAATATAATGGGTAGGAGTAGCTGGACTGATCTAAAGAGTAGCTGTCATGGCCTGGTTGATATGATGTATGTCATCTCTTTAGGGAAGAATTTTAGATGAATCTAGTTGTGATTCGTATCTATGTGTGTCCATACAACCATCCATATTGATTATTCACAGCATTGTATGCGTATCCGAGTAGGTAGATTAATACAAGACACTCAATGTCTATGATGTTAGTTACCAAGTTTGTTTATAGATCTACAAAAGTTTATTTCTAGGTAGTAGTTTCCTTTTTCTGATAGATTTTTAGATATAATTACATTTACAGAAACGTGTGAAAGTATGCAAGATGTTTAAAAAAAACCTCCTGCGATACTTTCAGGGGAGGTTCGGAACATGAAATTAAAATGTACCCACACACCGAATGTAGGCCCGCAAGCGCCACTCGGTTGTGCTTTAACGTATACTCAAGTGCAGAAATGAATACAGCAAGAATATGAACATTTCTTCTAGCATTAATTTAAGTGTGACAGTAGTTGTACGCTTACAGATTCTTAAGTAGGTGTTCAAAGTTGCGATCACCAGCTATCAGTAATACACGCCTGACAGCTTCGACTGAATACCGTGCAAACTGGCCATCTTTGGTCAAGTTGCGCCAAAGACAAAACAATGACTTGTGAAAAATGTCGTGAAAGAGAAATACAGGAATTATTGAACAGAGTAGTAGGATGAAAGCAGGGAAAGATCGATTGGGTATCCAGGGAACGCGATCCCGTGTTTACTAACGACAGTAGATCCCATGAGAAAAGAAAAGATCGCACAGGTACCTCGGATCCGTGAAGGTCGTACACTCCCCTGAGGTCTTGGCGAAGGAAAGAAGTAATTTATTAGTATAGATCTCGGCGACAGGTAGAATCTAAGCAAATAATTTTCAAGTATTAAATATTTTAGATATCCTTTTCAAAACCGTGCGTAAAAATCTGTTGAGAGGAATTCATTATAATTTATTAGTTCTACAAATAATGTTCGTAATTGACGTGTCGCCTTGATATTTTTGAAGTCTATTTAGTTTCGACAAAATAAGCTTTGTTTGCGTTATCAAGCAAAATAGCTATCAAATATTTGTGTTCGACAAAATATCTATCCAAAAAACACAAAAGTGCGCCAATGAGACAATTTCATCAAGTGCGCCAATGTAGCAAACTCATCCAAGTGCGTCAATGTAGCAAACTCGAATACTCTTATTCAAGCAACCCCCTATGGAAAAAGGATAAGGTCCGTTTTCACAACAGATAGGGGCAGACTTTATGTCCGGGGTTGTTCTCTTGGAGTAAATAGACTAACTTAGATTGCGAAAATATTTATAATCGAATGGATGAATAATTACGTTATCCACTCCGACAAACTGCTTAATAGCACACGATTCTAGATAACTCAATAGTACCAAAAATAACATCAATCTTGTAAGCCATCTTTTTCCTTAAACGCTATAATTAAATGTACTTAAAAATATGTAATTTTAGAACGAAGCACAGAAATGGCTTAATGCAAGTGAGTGATACAATTTCTCCATTTCATTATGAAGATAATATTGCTTCAGTTGATTCATTCACTTAACCCTCAATTAGTCAGCTGCAAATGTTACAAAATCGAAGTATGTTACAACCTGTCAGAACGCCGTCGTCACATGGATTATGGTAAGTGCATGACGGAATTGCATCTCGTGAAATCGGTAATAGCTCACATCCGATCTGTATAAATAACTTGTGATGCAAATGTTACACCAACATCCGTTTCTATTTATATTTTCATTGATCGTATTGAATGTTATACTAATGAACGATGACAAAGCTATTTGTAGAGAGAAACAATTCCAGAGTTTCTATAAATTATGTCCAGGTATGTGACTATAAAAATATGCATATACGTTAATGTTAAGGTATCAGGATACATTCGGTCGGTTGTTTGTTAGTCTTTTATGAAGCAGTCCAAAACAGGATATTCTGCACCATACATATAGTATATATGGCTCATTCAATGCCAAATCGCACAAAGTTTTTCAACACGACTATTTAGTTTATTTGCTTCGCAGCCCTATAAGAAATTTTGAAAATCTTTATCTTTTTAGATTGCTAGTTTTTCATTTATATCAATTTTAAATTAAAAAAATTGAGTTATTTTCATGATTTTAGAATTACTAGTTCGCCCATATCTCTGGATCTAATTGTTCGATGCGAGTAAATTAAAGCTTGTGTGTTTTGTAAATAAATGCAATCTTAATATATAACATGATCGTCTAAGTAAACTCTAGTTTCAAGTTCATACAATTTGACCTTGAATTACAAAAAACGCGTTTTATTTTTAAAATATGTATTCACGGTACATTATTTACCTCGCTTGAAAATTTCGAAGTGGGACACACGCATGAATTTACAATAAAAAATATTCAAAGTAAATAGAATAATGTAATCCGTACGCATAAATATATGTATCGTTTCATCTATTTGTCCTATTGAGCTCATAAAAGGATTATTTTGATTAATGCGCAACCTTTTTAATGACATACCTGTATTACATAACAATGTAGATGACCTTTTTGATTTTAAGGTCGACATCGTAGGGTAAGATTTTACATCGACCTTCTAAAGAAATAGACAGAGCATGTGGACGGAGTCGCTGTCGTAATATATCAGTAGGTTAAGTCACAGACTTACGAATTGACTTAGCCGACTAGCTATCGAAGCGCTGACTACTGTTTCCAATCACGATGGATAATCACTTTAACCAACCAATAATTCACCCCACAAAGCGATTCATGCATTTTTCCCATAACCACGTGACAGATCTTCAAACTTAAGTAATCAGCAGAAATAACATGTAGCTGCGTTCACATGCTCCGTCTATTTCCTTGCGTTAATATTTATTACCTTGAGATTCTGAGATCTTACGACGACTCTGTCCATAGGCTCCATCTATTTCAAGGTCGATGAGCCAAGTCTCATCTTGTAGATATGGGAATAGAATAGAGAAATGAAAACAGAAAAAATTCGCTTGGGTATCTCGGTAGTACGACCCTGTTTACTAAAGACAGCAAATCCCATTGGCACACAGAAGTAAAAGAGTGTGTTTTTTGTAGAACTTGTAGGGAAGTTGAGTCCATTTTTTCGTAGGGGAAAATTTAAAATCCTATGTAACCGATAATTTAACCCTCCTCAACGAGGTATATCGTCAATAGAAAAACTGACCAGATCTCGATGGACGAGATATTTCGTCGTAAAACTAACTAGCCAGATTTTGATAAACGACATATCTCGTAGTAAAACTGGCCAGATTTTGATCCCGTCATCATCAAAAAATCGGTAATATCTTGATGACGAGATATCTCGTCACTAAGCAAAAATGGTCAAATCTTGATGGAAGAGATACATCGTCGAAACCACTTGGAGAGTTAATATTATTTTCCCTTTTTTATGTCTTCAACTTTTCACTTTGATTTGCCACTCTCTATAGTTAATAAATGACTATCATAAAAATGTCATTTCAGCAGCATAGACATCAATGTTGTTTCACATCCAGGGGCAGCAGCAATCCCAATAGCAGGAAAAACACTTCACACACAATGCAGCAAAATTCTGGTATTATTTCTTGGTTTTTTTTCGGATAAAGCTAAGTTATGTTAAGCTCAAAGGTGTCACGAAACAAAATGGTCAAAAGGAAAGCAGTGATAGCAGTGTCTGGATTTTGTTGACATCTTTCGTTAGTGACCATATCGACAGAAATCCCATTTGAAATCTCCCGATACCAGATAAATAGTTTTATTAGGTTATGGTCACTCAACTCCAGTACGCCTGACTTGTAAAAATCGCTTGTGAGTTTCTACGTCAATTCAATGTCTACAATTTTTAATACCTATATGTATGCGTGCGAAAACATTTTTTACAGAAACATTTGTCTGTAACAGAAAATATTTCGTTAATAAAAAGTATGAAAGGTATTTTCTGTCAAGCTGGCGTAGAGGTACTGTTTCTGCTGCCATGTTTCTTGTTCGTATTCTGAATGTGACGTCACTTGACTTGTTTTTCTAATACTATTTCAGCACTCCGTCAATGAAAATTCCAAACTAATTCCAAATCGATGAGTTATTGATCCACTTTAGATTAAACACCAAACGTTGCCACAACGGAGGGATTAACTATATTATAAGGTAACCCTGATATGCATCATGATAGAGCATTTGGGTAGCGGAAGAAAAATTTTCACTTTCCGTCTGGTTTAACATTGAAAATCCCTCATATCAATTTAATTTTTAAGTCATTTTTTTCACTTTAGGCTGGTTTTCTATGCATTTCAATTCAAAATCCAAGTTTAGTAATAAATAATGATTTTATTTGAATGGAAGTAAATATCTAGGGATTTGCTTTGGTTTGTCGTTCTAGTCATTTTTTGCTACACGAGGACTAATTAGATCGGGACCTAAGGTTGGTTTTCGGTCTTATGGCACAATGGCCATATTTGGCTAAGCTGCACTAAACACAAGACAACTAAGGAGGAAAAAAGCAAAAAGCAGAAGTGTAGGCGAGGGTAATGCAGAAGGTAGGACAGATCACTCGTGCACCTCGGGGTTGTTATGCCCGTACACACCTAAAGATGTGCCTCTGAGGACCCAGGGTCTAAGGCTTAAAGTGGATTCCGAACTTTCAGAACCGAGTGGATTATAATATCAGGGTTACCTTAAAATATTGCGAACTTCCATGCTTAGACCTCGGGATTAAAAATACCTTGGAAATTTTGCATTCATAAATTTCCAAATGAAAATTTTATTTATAGGTTTATATGAATGCAAAATTATGACGCTTAAAATGCTTTATGGTATTCGACTACCTTTAAAACTGTATTTTCAGTAATTTTTAATTTTATACCAGTTTTACCCTTCCTAGTGTTTCATGCCTCGTCCATAAAGATCTGACCAATTTTGTTAATGACGAGATCAAATTTTGATCAGCTTTCGTACTAATGACGAGATATCTCGTCCATCAAGATCTGGTCAGGTTTGCTAATGACGAGATATCTCGTCCATCAAGATCTGGTCAGGTTTGCTAATGACGAGATATCTCGTCCATCAAGATCTGGTCAGGTTTGCTAATGACGAGATATCTCGTCCATCAAGATCTGGTCAGGTTTGCTAATGACGAGATACCTCGTCAAGACAAAGATCAGGTGGGTTAAAGCCTATTTATTCAAATTTCTTAACTGGTAATTTCTAGCATAAATCGAACGGAAATTAAAAAAACATGGCATCACTTTTTCTACGAATCTATGAATATACGCAAAGTTCGTGAAGGAGTGATTTAAAAGGTCAACGTTAGAATCCACTGGATAGAAAGATCGAACATTCCTTTGGTGAATTCACTTCAGATCTATGCTCTGAGAGGTATCGTAATTAAGGATTTTACTTAGGAGCCCAAAGTTAAAAATTGAATTTTTTTTATGTAAAGTTAAGATTTAACATTTTCAAATATATTTTTACGTAATTTTTGCTTGCCCCTCAACACTCGGTGAATGAAATAAAGCATCTCGTTTTATCTGAGTGAGCGAATGACTGAACAATGGTGTTCCACAAATATTTACCCAATAAATCACATTAAATAGGATTAAGTAAATAATCGGAACTTTTACTTTTGTTATCCGTTGAAGGATTGATATAGTCCGATCACAAGATGAAACTTGGGTACAAATCCGTACAGGGTAAGTTTATTTCAATGCGAAAATAAACAGAACATCTCTATCTAGGATTGCAAATGAGGAAATCCTGCCAACTATGACGTAAATATGGCTCTAAAATCGGAACCCTACCGGGGAGAATGCATGAAAAGTCAAGCGTTGCAAGAAGTTGGTAGTTTGTGTCGAGGACACGAGTCGTAATTTTGACGTGAATACTCGGGCCTGATGTTGGATTGTGGAATGAACGAAACAGACAGAAAGTTTGAATAATTGTTTATTGTGAATATAAAACAATTTACAGTTTGAACGATTAAAGCGCAATGTGATATTACTATTAAAGGATAGTTTTATTGATTAAAGGCATGTGATTGTAGCGTAGTTCGGTAGATTTCGAATGACACTACTTACGCAATCCCTATCCACGCAATGCAAAGTTACACTGGCCCAAATCACTCCCAGCACCGTAGAGTTTTGATATTGCAGTCCCTCTCAATGCGCCTGCGCACTCGGTCCAAAGGTCATATCAGATGCGGACATCCTTTGTGCACATGACGCTATATTTATCTTCTGGATATTTCATCTTGTTCTGAAATCATGAGACAAAACAGATGTAACGCTTTTTGTAAAACTAGACTTTTCATGCATCTCCCCCATATTGCTCCAATTTTAAAGACGCATTCACGTCAAAAAGCATTATAACTGTTTTGTCTTATTATTTCAGAACTAGAAGCATACAGAGGACATATATAGCGTCGTGCAAACAAAGGTACCCGTACCTCATACGACCTTCGGGTCAAGTGGGGACCTATTGACCCTTTTCATTAGCTCCAATTATCAAACCCCGTTGAGTGGAAATTCCTTAAATCATGATAACTTGCCATTATCATGGTAGAAACAAGATCTAGATATTTCCACATCGCTTAATATATGCACTAGCAGGTTCAACCAATGACGTGCACAGCTATAGTTGCTACTTACTTTGCATAAACTCGTTTGTACTGGTTTTTCTAGCGGTACGGCGTAATCAGGAGCCAAGCACTTTGACAGGGCCATCAGTTTCCCTCTAATGTTTCTCTTGTCTTTTTAATCTTGTTTTTTAATATGAACACGTATGAGTTTGAAAAAGTAAACGTAATTCATATTTTATTCTGAAGCAGACAAAATTACCCAAATCCAAAGGAGAGCGAGACAGAACTATAAATATTCGAAAGAAACTAAAACTTGTGGGCCCGAAAACTTCTGAGATATTTTATCTTTAAAAATCAACGCGAATTCTCCATTCGGAAAAGCCTAGTGACTGAAGCTTCCCTTATCACGTGCATTCCACCAGAAAATTGTCTGCCAAGAACAGAAATTTATGCGAATCAAAAATGAAAGTGAATTGGGGGATTTGGTCTAGTCGATTTATTAAAATAGAAATTGTTAGTGCCAATCAAAACTCGAATATCGGAACTTATGCGTTTTATTTTTTACCTCACTCCAGGTGGAGTTTTAGAATTAAAAAATGAAAGTAATAAAAATCTTCCGATTCGATACATAAACCAACTCAAAAAATATTTTTGAATTAAAAAAGAGTGCATTACAAAATAAAATGAATTTCAGTGAATTTTATGAGAAGTTGTATTGTTAGTTTCTCAAACATAAGATGGAGAAAGAGTTGCAAAACTAGTACTGAACTTAAAGTGTTTCCTCTTTTAAAAGGGAAGTGGTAGCACGGTTGAAAGAGTAACAGATTAAACGGAGGGTTGCGAGTTCGAAACTCGATCCAACCAAAAACTGCCAAGTACATGGGGGTTGGTACACGTTAAATCTCTTGTGGTCTCAAATGTTCTCACGTTGGCGTGGTGGGGAAACTTGAAGAATGGGGGTGCCAACTCGTTTGTTGACCTCGTCATCTGACCGTGGTTCAAAATTACGCGCTGTCCTCGGATCTTTCGTTTGAGTTTTGATCCCGAACCGTCATCAATAGTCCGTTTGTTGCTTCTGGGCAACGTTAATTAATTACCATTACCTTTTAAATACTTGGTTCTTACTTTTTAGAGCATTTGACGAACTAATTCAAAACCAAAGTTACCGTTTGGCTTCGTGATGTACTTCCTTTGAATAGTTTTCCAGTGCAAGCATAAACAAACCACTTGGTGAAAAATACCAGTTAAAAACTATTACCCTAAATTTAAATTATCCAGGTTTGATTACATTTGCCGTTAACTCCATTCAACATAAATTTTTCGTGTGGAATAATTAGAACAAAACTTCTTGGAGCAGCAATTTGCAACACATCTATGAGAGTATGAGAGATAAACCAATTGCCTATAGAAAAATGCATCCTAAAAAGAATGATTTATCACCGTTTTGACTATGTTTGACATTAATTTTTTTTAATAAGCAACATGCTGAAATTGCTTTCGAGTATATAGCATACCAAGTTACGTCAAAAGTTACAAAAGTTATCAAAGCACAATCACCCTCTATATTTAATTTTACAGGGAAAAACCTCTAAAAAATGTTAGACAATATTTCTTTTAAAAAAAGTGTTGAAAGTTATTAAAACACGAAGTTCATGAATATCCATGTTACAAAAATTATCTGGTAGATAGTTGAATTAACGTCGTAATGAAGCAACACAACAGGCCATTGGCAACTGTTCGGAAACCACCCCGAAAGGAAAGATCCAAGGATAAAAATTATCAGATAATGCTTAAACACACGCAAAAGCTTTGGAAGTATTAAAATATTGAATGCCAACCATCTTAGCTCACTAATTTTCAAATGCTTTAGAGCATTTTAAAACCTTTACATAATTTTATTATTAACCCTTTACACAATTGAATCTACGGTGGTTGGTGGTGCTAAATGCTCACCAGTTCTGGACCATAGTAATTCATATTTAATTTTATTAAAATGTTTTTTGCTTAGTGCTGAAAATCGGTGTGATCTCTGATGAACTTGAATTTTGGGAAGGTAGGTATTTAAATTAACGTCGCACTGGAACAACACAACGGGCTACTGGCGACGGTCCGGGATCAAACCAGAAGGTAAATATCCGAGGACAACACCACCTAATTTTGAACCAAGTTCAGATGATGAGGCAGCACATAAGCTGGTATCCCACTCTCCAAACTTCCACACCAAGCCAACGTGAGGACATTTCAGGCCACGACAGATTTAACATATCCCCCTTTGTGCACGACGGTCTTTGTTGAATTCGAACTCGAAATCCTCCTGTTGCTAGCTGCGACGTGCTGGAATCGTATTCGAAAAATAAGCCGTGACGTCACGTTCAGAACAGGAAACAAGTATTCAGGAAAATAGTAACAGGAAACAAAACTTTCTTACACAAAATAAGTCTAATTACTAAAGTAATATAACTAATCGGCTATTTGGATAAACCTATAACGGGTTACTATATTCCAAAATTATATCCAATTAGCGAGGGTAGCGTGTATTTTTGTTTTACCTTTCTTGTTCGTTTAAATTTCTGCTCTAAACCGAATATATGATATTTATAGTATATATTACACAATGTATTAGTCTTAAAAATATTTTTTAAATGCCTATGCTTGAAGCTAAAAATAGCTAGCAAATTTAAGCTAAGCTAAAAATCTGAAACACTCGAATTTAAAAAATGTGTTTCTGATGCAGTAAATATATTCATCTCCATAATTTTAAAATATTTTTATAAAGTATCTACTATGCTCTTGAACTTGTAAGCTTGCTCAAATATGCTTTAAAGAATAAAAAAGACAGCATGTCGATTGCAGTATCCATCACAGAACTTCTGTAGACTCGCTCAGAAAAATCCCTTCCACTTTGTATTACAACGTTTTTCGTTATCTATTACGTCTAGCTTACGCTACTATTTGTTTGAATTAATTCACAAGGTCATTTCATCTCAATGTCATGCATGCATGATGATATTTTCACCAGAGGCGCATCGTTCACTTCAGATTGCAGAAGATAAGCCCATTTCATAACATGGGTGGAATGAAATTATTTACGTTATTATTTCAGAGTTAATTACTTACATTCATCACTTTCGAATGCATCTGCTACAGTAGCAGCAGCTGTCAACACTGATCTGATATAGCTGTTCACAATCTCTCACTTGACGCAGCAGTGAAAAAATGTTTCATGCGAGCTCTTTATTTGTTGACTTTTTAACAAAATCTGTATTTTCCTTTTGATTACGGAATATGGTGTATTCCATGCCATTTGAGGGAACATTGCCTAAAGTTTAGAATGGAGCATCGCAAGACATTGTTTTTCAAGTAGATGATTGTTTCGTTCCAATGAAATGAAACAATTTAAGTCATTGTTTCAACTATTTGCTATTATCTGTAACCCCAATGAGGTTTAATTTTTCTATTCTGAATGAATTACGCCGTCGCTCCTTTTTGCGAACGCCAAGGGACCATGCAAATATCGTAAAAAAGATAAGTTCCTTAAAAGGTATTAAAAATTTTTCCGTCTTTTATCGGAATGAAGAAAGTTCGTAAAATAAGAGTCCGTTAAAAAAGGCATCGACTGTGCTTACGTTATTGTAAAGAGAGTTTCGGACTTAATTTTTATCTCGTCTATTGTTGCTGCAAACTCATATATCCAGTTCGAAAATTCAAAGGACAGTAGCATTACGTTGTGGTATTTTGTTGCAAAGGCATGGTATTAACAAAACAATATGGAATCTAAATTTTTATACGGTGTCCTCGAAAACGTTGCCAGTAACCCCGTTTTTCTAACATAAAATCTTTCTATGAATCTAGAATAATTTGGTTTGGTTGGGTTTTATGGCACAAGGGCCATATTTGGCCATGCTGAGCCAGACACAAAACATACAATATCAAGTAATACAGACACATAATGAAAGTTTTACAGACACAAAAGAGAGAAATACACCCAGGGAGAAATGCACCTGACAGGAATTGAACCTGCGCCTCATACAACTCGAAGCTATTGCAGTGGGCATACCCGCTGAGCTATGACGGCCCCGAATTTAGAATAAAATTCAAATTTGTTTCAGTCTAGGGTGTGTTAATTAAAGTGGTAGACTGGTATTTCGACCTGTTGATCTTATTGACCAACCTTCTTGACACTTTTTATGATTATGAATTCCCTTGAAAGAAGGGCATTTCTGCGGTCCTTATAAGGGAAATCAGTTAACCGGGTGAAAAAATTTGTTCCAAATTCAAAAATAATAAATAATCATCTAATTTCTTGAATCAGTGGGTAAAACATCAACAACTTACCCAAAGCCATCTGATTTCAAAAAGCCCCGGTACTATAGGAATCCGTAATACCATTGGTAGTTATCAGACAAGTCGCTACAAATTTAAAAGCTCATCATCAGCCGAAAACAACCTCTCATATCTATTATTTCCCAGAGAAAAATTGATTTTGGGAGCACAGAATACATTTTGTGGGGAATAAGTTGCATAAATTGCCAAATAATAAATTGCGAAGTCAGTTGAAATCTGAACAGAACCATAAAACTGAAATATTGCCCTCGGGAATTCAATGACTCAAAACGAAATAGATGGATTGTAGTTTCGAAAAATGATTGCCAAAGAACGGATAAAAAAAGGCAATTTTGAAAGTTGATTGAACTTAGAAGTGCGAAAGAATGAAAATCGACATTTCAGGATGATGGAAAGGAGATAAATTCTGAAAAGTAGAAGAAAATGTACATAATAAATATCAAATTTAGTTTTCTTCAAGTTCATTTTTTAAATGAAATACAAATAGCAAAACCGTATTTGATATAATCGACAAAAGAAACATGTTAACAGTTTAGAGTCAATAGTTTAAAATAGACTAAGCTTCTACATAAGTAAACTTTAATGTAATAAATTAAAATTCCAAACTTTAATAGCTTGAACTTTACTGTCAATGGCTCAGAAAAATAGTATTGAAGTCAAAAAATCTGTCCTAGTCCACTAATTCTGTTATTTTGTTGTTGTCCCTCTACGGTAATTTTTTACACGAGGGTTAACTAAACAGCTTCATTGAATATTAGCGTTAACTCTCCAAGTGGTTTCGACGAGATGTCTCATCCATCAAGATCTGAGCAATTTCGTTAATGACGAGACATCTTGTCATCAGAACATTGCCAATTTTTTTAGATCAAGATCTGGTCAATTTTCTTCTAATGACGTCATATCTCGTCCATCAAGATCTGGTCAGTTTTGCTAATGACAAGATGGCTCGTTGAGAAAACCACCAGGATTAAACAGTCGATAAATTGCAAAGAATGTTTGAAAGAGTTTCGTAAAACAGATTATGCTTAAAGCTCAATTTTAGCCGAGAAGCAGATTTACTTATGGTTTTTCAACAATAGTTTTACATGCATTTTTATTATTGTTCTTAGCTTCTTTTTTAATAAGATTATGAAATTCAAAATACCAATTTGGTCAATAGCTCTATGTTCGTATTTTGCTTATTAGACTGGTATCTACGAGTTAAGGTGGATACCAAACCACTACGAATATCCATACTGTGACAGATTCGAATTCAGAATCTGTTGAACTGGTTAGGCTCTGGCGAGTTGGACGAGTTATTTGTTAAATTAGTGGTAGGTTAAACTTCTCATCAATGCGTTCCCACAATTGGCATCTTTAACCCGGAAGTAATAGCAGTAAACCTGGAAGTAATAGCAGACATCCCTTTCGCCTGGCGAGCTCAACACATTTCATGAAATGGTCATCTGCCTTCTCAGAGCCGAACCTATACCAGGCCAGCTAAAAATATTACGAAGTGCGAATGCAGATTTTTCAAGTAATCGTCAACTCTTAGTGTCATTTTCTCTGACCTATTAGTTTGGAAATCACGATCTATTTTCCGAGTACGCAAAACGAATTGCGAAAGCGACCTATCGATCAGACTTACTAAACGAGGAGTCACATTGGATAGGAGATCGTTCATTGACAAATGAAAGCTTCGGAATCATGATCGACTATGATTCCGTAAAACGGTTTTTTCCTTTACAATAGTTTACTAGTAGTGAAAACACGATCCGTGGCAGTAATCTTAAGATCGCAAAGAAATCTGTGTACAATAGAAATGTATTGGATACTTTTAATTAAATAAATACCAGAAATACAAAGTATTTTACAGGCCAATAAATTAAAGATATGCAGCGGAGGGAAATTAAATTACGGTTTCAAACTGTAAGTAATTAAAATGAACTGAAGTCCAACGGTTTTTGTCAACGAAATTAACAATAATTTTTATATAGGTATTTTATTTTATTATTTAAAATATTAGGAAAGGATAATCTCTGAATTGTTAAACAATTAGCCTTAAGAAAAATTTTCTGTTTTGGAAATGTTTAGAAAATAGGGAAAATGCACGTAATATGGAAAACAGCAATATCTCAACAGGAAATTATCAAAATCTTACGGAATTTGCATAAACTACTTCTGTGTAGGTAGAAGGCAACTATATTGTTTTGAGCGTCAGCAGATGTAACACTTTTTAAAATAGAATTGATGTATATCGAGATGCTGAAAATATTTTAGAGGCTTTCGTAGAAAGTCAATTATTTTAAAGAAAATAAATTCACCCATATTTTTATTCCATAATGCAAAAAAGTACGTTTGTTACTGTTCAATGTAAGTTTTCTGTTAAATTTATTTTTTCTTATAACAGGTGACTTTTCTGTCGAAGCACATGTGCACGTAATATGAAGCACATCGTTATTGTGAGAATACTTTTTGAATATCCCGAATATTCTCCAATGTGTAGAATATTATTCAAAGTAAATTTAAAACAAGAAAGGTGTATCATCTCTAATTAATCACAAAGTATACATTTTTATATAAAACGTTAAGTTTTTGTGTTTATAGCAAATTCTTTGGGTGTGTTCCGTATTATATACTATTTTTTTCCAAATGGAGAAGAAATTTTGATTTTTTTTTATCTTTCGAGTACAATTTTAAATAATTGATTGCATTTAAAAAAAATTTCATTAACGAATCTTAGCTAATTTTGTAATTTAACGTTTCGTTCATAAGGAATAAATACTCTTTCTCAGCTAGTTGTTTTCAAACGTATTTCTGATAGGTTGGCTTAATTTCATGGTGTGCGGGCCATATTTGTCCAGGCTGCACCAAGCAATGTTAAGTAAATGGATATACTCATAAGAAAATAGATATACATCCAAGGAGAAGGGTCACCTACAACTTACAGGTTGTAGGCGCTGACAACGCAGTGGGCAAACCCTCTGAATCCTGTACTGGCCAAGAGCTCTCTCTCTCTCAATTTCCATAACTTTACACGCAAGTGGATTTCTGTAATTAACTTGAGTATTTCCCTCTTTGACAGTAAAAACTTTCCTTGTGTGAATGTTCATTTATTGGACAGAAAAAGCATTGCTAGGCGCAGCTTGTAAGTTCTAGATTCTAGATCCTCTGCAAGTTGTTTCCAAGAGCATTTCCGAAGTGGCAGCAATTGTGAAGGCAAAAATAGCACTTTCGTTATGAGTTCCAAAAATCAATTTGAATATTGCAATCCGTTTTTACTTCCAATAGAAGATACCAAAATGAATTAAATCAAGGACACATTTTCATCATCCATTTGGATACTGAAAAAACATACAATAACTACGGCATTTCTGCCGCAAACCAAACCACCATAGAGGTGGACAGATATTAATGCTGTATAAATTGATCACGAAACTATGATCTAAAAGTAAAATATTGTTTTTAAGAAAAATCAATTCTAACCAATCTCCAAAAGGGTAAAAACCAGTAATTCAACACTGGATTTTAATCGTTAGCGGTAATATACGTCTTAACCAGATGTATATCTTTTTATTATATGCATTACAGGAATCTATATGGGATGAAAATGATTGATTACATTCCCTATGAATTTAGCCTCTAAGAGATATGTAGTTTAGAAACAAATGGGTAGACGTACCAAGTTCATCACCATCCCAATTCTTATCACTGAACCAGCGAAGCAAAAATATTTGCCATGGACTCGATTATCTTCCCAGTGGGATCTACCAAACAGACAGGAAACCATTCAAACTACAGGAAACCCCCGATAAGCGCCTGAAATGGAAGAAACTCCAGATAGCACTAGAATAATGCTAGGTGTCTACAACAGTTTGTGGATAAACGCTTGCCTCAGAGATTGCATTCCGGAGAATATTTTCCATTGTGTAGTTGCTCGAATCGTTAGTACTCCAAGAGTGAACTAGTGAGCCAAAACAAATATTTAAGAAATAAATAAATCATGCATATTTTTCTACGATGTGTTTTAGTTACTTAAATTATAATTTTCTCTTAAAGTGTTTGTGCTTGTAATTTGAAATCCTACAATATCAAAAATGGTTGTGGTTTTATGGCGCAAGATTCAAAGACAGACAAGATGCGCCAAATGCAAGATAATGTGAACCTGTAAAAATAAATATATATAAAAGGTTAAAAGTCTAATCAACAATAAAAAGTATATTAAAAGTTATATATTTTTTGTAAGTGATATGATGTATTTTAAAAGATGTAATGGTATAAATGCAAGTAGGTCACCCTTGATAAAACAAATTATGAATGTTAAAAATATAACTGGAGAAATTTATGACAGGATGAGGTATCCCCATCTAAGTCGACTATTAAAACTCTATTATGAAATGTAGTTAAAATGTGCTTAGCTTTAGACAAGCTTATAAGTCTAGTATACAGTATTTTTGGGGAAAGCATTATTTTTACATTTGTTAAATGGGGTGAAATTTAATCCAATTTTCATCAAGAAAGCAAATAGTTTATTGAAATTAGTTTATTAATTTCTTGATATACACTGTTTCGAAAATATCTTTTTAACTAATGCCTTATACAGTTGATAATTGAACAAGACTCAATAATAGGTTACAATAATGTGTATTCTTACAAAAATAGTTTCTTGAACGTCCGTTTTGAGAATGAAGTCACACAAGCAATAGATTTACTTATTTGAGTTGGAAAATATTATAATTCGTTTGACGACTTTCTAAAGTGAGCTGAATATGCATAAAGCAACGATTGTGGCGTGGGTATTTATATTCCCTTGGATTTGGGGAATGTTTAGGTTGATTATCATCGGAAATGCAGCTTACATTCTACCGCTGACTGCTTATTTAATGATGGTAATGGCTTTCGATGGTGATGAGGGGAAAATGTTGGAAACCGTTAGAAAAGGAAATATTGAGGCAAAGGTGAAAGAAAGAAAAATGATAAAATGCACTGACATAGATTCAGTCAAGGTGTTTTAGAAACAAACTACGATGATGGACATGGAATCAGATCGCCAAAGATTTCGCACGAGAGGATGGAAATGGAAGCTCCGACCACAAAAGTACTTCCAATGGCAAATGATGGAAAATTTGATGAAGATTATTATGGAAATAAGGCATATGATCCAATGAAAGCAAATGAAAATGTTGAGACAATAGATGTATCTATTCAAGGTATGAGTGGAAACAGCGAATTAAAGTCTTCAGTGGCAGAAATAACCCAAGTGAATGTAATGATAAAGGAAAGAAAATGTAACGATTTCGCTTGTGGATATTCAATGAATACCTTTATGAAGTCAGATGACAGTTCAAAGATTGTGAACACCTCTAAAGAGGAAGGTACAGATGATAGTTTGTCTTGTGGAGATTCTCTAGATGTTTTTGTGGAACCATATGAGAGTGTCAAGATAGTGAACTCTTTCAAAGGACAAAAGATAGTTGATATTTTTTCAAGTGGAGATTCGCTAAATACTGATGTGAAGCCATATTCAGCCAAAAAAGAGCACACCTGTGCTTAAATGTAGCCAGGAAAAAAGACCAAGAAGCATTAAACTTGAACATGTGTGGATCGCTAAGAAAGCCATTCCTGATTTGACTTACTTCATGAACAACAGCTACTTTTACATTCTGCATCGTTTCAATTGGAGTTACATGAAGAAAAAGCTTCAATAAACCTAGTTTAAGATTCATTGACGAAGGAAGCGAAGATAAAGAGATACATTCTACGACAGCTAAAATCGTTTGCCATGATCTTGAAAATGATTCGTTGAACCTGTCCAATTTAGCTTCTCCATCAGGGAATGGAAAAGACACATCTTGAAAGGAAAGAAATTGTTCCAAAAAATCAAGCAAAAGCTGTTCAAAAAGAAAATCCTCAAATTTTTTCGACAATAGATTTTATTATCACTGAAAATTGACACTTTTAAGGATTGTTTATTTAGTGTTAATCAGAATTTCCAGCAGATTATGTTAAAACGACTTTCTAAATTGAAGTTTCAAATCCCGATATTACTTTCTCAATATCTTAATTTAAAGGAAATCATTTGTTCCGAAGAATCAAGCAAAAATGTTAAAAAAGAAAACACCCTCAGTTATTTTCTACCTTAGTCTTTCTTGTTATTGGATTAACTTTTTGATTGAATATTCACTTTGTGTTAATTGGAATTTTCAGATTATGTTAAATGACGTTCTAAATTGCAATGTTTCACATATCAATATTATTCCTCCTCCTTATATTTTAAACTTCAAAATCATTCCATAAAAAGCATACTTTATTTGTTCAAAGCTCTTGTGTTTCTATTTCATTTACTTATCTTATGCACTGACAAAAAATCATTTTTAAGTATCATCTCTCTCGTATATCATTCACCAAAGTAAATAATGTTTAAAACACGAGATCGCTATATATTATGCATCAGAGCTTCCACACAACTCTTACACTTTTAATTTGATTATATTTGACGTCAACTTAATTTGATCATACGTGTTTATACTACAAAGGATCCTTCCGTCACACAAAAAAAGTATTCCTTGAAACACTACACATTTATTTTAAGTATGCTGAATAAAATTTTCTATACAATTTGAAACTATGGAATACAGAAAAACTACATGTTTTACTGAAATTTAATTTTCCTTTACGGAATATTACGTCAGTTTCTTTAACGAATTAAATGAGCGTAAAAGTCAGCACCTCTTAAAGGTAGGTAGGTATTTTAATTAACGTCGCACTGGAGCAACACAATGGGCTATTGGCTACGATCCGGGATCAAACCCGAAGAAAAAGATGCGAGGACAACACCACGTAATTGTGAACCACTGTCAGATGACGAGGTCATACATGAGTTGACAACCCTCTCCAAACTTCCACACCACGCCAACGTGAGCAGTTCACTTGTCCTTTTTTACGATTATATAAAATTTAGATCCCATATTAACATAAAAGCTATTAACAAGTATAATAGTAGTCTAATAAGTAAAATAGACAAACCCAATTTAGCGTTTTAAACAATAATTACGCCATTCACGGCGATCCCGATAGCCAAGCTTTCTTTCGCTGATCTTAATTAACGTCGTGATTACGCAGTGGATAAATCCAAATCAGCAAATCAGAGCATGCTCGTGAGGTTATTTTACCTATCTATAGCAGTGGTTCTTAACCTTTGTGGTAACTTGGTAATTTCTCTTTGAAGTGAATGCGTCTTTAAAATTGGAATACTGGGGGCCATGCATGAAATGTCGAGCGTTACATAAAAGCGCTACAATTATTTGGTCATCAGAACTAGAAGAAACATCCAGAAGATACCTCGCGTCGTGCAGACAAAGGATGTCCGTACCTGACATGACTTTCGGTCCGAGTGATCAGGCACACTGACCGTGGGTAGGAGTCCTCAATATGTCGAAATTCTACGGTGTTGGGCGAACTTTGGGCCAGTGTAGCTTTGAATTGCGCGGAGTGAGGACTGCGTAAATTCGAAAGCTACCGAACTACGCTGTAATCACAGGCATTTAATCAATAAAACTATCCTTCAATATTAATATCAAACTGGACTTTAATCGTTCAAAATGTGAATTAAGTGTTGAAAATTGACAATAAACAGTCTTTCTAAATTCCTATGTATGCTTCATTCATTCTACAATCCAACATCAGGACCGAGTATTCACTTCGAAGATACGGCTAGTGTCCTCGACACAACCTATCAATTTTTAATTCGTGGATGCCGGGCTTCTATATTATATGGCCACTGATGTGTATTTGGTTTTTCCTTTCTTCTTTGATTATTTCATTTCTACACGAAGTTATTTCTAGAGTCATTTCCGCAACGACTGCTTCCTGCTCAGCTCTATCGGAAGCGAAAAAAGACCACTTTATTTAGTTACTCATTCACTTTAATGTCACAAGCCAGACCACAGGTCAAGACATTTGATTGTTTTATCAAATGGATAAACATTTTGCACATACCGTATAAAACTTACATTTTAGGGTTAATAACCAGCATCCTCCTTAACCCTTCTGGTTGTTTATCTCCGTGTCGAAAACTACCCTAGTGTTCAACATCTGGTGCAAAATTCTGTTCCGAACTCTCACCAGTTCTGGGCAAAGGACAATTTGTTTTTCCTACATGGATCGTCATCCTCCTTGCAGTAATAGGACATTTTTGTCTCTACGAGATATTCTCGTCATTTGCAAAACTGGCCGGATCTTGGACGAGATATTTCGTCGAACTTGGAGGAAACACTTGGAGGTTTAAAATAGATGGTTGGTTTGTTTGAGTTTTATGGTAGTTGATTAGTTGGTAGTTAAATTAACTTTGCACTGGAGCAACACAACTTGAGTTTTATGGCACAAGATTCAAAGATAAAAACTGCGCCAAACAAAGAATAAAATCAATAAAATAGATTTAAGTCATCAGAATATCAACCAAACATCAACTTTAAATGAGAAGCTGCAAAGAATAAAATCAAAGGAGTTACCTAAAATTAAAATATGAAGACTAAAAGTTTATTCTCAAGAAAATGGTACAAACTTATGGAATAAGAACAAAGATGGGGCATCCCCATCTTTGTTGATAAAACTTAGGGAAATACAATTTAAAAGGTGATGAATTATAAACGTTGAAAAAATCCTGAATGCTGAAGGAAATTGAAAAGTGATGGTTGAGGGGTGACTCAACAAATCCGATAAAAATTGTGATGAATTATTAAAGTATCGACGGGGTAAAGATGTTTAAAATGTGACCAAGTTATTATATAGCGTATCCTTGTTAAATTTGAATTGGATAGTCTAAAAATATCTTAACAGTCATTCGTTAATATTTAAAATATTGGTTAAAGTTATCTAAAATGAAGTAACAAAAGGTTTTCTATTACATGGTTTGGTTGGTTTTGAATGGCAGAAGGGTTACATTTGAATTTAATATCACTATAAAAGAATTTAAAAGTCAAATTTATCAAAAGCAGCTTAAAAATCATGTTGGCGTGATATGAAAACAATGACGAAATTTTAATTTGATCAACAGTATAAAAATAGGAAGCGAGATTAAAATATATTGATAAAACTACACGGAAGAGCTCAAAATTCCTTAGCAGCAGAAATCTGATTACAGAAGTTAATGGGAAATATGGAAGATAGAACATCAGAGCTGAAAAGAAATTGCGAGCGAACGCGATTCAAACATCAAGAAATTACGAATAGCTTTTGAACAAATGAATGAGATACTAATGAAGTGGATGTTCAGGAGATACTTGCAGTCACATGGCAGTTTTTGAAAAACTTCACTGAAAACAATTAACACTAGAAGAAACAAGAAACTGATTTATATTTTTGATTAATTTGATTCCATTTGAAGGTACGAACTGCATATCAATCAATGTTAATATTCATTATATTCACATGTGCTTAATGACGCTCCCATAAATAGATATAAGCAATTAAGAAACCTCAAAGCAGATTATATGCTTTAGTCTTCTAGTATTGCAAGAAAACAGGATGCACAATTTCCTGTAAAGAGCCTTAAGTATTGGGTTGATGCAAAACTTCGTCCCGTTTTTGGCGCTAGATGGCATTGTATCGCAAACCCGAAGTGTTTTCTACTTCACACGTGTAAAGTTTTTATGTTGTTTGAAAGAGGGAATTTCAACGAGTACGTGGGGGAGAATTGTGTTATTTGGTGCTTTTTAAATTTTGTTAAGAATATTTTGAAAGTTCGGGAAGCAATTAAATAGTTTCTCTAAAGTTTCCACTCATACAGAAGGGCAGAACTAAATCACTTGAAACTTCGCATCCTAGGTTAAATTTTGATAGATTCGAAAATTGGTGTTGGGTGCTTTCTTCGGAAATTAGGAATTTTATGTGAAGTTGGATATGGAGACAAACACTTATTCAAATGTTATGCATATGAATTTATAAGTTATTCCCTTTTAAATGGTCCCTTTCAATTTCTTCTTTTTGCTACGCTCAAATAAAAGAAGCATCTCTTAATATTTCCCTGGTGAAAACACATTAAGGGAATAGTGGACTTATCCGATTGTTGCAAACTTTGCACTTTTCCTAGTTTTGTAAAAAAAATATTAAACCATTAGGAAATTGTTACAAAAACGCGGTCAAAAATATTGATAAATTAGCAAAACTTGATAAGTCCCATATTCATTAATTTTCCACGTATTGTCAAAATTTTAATTCACATAATAGTTTGGTTTGTATAGATATAAATCAAATTACTTACATCGCTCAATTGAGCGACACACTTACCAATAAAATTTGTACTATAACACTTAACCTTTTTCAAAAGTAAAATTAAGCAACATTTTAAACCAAAATTTCAAACTTCGGATGAATACTGAATTTCTTATTTGCACAATTAGATATATATAGATTTTAAGGATTATCTCAAGAAATTTAAAGTAAATCATTTAAAACCAGATGTGCACGTAACATTTTGAAATCAGAATATAAAAAATGAGAATTTTTAAGAGTTAGTATACTTATCTACTATATCCTTGATGTTGTGTATGTAACTCCGTTAAAAATTACCGTAATTTAAAAATTGTTTTTTGCCATCCACCGAATTTGATATCAATCTTTAACTTTAAAGTAAAAAAATCGATTGATTTTGGTCATTTTGAAAAAGTCTACTGTCCCTTTAAGCTGGACACTAATATGAGCTGAATTTTTTCCAACTGCAGTCTAATAAACTACTTTTCAATAATGAAATCGAAACAAGGGACTCACTATTTTAAGATTCATTGAGAATTTATACGCATTATAATGACAAATACCTTTGGTTTGAATACAGCGTAGCACGCTGTTATGTGGAAATTTTGAGTCTTATCAACTTTTACTTTAACAGTTATCCACGAATTTCAATCATCCTCGTTATTTCTGTTACCCTTTAAGATAAATAGTCCACTATTATACTTGTTATTTTTTTATTTAAATAAATTATTTTTCAATTTGTAATTCAAGTAGCTACATTTCCTTGATGTTTTTGTCGTGCAGATTTGTTTTACAATTTTAATCAGCACAAAAGATCAAAGTTATTTTTCTGATAATAATCTCAGAATAAGAAGTAGCGGGATATTTGTCACCAACTTGCAAGAAAGATCCCCATTTATTCGATACCTAAAGGAAGCAAAAGCAAGTGTTCCGTAAGGTGTTTATTACGACATAAATGTTACGTGACCAAAATAATTTGGAAACCGCTGTTCTAAGCCTCTTTTTATATCCTTACTTCCGTCCGTATACTGGAAATGGTGAGTGTACTAGAGCAACAAATATCAGTTCGTCCTGGAATAAATCCCATCTCAGAGTCTGAATCGCAGACTGATAACAAGACAGCTAGCAGTTACCGAATTCGCTGCGACCATTTCCTATGTCCTTTCTAAGTGACGTATGACGTGAAGAGACTAGTGTCTGTCATATTATTGGCAAATCTGATGTGATAGTTTTTGTTTGGTTATTACCAGTGGTCGATAGCTTGAAGTGAAAGCGAATTTGATTTTGTGGGGAAATCATTTGTAAAGAATGCATGAGAGCAATTGAAATTTTGCAATTTAAAACGGTACAAGAACTGAGCACATCTAATTCAAAAGTAATATCAAATGTTTAAAAATATGTTAAAGGAATATTTTTCGACACATCGATAAAGGAAATAAATTAGTATCGGTTGATTGATTAATTTATTTTATGTTTTATGGCACAAGGGCCATATTTGGTCAAGCTGCGCCAAACATAAGACAGACAGTGTCAAGTAAATGGACATGCAAAAAACTTTACTGACACAGAAGATATACACACCCAGGGAGAAATCAAACCTGACTCTCCTACAACTTGCAGGTGGTTAGCCAGAGGGCAAACCCACTGATACACGGTGACCCCAAGATCACAGTTGAAGGATTCATATTTGAAGAACGCTTGAGATAGCTGGAAAAAACTATCATCCTCAACCCCTTGCCTTGAAATTAAATCTAGCTTATCAAGTTTTTCATGGCCAAACAAAGCACAATGACGAGCTTCACTCTTCTTGCCTTCCATTAATACATACCGATCTTGCATCTTTTATAGGACCGAATATATAAACCATAAAAAGTGTGAAATATGTTTTTCTTTGTAACAACGCACATACATTAGCTACAAATTACGATATTTTACGAAAGATTCTTTGATTAGCCTTTGAAGTCTAGTGACCTCTTCCAGAAAATATAATTCAAATGCGATATTCCTTCAAACATAGTATACATATATAAATTCGAATATATTTGCTGAATTTTGTTGCTCTAAATCCAAATGCAGGTAAACTTATGAAAATAAAATTTAAGTATACTCGGACGAGATTTAAAATATTTTACTGTTATTGTATACATTAATTTCAAGTCCTTTGCTTGTTTACACCGGAAAACCATAAATGTTCTGTTATATCTATGCCGCTAGCTCAGGTATTAACTTCTAATTGTAAGAGTAACTTTATTATGGTTTAATCTCAACGGTTGTTTTATGGCGCAAGGTCAATTAGCGGACAAGCTGCGCGAACAAGTTTAAATTTACCCAGTAAAAACAGTTAAACTAAACAAACAGCTAAAGTAATAAACAGTAGTCTGTAAATAAAGGAATGAAATGTTTTCAACAAAAAATGGCTGGCTATTGTTTAAATCCTTAAATTAGGTGAGAAACTATAGAGGTTTAAGAGATGACAGGGATAAAAAGTGTGTAATTTAAGAATTAGTTCAAGCAAAACATTAAAATGGTTTGAAAGGTATTCAATAAGATGCGATTGGATTTATGTATATAATCTCAACGAAATTGATTTATAACTACATATAATTGATACAAAACTTCTTGAATATATTAACGTGTGAGACCTTGTCCAAAGCGTCCGAGTTGATAAATATCGTTTTTATAAGATTAACATTAAAACTAGGGAAGTTCGTTTATATCGACGGCGGCTTTTAGATTATTGACAAGGCATGATTGCTTCACCAAGCACTTACATTTTTCGGGCATCAACGATAGCCCGAAAAATGTCCTGTGTGGAGGATGGTTGAAATGTAGTGACCACATTTTAGAATGTTCGACATCAGGAGAAGGCGTCCATACTCTATCGGAAGTCTAGAGAACTTTTGAAGCAGCTGGATTCTTGTTGATTTTTATGTTCTATGCTCTACCTTCGTGTGTCACTATGTGCATGTGTTTCTATAAGTGCCTTTGCGATAAAATGAATTAAATAAAACAATTAAATAAGTTATCTTAACCCTCCATGTGATTTCGACGAGATATTTCGTCCATCAAGAGATGACCAATTTTGCTACTGATGAGATCTCTCGTCATCAAGACATTGACGATTTTTTTTTATTGATGACGAGATCAAGGTGTGTCAGTTTTCTTTTAATGACGAGAACTTCGTCGAAACAACCACAAGGAGGGTTAATATAGCTCATGAAGCATGATGTCGAGGGGGAAATCGGCGATAAATTTAATCACAATTTCAATAAACTGAAAGTTGAGTTGAGACAGTAACAAGGTTGAGTTTGGTTTATTGACTTTTATGGCGTAAGAGCAATATTTGGTCACGCTGTGCCAAACGCAAGACAGACAACGTTAAGTTATGGACATACGCACACAAGGAAAGTTTTACTGACACAGAAGACAGAAGTACACCTAGGGAAGAATCGAACCCGCGTCGCTTACAACTCGCAAGTTTCTAGAGCAGTAGGCATACCCACTGAACCACTGCGGCCCCTAAAAAGGTTGAGTTATAAATGTGTGTTATAGGAAGACGACCGAGGCTTTCCAGCCTTATTTAAGTACGATGAATTAATGCTTTTTGCTGACACCGAAAATACGTAGTTTTTACTCAAGACACTTGGGAATAATTTGAGTCTAACATTCCGTATATTTAAAGGTTACTTTAATAAGCTTATAAAGATGAAGTTAAAAATATTTGCCGTTAACCAAATCACCTGGTAATGATTGCCTTTAATTAGTAAGTTTGAATGTTTATATGTTGGACTAAGTGTTAAGAAAATCGACTCATTTTAAAATCACTCACTAAATCTGGGTATCTTTAATTTCACAGGATTACTCAGGTACTCAAATACAAGTTGCTTAATTGGAGAGATATTTAGTAGTAAATTTATTAGAACAGAAAAAAAGAATAAACTACGCCGCGGTCACACAAAGGTTGAGAAAATCTACCAGATCTAGGGAAGCGCGACTTCAAGACCTTTAAACATTCGCTTCGTAGGAAGAACCCGATTAGTCAAGAGTCATTGCGGCGATTCTGAATAACTCGCGTCGTAAATATGATGATGCGGCTTATATGGGGCAGGAGGAATTGCCCCGATAAATAGTGCATTTCCCTAGTTGGAAGATGGAATCTACTATATTTCCCCAATTCTGAGAGCGGGCTCTTGATGGCAAGTCAGTTTCAATACCAACTCCATGATTGAAACGAGGACATTTGAGTAGCATCCCGTTTCGTTAAGAGCGAAATATTGATAACAGATCTGTGAAATGCTTTTTTCGTTGAAAGTGACCAATGTCTTTTAAATTTAATATTGTACCGAATGCTGTATGATGGTCATTCATCCGAATGTAGTCAAATGGAATATAAGCCTCTTGCATTGTATTGCCATGTTAAAAAACTGTATTCACCCATTAAGTCATCATTTTTTACTATGCTATCAGCATATTTTTAGTTAGTTCAAACTCTTCTATTTTTTTAAATTGAAATAATCTAACTTACAGAAAATATTAACATTATCGATATATTTCTTCAGTATGGATGTACAACCCCATGTCCTCTGTTTTGCGACGCATGTGTTGCGTTGCGCGATTTTTTTTGCACTGTTTGTTAATGATAAACGCCAATTAGTTTTACAAAGATATATTTTGGATTTGATACTTAACACATTACAATTTTAGGCATAGAATTTTTGGATAGATGTTTTCGAAGGATGTGTCTAAATGCCTTGGGCTCAGCAGTTAAAGGATAGTTGAAAAGCCAAGGAATACCCAGAAATTAAATCTGGGTGGTTGTCTCAACGAGGTATTTCGTATTTAACAAAACCATTAGCAGATCTTGATGGATGAGATATCTCGTCATTAGAAGAAACCTGACCAGATCTTAATCTCATTATCATCAAAAAATCGGCAATATCTTGATGACGGGATATCTCGTCACAGCAACATTGTTCAGATCTTGATGGACGATATATCTCGTCCAAACCATTTGAAGGATTAAGAGTCAAAGCGCTAGCATGTCTTAAGGATCAGCATTAATTTTGTGTTATAAAAAAAGCAGGCAGAAAGTTTATTTCTTTCATCTAGAATCTCCTCTTCAATATTCGCTGCAGCCACATGCTGAAACATTTATTAGCCTAGTAATTTATTTATTTTGCCGTGTGTCAGCGTTCATTTAAAGAACACGTCTGTGCTGTGCTTTCCTTTCTCCTGGACACTACGAAAAGGAATCATTAAAATCCGAAACCTTATCTCTGATTGATTGCCCCTCCGCTCATTAAGCGAAAGGAATAATTAAGAACTCTTTCTTTGCTTCTCTTTTGGATATTGCTCCCACTTCAATGAGATTCGAAAATAATGGGTAGTGTACAAGGTGATGGAGGAAAATATCAATCATTGACCTGAACTTAAGTGATGAAAGGATTCGATTCAAACGAGCCGTTTATCGTCCTATAAATCTTTCTTAGGGCGATTACCATTCAGTGAATAGCAAAGGAGGTATACGTTCCAACTTAATAATAAAATTCATCCTTAAAAAGTTAGTTTTAGATTTTCTCGAGGCGATATTATAATAAAAAGTAATAAATTAAAATTGGAGCAAAAATCTCTAGATAGAAATAAATAATGGATGCTAAAGTCTTGAACAAAATACTACAACGAAATCATCAGTGGTGTAACGTCCATGTAGATCCAGAAGTCTGGCATCTCCTAATAAAAAGATTAAAATCTACTAACCCTCCTAGTGGATTCGACAAGACAATGTCCATGAAAAATCTGACCAATTTTGCTACTAATGACAGAAATCTCGGTAACAAGATCTGCCCACTTTTACTAATGACGAGATATCTTGTCATCGAGATATTGCCGATTCTTTTATATGATCTGTTCAGTTTTCTTCTAATAACGAGATATCTCGTCCATCAAGATCTGGTCAGTTTTGCCTCATCAGCCGCCAGGAGGGTTAAGACTATCGATAAAACCTGAAGCAAAAACGAATATTTAATCTGAAATCTGAGTGTGAAGTCTGTTTTGATATGTAAAGTATTTCCACCGCAAGAGAAGGACAACCAGGAAATGGAGACATTCAATCATTTCAGCTTCTGACGTTTTTTTTTAATTATGATTGGTCAATAAAGTTTGTCGTGCGAAATGGGTACCTGCAGCACCGACACTCCGCTTTCCCATGCCTCCGATGTATGCTAGCATCCAGTCGATGTACACTGCTGGCCACCGTAAATGCAACACCCTGAAGGAAGCATGCAAATAATATGAAATTTACAACATGCATTAGCGGAGGTGAGATATGCAAATGATTAGAATTTCAGCGCAGACGCACATCACGCGCGCCTGTGGCGCCACTTCAAAGCGCCTTTTAAGGCTTGGAGATTTCGACGATTTCAAGTATGGCAATTGTGTTTTTCTTGTGGTTTTTTCAAAAAAACGATCAATTATGCATCGTAGAAAACAGCGATCATCTTTTGATCAAGTATCCGAGTTCGACAGAGGAAGGATAGTGGCCTACCGAGATTGTGGATTATCTTTCAGGGAAATCGGTAGTCGTGTTGGACGAAACCAAACAACTGTAATGCGGATATGTGATCGTTGGATGCAGGAGGGTACGACGGACCGACGTGTTCGATCGCATCCACCTCAGTGCACCACTTCACGTGATGACAGGCATATTGTGCGTATGGCAGTGACGGATCGCTCAGCCACATCACGAACCATAGCACAGCACATTCAGTCTGTACCGCATCATCCGGTGTCTGCGCGTACCATTCGACGCCGTTTACAGCAGAGTGGTCTGTCCGCAAGACGTCCATTGCTTCGTCTACCCTTGACGCAGAACCACAGACGTTTCCGCCGCCAATGGTGCGATGAAAGGATGTGGACGGCAGAATGGAATGAAATTGTCTTTACTGACGAGTCACGCTTCTGTCTGCAACACCACGATGGTCGGATTCGAGTCTGGAGACACCGTGGAGAGAGGATGCTGAACAGCTGCATTATGCACCGCCACACTGGTCCTGCACCGGGTATTATGGTATGGGGCGGTATTGGATATCACTCTCGCACTCCTCTAGTACGCATTGCCGGTACTTTAAACAGCCAGCACTACATCTCCGAGGTGTTGGAGCCAGTTGTCCTTCCTTACCTTCAGGGCTTGCCCACTGCCATATTTCAACAGGATAATGCGCGACCACACGTGGCACGCATTGTCCAAGGGTTCTTCGTCAATCGCCAGATTGAATTGCTTCCCTGGCCAGCTCGCTCTCCGGATCTTTCGCCGATAGAAAACATGTGGTCCATGGTTGCTCAACGATTGACCCAGAATACATCCCCAGCTGCCACACCAGATCAACTTTGGCAACGTGTGGAAGCTGCTTGGTCTGCTGTACCCCAAGAACACATCCAAAGTCTCTTTGAATCAATGCCGAGGCGTGTGGCAGCGGTGATCTCCAACAATGGCGGCTACTCTGGTTACTGATTTTGGCAGGAACCACACTTCACAGAAGTCTATAAATTTAATCATTTGATACTTGGTCAACATGTTATCTACAAAATAAATTTTGTTGTGATATCTCTTGTCTTTCTTGGTGTTGCAATTTGGGTGGCCAGCAGTGTAATATATGCAGTTGGCCCATGCGCAAGGTCTATCATCCTCCCGTCTTTTTAAGAAACTGCCATCAAGCTCTAAGCCTGGTCGCACACCGGAGCAACATGTGACAAAACATGCGCATGGGTACTCCGTTTCTGTACAGAAAACATGCCAAT
The DNA here is from genome assembly GCA_933210815.1 of Meta bourneti. Classification (NCBI taxonomy): domain Eukaryota; kingdom Metazoa; phylum Arthropoda; class Arachnida; order Araneae; family Tetragnathidae; genus Meta; species Meta bourneti. Next base: position 68,058,084 of record OW119928.1, read on the forward strand.
TCACATGCGGGTGCATACCCGAAAAATACAGAAAGCGTCTGTAAGGTTCTTCGGCCAGACGTTCAGGAATGTTGGCCGGAAGGAACCATTTGATCCCCTAGACGGGTGTGTCCTTTGGCGGTCATCCGGGTTCTGTGAAGGAAAAGAAAATAGCAGGGAGAAAAGGAACTCGAGGGTTGGACGCCGACAAGATTGGTTGGTTGAGTTGGTTTTTTTATGGTGCAAGGGCCATATTTGGACGCCGACAAGGAAGGCCGCAATGTGGGTCCTTTTATGTCATGTACCTACACTTGGAACGCTTGATTAGTTTTAAGTATAAAATATGTAAATAGAATATGCGATATTCGAAATGGTTGGTTGTTTGGGGGTTTTATGGCGCAAGGGCCATATATTGCCAAGCTGCGCCAAATACAAGACAACGCCAAGTGAAAAATATTGCGAACGGAAAGAGAGGGATTGGGGAACATAGTGGGATGAAAGCAAAAAAAGATCTCTTGGGTATCCCGAGAGTGCGACTCCCGTATTTACTAAAGACAGTAAACCCCACGGGAAAAGAGAAGATCACTAGAGTACCTCGGGTCCGTGAAGCCAGTACACACCTAAAGGAGATGTGCCCCTGAGGGCAATACTCGGAATGATGAAAAAATGTTTTAAGCGTACACCTAAGAAGCGTCATCTTTAGTGGTAGTACAGAGAAAGGAAATAACCCTCGTGGCGTCTATTAGATCTGTTGCATGATACACATTCGGGAATCTCAATGAAAGTTTGTTGCACGTAGTCATATATGGTACTAGTTTCAGTTAGATAAACAACTTGAAGATCTTGTGCAAAATTGCTGAGCCTGCCGACAGAATAGTATAACGCCACCGGAAACACAGCTCTAACCTTGGATTAGGTCTAAATATCCATGATAGTATATACTGACTGCTCAAAAGAATTATTGCACGTGAATACATTAGTATTTCCCTTTTTAAATTTAGAGTTTATAATCCTAAACCAACTGGTTTCTTTCTGAAGCGTGGGGATTTTGAGGAACTGTGGTTATCTGCGAGTTAGATGATGGATCTTGTTGCCAATTTTCCAGTCTAGTATCGCAGGACTGATGTTGGACTGATGTGCGGCATGCGTAAGACAGCATTTGCATCATCCAGAGTTCATTCATCCATTTTTATCAATCTGATAAAAAAGCAATGAAGTGTCTTGACACGTGGTCTAGCTTGAGCCATTAAGGTGAATGATTGGTTCGTTTTGGGTTTTATGGCGCAAGGGCTATATTTGGCCAAGCAGCGGCAGACAAAGGCAAATACACATGAAAGGAGAGAGGGTACGGTAGAAAACACTGAGAACTAGTTTATTATAATAAATATATTGCTTGTGCTGTTCTACTACTGGTTTTGAGAACCTATTTTGTTTCCTTTCTAATAACCTCAATTAGTTTTTAGTAAGTTTTTCACTTTCATAAAACAAAATGTCAATGGGCAACACTCCCAATTTTTTTATGGTTGGGCCTGCTTCAGCTGTGCATTACAAAAATGCACGGCTATAATGAGGCTCCGACTAAAATTGTAATCGACCTAAGGTTAGTCGCTTTTTGCTCATTAATTCATTATCCAAAGAATAAATTCGCTAACCCTTCATTTCTTGAATGAATTTCTAATAAATGTCTGCAATAGGAACTCAACTTAGACTACACTTTACATTCTGAACTTGGCTGTTTTGGAGTTTTATGGCTCAAGGGCCATATTTGGCCAAGCTGCGCCAAACACAAGATGTCAAGTAAAAAGTGAATGGAATAAAAAGGGAATGAAAGCAGAAAAAGATCGCTCGGATGTTCCTCCAGCGTGACTCCCGTGTTTACCAAAGATAGTAAACCCCATGGGGAAAGAACAGATCACTAGGGTACCTCGGGTTCGTGAAGCCCGTACACACTTAAAGATGTACCCTGGAAGACTAAGTGAATGAGTAACTAAACAAAGCGGACTTCCTTCGCTTCCGATAGAGCTGAGCAGGAAGTAGTCGTTGCGGAAATGACACTAAAAATAGCTTTGTGTAGTACTGAAACGATCAAAGTAGAAAATGAATAACCAAATACATCAATGACGTAGCGTCCAATAAAGGCACAGAAGCCCGGTATGCCTGGATTAAAAAAAAATTATAATTATGAAACAGGGAATGTACACATTCGATTATTTCAGCTCAGGATGTTTCGTTACTATGATTGGTTAATGGTGTTCGTCGTGCGCAATGGGTGTACCTTCAGATCAGTCTCTTCTCCCTTTCCCATGGCCCCGATCGAGGCTAGTATACAGTTGAGATATGGTGGCGCAGTTGGTTCTTGCGCTTGGTTTATAATTTACCAAGTGGTTTCCACGATATACATATATCAAGATCTGAGCAATTTTCCTAATGACTGATATCTTGCCAAGATATTTCCGATTTTTTTTATGACGAGATCGAGATCTAATCAGTTTTCTTCTAACAATCGTGATCGTGTTTTCACCTAATGGTGAGATATCTCGTCCAACAAGATTTGGTCAGTTTTGCCAATGACGAAATACCTCGTCGTCAAGACAACCACTAGGAGGGTTAAACTTTAAGACATTCGATTGGTTTCTCCACGCAGTAGCTAGGGGCTAAAAACGTAAAATACTACGTACGTTATGGAATCTGTATAAATGGTAATACAAATTGAATAGGAAAGTTTGAAATTAAATTGGTTAACTGTTTTCGTGCTAAAGTAATTATGAAGTTTTGAATTAATTGCATACTTTATGATTGGTACTTGTAGTTACTTTATTGAAGCTACTTAGGATTGACGGTTAAAATAAATACAGAATTTTATTACAACAAATGAAAATAATAATTAATTTAAATAATTAATGATTTGTAACATAGATGAATTTTTTTACTATATTTTAAACAGTATTATTTTATTTAATGTATCATAATTTTATTTATTATTAGCAGAATTTCCCGACTTTACTCTCGTTGAACTGGTTAACTTTAGATTGAAAAGTGACGAAGAATAACCGTTGCTCCAGGTCAGGCGAAAGTTGGTTGTTTTTAGGTTTTATGGCGCAAGGGCCATATTTGGCGAAGCTTCGCCTAACACAACACAAAGTCAAGTAAAAAAAGTGAAAGAGGAAAAAAAGAGAGATCGGGGAAAACAAGTAGTGGGACGAAAGCGGAGATTGCTTGGGTACCCCGGGAGCGCGACCCCGTGTTCACTAAAGACAGTAAGCCCCATGGGAAAAGAAAATATCACTAGAGTACCTCGGATCCATGAAGCCTACATACCTAAAGGAGATATACCTCCCGAGGGCCGGCAGGCAGAAAATCATCGATGAAAACACGTGTTTCCAATACTGGATTTCAGTGAAAACCCGACCTTGAACAAATATGCGTCTACGAACAATATCTCCAGGGGGCGTGTGACGAAAACCTGTTTCCTGATCCCAGATGCCCCGGTTCTCAAATCAATTATTCACGTATATATGGGCTGAAGAGATGAATGATTTTACGATATCCGTAAGGCCAAGGCGAATGTGATCATTTTCTTAAATTCAATTATTTTCTAGTATACTATTTTCTGTCATCGGGGTTTCGTTTTTGTACGAGTTTTAAAACTTTTGTTTCAACCTTTGTGGTTGGTTGGCTGTTTGTTTTTGGAGTTTTATGGTCAGATTCTGAGGACCCTATTTGTGGTTAAGCTGCTCCAAACACAAGACAAAGTCAGGTAAAATATGTGAAAGAGAAAAAGAGGCATTGAGAACAGACTAGAGGGGTGAAAGCAGAAAAATATCGCTTGGGTATCCCGGGAACGCGACCCTCGTGTTTACTAGACATTAAACCCCATGGGTAAAGAAAATATCACTAGAGTACATCGGATCCGTGAAGCCCGTATACACCTAAAGGTTAGTTTGGAGTTTTTTGGCACAAGGGCCATATTTGGCCAAGCTGCGCCAAACACAAAACAACGCAGGAGGGCATAAGGCCCCGTTCACATGGACTTTTTGCAACGCGCGTTAGATAAGAATTTTCGAGCGTTACCATGTGAACAGCATTTGGGCGCTTTTCAAGGTCAGTTTCCGTTATGCATTAAATTGTTTTTTTATTCCCTTAATCCAAGTTTCTATCTTTTGAATGGTTAAAGATAGAGTCAAAATTTCAACGGATTTCGAATCAGCGTAAAATTTTACGTTAGATCGATACCAAAATCATGCTTTTCTTTGAAAAAATTATTTTTTTGTCAATAGTCGCAACTAATCTTTTTTCAGATATTCCTTTTATACTAAGCGTAAGCGTAAGCGGAAGTATTGCCTTGTTTTTAAAGGGAATGTCACTTTAATAAGATATTTTGTTGCGCCTTATCAACTGTTTTAATTTTACAGCCATTAAAAGTAGGATGAAAATCTTTCCCAACCTAAAATTGATTTCTCTCTGTATTCACAAGACTGTATTTGGTTAACTTAGAAATGTATAATGAGCAATAAAATGCCTAAAATAATCTAAAAAATATTCAAAATGACGTAAAAATTTGATATTCTTTCGATTTGTAAAACATCCGTTCCCTGATTGCCTGTGAATAAAGTGTTTTTGAACTTCAACCTTTATACATAAATAAATGCAATATAATCGACTTGCTGACCAGAAGTGACAACCTAAACAGATAAATCTTTCGTAACGTATAGTATACGATTCCAATGCCATCAACCTCGGTTGTAAATTTTTGAACGTTAGCTTTTCGTACGTTTTTCAAAAATTTTCGAATGACGGGATATTTTGTACCTAGGAACCGGTAAGAGCCAGCGGATCACAGAGAAGCAGTGCTTTATGTAGTTAAAATTGTGGCATTATTAAACATTTTCATTAACTCTAAAATCTTAAAGTATTCGTTTTTTACTGTCAATACTAGAGGAAGAAACCCTATAACCTTCACTCTCAACTGTCGATGATTCACCCACCAATAAAAATAGTAGGATTTTTTTGTGTTAAGGGGTGAACACGGATTTTTTGGGCTCAAGAAGCTAGCAGATGAGTCATTTGTAATGCGTTTTATCGTAAAAGCGAAACTGCGTAAGAAAAATTGGAATATTTCTGTAAAACTTTGATTAAAAACGAAACTGGAAAATGACCAAACAATTTCCTTAAAATTTTAAAATTGACAGTGTAAAGTAAAAATATATCCCCCAAAAACGTTATTTCTAGAACCAGGAAATTGGAAACGGAATTTCTGTTTATATGGCATTGTCTACGAAGTACTATCAAAAGATGACACGCAAACAAAATCCGGCACTGGTGATAACCTTTCTTTATTCTATTTTTGCAGGTTTTATCGTGTTTCTTACGATCTATAGCTAATTTTTATTTAATTTTCCTTCAAATAAATCTCTGTACTTCTTTAAAACCTATCTCTAAACATTTTAATGTATCAGCACAAATAATACATATATAACAATAATTAGTTTTTTAATTTTTAAACACAATTTTCCCTGAGTTCCAACTATCCGAAACGAATACTAACCCTCCAACCTATCCTCTTTCAGTGGTTTTGTAGCACAAATGGAACCACGAATGGAATAATGACTGGGATATATTTCAACTAAAATTTGATTAAACCCCACGATGAAGCGAAAAAATTTTGTTAAAACTAAAAAAAAATCTCAAAGAAAAACCAAAAAAAACAGTATACATCGAAAACCAGGAGATTGCTAATAGAATTTGCGTCTACACGTATATATAATATAAAAATTTTGATTAAAGTAGTAATAACACTAACTGCAAGATTAAAATATAAATTCTATGAAAAATAAGCTCACAGTAAATTAAGTTCATTTTCAAAAGTGATATCGAGTTCAATGTAACACGAGAATGTGAAAAATGAATGAAAATCGAAATTTATCTTACGCATTTCACCCGTTGAGGAAAAATAAAAAAATAATTAAAGTTTAGCTCTTTTAAATTGAATATTTAATTTAAGCTTTATTTTAAAGACGTTTGCCGCACATGAAAACTAGAATGGACAGTTGTCGGTAAACGTTTTTCTCAGAAATAAAATTACTCACTATCCTTTTTATTTATAAACTATCACATTTTTGCAAGTTTTGTGTGAAAGCAGGTAAATTTCTTCAATAAATCGAATACTATTAAATTTTCTCATCCTATTTTTAATGGCCATAAGTATAAATCAGTGGATTAAGGCAAAATACTCCAATCAAGTTACATCTTTTCTATAAAAACGAGATGAATACTCCCTTTTGTGTTCGTAATGAATATATTCTTCAAATCCGTATCGCGAAAATAGTAAAATTACAGTTGAAAAAGTATTTATTTAAAGAAAATCAAATTTAAGGATTCGATCTGGTGTAAAATTTTCCGCAGATTTCAAATCCGTTGAAATTTTCACTCTATCTTTAACGATCGCGAAGATAGAAACTTGAACTAGAGGAATAAAAAAGCCCTAACGCCCGTCAAAACGCGTGTCATGTGAACGCAGCAGAAGAAACCTATGCTTCTTCGAACGCCTTCAAATCGCGAGAACGACCGGAGATTGTTGAAGCGCCGAAGCAGTCTAGCGCTTGGATTCTCGCGATTTCTGCATGTGAACACTCCAGTAGAACTCTATGTACTTTGGCTACCCGCGTTTTGTTTAGACGTAAAACGCGCGTTGGAAAACGCCTCATGTGAACGGGGCCTAAAAGTAAAAACCAGAGGGGAAGAACAAAAGGGAGGACAGATCACTCGAAGTTGTGATGCCCGTACACACCTAAAGATGTGCCACTGAGGGCTACACACCTAAAGGAGGTGTGTCAGGAGGTGTGCCATCACTCTTGTACAAGACTATCAAATAAAAATTGTTGTTCAAGGACGTGGAGGGGCCTCAGGCAGTTTCATACCCATCAAAAAGTCACTAATATAGGTAAACCAATTTACAATTAAACTTTAATGATCATTAATACCGTGTCCAAATTATAAAGGCCTTAATCTCTTCATTTCTGGAGTTATCGTTCTAGTGCATTAAAATAATAACTTAAACGACAATTCTTCCAGCTATTGATTGTTTCGGGCGTTTAAATTTTCTTAACATATTTTATTAATGAGACACAGGCCAGGGGTCGGACAGTTGTTATTGTTGTTACTAATCCCCTGTCAAAGTTAAACCTAGACCAAGGCCAAATGACCATGTTTTCCAAGTCGCGCAGGCAATTAAAGTTCGCTAGTGGGTACATGACTAGAAGAATGACGTTTTTAACTCCATATACTAAAGGTTTCGATTTGTCTCTCAACAGTTATTATTTGCTACGCAAGGGCTTATTAGACCGCAACACTTAAAGAGTGAATATGTGGTGTTATTTACTAATACCCTTGTTCAAAGTATAAACTAGACAGCCCACCAGATACCATGTTTTTCAAGTTGCGCAGTGACGAACTGTTTATCTAGGAGCTATCCCAGACACCGATGCAATCAAAAATATAAGGAGTTGCTGAGGTTACAAGGACAAGCTGGAAAGCTCGTATTCCTTCTAGCAAGTCATATCTTGTGTGTCCGCTTCTAAGTCTTGCCAGAGCAATCTGATGCAATCTTGAAATATACGATCAATTTTCTTGGGCCTGAGCTTAATAAATTAAAAAAGTATATTGAATGGATTCAAATTAAAGAAAGGACATCTTCCACAAGCAGCATCACTTAGCAAGCAAGCATCTTCCACACAAGTGTAAAAGAATGAACACTTCTGTGTTGCTTACAAGTAAAATGAGTGCACCAAAGAAGCAAATTCAAATGCGAAAACGATTCGAAGGAGAAAAATGCGATTTAAAATTTCTTTAATATCGGATTTTCAGATTCATCTTGATATCTTTATAAACAAGATTTAAAAGAGTGTTGGAGTGAAAAATGCCTTAGAACATCAAATCGTAAATTGGGATGGGATTCATTAGTGTAGTCAAGATTTTCTTTCGCAGGGGTCTAAAGTTAAAAATGGATTCTTTTATATCCAAAGTCAAAACCTTATTAGATTTTTAAAATGTTATCTCATATAATTTTTAATTTAACCAGATTATGAACTTTAAAGAGGTTACTGTAAACGTATAAAAAGTGACACATCTTTGTTGACTTAAGGATAATGCAAGGAAGATGCAGATTGGTTCGAAACGTAGATATAAGTTGTATCAACGCAAAAAATAAATTCAATAACATCCTTTCATCTATTCCGTAATGAATATTATATTAACTCATTAAACTTTTATAACGTCGTCTTGCAAATGAAACACTTAGTCAAAAATAGTTCTGAGGAAAACAAACGAAGGGGAAAAATTCTATTCTGCTATAAGTGTTTCTCTAAAAGAAATCTAACCTTCATGCAAAGAAAAAATGACTTAGCGAAGTTTACCACATTCTGGCCTAGAAAAACCAAAAAACTCATAACTTGAAAATGTTGACTCCCAGATCTCCCCTGGTTAAGCTACTGATTAGGTTTGAGTCTCCTTAGAATCTCCATTCTTACGCCACTATAATAAACAAAAATCCGATATGAATATAAATTATATTTCTGACATTCACATAATCAAAATATTTAAAATCTTATTTATGGTTTGCATTCAAACAAGTGTTCAGATTCTTAAGCAACTTGTAGGTTTATTTCTCTCGTTTCCTGTATTGCTCAGTTAATCGGGCTTAGTCGCCCCAGTGGAAGTCTATGTACCCTTTTACCTAAACGGAAAGCACACGTGCCTCGATGTGATGTCTAAAGGCGTGGTCGCCCTACGATGTGCGAGAATTACCAACTAATGATTAAGTAATTAATTTAAGCAAACATGCATACTTAAGCGCCAAGGTTAATCTCGCTCGCAACGCGTGAACGCTTTGAGCACTCTTATTCCAAATTACAAGTCGTGCCGCTCTTTTCAGAGTTTAATGTTTGAAAGCAAACTAGTTTGAGATTAGTAATACCTGTTTAGTAAAATTGATTATCGGAGTCTAGTTGTATGAGATTGGAGCAGTACAATAAAAAGTTCGATCTTGATCTGTCTCCCATGTTTATGTAGGATATGAAATCGTTTCTTTTAAAAACGCTTTATTATTCATAGTTAACCCTCCTGGTGGTTGTTTCGACAAGGTATCTAGCAAAACTGACCAGATCTTGACGGACGAGATATCTCGTCACTGGGAAAAACTGACCATATCTTGCCCATAAAAAAATCGGCAATATCCTGATGACGAAATATCTCATCGTTAGCGAAATTGGCATGTTTTACATAATACATGTTTTATATAATTAGATATGCGTCGATTTGGTTTGTGACTGTAATAAGTTTTTGCTATACGCAGACTAATTGCAGTGTCCCCACTGTTCAACGAAAGAAAAATTAGGGACCTTTCTAAGGCTGTTTTTCATTTTTAAGGGCACATTTCAAACAGGTAGGTAGTTGAATTAACATCGCAATGGAGCAACACAACGGGCTATTGGCGAGAATATATCCATTTCCATATAACTATGTTCTTTATGTAGAAATAGAGTAAAAAAAGATTTTATTAAGTTATAAAAAGGAAGACCATTTCCAACATGGTTTTTGACATTTAGAACACGCTTCCTGTACTTTTACGGATTGATTTTAAATTGTCATCTTGTGATGAATTTATTGCGCTTCTGATATTCAGCACTCAACTACCCCGATTCACTCGGTACAGATGTTAGGTCGGTTGCTACTGCATCCATCTCCATGGGCTCGTGGAGATGCCAAGTGCGCGATAAGTCGATGGTTGAAGTTCCGAAGCTGCTTTAGTTGATTTTGCAGTTTTCCACGCCGACTTCTCCGAGGCACGCTACTCACTCTTTCGCTCATACGGTATCTTGTCTGGTATCTTTCGAATCCCAGAGGCCTCGGCTTGCTCGGCTGTCGTAATAGCATCTCGCGTCATGTTTTTGGGCATCCTTGAAATTTTTTAGACTATGATCCTCGTTCGGGCACCGCCAGCGTGATATGGGTCCGATAGAGTGACTCTAGTTACGAACTGAGGTCAACATATGACATGTGGTTCAAACGTGGTGACATCTTAGTCTCGCGGCAACTCAATAGCGAGCCAAATGTGGGACATTTTCGCGAAATCTCCAGCTCGCTCAGAACCAACCGGCAACAGCCGTTCATATTTTTCCTTTATTAGTCGTTTTTGTTTGATGCGTTGTTTCTTCCTCTATTTAATGGTGTGAGCACTATCTCTGTATGCCTTTTTATTTGCGAGCAGTAGTGACGGGAAGGGGTTGCATTTTTTCGTGACACTCCATTTCCAAATTATTCCCCTTGACGAGAAAAAAGACGTTAATTCTACTTCAAAAATTCTACTCCCTAGGCTTTACTAAGCAAATGTTTCTCAAGAAATCTAACCTTCATGCAAAGAAAAATGAGTTGATATATATTTCACACCAGTCTAAAGATCACCGCATTCTGGTCTACTAAAGCTTAAAATATATGTCACCTTGAAAATTTTAACTTAGTGTGTTTCACTTGTAAGGCGACAATATTTTTCCTTTGCTTACCATAAATACCACGAGAAATGAAACGTAACAATATTGAAATGTTCAAGAAAAGCCGAATAATTGTATTTCAAATACTAAAGCGTTGACGTTTCACATAAAAAAACTGGGAAAAGCCCAAATGAGTAAAACTTTCTATGGTCAGATAGTTTTATAATTGCATTTGCTCCTAGAATCAAAGACCAGGAAACTGTTCACAATTTTGTTTAGGGTTCGGAAAAGTTTGATAAACTAAGGGAAAATTCATAACAGAATATCATTATATTATGATAAATGGCTCGATTGTTCTTTTGTAACAAACTGCCAAAGAACAGGTTCCTGTGGTAATCAGTTGCAAATGCGAGAGCATCAGATAAATGCATACGTTTTGCTTCAGTAGATCCTTACAAGACAAAACAGCAATAAACTCCCAGCATTCGAAGCTAAGAATTCTATCGGGATATTTTATTTCTTCCTAGAATCTATGTTCTTTACTTTCAACGCCAATCCATGCAGCTATGACTTTACATCTAAAAGGAGAGTAAAGGCGTATCATGTCGAAAAAATAAAAAACACTGTACATTATTGCCTTGTGTTAATTTACTCGACTAAACTTGGAATCAACTTGATTACGTGTTTGTAGTGTACAGTGGCCCCTTCTGTCATGAAAATAGTTCTTGAAACACTACAAATTTGTCTTAGAATGACTGTCACCTTGACACCATGTCAATAGAAAATAGGACCTACGCGTCATGACATCTAATAAAAATCTATCCACTTTCTCCCGAGAAATCCCAATTCTGTCCTCTTGTCGGCTCCACCATCAATAAAACCCAGATTCATAATCAATGATCTGAACAAGTCCAGCAAGTCCACTTATCCCAGAGATGAAGACTTGTTAAGATCAAGGACCACATATATTCACTGATTTATGGGTTGGTTGGTTGGTTGGTTTGGGGGGTTTTATGGCGCAAAGGCCATATTTGGACATGCTGCGCCAGACACAAGACATACAATATCAAGTAATAGACACACACACAATGAAAGTTTTACTGATACAGAAGAGAGGAATATACCCAGGTAGGAATGCACCTGACAGGAATCAAACCTGCGCCGCCTACAACTCGAAGGTTGCTAGCGCAGTGGGGGCATATCCAGTGAGCCACGACGGCCCCTGTGATTTATGGGAGGGCCGTCAAAAACAGAAAAGTTATCTATCATATATTATTTATTTCATTTATCATATATTATTACCAAAATAATAAAAATTAAATGAATAATTTAATTTGATGCGTGACACACACACACACATTGCATTGATTTAACAGTTTTAATATTTTGTTCGATTTTTGAAGTAGCCAAGCGCAAAATTGATTCTAAATTTTCATTCGTCACGCGGTTCCTATTTTTCGATTTGTTAATATTCGTGACTGAAGAAGTTTGTTCAGATATACATATGTGCCACTCCTGGCACCACAGCTACTTTGTTGTGCTCATGTGCAATTTTTAACAATTACTTATGACTTGTTAAAGTTAAAATAACACATAGTGAAGCGAACCTCCAGCAAATCAACGGAGGGCCTCATGTGCATCCCTGACCTACCCCATAGTCAATTATCACTGTGGTTGTTTGACTACCTCCCTATTTTTATAGTCAGTGATGCAAGTCCTTTTATTTTGTATTATATCAGTGGCGTCTTGGTGTCAAAATGCTGAGTAAAGTTTCGAATACAAATTGAAGACGGAACATTAATTTAGGAATCAAATCGTCACCAGAATGTAAGAACTCATTTTAACTTCATTTTCTTAAACTCCTCTTTTGGGGAAGACGTTTGAGGTAAAGGGAAAAACAGTTTGTCACCCAATCCCAGTTTCATATATACCTACATTTTCCATTAACCAATAGATAGTGGTCAAAAATGTTACCTATCACTTTCATTAAATTCTGTGATCTCAGCTTTATTAATTTAAGTGTAACTCAAAATACGCCATTTTTCGAGCTACCAAGTTCTTGCATCCAGGTGACGAAATGCTTTACTGTTTTTATTCATATTTTTGTTTCACTTTTAGAGAAATTTTAATGCTGGGTTTTTTTAGAGAAATTTTTATGCTAATCTTCATTGGGCATAAAAATTGAATTTTTATCTATTAAAATAATATTAAAGGACATTGCTTTTCCTAAGTCGTATAACAATGGAACGTACATTGTACAATAATGCAATGTTAAAGTGCAGAAATTTGAGTAACGTTTAAAATTCGATTCATCCTAACGATTCACAATACTGACAGACTTACTTTGCCAACCCATCGAATGGAGAATCATAAAGCAAGTTTTCATTTCAATGTGTAGAACAAGATTAATGAAAAAGAAAGTAGAGGTTGATGGAGTTGAGTTTTATAATTTTTTAAGGGATTGGTTGCGTATTTCATTCAGAGTAGTGTCTTGTTCAGGTATGAAAAATTAATCTTTTAAGATTAAAATCCAAATCAACCGGAAGGAGAACATGAAACTCGTACTGCGCGAGAGTTAAAATGGGGCTACATCTTAAATTTTGAAATTTTAGTCATAACCATACAACAGCCTGTGTTAACTACATGGATTGAACTTCAATTGTACCTGCTAGTTTAAAACAGACTTTCTAATAAGTAAAAGGAGCATGTGAGCGCACATCTCCCGATCGCACGGTTGGAAGATATCCAGGCGAAGGTCACGGGGTACTGGAAGAAAGTACGAATCCCAATGTAGGACTAAATGATGAGCGTGATTAAAAGTACAAGTTTGCGTTTCGATAACCAATCGACCCAAATCGACTCCCAAAGCCCATGCAACCAACGCGTCCGAGATCTTACGACAGCGACTCTGCCCACATACTAAGTCTATTTCAGCAAAAGGTCGATGGTTCAGATTCTCTGATCGAAGATCGTTCAGCTCTTTTCAACTCAAAAGACTTTATATTTTTCAATTAAAAACTGATAATAGATAAAAACTGGAACAAATCATCAAAATAGTTTTCAATCTTGTGGCTTTCCTGTAAAATTTTGATCGGTCATTTCTCGAGGAGGTGCGAATCGGATATTAGTTTCCAGTTTGCAAAACTATTATCTCAGTTTCATTGAACTTTAATTGCGTAATTTGTTTTATTTAGTTTCATTGCTGAAATTAAATCTGAATAATGTAAACGCTATTATTAAAAGCAGACAAATCAATTTTTAGTGAAATTGCAGATTGCAATTTTGGTTTTCCTACTGTCTGCTTTTGATTGAAACTACAGGCTTTTATCAGTGCTTATGATAAAAGTTGAGTTTGCCAAACTTTGTATGAAGCTATTTTCTAAGGCACTTAATATTGCTTTCTTCATTAAGTGCTGGTGATATCTAACAATTTTTTAAGTGGATGTCTGGTTTTAAATTTACTCATTTTTCTTAGTTGAAGACAAAAAGATAACAGAAACTGACTAGCTAGGTAAAATTTCGTATGACTTGGTAAATTCGAGAGCTGAATGGGCCGGCCTATTTGGGAATGATAGATTTTTTGAATTTTATTCCAGTTACTCAAAAGCATTAAAAAATCATACCGTCATTTATCAATTCAGCCGATCCTTCTTTTAGTTCTATCCAACCTTTCTACAGGTTCTATCCACTGTTCCATAACATTTAAAACATTTATATAGTATACGATACGACACTCAAAACAAAAATGCTCAAAATTTACAATTTTTCATCAATCTACACAAAAAATAGAGCGAAAGTGGATGGTCTAATACCTTCAATCCTTTCCTTATCTCCTATTCTAACCCCTTCAATCCGTTCTTTCCAACCCCTTCAATTCGTTCTTTCCAACCCCTTAAATCCTTTCATTCCAACCCCTTCAATCCTTTCATTCCAACCCCTTCAATCCTTTCATTCCAAACCCCTCAATCCTTTCATTCCAACCCCTTCAATCCATTCTTTCCAACCCCTTCAATCAATTTCTTTCAACACCTTTCAGGCATTAAGTTAAAATTAATGTTACCAATTTCAATTTTTTATTTGATCAAATAAAAACCTTTTTATGAAATTGAAAAGTTTGCAAACATCAAAGTCATCAATTACAATTTTGCATAAACATTAATTGAAATTTTCAGACAGGATTTACTATTAAAATATTTAAGAATTAAAAATAGTGAAAATAAAACAAAATCATGGATTTAGATATATATATAGATTTACATGAAATATATATAGATTTACATGAAATAAATTTGATCTCGCCTAGTTCGAAAAGGCTCTAAGCCACATGGTGAATCAGGAGACGTGGGCACGAAGAAAGGACAGCTGACATGCATTTAACGTATGGGGCTGCCAAAGGATGGATCCATACCTAGGCTACATGAACAGTTCGTGTTCTTGCGCCCGGATTTCTCTCAATCTCTCCTAGAACGCGCTTCCTTTTATGGAGTGCTCGACCCGCATCATGCCTGTTTAAATGATATATCCCAGTTTCGCACAGCTGGTGATGCGAACAATCAAATGTTTGATGATTCGGCACTCGCCTATTGGGGAGCATTCACGACGCAACCGTCGAGAAGCTCTTCGTTTCCACTGGTAGTCCCATGCGTTAAATACATGTCAGAAAATCTCGAAATTCATCTACTACTCCATCACGTGCGAATCCGAGTTGCGAAAAGACAACGATTTGCAAACGCGCCTCTAACACCCACGGCCAATAGTTGCGAACATACATTCTTCGACAAAAATATGTATTTCGTATTCTTCGTGACAAAATGTGTGATGCACCTTACTACCGTTTAAATTTTGGCCAGGTAATTTCAATTCTCCCTGTATACGAGAGGGATTTTCAGTGTAAACAAAGATGGACGCGAAGATTTTTTTCTACTATCCAAATGCTTTCGCATGATATATTATCGGGGTTACCTTAAAATGTAGTTTATCGACATTTTGGCGATCGTTCAATCTGATTTTCATTGACCTATCAACTGTCATATATCGATTCGGAATTTATTCTTTGGTAATTAGTTGAATTTACCGTCGTACTAGAGCAATACAACGGGCTATTGGCGAGGGTCCGGGATCAATCCCGAATGGAAAATTTCAAGGACACCTCGCAATTTTATACCACGAAGACACCTGAGCTGGCACCCCACTTTCCAAACTTCCACACCAAGCCAAAGTGAAGACATTTAAGATCACAACATATTTCATGCGTACCAGCCCCCTCGTACACTACGGTCTTGTTTGAATCGAGTTTCGAATTCGCAACCCTTCGCTTGGTATGCTGCGAATCTACCCAACTGTGTTACCGCGTTTCATTTATTCTTTGGAATTATTAGCGCTGAAATCGTATTCGAAACACAAGCCAATTGAAGTCACGTTCAGAAATGTACCGCAGAAACACTTCTGTCGTATTTAGCTTGACAAAATCTACTTCTCATAGATAGGAAATTCAAAACTTTTCCAACTTAAATTTAGGAAGCCAGTTCGCCCCTAAATAAACACTGTACTCACCATTCCTCATTACGCATTAACTCACTATTCCTCAGACTGGCCATTCAAAATTTTTCCAAAACTAATTTAGGAAGCCAGTTCGTCCCTGAATAAACGATGCACTGACTATTCTTCACTACGGACTCACTATTCTTCTCATAGATAGGCCATTCAAAACTTTTCCAAAATAAATTTAAGAAGCCAATTCACATCTGAATAAACACTGCACTCACTATTCCTCACCAAGCAGAAGCAAGATGGCAAGAAAAAGCTTTTGGATCACGGATGGAAACTGGTCTCGACATAATCACGAAATTGGGGGTAAAGGTGGGCCATCTTCCTTTCCAACACCACGAAGTGAAGAGGAAACAGTGCGACGTGTCCGGACAAGAATCAACTGTACCTTCAACAGTGCCCGACGGGTTCCCAGAGCATTGTTATCAGGCGTGGGAAAGTGGCAATGAACCGGAAAATAAGTCTTATGTTATCTTTTTTCAAGTGCCGGAAAGGGAAGGCGAGCATTAAGCTTGCTGCTGTGTATGATCCATTAATAAATATACTAGAGATTTCATCTTGCCCTTTAATAGTGAAATTGTATGGAGGCTAAATGAAATGAGTAAGAGTGTTTGCAATGTTTCTGATGTTTGGTTGGATTAGGTTTATGGCATAACGGCCATATTTGGCCAAGCTGCGCCAAACGTCACGCATACGAACATACACACACAAGGAAAGTTTTGCTGTCACAGAAGAGAAATTCAACCAAGAGGACAGAAACCTGCACCGCCTACTTGCAGGCTGCTAGTTGTAGGACAGAAACAAAAAATTATGCATTTAAAAATGCGAAAAATAAACCTATTAAAATAATACGAAGAAATTATCCTAATTAGTACCCTATTCATTTTCATTATTCAAATATTATCCACAGTATTAATTATTGATTGCAATTAGTTATTGATTTTAATTTAGTATAATTTCTAATTATATTAATTATTAATTTTTTAAATTATTAAAATTTCAAAAATGTTTCACCCAGTCTTTTTATTTTTATTAAAATAAGTGATTATGGTAAGCATAAAAAACACCTTTACGGAAATATTTCAATGGTTGTGTTCACCCCAAATATTCATCACAATAACTTTTTATCCAGACTTGTGAAAGACAGCGCAACTTTGTCTACCAAAATGTATTTCATGGGTTAGTTTGTTGGGGTTTTATGGCACAAGGGCCATATTTGACCATGCTGCGCCAGACACAAGACATACAATATCAAGTAATAGACACGCTCAATGAAAGTTTTTACTGACACAGAAGGTATTTCACTACACTGTATTGCAAATTCATTTTTGTAGCGCTGGGTAAGTTCACAATACTCCCCTTCCAGAATTTAGAGAGGCTGAATTCGATAGATACCACTAGTTGATAGATTGCCATTTGCGTGAGAGCTTCGTTAATATCTTGGTTTACTTCCGTAAACAAGGTTATGCAATAGATGATTACAATCAAAGTAAAAAGCTACATACTCAGTGATTACGACCTTTCGACTGTCCTGTGTTGCTTTTTAGCAGCCGAGTGTGAGTGCAGCCGGCGGTTTGTTGAAATAGGGTTGAGCAGCAACAAATTGTGAAGCTGTATACTAGTGAATGCAGTATCTGTTATCACAGGGCTTCAGACAGTTGCTAGAAGTGATTGGCATCGCATTAGCAATTCAAGTGTTCGTATATCATCTAAGTGCGTGCCGATTGTCGAGAGCGCCCTCAGGTTTGTTTTGAAAGAGCTCGTGTTAATAATCCTATCCGCCAATCACCAATTTAGCAAGATGCGTGAAAGACAGAGCAACCTGTCTACAAGTCCTTTCTTAGTCCATGCCAGAGTGGATGGATGTTTGCGAAGGCCCTCCGTCTACCAGTAAGAATACCTTTAAGTACATCATTGATGTTTGGATTCCAGTTGGTGTTGAAAAAAGGTATTAAAGGTGTACGACAATCCGTAAGACTGGTATGGGTTGCACTGCTAAAAATATTGTATAGTAAGTTGAATTTTGTAGTGGTGGCTAAGTTCACCACTCTTCAGCAAGTATTGAAAAATTCATTTCTCGACATTCCTTTTTTATCCTTTTGTCACTTTTGAAACGTTGCTTCATGGTTATATATTTGATGTTTTGCAGATAATTGTTAATTCTATACACTTAATTGAATAGCTGCTATTTAATTTAAAGAACGTTGTAAAATTTTTCGATTTATTCGTTTTTAATTTTCAGGTATAAAATAAGAACGGTACACTTTCAGGGGCTTGGTCCTCCAAAGATCCCTTCTGGCCCCACCACTGCTGCCTTCCAAGGCTTTCAAGTTGATTTTGCTTTATTTGAAGCAACTCATGAACGGTTAGTTTTCGAAGTCTAAACTGAATGAAAACTTGTATCTAAACTCATACAAACCATGTCATCACAGAATTTTAAACACGAATCACGTGTGAGATTGTTTCCGTGGTCCGAAAGAATTGCTTAAAAGATTTTAATGCATAAAGTCACAAGTTTAAAAATTATATTTAAGTTTCACGAAGTGATCAATACATTTCACTGAAAGCGAAGGAAATAGAAATGTCCAAATAGCATTTTAGATTTAGTCGAAATACAATATAATTTGATCGACAAACATTTTTTGCTGCATGAGGACAGTATTATTCATTTGCATAGTTCCCTTTACTTTCGTTTGTTAGTAATAGTAGACACAGTATATATATCTAATTAACCAACAAAAATATGATACTTCATTCCATTTACTTTCCTAATGATCCACCACTATCACCTTCCGACACCTATAAAAGCAAACGTTAACTTCACGAGTAGGAACGATCATTTATCAGATCTTTATGTTCATTTTCTGGGAATTCATAAAGAGGTTACTATTAAAAAACGGGTCTAGAAATCGTGTGTGAAATTTATTGAACAGTTGACCTTCCTAATTGGTTCCCAAAGGCGCCTGAAGAAGAAAAAGAATTCGGAAAAGTACCATTCAAGATCTCGAAGATGAAGGAAGTGAATACGCAACGAACTATACACATAACGGTCTGTGTTTTCGGGATAATTTCCTTGTTAGATCTGTGTACCACAATATATTAAACTATTTCTACATAATTTTTATCATTTATGTTCTTTATTGGCAACAATACTCTTCTAGACGAAATGCGTGATCAGTCGCTATTAGGAAACGGAAACTACGTATGGTATACACAGCAATTTTACTGCGCTAAGGTGCTGTGAGTCAGGCGGTTTCGCTATGGCGATGTGGGAAATTCCACACGGTCTGGTATATTTAAGAGATGACAAGCGTACTTGGGGAATTGTAAGATTTTTCAATTTTATTCCAATCACTCAAACATCAAGAAAACTGATGGTTTGGCCATTGATCAATTTGGTCAGCCTTTCTATTGATTCACTCAGGAGGCAGTTCAATCGGTTTTATATATATTGCTCTATCAATATTCATGAAACAATTTTACATTATACGACATTTATCAATAACTTTTTTTTTAATTTTAGTGTTTCTCTGATCCAAACAAAAAAAATATGGAGAAAAAATGAACTTCTCGGCCGGTCAGTTTACTCGGACTCATCAATCCGTTTGTTCGAGTCCGTCAATCTATTTACTCCGGCAATTCAATCCATTTGCCTCTGCCCTTCAATCCATTTACTTTGATCCTTTAATCCGCTTACCCTGTCCCTTTAATCCATTCTGAAATAGACGGAGCATGTGAGCGCATGAGTTTCTGTCGTAAGATCTCAGAAATGTTGGTCACGTGAACTTGGGAATTGACTTGGATTGATTGGCTATCGTTTCGCCAACTAGTTTTTAATCATGCGCGTGAATTAGTCCTACACTAGGATACGTTGCTCTCTTCCAATACCACGTGACCCTCACCTCGAGATCTTCAAACCGAGCGATCAGGAGAAATAAAATGACGCTGCGAGCACATGCTCCGTCTATTTCATTAAAATGTCGATGCTGATACCCTTATATATAGCACTCTCTTCAAAAGTGGTGTAACCCGAAAATTTTACCAATTCTTAAGTAACGTAATTAGAAATGCCTTGATTTGTACCGATAGATTGAGCAGCATTTAAAAAGCAATTCTGATCTGGATGGTGAGAAAGTTTTCCCGACACATAACAGAAACAATTTGTATGTTTTGTATTTGGAAACTGAAATGTTGAAAGTAAATTACGCAATTCTAAATACTTTGATAAAGTATAAATTAGACCAAATCTTAGTTTTTCTCATATCACAATTGTGTATTCCTTTTTCTAGACCGAGGATTCTTGCATACTTTGACCGCTTAATTTAACCACGATCAGCATTGCTGTCAAATATTGTACAATAGACACACTATCGTGTATGAAAGTTGAATTTCGTTATTTGTTTACAATTTACTATATTTCTGATTGGAAAAACATTCAAGTTACTGTACAAAATTGATTATTGTCTAAAGCCACATTATTTTTGAACTATTTTATTTAATGTCCAAAGGGCCTAGAGAAGCACCGGCGTTCTGAGGATTTCCCCGTAGACTATCATTCCTGTAGACTAGACCCCGTAGACTGTTGTTCTATCCACCACTTATGGTTCAAAGTCAATTGAAAGTTCACTTCTGATAAGGTTAAGACTAAGCATATAAATATTCTCTGTACATTAATTCTGCCAATGTATACAACTATTCACTCATTTGATATTCTTATGTCTAGGAGTGCTTTAGTTGGGAAATGAGACATAAGGGACCCATCACCCTTTAAAAAGCTAAAATAATTAACATCTTATATGCACAATACATTCTCATAAAGGAATAGGTATTCATCCAGTTTTTTTATTCCTTTTAACCCTTAAATGGTAAACAGAATTCTGTTATTTTCGAAAACAATTAAATTATTTTTAGGGAAATGTGTTTAGGGAGACGTAGGTATGAGTAAAAATGCATTTTTTACCCCATTTATCGTACATTTTGCGTGTGGTGTATGAAGGATTTTCAGTTTAAACACACTAGGCGGAACGTGAAGATTTTACTTCCGCTACCCAAATGCTCTCGCATCATGCATATCAGGGTGACCTTAAAATATAATGTATTGCCATTTTGGTGACGTTTGGCATTTAATCTATTTGGCGTTGACCTATCAACTATCATACATCAATTCGTAATATATTCTTTGGAATTTTTTATTGAAGTGCTGAAATCGCATTTGAAAAAGAAGCCCAATGACGTCCCGTCCGGAATACGTACAGGAAACATGTTCCACCGCAGAAACACTACCGCCATCTAGACTTAGCTTGACAGAAAACGCCTCGTAAATAAACTTCAATTTTTCAAAAAATTCCATAGTAAAATCTACACATCACATTTCAAAATGACAAATACAAAATACACATAAATCGCAGAAAAAAATGTTATAAAATCGGATTTAATTTCACACGCAGTGCACAATCTCACATAAATGCAGTAAGTCTACATCAAAACAGTCCTATGAAGCAGAATACTGATAAAAGTAAACGAGTTCTACATTCTATAGAATATACGTTGAAAGCTTGTACGTATCCCGAGTTTAAGTTTTTATTTTATGATACAAAACATAAGCTCGGGTAGAAATTGTACAAGCGTGAAATATGTATTGAAAATCAAATTTACAGTTATTACTTTGCGTGAACATAGTTCGCTAGATATTTCTTCTCAGCCAAAATAAAATCAACGAACATTCAATATACATAAAAGCCTCGCGTACCTTTTCCAGTTCAGTTGCTCAGTATCCACAATGAACTTTCTTGGTCAGGTTTGTATTCCGTTTATTTTTAAAACATATTTTTTAAAGTTATGCAAAATGTTTCTTTCAAGAATAGCGACCGGGTAAAACTGCGCCTTGTTCTGAATTTCAAATTTTTAATATAATTTAATCTTTCCTTTTGCAAATCTAATTTCGATTTGGGTGGAAGGATGTAGTTTACTTAAATCGGGTTCATTTGACAGAGTATGGTATATAATTCTCTCCTTTTTACTCCCACAATTTCAGATCACAATTTTTGTAAATTTGTGACCTATGTAGATTCCATTAAACAGCCAAATAGGGCAAAATCGAACATTGGCATCGTACACACTCTGTGCAAGGATCAAAAAGTATTTTTCCAAAAGCATCAAGTTTTGAAACAATATGAAAATAGTGAGTGCAAGACTTTGCCGCAGATTCATCATTTATACGATTTTAGTTAACTGTAACTTTGCAGACGGACTTTAAGCTTTCGGATGATTTACTCGTCACTCAGATTGTCAGTAAAGCTGTGTAATCAGCGTATATTTATCAAGCTTTTGACATTACTTCGCTCTATAAAACTAAGTTTAAGTTTCTGGACTAGGCAATGTAACTATCAGCTGTCAAATCTTACAAGTTTCGGGATGGGATGGAATCTGGTTTTATGGCACCAGGTCCACAAACGGACAAGCTGAGCCACTTACAAGTTTTGGATGGCAATCAAAAAGAAAGTAAAAGGAGGAAAAATTCCCTGGTCTAGTATACAAATAGTTCAATTTAGAACCACTAATCTGGAGGTAGAAAATTGAAATTATCTGAAATATACATTAGATCAGCTATTTTCAATCTTTTTCATTAGTTATTAAAATTCTGCTGTACATTAAAAAAATATATTTTTACCAATCTGACAAAAAAATAAATGTAATCATGATTTATCTGCAAAATAATAACTTTCCCCTTTTGCAACAATTTATTTGATACTTTGTAATAAAAAATAAAACTCAAAATTATTTAAACAGCTGTCAAAAATACAAGTATTAGTTGACATTATTTGTGATCACGCTTGTCAAAAATTCATAACTAAACAGTTCTGAAATGAAATAAATCTCGCAATTTAAACAGTTTCACTATCTGTACGGCACACCGATGCTATTCTTGGGCACATCGGCTGAAAATCTTTGCATTAGATTGTTGGATAGTTTTGCCAACAATAGAAAGATCCTACAAATCCATCACCATCACACAACTAAGAACCTAATGGACTGTGACCAATGCCTAACTCCTTACCCCAGGAGAAACCTCACACCTATACTTTATGCAGGATTTATCGGTTGAACGGTTTCTCCTGAGCACGGAAAGTAATTTCGATCCCACTTAATGGAAAATTTTCTTTACAAATGATTCGTGAATATATATATATATATATATATATATATATATATATATATATATATATATATATATATATATATATATATATATCTTTGAACCCTAAACTAACCATTTGGCTTAGACTTGTGTTTCCTGTTTTGATTTAATATCGTCATGCTACCTAAACAAATCTTCAAAATCGTTGTTTCGAGAATAACAAGTTTAGATTCGATGCACTATCGGATTGATTGTTTTGGAGGAGTTTTTGGTTCAAGGGCCGTATTTAGCCCAGTTGTGAAAAAACAACGTCAAGTAAATTGACATACACATACAAAGCAAGCTTTTTTTGATGGGAGAATACACCATGGGATGCGTTTGGGTGTCTTTTGCTTGCGCTATCTACAACACCAGCCGCCTACAACACAGGTTGTTGGAGCAGTGGACAAAACCGACAATCTACTATAAGTAAAACAGTGTTACGATGAAAGTTTAGGTATATCAATTCATATTGCTTAGGATACGGATTACAACTCGTGCCTATAGCACAGTATAAAACATCGAATATCTGGAAAATACCATTTTGATGAAAACACCAAATTTTCGAATTCGTGTATTTGGCGTGGTACCGATGATACGAACTATCTGAAGAATAAAGATTCACTTGCACATGCAAGATCGTTGAGTTAATGTTGACTTATTTCTTAACAAGTAATATATTAATGAAAAAATAATTCTTAAAACTACCCCATATCACCTAACTCATGTTTTGAATCATACGATAGCTTCAGATTTATTCTCAAGAATAGTCACTCCCAAAGTTGAGTATGTTTCGTAGGTATACGTATTTACGTTTAAAAGAGTAAAATTCATGCAGTTATTTTCTTACAAAATAGTGCAGTATCGGAATTAAGCTGTACACCTTTCTTTGCCTTAGGTTGTCGTGCATCCATTTGCTGTTAGTCTTCCAGTCCTTATCATTGATTGCATAAGGTTTTTGTAGTTTCCGAATTTTTAGAAGAATTTCCTCTCAAATTCATCTGCAAATGATCCGTTCTTGTAATGTGATGCTCTTGGACAGCTTTTTCCGCGATCATAAATTTTCGATTACATTCAAATCATGAGACTGGTGTATAACTTCCTACAACAGCCAGAACTTCACATTTTCTGCAGTATACTTGGGACATTTATACTAATGGATATTGCCTGGGATTTTCGAAATCGTATTACAAAATAATGACTAATGTTACAAAGCAATTTTGAAATCAAATATTATTTTCAATACGAATTTCACCACATCGAACGTAAAATTTTTCACAAAAATCAGGTGTATACTCTATTTTAGGACTACGTATACGAACAAGCTCAAAACTTTTAATTCTCATTTGAATTATCTGATTTCATAATAAATATTATAAAATTTCAATAAATTTCATATTAATGAGTACTCAAATAACTAAAATCAGCATACACTCCCGTGCCTAGTATCGTGAGACAACCGATTTAAATGGAATGAACATAACGTGCCACCGATGTGGGCTGTATCCAGAATGTAATTATCTCTAAAATGCACGAATAGCAATAGCATCTACCATACAGTTTTACCGTTGTGAAAATAATTTCTCACGGGAAACAGGTGTATACTCAATTTTGGAATTGACTATGCATACAAACGTAAGCTCAGGACTTTAATTCATTTAGAATGATCTGGTCCTGATGAAGTTCAATAAATTTCATATTAATGAGTGCACAAAAAATCAGTACTCTAGTGTCATGATACGCTACCGGTTTGCATGGAAAGAACATGCCACCGATGTGGCCGGTATGCCCAGAATGTTATCGCTTTACGCTCCGAGGATCACACGCATTATTTCACAATGACTTTAACCAGTTTTAAACTTCTTGGTCAATAGAATCCTTCCTAGGATTTTTTCAACCAAAAAATATGGAAAGTTTATGTGTGGTTTAAGGGAAAAAGTCATGTGTGTTTTAGAGGAAAAACTATTGTACACACATCACAGCAATCTGATGACACTTAGGGTTTTGATGGTTGTTTTCGGGTTTTATGGCACAAGGGCCATATTTGGCCAAATACAAGATAGAAAACACAATGAGGGAGAAAGAAAAAGCAAACAGCAGAAGGGTAGGACAGGGTAAAAATGAAAGAGAAAAGATCACTCGCGTACTTTGAAGTGATGCCCGTACACACCAAAGATGTGCCCCTGAGGGCTACAAAGGAAGACACTCAGAGGGTTAATGCACAAATTACAGAAGCATCCACATACCTGCTTCAAAACAACAGCGTATATCCTCCCATAGCAGAAGGCCATCAGAAGCGCCGGATACACAATAGTGGCGAAGAAAATGAGGACTAGAAAATCGTAGTGCATCACCGGAATGAAGAAGCAGCGGCCAAGCTCTTCGGGCCCGTTGTTCCAGCCGAAGATGGGCAGCAGCCCCACCAGAGTTCCCAGAAACCAGCACCCAAGGATCACAAACCCTGCGGCTCTCCGGTTCATAGTCCTCTTGTAGCAGAACGGGTGCAGGATGGCCCAATACCGGTCCAGCGTCACGGCGACCAGATTCAAAATCGACACAGTACACAGCAAGACCAGAACTGACAGCATCAGCAAGCACACGCGGAAGGCGTGCCGCGGCAGCCCCAGTCGTGCCATGACGGCACTGGGCACGCCGACGAGCCCGACCAGAAAGTCTGATGTGGCCAAGCTGATGATGTACAAGTTGGTCACCCGTCGGAGTCGACGCTCCAGGACGAAAGTCGCGACCACCAAAGAATTGCCCGCGATCGCCAAGACGGCTACGGCGATTTCGCATAGAGCGTAAGTCAGGGGGAGCTCGTCGTAACCCATGCCGAAAACAGTCCTGGGGAGGATTTCCGTTTTGTTTTGGTCTTTGGCCAGCGTTGGGTTTTCTTCGAGAGCGCGCCGGACACACTCCGTGGTCCGGTTTGTCAGATACGGTTCGATGTCCCCCGTCGCAGATGTTTGCTTGCGGTCCGATCTTTCGAGTCAACCGCTTCGTTCACTTGTGGCGAATGAGTGGTGTTAGTGCGCAAGCTAGCGCCATCTACCTGACGTGAGTCTAGTTAATCTAAAGAAGCAATTTCCTACCGTTTTCATCCTCATGGCACACAAACTAATTTCTAAAATTTTGTGGCACAACCAAAAACGTTATATTTTCGGCCAATCCGACAGAAACAAAAATTGATTGATTTAAAAACTCTTACAGCAATTCGTAGTCTTTTTGTTCCAATGTGGCTTATTAACAAATCTTTTTGAAACAATAAATTTATACTTTGTAATAAAAAATAAAACTCCCTAATTATATCTATGAGACGCTTTTTCTGTCAAGATACAGGAGCGTGATAGTGCAGTTGGACGGGCAGGGGGGTATTTCAATTAACGTCACACTGGAGCAACACAACGGGCTATTGGTGACGGTACGGGATCAATCCCAAAGGGAAAGATCCGATGGACGAGCAGGGGATTAGCAACCGAAGGGTTGCGAGTTCGAAACTCGGTCCAACAAAAGACCGTCGTCAACGCGGAGGCTGATGCATATTAAATTTGTTGTGGCCTCAAGGTAGATATTTAACGTCGCACTGGAGCAACACAACGGGCCATCGGTGACGATCCGGGATCAAACCTGAAGGGAAAGTTTCAGGGACAACGCCCCGTAATGAAGAGGTCACACCTGAGCTGACATCCCACACCATGAGGACATTTCAAGCCACGACAGATTTACCGTGTACCAGCCCTCTTTGTACCCGACGGTCTTTGCTTGGATTCGAACTCGCAACCCTCTGGTTGCTGATCCGTTACTCTTCCAACCGTGCCCGTTGTAGCCCCAAATATCCTCACGTTGGCATGGAAGTTGGGAGAGTGGGATGCCAGCTCAGGTGTTGATCTCGTTATTTGATCGTGGTTCAAAATTACCTATCCGATCTTTCCCTTCGGAATTGATCCCGGACCGTCACCCATAGTCCATTGTGTTGTTCCAGTGCGATATTAATTCAACTACTTTCTGTCAAGCTATATGTAGTATTCGAATACGATTTCACCACTTTAATAAATACCCCAAAGAATAAATTCCGAATTGATTGTTAATAGCCCGTTATGTTGCTCCAGTGCGACGTTAATTAAAATACCTACTTACCGAATTGATGTATCATAGTTGCTCGGTCCGCACCAATTAGATGAGCCAAAACGGTGAAACTCGTCATCTGACCGTGGTTCAAAATTACTCGAATCTTTCCCTTCGGGTTTGATCCCGGACCGTCGCCAATAGCCCGTTGTGTTGCCCCCTCCAGTGCGACGTTAATTAAATATCTACCTACCTACCAAAACGGTGAAAAACATTTTAAGGTTATTCCCGTATGTATCATGCGAGAGCATTTGGACAGCGGTAGTAAATTCTTCAGACCGCTGAATGAAAAACACTTACTATTGCGAAATTTAAAAGTTTCCGAAGATATTAAAGCTACCCCTGTGAACATGTCACTTGTTGGTTAGATTGAATGGCAAAGCTCAAAATGGATGTTAAAAAGTCTTACTTTTACTTAGAGGCTTTCAGGTTTTGTGAGTGAAGACAAGTCAGTTCAACTTCATAAGCGTTTTCTTTCAGATCATTTGCGATTTCTATCAATAAAAGCTTTAGCTCCTTTTACTGCAGTCTTTTTAAATTTCCATGCTCTACATATGTATTTTTCCTGAGTCTTATATTACCCTGTATTTTCCGTAATCTGACTATTTTGCTCCATTTAATTTTGTTTCGAACTGAAAACGAAAATGAGAAACGCAATAAGGATCTACGATTTGCCTGCGACGGAACATGAAATGTTTTCCAAAAATCAAATTTTTCATCTATAGTATGTTACTGCAGTTATAAACGTAGCTTCATATTTTAAGTGGGAAAAATTTTGGCTTCTCTGAATTCCATATATCTAACCAGTAAAATTGAAGTTCCGTGTTTTGTGATGGAACAAAACACCTTAATACCTCTATATAAACCAACTCTAAAAAAGAATTTTGAATGGAAGTTAATGGAATTATACACATTTACAAAATAATCATTAGAGCACGATTTAAAACAATTTTCACAACAGCATAACCTGTGTGAAGTTAAATCACTCCTCATACTATCGAAATAGAACATGGCATTTAAATGTAAGTCATCTACAAGCTAGTGTACCAGATGTGTAATTTTATAAATTTCATCTTTTTTGTTACATTTCCTTCGTAAAATCCCAAAATCGGAAACATTTGCACAATTCAAAAATCAAGTGGTAGGTTGATGCTTCCATAGAATTGGCCCATATCAAAATTTGGTCTTTGAATACATAAATATCATTTTTTAAAATTTAATTAGAATTAATTTAAAATAAACATCATTTGGTCAAATATCGTCAATACCTTTCCTTGTGCATGTTAATTATTTGATGCTGTCTTATGCGTGGCCAAATATAATCCTTACACCATAAAACTCAATCAACCCTCATGTTTTAAAGGTGACATAAATCAAAAAGTCCTATCAAAAGAAGACCGCGATAGCCCAGTTGGAAGAGTAACGGATTAGCAACCGGAGGGTTGTGAGTTCGAATCCAACCAAAGACCGTCGTGTACAAAGGAGGCTGGTGCACGTTAAATCTGCCGTAGCCTCAAATGTCCTCGTTAGCGTGTTGTCTAAGTTTGGAGAGTGGGGTGCCAGCTCAGGTGTGACCTCGTCATCTGACCGTGGTCCAAAATTATTAGGCGTTGTCCTCGGATCTTTTCCTTCGGGACTGATTCCGGACCGCCCGTTATGTTGCTCCAGTGCGACGTTAACTAAATACCTACCTAAAAATACTTGTCAAGGGGAGTAAAGCAGGAGTCACTTTGAGAAGTTTTTTCTGTACTTCAGATTTAGCCAGATTAACAAGTTACCCCACGAAAACTACCGAAACTAAGTGGAGAATAAAAATCATAGGACATAAAACAGATTAACAATAAGAACATCCAAAGGAATAACAGCCAACAAAAATATAGTTCTACCCTTCAGAAATGCTGGTCAAGCTATTTTGAAAATCTGTTGCCATGATCTGTTTCATCAAGTGATTGAGAAAATATTTAGAAGTCTTGGGCTTGACAGGGTGGCATTTATGAATGGTAGGACTATATATTTTTGGCTGTTAAGAAATCTCGGTGTTTTATCCTGATTTTTATTCTCCATTTATCTTTGGTAGTTATAGTTTTGACCAGTTTTTCCAAAGGAAGCTGAGGACCCAAATCCCCTCGAAAGTGATTTATAAAATATCTCAAATAAAATACTGTGAATGCATGAAACACCTTACATATATTTACAATAGTTAATTTGTTTATATATGTAAAGTACGATTATTTTTTAAATTTATTCCTTACACAACATAGTTCAATATTGATTACAAATGAAAGCAATGCTTTTTTTATGTACCAACTTAATCACATATGCCTCCTAACCTCTCACAAGTGATACAAGTTAATTTCCAGAACATTTAAAATCTTTCGAGTACTTCGACCTTGATATGCTTATGGCAATCCTCGAATTCATAATATGGAACCAACACAAGACCCTTGACATTTTAAAAATGTCATGATTGTAGCCCCCTGGTGGTTGTCTCCACGAGTACCTTGTCATTAGCAAAAGACCAGTTCTGATGAACGAGTTTTCTCATCAAAAAATGACAATCTCCATTCGGAATACTTGATGAGATGTCATTAGAAAAAATTGGTAAGATCTCAATGGACGAGATATCTAGTCGAAACCACTTGAAGGATTAAGGTTCCAAGAAAAACTTTAGTTGGTCCCCTCCAAAATAAGTTTTGGCTACGCTATTGGGACTAGCTTTTTACAAGTCGTGATGGGACGCTATTGTGATAAGGCTATTCTAGTAATACAGCCAAAGTTTAATCTGAGGGCCCCTCAACATATTTTACTCGGAAAATATTAACTTTTGTTACATTGAAGTAAAATAACAGCCCATCAGATTAATAGCTCATTAAATTAATCATTTACAAGGAAATTAGGGCCTTTTTAAGGCTACATATCAGATTAACCCATAGGTGAAAAGGAAGCTTTTTAAGTGTTTTAGGTTTGGGTCTTCAGGAGTTTGAAACATAGATTCTTTCTTACCAAGACATTATGCCCTTATTTTCAATGACAACAGACCTTAGCCTAGCATTAATATTTATTTTTGAATGCAGGTGAAACATGTGGTGCCCTTGTAAAAATTCAGGCTTTGTATTAACTTCCAGCAAATATTAAAGCTTTTAAGAGTCCTTGAAACTAAATGAAAAATCATGCCTTCTCAGCTTTTTAAAGCCTGTGGTATCCTGGAAATATACATACCCAACTTGTGCATGCACATATCTATATCTTACAATGTCTATAAACACTAAGCAAATCTTTCAGAACCAAAGGTCTTGATTCAGATTTCAGTCAACATAATGATCAGTTTAAAAATATTTCAGGAGCAGTTTAAGAGTTTAAAAAACTCAAAATTATGATTTATCCACTATTGAAGGTCATGTTCTCTTAATCTTTCAAGTATTGAGTCATTCAAACAATCAGAAATTGATTCTCTTGTATATTTTGTTTTAATTTTTTTCATTACAGAAAAATTTCTGGCTTATCACTATAGTCCTTCAAATCTAAGATACAAATTGTATTTCTAACCTTGATCCCTCCAGCCACATACCGGGCAGTCTAGCAGGGTGTGTAAGCACATACCGAGTCTTTATGTTCAAGAGACATAGAAGATTAATATTTATTTTGGAGGTACGAGAAAATTTTAACCAAGAAAATTAATAACTTAATTCTTAGATACCAGTATATATAAACTGTTATGATCAGTAATATAGCCAGAAATTCATTACGGAGAGGGTCCGAAGTTAAACTTTTCCCCGAATGAAGATCAGAACCTTGAGGGATTTTTAGAGCTAACAAATCAGAAAAAAATTTTAATTCCTCTACCCAAATGATACACATCTGGGAAATGCAGTTTGTCATCATTTCACCTAATTTGCAATATTTTATACTGCAATCAAGGGCACACTAAGATATTCACATAGAGGGGTTGCATTGGCATGCTAAGCTCTTTTCAAGAAATTAGACTTCAGACGATTAAAACAGACAAGCAAACTATAAATGTAGGCGTCATTCAAGATTTATATCTCTGAAGTAGAGCAGTTCCAAAGTAATACTTGACATAAGTTTTGCCATGAGTACTCCAAGGTTTCATAAAAGCCATATTGAAAGGAAAAGGTGATCCCAACTAAATAAATATAAAATACTTTCTATGTTTATATCGTTTTCCTCAAACCCCTGTAACCTATAAATGAGAACACTAACAAATAAATATGTTAGATAAAAGCATTTTTGCAACAAGAGCTAGATCAGGGCCTACAGTTTAAAGGAGGTATTTAAGAAAAAGGTCACAAGAGTACTGAAGTTGTAAAAATTCCTACAATAGTATCTAAAGATGCCCTTTCTATAAAAAGTTGCCACAGGCTAGGTTTAAAACTAGTCGGGTGTTGTTGCTTGTGGCAGCCCAGTTAAAACTGCATGTCAAATAAATCCAGAAGAATGTAACTTGTAGCAGAAAAAGCTATTTTGGTCTGCTTGGCTTCATTTTGCAATTGGTGCAACCAATTTGGAGATATTTAATGAAAAATTGTACCTAAACTATACTTATTTGAGAATTGCAATTTTATCGATTTAATATTGGAGAATCATCCATTTAACATCAGAACACGATTTGGCACACATTTTCTAAATGATTTTTGGTGTAGGAAGCACTTGGTGCAATTTTAATACCCTTCTATGGAGAAATTTTAGGTGTAGACAAATTTAGTTCAAAATATTTGAGTTACAAGTCAAGTGCTTTTACAAGAATAATGAAACTCAATAGATTATACAAATCACAATTTGTGTCATTATATTAAGTACACAGCAAACATAAACTACAAGATAAATAAAGATAAGAAATTATGAAATGTATACAAAGCATGGGAATGTTACACAATTTCGGAAGATTGATGTTTTGTTGAATTGATGAACATTTGCAAAAGAAATCCAACAGGATTAGAAAGAAAATTTACATATTTTTATTAAAATTTACATGAAATGAAGAGTCCGTGATAATGATAAATGTATACAGCACTAAATAATAAGTCCATTTTATGAAGAAAGCAAATCTGCATAAAATTCTGAAGATTTCCAAACTAGGAGCACATACTTTAATAAGGCTTTGACCTTCTATCTCCCCTGAAATAGAGAAATCAAGATTTAATCATTTTAAAATTTATCCAATAATAGTAATGAAAAATTGTAACAGTTAAAAGGCATGATACTGGAATCCAAAGTGCTCTTTCAATATCAAGCTAACAAATATTCAACCACAAAAATTAATCCATGTATTCACTATCCAAGAACATACCATGTAATATATACTGTTGGGTATATATTACATATTTGTTTATATATGAGACTAAAGTCTCACAATGTTTAAAATGGTCTGTTTGTTCGTTAGGGTATACACTCCAAATTAATATTTCCCTTTCTACATACTAGACACTATTCCACTGTTAGTGGAATGTTATAAGGTGACTGCAGACATACTGTCCAAATCTGAGACCAATAAAATGTTACAATTTGGTAGTGAATACAGAGCTTTATAATACTGCTTTTTTATAATCTGCAGGTTAAAAACAAATTCATGAATTGCATTTGAAATGTAAAGTTCTTGAAATTGTCTACCACCATTAGAAAATGGAAAACAAATGCAAGTTTGAGTAAAACTATCCCTTATATTGTGAATATTTCTTCAGAAGATGCTGATTTTCATACATAAGGTAAGAGCACTAGTCCGCATCACACAGATCATTTTAGAGTACCACACACACACTGCATTCGGAACATCGGCATTTCCGAAAGTGAGCCACCTCTCAGCTCATTGTGTAATCTCATGCAAACATTGGTTACAACAAATTTTATGACCAAACACTGTTATGGACAGTGAGGAAGTAGTTGTCAGTTGGTTGATAGCACAAGAAAAAAATACAAAAACGGGACATGCGTAAACAGGGAATGAAAAAATCATGATTTTTTAA
This sequence comes from Meta bourneti, assembly GCA_933210815.1. Classification (NCBI taxonomy): domain Eukaryota; kingdom Metazoa; phylum Arthropoda; class Arachnida; order Araneae; family Tetragnathidae; genus Meta; species Meta bourneti. The sequence goes on from OW119928.1 coordinate 68,091,377, forward strand.
AATCAAAAACATCAATTTATTTGATTTAAATAATTTTTTATTGAAATCCAATTTTTATTAACTGCTTGCCCGATAAGTTCAAATTTATTGGACATGAGATAAGCAAATTACAGTGTAATTTCTAGATAGTTTCGATTTATTTAAATATTAATATTTCTATGTAAAACGTTAATGTATTAGGAAATATAGCTGGGTAAATTTTCGAAAGATTAAAAGGCAACATAAGAATTAGTAAAGTAAATCACATGATAACAGAGTGAATACAACAGTGCCCCAAATGCCAAGATGAGCAATGTTTTTCCATCTGGTTCAAGCGGTTTATATTACTTTGAGTTCATAACCAGTGACGTGAATTTTTTGGATCCAGATAAATGAGGTTGCCAGATCCCACTGACACCATACTATGAACTTTTTCAATCATACAAAATTCAGAATATTTTTGCATTATATATTTATCATATATGAATAAAATCTTTTTCAATTACTTCAATCATTTTTATATAAAATAATTAATTGGTTCAAGATTTGCTTTAGAGGAAAAATCATGCCCCCAATAAAAAATAAAATAAAAGGAACTTGCATCTTGAAAAAATTCCTACTTCTCATTAATTTTTAGCTTGCAAAAATAACCTTTTGGTGAAATTTTATATATATATTTTTTAAAGTTAACAGTACAAAATGAGACATGAAAATACATCAATTTGAAATCAAATGTCTATTTTTCAAATTCTTTGAGCATTGACAAGAGTATTTCATAGGTATGTTCGAACAAAAAGGGTTTAGATATAAAACAAAAAATGAAGCTTTTCTCTGAACAGCACAGAACAAGTGTAATAGCAACCCCCAGAACATGCCAATTCAGTGGAATTTTGAGCTTGCAATAAAAAATTTATAAATTCCAATAGCTTCCTGCTCTTCAACCCAATCCAACTTCACCTCAACATACTCAATTATCAGATGAGTGAATTAAATTTTACCTGCCAAATTTCAATTCCATAAATATTGAATAGTTATTCTCATTACTTATTCATTTAGTTATCTTATTAATAAGTTAGAGAAGAGAAGCTAATTTCTCATTAATTATTCTCATTATTACACAAAACAAAATATAGTTTTATTAAAATTGCAAATTATAAAGATTTATGTGCAAAATTGGAATGCTTTTGTGATACTACAGAAAATCTTGCAAGTCTTATTTTTTTATGAAGATTACAATACTAAATAAATAACTAGAATACCTTAAAAAAGCAATTTACCACAATTTTAATAATTTGAGTGAATATATTTCTAGCATCTTCACTCATCACATGAATGGTTCAAAATTGGCCATGTGCGATTTAGTCAGAGAATGTTTAAAACAAAACCAACACTAATGAGCAGGCTTGTGAGTGACACCTATTGGTCAATGGCCCAAGATGGAAATATTTGTCGGGTAATTATGATCCCAATCAGCGAATAGTTATTTAATGTCTTCAAAGGGAGGATATTTTGGTATGAACTCAGTACAAGTGAGTTCTTAACTTAAATATTTGAATGAATCGAACATGCATCTTGTTCAGTTATTTCATTTTCAATATTAAAAATTGCAGAAAGAAAAATGAAATTTAAAATTTTGATTTAAATCAATGATTTTTAATAAAAATCATTTGATTTAAATCATCGTACCCCGATACACAATATAAATAAGAGGTCTAAGTATGGTAGGTATTTTAATTAACGTCGCACTGGAGCAACACAACGGGTTATTGGCGACGATCCAGTCAGATGACAAGGTCACACCTGAGCTGGCACCCCACTCTCCAGTGGCCTCAAACGTCTGCACCAGCCCCCTTTGTATACAACGGTCTTTGGTTGAATTCGAACTCACAGCCCTCTGGTTGCTAATCTGTTACTCTTCCAATCTGGCTTCTGCAGCCCGATTGAAGTATGTAGAATACCATACATTATTCCGATTTAGTTGGCGATGACGACGTTTTTCAGTACTATTGTATGACCCATGCTAAATTTACAGCACTTCTAGATCACATCATTCAGGGGTCAAAGGACTTCCAGAAACACTCGCACTGTGTATAAGATACAGATAAGTCAAACTCATTGTTCAGACAGAACAAATTTTATTCTCCTGACAGAATCTTCGTAGGGATTGACGACATCCGATGCAGATAGACAAGCCGAGTCTCATTTAAAACAATGTAAATAACTCTCAAATCTGACCTGTGCAATGCAGAATAGTGTGTGCGCTTACCTTTGGTCATTTATAAAAACTATAATGAAATCACAATTGAGGAATTCAATACATTTAAGTTCAATTGACAATTTAAAATATTTAACTACTGTTTTTCTCAGTTTAAGAAGTCTTGAACAGAAAAATGCTACGTCAATCAATAAAAATAACCCCCAAAAACCTACCATAAAAATAATAAATAACATCTTTCGGAAAACATAATTAGAAACATCAATCGTAAATAGTTTGTTTTGTATTTGAATGATCAAAATGTGAGCTACCCCTAGAACTGCATGCACTTACCCTGATCCACCTCGCATGGGTCCTCCACGTCCAGGTGAACCACGGCCTCCTCCAAATCCTGCTCTGCTGCCCATTCCTCCAGGTGGACCTCCTCTTCCTCGTCCTCCACGATCACCGCCTCTGCCACCTCTCATTCCACCGCCTCCACGTCCACCACCTCCAAAACCTCTTGAACCACCATCGGGTGGTGCACCACCCCCAACACCTTCAGGTCGTGGGGCATGACACTTGTTACATTCTACTCTCCATGAGAAATTATTGTTTCCACAGTCACTGAAGGTAATAAAACACATATTTCAAGTAACCATTAAAATAACATTTTTTGCATTTTGAGGGATATAACTTAATATGACTTATCCACATACATTGCAGAGGCATAACTTTAAATTGAATTGAATTTTACACAATATCAAAGAGTTGTTTGAACAGAATAAAGTATTTGCAGCTATAAAATTACAATTTTCAATTATTCAAACCTTAAACAGCAAGGAAAATTCTAATGAGCTCTGGCAGATGAAAAATATGAAGAAAATGTGTAACTAAATTTTAATATATCAATTTTTGTACTCAAAACTTTTACTAACAGAATTCCAGAGAATACCTGTGGATGCTACCTTTCAGATGGTTATGAATAATGCAACCAAGCCATTTGAGGAGGTGAATACTAAGAAACTTTTAAAACCAAATTTGCAATAGCAAAATCTGCTGTTGCAGTTTGCTGGTGTTTTAAAAAACCAACTTCCAGTTTAAAATAGTTTGATCAAAAAGAAAACTAGGACTCAGGATATAATTACTGATTTCATGAATTGAAATATTAACAAATTTTACTGAGATTAATTAAAGCTCAGTTGGTTCCCTCCTAGTAAATAAAAAATGGTAGCAGATACTTACGGGTACATACACTTCCAGTCTCCTTCTCGTCCAGGTCCGCCAGACCCCCTGTCACCTCCTCGTCCACCTTCGTCTCTTCCGCCTCCTCGTCCACCACCACCACGGGGGCCTCCTCTGCCACGGCCACCGCCGCCTCCACCTCCTGGTCCACCACCATAGGGTTGAGATTTTCTTTGTGCTAGTTGTACATTGATTTTTTTCCCCTGAAAGTCCTTGCCTAAAACATCAAATCCACTTTTGTAAAATGAAAGCAATTTCCAAACAGAGAAGCAACATTTCTGTATATAATAATCCTAGTTAATTGCTCCCTAAAACTCAAAAAATATTAACTCTTCTATCTTTCACACTAAGTAAAATAAGTCAAATTTCTCCATTGGTTTAATTAAAAGTTGGGTAAAGGGTCACATTTGGTCGAGCAGTGCCAAATATGAGAAAATTTAAAACGAATCAAGACTTCAAATTGAAATCAAAGTGGAAAATCAATAAATTTAGTAAAACGGATGAGTGATAAATAAAAGTAAATTTGTGCAGAGGCTTAGCAGGGGGAATAGCCAGGGATGTCAATGCCTCAAAGGGTGGTATTTCAGAAATATCAGTCCTACTTTTAAAAGTAATCTGTGCTTTTAGCATTTATATATGGCTTATTTATACACTTGTAGACCATAAAAATATGAAAGGAAAAATCTCAGAATCATGTTCGAACATTAAAAGAATTCTACAAATTGTTATATAGAACTGCGTCAAAAAAGTCTAATACAAGAATGAAATTAATTGGCATTCAAAAAGACTAAAAACTGCATGGAAATGCCAAATTAGCAATTACAGGGCTGCTAGTCAAAGCACTTGGAAAATAGCATAAATTTTTAAAAGTAGCAAGTCTCCTTTCAAAACCTCTTTCAGTAGCAAATTTAGTTGCTAAGATATAAAATTAATCGGTTAAAACACAAAATGTGCCAAGTATGAAAAGACACTGAAGATCTCACAAAAAAATTTTAATTCACAAAGCTAAATATTTTCATTTAACTTACAAAGTAATAAGTTCTAACCAAAAAAATTTACCTCCAAACCAATTAATAGCAGAACTGGCAGTAGGAGGGTCATCATAAGTTATAGTTGCTTCTCCCTTTGATTTGCCAGTGAGCTTGTCTTTATAAATCCAAATCCTTTGTTTGCCAGTGCGCTTGTCCAACTAATAAATGTAAACACATTAAAATTAGCATATTTATAATAACCACATTCACATATTTGTAATACTTCATTCACAAAAGAAAACTTTAACCTGAGTTGACTTTAACTTACTTTAATAACTCCAATGGCACCAAAATATTGGGATAGGTCATCTTCACTTACACACTCTGGTAAACCAGACACAAAGACAGTATCTTGTATTTCTTCACCTATGTACAAAAATTTAGAAACGTAAGACGAATTGAATCAAAAAATGAAAGCACTTGAATTTGAAAAGTAACCATAAAACAAAGTACAACGCACCACCATAGCTTCCACCACCACCACCGTTGTATGAAAATCCTCCTCTACCACCTAAAAGAGATGACCATGATTAACAATAGTTCAGGATTTACAAGATAAAATACAACAAAATCATAGGTTTAGCTGTGAAACCAAAGTTCACATTAACAACAATCCATGCATACATTTTCATCCAATTTCAAATTCTAACATTTAATTGACAATCAACCAAAAAGATTTTAAAGCTATTTACATTGAAAATATTTTGAGTTATACTACATACTATCTGTACCATAAAAACTGCTCTAGACATAAAGTTTGTCCCTGCCTGTTGCTGTAAAAGTGGACCTTATCCCATTTCCCAGAGAATTCCATTGAAGAAATGTATTCAAGTTTGATCACTTGATGACAAATTGGAAACATTTTAGAGATTTTTACTAGTCACTGCAAAAATCTACTAGTAAACTACTTCTTTCCACCACCAACATTAACGAAAATCAAAATAAAATCTAGTCATTCCAGTGGCATCTTCTCAAAATAAACAAGCACTACTTCTATAGCGATTGCATCATACCATCCAGACTTGGTGTCATGAGCAGTTTTCATGGTATACAGACAATACATAAGCCTTCTAAAATAGAAACCCACAACTTTTAAATAGAACTAAAATACTTCAAATTCCAGAATAGCATTCTTTTTCAAGGCAAAATCTACTTAATCCACAGCATTAATATGAAACCTCATGAAATGTATTTATTCAAAAACAGTTGGAAACATAAATATTCAGGGAACACTAGAACGAAGGCCATTCGAAGCAAGGCACTTTTATTAAGCCAAGGTTCCAATAACCAGACTTTTTGTTCATCCCTGGAGCAGTTTTCAATAGCAAAAAATGGCTTTACTGACTCAACTATTATACCAGTGGCTTAAGAGGCATTGTAATAAGTGGCTTTTGGAGTTTGATTGAAGGACAGGACGATGGATCAGAAGTTGTTCAACATTTAAAATATGTACTGTAAAAGCTGTTAGCCCACCCATCTCTATCAAATGGGGCTTGACTCTCTTCTCTTCTGTTTCTTGCACGATTAGACAAGTTGTTTTCAAAGCTGATCATTCAGAAATGTGCACAGTTCTTAAAGAAAGTAGCTGACTAGTGCAAATGCACAGAACCTTGAGCAATTCTCAGTATTTGCCAACTTGTAGGTAGGAAGAAAGCTGTTACTGGGCAGCCTCTTCATGGGAGGAAGGCAAACCTTACTGAGGCATTATGTTTGGTTGTTAGTTCAGTCGTTGAGTTATGAAATATTTGGGTGTACGAAACTTGGCTTGGTGGGAACCAAGTACAGCAATGCAGTTCTTAAAGCATTTTTACTGTTTCAGTAGCTTCACAGGAAAATATGTGCTATAGAAATATATATTAGCTTAGCGTGCTGTAAACTATAAACAGGATTTAATATAATTAGAGAACCAATTTGAAGCAATGCAAAGTTGACCAAAAGAGAACATCATTTAAAAAAAATTAAACACCTATTCCAAACTCTGAATAACTGAGGTTCTACAATTGAAACCGTTAAAACCAACCATTTATTTGTAGCGTTAAATTTTATAACAAACCAAGCACACTTTAATTTCAGTAAATAAATCAAAGTTCATTGTTTCACACTTTGTTTTGTTCACTCAGTACATTTAAAACCTGGAAGGTATGCAAACTAACCAGCCATTTAAGAGGAATTTACTCATGGGCATAATATGAATCAAATGTAAACCTGTTCATTGATAAGCCCAAATCTTTTAACTGTTAATGCAACAAAAAGTATTAACGCTAGGGAAATTTTTAAATCTCGATTTAAATGTCGCATCATACAAATAATAATTTGATTAAAAATCTTGGGAATACAAAAACTCAAGAGGATAACATTCTTTAATTAAAGCAGTGCATTCAGTTTTCCCAAGGCAATGAATACATTAAATCCCCTTTATAAAGATAAAACACTGAAATTCATTATGTAATCAAAATGTTTTTTTGCACTCAATGAAACTGCTATTATGTCCCTTGACAACAGTTTCAATCAAACGTTCAGTAAAAATCCTTCAAGGCGTAAACTTATCACTATAAAACTCAAAAGCATAAAGAACCACTCATCAATACATAATTACACCCAAACCTCGATACTTTTGGCAACCAAAAGAATAAAGGAAAAAACAATTAAGGAAGACACTGGGGAAACATGCATGGTACCAATTACCATATTATAGATATGAAAAGGGACATAATTGTTTCATACACTTCACACCATGAATTGATTGAGTTTTTTTCTGCACAAGAGCCTCGTACTAGAAGATAACTAGTTATGCAAATCAGGATTTTGCATAATCCAGAAGCAACCATCAGTTATCTATCACTTTAAACCTTTATTCAAAGTTAAACAGTACATAGTAAATTTTTTTAAACCAAATATTTCAGCTTTTTTAAACGTTTTTGTGTGTTTTTATGAAGACAACTACAAAATTAAAATGTTTTTTTTATACACACAATGATTACTGAGCGACATTTCACCTAGAGGAAAGTTTTTTGTAAGCCACAGCACAAGACCTTGAATTCATCAATTCACTAATTTTAAGTTTAATAAAAACCTTTCCCAATAGCATTCAAGGGATAATATTGCAAAACTCCATCAATGTAACATTTCTAAAGGCATATTACAGTTTTGGGGAATTAATCAAATTACATTTGCAACGATTTAACCTCGAGAGACCAATTCTTAACCCTAAGCAGTTTGAGTCTGTTAATACATTTGTATGCAAATTGCAGATATTACTGCATTAACACGTGGTTGCAACTTTACACTAGCAAAATCCAAAAACAAATATATAGTTGTAATGGATAAAGTGAGTTGTACATTTTTCAACTATGACAACCTATTGGGCATACTTCCTTAACCTTTAGGAAGCACATACTGTCCATATTTTAATATACAATAAATATGCCAAATGTAGTTTAACGTGATTTTTTAGACATGTAACTATAACGCATGGACAATTCCCTGATCTTGTATATACATTCTTTTATCAATTTCCCACATTCCGAAATTAGAAGAGACCAGGCGCAAACACAATAAGATCAACCACCATCTTACTATGAACTCTTTGAGAAACAAAATGGCTCTTATTCACTAGCACTTTACAGAAGTGAAGCATCTATATTTTAATCAACAGTGAATTTTTTCTTACTAGAGATGACCTTTAATAACTATAACTTCAGTAAGTTCCATAACTAGTTCAGATGAGAACTATACACCATGTCATAGTATGATGAAAATACATGACTTTCCACAATAAAATGAGAACACTGAGCCAGTCAGATAAACTTCCATTTTTATCAAATTGTTCAATATGCTTCTAATCCCCAAAAATTTTACTGAGATGATTCTGACTTCTAACTAAAGCAACATTCTGAATGCAAAATTGAAGCACCAAAAATTATTTAAAATTCCAAATAAAGTCAAGTTATTAATTAAAAAGATTAACCCAACAAAAAATATGCTCTAATCACGTGAAATGGAAGGGATTGATCATCTTTTATATAATGGCTTGGTTTAAATGAAGTTAATACAATGTATGTAAAAGATAGTTATTTGACAACACATTTAATGCTGTTAGAAATAAGATACATAAACAATAAATAGCATCTTCCAAGAATAGTTGGCTAACTGTGTTTTCATATTTGAGTAAAAAATGTTTGCATTGGGTAATAAAACAGAAAACCTATTTTACCTTTAATTACTCAATGATAAAAAAAAATTCAGAGATTTTGAGAAAAGTACAAGAGATGGACTTAAACATACTCAGGAACCAAAATGGATTTAATTTTGATATTTTAAGTTACTCCTAGACCAATGCAAAAAAGTGGAGCCAACAACTCTTTAAAAAATGTCTACAATATTGGGAAGCTAATCCATGCAAAACATGTCACGAGGTTTAAAGAGTGTCTACTAGATTATTCAAGTTTAAAAAATTGGAAGTATTAATTTTAAAACATTTAAAAACAATAATCTTTAGCAAAAAGGTTTAATAGTTTTCATTCATGCATTAAAATGCAAAGTGAATTCATAATTCTAATAGTAATATGTGAATCAGATAAAAACAAGTTAGGAAATATTGGCTTCCATTCAAACATATTTAAAAAAGATCAAGTTTGATTTTATGGTGCAAAAACAATGATTTTTATTTTACAACAATTGTAAACGATTATTAACAGTAAGTCACGTACACTTGATGGAACGCATCATAACTTGATTAATTTCTAAATAGAAATCTATGAACTCCGAAATATTTTATGAATATTTAATTGCACTTTTATCAAATGGAAAAACACCCAAACGTAAGTCAAAGGAAGGGGAAAACATACTGGCCAATTTTAGAAATGTTATTTTATGGGTTGACATGCAGACTACTAAGTGTATAATATACATTTTTAAGTCACCCACATGTATAAATCCAAACAGATATTATAATCTTGCATAATTATAGTTGCTGATTTTTAATGACTTGTATAGCTAGCTAAATGTTTGTGAAAGAAGCAGGAAACCATGAAAAATCAATTTTGATTTCATAACACTAAAATGACATCTGCAACGTATTTCTAGTTTCTTGAATGTTTTGGTTAGTGACCAGGCTTGTACAATTCAGCCAAAATCCATTCAAGGGACTGCCGAACCATACATGTTGCCGGGTATGGAAAAGTAATGGTAATATTTTCCCAACATTTCAGAAAGCTTTAACAAGTATTCAAAAGGCCCAAATTTTTTACGAAACCAATCCTTCAGCTACATAAACTTAAATTACCTAAATACTTGAGGGAAAAGAAACTTTTTGTTGCTAGTAGACACTCGTCATGTATTTCACCACACAAAAAAATAGAAACAAATATTTATGTCGATGAGCTCCCAGAATAGATTGTGAAGGTGAAATAGATTTAAAGTTTAGAGAAATCAACATTCAAGTTATCTAACCATTAAAAAGATAAGAGTAAATGAACTGTTAATGAACCACACTGTGGTACCGTTACCTTTGTTGAAACCGCCCCGGCCAGGACCTTGGTTACTAAAAACGAAGCAGATCAGTAAGCAAACTTCATAACTTGGAACTTCAAGAAGACGTCACTTAAAACTTCAACACTTTTATGATGGGCATTTTAATAAACACCTTAACTGAATGGGTATACTAATAAAACAAGCCGCTTGTGCGGATTAAATGAGCAACACATAAAACTTTCAATGAACTTTTCACAATGATAAATGGACATGAAAAAGTATCGTAAAAACTCTAATCAACAGGGTTCCACACTATGTAAAACACAGAATTTACTGTTATTCCCAGAAAAAGTATACCAATTACTCGTTACAGTGGCAATATTTAAAGCAGGGAAGTTCTCCAGGTTTAATTATGCAAAAAGAAAACATTAAAAGATATCTAAATTTATGTCCTTTAAAGAATTCAACTCAGATTTAAAATTACGCTATTAAAGTACTTAAGATTGAAAGTTACATTATTAAAAGTACTTAAACACATACCGCATTTACTGTTATTACTAAAGAAACATTTTAAAGAAACACTACTTAAAATGAGAACTAATAACTATTCTTAAATTTACCATTATTCTTTTTAAGTACTCAAGCTAAACTATTTATACTTAAAACTAAAAGTGGAAACCCTGAACATTAAATAAAAGCTACATTTAAATAGGTTTGCAAATAAATAAATTATAAACTAAAAATTGCATTGCAAGTCAATGGCAATTTAACCAAGATTTAAAAACTTCCTAAAACTCATAACATCTTTATTTAAGATATTTATAGAAACCCAAAATTAAACACCAAGTACCTTGAAACTTTAATAACAACTTACCAAACATACAAACCTAATATTCAAGTTCCCTACCACCAGTGAACCAGAAAATGACGTACAAAATTAGATTTCTGTGTAAATACTGCCCACACCATACCAAAGTATTGACACTGCCAATGCATAGCAGCTACTATGACTGCTTTTACACAGTACCATGAGTTTGTAACTGAAATTTCAACCAGTATTGAGGCATTTCACACATAACACAATATTCTACTAAAATAAGCTCCATAAACTTTCTAGTGCAGTGACAACATATGAAAACCTTAAATCAATGTTTTTGTTGAAACAGTTTATTTCTTGTTTTGAAGGGACACATTGTCTTTTTAAGACCAAATTGAGTTTGAAATGAACCAGAACTGCTCTGTACAGAATAGAATGACCAATTCAATACGGGATAGATTATTTTCAAAATGTGTAAAAAAAGTCCTCAACAAAGGGACATTTAAACCAATATCGTTACATTTTTAAACCATATGGTACTAAAATACCATTAGAATTAACCTTGATAACCATACTTAGAAGTGAAATTCTCATACACAAAACATTTCCAATGGCAAGTTTGGAAACCTTCGTATTTATCATTGGGGAAATAGCGCCCAAAATGATATTTTGGATACATCATAGGGATATAAATTTGCTTTTAAAACCTCCAACTCAATTATCTATCAATTATCAGCGAATAAAATGAAAACCTGTAAGTGAAAAGGTGCACTTAAAAGAATTATTTGAAAGTTATTGATTAAAATTTTCATCATCTACAGCATATTTTATTTTGAAATTCACTTAGGCAGCAAATAAAGATCTACAATGATGATTCAGTTAAGGAGTATACAAAATAGCAAAATAATGGATGGTTAAAATCTGAGCTCTAGAGTAGCATGCATATTTCAGCATAAAATATCTTCTAACATTGAATTGAAAAAATTACGCAGAACACCAAATCCAATTCATGTTACCATATGAAACTATTAAGTCACTTAGTCTAAACATGCAAGGGATGTCACTTGCAAATGTTTCTATCATTTTGCTACATTTACTTAACATCAGTTTTATTACTTCCGAGAATGTTTGCACTCGAAAGAATTTCCTATCTCTGGAATAAGCACCTTTTCACATACAAGAATTGAAAATTGCTTGAAGTTTTAATTTTAACGTTTGCTAAAACGCAACTTACCCATATCCACTACCACCTCCGCCTCCACGGCTACCTCGATCATATCCTCCAGGTCCACCTGCCAACAAAAATCAAACTTAACATACTTCAAACAAGTGACAAATTTGACATTGAACAAATAAGAGCTGACTTTATAATACTGTTATACTATATAACACTATTATAAGACAAGTATTCATTTTTAAGATTTAATAAAAGTGCCACAAGACTAGGAAATTCAAATTTAATTTAAAATATCTAAAAAGTAAATTTAAATAATGTTATTAAGTCAATTAACAGAATACAATAAGAAAAGATAAAATGTACCAATTAGAAGTTTTTGTTCTTCAAGCACCTTGATTCAAAATATTCAGGATAAAAATCAAGTATTTCTCGAACTGAGAATTTTCGAGCAGTTTTAGTTTGAAATAGTAACATAAAATTGAAGCATTTTTTAAAGGTTGGTTGGATGGGTTTTATGGTGCAAGGGACATAGTTGGTCTAACTATGTTAAACATAAAACAAAAGAATTTTAATCAAAATCAAGACTGATACAAGACTTGGCGATTTACTATTTCAAATTGAATAGGTCAAAGTTTAAATAAAGAATGGATGTCAGTAATGAATTTAAAATAAACTTTTCTTGTGAACTCTCAGAAATCTTTAATGGTTGGCGTAATTTGGCACTTAATTAACAATTTATACTTTTATATAACAGAAAAATACTATATACTGTTAGAGACGCCTTGTTGGAGCAATCGGAATGTTTATACTTACAAAACATTTTCGATACCATTAGAGCACATAGGTCAAAGTTGTAAAATTTTTTAATGCTATGTCAAAAATGAGGAGGATTACTCTTCGTTGATCTAATGAAGTTTCAGTCACCAAAATGTTAAGGTTGAAAAATCGCAGCAAAAAGTTGCCTTTTAGGCACTTTTAGCAACTGTAAAGCCCTGTTTTTGTAGTTCTATCGAAAACCCACAACTTAACTTCTTAAATATTGATTGATTTCTTGTTTTACAAAATAAATTACAATGGTTTGGTTTTATAACACAAGGTTCATTAGCAGACAAGCTGCGTCAAATGCAAGATTAAATATACCCAATAAAAACAGGTGAAACAGCCAAAGTAACAAAATAGAAGTCTAAAATTTAAGTTTTCAATTATAAAAAGTCAAAGTTAAAAATATTGAAGTTGAAAAATACAGGACGATTCTTTGTTTTCAATACAAAGAATGGTAGATGAACATTAAAAACCTTAAAAAATATGACTGATGACAACTACATTTGAAACATGAAAATGACAACTATATACATTTGAAACATAATGGTGACAACTATATACATTTGAAACATAATGGTGACAACTATATACATTTTAAAAATTCAGAACATTGTGAAAAAGGAAAGAGTGCTGAGTAGGGAGGATTACACAGCAAGGCAGACAAATTAAGAGAGGAAGTTTAAAAAATCCATGTAAAAATGCCATAAACCAGGACATGAAGTTACGAAATTGTAATATCTCCATTGCAGTGGTGGCACAATGAATTTTCTCCATCCAGCAAGAATCGATTCTCAAATGCCAAATATGGAGCCTAGTTAAAATCACATCTAGACGACGAGGACACAAAGAGATAACAGGTTAAATTCTGTAAATTGCAGTGTAATCTCTGTAAAGATGACAGTGTGCAGCGAAAAGTTGACAGTAAATGAGCAGACTGGTGTACGACTTTCCAAAACCTGAGAATAGATCCAAGTGGGGAAACACTTGTAGGATTCCAAGAGGCAAAAGAAAATAAGGAACTCTCAGAAACATTGATATTAAAGGGTGTAGTACTCAGAGCATTTTGCATTTGTAACCTGAAAGGTGGAATGCAGGAAGGGTGATTCCTGAAAAGGTGATCAAGAGATGTACCAAGAAGCGAACCTCAAAGTGGATGATAGGGATGACAGAATGCGAAAATATAGCCAAAGCGACAACAGAAGACGTGTGGAAGTCAATTGGCGGTTAGGCACATAATACGTAAAGACTTTTTACAGGTGAAGTTCGAAAGACTCCGGAACAGATCCTCAGTGAGGTGTGGTGCACTGTATCGAGCTTTAGAAGAACAGATGGACAGGCAGAGTCATAGGCTGCAGAATCCAATATGGAACAAATTATTGCACGATAGATGTTGAGCATGGAGAACCGTTTTGCACCCCAAGATGTATTAAAGAGTACCTTTAAAGATTGAGCTTTTTCTTGCAAGACATCTGCAGCTGCGACGTTGGAGAGGAAGGTAAGTTTCTGGTAGAAAACGATACCGAGATACCTTACTCTATCCACCACTGCAATCCTTTTACCATCCAGACAGATTTCTGGGTCAGGATACACGTTCCGACGTCGGCAGAAATGAACGCAGGACGTTTTGAGAAGAAAAGCTGAAACCGTTATTGACGCTCCACCGCGTCAAGCGAGAAACAGCCGTCTGGAGTTGTCGTTGGATGTATTACATATCTTTCCCTGACAGATGTTAAGGTCATCTACATAAAGGTTTTCTTGCACTGAGGATGGTTAGTTGATGCAAGATGTTATTAAATTTTATTGTAAATAGTTACTCAGAATGCTACCCTGAGATACACCTTCCTCCTGTATGAGTCTGAGAGGGTAGAACTTTAAAAATTTCTGGATAAACTTGGGTAGATTACCCCTTAGTCCAAGGGTATACAGATCCCAAAGTGTACCATATAGCCAAGTGTGGTCATACGCCTTCTCGATGTCAAAAAATATTGAAACTAAATGGTTTAGGTACAGAAAAGTTCGGCGAACTTTCGTTTCGAGATTTAAGATGTTATCCATTGTGGAACGTCCAGTTCTAAAGCCACTTTGATACGGTGAAAGAGCCTGTCATCTAAGATGTGGTCGAGACGAAAATTCACCATTCTTTTGAGGAGTTTGCACATGCAGCTTGTAAGTGCTATAGGTCGATAATTGTACAGGTTGGTAGGGTCCTTTCCAGATTTGGGTTGGTTGTTTTGGATTTTGCGGCACAAGATCCAAAAATGGATAAGCTGCGCCAAACACAGGATAAAAATATCCAGATTTGGGAAAAGGTACAACAATAGCATATCTCCAAGCCAAAAGGAAAGCATGTTCTTCCCATATGCAATTAGTCTCAAAAGGTTAGAAAATTACAATGTATAGACAATTTATCCACGGGAACTTACACCAATATTCAAGATCCTACATCTGATAAATTTGATGCAAAGAAATTTAATTGCAAGTAATCAAAGCTCATTTTAACTCCCTCTTGACAAAGTTTCTATTCCAACTAACTTTCCCTCAATACCCAAGTTCTTACACAGAAGTTTGGACTATAAATGCAGAAGACAGGACTTCACCTTGAAAAGCATCTCATGACACCAAATCACATGGATGGTCCAAGAAATAAAGTATCTATTACCAGGAACTTTTTAACAGTACATTGGTATTTAAGGTATCCTATCTAGTAAATTTGAAAAGAAATTCATTGCAAGTAAGCAAACCCCTTTAACAAAGTGATTTCACTCACAAATTTCTCAAGTTCTGTCCCCAAGACATAACCACTTTTAATTCCTCAACAATCTTTCTTAGTACCCTGGGTTGGTATTGAGAAGCACCTACAATAAATACAGAACACAGAACTTTACCTTGAAATCCGCCTCTACTACCACTAGGGCCACCATATCCCATGGGTGGTCCACCATACGCGTCACCACCGGGGCCTCCACTCATGGGTCCTGGGCCACCAGGAGGTATTGGTCCACCATAGCCGCCAGGAGGACGATTATAGTCATTGCTTGGTGGAGGTCCACCATAACCACTTGGAGGGGGAGGTCCTGGAGGACCACCAGCAGGGGGACCACCAAGAGGAGGTGCTGATGAAGCAGCAGTTGAAGGAGGTGCACCAGCTCCGTATGCAGGAGTGGGAGGTGCTGAGGATCCTACACCACTGCTAGGTGCTTGACTGCCATATCCAGTTGGGGCAGATCCACCATATGATCCATACCCAGGGGAGCCAGAATAAGCAGACTGGCTTTGTGGAGCAGATGCTGAATAACCTGCAGGCATATAGTTTTGAGTACATAGAGAACATAGGATCACTTCTGAGTACAATAAAGTGAGTTCTTTTCAAGCCTCGTTACTCTAACAGTAGGATGATTTTTATTAAAACAATATTAATATAAGAGTAAGAGACAGAAATGATAGGTAAGTCTTAATTTTGATTAGTTCTACTTTGTACTTAAGAGGTAAATAACTATTGCTATCAGTTCAAAAATCTGTAAAATTGATCGATAAGGATGGTTGAAAACAAGAACCAATACATATAGAAACTGCAAGTTATAATGTGAAATGATGGCATGGCCCAACTTTTTAAAAAATTAAGAGGCATTAGCCATGTGATTTTAGACAAAAGAAACAAAGCATTAAAATGTCGATAGATAATTGAACCAAAGCAAATAAAAGTTAAAAAGTTACTGCACTTCAATTACCACTAGAGCTGAATCAGTTCAGTTTCAATGATCCAGTAGCTTTGCTACATGAGGATTACTGAGGTATGGTTTAGTGTTTATAAAACCTTATAATTGCCAATACCCATACCAGGATTTAAATTCCAAAGCTAAACAGAGGGTAGAAAGTTAAGCAAATGTCTATCACCTGGAGCTAATACCTTGATTAGAAGGGAAATGCCAGATACAAATGCATTACTGCAGTTCTACTACATACACTTTGATATTCTGTTCAATACTTACTTCCGGTTGAATATGATGATGCAGCTGGCTGTTGGCCATAACCATACTGCTGTTGATTAGATCCATACTGATCAGCGCTGTAGGAGCCATAGGCTGCATTTCCAGAAGGTGCAGCAGATCCTCCTCCCCAATTAGAGGTAGAGCCCTAAATTAAATATAGAACCATTCCACAACCGATTAGTCAACTTGCAAACATAAGATAAATGTCTGCAGATACTGACAGGAAAAATTTATATTGCAAATAAAAATGTAAATTTACACTGTATGAATCAATTATAAAATGAGATTTCGACCCTACATTCTTGATGAAATACTACAAGTCTCCAAAGTTACAAAATAAATAATTCAAGAGCAGGGAGCATGTATGTTGCTGGTAAGTACTTTGAGATTATGATATGGGAACAAATTATCTGCAATGAATGCTGTACATGCTTTTGTATGCAACAGCTCTTTTCCCATGCAAGCTTACCTTTATAGATATGGGCTTTCCCAAGGTTTTATCTTCTTTCTCACTAATCTTCACAATTCATACATTGATATTTGCTTAGAGAATATGGCCCAGTTTTGATATAGACCTTTCGTAGCAATGCTTTTAGCACTTTTTTATAAGTTGTGGCAGGCAAAGGCAACCCTAATTTACTATAGGATTATGGCAACCTTGTGATTATTTGAATCTTATTAATTTTTGTAAATAATTATCTTTTATTTTATCACACCTAAATAACTAGTTTGCTAGAATTAATGTAATCTTTTATAACATTCATTTTATAGACTGGTTCCATTACACTTGAAACTATTAAATTATTTAACTTGGACTAACTTCAATAATATTTTAAAGTAAAGATTTTTCTTTAAGTAATACTTACCTAGTACAAGAAAAAAAAATCAGTCCTGTGCTTTTTCTATTTTTTAAATTCTTAATTATTTTTTCCATGCTAAGCCTAAAACGTTTTTGCATGAATTTCTTCCTTGGTGGCATAGAAAGCATGCCAAGCATTGTATCATTATGTCAAAGCAGTCCTGAGAATATTAACAAATAAAAACTTGTCCCTTCAAAATTATCTTTCCATTTAATAATGCATTCCCCCATGCAGCCACAGAAATTGAGTCAGAATATTTGTCACTAAATACTTACACTGTAAGCTCCAGTATTGGATCCACCATAACCACTTTGTGAATACGATGCATCACCCCCATAACTACCATAAGAATACCTGCAAACAAACATAACCTAATTAAACTGAATAACTCTGAACAGATGAAAGAAGCAGGCTTTTAGAATACCAAAATATAAATCAGATTTAAATTCAGACTATAAAAATAGATTCAGCTACAGAACCAAAATATGTCAGATAATAAGAAATGTCATCTTACCCTGCTTGCCCAGTGGGGTATTGAGAAAATTCTAAAAGAAAGAAACACTCAGTTAGTTATGCATAAAAAAATTGTTTCAACACTTCAGTATAAATCATACATTTGATTGATTGGGTTTGATTTTAACCCATAACCAGTAGACATGAAATTTTTGAACCTAAATAAACAAGGCTGCAGGATCCCACTAACACTATATTATAAATTTTTATATAAGAAAAGAAAATCAAACAAATTTCAAATTTTTTAGCACTAGATATTTATCATACATGAAAAAAAATGTATAGAATTTCTTTAGTTATTTCATCGTCTCATTAATATTTAATTTGCAAAAGTATCTGAAAAAATGTTATTTGTAAGCAAATAGCAAAAATGAGACAAGACATAAAAATATGCATAAATTAATATAAAAAATATCAATGCTCAGAAAATTTGAAAAATTGTCAAGTCATTCAAAGTTGTATTTAAAGCATAGAAAAAGGGTTTAGGTATAAAATAAAAGAAATGGAGCTTTTCTCTATGACCAGAATAGAACAAGTATAATAGCATTCCCCAGAACATGCCAATTGAGTGGAATTTTGAGCTTGCAATAAAAATCAACATAATCATTAAAAAGCTTTCCACTTCAATCCACAATCTATTTTGTTAACATACACACTCAATTATCAGATAGGTAAATTAACTCTCATATAATTTCCAAATTTCAATTCCATTAATACAGAATAGTTATACTAGCAGTATAAAGTATTCCTAAGGATCAAGGTATAATATTCCCCAATTAAATTTAACTAACATATACAAAACAAAATGAAAACATTAAAATGACCAATTATGTGCAAAATTGGAATGCTTTTGTGATACTGTACAAAACCTTTTTATTGTGAGTGTATTTTTTACATATAAACAGACTACATAACTTATTTGAATAAAATCACATGCTATCTTGTTCATAGTTATATCACTTTCGATACAGATGTATCCTACGCCGCGCGGTGTAGCAACGACTCTTGGCGCGTTTTTTGGCACACTTTTAAGCAACTAATGCAGGGTGATGGTAACTCATCTTTATCTCGAATTTTTCTCTGGTTTTATGGTTAGGGTTCTTGCGTTTTAATGACAACCTTGTCATCGTTGTGCTCTCGCAGATTGTTCTTTTTACTAGTCTAAATGTTTTGTATTAAATCCAGATGTGCAATTTTTTACTAGTCTAAATGTTTTATATTTAATCGAGATTTATATATTTTTAATCCAAATTTCCGTAAAATTTTTTGGTATATTTAATCCAGTTTTGCAACGTTTCATTAATCAAGATGTGATTTCCGTTAAAAAATATTTTTTGAATATTTGTGTATATTTAATCCAGATTTGCAGTGTTTTACTAGTCAAAATGTTGTTTAATCAAGATTTATATTTTAATCCATATGTATTATATCAATGGTACAGCTGTAGTCTGTGCCGCGCGGTGTGGCAACGACTCATTGCATTTTTAAGCGACTAATGACGGGTGATGGTAACCCATTTTTATCTCGAATTTTTCTCTGGTTTTATGGCAACCTCGTCAGCGTCTAGATCCTTCTTTTTTCTAGATTGTTCTATTTATTTCCGACACGGTCCAGTGCTCTCACATAGATTGTTCTTTTCAGTTCATTTTGTATTATTAGTTATCTTGGTATACAGTTATCGTATTATTTCTTAAGATGCCTTCTGTTTTTAGTGTAGTTGATAGGTTTCAAAAGAATTTTTCTCGAAACTTAAAGTTTAGTTTTTATGGTGGTAAGACAAACTTATGGGAGTGAGGGAGTTCCTAATCGTTTAATTTTGTTACGAGTCGTGTCGCGATAAAGAGCTTTGAGTTTTTTAAATGAATCAGGTTTAATTAAATCAGAAATTTCTTGCGATGAATGCAACGGGGCAACGACATTTTCTGTGAAGAATTCGGTTAGCGATGGTTGCAATTGGATTTGTAGGGATAATAAGCCATGTCGTAGCTACAAATCGATCAGACACTGGTCATGGTTTTCACAAAGCAATTTGAAGCTGGAGATTTTTCTTTTAACTTATGAGATTTTAAAAGGCACAAAGAATGAGGATATTTAATCCAGTTTTGCAATGTTTCACTAGTTAAGATGTGATTTCCGTTAAAAAATATTTTTTGTATATTTAATCCAGATTTCCAGTGTTTTACTAGTCAAAATGTTGTTTAATCAAGATTTATATATTTAATCCATATGTATGCAGTAATATTCAATTTTGGAAGATTTCCTTGGCGACATAAAAAGTGCACCAAAAAACGCGTTGCCACACCATGCAGCAGACTACAGCTGTTCAGTACAAAAAAGGTTAGGTACTGGTTATGCTTTATTTGCAGCAGGTTGAAGCTAGATCTTTCTTTCGACCTGAGCTTGTAAGGGGACACAGTTAGTAAAATTTTGCTTCACATACGATAATGGTATTTTGTTAATGAAGTAATTTCGGATTTTACTGAGTTAAAATCAGAGAATTGGTGGGGGTCGAGAAATGGACCGAGAATGGTACCGGATGGGTAAACAGTAAATAGGCAAACGTTTGTTGATCCAACAAAGTACCAGTGCTACTATCAAAACCATGTAGATATGTACCAAGTTCCGAAAGAATTGTAAGACAGTAAATTCTTAGGCATCATTCAAATCTAAGAAATTTAAATTCTTAGGAGTTCAAGCCTTGCTTTATTTTCCAAAAAGTAGCATATACTTACATGCGGATTTTCAATAAAATTTATTGACAACAAACATTGTTATGGGAACTTAATTTGCATCCACATTTTCACTGAGGTGAAACTCATAATACTTAGTACTTAATACTAATATTTCACATGCTACCAAATCCAAAACTTTAAGAAAAGTCATGATTACTACATTTGATCTCAAGTTTTAAAGTGAAGCATCGAAATTATCTATACTTATAATAAACAGTTTCGTTTACCTCTGGAAGACATGGTATCGTTCAAATGTACAGAATGTGATTTACTATTTGAATGTACTATTTGAAAATAGGCAATTCAAATATATTCAGATGATGTGCTAAGTCAGATTAACTTGAGCCTTCACGTTTAGATACTTCAAATTTTAACACTTCAGCATAATTAGCACTTACTTTCATAACAAGGGACAAACCGCTTACAAATAGTGCCTAAAGTGTAATACTTATATTTGCAATTACTTCTAACAAATTTAAGAAAAGTATAATAATCGCAAATTTTATACGAATTTCAAAAATGGCTACTTTTTACACTACAAAATGGCGGTTATGCCTTCATACAGATGCGACTTCTCGCTGACACGATGCTCAACAAAAAACTTAAATATTTAGCAAGATAATTTTACTTACGTTGATCTCCCATCGTCAACCGGTACTTTCTGTATCCAAAACTAATTCGAAATTTAAATAGAACACAAGCTTTTTTTAAGTTTATACAGAACCGGCAAATTAGCGTAACCACAATCGACAAACTGGATGAAATTGTGAAGTAGAAGTGAAAGTGAAGGTGGAAGAAAAAGTGGAGATGATATTTAAAAACTTCACCAATTCCGAATAATTTCTTAACAAAGCGCTTGCATCCTACGCAAAACGGTCATCTGACCGTGAATCAAAATTACGTGGTGTTGTCCTCCAGTCTTTCCCTTTGGACCAAGATTAGCCCAACCCTTTTAGATCCAGGACCGTCACTAATAACCTGATGTGTTGCTCTAGTGTGATGGTCATTAAAATACCTACCGACCAACGCAAAGCGGATCTCACCCATTGGAATTTATCCCGGACCGTCACCAATAGACCGTTGCGTTGCTCCAGTGTAACGTTAATTAAAATACCTATCTACCTACACAAAGCTTGAAGAGTGGGGTGCCAGCTCAGGTATTGCCTCGTCATCTGACTATGGTTCAAAATTACGTGGGGCTGACCTCGGATCTTTCTCTTTGGGATTGATAGCCGGTTTATATTCCTTTGCCAATAGCACCTTTATATTCCTGCAGTGCGACGTTAATTAAAATACCTACCTACCTTGATATATGTTTTATGTTATTTATTTATTTATTTATTTATTTATTTCAATTAACGTCACACTGGAGCAACACAACGGGCTATTGGTGACGGTCCGGGATCAATCCCAAAGGGAAAGATCCGAGGACAACACCACGTAATTTTGAACCACGGTCAGATGACGAGGCAACACCTGAGCTGGCACCCCACTCTCCAAACTTCCACACCACGCCAACGTGAGGACATTTGAGGCCACGACAGATTTAACGTGCACCAGCCCCCTTTGTACACGACGGTGTTTGGCTGGATTCGAACTCGCAACCCTTCGGTTGCTAGTTCGTTACTCTTCCAACCGGGCCACCGCGGCCCATATGTTTTATGAAAACCGGGGCATAATTGAGTTAACGTCGCACTGAAGCAACACAACGGGCTGTTGGCGACGGTCCGGAATCAATCCCGAAGGATAAGAACCTTGGACAACTCGTAATTTTGAACCACGATCTGATGACGAGGTCAACACCTAAGCTGGCACTCCATTCTCCAAACTTCAACACCACGAGAACGTGAGAACATTTAAGGCCACGACTATTTGAACGTGAACCAGTCACCACGAACACCATGGTTTTTCTTTGGATCGAGTTTTGAACGCGTAATCATCAGTTTGCTAATCCACTACTCTTCTAACTGGGATCTTATTCATACCGGGACACTTCTGTACAGATGTGGGATGCATGATCACTCTAATGATGGGTTCAATCACAGAGGAAATATAAAATTAGAGTAAACAATGGTAAACTTATTGATGTTCCCTGGGTCTCGTGACTAAAACTAGTAGTAACGTGACCCTTAGACTACTTTCGTCGACCGGGTGGAAATAAATGTTCATATGTTTGGTCGGCGTAACGGGAGAAGACAGACACCTTTCCATTGTTTCATCATTTGAATTCTCCTCGCAAGATAGTAATAAACTGGTGATTTCACAATTTTTGTCGTAACTCTATAGAAATGCTCATTCATTATACTACCCTATCGTAAGATGTTATATCGCCAAACGAGGGGATAAGATGCAAATCGGCCAACCAAGTCAATTTTTCAGAGCAGAAACGTGACTACTAATCGACATGTTGGTCACACCTTTTGAACCTCTTCTCAATAGCAATGCTCAGTCTACTTATATTTCACGTCTAGATTCAATAGGCATTGGGTTTGAATGTGCCAACTCTTGCCAACAAATCATGACAATCCTGTGGTTTTTGCCCAACAAATAGTTCTTGCTATATCTCTGTCCAGTTTGGATTGCATGCAAAGGTGATGAAGAGGTCCGGTCTACCATAGTTTCTCACGTAGGTCACGGCATCTTGAGTACGCTCGTTCATGTACCTGGGATCCCCAGTAAAGCTGGTAGGCAAGATGATGAACTGGCCAATGTCTGCAATATTTCCATCGTTCATGACCGCATCCCTCAAATGTGCATACTGTTCCACTCTCAGCGTCCTCTGATTTAGAAGTATGTATATTAGCCTTTCCAATTCAATCTTGGCATACATGTCTACGATAAATTGATGGAACAGGTCTCTGCTTCTCAGTAAAATGTTGAAATTTGAAGAGCGTATCATCATCCTGTGAGCGTAGAACTGCATAGTAGAAATCTTCTTAGTTTGCGGCATTCCTGTAGTTTTGTTTGTCGCAGTTCAAAATTATATCCATCCTCCCCTGTCAAAACATGAGTGGATACTGTAGCGTATGGGGAATTCTCTCGATGGTGCCACTTCTTTCTTCTAAAACTATGTCCCTTGCTCCATGTTCTCCCAACATGATTAAAGCCCCTCCTGTTGTCGGTGCATTGAACCGCCTCTCATGTTCACCATGTGGGGTTTTGTTCGCTTTGAATTCAGGGCTGATCTTATCCATGGCCGTTTTGAAGCTGTAGATGTAAGATTTGTGATGATCCAGCATATATTGTAACTGAAGAACTGTGTCTCGTCTCGTCTGCGGAACGTGTTTGCAACGCTGCTCTACTTGTTGTGTACCATCTCCAACAGAATATATTTGCAGAAAATTAGGCTCTTCGTTTGGTAGAGGGTGTAGACTCCCGATGGGCGGTGATAAACTTGACCCTGAACATTAAATGTCGGCATGTATCCGGACTCTCTAATTTCTTTTGTCGTGCCGCAAAAGGTAATCTGGAAAGAGGAATTGTACTTTCTAATATTTACCCGGAAATGTTTAGATTCCGCTGAATCTCCAATCAGTAAAGTACGAAGGGGCTCGGCTGGATCCATTAACCGTGGCAGTTGAACCTTTCCTCCGTTTCAGCATTACCTGGGACTTCACCTTTCCACTTCTTTGCTTCACAGTGTTGACATGTTACAGACATTGATCCAATGACGCACGAAGGATGAGATACATAATCTGCTGATGGATCGTAATTAAAAGCTGCATTCTCTAAATATCTACAGCTGCGCATTCAAGCAGCACTACTTCCGGTTCTAACTTGTAGTCTTGTTTCTCTTTCTGGGCTGAATTCATCTTCTTTTCTTCTTTGATTTCTTTCTCTGTTATCTCGCTGTTGTGTTCGAAGATATTTCTTTTTCTGGGAGGTTGTGGCATCTTTAAATATAACGCTAAACCAATGTAGCAATTAAAATTGCATAAATGATACAAATTCGAAACTAAGTTATGAAATAACCATTACTGAAATAAAAATGTGATCCAATCTTTAAATATAACACTATACTTCTAAAAAATCTTACGCTAAACCTCACTGATTCCGACAAACTAAATGAATCACAATGTCAGCGAAATCAAAACCAAATTAAACAGTAATAAACAAAATTGCAGAAATAATATAATACAAATTCAAAAATAAGTTATGAAATAACCACTATATACTATTTGCGAAAAATACCCAAAGAAAAACAAAAAGCTATACAAAAAATTAAGGTTAATCAAGAGTGCTTTGAATACGTTGGATGGTCCGCAGCTGCATACAGATATTTACACGGCTGCCTTATCAAATATCCTTTTTAGAAAGTAAACAGAGAACCTTGGCTTATTGCCAAGAGCAGAAGCTGTGTGACCTCTCTCACACTGTTGCCATTCTTAGGAAACCAAATAATACAAAAATATGCCAATAAATTAATTAAAACATTTTCTAGATTAAATTTCAAAATTCGGGCTTCGAGGTACATTCAGTCACTTTTAGGACTACCTGTGTACCAAATTTCATGGCTGCAAGAGTTATAGATTCGTCTGGACACCGCACACACACAGACACACAAAGACTTCCTTTTATAATAGAGATTGTGGAAGAATGAATATATTTTACAAAAAATAATACCGTTGATATCATTTGTAGCTATGAGAGATCGATCCACTCAAGAGAAGTAGTCTGTTTCTGATTGACTTGTACGAGTATTGATCTCGCGTTTTCGTGGGTAAGTGGTCGAGAATACCTTTGTGACAAGAAATATGTTTGAGAATCACCGAACACTATATCTATATAAATTAAAATGGAATGTAAGCTGGATTTCCCATTTCATAATGCAAAATCAGAGAATGTTTTGTACTTAGCATTCACCGTAAGGCCCTGTTCACATTGACTTTTTCTAACGCACGTTTGATCAGAATTTTCGAGTGTTACCATGTGAACACCTCTTGGGCGTTTTTCGAGGTCAGTTTCCGTTATGCATTAAATTGAGTTTTTTATTGTCCTAATCGAAGTTTCTAACTTTTGAATGGTTAAAGATAGAGTCAAAATTTCAATGGATTTCAAATCAGCGTAAAATTTTACGTCAGATCGATACCAAAATCATGATTTTCTTTGAAAATGTAAATTTTTTCTCAATTGTCGAAACTAATATTTTTAAGATATTCCTTTTATATTAAGCGTAAGCGGAAGTATTGCCATGTTTTTAAAGAGAATGTCACTTTATAAGATATTTTGTTGCCCCTTATCAACTGTTTTAATTTCACAGCCATTAAAAATAGGATGAAAATCTTTCTTTCCAGTCCTAAAATTGATCTCCCTTTGAAACCAAGAGCCTGGATTTGGTTAAATTAGAAATGTATAAAAATGATCAATAAAATGCCTAAAATAATCTAAAAAATATTCAAAATGACGTAAAAATTTTATATTCTATCGATTTGTAAAACATCCGTTTCCTAATTGCCTGTGAATAAAGTGTTTTTGATCTTAAATCTTTATACATAAATAAATGAAATGTAATCGACTTGCTGACCAGAAGTGACAACCTAAACAGGTAAATCTTTCGTGACGTATAGTATACGATGCATTTCGGTGCAATACCAATGCCATCAACCTTGATTGTAAATTTTTGCTCGTTAGCCTTTCGTACGTTTTTCAAAATTTTTCGAATGGCGGGATTATTTTGGATCTAGGAACCTGTATGAGCCATCGGATCATAGAGAAACAGTGCTTTATGTAGTTCAAATTGTGGAATTATTAAATATTTTCATTAACTCTAAAATCCTAAAGTATTCGTCTTTTACTGTCAAGATTAGAGAAAAAAAACCCTATAACCTTCACTCTCCAATGTCGATGATTCATCCACTAATAAAAAATAGTAAGACGCATTTGTTTCGTGTTAAGGGGTGATCACGGATTTTTTGGGCTCAAGAAGCTAGCAAATGTGTCATTTGTAATGTGTTTTATCCTAAAAGCGAAACTGCGTATGAAAAATTGGAATATTTCTATAAAACTTTGATTAAAACGAAACTAACTGGAAAATGACCAAACAATTTCCTTAAAATTTTAAAATTGACAGTGTAAAATAAAAATATATTCCTCCAAAAACTACATTTTTAGACCAGCAAATTGGAAATGGAATTTCTGTTTATATGGCATTGTCTTCGAAGTACTATCAAAAAGATGACACTCAAACAAAATCCGGCACTGGTAATAACCTTTCTTTTTTATGTTATTTTTGCAGGTTTTATCGTGTTTCCTACGATCTATAGCTAATTTGTATTTAATTTTCCTTAAGTAAATCCCTATTTTTAAAACCTATCTCTAAACATTTTAATGTATCAGCACAAATAGCACATATATAACAATAATCAGTTTTTTAATTTTTAAACACAATGTCGGGATAGGTAGCGTGGAGATCCGAGCTGATCGTCTGAACTTACACCTTGGACCGATCGCCCAACGGAATTGCCATATATTTCCGTTTCCACGGAAATATTTACAAATCTTTATCCATTATGTTGAACCCAGATTGGAGAAGGAAAATCAACTGCCAATTTTAAGACATCCACATTTATTTAACATTGATATATATGTGGGGCGGTGTCTAGGGTTTACGAAGTGATACGGAGATTAGGACTAACACATTTTATTTTTCTCCCTAAAAACTATGTACAGCAACCGTTATCTCAAATTGATGGAACAGCCTACACGCTGCCACTTGCATTAATTCTGTAAAAAACTGCGCTCGCTCCACCTGCGCGTGGAAGCCTTCAGTTATTAGTTCAAAACTGCGCTCGCTCCACCTGCGCGTAGAAGCCTTCAGTTACTAGTTCAATTCTAACTCATTCTCGCTGAGTCAGGAAAATAGTTTCTACCAGTCACCGGATTTCAGCGGACACCTACGCGCGCCGCTCTTTCCGTCTCAGCCAACACCTGCACGTGTGGTTAAGTCGATCATCAGCCGTTTGCACATCCTCACACGCCGCCGCCAAGAGGAAAACAGATTTTTTTTCCAAAAAAATCTGTTTTACTAATAATATAGTCCGAACATTTGTGGCAACCGGTCAGATCAGGAGTGGTTACCCTCTCAACCCAAGAGAAATCAAGGGATCCAAAAAAAATTATGCATAAGAACATTTATACTTTGCAACCACTTTTCAAGCTAATATTAGATCTTAACATCCAAATGCTATATCTATTTACACCACAAACAATCAAATATTGATACTCCCGAACTCCAATACCTTTTCATTCTAAATTGATCCAATCTACAAAACCTAACCTAAAGTATTGCAAAAATAACATTCGACTAAAACACCATACATATAAAATTAACCATTATTTACACTATATTTAATATACATCTTAACTCTCCATATTTAGTTAATAATATCCCCTTTCCAAATCCAAGCAAGTTAACCATTCGGCCATCCCCGCAGTGAAGATCAACTCCTGCATGTCCTTCATA
This sequence comes from Meta bourneti, assembly GCA_933210815.1. Classification (NCBI taxonomy): domain Eukaryota; kingdom Metazoa; phylum Arthropoda; class Arachnida; order Araneae; family Tetragnathidae; genus Meta; species Meta bourneti. The sequence continues at coordinate 68,119,670 of OW119928.1, forward strand.
GGATAACTGGGCACTTTTGTTATCAGATTAAGCGCCCTATAGTCAATGCACATTCTAATCGAGGCATCCTTCTTCGCGACACATACAATGGGGTACGTAATGTCTGCATTGGACGGCTCCAAAAGACCCAATTCTAAAAGTTCTTGGACTTGCCTATCCACTTCTGAACGGTATGCTATTGGTATGCAATAACTATGTGGTTTTCTCCGGATGGAGTCAGGCAGCAATTCAATCTTGTGCTGACTTACTCCCACGGGTTGTATTGGTCGGCAAAAAAGTGTTTCGAACTTACACAAGAGTCTTTTCAATTCTTCCTCCTGTTTAGGATTTAAGTACGGTGTCGTGATCATTTTCACTTCTTGGGTGAACTCGTCTCTTGCTTCGACAATTGGAGCGTTTTCTATGTTACCAAATTCTTCCTCACCTTCAAAAATGACATTTACCGCGTTGGAACCGACCACAAATTCCCTTATCGTTCTGGTGAACGTGCCTCATCCTATTGTCTGGCATCTTTATAATGAAAGAATGTTCATTCTTTTGCTCTTCAATGATTCCGGGACCTTGCCATCTGGCCAATAATTTGTTTGTAGAATCTGGCAAGAGCACGATGACTTTATCTCCCGGCTTGAAAGTCTTTCTTGTAGACCTTAAATTATAATAATGGGCCATTTTCTCTTGTTGTATATTAGATGTTATCTTGGCTTTCTCTGCGGCCTCCTCCAGTCGGGTTTTCAACTTCTCCAGATAGACATGTATTGGGGTTGTATCCAGCTGCAAACCCTCGTGTCTTCCCGTCCAGGTATTCTTTAGAATCGACAAAGGACCTTCTGGCTTCCGACCAAAGAGCAATTGAAAAGGTGCTACACCCGTTGTACTGTTCTGGACCTCTCTGTATGCCCATAAAATGAACGGTATTTTGGTGTGCCAGGTCCGTGGTTCTTCCTTAATGGTGTGATGTAACATACTCTTTAAAGTTTGGTTAAATCTTTCCACTAACCCGTTTGATTGGGGATATAATGGTGTGGAGAACCGTGGAGTTGAACCCATTCATTTTTCAAATTCCTGAGTCAATTCAGCGTTGAAATTTGTACCATTGTCCGAGGCAATTACGTTTGGCACTCCAGTCCTCATAAAAATAGATAATAAAGCTTCACACGTTGCTTTGGCTGTAAGACTCGTCAAAGGGATCGCCTCAGCCCACCTTGTATGTTGGTCTACCATACACAAGATAAATTTGTGTCCTTTAGAACTTGGAGGATCTATCGGTCCTATGATGTCCACATTGACCACTTGGAAGGGCAATTCTGGCCGCGCAACGGGAGTTATTGGGGCCCTATCTTTGTGTTTGACCCTTCTCGTCAACTGACAACCTTTACATGCTAAACAAAACTGTCTCACGTCTCTTGATAGCCCGTTCCAATAGAACGAATATCTAATTCTTTCTATTGTCTTCCTCGCTCCCATGTGTCCCCCAAACACTGAGCAGTGGGCTAATCTAAGAACCTCTTTTCTTCTACGTTTAGGAAGAACCAATTGACATACATTCTCTCCAAGAATCTTGTCTTTATGAAAGACCAAACCATCGTTAAAGAAAAATCCTCCACTACCTTGCTTAGCCTGTTTTCTGGTCTCTTCCAGCTCTCTACACTCCTCTTGCTCTTTACGGAAGCTTTCCGTCTTCGATAACCCTTCTTCCTGGTCTCCATCGGTGCTTTCTACCACTAACACTTCTGTGTCCTTATTCACTTCAACGGAATTCCCTTCTGTGTTCCCCTCTTTTGTAGGTGGTTCCAAGATGTTTCCACTACCAATATCGGTGGAAATTAATTCCTGCTTTCCTCTAAGCATGTCTCGGATATCTGGTGGCAACAGCACATCTTCCACCAATGAGGGAGCAACTGCGCAGAGGACTTCTTGGTGAAGCACATCACCCCTACCTCCTATGATCAGTCCTATGGGAACGTTCATTAACGGGCATTTCTCCGCTGGACCGAAGATTCCTTTAATAAAGATGGACGATTTCTCTTTCAGCGACAGATTTTGTACAATATCTTTCCGTATGACGGTAATTTCAGTCCCAGAATCAATTAGGGCTTTTGCCTCCCTCCCGTCAACACTAATTAAGATTCTTTCCAAGGGGCAAAGATTGTCTCGCCAGGATCTTTCCTTAAAGGATACAACTTTAGCTACCACCGCCGTTCCGCCAATATTCAGTGTCCTTTTCTCATCCCCCACACCGCTTTCTTCAGTTATGATCCTATTCACGTTCGCTTTCCTTCTATTATCGTGATCTGATCTTCCTTTATCCGACTTTGGACAGAACCTCTTCATGTGTCCCTCCATTCCGCATGAGAAACAAACAAGCCTGGAATTATGTTTCGCCGGTTCTGGTTGAGTTCTGTGATAGGTTCGTTTGGTGTCCTGCTGAGATATGTGGTATCCAGCGTAACCTCTTGCATCATACTGGGTCTTGTATCCCGAATTTGTCTTCATGGTGGTACTTGGCTGTCTCTTGTATGTTCTACGAACACATTCGTATTCGTCAATCTTTTCAGCCAGCAATGAAGGTTTTGATATTTTCCCCCATTCATCGATAAAATGGTCCCTGGCTTCCTGTGGCACTCTTTTCTTGACTTGATCGGCTATCATCAATTCCTTCAGACTCTCAAAATCGGAGATACCAAGTCCTTCGATCCATCCTTGAAAATAATTGGTTACTTCATGAGTAAAATCTTGCCAAGTTTTATCAGGACTTTTTTGATGTTGAATGAACTTCTGGCGAAATCCCTCTGGATTCATCTTAAACTTCTTTAACAAGAGGTCTTTAATGTGTTCATAATCTTCTAATCCCTCTTCTGAAACCCTCGCAATCAATTCTATTATCTCCCAAGGCATTAGGGTCAAAAGACATGATACCCAATTTCTTTCATCAATTTTCCTCCGCCTAGCTTGACTTTCGAACAGGGAGAGGTATAAAAGGATATCACCCTCTTTCATTTGGAATTTGGGCATGTATTTCGTCATGTCGACATGTATATCGGTAGGACTACTTCTTCCTTCTATGGAATCATTGCTTATCCTTATTCCTGCTTCTATCCTTAACTTTTCTAGCTCAAATTCTCTTTGTTGTTTCTTTCTCTCCTTTTCCTCTTCTCTCTCCTTCTCTTCTCTCTCCTTCTTCTCTTCCATCTCCTTTCGTGAACTCACTATCGTTTCAAGCATATCCATCACGAATTCGACTTCGTATGACTTACTTCCTGTTATGAGATCTTTCAGTCCTATAACTTTAATATTTGGATCAGGAGTTTCCCCTAACTCCAATGCTAAAGTAAATAGATCGCATTTCTTATATTTTTCCAAAAAAGCCATATTCACTAATATATTTTCCTTTCTAACTGGTATTAACTAAAAGACCATTAAAATAAAAACCCTTTTCAGCTACTGATTGACTACCCCTAGCATATATCACAATTGTTTAAAGAGAAAAATAATGGTTCACCCTAAACTGATAACGATGACATGTGAACAATAACACTGACGTGTCACATGAGTTAACGCTCAATTCGTAACTCTGAAATTCCAGCACTGTCGTGCTTTAAAAATACCTTCTGCCACTCCTGGTGTATCACAATTCTTCAAGAGAAACTATAGTCAGCACTTTTGGCTAAGAACACTGACGTGTCACCTGCGCTGTCGCGCAATTCTAAAATTTGAAATACGGATGTATTTCCCGCACTGCCGTGCTTCAACTACACCTCATCATTTAACAAACAAATATGCTTCACCTAACATTTATTTAGCAATGGATCCCTGATTATTTCTCTTAAAAGAAAGGGCAAACAACACTCACCCGGTTCGTCTGCTTCACCAGGATTCCTCGGAATTTCTCGTCTCTGGCCAATCTTTACTGCTTCCGGTTCATCAATCTTTACCGCTATCGGTACATCGATCTTTACCACTCCGGGTGCATCATTTTTACCGCTGGCACCATCTTATGTCGGGATAGGTAGCGTGGAGATCCGAGCTGATCGTCTGAACTTACACCTTGGACCGATCGCCCAACGGAATTGCCATATATTTCCGTTTCCACGGAAATATTTACAAATCTTTATCCATTATGTTGAACCCAGATTGGAGAAGGAAAATCAACTGCCAATTTTAAGACATCCACATTTATTTAACATTGATATATATGTGGGGCGGTGTCTAGGGTTTACGAAGTGATACAGAGATTAGGACTAACACATTTTATTTTTCTCCCTAAAAACTATGTACAGCAACCGTTATCTCAAATTGATGGAACAGCCTACACGCTGCCACTTGCATTAATTCTGTAAAAAACTGCGCTCGCTCCACCTGCGCGTGGAAGCCTTCAGTTACTAGTTCAATTCTAACTCATTCTCGCTGAGTCAGGAAAATAGTTTCTACCAGTCACCGGATTTCAGCGGACACCTACGCGCGCCGCTCTTTCCGTCTCAGCCAACACCTGCACGTGTGGTTAAGTCGATCATCAGCCATTTGCACATCCTCACACACAACTTTCCCTGAATTCCCACTATCCGAAACGAAAACTAACCCTCCAACCTACCCTCTTTCAGGAGTTTTATAGCCCAAATGGAATAACGACTGGGAAATATTTCAACTAAAATTTGATTAAAACCCACAATGAAACGAGAAAATTGTGTTAAAACTAAAAAATCTCAAAGAAAAAAAAACAGTACATATCGAAAACCAGGAAATTGCTAATAGAATTTGCGTCTACACGTATATATAATATAAAAATTTCGATTAAAGTAGTAATAACACTAACTGCAAGATTAAAATATAAATTCTATAAAAAATAAGCTTATAGTAAATTAAGTCCAGTAAATCAGTTCATTCTCAAAAGTGATATCGAGTACAATGTAACACTAGGATGTGAAAGATGAATGAAAATTAAAACTTATCTTACGCATTTCACGTTGAAGACAAATAAAAAAATAACTTTAAAGTTTAGCTTTTAAATTAAATATTTAATTTTAGCTTCTTTTTAAAGACATTTGCCGTACATGAAAACTAGAACGGATAGCTGTCGGTATACGTTATTCTCAGAAATAAAATTACCCACTATCCTCTTTAGTTGTAAACTATCACATTTTTACAAGTTCTGTGTGAAAGCAGGGTAAATTTTTTCAATAAATCGAATGCGATTAAATTTTCTCATCCTATTTTTGATGGCCATAAATATAAAGCAGTGGATTAAGACAAAATCAAAGAAAATCACATTTCAGATATCGATCTAGTGTAAAATTTTCCGCAGATTTCAAATCCGTTGAAATCTTCATTCTATCTTTAACGTTCGCGAAGATAGGAACTTGGACTAGGGGAATAAAAAAAGTCCTAACGTGCGTCAAAATGTGTGTCTTGTGTACGGTGCAGTACAAACCTATGTATCTCCAAGCGCCTTCTAATCGCTAGAACGACCGGAGATTGTTGAAGAGCCGAAACTATATAGCGCTGGATTCTCGCGATTTCTGCATGTGAACACTCCAGTAGAACTCTATGTACTTTGGCTATCCGCGTTTTGTTTTGAAGTAAAACGAGCGTTAGAAAACGCTTCATGTGAACGGGCCTAACTTAGTTATTAAATTTCATAGCGTTTGTCTATTCTCGTTTCCGTTTTATGTGTTTTTGTATGTTTGTGCAAGTGTCATATAAAAACAATTTTATTACATTTTTTGAAATGGTATAGACTAATAAAACATATTTTAACTTATAGTGAGTAAACAATTTAGTATTGCTCTGTCTGCATTTTTATGCGTTTCATGCTAAAACAATTGAATACGTATGCCCTTACTTACTTAAATTAACCTTAACCTGACAGTGTTGGAGAAGCTAAAACGTAAATTTAGCACTTCGATTACGGTTGAAACTCTTATTCTTTCATATTTGTACTGCTGAAATAGCAATAATCTTTCCAAAATTAGTTTTACAGAACTTAAATCCTCGTACTTTGTGTTGAAATTCTTTGCGAAATATAGGATAGGTAGTTGAATTAACATCGCACTTGAGCAACACAGTGACGAAATACAAGGAATACCTGCTTCCAGCACCAGCCGTATCCCCCATCTGCTCGAATCCAGGTTCCTATTTAAACCTGTATCAAGTTTACGCAAACTCAAAAACAGCTATAGTTGGACATGAGAACATTCTATATGAAGACCGAGGGTCTTCGGCCCATGTGCTTCGCAAAACATCCACTCACGAGGGTGTCCCATAATCTGTACTTTGTTTGACTTTTTAAAGAATCATATAAAACCAACAAATTAACGTATTAGAGTGCGGTTTGCACCAAAAAGCTTGTTGAGTAGTCGGATTTTTTGGCATAAGGAAATTTTTAATTCACGAACTACTAAATAGAATTTTTAAGAAAAGCTGTATTTGTTTAAAAAAAATGTGTCATGAATATCATCAAATTAATTTGTCACCCTTCCCTTAATGATAATGAAATTCGAAAATATATTCCTGGTGCAAGAGTGCCGTAAGTCAAAAAACATAATTGTAGGAAAACTGTGAGTGACTATACTATTCGCCGTAGATTCGCCATTTTTACGACTTAAGGTAAGTTAACTTTAACAGGAAACAAACTTAATAGGGAGCATTCATAACCACCCCAAACTCAAAATTGATTTTTGTAGTAGTCACCTTAGTATCACTGTAGTTCTGTCTTCCAACAGAGGTGAGATGTATGTGAAATGGACAGGATGGATGAATATACATGAATATAATTTGCGTCCAAGGTAAATTGCAGAAATTATAAAAATGTCGAAAAGGTGTTAAAAAAATATTTCCAAAGGATTTTAATGATGTTTGCATATTTCTACGAAAGACAAAAGTGATTATTCTGGACATCTTCCTTTAATCTATAGTTAACCAATTCAATCTGAGTGAGACCGTGTAATTCTGCTAATATTTAATAAATTTCTTTTTCACAATAATTCATTAACTTAATTTCAATTGAATAACAATTATTTATGATCCTAAATGCCTCCATATTTTAATTATTTTGTAACAATGCAAATGAATACATCAGGCAAAGAAATTTGAGAGGATTGCTTAAGATATTACTTGAGATATTTGCAAGTTTATTTATAAAATATTTACTCCGATCTTTTATAATCACATTGATAGAAAAATAATCAACTTTCCTTTCGAATTTAATTAATCTATAAAAATGAAGTGGTGATTCCGTCCTTTTCTGACTAAGCATGAAATTGAACTGGTGGTTACTCTTGACCTGCAAATATTGCAATTATGACTGATTAAAATATCGCTTGATTTAAAACCAAATATAATTTTGATTTCGATTATTCATCTTTGCTTCTAAAATTTCTTTACCTCCTGAAAAGTTTCCATGCTTTAGGGAAGGCAGGTAGGTAGGAAGTTAATTAGCTTCGCCAATAGCCCATTGTGTTGCTCCAGTGCGTCGTTAACTGAGTATCTACCTACCGGGATCAATCCTGAAGGGAAAGATCCGAGGGTAACACCACGCAATTTTGAGCCACAGTCAGATGAATATGCTTTAGGGAAGGCTACGATAGTTTAAAATTCTAAAAGAAAGGCACTAACTTAAAAACATGTTGATGCTTGTGCGTTGTTGCATCTCATTTGGCTTATTCGCTTTGCCTGTTTGCTCAAAATATAAGTATACAATTTGTATATTTCTATTAGTAATTAGTTTTTATTGGTATAACTGTATTTTTTAAATTTAAGAACCCATGTTAGCAATGTGACTGCGATCTACTTTTCTCAGCCCCATCTAAAAAGAATTCATACACCCTTTCTAAAATGGAACTCTCCGAGAAAATTATAACTATCCTGAAAGTTGCAGAGAATATCTGAAAAGATCTGGAACACATTCTCTCTGTAAAAGATTGGCTTGGTTGTTTCTCTACTTTCATTTTTTGTCACATAAGGACTAATTATACCATTTGTTAAAGATATTTCATTTTTCAAAATTTTGTACGTGCCAAAAATATCTATATTTGATACACTTTCAATTTTAAATGAGCACAATTGAGAGATTTTTATCTGATCTGTGTGTTTTTTAGGAATGAATGTTTTATTATTGTGGCAATTAAATTTCTTGTACATGTATTCAGAAAAATGTACTCGCATGTTTTTGAATATCCGTGTAAATTGCTTTGAAATCCATATTACCTTAAATTACATTAATTAAATAATGTTTTTGTATAATTCAAATTATGGGTACAATTAACCATTCTTTTGCAAAACATAACCGTAAAGCCACAAAACAAACCAAATTAGGATACGTAATGATTATGCAATTCAACAAATTCAATTTGGTCTTACAAGAATGCCGTGTATTTTAATATCCAGAATATTTAAATATATTCAAAACATTTTACTGTTTGCAAGTTAGGTTCTAGTAAAGTTTCGAGAAATTTGGTACCTCTTTTATTTGCTGTGCCACGTAAAAAATTTGAATAAGTTATACAAAATTATGATAGTATGTACAACTATTTATTTGCAAGTATTCACAATGAGTTTTCTTATGATAAAAAGAGAGATTTACAGAAGGACTTTTCCGTAGCCGGCCTTTCCGTACCCAAGGACACCAGGTCCATAGGCGAGTCCGGGTCCATAGGCAAGTCCGGGTCCATAGGTAAGTCCATGTCCCAAGAGTCCAGTAGTGTAACCAACTCCATGTCCGGCAGTGTAACCAAGTCCGTGTCCGGCAGTGTAACCAAGTCCGTGTCCGGCAGTGTAACCAAGTCCGTGTCCGCCATAACCGTATCGGAGTCCATGTCCACCGAGACCGTATTTGAGTCCATGTCCACCGAGTCCGTATCGGAGTCCATGACCAGCGAGTCCGTGTCCGAGGAGTCCGTTATAGGCCAATGGGGCTGCTCCCAAAAGACCAGCGTGGCCAAGCACTGGGGTGGTGTAGGCAATTGGGGCCTTGGCAACAGTGGTGTAGGCGAGAGGGGCGACGGCCAATGGAGCCGCGGCGTGAGTGACGACAGATCTCTGGACGGTGACTGCAGCAGGGGCGGAGATGATAGATTTGGTCAGCACTGGGGCTGCAACTACAGATTTAGTGAGCACGGGGGCGGTCAAGACAGGGGCTCCGTAGGCCAGTCCGTGTCCGTACACTGCGGGGGCAAGGAGTCCAGTGGCGCGGACGGCTGCGAGGGCAGCGCAGAAGAAAACTACCTGTAAATAAATGATCGTGGTCAGAATGTGTTAAGATAAAGTCAATTAATTTTGGTGAACGACGAAGTAAGAAGGCATTTCCATGGACTGGTAAATGAAACAGTTTACAATTGAATGAATGTATAAGTGATCAATGAATTTTTAATCAATATGAAATCATAATGAATATTTTGATTAAAGTGGACGGTGATATTTCAAAATGATAGAGGAAGCTATGGTCAGCAAACATTTTTGTCTCCAACCTGTTGTCACTTTAATCTATTTAAAAATTCACAAACAATATTATATATTTAATTAATATTGCACATAATTGATATTTTAGTAAATAAAAAAACAGGTGTAATTTTAACTTAAGATAAATTATACTCATTGTACGTTTCTTCAGATCTTGATCTTTTCAAGAAATGGTAAAAATTAAATACGTTTAAAATGAATGACACATGCTTAAGTGGTTGGCATTTAATGTATCATTGTATCCTTTGATGTCTGAAACACGTTCATGCTTGAGATAGAGGGCTGAAAAACCTTTTAGCGAAGAAATGTATCAAACGCATTACACAACACGGTGAAAGTTTGATATCCCAATGAAGAATGAGTAACGAATATTATAAGATTTACATTATGCCCCTTTTCGTGTCTTTAGTTCAAATTTTTTTCATTAAGTGAAACATGAATATTTGTTTAAGAAAGAGTAAACTTTTGTAGATAAAGGATAATTACATGCATCTTAAGCTCAACTATTTAAAATTATTTTTAAAACTTATTTGGTGGTGATATTTTGAAAAAGGGCTATAAAAAACTATATACGTTCTAATATTTTGGAATTTGAAGTTAACATTTCAGTTATTTTTATCTTTTCAAAAACACCATTATTCATGTATGAAAAGCTACTCAGAATCATTTATAATTAAGTCTGAAATTATCTTCCATTTACTTTTCAGGAATATTGCGTTGTTGGAAATCGTTAAACTAAATATTTTCTCATTAATTTGTATAATTCGGGAATACAAACAAATAACTAACACATAAAGCATGAATTGTAAACTCATTGATTGACTTTTTTTGTATCGTTATATATAGAATTAAATGTGGCACTATTCATTTTTTCAAAATAGCGATAAAAATTGCAACTCGCCAACTCTCACAATAGATCAGAACTGATACTCTTTCGTTCCATCCCTTTTAGAGGAAATTATGTGTTATAATTTTATATTATTGGCACTTTAATCTCTCGCTATAGAATGAAATGGGCTTTGTGCAGATAAGTAATAACATTCACAGTTTAACAAGTGAGTTTAATTAAACTAAGACATTTCCCTTCGGAAAGTGTTACATACTCGATATTTTAATGTTTTGAAGTACAAATAATTCGACGAGAATTTCAGTTCGAAATTTGGAAAATTAACATTCATAAACTATAAATACTACACGCATATTCCAACGATAGTTGTTATCCATATGGGGAAAGGAAGTACAGATTCGGCTTACCTTTGCGATCATTGTGGATTTTGGAAGCACTAGGGTCCGATGATTCTAGTAAATGACACCGCAAAAACCCGCCTTTTATATACACCGAAATCTGAACAAGGCTAACAAGATGGAAAACAAGTCCTATCCCACAAACGGATAAACAAGACCCGCTCGGAAAAATTAAAAAAAAATTAGAATCGAATTCAATACCTCCTTAAGACCATTACTACCCGCCGTTCGATCATTGGCTCAAGAAACCAGGTACTATTCGAGAAAGTGACCTTCGGTCAGTGTAACTCATAGATGCAGGAATTGGGTGTTCCAGATGTGACTTATAATTACTCCTCACAGAAAGGAAAGGTTTTCTTTATTGATATTCGAGCACTTTGTTCGAAGGTCGGAAAAGAAGGAGTTCCTTCGGTCGGCTCGTACCAGGAAATCATTTATTAAAATGCATAGGGATAATAGAAATTTTGTACAATGGAGGGGAGGATTGATTTAAAAGTTACCAGTTCCGTTAAGTGGTACATTCGGAGAATTTTAATGAGTAACGGCGGATGGCTTCGAGCGCTTTTGGAGGAAGACTGATGAATGGGTTATGTAAAGTAATTCTTAAAGGATGTATGCGATTGATAAATCAGGTTCCATCGTGAATAATTGCCTTGTGTTGGAAGTTACTAATTTTAGAGCGTAAAATCCTAGTAAGGGTGGTTAAAATTCGAGGTTTGTTTTTATAAGATACATGTGTATCTCAATCATGACAGAATTTAATGGAAGTAAATTTCTGCTTACTGGTTCTATTGGTTGGCTACTCTGTTTCTGTTGGCTATTAATTTTAGAGTGTAAAATTCTAGTAACGGTAGTTAAAAGTCTGAGTTTTGTTTTATTATATACGTGATATATGTGTATCTCAATTGCAGCAGAAGTTAATGCCAATAGCTATATTCTGGTTCTATTGGAACATTGATAATTCTGGTTATCCAACTCTTCGATTAGTAGCGTACCCAGGATTATGTTTCAGAGTTTAGAGGTGCCGATAATAATTATTTTATTCTTAAAATATATTCATTTGTTCAAATTGATCCGATCCCCATATTTCGTTCGGAACTCCCATTCGTGAGATTTTTTTTTATTCAATTCGTGTTTTCCCTTTGAATGTTCGGGGCCGCGGTGGCCCTGTTGGAAGAGTAACGGACTAGCAACGGAAGAATTACGAGTTTGAATACAACCAAAAGACCGTCATGTAAAAAGGGGGACTGGTGCATGTTATGTCTGTCGTGGCCTCAAATGTCCTCACTTTGGCGTGGTGTGGAAGTTTGGAGAGTGGAGTGGCAGCTCAGGTGTTGCCTCGTCATCTGGCCGTGGTTCAAAATTAAGTGGTGTTGTCCTCTGATTTTTCCCTTCGGGATTTATCCCGGACCGTCGTCAATAGCCCGTTGTGTTGCTCTAGTACGTTAATTAATTACCACCCTTTGGATGTTCTTGAAACGTTGCATATTCGTTGTTCCGATTCGTGTTCAAAGGGAAAAACACGAATCGGAACAACGAATGACCGAGTCGCATGAAAAGGGAGAGGGAAATTAAAACATAACTATAGTTCGTTTTCAATCTGAACAGTATTAATGATCAGGATATTCCTTCATATTTCGTAAAGAATTATATTTATTTTGTTGTTTGAAAGTAGCAATCATGGGATTAGTTTTTCTCTGTCTTATCTCAAACATTCTCACTTATCTTTGTATCGAAGTAACCCCAACATCGACACAAAAGTAAAATATAAATTTCCCGAAACCAAAGGGGTGACAGAGACAGAAGCTCTCGAGCGTCTATGTCAAAGAGGTGGCATTTCAGAAATACTTATTAAAAACGTTTATTATTTTTCATCTAAAAATGTCTGATCATGTCACAGAAGTAAGTATCTTTCAGTGATACGTGCGTGATGAAAGGCTTCTAGGCACTCTATCTTTAGAGTACATAGCATAAAAGTTGATCCTTCCTTTCATGTCAATCGTATTACAATTTAGAAAAAAGAGTCGAGACAAAATAATAAAAAATATCTTCTCACAAATTTCTTCAGAGCACAAAACAGGATAGGGATTGCTCTATCTGAATTCCATCCTGAAGACTCATTAACAGGAGCCTATAACAAAGCCAGTATTATTTCTAGTTCTTATATGAATTCGAGACCGTCGCCAATAGTCCGTTGTATTGTTCCAGTGCGATGTCAATTAAATACCTACCTACAATATACATTCGTAAATTAAAAATTAAAACTTTGAAGAACAATTTATTAACAAAGATAATTTGGTAGAAATTAGATGTTATATTGGCTATTTAGCAACAAAAATTAATTTTCAATTTAGATACGTAATTTTTGTTTTTGACAGAGGGGCGAAAACCTCGTTTGCTCTGGATCACACAAAATCTAGCTTTGCCTCTGCTATACACGTTTGTAATATTTAAATTATTTAACATATTTTATAAATATTTAAATAATTTAATAAAGATTAAACATTGTAATCATTCGCGCATTTAGATCAACCGAGATGTGCAACTTAATATAAGCTTACAAGAATACTTTTGAGGCTCATAAACGGGTAACAGAATAACATAAAACTACCTTACAAATTTGCATAAGGTCTTGACAGCATGAAATCTTCCATTTTCCCTTCCTTTTCAACCCAGTACAATGGTTTCCCACGAATATTTTCATGTTGCAAAAATTACTAGAGCTACAAACCAAACCCATGTTATTTGAAGTCATATATGTATAATATCCAAAAGCAAATAATAAAATCTATTACTGGAAATTCACTTTTTATTATTGTCTCACTGTTGAATTGCGATTTGATGCGATTTTTAATGTATGAGAAGATGGTTGCAAAGACGAAAATATAAATTCCCCAATCATTTCTATGGATTGCAAAATTCCCATTTTCATACTTCGCAATAAATTTTTATTACTTTGTTTAGTATTGAATTAATATTCATCACGAAAAATTGAAACTATTCCATTTGAAGAGTATGGAAACAATATTTCATGAATTTTTATTTTATTTGTATATATATTTAAAAATTAGAAACCAATACTCTCAGAGGGACCTCCCTCCCAGACTATGCGTGCTGTCTTCGATAAATCACTTACCTTTAGTGTTGATACAATACTTGTGTGCATGAAGTTTTCTTAATATGAAAGGATAAATTCTGTGTTTGAGACAAAAACATTTTGAAATTAAGATACTTTATTTCTTAATTCCTTGAACAATATTTTGCCTGTTTGATTTTAGTTTCTGATAATTTCACATAAATTAGAGTTTATATTACTTAAATGGTTTGGTTTAAATTACTGATGATTTCCTTCGAGTTTATGTATGAAATTTTATTAAGGTAACCCATCACCAAGAAAAACAATTTTGTCATTATTTGTTTTTTAATTAAGTAGTTTCAAGCCTTAAAATGATATATTAATTTTCTTCGTTCAGAAAGTATTTAAAATTTTTTTAACGATGTAAACATTCCTGTCTAGTCTTTTGAACGAGTCTTTAACGGCTAATTTCTCAAAAGTGATTTTTATATGCCACACAATCTACCTTTAAAAATTTCCAAAGGTAAACACTTTAAAATTCTTATGAAGCAATCTTAGGACTCTAAAACAGTTTAAACTAGTTTTTATAAGCGTATATTTGAAAAAACTGGTAGGTTGTGTCGAGGACACAAACCGTAGTTTTGACGTGAATACTCGGACTTGATATTGGATTGTGGAATGAATGAAGCAGATAAGAAAGTTTGAATGGTTGTTTATTTTGAATATTCAATAATTAATTTACAGTTCGAACGTCTGAAGTGCAGTTTGATTTTCATGCGGAAGGATAATTTTATGGACCAAAGACCTGTTATTGGTAGCATAGTTCGGTAGCTTTCGAATGACACCACTTACACAGTCCTCACACCAAAGTTACACTGACCAAAGCACGCCCACCACCGTAGAATTTCGATATAATGTGGAGCCTGCAAACTCGGTCTGAAGGTCATATATAAGTCATAGACATCTTTTGTCTACACGAAGCTATATTTATTTTCTAGGTGTTTCTTCCAGTTCAAAATCATAAGACGCAGTTGTAACGCTAGACTTTTCAAATGCATGCCCCTAGCATACTGTTCCGATTCACGTCAAAAAAAAGAAAAAGCGTTAAAAATTGGCTATTCCAAAAATTTGACAGTATATCACATATTTTAATTGCATCATCAGTAAAGTCTGTTTATATCTACAACTATACAGGGTGTCCCAAAAAGGTTGTTCCGCAATTTATCTTTTTACCATTTGGAGATACTAGGTAGGCAATGTAAATTGCAAAAGTGCACCAAATAAGGAAGGAATTAAGATATGTGAATAAAATTATCACGTGATAACAATTTAAGCGGATACAGTTTTTAATTTTTATACAACCCCTCTAGATAAAAATCCGAGATAGCAAAAATGTTCCTTACCTGTATCTCTATCGTTAGTAAAAAACCATATTTCTGTAGGTTGAATAGTAACAGAGATACAAGAGTTTCCATTTTAAGGGGGCCGTATCTAATTTAGAACGATGGCCAAAAATGAAGAGCGAAGTTCTGCATTGCTGCAGATGGAAAACATTTTGAACAAGTGTTGTAAATTTCCTTTTATTTTTATTTAAACCATTTTTTCTACAATATTTTTATTAAAGATTACATTGTCTACTATTATTCATTGCGATTTTCATCTGCAGTTGCAATACTACATTACTTTGCACAATGTTGCACTTTCTGACCGAAAAAAAAATGCTTTTTAGCATTGTGTATACAGTCCCTAATCTGACTGCTTGAACAGCTGTGCACAAGCGGTATAAGTCAACTTTTTTGCGTCATTATGCCTCCGTTACTGTTCAACGTACAGAAATGCAGTTTTCTGCTAACGATAGGGATGCAGGTAAGGGACATTTCTCCTATCTCGGATTTTTATCTAGATAGGTTGTATACAAATTAAAAACTGTATCCACTTAGATTGTTATCATGTGATAATTTTATTCACATATCTTAATTACTTACCTTATTTGGTGTACTTTTGCAATTTACATTGCCTACCTATCTCCAAATGGTAAAAAGATAAATTGCGGAACAACCTTTTTGGGACAACATGTATAATGATAAAAGGTAAAAAATATAGTTCCCATTAGACTGAATAAATTCTAAGAAAAGGTACATAAAATATTCCTGATTTTAACATGGGGAGAAATAGGGATGGCGCCAAGCTTGGGTTACCTGAAAATGAAAAATAAGAAAGAATCTATTCCAGATTCATACAAACCAATAACCAAAATACTGATAGAAAAGTATTTCTTATTCAATGGATACATTTTCAGTCGGAAAATAATTTTGAAATTCTATTCAGGGGTACAATTGCTGAGTTTTTTCAATAAAAAAAGTTCAACTCAACTTATTTAAAAATTCGTTTTTGGTTTCCTGTGAATTTGAAAGATCGTCATATTACGTATGGGACTACTTCTAGGATTATATTGCTGGAAACATGTCAGTAAAGCTCGAAGCATGTGGTGCATTGAGTTTGAAAGCGAGACTTCAGAAGCTTCGGAACAATATTTTATGATTTTGAAAAGAATAAAGAACGAAACGTATTGTTTTCTCTTTATTTACTACCGTAGTCTAAGAAGTGCGACAGATTTTGATTTCCCTAGAAATAATTTATAATTGAAGAGAATTCCAATCTGAACAAAATATTAACATTTATTCTTCAAATTGACCAATTTCTTTCATGTTTTGATGATAATTTTCTAAGAGAAAATATGGTTAACTAGAATCTTCAAAGGCAGTCTGTACTTCTCTTGCGTTTACACATCTTGCTGTTCTGGTTAAACGCTTTTCCACTGGGACATTTTATCAACCTGGCCTTGTTATTAATGCATGTTACAAATTTTTCGCAATCATCTGGATATGGAAAAGTACCATTGGGTTCTTCACAGCTCAACACTGGAAATAACATACAAATACCAGTATTAGATATTTCACTTTTAACAAATTTATATACCAGTGCTTTTAAATAAGTCTACATCACAATCTACTGTGATGTACAATATAGAATTTTCAGAGCTCAAAAATACTAAAATTTACTCATACATCATTTTTGCGGATTAAAGCTGTTATTCATTAATCATAGGAATTGCTTAAGTAGAAACTATCACCGTCAAAATAATGAGATTTGCTTACACACTAAACGATTTTCTTTAATATACGTTCAAATAGTACCTTCCATGATCTAAGATAAAATGTTTCACATGAGAGGAATTTTCTGCTATGCCAAATATAGATGGCGATAGTGTTTCTGCGGTGGAACGTGTTTCCTGTACGTATTCCGGACATAACGTCACTTGGTATGTTTTCTCAATACAATTTCAGCATTTTGACACTACAAATTCCGAAGAATGAATTCCGAATCGATATATCATTGTTGATTGGGTCAGCGCTGATTAGACTAAAAGCCAAATGCCGCCAAAATGGCAATAAGCTACATTTTAAGATAACCCCGATATGTATCACGCGAGAGTATTGAGGTAGCGGAAGCAAAATCTTCGCATTCCTCTTGATTCGTTGGTTTACACTGAAAATCTCTCACAAATTAAAAAGACATATATTTTTAATTTTGGGGATGGTAGGTAGTTAATTAACGTTGCACTGGAACAACACACCGGGCTATTGGCGACGGTCCGGGATCAATTTCGAAGGGAAAGATCCAAGGACAACGCCTCGTAATTTTGAACCACGGTCAGATGACGAGAACAACACCTGAGCTGGCACCCCACTCTCCACACCACACCAACGTGATTTTTTGGGGAAGGAAAATCAAATAAATCTAGATAATTTAAGTGAGCCAAAAAGAAAATTGTAAAGACCACACGACTAGAAACTTTCAGTTAAAATAAAAGAAAAATGGTGGTGAGTATTTTTTAAATAATAAATGTTTCAAGAAAAGGTATTTGCCCATGAAAACTTTTTATTACACATGAAATTACTGAGACTTATTATTTCTGTCGTATAATCATGTATAAACGAATTTATTAACGAATACAACATTCGATCTCTTTTGATAAAAGATAATTCGATAGTGAAGTGGTTTAGTATTTTTATTTTAGTGTTGGATAGCGAAATGAAACATCTCTAATGAAATGTTTACTGTAACATATCCAATTTCCACATTCTTAAATAAGATACCATTACGTTACTTATCTAGGGTTCTAATAATACAATTTTCATTTAAGAGTTTGAAGAACTTGACGAAAGTTCTCTAATAACAATTCAACCTGTATCACTCAGAAAAACTAATTTACTTGAATACTCCACGGAAAAAGGAAAACGAAGAGCTTGGGAGTGTTGACGTATCAAGGTTAATTTCATCTGATGGATATTTTAAAGTGTAGTTTCCCACTGCAATCATTAACAGGCTGAACATGCAGGTTCAAATTTCGTTCAGAGTTTAAAGCTACAGTCAATGGGACAGCCAGGTGGGGGAGGGACTATATTTATGTCTATTCCCACCCTAAAACTGATAATTTCTTTTACTAGAAGAATCGCACTCAAATAATTATTTACTCAGTTGTAAAATTATGTTTTTAAAGACATTAGAGTTAAGGATAAACAAACCAAAAATTACAATATACAGTTTGAAAATGTATTATACAATATTAAATATAAATGCAGGTTTTGCAGATTGTGATATAAGTAATACTTAAACACTCATAAAAGTTCTGCAAAAAATGTGTCTTCTAAGATGACTTCACAAACATTTTAAGTCTTTACCTTTGATAGTGTTTTTTAAAGGTATATGTGACAAAAAAGTTTCTTTAAGAAATCAGTCACTAAAAGGCCACAGATGGGAATGTTAACATCAGGGAAAGTATTTTTATAAAACACTATCCGAGCAAGTACAAAGAAAAGATATTACATCATTTAAAAGTTGGAAGTAGGTAGTTAATTAACGTCGCACTGGAGTAACGAGCTATTGGCGACGGTCGGGGATCAACCCCGAAGGGAAAGATCCGAGGACACCTCTTAATTTTTGAACCACGGTCAGATGACGAGGTCAACACCTGATCTGGCCCTCACCCTCCAAACTTTTACGCCATACCAATTAAAAGTTTGGTTAGTCTACTTAATTTAGAAAAAAATATCAAAATTGATTTTTTAATGATTTTTTCCCACTAGATTTCCGCAACAAGTTAACTGCAATATCTCCGCAGAGACAGAACAATAGCGTCAATTACCCTCCTCAAGTCTGGACATAAGATACTGTGTTGAACAAAAGACATAACCCCACAGAAAAAACACAAATAAGGTTATGTCTGGGATAGTAGTGTTGGATTGTTACGTTCAATATTCCGGGTTATTAGAGCACCTGTGGACGTTAATTAAAATTATTAAAAATGAGTTTTATTGCATTCTGATTAATTGTTTTCATTGTACTTATAATGGCAGTTTCTAATTGATTTCTGCAATGAGAACTCTTAGGTCGCCTTTACGAACAGTTGAGTTAATTTTTAAATAAATTTGAAACACGAACCAAATTAAGCTTGTCCTTTCATCTAGTTTTTACGGATTAATTGTTAGTTAAGCAAAAAAGATTACTTACAGCAGGTTGACCATCCGCATTCACAAGCTGAAAATAAAATAAGGAAATCTATGTAGTCAAAGTAAAACTAGCTTTTATTTTGAAAACCTACCAACTCATTAAAGTTTAAGGGACGCGGTAGCCCGGTTGGAAGAGTAACGGATTAGAAACCGAAGGGTTGAATCCAGCCAAAGGCAGTCGTGTACAAAGGGGACGGGTGCATGTTAAATCCGTCGTGGCTTCAAATGTCCTCACGCTGGTGTGGTATGGAAGTTTGGAGAGTGGGGTGCCAGCTCAGGTGTTGCCTCGTCATCTGACCGTGGTTCAAAATTACGTGGTGTCCTCGATCTTTCCCTTTGGGATTGATCACGGACCGTCACCAATATCCTGTTGTGATGTTTCAGTGTGACGTTAATTAAAAAATGCAAATACATTAAAATTTGATTTTAAAAATCTCGTTATTAATTTGATGGGCATTCATAACTTTGTTTCAGTTTTATTTCACATTTTCAATATTTCATGCAATTCCGACGAGCGTTTGGCTCACGCTCTATAACATCTAGCTAGACAACAATGCAATTTGAGTGGAAAACGATGCAGTGAATGTATCTTTTCTTGTGTTCAAACACCTGCTGTATTCTATGTCCTTTAATCTTTTCTAAGATTGTGTTTTAATATTTTTACCATGGAAACCTAAAAGAGCTCAAGGAGAAACAATTGGGAGAATAATCCTTGTGCTTTTATAAATTATCTAATTTGCGTATGAAAAGTATTTTTGGTTAAGCTAAACTTTGGTGATAGTGTTTTTCCCCCTCGGCGATACGATCTGTCAGACAACGAGATCAACACCTGAGCTGGCACCCCATTCACTTCCACCACACCAACATGAGAACATTTGAGGCCACGTCGGATTTAATGTGTACCATCTTCCCCATTCCCTGTATGGTTGCTTCTTTAAGTCCAGCTCTAACTGTTCCATGCGAATAATTTAGTGTCAGAGGGAACATGAAAAGTCGCCAAAATGGCGATAAATCAATTATATAAAAATTAATTGTAAATAATTATCTATCGTATAGTCGCAGAAAAAAAACGAACCCCCTTTATTTCGAGCACTATTCATAGTACAGAAAATTCAAAGATATCATTTAATAGGAAATAACGTCCTCTATAAATTTAAATGCAAAAAAATTGCATTATGGGTCGTCTTCATATCAAATTTTGCACAAACAACAAAATTTCCAATGGAAACGCCATATTTTGATGCCTTAATCAGATTCGGGGTGTTAAATTAGTCTATGGAATTTCATGACTCTATTGTCTTTATATCCGGAGATATTCAATGTTGAAATTGCTGTCAATTTCAGGGATCGTCTCCACATTGAAAATCGCTATTCGTAGTTCCAGATTAATTGTAGTTATAGTTACCGGAATTTCAAATTTGAACACTATTTCAAACGTATTTGTCAGCGCTTGTAAACGATCCGAGAATTATTATCCGATGTTTGTCAGACGTTTTTTAAACCATTGGTTGCCCCCTAAAATCGCAATGAGGAAAATGTAATGTAACTCAAAAACTAACGATTGGAATGAGCTGAAATTTTGCATAATCATATTAAAAGTCCTTCTAAATCGAGTCCTATCAAAATATAGTAAGGTTCCAATTCATATTTTTTTCAAACATTAATTTAATAATTATTATTGTATACTAAAAACTATTTTAAGATAAAATAATAAGTGGATTTTGTTTGAGTTATTTAACATAACATGGTACAAAATATCAGCGCTATAGAAATATTATTTAAGATATCCATAAAAGTCGAAGAAACTGATTTAACATTAGGAGCTCCAATTTTTCTGTACTCATAACTTCGAAACGGTAAGACCTAATGATATGAAATTTGGTATCTGAAGTTAAATTTTGATATAGATTTGAAATTGTGTGTCAAAATAGGGGGTTTCATTGGAAATTATGAAGTTAGTTAATACGAAGACAGCCCCTCATGCGAATTTTATGAATTTGAATTTATAGAAAACGTTAGGCTGTCGAATGCCATCTTTGAATTTTATCTATTGTAAAAATTACTCGAATGAAGCGGGTTAATTTTTTTCCCGCAACTTACATACGAAAAGGACTAGTTTTTACACACTAGTCCTAGACTAGTTTTTCTCTGGGTGTTTTGTGCTGTGTTTATACTTAGACTAAAATGTTTTCTTGAGTTATACCAAAATGCTTACTCGCAAAATTAAGCTTATTTAATGATTACTATGAATCAAGACATTTCTCAAGATAGAATTTGGAAATAAAGTTTCACTCAACATTTGATTAGAGCTGATGCAAAGTTTATTGATATTTGCTAAAAGTGGGTTTTGATATAGTTAAATGAGCCTATCTGTCTTTTATAGTATTCCAAATGCAAATGCTGTTATTTTACTCACCGAGACTTTGGTCGCAGTGCGCATCACACTGTTGCGTGCATCGTCCGGTTGCGTTGTTGAAATGCAGACCTCTGTCGCAGGGAATAGTGTACTTCAGGTGGTAAGAGCATCGGTTGTAACTTTCGCAGCTTCTGGGATTCGTGTAAACGCCGTCTTCGCCACATTCGAATACGGTGAGGTTATCTATGAAATTGGACAAGAATATAGTGCTTTTAATAAACATAAAGTGTTCCAAAACGTATTGTACAAACTTTTAACCTCTAAGCTAGTTGAGATTTCCGAGTAGTGTAGTATTGCTTTTACTTATTGCTTTTACTACTTTCAACCAATAGATGTGGCAAAATAACCACATCTATTGGTTGAAAGAATCTATGAATTCTTTCAACCTTTACAAATATTCTATCGTTCCTTTCTTTAGAATATAATCCTTTGGAACGATTCTATTGGCCCACTCTGTAGAATAGAGTCGTTTGTAAAGATATATTACTCTTCTCATCAGATTAGTCCTTTCCTTGAAATGGAATCATTTGGAAAAAATCCATTGTTCCTTTCTTTGGAATCGAATCCTTTGGAACGATTATATTGGACCACTCTGTAGTAGAGTTCGAGCGACGGTCGACTATCTGCTGCTCAGCCACGATTTAGATGTGCCGCCTCGTCAATCTATTATTTTCTTAGGTAGAAGAAAACCGGTTGAACCGCTCGGAACGCGCGAAATCGTGACGGCAAGAAGCGCAACCCGGGTCGCGCTTCACAAATCACCTCGTTTATCACCACCCCATGTCAACTTCAAGCATGGCAGCTTCGACTGCATGAATTGCCTTACATGTGCACAAATTCATAGTGTTTCGCGGACACTAGTGAAATAGTGACTTTTTATATGCCATCGCAGTCAAAGGGGATCTTGTACATTATGCCGTTGAGGTATTTCCAGGGGAAGAGGTGGTGACTAAGCGGCTAATTCACCCCGGTCAATTCATCGATCCTTACGGACATTCGGGGCCGTCGTGGCTCAGTGGGTATGCCCACTGAGCTAGCAACCTTCGAGTTGTTGGAGGTGCAGGTTCGATTCCTGTCAGGTGCATTCTTCCCTAGGTGTATTTCTCTTTTCTGTGTCAGTAAAAATTTTCATTGTCTACTATTACTTGATATTGTATGTCTTGTGTCTGGCGCAGCATGGCCAAATATGGCCCTTGAGCCATAAAACCCCAACAAACCAACCAACCTACCTTACGGACATTCATCCCTATTTGAATACGATTGTGTTATCTTCCCTTAAAGCTTATACAGGATTGTTTGAAACATCGTGCATATTTTTGGATTATAATCATTTGATGGTAAGTAGTAGGAAATGGATTATAAAAATTAGGTATGTCAACTGATATCGTACTCATTGCGTGATGAGTTAGGAATTAAATTTTAAAGGGAAAAACGGTATAATATTATACATTCGTAACGAACTCTTTCTTTTGAAAGCCGAACTCATTTTACCTTTGAATTAAAAATTTATAATGAAATTTCACCAGAGTTCTGAAGGGTTTTGTTTCTAAAATTTTCTTTAGAAACAATTCTTTTCTTTACAATTCTTTCTTTTCTTTAGAAGAAACAATGGATTGTTTTGTTTTCAATATATAGTTTAGTACTGTGTTTTGAAAACAGAAGTTGACCCTTCTCAGTGGATAGTTGAATTTACACAGCGGGCTGTTGGCGACGGTCCGTGATCAATCCCGACGAGTAAAATCCGATTGATCCGTTTAGGTAACAAATTTTCCTTCGGAAGAGTTTGTTGAGAAAATATCCAGTGATTTGTTTGCAATTAACAAAAACTTTGGAAGACAATAAAATGATGTATAAGGAGAAATTGTCTCAAATTAATAAATTATTTGGGTGGAGATGTCGAATCCGGGGCACTAGCGATTTATCGCCAAACATGGTAACCTTGGTGTTTGATCCAGCTTTATGGCAAGCCTATGCAAAAGGTTTTTCACGTAGGAAAATCCGCGTTTTTTTTTAACGAAATTGCGATGATTTGGCGACAAAAATTGCTTGGCGACAAACATGCCCCGGATTAGACATCTTTACCTTTTCTTGTTTACAATGAAAAGTTAAAAAAAAATGTTTTGGAATAAAAAATGGCATTGTTTAATACAAATAATTTTATCTTTGTAACTTACAAAATAAATTATTTTACAGAAGTTAAAAAGTTGAAAAACGCGCAACAGGTTAACATAAAATAATTACTAAATTTGCAGATTTACAATTTTTTAAAATTAAATAATTACGAAAGTTCATTTGGAGGAATAAAATTTTCAATTATGTTTACTATTGGTTAGGAAATATTGCTAAAAGAAATGTTATTCAAATATTTTAAATTACTACTAATTAAGACAATAATAAACTGTTAAGTTAATTGTATTCATTTTATAACATCGATTTGAAAATCGAATTAGCTTTTGTGCTCATATTGATATATTTTATTTTCATCAAATCCAAACTTGAGAATAAAATTACTTACAAATTTCGAAACGAAAGTTTTAGTCATTAAATAAGAATTCTAATTAGCGATTTTATGAAAATGTTAATTTCCAGAATGCTTAAAATATGGCTTGCACACAACTTTTGATCCTTACCGTTTTCTTCAGACGATCCTGGAAGAATCAAATTTTTTCCAACGTCTACTCTGTATCCATAACTAAGGCATAGAAGCAAGCTAAGAACAGCGAATAGCAGGAAACGTACCATATTGGAATAGTTTGTAACTTCTGATTAGGGAAAGTAGGAACGGTTAACCTTATATACGTATATATCAGTCAATATGTTAAGTACCTACTTATAGAAGCATTGAACAAAGTAACCATATTTACGCGATTTTTAACTTGGAAGATTTTGAAATTCGATATTCCTTTCCAGCGTTTATCGCAAAATTGTTATGACAACCTTCTGACCCGTTGGAAGATTACAAGTGATTCTACATTTTTCACTCTTAAATGATAGAAAGGTAGTGTTTCATTTAACTGAATTACTTTTCAAAGAAAGTTTTATTAATTTTCAATTTTGGGTAGGTAGGTATTTTAATTAACGTCAAACTGGAGCAACACAACGGGCTATTGGTGACGGTCCGGGATCTTTCAAATTTGGGACAAGAAAAACTTCTGCACATTTTTGTTTTTAGATCGAAAATTCGAATGAACTTTTTAGGGTAATTGTATGAAAATGGTTAACAATCTAGGAAGTTTTAATGAATTGACAAATTTTCAATTCAAAACGATTTGGAGATCTAATGACTGCTTGGCTCAGGTTCTACCTTTTCCAGTTCGAACCTGATTCAAAAACAAAAGTCATAATTGGATAACGGACTATGACGGAAAGATAATTTATGCAATAAGAATTATTCAATAATTTGATCCATGTTTTTGAAATTGAAGGACAACGTTTAAATATTTTCAGTGAAATGCAAAAAATCATTAATTCCGCATTATAATTTTATTCTGGATGAAAAGATTTCGTAATGTTTGAAGAGAATCGTGTTATTTTGATAAACTATTTCCGAAATATATTGAAAAAGATACTCAGGTGCCCACATCCAGACGTTTTGTTTGGGAGGGATAAAGAAAAGGGATATCACATCATGATAGTGATAGTCATTTATCTGGTGGGAGAACTCCCTAAACACCTCCACCACTAAAAAACATCGCAATTGGTTTCCTGATTCAATAGTTCTCACGTTTAGGGAAGGCACTTGAACTAGCATCAAACTGGAGCAAAATAACGGGCTATTGGCGTCGGTGCGGGATCTATTCGGAAGGGAAAGATCTGTGGACAACACCTCATGACTTTGAACCACGGTCAGACGACGAGGTCAGCACCTGAGCTGATATCCCACTATCTAAACTTCCACACCATACCAACTATAGGACATTTGAGGTTTAGATTTAACGTGCCCCGGCACCCCACGCATACGACGGTGTTTGGTTGGATCAAGTTTCGAACTTCGCTACTCTACCAACCGGGCTACCGCAGACCCCTTACGTTCAGGGCCGAAAGGTATGGGGAATATAGATTAAAAATAATAATAAGGGGGTTTGTGAATACGTGAAATTTTATTTCCAATTCCTAGGATACAATATTAATACAAGAGTAAGATTAGCACAACACACAAAGAAACACGACGAGCGATGATAGTAAAAAGATCGAGGATTGGGTAGTTAATTAGCGTCGCACTGGAGCAACACAAAGGGGTGTTGGTAAAGCTCCGGGATCAAGTAAAAAGATCGAAATCTGCTCTAAAAGTTCTCTTGCCACACAAAAAGCTAGACCGCGGGTCGCAGGTTCGTGGCTCAGTGGGTATGCCCACTGCGCTAGCAACCTTCGAGTTGTAGGCGGCGCAAGTTCGATTCCTTCCAGGTGCATTCCTCCCTGGGTGTATTTCTATCTTGTGTCAGTAAAGCTTTCACTGTGTGTGTCAATTACTTGAAATTGTATGTCTTGTGTCAATTACTTGATATTGCATAGTGGTTGGAGCTGCATGGCCAAATATGGCAATTGCGCCATAAAACCCCCATTTCGCTTCGGGAATTATCCCGGACCGTCGCCAATACCACGCTGTGTTGCTCCAGTCTGCAGTGTGACGTTTATTCAACTACCTACCTATTGTTTTGATGTATAATGACTGGACACAAAACAGGAAGTACCCAAGGATCAAGCAAATACGATTTTAACTTGAAAAATGAGTATTTTCTTAATGTTGGATAGAACTCAAAACATTTTGCAATATTATTTACTAGCATATTTAGTTTCTCTGCTAACAGATTATAACCGGTATATCTTGATCGTGGATCATTTTTCGAAGAGTTCATTCAAATGCATATAAAAAACTGTCTGGAATGATTTTCGAAACTTGATCGTCAGATAAGGTTTCTTTTAATCTAACGATCAGAAAAATCTCAAAGGGGTGAAAACCTTTCCTTTCGAAATGTAAGTAGGTATTTTAATTAACGTCTTACTGCAGCAACACAACGGGCTATTGGTGACAGTCCGGGATCAATCCCAAAGGGAAAGATCCCAGGACGTAATTCACGTAATTTTGAATCACGATCAGATGAGAAAGCAAAGTGTAGGCTGTTGAAATTTATAACATAGCAAAAATGAAATTTATAACATAGGAATGGCATTCTAACAAGAACTTTGGCTTTGTACAAGTTCATATTTCGCTTTTAGTTGGAAACGAGTTAACCGCTGGAAAAATCATCAAAAATATTACCAATGTCAAATGATTATTGATTAGTTATTGTGTTACCACAAGCGACTTTTGACTATTTTAACCTTGGCGACTAAGGGTATCATCTTTCTAAGGAAAATCGTCTCAAAAGCTCCCAATTCAAAATTTTCGACTTCGAAAATTTTGGAGTCTTTTTTTGAAAATTCGCCAAAGGCTACTAAAAATTTAGTCCCCCCTTTTCAAATAATGACCGGAAAAAATATTTTCCGGATTTTTCTTTAGAGAAAATTTTCCACGACACGGCAATTTCGAAGCCGAGTTGTGGCAACCATGAAATAAAAACATCGGAATCTGTCGTTACTAAATTGTCATGAAAGCTTTAAGAAAATATTTATTATTTTTATTTTAAAATTTTAATTTCTTGGCGAGATCTTCAACATCTGTTTCATACTTAAGTAGCACATTTTGTGTTTTAGCCGATTCATTTCTTGTATAAGCAACTAAAATAGGGTTTAAGAGACTTCGCTAATTTTAAAATTTTATGTTACTATTTCATAAGTACTTTAAAGTAATTATAGCCTTGTAGTAATTATAAACCTGCCACTCACAATATCAAATTAACACATTCCACTTTTAGTGCAAAAGCTGATATTTTGTTTATAAATTTGTATCAATTGATGCAATTTAATGAGTCTGAACCCATCCTCGATAATAATCTTGAAACAGGGCGTTTTCTCGAATAAATATATATATACAATAATAATAAAAGAAAAAGAAGCGTTTGACATTCACTTCTTAGATTAGCCAATTACGTATTTCTATTTTTCGAAAACCTTAAATTTTCAAAAAGAATTTTCTAGTTTAATCTACGTAGAGCTAACTATCTCAGAGAATGAGATTTACGAGCCTCGAAAAAAGAAATGCAACAAAAATCAAGCAAAGCATGTGGCACTCCATTCAATTGCTTTCAAAACGGCAGACAAATTAACACATCGTAATCACTTGCCCTATCTTTGAAAATTCACACGGCTATTCAGTCTTCTCAGTGATTTAAGAGCTCCGAAAAATGAAATAGAAAAAGTAATACATGTAAATAAGACACTGCACTCAATTGCTTGCGAAACGGTAGTCAAATTAACAAATCGTTACCGTTTGCCCCTTGCCCTATCTTTGGAAAGTCGCACGGCTATTGAGTCATCAATTACCTCTCGTAGTAGATGCCAAATAAAAAAATAAAAACACAAGGCACAAAACAATACGAAAGGTAGCGTGTAAACAGGACGATCGCCTGAAGGAGGAAATCGAACTTATTCCCCACCGGTCACCTTCTCAGGTAAGAAAAGTATTAACACACCTTTCTTATCTCATTGACGCAGTAAAGAGCCAAGAGAGTCTTGGACGCTTCTGACGTTTACCGCTGTGAAGAATTGAGGCTAAGGTCAAGCCATATCTTTTTGAATAATTGGGCGTTCTCCAATATGTACGTAACCTTTGATCCATATCTACATGGTACACATACACAGCCGTTCTCGGTGCTCAAACTTGAAAACCGAAACTACGCTTTTCAGTTTTCTTTTCCCTGATAAGGAGGAAGTTTTAAAAAATAAGTTGAGTATAAAATAAAATTTTGATGCGTAATGAATATCCGGTTTCGACTTCACAGCCCTTGAAATCAAAGATGCACAAATAAAGACTTAACGGTAATTTCAAGGGTAACTAGTATTAGAAATATTTTTATATAAGAGAGGGTTGTAATAAAACAAAACTTTGGCAATGTTTAAATTAGTAAAAAGCTGACAAGGACGAATTCAGTGGAGTAGCTTTGGCACTTTCTGAAATATTGTTTTTATTTATCCTACGCCCGCTTTTTAAAGTGCCTAGCCGTCCAATTTAAAACATGAGTCATCACAAAGGGGAAGGAAGAAACACGTGTCTTTATTGGTATTGGTATTTTCAATTAACGTCACACTGGAGCAACACAACGGGCTATTGGTGACGGTCCGGGATCAATCCCAGAGGGAAAGATCCGAGGACAACACCACGTAATTTTGAACCACGGTCAGATGACGAACGTGTCTTTAAGAGCCGAGCAATGAAAAAGATATTCGCTTGTCATGTTCTCACGTCTACACAATGAACAGGTCGGCGAGTCCAATTCAGGTGTCTGAAGGTAGGTAGGTAGTTAATTAACGTTGCACTAGAGCAACACAACGGGCTATTGGCGACGGTCCGGGATCAATCCCTAAGGTCATGACTAGGTCAACACCTGAACTGGCACCCCATTTTTCAACCTTCCACATCACGCCAGTGTGAAAACATCTGAGGCCACGACAGATTTAATGTGCATCAGCCTCGTGTACACGACGGTCAATGGCTGCCCTGAACTCGCAATCCTTTGCGTGCTAATCCGTTGCTCTTCCAAATGGACTACCATGTCCCTGAAGGTATTACAGCAGTTTATAGCTGTTAATTTATCTTATGGCTTTTCAATTGGTAGGTTCACGTTGGCGTGGTGTGGAAGTTTGGAGAGTGGGGTGCCAGCTCAGGTGTTGCCTCGTCATCTGACCGTGGTTCAAAATTACGTGGTGTTGTCCTCGGATCTTTCCCTCTGGGATTGATCCCGGACCGTCACCAATAGCCCGTTGTGTTGCTCCAGTGTGACGTTAATTGAAAATACCAAATACCAATTGGTAGGTACGTAAGCATTTTAATCAACGTCGCACTGGAGCAACACAACGGGCTATTGGCGACGGTCCGGGATCAACCCCCGAAGGGAAAGATCCAAGGACAACACCACGTAGACCTTTCAATTGGAATAGAAAACAGTGAGAAAAGATTATTTCATTCAAGTTTCGAGTGCGTTTCCTCCAAATATTTTTCGAGCATTTGAATAATTCCGACTAGGGTAGAGGGGGGGGGGAATTTCAATTAACGTCACACTGGAGCAACACAATGGGCTATTGGTGACGGTCCGGGATCAATCCCAAAGGGAAAGATCCGAGGACAACACCACGTAATTTTGAACCACGGTCAGATGACGAGGCAACACCTGAGCTGGCACCCCACTCTCCAAACTTCCACACCACGCCAACGTGAGGACATTTGAGGCCACGACAGATTTAACGTGCACCAGCCCCCTTTGTACACGACGGTGTTTGGCTGGATTCGAACTCGCAACCCTTCGGTTGCAAGTCCGTTACTCTTCCAACCGGGCCACCGCGGCCCCGACTAGGGTAGAACCAGAGTAAATAGCTACGTGTATCTATTTACTCTGGGTAGAACAAGAATCAGCCAATATTCATTGTTCGCTTCGTCAAATAAATTGGCGTGTGGTTCTATGGTCGATACGAAGGGAAATTAGACCGGGACTTACGGCTTAAAGTGGATTCTGAAGCACTACGAACGTCCATGATGAGATTGGGGTTCGAACTCAGATTCTGTTGAATCGAGAGCCAAAACACTAACCATTTGGCCAACAGGACCGCCAGCTCCAAATAGCATTAGGAGTCAAAATCCTTTTAGCTTGGGGTTCGATTTCTCTGGGTGTATATTTCTCTTCTGTGTCAGTAAAGCTATCCTTGTGTGTGCATGTCCATTTACTTGCTTGACTCTTGCTCCATAAAACCCCAATCCAATCAACCAATTTTTTAGCTCGGGGTCACCGTGGCTCAGTGCACTAGCAACCTGTGAGTTGTAGGCTGTGTTCAATTGTTTTGCTTCTGCTCAATTGCTTTGCTTTTGATCTGTTTTGCTTCTGCTCAATTGTTTTGCTTCTCTATGCTAATTTCTAGTAATACAAGGGACTTAGTGATACTGAAGGTAGTAGTGATTAATGTAGCAGTGTGTTGTAAGCAACACTGATGTCTAAATAATTAAAATTCCATTAGGGCAAGAAGTTCCATATCGTTTTATTCCGTCAAAGCCCCTTAGGGATACATTTTCTTTAGATGTATAAGGGGTTCACGAATCCTAGTGATCTGTTCTTTTCCCATGGGGTTTAATGTTTCTGGTAAACAACGGGATCGCGACCCCAGGATGCCCAAGCGACCTTTCTCCTGTTCTTCCCTTTCTTTTTACAATTACTTAACGTTATCTTGCGTTTTGCTCAGCTTGGTCAAGTATGGCCCTTGCGCCATAAACCCCCCAAACTGACCAATCTAAGTCTAAAATCGAGCAAATGTGTGCATATTGCTAATTAAAGACTTAGCCAAAACTTGCATTTCTCTTAAAAATGTCCATGAATATCACCCACAACTCTTAAAGCATTTCATTCAATGCCCCGATACATTAATTATAGGACCCGTGGTAACCACGTTGGAAGAGTAACGGACTAGTAATCGGAGGGTTGCGTGTTCGAATCCAACCAAAGACCGCCGTGTACAAAGGGGTTGGTGCACGTTAAATCTGTCGTGGCCTCAAATGTCCTCACGTTGGCGAGGTGTGGAAGTTTGGATAACGGGGTGTCATCTCAGGTGTGACCTCGTCATCTGACCGAGATTCAAAATTGCGTGGTGTTGTCGGATCTTTCCTTTCGGGTTTGATTCCGGACCGTCAATAGCCCGTTGTGTTGCTCCAGTGCGACGTTAATTAAAATACCTACATTAATAGATATGCATACATATTATACACCCATCGGCTTTTAGAGCAAACTCATTAACTGACAGAAAAATTACAGTAGACTAAGTCTTTAGGCTAAAAATAAACTCACGTATTTTGATAGCTATATATTTTTGTTCTGATTGCAATAAGACAATGTTTTTCTCATCAGTAAAAACCATTAAATATCAAAAACGCATTTCCGGAAAATGACAATTAACGCCATGGAAAACCAGAAAAATCATAGGAATCACCATATCACATGAAATAAATTCGGCCTTTAAAGCTAGATATTTCAGTTTTTGCATTAAAAATGCACCTAGATTTATCAATTTTTGAATATAGATATTTTTGGTATTGGGTCCATGAGTTACGAGCAACTCACAGAATATCAAGACCATGTGTTACTCCATTAAACCAAGTGTGTTGCCTTATTGCTTTTATTTAATCTACAAATGCCATTTGAATGCATGCCAAGAATAAGTTTTCAAAGAAATATCTGGTCCAACTGTGGTAATGTGTCCGGGAGGTCAGGCAGAAAGTACTTAAATTTAAGTTGCATGGTAAATGTGAAGCGTATCCAACTCGCAGAACACATAAAATCCAGAAAATACATCGTCTGGATTGGTGCATGCATAGTAACTCCAACCATGGTCATGGTTGGTTGCAGTGGAAACTTGATAATCCGAGCTCCGATTTACCTAGTGGCTGTATTATACAAGCCAAATTTGAAAGCTTTTTAAAGCTTTGAACATGAATGTGCGCACTTTGTCCTTGACTTGTCTGATTTAGCGGATAGATCATTAGGGTTTTGTGGTACAAGAACCTTGATTGGATAAGCTGAGTCAAACGCAAGACAGTAGCCCGTTATGTTGCTCTAGTGCGATGTAAATTCCACTACATCGCACTGGAGCTGTAAAATATTTTTTATCAAATTTTACAATATCAGATTGATAACCAGATCGAAATTTAAATAAATAATTCAAAAATATGAAAACAAGTAAATGTATTGAAAACATCTTATCAACATGAAAAAGTAGCTTAAAGTGCATTGAAGTGAAAGATGAAATGATGCAGCTTGCGTGTGTGAAAGTGTTGCGAAATAGAAGATTAAAAACTCTTATTCAAGAGTTTAAGAGATACGTAACTCACATCCAGATTTATTGTAAAATTATCACAACAAATACATACTGTGATACATATCCGGCGTAGATTATTTTCCATCTTTTCTTCATAAATCTTTCAGTAGCAGCAGTAACATGTAATACAGTAAATTTTTTGTTTTTCGTATAGGCTGTTTTGTGTTATTACGTTCATATCAGAGAAACCAGTGACAGATTTTAACTACAGTAGAACCTTGATCATCCGAGCTCCGATTAACCAAGCGACTGTGTTATCCGAGCTGAATTGGATACCGACTTTCCTTGTGTTATGCATCTTCCAGAAACAGTAGTTAGCAACATGTAGAATAGTGAGAAATTTTTTCTGTATTTCGAATAGGCTGTTTTGTGTTACTCTTTCCGTATCATCCATTTCTGGTTATCCGAGGTGGTTTTGGTCCTCAATACCACGGATAATCAAGGTTCTACCGTATACTTAACTCACAGCCTCTTGACCAAAAAACATCGTTAAGTTCGATATTATTCTATAGCTATATTCACATGGCGTTCAACGCATTAATTCGTGCTAAGGATACACGGTGGACCAAAAGTCACGAAGTTATAATTTTTACAATTAATTCTTTATTTTTTTTTCAGATATTTTATCTTCATAAAATCTACCTAGGGGATTAACCATGGTAAAATTTACGACCAAACATAAAACAACATTGAAATTTCACTATTAGATTCGAAGATCAATAATTCTGACTCAACGATTATATCATTGCCATTATAGCGCCAGATTCTCCAAGCGAATCAATCATTAGACGTTTGATTGGTCGTTTAGAGGAACATGTTCTGTTAGCTATCTTCCACGAACGCTCGGTTACGAACAGTCACACCGCGTTCTCCAGATCTGCAAACTCTTGATTTCTTTCTATGGGGGCTGAAGGAACCCGTCGAAGCTCGAGAGGCAATTCACACAAACACAAGCAATGAAAATGGACTTTATTAAGGTTTTTAATGACGAACAATTATTCATCGACAAATGACAATTCTTCCCTGTGAAGAATTACACAAAAGTATCACATGAAAACTAACGCGAAAACCCCTCATGGATTTCCGTTGGCACGGAGAGCGCGGCTGACGCAACTCGCGGTTGGCGCAAAAAGAACACGTGATCAACTGCGCGAGTGCTGTGAAGAAACTCAAACCAAAACTAAAGATCACGTGGCCAAAACTGAAACTAAAGACAGCTCAATGCAATCCAACATTCTCCCACCCTTGAAACCCTCCTGGGGGTTTCAAAGAACCTTAAATTGACGGAGAATGAGTGAAGAGACAGCACGTTCAACATAAAAAGCACACAAAATTGAAAAAGAACACATAAATGAAAAAGGTAACAAGAACACATAAATGAATACAATATACATTTAGAGTAAATGTTCAAAAAATTGGCAATTAATCGAATGGTAACTTACAAATTTTAGTTATTGGACGTTTTAATATGCCGGTGTCAGTTTTTAATGTCACTACTCTGACCTTTTGATCTTTCCCTGGGTGCACTTCGATCACACGAGCAAGTTTCCATTTTAATGGAGACAATAACTCAGTTTTCACAAGAACCAATTCTCCAACTGTGATGTTGGTTTTCGATATGTACCATTTTGGACGTTGTTGTAATTTTCCAAGAAATTCACAACTCCATCTTTTCCAAAATTGCTGAATTAAACGTTGGACCAGCTGCCAACGCCCAAGATGAGATAACGATAAATGTATTAGATCTGGTTCAGGAATTGCTGTTAATGCTGAACCTATAAGAAAGTGACCTGGTGTTAATGGTGACAGGTCGTTTGGATCAGACGACAATGGGCAGAGTGGTCTTGAATTAAGACATGCTTCGATTTGTGTAGTGAGGGTGAATAACTCTTCTAGAGTGAGCAGAGTATTTCCCATGGATCTTTTCAGATGATACTTCATCGATTTTACTCCTGCCTCCCACAGTCCTCCAAAGTGAGGGGCTGAAGGAGGATTAAAGCTCCATTTGATTCCCTCAGAAGAAGAGTAATTGAGCACATCATTGTCATCTTTTGGGGTGAGTAGTGATTTCAAGGTAGACCTGAGCTCTCTGTCAGCTCCAATAAAATTAGTTGCACAATCACTAATTAGTTCTACAGGTTTACCTCTCCTTGAAATGAAGCGTTTCAATGCTACAATGAAAGCTTGTGTAGTGAGGTCACTCACCACCTCCAAATGGATCGCTCGAGTTGAGAAACAAACAAATAAGGCAATATAAATCTTGAAAGACCTTTTGCCTCTTCCACTTCTCTCTTTAGCAAGAAATGGACCAGCAAAGTCAACTCCTGTTTTCAAAAATGCTCTAGATGGTGTCACTCTAGAAGCTGGAAGGTCACCCATAAGCTGACTCATGGATGAAGCAGACAGACGAAAACAAGTGATGCAGTTTTTAACAAATCTACGAACAACATCCCTACCACATGGAATCCAGAATTTCTGTCGAATGACAGAAAGCAAGAGTTGAGGTGCAGCATGAAGATGTACTAAATGAAAATGATGAATTATTAAGGTTGTGATGTGATGACTCTTAGGAATGATTATAGGGTGTTTTACGTCTTGTGAGACATTGGCATTTCTAAGCCTCCCACCAACACGCATAACTCCATCACTGTCCAAGAAGGGACATAATTGCAAAATCTTGCTTGTTGATTTCAAAGACTTTCCTGATCTTAAACAGTGCAATTCTTCACAAAATTCAGATTGCTGTACAATTTTTACAATAGATAGTGTTGCTCTTGACAATTCATCACATGTCAGATGACCCATGCATCTTTCTTCAGGAGGTTTAGAGCAATTTCTCAGAAACCGTTGACACCAAGCAAAAACACGACGCAGTTTTGAGAAAGATGAAAATTTAAAAATGATTGGATCAACCTGAATTTTAACAGCAGCTGAAGTGTAACTCTTCCTTAGCTCTTTTAAATGCGATTCATCAAAAGTAAAGTTCAAAGGTACTTGATCATCAAGTTGTTGCTCAAATGACTGCCTTAAAAAATTAGGACCACATGTCCATAATTCACAATTTATAAATTCAGATGGAAGACCTCTAGTGGCACAATCAGCTGGGTTTTCAATCCCATGTACATGATTCCACTTGACACCAGGAAGAGCCTCCTGGATTTTTGAAACTCTGTTGGCAACAAATGGAAGCCAACGACGAGGCTCAGATGAAATCCATGCAAGTGCAACCTTTGAATCAGACCAGGCGAAGGATTTATTTACTGGCATCTCTAAAGTGGAGAGGACAGTTTCTAATAAAGATGACAACAGTAGTGCAGAGCATAATTCAAGTCTTGGGAGAGATTGAGTTTTCACTGGAGCAACTCTGGTTTTTGATGTTAAAAGTGACACATTAATTGACTGATCAGAATCGTCTGTGCGAATATAGACTACAGCACAGTATGCTTTCTCAGAAGCATCACAGAAGGCATGCAATTGAATATCTGCCGGATGTGCAGAGAGAACGTATCGAGGAACTTTAAAATTTGCAAGTAAGGGTAACTGTGACTGGAAATTTTTCCAACGAGTTGCAATGAATTCACTGACTTTATCATCCCATCCTAAGTTGCAACTCCAAAGTTCTTGTAGAAAAATCTTAGCAAGGATGACAGTGGGTGCAAGCCATCCCAAAGGATCAAATATCCTTGCAATCTCTGAAAGTATTTTACGTTTGGTTAGTTCTTCATGTTCATTTACAGATATAGAAAATTGAAATAAATCATTGCTTGGATGCCAAACAATTCCAAGAACCTTGACTGTCTTGTCATTATCAATTTTCAGTGAGTGGTTGATTGCCCTGGACTCATCTGGCACACACTGTAGCACTGATGGACAATTTGAAATCCATTTACGTAGTCGAAACCCTCCTCGTTCCATCATTTCTGACATCTGAGTTGTGAGTTCTGAGGCCTCTTCTTCAGAGCTTGCTCCTGACAATAGATCATCAACATAGAAATCTCTAAGACACACCCTCGAAGCCAAAGGAAAGGTTTCCTTTTCATCTAAAGCAAGCTGTTTCATTACTCTAGTAGATAAAAATGGGGCACATGCAGTTCCATAAGTAACGGTATTTAAATGAAAAATACTGATTGGCTCCTTTGGATGGTTTCTCCAAATGATTCTCTGTAAATCAACATCATCAGGGTGCACTTTAATTTGGCGAAACATTTTCTCCACATCTGCACAGACTGCAACCTTAAAGGTTCGGAAACGAAGAAGAATAGGAAATAGTTCTTGTTGGACTCTAGGTCCAATCATTAGAAGATCATTCAATGAGACACCCAATGAAGACTTTGCAGAAGCGTCGAAGACAACTCGAAGCTTGGTCGTAGTACTTGTTTCCTTGAACACAGCATGATGTGGTAAATAATAGGTTCGTTTCTCTTCAGAAACTGACTCTTGAACTTTTTCCATATGTCCAAGTTCATGGTATTCTTTCATAAAGTCTCTATAGCGGTTGTATAAATCAGGTTTTGATGACAGCATTTTTTCTAAAGAATGGAATCGATGCATAGCTGAATGCTTTGAATCTCCCAATCGACAAGGAGATGAGTGAAAGGGTAATTTTACAATATATTTTCCACTTATATCTCTAGAGTGATTGTTAGTAAAGTGGTCTTCACAGGCCTGTTCTGCCTTTGTTAATAAATTTGCCATGGGTACTGAATCTAATTTCCAAAAATTAGACAATAAATTATGAGTGTCCACTTGAATGTTATTCACATGAATTGGAGATGATTTTTTAGAAGAAACTTCAACATTGCCAGAAACTATCCACCCCAATTCAGAACGGACAGCGTAAGGTTTTTCGGCTCCATATTTGACTAAATCACCTTTCAGCATAGGTAAAGAAATATCAATGCCCAACAAGATGTCAATAGGACCTGTTTTGAAAAATGTGGGATCTGCTAAAGTTAAGTCACTGAATTGTTCAGCACAAATAGGATCTAAGGAAAAATGTGGCAGTTCCCCTATAATCTTATTTATCACAAACACTGAAGTCGTAAACACAGGATTAGACTTGAAATGAGGTACAAATGTTATGTCGGTAATACCATTTGTATGTGTATCAGAAGAACCAAGGCAAGAGATCTGTACCCTTGCTTTTTTCCTAAGTAGGCCCAAACGGTTGCAGCATGATTCTGAGACAAACGATGCCTGGGACCCTGGGTCCAGGAGAGCTCGATAACACTGGTAATGATTTGAAGAATCTAATACCTTAATCATGGCAGTGCACAGGAGTACCTGTTTTGGCACACCAAGGTGTGAAACACAAGAGACATTTGACCAAACTGCTTCAGTCACATTAGAGTTTGGATGCCTTTCAGAGTCGGTAGACTTTGTAGTGAACACAATTGCATCTGCTGACAGGGTTGTAACAGAACTTGTTGCTTGGTTTTTCTCAAAATGAAGAAGTGTATTATGCTTCTTATCACATTCCTTGCACTTATATTTGCTTTTGCAAGCATTAACCTTGTGATCTTGAAGACAATTAAAACAAAGTCCTTGACTCTTCACAAAACGATGTCTTTTTTGTACAGTTAAATCTTTAAAATCAGTGCAACCATACACATAGTGGTTGCCATTGCAGTAAACACACTGTCCCTTTACTTGGGAAGCAAATGATGAAACCTTTTGCAATGGTTTCTTTGAAACCTGGATTTTATTTTGTTGCAGTGTTCGGGAGTGACGGGTTAAAAAATGTAGCAGATCATGTAAGGATGGAATAGTGTCATCCTTTAAATTTCTTTCCCACCATGCTCTTGTGGCTGGGTCTAATTTTTGAATTACAACAAACACTATCATTGAATCTGCAAAATTTTCTATTTTTATATCAATGCTCTCTAACGAGCGAACAATTTCCTTAGCACTGTCTACAATATTCAGTAAATTATGTGCGTTTTCAGTACTCAATAGAGGCATAGACATGAGCCTTTTGAGCAATGCAAACACAAGTTCTCGTTTGTTAGAATACCTCTCCCTCAGAAGACCCCAAGCAATATCAAAATTGGCATCAGTAATGGGAAGAGATTGAATGATGCGAAGTGCATCCCCCTTTAATGCACCCCTTAAATACTGCAATTTCTGGGCTTGCGAAATCTTATTGTTTTGGCCAACACTTGCCCAAAACAAATCACTGAAGGAGAGCCATTCGATAATTGAACATCCAGAAAAACTTGGAATGTGAAACTCAGGAAGCCTGACATTTATAACTTCCTGTCCACTAATTACTTTACTCGCAGTTTCCAATGGATTTTCAACATGTAAGATAACTAGATTTAATTTATCAATTGTTTCCTGGAGTTCCTGAGACTCCAGCAAAAAAGTATCGAATTCTTCGTCCTTACACAATTCAAAGATTTTATCAAAAAGACCATTAAATTTTTTCTCCAAATCCACAATTTTTGATTTGAATAAAATTAATTTTGCCTTATCTTCCCCAATTGTTTCACACTCCACATTTTCTTTTAGTTTGATAAGCGATGCTTTGAGCACTCGCTTTTTAGTTTTCAATTTATCCATTAATACACAAATAAATAATACACAATTTCAAAGAATAGAACGAGAACTCAGAAATAATATACAGTGCAATAATAACTTAGTTATAAAACAACATACCCTCATTCACTCCGAACACTTATTCGTTGCAAATGCTGAGTCGCCTTCCATGACTACAGCAATAATGAAAAACTGCGCGCAAAACACTTATCTTCTGAGCACTGGTACACAATTATTTCGTGGGAATTACTTGGATTGCAACTTTGAAGGAATTCTTGAATAACGCATATTTTCCAAGACGCACAATTCGAGGAATTTTGCTTCAAAAACGGCAAATACGTCGCTAGTAAATTCCAAAACTCCGGGTGAGCGGATCAAAAAATGAAGGAACCCGTCGAAGCTCGAGAGGCAATTCACACAAACACAAAAACACAAGCAATGAAAATGGACTGTATTAAGGTTTTTAATGACGAACAATTATTCATCGACAAATGACAATTCTTCCCTGTGAAGAATTACACAAAAGTATCACATGAAAACTAACGCGAAAACCCCTCATGGATTTCCGTTGGCACGGAGAGCGCGGCTGTCTCCCCAGACACAAAGACGCGGCTGACGCAACTCGCGGTTGGCGCAAAAAGAACACGTGATCAACTGCGCGAGTGCTGTGAAGAAACTCAAACCAAAACTAAAGATCACGTGGCCAAAACTGAAACTAAAGACAGCTCAATGCAATCCAACAGGGGCTATCTGAAAGTCAATTTTATCAAGAATCAACAGCTGAAGAACGATATTCGGGCTGAAATCAGAGTAGTGGAACCTGAAGCACTAAGTGGAAAGGGAGGAATTGTGTGAAGCAGAAAATGGACACACCAATTCACGCCTAGTGGTAAATTTGTTTCCTATAGATACTGTATACCTTCCACGAACAGGCAGACTACACTCGGATAGGAACGAAGCTATAATTAAATGTTCAAGCGAGAGTGTCGCAGAAGACCCGGCCACATCAACTTGAAGGCGGTATGAGGTTAACAAGCCTCAGACACCCCAACAGCTGAAGAACGATATTCGGGCTGAAATCAGAGTATTGGACACTGAAACACTAAGAAGTGGAAAGGGCACAAGGGTGTGAAGCAGAAAATGGACGCATTTAGAATATTTGATTTTTCACACCTAATGGTAAACATGTTTCCTATAGATACTGTATACCTTCAACGAACAGGCAGACTACGCTCAGATAGGAACGAAGCCATAGTTAAACGTGCAAGCGAGTGTCGTAGAAGACCCGGCCACATCAACTTGAAGGCGGTCTGTTTGTTAACAAGCCTCAGACATTCCAACAGCTGATGAACAATACTCGGGCTGAAATCAGAGTAATGGAACCTGAAACATTAAGTGGAAAGGGCACAATTGTGCAAAAGCAGGAAATGAGCGCCATATAGAATATTTTATACATATTTTCCATATATATATTTACACCTAGTGTTAATTTGTTTCCTATAGATACTATATACCTTCCACGAACAGGCAGACTACGCTCGGTTAGTAACGAAGCCATAGTTAAACGTGCAAGCGAGTGTCGCAGAAGACCCGGCCACATCAACTTGAAGGCGGTCTGTTTGTTAACAAGCCTCAGACACTCCAACAGCTGATGAACAATACTCGGGCTGAAATCAGAGAACTGGAACCTGAAACACTAGGCATCATGAAAAAAAGTTTTGGTAGGTAATTGAATTAATATCGCATTGGAGCAACACATGGGGCTATTGGCGACGGTCCGGGATCAATCCCGAAGGGAAAGATCCGAGGACACCTCGTAATTTTGAGCAATGGTCAGATGACGAGGTCAACACCTGAGCTGGCACCCCACTCTCCAAACCACGCCAACGTGAGGACAATTGGGGCTACGACAGATTTAACGTGCATCAGCCCCATGGTCTTTGGTAAGATCGAGTTTCAAACTCGCAACCCTCCGTTTGCTACCGCAGTTCCGAAAGCCCTGGAAATGGCACAATTGTGCGAAGCAGAAAACGAACGCCATTTAAAAGATTTTTCACACCTAGTGTAAATTTATTTCCTTGAAATACTGAATAAGATTCTACGGTATTGTACATTTTTAACAAAAAATAAAGGAGTTACTAATAGACTTTCGGCTCTCCCTGTATATATATATATATATATAAACAAATTTAAAATATAGATCACATGAATCTATTTTTTCCTATATTACATTTAAATGTGTGCAAATTTGGTGCAGAATAAAAACCTTGCAGAGCATAGGTAACAAAAATTGTGATATTCTGTGTATTTTCCAAACAATCAAAACTCAAAAAAGAACACACCACAATTAATTATTAATTTAACACTCGAACCATTTTGTGCAAAAAAGAGGGTAAATCAA
The DNA here is from genome assembly GCA_933210815.1 of Meta bourneti. Lineage (NCBI taxonomy): Eukaryota > Metazoa > Arthropoda > Arachnida > Araneae > Tetragnathidae > Meta > Meta bourneti. The sequence goes on from OW119928.1 coordinate 68,161,321, forward strand.
ATCAGACTGGGACTTGTTTCGTTTTTCAAAGCATTGTGAACACCCTCATGCTGACCAATACTCAAACTGTAGACCTGACCCACAACAATCCGTTTTATAGTAACCTAGAAGACCAGCGCATAGCATCTGCGATGAAATTTCTACTTATGTATATATCAATTGATGGCAGGGTCGTTACTCGCTTTTCATGTCTTATTTAAATGTTTATAATCGATATAAACATTGATATGTGTGCACACTTTATACCTTTGGATGGAATAAAATCAGTCAAAAAATATAAAACAGCCTTTTGTGTATTTCATACTGGGGTTAACTCTTATTTCAAATACAGTTGTAGCAAAAAGTTCATACCTCAGTCATGTTACCACAATCAGCTTCTGGATGTGCACTTCAGTTGGATCCCCTTTACTTTAAAAAGCGATTCGGTATATTTTAACATCTAAACCTATTTTCTCCTTCACTCTTATTTCCTTTTATGTAGCTGATTTCTATCTTCCAGATTCCTCATTGTCTTCTGTCATCAGACAGTTGAAGAACTTCATTAGAGCGGTGAGGTCTCCAGCATTTTATAGTTCCATACCTCAAATCATGCACATTTAAACGAATTGGCAGAATAAGTAGTGGTGGATTTTATGGTTTATATCTGATTGTTGTCATTCACCAATATACAAATATAATGTCTATATCTATATACTATAATTACACATTGAGATTTAGAGATTTCAAGTTACGAACTCAAGAATTATGTAAATAATAAAATTGAGCTCTCACAAGGACAGTTAACAAATTTAGAATAGCAACACCTACTTTTTTATCGTGATCTTTTATGTAATTGGCAGTGAAAAAATGAAGTTGAAATTGCATCCTTAGTGACTGTGTAAGAGTATTGTCAAAGATGAATGTGAACGACAGAAGTGAAAAGAAAGGCAACAATCAACAGTGATAATGCACATAATTTTCATAAATCACAAGCATTTATCGCAAACCACCAATTGGCACCAGCATTTGTTAATAAAGATTAAAATGTTATGGTTTCTTATTTCCTTTCTTTCCTCTTTCGTCGTCCACAATCATCTTTGAAAGTGTTCTTTCATGGTCATTTTTGGAGCTAAAGGTACAATTTCAACGCTATTTCTGGCTTTTCACTTTGCGATAAAAAAGTGGATGTTGCTATTTGAAATATGAGAGCTTGATTCTTTTGATTGGTCAAGAATTCAAGCTTCTTAGCAAAAGCAATCAACTTAATTTTTAAATTAACATTAACATTGAGCTCCACTCAAAATCGATTAAAAGCTTTTAGTTGCTGAAAAGCATTTTACTTTACATGCTTAACATTTAAAATTCCGCAGTACACTCCAATTAAAAAGCTGCAGAAATGTTTTTAATATACTTGACTTTATTCAAAATTCAAATAAACAATTCACTTAATTAAATTATGCTAGAATAAGCAACATGATATAAAGAATACTAGCAGCATAAATACTTAAATCTGCTAAAGTTTCTTAACAGCTTATATTAATTGATGGCAGTGTCATTACTCGCATTTCATATCCAACTACCCATTAATAATGAATATAGCATCCATATTCAACAAATGGATTTCATAGCTCTAAATGAAATAAAATTATCCAAAAATTTATAACAGCATTTCATGAACTTCACACTAGTGTTTGTACTTAATTCTAATAAAATGCATGACAAAGCGCACCTCAGTCATGTTACCACAATTAGAGTCTGAACGTCTTTTTCAATTTCATCCCATTCCTTTGTTCAAAGGCAATTAGGTATTTTTTTAAGCTAAATCTATTTTCAAGTACATTTTCTTTTCTGTGCTGATATCCAGATTTCTAATCGCTTTCTGTCATCAGACTGCTGAAAACTTTCAATAGTATCGAGGAATTCCATGTAGTTTTAGAAATATTTAGTGCTCCACAGTTGAAACCAAACATATTTAAACTAAGCAGCAAAATAGACGAATGAATCCTGCAAGGGTCGATTTCATATTGTTTTATATTCACTGTTGCCAATCGATAATAAACAAATAATGCTGATTTCTGTGCCATGTGTGATAGTGAAATATATAGAGATACTGGAATAAAAATGTAGAAAAGAATTAGCCATACATTCGAGTTTAACTATTTTTATTCATTTTCAGTGTTACCACAAACAAGATGGTTGTAATGCCAGGTATTTTTAAAAAAATAAGGATTGACATAATAATTTTTTTCTTTGCACTTCACATTTCCCATAGCTGCCAACAGATTGTTCACACCTTTGACTTGCAATTCTCCTGGCTTGCAGGGCAGCAGATGAGACTTAAAAGGATTAACAGACAAGGATACGAGGACATACTCATCTGTGTCCAACTTATGGTAAATCCTCAACATTGCAGTGTGGGCAACATGGAAGAGGAGGAAATTTTGAATAGTAAAAACAGATAATATAAGAAAGGATATGTAACTGTATTCAATTGAAAAAATTCCAAGAACTACAGAAGGTGTTGCAAATGATTTCAGAATGTATGATTTGTATACTAAGTGTAAGCCACCGAAAAGTTGTACAAGGAATACACACTCACTGACAAACTGAGCATAAAAGATATAATTGCAAAGCGGAGAACGATATATCAGTTCATAATTATCTCTATCCAGGCCATCTTTTGAATATGAGTTGCGTGTGTTGAAAAGAAAAGTGTCCCAGAAGTTTCGAGATAAGGCGATAGAGGGTGTGTTTGATCTCAGAAGAGTATTCTGGACCTAAAAAGTATTTAAAAATATATAAATTAAGGTTTTATTCCTAAAACAAAGTGTTAGTTGAAAATATAAAATAAATGATAGAAATGAATAAAAGTATAATAATCTAAGTCATAGCAAGAAGAGTTCATGCAAACAGTTAAGATCAATGCTTCTACTGTCTGTTTACCAGAAGAAATGTTCTCGTCAGTCTTGGTGATGGCAGTCTATAGGAACCGGGGTGGTTCACTTTGAGTAGGGATGACTATGGTGGATGTTTTAATTTCATTTAGTATTTGGGAAATACTGGCGACAAAAAGAGGTAGTTTACCAACATAGGTCTTCTCAGTAACAAATAAAAATAAATATATTTCCCATTTACAGGGCTGCCACAGTCAAAGTACTTGTGAAACAGTAGCATAAATTTTTAACAAAAAGTTTCCTTTTAACCCTCTATGGCAGAATATCGTTTCCTTCTTTGGTTACGACAGCCAGTCGAAATGGCTTTACAGGCAACTTATTGAAACCATCCGAAGGCAGCCTTTACAATGCTTTCCCCAGGAGGAGAGGGAATGTGTCATTCCCATTATCACCCAATGTTACAGTTTCTATTGTTGGGTCGTGGGTATGCCTAGAAAGTACAGATACTTCCTGGGTAAACTGGAAGGACGGCGGTAACTTCAATACGTATGGTCATTAACACTCAAAGGACCCACAAGTTGACTTTGGGGCCAGATCGATGGACCTGCAAGCCATTTTTACAAGGACAGATCAAGTACAAAAAGTTTCTCACGGTCATTCTTTTTACGCTAACATACCCTCTTGTACTAATACCTGCTTTCACAACATAAGAACCTGCTTTCTCACAGCTGTATTCAACATTCTCAACTCAGTTTATACTGATTAGACAAGCTTTGACATCGCTCACTACTTTCAGGTCGTGGTTTCAATACCAATCTAATTCTCTTTTGATTTCAAAGTCTTTATCAGGACTATTTTCTTTGGTTTACTGTATAAAAATCCTGTGCTGGGGAACCCACCTTGCTGATTGGAAAAGGGGTAATGCATCAATAAGCCATACTTCCAAGGTGATGTGGAAATTAGTTTGATACAAGTGCTAGATTACTGATGTGTCTGAAATTCTCATAAATTTATGATATTGCATGAATTATATTATAGCCGTTAGCTTTCTAAACTCCAGTTAATGGGAGTTCTATCTTTTAGTATGGCATTAGAAATTAATTTCTTATGGCATTATTTACATATACAAACATAGCCAATGTATAAAATATTCATTTTGTAAAGTAAGAAATACATTCTTCATTTTAAAATTAATCTTAAAAATGAAGAAAATGATAAACTGAATTAAACATGATAAAAACACATTTCTTCAATTATTCTTCCAAAGTGGAAATAATAAGAAAAATGTTAAAAAAAATAAATTTTGCTCATAAAATACAGCAGTTGAAACTTTTCCCGATGTAAACCTCATCTGTCCAATCGAAGTCATACAGTATAAGAGGTTCACAAAGTACAGGAAAGGGAGCATTAAATTCTTACAAATTTTAAATCTACATGATTACAGTTGATAAAGTGCTCGCAAATTTTGAGGGTGCAAACTTAATTTTAACAAAACCAGCAAATTTGTTTTTTAATTTTCAATTTGAAAAAATAATATATACATATACATACTTTTTAATTTTCATCTATCAACAAGTGAAATTGATAATATAACAAATATAATTACCTTTGTATACCTTTATGGGCCCCTAAAATTAGAACCCTATTGTTAATTTTAATTTTTAAATTGTTCAAGTTGTAGGATTTTTAAATTTCCAATTCTATATTTTCAATGTTATTGACTATTTTTTCTATAGATATCTGATTTCTGGACATCGTATTACTTTCCTTACAGAATTTCTTTAGTTTTCATAAGATTCCTTTATCTGTGTCGTAAGTTTATTATGAAATAATCTAGATTTCACAAGTTCACTGCAGGACAAGAAATGCTTTTTTGCGTGTTCAAAACTAAAACTTCCTTTGATTCTTTTAAGTGTATCTACTTTCAATCTCTTTTAATTTACTCAACCTCTCAGACTCTAGATGCTCGAGGAGAAACGATTTGCGAGGCTCCCCGTCACGAACCCTGACATCCCTGTCAACGGAGATTAGGCTATTCAGTCGTGGGGCTCTTTGTTGCACATAAAAGAGGGGATGGAAATCGTAATGGATTCGGCTGATTCTCCAGGAGTTTGAGGTCTAAAAGAATCCAAGCCAGCTGTATCGAAAGAACTAGAATCTCTCGTCCGGTCCCATATCCAGAGGGTTAAACCCTATTTTAGTACCAATTTTAGACGCTCAGATACAAAATGAATCGGCTAAAACAAAAATATGTTTTAAGTATGAAAACAGATATCGAAGATCTCACCAAGAAATTTAAATATCAAAATTAAAAACTAAACATTTTCTGAAAAAGGTTTTTGACAATCTAGCAACCACATATTCTGATGTTTTTCTTTGATGGTTGCCGCCAAAACTTCAAAATTGGCATCCCTTTAAAAAATTTCCGCCTAAGTAAAAATCCCAAAAATATTTTTTCCATCTGCTATTAGTCAAAAAGAAAGATGGGGACTAAATTTTCGTTGACCTGTGTTGAATTTTTTTTAAAGTAGCTGAAATTTTGAGACGATTTTGCTTTAAGAGATACCTCTAGTCGCCAAGATTGAAATATAGCAAAAGTTGCCCTTTGAAGCCCTGTATTTGTTATTGAGAATGCCAATGTGACAAACTTAATACATTTCTTCAAGCATTCCCTTGTGGAAAATAGGATATGGTCTGTTTCTATAACAGGTAGACTAATGGAAGCAGTTCTAGTGGTAGACAGACAGTATGTAGAAATATAGAGTTTCTAATGACTTATTTTAACTGGCACAATTTAGAAGTAGTCCAATTAAATTAAAAAAGATGACCAAGTATAAAAGTCAAACCTTATATTTTATTTAAATATTATTAGATTAAAATTGGTTAAAACCAGATTTTATAAAAACTAGTAAAACATAGCTGCAAATAATGCATCTCATACATCTGAGGGAATAAATTATTTGAAAAATTAAGAAATGAATAAAGATACTAATAATCAACTATATAGTTTTCTTGTATAATTAATTTCAATGCTATAACTTTCCTGTAATAATTTTAATAAGGAATTCCAAATTAAGGGTTCAAATATCAAGAATGTATTTCCTAAATTGATTATATTAAAACTAGATATACAATGTGTGATAAAATCTACTTTGAAATAACAAAAAACTAAATCTTATTTGAAGGGCTTCCTCTCATTCCATATTTGTAAATTTGGAATGAAAATATTCGTATAATATTGTTTAGAATATTTGTAAAATAGTCCTAAAAATTCTAAGACATTCTGAAATTAAATTTGCTTCCCATAACAAAACTTTGTTTATTACCTGTTGAGGATTCAGTTCAAATTACCAATCAATTCAGAATCCATCACATACCCTGAATTTATGATGTGGGTTATGTATAGGTCAAACTAAATGCACTTTGGTATTCTATTTACTTAGACATGTAAATTACGTTGAAAATAAAGAAACTAACATGCACTATGCCATTAGTTTAACATTGTTGGAACATTATCATAATTTTGAATACATTAAAAAATAACCCCAAATCCAAATTTTATTTTTGAATTAAATATTAGAGAAATGCAATACCAATTTTTACAATGTGATATACTAATTAATGATACTAGTGATTTACATGCAATTTAGAAAGACTTAGTTTGAAAAGGATGTGTGTGAGTATTGTGTAGGTAACACTGGGCGAAATTTACATATGTATCGGATATCTACTCATGTGCACACTTATAGTTCAACCAAAATGGGCAGATCCTTTTTGGACCCTTAATATTGTTTATTGTCTGTTTGCTTTAAACATATAATTATCAAATTATAAGACTTTATTTTAAATCAATATTAGAATTTGTCAGGCCTGTTACGGCGATAATTGCTAGTTGACATCATGGGCATCAAGATAAAATCTATTTTTAACCAAAAAATATGGACGCTGAGGTCCTGAGACTCATACAAGGTTTGAAACCTAGTTTCCCAAACTTTTTGATTCAATGCCCCTTTTTCTAATGACAATTTTCTTCAGAACTCCTCTGGAAAAGTCTCTTAACTTACAATAAATTGCAAGTGTAGCTGTGTCTATAACATTTGAATTTCACAAAAACATGTGTGCAACTTTAGAATTTCAAAAATCTAGTTCAGATTAAAACAATTTAGAACGGAAATTATAAAACAATTTATTAAAAATAATGAAAAATAAATTGGAGCACACAAACACATTAGATTGCTCACTATTATTAGTAAATAATGTAGAATCAGTAAAATTAAAAATAATCACTAATAAGGATGAGCCCAGTATTGTGTACCAATTTGTCCATGAGACTCTTCATTTTGTCAGCAGCTCCTTTAAATTTCCAAGATTGAACTATTTGCATTCAGTTCCTCTTTTCAGTTAAAACTTGATACAACTTTAAATCCACGTTCAACTACAGGATGGCGTAAATGCAATTCAAAATTTAAGTTCAAAGTTTATGCAAAGTACACTTGCATGTCGCCTTCTTTTTAGACTGATTAGTTGTAACTTGCATTTTATAATACAATTCTTATGACAGTGCATCACTGTAATGTGTCCATATGGTCAAGTGGATGAGAGTTTGCTTAAAACATTTTAAGTGACAACTTTTTAGCAACGTATTGCCCACTCTTGCTCCTTAATACCTCAGTATTTCTCCTAAGGTCAGCATTGCCAAACCCCAAGATTTCTCCTGCACCCACTTTGAAAAACAATGGTTTAAAACTCAATAAATTGAATTTATTTAAACACAGAGAAAATAGTAAGGAACATACATGTCCTGCTACACTTAGTGCAAACGAACAAGTGGAGAATGCACTTGGTTGTTTATGGTGTAGCTTCAACTCTTACACAGGATAAAAATGGATCAAAAGTGGATAACCACTTAACAGGCTAAAAATAGATCAAAAGTGGGTACCACTTAACAGGCTAAAAATAGATAAAAAATGGGGAACCACTTAACAGTCTAAAAATAGATAAAAAAGTGAATACCACTTAACAGGCTAAAATTGGATAAAAAGTAAATACCACTTAACAGGCTAAAACTAGATCAAATGGGTACCACTTAACAGCTAAAGAATCGTTTTTGCACTTGGTTCCCATGGTGTCAGCTAGGGATCATCGTAACAGACCTGGACAGAAGTATTTCTATATATTTGTAACTTCTTGATATCTAATTTAAGTACCAGCATACAATATTAGAAAATGCAAAATTCAATAAATTCAACATTTAAAAATGCAGGTGACGAACTCAGGACTGCCACAGCCAAAATATTTTCGAAATAGCAGCTTCAGTTGCATAAATTCTTCAAAATGATAGCAAAATACTGTTAAAGCTTAATTTAGAAACTTTTAGTTGCTCCCAGCAGCTACACCTTTGGTGCAGGGTCTTCAATAAAAGCTGTGAGGAGTAGAATTAGAAAGTGTTTGGCTTAGCTTGATGCTTAGTTAGCAGTTCACACTTTTAATAGAAAAATTCTATAAGCTGTTACACTTATATGCATTAGAAGTGATCACTGTCTATTTACTGAACATTTTTGTAACCAATGGTTGTGCTGTAGGCCAGTCATAAAAAATATTCCCAATGATGAAGCAGAAGACATGAATTCACGACTGAAACAAGGATTCGTGCTATTGGTTTAAAAATGGAGGGACTTTTCATTGATCTTTGAATTTTCAAGTCACCAAAAACTTTGAAAATAGGATTTTTTATACGATTTTGCTTAAAAAGATTCACCCAGTCACCAAGATTTGAAAAATAGTAACAAAAAGTTGCATGTGGCAGCCCTGCAAATTTCAGAACAAACTTAGAAATAAACAGGCCTGGCCAATCCCAAATCTGCAGGCTACGTATAGACAAGCTACAGTATTCTTATTCTTCTGCAGGGCTGCATATAAAAGTTTTTACAACTAAAAGCAGTTTGTTTTAGTCACTCATAAACCCACCAGTAAGATGTTTCTCTATAAAGAAGCACTTTTACAAAACATTGATATCAGTGAATCATTGCTTCTATAGCTGTCTGTAGTTCTAATGTAACTATATTCTTCCTTCCGTGCTTGTATCAAAATAGTAAAATGGATAGGTTTAAATAAAACTGTTTAGTTTTGATTTACGTATTTTGGGTTTAGTAAGTTTCAAGATCTGTCATATGTGGCTTGTGGCAAAGTGTCTTATTACATTTCTCAAAATTTTTGTACTGACTTAAATGCAACTAGGCTGGTCACAAGAATAATGCACTGATCTGCATGCAGCTCACAGGTCTTAGATTGACCACAAATATAATACAGAAATAAATATAAACAATGAAAAACTTGTAGAAATGTGGAATGGATTTTTTATGTATGATATAATTTCGAGTTTGGATTTTACTAGATGAGCAATCTTAATATTCAAATTTAGCTTTGTCATTGGCATTCTCTCAGTTTTTTCAAGTTTCTATTATTCAAACTGTTTTGTGATTCAAAGTTTAGTTGGGTTTTATGGTGAAAGGGTTATATTTGGCTTAGATGCACCAAGTACATCAAATAATGGACATACACATACGATGGAAGCTTTACTGACACAGAATAGAGAAATACAGAGGAATCGAACCTGCACCACCTAGAATTTGCAAGTTGCTAGGACAATGGACAAACCTATGGATCCATTGCAGCAACTTTTCTGTGATTCTAAGATAACAGTTAAAGAAGGGTCTTTCACATTAGCACTGACACAACTATACAGCTTTAAAAATACTTCTTTCTCCACTTGTGAAAATTTTTTTCAATGAGCCATATTTTTCTGATAAGATGTTTATTACTTTTGTGAGAATACAAAGGATTTTAAGAAAGTCATAACATAAGTACTAAGTTCTACACACCTCGACTGAAAGATGTAAAGATAATAAGATGTAAAGAAGAATGATAGGTAAGATATAAAGTATGAAATGTAATATGTAAAGAAGTATGAAAGGTAAGATGTAAAGATGAATGTATGATGACATTTTAAAAATGAAGTCCAGACATATGAATGACAAATTCAAGTCCACACAGAGAAAGATTTTCAACTGAGAAAATCACAGATCAATAGTCCAGACACATAATTGTAATTGCAAATTAACAATAAAATTCTGATAAGATAATCATTAACATTTTGCAACACAAATTCACTATTATTTCATGAACATAGTGGTTTTATCAAATCTTTTTAAAATCTATACTTACAACTGAATTGTGAATGTGTTTTGAATACACACAAGTCAATCTTGAGCTCAAAGATGTAAATATTGGATTTTGACAAACTTTCTGTAATCGTAGAATAGAATTCATCATATTTTCTGTAAATTATACAGATCCTGTAATTAAAAATGAAATAATTACAATTGAGAAAGATTTAGTTTATTTTTTACATAAGTATTTTAAATTAAGTGTTGCAAATAAAGTAAATTAACACTAGTACACATCATGATACAGTGGTGACTCAGGACTTGGGGTTCACCAACTTATTTGAATGCAAAAATAAACTATTTTAGGATTTAATAAACAGGCAGTGGATAAAAGTTAACAGTAGTTATGTTACAATATAAAATAGCTATATACAAATCTAAATAAAAAATGCAATTAATTATGTGTTTAAATTACTACACAAACCAGACGAGTACAAATAAATTTTCTTTGGATGAGATTGAAAAGGTGGTTACCATCATGATGCTGATAAAAACATGAACTTGAACAAATACTTGAAGTCAATTTTTATAATTAGTAGCAGTAATTATTCCCCCATTTAAGGAAAGAAAATAAGACTGGATTAAGAAATTTTAATTAAAAGTTTGGCTCACATGTGTGCGACATTTGTATACACATAAATGTTTTTAAAATCATACCAATATATGTAGATATTAGAAAAAGTTTGATCTTAGTAAAATAAAAATTCTAAAGCACATAGCAAAATCAATTTTTATCAACAACTGTTTTAATTCCAGAGCCTTGCATTTACTACAAGCAATCTTATAAACACACCCCACAAGGTGAATTGGGTTTCAAAACCCTGTACTTAAATGCATTTAAGAATTTTTCAACTGTGAAATACAAAATGAATACATTTTAAAGGCTGGTTGATTTGGTTTTTGTGGTGGAAGGGCCATATTTGGCCTAGCTGTGCCAAACATAAGACAGACAACATCAAGTAAAGGACATACACATATACAAGAAAAGTTTTAGACACAGAAGAGAGAAATACATCCAGGGAGGAATTGAACCTGACAGGATTCGAAATTGCACCACCTACAACTTGCAGGTGTAGTGGGCAAACCCATTGTGCCACAGCGGTCCTCACATTTTAAAGAAAAGGATAAGAAACAGTTAGCTACATTACATCCACAAATCTAATAATAGTTTTGTAAACTTCTATTTTAAATACCCTTTTGAAGTTTCTGGATTTATACTTGATCGTTTGTGCCAAACTGATTTCAGGGTATCGTCCTCCCGTACATCTCACTTTAATTTTCATTCACAAGTCAAAGAAAATTTCAATTTTAAATCTCACACACTAAGAATTTGAATATTCATAGCATTATTTTAAAAGAAAACAATCAGAAGCCGATCATACTTAACACAATGAAAAAACAATGGGTAATGTTAGAGTAACAGTCATTTCCAACGTGCTTCCCTTCACATGGCTCAGTAGGTGCACAAGTGCTCATGATCCAAGTTTTTAACTCCCTCAGACCCAGCTGTGCATAAACTCAAAAGCTACTATTATTAGCTAGTTCCAGAAAACTCATATTACTTGTTCCCACTCATGGGAATAAGACTAAACTTCAGAGAGTAAAGTATAAAGAATAGAGGTGCACTTTTTATTTGTTTATTTAACTGCAAAATGCAAGTATGAAACATTGTGAAATAATTGATTGTAGTAAAAATGTTTAATTAGGTATGTATTAACTTTTTCGAATATTTTCCAATGCGCCGAGTTTATGTACTCCTCTCAATCTGATTAACAACATCAATACTGCATCAAATAAATTTAATTTGCTTCTAGATTGGTTAGGTTTGGAAAACTTCAATTCAAACTAGGTAAATTATAGCTGAAATACCTTTGAACTAACTTCACAGCATATATTGAACAATGTACCAGTACAAATTTTATATCAGATAATGTAAATATTAATTTTCTTCAAAATATCTCACATTAATGTATTTTGTAAATGTAATAACTTGGAAAGAGCTTGATAGATTGAGAATTTAAAATCTTAGGCAGGATTAGCTAAAACTCAGATTTTTAGTTTGCATTTCACAAAACTTATTATTAAACATTGTACATACAACAAACATGAAAATACAGTAAACCCCAAATTTATGTTCCCACACTTAATGTTTTTCCTATTTCATGTCATTTTTCTCAAGTCCAAATTATTTTGCTATGACGTGTTTTCCTGCAATCTGTTTTATCCGATTTCAAATTTTATTCAGACTATTTTCTGAAATTTCTTAAGATATACTTAGTATAGGGAGAAAGACTAGACTAAGATAATAATTTTAGGAGAAACATTTTTTTTTATTAGATAACCATACTGAAAATTATTTACAATTAATTTACATGGAAATTAATACTCTGGTTGTTCAATTATTAAATTCAAACTTTCTCCGTCATGTGAAACGTTCGATTTATCAAGCTGCTAACTGAAAAGCACTAAAACTAAGTTTGGTGGCTAAATTAAAAATATTTATTTAAAGACAATATAGAAGTGATTTTGTGTACTTATTGTTGTGGATCCTAGGAAATACTTATAAACCTGATGTTTGGAGAGTCTCACTAAGTATCAAGTTCCCAATCACATGGATATCATTTACAACTTTACAGAAACTAAAAGAGAGGATAAAAACAGAATTACTAACATACATTACTATAACAAAATAAATTTTCAAGTTATTTGATTTGAAACAAGAGCAAACTAATGTTTTGCAAAGGAAAATATTCATTTTGTAACCTAAGTTCGTCAAACTTTAGTTAATTTCTTGAAACCTTAGATCAAATTTAGACTACTATCCTAGAAGCAAAATAAAGCAATTAACGTACACGTTAAAAGCATTAATTCACTATATTAAAACCTGGGTTAAATGCATAGTAGAAAAAGCTTTAAGTTACAGAATTAATAAAATTGAATAAAGGCATAGATACTTAAATCGAAAGACTCAATTATAAATATCATAAAGCTAACAAAAATAAAATTGGCACTTTGCTTTTTTAACACAACTCTTCCATAGTTGTTGATAGAATAAAAGTACGAGTTGAAATCATCAATTGAAAAATAGAAAGATAAGATAACAAAAGCATGGGCATCTGTCAAAACTTCACAAGAAACAATTGAATTAAATCCTTAAGTTCTGTAAATGATTACACATTGTGCTATCGTTAATTACAAATTTGTTTATAACTTTCATCAAATGAAGGATCTAAAAATTTCATTAAGCATTTCAAGACAATTAATAGTTTATAGCATGCTTAAGAAATACAGAAACCCCTTGATATATCACGTTTCTTTGGACAGAAGAAAAAGCATGTTACACCAAGAAATATAACAAGGGTCAAGAAAAACTTATGAGCCTCAACCTCTTTACTTATTAACCTAAACCCTTACTTATGAGCCTCAATCCAACTTGATAATGATGGTAAATGTCTCGGATAAAATTTCACTTTATAGGAGCAGAGTCTATGGGGAAAAGGTTAACCCTTAGAGGTTCACCCACTTATATCCATTCTCCAACCTGTATGACTTCTAACCAGTTTTGACCTTGACCAACAGAATCTTTTAAGATTCCTTATACCAATATACGTGATTACTTAGTCATGTGAGTGGCAAGGTAAAAGCAACACCACATAAATCAGATATCTTGTTATGCTCAGAAGGTTAAGATTACCTTGAAATAAGTGACCTTTAAACTCGGGATTCAAAAGAAACAGATTTTCTCTGCTGTTCTCCAACCTAAAATCCACCAAGGACAAGTAAGAGTGGAACAGCAGAAAGTGTGATGCAGCGATACTTATTAAAAATATACTTACTCTTGTAACCATTGTGAATCGTGAAGGAAAATGGGAATGGATACAATTTCGAGGTATCACAAGACATTTAATTAAACTTCATCTTTACAAGTATATGGTAACAGCAGAACAGAATTCTATGATTGGTTTTAAAATAACTCCTGATTTATTTCAAGTCCAGTGAATCATGATGCTAGACTGTTGCTATGAGTGATCTCAATTTTTTCACTAACAAATAAATGTAATGGCTAAATGTGGCAAATAAATTCAACAGGGTATTTAGACCTATAAGGGAAAAGCCATTGGTTAAAACAAATTAACCAAATTCAAAACTGAAAGAGTTTTCTTTTTAACAGTATCCCGAACTTACGGTAGAATTTGAAAAATATTTTCAGTTGCAAAAATGCATCACTGAAAAAGGGTGAGGTTGGTTGGTTTTTATGGTGCAGGGCCAAATTTAGCCGAACTGCATTAAACACTCACTGAAAATGAGTCTGCATTTGTCACTCTAAGGTCGTTTTTGACTCATCCAAAAAGAGGCTGATTGAATTATTACTAGGTTGAAGAACTGTAATCTAAAATTGTTTCAGGTAAAATATAACATGGGTGAAAGAGTGAAGACAATAATGTCCAATGTGTTGATGCGTCAAGTCAGGAGTTGGCTTATTGCAAACAGAATTTCTGCCTTAATCAAGACAATAGCATGAGTGGCAACTCAAGATGCAATGTGAAAAAATTTATTTCGATTACATAAATATTTATGTAATCGAAAAAGCATTTCTCTGATTAGTACACATATAGGTAGATCTATACTTGAATTGCTACATGAAGAACTCAATATTTACAAGGAATGAACTGCATATATTTCTTAAGGTAACGCATGAGAAAAATGTTCAGAAAATTAGATAAAAGAGTTTGAAATTAGTCGTATTATTTGATTCAATGAATACTACTGTTACATTCATCTAAACGAAATGAACTAATTGAATTACCTGAAATTAGACTGAACGATTAAATGTAAAAGAAGTCTGCTACAATAAAGTATTCCAACGTTTTGTTTTAGAAGGTAATTATTTGCAATAAAAAGTAATGGAATATACACTCAAACGCGCGTAAGACCACACGAAACAAGTGCAACTAGTTCAGAGAAATGAATAGAAGAAACATATCTGCATACACACAACAATATAATGAGAACAATTGGCATTTTGATTATTTCATACCATTAATAGTTAAAACAAATGTTAAACATCATGAAAATTGTTTAAATAAAATTTGGAAAGGCACCTCTAGACGATTGAGTTCCATACCGTTTGTTTACTTGTTTTGTTTACAAAATTACAGTTACGGTTCTTGTTAGAAAGTTATTTAAGTTAGTTGTTTCAGACTAAATCTGATAACTACAGGCTTACCAGCAAGATTTGCACTACAGGTCGAAGATCTTCAATCAATAGCTTCAGAAATTGTCAAACGAAATATTTTCAAAACTGAAATGTCGCCTCAATTTACAATCAAAGGTGTCATTAGTGTTTCTGCTGCTTAACGTGCTTCCTGTATGTATTCCGGATATGACGTCACTTTGCTTGTTTTTCAAATATGATTTCATAACGTAGCTAATACAAACTCCAAGGGAAATTCCAAATTTATATGTGATAGTTGATTGGCTGACACTCTTTAGAATAAACACCAAACGCCGCAAAAAAGATGTTTTTTTTTATATTTTTTTTTAATTAACGTCACACTGGAGCAACACAACGGGCTATTGGTGACGGTCCGGGATCAATCCCAGAGGGAAAGATCCGAGGACAGCACCACGTAATTTTGAACCACGGTCAGATGACGAGGCAACACCTGAGCTGGCACCCCACTCTCCAAACTTCCACACCACGCCAACGTGAGGACATGCAAAAAAGATGATAAACTGTGTTTTGACATAACCTCGATATGGCATCGTGCAAGACCATTTGGGTCATTGGAAGTAAAATCTGTTTTCCGTCTGGCTTGTTTGCTTTCATTGAAAGTTTTCTTATTGATTTGCAAAGCGCGAGAGGTCACATTTTAACCTCTATTTCTAAATTTAGCAAAAATTCTTTCACGTCACGTGCTACCATTCCATAAAACTTTGCTGATTGCACGAATTTCACATTATTCAAGAGAAAATGGAAAATCATTACATTTTAAAAAGTTTTCATCAATCCTAACAAGACTGATAAAGAGTAGCACCAAAGATTCAGATATTTCTGAATCAAAAACTAGAACAGATACAATTAGATTAAAGGAATGATAAAAAGTTAATACAAAATAATAATGATAAGAGTAGCTTAGAGAAATATGAGATCACAAAGTCCTGAAAGTCTTCGCTACCCCTCTGATGAGGAGTGTATGCTAGTATGTTTAGCAACAGGTGATAAAAGTAAGTTTGATAAGATTTTGTATATTTTCCTCTTAGATTAGAATTTGATTAATTTCCCATCGTAGAAATCAACCATTTAATTTATCAGTATGGTATTTCTACAAAAAATGTTGAATAAAATATTACGATTATTTAAAATCTCCTATACAATTGAACGCATCACTATATTAATCAAAAACTACTTATATTTCAATTTACATTAAGATCTGATACTGCCAAATGACAAATTTCTGAAGTCAAAAATGACAAATTTTCAAACACGATTGTTTAACTTTATGTACTCTGTTACATTATATACATTTTCTGCAAAGTTTCCGATAGATTTTTTCAAATGTTTATCAAACTAGGTGCATCGATTTTTTTATTCATTTCTTCAATTTAACCAAACAAAATTTTGCAAAACACATTACATCAGAAAAAATGCACTTTGAATAGATTAGAACTTGAAAAATGCATTTATTTTTTTTATCAGTTTAGGGTTTTAGTGTTTGTTTCTAAATAAGAAATTATTATTCTTAAAAACTTTTGTTAATATGTAAAAGAAAATTATAAAGTTTCTGTAAATATATTATTCGATGTTATCCGATAGAAATAATCAGACTAGGCACAAAATATTTATATTGCAAAAATAAAAATATTTTCTTATTTGTAAATGAATTAAAGTACTTCTACCTTTTTTCTTAAGGAATATTCATCAGTATGTAAATAACTATGAAGAGTAAACATTAATTACAGTTAAAGTTCTGAACAAAATATCAGACCCTTTGAATGTTGGAACTCATTATCGGGGTAATAGTTACTTACACGGTACACACTTAGCTCTAAACATTTTTTTGTCACCAAGGATAATGACACAAATGTCTGACTTAACGACGGCTATATCGGCTTATACAGTGCCCTAAAAGTTCCCGTACTGACGATTCGTGAATTTATTATACAAAAACAACAAACTTTAAAACAATTATTTTTATGCTAATGGTGAAAAGCACTTATAACATAACGTAGAAAAAAATTTGAACTCACATTTAAAATAAATGTTCAAAATGTCCGCCCTTTTCTTGGAGGTAAAGCTAAAGTCGTTTGCGCATATTTTTAGAACCGCATTTCAAGATGCTGAGATGACTTCTTCTTGTACCTTTGAGTAATGGCAATTTTCAGATCATCTATTGTTTGGGGATTATCTTCATAAACTTTGTTCTTTAAATATCCCCACAGAAAAAAGTCAGGGATGCTCAGATCAGGGGAACGAGGTGGCCAAAGATTTCTTGAGATGAGTCGATCGACAAAAGAATCTTGAGGCATGCCCATGGTTTCATAACTTGTATGGTAAGTTGCACCGTCTTGTTGGAACCAAGAATGTCGTTCATTCACTTCTAATAATGCAACAAATTGTTGGATAAGTTCCCTGAATATAGTGCCATCAACAGTTGACTCGAAAAACAGATGCCCAACAATCCTTTTGCGTGATACGGCACACCAAACGCCAATTTTTTGAGAATGTAAAGGTTTTTGCATTAATGAATGGGGATTTGTCGTCACCCAAATGCCGGAATTTTGCGCGTTCACATAACCACTTAAATGAAACCATGCCTCATCGGAGAAAAATGTTTTGTCCAAAATGTTGATGTTGCGAATAAATCTCCGGAACCACCGGCAATAACAAAGCCGCTTCTCATTGTCCGGTGGATTTAGCTCCTGTAACATTTTTACACGATAAGCACGGCAATACAAAGCTCTTAAGGCCTTATGTGTCGATCCAAGTGATGTGCCCATTTGTTGCGACAAACGCCTCTCGGATTGATGAGGAGATTGCAATATCCTTCGTTGAGTTTCTTGCACAAAGTCTGGTGTAACGACTTTCGGTCTTCCACTCCTGTGTTTGTCTTCCACTGAACCTGTCTCACGAAATTGCCAACGAGTTGATATAGCGTATCTTTACCCGGTATTGCATCATCTGGATATTTATGTCGCCAAAATTCTTTACATCTTTCACATGATTTACATTCAAAATAAGCCTCAAGCAGTGCAATTCTCTAAATGCGTGATAAACTCATTTTGCAATGAAGAACAAAATGACATGGAACTTTATTATCGCACAACTTGAGCGAGAAGAAAACCAAACGTTAAAAATTAAAGAACCCATAAAATTATAAGCAGACGATAAAATTCAATAATTAAAAAAAACACGGGCAAATGATTTTTTTTAAATTGGAGTACGGGAACTTTTAGGACACTCTGTATAACGATAACCTGACTTCTTGGCTTTAATGGACGCTACACCATTGTAGAACACTGATATACTTGAAGCGATGATAGATTTAACGCATCATTCTTAGTTCATTAAAAATCATTGGGATTTCTTTCTCAAATGCAAATTTATAAGGAAATCACTGAAATCCTTTTCAGCTGTAGTCGGGCAAACCATTCAGAGTGCTTACCAGACCTGGCAAGCTTTGGAGTCTGTGCAAAAGTGGGATGCAGACGTATACCTTAAACAGACACTGGAGAAATGTCAAAAGGAACTGTACGAGAGTCTGATCCGAAGCTTCGAGATCTGGGACCAGACTCAGATGAACAGTGGGGCACCAGGCTGGTGCATCAAGGATTCTTCCATCGTGGAAGTGGTAAAACATATAGGGGAAGACTTATTCAAGTTGCTTCGTGAAATGCAGAAAGTGTGGAAAACACCCCCCACAGACACCCCGAAGTCCCTTGACAAAGATGTCTTGGAGAGATTCTTGAAATCTCCTTTTAAGAATCTCAACCCATTCGAAACTGGAGAGGAACCTGAAGTGTCCATTGCAAACGAAGGCAACGTCAGAGAGGATGGAAGAATAAAAGACATTTCAGAGACAAAGAGAGGTATGACCCGAAAGCCCAAGTGCGACTTAGAAAGGAAGGTACACCAAGACATTGGGAGTAACTGTTTATTGGAGGTGGGTTTGAAGCTTATTTTGCGATCCGTTTAATTGTGTCTGAAATATCGGTACAGCTGTATCATACGCCTCGTTTGATGGCAACGCTCTTGGTTCGTTTTTTGGCGCACTTTTATGTCGCCAAGGAAAGAATTCTTAGAATTTTTTTTAAACGGAAAATAATAAGCTTTAGCGGAAAGTAATTAACGGGAAAAAATACAAAACTCTGAAAAACAAGTTTTTTTATCGGACAATTTAACGGAAATGAAAAGAACATTCTAGAATATTCGAAATTAAATTCAAACTTTCTGCTTGCCGAGGTTGTCATAAAAACGGGAATAACCGTAATAAAGATGGGTTGCCTTCACCTGCCATAATTCGCTACTAAAAGTGCGCCAAGAACGTTGCCACCGAACGAGGCGTATAGTACAGCTGTACCGAAATATTTTTTATTTGAATTTGACATATGCTTTGAAAAGAAATATTACTTATTTCTCTTATATGATATAACAGCTAACGTGTTATGTCTCGCTTTTATAACCCATAAAGGAGTATTCTCTTTATGAAATAAATAAATCGCTCTCTTTTATTTTAAGTCATTAAGTGAATGTTAAATTATTGCATTTAGAATAAGAATCTTACAGGATATTAAATTTTTAAAAGTAAATGCATAAATTTGCTATTTTTATTGAAATCTTGTTAACGTCAATATAATGCTGTGCTAGAGAATTTATTATAAGCTTCTTCAAAATTATTTCCGACAAGAATTTGCTTTTTGCCAATTCTAATTTCATGAATTCTGAAATTAGAATTTATTTTTATTTGCAAAACAAATCCATCATGTCCAAGTTCAAAACTAACAGCCTGTTTTCCAATTGGTTAAGAATCTCACAAAAGCTATAAATTAGGCCTTATGAGTAAGTAGTATTATGTTTGTATTATAAACTTGTATAATCGAGAAAAAGAGATAGCCTCTAAAGTCACAGACAACCTTAATTTTCCTCTGGCTATCTAATCTTTGGTAAATGGATAACAGACAAATTGTTGCCCCCTGGTCGGGAATAGAACCTTGTATTATATTATGACGAGTCGTACCAAAATAAATTTCGTAAGAGGGCTTTAAACCTTCAAGTGGTTCCTACGAGGTACCACATCCATCAAGATCTCGTTAATTTAGTCAATGACGAGATATCTCGTCCATCAAGAACTGGTAAATTTGTTAATGACGAGATACATCATCGAGACAAACTACTCTAAAAGGAGAATGAATATTCTTACACTAAAAGGAGAATGAATATTCTAAATAGGAAAATGTTTTGTATCAGACGCTGGACACTACAAGGTAATTTTAAGGTTAATAGAAGATAATCCACCACAGGAGGGTTAAAACATTTAACATTAAGGCACTGATATGTGGAATTCAATTAGCTTAAAATCATGAATGAGGTTTACTCAAAATACTTTTGTTGCTTATTCATAGTAGCATCAAATGTGAGAGTGTATGCTATAGCGAGTTTCAGGTACGCACCCAGACTTTTCTTTGTCATGTGCAGAAGATAAACGACACGACTAAGTTTGCTGTAAAACAGCAAATTTCGATTAAAGTTTGACCAGAAAATTAATAACGGTTCAATAGACATAATGAATGATCAAATATCTGTTTAAGATTAGAACGTAAAAGCATTAGAACCTTGATTATCCCGGGTAGTGTGAACCGAAACTACCTCGGTTGACTGGAAACTCGAATACGGAGATAGTTACATAAAACAGGTCTATACGAAATACCGAAAAAATTTACCATAGTACATGTTACTGAAAGATTCATCAAACAAGGATTAAGAATATAAACTTTAAATTGTGTCACAGCATGTATTTATTATGAACATTTTACAATAAATCTGGACGTGAGATATGTATCTTTAAATTCTCCTGCCAAGAGGAGTAGCTGAAGCCTATCAGCCTCTCATTTGGGCAATAGCGCATTCAGGGTTTTGGTTGATGAGTTTCAACAACTCCTGAAGTATTAGAAAAATTACATTTCTATTGATTGGAAAACATAAACAATCGACGCATAAGGGATGTCTTCTAAAAATTCTAGGTCGATCTATAACTAAAGTTTGAATTCATGAGTAAGGTTAATTTGGGCCACACTGCATTAGTTTCAGTGGAGCATTTCGCTTTCGCTTTCTTTAGATCAGGGGTACCCAACCTTTTGGCTTGCCTGGACCGCATTGCGTGAAGAGGAATCGTCTTGGGTAGCATATAAAATATAAATAACAAAATTTCCTTTGTTTTGTATTAAAACATTGAAAAAAGAAGGCAAGATAAGCATAAAACTAGTGGGATATATGACCTTATTTTTGTGAAATTAATGCAACAATGTCTGGTTCGATTGAAGTGGTTGTAATTCTTAACGAGTTCTCAAGGTACTCATCAGAAAATTTTGACCTAATTTTACTTTTCATGCTCTTCATCCTTGAAAATAGTTGTTCACAGATACACGTACTGCCAAAAAGCGATGACATGAATATGGCGAAGCGAGGGATATTTTTTCTGAGAAAATAGATCTTCGAATTACGAAAAAAATATCTCTAAATATCTTATAATAATATAAAAAGTGTACTACCTTTTTGGGTTGCATTGCTAACTGTCCAAGTCCGCAGGTTAGACATCCCTACTTTAAATGTTTGACCGCAGAAAATGGAAACAGATCTTAACGTGAGGGGACAAAAGGAGGGACTCGGGTCTGGGAATCCAGTTCTGACCTTTTCTTAACGAAGCACCACAATGGACAGTGGGAGTACAAGGGGAATGCTAATATGTTGTGGAGAAAAAAAGGATGTGAAACAAGTAACACGTGTCACATGTATTCTTTTATGAAACCAGCGATCGTTTTAAGCGTTATATGCAATTATATCTTCAGACAAACAGAAAAGAATGGTGGTGAACAGAAAAGAATCTTTAAAATTCAAGAATGAATGTTTCATTGTTTTCCCCCATCATCATAAAATCTTTTATTTATCCTTGAAAACATCGTCATAACCCACCCATCTTGCCCATAACCTTCTTGGTGGTTATCTCGACCAGGTATTTCGTCATTAGCAAAATTGACCAGATCTTGATGGTCTATGACAAGGTATCTTGTCATTAGAAAAACTGTCCTGATCTTGATCTCGTCATTATCAAACAATTTGCAACATCTTGATGACGAGAAGTCTCGTCATTATCAAAATTGGTCAGATCTTGATGGACGAGATTTCTCATCGTAGCCACTTCGAGGTTAACGAAAGCAATGTTATTAAAACAGATCAACTGAGGCTTTCCGCTGTCACTTATGGGAGGTACAGTTTTTCGAATTTAAACTTCTTTCCTTCAAAACAGCTTATCCCAAATTTTTGGTTATGTCTGTCATTTTTTCTATACTAAAGTAGATAATATCAAGCAGTCATAGTAGGTTGGTTGGGATTTTGGTATAAGGACCATATTTGACCAATTTGTGCCAAATACGAGACATACGTCAAATGATAGAAATACAAACAGGTAAAGTTTTACTGACATAGAAGAGGGAAATACACCCATGTAAATTACAGGAATCGAAACTGAAGGTAACGTCAAATATAGGAAACCTCAATGAGACCAGAGACGCTCTATAAGTAAGGGTGTTATATAATCTCTTTTTGTATAGAAAGAAATGATAGATATGCTCAAAAATATGGATAAGCTTTCTTGAAGGGAAGAAAGTTCAAGTACAAAAAAGTTTATAATTAATAAAGAATAACAAAAGATACAGCCATTTGCATAACTAAAATCTGTGTGGGATCGTCCCATACTAAACAGTGGTTGGTAACATGATAGTTGAATTTACGTCGCACTGGAACAACACAACGGGCTTTTGGCGCTGGGGTCAAACGTGACTGTGGAATGCCCCAATTGTGAAATTTGAGGGGGAAAATGTCTTTCCAAATAAATACATCGCAATATGTTGATTACATCCACTTTCTCAGCCTCTCCCAAGAAAATGTCTGATCTTGTGCCTTCTCCTGTGTGAAATTTAATGTCATCACTTAGGACCGAATCGACGATGAGGACACTGGGTCTAAGCCACCTGAAATATGTTACGATTCCTTGGACGATGGCAAAATATGCAAATTAGTAAATTCAGCCTTGGACAATATCTCAGAAGACATATCCCTGGAGGAAGTTGGTCACATGCGCAATTTACGGATTGATGATTGTCAAGAAGATCCTGATTTTGATAAGCTAGTAAGTCCACTGCTGAGTGATGAAGAGACTTGAAGGAAAGGAAACTTGTATAAGAATATTTTCTATTTCATAAAGTTAAAGGACAGTGGACTTTTCAAAACCAACTTTTGCAGTTCTTATCCGATTGTTATAAAATTTGCACTGTTTTCTTCTAAAATGTCTACATATAAAGTTTGGTCTAAAAATATGTTTTTAGGAAGTTATTACATAAAACGTAGTCAAACTTTTTTTGACAAATTAGCAAAAATTGATAGGTCCCTTGCGTATTAATTTTCCATGTTTAGTAAATATTTTAATTCACATAACAGTTTTTTTGTACTGGTATAAATCAAATTAATTTCCATTTAGTAAGTGTAACAATTTATTGTAAAGCCAAAAAACGTGTACTAAACCACCTAAAATTTTGCAAAAAAGCATAGGTTAAGCAACATTTTAAACCAAAATTTTAAAATTTTAGTTTCTCTCTCTATATATATAATGACTAATATAACAGATTTTATGATTACCCAAAATTTTTTCAAGTATTCAAAAATTGTTCAAGTAAGTCAAAAATGACTTATTAAAACCTCATGGGCCGGAACATTTTGAAATCAGAAAAAAGTAAGTCTCAAAAGGAGAAAAACGCGTTTTGTAGTACTTAATATACCTACCTGCTGCATGTTTTATATTGCAAATCGTTGGGTTACTGCAAAAACAAGATAGCTCCATTTTTTAGTTAAGTATACTTTTACATATAATTGTGTGTAGTATATTCTGCGAAAACAAAATAACTCTACTGTGAGCCAATCAATTGTAAACTCCACTTGAAAACTTATCAAGTACATATGCAGAAATAGCTTACAGCACCTTAATATATCTGTGAAATGTACTTAACTCAAAAAAGAAAAGTGGGAGTTATCTTGTTTTTGCAGTAACCAGACGATATATAAATCAGTAAAAAATGACTAATTGAAAAACTCTTGATTTTTCAGAATTTACTATCGATTAATTTTTAATGCTAAGAGTTTTAATATCAATTTTTAGATCGACTTTGGTGATTTTGAAAATCCCTGTCTCCTTAAGGAATATTTAGTGCATTGAAGAACATCATTTGTTTGTATAAAATCATGTTCAAATAATTTAAATGCAAAATTAATCCTGAATTAATATTAAATGTTTAACTTAATCGATGCCACATTTTTGGTATCAACGATTCTTCAGGTTAATTTAATAGCAGAATGCATTATGTAAAATTTCAACTGTAAGGTGTCATGCGTTGAATTCCCCAAAGAAAATGCTATACTACTTTGATAAAAATCAAACGAATGAGTTTTAAAGCACAACCAATGTTTCAGGGAAAGTTCATATTATGTTTCATTTTAAATATCGAGTTCTCATAGAATCTTTAAGAGAAAAAGTAGTTCTTAGAACAAAGAATCATATTTTACATTTTTGAATCCGAATTCACTAGAGAACTATATACATAATCACACAAGGCACACAAATATATTCAAAATGTTTATTTTAGTATGAAAACGTTTTATAAATTAACTACTGACTCGGTGCCTCTTCATTCGTTTCTGAGTTTAATGCATTTTTAAAGAGTAGTAACGTTATTTTTAAGATTTGTCGATCCGTCGTGTGTTCTAAATAAGAAATACCAAAATTAAATAATTATAGCATGAAATCTTTGAGAAAATATCTGAAAATTCAGGGTCCCTTTCAGTCGAACCATTTTAAGAGCATCACAGAAATTTTTGTATTTAAAAAAATATTTTGACTGATGAAAGACTTCATTGAAGAATATTGTATACTTAAAAATAAAAATTGTTCTTTAAATTCCCATCTACAACATAGATGGCGCCACGTAGATGTCTGTTAGAGCAATTGATTCTCGATGCGAAAGGACATCGTCTTTTTTTTATAAGAAATTCTGACAAAAAAAATTATAAGACAGCCGTTTAAAGACTAGCAATAAGTCAAAAGGTCAAAAATAAAAAATGGAACATTTGATGGTTCAGAATTTTTCATACTGCAACGTGATTATGTATTTCTCATCATAAAAACAAGCATTTAGTGTTAAACGCAATTCGGAAAAAAGTCAGAAAATGAGTTTCTGCTCAGCCGACGAAAAAAACGTTAAATTTCTGTTTTCTAAAGCCGTGTCCACACCGGCCGCGCAGAACTGCGCCGAACCAAACAAAGGCGAGCAGCGCGGACTGTTCTGACGGCGAACCTTTTAATGCTGTGCAACTTCGAACACGCGCCAACGCGATCCGCTCCGTGTCGGTACATCAAAGGAAAGTATTTGTGAGCAGTATTTGGGGACTCACACTTTGGACTTTGTGTTTGGCAGTTCACTTGCGCACGCCGTACGATCCGGTTCGTATTCACTCTGCTATCATTATTTCGTTCGTTCGTTTAATAATAAAACCCATTCTTGGCCGAACCACTAGACACAGTCAAAGCACGATTTTGCGTTTTCTCCCTTTCCGTACGGGAAATTTTCTCGTCCCCATTCTGGAAAGATGGTTTTTATGCGACATCGGTTTTACCTTTTTCTGATTCGTAGTGTTTAGATTCTGGTCCCTAGATAACATACAATCGGGGTTTCGATATTGCTTGTGTGTGTGCTTATTATATTGGACCGTGTTGCTTCACGGACAAGACACTCCGTCAATTCAAGGCGCCATCAGATTTCGTGTTCCCCCTTTCTCTTTAATAAATCGTCAATGACAATATACGCAGCACTCGCGATTATGCGCCGACTTTATAAAGAACGGGACATTTAAACAATTTGTTTTAAACAGTAAGTTTCAGTTTAAATTCGTACACACAACCTCCAGCACAAGCTGAGCACGAGCCGTCCCACCACAAACATCTCGTTCCTGCGCATTTTCGTGCAGCGACGAACAGAACATTTTGCGCGGCGCCTCTCCGCAGCCGGTGTGGACCGGCTTAAGAAAATCATGAATGAACGATTCTCACTTCGGAGGGGGGGCAGTTTACAAAACCACCAAGGAGTTTTCTTGACCATTTTGGAATAACTAACTTGAATATAAGTTATATGATTTCAATCTTGTGAAATCATATTTAACAGGGAAAGTAAATATGTAGCTAAAAATATTTTTTGTTAGTTTTGTACTGTTTTCTTTTATTACAGTGAGCATAGATCCTTGAGTTCTTAAGTTTCTTACATTTGTTTTAAAGACAGATAATAATTTGTTTAGTATAAATAATTAACTTCACTTTCATTAATTCTTTAAGTTAAGGGGACAGTGGACTTTCAAAACACACTTTTGCAGTTATTATCTGATTGTTATGAAATTTGCACTGACTGTTTTATACTATATATAAAGTTGCCTATATATAAAGTTTGTTATAAAATATTAAGTCATTCGGTGTTAAGTTATTACATAAAACGTGGTAAATTTTTTTGACAAATTAGCAAAAATTGATAGGTTATCCCTTGGGTATTAATTTTCAAGTACTGTCAAAATTTGAGTTACACTCTTATTTAAATATCACAAGATATAAACAGCAAGTGTACTGCTCAATTGTAAAACAAAAGAAAATTGTTGTAACACCTAACCTTGTTAAAATCCTAAATTTTGCAAAAAAAGTACAAGTAAAGCAAAATTTCCAACTTAAACCAAAATTTCAAAACTTGGAAGTATGGTGAATTTCACTTTTGCAGTTAGATATATGCAATAGATTTCAAGAAACACATACGAAGAGTGTATGTGTTTCTTGAAATCTGATTGATCCCCAAATTGTTTTCAAGTAAATCAATTAAAACCACGCAGGGAATATTTTGAAATCAGAAGAATGTCAAAAAATCTCAAATCATGGACAGTTGGACGCTTACTATACTTATCTACTTTAGTAGATAATATAGTAGAAAGATTTACTATACTTATCTACTTTATCTTTGATGCTGTAGTATATGTAACTCCACCAAAAATGATCGTGATTGAAAAATTATTTTTGATATTTACAGAATTTGATATAAATGAATTTGAATCGTCGCCGATAGACCGTTGTGTTGCTTCAGTGCTATGTAACTTCAGCTACCTGCCGGGTGGGTTAAATGGCGCAAGGTCCAAGAATGGACAAACTGCGCCAAACACATGTCCGAATAAGATTCAAAACAGATTTAAGAAATACAAATAAACAACCAAATCAGCATGAAAAAGTAGATTAAAAGAAAGTACACACGCTGAAGGAAAAAGACGTCAATTATAAGCAACAGGAAATTTATTGAAACATGACGTCTGTTGTGAAACACAAACTTTATACGGACCGATGATTGGAAAGTTCTCAACGCTGTGGTCGCGCGGACTATTACCTGAATTACTAGCACGCATCCACCTAACAACTCTTTCCCGTCGCTAAGCAACTGCGCTTTCTTGTTAGAATTAAATAAATTTGCTTGGAAAACTAGAAATTATTTTTGAATTAATTAACCTTCTGAAGGTATGGACCGCTTGGTGCCATCTCAATCACCCACAAAGACAAATGTATAAGTTCTTTTACTGCAAATGTTATAGAAATATCTGCTATCCTAATTCAAGAAAATAAATAACAATCAGTTGCATCCTATCGCATATTTTTCAAAGAATCTGTTACGGGCTGAGAAGAGATATCTTTCAATACAGGTGGAATAAATGGGAATCCATCATGGAGTATCGTACTTCGTGGAATTTTTGTAAAATCGCCATTTCACTGTATTGAGTGACTTCAAGCCCCTGCAATACTTTCGTAACCTTAAATCTCTTACCAACCTCGTGTCTAGACGGATTTTTGAATAAAGCAAATACTCCTTTGAGTTTAAACACATTTTTGGAATCAACAACAAACTTGCCGATTACATTTCAAAAGATGAATCACAAACTCAAAACAAAAGCTGTGATAAGGATTATTGTGAAACCATTCTCCTTTACCACAAAAATTGTGTCTGATAAAGTGAACGGTCGTCCTGAGATTTTCAATAATACAATTTTGGAAGAGCAGCTTAAAGATTCTCAACATCAAGAACTAAGAAAAACTATAATTCAAGATGCAGATTTAAAGAAAAGGCGACACGAATAACTGTTTTCTTTTATCAACAATACAGATATATAATCGTATATACTACAAGTAATAGAGCAGGATATCCAATTCATCATATTGCCATTCCCGATTCGTTAAAGGCAAAGGTCTTTGACATTTGAGTAATATTGGCGTCAAGAAAACTTACTCAATTGCAAGGGAGAGATATTTTGGGAGCAACATGTATTAAGACATACAAAGTTTTGTAAAATCTTGTCATGGATGTTGCACTGACAAAACAAATCGTTCTAAATCTGCTCCTATTGGTTCCGTCTACATCTCGAGGCAACA
Organism: Meta bourneti; assembly: GCA_933210815.1. NCBI lineage: Eukaryota > Metazoa > Arthropoda > Arachnida > Araneae > Tetragnathidae > Meta > Meta bourneti. The sequence goes on from OW119928.1 coordinate 68,190,187, forward strand.
AAACGAATTTTGCAGTTCAAATATCTTAAGATCTATCAATAATCACCACTACACCTTAACAATAATCGATCACTTTTATAAACACCTCGAATTATATCCACTTAATGACCTTGAAGCTTCGAGCTTTTTTCATCAATTAATAAATTATATTGGAACTCATGGTAGATCTTTTAAGACTATTCTGACTGACGGGCTGTTCTGACTGACAGAGGAATGCAATTTAACTGCGAAGTTTTCAAGAATTTCTGAAACACTTGGCATGTTTAATCCAACATGCATAATCCCTGCATTCTGCGCTAAGAAATTGCGAGGTCTAGATAGTGCAGGTTCCATTCCTCCCTGGGGGGTATTTCTCTCTTTTGTGCCAGTAAAGCTTTTCTTGGATGTGTATGTTCAATTACTTGACGTTTAGCATAGTTTGGCCAAATATGGCCCTTGCGCCATAAACCCCAACTAAACAACTTACCAACACTGCATGTTGTAAATGCGCAGGCGCGATTATTCCTCAATGCATTTCTCACGATGAGCTTAAAATCATTCTGTCTGATTCAGCAGCAGAAATTAAGCAGTCTGATTACAGAAAGCTATGCGAAATTTCGAAGATGGAAATCAACACAGGTAGATAGGTATTTTAATTAACGGCACACTGGAGCAACACAACAGGCTATTGGTGACGGTCCGGGATCAATCCCAAGGGGAAAGAACCTAGGACAAAACCCCGTAATTTTAAACCACGGTCAGATGACGAGGCAACACCTGAGCTGGCACCCCACTCTTCAAACTTCCACACCACGCCAACGTGAGGACATTTGAGGCCACGACGGATTTAACGAGCACCAACCCCCTTCGTACACGACGGTCTTTGGTTGAATTCGAACTCTCAACCCTCCGGTTGATAATCCGTTACTCTTCCAACCGGGCTACCGCGGCCCGAAATTAAGGGACAGGAAAGAAAATGTGAACGAAACAGGCTTTGCGTCGAAAATTGCCGAATCGACTTTGAACAAAGGAATGGGATACAGTTGAAGTAGACTTTCAGAAACTAATTTTTGTTACCTGATTGAGGTGTGCTTTCTACCACGCATTTTATTGGAAATAAGAATTAACTCCAGTAAAAATAGACGAAATGCTGTTATATATTTTTGGAAAATTTTACTTCAGCTAGAGGAATGAAATCCATTTATTTTAAAATGGATGATCTTTTTATAAATGGATTGAAATGAGATCAGAAATGTGATTTACGACGCTTTGTTATCAATCGATATCAGCAATTAGGACATATTGGCGCAAAAAACAAGGGTCAGTTAGTTTGTGTAATTTAAGTGATGATAATGGTAATTAACGTCGCATTAGAGAAACACAACGGGTTATTGGTTACGGTATGGGTTCAATCACCAAGGGAAAAATACAAGGACACCCCGTTATTTGAACGGTCAGATGATTAGGTCAATACCTGAGCTGGCACCTCACTCTCCAAATTTCCACACCACGCCAACGTGAGGACATTTGAGGTAACGACTGATTTAACGTGCATCAGTCCTCGTGTACGCGACTGTCTTTGGTTGGACTGAATTTCGAACTCGCAACCCTCCGATTGCTAGTCCGTTACTCTTCCAATCGGGCTACCCCCCTCATGTGAACGGGGCCATAGGTTTGTTTACATGAAGCTTTTAGAAAGTTTTAGGCCCCGTTCACATGAGGCGTTTTCTAACGCGCGTTTTACGTCAAAACAAAACGCGGGTAGCCAAAGTACACAGAGTTCTACTGGAGTGTTCACATGCAGAAATCGCGAAAATCCACGCGCTATATAGTTTCGGCGCTTCAACAATCTCAAAGCGCCTTCTAATCTAGCGATTAGAAGGCGCTTGGAGATACATAGGTTTGTACTGCACCGTTCACATGACACACATTCTGACGCACGTTAGGGCTTTTTTATTCCCCTAGTCCAAGTTTCTATCTTCGCGATCGTTAAAGATAGAATGAAAATTTCAACGGATTTGAAATCTGCAGAAAATTTTACACTAGATCGATACCTAAAATATGATTTTCTTTAAATAATTAATTTTTCAACTGTAACTAATATTTTCGCGATAAGCATTCGACGAATATATTCATTACGAACACAAAAGGGAGTATTCATCTCGTTTTTATAGAAAAGATATAACTTGATTGGAGTATTTTGTCTTAATTCACTGCTTTATATTTATGGCCATTAAAAATAGGATGAAAAAATTTAATCGCAATCGATTTATTGAAGAAATTTACCCTGCTTCTACACAAAACGTGTAATAATGTGATAGTTTACAACTAAAGAGGATAGTGGATAATTTTATTTCTGAGAATAACGTATACCGACAACTATCCGTTCTAGTTATCATGTGCGGCAAACGTCTTTAAAATGAAGCTAAAATTAAATACACCTAATTCTGTTTTTACACGATAGATACGTTCCTGAAGAATACGTGTAAAAAAATTCGTGTAAAAAAGACATTGTATCTATGGAAGAAAAGAAGATTGGTTCCGGATATAAAAAATCAGTAAAAATAATTTAAAAAAAACCCATATGAAAATATTCGTTTTAAGCTTATTATTTTATTTCAACAAAATACACATGTAATAATATGTAATGAAAATGAAAAAAATTCTTTATGAACAAAAAAATCTGTTTTACATCCCCTGTCATCCAACCTGTACTTGCAGAAAATTCATACTTTCTGTTTAACTGAGATGAAGTGCTTGGCTCCTTTTCTTTAATCTGTCTATAAATTCTTAGTGCTATTTGCTTGATGGCATTTCCATATACTGGTACTCTTTTTTGTGACATCTTCTATCCATATTACCAGAGCCTTTTCCATCTTTTCCTTGACAATATCTCTTGTATATGATGATGAATTAACACTTACTTTTGTTCCAGAACATACCGACTTCCTAATTGCAGCTTCATTTTTCTTAATTGTTCTTATGGTAGCTTCATGTACACCAAAATGCTTTCCTACAGACGTAGCACCTTGTTCAGTTGTAAGACGATCTAAAATTTGAATTTTAAGTTCCAAAGAAATCGCTTTCCTTTTCATTTTGATAATGGGTGAATTATGTGAATTATAAGGGCTGCCGAAAATTAAAATTACTAAATAAAGGTATGAAAAATTTGTAAACTTACAATTTATTGATTTTCGGCAACATTTATAAATTTGTGTGCACAAATTTCACTATAGATTCTTTCACTTTAAAATAGAGCTACGTACTAAATATCTTCGGAAGATACAGTGCACGAATAAGGTAGATGTGCACCAAATTCAATAATAAAAACGTTATGTAATGTATCTAGAGGAAAGCACGCGTTTCAAAACACACACACTAGCTGTTATACATATAGAAAATAGAAATGATCTACAACGCCACAAATAAAATTTTGTTTTCTTAGAATTTAGGCAAAAAATTGTTAGAAATTGGATTGGACCGCTCGTGTTAAACCAAAATGATTCACGTAAAAAGAGAATGAAATATTTATTTTGAATTCGTATAAAATCAAATTCGTGTAAAAAAGTTCGTGCAAAAACAGAATTAGGTGTATTCAATTTAAAAGCTAAACTTTAAAGTTATTTTATTTATCCTCAACGTGAAATGCGTAAGATCAGTTTCAATTTTCATTCATTTTTCACATCCTAGTGTTACATTGAACTCGATATCACTTTTGGAAATGAACTTCTGATTTACTGAACTTAATTTACTGTAAGCTTATATTTCATAGAATTTATATAATATTTTAATCTTGCAGTTAGTGTTGTTACTACTTAAATCGAAATTTTTATATTATATGTACGTGTAGACGCAAATTCTATTAGCAAATTAGCAATCTCCTGGTTTTCAACATGTACTGTTTTTTGGATTTTCTTTGAGGTTTTTTAGTTGTAACATAATTTTCTCGTTTCATCGTGGGTTTTAATAAAATTTTAGTTGAAATATTTCCCAATTGTTATTCCATTTGTGCTACAAAACCCCTGAAAGAGGGTAGGTTCGAAGGGTTAGTTTTCGTTTCGAATAGTCGGGAAAATTAAATAAAAATTAAAAAACGAATTATTGTTATATGTGTTATTTGTGCTAATACATTAAAATGCTTAGATAGGTTTTGAAAATATAGAGATTTATTTGAAGGAAAATTAAATAAAAATTAGCTGTTGATCGTAGGAAACACGATAAAACCTGCAAAAATAACATAAAAATAAAGGTTAACATCAGTACCGGATTTTGTATGCATGTCATCTTTTTGATAGTACTTCGTAGACAATGCCATATAAACAGAAATTCCGTTTCCAATTTCCTGGTTCTAGAAATGTAGTTTTTTGAGGGATATATTTTTTATTTTACACTGTCAATTTTAAGGAAATTGTTTGGTCATATTGCAGTTAGTTTTGTTTTAATCAAAGTTTTATAGAAATATTCCAATTTTTCATACACAGTTTCGCTTTTACGATGAAACACTACAAATGATTCATCTGCTAGCTTCTTGAGCCCGAAAAATCCGTGATCACCCCTTAACACAAAACAAATCCTTCCTGTTATTTTTTTGGTGGGTGAATCATCGACACTGGAGAGTGAAGGTTATAGGTTTTTTCCCTCTGGTCTTGACAGTAAAAAACGAATACTTTAGGATTTTAGAGTTAATAATGCCACAATTTGAACTACATAAAGCACCGTTTCTCTGTGATCTGCTGGCTCATACCGGTTCCTAGGTCCAAAATATCCCGTCATTCGAAACATTTTGAAAAACGTACGAAAAGCTAACGTGCAAAAATTTACAATCGAGGTTGATGGCATTGGCATTGCACTGGAACGCATCGTATAATATACGATGCGTTCCAGTGCAATGCACTTATTTATGTATAAAGATTGAAGTTCAAAAACACTTTATTCATAGGCAATTAGGGAACGGATGTTTTACAAATCGAAAGAATATAAAATTTTTACGTCATTTTTAATATTTTTTAGATTATTTTAGCCATTTTATTGGTAATTTTTATACATTTCTAAGTTAACCAAATCCAGGCTCTTGTGAACACAGGGGAATCAATTTTAAGTTGGGAAAGAAAGATTTTCATCATATTTTTAATGGCTGTAAAATTAGAACAGTTGATAAGGGGCAACAAATTATCTTATTAAACTGACATTTCTTTAAAGGAATATCTTAAAAAATATTAGTTTCGACAATTGAGAAAAAATTAACATTTTCAAAGAAAATCATGATTTTGGTATCGATCTGTCGTAAAATTTTACGCTGGTTTGAAATCCTTTGAAATTTTGATTCTATCTTTAACCATTCAAAAGATAGAAACTTGGATTAGGGGAATAAAAAACACAATTCAATGCATAACGGAAACTGACCCTGAACACGCCCAAGAGGTGTTCACATGATAACGTTCGAAAATTCTTATCAAAAGCGCGTTGGAAAAAGTCCATGCGAACGGGGCCTTATGATGCCACTACCAAAAATTCCAAAACAAAATATTTAAATTTGAAGGAAAACATAATTTGGGGGAAAATATTGTCTGCCATCGAAGTTTCTTGACCATCTTTGAACTTTGAAATCTTTCTGTTTTCTTTCAGTTATTCATAGTCTGCACAGTTCCGCACGTGCTCAGGGAACCTCCTTAATTCCTTCAGATCGCTTGTCTGACAGATCATCTCACTTTATAGTATGAAGACAGCTTTAATTTGTACACAAAGAGATAGACAAGTGACCTTGAGAGAAAATAACCCAACAGCTGAAATCGCACTGAATCACTACGACGCACTTTTTCATGCTGAACAAACGCGAGAGTTTGTATGCTTCTAATGCGAGTGAAATGTTTCCCATTTGAAGCCATTTATAGTTACGACACTTTATTTTTACACTTTTAGGTGATAATGGGATCGTAAGAATTTACGAGGGTCATTTGATAAGTTTGGTAAATTTGTATGAGATGGAAGCGCAATTAAATTGGTAACCTCACGGCTGGCAGGTGTCGTTCTTCTAACTAGCTCAGGCTAAATTTCAGCCAGATGCGACACTTTGCGTTCTACAGACGTTTGAAGCAAGCATTGTAGCTGCCACAAAAATGAAAAAAGTGAATTCCGTTCAGCGATAAAACATTTTTACGGCCGCCTTATTTTCCAGATTTGCCCTCATGCGACTTCTTGTTTCCGAATTTGAAAACTTGTTATCTGGGAAAAATTCTCGTCGCATAAGGATGTCAATGCGTATTTTGTAACCTTTGACAAATGGTACTTTTACGATGGGATGAAAAAATTACAAATTTGCTGGATCAAGTGGTGTAGCCTTCAATGGAGACTGTTGAGAAATAAAACTTATTCTTTTCCAAAAATGAGGTTTAATTTGGTTTTTTATCTTACGTATCAAACGAAGTCACATCTGAACTGGCACCGCACTCTCCTAACTTCCACACCACGCTGTTCTAATGTACAAGTTAAAGTGTCCCAATCATCACTCATCTCCTCACAAATGTTATATCTGCAGCTGAGTTGCACAGAGAACGACTGAATGAAAATACTAACTTGCGTTGATCCATTTTCAGAGACAAGCCAGATATTTGCATAGACAGATTGTTGATAATGTTGGAATATCTAATACTGTCAACCTTACCCAAATTTATTTTTATGTCAACCTTGCTCAAATTATTTCGTCTTGCAGGGCAATTGCGCATGCGCACCAACAGACACTCACGCAACTTGTCCCTTATCGAACGCTCTGTTTTGTGTCTCTATCAAAGTACTTGCCAAAAGTACGTATACAGTTAAAGTACTTGTGAAACAGTTGCATAAACTTTTTAATTAAAAAATAGTAGCAGGAAATGTCTCCTATAAAACCCTACTTTAGTTGATCAGATACAAAAATGAATCAACTAAAACATAAAATGCCCCAACTACGTACGTAACAACGTATGAAACACGTTGAAGAAATTTCCCAACAAATTTAAATTTAAAAATTGAAAAACTAAATATTTTCTGAATACGGTTTTCGTGACAATCTAGCCACAATAGATTCCGATGTTTTTCTCTCATGATTACTAGGTCTTGGCAATATTTGGAAAATTTTCTCCAAAGAACAATCCGAAAAATATTTTTTCCTTCCGCTATTGGCTCTAGTTCCATGAAAACCTTAGGGAAATATTTAAATTTTTAATTTTAAAATTTAAGTTTCTTGGTGAGATCTCCAACGTTTGTTTCATACTTAATTAATTAGCACATTTTTGTTTCAATCGGTTCATTTTTTATCCGAGTCACTAAAATTTCAACTTAAATATGGCTTAAGATACTTTTTTTGCTACCTTTTTAAAAATTGATGCTACTAATGCTACTATTTCACAAGTGCTTTGGTTGTGGCAGCCCTGAAATTGTTATGTTTGCGTTATGAATTTTTCTGAATATCGGAACGATTTCAATCAATGTAAAGTATATTTTACTTAACAAACGAATATTTACCTGCATATTTACTGAGATCATTATACAAAATACCCTCTTTGGGATTCAGATTTTTGTATTTAAATTCTTTTACAATTTATGACATAGCCGTATTGATTGCTCAAGACTTTTTTGAGATAAATATTCATATGCTAAATTTTCATGAAATAAATATTCATTTATAGGAATAAACGTAAGAAATAATTTTAAAGAAACATTTTATTTCAAGAGTTATTTAAAAAAAATGAACTCATTTTCCAATTTACGAAGATCACGAATAGCCTGGACGTTTTCTTTGACGGTTCCGAAGATTTTTTAAATTATAATTGACTTGAAAAAACAACCAAAACTTTTATTTCTTGATTTTATTGACTGCATGTTTTATTTGGTACCTTTTCATGGTTTTTGTTTTTTCTTTCTGCCATTTTGGGCCATTTTCCCTCTGCGATGCAAATGGGTTTTTCTGAAGTCATTATGAATAAATAAAAATAAATAAATAAAAGGAAGTGAGGTTGTCGAGGGTTGTATTCTCCATGAAACCTATTGTACGTTTTATTAGCTATAAATATAAATTGTACAACTTTTAAGTAAAACACTTTAACTCGATTTCTGAATCAAATACTACACATCAAAATGCACCCAAAATTATGAAGTGCTTATATTAATGATAAATGATACAGCTTGAAGAAACAATTTAGAAAATGAACCTGTCTATTTCAATGAAGAATAATGGAGGTATCAGAAGCCGTCATTTATAATCACACCCTAACATAAAGTTCTTAACTGCCATGCTAATCTAATTTGTATGAAGAGTAGGATTTGTGATTTACCGTATCACGAATTTTTCATCATTGACTATTTATAAAATTATTGTAGAATATTTTATCATTCATTCAGTGTTAGAAATAGCCTGTTGTGTAGCTCCAATGCGACGTTAATCAATTAACATTACCATTGAGTGTCAGATGCTATACGTAAGACATGTGTGCTATTCTGTTTGTAACTGTCGGGACATGAGAAATCTGATAATTTAAGAGATGGGAAAACTGTTATCTTACAACAGTTCAATGGTTGTAGCTAATTTGTGATAATAGTTGTTAATAGCTGTTAATATTAGAGTTTTGTTATCACTTAACTAAATTTAGCGGTTATTATTAACTGTTAGAAATTGATATTAACGGCTAATTTTAAGAGTTGATAACTGTTTAAACTAGCCGTTAAGTGATTTAAAAATATTACCAATTTAAACTTTCTAATTTTAAGAATTAAAATTTTTTCTCCTCTCAAATTGTTTTACTGTTATATCAAAACTTTAACTTTTATTTCTACCTTTATCAAATTTCTCCAAACTAAAGAACAGCTATGTTCACAAGAACATTCATTCTGAAGACGAAGGGCCTTCGGCCCATGTGCTTCGTCAACCACCCACTCACGTCATCACCCCAGCACTCAAATATTAAGGAAACCACTCTCTAAAACTTGCTATCTATTCACATTTGACCGCTCACAACACCTATATATATCCATGATACTTCCACTGTCTCATTACGACATAAAATATGAACTGTTAACGGACCGATTACTTCTATGATATTTTGGTGTAGAACTATATTTAACACAAATTATTGTACAAGACAATTTTGCAATGTTAATTATAGTTTTTACATTGTATATAGATATTTCACAATGAATAAAAAATCATTGACTTTTAACAACGCATGTATGTCTTTATCACAAGTTCCTTTTATGCTACTTCTCAACATGTTTTAAGTCTAGTAAATTTCGAGGTGAAGAGGGATCTAATGGTTTGAATTAACTCTTGAATTAGGTAGGCATTGTGGTAACAAGAGGGTCCTGTTTAGGGGATTATTGGTATGTAGGCGAACATGTTTAAATTAAATTCAGTTGTATTGTAATTTGATTGTTAGGAAGGGAAGTGTTTGATTAGTTTAGCTCAGACAGGGTAGGGTTCGATTAAATTATTTGAGTACAGGTTAATCATGACGCTTTCGTTCTTTATTGATTATTTTCAGATTAAAATTATTTGCAAATGTTTTTAGATAATGTGAATTTATCAAATGAAAATAACGCCAATTCGATGAAAGCTTTCCACTTGTATTTTTCTACAATTTACATGAATTATATGCACGCCAACTTATATTCAAATTTGATTTGAGAATAGATTATATTACCTCAGGACCCCCATAAACACTACGGGCCCGAGTAACAGATGATTAACTCTCTGAGAGTTTCACACTCATGATTCCACCTTGTAACAGACAGTCTTCTATGTATAACTCCTAACCAATTTTCTCATTCTTGACCAATAGAATCTCAAAAATAATTATATTCTAAGAAAAGAAGCAATATAATATTTCCAAAGGATTCTATTCCAAGGAAAGGACCAATAGAATCGTTCCAAAGGATTCTATTCTAAGGAAAGGAGCAATAAAATTTTTCCAAGAGATTCTATTCTAAGGAAATAAACAATATAGAATTTTTCCAAAGGATTCAAACTTAAGAAAAGGACTAATATAATTTTCCACAGGATTCTGTTCTACAGAATGGGTAATAGAATCGTTCCAAAGGATACTACTACAAGGAAAGGACCAATAGAATCTCTCCAAAGATTCCATTCTAATGAAAGAACCGATAGAACTTGTGTAAAAGATGAAAGAATCCATAGATTCTTTAGAAAGATGTGGTTATTTAGTTATTAAGTGTATTGTTGGGTAAAAGCAAAGGTACACTACTAGAAAATCTCGCGATGCACGGACCCCTCAAACTATGTATGTGCGCAAAATAAAGTTACCCGAATAAAAATACGAGTTTCGAGCTACCTTTTCTCAGTACATTTGCATGAGTAATACTGCATATAAAGCAAAGATCTGTTTGAAGCAGCAAAAAAACTCTCTGAGACAGGTCTGTCGTCGCGAAAATTTTCACGCCTTATTTGGCCAGTAATTTCAGGGTCACTGCTATTTTCAGCGCTACGTCGCTTAGAAAATAGTTTTCAAGGTTAAAATGTCATTCGACTGCACAACAAAACAGCTGAATAAACAGGCATGATTTGGTTTATCGAAAACGCAAGTTTGAAATTTACACAGCTCATTTTTCCTGGAACGCAGCTATTTCCAGCTTGCTAAGCCTTTCCCAGAACCATTAAAGTAAAAGAAAACAAAACCCAAGATTAATTTTTAATCAATCTCGAATCAGTACACAACGTCAAAAGCTGTCGCTCATCGTCGTTCGAATGAAATAGAAGGAGCATACGAGTCGAACATTGACCTTGTACTGACTTGCTCAAAATTTTAAATTATCATCACAAGGAATACTCCTTTTTTTTGGTTCAAACCATTTTAATGAACTCACAGGACACAGTACAGGCACGACACACAACACAAAATAATAAAGGTAGTAAATATCAAAAACGAAACATCTCAGTCTCGATCACTCTCCAAAAAACACAACCCACACGTCTCTCGCCACACTCGTTCTCAACTCTTTCCTTTCTCAAAGTCCTTCTGGGCATGCGCAAGAGCGCCATCTATCTTAGTCTGAAGTCTTTACAGACTTATAAACTCCTCCCCACAAGGAGGAAACTTTTCTCGAAGAATGAGGGAAAAGTTTTGATGACTCCACTGCCTGAAAAAGTCTCCAGATAGGTGCAGTCATTGGAAAAGTTCAAGAGTTCAAGTACACAAAATACACTGCACATGTACCAGATTATAGCAATCAGTGCCTTGAACTCAAAAATATTATACAAAAAATTATATACTTATTAAAAATTTAGGAAAACAATTTACACTAATGATAAGAAAAATTTAAAATTTTCACACATAATACAAATATCAAAATAAACAATAAACTTACTAATATAAAATAAAAGGATATGAGGTTTATGGGATGCGACTTAATGAATCAGCATTTTGATGCTGTTTCCCCCTCTTATGGACAACCTCATAATTGAATGGCTGCAGGATCAAAGCCCAACGTAAAAGTCTAGGGTTGGTTCCCGTATTTTTGTCCAGCCAAACAAGGGGATTATGGTCCGTCTGGATGATGAACTTCTGGTGTCCATCCAAATAACATCGCAGCTTTTGGATGGCGAACACGATAGCTGCGCACTCTCTCTCGATGGTACTGTACTTTTGTTCTGCATTTGAGAACTTCCGACTCAAGTACATGACAGGATGTTCCTCACCAATGTCATTAATTTGGGACAAAACGATGCCAATCCCAAGATTTGACGCGTCACATTGGACGAGAAACTGTCTCGAGAAATCTGGACTGTACAACACCGGATTCTCCGACAACCGTTTCTTTAAATTGTCAAACGCCTCTTGACAAGCATCAGTCCATATGACAGCAGCACGACGATTTTTTCCTTTCAGCAGATCTGTAATTGGTGCTGAGAGGACTGAAAGGTCAGGAATGTATTTTTGATAATACCCCGCAAGTCCTAAGAAAGATCGGATCTGCGTCTTAGTCGCAGGGGTCGGAAAGTCCTTTACAGTTTGGATCTTCAATTCTCCAGGTGTTCTCTGGCCCTGACCAACCAAGTGCCCAAGATACTTTACGTACGCACGAGCAAACTGGCACTTAGAAGGCTTGATGTGCAGATGAGCTGCATTCATCTTTTCTAAGACGGTTTTCAAATGTTGTAAATGATCTTCCCAACTTAGGGAATAGATGGCTACATCATCCAAGTAAGGGCATGCAAATTCTCCACAGTCTTTCAACAGTTCGGCCATCAAACGACTAAAATCATAAGGGGCATTTTTCAAACCGAATGGCAATCTCAACGGTCGAAATGTCCCAAAACTGGTTACAAAAGCTGAATATCTTTGGGCTCGTTTACTCAGAGGTATTTGCCAATAACCTCGGGTCAAATCTAGAACGGTGATATACTTGGCAGCTGACACTTTTTCAACAAGCTGCTCAATGTTTGGCAGAGGAAAGTACTGGGTTCTAGTGACCTTGTTGAGTCTTCGATAGTCGATGCACGGTCTTGCATCCTTTCCTGGTACTTCTACCAGAATAAGAGGAGAAGTAAAATCAGATTCTCCTGGCTCAATGACTTTGAGCGACAGCATCTTCTCCACTTCCATCTTCAAAATTTCTGTTTGGCGTGGAGACATCTTGTAAGGTTTGGCACAGATGGGCCTCTCAGATTCAAGCTCAATGTCATGTTCAGTAAGATCAGTACACCCCGGCTGGTTTGAGAATGAGCTAGAGTATTTTGATAGCAACTCTCTCAGCTGCTCCTTCTGATCTTCTGACAAGCGACCATTTTGTTCTATGTCTTGCCAAATTTGTGTCATTTCCGAGACTTCAGGCTTCTGCTCGAGACTTGGAATGTCCTCCTCGTTGTCACAGTTCCTAATCTCTTTTAGACAGATTAAATTCACATTTTCGGGTCTCTGGAAATATGGCTTGAGCATGTTCACATGGTACACATGGGATTTGTCTTTTTCTGGAAACTGCACAATGTAGTTGGTTTCGGAAAGCTGTTTAACGACTTTCCCTGGGCCGATCCAATGAACTGCCATTTTGTTAGGCCTAGATGTAGCGACAACCAGCACAAGGTCGCCTTCACAAAATTTACGCTTCACAGCCTTGCGATCATACCATAGTTTTTGTTTGTCTTTGGCGTTCTCCATGTTTTGGACGGCTAATTCTTGACACCTTTTCATGCGGTTTAGTAGCTTGAAGACATATGATACTACGCTAGTCTTCTCTTCCTCGCTTTCCGTCAAGTTCTCGTACAGTAGAGTCATGGGAGTCCTCAAATTCTGTCCATGAACCAGCTCAGCTGGAGTATATCCAGTACTGTCATGAGTAACAACTCGTAGAGCAAACAGGGCATGAGGCAAGATTTTCTCCCAATCAGGTCCTGACTCCAGACACAGGACTCGAAGAATTCTCTTCAAAGTTCTATGTAGTCTCTCCACAGGATTGCTCTGGGGATGATGTACGGAACTTCGCACTACTTTAACTCCAAATTTCTCCAGGAACTCCGTTGTGAGTGCACTTGTAAACGACGTTCCTTGATCGCTTTGCAGCTCCCTCGGGAAACCCATCCGACTAAAGATTTGCAGGAAACTATCGACCACGGTTGAAGAACTAAGATTTGGGACAGGAACTGCATCGGGATATTTGGAAGACATGCAAATTGCAGTGATGAGATACCGGTTTCCAGATGGTGTAGTAGGTAAAGGACCACAAGCATCCACATTAATCTTTGTGAAGATCTCCGAGATGACAGGAACGATCTTCATGGGTGCCTTCTTCTTATCCCGAGGTTTCCCGACTCGCTGACATTGGTCACAAGATCTGACAAATTCTTCAACATCTTTGTAACAATTCGGCCAAAAAAAAGTTTTAAAAAGAGCATCTTTAGTCTTGGTCACTCCTAAGTGAGCCGCTGTTCCTTCATGAGAAAGTTTCTTTAATTGGTCCCGAAACTTCTCTGGAACAATCAGCAGTTTTCTCTGTGTACCATCCTTGTCACTTTTCAGATAGAACAGCATTTGATTAACGATTGCATACTTGGTTTCCTTTGCTAACTCCTCAGCTTCTAGGAAAAGTGGTTTCAACTCTTTACTCTTGCGCTGCTCTTTGACAAAATCATTCCGTGAGGCTTTAATCAGATCTGGAAGTGAGGCTTCTTCCGCCATAGGCAATACCTCTCCGTCTTCCTCTGTTAACACGGTACTGTCATTCTCTTCTCCAGGACTCGACTCAACTGGATACTCTTCAACTTCGGCTGTCAAAAGACTTTTCTGAGCTCTCGTCTGAACTGCATTAATAACTTGGATCTCCAGCTCCTTATCTTTTTTCATACTCTCGATCAGAGCAACGGTTTTGTTACTTAGTAGGTAATGCTCTTGATCCAGAAAACTGTCTCTTACAGCAGCTTTCGTAAGGACATGTCCCAATTCGCACTTCAAATCAACTTCTGCAATGGGCAAGCAGACCGGGCTGTCTACTAATGGAGAAGCGAGCCACACATGCTCACCTGTGTACATATGTGGTTTGATAAATTTTCTGGGAATAAGATCGATGCTGGCACCAGTATCTCTCAAGATAGACATTTGGGCTCCATTTACTGTCCCAGCACTAGTATAAGGAGACATCAACTCAGGCACGTGTCTTCCAAAGACTTCATTGGCAGCTACTACTTCAGATCTCTTGAGCTTCGGGCATTGGGGTCTCAGATGTGATAACGAACCGCATTCATAGCATCGGAGCTGTCTTCTCTTTTCAAACTTTCTTTCACGGTTTTCGTTGCTTGCGGGTTCGGTTTTGACCGGATGTTTGTTCTTGTCATCCTTGAATGGTACTTTGGGTCTACTTCCACTAAAATGTCCCTTTGAACCTTGATAGCCATACTTCTTTGGAAATTCCTTCTTCCTGAAACTCTGCCTGATGGTTTCGTACTCCTCGATCACTTCTGCCAATTCAAAAGGTGTCTTCAACTTCATCCATTTGTCAAGAAAATGCTCCTTGATTTGATCTGGTACACGATACTTCAATTGCTCGGCAACGATTAAATCTTTTAGTTGCTGAAAGGTTTCAATTTCCAATTCAGCAAGCCATTCAGTGAAGTAGCTGTACAGTTCATGAGCATAATTTCTCCATGTTTTCTCTGCTGTTTTCTGATGTCTGTAGAAACACTGTTTCAATTTTTCAGCGTTCATTTTGTATCGTTTCAGAATGAGATCTTTCACAACATCATAATTGTTGGCCACTTCAGGAGGTTCTCGGGCAAGCATGTTAGATAACTCGGCTGGCAAAACGGCCAGCAAATAAGCCACCCAGTCCTCCTTCGGCACTCGAGCCATCTCTGCTTTCCTCTCGAAATTGATCAAATACAATCCCATTTCATCCCCTTTTTCGTCGAATTTGGGAGTGATTTGGGTAAGTTGGATTTTTCTGTTTCTATCCGCCCCATTTTCAGATTCCTCTTCAGACCGGCGAAATTCCTTCTGAGCCACTTCTAGTTTTTTAATTTCGAGCTCATGTTGTCTGACCCTTTCCCGCTCTTGTCGTTCTTCTTCACGAATTTTTTCTTGTCTAGCTAATTCTTCCTCACGAATTTTTTCTTGCTTAGCAAATTCTTCCTCTTCCAGTCTATCCTTTATGACTCGTTCCATTATTATCGTTACCTCCTCCCGATCGAAATTTGGGCTTTTTAAAATTATTTGTTTAATATCTGCAACCTTGCACGAAGCTGGTACCTTCTCACCAATTTCTTCCGCAACAGCAATTAAGTCCTGCTTTCTACCAATTGCAAGAAATGCCATGATTAAGGGCCAGGGGAAACACTATCAAAAACCTATATTAAGGTATTAAATTCCAACAGAATTCACAAGACTTTATCAAAGAATTAAATTCGCTAATTCTACGTTACAACTTTCTTACCGAACAACCAAAAATCAATAGAAATAATTTTCGAACACATAAACAAATTAAAATTTTCATTCATTAAAACAATATTTTTTTTTAAAGATGTTTTCAAATTGAGAAGAAAATAAACAGTTAAAGAAAAGTTCAACTAAAGAACAGCTGTTTTGAAAATAATACTACAATTAAAATACTATTCAGAATATAAACTCAACTTTCCTGTCTAATCAAGAAAAGGTATTGCAGTTCAAAAGAATTCCCTTTTCTCTATGAACAATTGATTCACACTCAGAAGCATAAATGCACACACAAAAATATAAAACAGAATATCATTCTTTTCCTTTTTTTTTTTTCGTCAACGAACACAGGAAGTGAATAATTCAAATCCACACTTTCGGATTTTTTTTTTATTCCGAGTTCTTTTTCTGAACACAAAATGGTCTCACATTTGCCAAATTAGTTACACAAAGCAATTTCAAATTACTAACAAAAATTTCCTTAAGTACACAAGTTAGACATTCAAAATTCCGCAAAATAAATAAACAATTCTAAGGGGTTTCTTAGTTATTTAAATGAGCAACAAATGAAAATGACAATTTCAAAACACTCCAAAACTCTTTTAAATGAATTTCCGATTCATTCAGAAATATAACAAAATATTTTCCAAAGCAAAATAACCCAAGACGCACTAAATATTGAAAATTCTAGGCATTTGGTGCTGTTGACAACACTCATCAAAAAGAATTATACTTGTAATTCAAACTATATACTTCTACACCAAATTTTTAATTCTATTTTGAATCATACAACAGAATCAAATCAAATTTTAACAACACTTCAATTGTCATCAGATAGCATCATACATAAGAACACAAAACAAACTAGGCTATCTCAATTTAAAATTTTAAAATCGTTCTCTTTTCTCAGAAAACAAAACTCAAACTGACCATTTGAATAGTTCTAATTTTAACCATTCAGAACAGAAATTTCTTTTTTTTATGTATACCACATGAGTGTCCTAAATTTTCTTTTTTTACAATCAAACAAAATTTTAACTATATCAGTCTAGCTAAAATAAGAATAGTTTTGCAAATCAACAGAATAAATTTGCCTTTCAAAATCAGACAAAATTTTAACTATATCAACCTAGTTAAAATAAGAACACTTTTTCAAAATTACCACTCAATTTTACCAAACAAAATTTTAACTATATCAGCCTAGTTAAAATAAGAACACTTGCAAAATTGCAACTACCTTTCACCAAACAAAGTTTTAACTATATCAGCCTAGTTAAAATAAGAACACTTTTCGAAATTATCACTCCTTTTACCAAACAAAATTTTAACTATATCAGCCTAGTTAAAATAAGAGAGCATTTTTGCATATTACAACTGCCTTTTACAAAACCAAAACTGCATGAAACCAAAACAACGATTCTTCAATGAACCAAAACTCAACATGCAAAACTTTACAAATTACAATTAAAAAGGCACTGTTGCTAATGAAATCTGGTACTCACCCAATAATTTGCACTGGAGATATCAGCAATACCAGGATCGTATCCAAACGGCTGCCACCATTTCTTCGTCGTCTGTACTGACTTGCTCAAAATTTTAAATTATCATCACAAGGAATACTCCTTTTTTTTGGTTCAAACCATTTTAATGAACTCACAGGAGACAGTACAGGCACGACACACAACACAAAATAATAAAGGTAGTAAATATCAAAAACGAAACATCTCAGTCTCGATCACTCTCCAAAAAACACAACCCACACGTCTCTCGCCACACTCGTTCTTAACTCTTTCCTTTCTCAAAGTCCTTCTGGGCATGCGCAAGAGCGCCATCTATCTTAGTCTGAAGTCTTTACAACCTGTTAATGAAATAGACAAAGTTTGTGCGCGCAGATAAATGGTATTTTTTTCCGGTGGCTCGGTTTGAAGATGTGTCCCGTGGGTGATGAAAAAAGCATAAATCCTAACATGGGACAAATTATTAATTGGTTACTGATTATCCAGGATGATTAACCCTCCAAGTGGTTTGACGAGATATCTCGTCCATCAACACCTCACCAATTTTGCTAATGACGAGATATCGCGTCATCAAGATATTCCCGTTTTTTATGTTGACGGGATCATGATCTCGTCAGTTTTCTTCGAGTTATCTCATCCATCAAGATCTGCTACTGGTTTTGCTAATGACTAGATACCTCATCGAAATAACCACCAGGAGGATTAAAAACACTTGTCTGCGCTTCGATAGCCAATCGGTCCAAGTCGATTCGCAAACCCACCTGATTTACACATCTGAGATCTTACAACAACGACTCTGCCCATAGGATAGAATAGGACGAATCACTTTCGGAGCACCCGCTGCGAAGCAACTTATCTCCGCATTATAATAAGAAGAAAAATAACATAAGGTAATAACATAAGGGTGGGTGAATTTTAAACAAAAAATTTCTATCTAGGGAGCAGAAGAGAACTTAAGTGCTAAAGAAAACCATAGTCGCCAAAGAGATAGGTCCCTCCCTCCCATTTGCTGCCCCTCGACGACGATGCTTAGGTTTCAGGTCTGAAAATCTCATCCGGGAAGTATCTACTAGACTGCTGCACTCTCGCACCGAAAGCGTTAACATTAAATATAAAAAGGAAAGGAAATTTAACGTTAAATATAAATTAAGATTTAAAGTGTTAGAATTTAACTTTAAAAGTGATACAAATTAATGGTCTCATCGTATCCCATCGCGACAATGCAACTTTGTCTACCAAAAGGTACTTATCTGCGGAACTAGGTCACAGTGCCACATGTACCATTAAATTGTAGTTTATAACACAGGGCTAGCTCTCTCAGGCAATTAAGTTTATTCTTACTAACAAAAGACATTACATTTTTACAAACACGAACACTAAACATTTGACATTAATTAGAAACAATCGTTATATGGGCACTGTATCATAATATTTAAGTTTAAAAAGATTCTCGGGGAAGAAGGGACAACTGTTCTCCCTCACTACTTTGTCCTAACTGACGGGTCTCATTCAGATTCACGCAGGGGAGCTGTTCTGCGCCTGCGCGTCTTTAAAGTCTTAGATGGCGTGGTATTAATGTCCGCGCTACAATCTCCCCCTCTGGTTGCGAAAGCGTCCCGATGAGGAACCAGAACAGTCTTGTTTGCCAGGGCGGCGTGGCGGACAGCTCTGTTGAGGTGATCGCACTCCAGAACGTGAAGAGGTAGTTTTAGTCTTTGGTGGACGTCCTCGTTTCTTTAGTGGAGCCACCGGCTGAGTGTCTCTGCTCTGAGCAGGAGTTAGTGCAGATATATGGTATGTTCCAAGAGGTTCTTCGGGAGATGCGAGTCTTGAGACTACGTATGTTGTCGGCGATTTCTGTGTTAGGATGATATATGGACCATCCCTTTTTGGAACAAACTTGGCAGTATGCTTTGAGTGAGCCTTGCTAACAGGATGTAGGGTAATCCATACTTTATCTCCAGGAGAGAAGTACAACGGTCGTCTGCGACGATCAAACTGTTGTTTTCTTTGATCTTGCTTTTTCTCGATCCTATCTCTGATTTCGGTGGAGAGTTTCGAAAAACGTTTTAAGTATGGCGTTATCTCCGGAACGAAGTTGTCGTTTTCGATAACAGACGTTAAATTATTCATTACATCATAGATGGTACGTAGTTCTCGGCCAAAATGTAGAAAGGCAGGAGTAAATCCTGTAGTTTCACATTTATGAGTATTCATTGCAAAGCGAATACACGGAAGTTTTGTTTCCCAGCTATCGTGTTCGTTGCCCACGAGAATAGCCAATCGTGGTTTAAGATCTCGATTCTTGCGTTCTACTGGGTTTGCTTGAGGGTGATAAACAGGCGTGAGACATTGGTCGATTTTAAGGATGAAACATACTTGTTGTAAGACAGAACTTATAAATTGTGGTCCATTGTCACTTATCATTCGTCGGCGAATGCCATATCTGAGAAATATTTCTTCCACGAGTGTGATGGCACACTCTTTAGCAGTAGCTGATTCGAGAGCAAAGAGCTCTATCCATCTGGTAGCACAATCTTCAACTATAAATATCCAACGTTTATTAGTGGCCCCTTCGGGCAAGGGTCCGAACAAGTCAATTGATAGAGTCTCGAACCTTTGTGACTGGACAGGGGTTCTTAACAGTCCTGCGGGTTTCAAATTGGTTGATTTATATCGGGCACATTCTGGGCATTTCTTCACATAGTCAGCAATGGAAGACCGCATTCCTGACCAATAATAACGTTGTGCGAGTCGGTGATAGGTTCCTTCTTCACCATAGTGGCCAGCAGTAGGAGCATCGTGGTACTGCTTTAAAACGTCACTTATTTCATGGGAAGGAACAACAAGTTGTGCCTCCTCGGTGTCGGCATCTGGAACGTAACGATATAGTACTCCTTGATTCATTACAAATCCTCGCTCAGTCCAATTGGCAAAATTTTCATCCTTCTGGGAAGACTCAAAACTTTCAACAATCTGACGCAGGTTGTCATCTTTCAATTGGGACTCACGTACTTCTTTAGTACTTTTAGAAGCTAGGTCTGCTGCGAAGAAGTGATCAACTTCACACTTGTCACTTTGACTTTCGGCAAAGGGTCTTGACAGCATGTCCGCTATGACATTGGATTTTCCAGGTGTGTAGCAGATCTTAAGATTGAACTCTTGTATTTGGAGAGCCCACCGAGCTAGTCGACCGGAAGGGGACTTCAAGCTCATCAACCATCGTAGAGGCTGGTGGTCTGATGCTACAGTGATCTCAGCACCTTCTATATATCCACGAAATTTCTGAAGAGCCCACACCACAGCTAGTGCTTCTCTTTCAGTTGTGCTGTAATTCTTTTCTGCTGCGGTCAGAAGACGGCTGGCATATTCAATGGGGTGTTCATCTGGAACTTCACCTTGAGAGAGTACAGCTCCCACAGCAAAACTGCTCGCATCCGTCCGAAGCATGTACGGTTTGGCAGGATCACATTGCTTCAAAACAGGAGGGGAAATTAGCAACTGTTTCAAGGTGTTGAAAGCCTTTTGTTCCTCTTGTTCCCAATGCCAAAGACTGGTCTTCTTGGTAAGATTGCTAAGGGGTCTAGCAACATTAGAGAAATTCGGAATGAAGCGTCTGTACCAGCTACATGTTTGTAGAAAAGACTGCACTTGCTTCACATTTTTGGGTTCAGGCATAGCCTGGATGGCGGATGTCTTCTCAGGATCGACTTGTATACCATCTGAAGTTATGAAGTGTCCCAAATATTTAACTTTTGAGCATGCAAAATTGCACTTTTCGCGATTTGCTCGCAAGTTGTAATGCATCAGTCTTTGGAAGACTTTTTTCATATCTTCTATGTGCTCTTCAAAAGTCTGAGATAGTACAATAATATCGTCCAGGTAGGACAGGATACTCACATCTTTCAAACCATTTTTGAAGGCATCAATCAATCTTTGGAAAGTTGCTGGTGCATTCTTTAGTCCAAAGGGCATGCGCACAAAACGGTAGGTTCCAAAAGGACATGTAAAAGCAGTTTTGTTTCTGTCAGCAACAGAAACGTTCACTTGGTGATATCCGACTTTTAAATCAATGGTGCTCATGTACTGCGTGTGTTTGGCAGTGTGGAGAAGATCGTCTATCCTTGGTAAGGGATATGCATCAGTTTTGGTGATAGAATTCAGCTTCCTGTAATCGACGCAAAGTTCCATTCGGTTTGGGGACCAAAACAACAGGAGCAGCATACGGTGATTCACAAGGTTCGATGATACCTTCATGTAGAAGTCTGTTAATCTCAGCTTCTAGAATTTCTCTTCTGGCTGGAGAAACTCTATATGGAGGAACAGCAACAGGTGGTCTGTTTTGTGTGTCAATATGGTGTTCGATATAGGGTGTAGGATCTCCCCCTAGTTTGAACAATTCTTCAAATTCCTTTAATACAACACTGAGAGTGGTTCTCTGCTGTGTGGTAAGCATGGTTCCCTCATTTTCTCGTAAGGATTCAGCTTTCACTTCAGAAACGTATTCCGAGTGTGGAGACGGAGGTAGGTGAATGTCCTTTTCGAAAGGGTATTTTCTGTAAGGGCTATCAGAAAAATACCATTTGTGACTCTTAAGGTCAAGAACCAGGCCTGCATTATGTAAGAAGTCAAGTCCTAGCAATGTTCTGTTTCCTTTGGTGTCAGGCAAAACTATAAAAGAGGTTAAAATTTTTCTATTTTTTATCTGGACATTCACCTGGGTGGTGAGGACTTCAGCAACAGAAGATCGTCCATCAGCAAACGTCAAGTTGATCGATTCTTTTTCAAACTTCGCACCTTGTTTCTGAAGAATTTTGGACAAACCCTCTCCAGCAATGGAGCGTGTGGCTCCGGAATCAGCACAGACAATTCCATTAACTTGGTTGATTCGGACAGGAAGGAAAGCAACCAAAGCAGAAGGTGACTCGGAGGTCGTAACAGCACTGAATTCGGTTCTGCCCTTTGCAGGAGCACAGGTTGGACATTTGGGCTTGGTTACGCCAGGTGTGCCACAACCATAACAGTGGATAGTAGATGTTTCTTTCGGTTTTGTATTCTCAAATTTCTTTTCATGGAACACTTTTTTGGGATGAAAGTATCTTTCCGTTCTTTCTACAGGTTTGAAGAATGGTTTTCTTTTATTTGTAATAATTCCTTCTTTCTTGAAGTTATTTCGGTGATTCTCGAAGGAATCCAACTTTTCCACCAGTTCCACAGGCGAACAGAGGTATCCCCATTCATCTATATGGTGGTCTTTAAAGTCAGAAGGACATTTCTTCTTAATTTGGTCCGTTATTACTAGGTCTTTAAGTTTTTCGAAAGTATCCACATTAACTTCTTTGATCCAACTTTCAAAATAAGTTCTGAGTTCAAAATAGTAATCCTTCCAAGTGGATTCAGCACTCTTCTTGTGAGTCGCAAAGAGTTGTCGAAAGCGTTCAGCACTCATCTTAAATCTTTTTAGGAGAATGTCTTTAACATATTCATAGTCTTGAGCTCTGTCATCAGGTTCACGTGCGATGATTTTAGTAATTTCACTTGGTAAAACAGCAATTAAGTAAGGTACCCACTGTACTTCCGGAACTTTTAGAAATTTCACTTGTCTTTCAAATAGGTGCAAGAAAATAGAGATATCATCAGTGTCGGGATTGAAGTTAGGAATTAACTTATGCAGTTCAAATCTTGGGTGTTCAACATCTGGAACGCTTGCTGACACGTTATTTTTGGCAACGAGTTGAGATTCTGCTTCTAATTGAAGTTTTTCTAATTCAAAGTCTCTCTCTTTTTCGATTCGTTTTATTTCAGCCGCTCTATCTGTCGCCAGTCTTTCTAATTCAGCTGTTTTTTCTTTATCAACCCGTTCCTCGATAACAGTTGATAGCATATTTTTTACAAGTTCCTCTTCGAAGTCTTCGGATTTAGTTATAAGGTTCTCAAGATGTATAATTTTTAAGTCATCAGTAATGTCCAGTCCCATTTCCTTAGCCAAATTTCTGAGATCTTCTTTTCTACCTTTCCCCAGAAACGCCATGATTATTTATTTATTGAGACCAAATGCAAAGTTTTGACTTCAAGTTATTTTATAAACATTCAGTTATAATGACACATTTATATAAATAGTGTTCAAATTCCACAGTATTTAAATCAATTTTCAGAGTTTACCAAGATATTAATAAAATACTAAATACTAAGTGAAATCCACAGATAAAATATCCGCAGTTCAACCCAGTAAGAAGTGAAACCGAAACTGAATATTAATGTTTATAAACAATCCCAAATGTAATACTTTTTCTGACTCAACTACGAAGATATATTCTTAACACAGTGATATTTAAAAGGAACACATAAATACACTTCGAAAAATCACAGATCAAAACTCAAGGTTAATCAACACGAATAAAATGAGCCATAGCATAAAATGAGTCACACTGGTTTTCTTTTTCGGAATGAATCCGGTACACAAGTAAAAGAAATATTCTTACTGCTTGAAGAATCAATTTTTCAATGATATCACAATTTTTAAGAGTAATCAAATTAAATTTAACTTAACATGTTTTCAAAATAGCATTGGATGTGCATTTATACGAGATATGCATGGATTGCAAAATGCTTAACTGGTCATGCTACCTTACAAAACTAAGTAATAAGCTACTCGATCTACTTCCGTTTTCGAAATCATAACATAACATACTAATAAGGATAGCACTGGGTGTGCTTCATAATAAAATATGCCTGGTTGGCAAGATGATAAAATGCTTTAACGTAATTCACATATACTTATCAATGATAAGATAATGAATGGAAAGTAGCATAATATAAATCAACAAGATTACGAATATTAAAATAAAATACATAAATGTACTTATCTAAAAATCAGACTTTATATCACATCAAATAACCTGGGCACCTGGATGGTGTATATTGCAATTCTTCAGACAGGGGAGTCTAAAAATTAAAGTGAGTTAGGACAAAGAGGAAGAGAAGGAAAACATGGCCGCGGGTTGGGCGCCAATTATAACACAGGGCCAGCTCTCTCAGGCAATTAAGTTTATTCTTACTAACAAAAGACATTACATTTTTACAAACACGAACACTAAACATTTGACATTAATTAGAAACAATCGTTATATGGGCACTGTATCATAATATTTAAGTTTAAAAAGATTCTCGGGGAAGAAGGGACAACTGTTCTCCCTCACTACTTTGTCCTAACTGACGGGTCTCATTCAGATTCACGCAGGGGAGCTGTTCTGCGCCTGCGCGTCTTTAAAGTCTTAGATGGCGTGGTATTAATGTCCGCGCTACAAGTTTAATTTTTAATAGTGGTGGCCGCAATGTGAGAAACAAATGTACGAAGTCAGATTGTTTTGGAAATTAGAATAGGCGCAACACTTTTCAGGCAAAAAAGGGGTGGTGGAAGATAAATAAGGTATGGAATGCACTATATTAAGATATTTTTTGAACAGGTGAACCTGCTTCTAAAGGACAAATAACACAGAAAAGTACAACACGTTCTTTGAGACCATGTCTCCCGGTTCATTGTTATTCATGACCGTGTTCGTGTAATATTTAAATTCGGTACCAACGAGGTTTAGGTTCGGTTTTATTCTTGATGGAAAACATGACTAGAGGTGCTGTGAACGGTTTCTCCTGTTTGCGAAAACATTTTCTAGTCGGGTCACGCATCTCCTTGGCTGTGTTGCGATGTGATTTATCTTCCTGTCCCGTCTTGCTTCGGTAAACTGAGAGAATATATATCGATTTAGGTGATTTCTATTCTGTAATAAGATTATTAGTATGATATACATTTAAAGAACATATGTCTAAATAAACACAGGGTGGGCAAAAAGTCACTGAAGGGGTTTTCAATACTTAGTATTGAAAATTTACTTTATTTTATTACTTTATTTTTTGTTTATAATTTACAATACCGTTGAATCGTATACATTATCTATAGGTAACAAATTTGCACTAGGTATGAAAAATCAAACTTTTTAAATGGTGACCATTTTCTGCTTCGCACCAACTGTTCCCTATCCACTTAGTATTTCAGATTCCATTGCTCTGATTTCAGCCACTTTCGCGCACTTGTGCTGCACGTCCCGTTGTTAAGTCGAATTTCAGAAAATTGTTTCGGAATTTCGACAATAAGTTTTTACATTTTTCAGAGACATTTGTAAATTAATATTTTATGCAATATATTGCATAAAAATGATTTTTGATTTTACTTTATAACAATATGTAAAAAAATGAGTGTTGTTTTTATGGTACATATGTGTATGTAGCGTAAAAAACGTATTTCTTTGTATGTAAATGTATGTAGTGTGACGCCAAAAATCCCTTTGTGAGGCCTAAGGAATAACGATTTTCAATCGAAGGGAGAGTTTCGTTATGTTTTCCGAAGTCCACTGAACTGAATACTTTGCTGTAGACACCCTATAATTATTCCCACAGGTCCTACGTTTCCCACCTCTTCTTCAGACCGGATTGTCTGTCTACCTCTTGTGCTCCTTCGGAACGTGTATTGGACTCCTAATTGTATCAATTACATTCAATTCTACCATTTATCTTATTCATCTTTCTATTAATCAAGTGCTTAATTTGACTTTCTTTAACCTCTCTTTTATTGCAATACTGAATTAGTTATAAAATTTTATATTAATTATGATATGGAGGTACTATGATTTCAGTAAGGTACTCCGTAAGTGATATGTCCGTTATGTTATAGTGGTATCGAGACCACTATAACATAACGGACCCCGGTTGGAAGAGTAATGGACTGGCAACCGGAGGGTTGCGAGTTCGAATCCAACCAAAGACCGTCGTGTTCAAAGGGGGCTGGTGCACGTTAAATCTGTCGGGGCCTCAAATGTTTTCACGTTGGCGTGGCGTGGAAGTTTGGAGAGTGGGGTGCCAGCTCAGGTGTTGACCTCGTCATGTGACAGTGGTTCAAAATTACGTGGTATTGTCCTTGGATCTTACACTTCGGGGGAGGATCCCGGACCATCGCCAACTTCTTCCAACTCTGGGTAAAGCTTTGGAGAGATTGCTTGTACAAAGGTTGACTTATCATCAAGTTGAAAACAAAGAAAGACATGCACTCCAGTTTGGATTCAAGGAGGGCTCATCTGTTGACAATGCTCTAGAAACCTTGCTAAACAGAATTAACGAAGAGAAAAAGAAAAAACTGCATGTCGCCGTAGTGTCGGTTGATATTGAGGGGGCATTCGACAATCTTCACTATAATATCATCAAAAACAGATTAGCGAGATCTAAATGCCCTTCCAATATTACAAATACTCTTGCTAAAGTACTTGAGGACAGAAAAGTCATGCTCATGACAAGCGAGGGTCCGGCAATCAAGGAACAAGGGAAAGGCTGTCCACAGGGATCGTGCAGCGGACCAGTGCTTTGGAATATCGTGGCCGATGAAGCATTAGCTCTACCATGGCCGGAAGGAGTCCACATGCAAGCATTTGCTGACGACTTTGCCTTTATTATCGCGGCAAAATCAGAGCGCAAATTAGGTGAGCTAGCCACAAATGCACTGGACCTGTTAAAAACCTGGACAGATCAGCAAGGTCTGAACGTGTCCGAAGAAAAAACTAAGTACCTCCTCCTTAGTAATCTTTCGAGAGGACCTTCCATCTACTGGAATAAAAAAAGAATTAAACGAACTAGTACTTTAAAGTACCTAGGACTTACAGTAGACGAGAAGCTAAATTGGGCAGCTCATGTACAGACTTTAGGACAAAAAGCCATGTTCCAATTTCAAATGCCACAAAGAATAGCTGGAACGAGATGGGGAATAGGACAGAAATTTCGAAAGCTGCTGTACAAAACAGTGACAGAAAGAATGTTGAGTCATGGTGCAGTGGTCTGGTGTCATAACCCAACTCAACGAACTATAAGAAAGCTTAATGGGATACAACGAAAATTTCTGATCTCAATTACAGGCAGTTACAGAACAGCACCCACTTTGGCCCTTCAAACAATTGCGGGAATTCCACCACTATATCTTTCACTTCAAAAAGAAGCAGTGTGCGTCAAAATGAGAATGAGAATAAGTACAAAGCTTGGAAATGCAAATTATGACAAAGATGATTACGAGGAAAGGGCAATAGGTTGGTCTGTATATATACATCCAGCTAAAACTCTTTCATATGACAGAATAAACCCAGCAGTGGGAGTACCTCACTCCGGCATAAGCTACTTCACCGATGGCTCCAAAATGGAAAATAGAGTGGGAAGTGCTTTTTGTTCTATGCAAGGAGGGCGTATAACCCAGCAATGGTTCACGAGAATGCAGGACAGCAACTCCGTTTTCCAGGCGGAACTGTATGGGATTTTAGCAGCCATAAAAGCGGCAGAAGCAAGAGCAGATAAAAATGTAAAGATCTGGTCAGACAGCCGAGCTGGTCTCCTGGCACTTAGAAATCCAAAAACGCCGAGTCCACTGGCACGAAGAATACAATGTTTATTAAATAACAACAAGGAAATTTCTCTAGGCTGGATTAAAGCCCATGCGGGCCATGAAGGAAACGAAGAAGCAGATAGGTTAGCAAAAGAGGCAACCACAACGGAGTGCATTGATGAAGGGGTGAAATGGCCCAGGAGTCATTGCAGAAGGGAAACCACTAGCTGGCTACTTGGTGCATGGCAGAAAGAATGGGACGAAGGAGAAACAGGTAGGATGGAACATGATGTGTTGCCTAGAGTGTCACTAAAATCGGCAAGTTGGACCAGGGAAGAGACACTCTTCTTCACAGGGCATGGTCCGTTTCCATCCTACCTAACGAGGTTTAAAAAGATCAGTTCAGAAAATTGCTCCTGTGGTGAAATCGGCACACCTCTACATTACATCACAGTCTGCCCCCTTACAGCATCATGGCATATGAGGACGCCTGCCGACCACCTTCAAATCGCATGGCTCAGGAACATTGCTAATACCAAGGGCTCGAGGATCAAAATTATTAACATGATGAGATTCATTGAGAATCATCAGGACTTGATCATCCAAAGAGACTGAAAAGCCTACTTTTTTTCTTCTCTCATGTTGTATATATGTATATAGTGTAACTTAGTATAATATAGATGTAATTACTGTATAGATATAATAATGTATAAATGTAACGTGCTCTAAATTCTGGATAGACATGTCACCTCGGTGGCATGCTCTATTCATCCCAACCACATTTATTTAAACTGGTACAGTGTCTCACGACACTAGGCACGGGAATGTGTGTTGGTGTTAGTTAGTTAGTTAGGACCATCGCCAATAGCCGGATATGTTGCTCCAGTGCGACGTTAATTAAATACCTACCAATCGTGAGCAGGGCTGCCACAGCCAAAGCATTTGTGAAATAGCATAAAGATTTAAAAATAGACGCAAAAATATCTCCTTTACATATGAACCCTATTTTAGTTGCTCAGATACAAATATCTCACCAAGAAATTTAATTTTTAAAATTAAAAAACTAAATATTTTTTAATAAGGATTTTTATGACGATCTAGCAACCACAGAGGTTCGATGTTTTTCTTTCATGGTTGTTGCGGCTTAGCGCCAAAACTTCGAAATTGGCGTCCCTTGGAAAATGTTCTTCCTAATAAAAAATATGGAGATATTTTTTCCCCGTCCGCTATTAATTTGAAAAAAGGTTGACGAAATTTTCGTTGACCTTAGGTGAATTTTCAAGAAAAACAGTTGCCAAAATTTTGAAGATAGGAGGTTTCGAAACGATTTTGCTTAAAAAGATATTCCTAGTTACCAGGGTTGAAAAATAGCAAAAAGTCACATGTGGCAGCCCTGCATGAGCTGACCATTTTTAAAATTATTTCTTGTGAACCGGTTATAACCACTTTTATAACAAATTAAGTAAACGTTTTGAAACTACTCAACTCCTGCCAGCACTGCACACTAGCATGTGATATGGAAAGGATGAAACTTTGTAAAACACACACACACACACACACGACACTATAATCATGCAACAGTTCATTTTGAAATACGTTTGTAAATTATGCTTGTAAATTATTGCGATGTGGCCCAGTAATCAGGTATTGTTAATTATTGTATAAAGCTCTTAAACTATACATTATGTACTAAGACGTGAGGGCCACGGGTGTGCATAGGGTATGGTGGTTAAAGGGAGGTCTGTAAATATTTAGCAACGGAATCAGCTTTCGTGCTGCTTAAATTTTTATTGGCCACTATCAAATGCATCCACAGTCAGTGGCCCCACGTAAATTGCATTGTAGGGATCCTCACAAGTCTACTCACGGTGCGGCCAAGGCTATAGTGAGTGAGTAGGCTTGGGGTGCTTGCGTGCTTCATTAATTGGAAGCTCACATTGTCGGGCCCGAGGATTATAGTAGTATCGATGGGCTACTCCTCGGGTCAAGTTAGCTACAGGTGCCTCCTCGTGGCGGTTGCTGGTGACTGGTCGGGATCACTTTACCGAGGATTTCGCCAGGCTAAATCCTGTCGGCATGCGAAATATAGTCCGGCTGCCCTGGGGATGACCGGGGCGGATGGGGACGTAGTGAACCCCCGCCCGTTTCATGGCATGTCGGAGTAGGGTTTGCTCTGAGATCTCAGGCCTCGTCAACCGGGATGAATGCCGCCCTCTCAGTCGTTCTTTGATCCCCAGCGGTGGCGGATGGACAAAGCGGTGATTTGGCTGGAATCATCGTGGAGTCGGTGATGTGGGGATCATTGAGGCTGTCTTCCCCGAGACTTTTACTTGGAGCTCTGCTGGTCTGGTCAACCAACATCTCCCCACCGGTGAAACACCCAATCGTCGGGTTTGGGTTCCCTTTCTCCGGGTCACGAATGAGACTCGTCATCTCAAGTGGCCGACTCGCGGGTAGTAGTATCCGGGCAGAAAGCAGGTTGGAAGGCTGTTGGTATGCGTGTTCGTGGCTGGCCTCGCACAGTCGCGATTCAAGCGTGGGGAGGAGCCTTGGTGATCTTCCAAACTTCGTTGTTTGTGTTGCGTTGCTCCAGAGCATACTCATGGTCCCTGCTCACCCGACCATGGAAGGTTTCGCTGGTTTTCCCTTCCACGTAATGCGAATGCAGGTCGGTTATTAAAAACTCTTCCAGCGAAGGCAGAGCCCAGGAGATCTGTTATTTTAGCAATTCATTCAACGAGATGCTAAACCAGATATCTCATTCTCTCATGCATTTTATTAGCCAGCAAGCATTTTTGCATGATAGATAACTTAAATGTAGGATGCATATTTGCAGCAAGACCACCCTTCGAATGGGTCGTTTACGTTGCACGAAATGCCGTTTTTTGTTTTCTACTTTAGAGGAGTGATAGATGTCATGGGGAGGGAGTCCCTTCCGTCCTCCGAGCTAAAGATTAGTATGGCAATTTTTACGTCGACCTGCGGTCAACGTGCACTGTCGAAATGTTCCTACGAACCTAGAACTATCGTGTCTCGTCCCTCGCTCTGCGGGACCACTTGCTGAAACTCTTGATGCCCTGTCCTTATCCTTAGTGGCTCATGTCGGCGCGGAGGATAGTGTGTCTCCAACTAAGAAGTCTACTTTCGGTGACGCGAGCTGCTCCAGAACAGAGACGTCTGGCCACGGGGGCGATTTCGGTCGAAACCGGGGATGCAATGATTCACTATTGGTGGGATCAAACTCCTTTTTCCGTGGGTGACCTAGAAACCACTTAAACCTGACGCACGTCGGGAGGTAAGGGGTCACCTACAATGCCCATGCTCAACTACTCAACTAGATCATTTCGACTCTCCGATCTGCAAGTCTTAGTCCTACACTCCATACTGACGACTCATTCAGAACAGAGCCCATTTGTTTTTTTAATGAAAAGTAGCGATTGTGGCTCTGTGGAAATCAATCGAAATGAATGTTGCAAACGGCCAAATCCAACTGCAAGCATAATTAAGAATCGTCTCTTAGAATGTGATTTGTCGATAGAGAACAAACATTTCCTTTCGTTCCTTAAATTAAATTTAACACACTAATGATGAAGAGTTCTTCGAAATTCTTTAGAGCATCGAGAAGCTGAAAGAAAAATACAAAACTTCTATTCTTATTGGAAACTTGACATTGCGAATTAAAAAATAAAAATTCTCGTTCTTTTAATTCGATTACGACTCGGATTTTATTTTGTTTTTTGGGTGATCTTTTTGAAATGAAGACATCAGGGTAAAAGTGGTTTTATTTTTTTTAACTCGGATATATTTTGTTATATCGATCGGAATCTTAGTCTGTTTCGTTAAAATAATAGAGCCGATTGAAAGACTAACTCAAGCCGCACATTGGTTTGGCATGCGACACTTGCATGCATATTCCGTTTCTATGTAAAAACATGGCAGTATGCATGTTTACGGATGCATGTGTCAGCCTATTGTGTAGATTGGTGATCATAGAACATGTAGGTTGTTATGGTCTCATATTCCTATAATGCTCGTCAGTGATTCCTTTAATATATTCATATAAACCTTCCGTTAATATCTATCATATGCATCCGATTTCATTTTGATATCAAATTTCTTAATTTCACAAACGTATTTTTTATGCAGTGTGCTTCAAAATATCTTACGAACTTTAAGTGGATATAGGGAACACAAAATTAAACCGCATTCCCATAGCCTTTGAGGACATACATTGTGCATCCCTAAGCGCCACCCGGATATGCTAGGGGGTACACTACGGTATAGAAATGAACAACAGAAAGCTTGCGAACAACATTATTATCAGCTCTAATTCTGAAGTTCAACTGCAGTGCAAAATTACAGCTTAATATTCGGTTTCATTGAAAGTTGTGACCACCAACAGTAATGCACGTTTGACAAGGTCGACGTACGAAAGGAGTTCCATTGAAGGGTGCAACTTCGATCGTTGCCGACAAGTATCATACTCATTTCCCCGGAATGCTTCGTTTCTCATGTAATCGGTGCAATTGGTGGTTTGGCACACATCTGTCAAGGTACCGTTCAAGATACAATTTCACCGTGACTCGTCCGTTTGCGTTAGCCATCCCATATGATAGGTGAATGTCAGCCATCTCAGCATCCATGAAAAGATCCGTACAAAGTCACCGTCTAAAATGACGTTTACTCAAACAGCAGCGCTGGTGAAAAGCTCCCTTTAACAAATACAGGTGGCACTTACTTAATATTGTGTTCCTTTCCTCCTCTTAAAGTTTCTACAAGAAGTTTTGAAGTATCCCGTACAAATACTAAATCCCATTGACATTATTCTGTTAAATGGTACTCTCTATCACACGTGCTTCAATGTTTATATATTTGATTCTGTCTAACGCAATCTTCGAATTTATTATAAAAGATCCACTCAGACAAATGTTTTGGAGACCTGGATGGTATGTTGAAGATGCTGAAAAATACATACAAATTATTCGTTGCCATGTGAAGCTTTCCATTAGAAACACGTTTGGGGATGTCTATTATAAAATGTTTCATCATGATGAAGCACCGCGTTTCAGAGTCAGAATTAAAGGTATTTAAGCATGCATATGCATCCTACAGCTGTGTAATGAATCAAAGTACAGTCTACGTAGAAGTTTTCCACGCATTTTTTGCGTTGTAGGTGCAAAAAGATCTGAGAGAGTAAGCAGCATTATTGTATTTTCCTGGCTTGAGAATTTCCACGAATTTAGTAAAATTGAAAATTGTTGGTCAGAACCAGGGAGAAAATTTTCTAATAGGAAAGTGCTAAGCAAAAGACTGTTGCAAGAGCAGTTAATCACCCCATCCCTCTTTGGGCCATAATGAAATTTACATTCAGGATTTGATTAAGCCACAGATATGTTCACCCGTTATTAAGGGAATAGGAAGTTTAATGAAATAATGGAGACGTCATTTATTTGTTTTATGATTAAAACATCATCTAATTATTTGATTTGAACATACTTATTAAATTCTTAGAGTATTGTTGGGAGTAATACGTTTTTAATTCATAGCTGTAATTTACATATACAAATTCAGTAATGATGCATAAAATGACGTATTAAATATTTTTAATTTTATTTTGTTGTTTTATGTGTTATTTAATACCACAATAATACTCAAAAAGCATATCTGCATTTCTCACCATCATTAAACATCATCAATTGTACACAATTTTTACATACGGCGGCTGTATAGCCGAAGGTGCTATTATGAAAAGTTGGGATACTAATGTTTTCCACTACTGTTTATATAGATGCACCACAAATTGTTTTATACCACTATCAAAACCTAGTTGTTATTCTCAAGTAAAACTAAGTCCATTAGTTTCAACAGCTAGACAGTCCATGAGTCCGAATATGCTCAAAAAGTCCAGCGTTAGAGCATGACTTCTATAGAAATCCTCTCTTGCCAGACCAACACAGGCCACAAAATGACTTGGATAGGCCTGGTCAATGTTACAATTTAGGCAAGTTGGAATGCTTAATGGCCCTGAACGAAGCTTAGAGATCGGATGTGCCCGCTCATAGGTCTAGAAAAGGCAATCTGACTTTTCTGTTACCAGTATTTCAAAACTCTTGCCACTAGTAATAGACGAAAGAGTCATGGGGTGCATAAAATGTTTCAACAAACAAATCACGCCCACTGAATGGAAAAAAACTAATGGAATTTAAGCATAAGACAAATATTTCCCGATACGTACCAAAGAATCGACGTAGGAACTTTCATAATTCGCCTCCTCACTAACCTCAATTGCACAGGACATTCCATTCAAATCTATGGCAGTGGCTATGAGTCCGAATATGCTAAAAAATCTCCAAATTTAAATAAGAACTTCCATAGAGATCCCCCTCTCTTGCCAGATCAACGTAGGCCAGAATTTGACTTGGGGATTCTTGTTCAGTATTACATTTTACTCAAGTTGGAAAAGCCTAGTGTCCCCAATAGGGATCGGATGTGCCCGCTCACAGGTCTAGAAAGGGCAGTCTGACATTTTCTGTCGCCAGTATTTCAAAACTCTTGCCACTAGTAATAGACGAGAGAGTCATGGGATGCATAAAAACGTTTCAACAAACAAATAACGCCCACTCAATGGCAAAAGCGAATGGAATTTAACCACAAGGCAAACATTGGCCGATACGTACTAAGACATTGAGGTTGGAATTTTCATAATTCGCCTCTCCACTAACATCAATTGCACAGGGCATTCCATTCAAATCTATAGCACAGTTCAACAACAGATTTCTATTCACTTCAATTGCCACAGAGAGCTCGAAAGGATTACTTTATTCCAACCAAAGTTCCACCAGTGGAGATAATGCGGGGATAAAGCCCCTCGAACCGAATTTAATTAAGTGTAATGAACTAATTAATCATTTAATTAACTTTTTCCCGCTCCAGTTCTGATTCCGTTTTAAGTAGAAAGGAATTGGAATTGTCGTAGATAGGAAAAAGTTCCGAAGAGAGATTTCATTCAATCCCAAAACTCGCTAGATGGTCTCGGGATAATGATAGTTTTAATTCGTTAGATAAACCGATACCTTGGAGTGATATTTCCTTCTTTACTAATGTAGTAAAGCGAGACATTTTTGAAGTGAAATTTACGAGGTATTAGACTAATGAACTGAATTTTTTTATTACGTTCTTCGCAGAAATGGCTGAATTCTAGATTGAGTTTGAAACAGCCCTTGGAGCGACAGTAGAAATATTCAGTCTAGATAAGAAGTTTGCAAATAAAGTGAAAAATATCTCTTTACGTACAACTAATCGGTGTTGAAATCTTTATCGTTAAATGCTTACCGGCAGATAAAAAGAGCACCTTTTTCGCGATGTTTTTTTAAAACTTCAGGTGCATTACATCAGCTTAATGATTATACTTCTAAGTTCGATAACTCTTCAGAAATCTTCAAAAGAAATGACTTAAGATGTTAGCCTTCCAGGGAAATCTAATGGGTGTGGGCTCAGAAAAATAATTCTGATTCAGGTAACCCCACTTTAGAACTCGGTACTTTTATTGCATTAAGATCAACGCAGTGTTATTTCTACGAGAAATTTGCTTTTTTAGAGTTCTTGCTTTCCCATCCATATCATATTTATGTAGAACTCTTATTTGTTGTAAAAAGGATGAAAAGAGACTTTCTTTACAATTAAAGATGTTTATTTACAATGGATGGGGGAAATTATTTACAGGGGTCACTATTATATCACATCGGGAGTGACCCTATGCCACTTCTTCTCGAGTCTTTCTCTCGTGTGAGATCTCTAAGAACTGCTTAGGTCGCCAGTTGGTCTCGTCATCAAGGCACTTGATTACGTCATGGATCACATGAAATGGCAGGTGTTCTCGTCATTCTTTATACCCAGATACCCACATTTATATAAATATATGTGACACAGAAATCTACAAAGTTTGTTTATTGGCGAATGGCAACATACAGATATAACCAATATAAAATCAACCGTTACAGGACTCATTCGCCAATTTTGCCGCTAAGTTTTAGTGTGCTTGATTTGAACTATAAAACTGCATAATAATGCTAAAACTATACCGAGGAGCTCGAGAATTTTCTGTCTAATTCAGCAGCCGAAATTCTTGACAACAGAAGGTAATGGGTTTTGTTTTATTGGGGTTTTATGGCATAAGGGCCACATTTGGCCATGCTGCGACAGACATAAGACATGCAATATCAAGTAATAGAAAAACACACACAGTGAAAGTTTTACAGACACAGAAGAGAAATACACTCAGGGAGGAATGCATCTGGCAGGAATCGAACCTGCTCCGCTTACAACTCGAAGGTGAAGGTAATAGGAAATTTGGAAGATAGAGAGAGCAAAAATAGAAAATGTGAGTCAATGCGTTGAACCACCAACCTTCTAATGTAATAAAAGGAGCTTGTGGACTGAGTAGCTGACGTAAGATCTCAGAAGTGTATGTCTCGTGGGCTTGGGAACAACGCACTAGAACCAACTGGCCATCGAAGACAAAACTATTGGGTTTCATATATATATATATATATGACACCGGCAATGTATGAAACTTTTAATGTTTCACACATTTCCTAGGCATTCTATAGAATGCCAAATGACAAACCGGCAATGTATGAAATACATCTCCGACACGTTTCGAATATCACGTGGCAAGGCACGTGACTTTTAATCCTCCGCTTAGGCTCAGAATTTGCCATTTGCATTTTGCGCTTTGTTCGGGAGTGTCAAAATACGCGATTTTACTTAAATTTGTTGAACAAAAAATTAGTTTTATACTGTGCTGTATGAAAATGGAAGAGCAAGATATAGTGTTGGAGAAGGAGTCACAGTCAATAGACATGCAACGACGATTCGAAGATGAACTGTCTAAGCTTCGAGTTAATGCTGCAAAAAATAGTTTGTTCTTAACCGAAACTACTTACCAGAAGTTAATAAATGATGTAAAAAAAGCCAAAATGACTACTAAGAAGGAACCACGGACTATTGGTTGCTGAATTGCTATGATGTGATGTTTGTGGAAAACTAAAGTAAACTCCTTTACCCTGTTAAAGAAGGCGTCAGTACTATACAGTATTACGTTACGGACACTGAGTTATTTCACGTACTTCATGAAACTCATTTGGCTATTGGACACGGAGGACGTGATAGAATATTGAAAGAACTTTCAACCAAATACAAAAACGTTACACGTCATGATATTGAACTGTACATCCACCTTTGTGAGCCCTGCCAGAAAAAATAAAAAGGCATTAAAAAGGCATTGTTGTGAAACCTATGATTTTTCTGAATTTAATTCCCGTTGTCAGGTAGATCTTATTAATAATAGCCTTATCATAACCTTTTTTCAATACTTTGCCTAAATAGCATTTGCCATTCTATAGAATGCCTAGGTATTATATACAATGCCTAGGGAAAGTATATAATAATTCTCATATTTCATACTTTGCCTAAAAACGCCGGGCATTCTATACAATTCGGGGTTTCAAACTTTGCCAGTAACATATATACAACCCTGTGGTTAACGTAGGCTGCATATTACCACCTCTCGGTTCTATTCGTCCTAGGTTTGCAGAGGAAGGCTTAAAATTCAAAATGCCCTTATAATACATTGAGTATTATTAAGATTGCGGTATTCAACTTTGATTGATTTACAAGTATTACTGTTAAAACAACTTTTTCTAGAAAATTGTTTTATTAATATTGCTTGAAAAAAATGTTTTCCAAAAGAAAATTGTATATAAGAATTTAAATTAAATTATAATATTTATGTTCCATAGAATTTTTATTTTTGCCCAAAATATCAATAATTTATAAATATTTGTATAATGATATTAAATTATTAAAAACATTTTTTTGCGTAACTACTTTATACGATAAGCGTAAGCGAAAAACCCATTGATAGCAAAAGTGAATACCCCGTCGTGTACTCTAGTGCGACGTTAATTAACTACCTACCTACTCCATTGCAAAAGTGTTATTTTGCTAAGTGGTATTTGGCCACGCCAAAAATTAATGTTTCATTTTCTAATTTCATAAGGAATTATTCATTTTATGCAAAGTATCGCTAAAGACATGGGTTCATTTCTTGGCGGTATGTGTATATTTCGACCAACTTTCTATAAAAGTCATTGATTCAGTACATAGTGATTTGTAGAATTCCTGTTTCATAAAAATAAATCTAGCGAAGGAAACAAAACTTTAAAAAGCTTACTACTTTAAAATGAATAAGGCTAAATTATAGTTATTTTAAAATTAGACGGTTAACGTAAAAATAAGACGTGTAAACATGCTTTGTAATTCAAAGATTTTTAAAATTTTGACGTAGGTATCCATTACAAGGCCAATTAAGATCCGTAAAACATACATTTGTCTTCAAGTTTGAAATTACGTTATTGGATTGCATTCAAAGCTGTACTCAATAGTCAGAAAATTATTATTCTATCAAATCTATCATTCTAAATAGGTACGTAGTTTCCATTTAGATACCGGAATTGCCAAAAAGAATCTATTTGAAACTGTATATCAGTTGTAGTAAAGCGAATTTTAAATATTTTAAATAAATGAATATACTGATCTTGGAATATATCACATAAAAATTCTAACTGGGACTAAAAAGTTGAAAGTATTTGTCTTAATGACAAAAGGTCGAGGTTGTTTACTTTACGAATTGAAGCTATTCTTATACAACTTTGCAATCTCAAATATTTGGTAAAAACATTGATTTGCTTTTTTAAAACACTGTAAAACTGACCTTGCTTTTTTTGAAAAATTCTAATCGGTTAACTTTGTTTCGTCTGTACCGAAAACATTTAATTTGAATACAAACTGTTATTTCAAATGCGTAATATAATTTTCAAGAAAAACTCTAATAGAGCTTGAAAAGAAATTCATCGTTATATCGTATCAATATGATTTGTCATCCTACCATAATGATAGTGTAATCTGGTAACATCGCATTCTTGATGAAATCGTGTTACAAATAAAAAATATTGATAGGAAAATTGGATACGAATAATACGCTGTGGGTTCGTCATTTTTACAGGAAATGAACTTCAAATGAAGAATGAAATGGAAATGAACTTCACACACACAAAAAAGGGATTTCACAATCATTCCAAAACAGCTTTTGTAATAGTCATCTCACTCTCACATTTTGTAGTTTTTTGTAGCACCTGCAGTGCGATGTATGTGAAATGGATTATATGGAACATTTGATTTCGGTTTGCATTTTTCTAAGATGGAGAAAAATGATTTGGGGATCACTTTCAATCAACGTTTGACCAAATAAATCCGAGTCACGTTGGGTAATTCTGCTAGTTTATTATAAACAAGCATCTTTTTAAATGTATACATGTTCCACTCACGATTTCTTTTTTACAAGTCATTGAATTCGATTAATAGATGACTGAGCTCATGTTCCTGAAAGGTCTTTTAAGTGGTGGTAATTGAAATTTGTATTTCTATGAATTTGAGAAAACAGCTAATAATTTAGAACAATTGTTATCTCCATTTCTTTTTAAGGAAATATCAAATATAATAGATATACAAAAGATTAGGATGTGTTTGTGTTGTCAATCTGCGAAGATTATTTCGTTGGAACTTGTTTTCTTCTTCAGTATTTTAATATATTCATTTTAAAAATAAAATAAAAATAAAAAAGGCGATCAAAAGTATATTATAAGTATTAATTTTAATGTATGACAAAAAAAGTATTAATTGTAATAAGTATTAGTTTAACCGAAGGATAAGCTTCCTAAAATTTGGATTCAGTCAAATGGGCGCACTTAAGATAAATAGTTAATTAACGTCGCACTGGAGCAACACTACGGGCTATTGGCGACGGTCCGGGATCAATCCGAATGGAAAGATCAAAGGACAATGCCTCGTAATTTTGAACCACGGTCAGATAACGTGAACAACACCTGAGCTGGCATCCCACTCTCAAAACTTCCACACCACGCCAACGTGAAGACATTTATGGCCACGACAGATTTAACTTGCACCAGTCCCCGTGTACACGACGGTTTTGGCTACACTTAAGGACCACATGTGACCAAAAGACCACAGGTTCTCCACCCCTGTCCTAAACCGTCGTATCACTGCGTTTTTCTCCCTCCTCATGTCCGGTTACATTCTCTGAGCGGACTT
Source organism: Meta bourneti (assembly GCA_933210815.1). NCBI lineage: Eukaryota > Metazoa > Arthropoda > Arachnida > Araneae > Tetragnathidae > Meta > Meta bourneti. Next base: position 68,230,173 of record OW119928.1, read on the forward strand.
CTTAGTTGGAGACGCGACCCCTCTGTCCTGGCACTAATGGAGACACTACGTATTAAAAGGGGAGAGCTAAAAAAAATTTCACATGGTGACGAGGACAAGACCTCTTCGATTTGTGCTAAAAAGATGCTTAGTGAGATAACTTGGCGATTTGTGACAGAAGGACATCGCAAATATGCAGGTTAACAAATTTTGATGGTTAATTTTAACTACCTGGCAAATCTGCCTGCTGGCTCAAAAAAACATTTTAATATGATTTAAGGTATCTGGTTCATGATACCTGTCTGGGGGGGTTCGGTCTGTGTATTAAATACACTTTTCCGTTATACTGGGTAGTGTATTGACTGGAAGGACTTTTAATAACCGACTTGCATTACGTGGAAGAGAAAAGCAGTAAAACTTTCCATTGTCTGGTTCTCTGAGCAGACAGGCCGAAAGGGAGCACTAAGCGGACAGGGGTTGCTACCCAAGGCAAATAAAGGAGAATATTCCCCTTAAGTAGCCTTGGTTGCTAGCCCTATTCCGAGCGTGTTCGGAACACGTTAACAGTCATTAAGACAATATGACGCAACTGTTGTCAGTTCGCAGAAAAGACCTAGAGCTATTCTGCATCAACAGTTTAACACCTTCCCGCAAAGGCCTAAACGCCGATGTGGGGTGTTTCGTTTGGACCCTGAAATCTATAACTTCAATATATTCTCTCCCAATTAATTTCCCCTACTGCTTTGACTCTTCTGTAAACCAATAATTAGGGATGTATATGGACACGATGGGACCACTAATTGTATCACTCTTAAAGTTAAATTTTAGCATTTAAATCGTAATTTCTCTCGTTAAGTTTAATTGCCTTTCCTTTATTTATGCAATGCTAACAATCCCTTGCACAACCGTGTAGCCGTCTAGGGATTCTTCCCGAGACAAGTTTTCGACCAAAATCTAAGCACTCTCAGTAGATGGGAGGTGACCTGTCTTTTTTTGAGGCTGGGCGGGACTTATGGTTCTTATTAGCATTAAAAAAAAGTTTCTTCTGCACCCTAGATCGACATTTTTATTAAATTCACCCACCCTTATGTTACTAGCATTTATTTATTTTTCTTATTCTGATATGGAGATTAGCTGCTATGCAGCGGGAGCTCCGAAAGTGATAAGTCCTGTCCTGTCCTGGAACACGTTATCTCAAACTTTCTGAGGGAATGAGGTCTCAGGAAAGAAAGGGAATCAGGGGGTGAAGTGAGAAAGGGATCGTAGTTATAGTGAAATTGTGTTTTGTGTAGTCCCACTTCGTATATCTTGCAAAGCAGTTAGCACACTGGGAACTATCCTAATTTCATTCAAAACTGAGAAAAATTTCCAATTGCATATTATCTGTACGAAAATCAATAAATATATTAAAAATATTTTTTAATTTTGTGCAAAATTTCTATTTGGTGAAACCCTTTTGCATTTCTTGAGCAAGGTTCAAGAAAAAGGAGCAAAGGAAAATGGATCAGGTGGAGTAAAATGAGTGTGAAATTCATTGTTTTTAGATAATTAACAAAGTTAGAAAAACGCAATATTTAAGCTGTCCCTCATCCTTTCGTTCTCGCCTTCCTAGAACTGAGAACTTCACTATTAGCTCCACCACAAGTCTCCTGACCCACGAACCCTTAATTCCAGTAGAGTTGCCAGCCTATGTCTGTTCATACGTCCGCACAGGACACTACGCCCACAAGTCCAAGGGTCCGTTATTGGCCGGGTCCTGTAGACCCATGGTGCTCCCTTGTGAGGAAAAGGGATACGCATCTCACAATGAATAGTTATTTACTCATCGGCAGTTGTAGTAATCGGCAGCACTAATTTGAATCACTTTTAAAACTACACAGTTATGGTTTGGGTAAAATCCTAGTATACGTTACACGCTTGGCGCGATTTTGAAAAATGCCGCCAAAACCAAAATGACGTTTTTACGATTGTCGCCAAGAATTGGCGTAGGCAAAATCATAGAAAATCGTAACCTGAAAATGGCAAATACATAAACATACCATGAAAAAAGCATATAAATATTGAGCTTGAGAATTTACAAATCTCAAGCTCAACCGCAAAATCACACCATGAATTCCAAAATGCAAATGCAAAATGGCTAAAAAGCAATAACCCACCGAATCTCGCCAAATCTACAACTACAGATTGCAAACTTTATCGCCCTCCCAAATATCGCCAATGTCGCCAAATCCACCGTGTAACGTATAATAGGATTAAGCCATGGTTTGTTTATAATCTAATGGAACATTTGTTTAATTATGTCTACAGAAGTGATAAGTCATTGGAGTGTTCTGATGATTCATCAAATCGAATATGTATAACAGAATATTTTATATTTGTAGAGATAAGCAAATTGTAAAAAACGAACTTCAAAGAGTGAAATTTACTAATCAAAACAAGAATGTTCTAAGCATTTTTTAAACAATATTTCATTAATTTATTAATATTTTTACATTTAAATATAAAATATTTTTCTGATTATCCTTAAAATTAGATTTGTTTTGTTTCTTTTCCCTTTATTACTAGAGGTAGCCATAATGGTTTGCACCTCTCTTTGTCCAATTAAAAATCCAGAATGAAACCCCTGATTATAAAAAATAAATAAATGAATTGCACAGAAGCTGAAGATTCTTGAACAATCTTCAGAAGTCAGCTGAGCGGGAGCGAGAGCGATTATAACCCTTTGACCCCTAAAAAAATCGTTCTATGCAGGATGATGGTTGTAAGAAACATTTATTTAATTTTTAAAATATAAATTTGAGGTTTATTGAAAATTTCTTGTTTTTTCTGTGATTTGTGTGCACAGTATAAATGATCTTCAAATACCTACAACTTTTTCAAAGTTATTTGATAATCGTATTTCCCAAGAACTTGAGCATTGAAGTCTGTATTATTTATTTTTTGGTTTACTTGTGAATTGTTTCCTAATAATATTTATCACCGTTTTTCCCTCTAATTCAAAATTTCCAATAACTAATTATTGTTGTTGTGTCAGCATAAAATGTAGCCAATTGCTGCAATCTTCTCTGTCTATAAGGAATAAAAGAAATTGAGAAACTTTAAATTTTTTTCAGATGATTGAAAGCTTTTTCACATCTTACCTTTCTGCTGATTTAGGATGACTACACTTTTAAGAGAAATTCTTATCATATATAATGAGAAAACATCACGTAAGTAGAGCTTTACCTACTCTCTCTTCAGGACAATAGCAAACCACTTTCTTAAGACTTGTGTGAATTCGTATTTTCTTCGTCAGCCCTAACTTGTCTTGGTAAGTTAAATTCTTATTTATAAATATCAGAATTACCTGACCTAACTCGAATTTTATTGGTTAACTATAGATTGAAAAAGTGAACAGAATAATCAATTTTCTCTTTCGTAGAAAAATACCAACATAATTTAGGTGTCAAGAAAATAATTTGTTAACACCTTTTTGACAATTCTATAATTCCATGAAGAAAAAGTAATCGATTACCATTTTCAAAAATTAAGGTAGGTCGATTTGACAGTTTCACTGTTTTCAGCAAAATTTTAAAAGGTGTAAGTTGTTAAAACATAGCTTCAACTTGTAAAGTAGGCAACATTGATCTTCTGTCACTACAACAAGGAATTTTTAATATTTCAGAAGTCTTAGTACGGATATTTCTAACATTGACTATCATAATTATCGACAAAGTTCCACTTAGAATTTGCTTTATTTGAACTTGCATGGCAGTTTCAAATCGAATCCTTTGTGTGGTTGTGATGAATAGGAGTTATAATTTATTAAAAAAGTAAATATTAATTTAATTTACAACCACAGAAATCAGAACAAAATAAAATTAAAGTAAAGTTGGTGGGAAAACAAAGTTCTAAAGATATTAATTCATGATTGCTGTTGCCGCACGTGCGCCAACCAGAGAGGCGAAAATGTTCACGCATGCGCAATACCCGAGCCGACTGAGCCCATCGCCAGTTGACTTCTAGACGCTGCAAAGTTAGCAGCAATAACTAGAAGTGGGTAATTAATGTTTATCTCGACACCCACAATTGCTTCAACTCAATAATGTTTAGCTGTCTTTATATGTTGTACAAAATGTGTGTGACGTCCTGTTAAATAAAAAGCAGAAAAGGCAGCTGTGGTCCGTCGAAGTTTATTTATGCGTTTTTAAAAAGGTGAACGCATCACTTGGTCCCGTCAGAGCGGGAGACAGAACTCAGCAAAATGGATACCATAGAAAAACTCGTAAAAGCGAAAACTTCCTTAAAAGGAAGTATTACCAGAATTGAAAACTTTGTTGATAAAGTGTCAACAGACAGAAGTAAAACGGAACTTGATGTGAAATTGAAGAAAATAGATCAACTGCAGCAAAAAGTTGATGAACTGAAACAATACTCCTTCTGCATAGAAAAGGCCCCAGCACCTGAATTAATAGAATTTCAGGATGATATAATAACGTCGAACGATCAACTTAGTCAGTCACAGAAATTATATTATTTAAATTCTTGTCTTGTAGAAGAAGTTAAAGAATTTGCATCTACTTTCGATTCATTTTCTTCCTTATACGAAGCTCTTGAATCGCGATATGACAATCAACGGTTAATTGTTGATGTTCATATTCAATCTATTTTGAACTTTAAGAAAATAGAACGTGAGAATGCACAAGAAATTCGTGCAATGATCGATTGTATCCAAAAGAATTTACGCGCTTTAAAGATGCTAAAATATGAACAAAATGATTTATTTAACATTTTTCTGTTAAATATTATGCTTAAAAAATTGGATAAAGAATCCAGAAAGAACTTTGAATTGTTACAAAAATCTAAAGAGGTCCCTTCCTTTGATCAATTCATGACCTTTTTAGAACAACGTGAAGCAGTCTTGTTAGCTGTAGACAGGAATTTTATTCCCGAAGGAAAAACGATGATGAGAAAATCCTTTAATTTCGTTTCCAAATCCAAAACTCTATTGGTTAATCAAAACAATGAAAATAAAAGCTGTATAATTTGTTCTGAAAAGAATCCTCATCCTGTTTTCAGATGTGCAAAATTTCTACAATATTCCCTCGGAAAAAGATTCGAACTGGTTAAGTTTCATAAACTTTGTGAACTGTGCTTACGAAAAAATCACAGAAAAAATGAGTGCCGTTCGAATTATTTATGTAGCTGCGGTGGAAAGCATTCTAAATCAATTTGTAGACATGCTGACGCTAGTGTGAAAGAGGCGCCGGTCGAAAGTAAACACGTGTCCGCAGCGGATTCAGAAATCAAAATTCAAAACGAAAGCTCATCTGCCGCAATAAATTCTTCCACTTTCCAAAACACTGTTTTAACAAGCATATCTAATCAAAATAAAAAGAGTGTGTTATTATCTACGGGTATAATTTGGTTGCAAAATAAAGATGGAACATTAATAAAATGTAGATGTATTTTTGATAGCGCGTCAAATGTTAATATATTGTCCAGAAAAACGAGTGATTTCCTTGGTATTAGATTAGAAAAGGTACAAACTTCGGTTTCTGGATTAAATTCAACAAAACAAAATTTGAAAGGGAAATTGACGACTTTCATCTCGAATGAAAACGGAAGTTTTGTGGAACCTATTGAGTTCTTAGTTACTGACAAGATTACTGGGTTGACGCCTAGTGTTAATTTAGATATTTCAAAAATAAAAATTCCTGAATTTTTGAAATTAGCTGATCCTTGTTTTTTCGAAGCCGAAGAGATTCATGCGTTATTAAATGCAGATATTTTTTGTCGAATAATGAAAGATAATCTTTACAAAGTGAGTGAAGAATTACTGCTTAAGGAAACTGAATTTGGTTGGGTCGCGGGTGGAAGACTCGACGAAATCGAAACTAATGATGTGGCATCGTGCTTTCTTCTTAAAGACGATAGTTCTATAGACGACACTTTGAAACAATTTTTTGAACTCGAATCTCTTGGCATAAAAGATGATCCTTGCTTTCGTGAAGACGATCAGGCCATGGAAATCTTTGAACAAACAGTCAGATACAAAAAAGGGCGATATACAGTGGGATTGCCATTTCGTAAAGATTGGAAACAATTATTAGATAATCTTCCGGTAGCAAAACAACGATTCCATAGTTTGTGGAGAAGGTTTCAAAAAAATTGGGAACTTTATTCACAGTACACAGAAATTATTCAGGATTATTTAAATCAAGGAATAGTTGAGAAAGTCGAAAATTCTGGAATAAATAAAGACAAACCAACATATTATTTGCTCCACCAAGCCGTAAAAAAGGAAGGTCGGGTTTCAACTACAACACGTATAGTATTTGACGCAGCATCGCACCAGACTAATGAGTTGTCCTTAAACGACTGCTTGTGGCAGGGTCCCAACTTATATCCAAATCTACTAGATGTGCTTATCAACTTTAGACTTAATCGAATTGCAATTTCATCTGATATACGTCAAGCTTTCCTTCAAATTTGCCTGAAAGACAACCATAAAGATGCTGTACGTTTTTTGTGGACTGACAGTAATCCTCGTATTGACAAAAGGCCAAACCTGCAAATATATCGTTTCAACAGGGTACCCTTTGGGGTCAACGCTAGCCTGTTCCTGTTAGCGGCTACTGTTAAACATCACATTGATAAGTATAAAGATGAGTTTTGAACAGCTGTACAACATCTAGATTCTTTCATGTACGTTGATGATTGGATCACAGGACAAGACACTCGTGAAGAGGCACTTTTTATTTCCAGCTGTGCCAAAAATATCATGAAAGAAGCAGGGATGGTGATGCGAAAATGGATCTCCAATGACGCTACGTCCAATGACATGAGTCAGTGGGCTGCAGAAGGTTTCGAGACATATCCAGTTGAAAATTCTGTCAGCTTGGGAACCAACAAGACGAAAGTATTGGGTTTGGCTTGGCAAACACAAGAAGATTGTCTGACCGTGGACACAAAAGGTCTATTAGAATTCATTTCAGACAATGAAAACACTAAAAGATTTCTTCTGCAAACCATTGGGAAAATCTATGACCCGTTGGGTTTGCTTACCCCCTTTACAATAAGAATGAAATGCCTCATTCAGGAACTCTGGTCCAGGAAATTCACATGGGATGAAATTTTACCTCCAGAGATTAAAGAAAAGTGGTTGAATTGGTGCAAGGATCTGCCGCTCTTAAATGAGCTCAGAGTCCCAAGATTGGTACTAGATTCTACCAAAGAAGAAAATGACATCATAGAAATCCATACCTTTTGTGACGCTTCCAAACTTGCATATGGAGCTTCAGTTTATGTGAAAGTTAAAAAACAAAGTAAGGTACTTGTAAACCTCGTCACCTCTAAAGTCAGAGTAGCACCATTAAAGAGTGTTACGTTACCTCGGCTCGAGCTTCTGGGTGCTTTGGTAGCAGCTCGCTTGAGTTCAAAGGTTCAAGAAATCATCAGTCAGAAAAGGCACTGCACTGTGTTTCATTGGACAGACTCCAAAATTGTTTTATTTTGGATCAAGGGGTCTTCAAAAAGGTGGAAACAATTCGTGGCGAATCGAGTCCAGGAAATCACAAGGTTGACAAATCCCGATACGTGGTATCACTGTGCCGGAAAGGACAATCCTTCAGACCTCTTGTCCAGGGGTCTTAAAGCTGAATCGCTTCTACATAATGAAAAATGGTGGAATGGACCTTTCTTCTTACAGTCTGATGAACTCGTGGAAACTGATGATGAGTGTCCAGTACCGAATGAAGAAGAGTACTTACCAGAACTAAAATCTAAAGTCTCTAATGAAAACACTTTATTGACTTTAAATTCTGAAAACACAATTTTTGATTATCTAGTTAACCGTAACAGCAAATTTTTAACTATAATTCGAATTTTGAGTTTTCTTTTTAGGTTTGTGAATAATTGTAGGAACCCTAGGAATAAGAGACAAGGTACCCTGGGATCGGATGAGATCTCTAAAGCTGAGGTGTTTTTAGTCAAACAACTTAAAAGTGAGGAATTGTCTGCAGAAATATCAGCCCTCAAGTCCAGTGGTAGTATTCCAAATAAAAGCAAGATTTTAAATTTATCACCAATTTTAGACAGTAAAGGTATCTTAAGGGTAGGAGGCAGACTAGAGAATTCTCAGCTGTCATATTCAAGTAAACACCCTATATTACTCCCCTCAAAAGGTAAGTTAACTGAAATTATCGTAAGATATTATCATGAAAAGTATTTTCATCTTGGACCTCAACATTTACTTTTTCAGGTTAGGCAAAAATATTGGCCCATTCATGGAAGAAATTTGTGCAAAAAAATCGTGCACAATTGTGTCATTTGCTTTAAAGCCAATCCCAATGAGTGCTCACAAAAAATGGGCAATTTGCCAATGCAGAGAATAACACCCGATAAAGTTTTTAATTCGACTGGAATTGATTTATGCGGGCCATTCTTAATCAAAAACAGATATCAGAGAAAAGGTCCCGAAATTAAAGTTTATGTTTGTATATTCATATGTCTAGTGACAAAAGCCATACACCTCGAAATAATCAGTGATTTAACTTCACAAGCTCTAATAAACACACTGAAAAGATTTATTTCGAGAAGAGGAAAATGCCATAGAATATTCTCGGATAATGGGACAAACATGGTAGGGGCTAATAGAGAACTTAGAGCCCTATTTAGATTTGTTCAAGAAAAAGAGGAATCTTTATTTGCCTTTTTCGCGGAAGAAAACATAGAATGGTCTTTTATTCCCCCAAGAAGTCCGAATTGGGGAGGCCTCTGGGAGGCAAACATAAAGGCATTTAGATATCACTTAAAACGCGTTGCTGGGAATTCAAAATTTACTTATGAAGAGTTGCTAACTCTCGTGACCCAGATAGAAGCCGTTTTGAATTCTCGCCCGCTTACCCCTCTCTCGGCCGATGTTGATGACTTGGAGGTGCTGACGCCGGCACATTTCCTGATAGGAAGGCCGATGACGGCCATAGTCGAACCGTCTCTAACTGATATTGAGACAAATCGCCTTAATGCTTGGCAGAGAATTACAAAATCGGTACAAACAATCTGGAAAAGATGGAGCCTTTCATATTTGAATAGTCTACAACAAAAAAAGAAATGGGTAGTTGATAAAGAAAATCTAAAAATAGGGAACATGGTTTTGATAAGGGAAGAAAATCTCCCACCATATAAATGGTTATTGGGACGAATAATAGCCATATATCCCGGACAGGATAGAAAAGTACGAGTTGTTGAGGTGAAAACCAGTAAGGGAGTTTATAAAAGGTCCATCTCCAGATTGAGTGTACTGCCTATTGAAAATTAAATGTATTGTTTTCAAATAATAATAATAATATTTGTTCTTTATGAAAATTCTAGTGCTTAAGTGTATACTGTTTATCTTACTATTGTGATTATTGTATTCATAGTGATTAGTTATTGTTTATTAGTTTACATTGATTATAACTGAAATTTAAGCATTCATTTATGTTTGGACTTATACAAAAAAAAATAGAATTGTCAAGTTCTTGCATGAGAACATGGAAAGGCCGGGCGGGATGTTGCCGCACGTGCGCCAACCAGAGAGGCGAAAATGTTCACGCATGCGCAATACCCGAGCCGACTGAGCCCATCGCCAGTTGACTTCTAGACGCTGCAATGTTAGCAGCAATAACTAGAAGTGGGTAATTAATGTTTATCTCGACACCCACAATTGCTTCAACTCAATAATGTTTAGCTGTCTTTATATGTTGTACAAAATGTGTGTGACGTCCTGTTAAATAAAAAGCAGAAAAGGCAGCTGTGGTCCGTCGAAGTTTATTTATGCGTTTTTAAAAAGGTGAACGCATCAATTGCCTTCTATCTCGTGATCTCGCATATCTTCCACAACCTACAACTAAAAATCGAACAAAATTTAAAAATGCAAAATTAAGTGCGAGCGAAAAATAATCAGAAAACAATAATTTCTGCACTTAGCCAATGAACGAGTTTCCTTTTCTTTGAGTACGCGCTACACTTTAAAGCGCATTTTTCAATTCAGAGATTTAGTTTGAATGGTAACTACCTGCCTGTTTAGAATGAGAATGATGATGTTACTTGTCTGTTGAGTGCAGTTTTCAATAAAACTAAGTAATTTTATTTGAAATATGGAAAAGAAATGAGTTTAATCGTTTTGTAAAGGAAACATACACTGAAGAACAATTGAATTAAGGATAGCTGGCATTATGCAAATTTGGAGCTGTGAGCAGACCTGGAAGAGGCTTGCAAATGACGTAAGCAGATGTTTGACAAGATAAGGAGTGCTGCTCACGGTATTAGTAATAGTCAAAAGCAGTATGGGTAAGAGTGCTGATCTAAGCGCATTTGATCGTGGGCAAATAGTCCGGGCTCGACGAATGGGTCACTCCATCTCGGAAGTAGTGCAGACAATCGGATTTTCACGCATCACTGTGTCAAGGGTGTACCGTGAGTACGTCGATTCCGGTAAAACCATCCCTGCCTGGGTCAACTGCCGCGGACAACAGCGTGTGGATGAACGAGGTCGTCGTCGGCTAGCCCGCATTGTAACAGCAGATAGACGGGCCACAGTGCAACAGATCACCCGTCAATTTAACGCTGGTACATAACAACGTGTAAGCTGCCACACCATCCAAAACCATCTCCTCTCTATGGGGTACAGAAACCATCGTCCCACGAGAGTTCCTCTGTTGACTGCACAACACAGGGCTCAACGATTAGCATGGGCACGGGAACATCGCCAATGGACCGTCGAGGTGTGTAAAAATGTTGCCTGGAGTGATGAGTCGAGATTTACTTTGGTGCATGCCGATGATGATTGACACAGAGTACGTGTACGGCGTAAACCACATGAAGCGATGGATCCTTCCTGCCAGCAGGGGACTCTTCAGGCTGGTGGAGGTGGCATTCTCGTCTGGGGACTGTTGACATAAACTGAAATGGGACCCCTGGTACGTGTGACATCGTCTCTCATAGGTGAACGTTACCGGGTTATCCTTGACGATCATCTGCTCCTGTACGTTTTTGACAGCCCACTACAGAGATTGTATTTCAGCAAGACAAGGCACAGTGTCATCGTTCCCAAATTGTATCCGAATGGTTGGATGCACATTCCACAGACCTGCGCGTGCTTTCCTGGCCATCAAGGTCACCTGACCTCAATCCAATTGAGCACATCTGGGATGCAATTGAGAGGGATGTCCGAGCCTCAGACCACCTTCCATCTAATTTTCGTGAATCGTGGGAGATTGTTCAGGAGTCGTGGATACGTATGGCTTCACATCGCTTCCAGTGTCTTGTCGAGTCCATGCCAAGACGAATCGCCGCAGTAATCAAGGCGAAAGGTGGTGCTACGCGCTAAAAACTAGACAGGTATCCCTAATTCAATGGCTCTTCAGTTATATGTCAAAAATTTAAAATACCTTAAATAAATTCGATTAGCTATCAGTCTTGGTTCAAAAGGTTTTTGCTGTATGTTGTACTTCTTTTTATTAAAAGAAATTCTACGTCCACGTGTGTTAAACCAAGGACTTTTAAGGAATGATAATGATAATTAATCAACGTCGCACTAGAGCAACACAACGGGCTATTGACGACGGTCTGGGATCAATCCCGAAGGGAAAGGTCCGAGGACAATACCACGTAATTTTGAACCACGGTCATGAATAGGTTTGCAACACCTGAGCTGGCACCCCACTCTCCAAATTTCCACACCACGCCAACGTGAGGACATGTGAGGCCACGACAGATTTAACGTGCACCAGCCCCCTTTGTACACGACGGTCTTTTGGCGGGATTTGAACTCGCAACCCTCCGGTTGCTAGTCTGCAACTCTTCCAACCCGGCCACCGACTTTTAAGGAAAGTTAATAGGAATGTTCATATGCCGTCCAGAAAATGAACACTCGTCTTTAGCAAGCTACAAAATAATTAATTTCTACCTTTCTCTAGTGCAAAATGTTTGCTAAAAATGTTGAATGAATAATTCTCTTTATATTATTCGTCCCAAATATTCATAAATTCATATTTTGAAAAGAAAAAAATGAAATATTAGAATTTAAATTCTGTAAAATGATTGACTTTTCAGCAGTACTGGTAAAAGAATTCAAGTAATCTCAATGCATTCCAGCTTCTCAAAAACTACTAAATGGTGGTTGATTCAAGTATAGTTACTCAAATGTTTTAGTATGAAACATGCCTAAATATTTAAGCAAAGGAAATTCAAATGATGCATTCACTAAACTAAAATGTTTAATAAATATGTTTATTATATATATATTGAATAAAATTTATGTTTGCAAGAACACAAAAGCACAAATAAAACGGGAAGACGGACAGACAGACTGACACAATAAAGATCAGACACTAAATGAATGCGAGTACTCACAGCCAAAAGCGCCATCTTTCTTGCATTTCATCTACTAGTCATCACATTAGTAAGATGTGTGAGAGGCAGTGCAACTTTGTCACCAAAAAGCACCGCATGATAGAATTAGGTTGCACTGCCATATATACTAATATATTGTAAGTTAATTTTGAAGTGGCGACTAAGCTCACCCAAATTCGTCTTTCCCATCACTGCAGCATAGAAAGTCTGAAGAAAATGCTTAGACAACGGAGAGTGAAGCGTGATAGCAGTAGAAGCAGCAATACACACGTTTAAAATTTGATAACATCAAAATTTGATTTAATGGGACTAAGATAATTGCACATAATTCCGGAATCAAAATCTGAACCGCCTCACACGCTTCTCACAAGCGAAAACAACCTCTTCGTACCTCTTCGTGTTTTATATTTTCATCATAATGTCGATGATGAGCTATAGAAAAGGATGGACAGAGCAAAAATCCTAACGTTAAAACTCAGAAAATTTGCGAAGGTGTGCACATGCGGATTAGTTCCGTTAGTGGCAGGGAAAAGTTTATGCAGGTTTGAAAAAAATCGCAAATCTGATGGCGAAGTTGTTTATGCTATATCATATGTATATGGTCGTTTCATTTTGTCGAGGCAACGGATCGTCCGAATTCGTAATGGAAGTGGTAGATTTAGGAAGAGTTCATTTGTCTAAATGCGTTATTCTTTCACAAGACTGGATATAACTCAAAGGTAAGCACAACCTATTTTAATTTTGAGATTTTATTTTTGATTTCGCAAATATGAAAACTGAATAAAATTGTGGAAAAATTAATCGCTACGCAGTTAATGTGAGAAATATTGATCAGTTTCTTTGATTTTCAATTGTTTTTAGTCATTAAGCCTTCCCGGCTTAATGACCAGAATTTTTTTTAAATTTCAATTTCCTTTTAGTATATTGCTTTTACGATGTTATCAATTTTTATCATGCCCTCAGTAATCCAAATACTCTTCTACCTTACAGTTTTGAAGGAATTTTTCTAGAGAATACAATTAGAGGAAACAAAACGTGTACATTTTGTCTTTAGGATCAATTTTATAGTTCTCAGCACAGTAGATATATCTCATAATTTGAATAAAGAGGTCTCGGCGTATTGCATTGTATATTAGAACATTTCAAAGATCTGGTGTATCTTTCCAAATTTTTTTTTATACCAGGATCAGTATTATACCCTCGAAGAATGAGGATTTCAATGAAAACTTCCATCTGCCCCAAAACGTGCTTGTTTTCCATACAATTTATTTCAACTTGGGCATGTAACTAGTGCCCAGACAAATTATACATAGGGTCCTCTTCGTTTTCTTCTGCTGAGTCCTCGTCTGATATTATTGCCCGATATCAGGAGGTTCAAAGTAGCTATCATCAATCTCTGAATCTGAATTCAGTTAATCAAATAATAGAAGAGCCTCCTTGAGCTAAAACTCCTGAAAAATGAAACTGTTATTCAGTATAATTTGATGTAAATCTAATTTCTCACAAAAACAGCTGATTGAGGATTGGGAATTGAGTCCAAATTAGCTACTAAGGCACTAAAATTTAAAAGCAAAACAATTTTTTTAACTAGCGATCATGCCATGTTACGCCTATAGTATGTTCTATATAATCAAATCATATATGTAGAAATTTGTTCATAGATGTTCGCATATTTGTTTATCACAAGTATTAAAATCAACAATAAAAATAAGACTAAAAGACGTTGTAAAAACCTTGCGGTACCAAATTGTACCACTACTATTCAAATGCAAAAAATATTTATCTAAAGACAGTTTATCTTACTGAATCAAGTATATGGATATTCTGGTCACATAAGATAAATATCGCACCATAGATTCATTTCTGTTGATATGAAAAAGAGTGGAAATGTCTACTTATTTTTCGCAACGTGTCAGATTGCATCGTCTAGACCAGGGGTAGTCAACCTTTTTATATCCACAGCCCACTTTTATTGGTAGTAAACTTTTCTTACCGCCCACCGGTTCCGCAGTAGCTTAACTTAGCGCAACTGCAAAGAACTTGTAATTTTTGAGTGGAGGTTTAGTAAAAATATGTAGTTAAATTTATCTTTTATTTATACTTTGTATATGTTTATAATACACAGAAAAATTAATTTGATGCTGCATATATTTCTGCATCCCCATCAATACAGCGCCTACTAGTGCGGAAGCTGCTTAAATTGAAGAAAAAGAAAATTAAATGTAAAAACTATAAAAGTATAAAGTCTATTAAATGACCTTTAATTAATTATTAATAAGACCCTTGACGCTGATGCTGCGAAACTAAATATTTGATTCCCGGTTCAATTTTCGTAAGGAACAAACGAAGGTCTCCTCTTTCGGAAATATTCAGACGGTTTCTCTTTTTGGTGATATGATTAACAGCACTAAAGCCTGATTTTACAAGATATGAGGCAGGGAAAGGGGTATCAATAAATTGAATATCATTTTCCACATATCTGGATATAACGCAGGCATTTTTTTATTTAGCCACAGGTTTTCATATTCACCACTATCGAAATTATATTTACTCTCTTCAACATATCTAGGTTCTAACAGTTCTTGGCAAGTTGTACCAGCCTCCTCAATATTTGCAGTAAAAGGATTTTTCACTCAGTCCTACACCTTCAAGTTCAAAATATCTTCAAATCGTTTTTCCTTATCCAATTTAAGTTCGCTAAGGTGGCTACTGAATCTTTCAATCTCTGGAGTTATATAATCTTTAATAGATGATAATTCGGGAAACTGATGAAATTCTCTCTTCAATAGATTATAAGATCAAGTTTGTCGATAAATAATGACACAATATTTTGGCAATTGATAAGAGTTTTATTAGCTCTTTGAAGATGCAAATTGATTTCATTAAATCTCTTAAAAATATTTGCCAAATAAAAGGCATCATTCTTTACTGTTTTTAATTGTTGACAGAGATTGGTCTCATTAATACTTTAAAAAAATGTATGACACTATCATATAATGCTACAAAACGAGACAAACATGTACTCTGACAGCCACCGAACTTCTGTGTATAAAAGTAACCTAATAAATTCCTCATTATTATCCTGGCACAGCTGTCGAAACATTCTATCATGTTTGGCATTGGATTTGATCTTATTTACAGCTCTAATTATTATAGTTAATGATGAATGGAGAGACTTGTACTTAAATGTTTTCCTACAAGATGCTGTCTGTGCACCACACAATGAATACTAGCGACCTACCATTGATGGTGCTCCATCAGTAGCACATGCAACAATATTGTTGAAAAGTATATTACTTTTGCAAAGTATGATTTCATAGCATTAAATATTGATAATCCTCTTGTATCTGTAATGAGATTTATTGCGAATAGCATTTCTTCTCGTAATGTATTGTTTAATCAAAATAACATACATATGTCATCAATAAATCATTATTATCTGCAATGGTAGACTCGTCCAATTGTATAGAAAATGAAGTGTTTTGGAGAATACTTATAAGTTTATTTTCAATATTAACTGGGCCATTTCTTCCATTCGTCGCTTTACTGTGATATCGCTTACGGGCAACGTTTTTAAAGCTTCAGGTATATCCTGATACATTACTGTTGAGATAAATTCTTTTATAGAGGGTATTATTAAAGTTTCTCCAATATTATAGCTTTTACCACTTTTTGCAATTAATTATGAAATACGATAAACGGCAGTTAATCCATCTTCGTTCGTTGCATGTTGTTTCTTAAATGATGCAAGGATTGTTGGACGATTTTGAAATTTGTTATACATTTCCTGAAAATATTCAATGGACTTGCCTTTATCTTTTGAATGCTTTGTAGGAAGATGTTCTCGCAATCGACTTGGCTTCATTGCTTCATTGGATAATGTTTTATGACACAGTAAACACACTGGGAGTTGTTTATTTACAACAGATTCGATGAAACCCATCTTCAGATACTCCGGTAAATAGCCGCGAGCATATTTCTTTTTTTGAGACAAGGGCTCACAATATTTCACACAATTTATAAAACTTGTTTGAAGCCGTTGGTACGTGCTTACTTTCACAAATCTAACTACGTACCGGCCCCACCATGAAACGAACTGAACTTGAGTGATGGCCGCTGGTGCACCCCCCCCCCTCTTCATGCGCACAATACTGCAGTACAACCTGCTGTGTCATTGAGTCAGATGCGCGATGATAACGGAAAGTAACTTCAGCATCGGACAAAATCCCTACCGCCCACTATGAAACCTCGAATCGCCCACTAGTGGGCGGTAGGGACCAGGTTGAATACCACTGGTCTAGACTATCCGTGTACTTCTTCAAATCCTAACACTGATGCCTTGTATGACTCAGAAAACATCTGGTGGTCTTCTTTCACTCTCTTATGAAACGCCATCTGCTATCAAACATTAAAAGAATAAGTGTTCATGGGAGGAAATCGTAAATTTCTGAACTCATTTCCACTGGTACCAAACGGAACTGCACTGCTTTCTTGGTTAAACTAATAAAAACTAAATTTATGGATATATTAAGATAGCGAACAGTAAAATATGTGTCAGAAAGGAATTAAAAAACGCTATCGCTATCGCTATGTTCGCGCTATCGCTATCGCTATGTTATAAAAATCAAGTTAACAGCAAAATACAAAAGGCTACGCAAAAGGACAATATAAAATGGAGCAAACTTATAAACCTATGTAATGCGATTGGGGAACAGAGTAGTAGGATGAATTCTTCTTTATCCTACTACTTCCCCATTCTTCACCAATTTCTCTCGTTTTTTCTTCCTTTCCTCCCTCTCTTTCCTAGTTTGCATTATTGTTTCAAACATAGCTTTAACAAATTCATCATAAAACTGCGATTTTAAAAACAAATCCTTGATTTCAACTATTCGGAGTTTTGGTTCCATCTCTACCTAATTCCTCAGCGAGAACTCTCAAGCCCTCTTTCCAGCATTGTGCCAAAAAATGCCATCTTACTAGTAGTGTGCATGTTTGTTGGTGTTGGTAACAATCACAGATATAGACGAATGAAAATGTAAACAAATATTTACCCTATCGACATATATGAATTGTACAAGTACGCACAGCAGGTATATGATAATGTGAAAAAACCACTTATCTATAATTGTGAAGATGAGTCAAGTTAAAATCTAACTGCCATTGTAAAATAAACAACATCCTCTATAAATATTATAAATATTCACTCAATTCAGAATACAATGGAATTCATGATACAATGAGATTAACAATATACTGATTCCAAAAAATGCTAATTGTTTAAATTTCGCTAACAATTCCAAGACTCGAAATAATTAAAAAAATAAACAAAAATATTACTCAAAAAGTAAGTACTCAAATATCAAACAAAATGAGACTACGAAGTAGCTTAGCATTAAATATAATTTCAAAATTATTTATATGATCTTCATGCAAAAGCTCACCTCCCTCATCAAGCGCAATATTCAAATACACAAAATAGTAACGCTTCGAATCACTAGTTTTGTTTATATCGTGTACCTACAATTAATCACTTTTCTGGTTTTCGTGTAATCAATTTTTCAAATTTTGTATTTTTATTTGTAATTGTGGTCATTAGTATTTTTGAATCAAAATCAAAAACTATTTTGAAAATGAAACAGTAGATAAGAGGAGAAATTTTAAAAATGGATTTCTCTTGGTTGCTAATCACTAATTTAAAGCACCTATTATTCATTTATCGTTTTGTTAGTTTTTGGTTGGCTGATTTTCCCATCTTTTGCTAAGCAAATGCTACCATTAGTAATTGTAAAGCACATAAAAAGATATTTAAAAAATGAAGCAATAATTATAGGGGAGAAAAATTAAAATTGGATTTCTCTTGTTACTAATAATTTATTTATGTGATGTAGAAAGACGAGACACACCATTAATACAATAAACATTACGAAGGGCTCCTGTAGACATGGAGCTATTAGGCTACTACTATGCAGGAGGTTCATGGAAATGATACAATTACTTACAATACTGGTTTGACACTAACCGTAATGACACCACTGCTTTAGTATACTCCTAATGGAATCGGAACCTGTGTTTTTCCACAAGAAAAGACACTGACATCTACCATTTGTTCTAGTGACGATGCATCTGAAAGAGATTTATGATGCGGTATTTGGTAAGGAATTATGCTAAGCCATGCTTAGAAATGTATGTATATAACTTTATATTATCCAATCTCTAGTAATTAACAAAGAGAGGAGACTTCGTGCAGAAGTCACGGCTTTACTATTAAAGTCACGCTATAGTAGTCTGAAGACCACGTTCATGAAATGTTTTAGAACATTATTTGTCCATGATTTGTATTTAAATGTTAATGGAATAGAAGTAATGAGGAGCTGAAAATTAAGTGAAGTAGAATTTAACTGAGAAGGAAATATCTTTAAGATTTCTTACGTACCAAATGAATAAATATTCATTTTTGGTAAAAAAAAAGATGCCTTTTGTTCTGATCATAAAAAGAAGCATAACAATATCAGAATGATTTAAACCTGTTTGTAACGTCACAAAATAATCCAAAACATTTTTCAGTTTATTTAAGCTTTATTTTAAAAATAAATTCCCACTCACTCATAATTGCGTGTCCTATCGATCGCAAGATGATAAGGGAAAGATTGCATCACCTCCCTTGTTCTAAATCCTTTCAAGATGATGCAGAAAGCATAAAAAGATTTTCAAAACAGCTCTCAAATTATCTAAAATAACGCCTGAAGTCATTAGCTATCAGGGAATAATAAACACACTTTTTTACTTCGATCTTTGATTTTTATTCATTCTACAACATAAAATAATCGATTAGCTCTTTGCGAATATTCGCCTTTCTCCATATTTCCGATATCCCTTAAGAGGCCGCATTAAGAAATGCATAGTAATGGCCCCCTACATTTGAAAAAGCAGTGCAAGTGTATTTGAACTTTGTGGGAAACAATTTTCCTTAAAGAAGCAAGCCATCATTAAATATATAAAAATAAAAATGGAGTATTTGTTTGTACATTAAATATTTTCCTCCCACTTCAAGTCATATATCCGTTTCGGGTCAATCTAACGCAAAATCAGTGGTTTCTGCGTTTAGCGTCTATCTTTTTGTGTGTGCCTATATAATGTCGAAACGGCTAGATATATTTTAATAAATTTTGCATACTTTGCGTGTTTACAGAAACTCAATGACTGAACTTCACATCGTTCGTCAGTCTGTTTTCGTGTTTGCGCAAGTATTAAATACAATTAATTAGTTTTATTTTCAAAAACTGATACGTATGCTATAAATAAGCCCCTGATTCTTAGATTTTACCTATTGTTCTATGCACTCTGTGCTGCGGCATTCCGGGATGAAGAGTATAGGATTAACAACAGTAGGGTTGCGATTTCAAAACTAGACCCAACCTTAGACCGTCGTGTACATGGGGACTAATGCACGTCAATTCTGTCATTGCCTCAACCGTCCTCACCTTGGCTTGATGTGGAAATTTGGAGAGTGAAGTGGTCAAGCCCTGATGATTCTCAATGAATATCTCATCATGCCAATAATTTTGATCCTCGAGCCCTTGTTACTAGCCATGTAACTTTTAGGTGGCCAGCAGGTGTCGTCATATAACATGATGCTGTAAGGGGGGGCAGACTGTGATGTAATGCAAAGGTGTACCGATTTCACCACAGAAACAATTTTTCCGAATTAATTTTTTAAATCTCGTTAGATAAGATGGAAATGGGTCATGTCTTGTGAAGAGTATCTCTTCCCTGGTCCAACTTGCTGATTTCAATGACACTCTTGTCAACACATCATGAACCGTCCTGCCTGTTTCTCTTTGATTACATTCATTATGCCACGCACCAAGTAGCCAGTGTGACGCTCCAAAATTGACGTCTTCTCAAATTATTATTTGATGTGGATTCATTTGGAAAGATCAGCATTCGATTTACAGCCACAACATTTATTACCACAAAACAAGGACAGACATTAAGACATTTACAGTTAACTTGTTACATCATCTGTTGGAATCGGTCTCAAACCTCCAATTATAGTGCCGTGTGGGGCACATAAATTTGAAGAATGTAAATCTTTGAATGTATAAAAGTGAAGAAAGATAGGGGATCATGATCTGATCAGACTTCTTGTATGTTTTTAAACCATAAGACTTGGTCACGTAATAAAATTTATTTTTAATATATAAAACTCTGTCTTCAATCGATAAAACCCAACAATTGGTTATGGGCCTCAGACCTTAAGCTGAACCTGAATTCTGCCACTACCGGTATCCAGTATGATGGGTATTCAAGAAATGTCCATGTTTTCCTTCCCGAAGTTATCGGATTTCAACTATGCCACGTGGAAGACGGACATGAAGATATTGCTAATGGACCGGAACTGCTGGGAATTTATCACTAAAACGGAACCTCTATTATTGGAAGATGCTCCAGAACAAGAAAAAAGAGACTATCGTTATAGGAAGCAGAGGACATACACAACTATCTACCAGGGCATAGACAGAAAATATCAAGTCTTAATTTCATCTACTGAGGACGGTAAGGAAGCCTGGGATATATTAAAGACCAACTTTGAACCAGCATCTAGAGCACGATTGGCAGGCCTTGTGGACGAGTTCTTTTCAATCCGCTACCAGTCGGAGGACGAATCCATTGGACTCTTCTGCAAACGAGTGCATGAGAAGCTGTTACAGATAAAAGAAGGTGGATTCGAAATCCCAGACCTTTTAGTTTGCTTTCAACTAATAAGACATTTGCCTCACGAATACGATAATCTGGTACAATTGCTATACAGGATGGATGACAACGAGTTCACGCTAGACAATTTGTCTAAACATTTAATAACAGAATCCAGCCGAATCGAGCTGAAGCGGAAAGACGAAGGCACAAAATTAAGTATCGTGGCCGATGCTTATGCTACAAGAAACAAGTCATCTAGATACAAGGAGACACGGGCGTCTACTCCTGATCACAGCAGATGCGTACTGGACCCTGAATTAATTCCTTCAAGCCCAAGAAAGTCGACAGTTTGTCGTATGGGGCCGCGACCATTCTGTAACTACTGCAAAAAGTCGGGACATTACGAATCGAAGTGCTTCAAGAAATGCAATCGGCAGAAACCTGGTGGTGAATTATTTTATATGGAGGACAATCCAAAAACTGATCTTCAACGTGCCTATGCAGTTTCAAATTTTCCAAATGAAAGACCGAGGGAATTTCTCATTGATTCTGCTGCAACTGCTCACTTCTGTAAAGAACGTGATATGTTTACGACATTCAGAAAACTACCACCACAGAAGATCCTAGTCGGAGACAAGGACAGCACCTCGGAAGTATTAGGTATGGGTGATATTCAATTTACAGTTTTAGATAGAAACCGAAATTTTGATTTAACTTTGAAAGATGTTTTATACTCACCTAATATGAGAAGAAATTTAATTAGTGGTGCTCGTATTGACCTTGTGGGAAACCAAATTAAATGGGGAAATAACAAAATGATTATTTATAATAGTTATAATAAATATTTGTTTACTGTTCCCATAATTGGAAAATTGTATATCTTGAAAGGTTATCCCAAGATTAAAAATTATGTATATGTAACTGGTTTAGATCTAGAAAAAGCCCACCGTAGGTTTTGTCATGTTAACATGCCCTTAATTGAAAATATGAGTAAAATTAATTGTGTAAAAGGAATTGAAAAACTTAATTGTAAAAATATAGATAAAAATTGTAAGATTTGTGCTATTGCTAAATCCACTAGAATATCCTTAAAAAGAAATTATATGTACGAAAGGAAAACTAAAAATGTTTTGGAAAGGATCCATATGGATTTGTGGGGTCCTGCTCCAGTTAACTCTCTAGGTGGAAACAAATACTTTTTATCTATTATTGATGATTTTTCACGTAAAGTAACTGTTTATATTATTCGAAATAAGAATGAAGTTTTTGATTACTTTAAAAAATACTTGGTTAAAGCTGAAAGACAGCTAAATGTTAAGTTAAAATGTGTCCGAACTGACAATGGTTTAGAATTTTGTCACAAAGAATTTAAAAAGTTTTTAAATGATCTAGGAATAAAAATCGAAAGAACTTCAACTTATACCCCTGAACAAAATGGCGTTGCAGAAAGGTTCAATAGAACAGCCATGGATTGTGTCAGAGCTATGCTTCAAGACAGTGGTTTACAACCACAATTTTGGTCAGAAGCGGTTTTAGCATTTATTCACACTAAAAATAGATGCGAACACAAATTAACTGAGGGTATATCTCCTAACGAAATATGGACTGGTTTCAAACCATCAGTAAAACATTTTAGAATTTTTGGCTCTTTGGCATATGTTCATATTCCTAAAATACAGAGAAATAAATTACAACCCAGAGCAAAACTTGGTATTTTGACAGGATATGGTTTGAAAACTAAAGGTTATAGAATATATGTACCAAACGAGAAGAGAATAGTTGAAACTGTCCATGTTCATATCGACGAAAGTAAGAAAGCTGTTGATGTACTATTTGGTAAAAACTTTGAGTACGTTTCTTTCGATCTTAATTCTAATATTCCTATTTATCAATCAAATGAAAATATAAAAGTAAAATCGGAAAGTGAAACTCGAGTTTTACATTCTAAAGATTTAGTTAAAACTGAGAACTTAAAATGTCTTAACATTTCAAATTGGCGAAGAATCGAAAAACCTAGAAATAAAAGCAATAGGATAGATGTATACTATTATTCTCCTGAAAATTTGAGAATGAGATCTTTAAATGATATAAAAAAGTACTGTACTAAAAATAAGATTAGGTTTGATCCTGTAAATTTCAATTTTAAGCCAGAGACTGAACATCCTAATGTGGATATTTCTAATGTGCCATCTACTTCTAGTGATGAATCTAACTTTTTAGACCAACAGATGTACGACATGTATGATCAGTGTTACAATGTCGAAATCCCCAAAAGTTATGAAGAAACGCAAGCAAGTAAGGATAAAATTAAATGGAATACTGCCATGAATGAAGAAATTCAGATAATGAAGGATAGGCAAGTATGGAAATTAGTGGACACACCCCCAAATACAACCATAATTGGAAGTAAGTGGGTGTACAGCATAAAAATGGACGAAAACAATATACCTAAAAGGTATAAAGCTCGTCTTGTTGCTCAAGGTTTTAAGCAAAAACCCGGCATTGATTTTAAAGATATTTTTTCACCAGTTGTGAATTTTTCTATTGTTAGATTATTGTTTGTACTATTGATTTCTATGTTGGGTTGGTATCACTGTCAAGTTGACGTGAAAAGTGCATATTTATATGGACACCTTAAGGATACTATATACATGAAACAGCCAAAAGGATTTGTGCTGAAAGGATCCGAAAACAAAGTATGTCTATTGGAAAAGGCTATATATGGTCTGCATCAAAGTGGCAGAGAATGGAATTTGGAATTAGACGGTATTTTAACTAAATTAGGATTTTCTCAGTTAAATTGGTGTAATTGTGTCTACAAATTTAAAGATGTAATTTTAATTGTTTATGTAGATGATATGGTTTTGTTTTCAAAAAGGGAACATTTGATAAATGAAGTAATCGAATTATTGGACAAAAAATTGGATCTTACAGTCCTAGGTAAAACTAAATATTTGTTAGGCGTAAACTTTCAAGAAATTGAAAATTCGATTTATTTACATCAAATTACCTACATTGAAAAATTAATGTCAAAATTCAAAGATCTTCCTAAAAGTTTTGTGAATTTACCTTTTAAAATTGGTTGTAACTTACCTGATAAGGTTAAAGAGGAAGAAATAATTGAAAATGATTTAATGAGGAAATTTCCCTATCGTTCCTTGATAGGATGTTTATCGTTTTTGTCAGATAGATCCAGACCAGATATTGCATTTGCTGTTAATATAATGTCTCAGTTTTGTAATGGTTATACTTACAAACACTGGTCTTACGTTGTTGATATTATGAACTATGTTTTTCTTACAAAGGATTTTAAAATTAATCTTTCCAATGTAGAAAGTTCAAATTTGATTGCTTTTTCTGATGCAAATTGGGGATGTGGTCTCACAAACAGACATTCAAGCAGTGGCTATTTAATTTATTTGGGTAACATCCCAATATCATGGAAATCTTCTAAACAAAAGTGCATAGCTCTTAGCTCAATGGAATCTGAATTTATTGCACTAACCGATTGCACTAAAGAAGTTATTTGGTTTAGTAGAATTATAAATGAATTAAGTTTGTGTGATTACATAAGACCCCAAGTATATTGTGATAATCAATCTGCTATCTATTTTTCAAAAAATAGTCAGGAAAATCAGAAAACTAAACATATTGATATCAAGTACAAATTTATTCGTAAATTAATAAAAGATGAACTATTTAACGTAAATTATATTTCATCGGAAAATAATTTGGCTGACTTTTTAACAAAGCCTTTATTGTTAAATAAGTTTAAAAATATTATTAGAAAAATATTTTGTTAGATTTATATATATATATGTGTATATATATATATACATATATATATATATTGAATTGTAATACATCTGCTGAGGTTTTACAACCGATGGGGCCGCATGTTGGAATCGGTCTCAAACCTCCAATTATAGTGCCGTGTGGGGCACATAAATTTGAAGAATGTAAATCTTTGAATGTATAAAAGTGAAGAAAGATAGGGGATCATGATCTGATCAGACTTCTTGTATGTTTTTAAACCATAAGACTTGGTCACGTAATAAAATTTATTTTTAATATATAAAACTCTGTCTTCAATCGATAAAACCCAACATCATCATTTTATGATCTCTCTCAGCACAACAGCGCCGGGCCAATTCTCTACACACTTCAAAACGTCAGAGGCGCGCACAGCGCCCTCTTGCTCAAATTCTCATTGGCCGTAACACTCCCCCCGATGAACTAAAAGTTCATCATAATTTCTACAATACACACAGCATAATGTACAATACTTTATCACAATAAAAATCAAATTTCAATAAAGATCAAAATAAATTCAAAGTAATTTAAATCAGTTTAAATGTAAGTATATAGAATGATATTAAAAAATACACTTCAACACAACTAAAGTCTAAAGATTCAAGAAAATCAAGTAAATTTAAATATAACCAAATACTTAAATCAAACACATTATTTTAAATACATATAAATTTAAAGTCAAATAATGTGAAATTATTAATTGAAATCAGTCAGTGAGTTCTAAATTGTACAGTAACTGCACTGGACGTTTAACTATCCCAGATGAAGTTTTGACGGCACAAGATCTTATTTTACCGTCGCGACCTGTGAACACTTCAGTTACCTTACCCATCTTCCACATATGGCGAGGTTCGCGCGCACCACCTAAAAGAACAATATCATTAACTTGAATACTTCGAGTTTGGAATGAAGACACTGAATGGTTTGAGCGCAGTTCAAGCAAGTATTGTTCCTTCCAACGCCTCCAAAAGTTTTCAAGCAAAGTCTGTTGATATTTTAATCTTTTGCGAAGATCACTGGAAGAAGAGTTACAGTCAATATTCCTCGTAGGAAGTGAAGTTAATCGCTTCCCAACTAAAAAATGTGAAGGTGTCAATGGGGATGGTTCCA
Organism: Meta bourneti; assembly: GCA_933210815.1. NCBI lineage: Eukaryota > Metazoa > Arthropoda > Arachnida > Araneae > Tetragnathidae > Meta > Meta bourneti. The sequence continues at coordinate 68,256,150 of OW119928.1, forward strand.
TGGCATCGTCATAGTTGTAAGTCAGAGGTCTTGAATTCACTATTGCCTCCACTTCTGTTAACACGGTTGTCATTTCTTCGTACGTTAATAATGCCTTTCCTAAGATCTTTTTCAAACACATCTTTACAGTTCTCACCATTCTTTCCCAAAATCCCCCCCACCAGGCGGCAAGGGGAGCACTATAATTCCATTGGATTCTTTGGGTGCTACAATAATCTTGTAACTTTGACCCTTTCAGATCGTTCCAAGGTTGCAGTTCTTTATCGGCTTTTTTGAAAGTAGATGCGTTATCGGAATACACAATGCGAATCATCCCTCGTCGATTAATAAATCTCTTCAAAGCTAAAATAAAAGTCTTTGTGCTAAGGTTAGATACAAGTTCTAAATGCACTGCTCGGGTCGTAGCACAAGTAAATAAACAAATATATGCTTTATGAGGAGCAATTTTGTCTCTAAAATATATCGGACCAGCGAAATCTATACCAGTCACTTCAAATGCGGGAGACATTTTTATACGATCAGAAGGAAGAGGAGCGGTTTTTTCGTAAAATGGTTTAGCCCTGAACTTTTTACATGTTAGACAGTTTTTAATTACCGATTTCGTAGTTTTTCGAGCCTTTAAAATCCAATATTTTTCGCGAAGTTGAGTTAAAGTTGCAGCCAAACCGCAATGGGCAACTCTTTCATGACATTCTTTTATCAACAGGATTGAAAATTCGTTGTTCTCAGGTAATAATATAGGATGTTTTTCTTCCTCTGTTAAATCAGCAAAATGTAAACGACCTCCTAATCTTATAACGCTATTAGCATCAAGATATGGATTGAAACATTTTATCCTTGAATTACTAGGAATTTCTTCTCCATTCTTTAGAGCATTTTTTACTAATTTAAAGGCAGATTCTTGTGTAATAGAGATCCAGTAATTTTCGGCTTCAATAATTTCTACAGAATCTAGTGGACCACTTTTCTTGTTTTGTTCATTTAAATTGTAAATGAATCTTTTAACCCAAGCTGTTACTCTGATTATTTTCGCAAGTTTCTCGTACCTTTTCAAATCAAAAAGAGCTTCATTAATAGTTGTTAAGACAGAAATTTCTTTATTACGAGTTTCTATTTTCAAAATATCAGCGCTAGGGTCTACGTATGTACCTCTTGGCCAATTGTCTTCGTCTTTCAGCCATTGAGGCCCAGTCCACCATAGGGTACTCTGAAGCAATTCGGAAATATTCTTTTTTCTCGTGATGATATCAGCGGGATTATTTCGTCCTGGGCAATGCTGCCAAATTTTGGGTTCAGTTAGGGATTGGATTTCTCGAACCCTATTTTCAACAAAGGGTTTCCATTTAGTAGAGAAACCCTTTATCCAACAAAGGGCTATATTAGAATCAGTCCAGCAATGGTAGCTTACATTCGGATGACATTTTTGAAAGATAGGCCGTATATGCGAAATCAATCGGGCTCCTATTAATGCGGCAGTCAATTCTAATCTCGGAATAGTTAACTTTTTGAGGGGTGCTACTCTGCTTTTGGAAACAAGAAAGGATACTTTAGCAACATTATTGTGAGTTTTATATCTTATGAAAATAACTGCACCATAGACCTTTTCGCTCGCATCTGTAAAACAATGGATTTGAATATCTTTCAAATTCTCAGTCTTTGTTTCTCCGAAATAGTACCTAGGTATCTCCAGGTTATTAACTAAAGGCAATTCCTCACACCAGTTTTTCCATTGCTGAGCTATATCTTCGGGTACTTCTTCATCCCAGTGGACTCCCCGTTCCCATAATTCTTGAAAAAACAATTTTACTCTGACTGTAAAGGGAGAAAGAAAGCCCACGGGGTCAAAAATTCTACCTGCAGCTCGTATTATTGTACGCTTGGTGTTATCAGAACTTGCAATAAATTTCATAAGGTTTGTGACATCAAACTTAAAAATGTCTATTCTAGGATCCCATAATAGTCCCAGTACCTTTAAAGAAACATGGCGATTATCGGAATTATTTGTTTCGAAGTTAGAGTCGCTCCACAGTTTCTCGAGAGCTGAAGAATTACTCTTCCATTTTCGAAGGGTCATTCCTGCTTCTTTCATTATAAAATTATCTTCTTTAGATTTTTTAAACCCTTCTTCTTCATTAGGAGCGCCTGCCAACAAATCGTCAACGTACATTGATTCATTCAACGTTAAACAAGTATCGGGATATCTAAGAGAATATTGCTTTAAATGGAATTTGATTACTGCGGCTAAAAGAAATGGACTAGAAGTGACACCAAATAGGACTCTAGTCATTCGTAGAATTTTCGGTTGAATCTGGGATATATCATCTGGTAAATCGTCTATCCACAAAAAACGGACTGCATCACGATCAGTCTCAGCAAGACCAACTTGCAGAAATGCCTTTTCTATATCAGCAATAAAGGCGATACGATTGAGTCGAAATTTAAGTATGAGATTTAAAAGATCAGGATTTAAGTTAGGTCCTGGATGCAACAAATCATTCAATGAAGGAGCATGAGGAGGATGTGACGATGCGTCGAAGACGATCCTCAATTTAGTTGTATCCTTATCCTTCCGAATTACAGGTTGATGCGGCAAATAATACACAAGATTCTCCTTTTCATCAGTTTGTTCATTTGCCGGTTCTGTTATTCCTAACTTACTATATTCTTCAATAACAGATTTGTAATCCAGATACAAAGAGGGGTCTTTATAAAATCTCCGAACTAAAGAATCAAGTCTTTTTCTGGCGTTACCATAGTTGCTTACCAAATTATCGCTGTCATGTTTCCAAGGAAGGTGCACTTCATAACGACCTTCCTTAAAAGTTAAAGTTGACTCGAAATTTTGAAGAGCTTCCTCATTGGAAATGGATCGTTTTGAAGGATCGTTATGAATGCCTAGGGATTCTAATTCCCAAAAAGCTTTTAACTGTGTTGACATTAACTGATCGTCATCGAAATCTTTCACAACAATAGCATTTAAAACTCCAATGGATGATGCTTCAACATTCAGAAAAGAATTTTCAACTGGACCTTGAATTGCCCATCCTATCAATGTATCTATTAACATCACGGACGAACTTAAACGCTTTGTTTTACCGGAAGTTATTTCCCAAAAATAATCCGAGCCAATTAGGATATCAATATTGTGATAGTTATATCCATCATCTTCACAGTCAGATAATTTAATGTTTAAAGATTGAATTTGTTTATTCAACTCCTTGCTAGGAATTTCGATCAAAGCATTGCAAATTTCTGGTGATTCTAATGCTTGTATCATGATGCATTTACTTTCGTCTTCCATGTTACACAATTGAAATTTAACTTTACGTCTTGTGGTGTTAACAGCAGTATTTGTACCAAATGTGTGCAAATTTATTGTTTCATTCTCGACAATAGGTAAATTTAATTTATTTGAGAGTTTTTCGTGGATGATTGTGCGCTGACTCCCAGAATCAAGTAAACAACGCACTTTCGTTTTGGTTGTTGAGCCGACAACAATAGCTCGAAAGGTTTGCAGAAAAGCTGTTTGTTTACCAGTTTCGTTTTCTTTTCTCTGGGGGATAACTGATGTCAATACAGTTTCAGAATTATTTATACTTTTAGCTTGATCACATAAAGAGTCATCTAGGGGATAAGCCTGTTCACACAAACCTTTTCGATGGTATCTTTTATTGCAGACATTACACTCAATTTTTACCTTGCATAATTTCCTAATATGAAACTTCTTAAAACATAAAAAACATCTACCGTTCCTTTTTAAGATACCTTTCTTTTCAACTATGTTAAATTTATTACACTCATCAGATAAATGATCCGTTACTTTGTTACAAAAGACACAAAAATTATCGACAACAGTATTTAAAGCAGCAGCCGACGATTTTAATTCTTTATTATTGTTCTCATACCATTTGAACTTTTCTTTATTTTGTTTATTAACACGAAATTGACTATCTGAATTCTTTAAATACCCAGTAGTATTAGCTGTTGGTTTAGTTAATAGAAGTGTTCGTTCTCGCGACTCCACTTCTTTCTTTAAAAACTGCAATAAATCAGTTATCTTATTTTTTGCACCATCGTGCAATCTGTTAAAATCCAAAGCGATATCATTTGGTATTATTTTGATTAGAATCGGAAACAGTAAAGCTCCGTATGCATTTGGCTCAATGCCAAGGCTATGCAGCGCTTGCATTTCTACTTCACACGTATCATAAATATTTCGTAGAGACGTTATGTCTCTCGAACATTTGCATGGCGCCACACTGAGCAATTTCGACATGTGACTATCAATTTGTAATTCTGTTTTGCCAAATCGGGATTCCAAAATGGCAATCGCTTTGCTATAATTTTCGGCAACAAGTGAAAAACCAGAAATAGCTCTCTCTGCGTCTCGCGTCAAATAAGTTCTTAAATAATTAAATTTTTCGACATTATTTAATGACTCGTTCTCATGTATAGCAGTTTTAAATTGTGCCCAGAAGTTAGGCCACTTGCATATTTCTCCGTTAAATTTTTCAATAACCAAACGTGGTAGCTTAACTGGTGCTGAAGAATTCGAAATAGCGGAGTTCGAAACTATAGAATTATCTTGTTGATTATTATTATCTTGCAGATTATTTTCTTGTTGCAGTTTCTTAATACATCTATTCGCGCGTGTTTTACAAATTAATATTTCTTCTTTATAATTTTCGGATGTAATTACTTCCTTTTCTAACTGATTCGCGTCAGAAATATCATCTTCTATTTCTTTATTTAATGTTAACAAGTTCTGTTCCTTTTCTACTAATAACGAAAGCAATTCTTCAATTAATTCACTACTTGGAGAAGTAGTGATCATTTCGTTTTGTAATTTCTTAATCGTTTTCGTCGTGGCTTTTCTTAGCGTTGCACGCTTCTGAATATTTCTCTCCAATTTATTCATAATTGCATTAGATAAGTGAAAATTCTCTTACCTCTATTTTTTCTACAAATAAAATTATTTTTATCCACTTCAAATTCACTAGTTCCCGGGTTTCGGCACCACTGTGACGCTCCAAAATTGACGTCTTCTCAAATTATTATTTGATGTGGATTCATTTGGAAAGATCAGCATTCGATTTACAGCCACAACATTTATTACCACAAAACAAGGACAGACATTAAGACATTTACAGTTAACTTGTTACATCATCATTTTATGATCTCTCTCAGCACAACAGCGCCGGGCCAATTCTCTACACACTTCAAAACGTCAGAGGCGCGCACAGCGCCTTCTTGCTCAAATTCTCATTGGCCGTAACAGCCAGCTAGTGGTTTTCCTCCTGCAATGTCTTCTGGGCGATTTCACTCCATTCCGTTGTGGTTGCCTCTTTTGCTAACCTACAGCTTCTTCGTTTCCATCATGATCCGCATGAGCTTTAATCCAGCCTAGGCAAATTTCCTTGTTGAATAATAAACACTGTATTGTTCGCGCCAGTGGACTCGTCATTTAAGGATTCTTAAGCGCCAGGAGACCAGCTCGACTGTCTGATCAGATCTTGACATTTTTGTCTACACTTGCTTCTGCTGCTTTTATGACTGCTAGTATCCAATAGAGGCTAGATCCCATCGAAATCTCTGCCCTACTCCTCATCTCACTCCAGTCATTGCTTGTAGCATTTGAAATTGGAACATGGCTTTTTGTCCTAAAGTCTGTGCATGAACGGCCAAATTTAGCTTCACATCTAATATAAGTGCAGAAACACTAGCCCGCCCACTTACATGTAGCTTGACAGAAATGCATCTCGTGTTGAACTACCAGACAGACGCATGGAAAGGATAGCAAAAAAGGTCTGGCATAGGATAAAAGAAAGAATAACGTTAAATCGAGCTGAAAGGATCAGAGAAAGAAATAATATCCAAATTTCACCCCACTTTGTGTTAAAAATTTCGATTGTAGTACTTCATGCCTTGAAAGACGCATATGGAATTAATTTAGTGTTCTCATCTCAGCACTGCAACGCGCAATTTCTTTCCAGGTTTCGCAACGATGCACAAAGGGGAAAAAGAAAATGCAAACCTACCACGAAGATTCTTCACGATGTTTTATGACCATTATCATTACTTCTGGGCCAGAACTCCTCGCTTGGTAGGTTTAAGAGCTTCCTTTTTGTTACGCGAGAAAGATGTCTAGACGCTTTAAGACCTAGAGTCAAGTAAAGTAAAAGAATGAAGTTAAAGGCTTAGCAGAGAGATATCGTTACAAGGACTGCAGAATTTTTTCGTGTCGTCCGCACAATGCATATAATGTCTTTACTGGGTTTGCTGAGACATAGATGGTAATAAAACTATGCAAATAAATATTCTTTAGGGTTTTATATGCCTCCAAGATGCTATCTGAGTTTTATATGCGTTTAAAGCAAAGAATTGTGTATTTAAATACGCAGCATGTTCCTTTAACTTATTCTCGCTTTTATTAGGTAGCTGGGAAATATTGCAATGTTGACGGGCAACGATGGAGTTTATGATGTCTTTAATTGTCTAAACCAAATTCATTGTAAATATTCATAAATCTCATTAAATTTAGTTATTCTTTAAAACTTTCGTAATGTTGCCAATCGCCCACAAACCAGCACCCCCACATATATATATATAAACATAAAACCATCGCATATTTTCAATGTTTGCGAAACAGGGCCCATTAAAATGGATTTTTTCCCTCTTATATCCTCTAAGCTGTCCTATACGAAGCTTGTACGAATGGTTGGGGCTGTTTGAGTAATTACACCTCCGCCATGGGCTAGTACTTAACTATGAGTACTAAAACATAAACTTCTGCAGGTCCCACGTTTGAAACTTCCAACATCCCACCGCTTGGAGTTTATATATAATTCTCCTCAAATTTAAACTCACCTGCTAAACACAGCCGATAAAACGCAAGTTTCCAATATTTATTGGACATATAACTATCTGACGGCTCTGAAATATATAGCCCAGAATGTGAACGACACCGTCGCAATAGCGCCCAATAACGAGGCAACGTATTTAGGAATCCACCACACCCTGTGGTTAAGGATAGAATTGGAATTGAAAAGTTACCGCCGCTGGAAATGTTGAAAGAAGGCAATATATGTATGACTTTTTTCTCTCCTCAGGACTTTCTCTATTATTTATCTCTTCCCGTTGCATCAACAGAAAAATAACTGCAACGTTTGGGACATTTTTTTTCTTACCTGGGCTAAGCAATTTCACGCTTTGCGAGGCACGGGAAAAGGTTTCTTTTTTCAAAATATGTCCTCTAAAGATCGATGTCGTATGATGTGGAGGTTTAGAGCAATAGTTGCCTAAATCGACGCTTCAAGACTGAAGGGTGAAATCTTCCTCTTGTATTACGCCATCTCGTAAGTCAAACTACAAATAAAAGCACTTCCACCTGTTTGCACAGTTGTACCACCTGTGTTGTTCTTCTATAAAAATATTAATAGTTCTTGGGAATAGATTTAATGGTGGCGTGTCCACTTAAGTGGAGTTATACCATTGTTGAGCTTAAATACATCTACATTGTGTGTTTTTTCATGAACTTTTTTGAAGGTTTTGAGACAGTGACAGAATAGATAGAACAACAGAACATTTTTTGATGACACCAGCTGTCGGACACTTCAGAATCTGTAGAACAGAATGTGTTTTTTTTATTCCGTGACTTGTACAATCTAGTTGCGATTTTGTCGCAAAGTTTATGCTAAATTTTAGCTGCGTATTTCTATATTAATAGTCCTAGAAATAGATTTAATGGTGGCGCATGCACTTGAATGGGGTTATACCATTGTTGAGCTTAAATGCATTCAAATTGTGTGTTTTTTTATGAACTATTTTGAAGGTTTTGAGACAATGACAGAATAGATAGAACAATAGAACATTTTTTGATGACACCAACTGTCGGACACGTCAGAATCTTTAGAACAGATGGTGTTTTTGGAATTCCTTGACTTGAATAATCTAGTTGCGATTTTGCCCCAAAGTTAAAGTATGCTAAATTTGAGCTAGAAGCTGCATATTTCGAGAACTGCACAGAAAAGCTCTCGTAGCACAAATGAAGTTATTTAGCAGTCTGATTACCGAAGGCATTGAGAAATCTGGAAGATAGAAATTAGCTCAGAAAAGAAAATCTGAGCCAACTCGAAAATAGGTTTCGAGTTAAAAAAATATCGAATCGCCTCTGAACAAGTGAAATGGATGTTCAGAAACTAATTGTGGCAACATGACTGAGGAATGAACTTTTTAGCATGCATTTATTGGAAATAAGAATTAACATCAGTTCGAGTACATTTGAAAATTGTAAACAAAATGACATTTTATATTTGTGGGTAATTTTATTCTATTTAGATGTATGGAATGTGTATTACAACTACAAATCGATGCTTTTATTCATTATAAATGGATTTAAATATTGTATGGAATGTGAGTAACGACACTGTCATTAATAGATATCGGCAATTAAGAAACTTTGGTGGATTTGCTATACGCGGATCTGATAGTATACTTATTAAATCATGGAGATCATCTGCAACATAGTAAATAGTAGGTTATGGATTGGACCTACTAACAGATTATTGATTTGACCTACTAACAGGTTATTGGCAGTACAATGTTGATATTTTTAACCCTTGAAAGAAGGAGTACACAACATACGGCCCGTGAATTGCTTCGATCCGCCCCGTTAAGGTTTTATATACTATATTATCATTGTAACTAGACGAGAGAAAATTATTTTTTCTTTAAATTGGATTTTAGAAAATTACTGGGCTGAAATTTCTAACCGGCAGACATAAGAATGTCAATTAAATATTAACAAAAAGATGTAAGTTGAGTACTAAGAAAAAGTAAACTCGGCATTACATTGTGTCTGAAAAAGCCAAGTTCCCTTTCCTAGGACTAAGAGACCTGCGTTTTTTAAACCAGATAAAATCTCCAACGGGAAATAATTAATCTTCAAGGTTCAACTACATATATAGAAAATAATGCTTGTTAAGTTAATAATAATTTTGTTAAGTTTATTTCTACATAAAATCTTGAAAAGGGTAATCTTAAACAAAATTGATTGCGACTGCCCAGAAATGTTAAACATATTCGGAAGCACATTTTGTGAAAGTAAACTTTTTCAATTACTTACCTAAGTGTTAATAGAGGGATAATTTAAACAACGTGAAGTTGAGACCTAAAACATTTATCTCTATAGAAATTTTTTTTTGCTAAAATCATGCTATGACTTATTTACCATCACAATAAACCGTCTCAGTGCTGTCATCCACCAGAATTACTCAGAAACCTTTTGGTACGTCGTGTTTGTTTGATCACTAGATCAAACAAGTTTAGCTGAACAATTTCCAATTTAATAGCGGCTTTATGTCAAACATCTGTTTGAATATCCAATATGTGCATGCAATAAATCTTTTTATTTGCAGCACTTTTCAACACAAACAAGCGTATACATTTTATACGATGACCAGCTCACGTTTCGTTTTATTTTTCTTTTATTGACGTCTTATTCTCTTTTATTGGTAAAAGATGCCTGAAGAGAGATAAATTAGGGCGAGTCGATTTTTAAGTTTTTTAAATCGAATTCGCCTGTGATGGGAAAAGTTGTGTATTGTATCAAACGTTCATAATTAAAAAATATATATTATGAAATTTAGACCTTTACCATGCCTTTGAAATTTCGCAAAAATATGAAGTGCAATTTTTAACTAGCAGATTATTAATCGCCTGTACAGGAAACAGTTGCATAATAAGACCCTTTGTGAAAAAATTATTTTGATTTCGAATAATATTTAATCCCTTCGTCAGGCCTTTGAAATTTGTATTCTTTGATATTTTAACCCTCCTGGAGGTTATCTTGACCAGGTATCTCGTCATTAGCAAAACTGACCAGAAATTGATGGACGAGACATCGTAATTAGAAGAAAACTGACCAGATCTTGATGGACGAGACATCGTCATTAGAAGAAAACTGACCAGATCTTGATGGACGAGACATCGTCATTAGAAGAAAACTGACCAGATCTTGATGGACGAGACATCGTCATTAGAAGAAAACTGACCAGATCTCGACTCGTCAGCATAAAAAAATTTACAATGTCTTGATGACGAGATATCTCGTCGAAACCACTTGGAGGGTTAAGAAATCGATTTCCGACTGTCATTCAAAACAGAATACGAAGCCTCCAACACAGGGACGAAGTAAATAATGTTTAATTTCAGACAGGGGCTTCCTTCTCTTCTTAGTTGGGAATATACATTTAATGTGTTTTATTTCTTTTTTATACTTTAATACCTTCCATGTAAATATTTTATTTTGTAAAAAAAATATTACGAATTTTTCATCTTTCTCAATCTACGCCAATGCTCTATGTATAGTGTAAGACGTTTAGTATATCATGTTTTGCCAGATCTATATCATGTTGCACATGAAGAGTTCTTTTCTGTTTCCTATCTTTCGTAGGATGTTTTGTTTCATGTATTATGTTTTACTAATCATATCACCCTTTCCGAACCACCATGCCCGGCCTCAAGTCCATTGTTCGGCAGGCTTGGTGACTTGGGCCGTAAAAAACAGAATATGGATGAACAGGTCTGGTCAGTTAAGCATATACACTAAATTTAATTGAATTGGGGCCATCTTGTTTTGGGGTAAATATGTTACAGATTGCTTTGAATTGATAGATTATACTTTTGTAAATATATATATATATATATATATATATATATATATATATATATATATATATATATATATATATATATATATATATTAATCAAAAGTAACTATTGGGCAACAGAAGCCATAAGAACGAAAAGCAAAGTGCTCCAGGGAAGTCATCGAGGAAAGATCAACAAATAAACCGAACAAATAATTTCAAAGGACTCCATCCTTTCAGCAAAACAAATAATAATTCCTTTAACTTTGTTACTTTTTGGCAAAAAGAAGCCTGTCGAGATAAGGTAAAATATTGGAGTACAGAAAATAAAACTTCTGTGATTCCACGAGGAATCCTTAATTCGCCTTAAGCGATATAAATCCCGATGATTTTTTATTTCTTTCATTGAAAGAGAAGCATAGACGCAGAGAGGTGGTACTTGATGAACAATGTTCAGTTTTCTTGTGTGGAATTTCGCAGTTTTGGGATTGATCTATCTCAAGAACAAGGAATAGTGAAGGCAAGTCATTTGTCATATTTTTATATGAAATGTTTTGAAAACTTTTTTGGGGCGAGTAACTTTTCAAAGTTATTTAGTGACTGATGTCTTCAGATACTAAACTCGATTTTTCACCAGAATCCAGAAATGATGTCCACCTTGAATATCCACCCGAAGTGATATCCTCCCAGCAAAATATTTACAGTTGGTCGTACTGAAAAAGATACACATTTACTAAAATTAATTTAATATATATTTAAATATGTACGGTATATGGTCAGTGATTTCATATGCTGATCATACTTTGTAACCATGGTAGCGTCTCAAGCGATCGATTCAACGAACGTGCTTCCCCACCTCAGTTAAGGTTGGTGATTGATTTGGTGAGGGTTAAGGTTGATGAGAGAGTGTAAACCATGCTAACGAGAGTACGAATGGGGCAGGTAGGTAATTGATTAACGTCACACTGGAGCAACACAACGGGCTATTGGCGACGGACGGGGATCAATCCCGAATGGAAAGATCCGAGGACAACACCTGTAATTTTGAGGCATTGACAAATAACGAGATCAACACCTGAGCTGGCAACCCACACTCCAAACTTCCACACCCGCCAACGTGAAGTCATTTTGAGGCCACGACAGATTTAACGTGCACCAGCCCCGCAGACACTAGTCTTTGGTTGGACTAGTTTCGAACTCGCAACCCTTCGGTTGCTAATCCGTTACTATTCCAACCAGGCTACCGTGGCAGACAGTACGAATGGGGAAAGAGCTTGGTCTTGAGTCGCCTCTTTAAAAGTACTATGAAAGAATTTCTCAGTGTAGGCATAAGCAAACTATCAGAAAAAGAAAAATTTTAATTTGACTATTTTGATGATGTTTGGTCTTAATTTCCTCCGACACTAAATTATGCGAGTGAAAAATTAATGCCCGAATTCATGAAACAGTAAGTTACAACACGCATATTTGGAATATTTTTAATGAGATAACTCGAAGAGCTAGCAAAAAGTGAAATTAATGGAATATTCTAAGCTTTCTAGAAGAAACATTGACATTGGATTCGAATGACTAGTCGGGATCTAACTAGCCAAGTTACATCACTTCCGGAATGAAACAGGAAAGCAGGTAATCCTTGAAAACACTGGCTGCTTTTTTACTTCTGTACCTTTGTAGAAAAAGATTCAATGTCCCAAGTTTGTCTAATTTAGAAATTTTGACTTTTAAAATTTTTAATACGCTTTGGGGGTTCCAGTTCTGGCTTCCGGAAGAACTCCAACTCAAATGCTGGCTAGCAGCAATAAATTATTCGATGATATTTAAGCGTGTTATCAACTGTGCAATAAGAATCCACGAACAAGAAAGCATAATTTCTTCAAACGTAGCAATTAATACTGATAAATGAATAAAAATAAAATAGTGTGACATGAGTACGGAGAAAATTTGCGTGGCACACTGCTAGTTGAAGAATTCTTAATAGTTGTAACGATAAAAACACGAATTCTAGAGATCTTTTTAAATGTTGCCACTCAGCGTACAAAAAACTTTCCAATGTTTTGATTCTTTCATGACTGATAGGAGGACGTTTGCACTTTTTCGATTATAACTTTCATTAACGTGAAATGATTTGCGAAGATATCTCCGAATAATCGAATTTGGACATCCATTCAACACACACAAAGTACCTTCAATACAACTTATCGCTAAAAACTGTTTGTCCAATCTTTGATCTTTTCGGGAAGGGTTATACTTTCAGAAGTCAATGTGATATGGTTTCAGCATTGAATAGATTCTTCCGCATCAAGCAAAAATGAACAAAGCAGACAAAAACCAGCTTCGTGTTGAAAATTTAAGTTGATAGTTATGTTTGTTTAAGTAAATGTTTGGAATAGGATTTTATTTTTCGCCAGCTCTCTTCAACAAAGATTCCCTTAGCAACGTCTGGGAGTATCGAAAAGAGGGCAATTTTGAGTAAATTAATTAAAAGACCGGATCAAGAAGTAAAAACGCTGCATTTTGAAAGTGCCACTTCAGTAGAAAGAAAAAAAAATTCAACTTTGTTATTTTACATCTTACATTTTTCTTGTCTTGAAGCATTCATCTTCCTTAATGGCAAAGACATTGAAGCAAAGATGATAAAACTTTACTTCTAAGTTTTTCTTCTCGATTCAAGATTCAAAAACACAAATTTATTCACTTGATATTCGTTTTAACTAAAAAATAAAGTACATTTGTGGGACATTTTTAGGACCGTTATTTTCCGAATTTAAATAAACAAATTCCTATAAGCACGTTTAAGACAAATTTTTTTAGTGACAAACACTGACCTCTTGGGTCTTCCGCAATACAAGGATCAAACTGAGGCTTTTTGTGAGGGAGAACAGAGCGTTAAGTCACTGCAACTCAATAGGGACAGCCACCAACATCCAACGTGCTTACAAACCTATTGGGTGGCAAACTCTATGATCTGTATACCAGTTAGATGGCTTTAAAATGAACTTGTTTAACTGTACTATACATATATTGAAAATTACGTTATGGTTAAACGTAAATCCTCTTTTATGTGAGAGGATTTTTTTGTAAAGCTTTATTTAAAGACAGTTTCACATTCTTCAGGTTTGCCTACATACAGAGATCCTCTAAAATCCGTAGATCGACTGATATTAACAAAATTAATGAGTATTAACAAAAAGAAGAGTTTTAAGTGTGAGTGCAGGTACAGTGATTGAAATGCTACCATCTTAGTAACTTATTTGATTTCGCTTGTGAATTAAACAGGAACATGGCTAAATTTTTTAGACTAAAAAATTATTTTATTCTGTAAGATAGTTTCACACTCTTCAGGTTTACCTTCTTACAGTTTTGCTTTAGAATCCGAAGATTAATTTTAAGCATTAACAAAAGGAAGACTTATAAGTGGGTGCAGAAAAAGTGATTGAAATGTTATTATAGTATCTTTTTATTTCCATTGAAATAGAAACTGTATAGATGAATTTCACACCCTAGATTTATTAGAGAAAAGCGTCCGTACTTAACCTGGCAATTAATTAATTTTCCAAGCAAGTCGGAATGCTTGGGTTTCTCTCTTTTGGAAAGAGCATTTCAATCAAAAATGTCCCAGAATATTTTTAATCTGAAATTTTAAATCTTTTTTAGGAAATAAACTAATGGGGATAGTTTATAATTTACATAAAAGATGACGACTTAAAGAATTATACGAAGCTAAAATCAATCTAGCGGAAAATCCCTAACAGAGGATTTGAATGCTTGTAAAATTCCTCATTTAACAAAATGTCTAAAGTATTCCTATCTGATTTTGAAAAAGTTGAAAAGATGTTTTATGTAGCGAAGTCCATTCCGTTATAAAAACGCTCAACCTATCTTAATTTAACTGTAAATAAGAGAATAAAAAGTATAAAAAACAGCAATCCTTGTGTTTTAGTTATCTTTTAATTCATCATATAGTTACCAATTGCAAATCCAAATGCACATCGAATCACTGAATAAATCATCGAAGGAAAGCAGTGATCATAACTTATTCGTGGCAACGAGCTATGCCGTAAACAAGGCGAATACGGTTTTGTTGAGCACCGCAACCTGTTTCTTGAGGAGTGAGCGGGAAATTGTATTCGAAGTTAGAGGTTTAATAAATGTTTGGTCGATAATTAACTTGTACAGACAGATTGAGACCCAAAAAGAACAAAACGAACGTTGGGGTGTCAGGTTTAACTGATTCATCCATGACAATAAAATATCGAGTGTCAAGCATTATCAAATGCAGGAAGGAATTTTAAAATGGATTTAGAATCTTTGGTAGTTCCAAGGATTAAAGGTAATACACCTGCCACACCTTTTAAAGTTTTTATGCTGGAATTGAGCGATATTAAATTAGTAGATTCGAATTTCAATATGCCAGGTTGCTTTGATTTGTTACAAGCAGCAGAAGTGTTTGAGACAGGAACAAGTATATCCCTCGAATTGTAAACTCAATATTGCAAAACACAGTTTTTGGTTTTGTAGTAGTTGGATTGTGCTCTTCTTCCACTCACCATGCGCTTTCAGAGGTGGAGACTTTGATGCTACTACAGAACTTCAACACCAATTAATAGAGGTGTTGAAAAAGCAGAATGGAATTACCTAAGTAGTGTAGCAGCAGTTCTGAGCTTTACTGAAGAGTCAAAAATATTACCTCTTTTCCGGATAGTGATGAGACTAAAGCGTAAAGGATGTTATAGAATTCTTAAACAGATGATTTCTTGAAAGTGAAATTAGAGCTGTACATGTAGTTTACCGAGCGTCCTGTGTTGTCGCTAATTGCCCGAATATTCGCTCCTTTCGGATTATTAGGTCCAGTAACATCCAAAGTGAAGATATCTCTGTAAAGACTGGTAATCAGATTAGGAGGGAATGATCCACTACCGTAGAAGAATCAAATGAGTAGCAGAAATTTGTCGAATCTCTGCTATCTATAAATAGAAGTTGAGAGATGTATCAACAAGTGATTGGAATAGAATTACATAGGTTTGCTGACGCGTCGTTATCTAAGTATGGAGCCGTCGCTTATTGTAAATCCCGTATATAAGTTGGTAAGGGTGCAGTAAAACTTATTGCCAAAAAACCTAGAGTTTCTCCCATCAGGCAAACCGCTATTTCGAGGTTAGAACTGTGTGCTTTTGTTTTGATGAAATAGCTTATGCATCAAATAAAATGTCCTTAAAAGTTCGATGTGTATGAAATATTCTTGGGAAGCAATTCCATGATAGTGTGTTTTCATGGATTATCAATCTCACTAATAATGGGACTTTAAATTTGGAGATTAAAGAAACTGAACTCAACCTGATAAAAGTTTAATTTTCGGATTTCAAGAATGAGGTGAAAAGTTCACAGGAAACTGGCATGGTTTGTCAATTAATATAATTTATAATTTTATTGATAAATTATATTAATTGATTAATATAACTTATAATTTTATTGATAAAAGTGGAATTTATGAGAGTTGGAGAAAGATTTGCTAACGGTTAAATTTTAATAGAAAATTTCCAATTTTGCCTCCAAACCTAAGTTAACTTATTTAATTATTAATCATTACCATCAGAAATATTTACAGATGGACTTCATGTCTTATTGCTTCAGGTTAGTCAAACGTTTCGACTGGTAAATGCTCGTAATATGTGTAGAAAAACATTCATGCATTTTTAAAGTTAAGCCCATTACTTGGCAGAAAATCATGAACAATTTGCCGATAGAAGGAGTAATGGGAATTTTCCTTTCAATTTTTCTGGAGTTGATTTTTGTGGTCCATTTTGGATCAATTATAAACAGCAAAGAATAGGAATTTATAAGAAAATTGATGTAGCTATTATTGTTTGCGTTGTTAGTCGAGAAATATATTTAGAGTTAGTTACAGAATTAACATCGCAAGATTTGTTGCCAGGAAAGGAAAATTCTATAATTTCTTTCATGATAATGCAAAAACTTGTGTAAGAAGTAACATTAAGCATAAGAAATTATACAATATGGTTAACCAACCGGATGATGAGTTATGTGGATATTTATGAAATAAATATGTACATTGGAAATTTCTATGACCCAGAGCTCCAAAATTTGGTGAGCTATGAGAGACTGGAGGGATGTATTTTAAATATAGTCTTTAGCGTGCTGACGGCAAATCCAGATTAGCTTCTGAAGAGTTTTAAAATATGACCATCCAAGTTGAGGCTGTTCTAAATTTGTTTGTAGTTTCAAAATAATGCTATTTTAAATCAGTATTGTTGAGTGTTCATTGCTGCATCGGATGGTATGTTCGGACTCGTGTAAGTGCATGCCGGGAGTCTCCGTGTAGTAGTTTTCTCATGAACTAAGCACTTGGAGTTCTCTGGCCTTGTGTAAGGTCTAAGAGGAGTGATAGAGCTAAGAACGTGTGAGATGTACTAACTTACCTCGGCCATTTGAGGGTAAAATTGTGCATGCAGTCCATTGTGTGTGAGTATTTTTCATAATTAATGGATAAAGCCACCCTAACAAATGTTGAATATCTTATTTCTTTATTATTCAATTGAATTTTAAGCTTTATAGTCGATTTAGTAGAGTTGAAATGCAGAATGAAATTAAAGCATTTTTAGTTTTGGTATAATAGATACTGATTTTTAAATATTTGAAGTTTTTGTATCGTAATATTTTAAGGTGGCTCTTGAGAATTAAGAGACGTTGCAGCAGTCGAATATTCCGTTTTATTTGTCTGAAATTCGGTTTGTTTTCAGTCGTTAGCTTCGAAAGATTACCTTTATCAAGTTCTATCGTGTTCGTGTTTACTTACCAAATTTATTATTTATAACAAAATTAACACCGGAAAACATGTTATATGTTAGAATGTCAAACATGTTATATGTTAGAATGTCAAACATGTTATATGTTAGAATGTCAAACATGTTATATGTTAGAATGTCATCAATCTACTTGTTTTTATCTCTTTATAAACTTCTACTTTATTGTTGAAATGGGATACGCTACTTTGAATGGTACTGCACTGTAAGATAATTTTTTAAATGGTGACAGTTCACCATAATACTTGCGTTGTGATTGTAAGAGCTTATAAAGATCATGGATGTACCTTCTTATGCATGGTCGTCGTGCAATGGATCATTACGACAGAGGACTGTCCTCTGTCGAAATAACGTCGTGGAAAAATGAAATACTGATATAGTTTTCATTTCCCGAACACTGTTTTCCATGGAGCATTGCTATTGTCTTTAGACATTATGTAGAATCTCGATTGCTCATTTAGATAAATCCAGGTTCCGACAATCCGCAACAACTTTTCTGTTTAAAATAATTTATTTGTCATTCGGAAACATTTAAGCTGCTGCATGGAATTCGAATATTGCCGAAAGCGAATCAGCATGAACTAAGATTCAAACATTATATAACAGTTTTAATGATTAGAAGATACTTGAATAGCAAAGACGCAACAGAAACAGCCATGCTTTAAAGAAGGGAAATGTGACATTTCTGATAATATTTTTAGCCCGGGGTATCAGATGATGACTGAGATGTGCTGCGTGTTTAGAAGAATATTTCCTTTAAAATTATAAGTGGATAAGTTCTTAGATTGTAAGTTATGGTTCTGTGTTGATCTAACTGTAATAATTTTGTGATTGCACAACTATCAGAAAATTACATTAAGAGATTAAACCTTGTTTGATTTAAAACTTAGTTTAACATGGAATTTTATTGAAATTTCTTTTATTTAAGTATAATGTTTTTCACAGAATGCACCAACTTATTCCGATATTGAGGTATAGATGCGGCAATGACAAATCGTCTAATCTCTTTAATGATTCTCTTTTTGGACCATAATCAATTTAATTTTAATCTCGTATTTTTGGATCAGGTTATATACTTGTACTTATAATCTAAATTGTTCTAGGGGCTCATTCGGTGGCAGTTTGCGGATACAAATTCCTTAGTAAATAGTTTAATTTTAAGTTTCGTATGTCTTTTACTGTTTTTACATAAAGTTTAGAATTATCCTGCATATGGAATGATAGATATATTTGTAAGAAATATTAACTCTTCTTATTATGTCTGCCTATTTATCTGGATGCGTAAAAGTTTTTCCCTTTCAACAATTTTTCAAGTGTCTACTACGGTTGTAGCATTCTTCTTTATTAATCATATACCAATTATTCGAACGTTCATGAAAAACTCAAAGAAGTAAACTCATGATGACATTCAAAGAAGTAAATTAACCAGCAAATCAACTTTAGAACTTTAATGGACAACTGTAATTATTTGCGCGTGTCCCACTTTGTATTTCGGATATAGGACGACATTTGTTTCCGCACGGTTCCTTGCAGCACATCAATCCGCTCCTACAATATCAACTATTGGTACAGTGGTCACAACACACATCGTAGCATGGTCCTTCTGGCGCAGCTGGGCAATATCCTGAAATGAAAAAACGAGTCGAGTCGCCCTTTTCACTCCAGTTCCCCATTTTCTCCTCAGCCGCTTGATTGCCCAAGGGCACCCCAGCCAACGTCCCTCGGAGATCTAACAGTTCTTTTCGGCCTACATTCCTCAATGTGTTGGCCAGAGAGCCTCACGCCTTCCCACCGGTTTAAAATTGCCAGAACATTTGGCTTGCAATTAAAAACCTTAACCAAATGGTAGTAGATGCATTGGTGCCCTTCTAATTCCAGACGTCACCAACGAGTCAAACAAGTCTGGGTGTGATTGTCTGTGTCCCCAGTTGGTAAACATGCCTTCACATCACTCTCATGCACGAGTTCACAAACACTGCAGATCAAAGAACCAGGGGAAATGAATGTACACAAAAATCAATAAACACATATTCTTACCAAAAATTACTTATTATCTCCTTTAAAAAAGATCTTAATGTAGTACACAATAATAAGAGTAAAAATACTGCACATTACAACAAAAAATAAGAGTAACTACTGCACATCACAATAATAACACACATTTCACTAAAATTAACATACTGACATTAGAATAATTTCATCTGCACACTTCACGGCAATAATCATTTCATTAGTAGTAAGCCCTTCACATTCTAAAACAATAATCATTTCATAAAGAGTAAAAATTGCCAGTCTCCTCTCTACAAGATACTCCTTTAAAGAAATCTCAATTGTATGTACTATAATTAAATAGAACCTATATTACCTAAACACCAGATTCAAGCTCAATAGCTTAAATTGAAAAAATCACAAGATACTACATAATCACACCACATTCATTTATCCAGTTACAATAGATTCTTTTAAGCCTCTAAAGACCACCTTTAGCAAATCGATCAATTTTTCATGTAATCCAAAGCCAAAATTGGTAAATGAACTTTTTTTTGCCACCACTAAAATGACCACTACCCCACCCCTTTTCTTGGGTATTAATCAAATGATATAACCTGTTTCTCGTCATCCATTCAAAATTCCTTCCCCACATATTAGATTAAGGATATCCCAGGGTTTTTTGCTCCACCCCTACTCTCCCGAAGAACTCCAATGTCATTTTTGCTCTTACCCGTAATTGACCCTCATAGCAAGCCTCTCACTTCTCTCTCTGCCATCCCTTTTTATACCTTTCTTCCAACCTGATCTATATACCTTACCTCGAATTGTCTCTCCTACCACCTGATCACCAGTCAAAGTCTCAGAAGCTACTTTCAAATTTTCTGGTCTGCGATTCAAAGGAACTATTCGTTGACAAACCTTTTTCATGATACCCATCTCTTTGTGAACCAAACTATCCGTTTCTAGCCCCGTTTATTACCAGTATCTAAGAATGCCCTGGGTAGAATTTCAGCCTCAGGTTTCCCCCTTCGCAACTTTGGGGTTTCAGATAAGTACTGATTTTTACCCCTTTCCCGTTCTCTTTCTAGGGAGTAACCGGACCCCTGGACTGTTCGCTCGAATGTGGTACTCTCACCCGATGAGTCAGGCGGGTCATCCACCTCGTCCTGCTCCTTTTGGGATCTTTGACCATCTGCCCTGGACCACGAGAGCGTTTCTCTCCCTTTGCCCCTTGGATTCTCCCTCTCAGTTTCTTCGTCCACGTAATTTATTTCTTTGTTCCTCGTCTTGGGGAGTTTTCGCTCCACCCTTAATAGAGGTACGATATTCAGTTGAGGTAAGGCCAGTCATGTTTCCCTGCCCTTTCCACCCCTCCGGAGCGAGATCTCTCCTCCCTATCTTCCCTGGGAACTACAATTTCCATTTCGCCCCATTTACTATTTTCTACTCTTTTCCCATGCTGCATTTCTAAATCCCGCAATTTTATTCCATACCCAAAAAATACCCATCTTCCGTTCGGCTTCTTCCCGAGCTTTTTTCCGCCTCCCCCTTTGGCTACTTCCCACTCAATAGCAATTTCCATAATTACGTAAGTAAATGAACAATACAATTTTCAATCATGCAATGCGATGTTTAATATAATTTCCCCAGTCACAATATTAAATATTCAACAATTTCAATAAGTAACTAATTATATTTAAATGCATCTCTGAATAATATACTTTCCTTTTAACAAATCGTGCACTTGAATATTCATTGCAACCTCTTTAAATAATACTGCACTTCCAATTTGTAAAACCACGTAATCCAATATTCACAAGCAGTTAATACATTCAACACTGACCTTACTTTTGAACCTTTAATTTACTTAAAGTAATACTGAAATAACTATGCGTTAAATGCTACATATTAAACATTTAACCCTACAATCTCTAAACCCAATTAAATAAATATACATCACATTACAAATAACATACACTCACTGCCAAAAGTTAAGCACGAAGCGGTAAAATTCGAAAAAATCGACAAGTACAGCTTTGATTGACACGAAATGAGACAGGAAAGTAGCAAATATGTTTATGCATGAAACAAAACAAAGAATTACATACAAAGATGAAAACAATATTGAATTTTCATAAATTATAAGATGAAATCATATTGGAGTCATTAACAAAATGATGTTTAAATCCAAAACAAACAAACAAACAAAACCGACATTAATAGGGTATGTGACCACCCCTCATCCTCATACAAAGTTTACCGCGTGTGAACATACTTTCCATGAGGCGATCAACCACCCAGAGTCAAGTAATCGCCATTCCTCCTGTAGAGCAGTTTGCAACTCTGTGAGAGCGACTGGGGTGGGAAACGTGCAGACATAGCATGGCCGATGGCATCATAAAGATTTTCAATGGGATTAAGGTCGGGCGAGTACGCCGGCCAATCCATACGCGCATTATCATCCATTAAAACGAAAGCAGGACCAACTGCTGCAGCGTACAATCTCACAGTGGGTTCTAGGACTTTATCCCGATACCGGACAGCCGTCACAGAACCTAGTCTATAGATATGTAGGTCGGTGCGATATCGCAACGAAATCCCTGTCCATACCATGATGCTTCCACCTCGGAATCCGTGATGCTCGATGATGTTCTGGGGCCGATTGCGTGTGCCTTGTTCTCTCCAGACCCTTACACGCTTGTCATCTGGCTCCAGGGCAAATCTCGACTCATCCGTTAACATAACGTTGACCCAATCAGACACAGTCCAATTCACATATTCCCGACACCACTTTAATCGTTCCCCTCTGTATTGGACGGATAGAGAAACACAAACTCGTGGTACCCGGGCATACAGTCCATTCATATGTAGCCTTCGGCGAACAGTAGTGGCAGATATCGTCTTACCAATGGACGCTGCAACCATAGATGTCACACGTGTGGAGGTCGCTCTTCGATTCCGCTTGGCTAAAGCAGCAAAATATCGATCTTCCGCTGGGGTCGTAAACCCTTGGGTGACCGGCCACAGGGCTTCGGACAATTGTTTGGCTTGTTTAGAATTGTTTCCATAATCGTGAAATGACGGAATGATGAACGCCGAAGAAAAGAGCAACATCTGTGATTGATTGTCCTGCTTCAAGGCATCCCACAGAATGCCAGCGCTCACTATCTGCCATTCGTCTTCTGGAAGCCATAGAAACACGTGTCTTGAAAACTAATCGTACGAAAGTTCTAAACACTTTTTATCAGCACTTACATGAAACTCCTCTAACCCTTCACAATGCTGGCTTATACGACTGCCTTTTTTTGCATATTTCTCAACACGAAACCGTGATTGGCTGTTACAGAACATATTTGCATACTTCCATCTACCTCTGCAGCGAAATGCAGCCTCTCAAATTCAGATTGGCTTCCGGAAATTAACATTTTCCTCTCCGTGCTTAACTTTTGGCAGTGAGTGTATATGTTACAGTGAAAGACCGAAATCTGGAGAATGTCGACTTTCACCGGTGAATGTCAACATTCACATAGTCGCTTGGTGTATGTCCGAAATATTTGCTAAATACCCTTATTTCTGACTTACACTGGCAAATGTCGACATTCACCATGCACTAATGGTGAATGTTGAACATGTCGGAGATTTATATTTTCTTCTCCGTATTTCAGTCGCGATAAAACGTCACAAGGGTGACGTAACTTTTTCGCCTCTCTTTCTGAGAGGAGTGACCAAGAACTTAAAACAAACAGTACATTCTAAATGAGAAAAGAAAATAATAGAAATTAAAAACTTACTTAATTATATGATTCAAATCTTATTTATTGCAACAACTTAAACTATTATGACACTTTGAATTGCACAAGAGTCCCTTGCTTTTACAACTGCATTTATTTGTGGAACACTTCCTTTTGTAATGACAGCGTGTATAGCCTTGCCCCCGCTTCTCGAATTAGCTGCAGCTGCTTCTCTCAGCGACATTTCTTGAAAAGAAATCTCATCTATGGAAAGTAACTTTTCTTTACAAATTACGAACTGATTACGTGTGTAAAGCTGCTTGAGGGTACCATTTTTATTTGCCAGTGTATAGAAGTCGGAGTCTTCTATTCCAACAACAACCGCTAACACATTTCGGCTATCTGTACGACCACGGTCGACATCAGGGACTTGTATTCGTACAGTATCACCAATTTGAGCAGGAGGAAATTGTTTTTGTGAGGTTCGTAACATTTCAGAAAGTATTTTAGAGTACTTTTCTTGAGAAAAATAAAAACAATTGTCTTCTCGTTTACCCGCAATTAATGCATTTAACTTTTCAAGAAAAAGATCACGATTCACTGCAGTATCCATTCAGTATAAATTAGGGTATCGGAAAAAAACCTCGGCTCCTCTCTTTTCGACCTCCACCAGAGCATATCTGTGATTGTCGACATACACCGGTGAGGGTCCGAATGTACAAGAATGTAATGAAATATTCGATCTTTCACCGACGTATTTGGTATGTGTCGACATTCACCGGTGAAAGTCGACATTCTCCAATTTCGGTCTTTCACGGTAACATATAGACACCAAAATACTACATCTTTCATTGAGTTACCCCCTTTGTATTTGATGGCTCACTCTCAGGGATAAATTCAGAAGGGACTTAAACCAGTCCTCTTCGAGGTGTGACTTGACTACCCTCGTTACGTTTTCATATTTCCTCGCTTGAAGTACAGTCCTCAGATTTCTTTCGGGTTCGGTATCAGGATCTCTTTCGATGATGATATCCTTTCGTTTTGGCCTTGTCCCCAGGTTCAGGATCGCTTTTTCCCCTTCGCAAACCGCTCGCACAACCAGCTCTCTTATCATCGCTCCCCTCGACAAATCTCCACGCGTCACTCTTTGCCGATATCCTGTCATAACTGCGTCACTGTAACACAAACGTGTTTGTGGTTCTTTTCTTAACCATCATTTATAGGTTAACAGAGAGTGACGCTTTTTCAGCGGTTCTTTCTACATTTACATGAGTCTTTACAGTCCCAGATCTTGGACTATGCCAGCAAAAGGACCTTCGCAGGTCCGTTTTCCGTGTTCGATAGTTGAGTTCCCCTTTTCACCCCTACATTTCCCCTTTTCTCCTCAGCCGCTTGATCGTCCAAGGGCGCCCCCACCAACGTCCCTCGGGGATCTAATGGTTCCTTCCGGTCCACATTTCTCAGTTTATTGGCGGGAGAACCTCACATTCATTATTAACCTTGGGAGGATAAACTTATGATCATTTGAAGTTTTGATAATATATTTATAGGATGTTTCAGGTCCTAATATCTGCTTGAAAAGACAGGAATCTATTACTTCATGTTATCTACACCCCACATCTATGCCGTTACGCAGGATGTGAAGGATTAGATTTTGTTGGGGGATGAGATTTTTCCATCTTGTTCATGCACCGCATTCTTAGACTCCTTTTTCGTATTTTATATTGTATCGGTGTGTCTGGGGGACTGTTCTTAAATGAACAGGAGTTGGTCACTGTGCGAATTGTAAAACATGGTCTTTTGGTTTTACTTTGACAAAGGGGATTAGTAACTGTAGAGCGACAAATTTAAATCATTTGGTATCTGGAGTTAAAAACGACATTCTTCTAGCCGCGTACACGCTAGCGAACTGTGACGTGAGCATAACAAGATCTCTAGTGTGGACGCCTATGGAACAAAATAAAGTCTTGTATGTGCGAGCTTATTCTACCGGTTGCGGTCTTTAAGACGAACACTTACAGATTTTAACATTAGCATGGTAGAAGCTGATAGGAGCTGTTAGTTAGTGCATACATTACTTGGAGAACATAGAATTTTCCAATTCTATACATTTTATCACTGAAGATAAGTGGACTCGTAAACTGTGCCAGACAACACTCCAAACATTGTGTATTCGATAGTTAGGGCACGCAACATGTTGCAGTTTGCCATTCTCCGGGATCATATAGAAGAGTGCACACTCCAATGTAGTACCAAACCAAACACTGAGTTTTGCAACATCAGTTTAAAATTTGGGGATATACTTGTTCGTCTCTAAAGATAATAATGCAGCTCTGCTCCGTATAACAAGTCAAGTCAAAGCAACCTGACATATTGAAGCTCTAAACTGTATAACAAATATTGCTCATGCTGCATAGAAACTTTAAAAGGTTCTGGTACGAACTACCAAATTTCCAAATTTTTAAAATTCCTTCCTTCATTTTTTAATGTTACACTCACTCGAGATTTGATTGTCATAAATGAATCATTTAAACCTGACATTAGAATATTAGTTTTGTTATTTTAAAATCCCAATCTGTCTATACAATCTCTCATTATATACTTAATTATCGACTAAATATCAAGATCAAGTAAACCTCTAACTTTGTGAACAATTTCCTGCTCATCCATCAGGAAACGATGATACTCAACAAAACTGTATTCAAATTCATTCTCGTACCACTAATAAGTTATGACCACTGCTTTCCTTCGGTGATTATTTGGATTTGCAATTGATAACCTTATGGTGAAATGAAAGACAATTATATATATAAAAAAGTTTGCGGTTTTTCATAATTTCTATTCTCTCATTTAGTTAAATTAAAGTAAGTAGAGCATTTTTATTACGGATAGACTACGCTACACAAGATACATTTTTAATTTTTTTGATCAGATAGGAATACTTTAGACATTTTGTTAAATGACGAATTTTTTAAGTATTCAAATTCTCTATCAGGGATTTTCGGCGAGATGGAAAATATAGGTCAATTTCTTTTCCCGGGTCTATAGTCACAAAATGACTATCTATTTACCAATACGAAAAGTTGTTTTTTTATCTAAAGTTTGATATAATTTGTAGTAAACAATACGTTGATTTAGACTCAAATCTGTTACTTTTCTTAATTTCAAGTAATAATCCTAATTAGTAGTCAATCTAGAAGCGAATTGCAGATATTGCAGAAAGCGAATTGCCATTTGATTGGCAATTTGCTTTCCGAAAATTCTCCAAACAAGACTGCTGGCTCAAATTCTCTTAGAACTATTGATTTTAACTTCGAATAATTCTTTAATTCGTCATCTTTTATGTAAATTATAAATTATCACGTTGATTTGTCTCCTAAAACATTTAAACAATCTCGGATTAAAAATATTCGGTGACATTTTTTGATAGAAATGCTCTTTCCAAAGAAAAACCTCTATCACTCCGACTTTAATTGTTAAGTAAGGACGATTTTCACTAATACATATAGGGTTGAAACGCATGTATCACGCGGTTTTATTTCAAGGGAAATAAGCTATAATATGATAGCTTGAACTATTTTAAGGTACTATAATAGCATTTCAATCACTTTATCTGCACTCACTCATAAGTCTTTCTTTTGTAAATACCTATAATTAATCTTCGGATTCTAAAGCAAAACTGTAAGAAGGCAAACCTGAAAAGTGAAACTGTCTTACAGAATAAAATAATTTTTAGTGTAAAAAACTTAGTCAGAGGTTCCTGTTTAATTCACTATGGAAATCAAACGACCATTTGATGCCCCTGATTTAGTCACTTTCAACTTATACATCTTCATCTGCACCTACTTTAACTTTATCGCATTTTGTACATACACACTTCATTATTTTAAAATTAATTCAAAACAATTTGCAAGAGGTATTCATAAGCAAAATTTTATGTTTTAACTGAAATAAGAAAAAAAGAAAGAAATCTAATAGATCATGTGTTTTTGCAAAAAAAAACTACAAGAACAAGTAAAAAGTTAAATATCAATAAATAATTTGTCTTTTAAAATAGAAAATTTTTAAAACGTGTTCTTTCGACCTTTCCTTTCAACTGTCGAGGGAGTTATTCATTTTGTCAGTGCTATAAGGTTTTTAAATAAAGTTTAGTACCTTAATTCGCAAGACATCCTGACGTATCATTGCCTTTTTTGTTGCACAACACCACAGTGGAAAATTCAATCACCGCTAGAGAAACACAAATGAGTTCCGTCACAGGACCCATAGATACACACACAGATATCCGCCACTCCGTTCTACATAATCACCATTCATTGATAAAATCTAGCTTTCACTTACCAAGTCACTAATACTTTTCAGACACAATTCACAGCTATATAATTGCCGATGACCAGTCGCAGTTACTGACCCAGTGATCAATGACTGCGACTGAATCAACTTAACCCTCAGTCAGAGTCCCAGTATCGGGCTTTCACTTAAAGTACCTTAACCCTCAATCAATCACAGTTCTAGTATCAGGTTTCCATTGATGTCACTTAATCCTCAATCACAGTTCATCAATGAATACTACCGAATCACCGATATTTTTGATCAGATTTCCAGCAATCACTGCTACCAAATCACAGTTAATTTTATAACAAGTGGCACCGTTATTTCAGAGTATCAGTGGAGTGAGTAGCAATTCTGCGATTAACATTAATAGCTTGGTCATGAACTCTAGTTGGCGAACTGAATAAATAGATGATGCTGGTGCAACACCAGCATCATCTATTTATTCAGTTTCGGGGTAACTTCACTTTCTTTCCGCTCATACTAGCGGTTAGTAAATTGTCCCCAATGAAAACACACCTTAAAGTGCTGCACTAACCTTGCTACCTGAATTCTTTTGCTTGAGTTCATTTAGTGATAAGTGACCATGTCAGGTGTGCACCATGACTTACATCTAATCCAAAATGGTAGAATGCTATATTTGAAACATTTCCTTTTTTTTTATGGCGACATGCAGTCAAGACCTACTTTTTCTCTGGAAGTATGAGGTAAATGCACGTAATATGGAACACCTGATTTAAAACATTACAAAGGGAAGGAAGGATAATAGATTTTTCGGAATGAATGAAATGCGAAATCACGACAAAATGAACTAATTCACTTCATGCGTATTGATGATTTATCAAACGTAATTTTTTTCGATATCTAAAAAGTAAAAAGAAGTTAGAACTGCTGTCGATTTGATAAAAGGCTTCTAATATGGAATGTAAAACCGACCATTACGGGTTTGATTAGTTTAAATATGTGCTTGATTCAAACTAAGAGCTGCATACAATTGCTAGAACTACACAGAAAAGCTCTCGCCGTTCTAATGAAATTCTTTAGCAGTCTGATTAATGTAAGGCAATGAGAAATCTGGAAGATAAAAACTAGCGCAGGAAAGAAAATGTGAGTCAATACGAAAATAAAGGTCAAAAAGAAATAAATGTATTGGAACAAGTGAATGAGAGAGATGCAATTGGAGAAGTGGAAGTTCAGAAGGTTACTCTGGTAACATGACTGAGCTGTCAATTTTTTACCATGCATTTTATTGGAAATAAGAAACTCCAGTAAAAGTAAACGAAATACAGCAACTTATTTTTGGAACTTTTCATTTCATTTAGTGATATGAAATTGATTCATGTGAATATGGATAGTAAATTCATTACAAAAGATTGAAATAAGATATGAAATGTGAGTAATAACATTTTGCCATTATTACTTATAAGCAATTCACAGAAAGTTTAACACAGATGCTATGCGCGGATCTCCTGTTGTACTATAATTCGATATTGTACTGTAGAATCTGTTAATAAGACAATGTGTGTTACCTATGGGGTCCTTAGAAAAAACTACTGGCTGAGTTTTAAAATAGTCCATGACCATAGTTATATCAGCCAAACTCAATTCTCTGAGTATTGTCAAAACAATCCGGTGGGTTAATTTTCAATAAATTAAAGACATGAATTTCCCATAGAGAATGTTTTCATAACATGAAAATTATCTTATTTTCAAAATTTGCCGCTACTATGGGCAAATAAAATGATTTCTGAAATATGATCTTGAAAACCTCAAACTAAACTAAAGTAACTTTTAACACAAAATTAAATTAGACACCGGTTTCTTAGTAATATTTTAATTTGAACTAGAAAACAGGTACTAATATCTTGGTAACTATTTATATTCTCACCAAACCCTCAAAACTGCAATTACCGATGTTTTATTAGTTTTTCATACTTTAGTGTGAATATATAACAGATATTGTCTCGAATCAATATTAGATAATTATTTCAGGAAAAAATTATATTATCAAAATATTGTTCATAATATGGAAAATGCACGTAATGTGGATAATGTTTATAATTTCCAGTCGAGGGGTGTTCTATTATACTTGCGCATGTACTTTGAAGGAGAATTTTCAGTTGTTTTAACCCTTGGTTTCGAGAAAATATCTTTTTAATCTGGATCTGGTTGGTTTTGCTATTGAAGAGAGATACCTCGATGAGACAAAACTACTCCAAGGGATGGAGTAGTTTTGTAGGTCCAAGTAGGAAAAGCAATTTATCCCTTGCCCAGAACTGGTGACAGTTTAGATTAAGTTTATTTTGCACCAGAGTAGAATTGGCCACAACAGGGAAGTTATTGACACGAAGATAAACCAGGAGGGTTCAGAAAAAATACATTTTATAAGAAACTGTTATAAATCATTCACAAACAAACCTACTTAAATCATTGTAATAAAATTATATTAGAATTTTTTCTCTTAAGCATCTGACGGATTCGCACACATTTGATCCATCTTGTTACCGGCAGTCTTCCCTACATGACTTGCCTACTACAAGTTATATGTGTTACAGATGAACACTCTTATAATCTGTTGGCTAGTGAAGTTGTTGAGAAAATCAGAAGGCAATTTTAACATAACATAACCAACACTTACTACATTTCAAAGATACGGAATACAGAAAACATTTTATCCTCGATGGGAAAAGCACGAGTATCTTGTCTTTCTGTAATGTCTACTACTTTTTATATGATTTATGAACTTCCTCTGATGCCACTCAAATCAATCAAAACTTCGTAGCAAACGATCAGAGGTTTGCCTATCAGTAGGGTTGCTAGGTAGCGACAAATCAATGATCAATCTAATAACAGTGATGGGCAAAAATTTTATTTTACGATAGCAGTCTTAAAGGAAATTGCCAATTTTCGATAAAAGTTAGTATTGACTGCTAATATTAAAGCTTCGTTAGCAGTTATCAACTAAAACTAACACTTAGCGAATACTTTTAAGTTATTATAAACTATTAAAAATTGACATTAACGGTAAATTCAAGCAGTTATTAATTGTTTATAATTATTTCCAATTTTTATTTTAACTAATTAAATTTTTTAAAATTTAGTTATCTTCAAAATTTTTTAGCATTTATCCATAACTCTTGATATTTTTGGAGAAGTGGTCCTAACTGTTAAAATAACACTGTTATTTTAAGTCTCCGATAGGAATAACCACTATCTTTATTAGAAAATATTAAGTTATTAATAGATCTTAATGAATAAGCAGTGAAAAATTTAAATCTAATTTTAAAAAAATCTGAAAAATAAAATGTATGAAACTATACTGCATTCATATGACAGCACTTAATAGTTAATTTAAACTATAAATAACTCTTAAAATTAATATTCTATGTCAATTTCGAGGTTTATAATAACCTTTAAATTTAATTTTTAGCTGTTTGCACCCTCTTACTGATAACAAAATTTAATGATTGTTGTTATCGAAATCACCAATAAAAATTGATGCAATTCTTGCAAAATAACAGTTTTTCCATCTGTTTTTAAACTAACAGTTGCAAACTGTTATTTTGTAATAATATTGCAATTTTTACGCTATTGGAATCAGTTCATTTCTAAATTATTAATATTTTAAAACTAATATTTTGTCCAGAATAAATCTTTCTATTTTTAAGGTTCTTTTCCGGTAGTCAACATCAAATGAACAGTGATCAATTAGAAATAATCTAGATAATTGAATAGCGGCTTTCGGATAGCCGAAATGGACAGAAGATTTAACATTGAATACGTGCAGAAATAACGATCGTAAATTAAAATTTCAAGTTTAGCCCAATTTGATGATGTAAAATCAGTTTAAGGTATTAAAACTTGGTGTTGATATTGGGAGATTACCAAAATTTGGAATGAAGATTTCCTCATATGCAATTTTTATGCATGCGAGAAAATAAGATGAAGTGGTTCATTTTTCCCTCTGCCTGTACATTCTTTTCTCTAACGTAGGACCTGAGCGGGGAAGCACACTATTTAAAACTAACAATAGAAGCACACTAATAAGAAACGTGGCACGACTTCGTGCTTTGAATGCTACCAATGAAGATCTTTATAGGCTGTTTAAATACGTAAGATATGGATTATGTTTTGATTCAAATTCCGAAATTACTACACAAGGCGAGTGTATTTCTTTCTTTTGTGTAAGTAGAACTTTTCATGTGAAGCAGTTGTTATTGGTAGACAGATGTTTGTCAAAAATCTGAACTTTCCTTGTTTATTGTTTTAGTAAGATTTATATAGGATATCGCGACATCCAAGGAAATTCAGGAACCAATTACACAACTTGGTTGGTTTTGTACTGTGTAATGATTCCTTACGTTTTTGTATTGACAATATCTATAATATTTGTTAGAAAGCATTAAGAGAACAACTGATTTTGTTTTATTGCTTCACCCTTTTAGAATTGTGTGTTTTAAAGATTCGACAAACATCTGTCTTTATTGGTAAACTAGCTGAATTACCCGGCGTTGCTCGGGTTGAAATAGTTAAATGTTGCTTGAAAAGTGAATTAGAATAATCACTTTTCTTTCACAGAAAAATGCAATCATTTAAGTTGTACGGAAAATACGTTTTAACTTTTCCATAACTTCTACTATATACTTCGGACGCAAATATATGCATTTAATTCCTGAATATATTGCAATATCTAAAAGATTAAGACATAAATACGAACAGAAACGAAATTCCGACGAAAAAATGCAGAATTCTAAAAAACGAATGATACGCAGTGTCGAATTTCGACTGCCTGAGTGTATTCTGAAACAGAGCAATTCGAAAAAAGATATTTGAAAATATTGATAAAGACGATAATGAAATTTAGTAATGCTCAAATATGACTGCAACATTTCGCTGTGTTAACTCAAATAGACAAACACGGGATGCTAAATCAAATTTATAAAATAATAAAAATTAATTCTGGTTTCCCAAATCTAAAATAACAAAATTACGCTTTTATGATTAATGAGTTGAAGTTTTTCGTGTTTCATTACAAAATGTAAATTATGAATAATGAAATATTTTAAATATCCTTTTTTTATCAAACAAATATTCATGTAAAAATATAAAATTCATATAGAAATAAAATAATAAACTTTAATTCAATAATGCACATTACACCTGTCAAATAAAGTAGGAAATACTTATACAATCAACTAAAAGTTAGATTTAGTAATGCTCAAACAACGGCAACATAGCTTTGCCCGGGTATTTATCCCAATCTTCTATTGGACAGGAAAAGGAATGAAATCAATGTATAGTGTAAAATCAAAGTAATTATATTAACAGGTTCTAAAAGTATAAGTACAGTACACGCATTATAAAGTAAAATATTTTACAAATTCACTGCAATATAAATTTAACACAAAACTTGATTATACACAACATTTTTAGTTTCACCTCCGGGAGCAAGAATAAATAAATTCTTGGGTGAACCCACCCTCGAGCAACCAACATAAAGTTGTCCGTGGGAGAAACACGGCGATCTCAAATCCACTCCGCAGTACTTGATAGCCCCTGCGACTTGTTGATCGTGATCGAGAACGCAAGTCTTACTGGAAACTGCAATCTCTTAAAGTCGAAAGGGAGATCCGTCGGAATGAGTGGTATCCGTGGGATAAAAACTGTTGCACCCTCTCCCTTTCCTGTCAAGATAGTCGCTTCCATTACATTGCCCAGCAGCTTCTTGACACACAGCCTCGTGCCGTTGCAAAGTTTTGGCGGGTCGAGGTTCCGCAGTAAAATAACCGGAGATCCCACTTTAAGTAAAAGACGATGCGGTGGCAATCCAGCCGGATCAAGCGAGTTCAGGAACTCTGGCGGGAAATTGACGACCTCATCGGCATCTACTACGGTATCGATGGACTTGTATTCAGTGACCACGCCTGGTAACATGACAAGTATTTGATTGTTTATGTCGTGGACGTCTTCATTTTTAGCAGAAAGAATGGCCCTCTCTCGCAACCAGTTCAAATCGTGATAGTTTTGGGAAACAGACGGATAGACTGCATCTATCAGCTCTGAGACGGACGACACCAGATTACAAAAATCGGATGGGAATTTAATCTTGCCAGAAGACTCGACTGCCAATCTGCCTTCTCCGATCTCCAGGAGTTTGTCTGAGAAAATTTGAGCACTCTCATCCCCCAGATGTACTCTCATGTTTTGCTTCAAAGTTATCTTTCGCACATGTCTCCACAAAAACGAATGTTTCAAACATGCATGGATCTCATCGGCCGGCGTCGACTTCGGGATGACGGGCAGAGTTTGACGAAAGTCTCCACAGAGGAGTACCAGAGCTCCTCCCATCAGGTTGTCGTTTCCTCTCAGATCTCTCAGAGTGACGTCGAGGGCCTCGAGAGCTTTCTTGTGAGCCATGGTGCATTCGTCCCACACGATTAATTTGCAAGTCTCGAGCACCTGCGCCCGACCACTTGCCTTGCTTATGTTGCAGGTAGGATTTTCCTGCCTGGCGATGTCAAGTGGCAACTTAAGTGCAGAATGGGCCGTCCTCCCTCCTTCCATTAACGTCGCCGCAATTCCCGAAGAGGCGATGGCAAGAGCAACTTCTCCCCGAGTCCTGATTTCGGCCAGTATTATATTAATCAAGAATGTTTTCCCTGTGCCCCCAGAAGCATCAAGAAAAATGATACCACCTTGTTGTTTTGCTGCCTGATCCATGATAATTTGGTATGCGTTTTTCTGATCTCGATTCAGAAGTGGCTTCTTGTCCGCGACGTATGCACTCAGCTCTTCGACGTCGTAGTTCGTTTCTCGCACGTAATCTGCGCGAAGTACGTCTCGTCGATCTCTTACTGGTGCAGGCAGGCCCAATTGCAGTAATGTTTTATTTGTCATGGCCACACATTTGTCCTCAAGAATAACCAAAGCCTCGTTGAAAATGTCCGGACCAAACGCGATTTCTAATGTCGGGGTTTCCCTCCGGACTTTGGCGAGTATATCCTCACTCAGGGCCTCCTTATACTTTTCCCATAAAGTGTTTGGATTCGATGGACTGCATGTAGTCAATATTATAGCAAACAGGTTTCTGATTTGCTCTGGTAGGGAGATCAATTCGGCTTCTCGCAACGTGTCATCCCAGTGCTGGTCTCCTTCCAGCAAACCCAACTTCTGACAGGCCTCTCTAAATGTCTGGCATACTTCGTCGTTTACCGTTCTCATCTCTGCGAAAGATCTAGGTCCTCGTACCGAGTGAAGAAGCATCCTAAGGAAATAGCATTCGGCGTTGTTGGGGTGAACAGTGTACACTCGACCCAAGGCGTCACTCGCGACTGCATCATGTCCAGGGACGGGCTGGCCAACTTTTCTCCTACAGAAAATTTTCCTCGACGCATTCCACGTGTAATATCGAGGTATCTCAGGATACAACAAAGTCCTCGCAAAAGAATCCTGCTGACACAGTTGAAAGAATGCCGTCAAAGTCGTGTTTGGTGGCTGATCAATCACTCTAGGGGCGCTCTCTGTTGTGAAATAAACTCTCTGACCATTTTCTAAATGGACGCTGAGGTGAACAACAGTAGGGTGTCTTTCGTGAATCGAAAAACCCAGTATTCGCCAAACTGCCTCGTTACTGCTGAGGTATCTTCCCAATTGATACCGCGTCACTTCATCGTTCGATCTCTCGTCGCTGATACCGAAAACAGCCATATCACTACCTTTGTTGACATACTTGCACACATATTTAATCGATTTCACACTGTTGCAGTACTCCACGTTGATGTGTGCCCGAAACATTTTCGACAGCAGCGGCGAAAAGGGCACAACCCACCTATTGTCGATTTCTATTTCCGTGTTGCTGCGTATCGTTAGTTTCGCCGTGAACCCTCCATCTTCCGGAGCCCGCCGTCTGTACAGGGGATAGCCGTCATTTCCAGTTTGTGTCTCTTTAATGAATTTTCTAGGGTATTTCTTGGTACACTTTCCGTCCTTCATACACGGAGAAATGGGATTGAGATTTCCACACGGTCCGTGGATCATGTTTTCCGTTACCACTTCAAAAAGTTCGGGATCTTGTTCCGGGTCTGGCAACTCGGCAGATATAACGTCATCGATTTGAGTGGGCTGAATTTTGTCCGCTAACCAGATCAAATTGTGCGAGTGTGGCAGCCCTCTTTTTTGCCATTCAATCGTATACATCCAGCATCTCGGCACTCCAAATACATGGCCCTTTGTTATAACGTCAATCAGTTTCAACTGCTTCTGTTTAAATACTCTCGCAATCAAGTCGTGGCGCTCACTGGGTAATTGACCATTGGTAAGAACCTCCTTGATCTCCGTCCAAGTGGGATTGCAGGTGAAGGTGATAAATAAGTCTGGTCTCCCGTACGTCCTCACGTACGTCATAGCATCTTGTGTGTATTCGTGCATGTGTCTGGGACTGCCTGTAAATGTAGCTGGTAGTATGACTAAGGCACCGAGGTTTTCAACGTTCCCGTCATTTGCCACAGCATCTCTCAGGTGAATATATTCGTCAACTCTCAGTTTACGTTGATTTAGACGAATGTAAAGGAGACGTTCACTCTCGACTTTA
Source organism: Meta bourneti (assembly GCA_933210815.1). NCBI lineage: Eukaryota > Metazoa > Arthropoda > Arachnida > Araneae > Tetragnathidae > Meta > Meta bourneti. The sequence goes on from OW119928.1 coordinate 68,292,265, forward strand.
GCGTACATATCGACGATGAACTGATGAAACAATTGCCTGCAGTTCAATACGTGGTTCTGCCCAGTATCTCGAACCATTAATCTGTACGCATAGAAATCCATCGCTGAAACTTTCTTGCTCGTTGTTTCACCTGTTCTTGGGTTGATCTGCCTCAGATTAAATTGATATCCATCTTCACCATGGGGGAATATTACTGGGTACTGCAGAGCATCGTAAGATCGATGTGTTTCCGAAATACGCTGCAATGATTCACCTCGTCGTTGAATAACGATATCCCGTTGATGAAACTCATCTCCTGAACCACCGCGACTTCATCTGCTTGAGGAGAGTTAAAGCGCCGCTCGTGTTCGCCTGCTGGTCTTCGGTCTGCTCTTATGACTACTTTATATTCATCTGTTGGCATATGTTCCAATGCTGTTTCAAACGTTTTAATAAGATTATTGTGCTCATGAAACATCCTCTGTAAGTTTAACACAATCTGACGTCTTGTTCCCGAGATGTAGGCGCACCTCTGATCAGTTTCCATTTGTTCGTTTTGAATAAAATATAGTTGTAGAAATTTTGGTGGTTGATCTGGCAGCGGAAGCAACGATCCCGCTCTATGGTAAACCTGCCCTTGCACCTTGAATGTCGACGGAAATCCGGGCTGTCCAACAACTGATGTGCCGCCGAATGATGTCATTTGGAAACATGAGTTGTATTTTCTGATGTTACTTAGAAAATGCTTCGACTCTGACGTATCTCCTGATGTGTAAGTCAAAAGGTCTTGTGGTGGTGGTTCCAGTTGGCAAAGTTTAACTTTTCCATTTTTGCAGCAAATACCAGTAGACTCTGATTTAAACTTTTTGGCTTGACAGTAAGTACAAACCATTTCCATTTTCCCGATCGTAACACTTGCATGCATCGAGTAGTCTTTATGTGAATCGTAGTGAAATCCTTCCAGTGCTAAGCTAAAATGGCTCGCAGTCCGTGATCGTTTGGCTCTATCTCTCTTATCCTGTAGTCGGGCCTCTCGCTGCTGTGCCGTCTCTGTTGCTCTAGATGTAGTAGCTCTATCTCTCTTATCCTGTAGTCGGGCCTCACGCTGCTGTGCAGTCTCTGTTGCTCTTGATGTAGTAGCTCTATCTCTCTTATCCTGTAGTCGGGCCTCTCGCTGCTGTGCCGTCTCTGTTGTTCTAGATGTAGTAGCTCTATCTCTCTTATCCTGTAGTCGGGCCTCACGCTGCTGTGCCGTCTCTGTTGCTCTAGATGTAGTAGCTGTCTCTTTCATATCCTGTAGTCGGGCCTCACGCTGCTATGCCGTCTCTGTTGCTCTAGATGTAGTTGCTCTATCTCTCTTATCCTGTAGTAGGGTCTCACGCTGTTGTGCCGTCTTTGTTGCTCTAGATGTAGTAGCTCTCTCTCTCGCAATCGCAAGTCTTCTATTCCTCTCCTCGGAAGTTTCTTGTCTACGCTCATTTTTCATCATCTTAGCCGTTGACTGCACTTGGCCGATTGCCTTCCGCTTCCTTGGAGGCATTGCTACAGCAAAGAAATCTGTAAAAGAATACAAAAAGCTATTTCATAAAATAAGCAAAAGGCACACTCTCACTGAGCAATGAAATCTATTATAGAATACAAAGAAAAGCTATTTCATAAAATTAGCAAAAGGCACACTATCACAGAGCAGTGAAATCTGTCATTAAAAAGTTATTTCATAAAATAAGCAAAAGGCACACTCACTGAACAATGAAATCTATTATAGAATACAATAAAAAACTAATATAAACTGAATGGTAAAACAAATTTAAAATTGTGAAGTACTTACATCAGTTTAGGAGAATATCAAACTTTTAACACAAATAAAAAAAATTAATGCCTTACTTAAAAGCTGTCAATCAAAATATTCAAACACAGAATTCTAAATCATGTTAAAAATAAACTTTTATTCTGGTGTAAAAAAAGCATTAATTCTGATCCCATTAAACTTATTTAAAAAATTAAGCAAAAGGCACATCTCACTGAGCAATGAAATCTATTATAGAATACAATAAAAAGCTAAAATTAACGAAAAAACGAATTTAAAATTATGTAGTACTTACATCCGTTTAGAAATATAAATCCAAAATGTACACTATCACTGTCGAATAAAGTAGGAAACACTTATACAATCAAAAGAGCGAAATAAAACTGCCAGATTCACTGAAAGATGATAAACTGGAAGACTTACCGAGTTAGCTTCCTTTAAATACGACCAGCTAAGAATCGAGTGGGTGCTGGAATGTTCTCCACCATGAGTCCAATTAAGTTTCCGTTTCCCCAACTTTCTAAAAAGTTCTACAAAGTTTTATAAAAAAAGTAAACATTAATTCTGGTGCTGCCAGATACCGAGTAGCAAAATTACGCTTTTATGATCAATGAGTTTTTCGTTTGTGCTTTTCGGAATAACGGTGCTTGGTTTAGAAATAAATATAATCGGTGTAGACAAATTAAACTGAATAGATAAAATTTTTTCAAAAAGCAGAAGGTCGATTTTACAGAATTTTTCAGAAAGAAAATCACTCAACGGAGGGTTCACATGTATCTATTCCGGACATTTTAAAATAAGTTACACGCCTTACCTAAAAAGCCTCGTGAAACAGAATTCTACAAATCATTACGTATTCGATAAATTATTTAAGGAAAGTTGGTCGAAATACACACCAACTTTCCTTGAAAATAATCCTTGAACTCCTGAAAACCTTTCCTTGAATTTCCTTGCAAACATAAATATTTTAAAATATTCTTTCCCCCTTCATCAATAAAATATCTATAATTTATTTACATCATGGGAAGAACTAAAAAGTCAGTTCAAACATAAATACTGTAATTTAATTTGTTTCGGAAAAAATTGTTTTTCGATCAACAGTGGTAAAGCAACCATCGCTGCCTAAAGCAATCAATCTATGCTCAATGTTATTTCTATTGCGATTTCGAATAGTTTTTAGCCCCCCAGGGCCAATAGAACGGGGGTTAAGAGTTAGCCTATGCTGACCGCAGTGTTCTAAATTATAAGTGTACCAAATTTGGTGTGGATTGGTCAAACGGTGTAGATTTGTATAGAAAATATACCCACATACACACACACACATCCTATTTTATATATATAGATAGATACCCTACTATACTGTGGAATAATCGAATATGTGAGTAGAGTACGAAAGTAGTGAGGGGTTTCACTTTCATTTCGCACGTGGGAAATTTTTATCATTGGAAGGAATCAGAAGATGCATTTTACATTTGCAAAAAACAGAAACACCAGAAAGAAAGCTTCGATTTCTGGGAACTGTATTACTTCAAATGTGAACAACATCCCTCCAGTTTTAGTCATATGGTTGACCAAATTCGTAAAGGGTACACAAGAAACTTGTTCAAGGAATTTGTTCCTACAGGAATTCATAGGACATTTTCTATACTTACATTTCATGAATACTTCGTGGTTAAGCAATGCAATTATAAAAAATTTAGTTCTGAATAATAAGGTCCAAAAAATTAATTTGCAGTCCGATATAATGTAAACAGCGTTCAACTCTTATACATTTAAGCATGAAAATGACCTCAATCATTTAGATTTGAACATGTCTCTCTGGATATGCTATGACTCATTTCTTCCTCAGTCTCGAACTAATAATACATTCGTGGAACTTTCTGGATAAAAATATTAGATCAAGGATAGCTACCAAAAAAGAAGTCTTAAAGGTTGCAGAATGGGAATGCATATCAAAGTTGATATCAAGTCTGATTGAATCTATGTAACGAATGCTCTAGGTGTTACTTCAATGTGAAGAGTACTTAATAAAGCATTAGCTAGGAAACTATTGTGCAGAAATCTATATATGTTGGGTGTACGAATGACTTCTTAAACCATTAGAGAACTGAACAATTATGTATAATTCCAATTGACCTGTATATTTTTTATTCCTTGGCTTGGATAAACGCGATATGTCTCACTGGAATGCATTTGATAGCGGAAGTAAAATCTTGCTCTTAGTTTGGTTTGCTTGGTGAAACTGAAAATCTCTAAAAAATTACACTGAGAAAAAGAGCTACTTATACTGGATGTATTGCGGAAGTAAAACAGATCTATATTTATAAAAGTGGAGTGTATGTTCGCACATTGAATATTATCACCCATTTCAAGTTATTTATCCATTTTGGGTCATTTTATGCAAAATCACTGTTTTCCACGTTTGTTGTCTGTATTTGTGTGCACCTATTACGTCCAAACTGCTAGGTTTATTTTCATGAAACTTTGAATACTGTGAATACTTACAGTCATTTAGTAACTGAATTTCATTGTGTCATTATTTCTGCCTATCTTCTCATTTTATGTCTGTTTTGTGTTTGTGCAAGTATCACATAAATGCTTTCATTAAATTTTCAAAACTGTGTATTGATTTATGAAATATATTAAAACTCAGTCAATATAATATATGATTTTTTGCTGATATACTTAGGCAAGTTTCACAGCTCGATATCTGTACTTAAGCCAACCTTCAAAATTGTTGAGTACTTCGGGTCTTATGGTTACGACGTTGTCGACCTTCGCCTCTGTCAAATCAACCTTGATTTGGCAGTTTTGGAGATGCTGAGATTTATATTGAGTATTGCTATTCAGATTCTTTTACCAGTACTGCTGTAAAAAGAATTATTTTTCCAAAAATTATTTTTAAGGAATTTATATTCCAATACATTTATTTTGAATTTATTTTTTCTTTTCGAAATATAAATAATTTCCAAATATACAAGGTAGGGGGATAATGTAAAGAGAATAAAACATTCAATTTTACTAGAGCAAGGTAGAAATTAATTACTTTGTGTCCAAAGCTACAGACGTGTGTTAATTTTCTTGACGGCAAGTGTAAATTTTACAACGTTCTCAACGTGGTTTAACTCACGTGGTTGTAGAATTCGGTTTTATAAAAAGAAGTAAAATATACAGCAATCTTTTGAACTAAGATTGGTAACTAATCGAATTTTTCAAAGTATTTTAACATTTTAACGCATATTACAACTTGTATTTCTTTTCCATGTTTCAAATAAAATAATTTTGTTTTATTGAAAGCTGCTCTTAATAGGCAAGCAATATCATTCTCATTCTAAACAGGTGTACGTGTTTTCAATTCAAAAATAAATCTCTGAATTGAAAATGTGCTTTAAAATGCAGCACGTGGTTAAAGAAAAGGAAAATAAGTACAGTAATATTATTTTCAGATATTTTTATTCGGGTTGGCATTTGGTAGGTACTTTAATTAACGTCGCACTGGAGCAACAGAAAGGGCTATTGGCGACTGTCCGCGATCAAACCCGAAGGGAAAGAACCGAGGTCACACCTGAGCTGGCATCCCACTCTCCAAACTTACACATCACACCAACGTGAGGACATCTGAGTCCGGTACAAATTTAACATGCACCAGCTCCCTTTGTACACGAAGGTATTTGGTTCGATTCGAACTCGCAACAATCCACTCTTCCAACCTGGCTATCACGGTTCATATTGTCATTCGGAATTAATTTCGCATTTTAAAATTTTGTTCTATTTTTAGTTTCTGGTTGTGGCAACTATACGAGATCACGAGGTAAAAAAATCACGAATTAATATTAAAAAAAAAAGAATTTTTTGCCGCCGATTTAAGTTTTATTTCGCTCTTTCTTCTTTAATGCTTATAACTTAATAAATATTTATTTTTTGATAAATTGTAAATCCTATTCATCACGTTTAACAACAACCCCAGGAAATATTCGATTTAAAAATGCATGTAATTGTAAAGCGAATTGAAAATGAAACTTTGCAGATATTGAATGAATATTTATGTTAGAAAAATTCGAATTAGGACTTTTAATTGTTAAAAATTATTTGTTGTAGTGACAGAAGCTCAATGTTGCTTACTTTACGAGTTAAAACTGCATTTAAGCAACTTATTGTACCTGTTAGAAGTTGGTTGAAAATGCTGATTTTCTTAAAAAAAGACTCAAATCGATCTACCATTTTTTGAAAAATGGCAATAGGTTACCTTTACTGAAGACATTCAATTTTAGAACCAGTTTTTTCTTATTCCAAGTACCTGTTAAATGGAATTTGCACAAAACAATATATTCGTTAAAAAATTAGACATGAGTATGTTGAATTTGCATTTCTGTATTTCAAGATGACGAAATTCGAAAATGCAATCGTATCCCTGGTACAAGAGTGTCATAAGTAAAAATATATTAGTAGGACAACTATGAGTGCTAGACTGTGATTTGTCATTTTTACGATTTGTTTTACTGGAAATAAACTTAATCACGGGAATTCATGATCACCCCGAACTCAAAATCAATTTTTGTAGTAATCATATTACTATTATCTTTCGTTAGTTTGTCTTAGAAACAGGGATGGGATGTATGTGAAGTGGATTATAACGATGGATATACATGCATTCTATGTTACGTCTATAATAAGTTACAGAAATTATAAATATGTCTTAAAGCAATTAAGAATGTTAGAAATATGTTGTAAAGCAATTAAAAGAAACGATGTTAGGGATGCGATGTATGTGAAATGGATTATATCGATGGATATCCATGCATTATAAGTTGCATTGTATGTATGTGTCGTGTAAAATAACTTTTAGAAATTTAAATACATCGAAAAGCATTTAAAAATTTATTTTCCTAGCAGTTGAATGACGTTTGCATTTTTCTACGAAAGAGGAAAGTGATGATTCTGATCACTTTTTAAATCTATCGTTAATCAATTCAACGCGAGTAAGTTCTGGTAATTCTGATAGTGCTTAATAAAGGATTAAACATTTTAAACGATATTGGATAAGAAACATATATTTCCAATTATTAGTAGATATGTGTTCTTTATGGTGTCTAGTACCATTCCATAAACTAAATTGTATGCATAATATCTTTTTTATCCATTTTAGATAATGAAGCACATAGCATTGATCTTCACCTTCTTGTTTTTTGCCTTCATCATACCAGCTAGAGCAGCTGGAGGAAGTAAGAAAAAGTTCTATGTAAATCTTTAATATTTTGTGTTACACTAACTATGCCTTTAATCATGAAATTCATTTGTTGTAAACTTGAGAAGTTAGTTGTTTGAATACTTTTACAGTTTAAAACTAAAACATTTTAATTGAATTCTTAAATGCTGGGTATTAAGCTTTGCTTGACTACAGTTAAGAATGGCATCACAGCATTTCTATTCCAATTCAAAGTTTCCAATTTCAATGGTCTCCCTATTTATTTGAACTAGAGTTTACTTTCAAAGAGAATAAAAATCATCCAATGACATATTACGTTGAAAACTATTGAAGAAAAACGAACAGTTTGGAGAGCGTATGATTATAGATGTTTCGATTGTTTTGCTAATATGCTACACTGCTGACCATCAAAAATGTAACACGATGTAGGACAAAAGATGACAAAGCCATATTTATTACACAAAAAACATAAGGTTGCAAGGGTGAAATGATTGAAATTACAGCTCCGTTTAACTTGCGGAACACGAAGAATTAGTACCAGTAGTAATACCAGCCGCCTTGGTTGATAATAACTGTTGCTCCACGTCTAGGCATTGAAAGAGATTTTGAATGCGTGTTAGGGGTATGTTAGTCCACACGTTTCCACGTTTATTTGTCGTAGCCATGGGTGATCTGAGGTGTGATAGTTGTTGGGTGACCATTGACCGAACTTGTTCTATGTACGACAGTTTCAGTGATAGGACGGGCAATGGGAGAAGTGAAACCTGATGACCATTGAGTAATTATTGTACGTTGATGATTGGTCGCAGGCAAGCCCTTCTTCACGAATGTGAGACTTCTGTTCCTGACCATCAAACTAACATTTATACCCATAGAACATAGAAATTGAAATTTTGACTTCAATTGAAGATAGTGAACCATATAACAAAGAATTGTAACAGAGAGAGATTCTACTGCAGGGTAATGGAACTGAAACTGTCTCTGAAGTGGAAGCCATAAGCGCAGTCTTTAGCTGTTATTACTCAAATAGAAAGAATATTGAATTCTCGACACACACACACACACACACACACACACACACACACACACACACACACACACACACACACACACACACACACACACACACACACACACACACACACACACACACACACACACACACACACACACACACACACACACACACACACACACACACACACACACACACACACACACACACACACACACACACACACACACACACACACACACACACACACACACACACACACACACACACACACACACACACACACACACACACACACACACACACACACACACACACACACACACACACACACACACACACACACACACACACACACACACACACACACACACACACACACACACACACACACACACACACACACACACACACACACACACACACACACACACACACACACACACACACACACACACACACACACACACACACACACACACACACACACACACACACACACACACACACACACACACACACACACACACACACACACACACACACACACACACACACACACACACACACACACACACACACACACACACACACACACACACACACACACACACACACACACACACACACACACACACACACACACACACACACACACACACACACACACACACACACACACACACACACACACACACACACACACACACACACACACACACACACACACACACACACACACACACACACACACACACACACACACACACACACACACACACACACACACACACACACATTATTGTATGATATCAATAACGTGGTGGTATTGACTTACAGTCACACACACTTTCTAATTGGTAGACATTTAAATTCCATAATTTAACCCATTGTCCTGAAGTCGCCTTTCCAGGTGGCAAAAAGCATCTAAAATGGTTCAACATTTATGGGTACTTGGAAAAGGGACTATCTTTGCAACCTGCTACAACGCGCGAAAAGGAAATTAAAATAGTAATCTGAAGGTTGGTTGTGTTATTTTAGTTCAAGATTAAAAATTAACCGACCTGTGGGTTAGCCGACGAAACCAATTGTTCTAAAAATCGGTTTTCCACTTTTGTAAAAAAAAATAGTTCAACGTTTATGGGTTCTATGGAAAATTGATTACCTTTTAAACCTGCTACAATGCACCAAATGGAAATGAAAACAGTAATCTGAAAGTACGATAACCTTTTGAAGTAAAGATAACCTTTTTAATAATTTAAGACCTTTGAATTGCGGTTTGTTTGTTGGTATTCTTAATTTCAATATGTGACCTAAGACTTTAATGGCATATAACATGAATACTTTATTTCTGCTTTTCCAATATGCATTAATACGCTTTCTTTCCCAAATGAACACAAATAGTAAGGATCAGGCTAAGAGTAAATATTTTTCAACCTAGCTGCTGTGACTTAGTAGTAAACATACGTCATTACACCGGACCCCAAATAAAATTAACTACATTTTATTATTAGGATGTGTATGTTGACTATACAATTTGTATTTATATAGCATCTCCTTCTTTGGAGAGAATACAAAATGGGTAAATCTCATAAGGATAGGGACGGGCCTTCTCATGGTATGCTATTTATATTCAAGATGAAATTCCTATTTGGTTCCTTGAATGCATAATTGTATTCACCAAGGTCAAAAAATCCGTTAGGTCAACACATTGAATACGACTGTAAATATAGTGTTTAAAATTTCTCTCAAACATTCATGTCTCATTTAAACTATGTCCTCTACTAGAGAAATCGACTGTATATGGGTATTTGCTTCTAAATATTTTAACAGGGACACATTAGGATCTGAAATATTTAGTTTCAAAGAAATGGCTGTGCTATCAAGCAGAATTCAATCTACAATATGATCTTTAAAATTTCTCACAAACACAACTGTAGCAATAAACCGATGGTCTATTTGGACAAATGGACTGTATATCGGTAATTGTTTTTGATTTAAAGATATTGTCCAGCTCATCTACAAATATCGCATTTCGAGCGTTATGATATTTGAATATGAAAGAAACTCTGCGTCTAACGTCTATATTAGTACCGTAATTAAGAACAATCCCTCCCAAAAAACAATTCTGGGTGTAATGCTACACAGTCATCAACACTGCAAATAAAACAAGGAACTCAGTTTTCAGAGGTTTTCCACCAAAGGAGGTTTTCATATAAATTTGAGCAAGTTGACCATTATTCATTTAATGACTTGATCCAAAAAAGTCATTTGATCAATCTTTAAATGCTTAAGTAATGATGCTATTCAAAAATCCTGAGTGGGGAAACACATTATTTAAACAAATGATAGAAGCACATTAATTAAAAACGTGATACGTTTCAGTGCTTTGAACACTATTGATACAGATCTATATAGGATGCTTAAATACATAAGATATGCGTCTAAGTGCATGCCGAAATATTATACCATATTAATATTCCGAACTGTGATAGTTAAACATCTTCAGAACTAGATTATGTCTTAGCTCCTTTCTGGTTGTATTTCAGCTGCTTACTGCTTAATTTGTTGAATACAGCGTAGAAGCCAGAAATAACTGAACCTAAGACGTACAGATTCCTTCTCTTTAGTGACTATATAAGGTCCCTCATTGTCTTATAGTACTATCAGACTTCCATAGACTTTTTTGGAAGAGTGAATAAGAAAGTCACCGCCTCATCAAGTTGCAGAAAAACAAACAAAATGTGTATGTATGCTTTGATTCTGCACTACCACCTACTACAAAACCAAACATTGAGTTTTGCAATATCAGTTTACAATTCGGGGATATACCTGTCCCTGTATCAAACGATTACAATACACCTCTGCTCCTTATAACAAAGTGAAACAACCTGACATATTGAAGTTTTAATATACTAATACAATATTGCTCAGTTCCTGTATAGAAACTTTGAAAGATTCTGGTTGGTGCAATTCCCGTAATCCCAGGAACTACTAAAAGTTCTAAATCCATTTTAAAATTCCTTCTTTCATTTTTTTTTAGTGTCGTACTCACTCGAGATTTTGTCATATAGTTTAATTTAAACCTGGCACTAGGATGTTAATTTAATTGTTTTCAATCTGTCTGCACAATATCTCCTTCGAAAGTTAATCTTCAACTAAACATCCAGTAAGCCTCTAACTTTGTGTACAATTTACTGCTCACTCCTTGAGGAAAAGGTGCTATTACTCAGCAAAACCGTATCCGTCTTGTTTTGTAACATAACTTAAATTTAGAAGTGGTCATAACTTAGTTTCGAATAAGTTATGAGCTTTTCTTTTCTTCGGTTTTTAAAATAGAAAGAAACGGTGTTTTTAAAACAGGAAATTTTCAATACAACGTTTTTGTTTGACCTTTTCTTTCAACTGCAAAGCTTCTTATTCATTTAGTTATCTCAAAGTCTTTTTAAAAAGCTTGGCGCAGCAATTCGTTTGGCACCCTGATGTATCAGCCCTTATAGTATTGCTCAGCACCCAGGTTGAAAATTCAATCATCATTAGGGGAACACAAATAAGTTCCGTCACTCAGAGCCCACATATGTTACACAAGTGTTCACTCCTTTGAATCGAAAAACCATTCATCGATAATCCGGCTTTCACTCCTACCAAATCACTAATACTGCTCAATCACAAAACACTGCTACCGAATCTACGATACCCAGTCGCAGTCACTGATCCCTTAACCCTCAGTCACAATTCCAATATAGGGCTTTCACTTATAGCATCAACCCTCAATCAATCACAGTTCCAGTATCGGATTTTCACTGATATCCCTTAACCCACAATCACAGCAGGTAGAACTGTGATTTCAGAGTATCGGTGAGTGTGAGTAGCAGTTCTGTGATTAATTTAATATCCCTAGCCTGGTCGTGAACTGTAGTTGACGCTAAGAGGGTAGACAGTGCGGTAGTGCGGTCATCAAAAATAAATAAATGCTTTGGAATAAGTGAATGAGATACAGTTGAAGTGGACGGTCAGAAGTTAATTGTAGTAATATGACTGAGATGTGAATTGTTTACCATGGGTTGGTGGGAAATAAGAATTAACTCCAATAAAAGTAAACGAAGTACTTTATCTATTTTTGGATAATTTTATTTCATTTATATGTATGAAATCCATTAATATGAATATTGATGCTATTCATTAGAAATAATTTAATATTGTACAGTAGAATCGGTAAATGGAAGACAATGTGTGTTATCTATGGGGTTCATAGAAGAAATTACTGGGTGAGTTTTGAAATATTCCATTAATATCAGCCAAACTCAATTCTCTGAATTTTGTCGAAGCATACCGGTGAGTCAATTTTCAATAAATTTAAATATTAATTTCCTACAGGGTATGTTTTCATAACATGAAAATTCTATTACTTTTAAAATTCGCCGCTAACTACGGGCAAATGAAACGATTTCTGAAATATGATCTTGAAAACATCAAATGAACTAAAGTAACTTTTAACATCAAATTAAATTAGACACAGTCGGTTTCTTAGTAATATCTTGATAAAGGTATTCTCACCAATCCCTCAAAGCAGCAATTATCGATGCTGTGTTACAGGTTTTGGTACTTTAGTGCGAATATATAACAAATATTGTCTTGAATCAATATTAGAGAATTATATCAGGAAAAAAATAATTGTTATTCCCCAAAGGTAACGATTATGCAACAGGAGTCATAAGGAAGGAAAAAAGAATTCGAGAAAACCATCTTGAAAAGATAAACAAATAAACAGAACAAACGATTTAAGGGAACGCCAGGCTGTCATCACAGCAAATAATAACCCCGTTAATTTTTTGCTCTTTGGCTAAAAGAAACCTGTTGAGATAAGGTAAAATATTGGAGTACAGAAAATGAAACTTCCATGAGTCAAGAGGACACCCTTACTCTCCTTAAGCGATATAAGTCCTAATGATATTTACTTCTTTCCTTAATAAGAAAGACACAGAAATACTACTTGATGAACAATGCTCAATTTTTTTTTCGTGTACAATTTTGGAATATTGGCCAAGAACAAAGAATAATGAAGGCAAGTCATATTTCTTATTTCTATATGAACTGCTATGAAAACTTGGGGTGAGTTATTAACTTATCAAAATAATTTAGTGACTTTTCAGTTGATCGTACTAAAAAGGATACACATTTATTAAAACTAACTTTAATCTATTACATTTAAAAACTAGCAGAATTACCCGACGTTACTCAGGTTGAATAGGTTACGCAACTTCCGCTTTCGTTAATAAATTGAAATTCCTATTCATAACGTGCAACAACTATCACACTCTAATAAAAGTACACAATTGTTAAATACACAATTTAACAAATGTAAATAAATGCCACATTTAACATTTTACATTTTTGTAGAATTTAAATTTTTAGTAAGAAAGAAAGTCTTTAGAGTGTGCCAATGTTACCCAGAATGCATAGATAGTTCAGAGTATGCATTTAAATGCCTTGTATGTCATCTAAAAACAAAAGCGTTTCCCAAAATTATACAATTTTTAAAAATGTTTTAAAACTAATTAAACCACTTACCCTAATTATAGTTATTGAATGATAAACATCAAATTGGAAATCCAAAAATACATCTTAAAACAGATTTTACACAAGCTTCGAACAAAAAGTAATGAATGTATCTGCGTTTTCACGACAAAATAGATTCTTGGAATATAACGGACACAAATTCAAAAAAGCAAACGATAAAAAATATACGATGGCTGTTCAATAAAGAATGCTCATAATTTTTTTAAAGGTGATTAAAAAAATCAAGAAAAATAAAATTCATATTGTAGTGTAGCCGGATAAGTGGAGAATAGATGGCGCGAGGTTTCACGGTCATGACGTCACTGCTGCGGCCTTGGCAGACGGCCTAATTTTACTTTCGCCTACGGTAAAAATGGAAAAATGTTTGGTGGGCGGTGGGTTCCGAGACTGCTCATTCCCAATCAAAAGGATGTGCGTGTGAAGGTTTGTTCGGAGTTGAAATCAAGGCTACAAAATGATGGAATGTTTCTTTCGAAAATTATCACTGCTGATGAAAATTGGCTTCATCATTATGACCTTGAGTCCAAGCAACAGAGCTCTGTGTGGAAGTCTCCTAAATCACCAACACCGAAGAAGGCAAGAGTGGTTGCTTCTGCTAGGAAAGTTATGATCATATCATTTTTCGATATTCGAGGAATGGTGTATCATCATGTCGTACCACCACATACAACTGTAACTGGAGAATACTATAGAGATGTACTGAAAACCTTCCAAGGCCACATCCATCGCAAAAAGGCCCCATTTGAACACAACAGGATGGATGCTACACCATGATAACGCAAGGCCGCATATTGCCAATGTTGTTGAGTATATTTCAAAAATCAACGTCACGTGTGTTCCCTATCCTCCATATAGTCCTGATTTAGCACCATGCGATTTTTTTCTTTTCCCGAATTCGAAGAAACACCTCCGGGGAAAGCGTTTTTCATCATCACAGGCAGTGGTGAAAGCTACGGTGGCGATTTTGAAGGGCCTGTCAAAAAATGGCTTCCAGCATGTGTTTTAAGACTGGAAAAAAAGGTGTGATAAGTGCATTGCATGTAATGGGGAGTATTTTAAGAAAGACCATCAAAATTTGGAGGATTAGTACAGATAATTATTTTTTATTAATTTATGATCATTCTTTATTGAACAGCCCTCGTACCAAGCTTGCCATATTTGCTATCAGTCCTATTTTAAAGTCTTGTTCTGCAAATTTTATTTATAACTAGCAGAATTGTCCAGCGTTGCTCGGGTTGAATTGGTTAAATGTTGATTCTATTTCATAGAAAAATGTAAGCATCATTAAAGTGTACAGAAATTATTTTTAAAAATCGTTTTAACTTTTTTTAATGCATCTTTGCTATTGAAGTACCTTCTAGTCATATTAAAACTGTTGCGTAATGTCTAAATCTTAATTCATGCCGATTTGCTTTTTTAGCCAATAGTTTAATTCTATACATCAGCTTAAATGGCAATAGCTTTGCCTTGACAGCAAAAATTGAAGACAAATCATTTTTCAAATTTTTATATGAAGGGTTTTAAAAACGTGGGGTTAGTTACTTTTAGTGGGGTGAGTTACAAAATTACTTTTAAAGTAATTTTGTTACTTATATCTCGAGAGACAAAAATTGGTTTATCACTGTCCACCAGCAATGATATCCGGATTTCAAAATAGTTTCCAGTGATCGCACTAAAAAATGCATATTGTACAAAACCAACTTAATAATTAGTCTGTAATTTTTAAAATTATGATTTAAGGTCACACGATTCAAGATATTAAGCGATCGATACAACGAACGTGTTTCTTCATCTTAGTAAAGGTTGGTAATTAAGTTTTCTGAGGTTAAGGTAGATTAGAGTGTGAACTTGAGTTCGAATGAGGGGAGGAACTGATTTTGAATCGCCTTTTTAAAAGCACTGGAATATGAAAGAATCCAGTAGTCTTTAAGAGCTTTTCAGTGTAAGCAATCTACTAAAGGAAAAAATATACTAATTTGATCTATTGTCGTTTTCATGACGTTTGACCTTAATTTCCTTTGACATTAAATGGTTTGCGTGGAAAATTCAAAGCCAGGCTTTATAAAACAGCCAGTTTTGCAATAAGTATATTTATAATTTTTTTATTTCTATTGTGGAAACGCATGCCGTCCTATATCTGAGACAAGTTGGAACAAATGTTAATGGTTACAAATAACGAAAGGGATAACTCTTTAGTTTACCTCTTTGAATGTCTTATGTTATTCATGAGTGTTCGAATTATTTTTATCTGAACAATAAAGAGCAACACTTCAATCGTGGTAGACCATTAAATCTTTCTGAAAGACGAAAACACTTATGCATCCAGATAAATAGGATATCGAATGAATATCGTTAATATTAGTTACAATTACTATGAATCTCTGTACATGATGTCCCAAACTTTCTGTACACATTTATAAGGTAAGTTAGGAAACGTAAAACTAAATTATTAAATTTGATAACATAAACTTTATAAAATTAAATTATTCAGAACTTTTAATCCAAGCATTCAATCCACTGATAATTTTTAAAAGAATTATTCTGTGATCCGCACAACACATCGATGTCTACTACATTAAAACTATCCCGGGCTCATACGTTTAGTCAGAAATGTCATCTTTCCCTTCTTTTACCATGACTCTTTCTAATGTGTCTTTTCCATCGTAGTACCTACCTAAAGGCATTAAAACTCTTGCGTAATGTCCTAATCTTAATTCATGTCGATTCGCTTTCGGCAGTAGTTTAATTCAATACAGAAGCTTAAATGGCTTTGAATGGCAATAGCTTTGCTTTAACTCAGCAAAAATTGAAGGAAAGTCATTTTTCAAATTTCGGATGATTGTATGAAGTGTTTTGAAAACGTTCGATGATTAAAGAACTTATGAAATTAATTTTGTGACTTATATACGAGTATATTTAGAAACTGAACTTGATTTCTCACTGTCCACCAACAATGATACACTTAAGTTATCAATATGCTTTTCTGTTGATCACACTAAAAATATGCAAATTTATTAAAGCTTACTTAATAATTAGTCTATTTTAATTTTAAAAAATGTGATTCAAGGTATTAAGTGATCGACACAACGAACGTTTTTATTCATCCCAGTTAAGGTTAGTGATTAATTTGGCAAGGGTTAAGTTTGATTAGTGTTAACTATGTTAACTTCGGAGTTCCAATGATGAGTTCCTTGAATCGCATCTTTAAAACTACTGGACTATGAGAGTCCAGTATATTTACTATTTAAAAAAATTTCCAATGGCCTGGTCAAGATACACACATAAGAAATAAAACACTACAGCACATACTACAATGCAACACATAAGAGATTTACACCACAACATAAACGAGAAAATACAGAAAAATGAAATATAACCTAGTTCTAGCCCTAAAGATTTCTCTCGGTGTGCAGTATTTCGAAATCTCAGTCTCCATGAATTGCTTTACAGCGAAGCTAATGGGATTTGTATATGTTGTCGTGTTGATTATAAATCGGACAAAAAGGCTCGGTAATAATGTCAATTCCATGCAGATGGATGGCAAGGCAATCAATCATGCAAAACAACAATCCTGACAGGTGTACGATGACTGTTTTTCGATGCTAAAAAATAAATGTAAAAACGGTATTTATAATCTAAGCAACACATTTTTTCACCGGTTTTGCTTTTTCGTATATCCTAAAATATGCTACGCATTTAAAAGAACGAATAGTTAATTCGTGTTAACTTCGAGCACATCCCAGATGCAACTCGATCTCATTTGTTAAAAAAGACTCACGACTTATGAAGGGTTAAGAAATGCCACAAATTAGTTACTTTTCTTTTTATTTAAAGTGACCAATAGATATGAATAAATCTATGTGTGTACTTTAAACCTTGAACCAAGCAGAAAAACCTGACTGCAATTTTATCGTCTTTGTCACTAAAGAAGATGAATGATTTAAGACAAGAAAAATATGAGATTGAAAGTAACAAAGTTGAAATTCTTTTCTTCCCATTGAAGTTGTACTTTCAATAGGCAACGTTTTACTTCTCCATCCAGTTTTTAATTAACTTACGCAAAATTGTCCTCTTTTCAAAACTCCAAGACGTAGCTAAAGGAATCTGTAGAATAGATCAGGTGAAAAATAAAATCGTATTTCAAACATTTTCTTAAAAGCAGACAGATTTATAACTATCAACTTAAATTTTTAACATGGTTACTTTTTGTTTGCTTTATTTATTTCTGTTTGATGCTGAGAAAAATCCATTCAAAGCTGAAACCATATCACATCGACTTTTGAAAGTATAAAGCCTCGGGAAGATCAGATTTAAGGAAAGTCTTAATTTTCGATTCAGGTCTGGTAATGAGCACAATTTTCAGGATTATTTCTATTTTCGTTTATCATTATGAGTGGTTTCATAACATAGATATTCTTGATCTGGAGAAAGGAATGCCGTTACTCTCAGATTCGGTCACCGGGAAGTGATTCACATAAAAACAAATGGATTTAATATTGATAATTATGAAATATATCATTCAATGGTGAGCATACACCGTCTATGAAACAATACACTACACTTATTTGATAAAACTTTCGTTTTTCTTATACTATTAGGGGGACCGGAAAGTAATGCCTTTTTTTACATTAAATTCAAACAAATAATTTTTTATCAAGTTTTTATTTTTAATCAATAATGTAATCACCCCCGTTATCAACAACCTTTTGCCATCTAGTGTGCAAATTTTCAATGCCGGATCGATACAAATCAATTGGTTTTTTAGCAAAATATCTGGAGATAACATTTTGGATATCATCCAAATTTTCAAATTTTTTGTCACATAGAAAGTGTTGTAGCGATCGGAATAAATGGAAATCCGATGGTGCAATGTCGGGCGAGTATGGTGGGTGAGGCAGTACCTACCACTCCAATTCATTAATTTTTTCCAGGGTTCGTCTTGCGCAGTGCGGTCTTGCATTATCGTGTTGAAGAATAACGCCTTTTCTGTTGACAATCGCTGGACACTTTTCAATTAAAGATTGATTTACTCGATCCAATTATTCACAGTAAAGGTCTGCATTCACAGTTTGTCCAGGTTTCAACATTTCAAAATGAACGATTCCGCGAATACTCCACCAAACACACAAAAACGTCTTTTTGGGTTGTAAACCTGGATTCATTCGGAGAGAGCCACTGCCTTTCGCGTTTTGGATTATCATAGAGGACCCATTTTTCATCTCCAGTGATCAAAAAACGCTTCTGTATTGTGCCGTTGAAGCAATAAGTTGCATGTTGTGGATCGGTTAACTTTTTCTTCGGACAGATTATGCTGGACCCAAACACCTGCTCTGCTTACTTTACCAATAACAATCGCTGGACACTTTTCAATCAAAGATTGATTTAATCGATCCAATTGTCCACAGTAAAGGTCTGCATTCACAGTTTGTCCAGGTTTCAACATTTCAAAATGAACGATTCCGCGAATACTCCACCAAACACACAAAAACGCCTTTTTGGGTTGTAAACCTGGATTCATTCGGAGAGAGCCACTGCCTTTTGCGTTTTGGATTATCATAGAGGACCCATTTTTTATCTCCAGTGATCAAGCGATTAAAAAACGCTTCTGTATTGTGCCGTTGAAGCAGGTTAACTTTTTCTTCGGACAGATTATGCTGGACCCAAACACCTGCTCTGCTTACTTTACCAATATGCTTACTTTACCAATAACAATCGCTGGACACTTTTCAATCAAAGATTGATTTAATCGATCCAATTGTCCACAGTAAAGGTCTGCATTCACAGTTTGTCCAGGTTTCAACATTTCAAAATGAACGATTCCGCGAATACTCCACCAAACACACAAAAACGCCTTTTTGGGTTGTAAACCTGGATTCATTCGGAGAGAGCCACTGCCTTTTGCGTTTTGGATTATCATAGAGGACCCATTTTTTATCTCCAGTGATCAAGCGATTAAAGAACGCTTCTGTATTGTGCGGTTGAAGCAAGCCGTTGAAGCAGGTTAACTTTTTCTTCGGACAGATTATGCTGGACCCAAACACCTGCTCTGCTTACTTTACCAATATGCTTACTTTACCAATAACAATCGCTGGACACTTTTCAATCAAAGATTGATTTAATCGATCCAATTGTCCACAGTAAAGGTCTGCATTCACAGTTTGTCCAGGTTTCAACATTTCAAAATGAACGATTCCGCGAATACTCCACCAAACACACAAAAACGCCTTTTTGGGTTGTAAACCTGGATTCATTCGGAGAGAGCCACTGCCTTTTGGATTATCATAGAGGACCCATTTTTTATCTCCAGTGATCAAGCGATTAAAAAACGCTTCTGTATTGTGCCGTTGAAGCAGGTTAACTTTTTCTTCGGACAGATTATGCTGGACCCAAACACCTGCTCTGCTTACTTTACCAATCTGCTGCAAATGTTCTTGGATGGTCGATCAAGGTTGGTTAAGAGTGTTTGACAGTTCCTCGATTGTCTGACACGGATTTGCTTCCACTTCCGCCCTTAACACGTCATTGTCTAAAGTTCGTCTTCCTGATCGATACGAGTCGGAACGATCAAAATTACCGGATCTGAACTTAGAAAACCACCTTTGGCATTTACAAACGTCTAATGTACTTGGATAAACATCGCAAATGTTTTTGGTAGCAACTGTTGCGTTACTACCCTTGTGAAACTCAAAAAGCATACAATGCTGGATATGTACCTCTTCTGGTATTTGGCTGGCCATTTCAACCAAAATTGCAAAAAAAATTTAAGATTTAATTATTTACAAGTAAACAAGTCACTTTAACCATAAAATGTCTTTCGTACGACTTTGAAGTACACAATGAGCTGATAAATGGCAAACAAATACTGACACGCGCAGAAACGACCTTACTTTCCGGTCCCACTAATAATTAAGAATGACTTTATTACTATGTGCACTTAAACATTTATTTGATCTGGTAAATATAATTTCTCTATACAAACTGTCATATAAGTAAAACGTTGTGGTGTGTGTGTGTAAGTCTAGAGGAATCAATTTAATTTTCTCATTTAGATCAGAGTTCATCTGCCACACAGAATGAATTTTTAGTGCCTTAGGGTAGTGAGGTCTCTGTTACCACTGTGATTAGATTTGATGCAAATAATAGAAAGCGTTTGTCTGAGAAAATGCAGAAAAGGCTAGTCATATTTGAATTGTACACCTACGTTTATTTTCTGTTATTGTTTTATTCTTCAATGTAAGAAAAAATATCGTTCATCAATCACTGTTTCAAATATACACATGTAAATTTGTTGTTACTTCTTGGAAATTTATCTAGCAATATTTTTGGGAAGAAACATTTCTGTAGAGATGATGGCATGTGTTATATTGGAGTTAGAAAATTGTTTTTAGGTGTAATAATCATGGTCAGGTTACTAAGTATGTAATGGTCCAGAAGAAATAATCTTGTGTGTGCACACACAAGATTATTAAGACAAGAAAAGTGTTAGGTTAATTTTAAGTATTAATTGTTTATTTATTATTTGTGATATTTTTTGAGTGTATATATTACGTCGTGTACTGCCTTTGCGCCAACATTTGAGTGCTTGGTAATTTTTCTCACGGGTTAGCCGTGCAAAAACGCGCATTGAAGGAATGCAATCGTGAATCCCCGTTGAGGGGAAAGCGCTCATTAGTACCGGCGCATTTTTAGCAGTCTTTGATGTCCGTCGCATTGACGATATTTCGTCAGGGCGGATTGTCCATTCGTGAGAAGGGGATTTTGATGGATGACCACTTGGAACAGGTGGGTTTATCTTTTAAGAGGTTTATCTTTAATCAGGGTTGATTGATTTCGCGGTTCGTCAGAAATCGAAGTACGATAAATAGTCGTACACGCCAACAATCACGGCACTTTTTTTCTGCGAAGACGATCTGGAGAAGAGGAAACGGCGAAGAACGGATTGCCCTGATGAATTTCTCGGCGACCTCGTGGTTCACCTGAGTTAGATTCATCTCGACAACCACGCTTCTCCATGGATAGGGCGTGCTACGAGATTTAAGATGCTACAGAAGTCCCATGTCTGACACCCGGCGTGCCGAAACCCCACACCATTTTCCCGAGATCTTTTGCCGAGGTGTGAGTCTATGTGTTCCTCGGGTTGTGCCATTGGTCCCATCTCCTCCTGAACTTTTGTATTGTGTCGAATCATTATTTGTAAAAATTGATTTTTTTCTGTCTTGTCTGGAGCCCTTTTTCCTTAATTGTTAATCTGCATTTTATTTATCCTTAAATTTTTACATAATAAATTTTCTTACTTAATTTTAAAAGAACTGTGTTCAGATACTTTATTGTTCCCATGGAGGCAATTCATGGTAAAGTAAATTGTTATCCACTATACGATTCGAACATATTTTTAACACATCAAAAGTTAGTTAATCCACTTATATTAAAAGGTTCTTCCTTTTAGATCTTCAAAGACAAATGACAGATTTTTTCAGGACAAACATAAACAAGTCATCGGAAGAGGAATTAAATTATTTCCAGTTAAGAACTAATTTGATTTATTGCCGTTTGATTGATTTTTGTTTTAATTTCATCCGAAACAAATTTGTTCTAGCGGTAAATTTAGAACCAGGTTTCATGGAGAAGCCATTTGAAACATATATATCAACAATTTTCCATTTAAATAAAAATAATACTAGATAAATTATTAAGACATATTGAAATTGATTGGAATAACACTCCCCTGTTTCATTTCCACTGTTTTCCAACTATTTCCTATTGAAATTCGGTCCAACCAAAGACTGTCGTGTACACGGGAGTTGGTGCAGGTTAAATCTGTCATGGCCTTAAATGTCCTCATGTTCGTGAGGTGTGGAAGTTTGGAGAGTCGGGGCCAGCCAGGAGTTGACCTCGTAATTTGACAGTTGTTCAAAATTACGGAGATGAGTTACAGTTTCAGCCAACCCCGATATGCATCATGAGAGAGTATTTGAATAGAAGATGTACAATTTGTGCACCGTGCACAAATTGCACTGTGTGCACTGCGTAAGCACTGTGCACAAATTGTGCTTCTATTCAAATACTCTCTCACGATGCATATCGGGGTTGGCTAAAACTAGTTCATCTCCGTATTGGTGACGGAGTCTAATCTAATTGGCGTTGGCCGATCAACTATTATATATAAATTCGGAATTTATTCTTTGGAATTTTTACTAGAGAAGTGTTGAAATCCTATTGGAAAAAATGTGAAAGCATTACCACCACCTATATCTAACTAAACATGAACCCCTCCATTCATTCAAGCGCTTTTAATTGTAGAGCAAATTCAGAGATATCATTCGGTTGCGAATAGCTTCTATAAATTCATACTTATAAAACTTGAGCAAAGGCCATCTTCACATTAAACTGATCACGAACTTCATAATTCAGTATAACTAATCCCCATTTCGGCACAATATTTCGTATTTGTATCAAAATTTAACTTCAGTTGATATCATGTCGTTTGGGCCAGCCGTTTCAGAATTATGAGTTTAGAAAGCTTGGAGCCTATATTGAAAATCAGAATTTTCCTGATTTTTATTCATATCTTTCGAAATAATATTTCTGTATGTGCTGAAATTTTGTACTGTGTTAATATTAAAGAACCATACCAAATCTATTTAAAAAGCTTTAGTTTTTAAATACACAATATTTATTATTAAATTTATGTTCGACTAAAGTATGAATTTAAACCTTGATATATTTTTAGGGATATCGATTCAGAACGACTTTTAATACGAATATGTGAAATTTTAGCCTTTTCCAATGATTGTTTTTCTCTGCAAATAAATTTTATTTGCTACAGTGATTAGAGGTGCATCCAAAAGTTGAAAAAACCGATAAAACTTGGAAACGTAAATTTACTATTTATCCAAAATTTCATAAAAACTGTTGAATTTCGATTCATTACATGTGGAATTAATATACCTATATGATTAAACCTGGCTTAATGCTTTCTAAATATCTATAATCAATTTGCAATTTAAATATTATAATTAATTTGAATTAAAAGATGGAATCTTATGGATCAATCAATAATAATAATAAATTAATAAATTTTCTAAGTACAACAGAATTAATAACATATAAACTTATGACTTTGAAGATCTTTTGCAAGCATACCTCTCGATAAACGAAGTGTGCTAATCACTATTACCACGTCCATAAGAAATAAAAACATTGATTTTAATGAATGGGAAATTTTTGTGAAGTATTGTATATTTAAGATTTCACTAATAATATTGCGTATGGCATAACGGATATTACGGATAACATTTATAACGGAGAGCATACTTTCAATTTAATTAAAGGTATTCCCCAAGGCTCGAATTTTTCATTCATCCTCGCAAATATATTTCAACAGTATTACGAGAACTTCTGTTTACAAATTAATTCTGCCCTCAATATATAAACAACTTCATTATTTTTAATACAAGTAACTTTACAGATAGCTGGCAATTAATTTATCCGACAGAATTAACTTAACAAAAATTATTACTTTGACAAAAATCAATACTAAAAGAAACAACCGTTTATTTAGACCTAAATATTTCTATTACCTATGTAAATAAAGATGAGTGTTTATTTATGCCATCGAATGATTTTAAAATAGTTTTTCTTGAAATCAAATGATACGCTGATATGAAATCAACATGTATTGTAGTTTAAAGATAAATATTTCTTAGACATATTTTAAATCTTGACTCAGCAATGCTACATGCTGACTTTTAGATTCACATGGCCTAAGGCAGGGATGAAGACTTATTAAGACCAAGTCCCACATAGATTCACTGTGACTTATGGGAGAGTCACCAAGAAAACATGAAAGTTATCTATCATCTATTATTTATTTTATTTATCATATATTGTTATAACATTGCTACAAAGAAAAATATAAAAAGTAAATATAGAATTTAATGTGATCCTTAAGAGGTACTGATACAATTGATTTAATATTTGGTTCAATTTTTACAGTTCCTGAGCGCAAAATTTATTCTAAATTTTTATTAGTCAAGAGGGTCCTCTTTTTGGATTTGTTAATATTCATAACTCAAAAAGTTTATTCAGAGGTATATTGTTGACCCAAAGAGGCTTGCAGATTTTAATGCATTATCTATGTAGAAGAACACCGAAGTCCAGGAATTTTAGTATCCAAAAAGCACTCGGAATCAATTTTTAACACAAACATATATTCAGACGGACGATTACATTGAACATAGACATTAATTATTTCATCATTTAACATTGTCGTCGTTAGTCCTACGTCGTACACAGTCTAGCACTGTCTGCTACTCTCGCGTTGGCCAGCAGCATCAGGTCTCGTGACGGTAGGTTGGCGACTGAAGCGCCCCAAACAGCGGGTGTCATAGGCCGGTACCACAACTCGGCCCTCCTGACGGTCCTCCGCATTCTAACGTCTAGAAGATTTAACAAACTCTGCAAAAGAAAGAAAACAAGCAGAATATATCTATTCAAAAAAACTTTATAGTCTGTTATCGTCATAATTATTTTTCTAGGACGGCATCGTTGTTTTGTGGTCATCTCGTCGATGTCGCCACAATCGTCGTCATTGGTGATGTTGCCATCTTCGTCGGAAATGAAGTCATCGTCGTTTTCATTATTATGGCCTATTCGTCGTTGTCATCTTTAAAATCAAGACCATGTCGTCCTCGTCTTCTTCAGTATTTCCGAAATTTTCATCGTAAAACAAAAAAATAATTTTTAACACTTTTTCTGGACAAAATCGGGGCGAAAATTGTCTAATTTGGTATGTGAACATCATGATATTGTTTAAACTTGGTTCCAAGGCTTCATGTAATCGGCAGCTGTAGATGTAAAATTTGGACCTTCATGTTTTCCCACCTTTTCAACATCATAGCGATCTTTGGGTTTGACTTTTGTTATTATATAGGGACCAAAATATTTAAGCTTCAATTTTACTCCTGTCCCAAATTGAGTTCTTTGAATAGCTACAAGTTGTCCTTTGTATTTTCGCGATTCTTTTCTTTTCCGATTGCAGGTCTTTTTGTTTTCCTCCTGAATTTTTAAAATGTTTTGCTTTGCTTCTTCCCTAAGTTCTTCTAATTTTTTTTCTATTATTCTACGGTCTTCTTTATTTTTCATCCGTCAATAATTCAAAAGGTGTTACTTTAGTACTTCGTGCGATAGTACTGTTCATTATTCTCAGTGTATTTAAACCATTTTGAAGGATCATTAGAGGATAATTTTGATAATACTGGTATTAGAGTTTCGTGCATTCTTTCAACTTGACCGTTTGCTCGCGGAATTCCAGCTGTAATTAATAAATGTTGAATACCTTCGGAGTGGCAATATTCATCAAAATCTTTCGAGGTAAAAGCACTTCCACGATCACTGATAATTCTGGATGGGTTACGAAATGTTGCTTGTTGAACTTTCAGTTTGTTTATAGCGTCTTTGGCACTTGTCGACTTTACCGGGTAAATCCAAATAAATTTTGAAAATGCATCAACTATAGTGAAAATATGTTGGTAATTTTTATTTGTAGATGGTAAAGGTCCGATGAAATCAATGTTATATGTACTTAAAGGTATATTCTCTTTCGGTATAGGGTTTAAGAGTCCTCCTTTTCCTCGCTTCTTATTATACAAAATACAGTCTATACAATTTGCTATAACGCTTTCTATCTTTTTCCTGAGTCCAGGTATATAAAAATTTCTTTTAATCAGCTCTTCTGTTTTTGTTACAGCGAAATGACCTTTGTCATGATTTTCCTTATTAATTTCAGTTTGCATGGCTTCAGGGATCACTAATAAATTTCTACCAGCATCATACTTATACAAAACGTTCTTTATAAAATAATTTTCAACTTTCCCATTCTCAACTAGATTTTGCAATACTTTTATGTAATCATCATCTTGTTGGGCAGCTGCTATTTTAGCTGTCACGTAATTTTCGGAATCTATCATCATAACGGGATTTCTGCTCAAGGCGTCAACGTGTCGCATTTGCGATCCAGACCTATGTTCTATTTCATAGTCGAAATCTTCGAGAAACAGAGCCCATCTAGCAATCCTTCTACAAATATCTCTTTTGCTCATTGTCATTTTGAATGCATTGCAATCGGTAACAATTTTGAAATGAAGACCTAAAACATACGTTCTGAAAATTTTTAAAGCCTCAACAACCGCTAAAGTTTCTAGTTCATTACTTGAAAATTTTTGTTGCTGATCCGTAGTTTTTCTGCTCATAAAATACACTGGGTAGAACTGGTTATCGTTTAGGTCGCGCTGCATTAAAATAGCACCAAAACCAAATTGGCTTGCGTCAGTGTGAATTTCAGTTTCGCTATCTAAATTGAAAATATTTAAAACTGGTTTTTCACAGAGTAATTGTTTCAGTTGGTCAAAAGAATTCCTTTCGTTTTCATCAAATTTAAATTTATTTTCTTTTTTCAACAAATCGCTGAGGGGTTTGGCAATTAAAGCAAGATTGGAAATAAATTTTCGGAAATAACTTGCTAGTCCAAAAAATGAATGAACCTCTTTGAGCGTTTTCGGTTCAGGATAATTAATAACAGCTTTCGTTTTGTACGGAGAACGATAAAGTTTTCCGTTTTCTATAATATGTCCCAAATATTCAATTTTACTAAACAAGAATTGACTTTTCTTCCAATTTATATCCAATCCATAGTTTTGAGCAATTTCAAGTACTAACTTAAGACGTTTCAATGCCTCATTTTCATTATCTGCTAAAATTTTAATATCGTCGATATAAGGCAATACAAAACCTTTATTAATTAAATCACGAAATATATCATTTATAAACCTTTGAAAAATTGCAGGTGAATTACATAATCCGAAAGGAGTACGTAAAAGTTGATACTGTCCATTGTGCGTTACGAATGATGTGTATGGTTTACTCTTTTCTGAAACCTTCACGTGAAAGAAATCATTTTTTAAGTCTAATGTGCTAAAAATCCGTGTACACTGAAGCTTATCTAAAATATCTTCAATCAGTGGCAAAGGATACCTTTCTTTTATTATAATCTTG
Organism: Meta bourneti; assembly: GCA_933210815.1. Taxonomy (NCBI): domain Eukaryota; kingdom Metazoa; phylum Arthropoda; class Arachnida; order Araneae; family Tetragnathidae; genus Meta; species Meta bourneti. Next base: position 68,319,904 of record OW119928.1, read on the forward strand.
TTTAACTTTCTAAAATCGATACAAACACGCGGGGTACCATCTTTTTTTTAATCACTACAACTTGGCTAGAATATTCCGAAGAACAAGGTTCAATAATATTCATATGTAACCATTCCTGGATTTGATCAACTATTTTGCGTTCTGTAAACGGTAATCTTCGAGGTCTATGAAATACAGGTTCATCATGTTTGAGAACAATATTCATTTCAATATTTGATTTTTTGTTTCCAATCGGTTTATAATTTGACACTAAATTACTTATTTCATTTCTAACTGTTTTACACACATTACTACAAATGTTTAATTCGTTACATGTGTCAGAAATGTTTATATTCAAAATTTCGAATTCATCAGAGACCACATCAATTTTCGATTTGGTGACAGTTATACCATTTTTGCTTATCTTAATCTCTGCCTGATTCAAAACATCCATTCCTATTATAGCTTCGTAAGCCATTACACTATTAGATACTACACATATTTTAGAATCGAAAATCTCATAATCTATTTTTAACGTACCGTGAAAATATCCTAATGGTTTGATTTATTCTCTCCTATTCCAGACAAAACAGAAGTAAAAGGATTCAAACTAGGCCTTCTTAACTTATTATAAACATTATCTCGAATCAAAGTCAAAGCACTTCCTGTATCAAAAAGTGCTGTAATCGGCACATCGAAAATGAAAATTAGTTTATGCATAGCCTCCAAAGGGGGTGTGGAGAGCTCAAAGCAGACATATTGGCACCACTGACTTGACGAAAACCATTTTTTGTTATTGACACATTCGTTCGATTTATGACCAAACTGATCACAGCGAAAACATTTAAATCCTTTTTTGTTATTTAAAAAATTACTCTTATGGCCTAACTCGCCGCAATTGTAACAACGGATAGTTTTTGCAGATAAAAATTTATGACGGGTAGGCAGATGTTGCATTGAATCCTGACTTTTTCGAGCTTTATTATTGTAACGAGTGGTTTCTTTAAAATTCTGATCCGATTTAATTTTAGCGTAGATTTTTAAGTTTTCTCTGAATTCTTAAATATTCTTACTTATATTTAAAATAGATTTATTGTTAACAGAATCATTAATACCATTTAATGCATCAACGAGGGAAAATCTATATTACCCTTGCTAGCCAATTCTCGCATAACTAAAAAATATTCATCGAGTTATTCATTCTCTCATTTTCCGATTCAATAACCTTTCGTGAGATTCAGCAGAGTTAAAAATTGAAACAAATTCAGAAATTAACAGTTCTTTAAGTTTAATCCAAGAATTTATACTACTTTTGCTTTGAATGAATAACTTTGCTTTTCCAGTTAGGGACCGTTTAGCAAACAATAATTTATGCAAATCACTTAATTGAAATAAATCAGTAACATTTTCAAAATCATCAATCCATTTATCAATATGTTACCAAGAATCACCATTAAATGGAACAATATCATTTTCAATATCAGAAAAAATAATGTTAGGCCTGAATAATTCTTGAACTGGAAGTTGAACGGAACTGTTGTTTTTTTGGTTTGTTATCTATAGATTGATCATAATCTTCTAAAGAATCAGTATACCTCTGATCATCAATTTCATTATCCTAGTCTTCACGAATGATATTTTTATTCGGCAATGTAATATCTCAAAGATATGCAAGAATTCGAGTTATTATTTCAGGTTTTGCTCCCTCATCACTTGCACATAACAAATTACAAATTGTTATGACGTTATTAAGAGAGAATTCTTTGTCAATAAACTCAAATAATTTCTGTTTATAAACGGGTTCTTCTGGTTTAAAAGCAAAATCATCAAATTTCTGTTTTGACGATCGCCTTCTGTTCCAAAAATAATTTTATGCAAACATTGAATTTTCGATGGCTTTTCAATTTTCAGTGCAACCTCCAATTCAGAAATGTCATTTAACTTCAACTTGAAATAAAAAAGCTAACTCACCGGAGACGTTTCGAAATCTGCAACTGTTGCTTATTTTAAAAGATCAGTTCAAATATTAAGTCCGTCCCGCTTCTGGCACCATTTTGTAGAAGAACACCGCAAGTCCAGGAATTTTAGTATCCAAAAAGCACTCGGACTCAATTTTTAACACCAACATATATTGAGACGGACGATTACATGGAACATTTAACATAGAATATAGACATTAATTATTTCATCGTTTAACATTGTCGTCGTTAGTCCTACGTCGTACACAGTCCAACATTGTCTGCTACTCTCGCGTTGGCCAGCAGCTTCAGGTCTCGTGACAGTAGGTTGGCAACTGAAGCGCCACAAACAGCGGGTGTCATAGGCCGGTATCACATCTATTAACCATTTTCAATTGTTTTCATCGACACATTGATAGAAGTAGGTTCTCATCTGCTTCCATGTCTATGAGTTCGTTGATAACGGTCGTCCATGGCCGGCCCGCTTGTCACTCTTGATTCTACAGTTACTTTGTTGTTCGCATGTGCAATTTTTAAAAATTACCTATAGTGTGACTTGCAAAAGTTAAAAAACACATAGAGTGAGGAGGGATACCAGTAAATAAACGGAGGACCGCGGGTCAGCGGGCCGTGGTCTGTGCATCCCTGGTCTAAAGCAAGCTTGTTCTTTGACTATAAAGCCTTGTCGTTCAAAGCACCAGTTGATTCCCTTAAAAAAACATTCTTTCAATTGATTTTGCTAGTGTACTTGGGACGGAGACTGGTCTGAAATCATGCAACTCAACTTGGTTTTATTCTGCATTCTGAGGATGCTATTCCCGTTTTACAAGATTAATTAAAAAGTTTTAAAATTGTTTGTACTGCATTTGATCCAAGATGTTTGATGAAATCTCGATGGATACCATCGTCAATAGGTGGCTTTTTACTTTTAAGTTTAGTAAGTGAAGTTATTAGCTCAGCATCAGAGACAAAACGGCTTTTTAAATATGACTGGAGTGTTTACTCTAAAGGGATTTGAGAATTTAAAAGTGTATTTTTCTACTGAGGATTTTTGAATGTTTTCTTGCAAAATCGCTTTTCGTCTGGTTTCAGGACAAACACTGGGCAAATACTTTGCAATATTATGTATAGGAACACAGGATCTTATCGAAATGGATAAATTCCTTCTTTGGAATGATTTCTAGCCCTCTTATTAGTAAAAAAAAATGTATGTTTTAAGGCTGTCTGCATTACAATCAATCTTTTCGGAACTGAGCAAAATTTTCACTTAGCAGCTGAAATAACTCTCTTAAAAATTGCTCTTCGTTTTCTCCATGCTCTGACTGCCTCGGGAATTTATGAGGTTTCTTCTCTTTTTTTATTTTTATTCTTAATAACATTATACCTTCTAGATTTTCATTCCAAAAAATTGTATAACACTTCACATTTACCATCCACTGCATTGACATAGTGGAAGCCTTTGGAATAAAATGAGAATTAAAATCTCCCATAAATACAATTCAAAGATGTACGGTGCAACAAAATCAGGTATACTGATGGGAGGCTTATAAGAAATATTTTAAATTGACAACCTAAATTCCATAGTCTAAGACCTACACTGAAGAGCCAAAACATTGTGACCACCTACTCAATAACGCGTTGCGCCTCCTTTGGCCTGCAAAACAGCTGCAACTCGCATGGGCATAGATGCCACAAGTTCTTGGTACATGACTGGAGACAGGTGGTACCAAATGTCTAAGCAGCGGTCACGCAAAGTCGAGATATTCGGACATGGTGATGTTTGAGGTCTGAGCTGCAGCTCCATGACATCCCAAATGTGCTCTATCGGATTAATATCCGGCGAGTTAGGTGGCCAGGACATTAAGTGGAATTCATCAGTATGCTCCTCGAACCACTCCAACACAATCCGAGCCTTGTGACATGGGGCGTTGTCCTGCTGGAAGATTCCACTTCCAGTTGGGAAGACAGACGCCATGTAAGGGTGCAACTGATCTGCAATGATGTTCAGATAGTTCGCAGCGTTCATGGTCTGTTCTACCACAACTACGGGTCCCAGAGTCGCCCATGAGAACGTCCCCCAAAGCATAATACCGCCACCACCAGCCAGTATATGACCTGCTGTACAAGAGGGGAGCAACTGTTCGCCTGGCAGACGGCGTACCCTGACACGACCATCGACGTGATGAATGAGAAATCGGGATTCATCTGACCAGGCAACTCTCTTCCACTCATCCATGGTCCGGGCCCACTGTAGGCGTAGTTGACGATGACGCTTGGTCAACAGAGGCACACGAGTGGGACGTCTGCTGCACAGTCCCATATCCAACAGTGTCCGCTGAACTGTGTGTTCCGAAACACTTGCGCTTGGACCTGCATTGTATTGGGCTGTCAGCTGAGCCACTGTCTCGCGCCGATTTTGCTTTACCAAGCGGGGCAGTCTCCGACGTCCTTTTTCTTTGATGACGAGTGGACGACCAACACCTTGGCGTCTACTGCTGGTGTCACCGTCATTTATCCACTTTGCATGAATACTAACAACGGCAGATCGTGAACACCCTACCAGTCGTGCAGTTTCGGTGATATTCGTTCCGAGTCCTCGGGCTCTATCAAATTCGCTTAGATCAGCAGCCTTTCCTATCACTCGCAAAAGTAAGTGCAAGAATGATTACTTACCTTCTCCAGCAGCAGTTAAATACCATTCTCACTTAATCACGTGCCCTCCACGTCATCCAGACGAGTTCATTGAAAAATGTGGGGATGGTCATAATGTTTTGGCTCGTCAGTGTAGTTTATCAATAGTTTCATTCATTTCTTTATTGACATCGCATTCGCGTAAAATAAATACTTCTTCATTCCTTCATGTATGCTATAAGCATCAGGGCGGCGGTAGACCAGTTGGAATAGCAACTGATTAGGAACCGGAGGGTTGCAAGTTCAAAACTCGGTCCAACCAAAACCCTTCGTGTATGTGTTTGACTGGTGCATGTTAAACCTGTCGTGGCCTCTAATGTCCTCACGTTGGCGTAGTATGGAAGGGTGGAGAGTGGCGTGCCAACTCAGGTGTTGTTCTCGTCATCTGACCATGGTTCAAAATTACGAGGCATTCTTCTGGGATCTTTCCTTCGGATTGGTCCCGGGCAGTCACCAATAGCTATCTCCAGTGAGACGTTAATTAACTACCTACCCGAGGAGAAACGAAATGACTGGGCGGAACACCGGCTTATCCTCTATATACCTCGCTGCTGATGTTTTAATTTACTTCTTTGAATGTCTTTTGTCATTTATAAGTGCTTGAAGCATTTGTATCTGATTAATAAAGAACAATACTGTCCATACATGAGTTTATATAATCCATTATAAATATTGTTGCACAGCAAAATTTCTAAAGGTGATTACTAAGGTGAATACGACATTCTCTCCGCCAGGGGAGACTCGCACCTATCCTTGTGAGGATTTACGAGTTTAGTAGTCTCCCTTCAGAGTTTATTAGTTTCTTAATCGCAAAATCACTGTTAGGTTTCCTTGACGGTCATCTGATGATCATATGGGAACTATGTCTATGTCTCATTATAAAAATATAAGAAATTTAGGAATTTAAATTTGAGAGTACCAAGAAAATTTCGAAAAAATGAAGAAGTGTTGGATCAGGACGTCACCAGGGAGGAGCCTGACCCAGTCAACACAATATGGTGTTTTCTACGTGTGGGCGGCAGTTCGCCAAAAGTAGCTCACACACCCCTCCAAACACCACGAGTAGAAAGGCAAAACTAGAAAAGCAAAACAGGTAGAGAAGTCCAGGCAACACGGAACATCCAAGGACACACACCAAAGACAAGCACAATACAAAATCACACAAAACTATAGAAGATAAAACAAACTTACCCACTTTAACAAACCCAAATCGACACCAATCCGCTGCAACTCACATGATGACCACCAGTAAATGTCCTTCATAACACCCATAAAAGTTATGCAACGCAACACAGTCAAGAAATCGGAATTGGACTTCCGACACGGAATTCTGAACAGGTTTACCGGAACTGGAATTCCGATTCGGAAAACTATAAGAAAGTGTTCAATTACAGCCTTTTAATAAATTAACAGAGTCAGATTATTTTTTTTGCTAATAGAATTAATAGAATTTATAGTCAACAGGCACGTCCCCAAAATAATAAGCTATAACGGTTAATCATTACTTAAATAAATATCAGTATTTTTTAAATCTTTCAAAAGTTATCCTAAAAGAGTGAGGGTACGATTTCTTGACTTTGTTGCATAGTATAACTTTTATGGGTGTTATGAAGGACATTTGCTGGTGGTCGTCTTGTGAGTTGCGGCGGATTGTTGTCGATTTGGGATTTGTTAAAGTGGGTAAGTTTGTTTTATCATCTATAGTTTTGTGTGATTTTGTATTGTCTTTGGTGTGTGTCCTTGGATGTTCCGTGTTGCCTGGACTTCTCTACCTGTTTTGCTTTTCTAGTTTTGCCTTTCTACTCGTGGTGTTTGGAGGGGTGTGTGAGCTACTTTTGGCGAACTGCCGCCCACACGTAGAAAACACCATATTGTATTGACTGGGTCAGGCTCCTCCCTGGTGACGTCCTGATCCAACACTTCTTCATTTTTTCGAAATTTTCTTGGTACTCTCAAATTTAAATTCCTAAATTTCTCTTATTTTGTATTATTGAACTATATTGCTAGCCATGCTTTGTCTGCAGCTTCAGCGAGCATACGTGGGCAGTTCTGTTTTCTGGCTTCTGTTTGTCTATGTTTATACCCCTTTTTTGGCTTTTTGCTTGTCTGCATTTTTCGCCTTCTGGTTTTTGCTGGTCTGCATTTCTGGTGTTATTACGTTTTAATGTTCTGTATATTTGATTTTTTTAATATTTTGTAAGTTTGATTGTTTATTATTATTTCTCTGTCAGCGATAGTTGCAGTTCTTGCACACTCCCCGGTCAGTATGTTTTTATGGAAAGTACAATTAATTATTTAGGGCCTGGCAAGAAGGACTTCCTTTCATGTGGAAAGTCCTGTGCTCGGTACATGGGGGTTATGGGAGACCCCCATGGATCGAAATCAAGTTTCCCTACTGATGACAATTTGGACTCTTCGAATAAACTCAAATTTTATAAATGTAGCGATAAACGTTGTAAGACCTGCCCTCAACTGGATAACTGAAGCTAGAACCACCATTATGGATGGTTCTAGCTTCGACGGCTCTGTTTCGCCTGCATGTAAAGCCTCAAATGCCATTTACTATTTAAACTGCAGCCTTTGTGGTGTGGGTTATACAGGTCAAACTGTAACTTCTTGCACTTACGTATTAATCTACACCGTTCTAATATTAAAAATTATAACCCCCATTCCCCTTTTAACTTAGAGTTCCATCATTTCTCATTACATAGCTTTAATAATGTAATTATTAGAATACTTGAAATTATAAATAACACTGAAATAAGATTGGGTAGAGAAAATATTTACATCTTAAATATAAAACACCTGCTCTTTATTGTTTAAATGATTTATTTAAAAATTCACAAGGTTAATTTAGGTAACTGTAACACATATACATTATTCCACACATCTAGAATGAAAACGAATTGAGGTTGTAAGGGTATTAATAAAAAACTAAAATATCTGAAAGCAATAAGCAGTTTTCAGACTTTACAAAATGCCTAAAAACTTTAGAACAATTTTTATTGGACATTTTAACTTTAAACCCTTAAAAAGTTTTAATTTTCCCTTGAATGATAGAACTTGTCTCAAGTTTAAAAATTCTCACAACCCAAGACTCTTTAAATCCTCATTTTTTACTTTTGCTGCATGATATTTACAAAGCTCGACTTTCTAAAATTAATATGAGAAAAACTATTAGTAATGATAGTTTAATTTACATGACAAAGGATTTAAGCACCCAATTTTTGATAAATTTAATTTTACTAAAATTGTAACTTAATGAATATTTCCCCCATAAAATCTCATAATATAAAATAATGCTTTAAATATGATATACCTCTGGGTACAAAAATATTTAATTATAATAATTTTTGCAGTAAGGTTGATTTATTTAGGGATAACTGAATGGCTTTTGCAACAACATAAATTATAAGCCAAATTTAAATGATAGTCTTGGACATATTGCAACTGATATTTTTGGGGAATTATTAATTGACGAATAATTAAGGGAATTAATGTATAAAGGTGCTAAATTTAGACCTATCTATAATTTTAAAAGAAGTTCTATCCTTAAAAGTTTCCTTGAAGACATTGATAATTTCTGTATTATGACTTCCACTAAATTTAATACCCCTATTTACCACTTCACAGAATGGAAATGGGAACTTTACATGAAACATACATTTCTGGAATTTTTGGTTAACTATTGTATCTTTTATAATTTTATTTTTAACGGTGAGCATTTATTTTTTCAAGTTAAGGGTTATACCCCATGGTTCCAATTTTTCATCCATTCTTGCTAATTTATTTCCACATTATTATGAAAAAAAAAATTTGCAAACAAATTAATTCTGCCTTTAGATATATTGATGATTTGATTGTTTTTAATGATAGTAATTTTGATAACTTATGGAAATCCATATACCCTGATGAATTATATTCATCAAAAACTAATTCAGATAATAATAAAGCCGTCTTTCTAGACTTGGATATATCTTCCTTAAATAATAAAATTGATATTAATATTCATGATAAAAGAGATGATTTTGAATTTCCGGTTTTTAAATTAATATATTGGGATTCTAATACTTCTAAAAATATATATTATAATACAATTGCTGGTCAGCTCGTACGTTTCACTAAAATTTGTAACTCTAAATCTTACTTTCTTTTTCAATGTAATAATCTCATTAACACACTTCTTAATAAGTACCCTCACTTTTTTATAGGATTGTTTCTGAAAGATTTAAAAATACTAATATTTATTTAACTAATGACTAACCATAATGGCTTGTTATTTTGGGGACGTGCCTGTTATCAATTCTATTAACAATAATCTGACTGTTGTTTCTCAAAAGGCTGTAATTGAGCACTTTCTTATCGTTTTCCGAGTCGGAATTCCAATTCCGATTTCTTGACTGTTGCATAGCATAATTTTATGGGTGTTATGCAGGACATTTGCTGGTGACCATCATGTGAGTTGCTGTGGATCGTGGTAGATTTGGGGTTTGTTAAAGTGGGTAAGTTTGTTTTATCTTCTATAGTTTTGTGTGATTTTATATTGTGCTTGTCTTTGGTGTGTGTCCTTGGATGCTCCGTGTTGCCTGGACTTCTCTACCTGTATGATCTTCTGCCTGTTTTGCTTTTCTACTCTTGCCTTTATTCCTGTGGTGTTTGGAGGGGTGTGTGGGTTACTTTTGTCAAACTGGAGTGACTTCCGGGAACTTACGAGAACATAGTAGAACATGAGCGATTCCCGCGAAAAAGTGTTGCAAGGACGTTCAAGTGAGAGAACGATTTCTGATGACGAACCGAGAGGACGTCAATGGCAGACGGGCATCCTTTTTTGTGTTGTTTCAAATATGTAACTGTCCTGTCCTTAATTGTTAGTTGTTAAATTAAATGTTTTACCTTTTGAAGAAGTTCTCAGTATTATTTAAAGCCTTGTTGCACTACCACTGAACTTGACATGGGCGCTCATCTGTTCCGATCTCTACAGTAAATCCCCTAGACCCGGCAACGACGAAAATTCAACAATGAAAATTCCGGATTAATCTGTGCTCTATCTGTGTTTCGAACTGTACTTCTAATATCGTGTTCTTGTATTCATCTGCAGACGAACGATCGATTGAATATCATCAAAAAAAGTGTGAGTACGTTTTTTTTATTTTTCTTCTGGTTTGATCTTCAAAATATGAACAGTGCACCTGAACATTAGTCATTTCTTGCATTACAACGAAAATAAGTACAGTAAGATATTTCTCACATTTCACAAGCCTTTAAATCTGGATCTACGAAAATGATTAAATTATTGCATGGTTTTATTTTCGGAAACGATGCAGGCAGAAGCAATAGGAAGGAACTAAACTTTTTTCTGGTTTTCCACACACATAACATTTCCGAAGAAAAATTAGCACTTTTAACTGTTTTCTCAATACTGATTCAACGACTCATCCCCACTTGCCAACCAAATAAAACTGAAGCACTGATTTAACGATGCGAATCGTCCTCACGGATGACACACTTATCGCACAACGACCACGTCGACTTGCACACAGCGAAAAACAAGAGATCGATTGTCAGATATAAAAATGGTTAACTGACGGAATCATAACTGAAAGTTCTTCTGATTTTGCAGCCCCAATTATGGTATGCAAAAAACATGACGGCTCCACCAGGATTTGTATTGACTTACGACGACTTAACCGTAGGAGAGTGAAAGAGATTTCCATTGCCTCCATAGAAGATATTTTTGATAAGCTGCAAGGCACTAAAGTTTACACGACTCTCGACTTGAAAAACGCCTTTTTTCAAGTCGATATGCATCCAGATAGTTGCAAATTCACTAGTTTTGTGACACCAAACGGCCAATATGAGTTTAAAAGTTCCCTTTGGTTTTTGTAATTCTCCGTCAGTGTTTCAAAAGTTCATTCAACTTGTATTTCGTGAACTTTTGCAGAACTATACTGTCATTATATACTTGGACAACATCATAATCCTCTCCCTTGACGAAATCGATGATATATTAAAACTCAAACAAGTTTTTAAAACGCATCACAGTATGAATTGGAATTAAATTTAAAAAAAGCACCTTTTTACAACGTTAAATTCAATTTCTTGGTCACTTAATTGAAAACGGAATGATTCGCCCTTCCTCAGAAAAAAAAACAGCTGCAGTTTTGAAATTTCCACAGCCAACAACTCCCAAACAGATACAATCCTTCTTAGGTCTTAGTGGATATTCATAAAGAACTATGCTTTCATAAAGAAATGCAAAAGATTGCAAATTCATAAAGAACTATGCTTTAACTGCAAGACGCTAAGAGATATCTTAAGAGATGGTACTCCGTTTCATTTTGATCCAGACCATCAACAAGCTTTTATTGCCTTGAAACAAGCCTTGTCGACAGAACCTGTTCTGAATCTTTATCAGCAAGGTTCAACCCTACAACTGCACTGCGATGCCAATAAAAACAACAGGATACTGATGGACGATTCCACCCAATATAGTACATCAGCAGAAAAACCACACATCAGGAGGAAAAATATTCCAGCTATGAACTCGAAGTTCTTGTTATAGTCCAAGCCCTTAAAAAATTTCGCCATTACTTGCTCGGAAACAAGTTTGCAATTTTTATAGACTGTTCCGCTTTTCAAATGACCATATCGAAGACAGATGTTCCCCTAAATTAGCTCATTGGGCTCTTTTCCTTGAAGATTTTAACTATATCATTCATCGACCAGCCAAACAAATGCAACACGTTGACGCCTTAAGTCGTAACACCGTCTTAATTGTTACTCCACAAAGCGAAGTTACTGTTAAAATCGCCGCTACTCAAGCTCATGACGTACATCACGACATACATCACGACACTCAAGACGCTGTGTGAGAAGAATAACGGAGGCGAATATTTCCTCAAACACTGAGTGCTTTCTAAGCATGAAAACTGTCAAGACTTATTGGTTGTACCCGACGCAATGCAACCTGAGATCATTCACGAAATTCACAAAAATGGTCATTTCGCTGCATCCGAAACCGCGGATATAGTTGAATGCGACTATCATATTCCCCACTTAAAGAAACAAGCTGAAAACATAATTGCCAATTGTGTCGATTGCATTCTTTGTGATAGAAAACGTGAAGGTTTCTTAAATCCAGTTCCTAAAGGAGATGTATCCTTAAGTAGTTATAATTGTGATTTTCTTGGTCCACTCCCGTCAACTAACAAAAAATTTCACCACATTTTCACTGTCGTCGATGCGTTCACCAAATATGTATGGATTCATCGCATTAAGTCTACTACAGCTTACGACGCTATCGGCAAACTTAACTTACAAAAGACCACATTCGGAAACCCGACCAGAATTATTTCTGATAGAGGACCTGCATTCACATCGAACGAATTCCGAGACTACTGTAAAGACGAAGAAATTGATCACGTAGTCATCGCAACAGGAGTTCCGCGTAACAATGGAGAAATTGAACGCATTCAAGCAATCATCATACCTGCACTGGCCAAACTTGCAAGAGACGACCCAACCAAATAGTACAAACATATTCCTGATCTACAAAGAATCCTAAAAAGTAGAACAACGAGTAACACAAATTTTCTCCTTTCGAGATCACATGATTGGCATTAAAATGAAAAAAAAAAAAAAAAGAAAATATGAAAATCACACAAATAGTAGAAGAATACCAGAATTCCGTCATCCAAGACAGAGAAGACATGCGTGAGCCCTCCAAACAAAACATTGAAAAATACCAGAAAAAAGCCGCCAATACAATCTCAAAAGAAAGAAATCTCATATCCACAAAATCGGTGATTTAATCGCAATTCAACGAACTCAATTTGGATCTGGATTAAAACTTCGGCCTAAATTTTTTGACCCCTACGAAATAGTTAAAATGAAACACAATGCTCGCTACGATGTGAAACAATCGGTCAGCATGAAGGCCCTAAAATGACTTCAATTGCTGTCGATTATATGAAGCCATGGAATTGAAATTAAGACCTCATAGCAAACAATTCACTTTCCCGATAATGAGCAATTGCATGAAATTACATTTTCTTCTTCTCACTTTCCAAATTTTTTCTGTTAAGGTGGTTGAGAAATAATTTTTTAAACCAAAAGACGGATATATATCTTTGCTAGTGAATGACGAGCCATTTCACTTGTCTATCACGACGAATCTTTTTAGGACATCTGAACAACGACGGCATCACCTCCATGTTGATAATAACGACGATTAAGACGAATAACTTTTAAGACAATTTAACATTTTTTTAAATGATGGACTGTCAAATTTTAACGACGAATTTTCAATTTTTTTCGGAGACACACTTTGATATTGAAGACGTGAAGCAGAACCATCCCTGACATGGTCATGATGTTTTTTGAGCATACGACGACGGTCATCGGTGATATCATATGGAGATGTGTTTTCCCTCCTTTCTCTTTCTTCGTTTTGTCTTTTCAGGTTTTCTGAAACCATTCCCTTAGCCAGTAGGTCCTGTCCCGCGTCAAGATGCCCGAGAGTGAATAACCCGTGACTCGTCGCACTTCTAACTCATCAACGGCGTAGAAGTAGCAAGAACGTTCCAGAAGAACACGAGCGACTTCCGGGAAATTATGAGAACATTCTAAAACACGAGAGATTCCCGCGAAAAAGCGTTGCTAGGTCGTTCGAGCGAGAGAACGATTTCTGATTACGAACCGAGAAGACGTCAATGGCAGATGGCCATCTTTTTTGTGTTGTTGCAAATATGTTGGTAACTGTCTTGTCCTTAATTGTTAGTTGTTAACACAAACACATGTATTTTCACCAAAAATCAAATAGGGAAAACCAAACCAAAACCAAAATGTAAGTAATAACAAAACAAAATACAGACTCTTTTAGATGAACAGAGCTAAAAACCGCATAGAACAAAAATAAGAAATAGAAACTACCTTAAATACAATTTTTTTCATGAGAAACACGAGAAAAGGTGTGATGATGTGAAGGGATTGAGCCCGCTTACATTGTCAAGGGGAGTAAAGCAGGAGTCTTTTTTAAGAGAAGTTTTAAAATGTTTCTATACTAGTGTGAGGCTTTGGGGTCACCTGGCTTTGGTGGTTCTGGTTCTGGCTTCCGGACGAACCCCAACTCAAATGCCGGCTAGCAGCAATCAATTATTCGATGTTATTTCAGCGTGTTATCAACTGCGCAATAAGCATCTCAGGAACAAGGAAACAATTTATTCAGACGTAATGATTAATACTGGTAAATGAATAAAGACCAAATGGTTTGACACGCCTACGGAGAAAAGTTGCTCGGCACACTGCTAGTCGCAGAATTCTTAACGCGAACATTTGTAACGATAAGAACACAAATTCTAGAGATCTCTTTATATCTCGCCACAAGGCTTAGCCAAAGAGATTAACACAAATTACTCCCGAAAACTCAAAGAACTACCCAAGAAATGTGGAGAATAAAAATTATAAGACGAAACATTATCTATGAGATTTGAAACAATGATAGAACAACCAAGGAATAGCAACAGCCAATAAAAATATAGTCCTGCCATTCAGATTTCCAAAATAGCTTGACGGAAGCTTACTCAGACAATTTTAATAGTAGAGCAAATGCATAGATGGCATTCAACAGGAACGACGCCGTTTATAAATTCATTTGCAAAAATTTGCTTTCGGAGGCGTCTATCCCTATATTAAATCATTACCTATTTCATAATTTCCATTAGCAACTCTATTAACCAAATTTCAAATCTTTTTTCAGAATTTTACTTTAGATACCAAGTTTTATGTCACTCAGTCCATCCATTTCGGAATCATGTAGCATGTTGTTAGAAAGATACCAAATCAAAATATATATAGTGTTTTAGTTTTTTAAATAATTTTTAGTTTGCAATATTAATTATTAAATTAATGTTCGAAAAATTATGAATAGGAACTTTGATATATTTCGACAGAAATATTCATGAAGACTTTTAATATTTCTATAAAAAAGTTCAGCTGTTTCCTCTGGATAAATTTTGCGCTACACTTAAATTTGCGTCACTACGGTGATTTGAGGGGCATCCAAAAGTTGAACACAACTGACAAAGCTGAGAAATTTAAATTTGTAAAAAATGTTTTCAAATAGTATCATTTATGTAATCTAACGGATATTGGCTTGACCTGTCATGTATGGTACATCTGAACAATTGTCAAGCTAATAGTAGAGATGGGCAAAACTATGATGATTTTACGATAGCAGTCTTAACTGCTATTCCTAACCAATGATAACAGTTATAAGTAACTGTTATTCTGAAAAACGTATATAATAGTTTCTAAAAAGAACAGTTAGGGAACAAATTTAGGGAATAACTGTTTACAGTTAGAGAACAAGTTTAGCGAATAACTCTTAAAAAATGAAAAGAGTAAAATTAAACAGTAAATATTGATTATCATTTTTTGCAAATTTCTCGTGCGTTGACATATGGTCAATTTTGCTAATGACGAGAAACCTCGTCTAGACAACCACCTGGAGGGAATTAAGGCTCTTTTTAATCTTCTTTTATTCAAGCACTAATGTACAGCTTCTAATTTACTACAAATAATCTCGATATTGAAATAATTACTTTCAATGTGGAGATTCCTGAAATGGACAACGGCTTTGACATTGAATATCTCATGATATAACAATAGCAAATTAATGGAATTTCATATTTAGACTAATTTGACGTGTAGAATCTATCTGATTAAGGAATCAAAACAGTGTTGATATTAAAAATATGCAATTGATGCGAAGACGGCCTCTTATATAATGTTTTTGAATTTGTAGAGGAATTGACTTGAATATGCCCAAGTTCGATGTTACTTAAGTACCTACTTACCTAATCGTGGCCAATCATCGTAAAATGTGTATAAATTTCAAGCTCAAAAGCATTTATATTTTTATTTTCCTAATCCACATTCTTGCTCTAAATGTGGACTTTTGAATCAATCAATACACAAAGTGTGAGGTGAAAGATATTTCACTACCATTAACGACATTATTGAGAACACTTTGGCAAACGTTCCCGAAGAACAATTCCGGGTGTATGTTGAGAATTCACCAACACAGCAAATAAAACGAGCAACTCATTTTCATAGATTTTTCACAAAAAAGAGGTTTTCTTACAAGTCGGAAACAGTTGACCTTCATGATTTTCTTTAGTGACTAATCTAAAACAAGAAAGTATGTTCAAACACTAATCCGGAATGAATGCACTATCTTTCAAGCAGAATTGCTTTGTATTAATCTCGCAGTTAAGTGGTTTAAAGAAAATGGAAATTTCTGTTCAAAGTACCATATTTGTTGCGATTCTCTCTTTTCTCTTTATGAAGAATGTTGAAGAATGTTACTGAAGAATGTTGCAAGCACAGAAAAATTGGTTGTTGAAACGCTTTTAACAATTAGTTCTCTTAAAAATAGAGGAACTGAGATTTTTTTGCCTATGTGCGTGGACACTGGAATTTACGGGAATGAAAGAGCTGATTTTTTAGCCAAAGACGCTTTGAATTTAGCAATTGATGTAAATTGTAACATTCCTAAATGTTACTTGAAAGGCTCATATTATGAAAAGCTTGTTGCTAAGTGGAACGAAGAGTATATCTCGTTTGAGAAAGCTGGCCACACCAAAATTTTTTTCCTACTATTAAGCATAGATTGAACTCAGAATTATTTTTCTTCACAAACTTCCAAATTATACAATTTTTATCTGGCCATGGAAATTTTGCTAAATATCTATATAGGTTTCATCTTCGGACTAATGATTTGTGCGAGTGTTTTAAAAAGCAACCACAAGATGTAGAGCATTTGCTTTTTAGTTGTCCTGCATTTAAAACTTCAAGAATGTGCCTAAAAAATGATTTGAGAAAATTAGGTGAAACTTGGCCAGTGAAACTGAATGTTTTTGTAAAATCTAATCTGCTTTTCTACTCATTTGTCAAGTTCATAAAATCTTGTAATTTCAGTTAAATTGTTTTCCACCGTTTCTTTGTTAAATCAACTTACTTCTGTAAGCCCCGTGTTGTACTTCTGTGGTGCACGGGGATTTTGCTTTTGTTCAATAAAAAAACCACTAAACACGTAAGCAATGACGCTCTTAAAATTCCCTGAGCATGGAAAAGCACACTTTTAAAATTAAACAGTAGAAACACCCTTATAAGAAACCTGACACGTTTTCGTGATTTGAATGCTAACGATATATTTCTTTGTGGGCTGTTTAAACATGTAAGGTATGTATTTAAATGCATGGCGAAACATTTTAATCCCGAAGTGTGCGAGTTGGAATTCTTCCGTGCAAGATTGTGGGTTTCATCTGCTATTGCTTGTATTTCAGCTGTTGAATAGAGCGTAGGAGCCAGAAATAACTGGACATACTGCGTACTGACTTTTACTCTTCCGTGTATATATAAGGCCCCCTCATTGCCTCGTACTAATATAATACTTTTCAGGACGTCTTTGACATCTAAGAGTGGGAAAAGAAAGTTACCGCTTCCTCAAGATATTGCAAGCGCAACCAAAATCGTATGTATGCTCTGATACTAATTCAAAATTTTTTTCATCAAACGAGTTCATTTCTTTGTTGTACAAGTAAAAATTTTCTTGTGTTTGTATGTCAATTACTTGACATTAACTGTATTTCGTTACACTTATTGAAAATATGATTCAGTGATGAATCAACTCACTCGTAGCTAACACAAAACTAGATAATTTCTATCCTTTTGTGCCAGTAAAACCTTTCTTATGTGTGCATGTCTTTTACATGATGATAACTCTGTTTCATGTAACATGCTGTAAATATATTCAAGTGATAAAGCAATTCTACTTGTAACCATATTTGTTAATTACTGTATTGATTCTTGAGAGCTTTTATATTTCAGAGATTGAAAACTTTTGCTTTTTTTAAATACTTTTTCTAGTGTGATCAACCAGAGTAAAGCAAAAAATCTTTGTCAAATTAGTAGTAAAAATATAAAAGCTTCGAAAAATGACTATTAAAAGTAAAAAAAGAACACAAAATTACACTACATATGTATTTTGGTAACACAAAATGTCCACCATCATCACGTTTTGTATCGCGAAAAAGCTTAAACCAGATTTATTATGAATGTTTTTATCTTTATGTCGGTTTTGAAGATCTATAGACAACGATTAGTGAATCAACTATTCAGAAAAATTTGGATATTTTGTGATTTCAGGGTCGTTTGTACTTTGTTGCTTACGGTGTCTTCAAAATTACGTGTTCTAAATTATCAAATAATCTCATTTAAAATGGTAAAATCTCCCTGAAGATATCGTTTGGAATATGTTTCATTTGTAGCCTATCAAACATCAATCTACAAAGAAAGTTTTCGTACTTTCCAGCAGTTGAAAATCTATTTCTGAATGAGTATTTTGGAATTAATTTAAAACTTAATGCAGCTATTTAAATCATTTACAGTCAAGTAGAACATTTGCACGCTATCATCATCATACTTATACAGCCTTTTTACACAAAGACGTTACTTTTCATGGTATACAGATGTTTAGAAAAAAATCTTACCTCTTTTTTATTGTTTAAGGAAGACTAATATAGGAAAGAATGACGTCAAAAGAAATTGAGGAACAATTTGTGGAATTTGTTGGCAATAGTTCTCATGGGCATATGGTGTTAATGTCAGTATCAGTAATACTTATTGTTAACAACGCATTAAGCGAATAGCCGATTTTGTTTTATTGTACAATGTTTTTGAAGGTTGTCTTAAGATTTGACAACTGTATTTGTTGGTAAATAAAACCCCAAGAATACAGTGGACGAACCGAATGTATGAGTACTGCAGGGTTTCAAGTTCATGTCGGACGTGGGTTATTTCTTGTCAGTGGAAGGAATTGGAAGATGCATTTTGCGTTGTCAAAGAAGCACCTGAAAAAAAATTCCTGAAAAAAATATTCTTCCAACCTGAAAACAATCTCCACTGCTTGGCCCAGACAGAAGACAATAATTGGAGGGTACATAAAAAATGCATCCAAGGAATTTGCATCCTATTTATATTAATTGATCAGTTTTTATGTCCAGAAACTTTGTCATAATATAACGAATTCTAAATCATAATGTCCACTGATATAAACAATTTCATTAAAAGTCCGATTCGGCTATAATATCTTTCAACAATATCGATGACATATGTAAGCTTCTGAACTTCTCGCAAGAACACCTATTGGACAAGCTGCACTAGATCAATGATATTTACAACACAGTTGAAGTAAAGATTGCTAAATGGAACTGTGTCTCAAAATCGGTGATATGAAAATTGATTGAATGTATGCAGCGAATGCTCTAGATGGTACTACAAGATGAATACTACACAATAAAGTATTATTTATGAAACTATTGTGCAGAATTCTAAAAGAAATAAACTGTATACGAATTACTTTTTATACCACTGTACGTCGGAACATTATGCTTTATTCAATTGATTTTTATATTTTTTATTCCTTTTCACTTATAAATCCCACATATCTCATTGTAGAATATTTGGGTAGCGAAAGTAAAATCATTGATTCTTAGTGCCACTGAAAAATCCCACTCAAATGAAAAAACTGTTCCTTAAAATGGAGCTACTTACTGGAGATGCTTGACGGAAGTAAAATAACTGCTCAGTGAAAGAGTATTGTGAACAATATTGGATATGTGATACATGTAGTTCACATTTTTACAATACATATTCGATCCTTTTGGTGTCCAGTACCACTTCATGAATGAAATTGCATGATTAGTATTCTTTTATCCATTTTAGATAATGAAGTACATAACACTGATCTTCACCATTTTGCTTTTCGCCTTCATCGTACCAGCTAGAGAAGCTGCAAGAGGTAAGAAACTGCTCTATGCAAATCTTATGTTGTACCATATATGCCTTTTATCATGGAACGGCCTTATTCGTATTTTGATAAGAAAATTACTTAGCATTTTATAATTAAAAACTAAAATAGTATCTTATAAGAATTTTAAATGCTGGGTTTAAGATTTTTTTGAGAGTAGTTAATAATGGCATCGGAAAATATGTATTCCAAATCAAATGCTTCTCTATTTAAGAGTTTTCCGAATCCTTTGGACCCAGATTGATCTTCAAATAGATTTACGAATGTTTTGCTCTTACACTGGTGTTCAAAATTAAGGGAATTTGCACTTTTGGGCAGCAATTATCTCCAGGACTACCGGACATATTTTATAAAATTAGTTATGTACATAGGTTGAAATAAAACAAAAAATTGAACCATACAACAGTTATGGTACACACGCATAATCGTGCTTAAGACACATCAGCGGAGGAAGGTCTAAAACAGAGATTACAATATTGACTCAAAAATAGGTGTATGGTCCCCTCTTATACAGCTCTCACAATGTCACTTCATACTGGAAATGAGACAGTTTATGATTACCTATTGTAGTGGGTCCCACTCCCACAGCAACACTGTTTACAGGTCCTGGATGGTTCGGGGAGGGGAAGGCGAGTTGCAATTTCAGATATGCTCTATAGAGTTTAGAACAGGAGATCTGGCTCTCCAATCCATCCGGTGAATATTCTCACTTTCGAGATATTCGTCGAGCAGATAAGCCATATGTGGACGAGCGTTATCGTCCATGAAAATGAAATCAGGACCAACTGCCTCCTTGGAAAGGCGAATATAGGGCTCCAAGATCTCATCCCTATACTTCAAAGCAGTCTCAGAGCCTCTGTCGAAGACATAATGGAGGTCTGTGCGCCCATCCAGCATGTTGCGTGCCCAGGTCATCAAAACTCCGTTGCTATAGTGGCCTCTTTCTCGGATGTCGGAGGACAGGTAGCGGGTTCCTTGTTCTCTCCAGATGAACGTACGTTGAGAATCAGGTGTTAGGCTGAACCGGGACTCATCAGTGAATCGAAAGGCCCACCATTGATCAATGGTCCAAAGTCGATGTTCCATGGTAAACGGGTTCTCTGTGCAGAAGTGAGCGGGACGCAAACAGCAGGTCTTCGTGCAAACAGATCCTCCCGTGTAGCCTTCTGGAAACACTAACCCTTGAAACTTGGTTCCCTGTGGCCCCATGAAGGTCCCGAGGGAGCTGAGAGCTATTGCACTCCTGTTACCCTCGCTGCAATGGACAAATATAGATTTTTATTCGCCGTCGTGGCTCTAGTACGACTTTGCCCAGGCTTTCTCTCTACGGATCCGATATCCTTAAACTGTTTCCATCAGCTGGATACGACGCTTGGTGTTACATTCAAGTCTCTAGCAATCTGTTCTTGAGAATGACTGCTTCCAGTCTCCCGACGATTCGCCACCTCATTCCATCATCCAAACGTTGTTGGTTACTCAATTTAATTGTTTCCTTATGAATTTCACGGAATGTTGCAAAATAAACAAGCAAGAAATTTGCCGAATTTCGCGAGCGAACGAACAGAAATTTCACGTGCGCTTAGAAAGCCTGTTCCTCTAAATGCACCGCCCACACGCACGTGTACGCTTACGTATTCGACACTAAATATTTGCATCTTTGTTTGGAAGCATTATTTTTCTTCTTTCCTTCAGTACTTTTCGTAAAAAATAAAACAATTAAAAATAAATAAATAAATTTTTAAAATAAGCAAATTATTTTTATTTTGAACACCAGCTTAGGTAATTTGCTATTTTAGAAATTATTTAAATTTTTCCCAATATATCTGTTTTCAAGGAAAAGCATCGAAATGCATCGCATTTATGACAAATGAAAGGAAGAATGACATTCAAGATAAACTAATGTGCATATTTAAATGAGTAAACGAATACTTGAAAACTTTAAAAATGTACCTAAATAAAATCATTCAGACAATCATAAACAAGTGTTTTTTTTATTTTATATATTTCTATACCTAAATTATATATCTGTGATATACAGAAATATTTTAAAATATGTATGAAGAATAGTTAGAAAATTTACTGTGTTAGAATGCACACCAATGCTAAACCACACAAACTCAAAGGACAAAATATTGAACACACATGTGTCCAACTTTTATATTGCTTTTTCTTACTCTTCATGAAGAATTTTAATGGAGTTTGAGTAAGCTGTAGAGGTTAAGGATGAGAGGGTTCCTAAGCGATCATTTATGTACATTCGGTTAATTTTATACGGACTGCACATTTCTACAATACTTACCTTGGTAATATTAAAATGATTTGAAGTTATGTGATAATAGATTTAGGATGTTTTAACTTCTAATCTTACAAGAAAAGACAGATATTTAGTGTCTTTAATTTTATCTACACTACACATCCTAACGGACACGCAAGATATGCCTTAGAGAGGATTTCCCAACCAGTCCATGCATAACAATTCTTGCAACTCCTTCCCATATTTTATATTGTATCGGTATTCCTGAGGGAAAACACTCAAATAACAGGAGTTGGTCACTGTGCAACTTGAAAAACATGTTATTTTAGACATGGTCTAGTTTATAAATTAAAAAATGATATATTAGTAACAACGGTCACACATGCACGTATTTCGTGTATGCGGTTTAACTAGCCTTTGTGTTGCAAATATAGTAATTAATCAATTACTTCATTCCACCTTCCCAACAAAAATTTCACTACACTTCTATCATTGAGTATATAGTAATTATATTATTGTACTTTTATAAATCTTTGCAGGGAACCAACCAAATGGGTGAATCTTATTAGGATAGGGAAGGGCGCTCTCCTTGCAGACTAACTATAAGAGTTCCTATTTGGATGTTTGGATACATGAATTATGTTAAAATCATTTTGACAACTTTAAAAAGAAATATTTGAACCAAGGCTAAAAAACCTGTTAGGTGAACTTCTGAACTGAATATGTAATATGTTGCTTACAACTTCCCTCAAATACAAATAATATGGGACTTTTCGAGTAAACTTCTTTTAGAGATATCAAATGTAGATAGGTACAAATTTTGAGATTAGCTAACTTTGATACATTATAAGTGGAGCATTTTGAATTAACGAAGGGATTGCCACAATCAAGCAAAGTATAATACGTAATGTAATATTTAAAATTTTTTCACAAATACAAATGTCGCTGTTGATCGATGATCTGTTTTAGATTAATCCCTTGCTTATCGCTATTTTTTTGCTTTTCAGGACTTTGTCCAGTTAAAGTACCGTGTAATAACGCTTTTTGTTATGACGAGTGTTATAATGATGGAGGTTGTGACACCAGATCGGTGTGCTGCGTAGAAGATTGTGGAAACCGTTGCCGTCCTATACTCATGTATGGAACAAATTCCAATGGTTATTATACATGTCCACCTTGAGGATGAAGCTTCAGTTTACCTCTGAATGTTTTATGTCATTCATGAGTGTTCGAAGAATTTTATCTGATTAATAAAGTCGATTAACTGATTAACAATCGTGGTAGACCAATGAATCTTTTTGAAAGACAAAAACACTTATGCATCCAGATAAATAGGAATAAAACTCGTTAATATTACAAATATATCTATCAATCTCTATACATGTTTCCATACATTCTATACAAATTTTTAAAGGGATGTTTAAATCGTAAAATTTTAAATTATTCAATTAGAAATATGTTTTTGGATACATCACCCAGTTGTGCTCGAACGAATTTAGATTATTGTTATTTAGATTATAATTATGCTAACTCACATCATCCAAAACAGATTACAATTCTAGTAATTATAGCTCAAATAAACAATTAAAATGACTAATCAATGTGGTATCTATACTTTAAGATGAGGGTAAATTTGCACATTTTTGAAGGATATTATAAATGAATAACAAAGCATCAATACAATATCAAGCCAGACTTGAAAGTATTGTCTTTAACGCCATTCCTGTACAATTTTGCAATTAGAATATTAGGGCAATCATATTCACACAGAACCAGAACCTACAATTTAAGCACTTGATCCACTGATAATCTTTCAGAAAACTGTTCTTCCAAACACATTGCATTGAAGTCTACTACATTGGAATTATCCAGGCCTAATTTATTTCAGAAATGCCAACTTTCGCTTACTTTATCATGACTCTTTGTAAGGCGTCTTTTCCATTGAAGTACCTAAAAGTCATTAAAACTCTTTTATAATGTCCTAAAGTTAATTCATGCCGATTTTCTTTCGTCAATAGTCGAATTCCACACAGCAGCTTAAATGGCTTCGAATGGCAATAGCTTTACTTTGACCCAACAAAAATTGAAGGCAAGTCATTCTTCAAATTTTTGTATGGAATGTTTTGAAAGTGGTGACAGAGTAAAGAACTTTTCAAGGTAATTTGTGACTTATATTTTCAGAAAATAAATTTGATTCCTTACCGTCCACTAGCAATGATATGATTCGGATATCAAAATACTTTTCAGTTGATCACACTAATATGTATACATATTTATTAATCTAACTTAATAATTAGTTCATTATTTTTAAAGATGAGATACGAGATCACAGGATTCAATGTATCATGCGATCGACACAATTAAAGCATCGCGTTTCTTCAACTCATTTAAGGTTAGTGATTAATTTTCTAGGGTTAGGTTTGATTAGAGTGTTAGCCATGTTAACGGGAGAGGGACTGAACTTGAATCGCCTCTTTAAAAGTACTAGATTGCGAAAGAGTCTAGTATTTTTATGTGGATGGCAAGGCTTTCACGAAAACAATCCTGATAAATGCACGGTGATTTCTTTCCAATGTTAAAAAATAACTGTAGAAATTGCATTGATATATCTAAGCAATATTTATTTCACAGGTTTTGCATATACTAAAATATAGTATGTATTTAAAAAAATGAATAATTAATTCGTGTTAACTTCGAGGACGTCCCAGATGCATCTCGATCTTATTTGTTAAAGAAACTCAAGATTCATGAATTGTTAGGCCTCGGGGGCATACCTTCCTTAGGTTTGTACGGGCTACACGACCCCGGGGTACTTGAGTTATCTTCCCTTATTTTCATTCTTCTCCTCCCCTCCCCTCTGCTTTTTCTTCCCCTCGTTGCGTTTCCTCTTCGGAGGTGAGGGCCCCCCTTGAAAACTCTTCGTCACTGTGTTGCTTTCAGCTCCTCTTGGGAATTATATCAACCACACGTTTGCGTGGAGACCCGTGTCCTTGGAAAAGGGGATCCTGGCATTTGAGGACTATTACTAGTTACACACTATTTATAGTTGCGGAATTCATACTTCCTGCTCTCTCTACGATGCTGAAGCGGTGGCAATTTATTGCACACTTCAACATATAACCTCTGGTACCCACCGTAAGTACTGCATTTACACTGACAGCATGAGTGTATTGGAACAGCTGAAGCAATATACCATCACTTGCCATCCTGTCGTGTCAGATATTTTTACCATCTTGCGTACTTGCAGAGCAAGGGTTTCGATATTCTGTTTTCTTGGGTCCCTAGTCAGGGGGTATCAAGGGTAATGAACTTGCTGACAGTGCTGCGAAGGCAGCTACCGTTCCATTGCACCAAGCCGTTCCTTTTAGTGACACCAATATGTTCACAAAGGGCTTCGTAGAACCTGCAAGTCACCAACAAATTCCATTGTATAAAACCCATTATTCATCAATGGCCAGTGTCTCCAGTGCGGAGGACGGATGTCAAACTGACACGCCTTAGTATTGGACACACACGTTTCACTCATCACCATCTTTGGTTGGGTGAGAGCCCCTTTTTGTTCATTATGCTCTTCAGATTTTACAGTTCATCATATTTTAATTATATGTCCTGCTTTTAATTCTGATTGTCAAAATTTTTTTTAAAGTACAATTTTAAACTTACAAGATTTGGTTGGAGAAAATCCCCATCCAAACGTTTTTGCATTTTTACGTTCAGTTGGTTTTGTGCATATCATCTAATTTTTTTTCCAATTTCAAAATGACTCATCAATCTAGTATTTTTATCAAATTCTTTTATAATTCAATCTTCTAAATTTCCAACCATAAGATTTTATGCATATACAAATTAAATAATTAGTTATGCTGTAGGCAATGATCTTGTTTTATCATCTGACTATTTGTATATTTTTATTCTCATCTACACATTTTACATGTTTTAAATCTGTTTTATCTTTGTCTTGGACTTGATTTTTTGCAAATATTGTACTTTTATTGGGTTATCTTCTGTCTTGAATTTGGCGCAGTTTCTCCGCTTTTGGACCTTGCGTCGAAAAACCTTAACATTCAATCCAATCCATGAAGGGTTAAGAAAAGCAACAAATTTCTTTCTTCATTTATTTATTTGCTAAAACTCATAGCAAACGAATAAATCTATGTATATTTTAAACCTTGAACCGAGAAGAAAAAACTGCCAGAAATTTTATTGTCTTTGTCATTAAGGGGGGAAGATGAATGCTTCAAGACAAGAAAAATATTTGATTTAAAATAACAAAGTTGAAATTCGTTACTTCCTATTGAAGTGGCACTTTCAAAAGGCAACGTTTAAGCCTCATGATCCCCTTTTTAATTTATTAACGGAAAATTGCCCTTTATTCAAAAGTTCCTGACGTTGCTGAGGGAATCTGTTAAAAAGAGCTAGTTAAAAATAAAATCATACTTCAAACATTTTCTTATGCATACAAACTTATGACTATCAACTTAAATTTTCAACACCCGCTTGTTTTGTCTGCTTTGTTAAATTCAATTTGATGTTTCGGAAGGATCTATTCAATTCTGAAACCATATCTCATTGACTTTTGAAAGTTTAAAGCTTCGACAAAAGACCAAGGACTGAAACAATATTTTTACGATAAATTCTATTGAAGGTACCTGGCATTAGATTTTTTATTCCGTTTTCTATCACAAGATTGGAGGGAATTCTTAATTTTCTCATTAGGGCTGCTTATACACACAATTTTCAGAACTATTTAGAAATAATTTTATCATTAAAGTGTGATTTCATAACACATATATCTTCTTGATCTGGAGAAAGACATGTACTAATTCTTAGATCCGTTCCCGGGGGTGTGATTCATAAAAACCAAATGGATTTCAGATGAATAATTAAAATATATAGCCCATACGAGTTATTTGAAATAATATCGAACACACATTTTTGATACAACCTATGTGATGGTTAAATCTTTTTTCTTACACTAATTAAGTTTGACTTTGGGAACGGTGTGCACTTAACTATTTATTTTGATCTGGTTAACATGATTTCTATATACAGCGGTCATAGTGCAAGTGCATGTGTTTTTGTGTATTGGTAATTGCTCTATGAAATCAACAATTTATCATTTTAATTCTGATTTAAGACTATTATATATATAACAGTCTTTTTCCATAGATAATTCATCATACAGTTTAATATTTGAGCTTCAGTTAAATAAACTTCATTTACCCGTTTCGATCAGAGTTCATGTGCTACAAAGAAAAAAATTTAGTGTCTTTGTTTGGTAAATTGTTGTGAGGGGTTGTTCAATACGGTAATTAGATTTTGTGCAAACAATAGGAAGCATTTGTGAGGGAAAATACAGGAAAGGAGAATCCTTTTAATTAAACAGTTGTATTTATTTTCTATTGCCAATTATTTGTACTTCAATGTAAGGAACGGAAAGATCGTCCATCAATCAATCTTTCAAATATGTAAACGGAAATTTGATCTTAATTTAATGGAAATTGATCTCGAAAATGTTTTAGGAAGATAACTTCCCGTAGTGATGATGGCGTGGCACATACTGAATTTGAAATTGGTTTTAGTTATGGTAATCGTGACCAGTCTATTAACACTCCTCCGACGAGCAATCTCGTCCACCAGGACCTGACCAATTTTAGTAACGACGAGATATCTCGTCTATCAGTACCTCTTCAGTTCTGCTAATGACGAGAGCTAAATCGATATCACCACCAAGAAGGTTAATGGTGTAATGGTTGTGAAGAAAGAATCTTTTGTGTGTGTAATATTGCAGTTCATGGACTCATATTCATATTCGTTCTTTTATATCTTCGCTTGCGAACCATTGAGAGTGTTTTTCAGGACAAGCATTAACAAGTCACCCCGGAAGAGGAATTAAATACATCCGGTAAAGAACTAATTTTATTTATGGCCATTTGAGTTAATTTGGCCTTAATTTGCTCCAAAACTAATTCTTCTTTGTATTGTGCAACTAAAACCATATTTTATGGATCAGCCATTTGCAACACATATATTGACATGTCTCCATTTGAATAAAAATAGAACTAAATACAATTAATAAACTTAAATTAAATAATTAAAACAGTGAAATTGGGTTGAGAAACACCTCATGGTTACCACATTTCTTATATGAAACAGGAAATACGCATTACCTCAAAACACTCTATTGTGTTTTCTATTTAGATACATAGATGGTTTACTGTTATGAGAGGACGTTTCAGTGTATACCAATAAAACATACAGTTTGCGAAAAGTTCACTTCTGCTCTCAAAATGCTCTCTCATAATACATATCGGGGGTTACCTTAAAATGTAGTTTTCTCCCTTTTGGCGATTAATCTAATTGGTGTTTATCAATCAAATCAGAATAAATTGAAGGTGTAATATTCTAATTTCTATTTCGATCTTACATGTTCTCGCCTTCTTCCTTGTACTTCGTACTAGCTTTCTTGGGCACTAAGAAGTGTGAATTTGATGAAGACTGATGAATTTGTCACGATTCAAGCAATTGAAAATTTTAAGTTCCCTTAATTATAGAATATCTTGAATTAGAGTTTATTAGATTTTCTGAAATAATGTACACCGTTCTCATGAAAGTTTTTATTTATGGGTAAAGTTAGCTTAAACTGAACTTCAATTTTTTTAATGTTCAGCGATTTAGTTTTGTTAGGCTCCGGTACAGCAGGTCCAAATGGGGCCCCTAACTGCGACTGCCCAACATGAATACAGGAGTTTTAAATCTAATTTATATAGGTACGCATTATATTATAAATTAGATTTAACCGTACATAACCATACAATTATGCATACGTAATACTTGGTTTTACAAATTTAAAGAACAATGGTATCAAGTAATGAGATATTAATTGTTTGATTTAGCTTTTTATTTCTCTAAAATGTTAGGCACTCATTTATCATTACAATAAGATCAGTAGGATCAGAACAGGTGTTATTTAGGACTTAAGGTTAAGGTCTTACCAAACTAAAATAATAATAGGCTTTACAAAATAAAAATAGTTTGGATAATTAATAGCGCATGGATAATTAATTGAACTTTTTAAAAATTAAAATGGCTAAATATTATTTAACTACGTTATTTCTAGGCATTATTGACGTAACATTAACATAAATAGTAGGCATTAAAGCGTAGAACAATTTTAAAAGAACAATTTAAAGTAACTAAACAATTTAAACAGACTAAAATTTAACAAAGCTTAAAATTCAAATTTTCTTGATATCAGGAAAATAAATTATTTATTCAACAGTAAAAGCATTTATTAAACTTGAGATTTGATGCTTTTTTTAAATTTCATATCGGCAAAAATATCAACGATTTTATCAACGTTGATCTGTCGTGCCCTTTCATTTTCTATTGACAGTAAGTAGATCCAAACCACTTAGGCTTTCTTGAGTCATCGAACTTCTAAGGTATTTTTTGATCAGTTTTAATTTGGAAATTGATCTTTCAGCTTTGGCCACTGTAACAGGAACCGTTAAGTACATACAGCAAGCAGTACATACATCAGGATAGGCAGAAGTCAAAGAACTATGCCAATCAACAGTAGATTAGCAAGCTGTTTCACATCAGTCATGTTTTTAATCTTAGATCTGAAGGAACTTCTAACTGATAATATTTGTGATCAAAGGTGTTATGTCGTCAGAAAAGGTTTCTGCAAATTTTTCAGCTTCTTTTTCCAGTTGATCATCAGTAGAAGCCAAAAAGAAGGGTTAAATTATCCTATATGCGTCTACTACAGATTTTATACCCTTGAACCGGTTGTCAAGTTGTCAGCATATAGTATCAATCATGGGATAATATATTGTCACCTTAAAACTCTTGATTTTGGGTCAGTGAGTCTTTGATCTTCACAAAGCTGATCAAAGTGACTTTTCACCTGAGTGACTCTCTTGTTTGAAAACTGAGTCGATATTCTCCATTTTGAGCCAATTTTGGCTGCCTCTTCAATTAATAAATCGTAAGATCCTCGAAAGTCATTTATCTCTAAAAGAGCATTACCCAAAAGGTCATAGGCGGCATTTATATCTAGAGATTCTGCCTGTAGTGATTTTGAGGAAATACTTATGTTTTATAAATTTTACACTGAATTACCAACAGTAACACAAATCTGAAGAATTCGAGTGCTTTCTTCAGGGGAATCTTTATTTCTTTCCTTCAAATTTTTGCTGTTCAATATTATAAGAGATAAAGCTTCCAGAACGTCAGTGAATCTTTCTTTAAGAGCATGCATAAAATCGTACCATGATTTCTCCATTGCTCATATACCACACAAGAATTAGTATGGTTTTGTGAATTGTCGTGTGTGTTAATTCGTTCTGTTAGATGCCTCCAATCATGCAAACCGGCTTCCCACGGATTACTGGTTCCTGAAGTTACTTTTTGAGGAAATAACCAGCATGGTTGGCAATAAACACAATCTAACGTGGAAGAGTAACACAACCAAGATCTGTTGAGTCTTAGACCGGATCTAGTTACAAAAGTATAGTAATTAATGGAAAAGGATCTTTCATTCTGTTTGTCACTCGGAAACGGTCCAGGAGGTTGACATTGTCCTGAAGCAATGATACGCTTTTTCGTCTCTGTGTAGGTAACGGAGTTAGGAAAGTCAGACTGTTTCTCCATGGGAAGCATTTTTTACCGCATCACAACGTTGATCATGCTGTGTCTAAATCAAGCAACTACTATTAGTACTGCTTGGTTTCATTTTTATTATTTATGGTTTATTATTTTGATACAGTAATCGATTAATAAAAAAATTTTATTGTTAAAGTAAAATAGAAATATGAAAGAAATACATAAGGATTGTTTAATTATTTTTCAAACTACCGTCCGTACTCACTTGGATTTTATCTCCTCAACAGTAGCTTTTGCCAGTTGAATCACATGTAGGCACTGATCTTTATGTATAACATTTGCATTTGATTGTTGTAGGTTTTGGTTTTGACTCATGCCATAACTCTCATCCTTCTCAGAATTTGAAATAATTAAAATAACTGACGATTTCAATTAGCTTAGACGAAAACAAAGTAACATGCTACTAAATGATTTGTTGATCCCCAAGAAATGCTTAGTACTTCGTGGGCTGGGATAAAGGACGGAAAAAAGGTGTTTTAAAATCCCATTTTTATTATTTATATAAGTGTTAATTCTTACCGGTTAAAGTATGTTACTTTCCGCGATGTCGATAGAAGTTGTAGCAGTAAGTTGGGTCAAACACGCCGAAAGAGAAGCAGAACATTTTTACCTCCTTGTTCATCTTTTCTTTTCTTCTCTTGCCTTTTTTAAAACCACTTTGATATGTACGTTTCATTAAATAAATTAAAAAATCAGTTGCAGTGAGTAACAAACAATTTACCAACAGCAAGTCGACAGTTCATTCATATGCATCAACATCAACAAATAATAACTGAAATTATTGACAGACTTGTATGGACTTGAACAGAGTAGTGGCGCAGTGCCTCTATGAGGATGGTAGGCGTGGAAGTCGGCGGAGGCGCATGCGCATCGTGGTTGGACAAGTCGCTCAGCTGACTGCCAAGAGCGTAAACAGACGACGCGGCGGACGCTGTTTACGCACCCCCTCACTTAACCACTGTCTCACAAGTATATTCTTTGTCTTTTTCAAAACAATTCTCTCACATGCAATTGCGGCAATAATAAGGAATAACATTAATTAAATGTTCGGTTGACGTGTGATTTGTTACAGAATTTTTTACCACGGGATACTTTCAAAATCTTTTTGAATAGGAATCCCACTTTTATTGGGGGGTCAAAGGGGCCCTGTCTTCGGGAGCCCCGGTGAAGTGCACCGGTTGCACCAGCATAGCTACGCCGGTGGTGATACCCTTGCACCATGGATTCGATGTTTTCGAATTACATTATCATTGTGTGAGAATGGTAAATTAAACTGCTACGGCATTACTGGTTAATTTATTTTGAAGCTCCCATTTTTTTCTTGAAAATACTATTCAGCCGCACGTAGAATAACGGAACTTGTTTGAAACAAATGTCATCAGTGTAGACCATGCAAACTCAAAATCGATTAGACTTTTTACAAAATCACTATCAATAAATGTTTCACAGTTACCTAAGTTGTATACGTACAGTTTCAACTTCAAATAAGCAACCTCGTCCTCAGATAAGCATCCATACCGTCCGCTACTGGTGAAAGCATTGATGCCGGGTGACGACGCACGAAGATTTGACTTTTGTAATTTCCTGCTCAACACGTTGGACGACATTCCGTCGTTGTTTTCGGACATACTGTGATAAGTCGCAATTCACACGGGTTGGCATCGTCAACACCCACAATTTGCATTACTGGGCTCTGAACAACCCTCACATGAGACGTACAGCACGACACCAGGTACGCTGGTCAACGAATGTGAGGTGCGGTATATGGGAAACCCAGATTGTTGGACCCATCTTCTACGACGGGACCTAACGGGCAATCGTTACCTGCACCTGTTACAAGACACGGTACGTGACTGGTATGAACAGCTGCCTCTCCGAGATGCATGTCGTGTGTGGTTCCAACGTGATGGGGCCCCTCCGCACAAAGCAGCAAACGTTCGTGCGTATCTAGCCACCGAATTCGGCCAACAGATCATCGGATATGGTGGAGGGTTGAGTGGTTACCGCGTTCGCCGGATTTGAATCCCATGGACTTCTACCTCTGGGGTTACGTCAAGGAACAGGTCTATGCGACTGAGTCAACCTCTCTGGATGATCTGAAACAGCGTATCAGCCTTGCTTGTCGCACAGTTACACAAGCTATGCTCCAACGCGTCCACGATTCAGTACTGCCACGCATTCAATTTTTCATTGCCACCAATGAGGAACATTTTGAGCAGTATCTCCGGTAGATTTCTCCACTTTATGTATTGTTTTCCGCTGTATGCTTCTCTGTAACTTGCGCTAGTTAGATTTCCAAACTTCCGTGTTTCGCCACTAGGGACGCTGCGACCGCTTTCAGTGTATCGGGCATGTCCACTTTACTAAACGTGCACCCATCGTTTATGGTCAGGGAACCCCCACTTCGCCGTAAAAGTGGCGTTGCACCCTGATTTCAATCTCGAATTATTCTAATTTATATTCTAACCGACCCTTCAGTGAAGGCAAAACAAATCTGAAAAAATCCCAAACTTTGAAATTAAATATCTCGGTCAATTTTTGTCACACAGAAGTGAAACATTTGTTAGGATGAGTGCAAACTTTTACTAAATATCACTATAAGGAACGGGGGATTGTATAAAAAGTTAGATTTTGTAATTTTTACAAAATTGATTTTTTAAATTTCAAAATGACATAACATAATGTTTACCTCATTTTAAACATTTTTATAATTGGAAGTATATGTCTACGACCAACGGTTGCAAAAATAAAGGCCGTGTACGGACTTTGCGTTGCACCCTGTATATAGATTCAAAGAGCATTGAAAAGGCTAAATTGAATTTTAAAATTGAATCAAATTAAAAATTTAATTTTTAATTACATTAAATTGAAAATTTAAACTGTATCAAAATTTAAATTTTCAATTTCGATGCTTATGAATTGTAAAGAAATCTATTCCTTATTCAAGGTTGTATATGAAATTGTTTTCCTATGCTAAGTATCCAGAATAGAAGGATGGTTCGTTTTCTTTCTCTGCCTGTACATCCTTTCCGTGAAGTAGGACTTGGATAGAGGACGAGGCAGTGATCTATAAAAAATGCTGATAAAATTCTTCATCGCTGTCAACCATCAGAAAATGTGCATAAATTTAAATCACACAAACCAGTTACTTTATTTTTTTCCAATACACTTTCTTTCTCTAACTGTGGACTTCTCAATAAATAAATTGATAAAGTGAACTTAGAGGGTGAAAGAAATTTCACACCCACTGACTACATTAGTATCATACTTGAGAACACTTTCGCAGTCTCTTCCAAAGAACAATTCTGGGTGTATGTTGCACATTCACCAACACTACAAATAGCTCAGTTTTTATATATTTGCCAGAGGTTTACTTACAAGTCGGAATCAGTTGACCTTGATGATTGACTAGGGATATGATCTGAAACAAGACAGTATGTTCAAACTCTAAATGCTTAAGGAATGACGCTATTCAAATATCATGAGTTAGCGGGGAAGAACACTTTTTAAAATAAACAATAGAAGC
Source organism: Meta bourneti (assembly GCA_933210815.1). Lineage (NCBI taxonomy): Eukaryota > Metazoa > Arthropoda > Arachnida > Araneae > Tetragnathidae > Meta > Meta bourneti. The sequence goes on from OW119928.1 coordinate 68,353,854, forward strand.
ACCTTAATTAGAAACCTGACACATTTCCGTGCTTTGAATGCTATCTATAGATTACTTTGTGGGCTGTTTAAACATGTAAAGAATGTATTGAAATTCGTGGCGAAAAGTATTTTAATCCCGAAGTGTGCGAATTGCAATCTTCCGTGCAAGATTATGTGTTTCATCTGCTTTTTTTTGTATTTCAGCTGTTGACTAGAACGTAGGAGCCAGAAATACCTCGATCTAAGGCGTACTATTTTTTCTCTTCCGTATATATAAGGCCCATCATTCTCTCATTGCAATATCATACTTCTCTCGACGTCTTTGACATTGAAGATTGAAACAAGAAAGTTACCGCTTCCTTAAAATATTGACAGTGCAACTAAAATCGTATGTATGCGTTGATTATAGTTCAGAAATTCTTTACAAAACGTTTTCATTTCTCCTTCGTGCTGGAAAACGATTAGTGTTTGTGAGTCTGTCCATAACTTGATACTAATTGTATTGCGTTAGACGTGTGAAAATATATTTAAGTGATGAATCAAGAATACTTGTAACTAGATTCGTTAATTACTGTATTGATTCTTTAGAGGTTTTATAATTTTTTATAAATAAAACTTTTGTTTTCTTAAATGCCTTAAGGTGAAATCAACAATAGTAAAAGGAAAAAACTTCGTCGAACTGGTAGTAAAACTCGTAGAAAACTGACCATTAAAGGTAAAATGACAATGATCTATATGCATTTGATAAATAGAAGTGTCCAGCATCATAATTTTTTCTATAAACAAAGAATAAACCAGGTTTATTTTGTTTTCATCTTAATGAGTCATTTTTTAAAGCTCTTAGACTTCGATTAGTGAATGAACTATTTATTAAGAAAAATTAAGATATTTTATGTGACTTCACTGTCGTATGTACCTTGTTGCCTACAGTTTTTTCAAAAATATGTTGTCTAAAGAATCAAGTATATGGTTAATTAAAATCATAAAATCTATCCCCGAAAACGTCGTTTGTAATAAATTTCATTTTATGCTTTTATCAAACATTAATCTACTACAAAATTTTCGTACTCTCAGAAGTTGAAAATCTATTTCTACGGTTAAGTGATCAGTTTGGAACTAATTTAAATCTTTATACAGTATTTTAAAACATCTAGAATAACAGTGAACATTTACACGCTTTCACGCTTTCATAATCATCATACGTATATGCCTTTATTTATACGAGGACATTACTGTTATTGGAATGCATGTTTTTCAAAAATCTGACTTTCTCTTGCTTGTTTGAGGGAGACTAATATAAGAAAGACCCCAAAAGAAATTGAGGAACAATTTACAGAACTTCCGGGTTATAGTACTCATAGACATAATGTTAATGCTCTGGCAGTATTAGTAATATTTATTGTTACAATACATTAAGCGAAAGCCGATTTTGTTTTATTGTACAGCGTTTTTTGAATGGTTGTCTTAAGATTTAACAACTGTATTTGTTGGTAAATTAAACCCCAAGAATAAAGTAGAATAACTGAATGTATGAGTACTGCATGTTTTCACGTTCTTCTCGTACCTGGCTAATTCTTTGTCAAGTGGGAGGAAATCGAAGAAGCTCTTAGCATTCTAAAAGTAACGCCAGAAGAAAAATTCCAATTTCTAGGAGAAATGTTTCTTCAAACGCGAAAGAGATGCACAGTTTGGGTCACACAGCAGAAAAAATTGTAGGGGTAGACAAAAAATGTAAAAGAATTGGCATCCTAAAGATATTAAGCGGGTAGTTTTTTGTTTGTGTTCCACAAATTTTGTTATAAATAATGGAATTCTGAACCATTAAGTCCACTGACTTCGGAGAAATTCATTAACAGTTCTATTCCTCTATAATATCGTTCAACAATAATGATACTTAGTGACATCTTTGAGTTTCTGAAATTGAATCTTCAAGTTGCTGACTAATAAAACATTAGAAGAACATTTTAGTTGAAAGTATTAGATCAAGGATAGCTACCAACAAAGTTACCGTTAAGACTGCCCCTTTGGTACAGTGTATCAAAATAGGTGGTACGAAATCCGATTAAATGTATGCAACTAATGCTCTAGATAGTACTTCAAAATGAAGAATACGCAAAAAGTATTAATTATGAAACTGTTATCTAGAATTCTGAAAAAAATATAATTAGTATGAATGGCCTTTTATACCACTAAACGGCGCAACATTTATGCTTTATTCCATTGATTTGTATAGTTTTTATTCTTTGGCAAGTATAAATCCCATGTCTCAATGGAGAACATTTGCGAAGCAGAAGTAAAATCATTGATTTCTACCTGTCAAAAGAAAAAATTGCTCCTTCAAATGGGAGCTACTTATTGGGGATGCTTTGTGGCAATAAGACAAATGCCCAGCAAAAGCGCAAACATGGCGAACGATATTGAATAGGATTCATGTTCTTCGCGTTTTTACAATATGTATGTGATTCTTTTGGGGTATAGTACCACGTTATGAACTAAATTGTATGAATATTATCCTTTTATCCATTTTCGATAATGAAGTGCATAGCATTGATATTCACCTTCTTGCTCTTTGCCTTCATCGTGCCAGCTAGAGAAGCTGCAAGAGGTAAGAAACTGTTCTTTGAAAATCTTGTCTTACACTATGTATGCTTTTTATCATGGAACTCATAATAATCTTGTGAAAACAAAAATAGTATTTTAAAAGGCTGAGCTTAAGTTTTGTTTACAGTAATTAATAATGGCATTGAAAAATATGTATTCCATTAAAAAAGTTTTCTCATTTTTATGGTCTTCTGATTCGTTTGAGCCCATATTGATGTTCAAATAGATTTAAGACTGTTTTGCTATCAGGTAATTAGCAATTTTGCAAATTGTTTTAATTTTTCCAATATAACTGTTTCGAGTTGTAGGCGGCGCAGGTTCGATTCCTGTCATGTGCATTCCACCCTGGGTGCATTTCTCTCTTCTGTGTCAGTAAAATTTTCATTGTGTGTGTTTATTACTGATATATGATAGATATGTCTGAAATATTAGAAAATACTTGCATAGGCCAGCGACGAGATTCCGATATTGTAGTGTAGAGACGTACCATTTGGTCTACAATGTCGACGTCGTACTTAGTCTGGTTATAAACATATAGTTAATGTTGTTTTCTCATTATTATCGATGGTAACAGTTCGGTAGAGAGAATATAATAGCAGAATCATTTTGTTCATCCTTCCCTGATAATCTGTAAGCGTTATATCTGAGCCTTTTCTGAAAAAATCGTGACATGAAGAGGTTGTTTTCCTAACTTTGATGGTGGTGGTCTGCGGTTTTTCACAGCGTTCCTATGAGACTTGTGCATTTTTATATAAATTGTTCATACAATTTTGAGGATATGATATAATTATCTGTGGTCATGTTTCTCTCTTTTCTCCAAAGTGTATCATTGTCAATCACTACTAAATCACATTAATCTTTGCTCACAGTTGGGAGGGCTTTTAATGCTTGTAAAAAGGATGCAGAGGGAGAAGACAAAATAAAACTACTTTCAATGTCGTTATAAGGTAATTATAGCCGTCAATCAGGAAAAATTTCGCGCTATTATTGCGATATGTGATTGGTGCCTTTTTTGGCTTATTCCCGTCTTTCTAAGTATATGGTTCATTATCTCTGATTCTGTGAGAGCGAGGCCAAAGTGATTAAATACACATTAAGTATGAGCTAAATAAATAAAAGACTTGAAATATCAACTTTTTCAATCCATCGTTAAGGGAGTTACAGAGTGAAAAACAACGAGAAGGGCCCGAAAGACCACTTACATCTGTCTAGTGTAAATACTCTTTCTTATACAAATGAAAACAACTAGCAAGTATAATGCCATGAGAAGTAAATATTTTTTAAACCAGCTGTTAAGAAATAGTAGAGATTTCGATTACATAATTACACAAATCCCACAAGAAATTCACTACACTTTACCATTAAGTGTATAGTGATTTACTGTTGCATTTATAGAACTCATTTTAGGGAGAGACAAGGAAAAAGGTGAATCTCACGAGGATAGGGTTGGGGGCTCTGCTGATAGACTAAATGTACTTATTTAACTGTTCCTATTTGGATTTTTGAATGTGTGAAAATTGTACTAAAATAATTGTGTCAACAATAGAAATAAAATCTAGCCTAATATGCCAAAAGCTTGACAACAAATATATAATACATTGTGTTTAAAATTTCCCTTAAATACAGTTGTGGGACTTTTACCAGAAGACATCTTTAAGAGAAATTAAATGTATATGCGTACACATTTTCAGATTAGCTAACTATGATATATTATATGTGGAACATTTTGAGGTGACGAAGGGACAGCCGCTATCAAGCAGAATATAATACGTAATATAATCTTGAATTTTTTTTCACAAATACAAATGCAGCTGTTGATCGATAATCTGTTTTGGATTTATCACTTGTTTATCGGTATTTGTTTTGCTTTTCAAGATTTTGTCCAGATTAGATAACGTGTGATAACGATCCGTGTTATGACCAGTGTTATGATGATCAAAATTGTGACTTCGGATTGGTGTGCTGCACATAAGATTGCGGAAACCGATGCCGTATTATATCCAAAGAACCATTGGGAACAAATTCGAATGGTTACAAATGTCCACGTAAAGGATGAAGCTTCAGTTTACCTCTTTGAATATCCTGTCATTCATGAGAGTTCGAAGAATTTTATCTCATTAATAAAGAGCAACATTACAATCGTGGGAGACCAATGAATCTTTTTGAAAGACAAAAACACTTATGCATCCAGAAAAATAGGAGATAGAATAAAACTCTTCAATATTTCAAATATATCTATCAATCTATACATGTTTCCAAACTTTCTACACAAATTTTTAAAGGGAGGTAGAAATTGTAAAATTAAATTATTCAATTAAAAATATGTTTTCGCAAACACACATTAACCTGTTGTGCTGAAACGAATTTAGAGTATTGTAATTCAGATTATAATTATGTGTTCTTACTTCCAAAACAGATTAAAATTCTAGTAATTATAGCCCAAAACAACAATTAAAATGACTTAACAAAGTGGTATCTATACTTCATAATAAGGCTAAGTTTGCGTATATTTTTAAAGATATTATAAGTGAATAACAAAACATCGAAACATTAAGGCAATCTTCTTACAGAGAACCAAAACTTACAATATAAGTACTCAATCCACTGATAATTTTTAAACGAACTATTTTTCCAAACGCAGAACATAGTGGAACAGAAGTCCACTATTTCAGAAGTATCGCGGGCTCATCTTGCAGTATCAAAATCGTCATATTTCGCTAATTCTACCATGACTCTTTCTAATGCGTCTTTTCCATTGGAGTACGTAAGTTCTATCCAGACATCAAAATAGTTTTCAGCTTATAGCACTTAAAAGCTTATTTAAAAGCAACTTAAATGGTCCATTATTTTTAAAAATATGATTTAAGTGCACACAATTTAAGGTATCATGCTATCGATACAAAGTGAACGCGTTTTTTAATATATCTCAGTAAGGGTTAGTAATTAATTGGCGAAGGTTAATGTTGAATAGAGCGTTAAACCTATTAACGGGAATTCGAATGAGGAGAGGGACTGACCTTGAATTGCCTTTTTAAAACTACTTTACTAAAGAAAAGACAAGCTTTTCAGTGTATTGAATCTACCAAAGGAAAATTACGAATTTGATTTATAGCCGTTTTGAGGATGTTTGACCTTAATATCCTTCCACACTAAATTATTTGTGTGGAAAAATAAAAGTCAGGCTTCATAAAACAGGAAGTCGCAATACGTGTATTTAGAATATTTTTCATTTCCAAAGTCCAAGCAAGATACAAACAGAAGAAATACAACACTACAACCGAAAATACAATGCAACACTGATGAGATCTGCACTATAACATTATAAGGAAAATATTGTAAAATGAAATATAAGAGTTCTAGTCCTGAAAAGCTCCCTCGGTATGCAGTTTCCAGAAATCTCTGTATTAATAAATGGCTCCTCAGCGAAGCCCGGGCTCGTCTTACAATATCATAAATGCCACCTTTCTCTTCTTTTATTATGACTCTCTAATGCGTCTTTTCTATTGAAATACCTATAAGTCATTAAAACTATTGCGTAATGTCTAAATCTTAATTCATGCCAATTTCCTTATGGCAATGGTAGAATTCCATACAGGATCCTCAATAGCTTCGAATGTCATTAGCTTTGCTTGACACAAAAATGGAAGGCAAGTAATTTTTAAAAATTTTAAAAGAAGTGTTTTGTAAACGCGGGGTATCAAAGAACTTTTCAAAGTAATTTTGTGATTTTTATGTTCAGTAATTAAACTTAATACTTCACTATCCACCAGCATTGATATCCTTCGGATATCAAAATACTTTTCATTTGTTCACACTAAAAATATACATATTTATTCAAACTAACTTAATAATTAGTTCATGTGATTCGAGGTTACACGATTCACGGTATCAAGCGAACGACACACATCCAACGTGTTTCTTCATTTCATTTAATGTTAGATATTATTTGGCGAGAGTTAAGTTTGATTAAAGTTAATTATGTTAACGGGAGCTCTAATGAGAAGCCTGACAGCTTGAATCGAGTCTTTAAAAGTACTGGACTATAAAATCCTGTTCTCAATAAGAGTTTTTCAATGTAAGCAAACTACCAAAGGGGAAAGTAACATTTTGATATTCGTCGTTTTGATGCCTTAATTTCCTTCGACGCTAAATTAACTGTGGAAAATTCAAATCCAGTCTTCATAAAATAGGAGTTTGAAATCGGTTTTTTAGAATTTTTTTAATACACAATTTTCAAGGGCAAGATACAAACATAAGAAATAAAACACAATACAAAACTAAAATTTAACACAGCCGAAATCTTCAGCCCAACATAAGAGAAAATACAGAAAAATGAAATATAACCAAGTTCTAGTCCTTAAAATTTCTCTCGGTCTACAGTATTGGGAAACTTGACTCCATAGATTGGTTTGGAGCAAAGCTAATTTGATCTGTCTATAGTGTTTTATTGATTAAAAATAGTGCAGAAAGTCTGATAATACCAATTTTATGCAGATTGGTGACAAGAGAATCGCGCAAAAAAATCCTGACAGGTGCACGATGACTTCTTTTCAAAGTTAAAATATAACTGTAAATATGGTATTTATATAATTACATTTTTACACAGATTTAGCGTTTTTGTATATTCTAAAATATACTACGTATGTAAAGAAATGTATAAATAATTCGTATTAACTTCGATCTCTTCCCAGATGCAACTCGATCTCATTTGTTGAAAGACTCGACTCATGAAGGTTTAAGAAATACCACAATTTACTTACTTCTTTTGTTTTTAGTTAAAACGAATAACACATGACTACAGTGATGGGTATATAAAATCAAACATAGGCAGCAAGTTTAGTGTCTTTGTCACTAAGGCAGATGAGTGCTTTAAGACAATAAATATATGAAATTGAAAAGAACAAAGTTGAAATTATTTTCTTCCTATTGAAGTAGAACTATCAATATGCAACGTTTTACTTCTCTACCCTGTTTTAATTAATTTACACAAAAGTGTCCTCTTTTCAAAATTCCAAGGCGTTGCTAAAGGAAACTTTGTTGAATAAATCTGGTGAAAAATAAAATCATATTCTAAACATTTTCTGAAAAGGTGACAGATTTATAACTATCAACTTAAATTTTTAACATCTGTTACTTTTTGTTTGCTTTGTTTACTTCTCTTTGATGCTGAGGAAAATTCTATTCAACCTGAAACCCTATCACATTGATACTTCTTAAAATATAAGACTTCGCAAAAAGATCAGACTTGAGAAAAATCTTAATTTTCGATTCCGGACTGATAGTGAACATGATTTTTAGGACTATTTCTATTTACTTTTATCATTATGGGTGATTTAATAACACATAGTTCTGGAGAAAGGCATATCGTAACTGTCAGATCCGGTACATGGGAGGTGATTGACATAAAATCTAATGGATTTAATATCGATAATTATGAAATACATCACCCATTACTGATCATACTAGGTCTGAAAAAAATAGTGTACAATGTTTTGATAAAACACAATGATGTTTCTTTTTCTTACACCAATTAAAGATGTAATTTCTATGATACGCACTTAAAATCTTATTTGATGTAGTTAACATAATTTCTATATAGCCTTTATAGAGTTAATACGTTGTGTGATTCTACAGTGATCAATTTAATTTCCCCATTTAGATCAGAGTTCATCTGCCTGAATTTTTAGTGCCTGTGTAGTCAGGGCTTCGACACCACTGTGATTAGATTTTGTGTAAATAATAGAAAGCGTTTGTTTGAGAAAAGACAGAAAAAGCGAGTGATATTTGAATTGTACACCTACATTTATTTTCTGTTGGTAATTGTTTTGTACTTTAAAGTAAGAAAAAGAAATATTGTCCATCAATCAATGTTTCAAATATACAAACGTAAATGTTTTGTTACTTCTTGGAAATTCATCTAGCATTTTTTTTGGAAAGAAACATTTCCGAAGAGATGATGGTTGTGCCTTATACTGGATTTAGAAAATTGGTTTTATGTGTGATAATCATGACATTGTTATTAAGGATGTAATGGTTAAGAAGAAATAATCTTGTGTGTACACATATATGATTATTAAGACAAGAAAAGTTAGTTCATCTACTTATATTAAAATGTTCTTCCTTTTAGATTTTCGAAAACAAATGAGAGATTTTTCAGGACAAACATAAATAAGTCCCTATAAACACTAAACATATAAGAGGAATTAAATATTTCCGGTTAAAAATAATTTGATTTATTGCCCTTTGAGTGATTTTCGTTCTGCTTTCATCCGAAACTAAAATTTTCTAGTGGTACCATTAAGGCCAGATTTTCTGGAGAAGCCATTTGAAACACATATATCAACATTTTTCCATTTAAATAAAAAATAATACTAAATTAAATTATTAAAGACACACTGAAATTTATTGGAATAACATCCAGCTGTTCCATTCCACTCTTTTCTCAATGTTTCCTATCGAAGTTTGGTCCAACGAAAGACAGTCGTGTATACTGGAGCTGGTGCATGTTAAATCTGCTGTAGCCTCAAGTATCCTCACTTTTGCGTGTTGTGGAAGTTTGATGAGTGGGCACCAGCCAGGTGTTGACCTCTTATTGTATCATAGTTCAAAATAACGGGGGTTGTCATCGAATCTTTCCCTTGAAGGGGTGATCCAGGACCGTCGCTAATAGCTCGTTGTGTTCCTCGAGGTCGACGCTAAATAACAACCTACCTACCCATTGTTTTCTATTTCATTTCCGAAATGAAACAGGAAATACGTATCTCCACAACAAAGCTGTATCATCTTTTTTATTTAGATACATAGGCGATTAAGTGTTACGAGAAAATTTTTTAGTATATACAAAAAGCCAAGAACTGTGCAAAAATTGTACATCTGTTCAAATACACTATCATGATGCATATCGGGGTTACCTTAAACTGTATTTCATCTCCGTTTAGGTGACGCTTGGCGTCTAATCTAATTGGTCTTGGCCGATCAACTATCATATCAATTCGAAATTTATTCTTTGGAACTATTATTAGAGAAGTGCTGAAATAGTATTAGAAAAAAATGCGGGAGCACTACCACCACCTATAACTAAACAGAAATGCATCTCATAGTTAGAATAAATTGCTGTTGCAGGGGTAATAATCTAAATTTCAATTTGATCTTACTTGTTCAATAGGCAGTTGTCCTTTCGTGCACTATGTACTTGCTTACTGCGTCACAGAGTGTCGACTGATGAGTATCAGCCACCAGCCAAGCATTTGAAAAATTTATGGTACCTTTGTTTGAGAATGTCATCAATTGAAGTTTTTTAGATTTCTGAAACATTCTACCCAATATCTTATTAATGTTTGGATTCATGGGTAAAGTTAGCTTAAGCTACATGCCATTTTTTTAAGTCTAGCAGTTTCTTTTTGTTTTATTAAGATGTTTAACTGCAGCAAGAGGAAAAATGAATCGTATCATTTGGGGAACGTCATTCCTAGTGGTGTTGAGGTAACATTACAGTTTGGAAAAATGTACCGATCCATTCATTGGAAACCTTTTAATAGTAGAGAAAATTCAAAGATATCAATCGATAGCTAATAACTTCTATAAATTCATACTTATAAAACTTAAGCAAGAGGCCATCTTCACATCAAACTGATCACAAACTTCATAATTCAGTACAACAAATCCCAATTTTGACACACTATTTCGCATTTATATGAAAATTTAACTTCAGGAACTTAATATCATATCATTAGGGCCAGCAGTTTCAGAATTATGAGTATAGCTTGGAGCTTATAGTGTTAAATCAGAGTTTTCTTCATTTTTATTCGTATTTTTTGAAATAATATTCTGGTAAGTGCTGAAATTTTTTTGTACGATAGTACTATTAAAGAACCGAACAAAACACATGTATTTAAAAATGGTTTTAGATAGTTTTTTGGTACACAAGATTAATTGTTAAAATAACATTCAAATAAAGTATGAATCGAAACTTTGATACATTTTTATGGAAATCGATTTAGAAGGACGTTTAATACGTACATGCAAAATTTCAGTCTTTAATGCTGCGCTTAAACTTTATTCACTACAGTGATTAGAGGTGCATCCAAAGGTTTTAAAAAATGGGAAAAACTTGGAAACATTATTTACTATTTATCCAAAATTTCATAAAAACTGTCGAATTTCGATATATTACATGTGGAACTAATAACTATATGATTTAACCTGGCCTCATGCTTTCTAAATATCTCTATTTAATTTGCAATATTGAATTAAAAGATGACTTCAAATTGATGAATGTATGATAATAATAAAGTAATAAATTAATAGTATGCAAATTTATGACTTTGAAGATATTTTTACAAGCACACCTCTCGATAAACAAACAATTGTTTTTATGTTCTTGGTAATCACTATTACCACGAACATAAAAAGAAAAACATTGATTTTAACGAATGGGAATGTTTTGTGAAAAATTGTATCTTGAATATTTCATTAAAAATATAGCGGAGAGCATAACAGGTATAACGGATAACAATTAAAACGGAGAACCTACTTTAAATCTAATAAAAGGCATTCCTCAAGGCTCGAATTTTTCATTTATCCTCTCTAACATATTTCTGCTGTATTATGATAACTGTTTATAAATTAAATCTACCCTCAATATATAAACGACTTCATTATTTTTAATACGAGTAACTTTAAAAGTATCTAACAATCAATTTATCCTGCAGAATTAACTTGACAAAAATTATCAAGTGCTTTGACAAAAATCAATACTAAAAGAAACAAAGCCGATTATTTAAACTTAAATAGTTTTATTATGTACGTAAATAAAATAAAGTATTTATACACTCAATTATTTTAAAATAGCTTTTCTCGAAATCCAATGATATGCTGATATAGAATCAAAATATACTGTAGTTAAAACATAAGTAGGTCCAAGACATATTTTATATCTTGACTCAGCAATGCTACATTCTGACTTTTAGATTCACATGGCCTAAAACAGGGATGCAGACTTATTGAGACCCAATCCCGCATAGATTCACTTTGACTAATAAGAGGGCTACCAAGAAAACATAAAAGTTATACATCATATATTATTTATTTTATTTATATTTATCATATATTGTTACAAGATTTTTACAAAAAATAATAAAGATTCATTAAAGAATTTAATGTGATGCGTGAGAGGTATTGATTGTACTATTGTTTTAATATTTGGTTCAATTTTTGAAGTTGCTGAGTGCAAAACTTATTCTAAATTTTTGTTAGTGAAGCAGGACCTGTTTTTTGATTTGCTAATATTCATAACACAAAAATTTTGCTTAGATATGCAGTTGACCCAAAGCGGCTTCCACATTTTAATGTATTGTCTAACAACGATTTTCAATTCATTTTTTCGACACAGTGATAGAAGTAGGTTCCCATCTTTTTGCATGTCACTCCTGGTTTTTCAGCTACTTTTTTCTGCATATGTGCAATTTTTATCATTTACCTATAGTGTGACTTATTAAAGTTAAAAAAAACACATAGAGTGAGGAGGGATGCCAGTAAATCAACGGAGGGCCACATGTGGCGAGCGGGCAGTGGTCTGAGCATCGCAGATCTAAAGCAAGCTTGTTCTTTGGCTGTAAAGTCTCGTCCTTCTAAGTATCAGTTCATCTATTTAAAATCATTATTTCCATTGATTTTGCCCGGGTACTTGTGAAGGAGATTGTTCTACAAATCATTTTGGTTTTTATTCCCCATTGCGAGGATACTATTCCCGTATTACAAGACTAAAAAGTCATAGAATTGATTCTACTGCATTCGGTATAATACGTTTGATTGATCTTGGATGGATACCATCGTCAGCAGGGGACTTTTTAGTTTTAGTAATTAAAGTTATTAGCTCAGCTTTAGAGAGAGAAAACAACTTTTTAAATATGTCTGGAGTGTTTACTTTAAAGGGATATGAGAATTTAAAATTGTTTTATTTTTAGACCAGTTGGAATAGAAACGGATTAGCAACCGGAGGGGAGTAAGTTCGAAACTTGTTCCAGCCAAAGTGATTTTTCATGTGGTTGTTAAATAAGCTATAAAAACCAAACCCTTACTTAACAATGTTGAATACAGACATATACTAGACTGTAATCTGTACGCACTTCAATGGGGATCCACCATATAAAGCTAAATTGTTGACCTCTTGAGAACGTGTGAATACTTTAATTTCCCCCCTCAAACTCCCATTTAACAGTAAACTTTGTTCACAAAGTTTTGAAGCTCTATATGATGATCAAAGAATCTCATTAGCATGTTGTTAAACAATGGGGTTATACATTTTTTCAGAATTAACGAAATATTGTGCAATTGCGTACAAGTCCTATAGCGTATAAGCGTATTGACACAAAAACACAAAATAATTAATATTTAATGTATTATTTTCATCAGTACATTTCTCCTATTAGAAATATGAATAGACCTGCAAGATTGTGTCTAACTTTATATTAGTTTAGGTATGATAACTGTTATTTGTTTCTGAAACAAAGAGATCTAACTGGATTCGTTTTCTAATGAGCATGCATTGCCATTCTGAAGATCGAACAGTTGTCTGGAATTTACATGGCGAAATAAATCTCAAAGGAATTCAGGAATCTGAAAGCAGCCAGCTCGGCACACGCGCGGTAGAATTCAAAACGAAGTGCTTAGATCAAATACTCCTGAAATAAATCTTTCAACAACTTGGCGACTATGACGATTAGATTTGATACAAACAATAGAAAGCTTTCGTTTGAGAAAATACAAAAAAGCAAGTCATGTTTTAATAAATCTGGTGCATTTATTTTCTGTTGTTAATTAAATTGTACAAAAATTATGAGGAACAAATATGTTCAAATCCTTCACAAATAACAAATGTAGATTTGGTATTAATTGAATTTAAAATGTCTCGGAAAATTTGTTAATGAAGAACTCACCTAGAGATGATGATGGTATGGCTTATTCTGGATAGAGAAAATTTGTTTTAAGTGTGGTAATTTTAATCAGGTCGTTGCAGATCGCATGGTTGAGTGATGAATTTCAGGAACAGAAAAATTAAATTCCTATTGATACGAGAACATCCTTAATTTAAGTTTAGTATATTTTCTTAAATATTCCACATCAATCTCTAATGGAATATTGGGAGATATGTAGGTAGTTAATTAACGTCACAATGGAGCAACATAACGGGCTCCATTGGTGAAGGTCCGGGATGAGTCCCGAAGGGAAATATTGAAGGACAACGCCTCGTAACTTTGAACCGCGGTCAGATGACAATAACACCCTGGAACTTCACTCTCCAAATATCCATACGACGCCAATGTAAAGACATTTGAGACCACGACAGAGTTAACGTGCACCAGCCCCCGTATACACGACGGTCTTTGGATGGACCAAGTTTCGAACACGAACCCTCTGGTTGCTAATCGGTTGCTCTTCTAACTGGTCTACCGCGGACCGCTAATGGAAGATTGGATTCATAGGTAGTGAACTTTAGCCACACTACATTAGTTCAGTGTCTATGTTTTCGCTTTATTAAGATGTTTTTTTAACAAAAGCAAACTCTTCGTGCACCACAGAAGTACAACACGGGGTTTACAGAAGTAAGTTGATTTAACAAAGAAACAGTGGAAAACAATTTAATTAAAATTACGAGATTTTATGAACTTGACAAAAGAATAGAAAAGCAGATTAGATTTGACGAAAACGTTGAGTTTCACTGGCCATGTTTTACCTAATTTTCTCAAATCATTTGTAGGCACATTCTTGAATTTTTAAATGCAGGACAACTAAAAAGCAAATGCTCCACATCTTGTGGCTGCTTTTTAGAACACTCGTACATATCATTACTCCGTTATTAAGATGTTTGACAGCAGGAATGGTAAATATATCCGTAAGGTGCAAGTTATTCCGAATTTTGGTGGGGTACATATTTAATCTTCTCTCAGAGGTAGTACAGCTGACATGGGTGGCTGTTTGACGGTGTAGTGGTAAAAATAATGAAAGTGGAATAGTAACACCGGAGTCAATACTTCAATGTCCTCCAACATTGTAAAGCTTATAAGAATTTCACTCTCACAAATCAGTTTCATTATTTTTCTTCTTTCTGCAAATGGAAGGACAGCTGAATAAGAGATAACTAGATAGTCTACAGAAGTGACGAAGGGCTTGTTCTTTTGACGGACTTACAAGGTTGATGGGCACTCTTGGGTTTATCATTAAATTATATTAAAGAAAAAATACAAAATTATTTTGCTGAAGGAAATCACCACTGTGATATTTCCACTCTTTTTGCAGAGGGGATGCCTAGTAAAACCATCTTTCCTTAATAAAAATTTCTAGTACATATGTATATATTAAATGACTAATGCTTTTTTAAGGCAATGACTTAGTAGGAGATGGAACAAAAACGCATATTTGTACTAACCACAAGCACATAGGCCTGTTTCGCTTTGGCCGTAATAGAAAAGCTTTTGTTGAAAGAGCAATGGTAAAGGGAAGGAACGGGAAGAACTTTGAAAACAGTTCAATGACTACATTAGTACCATGATTATGACCACTTCTTCAGTCAAGACTGAAAAAAAAATTAGTAGTTTTTTCACATGTGCCAACACTAAAAATAAAACAAGAAACTCAGTTTTCAAAAATCCCACCAAAAGAGGTTTTCTTACTAACAGGATCACAGTTATCTTTCATAGCTCACTTTAATTATATAACCTGAAAAAAGACGGAAAATTCATCACCAAATGCCTTAGTAATGACATTATTTGAATACTTTGAGCACAGAGGTGCACGCTATATGAAACAAAGAATAAAAACACAATTCGTCCACACATATCTTTATGTGTTGTTCAAGTATTCAAGATATACATTTAAATTGGATCATAAAATATAATCGCACCATCGAAAAATGTCAACATATTTTAAGCTCCGACAATGAGAAATGAATATCTTCAAATACTCGGTTATTTGGTTCATCTGCTTTCTGATTGTGCTGGAGCTGCTTAGAGTTCCAGCTGCTTGAAATAACTGGTCCTAAAGCGTACGGGTTTCTCTTCAGTCAGTTTATAAGGCCTCCCTCAGTGTCTTTTAATATCAAATTTCTGTCAAAGTCTTTCGAAATAGAAGAGTGGGAAAGTAACAGCTTTATGAAGATACAGAAAACGAAACGAAATTCGTAAGTATGTGCTTTTATTCTATTTCAGAAATTCTTTCACAAAACACGTCTAATTTTCTCTTCTGCATCAGTAAAACTTTTATATGTGTATGTTCATTACTTGACGTTAACGGTCTTGGAAGCTTGACCAAATGCGGCCCATGCTCCAAAAACTAACCAACTCTCACAGAACGAAACCAAATTAGTCGTTAAAAATATATTTTAGTGATAGAGTAAGAGTATTTGTAACTTTACTCATTTATTGCTGAATTGGTTTTTGAGAGATTTTAGAATATTTTTAAACTTTAAAAACATGTTTTTTTAATGTTCTTTACAGTTGAATGAACTAAAGTTAAATTCCTTAAACAAATTGGTAGTAAAAGTCCAAAAGTTTCGAAGAATGCTCAATAAAGATAAAAATAAAATGACAAAACTGGTTTATAGCTATTACAGTATAGCATAACATAACATTGTCATAAGGTGAACCATTTTGTACCACCAAAACGCATAGATCAGTTCTGTCATCTTGTTTTCATTTTGATTAGTCATAGTTTGTAGTTTTTAACTTCGTCAAATGACATCACCTATTTAGAAAATTTTTGGATGCTTTAGGTGATTTCATTGTCATCCTTGTTGAACAAAGTGCCGTCCAAAAACCGTCGTCTAAATAACGATGTAATCTGACGATTTAAAAGGTAAAATACATCCCTACAACAATTTTTTAATTAAATTTAATTCTTGTTTGTGTTAATCATCAATCTGAAACAAAAATTTAGTTTTTGTACTTTTATCAGTTAAAAGTACAGCAATTTGGCAGTTGACAGTCTCTTGCTTCCACGTAAATTATAGTTTTTGAATTAACTTATTTGAGTTTATATGTAATTTAAATTAAAAGGTTATATATTTTAAGGTAGCCTCGATTTGTCTCATTTTAGACTACTTGGGAAGTCGAAGTAAAATCTTTGCTTTACGACTGGTTTGCTTAAGTGACTGAAAATCTGTCAGGAAAAAATTGCACTGGAAAATAAAGTTACTTTCATCAGGTGTAATTAGTGGAAGTAAAACAAATACTCAAAATAGAGCAAAAAATTGTTTTCTCATTATTTCAATAAATATGTGTTCCTTATTTTGTCAACTACCACTTTGTAAACTAAATTGTATAAATAGCATCCTTTCACACGTTTTCAACAATGGAGTACATAGCATTGATTTTCACCATCTTGCTTTTTGTCTTCATCGTGCCAGCTAGAGCTGGTAAAAGAGGAACTGCTCCATGCAAATCTTTAATTTTTTGTGTTACATAATCTATGTATTTAATTATGGAATTCTTTTTTATTAATCTTGACAAGTTAAAAAAGTAATGTTTCGGATATTTTAATATGATTAAAAAATAATATTTAATCGAACTTTTAAATATTTCGTTTTTAATCCTTTCTTGACTATAGTTAGTAATGACATTGCAACATCTATATCTGAACACGAAGTTTCTCATTTTAAAGATCCTCTAATTTGCTTAATTAGGTTTCAAATGGCTATTAGTTAATCCTAAAACATTATGTTGAAAACTGTTTAAGTAAAACGAACAGCTTAGAATCTATAAGTGTAGTGTAACGTCCCACGATCCTGAACACGGAACTCTTGCTAGGAGGCGCTTTCCCCCGTTCTGGCTGCGCAGATGACGTCAGAGTACAACGGCAAGAGTCGCGGGAGTTTGTTTTTTTTTTTACTAGAAGAAAAAAGGTGATGAAAATGGCAATCGAAGGGGTGCGGTTGCTCTTTCGCGATGTGTCTCGTCTGTGAAATCTAAAACTAGCTTTGTAATTTGTATGTAAATATTTGTTGATAATATAGAATTAGTTTGTTAAAAAGTGGTCTTGCTTTTATTGTGGATATGGTACAGACAATGAGAGTGGTGGCAGCTAGTGGATGCGAAATCCGCGTTAGTTAATTTTGATTTCAACGAAGCTACAGTTGTGACGACCGCCAGCGCGTCTGATGAGTGGCTGTATTTTTTTTAAAAGGGTAAGTGCCAATTTACCAGAATTTTGTTGTAAATGTAAGAATCGGTGCTCACCGAAAATGCATTTGTTTTAGTTAACTGAATTGTAGTTCTTATTTTGAGTAAACATGGTGTTTAATGTTAGAAACGACCAGTTTCTGTTCAGTAAAAAAAAATCAACCTGATTTTCTTGTGTGTAAATCAACCGTTCCTGGTTTGGTTTGAAGTCGTCCTGACTTATTGAGTTTGAAACGTCCTGTTTCTGAATTGAGGTAGAAATCATCCTGACTTGATATTGTCGAAATCAACCGTTCCTGGTTTGGTTTGAAGTCGTCCTGACTTATTGAGTTTGAAACGTCCTGTTTCTGAATTGAGGTAGAAGTCATCCTGACTTGATATTGTCGAAATCAACCGCTCCTGTTTTAATTTAGGAGTCAACCTGACTTGTTTAGTTTTGAAACGTCTCGTTTCTGTTTTCGTTTTAGAAGTCGCTAGACTTAACTGTGTTTTGAAACATCCCGTTTCGGTTTTCTGAGTCAATCCTGACTGGCGTTTAAAAGTCATTCTGACTTGCGAGAAAGAAAATAGAACATCAGTTCGATCTATTTGTGTTGTTTAAATATTATATTGTCATTCTAGAAAAATTTATATTCATTGTGTAATGATTATATTGATTGATTTTGATAACAAGTTATGCATATTGTACTCAAATATATGTTTACGTTTTTAATGCAAGAATACGATTTTTAGCACTGTTATAATTGGTAAAATCAATTTTGATTTGATTTTGTGTGAAATTTTTGTCTTTCATTTTGGAAATATCCTAGTTTTGCTTTAGTGTAGAGGTATTGCACTGAACAGTATTTCGTTACAGCTGAAAACGAAAGTGCTTTTGAAATAAGAATATTATTGAGTTTTTGTGTTTGAATTGTCATTTGAGTGTTATGATCATTTGATAATTTATTTGAGCGAGTGTAGAATTCAGTTATTTTTTTTAAGGAAAAAGAAAATAATATATGATAATTACTGTGAAATTTAACGAAAAGATTTAGTTCGTTTTACTATTAATCATATCGAAAGTAGAATTGATTTGTTTTGTATGAGTTAATCATAGTATTTATTTTAATAACTGATTTTCAGTGTTTTGTGTGCTTTAAGAGTGTGGATTCTGGGTTCTTTTAGAATTGTATATTGTTTTGGTATTGCAATCATGGCTTTCATTGCGCAAGCGAAAAAACAGGACATTGTTGTTCTAACCGAAGAGTTAGGTTTGAAAGTAGATTCGAATTCTACTATTGTAAAGATGAAGACAGAAATCATCACGTCTGATGATTACGACGAAGAATTCGTTAAATCACTTCTGGAAAGGATTAAAACCGAACGGCTTCAGAAGGAGAAAGAAGAGAAAGAAGCAAAAGCTCAGAAGAGCAACAAGAGGAAGAAAAAAAGGAAGACGTGGTAAAAGAGGAAGAAGTAATTTCGGTTCCAGAAATTGAAGATGACATCGATATCGACGAAGACGATTTGTTCTCTTTCCCGCCGAACGAGATGGAATCTTGGGAAGGTCTTGAACTTCTGAAGATTGATTCCAAGACGTTCGTTGAAAAACAAGAGGAATGCGAAAATTTGAAACCTCTGAAGGAGAAGGTACTAAGTCAAGGTACTGATAAGACCACAGGTGAATACGAAATACTCCCCAATGGTCTTCTGGTGAAAAGAAAGATTGATAAAATGGGAAACGAAAACATTTTACTAATAATTCCAACTCAGTATCGTGGAAAACTGATGTCGTTGTGTCATGAAGGTACATCAGGTCATTTGGGAATGACCAAAACAAAGGACATTCTTGCAAGGCATTTTTTTTGGCCTAATTGCTTCAAGGAAGTGGATAATTTTGTACGAAGTTGTGACAAATGTCAGAGAGTTGGAAAACCGAATGACAAAAAAAAGGCTCCTATGAAGTTGGTTCCTGTTGTACAAGAGATTTTTTCAAAGATCAACATTGATGCATGCGGACCACTTCCGGTTACTCCAAGTGGAAAAAGGTATCTGATAACAGCCATGTGTCTATCTTCCAGATATCCTGATGCTGTTCCCGTGGAGAATATCACTTCAACTTATGTTGTGGAGGCACTCATGCAGATTTTTAGTCGGATGGGATTTCCGAAGGAATTGCAACACGATCAGGGTACTTCATTCATGAGCGAGCTAACTACAACCTTCGTAGAGAGATTTGGAATAAAAGTGATTCGAAGTTCGGTCTATCATCCTCAAAGTAATCCTGTCGAACGTTTTCACAGGACCGTCAAAAGAATTTTACGAGTCCTATGTCTTGAAGCTGGATCTGAGTGGGAACAAACAGTCTATCCTGCCTTATTCGCCTTAAGAACAGTGACCCACGAGAGTACTGGGTTCGCGCCTTCTGAATTGGTTCATGGTAAGAATTTACGAACCCCTTTGACGCTGTTGTTCGAACAGTGGTTGAACCAAGGAGATGACGGAGGAAATCCAGTGACCGAGTACCTCTTTTCGTTGATGAACAGAATGAAACGTTGTCAAGAACTAGCGGTGACCAAGGTAGAAGAGTCACAGAAGAAGAATAAGACATGGTACGATAAGAAGGCCATAAAGAGAGAATTCCAGGAAGGAGATTTAGTCTTGATATTTGCTACGTACAAAGCAAATAAGTTGAGTCCGCATTGGAACGGACCAGGAAAAATCCTACAAAAAATTTCTGAGACGAATTATGTAGTGGAATTACCAGGGACAAAAGACAAATCTCAAGTATACCATATTAATATGCTTAAGCCGTACTATAAGAGGCTGGAACATATGAACCTTCTTCTGGCTGAAGAGGATTGGAAGACGGTTGAAGATGATGTCGAGATCCCGTACATGGATCCTAATCCAAACATTTTTGACGTCGATGAATACGTTCACGAGAACAATCTTGAATCGAGATTGGATACAAGGGAACTTTCACAGCTCAAGAATCTCATTTGCAGATATGAAAAATGTTTTACCAACATACCAGGCAAAACTGATCTTGTAACTCATGACATTGAGGTAAATGAAGACAAACCTGTTTTCTCCAAGCCTTATAGAAATTCTCCTAGGCAGAACGAAATTTTGAAGGCAGAAATTCAGAAGATGTTGGCTATGAAAATCATCGAAGTGGGGTTTTCTGATTACACTTCGCCAATGATTTTAGTGGAGTCGCCCGGAAAGGATCCAAGACCATGCATCGATTACCGAAATCTGAACAAGGTAACGAAGACAAAGTATTTCCCTTTGCCGAACATCGAAGAAAGAGTCGAGACAGTTGCTTCTGCAAATTTTATCACCGTGATCGACCTTTCGAAAGGATATTGGCAGATTCCTTTGACTAAGAATGCGCAAAGACTAGCCACTTTCGTGACAAATTTCGGAACATACAAGCCCTTGAGAATGCCATTCGGGCTTAAGAACGCCCCATATGAGTTCAGTAAGATGGTTGCACAACTCTTAGACGGATGCGAGTCTTTTGCGGTACCTTATCTAGACGATATGGCCATATTTTCTAATACCTTCTCAGAGCACATCAAACACGTGGACACCGTGCTCCAAAGAATTCAAAAGGCGGGTTTGACGATCAAACTGTCCAAGTGTAAGTTTGCTCAGAGTCAAGTAAAATATCTTGGACACGTGGTGGGACAAGGATGTCGCTCACCAGCGGAGTTAAAGATCGAGGCAATAAAGGGTTTCGCTCGACCGACGACCAAAACTGACATACGAGCTTTTCTGGGAATCTGGATATTACAGCCGTTATATCCCCATGTTCTCGTCTGTTGCTGCACCCTTATCAGATGCTCTAAAAGGAAAGGACCGAAAGGGAACCATCAGGTGGACTCCCGAGTGCGAGGAAGCTTTCTTAAAACTCAAAGAAGCTCTTGCAAGTTATCCTGTGCTGTACGCCCCGGATTACCAACGGCCTTTCATCCTGCAGACAGATGCTTCCGATCGAGGAATGGGAGTTGTTTTGACTCAAATCGCAGTTGACGAATCAGAACATCCGATCATCTACCTGAGTAAGAAGTTCACCAGCGTAGAACAGAAGTATGGAGTCAGCGAACGAGAATGCGCGGCAATTGTGTTTGCCATCCGGAAATTGAAATGTTATCTCGATGGACAAACTTTTGTTATTCAAACGGACCATAACCCATTAGTGTGGCTAAATGCGAACGCTAGCTCTAATGCTAGGTTAATGCGTTGGTCTTTAGCTCTACAAACTTTTGATTTCGAGATAAAGCATCGTCCAGGCAAAAAGCATCAAAATGCCGATGCATTAAGCAGACTCCACACTCCCAACCATATTGTGTAATTAAGTAATTGATACATGTAGTCATTTTTTTGTATTTATGTTTTTTGTATATATATTTTTCTTGCATAAAATTTTATTTTGTAAATGGTGTCAGTACCCTGAATTCGGTGATGCACTGATTCAGTCTGGTAGGTTGGTACTGGCCCCCCCTTTGTGTGAGCACTTCTACTCATTACTTCATTTTTTTTTCTCGAACTTTTCTTCGATCGAGATCTGCAGAAAAGTTTTCCAAGAGGGGAGGAGTCTGTAACGTCCCACGATCCTGAACACGGAACTCTTGCTAGGAGGCGCTTTCCCCCGTTCTGGCTGCGCAGATGACGTCAGAGTACAACGGCAAGAGTCGCGGGAGTTTTTTTTTTTTTTTACTAGAAGAAAAAAGGTGATGAAAATGGCAATCGAAGGGGTGCGGTTGCTCTTTCGCGATGTGTCTCGTCTGTGAAATCTAAAACTAGCTTTGTAATTTGTATGTAAATATTTGTTGATAATATAGAATTAGTTTGTTAAAAAGTGGTCTTGCTTTTATTGTGGATATGGTACAGTAGATGTTTGGTTGTTTTGGTACTATGCAATTTGCTATTTTGAATTGAGCTATTTTGCAATTTGCTTTCATTTCCCCCAATATAACTGTCTATAACGTAAAACATCGAAATTTAGCGAATTCAAAACAAATTAAAAATAAAATTAACATTGAAACAAACTAGACAGCACAGTCAAGTAAATAAGCGAATATTTAAAAAGTTAAGAACACATCAAAATAAAACAATTCCAAAAATTTCACACAGGACGAAAAGGAATGAAATCTCCCAAACATTTGATGAAATGGTATACATATTAGACCTGTAACATTTTGTCACGATGATGGAATTGCAGCTATCAAGGATAATTTAATAGGTAATATAGTCCTAACTATTTATTAAATACAATTGTTCTAATTAGCCATCTTCATAGTGAACGTAGAAACAGCGCGCTGCCACCTTGGTAAATGAATCAGTCCGTCATCTAAAATACTCATTTACGGCCGTTTCTGTGCTTTCCCAAAGAGGCGTGATAAGGTGTGTCGTCATTATGATCTTATCTTACGATCTATCGTTGGGTCGTTGAAATGCCTGGAAGGGTATATATGATACTTTTCAAGCTTCTGAAATGACTTAGGAGATTTCAACATTGGGTCAACTCAAAGGGCCCTCGAATTGTCTTTAGCGTCGTTTGAGCAGAGATACATATATACGCGAGTCGCTTGTCACAAAACATTGTAGCCCGAGGAGAAACGACAAGCGTGGACGGACCACCGGTTTGTTCCGTATACACCTGTCATCGGAGACGAGGTATTCCACGTCCAAATCTCTTAGTCGCGTGTATTGGATCTTTCCCTTCGAGATCGATCCCGGACCGTCACCAATAGCCCGTTGTGTTGCTCCAGTATGAGGTTAATTAACTACCTAATTAGTCATCTGCATACTGAGCGTAGAAACAGTGCACTTTGTCAACTAGTAATTAAAACGATCCGTCATCCAAAAATAATGATTTGCGACCGTCTCTGGGGCTTTCCCCCAAGAGGCGTGATAAAGTGTGTCGTCAAAATGATCTTATCTTATGGTCTATCTTTGGGTCGTTGAAATGTTTGAAAAGGGATACATAATACTTTCCAAGCTTCTGAAATGGCCTCGATAACTGTTCAACACGGGTCAACACGAAGGTCCCTCGAATTATATTCGGCGTCGTTTGTCAGAGAGATAAATATACTTGAGTCACTTTCCATCATCGATCTTCTGATGAAATAGACACAATGTGGGCGGAGTCACTGTCATAAGATCTCTGAAGGGTAAATCACGTGGACTTCAGAATCGCAGACTAGTGTTTTGATCACGGTGGATAATCACTTTAACCAATCAATAATTTAGGATTCTTGCTTTTACCCACCACTTGATAGATCTTCAAACTGTGCAACTGGAAGAAATAATATGAAGATGTGGGCACATGCTCTGTCTTTTTCATTTTAAGCTCAATGTACAACATCTAATATTGGGGTATGTGTTTGAATGCGCACTTCTGTAGTGTGGCAATAAAATTGATAAATCGCCATTTTTTGAATCTCCTCTCAATGACGATGTTCAGTCTACTTATTTTTCACGTCTGTACTAGAATTTCTCCCTTCGGAATTCATCACGGACCGTTGCCAATAGCCTGTTGTATTACTCCATGTGACGTCCATTCTATCTGCCTACTTACCACAAGTATTACACGAATGTAAAAATCTTACTTACCTGCATATATCTTTTGGAGATCTTTCATTATTTAAACACATACTTTAATAAATATCCTTACTTTTTACTCAAAAACTAATGTCAAAAGAATGTTTTCAAGGTATTTCGTTCGAATTAATAGATATTAAAACTACTTAATATTTGAAAATCGAAAATATAGGAAAACTTTTTACGCTCACTGCATATCCAGTTACATCGATCCATTAGTTTAGATCGTCATCTGACAGTAGTTCAAAATGGCGAGGTGTTGACCTCTTATCTTTCCTTACAGGATTGATCTTGGACCGTCGCCAATAGCCCGTTGTGTTGCTCCTGTGTGATGTCAATTCAACTACTAGACTTTAATTTATAAAGTTACGAAATATTGGGATAACTTGATTATTATATATTGCTAAGGTTAAGTAAAGATCCACTTTCGGTCTTTTCAAGTAGATGGTCTTTTCAAGTATGTACTGATGACGCGTATATTAGAATACAGGGTGCATAGTAAAGTCCTTATATACCCGGCTGGTAGAGTAACGAATTGGCAACCATAAGGTTGCGAGTTCGAAACTCGATCCAAGCATAGACCGTTGTTTACGTGGGGACTGATGCACTTTGAATATGTTGTGGCCTCAAATATCCTCACGTTGGCGAAGTGAGGTAGTTTGGAGAGTGGCCTGCCAACTCAGGTTTTGACCTCGTCATCTGACCGGGGTTCAAAATGACGAGGCCTTGTCCTCAGATATTTCCCTTGGGATTGATCACAGACCGTCACGAATATCCAGATGTCCTTCAAAGATAGTATTCAATAGGGTATAACATCCTCTATAAATTCAAATACAACATATAATGGGCCTCTTCATATCAAATTTTGTATATACAACAAAATTTTCAATGTCAACATCATGTTTTGATGCCTTAATCAGATTTTACATCGTTTAATTAGCCTAAATATGAAATTCCATAAGTTTACTATCTTTATATCGATATATCTTACTCAAAGAGCATTAGAAATGCTAAATTGAATTTTAAAATTGAATCAAATTAAAAATTATATTTTTAATTACATCAAATTAAAAATGTAAATCAAATTTAAATTTGAATTCACAATTTCGATGCTTATGTATTGTAGAAAAGATTATTCCTTATTGAAGGATATATATGAAATTTTTCTATGGAAATTATATGAATAGAAGGGGTGGTTCGTTTTTTGCTCTGCCTCTTCATTTTTTCTGTAACGTAGGTCGGATAGAGAACGAGACAATGATGTGTAAAAGTTTCAGATCAAATTCTTCATCGTCAATCATCGGAAAATGTGTATAAATTTAACGCGCACAAGCCGGTTTCTTCATTTTTATTTTTCACAATCCACCTTCTTTCTCTAACTGCGAACTTCTCAATAAATGAATTGACAAAGTTTGAGGATGAAAGAAATTTCACACCCACTGACTACATTATTATCATGTTTGAGAACACTTTCGCAGGCCCTTCGAAAGAACAATTCTAGATGTATGCTGCAGATTCACCAACACTGCAAATAAAACAAGCAACTCAGTTTTCATATATTTTCCGCCAAACGAGATTTCCTTAAAAGTCGGGATCCGAGTAGAGTTGACCTTGATGATTGACTTTAGAGATATGATTTGAAACGAGACTGTGTTCAAACTCTAAATGCTTAAGCAATGACGCTATTCAAATACTATGAGATAGCGGAGAAACACACTTTTTAAAATAAACGATAGAAGCACCCTTATTAGAAACCTGACACGTTTTCGTGATTTGAATGCTATCTATAGATTTCTTTGTGGGCTGTTTAAACATGTAAGGTATGTATTTAAATGCGTGGCGAAACATTTTACAATATTTTAATCCCGAAGTGTGCGAATTGCAATCTTCCGTGCAAGATTATGTGTTTCATCTGCTTTTTCTCGTATTTCAGCTGTTGACTAGAACGTAGGAGCCAGAAATACCTCGATCTAAGGCGTACTATTTTTTTCTCTTCCGTATATATAAGACCCATCATTCTCTCATTGTAATATCATACTTCTCTCCACGTCTTTGACATTGAAGATTGAAACAAGAAAGTTACCGCTTCCTCAAGATATTGACAGTGCAACTAAAATCGTATGTATGCGTTGATTATAGTTCAAAAATTCTTTACAAAACGTTTTCATTTCTCCTTTGTTCCAGTGAAACGTTTAGTGTTTGTCCATTACTTGACGTTAATTGTATTGCGTTTGACGTGTGAAAATATATTTAAGTGATGAATCAAGAATACTTGTAACTAGATTCGTTAATTACTGTATTGATTCTCTAGAGGTTTTATAGTTCTTTATAAATAAAATTTTTGTTTTTTTAAATGCTTCTAGTGAAATCAACAATAGTAAAAGGAAAAAACTTCGCCAAACTGGTAGTAAAACATGTAAAAAAATTACTATTAAAGGTAAAAAGATAACAATATTCTTCTATATGTATTCGGTAAAACGAATTTTCTGCCATCATCATGTTTTGTAATATCGAAGAATAAATCAGAGTTATTTTATTGTTTTCATCTTAGTCATTTTTAAAGCTCTTAAATTTTGATTAGTAAATCAACTATTAAGAAAAATTTAGATATTTTATGTGCTTTCACTGTTGTGTGTACCTTGTTGCCTACAGTGTCTTTATAAATACGTTGTCAAAAGAATCAAGTATCCAACCAATTAAAATGGTGAAATCTAGCTCCGTAAACGTCGTTTGGAATATATTTCATTTGAAGCTTGTATCGAACATTTATCTACTACCAAAGATTTCGTACTCTCAGAAGTTGAAAATCTATTTCTGTAATCGGTTAAATAATCAGTTTGGAACTACAGGTAACCTTCCTATAACAAAGTAGATAGGCTCCTAGAAAATGCCGTGTTGTGTGAAATCGGGTTATACGAGACCCAGAGCCAGTACAAAAAGGGGGTTACGTTCCAAAAACCTATCAAAAACAAATTTTTTTAAAATTCCATATAAGTACCTTAATTTTTATTAAAAATATAAATGTATGTATATAAATGTATGTATGAAAAAATATATATATATAATTTTCATTTAATGTAACCTTAATTTAATTAATTTCTTCCTCATCACTACTCAGTACAGTCAAACGAGAACGTTTTTTCGGTTGAACGATATTACCTTCTCTTTCTGAACCTTCTTCATTTAGATTTTTTGCATCTTCTATCCTCTTTAAAAAATCTGTAATTTTGGTTTGTTTGCTGGTTCTTACAAGGTCATTGTAGATTTCATGGTAAGATAGACAATTTTGCAGCTCCCTTCTGAATTTTCAGCTTCTTTTAGCGGGTCTGCATTCAAGAAAAATGATTCAAGATTTTCTGCTAAGCTGAGGCCTTCTTCTAATTTTTTAATGTTAAATTATTAACTTCACAATTTTCATCAGTGCTATTGTCCTCGATTTGATTTGAATCGATTTGATTTCCAATTTCGGATGCCATTTCCATCAAATCCGCTTCGTCAACTTCTTCCACTAATAAGTCTTGAACGTCTTCAATAGTCATATCCACAAAGCATTCGCCTCCGATAGATTTAGCAAGTTCTAATATGCCACCAATTCCATTTTCTGACGATTCAAGCACGTTTTCTATTTCAACTGAAGATGGCCATATCTTCTTCCAACATGCATTTAACGTTGATGTTTTTAGTTCTTTCTGCGACAAAGATATGATGTCGATGCAGTGCTTAATTGAAAATTGCTTCCAAGCTTCCATTACATTAATTGATTTCGAATCGGTTATGTCTAAAATCCATTGTAATGCTTTTCTTATGTAATAAGTTTAAAGGTATAAATAATACCTTGATCCAATGGTTGGAGCAACGAAGTAGTGTTAGGTGGAACACTATTTTGACATTGGGATGACTCAAATCTTGTGAGTGACATGGAGCATTATCTAATATAGTAATAGCACCTTGAAACTCAAATTTTTCCGTTTTAAATAGTTTTCAACGTTTTTTTGGAACAAAACAATTTAAAAACCAATCTTTAAATAAATTTCCATTCATCCAAGCTCTTGGATTTGCTTTCCAATATACCGGTAAGGTGTTTTTATTTACGCCTTTAAGTGCACGGGGATTTAAAGATCTATAAACTAGCAAGGGTTTTGTCATAAAGTCCCCCGACGCATTACTGCACAAAAGTAGTATTATACGATCTTTAGACACTTTAAATACGGGTGCAGTTTTTTTCTTTTTTCGATATAAAGGTTCTACTAAGCATTTTTTTCCACCAAATCCCAGTTTCGTCGGCAGTGAAAACTTGATATGCTGTGTATCCTTGCTCTTCTATAACGTTTTGAATTATTTCTGGATACGTCCTGGCAGCTTCATGATCAGCCGACGCAGTTTCTCCTTGAATTTTTATGCTATGAATTGTAAAGCGCTTTTTGAATTTTTCGAACCAACCTTTACTTGCCACAAAATCTGGGTTGACACAAGATTCTCCATGTTCTTTAAGGTATTTGTAAATTTTAAGTGTTTTTTGCTTAATGATGTTACCATCCAATGGAATTCTTTTTTGACAGCTATCATCAATTCAAACGCTGAGTGCCTTTTCCATTTTCTCAATTATTGGCTCCCGGGTACGAGCTGCATATTTTGCGGATATCGAAGATCCTGCAGCAACTGCACTTATTTCTTTTTCATTTTTCTTAATAGTCCGTACTGTTGCTTAATTTAAATTAAGACTTTTTCCAATGTGAGATGCTTTTTCTCCTTTTAAAAGACGATCCAAGATTTGTATCTTTACTTCTAAAGAAATAAATGTCCTCTTAAGCATTGTTTTTTTTTTATCTTTATCAGACATGGCTTGGGACTGAATCTTGATTTTCCAAAAATTTAGTCTTAAAGACGAAAAAGTCACTCTTTAACATATCGTGGCTCGACGCAGACTGCCGACCAGCCGCTTAAGACACTTTGTCTTCAGACCACGGAAATAAAGAGACAAAAAGGGCCTGCCATTCACGGACCCTCGGCTGCGATCGCATTTCACAACAGATCAATACAATACGACGATGTCGAATTGCACTTTATCCTTTTAGATATGGCGGGACTTTTCGCAATACTGTATATCTGAGACGGCAAGTCTCGCCGCGGATGGCGCGTAAACTGTGCATGACGCTTTACGCTATAACATCGGAATAGAGTTATAAATGAGTAAATTATAATTTATTTATATATTTTCATGTAAACTCACTTTAGTTCATTATTCCTTCCCGTCATTATTTTAAGGTAATTTAGTTTTTAAATATGTTAAACAAAACTCATGTTATGCAGTACTGTAGAAGTACAGTGTTGTACAAAGGTTTTCGCAATTTTCTTATCGTGTTAGAGCGAAACCGTGTTATAGGCTGCAGTGCTATACGAGGTTTCCCGCGAGTTCTTATCGTGTTAGAGCGAAACCGTGTTGTAGGAGGGCTACCTGTAATTTAAAACTTTACGCAGTAATTTAAACCATCTAACAGTAACGACAAGCATTTACACTTTTTCATAATCATCATACGTATATGCTTTATTTATACGAAGACGTTAGTGTTATTAGTATATACATGTTTTTCAAAAATTTGACATTCTCTTGCTTATTGTTTGAGGAAGACTATTATATTATTATATTAATGACCTCAAAAGGAATTGAGAAACAATTTACAGAGAGAACACTTCTTGGTTATAGTACTCATAGACATATAATGTTAATGTGCTGACAGTATTAGTGACAATTATTGTTACAACGCATTAGGCGATAGCGGATTTTGTTTTATTGAACAACGTTTTTTGAAGGGTTGTCCTTAGATTTGACAACTGGATTTGTTGTAAATAAAACCCTAAGAATAAAGCAGAATATCTGAAGGTATGAGTACAGCAGGGTTTCAAGTTCTTGTCGGAAGTGGGTAATACTTTGTCAAGTGGAAAGATACCGAAGATGCTCTGCATTCTCAAAAACCACCAGAAGAAAAATTTCAATTTCTGGGGAAATTTTCTCCAAACGCAAGAGGTGCCCGCTATTGAAAGGAAAAGAAGATACAAGAAACAAAATTGTAAGGCTACACAAAAATATATTCAAGGAATTTGCATCCTAAAGATATTTATCGGGCAGATTTTGTTTGAGTTCCACAAAGTTTGTCATAAAATAATGGAATTCTGTACCATAAAGTCCGCTGACGTAGGAGTAATTCATTAACAGTTCAATTCTTCTATAAAATCGCTCAAAAATATCTTTACTTAGTGACATCTTTTAGTTTCTGAAACTGAATCTTCAATTACTGACTAATAAAGCATTAGAGGAACATTTTAGTTGAAAGTATTAGATCAAGGATAGCTACCAACAAAGCTACCGTAAAAAGTGCCCTAAATTTCAGTGTAACAAAATCGGTAATATGAAATCTGATTGATTGCATGTAACTAATGCTCTAGACAGTACTTCAAGGTGAAGAATGTGCAAAAAAAGTTTATGAAACTATTGTGCAGAATTCTCAAAAAATATAATTCGTACGAATGGCCTTTTATATCACTAAACGGGGCAAAGTTTATGCTGTATTCCATTGATTTGTATAGTTTTTATTCCTTGGCAAGCATAAATCCCATATATCTCAATGGAGAACATTTGGGAAGCTGAAGTAAAATCATTGATTTCTGCCAGGTTTCTTAGTGATACTGAAAATACCAAAACTATTGCTCCTGTAAATGAAGCTACTTATTGGAGATGCTTTTGCGGAAATAAACAAATGCTCAGTGAAAGCGTAAACATGTTGAACGATGTTGGATATTATTCTGGTTCACGTTTCTACTATATGCATGTGATCCGTTTGTGTCTAGTACCACGTTATGAAATAAATCGTATAAATATTATCCTTTTATCCATTTTAGATAATGAAGTACATAGCACTGATCTTCGCCTTCTTGCTTTTTGCCTTCACCACCGTACAAGCTAGAGAAGCTGCAAGAGGAGGTAAGAAACTGTTCTATGCAAATCTTGTGTTGCAATTATATATATATATATATATATATATATATATATATATATATATATATATATATATATATATATATATATATATATATATATATATATGTACAATATATATATATGTATATATGTATATATATATGTATATATGTATATATATATGTATATATATATATGTATATGTATATATATGTATATGTATATATATATATAATTCAAAATTACAAACCAAAACAAAGAGAAATCCAAAAATTTTAAAATCAAGAAATTTAAGAAAATTTTGAAAAAAATGATGGAAGTGTTGGTGGATCAGGGCGTCATCAGGGAGGAGCCTCACCCAGTCAACACAATATGGTGTTTTCTGCGTGTGAGCGGCAGTACACCAAAAGTAGCTCACACACCCCTCCAAACACCATAAGAAAATAAATTAGAAAAACAAAAATTAGAAAAACAAAACCAGGGACAACCAAGGACACATACCAAAGATAATATAATACAAAATTAAAATTAAATTAAAATTAAAAATTAAATTAAAATTTAAAAGGAGAAAACAAACCTACCCAAATAGATTGACCTAAGCTCGACAACAACCCGCCGCAAACTACATGAGGACCGCCAACAAATGCCATTCACAACGCCGTATAACAGAAATCGGAACCGCAATTCCGACACAGAACCCCGACTCGAAATTCCGACTCGGAATTCCGAACCGGAACACCGGAATCGGAAGTCGGAAAAATAGTGTTCAAATCCAGTTTTTTAAAATTGATAGTCAACAGGAAAGTCTCCGAAATAAACTATTAAATAATATTAGTTATCTTAAATCTTTCAAAAATAATC
The DNA here is from genome assembly GCA_933210815.1 of Meta bourneti. NCBI lineage: Eukaryota > Metazoa > Arthropoda > Arachnida > Araneae > Tetragnathidae > Meta > Meta bourneti. Next base: position 68,386,040 of record OW119928.1, read on the forward strand.
CTATAAAAAGAGTGAGGGTATTTATTATTAAGAAGTGTGTTAATGAGATTATTACATTGTAAAAGAAAGTTAGATTTAGAGTTGCAAATTTTATTGAAACGTATCAGTTGACCAGCGATTGTATTGTAATAAATTTTTTTAGAAATATTAGAATCCCAATATATCAATTTAAAAACCGGAAATTCAAAATCATCTCTCTTATCATAAATATTAATATCAGTTTTATTATTTAAAGTATATATATTCGTCTAGAAAGACGGCTTTATTGTTATCTGAATTGGTTTTCAAAAAAAATAAATATAATTCATCTGGGTAAATCGAATTCCAAAGGTTAGCAAAATTGGTATCATTGAAAACAATTAAATCATCAATATATCTAAAGGCAGAATTAATTTGTAGGCAAAAATTTTTTTCATAATAATGAAGAAATAAATTAGCAAGAATGGAAGAAAAATTGGAACCTTGGGGTATATACCCTTAACTTGAATAAATAAATGCTCACCGTTAAAAATAAAATTATTATAGATACAGAAGTTTACCAAAAATTCCCAATCCTCAAAATCAATAGTAATCAGATTTTTAAAGTCATGATAATAGTAGTTAAGTACATCTTTAAGTTTGTCCAAAGGTATGCTAGTAAATAGGTCTTTAAAGTCGTAGGTAAGTATATTATTAATAATATTTTTATTTATATAATTTAAAACGTTATTATTATCACTAGTAATCCAAGTGAAACCTTCTTCAATAATGGTATTAAGGATACTTTTTAGATATTTACAAAGTAAGATACCGGGTTTAATCATATAAGAATTTGTACCACAAGTAATAAATCGGAATTTCAAAGGATTTTTATGAAATTTAGGTACAACAGTTATGTAAGGTAAAATAATGTGATGATTAGAAATTTTTAATCTTTTATTTGAAGAAATAATTATTTAAATGATAGTCTAGGACATATTGCAACTGGCAATCTTGGAATTATTGATAATGAACAATTAAGGGAATTAATGTATAAAAGTACTAAATTCAGACCTATTTATAGTATTAAAAAAAGTTTTATACTTAAAAGTTTCCTCGAAGACATTGATAATTTTTGTATTTTGACTTCTACTAAATTTAATACCCCAATTTACCTCTTCACAGAATGGAAATGGAAACTTTACAATGACTTTAAAATTTTTATAAATGAAAATCTCCCACTTTCTGGAAAAAACACTGATTACTACAAAGCAATAATGCTAGCTATAAAAGACTTGCAAAATAAATTCATAATAACACCGGTAGATAAAGCATCAGGTAACTATGCTATTATCTGTAAAAAACTATACTTAAATTTGCTAGATACTGAGCTTAAAAAAAAAAATTCTGATACCTATAAGTTCTGCAAATCCACATATACAACTATTGTTAAAAAAATTATTTCTTCAAATAAAAGATTAAAAATTTCTAATCATCACATTATTTTACCTTACATAACTGTTGTACCTAAATTTCATAAAAATCCTTTGAAATTCCGATTTATTACTTGTGGTACAAATTCTTATATGATTAAACCCGGTATCTTACTTTGTAAATATCTAAAAAGTATCCTTAATACCATTATTGAAGAAGGTTTCACTTGGATTACTAGTGATAATAATAACGTTTTAAATTATATAAATAAAAATATTATTAATAATATACTTACCTACGACTTTAAAGACCTATTTACTAGCATACCTTTGGACAAACTTAAAGATGTACTTAACTACTATTATCATGACTTTAAAAATCTGATTACTATTGATTTTGAGGATTGGGAATTTTTGGTAAACTTCTGTATCTATAATAATTTTATTTTTAACGGTGAGCATTTATTTATTCAAGTTAAGGGTATATACCCCAAGGTTCCAATTTTTCTTCCATTCTTGCTAATTTATTTCTTCATTATTATGAAAAAAATTTTTGCCTACAAATTAATTCTGCCTTTAGATATATTGATGATTTAATTGTTTTCAATGATACCAATTTTGCTAACCTTTGGAATTCGATTTACCCAGATGAATTATATTTATTTTTTTTGAAAACCAATTCAGATAACAATAAAGCCGTCTTTCTAGACGAATATATATACTTTAAATAATAAAACTGATATTAATATTTATGATAAGAGAGATGATTTTGAATTTCCGGTTTTTAAATTGATATATTGGGATTCTAATATTTCTAAAAAAATTTATTACAATACAATCGCTGGTCAACTGATACGTTTCAATAAAATTTGCAACTCTAAATCTAACTTTCTTTTACAATGTAATAATCTCATTAACACACTTCTTAATAATAAATACCCTCACTCTTTTTATAGGATTATTTTTGAAAGATTTAAGATAACTAATATTATTTAATAGTTTATTTCGGAGACTTTCCTGTTGACTATCAATTTTAAAAAACTGGATTTGAACACTATTTTTCCGACTTCCGATTCCGGTGTTCCGGTTCGGAATTCCGAGTCGGAATTTCGAGTCGGGGTTCTGTGTCGGAATTGCGGTTCCGATTTCTGTTATACGGCGTTGTGAATGGCATTTGTTGGCGGTCCTCATGTAGTTTGCGGCGGGTTGTTGTCGAGCTTAGGTCAATCTATTTGGGTAGGTTTGTTTTCTCCTTTTTAATTTTAATTTAATTTTTAATTTTAATTTAATTTTAATTTTGTATTATATTATCTTTGGTATGTGTCCTTGGTTGTCCCTGGTTTTGTTTTTCTAATTTTTGTTTTTCTAATTTATTTTCTTATGGTGTTTGGAGGGGTGTGTGAGCTACTTTTGGTATACTGCCGCTCACATGCAGAAAACACCATATTGTGTTGACTGGGTGAGGCTCCTCCCTGATGACGCCCTCATCCACCAACACTTCCAGCATTTTTTTCAAAATTTTCTCAAATTTCTTGATTTTAAAATTTTTGGATTTCTTTTTGTTTTGGTTTGTAATTTTGAATTATTTTACTTTCCATGTTGTGTCTGCAGCTTTAGCGCGCATACATGGACAGTTCTGCCTTCTGCCTTCTGCTTTCTGGATTCTGCTTGACTATTTTTTACCCCCAACCTTTTTGGCTTTTTGGCTTTTTACTTATCTGCTTTTTGATCTTTTGGCATTTTGCTGGTCTGCATTTCTATTATTTTACGTTTTAATGTCTTGTATATTCTGTAATCTGATTGTGTTTTTATTATATGTATATATATATATATATATATATCGGCACCACAGATATGGCCGATCTGTGGTGCCCGGACTGCCACTAGAGGGCACCTCCGCGCTGATGTGATCTCCGACCACTGCGCAGCCATTCTTCGCATTGGAGGAACACAGTCAAAAAGCGACACAGAAGGAAGACGACGAAGCTACCAGACGGACGTAGCGTTAGACGGTGCGATGTTGACGGGCGATGAGCGCCGATGGAGTTTATGATGTCTGTGCTGTGCACTTAACTTTAATTGTCTTAGCCAAATTCATTGTAAATATTCATAAATCTCATCATTAAATTTAGCTATTCTTTAAAAGTTTCATCATTACTTGCCCACAAACCAGCACCCCCACATCTATATATACTATATGCTTATATATACAGGGTGAGTCTAAATTGTTTTTACAAATAAGAGGGGTGATAGTACCCATCCAGACGAGCAATAATTACCATGGAACATAGGGTCGCATTCCACTCTGAGAGGCAGAAAAGAGTAAAGTCGAAAGGCGTCGAGCATGAAAAAGTCATCGCCTCTGACGTCGTTTTGTATCTGCCTACGTAGCATATCTCCAAAGCAAGATGGCCTGGTCGGTAGCGCACGATGGATCGGACGTGGCAGACCTGTGGCTAGGCCTCCTCGCTCACTGAACCTCAATCCACTGGACTTTTTCTTCTGGGGGCACATGAAATCTTTAGTGTACCAGACGCCTGTGAACTCGGCTGATGATCTGGTAGCGAGAATCAATGTTGCCGCAGACAAAATTAACACAACACCAGGAATCTTCGAGAGGGTGCGCCAGTCATTCCTTCGCCGGTGTGAACTGTGCAACGACACGCGTGGCCGCCACTTTGAGCACTTGCTGTGAGTTTTTCTCTGATCAATAAATCAGATTATGCAACTTTTGGTATCGTTCATTCGCTTTCCCAACACTGTTGTAAATTCATGTTGAAATTCTAATTTTACTCTTTTCTGCCTCTCAGAGTGGAATGCGACCCTATGTTCCATGGTAATTATTGCTCCTCTGGATGTGTACTATCACCCCTCTTTGTAAAAACAATTTAGACTCACCCTGTATGCACTACTCTTTGTGAAAATTGCAACACTATGAAAGAATCATCAGAAATAAATGAAATTTTTTCCACGTATTACTTATACTGGTTTAAATAAACGATCAAATTTAGAGAGCAATAAAACAAAAATAATGCCGAAAATCAATATCTTGTACAGCTGCCACGCGCAGCGATGACAGCCTGTACACGTCGTGGCATCGAATTATACAGATTCTGAATGTCATGCTGAGGAATGACATTCCAGATGGCCTCTATTCGATGCCAAAGTTCAGTCGTACTCTCTGCCCGACGAGCGGTACGAGCGAGTCGCTGTCTGATGTAATCCCAGACGTGTACAATGGGCGACATATCCAGGGAACGTGCAGGCCATGGATGGAGCGGAACCTGTCGTGCACTGAAGAAGGCTTGTACATTCCGAGCAACATGAGGACGGGCATTGTCTTGCTGAAATGCAGCTCCGGGAATGCGTTGCAGGAGGGGTAGGACCTCGGGCTTCACAACTTCCATTGATGTAGCACCCACTGTTCAGGGTGCCCACAATTTGGAGTAGGCGGGATCGACCATGATATCCAATACTCTCCAGACCATAACACCAGGCGTTTGTAAAGTATGACACTGAATAAGACACTCCGGGAGAAGGCGCTCATCTCTGTAGCAACTGACGAGTACGCGTCCATCGTTATAGTCCAGATTGTAGCGGGACTCACCTGAGACTCACGTCTTGTTGCCAATCGGCATGCCATTGGCTGTGTTGGTGAGCCCATTGTAGCCGGATGCGTCGGTGGTTCAGCGTCAAGGGAATCCTGCGCAGGGGAAACTTTGCATGTAGCCCATGGCGCAGCAGACGTCGATGAAACGTGGGGGCAGATAATGACACACGTGTAGACGTGCTCCAATGTTGTGCCAACGCACGAGAGGACACCGTACGGTCCGCCAACACCATGCGGATGTGGTGTCTGTCGTCCCGTGGTGACATCATATTGTGTGGCTCACTGCCGGGTTTCGACTTGTCTGGTTCTCCATGTTCCATCTCTTCCACACACGCATCACTGTTGTGGCATTACGCCCCATGCGAGTGTCGATTTCTCGATACGAAAGTCCACCCTCACTCAGCCCCGTTCTAACTCCGTTAGTTGCTCGTATGGCACTCTGCGATTTTTGGCGAGGCATATTGACTTCCAATCAATCATTTACAGCAGTCAAACGACGATACACACATTTTAACTTACCTTTACAGTGCTTTTTATACACGGCTCACTTGGAAGTTTAGAGGGTGTTTCTCGGCCCACACACATGCGTGATCGTTTTGTAATTCTAATCATTTGCATATCCTAAGACCTGTTTTGCTTTTCCTGCAAGTTTCGTTTAATTTGCATGATTCGTTCCTGGTGTTGAAATTTTCACAAACAGTAGTGTATATATATATTAGAATTCAAATGATTGATATGAAGTAATATAATATATAATAGTATTCAAATTCAAAAATTTATCACACTGAACCGCTTTTTATATTATTTTATTTGTTCATTGCTTGAGCAATCAGCACATTTTACTTCTCTCGATGAGCATTACCCGTATACTGACTTTTTGGAATGTGCGCAGCTATTGTTTGTGTGATTTTACTTGAAAAATCTCCACTCTGATGTTCAATCTTTATTTGGTGATGTCTTCTTTAATAACTACCTGCTACAAAATATGTGTATATGCTGCATTAATTTTAGATGTCACATTTGGAGTACGAAACTCTTCACAAAGCTGCAGGGTGAAATTTTTCCTGCTAAATTTCTGCTCTTTCTCACCACTTCTTTATAGAAAACCCAAGCATTTACCGCAGATATATCTAAAATATAAAATATACCTGCATAGGCCAGCGACGAGATCCCGATTTTGCAGTGTACAGGCTTGGCATTTGGTCTACAATGTCGACGCCGTAATTAGTCTGGTGATAAAAATGTACAGTTTCTTCATTATCATCTATGGTAATAGTTGGGTAAAGAGAACTTAATAACTAAATATTTTTGTTCATCCTTCCCTGATAATCAGTAAGCGTTATATCTGAGCCTTTTCTGAAAAAATCGTGACATGAAGAAATAGTTTTCCTAACTTTGCTGATGGTGGTCTGCGGTTTTTCTGAGTGTTCCTACGAGGTTTGTGCATCTTGATTTCAATGGTTCAAGTTTGTAGATTGGGCTGCCAGCTCAGGTATTTCTTCATCTGACGTGGTTCGAAGTTTCCAGACGTTGCCCTAGGATAATTCCCTTCGAAACTGATCCCGGGCCTTCGTAACTAGCCCCTTGTGTTACTCCAGTACGACGTTAATTAACAACTCACCTACATAAAGACACTGAAATTTTTTAACGATGACGAGATTGCGATCTGGTCAGTTTTCTTCTAATGACGACTTACCTCTTTTATAAAGATCTGGTTAGTTTTGCTAAGGACGAGATAGCTAGTCGAGATAACCACCAGGGGGTTTACTGGGATACATTAGAATGCGGAATATTTCGTCTCGATGAATAGACATTCGCTATCAAGCAGAATTCAATTGTTAATATAGTCTTGTCAATAAATTATATAAATTTCTGTCAATCACAAGTGTCGCAATTAATCGATGACCTCCTTTAGAGGAGTTGATTATGTATTGCTATTTTTTGTTTCAGTTTACTGTCCAGCTCCGCAAGATATATTTTGCGTCAAATGTAAAGACGAGTGCAGGAATAGTTTGCAATGTGACTTCGGATTGGTGTGCTGCCGAGAACATTGCGGAAATGTTTGCCGTATAATATCCGATAAAGAAATTGGGACAATCGCTGATGATTACTCGTGTACAGATCGTTATTAGAGATGTTTTAATTTACTTCTTTGAATGTATTTTGTCATTTATAAGTGTTTGAAGCATTTGTATCTGATTAATAAAGAACAATACTGTCCATACAATCGTTTATGTAATCCATTTTACATACATTGCATACTGTTCTTCGAGAAAACTAGAAAAAGTGATATTAAGGTGACTACTAAGTAGTCGATGTTGTGTTTCGGATTGATTATGAACTCTTAAGATTTGGGTAAAAATTACAAACTTACGGCTTATAATCTCGAACCCAGTTTTCCTGTCAATGATTCTTTTACTAGTTGCACTCTTGCACTAAGGTATGCGATATTTCCGAATTTCATCATCATTATGAATGGATGACAAATTAAAGTGATACGATGTATTCATGATTGATTTCATTTCAACAAATCAATTTTTCAGAGCCATGTGAAATAACGGATCTTGTTTTAAAATAAACTGTCTTCGGGACAAAGCAAAGGTAGTCGATTAAAATTTTTCTCTATTAACTTAAGGTCAATTTCATAGTATTTTTTAAAAGTAAGATAATCGTAGTTTTCAAACAATATTTCGCAGGTAGCTAAGTTGCGTGGTTCAATTCGAAATTACCCCAACCCCTTCTGTCACTTGAAACAAAAATTTGCAATCGTCAAAATTCTGAATATTTTCTGACATTTCAAGATAGTAAAAGCTTTATTTAAAGTTTTCTTTACTCTGCAACTGACATACAATTTGAAATCGAATCCTATTGGTACTTTTTTGAGATTAGGGATTCAGTTTCGAAATGGAAATCACGTATATATTTAGAATAATAATTGTGGTTACTTGTCTATTGATTATATCTTGAAAACCCAATGTTATACAATGACTCCCATAATCAAGTATACGCCATGGAGAGGTTTTTAAGATCGGTTTTCGTTTATGAAACTGTCTCTTAATAACGTGCTTTGGACTTTTAAAAGAATCTGTACGTCAGAAAGCTGATAGTAATGAACTCAAAATAGAAAAGAATCCAACCGCAAATTCATATAGATGGAAATAACAATTCTAAAATATTCGCAACTTTACTTAAGAATTGTTATTATTTAAACATTATTTATTACAAACATCATTTTAAGAAAACTTTATAAAACAACCATTATGTAATTCAATACAAGACAGACAAAGCAGTTACCATGGGTTGTTGAATTAATACCGTCGTACTGGAGCAACACAACGGGCTATTGTTGACGCAATTAGCATGACTAGACGACTTCTGTTATAGATCCTGACTTTAAGTGCTCGAATACGTTCTTCAAGAGATTTGTTATGAGCCATGTAAAGTACGCTGATGAAAAGATCCTGTCAATTTCATTATTCAATACGAATGTCGAGCCTCAGCAATCCTCGCGGATAGGTAGGTATTTTAATTAACGTCGCACTGAAGCAACGCATGGGCTATTTACGAAGGTCCGGGATCAATCCCCACGCGGATAATACGGATTTTCATGTTAGCTAGGTAAGCAGGTAGTTGAATTAACGTCGCATTGGAGCAAAAGAACATTCTATTGGTGGCGCAATTTCGATGACCAGACGACTTCTGTTAGCGTTCTTGCCTTCAAGTGCTCGAATAAATTCTTTAAGAGCTTTGTTATGAGTCATGTCGAGTACACTGATCAGACAAATTGATCTTATTTCTATTTGATACGAATGTCAAACCTCAGCAATCATCGTGGATGATACAGATTATCGAGGTAGCTAGGTAAATAGGTAGTTGAATTAACGTCTCACTGGAGCAACTCAATGAGCTATTGGCGACGGCCCGAGATCTATACCTAAAGGCAAGATCAGAGGACACCACCTCACAATTTTGAACCACGATTATTGCACCGCAAACCACGACGAATGGATTATCGAGAAAGATAAAAATGCAATGAAGGTCGCTCGCTCATCTGAATAATCACGATGAAAAAGACAAAAACGATTCCTCCCTCTGAAATAATCGATACTCGACTTACATAAGCGCACCTGAGGGAATTCAAAACAGAAGTTAACGACCGCGTGCTTATTAGACATTCCAACGAGATCGGCTTAGTGAAGGCCTTAATGTGAAAACATTCCTTCTAGATACAGTTCTAGTTTTAGATCATTACAGCTATCTAATGATCTGTAAAAAAACAAAATATGCAATGGACGATGGATTCAGTCAATTCACTTTCATTACGGGCTTAAGGCTTTGTAGTGTTTATTCAAAGCGAAGCAGTTGCGTTAAGATGAGCTATGAAACGTTTTTCGAAAGTTTGCTACTAGACATGTTTGTTTTTACATAAACGAGCTTAAAAAATAGAAACACTTATTTTTATTCGTGCATCGTTTATAAGAGGGTTAATTAGATGATAGTTGAGTTTGTGTCGAAGACACTGGAGCGAAGTAACGGCTATCGTTTATAAGAGGGTTGATTAGATGATAGTTGAGTTTGTGTCGAGGACACTGGAGCGAAGTAACGGCTATCGTTTATGAGACAGAATTTCCATAGACGTGAGATATAAATAGACTGAGTATTGCTATTGAGAGAATTTTCAAAGTGTGACCAACGTCTCGACTAGAATTCACACCTCGTTTGGTGATATAACATCATCGATCTTCTGATGAAATAAACTCAATGTGGGCGGAATCACTGTGATAAGATCTCTCAAGGGTATATCACGTGGACTTAAGAATCGCAGACTAGTGTTTTTGATCACGGTGGATAATCACTTTAACCAATCAATAATTTAGGATTCTTGCTTTTACCCACCACTTGATAGATCTTCAAATCGTGCAACTGGAAGAAATGATATGAAGCTGTGGGCACATGCTCTGTCTTTTTCATTTTAAGCTCAATGTACAACATCTAATAGCGGGGTATGTGTTTGAATGCGCACTTCTGTAGTGTGGCAATAAAATTGGTAAAATTGCCACTTTTTGAATCTCCTCTCAATGACGACTGTCAGTCTACTTATTTTGCACGTCTGTGCTAGAATTTCTCCCTTCGGAATTAATCATGGACCGTTGCCAATAGCCTGTTGTATTGCTCTATGTGACGTCCATTCTATCTGCCTACTTACCACAAGTATTACACGACTGTAAAAACCTTACTTACCTGCATGTATCTTTTGGAGATCTTTCATTATTTAAACACATACTTTAATAAACATCCTCACTTTTTACTCAAAAACTAATGTCAAAATATGTTTTCAAAGTATTTCGTCCGAATTCATAAATATTAAACTTACTTAATATTTGAAAATCGATACTGTAGGAATACTTTTTACGCTCAATGCATATCCAGTTATTTCGATTCATTAGTTTAGATCGTCATCTGTGTGTGTGTGTGTGATAGTAGTTCAAAATGACGAGGTGTTGACCTCTTTTCTTTCCTTACAGGATTGATCTTGGACCGTCGCCAATAGCCCGTTGTGTTGCTCCTGTGTAACGTCAATTCAACTAAACTCAATAAACTTTAATTTATAAAGTTACGAAATATTGGGAAAACTTGATTTTACATATTGCTCTATGGTTAAGTAAAGATCCACTTTCGGTCTTTTCAAGTAGATGGTATGTACTGATGACGCGTATATTAGAATACAGGGTGCATAGTAAAATACTTATATACCCGGCTGGTAGAGTAACGAATTGACAACCATAAGGTTGCGAGTTCGAAACTCGATCCAAGCATAGACCGTCGTTCACGTGGAGACTGATGCACTTTAAATATGTTGTGGCCTCAAATATCCTCACGTTGGCGAAGTGAGGAAGTTTGATGAGTGGCCTGTCAACTCAGGTGTTGACCATCTGACCGGTGTACAAAATGACCAGTCGTTGTCCTCAGTTCTTTCCCTTGGGATTGATCACAGACCGTCACCAATACCCCGATGTGTTGCTCCAGTGGAACGTTAATTAAACTACCTACCTTTTATACCCACGTAACTGTTGAACACATATAGCTACAGTTATGAAAGTGGTGTATATGTGTTGTAAAGTGACTATGAGCTAGAAGGTGAAACCGCTTACATCGCTTCTAGTAATAAAAATCGGAAAATACAGTTCCTATCTCGGAAAATGTGAGACAGCAAAAAGCTACATACAAAGTTAAAAAGCATGTCGCAGATTTAGTGCGAAATAAAATAGAAAGCGTGAAATGCTAATTTGTCGAATTCCTGTCAATTTTACTTCACTATTCAGTAACAAATAATGAGATAAGTACGGTAATCAAACACTGACATGTGGTGAGCGATGCACAACACTATACACAATAATGAATGCAGCACGAACGTTGACTAGTTGACAACTTAGCATGACGTTTTTTAGTTTCAATTTGTGTTTTCTTGGTGGCAGTTTCGAAGTTTTAGTTCGCGGAAAGTTCATTGAACCTGTTGGGCAATGTGAGACATCACAGATTCATCACGCAAGCCACAGTTGGTTTCAAGGCTCTATATTTTAACCAGGGAAAGCCATCTGATATTACTGCGACATCAGGAGGCTCAAAGTAAATATCTATCTCTGAATCTGAATACTTCTAGAAAAGCCTTGAGTGTTAAACTCATGAAAACGGAAACTGTTATTCAGTATTATTTGATTTAAACCTAATTTCTCAAAACAAATTGATTGAGGAGGGAGGATTGGATTAAAAGTAGTTGTAAGGACACTGAAATTTAGAAGCAAAAGCATTTTTATCTTTTAAATCGCAATTATGCCATTATCTATACCACTATACGCCTGTAGAATGTTCTATAATCAAATTATAAATGTATAAATTTGTTTATACACTTCATCAGCCTAGTTTGTTCATCCCAAGCAAGAACATCAGCAAAAGTAAAAATATGACTAAACGACACCGTAAAAGCCTAGAAGTACCAAACGGTATCACTGCTATTCAAATGGAACAATTGTTTAACTAATAATAATATATCTTTCTGAATCATAGTATATGGATACTCTGGTCACATAAGATAAAAATGATTCACCATAGATTAATTTCTATTTGTATAAAAAGAGCGGGATATATGTACTTCTCTTCGCAGCGCGTGATATTGCAACGTCTAAATTATCTCTCTCTCTGCGTACGTTTTGCACTCAAATCTGAACATCGACGCATTGCATGACTCAGCAAACACTTGGTGGTCTTCCTTCACTTACATAAAATGTCATCAATTTTGAAAAAAAAATATATTCATAGGAGGAAATTTCTGAATCCGTTTTCATTGGTCCCAAATGGTACAGCACGGCTTCCGCATGTTAAGCACCATTTTTATGACCATTGACTCGAAAGATTAAACTTAAAGATACCTCCGTATTCACCACACTGCGGTAACTACTATTCATCCCTATATAATGTTTTAAAATTCTATGCTGAAATCTCCCTTTGATAAATGTTTCCCATCTTATAGGTCGCCGGTTGCAAGTTCGAATCCAACCAAAGACCGTCGTGTACCAAGACGGCTGGTGCATATTAAATCTGTCGGGGCCTCAAATGTCCTCACGTTGGCGTGGTGTGGAAGTTTGGAGAGTTGGGTGCCAGCTCAGGTGTGACCTCGTCATCTGACAGTGATTCAAAATTACGTGGTGTTGTCCTCGGATCATTCCCTCCAAGGGTTGATCCCGGACTGTCGTCAATAGCCCGTTGTGTTGCTCCAGTATGACGTTAATTAAATACCTACCTACCGCCCTCCCACTTTTAAGACGCAATGAGAGGTATTTTCAGTCAAGCTAAATATAGATGGTGGTAGTGTTTCTGATGCGATCGTGTTTCCTGTCAGGTTCCGAAAAGTCACATCACTTGGCTTGTTTTTCGCCTACGATTGCAGCACTGCCAATACAAATTCCAAAGAATAAATTCCGAATTGAAATATGGTAATTGATTGGTAAAAACCAATTAAGTTAAACAACAAACGTTGCCCAAACGGCGATAAACTGCATTTTAAAGTAACCCCGATATGTGTGTGTGTGTGTATCATGCTCGAACATTTGGAAACCTGAATTAAAATCTGCGCAGAGCGTCTGGTTTGTTTGTTTATATTGGAAACAGATTCTCCAAAGAAATACACGTGGCCTGGTTTCTTCACAAGCATTCACGATCCGACCAGCAGCACTCATGAAGTTTTGTGCCCCCCTACCCTAGAAATTCCCCTAAAAAGGAAAAGTATCACAGCTCGCTGGAAATTCAAATTCCATCAAACACTAGTCCCTAGTGAAAACAGTGAGTTTACTCAAACTGGAAGTAAATTGGGACAAGGAAACGCATTATTTCCATCAATAAATTATTCTTCATACAAATACATGTGGCTCTTGCGGCAGGTTTCTTAATAATCATTTACAATACGGCCCGCATCACTCATGACCTTTATGCACCCATTGCCTTGGAATATTACCCTAAAAAGATAACAGCTTTCTGGAATTGCAAATTCCATGGAAGTCCGATCCCTAGTTATGATAACAGTGGGTTTGCCCAAACTGGAAATAAATTGGGGCAAGGAAACGCATTATTTCCATCAATAAATTATTCTTCATACAAATACATGTGGCTCTTGCGGCAGGTTTCTTAATAATCATTTACAATACGGCCCGCATCACTCATGACCTTTATGCACCCATTGCCTTGGAATATTACCCTAAAAAGATAACAGCTTGCTGGAATTGCAAATTCCATGGAAGTCCGATCCCTAGTTATGATAACAGTGGGTTTGCCCAAACTGGAAGTAAATTGGGACAAGAAAACGCATTATTTCCATCAATAAATTATTCTTCATACAAATACATGTGGCTCTTGCGGCAGGTTTCTTAATAATCATTTACAATTCAGCCCGCATCACTCATGACCTTTATGCACCCATTGCCTTGGAATATTACCCTAAAAAGATAACAGCTTTCTGGAATTGCAAATTCCATGGAAGTCCGATCCCTAGTTATGATAACAGTGGGTTTGCCCAAACTGGAAATAAATTGGGGCAAGGAAACACATTATTTCCGTCAATAAATTATTCTTCAAATACGTGTGGCCAGGTTTCTTCACAACCATTCACGATCCGCCCAGCAGCCTTCATGAATTTTTGTGGACCTCTGGTTTAGAAAATTCCCCTAAAAAGGAAAAGGAACACAGATCGTTGGAAATGCAAATTCCATCAAAGTCTGGTTCCTAGTGATAACAGTGTTTTGCATAAACAGGAAATTGATTGGGGCAAGGAAACGCATTATTTTCACCAATACATTATTCTTCAAACAAATACATGGCCCGGTTTCGTCACAATCATTCACAATACGACCGGCATCATTCATAAAGAAATGCACCATTGCAGTAGAATATTCCCCTTATAAGAAAACGCATTACAAACTCAGTGATAACAATGGGTTTACCCAAACTGGAACAAAATTGGAGCATGGTAACGCTCTATTTCCATCAATATGATTGCATTTGTAGGTTAGCCCCAGCAAGGTCTTTCCCCTATACATACCGAATTCCTCTATACATACCGAAATCAAATCTGAAGAATATCAGGATTCGTTACGACATGTAGATTATATACCTCCGTGATATTCTTAGAATAACATCCACATAACTCTTGAATGCTGATTGAGGAAGACATTCCCTTTCACAAATTGAATTAATATCAGAAGACGGCAAGTTAAGAGTATTAATTTAGTGCTGAAAGACATACAGAAGCCTTTAGGTTTCGTAGGTGTAACGATAAGGACAGTTAAGGAATTTAATTTAACCCTCTGAGCTTACCGAGATCTACGAATAGGGTAGTGTTATTTTTACCCCACAATACACTTAATGTCTAAACCACATCTATACAAAGAATTCGGGGATTCTTCCAAGCTTTAGAAGAATTCTATTAATCTTTTCCTTGGAATAGAATTCGTTGGAACGAATAAATTGGCCCATTCTGTATAATACAATAATTTGGAACGGATTTATTGGTCCATTCTGTTGATTGCAATGATTTGAAACGATTCTATTGTTCCTTTCTATACACTAAGAATCCTTTGGAACGATTATACAGCTCTTTCCTTAAGAATAGTCCTTTGAAATGATTCTATTGCTTCTTTCCTTAGAATAGAGTCCTATGGAGTGGTTCTATTAACCAATTTTGTAGAATAGAATAATTTGGAACGATTTTATTGTTCATTTCCTTACAATAGAATATTTTGTAACTATTCTATTGCTCATTTCTTATAGTAAAATATTTTGGAACGATTCTATTGCTTATCTCTTTAGAATAGAATCTTGGAGCGATTCTATTGATCGTTTCCAGAATAGAATCCTTTGGAAAGATTCCATTGATCCACTCTGTAGAATAGAATCCTTTGGAAAGATTCCATTGATCCACTCTGTAGAATAGGATCCTTTGGAAAGATTCCATTGATCCACTCTGTAGAATAGAATCCTTTGGAAAGGTTCCATTGATCCACTCTGTAGAATAGAATCCTTTGGAAAGATTCCATTGATCCACTCTGTAGAATAGTATCCTTTGGAAAGATTTCATTGATCCACTCTGTAGAATAAGATCCTTTGGAAAGATTCCATTGATCCACTCTGTAGAATAGTATCCTTTGGAAAGATTACATTGATCCACTCTGTAGAATAGAATCCTTTGGTCCACTCTGTAGAATAGAATCCTTTGGAAAGATTCCATTGATCCACTCTGTAGGATAGAATCCTTTGGAAAGGTTACATTGATCCACTCTGTAGAATAGAATCCTTTGGAAAGATTCCATTGATCCACTCTGTAGAATAGTATCCTTTGGAAAATTGGATTGGTCCTTTCCTTAGAATAGAATCCTGCAGATATATTATACTGCTCCTTTCCATAGAATAAAATTCTTTGGAAAGATTCTATCGGTCCTTTCCATAGAAAAGAATCCTTTGGAAAGATTGTATTGCTCATTTCCTTGGAATAGAACCCTACGGAAATATTGTACTGCTCAAGAAGGTCAAAATTTGTTAGAAATTATGGCAGGGAAGACTGTAGAATGCAAGGTGGAATTAAGGATTAAAAGTCGGTGAGCTGCTTCAAGTAAATGTATTTTCTCAAAATGTGTGAGATATAATAATTTTAAGAATGCTAAATTTGCCATACGCTTAAAATATAAAGGTTTATTCACGTGCTGTGGGATTTTCGAATTTCAGAGTGTTCCTACAGAAACAAATTTAAAAACTTATGTCCACAGAGGCTATTAGCTATATCTGATATGATGAGTACAATATGCTAATACTAATAGCTCATTAGCAGAAAACTACTATAGTGACTTTTGCTCTTTGTATAAATTGAATGCTTTAGTGATGGTGGGAGGCTATGGGAAAAATGGAAGGAAGGATATCTCCCCAGGAAGTGATAAGTGTATACAATATGCTCTGATCAAATTTATCCTCTGTATATTTGTAGCTGCGAATAAAGTTTAATTTTGAGTTATGCCATCTATACAAAGAACGAGCTATTTATTGCTACATACAGGGTGATTCGGGACTCATGGGACAAACTTCAAGAGGTGTAAAGCTCACTAAAAGAATAATTTTTTGTATAGAAATGTATGGACGCAAGTGACGCGTTTATGTGCAAACACCAGAATTGCGCAGGAAATGAAACTATTGGGGATCATGATCTGATCAGACTTCTTGTTGTTTTCTAAAAGTATGTTTTTAAACCATAAGACTTGGCTACGAAATAAAATTTATTTTTAATGTATAAAACTCTGTCTTCAATCGATAAAACCCAACAATTGGTTATGGGCCTCAGACCTTAAGCTGAACCTGAATTCTGCCACTACCGGTATCCAGTATGATGGGTATTCAAGAAATGTCCATGTTTTCCTTCCCGAAGTTATCGGATTTCAACTATGCCACGTGGAAGACGGACATGAAGGTATTGCTAATCGACCGGAACTGCTGGGAATTTATCACTAAAACGGAACCTCTATTATTGGAAGATGCTCCAGAACAAGAAAAAAGAGACTATCGTTATAGGAAGCAGAGGACATATACAACTATCTACCAGGGCATAGACAGAAAATATCAAGTCTTAATTTCATCTACTGAGGACGGTAAGGAAGCCTGGGATATATTAAAGACCAACTTTGAACCAGCATCTAGAGCACGATTGGCAGGCCTTGTGGACGAGTTCTTTTCAATCCGCTACCAGCCGGAGGACGAATCCATTGGACTCTTCTGCAAACGAGTGCATGAGAAGCTGTTACAGATAAAAGAAGGTGGATTCGAAATCCCAGACCTCTTAGTTTGCTTTCAACTAATAAGACATTTGCCTCACGAATACGATAATCTGGTACAACTGCTATACAGGATGGATGACAACGAGTTCACGCTAGACAATTTGTCTAAACATTTAATAACAGAATCCAGCCGAATCGAGCTGAAGCGGAAAGACGAAGGCACAAAATTAAGTATCGTGGCCGATGCTTATGCTACAAGAAACAAGTCATCTAGATACAAGGAGACACGGGCGTCTACTCCTGATCACAGCAGATGCGTACTGGACCCTGAATTAATTCCTTCAAGCCCAAGAAAGTCGACAGTTTGTCGTATGGGGCCGCGACCATTCTGCAACTACTGCAAAAAGTCGGGACATTACGAATCGAAGTGCTTCAAGAAATGCAATCGGCAGAAACCTGGTGGTGAATTATTTTATATGGAGGACAATCCAAAAACTGATCTTCAACGTGCCTATGCAGTTTCAAATTTTCCAAATGAAAGACCGAGGGAATTTCTCATTGATTCTGCTGCAACTGCTCACTTCTGTAAAGAACGTGATATGTTTACGACATTCAGAAAACTACCACCACAGAAGATCCTAGTCGGAGACAAGGACAGCACCTCGGAAGTATTAGGTATGGGTGATATTCAATTTACAGTTTTAGATAGAAACAGAAATTATGATATAACTTTAAAAGATGTGTTATACTCACCTAATATGAGAAGAAATTTAATTAGTGGTGCTCGTATTGACCTTGTGGGAAACCAAATTAAATGGGGAAATAACAAAATGATTATTTATAATAGTTATAATAAATATTTGTTTACTGTTCCCAGAATTGGAAAATTGTATATCATGAAAGGTTATCCCAAGATTAAAAATTATACATATGTAACTGGTTTAGATCTAGAAAAAGCCCACCGTAGGTTTTGTCATGTTAACATGCCCTTAATTGAAAATATGAGTAAAATTAATTGTGTAAAAGGAATTGAAAAACTTAATTGTAAAAATATAGATAAAAATTGTAAGATTTGTGCTATTGCTAAATCCACTAGAATATCCTTAAAAAGAAACTATATGTACGAAAGGAAAACTAAAAATGTTTTGGAAAGGATCCATATGGATTTGTGGGGTCCTGCTCCAGTTAACTCTCTAGGTGGAAACAAATACTTTTTATCTATTATTGATGATTTTTCACGTAAAGTAACTGTTTATATTATTCAAAATAAGAATGAAGTTTTTGATTACTTTAAAAAATACTTGGTTAGAGCTGAAAGACAGCTAAATGTTAAGTTAAAATGTGTCCGAACTGACAATGGTTTAGAATTTTGTCACAAAGAATTTAAAAAGTTTTTAAATGATCTAGGAATAAAAATCGAAAGAACTTCAACTTATACCCCTGAACAAAATGGCATTGCAGAAAGGTTCAATAGAACAGCCATGGATTGTGTCAGAGCTATGCTTCAGGACAGTGGTTTACAACCACAATTTTGGTCAGAAGCACTTTTAGCATTTATTCACACTAAAAATAGATGCGAACACAAATTAACTGAGGGTATATCTCCTAACGAAATATGGACTGGTTTCAAACCATCAGTAAAACATTTTAGAATTTTTGGCTCTTTGGCATATGTTCATATTCCTAAAATACAGAGAAATAAATTACAACCCAGGGCTAAACTTGGTATTTTGACAGGATATGGTTTGAAAACTAAAGGTTACAGAATATATGTACCAAACGAGAAGAGAATAGTTGAAACAGTCCATGTTCATATCGACGAAAGTAAGAAAGCTGTTGATGTACTATTTGGTAAAAACTTTGAGTACGTTTCTTTCGATCTTAATTCTAATATTCCTATTTATCAATCAAATGAAAATATAAAAGTAAAATCGGAAAGTGAAACTCAAGTTTTAGATTCTAAAGATTTAGTTAAAACTGAGGACTTAAAAAGTCTTAACATTTCAAATTGGCGAAGAATCGAAAAACCTAGAAATAAAAGCAATAGGATAGATGTATACTATTATTCTCCTGAAAATTTGAGAATGAGATCTTTAAATGATATTAAAAAGTACTGTACTAAAAATAAGATTAGGTTTGATCCTGTAAATTTCAATTTTAAGCCAGAAACTGAACATCCTAATGTGGATATTTCTAATGTGCCATCTACTTCTAGTGATGAATCTAATTTTTTAGACCAACAGATGTATGATCAGTGTTACAATGTCGAAATCCCCAAAAGTTATGAAGAAACGCAAGCAAGTAAGGATAAAATTAAATGGAATACTGCCATGAATGAAGAAATTCAGATAATGAAGGATAGGCAAGTATGGAAATTAGTGGACACACCCCCAAATACAACCATAATTGGAAGTAAGTGGGTGTACAGCATAAAAATGGACGAAAACAATATACCTAAAAGGTATAAAGCTCGTCTTGTTGCTCAAGGTTTTAAGCAAAAACCCGGCATTGATTTTAAAGATATTTTTTCACCAGTTGTGAATTTTTCTATTGTTAGATTATTGTTTGTACTATTGATTTCTATGTTGGGTTGGTATCACTGTCAAGTTGACGTGAAAAGTGCATATTTATATGGACACCTTAAGGATACTATATACATGAAACAGCCAAAAGGATTTGTGCTGAAAGGATCCGAAAACAAAGTATGTCTATTGGAAAAGGCTATATATGGTCTGCATCAAAGTGGTAGAGAATGGAATTTGGAATTAGACGGTATTTTAACTAAATTAGGATTTTCTCAGTTAAATTGGTGTAATTGTGTCTACAAATTTAAAGATGTAATTTTAATTGTTTATGTAGATGATATGGTTTTGTTTTCAAAAAGGGAACATTTGATAAATGAAGTAATCAAATTATTGGACAAAAAATTGGATCTTACAGTCCTAGGTAAAACTAAATATTTGTTAGGCGTAAACTTTCAAGAAATTGAAAATTCGATTTATTTACATCAAATTACCTACATTGAAAAATTAATGTCAAAATTCAAAGATCTTCCTAAAAGTTTTGTGAATTTACCTTTTAAAATTGGTTGTAACTTACCTGATAAGGTTAAAGAGGAAGAAATAATTGAAAATGATTTAAAGAGGAAATTTCCCTATCGTTCCTTAATAGGATGTTTATCGTTTTTGTCAGATAGATCCAGACCAGATATTGCATTTGCCGTTAATATAATGTCTCAGTTTTTTAATGGTTATACTTACAAACACTGGTCTTACGTTGTTGATATTATGAACTATGTTTTTCTTACAAAGGATTTTAAAATTAATCTTTCCAATGTAGAAAGTTCAAATTTGATTGCTTTTTCTGATGCAAATTGGGGATGTGGTCTCACAAACAGACATTCAAGCAGTGGCTATTTAATTTATTTTGGTAACATCCCAATATCATGGAAATCTTCTAAACAAAAGTGCATAGCTCTTAGCTCAATGGAATCTGAATTTATTGCACTAACCGATTGCACTAAAGAAGTTATTTGGTTTAGTAGAATTATAAATGAATTAAGTTTGTGTGATTACATAAGACCCCAAGTATATTGTGATAATCAATCTGCTATCTATTTTTCAAAAAATAGTCAGGAAAATCAGAAAACTAAACATATTGATATCAAGTACAAATTTATTCGTAAATTAATAAAAGATGAACTATTTAACGTAAATTATATTTCATCGGAAAATAATTTGGCTGACTTTTTAACAAAGCCTTTATTGTTAAATAAATTTAAAAATATTATTAGAAAAATATTTTGTTAGATTTATATAAATATATATGTTGAATTGTAATACATCTGCTGAGGTTTTACAACCGATGGGGCCGCATGTTGGAATCGGTCTCAAACCTCCAATTATAGTGCCGTGTGGGGCACATCAATATGGAAAATTGTGTAAATCTTTGAATGTATAAAAGAGAGGAGATAATGTGAAGAGTATTGGGGATCATGATCTGATCAGACTTCTTGTTGTTTTCTAAAAGTATGTTTTTAAACCATAAGACTTGGCTACGTAATAAAATTTATTTTTAATGTATAAAACTCTGTCTTCAATCGATAAAACCCAACAGAAACAAAACATTTATTTACATCATTATTTTACAATTACTCGTTTGTTACAACCTTGCAACACTGCCAAGCTTGCATTAATGTGAGTAGGGGCACTTTTGAGCAGTTATTGTAAAAAACCATTGTAGATGAGTAATTATAAAATAAGGATGTAAATAAACATTTTCTTTCATTTCCTGCGCAATTCTTGTGTGTGCGCATAAACGCGTCACTTGCGCAATACATTGCTACACAAAAGAAGATTGTTTTAGTGTGTTCTAACACCCCTTGTTTGTCCCATAAGTCCGAATCACCCTGTATATAAAAATACATTTTATGAAATAGGCTGGGCTTATCATTAGATTTCCCGATGTAACGATAACAAAAAATCTTTCTGGTCAGGATAATCAAACATAAGCCAAGAGGAAAACAAAGCTTAGATAGACTGAATGTGACAAGAACTTTGACCTTTGCAAAACTGAGAAATGGAGAATTATTGCTAATTGTTGGTCAAGATTGAACAGAAGCATCGAGAAGGCAAAGGCCCACACTGAGCTGTCACGATAATGATTGATTTGATATTCGTAGCTATAATTAAAATATTAGAGTGGATGATCATATTAATATATCCACCCTTATAAATGTATAATTATACGTTTCAAACGGTTTTGAAAATGAAAACTTGGTTCCATTGATTCCTTTCCATTTTTAACCTATGTTAACAAATTTTAAATTAATATTTAACCTCACTTGATTTCACAGCCTGACATATCAGAGGCATTTTCTTCCAAGCTAAATATAAAGGTGTTAGTAGTAGTTCTGCGGCTATACAGTGGATTAAAAAGTTTCCGTACGGAAACGAAAACGGCGTATAAGTTATAATTTTTGAAGAAATCTCACCAAAGATTCAGAAACTGCACAAGAAACTTACTTCATAGTAGAGAATGTGTTCGTAACAAAAGTTCCTTAATTTTCACAAATAAAAAGTAATTAATT
This sequence comes from Meta bourneti, assembly GCA_933210815.1. NCBI lineage: Eukaryota > Metazoa > Arthropoda > Arachnida > Araneae > Tetragnathidae > Meta > Meta bourneti. The sequence goes on from OW119928.1 coordinate 68,408,435, forward strand.
AAAACTTTGAAAAAACATACAAAATGAAAGGCAAAAAAAGTTTCCGTACGCACTATGAAAATTTATTAGAACGTACAGTCCAACTCTCCCGCATTCAATTATTATAACTATCAAATGAAAAAGAACTTCAGTATTGTGTAAGTAATCATTTAAATCGATTTTATACCAGTGGATCGCCAAAATGGGAATTCCGAAAGCTATTCGCGTGTTGGTGATAAATAACGGGTTATCAATGAGGAAAATATTGGCGAAATCGCAAACAAATCTAAATCTACGATAAAAATCACTGAAAGGTATAATTAGATAGAAATTGGAAAATAGGATCCGATCTGGAAGACCTCAAAAATTAAACCATATACACCATTAATCTTCTGCTAAAAGTTCGCGACAATACACGAATTAGTGCGCCACAACTTGCATTCTTGTTGAAAATTGATTACAATCTTGAAATAACCTCAGACTAAGAAAAGTAATCGAAAAGGGTGGTTACAATGTGCATGTTGCACATAAGAAGCTTCTCATTAGCAAACTTAACAGAAGAAAGCGTCTCGAGTTTGTATAAAATCATGTAAGTAAGCCCTAACTTTCTGGGATTCTGTACTTTTAATGGATAATCAAAATTTTGTGTCTATGGTTCAGATGGACGAGTTATGGCATGGAGAAAACCAGAACATCAAATGTGCAAGCAAAAAACATGTAGAACTGTAAAACACGGCAGAGGAAATGTAAAGGTATGGAGTTGCATGAGTTCTTCTGGTGTGTATAATTTATGCTTTGTTGAAGGTAACATGGATAGCTATGTGTACCTAGACATTTTGAAATAAAATGTCTTTGCTAGGGCTACGAAACTGTCTCTTGTAAGACCATGTATCTTCCAACAGGACAGCGATTGCAAACACACTGTAACGTTGTGTAAAGAATGATACCTTTACCATATGTCGTAGCAACTTCACACACCACCAGTCTCCTGATTTAAAGCCCTGGAACATATGGAAAGAAATCGGTCTTGAACTGAAAATTTATGATACAAGTAGCAAAGATAACCTGAAAAATGCCATTCTGGACGTCTGGAACAAAATTACTCCAGAAGCAACAAAAATAAACTTGTGGGAGTCATGCCTAAACTTCTGAGAGAGGCCATTAAAAGCAAAAGCAAGTTGAACTTACCATTAAATGATGAAACATGGATTGCAGAATGCCATTTAATGAAATATTTTTCATCGTACGGAGACTTTTTTGCTATGTATTTGCCACATTTTTGTGTTATTGTGAATTATGTATTAAATTATATTAATATTTTTTGTTTAAATGCAATAGAAACTTTCTATGCAATTATGCTCTTCTTTTTTTCCGTTTTTATATCTTCAATATTTATATTCTGCAAATAATAAAGCAATTTATTTCAAATAGTAAGTGCGTACGGAAACTCTTTTACTTTCAAAAGTGTTTCTTGTATGCATTCTGAACATGACAGTTATCTTGTTTTGTGAATACAATTTCAGCACTACGCTAATAAAAATTTATAGAAAGTTAGTGCCCCCCCCCAACGTTGTCTACCAAAACGTACTTCATGGTGGAAAAATATTTCAGTGCTATATATACTAATGTATTGTGAGTTAATTCTTGTAGTCTGTATTATGTATTTACGGTCACTACAATACACCCCCTCTTAAATTTAGTGGTGATTGAATACGATAATTGATAGATTTTCAATCGCATGATATCATGAGAACTGTATTACGATCATACATGTACTTCCGAATGGTTTACCACGCATTTGGAAGCACATCCATGATTGTAATACAGTTATCATCACATGTGATTGAAAATCTATCAATTTTACACTTCTCCAATAAAAATGTCAAGCAATCTAATTAGTCAACATGAGATGATACACCAGACGTTTCCAAAACGGCGAAAAGGTACATTTGGGAAAGCAGAAGTAAAATCTTGGCAGACCGACTTTGTTTTAACACTGAAAAATTCTTTCATACATAGTTATTTTCTTTTGAATGGCACCATAAGTTTAAAATTAGATATTTCGACAAACGACTTATTTCAGAAAAACATCAACGATATATTTATTTTTTAATTAACATTTGAGTGCACCTCTGAGTAAGTTAGTTTCGAAATGGTGGACAACAGAATCTTACACCCCTTTGTCAGAAGCGTTGGTTGCGACATACTACATTCCGTAATGGGAAACTAGATTGCTGAGATAACATATCCCCATTCAAGTCGTGTTAACAAATTTACGACACAGCCGAAAGCTCCGTCGCTTCCCAAGTCACTTCTCTATAGCAGTTTCGCTCTTTTGTTTCTATCAGGGCTGAGGTTTATTAAGCAAAGTATATTACCCCTTCACTCTGGCCACGATAGACGCTGTTTCTTCCACTCAATTTAAGCACAATCCTCGCACGCACTGATCTCTTATGCATCTTTTATTTCTATGAAAATCTACTTATCTATATAATTATGGGTACACGGAATTTCCGAAACTGAGACAGCGAAGCGATAACAAATTTTTATATTAATATTCATCGTGAGAATTTCTTTACCTTATATTAATATTCAATGGATCTTCCCAGACTAGTTCGAAAGTTTGTCAACTAAAAGTCTAATCGCACTATCTTTCGTGCTTCATTTATATATTAATTAAAGCTAACCTTAAATCTCAGTTTCTAGTAAATATTACTCTTAAAAAAATATATTACCTTCCGAAATTATTTTTATTGTCATTGAAATACACGTCTATCTATTTTTATTGTGTAATTCAGTTACAGACAGGCGCACCGAGAAATTCCCTAGATGCTGATGCATCTAGGAAGTCGATAAGGCTTTTAATAGAACAATGTTATCTTAGACAATGACGGTTTATTTCGTGAAGTTATTTAAACATGGTTCCAATTAAGAAAGGCAAACTGATAGATATCGATCATTATGTTTTCACCCGTAATTATTTTAAAGATTTCCATGTCAGCAAAGCAACAGAAGATAAAAAAACTCAGTAGTGTCTCAATATTATGAATAACAAAATTTCACAACGGCGAATACGTGAGTGTGTTCGGATATTGTCCTCTACAACAGATGAAGTACCATAAAGCTTAATTTGATACCGGGGCTTCCTTCTTATATTCAGTTAAGTACACTTAAAGTCCTAAAACTTTATATTATGTTTATAGGTTCAAGTACCTTCCCTGTAAATATTTTCTGTTTTTGAAAAAAGAATGTTAAACTTCTAAATTCTTGTATTTCCATCAATGTTTTATGTCTAGTGTGAGATCTTTTGTGTATCATGTTGTTCCTGATCTATATTATGTTAAGTGTAAAGAGTAAATTTCTCTCTGCTTTTGTTTCTTGTTTTTTGTGGGATATTTTGTTTATATCTAGTGTATAAAAAGTTTCAAAATCATAGTTTAGATGTATGTCGTATCTTTGCTTTAGGTTTTGTAAAAGATTTTTCGTGAATCATGTTTTGCCGTATCTGCATCAAACTAAGATTTCACTCGTATTTTGTGGGATGCTATGTTTATGCCAAGGTGTGATGTTTAGTTAAATATCTAGTGTGCAATGTATTCGTTTTATGTCTAGTGAAAGATGTTTTGTCTATTAAGTGATGTCTTGTATGGGTCAGGTCCAGTGTGAAGAATTGGGATTCCCGCTTTTATTCATGTCTTTCGTACGATGACTTATTCACGTATAGTGTAATGTCTAATTTGTCATTCTTTGCTTTATGTCGAGTGTAAAGATGTTTTGTGTATCATCTTTTACTTTATCTGTATCAAACGTGAAGAGCTTGCATTTTGCTTTGTTTCATGACTTTCGTAGGATGTGTTGTTTCGTGTCTATCGTAGGATGATACGTTTGTCTAACGTCTAGTTTGTTACGTCTTTGCTTTATGTCTATTGTAAGATGATGTCATGAGTATCATGTTTTGTCTGATCTATATCATGTCAAGCGTAAAGAATTTGTATTCCATCTTTTGTTTTATGCCTTTCGTAGGATGTCTTGTTTCATGTCTTTCGTATGATGTTTTGTTTTGTCTTTCGTGGAATGTTATATTTCATGCTTTGGTGGGATGTTTTGTTTCATGTTTTTCGTAGGATGCTGTTTTATGTATAATGTCTAGTTTGTTATATCTTTGCTTTGTGTCTAGGGTAAGATTGGTCATGATTAAGGATCCTATTTTGTCTGATCTGTATCATATAAAGCATGAAGATTTTGTATTCCCTCTTTTGTTTCATGTCTTTCATATGATGTTTTGTTTCATGATTCGTCTTTTATGCAACTTGTTACCCGTCCTAACCACCCGTTGCTCAGGCGTAAACCACTCATTGGTAGGTTGGAATGTGTGAGTCGTAAAAACTTTGAGATACACAATGAAATTAACTATGAAGAGCATAATGCGATTATATCAATTAGTTTTCTGTTGCCGTCGAAATGAAGGTTGATCGTGGTTGATAAGTCCAGAGGCCTCAGTCCAGGAGAAGATGGTACTGAAATCGCTACCATATTGATAAATAAGGGTATGCCACACATTTAGTTAAAAAGTATAGATCATGGCAGTATCTTAGAAATAATTCTCATTTCATAAATCCACCTAGTTAATATTTCAAGTGTTTCTGTACAGGTTTCATCTTGTGAACTCGGGAAATTATCCTTTTATTTGGATCAAAAAATGAGACACATTAGAACATATTTTATATTTCTGTACCGGAGAGACATGTTTTAGAGAACTTGTGTTCTTTCAGTCGATTGTAACGGTTTTTCTAGTTTTTATTTGATGACCATTACTTTTAGGTTGTATAATTGACAAGTGAAATCAGAAATAATAGCTCTAGATTACGTCATAAAGTTGTATTTGTATAAGCTTACATAGTCTTTAAATCTAAAAATTTTAATCGATCAATTTTGCAATATTTTACCAATATATTGAATTAATTAATATATTTTAATGAAACAAAAGAAAACCTTTACAAGATGACAGTCGAAAAGTTGTAATTTCCTTGAATTCCTTGATACACGAGTTCAATCTATTGGCACTGACATCTATGTCTTCTATAAACATCAAACGCAATACATTAATAATATGCCAAGCTACACGTATACATTAATATTTCATCGCCTAATTAATAAGGCGTCAAATTTTTAAAAATTGCTTATTTTAGTTTTTGAAATTCAAAGTTTCCACCCGCTTGACCTAAAATACCTTGGAATAACAATTGATAACGGCCTCACATGGAATGAACATATTCTATCTTTATCCAAAAGATGCCTCCAGTTAGGAGGGTCTCTCTCCAGGGTGGTAGGGGGAGGCTGGAGAGTCAGTGGCCAGTTTCAGAAGGGTTTGGTACTTAACGGTCATCGAGAAGTCCATTACTTATGAAGCTGGCATTTGGGGCGGCCAACTCAACATATCACAAATTGACAAATTGAAAGCCATTCAAAGATCATTTCTATTAAAAAATTACTGTGGCTTAAAGGACTGCCCCAACTGACTCTCTAAATGTGCTTTGTGGAATATCACCTCTCCACGTGACCCTGTTGTCATTATACAAAAAAACAACATATGGAAAAGGCGATTACTTGATCCAGGTATCAATGGGCTGTCACCTGTAGATCTTGATTATAACTTTCCAACCACTACAATTCTCTCACTTCTTTAATATTAAATCTTAAAGATGAAATAGCTGACCCGGACCTCGAGGTGTACACTGATGGCTCTGGCATTGATGGGAATGTCGGGGCCTCGGTGTGCATTTTCGAGGGCAACAAATTAACCAAAACTTTCTGCTACAAATTAACTAACAATAACAGTCTTCCAGGCTGAATTAACGGCCATTTTCAAAGAAATAACCTGGTCTATAAACAATAGAAAAATTTAAATATCTACAGTGACAGTCTTAGCTCGATCCAGGCCTCTAAAATCCTGTATATCTAACTACCTGACTAACATTAAAAAAGAAATTGCTCCCTATACTAGTAATTTCGGCCTTATCTGGGTTAAGGCACACACAGGGCTGGCAGGAAATGACATAGCAGATCATTTCGCCAAGTTCGCTTCTTACTGTGGCGAGGAACACCATATCCCTGCCCCTTATTCGTATTTGAAAAGAAATTAATAAATATCTGGTTGAAGAATGGAGGGGATATTTCAACAGCTCTACTAAAGACCTTCGGTTGAAATCGTTCATGCCGAACGAAGGTAAAACAAGATACCCTCGCCACAGATAACCATCTCAACTGGTTTCTGACGGGTCATGGTACGTTCATGTCTTACCTCTGCTGATTTAAGATAAAAAAGACCGACCTATGCGATTGTGGAGTGGTGGGCGATACGGATCACTATCTCTTCCACTGCATGCACACTGAGGGACATCATCTTGTCAGACCATCAGACAACAATAAACCACTTTAGCTTTATGGTGTCTCACACAATCCAATTCAAAATTCAAAGTTAAATCCTGTGTGCGTGTGGCCGGGGAGGTGTCTGATCGGCTCCCCCCACTTGACCAGCAGTTTAATCTTTTGTTACTGATTAACCTACAATTCTTAAATATTTATTTAAAAATGCTGTAAACCTTAATAGATCTTTCTTTTTCCCACGCTATATGTTGACAGTTGGATGTAATGTGTCTGTTTCTCATTTGTCTTATATATTGTTTCGATAATGTGTGTCAAAATTCTGTTCTCGTTAATGTATATCAAAATTCTATTCCTTTGTTTATGTTTTGTTTACGTGTATCAAAATTCTGTTCTTTTGTATATATCTCCTTCGTCCAATTTATTGTCCTGTTAGCGTATCAAAATTCTGTTCTTTAATTGTGTCTGTATTTATCTCGTCCTTTTGATGTTCCGGTCACACTGTTTTATTATTATAGGCAAAAATGTAAAATTTGTTGACCATATCTTTATTTGGCATACAAATCCTTCTCTCATTTTGGACTTCCTCATTGAATCCAAAATGAAATCCTGCTTTGCTACTGACCATAAAGAAATATTCCTTTTTTCACTGAAACTCGTATTTGTTGCAAAGTGTTCCCAATTTGTTATAAAACTCTGAAAACCTCCACTCAAACTGGAGACAGATCTGTTCATTTTATTACAGAAATTCACCAAGGAAAGTATCTCCGGGAACAAAAGCGACGTAACAAGATCATCCCGAGGTGCCTCTCTGCTTGGGAGACCAGGCCACACTCAATAAATCACCCAGTTCTGTAAGTGTATTAATAGGATACCTTCGAATAGACAAAGTTAATACGACATGTGCGGCCAAATGGAAAAGAAAGGAGACAAAAAGCAATTTATGATCGATTACGGTGTACATGTCGCCTTTATCACCTTAAGAAAGAAACTGGGAACAGTTTCGGTTAAGATCGAATTAAGAAATACGTAACCGTTGGAAGCCTCTGTATCAGAAAATAATTCTTAGAACTCGTTCCTTGACGTGTTTTTGTGAACTAGTGATTGCATTCGCTGTTCAAGCTGGATGATTTTAATTTACACAGTTAAACACACAATCCCTTATTATTTAGTTGGTTATTTTGAGGGGTTTTATGGTGCAAGGGCCACATCTGGCCAAGTTGCGCCAAACACAAGGCAAGTCATGTAATGAACATACACACAAAAAAAAAACCATTTACAGAAGGAATAAATACACCCAGGGAGGAATCGAACCCGTGCAACGGGCAAATATTACAACGGGCTATTACAAAGAGCTTCAACATGTCGCCTAGTAGTCACGTGACTGCTATGCGAAAAATGGACTTGGATGACTGATTTGGTATCTTATCACCTTGTTTGGCGATATAATATCTTATGACAGGTTAGGTGTGTGAATGAGCATTTCTATAGAGTGGCAACATGAGTGGTGAAATCGACAATCTACTATTATCATATGAGCAATCACTGAACCAATCACATGATGAATGTTACGTTGCACTCAGCAGAATAGAGTAGACTAAGAGTCACGTTGCTACTAGTTTTGGTCACATGACCCTGGCCACATAGAAAGGTTACCATTGTTCACTCTAGCTTTCATATTTCCTCTATGAGGTTGCTAGCGAAGCTGGAGAACCCAAAGTTATCGCTATTTATAGAGAAAACCATGCATTTTTATTTGAAATGCGTTATTGTTACTTATTTTATTTGGCAAAAGTAAATTTCACCAAGCCAGTGAGACTTAAGGTCTTCAAGAACCAGCTCAGGATGGTGAATCAGCTGGCCTGAGGGATACCCGAGACAGCAGATGATGCGATCAGTCTGAGCTGGATTGCATTCGGAGACAGCCCACAGGAAAATGCTTGGAACCCGATTAGATCTTTGGTTTTAGGGTCCACTGGCGAGGTTTAGAGAGAACAGTCGGAACTTTTTTGCAGCCCATTTTACCCAGAAAGGCAGCGGGCTTACTGCAGGTGTACACGTCGGGGGAGTCGGAGAAGTCCTCCAAATTCTTTTCATACTCACCTTAACCATCCTGGTGGCTGTCTCGGCAAAGTATCTCATTATTATCAACTGACCAGATCTTGATGGGCGAGATATCTTGGCATTAGAAGAAAACTGGCCAGATCTTGATCTCACAACCATAAAAAAGCTTGGCAATATCTTGATGACGAGATACCTCGTTATTACAAAATTTATCAGATATTGATGGACGAGATATCTCGTCATTACAAAGTTTTGTCAGATCTTGATGAACGAGATCTCTCGTCGAAACCACTTGGAAGGTTGGTTTTGGAAGGGAATTCTTCATGGGTAAGTCTGCGGATGTACGTCATATGCGTCACATTTCAACTATTACTATGACTACTAATGTGAAGCATAAAAATGTGCTACGACTTACCACGTAACCCCTTCAGGAGCGTTTGTACGTCTGGAGTACCAGTTCTTTGAAATGGTTAGGGTTATATATTTTAGGTGTATTACACTCGCATTATGGCGTTTTCGGTATACCTCGAAGTACGGTGAGAGGTCTTTTTGATCCCTTGCTTGGAATAGAAGATATAAGACTCCATTTCTTAACACTATTAAAAAAATTAACCCATATTTATCTAAATTATCATTTAGATATTTGTTCATCCAACAAGTAAAATTATTTTCAGTTTTCTAATAAAATTTTCAAAATAAACTAATAGCATATTGAAGATATTGAAATTAAGAGTGACTTTTTAATTTTAAAAAAGGAATAAATCAAAATTATATATATATATATTATATATATAATATATATATATATATATATATATATATATATATATATATTCGGTGGGCGAGGAGGCCAAGCCACAGGTACGCCACGTCCGATCCATCCTGCGGGATATGTGGCATTCAAGAAGTGCCGGACCGAGCTGGAAAAGTGTGCGACGTCAGAGACAATGACATGTTCGAGCTCGACGCGTTTCGACTTTACTCTTCTCTGCCTCTTAGAGTGAAATGCGAGGTTCCATGGTAATTATTGCTCGTCTGGATGGGTACTATCATCCCTCTTATTTTGTAAAAACACACACATATATATATATATATATATATATATATATATATATATATATATATATATATATATATATATATATATATATATAATATTCACATTAGTTATATTTACATTTAAATTCTTATTTTGAAAGATAAATTATTCATTATATACAGATATTACTCTAAGTTACACTTCACATACAAATACTTAATTTTGTGATTTTTCCTGTACAAGAGCCCACATACTGATCTGTTACAATTTGCACAAACATTAACAGTTTGTTTCCCTTACATAAACTTGTTTGACACTCCTTTCGCTTTCGGGTAGATGAATCACAAACATCAATGTTGCCTATGCTTGTTCATGGAAGTTGATTTGAAGACACATAATTTTTTCTAAGTTCTTCAGCAACATTCAAGATGAAATCTTGACGGCTAAGATTTGTACGACCAGTAGTTTTCTCGTAAATTATGCAAGCATTTACTGTGGCGAAATCTAAAATATTAAAAAACACTTGAGCTGGTCAACGGCTGGATGATGACTTTATGGAATACTTTCTGGCCATCTGGCCCAATACATCTACACCAAACTTAGTAGCGTTGTAAAATTACACGACTTCAGGTGTTCTTTTTTCGTTTCCGGAATTTCCAATGTTAGATGAAGGGTACTCATCAGCAAAACATTTTTGTTCTTTTTCCATTGATATGATGCAAGATTCTCAGTTCTCAATAAACGTATTCCATACGTCTGAAATCAGAGAAAATGTATCAGTGGTAAGTCTCCGATCCCGTTGATTTCAAGTCGAAGCGTAAATAGGAATCTGTCCCTAGTCATCGTTTCGCTGAAAAATTTCGGTCCCAAGTTTTGTTCCATAAGCTTAGAACTCACAGTCCTTCGGCAGCCAATGAGATCCACGAGCATATAAAAGTGAAATAAAAGCATCCAACTCGTCGAGAGTTAAACACCAATTTGAGTTGCGTGTTTCGTGATGTGCCTGGGCTTGTACATTGCTGTACGCACCTCAATATTTTTTCGTTTATAAAGAGTCTCCAAATACTACTTGGTTCTCCATCTATAATTTTTCTCATGGTATGTACAGTTGATCCAGATTCTTCACGCAATACATTTTGCTGAGGACATCTTCCAGAAGAATTAGTCGAATGATCTACTTTCCAAACAGTTCCACCATTCGCTGTTTCTTCACCATTCATTTGGAAATTGCTTTCTTCTCTTCGACTGTGACTTCTTCCCCGTCCTGAAATGATTGTTCTTCCTTGGTTGCTCCCAAGTGCGATATTTTCATTTCTGGAACATGGCAATGAATTATTCTCTTGTTCGACATTGACTAAATTACTTACATTTTCTATGTCATGTACAGATTCTTGATCAGATGAATCTGATTAATTTACAACAACAACATTCATGACATCTTCATTGGATATATTCGAACTAATTATTTTATGATATTCAACATCCGGAGAAATTTCTGATCCAGATTCGTCGCTAGACAAATCTTGCATCAATTTGAGAATTTTTTAACTTGTCATACTTCTACGAGGCATGGCTGTCAGAAGATAAAGTGCTTGCAACAGAGTTAAAAACAGGCGTGAACCTTCGGACTATTTCAAGCAAATGGAGCCAGGTTTCGAACGAATTCCTTGTGAGAAAAATAGCAGAAAGGAGTGCTAACATGTATTCAGCTCATGTCTCTTTCCACTTTCTTTTTCTTCCCACGCTCCGTTTTGGGAAGTACACATTGGCACTGGCCATACCAGACCTTTCCCCCACCTGAATGTCCACCGGCAGAAGAATAGTCAACAATAGCCAACAAAAGGCTGTATCTCGGTCATAGGACCACGCAAAAGAGGAATGTTTTGGGAGCGGTCAAAATGACCCCTAGCCGTATTTCTAGGTATACACAGTTATACCTAAAAAGTAATAGCTCAAAATGAATGAAAGTTTTTGTATATAATATCTAAAAGTATTTAGGAAAGTAAAAAAAATATCAAAATGATAGGTGACAAAATAAAATAGTTATATACCGTTAAAACTACTTTGTGGTAAAAATGACCCCTTCCGTAGTTCTAGCACGGCTGATAAAGTATAAAAATATGCTCTCGTTTGATAATGATTATGTCTAAGAGTGCTATAGATGATAGGTGAAAGGTGAAACATAAGGGTTCCCGCATCTCTTTGAGGAAACTAAATTTATATTACGCGCAAATACATCCATAAAGATGATAAGTCTTCACCGATGTAGGTCTTTTATTGCAAAAATCCTTTTTAAAAAACTTTCAAATCTTCTCCTGCATAGTTCTTAACCTTCCAAGTGGTTACGACGAGATTTCTCGCCCATCATGATCGCACTAATTTTGCTAATGACAAGATGTCTCATCATCAAGATAATAAAGATTTTTTCAGATAATCACCAGAAGGGTTAAACATTAATTAATTCGTAATATAATCCACCACAAAAAATTAAAATGTAACGAATGCTAGAAGGAACTTTTTTGAAAAATTCATGCATATTTCAAATTAAAAACAATTCTGAATTCATATCAAGCAAGTTCATCTTATCTCAATCCACACCAAAGACCACAAAAAGGCAAAGAATTCTAGTGAGCGAATAGGATGCCTTACTACATGAACTCTTGGACAACCAGCACATTGTGGGGCTTGGACCAGGGTAAAGGGTCAGTTCTTCCTCTATTCGGTTGCTTTTAGGAGGATAATTTTTTCTGAAATAATTAAAACTTAAGATGTGCTCACTTAAGCATTTTAATTTAGTTTCTTTAGTTCCTTGTAGCACCACGAGGCATTAGCGTGTTCTTATTTTTTCCACATAGCTTATAGAGCATTTGTCATTTGAGGCACTTGCCAACATCTTGGATTGCATTATCCTTAATTTTTAGACATGCGTGTACACCGAAAAATTTGCCCCGAAACGTAGAAAATCAGTAACGGTAAATTAGCATCTGTCTTGTTTAGACCGCACTTCATTATCCAAGAACTGACTTGTGCCATTGTTGAACGACGAAACCCACCTGTAGTCTGGGAAAATCTCCCTGCTGCCAACTTCTGCATTAGGAATAATTTTAAATATTAGATCTGGAACTTTCCCTTGGATTCTGCGAACGTTATTAAATTAAAGGAACGCTGATTAGATCTCGGCGGAACTTAGTCGGAAAATTGTCCGTTCAATTACGCTTTGGAGGACATCATTGCATTTTGGATATCCCTGGCAAATAGTGGACAAATAAACTGGATCTGGAAAAGGCGATGGTTTTGGATGAAATAGGGATAGTGTCTATTTATATTACCAGGTTCTTATGAATAATGCTGGTACAGAGGAGGCGTTAATTTATTTCTACATTTCCTTCATAACCCAGACCACTCATGGGGGTTAAGGGAACCGAGATAAAAATTACCAGGGATTGTATACATAGTGCAGCGTAGGTGAAAATATAGAAAAATATTACAATATCAAAAAATGGACAAGCAGCACTTAGTTTACAAAAGGGGAAATAATATTAAGACACCAAGAGGAAACATCTCCAATAGCTTTGTATATTAACTCTACATTAAACCACCACCCTATAATAAATTATAAAGGTAATCAAATCTCCCGCTGCAAAGAAAGAAATATACCAATAGTGTAGACAAAATAGTGAAAACAATTCAAAATATATATAAATCTGCTTCCACAGATTTCAATGTAGCTATTTTTGAAATAGAGCTAGGCTCGTATCTGCTACTTTTAAATATTTTACTTTTATGAATGTATAGACGTATCTCTATACCTGGTGGGGGTGGGTGAACCTGTTCGAAGGGACGTATCTGGACTGTGAGACGATTAAACGTATTCAAAGAGTCTCATTTGGTCTGTGAGTCTCATAAAAATATTCGGAGGGCCATATCCTGACTGTGGGCCTATTAAACCTAATCGAAGAGCCGTATCCACACTGTGGGCCGAGTAAATCTGTCCAGAGAGTCGTATCTGATCTGTGGACCTCATAAAAATATCAGGAGGGCCATATCCTGACTGTGGGCCTATTAAATCTAATCGAAGAGCCGTATCCACACTGTGGGCCAAGTAAATCTGTCCAGAGAGTCGTATCTGATCTGTGGACCTCATAAAAATATCAGGAGGGCCATATCCTGACTGTGGGCCTATTAAACCTAATCGAAGAGCCGTATCCACACTGTGGGCCGAGTAAATCTGTCCAGAGAGTCGTATCTGATCTGTGGACCTCATAAAAATATCAGGAGGGCCATATCCTGACTGTGGGCCTATTAAACCTAATCGAAGAGCCATATCCACACTGTGGGCCGAGTAAATCTGTCCAGAGAGTCGTATCTGATCTGTGGACCTCATAAAAATATCAGGAGGGCCATATCCTGACTGTGGGCCTATTAAACCTAATCGAAGAGCCGTATCCACACTGTGGGCCGAGTAAATCTGTCCAGAGAGTCGTATCTGATCTGTGGACCTCATAAAAATATCAGGAGGGCCATATCCTGACTGTGGGCCTATTAAATCTAATCGAAGAGCCGTATCCACACTGTGGGCCGAGTAAATCTGTCCAGAGAGTCGTATCTGATCTGTGGACCTCATAAAAATATCAGGAGGGCCATATCCTGACTGTGGGCCTATTAAACCTAATCGAAGAGCCGTATCCACACTGTGGGCCGAGTAAATCTGTCCAGAGAGTCGTATCTGATCTGTGGACCTCATAAAAATATCAGGAGGGCCATATCCTGACTGTGGGCCTATTAAACCTAATCGAAGAGCCGTATCCACACTGTGGGCCGAGTAAATCTCTCCAGAGAGTCGTATCTGATCTGTGGACCTCATAAAAATATTTGGAGGCCCTTATTCTCAGTCTGTTGGCGGGGTAAACTTATTTGGAGGGGCTTATTCATTCTGTGGGCCGAGTAAACTTGCCGGGAGAGCTGTATCTGGTCTATGGACTTGATAAACGTATTTGGAGGGTCGCATCTGGTCTATCTGTGGGTGGGGTAAACCTATTTAGAGGGCTGCATCTGGACTGCGGGCCTGATAAAAATATTTAGAGGGTCGTATCTGGTCAGCAGGCTTGATAAGAACTTTTTGGAGGGTAGTACCCGGTAACCAGGCATGAGACCAATCTATTCCATGCAAATGATTTATCTCACGGATATAGTTTCTTGTGGACGGGTTGGTTAAACCTCATCCCGACGAGAACAACAGCTATTTCTCAGGTAGCTATAAATTATGTAATTCCGTCTGCGTTGTAGGAGGCGAGCCGAACACACATCTCGGTGCGTTTTAACGAGTTTCGGTTTCTTATAGCCCCATTAAGCCCCATTCTATATTTCATGGAGCTGTTCTGCTTTAAGGAACCAAATTGAGCAATATCTTTTACAAAATACTCTCGGCTCCCACTCCTCTCACCAAACCCCGAAGATCGATAATCAATCTTTATTTATTCACTGGGTTAATCCATACTCGCTACACTCCCTCACAATGTGTCCTTGCACCAAGTCACTTCAGTTGTTTCGTTAACCCTCCTGGTGGTTGTCTTGACGAGACCTTGACATTAGAAAAAAACAGACCAGATCTTGGTCTAGTCATCATAAAAAAAAATCGGCAATGTTTCGATGACGAGATATCTCGTCGTTAGAAAATTGATCAGAACTTGATGGACGAGATATCTCGTCGAAACCACTTAAGTACTCTAGCTGGACGTGTGAAAGGCAAAGTAACTTTGTCTATCAAAAAGTACATCTTGCTGGAGAAAGGTTACACTTGTTACGTTATGATCTTCAGTGGTCCCTTGCTTGTTCATATGTGTGAGCTTGGGGATTTCTACTGGATTGGTGAGAGTCGAGGTGAAAAGGGGTCTTATGTCTTGCCCTAAGGAAGACAGAAGAGGAGAGACAGCGATCGGAGGAGGACCGGACTGCATTTTTGTGGAATTGGTCGAGTGACCCGAACATCAACTCAGGACGCTAGCCAGCGTCCTGTCGACACCCATCCTCTGACGACAGAACAACAGGTTCCCAGCGGGACATCAGAAGTATAATTTCAGTCACTCATTCGACGAAAAGTCCCACCCTCTGACTACAGTTCAGCGAATCCCCAGGTTCAACTGATTTACCTTTAAACTTGACACCAATGGCAACCATTAAGAAATAAATAGAGTGTGTTATTAATTGTGTAGTCGTTAATGAAAGTTAATCAAGCCATTACACACTGCTTCATATACTACTGTATTGTAAGTTACATTTTTGCAGTGGTGGCTAAGTTCAGATCAATACTCCCCCTCCAGAATTTAACATTGGTTGAAGTTGACAGATGCTACGACTTAGTTGAGAGTGGACCGTTTCGTCGAGACCGTGACAGAGCTGTATTATGATCACGGGTGTAGTTCAAAATGCGTGGTCATACAGTGGATGATTGCGGCCATGGACTGTCCGGTGTTGCCTTTAACAGCTCAGTGTGAGGTACCGTGGAAAGAGAAGGCTAAGTGACAACGAAGTGTGAAACAGTGATAGGAATAGAAGCAGCCGGGGGTCTGTTGATCATTCATATTAGTTCAACAAAAAATTTAAGAATCTCTCATTTTCAAACACTATTTCCAACACTAATTAATATTTTTAATTTAAAAACGTAGATTTTAACAATCTACGTGGTTTTGACGAGATATTTTGTCCATCAAGATTTGTTCAATTTTGTTTTTGAATATACAGGGTGTCCCAAAAAGGTTGTTCCGTGATTTATCTTTTTACCATTTGGAGATAGGTAGGCAATGTAAATTGCAAAAGTGCACCAAATAAGGTAAGTAATTAAGATATGTGAATAAAATTATCACGTGATAACAATTTAAGCGGATACAGTTTATAATTTGTATACAACCCCTCTAGATAAAAATCCGAGATAACAAAAATGTTCCTTACCTGTATCCCTATCGTTAGTAAAAAACCATACTTCTGTAGGTTGAATAGTAACGGAGATACAAGAGTTTCTATTTTAAGGGGGCCGTATCTAATCTAGAACGGAAATTGACCCATGGCCAAGAATGAAGAGCTAAGTTCTGCATTGCTGCAGATGGAAAAATTTCCTTTTATTTTTATTTAAACCATTTTTTCTACAATAGTTTTATTAAAGATTACATTGTCTACTATTATGCATTGCGATTTTCATCTGCAGTTGCAATACTACATTACTTTGCACAACGTTGCACTTTCTGACCGAAAAAAAAATGCTTTTTAGCATTGTGTATGCGGTCCCTAATCTGACTGCTTGAACAGCTGTACACAGGCGGTATAAGTCAACTTTTTTGCGTCCTTATGCCTCCGTTACTGTTCAACCTACAGAAATGCAGTTTTCTGCTAACGATAGGGATGCAGGTAAGGAACATTTCTGCTATCTCGGATTTTTATTTAGAGGGGTTGTATACAAATTAAAAACTGTATCCGCTTAAATTGTTATCACGTGATAATTTTATTCACATATCTTAATTACTTACCTTATTTGGTGCACTTTTGCAATTTACATTGCCTACCTATCTCCAAATGGTAAAAAGATAAATTGCGGAACAACCTTTTTGGGACACCCTGTATATCTCGTTATCAAGATATTGCCGATATTTTATGATGACGATATCAAGATCTGGTAATTTTTTTCCAATGATGAGATACCTAATCGGGACAACCATAAAGAGGGTTCACACAGTAATTTTACTTATTGAAAAAGTTAAACCTAGTTTATTTTATTACAACTGAGTTTTAGAAGGTTATATTTTGGCTAGTGATGCTTTTGCTGCTGTTTTCTGTCTTAAAGCTTATTAAATCTAGAATGAATTTAAATTATAGCCCAATAGACATCCGGAAAATTGCGGACGACTCCTGTTTCGTTTTACCTTCCGGGGGTTCACAAGCGTAATACCACTTTGCAACCTTCAGTCTACCCTACATGACTTCGAACCAATTTCGACCTTCTTGACTAATTTAATCTTTTCAAAGGATTGTATTCTATGGAAAGGATCAATGGAATCTTTCCAATGGATTGCATTCAAAGGAAAGGACTAATAGTATCTTTCCAAAGGATTCTATTCTAACGAAAGAAGAAATTGAATCTCTCCAAAGTACATAATCCTATATAAGAAATAATGTGTGTATGTAATGTAATATGTATTGCACAATTCTATGCCAACTTTGTACAAATATTTCAGAGTTAATATCTCATGTTTAATAAATATGTAGTTTTTATATGCATTAACATGTATGAAATTAGATAAGTTCCAATAGAAGAAATTATGTATCATGCATCAACCCCTGTCTCTTGTAATACATATTGAACAATTCTGCATCAACATTTTTTGCGCATATAAAAATTTGAATAACTTCTTATATGTTTGTTTTATATGCATTAATATGAAACATAAAAATTCTAGCTAATATGAAAGTAGAAGTAAGAAACAATGTGCATATGTAATGTAATATGTATTGAATGATTCTATATAAACATTCTATTGTATTTCAAAGACTTAATTATGCTCGTCTAATAAATATGCCATATTTTATGTGCATTAATGTAAAATATGAAAATAGATAACCTCCTACGTAAGAAATAATGTGCATATAATCTGATGAATGTATATTAAAAACGATTGAATGATAAATATCAACCTTGTATGCACATTTGGAAAGTTGATAACCCCATAATAAATGTATTGGCGTCACTGATAATTCGTATATAGTTTACCAATTCATTATAAATGCTCCGAATGTCAAATGTGAATGTATTTTTCATTTTGAGGTAATTTTTGAAAAATACTGATCCGTTATTTAATTATTTCTGTTAATAAAGGGAAATTTTCTCACAATTTTTTATTTAAAATTATAAATTGTTTAGCCACTCTATAGCTACACGAGAGCTAATTAGATCAAAATCTACGTCATAAATCTACGTCATATTCCGAACTACTGAAATTCAAAAACCCAGAGCCTGTTAAACCAAGGTAAAGAGCACTAAATACTATGCTGAAAAACCTAAAGCAATAATACTTTGGAAAAAAATTAAAAATAAATATAATGGATTTGAGTTATTTAAAATGAAATCTTAATTTTAAAATGCACAAATGCATTTAATAATTCATCTACATAATCAACTAATTTTTTTGTCGATTGATTAATTAAATAAAAGTTCAATCATGAATAAAGGTAATCATCATTGAAAAATTAGTCATAATCGTACTCATAATCGATTAGACATTAATGATTAATTTTATTTATGAATACGTTAAATAAATCTCTAGTAAGAGTATACAAAATTACATTGGTAATATTTTTTACTTTCAATTTTTGTGATTTTCTCCCGTTTGCGTGGTGTGGAAGTTTGGAGAGTGGGATGCCAGGTTATGCGTTGACCTCGTCATCTGACCTTGGTGTTGTGCTCGGATCTTTTCCTTTGGGATTTATCCCAGACCGTCGCCACTAGCACCTTGTAGTGCCTTTGCGTGATGTAAATTCCACAAATAACTAACTAGTACATGATTTTCTCGTATCGCGAATCGATTCAGGAATCATCTTATTATGAAAACGAGTTTCTATGGAAACCAATTAAATTATTTCAAGAAATTATTTTATAACATGACAAGCTAATCAAATACATTTTATTTTTTATTTGATTCATATTTTGCATTCGATTTTTGGTTACGTTATGTGATTTTTTTTACGCTGCAAAATATAAATTAGTAAATAATTTCATTATATTATCCTCTTTTTTCATTCTATTGTAATTTTTATCTTAAACGTGTATTTCAGTAGGTATTTTGTTGTAAAACTGCACGCAGTTACATGCTATTTTTACTTTTTTGGGCATGGTTACTTGATTAAAAGTATAAACAATCAATCATTAGTGACCGTGGAACCATCCGTGGACTACCATCAATCAATAATCATTCATTAACTATGATTTTTATTCATTAGTTTACAATCATTATTCAGACTAAGCTCTGCCAAACAATGTCTGCAAATTTATATCAAAACAAGGGTAACCACAAACATCCAAGCATTCAAAACCAAATTGCATCACAGGAGAGTTTTACAAGGTATCTGATGAAACATTTTAACGCAAACAACTATTGCATAATTGGTGAAAGAAATTATATATTTACCCCGGTATATTTTAAATGTGCATATTAAAATGATGCATAAATAAAACTTTTATAATCATTTACAAATTTATATTTAAACAAGGGTAATTCATAATATTCATGCATACGAAAACAAAATGTATCACGGAAATTTTAATGGGTATCTGATAAAACATTTTAGCGTAAACTGCTATCGTATAAGTTGTGACTTCTCGTTATAAATATGAGCTCCGAAAATTGCCCTAATCTCAATTAGAAGCCATTAAGATTTAATGGTAGTCACTAGATTTACCCTTTAAAAAGCTTTCCCTGCGCAACGTTTGATTGTAAATTCGTCCCCATTTCTCTACTTCTGTCGAAGAATTACCATAAATCAGGCGAAGAAAGTTTCCAGAAACTTGATTCTCTCAAAGTTGGTGGTAAAAGTTAGAAGGCAATCGATCTTTTCTGACTCTCCACTTCGCCACTTTTCTTGATATGCCATACTCTGCTTGGAAGACATGTTTAATGCGTCAGTTAAAAAATTTAATAAGCGAATAGCTTTTTCTGAAGTCGATTTAGACAAATTTGTTGGATGTTTAGCGTGGTATAAGCATTCGTAAAATCGTTTGTTACCAAGAAATGTCTAGAATTTTAAATTTTCCACCATTTCGATTCGGAAACATTAAAAATATAATAATGTCTAGATCTTTGTTTGACATAAGAATTCCAAATTTTCCACCCTTTTGGTTTGGAAACTTTAAAAATCTAATAAGGTAAAGAAGTTTATTTCACACAAGAATTTTAAATTTTCCGCCACTTTGGTTGAGCCACCAAACTGTTGTTGGGGTCAAAGTATTTGTCTGCCACCCAATAGTTCCGGGGTTCAAAAACCAGTTTATAAGCTTATGGGTGTACATGTGTAAGGAATAATGGTGTTAACCCACTGTGTGCTACTTCACAAATAGCCGTCCTTCGTAAGTTCGCATTGCACTATATAAGTGTTTCTTAATAGTGATAGTCGTACAGATTTAAATTTTAATGTGAATAAGGGATATGGGACTTTGTTCAGTTTTGGTGTTAAGGAAATCTCGTATTCAAGGCGTTTGTGACTCAATAAATAATGAATCATCTACCTTGAGAGCATGTCTTACAGATAGAAATTCAGTGATTAAAATTAAAGATATGACAGGCAATAGACAAAATTTGACTTCCAAAAATGGTACCTGAGCTAAATGCATAATAATTTTAATAAATTGAGCTCATGCAGTCTCAATATATTAAAATTATTAATTATATGGAAGAAAGTACATCAAATACGACTGCTGAAAGCATTTACAATGAAAATATCTCTGGTTTTCAAAATCTTCCTTTCCATTTGGTAGTCGGTTGAATGTCTCATGGTAAAGTTTTCAAGAGGTTATATGCACTCCGAAAGGAAGTTGACTGTTTAAATGATAAGAAAAGTGACTTAACTCATTATTTCCAGGATAACAAATGGGTATCCAGGCTAGCATATCTTAACAACATATTCTCTTACATAAACGAGTTGAATTTGAAACTTCAAGTCCAGATACAACGATAATACATGGAACAATTGAATCATCCAAGGAGAAACTCAACTCTGGCTTAATATGATTGCAGAAAGATATAATGAAATGTTTCATTATTTCTTTCACAATCAGATTATATTACGGAAGCAGATGATTTGTATTCACGGAATTCAATTTCAGATATTATTGTAGTTCACTTGAAGATGTCGTTTGAAAAGTGTTATCCTAAACATGAGGATCCCCGAAGGCAAAATATGTGGATTGTGAACCCCTTTGATGAATACAAGGAGACGGCACTTTTCCTTGAAGAAACTCTTCAGCATATTGAATTACCATCTGACAAATGAGCGGAAAGTACTTTTAATTCTATGAGTAATTCGAAATTATGCAGAATGAAAAGTGAATATCCAAATTTTCATGAAGTGGCATTGAATTTTATCGTTTTCCTCTACATAACTTTGTGAAACGGCATTTCTTGCCATAACCCTCTAAGGGTTGAGAGATTGTTTAACCCCACAAAACACTTAATGTCTAAATAATCACATATTGATTGAAAGCATCCCTGTATTTCTTACCTTTTTCTTAAACTTTAGAACGATTCTATTGGTCATTTCGTTGGAATAGAATCCTATGGATTCCATTATCCCATATATTCTATAGAATATATTTCTTTGGAAACATACTGTTGGTCTTTTACTTTGATTTTTCATATTAGCTAGTACTTTTATATTTCATTTCAATGAACACAAAATATAACATATTTGTGAGACAGAAGCTATTAAGTCTTTTAAATGCACAAAACAGGTTAGTGTAGAATCGTTCAATACCAATTATATTACATACTCATTATTTCTTATATTATTATTTATCTGCTTTCATATCTTATCAATGCACATAATAACAGCAACATTTTTAGATAGGAGTTAATAAATCTTGGAAATATTCATAAAATATTAAAATAAATCATTCAAATCCACATATTATTCATTACATACCAATTATGCAATCACCAGAAAAGTGAACTTAACCTTTTAGTTCCTAATGGAACCACACACGCACACATTTTACAACTTAGAAAATCTAAAAGTAAAGCGTTGCGCTATAAAGTCTTGAAGCCAAAGTAGTAAAGCCTTTGTCAACACCTAATGCAAGTGAAGTAATTCCTCTTCAAACAGCTTTGGCAGGAATAAAAATTTAACCATAAAACTTTAACGATCACAAATAAAAGTAATCTGTTAAAGTCACTTTCAGCTTTTTTGGTTAATCTATTTCAGTGTTCTGCCGCTCAAATAAACTCACCAGCAGCCTTTGAAGAAAAACGGGGAATTTTTAAATAGAGTGGAATTTATTTAGTCAGAAATTGATGTTTTTAAATTACAACATGATTTTAGAATGTAAGAAGGGGTTTATTAATTGATTTAAAACATAAAATATCCTCGACAAAAAAACAAAAAAACTTATTATTTAAGGGGACAGTGGACTTTCAAAATCACTAAAATTGATCGAAAAATCGATTTTTTAATTTTAGCTTAAAATTAATTAATATCAAAGTCTGAATAGCAAAAAATGTTTCCATTACAATAATTTTTGACGGAGTTACATTTAAAAAACATAAAATAAATAGTAGATAAGTAAGATAAGTCTACTACAAAATTTGTTTTGTCCGATTAAGATTTTTGACATTCTGACTTTGAAATGTTCCCTGAAGATCAAGTTTTAATTTACTTCCTTGAAAGTGTTTTGGGCTAATCTTTGTAATCTGTTGTATACATCTAAGTGTAAATGAAAAATTCAACACGCTCTAAAGTTTTGAAATTTTGGTTTAAAATGTTGCTTAACCTGTGCTTTTTTCGCAAAAGTTTAAGTGTTTTAGTAATATATAACCTCAATTGTTAAAAGTTCGTAGAAAAGATCTAGAGCTATCCTGCTTCAGCTGTTTCAAGCTTTCCCACATCGGCCGAAACACCGTTGTGGAGGGTTCCGTTTCAATCCTGAAGTCTACGACTTCGTTTCCTCTGATTTATCCTCTGGAACTTAATCATTTGCTAGTTCAAATATAGAACCGAGTTCTGTCACCTGTAACTTGGGATAGGACTCGACTGGACGATTAATTATATCACAGATAAACTTCTATTAAATGCTAATTTAATAACTCTACCTGTCTTCGTCATTCCTAATATTTCAATTTAACTAGACTTATACAAGAGCATCAGAGGCACAGGGGATCAACACCCGCCCATTCGACATACAAAGTTAAGCATCTTCGGTCGGGGTCAGAACTTCTAGACCCTCCTCTCAGTACTTGGGAGGGTGGATAACCACTTGAGTGCTGTCTCGGCTAGAGGGTGCGATATAAAACTTTGACCGCTGGTTAATTAATCTACCTAGCCCATTCCACCTATATTTTATTCAAAATTTTTCCATTTATGTATGCTAATTTTTCTGATTTCCTCTTTTCATGATGAAGTAGGTAGTTGAATTAACGTAGCACTGGAGCAACACAACGAGATATTGGCGACGGCCCGGGATCAATCCCCAAGAGAAAGATCCAAGTACACCACGTAATTTTGAACCACAGTCAGATAACGAGGTCAATATCTGAACTGGTACTCTCCAAACTTCAACACCACGCCAACGTGAGGCCACTTGAGGCCACGACATGATGAGATGAGCTGCAGCTCTGTGCTTCGCAAGTGATATGTCCATTTCAGTTCCGCATATCCCAACTTCAGCCTAATCGCTCCTGAAGGAAACCACCATACGAAAAATCACCTCAAATACAGGGTAGTATGACTCACCTTGGAGCATGGCGTGCATGAGCCTGCTGTAAGCATTAAACACCTTACTTCCACATTTCTGTGTTCGAGAGCACGTTACATTGCTTCCCTGATGCGTTCGAAAAAGTTAAGATCTGGTGACGGATGGAAATTGCAAAATCCCGAGCTTAGATGAGTGTTCCTCTAGCCATAATTTGGCGTGTCTAAACTAGTGTGGTGGTGCATTATCCTGTTGGTAAGCCAAACCCATCAGAATGAGCGCGCGATCCGTTTATAGAGAGGCCACACGTTCATTCCAGGCGAACAGACATCCATCCCTTTCCCTGCAACATCCATGCCTAGACCGATTGTTCATCTCTTTCTACGGGTAATACTAAACATAAGTCAAAAAATCTTTTGAAAGTTTTATTTTAGAAGCTATAACAAAACAATCTGAAAACTGTGATTTTAGGCCATTGTGTGAAATTTGGGTTTAAATATTGTTCACAGCTGTTCCTCTGGAACAGATCGACCAAAAGACAAAATAAACAATTAGTTTGCCTTGGACTTGATGTTAAAACATATCTCATTCCTCCGAATAATTAAATATACCATTTTCATCGTCTTGTTTTCATCTTTATTTGCCAAATTTTAAAACTCTTACTGAATGGCTATGAATAAAGGAGGTTAGTGGGTTCATAACTAAACGAAATTGAAAGCGTCAACAGTGAACAATAAATTTAAATATCCCTCAGCTGATTATATGCCGATAATACAAACCGACCTACCACTGCCCGAATTTCTCCGTTCCTCCACAGCGAGAGAGATTAAAAGTCCGGAATGCTTCCGAATTCAAAACGCAATCGTCGGCTTTCTCGCCGCAATATTGCATTCCTGCTCGAACTGCGCTGCGGCGAGTCAGACTTTGAAAAGACCCGGGCCCCTTTATTAGTACTAGAGTTCGGTTAAATATTTAGCCTGGGGACAAGAGAGCACCACGGCGTTGGCAATTTGAGTACTTTGTTCGCTGTTAGAAGCCACGGGATTTAATTTTAAGTCCTTTTCCCGAACAAAACGCTCCCGGAATACTGGAATTATTCAGCGCAGGGACACAGCGTTCCGAGTTTAACGACGTTGCGATATTAGCGTCGTTTACAATTTTGCTGGAGGCCAGTGTTCCGATGAGGGCTTTATAACAGAGAGCGTAAATTTAATCAGTCTGAAAAAGAATAGGGATGTCTGAGGTACAATGAAAAGGGATTGAGATATGGGTATGCCTATTAACTTTGGGAAGAGAGGCTGAGGGGTATTTTTTATGACCCAAGTTAGCCAGGATTAAAAACAAAGAGTAGTCGAGAGGGGTGACATGATGTGTAAAAGACAATGCATGAGACAAAACATCCTACGAATGACATGAAACGAAACCGAGAATACAAAATCTTCACGCTTGATATGATACAGGTAAAGCAAAACATGCTATACAAAACATCTCACACATTTGCTCAGATATAAAGCAAAGACATAATAAACTAAACATTACACTAAGTATTAACAAAATATTCTACTAAAGACATGACACAGAAGCAGGAATACAAATTTCTCACACTTAATAAAGATCAGGCAAAACATGATACACAAAATATCTTGCTTTAGACATAAAGCAAAGACAACACACTAGACATTACACTAGACAGAAACAAAACATCTTACGAAAGACATAAACAAAGCATCCTACGAAAGACAAAACAAAATATCCTACGAAAGACGAAACTAAACCGGAAATACAAACTTCTCACACTTTATTCAGATCAGGCAAAACACGGTACACTAGACACAAAGCAAAAACGTCAAAACTAGTCGTAAACAAAATACTGAAGCAAACAACAAACACTTTACACTTAATATGATACCAGATAAAGTAAAACATGATACACAAAACATCTTACACCAGATATAAAGCAAAGACGTAACAAACTAGACA
The DNA here is from genome assembly GCA_933210815.1 of Meta bourneti. Lineage (NCBI taxonomy): Eukaryota > Metazoa > Arthropoda > Arachnida > Araneae > Tetragnathidae > Meta > Meta bourneti. The sequence continues at coordinate 68,434,321 of OW119928.1, forward strand.
TTACCCTAGACATAAACAAATTATTCTATGAAAGACATGAAACAGAAGTGGGAATACACTCTCTTCGCGCTTCATACAGTTCAGGTAAAACATGGTGTACAAGATTTCTTACACTTGACATAAAGCAAAGACATTACACATTAGAAATTGCACCTTGACATAAACATAACATCCTACAAAATACATGAAACGAAAGTGGAAATACAAATTCTCCAAGATTGATAGAGATATGGCAAAACATGATACACGAAACATCTTAAAAAGACATGATGCAAATATATAACATGCATCTAAACTATAATTTCAAACATTTTGTTACACTAGACAAAATATCCCACAAAAGACAAGAAACAAAAGTGGGAGTACAAATTCTTTACGCTTGGCATGATATATATCAGGCAAAACATGAACAAAACATCTTACATTTGATATAAAACATTAGTGCAAATAAAAGAAAGTAAAATTTCGTAACAGTTTTGTTTACAAAAATAAAAACTATTTACAGAGTAGGTATTGAACCTATTATCACAATACAAAATTTAGCACTTTAAGCGTATTTACACACTGGATACGTGAAATGAGCTCACTTAACAAATTAAACTTTATTGTACTTCGTCTACTGTAGGACACTATCCGGACAATGACGTATTCGCCGTTGTGAAATTTTGTTATTCATGATATCGAGACACCACTAATTTGTTATCTTCTGTTGCTTTATTGAAATGAAAATTTTTAGAATAACAACAGGTGGACACGTAATGATCGATATCAATCAGTTTAGTGCCTTTGTAATTGGCAACACGTTTAAACAACCTCACGAAATAAACCCTCATCATCTAATATAACATTGTTTTTCTTTTGAAAAGCCCTATCGGTCTCCTAGAATCAGAGTATAGGAAACTTTCGGTTGGCCCTTCCGCATCTGAATTACACAATAGAAAAATTAGAAACTTATTTCGGCGACAACAAAAATAATTTTAAAAGCTAATATATGTTTTTAAGTAAGATCTACTAGATACTGAGATTCAAGTTTAGCTTTTATTAATGTAGAAATAAAGCCCGAAATATAGTGCAATTTGATTTTGAGTTGCCAAACTTTCGAACTTGTCTGGGAATATCCATTGAATATTAATATAAGGTAACGAAATTCGCCCGATGAATCTATATACACTGCTGGCCACCCAAATTGCAACACCAAGAAAGACAAGAGATATCACAACAAAATTTATTTTGTAGATAACATGTTGACCAAGTATCAAATGATTAAATTTATAGACTTCTGTGAAGTGTGGTTCCTGCCAAAATCAGTAGCCAGAGTAGCCGCCATTGTTGGAGATCACCGCTGCCACACGCCTCGGCATTGATTCAAAGAGACTTTGGATGTGTTCTTGGGGTACAGCAGACCAAGCAGCTTCCACACGTTGCCAAAGTTGATCTGGTGTGGCAGCTGGGGATGTATTCTGGGTCAATCGTTGAGCAACCATGGACCACATGTTTTCTATCGGCGAAAGATCCGGAGAGCGAGCTGGCCAGGGAAGCAATTCAATCTGGCGATTGACGAAGAACCCTTGGACAATGCGTGCCACGTGTGGTCGCGCATTATCCTGTTGAAATATGGCTGTGGGCAAGCCCTGAAGGTAAGGAAGGACAACTGGCTCCAACACCTCGGAGATGTAGCGCTGGCTGTTTAAAGTACCGGCAATGCGTACTAGAGGAGTGCGAGAGTGATATCCAATACCGCCCCATACCATAATACCCGGTGCAGGACCAGTGTGGCGGTGCATAACGCAGCTGTTCAGCATCCTCTCTCCACGGTGTCTCCAGACTCGAATCCGACCATCGTGGTGTTGCAGACAGAAGCGTGACTCGTCAGTAAAGACAATTTCATTCCATTCTGCCGTCCACATCCTTCTTTCATCGCACCATTGGCGGCGGAAACGTCTGTGGTTCTGCGTCAAGGGTAGACGAAGCAATGGACGTCTTGCGGACAGACCACTCTGCTGTAAACGGCGTCGAATGGTACGCGCAGACACTGGATGATGCGGTACAGACTGAATGTGCTGTGCTATGGTTCGTGATGTGGCTGAGCGATCCGTCACTGCCATACGCACAATATGCCTGTCATCACGTGAAGTGGTGCACTGAGGTGGATGCGATCGAACACGTCGGTCCGTCGTACCCTCCTGCATCCAACGATCACATATCCGCATTACAGTTGTTTGGTTTCGTCCAACACGACTACCGATTTCCCTGAAAGATAATCCACAATCTCGGTAGGCCACTATCCTTCCTCTGTCGAACTCGGATACTTGATCAAAAGATGATCGCTGTTTTCTACGAGGCATAATTGATCGTTTTTTTGAAAAAACCACAAGAAAAACACAATTGCCGTACTTGAAATCGTCGAAATCTCCAAGTCTTAAATAGCGCTTTGAAGTGGCGCCACAGGCGCGCGTGATGTGCGTCTGCGCTGAAATTCTAATTATTTGCATATCTCACCTCCGCTAATGCATGTTGTAAATTTCATATTATTTGCATGCTTCCTTCAGGGTTTACGGTGGTTCACGCATTTACGGTGGCCAGCAGTGTATATAAAATAGGATGTGTGTGTGTGTATGTGTGTATATTTTCTATACAAATCTACACCGTTTGACCAATCCACACCAAATTTGGTGCACTTATACTTTAGAACACTGCGGTCAGCATAGGCTAACTCTTAACCCCCGTTCTATTGGCCCTGGGGGCTAAAAACTATTCGAAATCGCCATAGAAATAACATTGAGCATAGATTGATTGCTTTAGGCAGCGATGGTTGCTTTACCAGTGTTGATCGAAAAACAATTTTTTCCGAAACAAATTAAATTACAGTATTTATGTTTGAACTGACTTTTTAGTTCTTCCCATGATGTAAGTAAATTATAGATATTTTATTGATGAAGAAAGAATATTTTAAAATATTTATGTTTGCAAGGAAATTCAAGGAAAGGTTTTCAGGAGTTCAAGGATTATTTTCAAGGAAAGTTGGTGTATATTTCGACCAAATTTCCTTAAATAATTTATTGAATACGTAATGATTTGTAGAATTTTGTTTCACAAGGCCTGCATTTTTTCGTTGGAATTTTGTTTCTGTTTGTCTTTATGTCTTAATCTTTTACATATTGCAATATATTCAGGAATTAAATGTATATATTTGCGTCCGAAATATATTGTAGAAGCTATGAAAAAGTTTAAACGTATTTTCCGTGCAACTTAAATGATTGCATTTTTCTGTTGAAGAAAAGTGCTTATTCTAATTCACTTTTCAAGCAACATTTAACCATTTCAACCCGAGAAACGCCGGGTAATTCAGCTAGTATTAATATAAAAATGTGTTATCGTCTCGCTGTCTCAGTTTCTGAAATTCCGTGTGCATAATTATATAGAGATAAGTAGATTTTCATAGAAATAAAAGATGCATAAGAAATCAGTGCGTGTGAGGATGGTACTTAAATTGAGTGAAAGAAGCAACGTCTATCGTGGCCAGAGTGAAAGGGTAACATACTTTGCCTAGTAAACCTCAGCCCTAATAGAAACAAAAGAGCGAAACTGCTATAGAGAAGTGACTTGGGAAGCGACGGATCTTTCTGTTGTGTCGTAAATTTGCTAATACGACTTGAATGGGGATATGTTATCTGAGCAATCTAGTTTCCCAAGGCCGAATGTATGTCGTAACGAATGCTGATGACAATGGGTATAAGATACTGTTGTATATTATTTTAAAACTAACTTACACGAAGGTGCACTCAGATTTTAATTAAGAAAGAAATGTATCTATATTTCTGCAATAAGTCGTGTGTTGAAATATCTAATTTTTAACTTATGGTGCCATCCAAAGAAAATAATAATGCTTGATAGGTTTTTCAGTGTAAAAACAAAGACGATCGGCGAAGAATTTACTTCTGCTTTTCCAAATGTATTTATCGCCGTTTTGTCAACGTTTGGCGTTTTATCGAATTGTTGTTGATCAATTAGATTCCTTGGAATTTTTACTGGAGGAGTGCATGACCATGCATTCGCAAGTACATCTGTGATAGTAATACAACTCTCACGCGATTGAAAACTGTCAATTATCGAATTCAGCAACCACTAAATTTAGGAGAATTGTGTTGAACTTAAATACATAATACATACTACACAAATTAACTTACAATAGTACACATATCAATTTAACCTATCTCCACCTTGAAATACTTTATAGGAGATCGCTTTGCATTAACTTTCACCGTCTTGCTAAATGTGACTAGTAGACGTTATGTGAACGGTCACACTTTTAAATGCAAGCCTGATGGCTCTTCTGATAAATCCCAGATGGCGATCAGAACAATGGGCACTCACAATGGATGGTACAAGGTGAACAGTTGAATCGTCAATGCTGTGCCAGTCATTTCCAACAACTGTATGAAGCCTTGTGATAATACAGAAAATACTTCTATTCACTCTTCGATGGCACTGAACCTTATCTTCACTCGGCTGCTAAGGTCAACACAGGACAGTCCTCGGGCACAACTGTCCATTGAATGACCACGCATACGAAAGAACATTCGTGATCGTAATGCAGCTCTCATGATCTCATGCAATTGGCAATCCGTGAATTATCGTATTCATCAATCGCTAAATTTAGAAGGGGAAGTATTGTGGCGAATTTAAATACCATTACAAAAATGAACTTTCAATACAGTAGTATATCTAGCAGTGTAACTACTTCCACCATAAAGTACTTTTTGGACAACATTGCATTAACTTTCACACGTCTTGCTAAAGTATCTAAGAGGTAGCATACGTCTGAAGGGATAATGCTAAATTGCGAAAAAAATAACTCATATTGCAAAATAGAAGTAGTTAGTTAATTAACGTCACAATGGAGCAGCACAACTGGTTATTGGTGACGGTCAGAGATCAATCCCAAAATGGAAAGATCCAAGGACAGCGCCTCGTAATTTTGAGCCACGTTCAGATGACGAGGTCAACAACTGAGCTGGCACCCCACTCTCCAAACTTCTCCACCACGCCAACATGAGGACATTTGAGGCCACGCCAGATTTAACGTGTACCAGCCCCCGTGAGCTCGGCCTTTGGACAGACCGAGTTTCAAACTCGAAACTCTCCGGTTGCTAATCCTTTAATCTTCTGACTGGGCTACTGCGGCACAGCAAAATAGAGGAAATGAAATTCCTCTATTTTTAAAGTCAGTTTTTCGAGACAATAAAACCGAGTAATGATTCACTTAAAACAAACATTTTTTCGCCGTTTCAGTAATATAAAAATTCTCAAAAAGTAGGTATGTAATATTTACCTTATTTTTCTCCATTGCTTTAATCGAAATAGTACACTCGTGGCGGAATGGAAAACAACCCTCTGCTTTTCATTTTGTGACTGAATCTATTTCCAACAGAATTTATCGCACATAATTGATGAACTTTTTTTCAGTTCGTAAATTTCTCTCCCATTCAGTAAATTAATTAACAAAAATGTAATGCGTATGATTCTTAAATACATTTGAGAAAAATATTTGGATTTTTTTTCAATAATCTGAAAGCTAATTGGAAAGAGATTTAATTCTTCTTTATAAAGGTTTAATAAATTAGCTTGTATATTTTGACGTTGAAGAACCATTTTCATCTTTTTGAAAAGGTGAATTCATTAATTGGAGATGCAATTTTAGTGTTCATTTCATTATACAGCGTGAAAAATATTTCGAATCCCAGTTTGAAGGAAGTAGTGTTTGTTTCGAGTGTTGAAAATTATGATTAAATAAATATCACTCTTAATGTATGGAGGTTTTCACCTGAGAAAGATTATTATTTTAATATCATAAACTCTTTTACACTATCGGTGAGCTTTCGATTAATGATTTAAAATTTGCTTTGCGTAAATGCATAAAGTAGCATGTTTCTCATCAAGGGAATTAGAAATAAAAATAATTTATTTCAAGCAAATATCTCAAAATTAAAATTAAAGAAGCGACCATTATATTTGCATGAATAGTACTTGCAAATTAATGATTAAATACATTATTCGCATTCAAAACATTAAAAATCATTTTCATATAAATTTTATCTCACGCCTAGGTTCTTATTTAAACTCAATTATTCTGTTTTTACTTCAGTTTTTCTTGCATGAAATTTGTGAACTATGAAATAGCATAATTAGTGGTTTAGGTCATGAATAGTTATTAAAACTGATAATTAGTGCCTAGTTTAGTAATTGGGATCAATGTTTTATTTTTAGTTGCATATAATAAGGGAAGGTAGTACTATGAGAGAATTTTTCTGTCAAGTTTAAATATATTTGGTGGTAGTGTTTTTGACGTCTAAAGTGGATCTCGAACGTGATGTCACTTGGCTTGTTTTTGAAAAGGATTCCACATGTTGCCAATAGAGTTCCAAAGAACCTTTGTCTTCCCAAAGCAATCTAAAACGTTGTCCTTGCATTTGGCCAAACCATGGATAACTAGGTTGACGATAATCGTCTAGAAGCGACTATCTAAAAACGATTTAAAAATTCCTTGTCGAGTTTCACTTTTCTGCCGCAAAGTGATGTTTATTTTACTGTTGCCACTCAGACAATTTTAACGTAAAAGCATTTATACCATATAAATGTCGCCAATAGCCCATTGTGCTGCTCCAGTGTGTTGAAAAGTCTCTATCCCATCCATGGGACCGGATACAGGAGTATCACTACATTTAGCCAGTCCTCGGGTTGACGAGCAATGAATGCCCTTTCGTTTTCACAACGACCGAAGTGAAAAGCGAGTTTCATCCTTATTCTAGAGACCATCTGCCGAATTCTCTGGGACCTTCCCCACAACTCCGTAATGGCCCAACTCGGTCGGGGCGGAGGGTCTATGCCCCCAACTAAGAAGAAGTATGATGAAAAGTCAACTACTTTAAACACCATACAAAAAAGTTGTGCAATTATTTTTGCTATCTCGATGTCTTTAAAATATTATTTTATTATTTTGAATCAAATAATAATTATTTTGAATCAAATATTATGTTATTTTGAGTCAAATATAAAATGAAATAAAGAAGACTAGTGTCCTCTCATAAACTGATATATTACAACCATAAAGGAATTTCAGGGAAGGATGGTGGAAATGTACAAATATTAAAAATCCATTCACTTGTCAACGGTTGGTTTGGAATCGGTTGTTGATTAACGTCACATTGGAGCAGCTCAGCGTGCTATTGGCGACGGTATGGTGTCAATCCCGAATTTTGAACCACGGTCAGATGACGAGGTTAACATCTGAGATGGCACTCAATTCTTCAAATTTCTACAGCTCAGAGGACACGACAGATTAACGTGCATCAGCCCCACGTCCACGACAGTCGCTGGTTGGATGGAGTTTAGAACTCGCAACCCTCCGCTAGCTAATCCGCTGCACTTCCAATTGGCTTCCACGGCCCTTCACGTGTCAAAGAAATAGAATTTTCAAATTATAATTCAATGTCTTTTATCTTTTATGTCTACTAGTTCGCTTTGAACGACTGTCGGCTAACAGCTCCCCTGCTACTTGGAGCTTTTGATCAAATCAGTTACTATTTACCACAATCTTTCAACCTGATTGCGAAATTTAGATTTTCTCAAGTCGTAAATGGCAACAGATGGACTCAATTAGTTGACGAGGGGGATCTCGCAGTAGCTCATTTTATATTTTTAACAAGTCAAGACTGCCTGACCATCTCTTTTCGATTGGCTTGACCGACTCTCACTACTGTTTCTTATGTGACTACGGACAAGTTGTCAACGATAACTATTCGGACATGTGTACAGCATTTAAACGACTGACGTACTTATAAAAAGGTTTTGGAGAAACAGTGAGCTAATGGTATAATAGCCGGTTGCAACCATTTATGTCATGATTTTGGGATGAAGAATCGCTCAAGATAAGTGAATACCGTCGGCTTACAGTTGAAACACACTGTCAGAAAATATAGTTCTGCAAAAATGAAGGAATAAAATTCTAAACAAGAAGGATTTACACACTATGTTTCTGAAGAAGAAATCTAACCTTCATGCAAAGAAAAATTAGCCTACTGTACACACACATGTACACACACGCACGTGCACACACATACACATACATGCGCATACACATGCACTCACACGCAAGCGCGTACACACACATAAACACACTTCATCAGTCTAAAGATAGCCTGGTCTAGAAAAGTTAAAAAACTCATATCTTGATTATTTTTACTTAGTTTGTCTCACTTATAAGCCAACGATATATTAGTTCCTTTTCACTATTATATCTCCTCAAATTACTTTTATTAAGCTCTTGTTTAGTGAGATATATCAAATCGAAATCCCTCTGTTCTGTTATAAATTAAAATAATGTATGTACGCTACCTAAAGAGTTATTTATTAATAACCTAGAATTAGTTAAAAGGGAAATACATTTTGTAGACTGCTGATTGCAAAGGAGGACACAATAATTAAATATACTCTTTCATACTTGTAAAACTATATTTTTTGTTGTTCACCTCATAACTTGAGGAACGATGATACATGAATTAAATCCTTATCTTTATAACATCTCAAATCCAATCATAAATTAATATATGGTTCCTGTGCTAATGTAAGACAAGTTAAAGAATCTCTCGTACACAAGATAATTTTAATTAAGGAAAAAAAATGGAATACAATTTTCTCGAGGAAATTACACTTTTAGTTAATTCAATAAAATAGTTCGTGTCAGAATTAAAGCTTTAAATATTCATTTTAATTTTTTGCTGCTTTGAATAAATGCATTTATCATTGTGGGCAATACGAAGTTTTTGGCTCGATCAAATATATTTTAACTCAATTAAGCGTATTAAGCTGGAAGTGTTTCTTACTATTCCTATCTCTTCTTTAAGTATTTAGTAAATTAAATAACATCAAAGCTCTTAAATGAGTTTTTGGATCCATAAAATAAAAATGTATGAAAAGTAGGGATGCGTTGAAAGTACTCAAAAACAGCGATTTTCTTAAGTGGCATGTTTTGTACATATTTCTCATTTTTATTAACAGAGAAATCCTAAGTAGTGGTGAATTCTTAAAAAGCAAGCAAGTTGAGAATTAGAATATTTCCCCACCAAAAGTAACAAAAGAAGTTTTTATATTGCCTGCTTGGAGCATTAGTGACCTAATTCTAAATATGCCGATCTAATAAAGTAGCTTTCGTAAATTGTTTGTCTTAGCTTCAATCTTTAATTTTCTATTCACCTTTTAACGCCACCTGACGGAGACGAGTAGAACTACGTTTTTGTCCAGTTGCGTCCGAACCTACGTTACGAGTGCGCACCAATATTTTGCATCAACCTTCTAATGAAATAGACAGAACATGTGGGCGGAGTAGCTGTAGTACGATCTCTGAAGGGTAAATGACGTGGGCTTATGAATTGATATAACCGATTGGCAATTGAAGCGCAGACTAGTGTTTTTGATCACGGTGGATAATCACTTTAACCAATCAATAATTTTGGATTCATGCTTTTTCCCACAGCCACGTGACAGATCTTCAAACCAAGCAACAGAAAGAGATAGAAGACGAAACTGTTTAAATGCTCCGTCTATTTCATTGGAAGGTCGATGGTCTCTTGGTGCACATAACTTAAAACTGACAATTTCGGAGTTACACTATTAATGTTCCCAGCGGACGTATGAGCGTTATTAATGTTTTTTTAGCTAAAAAAAGAGAACCTGTACAGCGGTGGAAAATCATAGACAGAGCTAGGGGGATGACGACAAGGTTGTGGCCCTAGTTCCAATATCTAAAGGGCCGGCATTTCAAAGATATTTATTAAAAAGCTATGTGACTTTTTTTGTAAGAAATTATTTTAATTTTATGCAGAATTTTGTCCTTATTCAGAGAATTTTACATTGTAAACCAAACCAGACGGAAAGAAGCAAATATTTTACTTCCACTACCCAAATACTTACTTTCGTATGATACATATCGGGTTTGCCTTAAAAATTAGTTTATCGCACTTTTGGTGACGTTTGGTGATTAAATCTACTTGGCGTTGACTAATAAATTATCATATATTAATTTGATTGGTTTGGGATCTTATGGCGCAATGACCATATTTGGCCAAGCTACTCCAAACACAAGAGATTGGGAAATAGAGTAGCGGGATGAAAGCAGGAAAAGATCGCTTCGGTATTCCGGTAGCGCCCCCCCCCGTGTTTACAATGACAGAAAATCCAGCGAGAAAAGATCACTAGAGTACCTCGTTTCCGTACACACCTAAAGAAGATGTATCCCTGAGGCCGCATATAAATCCGGAATTCATTCATTGAATTATTTTTAGCGATTACTGAAATTGTATTTGAAAAAAAAAACAAGCCCAGTGACGTCACGTTCGGAATACGGATAGGCAACACTTTCCGCTATAGAAGCACTACCTTCTTATAACTTCCGATCACATAACAGGGCTCTTAACCCTCCTGGTGGTTGTTTCGACGAAGTATCTCGTCATTAGCAAAACTGATCAGATCTTGTTGGACGAGACATGATTTCTAATGACGAGATATCTCGTCATTAGCAAATTGGTCAGATCTTGATGGACGTAATACCTCGTCTAAGCCACTTGGAGGATTAATCGTTTACCCTAACGACAAAACTGGGAGAATCAGCCATCTTGACGTGCACGGCAGTCTTGAGAAGCATCGGCGTGTGTCTACAGTCCTTCACAATTCAAATTTAATTCCCCAACCCGTGTTTGGCCGAATTCCCCGTCTAAATAACTACATATTCCCAATCTAAACTCACTCAAATTCCCCACTCACAAACCGTCCTCCCTGCCATCCGTCACGATCAAAACTCACCTTCATTTCCCGCAAACGATTACAGGGGTGGACCAGGAATACTCAGTTATGTGACCGGAAGAGAACATCACGTCAAGACGCCGTCGAAGGGGGTTCGACTTCCGATCGATCGCTCTCCTTATCGTCTGCAGCGGCCTTCGAATCTTCGGAAGTCTTTCGCTCTGAGGGAGGGCGTGGGCCTGTTCGGGGCTCGTCGCTGGTGGGTGGGAGCGTAGTCTATAAATAGAAACCAGTCGAGGAAATTAGTGGGCGGCACTTGATGGTGAAAGGGAGGGGCAGGGTTGAGTCGGAATTCAGTTTTGAGGACTTTGCCAATCAGCGACAGTGTCGCCAGATGGGGATGTTCGTTTTTTTTAACGTGAAGGTGGTTTTCCGTTTTTTGATAACAGGTGGTCGATTTGGGCGTCTGAGAACTGCATATTTCATTTTCCAAGGGCAACTTAAAGAGAAGGATCAAGCAAAAGAAGAAATAAACTAAAAGATCAAGAGGAAATCACGTATGACGAAGGAGCTTGAGCGAGATAGTGTCAAGTCACATTTGAGAATAGAATGAAATATTTTTGGAAAATAATATATTTCAATAGGGTTTCAAGAATTTCTTGAAATCCCGATAAATTGTGGCATATATCATGGTTTTATCTTCGTTCTGTCTGTTGTTATCTGTCGTCAAATGGCACTACTCGGTTTTTACCAAGATGGTCGTTTGGGTTTTTATGGCCATGCTGACACAAAGCATACAATATCAAGTAATGGACATATACACACAGGGAAAGTTTTACTGACACAGAAGAGAGAAATATACCAGGGAGGAATCGAACCAGCACCGCCTACAACTCCCAGGTTTGCGATCGCAGTGGGTATACCCACTGAGCCACGACGATCCCATTTTTACCAAGATGAATTTTGTTTTTCGATAACAGGTAGTCGAATTATGCATCTGAGAGTGGTATAGTTTTATTTTTTCGAGAAAAAGATTAAAGAAACTTAAAGGGCAAGATCAAGAACAAAAGAAGAAACATCCTAAAAGATGAAGAGGTCCATAGGTAGGAAGTTAGTTAATTAGCGTTGCACTGGAGCAACACAACGGGCTATTGGAGACTGTCTGGGATTAATCCCTAAGATCAGATGACTAGATCAACACCTGAACTGGCATCACCACCTTCCACATCACGCCAGTGTGAAAACATTTGAGGCCACGACAGATTTAATATGTACGAGTCCCCGTGTTCACGACGGTCGTTGACTGGACCGAGTTTCGAAATCGCCATACTAATCTGTTGCTATTCCAACAGGGCTACCACGGGCCCTGTATGATGAAGGAGCTGGGGCAAGATAGTGCCCAAGTCGCATTTGGAATAAAATGAAATATTTTAAAAAACTGATAAATTTCAATATAGTTTCAAGAATTTCTTAGAATCCCAATAAATGGTGACATATCTTCTATCTTCGTTCTGCCTCTTCCTATCCATCGTCAAATGTCCCTAGAAAACTCGGTTTTTACCAATAAGTTGAATTTTTGTTTTTTGATCGTGTAGTCGAATTATGCTTCTTTGAACGGTATTGTTTTAATATTTTGAGAAAAAGATTGAAGACACTTACAGGGGATGATCAAGCAAAAGAATGAACATCCCAAAAGATCAAGAGGATATCAGGTATGTATAATGAAGGAGTTGGACAAGATAGATTTAGATAATCAATTAGATTAGATAATCAATTACATTGACTATCTCTACTTTAGCTTGTTGTTAAGTTACAGGTTTCTTAACTTACAGAGTCAAGTCACATTTGGAGTAATATTAAATGTTTTAAAAATATTAAATTTCTATCTAGTTCCAAGAATTTCTTCAAACCCCAATAAATGGTAGTATAGGACACTTTTTACCTTTATCTTGTCTGTTGTTACTTTTCGCGCAAACGGGATTGCTCAGGTTTGTTACCGAGTTGATATTTCGTTTTTTTATAACAAGTGGTCGATTAATGCGTCTTAGATTGGTACATTTTACATTAGATTGGTACATTCGAAAAACAAATTATCGAATGAAGCTGAAAGAACAAGAAGAGAACCATAGTAAAAGGTGAAGGGAAAATCACATATAATGAAGGAGTCAGGCAAGATTATGAAGCGTCACATTTTGGATAATATTAAACGTTTTAAAACTAATAAATTTTAGAATAGTTTCAAGAATTTCTTAAAACCCCAATAAATGGTAGAGTATATCATTGTTTTTTCTTTGACCTATCGTTAACTGTCACCAAAAAGGAATGCCCAGTTTTCACCATGCATGTGATTTGTTTCTTGATAACAGGTGGTCAATTAAGAACCTGAGAATGGTATATTTCGCATTTTGAAAAAATGTTGGATGAGAACTTAAAGAGGAAGGGAAGCTAAGGAAGATTCATGCTAAAAGATCATGAGGAAATCATATATTACGAAGGAGTTGAGGCAAGAGGGGAGTCAAATTTGTAATAGAATTAAAAGTCTGTCAAAACTAATAAATTTCAAACAAGTTTTAAGAATTTCTTAAAACCCTTATCTATGTTAGAATATAACATTATTTTATCTTTGCCCTGTCGTTCTGTCATCAACTTGGAAAATTCAGTGTTTTACCAAGAAGGTGATTTTTCGTTTTTTTATAACAGGTGGTCGATTTAGGCGTCTGAAATGCCATTTTTATTTTTCGATAAAAAAAGATAGAAGGAAGCTTAAAGGGAAAAATCAAGCGTAAGAACAACCATCGTAAAAGATTAAGGGAAAATCACTTACTATGAAGGTGTCGGGATAAGATAGTGACAAATCACATTTCTAATAAAATTAAATGTTTCAAAAGTAATAAATTTAAATCAAGTTTGAAATATTTATTACACCCCAATAAATGGCAGTTTAACATTGTTAATCTTCGTGTTGTCTGTTGTTATCTATCGTCAAACGGGAATGGTTTTTATATGAGGGTTATTTTTGTTTTGTGACAGCAGGTTGTCGATTTAGGGATCATTTAGGCTTCTGGAAGTGGCATTTCCTTTTCGTTTTACGAAGAAAAGATAGGAAAAACCTTAAAGGTAAAGATCAACTGAAGAAATGCGATCGTAGCAGATCAAGAGAAAAAGAGAAAATTATGTATCATGAAGATGTCGGGGGTAAACAGTGCCACAAGACATTCTTAAATAAAAATGGAACATTTTTCAAAAATAATAAATTGTTATCTAGTTTCAAGAATTCCTTGAAATCCCTGTAAATGACATTGTATAACATCATTCGTCTTTTTCTGTCTGTTGCTATCAGTCACCGAATGGGGAAAGCTCAGGTTTCTACAGTTATGATGATTTTTTTTGAGGGGGTGTGTCCGACTTTCCATAACTGTCATCATATAACGTGCTTTTCTTCTTGTACAGAACCCCATGTGAGGATTTGACCAAACTTTCAAATTGCTTTTTCTAAATATAGTGAAGGTGTGGTTTGACAGAAGAAATGTCTAGATTAAGTATCACCGTTCGATGACGATGGCGATAACTGTAGAATCAATAACACTAAAAGACTGATAAATAACCTTATGGACGCAGGCTAAATATTGTGTACCTGTGGATCCCAAGCCATTGCGGAATCCCTATAAATGAACGTGCCGATCAAGTGGCAAAAGATGGTAGTAGAATGTCGCAGGATGAGAAACCTGTAACTTACCAACAAGCTAAAGTAGAGATAGTCAATGTAATTGATTAAAATGTAGAGATAAACGCTGTTGGAAAATCTAGGGAGCAACTGCTGATGAATCAAATTCCAACCGAGATCCCAAGAGACTAGAAAATTTGATTTCAGACAGGCCACGACTATATCCTGGCACATCTTAATAAGGTAAGAGTAAAGGGCACTGTCCACTCCGCTCTCTAACTTCAATGCAATCATGAAAGTAAATAATTTAAAGGACTGTGATGGGTAATCTGTTATTACTGAGACTGCCTTTCCTACCAAATAGGCTGCAAACTCGTGTCTCTACTGAAGGCAAAACAAGAAATGGATACATTTCTGTATTCTGACATAGGGTAAAAACATCTTCTATGAAGAAACTGATCTTGGTATCTATGAATTCAAAATCCAAAGAGAAGTAATACACGAAACATTAAACTTCCTATACCTGAGAATACCACACCATGTATACAGTTGTCGTCCTTTATAAAATTTCTAGCAGAAATAAGATCTACTTTGAATGACGATTTGGGCTTTGATTCATTGATATTGGATGATTGTATCAAATCCAGGTCTCCTCTAATGTCTTCCAAAAAGAAATTCAATCGGAGAACTTCATGGGTTTCCTATTTTGTATCTTTACCATAAACCTCCAAGTGGTTCCGATAAGGTATCATGATCTGACTAATTTTGTTAATAACGAGATGTATTGTCATCAAGATATTACTGATTTTTATGATGACGAGATCTAGATCTGATCAGTTTTTTCAAATGACGAGGTATCTCGTCCATATGGAACTGGTCAGTTTTGATAATGACAAGAAACCTCGTGGAGAGTCAAGGGGATTAGTCAGTCAATGTTTAATACAAATTTTTATTTCCCCTTAACCACACATTGATTCAGATTAACATTGTGGTTAATGCATGCAGTTATATGCTGGTCGATACAAAACAATGGTCATTGAAACTTATTTAAATACATCCTTAATATTAAATAACACTGATATATAATGAACATAACATTTAATTCAAAGACTTGGGAATTAATAAGAATTTAGAGAATCTAGGTTAGTAAAGAAATTAAACATATTATTGCTATAGGATTGAGTTGTAGCGGCCTGAAGTTTGGACAATTTGAAAGCACTGACTTCACATTGGTTCACATCTTCAAAAACTATTCCTACTACCATTTTCCTGTTTAAAACCTGAAACTCCTTGAAACATTACATTTTACAAGGGATTCTAGTCAATTTTATGTGTATAAGATAAGAGTTTGTTTTTGTTTAGTCATCTACAACTCGAATTCTTATAAACTTAGTTTTATGAAAGGAGCTTTGAATCTTTTATCTTTTCTGAGACTACATGGCATGTATTCTCAGAAGACATGTATAAAATTCAGAATTATTCTCAAGTTTGCAGTCCCGAGTGGTATTGAGTATTATACACCCACATATGCAATATGATTGTCTTAGCTTCCTCAAAACTTTAGAAATTTCCCTTTAAAAGACTCACTGAAGTAATATTTCTAGCTCTCACTTAAAAATCCAGTCTGATTTCTTAACAATCTTTCTAAAAGTTAGCGTATACTTTTATTCTGAAATAAAAAGATACTTTGCAAAAATTTGTTTTAAATATTTGAGAATGCATCCTTTTAACACGTGTATGGCATGTAGCATGGGAACAGAAGCTAATTGTTGAATAATTCAGATGGCAATTGTTGTGAAATGACTGAGGTGAGTACTTTTTGACTTAAGCACTTTAGAATTAAGATTTAACTTCAGTAAGAGTACATTTGAAAAATATAAACAAAATGTAGTTTTATATTTATGATTAATTTCATTTCATTTTGGTGTATGGAATGTGCATATTGATGCTTATATTAAGTATAAATCGATTTTAATAAGATATGAAATGTGAGTAATATACTGCCATAAATTTATATTAGCAATTAAGAAACTTTCGATTCTATGCGCTTGCCTGGTAGTTTATTGTAATTTGGTTCACATAATTTATATGTACAGATTTACATTTTGATCAAAGACAAAAGTTTTTTCAGACACAACAAAAACCTCCTATTCTTTCCTTACTCCTAGGTATAGGAAATAAGAATTAACACCAATAAAAAGAATATGAAATTAATAATTGGAATAAGCAGATACGTGAGATGGTCGAACACCTTTGTGACCCACTATATATCCAAACAATAATTCCTCTCAAATTATAATTCCATGTCTATCAATCGAATAAATGTTCTTCAAAATACTGCAAGTTATAAAATAAAAGTACTATATCGCAGGTGTTCTGTAAAAGTGCGAATCCAACAATTTGAATTTTTCAGGAGAGCATTTTCAAACTTCATTTTTTCCATGAAAATTAGGAATAATGTAAAACAAATTAATTTATGATACATATGTAGTAAGCAAGTGTAAGAAAAATGAATTTGTTTTACATTATTCCTAATTTTTATGGAAAAGTGAAGTTTGAAAATGCTCTCCTGAAAAATTTCAAATTGTTGGATTCGCCCTTTTTACAGAACACCGATGATATATAAAAAATAATTCCTCTCAAATCCTAATTCCATGTTTATAAATCGAATAAATTTACTTCAAAATATTGTACTTCTGAAATAAAAATAATGTATCCAAACAATACTTCCTCTCAGATCCTAATTCCATGTCTGTCAATTGAATAAATTTTGGGTAGAGTATTGTATGTTACGAAATAAAATTAAAAAATATATATATCCAAGCAATGACTCCTCTTGAATCTTAATCCATGTTTATAAATTGAATAAATTTACTTTAAAATGTTTTGCATTACAAAATATAGAAAATAATATATTCAAACAATAATTCATCTTAAATACTAATTACAGGTTTACCAATCGAATGCATGTTTCCCAGAATATATTGTAGACCTCAAATAAATATACATTTATCACTACAGAGTTATTAAATAACAGCATTCTCATTACCCACACATAATAAAATTTAAAAACTTTGATAAAAATCCCTTCATGAAATGGATATCTCTATGAAGAAATAAATACTTGTTCACGTTCTCAAGATGCACATTTGCATCGAAGATCTAATCAGTACCCTTATGTTTGCTCAGTATGATTCCCTTAATTATGTGTGAAACTAAACCTAATTTCGCTCATGAATTATGCATGGTGCTTTTTATGCATTATTTATGCCCCGTGATTTTCGAAGATAAGAGTATTATCTGGCTTTATTTTGATTCCTAAATTTGCGAACTCATGTATAAAAGTTTGGAATGTTTATTACACGACGAGCTTTCATGTTGCATCCGCGCAGAAATGTAAATTGAATTATCTTGGCCGTAAGAAAAAAGGACATTTTACGTTTAACGACTGAATAATTAAACTATCTTCTGAGTTTTTTGAAGTTTGAGAACATAGCATGGAATGCTAAAGAGGTATTTCTTACTGTTGTATTTTGTTTTAGTTTCCGTCGAAGTGGGCGTTTTTTGTGTTTATGTGTTACTCTTTTATTTATTAGTTGTCTTTCATTTTTGATGGAATTTCATTGTTTAATAATTTTGTGTGGCTGAGCTTAAAAATGATGACTTGTATTAAATCGTAAAAAGGACTTGTTCGAATGGTGTATTATACTTATAAATGAATCAGAGGACCTTTTCCCCTCAGAAATCATACATGTAATTCTCAGTGGGTTTTCTTTCTTGCCCACAGTAATTTTTTTAATGCTAGGGTTAATTAGATCGAGACTTAAAGAATATAGGTGAGGGATGTGTGACAAGATGTGTGTGTGTATCGCTATTAATATATCTGTTTTCATATAACTTGACTTCTAAGAAGGAACTGTTAACTATTAAAAACGCCACAGTTTAAAAACATAAGTAATTCATTAAAATTTTTAACATATTAATTAATATATAACATTGAGGCAAAACATTAAATAATTCTTTGACAAAATCTTAAGTGATTTTTTCTTTGCCAAAAAATATTTATAGTTCGGAATAGTTTAGTTTGTTGCTTACAGTAATTCCTTTTGCCTACGAGGGCTAATTAAACCGGAACTTAAGTGAGTAGAGGGATTTAACGAGTGTAGGTGGCACTAGCGTAACGTAACGTTGATAAGTGGGATGTCAAGATTCGATAGAAAGCAAAATAATCTTATGCTTAGGTTTAGACAAATTTTAAGTTAACTCCATTTTCCCAAGTTTCTTTTCAGCAAAGACAATACAATACGAATCAGCTTTAACCCTAAATTCAAAAAGTAGCCGTAAAGTTGCAATTACGTAAAATCTAAGTACTTCTGTATGGATGATCCAAACGTTGATTAATGGGAGTCTTACAAAGACGGGGAAATGAGGAAAGAATATGGTTCATGCGCACATCACTGCACATATTATCTGGACTGGATAAAAACATGCCTCAGTAAGAAGCATGGGGTAGGGAAGAAGAGTGCTGAAAGTACCCATATAGCATGACAAACACCATTAACCAATCATAGTAAAGCCGGTTGAGGCTGAATGTATCAGCTATCCGCATTAAACCATTGGTTTTTCAATGAAAATCTAGGTAGGTAGATAGCTCAATTTACGTAGCGTTGGAGCAATACAACAGGATATAGGTGACGATTTGGTATCAATACGGAAGAAAAATATCCGACGGAAAATCAAGGACGTTAATATAGAAACTGGCATCTAACTCAGATTTATGTTAAACAAATCGTCAACTTTGCATGAGGTTTTGTGGATTGTTATTTTTTTGCCACCAAATTTTAACATTTTTTAGGGGATGCCGAGGTTCTGGTTTTCCATCAGCGCTATACTGCTGGTAAGAAGGCAGATGACTACGATTGAAAATATCCGTTCTCAACTATTACTTGACTGCTAAGACGGATTGTCAACAAAATTCTTAGTAAATAATTAAAAACTTCCTAACATATATTAGCAAATAACCTTTACAAAATATTAAGAGCATCCAATCTACCTACTTGGTAAATGAGCGGAATAATATCGAGTAGCTATTTAAGCTCTGGCAGTGCATCTAAAGAGTGTTTCAAAACTTCCGGTACAAACTTTAACGCACCTAGAGGTTTATCTTCGCTTTGAAAATTACCCTATAGTGGCCAGCCCCTGATGCAAGAACCTTTTCCAAACTGTATCAGTTCTGGGCAAAGGACAATACGCTTCTCCTACTTGGATATTCATTCTTGGAGGGGTAGTTTTGACTCGACAAGGTATCTCGTCATTAGCAAAAACAAACCAGATCTAGAAGGACGAGATATCTCGTCCGTAATAAAACTGGCCAGATCTTGGATGAGGTATTTCGTTGAAACTCTTGGATGGTTAAGGGGAGATAGAGAACACAAAAAATTAAACATATTCACATAGGGATATATGTCCGCAGTGGTCACTTGTATTTTCTAGAGAGCGGCATTACAGTTGGTTATTTTGTCCGGCAATCCATGCTTCAACGCTGTCAAGCACGTATTTAGAAAATGATTTTGTAGGTGATCCAATTCTCTCTCGGTTTTCTACTCCAATCAAAAGGCTGTTACAATAAATGAGTATAATGTGTCTTGATTTTTTTGACGTGAATACGTCTTTAAAATAGGAATAGTATTGGGGGCATGCATGAAAAGTCGAGCGTTACAAAAAGGTGTTACAACTATTTGTCTTGTAATTTTAGAACTAGAAGAAACATTCAGAATATAAATACAGCGTCGTGTAGGCAAAGGATGTCCGTACCTGACATGACCTTAGGACCGAGTGAGACGGCGCACTGAGCGGGGATAGGGGTCCGCAATATGCCGAAATTCTACGGTGCTGGGCGAGCCTTGGAGCAGTGTAACTTTGGATTGCTTGGAGTGAAGATTGCGTAAGTGGTATAATTCGAAATCTACCAAACTACGCTACAATCTCTTACGCTAAGTCTTTAATCAGTAAACGCTTCAATATTAATATCGAAATACATTTTAATCGTTCAAACTGTAAATTAATTGCTGAATATTCACAATAAACAATTGTTCGAACTTCTTATGTCTGCTTCATGCATTCCACAATCCAACATTAGTCCCGAGTATTCATGTCAAAACCATGGTTTGTGTCCTCGACACAATCTTTCAATCCGTTTATTGTTTTAGAGGTATCTACGTGTATTTTAGTTGTGTGATAAAAGAAACTTCGATTTACGTTGATTAAATAAGATTCTAAATGTATTCCTTATTCTCTTTTAATATTTAAAATATTTCCCGGACGGCTTGACGCGTGAGCTGTGAAAATGTTCCTGGTCATTCATATTTAGGCGAATAGAGATCGTCTTGTCCAATCATTTTCTTTTCGATTACCTAGAATATAGATTGTTTTATCCTACTCCAGACCTCAACCATTTCCCCATAAGTCTGTTTGGCAGACCAATATAGTCTACAAACAGAAATAAGATATGTAACTCTATCAATAGTATTTTCACTGTGATGACAACTATTGAGGTGGGTTCCTGTCATGTTAGAAATATCATACAGAAGGCATATTGGAGAGTCTGACAGGCCAATACGGTAGAGAGGATTTTGCTTGTAGTCGTGTCTAGTGAGAACGTAGAAACAAGCAACTCCTATTACTCTCGGAAGATGCTGTGACAACTGAGACCTTAGCAAGGAATTCTAGTCTTTCTCTGTTATATCTATATCTTTGTAAATATTAAGCCAGGAATGTGTGATTTTTTATTTATAATCTTTTTGGTGCATGGTATTCAATGGAGGACATGGTTGGGGGAATCCAGAGCCGGTCTTAGTTAAGCCATCCTCCAATTCATTGCCGTGAACACTACAGTGACCTGGATACACTTCAGCGTGATATATTGACCACCAATCATAATAGGTCTAATTACGATTCGGTACCTGGAACTCGATACTGAGCAACTGTAAGAAGCAGGTGTAATTTCCTTGATCACGGCTAGAGGGTCAATAAAAAGAGCACTAACGACAATATTAAGCTCATTGCATAGCAGATAGATGAATCTTTCCCTTGCTTTAGGAACCGAATACTAAATGAGCATTTCAATTGTAAATGCATGAGTATTTTCCGACCTGTCAACGATTTTTGAACTTATAGACTATAAAACTTCGATTTCTGTCAATTAAGATAACTTTAGTAGTTATTTTTGTTATACCAATATTATTTCGCTTGAGGGGTTGCTTTGTCCTCCAGAGCCCCTCCCCATGTGAATACTTTCCTGGCTGTTAGACGTGTATAACTGTTGGCTGTCGTAAATTTGAGCACCTATTGTGAAACTAGTAAGAGATGTGTATATATAAATCTACTATCAAACTAAAATTAAAGCTAGCAGAAATGTCCACATACTTGCTGCCTTTAATTTTCTTTGTGTACTATCTAGCACAGAAGACGCTCGTGAGCATACATCCCCGTGCCAATACGGCTTAACCCTCCAAGTGGTTTCCACGAGATATCTCGTCCATCAAGTTCTGATCAATTTTGCTAATGACGACATATCTCGTCCATCAAGATATGATCAACTGTGCTAAGACCAGATAACGCTGTAACAAGATAAAAAGCTGTAGGCCGTTTCCTTTAACTTCAATGGGTGTATATCTCTTCTGTATCAGTAAAAAATTACTTGTGTGTTTAAGCCCATTTACCTGAAGGAAAAAACATTACTTAGCACACCTTCGCTAACTTCGGCTTTTATTTTTGTATCATCAGGAAAATTTCAGGGGGAGGGTTCTTTACCTTCCTTCGAAATACGTCCCTGTTACAGAATAATATGAGAGGAGGTTTTAGTACTATTTGCTCTTATCTCCTCGAAACACTGCAGTGCGTGGTCAGGCTTAACTATG
Organism: Meta bourneti; assembly: GCA_933210815.1. NCBI lineage: Eukaryota > Metazoa > Arthropoda > Arachnida > Araneae > Tetragnathidae > Meta > Meta bourneti. The sequence continues at coordinate 68,456,701 of OW119928.1, forward strand.
CTATTAACCTAACAGTTGTGAAGATCAGGGCAAATCTTTTTCCTGATACATATATCATTACATTGGTGTGACCTAAGCTAAATCTTCAAAATGCTGTCTGTTCTTCTCGCTATATAACTTGAAGCTTTGCTATTTCTCCAGGTGTTGGTCGGTTATACTAATGGTGTTGTGCCCTATTCCAGATTTTATTTTTGTACAAGGAGTCTATTTCTTCAAAGCTAAGTGAATTTCCATCAGGCAAATTTAAGTTACAGACAGTACTCGCAAGTCGGTCCCCATTTCATAACCCAATGACATTCGTTACCCACATGGGAAAGAATCAACATCAGATGCACCGAGAAATTTTTTGAAAGCCTCGAAGGTTCTATTACTGCAAATGATTTGCTAAGAGATTTTATTTATGCAAATATATAAGAGCACTTAATGGAAATTAAATTTTCAAGTGTTATAATGCACTTAGGCTAACGAACACTAACTAGTTGGAAAAACGGAGATCTTACATCCTATTACTTAAATGCTATCACTTGATACATTTAGGGGTTACCTTAAAATTTAGTTTTTCACCGTTGTGGCAACATTTGGCGTTTATTCAAAGTGGTGTTGACCAATCAATCATTAACAATTCAGAATTTATCCTTTGAAATTTTAATTGACGAAGTGCTGAAATCGTATTCGAAAAACAAGCCAAGTGAAGTCATGCCCAAAATACGTATAGGAAGCCCGTTCCGTCGCGAAAACACTACTGCCACCTACATTTAGTTTGGCAGAAAAAGCCTTTAATGCAAAGTACGTACTGCAGCAAAAACACTTTCATCATCTATGAGAGGGATTTTCAGTGGAAACAAACCTGACGTTCTGCGCAGACTTTATTCTGTGGTCCAAATGCTTTTGCATGATATATCGGGATTACATTAAAACGTAGTTTATCAAAGTTTTGCCAACGTTTGGTGTTTAATCTAATTGGTGTGTTGACCTATCAACAATCACATATCAATTCTGAATTTATTTGTAATGTTTACTGGCGAAGTGTTAAAATCATACAAGCTAACTGATGTCATTTTCAGAATAAGTTCAGGAGCCACGTTTTTCCTCAGAAACGCTACCCCACACCTATATTTATTTTGACAAAAAATTGACTTTCATTTAGACTTTGCCGAAAACCCATCTCCTAATCACAAACTTCAGGTGAAGCAGCGGATATCGCATCTGAAAAGTCAATCTCTCCAAGTGCAAACTTGCCAATTCTCAAAGTCTACTAATGGGGGGAAGAGGGACCCCTTCATCAATTATGCACAGGGCTCACCCAATCACATTAAAGCGATGGTAGTTAAAAGGATTTAATCCGGGAAGTGTGGCCGAATCTTAGAAATTCCAATTACATTCTAGAGCAACCCGCTCTCTTACAACAAAGAGAGAAGGGGATTTTAAATAAAGATCCATCCCATTGCGGTGTTTGAAGAGCTTTTGAGGTTTTATTTTATTTGGGAAGGGGCAAGGCGCTGGGGGATTTTCATTCGTGGGGTTCGGGAAGGAAATTAATTCCTTTTTAGGATATTTTTTCTTTTGGTTGATGGTAACGAGAGGAGCGAAAGTATTTGGATGGTATTTAAAGACAGGTTTGGTTGAATGTGACGAGTTCCTGACGACTGACGGTTTTGTTGAAAAAAATGTGATCCAAAATTATTATTTTTACTGCTTCAATGGGAAATGAGACAAGAATAATTTATTCCTTTCGAGATTAAACCTTAAAATAAATTTAAATTGTTGCAAGTATAGACATGAAATAAGTTACAACAATTGCAAAACCTACAGAGGTTTAATCGGATCTTTCCCTCTGGGATTGATCCCGGACCGTCACCAATAGCCCATTGTGTTGCTCCAGTGTGACGTTAATTAAAAATACCTACCATACCTACCTACAGAGGTTTAATGATTATTCAATAAAACATTGTTTTTTATTTCCAAAGGCAGGCAAAAAAGAAATACACAATACAAAGGTTAGTAACAAAAGTACGTAACAATCATATATAAAATTTATTAAAAAGACCTAAGACAAGAAAAAGAAATAGCTAGCTGCCCATCTGTCCTCTAACCTTAAAATATCGATATAGGTCCCGACTAGAGAATGCAGTGCAAATTTCCGATTGGTTGATGTCCATTTCTTGGGATTGAGTACGAAGGAGGCAGCAAGGGCTCCGCAGAAGTTTTAGGTGTTAGAGATGTTTAGCCAAACAGTCGTGACGAGTCAGAAGTCGAGTTAGTGCAACAGCTTCTGCCTTTAACCATCCAAGCGATTTCGATGAGATATCTCGTCGATCAAGATCTGACCAATTTGCTAATACTTGACGAGGTAGTCTCATCATGAAGGTATTGCCGATTTTCTTATGATGACGAGATAAAGATCGGGCCAGTTTTCTTCTAATGACGAGATACCTCATCCATCAAGGTGTAGTCATTTGCTAATTACGAGATACCTCGTCGAGACAGTCACTAGAAGGTTAAGATATTTGGGATATATTTACGATTAATAAGACATCATTTACTTGAGTTTCTATAAATTAGTCCTTGGTTTGAAAGGTTGGATTTCTTCTTGCTGTACACTTTTATGGAATTATACGAGATGGGACTTGGAGAATCTGAACAACTGCAGTCCCACCTTCAGTCTAAACAACAATCCCTCGTAAGTGTCTGATATGCAAGTGTTTCACATGTCTTGCAGCATTTTGTAGAGCCGCTAATTTCAAGAGCTGCTCGGGAATCAGACGAAATAACACACATCGTTCAATAAAACAGAACACAACATTTGTCTACCCACGCTCTTCACTGTTGCGAGTTCCTATTTGTATGTAACAGGTGTACTACCTTTTCTTCCATAAACTGCTTTCTTTGCCTCTCAGCTGCTTCACAACCTAGATCTTAGAGATCAATTATACAAATTGAATAGATTTTCAAACACGAGAAGTACAAAAAATATATTAAAAAAAATGCTAAATCTATACAAATAAAAATGCAGCGTTTGTACTTTGAATACGTTCCCATTTAAGTTATTTATCCATTTTCGACCGTTTTGATGCAAAACAAGTGATTTTCATGTTCCGCGTCTTTCTGTCTACCTATTCTTCTGTCAAATCTTTCTCTTTTGTATTGATCTTGTACAATAACCAATAGCTTGTTGTGTCGTTCCAGTGTGACGTTAATGAACTACCTACCTACCTAGTCTTCTGAATACGTGAGCCCATAATACGTCGAAACGGCTGGGTATGTTATCATGAAACTTTATGTACTGTAATTACTTCTAGTAGCTATTTTTCATTTCTTCTGAATTACTATACTTAAATCAACCTTAATTTGGAAGTTTTTGTAAAGCTGGTGCGTATGTAAATAGTTGAATTTACTTCCCACTGGAGCAACACACGGGCGATTATTGATGGTCCAGGATCCATCCCAAAGGAACAGGAATTCAGGAAGAACACCTCGTAATTTTGAACCATGGTCAGATGATGAGGTAAACACTCCACTCTCCAAACTTCCACAACATGTCAACAAGAGAACATTTGAGCCCTCGACTGATTTAACATGCACCCGCCCCCATGTACACTACGGTCTTTAGTTGGATCGAGTTTCGAACTTGCGACCCTCTGGTTGCTAATACACAACTCCTCCAACTGGGCTGCCTCGGCCCTCGTGAAGCTGGTATGTAAATTGAACCTTACAACTTACGAAAGCAATTATTTTTGAAACAATTATTTTTACACAATTTAAATTCTAATTCTTTACATGGAACTTATTTCTTTTTGGTGAAATTTAAATAATTTCTGGCTATTTTGGGCATGATATAAAAGGAATAAAACATTTAATTTTACGCTAGAACTGGGCAAAAAGTTAGATATTTTTAGTCCAGTATTGCTAGAGACATGTGTTCATTTCTGGACGACACAATTCGACCAACTTTCATCAAAAGTCCTTGGATTAACACACTTGGTTGCAGAATGGCGTTTTATGAAGTTAAATATTCAGCACAAAATTTGGTTGAACCAAGGCTGGTAGCTAATTGAATTTATTTAACATATTTTCAAATTTTGACATAAGTGTCTTTTACAAAACGATTAATCTCATTAAAAGTTGCATTCCTTTTCCATATTTCAAATAAAATTACTTGCTTTTATTGAAAGCTCTATTTAATAGGCAATTAACACCATCATTCTCATTCTAAACAGGTGCGTGGTTTCCATTCAAAACTAAATCTCTGAATTGAAAAGTGCTTCAAGGAGTAGGGCATGCTCAACGAGACAAAACCTCGTGTTCGTTGACCACGTGCAGTAACATACTTTTCCGATTTTTTCGCTTGATTATCAATTTTGAATTTTAAATTAATTTTCTATTTTTAATTTTAAGTTGTGGTAACTTTGCGAGGTCACACACGGTAAAAAATAGCCACCAATTAATATATTTAGAAGAATTTCTGCCGATTTTACTTAAGTTTTATTCAGTTGTTTTCTGGGGTGTAAGTATAATAAATTCTTATTTTTTAAAATAAATTGAGCCGTGCATTTTTGGATACATCAATAATTCAAATAGTATAGCAGATCTCTCAAAGATTTGAGCTGTAGAGCTATAAAAGATTGCTAAAAAATAATCCAAAAATCCACCACTGTAATGAAATTAATTCTTCATCAGTCTGATGTTAGGAGACAATGAAGAATCTGCAAGAGAGAAATCGTCGCATGAAAGAAAATGTGAGCGAATGAGAAGATTAAATGTGTAAAATTTTTGTGTAAAAATAGATCGAATCGCCTTTCAAATTAATGGGACGCAATTGCAGTGGAAGTCCTGAATCCAGTCGTGGTCAAGCGATTGAGGCGTGCATTTTGCCACGCACTGCTTTGGAAATATGAATTAATTCCTGCACGAAAAATGCGAAACGCCATGTTGCCTATTTCCTTCCAGTGTTTATATTACTGAGTGTTGTAAATCACTAGTGTTAATATTAATGACTTGTAAATCACTTATGTTTATATCACTCTTTCCTGCGTTCATATTTATGGGATCCTGTGTTTACATTACTGTTTCCTGTATACGTATTCTTTATGTTGATGCAATCCTTTATATGATACGCAGTGAATTAGTTGCCTCTAAGTCTTTACGTTGTTCGTATCGTTCAGTATGCTTGTCTGTTGCGACGTTTCTTTATAATTATTGAATGTCATGTTGGACTTAGAGTTACACTCTTATTTCACTATCACAAGACATAACTCGCTATTTTATATTGTTTGACAAATTTTACTCCATTTTTAGGCATAAAATGTGAATACAAAATGCTTATATCGATGAAAAACGGATTCAAATAAGGCATGAAAAGCCATCAATAGCTATAAGCAGAAATTCCAGCTCAGATGCTATGCGAGAGTCTTCTAGTTTTGTTTAAAAAATGTTTTCCCGATCATTCAGCTATACATTTTGTCCTGCAACTTTTTGGTTCACCACTTTTTCAACAGGTCTATTGAGAAATTCCAACTTCCCTCATCTAAAAGCTACTCTAACAAAATAATCAATGTTTTTAGTTTTCTCTATTTCCATCCAGCACCTCTGATTTTCTTGTTGGAATCCTTTATTTGCCAGACCCCGATGCTTTCGCGAACGTGATTTTATTTCCACTTCTTTTTAAGCCCGATTTCTACAGAGGATCTCCAACTTACAAAGCCCACACTCATTTCCGTGTTTAGAAGAAGCCGTGTACCTACTCTCTGCAGCCCAAAAGAGAAAGAAAATATTTTCGCCACGAGAATTGTTCCTCAATTACTGCACCCAAGAGATCAATCTGATCCATATCCGGTCGAAGGGCCAGCGATAAAAGGTATGTGGGTTCTCTTTTTGGACCGGTGGTGTTTGTTCTATTCATTTCCAGTCTTATGTTGCCATAGCCAGTGCAGGAAATTTTCCCGTTTTGGAGGAAATGACCTGCAGCGGAAGTCCGCCGTTGCCAACTCTTTACTTGAAGAAGACTTCTGGTATTTTGAAATCGATTACGCTTGTATCGATCCTCTGGAATCGTGTTGATTCAATTAACACGATGCATTTATTTGAAATAGCTACAGTTTGAGTGTCTTGATTAAAGTTTTCGATATTCAGAGGCAACTATTTTAAAGAAAAAACTCTTAGTGAAATTAGTAATTAATAGTCTGAAATCTTAAACAATGACTATTGAAGAAGATAGTAACAAGATAATAAAGCTAAAACTCTCACCATCCATCGAGTAGTCGCAACATTGCTTAAAAAGTTTCATCGAAATAGGTATGAAAGGTATTTTCTGCCAAACTAAATGTAGGTAGCGGTAATATTTCCTGTATGTATAGTGTTTCTGAATGTTAATTCACTGTGTGTGTGTGCTTCTAAAAGTTCAAAGAATAAATTCCGAATTGATCTATGATAATTCATTGACAAAGGCAATTATATTAAATGCCCATCCTCATCAATCGACGATACGCCACATTGTAAGGTAAAAACAAAGTGTATCATGCGAGAACATTTGAGTAAAATCATCGCATTCCGTTTGTTTACACTGAAAGTTATTCTCATATAGCTATTTTAGTGGAAAGACGTACCTCTTCCATCAAGATCTGGTTAGTTTTGTTAATGACGAGATACCTCGTCGATACAACCACCAGGAGGTTTAACTATATCCTTTTGAAATTCATGGAAATTGTAAGAAACGTGACGGGGATAAATAATTTTGTGACTGTATAAACTTTATGGAAGAAAAATAGACAAATTACAATAGCATCCCTTTTCAACGTAGTTTCCTTATTTTTTGACGAATTTGTTCCATCTTTGCTGAAGATTTTTCATGCACTCGAAAATGTTTTCCGGTTTAGCAGAAAGAGTCACGCATGCACCTCTTTCAGTTCTTGGTACATGGTGAATCACTTATCACTTCATCAACAACAATCACTTGTCTGTGTAATATAACCATGTTACATATACCACAAATCGTAGTTGTCATCAATTGAGGTCGCGGGTGGTTGAATGCCCCATCTTTATGCGAAACATTTGTGAGGCATATGTGAATTTTTCAGTCCATTCTTAGACACACTCCGGAAAAAATGCTGTTCCTATAGCATACTGAAAATCAGCCAAGAATTTCGGCTCCCGATAGACCTTCAGACCACACAGAAAAAGGATAACCGGAATCTGCTATTCTTTGGTGCAAAAGGAAAGCTGAACCACCACGGTTAGGGTCAAACCATTCGAAGACACTCTGTTAGGACAAAACTCGGTTCATATACTGTGTTGAGAGTATTCAATGGATTTCGGCACCTGATATACCTGAAGGGATCATTGAATGCTATTCTTCTTTGGTGCAAACGGAAAGCTGAGGAGCTAAAGTTAATGTCAATCCATTTGTATGCACTCCGATGGAGCAAAACGCTGTTTATATATTGGACTGAAGGACTTAGATGGATTTTGGATCCAGATACACCTGAATAGATTATTGGACGCTGCTGTTTGGTGAAACAGAAAGATGAGTAGGCTATGATTAATTGCAGTCCATTCGTTGCAGACTTCCTTAGGGTAAAACGTTGTTCATATACTGTGCTGAAACTTACTGAGGAATTCGGGATATGATTGAACTTCAGACCACAAAAATGGATCATCGTTGGTTGAAACAAAAATCTGAGCGGCCATACTGACGGTATGACAGTGACAGTACAAATGACTTAGCAATTTCAAATCTGGGCTGCAGCAATAAGACAGAAATCTCGCTTCACGATGCACGTGAAAACGCTTTTTCGTCCAACTGAATTGCAAGTACAACAACGGATAGTTATTGAGAATCTGTTAACACCCCAAAATAATATGCACCAGATAAACTGTATTGAAATTTTTCACTATAACTCATCTCCCTATGTACTACCGACTTTCAACATTTTGAAAAATCTTGTCTGAACCCACAAAGTGAGAAATAAATAAATATCTTCGATTATTTTTGAGAATTTATCATATTTTCACATACACACGCACACACACAAAAAAATTCCATAACTATATAATCACAGATTTGAAGAAAGATATTTAACGCTTTCCTGTTAAATAACGTGGATGAAGAATATTTTTTAAAAATTAATAATGAAACTTATCGTTAAATTCCAACTGTTTTGTTAAACTTTTTTTCCTTTTTAATCCGAAGAACAAATATATATTATCAATTCCTGTAAAGCTGAAGTTTCCTGAAATTAATTGAAATTTTCTTAGAATTGAATTGAAAATTTCCATTACCAAATGGTATGTACGTAAGGTTTCTTCGAGTGTTCATTACCATTGAAAATTCTTTCTTTGTATTTATTTTACCACGGAACATTGAAGAGTAGAACTCCCAGACATGATTTAAAATTGTAGTAAACTGTTTACCTTTAGCTAATGGGAGATGAAACCCTAAAATTTTAAAATATTGATTTTGAAACAGATTTTGGCAGAGTATTGTATTGTTTTATACTTTTGAATGATGCTCAATTTTTGTTTCAACTCGATTACCATTAAAATTTTAATGCAAATAAAACTGCATTAATGTCAAAGGACGAGCAGCCCAGTAACTCGAATGCAGTGCTTAGCAACGCCAATCAGGAGATCCCTTCGTGACCTTCAGTTACAACGGATATGCTCTTCTTCAAAAGATAACGGACACACTTGAACGCGAGAGGAAGAAGGAAGGATGTTGCTTTTTTGAACTATCTGAACTTAATTTAGATTTCTGTAAATACCTGTACATAGTTTTAATTCCAATCCAATTAAATCATTTAAAATGTACAGAGCTATTTTCATTTAGTTCTGCCCCTTATTTCCTCTCCAGCAAGACACAAGTCTATTAAAATTTAAATTAATTACACTCAAATTTTGAATTTTCTTAAAATACACATTTCCTATCTTTTAAGTTTCTTTTCTAAGACGCTACTTCAAACCTTGAAGTAAAAATATTTTTTGACATGATTTACAAACATCATAGTTTATACTGGTAACCGTTTTGTCATAACAGTAATTTTGAAAAGATTATAGTAAAACTCCCAGAAAGGGGAGGGGGAGAACTTACAATTTTCAAATTAATTTTTCAAATTTTATTTTTAACACACACACATTAAGCATTATATTATTTATTCACTTCATTCAAATAAGTGTCTTTTGATTATACAGATTTTCAAATTAGTATCTTCATTATATTCTAAGAAAATGTGCACAAAAATTAGGTAACGTCAGAATTGACCCTTCCCGGCAATACTCGAGGGGGTGACTCCACAACCCCATAGATCTAAAATGGATTCCTCCCAAAATTCTATTTATGGCAGAAGCCTAATGCTATTGGTAGCTGAGTTTATGAATGTCACTGTATTGACTATTGTCGCGAGGTGGCGTTGCGAACAGTGACGTAACGCCAACGAGGAAGTGTGCCCTGCGAGGCAAAGTTTGAAGGAGTTGAGAATTACAAATAAAGTGTATTACAGTCCGTGTGTGTGTTATCTGAGCTAGCGACGAAACATGGTCCGAGCGATCGGAGGTCCTATGGATTTATAGGATCTGTGTGTGCTGTTTCATGTGCTAAGTGATGTGAAATTAATAATGCTTGTGGTTGGTTGTTCATGAGCTTTGGGTTTAGTGAATACCTGAATTTATTAGTGGGATCGCTGAGTGAGTACCTCTTTTTTCCCTACCTTGAGTATTTTGTTAATAAGTTTGCAAAATGTTTAGAGCAAATAAGAGAGATCTTTATTATGTGGCCGAAGAACTCGGTGAGGTCATAACAGATGAAATGACCAAAACCGAAATCCAAGATAAAATTAAAGCCAACCATAAATATATTTCTGATCCCCAATTTGTAAAGGATCTATTAGAATCCGTAATTTCGGAACGGAAAGCTGACGAAAGTTATATACTTGAGTTGGAAAAGATTAAGTTGCAAAGGATAGAAGCTGAGCTTGAACTTACTAAAGCTCAGTATGAGATAAAAGTGGATAGGGATTCGAATTTAATAGTTTCGGAATCGTTGGATTCAATTATAAAAAGTATCAGAACGTTGACCCTAAAAGTTCCGAGCAAACCGGAAGCGTGGGGTATGTTTTTTAATTCATTAGAGAGAGCATTTGACACAAAAGGTGTCCCGAAACAATTCAAGGCTGAGATTTTACTTAATTTACTCGGAGAAAAGGCCTCGAATGTTATAGTTTATATAAGGGATGATGAAATAAGAGATTATGAAAAAATTAAATCGATCGTGTTAAAAGAGTTTGAGCCGACACCTCAGAAATGCTTGGAAAACTTTAAACTTGCTAATCGCCAATCAAACGAAACGTACGTGCAATTCGCTTCTAGATTAACCACAAATTTCGATTATTATCTTAAGCTGAGAAATGTAACTGATTTTGAAAGCTTAAAACAGCTAACAGTTTCTGATAAAATGTTTGAAATTTTAGATAAACAAACAGCTACTCATGTCCGTATTAGACAAGGTGAATCTTGGATGAAACCACAAGAGTTAGGAAAGGAATGTGACGTTTTTTCCTCATCTCGAGGCACGTCGTACTTCCCTCCGAAACATCCAGATAAGTTTTCAAAACACGTTCCAAAGGTTTTCCTTTCAGATTTCAGATCATCAAAATGTGATTTATGTAAATCAGGAACTCATCCTTTGCATAAGTGCTATAACTTTAAGAGGTAATAGGTGAAGGAGAGACTTGAGATTGTAAAAAGAAACAAACTCTGTTTCAATTGTCTCTCTGCTAATCATTTGGTTTCGAATTGTGAATCATCGACTTCTTGTCCGCAGTGTAACAAGAAGCACCATGATAGTTTACACTTTTCGCGTGAGAAAAAACCAGCCTTTCAAGAAAGATCTGAAGTGGAGTATCAATCGGCGCCAGTTGTTGAGACTCCGAGTGCTAATAGGCTAAACGCCAACGCAATTCCTTTCGAAACAAACATAGTAGATCAAACTTTCGTTGGTGCATCAAATTTGCAAGCTACTCGTAAATCTGTTTTGCTCTCCACAGCGATTGTTTATGTTCAAAGTAAAGATGGACGATTTATTACTTGCCGTTGCTTACTGGATAGCGGTTCAATGAGTCATTTCTGTACAACTAATCTAATTGAGTGCTTACAGATTCCAAAAGAGAAAATTAATGTGGCAGTTTCTTGTTTGTCAGGCGCCTCATTAAATGTAAAGTCCAAAACATCAGTCGTTGTTAGTAATAAAAGTGGTAGTTACCAGCAAAAACTAGAGTTTCTTATTGTGCCTAAAATTACGCACATAACTCCCGCGAAGTTAATTGATATCTCCAAATTAGATATCCCAAAGACCGTAGATCTGGCTGATCCAGAGTTTAATAAACCTAGTAGAATTGATTTATTATTAGGATCGGAAGTTTTTATGAGTTTATTGAGGTGTGGGCAATTAAGCCTTTGTAATTCCAAATTAATACTACAAAATACGGTTTTCGGATACACTATGAGTGGGAGTATGTATGATAGCTTTGATACGAAAAGAACGTATTGCGGCTTAATTAGCAATTTGGGAAACTTAGAGCGAGAAATTCAAAAGTTTTGGGAATTGGAAAATGTTGAGGAGTCCTTAACAAAAAACGAAGAAACTGAATATTGTGATGAGCACTATGCGAGAACTCATTTGAGAGATAGTGAAGGAAGATATATTGTGAAAATGCCTCTCAAAGAGGATCCCTCTTGTTTAGGGGAATCGAAAGAGATCGCGCAAAAAAGGTTAAACTCTTTGATTAGAAAGCTATCTAGAGATCTTAACTATTATCGTCTTTATAAGTCTTTCATAAGTGAGTACGAAACTTTAGGTCATATGACAGAAGTAGTTGAGGAACAACAACCACGGGTTACTTATTATATCCCGCATCACAGCGTTTACAGAGCAGATAGTGCAACAACCAAGCTAAGAGTTGTGTTTAACGCATCAACAGTGACAACAGCTGAGAATTCTTTAAATTCCATTCAGCTAAATGGAGGCGTGATACAAGACGACCTTTTTGCAATCATGTGCCGTTTTAGAAAACATCGATTTGTTTTTACGGCAGACATAAAAAAGATGTTCAGAATGATTCTCATTAATGAGGAACAAAGAGATTTGCAGAGGATTTTGTGGAAATCCGCAATAGACGCTCCACTTAAGACCTATCGTCTGAACACTGTCACATACGGGACAGTTAGTGCTCCATATCTCGCTATGAGAACTTTGAAACAACTATCTATTGATGAGAGGAAAGATTTTCCTGAAGTTACCCCTAGTTACCCTAGTTACAGACGTGTACATGGACGACATTCTGACTGGTGGTGATGACCTACAACAAACTAAAGTACTTCAGCAGCAGTTAATTGGCATCCTTAAGAAAGGTGGAATGGAGCTTCACAAATGGTTCGCCAATTGTCCTGAACTGTCTGTACAATCAAGTGCCGAGTATTTGTTCGCACATCCAGAAGAGACCAAAACCTTGGGTGTCTCCTGGAAGCCTCACAGTGACTATTTCTCGTTCAACCTTCTTGATGAGAATATGGGTGTCACTAAGAGAGCTGTGTTATCTACTCTAGCTCGTATTTTTGACCCTCTTGGTCTTCTGGGACCAGTCATCTCACGGGCTAAAATATTCCTCCAACGTCTTTGGCTGCTGAAATTGGGTTGGAACGATCCATTGCCTTCGACTGAGGTAACGGAGTGGAGAAATTTCATTGCAGCGCTTGCGGCTATAAAAACCTTACACATCGATCGTCGAATCCTAACAGATCATCCTGCTTCGATCCAGATGCATGGCTTCTCTGATGCCTCAGAGAAAGCGTATGGTGCCGCGGTGTACCTTCGATCGACAAATTCTTCAACTGGTGCTATATTGGTTAGTTTAGTGGCTAGCAAGTCCAGAGTTTCACCCATAAAACCTGTGACGATCCCTCGTCTTGAGCTGTGTGCTGCCGTGCTTCTAGCTAAACTGATCAATAGAGTTCTCAAGGCCTTAAAGCTAAAGGTGTCGTACCTTTGGAGTGATTCCACGATAGTTCTTTCATGGATCCAAAGAAAACCTTGCGATCTCAAAACTTTCGTGGCCAATAGAGTTACCACAATTCAGGAGTTGACGTCTGTTACCCAATGGCGTCATGTACCATCCGCTGCAAATCCAGCAGACCTTATTTCACGAGGTATTGATCCTGACAAGCTAATCCATAACGAACTTTGGTGGCATGGACCCGAGTTCTTACACGAGTCAGGTGATTCTGTTCCCGAGGATTGGGAAGTTGTAACTCCCGATGAAGAGATTGAAAGAGAACTTAGAAGAAAATCTAAGGACAACAGTAACTGTTTAGTGAATTTAAATGTTTGTGATAATTTTCTTTTAAACAAATTACTTGATTTAAGTAACAATTATGTGCATATTTTGCGAGTTATATGTTATATGTTTAGATTTTCATACAATCTTAGAAACCCAACTGAAAAAAGGCAAGGCCCTCTCACACCACAAGAGTTGAGAGGTGCTGAGGTAAGTTTAATCAGATTATTACAGCAATCTGAATTCAAGTATGAATATATTGCTTTGAAGAAAAGTAAGCCTGTTACAGGCAAATTACATTCCTTAAATTGTTTTTTGGATAATGATCAAATTATTAGAATTGGTGGACGTTTGAGTAATTCTAATTTAAGTATTAGTGCAAAACATCCTATGCTGTTACCTGCTAATCATAAATTAACTAGTATTATTTTCAAATATTTGCATGTTGGACCAACTTCCTTGTTATATCATGTACGTCAAAATTTCTGGCCTTTAAATGGTAGAAACATGTGTCGCAAAATAGTACACGAGTGTATTACTTGTTTTAAAAACAAGCCTGTTGCAGTGAAACAAATCATGAGTGATTTGCCAAGTGAGCGTGTTATATCATCGTTTCCTTTTCATTTCACTGGTGTTGACTTTTGCGGACCCTTTTTCATTAAGTTTAAGAATCAAAGAAAAGGTGTGCTAAATAAAATTTATGTAGCTATATTTGTATGCCTATGCACTAAAGCGTTACACCTGGACTTTGTTTCCGATTTAACATCTGATGCATTTATTGCATGTTTAAAGCGATTTTTCGGTCGTAGGGGCAAATCTGCGAAGTTGTGGAGTGATAATGGTACAAACTTTGTAGGTGCCAATTCTGAAATGAAAAGATTATTTCGTCTAGTTAAATGCCCAGATGAAACCTTGGCAAATTACTACACTTGTGAGGGTATAGATTGGAAATTCATTCCTCCAAAATCGCCGAATTTTGGTGGCTTGTGGGAAGCAGGGGTGAAATCCTTTCACTTGAAACGTGTCATTGGTAACTCAAGACTCACGTTAGAAGAATTTCTAACAGTGATTTTAGAAATTGAAGGAGTTCTAAATTCGAGACCCCTTACACCCCTATCTCCTGAATTCGACAATTTTGAAACATTGACGCCAGGTCATTTCCTGATTGGTCGGCCTGTATCAAATATTGTAGAACCTCAGTTAATTAATATTACTGAAAATAAATTGTCCAAATGGCAGAGAATTTTGTAAGAACGATGTCTCTTGTGGAACATTGGTGTTGATAAAAAATGATTTACCTGGCACTAAATGGCTTCCGGGTAGAATAGTGAAAATATACCCAAGTTCAGACCAAAGAGTAAGAGTCATTGATATCAAAATTCCTAATGGAAATGTATTAAAAAGAAATGTCCGTGATATTTGCATACTGCCTTTAGAAACTTAAATATGATGGTAATTGTAAATTTAAAGGTATTTGATTTATTGTACATGTTTAAGAAGTTGTATTGAAATGTGTTTGATTATATTTGTACGTGTTAATTTTCTGTTAATTGAGTTGTAGTTTGTTATTTAGTTTGAAACCCCACATGTTTCAACGTGGGGAGTGTATTGACTATTGTCGCGAGGTGGCGTTGCGAACAGTGACGTAACGCCAACGAGGAAGTGTGCCCTGCGAGGCAAAGTTTGAAGGAGTTGAGAATTACAAATAAAGTGTATTACAGTCCGTGTGTGTGTTATCTGAGCTAGCGACGAAACAGTCACCTTTGATATCAGAGGTGGCCAGACACTCCGTGCTGGGATTTATGTGTCTGATTCATCATCTCTACCGTTCTAATACAGCGATTTTCAACCGGCGTGCTTTAAGGATGGTGATGTGTATGATTTATTTCATTTATATGGTTTAGTTTTGAACTTTATATAAATGTGTTCAAAAATAAATTATTTTGAGTAATATTTTTTATTACGAAGCATAAAAACACTTGTTTCCAAAAGATAAAAAGCCCCTTGGAAGCAAAAATGTTAGTTTTTGTAAATAAAGCAAAATCATACCTAAAGCAGACTCGTGCAAAGCATCTGCCCTAAATTTTCTTAATTGTTAATATTTATTGATGGTAGTGCCGTACTCACATTTCACACCTCAGACACTTGTGGGATAGAATTAAAGCTAGTCGCAGCGATGGACGCCTTGAAAACATTCCCGGAAGTATTATCCAGTCTCGATAAGGCACAATTCTTCCTATGTCAGAAACGTGCTCGTATGACACCTTTGTTTTTCGAAGAGACATAATTAAGCTTCCAACAGAGAGAAAACACAATTCCAATACTTAAAAAGCCGACTCTCGGTTGTTTTTTAAATTAAGAGTAATTCTATAAATGACTCGCTAAAATTGCATTCATGTATCATGCTAAGTTAGCCACTTCCGAATAAACGGAGAACGTCATTCCACTTAAACACTAGCCCCTCTACAATTAGCTTTGCAGAAAAACCTCTCATAGTGACAAACTTAAGTCAGTCAATGAAATAGAATGAGAACATTCATACAGTTCAAAATCATAATCTTGTATTCCGAAGAGATATAATTAAGCTTCCTACAGAAAGAAGACACAATTACATACTTAAAAAGCCGACTATCGGTTCTCCATCCTTATATCGTTACTGGAGTTTGTTACTTGCTTATATGTATTGCATATGCTCTGCAGTGCTAATCATATGCATATCCTTTCATAATTTACCTTTTGTACAAATTTGACGTCTATTGAATGCTTCCTTCATAGTGTTGCATTTTCTATGGCCAGCAGTGTAGGAAAGTGTTTATAAAATGTAACATAAAAAAACCAAGGAAAAACAAGTAACAGTTCAAACAATAAAAGTACTAAACAACAATAAATAAACATTTTTGCCGAGATTGTTTAACGTATTGGAAATACAATACAGTCATGTTTGAAAAAATACCTGATCCACGAATGCTGATGATAGAATTAAGTGGTAAAATCAATTAAAAAGATTACGACAGTGCTATTTTTTATATATTTATGAGTGAAAGACGAACATTTATCATTTATTTTATCACCGAAGAACATGGGAAAAGATATTGCTCCATGAAATCAGAAAAAGAAGCGCATTACTTATCAATGTATTACAATGTTTTAGCAGATTGCAATCTGCAGAAAAAAAAAACGTTGAATAAAAGAGATCGCTTTTATACTTGTTTTACATTGGTTGGATCTTTGACAGAGACAACGACTCTTTGGGTTTTGAAAACAAAAGAATCCAGTAAAGGTAACAAATAATCAAGGTATTTATTATTGGAAAAAAAGCATTATAAATGGATTAAAGATTGCTAAATGTTTTATATTCTTTGAATATTCAATCTTCCTAAAGAAGCAATTTCAGTAGAAAAATGATTCAGCAAATTATCAGACCTTTTTATGGTAAGAAAAGGAATAAAAAATTTTCTACTAATGGATAATAAAATTATTCCTTACTTTTATAAATATGATTTACAGTGTTCTCATCAGATTTTCTATTCTCTTGAAGATAAAAACATATCCACTATGTAAGAATTATCACTAAATTTTTTTCTTTCAAATATATTTTTGAGAATATTTTCCCAATATATTAGCTACTGGAGGAATATATTTTTCGTATCCCGATTCAGAATGAATTGGGTTCAGAGAAGCCGATATAAATCAAATAGTAAACAGAATATATATTCAAAAACACTTTAAAGTGACTAATATTTCGTCTATACATGATGTATGTTGCATACCTTTATTTTATAATCGTAAAGATATATATCAGGTAACCAAGAAAGTTCGTGCCGTTTTAAACAAAAGAGATAAACGTTGGATTCTGAATAAAATGGATCAAACAACACTTTATTCAGAAAGATAGTCACCATCGACTTCTATTACTTTTTCCAAATGATCTAACAACTTTTTCTATTCCCTTTTTATTGAAGGTTTCCTCTAGTATCAGGAAAATGCTTCAACTCCTTTTCGAAGTCTTGTAGCTTTTAGAATCACTGATTTGGTAGATGATTGTCTATTGCTAAGAAAATAAGATAATCCGGAGTTGAGATGTCTAGAGAATATGGAGAGTGGAGTAGAAGTTCCCACCCGAGTCGGACAATCTTTTCCTTGGTCGCACTTGATGTGTATGGTCTGGCATTCTCCTGATGAAGAGAACTCCCTTTTTGTTAACCAATGTTGGCTACTCTTAGGTCAATAGAACTGAAATCCGTTGTAACTGTGCTCAATAGACTTCAAATGCAGTGGTTTCCTCACTCGATAGAAACTCAAGGTGAACAATCTGGGCAGTGGTGTTCTCCAAACACAAAGGAACACCTTTGGTTTGGTGGATGCTGAGTTTTGCCGTCAATGGTTGGTTGGGTTTTATGGCCCAAAGGGTCATATTTAGCCATAATGTGCCAAACACATTAAGTAAAAGACGTACACACTCAGAGAAAGTTTTTACTGACACAGAAGAGAGAAATACATCCAGAGAAGAATCGGAACCCGTGTCCGTCTACAGTTTGCAGGTATGCCGTCAATGGCTTTGAATCGCTTGACGGTCAATGATGGTTTTAGGGTTTGACCAATGGTGAGAATGCTTTATTTTGTAGTATTGTTTCCACTTTCCATCGCATATCAATATACAGTCCTAAATGGTTCCGTTCTGTGACGTGATAACAAATGGTTGTGCTTAGTTCGTGATAAAATCACTTGCTCAGTTACCATGTTTCTCCAAGCCGATGCAAATGGATAGAGATGGTTTTATCACTCACATTAAACTGTCTTGCAAATTCTACTTGAGTTTGACTCAATACGGCCCTTTAGCTGGGTTTCATGAAGGTATGATAACCTGCCAAAATGGGAATAATCTCCAGATGAAAATTTCTGGAACCGCTTTAGAACATAACGTACATTCACTGGATCATCTGTGAATGAGTAGTATATTTTTCGAGCGTTCTTTGAAGCCCTGGCACCCAATTTGAATTCGTAAAGTAAACAAACCTGAATTTGACTTCGACAAGGTCATAATGAGATCACGTATTCAAAACCTTAAATGAATTATTTCTGTAAATATTTTATACACCGATAAACTTTCTGTTAAATCTTCCGTGTCAACCCAAAAGGGGTTAGGTCTGACTTTTGATGGGTTCAAAGGAATCAAGAGTGCATCATTATAATTTAAAGAATAATATAATATGCTTAAAACCACAACTAAGTGAATATAGGAATCTAAATTACAAATAATAGTATCATGGCGTGCTTTTTTTTCTCCCTGAATATTCGTGAGAAAGAGAAATATTCAACTTGAGATTCTGAGAAGTAGCCATTTTAACTTTATCCCTTTTGCCCTGACACGAAAGAAATAACCTTGTGTCCAAGCCTACATAACCACACTTTTAATTGATAGTTTGGCCATGACAAAACATAGAAACGGCACGAACTTTCTTGGCTACCCGATAGTCTTAGGTCTCTGAAAAAATAGTCAGATTTAGTTTGTATTCTCAGAAATATGTTCTAATTATTCTAATTTATTTCGACTAAAATATAACATATAAATTAAAGCATTGTGTATTAAAAAGGTTAAGAGATATAATTTACTCTTACACAATAATAAACTAATATTGCGTTCACACTACCGGTACTGCTAATAAATAAATAAGTTTTAATATTTTTATAAATACCTAGCTTCATTCCCCAAGAGTTTTGCTGCTTCAGACAAACCACGTCGCGCATCTGTTTCCTCAGGAGTTTCGTTGTGTCAAACAGCTTTTTGAGCTTTGACAGCTTCACGTGCTCGTATCGTGACAGCATTTGTTTATTAACGTTTCGTGTTGATTGGTATCTTCTATCTGTAACGTTCTGTATTAAATTTTGCTTTTGTATTTTTAAGGGAAGAAAGTAGTGAGCTGAAAATAATTGCATTGAACTAGAACATGCAGACAGAATGTAATGTGCAAATTTCTTGATGCCAGAGGCGAGCATTCGAGTGTTTTGGTACTTAATATAAATATAATTTTGCTTAACACATGTTACCGGCAATATATGAAATGCAGGCATTCTATGGAATGCCTGGCGTTTTGGGGCAAAGTATGAAATATCCGAATTATTTTAATATTATATATACTTTCCCTAGGCATTGTATGTAATACCTATGCATTGCATAGAATGACAAATGCTATTTAGGCAAAGTATTAAAAGAGTCATGAAAAGGCTGTTTGACAGTTCACCGTAGAATCGTCATTGCATGTCAACATGCCATGATTCCTTCTCGGACACTACACCTTGCTCTTCCGTTTTCATACAGCACATTATGGACTAGAGTCTTTGCTGAACAAATTCAAAGTAGCGTATTTCGTCACTTCCGAACAAAGACTGAAATGCAAATGAGGGGAATTCTTCGTCTGAGGCGAGCGTCGAAAGTCACGTGCCTTTCCACCTAATATTAGAAACGTCATTAGCGGGAGTATTTTATACTTTGCCGGTTTGTTTTTCGCATTGCATAGAATGCATAGGAAATGTGTTAAATATTAATCGTTTCATACTTTGCCCCCAAACTCCAGGCATTCTTTAGATTCAGGCATTCTCTACAATGCCTGCTTTGTATACTTTGCCGGTAACATATATAAGTTAAACGGAAAATGTTCTTTTGTTAGCTAGTTCTTTTGTTAGCTAGTTTGTTTGCGTGGCCTTAGCAGTACCACGCCTCACTTCTATTGGATGTTAGGAAGAGTTATTTAAAATTGCTATTGGAGCACTACAAGACTAACTACTATTACGATTGTTAATTTCAAAACTTATAATTTATTTGAATAATAATTGTCAAACTGTCAGTAGTCTACGATTTCATGCCTCATTTCTATTGGGAATAATGAATAGCAATTTAATGTCGCCATTGGAATACTACTAGTACAATGAACTGCTAATGTGGAACAATTAGAGCCAGGCTTAATGAGCAACCAAACACAATACATGTATTGTACACATTTTCAGTTAAATAGAAAATAAAAGTTTAAGAAATTATAAAATTTAAGAGTAATTGTATAAATCACCCACTAAAATTGCATTCAGATAAAGTTACTCCAATAACGGAATGACGTTCTTCGAATAAACGGAGAACATCATTCCACTAAAACACTAGCGCCCTCTACAATTAGCTTTACAGAAAAATCCTCTTATTGCAATTAACTAAACCAGTCAAGGCAATGAAATGAGAACATTCATGCTGCTCAAAATCTACAACAGTGTTTCTTTTCAAAAAAGAAAATATTAATAAATTGGATGAAACTTTCATAAAAACAATGAATAGAAAGCATGACCTTCACCGCACAGGAAACAATGAAGGAAAACTACTGATTTATGCATATGCAGTTATTATTAAAATAATTTTTTGTAGGAAGAATTTTATAACACAAAATCCATCTGCATGTTTATATCAGATGTTTACTAGTAACTCACGCGAATGTGAATCATTTTTTTGCTAATAAAACTTCCTGAATGCCTCTGTAGGCGTCCTTTACTCTTTCCTTTCTCTTAACCTATATTATTATTCGATTCCTGAAGGGAAAAAAATCCTTAGCAGGAAACTTAATCACGTTTTTTCCATCCTAAATAGGGATAGGAATTTTTATTTCGGTTGCCATCAGCCTTAATCGAAAAATCAGTTTCCAAAATGACATTCTTTTTTTGCAAAAGTATTACGAAAAGGTGAAAGTTTTGCAGCTGTTGCGTTATGGACTCTGACGTGTATTTAATTAATTTCTTTCTTCCAGATTTCCTTTTTGTTACTAATGCCGTGTCTTAGGTCCTTAATGATTATGCTGCACATAAAATCTCTAGTTTCGTAGTTTGCAAGTGGTAATAGTTTGCACCAAAAATGATCATCAAGTAATGCGATTAAAAGATGTGATCAAAAGTAAACTTGCAAAGGCAAAAGAAAGTTGGGGCGAGGAACGTGATGGTTTACAAAATTTATTAGAACCTATTACACTGTTGTACTCACGATAGCTACCTCATGTATCGTATCTTAAGTATATAAATGTTTTACTTCATATTAGCCCTAATAACTGTGTAAGTTATTTCGAGGAGATAATAGATTGCATAAAAAATGAGTATCAAGTAAAACAGTTGAAAAATATGATCTCAAAAGTAAGCACGAAGGCAAAAGAATGCTCCTTTGTCTTCGCGTAATGTGCAATGTGATGCTATACGAATCCAGAACGAATGTTTTAACGTTCTCTATCATGATAAAAATTTGTGTATAAATCGGTTTTATTTTTTAAATAAAACTGGTTTACCTATTTTCTTGCCCTAAGCGAGAGGAGGACTTAAATTAAGAAATCGGTTGTAAAGTTAAAGGGAAAAGAAATTTCATCCATAAACTGGTGGGAGTGAGTCTGGGTATACACCATAACTTTGGTATAACATAAGCTTAATATATTGTACAAAAAAGAAGTATCAAGTGAAAAATGTGGTCTCAAAAGCAAATATGAAGGCAATAGAATACTACTGAAGGAATGTGATGGTATACGAAAACTATTAGATCGAATAAGGCTACTCTAATTCACCTCATGAAAGATATTTTTAAGTCTATGGAAAGTTTTATACAATGACGGATGGCTGATGGGTTTCAGATTCCTCAAAACTACAGAAAATGTATAGGCTTAAGACTGATAGCATCTTCATTTCGAAATTAGTAGTTTTGCTAAATGAGAGCATTCCACACCGATCTCCAATGAAGAGTCGGATTCATGGGTAAAGTTACCTTATGCTACACTTCAGTAGTTTCGGTGTCTAGACATTTCCCCTCTATTTAAATGTTTAATCACAAGAAAAAGGAACATAAATCATAACGGAAGGAGACGAGTCCTCCTTAGTTCTGGTGAAATAAAATCCGACCCTTCTCTTTAATTTAAGACCAAAATGGATAGTGAAGTAGGAGTGGTGGTGTACGGTTGAAAGGAAAAACAGTCATTACTAGGGTCATATATTCAAGAAATCAGTGCTCGCGTCTAACTATATGCAAATCTTAACGTCCTTAGTTTTAAACAGATAAATATAACGGTCTCTTATGATTCCAGAACGCTTTAACGTTCTCTATCATGATAAGAATTTGTGTATAAACTTCACAAACCAAAGTTTTATTTCTTAAGCCACTTACTTGCCCTAAGTGGGAGGAGGACTTTAAATTAAGAAATCGATTGTGAATTTAGAAATAAAAGAAATTTTATCCATTTCCAATGGCTACATTCTCAATGTTACATCGATACCTGATTATAACCCTCTTCTCAGCCCCTCCCACAGGAAATTGGTGGGTGTGCGCCTTGTTTTACACCATAACTTTGGTTATGGTCTCTATTATTTCATTAAATCATGTGGTACAGAAATCGACATTTGTATAGTGACGAATGGCGACAAATGAATACAAACAATACAAAATGAATCGTTACGGGATTCATTTGCCAATTTTGTTGATTATATTAAATGTGTTTGATTTGAGCTATGGTAGGTAGGAAGGTAGCTGAATTTACGTCAACAACACAACGGAATGGGCTATTGACTGAGGTCCGGTATCAATCCCGAGGGTAAGATTTAAGCTATGAAGCTGAACAATATTGCTAAAAATATGTTGAAAATCTCGAAGTTCTAATGAAATTCTTGAGCAATCTGGCGACAGAAGGTAATGAGGTATATAGAAGATAAAATGAGAAAAGAAAATGTGAGCCAACGCGAAAATAGTCTTAAACTCCATAAATACCAAATAGTCTTTGAACAAGTTAATGTGACGCAATTTAAGTGAACATTCAGGAGAAAGTAGACTGATGTGTTTACTTTATGTTAAGCACCTTATTGCAAATAAGTACATCCACCGTTAAAAGTACACAACATTCAGTTAAACTTTTTGATCTATTCCATTTCATTTGGAGGAATCCATATCGATGTCTACATGCATTATTAATAAATTTAAATTTGATATGAAATTTGAGTACCGACGCTGCCATCATTAGACACAAACAACGAAAAACCTTGGAGTTCAGATGCTATGTTCGGGTCTGTTAAATTAATTTTATCTGTCAATAAAGGAAGAATGTGCTCAAAAGTAAACTTGTGCAATTAAACCTATTTCAACGAATATCATATTACACAAAATATACGAGGTTTAAAAATTATACGCCATTTAATTGATAGAAAAGGTAATTTGTTCTAAGAAAAAATTGTTTTCCATAGCACCCATGACTATTTTTGTTTTCATAGGTTTGAATTAATTTGCATTTCATTCATTGTATTTGTGTATCAACGTATTTCATTTTAAATTCAAACTTGTTCGGGAAGCAATATTATAACGATATCTAATGTGAATATAAAATATATCTCTACCACACAAATATTATAATGATACTAAAGAGATGAGGAGGATTTTTAATTACTTTAGTCTTCAGACCATTATCAATATAGCATCTGGTAGAGAGGCATTTAATTTCAATGTTCTGTCTAATTGGTTGCTCTTATATTTGCAGTTGAAAACAAGAACAAATGATTCTCAAATGCTCATCCCATTACTCGAATGATTCTTACAAATTATTCGGGTTTTTTATGGATTGAATGGGAAGGATATTAACGTTCTCTTTGAACGATGTTTAAAACCATTTTCGAAACCAATTAACTGTTTTTTATTTAATTACCTGTTTTTATTATTCAATCTCGGATTCATTAAGTGTGTGTGTGTGTGTGAATTGCATTCCTCTTTTTCGTTCACCTAAAGAACGAGTACTTTAAAATTATGCACGCTATAAGCATATAAAATAATTTGTCACAGATATTTTTATCGTTAAGAAATACTTTTAGTCATGCACTCTATTTACAAAAAGTTTCAACTGAAGAATATGCCAAACCTGGTTATTAAATACAGATTTTTTAATGATCTTCGAAGAGCTGCATTTTGCCAACATTCCCCCTATGTGAATACGGTTTAATTTTGTGTTCCATACCGCCCCAAAGGTTTTTTCTAATATCCGGACAATTTAAGTAAATCATCATGACACTACAAGGGTGGATTTGTGAACCACTTTGCATTACCTTTGGGCACCTCAAGGGGTAGGCTCAAGTTATACCTCACATGCATATCACACATTCTAGGCACAGCCCGTTTATAAAGAGTCCACAGATTTATTCAGATGGACAAACATCCATACATTACCCTGATTCAAACCAAAAGCCAACACCCTGACCACTAGCCCCCGATTGGTCAGCCCTCCCTTTAAAGTTTTCACAAGAAGTTTTGAGTAACCTCCTAGAGGAAAAATTGTGTAATAAATTCTATTCTCTAAACATACTAATTTGTGTTTAGTGTGAAAAATTTTCGTATTAGTCTCTTTATTAAATTATATCAGCTCACCACATTTTCTTTCAGCTCATCAAAAAGCCTCTTGAAGTCAAGTCAGTTATGAATCTAAGAAACTTTGACGTTTCAGAAACATTCATAATTCTGAGAAGCATGTGATTCGAAAGCAATTGTCCATCGAAGAAATATCAATGTTTCGGTTGGTTGCCGAATTCTGCATGCCTCCATCAAATTCTACCTTATACATTTTGCGGTTTACAATTCTTAGTCCTTTTAAATATGACTCGTGTAAATTACTCTGCTTTTCTTTCTTCTACGTCAGGGTAAAACATTACTTGATTGTATGTTAATTACTTGACGTTTTCTGTTTTCTGCTTAGCACAGCTTGGCAAGATATGGCTCTTGCGCCATAAAATCCCAGCCAATCAATGTTAATGTTATAAGTTATATATAAGGAGCTTATATTAATGTTAAGGAGCTTATAATAATGTTATAAGTTATATATAAGGAGTTAATATAAAGGAGCATGATTTCTCCAGACATGCTTAAGAATATCTTGTTATATAATATATTTACCAGTAAATATTACATTAAAACATTACGTGTCACTCTTCAACCACAGCAAATAGTGATCTCACAGCCCCGGAAATTTACTCCTAGCACAAATCGAAAAACCACAAAATATAGTCTGTTCCTTCCCCACATTCTTGGTATGCATCAAAATACTCGGGACTGTCGTTGCTTTTTAATCATCCAAATGATCGCGAGGAGATACGTCATCCATCGATCTGAACAGTTTTGCGAATGATGAGATACCTCGTCTAGACTACCCAACTACTCCAGAGAAATGAGAATCCAAGTAGGAAAAACAAATTGACCCTTTCCCATAACTGGTTACAGTTTGGAACAGGTTTTTGCACCAGAGGCTAGCCACTGCAGATCAGTTTTCAACTTGAAGATAAACCACAATGAGGGTTAAAGACTCAAAGCAGCACCAGGCTACTTTGGCAAGACCAAGAAACGGGCCTAAAGTATATATGACTTTTGTGAGAAGAATAAATAACTTTCCAAACTGTCCATGGCTCACAACCTCAACAATTC
The DNA here is from genome assembly GCA_933210815.1 of Meta bourneti. Taxonomy (NCBI): domain Eukaryota; kingdom Metazoa; phylum Arthropoda; class Arachnida; order Araneae; family Tetragnathidae; genus Meta; species Meta bourneti. Next base: position 68,482,474 of record OW119928.1, read on the forward strand.
CTTCCTATAATTTTGATTTTATAGGTGTGTCTGTGGGACAGCTCCTCGATGAACCCCCTCCCATGGTCGCTGTGCGACTTGAAAAACATGATATTTTGGACTTGTTCTAGATTTCACCTTTACCATGGGGTTTTCTAACAAATTAATCCTGTATTAATTGCATCAAGTACCTTATCTAAATATTTTTGTGTGCATCTGTGCCTCATTTATTAATGATTACTGTTTGAAGTATGTTATTTAAGAGAACAAGTGAGTGAGTATTTATAATATTTATTTAATGTTGAACTGTCGAGGTTATAAAAGAGGGGGAACTCTTTCATGTTGGAAGGTCACATTAATTTAGTCAAATAAGGTTTCATTCAAGAAACTTCAATTAGATAGACTTAAAAATGTACATTACTTTGTAAAACTATAACTACATATACCTAATAATTTCAAAAAAATGAAAACTACTTGTCAATTTTAAAGTTAACTAATCTTTTATTGACTTCGTTGTGTCTTATTTTTTTGGAAAGTATTTGAATATTTGGTTGCGTGGAGGTCCTCAGTTCCAATTGATTCCCTAGGAGGGTATCCATTATTCGTAACCTTAAGAGCTCCTTGGTTTGGGTTAGATAGAAGAATGTAGATTTGCAGCATTAAGTGGTTGAAAAGCAAGAAAACATTTTTCAGGAATGTTGCCGAAGGCGTGGATATTCTGTATTTTTCCATATTTCAATTGGATCTTTCTTAGCGTCAAACAACGAGTTTAAAATGCAATATACTAAGAGATCAATCAATTCCATTTGTAGTTCTTTAGGTGCCTTAGCCTTTAACACGATGAGCCAGACAGATTTAAAAAGTGATGTCGAGCTTGCAACTATTCACAAATTATACTTCGAACAGAAACACAGTGTACCGTTGTCAAAAGACCGGCGTACTCAACCCCCATGAACTCTCGTCATCTAGCCTCGTGAGATGGTAGCGCCAGTCAGGCGGGAGAAGTTATCAGACATTATAGAGTCGTATTAGAACTAAATCATGAGTGTAGCAGCTATCAATTAAGCCTATCGTAGTATTGTTTACAATACTACGATAGGCTTAATTGATAGCTGCTACAGTAATGTTTACTATTTTATATAACGTTAATTATTATTTATTTACCATTCTTTTCTATTTATTGTGTTAGACTATGCTCTGTGTTTATCTTTTCTCTAAATAATCCTTTAAAATTTCTTCTTCCGAAATTTTAATTATTTATACATTACACGACAATCCATATTACTTAACTAAATTCTAGCAATAAGTACGTTTCAAAGAGAGATGAACAGAAGAAAAAAGAAACGAAATCTATATATATTGAAGCTAGGCCGTTACATTTAAACTTATAACTATGCATTTGCTCCACAACTCATATAGGTGCACGTTAACAAGAAAGAAACATTAAGAAAAGTGCTCACGAAAGTGTCAGCTTTTTCACGCTCAAACAATTATTTTTGCAATCGAATACTTTTTTCTCCTACCAATTACCTTTCTTGAAATTTTTATACCTTCTCGCATGTGTTCAGTTGCCTATAAATTTCTAAAGATTGTCGATAGGTTGAGGGAGAGGGAGACACAAAATAGCCGAATGCCCATTGAGCAATTTTTCTTTTCCGTTTTTCACTTTTCCATTCCACTTGTTCACTCTTTCTTTGCTAATCAAATCTTTGGTTTACTTCGCGCAAACAGGGCAATGAGATTAAAAAGAATTTATTGAAGAACTGGAAAGAACAGAAACAAGATGAGACTCGTGAAGTGTTCTTATAAAAATGAGAGTTAGAGACAATAAAATTGAGGTAAAAACTCAGTAGTTAGTACTCGAAAAAAGTCCCGGACATTCAAGTACATAATGCTATTTTGTTTCACTAGCATTTATCTTTATGTCAAGTGTCCAATAACTCCACTTAAGTGGATTATTACATACCACTCGAAAAGAAAATCTAAATTTAGTTTTACAGTTTTTACACGTTGTTAGTATATTCGTTGCCAAAGAAGGAGATGAATTTAAAGTCCAGTGGTACTTAGAATAAAATAAAACCAGTTTATGCAACAGTATAAAGATCGAAATTGAATCACAAATTTTACTATTTTATCTTATTGGGAAAAATACAATTTTTATTAACTGTAAGTGTTGTTAACCTTCCTGGTGGTTGTCTTGTCAAGGTATATCGGCATTACGAAAATGACCAGATATTGATAGACGAGAAATCTCGTCATCAGAAATAAAAAATGACCAAATCTTGATCTCGTTATCATAATAAAATCTGCAATATCTTTATGACGAGATATCTCGTCGAAACCACTTGGAGGGTTAGAAAAGGAAATACAAAAATCTATCAGAGAAAATTAATTTATTACTAATATTTCTCTTTAAAACAAATTTAATACTCATTATTTTTCCAGTTCAATTGAGAGTTATTTCTAACATACCCTAGAGAATTAAAAAAATTTTCTTTTCACCCCACCTTTTATTTTTAATTCATATTTAGTTAATTTTCATCTGAATGAACTTTAAAATCCTCATTAACATAACACACAAAAAAGCAGTCTTAATCTAACAGTTTTGGGAAATTATATAAAGGATGTTTTGAACACTACACTTTAAAGCAGTACTTCTAAACTTTATTTCTCCCTTGAACCTAGATATAAGTTTAGGGCTTACTATGGAATGTATTTATTTACGAAGAAACAAGTTTGGGAAATCTAAATCAAATTATTTTTATGTTTAATGGCAATTCATATGCTGTGGCTGTTCCGACATACTTTGATAGTATTCAAATGCATTTCCCAATCATGAACTTTTCTCTGTACAGACTTCTAATATTTCTATCACAATATTCTTTGAAAATGGGATTCATCTATCCTTTTTCAGGCTATAAAAATTAAACAGGACCTAGCATGTAGACCACAATATTCAACGTATCTCTACAATAGCCTCTTTCATTGAGATCTATATATCCACCCTTATTTTTCAAGCATAATTTCTATCACAATAGTCTCTTTTACTGAACCCGAGATCCAATTATCCTCTTACACATATTTCCAGGTCTGAAAATTAATCAGTTTCCATACATCAGAAAAGCAATATTCGAAAAGTATTTCTGCTGCAATATAACGCACAAAACCAGAAACAGTCATGTTTTTAAACTTGGATAAATGTTGTTGCTGTCCTCTCCTAAAAAAAATTACGTATTGGAAATAAAAATAAAATGTAATTTCATTTATATTTAAATAATAGGGATAAAATATGCTAATTAGAACCACATTAATTTTGTTCATAAATTATTGTCACCAATGTTAATTTTAGGCTATAATTCATTATTGAGTGCACTGAAAAAGCAAAAAGAGGACTAGCAAGACCGCATTATCTAGAGCCATTAACAAAGCTTTGTTAATGGCTCTAGATAATGTGTTTCCGGAAGTTGGGAGGGGTGACCGAGGCCCAATGTTTTTTCCAAGGGCGCAGGTTAGGTTTCTGTCAGGTTTCATTCCTTTCTAGTGTGTATTTTACTCTTCTGTTTTAGTAAAGCTTTCCTTTGTGTGCGCATGTCCATTTGATATTGTTTGGCTCAGCTTGGCCAAATATGGCCCTTAAACCTAACCAATCAAACCGGTATTGAAGTCAGAAGATCTTCCCCAACGCGTCTTGTTTTGAGCTTCCCGTATGTCTGTAGGGGCCGTCGTGGCTCAGTGGGTATGCCCACTGCGCTAGCAATCTTAGAGTTGTAGGCGGCGCAGGTTCGATTCCTGTCAGGTGCATTCCTCCCTGAGTGTATTTCTCTTCTGTGTCAGTAAAACTTTCAATGTGTGTGTGTCTATTACTTGATATTGAATGTCGTGTCTGGCCAAATATGGTTCTTAAAATAAAACCCCAAAGCCAACAACCAACCCTTATGTCTGTAGTAGAGTTTTATTGTTTAGATTTTCTCTTTTCTGAATAGTAATACAATAGCTACATAAAACAAAAAAATTGACTTTTAAGTGTTTTATTCCAAAGATGGAGCACATGAAAGCATCCTTTCACACACACAACTCTGAAAAATACTTCTGTAACAACGAGAAAATTCTGCTTAAAATTATAAAACATTTTTAAAAAAATATTTTTTATCAAGAAAAAGCTCAGATATTGACCTTCTCATCTGACCGTGATTCAAAATTGCGAGATATTGTCCTCGAACTTCGAGGTGTAGTCTTTTCCCTTTGGGATTGATCCCTGCTTTCCCAAATAGCACGTTGTGTTGATCCAGCGAACGCAAATTCAACTACCAACTATCTACCCAATAAAATACATTTTTATTAATATTTTGGAATGATGTCCTCTTTTACACTTGCATTAGGGGCAACTAACCTTGTCGCCCTCTACAGATACGCCGCTGCTCAAAGATTAAGTACTTTCTTATTACGAGATAGCGATTTGTAGCAATCTGCTATTATGAAAAATAAATAGCTCGTAACAATAAGCCCTAGGCTCTAACAAATGTTCACGAAGAAAGGAATTACTTTCACACAGATATCAGCAAATCCATGCTAGAAAAAACTAATGTGCTAATCTCAAGAATGGCAATAAAAGCATCGAATCCTTAAAGGTTTTTATCAGAGGCTGAAAGATATTTCTATAAGAGCTCCCATTACGTTCTCTTAGATTGGATGTAAAAATCTTGAAAGTAAGCTGTTTTGAGGATTGCTGACTTGGCTGAATTTAAAGTGCAATCGTTTCTTGATCATGAGTCTGATATAATTTCGCTGAAGGTACCAGCGCAGGAAGTCTTTCAGTTCATCAATAAAGAGTGAAGGGAAAGTTGATAAAATATTTAACACACTATCATCTTGAAAATCGCTCAAATGCACTTCTAAGCTCCTTAGCAAAAAGTCAGGAAGAAATAAGGCTCTAACAGAAATGTTCCTCCTAGAAAAATTTATTCATTTCTTTTTTCAAAAAATTACTCAAAATAACAAATTGTTTTATTTATTTTAGTAAGAAAACTACAGAGCGGAGAGTTGAAATCTTGCGCAGTCATAAAAAGTCCTTCCGGATCGATTTCCATCAAAATATATGAAGGTCGTTATTCATAATTTTTTCGAAAATTAATTTCATAATTAATATGTCATACCAAAATTAACTTAGAAAAACATCACATGGATTTTGTTTGTGTTTTTCAATAGAAGCATGATCAAACTGTTCATTGTGATAAAAAAATCCTTTTGGAAGATATGATTAAAAATGGTCAGGAAAACTAATTTAATATAAGGCGCCTCGAACTCTCCATACTTATAATCCAGAAACAACTATACCAAATGACATAAAATTTAGTATTTGAAGTTACAATTTGATGTAAATTGGAAATTTGGTGTCAGATTTCGGTGTTGTCATGCATTGAAATATATGTGTGAAACTAGGCCATAACTTAATATGAAGCCTACCCCATAAGCAAATGCTCTGCATACGAATTTTTAGATGTTATCTCCATGGAATGCCATGACCATTCCTGAGAAATTATCCGCCCACAGGCAAACCTCAATAAGCTACCCCCCATTTTTTCACAAAACCGCTCAATTTCTCCACAAATATATAGTGGTCTTGACCGTTTCACCGACGGATATCCCGAACATAGACATTTTAATTCGTGAACCAACTACTCATAAGTGCCAACCAGTCTCTCTTTAAGCGTTAAAAGAAATTTAAACATTTAGATTAAATGGAGCAAAAGTGAGGTGAAAGCTGTTTCTGCCAAGGAAGAGCTGTAAGCAGTAGTTATCGGCTAAATTAAAAATTAATCTTAAAAACGATTTTTGAAGGGGGGTAAGGAAATCGTGTTTGATAACATTTTTGGAAAGCAAACGCCTCTGAAAACTATCAATAAACAAGGAACTTTGCAAACTGTTTTTCTCATTGATTAAGTAACAGGCCCTAAAGGGCACAACTCCTTAAAGTGTCTACGGGAATAACAGACCCGAAGGACTCTAATGATTTTTTCTTTACGCATGATGTTTACTGTCTTTAGTAAACACGGGGATCACGCCACGGGGATACCCAAGCAATATATTTCTGCTTTCAGCCCACTACTCTGTTCCCTAATTCTCTTTTTTCCCTTTTCACAACATTTTTTACTTGACTCTGCCTTGTGTTTGGCACAGCTTGGCCAGATATGACTCTCGAGCCATAAAACCTCGAAACAACCAATCAACCCACCCTTAACCCTCCAAGTGGTTTCGACGACATATCTCGTCCCTCAAGATCTAACCAATTTTGTTGACTAGATATCTCGCCCATCAAGATCTAACCAATTTTGTTGATGGCTAGATACCTCGTCCATCAAGATTTAACCAATTTTGTTAATGACGTGGAATCTTGTCATCAAGTTATTGCCGAATGCTTGATGATGACAAGATCAAGTTATGGTCTTAGATATATCTCGGGGGGGGGGTCAATTTAGATCTGGTGAGTTTTCTTCTAATTACGACCACCACTAGGCCGTGGTTCTGGTCGAGGAAACCACTAGGGGTTTAAAGGGTATTTTCAATTCTAAATTTTAACATGCCTTTCAGAACCTATTGGCTCAGAACCATTTTCAAGGCCTGACTAATATTCCCCACTCGGCTGGAGCGAGCGGACACTGCCCATCATTAATTCAAGCGCTCGGAAACGGTCAACTGGCGATTAAGTACACTTCGGCATTTGGGACTTCGGATGAGCAATCGTGGGGCAGCTGGAGCGTCGGTAATCTCTCCATGCGATGGTTGTACTAGGAGGTCTGTCTTTGTTGAACTAGCCATCGAAGACAGCACACCGAGACTCGGAATTGGGTGCTGGGGATACAAATTGTCAGAATGCAATGGCGATCGCATTACCTAGTCATGACTCTCTGCTGAAGCTGGCTTAAATAGTTTTAATCCGTATCAGATTTGGACAGTGGAATCATCCATCCTTAATGCGTTTAGTTGGCTGGATGTAATCACGTCGCCTTAAGGGCAAGATGTCAATAAAACCGATGCATTACATTTTAAGTGGATGTCTTTTGTCAATAGGGGAAGAAAGTAGTGCGTACAGCGAAAAGTTAGTGTTCTAAGCTACTTACGTGATCGTACAACGATGCCAATTGTATTCCCTTGAGTAGTTCTGTATGATTTCTATGTGATTAAATATATGAATAAACAGATGCTTACGTTTTAAGTGTCAGAATTCAATGCATGTAATGTCTTATCTATTGGAAAAACGTAGTGTTAACAGCGAAAAAAAGGTTTGTGTTCTAAGTCGTTTTTCTCATCAAGCAACAATATAAATTGTATCTCCTTAAGTTGCTTTATTCTCTGATTTCTTTATGATCAAGCATCTAATTGAACAGATGATTACTTTTTAATTGGATGTCTTTCATTAATGGGATGAATGTAGTGCAAACAGAAAACCATAGAGGTTTGTGGCTGAAACCACTTAACTCATGGTAAAACTCATGGTACAACAATGTCAATGGTATCTTCGTAAGTAGTTTTATTCACTGTTTCTTTTGATTAAGCATTAACAGTTGCCATTATATATTTTTGAAGTTCAAGAGTTGTTTTTGTAAAAAAATAATAAATTGTGTGTGATGTTGATTTTTCTAATCATCACTTCAGAACGTAGAGGTGAAAGAAAAATCAGTCCTGTAAAAATGATAAGATCTATTGGGTCATCCCATAAGTAATGCGCTCTTTTATTATTACTCAAAATGAATGATGCAATGCGTTACAGTTATTTTATTATAATCTGACAATGTGTATATTTCTATTAAAATTTGCAAAATTTTAAACTACTGTGTCCGTTAATTTATCAAACGTGATTGAAAGAGTGAAAAAAATAAATTATATCATGATTGTCAGACGTTATCAACATCTATTAATGAATACTATTGATGAAAAAAGATCTATATTAACTAACAGAAAGACAGCACATCACACGAAATGAGAAAATCTGGTAAATATAAGTCAACTAGCAGAATTACCCGGCGATGCTCGGGTTGACTTGGTTAAATATTGATTCCATTTCATAGAAAAATGCAAGCATCATTTATGTGTACAGAAAATATTTTTTTAACATCGTTTTAACTTTTTCATAGCTTCTACAATTTAGTACTTCGAACACAAATATGTATGCATAATATATCCATCCATATAATCCATTTCATATTCATCACACTCTTGCGGTAAGACAAACTACAAAAGCTTTTTCTGAGATGCCTTCTTCATAAGTCGATTTATAGTTTTGGAGTGATTACGAATGCCAATCAAGTTCTTTTTCAGTAAAAATGAGAAACTTTCAGCGTATAATCTTGCTTTCAGTTTTTCAATCTATATTTATTATTTCTGGTAACCTTGCACCATGGATTCGAGGTTTTCGAATTACATTATTATTGTGAGAGGATGGCAAATTAAACTGTTACGGCATTCGTGGTTAATTTATTTTGAAGAACGCATTTTTTTCTTGAAAATTCTATTCAGCTGCACGTGGAATAATGGAGCTTGTTTTTAAAACAAATGTCATCAGTGTAGACAAAGCAAATTCAATCGATTACACTCTTTACAAAATCACTGCTTTAAATGAATGTTTCACATGTACCTAAGTTGTATGCTAACAGTTTCAACTTCAAGTAAGCAACCTCGATCTTCTGCAACTTAAGACAAAAAATTTCAATTTTTCAACAGTCCTAGTTTACATACTTCCTTACTACGATATTATTCCAAGATCAGCAGTCTTATTTAAAATTTAATTTGCTTTCCTCCAACAGAAAAATTTAGTTTGAATCGAATCCTTAAGGTACTTTTTTCAATTGAGATATGTTTTCTATATGCAAACCACGTACCTATTTAGAATGACAGATGTAGTTACTTGACTATGGAGTACAGCTTTCAATAATACCCATGAAACATGAAAAACAAATGTAAATTAAATTGATTTCAATCGTGTTGTAATGCAAAGATGTCAAAATTTAGAAATATCTGAACTACAACGTATGGTTACCAGTTTTGATTTAACGTAACATATCTTATTTTAGAATAACTTTAACTTTACCAGTCATTTTAAAATAAGAAATTATACACCTTACTTAAAAAGGCTTCAATTTATTTTTATGAAACCGAATTCTACAAGCTATAAAGTATTTAAATAAAGACTTAAGGAAAGTTCATCAAATTATACATGTACCAACAAGAAATTACCCATGTCTAATGGTATTTGGCAGAAAATAAAAATAATTCATTACAATTTAACTCCTAAATAATATATCTGTAATATGGAAAGTAATGGAACACATAAATACAAAAAGAAACGAAATTGTGGTCATTGAAAAATGTAGAATTCTGAAAAACGAAAGATCTGAGCTAGCGTTGAATTTTGAAGTTATGAGAATATTCTGAAATAGAGAAATTTGAAAAATATTGATAGACAATAAGGAATTTACAAAAGAACACAAATTTACAGAACTTAGAAATGCTCAAATATGACCGCAACATTTTTATCTTAACTCAAATACACAAACAAGGAATTCTAAATCTAATTTATAAAATAAAACATTAATTCTGGCGTTGCCAGATACCGAATTGCAAAATTACGTTTTTATGATCAATGAGCTTTTTGTTTTGACTTTTCGTGTTCCATTACAAAATGCAAGTTGTGTAATATTAAGTATTTTAAATATCCATTTTCATCATTCAGATATTCCTAAATTATTTATATTGTGGAATGAAATAAAAAATCAGTTCAAATATAATTAGAATTTGAAATTGTTTAAATATAACGTTTTGGAAAAAATTGTTTTTCGAGAAATACTGGTAAAACAATTTTATTAGAAAATTTGATTTTCGACCAATACTGGTAAAACAAACTGAGTTGCGTACCGCAATCGTTTTATGCTCAATGTTTTTGATATGGAAATTTCGAATTGATTTTGCCCCCTCTGCACACCTAGGGTAAATAGAACGGGTAAATTAATATGTAGCTTACGTTACTCGCAGGACTCCAAAGTATAAGTTTACCAAACTTGGTGTGGATTGGCTAAACGGTGTAGATTTGTATAGAGAACATACAGACAGACAGTCGCCAACTCTGCTTTATATGTATAGATTTGAATGGGAAATTATGACATGCACCATATTGGTCTGATCCGGCATAGTCAGATTTTCATCTTTTTCGAAATCCTCAAAACCACCTTAATTGAAATTGTATAAATTTGGAACATGGTGTCAGAAAAGCGAGGGCTCGATTTATCCTTTGGGTTAAAACAAAAGAGCTATCATCGGGATATTGAAAATTTAAAATAAATATGAGCTCTCGCAGGCCACTTCGTGAATTAACTTTTACTATGTACGTGAAACTGCTACTCGCGCACTTGCAAAGGTTATTGTGTCTTGATATTATATTTGTCCTCACGTTGGCGTGGTGGGGAAGTTTGGAGAGTGGGGTACCAGCTCTAATTTTGTTCTCGTCATATTACAGTGATTCAAAATTACGAGGTGCTGTCCTTGGATATTCTCCTTATTCCGCATCGTCGCCAATAGCCGTGTTGCTCCAGTGCGACGTTAATTACCTACCTACCTTGTTCTTATATTTATTAAACACGCGTAAACTATAATATTAGCGAATGTATTTTTAATTTATTTTACAATGCAAAACTGTAACCATGATATAGAATGTGATGAAAAATTAATTTGGAATTTGGAAGAATTGGAAAAATTGTAAGAGTCTGTAGTTTTGTATCATCCTTAGTTTATTGATAAATGTCTCACTTAACAAATTTTCTTCATGTGCGCGACCTAAAAACTACAATTATTTAATTCAATCTTACTGATACTCGGATCAACCGAAAAGGGCAAGTTTTCATCTACACGTGAATCTGAAACCGACTCGGACCACCACGCTATCTCCAGGCAGATGAATGCGAGAAAATTGTAAACAATAGTGAACAAATTTCAGATTGAAGTTGAATGCTGGTTTTTTCTTTAGTTTAAAACTTATTCTAGAAGTCGCATGTGTGTGTGTGTGGTGGATGACACAATACTATTACAATACCAGATTACAGCTGACAGTTTTGGAAACACAGAAAACAGTATATTTCTAAAACGTCAACTGAAATGAGACTTCAATTTATCAAAATGTCTCGTTAGAAAAATAAAATTTTAACTGTACAAAATATCTTGGGGGAAACAGTTAAAACATTTTCTAGCGATCCGAATAATAATCTTCAGTATTTCAAAGTATCTCGCATGCTTTTATAAGAGCGATTTGTGAAATAGCTGTTCTATCGGGTATGAGGTTTAACCAGTTTGTATTCGACAAAAACCATACGCGAAAATAAATCGGTTGTAGCGAATACACTGATTTCAGACCCAGAGACCAGATACGCCCTCTAAATATTTTTATTAGATCTCAGTCCAGATACGGCCTCCCAAATATTTTTACCAGACCCTCAGTCCAGATACGGCCCTCCAAGTATTTTTATTAGGAACCAGTTCTGATACGGCTCTCCAGAATAGGTCACAGCCCGCAGACCAGATACGGCACTTCGAACACACTTACCCGGCCCGGAATGTTCGGAGATGTGTCGCTCCGAACAAGTTTACCCGACCTGCAGTTTAGATACGGCGCTCCGGATAGGTTTATCCGACATTAAGACCAGATAAAGTCCTAGAAATTTTATTATCAGACCCTCGGATTACCTGTAAATTCTAAAGCCCAAATTTCGGGATACAGAGCTCCGAAAATATTTTCCGGGCCCGCCGGCTAGATATGGCCCTCCGAATAGGTTTAGCCCACCTGCATACCAGATATTGCCATAGGATACTCATTCATAGAAATAAATGTTTTAAAAAGAAGCAAATCGCTCCCAGCGTTATTTCGCAATAGCTACGATGAAATTTGATTAAGCTGATTTACATATTTATTCAATTCCACATTCACTGTCATTTTATAATGACCTCACGCAGCAGACACAGAAGTCGCCTCGCTTCCTTTGTAAATGTTTTAAAAGCAATAACTGAAAACCTTAATTAAACGCAAACCTTCTTTTAACTCAAAACTGGAACTTTAGAATTTACAAATAATTAATCTCGGAATTCGAAGAATCTGAAACGAGACGGAAAAAAAACCTGTATCTTCCGCAAACGGAAACTGTTTTGTAATTTAGTTTGTTAGGAATATGCGATCTTTTATTAACGTTAAAGTATTAATTAAGTAGTCCAGACTCTCAAAGAAAAATTTCTGCTTTTCTACGAGAGTAGAATGTTTATTGTCGTCTTTCACAGTACATTATAAATGGAGAGAATAATGAGTTCCTTTTCATTTCACTCAAACAAGTTAATTCAATTCCACAGCAAATTGAATTTCATAGCAAATTTTTTGCTCCTCTTTTAATTCCTTTCCATTCCAGCTACAATACAAAAATTGCTTTGCGCAAAAGCGTTTGTTCTTAAAATCTATGTAATCTGTATATAATATGTGATCTGTGTATAATATGTAATCTGTATATAATATGTAATCTGTGCAAGTTTTGAAACTCAATGGGTTAACTGTCTTCTGCACTATGCAATCTACGTATATCTACTAATATGGCCATAAATAGCTGAGAGAAACACCCAAATGAATTTCACTAGTATGACTAACATTTAGTGCTGAAGTTGGACATGGTGAACTTTGAATTTGCTTCTAGTTCTGTCTATCACGAGATACAAAGTCTGGCCCTGTCTGTTGCCATAGAAACGAGACGTAGCCCATTTTCTATGGGTGTATCTCAAAGCATTGGAGTTTGTTGCACTTAATAAGAATTGGTCTCCCGGCTTCAGATTAGGATTGGTCAAGATTCCAAGAAAGCGCATCCTAACATGCCCGTTTCTTTAGTAGAGGAACGTCTGTTAATGAGTCTTCGAAACTAATGTTAAAAAGCTACCCTCCCATGTTTTGTTTTCCACTCTCCTGTATTTTCTGAGATAAAAGAACACACGATTGCAAGGGGCTGCATACTGGCTTTTTAACCCTCCTGGTGGTTTATCTCTGTGTTATAAACTTCCCTGCATTGGCTAACTACTGGCACAAAAACCTGTTCCTAACTGTCATCATTTCTGGGCAAGGGAAATCTGTTTTCCTTCTTGGATCTTCATTCTCCTGGGAATGAATGGGCAGTTTTGCTTCGACAAGGTACCTAGTCATTTCCAAAACTGACCAGATTTAGACGAACAAGATATATCGTACTTAGCAAAACTGGCCAGATCTTGGACGCGATATCGAGTCGAAACACATCCACCGTCCCGTCGCCAAAACACCCACTGCCGAATTCGCCCAAAATCTCATCTGATTCATCCCCACTCACAATGTGCCCAGTTTATACTATAATGACCTCTAATACCTAGACCTGGTGTCTGGTTTAATTCTCGTGCTAGACACATAATACACTTGTAAAAACTCGTTGATACTGGTGAAAATCGGCTTCTGCCAAGGATCTTTGTTCCCTCAAACCTAGTTGTTCACTCCCTTTCTGCCTTCCCATGTCCACTCGATACATAGTGAGGAATGAGCCTGTCGTTACACTATTAAGGAGGTTCTAGAAGGTGATTGATGGTTTCTTTTGCTCAGTACCATCTCCATCTCATCACCATCGGGTAGTTGAATGTCTTTTTCGAAGAACGTTATCACCACAAGTGTAGATCGCTGATCAAGCAATATTGGTTTATCCCTCATTTCTTAACTTTGTGGATGCTTATAGGTAGTACGTGTAAGCGTGGCAGTAGGTCCAAAGATTATACTTGTTTATTACAGCTGTATATGAGGCAGCTTTTGTGAATGTAAGTATATAAACCAGAAAATATTCGAAAATGATGAGTATCTTCCATAACTGAAAACTACACACATAAGCAAATTAATTATACTATTATGGGATAATGCAAAAGAAAATAATAATTGTGAAATAAAAATTTGGAATTTCAAAAAAAAATGTAAGAAATCAGTGCATTAGCAAAATATTTGCACATGTCGTAATATGTAAAGAGCAAAAGGGTCATATTAACAGCTGTTTGAAGCTGTTCTATTCCACTATAACATTCATAGGTACAATTTGTAATTATAAAGCTGTTGCCACTGTTATGATAACTTGAAGTTATTCTCCAGTGCTTTGCACGTAAAGTGAATAATATACGATGAACATTTTTTGCAGAATCTCATTATCATTAGCCTATGTGATATACTGCCAAATCTTTTGAGAAAGCATTTTTTTTAAATTTCGTTTTCTTATTTACATGTGTATAATTAAGTACCCATAAAAACACTAACTCAAACGCGTATTAAAAGTATTATTATCCAATAAAAATAACAACTGTTTAATTTTGATAGTTTTTTAAAAAGGTGCATTATGTGGCAAAAAGATCACTTAAAAATTCAGCGATAAGAGGGCATTTAAATGATGATTTTACGTTGTTAAAATAAATTTTTAAATACCTTCTTAACAGCTACAAATAAAAGAAATACATAAATTTTAATCTTGAAATCTCGACAATTTGAAACAATAACCTTAAAATTGAATTTATGATGATTTTATTATCCTGTTTGTCTTAATCAGCCCTGAAAGAGGTTCACACGTACGCATTTGTTTTGCAATCTGCAGTTTCCCTTGCATAACTTTTAAACAGTTTTGATAGGTATGGTTATTTATCAGAATGTGTGTTGTGCGGAAAAAGCAATCAACTCTACTCGGTATTCTTGTGATGCTCAGAGAGTCATGAAAAGAAATACACTCCACCAGAGGTTGTAGGAGTCAGATATCCAAACTGCTGCAATTCCTAACAGCTCTCTATGAATAACTGGAAACAGTATTTTAGATCTTAACAACTGAAGATCCTTGAACCTTTTACCTTCATGAACTTTTAAATTATCTTTCTGGTTATTTCCTATTAAATTCAGGGCCACTGTAACCCAGTTGGAAGAGTAACGGATTAGCAACCGGAAGGATGTGATTTCAAAACTCGGTTAAATGAAAGATCGTCGTGTAAACGAGGGCTGGTGCACGTTAAATCTATCGTGGCCTCAAGCGTCCTCAGTCGAGGTGTGGAAGTTCGAATAGTGAGGTGCCAGATCACAGGTGTTGACCTCGTCAGCTGACCGTGGTTCAAAATTACGATTTGTTTTCCTCGGATCTTTCACAGCGTCGCCAATAGCTCGATATATTGTTCCAGTGTGACGGTAATTAACTACCTACCTGACTTTTAAATTTCTCTTCCCAGTCCATTAAACTAGAATCCTCTGTAGAGGACAGATAGAGGGACTTTCTTGGTGGACCGTGCACTTAGCTTACCCATTTCAAGAATAGCGAGCGAAAGACATCCTACCTTCCTGAAATTGTTGTACGAGGTCCACTAAAACTTTAGAGCGTAAAAACTAGAGTCGAATTACTACTTATTATTGAAGTTCCATTCTCGTTATTTAAATAGGAAATAGGAGCTAGGAAAACTGCACCTGAACATGAAAGAAAAATCGTAAGGAACTCTTCGTAAAATTGAGTGATTTTCAAAGGGAGAGAAGTTTTTAGCTATAATGAACGAGAAGCTCGTGTATTCTCCAGTTCTAGACACCTAACAAGGAAAGGCGAACCTGTGCAGTACGACCGTTAACAGCCTCGTAATATTACAGAAGAACGAATAATTTTCTTGATTGCTATGTTCTGTTTTCCTATAATTTCTTAGTTTGACGTGATTATGCTAGGAGTTTGCGATTGAAATCGGATGTAATTTAACACTCTCTTTTCTCCGGGCCTTTTAGACTATAGAACAATAAATTCGTGCTTTTGTCCTAAATATAGTACCGCTGATGAATATGGAAAGCTATTTGAATAATGTAATAATTTTAACTTATTTTTAAACCCAAAAAGTTTGGAACCTAATGAATTTTCATTACCTATTTTGCTAACTTGCAATCAAAATGTTTTAAGCTATACTAGGGTATTCGGAATTCCCTGGAAAGCTTTAAAGAGCATTCTAGAAGAGCATTTTAAAGCATTCTAGAATAAACTAATGTTTTAGAATAATTTCTTAAACTTTGGAACTTAAAATGCGACTATTGGTATGAAATTATACGTTAGACTGTAATTCTGATGAGTCAACATAAAATTGTTCAAAAGTTTGCAGAAAAAGTTAAACGCAAAATATTCCTATTTTTTCGAAAGAAATAAAATTAAATGAATAACTTAACACAAAGGTTTCAGTATTAGGTGAACAATAGCCATATTTTTTAAGTAAATATAGCGCAATAATATAATTTTCTACGATTTCAATTTCATGGATAAGATTTTTATGAAAAGGGAATAAGATTTTGAGTCATTCGAAAGTTGATCTAACCAAAGAGTTAAATAAAATTACAATTTTCAAAGAAATAACAGCCCCGGTGCTTAAAGTTTAGATAGCCGCCTAGACGTCACAACTGTCACTGATAAAAATGATACAAAAATATCCAATTTGACACAGGCCCGTCTACAGTTTTTCGTCCGTTTATTATATAAAACAACTAAAACATTTAAAAACATCCCTCTGTGAGAAGTGAAACAACAACAGTATCCTTTTAAGCATCAAAAATAAATTGATTTTATTTTTTAGCAGGAAGGCTGGAAATGATATTAGTGACGTCACACCTGGAAACACAACTGAATGGTTGAACGTCGGAGAAAATGGCGCAAGCCGTTTAGATAAATTTAATTAATTTTCCTACATTTCCACGGTAATCAGCCCGTTTTCGGCGCTTGACGTAAGCCAGGCAACTCCCCACAACCAATTAGCGTCATAATAGAGCGCCGTTACTGGCAGTTTTTTGCTTCGGGAAACGTTGGTTTTTCGGAACGCAACTAACAGATGCGAATTTCAGTTCTTCTCATTTTAAATCAAGTGGAATTATTTTTGTTACGATAGATGGGTAGGTAAATGAGTAATTAACGCCGCACTGGAGCAACACAACGGGCTATTAGCGAAGGTCCGGGATCAATCCCCAAGGAAAAGATACGAGAACAACACCAAGTAATTTTGAACCACGGTCAGATGACGATGTAAAACCTGAGCTGGCACCCCTCTCTCCAAATTTTCGCACCACGCCAGCGTGAGGACATTTGAGGCCATTACAGATTTAACATGCACCAGCCCCGTGTACGTGACGGTCTTTGACTAGACCGAGTCTTGAACTCGCAACCCTCCGGTTGCTAATCCGTTGCTCTTCCAACTGGGCTATCTCGACCCCACGATAGATGGGAGAAACAACGAAACGGATTATTTTGTCATGTCTAGTGGTTGCTAACTTATGATTATTTGAGTAGTATTCACATTTTTATGATGCAGAGAAGTAATTATTCTCTGATTATATTTCCAACTTACAAGGTCTAATAAAAAAATTGACTTTATTTCCTGCTGCTTTAATCAGTTACAATCCAGCATTTTAAGCAGCATTTAAAATGCCAGACATTAACGGATTAAAAGAAACACATAATTATTTTTTGACGTGGTAACGTCTTTTAAATCGGAACAGTACTGGCGGGCATATATGGAAATTCAAGCGTTCGTTAGAAAAAAACCTTAACACTGTTTAGTCTTATGATCTCAGAAGAAACGTCCAGAAGATAAATATAGCGTCAGGTACGCAAAGGAAGTCCATAACTGACATGACCTTCGAACTGAGTGCGCCATTGTACTGAGTACGGAGAAGGGATTCACAATATATCAAAATTCTACGGTGATGAGCGAGCTTTGGGCCGGTGTAACTTTCGATTCAGTGGAATGAAGACTGTGTAATGATGTCACTCCAAACTACCGAACTACGCAACAACATAGACTGATCAATAAAATTATCCTTCAATATTTAAATTAAACTGCTCTTCAATCGTTCAAACTATTAATTAATTGTTGAATGTTCGCACAATAAACAATCGTTCAAATTTCCTATGTCTGCTTCATTTATTCCACAATCCAACATCAAGCCCGAGTATTCACATCAAAACTATGGTTTATGTCATCCGACACGAGCTACCAATTTTTTCAGTGCCAGTTTTTGGATCTTTGGATCGTATCATCCTTTCAGCATTTACTGGCGAGAATATGGCAGTCTTTGAGTAACCCCGGGTCACCAAGAGGGTGCTATCATATCTCCCCCACCATGAACTGGGTGTGTTAAGCCTTCCTAGAGGACTTTGGTAGCTGGCCTACGTTTTCGTGCCGTCTTGAAGAAACCAGTGAACTTCAAGCAGTCAACCAAACTTTAACTATTTTGTTTTCAGTACGTTTGTTTTAAGTACACTAATTGTTGAATGATGGCATTTAAAAAATTACCCGTCTAACAGCACACATTTTGTAAACAGTGTTTTATTTTCTCAGCATTTTGATTGCAATAATTTAATAAAGAGTATTTAATTGCAATACACTCATGTCCAAAAGTTAAGCATAATTGCTGTTTATGTGAATATTTCAGAAAATCTACATCGGAATGCAAGGAAACGCGGTATGCGGGTATAATAGGGCTATAGAAGAAAATGCGAAAAAAGGATAATAATGACTTATTATCCAAAGAAAAGGGTTGAAAGAAAAAGGTTCCCCGTACGAGTGTCCACTTTAGTGAAACAGAATGATTAAAACAATGTGATTCTGAAGTTTAATATGGTGTGTAGAAGCATCTGGTAGACACGCATTCTGCACAACGATTTCCCATAATTTTGATGAGGGTATGGATGAGTTGTATGCTCAAAGAGTTCCAAGCCACACGGAGAGCAGTTTTCGAGTATATCCCGCACATACTCTGTTGGATTCAGGTCAGGAGAGTTGGCAGACCACTGAATGTTGTGGATATCTCCACTTTGAAGGAAGGCGTCAACCAGGGCTGCAAGGTGAGGAGGCACGTTATCAGCCATGAATATGAAACCAGGACCGACAGCACCTCGAAACAGGTGAACGGTAGGCTCTAGGATTTCTTCTCTGTATCTATGACCGGTAACAGACCCCGTGTCAAAGATGTGGAGGTCTGTACAGCCATCCATCATAATGCCTGCCCTGACCATGACTCCCCTGAAGGAAAACGATGTCTTTCCGTGATGTTTCCCGGGTGAAAACGCGTTCCACATTCTCTCCAGAATCAGAACCAGACGAGAATCAGTTTGCAGACTAAATGTGGGCTCGTCACTGAACATCACATTGCCCCACTATTGTCGATACCACTGCCGATGTTCAAAACTCCACTGTAAACGAGCGTGTTTCTGTGCAGACGTCAGGGGGATGCAAACTGCCGGTCGACCGGCAAAGAGACCAACGTGTCTGAGTCTCCTGTAAACAGTTTGTCTCGAAACTATGACTCCTGTGGCGGCTGTCAGGTCTGAACTCAGTTGTCTGGCAGAACGGTTCCTCTGACGTCGCGCAGTTATCGTGACCGGCAAATACCGGTCTTGCCGAGCGGTTGTTACGCTTGGCCGATGGTACTGTTCGTCGGGTAACATCTTCAGTGGTTTGAAACCTCTGCCACAGTCTGGAGATTGCGAAATTTCCGTCAAAACTGGCCATGCTGCTCGAAGCCGTTTTATACTCGTTCCGACATGCGCCGGTGCTTTGCGCATGTCGACTGAACTGTTTTGCATATGCACAATGTTTTACTTTCGTCCCACAATTCTCCATGAGTGATTTTGAACCATTGTATCCATACATACTCCAATTTTTTCGCATTTTACGACTTATGCTTAACTTCTGGACATGAGTGTATACCCTCCTATCATT
This sequence comes from Meta bourneti, assembly GCA_933210815.1. Lineage (NCBI taxonomy): Eukaryota > Metazoa > Arthropoda > Arachnida > Araneae > Tetragnathidae > Meta > Meta bourneti. The sequence goes on from OW119928.1 coordinate 68,502,235, forward strand.
GTCAGAAGTCATAGGGTACTTAGGTAGTTAATTATGCCTCACTGGAGCAACACAACAGGATATCGGTGACGGTCAGTGTTCAATACCCAAAGGAAAGATACAATACCACTTAATTTGAACCACGGTCAGATGATGAGGTCAACACCTGAGCTGGCGCCCCACTGTCCAAACTTCCACACCACGCCTACGTGAGGACATTTGAGGCCACGGCAGATGTACCAGTCCCCGTGTACGCGACTGTCTTTGGTTGGACCTAGTTTCGAATTCACACCCCTCCGGTTGGTAATCGGTTATTCTTCCAACTGGGCTATCGGTGCCCAAGAAGTCATAGAAAGATTCTGTCTTAATTATTCTGGTGAAGATCACAATAGCTCATTGTGTTGTACTATATAGTGCGACGCTAATCAAACTACTTACTTTACTACCTACCTGATGAAGGTCGAACAATTACACATTTATATTCTTTCAGAAAAATATTTATAACTCTATATATGTATATATCAATAATAAATATATATTAAAGAATTATAGAAAGAATACCGAACAGTGGATGTGTTAAATCCATGTATTGTCGATCTAGACTTCAGATAAATTCATTTAGTGTAGAAATTCTAACGCTTATAAATTTGCAAAAAGGTATGAAACAAGCTTTATGAACTCTCCGTTTCTGGCAAGTAAAGTTTGAAGGATATAACACATTTTAGGAATTATTTTTTAAAACAAATACCTGTGTATATAATAACGTACTTCAGTAGAATGCAAAATGATACAGCGCTTTAAAATGTTATTAGACACGACAAAAAGTGTAAATGCAATCACGATTCCCATTAAAAATCTTAATAAACCAAGGTAGTGAAATTAATAATTATAACTGTGATATATAAATAAAATAAAACATAGAAGGTTTGAATAAGTAAACTATTTAGTTTTTAATTATTTATTTAGTAATTTTTTATTTAATTGTTAGATATAAAGGAAGAAAATAATATAGAGATTTTCAACTTTTTAATTTAGAAAGTCGTTGTACACGATCTTCTATAAATTCTATGGTACACACTAAATAAATAATCCATGCAAAAAATTGTAAATCTTCAAAAATAAGTCTACAAACAGAAAATTTTGATGTTTTGCTTTTTGAACAGTTTTTACATTGTGATTTAGGACAGTTTATATTGTTTGAAGATGCTTCCTTTCCTATTTCCTGATGGTAGAGAGGTAGGTAGTTAATTAACGCCGTACTTTAATTAATGCAACACAGCAGCTATTGGCGGTGGTCCGGGATCAATCCCTAAGGGAATATTCGTAATTTTGAATCACGGTTAGATGACATGATCAACATCTGAGCTCGATTTCCTGATGGAAAGGTTGAGTTCTATGTATTGAACAAGGTCATCGAACCGGTGGCGATTCAGTCTTCTCAAACGAAATATATCTTATTTTCCTTTAGCAATCCACACTAGGAATTCAAGTCGCACTTTCCTAGACCTTTCTTTCTGGCTGCATTCAAGAACAGATATACACTTTCCTGGCAAATCCTTAAAAGCATTTGGGAAATTTCCACTGGCCAAACTATCAATTTTATCATGGCCTTTGGAGGTGTCCGCAATCTTGGCACTTTTATCTGTTTTCGTTAAGGTATTCAGTGAATCAGCACAAGCGAAACTTTCTGCTTCTCTCTGTTCTTTAGACGCTTCACAATCTTCTCATTCTCCCCACGTTTTACTGAAATATTCGGAAGATAGCCCCAAGAAAAAATGTCAATTATTTCCTGATTTTTCCACATGTCAGTGATCTGAACTTTATTATCCTGTTCTTTTAAAGAATTCAATGATTCCCTACAAGTGAAATTATCATTTTTCTTTTCTTTGTCATTACATTCAACTGGGTTACTTCTGTGATTGAAGACGTTGATTCATAGGTTTTGCTCACAGCTTAGATTGTCATTTCACTCTTCTCAAAACCTATGAGACGAGTGATAGATTATAACTTTGGCCTATTTTCATGGAACTATCTTTCCACATATTTATTCATCAACGTTTCCATCATTTCCTAACGCATTTACTTTTGAGGTCGGAGGTTTTATTTACGAAGTTTTGGTTCACAACTTGCTTCCATCACATTCCTTTAACTTAATTCGTGTTCAATTTTACCATTTCTATTTTCGTCACCCTTACGTTAGTATTTTCTTTTCCAGATGAGCATTTGTTTCCAACATTTCTACCTCATCACCGTCGAAACTACTATTGAACACTATGACTAACGTGAACCATGCCATCAGCGGTAAATATAAGCTGCATTGCAGATGGTAGGTAAGTAGGTATTTTAATTAACGTCGCAGTGGAGCAACACAACGGGCTATTGGTGATGGTCCAATCAATATCGGTCCGGGATCAATCCCACAGGGAAAGAACCGAGGACAACACCACGTAATTTTGAACCACGGTCAGATGACGAGGCAACACCTGAGCTGGCACCCCACTCTCCAAACTTCCACACCCTGCCAACGTGAGGATATTTGAGGCCATGACAGACTTAACGTGTACCAGCCCCCTTTGTACACTACGGTCTTTTGGTTGGATTCGAACTCGCAACAATCCAGTTGCTAATCCGTTACTCTTCCAACTGGGCCACCGTGGCCCGCTGCATTGCAAGTAACCAATCCAAACAGTTCCCAAACCCAAAGAAATAAAAATAACTACACCAACAACCGTTGTTGTTTTACTTATATATAGCCCACTTTAGAAAGTCTTCAAATGCATTATATTTACCTACTCAAGTAAATCTGTTGCTTGCGTGACCTCATTCTCAAAACACTCGTTGAAGAAACTATTGCTGTAAGCGTGTATATTGTTATATGCTATAATTACGTCTGTAGTTAAATTACCAGCAATATTAACAAATAAATTTGAATATATTTCAGAAACAATATCAGAGATTAATAATTGAAATTGCACTGCATTTATAACTCATTCAAATTGAAATATGGATTCAATTTTGCTAAAAGTAAGCATTTATAAGAATACTCTCTATGTAAGACATAGTTTAAATATTAAAATCAAGAAACACAAAATACAATTTTGATGCTTTAAGAGCATTCAAATTAATATAATTGTTGTGGAGATTTTTGCTGCTATTTATCGACTGTTCAATACACACATTCGTATATTTCATCAAATTTTAAAAATATTCCATGAAATTGCAAAAAATAAAAGCATGGCCGTGGAATGTCACATCTGTTTTAGAAAAGTTATCATCAACATATATTAAGTCAGATTGAAAACGGGTTAACGGTGACACTTTGGGGGAAAATAAGGGGAAGGGCAGATGCTTCATATATAACGGGTGTTTCAAAAGTTCCTGTACAAACTCCAAGGGAATTTTGGAAATGCAAAATAAACAGTTTTCCCTTAGGGGTGCACGTTCGAAAAAGCTACATGGATTTGCGAGACTACACTTTTCAACAACGCTACAGTTGATTAGTTTTGGTCATCGTCACTTTATTCGCTGAATTTGTATGGGTAACACGCATCCCTTCACGAATTCGAAGATGGTTGATGCGCCTTTAATATATGAGGCATCGAACTGCAACAGTCAAGCGTCTGTGAACGGCACATGTGTATTGAATCACCAAATGTTCGCAATAGGTTTTGCTATGTGAAACCGGAGCATACCATGGAATGTTGTAAAAAACCTACTGTTAGACACTAAAATAAGGATTACTAAGAACTTTGTTTATTTACCTGCTGCTTTAAGTTCCTACACCTTAGTGTAACCTCTCTCTAGTGAATCTCCTAGCACATCTGTGAGCCGCTGTAGCCCAGTTGGAAGAGCAACGGATTAGCAACCAGAGGGTTGCAAGTTCATAGCTCTGTCGAGCCAAAGACCGTCTGGTACACTTGAGCTAGTGCACGTTAAATCGGTAGGGTCCTCAAAATTCCTCACGTTGGCGTGGTGTTTAAGTTTGGAGAGTGGGGACTAGCTTTGGTGTTGCCTCGTCATCTGGCCGTGATTCAAAATTACGTAGCGTTGTCCTCGTATCTTTCCCTTCGGGATGGATCCCGGACCGTATCCAATAGCCCGTTGTGTTGTTCTAGTGCTACGGTAATTGACTGCCTACCTACTTACCTAGCAATCTGCATGACGCTTATATATATACATTCTTAAGTGAATATGTATTAACTTTCGTTTCCCTATCTCCCCCTTTAAAGTTTGCACTTACAATTTTGAAACACTCTAAATATCTATTTTCCATCAAAATATTAAAGTATCGCACAAACCTAAACCTGTAACCCGATGCTGTAACGTTAACTAAGACTCGTATGGTTTCGTTTGCATTAAAAAAGAGCAGCACTAAGAATGAAAGCCGAATTGATATTTTGATTTGTTCAAGCTCATTAGACGAGCACGATCGAATGTGTAAACAATTTTGTTTATATCTGTTCAGAAACGTTTGACCTGTTGAAAGGTTCTCTATCTACGCACGACAGTCAATAAATAAATATTTGTTTTGTCCTTTTCAATGAGCAACTTTCCATCCAACTTACAAAATGCTATTATTGTAAGTTGTCTATATTATCGAAATAAATCACCCACGAATGCTCAAAAATGTATTCGAAATGAAGAAGAGTAAAAATAAATAAATAGTATTCCACATTCCATAACGATAAGGAAAACATACTAGACGAAAGGTAGAGAAAAATTCATTTATTGCATCCTCCATTCATGCCGTATCTGGTTACCGTGGTAACGGTTATGCAAACTGCAGAATTCAAGGCATCTGAATAGACTTGGTGACTGTATCAGAAAAAGTGTCTCGAAGAAATTTTTTTAAGGAAAGAACTTGGAAAAGCATGTTGAGAACGTATGGATTTGGCATTTTCCTTTTGAAAATTCCCGTTTAAAATGTCTATTGCATACCTCTAGTTCATGATATGGGCACAATATAGACCCCGTGAGCTGCTTCTTTCTAACCCACGAAGATCATATAACTATTAATATTGGACTTGAGAAAATAACCGATTTACAAATTAGTGGGATAATGTCGGTGTTTCTGAAATAACGCGTCCAACTGGAGGTAACAACTAGCTATAACAACTGCTATAACAACTAGCAGAATTACCCGCGTTGCTCGGGTTGAATTGGTTAACTGTTGTTTTGAAGTGATCAGGGGAAGAGAAGTGATAATCTAATCGCTTATCTTTTATAGAAAAATGCAAGCATCTTTTAAGTGTACGGAAAAATATTTTTTAACATAATTTTAGCTTTTTCATAACTCTTACAATTTACTTCGGATGCAAATATGTATACATGATATATGCATCCATATAATCTATTTCACATTAATCGCATTCCTGCTGTTAGACAAACTGCAAAGGCTCATAGTTAGGTGACTACTGCAGAAGTTAATATGAGTTTTGGAGTAATTACGAATTCATTTTCAGTAGAAATGACTAACTTCTTGCACTCAGTCTCTTTTTCAAAATTTTTTGACTTGTGGCATTCCGGTACCAGGTATGAGATGCTGTTGAATTTCATCATTATGAGACGATGACAAATTAAAATGTTATATTAATCATGATTAATTTGGTTTGAAGCAAATACATTTTTTCTTGAAAATTCCATTCTGGGCACGTGAAATAACGTTGTTTTAAAAAATATATATCATCAGTGCGGACAAAGCAAACTCAATCGACTTTTCAAAAAAACAGGTCAATTTTACAGCGTTTTTAAAAAAGAAAATTACTGCATTCAACTAATGTTTTACGGGTATCTAAGTTGCATAAGAACAGTTTCAATTTGGTAAGAAAGAAACCTCTACTTCTGTCACTTAAAACAAAAAATTTCAATTTTCAACAGTAGCAGTTCAAATACTTCCTAACTATGATATTATTCCAAGAACAGCAGTCCTATTTAAAATTAACTTTACTCCAACATTCAGTTTTAAATCGAATCCTTATGAGACTTTTCTCACTTGAGAGATTCGGTTTCTATATGGAAGCCACACACCTAATTAGAATGATAGATGCATTTGTTTAGGCTGCTAAGTGCAGTTCAAAATCAAGTACTTGAGAATTTGGTTTTAACCAAAGATATTACCTTAAATACAATTAAAAAGGGGGACTGTGATGGAGCTGAACAAAATATGTACCAATAAAAATTTTCAGAATATCAATCTGAACAAAGTTTGTTTAGTATTTCTATGGTTCCTTACAAATCTTTGCATATTCTAACAAGGGAAAAAATTGTTTGGCAAAATCCTGCCCAATCTTCGACCATACACTGACGTCCGATCAAATTTCTTTTAGCAGAGAAATAAGTAGATTTAACTATTATGGAAGTTAATATCGAAAATCAAATTTCTACTCTCTCACAAACAAAAGTACTTTTAAAGAGGTGGAAGTGTTTGTAAAGGTAGCATTAATTTTTTGTATGGTAGATACTAAAGTATATATAATCATGTAAATAAACTTCACACAAATATGTTATTTGTGTGGAGCAAAACCAAGCTAAATGAATAACCTGATTGTTTCGCAAAAAGTCGCCGACAAAAACTTTCTTTTGGATTAGCACCCTTAATACGTTTCTTTAATACTCCATATCCCACACAATCTTGAAATTAAATCGTGGCAAGTTTGGAATTAGAATATAAGAACAATCTGGCCCCAAATAAAGAAGCAAGTGCAAGATAAGTTTAAAGGAGAGTTCGGTATGTTGGTAGATATGCCCATACAGCAAGCAGGGAGTACTAACTATGAAAGTACCGCTCGTATTTTTTTAGAAATGCTGGGAGACTGCCGAAATAACTGGGGTCAATGTGGAATTAATCAAACACTACCATGTCATATCAGAATGTTTAAATTCCGGTTTGCAGATAAGCTTAGATAAGTTTGCTGAGTACATAAAACACTTGCAAGATATTTAACTCAGAGAGTATTCTTGGTACTCAATACCAGTAACTGTACACAAAATACTGATTCATGAAAAGAATATTATTGCATTCTTTCAATTGGTCAGTTCTCAAGAGAAGAGCAAAGAGGCAAGAAATAAACATATAGGCAAAACAGAGAACAATTTACTAGAAAAACGTCAAGAACTGATCTGAATACAGATTTAATGAGTAGATTACTCATCACCTCAGATCCATTCATTGCAAGTTTACTAGTTTAGCCTAAAACTAAATGTAGTCAAATATTTCCAGAAAAGTTGAATTTGTTGGAAGAACCCTCACTTGATTTACACACATCAATAAGATACTTAGTAGTGATTCTGAGTGAATGTTTCCCTTTCAGTTTTTTCTGTTACTATGTATCTGCTTTATTATAAAAAAGTTTTAAGCATTCAGTATTATTCAAAGTACATTAACAAAACATTGCTAAATATGGTTACTAATTTTTTATGTATCATAAAAGGAGCAAAATTGACCAATTTCTTTAATTTTATCATATTTTTGCTTTTAAATATATTGACAAAAATTGTAAAACATACACTCAAACTAGTATTTTATTATTTAGACTCTTAAAATCACTCAAACCATTGCATTTTTGATGCAATAATTCTGTCGACCTAGATTGCGAAAATGACACACAGTGCAACGGTCCGATAAGAATCCCAAAGGGAAAGATCCGAGGACAAGACCTATAATTTTGAACCAACGTCAAATGACGAGATCAACACCTGTTAAAGTATATCGGAATTTGCATTGAATGAATGATTCTGTGTAGAGGAAAACACCATATTCTGTTTCGAGAATCTTAAATAAAAGCATCTTGCATTTCTGAACATTTATTAGGCTGACTTAAAAATGCCAATTACTTAGGAGAAAATAAGTTTAGGACTACTTTTATTGCGAGATTAATCATAAAATACATTTGTTGTGTTCAATACTAGCCTTCTATTAAATTTACTTTTTCTTAAAACATATGTAACGTTTTCATCGAAGCACATGTGTACGTGATATGAAACACCTCGGCAGCGCACAATATGAACATGTTTAACACTGCTTGCAGTTTCCATGTTTAGATATATATTTTGAAAACAGAATTTTCTTGTTATAGAATACATAACCTGTATAGCAAATAAGTTTTTATTTAAATGAAAATAACTAATCAGTATTTTTCTCCCAAATTGAATATTTTTAAAGATGATTTCAAGACTGCCTTTTTATGGATTCCATGCCCTCCACAAGCATTGTCTTTTAATATAACTTCCATTGCATATTAGGAAATTAATAATATAATATATTGTTTAGAGTTTTGCTATATAGTGTATAAATATTGTTTGCCCTTCTGAAACTTCAAGCCTCACTGGTAAAAAGAAAATCATGCGATGTAAGTATGGTTGAAGCAGTGCTGCCTAGGATGGGACAGTAAATTGTGAAACCAACATCGGTACGGTAGGAAAGCTACTTCTACAACACCATTAGGCAGGAAAGCTACATCGTCTGAAATTCCATAAGCAAAACTGGTTTAATGTAGCATTGGTAAGGATGACACGTTTTTTGTTTGAGAAGGTAGGTATAGGTATTTTAATTAACGCAGCACTGGAGCAACATAACAAGTTATTTTGTTAGAGAAGGGAGAATTCCTTTTGAAGTTTTCAGAATGTCTAAGAAATATTCTACACCTTTTCAAATGTGTAAAAGTTTAATTTAATTGAAAGCAAATGTAAAAACATGAAATCAAATTTATTTTATTTCTTTAGGACTAAATAAATATTAGTTTTCTATGAAAAAAAGAAATTTTTGTGGATTTGTGACAAATACGTTAAGTGTCCCTTATTAGATACCGCTTCTTCAAATAGACAATTCTGACTATTTCTATTTTTTTCGCAAAACGAAGGTTTTTATGTTTGATAAATTATCAATTCACATATGAATCTATCTTAGTTATTTTTACTGTGATTTTGCGTTTGATTTTTTGATTATATTGATTTTTTCAAAAAACACACAGATTTTTAAATTATTTGTTCCATTTTAGGAACATTTCCCACATGCAATATCTTGACTCATTATTGTATTGTATGTTTAACCTTTTACATATTAAAAATAAAATGTAGTGTATATATTTTAATACCTTGTTAAAATCCTATTTAATTATGCTGCCTTTAAAAATTCTTATTTCTTTTCTGGATATTTTTTATTTCCTGCGAACCTACGAAGCCAAAAAGTAATTTTTGTTTGAAATGAAAAAAAATCATTCTGTAAAATTTGTACTTAAAATTTTACTATATTTTGTTTTAAATTATACAATAATTATAAGTTTTTTGTATTCAATATTAAAATTATATGTTTATAAGTTCAGTATATCAATAATTTTCGTTGTGTTGTCACTGACTCATTGTTAATAATCAAATCCTATTTAACAACTCTAATAATGAACAATAACAATGTCTGTTTTCTCAATAGTTCATTCAAAGTTCAAATAGTAATTTTTTGGACATTGTTACGTAGTTTTGTATAATAATGGTATCTCGAAACAGTACAATCCGATGCTCTGTTTCTTCCCATTTAATGAAAAGTTTTTGTGCTACTAGTGTTTAAAAAGCAAACTTCTGATATTTCACTTTGAATTTGGATCAATTTTCTTGCGATTTGAATATCGTTGAGGAACTCAACTTATTACTTCTTGAGTCTACACTTGAGCTGCTGATTTCTTTTAAGTCTGAAAATGGCTCGAAGATTCTGGAATGGATCTGTAAGTGTTTACCAAATTATTTTAGTTTTTTTGAGCGTTTGGGAGTGGACAATTTCTCCTCGTGTATTTCCTCGCCTCATTTGTGTCAAAAGTTGCATTTAAACATCGCTAAATATGCAAATGATCTACAATTTGATTATATTACAAATTTAAAAAATTACATTTAATTAAATTTGACATTTAAAATTATTACATCACTCTTATTAAACTACGCCACTGAAATTGACGGTATCGTTCTGAAACATTAAGAGGGTGGGATATTTTTGTTTCGGTAAAATGGCCATTCTTTTTGGGATTTTGTAGAGATAAAACTATGAAATTAAATAATCTTTCGTTTGGTTACTCAAAATTTTATTATAGAAAATTGCTTTCCTGGGGCAATCTGCGAAAGGGTTTCTATAACATTTTTTTAGTGATGATTTTCTTCAAAAATCCCATTTTGTCATTTATTTATTATTACTTATTTATTTTAATTGATTTATTATTATATATTTATTTTAGTTTATTATTATTACTTATTTATTTTTATTTATTTATTATTTGTGTTTTTTAATGAAGTACCACGGTCATTCACATGATTATTCCCTCAAAAGGATAGACTCGGTGCACTTGTGGTTATCTGGTTATCAATATTTTGCTTTGCTCAAAAAGTTTAAATGATTCTCTTTATGATCATAATATCAGCGTCACAGAGCATGAACAGTTTTACTTATTTCAGTTTCGCCACCAACGTCGAAGACGACTGTCTGGGCGAAACCGTCGCAGTCTCGGAATTTGTAAGCAAACTCACCTTAAACAACAATTCTCTTATAAATATTTAACTATGAGACAGAAAAAGTTATTTATTTTGACCAAATATTCCTAAAATAAATATCTGAAACGGTACCGTGCAAAGAACTCTTTAGTTGCAAGGGGACGGAATGAAAACAACCGTGTTTTAGTTTGAAAGAGGAAAAATTCTCGAATCGTACTCTCCATATACAATCAATCCTCCTAACTATCTATGAAAATAAAACTAGAATTTTGAATAATTTTCAAATAAATATCTATCATGTTAAAAAAATAGAAGACAGAATAAGTTATAAATATATATTTAATTAAAAAATTTCGTTTTGTAGTCTTGAGTCAAACATTGGAAGGATGGATCATCTCCTCTTCCAAACAAACAACTTGTCTTTGCTTTCCTGACTTGAAGGTGTCTATAGCCTGAAAGAACAAATATTTTCTCGTGTCTACGGGATGGAGTGTGTAAAAGAAGGGAGACTGGGTATTTGTGGTATGGATTTCATATCGCAACCGGACGTTTTTTCGCCAAGAAGTGACAATTTTAGCTGAGACAGTGATATTCAAATAAGAGAATTGAAACTGAATGAAAAAGGAAATGGAAGACAAAATACAGGATATAATATTAACCCTCCTCTTGCCTAGATATCTCTTATTTCGACGAAATATCTTGTCTATCAAGATCTGACCAATTTTGCTTCTGCTGACATATCTCGTCATCAAGATATTACTGATATTTTTTAAGACGAGATCGAGATCTGGTCATTTTTCCAAATGACTAGACATCCCGTCCATTAAAGGGTGGTCAGTTTTGCTAATGACGAGGTACCTCGTTGAGAGAACCACCAGGAGGGTTAAGTACGTTTATAATGAATAAAAGCATCAATATGCACATTTCATGCATCCAAATGAAAGAAAATCAAATCAAATATAAAACAGCATTTCGTGTACTTCTTACTGGTGTTGATATTTATTTTTAATGAAATGCAAAGCAAAAAGTGCGCATCGCAGTGATGTTACCAAGATTCGACACCCTAAGTTGTTTGATGATGATGAGATGAAGATCAGGTCAGTTTTTCTAATGACCAGATATATCATCGAAAGAACCACCAGGAGGGTTAGGGGAATAAATCTCAATAAAATGGATGGGAAAGGTTTTAGGTATGATTTATATTCAATTATGCTTTCAGGTTAAAATACAAACTAAAAGCCCTTTGTTAAAAGCTAAGTGTATTCGGGCATTAATGACAGTGGTTTACTAAAAGTGATTCCAGTTTCAACTTATAAAGAACTCATTCGTATTTGGTTATAAATAAAAGTTTTATTACATATGTAAAGTCATTTTTTCATCGTATTTCATGATAAAAAATTATCGAGGAGTCACTTTTGATCCAAAGAGAAAGAGAGCAAGGAGGCCTGTGTTTCTGTAATCCAATGCATGATCTGGTCTGAAATGTTCATAAAATGTTTTATGAAAATATAGATAGTATAACATAAGAGTTGATTTATATAGATAGATAACATAAGATATAGATAGATAACATAAGACTCATTATTTTTTGGCATTATTCTAGTGAAAAGAAATGTGTTTCATAAAAATCTAAGTTCATTGAAGTGCCTTTTTAAAGAGATTTTCATCCACTTTTCATGAGTTTTTAGTAAAATAGCATTTCTTTCAGGATTTTCAACAACACGCTTTTAATTTTCTCTTATTTTTGAGTCATTGTTTTTCATATTTGGCGTTTTAGAGGAAAAAGTCCTTAACACATACTTAATACTTAATACATACATATGAATTTTTCCAAAATCCTACTGTTCACCTATGTAGGGGAGAACTTTTTCATGGTGAAATTTCAGAAAACTGAACAAAGGGGCATAAGTTTATTTAAAGAATGCTTGTGTGGTTTCATCTGAAGGGGAAAGGTGATTTTTAATTTGAAAAACTTGTTGGTAGACTCTCTCTCTCTCTCTCTCTCTGTAGAAAATCATTCTCTTTTAGAAATCTATACATGGATCCTGTTCTGTTTGAAATAAAAACTTTCATTTTCCGTGGCAAACTAAAAAAATTTAATTAAAGAATTGTTAGCCAAATTGAAACTTTCAATTTGACACATGAACTGCAAGGCAATGCTAGTTGTATTTGCAATTTTACTTGCTTTCCAATGTGGCCTCTTTTTTTACATGTAAAGTAAGGACTTTAAGTTTGACAGAGTAAAAAATTTAATAAATTAAATTATATTTTTAAGAGTAATTTATTGTATAGAAATGTTGATTATTTTTTGTTTCCTTAACTGTACCTCTTTTTATTCGAAGTTCTGTAAAAATGTAATTTTTACAGAACATTTTTAAAATGAAATAATGAATACATTTAAAAAAAATGTATTCATTTTTCTTTGGGGGGGGGGGTATTTAGATCATAAATTTAATGTTTAGTTGAGCAATTTCTCACAATTTTTATGTCATCAAGCCCTATTAAGTATCATATGTTCAATGTAGCCTGAGTGGTATCCGAGATTAGTGCTCTGGCGTTCGGTCCAAGAATAAGTTAAACTAAGAACTTTGTTTTTCCACAGGAGGAGTATCTTCCGATTCCACCTGTAGATTCCTGAGCTACAAACCTGAGGACATCGCGGTAAGTTCACTTCACCTACAGATTCCTGTGAATTATTGTTATTGTGTGCATAAGGATGTTTGAGAATTCATGAACATGAAAATTTCCAAAAGGATAATAGCATTGTGTTGTAGAATTTTATTGAAAGTAGCTACTGGATCACATTACGTGTTATATTCTGAATATTGTATTTCAATTTTACAAGACCAATTGACACTGAGGGATTGGAAAACCTTTAAAGCTCTCACTCGTGAAGTAAAGGTATTCATTTCAGATATTCATGAGAAATTTTTCTTTTTAAATGATCATAAGAAATTCAATGTTTATTTCTAAACAGGCTGCAGCCTTATTATGTCAATTTAGAGAAAGTGAAATTTGGGAAGTGTTTTTGCAATAATACCATTATGGCCAATTTAGAAGCTTTTCAGGGTCACAACCTTTCCTGTTACCATGGTAGCATTCACTGACCAAATGCAGATTGTATTTTTCCCACTTTGCTTCTGTTTTGTGATTGGATTTCACCCTACTTCTCAATAAATGGATCACTAGCCTAGTGGAGAAAAAAAGTTTGGTGCGTCGATCACGTTAAAAGTTATTATACTCGTATTTACAAACTGGAGTTAGGTGAGGTAGCGCGTGTCCCTTGAGACTGCTATTTGGAAGTAATAGAATATAAATCAAATTAAACCTTTCAAGATTAATGTAACCTTTATTTAAAAATGAACAATTAAAAATTAATTACATTAAAAACAAAAGATCCGACCAAAAGTGCCCAAACATGGAGGATAAACACGACCTGTGATCTTATCGGGAATAGAGGCGGCACGTTTTAGCCTGCAGAAAGCAAAAGGGTAATGAAATTCATAAAATATTCCACTCTCTTATTCTCAATCTCGAACAGATTATAAAATGAATATTATTGAAATACATTGGACTACTTATCTCTCTCGATACTGTAAAAAACATCATATAATTCTATCACTTATTCCATTGTTTGTATTTCAAGTTAAAAAATACAGTAACTCGAGAAACTCGATATATCGTTCTTTTCTGGGGACTAGAATAAAACGTGATATTCTGAGGGGAACGATAAGGCAGGGGCGAGAAAAAGTACTTCTCTGAATAAAGAGGCAAAAATCATACATTGAATCAAGTGCTTTTTAAAGTTAACACAACTATACAAGTTTAACACAAAATTGACGGCGAAATTTTAAACATTATGTTATAATTAGTTGATTATTTTTAAAGTAAAAATTTCTTCTACACTCTTACTAACACCATCACACTCCCATGCCTAGTGTCGTGAGACACTGTATCGTTTTAAATAAGCGTGGTTGGGATGAATAGATTATGACACCAAGGTGGAAGACTATCCAGAATGTTAGAACATATTATATTTATACATTATTACATCTGTACATTGTTACATCTATACAGTAATTACATCTATACCATCATACTTTATCATACTATGTATACAACATGCAAAAGAAAATTTAATCTCTTGGGATTATCAAGTCCTGGTGATTCTATGAATCTCACCATGCCTATAATTCTGACGCTCAAGCTGTTGTTACAAGCAATGTTCCTGAACCATGCTATATTAAGGTGGTCAACAGGTGTCTTCATATACCATGATACTGTAAGGGGCAGACTGTGATATAGTACAGAGGTGTGTCGATCTCACCACAGGAGCAATTTTCCGCATTGATTTTTAAAACCTCGTTAGGTTAGATGGAATACGGGAAATAAACTTTTTACAATTCAATTTATTGTTCCCATGGGGCAAGGATACGTTATCCTACGGCTGCTTGGTCTAGATGCTAGTGATCATCGACTAGTTTGTTGTTTTTACTATTTTGATTAGTCTTCCTTCGAAACTCTTTTTTTAACAGCTGACTATTATTCTGGCTGAAGTTTTCCTTTTACTCTAAGATTCCGTTTTTGACGAAATGCGATTCGAATGTTTAAGGAGGTAGGACACTGTGCTAAGAAAGACTTTAAGCGATCCCTCAACATTTCCAAACTGCAGGGAGGATTCGTGTCTGTGAGTAGATCTTTCTCTAAGAGCCCTTTTTCAAATTCTTAAATTTCTATACCCCAGACTTCAAGTTGAACAACCTCTTTTATTATTCAACAGTTGAGCACCTGGGTTCGGGAAACAGTGCTGAGCACCCCAAACGTGGAGATGAGAGCAGTGGTGGTGAAGAATTTCATCTTGATAGCCCGACGCCTCCATAAGCTCCACAACCTACATTCCACTAAGGCAGTGCTGGAAGGGTTGCACGATGAGCCCATCCTGAGGCTAGCTTCCACATGGAAGGTAACTTGAGAAACTAGAGATCAAACTTTTTAGAGTAGCGTAGAGCCGACCATTTGGTTTAGTGGTCAGGGCGCTGGCTTCTGGATCGAAAAGTCCCTGTTTCGAATCCGGGGTTAATTTATGTATATTTGTCCTTCTAGAAGGAATGCGTGGTCTTTATAAACGGGTTGTACCTACTATTTATGGATGGATGTGAGGTGTTATAATGACTAAGTTCATGCGGCGGGGCATTAGCAAAAATAAAAGTGTACTAAAGTTTATGTGAGTTCAGGAATCCGACAAAACCCTGATAAAATTCATTCAGACTAGATAGATAAAGTTTGAAGCAAAATGAACGATTTTTAACGTATATTTGAGTGAGATAGCAGATTCGACTTCTAACATCCTTGCTTTTCACCTCAAGACGCCAGCCAAGGATATAGATGCCTGATCATTTAAGCTTCTAATGGTTTCTTACTATGATTAGGCAAAGGTTGGGTAGCCAGATAACTATCAGAAGTGCCTCTGACCCTGCCCTTTGGGCTTAAAAAGCAATAAGATAGGTAGATAGTTGAATTAACGTCGAATGAAGTAACACAACGGGCTATTGGTGACGGTCCGGGATCATTCCTGAAGGGAACGATCCCAGGACAATACCTCGTCAGTTTGAACGGTGGTCAGATGACGAGATCGATGTCTGAACTGGCACCACACTCTACAAACTTCCACATCACTCAAATCGTGAGGACATTTAAGGCCACGACAGATTCAATGTGGTTGGTTGGAAGCTGAATTTACGTCACACTGGAGCAACAACCAATAGCTCGACGTGGTGTGAAAGTTACTGATAACTCCTTGTATTGCTCCAGTGCTACATTAATTCAACTATCTAACCAACAGTAATTCGTCATCGGTATGTGGTTGAAAATTACGAGGTAGGTAGGTTGGTGGTTGAATTAACGTCGCACTGGAGCAACCCAATTGGCTATTGGTGAAGGTTAGGAATCAATCCCGATGGGAAATGTTTTGAACCTGTGAGTGGCATTTCCTATCAAGCTAAATAAATATAGATAAGGTAATGTTTCAGCGGCAATATGACGTACTAGTGAGTATTCCGAACGTGAAGTCACTTATTTTTCGAATGTTTTCAGCACTTTGCCAATTAAAATTCCAAAGATTGAAATTTGAATTGATGTGTGATAGTTGATTGGTAAACACCAATTAGATTAAAAGCTAAAAGTTGCCAAAACGGTCACCTACATTTTAATGTAACCTTGATTCGTATCACGAGAGATCATTCGAACAGCATTAGTAAAATCTTCATGGGCTGATTTGTTTTCACTGAACATCCTTCTCATACAAGATTTAATTACTTTACTACTTGAAACTTCTTAGTCACCGTACCGTACATTTTACCTTCGAACTGAATAGTCTGACGAGCTTTAGAACCCGAAAGAAATAAATTTACATTGTCAACAACTTTCAGCACATACACTTCCTCTCTTCACCATTTAGTGATTTTGAAAGTACCCAGTCCCCTTAAGACGAAAAATAAGGATCTCTATGATCTAATATTCCTGGTTTCTTCGAGGTGAATCTCTCTCATCATTAGGAAAACTAACCTAACCTTGAGGAACGAGATACCTCGTCATTAGAAATAAACTGACCAGATCTTGATCTCGTCATCATCAAAAAATCTGCAATATCTTGATGGCGAAATATCTCGTCATCGGCACAATTGACCAAATCTTGATGGACGAGATATCTCGCCCTTAGTGTAATAAACCCAATCCGATCTTGAGCTCGTTATACAAATATCGGCAATATCCTGATGGCAACTTATCTTGGTCTAAGCAAAATTGTTCAGATCTTTATTGACGAGATATCTCGTCGAAACTATTTGGAGGATTAAGCAGGTCTATATATGATCAATTAAATATAATAGGGGGTTAGAGTAAATTTTTAACTTTAAAATTAATCCTTGAACTGAAAAGTTTGGGAACAGCTGATCACGAATATGAGTTTTAGAGTGTGCTACTAGAGAATGATATTTAAGTGCTCTTACTCCACATCATAATTAGTGACTAAATAACTACATTTATATTAGTTGGAAGAATCAATGGATTTTTTCAAACTTTAGGAAGATTCTATTGTTACTTCCCTTCGCGAATAGAATCCTTTGGAAAGATTCTATTGATCTTTTCCGCAGAATAGAGCTCTTAGGAAAGATTCTATTGGTCCCTTCCTTAGAGTAAATTTATTTGGAAATATTGGTCTTTCCTTAGAATATAATCGTTTTGAAAAATTGTATTGTTACTTTCTTTGGAATAGAGTTCATAGGAAAGATACTATTGGCCCCGTCCTTAGAATAGATAGAATTATTTGGAAATATTCTATTGATCCTTTCCTTAGATTAGAATCCTTTTGAAAGATTCTCTTGCTACTTTCCTTGGAGTAGAGTTCTTAGGAAAGGTTCTATTGTCCCTTCCTTAAAACGGAATCTTTTGGAAAGATTCTGCTTCTTCTTTCCTTAGAATAGGATCCTTTGAAAAGGTGAAAATCAAAATTGGTAGAAATTGTGCAGGAAAGAGTGCCTTTTGCATGTGGAATTATGCGTGTGATCCCTCATAGGGTTAAACAAGATTATTTTGCTATTTGTAAGTCCTGGGAAGGAGTTAAGCCCCTATAGTTCTCTCTATTGTTGTTCTAAGTTGCAGAATAAGGTTAACACGCAAAACTAAGGATTCGTGACTTTACGACGTTATGATAATTCATTGAATGATAACCGATATCTTTTCTTTTCTTCCAGAATGTGTCCTTCAAAAATAAGAGATGCTGTAGAAAGCTCCACGGAATTTACTCCAGTGACGACAAGATCGAAAAGATGTGGCAGGTTTGGAATTCATACGAGTTCGATTCATCCCCGATATAGGTGCGTTTCGGATTTTGTTGTCAGCCCTCTGAGTGTCACTAAATATCCAAGTAGAATTGCTTTACCCCACAACACACACTTAAGGACTAAATAGCCATATCGATTGGTTGAACGAATCCGTGGATTCTTTAAACCTTAGAAGCATTTTAAAGCATTAAATTGGTCCTTGTTATAGAATCATTTGGAACGATTCTGCTCCTTTCTTTGTTACAGGATCATTTGGAACCATTCAATTGGTCTTTTCCTTGTTATAGAATCATTTTAAACGAATGAATTTGTCCTGTCCTGGTTACAGAATCACTTTTAACCATTCAGTTGGTCCTTTCCGTGTTATAAAATCATTTGGTATCGATTAATTTGGTCCTTTCTGGGTTACAGAATCATTTGGAACCATTCAGTTGGTCATTTCCTTGTTACAGAATCATTTGGAACGATTCTATTGTCTCATTCTGTAGAATAAAATAATTTGGAACGATCTCTCTCCTAGTATTACTTTCCTTTGAATACAATCCTTTGGAAAGATTATACTGCCAGCTTAGATGTTGACTTCGTCATCTGACCGTGGTTCAAAATTACGAGGCGTTGTGTTTGAATCTTTCCATTTGGGGTCTATCCCGGACCTTCGCAAATAGTCCGTTCTATTGCTTCAGTGCGACGTTAATTCGACTACCGCCCTCCCTCATTTTCTTAGCATAGAATCATTTGGAAAGATTCTACTGCTCCTTTCCGCTTCCTTTGGGTGGGATTGATCAAGAAGGTCAGAATTCAAGTCAATTAGAAGTTATGCAGGGAAGCCTGCAGGTTTCAAGGTGGCATTATGCGTGTGAACCCCTCAAAGGGATAAAAATATCCTTAAACTTACTAGTAAAAGCTTCTTCCCTTCGTCAGTAGAGCTCTGATGCGCAATTCTAGGCCATTGCGTTTTCTCCAGGTTAATTAATTGAAAGCAGTCTCACAATAAAAACCCGAACTTATTAAATATATAGTTCACTTATAATTTAAAGGTTATGTATAAAGTAAGTTAAATGAGACTGATTTAATTAAAACAAATATTGTTCGTGTGCAGCTCATGGTCTGCCTACATAAAGCCACACCTGTGAGATTGGGGGACCGATTAGGTGGTTCATTATTTAGAAGTATGCAATAGAATAGTAAAAAGTGCAAAACCAAATGTAATACTTACCGTGTGGATGTTCTTAGGAACCAGTATTCGTTTACAACTACAAGCTCATCGCGGCTAAGTGGGTTCGCCTTCTGCTCTAGCAGCTTGTTTGTCTCTAATCGATAACATATAGTGTATATGAAATTATTTTTGGTTTTCAGGCAGGAGATTAGACAGCATATTAGAAAGCAGGTTAAACAGAGGGTTAGACAACAGGTCTCGGTAATGCAAACTGATAGACAACTTAACCACAACCTTTGCCCGGAAAAATTCAACAATCAAAAATGAATATTACGCGCTATGAAAATAAAACCAAGCTTTATTTACTTTGCTGACAGAAAACCCTTGACTTTAGTTTATAAATAAGAATTCACAATTGACGTTAACAAAGGGTTTGTAATAAATATGAGAGAATAAACAATATCTCCATCATATTTTTGAGAACAGAATTTCTTTCAGTCCTATATTTTTTCATCACCAGGAAATGTTTCCATAAAAGAAATTTCCAGTATTATTCATTGCGTTAAATCCAAAATTTAAAAGCATAATCTTAAGTCATTTGAAAGAGGTTTTACTACCGTCATAACCGGTTTTTCTTATGGTCGCTAGTATTTATAAGGAGAAACAACTTTATAACCCAACATATCTCTTTCCTGCAGATCTACTATTTGGAGGCATGACAGATGACGAAAGTATTGATTTCACTGTATATTTCGTCGCGAGTACCTGCAGACATCAAAATATGGTAAATTTCATTTCATAAATTTTTCAAACAGAAAATATTTTTCAGCTCCTGACACTAAATGAATCCAACAAAATTCGATAAAATTTTGTAAGGCAAAATTAAATTATTTCAAATTTCAGTGTTTCACTGTATAGTTTCATAATTGTTGATGACTTTTAAGATGTACGTATACACTAGAAGATTTGTTTTTAAATTTTGACTTTAAATATCCAGTTTTTTTTACAATAGGTCATTGATTTGTGATTGATATCATTTCAGTGTGAAAAAATCAGATTAAGCTAATCATTAATTATATAATTTAGATTTAATTAGCTAATTAGCATGTTTTGAACAGATGTATCTCAAATTCCAGTTTTCTCAGCAAGACAATTCGTGTTGGAAATTATTGCTAATATTATTCTTCATGTTTTGACCCTCAATCAAGTTGCTGGAGGGTATAGTTTTTACAATTTTTTCACCAAGTAAGTATAAGAAAATCGAGATTTTTAAGGAATTTCTACATTTAAAAATCAACTAAAAATTCATTTCTTAACAAGTAACTGACTGAGAGTCAAAACATTCACTATATTATATAAATTATAATGATACAAAAATAATTACAATAGATTATTTCGTTGTTGTGAGATTCTCCGTCCACAAATGGAGGAACGTTGTCCCTCTCTATAAATGTGTTGCGTCTAGAATGTGTAGTGTTTATGTAAGGTGAAACCATCTCCGTAGTGCAGCAGTGTAACACAAAGTGGTTCACAAATCCATCTTTTTAGTGCCACAATGAATTATGTTAAAATTGTACGTGATATAGAGAAAAAGTTTTTATGTTCGCTGTGAGCCAATGAATGTGATTTAATCCGCTCCTTGAATTTAATTTTTATCGTGCGGGTGCCCCTGATACTAGCGTACTTGTAAATGCTATTGTGTCTATTTATTAATACTAGTGGTCGCCCAGTGGTCGAAATTCGACCATAATTCATTTAATTTTTAAGTTTGAACGTTAAACAAGGTTCTTTTGTCAAAGAGTATACATCTATATTCATTGCATATAATTTTTTTGAATTTTGTTCTATTACGTAAGCTGCGAGCATGTAGAAATACGTCATAGGAAAAATGCGGTATAGCTTGGTTAAGCCATATCTAAAAAACAATAACGCGTTGCTTGACATTTTCTTGGTTTTTTTTATTGCTATATTGGCCACAGGTTTCGCCAAGGCTACACAGTTAATTTGCCTATCTTTTTCAAATTATATAAAATTTAAATAAAAAATAAAATAAGGAATACGTGCTTCGTATTTTTTTATATATTTTTTATTGAAACAAAAAAACCGGGTGGTTAAAAAAATAAATGTTGTCCATTGAACTTGAAATAGTTCGACAATGAATTTAATGATTCAAAACTTCTGTGTAGACGATGTTTTTTGTAAAAACTCTTTCATCGTTTGCTAAATGCCCTTGACCGTTATATTCTGAAATATAAAATCTCAAACCATCGAATGATCGAACTCTACTTGCTGCGACGTACAATTGTGTAAAAACTGGCTGCCTCAATAAAATTCCAATTTTTTCGAATGTTTGTCCTTGAGACTTATTTATTGTCATCGCAAATGCAGGTATAATTAGAAATTGAGTTCTTTGAAAGTTAAATGGTAAAATAGTTCCGGTATATGTTAAATTTATACGTGGAATCAAAATTCTCTTATTGCGTGCGGTTCCAGTTAAAATTTCGCAATCAATAGTATTACGATGCATAAATTTGATGCGCAATCTTGTTCCATTGACTAATGATTCCTTTGTATTTAAGTTTCTGATCAGCAAAACGATGCAATTAACTTTCAATACTAACTTATGTGGTGGCAAATTATGCCAAATCTCATACTCCTCCGTGCGCGCAATGTGCTTAAAAAGGGGTACAAAGTTTTTTCTTCACGTATTAATATATAGATTATATTTATTGAGCACGCGAAACGATGATATTAGTGAATGTATTTTTAATTACGCAAGTAAAAACTGTAACCATGCTATAGAATGCGAAGAAGTTGAATTTGATTGAAGAATGGAATATGCTGGTTTTTTTAAATGAACTTGTGGTGTAGTAAATTCTTTCGTAAATAGCGAATGTATATATGGTAATGTCCTTGTCTAGTGTTTAAATAAACGTGCTGTACTCAAAGCTCGGTGTTTTTAATCAGATACCAATGAAATAATCCTACATTACGGATATAAAATTCATTAAAAATTCCACCAGTGTATTGGAAAGATCGTCGGCTCACAATTTCCGCAGTCGGTTCATGATAATAATACCTAATGAAAAACCCTTGTAACTAGAATGTTTTGAATATTTACAAGATCGTGGTATTGTTTGAAAGCTAAGAAGTTGGAAAATATTTCGAAGCAATGAAAAAATGTCAATTTTCTGGTCAATTTTCGTGATTTCTAGTTTATGTACATCTTAGTCCTTTGCAATTGCTTAGGGCAGTGATCCAAAACTTTTCACACCTTCTAAATTCAATCAAGTTCAACTCAATTTTTCACAGAATAGTCACGTGGCTGATAGTCGACATGTTGATTACACTTTTATAAGCTCCTCTCAATAGCAAAGCTTAGTATACATATATTTGACATCTATTATGGGAATCCCAAGAACACGCACTAACTTAAACGTCTTTTTTCAGGACACATTGGTGAATTGTCGTGGCTGCAGGATTACTTAGCTTCCATTAACTACACAGTGGAAAAGATGAGATGCTTGAATGCAAATGGTTTTGAGGTGAGTGCACATCAGAAGTTTTCTCAAGCAAAATCAAAATACAAAGATACTAATAATTCAGAATTATTACCTTTTATTGCAGCGAACAATGAAATTTCACTAGTGAACAAAACTTTAAGGAACACAGTGTGTGTAAGGTTACAGTTGCTACTTTGCAGTGAAGTTACTCGGATGAGTGAAAATGGTACGAAAGGTAAGTCGAGAGATATCGAACCGATGAGTAAAAAAAACGATATCAGGAACAGAAGCAAACAGCAAACAAAGTATTTGCACTAAGGTTGTTACACTGGATTGAGATCAAGAAAGGTAACTGAAAGGGTTGTGGTAGTCCGGTTCCAAGAGCAGCAGGTTTTTGCAACCGGAGGTTAACGAATTCGAATTTCGGTACAACCAAAGACCGTCGTGGTCGCGTGGCTGGAGCACATCAAATTTGTCGTGGCCTCAAGTGTCCTCGCGTTGGCTTGGTGTGGAAGTTTCGAGCATGTGTGTGGTGGTGACCTCGTCATCTAACCTTGCTTCAAAATTAAGACGTGATATTCTTTGATATTTCCCTTCGGGATGGGTACCGGACCGTCGCCAGTAGCGCGTTATGTTGCTCCCCAGTTGACATAAATTAAAATACCTTATATTTACGGGGCCGTGGAAGCCCGGTTGGAAGAGTAACAGATTAGCAACCGGAGAGTTGCGAGTTCGAAACTAGGTCCAGCCAAAGACTCGTGAATGAGGGGGCTGATTCACTTTAAATCTCTCTTGGCCTCAAATGTTCTCACGTAGTCTTGGTGTGGGAGTTTTAAGTACCACAGCTTAGGTTTTGACCTCGTCATCTGACCGTGGTTCAAAATTATGAGGTATTGTGCTCGGATTTTTCCCTCTGGGATTGATCTCGGTCTTTCCGCCAATTTATTTCGACGATGTTGTTGCTCCAGTGTAACATTAATTCATTACCTACCTACATATCTTTATAATTACGTTTTACACTTATAAATATTTAATTACAGCTTGAGCTGAATGGGCTAAGAAACATTTCTATGCTGACATCTGAGCTCAACTTAAAAGTGACATTCATATGCTAACTTTGAAGTAATACATTCTAAATCCCTTAAAATTTTATTTGGTGGCACTTTATGCATATCTTTTTTCGTCTTAAGCTTAAAGCTTGAGCCCGAACAATAGATGTCTTATATTGTCGACATGGCTACAATTGGCATAAGTTAAACACCCACACCAATTCAAAATTCCAAAAGAAAACATCTCAACGAGGATTATATTAGTCTACTTCTACGATTGGCTATCTCCAACAACACAATTTGAAAACATAATAGTATATGAATCCTGTGAAAATATAAAAGATAAAGCGAAGTCCGAATGAAGAAGTAAGCATGGATTTAAATTAATATATCGTCGGCTTAGAGCAGGAACACATTTACTGACTTTTTCCTGGAGAAACTAAGGGTCGCAGTAGCCCGATTGGAAGAGTTAACGGATTAGCAATCGGAGGGTTGCGAGTTCGAGTCCAACCAAAGACCGTCGTGTACAAAAGAGACTGGTGCAAGTTAAATCTGTCGTGATCTCAAATGTCCTCACGTTGGCATGGTGTGGAAATTTGGAGAGTGGGGTGCCAGCTCAGGCGTGACCTCGTCATCTGACCATGGTTCAGAATTACGTGGTGTGCTTGGATCTTTCCCTTTGGGTTTGATCCCGGACCGTTGTCAATAGCCCGTTGTGTTGATCCAGTGTGACGCTAATTAAACACCTATCTTCCCACCTGGAGTAACTAAATTGTTATTTTCATCATTATGAAAAATTTAGTCACATTGTAAACTGTTTAAAAGATATTTAACACTAACAAAATGCTTATAATTTGTTTTTGTCTGAAAATTAAATGTTTGTCTAACAGCTGAACAGTAAAAAATATTTTGGTCAGCTAATGATTTTCTGCTCAATGTAGACGTTATAGTTGAGTCTACATCAAAGTTAAGCTTAGCATCTAATGACAGGCATGAATCCGCTTTTCTAGAGAGTGGTAAGAACGTTAAAGTTTGCTATGATCAATCAGTGGACCAATCAGATAGTTAATTAATGATGGGATTCTACCACAATGTTACCGGACCCATATGATGAATCAATGGATAGGGATCATATGATGAATCTCCCTTCCCGTGGAACGATCAGATGATGAATGTTAGTTTCCACCCAGTAGACGAAAAAGGCTAAGGAGCACGTTACTACTAGTTTTGGTCACATGTCCTGGGTATATACAAGCTTACCATTGCTCACTCTACTTTTATGCTTCATTTCATGGCCCTTGGATATTTCTCTTCGGGATTGATACTGGACTGTCGCGAATAGCCTATTGTATTGCTCCAGTGCGACATAAGTTCAATTATCTACCAGAGAATGAGCGTAGTGGTGGTAGCGATCCCCCTCAGAAATTGTTGGTTTCTGATTTTTGGAATGTCTATAACTGAAATACAAAATTGCATGCAATACTTTTTCTACGTTCTTCAAATAAAATAATTATTTTATTCTTAAAAACGTATATGTCACGCTTAAAGACAGTACGTGAATAACTTTAATTTAGATAATTTTGTTAAGGAAATTGGCAGTGGAAGGTAATGCCTTCCGTGAAGTACTCTCGATACGCCCTTGACACTGTGGAGCGAGGAATCTTAAGTCTCAAGAATTTCCGAAATACCATTCCGCACGCTTCAAGCTCCAACAACCACTCCACGTTCAAAATCGGTTGATTCTCGTCGGGTGGACATTATTACGTTATTAAACGTTTTACAAGACATTCAAGAGTCCAACAGACAGCACTGATAACCGTTTGACTCTTATTTTAATGCGATGTGAGCTCCACTTGAAAATTTACATACTGCTTCCTATGAATTTTGGCATGCCAGTGTATAGATATAAACACGACGGTTTGGGATTGGATGAAGTCCCACCCATTCGACCACCCAAGTTAAGCACCTTCGGCCATAACCCACTTGAGAGGGTGACCAATTGAGTGCTGGCTTACGCCGGGGTTTCGCCTGACAAATTTGGATCCGCTGAATAATTAAGTTATCTAGCCCCTTCCACCTTTATTTTTACTTAAAATATAATTTCATTTAAGAAATTTCTTTTCTGATTTTTCCCCTTTTCGATGAGGATATTAGCTACTTCGCAGCGGGTGCTCAGTAAGTGATATGCGCAGTCCAGTCCAGTCCAAATTGGAAGAAATTTCGAACTTTTGACCCTCCACTTGCTAATCTGCTGCTTGAGCAACTGGGCTATCGCTGCTCCCCTCATAGTGCGGACAGCAAATAAAAACATCACGTATGCAAATCCAATCCAGTACAAGAAATAAACTACCCGCATTTGCAGTTTCCTGACGCGAGTCGGCCAATATTCCTTCAGACACATCGTTTGACGGTAGGGGCGAAGTGGTGAGTTCGCCGAGAGGGTGTTGGCAAGCAAATACGTGAGGAATAAAATGGAAGAATACCTTCGCACCTCACATTCCGAAAAACGGAAGGTACACCGAAGAAAAAGTTGAAAATGGCTGACGCCTTAGATATTACGAAAGGAACTGGGGTGTATGGGGGAGGGATTTATGGCAATCGATTTCGGATCTGAACCATCCGACGTTGGCTCGTGCATTCCAATCACTTTCGTCTAAAATCCACTCGTCCGTCCGTCTGTCTCGCGGAAGGTGTGATGAGAATGGTTTTCGAAGGGCATCGCGTCTTTTGAATGCTGCCGCCTTTCGCAAGAAATTGTTCGGAAAGCCAAGTAAAGCTTCTTTTTCCTATTTCTGTTCCAGCCTTTCACCCTCCCCCAAGATCATATGAGGTAGCTTCGGCTCGTTGTACAGAAGAAACCTGATAAGTTTCTTCCATTCGTCGTGGGACGTGAGGGAAATGTCTTATTTTTTCTCTTGATCCGACCGAAAAAGATGCGAAGTTCCAAGTCCTCTACCTTTTATGAATCGGTCCCTTACAGAAGCTTAATAACTGATCTCGACCGAAAATCGTCAACACAGTCGTTATAATTTTTTCCCCTGAAGGTGGTGTCGGAGTTTCATTTTCGATTATAAATCAAATCTAAGTTTGTCATTGAATTCAGAACATTTGTCCCTCAAAGAAATAACATGACATCTCAGGGGTTCAAAAGATATATTTAAGGCTTTCCCGGAAGGTGAATTCTTTGACGTTATTTTTTCAATTATAATTTGTCATTGAATTGAGTTTCAGCGTTTTCCCCACAATGAAATAACAAGACAAAGCAGTGATTCATTCCAAAAGAATACTTAATGCTTTGCCTGAAGATGGTGCTTTTGGATTTATTCTCTCGATTGCAAATTAAGTTTGTCATTGAATTACATTTTCAGACGTCTGTTCACTCAATAAAATTATGTAACAGCCTAGGATTTCATGCCAACATAAATATATAATGTTTACTCTCAAGGGCTCTACTTAGGACCAAAAGAGTTTTAAGTGGAGAGTGACGTTCAAAGGTTCAAACATATGTTTCTGTGGTAATGGCTGAAGTATCCAAATAAAGATCAAACAATGCAAAAGTCTAATGACTCATACCGACCACTTTCTGGTTGAAATCTTCAACATAATCCGTACTTTGCCTGAAGTTGTCTTTGGGATCATTCTTTAGACCGAGAATCTGTCATTGAATAATATTGTTAAATGTCTGTCTCTTAATGAAATAATATGACATAGTTGGGCTTTATGCCAACAAAAATAAATTTTCGTTGCAACTATTACTGCTTCTTCTGAATATAACCAGTTCCTTAAAATGAGGGTGCTATTTTTCAATATCGGTTACTATCAATGCTTCTTCTGAAGAACACCACTGTTTCTTAGGTTGCTATTCTTAGCTTCAAATCTTTACTACAGTAATAAAACTACTGTAATGGCTGACCAAATAAAGTCAGCCTGTAACCATATAAAGTCAGACTTTACGAAAATTTACTACGTGATACCGAGGGCTTTTCTCAGTTGAAATCAACAGAATCCTTACTTTGAAGTTGATATCTGTAGAGTGAATTTTTCTATTAAAAACTTGCCTGTCACTTGCATTTTTAGATATCTGTCTCTCAGTGAAATAATGGGGCATTATAAGGTTTCATGCCAACATAAATATTTAATGATTCCATAATACTTCATCTGCAGGAGGCCAGGTCTTCTCAAGTTGAAAATTCTTTTCTTAGGCTCTGTTAACTTGTAATAAATGGAGTAACTAAGTAGCCGTGAGAAATTACAATTGCTTAATAACGGCATCCGATTGCTATCTGGTAGAAATTGAAAATCGAAATCATTGTGTTGTACTTTGTCTGAAATTAGTGTCTTTGGCATGATTCTTTCAGTTGCAACTCTCTTAGTTTGTACTTTAATTGTATTTCTAAATATATGTCTCTCAGTGCATGATTTCCTATGGTTTCATGCCAACATAAATATTTAACCCACGTGATGATTTATTTTCGCGTCGAAAACTTCCCTGTAGTGGCCCGCTTGTGGTGCAAAAACCTGTTCCAAACTGTCGCCAGTTCTGGACAAGGGACAATTTGGTTTTTCCTACTTGGATATTCATTCCCCTTGAAGTAATATGGCAGTTTTGTCTCGACGAGATATCTAGCAAAATCGACCATAATTTGGACGAGGTTTCTTATAGAAACACTTGGAGGCTTAATATTCTATCATATTTCCTCCAAATAACTACTTCAAAGACGAAAGGCTCGTATATTGAGGAATACGAACTAACATGACACTAGTATCAAGCCAACATGAGTATTTATTGGAACTATCAATGTGCTTCATTTGAGTATCCATTTCAAAGAGGTCAGGCCTTCTTATATAGATATTGCTTTTCTCAGGATTAAATATCTGTTGCAATATTAATAAATGGAGTAATCAAATATGGGTTAGTTCTTATTTTGAGTATATGGAAAAAACACTAGAGTTCTTGATATTTAGATATCATCCAAACAATCGAAACCTAAAGTTGGGCTTAGATGTGGAGATGTACTTTATAACGATGTACAGAAACATTTTGTGAGTTGCATAATTTTCAATTAATTTCGATTTAAAACTTAAATTTAAATTTCAGAACCTCACACCCAATTGCTATTCTTTATTTATGCTTAAAATGATTTGTTGTGACGGTATAAAAGGAATTACAACTCATGTGTTATCAGGTCTTCTGAGGTTGAGAGTGCTTTCCTTAGTATGAAATATCTATTACAATATTAATAGAAAGAGTAATCAAATATGGGTTATTTAGATAAATATGGATAAAGACCTCAGAAGTCCTAATATTTAGAATTCACTAAAACAATCGAGACCTAAGATTAGGTTTACGTGTAGTCTAGTAAATACTAGACCGAGTGCAATAGAACTTGTCTCTCAAATAGACGATACGCTGCCTCATGTTAATTCCCAATTAACATTTCCAAAGAGACAAGGATGCAGTTCCAGGTACGAGAAGGAGTTGTAGACATGACAGAGCACAAACAGAGTAGTAAAGCTGTAATCCTGTTCTGAAATTTCATACTCCTTGTGTTTCCACTCCTGAGCCAAAGTAATCTGTAATAGTCTGTGACCTTTACACTGGAGTGTCTATCCTCGGAACAGCCTGGTACGATTGATATTTCGGTAGAATGTCCCAAGTTTGATTGTTTTTTTATTTCTGACTGGTCAAAAAGGAGATACGTATCCTTCAGACCTAATAAGAGCAAAATATTCTCCCTGAAATCTGCAGATCGAATAATCAAGAATAAATTAAAAAACAGGTATAAATCCAGAGGCTGATAAAGCAAAACAAAATATGGGGGACATATTTGTGACATCCTTGCCGGTTCTTGCTCGCTGCTTTTAGATTATTGGTACGGCATGATTGCCTGGACAAGCATTTGCATCGTTTTGGCATCTATAGTAGCCCGAAATATGTCTTGTGCAGAACAGCAGGAATTGTGCAGATGACTGAAATGAATTGTGACCATATTTTAGAATGTTCGGCATTATCAGGGGAAGGCGTCCTTGCCCGATATTGAAAGGCTAGAGAATTTTTGAAGAATCTGGAATATCATTGATCGTTCTACTACCTTTCGTTTTGTTCTACGCTCTAAATTTATGTATCATAGAGTGATACATGAAAGTTATTAGCCTTCATTTGCAAATCAGTCATTTCATACCTGAGCAATGGTAACAGGCATCTCCAGATGACAAGTCAAACTTTAGCCCGACTCGGATACGTCATTTAACCGTCCTGGTGGTTGTCTCGACGCGGTATCTTGTCATTTGAAAAACAAACCTAATCTTGATCTCGTTATAAAAAATCGACTGATGGATGAGATATTTCGTCATTAGGAAAACTGACCTAATCTTGATCTCGTCATAAAGGAATCGCAATATCCTGATGACAAGATATCTCATCATTACCATAATTGGTCAGATCTTGATGGACGAGATATCTTGTCGAAACCACTTGGAAAATGAAAGGTAGCTACAATACCTTACTTTTGCCATGGACATTTAGCGTTCTGAATTACACACTCAGTTCATCAAGCAAAATAAACTGGGAATGGCTCACGATATAAGCAAAGAATCCTGTTTGAAGAATGCGTCAGTCTCCAACTATTTAGAAGAAATTTAAAATACTTTAGTATCCGTACAATATAAATGAACATCTGTACTGGAGCTATTATAGATAAATTAGATTAACTTCTTGATTTTGTTAATAACATCGGGTTCAGAAGCTAAATTAAAAACATAAGATTAAAATAAAGATTTAGCACCATCTGCATGTACTGAATATCCTTTGGAGGAAGAGGACCTACGTTTCTCATTAGATATCTTTATTTTCTCAAAATCACTATAATGCTAAATTGGAGCTTGGATTTCACGGAATCAGAGTCCTTACAAAATCAAGGTCTACTCATCTGATCATCAGTAAGGATTAGTCATCTGATTTAAAATATGATACCATTAATAAAACAAGCATTCCTATTACAATCGGATTTACGGTGTTAGAACTACTAGAGTTTGACAGGAAACTGTAGCTTGTGCTATATAAACCACCATTTAATAGGCAATGCAAAACTAAATACTGTTCTCTCTTTAGACTGATCTTGAAATGGTTCTTTAAGCATCTTTTCTCATTTTGGCATTCAGTCTGCAGTGACAAACACCCAGAGGCTCCGATAAATCTAACAAAGAGTAACTTATAAATATTGAAACGATGTCCCTTTATATGATGCATTAGCTCTTAGCATCGGTTCAGTAGACTCAGCGCTCTATAATCCCACACTTAGCATGCATATTATATGCTTAGTCGTTAGGAATCCATGTATGCTCGGTTAACTGCCCTTTCGTTTGCTAAAAATTACTGTACAGCGATAAACCAAGTCTTCAAATGCTGAACCATGAAATGTCTGCACACATTTAAATAAAATTAATGCAGAAACTTTCATATTTGAATTCCCAGTAAAAACTTGAAATTCTTAGTTCAGAAAAGATAGCCTCATCTATTCCAAGTATAAATGGGGAAAAAAGATGAAATGCACTAAAAAGTGCAATTAAAACGCACTTGTGTCTTGGTACTGTTCTGCTGTACCAGAGTGATGATTCGGTTTGCGTATGTGAATTTTTAGATATTCTTCATAACGCATAATGCTATTCGTTTTTTGTTGCGCAATTATAATCAACTATCCCGGAAAAAAATTCTTGGTTTTTGCATAACCGTTCCTCGAATAAAATCATTAGAGAAATGAGGGCTTTTTTAATAGACAATCTATTTATAAAGACCAAAAGCAACCTTCTTAAGCGGTGAGAAATCAACATGTTAACAAATCGGTTCAAAGAAATGAATAAATAAAAGTTTTTAATTATATTTGCTGCATTAATATTTAATTTCAAACAATAAATATTTTGCGATTTAGTTGATCAGATATAACTACGGAAAAACATGCCAAAATAAAACTTTGAAAACAATGTAATTAAATGGGGTTTTATTGATGCATCAAAATTTAAACACTGTGCCTAATACAAAGCCTATTTATAATACAAAATCTCAGCTAAATCAAATTATATCTTTGTCTGCCAAAATAACTTTAAATTTCAAGTATTTCGCCTAATTTGGCTAAACAAAAACTGGCTAAAACGGATTGATAAAATATAACTGATTTGAAACCACAAATGGTTGAAATTAAACTGTCAAAGAAATGAATAGTCCAATGACCTTGGCAATCGAGGGACTTGGCCTTCAAGTGTGCAATGCGCACGCGCATCGCGCATGCTTCTCCTCATGGCTGATGCTTCTCCGCTTTCTCTCTTGCTGACGTCAGTATCAACTGAGTTCTTTCTTCGAGTTGGTTGTCTTTCTATTATTAGAACGTATTTCATTTAGCTTGTGTTACGTGATTCCCATATTTTATTTTGTGTAATTTTTGTTTACGTTCAGTGTATTTCTAGTTATTACTCTAGTTATCACGTGTTACGTAGGGCATTCCAAAATGCTTCGGACTCGATCAGAAGACTTGTGCCCAGTATTTGGTGTGCCTGAAACCTTTAAAGATAATATGCTACCAACATATGCGGATGTGATAAGATATTACTTATATATACGACAAGAACTTTTAAGAGAAGACAAACAGGAACCTGCTTTGGCTGATGTGTGTTCCCAATTAATAAAAGATCTCAAATGCTTATGGGAAAAAAGTTCAATTCCTATTTTTATCGGACCAACAAATAAGATATGAGGTAAGAGAATACCATAAAAAATATCGTAATATTAAGAAGTCTTTGAGAAAAGAAGGTGAACTAATTTTTTCGAAAAGTGTTGTGTCATTTAGAGAATCAGCGGAGGAAAATCTGTTTGATATTTCATTATGTAAATGCAAGGACTTTCTAATCTGTAATTGAAAAATTAAAGTACCTGTACCTGAAAGAGTTTTTTTAACGGATCAAAGAACATTTCGAAGAATGGTAATTGGAAATGTTGATATTAAAGCAAGCAGAAGTAAAAGTGTTCAATTGCAAGATAGTGAGGAAAATACAGCTAATAGACTTTCTCCTTCTGTTATGGGACACATTTTGGATTCTTCAAATTTTTCTAATGTGAAAATGAAGATACTGTTTCTGAATATAAACAACCTGAAATGAAAAACACAATTATAAGTCAAGATTATCTTTCAACTTCGCAAATGAGAACTAAACTTCCAAATGTAGCAAAGGCTTGTGACAGAACTGGTGTGTCCGATAGATCAGCATCAATTCTTATAAATGCAGCTTTAAAAGATATGGGAGACGATTCTTCTTAAGTAGTCGATCGTAGCAAAATCAGAAGGGAAAGAATAAAAACCCGCATTGGACTTGAAAAGGAAAAATGAGGGAAAACACTCTCCATCGGAATATGTGATATACTTTGACGATCGAAAATACAAGACTTCGATTCAAATTAAGGAAGGAGAAAGGACATCTAGAAAGACAATAACAGAAGAACATGTTGTTCTACTTTCAGAACCTGGATCAAAATATATTGGCCATGTAATTCTTATATCTGGCAGTTCTCATAACATTAAAACAAGCATATTAACTTTGAGAGAAAAATGTTGATATTTCTACGTTACAAGCTATTAGTTGTGACGGAACAGTGGTTAATACAGGTTCTAAAAATGGTATCATAAGACAACTTGAGCTTTCTATGGGACGTCCTTTGCAATGGTTTGTCTGTTTATTACACACAAATTAATTACCATTACGCCATTTACTGCAACATTTGGACGGAAAAACTATTGTACCAAAAGGATATTGTGGAGAAATTGGGAAAAAGCTGGAATCGTGCGAAAAGATTCTTGTAATAAACTTCGAAAAATAGAAATAACTTTGCCTGAGGTTGCCCTTGCTGAACTTAGGACAGATCAACGGTATCTCTACGAAATGTGTACTGGAATTTCAAACAGAAATATTTCAGTGAGCTTATCACTAAAGGATCCAGGAAAAATGAGTCATTCCAGGTGGTTAACGACAGCAAATAGAATTTTGCGATTATATGTTTCAACAAAATACCCATCGGAGAATTTGAAAGTTTTAACAGAGTATGTTATTAGAGTATACGCATGCGCGTGGTTTGATATTAAAACTGAATCATCTTGTCGGCATGGCAGTCAACACTTTTACAACATAATAAAAAAATCTCGATTTCTGCCTGAAGAGCTAAAGAACAAATTAGATCGAACATTGCAGAGAAACGCTTTTTGGTCATCCAGAAAACATTCTGCTGTCAATGTTGGCTGACAACCGAAAACACGTGAGAGAGTTGGGCCTTCGAAGAGTTTTAAAATGTAGAGAAATTGCTAAAGTCGATAACAATGTTCGATAATTCAAGATTCCTATGTTAAATTTCAAGGCAGACAACTATATGGATTTAATTGACGGGAATTCAGTTACACTTACTGAGCCACCACTTACGGCATCTACACTGCAGTGCAAAACTTAAGCAACGATGTAATTTTTAACCAGACAGCCATGAAATTGTACAAAAGGGGCTTGTTGCGTTCAGTACAATGAACACCCAATTCAGTAGAAAGGTGATTTGTATGCAAATATCAGGAACAAGAAGTCACAGGTGACATGAGGCACACAAAACACGTGCAGTCAGCGCGCTCAGTGCAAGACTACACTAAAAAGAAGGACGAATAGCGCGCTATTAAAGGCATTGGCTGCAAGTTCAAATGAGCTCGTACGTGCAATATGGCTACAAGAAACCATCTGGACGACTTTACACGTGATAGAATGATCGGCAAACTCGAGGAGGGGCGTAGTTTGACGAGTGTGGCCCAGTTTAGGATTGACAAAAGTGTCGTTTCACGAGCTTGGAAAGCCTTCCAAACAACTGGTACAGCTGTAAGAAAGGTTGGTGGTGGTCGGCCAAGAAAAACAACGCCAATGGATGACCGATATATCGTCTTGCAGGCGAAAAGAGATCGATACCAGTCAGCGGGCAACCTGGCTCAGCAGCTGCGTGCGGCAACGGGACGACAAGTGTCGCGGTTTACTGTGGCCAGATAGGCTGCCTTCATAAAGGTGGCCTATTCGCCCGCCGTCCTGAACGCTGCATCCCATTGACAGCTGCCCATCGGCGGCGCCGTTTGGATTGGTGTAAGGAACACAAAGACTGGACATCTCATCAATGGAGTCACGTCCTCTTTACAAATGAGAGTCGTTTCAGTGTCACAAGCGATTCTCAACTCCAGTTGATATGGAGAGAGGTGGGGACACGGTTTTATCCCACTAACATCAGGAAAAGAGACCTTTACGGTGGTCCTGGCGTGCTTGTCTGAGGAGGCATCATGATGAACGGGCGGACTGAGCTTCAAATTTTCGACAGAGGTACTGTTACTGGAGATCGCTATTGTCAGCAAGTGATCCTCCCCCACGTGCGTCTGTTCCGAGGTGCCATTGGTGCAGACTTCGTTTTCATGGATGATAACGCCAGGCCACATCGGACTCTTGCTATCGAGGAGCTGCTAGAAAGTGAAGATATCACTAGAATGGATTGGCCAACAACCCTGATTTAAATCCCATAGAATATGTGTGGGATGCTTTGGGGAGACGCCTTTCGGCACGATTATATCCGCCGGAGAACACCCAACAATTGAAACAGGTGTTCATTGAGGAATGGGCCTTCTTACCTCAACAACTGTTGGATAATCTGGTTTTGAGTATGAAGAGACGGTGCCAAGCAACCATTACAGTTAATGGAGGTTATATCCCTTATTAAGTGGCATCTGTTTGTTGTTCTCCCTCTTGGGCAGACAATCATTTGCACCAACGCTACTCTTTCGATAAAGTCTTTTTTGTTTAATTCCATACTGTATGCGTTCTATTCATTTTTGCGCTAGTATGCTTTCTTCATCCGTTAAGTACAAAATACTGTCTCTGTATTCTGAATTACATCTCTCAGGTGATTTCTTGCGGAGTTACGGCAAAAAAAACAGTCGTTGCTTAAGTTTTGCACACCAGTGTATTTCTGATAATGAACTGAACCTGATGATTTTGGACGTTCCTAATGAAATTCATATTTTACGATATCCGCGCTATTCGCAAGCAGTAGAGCGCTGTGTTAAATTAGTTACTGAAGCATCAGCAGCTATATGTGGCAACGACGCACGAGACAGATTTATAAGATCAAGGATAGCATCTAGAATTGCATTACCCAAATTTGAAACTAAAAGTCAATATCGCAAAGTTCTATGAGACAATTAACCTAAATATTTAAAGACAAAGGATGGGAGGGTGGTGGAACTCGATATGCCGCCACCTCCACGTGGGGAGTTCTGGGTTGTTTTCACAGAGAAAGCAAGCGAAGAGCTGCATGAAAAATTCATAAATCTTAAAATTTTATAGAGATTTCTGTGGCAAATTGGCAGCCAAAGATTACGTCGTGGGAATTTTAAATTTCACACACATGATTACACTTATAGGTGGCAACTTTTCCGCATATAGGGTAATAAATTGAGCTAAATTTTTTTTGGCGATCTTTTTCACTCCACCCTAGCTTTGGGCTAGGAACCTAGATTCTAGCTTTATTACTCAACAAAACATTCCAGTAGGCATGTCTTTACAGATGGATGGTCTGTGTGCTAGTCCTAAAATACAAACATATAAACCTCTTGATGTTACGTAGAGGCAAAGGGGAATTAGGTTGGGGCAAATGTGCTTCAGCCGTTGCCAATAGGTCAGATTGTACGAGGGAAAGTCAAGAATTATCCGCACTTTTCTTTTTCAATTTATTTATACAAATCTAGGGGTTGAACAAGTTCGTCATTTTTCTACATAGTCTCCTTCCTTTTTGATGCATGTGGTGCAGTGGTCCACAAGCTTGCCACTTGCTTGAGTATAGCCTTCAAGGAGAAGGTTTTCGGTTGGTCGCCCAACCATTTATGCACCGCTTCCCCTTTGTCCGTCTAATCTGCAGAGAACACGCTACATTGTCTATGGTTTGCCAGTACCATTTCTGGAGCTTGCTGAATCTTCTTGTCAGTGGTTGAGGTTGCGGGCGTCCTGCTCCTTCTTCGTGCATCACGCTTGTCCGGCCTCTTTTAAGCTCCTTGATCCGCCCATACACACTTCTTCGAGGTAGAGCACTGTCTCCGAATTGTGTTGTAAGCTTCCAATGAATTTCAGCCCCTTGAACACTTTCCGACCATAGGAATCAGATCATTGCTCTTCATTCCTACTGGGTGCACATTGCTAGCGGAGCGGCCATGTTTGCACTGAAGCAGAAGGAAGAAAGTTACACTATCAAGGTCAAACTTCGGTAACGTGACGACAGTAGTATCAACTCTAAGCATGCATGCACAGAAGGCAGTGTGACAAACCTAAAGATTTTCTAAATCGAAAGTGCGGATAATTTTTGACACCCTCGTATATTACCATATATTCGTACCAACTTTTTTCTTGATCTTCCTAAGGTGACTTAGTTTCTTACATTTTAAAATTAAAATCACTTGAATACTTCCGTCGTATAAATTTTTGTAGGTATGAAAAAACAAGGAAACGAAATTTGGTAAAATATTAATTTTGGATTTGTATAGTCCGCAAGACAACTCAAATCGCAAAAATCTCGGGTAAAAACTTGAACCGACATATAATTACTTAAAACACTTTGCAAATTTAATAAAACATACACGTTGTATGATTATGCAATAACTGTAAAACATTGCATTATTCATTTTGACCAATAATAAAGGAAAGTTATGTAGGATGACTCAATATATAGATACTCAAATAAAAAATATTAACTTGGTCACCCTTTCCTATACATTCAATTATCAATGAAGGGAACATATACGAAAGGGTAACAAAAGTTTTTTTGTAGCCAAACTTGAAATACAAAAGTTATAAAAGTTTCTCAGACACTTCAAAGCGCATCAGAAAGAATTGATTTATTTCAAAACATAACTGAGACCAGTCAAAGTCCCGTTAAAGATTTTTCATCAAACCTAGCCTACTCATTTTTGGGGGGGGGGGAAACTAAATATAAAACCTAAGGTTAGTTGCTTTAAAAAATAAAAACCGAGTGGGCGACGTTTAATTCCAAAGATGTGTTGGTTGTGTGGCCGCATCATCTGTTCCTTTCCCACATCATTATCGTCTTCAGCGGAATTTTCGTTATATCCCCGACGCCTATTCCAGTCCATTGTCTATTGGCCTAGACAAAAATTGGATGCCCACGAGACGAGCTGCGAAGGAAAAGATTGTTTTGGCCGTTTTCCTTTTTGTTCAAGAAAAAGCCATTTCAGTTTTTATGAGTTCATCTCAAGGAAGAGTTTTGTCTTTATCTCACTGTGAGCCTTAACCAATAGAAAAAAGGTTCTTGCAATCGATTGTGAAGTATATTAGTCTAGTGCCCTGTTTACTCTTTTTCGAGACTGTCTTGAGATAGATTTCTCGAAAGAGATGCAGTTTTGAAATTCTAATGCGTAAAATAGTTTACCCAACGGGTGAATACATAGATTCATTGTGACGAATAAAAGTCTTAACCCTCCCAGTGGTTTCGACGAAATATCTCATCCATCAATATCTGATCAACTTTGTTATTGACGAGATATTTTGTCATCCAGATATTGTCGATTCTTTGATGATGACGAGATAAAGAGAGATCTGGTCAGTTTCTACTAATCTCGAGATATCTTCTTCATCAGGATCTGATAAGTTTTCATCCAATGATTATATACTAGGGGTGTTCAAATGAAAAGGTACGAAACGACACTGTGGGTATAATTGAAGTCTTTATTCAAAAGTAATCACCAGAGGACTGAGCACAACTATCCTACTGTTTCACGAGCCGAAGGATTCCCTGTTCCCAGAATTCCTGTGGCTGTGACAAGAGCCAGTCCTCCACTGTGTCCTTCAGTTCGTCGTCCGAGTTGAAGCGCTTCCCTTTGAGATGTTTTTTAGCGGACAAAACAGATGGAAGTTGTAGGGCGATATGTCCGGGCTGCAGGGCGGATACTCAAGCTGCTCCCTCTTGAACTTGGCCAGTACACTTTGTGTGACCCTGCAGACGTGTGGACGCGCGTCATCGTGGAGCAGAATCACTCCCTCCGTGAGCAGCCCAGCCGTTTGCTCTTGATGGACTTGCGTAGGCTACGGAGTGTCTCACCTACCGGTTTAACACCTTCCGCAATCAGAAATCTGATAACACCTCGCTGCTCCTCAATCGTCGAACTTTGCAATGTGAACGCCATGATGTCCTCACACGCACTGCCGCGTCAATTGGACGGAACACACAACTGCATGCTTCTCTTCTGCGTCATGTGCGGGCGCCCGCGCATGCGCATAACCACGCCGGTACTCGTGCATTCGCTTCCTTAGATGTCTCACTACGTTATCCCAAAGCGGTATATTCAAATTTCAACCGGTTTGGTTTTTACGACGTTTCGTACCTTTTCATTTGAACACTCCTCGTACTTCGTCGAGACAACCATCAGTAGGGTTAACCTTCACTTCGAATTAGCCGATTAGTCCAACTTGTTTCAACGAGATATCTCATCTATCAAGTTCTGATTAATTCTGTTAGTAACTATATCCAATTTGCTAGCAACTTATCATCTGAAAGTGTCTATTTGTTATGATGAAGAGATCCTGATCCGGTCAGTTTTTTTCATCTCGTTCAGCAAGATTTGGTCAGTTTTGCTTATGACGAGGTATTTCGTCGAAGCAACCACTAGGAGAGTTAATCTTTGAAGCAGTTCTTTCCAGAATTTAGAAAGGTTAAGTCAAAGTTGTATCGCCGTCCAATCGGCCTAGTGGTCAGGGTGGAAAGGTCTCATCTAGGTTGAAAATTTCTGTTTCGAATCCGGGGTAAGGCATGGATGTTTGTCCGTCCTAACTGAATATGCGGTCTCTATAACGAATTGTGCCTAGAATGTGTGATAAGTATGCGAGATTTAAAGTGAATACCGTAGTGCACCAGATTAATGTAAAGTAGTTAAAAAATCCGTCCTTGTAGTGCCATAATAAATAATGTTTAATTGACCGGGAGTTAGAAAAATCTATTGCATAAGGTATTATATATCTTTGTAGCAGTTCTTTTCAGAATTGAGAAAGCTAAGCCAAATTAAATTAAATACTTTTCAAAGGCGGCCGTTTTTCATCTGGAGATCGGATATGAGCGTCTTTGTCCCATTTGGTGAATTTGTTTATTGCTATTTATTGTTTTGCCGATCAATCGGCCTGGTGATCGGAGTGCTGAAATCTGGATAGAAAAGTTTCTGGTTTGAATGAATCCGGGGTAAGGCATGGTTCATCCGGATATCCATAATTTGTCCATGTGTGGCTTCTCCATAAACGGGTTGTGCCTAGAATGCGTGATAGGTATATGAGGTGCACCAGAATAACGTAAAGTAATTCACAAAACAGCCCTTGTATTGCCATAATAAATAATGCTCAATGGCTGGGCATTAGAAAAAAGCTTTTGTATTAAGTACTATATTATAGATATATTGGGACTGACTTTTATTTTCTAGGTAATTTTTCTTTACCTAACCCATATTGCTCCCGCTATGGAGGTACTAATGTCACTGGTGCTTACCATCTGGCTGTATGCATTGCTTTATTAG
The DNA here is from genome assembly GCA_933210815.1 of Meta bourneti. Taxonomy (NCBI): domain Eukaryota; kingdom Metazoa; phylum Arthropoda; class Arachnida; order Araneae; family Tetragnathidae; genus Meta; species Meta bourneti. The sequence continues at coordinate 68,542,846 of OW119928.1, forward strand.
CTGTGTTCTTTTATCCTTTCCTGAGAGGCTGCAGACTGAGAGATACCTGTTATATTAGCTATAATAAACTTATAGATGGAATTTGTATTATCTGTATTTTTGAATATCTTTTCTCACTACTTGAGGATGTTTGTCCTTGGCGACTGCATTAGAAATTAAAATAATAATAAAAACCCTTCAATAATAAAATTTCCAGCAACTTGGCGGTTTATTACAAAATAAGTATATGATTTCTTTACGATTTGCGACAACTTTGCGAAGTACAGTAGACTCGTGCTTCTCAGGGGACAAGAAAAAAGTTCGATAGACCAAATGGAGGATTGCGAGTTTGAGACTAGATCAAATCAAAGATTGTCATGTACGTGGGGGCTGGTGCACGTTTAATATGTCATGGCCTCAAGTTGGTGTAGTGGGGAAGTTTGAAGAATGGTGTGCAAGAGGTGTTGAGTCCGCCATCTGGCCCTGATTCAAAATTACGAGGTGTTGTCCTCGGATCTTTTCCTTCGGGATCTATCCTAGACCGTTGCCGATAGCCCGTTGGGTTGCTCCAGTGTGACATAAATTCAACTACCGACTTACCACTTACACGGTTTAACGTTAATTTAATTCTGGTAGAAACGATATTACTGGTTGATAAATAAGTAAAATACTGGTAAATAACCATTTTTACTGATTATGGCTCGTTATTTACTAGTTAACTGGTATTTAAATACAGGTTTTGAATCCGTAATTCGTTGGACAGTCTCTTTATACAAAGCAAAGGGACGAAACCTACTCTGAAAATAGAGCTGAACAATTCCACAAAAGGATTGAAATCGAGGAGAGGAGATTACTGTTTTGTTTGTTCTCTTTATGTTAACCTTCTTTCATAAAATTGAGATCTTTCTTTTGAAAAAGCTTTTAGCTAACTTCCGCCAGTTGGCCCTTTAGGATGCTTTTAACTGAATCTGATTTACTCCCCTTCGAGATATTGTAAATCACTCCAATGAAATTTAAAGCAATTTATTTTACTATTGTATTCAAAAGAAAACATGCCCCTCCTCTTCGGAACTTTTGAGTTAGTGAACATGGGGAGTCAAGTAACGTTTTTCCCAAATTGTATACTTCGTTTCATTGCTTTCGTTTTTCCTCTCTGGATGATTTCATGTTATCGAATTCTGTTTCTTAGTATTGTTTTGCTTTCCGGAAATAGAACTTTTAACCAGAATGGAAAATAATGGTACTTCACCAAAGGATAACAGTTAAAATAGTCTGTTAGGAGCTATTAGATTTCATTCTTCTTTCAGCATTTTTAAATTTACAATCTTTTATTTAGGAATAAAGTGCTTTTGTATTTGTCCAGTCTAAAAATTGTAGTCTTAAATTAGAGTGGATCTCTATCTACTCAATTTCCCTAGCTTGATTGTATTCACTATACCTCACTCCTTAAGATTTTTATTCGTTTAAGATGCAAATATCCCGTTAATAAACATGGGTTTTTTAATTAATTTTTTTAAAAATATGTACATAAAATTTAGGAATGAAAAATATATACAAACGATTCACAAATCTATTCAATCTTTTTAATTCTATATGCAGCAGCTCATGCATAATTTGCTAAAAGAGTTCACTAAAATTTTTATTGTTGATAAGTTTTAAAATTGTTACATTTTTTAATTTTTGAAACTGGTCCTATCATCGTTCCATAATTTTCAACAATAACGAGTGTGGTCCTCTGTTCCCAAGTGTTCCACGCAAGGACGAAGATCTGTTTTGTATATCTAATATTAACTATCACTGATGTGTTATGTGATTGATTTCGAGAAATGATTTCGATGTCATCTCGAAATCATGTCAAATGATTTCGAGGTATTCAGCAGAATATTTAAAGAAGTGGATAGTTATTTCTCGAATTGACTGCAAAATTATTTTGAAAAGTGAAAACAGCGTTGGATAAGAAAGCGGGTAAGAGACAAAGAATATATCTGAAAGGTGATTAAATATTAAAACTGAAGGAGATAATTATCAAACCCAATATCTCTGTCCGTACCCTAAATGCGACGACTTTAGAGAAATTGCCTTGGTTTTACAATTCATAACCCTGAAATTGTATTAATAAGTTCGACAATACTGTCTTAGAGACAGTCTTCGAAGAGAATAGAATGGTTCTGAGCAAATCCCTGAAATAATTTTATCATCGACACCATAAACTATTATTGTCAATTTGTTAACTATTAAGGTCTATACTGTCTTGGAGAGTCTTCGAAGACGTTAATGATTCTGAGAAAACCCTGATAGTCTTACCATCGAAAACATCGATAAAACAGATTAATATATAGGTTATTGCAGTATTCACTTATCAAAAATTTAATCCACACCTGTGTATCAAAGCAATGGTGCGTTATTTCTTTCGAGTTCTCGTTTGGACAGATAGACCTGATGTATTGTTACAAATTCAATCCTCTGAGGGCTGCTGGAAGTTCCTAAATTCTCCAAGTCGACCGTTAACTTTTCCAAGACAAGGGCGAGATAAGAAGCATTGGGGCACCCTTCCCACGTATCGGAAATGGATAACCTAGTTTCGAATAGAAGTTCACCAACGTACCAACTGTAAGTTAAATTACTATTGTCCAATCATACACTGAAGTGCCTGAAAACTGGTACAGACGAGCCTATGCAAAATACATAGCAACACCACATGTCAACAGGGGATTGTACAGGCTGGTGTGGCTCCGTAATGCTATGGAGTTTGTTAAGGTGGCATTAATGGGACCCCTGGTATGTCTATAAACGTCTCTGAAAGGTGAGCGTTATGTGTGCATCCTTTCTGATGACTAACACCCTTTCATGTCCTGCGTTCATTCTGATGGGTTTAGCCTCTTCCAAAAGCCACCATACAAGTCTAGATACGACAAATTATGCTTAGAGGAACTCTTATCTGAGTCTGAGGTCTTTCCATTTGCACCTAAATATTAAAATCTCATCCTTATGGAACATATCTAATATGTCATGCACCACGCTATGGAACACAGAAATCCTATACATCGGAATACAAAGAATTAGGCATAGCTTTGTAGGAAGTACCTTGTTTGCGATAGAGCATTAGGTTAGGTTCAAAAGAGTACATCTCTATAACCAATTCTAAGTTAAACAACTGTTGACCAACCATATATTCCACGAATATTTCTATGGAACTCAATTTAACCTCAGGTTTTATATAGAGAAGAGTATACCAGTTACAAATTCAAGTATAATGATTTTAATAAAATATGCACTCATCCATCTAGAATATGGTTTTTACTTTTTAAAGAAACGGAACTCATTTCCTAGAAAATAACTTCACTCTCCAGTAAACTCTGACGAGAAATTGCATTTTAAATTCTTAAAGTCCTTTCTCGCTCAGTCTGTCAAAAGCGAGACAGAAAAATCGGAAAGTAATTACGAGTCCAAAACTGTTGCCTCTTGCGCTTTCCGTAATTTTGCATGAAAAGAGCTGGGAATATTATTTTTCGACTGATGTGATACTTCATCTAGGGAAAAGTTTTCCCGGAACTTACAATTTACTCTGATTGTTATCATGCAAATAAACATTTTGAAAACTTTTTAATGTGCGTTTCCAAGACCCAGTAACAAACTCATGAATTTGAAATAACTTGTAGATGAATGGCATAGTGCTGATTAGTAAATGTATATGGAAATAAATACAGTGAGTATTAAAGAACATTGGTGGATGAATACCTTCATGTTAGATACTACATCATCCATGGCCTTTTCATTTGCTAATACAACTGCATTTTTATATAAACTTCAGTACATCAATTTAAAATATTATGTTAACCCTCCTAGTAGTTTCGACGAGACGAGATATCAGGAACATCAAGATCTGACCAACTTTGCTAATGACGAGATATCTCGTCATCAAGATTATTGATATTTTGATGATTACGAGATCAAGATCTGGTAACTTTTCTTCTAATGGCGGGATATCTCATCCATCAATATATTGTCAGTTTTGCTAATGACGAGATACCTCGTCCTTCAATATATCGTCAATTTTGCTAATGACGAGATATCTCATCGGAGGAGGATTAATTATTTTGTAAGGTAACCATCGAATAGCTGCATTATGTGTTTTAAATTAATTTCGGAATATTTTTGCGTGATATCGTGCATGCATGCTTCTCTTATAAAATTCCGAGGGAAGAATATGAATATACTCGTTTTTCAACCTGGACTCTTCCATACATGACATTATTAACCAGAAAAATGTTTCCTAGGATTCTTTAAACCAACAGATGTGGTCAATGACGGACAAGCATCGACCTTCTAATGAGTGGTTTTGAAGGCTTTGAGAAGGAGATGGTAATTTGAGGGTGACAGGTCAGGAATATATGCATCGACCTTCTAATGAAATAGACTGAACATGTGTGCGCAGCTTCATGCTATTTCTTCCAATCGCTTGGTTTGAAGATCTGCCACGTGGCTGTGGGAAAAAACTCGAAGAATTCCAATGTGAAGCAAATTATTGATTGGTTAGTGATTATGCAGAGTGATTAAACACACTTGTATACTCTTCGATAGCCAATCGGCCCAATTGGTAAGCTCACATGACTTACCCTTCTAACATCTGACGACAGCGACTCTGCAAACATGCTCTGTCTATTTCATTGGAAGGCCGATGGGGACAGATCCAACACGAAATCTTGAAATGCCCAAGATGCTGGGGCTTCTGGGAGGCTGGTAGGGCTTTAAATAGAAAAAACTCACAGATATTAGTCACAGAGTTTATTTTATGTAGTAATTCAATTTTTCTCCAAGTGGAAAGCCAGCAAACTGTTGCATATCCGTAATAAAATCAATTTGGCGAATATTTAGGTGGTTATGGAGTAGGGTTGATTTGGTTTGTGTAGCCGTACGATAATTTATACCTATATGTTGTATAATTATAAATTATTTTGGGGAGCAGTGATTTGGCCAGCATTAAGGTAGTTACACAGCAGGGTAGGTTTAGATTGCCGCTCAATTATTGTTACACGAGACCCAAAGTAATATAAGGGTGAGGAAGAGCGTGACCTGAGGTGTCTATTTTAAAGACGACATGGACCATCATTTGTAAAATAAATACTAAGTTTATTTTTTGAGCCCAATCCATGTAATCTGTTTTTATGAGTTCTAATTCTAACCTAAAGAATTGCACTTTCTACCAATTCTTTCAAAAAGAATTCAAACTTTATCAAAAGTAAGGTATTTCCTAATGTTTCAGCACAAATTAATTAAGGTTGGTTTGGGTTTTATGACGCATGGTCAACCAACGGACAAGCTGCACCGAACGCAAAATAAATACTACCCATGAAAATAAAATGTTTTCAAACTAGGAGCCTAATCAACATTACAAAGTAGATTTGCCTGCATGACTTAAAATTAGTTCAGTCATACAGGAAAGACTAACGAATATATAGGATGTTCCGCTTAGGCCTTTTATGAAAGAAAAATTTGAGATTGAAAAATGATTTGAATGATTAGAAATGCACGATGCGCATATTGAAGTGCACTAGACTTGCAAACAAATTCTGAGTCTACGTATGTGCGTAAGAAATTTTGGAAAAAAATCATAGTAAGTGAAGGAAATATACTTTCTTTTATTATAGTCCGAAGGCGGAACACCCTCTCTATGAGTGTGAACTTCTCAGAGGATTAAGAACATAAAGATGCACTACTTAAAAATATAAAAACAAGAAGCAAAGATAAAATTTAAAACTTAATCAGAGGAATAAACATGGTAAATATAAGATCCTCGTTCAGTAACATACAACACACAAAAAGCAATAAAGAAAATCAAAGGCATTAATATGATTTTTCGCTCATTTGCAGCAATGTGTAGTGAATTTGAAACATTAAAAAAAAAAAGGAATAATTTCTACCACTGGTTTTACGTTAAAAGAAAGGTTTCACTCGAAACAAAACATTCCTTCCTCTTTCTTTAAAGGTCCATTGCACAGAAGCAAATTTTTTAGCCTCAGAAAAAAAGATTTCTACCGTATGGTCGGAAAAGTAGAATATTTAGGAAAGCAGAAACACAGAGCTTTTTATATTCCTCCTTTTCGTACTTATCTGCAAGAAACTTCTTTTGGCCCAAGCAAACAAACTCGAACATTTTCTGCAGCGCTTAGCATGTTTTTCGAAGAATGTGACGGCCAACTGAAGCGGAAATGACCAAAGTTGCCACACTTTGTATTGGGTCTGTTGCCCTGGGCGAGTTATTTTCAATATGGAGGCCATTCGTGCCGCCACTCTTGGCGGCAGAACACTGTCGGTTCCATCAACTTGCGGATGTCGGAAACTTCAAAACCAAAATGGTACGAGTCAATATGCGTTTCACGTTGTGGCTTTGTTGTGTGGTTAAGAAAATTGCAAAACTTGGTAACTATTTGGGACATTTTTTTATCTGACGGTTTTATATGTAAAGCTGTTTTTTACATTCCTGGGTCCTAGGCATGTTTTCGAAAGTAATTTCTAAAGATACGTAAACTTTTATTATGGTAGGTAGGTATTTTAATTAACGCAACACTGGTGCAACACAACGGGCTATTGGTGACGGTCCGGGATCAATCCCAACGAGAAAGAAACTTTTATTAAGAAACTCGTCTCTTATCAAGCAAAATAATCTATATTTTTTATTGAGAAGGGATAGTATACTCCCTACCATTTACAAAACATGTACTTATGTGTGTTCTAAGACTGTGTTGGATCTTTTCCTTCGGGGGGTGATCCCGGACCGTCGCCAATGGCCCTTGGTGTTGCTCCAGTGCGACGTTAATTCAATACCTACCTCTAAGACTGTGATAAAAATGATAGCGTCTAGAGAATTTAAAACTAGAACCCTTATGAAGGCCTTCACATACAAGGATCACAATACCATGCTACGAGGCCAGAAAGAAAGTGTTGTACTATAGTCCGTATTAAGAGAGCAATTTTTAATGTGAACAAACCAGACGGAAAATGAGGATTTTACTTCCGCTATCGAAATGCTCTCTTATGATTCATGCTGGGGCTTCCTTAAATGTAGTTTATCAACGTTTTGGCGACTTTTGACATAATATAATTGATGTTGACCAATCAACTATCATATATCAATTCGGAAATCATACTTTGGAGTGTTTATTGACAAAATGCTGAAATCGCATTCAAACACCAAGCCAAGTGACGTCACGTTCAGAATACGTACAGGAAACAAGTGTCGTCGTTTCTGTCATACTAAAAGATTTAGTTTGACAGAAACTGTCTATCATAAGTTAAGGAATTTAAATCTTTTTTGAATAAAATAATAAGACTGTACATGTATGTATTATGAACGAGTTGTCCCGCTCTTTGGCTTTCAAGGAATTGAAAGCGAAAGCTCTCATCATTTTAATCAATTTTAATGATTGTTGAGACGGGGTTGGTAATTTATAGATGAACTACTTACAGATGGAAAAGAAAAAACAATCAGGCAGGTATTTGCCAGTTCCTGTAGACTCCATCCTTACCATCTACGTCTTTCTTCTTCATCGAGCTCTCTTCTGCGTAGTAGGTGTTTCGCCGCAAGCTCTGGATGGCTCCTCATTGGTTGCTGTCATCCAATTGCTGGCTTGCTGTCAGGAGATCCTCCGCTGTTATTGGGTTCATCAATATAGTGGTTGACGCAACACTCGCTCTGGTTGCTTATCCCGTTTTTTTATATATATATATATATATATATATATATATATATATATATATATATATATATATATATATATATATATATATATATATATATATATATATATATATATATATATATATATATATATATATATATATATATATATATATATATATATATATATATATTATGGACGGGTTGCTTCGTCCTTTGGTTTTAATGGATTGGAGGCAGGAGTTCTCATCATTTTAAGCAATTTAATTGGGATATAAGCATTTACATGTGAAACTATATACAGATGAAAATTAAAGCTATTGGGTGATTGCAAATTAGCCAGTTCCTGAGCTACATCTTAACCGTCTTCATCTTTTCTTGAATCTGCTCCTTCTCTAGGTAGGTGTTTGCGCCTCGGGCGTTGGCTGATCATCATTGGTTGATTTCATCCAACGGCTGGCTGCAACGTTGCTGCTGGGGTCTGGATGATGCAATATGCGCTCTGGTTGCGTCTTTCGGAATTCCACATGGCTGACGCAAGAGTCTTCGTGATTGCGTATACCTGATGTTACATATATATATATATATATGTATATATATATATGTATATATATATATATATATATATATACATATATGAAATGGGAAGATGCATACATTTTACATTTTACCAGGTAAACCATTGTATACCAGCCATACTGGGTGGCTCAGAACGCCGCAAGTAACTGGGTCACAAATTTTTATTTCATGACGGCCATACATACAACCTGGTACTTAAGTGTAAGTGTAGCAACCATTTAACCTGGTACAGGAGCCCAGTAAGTATAGCCTCATCAGATAGAGCATAGCAGGTGTACCAGGGTTTTATTCAATGTTTGTAGTATGCTGATATCTGCATTTATCATCATACTACAAACATTAAATAAACGAGAAAGGAGTGAAAATACCCTAAAGACAGTCAAAAAGTCAATAAGATGGACTAAATAGATGGAAGCCAATAAGAATGACTAAATAGATGGAGGCCAATAAGATGGACTAAGACTGACTAATTTTAAGGACTGAACTATTTTCAGGTTCATCTGCAAGTTTTCATCCAATGGTTATCAGAATTTATTACTTCATCATAATAAAGCGTTCGGCAATTCTTGGGAATTAGCTACCTACTTATGTATTTTTTCCAACGTAGCCTTCAACTTCGATTTTCCTTATATGTCGAAGGCGTTTAAAAGTCTTTGTTGACACTAATTAGCTATTGCGAGGTTATTGGGCTCTCTTAAGGATAAGTGGGGTTATCGTATCAGTTAAGTCAGCGTTTTTAATTATGGTTCCTTTAAGACGTTGTTAAGGCAGAGGCTTGGTTGCGAGGCTAAGTTTACGACGCAGGTTTAGGGAGTAATTATTTCTTCGTTGGTGCAAAGTTGAAAATTCGGCACTGTTATTTTACAATATTTTGATGTGAAAATAATTTTTTGACACCCATTTTTTTCTGGTCGTAAGAATTTGGAGATCTACAATGAATTTCGAAGATACTATTTTATTAAAGGTACTATTTTAATTAATTGTTTAGCGGTAAATATCAGGTGGGATGGGGACCAATTAGATCGTACTCTCTCAAACTGAACTTTACCAACCTCCTTGTGGTCGTGGAAGGAATATTAGGGCACTGATGGACCCAGCGTATATGGAGGGGTATTTATAAGCAAAAGTGGGAAGTAAGAAGACGCTAAAAATATCTGTCGCCTAAAAACGCTTTAAGGAAACTTGACCATAACGACACACATTAGGGTAATGCATTATCGCAAGAATTTTGTTGTAAAATTCAAGTTCCATCTAATCGCTCTGAAATCAAGACAGTAGGCCGAAACAAGGCTTTATGTATTTTAGATTATTCTCCCATTAGTAATTATTTTTAGTCATTGGTGATAATTTCAATTTTACTGATCTGCTTGAGATTAATTACTAATAAGAGAGTAATTCAGTGTGCTTATATACAATTTATATTTTGCTATTTCAGTTTAATAAATAGAATTTCAGTTCCTATGTTTTTTTTCCAAAACATCTTGAAATTATAAAATTGCACACACAGCTAATTTGGGCGAAATTCAAATATTGTGGAGATAGTTAAACTTGAAATTTAATATTAATCGAGACAGTTTTTCAGAAGGGGTGCTGAATCTAATGCTTCTTACTGACAAAGTGGCATTGAGCCAAAAAAAAGTTTGGGAACTATCTAACTAATTAGACGAAGAAAGCGTTTCGACTGAAAAAGCATTGCTGAAATGCTCTTTTAAAGGCTTCACGTAGTTGAGCGTGTTTTCTTCGAGCGAGTTAAGCTTCGAACATGGCACAAAGCAACAGTCCATTTTGGGCCATGTTTCAATACATAATGACAAAATAAAACAGCTGAATTACACTTGAAATAGTTACGTCATTTATACAATAATAACTCTTTCAGTCATAAAATGTAAACGATAACCAGGTATTGGGTTACTTAAAACAATTGAAAAAAGCTTTCTTAGGAATCAAGTGAACCTAAAAGCAGTTGACTTTCGGATTTAAGCCATTTGAATTTCTATCTATCAGCGTTTTAACCAAAGCTTTCATATTAAGACAAACTGAATACACACACACACACACAAAAAAAGAACATAATAAAACTAAATAAATCTACCGGATATATCTCAAAAGATAGTTCAAAACAAATAATTTAGTGTTGATGAGAAACGAAACAGCGAATTAAACGATGTTCCAAACGAGAGTCATTTGAATCTATGTATAAGGAAAAGTCCAAAAATAAGTGAATATCATATTTCTACAGGTTGTTTTTTAATGGTGAAGTTATGTTACCTGATGATATCAGTCGTATTTATTCCCTGAGCGGAGATGTCTTCGGCAACTTTTTAGCAGTAGAACTAGGAGTAGAGAATCCAGTTTAAATAAACTAAAACTACATCCATTTTCAAGATGCATAAATAAGTGAACCTTTTCATAAATCCTTTGATGGTTTATCTTAGCGTCGAAAACTGCCTTATAGTGTCTAGCCTCTTGCTAAAAAAATTGTTGTAAACCGCCACTAGTTATGGACAAGGGACCATTTGTTTTTCCTACTTGGATCTAAATTCCTCTCGGAGTAATAGTACAGTTCTCTCTAGACGAGATAACTCGTCCTTAGCAAAATTAATCAGATATTGGACGAAGTTTCGACGAGATATATCTCGTCGAAACTTTTGAAGGGTTAACCTTCTCAGCGTCACTAGATAACTAAAAAACTACATAAATTGGTTACAAGAGTCCTAGGTAGGATTATATTGGTCAAGAAGGTCAAAGCTGGTTAAAAGCGATGCAGGGAAGACTGAAGATATAACAGGATATATTCGTGTGAACCCCTCAGAGGTTAAACTAGAGCTCCATTCCCCTTTCAGTCCCTTGTGCCACCCCCCGATGACTGTTAAGCAATCATCAATGGTTAGTTCGCTCTCCAAATATTTGACAAATCTATATAAATAAGAATGGAGTATTTGTTTGTACATTGAATATTTTCGACTCATTTCAAGTTTTCTATCCATTTTGGACCCTTCTGATGCTAAATCCGTCTCTTACGCGTTTGATGTCTGTCTGTCCATCTGCCTGTCTGTCTGTCTGTATATGTGTGCCCGTACTACGTCCAAACGATTGAATATATTTTCATGAAACTTCGTATAATGTAAGTTCTTGCATTCATTTAGTGACTGAACTTGGTTGCGTGAGTCTGTCTGTCCGTCTTCCCATTATATGTTCAATTTTGTGTCTGTGTGTTTGTACAAGATTTGTTCAATATATTTTAATTTGGTGCTTTATATTTGATACGCCACATCTTAGTTTAGTGAATGCATTATTTTAAATATCTTTGCTTACATATTTAGGCAAGTTTCACGTTAAAACATCTGAGTAACTATACTTAAATCAACCATAATTTGGTAGTTTTGGAGTAGCTGGAAGGTATATTGAGCATTGCAATTACTTGGATTGTTTTACCAGTACTGCTGAAAAATCAATTATTTTTTCAAACTATTTTTATGGAATTTAAATTATAATACTTTTGTATTTTGAGCCTTATTTATTTTCTTTGCGAACTATAAAGTATTTCTTAATATTTGGGACAGACGATAATTTGCAACAAAAGGAAAACTCGTGTTCGTTTGCCACGTGCATTGTTATTTTCTGTTTCCTTCACTCGGAATTAATTTCGCATTTTAAAATTTTTTCTAATTTTTAGTTGTAAGTTGTGGCAACTGAGCGAGATCAAGAGGAAAAATAATCACGAATTTATAGCTTTAGAACAACTTTTTTCCCGTCAACTTTTATTTTGTTTCATTGCTCTGTGTTTTTCTGTTTTAAATATTTATTGTTTTAATGAATTGTGATTCCTTTTCATCCCACGCAATTCCACAGCAAAGTATATGATTTAAAGCAACATGTAAGTTAGATTAGAGCAAATATTACTTGGAATTTTGTCATCATTGAAAGATCGTTAATGTTAAAAAAATCCGAACTAGGAGTTTTGAAATATTAAAAATTATTTGTCCTATTACGACAGAAGGTTAAGATGGCTTATTTTACGAATTGATGCTATACGTAAGCAGTTTATGTAAGGAAGGTTTCCATAAACTACCATTTTAAAATATGGTAATAGATTACCTTTGTACAGAAGACATTAATTTTACAACAAGTTCTTTTATTATTGCACGTTCCGCAAAACGGAATTTTCAAGAAACAATGCGTATCCACTTTTAAACAAACCTACTGATAAATATCCTATGAAATTAATTTCCCATCATTCCCTTAATGATGGTGAAATTTGAAAATGTAGCAAACCTGTTTCCAGAGTGTACCTTTAGCAGGGGTGCGATATATGTTAAATGCATTGCATGGATGGATATGCATGTATAAACTTGTGCTCAAAGTAGGTTGTAGAAATTATAAAAATGGCGAAAAGGTGTTAAAAAATTATTTTACTCCCACTTAAATGATTTGGCATTTTTCTGCGAAAGAGGAAAGTGATTATTTTCTGATCACTTTCAATATACAGTTAACCAATTCAACCCGAATGAGGTCGGGCAATTTTGCTAGTAGTTAAATAAAAAGTATCCCTTTAAACAATAGCATCAGAAGAGAGGTAGGTGTATTCACGTAAAAAATGGTTTAACATGTGGGCAGAGCGTGATGTTCTTGATCGCTGTCGTACTACAAATGAAAATTATTCCTCCTTTTCGTGCCACGTAATAGAGATATATACAGCTGTACGCAGTCTGATAATTTTAATTGCATTATTCTCATTCCACCCCACACGAGAGAAGTCTGTCTTATCTGGGTCCACGCTCATTCAAAACGCAGAGCTCATTTCGTCATCCTGTCGTTTAATTAGCGAGATCGTTCCCTCACGTGCCGAAAGCACCCTCCCCGCTGACCACGGAAGTAAGAAGGCCCACCGGTTCCGCTGACCAGTCTGATTTCCGCGAAAGGGGCTATTGATCTACGCCGGTCACGTGGGAAATCGTAATACGCCTACATGTCGGGTCGGCTCTAATGCGAATCAGGATAAGGCAGCCCCGCTAATGCGGTCGCCCTACCACCCACGCTCCTGATGTGTGTCTCACGCAATCTGTGGTCGAACTTGCATGGCTGGGCCCTGCGAATGAGATGGAAGGCCGTAATCCACGACAAAAACATGTTGACGGGATTTGTTCTTGTTCTTGAAGCGTTGCATTTCTCTTTGCGATGCTGGACGCTTGGATCCTATGGAGGTGGTTGACCTTCAGTGGATCAGGACCAATCTCAGAGAGGAAATTAAATCGTGAAAACAATGTCTATTATTATTTTAATTAAAAATAAATACAATGTTTCACACGTAGATTAAAAACGGGTCACATACATCTCTCTGTGTGTATATATCTACATTAAAGTATCAGAAAAACTGGAACACCAGTCTACTACTTGGTAAGCCTCCCAAGGGAGCGCAGAACTTCAGAAATATGACGAGGTTTGGACTCCATGAGCTTACTGTATTCTGTACGCACCGTACTTCCTGCAGGGCAGTCCGCAATTCTTTTGTATACCGAGGTATAGGATTTCTGTGTTCCACAGAGCGTTGCATGGCATTTCAGATGTGTTCGATAAGGTTGAGTTCCTCCAATGATAATTCAGAGTGTCTAGACTTGCGTGGCGGCGCATTGTCCTGTTGGAAGAGATCAAATCCATTTGAATGAACATGGAAAATGAATGGTTGTCACTTGTCAGAAAGAATGCACACATGGAATTCACCTATCAGAGACGATTGTAGACGTACCAGGGGTCGCAATGAATGTCAGCTAAACACACCCTATGCAGTTACGGAGCCACCACAGTCTGCACAATTCCCTGTTGTCATGCGGGTTTCATGGATTCACGGGGTTTTCTTCACACACGCGTTTCCAAATGCTTCCAAAAATATATCCTTCCATTTTTGGAAGCATTTGGAAACGTGACTCGTCAGACCAGGCTACTCGTTCTGAGTCATAAAGTGTCCAGTAGCGGGTGTTCCCGAGCCAGACGAGGCACATATCATAATGTTTAAATATGCTTAATTTGAGCTAGGAGAGGTATAATAAGACGTATAACATAAATGCACAGGAAGCTCTCGCCATTCTAATGAATTCTTCATCAATCTGATTACAGAGGGCAATGCGAAATGTGGAAGACAGAAATGTGCACAGAAAAGAAAATCTGAGCGATCCCCAATAATAGATTTAGACAAAATTTCAAATCGCCTTTGAACAAGTTAATTACGTGCAAGTAAATTGGAAGGTCAGAAGCTAATTGTGATAACATGGGACAGGGTATGAACTTTTTCCATACATTTTATTGGAAATAAAAATCACCAGTTAGAATACGTTAGAAAAGTGTAAATAAAATGCCGTTTTACATTTTTAACAAATTTTATTTTACGTGGAAGTATGCTTATCTCATTATAAAAAATATTAAAAAAAGGTATGACTGCCGTCAAGAGATATTAGCAATTAGCAGAGATGCTAAGCGTGAGCCTCCTAGTTTTTATTAATGCAAGTGGCAGATAACTTCAAATGCTTATTTATATAATAAATTGCATGTAATTTGGATAACTACTTCCCACTTCAGGGTTCAACGAGAGCTATTCATCTCTAACCGAACAAAGAAAGTAATGCATTCCATCACAGTCCAAACTTTCCAAACTAATTGAATTCCAGGGAAATGGAGTATTGCAACGGCATCTAATGTTACCTAACCAGTTTAAAGTGCTCTTTGAGATCTACAGAAGCGCAGCACGAGTGTAAAATTATGCAAACGGTAATGTGTTTAGCATGCAAATTCGATTAGAACTTTGAAGAGTCACAGCCTATTGAAGTTTGAATTGATGGGTTTCCCTCCCGAAAGTAGAGGAGGAATCTTCATCAACTTCAAAGACTTCGGCATCCGATGATCATTCTTTATTCAGGCCGTTTGAAGTTCCGCAAGATGATTCTAATGATCTGAATTGCTCTATGTTGACCACGAAATCGTCAGACTCCAGTTTAGAATACCAAAGCTTCGAAACGAACCTATGAGGAATTTTACCGAAGAGTAAATATATGGTACTATATATTATTTAGAATTGCATTGCTGCAGAAATTTTTCTAATGCGAGCATTATTGAGACCATGAAACAGCTCTCCTAGGATTCATGGCATTAAACATTAAATAAAGGTCGTGAAACTATGTACAAAGCTTAGTACTATTTTCTCATCATATGACCAGGGTTCAAAATTTCGTGGTGTTGGCTTCGGATCTCTCCCTTCAGTTTGATCACCAATAGCCCGTTTTGTTGCTCCAGTGCGACCTTAATTATAAATATCTCTACCTACGTAGTAATATTTTCAAACGGCAGTAAATGTTCTTACAGATTGGAAACTGTTGTGAAGTCCGATTTCGGGGCTGTCGAAAGTTGTGGAGTTCGATTCTAGGCTTGATCATAATTTAATCTACGTGATTCTTTAATTGGAACTTTGGAAGAAGGTTAAGAATCTGTGTTCAATCAGAACAGTATTCATCGGTCGGCGTCTTATAAATTCAGTTTACACTTGGCTTCAGTTCAACCTTGGTGCATCCCAAATGTTCGTGTGTGCTCTGCATCCCTTATATGTTAAGCTAAAGAATAAGTTATTTCAAATGAGTTTTCAATTCTCGAAAACTTAACAGAAACGAAATAGCGTTAGAAGATATTTAAAATGTTGTAACTTTTTGCTTTAATGTTGCTTATGAGTATGACAGCAGTACTGTCTGTCTACCACGAGTTCTCACTGCTCCAAGTCTGGGTTGTGTCGGTCGCTATAGAAACAGGGCGCGTTCATTTTTTATGTGACTGTGACTCTCGGGGATGAAGTAATTTTATTTGATTTTTGGCGAATGTTGGGGCGGGGCGGGCAGAGGTAGTTATTAATACTGATCTTCTAAGCAATAAGTGGCAGTCTTAACAAATATATTTCAAAATTGTCATTAAGTGTGCCAATGTAACAATATTAAATACATTTCTTTAAGCATACTTATGGAAAATAAGATCAGGTCAGTTTCAAAGGCAACAGAAAGGATCAGACTTTGTGTCTGGAGCTCTTCTCGTAGTAGACAGACAATAGAACGATAGCAAAAACACTTGCATAGAAATGCCATTAATTGGTCGGTTTTCCTCTCGAAAGTAGAGAGGAATATTCATCAACTTCAAAGACTTGGGCATCCTGTGATATTATTTATTTAGGTTATTTGTAGTTTTGCTAACTTATTCTAATGATCTGAATCACTGTGTTGACTACGGGATAGACTCCAGTTCAGCACAACAAAACCATCTTTCTTCCCTGCACGAACTAATGAGGAATTGTCATGAAGGACATCATTATTTAGATTGTTAAAGCTGCGAAGAGCATTATTAACTGTAAGTTATTTAGATTTACATCTAATGCACATAACTGTTAAGGGCACGACAGTCTTTCTAAGATGCATGGATTCAAATTTTGATTAAAAAAAACTTGAAATTCTATACGAAACTTGTCTTACTTATCAATTGCTCAATTCTCTTTCCAGACTACAAAATTGGCAATCAAATGATTTTTAGAGAGGTTTTCTCTAAGGACTTCCGAGAAACTTTTCACAACTACGGATCTCTGGTACACAAGACATTTTGGACGCAAAAATCAAAACGGCAATGGCTGAATTCAGATTACTAACTAGATATGATTCTCATGTAAATATTATCTCTGACCATATATGTAAGCTTGGCGGTCTGGAAAAGAAAATCGACGTAGCCCAGATTTTCCATTGTCCTACTATTCATGCATATATTAAGGATAATCACTATTGGGAAATATGAGAACCAAATGGGTCCATAGATTTTTCCATTTTGTGTGGCCATGTTTAACCATCTTGGTTGTTCTCTCGACGTGGCATCTCGTCATAACAAAACTGACCAGATCTTTATGGAAGAGATATCCCGTCATTAGAAAAAAACCTGCCCAGATCTCGATCTTGTCATCATCAAGAAATCGGCAATATCTTTATGACGAGCTATTTTGTCATTAGCAAAATTGGTGAGATCCTGAGAGATGAGATGTCTCGTCGAGGCCACTTGGAGGTTAATGTTTTGCGTTCTTATTTTTTCTGTCTTTGCTCTTTTTTTATTTTTGGGACTCTCCTTGAAATCCGCCATTAGAAAAAAAAACGTTAGTCATATTCCCAAGCTGCAGTAAATATTCTTTCGGTAGGAAAACGAAATGGTGTTTGAGCTCAAGTGCGGTTCTGGTAAGAATGCAGATGATCTATGGACAGACCACTTCCATTAAGATAATAATAATGCTAGAGAAAACGTGTGACATTCACAACAAAAACAAATATGGTGGTTTAGCTAAATATTTCGTCAACTCGTAATCAATATTATTACTTCAGGGACCGAACGGTACACCCAGAGCTGGAATCCAATGGTGAAAATGTTTTGCGTGCATTTCAACCTATCACTTTAATTTGATAATGGACTCGTTCCAAGCCATGTGACTCATGATAACATAACAGAGCTGAACTATATCATATCAAACAGCTCATCTTGCAGATTATATATGTATATATGGGTCTCCATATCCCACACTTAAACATATGCATATCATTACAAAACTACCCAAAGCCATCCCGCTGATCTGCACTGTTGGTTTTGCATGTCTATGGATATGATTTCCTAGTTTGGAAGCCCACATCATGTTCAATGAGACTACGTTTCGGCTCATTAAATCTAGTGAAGCGTCAGATATCAGTAGCAGCTTGGAGCGTACATGTTTTAGTGATATTCACTAAGGCAAAGACTAATGGAATTAGGTGATGGCTTTCAAGAAGAGGACCAGATATAGGAAAATTTCTATATTACGATTAGGGTCTTGTACCTAAGTATACCTTTACAGCCTGATTCTAATATGTTGAAACTGTATATCTTCACGGGAACTCACTTTACAAATAACTCATTGTTATTTAGACAAGAACATTATTGGAGAATTATAGCTTGATGCGAGGGTAGGAGAAGTACGCAGTTGAATCTAAAGATACACAAATGTTCTGGAACATATTTGGTTGAAATAGACTTCGAGACAAGGTGAAGATCTGAACCTTCTGAGTGATCCACGAATTATTAATCTCAACTGGCGATTACTGTTACGTGACTTCTGACCAGTTTTAACCTTCTTAACCCTCCTGGTGGTTGTATATTGACGAGGTATTTCGGCATCAGAATAAAACTGACTTTATCATGATCTCGTCATTATCAAACAATTGGCAATATCTTCATGGCGTGATGTCTCTTCATTAGTAAAATTGTTTCGATCTTGATGAACGAGATATCTCGTCGAAATCACTTGGAGGGGTAACCAATAGTTTCATATGATTCTTTTAACCAATAAATGGTTGGTTTTTACAGCGCGAGGGCCAGATATGTCCAAGCTTCGCTAATAATCTTTGGTCTGTTGAGTCAATGGGCAATATAGTTTTACTGATACTGATCATAAAATTACACACAGGATAGTTTAAGAAATCGAATGTATATCACCTACAGTTAGCAGGTTACTAGCTTAATGGGCACGCTGAGCCACTTTAACCAATATAAGTGGGTTATTGAGTCACTGAATGTATTAAACCTCTGAGGATCATGTACGCATTATTCCATCATGCATCATGCAGTTTTCCATGCGTGACTTTAACTAGTTTTAGATTTCTTGACCAGCACAATATGTTTTATAATTCTCTCAACCGATAGATATTTAGGTCCTTAAATGTGTTGTGGGGTGAAAGCAATTGTGCACTACTAGGAAATCTCGTGAAGGTAAATCCAATAGAAAAATTCTCTAAAATCTCGTGACCATTAGAAGGTTAAAAGTCAGTGATTACCGGCATATTAGAAACCTAATAAACCCGCAAGATAATCAGCTCTAGTACTCCATACACAGAAATTACCACATCCACAATCATTAACCCCATTAATATCAAACAGTAAACCACTGTTTTCAGTGGTTAAACACACCTTAATTAGCACTCAGTTCGAAAAGAGTTAACACTTCATCATGGCTGCTGACGTCTCCTAAACTATTAAAGCAAATTAACCTCGATCACCAGACGAAACACACCCAAGGAATGGCATTGTTCGCGTGATTCTAGAGTAACATTCTTCACGAGCGAGTAAATTAATCTTCATTCCTTTCGCGTGAGGTTCCCGTGCTTCCGTGTTACTCGTGGGAAAAAAGGATCAACGTTATTCCGGAGTTCCCGTACTAAAGAGATTTATGGACAGCTAAAGGCACGGGAGTGAACAAAATGTCAGTCTTTATCCTCTTATTTGGAAGGAATTGCAAAGCGGTCACGGAAGTTCAGACTGAGGTAATTTGGCTTTTAGTAGGTACGGATTTTGTTTATGAAAGAGAAAATTTAGCAAATTGCTTTTACAGTGTTCTCGTAAGGTAAGTTAGTAGTTGAATTAATGTCGCACTGGAACAACACAATGGGCTATTGACGAAAGTCCGGGATCAATCCCCCATGGGAAAGATCCGAGGACAACACTACGTAATTTTGAATCACGATCAAATGACGATGTCAACACCTGAGCTGGAACTCCATTCTCCTTCCAGTGAGGAAATTTGAAGTCACGTCAGATTTGACGTGTATCAGTCTCCGCGTAAACAACGGTCTTCGGTTGAAACGAGTTTCGAACACGCGATCCTCCGGTTCCTAAAGCGCTACTCTTCCGACCAAGCAACAGAGGCCCCACAGTTCTCGTAAGAGATTATGAATTTTACCTTTAAGTATACACTGAAGAGCAATTGAATTAGGGATAGCTGGAATTATGCAAATTTGGAGCCGTGTGTAGGCCTGGAAGCGGCTTGCAAATGATATAAGTAGCTGTTTGACAAGATAAGGAGCGCTGCTCACGGTATTAGTAATAGTCAAAAGCAGTATGAGTAAAGGTGCGAATCTAAGCGCATTTGATCGTGGGCAAATAGTTGGGGCCCAACGAATGGGTCACTCCATCTCGGAAGTAGTGCAGACACTCTTATTTTCACGCACCACTGTATCAAGGGTGTACCGTGAGTACGTCGATTCCGGTAAAACCATCCCTACCAGGGTCAACTGCCGCGGACAACAACGTGTGGATGACCGAGGTCGTCGTCGGCTAGCCCGCATTGTAACAGCAGATAGACGGGCCACAGTGCAACAGATCACCCGTCAATTTAACGCTGGTGCATAACAACGTGTAAGCTGCCACACCATCCAAAACCATCTCCTCTCTATGGGGTACAGAAGCCATCGTCCCACGGGAGTCCCTCTGTTGACTGCACAACACAGGGCGCAACGATTAGCATGGGCACGGGAATATCGCCAATGGACCGTCGAGATATGGAAAAATGTTGCCTGGAGTGATGAGTCGAGATTCAGTTTGGTATATGCCGATGGCAGAGTACGTGTGCGGAGTAAACCACATGAAGCGATGGATCCTTCCTGCCAGCAGGGGACTGTTCAGGCTAGTGGAGGAGGCATTCTCGTCTGGGGACTGTTCACATGGACTGCAATGGGACCCCTGGTACATGTGACATCATCTCTCACAGGTGAACGTTACCGGGATATCCTTAACGATCATCTGCTCCCGTATTTTCGTTTTCGATAGCCCACTACAGAGATTGTCTTTCAGCAAGACAATGCACCTTGCCATCGCTTCCGAATTGTATCCGAATGGTTGGATGAACATTCCACAGACCTGCACGTGTTTTCCTGGTCATCAAGGTCACCTGACCTCAATCCAATCGAGCACATCTGGGATGCAATTGAGAGAGATGTTCGGGATTCAGACCACCTTCCATCTAATCTTCGTGAATTGTGGGATATCGTTCAGGAGTCGTGCTTCCCATCGCTTCCAGTGCCTTGTCGAGTCCATGCCAAGGCGAATCGCTGCCGTCATCAAGGCGAAAAGTGGTGCTACGCGCTACTACACAGGTGTCCCTAATTCAATTGCTCTTCAGTGTAGTGTTTAATTTCTCATTTGGGACAAAGTGGAGAAATACTATTAGGTTTCGATTTGATTTATGGCTCTACTGTCATACTTTTAAATCTGGTTCGTCTTGTCACTACAGTAATTTGTTGCGATACGAGGGCACATTTGATCGTGATCTACCAGTAACGTCTCAAATATCCGATTCATTGGAAGAAGGAAGTACAAAGTTCTGGTTAGGTTTGTCACTGTTTGGAGCAACCAATCCAGTCTAGTTGAAAACAAAATGGAATCACCAAGAAGTTATTGAACCAGCATAGGACACTACCAGTAGCCGTCAAATATGCTATTTAAACTCGAGTTTCCAGTTATTGAACGAATTCGGTCAAGTAAGGTATGTTACCATCTCTCACCAAGCTTGAGAATATCACAGTAAGCTGCTGTGTTCAATGTTTATAATTTGACCACACATTATTATAAATACTTTATGGAATAATAATTTTCTTATAATTTTAAACAAAATAAACCGATTAATTTTAAGCTCCGTTTTATGATTATTGTCTGACTGTATATTAAGTAAGATTTCTTTTAGTTACCGGAACAGTCACTGTACTAACATTCTTTTGCTACACGAGGGGGAATTAGATCATGATCTACCAGTAACGTCTCGTATATTCGATATATTCTTATAAGCGAGAAGCAGACACATTTTTGGTTCAGTTTGTAATTAACTATATTTTGTGCTATAGGAAGGCAAATTAGATCAGGGTGTACCAGTAATGTCCGTAATGTGTATCGGGTATCGTATGCACTGTAATAAGTACAGACATAGTATGGGTTCGATTTATGGTCTACATTCCTTTCTTGCTACAAGAGGGTAAATTAGATCATATTCTCACAGTAATATCTCGGATATTTGATGCATTGTTATAATCAGAAATCAGACGCAATTTGGGTTTGGTCTGTCACTCCACAGCTACTTTTCGTTGTGGTAGGGCCAGTTAATTCATGATCTATCAGAAACGTCTCGGGTACCTGCTGCATTGGTATAAAAAGGAGTGGCAGACACAGTTCTGGTTTAATTTGTCCATCGGTATTCTAATGAAAAAGATGGAGCATATGCATGGAGGTTGAGGTTATTTCTTCGGATCGCTCGGTTTGAAGACCTGCGGACGAAGGTCACGTAGTATTGAAAGAAAGCTAATCCTTGAAAGAATCCTAATGTAGGAATAGCTAACGAGTATGATGAAAAACTCTAGTTTGCTCTTCGATAACTAATCGACCAAAGTAGATTTCCAAACCCTTGTGATCTACACTTCGGAGATCTTACGACCGCATGCTTCGTCTATTTCATTAGAATGTCGATGGATTTGTCACTATATATGGTCCTTTTCCTATCATTATCTATCATTAATATCTCGGATATCTAATGCATTGTTATCAGTAAAAATATAAATAGTTTCTTTTCGATTTATCTCTCTACGGTCATTATTTGCTACACGAGGGCAAATTAGATCATATCTATCAGTACGTCTCTGGTATCTGATGTATTGGGATAACAATAACAATATTAACCCAATGAACGGCAAGAGATTTTCGAGTAATGCAGAATTACTTTTTCCTTACAATACACATAATGGCTAAGCAACCACATATATGGTTAAAAGATTCCGAGGAAAGTTTCTATTGATCAAGAAAGCAAACGTTATTTATCTCCATGTGTGTTACAGAAAATCTAATCTACAATCATATAATGCAATCTGACTGATATTCTGATCACCCGAAAAGTGACCAGTCTTCATCCAGGTGAATCGGGATCACCACGCTATCTCCCGAAAACAACTATGGCAAAAATATTTATCAGTGTCGTCTAAACAAAACGAACGTGTCTTCTGTAATATATGAAATGGAGTAATTACTTTCCGTTCTGTGCCTGCAAACCTCCGATATTAGGAACAACCCCCAACCAATTACACGAAAAAATCTCAGGGGATATTGTTCACCGTCGGAATCAGGATTTTTACCGACCTCTTAATGTTTGTTGGTTTGTGAGTAAGGACATTTTGAGACTTAAGGGATACAGGAGGACATCCTTTTTATGGTCAATGCGTGTGGATGAGGACAAACATCGCGAAAGTGCTCCAAATAGTTACTCTATGGTCTCTGGAGGAATGAAGCTAATGTAAGTTTCTTTCGAAAGGAATGTATAGGAGACTTTTTTCAAGCGAATACAATGAAAGCAGTTGAAGGACATTAAATCTATGATCTAACTAGCTGTTCTGTAATGCTTCAGGGTTTTTGATGCATTAGCTTGAATTGAACTTTAAATATAGGAAGGACAATTTTAGTTAAAACAATCTATATGTATTTCACTAGCGTACATGACACAAAAATCGACATTCTTTGTATACTGGTGAATGGAGACAAACGGACATAAATATCATAAACTCAACAGCTACGAGATTTATTCGTCAATTTTGTGGCTTATTTAAATACGCTTGATTTGAGCTATGGAATTGTATGTTTCTGAAACTACAAAGAAAAGCTTGCCGAACCAATGGAATTCTTCAGGAGTCTGATTATAGAAAGCAATGAGAAATCTGGAAGATATAAATCAGCACAGAAAAGAATATGTGAGAGAACATGAAAATAGGTTTAGACTTAAAAATGCATGTAAACAAGGGAATATAGTGCAATTGAAGTGTGTATTCCAAAGTTAATTGTGGTAACATGACAAAGGAGTGCACTTTTTGGGCATGCATTGTATTAGAAACAAGAGTTTACACCACTAAAAAGTTATAATTTTTGGTAATTTTACTTCATTCGCGGGTATCTATATTTTGCACATATATTCAGCAAAGGTGTATATTTAATATAAAAACAAAAAATGGATATTTTTGGTCATGTGTGAAACTTTACTGTGGAGCTGTAACCCCATAAGGTAGGTAAGTACTTCATTAATGACACACTGGAGCAAAACAATGAGCTATTAGCGACGGTTCGGAATACAATCCCGAAGGAAAAGGTCTGAGGTTAATACCTTGTAATTTTGAATCACGGTCAACCAGGACAGCACCTGAGAAGGCACTCCAACTCTCCAAATTTCTACACCCACTAACGTGAGAACATTTGAGGCCATGGCACATTTAACGTACACCAGCTCCACGTACACGACGGTATTTGTTTGAATCGAGTTTGGAACTCGCAACCCTCAGGTTGCTAATTCGCTACTATTCCAACCGAGCTACCGAATCCCTCAGCCCCTAAAGTAATGAAAGGTCTGGTCAATCGCTGATAGTGAAAAAAGTTTCGACACATGTTTTTGAACACAAAGATTTTTATTTAAGCAGTCACCTAAAGTATAACTTGCGAATAATGGAAAATAAAAACAAATTTCACTGGAGCTGTCATAAAAATTGCTTCGTTCTAAAGTTCGATTTTTAAATTACTTCGGAAACTATAACAGAAAGTATCAGAAGTTTTCCCTTCGCCTGAAGTAAATTAAACCATTACATCTGTCAAACAAAAAGAACGTGCGACATTAGCTAGTGACGCAAAATA
The DNA here is from genome assembly GCA_933210815.1 of Meta bourneti. NCBI lineage: Eukaryota > Metazoa > Arthropoda > Arachnida > Araneae > Tetragnathidae > Meta > Meta bourneti. The sequence continues at coordinate 68,567,594 of OW119928.1, forward strand.
TAAACACTAAAAGTAAAAAGACCATTTAATACATTCCAAGAGAACAAGTTTCCACGTCAACTTTAAAACAACAAAACCTAAAAAAGTTCTGAGGTTTCAAATTTTTGATATGAGTTCTTTTAGAAGTTACGAGTTTCGAAGATTGGTAGTTTTAAATTTTATTAATTCCTTGACACATCTTAACCCCTCAGGAACCGATGTTTTAAGGCGGTTTAAAATAAGCAATTGTGGGCTAAGAGAAAAACGTTTCTCTTTGTCCATTGAACTTCAAATAGTTTGAACTTTTTATCAAGTGCATATTTAAAAAATATTAATAATATTGTAATAATCTTATTTGAGACAGATGTTTTCATCTGCACATTATTTTTTGTTCGCTACTTATAATTGTTAAATGAAAGTAAGACATGATGTGAAATTCCTTTCAAAACAAATATAAAATTTTATCTGATAGCGATGAAGAATCTTTCAAGTTTAGTTATTCAAGATAGATAAAATTTCATGTAAAAAAAGTTCTCTCTCTACTCTCTCACTATTTTCCAACTCTTTCAATGGAAAGTGCGGGAGTTTGATTTATATCACTAAAGTTATATTTATAGAACATGTTAACTTCCTGAAAGTTTCTTAACCATCCTTGTCTCGATACGATATCTCGTCATTGGGAAAACTGACCAGATCTTGATGAATAAGATTTAGCGTTAGTTGAAGAAAACTAACTAGATCTTGATCTCGTCATCATAAAACAATCGGCAATATCTTGATGACGAGATACCTCGTCATTAGCAAAATTGGTCAGAATTTGATGGACGAGTATTTCGTCGAAACTAATTAGAGTTGAAATCAAATTCATTGCAATTGCTTATTTTGCAAAGGTACATACTTTGTACAAAGTTTTCAAATTTTATATTCGGGTATTTACACTTTGAAAAAGTTGTTTAATCAGTAAAATATTGATGAATATAATTTAGGATGTATAATCTATTCAGCTACAATGTTTTCATTCCTGTGTGTAATATTGAGTAATTTTTATTGAGTATGTAAGAAAATTTGCTGATTTGATCCAATTAAAGGGGTAAAACATAGCAGAAGTAATCATACCTTTAATAAGTTTCCCTCTATGGCGAACGGTCAACGTATGTAACATCCATAAATAATACTGCATGATGTGTATGTATATAGTATTGTATTCTCATACTGTGTATAATGCATATAGCTATAATATCTAATGCTCTGAATAAGTATATATCTGTAATATACTAATACTGTATTTATGATATATCTATAGTATAATAATATATAGTGTATATGTATCTATAGCATACTAATAATGTATAGATATAGAAAATAAATCGTCGAGTTTATTTTCATTTAAATCCAATTCTCAAACAAAATGCAAATCTAAACAACTTAAGGTGAAAAAGAATAACTACTATTGTATAACAATTTAGAAATCATACGGGAAACATTTATCAATTATAGTCAGATTACTAAACTTTTAACAGTGAGCAATTTGTGATAGCTGTTTTCTGTTACATGTGCAAATAAAAATTTATAAAGAAAATACGTACGTACACTGTTAAGATACCATTATTCTATACGTATTTACTCTTAAGATACCGTTATTATTATATATTGTTACAAATGCTATTTACACGATTTCAAATTAAAAAACCATTTATTCTTTCATTTTCAAATGAAAAGTAAAAATGAACAATACAGTTAGGAGAGATAAAAGTAAGTAGCCTGGAACGAAATAATTCTTTATATAATAGCTTGAACTGAACAACTGATCTTCAGACAGAAATATGTTTAAAATAGAATTTACTTTTGTAGAATATTTATATTTGAAAAGTGCCAATTGTTCGTAAAGTTGCGTTCGCTAAAGTGCTCTTGTCGTTGGGAACAATTATTTCAATAAACTTCAATGGTTTACGATTTCATTTTTCTCTCCTCAGACAGTAAAATAAATACTTCAACATGAAATTTATGTGATTTTCAGAATAAATTATTTGTAGTAAATACTTAACATTTTGGTGAAATCCATAAATTACATCCATTAATTGAACGGTTGGCTCTATATCGAGCTTGAAAACATGACTTTTTCTTCATCAATCTTTAATAACTATTTTTGAGTTTCCTAGTATTATAATCTGTGTCAGATTATCCTATAAAATGGTGTTTTCATCGTTATACCACCAAGTATTTCCTTAAAAGGGATATAGAGCCAAATTCAACTGCAGCATTTTTTGACAATTTGTCTTGCAATTCAATTGGGTGGAGGTACGCCGTTGTTTCTCTGCAACTGCAAACTCGATATACTGATAGATTATTTTCTACTTCTCTACACGTCTAGAATACACTCGTTTCAATCAAACTGTATTAGTTCTTTTCTTACATTTACTCTGAACATGGCGGATATCGTTCATTCATTCAATTTTCGTGGTTTTTGTGTCAACTTTAAGATCTTAGCAGAAATCGAGTACTTATTCTTACTTTCATCCTTATTGTTTAATAAAGAAATTGTGATACAGGCATTGCACGAATAAGTAAGGTAGTTCATTTTGTTAATTATTCTAAAATTTATTTTATGCAACCACAAATCTTTAGTGATTATAATAGAAAAATATTTTTCAGTTTTAATAATTTATCACAACGGAATATTTGAATAAAATTCTTGGAACCTACATACAAAAATTTACTTCAAATGTTCAGTTGTATAAACATTAAAAATTTTGTTTGAAAACATATTTACCGTTTATTAAAATTAAAAATGAAGATTATCATTTTAACAGCAATTTATTAACACTAGTTTCCAATTTTTGAATTAATTCAATTTGGACATACCATTTCTTGGTGATAAAAATTTATATTTGATTTGCATTTAAAAAAATCGTTCAATTTGATTTCACTAACGTAAATTATTACAAAAAGGACACAAGTATTGGATAAATTAAAAACATATTAAAGCATGGGATTAATTCTGAAAAAAAATATTGGGAAACAGAAATTGTAAGAAAAACTGTATGGAAACGTAATAAAATATTTTAACCTTTTCGTTGTTCCAATATAGTAGTGAAATAAATACCCATTATCATTTGATTTAAGACCAAAATTTTATCCAAGAACTACATTAAAATTGTCCATTATTTGCTAATTCACTAAGAGGCATTTCTAAAAAATCAGTATGCCTTGGTGTTTTCAAATGTGAGCATGAATTTAGCTAAGAATACAATATCTTGTGGTGAATGGTTGGTGGTTAATCAAACTCCATCATTGTGAAAATACATCTTATTCAGCAACGCAAAGCTCAGGCATTGACTCGTCATCTGACTGTGGTTCAAAATTACGAGGTATGGCCCTCGGATCTTTCCTTTCGGGGTTGATTCCAACCGTCGCCAATATCTCGTTGTATTGCTCCAATGCGGAGTAAATTCAATTACCTACCTACAATACAACAACGCATAGCAAATATGAAAGTAACCACATAGTAAGTGTTCTCGTTTTTCGCTTCTGCACTTAGTCCTCGTACATGCACATTCGTCAACATGCTTGACAACATATAAAACTGGATGCTTTTTGATAGGGGGCCACGATTTTAGCTATGTGCTTCCTGCAATCCCATTGATCAATTCATTCTCCCCACGAGGAAAAATCACATTACTTATGTGACAACACTGACAGTTCCAATCGAATGCACAAGCGTAGTTGAATAAGATAATAAAGAAAAATGATCGATCTACTTTTTAGATGATTGAATAACTCGAACTGGTGCAGTTGAATTAGGACCATGGATCAGATCTGGCGAGCTCGCTTTTCGTTAGATTAAGGGCAGATCAAACGCAAGCAAACCGTTTCCACTTTTGGCGCATTTATCTTAATTTCTGTATCCGAGTTAAACCTCCAAGTGGTTTTGACGACATATCTCATCATCAAGATATTGCCAATTTCTTGATGGTGACGAGATCCAGATATGGTGGATTTTTTTCTAGTGCTGAGGTATCTCTTCCATCATGAACTGGTCAGTTTTCCTAATGACCAAATATCTCGTCCAGACAATTGCCTGAAGTGCTAATCGTTCGGTCCTGGAAGCGATAGCAATGCCCCTTCGAGTTGGTTAAACAAATAATCACCTATACCAATCACCATGATTTTGCATATGGCAGTACTTTCCCATAACGAACGTACCACCGTTCTAAAAATGACTACCCAGGTCATCCGCCATCTCACCTTAGACACACTATAGCCTGATTACACCTCCATTAAAATTTACCCAAAGTAATATAATGTCGCAAAGAGATTTTAAAAACGAATGTCTTACTTATAGACTTGTGATCACTCATGACTTTTTGCCAGAATGGCTTGATGATTCATGTCTCGAAAGTTTAAAGAAGGATTTTAATTCATCGCGATGCAAATAACAGCAGCAATATCTAGCACTGAACAGTACAAGATAAGAATATCAAGCTACCTGGTACTGTGACGGTGCTTCAAGAAAGCCTCCTAGACAGGCATGTATTGTGAGGATTCATTGATGGACCCCTCAATTAGCACTCGCAAGGCAAACTCGCCGACAGAGTCGTAAAAAAAACCGGACAATGCGTTTCCATCTCTCTGGCACCAGACGGTCGGGACTTGGATCAAAGACTGACAAAAGAGAATTCGTTGCGAAAAACGCCCAGGTGTTTAGGAGTGCACCTGCCAGGTGATTAAGTCCACCTGCTAGGTAATCAAGCCCACCCGCGCTAAGTAGCTGATCCCATTTTACGTCAGACAGCCGCCACCGAATCAGCAACCAATCGAAATCGAACAAATTAAAAACAATAACCAATCAAGAGAGAACCAATCAAAAAAACCACCAGCGAACAAAGGCTGCGAGGTTTCAAAAGGAAAAGAAGAGAGTCGAATCGAGAGTTCTTGCCGGTGTTCTCGATCGAGAGGCTTGACTCAGCGACCCTTTGAGCGGTCACTCCTTAGGGAGAAAATTATTTTTTTAAATTGGTTCTCTCATCCCGAGAGTACGCGTTCTTGTGGCCTGGCGTAGGCTGCCCATCTCGAGTCTTGCTTGTGTTCTCGTTCGAGCGGCTTGGCTCAGCGACCCTTTGAGCGGTCAACCTCATTAGGGAGCTCTTATTAATTTGAAAGACGGTTCTCTCACCCCGAGAGTACGCGTTCTTGTAGCTTGGCGTAGGCTGCCGACCTCGAGAGCCTGCTTTGTTCTCGTTCGAGAGATTCGAACCAGCGACCCCAGTGGAGCCGTGCCTGTCTTGTGCTGACCCGACGACCCCAGCGGAGCCGTGCCTGTCGTACTGACCCGACGTCCCCAGTGGAGCCGATCCCTGATTGTGCCGAACCGACGACCTGCGAAGAGTCAGGTGCCGACTTCTCGTCCGGCAGGGAACCTGAATTGACCCGTCATCCCGTGAGGATCCGGTGCTGATCTTATGTAATCGTCACCCGACGAGTAGAGTCTCATCCAGAGACCGTTAAGAGACCTTTCTCCCACTCAGAGACTTTCGTGCGTACCTGAGATTACGACAACCTGTCGCATCCCGTTAGCAGAGACATCGTATTCATGAAAGTGCCTTGTACATAGACCCTCGCATAACCAAGAAATTGTTCTGAATAAAATTAATGTTTATTATTTAATCTAGACTGTTCTCTGTAGATTTGAATCTATCACGCTACCCAGAGAAATCGTTACAGTATCTTTGGAGAGTGAAATAGCATAAACAGATTCAAAAGTTAAACATCCATTTTATTCAATCGTAATAGCACAAACACAACAAGCAAGAACAGACAATTGCTGTCTTAAAGAGAGAGAGAGTGAACGTAGACAAAGTCACTCATTTTATGCGATACGCATCTGGTCAGAACAAAATCTATTCCTGTTTGACTGACAGGAACAAGCCGATATTTACAAAAGGACTGATGCCAAGACACCAGCATACTTCTCGAAAGCTATTTCTACAGCTGTTGAAAAGACTATTCCAAAGAAGGGGGTAGATACTTAACGTCACACTGGAGCAACAGAACGGGCTATTGGTGACGATCTGGGATCCGTCCAGAAGGGAAAGGTCCGCGAGAACAACACCACGTAACTTGGAATCACGGTCAGATGGCGACGTCAACACCTGAGTTGGCACCCTACTCTCCAAACCTCTGCCCCCCGCCAACATGAGGACATTTGAGGCCACGACAGATTTAGCGTGCATCAACCCCCGTGTACACGACTGTCTTTGGCTGGACCGAGTTTCGAATTCACAACCCTCCGATTGCAAATTCGTCACTCATCCAATTGGGCTACCGCGGCCCTCGAAAGAAAGAAGAAAATACTTGATAGTTACAAGCAATCATCATAGGAGAGAGAGTTTGACTCCTGTATGAAATTACAGTAGTCTGAATTTTTCTAGTATGAGTTTTATTACTCATAGCATTGTCAGTTTGTTTTGTAATAAAAGTTGTATGAAGTAGATTAGCCTTACATTTAACCTTCCTGGTGGTTGTTTCGACGATGTACTTCGCCATTAGCAAAACTGACCAGATCACGTTGGACGAGATATCTCGTCATTAGAAGAAAAATCCGACTAGATCTTGATCCCGTCATCATGAAAAATCCGCATATCTTGATGACGAAACATCTCGTCATTAACAAAATTGGTCAGATCTTGATGGACGAGATACCTCGTTGAAACCACTTGGAGTGTTAAGAAAAATATTAAAACAAGTCGAAGCCTTAAAGCAGCTGATGTAGAATATGAAAAGTGAGCTTCAGTACGATACTAAAATAAATCGAATGCTGGAATGCCTCACACTGTAATATATGGTCTGACGAAAAAAGACGAAATGAATATTTATTCTCTTTTAAAGTCGTTTCTGTCTTTTTTATCGCTCCATTTATAACTCAGTTTAGTCTTGCTTTGATAGTGGCGATTAAATAAAATTAGGTGTTCTGTTAAATCGTCGAGGCGCAGTGTGGGGATGCAATAAAGCACAACTGCACGGAACTCATCCTGGCGTTTTGAAAGAGAGGATATCTTAATCTCTTGCGTTATCGACAGCTCAGTAAACTAGAATCTAATTTAATTTAATGTCGTCTCGCTCTCTAAGAGTCAAAGCACTCGTTTCTTTTTATTGTTATTTATTTTGTATCATTTTTGTATCGCCATAATGAATAAAGTGGATGCAGTGTAAAGGAAGTAAATTTACTGTGACGTCTCAATCTAGGATGGCGAACCATTTCAGACCATTGTGTCACTTGAAATTTATGTTCTTGACTTTCAAGAATCTAATGTGCAAACTTTGTTTTTATGGATTGCGTTTTTTAAAGTAACTTTTGGCATGAAATTTTTTGCTTATACAATTAAAAGGACATTGACAGAGTAGATGATTTTTAAGACTGCAACGGTTTCAATTGGAATCAGATTTAACTCATAAATCTTTGAAAAATCTTTGTTTCAATACTTCCTGTGAAAACTAAGAGGAGAGGTATGGAACAAAAAATTAAACCGTATTCATACAAGTATAGATGTCCGCAAGTACCTCCAGAATTTGCCACTGTTTGGAAATTAGTAGTTGGCCAGTTTGGAAAATCATTATTCCAGACGCGGACTTCATATGGGTATGATGTATTACTTCATAAATGCTGAGATGTATGACATGAACCTAATACAGGATAGGTCCGACCGTGAGGCAGTGACTCAATTTCAGCTTTTGAATGGAATGATTGTCTGGGATAGAACCTCCACCGGATTGGTATATCTGACCATCCGTACTGTCGATTGTGTAAACTGAGAGAATCTATGAGCAGAGCTCACTTACATTGTTATTGTAAAGTTTAAAAATGTATCACGGGCCTAGCATATGACGCAGCTAACTAAAACATGAACATGTCAATCCATACGTCAAGTCTGGATTGACATGAACATGTTCAGTTATGTTGATTCATGACATTATGTTGGTTCGTGATATTTAGTTCATGACATTACTGTTGGTGGCCTCAACTTAGAGCACCTATTATGTAACTAACTGGAAGTGCACAAATATTGTTAAAATTAGGGTTAAGAAAAATATTAGTCAAGGTGTCATATACGTCCAAACGGTGCAGATACACTGTGCAAGGGTTCACATAACTTTTTCTCACAAGGGGGCAACATGGGCGCTAAAGGACTAGGGGACCTTGCTATGAGGAGAGAGAAAAAAAAGCAGCGATACAGTCTAGGAAAAGACCAAAAGGTCGAAAAAACAGGTGTGCTCCATTCTACATAGATGATTCCATATTATCGACTGGTTCAATGAATAACGTGGCAGATGAAAATATAAAGTACCTTTGATCAAAATTAAATAAAGATAATATGCTCGCTAGTCTACCAGCGCCTGGCCTTAAATAAAGGTTTTGTAGGCTTTTAGAGGTTCTAGAATAGTAGAATTTCCAGTAGACGGTGTGATGTCCATACAGTATGTGCAAATAGTGCACTGTATAAGTATATAAATAAATTATTGATGGAGTCCCTCTGTGTTCACCACAGTAATATCTAGTGTACCTCTCTACCAGATCTTGTATTGTATTATTATTATTGATCTGGTATAACTGGTATTGTACATCACCTGTTGTAAAGAGTTATGTTATTGCTGGCGCCGTCGTGGCTCAGTGGGTATACCCACTGTGCTAGCAACCTTCAAGTTGTAGGCGACGCAGGTTAGATTTCTGTCAGGTGCATTCCTCCTTGGGTATATTTCTCTCTTCCGAGTCAGTATAAAGCTTTAATTGTGTGTATGTCTTACTTGATATTGTATGTGAACTGGTGGTTAAGTCGGACTGCTACAGAGATGCCTCCCAGTGTCGCAACCTGACCAGACTTTTTGCTGAGAAGCCTTTCGGAGTTGATCCTACACCGTTCCCAGTGGACTGTGTTTATACTATTCGGCGCCGGCGAGGCGCATAAATTTGTTGCGCTTCGAGATGTGTATACTTTCTTCGGGAGGCGAAAGCAGACGCTCGTGAGATCGGTTCAAGTATAGAACATTAAACTCTTTTGTGGACTATCTATGCTTTTCGTTTGACATGTCGGGAGCCATATGTAAGTTTCTATTATTAAATTATTTTTGATATAATTAGCTGTACTTTACTCTCTCCAAAAAGTAACTAGGAAACAAATTCCAAGTATTAAGAAGCAGATAAAAAAGACTGGTAGTTTTTTAACGTTGACGATCTGCTATATAAAATGGCGTCCGTGACAGGATTTGGAATTTGTTATTGATAATTTGTTATTGTGAATTTGTGATTGATAAGAAATTAATTCATTTGCTTTGATTTTATGATGGAGAGTTTAAAGAAAATGCGTACTCCTCTAAGAAGTGGTTTCACTAGAATCGCTAATGCGTTATATCAATGTTTAGAAGAGGAGGAACGTGATATCGATGAAATTGAAATTTTAATGGCTCAGTTAAACGAAAAATGGTTAGAACTTGAATCGAAAGAAAAAGAAATTATTGCTTTGTTATCAGATAAAGATGAGTGTTCTCAAGAAAGTTTTAATCAGGCTTACGAAGTTTTTGAAGAGTATAAGGAAAGATATATACGACTTAAAACTAAAGTTAAGAAAAGTATTAATGACGATGTTAAAAACACTAATGACGATAATAAAAGCGTGCTTAGTGAAACAGTATCGAAACGAAAGTTCCAACTTCCTAAAACTGAGCTTAAGAAGTTCAATGGTGATGTTAAGGAATGGCTTGGTTTCTGGGGTCAGTTTCGGAAAATTCACGAAGACTTGGACATCGCTCCAGAGGATAAATTACAATATTTGTCCCAGTCTACTGTAGAAGGATCGCGTGCCAGAGATATTGTAGATTCCTTTCCCGCATCTGCTGAGAATTATGAGCAAGCAGTTGAGTGTCTAAAAGCTAGATTCGGAAGACAAGATTTACTCATAGAAGTGTATGTGAGAGAATTGCTAAACTTAATTTTGAACAATTCTTTGCATCAAGTTAAAGTTACACATCTCGTCAAATTGTATGATAAAATTGAAGCACACCTCCGTGCTCTTGAAACATTAGGTGTAACTTCCGATAAGTATGCTTCTATGCTGTATCCCTTAGTTGAAAGCTGTTTACCAGAAGACATGATTCGAGTATGGGGAAGAAGTATTAGTTTAACAAATGAAACTAAGAAAATGCAAAATAAACTGACCGCTCTTATGAGTTTTCTCAAATCAGAAGTTGAAGGGGAAGAACGAATTTCAGTAGCAAAAGAGGGGTTTGGTTTAGAGGCAAAACGTAAAGGGAAATATTCCTATTCCACATCTCCTAATAATGATAAACAATTTCCAACCGCAATCGGACTTTTTGACAATGCTGAGACTCGTCGTAATAAACAAACACTGTGCTCATTTTGTGAGAAAACGCACGATTCACAAGCTTGCAGAATCGCGTTTAAAATGAGTTGGGATGATAAAAGGAAAATCTTAGCAAAAAAGGGCTGTTGTTTTTTATGCCTAAAAATCGGTCATAGAGCTCGCGATTGCAGATGCAAGATTAATTGTGAAAAGTGTAGGAGTAGACATTATGCTATAATGTGTAATGAAGGTAAATTTAAAGAACCTAAATCGAAAACGAACGCTGGTGAAAGTGATAGTCAAAATATGATCAATGATGCAGTTTTAAGCAATCGCACATGTTGTACAGTTCTTTTACAAACATTGTATGTACGATTACAAGGTGCAGGAAATAAGGGGAAAATAGTTCGTGCACTCGTCGATCTGGGAGTCAACGATTTTATTTGAGTAAATGTGTAGCGAAAGAAATGAAGTATGGTTTTACTAAAGAAAGTTATTCATAATTTATTTGGGGACAGAGAACATCCCGAGAAACATTTTAGATACAGAGTATTCATTAGCAGTTTGAAAGGTGATTATAATTGTAACTTTGAGGTCCTTGACCAGCAAACCATTTGCTCAGCTGTACCCATTCCAACATTAAAACCATACGCAGAGGAGCTTGAATATCATAATATTACTGTAACTGATCAATTAATCTTTGAAAAAGATGAATCGTCAGAATTTGATCTATTAATTGTGGCTGATGTTGCGGGTAAGCTCTTTAATGGAAAGATTATTCATCTGCCGTGAGGACTTGTTGCTGTAGGAACATACTTAGGTTGGACCTTGATGGAAAAGATGCCATATCAAACTTCTGATGCCAATTCTACGATGGTAGTTACAAATATGTTAGTTAAGGATGTAGCTATTACCGAACTCTGGAATCTTGATATCATTGGAATAATTGATCCGGCCACACAAAAGGCAAGAGAGGAAAGAGATTTACAAACAAAGATGCGATTTCAACATTCTGTGTCCGTGAATAGTGAAGGGCGCTATGAAATTGTTTTGCCCTGGTCTGAAGATCACCTACCGCTACCCACCAATAAGGATTTAGCCATGAAGCGTTTAGAATCTACAACGCAGAAACTTCGCTCACAAAACCTGCTTACATTGTACGAGGAGGTTTTCGACAATTGGCGCGATTTAGGTATAATCGAAGAAGTCAAACAAAGTGAGGTTATTGATGATGGACACTATTTGCCACACCGACCAGTTATAAAGGAAAATAGTTCCACCCCAATAAGACCAGTATTCGACGCTTCTGCGAGAGTAAAGCATTCTCCGTCTCTAAATCAGTGCTTAGAATGTGGTCCGAATTTAATAGAGTTAATACCTTCCATTCTTTTAAGATTTCGGGAGGGTAAATTTGCAGCCATAGCAGACATAGAAAAGGCATTTTTACAAATTAGTGTAAAACCCGATGATCGAGATTATCTTAGATTCTTTTGGTGGAAGGATGTGAATAAAAAGGAGCTAAAAATATTTCGTCATACCCGAGTAGTGTTTGGTGTGAAAAGTAGCCCTTTTCTTTTGGCAGCTGTAATAGAATTTCATTTGCAGAAATATATAGAAAATTCTCACTATGATAAAAACATGTTGCATAAACTTATTCACTCTTTCTATGTAGATAACGTTGTTACCAGTTTTGAAGATGAGCTTGAAATGACACTGTTTATTGAAGAATATCAAAAAGTAATGAATGAAGGAAAGTTTAATCTCCGAGGTTGGTTACGTACTGGGGATAACTTACAAACAGGTGTTGAGTCACCGGTATTGGGATTATTATGGGATTACCAGAAAGATCTTTTAACTGTGAACCTGACATGGTTGGAAAGCTTCAAATTGATGGAAGTAACTAAGAGGACTATTTTGTCTATAGCCCACAGAGTATATGACCCGATTGGTCTTGTAAGCCCTGTTCTCTTGCTTCCTAAGCTATTGTTGCAAAGCTTATGGAAAATGGGAATTTCTTGGGATACTGAAGTTGATGAAAATACGAAAGAAAAGTTTCTAAGTTGGTTCAGAGATCTGAGTCTCTTAAAAGAAATTTCTATCCCCCGATGGATACACACTAACAGAGATAACAAAAATTTGTGTAGCATTCACACCTTCTGCGATGCCAGTAGTAATGCATATGCTGCTGCAGTGTTCGCGAGAATTCAGACTTCTTATGGAGTTGAAGTTCATTTATTAGCTTCTAAGTCCAGAGTAGCTCCGGTGAAATCAATTACAATTCCACGTCTTGAGTTGATAGCTGCAACGGTGGGAGCGAGACTCTGCACTTCAGTTTTAGAAGGTTTGCAATGGCAAAATGTTGAATTATATTTTTGGACTGATTCAACCACTGTTTTGACCTGGATCCAAAAGGAAGAAATCTGGACTGTTTTTGTGTTGAACCGAGTACGAGAAATCAGGAAATTAACAAACCCGAATGCATGGAGACATGTATCAGGAACCGATAATCCTGCTGATCTTCCATCCAGAGGCTGTACTGCCAAACAGCTTTTGTCAGTTAGATGGTGGGAGGGACCCGCATGGTTAAAGAAAAATGAAGGTGAATGGCCAACACCAAAATTGGAATATAATCAGGAAAACATTCAAGAAATCAGAAAAGGTGCTGTAACTAACACACATGTAAATCTAGAAACAGAGGAAATCTTCCATAGAATATCTTCGTATGTCAAACTTGTTAGAGTAATTGCTTGGATTTATAGATTTTTCTCTAATGCAAAATTCAAAACATCACGTTACTTTGGGGATCTAACTTTGAAAGAAATAAATCATTCAGAATTAGTTTTGTTAAAAATTATCCAACGCGAAGCATTTCCTGTTGGCGTAAATGATCAACAAATAAAGCCTCTTTATCCTGTACTCGACGAAAAGGGGTTATTGAGAGTAAAAACGCGCATTTTTAACCGAAGAGACAAAAAGAACTTTAGATTACCCATAATCTTACCATCGAAACATAGAATTGTGCATATGCTTATAGACAATAAGCATAAAGAACTAGGACATCCTGGAGTCCAAATATTGATGAACCAGCTCAGAGAAAATTATTGGATACTGCGTAGCAGAAAAACGATTAGACAAGTTATATTGAAATGTGTCCGATGCAAACGATTCACTGTGACCCATCCAGAACCAAGAGCCACTTCCTTACCTGAAGATAGAGTAAGAGAAGCTACGATATTCGAAGTCTTGGGTGTAGATCTCGCCGGACCGCTGTATTTGAAAGATGGGACAAAATCCTGGATAGTTCTGTTCACTTGTGCAGTATATCGCGCAATGCACATGGAATTAATAACATCCTTGACAGCGGAAGCCTTCCTGCAGTCACTGAGAAGACATCAGGTCCTTTCCTCAGAAGCAAAGTTCCCAAAGATAAAGATAACCCAGGTGCCACTAATATTGACTGTGAACTTGTTCCTGCCAAAGAACATCAGAAGTCACCCAAATCGACAATCACTCGGAGAGTAGTGAAACCTATCCAGAGACTCGGCTTGTGAGACGCGACAATTGGTTGAGTTCTTCCAAGTTACGAACTCAAGGTGGGAGGATGTCGCAACCTGACCAGACTTTTTGCTGAGAAGCCTTTCGGAGTTGATCCTACACCGTTCCCAGTGGACTGTGTTTATACTATTCGGCGCCGGCGAGGCGCATAAATTTGTTGCGCTTCGAGATGTGTATACTTTCTTCGGGAGGCGAAAGCAGACGCTCGTGAGATCGGTTCAAGTATAGAACATTAAACTCTTTTGTGGACTATCTATGCTTTTCGTTTGACATGTCGGGAGCCATATGTAAGTTTCTATTATTAAATTATTTTTGATATAATTAGCTGTACTTTACTCTCTCCAAAAAGTAACTAGGAAACAAATTCCAAGTATTAAGAAGCAGATAAAAAAGACTGGTAGTTTTTTAACGTTGACGATCTGCTATACCCAGATCTAACAATCAATAGCAGACGCGTTTTACCCATGACTGGGATAAGACAGAAGATGTTGCTAATCCCTTTGGTCTAGGTTTAACCTAGACCAAATCTAGAAAACCTTGTTTTTCAAATCACACAGCGACCAACACCTGTCGCATCCAGGAGCACTTCCCCAGACACTTATACAATCTAAAACGTGAGAGTTACTGGGGTTGTGGAACATGAACAAGTTAAAGTTAGGTAGATAGTTGAATTTGCATCGCACTGCAGTAACGCAGCGGACTATTGGCAACGGTTTGGGGTCAATTCTGAAGGGAAAGAACCGGGACAACCCCTCGTTAGTTTGAACCATGGTCAGGTGACGAGTTCAACACCTGAGGTGCCAACTCCCCGAATTTTTCGGAATCAAAATTTTTTCGAGTATCCTTCAATTTCTCTCTTGAATAAAACTCATAAGAGTACGAAAGACCTCACTGAAAAATAGTGTTTAGATCTCTTACTTAAAATTAAATGTTGGGTAAAATCGTAGATTTTGGTTCTTTTCCACCCTCTCTCTTAAATTAGTTAGGTCAATTTTTAAGTGAAAGGATGTTCGGCTGACACTTAATGATATTAAACCGCAGGTGTTTTGTACAATAGACAGGGTATTTCAAAACTTGAACAAACTTTAAGGGGAGGTAGGGAACAGAAAATCAAGCAGTTTTCACACAGGTACGTATGATAGCAAGCGGTCAACTGGATAGGCTGGAGGATGTATTGATACACAAATGAAAGTATGTGAATAACATTTCATCAGCCCTAACTTTACAGTTTGAATCGTCTTCTGACCGTGGTTTAAAATTACGTGATGTTGTCCTCGGATTTCTCCCTTTGGGATTAATCCCGGACCGTCACCAATAGCCCGTTGTGCTGCTTCAGTGTGACGTTAATTAAAATACCTACCTTACAGTTTGAAAGAAATTGTACGCTTAGTTTCAAAGTAGGTGATTGCCGTAGAAACTAGTCAATTGATTAGATACCGAACAGCGCCCTCTAGGAAATCTAGATGGCGCTTTAGGATACACATACCTCACTGATTGCTGATTAACTTTGTGTTCCCTGCTTTCATCTAAAGTTTATAGTTTTGAAATACTCTTCATCTACATATATTAGGCCATTCCACCTCTTAGATTTATAGTTTTGGTTAATATAGATTTTATAGTTTGACTAATTTTAACTGAATTGCATAAAGAAAAATAAATACGAGCGACTAATGTAATATATTTCAAAGTGCCACCCCATTCAATGACACCAAAGGCAAATATCGATATCATGGAAAATATTAAATAAATAGTTTTTGAATGCACCCGGAAAAGAAACTGATGCACTATACTCGAAACATATTTTCTTCTTTCGTGAAAAATAAAATCGAAGTCGTATTTGGAGAATTTCCATTTAGATGAGTTTGTCAAGATAAGTAATACATTTGGCATTTTACCTTGCACTGTCACGGAAAGTTTTTACGCGAGTATATGATATCAGGCAAACGGTTTTTGTATTGAAAGCGAATAGGATTTGAGCGACGAATATGCCAAGAAGGCTATTTGATACGGCAGTATTTTGTGAACTCAAAAATAAATCTTTCAGAACATTCTTTTGTAACCTCCATCACGGCATTTAAATAGTTAATAAGCCTTTTAATAGTAATAGCAGATTTTTATAGTTAACCCTTTTAATAGTTACTCATTTACTTTTGATAGGCTAAAATAGAAGCACAGCTTTTATGTGGTAAAATTTGAAATCATAATTTCAACTGCATCCTCGTAAAATTCATGAAAATATTAAAAAATATTGAGTTGAACGAATACTTTTATGACACATTGTACTTGATTCGTAAGTACTTTGAAACAAATCCTTCTTAATTGGAGATACTAACCAGTATAATTTTAAGATAAAAATATCCAACGCGACATTAAACAATCATTATATTTTCCAAAAATAGTAGTTATGCCCTTAACGAGTATAAGAGTCAGCTTACTAATTTTCCAACCTACTTAAAAGCATCATTATAGTAATTCTACGATTAGTGAAATACTTTTGCTATTTTTAGAGTGATTATACATTCACCCTCGTTTAGAATCCGCAATAAATATAATTGTAGAATTTCGAATTAAAGAATTTAATTACATAAATTGCTTAGCTAGTGGAAGCTCGAACAACTAAATTGCCAAACATTTTATTTTACTATCCTACGAATTAGTGTTTTAAGGATGTTTTAATAGGACATTTTCTTAATGAATATTCTATCATGGGACATACTTTAAAAGCAACGTTTTCCGTTATTGCAAGTAGGGTAATAGTATTTATAAAAGTTTCCAATTATGCTGCTTTAAAATGGACTAGAAAAGAAATTAAATCAATTATATTTCACTTGAAAGACTTTATTATATATGCAATTATTTATCTTTATAGCTTACACGACTCACAAATTCTTGGTATGTGTTGTAATAAAGATTCAAGATGAAACGTTGCTAGGATATTGAGTTACGAGAAATGAATTAATTCAGCTATATATCAATACAAAAAGCCACACCTGCTAAATTTGGTTAGAAACACCATGTTTCGTGGTTAGATAAATTATTAAATTACTTCTAAATTCTAATATTTTTATTTGACTTATGCTTCGTCTTTTTATTTTAAGCAAAATTTATTGGATTATCTGCTAGTATTCTAAAATATATTTCATTTGTGTACATTTGAACTAATTTTTGAAACCAATAATGGTTCAGCGTTTCTATTTTTTTTTATTCTTTGTTCACTTCCTCAATCCAAACTTCTCATCTACCTCCGAAATGCTATAACCAACCTCACGAGCGTAATTTATTAAACCGCATAGAAAATATCTATAATCATTATGACTTGTCATTCTCACGGCGCGAAAATAAATTTAGATGCTTCCACAGATGTCTATCGCTTTTTATATGAACTAGAAGAGGCAACCATTGACGTGCATCTGCGGCATTGCTGTGTAAATTGCACAGGCTCGTCTGAACCAGTTTTTCTGACACTTCTGTGTACGCTACATTGCTGATCATTTGTATGATCTGGACCGTTGCCCGCCCGCTGTGTTCCTCCAGTGTGACGTTAATTGAACTACTTACCTTCCATGATCTACACATAGCGCAAATTACAGAGCAATTGGATGCTTCCTTCATGGTGGTTGATTTCCTATGGCAAGTAGTGCAATTTTAGCAATACGGAACATATTTTTGTGACTTATCACTGTGTTGCCCGGAGTCATTGAATTGGATTCGGTTGAGCCCGAAATGGGGTTATCAGTCTGATATACAATAAATATTTAGGATATGGACATTCTTATTCAGTGTCTGATCCATAGAGGAAACACAAAAGTAGGGAGCAAAGGAAACTTTTTTGTGCGCCCATGATCAAGTGACCAAAATTAGTGGTAAAGTGACCATTACACTACTTTCGTCTGCCGGGTGAAAAGGAACATTCATCATCTGATTGGTCGACGGGATGGGAGAAGACTCCCTTCATTGATTCATCATCTTATTAGTCCTCGCGACATAGTAGTAAACTGGCGATTTCACCATTTTTATCGCCATTCTATAGAAAGGCACATTCACATATCTACAACTCATAATATGTTACATTGCCAAATGAGGCGATTGAATTCCAAAACGGCCAACCAAGTCAATTTTTTACAAATCAGTCAAATGACTTCTAATCGACATATTGCTCACACCTTTTGAAGCTCCTCTCAATAGCAATATTCTGTGTATTTATATTTCACATCTATAGTCAGATCTCTTAAATAGAAGACAGTCAATGGAGGGATTTTCAGTCCAAAGATACGAACAAACGGAAGGTGAGTATTTTTATTCCAGTTATCCGATGCTCTTATCCCTCCAGGTGGTTGTCTGGTCGAGCTATCTTGTCATTAACAAAACTTGGCCAGATCTTGTTGGACGCGATAACTCGTCATTGGAAAAAACTGACGCTGTCTTGATCTCGTCATCACAAAAAATTGGCGATATCTTGATGACGAGATATCTCATCCTTTGCAAAATTGGTCAGATCTTGATGGATGAGATATCTCGTCGAAACCACTTGGAAGGCTAAAATATTGGAGTTACTTTAAAATATAGGTGTCGGAGTTACGTTTTAAAATGTAGCCAGGAATAGTGCAGGAAACGTATTCTACAACAAAAGCAGTAGCTTCATGTACATTTACCTTTGCAAAAAGACCTCTCATAGGGATAAAGTAGTTGGTAAGGCTCCAATACTAGGTTTCAGTAGTAAGGTAGTACATTTATATCAGGTAGGTAGTTAAATTTACGTCACACTGGAGCATCACAATGGCTATTGATGACGATCTGGGATCAATCCCGACACAATACTTTTAAACCTCGGTCAGATGACGAAGTCAACACCTGAAATGGCTCCCCACTTCATGTCAAAGTGAGGATGTTTGAGGCCACGAAAGATTGAACGTGCACCACCCCTCGCGGAGGTCTTTGGCTGGATCGAGTTTCGAGGTCGCAACCCTCTCCTTGCTATACATCGAAAAATACGAATATATAACAACATAGAACATCCAAAACTTATTTCATAATTCCTTATATTCCCCTCGAAATTGCTTTTTGATGTAAAATCGTTGGACGAAAATTCCAATCAAGTGGAGACTATAAAATTTTACAATCGTTTGCTTCAGGACATTTTCATAAAAGCTGAATAGCTTTTTGACATCTTGGGTTCCTGAAATCGATTCAACCAACCATTGCATTGCGGGGGAAAAAATCGAATTTCAGATCACAAAAGGGAAAAACTCATCCCAGTCCTTTTAATGCGTACAAGACCTCCAACTAAAATCAATATTGCGATTTACGAACTTGAAGATAAATTCTTATTTACTATGTTTACTTTGAGCCTTCTATAAAGGGTTTTGCACAAGATTCCAGCTTTCCGTAAGGCGATCGAATGCTTCAATCCGAATGCAATTCATTGCGGGAATCTATTTCAATTTTGAAAGAAAATCCAAAGGAGAGGAAAAGATAAATATATAGACTAATAAATTAAATTGAAGAATTTTCAGATATCTCAATATTATGGCTAGACTTGGCTGTATGGTATAGAGGACTCTTATTTTATTCCCACTTACGTTTGAGCCTTTATATCAGCTTTTTCGCTATAAAAACTTTACTGCTAGAAGTTTTATCATAGACAAACTGAAAACTAGAATGAACAATGCTAACCTTTTTGTATACCCAGGATCATGTGACCTAAACAAGTAGTAGTGTGACCCTTAAACTACTTTCATCTACCGGGTAGAAACGAACATTCATCGTGTGATTGGTTTATGCAACATAGAAGTATACTGGCAGTTTCACCATTTTTGTCGCCGTTTAATAGAAACGCGCATTCACACGTCTACCCTTTCATAAGATTTTATATTTCCAAACGAGGCGATAAGATGCCGAATCGGCCAACCAAGTCATTTTTTCAGAGAACAGTGAAGTGACTTCAAGTCGACATGTTGATCACACTCTTTGGAGTTCCTCTCAATAACAATGCTGAGTCTAGTTATGTTTCACCTCTGTAGGGTTTTCTGTAAAGCTACATAAAGAGGGCGCTATTTTTTGAGTAATCTCCCTCGCAAATTCTGGCGCAACTTTTCATACCTCTAGAATATATTTTTAGCATGTAGCTTATGAGACGCTGTACTGTCAAGTTAGATGTAGGTGGTGGTAGTGTTTTTGCGGAGGAACATGTTTCCTGTAGGTGTTTTGAACTTAAAGTCACTGCCTGTTTTTGGAATACGATTTCAGAACGTCGCCAATAAAAATTCGAAATATTTAATTCATAATTATTGTGTGATAGTTAATTGGCCAGGAGTCAATTAGATTAAGGTATCTGTATACCTTCGGAGGCAATATTTTGAAATTATCACCGTATTTACATTTTATAGATTTTGTTATTGATTTCTACTAGAAAAAGCATTTTATGGCAGAAAGCATCGTATTCAAAATTTATTTTCTATAAACATGGAGTAAAAAGTGTAAAAATCAGCCAAAAGTACCATTTATACAAAACGTTATATCTTAAAAAAATAATTAACATTTTTTTCCAGTTTGTAAAAACATTGATATTCTCAGGTATTGAATTACAATCATTATTATACTGTTATATTTAAACTAGCTCTGGACTTTAATTTCAGTCATCCCTGAAAAAACATGAAAAAGCGCAAAATATGCAAAAAATATTAAGGTTTACGTCCTGCTCAATTTTTTAAATGCATATTTATTGATAATAGTAGTACAAACAAGCCCTGCTTTATAATCTTTAGAAGATGTATAAAAATTTCAAAAGAATTTAATTGATGCATTCTGAGATATCGTGTTTCGTGGAGAGTAACAGCGTAAATTGCATTTCGAAAAAAAGCTAAAAACAATATAAACCCCATGTCAAATATAGACGACAATGCTTTTTTAAAATTTTATATTTCCAGTTTTAATGGTAGGAGAAGTAAATCCGACGTGATTTGAAGAGCTAAAGAGTTGTAGTATAATATGTAAGTTTTGAAAAATGTGAAATTTGGGTGAAAATGGCGTTTGTTTTAAATGTATAAGGGGGATGGATACCTAAATACCAAACGGCTAAAAACTGCATTTTAAGGTGACCTTATATGTGTCTCACTTGTCATTAGGCAAAGAATTTGCTATCGAATTAATTCTTATGCGTCTGAAGCCATTTTTTTAGGATAATATATTTATGCAAGCAATAATGTGATAAAATGTCTCTATGGATAAAGAATTTGGTTGTAAATAATGCGAATTTCAAAGAGGGAATTTATATATGATAGGGTTTATGCCAATTGGGATAAACGCCGAACTTGCCAAAACTGCCATTGACTACATTTTAAAGTAACCCCACTGTGTAACATGCGTTTGTGATTTCTATAAGCTTCACTGTGAGAGCATTTGGAAGTGAAAATTTCTCTTACCGTCTGATTTGCTTACACTGAAAATCCTTCTCGTAATGCCAAGGCAGGGATGAATCAAGTGAATTCTTAACCGGAAATATTTTATCTTCTCTAGTAGTTTGTTTTTGTTTACACTGATAAAACCCATCACTGTGAGGCATTATCTGCGCAAACAAGCCAGACGGTCGGCAAATACTTTACTTCTGCTGTCCAAATGGTTTTGACTGATTCAAATCAGGGTTGCCTTAAAATGTAGTTCATCGTCGTTTTGGCAACGTTGGGTGTTTATACGAATTTGTGTTGACCAATTAACTACCACATTTAAATTCGGAATTGTTATTGGAGAAGTACTGAAATCTTATTTAAAAAGCGAGCCAACTGAAGTCACGTTCAGAATAAGCACAGGGAGCAGTTCGTGGCTGATACACTACAACTACTATTATTCAGCTTGACATAAAATGTCTCATTTGGTAGGGTCTACGACAATTAGGTTAAACGCCAATCGTGACCTAAATCTGCGATAGAATACATTTTAAGGTAACCCCTATTGGTTCCAAGGGAGAGAGTTCGGGTTGCAGAAGTAAAATGTTCTCTTTCCGTCTGGTTTGCACTGAAAATTGCTTTCATATTAAAATTGAATACAAACATCGCCAACGGCCATGAATCAAATGAATTCTTAACCTGGAGTATTTTTCCTTCTCTAGTAGGTTTTTTATACTATGAAACCTCTTCCTTTACTATTACAGACTGCTCACACAAAAAATGAAGTGCCGAATAAATGAATGACTTTCAAAATAATTTGGAAGAAACGAAGGTTATCTTAAACTCCATAAAGTTCCTTGAAGGGTCTCATTTCTAACTCTAATACAGTGACTATGGAAAGTTTTTTCTTTTGGAATAAACTTTTAACTCACAAACTTTATTATTTTTTACACTTTGCTTACTCAATTAATGACAAATTACCACCCTGGTCACCCAGCAATTAAGGGCTCTAACAACCACTTAACTTGTTCAAATTTTTGTGCTTCATTTTGCATCAGTGGATATTCAAACAAACAGAAAAGTCATTATTGGGATCAGAAAATCCAAAGATAATTTATGAACGACTCTGATGAATACTCGTAAAGCAACTGTATGGTGTATAATTTGGAATGGAAGCATTTTGGACCATTTGTTTCGAGGATCCTAATGGAAATGCGGTTACTGTCAATTTTGAACGAAATTGTGATATTCCGAAATTTCTTTTTGTCTGAAATTGATCGACGAAAGGTTTACAACACATATGTTTCACAAAAAATGTATATACAAAGGTTTTCTGTGTTTACAAAAATGGTATACACAAAGGTTTACAACACTAGATGAAGCAGCATATGATACAGCTTGTGCAAGAAAGAAAATTCTAAGGGTTGCATTTCTTGGACGAATAATATCAAAATAAGGCCAATTAGTCCCCTCTCTCCCATGATTAGACAGTGTTGTATTTAATTTTTTTGTGTAAGGATACTAAAAGGAGCGAGTTTACGATAACAAGTGGGCATTGATTCCACAGCGTAGGAAAAATATTCTCTAAGAAATTCAACAAATCACCCCGGAAATATGCTCAAACGTGATGGACATCTAGACCCCATATTTCTAGAGCGACCAGAAGCCGTCATTTGGCTGAAGTTATATCCCATAAATAATGTAAAAGGTTGGTTGGGTTTCATGGTGCAAGGGCCATATTTGGTCAAGCTACTTCAAACACAAGACAGACAACGGGAAGTAAACGAGACAAGAAAGAAAAGGGGTTGGTAAGGAGAAAGTAGAGATAGATCGCTTGAGCATCCTGGACTTGTGACCTCCATGTTTACCAGAGAAAGTAATCCCCATGGGAAAAGAACAGATCACTAGGATACCTCAGGTTCCTAAAGTACGAACACATCTATAGAAGATGTGCCATGAGAGTGAAATGTCAAAAAAAATATAACGAATGAAGAAGTCATTCAAGAATTAACCACGGATTTCTTCATCCCCATTAACAGTTGTTCTGTTTGTTTACGTATCCATTGATGTCAAAATGAAGCGTGAAGAAATTGAACAAATCACGTTGTCAAAGAGCCCGACCAAAGGCGGTTATTTGTTATTTATTAAGTAAGCATTACGTAAACACGTACATTACGTACATTAATAAAAATATTTTATCTAAAAGTTATTCCAAAGCAAAATGATGCCTTTACATAAAAAGTGCCCTGCACATTAATCCTGGATCAATATGAAAAAAGGTGTCCTCCATCCCTAGACTATTCATAAAAATAATTTAGAATAAAAGTTTATATTATATATCATGTCGTTTGTATTAACACTCTTTCATTTTTGAAGTAATTACACTGCTGGCCACCCAAATTGCAACACCAAGAAAGACAAGAGATATCACAGCAAAATTTATTTTGTAGATAACATGTTGACCAAGTATCAAATGATTAAATTTATAGACTTCTGTGAAGTGTGGTTCCTGCCAAAATCAGTAGCCAGAGTAGCCGCCATTGTTGGAGATCACCGCTGCCACACGCCTCGGCATTGATTCAAAGAGACTTTGGATGTGTTCTTGTGGTACAGCAGACCAAGCAGCTTCCACACGTTGCCAAAGTTGATCTGGTGTGGCAGCTGGGGATGTATTCTGGGTCAATCGTTGAGCAACCATGGACCACATGTTTTCTATCGGCGAAAGATCCGGAGAGCGAGCTGGCCAGGGAAGCAATTCAATCTGGCGATTGACGAAGAACCCTTGGACAATGCGTGCCACGTGTGGTCGCGCATTATCCTGTTGAAATATGGCTGTGGGCAAGCCCTGAAGGTAAGGAAGGACAACTGGCTCCAACACCTCGGAGATGTAGCGCTGGCTGTTTAAAGTACCGGCAATGCGTACTAGAGGAGTGCGAGAGTGATATCCAATACCGCCCCATACCATAATACCCGGTGTAGGACCAGTGTGGCGGTGCATAACGCAGCTGTTCAGCATCCTCTCTCCACTGTGTCTCCAGACTCGAATCCGACCATCGTGGTGTTGCAGACAGAAGCGTGACTCGTCAGTAAAGACAATTTCATTCCATTCTGCCGTCCACATCCTTCTTTCATCGCACCATTGGCGGCGGAAACGTCTGTGGTTCTGCGTCAAGGGTAGACGAAGCAATGGACGTCTTGCGGACAGACCACTCTGCTGTAAACGGCGTCGAATGGTACGCGCAGACACTGGATGATGCGGTACAGACTGAATGTGCTGTGCTATGGTTCGTGATGTGGCTGAGCGATCCGTCACTGCCATACGCACAATATGCCTGTCATCACGTGAAGTGGTGCACTGAGGTGGATCCGATCGAACACGTCGGTCCGTCGTACCCTCCTGCATCCAACGATCACATATCCGCATTACAGTTGTTTGGTTTCGTCCAACACGACTACCGATTTCCCTGAAAGATAATCCACAATCTCGGTAGGCCACTATCCTTCCTCTGTCGAACTCGGATACTTGATCAAAAGATGATCGCTGTTTTCTACGAGGCATAATTGATCGTTTTTTTGAAAAAACCACAAGAAAAACACAATTGCCGTACTTGAAATCGTCGAAATCTCCAAGCCTTAAATAGCGCTTTGAAGTGGCGCCACAGGCGCGCGTGATGTGCGTCTGCGCTGAAATTCTAATCATTTGTATATCTCACCTCCGCTAATGCATGTTGTAAATTTCATATTATTTGCATGCTTCCTTCAGGGTGTTGCATTTACGGTGGCCAGCAGTGTACTTAAAAAGTAAAATCGCTAATGGTGCGCCATTTCATTCCATAAATAAGAATACACTATTTTTAAGAATTATATATATAGATTCATCATCTTTTCAACAAAAAATTACCATAGATTCTTAACTTCAGATTCCGCTTTAATGGCAATTAAATTCACTAAAAATCACGTGTCCTTGATGGCTACACACGCCTTTCACATCCGTTACTATGCTACATTATTTATTTAGAAAGAACAATGACCGAAGACCCCTAATTATCCACCTAAACTTCCCCGGTTGAACAGAGTTCTCTAATTAGTAACTTGTGTGCTGGAGCAAAATCTGTGCTGCTGTATGGCCCCGCTAGAAGGAAGGTTGTAGTGGCCATTAGATTATCATTAGCATTAGTTATGAAGCGGTAATGACAATTCCGGTATGTTTCTTCGGAGACCTTATCTCCGTCCTCATCAGCTTTTGTTTCGAGGAACACAGATTTTTTTCAGTTTTTAAATCTTCTTGAGTAGAGTTCTTTGAAAGGGATGTAAATTAATGTTCTCTGATTATGGATGGTTCTGGGCATATAATAAAGACCTTTCGAACTTTGAATCCGTACATGTTTTATGAATGAAAAGGGTGCCAGTCAGAAATTAGTGTTTAGGTTACGACGTATTATAAGGCATTGAGGTCATAACTTCTGATGGGCTTGAAATTCAGGGTACCCATCGACTGTCTAAATCTTTTACTATGGAGAACAGGTTTTATCAAAATTACTAAATCTTCTACAGTAGAATATCTTGAAAGAGGGTATGAGTTAGTGTTCGGTAAATAAAGTCGGTGTTCGGCATACACATAGACGTGAAATATAAGTAGACTGAGCCTTGCAATTGAGAAGAGCTTCAAAAAGTGTGACCAACATGTTGATTAGTAGTCACGTGATTGTTGTCAATGTGAAAAATTGACTTGGTTGGTCAATTTTTCATCTTATCTCATTTGGCGATATAACATCTTATGACAGGGTAGTTATGTGAATGTCTATTTCTATAGAGTGGCAAAAAAAGAGTGAAGTTGCCAAAAGTCTACCACTATGTCGTATGGTCTAATCAGGTGATGAATCAATGGATGAACACCTTCTCCCGTCCCCTGGACCAATCAGATGATGAATGCTCAGTTCCACTCGTCAGACGAAAGTAGTCTAAGGTTCACGCTACTAGTAATTTTGGTCACATGATTCTAGGCACATAAAAATGCTACAATTGCTCACTCTACTTTTATGTTTCCTCTATAAAGACCTTTCAATCATTCGAATTCGTACGGGTTATAGACAATTAAACTGGTGGCAGACAAAATGTTAAAGATTGCAGGTCACGTCGTATTAGGTTTTAAGACCTTTAGGTCATAAAGTCATATGGGTTGTGAGTTTCAGGGTATACAAGATCTGTTCGGAAAACATCCATTCGTGTAATATGAAACAAGATACACTGTACCTAGCAATTTTGTCACCTATTCTCCTTTAAAATAGGCACCTTGGGATCTTGTACACTTCTCCCAGCGTCTCTTCCCCTTTTTGAAACACCCTGTAAAGTTCATTGTTGTAATCTCCATCAGTTGCCTAGTCGTGTTCTCCTGAATCGCATCCACGGTCTGAAGTCGTAGCCAGAAGCATTAGGAACCCAAATCAGGGCTGTATTGGGGTTGAGCCACCTGAGGGATTTAATGTTTTTGAAAACCCCTGCTCGCGCGCGAGACGTGATAAATGGGAGGGTACATGAATCAGTCAAATTTGTCGTGATGAATCTGCCAATTACCAGTCCACAGTTGCGGCCGTTTCCTTAGTACTTCATCTCTTAGCCGGAGAAGAACATCGAGGTAGTACTCCATATTAATTCTTTGACTTAGATGAGCATACTCATTATGGACAACACCTTGACACAGTCAACATTGCCTTGTACACAGTAAAACAAAAGACAATCAACATGGTCTTGATATCTCTCAAACTTTGTCGTACCTTCTTCGGTCAGGGAGAACTACGCATCTACCATTGGGATAAATTTTAATCAAAAGTTTTGAAGTTCTCCAAATAGTTTTGACCAATAAGATCTAACCAATTTTCTTAATAACGAGATATCTAGTCATAAGGATATTGCCAATTTTTTTATGATGACGAGATCAAGATCTGGTCACTTTTCTTCTAATGGCGAGATATCTCGCCCATTAAAATCTGGTCAGTTTTGCTAATGACCTCTTCGAGACAATCACCAGGAGGATTAATCATCTGAATAGCTTCCGCTGACGAAACTTCCAAGTTTAACGCAAATATCTCCGCTCTTTGACTGCCAAATTACATCGATGACACAGACTGTTCTCGTTATATTAGAAAGGACTGAATACTTTCCAGACAAATCCGTAGAGACTGGTTCAATCTTTTATTTCGAAGAGAATGTTTTTTTCAGTCATTAAATTTTCTACAGTGCATTCCTTTGAAGGGAATATAAATTAGTTCAGTAAGTAGGTTTTATCTTCAGCCTACAATGGAGATCTTTCGTTCATTCGAATTTTTATTGGTGAAAATGTATACCTACGTAATAAAATAAGTGGCTGTCAAAAATAAAGAGACATGTTTAAATTCAAAGATCGTGAAGTATTCGTTTTTAAGGCATTAAGCTCATGACATCAGGTGGGTTTAAACTTCATTGTATCAACAGACTGTTTAAAGTGGTAAGAATTTGACTTACTAGAGCATATAATAGTGTCCAAAAGCATCAAAGCTACATGTTAGTTTCCTTGAAATTTGTTGTTAAACCCTCCAAGTGGTTTCGATGAAATATTTTGTCGTAAAACCGACCAGACCTTATGGTCTGGTCGGTTTTACGAACGACGAGATATCTCGTCGAGACAAAACTGCCCTATTAATCAAAGGGAAATGAAGATTCAAGTAGGTAAAATAAATTGTTTCTTGTCTAGAACTGGTGACAGAGAACAAGTTTTGTACCAGTCTGTCAAGTACAGAATACTTTTGGACGCAAAGTGCCTTGTTTCGCATCAGGAGGATCTAGAAAACTTTCGACCTGAGATAGTAATGAATCTACAAAATGGAAATAAAACGCGCCACCTTTAAATGAAAAATAATTCACTTTTATAGTATAAGTAAATGGTACCGTTTTTTCAAAATCTATGGGTCTCATAAATCAGAAATGGGCATGTCCTTTAGACTTCGATTTCATTCAAAACTGATAGGTAATGACCCCCTTTCCTTGAAGTTACTATACATGGATCTGAAGAGTTAACTCACAGCTTCGGATCATTTATCTAGTAGAATAAGAAACTTGACAACAATTCATTCTGAGAAGGGCAGGACCATTAATTAAACACGCCCTAAGTGAAAAGGTCATTAAAATTGAATAAGCGGCTGTCTAAAAGGACAGTCTACAGTTGCACAATGTTCATCCATCTTCACTCGGATATTCTAAAAAGAATTGGTAAAGTTTTCTAAATCTTTCTAAACAACGAAGAGTTCAATTGGAATTTTAGACATGGTAATTTTCAAATGATGTTAAAAATACTGAAAGCAAAAAATGGCGAAAAGGTTTCAGCGCAACTCTATTCAGTTATGTGTATTCCGCACGTAACCTATTATTATACTATAATGGTTGTACATATACATATATAGAACACCGCAAGTCCAGGAATTTTAGTATCCAAAAAGCACTCGGACTCAATTTTTAACGCAAACATATATTGAGACGGACGATTACATTGAACATTTAACATAGAATATAGACTTTAATTATTTCATCGTTTAACATTGTCGTCGTTAGTCCTACGTCGTACACAGTCTAACACTATCTGCTACTCTAGCGTTGGCCAGCAGCATCAGGTTGGCGACTGAAGCGCCACAAACAGCGGGTGTCATAGGCCGGTACCACAACTCGGCCCTCCTGAGGGATGACGGTCCTCCGCATCCTAATGTCTAGAAGATTTAACAAACTCTGCAAAAGAAAGAAAACAAGCAGAAAGTATCTATTCAAAAAAACTTTATAGTCTGTTATCGTCATAATTATTTTTCTAGGACGGCATCGTTGTTTTGTGGTCATCTCGTCGTTGATGTCGCCACAATCGTCGTCATTTGTGATGTTGCCATCTTCGTCGGAAATGAAGTCATCGTCGTTTTCATTATTATGGCCTATTCGTCGTTGTCATCTTTAAAATCAAGACCATGTCGTCCTCGTCTTCTTCAGAATTTTCGTAATTTTCATCGTAAAACAAAAAATAATAATTTGTAACACTTTTTCTGGATAAAATCGGGGTGAAAATTGTCTAATTTGGTATGTGAATATCATGATATTGTTTAAACTTGGTTACAAGGCTTCATGTAATCGGCAGCTGTAGATGTAAAATTTGGACATTCATGTTTTCCCATCTTTTCAACATCATAGCGATCTTTGGGGTTGACTTTTGTTATTTTATAGGGACCAAAACATTTAGGATTCAATTTTAGTCCTGTCCCAAATTGAGTTCTTTGAATAGCTACAAGTTGTCCTTTATATTTTCGCGATTCTTTTCTTTTCCGATTGTAGGTCTTTTTGTTTTCCTCCTGAATTTTAAAAATGTTGTGCTTTGCTTCTTCCCTAAGTTCTTCTCTATTTTTCATGAAACTTTTCTCATATTCTTCTTCTAAAATTTCTATTATTCTACGGTCTTCTTTATTTTTCATCTGTACACCAGTCAATACTTCAAAAGGTGTTACTTTAGTACTTCGTGCGATATTACTGTTCATTACTCGTTGAACAACGTCAGTGTATTTAAACCATTTTGAAGGATCGTTAGAGGATAATTTTGATAATACTGGTATTAGAGTTTCGTGCATTCTTTCAACTTGACCGTTTGCGTAATTCCATCTGTAATTAATAAAGGTTGAATACCTTCGGCCTGGCAATATTCATCAAAATCTTTCGAGGTAAAAGCACTTCCACGACACTGATAATTCTGGATGGGTTACCAAATGTTGCTTGTTGAACTTTCAGTTTGTCTATAGCGTCTTTGGCACTTGTCGACTTTACTGGGTAAATTCAAATAAATTTTGAAAATGCATCCACTATAGTGAAAATATGTTGGTAATTTTTATTTGTAGATGGTAAAGGTCCGATGAAATCAATGTGATATGTACTTAAATGTATATTCTCTTTCGGTATAGGGTTTAAGAGTCCTCCTTTTCCTCGCTTCTTATTATACAAAATACAGTCTATACAATTTGCTATAACGCTTTCTATCTTTTTCCTGAGTCCAGGTATGTAAAAATTTCTCTTAATTAGCTCTTCTGTTTTTGTTACAGCCAAATGATCTTTATTATGATTTTCCTTAATAATTTCAGTTTGCATGGCTTCAGGGATCATTAATAAATTTCTACCAGCATCATACTTATACAAAACGTTGTTCTTTATAAAATAATTTTCATCTTTCCTGTTCTCAACTAGATTTTGCAATACAATAGGCAGCTGCTATTTTAGCTGTCAAGTAATTTTCGGAATCTATCATCATAACGGGATTTCTGCTCAAGGCGTCAACGTGTCTCATTTGCGTTCCAGACCTATGTTCTATTTCATAGTCGAAATCTAGAAACAGAGCCCGTCTAGCAATCCGTGTACAAATATCTCTTTTGCTCATTGTCATTTTGAATGCATTGCAATCGGTAACAATTTTGAAATGAAGACCTAAAACATACGTTCTGAATTTTTTTAAAGCCTCAACAACCGCTAAAGTTTCTAGTTCATAACTTGAAAATTTTTGTTGCTGATCCGTAGTTTTTCTGCTCATAAAATACACTGGGTGGAACTGGTTATCGTTTAGGTCGCGCT
Source organism: Meta bourneti (assembly GCA_933210815.1). Lineage (NCBI taxonomy): Eukaryota > Metazoa > Arthropoda > Arachnida > Araneae > Tetragnathidae > Meta > Meta bourneti. The sequence goes on from OW119928.1 coordinate 68,598,483, forward strand.
GCATTAAAATAGCACCAAAACCAAATTGGCTTGCGTTAGTGTGAATTTCAGTTTCGCTATCTAAATTGAAAATATTTAAAACTGGTTTTTCACAGAGTAATTGTTTCAGTTGGTCAAAAGAATTCCTTTCGTTTTCATCAAATTGAAATTTATTTTCTTTTTTCAACAAATCGCTGAGGGGTTTGGCAATTAAAGCAAAATTGGAAATAAATTTTCGGAAATAACTTTCTAGTCCAAAAAATGAATGAACCTCTTTGAGCGTTCTCGATTCAGGATAATTAATAACAACTTTCGTTTTGTGCGGGGAAGGATAAAGTTTTACGTTTTCCATAATATGTCCCAAATATTCAATTTTACTAAACAAGAATTGACTTTTTTTCCAATTTATATCCAATCGATAGTTTTGAGCAATTTCAAGTACTAACTTAAGACGTTTCAATGCCTCATTTTCATTATCTGCTAAAATTATAATATAGTCGATATAAGGCAATACAAAACCTTTATTAATTAAATCACGAAATATATCATTTATAAACCTTTGAAAAATTACAGGTGAATTACATAATCCGAAAGGAGTACGTAAAAATTGATACTGTCCATTGTGCGTTACGAATGATGTGTATGGTTTACTCTTTTCTGAAACCTTCACGTGAAAGAAACCATTTTTTAAGTTTAATGTGTAAAAATACGTGTACCCTGAAACTTATCTAAAATATCTTCAATCAGTGGCAAAGGATACCTGTCTTTTATTATAATCTTGTTTAACTTTCTAAAATCGATACAAACACGCAGGATACCATCTTTTTTTTAACCACTACAACTTGGGTAGAATATTCCAAAGAACAAGGTTCAATAATATTCATATGTAACCATTCCTGGATTTGATCATCAACTATTTTGTGTTCTGTAAACGGTAATCTTCGAGGTCTATGAAATACAGGTTCATCATGTTTGAGAACAATATTCATTTCAATATTTGATTTTTTGTTTTCAATCGGTTTATAAAAATTTGATACTAAATTACTTATTTCATTTCTAACTGTTTTACACATATTACTACAAATATTTAATTCGTTATATGTGTCAGAAATGTTTATATTCAAAATATCGAATTCATCAGACCACATCAATTTTTGATTTGGTGACAGTTATACCATTTTTGCTTATCTTAACCTCTGACTGATTCAAAACATCCATTCCTATTATGGCTTCGTAAGCCATTACACTATTAGATACTACACATATTTTAGAATCGAAAATCTCATAATCTATTTTTAACGAACCGTGAAAAAAAAACCTAATGGTTTGATTTTATTCTCTCCTATTCCAGACAAAACAGAAGTAAAAGGATTCAAACTAGGCCTTCTTTACTTATTATAAACATTCTCTCGAATCAAAGTCAAAGCACTTACTGTATCGAAAAGTGCTGTAATCGACACATCGGAAATGGAAATTAGTTTATGCATAGCCTCCAAAGGGTGTGGAGAGTTCAAAGCAGACACATTAGCACCGCTGACTTGACGAAAACCATTTTTGTTATTGACACATTCGTTGGATTTATGACCAAACTGTTCACAGCGAAAACATTTAAATCCTTTTTTCTTATTTAAACAAAAATTACTCTTATGGCCTAGCTCGCCGCAATTGTAACAACGGATAGTTTTGTTTGCAGATAAAAATTTATGACGGGTAGGCAGATGTTGCATTGAATCCTGACTTTTTCGAGTTTTATTATTGTAAAGAGTGGTTTCTTTAAAATTCTGATCCGATTTAATTTTAGCTTAGATTTTTAAGTTTTCTCTGAATTCTTTAATATTCTTACTTCCATATAAAATAGATTTATTATCAGCAGAATCATCAATACCATTTATTACATAATGCATCAACGAGGTAAAATCTATATTACCCTTGTTAGCCAATTCTCGCATAACTAAAAAATATTCGTTGAGTGATTCATTATATCTCATTTGCCGATTCAATAACATTTCGTGAGATTCAGCAGAGTTAAAAATTGAACCAAATTCAGAAATTAACAGTTCTTTAAGTTTAATCCAAGAATTTATACTACTTTCGCTTTGAATGAATAACTTTGCTTTTCCAGTTAGGGACCGTTTAGCAAACAATAACTTATGCAAATCACTTAATTGAAATAAATCAGTAACATTTTCAAAATCATCAATCCATTTATCAATATTTTGTCAAGAATCACCATTAAATGAACAATAGCATTTTCAATATCAGAAAAACTAATGTTAGGCCTGAATAATTCTTGAACTGGAAGTTGTACGGAACTGTTGTTTTTATTTGGTTTGTTATCTATAGATTGATCATAATCTTCTAAAGAATCAGTATCCCTCTGATCATCAATTTCATTATCCTAGTCTTCACGAATGATATTTTTATTCGGCAATGTAACATCGCAAAGATATGCAAGAATTCGAGTTATTATTTCAGGTTTTGCTCCCTCATCACTTACACACAACAAATTACAAACTGTTATGAGGTTATTAAGAGAGAATTCTTTGTCAATAAACTCAAATTTCTGTTTATAAGCGGGTTCTGGTTTAAAAGTAAAACCATCAAATTCTCCAATACGCTTTCTGTTTTGACGATCACCTTCTGTTCCAAAAATAATTTTTTGCAAAAATCGAATTTTCGATGACTTTTCAATTTTCAGTGCAACCTCCAATTCAGAAATGTCATTTAACTTCATCTTGAAATAAAGAAGCTAACTCACCGGAGACGTCTGGAAATCTGCAACTGTTGCTTATTTTAAAAGATCAGTTCAAACCTTAAGTCCATCCCACTTCTGACTAATTTTTTATAAGAAGAACACCGCAAGTCCAGGAATTTTAGTATTCAAAAAGCGCTCGGACTCAATTTTTAACGCAAATATATATTGAGACGAACGATTACATTGAACATTTAACATAGAATATAGACATTAATTATTTCATCGTTTAACATTGTCGTCGTTAGTCCTATGTCGTACACAGTCTAACACTGTCTGCTACTCTAGCGTTGGTCAATTATCAGGTCTCGTGGCGGTAGGTTGGCGACTGAAGCGCCACAAACAGCGGGTGTCATAGGCCGGTACCACATATATGATCATCAAAATTATTCGAAAACTTCGCATACCAGGTGCAAGAATGCCACAAGTAAAACATATTCACAGGAATACTAAGTGCAAGACTATACACCGAAAATTAGCCATTTTAATGAAAATGAACGTACGGGGATTGTGGGAGGGGTGGGAGAGCTAATGATTTCAAGAGTCCATATCCTGTTTCAAAAGTCAGGTTGCAAATTTTCATGTCCAGAGTCAAGATTTATGAATCCAATTTCTTTAAATTCACTGAGAATAAAACTTAACAAAATTTAATAAGGTGGCATTTAAAATTACAATACAATTCCGCTTCATAATGCGGCCAAGATATTTAAGCGCGTCATTACGCTTCCATTGTTACAGTTCAACTGATTGGCGCAAGAGCGCCATCTACCGTCATTACGGAACAGGGATATTTGTAATCCTTCCAAAACTCAAAAACGACTTCTGTAGTAGTCACCTTAAAAAAAGCTTTTCTAGTTTGTTTTACAGCAGAAGTGTGATAAATATGAAATGACTTACATGGATGGATATATCATACACTGCTGGCCACCGTAAATGCAACACCCTGAAGGAAGCATGCAAATAATATGAAATTTACAACATGCATTAGCGGAGGTGAGATATGCAAATGATTAGAATTTCAGCGCAGACGCACATCACGCGCGCCTGTGGCGCCACTTCAAAGCGCTATTTAAGTCTTGGAGATTTCGACGATTTCAAGTACGGCAATTGTGTTTTTCTTGTGGTTTTTTCAAAAAAACGATCAATTATGCCTCGTAGAAAACAGCGATCATCTTTTGATCAAGTATCCGAGTTCGACAGAGGAAGGATACTTGCCTACCGAGATTGTGGATTATCTTTCAGGGAAATCGGTAGTCGTGTTGAACGAAACCAAACAACTGTAATGCGGATATGTGATCGTTGGATGCAGGAGGGTACGACGGACCGACGTGTTCGATCGCACCCACCTCAGTGCACCACTTCACGTGATGACAGGCATATTGTGCGTATGGCAGTGACGGATCGCTCAGCCACATCACGAACCATAGCACAGCACATTCAGTCTGTACCGCATCATCCAGTGTCTGCGCGTACCATTCGACGCCGTTTACAGCAGAGTGGTCTGTCCGCAAGACGTCCATTGCTTCGTCTACCCTTGACGCAGAACCACAGACGTTTCCGCCGCCAATGGTGCGATGAAAGAAGGATGTGGACGGCAGAATGGAATGAAATTGTCTTTACTGACGAGTCACGCTTCTGTCTGCAACACCACGATGGTCGGATTCGAGTCTGGAGACACCGTGGAGAGAGGATGCTGAACAGCTGCGTTATGCACCGCCACACTGGTCCTGCACCGGGTATTATGGTATGGGGCGGTATTGGATATCACTCTCGCACTCCTCTAGTACGCATTGCCGGTACTTTAAACAGCCAGCGCTACATCTCCGAGGTGTTGGAGCCAGTTGTCCTTCCTTACCTTCAGGGCTTGCCCACAGCCATATTTCAACAGGATAATGCACGACCACACGTGGCACGCATTGTCCAAGGGTTCTTCGTCAATCGCCAGATTGAATTGCTTCCCTGGCCAGCTCGCTCTCCGGATCTTTCGCCGATAGAAAACATGTGGTCCATGGTTGCTCAACGATTGACCCAGAATACATCCCCAGCTGCCACACCAGATCAACTTTGGCAACGTGTGGAAGCTGCTTGGTCTGCTGTACCCCAAGAACACATCCAAAGTCTCTTTGAATCAATGCCGAGGCGTGTGGCAGCGGTGATCTCCAACAATGGCGGCTACTCTGGCTACTGATTTTGGCAGGAACCACACTTCACAGAAGTCTATAAATTTAATCATTTGATACTTGGTCAACATGTTATCTACAAAATAAATTTTGTTGTGATATCTCTTGTCTTTTTTGGTGTTGCAATTTGGGTGGCCAGCAGTGTATATACATATTTGTGTCCGAAGTAAATTGTAGAAGTTATGAAAAAGTTAAAACGATGTTAAAAATTATTTTCCGTACACTTAATGCTTGCATTCTGTTATGAAAGAGCACTGATAAGTCTGATCACTATTCAATCAACATTTAATTAATTCAACCCGAGCAAAGCCGCGAAATTCTGTTAGTATATATATTAGATTTGATTAACTTCAAAGGGATACGTTTTTGTTGTGGACGTCCTTAACATTACATATTTGATAAGAGGGATAAATTGTATATAAAGTATAAAATTTAATTTAGATAAATAATGCAATCTCCCTGATACACATGAAAATAAGACATAGTAACTTATATAGAATTTACCAACGCTGACAATGTGAAGGGTGAGCTTCGTGAGTCTTGACAAGATTACCAATGTTGGGTTCAAAATTAGTAAGTTTCAGACTTAAATCTCCACGGAATTCTATATCTAGCTTATTTCTGTTTTGTTAAAAATGGAATTAATATGTCTGAAACCAGCTTCATCCATATACGAGCTAGAAAATGCAAGCAAAAAGGGGGACAGTTTGGAATATTTTTCCTACAACATTTATATTCGTCCAAAAGTAACTTAAAATCCTATTTCTAAAAAGCGTCTAAGATTTAAGATCAACTGACAATTCGATAAGTTCATCTTGTAAGTTACTTTCGGTATTTTCAATATCTACAGAAAATGCCGTGATAATCAAATCTGGAATGTGCATGTTTTCAAAATCTGCAAAGAGTAATATGAAATCATCGCTCAAATTTTGAAAATGTTTTGAGTACATTTCTAAGTTTTCATGTTTTACTTCCAATTGCCGCAGATTCGAAAAGTACTGAAATTCTTTTCGTAACAATGATGAATTAAATAAGGCTAATTTAGCTTGGAAGCCTAAAAGAATCGTCCGAGCTTGAATAATCCTGACATCTTTAACTTGTAGATTATCTGTACGTCATTAAATTTTTGAAAATAAGTCCGCCACGTAGAAAATATGATTCTTATTTCTCTTCAGTTCATCACTCAAAAATAAATTAACATCTGTAAGAAACTCAAACGTTTGAGTCGAACAACTCAACAAATATTTGTAGACTTGCACCTCGAGACTTCAGTTTCTTCAGCATCTTACTTCAGTTTGCAAGAGTAATTAGTTTGATAGTTCATCACTTTTTTCACAAAGTTTTGGCAAACAATAGCGATTTTAGAGGATGAAACCTAATTTTATTAATAGATTTAGTACACACTCTTAGAGTATCATGCAGTTTGTCACTAAGAGTTTATGCCACCAAATGGATTCGGTGCAACACACAGTGAATAGTACTTCGAACTTTTTCTTTCAGAAAGGCAATGAAACCTCGATAGAGGCCAACCATTACAGGTGCGCCATCGGTGACTTCTGCTATTTTATTAGTAAATCGAATATCATACTTATTTAAATATTCCTCCAATCGCTGAAAAATTGTCAACACCTTTCCATCATTTTCAAGATATTTTGAAAATCAAAATTCGTCAATAATTTGATGTTTGGTTTTACTATAATAGATTACATAAGCCACAAGAACAGAAGAACTATCGAATGTAAATTCATCAAGTTGGATAGAGAACAACCAATACGTCTTTTCAAGTTATTCGCACTCAATGTTAAGCATTTTAAATAGGGCCAGAATTGTTTTTCATTATGGTTTCACTTCTTTGATTGTGATATAACAATGTCCTCTGATATTGTATAAGGTTTTCCTCTTTTTGCTATGTTAAAAAAATATTGTAGGAGGCTGCTAATCCTTGTTTATTGGCTGCTTCGGCAGGTGCTTTCATAAATGATTTTATAGCTGGTCGATGTGTGCATTTCTCTTTCAGTTCTTTAAAAAAGTCCAAATCTTTATCTTTATTATCGGGATGGAGTCTTTGAAGATTATCTTCCATTTTTGCTGGTTTCATTGCATTGTTACTAAAAGTTTTTTCACAAAGAAGACACATAAGCATCGTTTCGTTTGTCAATGAAGCAATAAACCCAAGTTTCAAATATTTCGACAAATATTGTCTACATTTATTTGGTCTGAAGCTGCCATTGTGGTTACTGGGGTTGTAACAAAATAATTGAAATTGAAGTCAGTAAGCAAAAGTAATGTCTAAATACTCACGTATTTCTATAGGATATACAAAACTACTAGTTCTGTTATAATATGTATGTTGATGAATTTTAAAACATTAAATCTCACTTGTATGTCGATGTGCAAAAACGAGGCTGGAATCAAATGCGTATGAGTATAAGTAAATAAGCAACCGCGCATGTGTTGCAATCTTGCTCCCGCCAAGCCGGCGGAACCACCAACATCCGTTTATTGGTAAATAAGTAATTTTGGCCTACGTGATTGGCCTCCAAAACTATTTTCATAACCTTGCTCCATCTTACAGGTCCTATTCATGTCACTGCTCCCAGATTCACTCTTAATTAAGTTGTCATTCAGGATGAAAGTAATCCAAGTTAATCGAATTAAATATTACCCTTGCAATGATGTCTTATATTTTTCTATCGACCCCAATTGATCCCAAAGAATGTTATATTGACCACTTTGAAAACCACAGCTCTAGAGTAATAATTTTTTTGCTAGATACATTAGGTTTAAGAGAGCAGAATGTTTGAATATTGAATTATATTACTTTGAAAATAAATCTATAGAATTCTTTCAAATAAAAATATGTTACCTATATCAATTATTTTATTGATATGGGTAAATAAACGTAAAAATGAAGGAATTGTTCTATTTTAGTTTTATTTCATAAAAGTTTAGAAAAATTATGTATAATTTTAATTAAAATACCAAAATAACTACAATAAGTAAACACAAAGTACAAAATTTAATTTTGAAAATTAAAATTTGCAAAACATTTATATTGCTTTGGCAACAATTATCTAATACATAAATATTAGTACTATTTTTTATTATAATTTAAGTATTATTATTTATTAAATTTTGGCAATATATATACTATTAGTTAAGTAATTAATCAACAAAACTCTTTCTATTACATTTTAACAGATAAATTGCAATGTAATCACTATATGCAAAATAAAATTCGAAATTTCAAAGCACAGCAGTTTTACATCTACCTAAAATAACAAAGAAAACCTATAATCCTTCATTTCAAATCTGGTCTTATAATTGTAACGTAGAAGTAATTATCTACTCCTTGCATAGAATACTAAAACAATATTTAACACTTTCAACACCTCATATATTTATTCTTTGGATACCAAAAAATAAATCTCTTCCTTAAAGCTCTATTTCTATGGCAACTAATCGACATTTATTTTGCAAGGTAAACACAAGCGAAATGAATGTAATCTCGAACCCCATGCTCCCCGAAGAGGGCTGAAGAAGAATTCTAAGGACATCTTCACGAGCACTGGTGTCGAGAATAGGGGAATTGTGCTCTTTTTAAACTAATTACTCCTCTGTGTCCACCAAGCGTGAGGAGAAAACAAAAATAAAAAATGGCAGTTACAAAAGAGTGTGTTAATTGGAATGATAATTAAACATTCTTTTCATGCCACAGGGTAATTAGTTTTAGGCGACTAATTGTATGATTAAGACACATCTTCTTTTTAAGGAAACCGTTCTGCTAATGTTGGGATTTGTAATAAGTGTTGTTTGTAGGATGGAAAGAATTGACACTACGTGATTTTAAGTTAGAAAAATGGCGGAGGCTTCATTTTCTGTGTTTTCTGTAGTTCGTTAGATAAATAACATCGATAGACATAGGTTTATAGTAGATAGTACTATAATATAATACTATACGCATGGACATTTTGCTGTGGTCGCAAGATTCATCCTGTTTGCCCTAAATGCCAGTCTGACCAGGCCTCCCCAGCACACATTCTCGAGTGCCTGGACTTGTCCCGAGACGACCTGTTTTCTGAACCTCTTTTGGTGTTTTACTTTGTGTAGGTGAATGGACTCGTGGATTTGTCTAGATGGAACTAGACGTGGAGCTAAGCAACAACAATTCTACTCAAGTACCTTAAGAATAGCGAATATTAAATCAATAAATGTATCTATGTTCAGTTTATAAATAAATTCCAAATTCCAGAGCCATTTTCTATCAAGCTAAATGCAGGTAGCGGTTGTGTATACGTTCAGAATACGTATACGAAATGCAGGTAGCGGCGTAACCGTTCAGAATACGTAGATTAACTAGGTACTCTGAACGGTTACGCCAGTTGTCTTGTTTCTGGAATGCGATTTCAGCACTCCGCCAAAACATATTCCAAAGAATGAATTCCGAATTGATGCATGATAGTTGATCGGTAAATGCTGATTTGAATAAACGCCAATCGCTGCCAAAATGGCGATAAACTAGATTTTAAGGTAATCCCTATATGTATGAGAGAGCATTTACGTAATGGAAATAAAATGTTCAGTTTTCGTCTGGTTCGTTTGTTTAGACAATATGCTTCATATTGCTTTTTCCCAAAACACACATAATAACTAAATGAGCACAAATGTTGACTGAAACATTTCTAAAAAAGAGTGTATTGATCAAGAAGTTCAAAAATGGTTAGAAGTCATACAGGAATGATTGCAGGTTGAAAAGCCGAATCAAACATGTGAACCCTTCAGAGAGTTCAGGAGAGATGTGCAACAAAGACAGCAGGTTGCTATACAGATATATGTGATTTAACTCCTCAGAGTGTTAATTTGCATCTAGAGAGTAGGATTTTCATGAAGTTATGATTTTAAGAAACCTTTATTTAAAAACGAAACATTATCAAATCGATCTACCATTTTTTTGAAAAATGCTAATAGGTCACCTTGCTTTGTACTAAAGACATTCAATTTTAAAAGAAGTTCCTTTTTTAATTGCACGTGCTACTAAATGGAATTTTCAAGAAACAATGTATTCGCTTAAAAAAAGCCACGAATATCTTATCAGATTAATTTGTCATCTTTCCCTTGAAATGGTGAAATTCGAAAGTGTCACATGGTTGGCACATAAGTGAAGAAGTATTGGTAGGAAACCTATGATTCGTAGAGTATTCGCATTAGGTTCATCATTTTTACGAATTGAGGTACACCAATTTTACAAGATACGAAATTAAGAAGGGTTATTCCTAATCTATACCCTCCAAAACTAACTCACAATTGAATTTTGTAATAATCAACCTTTCGTAGTTTCGTCATACAACGGTTGTTCAGTGTATGCGAAATGTATTACATGGATGTATATGCATGTAATTCGATTTGTGTCAAACGTAAGTGGTAGAAGTTATAAAAATGTCGAAAAGCAGTTAATTATTTTGCTGACACTTAAACGATAATACAATTTTTCTACGAAAGAGAAAAGTGATTATTCTGGAAAAGTGATTCACTTTTTTAATCTGCAGTTAATAAGTTCAACCGGGTAAGATCGGGTAATTCTGCCAGTTATAAATTTTAACGATGAAAATTAAACATCAATAGCGTACTCGAATTCGCACGCTCTAACAGCATCTGATGCATCAAAAAGCTTGAAAATGGTTAGGAAACATTCAGTATACCGTTAAATGAGTGATAACACTGTTATCAAATGCTGCCAAGCACCAAAAGCTTATTAAGCACACCTATTAATTTCCAAACAAGAAATTATCCCTTTAGAGATACTACCATTTTTGATTAGCACGGTAATATAAAGGTAAGAAATAAAATTAGTAAGAAACATGCTATATATATATATATAAAGTATTCTAGTATTCTAGGAAAGTTAACCCTCCAAGTAGTTTCGACGAGATATCTCGTCCATCATCTGGACAAGTTTGCTAAGATCTGGTCAGTTTTGCTAATGACGAGATACCTCATTGAACTATCAATCCAAGAGGTATGAAGATCCACATAGGAATACAAATTGTCCCTTGACCGGATGAAACAGGTTTTTGCATCAGAAGCTGGCCACTGTAGAGCAGGTTTCGACGCGAAGATAAACCATCAGTCGGGTTAATATTTAGTACATTTTCTCAAAGAATAATAAGATAGAAGGGAGCTCATTATTTGTTCTTAAAATCATTAAACTTTCTTAAGAGTATCTAACTCGAATTAAAAACCTCCTTACACGTCACATTTATCTAGAACCTTCAATGAATATACTCGAAGGCTTGCAGAACTTGATCGGTCCCTTTAAAAAGTTGCTTGCTGGTTTACTACCAGCAACCATTAATTAAACCTGCAAGTTTTTCACAACTATTGAACATCCTCAAAAGCAAATAACGGGGGAAATAATTCACGACCCATTTTCAGTCTCAAGCAAAAGAAGAGGCGAAAAACTGCCCTACTAGATACGTATTCTCCGATTTTCATTCCAGACACTGGTAAAAGAGATTAAGCGAATCGCCTTCACTTCAGAAGTCCTTAAGTAATCCGAATGAACCATTAGTCCACAATCCATTACACTATATAAGCACCTGAGCCTTCCCTACTAGCCATCCTCACACGACTATCGAACAGACTAAGAAATTAACCCTCTAGCATTTTCCATTATTGCATTTACTCCCACTTCCTTTCCCGTTACTGCAAATCGATGGCAAGCTCGTCTCAAGCTGTTGCACCAGCCCTAATTGAAGGTCCCAAATTTGATGGCTCCCTTTGACCGATATGTCGAAAATATGTCTCCGATATCTTTCCAAATAGCTCGCTCTCTCATTAAAGCGACAGCACTCTAGACTAGTGAAGGGCTACTTTCCTCCTGGTAGCCGAGGACTCGACGAGGAGGTATGAATGTGCGAGTTCTGCTGAGGAAAGGGATGGCTTTTATGACCCAATAAAGATGTTTAGTATCGCCGTATCATTTGTGTCTGTTCTGGAGGTAGTTTATGGGTTTGCGTTTATTCTTTTTTCAGTTTTGGTATTGTTATATATCTAAGAGTGCGGAAGATGTCTTTATCTTTTTCTTGTGGAGTTCGATATCACTTTTATTGAGATGTTATAGAATTAAGCGTGCGCTCCCCTATGTAGGAAGTTTGTGGGGGCTATAAAACGTTATACACCCTAACCTCAAAAGGGCTAGATACTTTAACAGTTTATTTTCAATCATGGTATTTAGTATGTGTGTTTCGTGTCCTCTTTACATACTTCCTTCAAATCTTTTCTCACAAAATCACATATGAAACCCTAATGGTATTGAAACAATTACATTATTCGACTTTCGTGAATTGGCATTTGAGTCAGGTGGTTTTGAACTCGTCTATTCCTTAACTTAAGGAGCTAGTTAAACACAAATGAGTCTCCAACGATTGGCGTTCTTAGCACGAATTTTGGTTTGAGTTATCATTTGGTGAGCGAATCGATGACAGTGATTATGAGGCCTCCTCACACGACAATAGAATAGACGAAGAAATTAATCCTCCAGCATTTTCCATTATTGCATTTACTCTCACTTTCTTTCCCGTTATTGCAAATCGATGGCGAGCTCGTCTCAAGCTGTTGCACCAGCACTAATTAAAGGTCCCAAATTTGATGGCTCCCTTTGACCGATATGCCGAAAATATGTCTAGATATCTTTCAAAATATCAAGCACTCTTTTTATAGGGACAGCACTCTAGACGAGTGAAGGGCTACTTTCCTACTGGTAGTCAAGGATTTGACGAGAACGTATTAATGTGCGAGTTCTGCTGGGTAAAGAGATGGCTTTTATGACCCAATAAAGATGTTTAGTATCGCCTTATCATTTCTGCCTTTTCTGGAGGTAGTTTATGAGTTTGCGTTCGGTTTTCTTTCGCCTTGGTATTGGTATATATCCAGGTGTGCGATTGATGTCTTTTTTGTGAGGTTCGATATCGGTTTTATTCAGATGTCATTGAATTAGGCGTACGATTCCTTATGTATAGTTTGTAGGGATCAACGAATATAAACAATACAAAATCAAGCGTTACAGGATTCGTCCGTCAATTTTACCGCTTAATTGACATATGCTTGTTTTGTGCTATGACACTATATAGTATTGCAAAAACAGCATGGAAGAGTTCTATACTCTAATGAAATTCTTCAGCAGTATGACAGAAAGCAATGATCTGGTTGGTTTCATTAAGTTTTATGGCGTAAAGGTCATACTTGACCAAGCTGCACCAAACACAAGGCAGACAATATCAATAGACATAGATACACACAATGTAAGTTTTACTGACACAGAAGAGATAAATATACCAAGGGAGGAATCAACCCCGAGCCACATACAACTCACAGTTGAAAGCAATGAGAAATTTGGAAGATATGATTCAGAAAATGTGAACTAAAATAGGTTTAGCATCAAAAATGCCAAATCGCCTTTGAACATGAGAATGAGATGACACTGAAGTAGACATTCAGAATCTAATTGTGGTAGCATGACTGAAGCGTGCTTTTTACCATTCTTTTTATTGGAAAATATGAATTAATATCAATAAAAATAAACGAAATGCTGTTATATATTTTTGGATAATTTTATTTCATTCAAAGGTATGAAATGTGAATATGGAGGATGCATTCATTAAAAATGTATTTGAACAAGATATGAATGGTGAATAATGACACGATCATCAATAAATATAAGCAAGTAGGACAGCTTAGTACAGATGCTAAGCGCAGGTATGCTAGTTTTAACTCCTAAGTGTTTCCACGAGTTATCTCGTCCAAACTCTGGTCAATTTTGCTGTGATTAATTGAGCTGATTGCTACATGTTGCACTATACAAGTCAGAATCCTGATGGCATAATAATCATACCACACTATTCCTTGATTAAAGCAAACCCAAAAATTTGCTGTTCGTTTTTTGATTGAACGTGGCATTCAGGAGATGTGCACATGCGTCGAAAATATGTGCGTTAAAATATCAGTTATAAGTAAGCATGTGCACATCTCCGGAATAGCACATCCGATCAAAAAGTGGACAACTCTTTTTCGGGTTGAATTATTTTTTGGTTCGATATTTGATGTATTGGTGTCATTTAAAAATGGAGCTTTCTAATACGAATACGTTTATTTTGCAATAGGCGAGGACCATTACAAATTAAACACAATTAATATTTACAACAAAAACTTAAAAATAGCATAAAGGAGCAGAGTACAGCACATCCATCCCACCTCGAGCACAAACAGTAAGTCTCCTCCTTCCTCCACACCTTCTCTCCCCTCACCCCCCTGCAGCCTTTCGGGTGTTGGTGGTTCAGTTAGGGGTGGAGATCTCACAGTTTGGTTTTCAACATGGTATGATAAATGTTGATTCTCGACCACCTTGTATAATATCTAATATTTAACAACACTAGAAAACAGAATAACTCAACCAAATATCAATCTTAAAAGCACCAGAGACTTATATGCGTCGTTTTGCAACTTCTAATCCCAAAGATCAAACTTTGACATACTTCTCTCTTTTTAACTAGTACGGAAGCATCATATTACATCACTGTTACTAGAAAATAGGAGGACTAACATTACTGCGTCTACAAAAATGGAAAGACTAACGTTACTCCATCTGCAAGAAAATGAAAGGGGTTAACCCTCCAAGTGGTTTTGACGAAATATGTCGTCCATCAAGATCGAATCAATTTTGTAAATCCCGTCCTTAGGATATTGCATGTTTTTTATGCAGACAAGATCACGATCTGGCCAGCATTCTTCTCACGGTGAGGTATCTCGTCCATCGAGATCTGGTCAGTTTTCCTAATATCGAGATACCTCGTTTGGTTGTTTAACCAGGGAGGTTAAACAACCAAAATAATTTGCTATGGAGTGAAAGGAATTGCTGGTATTGGTCAGAGCACTGGTTATGAAGACTGAACTTTATTGAGGATGAAGCCAGCGAGTGGAAAACTTTTAAGCTACTAATTTTATGCGAGCTAACGTGGAGGATATTTTGGAGAACTGGAGGACCTAAGATCCACGTGCTCATTGATTAACCAAAAAGTTAAAATAGTACCTTGCAAGACGCGTAGCATCATCCCAGGAGCATTGCAGCCACTATCAACGACACCCCAACCCAAAATCCAGAGACCAAAGCCGGTGAGTACTACTCTCCTAAAAATTTACCAGAAATTCACTTTTGACATCTCACAACACACATACACCTCCATGACATTCGTTCTGGGATTTTACTTATTTATAATGGCTAGGGTACAATCACAATACAAGTGAAAGATTTAGCATAACACACAAAGATAAACAACGATCAAGACAATTAAAAATATTTAAAAATTAATATAACACACATCGAGAAACAATGGAGAAACAAAGAAAATCTCGAAGTCATTACCCTAAATGTGTTCTCTTGCCTCCCAAAACCTACCTAGACACTTCAGAAATTCCTTGGAGGGTTCTATATCGAAGCAAATAGTTACTGTTCATTACTTTTTAAGAATTATAGAAGAGTCAAAAAGGCTCTGTGGGTGATATTTAACCTCCTGGTGGTTCTCTATACAAGGCATCTAGTCATTAGCAAAACTGACCAGATTTTGATGGACGAGGTATCTTGTCATTAGAAGAAAACTTACCAGATCTTGATATCATCATTTTCCTTTCAGATGAACTTTCCGCATCATCAAAAAATCGGCAATATCTTGATGCCGAGATATCTTTTCATTATCAAAAATGGTCAGATCTTGATAGACGAGATATCTCATCAAAACCACATGGAGGGCTAACCAATGCAAATGTTATCGTGAAATTAATAGAACGTTGATGGACCGAATGCTTCAAGAATCACTGTTTAGAGTTCTATCGAACATACACAAAAGGTTTTCCTTAATGTTAGTGAGAAAAATAATAATCTGTAGATAACTTTCACAATGTATAATAAAACTTCACCTTTGACACTTCCCAACGCTTGTACGTATCTGAAAGGAAATATAACTCTTCCTGAGACCAAGAAAAGGACTTCAAATGATTCCTTACCACAAAGAAATTAACTCAATTTTTCGAATGCATCTTATTTCAGCTTAATCAGACTTAACCCCGAATCCCCATTTCAGCAAAATAAGCCTTTCTCTTGAGTGATAAAGTTCCTAACGCCCTTGTATTACTCCTGGGTAATATATGCATATTCCCATCTAAGCAATGAATGGCGAGAAGCCATTTGGTTCGTAATTGCCTATAAACGGATCCGCTGTTGACCGTGTATCCAGATGTTACGCTGAATAAAAGGGGAGCAACACTTTGTGGCCTCTTTAGTGTAAGAAGATGTTCTTCGGCAATCTCATTTGGGCATGGCTTATAACACTGCGTCTCTTTTTAATCGGTACGTCTTTGAGCAACGGAAAGCCACTCAATTCTTCAAACTTTCTATAAACTTTCTTTTAGAATTCATTAAGAAAGAACCCGTTTATAATGCAGCAAGGATTTTCCGTAGCCAAACGCAATTATGAAGCTGCTTTAATTTTATTTCCTCGGAAACTTTCAAATCTAATAAACGCGAAGTGTCTCTTGAGTAACTGAATCTGTATAAAGCAGAGTTGGCGCCTGTCTGTTTTCCATGCAAATTTTCAGCAGGTGTGAGTAGAAAGTGTAATGGATTATATGGGTTGTTGTAGGGCTGCAGAGGTATTTGCATCCAAAGTAAATTGCAAAAATTATAAAAATGTCAAAGGAACGTTAAAAAATAATTTTCGGGACACTGAAATGAAATGAACATTTTTCTTTAAAAGCGAAAAGCAATTAATATAGTCAGTTTTCCCAGCTACAGTTAATTTGAACCCGAGCTACCCTGGGTAACTGAAAATACATCCATAAAAAATAAACAAATTTGAAACGTTTTCTAGACTCATGTTTAAAACTTCAATTAAGTTACACAAATACCATAGCTGTGATACTCACCTTCCTTACATCACAAAATTAATCCTCCAAGTATTTCGACATGATATCTTTCCCGAGGCCTGGTCTGGTATTGTCCTCGAATTTTTCCCTTTGGGGGTTGATCCAGGACCGTCACCAATAGCATGTTGTGTTGTTCTCCCAGTGCGACGTTAGTTAAAATACCTACCTACCTGAGGCCTGGTAAATTTTGATGTGGATAAGACTTTTCGTCGTGACAAATCTGTCGTATTACTCCAAAGAGAATGAAGATTCAAATAGTTTGGTTGGTAGTTGAATCAACGTTGCACGGGAGTGTTGCGCAATTGGCTATTGACGATGGTCAGGGATTAATCCCGAATAGAAAGTTCAGTGTACGCGTAACTTTGACTCATAATATTAAACCACAAAGATCCAAGAAGGAAAACAAATTATCCTTGCCCAGAACTGGTGACAGTTTGGGACCGGTTTTTTTGCACCAGAGGCTGGACAGGGCAGTTTTCTACGCGAAGATAAGACACCACGAATGTTAAACTGCCGTACATAATCAATATTTAATTATGGAAGCAATGTTAAAACGTAAAAGATTAAATTAGAAAATCATAAATGAGATTTTTACATCTTGTATGATATATGGATACTTGTGTCCATGTATCATACAAGATGCAAAGGAATTATGATAGAAGAATAAAATTATATGAAGAATTTTCAGAAGTTATATATCAGAGAATTGTCTTTAAAGCTAAATTTTGAAGGCTCTAATGATTTCAGTGTTGATGTGAGTATTTCATGTTTTATTCTGAAAGCGACGTTTTTTGGTAAGTTACCAGAATCAATTTCAGTATGTATCTTAGAGAATGAATCATAAATGGAATATATTTCATAGTTTTTCTTATTTAACTGAAAATACCCTAACGTAAATCTCAATGTATGAGTATTTGCTGCAAATGACTGCTCTGTGATGCTGCTGGCTGTGTTTATTATTATACCACATTAACAATTTAATGTCGGATGGACTATCGCCAACTAATTCCAAAATAGCAATAAATCATAATTAAAGATAATACTTCCTAAGCTAAAGTAATTTTTCTTCGCTAGATTATATGAGGGTTTTTAGCGTAATATATAGAAACTACCGGACAGAAAAACACTCCTGGATAAGATAAAATTTGATTTATCGCCATTTTGACAATCTTTGTCTTAAATTTTTAATATGAGAGAGAATTTAAGGTTAAACAGACAAACCAGACAGTTTGCGAAGATTTCTACTATACAAATGCTCTCAGATGATACATATCGAGGTGACCTTAAAATGTACTTTACCGCAGTTTTAGAACGTTTGTCGTTTGATCTAATTGATGTGTACCAATCAATTTGGCATTCATTCTTTAAAAGCTTTACTGAAGTGCTGAAATAGTATTCGAGAAGCAAGCCTATAGGCGTCATGTTTAGAATACGTACAGGAAGAACGTATCGTCCCAGAAACACTACCACTATCTGTATTTAGTTTGACAGAAAATGCTTCTAATAAGCGACATGCTGAAATATGCATTCGAGTAACATGCCAACACTTACACCACAACGAACATGACTATTGAAACTCTAGTGTCCTCTACATTAAATTTACAGAAAATCCCAAAATCCCTCTCACATATTTACACTGAAACGCTCTTTTATATGTTAACCTTGAAATACTCTCTCACAAAGTAGCATCTTGAAGATAACTATGCTTGAATTTTCTCAGTACCTTACCTAACCTGTTTATATGTAGCCCAGTTGGTGGAGTTGCGATTAGCAACCGGAGTGTTGAGAATTCGAAACTCGATCCAACCAAAGACCGTCTTGTACGTGGTGACTGGTGCACGTTAACTATGTCGTGTTTTCATGTCCTCACGTTGGTGTTGAGTGGTAGTTTTTAAAGTGGGGTGCCAGCACACACACAGGTGTTGACCTCGTCAAGTGACCTATGTTTAAAATTACAAGGTGTCCTCATAAATAAAATAAAGTAGAGCAAGCAATGGTAACCGTTTTAATGTGCCCAGTACCATGTTATCAAAACTTGTAGTAACGCGCTTTAGATTTCTTTGATCTGTTGGTTGAAAATGAACAATCAACTGATTGGTTGCAAGGACGGGAGAAGACGTTCGTCCATTGATTCATCATCTGATTGGTTCGTCCTACATACTAGTAGACTGTCGATTCCACCGTATTTGTCGCCACTCTTATAGAAATGAGCATTCGCACATCAAACCTGTCATAAGATGTAACATCGCCAAAAGAGGCCATAAAATGCCAAATAGGCCATCCAGGTCAGTTTTTCACAGAGCATTCACGGGACTACTAGTCGGCCAGTTGGTCACACTTTTTGAAGGTCCTCTGAATAACAGTACTCAATCTTCTTAAAGTTTACGTCTATCTTTGTCCTCGGATCTTGGAATTGATCCCGGACAGTAGCCAGTAGCCCGTTGCGTTGCTCCAGCGCGACGTAAATTTAACTATCTACTTACTTAACCACTTTATTATTCGAGTATTTAGAGGTTTCGTAGAAGTAGTTGGTATAATCCTACTAAACAGAAACAAGCCAACAGAAAACTAACATAAGATCTAATAAAACTGCTAGAAAACCTTGCAGCAAATATCTTCCAAGTAGTTCCGATCTCCCCTAATAAGGCTCAACTTATTCTCTTAACTTCCTCGAAATGCAGAAAGCGATACTTTTCTCGGCTATTAGTAATCCTTTCCCTCCTCCAAACAACCCTCAGCAGGATTAAGACGAACTTCAAACGCCATTTGCGTGTATGACTTTCACTATAATCGCTAAAAGCATTCTGATCTGTCGTTAACTTTAACTGCCAGGGCAGTAAGGAGGATTATGATTTTAATGATCTGAGATTTCACGGCCATTCACAGGGGAGTGTTTCACAGGGATTTTAACGCAGATAAAATTTCAAAGCCGGCACTTGCGTTTGATCATCGTTGAAGAGATCTCCTACTTAATAGTGGCGAGGATAATCCATAACTCATAATCAAAATGTATGAAAGGACGAGCCAGGGCAGTCAAGATTTACGAGCTGCGTAAATACAATCGGTTTGCTTCAGAATATTCTGTCAGAGTATTGAATTCTTGAACTGATGTATCTCCAAACGTGCATAATTAATCGAAGGCTTGAAGTTTAGTGATGTAAAATCCATACCAAGTATAGATTTTCCAATTAGAAGTTCGATCCGTCTTTCGTAACATAGATCCAAAACCTGTTCTCTGGAATTTTTCCGTTGCGTCGCTTTTATTGACCTTAAATGATTTATTTACTCCTGTAGTTTTACAGCTTTTTTACTGCATTTTAATTTCAATGGCACTATTAAATAGAAGACTGAATATACTTGAATCACTATCTTTCTTGTGGTTGTGGTAGCCCAGCTGACAGAGTTGCGGATTGGCAACCGAATGATTGCGAGTTCGAAACTTGATCCAGCCAAAGACCGTTGTGCGCATGGGGAATGGAGCGTGCTAAATCTGTTGTGACTAAAATCATCACATTGGGTGGTTCAAATGTTTGGAGGGTAGGGTGCCAGCTCGGGTGTTGAATTTGTCATCTAACCGTGGTTAAAAATTTCGACTTGTCCTCGGATCTTTCCCTTCCGGACCGTAACCAATAGCTCGTTTTGTTTTTCCATGCGAAGAAAATTTAACTACCAGCCACTATCTTTCTACCTAGTCTAGTGAGGTTTACTCTTTAATCTAATTGGCGTTGACGAATTAACTATCGATATAAATTAGAAATTCATTCTTTGTAAATTTTATTGGCGAAGTGATAAAGTCGCATTAAAAAAAACAAGCCAAGTGACGTCACGTTCGGAATACATTCAGGAAATAAGTATTGCTGCGGAAACAAAAAACATACATACATAGCCAAAGGCCGTGTTTTATTAAATACTGCCATATGCAAATGATGTTTTTCTAATTTTTTTTATCACTGATAACCAAAAAATATGAAAACTTGAGCACTGAGGGGGATTTTAAGTGTGAACAAACAAACCATACGGAAGATGTAAATTTTACCTGTTGTGATCCAAATGCTCTCGCTGACACATATCTATGTTTCTTTAAAAAGTAATTTATCGCCACTTAGCGAAGCTTGGAGATTAATCTAATCGGTGTTGAAGTATCATATAATCAATTCGGTACTCATTCTTTGAATTTTTATTGGTGACGTGCTAAAACAGTATTCGAAATCAAACCAAGTTACACCCCGTCAGAATACATATAGGAAGCATGTTACAACACAAAAACACTAACACCACACACATTTAGCTGGAGCAGATTTAGAGGAAGTATAGAAGTAGAGTGAGCAATGGCAACCTTTTTATGTACCCAGGATCATGTGACCAAAACTAGTAGTAACGTGACCCTTAGACTACTTTCGTCTGCTGGGTGTAAGCAAATATTCATTATCTGATTGATTCACGGGAAGGTAGAAGGGTCCCATCCATTGATTCCTCATCTGATTGGTCCGCGCAACATTGTGGTGGAATTTGGCGATTTCGCCAATTTTGTTGCCACCCTATTGACCTTTCGCATTCAAACACCTACCCAGTCATTAGATGTATCGTCAAACGAGGCGATATCATGCCAAATCAGCCAATCAAGTCAATTTTTCACAGATCAATCATGTGACAACTAATAACATATTGGTCACACTTTTTGAAGTTCTCAATAGCAATGCTCAGTCTATTTACATCTCACGTCTATGGTCTTAAGACTTTAGATTTCTTGTCGGAAGAGGAACAACCTAGTACAACTAGGACTAATTCATTATTTTCGACCAATGCAGAGGATGAGATTGGATGGTTTTATGGCGAAAGGTCCAACAGCTGACAAACTGCGCCATTATGATTTTAGACTAATATGAAAATCTGGATGATAATTAGAACTTTTCTAATGTAAATAATAGTTTTACAAAACAAAGCAAAAAGCGAATTCTTCAGCATTTTAAATATGACGAAAATGTGAAATGTGAAAGAATTTTCGAGAACTTCAGAAAAAGGAGCAAATGTATTCATTGGTCATAAAAAGATAATTTATGAATCCTTTTTCTTAATTACTTTATTTGCATTTTATTTTCTTTGACACTCATACAGAAAATGGTGTTGTGACTTTAATTTAATATTTGTATTGCGTTCAATTGTTCCTAACTTAAATCTAAAGCACAAAAAATAACCTTTGCAACACACTTTTTGTTACAAGACAATTTTTATTACAAGTAATATTTTACAAAAGATAATTACAGTTTGTAAAATATTACTTAAGATGCGACTGCTTCTGGTTTCAAAATGTAGTATGCTTACAAACCTAAATTTATTTCTTTTTATCATTTTGTCTTAATGTTGCCTATGCTGAAAAATTCATTGAAAAATACATTTCGAATTCCTGTTTTATCAGAGAAAGTTTTCCGTATCTTACGTTTTACTTGATACACATATTAATTAAGAAATTACAGTTGTACGAGATGTATATTTTTTCAAATTAAAGTGGCAAGAAAATAAAAATTACCTAGGGCATGATAGTTTTTCAGAAATTAATGTTTAAATTATTACTAATTAGAATTAATGTTTTCATGTTCTTAACTCTGATCTACACTATCAACGTTTCGATCAAATCTCAATTTTTCCAGACGAAACTTTTTTAAAGTAAAGTAATTAGAAAATAAAAGTACTAAAGGTATGATTATTTAGTGTATGAATTACTAATTTTTAGAAATTAGCGTTTAAATTATTGTTAATGTTTACAAACACGTGTGTAAATTTACTTCTTTTCATCGCTCGATATAAAATTTCTCTGCTTAAAATTCACTGTAGAATAAATCTTAAAATATCTTAATCGAGTTGTATACGAGAAGTTATCCCTCTCTAACTCTGATTTACGTGTTGTTACGTGTCTTCAACACCTGCGATTTATGCAAAAATTGAAGAAAATATTCAGTAAGAAAAATCAATATATGATAGGTTTTGTTTGCTTTACGTATGAATATTTCTTTAAAGAACCAGAACTTTACGAGACATTTTTCAAAGTAAAGTAGTACGAAACTAAATTGACTTATGGTACGACTGTCTAGTGAATGAATGACTGAGTTTTCGTAATTAGTGGTTATAAATTATTGTTAATTATAACCAAAGATTACAAATGCAAAATTATATATTTCAAAAACTTTACTGTACATAAAAGTCGCTGAGGATAAATTGCAAAATATCGGAATCAAGTCGTATCAGAGAAAGTTATCCGTCCCTAACTCTGATTTCCGTGATCAACATATAACTTTAACAAACCACAACTTTACTAGAAAAATATTTTTCAAGCAAAAGTAGCAAGAAAGTAAACAATCCACACTTCCGGGCATTGCGCCTTAAGAAAACCTCAAACGTTCTCCGACATCGATCTTTTAAAGAAAGGCGAAAATACGAGTGCAATTCCTTGGTAAGAAATAGGCCTCTCCCACGGAATGCTTTTTTCATATTGTAGTGATTCTCTGGGTAGCGTGGTAGATTCAAATCTACAGAGAACAGTCTGGCTTAAATAACAAACGATAATTTTATTTAAAACAATTCCTTGACTATATTAGAATCTATTTACTATTTACACGACACTTTCACGAATTTCTATGCCTCTGCTAACTGGATGCGACAGGGTGTCGAAATCTCAGGACGTACGAAAGTCTCTGAGTTGGAGAAAGGTATCTCAACAGTCTCTAGATGAAACTCTACTCGTCGAGTGACGATTTCACAAGATCAGCACTGGATCCTCACTGGACGACGGGACAAGGCAGGTTCACTGCCGGACGAGAAGTCGGTACCGAACTCTCCGCAGGTCGTCGGTTCGGCACAATCAGGGATCGGCTCCACTGGGGTCGTCGGGTCAGTACAAGACAGCACGGCTCCGCTGGGGTCGTCGGATCGGCACAAGACAGGCACGGCTCCGCTGGGGTCGTCGGATCGGCACAAGACAGGCACGGCTCCGCTGGGGTCGTCGGATCGGCACAAGACAGGCACGGCTCCGCTGGGGTCGCTGGTTCAAGTCTCGAACGAGAAATAAGCAGGAACTCGAGATAGGCAGCCTACGCCAGGCTACAAGAACGCGTCCTCTCAGGGTGAGAGAACCGTCTTCCAAAGTATTAAGAGCTCCTTAATGGGGTTGACCGCTCAAAGGGTCACTGAGCTAAGACGCTAGCTCGGGAAACAAACAAGACTCGAGATGGGCAGCCTACGCCGGCTACAAGAACGCGTCCTCTCAGGTTGAGAGAACCGTCTTCAAAAAATATATTTTCTCCCTAAGGAGTGACCGCTCAAAGGGTCGCTGAGTTAAGCTGATCGATCGAGATCACAAGCAAGAACTGACGATTCGACTCCCTGCTTTTCCTTTTGAAACCTCCCAGCCTTTGTTCGCTGGTGGTTCTCGATTCGTTCGTTCTTGATTGGTTCTTACTTTTAATTGGTTCGTTTTTACTTTGCTCATTTTTGAGGTTGCTGATTCGGTAGAGACTCTCTGACGTAAAATGGGATCAGCTACTTAGCGCAGGTGGCTTGATTACCTAGCAGGTGGACTTAATCACCTGGCAGGTGCACTCCTAAACACCTGGGCTCTTTCCGGAACGAATCCCCTTTTGTCCTCTTCGATCCAAGTCCCGACCGTCTGGCGCCAGAGAGATGGACATGTATTGTCCGGCTCTTTTACGACCTGTCGGCGAGTTTGCCTTTGGCGCCAGAGAGATGGAAATGTATTGTCCGGCTCTTTTACGACCTGTCGGCGAGTTTGCCTTTGGGAGGGATAATTGAGGGGTCCGTGAATGAATCCTCACAACCTGAAGAACAAACAAAACTCTGGTATATTGATTTTTCTTACTGAGTACTTTCCTCCATTTTCGCATAAAGCACCTTAAACTGGAAAATCCTTTTGAAAGACATACTGCATTGTGCGGTTCTGTATTTTTTGAGTGCTTGCAACAGGTAAGGGGGTAGCTTGAAACGCGAAGAGACTTGACAGGTGTGCCAGCTTTGTTTCTTTGACAAAAGGGATCAAAAAGTCTTTGGCTTATTTTGATAAAAACCTTTTGTGGTTTACGTCGGGATTGGAATTGAAGGTAAGCGAAATAAAAGGTCGGCGTTTGCTTAGAAATATGAAATTGTACTAACTGGAGGAGAGTTGTAACTTCTTTTATGTTCTGCGTCAGATGACAAAAGCTTGAGGTATGGATTTGATTCGTAAAGGTTGACGGGTAAATGTTTATTACGAAAACTGTTCTTGTGTGTTATTGGGTATTTTATTTCGAAACTTGACTCACATGACACCAGGTGTGCTTTCTATCCTATAAAAGGATCTGCCAGTTCGATGGGCTCCCCTGTGATTTTATTAGAAAATACAAAGCGAAAGAAACTACAAATAGGTGCTCAGTTGCAAAGTGAATCCTAAGGGATGCACAGTAGTATCACAAGCTTTCTTGCAGAAAGCCACTTGAGGAGTCCAGTTTAAGGAGGAATTGCCCAATTGAAGAGTTCAGATAATACTACCAGTCCCATTTATGAGTGCTTGCAAACGATCCGTGAATTAAATTTTTATTGCGCCGCGTGCAACTACTACTTACGTATTTATAACCGTGATTTAATAATCACGGTTATAAATACGCAAGTATTTGTTGCACGCGCGCAATAAAAGCCAAGTAAGTATACAAATTAATAAGAGTATATAAATACAATAAGAGTATAACAGTAAGTATAACAGTATAACATTATAACAGCAAGTATAACATTATAACAGTAAGTACAACATTATAACAGTAAGTATAACAGTAAGTATAACAGTAAGTATAACAGTAAAAATAACAGTAAGTATACAAATTAATACTTAAAAAAGTATACAAATTAATAATTAAATAAGTATAAAAATACGCGAACTATTTATTAAGCACGTGAAAATTACAATATTAGTAAATATATTTTTAGTTATGCATGCGCAAACTATGCTATTGTGAATATATTTTTAATTATGTACGTGAAAACTGTAATCATGATATCGTATGTGACAGAAAAAATTAATTTCGAATTTAGAAGAATAGGAGATGGAATCAAAAAGAGAGTTGATCGTTGTTCTTTGCATTCTTGTATCGTCTTCAGTTAGACTCAATAGAAATTTAATTCTGTTAATAAGCGTCCGTCTCCATGTATGAAACTGAAAGGCTTGTCTATAACTAATTAATGCAATCGAACTATTCTGATCATTCAAAAAGTGAATCGAGTGGGTTTTCATCTCTATGGCAAACTAGACTCCTATTACCACGCAACATCCCGACATTAATTTGTTCCATTCTCGATCATGACTACTAAGGAAGTAAAGGAGGTTTCCTATTAGTGTTATGGAGGGACAACCTCTTATGTTAATCGCCTCCACTCTGGCATTAGGTGTACTGAAGGGCATCTCAAGTGGCGGAATCTGGTGATTTCGGCATTGAGTTGAGCAGTGGAAAGAAGTACATCTCGTCCACAAGCAGGATATCGGTAGCCCAGTTGGGATAGTAACAAAGTTCCAAACGGAGAGTTGTGAGTTCGAAATTCGGTCCAAACAAAGAACGTCGTATATGTGGGGCTGGTGCACATTAAATCTATCGGGGTCTCAAATGTCCTCACTGGCGTGATGTGGAGTTCGGAGAGTAGAGTTCCAGTTCAGGCTTTGACCTCGTCGTCTGACCGTTTTGAAAATTACAAGGTGTTGTCCTCCGATTATTCCCTTCCGGATCGATCCGGGACCCTCACCTACAGCCCGTTGTATTGCTTTTGTGCGACGTTAATTGAACTCCCTACTTACCTACCAAGTCCGAAAGCACAGGAGGGATGTCGTTTGGTATAAATTTCCTGAGGCAGACCTGCAATGGCAATACGTAAAACCATAATACAAATTACGTTCTTTAGTATATATTACTTGACCTAGCTTAGACGCATTTCAATAAGAGAATGTGTCTGCTTATCTTATGTTACAGTTGAAGAGTAGTTTGGACGTGTGTCTTTGAAAAATAAAAGCAAAAAAAAATATTGCCATGTGTGGGTGGACTACACTGAGATCAGAATGTTGTTTTCGTGAGTTTGCATTTTTGAAAGGTTCATTATTAATTTTGTATATGTAATGCATTTTCGTCTAAGACAGGTAATATCACTAAAAAGTAACTTGCGCTTGTTCTACGTTTCAGAAAAGCAAAATTAATCGAACAGGAGTTTTAACTTGAACTTCGTCCACATAAAGACATGCCTCCCCATACGAGTACACTATTACTACCATAACTGTTTCTGTCGTAGACAATTCCCTCAGGGGCACATCATCTTTAGGTGTGTACGGCTTCACGGACCCGAGCTACTCTAGTGATCTTTCTTTTTCACATAAGGTTTGCTGTCTTTAGTAAACATGGTTGTCGTGCTCCCGGAATACCCAAGCGATCTTTATCTGCTGTTATCCGACTTCTTTGTTCGTCAATCCCTCTTATTTCCCCTTTCACGGCATTTTTTTTCTTGAAATTGTCTTGTTCGTGGAGCATCTTGGTCAAATATTGCCATAAAGCCATAAAACTACAAAACAACCAATCAACTTCGGAAGACATAAGATAGGTGATATCATGTCCCAGACTACCCCATATGAAAATGTGTCTACAATAATTTTTTACTAATATCAATCGTAATCGTTAGTATACTTTAATCTATCAGGAAATAATCAGTAAAATGTAAGAGGTCCGCATTTTTTTATATTTTATTTCGTAACATAGAAACTATTTTTGCTATTCATTCCACAAAACAGTTAACTCATTAGAACCCTTAAAGCACATGCGTCATGTTTAGAAGAAAAGCTATTTTTATTTTCCCTTTAAGTAAAATTAATTTGAGAAAATTATTTAAAAATTTTATATTTTTTCTTAATTAGTTCTGTTTTTTATATGCTCGTAATTAATTATGATATGTTTACGGGGCTTTCAAATGAATACTGAGAGATTAATTCTTTATTAGTTAAACTTTTTTATCAAGAAAATTAAAAACTATCATTTAGTTCAATTAAAGGTTAAGTGAAATGAATTATTGACCAATTACTTTAACTTTTATAGAGTCATAATTTATGATTATAAACGTCCTCTAATATAACTATAATAATATTTTGTTAAAAAATATTAACTAAAATCAAATCGGTAATTACGGTGTACGTGCTCTATTTTTAATCTCAAATGTAGTAATAATTTATTCATAAATATAAGTTTTTTTCAGAAATTAATAAAAATAAAACCCTTTACAATTTCGTTACTTTAATTAATGAAATGTAATAAAAAATAATCGCTATTAATACTTTTTGTAAAATAAAAATGCTGAATATCTGGTTTACGTTATACTCTACGGATCATAAATTAAGTATTGATAATTTAATAGTCTTCCCTCACTTTTCTCACAAGAAATATATTCTTTTTCAAGGGAAAATCCTCTTTATACCTCATAATATCAGCCATAAGATATTCTTATGATAAATGACATGCAACGAGAAAAATAAGACAATTTGATTTATCATTCTCTTGGGGACAGAGACAAAATCGAATAAAAATGCTCGTAATGATGAAAAATGTCTCACCAGAGATTTCAACCATTTGTTGATTCTTTGTTGCGTATAGAGAGTATTTGATTGATGCCCCATCGTTAAATATTATTTGCATGTGCTGTACACGTTCTTATAGATAAGACGTTTTCAAATAGCTGTAAATGGTGTATAATTCTTCAATTTATTTATATCGATTGTAAATAGTTTTATAATAGCTAGAATTAGTTTTAAATATCATGTCACGGCAATATATTCAAACAAGCAAATAATTTGATTTATTGTTTATTGAAAACTTACTGTTTAACCCGAAAGGGGTCGCACCAGTCTTTTAGCACAGGGGATTCCCTAGTACGGATGTACAGAGGAAGAAAAAGAAAGGTTGATGCAGCTGTATAAACATATATACTACAATAAATTTTATTAGTACGTATTTTTAATTTATGATTTTTCATATATTAACAGAAATATTAAGCAATGTGTACACATAGCAAAAATTAAGTTTTAAAAGGTATAAGAAACTTATAATTCCACTTAACAATCAATCGAGGTACATTAACATGTAATTGAAAACAATAAAAACCAGAGCCAATTATATATATATATATATATATATATATATATATATATATATATATATATATATATATATATATATATATATATATATATATATATATATATATATATATATATATATATATATATATATATATAAATCATACATACTCAGAAATTATCCATATCAGGGTTTGAAACTTCAGTTGTAAGATTAAAAAAATATTACTTTGCGTTAATATTGCACAATTTAAAGATAGAATATTAGATAAAGAGCTACTTTGAAGCAACGAGCTCTGTATATGATGTTATGTGTGTATAAATTGCACATAATTGATATTACTATTAAATTTATTCATTGGAATACAATGATTTACAACATAAAAGTAAAAGCAAAAAATATAGTCTTATAATTTTTAAACACCTTAAATGATAATGTTAATGACTATACTTTCATACATATAACTATTCAAAGATTAATTTTAAATACTTTAATAAATATAAATACGCATAAAAATCTTTACCCGTGTTTCATATTAAGAGTTAGACTATGATAGATATATCAATTTCTTATAAATTCTGTACAGAAATTTAAAGATCCATTAGAATTCTCTTCGCACATTTAGAGGTAGTTATAACTTACACTTGGATAATTCATAACTGCATTTATTCCCTAATAACATTTCAAGGATAGTCGAATCCCTCATTTCTAGGGGGCTGGTGCACGTTAAATCTGTCGTGGCCTCAAATGTCCTCACGTTAGCGTGGTGTGGAAGTTTGGAGAGTGGGGTGCCAGCTCAGGTGTTGCCTCGTCATCTGACCGTGGTTCAAAATTACGTGGTGCTGTCCTCGGATCTTTCCCTTTGGGATTGATCCCGGACCGTCACCAATAGCCCGTTGTGTTGCTCCAGTGTGACGTTAATTGAAATACCCCCCCCCCTCATTTCTAATAAAAGCATTAAGGTCATAAAACAGAATCATGAAACGCTATTCCAAGAAAATGATACTTAACCCTTTTGAATGAATCTGAAGAAGCAAAAGAAGTCCCTCCTTTGATGGTAAGTACTTATTTTCATTTCATTCCTGTTTCCAAAGCCTCTAAAAAGAGTGATGATCATTTTCGTCTTTAATTTCTGTGCTTTGGGTAATTTATTACTTTATCTCATACGTGCTTCTCTTTCGTATTTCCAGGTACATCCATTAATGATTTTACAGCAAGACATGATTGCTTTCAAGTGAACACATTAGCTGCTCTACATAATTTATTGTTCTTACTGTCACATAACTGTGTATTTTTATCTTAAATCGTTGTTTGTTGTAATTTATTTTAAAAGTAAAGGCTATAGAAGAAAGAAAATATGGTGTTAAGAATCAGACAGGAAGCATCAAAATAGATTGAAAAGAATAAACATTTGTAGCTTCTATACATTTATACATATTTAAAGTATTTTTATAAACCTTAGGTTTTGACTAACTAGAAGTCAGAGAGAGAGAGAGAGCAATAATGTTTACAGTATGTAATATATCTGAAGCAAAATAGAAAGCTAAAACCTCTTTACGAAAAACCATTTCTCATATTGACTTTAAAATATATTTTACAAAATGGTAGTGGTTTATAAAAGGGAGTTATTTAAATTTAAAGAATTTTGAGGATTGATTGATAAATATAGTCTATCGTATAAATTAAGTTTCCTTCAAAACAAAATAATGAAAGCTGTGTCAAAATTAAGAAAACTTGTTTTTATTAAGAAGTAAAACTTTATTTTTCAACAATCATTACTGATACACGCTTTTTCAAACGCGCTATCCACTTTTATATATATGTATCCATTTTCAAAACTTGCCAAAAGCCACGGGGAGTTAATATTAATGCAAAAACGTTTTATACAAATTATGATATAAGTTGCTGAAAACAGTATGT
The DNA here is from genome assembly GCA_933210815.1 of Meta bourneti. NCBI lineage: Eukaryota > Metazoa > Arthropoda > Arachnida > Araneae > Tetragnathidae > Meta > Meta bourneti. The sequence continues at coordinate 68,629,427 of OW119928.1, forward strand.
ATTAGAACATTGTTGCATAAAGCGTTAAATGAAGTTTGGCAATTTAGATAAAAATTGGATAACGGTAATGAAGTGTTTTCCAATGACTAAAAGTTATGATGCCGTTAATGTTGTGGAACAAAATGAACAGCGCTTTTTTAAAGTTTAATTATTTACTTTTTAATAATTTCCTGATACCAATTGACATCTAGACTACCTGAAGTTCAACAACAAAAGCACAAAATTCCATACTTTGATATCTACTAAAAAAGTACCATATGCAATATCCTCGTAGAGCAAACACGTTTTCCACTTTTCTCAAAGCACTTTGTTTTTTCACTTTTCCCAAAGATTTTCTTGTATAATCCTTTATAACTATATAACTCCATAGTTGAATTATATATATTCAATATTTAAAATACAAATACGCGAGGCTACCCTTATCTTTTAAGAAGTAATAAAATGAGCAAGATTTAAAATTCCATCACACAAATTCAGCTTTGTCGCAGAAACAAAGACTAAGACGATATCCTCCACTCAACTGGTTTCAAAGCAAGAATTGCCGGATGCTTTTATAGCCTTGATTTATGATTGGTGGAGCTCATATTTTATCCCTCTAATTCATGTTTCGGAAGAATCTAGCTTTTATTTAATGGTGAAGCTTTATTCCCTAGATGGTTGTTGGACGAGGGAGAAAGAAAAATGGAGCTCCCTGAAAATATTTATCTGAGTTGAGAGGGAAACAAAATAAATTTATTTGAATTAGAGTAAAAAAATTGAGTTCTTCACTGGAAATGATATCGTGGATATAAGTATTGAAGTTCTGATTAAACTGAATTTTAAAGCAAGTTTAGGTACATATTCGTAAGGATTGAGTAATTTGTTCAATTCAGAGATCAATGAAATCGTGTTATTCCTTATCTCATTTGGGTAGAATTAAATTCCACGAGACCTTTAGGTATGAAGTCTTTAACAACTGAATTGCTATGACAGAAGGATTGTCTCAAGTATGCCTTGTTTTGCATAAGTTTAATAGAGAAAAAGTCAGATCGGCTATGCTGTCTTAAATCCAAGGTAATAACAAAAACGGATGCAAACCGTTTTACGGTTTTTTATTTATTCAAACATAACATCCAGTTACTTTAAATATTTTAAATTAAACTATAAAACTTTAATATTTTAGGGTTTCTAGTTGCATAGAACATTTTGAATAAATTCTAATATAAATTGTTATGTGGTATGTATATGAATATTAACTGACAAGGTGCGCTGTAGAGTTATTAGATCTAACCACGAAAGATGTGACTATCTCTAATGGGCTAAACCAAACGCGAAAGGTGGAAAACAAGAAAGGTGCGCTAAATAATTACTAGATCATCTGTTTGACCACGAAAGATGTGACTTTCTACAATGACGAAACCGACACGAATAGGAGATAAGAAGAAATTTGTACTGTGTAGAGAATTACTAAATAATCTGTTTGATCACGAAAGGACGAAACTATTTCTAAACATGAATCCAAACGCGAAAGGATATAGAAAAAAGTATGCGCAATAGAAATAAGGCAAATCACTCATCCAATTTTTGTCATCAACTTCGTTTTTTTTTAATCCTAACCATCCAGCCTACCCAGAGGGTGTAAGGCTACACGAGAGCTGGCCTTACGGAGAAAGGCCGTCATGACAACTTACAGTGGTCATGATGGCCTTTGCCCGGCCCCATAAGGTCATCTGGGCCCGAAACCAAACCAGTCAATCAAAATACAATTCATTCATACAATTCATTCAATGGTATATATATATATATATATATACCATTCTGTATTCTATTATCAAATTTGTTTGTAGGCTTTTGATTTATTTTCTCTATCTTTCATGTTTATGGCTGTTGATAGAAACAAATCCTTTCAAAGGGGCCAATACAGAATTCATTGCTATTGAAAATATTGCATTTTCATATTGAGCTGAGACACCATTCTCTAGAACAGTGGTTCTCAACCTTTGTAAGACCGCGGTCCGGTAAATTCGTGATTTACAAGATAAGGACCAACAAATTTACCCTTACACATTTTTAAAGTTCATTCATTAAGATAATGTAAATATTAATTATTAATTATTGTATAATATTAAAGCGTATAAGTGCGCTTATGCATACATTGTGGCATGTTGACAAATTTAAAATTACATTTAAATTAGTTATCAATCACTTGACTAATTAAATACTGTATTTTCACCAGACCCACATTGTTAAATAAATTTATTTTCAACAGACCCACATTGTCAAATAAATTTGCGCTAATTTCTAATGACATATTCTATTCTGTTCACGAATAATTTATGTTATTCAGTGTAAAATTAATTATTGTATTATTGAATTACTTTAATGATGTTGATTTGAAAGAAGCACGGTAGTCAGTAAAGTATTTATGCATTGTGACTTGCCACAGAGGCAACAGAATGATATCAACTTGTCGACGACACTTATTATCACATAAGCACGTCAAGCATTTATCTATGAAAGGTATGTAACTTAATAAAAATGTATAAAACTCAAATCTAAATACTAGTTCCAATACTAATTAATATTTTGAATTTAAACACGCAACATAGGTAGGTAGGTATTTTATTTTCCAATATCATGAAAATAAAAATTTAGTTTCTCCAGGTAGGAAGATAGGTGTTTAATTAGCGTCAGACTCGAGCAACACAAAGGACTAATGGCGAAGGTCCGGGACCAAACCCGATGGGAAAGATCCTTGGAAAATACCACATAATTTTGAGCCACGGTCAGATGACGAGGTCACACCTAAACTGACACTCCACTCTCCAAAAGTTCCCACCACGCCAACTTGAGGACATTTGAGACTACGACATATATAACGTGCAGTAACGGTTTTAGTTATGTTGTGAGATTTGTTGCTGTCTTCTGTTTGCTAGTTAGTAATTATAGAATAAATTGAAGTAATAGTCAAAGAAAACAGAAAGTTACAGTGTTTCTCTGTTTCGTTTTAAGAAGCCACGGCAAAAAATGCATTTTCGCCGACATGTTGGAGAAAAACGAAGAAATCTCATTGATATTTCACAGTTGCTTTGACACATTTACGAACATTATTCTTAGAATATTTTAACTGTAAAATACTTATTCTTAAAATGTACTCGGAAAATTTAAATGACAAATTCCAGAACCTGTCACTGCCCGGTATAATTGATGCCAGGGCCCAATTAATGACCGTTGCCTGGAAGTTGAGGAACACTGCTCTAAATAGTGCCATTTATAGATTGATATATTAAAAATAGCGTTTCAAAGTTAAATAATGGATGTTTGTTGTAATATTTAACTTCGCGCATCATATGTTATGTTATTATGTTATTCAGTGCATATATATACTACTCAAAAATTCTATATCTTGTAGGAATAGCATTTTGCTTTTAAGGGAATATACTTAATGCTGTTAGATATAAGTAAATATCTAACAGCAAACATACACCACAATATGCAATCATATGGTTAGTTTGACTACTCAAATGATCAAAATAATTCCTAAGAATATCTTAATTTACTAATTTGGTTTTATTTTAGTTTTATAAATCTGAAAAGATCCAAAACAAAATAGAAAAGTTACGCAAATGGAAACCAATAACTTCGCATTAAAAAATCACAACTTGATGAAGAACCATTTGGGGTCTTTATTCTTTTCTTTTGTGAATCTATTCCTCTTAAATATTTGCAGTAAAAAATATGGAAACATTTTCATGAAATATTTCGAAGTCTTTAATGAATACCCTCAGCAATAAATCTTGAAATAATATAAATAGAGGAATAATAGTAGACAGGATTTCGTGTATCTTTTATTCAAATTTGCGCAAATAAATTTTTGTAGCTGTTCCACCTACTGTATGATCAATAACGTTTCGACCTACGCTTTTAATTACATTTAAATTGAAAGAGTTTGAATTAGAGTTAAGCAGAACAAAAATCACGTCATATCTAATTTTAAAAACAAACACTAGCCTAAAATTGGAAAACTAATTAAACGCTTAGGCATATGGATATTCACCCACGTTTTTATACTTGAAGCGGCGTATTGGATCAGACACGTAAAAAATCGTAAGAAACGTGAATAATTAATTTAGCCAGACTAAAAAGTTTATACAAATATTTTTATTTAGAGCAGTTCCATGTACCAAAATAATCAAAACAAAATGTTTAAATGTTCTATAAATTAAGGATTTTTTCATGCAAATTTACAGTAATCTTTCCCGATAAATGGGTGTTTGAAAATAATAACTTAACTAAAAATTAATTATTTTGTGTTATTAAATAGCTATTGTGGCATCGTCCAGGCGACCTAGTTTTAATAAATCAATGAAAAGATAAAGAATCGATGGAAAGATTATGATTAATTTAAAAATAAATTATGCCAAATTTGCACTATGTAAATGTAGGTGGTAAGGTGTGAGATCAAAATAATATAAATAACGTATATTTACAGTCGTCAAAGCAAATGTGTGTATAATTATTGAAAACACTCAAACCTAATTATTATTATTTCATTTGTATAATTTGAATAGAAGAAATTCAATTTTTTAATTAAATTTAACAGAAAAGTGGTTCTTTGTGTATATAATTTTTGAATTAAAGTGATTTAACTTGACATCTGTCATTAGTAGAAATTAACTATACAATTTTAACTTGAAATTTTCTTTTATTGATGATGTGCGTTTCATGCGATTTGTCATAGGCATTTGTAAAAGGGAATGTTAAAAAAGCTTAATACATAGTATATTAAAAAATTAAATGTTAAACTGTTAACTAACAAGGGATACCCACTAGAAACTGAAGATGAAAAAGTTATAATTTTCTGGCAATGTGAAAATTATAATTCTATCATTCAAATAGTTATTTATTGCATTTTGTGTTTACTCAATTTATTATGACAACTCAATAAAATTAACAAGTTAAAAAGGTTATTGTAACAAATAATGTACATTTGTTAATTTATTTATGTGTTTCCAAGTGTATTTTTCAAAAAAGAAATTAAATCATGCAAAGAAAGAATGAATTATTGGAATTCACCAGTCAAAACATCGCATTATGGTCTAGAAAAATTAAAGCACTTGGATTTTAAAATTTGGACTTGTATGTCTCACTTGTAAGCCGGCGATTAGGTGTGATATTTTCAAGTGCTTCTGAAGTCTAGTTTCAAAAAAAGATAATATTCGCTCTATATAACATCTCAAACTATATTATCCCTAAACTGATTTTTTTGTCAACCGGATTGGCATTTCTGTCATACTAGCGTATATATTTCGTTTGAAAATACTTCTGAATTGACGGAGAAATTTTATAGATGATACAGGTTACATTTCTATTTGATTCCAAACAAGAACCCAAAAATTTAGGATTCCACGTTTCGACAAATTATATTTTGTCATTTGTACACAATACCGAACAATGTGAAATTCACATTAATGTAATTGTTTATCCCTCTGAAGGCTTCACACACATATACCCGTTCCTCAACCCAGTCTTTCATATATGTCTTCTAATCTGATTGGACCTTTATGACCAATGACAAATTTTCTTGGATTCTTTCAACCAATAGATATGATTATTTAGTCCTATGTGGTGCGGGAAAATAATACTACACAGTTATACTAAAGTTCAGTTTCAACCCTCCAAGTGGATTCTACGAGATATTTCATTCATCAAGATCTGATAAATTTTGCTAATGACAAAATATCTGGTCGTAAAGATGTGGTTCCCGCTTTACTAAAGACAAGGTTTAAATGACAGAAATATCAAAACTAGTTCATCATTTTGGGTTATACATGCGTTGTTTAACGCTAAAATTGAAGTACGGTTTTTTCTTTTTTTTAATGTAGCCAACTTGGAAGCGAAAACTATGACGTCAAAATTAAACCAGAGTCATTTCTATAATTTTCAAACTAATAATAAGAAGTTATCCCATTACTGATTTCCTAACTTGAAAAATCTATTTCGGACTTGCGAATTGGTATTGGAGATCAGATTTATTGATTTTCTGTTTGGGTTTAGTAGCACAAGGGCCATGTTTTACTATGCTGTGCCAAACAAGAGACATACAACGTGAAGTGGTGAACATGTACACTCAAAGAGAGTTGTGCTTACACGGAAGAGAGAAATACACCTAGGTTATATTATACGAATTGAATCTGCCCCGCCTTCAAATCTCCGGTTGCTGCAGTGGACGGATGTAGGTCAAGTTACCGTAATTCATTATTCCCAGAGCAAACTATTCTAAAGCTCTATAGATCCGCTATTGATAGTTAAATGTGGTTTCAATTAATTTCGAATATTTCGCGAAACATTGAATGAAACTTTTATTGAACATGACAATGACCATAACCCCAATATAGAACCACGACCTTTTCTATCAGACAGACATCCCATAAAGCTTTTCAGCATGTATTAGTTCAACGTGGCTATCAAAGCCTTCAGGGCCATCCCATGATCAATGAATGAATACAAGCCCATTTTACACGGAGCACCCAACTGGACTCACAACAATTCAACCATACACTCGCCTGCAAACGTTCAGGTCTATCAAATAAGATACAATACGACAGATCTATACATTATGGCTAAACTCTAATTCATTAACCACACTAGGACTCCATGCCCTACTCTAAGCCAATGATGGAATAGACTACGCCATAGATTGAATGGATGCATAAACCAGACTTTAAGTAGCCATTTCATCAAATCATGTCCTCCGAATTAATAAATTATACACATCGTCGGAGCTTTGCTGAATGTGTCCACTCGAAGATGATACTTCGTGAAATTACTAGAATAAATTGAGTCGGGAATATTTTATGTCCGTTCGGCCAGAGTCGAGTAATTTTAAGCGTCATCTCGAAAGCAACACAGTGAATCCTCGATCAATTCATTAAGAATAGACAGCTTAATCTGGACTTTGAATTATTATGAATGGTCCGGGAACAATTTATATGAATGTGGAGAAACGTCTCCGAGAGTTGCACTTAAGAACCTAGGTGTAATTTAAAGTTGGAGATTGGGTATATATGCGGAATTTGATTAATCTGCTCTTCGCTTTCAAATTAGAGTTGTGTCAATTTTTAAGAGAATGGAAGTTAGCTAATACTCGGTAATTTTATACATGCGCCTCATTGTGTTTCAAAACGTCAGGTAGAAATTTTAAGGGGAGGTAAAGGAACATAAGATTGGGACTTATTTATTTAGGGATGTTTTGTAAGTACCATTCGGATGTGCAAGAGGTGAAGAAATGAAAGACAGCAGGAATATAAACGATATTTCATTAGTATTAATTTTAGTTTGACACTTGCAGTTTCACAGTAGAGGCATAAAACTGAAACCACTACCAATATTATACGCCTGATAATGTCGACTCATGGATTGCTGTAAAAACTAACCAACTTTAGTTCGACTCCTACGAGAAGGCAGTCGAGTCACGTGGTTTTGGTCGAGTTTATTTTTTAACCCTCCTGGTGGTTGTATCTACTATGCATCTAATGATTAGAAGAAAAATAACCTGATCTCGATAGACGAGATTTCTCGTCACTAGTTGAAAATTGACCAGATCTTTATCTCGTGATGAAAAAATCGGCAATATCTTGACCTTTTTTCATGATGATTATCTCGTATCATGAGAAAATCGACAATATCTTGATGACGAGGTATCTCGTCATTAAAAAAATTGGTCAGTTCTTGATAGACCAGATACCTTGTCGAAACCACTTGGAGGATTTCATTAGGTGATAGGTTGGAACGTAAACAATACAAATGAACTTTCCTAAGTAAATAATGAAAAAATTTCTTAAAAATGAATTTGGGACCTACCTCTATAAATTGGTTGTGCTTTGATTTTATGGTATGTATGTGGTGCTACACGAACCTAGCCCCCTTGTGCACTAGGTTAACTACAAGTGGTTACGACTGGTAACAATTCCAAATTTTCCAGGGATTGGTAAGAATGTATTTTTAATTTATTTATGAAATGAATGTTCACTAGGGGCCCCATTCCCTGATCGTTCCTACTTGTAAACCCATGCTAAGGCAAATTCGAATTTGAGGTACTTTTTACCTATCATTGTTATTTTAAATGGATATCCACAATTTAATTACTTGCTTTTTTGCTGATTTGTAATTTTTATTACCCTCTTTTATTGCCATTCTTATTTTTTTTATCGTATTGACAGTCAGCAAATTATATGAAGTAGCGAAGTAGAACTATTGAAAAAATCTTTTTACACGTGCTTGTATTTCAAAACGAATTAAAAGTTGAAAATAAAATTTTTCTTCTGAACCCCAAAATTTTTTATTTTTGAAATAAAAGCGTGCTTTTAAATGTTTTAAATGTAATTTTTTATACTTGTTAGTCTTTGGAAACGTTCATTTTGATGTCAGTGATGTGTGCAAGCAGCTGTTCCAACCAGCATACATTAGAATGGAAAATTTTAGACTAAATCCCATACAGGGATAAGGATATCGTCCAAGATCTGTTGTTTGTGAGAAGATAACTCGTCAATCAAGAACTAGTCAATTTTTCCAATGAGATACCTCATCGAGAAAAACTATCCTATTACTCCAAGGAGGAATGAAGATGCAAGTAGGAAAACAAATTATTTCTTGCCTGGTGACCGTTTGGAACATGTTTTGCATCAGACGCTAGCCACTACAGGGTGGTTTTAGACATGAAGATAAAGGAGGGTTAGTTACAACAAGGGTGTATGGTTGTCCAGAGAGACAAGTTCAACACCCCCTTGCCATTCAGTCCTCGGAACTTTGTTTACAGCCATGATATTGGATGCTGTAACATTCATATGACATGACATTTTTAGCCACCCTATGTCATTCAATCCTACCCTTACGAAACGAATACAGTTCCATAGAATTCTATAGAGAAACGAAATTTCGTTTCTATATAAATCTATAAAAAAACGAGATCTCATTCTAAAGAAATGTATTTCCATAGAATTCTATAGAGATTTCTTTAGAATGCTATAGAGAATTTCTATACAATTCTATAGAGATTTCTTTAGAATTCTATAGAGAAGTTCTATAGAAACTATAGAGATTTCTATAGAATTCTATAGAGACGGTCTATAGAATACTATAGAGAAGTTCTATAGAAAAGTAAAGTCGTGAAATACAAGAAGTTGAGTTTCTATAGAATTGTATAGAGGTTTCTACATACTTGTTCTATAATGATTTCTATAGGCTTTCTATAGAGATTATATTATAGAGCTTTTTGAAAAACGGGTCATAATTGTATAGGATTCTATAGACCACATTATACAGAAATTTGTATGGATTTCTTTAGAAATTTTTCGTAAGGGTAAGCAGGTTACACAGATTGACATGGGGTGGCAAACACCAACTAACATTTCAACTTTACTCCTTACGACTTACCCATACTGCTGGGGTTTTCTGACACTTTAAAAATCCGGGGGTCAATTCAAGTTTGATTTCGACTCAATATCGTTTTGTAATCAAGAATACGTAAATATATGCAAAATTTCAAATAGATTAAGCTTTGAGAGTCAGGTTAAAAACAATAACGGACAGAGAATGCTGTGATAACAGCCTGCAACAACATCAAATTATCAATTTTTTTGTAAACGATAAGAGACATTTTCAGTCAAGCTCAATCTAGGTGATAGTATTGTTTCAGTGGGGAAACGTGTTTCTTGTATGTATTCCAAACGTGAAGTCACTTGACTTGTTTCTGAAATAATACTATTTCAGCACATCGCCAATAGAAATAACAAAGAATGAAATCCGAATTGATATGTGATAATTTATTGGTTAACGACCATAGAAGAGAAATTTTCAGTCAAGGAGACATTTGCAGTAAGTTGAATGTAGGTGGTTGTATTGTTTTAGAGGTGAAACATATTTCCTGTACGTATTCCAAAAGTGATTTCACTTGGCTTGTTTCTCAAAAACGATTTCAGCACGCCGCCAATAGAAATTCCAAATAATAAATTCCGAAATGATATTTGATTCGTCAACGTTAGGTTAGGCACCAAATGTCTCTAAAATGGCGATAATCGACATTCCAAAGTAACCTAATATGCATAATGTGAGATCATTTGTGTAGTGGAAGTAAAATCTTCGCATTATGTCTGGTTTTTTTGCTTTGAAAATCCCTCTCATACGCATTTTGATCATTTTACGTCAAGAAAATATTAAGCATATTAAGTTTTTTTGAAAACATCTAAGAACTTTTAAGAAATTAATTTTTCAAGACATGTAAAGGTTATGATAGTAAAATGGCATTGTTCGTTTATACATAAAGAATCGAACAAAATCCACTGAATATGAGATTGAAATTTTGCATTTTTGATAAGAATACCTTTGATAAGAGAACAAAAACACCCTACTGAAATGAAAACTGTACAGGAGTTCAAAGAAATGCAAGCGGAATTTAACATCGAATAATCTGATTACTTAAGAATGCAAATGCGATATAAATATTAGTATTTTGGGGGAACTTGTTCAACAAGGCGACATTGAATTCATCAAAAACTACTTTTCATTCGAAAAGATCTCGAAAAACCCGATAGTAAAATCTGGATGCAGAAATTTAAGCATTATGTTTTATTCAAATATCCCATTTTCGCAAGCATTATCCTTGTTTATTACGCATGCATAAAACTATGGGGAACATCAGAACGTAATTCTACTAGTTAGAGCATGTATTCAAAATTTACTATGAAGTTTTTCGTTTATTTTAGAAGTAGTTTCCATATCTCTGAACTTTTTTGTCATCCTAACAACGTTCCCCCGTTTTCTTAAAAAGAGGGAGTACTTGTTCTAGTGTGAGTTATCGTGTTTGATGTTTGTTCTTCAAGCAACGGCTTTCCTTGGAAATATTACGAGATACATTTGTCTGCATAAATTTCGAAAAATGAGCATGGATTATCTGCAAAATATGAATACCAATTGCAAACTTCAAATTTGAATTTCCAACAGCTTAATGTAGAGTGAAGTTTATAGTTCAAAATTTAAACAATTGGTTTGTTGCCTAAAACATAACTTCACGTTCTTGACAGAATTTATGAGTAACTTTCTGCTTTATGTACAGGCATTATGGAGAATTACAGGCGAATTTTTATTTGTTCATTGTAAAGTTAGTTAAACATTAGTGAATTTCTCAATAACATTAATAAAATTTTTTAATGTAATAAACAGTCACTTTTTAACTCAATAAAACACTAAAAAATAACTGAAGATGTCAAACGGAAACAAAAGGCACTCATCCCACACATAGTGAGTGCTTTTTATATATTAACAGTTTATTTATCATTTACTCTTTAAGCTTTTACATGCTATGATCGTGAAAAATACGTGACAAGGTGTGATGTATCCTACAGCTAAAAATAAGTTGCAACGAAAAATGGTTTCAACTTAAAGTAACACAAAAACAATCGTATTAAAAAACTATTTTCAATAAACTTTGATAATTATGCAAGAAATTATAAATCCATATTCGAGTAGGCACTGCCGTATCTGACAGTGCTAAAGCTGAAAACTCGTCCAACGTCAAATAAATTTTGTATCAATTTAACTTGATTACACGTATTTATACTATAAAACAGATATTTCCACAATAAAAATATAGTTCTTGAAACAATACAAATTTATCTTACAAAGTAAGCGGGTGAATTTAAGGTCGCTAAATTGAAACAAATGAAGGATATTACTACGACGAAGTAGGTAGGTAGTTAATAAACCTCGCCGAAGGGAACGTCAAGGACAAAGTCTCGTAATTTTGAACCACGATCAGTTGACAAGAATACCTGAGCTGGCAATCCACTCTCCAAACTTCCAAACCGTCAACGTGAGGACATTTGAGGCCATGACAGATTTAATGTCTACTAGCTCCCGTGTACACGATGGTTTTAAACTGGACATAGTTTTGAAAAATAGAGCATGTAGAAGTTACACTGGAATTCAAAACTACAAAACCGAACAAGAAATTTATTAAAACTGGAAATATACACGACGACGACCGTTTTGGAATGTTCTAAAAACTAATAACTTCCCAATCAGAATTCTGACTCCGATTAAAGATGAAATCCAAATACCGAACACATGAACGGGAAAATAGCGCTATAAATATTTAAAAAAAAATGAAAATGAAGTGCTCGCTCGAACTCGTACGCTCATACATGCCTCACCGCAGATTAGCAACCGTAGGGTTGTGAATTCGAAACTTCATCTAATCAAAAATCGTCGTGTACATGGGGTCAGGTGCATTTAAATCTGCCGTGACCTCAAATGTCCTTACGTTAGCGTTCTGTGGAAGTTTGGAGAGTGGGTGCCAGGTCAGGTGTTGTTCTCGTCATTTAACTTTGGTTCAAAATTAAGAAGCGTTGTCCTCGAATCTTTTCCTTAGGGATTGATCGCGGAACATCGCCAATAGCCCATTGTGTTGCTCTAGTGTGACGTTAATTTATCTGCCTACCTACTAAAATGCTTTTCAATTCGGTTCCCCAATTGCGTACCCTTCCCTTGTTAAAATAAATTAAATCTTTTAAAACATTGATTATAGATGGAAAATATGGATTATATATTTTTATATAATGTTTTCTGTTTTAATATAATTTTGTTTCGTTTTACCACTGCTCACATGCCGCAGTACATTTAACGAATAAATCTTTCAAGCGTGTGACATACAGTGTGCGTTTTCACTTATAACAAATCAGAGCTCTATATTAAAGCTCGCGAGGTTTTTACTTATCTGTAGGATATTTTTACAATCATCGACTTTCCAATGAAGTAGACGGAGAATGTGTGCTTGGGCTGAACGAACTTGGCTGTCAAACAGCAAAACTAGTGTTGTTCATCACGTTCGTCCAATTAGTTCTGATTTAAAATTCATGCTTTCTTCAAATACCACACGATTTTCATTCCGAGATATTCAAACCTAGAAATCAGAATAATTTAAAGTTCAGCACACATGCTCCGTTTATTTCATTAAAAGGTCGATGTGTATGAGAAAGTTACGTTGATCTAAAGTATAGTTATTTTCTCTACTGTTAACACCCCCAAGTGTTTTGACGAGATATCTCGTCAACGATCATGTCAGTTTTGTTAATGAAGAGATATCTCGTCGAAACAAAACTGCCCTATTAATCCAAGGGGATTGAATATCCAAGTAGGAAAAAGAAATTGCCCCTTGCCTAGAGCTGGTGACAGTTTTGATCAGGTTTTTGTACCAGAGACTGGCTACTCCAGGACAGTTTACGAGACGAAGATAAACCACCAGGAGGGTTAAAATAGATCTTTAATTTATCACACTAATGGCGTTTCTACCATGTATCTCGATTACTGTTTTCCAACAATCCTTGATCAAGTTCTGAAGAGATATCTAACAGAGATACCACTCGCATTGAAGGACAAAAATGAGTTCGTTTTCGTTACTCAAGTTAAAAGATTAAAGTGAAAATATTACATGTTTATTTTTGTATTTTTCTCTCATAAAGGTACAATACAACACTGCGATTTAAGGGTTGATTACAACTTCAGAATACAATATTTTAAAAGTAATTCTGTTTAGAATTCGTTTAAATGCAGAATCAAATCTTACACCGCCAAGTACAGATATAAAATCAATAAAGTATCGACATCATTAGAAGTTCAGTCGTTACAGCACAGCTGAAATTCCACATTTCAGTGAGTGTACATACACCTGTATCTATGTGTGTATATAAATATTCAGGTATTTGTATATTTTACCCACACCTACTCATATTTACACACCTACACATATTCAGCCTCCAATAATTCGCAGTAGCAGCATTTTCGTGATATATTTTAGGAAACACTTTTAAATCGATTGGGAAGTAATTAAGGAAAGCAAACATGGCAATTTTTTATCCTTCGTTTTACTGAATCGCTTATAAAATCAAATCTTTTAAAAGATGACATATTCTAATATGCAAATCTATTTATGAATCAAATTTTATGGTGATGAATTGTTTAAATATAGATTTTTTATAAACTACACTGCTGGCCACCCAAATTGCAACACCAAGAAAGACAAGAGATATCACAACAAAATTTATTTTGTAGATAACATGTTGACCAAGTATCAAATGATTAAATTTATAGACTTCTGTGAAGTGTGGTTCCTGCCAAAATCAGTAGCCAGAGTAGCCGCCATTGTTGGAGATCACCGCTGCCACACGCGTCGGCATTGATTCAAAGAGACTTTGGATGTGTTCTTGGGGTACAGCAGACCAAGCAGCTTCCACACGTTGCCAAAGTTGATCTGGTGTGGCAGCTGGGGATGTATTCTGGGTCAATCGTTGAGCAACCATGGACCACATGTTTTCTATCGGCGAAAGATCCGGAGAGCGAGCTGGCCAGGGAAGCAATTCAATCTGGCGATTGACGAAGAACCCTTGGACAATGCGTGCCACGTGTGGTCGCGCATTATCCTGTTGAAATATGGCTGTGGGCAAGCCCTGAAGGTAAGGAAGGACAACTGGCTCCAACACCTCGGATATGTAGCGCTGGCTGTTTAAAGTACCGGCAATGCGTACTAGAGGAGTGCGAGAGTGATATCCAATACCGCCCCATACCATAATACCCGGTGCAGGACCAGTGTGGCGGTGCATAACGCAGCTGTTCAGCATCCTCTCTCCACGGTGTCTCCAGACTCGAATCCGACCATCGTGGTGTTGCAGACAGAAGCGTGACTCGTCAGTAAAGACAATTTCATTCCATTCTGCCGTCCACATCCTTCTTTCATCGCACCATTGGTGGCGGAAACGTCTGTGGTTCTGCGTCAAGGGTAGACGAAGCAATGGACGTCTTGCGGACAGACCACTCTGCTGTAAACGGCGTCGAATGGTACGCGCAGACACTGGATGATGCGGTACAGACTGAATGTGCTGTGCTATGGTTCGTGATGTGGCTGAGCGATCCGTCACTGCCATACGCACAATATGCCTGTCATCACGTGAAGTGGTGCACTGAGGTGGATGCGATCGAACACGTCGGTCCGTCGTACCCTCCTGCATCCAACGATAACATATCCGCATTACAGTTGTTTGGTTTCGTCCAACACGACTACCGATTTCCCTGAAAGATAATCCACAATCTCGGTAGGCCACTATCCTTCCTCTGTCGAACTCGGATACTTGATCAAAAGATGATCGCTGTTTTCTACGAGGCATAATTGATCGTTTTTTTGAAAAAACCACAAGAAAAACACAATTGCCGTACTTGAAATCGTCGAAATCTCCAAGCCTTAAATAGCGCTTTGAAGTGGCGCCACAGGCGCGCGTGATGTGCGTCTGCGTTGAAATTCTAATCATTTGCATATCTCACCTCCGCTAATGCATGTTGTAAATTTCATATTATTTGCATGCTTCCTTCAGGGTGTTGCATTTACGGTGGCCAGCAGTGTATAATGGATTACGTATGTCGCAATTTAAAGTTTTTATTTGCATATAAACGAATTTGTCTGAAGTGCTTTGTGGTGAGGCACCTTTTCTGATGATACCTCACATGCAATTAAAGCAACTAAGTGCAAAATTGTCGTAAACTAATAAATGTTATTTATTTTAATGTATATGATAACAAAATGTGTACTTTTAACTAAGCTTTCAGAACAAGCTAACATCCCTTTGAAAAGTTTTACAAGGTATGGCGTTTCCCATGAAATGCAACTCTCATTATGAAATCACATCAGACAGTCAAATTTACTCACTTTCAAAATCATTTATTTTTATTCTCAAGACTTCAGTGTAATTAAAAAGGAAAATAAGAGTTATAAGGAGAGAGAGAAAAAGTAATAAAATTACATAACGCTGAATTGAGAAGCTGGTCCAATTAAAAATTAATATGCTGCATATATGATACTTCAAAACTTCCTTACTAAAATTAAGGTGAAAAGGAAGGACAAAATTTTACCCTGCTCTTTAGGTTTTCTCGACAAGGTATCTCGTTATTTGTAAAACTGACCAGATCTTGATGGACGAGATATCTCGTCATTAGAAGAAAACTGTCCAGATCTTGATCTCATCATCATAAAAAAATCGGCAGTGTTTTGATGACGAGATATCTCGTCATCAGCAAAATTGGTCATATCTTGATGTACAAGATATCTCGTCATTAGCAAAATTGGTCAGATCTAGAAGCCATTTGGAGGATTAACCACATTCACATAGGGATGTGCATGGGCCTAGCAAATGGGCTGACTAATATCAAGGTGTGTACTTAGTCTAGTTCAGTTCTAAATGTGGTTTTAAAGTTACTACGTGTCTATATCTCTAAATTAATGCTTCTGAGACTTGTATTAAAGTGACCGCATTTTTATGGTCTATCAAATTTACGAAGTTAACCTTCGGTGGTGTTCGTCTCATTGAGGTATCTCATCAAAAACACAATAATTAGCAAAATTTACCAGATCTCGATGGACGAGATTTCTCGTCATTTTAAGAAGACTAACCAGATCTTGATCTAGTCATAAAAGTGGGCTTGACGACGATATATCTCGCAATTAGCAAAATTGGTCAGATCATAATGGACGATATATCTCGTCGAAACCACTTAGAGGATTAAATATATGGTTTGCCCCAAGTGATCAAGTGGCTGAAAGTGTCGTTCTTAACCCTCCAGGTTTTGACCAGATATTTCATCCATAAAATCTAACAAATTTTACTAATGACTAGATATCTCGACATCAAGAATGACGACTGAATACCGAATGATAGGTATTGCCATTTTTAATGATGACGAGATCAAGGTCAAACTTTTCTAATGACGAGATATCTCGTCCATCAAGATGTGTTCAGTTTTGTTAACGAAGAGATACCTCGTCGAATCACCAAGAGAATTGAAAAACTGGTCGGCTGAAGCACTTAATTACGAGTTGAAATCTTGTATGTGCCGAAGTCTTGTTGGCTTCCTTGAAGTTTTCTAGGTTCTTCAAGAGAATACATAAATACGGGTCAGCTTCCCCCAAATCCACCAGGCAGGCATGTTTCCTCAATAGTTCAAAGTGGATGCGATGTGGCGGCACCTCCCATAGTTCCCCGGGGTTGTGAAGAGATAGCCACATTCTCTACAATTAGTATTTGTAGAACCATATCGTTAACACCTGGCGAAAGGGACGTATCTGCAAAATTGATGTTACTACAAAAACGCGTTCAAAGTTTAGATGCTTCGGAGAAAATCTAGGTACGATTCAAAGGTTGTTTTCTCATGAAAACCACCATTTCCATTAAGAATCAAAATGATTCGTAGCTTTGTAATAGCGTAAAACATGAAATAGTGACTCGAAAATGTAGTTAGATGTAAATCGACAAAATGCAGATACGCGCATTTGGCGTGGTAGTAACGATATGATTCTTAAGATGGCATTGGAAAAAATACTTAATGCTCTAACGACACCGATAAGAAAAATTTGTAATGGGATAAAAATAATTAATTACAACACTCCTGGTATATTCGTCATAGTTTATTTGCCACCCAGTTCTGAGTTCGAATCCCATTTCATAAATGCATGGATGCTTGTGATTACCCTTGTTAGAAGCAATGACGACTTTTCCACTAGATTCTCCCTCAGAAGTAGCTGTCAGTTCACCCCTTGTGGTGCAATAGGCCGAAGAGGTCAGAGGTCATGAGGACTTTAAGCCATGAAATTAAATTATTTTCAAACACTGAACGTCGCCAAAAGAGCTATCAACAACATTTAAGGTAATTCCAATATGTATCACGAGAGAGTCGATAACTTGAGTAAAATCTTTACTCTCCGCCTAGCTTGTTTAGTCTGAAAATCCTTCTCATATGAAACTGTTGTGGATTAAAATTTTCTTTGAAATAAATGGAAGCGCCAGCTTTATTGAGGTTCAGGCACTAGTCTTGTTGAGGTTGAGGCACTAGCCTTACTGAGGTTAAGTCAACAGCCTTGAAAAATCTAAAAGGACTTGCACTGACTGTGGGATGATACGTTTGAATTTCAGTAAGAAAAGAAGAAATTCTAGAAATAAGAATTGATGTTCCAGGAGTGAAAAGGGTAGTCGTTTCTTAGGGTTTTTCTCGAACCTGTCGGAATGGACAACATGTTGTTTTAAAATGTCATGTTATACTTATAGGTTTTTGAGGAAGTAACAAACCACTTACTGCGTTTTATTCTTCGCAAATCAATTCAATTTGGGACAACTATACCGATATACTTAATAAAAATGCCAATTAGTGTTAATATTTACTTTTAACGCAATATTTAAACATAAGATTAATTGAGCTGAAGGAAGCTCTGACAGTAAAACGTTTGAAAAACTGGTTCTACATAGAACAGAGGCTGGTAAATAATATGAAAGAAACCATAACCATAAATTAAATATTATACTGATATAAAAATAATTCTCCCGTGAAATGGCGAATGGTTTCATTTATCTTCTATAAAAATAAATCGAAGTTTTTAAATAGGTATCCTGAAACTGTGTAACTATGATTCAGTGTCTTAGTTAGCTAACGATGAGGTCAACTTTCAGTTGTGTTTTTAAGATTTCAAGGATTACATCAGTTTTCAATGTAAGGATATAATTTATGTAGGTTGGACAGATATTTATATGCATACTAGAAAACTGAACGGTACACGGAGTGGGTAGATATAACCAGGGTTGAATTAATTGTTATTTGTTATTGTTATTTCAATTAACGTCACACTGGAGCAACACAACGGGCTATTGGTGACGGTCCGGGATCAATCCCAAAGGGAAAGATCCGAGGACAACACCACGTAATTTTGAACCACGGTCAGATGACGAGGCAACACCTGAGCTGGCACCCCACTCTCCAAACTTCCACACCACGCCAACGTGAGGACATTTGAGGCCACGACAGATTTAACGTGCACCAGCCCCCTTTGTACACGACGGTGTTTGGCTGGATTCGAACTCGCAACCCTTCGGTTGCTAGTCCGTTACTCTTCCAACCGGGCCACCGCGGCCCTAGGGTTGAATTAAAGAACAGAGTGAACATTGTATATTATGTAACGTGTTTTTATTTTAAGTTATCTAAAATTACAATCTGTAGAGTGTTTTCGTATATACTGAAGCTTACTTGCGATTATTCTACCTTCCTTTCAGGGGTCGACCGAAAAAGATTTTCAATTCCTCTAACTTAGAAATATCTAATATTTTACCTTGTGACCACAGGGTGCATGGAGAAAGATAAGGATAACCGGTTGAAACCAGTGAACTTTGAACTCACAATTCTAAAGAAACGTATTGAGATTCCCCCTTTTGTTCGAAAATTTAAAACTCAAACGGGCTCAAGTAAACACCGAATGTTACTGTATGAGATGTATTTTTCTTTAACATTAAAAATAAACCAATAGCTAACAGAACTTCATTACTTAAAAACAAAGTAAATATTTTAAACTGTTGTGGTGGAAATATCTTCATTTGCAGGGAAATTTACCCTCCGCCGAAATTTTGAGTAAAAAGTTGTAAAAGAATTTATCGTTAAAGGATGAAATCATCAAAACTAGTAAAGACGGTAATCAATCCGATTTATGGTGCGGATTATTTCGCGGGAGATCTGAACGAACGACATTGAGCTTTAAACCCAACTTAACTGTGTTTTGCAAAAGATACATTTTCATTAATTGTTATGTTAACCGGACCTTTGGATGTAGTATAAGCTTATTGCGAAGAGACTTTGAATATCCATGCTTTTAAGAATACATATACACGTAAATGTCGTTTCACATGCTATTCCATTTGCACGCAGTGAAAGTACAATCCATTTTTGTATGGAAACGACTACATAAATAAGCCTTAATAATAAGTAACTGGATGGATGAACCTATTCCGAACGCTGAATCCGGACTTCGGGGCGTAGTTAGAAGATTCATCCTTTTAAGAATATTGATGTTATATGTAAATGTGTCGTTTCACAATTTACTTCCTTTGAACACAGTGAAACTACAATCCACTTTTGTATGGAAACGAACTACAGAATCACTCAGCAGTAATAATGAATAACTGGATGGATAAACCTATTCCGAACGCCAGACTTTGTGCCGTAGTTAGAAAATCCATGCTTAATCAGCCAAGTGGATTTGACGAGAAATCTCGTCCATCAGTTTTGCTAATGACGCGATACATCGCTGAGACATAAACTTTGCCCTATTACTCCAAGAGAAAATAAGATCCAAATAGTAAGTTTTTGTATCAGGGATTGGCCATTACAAGGCAGATTTCGAAGAGCTATGCTGAGAGTTTGTGGCAAGATAAACCAACAGGAGGGTTAAGAATATATGTTATCTGTAAATGTCGTTTCACATTTTACTCCTTTTGAACGCAGTGAAACTACTATCCATTTTTGTATGGAAACAAACTACAGAATCACTCATTGGAACTAATGAGTAACTGAATGAATAAACCTAATCCGAACGCCGGATACGAACTACGGGCCATAGTTTTAGGAGCCATGTTTTTAAGAACGGAACTTTGTTTTCCGCTATTTAAAAAGTGTGCATTCCCAATGGAGATCAAACAAAAATATTATCTGTACCAGTCGTTTCACCTTCTACTTCTTTTAAATGCAGTGAAACAACGATTAATTTATACCAGAGAAACCTACTTCACCGGAAGGAAACATCCTACAAAATCACTCAGCAGTGATAATGGATGGTAAGATGGTGTGTTTTTAGCTTAAATTTTTTCATGGCCCGAAGCCATTAACGTAAAGGCAATTCAATGAACAATTATTTTTCATTATAATGTGATTTCCGCTTCAGCATTTTTACTATATCATACATTTAATAGAATACTTAGCATTGTGCTTTTCTTAGTATTCTTTTCAAAATACTAATTATTCTAGGAATACTTTTCCTCCACAAAAATGTTCTCTGAATCACTTCACTTGGTATAATTCGAATTATAAATACCTTTCTTTGAGCACTGTTATAACATAAAAGTTTTTTGGAACACTAATAAAAATAAATTTCCCCTGAAGCTTTTAACTCTATGTAAATTTTTTAACACATGCTTTATGTAATACTTTTCATGTCGTATTAAATTTCTTTGTAATACTTTCAATTGGTATTACACTTTCTGTAAACGCTTTCCACATCATATTCGCAAATTTTCTCAGAAAACCATTATACAAAACATATTTGGTAAACATTTTGTTAAAGTAAATTTCACTAATAAACACTTCTCTTTATTGCACACTAAATAAACAAACTATATATACAGTACATTTTAATGGGATCCTTTAAATTAAAATTTCTCTGGATGCTTTTTAATATTTATTCAACAAATAATTATGTAAAAGTAAGACAAAAATTAACCTTTCACAAATGTGTTTAACAAAAGATAAAAACAAATCACATATTTTCCATATCCGAAGTTCCTGCTTACATAAATAGGTTATATTATCGATTAGCCTGATGTAACTAAAAATTCTTGAAGTGATACCAAAACCCTTAACATTCAATGCATTTTCTCCACAATGCATCTTCCATATCATCTAAATCCCTCCTCTGTAAGATATTCTAAATCAAGTCTAATTTTTCCACCGAAGTTCTATCATCTGTTTTATCTTTTCCCAGTGAAGCTTTCGCATTGCAATTACTCTGAATAAATAAATATTTCTCTCTGGATGCAATTTTAGCATACCTTCTCTAAAAAAATGCGCAGTGCTTAAAATAAATATTGCGGAAACTTAGTCCTGGTTTCAAATTAGAATTTAAAAGCAAAATGATGTTTAAAGTAAAAAACGCACTGGAGAATAATTTGCATAAGGGTAATGGGCATTAGGGAAATAAAACTACCTTAATGCTCAAGATATAATTCCAGTGGGGATGCAAAAACAGAATGTGTGTTATCAGAACAATCAGGCAATATACAAAAGAGAACACCTGTCACAGGTACAAAGGAACTACTTTAATTTTAACGGAAGTGTAAAGCTATGGAGTTGAGAATTACCATTTTCAGTGTATTTAACAGCTAAATTGGAAGAAGTGAAGTACTTTCAAGTCCCCTTCTAATTCCACGATTTTTTTTCAGTTCATTTTAGATATCTAAAATGAAGAACACAAAAAAATCATATGACTTAGTAATAATCATTTGGAATGTTGTTCCTTCCTTTGTTTGAAAATTTTTCGAATAACATTTTGCAATATTTATGAATTCATACACTTGCCTGCGAAATATTTTGGGAGCACGATCTTGAAATAAAAATACGAAAGATAGGTTAACATTTATCAGACCTTGTATATGTCTTTTTATCACGTCTTGAATAAATTTCAACATTGCATAGCACACATTAATTCTCTGAAAGTCATGCGCGCTTTATACAACCTGCAGTTTTCATGTATGACTTCTAAACAGTTTTAGACTACTGGAAAAATAGAATCATAGACAGGATTCTTACAACTAATAGATGTGGCCATTTAGTCATTATATGTGTTGTAGGGTGAAATCAGTTGTACACTTCCTGGAAATCTTGTGACGTTCAGAGTGTTAAAATAGAAAATTTATTAGATTTATTTAAATAGGACAATAGGAACAATATAAATAACTCAAACCTAAAAACAGCTGTCATAGACATTAATACAAAGGTAAGTCAAAAATCAAGTTTTACTAAACATTTGGTAACCATTAGATTGTTATAACTCACCAGAAACCATACATCATTTATTGGAAGACATAATTGGTCTAATTTTAACATATTCCAGTTTAACATACTGAGCGTCCGAGATTTCCGAGTAATGAAGTATTGCTGTTGTCCCAGAAAGCACATGATTAAATTACTATCTATTGGTTGAAAGAATCCCAGGAAAGATTCTACAGGTCAAAAGGGTCAAAACTGGTTAGAATTAATGCAGGAAAGACAGCAGTTTGCAGAACGAATGTATTCTTGTGAATCACATCATAGGGTTAATATAAAATGGAGCCAACAAAATCAGGAACTTTACATATTATTCCCAAGTTTTTATTAGGTTTGTTTATTATTCCAATTTGATGTATTGGAATAAGAGCTCATATTGAATATATATGATTTAGGAAAGTCATTGTTGGTTCTTTCTTACATCCACTTTTAAAACATTTAACCGATTCTGACCATTATACAAACCTTCTCAGCAGCTGCTGTGGAATTGCATAATTTACAAACTGACGTATTTACATCCAATCAGATATATCAGCCAACAAATTAGAGCACTTTATAAATGTACCACTTTCGGATAGTTATTGGTTTGTCCATGGTTCGATTGAATTCCAATTCCAATGAATGCGACAAAATATTAAATTGTATTCGTATTTTTGTGGGACTGATCTTTACTCCATTCGCATTAGACAACCAACTATGGTCAATAATTCATCCAATTTGATTATATAGTCTACAACTCATGATGGCAAATGACGAAATTCATAGATTAATTATTGATCAAACCAATATATTCGTGGTTCATGGGTTACCATATTTCACAGTAATATATTTGTGGTTCATGGGAAATCATGTTTCAAACTAACATATGCGTTATAATTAATAGGTATATGTCACAGAAATCTGTAAGGCAGTTATTAGGATTTTGTGTGTCGCCGGAAATGATGATATGAAACAAGCTATTTCCAATGGGAATTAGACAGCGTGCAATGAACAGAGAAGCTTTTCCAAACTGCATGGTCATGCTGGGGTAGTGTTTCTGGCTTTGTGGAAGCTGGGTGATCTCTTACAGTGAATACATGGTCTCTCCCATATCATTAAAACACCAGAAGTAGAACATGCTCTCTCTAAACCTCAAAACCATGTGTACAAACTCTTACCCTCAAAGGCATTAAAAATTCCCTCTTCCCTTCTTTTTAAGGCTCCTCCTCGAGAGTTCACCCTCAGCGTAATTTGTAAAGTTTATTGGGACATTGCATTCCATCAGTAATGATGACATCAAACACACCATTTGCAATGCAGTGTGAACAGCATGAAATAGGCAGAGAGGCTTTCTCAACATGCATGGCCAAGAAGCTCAAGTTGTGCTTCTGGCGTTGTGAAAGTTTGGGTTATCTTTTACAGGGGATCGAGGCGATATTATCTCTCCTAAAAATACTAGAAGTATATCACGCTCCCGAAACCCTAAACACCGTACATCCAGACTCTTGCAATCCCAAAAGCATTAGAATTTCCCATTTTCCATCTTCCGCTTAAGGTTTCTCCCCAACATTATTTTCAATACTTACTGAAATATTGTGTTACTAGCAATGATGACATGAAACACACCATTTGCAATTTCACGTGGACAGCAAGTGAGGAGAAAGGTTTCATGATAAAACCATTATTGAAAGAGGATATAGTGTAGAGAAGTAACGTATGGCAATATATTTTTATCAATAATAAATATAGCACCCGAAATAACCGACTTGTGAAACATTTTTAGACTTGGCCTGGTTAGAAGCAAAACAGAGGAAAAAAAATAATAAATTATCTTAGATAACAAGACCTGTTAGAATACTGAGTCAAAACGTGTACTTGAAAACAGTTGTCTAAAGGGCTGCCAACATTACTCCATCTAACCTCCTTACTTAACATACCAACTCAAACACCTGACAGTGCGAGTAAATGCGAGACATCTATGTAATCCAATTTCTAATGAATATGCACATTTGTAATGATGTGTTTAATTGTTCTAACGCGATTAACCCTCTGAGTGCCATGAAATTTCTGAGTAGTGAAGTATTGATCTTCCCTTACAACACGCATGATGACTAAATACCCATATCATTTGGTCGAAAGAATCATAAGATGAAAGATTTCATTGGTCAAAAATGGTTAGAAGTCATGCAGGAAAGGCTGCAGGTTGCACAATGGATATATGCTTGTGTCTCTCAGCCTAATCCTGATTTGTAATGACCATAAAGATACATGATAAAGATACAGGTATCTTTCATTGGGCTACTTTCTTACTACTTATACAGAATCCAACACAATTTACAATCATGACTCCCGGGATTGGGTACTTCCTTTGGCAGTCTGCTGGCATTGAGAATGTCCTTGGAATTCGCAATGAGGAATTCGTAAATCCTAGTAATCACTCTTGACAAAAAACGATTTCTTTGTTGAGTAGCTTCGTGAACCGATAAATCCTCAAAGCAAAGAAGTCCGACATTATGCATTCCATCTCACTTCACTTCAATCAAACTTCTTTTCTCGCGCAGAGCGAATAAATTCTCACGAAGACCCTCTCGAAAAAGGCAATAAATATCTCTCTCCAGACCCTACTAAGATGCATGCACCCCCAAATAGCGAAAAAGCCGCAGTCAATAAGTAAAAAAGCCCCGAAAAACACACCAAGCGGAGAGTTTTATCCAATAATGGTTAGACAAGTCGTGATTGCTTGATTGGGTATACTTTTTGAAAGATGGGAATGTGGGTTTAGTACAATTCGACCCTCTCCTCTCCCAGCAAAGAGATATAATGAGGAAAATATTGATTTTTCCCAAGTGTCCGCCTTCTTCTTAATTTTCGCTTCTGCTCTTGAAAATTTCAATTTAACGCTTGGGCTGACACACAGAGCCAAGGCGGAGGACTCCCATATGTATCCATACATATTAAAAGCCCTGGGAGGAGTGCGATGCGGTTGTGATAATGGTGATGAGTTATCATTGTGAGGATAAATAAAGTGTGAAATGGATTGCCCGTGGGTGTGCCACGCTTCGATGAATGGGTCTCGTATCTGGATTGGATTGAGTAAGCCTTTTCTTTTAATAGGTAATAAAATTGGCTATCGAAGACAGTTAATGAGCAGTCTGGGAAACTAGATTTTTGTCATAACCATTTTACAGTGAGAGTTAGAATCGTCGTTCTAAAGTGCATAATGTAGAACACTTAAGATCAATAAGATAATTAAAAGAGTTTTAGCGTCAAAGTTTAACCCTTTCGGGCCTAATGGGCATATACGTCCAAGAGATTAGATTGGGTAAATAAATCCCACTTTTGAATGGGTTTTTACGTTATTAGTGTTCTTAAGGAATTAGGGAATAAAAATATGACTAAAGAAACCTGGCAGTACTTTCAGATTGCAAATGGCGGACATGTTTTGAGCACGCCCATTCATTCTGATGAATTAGTGACCGTGGTTCGGAAACAAAAAGATGGTACAAAATTAGACGTTAGTTGCCCAGAAGCCATTTCCCACTACAATATGTTCATGAATGTAGTTGACCGCTGTGATGAAATGGCTACTTTTTATGGTCATGGCAGAAAATCAGACAAGTGGTGGAAAAATATTTTTTGGAAATTAGTTATGATTTCTGTTGTGAATACATGGATTACGAAGTGTGACGTGGAACCTAAAACAGAGCCACTATTATCATTCATGGTCCCCTTAGCTGAGCAATTAATAAATGTTGGAAGAGAGAAAGCAAACACAAAAAAACGCGAAAGTACGGTCGTCCTTCAAAAAGAGCAAAAACTACTAAACTACTAAATTAAACTATTTTTCAGAGTTAAATTTTAATCATGCAAAAGTCGGGGCGAAAGGTTAAGTTTACGTGTAGAACAGAGCAATAAATGTGAGTATAAAAGAGCACTCTTATTATCTTTTAGAATTTATCATCCTCACTATCACAATCTCTTCTTTTTTTCTGCCTTTCAGTGTATAAAAATAAATAAAAAGGTTTGGTAGGTAGGTAGTTAATTAATATCGCACTAGAGCAACACAACGGGCTATAGGCGACGGTCCGGGATCAATCCCCAATGGAAATACCTGAGGACAACACCACGTAATTTTGAATCACAGTCATTTGACGAGGTCAACACGGATGGCACCCCACTCTTCAAACTCCTTGCCCAACTTGAGAAGACATTTGAGGCCAAGGCGCATTTAACGTGCATCAGCTCCCACGTACATGACGGTCTTTGGCTGGACCCATTTTCGAACTCGCAACCCTCCGGTTAAAAAGGTTTGGTAAAAATGGCTTGGTTCTAAAAAGAACATGAAAACTCTACATTTAAAAAATACGTTTTGTGTTATGGTTCTTTTTTACAAGTAGAAACGCAAGGCATATTATATAGGGCATCCAAATTTTGTGTGTATTTTAAAAATTCATGAACGGAAAAATGGATTTTTGAAAGTGCGATTTGACTCAAAATAGTCTTTTGATGCTATGTTGCATTGGATTGAGAGAGCCTATTCTTTTAATAGGTAGTAAAATTTGTTGTCAAAGACAGTTAATGAGCAGTCTGTGAAACTAAATTCTTGTCATAATCACTGTATTTTGTGCAGTAGAAGTTAGTGTTGTTCTAAAGTGCATAATGTAGAACATAAAAATCCGCAGGACAAATAAAAGCGTTTCAGCGTAAAATAATTTAAGCTTACATGTAGAACATATGACAATAAAAGTAAGTATAAAAGACGATTAATTGGCCTTTTAGAATTCATCATCCCCATGATCACTATCCCTTTCTTTTCTGGTATTCAGTGTGTGAGAAGAAATAAAAAGATATTATAAGAGGTTTAGGTCTCTCTAAAGAGGATAGAAACGACATTTAAAACAAATCACGGTATTTAGTGCTATGATCATTATTAGTTCTATAGATAAGAGTGGTGGGATCCTTAAAGTAGGTATGTAGATCTCCATTAGTTCCTCAAGACAAGAAAAATGTGTCGTAGGCTTAAATAGCTATCTTATAAGTAAAAATACCGGGCGTCATAGGGTTTTCCAAAAGTTTAGTCATTTTCAAACTTCCAGAAAAACAGGTTTATTAAAGTACGGTTTGACGCAACGGGACATTTTAGTAACACAAAGTCAAAGTGGGGTCTCTAAAATGTAATATAAAGATGCATATTATAAACCATGTGAGGAGTGTTGGCTCTTGTGGTGAGGTTGTGAAAATGGTGATAAATTACCATTATGAAGATAAATAAAGTGTGAAATGGATTGTCAGTGGTTGGTACCCTGCTTCAATGAATAGGTCTCGATGCTGGATTAGATTGAATAAACCTTTTCTTTTAGTGGGTAATAAAATTAGCTATCAAAGACAGTGAGCAGTCCGTGAAATTAGATATATGCAAGGAATCATTAAACGTGTACAGCGAAAGTTAATGGTGTTATTCTGAAATAGTATAAGACATTTCAGATCCGTAAACGAATAAAATCGTTTAAGTGTTAGTACTTTAAGTTTATGTGCAAAGCACAATAACGTTAGTATAAAATGTAGTTAATGAGCCAATCCTGTAATAATAATTACTCACCATAATGATCGTGCTGGTTTGCCTTTCTGTCTTTCGGTTTGTGATAATAGATAAAAATGTGCGAGGAAAAAGGTTTAAGTTTAAAGGGAAATTAATACATGCAAACTTTTCGGTAAAGCATTGAAATTATTTAGTGCTGCGAAAGGCAAATACAAGGTTCTTTTGGGATTCTTAAGGCTCTTTAGATAGATCAAAGTTTTGGAAGACAAGTATCTGTATATTTTATGTTATGGCAAGGCATTCCATAAAAGTCAAAAACAGCTAATCTGATTAGTCACCAGGCTGGTTAAACCCAGAGTTTACGGTTTGTTCTTTATTGCATACTTACGTATAGAACGTAGGACAAAAGACGAGATGTCTCACAAAAGTCCAAGTCAGCGAGTCTGATTAATGCTGTCAGGTTTGTTAGACCCAGAGTTTACATTTTTTGGTTCACGTTTATATGTAGAACGTAGAACAAATTATAAGGCATTCGACAAAAGTGCAAATCAACTAATTTGATTAGTGTCCACAGGTTTGTTAAACCCAGAGTTTACAGTTTGTGCTATACGCATACCTACATGTAGAACGTAAGACAAAAGATGAAGTGTCCCACAAAATTCCTAGTAGTCAGCGATTATGATTAGTGCTTGCCAGGTTTGTTAGACCCATAGTAACGTTTTGTTAATTTGTTTACATGTAGAACATAGGGCAAAAATAGTGTCTCAAAAAAGCCCGAATCAGTTGATTTGATTAGTGTCGCCTGGTTCATTACACCCAAAGTTTACATTTAAACATTGCACATAAGGTAAAATATAAGGAGTTCCAAAATAGTCCGAGTAAAAGAGTCTGTTTATAGTTATAGAAGTTTGTGAGACCCAGAAAAACTCTGTTCGAACTTGGTTTATGATATTTGAAAGTCAGGGGATTCAAATGTGATCCCAGAGGACATTGGGAAAATTGGTTCACATTTACACACCGACTTGAAACCAAGGTTCCCCAAGCAGCCAGTTCAAAATCAATGCATACAAGGATCGAACCTCCGACCAAGCGCTTCTGTGTACAGCTCTCCAAACAACCAGTGTAGAACAACAAGAAGAGAGATAACACAGCTGAACTCATCTATTTAACTAAAGACCGTGAACCTTCAATCACTGACAAGTTTCTCCTTCCGAGGAGTTAGTATGAAAGTTTGGAGAATGGGGTACCAGCTCAGGTTTTGACCTCGTCATCTGACCGTGGTTCAAAATTATGTGGTGTTGTCCTCGGTCTTTCCCTTAGCGATTGATCCCGGACTATCAACAATATCCCGTTGTGTTGCTCCAGTGCGACGTTCGTTAAAATACCTACCTACCTGTTATGACCCTTGTGTAGCAAAAATGTCCATAGAGCAACCAAACCAATTGACGTATGTTATAAAGGGTATATTTTATAATTTTTATTATCTGATTACAATTATATTATTATTTGATTACAATTATATTATTATTTGATTACAATTATATTATTATTTGATTACAATTATATTATTATTTGATTACAATTATATTACTAAAATCATTATTATTTACATTTAACTACCTACCTATCCGTTCTCCAATCTACAGTCTTCCATGATTTCTAACCAGATTTGACCTCTAGTAAAACCTTTCAATCATTAGATGTGTTTATTTAGTAGTTATGCGTGTGCGAGGAAAAACAACGCTTCTTTACTTAGAAATCTTGTAACACTCAGAGAAGGCAAGAAAAATTTATTTTTTCGCGTTAGAGAATTAGATCCTGTTGGGATTTAATTAAGTCTTCTCAACATAGAGCACAGTTACATTATTGTAAGCCGGTTAATATCTATCTACCTATCTATCTATATTTATCTATCTAATTATATATATATATATATATGTATATATATATATATATATATATATATATATAATTCAAAATTACAAACGAAAACAAAGAGAAATCCTAAAATTTTAATATCAAGAAATTTATATATACACTGCTGGCCACCCAAATTGCAACACCAAGAAAGACAAGAGATATCACAACAAAATTTATTTTGTAGATAACATGTTGACCAAGTATCAAATGATTAAATTTATAGACTTCTGTGAAGTGTGGTTCCTGCCAAAATCAGTAGCCAGAGTAGCCGCCATTGTTGGAGATCACCGCTGCCACACGCCTCGGCATTGATTCAAAGAGACTTTGGATGTGTTCTTGGGGTACAGCAGACCAAGCAGCTTCCACACGTTGCCAAAGTTGATCTGGTGTGGCAGCTGGGGATGTATTCTGGGTCAATCGTTGAGCAACCATGGACCACATGTTTTCTATCGGCGAAAGATCCGGAGAGCGAGCTGGCCAGGGAAGCAATTCAATCTGGCGATTGACGAAGAACCCTTGGACAATGCGTGCCACGTGTGGTCGCGCATTATCCTGTTGAAATATGGTTGTGGGCAAGCCCTGAAGGTAAGGAAGGACAACTGGCTCCAACACCTCGGAGATGTAGCGCTGGCTGTTTAAAGTACCGGCAATGCGTACTAGAGGAGTGCGAGAGTGATATCCAATACCGCCCCATACCATAATACCCGGTGCAGGACCAGTGTGGCGGTGCATAACGCAGCTGTTCAGCATCCTCTCTCCACGGTGTCTCCAGACTCGAATCCGACCATCGTGGTGTTGCAGACAGAAGCGTGACTCGTCAGTAAAGACAATTTCATTCCATTCTGCCGTCCACATCCTTCTTTCATCGCACCATTGGCGGCGGAAACGTCTGTGGTTCTGCGTCAAGGGTAGACGAAGCAATGGACGTCTTGCGGACAGACCACTCTGCTGTAAACGGCGTCGAATGGTACGCGCAGACACTGGATGATGCGGTACAGACTGAATGTGCTGTGCTATGGTTCGTGATGTGGCTGAGCGATCCGTCACTGCCATACGCACAATATGCCTGTCATCACGTGAAGTGGTGCACTGAGGTGGATGCGATCGAACACGTCGGTCCGTCGTACCCTCCTGCATCCAACGATCACATATCCGCATTACAGTTGTTTGGTTTCGTTAGCGCTTTGAAGTGGCGCCACAGGCGCGCGTGATGTGCGTCTGCGCTGAAATTCTAATCATTTGCATATCTCACCTCCGCTAATGCATGTTGTAAATTTCATATTATTTGCATGCTTCCTTCAGGGTGTTGCATTTACGGTGGCCAGCAGTGTATATATATAAGTTTCTTGATTTTAAAACTTTTGGATTTCTCTTTGTTTTGGTTTGTAATTTTGAATTATATATATATATATATATATATATATATATATGTGTGTGTGTGTGTGTGTGTGTGTGTGTGTAAATAATAAAGCATTTTTAAAGCACGGTTGCATTTCATTGTAGGTCACAGACAAAATAGTTGCTCGAAGTATAAAACGTTTTAACGCTAAATGATTGATTATTTCTTCGAATTTATTTTTAACTGGTTAGTTTTGTATTGAATAAGACATTTTTTTGCAAAACAAAACCCGTATAGTTATATAAAAGTATAAAATTATTGAAGATTTAATTTTAGAGTTTTAGTTTCATAGGATCTCCAAGATCCAAATTTATTGGTGAACACTAGAATTACATATTAACTCTAAATAATTAATTATTTTTCCGAATTTATTTTTAGCAGGTTAGTTTTGTATAATGTATCATATTTTTTCTTTTGAAATAAAAATCCCTTATTGGTATTTAAAAGAACTAAGTTATTAAAAATCCTTATAATTCAATATGGGTTATTGCATGTGTAGTGTTTTCTCATGTTTCTGATTTGTATTATATCTCCATCAAATGTAATCATAAATATTAGAATTGATCTTGAGAAGAAACGTTATTCACATCAATTAATTACACAGAGATCCTTCAATTTCAGTTATTTAATTGAAAATGAGAATTTTCCCCGAAGCATTATTGTAATTAAGATACTTTATTCAGCAAAATAACAGGAATCGTATAAGATGTATGATAAATAAAACTCTACAAAACATTCTACGCTTAAAAATAGTCTTAAGAGGAATATATATTATTTCTATGCTTCTTCCATTACATACGCGGTTATTTTCAACAAAGCATTTGTTGATTATTCTTAGAATAATTTATTTCAAAATTATTTAAAATGAAATTAAAACATTTCTCTTCCAATTTATTAATTATTTCTTATGATGAATATTTATTCAACGAATACTTAAGCATTTTTTTATTTCCCTTGAAAACGTGATGCCATATTATTAGTTCATTTTTATAATCCTAGAATTTTAATTGCTGCTGTTCAACTACTCAACCTTAATAAATGTCCTCATTTAAATCTGTTTATATCAGTAATCTTATTTTTTATCTATAAATATGTAATCAAGAAAAACATTTTAACCTCTAGCAATAAGCCAAAATTTTCTTTCATACTTTTACAAAAAATATAGACAAAATGTTTTATAGCGTTTATTTTTTTTACCACAATACACCATTTAATATAATGATAATTCTTTTAAATCGCATTTTTTAACTCTTATTTTCTCAATAATGTAAGATACTCTAATAGGATTCATCATGTGCAATGGTCTGAATTTGCCGTTCTCATCCCACAATTACATCAGATATACATTATCGTAGATAAAACCAGTACTGGTAACTGCATACACGTTGCGAAGTGATAAGCATATTTTAACATAGAAAGATGTGGGAAACGAACATAAGGATATTATATGTACTTATCGTTCTTGATATTTTTCAGTAATAACTTGGACGCCGACGAGTCTATTTGACTTAGTGAAATGAAACACGCCTACACACAACATTGAATAATTGAATATGCTTAGTATAGTATTATTGTGATTTACTTGATCGGATTGTTAATTTGTATGTTATCGTTATGTTACTTTATATAATTTTAATCAAAAATTTCCGAATTAATACTGGCAAGGATAGAACTAAAGAGAAAGGCTGGAAGTATCACAGACATAACATCACAATGACATAAGGTACTATGTGTTGTGATGAATTAATCCGAACTTTTGTTGGACATTAAAAAATAACATTTATTTTAACACAGACAAAACAATGGGTTTACAATGGACGCGCGAAACAAAAATGCTTATTTTCATATTAAAATTTACGAATTGCTACGAAGACGTCTCAACTAGACGGAGTCCGTGAGCTAACTGTTTCTCATTCTCCTCACATGCGCAAGCGCAGTATTGAAGGACTTTTTAACAGGAAACTTCCGGGTCTGCAGCTGGCCATTCTAGACTCTTAGGCGCTAAGATGTCACAGTCTATTTCCTCCCTCCTCAAGATTCTTTTTCTGCAGAGACAGACACCTGCAAAAAAGATACAAAACAGCAGCAACAGAATTTTCGCGAA
Source organism: Meta bourneti (assembly GCA_933210815.1). Lineage (NCBI taxonomy): Eukaryota > Metazoa > Arthropoda > Arachnida > Araneae > Tetragnathidae > Meta > Meta bourneti. The sequence goes on from OW119928.1 coordinate 68,663,018, forward strand.
GGCAACAACTCATGCCCAAAGCAATATGCAAGTAGACCATACACCCTAGATCCTGGCTGTGTACCGCCTACTCTAAATTAAAAAAAACATATCATAATTTTAACAAAGTATAATCAAAATTTTGCTCAGTGATAATCATCAAAGAAGAAATTCAATTTCAAAATATTTAGATTTTCAATTCAAATTTAACACTTTTTGCAATTCAAATGTATCAATGTACACTAGGAATAAAATATTTTTATATATGCAAGATATCACAAATACAAACACAAAAAAATAGCACTTTATTTTTGTACGTGAGGTGTACGACTTAAATTATCAGTGTTATATGCTGTTTTCCCTTTCTATGGACTACCTCGTAATCCTGGATCACAGTAAATTCAACTTTGTCTCGTAACTTTTATGCTTTCTTCAAACGACTTTTAGATTTGTCTAAGCATTCAGTTATTTCACCAACCAAACTTTCAGTTTCAACGTCCTCAAATATCACTGTCCCTAAGGGCAATTTAGTTACACTTACAGCAACTTCCTTGTTGTTTCGAGTCTGTATTCCAAATTCAACATCATCGCCAAGATTAAGATTTTTGAACACTTTGCATTCACTAGAGTGGAAAAACATATCCTTTACATCACCCCTTTTAATAAAACCAAATGTTCCTTTAAGAGCACAGATAACACCACGGTATCTCACAGGTAAGGGCTGTTCCGAACGCATTTTACAAGGTCTAAGGTTTCTTGTATTTTTGTCAATAGGAATACTAAAAGTGATCTTTTTAGGAGGATGAAAATCTACATTACCATCAACATTTTCAGCAGAATAGGGCCGTTCGCCACGATTTTCATAAGCAACTTTACCTTCAGTATTTTCCTTTTTTTCAGTGGTTTCAAATCCAGAAACTGTCTCTTTACACATTATTTTACAAACAGAACTAGCAATTGGTTTTCCAGTACGACGATTATGAGTAATTTTAAATTCAACTGCATCACCACGTTTTAAATTATCAATATTTCCAGAAAATTGACTGTAGTGAAAAAAATATATTGCTTGTCTTTCGCAACATTGTATAAAACCATATGAACGTAACAAATTTTCAACGATTCCAGTCTCTTTAGGAGTAACACTGCTAGAACTAAAACGGTTACTGTTACAAGGGCAGTCGTTTTTCGATGTTTCATTTAAATATGGAGAACTTTGGCACTTGGGCGTTGCAGAGTCTTTTACTTCAATATCAGAGCCTTTGTCTTTTTTCATATCTTCTATAAGTACAACGGTCTTGTTGCTTAGTAAGTAGCGTTCTTTATCTAGGAAGTTATCCTTGACAGCAGCTTTGGTTATAACATGACCCAACTCACACACTAAATTTACTTCCGCTAAAGGCAAGCAAATAGGGTTATCCGCTAAAGGAGATGCTACCCATACATGTTCACCCGTATACATGTGTGGCTTAACAAACTTCCTAGGAATTAGATCTATGCTGGATCCTGTGTCTCGTAAGATAGAAATCTGATATCCATTTACAGTTCCGACACTAATGTAGGGAGACATAAAATCTATTATTCCCTTTCCCATAATTTCGTTAGCAGCTATGATTTCAGTTTTCTTCAACTTAGGACATTGAGGTCTAAGATGATCATAGGAATTGCATTCATAACATTGAAGTTGCTTTCTTTTTTCAAAATTTCTCTCTTTATAATCTTCTCTGTTTACTTCTGTTTTTCCAAAGGGTTTATTTTCTCCCTTAGACTTATGAAAACTAACATATGTTTTCTTGATACTTGTTTTATTCTGGGGACCTTTAGTATTTCTGGGTGTAAGACTCTCCTTTAAGCTTTCAAATTGATCTATTTTTTTAGCTAATTCTAACGGAGAATTTAAGCCCATCCACTCCTCCAGAAAATGTTCTTTTACTTCCGACGGCACTCGTCTCTTCATCTGCTCAGTGATATGCAAGTCTCTGAGATCTTCAAAAGTTTTGATTTCCAAATCAGAAACCCATTCATCATAGTAGCTTGTAAGTTCATGAGCGTAACTTCTCCATGTTTTATCCGGGACTTTTTGATGACGGTAAAACATCTGCTTCAATTTCTCAGAACTCATTTTATACCTCTTAAGAATAATATCTTTCACATAATCGTAATTCTTTGCATCTTCAGGCGATTCTCTAGCCATCATGCTCGAAATTTCCGAAGGCAATACGCCTAGTAAATACGGCACCCAATCTTCTTTAGGCACACCTGCCATCTCAGCTCTTCTTTCAAAATTTATTAAATATAGACCCATTTCATCTTTCTTTTCCTCAAATTTCGGGGTAATTTTGATGAGCTCAATTTTATGATTTGGCATCCGTTCTCTATTAGATAGTCCTAGCTCACTTGCAGCTTGCATTTCTAGCTTTTTCTTCTCTAAAGCTATTTCTTCCATTCGAATATTACGTTCTTCCCTTTCTTTTGCTTCTCGTCTAGCAATTTCTTCTTTTTCTTTTGCTTCTCGTCTAGCAATTTCTTCTTTTGCTTCTTGTCTGGCAATTTCTTCTTTTTCTTTTGCTTCTCGTCTGGCAATTTCTTCTTTTTCTTTTGCTTCTTTCTCTCTCTTTATCCTATCTTCCATAATACGAGTTAAAGAAATTTTAACTTCCTCTTCTTCATAGTTTTCACTGTTTAGGATTATTTTCCTTATCTCAACCAGTTTACAATTATGCGATACCTTTTCACAAAGTTCATCTGCGAGTTCGAGGAGGTCTTCTTTTCTCCCACGAGAAAGAAAAGCCATGATCGATGAATAACTTATTAGTAAACAATCAAATTTTGTTATCATAAATATAGTTACCAATATTTTCTAATAACTATATGATTCACAAAATATATTCAATGCCAAATATGCTTCAAATACTAAATAAGATTTAATATCAAACACAATTCTCAAATATAATAACAGAATCTTAAACTATATCGTAGCATATACAATACACAAGATGCAATATATATAGTTGCAATTAAATATTTGTTTTCTTTTACTAATGTGTAATTACCATATGTAATTCAAATTATCTGATTCTTTTCAAATCATTAAATGCACAAAACACAAAATTTCAGTAAAATCAAAACGAAATTTAAATTTTCGTTCACTTTCGATTTGGCACTTTTTGGCCGTGACTTTATCAACTTGATAATATCTACTTAGTAGAACATGCAAATTCACTTTATCATCAACTTCTATTAACTTTCATAAAGACAAAATTTAAATAACCACAAAATAAAATTGGATATGTAGTCATTTCTTTTTGTTTGTTTTTTTAACCAAAACTATTTAGGCTCTTTGCCTCACTAATTCCGGTAAGCCAGAACCTTAGTAAATTTAATTTAATACAAGGGTGGGCCTACCTGCATTTCCTGCTTTCTTGCTTCCATCCCACTTCTGACACCAAAACTCTAGTCTGTGATGAATTAATCCGAACTTTTGTTGGACATTAAAAAATAACATTTATTTTAACACAGACAAAATAATGGGTTTACAATGGACGCGCGAAACAAAAATGCTTATTTTCATATTAAAATTTACGAATTGCTACGAAGACGTCTCAACTAGACGGAGTCCGTGAGCTAACTGTTTCTCATTCTCCTCACATGCGCAAGCGCAGTATTGAAGGACTTTTTAACAGGAAACTTCCGGGTCTGCAGCTGGCCATTCTAGACTCTTAGGCGCTAAGATGTCACAGTGTATTTATGGTTCTTGATATTTTTCAGTAATAGCTTGGATGCCGACGAATCCATTTGATATAAGGTGACATGAAATACACCTACATAGCATTGAATATCCTTAGTATAGTCCACTCGGGGGACATTTTCTTTAGGTGTGTACTGGCTTCAAGAACGTAGGTACCCAAGTGATTTATTCTTTACTCTTGGGGCTTACTACCTCTGGTAAACATGAGTGTCGTGATCTCAGGAACCCCAAGTGATCTTTCTCTACTTTCTCCTTTCCATCCCTTCACGTTGGAAGTTTGGAGATTAGTGTACCAGCTCAGGTGTGACCTCGACGAGGTTCAAAATTACGTGGTGTTGTCCTCGGATCTTTTTCTTTGGATTGATCCCAGACCGTCGTCAATAGCCCATCGTATTGCTCCAGTGCGACGATAATTAAATAGCTACCTCTCCATCTTTTCTTTTCATTTGAAATGGTGCAGTTTGGCCTAATATGGCCCCTGCGCCATAAATATCAAAACCAACCAACCTTGGTATAGTGTTATTGTGATTTGATTTAATGGATTGTTAATTTATATGCGGTACATTTTGTTTATATTATTTCAAGCGAACATTTCCAAATTAATATTTACGAAGTTTGAAGCTAAAGAACTAAAGGAGTGAGACTGGAACTCCCTGCTTAGGTCTTACTTACCATAGAAGCTACCGAGAAACGAGGTTTCGTTTCTTTCCGTATTCTCAGTCCTACACAACTACCTGAAAAATAATCTCTACAGAATTGGCTTGTAGATTCTTACCTTCTGTGTGGCCTTTCTGACATGACAGGAACCTACCTCTACAGTTGCCCAGATCTTAGTGACGTCGCAATGAATAATAATGCTGATAAAGGCTCATATTTCATTTCTGCTTCAAGAATACTGGGCTGAGAGACAAAGGCATATGGCGAAAAGGCTAATGTCTGGTGTAGGATAAAATAAAGTTATACTAGGAATAAATACCAGGGAATCATAATTTATGTCCCTATGTTTAAAGAATAACATTCTCTAGCTCTAATTCTTAAAATGCCACCAAATTTCAGATTTACACTATTCAATGGATAGGCGCAGGATTCCCGTAAAAACCTGGTAATACTTTTAATAAACAATTACTTTGTTGATTGATTGATCAATATGTAAAAAAATTAATTAAAAATGTTTTATTTAAAAGCCAATCCAACACAAAATATGACTCTTATACAAAATATACCCTGTACAACATGCGATAAAACAGCGTCAATTGTTTTGACAGGCCTATGGCCCTTTTTGAATACACTAGGGCCAACTTGACCAGGTAGGTAAGTAGTTGAATTTTCGTCGCATTGGACAATGGCAACACAATGGTGTATTGGTGCGAGTTCAAAATCAAATCCGAAGGGAAAGATCGAGGACATTTCGTAATTTTGAACCACTGTCAGATGACGAGGTCAACACCAGAATGGCAACCCGCTCTCCAAATTTCCACACTACGCCAATAAATCCAATTAGATAGATAGTTGAATTTACGTCACACTGAAGCAACCGAACGACTATTGAGACGGTCAGGGATCAATCACAAATGGAAAGATTGGAGGACTGCACCTCGCTGTTTTGGATCACGGTCAGGTGACGAGATCAACACCTAAACTGGCAATCTACTTTCCAAACGTCCACACCAAGATGATCAACTAGACCAGGACCTACGGGTTAAGGTGTATACAAAGCCTGTTAAGTGAGAATACGAGTGCTAACCACTCGGCTACCGGTCCAGTTTACTAACATTTAGTTTATTTAAAAATATAACAGCTACAAAATTCGTACAGTTCAAAAATGAAAATGTTTGGGGCCAGGAAAGTAAAAGTTATCTGCTTACAATTTTACATGAACTTTTTCATTTTCTTAGTGAATTTCATTATTCATAACTCGAGAATTGAATACTTTTCCTTTTCCGTGCCTGAAAGAACGTTGTTCTTTCGGAGGATTATGCATTATAAATATTTTCTCAGTCTAGTTATCTTAACTTGACTTTCATACGTTATAAATTATTAAAAGGAACTTCATGTTTTATGCATTTTATATTTTATCTACATCAGTAACTTAAATTTCCATGCTGAATAATGAATGCCGTTCTAGTGTAAGATTCCAAATAGGTTTTTACGGTTAAGAATTGAGATTTAACATGGCCAATGGCATTTTCTTTACACTGTCTTGAGTAGAGATGTGTTTTGACTTCTCTGGAAATAAATCGAGGTTAAATTTTGGTTCTTAACGTGGTATGGGGAGGGGGCAGATTTTTTGATTGATCATTCTAACAACTGAATTATTGCATTCAGAGCAACGTTAAATGGAACATGCGATTTCGTTACCTTATACACTGAAACAAATTTTGAAACAACTAACACATCCACATTTAATTAGAGCTGATTACAAAACTGACCATTTTTATGAACCTGTAGCATATGTGATGCAAAGTCCAACAATAAGCTTAGTTAAAAATTCAGAGGTAGGTAGTTAATTAACGTCAAACTGGAACAACACAACGGGCTATTGGCGACGGTCCGGGATCAATCTCAAAGGGAAAGATCCAAGGGCAAAACCTCGAAAAAAATTCAGAATTTAAATAAAACATGTAAAAGAATTTTTATTTATTAAAATAAATTTTATTTATTATACATATAACCACCAGACCACTACTCGCGTGAAAATATATCAATTCTTGAGTTTATCTCGATAATTGCAATTATTGTAGTTAACAGAGTAGCCAAACTCGATCGCACTATAATCATACTTTTGTGTACTGAGCTGTGTACTGAACAAGAAGGAAGCAGCTTAGAAGTAACACGTTTATTGAGGACAATCTGGTTGTCGAATATGTACACAAGTGCGCATTCTGGAAACATATGCACAAGTTATATTTCAGCGCATGCACAAGTTTCGGTTTCTTCTCGAACACGGTGCCAGATTCTATTTGCATATATGACACATACTACGCAATTCCTTCTACATTGGTCGGATCTTTCCCTTTGGGATTGATCCCGGACCGTCACCAATAGCCCGTTGTGTTGCTCCAGTGTGACGTTAATTGAAATACCCCCCCCCTTCTACATTGGTTGTTTGGTTTGGTTTTTATTGCGCAAGTCATATTTGGTCATGGTGTACCAGACACAAGACATACAATATCAAGTAATGGATATAGACACAAAGAAAATTTTACTGAAACAGAAGAGATAAATACCGTGCAAGCAGGAATCGAACCTTACAGGAATCAAACCACCATCGCCTACAACTCTCAGTTTGTTAGCAGAGTGGGCAACCCACTTAATCACGACGGCCCCGATTGATTCCTAGTCAAAACCAACCCTGAGTTGTCAGTTTTCCGATTGGACATGTTATTCCAGAGATGCTCACAACAAATATTTTAACTCAACCTTTCGGATTTGCATACTTACTCTCGGATACCGGCGGCCACAGGACATAAAAAGGATAGTTTGGTGTCTTTAGCGATGAAATTTTAACCCTCCAAGTGATTTCAACGAGATATATCATCCATCAAGATCTTACCAATTCTATTAATGATGGGATATCTCGGCATCAAGATAATTGCTGATTTTTGATGATAACGAGATCAAGGTCTAGTTAGTTTTCTTTTGATGAGGAGGTATCTCGTCCATCAAGATCTGATCATTTTTGCTAATTGCGAGATGCCTCGTCGAGACAAGCGCCATGAAGGTTAAGTAACTGGAAGTGGTGCCATTAATCTTTCGACGCGAATATATCTCTGGAATTCCACAACACTTTTTCGACAAGGAATCGCATAGTAAGATTATTGTGTGGTTGATACTGATCATTCTGTATGAGAGGAACTTTCTGTCAAGCTATATATAGGTGGCGGTAGTGTTTCTGAGACTACGTGTTCACTGTACGTATTCCGAACGGGATGTCCCTTGGCTTGTTTTCGAGTCCACATCACTTACATATTCTGCGGAATGAAAATTTCAATAAAGAATGTTGCTTCAGTGAAAACATGTGATGGCTTAAGCGCATTTGATTTTAACAAAGTAAATTAATTTATGCATCACGTTGGAAGAAAAGAGGTTACTGTATCGAGTAGGCAATACCATCAACACTTTCAGTTGATCTAATCAAGCATCATGGATCAGTTGGTTTATCCACTGCAATAGCAGCTTGTGAACTATTGCAGTTCCTGAAACACATTTAGGTATAAGCCTGATGGCAGCAGATTCCAATGGATACTTAGTTGATTAGCTCTATATCTGGTTTGACAGGGGTGAGTTTACACATCCGTTTCCCCAAAATTAGGATTTGTGAGTTAAACCAATGTTGTAGTAAGATACTTAACTAAATATTATATTCAGTCATAAGAAATAGCATATCGCTGGGAATATTATTTCGTTCCTATTTTGAAGTTAATTTTCCAACGTAAGTAAAACTCCCACTTTCGTTTGTTGATAATCACATGGCTATGACGTTGGGCTTATAAAGGCATAATCCAACTAACCAAATCGCATTGTCTTAACCCTCCTGGTGTTTGTCTTGACGAGGTATCTCGTCATTAGCAAAACTGATGTTCCTGTTGGAAGAAATATTTTGTCATTAGAAGAAAACACGATCATTTAGAAGAAAGCTGGCCAGATTTTGATCTTGTCATCATTAAAAAAATCGGCAATATCTTGATGACGAGATATCACATCATTATAAAATTGGTCAGGTCTTGATGGACGAGATACCTCGTCGAAACCACTTGGAAGATTAACCCGAATCTCCTACAAACCACGAAAATCACCGAAGAATCCTCATCGAATTTAGCTAAAAATTAAAAACAAAATCCTTTATTGCACTTCACTTTATATCTATATTTAAAAAAGCAGAAAACGATCTATTATAGTCTTTGGAACACATATTTAGGGATCAACGTGATGGCAGAAGACCAATGTATACTTAGTTGATTGCCCAACATTTTAGTTCTTAGAGGCGAGTTTACACTCTTTTCCACAACCATAACATTTTAGGATTTACCCATGCAATAAGATACTCCTCTAAATTATTATATTCGGCCATAAGAGACAGCATATATTGCTGGAAATATTCGATTTCTTTCTACCTTGAAACTAATTTGCAAACATAGGTAACATTCCCGCTTCCATTTGTATATGATTACAAGGCTTTTGTCCTATAATCCAAGTAATTAAATAGCATTGCCTTAAACCAAGTCTCCAACAAACCACGAAAATCATTGAAGAACTCCCGGAGAATCTAGCCCGAATAAAAAAATAACCAAAATCCTTTATCACACTTCCCTCGAGTCCCTACATCTCCTTATTTTTGAGGATAATATCCGGCAATCCGGCAGTGTCTTCTGTAATTAGTGCAGCCTCTCCCAATCCAATCATAAACTCATCAAAGCATGAGGAGGTGCTCTTATCACGGTATCGAAATAGGCTTATCGGATTCCTCCTTGAATACTATTCCGGGAACGGGAAGATAACTGGAGCGGTAAATATTTCACTCGGACCGGAAATTATGGGGGGACGTGGAAAACTGAAACGCATTATGGATCGTGCAGTATGTGCCAGGGAGGAGTGTAGGGTGGAATTAAGACATTAAAGTGCGCAGGAACCAGAATGTCGGATTTGAGTTTTGGGAGTTGCGTTTGACACCGTGTCGTTGGAGGAACCATTTCCAATGGGACTTGCTTGTGGGGATGTCTCGGCTCGTGGTGGCTGCAGTGGAGTGTTTAGGTTGTTGTCTCTTGACTTGTTTTGGTTTGTTGCTCTAGGGCCAAGATTCCTAAGCTGTCTTTGCGTACCCCTTGACAGCCCGTTTGCAGAAAGTTTAACTTAATGGAAAGATATTTAACTAATAAATACACTTGATGCTATCATTTGAAGGTCACAGATGGGGGAGAAGGCTTCTGTGGGCTCACCATGTAGAGGATTCATTTTCTATGGGACTTGCTTATGGGAATGCCTCGTCTCCTGATGACTTCAATGGAGTGCCAAGGATGTTTCATTTTGATTTGTTTTGGTTTTTGTTCCTCTAGGTCAAGATTTCCAAGCTGTCTTTATGTGCCCCTTGACAGCATGCTTGCATAAAGTTTACTTTAAAGTAAGGATGTATTTCAAATGATCAGTACATTTGCTGTAAACATTTGAAGAGCTCCGGTAGTGTTGCCATGGGGAAAGGGCCTCTGTAGGCCCATATGTAGAGTATCCATTTCCTATGGGACGTTTGTCGGAATGCTTATACATTCAAGCAAGGATGTGAGAACGCTTAGGCATTCCCACAAGCAAGGATAGGGGAACGCTAAGAATGTTGCATTTTGATTTGTTTTGGTTTGTACTTTAGTTTATAAATTCTCAACCTGTCTTTGATGAATCCTTGCAGGTTTGTATAAAGTTTACCTTTATGTAAAGCCTCATTAGTCTTAAGGATATTGCCTTTTGATTTGTTGCTCTAGGTCAGAGATTCTCAAGCTATCTTTGCTTACCTCTTGACAGCCCGTTTAATTCACTGTAAAGATGTATTTTAACTAATAAATTAACAGTTATTGTAAATACTTGAAGGGCACCAGTGAAGTAGTCCCATGGAGGTGGGAGGGGCTCTGTGGGATCTCTAAGCAACCCTCACAAAAGTACGTGTGTGTGTGGTAACTTTTTTACAACTATGGGTAAAGGGCCCTGTGGTCCCACGAGACCCTTCCAAGAAAGTGTGGTTATTTATTTTTACAACTATGAGGAAGAGCTCTGTCGATCCACCAAAGTCCTCCCTGGAAAGTGTGGTTACTTATATGTCTATACATATATGGTTATGGATATGTGAATATATTTGTACAACCACTAATATATTTGCAAAATTTACGTATCGTATCTACGCTTCAGAAGTGCAACAGAAATAAAAAATGAATTGCAAGGAGCAATATTTGAATACTCAATGGTATTTATTTGTCATAAATTATGAAAAGTTCTCTGTCTGAAAAATCTCATATTGCAGAGACTACCTATCGTATCAAATTGGCTGAAGACTCGTGCCTCCACTGGATAACAAGAAGAGAAATGGATAACCTTTTATTTTCAGACAGGAAATTTGTCTGAATTTTTTGTCGTGAAGAAACATTTTGATATAATTTATGTACTCGGGTCAACTGGCATGCGTTATATTTTATGCTTGTGCAGTTTTTCGCTTGAAAAATTAATCAAGGTTAAACATGCATAAGAGTTTGGCTGAAAACTTTAAAACCTTATAACATCCAGATCTTCCTTCAGAATAAATGTATGTTCAACTTTAAATCTTCTCCTTGAAATGAAGTAATGTCTGCACTGCAAATATAACATGCACTATGCTAAAAGTCAATTTTTTACAAAAAGAAATTCATGGGTGAAGATTGTCACCTTTTCCAATACATTTTATACGCAGCAAAAATTTAATTTTGTTTTAGTTTTTTCAGGGGATAGGGGGTACTTGAATCACTGTTGGTTTAAAGTACTCCATGACACTGGAATAGTTTCTTGTACTTCAAATACAGGATACAGGAATTTTATTTCAAATACAGCATTAAGGATCATTACATCCTTGGGCCCCCAAAAAATCAAGCATCGATAGAAACAAATAATTTAAAATCAATCTTAAAATGCAAAAAAACAAAATTCTGAAGACAAATCAATCCCAAATTCTTCCCAATCACTCATTCTTCCCAATCCCAAATTCTTCCAATCAATTCTTCAATCGATTTTGATGGGTCCAAAGTAGTGCATCCTTATTTTAAGGAATAATATAATATGCTTAAAATAAAAACTGTAGTGTACTGATATAAATTACAATTATTTGTATCATAGCATGCTTTTATTCCTAAACGTTTGTGAGAAAAAATGAAATATTAAACTTATGATTGCGAGAAGTAGCCATTTTGACTTATCATCTTCCTTGACTCGAAAGATATGTAAAAATATTAATTTAATAAGTTATAACCATGTCAATGAAAAGGGAAGCCAGATATTCCACTGCTCCTGAGGATGTTAAAGTTTGTAAATTTCAACCAGAAATAAACGGGGAGTTAAGATATTAAAAACAATAAGATCAAAAAGGTAAACATTAAATGTATTTTCACAAAAATAAAACTAAATTTCCTTCTAATAATAAAACCATTTGTTATTAATTTATGCATCTGGATTAAAAATTCAACACTGCTGACAAAAAACAATCGGATGGATTTACGGATGGATGGATTGATTGAGACGGGGTCGTGTGGGACTGATTAACTTCACGAATTCGTGAACTTTACCCACTAGTCATCTCATTGAGAATGATTTCTCATGAAATGAGATTGAATTTTATGCACTTATCTTAGTTTAGTTCTGCTGATGCCTTTGATCAGCATCCCTGTTGTAATCTAGAATTATTTCTAGAAATATCACAAAGCATTGCTTATCTAGTAGGTGATCGTGGGTTGAGATTTGCAGAGACACGTTCTGCAAGGTTAACTACATCCTAAGGCTAATTCTCGACGTGTGGTCGTTTGTATGGAAATTGGGTGAAATGATTTTAGCGTTTTGCACAATATAGTCTGCGTAAAATATTCGGTGTAAAAACCATTCGTTTGGTTCACTTTAAATTTCTCCTCGTGAAAAAATCTTTTGTTGAAGTAATTTCAGACTGTGTCGTGTGAGACTAAGTGCCAGAACTTCAGAACTTCAACCGAAAGTCTCATTAACATGTTATCAAGTTTTGAAAAATGAAAGATATTCTTCTAATGGGTTAGTCCAAACTTTTTTTCCTAACATAATTTTATCCGATGTCTCTTTTTGCCCATTCCATACTTCGGATCAATTTAATCCTCAGAGTGGTTTAAACGAGATATCTCGTTCATAAAAATCTGATTAATTTTGCTTAATTATGCATATTTGTACTAAGTGGATCATTACACAATAAAAATATAGTTCGTGACACAGAACGAATATTTCTTAGTATAAATTAATGGTATATAAAAATTGAAAAATGTGGAATTCTGTTTTTATTATTTTTATTTTTTTACTATATCAAGTTTCCAACGAAATAGACGGAGCATGTAAGCTCAGCTTCATGTTATTTCTCCCGATCGCTCGTTTTGAAGATCTCCGGATGATGGTCATGCGGCATTGAAAACAGCACAAATCCTGATGTGGAACTAATTGTTGAGCGCGATAAAAAAAACACTAGTTTGAGCTTCAATAGCCAATCGTTCCCAAGTCGATTCTCAAACACGCGTGACCTACTGAGTGACCACGTACTATTCTGACAACTTACGACAGCGATTCCGCTCAAAAGCTCGTCTTATTCATTATAATGTCGATGTTTTACTACTGCATGATGTTATAACTCTTTCAACAAATAAAATCTTTCACGCATTATGCATGCAGATCGTGATTACCTTATTAGCCAATCCGAGTGTCACATTCAGGCTAGAGATAATTTTTCCCCATCTGTAGAGTATTCTGCATTATCAAGTTAAGTTGACATCAAGTACAGTGTGCACTTATTGCTCTTTCTACACAACATAAGAAACCAAATATGAAACATCTATACCAAATTTCATTAAAATTGAAAACTTATGAAAATTTTTATGGTCTCAGTCATGCGAGAAGCTAAAGAATTGAAAGTTCTAATTCAACAAAGAAAATTCAAGTTAAAAATTGGCTCAATTTAATGATACCTTCTTTATAGACGTGTTCAAAGTGGGCATAAAAATTATTAATCGCTAGTTGAGAAGAAAATGGATTAATTAATAACTATATTTTTACAGTGAAAAAGTACAGAATATAAGTTTATAACTGGATAAAGTGCTATATTTTAGTAAAGAAATATTCAGCATATCGATGTGCTTTAAAATAGACAAATGTTTTTATTCCAGCTAACTTATTCAGCTTTTCAAACTTTATATTGCAGATAAGCTTTCATCTATTTTAAACGTTCAGAACACTCTTTATTAAAGTACAATTAAATTATTAATTTTTGAAATTGATTGATAAAATATATTTCTTTGGTATCATTTGAAAATTTATGTAATCATGGTAGAAAAGTACTTGGGAATTTTTATAACTCTAAACTATCACTGCAAAAATATTTACTCTTCCTAATAATATATCGCAACTTATTTTCAACATATATGATTGCATTCTATACTTAATTATTTATAATGCAAATCTAATTTTTAATCATCATTTAAAACAGAATTTTATTCAAATGTATACTCTCTTAAATGTATTCTGACTACGAAGGTATATATGAAAAACGTTTATTGATAGTAAATTTCTAAGTATAAAAATTAAAAGTAACTAGTTTTAGGAATGTAGCACACAACTTAGCAAAACTAAAGTAATTTGTTTCTATTACAAGAGATGACGCTATAAAAACATTCAAAATCTATATAAAATTTTTCATATCAACTCTGCGCAAAATAAAGTAGCGTTATTTTAAAGACAAATAGTTAGAACAGTAATTTAGAATAACAATATTTATGCTTCGCTCTTAGCTTCATACATTTGGTATTCACACACCCTAATCCAAAGTATAAGCAGTATTGTTTTATAGATTCACAGAGATGACACTATATTTTCTAAAAATAAGCTAGCTGTCTGTTTATTAATATATCCTTATAAATAAGCATATATATCCCTTATTATTAAAACTATTCTCTAGGTAGTTTTTCAACCAAAATAATAACATTGATAAACTAAAGTAGTTTTCTTGTAATAATATAACGCTATGAACACTATTCCTAATTATATTATGTATTCCAAATATAATTATCTTCTGCATTAATTAAAAGTGAAATTATTTAAACATTCCTTTTTAAACAATTAGACTAATAATTTAAATTAATAGCATTTACGTTTCGGTTTCAACTAGTATTGGCGTAATAAACTAATTTTTTCAGTTCCGATTGATTTTTGAACCAAAATTTTATTCATGAGTAAAGTTAATCAAGAATGAAAACTAGTCATAAGCATAATTAAATATATTGGTCATAAATAATTCAATAATAAGTTTTAGTCATGAATTCGTTATACGAATTACTTACTATAGTCGAGGTATGCAAAATTATTTCGGATATTTTTTTACTCTCAATTTGCATGATTTTCTCGAATTGCCGAATTGATTAAAGAATTGCATTACTATGAAAACAAGTTAATTTAACCAATATATTTTATTGCTGCTACATGAGTTTTCTTGTGCTGCAAAAATGTAGATTGTTTCCCTTTTGGAAGTGCAACGGATTAGCAACCGGTGGGTTGCGAGTTCGAAACTCGGTTCAGTCAAAGACCGTCGTGTACACGGAGGCTGGTGCTCATTAAATCTATCGTGGCCTCAAATATCCTCACGTTAGCGTGTTTTGAAGTTTGGAGAGTGGAGTGCCAGCTCAGGTATTCTTGTCATCTGACCTTGATTCAAAATTACGAGGCGTTGTCCTTTGATCTTTCCTTTCGGGTTTGATCCAGGACAGTTGCTAATAGCCCATCGTGTGGCTCCTGTGTGACGTTAATTAACTACCTACCTACGCTGTAAAATACAAATTGATAGATAAGTATTTCATAGTTTTTCCCTCCTTTTTTCATCTGACCATGGTTCAAAATTGCGAGGTGTTGTCCTCGGATTTTTCCCTTCGAGATTGATCTCTGACCGTCGCCAATAGCCCGTTGTGTTGCTCTAGTCCTTTGTTAATTCAATTACTTCCTCCTTTTCATTTTATTGTAATTTTTCTCTTTAACATGTGTGTAGGTAGGTATTTGTTGCAAAATTTCACACAGGTACAGACTATTTGTAAGGGATTGAAAATTTCCAATGTAACCACAATCTTAATCATAACTTTTAGTCATGATTACTCTATTGGAGCTAAAACTAAATGAATCGTTAGCTAACGTGGAAGGACTAAAGCTAAGCAATCATTACTCTCATTAGACATGATTATCTTTTTAATCATTAGTTTCCAATCATTAATCAGATTCAACTTTGCCCAGCACTGCAACTTAATACATTTGATGTATTCAGTGTACACACGCACTTTAATACATCCAAAGCACAAACACTGTTGTTCTGTGGAGTCATTGATAAAACTATTCCCCAATAAATACTCGAGTTCCATTTACTCAACTATCCGAATAACATAGAGCACGCTTCGGCAATGCTCTTTTATGAAATGGATTGCGTTTACCGTCTGGAATACCTTGAAATACGCTTCATTTATACGGCAGAGTTACAGACACATTATGAAATGCTTCCTTATTTGCAAAATGTGACGAGTCATGGCATCTCAATATTTCCTTGTTTATGGGACTGTTTGTTACAGGTATTGGCAAAGGAAAACCTCCAACCTAACACTGTCAATAGCTTCAATTTAACATTGTACCTGGAGTTATTGGTTTACGCGAGAAAATGTAATTATATTTTGGAATATATATTTGCAGTTATTATATGAAGATAAACGAATTTGTATTTAGCATATTGACTGTATTTTGTGGTTTGCGATTTAAGGTAGCATGTTCATTTTATAATATAACCCTCCAAATGATATCGGTGAGATGTCTCGGCTAAGATCTGGTCAATTTTGCTAATGACGAGATACTTTGTGGAGACAAAACTGCCCTATTACTCCAATTGGGAATGAAAATCCAAGTAGTAAAAACAAATTGTCCCTTGCTCAAAAATGGTGGCTGTTTGGAACAGGTTTTTGCATCAGAGGCTGGCCTCTGCATGGCAGTTTTCGATGCTAAAATAAACCATCAGAAGGGATAATTATAGTTTTGGTTAATGAGTGGTTAGTTCTCGGGACTGATTCAATCTGCCCTAGGTTCGGTTTCCATTCTGGGCAGTGGTATTCGTAGTTGATTGAAATCAATCTCTTGCTGATGTACCGTTAAATTATCCCTCACATAGCAAATAAAATGATAAAAAGAGCAACTAACCAAAACATTTGCATGTTTTTTCAAACTTCGATGGAATCGTATCTGCCGTACTAATCAATATCGTATCAATGCAAAATGTAGAAACTGAAACCTTTTGAATCTCTTTGACATATGTGTATTTCTTGTAAGCAATAATATAATCAACATCCCCTAGATACTTTCCACCAAATATAGTCATTGCAACTGATAGTTTTCATCATCAAATTTAATTACCCTTACAAAATTGAAGAAATATTTCATATTTTGGTAATTTTATTAAATGCGTGTTATCAAATTCAGAAAACGTTTCTATTCAAATGTAGCAGGAAGGGCCGTTTGTTTGATAATAATTATCTATTTTACAAAACTTACAACCGCTTAAATTAAGTCAATTTTTAAGACGCAATCGAAGTACCTGTCACGAAAGAAAATCATCATATCCTGATCAATGAAACAAGATTCAGCTCAAATATCGTAAGAAGAGGGGCTTAAAAAAAGAGTCATTCCTTTCAAAACTCCAAGCCATCTGCGAGAGAGAGAAATATCGTGTAGCAGATTTGAGACATGTGAAACTTAAAAACACATGCCTATTTTGGAATCTATTGCAGTTAATGATGACTTGAGAAGGGACTCCTAAGAGAAAAACTATTTATTTGAATTTGTAGCTACATTCTTTGACATTATTTTTATTTTGGTGCCCCCTAACACCCTTTAACCTTCTTTTTGGTTGTCTCGACGAGGCATCTTATCATTAGAAAAAACTGACCTGATCCTGATGGACGAGTTATCTCGTCATTAGGGGAAAACTGACAAAATCTTGATCTCGTCATCATAAAAAAATCCTCAATGACTTGATGACGAGATATCTCGTCATTAGAAAAATTGGTCAAATCTTGATGAACGAGATGTCTCGTCTAAACCACTTGGAGGGTAAAAGTGGCCACGGAACTTCGAATTACCCTTGTACTACTTTATAGCAGGTTACTTTTTGTAGGGGAGGCTAAATTTTCTCATTACTTTCAACAGTGGTGTGAACGATGCGAAATTCATAAATTACTTATTGTTTAGTATAAAAGAATTATGCATTACTCAAAAATTGATTTAAGCACAAATACTGCAATTTCAAAACTGAACATCAAATAAATCAGATTAAAATAAAGTCTCATAGAAAAGTAAAAATAAATGTCCTATACTTTCTCATTCTCTAATGAGTAACGCAGCCCAGAATCGTTAATTCTTTCACAATCGCCACGAAATTATGTAAGTGGTGTGATATGATTTCAAATGATGAGACATTTACGTATAAATTACTTCTTGTTTAGAATTAAAAAAGGAATTGTATACTTCACCAAAATTGCTTTAAGCACAAATACTCCAATTTCAAAACTGAAAGTTAAATAAATCAGATGCCAATAATGTCTTATAAGAAATAAAAATAAGTGTATTACATTTTCTCGTTCACTGATGAGTAACGCATCCCAGAATCGTCGATTCCTTCACACACGGCATCAAATTATGTAACAGTGGTGTGATTTGATTTCAAATGATGGGACATTTCTAAATTACTTCTTGTTTAATAAAAAAGAACTTACAGACATTTGTAAATGTAGATGAGTGATTGCGTTATGTCAACAAGTCAGAGGTTCATATCTTCAAAAGGTTAGTTAAATCAAAAATAAAGTATAATTTTCTAAACAAATTTATTTAGTTTTAACAGAAAAGCATAAAAAATAACAAATCATATGAGTAGTAATTAAAGCAAGCTTGTTACTGATAAATTTTAAAGAGAAGGGAATTGCAGGTTGCTTAGCGACGGGAAAGAGTTTAGTTGTTCGGTGACCGGCGCTAGGGGTTACTTCAGCTATTAGTCCGCACAGACTTGTGAAAACTTTCCAATCATCCGTCCGATATTAAGTCTGTGTCTCACACCAGTACTTTACCTCTAGAATTCAGCAGTGCCTGGATTTAACAGATGCTACCACTATTTGATTGGATGACTCATTTTACAAAATGTTTTACTTAAGCATTTGATGATCTCATTATTTGACTCCACATTTAACAAATTCTTCTCTCACTCTCCGATTCAATGCATATTTTTATGAAACCCTGCTTCTAGGGAAGTGAATTTAATTAAAGCTTGATACCAAGTCTACAACTAAAAGGCTCTGCTATCTGTAAAATACTACACCAAATTATAGAAAAGACTTTTACTGCTGTTTAATCTTGTATGCTCCATGAATAATTTACTGAAGACACTATATTTAAAGGCAAGACCTATTTTGACCTTATTTATTTGAAGGGCTCAGTTCAACACACGACGTCGCACTGGAGCAACATAGCAGGCTATTATTGACGATCCAGGATCAATCCCGAAAGAAACATCCTAGGGCAACACTTCGTAATTTTCAACCAATCAGATGACGAGGTCAACACCTGAGCTGGCATACTACTCTCAAAACTTCCACACCACGCCAACGTAAAGGTAAACGTGACATTTGAGGTCATGACAAATTTAACATGCACCAGCACCCACTACAAGAGGGTATTTGGATCCGAACTCGCAACCCCTGCAACACAGATAATCCACAGAAATAAGTTCTGCAATGAAAAAAATTTAAAAATATATAGAAGAGGATCAAAAGAATTTCTGATTTTTTGAATGAGTATTTCTTTCTTGAAAGTGTAAGATAACATTTCCTCTTGAAAAGCATCGACCTTCGAATGAAATAGACGGAGTGTGTGCTCGCAGCTTTATGCTGTTTCTTCTGGTTGCTCGGTTGAAGATCTGTCACGGGGTTGTGAGAAAAAGCATGAATCCTAATAGGATACAGCCTATTTATTGATTAAAGTGATTTTACAGGGTGATTAAAACACTAGTCTACGCTTCGTTAGCCAATCTGCCTAAAATGATTCGTAAACTCAAGAGACTTACTCTTATGAGATCTTACGATAGCGACTTCTCTAACATGCTCTGTCTATTTCATTTGAATATCGATGTTGAATAGTGGATAAATTATTACAATTTTGATTTTTTTTTTTCAAACTTGAAAATTGCTAGTCTAAAATTTGATAATTGTCTTATTACGTTGTCAATGCCTTTCATTTGAAAATAATGTTTTCGAATGCGGGACATTGAGGATTGGTAAAAGCAGTATATAGTCAGTGTCATCAAAATTTTATTTACTGGCCTACCATATAAATATAAACCCCGTTTTCTCAAATTGTGGATTATTGAGCATACTGCTTTTTAAGTTAGGTTGGCAGACTAGATATTTAGATTTCGTGATCCTGGTGATGATTGGATCCACCGTGACTCACTGGGTTCACCTACTGTGCTAGCAACATGCTAGTTGTAGGCGGCGTGATTTCGATTCCTGTAACTTACCCTGGGCAAATTTCTCTTCTATTTCAGTAAAACTTTCTTTGTGTGTGTCTATTACCTGACGTTGCCTGTCGTGTACTTGGCCCAACTAGAGAAAATATGACCCTAGAATCACAAAACTCAATAAACCAAACCAAACCTGATGATGATTACTTGTTGGGTTGTACAATGAACAAAAGAAAAAAATGGACACAACTGTTTAATTACAGTAAGTTTCTGATTAAATAGTTTTACGTCAAAAGGGCATCAGATTAATCTCAAAAATTTAAACGAATAGATCTAAAAATATGTATTTAGCTAATAAAAATTCTGTACACCTTCTCTACATCATTGACTATAATAATTTCAAAATACTGCTAAACTCACGAATTTGATTACCAATCAACTAAAAGGAAAGAACTCATAATGAAAAAAAATGTATTTAATAGGAGAAAATGCTTCATTTTCAACACGAAGTCACTTCACTTATAAAAAGGAACACAACGTTTTGTAAACATATTTGTATCTTTTCTATCGGCATGAAAATCAAATCTTAGTTTTCCAAAAATAGATCCCAGCTTTTCAAGATTGGGTTCCATATCCTTGAGGTATTTATACATTACTTTGGATTTCCTGATTGAATTTAGTTTCGAACATTTTATCGAAGATAGAAAAAGAAAATACATATGAGGAAGAATAGCTTTGGGATAGAATTAAATTGGGAACATTCGAAAAATTATGTTTATTATAATGGAAAAGTAGGAGATTAATTTAAAATAAATTCAAGGATCATGTGTTACCTGTACTTCAATTGGAATGAGTAAAAAATTGTATTTCTGTTTTATTTACAAATGTAAGAGCTTACGTTCGTTTATGAGGCAGAAAATCGTAAAAATTATGTAAACTGATTTTCCCATTCTAAAAATATCATGAATGCAAACTAATATTTTTTACATTATCCGTCAGTATTCTAAATAAATTTAGAATAGAGCTGGCATGATGATATTTTCCCTTTGGGGTGATTTTTGAAATGAAGTTCAAGTATTGTTTTCGGATGATTCAATACTTACTCTATTCAATATCCGGATGGTGAGGAAAATAGAGGTGAAATTTGAAACCCAAAGTAACCTAAAGTGTTTAAGCAAAGTACACTCTGGGCCAAGAAAATCGAAACATGTCGAAACCAGTGTTTGATTGCAATGAAAGTTAGCTTGTGTGATGCATATAAAAAGATGAAGGAATTATCACAATATCAAATCTAAAGGACTCTATTATTGTAGATTTATTTCTGCAAATGTAAACAGAAAGGACATACAGTAGTCAATTGTGAAGCCATTCAGGTGGCGTTATGGCTATATACGGCGTAGCATGGTGTAAAATGAAATCCTTATGCTATGCTGTGGCAAGTTATGTCAAGCATTCTGTTGCTTCATATCCCTTATATTCAGGCTACGGAGTAGAAGGCTACTGAAAAGGGCTAAATAACGGCATATATCCGAGACATGCTCAATTAGGGACAGATCTGGTAATCTCTCTGGCCAAGGCAAGTCTTACACACCACGGGGATACTCTTGAAACAGATGAATCGTGTGTGACTGGACATTATTCCTCTAGTCAATACTCCTTGGATATGTGACACGAAATTCGAACAGCAGAGTGTAGGATCTGTTGGACGTATTGTTGTGCTGTCAAACTACCACTACTAGACAGCAGGGGGTACTGGATATCGTAAGTGATGGATACCCACACCACAATATCAAGAGTTATAGTGGTACCAGAAAGAGCTTTACAACTTTCTAATTCATAATCTTTCTGGTGTAATTTCTACAAATACTAGACTCCTCTAGGTTTGATATTGGAGTCATTTCTTTGTATCTTCAAGTACATCACACATGTTAAATTTCATCTTAATCGAATACTGGCTTCGGGGTGTTTCATTTATTTTGGTAGAGTACATTTATAGCTTTCAAAATTCGTGGATCAAAATTTCTCAGTAGAATTGGTTAGCATGAGTCATTTATCAGCAGAGTATGAACCATGGGAATGTACGTGTAAAGAATTCCCAAATTAATGCTGCTCAAGAGTGATTTTCCTCAAAATAGCTATCAAAATACCCCCAGATAACTTTGTGAGAGCTGTAATATACTATAAATATGTCACGTGTTGCACGCTCTGTGTTTTGAATTTTTAAAATTACTTTTATCTTAGTGCTTTGTTAATGTTAAAAATAAATTGTTATTTAGATTGTCAAAATCTTTGTCCTTTTGAATAATTAGAATAACAGAAATGACGTGATTTCAATACGACTCTCACGATCTTACTCAATTGGCAATTCAACTGTTCCTCATGAACACCGACCCTGCAAATTGTTACGAGCGCCATCTGGTATTTTTCAGAAATGCCATCAGGTTATTCTACACTTGAGTCTTACTAAATACATAATAATGACAAAAGTGCTCTAGAATATGTTTCTTATAATTTTCAGATAACTTCTAAACAATTGATATAAAATGTAGATCTAAACAGTAAAATGTCAGTGTCACTTTCCTGTCTTTTAATATGTATAGTGTATGTTTTGGATTAAAATTAAATTTGTCCATGTAAAGAGCTTTTTGTGCATAAATCTTGTCAAATGCGACTAATTATATGGAAATTGCGAAAGTTTCATAGCGGTTTTTTCTTCAACATTTTAATGAAAGAAAAATGAAAATTGTTTCTGTTTACCTTCAATAAAATAACTGCAAATCGTTGCCATGGACGTTTGAGGCACGACTACATTTCCGGAAAAATGCGGTAAAAGTTTATCTTGAAAACGATGTTTATACAAAATCTTTTTTAAAAAATTTCCCCATCAGGTTTGAATCGTTAACGATAATCCAAGCTCAGTTTTAAAAATGCTTAATAATTTTCAGTTCACCAAAATAATCGAGTCTCAAAAGATTAAAGTTTGGAAAAAAAGCTACGTTTTTCAGCTTTAAGAGAACGCAAAAATGTAATGAACGCTGCATATCGTTAATGCGTAGATAACCTGTCAGATAATGTTACGATATAAAAGCTTTTAGGAGAAAAGCTCATAAAGAATGCTTACTTGTGTGTTTATGAAGACATTAACAATTTTTAAATATATTTTTGGCAGTATTAGTAGCAGGAAAAACTTAATGCGGTGATGCATTCTTAATAACTCATGCCCTATACATATTTACTAAACATACTACAAAATGCAAACTTCTAATGTCAAAGGAAAAATCAAAACAGAGAAAATCCTGTTAGCTGGTTTGCTTTTGATGGTGCAAGAGCCATATTTGGCCAAGTTGTACCAAACAGAAGGCAGATAACTTCGTCTAATGGACACACACATACAAAGAAAGTTTCACTGACACACAAAAAAAGAGAAATACACCCATTGAGGAGTCGAACCTGCACTGCCTACCGGTTTCAGATTGCTATAAAGGTCGACAAGACCACTGCGACGCGGTGGCTCCAAAAATTTTTTTGGACAAATATTCTTTTCAAATTATCATCAAGGCTTTAGCGTCGAGCATTATTAATGGATTTTTGCCTTTTTAGGCCACACCTAATTTAAGTGCTTCAAATTATTTAATAAATTCAAAAATTCTAATTAGCAGAAAAGAAATGTGTTGAAAAGGTGATATAAAATTTAACTCTCCAAGTGGTTGTAAGATATCTCGTCCATGAAGATCCGACCAATTTTGCTTATGACAATATATCTCGTCATCAAGATATTGCCAATTTTTTTATACTGACGAGATCAAGATCTAGAAAAAAAATTTGATAATTGGCGAGATATCTCGTCTATTAAGATCTGGTTAGTTTTGTTAATGGTGAGATATTTCTGGGACAACCACCAAAAGGAATAAACAACAAAAACACCCATTTAGTTAATATCATTTCATACTTAAATACTTATAAAAACTTTGGCAATTTTAAATCAGCTTTAATAGACCTAACAGTTGGATCTCATATAACTAAAGGAAAATTCAAAAAGTTTGATAATCTAAAGTCAGAACCTTGAGCGTGGGGTTGAAAGATAAAACCTTAATCAAATTAAGTCAAACTCCGAAAGCTTCTAAAATGACCTAATAAAGGAAACTCGTTTTTCTTGAAGATGTTCAAATCAATCTTGTTTTAGTGATTCAAACTCTTTGAGATATATTTGACATATACCACTAAAAAAACTGAGAAGTAAAAACAAGATTTTCACTAAACCTTAATATTTTTCATAATAAATTCTCTCCCGATGTTAAAAATTTGGATAATAAGTTATCCTTCATTTAAAGTTTAGTAGTAAATTTAATACCAAAAGAATCCCTTTATAATCCCTTTATATATATCGCTTTATAAATCTTATTATTATTTATCCCTTTATATATTATATATTATATCCCTTTATAATATATATATATATATATATAAATAAATATCCCTATATAATCCCTTTTAAGTTTATAAATTGTACAGCCAACCGTATTGCTCCAGTGGACGTAAATTCGACTACCATAAATCTTTCAAGAACTACAGAACCCAGAAAAGTGCCTTTCTTAAATAAAGAATCCTCATCGAACTGATAAATACCTACTCTTTACAAAAGCTGTTGAATACACACTCCAGTCCAGTGATATGCCTTAAGTGAAAAGCAATGTAGTTCTCCCTTTACTCGTAAATAAACAAACAAAAGAAAACACAGGCCCTTTGCTGGAATATTCAGTTAGATATCTCCTTGTCTTCTGTTGGCTGCCATTTACGATGCTTATACTGACTTTAAGGACGAGATAAGTTTTCAAGAATCCACACAAAAGCTCCAGGAACTTTGATTGGAACAAATGCCTGGCAACTTCTCAGACTTAATGGAAACGAAAAAGGACTTTATTCTCTGCAGGGCGTCCATGTCTGAGAATGTTGAATCGAGAAATATTTTTGCATGGTGAATTCTTAATTGACGGAGGATTGCAATATGCATTTGAATTGAAAGGGTGTAGACTAATTTGGGACCCAGGCAGTATTTCGAGACTTGTACGGAGAAGCTAAACAAAAATTCGCTTGTATGTGGTTTATAATTGATTTTTCTCCCTGCTTTGCATTTGCAGAAATGTAAATTTACTCGTGGCGTAATTTATGCAAAACTGAGTGTGTTTTCTGTTATCGTAGAAGCGATGAGCACTCAAATAATAGTTTTAAAATAAAATTATAAATTATATATTTGAAGAATGGCATATGTTCTGTTTCTGTGATGTTTAAAACTTGAGGAGAGTTATAGTGAATACCAAAAGTAGACCAGATACGGCCCTCCATATAGGTCTATCCGAACCGCAGACCAGATACGACACATCAAATGGGTTTGCCCGGGCCACAGACAAGATATGGACCGCCTAATAGGTTTTCGTAGTCCACAGACCAGATAAATCAACTTAGGAACGACATTTTATTTATTTTTAAAGATTGATTATTTTCTAACTCATTTTCTCATTTTTAGTGTTATAACGAAATAAAGACTAGAATTTAAATTAAGGTTGTACTCTAACGACAACATTATATTATGCACCAGCAAAGCGCTTTCCAGTAACAGAAGTTATGAATACTTAAAACATGGACTAAGGTAACTAAATTAAAATTGCAAATGTAAGTGTGAAATTGATATATTGAATTTTTCTTCATCAACTTACATGGTTTTTAAAATTAAATCAACACAGCTAATAGATTTATCCATATGTTAATAGGAAACTGTGCATTAATTTTATTATTTGTGGCTTTTTGATATGCATTCAATAACAGAATATGTTTCAATGTTATATACTATATTTAAGTTAAAATAAGTCCATATGTATTCTGTAAATTATTTTTTATTCGTGTGATTTAATGATGAATCAAAATTTCAAGAAGTACATCAGCGAGGGAAAAATACTGAACTACCCTTTTTTATTCGCGTGTTTTCTTGGTAGAGCAAATTCAAAGGTACTATTGAATAGAGAATGATGAAAACGTTCAGATCTCGTTCTTCCCTGTAGTTTTTTCACTAAAACATATTTATCCGATATTTTTAGCCATTTGCCTTTGCAAAGTGTAGTGGCTGATTTCTATTTATAAGAAAGAGTTGAAATTTTGCAATGGCGGGAATATATACGGCCTAATCCGGCCTTTGGAATAGGTTTATCCATTCAGTTTTTCATCATTATTGCTGAATGAGTCTAGTTTGTTTCCTTGAATAAGGGAATTGCTGCTTCACTGCATTCAAAGCGAGCAGAAGGTGAAACAACATGTACAGATAATTTTTGTCATGTGAGCTGACTTAGATATAATTATAAACCAGTGGGGGAAAACTATTCATAAAAGCATGGATTTGTTTTCCTTGATGTACTGTAAATAAGGTTTTATTAACTTCAATATTGAATGGAAGTTTTTACAAAGTCACCTGGTTTTTTTCGCTATTCATAGCTTTCTTCTGACGATTCATTCGCAATTGTGATGCCTGGCAGTGAAACTTAAATGTGTCTTTAATACTAACTGGAATCTACTCATGTTTTAATCAGGTAGAAAAGGTTGTGTGTTTTCTACCGGCAGATTCAATTCGAGAACGGAATATTATGATGCTTGTTGAAGCCGTTTCCATTCAATAAATATAAATTGAGTCACTTTTCCTCACCGCGTGAGAGAAATATACGCATATAAATTGGGTAGGCAGGTAGGTAGTTGTCTTAACGTCACACTGGGGAATGCAACGGGCTATTGGCGAAGGTCCGGGATCATCATTATAATAAACATTAAGGTTGACAAAAAATATGATTGAATATTAATACAATTGAATATAAAGAAACAATAATAAAATTATATAAATGAGCAATAATATAATTAAATAATAATGCACTTATAATTAAACGTTAATAACTAAACAATAATAATAATTATTATAAAATATAACCTTTACACACAACATACGATAAAACAGCGTGTATTAGCTTGGCCATTTCTGCTACACACGGGCAAAGTAGTCCAGCTAGGTAGTTGTCTTTACGTCACACTGGAGCAATACAGCGGACAATTGTTGACGGTTCGGGATCAATCCCGAAGGGAAAGTTCGTAGGACATCTCGTAATTTTGAATCACCGTCAGATGACGAGATTAACACCCCACTCTTTTAACTTCCACATTACGCCAAAGGAAGGAAGGTTATACATTTCTCTTGCCGTCTAAAAGAGGCACAAAATTGCAGTCTAGCAAACTACTAGGAAAGGTGGTCTTAGTGATAGCACATAGCTTGTCGCAATCTATGTTAAATAATACAAGAGGGTTGTAAAAATCAGTAAGCGCTCTTGTCATCTGACGAGGTCAAAACCTGAGCTGGCGCCCCAATCTCTAATCTCTCACACCACAACAATCTGAAGACATTTTAAAACACGAAAGATTCAACGTGCCCCAACCCCACGTACACGATTGTTTTTGGTTGGCTTGAACTTGCTACCCTCCGTGAATTCCTCGGCCCCCTCGTTGCCGTTGGTAATGAAGGCTAAACTACCTAAATCAATAATAACCAAACAATGCTTTTAATCGAGTTCCATTGCATCAAATACGTACACCGAATTGAAGGAGAATAAATTTGTCTGGGCCGAATTTCAACTAGATATATAATGTGGCTCCGATGAGAAGCTCTCTATGAGTCAGTCGATTTTTGAATAGAAGAGAAAGGTTGTTACGAGGAACCATACGCAGAAGCATGAATGCCCATCACAATGCGTGCCCCCCTGAAAGCGATAGCACTGCTATCGCTTTCGGCACCGAATGGACTTGAACCAGAATCCGCTCTAAAGACGCCAGTCGTTAAAGAGCTTTGCTTACATTTCAACCTATGACCTTATTTAAACAATAGACTCGTCCACAAGCACTTGACTGCCTTGATACGGGAGCTGCACCTATAGCAATGTGAGTTGCTCCAATTCCTTACCAACACCTTCAACTCTAACCTTTGTTAAGCTCTCTCGCTCTAACCCTACACTATACTAGATAGCATTCCTCACAATTCCTCTTCCGTTGTTACCACTGTAACCCCATACATGGTGTTGGGTGTTAGATCAATCGGTCAGTGCTTCAAAGGTCTTTGTCGTCAGAGAAGAGTCGGCTGTGATTGATGAAGCCAAGAAGGTCAGAAAGCACTCGGAGAACCGCTTAATACTTGGAGGAAGGCCTATGACTATTTCTGAGTGTCTGAGGCAATTGTAGTAAGCTTTGTTTTGACACTACAAGAAAACCAATCTGTAAAGTACAAATAATTAATCACTGTTGGAAAAATGCTAAACTTAACGTATTACTTATTTGTTAAATCTTAAATTGAAATTATTTTATAAATATCAAAATTATCTACTAGTGCATTTTTAAAATGAACAATGCACTCTTTTGTTTGAGAGATTAACCCGACACTTAACTGTTATATTTTTAAAGCAATGAAATGTATTTTGCTGTTTCACAGACATTATTATGAGGAAATATAATATGGACAAGTAAATTTTAGTCTTTTAATATGAATTATCCATTTTTTTCCGAATGAAGAAGATTTTCATTAAATATTTTCATCCATTATAAAAACTACTAGTAAAATTAAAATGTATGTATAATATTATATATAATATATTTATAAAGTAATATAATTGAATTTTACTGAAATAAATTAAATATCTGTGTTTGGTTTTCTGAAATTACTTGGACACTCAAAGAAATTAATTGTTTTTGAAATTTCACTTCGTTACTTAAAGAGTTGACAGTTAAGGCAATTTAATTAATGAAAGATTTTATGCCATTTTTGTAATAATCTTTATTTCTCAATGTAATATTAGTCTAAACTAATTAGTTAATGAAAGATTTTATCCCATTTTTATAATACTCTATTTCTTAATGCAATATTAAATTAAACAGTGTTACTGTTTAAGAAATAATCGTACTTCGATGATTTTGTTGTAAGGAATGGAAATTGAATGTGGCACTGCAGAAAAAATCGCTCTTTATTTGTGCATGATTTATAGTAGAGCAAATTCATAGGTACCATTCAATGTTGAAAAACAGTTTTTACAAATTTATGTGCATGAAATCAAGCACACGGCACTGTTGTCCTATTAATTGTTCATTAACTTAATTTTCAATGAAAACTTTCAATTTTGACGACAAAAAGCATTTCATATGACTTTGCAGATCACTTCATACAATTCCCCCTAGTATAAGTAAATAATTACTTTTACCCAAATAATGGCTAAAACATTGATTGTTGAATTTGTTATACTGAATATTTAAATTTTATTTTATTTACTGTATTCATTGTAGTATTGGGATGAGCGAACTGAAAGTTTGTACTGTCGTATTCAATTCAAAAGTCCTTAATCAGCTTCGATCAAAATTTAAGAAGGTTGTTATTCATATTTTTGAATGTTGGTAATTTATCATTAGACCATTGAATGTCGATATATCGAATGAACTCATCGCTGCACCAATGCAAACCGGCAATATCTTCATGGCGAGATATCTCGTCAACAGCAAAAGTTATTTGATCTCGACGGACAAGATATCCCGTCGAAACCTCTTGCAGGGGTAACTCAGTATCACGCACGCCTTAATCCACCATGAAATCTACAGTTTTACCTAGATGACTTCCAACCTAACTAATGGAATTTTTCCTAGGATTCTTTCACTAGTCGTTACAGCAATTTTTCGTTACTCTCCTACTCCCACGAGTTGGCGGTCAAGTTACCTGGTTTTGAATGAGTTTATTCTTTAAAATAGATGGTAGGATGGAACGCAGAAAAAGCGTTTCAATAACTGACATGCTTATCACTGATTTTGTGTATTGTTCGTTGACCAAACCGATACCAATGATAAAGAGTGGTGGGGAAAACATCCCCGGCTATCATCTTTCATGCTTTTGTGTATAGCAGCTATTCTTCTTACGACATTTGGCCCCTTTTCAAAATACCACTGTCATTTTCGATTTTCGGTTGGGTGAATGCAAGTGGCATACTTTTAGGAAACCTCTTGATTCTCACAGAGATAAATGAATACTCATGATGTTGTTACTCATTTCTTATTCACCACTAAACCACCACACAAAAAGTCCTCGATCTTTCCCTTTTGGGGGTTGATCCTGGACCGTCTCCTACAGCCCGTTGTGTTGCTCCAGTGTGATGTTATAATTAAAATACATACATACCAGGAGATTTCCGAGTCTAGTACTGCTTTTACGCCACAATACACGGTATGACTACATGGATTGGTAGAAAGAATCCTATGGAACGATTCCATAGGTAAACAAGATTAAATCTGGTTAGTCATGCAGGAAAAACGGATATTTGCATGTAAACCCATAAGCTTTCTTCTTGATTGGAGCACAGTCCCTCTCTGCCAAACGTCCAAATTCATTCATTCATTACGAATAGATGTAAAGGCCATAGTATCTGCCTAAGGCTAAGGATGTTGCAAGTTGCATATAATTGGAAACGGGCACTGGTTTCTAAAGAAATACATATGGCACGCTTACTTCCTTTTCCAAACCCATAATTTTGGGTAGTACATCGATAATCGACCACACCTATACCACAATTAGTTTTGGTGCTACGTAACAATAAAGGGTGGAACTTTACTCCACCAGAACTAAAAGAGGGTGACCTGTCTCCCTTACTATAAAATTTATGTTTCCTTTATTTCCAGAGGAAGCGGAAAGAAGCCGTTAGACTGAAGTTAATGTCATGCCGTTTAAATTAACTTTACCCGTTGCACCAACCTATCTTTGGAGATTGATGTAGAACCTTTTATCAAAGCTAAGCTACGATTGAGAGTATATTCTAGTCGCTGATCATTTCTCTGAGGGATCAAACGCATATATCCGTTATGTAGTCTAAAATCTGCCCTGCATCACAGTTTTGACCGTGACCAATCTCTCCATTATTCAAACAATCGAAGTGGTTATTTAGTCATTAGGTATATAGAAAGAGAGAAAGAAAGATCGATATGTAATTGCAATTATTTGGTATGCAAGCCGGGTAAACCGTAAGGCCGTATATGGCCGAAGAGGTAGGAAAACCATACCGGTGGATATGATTTGGCCATCGGATTGTATTAATACGGGTCAGGGTACTGCATGTTGCCGGACATCCGGGTAATCCTTTTCGGAGGCCGTATCTGAAACGTTCCTTTAAACACATTTGAGGGTCGTATGTGGTCTGTGACCTGATAAAAATATTTGAAGGTCCATAACTAGCCTGCGGGCTTGTAAAAAAATATTTTGGAGACCGTATCTGCTCTGCGAGCCGAATAAAGGCGCTAGAAAGGCCATATGTAGAATACGGTCGGGATAAAAATATTTAGAGGGCCATATCTGGTATCCTGAGATCAATCTATTTGATGCAACTGATTTATCTTTGTCTTATGGTCTTTAATATTATGCGCACGGTATTTGTGGACGGGTTCATCCCATTGAGAACAGCAGCTATTTCTAAAATATCTAAAAAACATCAAAAGTTATCATCACATGATCCATACACACAACCTCCAAAAAAGACTCCACGGACTCCCAAATATTTGCCAGACCCCAGCACAAAACCGTTCCCCTTCTCTCACCGGACATCAGAGCCCCCGACGAGCGGATTGATCCGGCACGGTGCTTCGGCCCTGTCTTCCTCCGCGCCTCCCGAAGCAACAAGCTCAAGTAGTCCCTCTCGCTGACTCCCCATCCCCACATAGCAACGGCGGGAGATGGTTCCGACTCAGTCTTCGAACCGGACGCCTGCTCTCGACTCTCTCGAACTCAGTTGCGGACCCGTAATCTGAGTCTTTTCGGGGAAGGATCGGTATGTGACGGTGCCGGATGTGTGGTTTTGTGCTGGAAGAGGCTGCTGATCGTCGTGCCGGACTTGTTGCGAGGGGACAGTTTCTTTGGCTGGAGACCCGGCGACAGTTTCGAGTGAGTTATCAGTTATCTATTGAAGTCTTAACCAGTTATATTGAAAAAATAGCTAAAAACAACAAGGGGCAAACAGCGAATAGCCGTTTGACTGTTTTATTATTTATTAACGTATTCGTCTGTACTAAATTTTATAAAACGTTAAATTTAATAAATATTTTAAACTGGAACTATACAAGGAAAATAACAGGGCAACCGGCGAATAGATTTTTTCTCTTCATCGTATCATTATGTGCTTGTCTATTAACCCTCCTGGTGGTTGCCTCGACGAGATATCTCGTCACTAGCACAAGTAACTAAAAAGTGAGTCATCAGTTCGGGTATCAGTCATCTATTGAAGTCTTAACCAGTTATATCGAAAAATAGCTAAAAACAACAGGGCAAACAGCGAATAGCCGTTTGACTGTTTTATTATTTATTAATGTATTCGTCGGTATTAAATTTTATAAAACGTTAAATTTAATAAATATTTTAACTGGAACTATACAGGGAAAATAAATACGTAAATAACAGGGAAACAGGCGAATAGATTTTTCTCTTCGTCGTATCATTATGTGCTTGTCTATTAACCTTCCTGATGGCTACTTGTGTTACTTGTGCTAATGACGAGGTATCTCGTCATTAGCACAAGTAACTAAATCTTGATTTACGACAAATCTCATCATTGGAAGAAAAACTGACCAGATCTGAATCTCGTCATCGTAAAAAATGGGCAATATCTCGATGACGAGATATCTCGTTATTAGCAAAATTGGTCAGATCTTGATGGACGAGATATCTCGTTATTAGCAAAATTGGTCAGATCTTGATGGACGAGATATCTCATCGCAACCAATTTTAGGGTTAAAAATTAAATATAGTAAATATTTAACTAGCTATTTAGGGGAAATAACTGTACAAAAAACAGGACAGTTGACGAATAGACGCTGTATTTTCATCTTATTATTTATGTGCTTGTCAATATTGAAAAATTGACAAGCACATAAATAATAAGATAAAAATACAGCATCTATTCGTCTGTATATGCACTATACAAATTTACACCGTTTGACCAATCCACTCCAAATTTGGTACACTTATTCTTTAGGAACCCTTTGGGAAACAGACTACATATCAACCAATCTAGATTTGTCCTGGGTATGAACAGGGGGCTAAAGGTATACCAAATCCCCTTAGAAATAATATTAAGTATTATTAGATTGAGCGGTTGGAACTAAAATTGTTTTACCAGTAATACAGGTATAGCTGGAAAGTATTTTTTTCCGAAAAATTATTTGTACAGTATCTAAATTCTGATGCTTATGTTATAACTTATTTTTATTTCTTACCAAAATAAAACTGTGATTTATGAATATTTGATTGATGATGTAACGAGATTTAAGATATTTAATTTTGCATTTAACTTATAATTTGTAAGAAATGAGTCTATTTAATGCTAAAAGAGCAAGTGAAAACCCACTGATGATAAAAGAGTAATTTTGCTATTCGGCCACAACAGAATTAAAGTTTCACTCTTTAAAATTCTATTTAGCATTCTGAATTTTTCATCTGGGTTACTACAGAGAAACGTTGTGGTCATATTTGATTACTTCTAAGTAGTACGAATGTGTTCTTTTTATAAATAAACCGTTATTATTTCTATCAATATTGTCCACATGCCTTTTTCGATTTCTCTACTCAGGGAAGTCGAAATCCGATTCGTTTGCTCCCTTTCGTTTTTTAGAACTAAAGTTTTTTCAACGATCGGAATTCCATCTCTGTTAGTTCCGGGGTTGCTGTATTTATGTGCTCCATTGTTTTATGTTTTTAATAAATTATTTAGGAGTTAGATTTTAATGAATTATTTATTTTGTGGCAAACATTTTTAAAGACGTGGGTTAACTTCTTGGAGTGATTCAAAATTACGACATGTTGTCCTCCGATCTTTTCGTTCTGTATTGATCCAGGACTGTTGCATACATCCCGTTGCCCTGCTTCAGTGTGATTGAAAACAGTGATTTTCTTTTAAAAGAACCATCTCAAATCGACCTACTTCATTTTCAAAAAATGGTAATCAATTACCTTTGCTTTGTCTATACTGAAGATATTCAATTTTAAAACAAGAACTCTCTTTCTCTGGAACTTTTTCTCGACTTTTCTATGGAACAATAAAAGGAAAGCCAGCCCCACTGCTGTAGCATAAATTTCAAATGTACGTACGAAAAAAATAAACAAGCGCTTTTGCTGTTACACGTTCCCCTAAATGGAATTTCCAAGATACACTGTATTTGCTTAAAGAAATTAACCCATGAAAATCTTATTAAATTAATTTCTCTTCCTTCCCTTAACCATGGTGTAATTCGAAAATGTCGCATGCCGAATGCAATTTGCCGTAGATTAGTCTTTTTTATGAATTGAGTTACGACAATTTACAGGAAACGAAGGGGCATTCACAATCCTCCTCCAAAAAATTAATCAAAATTGAATTTTGTAGTAGTCCCCGCAGTAGTTGTTGGTAATTAAACCTTTCGTAGTTTTGTCATACAACGGATTCGATGTATGATAAACGTATTAAATGGATAGATATGCATGCATACGATTTGCGTCCAAAGTAGTAGAGATTATACAAATGTCGACAAGTGTTAAAAATTATTTTCCTGACTCTAAAATGGTGTTAATATTTTCCTACGAAAGAGAAAAGTGATTATTTCGGTCACTTTTCAATCTATAGTTAACCAATTTAACCCGAATAAAGTGGGGTAAATCTTCTAGTTTAATATCAGAACGGTAACTTTGTAATAAAGACGTTTAAAATAAGACAGGGAACGTTAAAATAAGACGGGTAACCATACGTTACAATTCAAAGATTTTTTTAATTTTGGTGTAATTAAGACCATTAATATCAGTTAAACTTACGTCTGTTTTCATATTTCATATTATGTCATTGGGTTTTATTGATAGCTGAACTCAATAGTTAAGTAACTACATCCATCATTCTAAATACATACGTGGTTTCCATTTAGAAATCGATTCTTTAAATTGAAAAATAAAAACCAGGATTCGCTTTAAGAATTTCTGTCAATTGGAGTAAAGTGAACTGCAAAGTAAAATAAAACTTTGTCGATCTTGAAGAATGTGGTTTGAAAATATTTGAACTAGTCTTATGAAATTTTGAAATTAGGCATTTGCTGCAAAAGAAATTAGTCGTGAATATCGTATAAATTTAATTTGTCATCTTCTCATAGTAATGATAAAATTCGAAAGTATCGCATCCCTGGTGCAAGAGTGCTACAGATTAAAATATATTTATTGAGAAACTGAGTGCAAGACTAAATAAGTTTCTTCATATTTAAAGTACTTCGTGCAGAAAACGAAGAAGGGATATTCGTAATCACTCCATAACTCAAAATAGACTTCCGTAATAGTCGCCTTTCGTAGTGCTGTCTGAAAACAGGGGTGCGATTTATGTGAAATTATATGGATGGATATAGCACGTACATGTATTTGTATCCAAAGTAAATTTTATGCAAGTATCAAAATTTCAAAATAGTATTCAAAAAATTATTTCCGTACACTTAAAGGAAGTTTGCATTTTTTATGTAAGTGATTAGTCTGGTAATTTTCAATCAACATTTAATCCATTAATTCCGAATCAATACAATGATCATTAAAAATCAAATTGAATAAATATTTAAAAGTAGTAACATTCGGAGAAAGGTAACTAAAATTAGCAGGGCAACAGATGAAAGACGTTTTACTTTTCATCTTGGTCATGTGTTTGTCAATATTGAAAAATTAACTATACTAAATGCTTCAAAGTTGTTATACCTGGAAAACGAAATTTTTAAAGCTGCAGGGCGACGGGTGAATCGACTCTACTCTTTATATCATCATAATTATATTTATATTATTATGTCAATGCTGCATTTCTTAAGTATTAAATTAAATTAATAGTAAAAAGTAATTACATCGTAAAAATATTTTTTTTCTAAGTAACAGCAAACTGCGAACAGACGCTTTACAACTTCTTCATTACTTTTGTAGTGCTTTTTTAGAGTTATCTATACTAAAATATATTAAAAATAAAATATTATAAATACTTTAAAGCAGTTGCACTGGAAAAATAACTATAAAAATAGCAGGCAACACCCAAATTGAGGCTTTACTCTACTTATACTCATCATTATATGTATGTATATGTTACTGTGAAAGACCAATATCTGGCAAATGTCGATATTCTCCGGTGTACGTCAGCATTCACAGTCGCTTGGTGTATGTCCGAAATATTTGCTAAATATCATTTCTCACTTACATCGGCAAATGTCGATATTCAGCATTCACTGATGGTGAATATTGAATAAAAATATCTTTGTTACGTGTTAAGACGGAAATGCAACTTTTTAAATCATACTTTATTATTAAAACATATGATATATGTCAAAATGGGAGAAAGCTTAAGTAACAGCACATGTAAATAAACTGTTGAACCTAAAACGAACCGTACCAATGAACAGTGAATGAATGCTAGAGTGAGAAAAGTAAATAATATCAATAATAAACTTACACATAAATTATGCGATTAACGTTATACAATCTTATTTATTGCAACAACTTAAACTGAAGGCGGATAGGCCTCTCTGGCTACGAGATATCTCGAGTACGAGATATTTACGAGATATCTCGTACTTAAGAAAATTGACTTCATCTTGGACGAGATATCTCGTCGAAACACTTGGAGGATTAAACATTTATATTCCTTTAGTTAAAAAATAAATATGCACACGGTAAAATAACTTCTTAACATTCAACACGTAGTTCACGAAAACTTGAATGTATTATCAGTTATCGATAGTAAACACGTAATAATACAGGTATATATAATAATAGCATTTTAAATTGAAATATTTCTTTACATCCTATTCAGAAAAAGTATGTGTTGAAGAGAATATATGTTTTTATGATGAACTATCTAATGAATATGTCCTAAAAAATTATAATGGTGATGTAAACACGTTCAGTCTGAGTTGAAAAATGCAATTGTTAATTGTTGCGAAGAGACATTTTCCTGGATTGTAGAATTGGTGATGTTTTTGCATATGTTTAAGTCGCCGTTTGTCTTTCCTTTCACTAGTGATAACTGGAAGAATAGAACATAACTAAAATAGAAACTAGGTAAAAAGGGAGTTGAAGTTTACTGTAATTATCTCCTGGTGGAATAATAATAGTATTAAAAAGGGTTGTAGATAAATATTAGTGTTCATTAAAATATACTGAAGAGATATTAAAATTAAATAATTTACTTTTGTACCGTTTAGAAGCAATTTCCGCTTCACAAACCAACCGAATTCAAAAATATAAGCAGAATTAAACTATTTTGCATGGATTTCATATATTTATAAATCTTAATTTTTTTCGGGAAAATAAACAACCGATTTTTAATTAGTATCTTTTAACAACTCTTGACGTTTTGTGTTAATTTGAGTTTGGTTAAAAATTGTTAAAGAAAGAATTGCGGACGCGAAAAGTAAAATAAATTAAAACATAACAAAAAACGCTTTACAAATAAAATCAGGTCTCAAACTTGTAATTAACTAGACTTCCAATTACAATTTATGGTTTAATGTTAATGAAGTGAGGTCTCTTCGTGCGTAATGTTCTATAGTAAGTTCTGCTTCTGTGTTTCTAAGTGAACGACTTAGCGAGCTGAATAGTTGCACTGACCTCGAAATTCCAGACAGAATAAGCTAAGCTCTGCAAATTTCATGACGGCAGATGTCAGTGTTCTGTTTTTACGTGAATACATCTTTAAAATAGGAACAGTACTAGGAAGCACGCATGAAAAGACTAGCGTTACAACTGTTTTGTCTTTTGATTTCAGAACTAGAAGAAACATCCAGAATATAAACATAGCTTAGTGTAGGCAAAGACTATCCGAAATTTGACATGACCTTCGGACCAAGTGCGCAGGCGCACTAAGCGCGGGAGGGGGTCCGCAATATATCTGTACTGGGCGAGTTTTGGGCAGGTGTAATTTTGTATTGCGTAGAATGAGGACAGCAAAAGTAGTGTCATTCGAAATCAACCATACAGTCAGTCATTTTACCAATAAAATTATGCTCCAATATTAATATCAAATTGGGCTAGTCGTGGCTCAGTGAGTGTGCCCACTACGCTATCAACCTGCGAGTTGTAGACTGCGCAGGTTCTATTCCTGTCATGTGCATGTCCAAAAATGGACCTTGCGCCCAAAAAACCCAACCAACCAATATCAAACTGCACTTTAATCGCTCAAACTGTAAATTATTTGTTGAAAATTCACAATAAATAATAGTTCATCGTATTTCCCATGCCTGCTTCATTCATTCCACAATTCAACATCAGGCCCAAGTATTCACGTCAAATCTACGGTTTGTGTCCTTGACACAAACTGCCAATTTGTTTGCTGCCTCGAACAAACTGATTTTCTGCTTTATATATAAGATGTCTAGCTGCATTTTTCGGGAAATATATCAAAATAAACATCCAACATATTTCTCGTAACTACTTATAAGTAGTTATAAATAATCAATTATCAGAAGTCATTAAGAGTATTTTAAACAAAAATTAGAATTAATGCAACCTGTTCTTTCTTTTGCAATTCCTTTTAGCATTTTCAACGTTTTAATCCTGTAATTAAATCGTAAAAAGCAAGTTTTACGTCATTATAAGAACTTAAAAAATTAAAATCCACATAATTATAAACCATACTAAGAATTGTACTGATTACCTTTAGAATCAGAATAACACGATAATGAACTTTTTAGCGAAATTAATAAAATACCCATGAATTAACCAGTAAATACCCTTATTTTTATAATTCTTGTGTTTTTATACATTCCAGAAATGAATTAGAGATTTTTATATTGATAATCCTCATCGCAACTTTTAAGTTGAATGCATTTAACTCATCATTATGTTTTGCCCTTTCTTAAAACTATTGTGATTGTTGGGAGAATTTACCATACTATTTTATTAACAAATACAAAATAAACCTTAACAAATACAAAATGGAAAAAGATCATGCACATTGTTTCCCAGACTAATAGATATAAGTTAATTTACTGCAAAACCAAAAAATATTCAGAATTGATTCTAAATTAAAAACGCAAATTTAAATATATCATCGGCTTGGATCGGATGTTTCCCTTCGGGATTGATTCCTGACCGCCATCAATATTCCGTTATATTTCTCCCCAACGCAAATTCAATTACATACCTACCGTTGGCTTAGAGCAGAATCCTATTAAAGGATATTTTTTTTGAAAATGCGTTTATCGACACTAAATACTTATTTCCATGATTCATGATTATGATAAATGCATTGTCAACTTGTAATTTGTTTGAACAGAAACGTAATTTATCAAAATCTTTATAATTTTTATGTGACTCAAAAAGTAATAGTTTGTCTTTAAACGATTATACTGTAAAATGTTTTTGTTAGTTAATGAATTTTTGCTTTAAGCCAACGATAGGTGCGTTGACCCTTTGTGAATGGAACAAAACCACCCAAAAGTTTTCAGAAGTGAGCAAACAAAGTTAGTTTTCTTCTATAAGCCTGATTAACACGGAACCGCATTATTCTTAAATAAAAATCTAGTTCATTGATAATTTAAGATTTATATTTATTTACAAGGTATTTTTTCTCTCATAGATTAGCATGTTTACTTTTCGTTTCTTTTCATAGTTCACGGGTACACGATAGGGGTGGAAGAGTAGCAGATTAGCAACAGGGGGTTCCGAGTTCGAAACTCGATCCAACCATAGACCGTCGTGTACGTGAGGGCTAGTGCACGTTAAATATGCCATGGCCTCAAATGTCTTTACTTTCGATTGGTGTGGAAATTTGGACAGTGGGGTTCCAGCTCAGGTGCTAACCTCGTCATCTGATCGTGGCTCAAAAACTAAATGGTATTGTCCGCGGATCTCTCTCTTCGGGATTTATCCAGGACCATCACAAATAACCCGTTGTGTTGCTCCAGTGGGACGTAAATTTAACTATCTACCGTGGATCAGTGTGTTTGCTCATTGCGCTAGCAATCTGCAAGATCTAGGTTACGTTAATTCGATTCCTGTTTCTCATCCTGTGTGAATTTCTCTTTGCGTCAGTAAAACTGTCCTTGTATGTGTCCATTACGTTGTTCCTGTCTTGTGTTTGGCGCAGCATGGCCAAATATGTCCTTGTGCCATAAAATCCAACCAACACACACCATCAATTAAAAAGATAATAAATGAAATGAGTACATTTAATACAATAATAAGAAAACGACGAGTTTGCATATTTTGATATTGAATATGATTGACATGACTCGAAATATGTTTAACTGGCACATAGTTCATGTTAGGTCCTCCTGAAAGTTTACCTGACCCGCAGAACAGATACGCCTTAAAGTAAAGCGTAGCGTTATTTTGTAAATAGCTACGTTAAGATTTGTGTTTGTAGATTTTTATGTATTTCTTCTCTTCTTTGCATTGACGAGATACAACTGTACTTACACTGAAGAGTTTATGAAAGTTTTGCTATAACTAGAACCTTTTTCTGAACATGTTTATAACGCAAATACCTTATAGAATATTATTGCTCAAAGGTACAGACCGGAATGATTACATTTATAATATATTTATCAAGTTCTGTCAATTATTTCCATAACATTTTATTCATTCATTGCAAGTTATGTATATGCTACCGGTGAAATATGCAAAGCAGGTATTGTATAGAATGCCTAGGCAATATATAGAATGCCAGGTGTTTTGGGGCAAATTATGAAACGATTAATATTACACACATTTCTAGACATTCTATGCAATGCCAAAAGGCAAACCGACAGAGCACAAAATACTCCCTCTAATGACGTTTCTAATGTTTCAAAGTATGAAATATGTATTTTTAATGTAGGCCTTTTCATGACTCTTTTCAAGTTTTACTTTTTGTGAGAAAGACAATTAAGTGCAATTTAAAATAAAATTCTTTCCTTTCTTGTTGCGACAAGTAGATTCATATTTTATTTTCTCTTATATCCCTCAATAAGAAAATACCATACTCTATTTTGGATTTCTTTCTTTTTCATATACGTCCTTTCAATACAAGCCTTTTCATGACTCTCTTTTAATACTTTGCCTAAATATACTTTGTCATTCTATATAATGCCTAGGTATCACATACATTGTATAGGGAAAGTATATATAATATTAAAATAATTCGGATATTTACTTTGCCCAAGAATGCCAGGCATTCTATTTATTGCCTAGGTATTCATTATATTGCCTAGGCATTCTATATAATACCTGCTTTTCATACATTGCCGATAACATATATACTTGCTGTAATGACCGTTGAGATAAAAATACAACGTACTATAAAATCCCTTACTGAAATTGAAGTGCTTATTATCATTTGCGGACTAATCGTAAATAATGAAACATATGCTTCATTGTACATGCTTATTTACTACTAAAAATACTCAAAACAGTCAGTCAATATATTTCACAGCACAAAAATACCCTTCTGGAAAAGTAATAATCTCACGAAAACTCAGTAATACAGAAATAATTCGATTTAACTCACAGCTCAAAACTACCTCGCAATAAATAATTCTAATGGAACGAAAAAATTAAACATGTTACTGATGTTGCCAAATATAGAAAATTCCATACTTATTACTAATTTAATTATATTATCGTATGTGCGTGTCTGTATAAATACACTTGCGCTTTCTACTATTTTGTCATAAATATTATAACTTGCATTGTTCGCTTCCTTACATTTAAATCAGGAATATTTATATATTGTGTATGAGCAATTTCTTGGAAAGTATTCAAATATAGCTTCAACCAATGAGGAGAGAGAGAAATGATAATTTAAAAATATAACTTTAGCCAATGATAGAGCGAGTATAAAAGGTGATCCACGTATGGCCCAGTTGTGTTTTATATATTACTAGCAGAAGTACCCAGCGTTGCTCGGGTTGAATTAGTTAAGCGATCAGACTAATCTTTGAAAAGCGATCAGATTAATCTTTGAAAAGCGATCAGACTAATCACTTTTATTTCATAGAAAAATGTAAACATCATTTAAGTGTACGGAAAATAATTTTTTAACATCGTTTTAACTTTTTCATAGCTTCTACATTTTACTTCGGGCGCAAATATATATACGTGATATATCCATTCATATAATTCATTTCATATTCATCAAACTTCTTCTGTAAGGCCAAGGATAGCAGTTTTTTTAAGATGACTACTACAGAAGTCAATTTTGAGTTTTGGAGTGATTACGAATAGCCCGGAACTTCATTTTCAGTAAAAATAGCTAATTTTCGTGGTATAGTCTTGCACCTAGTATTCCTATAAATATGTTTTACTTGTGGCATTCTTGCACCTGGTATGCAATGTTTTCGAATTTCATCATCAATATGAGAGGATGATAAATTAAAATGTTACGGCATTTGTAGTTAATTTATTTTGAAGCAAACATGTTTTATTCTGTAAAACTCCATTCAGCTGCACATGGAATGACGGAGCTTGTTTTAAAAATAAATGTCATCAGTGTAGACAATGCAAACTCAATTTATTACAATTTTTCAAAAAATTAGAAGGTGGATTTTAAAGTGTTATTAAAAAAGAAAATCACTGCTTTTAACGAATGTTTCACATGTATCTAAGTTGCGTAAGCACAGCTTCAATTTGTAGAGTAAACAACCTTGACCTTCTGTTACTTAAGACAAAAAATATCATTTTTTCAAAATTTCTAATTGTGATATTATTCCAAGATCAGCAAAGTCTTATTTAAATTCGCTTTACTCTAACATTAAGACATTAAGTTTTAAATCGAATCCTTATGATAATTTTTTAAATTCAGAGATTCGGTTTCTAAATGGAAACCACGTACCTATTTAGAATGAATGATACATGAAATTACTTGACTGTGGAGAACAGCTTTCAATGACACCAATGAAACATGAAAAACAAATGTAAATTTAATTGATTTTAATCGCCAAGTAATGAAAATCTATCAAAATTTTGAAATATATTTGAACAACGTATGGATACCCATTTTAATTTAACGTGGCCCATCTTATTTTAAAGTAAGAATAAGAACAAAATTTTAAAATAATCTTACTTAAAATGTTTTGTTTTGTATATTTTATTTATTTCTATGGAACTACATTCTACAAACCATAAGTATTCAACCAGACTTAAAAAAAGTTGATCGAAATATACGTATACTACAAGAAATTACCCTGTATAGTGATGTTTTTCGGGAAATAAATAAATCATTAAAATTTAACTCTTAAATAATATATCTGCAATATGTAAAATACTGGGACACATAAATGCAAACAGAAACCAAACTCCGATCCTTGAAAATATGCAGAATTCTGAAAAAGAAAAATGTACAAAAGTGTCTAACTCGACTTCCTGAATATATCTGAAATAGAACAGTTCGAAAAAAGACTTTTCAGCAATATTGATAAAGACAATGATTTATCTACAAAAAGAACACACACATATATATATATATATATAATACTTGGAAATAATCAAATAGGACCGCGACCTTTCGCTGTCAATTGAAATACACAAACATAGAATTCTGAATCAAATTTAAAAAAATTAAACATAAATTCTGGCGTTGCCAGATACCGAGTAGCAAAATTATGCTTTTATGATCAATGAGTTTTTCATTTGGGTTTTACGTGTTAAATAGACGGTTTATTACAAAATGCAAGTTATGTAAAATTAAATA
Source organism: Meta bourneti (assembly GCA_933210815.1). Classification (NCBI taxonomy): domain Eukaryota; kingdom Metazoa; phylum Arthropoda; class Arachnida; order Araneae; family Tetragnathidae; genus Meta; species Meta bourneti. Next base: position 68,706,741 of record OW119928.1, read on the forward strand.
TTTTAAATATCCTTACATCAAAGAAGTATTCATAAATTATTTATAATATGGAACGAAATATAGAAAGTAAGTTCAAACATAAATATCAGAATTTTACATTTTTCAAATATAATGTTTTATAAAAAATTGTTTTTCGAACAATACTGGTAAAATAATTTTATTGGAAATTTGTTTTTCAATCAGTACTGTAAAACAAACTGAATTGCGTACAGCAATCGGTTTTTTATACTCAATATTATTCCTATGGAGATTTTCAATTGTTTTTACCCCCTCTACATACTTAGAACAAATAGAACAGTGGTTGATATATAGCCTATATTACCCGCAGAGTTCCAAAGTATAAGTGTGCCAAATTTGATGTATATACATATATATATATATATATCAAATATATATATATATATATATATATATAGAGAGAGAGAGAGAGAGAGAGATGGTACAGTAAAATAATATTGAAGAAAAGGTGTCGCACACAAAACTAGTTTTATCGAATTCTACAGTGATCATAAAGGCACTAAGTTCATATTGTATGTTGTATTGGTATGGGTCAAATATCAGTACATAGGAAGTTCAAGGGAGTGGCATTCTCCGACTGGTTTCTGTTATTGGACGCTGGGGTGTCTCAAATTCAGGGAAAAGCTGTTGCTACAACGATTCTACGGGATTCGGGATAACCGGACGGTTTAAATTCTGGGTTGTCGAACAGCCCACACTCACAGCATCTCCAAGATAACTGTACTCCCCGAGAAATTCTAAATTTTTGACCTTTGCAAGTTCCACCCCAATAAAATCCAGCTTCCTGCCCATGCTCTGACCAACCAGCAAGTCCCCCCTCATCTACTATTCAATCACTGGCTGCTTGACCCCTCCCAATTCTTCATGTTTACCATGACGTAAATCCTTCTATTTACTATTGGTTTATTGCCTATATGACATGCCTTTCAATTCAATTCGTCCCGCTATAGTGACATGAACATTTTTAGTAGACCTAATTTTAGAGTTTGACAGAGTTGTACACTTACAATTTCACTGTAGTTGCTTAAAGTTGCGACAGTAATGTACACCTGACAGCGCTGACGCATGGAAAGAGTAGAAAGGGGTTTAATGGAAAGAATGCGCGTGGATCATAACCAACCAGTATCATGCCTGTTTCTCTGGAATAGTCAGTTCCTCCTCATTCAAAGGTTTTATGACTTAGCACAAATCTTACCGTTATCGATTCGATCTCACCTTCGTTAACTTGAGTCACCCCAGATGTAAGTGCAAGGATCCATTCAGGATCTATTCAGGATTTGTGAAATTATACATGCTACCCACACGAAGTCAGAGTGTTTGGAATAATTCTTATAAAAGACTAATGACTACCTATACAGAGAGGGAGAATTTATAATCAATAAAAAATTTAAATACTTAGAATTTACTTAAAAGAGTGTAAATTCAGACCATTAGCGTATTTCGTAGTTTGCTGTTAAACTAACTTAACTAATGACGCAGCTTCCTGTTAACTTGATTTACAATAATTCTTTAGCTACTGGCGTTTCGTATTTAAGTTTCTTTCAAGAATAACAAAAGATTGTTTCTTTAACTGTCTTTCACAACTTTGACGTCTCTCTTCAAAGAAAGTCTTTTTTTCAAGATATTCCACTTACATACTAGATTATTCACATTCTACACAATTTGAAACATCGAACGTTTGAAATTGTTTGATTGATGGAATATTTAGTTGAAATAAAATCCATCGAAATTTTAATTTTTGTTTACATTGGATACGTATGAGGAATGAGAAACATAATGGTCAATGTAAACCGTCTACTGTTTGGGGATAGTTCGTTGGTTGTTCTGGGGTTTTATGGCACAAGGGCCATATGTGGTCAAGCTGTGCCAAACAAAAAATAGACAACTTCAAGCACAAAATGCCGCAAAAGGGAAAAAGAGGGATAGATTATTCATATTTAATTATACTAGAATAGGCTAGACTATATTATTCACATTATAAATTGTTTGTGCGATGTATAATTTAGTTAAAATAAATTCCATCGAAATTAAATTTTTGTTTACCTTGGATGCATATGAAGAATTGAGAAACAGAATGGTCAATGTAAACCTTCTACTGTGTTGAGATAGTTGGTTGGTTGTTTTGAAGGTTTTTAATGCAAGGGCCATATTTGACCGAGCTGTGTCAAACGCAAGACAGAGACAACTTCAACAAATAATATCGTGAAAGGGGGAAAAAGACTGAAGAATAGAATAATGGAATGAAAGCAGAAAAAGATTTGCTTGGGTACCCGGAATCACGACACTGTTTACTAAAGGCAATATATGTGAAAAGAAAAGATCTCTAGAGTACCTCAGTTCCTTGAAGCCCGTACGCACCTGATGATGTGTCCCTGAGGACTTGGAGATATAAGTTTAAAGTAAACTTTATTTCATTAAAGATCCTTCCATAAAAATTGCAGCTCAAGGTTCAGCTTGTTGAAAGCTGTGAAAAAAGATAGAGTAACTTTAGTCTACTAAGAATATGTCAGATTCGCTGCAATTTGTTGCAAGCTTATTTTGTAGTGGCTGTAAGATCCGAGGACAACATGTAATTTTGAACCACGGTCAGATGACCAGGTGAGCACCTGAGTTAGCACCCCATTCTCCAAATTTCCACACCACCCCAACGTGAGTACATTTGATGTCACGACACATTTAACATTCACCAACTCCCATGTACATGACGGTCTTTAATTGGACCGAGTTTCGAAAGCTGTGGTATTAGTGGAAACGGTGCATGTTATTGCAGAAGTCTAGGCAGTTGTTAGAACTGATATGCTTCGCATTGGCGTTTCAACCATGCATTGTGGCCACTCAACGAAGTGTGCACCGATTGGGGTGAATTTGTCAGATGCTCATTTTGAGACTAGTTTGAAAGCACCCGTGTACATATTTACGTCTACTAGTCACCAATATGGTCAGATTGTACGTTCGAATCATGTTCGGGTCACCAATTTTTGAGAACCCCAAGACTCATTGTGACACTTCAGCTATTTTAAGATGGTTGAATGCACAAAAAAGTTTATTTCATTATGGCTCCCCCTTCCATAAATAGTTTCGTTCATCTTATAGGATGAAAGTCCATCTCGTACTACACTGGCGCTGAATTGCATGTGCTCTGATGCATAATATTTGGGTTTCGTAATACGCTTGATTTGCGACATGAACCATTCCAGCTCTCAAAATATTTTTTGTTCCATTTATTTCATTCGATTTGCAAAAACATATATGTAACATTTGCTTATTAACTCTAAAAGGTAGTGCAGTTCAATTTTGACTTTAAAAAATTCGGTAGTTCTTGGTTCAAACCGATTTAAAAAATGAATCTTCGAATACATGCTTTTAATTTTTTTTATTCCTTTTCAACCCTAATCAGTTTTCTCTGCTTGTTATATCACATTTTCGTCCCCTTGAGAGTTTTAGAATGAATATTCATTGAAAACCTATTTATCTATGCATTACTATGTAAAGTTTCCGATATTCAGTAGTACTGAACTTCACTGTAGTTATTGAAATATGAATAAGAGTTTTTCCGTATATCTTCAAATCATGCAGTGGTTCTTTTACCGAGAGTTTGAATATTAATCAGAAAAAGCAGTAATCCTATAGTTGTATTATAATGGCAACTCGTTTGTACTTGTGGTAATATATACATTTACGTATAAATGTGTGTATATATATATATATATATATATATATATATATATATATATATATATATATATATATATATATATATATTTATTTATTTATTTATTTATTTATATGAGTAATTCATACACAAGTCATTGGCAACTTTCTTTGTCACCTGAATTTATTTCAATTCAGGATTGTTTATTCCCTGGGACCAGAATTGTTTATCATGTTCAAAGTGCAGGAAAACAAGAAAGCAGGAAGATCCTGAAAAATGTCTAAAGAATACATTTGACCTTTTGTATTACTATTCTACTCACAACTAGTCAGTCACTACAAGCGAACTATTTTGTATAAACGGAAAGGAAGACTGTGTTTTGCCGACTATAGCATTTGTAGGGGAAATGTGACATGAATATATCATTAGTCAGTTACTATAAAGCAACAAAGCGGTGAATACACCACTTGTATGTCACTACAAGCGAAGCATTTAATACAAAGGGACAGGAAGAATATATCTTGCTTACCATCTAATTGCTGGAGTCAGTGTAAGTGACGGTGAATACATCTCTCACTAGTGTGTCACTACAAACACACTATTTCAGTACCAAAGCAAGTTTATGTCTTTTCCGCAATCCAATTTCTGGAGTCAACCTAAGTGACGGTAAACATATCACTAGGTTGTCACTACAAAGAACCATTTCGTACAAAAGCACAAGAAGTTTATGTCTCGTTCACAGCCCAATTTCTGGAGTTATTGTAAGCGGCAGGGAAATACATCACTAACGTGTCATTACAAACCATTTTGGTACACAGGATACGATTACTGTCTTGTTCACCATCTGATTTCTGGATTTTCAATCCAGTGACGGTGAATACACCACTAGTCTGTCATTAAGCGAGTAACTAGTATAAAAGAACTGAAAAACAGGCGAAGAATAACCAAAACGTTTCCTCTCAATCTTCTCAACAGTTAGAGTGCCCCGATGTGCCCAATAGGCTTCACCCAATTTCAGTCCGAATGCTACATCAGCAATCCAGATTACCAATCAATACCTCTGTACAAAAGCTTGAGAAGTATATATGTCTCGTCCACAACATAATTTCTGAAGTTAATGTAAGTGGCAGGGAATATGTCACTAACTTGTCATAACAAATAATTTTGGTACAAAGGACATTATTACTATGCCTCTTTTATCATCTCATTTCTGGAGTCACTGTAAGTGACAGTGAATGCACCACTAGTCTGTCACTACAAGCGAATACTTTGTATAAAAGGACGGGAAGACAGGCGAAAAATAACCAAAACGTTTCCCCTAATCTTCTCCACAGTTAGAGCGCCCCAACGTGCCCAATGGGCGTTACCCTATTTCAGTCCGAATGCTACATCAGCAATCCAGATTACCAATCAATACCTTTTTCCGTGAAGGACACTGACTGCCAGGAAGAAGAGAAGAGGACTCTGAAAGGAGGATCCTGGATAAGAGAGGGAAAAAAAGATCGCGCAGACCTCTCATTTCGATACCGGTCCCGGGAGGATCCTGGGATGAAAGAAGAAAAAGAGCAGCCGGAGTTCTGGGGATTTCTTGATTTTGGGAACGGGAAATTTGCTTTCCCCTTGTGCCACCTCCTGGGAATATTCCTTTGCCCCCGGGTCAGCCGCACTTCTATCGATCTGTGTTGAGTGTTTAAAATTCATTCGAGAGGGCGTTCTTTTGATTTTCACATATAAAGATGGTATCGCTGGTGTTTCTTTCGTTTGCAAGAATTTTAACCCTCATTTTCATCCTTTGAGAGTTTGTGTGAAAAAGTTTGGTGGGGTGATTGTTAAAACTGTATCGTTCTGTATGTTGGAAAGAAAACTATTCTATTTACTCATGTTTTATTCAATGGTTTTACGTTGTTACTCTGCAGGAATCTCTGGAATTTCTCAGTTTCATGTGGATTGCATTGGATTCTTAGTCTTCAGTAAAGATCTATTCAAAGTTTGTGTATACTGTTATTTTCTAAACAATACCTGTTTAATAGACTTTTTGGGTTTTGCAAATTGGTCTTTGACTATATATTCGAAGGATAATAATAAACTGCACCTTATACCTTCCGTGTGAAAGCAAAAGGAGGTGTCAAAAGAGCTACTTCTCAGAAGTTGAATACTTCTGTTTTTCTCATAAATATTCAGGAAGAACATGAAGCATGCCATGATACAAATAATAGAAATTTGGATTCGTAGGTTCATTTAGTTTCTATTTTAAGCATATTATATTTTTTTAATTGATGATTCAGTTGACTCCTTTGGATCCATCAAAAGTTAGATTGAACCCCTTTTTCCCTGACACCGAAGATATGCGGTCCTTCATCAATTACACATGTGAAGTTTGGGAATTTGGTGAAAAAATATAAATTCAAAATTTAGTGTTTTTTCAGTCTTAAATTTTATTAAAACAGTTTTTTAAAAAATCTATATTTCCACTCATAACTAACTTGAAATTGCAATAATTGAGGAAATGAAACAAGATAGGAGAATTTTTACCGAAAATTAAAATTTTTTTCTTTTATCTATTTTGTAGTATATTGATTGGAATTTTTATTTATTTATGTGAATTATAGTATCAGATACTAAACATTCGTATTTCACTTTGAATAATTGATGTTAAATGTATGTTGAAGTTTTATCTAGATGAGGTACAATGCGTTAACCAAAGAATTATGGTAAAACTTCTTGACAAGATCTGGTCTCCAGGTAGTTTCGTGATTGTCGTGGCTTCTTTGGCCGTGAAGAAGATCGTGACGTTCTTCAATAAGCTGTCTAAATATAACTTTCAACTCTCAATGAAACACAACTCTCATCATGAAATCTAGATCAACGTTAGCCCAATCCAGCCTGTCTTGTGAAACGGACAAGAAACAAGACCACAAAAAACACAGAATACACGTGCCGATATAACGGCATCTTAGAAGGCATTGAAAGAATTGCACGATCTAGAAAAAATTCACACATGTACAGTAAGGACCTAGGCTGAATTTGTCAAAGTGCTGTTCCCAGGCTGCAGCTAGTTAAGATGAATAAAAAATAAGGTTTAATATCTTTTGATTAGACCTATCACATGAGAACCGAAAACTTCTTGAACACATACTGGATCTGGTCACCATATAGTTCACTGCCAGCGCAATCCAGCTTGTCATATATGCAACGGTCATTTTACCCGGAAAGAAGCACGAAGAACACTGAATACATGCGCAAGTATAACGGCATCCTAGAAGCCAATTAAAGACTGAACGTTCCAGAAAAAAAATCACACATGTGCAGTAGGGTCCTAGATTGCATGTGCCAAAGTCCTGTTTCTAGGCACCAGCTAGTTAACATCTAAAAGCCACTATATTTCCGAATAAACTGCTTTTACCCTCAACGCACTTTATGACTAAATAGCCACATTTATAGGCTGAAAGAATCCCAAGATTCTATTGGTCAAGAAGTCTAAGACCAGTAGAAACCATAAACAACTAATTGTTTCATTGTATAATAATGCGTGCATGTCCCTCAGGGGGTTAAAGCAATAAAAAACAAGGTCGAATACTTTTGATCAAACCTCGTTCACGAAAATCAAAAACCTCTTGAGCAGGTCGTTATATAGTTCACCTCATAAATCTGTAGTATTGTCATTATTAGGTAGGTAGGTATTTAATTAACGTCGCGCTGGAGCAACACAACGGGCTATTGGCGACCCTCCAGGATCAATCTCGAGGGGAAGATCCGAGGACAACACCACGTAATTTTGAACCACGGTCAGATGGCGAGGTCACACCTGAGCTGGCACCGCACTCTCCAAACTTCCACACCACGCCGCCGTGAGGACATTTGAGGGCACGACAGATTTCACGTGTACCAGCCTCTTTGTACATGACGGTTTTTGGTTGGATTCGAACTCGCAACCCTCCGGTTGCTAGTCCGGTACTCTTCCAACCGGGCTACCGTTGCCCTGTCATTATTAGGGAAGCGGATATATAAAAAAGTCTTAATTCTCTCAGAGTTTCACATACAAATACACATACTTTAACCTGCAGCCTTTCCAGTATGACTTCTAACCAGTTTTGATCCTTCTTGACCTACAGAATCCTACCTAATATTCTTTCAACAGATAGATGTGGTTATTTAGTCACGTGTGTTGTGGAGTAAGTGCAATGCTACATTGCTCAAAAATTTTGCGACGCTGAGGGGGTTAATTGTTTTACTTCTTCAATATCTCCTGTGTATATGTGTGTCGATAGTCATCTTAGATTTATATAGGGACATTAAACGGTTCTTTCTAGAATTGTCACATACCTCAGTTGATTCCAAGTACTTTGACCACCTCCTCAATACTCTAGTTTGCAATTGAAGATATTTTTAAATTATTCGTAAAAAAAAACAAATTGTGCCTATCAGTCTTCAAAACCTAAGTCATCATTTAGAGAAGCCTTCTTTCAAAGAACCACGGTCAGTCTGCACCACAATATTAAAGTTAAAAAGAGAGAAACACTTTGAAAATGATGCAAAATAATGATAATTTTCTCTGTTATTCTTCCTTACTTTTAACCCTCCAAGTGGTTTTGACGAGAAATCTCGGCCAACAAGATCTGACCCAATTTTGCAATTGACGAAATATTTCGTCAGTACGTTATATATTGAGGATTATTTTATGATGACGAGATTATGATCAGGTCAATTTTCTTCTAATGACGAGAACTCCCGTCTATAAAAATCTGGTCACTTTTGCTAATGACGATATATTTCGTTGAAACAACCACCAGGAGGGTTAGGAACGTCCAATTCCTAACTAAGAACATGCTGTAGTTCCAAGGAGATTCGATTGTATATCTATTTTGGTTACGATCTTATAGGTGATATGACAAGGTCCTGCCTTTGCCCATCTAATTTGCATATTTAATATTCCCGAAGTAGAAAAATGTTATTTTATATTGAGGAATAAAAATAATGAATGGTCAGGAAGTAGGCTGAGCTTAATGTTAGGGACAGCCTAAAAATAGTTCTTATTTAATAGTTTTTGTTTTTCTCTGGGGAAAACCTTTTCTGAAACAGATGGCGAAACGATATTCCTTGCTGATAAGAAACGTTTGGAGAATAGCTTCTATTTTCTTCGCAAGAATACAATATCTTTAGTTTTTTTAGTTCGTCGTATACTCAGTATAGCGTTTTAAATTTCAACACTTTCCGTTATATAGAATCTTGAATTTATCTCTGTGCTAGTAGTATAAAACTAGTATAATTAAAATATGTAAATAAATAATATACTCAAGAAAAATGAGTTCTATAATTTTTAAATGCATGATTATTTTATAAGTAAAGTAAAACTTAACGTTATTAAAAATATAATTCATAAAAACAAAACTAATTATCTCTGCAACAAACTAATGGGTTCTAATTTCTAACAAATAAATTAAAAGAAATAAAATAGCAGTGAGTAAAACATTAAACTATAAATTTGGTTTGTTACATTGCATGTTACAGTATTAGCTTTTTATAACTTTAGGTTTGATTTAAAACTAAAATTTTATTTTTATTCTATAATTTCTATAATTTTAGTTTTGGTTTAGTTTGGTAAAAAATTAAATATTATAAATTCGGTTATATTCACACTAGAAGTACCATCCGGTTTCAACATATTTTTTAAATTTCGATTTCATTTCATATTTTCTGATATCATGACTTTCTGTTCAAATAATATAAATATTATAAATCATATATTTCCCAATTCTCGATTTTTAGATAGGCATGCGGTCGGGCAATTTAATTTTTTAGCATTCTTGGTGGTTGTTTCGAGAGAAATTTCGTCATTGGAAGAAAACACGATCACTATGATTAAAAGAAAACTGGCTAGATCTTGTCATCAAGAAATTGGCATTATCTTGATGACAATACATCTAGTCATTAGCAAAATTGGTCAAGTCTTGATGGATGAGGTATCTCGTCGAAAATGAAATTGGAGGGTCAAAAATAAAATTCTAAGAACATCTTGGGAGTTTCATTAATTTTTACAATTTCAATGCACTAGAAATATTTTCGGGTATTTCGCCACTTCATGATATTATAGCATTTTATGATGAATTTTTTGTTTATTTTGGGTGATTGGCAGTGTATAGTTGAAATTTGCAATCGCTGTTAAAGCTTTGCCTTATTTTGTGAAAAGGCATTCTGATTTTACATTTTTTATAATTTCACATCGTTCTTAAACACATCGTAGGTAAATTGGGAGAAAATATTTTGATGATACCAAATTTAAAAATACACTTTGCAGTTTTTAAAGTTATAATTCTTTTTTAAGAAACTTCTGTTTCAAGCTGCAGTAGAGCTTGATTTGGGTAATTTGAAGTTTCATAGGAACCGGAAAACAAGAATGAACTCTTTGTAGACACAGTTGAAAGTCCTAATTTCCGAAAATGTCAAACGGTGTTTGTAGTGAAAATAAAATCACGAATGTGCCTATGTTGCTCGTAGAAAATATTTTTGTTGGATATTTATATAAAAAATCTCTATTGTAAAAAATGTTGTAAGTAAAATGATAAACAATTAGAAAAAGATTAACATTACTACTGTTGTGGTGGCAACCATTCGCTTTATAAATTGGGCATGGTTGCCTTGACACCCATCTGCATAGAAATGGCATTATAACCGAGATTTCTCCCCGCTTTGTAATTAGTCTGACCCTATAAACAGATCCCACCTGCCTCAGTGCAAAGCACTAAATTATGGCGACTGAGATTTCCCGATACTGGAGAGCAAAAGAACTTTTAGGGCGATATATCCTTTCTGTATTTTTCTTTCCTGATTTGTATTCCTGTTTTCTGTAATTTCAATTAATATTGCCACAGAAACTTGGGTAGTGGTTATGATGGCTTCAAAAACACAGCAAACAGTATTTATTCACAGCAAAGGAATGTGCGGCGATCTAGTTGATCGTACATCAGAACTGCTTCTCTGCTCGTAGGCAGCAGCTTATATAGGAACAGACAACAGGTCTAGAATATTCCAGAACACTCTAATTAACTTAAGCTCGAACTTTCTGGAAACTCCCAGAGAGCCTATTTAAATGAAATTAAAAACTTGCTAATAGCCGTCAGTGGGTTTCGAACTGAAGACCCAGCGCTCTGGTCTTCAGCCACCTCTGAGCCACCTGTCCACCTGAACAGAGATGAAATACGGCAATGTAATTTTACCATGCAGAACTCGTCTGTGTTATAGTGTGGTAGGTTGTGTTGTAGTGTCGTATTTCTTCTACATGTATCTCGCCCTAGCCTTTGGTAATTTACGAAACAAGTGTTACCGCTATTCGCGTAAAAAATATCATCACTACAACTTTCTTCCAGAAAGATGTAGTGATGTTCCAATCACACTACAACTTTCTTCCAGAAAGATGTAGTGTGATTGGAACTAGTCTTTGGAATTGTAAGAAAAAACTGCTACTACTATTCACGTAAAAAATATCGTGTAACTCTTCCAAAAACATTTAGTTTTACGATTACAATTTGTCTGGAAATTTAAGAAAAAAGCTTTTACTACTATTCACGTAAAAGTATCATATACTTGCAGAAGGATGTAGTGTTGCGATAGGAACTTGTCTTCGGAAATTTAAGAACGAACTATTACTAATATTCACGTAAAATATATCACGTAATTCTTCCAGAAATATGTTGCGATGCAGAACTCATCCGTGTGGTATTGTAGTAGTTTGTGCTAGTGTTGTATTTCTTCTGTTTCTAACTTGCTCTAACCATTGAAAATTTAAGAAAAAACTAATACTACTTTTCATGTAAGCAAATGTCATGTAATTCTTCCAGAAATATGCAATCTTTCTTGTGTCACTACTACAAAGAACATGGAATAATAAGCTACCATGATAAAATTTCACTGTGTAATTAAGAATTCAACGTTACACGAAAGTAGGGAACCTTAGTGAAATTCTCTCTCTCATTTCATTTTTAAATTCATTTAATCCTCTATCTCAAGGCATTATATCAAAAACTGAAGCTTACGAGTTCTTATAGACAAAGATCCATGCATGATTAATTTTTCTCCAACATGGCCAAAAATATCAATTTATTAAGTAATCTTCAATAAACATAATTGAATTATAATACGTCAATTTTTTTCCTTAGATTTGAAAAGAAAATTCAGATAGGTTCCGTGCATAAATTGAACTCCTTTCAGCATCAACATATTAGCTTCATATCCGAACCAAACTTTGGGAATAACAATAATTAATGGAATACCAACAATGATCCCCTTTTTATGACAAGGAACGCAAACTTTTTCTCCAAACAGCGAAATATTTCCGAACTTTCTATCAAATTTTAATTACGCCCCTTATCATCTAAATAAAAGCAGTCTGTTGGGAAATTCAATTATATTTTTTGCTTCCAGCGCTGGGGATTATCCTGATTTAATTTTTATCCTCCTAATGATGTCAAGGGTTAGAATGATTGGGGTTTATTTGAGAGCGGGGAAGATTCTGCGCTGTGTATCCTGATTATCGTTAGATTTATTAATAGGATGAAAAAATTGGAGCAGTCAATTAATTTTTGCTGCAATCATGGAACGTCACACAGGAAATTAATTATACACAATACTCCGTTAAACATGTGAGAGGCATTTTCTGTTAACCTAAATGAAAGTGGCGGTAGTGTTTCTGCAGTGGAACGTCTTCTGAATCTTTTTCTACGGCAATACGTGTTTCCTGTACGTATTTCGAACGTGACGGCTTGTTTATCGAACACACTGTTTCAACACTTCAGCACCGATGAAAATTCCAAAGAATGAATATGGAACTGATATATGATAGTTCATAGGTCAGCTTCAATTAAATCAAATGCCAAACATCGCCACAATGGTGATAAGCTACATTTTAAGGTAACTCCGGTATGTACCATGCGAAAGCATTAGGGGGGGGGTATTTCAATTAACGTCACACTGGAGCAACACAATGGGCTATTGGTGACGGTCAGGGATCAATCCCAAAGGGAAAGATCCGAGGACAACACCACGTAATTTTGAACCATGGTCAGATGACGAGGCAACACCTGAGCTGGCACCCCACTCTCCAAACTTCCACACCACGCCAACGTGAGGACATTTGAAGCCACGACAGATTTAACGTGCACCAGCCCCCTTTGTACACGACGGTGTTTGGCTGGATTCGAACTCGCAACCCTTCGGTTGCAAGTCCGTTACTCTTCCAACCGGGCCCCCGCGGCCCTGCGAAAGCATTAGGATAACAGAAGTAAAATATTCGCAGACCATCTGGTTTATTTGTTTACACTGAAAACACCTTTCATACGTACAGGAAACCCGTATCGGGGCAGAAACACTACCCTCACCATATTTATTTAGCTTAACAGAAAAAGCCTCTCATACGATCTCATCTGCACTTCGTTAATAAAACTTCCAAAGTATGAATTCCGCATTGATGCATCAAATTTTATTGTTCAAAACGGATTAATTTAAACTCTAAACTTCACCAAAATAGCAAGAAGCAATATTAAAAATAATCCCGATATGTATCATATTTGCGTAGCGGAAGTTAAATCGCAATCTGTCTGGTTTGTTTCTTTACACTGAAAATAACTCTTATAGGTTCTAGATGCAGAATGCACTGAATTACGCATTCATTCATATAATATCGTAATTAATAAAAATTGTGACGATATGATTGCAATTATTGCGTTGTTGGCTGAAACAGTTTGACTTCTTCATAGTTTTAAAACTGTTTTTGTTCTCATCATATGATTGCTACACTATGAAAAAGATTTTCATTGTAAACAAGCAAACCAGACGGGATGTGAAAATCGTACTTTCGTTACTCAAAAGCTCTATCATGATCATATCGAAGTTGTCTTAAAATGTAGTTTATCACCGTTTGGGTGACATTGGACGTTTAATTTAATCGGAAATAACCAACAAATTATCATGTAGCTATTCGAAATTCATTCTTCGGTATTTTAATGGTAAATTGCTGAAATTACAATCGAAAATCAAGCCAAGTGACGTCACGTTCGGAATACGTACAGGAAACACGCTCCGACGCATAAACATTACCACCACCTATTAAGCGCTGCCTCTTACACACAGTTGCTGAATTTTTCATAATAAACAATAATTGTTAAATTATTGTTTACTGTAAAACAAGCAAAGGTTTGCAGAGAAATTGGCCAACCCAATTTATCTTAGTGATTATAAGTGCAAAAATTAGTTTTCTAGCAAGAAAAAGATAACAACGACCGAGAGTTCGATGACATCTATTACAACTTCGCGAAGAACTAGAGCGCAGTGTATAGTCTGAAATACAATATTTCAGCGCTTGTTTGCTATCTTTTCAGATAACTGAGGTAATATCGGTAATGGTTTTGACGAGCAAATGATTGGATCACAATACTTGTCTCTACCCTAGATAAGGAAAATTAAATATAGAAATACTAGAAGACTATTGCTACCTTGGGTGAATTGTTGGTTGGCTGATTCGGGTTTTATGGCTTAAGATCCAATAATAGACCAAGCTCTGCCTAAAGAGGAAACAAGGTCACGGGGTTTTTAAGCCCGTGTTTAGTTAACACCACTTGGTAAGGAAGTATAGAAACTTGAATAAGTGAAACTGCTGCTGTTGCCGATGTTCCACTTTAGGGATGTTTTGGCGTCTGGAGTCCTACATTTTAAATATTTTTTCATATTCACTCCTTTTATTTACTACACACGTAATTTTTACATTATATACTTCACAAAAACACCATACAATGTCAAGAGAGAGAGAAAACCGGTGAAATAGATTTTGTAAAGAAATTTTCCGAAGCAGTCTAATTCCTTCACTGGGAATAGTTTTGAGATCTTCAATCATACATTTACGATGAACTGAAAATATCCTATGAATGAATATTTCTTACTTCAAAAAGGACCATTTATATTCATAAATCTATATTTATTATAAAGTACGTAAAAATATAAGATAAATTTGTCCCTCCAATTGCTAATATTGATGAACGGTGTGAGATAAGTGGCTCTCCCCAGTCCCTCTGAAGAGTTTACACACATATATCCGCGCTTTAACCTGGAGTATTCCTTCTAACCACTTTGGACCTTAGATAAAATATTTCCCGTGATTCTTACAAACGATAAATATGATTGGTTAGTCATTATGTGGGTTGTGGGGGAAAGGCTACTTGGAAATCTCATGATGCTCAGATAGATAAAGGACTAAAGGTACTAAATTTTTTAATGTCCAAAATATATTCATATGGAGGGATAGTTCTTCACATCCAGAAAGTATTTTTAACCGAAACAATTTTCTTTAGCATAGTCTCTTCAAAAGATGCAAGATAGTTCTTCACATCCAGAAAGTATTTTTAACCGAAACAATTTTCTTTAGCATAGTCTCTTCAAAAGATGCAAGGGTTCCCACTCGAACATATTTCCAAAAACAAAGCTAATCTTCTGTTTTAATTGCCGTTTTCATATTTACGATGGATGAAATCATAAGGAGCTTAGTTGGTGCGTGACAAAAAGAGAATACTTTTCATCAGTCTTCTTAAATTAGTGAAACGGACAAACTAATCCAAAGCATTGTAGTGCTCTCTGTAGACGTTTATTACTAGCCTATGTAGTTGCTATGTAGTTGTAGTAACATACTACAACTGTAGTAACATAGTTGTAGTAACATACTACATAGCTACATACACCAATATGGTGTATGTAGCTATGTAGTTGGCCCTATTTATTACACCTCATAAGTAAGGAACGTTATTTTTAAGCACTTCAACCCCTGAAATAAAATTTCAGGGGTTGAAGTGCTTCAGTCTCGAAATGGAGTTATACCAACCAATATTAATCCTTTACAAGGCATTATGATTAAAAGGATTCTTTGTAAAAGTATGTGTAAAGACCTGTCTTAATATATTAGTGTATTTTGAACTTAAAATGATTAGTATTTTTTAATTTTTTAAGGGGCACCTTATGTCTCACTCCCTTTCAGAAAACCTCTGGAGATCAGAACATTTTAAAAGAGAAACTATTTATATACCCTAGCCGCCTTGCCTCGCAAGTGATCGAATGGCTAAAGGTGTCGTTTTTAACCCTCCTGGTGGTTGTCTCGATAAGGTATCTCGTAGAAAGTAAAACTGAATAGATTTTGATGACGGAGATACCTAGTCATTGAAAGAAAACATACCTAATCTTGATCTAGTCATCATCAAAAATCAGCAATGTATTGATGACGAGATATCTCGTCATGAGCAAAACAGTTGGATGGTTAAATATATATCATCGAAACCACTTGGATGGTTAAACACTTGGTTAGAAGTTCAAATCTTATCGAGTTGGCTGCTTGAAATTATCTGGATTCTTCAAGATGCCACTTAAATGCGAAAATCACTCCTGAATTCCTGCAAGAATGCTTTTCGCATGGTGAGTACTATGAGGAAGCACCTGCTGTGGTAAGCCGGTGTAATTGCGTTATTAGATGTTCCACTGTCAACTGAAAGGTTTAAAATAACACTTACCTATAAGCTAGCATTTAAAGTACTCACGCATAGATATGAACTGTAAATAATAAGATAAATCATTTCTATATCCTACACCAGTCTCCAGCCTATCGGTCATCAGTCGATGACCAGCCCTATAAGGGTCTGAATTGAAAATATATTATTTAAACACACTGTCTGCAGTAATTGCAACCATGTTATCCAGAACTTTAGGGCAGTCTTCAGGTGATCTACAGCCATTTCGTCTAGATCGTAGAGAAGACAGATAACTGATTTCGTTACTCCAATATGGTGTAAGTGCCTTTCTAAGTAGGCATGTCTAGTAAGAAATCGAAAACAAGCGACTGCAACAGTTCTGGGCAAGGAGCTTGGAATACGAGTTTATTTCTCAATAAAACATACTCGTTCTTTCCTGTCGACATCATTTTGTAGTTTGAAAATCGATTAGTCTTAATAGGTGAGCAAACATGAATCGGTATTATATAGAGGCAAAGCAGAGTTAGATCGGCACAACTCCAGTCTTAGCCGACTGATTATCTTGTTCTTTACCATGTACACCACAGTGATTCTGGAAATAGGTAAACCATCTAAATAGAGGATATACATTTTTAAATTGTATTTTCTAAACTTATTTTGCATTTATTTTGAATATATTTAATTGAATGTCTGCATTTGTTGCATAAGTAACATTCCACAACTTACGAATCTATAATTAAAATTCTTGCATTTCTTGAAAGCTTTCCAAAAACATAACAAAGCAGACTCATATCTTCACCAGACTATAAAATTTAACCTTGACAAATAAATAGTATAATAGAAACTCCGAGAGGGGAATTTATTTTCCATTTTAATTTTCTCCTGTCATAAAAACTTCATTGCGCTTTTTAGTAAAGATGGGAAACTCTCATTACCTAACTTCCACTCTATTTGTTTCACGAAAGTAAATATAAACACGTCTTGTCGCAGTCTCCAATAACTCGACTTGTTCTATGCAATTTCTAATACTTAACCAATTTGGCTAGCTACCAATTCCTTAAACTGTTCTGAAAACGAAAGTGGGCGCCATCCGTTGCAGAGTAATATAAGGCCACGAGTTAAAAATTTTCACTGCTAAAATGCAAACATTTGAGAGGATGAAAAATTATTGAAATTATCTAAATGTTATACAAATGGAATCAAACAAGAAACTTTATACGAGTTCCAAATTGAAAACTTAATTTATTTTCAATAGGTCGTGCCTATTAAATCAAGTGAATTAACTATTGATGTGGGGTTTTACAACATAAAAGTATTTACCACATTTTATTGTACGAGTACTTACTTAGCAAGTGTATGAAAATATTTTAAATTAGATTTTTCCCTTGAGATATTTTTCAGTTTTCAGGAACTTTAAAACTTAAAATTACGATGAAAGTTAGTAAAAAGATTAAAAGGACACTTTTAGTGTTAAACATACTACAAGTTACTTTTCCTTTTGCTTCAAAAAATAATTGTCCCTCATTCTCTTGGGAAACTGTCAAATTCCGTTTTCCCACATCTTTCCTGTCGTATTATAAACAGACCAATTAAGTTTCAAGTAGGAGTCAATCGTAAAGGAAATACTTTCAATAGCATTGGAATAAATGGAATCGACTCTCAAACTCCATGAAAGATGGAAAGGATGCTTGGAATCTATTAAATGCTGTCAGATCTCATGAAATGTTTGCCGATCTCCCCTTCTACGTACAAATCGATTTATTGAACTTGAGAACGATATCGTATTTACTGATGATCTTAAAGGACAGTTCGCAATAGAACATTTTTATCTTTTGAACTCATGATTCTTAACGTTGGGTGTACGCTACACAAGGGCAATTAAGAATAATTTAATAAGAAAAGCTGTACGTTTAGCTTCGAAGAAGGTAAAACATTCTGCACTTCAAACTTTAGTCATCCGATCAGTTTTATACGTCATTTTGTGCCAATGAAAGGAAAATTTGGGATATCTTTATTATGTAATGTTCAGGATAAACACTAAATAAATTGCTGCTTGAAATCAAAATCATTTACAACAAACACAAAGTCCAAGAATCGCACTTGAGATAATCAAACTTGATGAATCATTTTAGTCTGTTGAGCTAGGCACATTCAACTAAACCAAAGACATCACCAAAACCATTGCAATAAACACTAAGCTCAAGAATCGTACATGAGATAATCTAACTGGATGGATTTTTCTAGATGGAATAGTGATAATTAGAAAATTTGTTTTCTGACACGAAATTCTTTTTGGAACTTTTTTATTTGGTGGATACTTTGAAAAATAGTACTTTTAATAAGTAATTAATTAAACGCTAAAATATTAAACAATGCTTCGTGAATTAATACTTTTAATAAGTAATTAATTCACGCTAAAATATAAAACAATAAAGCTGCTGCATTCATGAAAACATTGTTGGTAACACTTTTGCAATGTTTTAATATGCTTTATAATTTCAAACCTATTTACCTACAGACAAAAAACCGGCAAGTTGTTGGCAATTCAATTGCTATTTCCCTGGTGCATTTCTCTCTTCCGTATCAGTAAAACTTTCGTTGTGTATATATACCATTACTCGACATTATCTTATGTTTGATGCAGATTGGCCGAATATTGGCCTTGTCAAAATACCCAACCTGCCAATTTGAAGATGAAATTAAGTTTTGAGGGAAAATAAAATAAATGTTTACTTAATCAATTGGCTGGTCTATGGAAGCAGCTCTCATTTTCATATATTTGCAAAATATTTTTGTTTTCTTAATAAAATCATGATGAAGGGATAATATACGAAGTTAGACCGTTTTCGGTACTTGAAAAGTGATTAATGCTTATTTAAGTAAAGAATAGGGACAAGGGACATAATGTTTGGACACCACTGCTCTAAGGAGAATCACTGTTTAATACAAAAAAGATGTTTATGTAAGCAGTCATGACTAGCCAAAAGAGGAGCCACTCACGGCAGAACTACTGAAACTGGGAAATTGTCTAATATTATTAAAATTTCCAAAATTCTCCTCTTAAAATAGTAGGAAAGTAGTTGAATTTAAGTCGCACTGGAGCAACACAGCGGGCTCTTGGTGACAGTTCGAGATCAATCCCGAACTGAAAGATCCGTGAACAGCACCTAGTAGTTTTGAACCGCAGTCGGATGACGATGCCAATACCTGAGCTGACAATTCACCCTACAGACTTCAAACCACGCCAGCGTGAGAACTTTTGAGTTTACAACATATTTAACGTACACCAGCCCCCACGTACACGCCGATCTTTGGATGGATCGATTTTCGAACTCGCAACCATCCGTCTGCGAATACGTGACTCTACCAACTGGGCTTCTGTGACCCTCGTCCTAAAATGGATAAACTTAGAACCTTTTCTGGGCATTTGCCAACTTGCATGGTTATCGATGTTTTGTGTTCACAAAGAAAATGGTCTTTTGACAAATTACAATTGATACCAAAATGCAACATTCATAACGGGGGACACTATTTTATGATTTGTGAGTGACCTACTAACGTTCCTAAAATTTTATACCTAAATTTGGTTGTTTAATCACTTAAAGCACGAGTTTTTTTCGGAAAAACTGGTAAAAAATGATCGAGGTTTTTTTGACAGAAAATGAATATATAAAGTACATAGGTATAGTGTAAGTTATTTTTTGCGATTTCAGTTGCGGGGGCTGGGGTAAAAGTGATACAAAAAATTATTATACAAACAAAGTGTAAACGATTTGATTACATGTTTATTTTGAATTTCAAAATATTAATAACAATAAAATATTAACTTCAGATTCACTTCCATACTCAAGAGATCATCACTTTCATCGCTGAAACTTTCTGATAAATTGGCATATTCAAAATCGTCACAGTCGCTCATTATCAGATAACTTTTCTAAACAAGTTCCAAAAACACTTGGTAAAAATTAATTTATGGTTAACTGTTTACTTTTATATTTAACGTAATAAAAATGAATATATTACCTTTTAGACACTTAACAACTGCTTTATAACAAAGAATTCCTAACAAACTTATAGCTAATCATCAAAATGCACCACTTGGTTTACACAAGAAAAATGGTGCATATTGGTGCCATCTACGGTAAATAAGTTTAATATCCATCTATAAATAAGTGGTAAATCATCTATGATAAATACGTTTATGCCATCTTTGGTATAAGTTTAATCTAGCCTATCTATTTTTACTAGAACGGAAGAGCGCCCCTGTGAGACACGGGCATGTGCAAATTTGCCGGTAACTTTCGCCCGTGTCAAACACGGGTAAATGCGTTAAGTGGTTAAAGTCATTGGTATATCTAAAACGTCATCTATATTCAAATATTGCATTGATTTGCTAAGATTTTTTAAAGTAATAATTTTGGATTTATTACAATCACGCGTAGACATTGTTGACATTAATTATAAATAACTACCAACATAGATTTTTTCTAATACCTTGTTAATTAATTAAGCGTTGTGTCACTACAAGGGGATTTCTCAACCACTTTCCATTACTATGGTGCCCAATGGGGAATTCACGTAACACATATTCCTACCATTCCAGCCACAACCCGTTTAAAGGGACATCATACATTCATTCTAGACGGAAAAAGATCCATGCCTTACTTCGGATTCAAACCACGATCCTTTCAATCCAGAACCCTAACCACTAGACCGGTTAGTCGGCATGCAAATAAGATTGATAATGGTATTTACGCATCCTATTGCAGATTCATACATTTACTCCTGGGTTTCTTTACATATTTAGATGCTTACAGTTACTATATTTAAGTGGACTTGAATTTAGACTAAAAATAGCAATACTAAAGAATTTTACAGTGTATCACTAATAAACTGTTTTCCATGCTAAAACACAAATCTTACGGTCTTTGTAGTAACACCCATACTCTGTGTCTTTATTGCTTAGATGCTTTCAGTCACTATGTTTATATGAGCATGGATTTAGTCTTAAAAATGACAATAATAAAGAATTTTATAAAGTGTATCATTAATAAACTGTTTTTATGCTAAAACATAAGCCTTACAGTCGTTAGAATAATATACAGGCACTTAGTCTACACAAAACTAGCACAGTTTTATTCGTCCTACCATCAAGAAAGAAGAATCACCATCCCATTCAAACCTTTTCATTTTCTTCTGCCAAAGGCAGTCCATGACAGCCCCTAAAGTAACCCGATAACAAATGCCCAACATGAAAAAACGCTTTACCTGTAGAAAAGAAAATGTCCCTATCTGCACCGCCCTTTTTGTATTGTAATAAAAAAACAGAGATATACGCCCCGTAAATCGTTCCTTCGCCGTATGATAATGCTGCGCTTTCTCTGTTCTACTTCAGGTCGGGCGATTTACAGAAAATAACGTCTACTTTCAAAGGTAAAATAGGGGATTCGCTGTTGAAGTTTTTTTGTCTCGAAGTCAGGCATTTTTCATCGATGTTTGTTTTGAGTGTGCTTTTAGGGGTATGGCAAATGGGATGTAGTTTGAAAATTATACGAATATGTTTCTTGCTTGTACATCGAACTAAGAATGGATGGAATTTCGAAGTTTGTATTAAATTAAAGACATGCATACACGTATACAACTTTTTTTCTAAAATTCATAGCGACATAATTACGAAAGAATATATTCGTTCAACCTTTTCTTCTTATTAACCCTCATGGTGATTGTCTCGAAGAAATATCTCGTCTTTAGCAAAACTGACCAGATCTTGAATATAAACGATAAACCTCGTATATAGAAGAAAATTGATCAGATCTTGATCATCATACAAAAATTGGCAATATCGTGATAGGAAGAAATCGTCATTAGCAAAATTGGTCAGATCTTGATAGACGAGATGTATCGTCCAAACCATTGGAGGGTTAAATGATCCAGTACACGCAGTAATAAAGCCTTCAAAAGATTTAAATCTATTGAAAACAAAAAATGCATATATCGTTGTTTTACTATTAAAACCTCTTATGTCTTGATATCAAAAACTTTGGGGAACGATGAAAAACTAGATACCAAGCTGTAGACCAATTATGAGATATGAGGTTTAAAAACTGCCCATTGCGGCTTTATGATTGAGATGTAAACAAGATCTTTAGAAATAAAAGTAAGCATATTTGTAACCAAATAATGTTAAAACTTCATAAACTATAATAACTGGACTCTTACGAGATTTTGATAGTAAAACGACGATATATTGAATCCGTTTTTTATTATACTGGATTTAATATAAAAAGTAAATATGTCTGTTTCTCTATTTTGCATAACACATATTACTTTTACTAATAATATTGTATCAATTGCATCATTAATACTATACGAATATTTCCCCCCTAGTTTTATAATAATACTTTAAATTTAATTTTAAAAACATTGTTTTAGTTTTTTAATAATGCATTTTTAAGAAAATTTGGAAGAATTTAATATTGAATGAAAATATTTTTGTAGTACTTATTGCAAGAGACATAATTTGTTTTTCACCGTTATTAGATTTATTACTTTGCATTATGAACAATTCCTCAAATGAAAATATTTATGTATTTCATTATATTTTCTAATTCTTCTATTTTCATATTTAATTACAATAAGATAGATAAACTGATTAAACTATAAATTATTCAATTTGTGATATACGCTTTTTGAAAAGTCTATTCTGAGACGTTTTATTTACCTCATGACGACTAAATAAAATCATGAAAACATTTTACAATTCATTTGTCAAATATAATTTGATATTAAAATTTCACGACTGAATTTTTCATGTAATATTCATGAAATCATGCGATTTAATTTACGAAGCACAGCTCTGGATGCCGTAATTACCTCTCTTCAATGAAACTGAATTTATTTATTATGTCCAGTATACATTCAGTGCTTATAATTGAATTCATATTTTTATTTCAAGTGACTCCATTTAAAGATATGAATATTTGAATACTTTCCTCCTCTGTATTTTGAAACGTCAACGAAAAATTAAGCTATGCATATTCATATAATGGAGCTTCAAAACTAGGAATACGATGTGAAAGAATCTGTTTGTTTTACATTATATATTGTCACAGAAATGAATTGTATTAGCAAACATATTAATAAAAGATTCGAGTATTCGGTTGGATGAATAAATAATGTGATATTTTAATCTGCATACTATTCAGAATTCCTAACATTGATGACATGAATAAGCTTCAAAATATTTTATTCTGTTAATTACTGTTTATAATTTAGTTTTTTTTATATTTGATATTTGAAAATTCTGAAACATACCCCTTCGTGAAAGTGTTAAAAATTAGATAATATCACTGTATTTATACTATTTTCATATTAAAATTTATGCCCTATATAGCTATACTGCTATAATAATAATATAGCTATATTGTCTTGACAACTCGAACCTAGATTCCTCCACATTCCTGCTTTTTCTGTTATTTGCAGGGCTATCATTAAAACACTATGAAAGGTTTTTCAGTGAAGATAAATACAGAGCGTTTTGTGGGAGTACGCATGTCCTGCTTCATTTTGGAAGAACAAAATTTGGCACGTTATCGAGTGCAATTTCAGCATGTCACTTATTAAATAATTGCATAGATAATTTCTCGAACATTATTTTTTTACTGAAAACATCTGCGAGGTCTGTCCATAAAGTATCCAGCCATTGGACAGTTTGTGCGGCATGGATGTAACTGGTCACCAAAGGTGAAGAGACATTGATGCACATGAGTGAAAAGTCACGAATCCATTAGAATAATCATGAGTCTTCCCAATGGTAGATTCCTTGTTTCTTCCGCCGGACGATGGCGGGAAAAAGTCGCAGCAATGTCAAGACTCTGTTGACTGTTTTAATTGACTTTGAATATGTGGTCCATCATGGGTATTATACTACAAGTTAAACAAATAATAAGTAGTATTATCTCGATGTTCTTAACTCAGATGTGAAGCGGAGTAAGAAGAAAACGGCAGTAGCTGTGGGCAATTGGTGATTGACAGCAGGTTGTAGGATCTGCTGGAAGTATCGCTGTGATATCAAATTATTTCGTACCTATTAGAGGGGATAGTCTGCTGTAAATGATACCTCACTGCACCATTACACTAGAAGTTTCAGCGATGTATTGCTTATAGTCTCCATTACACTCGAATGCGGTGATAATCTGCCCTAGGGAAGAAACGGAATCCATCCCTAAACATGCGATACTGTCATTCCATGCATCTTTACAACACTCAGGCATTGGATAATCAACGAGGAAGTTGTTGGTGTAGTTCCAACTTCTTTCATTTCAGTCTATCATCTCTCGCATGCCTTTGATGACCACAACCATCGTGCCAAAAATGTGCATCTTGTCACTGCAGTTGGTGCACATTTGTCGACAAGACCAACCTGCTTTCCATAGTTACTCAATGCGACCCATTTCAAAGTCGTTCAGATGAATATACAGTCTTCCAGTTCGTGGTCCAGGCATTCAAATGACAATTCAGTGGCAACACCAGACCACAATATTTCCAGAGAACCTCTTACACCTCTTCAATAAGCCTTAGGATGTGCATTTCAAATGTACTAGGGCCCTTAACGTTCCTTGTCACGCAAATTGTGATCATTTGCATGTCTGATACAGAGGATTTAGCATACCAAATGTCATTGATGCTGTCGATGAATGCTTCTGTGTGTGTTTTTTGGGTGCAGAGTATATTTGATGCCTACAAGATATTTTACTAAAAATAAATAAATATCGTATTCTAAAATATATACAAGATATTTTGCTGATAAATAAATAAATATTTTTCTAAAATACATACGAGCAATTTTTCTGATAAAAAAGAAACAGTTTTAAAATATACTCTATATGTTTTGCTAAAAAATTAATAAGCATCATTTTCTACAAATATATACAACATATTTTACTATTAAATAAATAATTATTCGTTTGTATTCGATATGTATTCGAAATTATGTATTCGATATTTTGTACCCTTAATCCTCCAACTGGTTTTCGACGAGATATGTTGTCCATCAAGATGTAACCGATTTCGCAAATGTCAAACGATTTAATGTAATGTTAACCGATTTACCATCAAGATATATTGTCGATTTTTTATGATGACAAGATCAAGACCTGGTCAATTTTCTTCTAATGACGAGATATCTCGTCCATCAAGATCTGGTCGGTTCTGCTAATGACGAGATACCTCGATGAGACAACCACCAGGAGGATTAGTACATTCTTTCATAGCCTTCCAAGTTATTTCTACGAGATATCTCGTCCATCAAGATCTGGTCGGTTCTGCTAATGACGAGATACCTCGATGAGACAACCACCAGGAGGATTAGTACATTCTTTCATAGCCTTCCAAGTTATTTCTACGAGATATCTCGTCCATCAAGATCTGGTCGGTTCTGCTAATGACGAGATACCTCGATGAGACAACCACCAGGAGTATTAGTACAGTCTTTCATAGCCTTCCAAGTTATTTCTACGAGATATCTCGTTCATCAGGATCTGGTCGGTTCTGCTAATGACGAGATACCTCGATGAGACAACCACCAGGAGGATTAGTACATTCTTTCATAGCCTTCCAAGTTATTTCTACGAGATATCTCGTCCATCAAGATCTGGTCGGTTCTGCTAATGACGAGATACCTCGATGAGACAACCACCAGGAGGATTAGTACATTCTTTCATAGCCTTCCAAGTTATTTCTACGAGATATCTCGTCCATCCAAGATCTGATCAATTTTGCTAATGATATCTTGTCATCGAGAATACGATCGAATTAAAATGACGAATGTATTGCCTTTTTCGATGATGACGAGGTAAAGATCAGGTCAGTTTTTTCTGATGACCAGAGAGTTCGTCCATTAAGATCTGGTCAGTTTTGCTAATGACGATATACAACGTCGAGACAACCACCAGGAGGATTAAGCTGTAAGTCCTGGTCTTATTTGCCATCGTGTAGAGAATAATGATATAGAGTGACAAGCCACAATATATCCTTCCTTTTTATTTAACCTGTTGCTGAATCTTATAAAACCATTTATCCACAGTAATAACTTCAATCCTACTGAAATCAATTCCAGCCACACAGCTAAACGAAAACCTTAATTTTAAATTAATGTTCCCCAGACCTCAGAACTTCTTTAACAGTTATGCAAGTGAAAATAATTTTAAATTAAGACATCTCTCACGCCCTGCAACACCATCCTTGAATCCATTAGCATTAATTTATCTTTCCACAGAATCGCTCACTGGGAACAAGGCAAGATAATTATTAATTAAACCCCGAGCGCTGGGCCTTTCAAAATACTCGTCGTGGATCTGCTGCTGTGTTATAGGTAGGGAATGATAAATTACATTTTTCCTCGTTCATAAGGAAGCTACGAGTGCGTGTGGGTTGTTGGAGTTCCTCTGCGTGTTTCGAGATTGGTTATTTGGCAGTTACTGTATGAACAGAAAATAATGAAGTGTTGATATTTTTGCGAATTTATTCGTGATTCCTATGGGAAATATTAATGAAATCGGGATTTTGTATTTGTTATTGTATGGAAAAAATATTGGAAGTTAACAAAACTTTAATTCGAAACTGATTGATGGAAGTGAAAAGCAAGTTGCTTGTTACAGTGCGGGTTTCACTTGGTTATTTGGGTAGGTAGGTATTTAAATTAAAGTCGCACTGGAACAACACAACGGGCTGTTGGCGACGGGCCGGGATCAAACACGAAGGGAAAGATACGAGGAGATCACCACGTAATTTTGAACCACGGTCAAATGACGAGGTCATACCTGAGCTGGTACCCCACTTTTCAAACTTTCACACCACGCCAACGTGAGGGCATTGGAGGCCCCGAAAGATGTAACATGCATCGGCTCCCTTTGTACACGACGGTCTTCGGTTGGATTCGAACTCGCAACCCTCCGGTTGCTAATCTGTTACTCTTCCAACCTGGCTGCCTCGGCTCCTTGGTTATTTGGGAGTTGGTACTGTATGAATGCAAAATAATAGAGTGCTAACAGTCACTATGTAAATTTATTTGTTGTTCTTTCAATAACGATTTCTGAAAAAAACTAGGCTTTGTATCGGAAAAGTGTTAGAGGACTAAACATATCCCATTAGATGAGATATTTTTTGTAAGACTTTTTTAAATTTAATATGATCAAAAACAATATAAAAATTAATTAACTACTAGCGAAAGACATTTTCATGATACTTATTTTAAATCTTCAAAGGATGTATAGAATGATGTATTACATTCACTAAAACCTAAAATTGAATCTAGAAAAATACATGGGTGGTATTGGAGTTTCAAACTTTTTCTGTGTGATTATTTGAGAAATGTTTGCGAAATAACATTGCTTTTATAGTTCTGGGAATCTATTCAGTATTCTTTCCGAAAACAGTCATGAAAATATGAGGCTCTGCTTGCTTTTGAATCAAAAAAGTATTAGAGATTCATAAATATTCTGAGTAGGAGTATTTTTAAGAAATAAAACAAAATTTATATTGTAAAGCAGGATAAGTCCAGCGTAGGTAGAAAGTAAAATAAATCCGTTTTCTTGTAAGGACAATTCTTGCAGAGATTCGTAAATCTTCCATATTCATAAGGAACCTAAGAGTTACGTATGGGATGGTGGAGTTTGTTTCTTTCCAAAGATATGTTTGAAATAGGAATGATTATACAAAATGAAGATGAATATAGGAAGGTAGTTACCAAAACTAATTCTGTGTATTAACTGACCTAACTGATTAATCCCTAAATTTGTTGAGCTAAGGGTCACATTTGGGTATTGGAAAACATACCATTACTGGTATACGACTGCATTTGCAAATACTGTTTTCATCGAAAAAAAACGGTAATAACGTTTTGTCAGGTAAAAATACCGGTAATAATGTTTTGTTAAAGGTTGTTCTCACCAATCTCCAAAACCAATAAGAATTGGTAATTTATAACCGGTCTGTAAACCCTAAGCCTTAGTTTCCTAGCACACACTCAGTACCCAATACGAAGTCTGTCCGTAAAATATCCAGCCATCTAATATGAAACAATTTACAGTGTACCTAGGACATTTTGTGCCTAGTTTCCTTCAAAGCATTCAACTTGGAGTCTCAGTAACTTCTCCCAAAATCGCTTCCACTTTCCAAAACACTCTGTAGGCTATTGCCGGAACCGCCTTCAGCTCACTCGTCGTGTTCTCTTGAATAAAAACAACGGCCTTAAACCTCTCCCCTTCAGATGTGATTTTCGCTTATGGAAAAGCAGAAGTCAATGGGTGCCGAATCCGGGTTGTCCGAGGACTGAACCATCTGAGGGCTTTGATGTTTTTTCTGCATGAGACGTAAAGAACAGGCGGCCGCGTTGTCTTGCTGAAACTCACCAATTTCCCACAGCTACGACCGTATTCTTGGTACTGCATTTATCAGCCTGGGATGAACATCGAGGTAGTACTCCTCATTGATTATTTGACCTGGAGGTGAGTACTTGTGATGGACAACGCTTTCACAGTCACAGTTAATATGGTCTTGGCGTTGCTGTGACTTCGTTGAACCTTCTTTGGGCTGGAAGAACTAGGCGTCTTCCATTGGGAAGACTTCCGAATCATCTGAAAAGTTCCAGTGGATGAATTTTCATTCCAATTCGCTATTGTAGTCTCTAGATTATTGCATATCCAACGGTCTCATAGAACATACACTCCTCAAGGACATCTAACACCCAATGGATTATTCTTATTAGTTTGTAGCTTTCACACATATGCATCAATGCTTCATCTCCTTGGTTACCAAGTTACATCAATGTTGCACAAAACATGGATAGCGTTAGTTCGCTTGGAAGAGTAACGGATTATCCACCAGAGGGTTGTGAGTTCGAAACTCAATCCAGCTAAAGACAGTCGTGTACGTGGGGCCGGTGCACATTAAATATATCGTGGTCTCGAATGTTTTCACATTAGTGTGGTGTGGAAATTCGGAAAGTGGAGTGCCATCTCAGGTGTTGATCTCGTCATGCGATCGTGGTTTAAAATTACGAGTATTGACCTTGTATCTTTTCCTTCGGAATTGATCCCGGACCGTCAACAATAGCCCGTAGTGTTGATCCAGTGCGACGTTCATTCAACTATCCTCCCCGCCGCACAAACCGTTCTTATTGCATTAGCAATGATGGCCGCATACTTTCTGGACACACCTCGTGCATACTGCAATTCTTTCTTATATAACTACAGTCTCTTGTTAAATCTCTTACTTCTCCTTTTTGTACTGTCTGGCGCACAAAGCTACATCGCATTGACAATCTTCCCTTGTCCTCAGAAAATTTTCTTCTAAAATATATGAAATGAAAAAACCCTTATGAAACGCAAATACTACGTCTAGTGTATAAAAAGAACGAATTTTAAGTATAGAATGACACGAGAGACTTAAGACTGTTGATTAAATTGAAAAGGATGTTTCTAGAAATAACAATATTAGATTTCTTTAAATGTGTCATTTTATATTATCCCGGCAATGGTTTGTGTTTAGAGTTGTGTTTTCGTTCAATTACTCTACGGAGCTTAATGTCACAGATAATCAATTTAAATACCCCAAGAAGCTTTTCGCAGAAGTCATATATTTTCTCGTCGCATATAAAGTAAGCCTATAAAATTAATTAAAGTAAAGCTTCTAAAGTACTATATCCCTACCTTACG
The DNA here is from genome assembly GCA_933210815.1 of Meta bourneti. Classification (NCBI taxonomy): domain Eukaryota; kingdom Metazoa; phylum Arthropoda; class Arachnida; order Araneae; family Tetragnathidae; genus Meta; species Meta bourneti. The sequence continues at coordinate 68,736,623 of OW119928.1, forward strand.
AAGATTAGTTATAATTAAAACGGATTAAAATTCTAGGAATAAGGGATTGAATTAGATCGAACAATGATTATTTTCTCTACGGTAGCCACTGAAACGTTATATTGTTAGATTTACAAATCTCTTACGAGATTTCCGAGTGATGTTGAGTTGCTTCCTTCCTACAATATACATAATGACTAATAAACACATCTGTTGGGTGAAAGACTGTTAGGGAAGATTCTAGTGATCAAGAAGTTCGAACTTGCTTTGAAGCCATGCCAGGAAGACTGCATGTTACAGAACGGATAAATGCGTGGGAACCAAGAAGGTTAAAAATATTTCTATTTACCCTCTAAGCGGCATACCCGAATACAGTTTAAATGAGTTTCTATGCGGTGGGTGGCAGACTAAACAATCTATGGAGTGAGGCTTCTGGAGGTCTGGGTAAGGTGTCCGAATATTTCGGGTCTGTCACCTGACACCATCATAATCAGTATAAAAATAAACAAAAGAAAATGTTATATTTGAACAGTGTTGCCACCACTCTTTTTTAATGAAGCCGTAAGCCCTACCTATGTACCAGTTTTATTACCGTGTTTTTTCTTTAGTAAACATTTTTTTTAAGCTTTTTGTTTTCTGACGATTTGATCCGGTAAAGATTACACTGTTTGGACTCATTGATTCAATTTCAACAAACAATGAATTTAGAAATGTTTAGTCATTAAGTCTTACTTTACTTTTATAACCTCCTCGTATATAAGTAGGAAAAATGAGGTACAGTCGATACGACTTCGCATGGGTCAAATGAATTTTATACATAGTCATTTATTATTCCGAGAACCTACTCCATTGTGTTATTGTAGTACATTTTTTCTTAGGCACATTTTGACTGCATATCAAGCTTTTAACAACTATAAACAAATCTCGTTCAAATTTTCTAATCGAAACCTAAAAGACCTTTTATGAAATCCTTACCACCCCCAAAAATTTATTTATATTTATCACAAATATCCATTTTTAAAACTTTATTTAAACTATATCTTAATTTGAATTTGAATTCACAAATTACTGAATTTATTTCATATTTATTAGCTTTTTGACAGCTGCCTACCTGATATCATGGTCATTGGGTTTGTATGTCACCTCATAGATCCGACATCAATTCCTGGTTTGAAAGCGTACGTATATTGGTGATTATCTCGGTTAGGAATAACGACGGCTTACCCACTGAGTACAAATATCTTTTAGTTCAACCCTTGTAGTGCCGAAGAGTGGGTATTCGGGCATAGATGAGAATTTTTAGGAGATATTTACCACAGAAATTTAGTTTTATTTATCACAGATATCCATTTTTTAACTTCATTTAGACTTTTTATACCTTAACTAATTTCAATTTGAATCCATAAATTACTGAATTGTATATTTATTAATTTTCTTGATTTTCCAGATGGTATTATGGCCACAGGGTTTGTCTGACACCCAATAGAAACCTGATTTGTATATTGGTGATTGTACCTGTTGGGAGTAACGACGACTTACCCACTGTGTACAAATAGCTGTCAATTCGTCCCGTTAGTGCCGAAAAACGCAGAGGTCAGCGGTGGGGCATAATTTCTATCTCACCAAAAATTCAGCTTGGCCCAATGTGGAACTTGTGACATAAAAACTAACCCAACCAATACCATATGTAAATGTGGGCAGGTATTTGTCCGATTTCTTTAAAAGCCAAAGGCAAGGAATACACTGAATTAGTCCAGTACTGATGTAAAATTCCATCACATACATTATTTTAATGAACATATTCCAGAATACAATCAGACTCATTGAGTAGACTTTTCATCAGTGGGTACTTAGTCCTATCCTCGTAACAATCGCTCTCAAATTACAACCGCTTGCAAATCACATGGAAATCACATCTCCATTTATTTTTCTTCTCATTAGTGTAACCCATGGGAGAAGATTTGTTCTCGACATACATGGGTTGTAATCATTTGATTCAACTACATATCATTCAAAAATAGAAAGAAACTACATCTCCCCACTGAAACGGAATGTTAAGTTTTCCAATTTATTCTCCAATTTGCATCCACTTAAGCTGACTGTTTCTTCGTTGTTTAGAGGAGGATTCAAGGTAGTGTAAAAGCTATCCGATATTTCCTTGATAAAAACAAGAAATGGAAGTAAGCCAAAATCGCCCTTCTTTTGATAAATGGTTTCAAATCCTTTGCGGGTTTTCAAAAGAGTTGAATTTTCACCTCAACTATCTGTGCGTTGAGCTAGCTTCCAATCGGGACTCGATAAGTGAGTTCTGAGAAGGATCGCTTTTGTTTTCATGATATTTTTTCGAGAGAAAGTAATTAAAGAAAGTTGGGTCAACTAGAACTTACATGCCTTGATTGAGTTTTTCTTGCGTTTTTTCCCTTTTCTCTTTCTTCAAAGAAAGAACTTTTTAAAACAAAATACAAGTTTTATTATGTTTCTAAGTAATAGAATCTATCCACATTTTTAGATTTAAAACTTTTTATACTTTCATTTTACCAGACAAAACTCGACTTAGAAATGGGAAGGGTTAAAAAAAAGCTTTCAAATTATCTATTTAAAGAATGAGTTTTGAAAAAATTTTAAATTTTTTTTCTTCGGGTTTACAAGTTTATTTTAAGCGGAAGCATTTTCTTTGTTTAAATGCTTGTAAATCTGCAAGGAAACAATGGCAGGAGTTCGAAAGTGATGTTAAAAAAGCTTTACATATAATTCTTTGCACAAAATAGCATTAAAACAACAACTAAATGGAGTCCAATCGATACCAACTAGTTTCTGTTTTCTAAAAATAGAAAGTACTTTAACGATGCTAATTTTATGCAAGTTTTATTTATTTATTTATCTACACTGTCAAAACTAATCCAATTACATGACAGTGAGAAAAGATTGAAAATATATAACATGCAATAGACGAACAATAAAGCAAAGCATAATACAATTACATAGCAACATAGATTGCATTATCTAAAGACAAAGCAGTTAATTAAATTGAACAAAAATGATCGGAAAAAGAACAGGCAGGAACGTTGGTAATTAATTAACGCTCTGGTGCTTGTATCAACGAGGTATCTCGTCATTAGCTAGTCTGACCTGATCTTGAAGGACGAGACATTAGAAAAACAGACCTGATTATGATCTCTTCATCATTAAAATTCTGCAATATCTTGAGAACGCGATATTACCGATTTTGCTTATGCCGATACTTCGAACTTTAGCAAAATTGTACAGATCTTGATGGACGAGATATCTCTTCGAAATCACTTGGAGGGTGAACGTCGCACTGGAGCAGCACTAGGCTATTGGCGACGGCTCGGGATCTATCACGAAGGGAAAAATCAGACGACAACACTTCGTAATTTTGTACCACGGTTAGATGTCGAGGTAATCACCTGGGCTGGATCCCCACTCTCCAAACTTCCACACCACACCAACTTGAGGACATTTGAGGCGACGAGGGATTTAACGTGCTCTCGCGTACACAGCGGTCTTTGATTGAACTGAGGTTCTAACTCGCAACCCTCAGTTGTTAATCCGTTACTCTTCCAACTGAGTTATCGCGCTCCCCAGAAGAAGAAAAAAGAGAACAGTTTAAAAAATTTCAGTTTTGAAACGTTTAAGTATAAAATTACTTACTAAGAACTGCTAAATAATCGAAGGAAGCACAAAGAGTTTGGGTAACTATTGATCGATCTGAAAAGTTGGACTGTTGGTTGATTTTACGAATAACTTTTGCTGCAAAAAAGTTTCTTGAAAAATAATTTTTTCAGAGTATTATTACTATTAAAGGAAGGTACATGAATGTTTATCACACTGAGTAGGCTGCAACTATTAATTTTGCTATCTAAAAATTATAAAATTAGTTAAACGCCAAGACAGTTCAACATTATAGTGTATTGAGGTCGTAAAAAGGAATAAAACAATGAATTTTCACGACGACGTAGTTTTTTCAAATAAATATGTCTTAGAAATCTATTTTGAGCTTTTTTCTAGTGGTGAAGTATTTTCATTTCCGTATAACTTTTAAATTCTTTAATACGACAATTTACCCTAAATTTATCTAAAAGGGTTTAACATTAACGCTAACTTCTTATAGGTGAATGATGTGGTTATACATATTTGAGTTAAGAGTTATGTGTAGAAAATTCTACAAACTTTAGTAATGAGTAATATAAATCGCACACACAAAAACGAAATTTTACTTATCGTCAGTTAACGTCTTACATGAATGGATGAAGTAGGTATACATATTTAATCAAGAGAACCATTGTGAAACTGTAAGTGAACAACCATTGTCAAACCAACTATCAATCACAACCACTATCAAACCATAAGTGTATAACCACTGTCAAACTGTAAGTTCACACCCACTGCCAAACCATAAGCATACAATCCCTGCAAAACTGAAAGCGTACAACCAATGTACAATCACTGTCAAACCATAAGCGTGCAACCTCTGTCGAACTATACGTGTACAAACACTATCAAACCATTAAGTGTACAACAACTGCCAAACTGTAAATCTATAACTACTATCATACCATAAGTGTACAATCACTGGCAAACTGTAAGTGTACAACCATTGTCAAACCATCAAGTATACAAACACTGTCAAACCGTTAAGTGTATAACAATGTCAAATTAATAAAAATAGACCAAACAAAAACATTCATATACTCGCTGTCTTTTCTGCACCTCAGTGTACACTCTAGTACGTCCGAGTGGCACTTGCCTATGGTTTTGTTCTATGTTCCCTACCTTCTTTTAAACATTGTGCAGGAAACTTTGACACAACCGATATTAATAGATTAAACTAAACTTTGTGAGCAACTGATTTTATAATCCAAGCTCGCTGGAAATGATTCAAATTAGAGTGTTAAATATTATTTAATTTGTTTTAATATATTTTTTCATTTATCCGTTTTCTTTAAGCAAGAAAAAAAAGCTTTATTCTGGATCTATACAACTCCGGTTAAAAAGAATCCTGTTCTTGTGCGTACCACTGAATCGATATTGAACTTTTAGATGATTGATGTCCTCAGAATACCTCATATTTTATTTAGGTAGATCAGTGATGTCACACTAACGATTTTGTGAAAAATCCCTTTTTGAACAAAGGAAGTGCAGACTTAGCATAATGTTTTTTAAAGACAAGGATAAGATTTAAAAATTGCATTTTCTAATAGCATTATTAATAGTTGTATCTTGTTTGAATTGAATCTGTATTTTCAAGAGACATTTGCGTTGCAAGACCTCTTTTTAAGTATAGTATTTGTTTTTTACGAATATATATATATATATATATATATCGCTTCGCAAAGCAATGTCTTGAAAATACAAATTAAATTCAAACAACATACAACTATTAATAATACTATTAGAAAATGCAATTTCTAAATCTTATGCTTGTCTTTAAAATAAAACATTATGCTAAGTCTGCACTTCCTTTGAACTTCTGTACTTCTTATGAACCTATTAACGAACCCGAAATGAGCCGATGAGCAAAGGTGAAATCTAAAACACAGTTATTGGTCCATCAAAGAACGTGAAGTGCAAGGCACAGTTCTGAACCCATAGACGAACGTGAAATGTAAAGCACAGTTACGAAGTTATGGAAGAACGTGAAGCATAAAGCACAATTACAGGACAGACTATGGATAAAAAATGGAGGAAGGGATCTTATTCACATACCAGATAGGTGACTTCGTTATGCAGTAGCTCCTCGCTTCCGGCTTTTAACAGAACATAATGGAGTGGCTCTCCCAAATATGATTGTCTGGGAGAGTCACTCCATTATGTTCTGTTAAAAGCCGGAAGCCAAACATGATTGTCTGGAAGAGCATTCTACTGAATTGATATACATTGCAATACTGTCGATTTTGTGAACTGAATGAATATGTGAACAGAGAGCCTCACACTTGCATTGATGTGATTAATTCCTATGGATTGAATCCGAGACATTCCGGTGCATGCGAGCTAGGAAATTTTTGGGGTAATGACTTCTGTCATTAACTTTTCTTCTCTTCAGCGCATTGTGGAGTCCATGGTAGTGAACAAGCAAGTTACTTTGCAAATCGATACTGCAGTTGTTTTGATTCCAGCAAACCCATCTCGTATATAATTCCTTAAAAATGTACATCAAGAAAAAAATCAAAAAATATTTTCTACCAAGAACTAATAACTAGAAACCCAAGTGAATCTTGACTTATTTAACCATTAAAAGCTCGGGTGTTGATCTCGTCATCTGACCGTGATTCGAAATTACTTGGTGTTGTGCTCAGATCTTTCGTTTGGGATAGATCCCGGACCGTCGCCAATAATCCGCTGTTGTTCTAGTACGACGTTAATTAATTACCACTACCATTACAATATACCGTAAATATATCCCAAATGCCCCAAGGGCAAAGCTGTTGCAATTTCCGGATTTCTGACTGATCAGGGATGTTTGGCTAAACTTCTCTACCGCCTAAATATTCTAAAGAGCTCCTGCTGTCCCTTAGCATTAAATCTCAAGAAAAGGACATCCACCGTAGTGCGCTCCCTTGTCGGGATCTCTATGAAAGATACTGGAAGGGGGACTAGAGAACGGATGGGCAGCTATTTTTTTCTTTCTTGTCTCGTCTTTTTTCATCAATTGTATACATTATTCATGCGCACGTTCGTTACTAACCCTTGTATTGTGTATTTTATTTTCTGTCTGTCATTGGAAACAAAAAAAGTTCTTTCCTTGTCGTTCGTGTTCTGGTGTTTTAATTCGTACTTTTTTGTGTCTCCTCTTTTTACTTCTTTGCCCGGTCATTGGAAATAAAAAATATATTACCATGAACACAAAAAATAAATACCTTTCAGCAATTTAATTAGTGCCATAAAGTTCAAGAGGCGGAAATTTTGTATCATCCTGCTGTAATAAAGCTTAGATAAAGTAGATATTTTCCAATGTGAAAATAAAACATGAGTCACAGAAAAATCAGTGTCGCATCTTCGATTACATGTGGACGAAAATCCCCAACAACGACAAGAGTAAAATTATTGGAAGCTTTCTTCTTCCTATTATCAGTAAAGAATAGCCTTAATGGAATGGCAGCTGATGAAATACCACGCAGAGTCATTTGCTGGCTAACTCCGAAGAGATAGGCTAATGGATAAAACAACAATACTTTCCTTTCTTCTTTAACATCGATTGTCGTTCGGCAGTGGGCAACGGTAGAAATCTTAATCCGCTCCCGAAAGAGAAGAAAAACACACAACCGATTGTTTATTCTCGGAGTTGCGACGATCTTTGAATTCTTGCTCGGTGCACTTTGTTCAGTTGGATTTATTTCCATTAAATGTGTTAAACGATCGAGCTGCAGCGTGTCCAGAACATTATTCTGGAGGGGGCCCAACTTCAAAACATCGTATAATATTTTAAAAATCCTTTGAGAGGGATTTTCAATTTAAACCAGCGGGAAAACTGGATTGTACTTCCTATTACCCAAATGCTATCACACGATACACATCTGGGTTACCTTAGAATGCAGTTTATTGACGTTTAGCGTTTAATCAATTGGCTTTGACCAATTAACTTTGATATGAGGTCTGTCCGGAAAGCATCCAGTAATGTAATATAAAACAGGATGCCTTGTACTTAGGGCTTTTGGCCCTAGTAATAGTATCATCATACATCCTTCAAAGCATGTACCTTGGGACCTCATAGTCTTCTTTCAACGTCATCTTTACCATTCACAACACTCTGCAAAGTCCATCGTTGAAATCGTCCTGAGCTGCCCATCGTATTCTCCTTAATCTCACCCCTTTCAGAAATAATTTTTGCATTAGGAAAATTCAGAATCCGCTGGGGGCCAAATTCGGGCAATAGATGGGGCTGACCTATCTGTGTGATTTGACATTTTTAAGAAATAAAACCTGCACTAGATGTGATGAATAGGCGCCACCCCATGCTTCGTGCTATCCTTCGTCAAAATCTCGAATACAATAGTTATTGAAATCCCCAAATCATCTTTAATAGTCCATTGTTTTGCTCCAATGACACGTAAATTCAACTTTTTACTTATATACCCAAATCATCTCCAATTCTACACTTTAAATTCCAATCTTTGTTGATTGCAACTTGTAAATGTTCAATATTCTCAGGTGTTGAAGGCTTATGGATAACTTTCAACATATTCACGGCCATTTTTGAAGCTGCTCTAACGATATATTTATTTGCACTGTACACGAGTAGTTTAGGCTTATCTGCCTAACAACTCTATAACTAAAAACTCGCCTCACAGTTAACCAGTTACTGTAAACATTTCTTGACGTTAGGTAAATGGATGGAGTTTCAATCGTTTAAGGCTAGCAGTTATCCTGTTAGTTAGCAGTTACCTTATCAGCAATCCCTGCTTAAATCTGAAGGTTATCCAATAGATGATGCTCATATATATACCAAAGAGTTATATTTCTATCTCTTACGTACTTTCCGGTTTGAGTACAAAGTTTGCATGCATTTTTGCAAAACAAAATCGTTTACATTAACAGTTGAACAATTCACAGCAAACCCGAATAAAAAAGAGTGGGTATCAAAACACGGAAGAGACAAAATCAAAAAAGAGACAAAATCAAAACCTACCATTAATATATTTTACTATTTTCGGTTATTCCGTTCCTTTTTTTTAATTATAATCATTTTACTCAATTTTTGTTCCTTTTACATTACTAAACATATTTAAGAACACTGAGATACAAAATTTTCCGTTTTGGATTTCAGAACCAAAAATCTATTAATCTCTTATGAATAATATATTTGATGACAGTAAGATGCAGAGCTCATGAAATTTTAATATGCACATAAAAAGGTTTCTTTTGAAAATTGTAGAACTTCCATCCCATGATATTAATATTATTTCTTATTAAAAATACATATTCAGATTTCACATGTTGACAAATATAAAAATACACGTTTGAATATTTCATAAGAACGCAATACCATTTATTAAATAAACAACATATCCTATTTCCTTCCAGGATTTTAAAAATATAATTTCAGTGAATTAAAAGTCACTGAAGTTTGCTTTGAGAACAGAGGTTTTAATATCAGGAAACTAACAAGAAAAATCAGACTTGTACTCTCCTGACTAACTTCATAGGAATTCCCAAAATGCTTGTTACAGCGACAATGAAATTCTAATATCTTTTTTCTTTCTTTTACAGGCATATATGTGATTCACGTGGATTAATAGCAGAATTTTTAGGTTCAGAATCATTGATAGCGGTAAGTTTAGATTTCATGTTCAATTTTTTCAATAAATGTGTGTAGGGGATTAAATATATCTTATTATTTTATCTCGCTCCTACATTGCGAAATGTATTAGTTGTTAGCGGAAATACCATACCGTGAACATCAAAATTATTCTTTTCCAATGATAATTTATGGACCGTATGATCTTTCAAGCACTATCCCTCCAAGTGGTTTCAACGAGTTATCTCATCCATCAAGGTATGACCAATTATCTAAATGACGAGATATCTCGTCATCAAGATATTGCCTTTTTTAATGTTGACGTAATCAAGATCTGGTCAGTTTTTCTGATGAAGAGATATCTCGTCCAACAAGATCTGGGTCAGTTTTGCTAGTGACAAGATACCTCGTCGAGAAAACCACAAGGATGGTTTAACACTCCAAGTGGTTTGGAAGAGATATCTCATCCAACAAGGTTTAACCAATCTTGCTAATGACAAGATATCTTGTAATCAAGGTATCAAGGTATTGCCAATTTTTTTATGATGACGGGACCAAGATCTGGTCAATTTTCTTCTAATGACGAGATATCTCTTCCATGGAGATCTGGTCAGTTTTGCTAATGTAGAGGTACCTCATCTAGACAACCACCAGGTGGGTTAGGGTTAAGAGTGACGCCTTTAACCATTCGTCCACTGATGGGACCCCATTAAAATCATAAATAGAAAAAAACGTATGAAGAAGGATGGATACAAATTTCAATAGTGTAAAACTGTAAAAACTTGTCTACGGAGAAAACTCTGTGTGGCATACAGCATCAAGCAATAGACATACACACAAGAAAAGATTTACTGACACTGATGACTTTCCTCTGGGTGTATTTCCCTTTTTCTGTATCAATAAAACTGTCCTTGTGTGTATGCCCATTTACTTGACGTTGTTTGACAAAGCTTGGACAAATATGGCCTTTGCGCCATAAACTTCAACCAACAACCAACAGACACAGAAGAAAGAAGTTTCGCAGTTTGCTTAGCGCAATAGGCAAACCCACTGGACCACGTCTGCTGCAGTTACTCTGTCTTCATCTAATTCTGACTCGCACCAACTCAACCGTCTTCTATAAAGAGCCATTTTGGTTAAAGATGGCGACCGCCCTAATCAAAATGATTTAGCTCCATTTCGGAAAGCGTTCGTCTCTAGTGGGTCGATGGCCATTTCCTAAGATGCGAACCCAGATAATGGGGCAGAGTGCTCTTGACAAGAAACATTATCCCTTGAGGTCCCACACAAGATGGATCATTTGTGGAGAATGGGATCATGATTCACTCGCGTTGTCAACGTGTGAACTCATTGCAGTAATACCCGAATCCGTTATGGAGTCTGGTAATGCACAAACGTAGGCATACCGTACGCCTGAGGAAAATTATATATTCAGTGGGTGAGGGATAGATTTTGGTCTTGCTGAAACGGGGTGATCTGTGCAGAGATTTGCATACATTTTTCATCTGAGGATATGTTTAGGATGTGATGTCGGATTTGGAAACTCCTCAGATGTATGAATTATTTATGCCTTTTTTGTAATGACATGCTAAGGATTCCGTTGGCTTTCCTTTTTCATGGAACTTACATGATACCCTTAAAAACTTTGCATTCTACAGGGAGTTTCAAATTTTCCTATAAAAACTGTAAGGTAAAGTAGTGAATACGAAATTAAAGTGTACTCATACAGAAATGAAAGACATGGATGTTTGCTCGTATAAATATATATATATAGTCTATGCAAGTTATCCGTACGGAGTCAACCTTTAAAATGGCACCGACGGGTAGCTGTATTTAATTAAATGTGGAATTCTAGATAGTCGATTAATATTTCAATAGTTCATAGAAAAGTATAATCATAAGAAATGTAAATTTAAAACGTTGCTTTTAATTTCTCAGAATCATCTTCACAATGAAAAAATAACGTACGCTGGGTTGAAAACTTTTAGTCAATAATGTCAATCAGTAATCCCTCTTATTGAGAGAAATATTTAATAAGGAATCTCTTTTTAAGCGTTGTTCTTACACAACGCTCATAAGTTTCAAGTAAAAAATAGCACTTCCATTAACATTCAGAAAAGGTAGGCGTATTCTTTTAATGTAAGTAAAATAAATGAAAAAGTAACGTTTTCTTTGTCAACTTAGCTTGAGATGAAAAATGCTACAAAAGTTGAAATTGTACTTTGAACTGTATTTATACTTTTTTGAAGTCTAGACCATCTTTTTATTATCTTGAATAAGTTTTGATATCCTCATAAGCTATACATTTTAGATGAGAGTTGCTATAGATATATAATTTCATTCAAGTAGCGTGAATGTTCCGTTCTACTGAAAGGTTTTTAGCTTGAATGGTATTTAAATATTATCATAAAATATTTTGTTTTTATTTCTATAAATGCATAATTTCTCACTTAATTTACGGGAATGCTTTATTGCAATGAAGGTCTAATCAGCCATATTGTAAGAAAAATTTATTGTAGAACGAAACACTACACCATTTCAATAGTGTCCAGATCTTAACCTTTTGTTTTCATTTGCTGAAATTAATTTTATTTCTTTTGAAGATTATCAATGTTTGCATCTTAAAATTTCCTTCCTCCTGAATTCAAATTTCAATTTTACTAAACTGAATATCAAGCCTTCTGATTTGTACATTAAGGATCTTACTGGTGATGTTAAATAATTTTAGCGGATCAAAATTAAATTAAGCGCCGCGGTAGCCCAGTAATTGGTAGAGTTCGCGGATTATCAACATAAGGGTTTCGAGTTCTAAACGCGGTCCAACCAAAGACTGTAGCGAACATGGAGGTTGGTTAACGTTAAATCTGTCATGGCCTCAAATTTCCTCACGTGGGTGTTATGTACAAGTTTGGAGAGTGGAGTGCCAGCTCAAGTGTTGACCTCGTCATCTGACCTTAGTTCAAAATTATGAGGTGTCCTTGGATCTTTTCCTTCGGAATTGATCCCAAACTGCAGCCGTTAGATCATTGTGTGTTGCTCCAGCGCAAATTCAACTGGATAACTACCTATCGAAAGAAAGCAAAGAAATTACCTAAATTAAGTACTTATAGTATCCTTACATTACTGCAACAAAACGTCGATAATGAAACAAAAAGTACCACACCCATTGAATTACCTGAATGATTTCAACTTTTCAAATAAGCCTGTTTCCAAAAAACTCTAAAAGAAAAAATCTATGATGATTCTAATTTGACAGTTCAAACAAGCATCGCAATTTATTTTTTAAGAACATCGACGAAATGTCGAACCTCTCAGAAGCTCCATTCGGAGTATTTAAACTCAGATATTGGCAAATCATATCAATTTTGTACAATTTAAATCGTTTTGCTATCAGTGAGGCACACCACTGCCATTCTTGCGTAACACAGGTTGAAAACCGCTGCCTTATAGTATTGCAACAAAACGTCGGTGGTGAAACAAAAAGTACCACACTCTTTGAGTCACATCTGAATGATTTCAACTTTTCAAATACGTCTGTTTCCAAAAAACTCTAAAAGAAAAAAATCTATGATGATTCTAATTTGACAGTTCAATCAAGCATCGCAATTTATTTTTTAAGAACATCGACGAAATGTTGAACCTCTCAGAAGCTCCATTCGGAGTATTTAAACTCAGATATTGGCAAATCATATCAATTTTGTACAATTTAAATCGTTTTGCTATCAGTGAGGCACGCCACTGCCATTCTTGCGTAACACAGGTTGAAAACCGCTGCCTTATAGTATTGCAACAAAACGTCGGTAGTGAAACAAAAAGTACCACACTCTTTGAGTCACATCTGAATGATTTCAACTTTTCATATACGTCTGTTTCCAAGAAACTCCTTAAAAGCAATCCATGAGTCTTACTTGACAATAGGATCAAGCACAGCAATTTAGTTTTAAAAACATCGACGAATTATGAGACGCCTCAGAATTCCCATTCGGAGTATTTAAATTCAGATATTGGCAATTTCCGCAACTGTCAACGAAGCTTTTGTGTGTTTATCGAAACGCATATGCTCTCATGACTCGTAATACTTTCCAATCGCAATATATGCATGCTTTGTGTACTTTTTATGATGATTGAAGCCTTAAGGTATTTCGGAGAGGAGTTCTGGAATCTCCACTATAATATCCTACTGTCTCATAAGATATATATTTGGATTCCTTCCATGTTTATTTTGCGTTTTCTTGAATACAAAGTGGCATAAAATGAGAAAAACTGTTGAAAGACAGTGGAATCCTAGAGGAAAATAAAATCAGACTACAGGCTTCAAAGTTCAAATAGAAGTTGATTCAAGATTCTAAAGAGTCTTTTCTATAATTAGCTAATGGGTTTATTATTTAAACATTTCTCTAGTAAGGATATACCAAAACTTATTCTCTCCCGTTATTCGCTAAATGTAACTACGTATTATATGAAAAGTTTGAGGTAGCTGATGTATAAAATAAGATTTTGTGTGATTTTTGTGACCAAAACTTTAATACTTTATTCGCTAAATATAACTGCTTATTATATTAAATGTCTGAAGTAGATGATACATATATTAAGATGTTTCGTGATCGATAAGCTTTTTTAGTTGGTGTCTTTTCACTGAGTGTGTGTGTGATCTTGGTTTATTATTCAATTTGGGATAGTAGATCTCATGATTTTAGTAGTAATTAAGATGTAAGGTAAGCAGGAATATTAGGCAGTTTATGTGGGTTTTTTGGCGTCACAAATTGTGTATGGTATTCAATTGTATTATAAAATACAGAATAGTTAATTACGCGCTACACAATCATTATTCAACTTATTGAATAAACATTTCAGATGGTGTGAAACAAAGAACTCTTCCAAGATCTTGATCTGATTAGGCAGGTGCATCAAAACTGACTGGTCCAAACCCAAATTTCCATATTATCGCATCAACTGAAATACAAGTAATAAATGTAATTTCTATGAAAGTTAGTATATGAGACTTATTCTTATACTCAACTCAAAACATTTCTGTTTTAAAAAATGAAATTTTCATTCCAATTTTCAATTCAAGTACAGCAGGTGGTATATTTCATTAATAAATCATCTATGACGGTCGCCGCACATTTTTCTTTGGCTTCTGCATGTGCTCTTATCCGAAACAACCTTTCACACCTATTCAGAAATCAACTAAGCCAAGGTCGTCCGTCTTCTCGTGGGAGCCACACTAAAACCATATATTAATAACCCTCCAAGAGGTTTGACGAGATGCCTTGTCCATCAAGATTTGACCAATTTTGCTAATGGCAACATATATCATCATCAAGATGATGTAGTTTTTTGATGATCAGGTTCAGTCAGTTTGGTCAGTCAAGTCTAATCAGTGTTTTTCTAATGACGAGATATCTCACTCATCGAGATCTGGTAAGTTTTACTAATGACGAGATACTTCGTCTTGACAACCACCAAAATCCTGAAATACTTCTCCAAATTCTCTGCTGGTCAAATGCGCATTATCCCACCACGCAACTTTCCTGCTTGACTTCTAATAATTTTTAGACGTCGTGACTAATAGAATCCTTTCTAGAATTCTTTCAACCAATAGTAGATGTGGCTCTTTAACCATTAGTATGTGTGTTGAAGCTTTAAAGTAAGTGAATGCATCTTGGAAATCTCGAGAAGTTTACAATGTTAATGTATATTGTTTAGTTCACACCCTCACTTGCACCTACCAGCAACTTTTTATTTTGGTTCTCCCTACTACCCAAGCGGTTTTGAATACATATCTCGTCCATAACGATCTGATCCATTTTTCTAATAACAAGATACCTCGTTATCGAGATATTGTCGATCTTTTTGTGATCACGAGATCAAGATCTGGTCATTTCTTCTAATGGCGAGATATCTTGTCCATCAGGATCTGACCAATTTTGCTTATAAAGAAATGTCTGGTCCTCAAGATATTGCCGAGTTTTGATAATGACGAGATTAATATCTAGTTAGTTTTCTTCCAACGACGACGTATCTCGTCCATGAAGATTTGGTTAGTTTTGATAATGATTAGATTTTCTCGTCAAGATACAACTACCAAGAGGGTTAAGTATACTAGTAGCAAAGCAAAAATTATAGCTTAAACAATAGTTATTGAATTACTTTTCATAGCCTTTATTAATTTCTACCCACTGTGTCTCTAAACCTATTCGCAACTTCCAATGGACAGCATTTTGCGTTGTCATTCAAACCAAACATGTCACAGCTGAAATTTTATTTGTTTTTCTCTTCCATAATTATAACTACCTCTGTAGCCTTTGAAATGGACCTTCCCAAATGTTGCCCTTCTCTAACTCGTTTTAATCCTGGAATTACTGCAATCTAAAAGTTTCATCCTACTATCAATCTCAACTCCGCAAATATCCTTTTAAGGCATATTAAAGCTAAGCATCCATCCATTCCGTAAAGTGCGTAATAATCCAATTTTCACTGAAGAACGAAGGTAGAAACTGAAGCGCTTAGTGCAAACATTAGGGAATGTATAAAAATATAGTAGCTTTGAGATTAGAAATAATTTTCTTTTATGCTTTCATTTTTATACAACTCTAGCTACTGCTATAAGTACGACGTGGAGGAACTTAATAATGCTGCTTAAGATTCAGCAACGACGAATAGCTTTAAATAATGATCACAGATCTCAGTTTAATGTTGTTGCTGAAATTAAGTAGCTTAATTCAATGGGAGAGAAAATAAACAAACATGTGAGCATAAACGTAAAATGTGTCTTAGAAAACTAACGTTGGGGGTTGATTTATACTTTAATAATTGGTTCTTCAAACCAATTTACGTTCGAAAAATTCAGACAGATAAAAAAAAGACATATTACCATCTGCTGAACTCTGCAGACGATAAATTTCTGAAAAAATTGAGAGTTCCATGTTCAAGAATGCCATTTGACTTTGATTGCAAACTGTTTTTTCCCCTTAACTATTTTTCATTTAAATTCAAACATTTTATTCTGTATTTTTGCTAATGACATCATAGAACTTTCTAGAAGCTTCTGGTAACCAATCCTAAAACATCAAATAATTTTTACAATCGTATCTAACATTGATTACTTTTCATGATGATTCCGATTTAACTTCTTTTATACTTTGCGGTTTCTCTTTTCTCTAAATAAAACTTTTTAATTTTATTCCTTCGAATTTTCAATTATTTCTACGCGATAATATTATCTCCAAGTGTTCTTGAGAATTAAATATAAGATCTAGTTAAATGTGTAGTCTGGGATGAGCTGAACTTATACCTTAAGAGACAGTGTAAATCCCAATATTAATTAATATACATTCTACTTATTCTCTAAGCAGGATGAGATATATTAACCTGCATCTTTTTATTGTTAAAAGATAGTCAGTGTTTCTATGAACGACTAATGAATAAAACACTTTCTCTCAAGGGAATAGATAGAATATCTATATTAATCAGTGTATGAAACGAAATTTAAAAAACGTAGTTACACTGGATTCATAGAGAAACTAATTTATATTCACTCAGCTATCAGAATGTAGAATACAGTTATTTTTCTGCATTCGGCTAATAATTTGTTACGTTATAAGGCTTGTATTCCCGTTGTGAATAGCTTCAAGCTACTAGACACAGGCGTAGAAACTTCTTCATTAAATATGTGTATGAATTTAATTCCTTCTTTATAAACTCGTAATTAAACACGCATTTATTTTAATACGTGTTTCGCAAACTAGTGATAATTTATCACGTTTCTTTCCATTTAAAACTATATCTTTTCTCACACTTTCCTACCAAATATAATTGATAAAACATTAATGATATTTAAAAATCTACTAATGAAAGTTATTTTCATACGTAGGAATTTAACAAACACATTATCAATAACACTATATCGTCGGCTTCCAAGTGAAACACACTAAGTAAAAATTTCAAGATATTAGTTCTAGACCAGAATCTGATGATCTTTAGATTTGTGAAGTGTGTGTATCCACTAAGTCAAATGTTTTTGCAGGAAAGTTAAATCTTCTTGCACTTGAAAAGCACATAAATAATTGGATAAATGTACATTGTTAATTATAATTTCATTAATAAGTTACTATAATAATACATATATAATCATAATAGTACTCTTTGAATAATTGATAAATTGAGTAAATGCAAAGTGTAATAAATAAATCTTAAAATGGTCAAATTACAACTTTCGCCTTAATTGAAAATTAGAATGCTCCCCTTTCTTTTTATTATAACTGCTTCTTGACAGTCTAAATCACTTGTAACCGACGATATATAAGTTTGTTATAGTTTTATTTGTTATAGACGGTAGTTTATAGATTGACGAAGACCAGTATTCTCTAACTTCCTAGAAGAATTTTATCAAAGTGTAATCTGCGATATAATTCAGCAGACAAAACTTATTTTTATTAAAGAATTTGAAGGATCATGCTAACGATTTTTAAAAATACTTCCCGAAATTCTTTTGATCATTTCCTTCATATACTTTCTCAAACATGCATCAGCACTCTTTCAAATGTTTTCCCATTTTTAAGGAATATTTCATTACATTGTCTCCAAATTTCATTTTTCGCAAATATGCTTGAGTAATCTTATTTCTTGGTGGCGTTGCATCCTTTAGAAGATAGGGAAAAGATTATAAAATATTTGTACGCCGTTCAAAATTGATAAGTTTTCTTTAATGATCTGCAATTTCTACAAAAATGCATTAATAAATACTTATGATCTAAAGAGATATCAACCTCCTTGTTCCTTCCGTCTTTGAGACTACCCGTTTCTTTATTTTCAATAAAATTCTTAAAGTTCGATTATTTTACAATCAAACTATGCCAAGATAGTTGCAGTCAAAATTTACAGGACTTGTTTCGGGAAATTGAGGGATATTCACAAATTGAAGGCGTTACATTTAAATTTGCCCGAAAATCGAGGCCACGATAGACCGGTTGGAAGAGTAGCGGATTAGCAACCGGAGGGTTGCGAGTTCAAAACTCGAACCAACCAAAGATCGCCCTGCACGTAGGGCTGGTGCACGTTAAATCTGTCGTGGCCTCAAATGCCCTCACGTTGGCGTAATGTAGAAGTTTGGAGATGGGATGCCAGCTCAGGTGTTGACATCGGCATCTGACCATGGTTGAAAATAACGAGTTGTCCTCGATTCTTTCACTTTGGGATGGATCCCAAGCCGTCGCCAATAGCCCGTTGCTTCAGTTCGATGTTATTCAATTACCTATTTACGTATCGGCAAATCATCATTAATCCTTTTTTTATAAATAGTGTTTTGAAATTCTCTTGCTAATCTTAGAAAGGGTAGGATGCATAAAAAAATAAACATTTAGTGTCAAACAATGTATATCCGCAACTGCGTCGCTTAGTTTGTAGAGGGCGCTGTTTGAGAATCGTTCCTTAAACTCGTTAAGGAGAATTACATGAATTCCAAGATGGCTGACATGAATTTAATTAATGGGTACAGAAGAGCTGCTCAAAGGTTGAACATTGAACGTTTTTACAATAAAGTACACCGCATCGTCAAACATTTGAGCATTTGCACCACCAGCTGCGTGAAAATGGATCATTTCATGCCAACAGGCATGATGTGGGTCGGTCGAGAAGTTTGACACTGAAAACGCTTAAAGTGTATTTTTAAGTCAATTGTTAGAAAAATTTCCTAAAATGTAAATCTTTCGTTCATATAACTTCTCAACATTTGCTCATTAGGGATTCTTATATATGGAAATGTGATTTGTATCAGAAAAAGCAATGCTTCGTATCTTAGTAAATTTAGTTCCTCAAGAAATCGAAGGTATGGATATTTTTACATACCATGTGTACGGAAATGTTTAGTATTATGAAAACATGGGACTAAGGAATCGTCAGACGGATTTTTAGAGAAGCATGGTTGTGTTGAATTAACCACGACTGTGAAGATTAACTTTCAATATCGTTGTCACAAGGTGATTCGAAATGAAATTATCTGACCAAACTTGAAAGGTTGGTAAAGTGCACCAAAATAAATATATTTTTGTCAACAAAATGTATGCGTGTAATTATGGGAGCTAGAGGGCGCTGTTTGAAAATCGTTCCTCTCTGACGCGTCTAATATCGCAACAGTACTTGGAGCATGCATTACAAAAAATGAGTTATTAAAGCTGATGAGTTAAAGTTCATTCGCAGCGGAGATTTTGCATGTGATGGAGCATTGCACGAAGTACGAGATGGCTGACATTCCTCTAACGTACGTGGCTACCGATGGAAAAGGATTAGATGCTCAAAGATTGTACCATGTACGCTTCCCTGATAGACGAGTGCCGAAACATCAAACTTTTGAGAGTTTGCACTGTCAACAGTGAGAAATCGGAAGATTTCATGTCAACAGTGATGTCTGTCGAGAAGTTCGACTGTTCAAATGCTCAAACTTTACTATCAGGTCAATTGTAAAAAAATATCCTAAAATGTTAACTTTTCCTAGATATGTCCCCTCAACACCTGGTCGCTATAGATTCTCAGACATGAATAAGAGAACTAAATCATAAAATTCAATGCTTTTATCTCGATAAATTTTGTTCGTCAAACTCGTGGACGTTTTCACATGTTAATGAACACGTTTAATACATTTAAATCTTGGAACAAAGAGATTGTTCTAAAATTTGTAGTGTTGGTAGAGTGCACCAAAGAAAACATCTTTTTTGTTAAAGAATTCCTGTAACTGATGCGCGTAAATGGCTAGAGGGCGCTGTTTGCAAATCGTTCTATTTCCAAACCTTCGTTATTCGCTCGTGATGGATTCTCTGGAGCAATACACGAATTCTGAAATTGCTGACATGTATCTAAAGTATGGGGCAGTCGATGGAAATGTAAGAGCTGCTCTAATATCGTGCTGTGAAAGCTTCACCAATAGATGATTACCGAATCGTCTTATATTGAGCGTTTTGGATCGGCAAAAGTTTGAAACCGAAGCATTAGATGCCATCAGGTATGATGTGGGTTGGATGGGAAGTTCAAGCATTCCAAAAATAGAAAGACATTCTACAGAAGGTTGAGGCATGTAGATAAATAAAATTGTATACATTACACAGTCCACCAACACCCTTTAGAAGCAACGCGTAACAGTTGCGGACATGCATTCTTTCACGACAGTTTGGTCAGTGAATTTCGAATCACCCAATATAAAGTAATGCAACTAAACTCAACCATGAAATACTTTTTGGTAGACTGAGTTTGTACTGAATCCACACGCGTTGCTACACACAATGTGAATTTTTATCTTATTTGGAACATTATTTCAATTGTAAGTGTATACCTATACGACTAATGCTTTCGACAATAAAAATATGTAAAGACTTTCCGATACACCATGTATATCAACTATAAATTTGAAGCATCTTCTGACCGATATACGTCGTTATCTGATCGACCATGAGAAATCTTAGAATGGAAAATCTTTAACATTGTACCTCAGAAAGAATGGAAAAACGTGTATCCAAAAATCTCCACACGCTTCGCTTCATTTTGCGTCGAACACGGTGGTCTCACCCCCTCCTGACAAACGACACAGAGTCAGTACGTCATTTATCATAAAAGTTGCGTCAACTGTCAAAATGTAGGACGACGCATTTTTTTTTCTTTTTCTCTATCAATGGACAAAGAAAAGTTTTCTTCTAAACACGTCTCACTGCTTCTTTCTGCTGGTTTCTTAAGAATGAAGTGAATTGAAAGCGAAGAAAAATTATTTTGCATCTGGCAGTAAGCGCTCAATCACGATGAATGAATTCCTTGTTAAGACATACCTACTATTTTATTTAATTTAAGTTTTATCTGAATGAAAAACTTTCTTCAAAGACTGACTCGCTTTTGTCTGATTTGTTTTTACTTTCTAGAAGCCTTGAAATATGAAAAAGAGTAGTTTTGCATCGTAATGATGTCAATCGAATTTATAATGTACCGTTTAGTCATGTTTTTATGTGCTTCACATTTCATTCTTTTATGCCATTCGAGTTATATCTAGCGCAGAATGATGACAGATTTACTAAATCTAATTATTTGGTAACTCACGAATGTATTTGTATTCTCTTTTATTTGTCAATGATTTGAATAGTAACAAGCATTTCAGACTGAATGATACTAAATTATATGTATGTAATGGAGTATTTTTATGCATATTGCCAGAAAATTTCTCAATTTAAAATACTGACAAGATGTTTTTATTATTAAGAATTAGATTTACTACATCCTTAACAATTACTTATATCCCATGAAATATGGATTTTCTCTCTTCGATGTAAATTTCATTTGTCATTGAAATAAGACTTTTAAAGAGCTAAAACGTTCTTAAATTCTTCAATTCGTATACAAATGAGAGGGATGTGCGCTCGAAATACATGCATTTTTCGAGAGTTCATGTTTTGTGTGATTACTCTGCTTTGTTTTGTACAAATGTGTTTGGTGTTAATTTTTCTGTTGTTAATCAAAGAGTGTTAAGACTTCAATACCCTCCAATAGGTTTCGACGAGATATGTCGTCTATCAAGATTGAACCAGTTTTGCTAATTACGAGATATCTCTTCTTAAAGAATGCTTATTGAATTTGGAATTATGAAGATCTTGTCGTTTTTCGATGATGACGGAGATCAAGATCAGGTCTGTTTTCTACTAATGACGAGATATCTCTTCCATTAAGGTCTGGTCAGTTTTGTAATGACGAGATACCTCGTCGAGACAACCATCAAGAGGGTTGAAAAGTATTACTATTTAAGTTTTCAAATTTAATTTGAAAACTTTAAGTAAAAGTTAAGTATAAATTAACCAAAAACTTAAGTATAAATTAAGTTAGTAAATGTTAAGTATAAATTAACCAAAAAGTTAAGTATAAATTAAGTTAGTAAATGTTAAGTATAAATTAACCAAAAAGTTAAGTATAAATAAACCTAAAAGTTAAATATAAATTAACAAAAAGTTAAGAATAAATTAAGTTAGTAAAAGTTAAGTATAAATTAACCAAAGTTTCCCATTTAAAAATACTTTTTAATATAAAAATCGGTTGCTATTCAATTCACTCACAAATTGAATACCTTCCAATAGATTAAACTGCCATGGTTAAGTTGTTTCAGCTTTTACAAACGAATAGAAAATCAGACAGTTTTAACTATTATTCAATAAATGGCTGAAATCCTCCACCACTTAAATTAGTTTTGGAAGTTAATCATCTGGAAACCTTAATCATTACAATTTTTATAATTAGATCCAATCAATGTGAATCCAAAACTTACTATAATGTATAGCTAATTAAATGCAGAATTAAAAATATTGTAATCGTCTTGAATTATCTTGAGGGATTTCCTTCCACAACTGCCAAAGGAAGACCTCAAAATAGAACTAGGAATAAGAGAAATGTTTTGCACTAATTAAATTTATTTGCAACCAATCAATAAAAGAATGTTTTGAATCGATGTAAGCAATCATAAGTTAATCCAATTATACGCTCAGTTTTAGGATTCTTTTCGATTAAACCAGCTCTCCAAATTATACGCTCTGTTAAATTCTGCTCAAAGACATTACTTGAACCCACCCAGCCCTAGCTGTCTTCAGAATTCCGGAATTTCCAATTGGAATGAACAGTTTTCTGCATTCGGAATTAATTGAACGCAAGAGCTCACGTTCTCAAGAGCAAAGGATATTTTTCTTTCGCCGAGATCCAAAGTTCACTTAAGACTTTCAGTTAGCGCTGTACTTTCGAGTCAGGATTAAACATTTTTATCCCGATTTTAAATATTTTTTTGTTTAATGTATAAAAAAATGGATTTTCGACGCTTAGATATTTGTGGGTACTTCAAAAGGAAGCTGCAAATATGAATTAAAGTTCAACACACTACTAAGGAAGTTGTTTCAAATACATAAGGTTTTGTTATGAGAGGGTAAGTAGGTCGTTAGTTAACGTCACATTGGAGCAACTCAAAGGGCTATTGGTGACTGTCCGGGATCAATCGTGAAGGGAAAGATCAAGGACAACGCTTCGTAATTTTGAATCACGGTCAGATGACGAGATCAACACCTGAGCTGGCACCCCACTCTCCAAACTTTCACACCACACCAACGTGAGGACAATTGAGGTCATGGCAGATTTAACATGCACTAGCCCTATGTACATTAAAGTCTTTGGCTGGACCGAGTTTCAAACTTGCACCAGTCAAACACAGGTTGCTAATCTCGTCATCTGAGCTTGGTCCAAAATTACGTGGTATTGTCCTCGGACCGTCGCCAATAGCGTTGTAGTAGCCAATATGTGTTGCTCCAGAGCGGCGTTAAATAAAATACCATATCAGTTGCTAATCCGATGCTCTGGCAACTGGGCTATCGTGGCCTGATCTGCGAAGGTTTTACTTCTGCTGTGCACATGCTCTCGTGTTATACATATCGGGGTTACCTTGAAATATATTTTATTGCGTTTTCCCAAACTTTGGCTTTTAATGTAATTGACTTGGCTTCTAATCTAATTGATATATGAAGTTGTTGACCAATAAACTATCGTATATCAATTCGGAATTTATTCTTATAAATTTTTATTGGCGAAATGTTGAAATTGTATTCGATTTCGTCGAAATTGCCAACTGACATCACGTTAAGAATACGTATAGAAAACACCGTATCGACGCTGAAACACTATCTTCACCTACATTCAGCTCGACAGATAATGCCTAACATACCTTTTAAACAAAAGTGACTGAATTTTAACTTTGAGTTGTTCCTATTTGGATGCAGACTGATAACGAATGGAGAGCACAGGTCCACTTGTGTGAGTTAGATACTGTAAGAGGTGAAGTTAGATTTTTGAGAACGTCAAGTGAAGTTCATACTGCCCTCATATGCAAAAACTGCAAGTTTAAAATTAAAAGAGTTAGATTAAAATATACTAAATGCGTACTATAATCATTTTGTTTGAATATTAACCCTCTCAATATTAATGTTTTAGTGCTTAGCTTTGTCGGATCCAGCAGGAGTCAGACTAAACCATCAGTAGATAATGCCGCTTTTGCAATGTGTAGAATCCCATCAGAATAAAGCATTTCCGGAATTTCATCTATATTCTGTATAACCATCAGCATGCTGGGCATGTGAAAATGTGTTCCTGTGTGAGTTCAGTTTCAGGGCAATGTCTTCAGTTATGATACCTTGTTCTACCCCTATTGATTTGCATTCCTCAAAGATGGCGAGTTCTTTACCCTCCAAGTGGTTTCGAAGAGATAAATCGTCCATCGAGATCCGGTCGCGATTATTAAATATCCACATGATTTAGACGAGATATCTCATCCACCAAGATCATGCCAATTTTGTTAATGAGGAGATATCTCGTCATCAAGATATTGCCGATTTTTTTCTGATGACGAGATAAATATCTGGCCAGTTTTCTTCTAATGACGAGGTATCTCGTCCATCAGGATCTGGTAAGTTTTGCAAATGACGACATACCTCATCGAAACAACAACCAGGAGGGTTAATGACGAGATATCTCGTCTATCAAGATTTGGTTAGTTTTGCTATTGTCGAGACAAAACTACCATATGAATGAAGATCCTAGTAACAAAAACAAATTGTCTCTTACCAGAACAGGTTATAATTTGGAACAGTTTCTTGCATCAGAGGCTGACCACTACAGGGTTGTTTTCGACACAAAGAAAAACCGCCATGAGGGTTAATTTTGCAATGACTTTGGAGATTGCCCTGTTCTCCTTTATTTCAGACTTGATGATCCTGTTACTTTTTATTGCAATCAATTACTGACTGCATTGAAATCAAGCAAAAGACTACTTTGTTAATGACTTCTGTTAATGGGTCTCTTGGACAAAGTAGGAAAAGACGCCTCTTGCCTGGTTTGTGCCCTCCTGACGCTTGTGAGGGAATAATTTTAAGACTGTCTCTTCTCTCTTCCCTGAATACTATTGCAGAGGATACCTCAAAATTAACTTTTAATCGCTTCTCTCTAAAGTTGAAATGAATGAAAGCAATTGACCTCACAGAAGAAAAATACTTCTGTGACAAGACAAAGTTATATGCTTAAAATTTAAAAAGTCTTTAAAAAATGTCTTCCGGAAAAATTTTGATACATATGTCTGAAATGCCGCAGCACATTGGACACTCATGTTTGATACAGAAGCTCCTCTTAGCAATGCCACTGCTTGTTGCTGTAGTAAATTCTCAATTTATTTTGAGACATACAACTATTTAAACTGAAACAATACATACAGTTCTTTACCTTTCATTTTATAAATAACTAAACGATATTATAATTTTTAAAAAAGTAAAGTAAAAAGTAAGTAAAAAAGTTGTTATGTGATAACTAAAAAACAATTTTTATATACACTGTTTTATTCTTACTAAAGTCACCAATCTGTATACTTATGTGTTACATCATTTTTTAAGATAATTTCTGTACTGAATGTAATAAAATCTGCTTTTTACTTATAAGAGTCGAATAATGGGTCTAGTAGTGAGGGTGTTGACTTCTGGATCAAAAGGGTTCCTAGTTTGAAACAAGGGTAAGGTATGGATATTTGCTCGTCTTGAATGAAAGTGTGGTCTCTCTATAAACGGGTTGTTCCTAGAATGTGTGGTTTGTATGTGAGGTGTAACGTGAACCCATCCTCCATGGTACACCAGGGTGGCACAAAGTAGCTCACAAATTCATCCTTGTAGCGCCATAATTAGTAATGTTTAATTGCCCAGTCATTAGAAAAAAAACTCATATATGAAATCTATTATACAACTATACTATTATAATTCGTCTAACGCAAGTTGGCAGTCGAGTCACATGGTTTCGGACTAGTCTATTCTTTAAATTTGGTGGCAGGTTAGATCGTAAACAAAGAACTTCCAAAACTAGAGTCTAACGCGAGTTCTGGTTCTAAGTTTATCGTTCCGTGACAAAAGCGATAGAAAAAAGATAAGAATATGTGGGGGAAAGTACAATCATGGTGATTACTATTCATGCTTCTCCTAAAGAACTTTCATACCTTTTCAAAAATCGATTGAACCAAAGTCAACTCTCTTCTCTTCGGAGCCGCACTATGTTATAAGCATATCTAGCACGGATTCTGGTTCTAAGTATGTCGTATGGTGCCGAAAGCGATAGCAGTGATAACGAATTGGTGGAAGGAAATGATATAACGCATCGGTTGGCTAACTAAGGTTGGCGACTCAAACGTCACTGAACCAATTAGCGTCTCAGGAAATTTTCACAAAGTCCAAGATCTGCATTAATATTATATGAAGAACTCCCCTACTCATGATTGGTATAGGAGAACTCCCCAAGCTATGCTTTGGTGGTGTATGCTGTCGAAGAACACAGACGTCTTTGTCGCGATTCAGAAGTGGTCATACTAGCACACTCAAATTTCAAAATGGACATAAAAATTTTCCTACTCGTTCTAAATGCACAAACTCACAGACTTCCCCGGATCACATGCTTTCGTGTGTCGGTTTTGATTCCCATGACCTTTTTTAGAATATTTTGATAGCTTTAGACTTTTTAAGGATTTGTGATTTCATGGACTTGGTCTAGCATGTGCTAGATCAAGAGGAATTAGAAACAACAATGCTAATTGATGAGAAGAAAACCATCCAATGCGATCGCTATTCGTGCTTTTGCTAATGCCTTCTAACGAGCTTTTACACTTTTTAAAAAATGGTTGATTTCCTTCTCGTTGGAGCCGCACTCCAGTATAAGGATATCTCTTTCAAGGATCACATAATACACACACAAAGTAAATGCAAATTCAAACTTTATTGGCTTTTGGACGAAAAATGCATCGGATCTAATCGACTTTCATTACGACGCTACTAAACTAATATTTGAATTACAGAACGATAAGGTACATCCATTAGAAAACTTCTCCACCATTTCAAAAACAAGAGTTTCATTAATAGAATATTACAAGCTTCAGCTCCCATTTCGATGTCGAAAAAGAAAACGTAAAAGCGCACACTTCCCATCGAGCATTATTTCATCAAAACAACCTAAATGAGTCTGGCAATATAGCTTTCTGGAAACCTAATCGAATGATGATGAATCTATGAAAAAGAATGAGTGCTCAGCGAGAGCAAATATTGATCAATACATCGAACCATTGAGGTAATGTAAGTGAAGCTCGAACTTATTAAAAGCTACTTGCCCGAAAGTTCCTCCTCCTTTATTATATCTATATAACGTTTTTCCAATATTAATCATTTCCACTCCCGAGACCATTAGCTAACACTCATCGAATAAGGAAAAACAGTTATCCTAACTGCTTGACTATCTGGATGATGTTTCATGAATAGAAAGTTCTAGAGAGTTTTTAAGTGGTTTGTTTATTATTGAAGGTTTGAAAACATTCATGGGCTTTGTTTTCGTCAGAATGTTTGGACTATGCAATTAAATAATTTTGTTTTATTGTTTGTAATGATATATGAGTTGTTTATGTTCTTATTTAAGCGATATGACCTACATCGAAAATGTCTTTCTCCTTATAAAGTTTTATTCCTTTATCATTATTCTATGCACTTTTATAAAATCTACTTTATTCTGGTGGTTTTACAAGTTGAATTGTATTTCAAAATTCAAATTTTCGTAAAATGGCCTATCTAAAGCGTTTGACATAGATATTAACCATTCTGCTGTTAGTCTTGACGAGGAATCTCGTCATTAGCAAAACCTTTAGCAGATCTTGATGGACGAGTTATCTCGTCATCAGAAGACATCTGACCAGATCTTGGTATCGTTATCATTAAAAGGCAATATTTTGATGACGATATATCTCGGCATTTGCAAAATTAGTCAGATCTTGATAGACAAGCTATCTCGTTGAAACCACTTGAAAGGTTCATCATTTCCACTCTCCGGCGCATTAGATAACACTAGTTGCAAAAAGAAAAATAATTTTCCTAACTGTTTGACGGAGAGTTGGGTGCCAGCTCAGGTGTTGACATTGTCATCTGACCGTGGTTCAAAATTACAAATTACAAGGTGTTGTCCACGAGCTTTCCCTTCGGTATTCATCCCGGATCGTCACCAATAGCCAGCTGTGTTCCACCAGTGCGACGTAAATTCAACACTTACCTACCTAACGCTTTGAATAACTGGGTGAAGTTTCGCGAATAGAATGACCTAGAATGATTTGTTTTATGTTTGAAGCTTGAAAACATTCATGAGCCTCCTTTTCAATAGAAAGAATGTTTTAGACTGAAACGACTTCATTTGAAAATTTTGAAATTTTGAACTCCCCTGTATATTGAGCATGAGATTAGTACATAGTGGAATAATTACTTTTTAGAAAATCCCTTCCCGTTCTAAGATTAAAAAAAACTTCATGGTATACGGGTTTTCCATTTTAAATGCATTTGTAATCCTCTTACGTTCCATCCGTAAAACCCTTTAGAAATTCTGAGAAGGAATCCTTAATTTCCCTTTGCTTAATCAATTCCATTATAGAAAGAAGTGAAAGCTACACTTCTGGAATTCGTTTATCTATCCCAGTATGATTGCATTAGCTAATACTACAAAAGACAGTTAAAAGGGCCTATTTTCTCCTAATTTATTGTAGTTGGCTTATAAATGATAGTGTATTGTAGTACGTAATGGGTTCAAGCTAAGGGAAGCACTTTAGTAGCTAAGGGAATAGTTTAAAATTACATTTTGTATCGATCATTTGTAGCATTTAGAAGTTTTAAGTTTGTGTATCACAGTAAATTATCAACCCTCCAAATTGTTTCGACGAGATATCTAGTCATCATGATATAGCCGATTTTTTTTATGCCGAGATCAAGATTGGGTCAGTTTTCTTCTGAGGTTAGAGATAACGATATTTTGAGGATGAGATATCTCGTCCATAAAGATCTGGTCAGTTTTGGTAATGACGAGACAACCACCAGAAGGGTAACGGCAATACATTTCTTGAATTTAACACCATTCTATACTTGCAAGTTCTGTTGTTGTAGGAAAAAGTGACATTCTATTGACTGAAAAAACATAAAGCAAAAGCATCCCTAGAGATCTTGGGAATCCTTGTATTCAATATTTGCTAAATTTATCAATATTATCCAACCGTTAAATATTTAACCTGTGGTTAAATTTAAATATTTCCAACCACTACTGCCTTTTAAAACCAGTCTCTAGAGCGAAGACTAATGTTGGGAAATGGGCCGCGGGATGACTCATTCTTTTAAGCGTAGTTTCAGTTCTCACTTCTTGGCTCCTCCCCCTCTGCTGGTTTCAGTTCGTACTTTCGCGAGTGCGAGCGTTGCTTTTTTACTTGTTTGTTATTTTTATGTGCTTTCTGTTTCTATGTTGCATTTGTTGATGTTCATGCATGTGTTGTGTAATAAAGTCAGATTTGAAATAGCAATCTCGGAGGATGGTTGTGGATCTTTTAGACTCCTTGTTCTTTCGTTTGATAGAATCATTATGCGTCAAGTTGACGTGAACGGCCCCACAACTTTTATTGAAAGGGAATACATTTTGTTTTAGAGAGTTGTTCCCTGCAACTAAGTTATTAACACCGTAGGTGTCTAAAATACATCACAAATGATAGCAGAGGGATGCATAATAATAAATCATTATAGGGGTCAGTAAACTTTCAAAACCATCAAAATCGATTGAAAAATAGGATTTTTAATTTTAGCGTTAAAAATTAATTGGAATCGAATTCTGTGGATAGCAAAAAAAATAGTTTTTCAATCCCGATTTTCGAGGGAGTTACATGTACAATACAATAAAATCAAAGAAATAGTAGATAAGCATAGCAAATCAAAAGATGTGCTTTTCTCCAATTGAGATTTTTGGATGATCTTCCGATTTCAAAATTTCCTCTGCGGATCTGATTTTAATTAATTTACTTGACCTTTTGGGGGATAATTCTGGGAATCTGCTGCATGTTTCAAAATGCAAATGCAAAATTCATCATGCTTCCAAATTTTGAAATTTTGGTTTAAAATGTTGCTTAACTTATGCTTTTGTTTGCAATATTTTTGGTGTTTTGGAACAAAAATGTGCTTTACAATTGCAAATGAAGCTAATTAATTTATATATACAAACTATTGTGCGAATTGAAATTTTGGCCATACATGAAAAATGAATGCGCATTAGTCCTATCAATTTTTGCTAATTTATCAAAATATTTTAGCATTTTTTATGTAATAACTTCCGAATGACTTAATATTTTTGGACCAAACTTAATATATGGTCTTTTTAGTAGAAAAGAAATAGTCTACAAATTTTTTAACAATCGGATAATTATTGCAAAAGTTTATTTTGAAAGTTCACTGTCCCTTTTTAAGATGCACGAATTTTTTTTCTGGCGTTTACTTTATTTTTAATAAACAAACCTATGGAATATTTAAAACAAATCTTATTAAACATCAACTGTTGGTTTGTCTTAGTCGTTACCATTGATGCAAGTGCGCATGCTTTAACTAAACGAGTCCATTGATGAAATAGTGTGATGGTTGTAAGGCTGAAAGGGATTATCACAAATTCAGGAAATTTTCAAATCCAATGAACGATATGGCAGATTTACATTTAAAAATGATTTAGAATATTTTAATAAACAATTAAACGAGTTTCTAAAGTGATGGAAGAAGCATTCCTCATGTTACAGTAGAATAAGTTCTTTGTAAACAAGCAGCTTTAAATATGTTAGATCACATATATAGTGCTTCAAAACTTTCTGTACATACTTAAAAGGGAGGCATGGTACACAAAATTAAACTTTATTCACATGGGGATAGATATTCGCAAGTTTGGCTGTTTGGTATAATCCGTACTGTTTGACTGTTGGACAGTTTAAACCACTGCCTGCTAAACGTTGACTTGTCCATTGTCTTGATAGAGGGATAGATGTACCCAAGTTTCACCTCGATTTGCTAGAACGTACTGTTTGGCTGTTGGACAGTTTAAACCAGTGCCTGCTAGACGCTGACTTGTTCGTAAGCTAACACTGACTTGCCCATTGTCCTGCTATAGGGATAGATGTCCACAAGTTTCACCTCGATTTGCAAGAGGGCACTATTTGGCTGTTGGACAATTATAACCATTGTCCTGCTAGACGCTGACTTCGTGCATGTAACATGCATCATTTCACAAATGCTGAGATGTCTGACAAACCCTAACGTATAGAAACATACAATACTCCGTTATGAAATTGTATTGCTAAAGCTATCTTGACAGACACTTGCGAGATTTTATTTTGGGAGTGCGTGCTTGAAACTGGAGCTTTTCACGAAATTATGCATGATACTAAAAGGATAAACAATTTTGGGTACAACTTGGCCAAATATGGCCTTTGCGTCATAAAAAAATTCAAACAACCCTGTACAATTCATTATAACAATAGATTAATAACAATAAAATACCATAATTTCTATTTTTTTTATCCATACAGTGAAGCCAAAAATAAAAATGGGCTAAGCTGGCATTTTTTAAATGGTTGGATTGCCCTTACAAACCCACAACGCAGTTAAATATATTCATAACACACTGTCTATACAATTTACTTTAAGGTCTTCAGCAAGCGTCTCATTCTATCAAGAACCAGTCCTTCCTTTTACAACGCTTTCCGCCCCCTTTTACGCTTTACGACTGTCTTAAAGACGGCGAAAGCATTGCCATAAATGTCTTAGTCCTTACACAGAAACTTCAAAACTGAAAGGAGGCTAAATTCTTGGACGCCGCACTAAAAGACTTATAGGTCTTTATATCTTCCTCGTAATTTTGTATCAAAGCAAATGTTGTAAAGAGCCCTTCTGTGTTGGCAAATAACGTAAAAAAATTGCGGTGGAAAATTTCGTTTCTCCTTTTAAAAGGGCTTAAAAGTAATAACACCTCTTTGACGTTAAGGCGTCGGCAGTTTTTAAGGGTTTCGAAATTGTACCATATATTTGGTGAGGTCTATTGTTGCTGTGATTGCTTTTAAGCATAGGAAGATACGACTGGTCTTGGTTTTGAATTCCAAAAATGAACATCCTTTTTTCCTTAGGTTTTAATACTTATTTAGGGTTTAATGATGAGTATATGTTAGAAGTTTCGTCTTATGGATTAATAAACTTAAAAATACGACTTGAATTCAAAATATCTTATTACACTGCTGGCCACCCAAATTGCAACACCAAGAAAGACAAGAGATATCGCAACAAAATTTATTTTGTAGATAACATGTTGACCAAGTATCAAATGATTAAATTTATAGACTTCTGTGAAGTGTGGTTCCTGCCAAAATCAGTAGCCAGAGTAGCCGCCATTGTTGGAGATCACCGCTGCCACACGCCTCGGCATTGATTCAAAGAGACTTTGGATGTGTTCTTGGGGTACAGCAGACCAAGCAGCTTCCACACGTTGCCAAAGTTGATCTGGTGTGGCAGCTGGGGATGTATTCTGGGTCAATCGTTGAGCAACCATGGACCACATGTTTTCTATCGGCGAAAGATCCGGAGAGCGAGCTGGCCAGGGAAGCAATTCAATCTGGCGATTGACGAAGAACCCTTGGACAATGCGTGCCACGTGTGGTCGCGCATTATCCTGTTGAAATATGGCTGTGGGCAAGCCCTGAAGGTAAGGAACGACAACTGGCTCCAACACTTCGGAGATGTAGCGCTGGCTGTTTAAAGTACCGGCAATGCGTACTAGAGGAGTGCGAGAGTGATACAATACCGCCCCATACCATAATACCCGGTGCAGGACCAGTGTGGTGGTGCATAACGCAGCTGTTCAGCATCCTCTCTCCACGGTGTCTCCAG
This sequence comes from Meta bourneti, assembly GCA_933210815.1. Lineage (NCBI taxonomy): Eukaryota > Metazoa > Arthropoda > Arachnida > Araneae > Tetragnathidae > Meta > Meta bourneti. The sequence goes on from OW119928.1 coordinate 68,769,641, forward strand.
ACTCGAATCCGACCATCGTGGTGTTGCAGACAGAAGCGTGACTCGTCAGTAAAGACAATTTCATTCCATTCTGCCGTCCACATCCTTCTTTCATCGCACCATTGGCGGCGGAAACGTCTGTGGTTCTGCGTCAAGGGTAGACGAAGCAATGGACGTCTTGCGGACAGACCACTCTGCTGTAAACGGCGTCGAATGGTACGCGCAGACACTGGATGATGCGGTAGACTGAATGTGCTGTGCTATGGTTCGTGAAGTGGCTGAGCGATCCGTCACTGCCATACGCACAATATGCCTGTCATCACGTGAAGTGGTGCACTGAGGTGGATGCGATCGAACACGTCGGTCCGTCGTACCCTCCTGCATCCAACGATCACATATCCGCATTACAGTTGTTTGGTTTCGTCCAACACGACTACCGATTTCCCTGAAAGATAATCCACAATCTCGGTAGGCCACTATCCTTCCTCTGTCGAACACGGATACTTGATCAAAAGATGATCGCTGTTTTCTACGAGGCATAATTGATCGTTTTTTTGAAAAAACCACAAGAAAAACACAATTGCCGTACTTGAAATCGTCGAAATCTCCAAGCCTTAAATAGCGCTTTGAAGTGGTGCCACAGGCGCGCGTGATGTGCGTCTGAGCTGAAATTCTAATCATTTGCATATCTCACCTCCGCTAATGCATGTTGTAAATTTCATATTATTTGCATGCTTCCTTCAGGGTGTTGCATTTACGGTGGCCAGCAGTGTAGTTTTAATGTTTTTTATTAGTTTTAATATTGTGCTGCCGACATGGCTCAGTGGTTTGCCCACTGCCTATTAGCTTGTGCAGATAGCTACAATAGGCACCCACTGCCTATTAGCTTGTGCAGATAGCTACAATTGGCACCCACTGCCTATTGTAGCTAAGTTCGATTCCTCCTTGGGTGTATTTCTCTTTTCTTTATCAGTAAATATTCTATTAAGTGTATGTTCATTATGCGACGATGATGTATAAACAGATCCTTGAGATCAAGCGCGAATTTCGAAATTCTTCCAAAATAATTGGATTGTTCTTGTGTTTTACGAAATTTGATTTAACAGATTAGGAAATTTGAAAACATTATTGAAAGGATATCTGCAATGTATTGAGGAAGAGAACTTCCTCAATATACTGCAGATATCTTTTCAGATATCATTGCAGATATACTGAGGAGGGAATGTACGTCGTAATAACTTACCTCCGTAGAAGTGACCTCTCCTGTGATTGCACCATGCTACTTTCTGGATACATGGTCAGCATTTAGAAATCTCTGCAATACATAATTTACTGTTACTAACTAAATTACAGTTCTTATTGATACTCTTTATTTAACAAAATCTTTGTCAAATGTTTTGATGCTAGGATGTATTGCGAGTGAGCAAAAAGAAACAATGTAGATTGTACTGTATTGCGTTTTGACTCGTAAAAATGTAAATTGACATATTTTGCATCTTTTCGTGTTTATAATATTTAGAAAAGAATCTTAACAGTTAAGGAATAAACCTTATAACTTTTGTGTCGGAGTAACTTTTAATTTAAAGATAGTTGACTTTGAACCAAGAAACCTTTCGAAATGTAAATTTATCTTTTGTTCGAAACTAACATTTCTAGAGGTTCTGTTATGCCATATGAGAGTATTTTCAGTGTAAACAAACCACACGTGGAAAAGCTACGTCGTCTGTTAAACGTCTTCTTTTACCCAAATACACTAGCATAATACTATATCAGGATTACGTTAAAATATAGTTTATCAACGTTTGGGGCTATGTTTGATGTTTAACCTTCCAAGTGGTTTTGACGAGATATCTGGTCCACCAAGACTTAACCAATCTTGTTGATGACGAGATGTCTCGTCATCAAGATATTGACGATTTTTTGGTGATGAATATATTCAGATTTGGTTAGTTTTCTTTAATGACGAGATATCTCGTTCATCTAGATATGGTCGGTTTTCTTCTACCGCCGAGATGCCTCGACGAGACAACCACCAGGAGGGTTAAACTAATTGGCGCTCAACTATCATATATTGATTCGGAATTCCTTTTTAGGAATTTCCATTACCGACGTGTTGAAATCGTATTCGTAAAACAAGTTAAGTGACATCACGTATGGAATATGTATAGGTAACGGATTTGCAATAGTAATTAATTAACGTTGCACTGGAGCATTACAATGGGCTATTGCAATACGTATAGGAAGCAGGTTCTACCACAAAAATACTACCACCATCAAAATTTAACTTGAAAAAATCCTCTTTATAATATATAAAGAGCCTTTCATAAAATAAGATAAACGAGTGAGATAATTAATTTAACAATCGTTTTTTGGATAGGAAGAGCTCTTCAGATACTACTTATGGAATGCATAAAATCCAAAGCGAAGTAACTAATGAAGTCATTAAACTTAACCTGCAATCAATGTTTCTCAAATGACTAATCAGTTAAGTGAGAATAACGGTTTTCTGGTGCCTCGTAACTCACTCAAACGATAGCTCATAAAATATAATCCCCGGCCAGTGGTACCACCTAACCATGGCAAAAACTGCGCCTCTCTGCTCAAAAACAAGATTTGTGGTTTGAAAAAGTCCTCTCTTCAGAAGCGGCAATTTATTTCCAAGCGATGCTTCACAAGCAGTTGCCCGTAGTTGGTTCCGAAATAAATCGTTGCAATGGGATTTTAATGATTCCGAGCTGAACATGTCTCGTAAATTATGGTCCTTTGGATTCAGGGCTCTATCGTATGAGCAACATTTCGTTCAGTCACGCGAGACTCACCGTTTCGATCGCGTAATAAATGGAAGCGGAAAGTTTTGCGTTTCGTAAATAACGCGGAATCGAGCACTGCACTACACAGAAACAAACATATAGGTATATAAGCTGAACTTTCCATCTGCGACGATTCGTTGTTCTCTTCACGATTGAGGCGGTCGGGGTGAAATAGTTGTATTTTCTGTCAAATCATATTAATCAAACACATCACTTCACAAAAATATTTGTGGTTTAGTTCCAAGATTTACGTCACAGAAAGAACAATAAGGAGTAAATATGTAATTGAATGTGCCACCAATTCGACAATTTGTTGTGACATTAGCAAACTAGTGAGTCGAAGCAAAATAGGGCCAAGCGATTTGATTGCGTAATAAATGGACACGGTAAGTTCCGTTTCGTAAATAACATGGAACTGCACGACACAGAAAATAACATTGTAAATAAGTACATAAACTGAAAATGTCACCTGTTCCCTTCACGATTGAGAGTTCGGGGCAAAATATTTTCTGTCAAATCATATTAATCAAACACATCACTTCACAAAAATGTTTGTGGTTTAGTTCCTAGATTTGCGTCACAGAAAGAACAATAAGGAGTAAATATGTAATTGAATGTGCCACCAATGCGACAATTTGTTGTGACATTAGCAATCTAGTGAGTCGAAGCAAAATAGGGCCAAGTGTTTTGATTGCGTAATAAATGGACACGGTAAGTTCCGTTTCGTAAATAACATGGAACTGCACGACACAGAAAATTACATTGTAAATAAGTACATAAACTGAAAATGTCATCTGTTCCTCTCACGATTGAGAGTTCGGGGCAAAATAGGGCCAAGCGTTTTGATTGCGTAATAAATGGACACGGTAAGTTCCGTTTCGTAAATAACATGGAACTGCAGGACACAGAAAATAACATTGTAAATAAGTACATAAACTGAAAATGTCATCTGTTCCCTTCACGATTGAGAGTTCGGGGAAAAATAGTAACAAGCTATGTTTTTGGTCAAACATTATATTATTAGTCCTCTCCCAAAAGGGGTCACGGTAGCCCAGTTGGAGGAGTCGCGGATTAGCAACTAGAGGGTAGCAAGTTTGAAACTCGATCCGAAGATAGCCATGTAGGAGCGGGGGTGGTACATCATAAATCTGTGGCCTCAAATTCCTCACGTTGATGTGGTGAGGAAGCTTGGAGAGTGGAGTGTTAGCTCAGGTGTTGAACTTCATCATCTGACCGTGGTTCAAAATTAAGGGGTGTTGTCCTCGTTTCTTTCCCTTCCGGATTGATACCGCACAGTCCACAATAGCCCTTTCTGTTGTTTCAGTGCGACGCGAATTCAGCTACCTACCTACCTTCCACAAAAAGTTTATGATCCAACTTCAAGGTTTATTAGATTTACAGTCACTCAAGATTCACCGCCTCGATCCCGTAATAAATGGACGAAGCAAGTTTCCCGTTTCGTGAATAACGTGGAATTGAACACCGGACTACGTAGAAACAAGTATTGGATATGTAAGTACATAATCTGAACGTGTCACCTGCAGATATTTTGTGTTCTACTCACAACTGAAGGCCCGGTAGTCTAGTGGTAGCGCTTCGCGTTGCCACACTACAGGTCCGGGGTTCGATCCTATGGCTGGGCAAGGTCGACTCAACCTTTCATCCCTTTGAGGGTCGATAAAAATGAGTACCAAGCATGCTTGGGAAATAAACACTGGGGATCCCCGCGTCAGGTCGACCACCTGACAGGAACAAAAAATGCCACTCGGCACCTCAGAGCCTCCAAGGTCTCGTAACAGGGATGGGCACCTCCGGCCATGGTTCTTTGAGGACTGTAGCGCCACGGAGTTTATTCACAACTGAAATGCGTTGTGACAAATAACATTTTAGCTAAAAAATTATGCGAATCAGACCAATCCTTTCACTAAAAAGCTTAAGATTCAGTTTCAAGATAAACTTACTCCTAAAAGAGACTATACGTTGTATTATAGCAATATACAGGGTGCAACGCTAAGTCCGTACCCGGCCTTTATTTTCGGAACCGTTGGTCGTAGACATATACTTCCAATTACAAAAATGTTTCACATGAGGTAAACATTCATGTTATGACATTTTGAAATTTAAAAAATCAATTTTGTAAAAATTACAAAATCTAACTTTTTATACAGTCCCCCGTTTCCTATAGTGATAGATAGTAAAAGTTTACACTCATCCTAACAAACGTAACACAAAAAGTTTCACTTCTGTGTGACAAAAATTGACCGAGATATTTAATTTCAAAGTTTGGGATTTATTCAGATTTATTTTGCCTTAATTGAGGGGTCGGTTAAAATATAACTTAGAATAATTCGAGATTGAAATCAGAGTGCAACGCCCATTTTACGGCGAAAGGGGGGTTCCCCGACTATAAACAATGGGTGCATGTATAGTAAAGTGGACATGCCCGATTCACTGAAAGCGGTCGCAGCGCCCCCAGTGGGGAAAGTTTGGAAATCTAACTCCGAAACTAAGCAAGATAGACAAAAGATGTTAATTCGAAAGTTGTAGACCATCGTCGAATTATGTAGAATCGACACCCTTAAAATGAAAAATGCGCAAAAAGAACCGGATAAATGGCAGCGGAATGCAAACTACCAGAGGCGCTGCACTCTGATTTCAATCTCGAATTATTCTAAGTTATATTTTAACCGACCTCTCAATTAAGGCAAAATAAATCTGAAATAATCCCAAACTTTGAAATTAAAAATCTCGGTCAATTTTTGTCGCACAGAAGTGAAACTTTTTGTGTTACGTTTGTTAGGATGAGTGTAAACTTTTACTAAATATCACTATAAGGAACGGGGGACTGTATAAAAAGTTAGATTTTGTAATGTTTACAAAATTGATTTTTCAAATTTCAAAATGTCATAACATGAATGTTTACCTCATGTGAAACATTTTTGCAATTCGAAGTATATGTCTACGACCAACGGTTGCGAAAATAAAGGCCGGGTACGGACTTTGCGTTGCACCCTGTATATTGTTACTTGTTTCACTTTGCATAAATAAACTTACACCAACTCTGTTAGGCCGTGAGACTTAAGGCCCTCAAGAACCAGGACTACTCATTCTCTGTACTTATCCTCAGGACTTTAACTCTGGAGGACATATTCAACCTCAGGACTTTAACTCAGGAGGACATATTCATCCTCAGGACTAATCAGGATGAATATGTTCACCTGAGGAACAGCCGAAGAGATGAGTGTAAGTATAAATAAACTACCGGAGCAGAAAATACTTCGAGTTAAGAACAAATTGATTTATCGCTGTTTAGTCGATGTGTAGCGTTTCAATAACAGCGACGTGCTAAAATGGCATCCGAGTACTAAATTACCCCAAAAGTTACGAAAGAGGTTATAAAAACACTAGCACCCCCTGTATTTAGCTTTGCAGAAACGCCCTTTTGCATGTGAAGCTACTTCATGACCATTATGAATGTACCGTCATCACACAAAGATTAGTGTTTTTCAACAATTTTCGGTGATTTAAATGCATTTTTTATTAATAACATGACCTCAATTTCAAGTCTTCTGTATCATTAAAACTTTCTATGTGTACCTCCATTTATTTGACGCTGTCAGCCTCTTGTTTGGTACAGCTTGGACAAATTTGGCCCTTATGGCCATTACACCAACCCCGTTTTCAAAATAAAAAATTAGTAAAAAAAAGAGTCACAAACTATCAACTGAAAAACAAGGCTTCTTCGTAAACTATCGTTATTCAACCTTATTATGAAACACATACTCAGGTGATATTTTTATAATAATTAGAACTGGAAGTTCTTAATGATCGCAAGAGATAATTGGTCGTTACGAATAATTATCAAACAACAGAAATTAAATGTCTTGAATGAAAGTGATAAATTTCCTTTATAACTCTTGAAGTTTTTAAGTACCATCAGTAACTGCTTGAAATAGAGACCATATTAATTAATTTTCAATTAATTTCTTATTTTAACACTCTTCATTTTTCTTCCTGATCTCAAATTATCCATGAGGAATACTTCTTTGACATTCTCCTCTAATTAATTTCCTATTATTTCCCTACGTGACACATTGTCAACGAAATAATTTTAATTTGAAGCGTTAAGATTAAGTTCTTGAAAGAGATGTTTTTAATATTTTCTTTCAAGTATTTAGGTCAGAGGTATAAACAGATGAAACAAATTATGTTTGTATTATCTTAAACTTCATTTAATCGAAGTCTATTAACACAACAGTAGCATGAAGTATGCGTTTAAATGAAGTTAAAGTACTTCAAATGTATGAGAGACATTTTCTGTCCAGCTAAATGCAGGTGGTGGTAGTGTTTCTGAAGCGGATCTTGTTTCCAGTAAGTATTCCGAATGTGACGATATTTGGACTAGTTTTCGAATATGATTCAGCACTTCATTCAGCAATAAACATTCCAATGAATAAATTTCGGAATATATGCGATAGACAACAACAGTTAGATTAAGTGCCAAACGTCACACTTCAACGAAATATTTTGTTCTGTATCGGATCAATTTTGGTGATGACAAGATATCTGGTCCCGCAAGATCTGGTTAGTTTTGCGAATGACGAAGTTTCTTGTCGAGACAAAACTGCCCTATTACTTCAAAGGGGAATGAATTTACAAGTAGGCAAAACAAATTGTTCCTTGCCTAGAGCTGGTGACAGTTTGGATCAGATTTTTGCATCACAGACTGGCCACTCTAGGGCTGTTTTGGACACTATGATAAACCACCAGGATGGGTAATTGTCTTTTCAGCAAAAGAAAACGGGCCATGCACCTTGTGTTTTTGATGCCCAACAAATATAAACCATTGTAATCCTCTCCAACGGGAGGTGAACCAAGAATCCATCCAAATTAAAGAACCCACTCCAAAATTGCATGTGAATATTCGGTGGCCCGAATTCTGCAATCATGTTTTTATTAAACCTCGTATGCCCCTTTAACTATTAATATTCTTTATTCAGAGATCAATATGATTCATGAAACCTAGGGGGAAAATTATTTTAATTCATTCAAAATTGTCATTAAAATGGATAACTACATGTTTTAGAAATATTCTATACTTTTAAGCAGTATGACTTATGAATAAATCGAGTTCATAAAGAATTGCTTAATCATAAGTAATTGAAGTTTAAACTTGAATAAGGTTATTCAATCTTCAACTGTAAGCCTTATTCACTACAGGAAATATATGGACTGTCGCCAGCACTCTGTGCGTTAATTAATCCTAAGCGTGAATTCCCGTTCTCACTGATTTACGAAGTAAAATCATTGAATGTATTCCCAGTTTCCCGATGTCTCCACTTCTTGGCAAAATCTAGTCGTTGAGCCAAATTGCATTTTACTCTAAAAGCAACACTTGCTCTGGTTGTAAATCACTCTTGTGTTCACTGATTCTGGAAGCAAGCATGTCAAACGCATTTTCTCAATTTTGAGGACGTTGTGAAATTAGTTGGTGCTGATTAATTGAGGTTTCTGAAATTTACTCTCTCTCGTACATAAAAGTGTGTTTCGCCTCCATCCAATTTCCACAAGTTCAATTTCATTCATTATTTTATTAAATTGTCATTTACCTAATGTAACGAAACTAATTTTCAAGTATGCGAAAATCAGAATTCCTTCTTTGTCAGATAAGTAATTGAGTAGGACCTAACGCTCTTACATTTTGACTGCAGGGCAAGTGTTTATGAAATTGGAAAATATATCTGGAATTATATTTTTCAAGCTTGTTATCTACACATTAGATTTTTCATATAAGTTGCAACTTTATATTTCAGAGTTCGAATTTGAGGACCTTGCATTGACTTGTTTAAAAGTATTCCATTTTTCATCAATATCTACTCGATACGTAAGTCTAAGAAAGAATTTCGTGTCATAAAATTTTGTTTCAAACACATTATTATTGAGAAATATAACACGTCTTTTTGCTCGTGCTGAAAACTAATGTTTTTTAGGGTAGTGACATTTCCATATTACTCAATTTTAAATTTTATTTTTGAATGTATACAACAGCTAAATGGCCTTGTGAAAAAAGTTGCTTTATTGTTATTTGAGAACAAAAGAGAAAAATAAGAATACATTAAATTTACGTATACTCACTTAATGTTATTTACATTTTTCTTTCGAGTAAATTCATTTAAAATTTTTCTAAATTTTCTTTCTATAGTTTTCACAAATAATTGGCATTCGAAAACGGAAAAAGTCAATACACTGGAAACAAATGGAAGAATCCTAAAAATAAATCATCTTCTATTTATAAATGAGCAAGGAAATCTGAATAAACTTTTGTTACAAAATGAAAGTTAAAAAAAATGTGAACGAGCTTCTTTTCATTGCGACATGATTTCACAAGTATTAGGGAAAACTCTGTTTCCCTAAAGGGCTATTTTTACTTATGAAAATGTAACTTTCAACGAGGTCAGTTAAAATAGATTATAACTTTAGTATTAGGGAAATGAAATGCTTGGTGTAGTGTAAGTCTTACTGGTACTATTAAGTTTTATTTAGATCAATGTCAACTTAAACGAATTCATACGCATACATCCATTCCGAAACCTAAAAACGACTACCTCTACCTACATATAGTTTAACAGAAAAGCCAGATTGATAGAAATTTAATAAAACTACATTTATTTTCGAATAATCAATTGTCCCGTGCAATTTTATAGGTTCAAATAAGCGAACTGTAAAATTGAAAAATATTTATTTACAAATTCTATGTATATTAGCAGAGGCCATGGCTCTAAAATAATGATTCCATACTTCCGTACAAAATTTCAAAATTTGCGCTAAGGCATAAAGATCGGTATACAGCTAGTCGAAGAATTTTTAACACGATAAATTCTAACGATAAGAACACAAATTCTAAATACATCTTTTTAAATGTTGCCACAACTGACGTCTAAATAATAAAATGAAAAATATTTGAGCTGAAAACGATTCTTAATTCTTTTATGAGCCAAGATATCAATACGCGCGCGCAAACATTAATAGGTTGCATTCGCGCAAATGATAATTATTCAGAACTCGCGCACAAGCATCAATGAATAACGAACATTTGGATACGTGTTGCACTTAATAGTTTGATTATATTTTTCAGAGGTGTTTGGAAGCAAGAAGGCTAATGGTTTAATTGACAAACGCCTGGTATTTGTAAACCAGTTCATTTTCTGAGAAAAATTTAAGATTGTCCATATGGAATGTTTGGACACTTTTGTTCCATAAATATACATAAATGAAATATTTTCTTCAACAAAACAAAAGTATCTACTGGGGCGGAAAATAAATTCCTGGGATATCTAACCCAATATTTATTATTCGAGAAAGCAATATACGTTTTTCTTGTATGATTTGTTTCGAATTGCAGTAAGCACTTGGATTCACCTTACTAAGGAATGCATAGCATTTTAAATCAAAGTGAAGCCATTTCTACAGACGGCATTATGCTAGTTTACAAAGAATCCAAACATGTCGTAAATTGGATTTCTGAAAAGAGCGTCTAGGAATGACATAACGTTTTGATGATACTTTTTGTAGGGAAGTTCTGAAGTTTGGAAACAACTGAATTCCCAACAGCACATTAGATATTTTAACGATGAAGCAAGCGAAATGCTTTTAAAGGAAGGTAATGCATATTTCTCTTTCAAATAACGCACATTTGGAGTGTTGATAAACAGTTTGAAAGCATTAAATCTTTATAATTTTTCCTCGTCAACATGACTTGAGGGGCTGCTTAATTTATTCTTCATGAAACTTAAAATTTGATTTTAAAGTTCCACCGTTCCAGAGAGAGATTTCTATTTGGTTAGTGTTGCTGAATGTGTAATCTGATTATCAATGCAGCAAAGTGCTTTAAAACTAATATCAAACAAGAAGAAATCTTGAATACGTTATTCAAAAATTCATTCAGCGCAATTTATAACAGCACTTTGAAATGTTTCGCTTGTGCAACAGAGTTATTATTACTAGAAAAATAACAGAAATGTTATACTTAACCCTCCAAGTGGTTGCGACGAGGTATCTCGTCTATCAAGATCTTATCAATTTGCTAATGAAGCGATATCTCGTCATCAATATATTGCCGATTTTGTTATGGTGACGAGATCAAGACCTGGTCAGTTTTCTTCTAATGACGAGATATCTCGTCTATCAAGGTCTGGGCAATTTTGCTAATTGCGAGATACCTTATCACGATTATTAATCAATCAATCAATTATCAATCATCAAGACAACCATCATGAAGGTTAATGGAATACATTGATATTTCTTCTTTTAACACATACATTTATTGAGTGAGTAAAAGATAAAGAAACATCTACATCCCCAAAGAAAAACTAATAGTCTTGTTTCAAAATATAACTAAAATACAAGATGAAGAAACTGGTCTATCGATATTTTGTTGGTCCTTCTATCATAAGGATCAAATTGAACAACAATTTGAAACCTCGAGTTTATAAATATTATCTTTGAACCTTAATGCCATCACATAATAATCAAGTGGTGGCAACACTGCTAAAAGATAACATATTTAACTCTCCAATTGGTTTTGACGAGATATCTCGTCCATCAAGATCTGACCAATTTTGCTAAAGACGAGATATCTCGTCATCGGGATATTACCGATTTTTATGATGACGTGATCAAGATCTGAAGAGTTTTCGTCTAATGACGAGATATCTAGTCCATACAAATTCTCGTCAGTTTTGCTAATGACAAGATGCCTCGTCGAGACAGTCACAAAGAGGGTTAAACTGAAATTGTATCAAGCAATTGCAAATTAATTTAGACGAAAATTAGTAAAATAAAATTTATAATACAATTCCCAGAACTTTTGAAACATCCCTCATACTACATTTGTGTTTGCGTGTTTTCTAGAAACCCTAATACAATAGTTCAAAACAAAATAAAATTTAAATAAATTACGCTTGAATCTGTCCTAGTTTCAACCTGCCTCATTAAACAAATAAATTAAGCATTCATTCTGAATATTTAAGAGCTTAGAACAATAAGATCGATGTATTTATGGATAGCGTTGAAGTTAATACAAAAAGTGAGCATTTTATTTTCTTTGTCTTGGTTATTTATGTGGTTTTAAGTTTTTGGTTCTAAGCAAACGCTTGCATGTAGAAGTATGGCAGATACCAGACATGTTATTCTTCCATACTTTGTTTATACCAAATTAACTTACGTCTTCTCTTACAGAGGGCGTTTGCTAACGGTTGACCATACGTTTTATTCTTGCAAACTGCCAAAACACGTCAGGAAAGACAAAAAATGTAATAGATACTCCGATTTCAAGAATGAAAAGTCGAGACAGTGTTAAACAAATATTACATGAGTTTCTCCGGATTGCCTTAAATTTGTACATTTTGTATTTTTCTCCTTCCTTTTTCAATTAAAAAAACTATGAATCATCTAACCCGCTAACTGGTTTCGACGAGATATCACATCCATCAAGATCTGGTAAGTTTTGCTAATGATGAGATACCTTGTTGACACAAAACTGATCTATTACTTACTCCAAAGGGAATGAAGATCAAAGTAAGAAAAATAAATTATCCCTTGAATAGAACTGGTGACTGTTTGGAACAGATTTTTGCACCATAGGCTGGTCGCAAGATGGTGGTTTTCGAAGCGAAGACAACCACCAGGTGTGTCAGTCTCAGCGAGATATCTCGTCATTAGCAAAACTGACCAGATCTTGATAGAAGAATAACGTCATTGGAAAAACTGACCTCATCTTCATTTCGTGATCATACGCTAAATTTATACTAGTAAACTGCGAAATTTTACAAGAAATCTTATGTTGTTCTTAAAAAAGTCACATTGCTAATAGTACTTTCAATTATTTCAAAAACTGAGTCTTCCTTACAAATTGATTCAGTTTGTCAATTTGAATGTGACTTGTTGATAGGTATACATAATTTTAACACTGAAAAAATGTAATTTAGAAGAAAAGAATTAGTTTTACGCGCCATCACATTGCTTAACATTTTAGTTTGAATATAAACAATTCCACATTCTCGTAACGGTTTTAAAGGGAGAAATAAAGCATTCTAATGTATTGTAATGCGCTCTAGAAAAGTAGCTTTTAAAAACCTTAAAGTCGATATCTTAATAAAAAAATGGGCCATAAAAATACCCTTTCTCTTCGATCCGCATTGTTTTTTACGCTACTCCCGTCACAAACTTTTTCCACTTCGGAAAAGCATTTCTTATCTCCATTTTGGTGAACAAGAAAAAGGCTCAGTGGGAAGAATCCCTTATGCATGCAGAATGCCATATGTGAATCAACTCAATAGGAAAGGGGCATTTATTTTTAGACGTAATAGTCAAATGCTTCTAGTAATGCTTTCTGAATAGTTTATGTTAGTTTGGGTTGAAGAAATTCAAGTGGCAGTCGAAAAACTATTCTAAAATAAGCCGAACATGCATTTTATTAATCAAAATTCGCCTTTTTAGAATATTCTGGCAAAAATATAGAGTTTCGAGAACACAGTAATTCAATTTTCAAAGTAGGAACCCTTTATGATTTGTTATGAATTGTAGACATGTGAAGGTTTTATTTTAGAATAGGCTTTCAGTGAGTCTATGATAGAAAATTTGTATAGATTTTTAATTTTTGCTAAAGATAATCATTTATACCCATCTAACTTTTAAATGTCAATATATTTTCCCATATATAAACCTTTATTTCAGTGAACTTTGTTAAATTTATATAAGTAAAAAGGGAGTGTTTTACATTGAATATTTTTGACCCATTCCAAGTTTTCTATTGGTTTTGGGCCCTTCTGAGGCAAAATCCGTCTCTTGCGCGTTTGCTGTCTGTCTGTCTGCATGTGTGTGCCCGTACTACATCCAAACGGTTGAAAATATTTTCATGAAACTTTGCATACTGCAAGTACTTACATTTATTTAGTGTCTGAACATGGTTGCGTTAAGTCTGTCTGTCTTCCCGTTTTATGTCTGATTCACTGTCTGTGTGTTTGTACAAGTAACATAAATTATGTTCAATATATTTTAATGCAGAGTTCTATATTTGATAAACCGTATTTTGATTTAATGAATACATTATTTGAAATTTCTTTGCTTACGTAGTTAAGCAAGTTTCATGCTAAAACATCTGAGTTACTCTATTTAAATCAACCAAAATTTGGTTGTTTTGGAGAAGCTGGGAATGCATATTGAGCATTGCAATTACTTAAATTGTTTTACCAGTACTGCTGAAAAATCAATTACTTTTTTAAAAACTATTTTTTAGGAACTTAAGTTCTAATACGTTTTTATTTTGAGCTTTCTTTATTTTCTTTGCAAAAAATAAACTATTTCCAAACATTTGGGACAAAAGATATTTTGCAACGAAACTGACACTCTTGTTAGTTTGCCACTTGCAGTGATATTTATTTTTTTCGCTCCGAATTAATTTTGTATTTATAAATTCTACCTAATTTCTAGTTGTAAGTTGTGGCAACTGTGCGAGATCAAGAGATAAAAATGAAACATAAATTATTATCTTTCGAACAACTTTTTTTCCCACCAACATTTCTTTTGTTTTATTTCGCAGTTTTCTGTTTTGAATATTTATTATTTTCATAAATTGTATTTCCTTTTCATCATACGTAACACCAGCACAAAATATTCTATATAAAAGCTGCATGTAAGTTAGAATTAAGCAAATTTTACGTGGAATTTTGCCATTGTTGAAAGAACATTAATCTTAAAAAAATCCGAAGTAGGATTGAAATATTACAAATTATTTGCCATAGCAACAGAAGGTCAGGTGTCTTAATTTGCGAACTGAAGCTATATTTAAGCAACGTATAAGAAAAGTTCGGTGAAAATGATTTTCTTTATAAAAAAATCCTATCAAATCAATTTACCATTTTAAAAGAAGGGTAAGGGTTAACTTTGCTTTCTCTGTACTGAAGAATTTCAATTTTGAAACAAGTTCTTTTATTATTGCACGTGCCACAAAAAAGTTTCAAAATAAAACGTATTCACTTTTAAAACAACCTCAGTGATAAATATCTTAACAAATTAATTTATCTTTCTCTTAATGATTGCGAAATTCGAAAATGTCGCAAGTCTGGTGCAAGAATGCTGCAAGTCAAAAAATATGGTGGGTAAACTATGAGTGCGAGAGTATTCGCCGTAGATTCGTAATTTTTACGGAATTAAGTTCAGTTATTTTACAGGAAAAGAACTTAGGAAAGGGAATTCCTCTTCCTCCCTTAAAATGGTCTTTTGTAGTAGTTACTTCAGTGTCTTTCACCTTTCGTCAGTTTGTAGCTTTAGCATGGGTGCTATATATGTGAAATGTATTACATGGATGGATATGCATGTATAGGATCTGCGTCCTAAGTACGTTGAAGAAATTATAAAAATGTCGAAAAGGGGTTAAAAAGGTATTTTACTCGCACTTATTTAGAATTTTTCTACCAAAGTGGAAAGTGATTCTCTGGTCGCTTTTTCAATCCTTTATTAACCCATTCAACCCGAATGAGGTCGGGTAATTTTGCTAGTATAATCATAAAAGGATCTTGCTATTATGCCAAATCGTTCAGATGTGACTTGCAGGATATTTTCTCCGGTTTTCAGATATATTTCAGATATATAGATTTTATTTGTTGAATTTGATAAAAAATTTTGTTGAAAGCTACAATGCTATTGACACAAAAGTAAAACGGGAATTTTAAGTAGCAAGATTTTAATATTTTCTTAATGATGGTCGATGCAATTTATTCTGTAAACTTCTACATAACAGCTACTAGAGTCCTTCGAGTTGTGCCTTTCTTATACGTGTACAGTAACCTTTTAGTGTTCATAGTTCGTGATCATAAAGCATGATGAGAGGTATTCTTATGAGAGGTATTTTGTGTTAAGTTAAATATAGTGATTTTCTGTAGGTTGTGATTTTGTGGCAAAGCATGTCCCCTGTACGTATACCGGATGTAACGTTACGGCTTGTTTTCAAGAATGGATTCATAATTGATATATGATAGACAATTGATCACTGCAAATTATACCAAATGCCAAACGTCATCAAAATGGTGATAAACTATTTAGGTAATATGAAGTAAAATCTCACTCAGGTTTGTCTGCTCACACTGAAAATCCTTCTCATACACAGCATTTTGACAATCGTTGATCTTAAAGACCAAAATTGGAGGCTTTCTTGAAGAACTCGTCAATATTCCCAAAATGTACTATCAGCACTCAAGCATCTGGTGATTGAGTGTATTCAGAATTTTATCAAAGAGTCTAGAAGGGATATAATCTTATAAACAGTATCATAACAATTGTTAAGACTAAAGACTAACCTTCTGCCTTTATGAATAGCATAACTTATAAGCAATATCTAAATAATGTTCAAATGCGACAAAAATTTGTTTTATAAAAAGAGGTTTAAAAAAACACTGCCTTGCTTGATTTTCATATTGCTTCAATTACTAAGAGTAGACTTCAAAATGCCAGTTTAAAACGTTTATCGAATTCACAGCATCGAATTAAAAAATATTTTAGTACTTTGTAACGTCATTATACGCTTATAACGTAACCTCAACTGCTATTTAAGCCCCAAATATCCCTTTCCTGCCCTTCTTCACTTTCATTAAGAAGGGTGAAAAAACCACGCCACCTCCCCAAAAAAAGAGAAGCCAACATTCTTATGAATAAAGATGAACTATGCGCAGAAGAAAAACATTCCTTAAATCACCTTCCTGTTCTGAGTGATGAGCGAGACCCCCCCCCCCCGTAAAAAAGGACGCGCAGAAAACTTGATCCCAAGATCTCATATCATCCAGAAAATTATTCACGCTAGTGATAAATGGCTCATAAAAAAGGCAGTTTGCAGCAGGAAGTTCAGGAGAGAATATATAATGTTCTTGCTCTTTTGAATTCCGTCCATTCATAGTCGAGAAGGGAGTGAAAATAAATATTCTGGAACAACAAAAACAAACTGAACATTTCTCTGCCTTTCAGCGCTCAATGGTATAAATGGTTTGCTATTCTCTGATTCCCATCAGAAGTATTTGCACCATTGCATAAACTTTATCCTCGGAGATATCCATTTGTCTTCGGATGTTCTGGGTGAGTTCTTTTGGTACTTTACACTGGCGTTTGCTTTTTCTTTGAATGGTGGTCAGGAATAGTGAGTAGCGCTGCTGTTTTTGCACCTGGATTTGTATTCTTAATACATCTTGCACATGAGGTGTTTTGACAAGAAACAGTCTCATAAATATCTGGAATGGTTGTATGGATACAGGTATATTTTGCGTTAAGTTAGAAATGGCAGTGTAGCAGAACAGGTGCCATGTATCAAATTTTTGTATGTGTGATTCTTGTGGTATGTTTAGCGGTACGTTAGTCAGGGTTATTTGTATTTCGTGATGATTATATTTTTAGCTTTTTGTCGACGAAACGTACTGTTTAACTCACAATTCTTAATGGTTTTCAGTTCTCTGATACCCATCAAAAGTGTTTGCTCCATTGCATAAACTTTATCCTTGGAGATATCCATTTGTCTTCAGTTGTTCTGGGCGAATTCTTTCGGTACTTAACTGGCGCTTGCTTTTTCTTTCAAATGGTGGTGATGAATAGTGACTGCTGCGACTGGTTTTGCACCTGGATTTATATTCTTAATACATCTTGCACATGAGGTGTTTTGACAAGAAACAGTCTCATAAATATTTGGAATGGCTGTATGGATACATGCATATTTTGTGTAAAGTTAGAAATGGCAGTGTAGCAGAGCAGTTGACATGTACGTAACAAATTCTTTGCATGTATGACTCTTATGGTAAGTTTAGCGTTATGTCAGACAGGGTAATTTGTTTGGATTTTGTGGTGATTATATTTTTAACTATTTGTCGTAGAAATGTACTGTTCGACTCTCAATTCTTAATAGTTTTCAATTCCCTGATACCCATCAGAAGTGTTTGCACCATTGCATAAACTTTATCCTCGGGGATATCTATTTGTCTTCAGGTTCGTTGGCTGGGGTTTTATGGCGTAAAGACCAGTATTTCGCCATAAAACCACTTATCTCCATGCGCTGGGCGAGTACTTTTGGTACTTACACTGGTGCTTCCTTGTTAATTGAAATGGTACTCTGGAATTGTAACTGGTACTAGTTGTGTATCTGGATTTTTATACTGAATAAATTTTACACGTGAGAAGTTTTGACAAGTTAATAGTCTCATAAGTATCTGAAGAATGCTGTATACATGCAGGTACATTTTACACTGAGCAGTTGCATAGGAGTGTTAACACTTTTCCTTCCTTGGTGATAAAATTCTAAACTCTAATTCCGGAATCTGAAATCCATTTCCATTTACTTCGACTATTTGTTCATCCTGTATCCCAAACTTTTATGTTAGTTTTATTATATGGTTATTGTTTTGTTTATTTTTTAACTTTGATACAATTTTCGCATTATCTGAGATTTATCTATTTGTAAAACAATTGTCCTTCTATTCGTCGTTGGTATTATTTTAAGTACGTAATTAATTTATCTTAACCTTACTTTACAATACCACCTTACATTATTTTTTGCGGTGCATATGTTAAAGAGGTTTTTCCAATTTAGAAACACCCCTTTATTGGCATTTCCTGGACAGAAAGAACTTGATATACGTATTTCGCAACTCAACAAATGAATCCTTTTTTACAAGACATAACTTTTACAAATCATTCATTATACTATATACCTGCATATATATAACATATTACTCAAAGATTCAAAGATTTATTATAAATCATTTTATTTATTCAAACGTTGATATCACATTTCTTGTAGTAAAACTTTGTATGAACTTATATTGAATCAATGAACAATTTTCTTCCTTACAATTTCAATTTAGTCTTTCTTCGCGAGAAATATGCGTATATACGTTATTTATATATAACGTATATACTTTATACATTACACGAAATATACTTTAAAGCTGAGGCTGAGTACAACTTATAATTTATCTGTTACCTTCAGTTATTTGTGGGACATATTTATTACGAAATAAGTCATCCTATTACTTTAACTACATTTACCTCTCAAAGCACATCTGTTACTAAGATAAGCCTAGAGAGAAGTGTAGTGATAACACATTTTCACTCACTTAAGTGGAGTACCATTGCTAAACGTAATACGTCCTTCGATGCCATTAAAGATGTTTTAAAAGAAATCGTGTTTAAATAGCGTAAACTTACAACTGAGCTCTAATTATACGCTAATTATATAAAATATGTTTTAATAGTTAAACAAAAAAATTTTTATTTCATCTGGCGATAATTTATCTATTTGTTTTTGATAATTAAAAGTAATCCTGTAAACAATTAAAATATATCAGCTGCATCTTGTTTCGATGGCTTAACTTAATAGTCACATTAAAATTGCATGGCTATTACTAATAACATAATTTTCAGTTTTGGTGAAATGTTTGTGACATTTTTGGGGTTTTTATCAATTTCAAATAATGAATGCATCGGTTACTAATGCATGGGAGAGTCGTTTGACACAACAAGATTAATATTAATAGTTTACTTTAATTTGATGAATAATCACTTTAGAATGACGTATTTTAATATTTTTTCCTTCTGAGCAATTTTGCATTTTAGCTGTACAGCAGGAAAAACTTGGATATGTCACTTTTATATCTTAGCTTCATTCAAATTTCACTTCAAAATTCACAAAAAAACATGATTCAAAATTCACAAAAAACGTAATTAAAAATTCACAAAAAACTCAAAATTCATTTGATTTAAATTTCTTAGCAATGTTAACCCATAGCTCTACAATAGATTAATTTAATACAACTCTATGTTTTATTAAACTAATGGTACATTAGAAATAATCTAATCTTCGAATCAATGGTTCACACAGCCTTTGCAGTTATAGCAAATGCATTGCTTATCCTTTGAATATTAGATGTGATTTACTGCAGTTCCATTCCATGCATCTACATACATCAACCTGTGTCAAGTGTTAATTAATTAATCAGTTAATGTGATGTCCGTCTTATATGTATCAGCGCTTCACCTAAAACGTATTGACTCATCAAATATATTGTCTGCAGTTTCTGTGATTTATTATAGTTGCATTTCATGCATCTATATACATCAATCTGTGCCATGTGTTAATTAAGCAGTTAATGTGATGTCCGCCTTATATGTATCAGCGCCTGACCTAAAATGTATCGATTCGGCAAATATCTTGTCTGCACTTTCTGCTCTGCTATTGATATAGCAGAGCAGAAAGCGCAGGTATCTAGACAATTTACATCTAACAAACATCAATTCATTTTACATCTAACGGTTGTTATTATCGAAAATAATATCTTTTGTCCAATGTACAATCAAATTAAAGCATAATTTGTACTCACAACAAAAATATTTTAGCAAATACGCTGAGAAAGTCAACATCTGAAGAAAATATTTTTTACACAATACAATCAATAAATATATAAATCAGAGTTAATGACTGTCTGTCTATACTCGATACAAATCTACACCATTTGATCCATTCACATCCAATTTGATACATTTATGCTTTAGAACCCTGTGGGAAACATACTAACCCCCATTTCTATTGATCCTGGGTATACAGAGGGGCTAAAATCGAATCGAAATCCCCATAGGAATAACATTAAGTATTATTACGATCAATGACCAATCCACACTATATATGGCATTCTTATGTTTTTTAACATTGCAGGAAACATAGACTACATATAAACCCGTTTTATTTGTACTGGGTGTACAGTGGAGGTTAAAATCAGTTCTAAATCCCTATAGGAATAACATTGAGTAATATTACGATCAATTACAACCAATTTAAACCAGCTAAGCAGAGTAATTTTTTTGCTAGTAAACTATATTATTTGTATCAATAGCTCTATCATACTTTCATTATTACTCGTTGCTGGACACAGTAACAAGAGGTCGAACACATCTCCTATGAGCGGCTTTTTCTGTAGAGCTAAATATAGGTGACAGAAGTGTTTTCGTGGTGTAACATGTTTACGTGTTTCCTGTACGTATTCTGAACACAGTGACATCCCTTAGTTTGTTTTTCGAATACGATTTTAGTATATCCAAAATTAACGTTAATTCCAAAGAATTTATTCCAAATCGATGTGATAATTAACTGGTCAACGCCAATTTTATTAAACGCCAAACGGCGATAAGCTACATTTTAAGGTAAACTCAATATGCATCATGCAATTGTAAAATCCCCTCTTCCGTCTGCTTTAAAAATCTCACTTCGATGAGGAGCTAGAAGTTAGGAGACAAAATCAAAATTCCCAATAGGTCTTCTACAAGTGATTGCTAACGTGTCCACAGCCATTGTTTTGCATTACTTACCAACCATTGAAGCCATTGGTACAGCTTTGATGTAAAGACTTTTTTGTGGCAACACTTTTGGCGTGCTTTTTGAAGTTCTTTTTCTAGCGAGTTGCGGCAGGAAAAAGGAACCCAGTTTTATTAGGATTATGGAAACCCCACGATTATTTGAAACCCTTTTATTAATTTTTGTAAATCCTTTTTTTATTTTACCGTGCCTTCTAATTTGCTTCAAATTTGTGGTCTTTTATAACATTCGTACTATGTAGCTTGGTTTCATTAGACGAAAACTAATAAATTATTTAACTTGGACAAACTTCTATAGCATTATTTCAGAAAAAGTAAAGATGTTTTATGTTTTTATTAAAGTAAATACTTGATTAGTAGTAGAAAGAATAATAGTTGGTGGTTTTTTCTATTTTTAAAGTTATTTTCGTTAATTTTTGAATTATTTTCTGCTAAGCCTGAAACGGCGTTTTTTCTAAATGCTTCCTTAGTGACATAAAAAGCACACGAAAAAACGCGTCAAAAGCATTGCCACTAAAAGTCTTTAATATCGAAGTTGTACCATGTATTTATTTACCTGCACAAAGTCAAAACGTATTTCACTGAAATCTATTGTGAGAATTGAGCTATTGAAATTAAAATGATGGAATTTAATATGCTCTGTTCACAGACAAATCGAGATTTTCTCAACGACAGGACAAACTATGGTCTATTCACAGACAGATCGAGACATTCCCTTCAGTTGGACTTAAAAATGAGCTATGGCTCCTGTTGACGTTTCATTAAAATTTCCTAGAAATTCCTTCTGATTCAGAAATGAGTCAGCGAAAAGACAATCATATTCTTATTTCCTATTTCAAATGTCATACATCAGCAATCCATTGGGATTTTCCTATGACAGACAGTTCCAATGGATAACTGGATAAAACACTCAATTTCTTAGAGTGAACCTAGTTGAGGATTGCAGCAAATTCTCTGAACAATTGTGTTAGTCAATGTATTCCTCGGATTTAAACCATCTCTAAAATTTTTGATTTACTCACGAGAATCCTCTCTTGATCACCACACCTTTCTATTACCCATCAAAAACTATCTCGTGTACAAATCATTACATTAAGACTCTTTGGATCATTTATTGAAGAATAAATCAGTTCTTAGCCTGTCGGTCTCGTCTTCCATTCGATATCAAACATAAATTAGTCCCTCTGTGTAACATTCAGAACGATTATTCTTTCTAAGAACCATTCTTCAGTAGGTTTTTGTGATAGTTTTCATTCCTTGATAAATCTTATAGAGCTGTATATTGATCGATTAACTTCAGTTTTTCTTGGCATTATATTTTTTAATGAATTGCTATCTAGCCTGCAGGTGATTTTTGATACGGAAAAAATTGAACGGGTTGTTGGCTATGATTTTTTCAGAGCTCTTTGTTTCTCCGTTTTCTGATGTTTCTCCTTTCTGGAGGCAAAACTTTAAATGTCAAATTTTAAAAGCAAATACCAAAGTGCATGTTTCTAGCGTGAACTCAATTTCAAGTTCAATACTTATATGTAGCTCTACGTTTTCAAAATGTTTTGACAAGGATGGATATTATCGTCTTTGGTGTATCAGATTTCCGAAACTGCTTTTCATTATCGATTTTTTAACTTCCATCAGATTTTTTCACGTAATTAAAGTCGTACCACACATAGAACAAGAACCTACATTGCTATTTTTTGTGAACTATTCCTTAAAATTTAGTAGCAATATTTCAATGACCTTTCAACCATACGGATCACATCTAACTTCAGCTTGAACTAACTTTAATTCGTCATTTTTATCTTAATTATTGCATACATTACTCCTTTGTAGAACATGTTGAGGATTCGAAGTTGCTATAGCCTACATAGAAAGCAAATAAAGCTATATAGAATAGACAAAATGCCACGAAACCACATTATTTAGCATGAAAGAACTTATTCAACAAAAAAAAGGTTAAGAATCTGCTACGGTGTGAATTTGATACAAATTATTGCATACTGCACTTGTCTACAGGACATGTAAATTCCACCAAAATTTATTGCCTACACTGAATCCCAATCACAAAATGGTCAGAAAACATACAATCTGAAAGGAACAAGCGATATTGGCTAAAAACTATTGAAATTCGCATACATTTTCCCGATAATAAATTGAAAATCTTATTCAAATACGAAAATTAAAAGTTGTTAGTATGGTATAAATCATTGCACACATACTTTATTCCTCCTCTACAATACATTTAAATTCTCTCAAACTTGTAATGACCCAATCACAAAATAGCCACAAAACGATTCGTTCCGAAAGAATAAAAACAAATTAGAACTTAAGTTTGTATCTCACTCAAATATTAAAAAATTCAAGGTGTCAATATCATGTACTCGTCTAAGATACTAAGTTGTGATAACCTACGAAGAATCCCAGTCTCTCTCTCTCCCCCCACAAAATGATTGTAAAACCATAGGATCCCGACGGATAGAACTAATTCGGCCACGAACGGTAAGAACCAACACAATTTCATTTGAAAGTTAATTAGGAAACTCACTCAAATATTAAAAAGTATAAAGTATCAATATAATGTACTCCCCTTGATTGAAAATGCGATAACCTATAAAGAATTCCAGTGACGAAAACAGCCTCAAAACCACAGGATCCGTTAAGTAAGGACGAATTCGGCCATAAACGATAAGAACCAGCATAATTTGGTCCCAAAATAAATTGGAAAGCTCACTCAATTTGCATAGGGAATCGAAGTATCGGGAACCACTCCCCCAGGCATTCCATTAAACACAGGAAACACTCAACAAATGAGCGAGCGTCTGTGGTCACAATCGATTATTTCGACATCGATACGACTGTTGATTCTCTGGGATCGATTGCCCTCCTTATAACTTGACCGAACCCTTGAAGGCAATGTTAGACGTTGCGTGGCTCAGGAGATTCCGTGAGCGCTTATAAATCAACGCGTGATTAAATTCCAGCTTGAGTTTAACTGAACTTTAGAGCTGTAAGTGTTATTAGGTGCATGATTGTTCTTTCTTTCCGATTTATCTCGTAATGTAAGCGTAAGGATATAACGAAGGATGTGGTTTTGCTATACGAAAAAAGCATTATCCTAGCGATTTCGGATAAAATATAAACATATTCTGGCGTATTTTTAACCCTCCTGGTGGTTGTCTCAACGACGTATCCCGTCAATAGGAAAACTGACGAGATCTTGATTTACGAGGTGTCTCATCATTAGAAAAAACTTACCAAGTTTTGATCTCGTTATCATAAAAAAAATTTGCAATATTTTGATGACGAGATATCTCGTCATTGTCAAAATTGGTCAGATCTTGATGGACGAGATACCTCGTCGAAACATTTTGAACAATTAATATCAAAACAGATTTCGCTTTCTGCCAAAATTTTGGTCGTACTCAATTGTAATTACTTGTACATGTCTTTCGATTACGCTTCTTTTACACACTAAAACTTGACTCGTTAAATGCTATAAAATTACAAAGAAATTCTTACTTAGAGGTTTGTTATCACTTCCCATAAAGTACATACAATTTCATAGTAATAAGAAAATGTATGTATTGAAACTTACGTCGCACTGGAGTAACACAACGGGATATTGGTGACGGTCCTGAATTAATCCTAAAGACAAAAAGTAAAGGAAACAATTCTTTAAATGAAACCTGCATTGCATACTCTCTAAAAGTCTGTAGCAAGCCAATTCTCACAAAATATTTCTTGTCACATCTTTTATGTCTCACCACATACACATGGACCTGCGGTCTCTGACAAAGATAAACACTTCTGGTGGAATTATTCAGTGATAAATGGACTTTATATTTGGTTAAAGGATTAAATGAGTGAGTATTTTAAACACTCGTTTCGTGTAAACTAAGGATGAAAAACTTCCGGAAAACTTTTATTTTAATCAATATAAAGTGCACATTTTATTACAGAAATATATAAGTGGAGTTTGATAAACATTATAACAGTTCTAATAATTATTTGAAACACTTGTCATTGCGCTAACTAGGTATCAAGGTTGGAAATCAGTTGGAATATTCTTCATAAAAACCATATAAGTAAAAACAGAAGTTCCTATAAAATTCTCGTCATCTGACGGTGGTTCAAAATTACGAGGCGTTGTTCTTGGATCTTTCCCTTGGGGATTGATCCCGTACCGTCACTAATAGCTCTCTGTGTTGCTCCAGTGTAACGCTAATTAACTACCTATAAAATCCAATGTCAAATATTTTAAGGAGACCGATATAACATATATTTTGAAGGTCCGCAGCTATATAAGTCATGTCTACATTAAATACGGATATTGATTCTTAACTCCAGGCAAAGATGAAATATACATCTGGTGAAGTTATTTAAGAGTGAATTGACTCACATTTTGGTTGTATTCAATTGTAGTCACTTTTACATTTATTTTTTAGACCCTAAACTTAAACTGATATAAGACAAAATAAATAAACAAAATTAAATTACATAGTATCTCTACCTTCAAGATTGCCTTTCCCTTTCTGTGTTATATTTACTATTTGATAGCAAACAGTAAAGATATTTTTTAACGAAATCGATATGGACATGCATTCTTAAAATCAGTAACAGGAGAGTACATTAACAATTCTGCAGGGATTGAATTGCATACACATTTGGATACGTGACATACATGAGACAGAGATGAAATGAATCTCTGGTAACGTCTTTCAAAGATAAATTATCTCACTATTTGGGTACATTAATTGTAATGCACTGCAAATTTCTTCGGTTACATTTGATTTTTAGACACAAAATCTTCAACTGATACAATACAAAACAAATTAACGACACAAAATTCCAAGAAACTATATCTTTAACTTTAACTAACCTTTAATTAAGGTCAACTTTCTCTTCCTGCAGAATATTAACTATAGTACGACTTTCATTATTCGCGCCTGGTTAACCAAGTGTTCGTGTTATTCCAGGCGATTTTGATACCAGAATTCTTTCTTTAGGCTTTAAATAAAGCTTCGAGCACCAGTTTGCACACTTTGTTCAGAGGCGAGAAAGTGCTGCGAAACAAAGGAATGTTAAGAATTTTTTCAAGGATTTAATATTTGCGTAACTTGCACCAAGATTTAAGCCTCCGAGTGATTTCTACGAGATATTTTTTCATCAAGATCTGACTAATTCTGCTAATGACAAGAATTCTCGTTGTCAAGATATTGCCGATTGTTTGATGATAACGAGAGCTTCTTTTAATGACGAGATATCTCGTTCATCGAGATAGGGCCAGTTTTGCTAATGACGAGATACCTCTTCGAGACAATAACCAGGATGGTTAATGCGAAATTACCACATTAAATACATGCTGTGACACTAAACCAAGTATAGATTATTCTTAATCCTAACTTCATGAATCTTTCAGTAGCACTAATAGAAAGATGTAGTACAATAATTTTTTCTGTGTTGTTTTGTGTTACTACGCCCTCAGGGTCACATCTCCTTTAGGAGTGTATGGGCATCACAACCCGAGGTACCCGAGTGATCTGCCTCTCTTCTGTTTTACCCTCGCCTACCCTTCCTTCTGCGGTTTGCTTTTTTCCTCCCTCGTCAATGTCTTGTGTTTGGCGCAGCTTGGCCAAATATGGCCCTTGCGTCATAGATCCCAAAACCAACCAACCTTATTACCCGAGTTTCTTGTTGTCCGACGTGGTCTGGGTTCACATCATTTGAGATAATCAAGGTTCTACTGTATGTGACAGCAGACAGCAAAGACCATCCTTTTAAGGAAGCCGATCTGATGTATTTAACCTCCAAATGGTTTCGACGAGATATTTTTTCCATCAAGATCTGATCAATTTTGCTAATGACGAACTACTTCATCAAGATATTGCCGATCTTTTGATGACGACCACATCATTTCCTTTTTTGATGATGGTGAGGGTCAGTTTTCTTATGACGAGGCATCTCGTCCATCAATATCTGGTCAGTTTTGCTATTGACGAGTTCCTCGTCCAGACCACCAGGAGAGTAAAACTGTACAACGCAAAACTATTTCATGGATTCTGAAAATCCATAGCGAGACAGTTTTTCGAAATTCCACCAGGACTACATTACTCACACATATAGACCCCCGACAAAGATGGAATACACTTCCGTTTCCATTTCTGCGAAACACGCATGGTGCATCCGAAGAAGCGTAAAACTAAAGAAAGCACGGATCTGCAATGCAAATGAAGAAAATCTGGCAACACGGAATTGAAACCAGTCCCATATCCTTAAGGGATGCTCCTGGGGACTGACAAAGTAATTTCCGGTTGTCAAACGCCCCGTATCCGGGGAAACGGAGTCCGGTAACCGATAGCCGGAGCCCGAGTGGTTTATGTTTATGGGTCCGGGTTTACTCTTTTGACGCTGATAAACAGCATGTGATTGTAAAAGCCATTCTCTCCGTTCGAAAAATGTCTCACTTTTGAAAGCTGTAGGGTGAAATATGGGTAGTTTATGGCTGAACTGATAGCGTGCATTTGCCTTGGGGAAGAGGGTAGTTTTCGGTTTCCTTATGGGTTCGGTTTGAAACTAGCATCGTAAATGTTAGTTTTAAAAACTAATTTTATGTGGGTATTAATAAAGTTTGATGCTTGACCCCAAGAAGGTGATTTTTATGTTTTTCTGTTTCACAAAATGAAGCTCACAAAAGCTTATTAATATCATAGAAATTCAGAACCTTGGAAATTAAAGTCAAATAAATTATTAATATCAAATAAACAGAGTAGTAAAAATAAAGAGCATATTTTTGTATTTTTATCCGCCATTTCTTAAATCTTTAGAAAAAATCCTTATATCTCAAACACATACATATATAAACATATATTTCGATAAGGTGCATAGCACAGAAAATGACGTTACTTGTTTATTGTTCAAGGCAACAGCAAACATTATCAAATCTGTCATTACGGGATTCATTCGCCAATTTTGCTGCTTAGTTTACATATGCTTGATTTGAGCTAAAGACAGCATAACATTGCAAGTATTGCATGGAAGTTTTCGCCATTCCAATGACATTTCCATCATACTGATTACGGAAAGCAGTGAGGAATCTAGAACACAAAAATGACCACAGAAAATAAAATATGAGGGAAAAGCGGTTTAGTGTCAAGAAATACCGATAGCCTTTGAAAAAGAGAATAGGATAAAATTGAAGGGTGCGTTCGGAATCATACTGTAGTAACATGACTGAGGTGTGCTTTTCGACATGCATTTTATTGGAAATAAGAATTAGCACCAGCAAAAGTAAACGAAATGCTGTTAGATAGTTTTGGGTAATTTAATTTAATTTATTGGTATGAAATCCATTTGCGAATATTAATACTATACTCATTATAAATGGATTGAAGTACGATATGAAATGCTTTAGCACAGATGCTACGAGGAAGCCACCTAGTCGGCTGCGGTAGCCTAGTTGAAACAGTAACGGATTATCAACCAGAAGGTAGTGAATTCGAAACTCGGTCCAGCCAAAGACCGTCGTGTGTAAGGAGGCTGGTGCAAGTTTAAATCTATCGGGGTCTCAAATGTCCTTACGTTGACTTGGTGTAGAAGTTTGGAGAATGGAGTGCCAACTCAGGTGTTGACCACGTCATCTGACCGTGGTTCAAAATTATGTGGTGCTGTTCTCGGATCTTTCCCTTCAGGATTGATCCTGGGCCGTCACCAATATCCCGTTGTGCTGATCCAGTGTGACGTTAATTAACAACCTACTTCCTAGTTTGCTTAAATACGTCACACAACTTCACTTTTCCATAGGGCTTCATGTTACTTTTACAGTGGTTATACACTTTCACTTAACTTTCATACTGAGTTTCATTTGTTTTTTCGTTGTCAATTTATATGCAAAAGTATCGCTGTGCATATTATATACAAAATATTTCATGTTATATTCAAATAATAAGTACACTTTAAAAACCTCTTATATACAAGTACATGTTACATAAGAATTATTAATTTCATGTTATATAAAAATTATTAATTTTATGTTATATACAAATTGTTATGTGTATCTTATACACAAAAGTATTTCTGACGCAATAAAATGCTAGAATTGAAACTGGTATTAATATAATTTCCGTGAGCGCCATAGCTCAGTGGGGTAAACCCGATGCTCTATGCCTTAATTTCAGTTCTTCATAATCCTCTACTTACAGAAAGTGTTATTAGAATAAAAATTAAAATCAGTGTCGATAGCTTTCCACGAAATCCCTCTACCTTGATTTCAGTAATTCCTTCATGGTAAACTGAACAAAACGGTATTTTGCATTGAAATAAACGCAGAAGATAGCTTTCCACTCTGTCTCAAAACGCAAAAATTAATTTTTGCCACAATATATCCCACGAAGCATGCTGAACGTTCCCATCCGTGTCTTAGCCATTAATAATTCACGATAATATAAAGGACTTCCGCCGATTTTCAGGCGCCTGCCCTTCCAGAGATGTCATTACAAATCGTTTTCTTTTGTGTCGCCATCGACGCTGAAGCACCCCTTCTTCTCTTATCGCCTTTCATTGTCGTCAACGGAGTAGAACAAATCAGGAACATCTGCCCACCGTCACTTCCCCTGTTAATGCTCCTGCAAATGGATTGCTCGGTCTGTCTCCTCAAGATGACACTTACCCTTTTGCAACAGGGGACAGTTGGGCACGGCGAGGTATTTTCTGCCGTGAAAAGTTTTGTTCCCTTGGGTTATTTTTCATTGCTAGACGACAACGAGGTTACTCTGCCGGAATGCGCTTGTCGAGTCCCTTTGTGGATAAGCCGATCTTTTTCTAAATGGCACTCTGTTTCTTCTATTCGATGAAGTTATAATCTTTTCAGTTAGAATAAGACAATCGGATCTTGAAGTACATCCTGTTCTGTTCTGTTGGAAAGGCTAAAGGACATTATTTCCTCACATATAAACCCTAATCCACTCATAAAACCTAGATTATATACATATATTGTTTTCTATATGAACATTTAGAGATGACGAAAAGGGAAGTTACAGCAAAGGAGACGTCAACCTAAAATTTTTTCTCATACACCACATAGTAACGAATGGATATCGTTTAGAGGGTGTATGACCCAAGGATAGGTCCTCACAGAGGGTTGCCGATATCGTGATAACTGGTTGGTTGTTATGGAGTTTTATGGTGCAAGCGTCATATCTGGATAAGATGCACCAAACCCAAGACAACGTCAAGTAAAAACTGTCGTCAAAGGAAAAAGAAGAATTCGGAACTTGAGTGGGATGAAAACAGAAAAGGATCGCTTCGGCGTATCCCTCGTGATAACAGGACCCAAGTTCTAGGGAGCCCGGGATATGTGAAAGGTTTGTTATGCTGCTTTCATATTCACCGATTCTCTATGAGAGCGCCCAGTGTATAACCCAGACTTTCCCATAGAGGGTTGCCGATATCGTGATAACTGGTTGGTTGTGTTGGAGTTTTATGGTGCAAGCGTCATATTTGGCTAAGATGCACCAAACCCAAGACAACGTCAAGTAAAAACTGTCGCAAAAGGAAAAGAAGAATTCGGAACTTTAGTGGGATGAAAGCAGAAAAGGATCGCTTCGGCGTATCCCTCGTGATAACAGGACCTAAGTTCTAGGGAGCCCGGGATATGTGAAAGGTTTGTTATGCTGCTTTCATATTAACCGATTCTCTATGAGAGCGCCCAGTGTATAACCCAGACTTTCCCATAGAGGGTTGCCGATATCGTGATAACTGGTTGGTTGTTTTGGAGTTTTATGGGGCAAGCGTCATATTTGGCCAAGATGCACCAAACCCAAGACAACGTCAAGTAAAAACTGTCGCAAAAGGAAAAGAAGAATTCGGAACTTTAGTGGGATGAAAGCAGAAAAGGATCGCTTCGGTGTATCCCTCGTGATAACAGGAACTAAGTTATAGGGAGCCCAGGATATGTGAAAGGTTTGTTAGGCTGCTTTCATATTCACCGATTCTCTATGAGAGCGCCCAGTGTATAACCCAGACTTTCCCATAGAGGGTTGCCGATATCGTGATAACTGGTTGGTTGTGTTGGAGTTTTATGGTGCAAGCGTCATATTTGGCTAAGATGCACCAAACCCAAGACAACATCAAGGTAAAAACTGTCGTTAAAGGAAAAAAAAGAATTCGGAACTTTAGTGGGATGAAAGCAGAAATAATAGCTTCGATGTATCCCTCGTGTTAACAGGACCTAAGTTCTAGGGAGCCCGGGATATGTGAAAGGTTTGTTATGCTGCTTTCACATTCACCGACTCTCTATGAGAGCGCCCAGTGTATAACCCAGGCTTTCTCATAGAGGGTCGCCGATATCGTGATAATGGACCTAAGTTCTAGGGAGCTCGGAGAATGTGAAAGGTTTTTGTGTTGCTTTCTCATATTCACACCGACACTATCAGGGCGCCGGGTATGACTAGAGCACTCCTATAGAGGGTTGCCGATGTACGGATAATGGGACATAACTTCAAGAAAGAAATCTTATCATCGGGAAATGTGAAAAGTTTTTGTATTGTTGTTTTATCAGACTGCTTGCTAAGTTAAGAAATTTATAATTTTTTCCATTGCTTTTGTAATATTGAAGTAATGTTACTTAAAGGAAAATAATAAATTCTCAAAATTGTGCAAGCTATGCATTTAGAACTCGGGATACAAAGTTTTATTTCATAAAGTACATAATTTAAACTTATACGGAAGCCGTCATCTATCATGGTACTGGGACCCAGAATACAGATGTTGAGGCCCTTTGTAAGTCTTGTATGACCCTGTATACCTTAGAATGAATAGATAATTTAGTATTTCTTTTATAAATACCAGATGAATAGCGCCCATTTTTATGCTCCTCCATAGAATTTCAAGCCAGGTTGGAATAATAGCCGATTAGCAACCAGGGGGCCGTGATTTCGATACTCGATTCAAACAAAGACCGTCGTATACGTGAGGGCTGGTACAAGTTAATGGTCAGCCTCTTTCCTAGAATCAAATGTCCTCACGTTGGCGTGGTATGGAAGTTTAGAGAGTGGGGTGAAATCTCGGGTGTTGACCTCGTCATTTCACAGTGGTTAAAAATTAAGAGGTATTGTTCTCGGATCTTTTCCTTAGGGATGGATCCCAAACCGTCGCCAATAGCCCGTTATGTTGCTCCAGTGCGACGTTAATTCAACTACATCCCCATAGAATTTCAATCACTCGGAATGTAATCCTGATCTATGAGAACTCTTAAAATGTGACTTGGATAGCACGAACCTCAGCATACTTTTCAACTAAATCCATAATAGCAAACCTTAAAATTGAAGGTATCGCCGATTCGATTCTTGTCAGGTTCGATTCTTCTCTCAGAAATTTCCCTTCGAGGGTTGATCCCGGACCGTCACCAATAGTCCGTTGTGTTGCTCCAGTGTGACGCTAATTAAAATATGTTTCTCTCTTTGGTGTCAGAAAAATTTTTCCTCGTGCATGTATGTCTATTTACTTGACGGTGTTTGGTGCATCAGCTTGGCCAAGAATGGCGTTGTGACATGAAACCCAAACAACGATAGAAACAAAATAACTGAAGAGCAGATTGGCAAAACAATCTACTTTCTACAGAGTACTTTATATTCCAAATTATGAAAAATAATTTCTACAAAAAGTGATTAATATTTATTCTTGTGCAAGCTAATTTGTGCACTTATCTTTCACCACCACACAAAGGAGCACCAAGCAAAGTCACTCTAAAACGTAGCCAAAGCTTGTAACATTCGACCTATCCAAACTATTGTTTTTTGATTTATGAGTAATCCCACCTTCTTCAGAAGACCAAAGCCCGTCATCTTCTTATCCCAACAACAACACCCAAAGCAAATGGCCGATCGCAAACCGAGTAATTTCTTTAAGAGGCCTGTCAAGACTGACGAAGTGCTCTTCAGACCGAACAAAGGACAATTTTTGTCACATTTATCGGAGCGGAAAATTCGAGCTGCAACCACGGCACCTCAATTCATCACTCTACCTCAGGATCACGAGGCAATCAATTACTTCGCAGAGCAGGAGGCAATTAATAAACAGCTAAACCTTCCCTGGGAGTTAATAAACAGTATTTGAAGAGGTTTTAAAGAGTGAATGGTCTTCTCTCCCGCTGGCTTCCCTTGAGAGGATTTTTGAAGTTAATTTATTATGTACAGCCATCCTCCAAGAGTTTGTAGGATTGTCTGAGTTTCCGATGACACACTTTGCAGAGATTCTCTTGAAGAACGTAAAAATAATAAGTCCTATGAAAATATATATCACAAGCCTTGTTACTCGCTTTATTAAATTGATTAAGAAATGGTGGTATAGTGTCAGTAGTACAAACATTCAAATCAGATCAAGGTTGCATAGAGATCTGTGGACAAAGGAATCTTGCTTGTCGCTGTAGAGGTTTATAGAGTTGTTGATTATAAAATTCTAAACTTCAGAGTCAAAGTCTGGAAGCTTATAAAATTACTAATAAAGGGAAACAATGTTAATGAAACTAATTTATAGCTATTTCGATGAAGCAAAACTTCCACCGCCATCAAATCCAACCAAACAAGACGAATAAAGTTCGAATTCCACGAATTGCCATTTGTGTCATGTGGTTTTAGACGAGTCTATTCTTTAAATTAGGGGACATTAAAAGTAAACAATGAGTGGGGTGCCAGATCAGGTGAGACCTCGTCATCTGACCGTGGTTTGAAATTACGTGGTGTTGTCTTCGGATCTTTCGCTTCAGGTTTGATCCCGGACCGTCACCAATAACCCGCTGTGTTGCTCCAGTGCGACGTTAATTAAAAATACTAAATACCCACAATTGTCACCTCCAGCGTTTACTCCTAGTTTATCGTTCAATGCGGGAGGCCGTAGTAGTAATTAGGAGTAGGCGAAACAAATAATCACCTATGACGATATATATGATTTTGGCCTGTCAACCCTTTTGTTTAAAAGTTCCGAATAGATATATGATGGTTGATTGGTCAACGACATTTAGATTAAACGCCAAACTTCGCCAAAAAGATGATAAGCAGTATTTTAAGGTAACCCTGATTTGTACCTTGCGCTAGCATTTGGATAGCGGAAGTAAAATCTCCGCATTCCGTCTGGGTTTTTTATTGACACACTGAAAATTCCTCTCATTCTCGAGCTTAATATGTTATCTTTGAACAGTATTTTCAACGCTAATTTTCTAAATAAGCCCTGCCAGGCCAAGTGGAAAATAAGGTAAAAGTCGATAAGGCTTCTCTAATGTTTAACTCGAGAATGTATCTCAGAAATTGGACTGTTCTCTTGTAAAAGAAATTTTGATTCCTGGTTAGTTTGGCCAACGCAACTCGTACAAGCTAGGGGTATGTGATATATTATCCATCTGTTGAGGGTTTTAATAGGTTTTTCAACTAAAATGGATTTTATACTACACGGTTTTGAAGCTTTTAGACTTCGACCACCAGTATGGTTAAAATTAAAATACTTTACTCCATCGTGGTTGATACTTCGATATCGATTGAGTACGTTTCCTATTTTATAAGTCTTATTTTCTGACACGCAGGACAGGTTTTGACTTCGTCATCTGACCGTGTTTCAAAATTACAAGATGTTATCCTCGGATCTTTCCCTTCGGGATTGATCCCGGACGGTCGTCAAAAGCGCATTGGGTTGCTTCAGTGTGACGTAAATCCAAATTCCTACCAACCGTCGCATGGGACAAATAAATTGACAGTAGAGCGACAAGATCATCCAACCTAATTCTAAAACCCATATCAGGACTTAATAAATCCAATATCGATATACCAATTTTAGATCTTATCAAAAATACAGGAAATATGTTAACCCTCCTGGTGGTCGTCTCGACGAGGTTTCTTGTCAGTAGCAAAATTTACCAAACATTGATTGACGAGATGTCTCGTCATTAGAAAAACTGACCATACATTGATCTCGAAGTCATAGAAATTGGCAAAATTAGCTAATGACGAGATATCTCGTCATTAGCAAAATTGGTCAGATCTTGATGGACGAGATATCTCGTCGAAACCACTTGAAATGTTAAACAAATATATAGGGTGATGTAGATATTAGGTAGAAGAAGAAAAAGGAAGATTGTGCAAGAAAAGAAAGATTTCTTTGTTCATACATTTCTTTGCTAGAATCTTTCGTATATATTTTTGAAAATTCAGTTAAATATTCCATGTACATGGTCGAGACAAAGCTGCTTCTAAATTTTCGGGTTTTATAAAGCAAGTAAACTAATAACTGAGTGTAAAGTAAGAATCTGCTCTAAGAAAATAAACTCGCCAATCTGCTGAGAAAATGCACATTGAACGCTGAAAGATAATCTCCTAGGTAACCAGATTGCGACCTTCACTAATATCGTGATATAAACCTCGATCTATATCGCTATAACATCTTCGACATGTTTATTCCCTTAGTGCGGGATAAGTAAATTCAGTGAACAAATTCATTTCCAAATTATGCCAAGGAGATCATTTCGATGTGTGCATTCAGTCATAACTTTCATTATATTATTATTCAAACATAGATTCAATTGTATGGATACGTATATAGGAGAGACTATACACATATTCAAATATAGACTATTCGAATGTAGATTCTGTGAGGTCAGATACACATATATTCAATGGAGATTCTAATGTAGGCTGTATTCAAATATAGTAAGCTAATGCACATCGCTATATATTATGAATTACGTTACATAGAATTGAATTATACTATCTGTGCTGTAAGATTAGATTCTGGAACACATCGTGACTCAATGTGACTGTTAAAATAACTCCTATTTTAATTTAATTGAGTCAAAAGAATATAGATTTCTTTGATTTTTCTTAAAATTATGTTCTAAATACGAATTACATCCAAACGTGTTCTTACACATGCTGTCTCTGAAATACTAGCACATTTTGTCGAATCTTTCATAATTTTACATTGATTCTGTAACTGATTGAAAACATATTTAACTTGTTATGACTACCAACGGTTGCACAAATTTGTCGCACAAGACATGAATAAGTGAGAAAATGAAATAAAATATAGTCTGATAATAGATTTCATTAAAGTAAATCTTCTAGTGATTCAAAATGATTTGATATTTTTTTATAATAAATTCCACTGATATGAAATTTATTGTAATAAGGTTTCATTGAAATAAAATTTATTGTTGCCGGATTATACAAAGACAAAACTTTTATAGCCACAGGATTAATTTAGAGTTTGGTAATTAATGATAACTGGTTAATTACGAATGTTAGAAACGGTGTATTTATCTCACAAAGTTCTGAAAAAGACCGTCTCATATATATGTTCTTTGTCCTCATCATATGCGCATGTGTTGTAAAACTAAAATACTATCAAAACTGTAAAACAAAATTATTTCAGCTATCTATAGACTATACGTCTCTACTGATAGAATCAATAGTACATCGACATGTTGTAAATAATGGTAATAGTAAATTACTATTCTCAGAAACGATATATTTATCTAAAAACTATGAATGGACCACCTCATATGCGTTGGCGTTGTTGTAAAACTAAAGTACTAATAAAGCTATTGGTTTAAATTAATTATAACTGTTTAAGCCAAGACAAAACCTTTGTAACCATAAGATAAGATCAATGGACAACTTGTAATTTGGCGTATTTCTTAGAGAATGTAATTTATTCCGCACAGTTGTAAAAAGTTCACTTTATATACACATGCTGTCTGACCACCTAATATGTATATGCACTGTTCAAAACTAAAATACTACTATTGATAATTTGTTAATTTGGTTATAACTATTTACATAAATTGATAAAACTTTTTCTAATTACAAAATCAACGAACAGCTGCTAATTAGTGATAAATGATAAGTTACGATTACGATTGTTAGAAACGATACATTTATCCCACAAAGTTGTGAAAAGACAACATCCTACACGTATTCTTTCGGACCACCACATCTGTGCGTGTTGTTCGAAACTAAAATATTATCAAAACCAAGACTATAAATTAATTATAATTAGCTACCTCCGAACAACATTTTTTAACCACAAGAACGATGAACAGCTTAGTAATTAGTGACAAATGATAAATTACGATTCTTAATAACGATATATTTAACCTACAAAGTTTTGTCGAGAAACGATATTTCTATCTCACAGAGTTGGGAAAGATCACTTCACTTTCGTTTGCTCTCGGATCAC
The DNA here is from genome assembly GCA_933210815.1 of Meta bourneti. NCBI lineage: Eukaryota > Metazoa > Arthropoda > Arachnida > Araneae > Tetragnathidae > Meta > Meta bourneti. The sequence continues at coordinate 68,807,044 of OW119928.1, forward strand.
CTAATATGTGCGTATGTTGTTCAAAATTAATATAATACCCAACCTATATATTGATGTTAGATTGATTATAACTCCTTACGTAAGGACTGGGAGAGTGGTTTGCCCTCTCAGTCCTTACGTAATTCAAAATTTACGTGGTGTTGTCCTCAGATCTTTCCCTTCGGGTTTGATCCCAGACCGTCAGCAGTATCCCACTCTGTTGCTCCAGTGTGACGTTAATTTAATAGCTACCTTAACGTAAAGACCTTAAACTTTTCTAACCCCAAAACCAATGGACAACTTGGTAAACAGTAATCAATGATAAATTGCGATTCTGTGAAACGATAATTCATGCCACAAAGTTCTGAAAAAACATCTTACATATATGTTGCTTGACCACCACCAAACCAAGGCTATAAATTAATTATAACTAGTTACCAGAAGACAAAAAGTTTTTAACCACAAGATAGACGGACAGCTTGGTAATTAGAGACAAATGATAAATTGCGATTCTTATGAACAATATATTTACCCCACAAATTCCTGAAAAAGACGGCATCGCGTCATATCCAACTAACTTCCCTCAAGAAATAGAAATTGCTCAATAAAGTATTTTGTCCCGCATATTATGTGACAGACCTTCTGGAAGAAATACTCTGATTTCCCAAGGTGACTTCAAGAAATAAGCTCGCCTTGAAAGAGCCAGAGTCGCATTTATTTCTTCCGGCCAATAAGAGAAAGACGCAGAAATGATTAATTTGGGACATTTCCCAGGAGAAGTGATCCTTATTTTTTTCCATTCCGGAGCGACCACAGATATCCTGATTGAACCGAAACTTATTTGAAATTCAGATAAAAAGAGAAATGAAGCGGGGGAAATGGCGGTTTGTACTTGTCTGGGGGAAAATATCGTAAAGTTTACTCTTGAGTTCCATCCGTCTCTGCAGCATCTAATATGCTGGGACCTTCTCAGAACTGGTAGAGTGCTGTCTGTGAGAACTTTATTAAATACCGGTCTTTAGATAATTCTTATTTTTATTGAAGTTAATGTGAATTGTAATAGTTCAAATTTAATAAATGTGAAAAGAAAGCAGTGTATAGCAGTATTTTCTAAATGCGATTCCTTTAGGTTCTGAGAAGAAACATTTTGAGTTCTGTCGAAAAGCAACTAAAATATTTACAAATCAAAGCTACGAACACTGCTACTTGTGATAGGCACGTTACAAATATGTTGAGACCTTCTCCTAACTGGTATTGAGTGCTGTCTGAGAACTTTATTAAATACCAGTCTTTAGCTAATTATTTTTATTGAGGTTAAAATGAATTGTAATAACGTTTCTATTTTTTAAAATGTGAAAAGAAAGCCGCCAAGTATAACAGCATTTTCTAAATGTAATTCTTTTAGGTTCAGTGAAGAAAAATTAAGAGTTTTGTCGAAAAACTATTAAAATATTTACAAATCAAAGTTACGAACATTGCTACTTCTGACAGGTACATTACAAATATTGCTAACCTCTGGATAGGTATGTTACAAATATTGCTACCTCTGATATGTACGTTACAAATTTGCTAAGACCTCCGAATTGGTATTGAGTGATGTTTGTGAAAGATTCATTAGATGCCCGTCTTTAGGTAATTGATATTTGTATTGAAATTAACATGAATTGTAATGTTTGAATTTAAAAAATCTGAAAAGAAAGTCAAGTACAGCAGCATTTATTAAATGGAATTCCTTGAGTTTCAGAGAAGGAAAATTAAGAGTTCTGTGAAAAAGCAATCAAACTATTTACAAATAACTACTTATTACTATTACTTATGATAGGTACGATACAAATATTGCTACCTCTGATTAGGTACGTTACAAATATGCTGGGACCTTTGCCTAACTGATATTGTGTTCTGTCTGTGAGAGGTTTATTAAATATCGTTCTTAGCTAATTGTAATTTTTATTAAAGCTAACAAGAAATGTACCAATGCTTAAAGTCAGATACAGTAGCATTTTCCAAATGGTATTTCCTGAGGTTCAGCGAAAGTTGGTTGATTGGGTTTCTCATAGCACAAGGGCCATACTTTTTGTACACGCTGCGCCAAACACAAGACAAAAACGTCAAGTAATAAACTTACACATGAAACTAAAGTTTTGTTGGCACAGAAGAGAGAAATTCACCCACGGAGGAATCAAAGTTACAAATATTGATAGTTCTGATAGGTACAATACAAATATGCTGGGACCTTCTCCGAACTGATATTTAGGGCTGTCTATGAGAGCTTTATTAAATACTGGTCTTTTGCTAATTGTAATTTTTATTAAAGCTAACAAGAAATGTAAGTATTGATTCTAGTTAAAAGATGAAGAATAATATCTGATATCGCAGCGTTTTTCTAAATTGTATGCCTGAAAATTCAGTGAAAGAAAATTGCAGGTTCCGTGAAAAAACAATTATCATTATCAAACTTTCACCAATTCAATTTGTAAATATTGCTACTTCTGATACATACGTTACAAATATGATAAGATCTACGAAACGGTATTAAGTGCTGTCTGAGAGCTTTAATGAATACTTGTCTTTGGCTAAGTGCAATTTTTATTTTAATTAATATGAAATGTAAATAATGTTTCTGTCAACTAAATGAAAAATTAAGTCAAATACATCAGCGTTTTCAAAATGATATTCCTTGAGGTTCAGTGAAGGAAAATTTAGGATTCCATGAAAATTTTTAAATATTTACGAATACAAAATTACAAATATTGATACTTTTTCGGTAGGTTACAAATATGTTGGGACCTTCTCGTAACTGATATTTAGTGTTGTCTGGAAGAGCTTTTTTAACACCGGTCTTCGGCAAATTGTCATTTTTGCATGAAACTAAGTACTTTCAAATTAAAAACTTAAAAATAAAATCTTATTTCATCCAATAAATGCTAAAATATGTCATGCCCTAACTACTGTCATTAATTAAGAGTATATCCTTATAATATTTGTATCAGTGTAAATTTAAATCAAAAGGTTTTTGTACTTGAACTAAAAAATTTCAAGAGTTGCATTTTTTATACAATACAATAAATAATATTAAGGGATTCCATCATGTTGCTTAAAATATTCGAGTTTCGCGATTACATTTATTTGAAAAGTACTAAGATACTATGAACTCTCGATTATCCTCGACCTCGTAGCAATATAAAAAAATTGTGAATAAAATTCCAGCTCATTTCTGGACAAGCCATAACAACGACGTAAAATAAAGTTTGCTAAATGAAAGCTGTTCTTAACTCTATCTGGAATTGACAATCAAAAGGGCATCATTAAATTTCATTGTTATCAGTAAGGATGGAGTTTCTGATAGAAACTGCTCCATTGGTGATACCACAGAATCGACCGTATTAACCAGACTGGTGAATTAGGTTCCTGGAGAAGATAATGTTGAGGAAATTGACATAGTCGAATTGTGCTGAGATATTCATGACCCGAGTTCGACGATTTAACTGCGGAAGCATATTAAGCTGGATTTCAAGATACCTTGCTTCGCACAGACTGTAGTGCCGAATAAACAGTTTTACAGTAAATAAAATTAGTAATCTATTACTTAAAGATTTGACAGAAAAAAGTGAGTTTTCTATATTTTTGCTTTAATAATAAATATTTGAAGCCTAAATCCAACATAAGTTTTCGTTTAACATTTGGATTATCCACGAATTTTATTATCCGCGTGATTTTTACAGCAGATAATCGGACATTTCTAGGCACTATCGCATATAATCAGACATTCGTAGGCGCTGCTGCAGATAATCAGACATTTATTTTGTGTATTTTTTAGCATTTTATGACATTATCATAGATAATTGGACATTTACTATGTGTATTTCTTGGTACTATCATAGATAATCGGATATTTACTCTAATTATTTCTAGGTTCTAACGCAGATGATCGGACATTCTCTATGTATCGGACATTTCTAGGCACTATCGCATATAATCAGACATTCGTAGGCACTGCCGCAGATAATCAGACATTTATTTTATGTATTTTTTAGCATTTTATGACATTATCATAGATAATTGGACATTTACTATGTGTATTTCTTGGTACTATCATAGATAATCGGATATTTACTCTAATTATTTCTAGGCTCTAACGCAGATGATCGGACATTCTCTATGTATTCTATGCATTACCACTGATAATCGGACATTATTGTATTTCGAGATCTAAGCATAACTGATCAGATCTTGATGGTCGATATATCAATGAAAGAAAACTGAGCAGATCTTTATCTCTTCAACATCAAAAAATCGGCAATATCTTAATAACGAGGTACCTCGTTATTAGCAAAATTGATCAAAACTTGTGGACGAGATATTTTGTCGAATCCGCTTGGAGGATTAAGAATTGGTATCCACTTGTTCAATATTTACGTACTTCATTTTCACTTCATTTTCACTTTTTTAGAATCTGAGGATTAAAGTGCAAAATAAATAAATAAAAGTAACAAATAAATTAATAATGTAGATTTCAATACCTTCGGAAATGTATATTAATAAATGTGTAAATAAGCACACATATAAATACGTAATTTTTAACCTCTTCATTAACTTTTTATTGTATACCAAAATTTGAAAAGCTTATAAAATCGTTGCTTAGTTCAAGTACAAACTTCACGAAAGTAATTTTGGAGGTGGTGAAAAATATTTTTACCTTACCTCGTCAAGAAAACGTTTTCCCGTAAGCCCACCATTTTGTTCTAACAAAATCCCATGTTTCGACTTAATAACTATCTTTTTTACCGTCCCGTATAACAAACATTCTTTCCATGGTGCTTTACTATGTTAATTATTTTCATCTTTTCAGCCAGAGTTGAAAAAAATGCAATTACAAAGGATGAAAAATTACTTCTGAGTTCACAGAAAAATTAATTTTAGAATTTCGACGCAAAAAGCGTTCAATAGAATGTGATTTTTTAAAGCTTTACCTCTGCTTTGAAATTGATAAAAAATTTGTATTTTTTATCTTACATACTAGGAAAATACCCATCGAGAAAAGAATACAACTGGCTCTAGAAATCATTTATTGCTATTCAAGTGCTTATTATCTTTTGCGGAGTAATTGCAAATAATGAGTACCATTAATGCATACGCTTGATATATGCTTTCATTGTCAATGAATATGTACTAAAATAATTCGATTAAATTCATAGCTTGAAACTGCATCTCAATTAATAATTTTAAATTTAATTAAAAAATTAAACATATTACTTGTGTTGTCAGATATAGAGAATAACATACTTATTGATAATTTAATTATACTATCGCTATACACGTTTTCACTAAGCTTGTGTATAAATCGCCTGCGCTTTGTAATATTTTATCATAAGTATTAACGTTTGCATGCATTATTTCCTTACATCTGTGTCGTGATTTAATGTTTACTTATTGTGTGTGAGCAATTACCCTAAAAGTATTTAAGTATCTTATTTAACCATGAAAGGTAGGTAGGTAGTTAATCAACGTCGCACTGGATCAATACAACGAGCTATTAACCATGATAGAAAGACGATAAAAAGTGGTTTACGACGTTGTTATTATTTTGTCTTTTTTAATTGTAGCATTTCTAGACCATTGCCTTTATTCCAAGTACTGTAGTAAGTACCCAACGGAAACAAAACCCAGTGCTAGTTGACCAGTGCAGTGATGTTATTTTCTGATTTTTTCACTCGGCATAACTTGGGCATTTTGATACTTTGCTTTTATTAAGTTGTAAGTTACAAATTATGAGAACGTGAGATCCTTAAAAAAACACGAATTCGTATATCGGCCGCGGTAGCCCTTTTGGAATAGTAGCGAATTAGAAACCAGGGGGTTACGAGTTCGAAACTCGATCCAAAAACCGTCGTATATGTGGGGGCTGGTGAATCTTAAATCTTTCGGGGCCTCAAATGTCCTCACATTGGCGTGGTGTAGGAGATTGGAGAGTGAGGTACTAGCTCAGGTTTGACCTCGTCATATGACCGTGGTTCAAAATTACGAGGTGTTGTCCTCGGATCTTTCCTTCGGGATCGATCCCGGACCCGTCACCAATAGTCCATCGTGTTGCTCCAGTGCGACATTAATTCAACAACCAATCACGAATTAATATCTATAGAGCAACTTTTTTCCAATGAATTTTACTTTAGGTTTTAGCAATTTGAGAAATCGCTCTGGTAGCAGCCGCAAAAACTTTAACACATAGGATAAATGAGTAGTAGCGATATACGATTGTATCACACTCTCAAACCAGATATGGCACACCAAATAAAATATTGCCCTTCAACCCTTCAAATGGTTTAGACTAGATATCTCGTCCAAGAACTGAGCAATGTTGAAAATGCGAGGTATCTCGTCTTCAAGATATTGCCAAATTTTTTATGACGAGATCGAGATCTAGTCTATTCTTTTAATGACTAGATACCTCGTCGAGACAACCACCAGGGGGGTTAACAGGCCCGCATACCTTCTACGGAGCTCGGGACAGGGTTAAAGTTCCCTCAGATATGACCCTCCGAACAGTTCAACCGAACCGGAGACCACATGCAGACTTCCTAACTCTATTTAATTGACACTCCGACCAGATACTGCCCTCAGAGTATGAACTATAAGAGAGAACTATATGTATTTAATGCTAAGGCATTAAGGCTTAAGGTATAAGGCATTTAATTATTCTCGTTTCCAATGAAGGCTTCTCCTTGAATATTGAACCGCACGATATATTACAATTACGAGTCTTGCTATGATGGTTTCCCAATATAAACTTAAACAACAAAAGAAAAAAATACTAATTTGATTTATCGCCTTTTTGACGATGTTTTTGTGTTAATTTTCAATGTAAGCTATGTTCATAAAATGCGTTCAATGGAACTTTGTGTTGCTCCAGTGTGATGTAAATTCAATTACCTACCTGATAATGCTTTCAAATGGCATATCAAATCATGAAACAAATTATAACAGAAGTTACCAAAACACTAAGCCTCCGAAATTTGGCTTTACAGAAAAAGATTTCATTTCCTTGTAATAGTCCAGGTCTTACTATGAGAGGCTTTTTCTGTCGAGCTGTACGAAACCTGTTCGAAATTGTCACCAATTTTGGGCAAGGGGGTAATTTGTTGTTTCTTGGATTGTCATTTTTTTGGAGTAATAAGGCACTTTTGACTCTATGAGGTATCTCGTCAGTAATAAAACTGGCCAGATCTTGATGGACAAGATATCTCGTCATTAACGAAAATAACCAGATCTTGATGAATGAGATATGTTGAAACTACTTGGAGAGTTATAGACGTTCGATGTAATTTAATCTGTAAAATTCTGCATATCAGCTGTTATACAATCGTTCGGTTGTGCCGTTCTTATAACCTTTCAGTAACCTTCATTCGAGAATTAGCCAATCAGTGAATATTCTGTTGATGTTCTTGGATAAAAGTAAAGCATTACAATATGCTTTTAACAAGGGAATGTATTCAAAAACGTTCAACATTAAAGAAGCACCAAAGCTCCGTTGCTTCTCCCCAATGATATTTAAATTCGTGCTCCACTGAATCTAATTCATATTGTAATGTTGGGGAGTATGTCTTTTCAAAGTGTTGAAAATTTTGCGTATGTTAAGAAGTAAAGAATTTAGATAAAAGATATCGAGTAAATTTTGCTGAAGGAATAATAAATAACAAAAATAAGCACAAATGGAATTCTTCTATTTCTTTCCTCTAACATTACAAGAACATCCATATGCAACCTTGTTTCTTTTTGTCCACAGATGCAGCAAATGCAGCAGGACTCAGATGTTCCGAATAACGCAGCTGCTCTTTTTAGTTTCGGCAACTAATTTGACTTCAGATCGCTCGGTAAGTTTTTCTAAGCTTTTATTTCTTTTCTAAGTTCTCCTCTTCCTATGGTGTTTTTTTCTAAGATTTCAGCATTGCAAATAAAGCAACGAAGAGAAAAAGTTCTTAAGGTGCTCTTTGGAATATTTTATTTTCTATTAGTCCTCTTACGCACCCCATTCGAATAAAAAAGAATTTTTTAAAACTTTCCTTAACAAATAGATCGTCTGCCAATCGTGAGATGTAATTCGAGAGCTCCAGTTTTGTTCAGGGGTTTTATTTCTTCTGTCACACAATTTAAGTTCTGAGCATTTAAGACTTTTCAGACCTTATTTTCAAACATTTGGAAATGTTTTTAAGAGAAAAGTTATTTTTTGTTTGGGTTTTCAAAATTAAAATCGGCGTGGCTCATGCTGGAGACTGGTTAAAAATAGAAATCACTTCATACTTTAAATTCTAGACGATATAAATAAACGACTTTGCGAAATGGCGCATTTTTTATTGATAAAAAAATTAAATTAATGACCGAATGTTGTTTTGTTTTAACTTCACAAAGAAACTGCTTTGATACTTAAATAATTTTAAATTATGACCTGTTTGATTTGCATTGTCCAGTGCAGCCAAATTATTTTTTCATAGCCAGTCAATTCTCGAAGTATTTTCAAAATACTTCTGCGTATATGAGACTCAATCTATACATTCTATGGTGTTTTAGCGTTTGATTAAAGTATGCATTATTCCTTGAAGAATATCGAAAAATACAATTTCGTCATTCAAAAATTCTTTAAATTTCATAACAAAGTAGATTTTTAATGGAACGAACACTTGGAAACAGTTGAACAAACAATATTTTCGCAAACAGCGAAAGCACATTAGGACAAAAGCTTCGAAAATTTAATCGATACATAGATTTTGGAACTGTTCAAGAACAATACTAATAGAGAACGTCAAACTAATTGTACATAGACTGATGCAAATTGTTTTTAGAGTTACGTTTTTTTCATTTCTTGTATTTGTATATATTTTTAACTTCAATAAAACATATGTATGGAGCCACTATATCCCAGTTTATAGAGTCGTGGATTAGTAACTGGAGAGTTAAAAGTTCGAAACTTGATCCAACCAAAGACTCGTATAAGTGGGAGCTGGTGTACTTTAAATGATGTCGTGAACTCAAATGTCCTCACATAGGCGTAAGGTGGAAGTTCGGAGAGTGGGTCGCCAGCTGAGGTGTTGACTTCGTCGTCTGACTGTGGTTCAAAATTACTGAGCCGTCGTCTTCGGATCTTTCTCTTCGGGATTGATCCAAGACCGTCGCTAATAGCCTGTTGTGTTGTTCCAGTGCCATGTAAATTCAACTACCAATCAAAATGACTTTGATAATTTGGGACAAGGATTTTATAAATATTGTTCAACGATTCGAAAAATTCCGCTCTTATCTTAAACATAAGAATATCAAACTGTAGATTTAAAATTATATTAAAATCCGAATCTTTTGCATTGATGTTAATGCAACACTATAATATTACGGCATCATATCAATGGCACGAATATGTAATTTTGAATGCCTTCCCTCAGACTATTACTCTATATTTTATTCAGTGCCAAAGCCATGTGAGTTCTAATTCGTAATCCTCAAACCCAAAACCAATAATTAAACTTTCATCACTAGTTTCATATAGTATCGAATCATAACGGTTTATAAGCTTCATGTTTGTAGTTCCGATGCTATTTTATATATAAAGCAGAAAATATGTGTGTCTGAAGAAGTACCTCTTGAACGCTGAGCTCTTGTATTATTAAATTTGCACCTCTTATTTTGTCTGCAATTTTTAGTTTACCTCAATTATTTTTTATCTTTAGGCCGTTCCCTTAGAAACAGAAATAAAATTTAATATAGAACATTACGCCAGATGATAACAATTTTTAATCGAATTCTAATCAACTCTAAACGTCAAAAACGTCACGAGCCAAGCAATCGGAGGAGGATAAAGCACATAAAGCGTGTTAAACTCCAAAATCTGTTTGCTGCCACGATGAAATTCTTGAGAAAACAGACTCGGTTTGTCTGTCGCTCCTTAGCTTGAGTGATGGAATTTTTTCATAGTTTACTCTATATGGAATTCCTAGGCTAACGCAACTATTTTCAATTCAATACGTAGTTCCTTCAGAAGATAAGAAAAGTAAAAAAGAAGTAAAAAAAATAAAGTCAAATTTAACATAGTACATTTCGAGAGAGAGAAACCGACGAAGACTCACGTTGCGAGCAATCGGAAGAGGAACGAACACAAACTCGTGAAGCTGTGAGATGACGCAACGAAACTACTGAGGAAGCAGAGACGCGACTTGTTTTGTCTGAAGCAGAAAATTCTCTTGGGTGAATCTAGATAGTGAAACTAGTAATAAATAAGACAAACATTTAAAAAACTGAAATAGCGTGGAAAAATAATTACCTCTTTGAGGATAAAATATTTAATCAGTACACACTATTCAGAAGAAAATGTAAAAATAACTATCTAAATTGCATTAAAAGAACGAAATGTTGTAGGACTGAAACATCTGAGTTCCTTTTACTTGCAGCGCCGGCTGTAGGATAAATCCGTTTTCAAAATACATGAAAATACGAAGTAGAGTTATCGATTACTCAAAACTACCCACAGAATCGATATAGGGAAAGTAAAAAAAATAATAACGGAAGAAAGCGGGCTTGTAGACAGTTTTTTCTTTGGACTTTTGTTATCCCCATATAACGTAATTTTTTTCTAAATTCAATCACTCAGTCCTGTTTTTAAGACCTCCTTTATGTGGAGGAAGGATTTTTCTTTTTTCCGTTTTCTTGGAACAATGAGATTAAAACGTCTGCTTACAGTTTTTGTTAACTTGAAAGTACATGAAAATATCTTTTCGATTTATTCTAAGATTGTTGCATACATGAGGCAATCTCAGGTTCGTCCCCGTCTGATGGTGTTGGTTACACCTTAATAGAAATTAATGCTCTGCAATGAGATTATAACGTCTGCCTAAAGCTTTTGCTAACTTGAGACTTGAGAGTATACGAAAATATATTTTCCATTTATTCTAAGATTGTTGTATGCATGAGGCAATCTATGGTTCGTTCTATCTTACACTGTTGGTAAAACCTTAATTGAAATTAATGCTTTCTAATCATGAAAGTTGAAAAAGTTAGAACAAAATCTGTGTTTATGAAGCCTCTGGCGTTGCTGAGAGAAAGATATCGTAATGAATGAATAATTATTCTATAACAATAAAGCAACTGTCTAATTTAAAAACAAGCAATACGATAAAAGCTAGCAGAAAAACAAACAAATCTAATTTATCATTTATGTGATAACTACGCCAAATATAGCAACCCCGATGGCTGCACTTGTGTGCGAAGTTCGCAGTGGATGAATCTAAATACACAAATCGGAGCATCTCCATTTATGCTCATTAGACTTTTTACTAATGTGCTGAATATCCTGTACAATTAAGTTAATTTAGTCTCAAGTAAAGTATTGCAAATAAATTATCAAGGGAGTAATTTTGACGGATATTATATATTTTTGTATCGATAAAAGCAGTGTTTTAAATTCAACGAAAACGACATTAGTATGAATAGCAGTTCGTTTGCCAAACTGGAGATATGTTAATTATTGCACCTTTTCAATACGAGTACTTTATTAGCTATTTGCGGAATAGATGTTAACCTGGTTAACCCTCCTGGTGGTTGCACGACGAGGTATCTTGTCATCAGCCAAACTGACCCGATCTTGACAGACGATACATCTCGTCGTTAGATGAAAACTGAACGAATCTTGGTTTCGTCATCATCAAAAAATTAGCAATATCTTGATTGCGAGATATCTCGTCATTAGCAAAATTAGCCAGATCTGGAAGGACGAGGAATCTCGTCGGAACTACTTGGAGAGTTAATGTCTGGTGGTACATGTTACCGTTAAAGCTCGAAAGCCGTTAATATGTACATTACCTAGATAATTTGCAGATTAGCTGATTTGTTCAGTTAAAGTGCGGAATCATCCAAAAAAGTTAAAAGTACAAAATAAGAGTTTTCCACACTTTACCTAGGTAATGTGTACATTAACGGCTTTCAAATCGTTAAAGTGCAAAAGTTTGTTTCTCTAATTTCCTTTCCCTTCCCTTTCTCCTTACACTTACGCTTTCTAAAGCTACTGTCGGCGGCGTTTTGCCGTCACCGGCTGTTTCCGCTTTCTCATAATTTGCATCGGCTGCGAGTGCTTAGCATAGCTAATTCCGTTTTCAAATTCGTTTCTCTCTGTAGATGTAAATATATTTTATTTACATCTACTGATTATTACATGAAATTACTCATAACTTTATGGGATAAAAGTATAGCGTGTTTTTCAAATAGTAGTACCTAGTATTACTGAGTTGTTTGAGTATTAATTTAAGCGTACAAAAACGTTGCTGTTGTTCGAGCAAAGATCTTATTTTCTTTTTAAAGAGTGCCTACTATGTAATGTGCAGTTTATCTAGGTGATTTGCAGATTACCTAGGTAATTTTGAGAAATGAAACAATTTTCCGCACTTTAATGGATCGACGTAGTTAATCTGCACATTACCTAGATAATCTGCAGATTACCTGATTTCCGTACTTTAGCGGTAACATACAGAAAAACAAATACTCGTAAGATAAAGGACCGTGCGCGTAAAACAAAGGAGTTGTAGCTAATAGGTTTACCCACTCCGCAGACCACATACGAATCCTCTGGATAATTCTCTCAGTCCACGCATATATTTGTCGGACTTTCCGAGTAGTCCTTCTATTGTTTATGAAATCAATAGCAAATGAATGCCAAATGGAAGCATGCTTTCCAATGAGCGAAGGATGTATTAAATGAATAGCCATTTGCATAAAAGTACGGATTACGCATCGCAGTGCTGAATTGTCGATGACTGTACTTTCCAGCAAGTATTGGAGTTTAATTTCGACCAGGAGACTTTACTCAAATACTTTCTTTGTAAGGGAAACATGAAGAACTTTTGTCAGAGAACTCTACCTCATGCGAGAAGGCAGTTGAGTCACTTGGATTTGAACGAGTCTGTTAAATTAAGGGGCAGGTTTAAAGTACAGAATGCGTTCCCACGATTGTCATTTTCAGCGTGGATCCCGGTTCCATGTCTATCGATCGGTGACTCAAGTCTAGAGGTGTCTAGAATCAAAGCTTGATATTTCAGCATTACTCATATTTTCATGATTATATTTATATCGATGTTATATATGAGAAAACTCACAAATACGTATGAAATCTTTATTTTGAAGGTTCAGAAACACTTAAAGATGAATAATTTTACTCTTTTAGAATAGATACTTCAGATTAGAATAATTGTTTATGTACTAAAGTGATTTTGATTTCTCCCTTCTTGAGTATATCCTAAGGGAAGACGCTCAGACCGCTGTCTTCGCGCAAGTTTAGTTCTGTTTAGAGGATTGCCTAGCGCTCCTTTTTTTACTTCATAGGGTGACTGCCTTAAATGTATAATAATTACGTTTAGGCATTTCTCCTCGTTTACCATAAAACAATTGTATTATTATTTTTGTTTAAAACTATATATTTAAGTTTAAATATATAGTAATTAATGAAGTTTTGGCATTTATCCTCGTCATTATTCAAAATTTTTGCTTTTGATACTTAGAAAGAGAACTGTTTTCCCTGAAGTCAGGAGAAGCACACTCTTAGCCCCCCCCAAGTGGTTTCGACGAGATATCTGGTCCATTAAGATCAAACCAATTTGGTAATGACGAGATATCTCGTCATCAAGATATATATTGCTGATTTTTCTATGATGACGAGATCAAGATCTGATTCGTTTTCTACGAATGACGAGATTTCTCGTCCGTAAAGATCTGGTCACTTTTGCTAATGACCTATATCTTATCAAAACAACCACCAGGAGGGTTAAGAGGTGATAGAAATATTAACAGCCAGTTTAGACGGACCTATCGATTAAAATATGTCTGAACACCCCTAATTTTATAAATTTATGGACACCCCTCATATATTCGACACTTTCTTAACCTCTTTTAAACGTTGCCCTCATTCATCGCACATAGATAAGTAGACGGCCTTTTACAAAGTCTAACTTTTTATTTGTTCAGAGACCCTCGTAAAACCGCTATTTCCGCTTAGAATCACAATTTCATCCTCATCCTCTCAAGAAAGAAATTAGCAATCTTCCTGTTCTACCTTTCCATCGTTAAACTGGCCTTTATTGTCCAAGGGATTTTCTCCCCGGCCTAGACTAAGCTCCATCTCAAAAGTGTTAGGGATTTTCTCTTATCTTTGGAGCTGAAATCCCGTCAAATCCCATGTTATGCAGCGTTTAGGTAATTTGTTTCAGGAAATTCTTCTCGTCTGGAAATCAATCTACAAAAGGTAAAAATTTGAGAGGGTAACTTATCAGAGGTGTTTTATCCTTGGCAGAATTTCGGGAGATTAGGCCATGCAATTTGGATTTTATGTTGTACATTTTCCGCACAATTGCTTTTTACGCAAGTGTGATTCATAATCTCTTGTAATTAAGTACTAATTAAAAATTGTGTTTGAATTGTTAACACATGAAATGTTCCTTATGAAAGCTTTTTTGAGTAATTATAAACAAACTATTCGAGAAGAAAAATACCTTCCGCTAAGAAATAATTTGATGAAGTGCCGTTTTGGAGATGTCTGGTGTTAATTTTTAATAACGTCGGCTTACAATGAAACACGAAAAATTTTCCTAGACGAGTTTTTAAGCTTTTCTAGACCAGAATATGATGATATTAAGACTGCTGACGTGTCCACTAAGTCATTCTTTCTTTGCATGGTTTAGATATCTTCTTAAGAAACACGCTTATAGTGAGTTAGCTTAATGAGTAGAATTTTTCCCCTTCGTTTTCTTGTCACTATTTTAATTGCATTTAGTGTCAGGGCTGATGATAAATCACTATACTGAAAATGCATTTGAGAAAGAGTTACGAAAGAGGTAACCGAAACACTTGCTCCCTCTACATTTAGCTTTACAGAAAAACCCTTTAATAAAAAATGCTAATTTATATCAACGCTTCTGGTGGTTGGCTCGATGAGGTATCTCGCGATTAGCAAAACTGACCAGGTTTTGATGGGCGAGATATCTCGTCCTTAGATAGTCAGATAAGATCTTGATCTCATCATCATCAATATTTTAATGACGAGCTATCTGGTCAAGTAGTACTTGAGACAAGTTAATGCTAACCCACATTTTCGTCTTTTGAAAAAAACATAAAATTCTCAAATCATTCTGAATAAATATGTAACTTATCAGCTAGTTTGTTCTTTTATATCGCTGTTCCGGTGGAACATGAGGCACTTGGAATTCATCGATTTAAAAAAAAATTATGATTAATGCTAATTACAAGTGATAAACATTGATAATAATGAAAGTGGGGCTAATAATTGCACATTTATGTTGCTTTTCAATGATACCATTCATATTGGTGTATTTTGAATATTCGCCTACAAGTTTGTAGATGAATAGTTATTCTCCTAAAACTTTAAAAGGAGGGAGGAAAAAGCAGAAGGGATACAGGCACAAGGTTAAAAAGAAAGAAGGGAAGTATCAGTAGGGCACCTCGGGGATGTGATGTCCATGTTTAAACCCTCCAAGAGGTTTCGACGAGATATATCGTCCATCAAGATCTGACCAATTTCGTTCGAGATATATCGTCATCAAGATATTGCCGCTTTTTTATGATGACGAGATCAAGATCTCGTCAGTTTCCTTCTAATTACGAGGTGTCTCGTCCATCAATATCTGCTAATGGTTTTATTAATGACGAGATACCTAGTCAAGACAATCAATAGGACGGTTAAAGAAAGTAAACCCCCTGAAGGGTAACTTATTAAAAAAATCGTCAATGGCCATTTTGGTGGAGCAAGGCATTAACCTTTCATCTAGACAGAAGTACGCTACTTCTGTCCTGATGATGGCGGACGTTTTGCAGCACCGAAATGGCCATTGACGATTTTCTCATGTTTTTAATCTATATTAGTCGTTGTTTTGATGTTTTACGTTTTCTGTTGGTTTTGTTGCTAATCTCCACGTCTAGACCAAGTCTACAAGTCCATTCACCCACAAAGTCATACACCAAAAGAGATTCAGAAAATAGGTCGTCTCGGGACAACCCTAGGCACTCGAGAATGTGTGCTGGGGAAACCTGGTCAGACTGGCATTTTAGGCAAATATGGTGAATCTTAGGACCACAGCAAAATATGAGACACCTCAGATGGCACTGGAAAAGAGGGAGGGCGCTGACTGAATATGTCTGTCGCAAGCAAGAGCAAGAGATCCTCCGGGGTGATCCCCACGATATCAAGAGGGTGCCGGGGGAACGATCCATGCCTTCTTATCAAGATTTTTTTCTAATAGAATAAAACTCAAGAAACGTCAATTAGTGGGTATCGGACAATGGTTCATCGACACCCTCCTTCGCCAAATCATTCGCTACTTCGTTTCCCAGAGATCCACATGTAAAAGGATCCACTGTAGGTGCATCTCACAGAAGGATGAGACATGGTTGAGTTTTCTACGAAGTTTGAGTACATTCATATATAAAATACGAGATTAGATAGGATTTCAGTGTCACCAAACAAAAATGAAACAGAATCTATATCATATACTGAAATACAAAATGGAGCTACATCAGTTATGAATTGTCAGATAAAAATTTATAATAAGTGTATTTTCAGTTAAAAACTAAAATGATTGGAATAATTATTTATTTCTCTCTGAAAGTTTTTAAATGTGTGTATTGAAATATTATGTAAGGTGAAACATTCATTCATTAGTTTTACCTAATTGTTTTCCTGAGAACCGCGCCTTGCTTTATTCATAAAGATGGAAAATATTTTCTGCTTTTCTGATAGAAGCGTAATGGATGTGCCATGGCTTTTGTTTTTGATAAATAATATATTTGTTTCTTCGGTTGTAGAATTTTATTTCCCAGAACAATTTCATTTCCTTTCTCCTTCTTTTTAATATCAACTAGGGCAATAAAAATAATAGTATTGCTTGTAATATCTGACTGCATAGCATTATGAAAATCTAAAAGAAAAATATGCTTTAAATCATATTTCCTTATTTATCAATTTGGCTGCTAAAAATAGAAACTGCAATACGTTTTTTCTTTTTCCTAGATGGAAACGATGCATGCAAATTATTTTTTATAGTTTACCTTTTCGCAGATTTTGTGAATGCAAAAACAAAATAAGATTCTAAATGTCTTGAAAGATTACAGATGAGAAACATTTAAGAGAAATTGGAATTTATATAAGGTATCTAAAATTAATATTCTTTATTCTCAATTTCGAAAAACAATTTTAAATAAAAGAATAAGTCAGTCTAAAGGCCTTTGTTTTTCTCTCTAAGGATCCTGCATCTCTAACAATCTACATATTTCTGTTTCTATTTTACTTGTTTGGGAAGCAATTCTTTATATTATTGTTAAGTTCTCTTTGATACCAGTTTCGACTGCACACTGGTTATAAAATGTGAGCTTAAATTGACTTTGGGAGGCATTGAAGCGAATGCTGACTTTAAGCTAGAGTGAGTTGTCCCCTCCATTGCAAAGTATTTACAAATATTTTGCATTACAAGGAATCGTTAGGTCATGTGGCGAATAATATATAAAATACAGAATTGCTCAGTTGAATGAAATATTTTTATTTTTCAATCAATTGGCGAATAATGTAAAGTAACCAAATATTTTGTATAGTTTGACGTGCATTTCATTTTGCATTATTGTAAAATAATCCATTAGTTTTCATTAAACTATCATTTTGTAGTAAAACATTATTTTGCAGTATCCAATATCTCATTATTTGCAAAACAATACATTATTTTGCATTACACATGATTTGCAAACGAACCCATTATTTTGCATTACCCATTATTTGCAAACGATCCTCTTATTTTGCAATCCATTCAGAAGGACCGGTAATGTAAAATAACCCATTAATTTGGTTTACCGTATAAAAGATCCCTCTGAATCGATTTCCATCAAAATAATTGAAGTTGTCATCCAAATTTCTTTGGAACATTAATTTTACAATTGATATTGAAAACTAACATTTTGCGTACGAAAGAAATATTGTACATTTTGTTTGGGTTGTTTGAAAGTAACATAATAAAAAATGTCAGCGTAAAAGGAAGATATGAATATAACTGTCTGGGAGAAACAAATTTAATATATATTAAATGCCCCAAATTTTCCATACTCATAGTTTCAAATATGACCAAACCCAATGAGACTTGTTATTCGAAGTTATATTTTGATACAAATTGGGTGTTGCCAGAAGTTATGATGTTTGCCAAAATTGTAATAAGATTTCTTAGGAAAATTTAATATACATACGAACTTAGAAGTCGTTATTCCCTCTTTAATGGTGCTGTTGAATTTACTCTACTATGAACCCTGCGCGAATAAATAGGAAATCGATATTTTCCGCAATTGCACATAAATTTTTGTTTTTTCGATCTTTGTAAATACTAAAGGTTTGTAAGTGAATTTGGAAAGCTACAATGTACTTCGTGTTATTCGTTTATAACTGTATATTATGTTTTAAATGTGTATTTCACACATGTAATCAATAGCTTGGTATGAACCATGGGCGAAAAATTTTCACTGAAGTTTTGCATAAAAATTTTGTACTTAAAAATTTATTTTAAGACTTCCTCATCATATAATGTGTTTCAAAATTATTTATTCAAAGACACTTCACATATTTTTACTTCAAAAAGAATATCATTTAAATAAGTCCACCAATACCGAATTTGCTAAATATAATGTGTTTCGATATATTATTCATTTCTTAAAAAACACTTCCTATTTTATTTCAAAACGAAATAAATTACAGTTATCTAAATGTACTAATATTGAACGTACTAACTGTAAATGTATTTCAAAATTATTTATTTATGATCACATCATATTTCATTACAGAAAGAATTGCATTAAAATTATATTTTGTAAAACGAATTGGAATTAAAGAAATATTGCAAAAAGAATTGCTTTAAAGTTATCTTCACCAATATCAAATTTGCTACAAATGTGAATGTGCTTCATTTGCAATTTCTCCATAAGTGAAGTAAAATAACAAATCTATCAGTAACAACGCTTCCAACTTCAATTCTATTACAAAAGCAATAAAACTTATTCACTTTGCAGGTGATTTGAAACATAAAAATAATGTAATATGGAAAGAATAAAAATCATCCGTATCTCTTAAGATACGAAAAAGGTGTACAATTTAATTTTTTTTTCGGGAAAGCCTTCCAATGAAAAATGAATGAAACTTTACTGCTTAAAACAGATTGAAAATGAGAATGTGATCAATTCGTTGGAAAGGAAAAAATTCCCCAAAAATTTTTTGATCATTTTTCTTCCAAGCCATTTTTCCTAAGCTCGTATTGTTGATACCTTTTTCTTATCATTCATCCTATTCAGAAAGTTTTTTTTGTGATAACACGATTTATTTTTTCAAGACCACTACAGCTGACGAAAATAGGTATTATATTTCGAATAATAGCAGCCGAATTGAAAGCAAGTCAGGATTAGGATTTATAAAACCGGCAATTAAATACCAATATAAACTGGTTTTGGAGTTTGGTGAGAATTATTTCCAACGACACATCCTTTCTTCTTTTGTTAATCACATATTTTCTTTAAAATTTTCCTTTATTTGTGCTTCATATTTTTTTACGATCTTTCTATATTTAAGAGCAAACGAGGCCAATTTTCAATACTTAGATCACAGATACACCAAATTCTCTACATTTCAAAACACAACTGACCTATGGTGTGTTGAAGTTGTTGATGTGCGGCCCTAAAAGATGTCCATAGCCGAATCTACTTGAAGAAAGGTACTAAAGTCGCCAATAGAAAGGGCTGCTGTTCAAAAAACATGTTAGGAGATCATCTTAAATAATTATTTTGTTCACAAACTCGTAATTACTGATATCGCATCCCTTCCGACATCACAAAATATAAACATAAAGGGAAAGCTAGAATACGAGCTAAAGACACCAAATCTTGAAACGTATGCAACCGAAGGGTTGCGAGTTTGAAACTCGATCCAACCAAACGACCGTCATGTACAGGAGGGTTGGGCCCGTAAAATTTGTCGTGGCCTAAAATGTCCTCACGTTGGTGTGATGTTGAAGTTTGGAGAGTGTGGTGCCTGCTCAGATGTTGTTGAACTGGGCATCCGATTACGGTTCAAAATTCGAGGTTTTGTCCTCAGATCTCTCCGTTTGGGATTTATCCGGAACCGTCACCAATAGCCCGGGGTGTTGCTCCAGTGCGTCGTAAATTCAACTACCTACCTCACTGGATTTATTGGCGGGGTGTGGAAGTTTGGATAGCGGGAGGCCACTCACAGGTGTTGACCTCGTCATCTGACTGGGACTCGAAATTACGAGGTGTTGTCCTCTGACCTCTCTCTTAGGTATTGATCCGGGGACCGTCGTCAATAGCCCGCCGTGTTGCTCCAGTGCGACTTAAATTCAATGACCTACTTATCTCGAAACGTATTGTTCACATTCAACCTGTCGCCTTATTTAACGAATATATTCGTTCAAAATCGTGTGAATCAAATACCAACTTTCCATTTCCAGACAGTTCAAAAATATTTTGGGATTTGATGCTTTTGACGTATTGAAGTTTTTTGTCACTGAATTTTTGCAGAACATTTTTTAAAGCTTTTTAGTGCAAAATAGGCGTTTGAATTTTTGTACAGATTGCTAATCCTTACTTCAAAACACTAGCGTCTTAGCGTCCATTTGAAGCCGAGAAGTAAGGCATCAACTAATGAAAAATATTAAAATTCGGTGGCAAAAATAAAATGAAAATAGAAATTGGTAAAAATCTGAAGTAAAACCGACGATTTTCTTGAAAATAAATCTGAGTGAGAAGCTAGTTTCTATTTTAACATCCATTATTTACACCACAAAAAGCCAACCTGGGACTTCTGATGTACCATCCTTTCAGCCTCGAATAAGTTCTTATTATGATTGGTTAATGGCGTAGTCATAAGCAATGGGTATCTTCAACACAGGCTCTTCTCCTCTACCCCATGCTTTCTATTGAGTCTGGTATATAATCTATATAACATGCGCAGTGTGTCCTTATGTATAATCAATCACTGCCATCCCCGTTTTTCTCTCATTTTCCTGTCTTTTTAAAAGACAGTCTCAAGCTCTAAGACAGTGATTGTATCATCCACACAGCTGTCAGGATAGGGCTGAATTTCTTATTTGGTACTCTTTTCTAAAAAGCGTTACAATTGTTTAGTCTTATGATTTCAGAACTAGAAGAAATGTCCAGAAGATAAATATAGCATTGTGTAGACAAAGGATGTCCGCACCTGACTTGACCTTCGGACCGAGTGCGAAGGCTCACTGAGCACTGGGGAAGGAGGCCGCAATGTGTCGAAATTCTACTGGGTTGAGTGAGTTTGGGTCAGTGTAACTTTTGATTGCGTAGAGCGATGACAGTGTAATTGGTGTCATTCGAAATCTATCCAACTACGCTACAACCACAAGCCTTTAACCAATAAAATTATCCTTCAATATTATTACCAAACTTCACTTTAATCGTACAAATTGTAAATTAATTGTTGAATATTCACAATAAACAATCGTGCGAACTTCCTCTGGTCTGTTTCATTCATTTTATAATCCAACAACAGGCCCTTGGATCTTTCCCTTGGGTATTGACACTGAACCGTCGCCAATAGCCCGTTCTGTTGCTCCATTGCGACGTTAATTATCTACCTACCTACCAACATCAGACCCGAGTATTCACGTTAAAACTACTATTTGTGTTGTCGACATAAGCTACCATTTTTTTTAATTTATGATTATGAAATTTCATTTTGTTTTCTTTCAGAAAAAGAAACAACGATGAATCTATAAGGTTCACTAAAGCTGCCATTAAATTATTTTTGCTTTCGATTCAATCTCGGCATCCTCAGTTACTAGTGTTAGACTACGCTACTGTAAAACACCAACTGCTTCAGATCTTTTGTTCCACTACAATTCCACGCCCAAAATTCTACCCGCTCTACAGAACAATGACCACGAACCCCTTCTTCAAGCTTTTACATTCATTTCCTTTTCCCTAGTGTGTCCCCCTTTAACTATGTTGCGATCAGAATGGCACAAAGAGAAACAAACATTCATCCAAGGGGCTTCGAGGAAAGATCCGAACAGAAAGGAACACCTATGTTGCTGATCAACAAAAGGAAAAGGAAGGAAGGTGATTTTGGGGAGAGATCACTACATAAGAAAGGTATACTTAACTCGCCAAGTGAAAAGGGTTGCCATACGCAGAAACATGTTTGGCGATCGTCATTGAGGATTATTTTATTCACCTACATGTAATCACTGTTGTTTCCTGCACCGAAGAACAAAATCAAGTCCGAATTCACATTAAGACACCAATTGTTTATTTTTTTAAAGACCCACTTAGACCAATCTATTAACCCCATGTGTCGCCTGAAGTTAGAGTGGAGTTAAAGGACACATGAAGTTAGAGCATAGAACGAAAAAAGAAAGATAGTAAAAAGATCAACAGCTGCCTCAAAAGTTCCAATTGTTTATTTTTTATTGTTTATTTTTAGTTCCAATTGTTTATTTTTTATTGGTGTTTAAAAATAAACACTAATTGTTTATTTTTTATTAAAAGGCCCACTTAGACTAATCTATTAACCCCATGTGTCGCCTGAAGTTAGAGTGGAGTTAAAGGATACATGAAGTTAGAGCATAGAACGAAAAAAGAAAGATAGTAAAAAGATCAACAGCTGCTTCAGAAGTTCCAATTGTTTATTTTTTATAGTTTATTTTTAGTTCCAATTGTTTATTTTTTATTGGTGTTTAAAAATAAACACCAATTGTTTATTTTTTATTAATAGGCCCACTTAGACAAATCTATTAACCCCATGTGTCACCTGAAGTTAGAGTGGAGTTAAAGGACACATGAAGTTAGAGCATAGAACGAAAAAAGAAAGATAGTAAAAAGATCAACAGCTGCTTCAAAAGTTCTCTAGCCTTCGAATAGCGTAGTTTGAACCCTTCTCCTGATAATGCCGAAGGTTCTGAAAGGTGGTCACAGTCCATGCCCATCATCCATCTACATGGAACACATTTCGGGCTACCTTAGATGCCAAATCGATGCAAATGCTTGGCCAGCCAATCATGCCAGTAATCTATAACCCGACACCGCTATATAGAGAGGGCCGGTAGGGATGTCACAAATGGACTCTTTCCATTTAGACACCAATTGTGGAAAAGCATCGCTTAAGTTTAACCATCGAAGCGGTTTAACGAGATATCTCGTCAAACGAGATCTGATCAATTTTTCTAATTACGAGATATCTGATCAAGATATTACCTATTTTTATGACGAGATCGAGATATTAGATTTTTTCGAAAGACGAGATATCTCGTACATCAATATCTGGTCAGTTTTGCTAATGACTATATACCTGGTCAAGACAGCCATTAGGAAGGTTAACCTGTCACCTAATTTCATGAATAGATCTGTTTAAATTCATGTGTCTCAAATACCAATTTTACTTGTGAACAGGACTCTACAACAAAATTATAGTTTGTTAGATGCATATTATAGCTTTTATTCATTGGATTTTTACGGAATGTTTTGGAAAAGTGATGACGTGCTGGGGTATGTATGAAAATTAAAACCAGTTACATTTTAACAACGCACCCATGAGCAATCGAAACCAATTTACAAGACGTACCACATACTCTCCAAATTCAGAAAGAGATGAACTGTATGTTTTGAGTTTTTGAACTGATTTCTTTTCTATATTTCAAAATACAACTGACCATTTAGATCCTTTGTTTCATCAGAACCCCTTAAATGCTATCTGTTCCAGAGAATAATAACATCAACCTCTTCACTATGTGAAAATCCATGTGACTGAAATGCCAACTTACCGAAGTTGGTTGGTTGGTTTTATGGCACAAGGGCCATATTTGACCAAGCTGCGCCAAACAATACCCGAGTTGGACAATGCAACAATACGATATTCTTGTTAGATACATAACATAATTCAACTTATAATCATTGGATTCTTAGACTATTTTTGACTTGCTTGAGTGTATCTTGAAAAGGAAAATTAAGTTCAATTATATTTCTAAAGGCAGATGTTACCAACAACGTCGCTTCAACGCATGGCTAAAGCGAAAACATTTTTCGAGACTTATACCAAACATCCACCAAATTCAGGGGGAAATGGTCAATCCTTCGAGTTTTGTTTTTAAGTTTCCTATGCCATATTTCGAAACACAACGGACCACTTCAGATCCTTTGTTCCAACACAATTCCCACCCAGACCGCTACCTGTTCCAAAGAACAATGAACACAACCCCCTTCTCTAATCCTCCGCACACACCTGTTTATTACCTTCATTTTCCGTTCCCCTCTGGGGTACACCTTTAATGATGTTGCGACGAGAAAGGGGAAAGGAGCAACAAACCCTTACCCAAGGGGCTGAGAGGGGGGTGGCCGAAGAAAAGAAGGGGTTGCGGTCAATCGATTGAGCGGCCGATAACCGCCAGCTATGGATGATTGCCTCACCTTGCCAATCGATCGCAAGCACACGACGTGGAATATGGATTCGATTTGATGGTGTGCCTCGGAGGCGATCGTAAGTTCTGATAAATATGTAACCGTAAATTGATGGGGGCACACCCCTCAGTTTATGTCTGGGGAAGTTTCGTGATAAAATTTCGTTCCGGTAAAAATAAGTTGGTTGTTATTAAACACGCAATGTGCGTGCGGAATATTGGAAATGGTACGTAGTAGTTTAATTTTTTCGTTCTGGTTTGCACTCTAAGCCATATCTGCCCTTAAGATGTCTTTTTTTTTATCTTGAATTGAATGGCAGTCGTCGATTAGGACTAACTGAATAAGTACGTTGTCACTTTACGTATCCTAGGTGATTAAATTGGGATACCGTGTAAAGAATGTGAGATTGGACCTTTTGGTAACTGTGACTCATTGTAGAGTTGAGTACTATGTACTATGTTAGTTTTGCAACCTTAAATTAAAAAAACTCAATCAATAGATGATTATTTTGATGCTTTAGACACCACTTGTGAGGTTGTTGATTGTACATGTCATACAGTAACGAGTAACGAAGTGTTAGGTTCAAGTTACGAGCTGAGGTTCTGACTTACGAGAAAGCTAGAACCTGCCGATTGTCTAGTAGTTCAATGCATTCCTGCCATAGCCCCATGGCACCTTTTTTCTAATGTATTGTATAACATATGTCGATTATGACTGAATGAGTATGTTGTCACTTTAGGTATGCTAGGTGATTAAATTGAGATGCCTTGTAACGAATGTGAGAATGAATCTTTTTGTAACTATGACACATTGTAGAGTTGAGTACTTATGTAAGTTTAGTAACCTGGAATTAAAAAATTTCATCAAATGATGATTAGTTTGGTGCTTTACGACACAACTTGTGAAGTTGTTGATTGTATGTGTCCTACAGTAACGACTGAAGAAATGTCAGATTCAAATTTCGAGCTGATGTTCTGACTTACGAGCAAGCTAGAATATGCCTATTGTCCAACAGTTCAACATTCCTGCGATATCAGAGAAAAAGTGCCCTCATGGCACTTTGGCACTTTTTCTGTTATACCTTGCCTGACAGTTGTCAATTATGACTAACTGAATGAGTATGTTGTCACTTTAGGTATCCTAGGTGATTAAATTGGTATACTGTGTAACGAATGTGAGATTGGACCTTTGTAGATGGGACTAATTGTAGAGTGGATATATTTTGCAAGTTCAGCATTGTTAAATTTAAAAAATTCTATAAAAACAATCTGATTAATTTTGTATTTTGTGACACCACTTGTGAGGTAACTGATTGTGTGTGCCAGACAGCAAGTGAGTGACATGTCTGATTCAAATAACGAACCGAGGTTCTGACTTACGATCAAGTTAGAACCTAAAATCCAATCTGGCGTCGTCAGGCAATGATTACAATGAATGCTTCAGGCAATGAATTCTTTGTCACACCACTGACTGTGTGCAATGAATTTTTTGTCACACCATTGCGAAATTGTTAATTTTGTGTGCGCCGGACAGTAAACGACTGAGTACGAGTTGAAGTTCTGACTAACTAGAAAGCAAGAGCCTCAAAATTTAATCTGGTGTAGTCAGACAATGTTTTTTTGCATGAATATTTTAATTACAAAGACCTAAAAGTAATTGTGTATAAAGATCAAATAAGCAAAATATAAGCCACCAAAAGCTATATCCAAATAGGAATAGAACAGAATATAACCCAGACTCACAGCCCTATTTCAGAGAATTCAATTTTTCTTTTTTCTCTTTTCAAATCATCCCCGCCAAAACAGTGACACATATCCATGATTCATAAAATAAACTGGACAGTCTTCCTCTGAAGAATGAATTCGACAAAAAATCACTTTAGAGTTTATTTTTTCAATTTAAGTATGGTACGTTTTAAAGATCGTGTACATTTTTAAAGTAAGGTTTTTGATTCACGAAACTTATTCTTGATCTTCTAATAGAATTAAATACTTGTAGACATCTATCTGTATATCCAAATATTTTCGAGAATTCTTTCCCAAAAATGTTTGACGTTTGTTCCACTAATAACAGATGAAAGCATAACGTCTTAGCTTATACTAATTAACACTCCTTAGTTTTAGCTAAGAAAGACATAAACATCCACATAACACGTACCCTAGTTTCTAAACAAGAATTCTTTTCAGGAAATATCTCGTCGCTGGCAAACGACACCTCAGTAAGACCTCCTTAACGACGGTTTGCTAACGATCTTCCGTAAATCATTTTCTTTTGTTAGTGTTGTTGAATTGTTTCCTTCTTCTCTTCTTGAGGATAATAAAGACACAAATGCCACTGAGAAATAAAGAAAACAATTCCTACACGGTAGGAATTGTTTTTGGGAATCTGTAACTGATGCAATTGTACCTTTGCAATTTGCCTTACTCCTTCGTATTGATGGGTTCAGAGTTTCGGAATTATTGATGTATTATTGTAATAGACATATCTTGACATTAATTGACGCACTAAATTGGCATGTTTTCGAAATTTCAGTATGATTTCGAAATAAGTCGACATTTTTCAA
Source organism: Meta bourneti (assembly GCA_933210815.1). Lineage (NCBI taxonomy): Eukaryota > Metazoa > Arthropoda > Arachnida > Araneae > Tetragnathidae > Meta > Meta bourneti. The sequence goes on from OW119928.1 coordinate 68,834,081, forward strand.
TGATTGTTTTGAAGTAGGGCTACGGGGGTCTAACGATTCCACCCATATTACGGGGTGGCATACGGCCAACCACCTGTGGCAAAAATAGTTCCCAATTTAAATCAGTATATCGTTAACCTCCTAGTGGTTGTCTTGACATGGTATCTCGTCATTAGAAGAAAACGGACCAGGTCCTGATGAGACGAGATTGGTCAGTTTTCTTCTGATGACGAGATATGTCATTAGAAGAAAACTGACCAGATCTTGATATTGTCATCATAAAAATATCGGCAATATCTTGATGACGAGATATCTCATTAGCAAAATTGGTCAGATCCTAATACGATAACTACTTTTGACACTATCGTGTTTTATCTAAACAATCGTGAGTGCAACATGACTGCGTGGTATCGTCATAAAGCTTTGGATGAGATCTATGAACATACTTTAATACTTTCAAACTGGACTCAAATAAGAAATGTTCAACTTCAATAAATTTTGGTTTCTATTTAACATTTTCGATCATATAAACTTGAAATTCGATTAATTCAGGATAATCATAAGCACATTTTAGGTTACAGCCCCATCAGGCATCTCTGCTTAACTTATTTTGTACACAAGGTTGTCCATGGATATTTTTTGTTATGTTTTCATATGCATATATATCAATTAAAGAATACCATTTATTGTCTCATCAAAGCATCTCTGCGTTGGTGGCGGCAAATGTGTGCTTATATTCCCTTTAGAAATTTCACAAATATTTTAGAATTTTCTACAAAGTTTTATCATAAAAGTTACAGATTAGAGTTCACTTTTGACTGACTTTAGTATTTTCAGGGATTTGGCAGTGGTACTTAACTGATTAACTGATTTTTGAAATAAATTAGTTTTGAAAAAATTCAATTGCATTTGCTAAGTTTGTCCCAAAAACCTGTCTATTGATACCCATTTTATTATGATTAATCAAACAGTTTGTGAAAAAAGGAGACATAAAAGTTACCTCGTACAAATGCTATAGGTTTTGTTGTAAATGCCATCTGACGGTTCAAAGCCTGCGTGTTCATATTTACGTCTACCTGTCACCAATATTACAGAACGCAGTAGACAGTACAACTTCAGTTTACCAAAAGTATTTCATGGTTCATACTGTTTGCACTGTTTTACATACTACTATATCGTAAGTATATATTTGTAGAGATGGCAAAGTCCACAACTACAAATAGTTTTAAGAGATAAAACTGCGAATAAATCAATTGAGCCATTTCAACTCCGTGAACGCGTAATATGAATACATAGCACGTACGGGTTCTGTTGAATGGAGACTTGTATGGGTCAAAATATCATATTTTAATCAAACACAGAATCATTGTGAGAATAACTTACTAGAAATACGTGTTCTCAAAACTGATATATTTAAACAAATTTAACAGCTGGAAGATAAGTTCTGCGCAAAAAATGTCTTCAACCATTTCTGAGGAAGAGTTGAAAAAAGTCGTTTATGAATCCTTTTTTATTAAACATGTCTTTTTTTTATAATTGTCTCTTGTTAACTTTCAACTCTGAGATTGATTATTATGACAAAAAGATCAAAAAGAACATCTAAAGCAAGTCTTGTAAAAATATTGCTTAATCTACGAAATACCAAATTAGAATGATTGAACATTTAATCAAAAAAATGTTGACCTTCCGAGAAGTTTTTATTCAAACTCTTCCTTCACAAATAGCTATTTCAGCGTTCTTAGTTTCTTTTTAAAAATGATGATCAATTCAGTTTTGAGTATTTATTCGTATAAAGAATTTTTTTTTTCATTTTTCGCCTTCTGTTCATTTTTCATAACTAGAAAGTCCTTTGAGGTATTCATCAAAAAACTGCTCGATCACGTGCTGTGATGTATGAAAGAAGAAAAACTAGGAATAAAAAGGAAGAAAAAATTCATGGTTCTTTTATTATATTGTACTTCACATTATGCGTTTCAACTGTTAAATCGGAAAACGTTGTTACGCCTTTTTTCGTTTCAATTAACGACAATTATTACTCGAAAACTAAGAAAAAAGTGCAAAAGTAGTTTTGAAAAATATTTTCGAAACCATGTTTCTGTTTGCAGTGCCTGAGTAATCTAGATTCATTTTTAGTCGAATTAATATAAATGTTTTTGTTTCTTTGGGTATTCGGGGATTTTTCTTTTTGAGAGAACACACGAAGACAATTAATTTGATCAAATGAAGCTTAAATCTCACTTTTCGGATGTTTAAAATACATTTCATTCATTTTTTTGCATTCGGAATAAAAATTTTTACGTTTATTTTACTTAGCTTTTATTTTTAAGCGTATTTAAGTGAATGGTTTTCACTATCCACGCAGTTTCAACTAACCTGCACAAAGAATGCTTACCCATCTAATTTTCAGTGAGTTCTCAAATCTAATTAAAACTAGCAAAAATTCATCGTCAACTTTTTTTCCCCAGACATAAAATTTAATACCTTCGATCTGTGTCTTCCAATGCATCCTCCACAATATCAGTAAAAACTAGCATCTTCATTTCTAGTGAGAATTTGGCCTTTTTCGAAACGCGAAAGATGGGGTGAATTCGTCCATGTTTCTTTCAACTAAATTGGAATTCTAAGACAACTTTTTACCAGACGATTCAAATTCCATTGCCATATTAGATGGCAAGCGACAACGAAAAATAAATTTAAGGAATAAGATTTAAAACTGTTAATTTTGCACCTTCTTTGGTATAGATCACTCAAACAAATTTCAATTTAAGAGGGTTCCATATATATTTTAGATCTTTATTTAAATATCAATTAACCTTCCAAGTCGTTTTGATGAGATATATCGTCCATCAAGATCTAACCAATTTTGATAATCACGAGATATCTCGTCATCAAAACATTGCCGATTTTTTTATGATGTAGCCAGATCTGGTTAGTTTTCTTCTAATGACGAGATACCTCAGGAGGGGTAAATCCCATTGCGATGATATCTAAACTAATATTTTTACGTCAATGCAACTTACAACAGACACCAATTATCAGCTGTAAATTTTTATTACACGATGAAAACTTGCAGAAAAGTAATAAAAACAGCAAAAAATCACTCTTATGGTATAAAGTACGTTGTAACTTGATCTGCATATGCATGCATTTGTGCTAATTGGTCTTAAAATTTAGCTTAAATATTAAATTAATTTGTAAGTATAGAATCAAGAATTCGTTGTCCAGATAGTGTGTATTAAAATTTTCTCCTATCGTGTCTAAGATTAATTTTAATAAGAAAACGCTTAAGTTGCACTGTTTAAACTTTTCCTACATATTTTAAGAATCCTTCATTTTTCATTCACTTTTTTAAAAACCGATAGCAAAAAATCATGCATAAAATAAAGGGATTTCGATTTGTAACAACGACCGTCTGATAGAAACAGGGCTACATTGATTACTTCTAAAAACGACAGTGGTTTTGTGTTTTCTTTAAATCTAAGCAACGATGTTTTGATAACCGTTCTTACTTCGAAAGGTTCTTCCAGGAAGCACTGTTATTGATCTAGCAAATTGATCTGTATCTTATTGCACTTTCACGATACTGCCGTGATAATCAAGAAAGTATCTCTATATTGGTCATTTTGAAATTTTTTTGACGATTGTTACAACTGGTGCAAGTTTTTGATAATTATCAACACTGGACAACCTTGTAATCAACAAATTGGCGTTTGTTTCAGTGCTCTAACGTTTTTTAGATTTATATGTTAACGTATACATATTTCAGCAGAATGTAACAACCGTTAATTCTTAGATGGTCAAATTTGGAGTTATAGATTTCTTGAGTAGTACAACACAGAAAACACTTACTGTTGTACTTAAAGTTCGACTTTTCCTAAATACATTTTTAAAAATTCCTTATTTCTCATTTGGTTTTAACCATTTGAGGGTCATGCGCGCATTATTCCACCATGCAATATACGATTTTCCCTTGGTAACTTCTAACCAGTTTTAGACTTCTTGACCAATAGAATTCTATCAATCGATAGATGTGGTTATTTAGTCATTATCTTATAAGTGTAGGGTAAAAAAACAGTACAATTCTCAGAAATATCGTAATGCTCATAGGGTTTAAAACGCAAGAAATATTTTATAGATTTAAATGGTGGGTAGTCACACTGGAGCAGCACAACGGGCTATTGGTGGCGGTCCGGAATCAATACCGAAAGGAAAGATCCGAGCATAGAGGAAATATAAAACTAGAGCAAATGATGGGAAATTTTTCTATTCTAGTATAACCTTTTTATGTGATCAAAACTAGTAGTAACGTGACACTTTCTTCTCTCGGTAGAAAACAAACATTTCATCATCTGATTGATTCACTGGATGGGAGAAGACGTCTATCCATTGATTCATCATCTGATTGGTCCACGCGACATAATAGTACTCTTTGGCGATTTCACCATTTTTGTCGCCACTCTATAGAAATGTGTATTCACACACGCGTACGCTGTCACAAGATGCTATGTCTCCAAACGAGGCGATAAGATATCAAGCCTGTCAAATAAGTCGATTTTTCACAGAGCAGTCAAGCGACTACCAGTCGTACAACTCCACGTAACTTTGAACAACGGTCAGATGACGAGGTAACACCCCTGAGCTGGCTCCTCACTCTCCAAACTTCCACACCACACCAAAGTGGGTACATTAACCCTCTCGCTGCGTAATTTTTTTATCAAAATAGGTTCAAAAATTGCGTATTTTTTTATTACATATTTCAAATCTACATAAATTTTGAGTTAAAATATACAAAAAATTTTTGTAAAAGAGTTTTTTTCAATATAGAATTAGATCATAAAAAAAGGTTGTCGGAATATTGAAATTGAAGAATAATAATATAAAAGCAAAGTTTTGAAAATTAATCTTGGTTAAATTATGATTTATTTTATGAAATACAAAGGTACTAATGAAGATATGCAAAATACTTACAAAACATTTATTAGAAATGAAGAATTATTAGAAATCACTATCCGCAGAGGAATCCGAGAAATTCTCATCAGTTTTGCTATAACTATCTTCAATATATTTGATATCAGAGTCAGAACTGCTATCAGTGTCGGAAATATTGTCAGGAATGTAGGTTCTATCACTCGCGAAACGCTTCCTGCCAGACACCTTTGAGCTTTGAAAAGAGCGCGCAAAATGCTACAAAAAATGCTTGTATATTTCGCAGAAATATGGACATCCAAAGTCATCTGTTAACCCAGATTTGAATAAACAATTAAACATCACAGAAAAGCCAAAATGAAACCATGAATGGGGAAAGAGCGGGTTGCGCAGTTAAATAGACGGCAAAAAGGCATCCCCGCGGAAATCGCGGGATGCGCAAATTTTGCTACTTCTACGTTGCCCGCGGAAATCGCGGGATACGCAGCGAGAGGGTTAAGGCCACGACGGATTAAACGTGAACCAGCCCCCGCGTACACGAAAATCTTTGGCTAGACCTAGTTTCGAACTAGCAACCCTCCGACTGCTCTTCCAACTGGGCTACCGCGGCCCCGCAAAATTGGTCAGATCTTGATGGACGAGGTATCTTATCGAAACCACTTCGACGGGTCAATAAAAAACTGTAAGTAACGAAACGCGCACGAAGCAAACCGATTTCGATTATTCTTCAGTACCAACGACAACCTCTTAGAAACAACGCCACATGGTACCGCTGAAGGCCATTAATGTGCATGAAAACACATCCATTAATACTTCGCCCCTATTTGACATAAATTTGCCACTCTCTTTCTCGCATCCCCTCTCAGCACAAGGATCAGAAACATAAAACCACTCCTTGTATTTTCCTTCTTTAAAAGTCTAAATGGGGATGTTTTGATACCCGAGCACGTTCCGATGTCAAACCCTTCCATTAGAAACATTTATCAAGTCTCCCGTAAGAGTTCCCCCTCAGATAAAATGGGTCGGCTTTCACCGGCATCTGCAATACATCATCACAGATTAGACTGGATTTAGGGCATCGAAATTGGTAGGGGGAATGACTTACTGGGCTCTTTGTTTTTCACTTCAAGCGGGGTGTTTGAGATGGCAATTTGATCTGATGAAAAACTATCGAATCATAGTCGATAGTTTGTCTTAATACGAGTTTCATTTCCCTCATAATGATAGCTTGAATTTGATACATGTTTGCAGATCTTCAATCTGCAGAGAATAGTGTAAAATTTGGTGAGCGTGCTAGGTTTTTTTAAACATGGTTGGTTGTTTTGAGTTTTATGTCGTAAGGGCCAAATCTGGCCATGTGAGCCAGACACAATACATACAATATCAAGTTATAGACATACACAATGAAATTGGTAGGGGAATAACTTATTGGGCTCTTTGTTTTTCACTTTAAGCGGGGTGTTTGAGATGGCAATTTGATCTGATGAAAAACTATCGAATCATAGTCGATAGTTTGTCTTAATACGAGTTTCATTTCCCTCATAATGATAGCTTGAATTTGATGCATGTTTGCAGATCTTCAATCTGCAGAGAATAGTGTAAAATTTGGTGAGCGTGCTAGGTTTTTTTTAACATGGTTGGTTGTTTTGAGTTTTATGACGTAAGGGCCAAATCTGGCCATGTGAGCCAGACACAAGACATAAAATATCAAGTAATAGCACATACAATAACACACACAATGAAAGTTTTACTGCCACAGAAGAGAGAAATACACCCAGGGAGGAGGTTGCTAGTGCAATGGGCATACTCATTGAGCCACGACGGCCTCTGTTTTAACATGAGTTGTAGCAAAAAATAGCTTATATGTTTTATACCTCCAAATGGTTTGTACGAGATATCTCGTCCATTTAGATCTGACCAATTTTACTAATGACGAGATATCTCGTCAAGACATTGTCCGATTTTTGATGGTGCCTAAATGAAGATCTAGTTAGTTTTCTGCTAATGACGAGGTATGTAGTCTATCAAGATCTGGTCAGTTTTGCTCACATGACTGCTCTTTTGATGAGATATCTCATCGAGGCAATCAACCACCAGGAGGGTTAATATCGATATCACTTTTATTTATATCAGCGTTTTTACTATTTATTTTTACCGTTTCTAGTATTTTAAGACTGACAATCATTTGCCTTGTCTTCATTTTTAGGATCTGATGCTGCTGTTACAGCAAAAAATAAATAAGTAAAACTTTGCTTTGTAATTTCAATTTTAACTTTCAATTAACTCTCTCTCTCCTGAGCGTCACTAATTTCTTGGTAGTATTACTTTTGCCCTTCATCACATTTATTGACTAAATATCCACATCTATAGATAGAAAAAATCACAGAAATCATTCTATTGCTCAAAAAATCAAAACTGGTTAGAAGTCATGCAAAGAGACAAACTTACAGAACGGATATATGCGTGTGCACCTCTCAGATTAAAAAATTGCAAAAACTGTTAATGAATAACCACACCTTACAAGCTTAAGCAAGAGTTATTAATATTCGATTTGGAAAATTGATAGTATAAAATTAACTCCCAGAATTGATGTAATTTTCTCTCATGCAAGGCACAATACCATCGTATCCAATGACAAATCTGGAAAATATTTTTTTCTGGGCTCAAAAATCTAATTTTTAGCAGACATAAATAATATTGCTTGCTTACAAGTGAAACACATTAAATCAAAAAAAGTAGTTCTGAGAAAACGAAAGGGGAATTCTACACACTCTATACGTTTCTCTAGAAAAAATCTAACCTTCATGCAAAGAAAAATAACTTAGTGGACTTCCCCAATCTAAAGATCACCGCCATTCTGGTTCAGAAAAACTACAAGTCTCAAATCTTGAAATTTTTGACTTAGTCTACTTTTAAACCGACTAGATGTTCATTATTCTAAAAAATTCTCTAGATAAACCGGAAAGAAAGGATAAGTATTCAGAATAATTTATTCTTTATTTCCGATACATGTTTATAAATTTCTTAAAATCAATGAACTGGATACCTCAGACTAAAATATTAACAGATTCGTCCAAAAACATTAGGAACAATATATTCCTGTTGAAGATGTTAATTTGCATTCAGCTGATTGAAGTTACAGGACTTCAGGTACAGGAGCTCGAGGCTGGTGTTAATTTTCATACTCTATATTAAAATTGGCAGAATAAAGGATACTTGGATAATAAACTTACAATACTAAACAAAACTATTATGTTACTACTATGTTAATTATGTATGCGTGGGTATATTTTTATTTCTGCTTTCGACAGGAAGCAAAGAAAACGGAAACGCTGTGTTAGACTTAGTGCTAATTAGGATGCACCACGAGAAGTTAAACTCTTAGTCACAGTTCAAGAAAATGTTTGAAGCTGAAAGTATAAAAGAAACTAAGGCAAATGCGTGAGAGTATCTTGCTAATTCAACGTGATCGATCGTCTATTGATTGGTCATGATTGCCTCCATGTCCATTTGTTTGGAACATCGGCAGTAGAGTCGATAACATTGGGGCAATGTCAAATTCAGTGACGAGTCCAGGTTTAGTCTGCAAACTGATTCTCGTCGTACCACGATCTGGAGAGAACCTGGAGCGCGTTTTCACCCGGGAAACATCACGAAAAGACAACGTTTTCCTTCAAGGAGAGTCATGGTCTGGGTAGGCATTATGCTGGACGACCGCACAGACCCCCACATCTTTGACACGGGGTCTGATACCAGTCAAAGATGTGGAGGCCTGTGAAGACGTCTGAGACTAAGTCCTTTAGCCTACTGTTCGCCTGTTTCGAGGTGCTGTCGGTCCTGGTTTCAGACTCATTGGTGATAACGCGCCTCCTCACCGTGCAGCCCTGGTCGACGCCTTTGAAGATATTCACCTCATGCAGTGGTCTGCCAACACTCCTCATCTGAATACTATAGAGAATGTTGGAGATATGCTCGGGAGATATACTGCATAATTTAACAGGAATTGAAAACTGCTATCCGTGAGGCTTGAACTCTTTGTGCTCACAACTCATCCATACCCTAATCGAAAGTATAAGAAATCGTTGAGCAGTATGAGTGATTACCAGAAGTTCCCACACACCGTATTAAACTTCAGTAGCACATTGTTTTAATCATTCTGTTTCACTAAAGTTGACACTCGTATTGTGAACCTTTTTCTTTCAACCCTTTTCTTTGGATAATAAAAGTCATTATTATCATATTTTTGCATTGATTTTTTCTATAATCCTATTACATCTGCATACCGCGTTTCCTTCCATTCCTATGTAGATTTTCTGAATATTCACATAAACAGCAAACATGCTTAACTTTTTTGGACATGAGTGTATTTGTTTCGTCTATTGACGGGTCATGATTGTCTTCATACCTATTTGTTTCGCTCTGGACTCCGGAATTCCCCCGAATGGTCTCTCTGTGATTCTGGACGTCCAATGAACGATGAATTCAAACGTGCAGTGCATTTAATCGTCTTAATTGTATTGTTCAGAAATATTGGAAGGCTAGAAGGCTAGTGATTTTAATGCTAATTACCCGGCATTTATAAAGAACAAACATTACTGCTTTAAAGTATTTTACTCTTCAATAAGAAGCTTAGCTATAAAGTAATGAGAAGCTTAGCTATAAAGCAATGAGAAGCTTGAGCTGTCAAGCTAAATGCTGGTGGCGGTAGTGTTTTTTTGGCGAAACGTGTTTCCCTATACGCTCTCCGGACGTGACTTCACTTGGTTTGTTTATCGAATACGATTTCAACACTTCGCCCATAAAAATTCCAAAGAGTAAATTCCGGATTGATATATAACAGTTGTTTTGCTCAACACCAATTCTATTAAACGCCAAACGTCGCCAAATCAGTGATATTTATGTAACCCTGATATGGGGTGTCATGCGAGAACATTTGGGTTACGGGAAGTAAAATCTCCGTCTTCCGTCCTGGTTTCTTTGTTTGCACTGAAAATCTATCTCATATAATCATAATAATAATAATCGTTCTGTTTGGCATAGATTGCCTGACTGGACTCTAAACACCAGATTCTAAATCTATTCTTGGTGAAAATACCAATATTGTATTTTAAATATAATTAACAGCAAAAACGTATTTTTATCAAGCTATTTCAGCATTTCTAAATGCTAAAATTCAGCTAGTATATTCCAGATGTTGAAAAGGACTGTTATTTCCGACCGTTTACTCAACCGTTGCACGTACAATACGCATAGATGGAATATTGTCTGCATTCTCATTCCGTAGCTTTTTTTAACATCACTACAGCGTAGGCAAAGAAATGTTTTGTTATTATACGAACCTAAAAGCGTCGACACTATGGATGAAGGCTTGTGAATCGCTGCTGATCTTTTATTCAACATGGGATTGAAGGAGGATTTTGTGGTATTAATGCGGTTTTCCTTTCGCAGAAAAGCATTCCCGGAGGCGAAAGTTTTCTTGATTAGAATTTGCATGCTTGGAGATGTGGCTCTGGTTGGTACTTAGAGCTAGAGTTATTAAATTCGTCTGTTTTTGGTTTTTGCTTTTAAATCCGTTGACGAAACTTTAATTTTCAAGCTTTAATATTTTCCGACAGCAATCCTAGCTTCCTTTGACGCTCTTCATTGTCGCTCTATGACAGTAGTTTCTTAATTACAATTTTCTGTCTGTTGAAAATATAAATTTAAGTTATTATCTAGTCTAAATATTAGTCATTAAAACAAACTTTAAGTGAAAAGTAGTGAGTATCCGGAACTTGGTATTAATGTTTTAGCTTTTAAGGATAAATTTTGTAGTGATTCAATTTCCTTTACGAGCAATAATTGGTAATATGAACTTTCCTTCCTTTTCCTTGATTAAGGAAATGCCATCTTTTAGAGCGTGCGTAATTAACATTGTCTGCCATTTAATGTATTTATATTAATGGCAAAGAATTAAATTATATTTCAAACTTTTTCATAGAACAATGAGATGCTTCTATTTATTTCTGTACTAAGCGAATATATTATCAACCCTTTGCCAACGGCAAGAATCTGTATTTTGTATTTTCACGTGAATGCATTTTTTAAATCAGACAACAATCAGACTTCCAAACTCTGCATTGTAGCTCCCAGTGGAGCCGCGGTTTCTCTGGGAGCTACAATGTTTATATGTGCTCTGCCAAGAATCCAAGAAAGTTTAACTGTGCTCTGATAATTATGTATCGTGCAATGATATTAGTATATTAGTTATTCTCTGAAAAAAATCATGACAAATCAAATATAATATAATATAGCTGTTTGGATTAGCTTAAATAGCTGTTTAGAATATCTCTCAAAAGACTGAGTTTTGTTATAAAGCTAATCAATACATGCTATGTACAATAATCTACAGCTGAATACAAAGCTCAAGCTGTAATGAAGCTAAAGTGAATCTGGTTTGAAATCACTATGAATAATCCCACACAGATTATTCAAACCCCTTGGACGGTAAAGGATGACTGAAGCACCATCCTCAATCCTCCAATTGGTTTTGATGAGTAACTCGTCCAAGATCTGCTCAATTTTGTTAGTGACGAGATATCTCGTTGAGAAAAAAGCGCCCTACTACTCCAAAGGGAATGGGTGGGTGGGTGGGTATTTCAATTAACGTCACACTGGAGCAACACAACGGGCTATTCAAAGGGAATGAAAATCCAAGTAGGAAAAGCAAACTGTTCCTTGCCTAGAACTGGTGACAGTTTAGAATAGGCTTTTACATCAGACACTGGTCACTACAGGGGGGGGGGGGTTCGATGCGAAGATAAACCATCAGCCATCTTTATCTCGAAGATAAATCGCCATAAAAAATAGAGATGCCTTGAGCTGACAGTGAGAGGGTAAATTTCAAATTTAGAAAAGAAATAAACAAAAAATTTAAAGCCATACCATTGTACTTACGTCTTACACAATCGCCTTGTTAATATCCCAGCTCACGAAACTTTATATCCGCACCCCATAAACTCATACCATCCAAAACACAAGTGAAATCCCGCGAACAGCCCATTTCACGCACTCCACAAATTCTAATACCCGCGCATCCAAGCAGCACTCGAAAAGCGTGAACTTTGCGAAATCCCACCATCCTCCATTTGCAACAAATAAAGCTAGGCGCAGACATAAGCATACTTCAAACGCCAGAGCTTCTTTATGTACCGAGGAACACAGATACTGGAAGCTGAGCTTAAAACGCAGGCAAGCGTGGGAGGGGAGGCAATGGCGTGGTCTCGACCGAGGGAATATCTGAAGATCAATATTCTTGAGAAGATATTTGCCCTGAAACTCGGGGCACGTGTTTACCGTTCCCTAACAGTGTTATTTATCCTAGTGAGAGGCAGTAATTTTAAAAGCCGGGCATGCAGGATGCAAGCTGCCTCGAAGTTGCTATGGACAAGCACTTATCCCGGGACTTTCGCGGTTTCGAGTGCTGGCCCATTAAGCCGGAATGATTTGCCGTTCCTGGATTGGAAATTATAGTTGAAGGGGTATATTCCAGCCATATGGATGAAGAACAGAAGTGTGTTTCGTTGGAATACTTCCTTCTCCAGAAAGTATCGAAAGTGAGACAGAGTAGGAGATAATTTGCTTTATATTTGTGTAGAGCGCTTTAACTCCTTCAGGGGTGGTAGACTGTCTGATGCTACAAGTCATTGAAATGGTTAAAGCTGAGTATATAAATATTATATTGAGGTATTAAATATTATATTGAGGTATTAAATATTATATTGAGCTGAGTATATAAATATTATATTGAGCTGAGTATATAAATATTATATTGAGTCAATAGTACATTGAGGCTCCTAAAGTACAGTGTGTTTTTTGTGCAAAGGCACCATTTTTTATGTAATAACTTTTAAATAAAGCATTCTTATTGATTCTTTTTGCATATAGTTAACTTAATTAATGGCTAATAACTGCCTCTGATCTCGATGATAAATCCGAGTTCTTTTAATTCTCCAATATTTTAATACGACACTATCAAAACTTCTGAGTACAAAGAACGCGTACAAGTGTTTGGCTGTCATAGGTTAACGAGTGTCACATAACGGAGTTCGAGGAGTCAGCAACACTAATTGAAAAAAGGTGTGACCGTAATTAATCGTGAGCAGTCAATAGTGTAAAGCAAGCAACAGCAGCTCTTCTTAGGATGTCGGGGGTAACAGAAATCTTCTCATTAAGTACCGCACAACTCTTGCCGCTAGACTATTGTAATCACTCACTCTTGAAAACCCTCTTGAGTTTCATAAGTATGATTAACCTCGCCGTATAAAAAGTAACTGATCTTATGTGCCTCAGTAGAGCTAGAGCACCCTTCTTCGCAAGAAAGTCGGAAGTAGGTAGTTAATTAACATCGCACTGTAGCAACACAGCTGGCTATTGATGACGGTCCGGAAACAATCGAGAAGGCAAGAAAGATTTTCATTGCCGAAAATTCCGCTGTGTAACGTTTGATTAAGTAAGCCCATGAAAGAAATTTTCCGACGCAGTGAATACAAGCAAATTCCGATTTGTTGATACACTACTCAGAGTCAAGTCAGCTACTTCGAGGAAAGCAGTGTCTTCTGCTTCTGCCGAACATTTGTGATGTTTTGAAGTTGCTTTGAAAAACGCCGAAATATCTAGATCAAACAACCCCTTTCCGTCCAATACCTATTCTGAAAACTGATTACATATTAGCGAAGAAATTCCCTTGAAATTTACTCATGAAATGGAACAGGAGGACATGGCGCTCAGTGTGAAGAAGTTCCATTCAAAATTCGTTATTTTCAGAAGGTGTGGACATTCAAATATTTATCCAATCAAAACTTCGCTGTTCATGATCGGATGTAGACAAAATAAACTGAACTCGGCTCATGTAACTACACACTACCAAATACAAATATTATTTTTCTAACATAAAAAAGTGTGAAAATTGAAGAATATTTTATTTATAGACATAATTCGATTATATGCGTGATATTTCACACACACACACACACACACACACATATATATATATATATATATATATATATATATATATATAAATTAAATGAACTACTATAAACCGGTGCTTTACGATAATTCTATTAAGTGAAGTCCAATGAAAGTTAGTTGATTGGTAACTCAAGGTCAACGTTATCACATCGTCCAATGGGATTCACCTTCGCTACACAGAAAATGCAAATTTTTGCGCCCGTTCTTTCGGAACGTGTGGAAAGGAGTGTAAGGAGTTGCTTAAAATTCGAATATCAAGGATTCTACGAGTAGTTGGATAAAATTTTCGCGTGTTGTATGTGGAACATGTCGTTGCGAAGGCATTTGACTGATTGTGAGAAATGGAGTTTAAAAGGGAGAATGGAAGGAGGACAGACACTGACACAGGTCTGTAAACACCTAAAAGTAGCCAAAAGCGTCGTGTCAAGAATCTGGAAACGGTTTAAAGATACTGGTGATGTATGCAGACAACCAGGTCAAGGTCGGAAATCTGCCATAACAGATTCTCAGGACCGCTATTTGGCAACGATTGCTAAAAGAAATAGGCAACTGACCTCAGCCCAGATTTCAAGGGAGTTCGCTGCAGCTACAGGAACTCGACTTTCTAGATATACTGCGAGTGACAGGCTGCATAAAAGAGGGCTGCATACAAGGAAACCCATGATTTGTGTCCCACTAACTCGGGCTGCAAAACGCGCCCGGTTGCAGTGGTGCAGGGATCATCGTGACTGGAGTACCACGGACTGGAGCCGAGTTCTCTTCACTGATGAGTCTCGTTTTTGTCTGGAGAGTGATTCCAGACGTGTTACAATCTGGAGGGAGCTAAACACATGCAATAAGCCTGAGAACATCCGTGAAAGGCATCGGTACAAAGGTGGTGGAATCATGGTATGGGCGGGCATAATTTTGAATGGCCGCAGCGACCTGCACATTTTTACCAGTGCAACTATGAATGCTGAAAAATACAGAGATGAGGTTCTTGATCCTTACGTCAAGTTGTTTAGGGGTGCAATTGGTAATAACTTATTCCTAATGGATGATAATGCTCGTCCCCATCGTGCTGCATAGATACCGATTATCTTGAGGGCGAAGGAATCCAGCGGATGGAGTGGCCCGCTTATTCTCCGGATTTAAATCCGATAGAACATGTGTGGGACGCACTAGGACGCCGACTTGCATCACTGCAGCCCCCACCTAGCACTCTTCAGGAGCTTCAAGGCACTATTAATCGTGGATACACTTTGTTACCGCAGGAACTCCTGGACAATCTAATACACAGCTGCAAAACTTGCATTTTGGTCAGAGGTGACCACACACCTTATTAATTTTTTCTATGTATCTCTAAAAAGTTGTAACACCAATTTTTCCAAACCCTACTTTATATCACATTTCCTATGTTCTTCTTAAAATTTATTTTTTGGAGAAATAAGATATTGTGCATTTTGAAGATATGTCAGGCATGACAGAATAAATATCTTGTGCAAGTTCCATGTTCACAGCTGCAAATTCATTCAAGTTACATGCGTTTTTATAACTGTTCCTTTAATTTTTCCCGCCAGTGTATATATATACATATATATACATATATATATATAATATATATATATATATATAATATATATATATATAATATATATATATATAATATATATATATAATATATATATATAATATATATATATAATATATATATATAATATATATATGTATAATATATATATATATATATAGAGAGAGAGAGAGACCATCACCACAAATCAAAAAAGAGAAACCAAATAAAAAAAACGAAAACAAAATGCAAGTAATAACAAGAACAAAAAAGTGGAGCGAAGTAACAACAATAGTATTGACAATAATATGGACCCTTTAGATGAACAGCGTTGAAAGCCGCAGTAAACAAATAAAGGGAAATAATAAGTAAAGCTACCCTAAGAATAGATTTCCCCGAGAAACAAGATGAAATAATATATGTAAATGTTGAGTGACCCTGCTTACTTTTTCAAGGGGAGCAAAGCAGGTATTCACTTAAAAATGAGATGCTTTGAGTTTTTCTGTACTTATGTGAGGCCAGGCCGAAGAGATTAGCACAAGTTACTCCCCGAAAACTCAAAGTACGTAGATACGTTGCGTTTAAGTATAAGATAGATACTTATAAGAACATGTAACAATCGTCAACATAAAATGACTAACCTTGTGGTAACTTCCCTTTGGACTAGCGCATGACAATACTATACAATTAGTCTTAAAAGTTATTCTTGGATAACAACATTAATGCAAAATTAGACGCTGACTGGTGACGAATTACCAAATTAAGTAGCGAAAAGGCGTACAATTTCAGAACAGACATAATTACTCCCCCTATTGTATTTACAAATTACATTATCTCCTGATTTGAATATTCCTTTGTTTAACGTCGACACATTTCTCAAGATCAGAGAGCCACCAATCATTGGCTTCGTTTTCCAGACTCGGAGACAACCAACGTGTCACATGTTGCGTTTTAGTTCTATTATGTATATTGAAATCAGAAAGAACACTCGCGACATAACAAAGAGAACTCCTTAGCCCACCTGTTAGAAATTAACATGTCTTCGGGGCCCCAAAGTCTGTCGGTATCGTCGTCTTCCAAACACAATACCTTCCGCCAATCAAGGCCCTTCCTTAACGCACGGCTACGTCAATTCAATGCCACTTCCAGATAAGTTTCTTTATATATATTTTGGAACTCTTCTCTGAATTCAATGCGCCTTGAGCCAATGTGTCGTTGCCAGATCCGCTTCACTTCATTTTCAAAAAGAATTTCTGATCAGAAGAATCATTTTGCACTCCTCCGATAAACTTGGGAGCTTTTGATTTTTAGTCTGCATGTCTGCGAGTGGTAACAAATAATTTTGAAGGGCAACGGTTCATTCTAATCACCTGCGAAGAATTTGCAAATTGCGAGTTATGTTTATAGCGCTTTTGGCAGTTACTAGAGCTGTAGTTAACGTGATGTGTTATTAAGAGAAGTTGCTGTTTTCTGTGAACGTACAAATGAAATATAAAAAAAATTGTGGTAAAATTACACTTTTTGATTGAAGCGCTTTTTGGATTGCTGCAATTTCGAGTTGCAAGAGATGTAGTTAATGTGACGTGTTTTTTTTTTCAAATTTGTGAGTTTCAGAGGATATCGAAATGAGGTACATTGTGAAAAATAATATCCAAATGAAAAATAATACAAACCCATACAATTTTCCTTTTTGATGGATGGAAACGCTTTTGTTTGCTTTAATCACGAGATCTTAGCAGCGTAGTTAACGTTTTATTTTGCCAATAATTCGTGGGTTTCAGTGGATATTTAGACATTTGTACCTAGTGAAAAGTAGCTAAAATCGTGCATATCGCTCTTTTCCATTGAAGCGCTTTGTACTGCTTTAATTGCGAACTGGTAGAAGTGAAGTTATGTTATTTTATGAAAGGAATAATTTGTAGATTTTAATGGTAGGTAGTTGAATTTATGTCGCACTGGAGCATTGACTCGAGCTCGGAACAGAAGCGACGGTCCGGGATCAGTCTTGAAGGGACAGATCCGTGAACACATCTCGTAATTTTAAATCACGGTCAGATGATGAGATAAATACCTGAGCTGGCATCCTACTCTCCAATCTTAAACACCAATCCAACTTGGGGACTTTTGAAGCCACGACATATTTAATGTGTGCCAGTCTCCACGTACACGACTATCTTTGGCTGAATCGAAAACCCTCCAGTTTCTAATCCCTTACCAATTGAGCTACTGCGGCCCCAGATTTAAATGGATGTCCAAATACACTGGTGTCCATGAATTAAAGGTCAGTTATATTTTTAGAAGAAACAAAATTCTGAAAGGAGGTGGATGATAAATATAATTAGAAATACAAGCAGACACCACAGAGATTTACACGCATAAAGAAACAAGCGTAGGCGAATGTACCGGCGATGCATGTTAAATGAACAAAACGTATCATTTTTGGTCTTTAGAGAATCAGAAGTAGTATCCATAACTTTTCGAATACTGTCCCCTTTCAAAGTTAAATAGGGTATATGTCCATCCCTCACTGCAATGCACGAGTGGTGTGATATCGGGTCGAATGGCAACGAATGGCGTCTACTTTCTTTTATGAACAGTTCGAAAAATTGGTAGCAAGCCAAATTGGTAGATTATTAACAAGTGAATAGAACCAGACAAGTTATTGGGGACTACGAATAGACATGTTTGTATTTACTTTCCCAAAACAAATAGAGTGGAAATGAAGTAATGGGAGTTTCCTGTTTTGGCTAAAAAAGTGCAGCGAAGTTGTTTGTGACGGGAAAATTTAAATGGAAAACAAATTCTCTCAGAATTTCTATAAATATTTGTTTCTAATGCTAAATTCATAGTCTGGTGAAGACGTGAGCCTATTTTGCTATGTTCTTGGAAAGGTTTCAAGAAATGCAACCATTTTAAAAGAAGATTCGTAAGTTTTGGAACATTACTCATACCACAAACGCATACTTTTAATGACATGTATTCAAAATTAATGCTAAATAAGTTTAGAAAATACGATTTTTACTTCATTTTGATGAATTCCCTATTTCCCAAGTCACTGTGGTGTATAGGTAACAAACGAGCTAATCAATCAGTTAGGACTGGAGCAGTCTCCCTAACCTAAATCTCCATTGCCTCTATCAATAGGCATATTGCTCAAATATTAAAATTAATAGATTTTCAAGCTGTAAAAGATGTCGACAGGAAAGAACTGAAATCTCTTATTGAGAAATAAAGCTCGTATCCCAAGTTTCTTGCCCAGAACTGTTGAGGTCGCTTTCTTCCGATCTTACCGGATATGTATACCTACGAAGACACAAGGCATTGGAGTAGCAAGATCAACCAGGATTTGAATGGATTTACACTCATATTTTCAATCAAGCTTGAAACTGGAAAGAACTGAAATTTTTTATTGGTGAATAAAGCTCGTATTCCAGGTTCCTTGCCCGGAGCTGTAGGAGTCGCTTGATTTGAACTACTCACCTGACATGACTACCTTAAGACACACCGTATTGGAGTAGCGGGATCTGCTATCTGTCACCTTTGCAAACTGAACTAAATGGAGACCACCGCAAGGACTGCTCCAAAATTCCTGACGATAGCACTGCAAATTGTTATACTGTTGATAGTGTTTTTAAGCTTTTAAGCTATATGTTTTCACTTCAGAATTATTGGGCTGATCGTAGATTGATCTCCGGAGACGAGAGGATTTAAAAAAGAACGCTTTGGCAGTGGCAGCTCTGCACTTACCAACACAACAAAATTAATGATTCATTATTACAAACTTTGTTGACTAAGGATGAGATCATACTATATTCAGTCGATATATACTACAGAACTGTTTCTGAAAATCTTCCTTGCATCAATTATAGTGTGTTTCTGCTTATTCCTCCCAACAAGTCATTCGTCCACGAAGAAATTAAGTCTCCAAGATTCTTAAAAGTCTGAAGGGCTCATTGCTATACACGAAAGAATGTGATTACTAGAAGTGTGTTCGCTTGCACTGAGGACAAAATGGAAGATAATTTTGACTATTCAGGAATTTCTTGCTCCTAAGGTGCCCACTTCACAATCTGGATAAAGCCGTTTGAGTCTTTCATTTCCTTTAGTAAAACAAGGATTGACCGGAATTTGTACCGGATACTAGTCATGATTTGGGAGGAATTCATCACATTGCGTTATTTGAAATAGTCGTTTTGGAGAATTCGTGCAAAGTCAGAGAATCCGAAGAACTGATTCCCTGTAGGCACTACAACATTGCTTCATATCCTTCGTTAGCACCTCCCAATAAAAGGAATATCGAATCGTATCCCTCGTTTCCTCTATTTACTCTCATGTGGCCTCCTCTACGCTCATATGGCCGCCAAAAGGTGTTTTGTGGGCTCTACGCTTGACCTCTGACCAGCTCTCTACGAGCAGCACGACTTGAGATACATCTATCTCCTACCTTTTCCTTAAGGAATAGCAAGAAATCACTAACGAAACAGTTGCCTTTGCCCCTCGACGCCAAATCCAATTCAATACTCCGTGAGTCACTGGCATTTTGTGCATCTGAATGCAGCTGCAGGAAACTGCCTTGGGCTCTCCATCTTTTCAACTATTTCTTGGAGACCCTCTGACTATTTCAACCTCAGTTACTATTTTCCTTCATGATCTCTTCCTGAGTAGTTTCAGCCATCAGGTCTAAATTATTCGTTTTCGCCCTTTAGGATACTGACTATCTGAGGATTAATTATTGCTTCCTCTTTAATGTGGGGAGTAATCGTACATAAAATTGGCCTATGGATAAGATCAGTGTTCTTTCTCAGAGATATCGCTAACTTAATGTCTTAAGTCTACGATTATTGTTACAAGGAACATTCATGCCTTACCGGATTATAACTAGGAACCTTTCTATCCAGAAGTCAGAACCCTGACCACAAAACAGATTGGTTGGTGACTTTTCTCAACAAAATAGCCGATTCTAGTTTTAGACGTATCGAAATAAAGTTCGTAGACAAATGACATCTAAAAATGCATTTTTATAAATTGAATTTAACTGAAAAATTATAGGCATGGTTTTACAAGAGCTAGATACATGCAATCATTTTAATTGATTCATCTACTGAGTGAACAGTAGAGTATTTAGAGGTAAACCACAACAATTAAAAGCAAGATATGAAATATCAGTTCTTGACTAAATCCTACTTAAAATCATATTGGCAATTCTTGGAAAACCTAAGTATACCTTTGCTATCCAAACAAAATGGAACTCCCACTCCAAACACAAAAAAATCAAATAGAAAAGATGTAAAAATATATTCTGTGTGCGATAGTAAAATATGTGTGTTACTTTCAATACCATGATACAAATACTAATTATAGAAGATAGTATCGTGTTCCTTAAAAAACTTATTGTATTTTTTCATTTAGTTCATTCACGACATAAAAAATACGATCCAAACATCAAAAGATAATTTTAGTTCTTGCATATAGAATTAAATGTCTTTGTATCTTTGTATGAAAGTAAAATACGGATAAAAAATATGCAAAGAAAACTTACGAAGGCTGCATTTGGTGAATACATTATGCCATACAATTTTGTATTTTGTGATTTACTGAGGGCATAAAAAAAAATCTAGCGTAGGCGGGTTCTAAGTACATTTAAATTTTGAAAATCGAAAACTGCGAAACTAATCAGACCCGAAGTCATAGGAAGTATAGTAGTAGTTTATTTTTGTTGCTTTGAAAAGGTATGGTAAGTGGTTATTAAATATTAAACTTTTAAGGTTTTCTTCAGTTAGAAACACATCTTACAGCTTAGTTATTGAAGGTACTTTTATGAATGGTGACAAGTTATTTACCATGTTACGTTACTGGATATACAATGGAAAGCCTAGTGGCGTCCTCTGCAATAGGATTTCAATTGTTACATACTCCGTGGACGGAAAGGGGTTGCTAAGTTCAGATTGCTTACTGGCCATGACTGCCTCCGAGCCCATATCGCCATCAAATATGACTTGCTGATTGACCAATTAGGACCCCAGATTGTAATTTGTGCATCCTAGGACAGCCTATGTCTGGTGAACATTTGGACGAGTGCCCTGAATTAGCAGTTCTTAAGTGTACTATAGAAAAATATTGGAGATCATGTGTGTCGGAAGATTGGTATCGCCCGACCGGCTGCCACCATTTATCTCGAAGATAGCGTGGTAATCCCAACCATTTAAATGTCGAGGGTTTTATCACCTCACCCTCTGCTACCATTTAACATGGTAGATAGCGTGGTAATTCCGATCATTTAAGTATCAGAGATTGGTATCACCCCACCAGTTACCACCATTTATCTCTGGAGATAGCGTGGTATCCCGACCATTTCAATGTCGGAATTTGGTGTCGCCCCACATGCCATCATTTAACTTGGACATAGCGTGATAGTCCCAACCGAATTCCAAATTGATTTTTCATCATATTTTTCATCTCATTCCATATCATCGTTGCAGTTTGCACGTGTATAAATAGAAACACTTTCTCTCATACTTTGCTCGTGATTAATAAATAAAGTATCAAGACGCACTAAGTTTGCAAGTACGTTAGTAGCAGCTGCATGCGCTCACTAAAAATTAAATTCACGGTGCTCACAATGTGGTGTAATGGCCTTGCGATCAAGCGAATGGTATTTGTTAGATTACTGGATATAATCTTAGCTTTTTATGATTAGTTAAGATCGCGTAAACATTTTCCCTTACGCAACGCGTAAGAAATGGTTTATCAGTGTAAACAAACAAATTACAGTAAGTAAAAAATACTTTACTTTAATGATTATATTAAATAGTGCACACACACACAATAATTAGCAGACGCTAAAATAATATGTTTTAAGAAAGAAGTAATACCACTTATTACTCCAATCCATGTCGAATCGATTTAACATCACCGAGTAATACAAGTTTTTTATGCAATAGAATAATTCCATCTGATCTGACCTATTGCGAAAACTTATGCATTTCGACAATCATCCATAAGTGCAATTTTATTTCATACGAAAATAATTAATTGCTATTTAATTCTTAATTTGAGAATTTAATTATCTCTATATTGTACTTTTATTAATTCTTAATCAATCTTGAAGTAATTCTATCAATCCTTAACCATAATTTTTCCTTTCATTAATTCTTAACCAATTTTTTAATTAATTCCTCATTAATTATTTCTTATTAGCTTAACCAGTTCTTTATTAATACACATTGAACTACAGATCTAGAAAAAAATCAAGATATTATTTCTTTGATGGGCGGGAATAACAGTACAAGTCAGTTGTGATGTGCACAATTTTCGTGGTACGAACAGTGCAAGTAACTTAATTTTGTCACAGGGCACATCCAAAATATCTCCTAATTTCCCCTTTAAAGTTGTGAGACATAACGTGCAGAACTGATTTTATAAATTTTATCATTTACAATGTGAAATATTAAGTGTTTTTTGTTCTATAAATGTCATTTTTTGACTTGTACTGTTATTCCCGTCCATCAAAGATTTGACAGTGTTAATATTTTTAGTTTTGGTGTTCTGTATATGAGAGATGCAAACAAACCAGATGAAAGACGCATATTTTGCATACTGTTACCCAAATGATACATATGGGGGTTCCTTAAAATGTACTTTATTACAGTTTTCACGTCTTTTGCCGTTTAATCTACGTATTTGGCTTTGACCAATTAACTATGATATATTAGTTCGGGATTCATTCTTTGTTACTACTTTGTCAACGTGCTGAAATCGTACCCGAAAAACAAAGTGTTGTCACTCCCGGAATGCGTACAGGAAGTACGTTTGCCTACAAGAAACACTACCGCCACCTACATTTAGCTTGGTTGATGGTTGGTTTGTTAGGGTTTTATGATGCAAGGGCCATATTTGGCCATCGGCTTGGTTGAAAACGCTTCACATACATGCAGAGGATAAACAAATACACTGATAATCGTCACATGTCTTCAAATAGTTGCGAAATAACAACTGAAGGGTATCGAGTCAAAGTTGGATCCAACCAAAGACGGTCGTGCAAGTGGGAACTGTAATCCATAAAATCTACAGTGGCCTCAAATGTCCTCACGTTGGCATGGTGTAGAAGTTTGGAGAGTACGAAGCCTGCTCAGGTGTTGACCTCATCATCTGACCGTGATTCAAAAATACAAAGTGTTGTCCTAAGATCTTTCTTTTCGGACTTGATCCCGGACCGTCACCAATAACCCGTTTTATTACTCCACTGCGACGTAAATTCAACCTACCTACGTTATTTTAAAACAATAACATTTTTATTTCAAACATTTAATGCTGAAAAATAAAATCTATTAAAATTAAATTATTGTTTCGTTGCCGCGGTAGCCCAGTTGGTTAGAGTCGCGGACGAGCAACCGGAGGTTTGCGAGTTTGATACTCGATCCAACCAAAGACTGTCGTGTACGTGGGGGCTGGTGCACGTTGAACCTGTAGTAGTCTCAAATGGAGTGCTGTGGAAGTTTGGAGAATGGAGTGCCAGCTTAGGTGTTGACCTCGTCATCTGACTGTGGTTCAGAATTACAAGGAGTTGTCCTCGGATCTGTCCTTTCATGATTGATCCCGGACCGTAGCCAATAGCTGTTTGTGTTGCTCCAGTGCGACGGAAATTTAACTACCTACCTAAATTATTGTTTGATACCAAAATTCAAAAAATCTGATTGAAAATCTCATCTTTAATCATTCAAAGCAATAAAGGTTGGTTGATTTGGGGTTTTATAGCGCAAGGGCTATATTTGGTCATGCTGCGCCAGACACAAGACATACAATATCAAGTAATAGACACACACAATGGAAGTTTTTACTGTCACAGAATGAGAGAAATACATCCAGGGAAGAATGCACCAGGAATCGAACCTGCGCAGCCTACATCTCGAAGACAAAGCAATAAAGATAAAATGCTGTATTCTGAGTTGTTCAGACTTTTTCTTCCGTGGTCTTGCAGTAAAATCTCTCTATATTAGAGTTTTTATATATTACTTCTGTTTCTTCCAGAAAATATCTCTATAAGACTTTTCTATTATAATGTTGTTTTTCTGTCTACTCTATTTATCACAAACCAGTTACAGCCAATCACAGTAAGAATAATTGACTTCATTAAATGATAACAATAGCTTTTAGTTCTAGAACTGAAGCTAAAAGTACAACGGTGAAAAAAAATCTCAGCAATTTCAAGTTTTTCATACCTAACAAAAAACACTTTCCTCCAAGACAAAAAATTAAAAAGTCATCGTCATTTTTTATCCTTCTTACCTCAAGTGCCATCTTTTCCTGCTCTTAAAACCCATTTTTATTGATTGATAGACAATTTGACATCATTCTCTTCATTATGTGGTCAACTAAGAAATAAAATACTACATAAAACAAGAATAATAACTTTTGATATGGAACAAAGCTAAAAGTTTTCTGACAAAAATCTCAATAACTTCAAAATGATCTTCGTATCTAACAGAAACTGTTTTCTTGAAAACTAGTAAGCTAATAAAATAATTTATCCACCTTCTTATCCCAGATGTCTTTCTACCTTCATCTTAAATCCAGTTCTGATTGGTTGATAAACATTTTTATCTCATGATCGTCAACCAGTGATCAACTTTAGAGTAAAAATGCATGGCCCACATAAAGCATGAACAAACACTTTTGGTTTATGGAATGAAACGGAAAGTTCCGGGAAAAAAATCAAATCAATTTCAACTGTGATTTTCATACATAACAGAAATACCATTCCTTCAAAAATCTTCAAATCATTTTCTCCCACTCTAATACCCATTTTCCTTTCTCTTGATGCCCATTCTGATTGGCTAATCTTATTGGCTGATAAACGCTTCTACGTCATCATCACCATCCATCTACACAGCTGACTAAAGAGAAAATATTAAAGTTCCGTGACAAAAAGTTTTAAAAGATTTCAATTTTTACGAAGTGGATTTTTAGTGTATACAAACTACACTAAAAACGATTATTTCACTTTCTATTATCCAAATGCTTTCGCTTTCCATATCAGGATGACTTTAAACTGTGGTTTATGGACATTTCGGTGATGTTCAGCGCTTAATCTAAATGGTATGGAATTACACTGGGCAATTGTCTATCATATATCACTACGGTAGTTAGGTAGATAGTTGAATTGTTGTCTCACTGGAGCAACACAACCGGTTATTGGCGACAGTCCGGGAACAATCCCGAAGGGAAAGATCAGAGAACACTTCGTAATTCTGAACCACGGTCAGATGATGTCAACTTCTGAGCTGGCACCCAACTCTCAAAACTTCCACGACAGCATGAGGACATTTGAGACAACAACATAGTTAACTTGCGTAATCCCCCTCGTATATGATGGCCTTTGGCTGTATCGAGTTTCGAACTCGTAACCCTCCGGATAATCCGCTACTCTTCCGACAGAGCTACTGTAGCCAATATCAATTCGGAATTCATTCTTTGGGATTTCTATTGACCTGCTGAAATCGCATTCGAAAAACAAGACAAGTGACATCCGTTCGGAATACAAACAAGAAACGCGTTTCGCAACAGATACACTACCACCGCCTACATTCACCTTAACAGGAAAAGTCTCTCGTAACTAACTAAAACAGTTCCTCTAAAACTGAAATAATTACTAAGCAATTTCATTGCGGATTTTCAAACATGACAACAAAAAAAACACCCGTCTTTTAAAACTGGTAGAATAAGAAAGTGATTTGTTATCCGCCTCCATTAGACCAGGCGCCATCTTTCCTTTTGGTAACCCGCTGGATGAAAAAGAGCGGAAAATGATCGTGCACTCTCAGCAAACCTCCCCATTGTGATCAGAAAAAGTCGACTCCCCAAGAAATTAAATGAAATACATCGAATGACGCGCATTGCAGAACAGTTCACAATCACAGAAAAGGGGCGACTGGCTGAAGAAAAAATAAAGGCTCACCAACACGGTAGAAGAAAGAAGTGAAGACGAAATGAAGTCATGACCCTTAACGAATAGCATCTCTTTGTTCCTCTTCCCTGTGATTATGTCTTTTGGGGTGAGTGGATAGGAATTCGTTGTTCTTGGCTGGCAACGTTTTTGTCTGTAGAAATAATGCAACGAGTGGAAATGGTTTTCTTGTAGGTATGGAATGATTGTAAGAAAGAACATTGTGTGTGATTGTTTTTCAGGTTTATTTTTAATCTGGCATTTTATTTTTGTGATCGGAATAGATATTTATGTGGGTTGTTGATTCAGATTCATAGGTAAAATACGTTTGTTCTTGGCTGGAAATGTTTTTTAGGACGCAACGGGTGAAAATGGTTTTCTTGAGGTATGCAATGATTGGAAGAAAGAATATTGTGATTGTTTATCAGGTTGACTTTTTATCTGGCATTTTATTTTTGTGATCAAAATTGACATTTATATGTGTTGTTGATTCGGATTCATGGGTAAAATAAGTTTGTTCTTGGCTGGCAATGTTTTTAGGCCGTATAAATAATGTAACGAATGAAAATGTTTTTTTAAATATGAAAAGATTGGAAGTAGGTGGGTGTTTAATTAACGTCGCACTGGAGCAACACAAGGGGCTATTGACGACCGTCCGGGATCAAACCCGAGGGGAAGATCCGAGGATAATACCATGTAATTTTGAACCATGGTGAGATGACGAGGTCACATCTGGGTATGATTGGAAGACAGAACATTTGATTGTTTTTCAGGTTGACTTTTAATTCAGCATTTCATTTTTGTGATCGGAATAGACATTTATGTATGTGTGTATGTTGTTGATTCAGTTTCATAAATAACATAAGTTTGTTCTTGACTGGAAACATTTTTTGGCAGCAGAAATAATGCAACGGATGAAAATGGTTTTCTTGCGGTATGAAATGATTGGAAGAAGGAATATTGTGTGAAATAGTTTTTAAGCTTGACTTTTAATCTGACTTCTTATTTTTATGATCATAGTAAACATCTATCTGTTGTTGATTCAGGTTCATGTTGATACAGATTCATAAGTAATATAAGTTTGTTCTTGGCTAGCAACACTCTTTGGCAGCAGAAGTAATACAACTAGCAAAAATTGTTTTCTTGAGTTAAGGAATGGTAGGAAGAAAGCAAATTACTTTTCAGCTTCACTTTTAATCTGACTTTTTATTTTGTGATCGTGATAGATATTTATGTGTGTTGTTGATTCACATTTTAGTTTATTCAGATTCATAAATAACGTATGCAAATGAATGCATAGATATTATTTCTTCCATTATTACCCAAAATGCGTTTTGGAAATAGATTAATCTTTTTGTAAATATGCTTCCGAAATTAAAAATATCTATCCAAATTTGCATTTAAATTAAGACCGTCAACTTTCGATACTTTATGTCCATTCCGAGGTCTAAGATAATTTCTAATATGCTAGGAATTTTATTTTTTAAATATTTAAATTTGAAATCACATCGTGGAGACATGCCCAACAAAGTTTAAACAGATCTGCTTCCTAAGTAACAGAATGTTTTTTAGATACCAGATAATAAAATGCTAGCACGCACAAATTGAGCACATACAGCTACACGAAAATATTTGACAGGCATATATTTAATTTATACATTTAACAAACTTTAAGTTTTTGAACATGTTACCCATTAATCCCTAAATAATATAAACTATAACAATAATTATAAATTACTAATAAGTATATTTTAATAAACCTTGTGGATTTTAAAACTTTTTTCGAAAATAACTGAATACTTCACTTCGCACTTAGCAATTAGATATACTAAAATAGACAAGACTGGTGATTTGTCGTGATCTCAAGGGAACTAGAAATGCGGTAATCTAATATATGAACCAGAAATCTGTTTTTCTGGAGCAGAAAAAACTCTCGAACACTAAGTTCTGGCGTCATAACCTTTGGGCAGCTTATTTTGTCAGGGATTTCTTGATCAAAACAACTATTTTCATCTCTAAAAATCATTTAGCAACATTCTCGTTACTTTGCTTCCATAGAGCCATAGACGTAATATTTAAAAGAAACATTTCGCAAGAAGAGACCAGTGTTTAACCCTCCAAGTGTTTCGATGAGATATTTCCACCAGGATCTGGTCAATTTTCCTAAGAACGAGATATTTCCACCAATATCTGGTCAATTTTCCTAAGGACGAGATATTTCCACCAGGATCTGGTCAATTTTCCTAAGGACGAGATATCTCGTCGAAACAAAACTCCTATTACTCCAAGGAGAATAAATATCCAAGAAAGAGAAACAAATTGCCCCTTGCCCAGAACTGGTGATAGTTAGTAACAGGTTTTTGTATCAGGGGTTGGCCATTATAGGGCAGTTTTCGATGCAAAGATAAACCACCAGGAAGGTTACTTAAACTCTGATCAACACAACAAGACCTCAAATGCTGTCACGAATCGAGCAATCGACAGACGAACGAACGCAGCAACGTGAAGCGGACAAAGTTCAAAAAGTTGTCTCTACAATGCATCGAAATAGCTAAGGAAACAGACACTAATTGGTTTGTCTGGAAAAAGCAAAATTTCTCTGTTGAAACCAGATTAGAAACTAGCAGTAACGAGAAATTAGTCTATTTTAATAAGTATCGTAATTTTTAACTTTTCCCAAAAAGAACTGACCTTTTCTATTTCCCTAGCAATAAAATATCTTGCAGTAGACAAAAAAATGGTGATTTATTGTGGGAATGTTAAAAATATATTAATAAAATACGTTACTAATATAAAGATATTTTAATGCTAGCGTTGACTTTTTAAAACTTTATTGGAAATACCTGAACACTTCATTTTTGCACTTAGCAATTCAATATGTTGTAATGGGCAAAAGAACGACGATTTATGGTCATCTAATTGGATATAATAAAAACTATAACGATGAAAATAAAGTACTAATGCGTGTTTTAGTAATGGACGTTATATTGTTTTTACCCTTTTGGAGAAAAATTTCTTCATTTCAATCCTCGCACACACATATGTGTACACTATACCAAAGAAATATTTCTTCATGATAATTGCTCATTACTTTGTACTAAAAAATAATCTAAGTACAGTAGGAAAATGAAGCCGTATACAATTTTTATCTTCACTTTTTTCAGCATAACAATATTCTACTACCTTTGTCCGTTTCGTAATTTTCCTATTATTCTCCTACAACGGATTTAAATTGACTTTCTGCATTTTTGCAATATTTAATCTTATTTGCTGAATGTGAAGGTCTCACTCTTGGAAATGGAAATAGAGGCTTGGATTTCTAATAAGAGTCCCCATGAACCGTAACGGATATGTGTGTGTTAACCCCTCAGGGGTTAATAATAAATGTGCTTTTAGCCTTTTCAAAATTAAGCACTTAAATTCGCAATTAGCAATGAAACATGTTGCAATGAACAAAAGAACGGTTATTAATGATGATTTAACAGGAAATAATGAAACCATAACAATAAAAATGAATTACAAATAGTTTTATAACCCTATGAGCGTCACGAGATTTCCGAGTAATTGTATTTCCCCAACAACACACATAATGACTAAATAACGATATTTATTAGTTGAAAAAATTCTAGGCAACATCATATTGGTCAATAAGGCCAAAACTGCTAAGCCATGCCGGAAGATTGCAGGTTTCGGGACAGATACATGCATGTGAACCCTTTAGCGGTTTATCAATGAATATTATATTTTTTACCTTTTCGGAAACAAGTTTGATCATTTCAATTCAGCCTTTCCGTGTGCAATATACGAAAGAAACATTTTTAATGATGATTGCACAAGACTATTACACGAAAAACAATCTAAGACCGTGAAAAACGAGAAGCGAAGACAACTTTTATCTTCTCTTTTCCAGCATAACAAGATTCTACAACTTTGTTCGTCTTATAACTTTCCTGTTGTTCTCCCTACAACGGTTTTAAATTAACTTTCTCCACTTTTTCAACATTTAATCCTATTTGCTGAATGTGAAGAGCTAACATGCAGAAATGAAAATAAAGGCTTGAATTTCTTATGAATTTCCGTCGCTTGTGGGACAAAGAAAATCAAATCCTTTTCTTCAGGAACAGGGGATAAAAACCGGAATCACATTAGTTCGTTTCTTTTCTTTTATCGAGTTATATCTTGCTTTCTGATCTTTTTATGTTTTGAAAGTACGTAATTCTTTCATCAAATTGCATAAGAACCGGATTTGAAATATTTTCCCTCCTAGAATCTGTTATTGTGGCTCTTTCCGAAAACCAATACTTTTAATAAAAAGAACAATAAATTCAAAATTATGTAATTGAATTAGTCGTTACGGTTTTGCTATAAACGTTGGAATATTGTGCAACCTAATCCGTCTATTTATTAATTCATAGATACTATTTTTATTAACTTTTAAGGGGTTCTTTATTTTAACCCTCTCGGTGTTTTATCTTTGTGTCGAAAACTGCCCTGTAGTGTCCAGCCTCTGCAAAAACCTGTTCCAAACTGTCCCCATTTCTGGGCAAGAGACAATTTGTTTTTCCTATTTGGAACTTCATTCCCTTGGAGTAATAGGGCAGTTTTATCTCGACGAGCTTTCTCGTCCTTAGCAAAAATGATGAGGTCTTGGACGAGATATCTCGTCTAAACACATGGAGGGTTAATAAATAGCAGCGCAAATGTTTTGCTGTTTACATCTCTTTATATCGGGAAACCCATTACAATTTGTCGGTTGACTCGGCTTGGCTCAGCACAGCCCATCCAATTTACTTACAAAGGATTTCTATAAAAATCAAGCTACTACGAATGGAGGCTCGGTTCGGCTCGACTCAGCTAGGTTTGGGTCGAAATCCCTTCTCTATCATTCTTTCAGTCTGTGCTGTTCATCTCCAATGAAATATTGGTAACAAAATCGAGGTCAATAAAAATCAAAACCCTATACTGTAGTTCGTTTAGACAGCATGGAAGCTATTCGAAAACATAACTGTAGGATATGTGCTCACAATGGAGTAGCTAAGGTGAGGTGATAAGGACAGTGGCCCCAAATATTAACACCTACCGGGACGGAATACTAGAAATATTTATTACAAAATTGTGTTTTTGGTTTGGGAATTCGTAATTTTAAGTACAAATCTTCGCCTTGTTACAGAAGTATTTTCCATAGTTACGAGTGTGAATGAATGCTTTAATCTTTTGAATACAATAAGTTAATTCTTACTTTTATGTAGCCCCCTGCAATCGCATTATTCCTAAAATAGACAAAGCAATAACAAACATCTAGAGAGCACACAGCAAGACAGGGATTGTTTTACTTCTGTCCGAAGACCCCAATAGGAGCCAGTAACAAACCCTTTTCTATAGTTTTATGTGTCATCAATAATTAATTATAATCAAAAATTAATGTTGTCAAAACCTCACACAGGCACATACTATTTTCACTGGGATCAGAATGTTGAATACAGGCACCAGTTCAATCATATTTTTAGTAAAACTAAAACTAAATCAATCATTAATTAACGTGGAAGGGGACAAAAGTAATCACAATCGTCATTCATTAGTCATGATTAAATTTTTAGTCACTAGTTTTAAATCATTATTGAGATTAAACTTTGCCAAACAGTGATATATGCAAGCAATAGACACTCCAGAGCAGATACTCTGTGCCGGATCAACTGGTTTTAAATATTTCTCCTTCGCATGGGACAATTGTTGAAACCTATACCAGTACCGAAGCGTTCCTATCATTCGACGATGAAACGGAATTCACGCTCTGCTTAGAATATTCGTTATTAACATTACATATGGAATGAAGCGAGTATTTTAGGCCGTACCTTCCTTTCCAGAGACAAGTTGTAATTAGGAAGATGCACACTGTTTTGAAATCGTAATGATTAAATGAGCACGGTTTTAAATTATGACGTGTGTTATAAGGAAAAGCCTTATACCAGATGCATCATACACTTTGTGGTGAAATGAAGAAATATTAAACAGGAATGACATGAATAATTTATTGTGCAGTTGCGTGATGATGGTATTTTTAATAATTCATGTAAGGCAGTCTCAT
The DNA here is from genome assembly GCA_933210815.1 of Meta bourneti. Lineage (NCBI taxonomy): Eukaryota > Metazoa > Arthropoda > Arachnida > Araneae > Tetragnathidae > Meta > Meta bourneti. The sequence continues at coordinate 68,866,574 of OW119928.1, forward strand.
CATGTGTAGATTCTTTGTCATAATAAAATAGAGAAATGGCTTAACCCTTCTGATGATTTATCTTCACGTCGAAAACTGCCCTGTAGTAATCAGCCTCTGATGCAAAACCCTGTTCCAAATTGGGCAAAGGGCGCATTGTTTTTCCCTTTCGGATCTTCATTCTCTTGGAGTAAAAGGGTATTTTCATCTGGACGAGATATCTCTTCATTAACTTCAGATCTCCATGTGGATGAGATTCCTCCTCGAAACCACTTGGAGGGCTAAATCCATGAAGTTTACCAACTCCAATCACCCAATTAGTTCCAGATTTTTTTAGTTCCATTATATAATACCCCATACTAGTCATATCTCTTCTACAAAGCTCTACTTCCACCCATAATCTACCAATGCACAGCTGAGCCTTGATTATCAGAGGTAATGTGGACTGACCCCACTTCGTATAACCAGAAACTTGGATAAAACAGACGAACTACAGAAAAAATGTACTGTACTTCATGTTACTACAACTGCTACTGAAAGATGCACAAAGCAAGGATAAATAATAATCGAACTCAGATATCTATCACAGTATGTATTTATTGTGAAGATTTTACAATAAATACATACTGTGTGAGTGAATTACGCACCTTGGAAACTATCTTGACAGTTTCTTTAACAGCTTTCTGTTTCGTAGCACTTCCTACCTCTTTGGACAAGGTGCGCATACTTGTGCTTGAAGCTCCATTTAATGCTTAAAAACCTCGGTATCAACTTCGGCTCTCATAAGACGGACACTCAGTTGATCGGAACTCAGATAAAAAATATATTACTGCATATTTATCTTCTCTATCTTTTCACCAGACTGCAACTTCATCCATAAAAATTGAAGCAAAGAGTGAAGCCCATATCTATGAGTATGAATAGTTGGTACATTTTTTAAGTTTCACATAAACACGCTAATTCGCAATAGTGATGGAAATTCGTTTCGCTTATTAGGAACTACAATTTTTATATTTGTTTTGAATAATCAATAAAAATGTTCAGTTCTTTACGGTACACGTAGCCTAACACTTTAATTACTAACATTAAATTAATGTAATGAAACGCACTATGATAAACTCAAAAATACTCTATATTTTTATTTTGCTCTTCGTGAATAAGATTTCACCGTCTAACCTCGACCCCATGGGTGCTGCTTGTCTATTTCTCTAACCAGGTAAAAAGCGCTCACAAATGGAGATGAAGTGTTTCCCGTAATTTCAATTTCAAGACATCCATAATTCTTATGTATGTAGTTGAATCCACATCACACTAGAGAAACACAACGGGCTATTGGAGACAGTCCGGGATAAATCCCGAAGGGAAAGATCCGAAGACAAGACCTCATAATTTTGAACCACGGTCGGATAATGACGTCAACACCTGAGCTGGCACCTCACTCTCCAAACTTCCACATCGCGCCAACGTGAAGACGTTTGAGGCCACGGCAGATTTAATGTGGTTGGTTGATAGTTGAATTTAAGTCGCTCTGGAGCTACTGGCGAAAGTCTTGAATCAATCCCGAAGAGTAAGACCGAGAACAACACATTTTAAATGTCTAATAAAAATTGAAAACGTAAAAAATTGTCTAGCTATTTCGGTGGAGTTAAAAATCCACCAGCATTAGGACAAACGTAAGCAACGTGAGAAAACCAGAGTTTAAATATGTTGTCTTGGAATACTGTTGCAGATTAGCTTCTTTTAATTTAACCCCTCCATGCCACGTGTAAAAGGGGAAAAGTGTCATTTACTATTGTGTTAGGCAACTTAAAAATAGATCAGACATCTAATGTTCAACGCGAGAACGGATCTCGGAGATTGGTCCACTTTCACGTGTTTGAAATCAAACTGGTGAGAAAACCCCAACAATTTTGAGTATGGTGGATTTGTTGATTGCTTTATTTTGGACCCAGCGCATGTGCTCTTGCAACCTGAAATTCAAAGTTGATTTCACCAACGTACCCCGCACCAACTGTGAAAGGTATGGGATGTACTCCTCTCTGGTGGATTTGTTGATTGTTTTATTTTGGACCCAGCGCATGTGCTCTTGCAACCTGAAATTCAAAGTTGATTTCACCAACGTACCCCGCACCAACTGTGAAAGGTATGGGATGTACTCCTTTCTTGGTGATTTGAATGGAATCTTTATATAACAGATTGGAAATGGAGATCTTATACGGGGAAGAACAATTCTGAAATCAAATCGTATGAGGGTTCGCAAATTGTATGAGTGGGGAATGAGGTGAACTACAAGATTGAAATTCTTTTTGGATTAAGCTTGTGTTAAACAACTATAGAAAAGGCGATTGATTGATTAAACTTATAGAAGGAATTGTCAATGATGCTGGGATTGAACCCTCTGTCGAAAGCTACTCTGACTAAGGAGTTCAGCTTTTCCTGAAGAGATTGTTTGTGGGAACATTATTTTAAGACTAGAAAAAAATATGAATAGAAAGCTACTACTTTTTTTTCATATTACGACATGACTTTGATTTGGGAAGATAATTTAATTGTGATATTCAAAATGACTTTGATATAAGAGCGATCATGTACAGGGTGTTTTATGTGTAAAAGGCCCCATTTTGTTTTGGGATAACCTTTAAATAAAACACTTTTATTTTAATGTTTTTTACATATTGTTTACTCAATTAATGACAATTAGCAATTTGAAGTGGAATCATTATTGAACCATTGTTTTCGAGGATGCTAATGAAAATGCGGATACTGGTATTATGCGATGTTGAAATCATGAAATTGATTGACAAGATTACAGCACATGGGGTTCCAACAAGATGGAACATATCATACAGCTCGTGTAGCAGAAAAGGACCGTACAGCGACAAACCCAACTCTGCCATACCGTTTGTGTAACCATGCAAATTTACAGGACAAATAATGGCAAAATTTGGTGATGTCGATTGACCCCTTCGTTCTCCTGATTTGACCACGCAGGATTATTTCTATGGAGCTAATTAAAGAAAAGCGTCAACGCTAACAAGACGACCCCGATTAAACAGCTTAAACAAAACATTCTCGACGAAATGGAACAAATAATCCCAGGAATGTTCTCAAATGTTATGGAAAATGTTGAAAGAACTCTTGTTTGCAACGTGACCAGAGGTGGTCTTTCGACCAATGTAATATCCCATAATTAATGTATTTAATTTCGTAAACAATGTGTAAAATATAATTTGAAATGTTTTATTCAAAGTTATACCTAAACAAAAAGGCCCTTGTATAAAGAATACCTTGTGTTTCCAATATACTCACAGCAGGTTTTAACTATTCCCGTGTTGGTTATCTCGACGAGGTATCTCGTCATTGGAAGAAAACTGACTAGATCTTGAAGGACGAGATATCTCGACATTAGAAAACTTGCCAGATCTTTATCTCGTCATCACCCAAAAATCGGCAATAACTTGATGACGATACATCTTGCCATTAGCAAAATTTGTCAGTTCTTGATGGACGAGATACCTCGTAGAAACCACTAGGAGGGTTAAGGGTAAAACATTCGTTTTACAAGAGAATAATACCAGGTTTAACCCTCGATTCTGAAACTTTTTTGGTACACCAAAAAAATAAAACAATCTCATAAGACTTTTCTCGTTTTATACCTCCCCAAATTTATTCACCTCCACAATTCCACCGACGCCAGAGAAGAAAGACTTCCTAACAAACCTCCCCCGTTGGTTGCATTTCATTCAAAACCCCAATCCTCTCTTTCTCGGTACAGAATTCCCTTACCTCTACCAAAGGACAGGCCACAAGTTGTGTTCTTCGACGCAGGAATCACAAAAGAGGTGCCAAGCAGCCTCTGTAGACAACGTCTTCTTCCTTTTCTTTCATAGCCTTCGGAGTTCCCCCTGTTCGGGATTTTTTTTAGAGTTCCCTTCTCTTCCTGTCACTCACTTTACCATTCTCTGCGGGGCTATCCCATTGGTGTTTAAGTAACTGCAGACGTTCCTATTTGGTGTTCGCAAATCACAGGTTGCCGTTCCTTCGGGAGCTAAGCAGTCTGGCCCCTCGAAGTTGGGTCGAAGCTTCACTCAATGTTGGAAGACAGGCTGGAGTAAATGGTAAACCAATTTGTTACCACGCTCTACTTCGCAGTGTCCAAGGCGTTAAATTCAGATTCTTTTCGTTGCTTCTTATGGATCAATGGAGACCTGAACTGTGGGTATTTATAAGAGACGGTTAAGCGGTTCTTTTTGTCGATGGAAGTAAAATTAGCTGCAACTAAACATTTAATCATTTGTATCGTATTTTCCTCGAACCCTTTTGACTCAACTATCTCAACGTTTCCTGTGTAGCTGTGTGTGCCTATACTTTTTGAATTTCACCAGAATATATATGTAGCTGTGTATGTAATTTGATGATTTCAAATAGTAGTTTGGAAATAAAATAACTTGGAACTGGAATTATAAAGCTATTTACTAAAATGAAGGAACAAAATATAAATTGCACATAAATACACTAAATTACTCAATATTAGAAGGTAATATCAAATCAATCAATAAATTTAAAAATAATAACTGACGTACCAATTTGTCTATACGAAGCTTTATTTTCGTCGCCAACATCCTTAAGGGGGCTTACGACCTTTAAACCTTCCAAAAATTCGATTTTTCAAAAAAAATATATTTTAAAGTACAGACATTTCTGATCATTTTGACACCAACCGCATGACAAAATTCCAATTAATACCAGAGATATGAAAGAAAATCTAAAGGTACACTGAGCAAAACATGGGCTTCAAAGGACTGCTGGCACTACCACAGACGCCGCACCCTAAGTAGAGAGTGTTTAGTCTTTGCAATTTTATTTTCTGAGTCAGCCACTAGTTATTTATTTATTCTGTTGTGAAATTCAGCAGTAGACTTACTGCTCAACTCTTTAATTAGGGCATGTTTCAAAACAAAAGTATTCTTTGCTCATGCATGTTGGTGACTGAATCCTTTGGATATCTGGTGAAAACGCTCCTTTTTATTATATTTTCTTCTCATTTTTATAATTTTCATTGCTGTATTTTGTGTACTGTTACTTTATATATTTATTATAATTTAGATTCTATTTGTTTTGTATCATGGATGTTCAAAAAAAGCGTTCGTCTGGTCAGAGACCGAAGAAACGAAAACGGCATACTTTTTATGGAAACCAGTACTCACCGTCCCAGACGCAGAGCGGTTCTGAAACGGCATCGTCCCGAAAATTGAAAGTTAATGCCGACATACCTGATGTGAACTTTAAGGGCTATTCAATTGTGAATTTAGAACACATTTTCAATCACATGCAACAATGCGTGGTCTATTTAATTTGCCATGAGAAGCTAGAAATAAGCTTCTCGAAAACTTATGGGTTAGGAATGAAGATTACAGTGAAGTGTATGAACTGCGGTGAACTATCTACATTTGGGAACTGCACCATGGTTGGCAAGAAAAAGAATGTGCCAACAACTGACAGACAAGAAAACTTTGAGTGGGAAAGGTCGTCTAACTGACACTTTGATTGACCAAATCACTTCTTATTATGGGAATGCCATACGAGGCAATTGTGATTCGGTACGAGGCATGCAAAAGGCAATTTGGGCCATATGGTACCATAAGTACTCAAAGGATGATGATCCCACACATGACTTTTGTCCAAATGGAGCCAGTTCATGGTGTTGATTCAACAAAAGCATTGCATTAGGTGTAGAAACTCCTAAGCACAAGAATTCTCTTCCTCGTCCAGTATCAGATGTCATAAAGCCAATTTTTAAGGACTTATCGAACCCGAAGCTGCTAAAAAAATGTCTCGGAGGAAAAACACAAAATGCCAATGAAAGTTTGAATTCGTTGATTTGGAAGTATTGTCCAAAAACCTCCAGTGCTGGAAGAACTGTAGTGGAGATAGCTGTCAATGAAGCTGTTGTTGCTTTCAATGAGGGTCAGCAAGGGCGATTGAACATCATGACTGCTCTTGATCTACTACCTGGAGTGAATGCTCAAAATGCTGCATTAGCTTCAGACAGCTGCAGATTACGTGATGCAGAAAGAAAGGCATTGTCGTCCACATTTGATGCAAGAAAATTGAGAAGACAAAAATTGAAAGACTGCGAAGAAAGAAAACTTGAAGAGGAAGGATGCACATATGCAGCTGGAGAATTTTGATGGTATAGGGGCATTACAAAATAAAAAAATATTGTGAGTTTATTTTTATATTAATTTACTAATATGGAAGACTTTCAACTATGGAAGGCCTTAAATAGTAAATTAATAGTGAATATGATGATCTTTTGTACCTCCAAAATCAAGAAGTATATTTCACTCTTGTCTCGAGGTCTTGAAATCTGATTTTTTTCGTCACTTTATATTAATTAAAAACAATATACTTGATTATATATTATAAATAATCTTACATATTAGTTATTGAATGGTTATTTGATATTTTCAGAGAATGTATAACACTTTTGATTGTGAAAAAACATCTGTAACTGAAATTTTATCTTTACGGCTGTTTTTCTCAGCTTTGTTTTTTTAGAAAAATCTCAGATTAAGCGCATGATATCTCAAGTACTATTTGAGCAAATTGATCAAAAATTGGTATACATATTCGTTAAACCTACATGCTTGTTTTAAGAGCATAATATTGGAAAATTTTATTATTTTGGAATTTTGGGGAATTAATTGTTGTTGACGTATCAGAAAATTTACTGCTTCCATGAAACATTATTGATAAAAAATATTAAATATTTATTTTTTAAAATGTTTTGCTATTAATTTAATCTGTCATATATATTGAACAACATGCACTAAAATTTATTTGTATACATCTATTTGTTTATGTGCAATCTTGCGCTTAGCCCTGTTCATCAAACCTTGACTCATAACAAAGTTATACCTTAACGAACCCGACACAAAAACTCCTGCTAATATTTAGTTCATGTTTGTACAATGTATTTTATACCTTATAAATGCAGGAGGCTAATGAAAAAAAAAGTATTCCATTTTATGCAATACTTAACAAATTATATAGCTTTGAAACTGACCTAATTTCCATTCCATTAAGAGTGGTTCAAAGGTCGTAAGCCCCCTTAAATATCTAAGGTCAACTATTTGTAGATAGTTAAAATAATTAATGATAATGCATCTTTGTAGTAGTGTGTCTATAATCAAGTGAATAAGAGTTTACTTAAAATATTTTAAGCAACATTTTTTTGCTATCTTCTTATCTGCCCACTTTTGCACAACAATGCTTGTATTAGCTCTAGGTTCAATGCATCAGCCCTAGGTTCAATGCATCAGCTCTAGGTACAACAATGCCCACAAGACTCTTCAATGCCCACTTCGGGAAACTATGATTTGTATGATAAATAAATTGCAGACAAATCTGGAAATGTTCCAACTCAATTTGGGTGGACTTGACTTTGGGGACATAATCTTCTATCTATTAGTAGATATATTTAGATAAAGTTTTTAGAGTAAATTTGTCAAGCTAAAATTTTTAACGTGTCGCATCAAAATTGGAACCATCCATTGGTAAGCTTCCTACTGTATTGTTGTATCAAATATTTTTCTCGCTCTTGAGTAACTACAATCTTTTCTTTTCAAAATTAGATATAAAATTAATCAATTCAATTTTCTTCGATCCTGAGTAATTACAATCTTTTTATTTTAGATATAAGATTATCGAGGTAGGTATTTTAATTAACGTCACACTGGAGCAACACAACGGGCTATTGGTGACGGTCCGGGATCAATCCCAAAGAGAAATATTCGAGAACAACACCACGTAATTTTTAACCACGGTCAGATGACGAGGCAACACCTGAGCTGGCACTCCACTCTCCAAACTTCCACATCAAGCTAACGTGAGGAAATTCGAGGCTACAACAGGCTTAGAGTACACCAGCCCCCTATGTACACGACGGTCTTTGACTGGATTCGAACTCGCAACCCTCCGGTTGCTAATCCGTTGCTCTTCCAACCGGGCTACCACGATCCTTAAAGATTATCGAATATTAATTTGGTATTTTCAATTAACGTCACACTGGAGCAACACAACGGGCTATTGGTGACGGTCCGGGATCAATCCCAGAGGGAAAGTCCGAGGACAACACCACGTAATTTTGAACCGCGGTCAGATGACGAGGCAACACCTGAGCTGGCACCCCACTCTCCAAACTTCCACACCACGCCAACGTGAGGACATTTGAGGCCACGACAGATTTAACGTGCACCAGCCCCCTTTGTACACGACGGTGTTTGGCTTATCGAATATTAAAAGAAAAAGATTGCAATTACTCAGGATTGAGAAAATTATTTGATAAAACTATAATACTGCAGGCAGCTTATACAGCTGAGGACGGTTCCAATTTTGTCGTCTTATCAAATAATTTTCAAGGTCTTAGAGTAATTACCTTTTTCTTTTAATATTAGATGTGGTAGGTAGGTTTGTTAAGTAACGTCGCACTGGAGTAACATAACGGGCTATTGGAGACGGTCTGGGATCAATCCCTAAGGGAAAGATCCAAGGAGCTTGGTAATTTTTAACCATGGTCAGATGACGAAAACAACATTTGAGCTGGCACCCCACTCTCCAAACTTCCACACATCGCCAACGTGAGGACATTTGAGGCAACGACAGATTTAAAGCTCACCAACCCCCGGGTGCACGACGGTCTTTGGCTGGACCGAGTTTCGAACCCGCATCCCTCCGTTTGCTAATCCGCTGCTCTTCCAACTGGGCTACCGCAGCCCTCTTCGAAAACCAGAGGGTGGTAGGTTGCAGTTGAATGTGCATCGCACTGGAGTAACACAGCGGGCTATTGGAGACGATCTGGAATCAATCAGGAAGAGAAAGAACAGAGGACAAAGCCTCGTAATTTTGAACCGCGGTTCAGATGACGAGATCAACACCTGATCTGTCACCCCACTTTCCAAAATTCAGTTTATCCCCATACCAACATGAGGACATTTGAGACCACGAGAGATTAAACGTTGTTAGTTGGTAGGCAGTCGAATTTACATCGCATTGAAACAACACTATGGCCTATTAACGATATTCGCGTTTGTTACTTAAAGTTACGTAAAACTAGAATACCATAAGATATCTTTGTATTTATGGTACATTATTTACAGTTTTCTTGCTTTAGGGGTCTAAAACCCCAAAATTGACAATGTCTGTAGGTGACCATAGGTAGGTAGTTGAATTTACATCGAAATACAGCAGCACAATGGGTTAGTGGATAAAGGTCCGGGATCAAACACCAAAGGAAAGATCCTAGGACAACAGCTCGTAATTTTGAACCACGGTCAGATGAAGAGGTTAATACCTGAAATGATGACTCCCCACTCTCGAAAGTTTCGCAAAACGCCAAGTGAAGATATTTGAGACCGCGATAGATTTAACGTGCACCAGCTCCCAACAACATTTTCTAGAAAGATCTAGACATCGTCGGAATTGTTGGTTGAGTTTCTTCATCCGTCTCCCGAAAAGAAATGTAGAATTACTTACCCTGCATACAAATATATTCTACAGCATTGCAATTTTACATAATTTTATATAAAGAAGGGGTGTGGGTTATTGCATTAACGTCGTATTGGAGCAACACACGACGATTTTCGACGATCTGAGATCAATCCCGAAGAGAAAGATCGAGGGCAACATCTCGTAATTTTGAATCACAGTCAGATGACGTTCATATAAAGAAACGGGTGGTGTTATGTAATTTTCACCGTTTGTTTCTCAAATAAGTAAATTTTCTAGACCCATGTATATCAAGCTCTTTTCTTATTCCCCAAGAAGCTTGATATATCAAAAGATTACTACTGCAAAAGAAAATAGTACCCTTTTTAACTAACCCCCAATCCTTACAAGGCACTGTTTTCCAGTCGAAAGTCGATTAACAAAAATTCTCTTTCGTATCAAGGAAAACAAATAGACACTCTCAATTTCCTGTCGCCTAAAGTCACGAAAAAGGAATTTCGCCTACGACCAATGAATCCCAACAAGACGTCGCCACACCATTTCTCACAAGTCTTCGCACCAAGAAAATGACATGGGCGGGAAAGGAAACCAACAGCGAGAAGACAAAAGAAAAAGTGCCGCCAAGTTATTACACAAAGGAAATGAAGTGCGTCACAGCCATTTCTACTGCGTTACTTTTAGTATCGACCTTAACGACCTTCAGAGAGCTGGCTACGTTTAATGCGATAATGTCCGTTCAGCGTTGCTACTGATCGTTTCCAGATTCGCCGTCTGAGGAAGAAAGAAAATGTCCCTTGTTTTGGTTCCGGGATTAGTTTGTTTTAGACATCTGGAAAAACGTGAATAAATTTTCCTTGATTGCTTTGCGTTTTGGAGCTAGGGTTGAGCGTTTTTCAGAGGGGTTATTTGATCGTCACGTGTCGAAGACTAATTTTTCTCTTTCCATGTATATAATATTTATATAAAAACTCACAGGTGAGGATATCGCACCTCCTTGAAATGGTGAGGGTGAGGCGTATAAATATTTCGGATACATCAATCTTCTGAGCGTCACGATATTTCCGAGTAGTGTATTATTGCCTTTACCCCGCAACGCACATTATGACTAAGTAAGTAACCACATCTATTGATTGAAAGACTCGTGAAATATCAAATTTTTGAGGAAGGTTAAAACCGGTTAGAAGTCATGCAGGTTTCTTAACGGATATATAGTGATTCAAAACTCCCTAGCCAAACTTTAAACCTCCTAGTGGTTGTCTTGACAACGTATCTCGTCATTAAGAAATCTGGCCAGATCTTCATCATAAAACTCGACAATATCTTGATGACGAGCTATCTCGTCTTAAGCAAAATTGGTTAGATATTGATGGACGAGATATCTCGTCAAAACCGCTTGGAGGGTTAAAGGGTGGTAGGGGGCACCAAAATAAAATATTTTATCAAAGAATGTGTCCGCGACTGTTACGTTTATGTGTTAGAGTGATGTAGTGCTTGAAATATATTAACTATAAAAGTCCCGAGATTTCAGATATGCATACACTTTCTTTTATCTAACACACATAATGATTAAAGAGCCACATCTACTATTGGTTGAAATAATCCTATAAAGGATTCTATGACATCTAAGATTGATTAGAAGTCAAGCAGAGAAAGTTGCTTAGTGGGAAAATGCGTGTATGACCCCAGAGAATTCGGAGAAATGTTTCTCAGGAGTCCGAGTTGGGAATATTTACTTTGTTATGATACTTGATGACTAAACAGTAACATCTATTGATTGAAAGAATCCTAGAAAAAACTATACTCGTAAGAAGTCAAAAACTGGTTAGAAGTCACGAGAGGAACTACAAATTTCGAGGACGAATAAAGTGTACATGATTCCTCAGGGAATTAAGAGAAGTGCTGCTTCAGGTAGGTATTTAATTAACGTCACACTGAAGCAACACAACGGGCTATTGGCGAAGGTCTGGGATCAAAGATCCGAGGATAACACCAAGTTATTTTGAATCACGGTCGGATGACGAAAACAACACCTGAGCCGGCACCCTACCCTCCAGACTTCCACACCACACCAACGTGAGGACATTTGAGACCACGACAGATTTAACGTGAACCAGCCCCCTTTTTACACGACGGTCTTCGGTTGGATTCGAACTCGCAACCCTCCGGTTACTAATCTGTACTGTACCAACCGGGCTACCGCGGCCCAGAAGTGCTCTGGATTTCGTCACATGAGTATATTGCCTTGTTATGACACATGATTACTAAATAGCCACATCTATTAGTAACTAGTGATAATTTATTTTTCTACTACTACTATTATCATGTTAAGATCATCAGAAATGATCTGCATATCACTCAGGAGCAGGGCCTATTCAATTCGACCAAAGTCTTGAAATATTTGAATTACTTTGATCAGGAAGAATCACTGAGTGCTGAATTATGGCTTAGCACTACTTATATATAGAGCATTGTATGCTTAAGTACATCGCATATTTAAGTATTTCTTAAGATCATACTTAAATTAATAAGTATGAAAAAATTTATAGTGGAATTGTGTTTTAAACGTATCTACAATCCGAGTTAAAAGCACTACTGGATACACAGAAAAGTTACTGTTTAGAAAAGCAATTTGTTAACTACGTACAAAGCAACTGATTAAGAAGCAACTTCTTATTAAAGTAAAAAGTAACTTGACTTTTTGATTCCAAGGCAATTCCTTACCAGAGTTACAAGATTTCTGATTAAAAAGCAACTTGTTATCAAAGTAAATAGTAACTTGACTTACTGACTGAAAAGCAACTTGTTATCAAAGTAATTAACTTACCTTTCTGACTGATCAGCAACTTTTTACAAAAATAAAGATAAGACTTCATTTATAAAATCAACTTATCAAAGCAGAGATTTCATATCTTGATTGAAATGCAACTTCTTATCAGACAGCAACTTGACTTTCTGATTGGAAGACAATTTATTACTAAAGAGTAATTTGACTTCCTGATTGAAAAGCAACTTGTCACAATCTAAAGAGCAACTTGACTTCATGATTGAAAAGCAACTTGTTACCAAATTAAATAGCACTTTGAGTTTCTCATTGGAAAGCAATTTGATACTGTAACTTCTCTGGGTAGCGTGGTAGATTCAAATCTACAGAGAACAGTCTAGCTTAAATAATAAACATTAATTTTATTCAGAACAATTTCTTGACTATATTTGAATCTATTTACAAAGCACATTCACGAATTTTTATGCCTCTGCTAACTGGATGCGACAGGTTGTCGAAATCTCAGGCACGTACGAAAGTCTCTGAGTGGGAGAAAGGTCTCAATTGTCTCGGGTTGAGACTCTACTCGTCGGGTGACGATTACACAAGATCAGCATCGAATCCCCACGGGATGACGGGTCGATTCAGGTTCCCTGCCGGACGAGAAGTCGCAGGTCGTCGGTTCGGCACAATCAGGGGACGGCTCCGCTGGGGTCGTCGGGTCAGCACAAGACGGGAACGGTATCTTTCCGGAACTCCAGTACGCTCCTTCGGTGTCTCAGGTTGAGAAAACAACTCCAAGCTATTTGCAGGCTAAGGAGTTAGACCACTCGCAGGGTCGCTGGATCGAGCCTCTCGGATAAAACCAAAGCAGGAACTCAAGATGCGCAGCCTACGCCAGGCTACAAGAACGCGTCCTCTCGGAGTGAGAGAACCGTCTTCCAAAAATATAGATTTTCTCCCTAAGGAGTGACCGCTCAAAGGGTCGCTGAGTCAAGCCTCTCGAACGAGAACACCGGCAAGAACTGACGATTCGATTCCCTTCTTTCCCCTCGAAAGCTCGCAGCCTTTGTTCGCTGGTGGTTTTTGATTGGTTCGCTCTTGATTGGTTGTTGTTTTTGATTGGTTGTTGCTTTTAATTGGTTGCTGATCTGGCAACGACTGTCTGACGTAAAATGGAATCAGCTACTTAGCGCAGGTGGGCTTAATTTCCTGTCAGGTGGACTCCTAATCACCTGGGCGTTTTCGGAACGAATTCCCTTTGTCCGTTTTCGGTACAAATCCAGACCGTCTGGTGCCAGAGAGATGGAAACGCGTTGTCCGTGTTTTAACGACTCTTGTCGGCGAGTTTGCCTTAGGAGGGTTAATTGAGTTTGCCTTAGCAGGGTTAATTGAGTTTGCCTTAGGAGGGTTAATTGAGTTTGCCTTAGGAGGGTTAATTGAGGGGTCCATCAATGAATCCTCACATTATCAAAAACGTTTTAGTAACAAATTGGTAACAAAAGCAATTTGTTACCAACTTGACATCCTGAATAAAGTGCAACTTTTTAACAAAGTAATAGAACAAAATGAAGTCAATTTTACTCGACAGCATAACATACTATATTTTACTCTTTATGATAAAGTTGAGTACAAAAACGCCTATTATATGACCTTGTCCAATTAAGAATTGTATCACCTTAAAAATATATAATAATGAATAACACACATCAATCGATGCTTGACAGCAGGAAAACTGTTTAGTGTCTAGCGTTTCAGAATCATCCTGCGATGTCACCTATTGACAGCAAAACTATAAGCAGGAATTAAAAGTACGAGAAGACGTTTATGCAATAAAATCGAAAGACCAGCTTTCTCTTTTAACTTAGAAAACTAACTTGAATAACTCAGGAAATCGATTCAGGTGTCTGTTTTCTCATTTCAGACTGAAACGCGAATAATTCCTAAATGTCTATCGAATTGATAAATACTCCCGCTGTCACGCTATACGGAAATTCGAACTGGGAAATAAAGGAAAGTGCAATTTGGATTATTCTATTTCACGGAATCGTGACACCCGTCAATGTAGAAAATCGATGTTGCTTCTCAGATGAGAAAAAAGAATTGTAGCTCATAGAAATAAAGATTTTCCAGAGGGAAGTAGAATTTCTTTACTCGAATTAAAGCATTCAAAGTAAAAGTACTTTACACCACAGAATTATGGCAGGTCGAAAGTTTTTCTCAGCTGCTCGTGTTAGGCGTTTCTGGGTGGTGTGCTGGCATGCATTTGCACGTAGTCAGGAAAAATTAGGTGGCCAAATTAAAACAAAAATAATCAGTAATGAAGAAAGAGGGGTCCAAGGTTGCGGATAATAGACTAGAAAAGATTTGTAACTTGAATCAATCGCGAGGGGAAATATCCGAAGACAACACTTCGTAATTTTGAACCATGGTAAGATGACGAAGTCAACGCTTAGGCTTGCACCACAATCTCCAGATTTCCACACCAACATGAGACCATCGAGGCCACGATAGAGTTAACGTGTACTAGCCCCATCTATAAGACGGGTTTCAAACTCGCAACCCTCTACCATCTGAGCTACCTCGGCCTACTTGACCATAGAAAATTTCACTTTGTGGCCAGAAGGGAACAATAGGAAAGGTTGGGTAGATAAATGTGCCTTAAGATAACTGGGCGAAACAGGGGACATTTTGAATTCCCAATTTTAAAGAAACATATTGAGATTTCCTTTGCTGTTCGCGGTAGCCGGGTGGGTTGGTTGGTTTTGGGGGTTTATGTCGCAAGGGTCATATTTGGCCATGCTACGCCAGACACAAATACAATATCAAGTAATTGACACAAGACATACAAATATCAATTGACTAGAAAAATTATTAACTCAATTATTAGAAAAACTACTGCACCATCTTTTTATAACTAGCATATTTCTCTATCCAGCCGTCGCCGTAAGTGGAGATTTTGTACCAACTGATGATATTTAAAAAAATGACCTACAAATTTACAAATAAAATCGCTAACACTCACTTTATACATTACTACTGGATATGCATTTGGGAATTATAGTTATCAATTAATGACCTGTTGCTCAAACTATGCTGCAAGTTGGTTGGTTTGGCATTTTATGGTGCAAGGGTCATATTTAGCCAAGGTGCGACAAACACAAGAATTCCCATGTGATAAGAAAACATCACTAGATTACCTTGGGTCCGTGAAATCCGACAAGAACTGTAAGAATTTGAAAAGTTGGTTCAAATGAGCTAATTGGATTATGTTTCATCATAGAAGAAGGATTATACATCTCTAATATCTCATTAACTGGCTTATCTCATCAAACCAAATCACACAATCTTCCGCAGTTTCAGTTTTTCTAGTTTTCCTCATAGGAAAATTAGTTCAGAACGCTAAAGCCCATAAAATTCCACCTCATTTCAATCCTGAAAACAAATCACAATGCTCACCTGTTTACATATCCGTAGAGCGAGCGAAACGTAATATTTCGCAGATCGAATTTCGCAGTGCAATAATTTTTCTACTTCTGTATAAAAAAGCTTAATCTTTTAGCAAGTAGCATAAAAATTGATGATTTTGATGTTCCTACTCTGGTTTTAGTCTTTCAAGAGATTGCAAAACAAACACTTCCCCACTACTGAAAGTATACTTCGTTGATCACTTATCTTTGATAAAAAAGCCATATTTATTTATATATATATATATATATATATATATGGCTTTTTTTATCAAAGATAAATGTATCATGAACGAGATCCCCGTCCTTTGGTTTTGATGGATTGGGGGCGAGAGTTCTTATCATTTTAAACAATTAAAATTGAGATTTAACAATTTATATATGAAGCTATATACAGATGAAATTAAACAATTAGGTAATTGCAAATTAGCCAGTTCCTGAACTACATCTTAACCATCTTCACACATCTTTCTCTGACTCTGCCCTTTCTCATGTGTATGTGTTTTCGCCTTGGGCGTTGACTGGGTCATCCTATGGCTGGCCTGCAACGTTGTTGCTAGGGTCTCGATTCAGTATCTGTTGCAATGATAGTTCTGGTTGCGTCTTTCAGAATTCCACATGGCTGACGCAAGTCTTCGTGATTGCGTATGCCTCATGTTACATATAGAATGCATTTGTGTTGATTTTAAGGTAGGTTGGTTGAGTTTTATGACGCAAGGGTCATATTATTCAAGCTGCGCCAAACACAAGACATACAACATCAAAAGCAATGTTTGAGTTTTATGACACACACAAGGAAAGTTTTACTGACACAGTAGAGAATTACGCCCAGAGTACTAATTATTTCAAGCACTTGGTTTTCTTTCTTTCAATATCTGAATTTTAATGCTGAAAATTTTGACCTGACACAAAAGACTCTTAAAAACGAAATTTAAAGAAAATTATCATACTTTTGCATTATATTTAATTCCGTTTACATGTTTATGCATTAAATTTATTCATGCTCATGTATCAAATTTAATTGTAGTTTTCTTGTAAATGCATAAAAGTATTATATTCATATATGAAAAGCCTTAAGATGAACCGAATTACATTTGTGTTGAAGGGGCGATAGGAAGTGAAATGCTTGTGAAATTCTGGTCTAGCTCATTCCATTTTTCCAAGACATTGTCCGACTTCCGAAAAACTTTTTTCGAAAACTGGGACGCGAATTTATCCAACTAAGAACTTTCTGGCGTAAATGAATTCCTACTTCTTAACGACTTTTCTTCTTTTTTTGTTCTGTTTGCTTTATTTTTATTTTTTTTCTTAAAAGAGATAGTTTTTCCCAGGAGAGCTGAACTGAAGTAAAAGTTCTCCAAGATCCCCTGTCTCCTACGAGTGCGAAGAAAGGGATTTTATGGCAGTAGGTAAGCCTCCCGCTTAAATCTTAATTCATTCTTTAATCTCGTACTGTTACTCTGTTTTCTTTCCTTCTGCGACTGTTTTGAGGAGAGGGGATGTCGGTGTTTCTCATTTTAGGTTATATACACCCGTTTTTCGTTTTCTTTCTCGTGCGCTACTTCCAAGCCTCGTGGGAATCAGTGGAGTAGGGCAAGATTTATAGGGCTTTGACATGCTTAGTTCGTTCATGTGGTTCAAACTTTTGTGTTATTGAAAGAAGGGAGGTCGTTCGTGACAAGTAAAGTAAGTCGAGCTGGTAAGAATTGTTCTTAACAAATGAAGTGTCAAAGAAACAATTTCACGGGAGATTTATAGGGCTTCCATAAGTCCCTGTTTGATTCACTTAATCAAATATTCAAGGAAAAGTCCAAAAACAAGTATGAATCATGGGATTTAACCACTGATTAAACAACCTGCGAATTCTAGGCGGCGACAAATCGATCTCTGTGTTTTTCTTTCTTCCGTGTCAGTAAAACATAACTTGTGTGTTGCGAATGTCCATTACTTATGTTTGGTGCAGCTTGGCCAAATATGGTCTTTGTGCCATAAAATCTATCCAACCACAGACACATTTACCGAGTATGTCAGCAGATATTTTTATTCTGGAGAGCAAAATGCATTTTGATTAAGAGAAATAATCTAACTTTAATGGCTTTAAATACTAAACTTTATTGAGTTTTGACATGCCTAGTTTGCTCTGCAGTTCAAACTTTTGTGTTTTTGAAAGGCGGACGTTCGTGACAAGTAAATTAAGTCGAGCTAGTGAGGATTATTCTTAACAAATAAAGTGTCAAAGAAACAATTTCACGGGATATTTATAGGACTTCCACAAGCCTATGTTTGATTACCTTAATCAAATTTTAAAAGTTCAAAAACAAGTATGGATCATGGGATTTACCCACTGCTTTAATAGCCTGCGAGTTCTAGGCTGTGAAAAATTTATTTCTGTAACTTACCCATGGTGTTTTCTCTCTTCTGTGCTAGTAAAACATTCCTTGTGTGTGCGTATGTCCAATACTTGTGATTGGTGAAGCTTGGCCAAATATGGCCCTTGTGCCACAAAACCTAACATATCTGCTATCAACAGAGATTCTTATTCTGGAGGGTAAATGCATCTTTGATTAAGAGAAATATTTGTAAACTTCAATGACTCCAAACAATACAATCTATAGAGCTTTTATGTGCGTTGTTCTTTTGTGTGGCTTAAACTTTTGTTGTTGTTTTTTTAGAAAGGAGGACGTTCGTGACAAGTAAAGCAAGCCGATCTATCTAATGAGAATTATTCTTAACAAAAAGTGTCAAAGAAACTATGATTTCAAGGGAGATTTATAGGGCTTCCATAAGTCTATGCTTGATTACCTTAATCAAATATCCAAGAAAAGTCCCAAAACAAGTGTGGATCATGGGATTTACCCGATGCTTTAACAACTTACGAGTTGTAGGTAGTGCAAAATCGATTATTCTCTCTTGTGTCCCAAGAAAACATTCTTTGTGTTGCGTATGTCCTTTATTGAACGTTATCTGTCTTGTGTTTGGCGCAGCTTGGACAAATATGGCCTTTGTACCATAAAACCCAACCAGTCAAACCACATTTTCCAAATCTGCTTTCAACAGAAATTTTTATTCTGGAAAGAAAATGCATTTTCGATTAAGAAATATATTCATAAACTTCAATGGTTCTAAACACTAAACTCTATAGAGCTTCGACATGCTTAGCTCTTTGGCGTGGTTTAAAATTTTGTGTTATTGAAAGGGAGGACATTATTGACAAGAAAAGTAAATCGAGCTAGTGAGAATTATTCTTAACAAATAAACAAAATTAACCATTCAAGTGGTTTCGACGAAATATTTCACCCATAAAGATCCGACCAATTTCGCTAAGGACGAGATATCTCGTCATCAGGATATTGCCGATTTTTTATGATGACGAGATCAAGATCTGGTCAGTTTTTCCCCTGAGGAAAGAGATATATTGTCCATCAAGATGTGATCAGTTTTGCTAATGACGAGATACTTCAGAGGCAACTACAAGAAGGTTTAAAGAAACAATTTTAAGTGAGATTTATAGGGCTTCCATATAACTAATTCATTGACTTAATTAAATATTCAAGGAAAGGTCCGAAAATAAGTTTTCGAGTCTTCTATAAAGATAAATTTTATTCTGGAGAGCGACATTGATTGAAATAAATGTTCTAATCCTATAATACCCTTAAAATTTATAGAACTCTAACATGCTTTGGTCTTTTGTGTGGTTCAAACTTTTGTGTTATTGAAAGAAGGGAGTTCGTTTGTGATAGGTAAAGTAAGTCGAACTAGTGAGAATTCTTAATGAGTTTGAAAGAAACAATTTCAAGTGAGATTTATAGGGCTTCCATAAGTATGATTCATTGACTTCTTGCATAAAGACGCATGGCTTTAAACTTTAATTTCTTAAAACGCGAAGTTCTATACGAAACTTTAGACATACTTATAACCATCAAGTGCTCCCCCCAATTCTCTTTCCGGACTACAAAACTCCATTTCACATGGCAGAAAACAAGGTCAGGCTTTGAGTCTGGAGCATTTATCATAGTACGCAGACAGTACATCTCAATTTCTAAAGAAAAGTGACATTTTTTAAATTGAAAGCTTTGTTTTGTCAACTAAACTGCTTTGTTCAACTTACACAAACCATCAACTCATCAACTACAATGATCTTTTAATAGAGATATGAGCAAAATTTCCCGAATTTCAAATTTAAAATTAAAATATGGTTAAAGCATTTCAATCTAGTTCTATATCATCCGCATGAAAAACGTTTTGAAAATGAGCCACGTTTATGGAGAAACTGACGTATACAAACAAAAAAAATCATTTCTTTAAGGAAGTTTTTCCAGCTAATAACTAAAAAAGCTAAAAGGAACAGTTTCGAAAACGAAAACGCACAAAACAATACCACGAACAATGAAATCGTATTATCAATCACCCCTTTTCTCTTGTTCAGAAACAGATGGCAATTGCATTCATTATTAACAAATCAGTTACCCTAGCACTAATTGAGGAAGTATGAGTGAACTTCAGTCTTAATTTCAATAACACACCCTGTTCCTCATAAAACCAAAAACAAAAAATCCCACTCGGTTATCTTACGTTTGTTAGACCGAATAATAATTTATCAAAATTCCATATTCCATTTTTCATTATGATTTCTTTGCACCAGAGAGGAAAAAAGTCATTAAAATTCACACTCATAAGTATTCTCAACATTCCCTCAGGGATTTGAGTCCTTTTTTCTTTCAATCCATTGTTTGAGTCCTTCACATCTGGTGCAATTTGGCCGTCCCTCCGTTTAAATTGGGATAAACTCTTATTTCTGATTAAGGCCCATAGAATGAATTCAAGCTCTGTTAGGCAGAAAAATTCAATTTGGGTCCTTATTTTAATAACTGCTTCGCTCAAAGGACAGCTGGTTGAAGTGCTTTCAGGTTTTAAGGACTTTGTAGCCGGGTTTTGTTGGGTTTTTCGACACACCGTGAACGGTGAAATTTTTATCGCATCATAATTAAAAATAGTTTCCTTCGAAAGAAGTCCTGTTTTCGCTTTTATTGGTGTTTTGGGATTAAAGCGGATGTAAAAATTACTTGCTGTTTTATATCTGATAATATATGATCTATAAATAGACTTCAGACAGAAAATAAGCAAAGATACTTTTATTGTTACTTTCAAAAACTTTATTGAGTAAAATTTTTATTGCTTCTATGAGAGGCTTTTTCTATTATGATAAATGGCGGCAGAGATTTTGCGACAAAACATGTTTCCTGTACGTATTATGGACGTGACTGCCTTAGCTTGTTTTTCTAAAACTATGTCAGCACCATTGAAAAATCCAAAGATTGAATTCCGAATTGATGTATAATAGATGATTTGTCAATTAGATTAAACGTTGGCAGAACGGTGAAAAAATACATTTTAAGGTAACCCCGATACACATCATGCGAGAACATTTGAGTAACAGGAAGAAAAATATTTTTGCTATAGTTCCTTTTTCTGAAAATCCCTTAGAATCAAGGCGGTGCAGCCTGTCCATTGTCGAACCCTGCGTTAATAAAAGTAAAGCAACTACCTAACTGATAATCAAGAGGGCCCGCGGTATTCCAGTTGGAAGAGTAACTCGATTCAACCAAAAGGCCGTCATGTACTATGATCCATGTTGAATCTTTTCGCTTCACATGTCCTCATGTTGAAGTGGTGTGGAAGTTTGGAGAGCGAAGTCATGAAGGAAATACAAAAGTAGAGTGAACAATGGTAGCCTTTCAATGTCTCCAAGATCATGTGACCAAAACTATCGGTATCGTGATCCTTAGACTGTTTTCGTCTGTTGCGTGGAACCTAACATTCATCATCTGTTTGGTACGCCGGACGGGAGAAGACGACCATCCATTAACTCATCTTCTGATTGGTCCATTGATTGATCATCTGATAGTAGTAGATTGATGATTTCTCCATTTTTGTAGATATTATATATAAATGCTGATTCCCACATCTACCCTGTCATAAGATGTTATATCGCCAAACGAGGCGATAAGATTACAGATCGGCCAACAAAGCCCACTTTTCGCAGAGTAGTCACGGACTATTAGTCGACATGTTTTGAAGCTCATCTCAATGGCAATACTCAGTCTACCTATTATTCATGTCCATGAGTCGAGTGCCAGGGTCAGGTGTTCGTATTTGACGTGGTTCAAAATTACGAGGTGCTGTCCTCAATTCGGGATCAATCCCTTGGGGATTGATCCCGAACCGTCGTCAGCAGCCCGTTGTTTATGATGACTAGATATCTCGTCATCAGGATATTGATGATATCGTCTCGAAGTTCTTTTCTAAGGACGAGATATCTCGTCAACCAATCAAGATCTGGTCAGTTTTGTTAACGTCTACCAGGAGGATTAACAATTGCGTTAACCCTCGCCTTGGCCCTTCAAACACACAAGAGAGACCTACACACTCTCTCTCTCTCTAACCTAACAATATCATTCATTTCGCATATATAGATTCTCCCACCCACCGACCGACCCGATACAGAAACAGGTAACACGAAAATCGATATTTCATTTCGATACACGCGACACATTTTATTTTCGACGGGAAACTAAGAAACGGAATTCCTCGTTTTGAAGCAAGGACGGGGAGAGACGGAGGACGGGCACCCTTCCTTCTTTGGAAACTAAATTGGAGAATTTTCGGCGGGCGTATTTGTCGCTAAGTTTTCTTATCGCTTTACCTTTTAAAGAAATTTCCATCATCTGTCTCGAAACATTCCTCCTGTGTTTCTTTTCATTTTTCGAATTTCGCTTGACGTTGGTGGATTGGTGCTTTTTTCTTTTAGGAATCAAATTATGTGCTGGTAAATCGGAATGTTTGTTTATTTTCATTTGTGTGCTTCGGTTCATTTTCGCAGTTCGTGTTATTACTTCGGTTTTCGCTAATTTCCATAGATGTGAGAGGGGTCTCCGTGGCTCAGTGGGTTTGGCCATTGTGTAAGCAACCTACGAGTTGTGGGCGGTGCTGTTTTTATTTCCTCTCTAGGTGTCTTTCGCTCTAAGTACAACTTTCCTTGTGTGTATTTATTTGACGTTGTTTTGCGCTGTTTGGTCATATATGGTCCTTGAGCCATAAGACCCAACCAACCATACGAGGGACCAACATTCAAAGGGACCCTAAATTCTTCGAGAGAGTGATAACCTGTGATGAATCCTGTTTTCTGACGTACGATCCCGAAACTAAGCGCCAATCAATGCATTGGAAGAGCCCAAGTTCACCAAGAGAAAAGAAAATCAAAATTCAAAACAATGATGATTGGTTTTTTTTGACATTCATGGGATTGTGTATGTTAATTGGGTACCTGAAGGTCAAACTGTGAACCAACATTACTCCATTGAGGTCCTTACTACCCTTCGTGAACGAGTAAGACGACGACCTGAATTGCGGAAAAAAAGTCACGGTTTCTTCATCAGGACAAAGCTCCGGCCCACACTGCACTGTCTGTCAAGAGGTTTTTGGCCAAGCATGGGATCGCTGTGTTAGAACATCCACCCTATTCACCGGATCTCGCCCCGTGTGACTTTAATCTATTTCCCAAGGTCAAATCAGCACTGAAAGGAACCAGATTTAAGACAGTAGAAGCTGTGAAATAAAAAGCGATGGAGACTATGAACATGCTTTCGGAAAGTGATTTACAGCACTGCTTTTACCAATGGAAAATTCGCATGGAGCGGTGTAGGGGAGTATATTGAGGGGGATAATGTTAAAATTGTGAAAAAAAACCAATAGAAGATTTTATAGCACTAATCCGATTTTTTAATAGCCACACCTGGTAGATGTGAGGTTATCTCCAATGTGAGGTTATATCCCTATTATTCAGTGTCAAATCCTTGTATAGGCATGTCCTTTCAATTTTCTTTGGGGGTAGGCCTTGGTTCAGAAGCTTTGCCCACTGTGCTATCAACCTGCGTGTTGCAGGCGACGCAGATTCGATTTCTGTAACTTACCTGGGTGTATTTATCTCTTCTGTGACAGTAAAACTTCCTTTGAGCATGTATGTACATTACTTGACGTTGTCTACTTTGTATTTGGCACGGCTTGGCCAAATATGGCTCTTGTACCATGGCACCCAATCCAATCAACCTTTCTGCCTCTTAGTGAACTAATTCCCTGCGCATTCAACTTCCTTACAGACTTATTTTTAATCTCTGAAAGACTAGCAAGGGTATTTATTGTCAACATTTTCTTAAGGACTTGGTTTGAGTTTATGAGACAACAAAATATTTTCTATCGTCGACTTGATACACTGGCATGCAAAACTTAAGGAAAAGTGAGGTTTTCAGCTGTTACTACTACTTTCAGCTGCTACAGTGAAGTGACCTGGATGTGGTAAAATGATACATTAGGTGCGTCTATAACTACCAAATCAATGGGTAAAAAACAAAACGATAACAAGAACGGAATAAACCCATTCCTCTGTTAGAGCCTCTGGATTCCAACATTTAAATAGATTCCAAAATTTAAATATACACAAGCTCTCTACTGAATATCCTAAGTTATGCAAATCGCCAAAGCCTGTTTTTTTTTAATTTTGAGATTGTAACCTTTTAAAATAATGGTGTTCCTTAAGTTTTCCACTGGCCAAAATTTACAGAAATTCGACTATAGGTCAAGTGAGAGCTTATCATGAAATTTTCATGATAAGCTCTGATAATTTCGTGGTTCAAGTTTTCGAGGTGTAGTCATCGAATCTTTCCCTTCGGGGTTGATCCCGGACCGTCACCAATAGCCCGTTGTATTGCTCCAGTTCGACGTTAATTCAACTCTACATATCTACCTACCTATCATGAAATCTCCCCTTATTATCTTGGTAAGTAGGTAGTTGAATTTATTTAGCTCTGGAGTAAACACCGAGCTATGGTCAATCCCGAAGGGTTGGGTTGGGGTTTTGTATGGAGCAAGGGCCATATTTGGTCATGCTTCGCCAAACACCACACATACAATATCAAGCAATGAACATACACACACAAGGGAAGTTTCACTAACACAAAAATGAGAAATATACCCAGGGTGGAATCGAACCTGCGACGCCTACAGCTCGAAGGTTGCTAATGAAGTGCAATATCCACTCGACTCAATCTCAAAGGGAAAGATCATACTTATTGTCTTGGAAAAGAAACGTTTTGAAACAATCCACACTCCAGCACTCAAACATATTACTTAACAGTCATTTCCACACAAAATGGTCTTACTTCATGGTTATCTTCATTAACAGTTTTTAAATTGCATTTTTAATTAAAGGAAAACGTCTTAGGCAAATTAAACAACTCTCACAGCCAATTCATAGCTCAAACGCTTCTCGCAATTATCTTGAAACGAAAATATACTTGACAAATCAGCCATTTGACACTTAATGGTGAGCTTAACATCTCCAATAACTGAGTAATTTTCTGAGTTTAATAATCAAATCGGGATTAAAGTAAAGTGTCATGCTTCATTTCGAAACTATCAAGTATGACATTTAAAGCAACGTTTAAGTATTGTTCAATGGACGTACTTTGTTTCAGTTAGATTTGAATTTGACTCCAAAGGTGTTTGAACCCCCCCCCCCCCATTTTATTTCCAAACAATAAGTCTTCCTCTACCAATTTGGAAAACTTAATTCAAATGTTCTTTTCCATTACCTGAGCTGAAACACATTTTAAAGAGTGGGGAAATGTACACTGTCAAATGGCTTTGTTGAATGTAGTAGGTATTGTAGTTTAACACAAACGATGATATATTAAATTTGCCTCATATTTTTGAATTGTTCTGTATGACAGGGATTTTAAGTAACAACAAACGACCGGAAGACGAGTATTTTACTTCCGGTATGCTCTCGCTAACTGTACTCTTCTAACTGGGCTACCACAGTCCCCATAAAAACGTAGTTACATTAGAGACGATTAAAATGAAACCAAAAGACTTCACTTCTGGAATACTTGCAGGAAACATGTTCTACAGTGTGACAATTAAATATACCAACACCTTAAGAATATTTGGATTCGTCTGGTACTCAACCAAAAAACCACAAAATTGTAATAGGTAATACAAGTTTTATTCTATACGGAAAAACGAAGTAAATTCTTGGTTTGCAAATTCAAATTTAGAATACTTATTTATATACTCTTTAAATTGAATTATAACGATCGTATATATATCTGAAATTTCATCAGGAACGAAAGTTTTTCGATTTTATTGGAACTAAATCTATGTTGTTTCTTCATATTTTATTTTTATTTTGAGTGAACTAGAAATGGAAACAAGATTTGAGGTTGAGGGTTTAGTATTTCATCGATTAGTGGAAGGTAAATATACACACGAAAACTTTCTTTTAGTATCTAAAAAATTTGGAAATAGCCTAGAAGGCAGTTGACATTTCTATAAAAATGTAGTTTCTGTTTATCACTGCTGATCAATATCGTATATAAGTTGTCATTTAATTTTAGGGTTTTTTATAAATATTCTTGTAAAACTTTCTCTTGTTTTTTCGGCGATGTTTGTAATCTATTTCCTAATTTTGGAATATTTTCTGTTATTTGATCTCTGATCTGACCGCGGTTCAAAATTTACGAGGTGTTGTCCTCGAATCTTTCCAATCGGGATTGGTTCGGGACCGTCGCCAATAGCAGCTGTGTTGCTCCAGCGCAATGGTGATTCTACCTACCTACCTAAATATATTTATTACACACTTCCCAGATTCATCTGAATAGCCCGCTGTGTTGCGTTAATTGAAATACTTACCTACCCAGATTCATCTGTAAGCATTGAAACATTTTAGAACATGCAATAAGTGTACGCTTAAACTTTACTTTTCACATTTACTATGTATAAGATTTTGGAACCTTTTAGTGTTGAACAATTAATTACTAAATTTCCATAGTCATTGATTCCACTCATTTGATTTCTTCTCTTCATTTCATTCTATAAAAGTTTTCACACCAGACATTTCATTAGAGTAAAAAAGTTATTTAAAAGTATTTACTTATGATCAAATGATACCTACCAGACTAGTATTGTTAATTGCATGTCAAAACAAAAAAACAAAATAGCAAGCATATTTCTGATAGCGGGAACAGGAGGTGCGGTAACCCACTTGATAGATTCAAGGATTAGCAATTGAAGAGTTAAGAGTTCGAAACTAGGTCTTAGCAGACCGTCGTGTACTTGGGTATTTTTTAATTAACGTCACGCTGGAGCAACACAATGGGCTATTGGTAATGGTCCGGGATCAATTCCAGAGAGAAAAATTAGAGGACAACACCACGTAATTTTGAACCACGTCATGTACGTGGGGAATGGTGCAAGTTAAATCAGTCGGGACCTCAAATGTCCTCACGCTAGGCGTGGTGTGAAAGTTTGGAGAGTGGGGTGCCAGCTCCGATCTGGCCTCGTCATCTGACCGTGGTTTGAAATTACGAGGTGTTGTTTTCGGGTGTTTCCCTTAGGGATCGATCCCGGATCGTCACCAATAGCCGGTTGTTTTGCTCCAGGTTGATGTAAATTCTAATAAATCTGAAACCTACATATAATGTCAACAGTAATTATTCATCTTCCACAGGTTTCATGTTGAAACTGTAAGCGAAAAATGTTTTTATAAACAAAATATTAATTTAGAAACAAAATCTTAGGGTGCAGGTAGGTAGTTAATTAACGTCGCACTAGAGCATTACAGCGGGCTATTGGTGACGGTCCGGGATCATTCCTGAAATTAAAGATCCGTGTACAACGCCTCGTAATTTTTAACCATGGTCAGATGACGAGGTCAACACCTGAGCTGACACCCCAGTTTCCAAACTTCCACACCACGCTTACGTGAGAACATTTGAGGCCACGACAAATTTAACGTTCACTAGCCCCCTTGTATATGACGGTCTTTGGTTGGATTCGAACTCGCAACCCTCCGGTTGCTAATCCGCTACTTTTCGAACAGGGCTACCACGGCCCGAACGGGAATACGGACAGGCAGACTAACGCAACTAAGTTCAGTCACAAAATGAATGCAAGTACTGACCGTATGCATGTCGATCTTTGGCTGGACCTAGTTTCGAACTCTCAACCCTCCGTTTACAAATCCGTTACTCTTCCAACTGAGCTACCGCGGCCCCAAATTCTTAGGAATCTATATTAAATTTTTTTGAGAAAGGAATTCATCAGATGCAATGTAAAATACCTTTCCTTATATATCTAAGCCAAATGTGTTTTTAAAAGATTTTAGTCAGCTAGGTTTAGTGAACGCGAAATGGACAGATGAGACAGAAGATACTATTCTCCAACGAAGGCTGAGCTCTATTTCATTTAGAGCACGGAAAAATGCGTGCAGCCCAATTCTATCTCCATTGGTTTCAAGTGTCCACTGTGAAGTCAGGAGAGAGCATTCATTCTGGTTGTTTCTGCTGCCAATTTCACCCAAGGCACCTGACTGCAGTTAAAAGGCAATAATATTTAGTCAGTTACATGTAATTTCTGAAACGCTGGATTCATCACAGAAATCACCCATATTTTTATTCTTTAGCAAGCAAGCTCATATTTTTTCCTGTTTAAGTGCATGGCTCAGTGGGTTTGCCCACTTCACTATCTACTTGCGAGCAGTAGAAGGCATTGTTTCGATACCCGAAACTTACTCTGGGTGTATTTCTGTCTTCTGTGTCAGTAAACCTTTCATTGCGAGTCTATATGCTATATTTGACGTTGCCTGTCTTTTGTGATTGGGGCAGCTTGTCCAAATATAAAACTTGCGCCATAAACCCCACTCAACCAACCAACCAGTTTACCTGTAACTGCCCGGCGAGGAAACCCCTTTATTCAAATCTTATCTTCAGTCAAGCCATCATTTTGTAATCATAATCAAACCCCCATTCTGAATTAAATTCTTGATTTTCAGATGCTCAAAACCTTTCCACGTACAATTCACAAATTACTATACATAATTCAGCCAATGGTAGGCCAGTTTGTAAATTCACGGATTAGTAACTTCAAAGTTACACGTTCGAAACTCGATTCAACGAAAGACCGTCGTATACGCGAGGACTGGTGAATGTTAAATCTGTCGTGGCTCCAAATGTCCTCAAGTTTATGTGGTGTAAAAGTTTGGAGAGTGGGATGCTATCTCAGGTGTCATCTGACAATGGTTCAAAATTAAGAGGCATCCTTGTATCCTTACCATCTGAATTGATCCCGGACCGTCGCCATTATCCCGTAGTGTTACTCCAGTGGGACATAAATTCAACTACAAACTAACCACGTTAAATCTGTCGTGGTCTCAAATGTCCTCACATTGGCATGGTGTAGAAGCTTGCAGAGTGGAATGCTCGCTCGAGTTCTGACCTCGCCGTCTGACCTCGGTTCAAAATTACGAAGTATTGTCTTCAGATCCTTCTATTGTGGATTAATCCTGGACCATAGTCAGTAACCCATTTAGTCGCACCAGTGTGACGTAAATTCACTACTTTCCTATCATGAATAATTTATTCTTTCACCATACAATTAAACAGTCGATGGGACGAAAATTTCCAACCACGAACCGAGTGATCCATCATGCCTCCTCTGCAAACGCAGACTTTGCGAGTGAGTGGTAGGATATGGAGCTACGAATCTATTAGGGATGATGTTGTTTTGACAGGAATATGATTTATTCCAGGAAAACGTTCACCTTCCCACGCCAGAGGGACTAGGTGTGGTAACTAGTAATTTGAATAACTTCTGGCAGGATACAAATGAAGACCACGTTCTATTTTTCCGGTTCAATCAGCAATCCTGTTTCAGCTTGATTTATTTATATCGTTACATTTGGAGACCCTTGCCAAGAGGGACACAATAATAACCCAATCTAGCTGCAGTGAGATCTCATACAAATCAGCGACCTCAATTACACCTCTAAAAATTAAATACCTTTGTACACTGCTGGCCACCCAAATTGCAACACCAAGAAAGACAAGAGATATCACAACAAAATTTATTTTGTAGATAACATGTTGACCAAGTATCAAATGATTAAATTTATAGACTTCTGTGAAGTGTGGTTCCTGCCAAAATCAGTAGCCAGAGTAGCCGCCATTGTTGGAGATCACCGCTGCCACACGCCTCGGCATTGATTCAAAGAGACTTTGGATGTGTTCTTGGGGTACAGCAGACCAAGCAGCTTCCACACGTTGCCAAAGTTGATCTGGTGTGGCAGCTGGGGATGTATTCTGGGTCAATCGTTGAGCAACCATGGACCACATGTTTTCTATCGGCGAAAGATCCGGAGAGCGAGCTGGCCAGGGAAGCAATTCAATCTGGCGATTGACGAAGAACCCTTGGACAATGCGTGTCACGTGTGGTCGCGCATTATCCTGTTGAAATATGGCTGTGGGCAAGCCCTGAAGGTAAGGAAGGACAACTGGCTCCAACACCTCGGAGATGTAGCGCTGGCTGTTTAAAGTACTGGCAATGCGTACTAGAGGAGTGCGAGAGTGATATCCAATACCGCCCCATACCATAATACCCGGTGCAGGACCAGTGTGGCGGTGCATAACGCAGCTGTTCAGCATCCTCTCTCCACGGTGTCTCCAGACTCGAATCCGACCATCGTGGTGTTGCAGACAGAAGCGTGACTCGTCAGTAAAGACAATTTCATTCCATTCTGCCGTCCACATCCTTCTTTCATCGCACCATTGGCGGCGGAAACGTCTGTGGTTCTGCGTCAAGGGTAGACGAAGCAATGGACGTCTTGCGGACAGACCACTCTGCTGTAAACGGCGTCGAATGGTACGCGCAGACACTGGATGATGCGGTACAGACTGAATGTGCTGTGCTATGGTTCGTGATGAGGCTGATCTATCCGTCACTGCCATACGCACAATATGCCTGTCATCACGTGAAGTGGTTCACTGAGGTGGATGCGATCGAACACGTCGGTCCGTCGTACCCTCCTGCATCCAACGATCACATATCCGCATTACAGTTGTTTGGTTTCGTCCAACACGACTACCGATTTCCCTGAAAGATAATCCACAATCTCGGTAGGCCACTATCCTTCCTCTGTCGAACTCGGATACTTGATCAAAAGATGATCGCTGTTTTCTACGAGGCATAATTGATCGTTTTTTTGAAAAAATCACAAGAAAAACACAATTGCCGTACTTGAAATCGTCGAAATCTCCAAGCCTTAAATAGCGCTTTGAAGTGGCGCCACAGGCGCGCGTGATGTGCGTCTGCGCTGAAATTCTAATCATTTGCATATCTCACCTCCGCTAATGCATGTTGTAAATTTCATATTATTTGCATGCTTCCTTCAGGGTGTTGCATTTACGGTGGCCAGCAGTGTATATTCAACTTCAATGAATATTTTAACCCTCCTGTTGGTTTCTCTTTCGCGTTGAAAATTGCCCTGTAGTGGTCAGCCTATGGTCAGTGCTATAATCATGTATACCCTCAAGTCACATACAAGCTGAATAAATTTGTAAATGAAGACTCAGTTTTTGAAATAATCGAAAGTACTATCGTCAATGTGAATTTTCTATGGACAAAATATAAGATCTGTAAAATTTCGTAAGGTTAAATAGCACAAATTTAGCGTAACATGTAAACATCCATATACCATTAACATGCCTGGTGGTTTGTCTTTGCTTCGAAAACCACCCTATAGGGGCCAGCCTCTGGTGCAAATACCTGTTCCAAACTCACCAGCTCTGAGCAAGGGACAAATAGTTTTTCAACTTGGATCTTCTGCCCTTGGTAATAGGGCAGTTTTGCCTCGACGAGATATTTTGTCCTTAGCAAAATTGACCTGTTCTTGACGAAGTACCTAGTCGAAACATGGTGAAAGATCAAAGGGAAACGTTAGAAAGGAGTTTTGTTGGGCTCATTGACTAAATCCAAAAATTGCCACTTTCAGGATGACTACTTGTCATGATTGCCTTACAGCTCACCTGCACAATATTCTGGACAGTTCCTTGTGTCCTCTTTGAGCGGGTGCAGTGATTATGGATGCCAACCATCTCCTTCACTGATCTCCCTGTCCGGCAGATCTGTTTTTTCAGTTATTAGGAAGCAAGACACTTATTGTATTGTCGAATTCGTCTTCGTGATTCTTATTTTTTTCTTATATTTTATGATTGTGACTGTCAGTTACCTTTTGTTTTCTCATTTCAGTGATTTTCTTTGTAATTTATGTATGGTTGAATTTTTGGGGTCCAGGAATGTGCTATCTATTGCATTGAAAGAAAAAAAGCAGTTGGTAGTTTTATATTTTAAAATAAAACTAAACTCTTTTTCAAAATAATGTTTTCGATGTTTTTCGGGGATTCCCCACATGCAAAGCATTTGCATTGGCAGAAAATGTTTTGACTATTTTTATTACACATCTAGTCAATCCCGTAGGTATCAGTCGTATTGGTCCTTGAAAGGTTATTTTTTACTACGAGATCTAACTAGACAAGGACTTACCAGTTAAAGTGACGCATCAGTGGGAAATACAGAGGCCTTTTCCACACAGAACGGTTTCGTCCATATCAAAATATCCATTCCGTCGGATCGTCTCACAAACACCAGTTTTTCGCCGTTGAAAGTTACTTTACTCCGGACGTGTTTGGGCATCTAAGTAGACCAGAAAAATAATTATTGTTTTACAGTTATCAGGCCCCATCGGGGTCAACTCCTATGGGCCGAAATCTCTCCCCGAAAAATTCGTTTATGTCGGGGAATGGGTACCAATTTGGGCACGATTAAGTGCGACCATAAGGGTACCTAAAAGAGTAGGGGAAATGGCATCAAGCTACTTTAAGTTCGTTTACAGTCCCCTTTGTAAAAGGAATTCGGTGATTTATCCACACCGAGCAAGATATTTTTGAAGGGAAGCATGCAACGTCACCATAGACCGGCTGGTGATGCTCTGTTTAATTGTCACACCCTGTAGAAAGCTAATCATAATTGCCTTTGTCGGTGCACACTGACCTTTGAGGGAATCCAATATCCATTGCGACTTTAATTTGTTGGAGAGGAGTAATTGGGCCCCCAATTAAGAAGAAAAAGGACTAGGCTCTCACAAAAAATAACGTATGAAAAATAAAAAATTGCAGATGATATAGTAGGTAGTAAATTAACGTCGCATTGGAGCAACGCAAAGGGCTAATGGCGATGGTCCAGGATCAATCCCGAAGGTAAAGATACAAGACAAACGCCTCGTAATTTTGAACCACGGTTAGGTAACGAGAACAACACCTGAGCTGGCACCCCACTCTCCAAACTTCCACACCATGCCAAACAGATGGTACGGATTAAGTATAGCAATTTCTAGTTACAATTACATTTAGAGCAATCAGTTTTCAAATTACATGAAGAAAGCATATTAAAATTTCCAATTTGATTTAGTAACCGTAACTGGAAATTCGGTCCAGATAAATTAATTTTTAACTTATAAAAATAAAACACTCTTCAAAAAAGTAATGATTTTAAGAACACTTGATATTTTTATACATAATTTCACAAAACATTAAAAAAAATTCATGAAAACTTGTGAAGTATTTGGTCACCATGACTTACTCTACTTTTATTTAACATCCTTACTTACAAGACACCTGAATCGCATTTGAAATACTTGCAAGTTTTTGAGTTTACTTGTATCCATTAAGATAGAAAAACTCTATGAAGATAAATTCATTTTATACCTTATTTAGAATAACTAAATTTATTATGTTAACGCTCTTCCTTGTCTTATTTCTTTTAACCATATTGAGAATATACAGTGATTAAGCTTCGTTTTAGAACATTTCTTAGTTTCTCTTTCAATGTTAGATCGAAAAGACGCTTTTGCGTTTAGTTAAGCAAATCTCTTTTATTACTATTTAAGATGATGTGAAATAAAATCGAATTAATCTTTTGATGCTACAGTTGAAACAAGAATTTTTTGAGCTTCATACTTTCATTCAACTCATCTGTACAGAGATATTTTCGTAATTGATTCATGCGATGTTCAATTCCATTTCACAAATTTATTTATTCCTTTCGAACAAATATAGCATTTAAGAGGAAATATTTATCAAATTTCACTTACATCTTCCTTTAACGAAATTATATAAATTAGTTCAAAAAGTTGAATTCCGAAATTTCGAAGGGGTCTACGAATACAGTTAACAAATTTCGAATAGTAACACACTTTTTATATCGCAGTGTAATTGGCACAATGAAAAACCAAAATGGCTTTGGAACCTTTAACGACTGCGCAGAAGATGAGTGAACGAAGAAAGAGGTAATAAAGGAAACAAACAGCAGTGATAATGCATGCCCCTTGCATAAATCACGAGCACTTATCACAAAATGCTAATTGACACTAACATTTGTAATAAAGGTCAAATGTTATGGTTTCTTGTTGCCTTTTTTTCCTCTTTTGTCGTTCAAACTCATCTCCTCTAAAACTAGTCTTGGTGAATGGAAAGCAATTGAAGTGTACATTCAGAAGCTAATTGTGACATGACTGAGGTGTTCACTTCTTGCCATGCACTTTATTGGACGTAAGAATATGTACTATCAGTAAGAAGTACAAGAAATATGGCTTTGTGTTTTTGATTAATTTTGTTTCATTTGGGTGTATGGAATATGCATAGTGATGTGCTTATATTCATTATAAATAGATTTAAATAAAGTACGAAATGTAAGTAACGAAACTGCCATAAATGTTGCCCCTTATAATTCACGAAAAAGGTAATTCAAAAACTTTTCATGAGAATTGTCTTACATATAATCACCAATTGCCCAATTTAGCCATCGATAGTTGGATAATCTACCAAAGCACCTCATCCATTGGAAAATCACATGTAAATGTTTCAATCGTGAATTTTTCATCATCTAAAATATCTAGCGTATCCTTTCGAACCCAATTAAAATTCAGTTTAACAGTCAGAAACAAATAAAAATAATTCCATGATTATCAAACATGGTAAACAAACACATGATTAAAAATACAATACGTAAAAATCTCTTTCGAAAGCGCTCAAAGCAAATATCCTCAAATCCCTGTATTTACATACTCAGTTTATTAGAATTATGTTTAGTCTTCCTTTGTTTTGGTTCTCAAGAAACTGACGTCCGAAAATTTCTAGAATGTTTACGGAACTCCTCAAAATACTCGAATTCCAGGAATAATTACCTGGAATTTCCGAGTCTTTTGTTCCATTCCCCGAACTAAAAATCTATTCTTTTATTGTACTTATCGGAAATTCAGGAATTTGCGGCATGGTATTTAGAGATGCACCAATCTCCAAATATATTTATTGCAAACGTTGATATTTTGTCTAAGCACTTAGTTTCTATCTAGCATCGATAGTTTCTAAACATGTTAGGAATATTACATCACCTGTTTAACCCTCCGAGCGGTTTGATGAGATATCTCGTCTATTAAGATCCATCCATCTTTGCTAATGACGAGATATCTCGTCCATTAGGATCCTTCCAACTTTTTAATGACGAGATATCTCGTCATCAAGATGCTGTCGATTTTTTATTATAACGAGATTAATATCTGATCAGCTTTATTCTAATGATGAGATATCTCGTCCATCAAGATATGGTCAGTTTTCTTCTGATGACGATATATTTCGCCCATCAAGATATGGTCAGTTTTGCTAATGAAGATACCTTGTCGAGACAACCACAAGGAATGTTAATTTGAATGCTTTTCCTGGCGCGGCTCAGTAGTTATTTTTAACCTTAAATATTATAGTGGAATATGTATATTTCTTTATTCTCTCATAGACAGCCTCAATCCAAATCACAAAACCATCCTATGGTAGGTTTATCTGTAAAGAGCTCTTGCGATTCTGTAAATGTACGTATTTCCTTCATTACAGGTATGACGCACATTGTTATGCTACTGAAATGAAATTTCTGTACGTCGCTTATAAAAGTTATCATAAATTCAACAGTTGTTTTGAGTTTTTATTTTTTATTTTAATTCAAACATGAATAATACAAATGGCAAATGGCCGCTCCATAAATTCGGGCTTTAATTGATACACATGAACAATCTTATGTTGGAGGGAATTAGTACCACACACTGCCAAAATGGTGATCGATCAAATCCATTCCTAACCAGAAGTTCAGAGCGTCTGGTGAGAAGATAGATGACCTTGAAAAAGTCCTTTTCTATAAAGATAGCAGGGTCACCTAAAGAAAGGGCTTCCATCCACAAAATCATGTATGGCGATCGGCATTGATGATTATTTGTTTGTTAAATATTTTAGCAAACTTTTAATAATTATTCAGTTTATTTGACAAGATGATAAAATAGAGTCTTTACATGGCTTAATTTTAAATCGTGACTAACTACATCGTTATGAAATGCAGGAAAATAGTAAGAAATGTGAAGTAGCCGAATACTTTTGTGATCCATTGCACGTATTAATACGAAATGCTATAAAACATTCCAGTATAAACATATGTTCTTTAAGACAGTGGTGCGCAAACCGGGGGTCGCTTGAAAATTTTTGTGGGTCGCCAAATTCAAAGAAATTTATTTGACAATAAAAAAATATAATGTTTTTCTTCAACAAGTATCTGGTACCAGTAAAATAGTGAAATGAGATCATATTATTTATAAAAAAGAACTATTTTACGAAAGCAATTGTCTGTAATAGTATATAGTACCTATACTTCGGCAACCGGCAGGCGAACAGACATAGTGATAAAAGATAATTGTCAATTTGAGATGCCCTTTACCTGCTCTCCGGTGGGATTCATATGCAACTTGGATCGGTCTGACGTTTAGCAGTGGCCATCTTTACTACAGCTTTTTCAATCTAGGTGTGCACCCCTGCTATTTAGTCTTTATATTGTGATCACAGCTAGGACCGTGCAGTTCTTTCCGTCTGTGCCTCAGTAGTTCGGTTTGCTGCTTCTTACGTTCATTCAAATGCATTCTGTAATTCTGTTTATATACTGCTTTTGCTAATTTTAAGTAAAATTTGCAATCGGGTATGTACATAACATATTTTTTAAGTATAGGACATTTCAGTAGCGTGCTCGGAGGGCAATAATGTTTATAAAACTGTTATTTTTAAATATTTGTATTATTTTTTTCGTTTTTGATTTTTTCGAAAATCAATTATATCCTCAACTGATATTTCGATGGAAACGCTACCAGGGTAGTTACTATTTTAAAACGTGTTAAGGGAACAGTTAGTTCTGTTGTTTTTGGATTACAGATGGCGGCACACTAAACAAAGCCTGCTTTTGCAGTTTAAGTGCGAGTACAAATTTAAGATCATAGTAAGATGAATTTTGAAAAATAAATGCTAATTGTAATTTCTAAATATATGTTTTCCCATCTTTGGAGTAAGTAATGTTTGACATAATTATATTAAATCACTATAATATATATTAATTTTGTACTTGTTTTATGATTAACTGTAACCACTGTGTACAATATATGTAGATGTGCGCTCGACTGGCAACACCAGTTGAGATATTTACTTGCCTCGATTACCATGTGTAAATTTTTACTTGAATGTTATATTCTTTTATTTTAAGTAGCGAGCATATGCAATTGGTATGAGATGTTTCTCTTATAATTAAGTTTTATTTTCTTTAATTCTCGTCTGAATAAGCTACAAATAAACATGATTTATACAGAGTTATACCCGACTTTATTTTCTTCCCACGTGGTAGCCGCACGTGATTGAACAAACGCAAAGAAATGAAATATTGTATATTTATAATTTGGTTTTAGTTTTAATACCCTCATGATGTATAAATGGCTAAAAATAGGTACCCAACGTCCAGAAAATGAAAAGAATGACATTATAAATGAGAATGATGGACCAACATCCACTGAACTTACAAAAACTGTGAATGAATGCAATAGCACTGTTTCTACATCAAAAAATATCGAATGAAATGTGCTATCTATAAAAAATTGAGAAAATATCAAGACGAGTTTATTAAATATGGATTTACATATTGCGTTGTTAATGGGAAAGAACATCCGTTGTGTGTTAATTGCAGGGATAAATTAGCAAATGAAAGTATGAAACCTGCTAAATTAAAAAGACATTTGGAAATCAAACATAAAGAATTAGCAAATAAGTCTGAAACATTTTTTAAAAAACGAGCTGAAAGTATGAAAAATCAAAATGTAGTTTTGAAAAAATACACAACAATTCCTGAGAAGGCTTTACGGGCATCTTTAGAAGTTTCATATTTAATAGGGAAAAATTTTTGAAACCACATACAATTGGAGAATCACTCATTCTTCCTTCAGCAATTAAAATGGCATCAATTATGCATGGAGAAAAATATGGTAACGATTTAAAAACGATACCATTATCAAGAGATACCGTTTCTCGCCGAATTTCCGCCATATCACGTAATATAGAATCAGTTCTGTTAAATCTATTACAAAACTCTCCTGTATTTGCTCTACAACTTGATGAAACTACTGACATTTCTAAACTGTCTCAACTAATTGTTTATGTGAGATACGTTTATGAAGAAGACATATCAGAAGATTTTTTATGTTGTAAAAAATTGGAAGGAGAAACAAATGGAGAGAAAATATTTGAAATTATTAATAGATATTTTGAAACAAATGACCTTACCTGGACACACTGTGTAACGGTTTGCACTGATGGTGCTGCAGCATTAACAGGTAGAAAGGACTAAGAGGGTTAATAAAGAAAATTGCTCCCCATATAGTATTCAACCATTGCATGATACATAGACAAGCTCTTGTTGCAAAGGACATTGATGAAGAATTATACAAGATATTACAGGATGTTGTTATAGTAATTAATTACATTAAAAGCAACAGCGCCCTAAACAGTCGCCTCTTTTCAATACTCTGGAATGAGATGGGTTTTGTGCATGAAACATTATTACTACATACCCAAGTCAGATGGCTCTCACGCGGCAAAATACTGCGACGTATTTTCGATTTGAGAAACGAAGTTTATATTTTTTTGGTAGAAAAGAAACATATATTGGTAGGTTCATTCATTAATGAAGATTGGCTCGGAAAACTCAGTTACATGGTTGACATTTTCGAAAAACTTAACGATTTGAATTTAAGTCTACAGGGAGAGAATACAAACATTTTAACATCGAGCAGTAAAATTGAAGCTTTTAAGAATAAGCTGATACTTTGGCAAGGAGAATTGAACAAAAACAACACAGACATGTTCCCGTGCTTTTCAGAATTAACTAAAGAAAATAATATAGATTTCTTGATATTTCAAAACACCATTTCCCATCATATGATAAAATTGGGAGAAAACTTTTCGAAAAGGTTCGAAAAATTTCCAGATAATGAATTAGGTTGGATACGTGATCCATTTTCGTTAGATATTTTTAAATTCAATATCTCTTTAAATGAAAAAGAACAGTTAATTGATGTTTCAAGCGACGAAACACTGCGCATTCCATTTAAGTCTGACTTGCCAAAAATTTTGGTTATCGATTGGAAATGAATATGCCGATTTGAAGAAAAAGGCAATTAATATTTTGATTCGGTTTGCATCGACCTACTTATGTGAAATCGGCTTTTCAAAATTATTTGCCATTAAAACAAAATATCGATCTCGATTGGATCCAGAGGATGACTTACGGCTTGCGATTTCCAATACAGATCTGAACATAGAAGTAATCATGAGCTCTTTGCAAGCGCATACCTCACGTTGAATTCTTATGTTGTAATTTTTTTAAAGTATTTTCCATTTAAAAATATTTATACCCATATGCATAAATAAAACCATTGCTTCATAAAATTATGTATATTATTCAGACCTCTAATAAGGCACAAACATAAGCGCAAATCCCAAAAAGAATTCAACTTTAATTACGTTGATGATTAAAAAAACGTCTATTGTCTATCCAGGGGTCGCGACAAAATAGTACACAAAATTGGGGGTCTGAAATGAAAATAGTTTGCGCACCACTGCTTTAAGAGACTCGTATGATCTTGTTTATCAAATAACGTGAATGCAAGAATTCCCTCTGTTTCCAATAAAGAAACACCGCTTCTCTCGGAAATTTCGCTTGTTTAAGGGCAGAAAATACTCTGTTTTCGTAAGGCTACCTCATAATTTAATTTAGTGGGCCTGAAGCAATCTCCCTTGCTCTGAAGCAGCTGTGCTTTTACGCTACGTTTTATTGATGCTTCGGCACAATCCTGAAAGAGGGCCATGAACTAGTGCTGGATTTAACTGATTTCTTATCGACTTGAGCCCGTGGGATTGTGGTAAAAAAAAAGGCTTAGATTCTTTTGCAACGTTTATATCAACATCCGTAACATGATGGGAATCAGATGAATTTATTTGTTGAATATCGTCTGTAATATGTTTTGTCTTATTCTGATATGATTAAAACATTGTAAAAGGAATTAAATATCGTGTTCGTATATTTTCACAAAGGTACCTCGCTGCATCGTACCTTCTAGGGTAAAAAGTGATTCAAATAAGTAACTTGATCAAATAGCAAAAAAGTTATTTTATGACTCAAAAAAGTATTGGGATGTTGAATAAGTTCTCGCTGTTTTCCAACAAATGGCGTTACCGGAACTGGTTGCGTTAGTTTATGATAGTGACGCATCTATTTACAAGTACTATAAGCAAGCTTGAAATCCAGTGTATGTTATTTCGCGGAAGTGTAAACAACTTTATTTTTCACTGCGTTAAATATGTCAAATTTCGTGTCAAAAAAGAGTATTTGCGGGGAATTTTACTGCACTATTTTATTCAAAAAAAATCTGCAGTTGAAGCTCACAGAATTCTTGTTGAGACTTACGGCGACCATGCTCTGTCTGAAACAACTTGTAGAGATTGGTTTAAACGCTTTAAAAATAATGATTTTGATCTTGAAGATAAAGAACGCTCTGGCGCACCGAAGAAGTTTGAAGACGAACAATTGGAAGCATTACTTCATGAAGACTCGTGTCAAACGCTAGCTGAACTTGCAGAATCATTAGAAGTTGATCACACAACAGTTTCGAAACGTTTCAAAGCATTAGGAATGATTCAAAAGCAAGGTCATTGGGTGCCATACGAGTTGAAACTGAGAGACGTCGAACTGCTTCAACGGTAGAAAAGGAAAGGATTTTTTCATCGTATCGTAACTGGCGATGAAAAATGGATACACTACGATAACCCTAAGCGTAGAAAATCGTGGGATAAACCCGGCCATCCATCAACATCTTCAGCAAAACCGAATATCCATTGTTCCAAGCTTCTGCTCTGCATTTGGTGGGATCAGCTGGGTATAGTTTATTATGAGCTGCTCAAACCAAATGAAACCATCACGGGAGATCGCTACAGACTACAATTGATGCGATTAAGCCGAGCATTGAAGGAAAAACGGCCGCTAAACAAACAGAGACATGACAAGGTCATTTTGCAGCATGACAACGCTCGGCCACATGTTGAAAAACCGGTAAAAACCTACTTGGAAACGCTTAAGTGTGAAGTCCTACCCCACCCGCCGTATTCACCGGACATTGCTCCTTCCGACTACCACTTGTTCCGTTCGAAGACGCATGGCCTGGCTGAGCAGCACTTCCGTTCTTATGAAGATGCCAAAAATTGGGTCGACTCTTGGATAGTCTCAAAAGACGTGTCGTTTTTCCGACGTGGAATTCAAATGTTGCCAGAAAGATGGGGAAAAGTAGTGGCTAGCGATGGACAATACTTTCAGTAACATGTTTTTTAATGATTTTTTAAAATCAAACATTAATTTTCACAAAAAAACAGCGAGAATTTATTCAACATCCCAATAAATTTTCCACGAAATCCAAAAAGCAGATGGAAAATTTCTGAACGTGTTACTCTTCAATTTGAAATACCGTAGAACTATGTTCAGATCTTTCATCAAAATGTATTGCATGTTTTCTCATTTGATTTCCATGCATTATTCTAGTTTAATATAATGTTTTTATTTGACGATATATATAACACCTTCATTTTTAATTGCGTCATTCCACATCCCTTTTGGTGGCTGCCTCGACGAAATACCTCTTCATTAGCAAAACTGACCAAATATTGATTAACTACACTGCTGGCCACCGTAAATGCAACACCCTGAAGGAAGCATGCAAATAATATGAAATTTACAACATGCATTAGCGGAGGTGAGATATGCAAATGATTAGAATTTCAGTGCAGACGCACATCACGCGCGCCTGTGGCGCCACTTCAAAGCGCTATTTAAGGCTTGGAGATTTCGACGATTTCAAGTACGGCAATTGTGTTTTTCTTGTGGTTTTTTCAAAAAAAACGATCAATTATGCCTCGTAGAAAACAGCGATCATCTTTTGATCAAGTATCCGAGTTCGACAGAGGAAGGATAGTGGCCTACCGAGATTGTGGATTATCTTTCAGGGAAATCGGTAGTCGTGTTGGACGAAACCAAACAACTGTAATGCGGATATGTGATCGTTGGATGCAGGAGGGTACGACGGACCGACGTGTTCGATCGCATCCACCTCAGTGCACCACTTCACGTGATGACAGGCATATTGTGCGTATGGCAGTGACGGATCGCTCAACCACATCACGAACCATAGCACAGCACATTCAGTCTGTACCGCATCATCCAGTGTCTGCGCGTACCATTCGACGCCGTTTACAGCAGAGTGGTCTGTCCGCAAGACGTCCATTGCTTCGTCTACCCTTGACGCAGAACCACAGACGTTTCCGCCGCCAATGGTGCGATGAAAGAAGGATGTGGACGGCAGAATGGAATGAAATTGTCTTTACTGACGAGTCACGCTTCTGTCTGCAACACCACGATGGTCGGATTCGAGTCTGGAGACACCGTGGAGAGAGGATGCTGAACAGCTGCGTTATGCACCGCCACACTGGTCCTGCACCGGGTATTATGGTATGGGGCGGTATTGGATATCACTCTCGCACTCCTCTAGTACGCATTACCGGTACTTTAAACGGCCAGCTCTACATCTCCGAGGTGTTGGAGCCAGTTGTCCTTCCTTACCTTCAGGGCTTGCCCACAGCCATATTTCAACAGGATAATGCGCGACCACACGTGGCACGCATTGTCCAAGGGTTCTTCGTCAATCGCCAGATTGAATTGCTTCCCTGGCCAGCTCGCTCTCCGGATCTTTCGCCGATAGAAAACATGTGGTCCATGGTTGCTCAACGATTGATCCAGAATACATCCCCAGCTGCCACACCAGATCAACTTTGGCAACGTGTGGAAGCTGCTTGGTCTGCTGTACCCCAAGAACACATCCAAAGTCTCTTTGAATCAATGCCGAGGCGTGTGGCAGCGGTGATCTCCAACAATGGCGGCTACTCTGGCTACTGATTTTGGCAGGAACCACACTTCACAGAAGTCTATAAATTTAATCATTTGATACTTGGTCAACATGTTATCTACAAAATAAATTTTGTTGTGATATCTCTTGTCTTTCTTGGTGTTGCAATTTGGGTGGCCAGCAGTGTATATCGTTATTAGAAAACTGGCCAGATCTAGATCTCGTTATCATCAAAATATCGGCTATATCTGAATGACTAGATATCTTGCCAATAGCAAAATTAGTCAGATCCTGATGGGCGAGATATCTCGTCAAAACCACTTGGAAGGTTAAGGTACGATATGTATGTCATAACAGATATCAGAATTACAGGAGGAGCGTCGGCAGTCGTACGAGATGGTATACACTAGGGTGGGTGTAGTGTTGAAATTCACAAAACAAATGGTTGTATAGTCATATTATAGAGTATGTGTGTATGTGGTAGGTTCTTTGTTAAATGTAGGAAATTTAGAGCGGCTCTGTGAGCTCCGTACTCTTAAGTGAAAGAATAAGTAGTTAAAAATTGGTACTCTAGGGAATTAAGGGTTTGGAGGAAGGTTATTGGGTGATGATATTAAGAATGAGAACCATTTATTAAATCCTTCAGTAAGTTATTGAAAAATGGTTACATATTCATATTATAGTACGTGTGTATGGGGGGATTCTTTGTTAGATGTAGGATG
Organism: Meta bourneti; assembly: GCA_933210815.1. Lineage (NCBI taxonomy): Eukaryota > Metazoa > Arthropoda > Arachnida > Araneae > Tetragnathidae > Meta > Meta bourneti. Next base: position 68,910,251 of record OW119928.1, read on the forward strand.
TGTTTAGAGAGTTCAAAACAGGTACTCTAGGGAATTAAGTGTTTGGAGGATGGTTATTGGATAAGGAGACCTATTAAGAAATTTCATTGGTTGAAAAGGTGGGGTTTAAAATAAGTCCTATAAGGGGTTAAGGGCTTGGAAGAAGGTTATTGGATTAGGGGACCTGTTAAGAAAGTTTATTTGTCAGAAAAGGCGGGATTTCTATCAAAATCGTTAGTGTATAATCGTTAGTGTATATCTTAAGTGTTGTGGTGGAATGCATTTGCTATCCGAAGAGCAAATGCATTCCACCACAACGTTAGAAGCTGTTAGAAGCCGTATTTAACAATGGGAAAGGTCAAAAGGTGAAAATGATGACACGATTTACAGGGGACTTCTGGCTGTAGAAAAGCAATAGACTAATGGGTGAAAAGAGAAGAAAATAGACTAATCTGTGGTGAAAATTATATTTTAGAGGTTCATTTTTGTTATTTGCTTTTTCAACTTATTCTATTCTAATTAAAATACTATTAAAATAGATAGAAAATGTATTTTACTATTATAAAATAAATCTAAAAGCACATAAATAATTAAAAGTATGCACTTAATTATAAATGTATTTAAGTTAACAAATCGTTAAAAAAACATTTAATCCATCAAAATTTGCAAAGGTTAAAATACCCTTCATTCTTTAGATCTGACATATTTTGCATAGTAGTATCAAACTTCAAAATTAATTAATTCGCCAGATTATGCATGCATGTTTGTTTATTTGAAAAATTATTAATTTAACCTAAAATTGGCTAACTTAAAATCGTATTCCAAATTATGGGATCCCTACAAAAAACATTCGTTAATTTATTTCACTTTTTGTTGCAGGTTGTCCAGTAAGAAAAAGGAAAGATAAGGTGCCTCAGAAGAAGCTCTCACGATATTCTTGAACACCAACCCTAGATAATATATCTCTAACCATGAACTTCTGAACTATATACGCAACACAGACTTTCTATTTCTAACTCACGCTGAATCATCGCAGATCTACAATGGTCTACATCTCCATGTCTGCATTCATTGTTGCCCTCTTGTCTTCCAAAAGTGCTCCTGGCTTGCATCCATCCAATACAGGAAACTGATTGCTTATAACTATCATGAACACTTGTGTCACCGTTAAGCTAACTCTGAACAAGAGGACAGCACACATAAAAATGAAATTCTAACCCAAATACCTCCTTCTCTATGTAGGGGTAGGAGATATTAGTTTAGTTAGTATCATTAGTGCCGGTAAAAGTAACACTGTATTGTGGGCTACATAGATTTTTATTTCAAAAATCCGTAGACACACACGAGGACAGTTATCTATCTATCCGCAATTCTTCCAAAGCTTCGAGAAATTCACAACCAGTGTTCGAAGTAGCCGCCATGTTGTGTTGCGCTTGCTGAAGCAATCTGCCATTTCTGCCTCTCTGAGTACAAGTGCAATGTGGCTTGAATATTTCCGTTTAGGACATTAGTGTTCACTGTAACGTAAAAGCGCTCCAGCCGAGCTGACAACGCGAAACTAGGAAAGCATTTCGTCAACATTCTCCTTGCTGTAAAAGGCATAAAGAGTAAAGTAAGGTCAGTTGCTCTTTAGTTATTTCCTGATATTTGATTGCTTAATTGAATTACTTGTAGTTGCAATAAAGTAGCGTTGTTTCTTCCACTCTTAATTCATTCCAAACATTTTTCAAATGAAAATCAATGCAACATATTCTAGTGTAAATTAGCTAGGATTGAAGACGAAATTAAAAATGCCTAAATTATAGTTTTCTAACTTTTGGCTGTATACCTTTTTAGGAAACAATGTTCATCGGCCCTATCTCTAGAAAGCTATCTCAAAGAATAACTGGCTAGTGTATCTTTGCCAATGAATTTGTATTACAACAAATTATTTATGTACACTTATATGTGGGACACAATGACTATAATTCAGTAAATATAGAGATGAATATTTAAATTAAGAAGATTTTAATGAGCTAAATAGGACTATTTTCAAAAATGAGATGGGTTGAAGGTTTTTGGACCGCCTTATGCCCGAATAATTCAAGTTAGTTCACATCTTAGCAGCCGTCTGCCGTAATGTCTTTCTCATTAGATCGTCAGCTGTATTCTGGTTCTTTTTTCCAATTTGGCAGAAAGCACCGCCATTACTGGGTGAGTCATCCGCAGGTGTCTTGAGCAGGCAGGCGTCTTTTCGTCTCGATAATATCTGCATTCACTGGGCGACGAAGAATTTCCGGTAGCACACGTGTGCGTTATTTAAGAATCTCATAAAGCTTAGTTTGGAAATAAAATAATTTGGGACCGAAATCATAAAGCTATTTATTTAAATGAAATACTAAATATAGTGAATTTCACACAAACACACTAGATTGTTCACTATTATTGGTAATTTTTTCAATCAAGTTAGTAAAATTGAAAAAATCCGTAATGAGAAGGATGAGTCTGGTGTTGTGTACGTATCTGTTTATATTACGCTGTATTTTCCTCAACAGCATACTTAAATCTCTATGGTCAACTATTTGCAGTCAGTTTCTCTTTTCATTAAAATGACTTGTTACCACACTAAATCTACGTACAACTACACAGGATGACAGAAATTGAATCCAAAAATTAATTCGGAAGTGCGTGCAAATATATACATGTTAACATTGCTTTTTTACGTGACCTGTAGTCTAGTTCATAAACGGATCAGTTGTAACTTGCATTTTACAACATATCGTCGGTTTATAAGTGAAACACACTAGGTTGGTTGGTTTGGGGGTTTATGGCGCAAGAGCCATATTTGTCAAAGCTGCGCCAAACACAAGGCAACGTCAAGTGAAAAATGTCAATAGAAAAGTAGGGATTGGGGAATAGAGTAGTGGAATGAAAGCAGAAATAGATAACTTGGTTTTCCCGGGAGCGCGACTTTCGTTTTTACTAAAGACAGTAAACCCCTTGGGTAAGGAAAAGATCACTAGAGTACCTCGGGGCCTTGAAAGCCCATACACTCCTAAAGGAGATGTGTTTCTGAGAGTGAAACACACTAGGTCAAAAAAGCATAGTTCCTAGCAAACGAAGGGGGAAATTCTACTCGCTCATCTAAACACAATAGTTTTTAGCATCTTTTTACTGCCCATTCTTGCTCCTCGACGCTTTTCCCATGGGACGAGCATTGTCCTCCACTATTTACCCAGTGCCCACAGGGAGCGATAGTGCTCACTTGGCGAAACATGATTTGAACGTTATGTATTCTTAAATAAATAACATGTATGGATTAATTTTTATTGTATATTGCATTATCACAAGGGCGCTCACACCCTGCTCACTCGCGAACCCTAAAAAGTGTCAACGTAATTTATTTTGGTTCTCTCCTTCGTACCGGTCGAGTTCTGTAACTATCCTAGGTACATTTCTCTCTCTTCTATATCAGTAAATTTTTTTGTGTGTAAATGCCCATTTACTTGACGGAAAAAACATTACTTGGTGCTGCTTGGCCATATCTGGTAATTGCTCCATAAAAACGACCAACATCTGCGCTATCCATTTTCGCTTCGCATGCCAGAAGGTGGGACTCAATGCGCCCTAGCATCAGAGCAACCAAAGTTATTTTCATAACCCTCAAGGGGCTCACATGCATATAACCGTTCTGAAATTTACAGTCTGTATGACTTCTGACCAGTTTTGACCTTCTTGACCAATAGAATCCCTCCTAGGATTCTCTCAGTCAATAGATGTGCTTATTTAGTCATCTGTGTTTCGCTTAAAAAACGGGGACAATAAATTCTACTCTACTCAGAAATCTCGTGATGCTCAGCATATGATTTAACACTCTGAGAGGGTTTACATGCATAATTCTGACTTGCAACCTTTGGTTTTCACTGCATGAATTATTTTCAGTTTTTATGTTCTTAACCAATAGAATCTTTTCTAGGATTCTCTCAATCAATAGATGTGCTTATTTAATCATTGTTGAGAGTATAAAGCGGAAAAATACCTCACTACTGGGTCGTTCCATGCAAAATGAGCAAATCGGCTGTGGCTGACCTATCACCGATTTTAATGAAAATCGATTTTTAAATAGGTCACGTAGTAAAGAGCAACTGCAAAATATTAGGTTTCAGAAATCTAAATTTTGTTAATTATTGACATTTAAAGCACAAGGTCACACAAATTTAGATTTTCTAGCACTAAAAGTGGCACATATTTCAATACGTTATTGACACAAATTTAAAATGTTTATATCGTTATATTCCTCACAGAAAGGTCTCTTAGGAAACGTCAGAATATAATTTAACAGTTGTCATTGCTAAATCTGAGAGATCGACGAAAATAGAAATTTTGCCAATTTGCTACAAATTTCAAATTGCTCTGGTATCTCTAGAAATGGAAAAATAATATTAAAAATTATTTTTAATGAAGAGCCTTTCCTAACAAATAGCGTGGAGAAATTTGGTGATTGTATTTCTTTACAAAGAAAAAACCATTTAAAAGTAAAATTATGGAAAAATATGATTTTTCAATTTTTAAAAATGCATATTTCACTGTGAAGGAAAGCTCCGAAAACATCAAAACTTTTCAACGTGAAAGAGCAAGATGTCTATTAAATATTCTGAAAATTTCATAATTATAATTTGATTATTTTTGTCTCAGGAAAATTTTTAATTAGATGTAAATTTTACTTTTTTATCGCAACTGATAATGAGTTATAACCTTCGATGGTATAAAAAATTCGATGTAAGAATGAAATAACTATTATTATGGTGCACATGCAAAATTTCATATTAAATTTCTTTTTAGTCTTTTTTGCTTAATTCGAGGAGTGTTTCCATCAGTGAAAAAAAAGGTGAAAAGTTCATTTTGTTAGAGAAGTCTTTTCGATTTGCTTTTTCCTTTGGAAACGTAAGTATTAAATACTACTACGTGTGAATATTAAATTCGTTTTGTAAATATTAAGCATTATTAGTCAGGTAAGCACTAATTGAGAGAGTTAAAAGGAATATAAACATCGCTGTTATACCCGATTCTCCCAAATGTACATAACTCACGAATCCTTGTTCGATATTTATTACAATCACAAGTAAAATAAGATAAGATTTCAACATTCGGCAACACTAAGAAGATTACAATTTAAGAAACTACGAAATTTAACAAGATACCTTTGTGAGATTGTAAGTGAATTTGAAGACAATCAAGCAAAAGTTTTAAATGTTTAAGCTTTTTCAATTGTGATTTGATGTCCTGTTTTTATAATTTCCTTCAAAAGTTAAAAATAATGTGGTATTTCATTGTTCATTTGGGGTTTTATTGTTTCCATTGCATTCTTGTCATTTGAAATGAGTAATATGCATGGAATGGGAAGGAAATGCTAGGATTGGCGATAATAAACATTGCCAGTTAGGGCTTTACTGACGAAATATGGTAACCCTTCGTAGACCTACCCGAATAGTAGTTTGGCGACGAACTTTCAGTCGCCAATTGATCGATCGGCAAGAACGCGTTTTTGCGTTTTACTGATTTTGTTATTGTTGCTTTAGGACTCAAAATACAATTCTGAATTTTTTTACACTTAACGGACATATTAAACTATTTTCTTCCAAAATATAGTTGTCGTCAGAGCTGTCCATTTCAATTTTTTGTGCCTATTTTAAGAGGAAAACCGTCATTTTATAATTTTTCTTTGCTGTTTGGAAGATGAAGGAAATAAAAGCCGACTTCAAAACTTCAGCAGTAGTTTTATCATACCTTGAACTGTATCTGGAATGAATTTCAACGTTGCATTTAAATTGCTTTATCCCGTAGAAACCTTTTTAATTCTATCAAAATCGACTATTTCCCCCCATTTTTCGCTACTAATTTTTAGCTTAAATATGGTGTTTAAAATTGTTGTTTCCAAATAGATAAAAAGAAAATTCTGCATAGATTACAAAAATATGAAATATTGTTAAGTAGTTTTTGAGAAAGAGCTCTTCAAACACACACATGCAACATCAAGCGGATTCATAACTCTCTTCAAAGTTGCAAGTCATTAAAATGCCTGAAACTTCCAAAATATTTTGGATATCGTAATTTGTGCATAAACTTAACCCCTGTAGCAAATTTCATAAAAAACCGTCACCCTGATGCCACAGGTTTTTCTGATTTTTGCTCATTTCACATCGAACTTGGAAACTCATTGGAACTACTTGGAAATCTCGTGGTAGGTAGATATTTTAATTAACGTCGCAATGACAGAATGGGCTATTGGCGACGGTCCGGGATAAAACCCCAAGGGAAAGATCCAAAGACAACGCCACGTAATTTTGAACCGCGATCAGATGACAATGGAAATCTCGTGATGCTTATCATATAATTTAACCCTCTAAGAGGATCAGATGCATAACTTCACTTTACAACTTGTAGTCTTCTCTGCATGACTTCTGACCAGTTTTGATCTTCTTGACCAATAGAATCTTTCCAAGGATTCTCTCAACCAATAGATTTGCTTTTAAGTTGCCTGTAAAAAAGCGCGAAAATATAATCCGCTGCTTGGAAATCTCTTGGCGTTCAGAGGGTTAAGCATATAATTTTGGCCATATTATTTAATAAGTGCAGAAAAAATAAATTCTGCATTACGGCTTCTTTGAAGGCATAATCGATTGTAATCCAGTGGTGGATTTGACCATTTATTCAGAAACAGTACAACCAGAGACTAGGTATGTAGGTATTTAATTAACGTCGCACTAGTGCAACACAAAGGGCTATTGGTCCGGGATCAAACCCATAGGGAAACCAGAGACTAGGTAATATCTCTTTTCAGGACAATCTGGTAATTTAAACAAAAGCTTTCCCATCATTGCAGCACTTCACACATTATTGAGAAATTCATTTATTTTTATCCACGTTTCCCATTCTCGTAAAATTCACAAAAATCGGGATATTTTGTCACCAGCCTCTTCATTAATCGCGTCCATGCCACTCATTTTACCTTTTTTTCTGCACCTTGTTTGCTTTTCCCACCTTTTAACGATCCATATGTCGTTCATTACGCCTTAGTTTTTATTTTTGTACAGCAGAACAAATTAATTCATTTTTTAAATACAGATTCGAAACCAGACGCCGCATTTGTTTTGTTGAAAATTCGATAAAAAAATGTGTGTACCGTTCTTTAAAGGAGTCATGTGACAAGTCGTTGCCAAGCAACAAATACAAATGCAGCCTTTTTTCAAAGCCATAAAATGGAGTTACATATGGATTATTGCATGTTTTCCCTCTCAGAATAAAAGAATTGTATTTTTTTGCCATTTTCGATTGCTTGACAGAATAACCTGGAAATGTGCTCTAAACCTTCTAATAATAAATTCTAAGAAATAATTCTTTCTCGTACTGTCAATAAATTTAATCACGTTCGCGTGGCGTGAAAGTTTAGAGAGTCGGGTGCCAGCTCTCTCAGGTGTTCATCTCGTCATTTGACCGTGGTTCAAAATTACGTGGTGTTGTCCTCAGATCTTTTCCTTGGGAACTGATCCCGGACTGTCGCCAATAGCCAGTTGTGTTGCTGTTAAAACCTGATTTACACACTTACGGTGTTGCTTGTGTTGCTCCTCCCAGAGGGCGCTGGTGTGTGCCTCTTTGATTGGTCGAGAGGATAATTTTCTACAACTCCAGACACCAGTAAAACAGTCAAAAGAAAATATTGAAACCAAATAGTTCGGAAAACATCGTAGGAGAAAAAGATTACAATTGGGCAGGCAGCCCCCAATTGTGGAAGTCTAGGGAGTTTATACATCATAACTGAGAGAGGGATACAACACCATAACATCTGAGATCATCTGAAATATATTTATTTACAGTTAGCAATTACATCTGAACAAGCCATCTTAATATCTGAGAGTACATCTTACAACTGGTAAGTTAGTAGCTACGCTCTACAGAGGGCGCTGGTGTGTACCGCTTTGATTGGTCGAGAAGATAATATCCTAAACTAGATTAAAACCTGATTTACACACTTAGCGATGTTTAATACCTTCAATAAATAAAATCAAAATCCATTACGGATACTTTGAATAATTGAGATAGAATACGAAGATGGGGATGCTATCTAAATCTATCGAACAATTATAAACAATTACATTTTGGTTGACATTCGAACATTGAATAGGCTACTGACTTCGAATAGGAGAGGGGTTATACCTTATGACTTTTGAACACTTTACATCAATTTCTGTTATTGTCACTAATCCTGTTGGTCAAGGCTATCTAGACCAAGTCCTTCGCTTGCAACTCCCTCTCATATCATTGACTGCATAAGTGTCTCTGAACTTATTGGTGGAAGACCGTGAGGAGACAGCTTCTCTCCTGCTCAGGTATCGATATCTCATGGACCTGGTCTAGCATTTTCTGGACTAGGAGATACGCAACAACAATTAGAGTAATTGGATGACAAAAAATATTTCCCTAACCAAGCTGATTCTCTTTTCAATACGAAAATTGCCAGCATTCGTTTGAATATCTTTCACTAGTCGTTTCGGGGAATTTTTACTCTTTCAAATACGATTTAAACTCATAAAATTTTTCCTTAGTTCTACCACTTTTATGCCTTTAATTTGCTATTACTTTCATCTTGAATCCTTAGACTGCTTTCAAGTTCTTTTTCGAACAAACGAAACAATTCGAGAAAAAAGAAAAACAATGTCAAAAACGATCTTTCAAAAACAACTAATTCAAGAAACCAAAATTAACATCTCTTTCTTCAACTGCGGAAATAATCCCCGATTTCGCATCTTACTTTCCCCGCTACTCTATCCAAGGATTTCATTTGTTTAATTGACTACATCCGACTCATTTCCTCCTTAAAGAGAACTTCTCAGGAACTCTTACACTCAACATTCTGTTCACCCCTTAATTACACCAGCAATCACCCCCTACCTCCAAGATGGCGGAAGAAGATAAATCATAATTCATCCATCCCCCTAAGCTCTTCAATTATTCGTAGAGCTCAGGTTTTATACTTACGGCGCGATTCTTTTAACGACAAATACTTGATGACTTCCGGATCAATGTTTAATAACTTTCCCCTGCTAAAGAAAGAAAACGCCATTTATCTGAGGACGCGTCGGATGATTGCGAAATGCGTGGTTGTTATTGTGGAGAGAATCCTTAAAAAGTATTTTCGATGTTAATGTACATGTTGTCATCCAAGTCGCCGTTATTGAAAGCATGGAAAATTTTGTTACAAGAAAATTGAATGTTGACGTTGTGCAACGAGTATAAAGTTGCTGGGGTTTTTTAGTTCTTTTTGATCTCTCGTGTCTCGTCTCTAAGTTTAGTTTATTTTCAATCCCAACCTTCGCTTCCAGGAATTAAAACTGCGTATGAATATTAGTGGATAAAACATGAATAGAGCTTGATTTAAAAATGTACAATTCGTGGAAAATAACTTAAGTTACGATGAATTCCTTTGCGAATGAATTCAGATAGTAGCTGATTAAATTGAGTGCAATGATTTGTGAAACAGATTTATTTGGGTCTGGGCTAAATTGGAAAGGTGTGAGTGTTATGAAATTAAATACAAGTGTTTTCATGAGATGTTTAGAGAAAAGATTTTATTATTCGTGTTTGCTTTTGAAAGTAGATGGAATTTAAATCTAGTTACCTCACATTTCAATCATACCTTAATTGTATTACTTCGTATCCCGTATTTCTACATCAAGATATTGAGTTTCAATTTTTTCAAACACATGAAAACAATGGTACATTGCCAATTTTATTATCTGCTACAATTTGCTTTAAAACTATTACTTATTAGAGGGATTTTCAGTGTAAACAAACAAACCAGACGGAATGCGAAGATTTGATTTCCGCTACCCAAATGCTCTCACGGAGGGGTTTATCAGGGGTTACCTTAAAACGTAGTTTATAGCCATTTCTTATTATGTATGACCAAACAACTGGCATATAACAAATTGGAATTCTTCATTATTATTTTTTGAAATTTTCATTGGCGAAGGGCTGAAATCGTATTCAAAACAAGCCAAGTGACGTCATGTTCGGAATACGTGTAGGAAGCTTGTTTCGCTGCAGAAACACTAGAGCCAATGAGATTTAATAAGACAGAAATTGCCTCTCGTATCTCTAAAAATATTTTCACAAACCTACATGGCACAGCAATTACTGTATTGTATGTTATTGTATACATGCGGTGATTATATTGCCGAATGACAATAAAAGGATGTAAACAAATAATATCAACCACTATGGAGATCAATCGCCTGTTTCGTGACTTCGTTCAAACATGCTTATACAAAATACTAAAAATGAAAAAAGGTTTAGGAATTCCAATTACACACCTCAGCTGTCTGATAAAAAAAGGAAATTGGATGAAGATAAAGAAATTGTAAGCATAGGTTTAGATAAGTAGTGAACCTATGAAAAATGTAAATATTCTGCAATTGAAATAGACGTTTAAGAGCTTAAAAACAAGACTCAGAAGGCACTTTGAAAATACGGTTAGACTCAAAAACATGGTACTATCGATGATAGGCGATAATTACCATGGTCGATTGGCGATAGTTTTAGAATATAAAAACGCATTGTAAGTTTACTGCATGTATGTCCACTTGAGCCGCATCTAATGGTCAGCTTATTCAAACTGCCATTTAGGCGCCAATTTGGCTAGGGGCAGGGTATTGTTCTTGAGTTTAGCAGAATTACGAATTAAACGCTAGTAAAAAATACATAGAATGCTGTTTTCCTTTTTGTTATTAATTTCATTCAATCATGGTTATAAAATATGCATACATATAATATAGTATAAATGGTTAGATCAGCGCAATATGCTTTTTTATGTTTTTACCTGCTATTTTAGTGTACCTTTCCTCATTTTAACTTTTGGTTTTAGGAAATTAATAGTATCGCTAATTGTTACAGGTAGCTGGGTGCTAGCCATTAAATAAAACTGGTAATAAAATTAACTCATCAAAATGGCGATAAATCAAATTAGTTCTTTACCGAAAGTATTTTTCTTTTTCCTGTTGTGTTTTTATGTTGACTAGTGGTCGCCCAGTTGTCGAAATTCGACCATAATTCATTTAATTTTTAAGTTTGAACGTTAATAAGGTTATTTTGTCAAAGAGTATACCTCTATATTCATTGCATATAATTTTTTTGAATTTTGTTCTATTACGTAAGCTGCGAGCATGTACAAATACGTCATAGGAAAAATGCGGTATAGCTTGGTTAAGCCATATCTAAAAAATAATAACGCGTTGTTTCACATTTGGGTTTTTGTATTGCTATACTGGCCACAGGTTTCGCCAAGCCTATACAATTAATTTGCCTATCTTTTTCAAATTATATAAAATTTAAATAAAAAATAAATCCAAAAAATTAAATAAGGAATATGTGCTTCGTATTTTTTATTGAAACAAAAAAAAAAACCGGGTGGTTAAAAAAATATTGTCCATTGAACTTGAAATAGTTCGACAATGAATTTAATGATTCAAAACTTCTGTGTAGACGATATTTTTTGTAAAAACTCTTTCATCGTTTGCTAAATGCCCTTGACCGTTATATTCTGAAATATAAAATCTCAAACCATCGAACTCTACTTGCTGCGACGTACAATTGACCATGTGTAAAAACTGGCTGCCTCTATAAAATTCCAATTTTTTCGAATGTTTGTCCTTGAGACTTATTTATTATCATCGCAAATGCAGGTATAATTAGAAATTGAGTTCTTTGAAAATTAAATGGTAAAATAGTTCCGGAATATGTTAAATTTATACGTGGAATAAAAATTCTCTTATTGCGTGCGGTTCCAGTTAAAACTTCGCAATCAATAGTATTACGATGCATAAATTTGATGCGCATTCGTGTTCCATTGACTAATGCTTCTTTTGTATTTAAGTTTCTGATCAGCAAAACGATGCAATTAACTTTCAATACTAACTTATGTGGGGGCAAATTATGCCAAATCTCATACTCCTCCGCGCAATGTGCTTAAAAAGGGGTACAAAGTTTTTTCTTCACGTATTAATATATAGATGCTATGAAACCTTTTAACCTCGTTTACAAACAATTAAAATATTGCGCTATCAAAATATTTGTAAGGGATAAATAGGTGCTAATATCGTAAATTTAGAACAAAGGTAGGTAGGCATAATTTAATCTACGGCGCATAGAAGCAACACAACGGTTCGGGATCAATCCCGAAGGGAAAGATCCGAGGACAGCAATTTTGAACCACAGTCAGATGACGAGGTCAGCATCGTAGATGGCACCTCCATCTCCAAATTTCCCCACCAACATGTGGATAGTTGAGGCCATGACATATTTAACGATTACCAGCCCCCAAGTACACGATGGTCTTTCGCTGAATCGAGTTTCGAACACGCAACCCTCCGGTTGATAATCCACGACTCTACCAACTGGGCTACCAAGGCCTTTTAGTAAAAAGGATTCAGACGTGCGGCACAAAATCGATAATTTATATCTTATCTATCTACAACAAAAGAGCAACAAATCAAATTCGTAAATGCAATAAGCATATTATAATTACAATATTTATACTTATAGGAAGTATTTTTTCTTCTACCTGTAGTTTGTTTATGCTTGCACTGAAAAAACCTCCTCGTACCTGCTCTATTTTCAAAACGTTAAAATATTGCGTTACTGAAGTATTTGTATCACAAATTTCGGGAAAAGGAATCAAACTGGCGGCGCAAAATCGATAACAGAAATCCTATCTTTCTATAACAGATGGAAATTTTAGAACATTTTTTTCGTATTGTGGAAAACGCAAACATTCAAGTTACTTTTCATAAATAAAAGGCACCATTCGCTGTCACATATTCCATCGAACGAGTACCATTTTCCTAAGCAAGGCGAAACCAATCACACACAAATGGAGATAGAGCACGTAAAGGCCAACCTGGAAAAAATCCCATCCAACTTCCCGAAGTTAAACCACGCTCCGTAAATAGATTTCTTCGGAAAAGCAAAGGCACAACTCAACCCAAACTCAAAAAACTCCATCTTCCCACCACATCGAATGAAAATAAATCAAACACTCCCCACCAACTCCACACAAAACTAATTCAGGTAAACGCACGACCCATGCCAGAAATAAAAGAACTGCGTTAAAAAAATCCCAACTCCAACGTCACGCATAAGGCAGAAGCCGCCGAAGAACAACTAACTTCCCACCAGCGTTAATCGATCCTCAACGAGCTATCGAGCAGAGATGAGTTTCTTCGGGTAAACATTTGCACACGGTTTTGAAGGCTCCAAATTGCTCTCGTTGTTTGAGTCCTTTGTTTACTTTTCCCGCGCTTTGTGTGAGAGAATGCTGCCATTCCAGGGCAAATCGGAAGCGATATTGGCAGCTGATGTAAGGGGTAAACTGCGAGTGCTTCCAGGAGATAGCTTGGGACATTGTCGTCTGGTAGATTGGCGATATTGTATTCATGAGAAGAACTTCCTGTGGAAGTTAAGGATTTTCTTTTCCTGGGTCTTGATGCCGTATTTATCCAGCCAATATAAATCGGATGAGGGAAAATGGACTTAGCTGAAGTAAGTTAGTTTTATCCCTCCTCGTTTAATGGGAGTCATGAAATGGCGCTCTTTTCTTTCTCAGGCTGTCGGAAGCAGGCTACGTACTTCTTTCTCAGGCTGAAGGTATTCATGATTCAAGAGAATTCGTAAGCCCTGGGTCTCATAGGACCTCAGAAATGGTCTTGAAAGAAATACCTCTCATTTTAAGACGTGTTTTTCTTTTGCGTTAAGGGCGAAAATTTATCTTGGCTTCATTTTAACCCTCCTGGTGGCTTTGCATCAAAACTTACCCTGCCAGTCTCTGATTCAAAAACATATTCCAAATTGCCGCCATTCTGGGTAAGGGACAATCCGTTTTTTCTACTTGGAGTAACAGGGCTGTTTCGTCGCGACGAGGTATCTCGTCATTAGCAAAACTGATCAGATCTTGATGGACGATATACTTCGTCGTTAGCAAAATAGGTCAGATCTCGATGGACAAGATAGTTCTTTGCAACCACGTGGAGGGTTCAAGATAAACTCGTCCATCCTCAATTTTTTTCGGTTTCTTAACGAGAAATCATTTTTGCAATGTATAATATTGCCATTGGTGTAAATAACTGAATGACGTTACTAAAAACTAACACAATTGGGAAGATGATGCATGCATTTTTCAATGCTGCATCATCTGATTGAATATGATTATAGAGCGTGTCCTTTTATACGTTGAAATTTATTTCTTGTCAATTTCATCAATGACAGGTGTTAAAAATATGTGGGTGAAAAAAATTCAAATCTGGTTTTCTTAGGAATCCCCCACCCAATTTACGATTGAAGTCTTTTTCTCGATAGGACCCTGTTTGAGCTTTACTACAATCGCGACGAGTTTGATTTTAATATTGGTATTAACCAAATTAATCCAGCTAGGAGGCTTCTAGATTTTAGATTTACAAACCTGAGTTCCTAATACGCAAGTGAATCAAAAATAGATTGCAAAACATTGTTTTCAGTTTGTATTCTTAATCCTAACTTCGCTACTTATAAAATTCTTAAATAAGAACTCATTAACATTACTCTTCCTAGTGGTTGTCTCGACGAGGTATCTCATCCTTTGCAAAATTGGTCAGATCTTCATGGATGAGATATCTCTTCGAAACTAGTTGGAGGTTTAACAATCTTTCAAGCAGAAATAATTGTCGCAGACAAAACAGTTTCCTGACTGGCCAACAATAATATCACAGGAAGCATATATACTGATAGTTTCAGTTCTATTTAGATACTGAAAACTTTACACGATATCATTTTACGTGAACGCTATAAGAAAAAATATTTCTAACTGTCAATATTTTTGGATTTAACTGAGTCAGGACCCATGATGGTAATGAGCTTGCAGATAGATAGTCCAAGTTGTCCGTTGACTCTGGTGTTGATATAATATTGATTTTCCCTGTTTAATATCATCTACAATAAAAGCTCGTATAAAATTAAACTGGGAATCCCTCTGAAATACGGAAAGACAAACATTTATTAAATATCATAATTCGCAACTTTTTATCACTAATAAATCTTTAATTTATTTTTTGACTAGACACGGTCCTATTCTTACGTTATTTACACAGATTTATAGTAAAAAGAACACCTTTTGGGTTCATGAGGGAGAAAAGCGACCCATACCACTACGCATTAGATTGTATTTATTC
Source organism: Meta bourneti (assembly GCA_933210815.1). NCBI lineage: Eukaryota > Metazoa > Arthropoda > Arachnida > Araneae > Tetragnathidae > Meta > Meta bourneti. Next base: position 68,925,463 of record OW119928.1, read on the forward strand.
TAAAGAATTCCATCTAACCAACTTTCGGTAAAACCTCCAAGTGATTTTGACGAGATATCTCATCATCAAGATATTACCGATTTTTTTATGTCGAAATCAAGATCTGGTCATTTTTCTTCTAATGACAAGATGTCTCGTCCAATCAAGATCTTATCAGTTTTGCTAATGAAGAGACACATCTTCGTGACAACCACCAGGTGGTTTAACAATCAATCACAATGGCTACATAATCCAGTGGATAATCAGAAATCAGTTTGGTCAATGGGTGTCCATGTGGTGTCGGCATCGACGGACGGTATTGGTAATTAATTAACTTTGCATTGGAGCAACACAGCGGGCTATTGGCGTTGGTTTGGGATCAATCCCCAAGGGAAAGATCCTACGTACAAAATCCTTCAAAATTACGGGACTTCCGTAATCCTTCAAAATTATGGGAAAGATCCACGTAATTTTGAACCACGGTCAGATGACGTTCGACGGACGGAGTGGAGTAATTATCTGTTAAGTAAAGTTTGGAACGGGAAGACCTCAATTAGGGCCGAATTCAACTTCCTGTGATCAGCTTTGTTCGAAATCGAAAATCATTCTCGGCCTGTTTCTCTCTCTTTCGATTCAAGCTATTCATCTATCTCTTTTGAATCGTTCGAAGTGATTGGGGTTATCAAAATACGGAGATTATTACTCACTTTGTAAGCCCTATAATTGCAAGTCTACCAATAAGAAACCAGATAACAGTCATCTGACTCCAAACCAAATATGTTTGTTTTGTGTTTTACGACCAATGGAAAGAAAGAGGGAGGTATTCTTAGCGAAATGAATTCTTGCTGGACATGAAAATAAAAAAGTGGGGTGGACTGGAAGGAAAAGTAGCAGACTAAATATCCAGAGGAGAGAAGTCCCAATGTTGGTAACACCGAAACATTATTTTATAATTATTGAAGTCACATTTGAAATATGGAAACTTGAAACTTTTACTTGATTAATAAGTACGAAAATAGTACAATTGTGGAAATTAAAAAATTAATCAACCAAAAATTTTGCTGTTCGTCAAATTTGTCAACAAAAATATTTTGCATCTAATCAGTTGATTGAAAATATGTCAGGAACAATTGTATTGTCTTTCTAATGATCTTTTATAAATTATGAAAATTGTAAAAACTAATAATTTTCAATAACTATTCACTGAGTAACCCAACGTCCATCGACTTTTAATCACTTAAGAAGTATAAAAATAAATTCACTTGTAATAATTAAAAAAGTTCATTCGTCAACCAAAACCATTGCTGTTCGTCAAATTTGTCATAAAAAACAATGTACCTAATCAGTTGACTGAGAGAAAATCAGGAACAATTGTATTGTCCTTCTGATGTGTTTTTATAAATTATGAAGATTGTGAAAACTTTAATGCTTTATGTGTTTTTATAAATTGTGAAAATTTTAAATAACTATTCAAAGTGAATAACTCAAGGTTATTCAAATATAAATATTTGCCATAAAAATGCAAATGCTAATTTTGAATCGCTTTCCTGAATCTGCACAGAAAATACATTTGTCACATGTTTCAACTGGCTTTCTAACGTATCGTACAAGTATAAAAATTTTCCGATCCAGGCGATATCTGAAATAAAATTATCTATCAGTTACATCCAAGAGTAACGCGAAATAATAACTAACGAGGAACACATCTCCGAGTAATGTGCATAACATCAGCCATGTTAAAACAATATAAACACCACCCAGCAAAATACGACGGATTCAAATGGTTCACAGGGAGAAAAGGAGACGAAGGTTTTCAAGTGCGAATTCGAAGAAAAGTGAAAGGTAGGTAGTTGAATTAACGTAGCACTGGAGCAACTCAGAGGGTTATTGATGACGATCCGGGATCCATTCCGAAGGTGATGATCCGATGTCAACACCTCGTCTCTTTCAACCAAGATCCGAATGACGAGGTCACACCTATAAGCTGGCACCCTACTCTACAAATTTTCACACCATGTCAACCAGAGGACATTTGAGGTCACGATAGATTTAACATGCACCAACCCCCTACGTACACGATTGTCTTTGGTTGGATCGAGTTTCGAATTCACAACCCTCCTGTTGCTAATCCGCCACCCTTCCAAACGGTATACTGCGGCCCAATAAAGAGAAAGAGCGGTGATAGTTGAATAAGAACGTTGACAGTACCGTCCATTTCGAATTTCAAGGCGAAATGTTCGAAACCTTTGAATGCGGTCCTTTGTTGAATACCCTCATTTGGTTACTTTTGATTCCTAGATTTGTTTCCGTGATTCAATATCCTGTACATTTATCGATTGATACTTCTCATGTATCGATCCTCTTCAGACTGTCACTGCCAATGGGCCGTGGTGGATCAGACAGTTCAACAACAAATTATGATTCCGTTTGTGTAAAAAATTTGTATTTTCTTCTTTAACACTCCGGGTGGTTGTCTCGTCTAGGTATCTCATTAGAAAAATAGACCAGGTTTTGATGGATGAGATATCTCGTCAGTTGAAAAAACTCTTCAGATCTTGATCTCATCATAGAAAAATCTGTAGTACCTTGATGACAAGACATCTTATCATTCTCAAATTTGGTGAGACCTCGATGTACGAGATATCTCGCCGAAACCACTTGGAGGGTTAAATGTCTGCACGTTGCTATTGTCATTTCTCTTTGTTGCAAGAGGCATGTTCCTGTATTTAAATAGTATTTTTATTTTTGTTTCTGAAAAATGCATGCTCCTTGTATTAACATAGTATTTCATTTTTTTGTATTTTAATACATCCCGGACACCCTTTGGCCAACTTTAAGCTCCTTGTTGTCATAACAAGTTATCTTGGTTATAAAATAATATTCGGTTTAGAATTGTTATAAAAAGTGATGCTCATGTAAAAACAGCCATTGTACATTTAGGGTTGTCTCGTTTTGTTGTCTTTAAATTATTTCCTCTTGTTTAAACTACGCGCTATCGTTTGGACGTTTTGTAACATTTTCTTTAGTTTTATCTATGTTACACTTTATAATCTTTGGTTCGAGTCCTCCCGAACGTCTTTTAAATGAGCCTTAAGCCCCTTTGACAGGCTGGTTGGCCTGGATTATTAATTAATAAAATCTTAGCACATTAAATCTGCATATTGATTAAAAAATAATATAGACTACCCTCCGAAAACAGGGAGCTTCTCAAAGTATTGGTTTCTGAAGGCGAAATCTTTTTTGCACTGTCAGTGTTGCCATTAGTGTAAATAACGATTTCCTGAACATACAATACATACATCTCAAGATAATTATGAAATGATTTTATCATATGATAGTTATGACATAATACTAGGTATCCTATAACTATAAATTGAAATTTCACTAAATCTGAATGTTACGAACCCAGAAGTAATGCTTGATGAATATTTCCTACAATTAAGGACTTCGATTCCATTAACTTTTCCAAACTTTCAAAACTTCCTGAAACTTTTCAAATTCATTCGGTTTGGTTCGGTACTCCTGAAATGTACGAATTCTACTTATCAGTTTTCAAAATAGCATAATAAATTTAATGTTAGAAGAACAAAATTTTCCAGTTAACTTTATGCAATGATTCAGCTGGCAATCAACCAATTCAAAGAATTATTCACTGGGCATCAGCGAGGAAAACTTTTCGACACCATCTTCACTAATTTATGTCTGACCCATATGCATAATGAATTAGTTTATTCTCCATTTAAATCAAGTTATTGAATATATACGTAGGTTGTCGGTAAGAATTGAATCCCTCTGTAGATTGTACAGGTTATGCAGCAATTTTTTTACTTGATTTTCAAGTGATTGCCGTACTAAGTTCGCAAGAAGAATTTCGTCACCTCATTCACTAATTTCTTTATGTCACTTAAACTTCACGCCTTCTCTTTTCATTCTAATTAAAAGTTGTTCAAACATGTTGTGACCCATTGAAACAATCTGTAGATTGTACAAGTTTTGAAGTGGTTTTAAATTTATTTTCAGATGGTTATATATATATATATATCTTATTTATTAATTTCCTCTTCACTCATATGCATGCTTACGTACCTTTTCATTCTAATCAATGTTCAAGTGTATGTGGCCTTTAAACAACATGTAGACTGCGCAAATTTTGCATTAAGTGTCCTTGTTTCTATTCGTTCATTTTAAAAAGGTTTAAATTTACTCAAATCGGGAAATAAAGGCAGCAGTTTTTTCAATTCATAATAAAATCTTCATTGTCTCTGCATCAAAACCGTACATTCATTAAAAAAATATTTAAAAACCATATCAGTTAGAAATACTTTAATACATTTATCGGGGCCACGGTAGCCCAGTTGGTAAAGTCACGGAATAGCAAACTTCATCCAACCAAAAACCGTCATGTGAGGGGGCTGGTGCACGTTAAACCTGTAAAGGCTTCAAATGTCCTCACGTTGACTTAGAGTGGAAGGTTGGAGAGTGGCTCGAGTGCTGACCTCATCATCTGACAGTGGCCCTAAATTACAAGTTGTTCTCGATCTTCCCTTTGGTATTGATCCGGACCATCACCAATAGCCTGTTGTGTTGTTCCAGTGCGATGTTAATTGAACTACCTACCTACAACGTTCATCATACTTCACACTAATCAAACTTCTTTGCAACAACACGATACATTTTATCTTAAACTTATTTAGGTACTAGCAGAATAACCCGGCGTTACTCTGGTTGAATTGGTTAATTAATTTCCATTTTCGTTAATTTTAATCGTAATTCCTATTCATCGCATGTAACAACTACCACACTAATAAAAGTACACAATTGTTAAATACCTAATTTCACAAATGTAAATAAAAGTCATATTTAACATTTTACATTTTCGTAGAACTTAAATTTTTAGTAAGAAAAAAAGTCTCTAGAGTGCCAATGTTACCCAGAATGCATAGAATAGTTCAAAGTATGCATATAAATGCCTCCTTGAAAATCATTTAAAAACAAAAACGTTTCCCAAAATTATCATACAATGATTAAAAATGATTTTAAAACTAATTAAACCATTATTTACATTCATTACAGAAAAACATCAAATTCAAAATCAAGAAATACATCTTAAGACAGATTTTTAAAAAGCTTCAAACGAAAAGTAATGAATGTATCTGTTTTTTCACTATAAAATAGATTCTTAGAATATAACGGACACAAATTTTAAAAAGCAAACGATTATAAAAATACCAAAGTTGTATTAGCTACCCTGTCCTATCTTAAAACGTTTTGTTCTGTATTATTTTATTCTCTTTATCACCTGTCAAAAATATTTAGAATTTTTTTATAATTCGTAAAGAAAAAATAAGGCTGGAAATAAACTATTAGAATTTAACTTCCATAAAAATAGTTTTGGAAAATAATTAATATTTCAGCAGCACTGGTAAAACAATCCTAGTAATTGCAATGCTCATTATAACTCCCAGCTACTCCAAAACTACCAAATAATGGTTGATTTAAGTATAGTTACTCAGATTGTTTTAACTTGAAACTTGCCCAAATATGTAAGAAATTTCAAATAATCCATTCACTAAACTAAAATGTGTTCTATCAAATATGAAACCTTAAATTAAAATATGCTCACCAAATCTTATGTGATACCTGTACAAACACACAGACAAATAATCAAACATAGAGCGGGAAGATGGACAGACAGACTTCCTCAACTAAGTTTAGTCACTAAATGAATGTAAGAACTCACGGTATGCAAAGTTTCATGAAAGTATATTCAACCGTTTGGACGTAGCACGGGCACACACATACAGACAGACTGATAGACAGACAGACAGACACCAAACGCGAAAGAGACGTATTTTTCATCAGAAGGGTCCAAACCAGATAGAAAACTTGAAATGGGTTGAAAATATTCAATCTACACACAAACGCTCCATTCTTGTTCATATCGATTAATTAATTAATCGAATGTTGTACTGTCAAACAGATTACTCCAGTTACATGACTGAAAAATAAGATCAAAAGTACTGTACAGACTAATAAAAAGACAATTGTACATTATAAACTACTTCATTTTCACTAAACGCCATTAATTGCATAGAATAAAACTGACGTATCAAATACAATAAATCGACAAAGTTTGTGCGACCGAAAGAAATCTGTTAACATTTTCACCAGCTTTTTCCTTTGTTTCCAGGTGGTTGCCGGACATCAAGTGGTGCCATGGCTCTACTATACCGCTTCTCCCGCCTGAACGACCGCTCCAACACCGGCGTGTTCACGTTCATCGTGACGCGCTCCGTGACTCGCGACGTGCACCGTGACGCCACCACGAAAGACTTCGTGTTCGGCTACCACCGCTGGGCCGTGTCCTTCACGCGCACCGAGAAGGTCCTGGGTGTGTACCTGATCCTGCGCAACCCGTCCGAGGGCACCAAGTGCTACGTGGACTACACCTTTACCATTCTGAACCGCGAGCACTTCTCCAAGAACGAGGCCTACCCGCAGAAGAACGCTTGCTTCAGCGTGGACGAGCCGGCGCACGGCACCAGCAAGTGGATGCTGATGTCCGAGCTCAAGTCCCGCCGCTTCACGGACGAGAACTGGGAGTTCCTCATGGAGCTGTCCGTCAGCAACGCCATGACCGTCTTCGAGGGGCTGGTCAAGATCCCGCACGTGCCCCACTCGGCCAGCGGGCAGAAGGGGCGCGTCAAGCTGGAGACGTCCTACTTCACGTTCGGCAACTTCGAGTGGAACGTGTCCATCCTGCCGCACGGCGACGAGTCGGACACTAGCACGCGGCCGCGCGTCCTGCTCAACCGGCTGACGGGCTTCGACCACCAGTGCCGGGTCATGTACCGCGTGGTTCTGGGGGAAGGCGAGCGCAAGATCGACTCCGGGGTGCTGGACCAGATCTCGGACATGAGCGGCCGCATCCGCGGCTTCTCGCTGCGCTGCCAGGTGCCGGACATCGTGCGGAGGACCGTGCTGCGCGTGCACACGGAGATGATCTGCGCGAACACGATCAGCGAGGCCAAGGTGCCGACGACGCGCGACCCCAACGCGACGGCGAACTGCTACGACCGCGACAAGCAGGGCTGGTGCGTTGAGGCAGACATGGAGTGCGAGTTCCTGAGGCTGAAGCTCTTCTACTCGGACCTGCACAACGTACCAAGGAACCACCTGCGGTCGGTTTCGTGGAACGCTTACGTGATCCGCGACCATCCCAGCACGGGGACCAAGGAGAGCGTGATCGTCCTCAACGCCCCCCACAACAGCTATTACGTGCAAGATGGGGTGGACATGGGCGTCATCATGGAGACCAACATTCCCGTCAGACAGGTGAGCACACTCTCTCTCTCTTTACTCTGAAAATGCCCACAGGGGCATTAGGTGTATACGGGCATCACAACCCCGAGGTACCTGAGTGTTATATCCTCCTTTTCATTTTTACCCTCGTCTAGCCTTCCGCTCTTTGCGTTTTCTTCCTCCCTCACTGTGTTGTTTGTCTTGTGTTTGGCGCAGTTTGGCCCAATATGGCCCTTGCGCCATAAAACTAGAAAACGACCAACTAACCCTACTGTGAAAGAGAAACGAACGAGCCTTTAGCAGCACTCACTGTTCAAACAGAAAGGATTCCTGTTAACCTTTCAAGTGGTTTCGACAAGATACCTCATCCATCAAGATCCGGTCAAGTTTTTCAATGACAAGATGGTTCGTCCATCGAGATCTGGTCGGATTTGTTAACCCTCCAAGTGGTTTCGACGAGATATCTCGTCCATCAAGACGTTACCAATTGTGCTAATGACGAGATATCTCGTCATCAAGATATTACCAAACTTTTTATGATTACGAGATCAAGATCTAGTCAGTTTTTTTTTTAATGTCATCACGATCTGGTCGGTTTTGTTAATGACGATATATCACGTTGGGACAACCACCAGGAGGGTTAGTGACGAGATACATCATCGAGACAAAACTGCCGTATTACTCCAAGGGGTGTGAAGGTCCAAATAGGAAAAGTTCTTACATCAAGGATGTTTTCGACGCAAATATAAACCACCAGGAGGGTTAATATTTGCACACGCCAATGAGAGAATAACTCAAAGGGATAGAGTAACTGTATTGAACAAATCTATAAGAATAATCACATTGATTCAATCAGAAAAGTTCAATTAATGTTATTGTGATTGCGAGAGCGAGCAAGCGCTCCGTGAATTTAATTTTTATTGTGGTGCCGTCGTGGTTCAGTGGGTATGTACACTGGGCTAGCAACCTTCGAGTTGTAGCCGGTTCAGGTTCTATTCCTGTAAGATGCATTCCTTCCTTGTTGTATTTCTCACTCTCTTCTGTGTCATTAAAAACTTTCATTGTGTGTGTGTCTATTACTAGATGTATGTCTTGAACAGATGCTAAGTCGTACTGCTACAGAGATGGCTCCCAGATCTTAGGATCAATAACAGACGCGTTTACTCATGTAAAAATGGGATAAGAAAAAATAATTTTTATTGCGCGATTGGCAACTGCTAGTAGCGTAATTGTAAACGCTGCTGTGTCTTTATATTATATTTATTATGCACGCACAAACTATGATATTAGTGAATGCATTTTTTAACCATCCAACTTAAAAACCTTGATATAACCTGTAACCTTGATATAAAATGTGATGGAGTGGGGAAAGAATTAGGAATTCGATAGAATTGGAGACTGAGTGTAAAAAAGAGTTGATCCCCGATCTTTGTAATTTTGTATCGCCATTGGTTTATCAATAAATATTGAAATTTTTCTAACAATGTTCGTTTCCATGAGTGCGACCGAAAAAAAAAAGCTAATCTATAACTATTTAATGCAATCTTACTGATACTGATCACCTGAAAAGTGACTAGTGAAAGTCTTATCTTAATTGAATTAGGAACCGACTCGGATCACCACGTTATCTCCAGGCATAAATAATAGGCAGCGGCGGGATGCCAATTCCCTACAGTCGTGTATTAAAACCCTAAATGCAGTAACGTGTCTCACTCGATTAATAGAGGGAAATATGGACGTCATTATAGAGACCAGCATTACCGTCTCAGACGGTTGAGCATTCTTTGTTCTGGAAGGAATATGTATAATCCTTCGGTAGCACGAACATTATTATAACAGAAAGGTTGCGTGCTTATATTTAATCATAACTTTGGAATTACGCTGAACTCATAGTAGTGGAGACTATTTGAACTTTTGGTAGCATTCACATTGTTGCTATAAAAAGTTGCTTAAAACACTACTGCCTAACTCATTGTATAATGGGGAACTGGACGTCATCATGGAGACCAACACTTCTGTCAGACAAGGGAGCACTCTGCTTTAAAAAAGAAATATGAAATCCTTTGGTTGCATTCAAATGTTTCCAATAGGAATTGGAAATATACCAACTCATAGTGATAAAGTTATATCGCATGAACCTTTGGTAGTATTCATATGGGCTCAATGAAAATAGTTCAATGGATGTGGAGTATTAAAAAACTAATGAACAAACGTATCTAATTAAATAGGGATCATATAATGGGGTGAATACATTAGTGTCGTTATAGAGACCAACATTCCTATCAACAGGTAACCACTCTGTCTTTACTCTGAAAGGGAAACGTATAATCCTAACAACTCACTGCTCCACTCTAAGTGGTTATAGATGAGATAGAGATTTTCAGAAAAATATCAATATTTGAGGGTTATTGTCTGACTGTTTCATATAACTATCCATTGTACGTTTTACTATCCAACAAACTCTGACTGAATGACTACAATAGCAATGCAATGCCTCCATTAATTATCAATGGATAGATTTTGAAAGTAAATATAAAAGTTTGATGATTACATGTATGACTTTCGTATAATTATGCATTATATACTTTTCTATTTAACAACCTCCAACAACTATAGTAACAACATAATGACTCTAACCATTCCACAAAAATGTTTCAAGCGAAATAGAAACATTTTTGTAGCATAGCATTTCCCTTTTCAAATATAATTAAACGCTTGACCTCCGTTATTGTTCCAAAGAACAAATACAGCACACGAGTCCTGAACGAAAAAAGGAATCTCAACAACAATTGTTTCCAAAATTCTTCACCACAGTCTGCTGTCATTATTTTAATTACCCGACAAATAAATCTCACCCGCTAGCTCCTTCCCGTTTTCCTGAAAATTCCCGGGCTTAAATTTAAGTGTTCATTGTCTAGTGTGGGGGAGGCGTCATAAAAGGCTTAATTAAAAGTGGGATTTGCATTCCTAACATGTGTTCGGTGAGCGATTTAAGTACCATCTGGGACTTGGGAATGAGGATTCCTTCAAACATGAATCGCAGTGGTTCTTAAGATATTAAAATAATTACGAGGTTTTGGATTGGGTTTGATGTCGGTTTGCATTAATTTCGCTTTTGCATAGTTTCTGATTTGGTAACCAAAGACTAGAAACGAATGTGGTTAATTACAGGATAAGTATAAGGCATTTTGCTACTCACCGCCTGGCTGTATACTTTAAAGCCTTTTAACAGTTTTGAATCGTAATCATTTTATCATTTGAATAAATGGTTCAATTATGGTTGGAAATGTACGTATTCACATGGATTATATGCAATATTTTGAGATAGTCAACTCGCACAAAAGCATCTGGGCTGAAAGATTTATTATATGTATCAATAATTGCATAAAATTTGCGTAAGGGGCCGTCGTCATATTAAATTGTGCACAAAAGTTATAATTCTCAATAGAAGCCCCTGTTTTGACACAAAATTTCGAGTCTCAAAATTTAATTTCAGATACCAAATTTCAGGTCTTTTGGTTAAGCCGTTAGAGAATTATGAGTGTCAAAAGTTTCGACCTCCTGATGCTAAATCAGATAAATCTGTTTTTGATTGTAGTTGGTAACTGTTATTTTATAACAGTACTATTTCAATTGCCCCCGTAATAACAGCCTATCTCTGGGTTTTTCGTACAAGTAAAACACATTAAGTCAAAAACAGTTCTGTGAAAATAAACGGGCAAAAATTTTATTCAATAATTGTGTTTCTCAATAAAAAATGTGTATCATGTGCAAAAATGCGTAAATGTAACCTTCTAAAATAAAATGTCTAAGTCAACTTCATTAATCTCAAGATCGCATTCTGATCGAGAAAAGTTAAAAACTCATATCTCGGAAATTTTAACTTGCTTGTAAGTCGATCATATTATATCGAGAATAAACCTTTTTTAGAAAGGCTCTTTTTCGGTGTTATTCAGTCGAACATCAAATTAATCATGAATGAAATCTCGATCTACAAATAGAGGCTTTGGATGTTATGATCCCTGAAATGGACGACGGATTTAACATTAAATATCTCCGGATATAATGGTAATAAGCTTTTGCACTTTTGACAACGGGTTACAGTATTCTCAAGCTGACATAAGGTGTCAGGTTTCTTTGGTACAAGTATAAATGGGACCTCGATAGCTCAGGTAGAATCTTGGATTAGCAACAGGGGGTTACGAGTTTGAAATTAGATCCAGAAAAAGACCGTCGTGTACGTGGGAACTGGTGCACGTTAAGTCTGTCGTGGCCTCAAATGTCGTCACGTTGGCGTGGAAGTTTGGAGAATGGGATACCAGCTTAGGTGTTAACCTCATCACCATTCCCCTAAACTAAGTTTTATAGATATATGGTAACCCAAAAGTTCGTAAATATTTCAAAAATTATAAAAATGCAAGTATTGAAATGTGGTTTGAACGTAAAGAAATTATCAGCATGGGAATGTTTTGATGGGTGAAAACAATACTTCCACCTTTTCTTCGGTAGAAGGCGATAGCCGTAATGTTTTTCAGAATAGCCTTGAAAACTATTTATCTTCATGAAAAAATCCCAACACATAACAACACTACTCAAATTGTCCCCCAACACATTCTGTGCACGCGTCTGTAGCAATGATAAACTTACACATTTTGCGGTCGTTCGTGGAAGAGTGATTTATTATGACATCCCATTTCCCATGTAGTAAATGTTAGTTTCATCACCAAAATTTCTATTTACTTTTTTACCCAACGATGGCTTAGCCTGAAGGGGTGAATAAATATCTAGGTACCGGATAGGACCGGATTCAAATCAATATTCTTGTTGCAGTCCCTTCGCATCTCAGGGGTTAGGTATCACACAAAGTTGGACAATATTATTAGATACTGGTGTTGCTTTGGGGCACTGTCGCCTTTTTGCACTAGTTGAGTTAATGCGAAAGAGATAAGTTTGGCTTGTCGCTCTACTGTCATATTTTGCTACACGAGGACTAATTAGATCAGGACGTTGGGCTTAAGCGAAAGAGATAACATTTGTCATCCTAATAATTCGTCCTCGTAAGCATTTTGAAGTTTAATTCACATTTGGTAACGAAAGAGAAAACATATCCCATCCTAGCAATTCATCCTAGTAAACATTCTGAAGGTTAAATTACAATCAGATGTAGGTTAAATTAACTTTAGTAACGAGAGAAAACATTTCCCATCCTAACAATTCATCCTAGTAAACATTCTGAAGGTTGAATTACAATCAGATGTAGGTTAAATTAACTTTAGTAACAAGAGAGAAAACATTTCCCATCCTAACAATTCATCCTCTTAAGTGAGCCGTGGTAGTCCGGTAGGAAGAGTAACGGATTAGCAACCGGAGGGTTACGAGTTAGAATCCAACCAAAGACCATCGTGTATAAAGGGGGCTGGTGCATGTTAAATCCATCTTGGCCTCAAATGTCCTAACGTTGGAGTGGTGTGGAAGTTTGGAGAGTGGGATGTCAGCTCAGGTGTGACCTTGTCATCTGATTAAATTGATGACCTTGTCATCTGTTTCAAAATTACATGGTGTTTTCCTCGGATCTTTCCCTTTGGGAATGATCCCGGACCGTCACCAATAGCCAGTTGTGTTGCTACAGCGTGACGTTAATTAAAATACCTACTTACCTACCTATCATCTTAAGCATTTTGAAAGTTAATTTATCTTTGGTATCGAAAGTGAAAATATTTTCCATCCTAACAATTCATCCTCGTAAACATTGTGAAGGTAAAAAATTGCTATCAGATATAAGTTAAATTACCTTTAGTAAGACCTATTTTAGAGTATTAGAGAGAAGTTTAGTTCACATCAAAAATTTTTGTTTTCTTGGATGATTTAATACTTGTTGATAATTTTATGACTTAAACACTGAAAACTGAGATTTTAACTGTTTTGATCATGATTTATTCTTTTATCCGTCCTTTTTGTTCTGTTATTAATAGTTTCGTGTTTATATGTTGTAGTTTGTGTTCTAAAATTGTACTGTTTTCTTTTATTTGTCTATTACACGATCTGTACTTTTGATCATTTTTACAGTCATGTAATGTCTGTTTGACATTATATATAAATAAATACATAAATAAATGACCTACATTGAGGAATTTCTAATCATCAATAATATTTTAAGCTCTTTGCTTAAAGGTGATTCAGTTTGATTTGGCTTCTCGCTCTACAGTCAATTTCTGTAACACGAGAGCTAATTAGACTGATATTCAAGAGAGAAAAAAAGATTATTTATTCGATAATTAGTTTGCTCAACTCACTATTGATTTATGTGTTTTAAATAAAAGAATACGTATAAATTTAATTATATGTCATCAGTGATTGATGATACTGAAGGGCCTCTGTTTAACTTTAAAATTTACGTCTTCAACAGATTATACTGGGTTATCGTGATTAAAGTTACTTAGCTCACACATGCCGTCTGCAGCGGAATGGTACCAAAATTTATTCAAGGTAGAAGGATACTGGGAATATATTTTTAGTTCCAAAAGTATCCGATAAGGAACGTACGGCGCTGTGCAACAGCAATTAAAGGAAAATCCTCTACCTAAACACGGTATTTCTGAACACACATTCTTTGACAAGAGTGTTTATTTTGGGCTCTTCTACCACTCTTTACAATTTCGCCAGATACTTTCGAAACACCCTGTATATGCATTGCTGTTTAGAAAGATCATTCTCATAGTGTTGCCTAAGTTCACCGCTCTACTCCCCACTTGAATTTAGAAGTGGGTGTATTCGATAGATGCTACCACTACTTGACAGATTGCTTGTTGCTCGAAACTATATCTGAAGAGCTGTATTAAGATCATTGGTGTACTGGATGCGTACTCGTGCAATGGATGAATACAGTCGGTTGACCATCTTGTGTTGCCTCTAACAGCCGAGTGTGAGTGCATGTCGGAGATTTTTTAAAGTCTACGAGGTATCTCGTCATTAACGAAACTGATCATATTTTGATGGACGAGATATCTCTTCATTTGTCCATGGCGGTGTGTGCCAGTATCTGATATCATGAAATCTCTTGCTTGGATATGGAGCAATGGTCTATGTGGTAACCTCCCCACTTCTGGCTTCTATGTTTGTTTATGGGGAAAGTTGTGAAATTGTTAAACCTAGCGTTTGATGTGGTCTATATAGTATTATACATCGGCTCCTACAATTATTTCTTAAAGAAACCACTAGATGGCGATTTGTGCCAGGATCTGATATCATGAAATCGCTTGCTCGGATATAGAATAACGGTCTATGTCGGCAATGGACTGACGACTTCGTGTTTGTTTATGGGAACGTTTATGATAGGTAGGTAGGTAGGTACTTTAATTAACGACACATTGGAGCAACACAACGGGCTCTTGGTGATGGTCTGGGATCAATCCCAAAGGGAAAGATCTGAGGACAATACCGCGTAATTTTGAACCACGGTCAGATGACGAGGCAACACCTGAGCTGGCACTCCACTCTCCAGGGGAGGTTATGAAATCGTTAAATCTCACGTTTGTTGTGGTTTGGTCCTTTGATTCTTCACCTAATGCTAAGGAAAAGAATAGAAAATACAGGGGTGCCACATCAAAAGCACTAGTGAACTAATAGCATTTATAGCATAAACTTTTAGAAACAGTAGCCAAAGAAGTCTCCTCTTAAACCCTATTTTAGTTGAAACTTTAGTTGATCAGATACAAAATGTATCGACTGAAGCACAAAATGTGCAACTTTATTATGAAACAGACGTTGAAGATCTCACCAAGAAATTAAAGTTTGAAATTTAAAAATTAACATTTTCTTAATAAGATTTTCATGACAATCTAGTAACCACAGATTTTGATGTTTTCTTTTATGGTTGCCATAGCTTGGCGTCAAAAACTTCGAAAGTGGTGTCAATTGGAAAATTTTCTCCCCAAAGATAAATATTTTTCCGCCCTCTATTAGTTTAAAGAAAGATGAATCTGGGGAACGAAAGATTGTTTCCTGTGAGTTGAATTTGTATGTTAATTTGTATGTCTATTACCAGTTTTTTTACTTCCAACGCGACCCATATCCAGTTGGAATTAGTGGCCTGGTTATTGTTTACTACAGTCGAAACTTTGCATAATCCATTTTATCTGCGTTTAATGCAAATGTTCGACTGTTTTCAATTCCAACAGTGGCGAATCTTCTATTGACGACTTTTGTTACTAAAATTTTTTCGTGGAACACATCTCCCCAAGTTTCTAAATGTCTCACAACCAAATTTGGTTCCATTCAATTTATTCGATTTAGCTACAGATGACTCCAAAGAATGAAAGTTGTTTTATGGCCACTCTGTAGGTTTCTGTAATTGTCTATGCGTTTTGTAAGCGCACTTTTCTTTATTAAAATAACCAGTGTAAATCTAATTTAATTTAATGGTAATTTAAGTAGTTTTATTCAAAAAAATTACATCTAAATAGCACGATTTTTAGATTAACTTAAATTTATATTTTTGAAACTGAAGACTAATGGATGGTGAAAAGTAGAAGCAAATATATTAACACTTATACTTATTCCCAAAGCAATTTGTGAACAGCTTTAAAAAAAACATAAATTCCAATTAATTTGAAATTTCATTGATTTTACTTTTTCTTTAATTCCTTTCTTCTAAAGCTTAATTAAATTCGTATCGTTTGCAACGAAGGGGATCATTTATATGCCACTCGAAACACAAAAAGAAGATATTTTTCGTGTTTACTGAAAGAAGCAGAATCCTATTATTTCTCTGCAATGAAATCTATACAATGGCTCTCAGAATTCCAGCTGCTTGTTTTCCTTTTCGCCAAACAAACAGAATGAAGTTGCTGAAGATCAATTAAAAGTTTTTCACATGTGGCAACAGTTCGTAAGATTGGGGGAAAAGAAGAGATAAAAGGCGGTCGTGTATTTGCGGTTGTTGCTTTTAATTGGAATTGGAGATTTAGCTGTCTCTTTTGCCGAGTTTCTTTTATTTTGCCTGCTAGGGAGTTTTCTTGCCTTCAGCAGTTTGTATGGGGTTGATTTAAAGCGTTGACTTAGCGAGGTTACAAACTTTTGCTCTTTGGGCGATTGGTTGTTCTGTCGTCCCCTCTTTGCTTGCTGAAGGGGTCATTGAAGTTCTATTTATATTTCTGTGATGTCTGTGTTTGTGTAAAGAGATTTAATTTCAAAGACTCGTGGAGACAAAATATTTGTGCGTTGTATGATTCAAATCATTTATGTTATAATTTCAACAAAAATGAATAAAATCAGGATTCGAAAGCATGCTGAAAATTTGAAAAATGGTAGAAGTATGCCGTAAAAATCTCCAAAATTGACAAAATATAGCATTAAAAACAAAAATGCCTAAATATGAACTAACAACGTATCTAGAAAAAGGATATTGCAAAAGGAATTTTTAACGAAATAGGCATTGTTTACGAAGAGTTAATAAGATGTTGACAGTCAACAAAGTCCGTGTCCTAATTATTAATCATATTTTCCTGGAAAACAATTATCTGTGTTCTTTGTAATATCGTGTATCGTAGACAGTGGAAAAGTGGATTTCAAAAAATGCTTGTTTATTGAATGATACGAATTATTTGTATTATTATTATTATTTATATTTATCTGAAAAAAATTCTGAGTTATTCCATTTGGTTAATTATTACATTTCATCATGCTAATAACTTTTAATATTTGAACTAATCCTAGATAATAAATATCGGTTGTTTTCAACAGGAAAACAATAAAGAATATTTTTTTTTGTGTCAAACGAAGTAATAAGTAGAAGTAGGGAAATATTAGTAGCAGTAATTAGAAAATAATCTGCATGGGAAACTATTTAATCTCGCTAAAATTTAAAAAAAGATTTGCATATTTAGCCAACTTTTTTAGATAAAAACCAATACCTATCGTAAAAATGACCCCCTGCTCGATGATGTATCTCGTCATTAGCAAAACTGCCCAGATCTTGATGGATGAGATATCTCGTCCGAAAGAAAAAGAACTGACCATATCTTGATATCGTCATCATAAAAAGAATCTGCAATATACTCATTACGAGATTACTCGCTATCAGTATATGTTATTGTTATTGTTATTTCAATTAACGTCACACTGGAGCAACACAACGGGCTATTGGTGACGGTCCGGGATCAATCCCAAAGGGAAAGATCCGAGGACAACACCACGTAATTTTGAACCACGGTCAGATGACGAGGCAACACCTGAGCTGGCACCCCACTCTCCAAACTTCCACACCACGCCAACGTGAGGACATTTGAGGCCACGACAGATTTAACGTGCACCAGCCCCCTTTGTACACGACGGTGTTTGGCTGGATTCGAACTCGCAACCCTTCGGTTGCTAGTCCGTTACTCTTCCAACCGGGCCACCGCGGCCCTATCAGTATATGAGGATATATGACGAGAATAATGGCGATATCCATTAATGACGAGTATATGACGAGATATCTCGTCATGTTAAAACGTTACGCTCTAAACGTTAAAAGTGTGCACTTGGAGTGTTAAACTTTGATAATGACAAAGAAAACAAAAGTAAGTAATCACGATAAAAATTAGTGAATTTTTAAATTTGAAAATTAGTGAATTTTTAACACAACCAAAACGCCCAACCAACTTTAGATAAGACTAACCTTATTACCAAATCCAAAAAACTAGCAATCCGGAATAACGATAAGCCTGATTCATTACCTCAATAATCGAAACACGCTAAAAAACACAAGATAAAGATTCCCCCCCCCCCGTATTTTTCATTTCAAACCACTCCCGTGTGAATAAAATGTGCTTTCAGGATACATAGTATTCTAAAAATAAAACCCATTTCAAAAGCACAGTCGTCAACAAGCCCTTATCATTCAAACTCATCGGAACAAAAAACATTCCACGACCTACGCATAATATCTGCTCAAAAGGAAAGTTACGGGCACAGTTAACGGTTTCCAAGGGTAGTATTTTCCCTACATTCCCCGAAGCATTTCCCCTAGTACCGGAAATGCGTGGTGGCAGGAAAGATATTGCTGCATATAAACGTTGCCAGGAAATAGTTGTAAGGGATATTGGGCCATCGATTTGAAGACTGGGAGACATTCTTTCCGGGTATTATTATATTTTTAGACTACAGGAAAATTCGTGAGCGGAGGCTTTTTTATTGTCCTTCCAGAAGTGATCCTGACTTTTAGGTTTGAAAGTTGTCAACAGTCGGTTCCGGTCTCTGTTTCTGGAAATGTTTCTGAAAGCATTTCGAGTCACTTTCTCTTTTGTTCCAACAGATATTTCTTAGCACATTTCAAAACTCCTATTTGCACTAACTCTTGCAAACAGCTTTATGAATACTTTACGTTATTTACACTCATATGAGAGGGTAAGTAGGTAATTAATGTTGCACTGGAGCAACACAAAGGGCTGTTGGCATCGGTCTGGGATCAATCCCGACGGGAAAAATTCAAGGACAAAACCTCATCATTTTGAACCATATTCAGATAACGAGGTTAACATTTGAGCTGGCACCCCACTCTCCAACACAGAACATTTGAGGCCATGGCAGATTTGATGTGCACTAGCCCCCAAATATACGACGGTCTTTGGTTGAACAGAGTTTCGAACTCCCCAACCTCCAGTTGCCAATCCGTTACTCTTCCAACTGAGCTAAGGAACGTTTTGTCTCCATGTAAAAATGTGTCACCAAATATAATGGGTTACCTCACCGAAAGCCGATAAGCAAGAGAGAATATGGAGTGGTGCCGAATAGCTCCGGTAAATTGAACGTCTCCTACAATGCTTCTTGACTGAATCTATTTCATTTATAGTAACTCTGTACACGAAAGAGAAGATGATGAAAACGTTAACGTCTCTTATATTCTTCATAAAATTAATAAAGAAAACTATATTCTGTTATTAAACAATCAATTTCTTCTCCTTGGTCATTTTTGCTACCCATGTGTAGATTTTACCCACATTTTTTCAAGAAGTTAATAGAATTTTCATGAATGATGGCAACGGAGATTTCGACGAGATATCTCGTCCATCACGATCTGACCAATTTTGCTTATTATGAGATAACTCGTTCATCAAGATCTGACCAATTTTTCTGATGACAAGATATCTCGTCATCAAGATCTGGCCAATTTTGCTAATGACGTATATCTCGTCATCAAGACACTGCCGATTTATTTACGATGATGAAATGAAGATCTCGTAATCTTTCTTCTAATGACGAGATATCTTGTCCATAAAGATCTGGTCAGTTTCGTTAATGACTAGATACCCCTTCAATGCAACCACCACGAGGGTTAACCACTGAGAGAAATAGTCTAAGTATTCTTTTCTAAAGCCATTCATATATTCTAAAACAAATACTTGCAAAAAAGACATAATCTCTGCGATTAGCAACACCTGCTATAAATCATTTCCTTGTCAAAAAAATGCAAACCAGTGTCCATTTATGACATTCAATTTCAATCCATTTCGTTTCCAAGATAGTACACGGAAGCACAGACACTCCTCACTTAACGACTGATCGGACTGACAACCATCTCTCCAGTACTGAGAATAAATTCCCTTTCACACACAGTGACAAAGCTTGTGCCATCACCGTCCCTGATGCAATGCAATGTAATCAAATGGAAGTATGTAAGTAGGTAGTTGAATCAACGTCACACTGGAACGTTAACGGGCAATTGGCGACGTTCTGGGATCAATCCCGAAGGGAAAGGTCGAAGGCAACATCTCGTAATTTCGAACCACGGTTAGATGACGAGGTCAAACGGAGGATTTCGCTATTCCGACACCGAGAAATGCAGCCGCCGTAGAACTCAGCAAATTGATTGCCGTGTTCTCATTTTGTACGTATTCTGTCGTGATCGGTGTGCCTTGCTTAGCCCATACAGAACATATAAAAGTAGAGTGAGTAATGGTAACCCTTTCATGTGCCCACGATCATGTGACCAAATTTAGTAGTAACGTGATCTTTAAACTGCTTTCGACTGCCAGTTGGAAACAAACATTCATCATTGACTGGTCCACTAGACTGAGAAGACGATCATCCATTGATTCATCATCTGATTTGTCCGCGCGACATAGTAGACTTTGGTGATTTCACCATTTTTATCGCCATTCTATAGAAATGCGCATTCATACATCTACCCTGGCATAATATGTTATATCGCCAAGCGAGGCGATAAGTTGCCAAATCAGCAACCAAGACAATTTTTCACTGAGCATTCACTTGACTTCTAGTCAACATGTGATCATACTTTTTAAAACTCCTCTCCATAGCAATGCTCAGTCTATGTATATTTCACATCAATGGCTTACTCTGAACCTGTCTCATTTCTTGTCATGATTACTCAGCCGCTTCAAAGTTCTGGATAGTCTTCCAAGACAAACTAGTTGTCCCACTGTTTCCTTACATCTTTTTCTTACTTATAATAAATAAAAACGATTAGGCTCCTCGCTTGACCTAGTCGTAGGAAAGGAATTCGGTCATGAAATGAGGAGCTCCTATATTAACCATCCAGGTGGTTCCAACGAGTTATATCCTCCATCAAGATCTGACTAATTTTGTCAATGACGAGATATCTCGTCATCAAGATATTACCGATTTTTTGTTGATGACAAGATCAAGATCTATTCAATTTTCTTTCATTAACGAGATATATCAAGATCTGATCAGTTTTGCTAGTGACGAGATACCTCGTCCAAACAGCCACCAGAAGGGTAAAAGAACCCAAACAAAATTTTAAATGTATAATTCCGAAAAATTATAAGTAACATTCATCACGTATTTTGAAGGAAATTAGCCGCCTGAGAACAGATAAGTAGTCTAACTCAAGAGTCATGAAGCAACACAACGGGCTATGGGCGAGTTCAGAGGAGTGTTTGTTGTTTCATTTATTGCCACCTCATTGAGAACAATCGCCCCAATCTCAACTCAAGAAAAAATTTCGAACTCCCTCCTCCAAATACATCTCAAACTCCCTTCACACTGCATTAGATATCTCGCAAAGATAAAAGAGACAGACGATACCACAAACACACCATCCGAATCTCCGAGATTATCCACCCTAAAAGATCTTCAACCCGAAATCGTTTCAACGCATAGCGAGCTCTGAACGATGCTCATATTTCACACACGGTGGTACTTCTGGATGCATTACACCTCACCTGCGGTCTTTGGAATTCAAATAACGCTTGCCGCTGTCTGTGTTCGCCATTAGAAAGATACATAGCCAATATTAAAATATGGAAATAAGCACCAGGTGATTCTGACTGTTTCGCTCGTAGGTGATCAATGCGGACGATACAGTCTGGAAGGAAGGGTGTAAGCCAATACGAACGCTCATAATCCCGGGACTGCCTACAAATGGCGGATTGCGGATTTTAGGTTGATAATACACTTTATATATGTATAAATGTATATATATAAATGTATATGTATATATGCATATGTATATATGCATATGTATACATGTAAATGCATAATAATAAACAATCAAACATGCAAGACATTAAAACGCATAGTATTAGTAATGCAAACTAGTAAAAAGCCAGAAAGCCAAAAATGCAAACAAGTAAAAAGTCAAAAGGCCAAAATACCGGGATGTAAACATAGTCAAACAGAAGCCAAAAAACAGTACTGATATAGTACGAACTGAATATAGTATATGATCCACCAACACTTCATTTTTCGTAATTTTCTTGGTACTCTTTAATTTAAATTCCTAAATTTATCTTTTTGTTTTGAATTATATACATGTACATATGTATATGTATATATACACATACACATACAACGTGATGGATAAGATGATATAAAATGTAGAGGATATGTTAATGAATAGTTTTCGAAAGGGGAGGGGTTGTAATCCAGACCACCTGACCTACCAACCAAGGGATTGACCCGCCAGATGGTTAACAAATATAGCAAAATTAAGTAAATAGATCCTGGTTGCGTTTGACGATATATATTCCACGAGAATGCGATTTAATTGTGTGTATTCCCTACCTCCCCTTAACCCTCCAATTTTTTATGATAACAAGATCAAGACATGCTTAGTTTTCTTTTAATAATGAGATGTCCCGTCCATCAAGATCTGGTCAGTTTTGTTAACAAGATACCTTGTCGAGAGAACCACCATGAGGGTTAAATTCTTTTTTTCTGGTGTAGAAGGAAATTAGTGAGTAACTTCATCTCATGTTCTTATATGCAAGCAGCGTTTAACACAATATAAACCTTAGAAAAGACCGATATTTCGAAGTGAATGTGCATTTGAGCGTCTGTAATCAGTGTCAGAAAAATGCATTTTTCATATAAAGTCAGGTAATCACAATTCAAAGTGTCAAATGGAAAGGGAACCTTAAATCCAAGTACATCAACAATTTTCTTCATGCTACTTTCACCTTTTTCCATAATTGGACTCCGACATGCTATCCGAGACAATGTATGGAATGAATGGCTCAATGACGAGCCTACAAAGTCACAAACTATTTCAATGTGACCTTCTATTCCTATACGATATTCCTCTAGAATTTTAGCTCACCTTCGTTTTAGACTTAACTTTTACTCATACATTTTTTATCCGGAGAGAATTCCTGTTTCCAAATTTTCTGTAGTTCTCTTCGGTATTTGACACATTTCAATTGATTATCCAGTTTTTAATAGTCTTATTCAAAACTTTTAAACAACTCCATATTAAACTTTCAATATTTGATTGGGGATAACCCCCATTCAAATCTTGAACTTTTGTATTTCTTTAGGTTTTTTAACTATGTTGTATTTTTAATCTAACGTGTCTTTTATATTATATCACTTTTCATCTTCATTGTTCCACCATTTTTACAGTCAATATTCCTGCCAACGTACTTTAAATTACCATTTTGTGTGCGCTATCTCTTATGTTAGTGGTTTAGTCTTAATCTCACATTTGTAGTTATAAGTTTGATTAAAGTCTTCTCCTTTTAGTTTTCTTTTCATGTTCTGTACCTAGATGCTTTTAATCTATTTTTATTGTTAATTTGGCTGCCTGTTTTGAATTTTTATCTCTTTTATTGGACTGGATTCTTGCTTTTGGCCCAGCTCATCTTATAGGATCTTGTGCCAGGTAACCCAAACCAATAAACTATAATTGGTGCTAAATTGGATATCTATATCGTCCTGCTTACTGCAGAAACTCAGTAACTGACATTTTTTCCAAAACATTAAATGCTTGTTTTCATGATGATACGAAATATATTGTCAGATTGTAATGTATTTTAAAGGAATATACCACTGTGTCGAAATGTTTACGATTCTGATTATTTTTACCTAGAAATTCATAGTTTATCTTGAAACACCTGTATACTAACAACTTTTCTTTTGTCAGTTAATGAGTTTCGGCTCTAATCCAACGATTTCTATACATATATTTCCCCAACGTACGTGGCACAGAAATCGACGTTATTTGTATTTTGGCGAATGGCAACAAACGGATATAAACAATGTAAAATCAACCGCTACGAGATTCATTTGCCAATTTCACCACTTAGTTTAAATATGTTTGATTTGAACTTTTGAGCTGCATAATATTGCTAAAACTACCCGGATGAGCTTACTGCTTCAGCTGTCTGAAAAGATAAGGCAATGAGAAATCTGGAA
The DNA here is from genome assembly GCA_933210815.1 of Meta bourneti. NCBI lineage: Eukaryota > Metazoa > Arthropoda > Arachnida > Araneae > Tetragnathidae > Meta > Meta bourneti. Next base: position 68,949,400 of record OW119928.1, read on the forward strand.
GATATAAATCAACGCAGAAAGGAAAATATGATCGAAAAATAAGTTTTGCGTCAAAAGATGGCGAATCACCTTCGAACAAGAAAATGGGATAACTTTCAAGTAGACATTCAGAGTCTAATTGTAGTAACATGACCGAGTTGTGCTTTTTGCCATGCATTTAATTGGAAATAAGAGTTAACATCAGTAAAACTAAACGAAATGTTGTCAAGTATTTTCATTTTATTTAGAGGTTTGAAATCCATTCATAATATACGATCCCATATCCATTACAAATGGATTGAAATACGTTATGAAATTTAAGTAACGACACTTTGACATCAATAGATATATGTAATTAACCCTCCTGGTGGTTGTTGTCTCGACGTGGTAGCTTGTCAGTAGAAAAACTGATCAGATCTTGATGGACGATATATCTCGTTAATGAAAGAAAATAGAATAGATCTTGATATCGTCATCATCAAAAAATCAGTAATATCTTGATGACGATATATCGTCATTGACAAAGTCAGTCAGATCTTGATGGACGATATAACTTGTTGAAACCACCTGGAAGGTTAAAAAGGTTTACACATATGCTATGCACGGGTTTACTAGTTTCCATAATCCGTTAAAAAAGATAACCAAAGTAACATGAATTGTAACCACATAAATTATCGTTACAGTACATCATGTTAGACATTCGATGAAGCACGTGGAAGTCCAATACTTCACGCTCCTATCTCGAAAATCAATCATAAACCGCTAGTTTTGCCAGGCTCTGCTATTTATAACCAGCACGTCCCCTCCCGCTAACTGCTCATACCTAATGACGGAGATGAAGTGGCCGAGCCTTAAGCTCATCGTTTGAGCTCCCCGACCTCTGCAAACTACCACGCTCATTTCATTTTAATTCGCCTCCCCGTCTCACTTGGTATGATAGCCGAGCGTCGTTTCGGCTTCGCTTACACCTGAATATTGATATATTTTGTGTCAACGACTCGATAACTTGACGGGCTAATAGCGCTCTGAGGGGAGACTGTGCTGGAAATCCAAAACGGCGTATTCAGGATGGATTAGAGTTGTTGGGTGAATGGGTACTAGGGAAGTGTGGGATGTCCTCCAGGCGTCTTTCTGTCTGATGCCCCGTTTTATTTAGTAATTGGTACAGCGATGGCAAGTGTCTAATGGAAGTACAAGATGTAAGCACTTAAAAGACTGAGGTGATGTGATGCGTTTTGTTATGACCTTAAGTGATGTGATGTCCCAATTGCCTTTGGTTTGTTACTACCTGTTATTTGACAATTGTTACAGTTTGCTCAAATGTGTGTGATAAAGCTATATGCATCAAATTCAAAAGGCTAAAGTTGTGTGCTGTAGAACTTTGAGCGACTGCCTTTCGGCTCCATTTTATTTAGTAATTGGTACATCAAACTGTTGTGCGTCAGATGAAAAGTGTACGAAAGGATAGATGTAAGTACGTAAAAGACTAAGGTGGTGAGCTACTGTTTGGTGAATGGGTACTAGGGAAGTGTATGATGTCCTCCAGGCGTCTTTCTGTTTAATGTTCCGTTTTATTTAGTAATTGGTACAGCCAATTACTAAATAAAACGTAATGGCAAGTGGGATGAAGCAATGTTCAGTAAAAAAATTACAAATACAAAATGTAAGCACTTAAAAGGCTTTAGTGATGCGTTGTATTATAGCGTTAAGTGCTGTGATGTCCCAATTGCCTTTGGTTTGTTGATTCGTATTATTTGACAACTGTTTCAGCCTGGATGTTCAAATATGTGTGATAAAACTATGGACATCATGTAAAAGAATAAGAATAAAGTTTTGCACTGTAGTAGAGCATTGAGAGATTGCCTTTCGGTTTGAAGCTTCGTTTTATTTAGTAATTGGTACAGCGTTCTGTTGAAGTGTGTCAGATGAAAAGATGCGTAAAGTTATGGATTTAAGTACCTAAAAGACTAAAGTGGTGAGCTGCTGTTGGATGAATGGGTACTAGGGAAGTGTATGATGTCCTCCAGGAATCCTTCTGTTCGATGTTCCGTTTCATTTAGTAATTGGTACAGCGATGGCAAGTGTCTAATGAAACGATGTACAGCAAAAGAACAAATTCAAGATGTAAGCACTTAAAAGAATTTAAGTAATGCGTTGTATTATAGTATTAAGTGAAGTGATGTCCCAATTGCCTTTGGTTTGTTGGTTCGTATAATTTGACAACTGTTTCAGCCTATGTGTTCAAATGTATGTGATAAAACTATGTGCATCGTGTAAAACAAATGCAAAAGAATAGAGTTGTGCACTGTATTATAGCATTGAGAGATTGCCTTTCGGTCTTTCGGTTTGAAGTTTCATTTTATTTAGTAATTGGTACAGCAATATGTTAAAGTGTGTCAGATGAAAAGATGTGTAAAGTTTATATATAAGTACCCAAAAGACCAAAGTGGTGAACTGCTGTTGGGTGAATGAATACTAGAGAAGAGATGTCCCCCAGGCGTCTCTCTGTTCGATGCTCCGTTTTAATTAGTAATTGGTATGCTATAGTGTTGAATGATTTTTGATGAAACGATGTACATTAAAATAAGCACAAAGGTAAGATAAAAGTATTTAGAAGGCTGAAGTTTCGCGTTGTTCTGTAACATTAAATAATGTCCCGATTGCCTTTGGTTTCATGCTTCGTATTATTTAGCAATTGTTACAGTTTGTATGTTGTATGTTCAAATGTATGTGATGAAACTATGTGCATCACGTAAAAGAAATGCAAAAAGTTAAATCTGTACGCTATAGTAGAACATTGACGGATTGCTTTCGGTTATAATCTCTGTTTCATTCAGTTATTGGTACAGCAATCTGTTTATGTGTGTCAAATGAAAATATACACAAAAGGATGGATGTAAGTACCTAAAAGACTAAAGTGGTGAGATGAACTAAAAGATTAAGTTATGTCTCAATCACTTATCGGTTAGAAGTTCCGTTGATTTAGTAATTGGTACATCAATCTATTGATGTGTGAGATGAAATGATGTGCAAAAGGATAGATGTTAGTATCTAAAAGGTTAAAAGTTGTTATCTGTGCTAGAGTATTAAGTGTCTGAGTCACTATCAGTTAGAGTTCAGTTTTATTTAGTAATTCGTACATCGATGCGTTGAAAAATGTCAAATGAAATGGTGTGCTTTAAAGGGGATACAAAAGCTGAATTGGCTGTAGATGTTTCGAAGTTTTCTATTTCTTGTGTTTGGGTATTAGCTTAGTGTCGCATTTCAGCTTAGCTTTCACCTGAAATATTTTGTCTCAAAACTCGGTAAGTTAACAGGTTAATACCATTCTGAGGGGAGGACCTGTTCTATGAGTCCTAATTGGCGAATTTTGGATGGATAAGAATTGTTGGGTGAATGTGTACTTGAAGAGTATATGATGTCTCTAATGGTTGAAGTTAGAAATTGGCGTTTCGCAATGCGTTGTAAAATGTCTTATGAAACGATGTGCATTAAAAAAATGTAAAAGGTTGGAGTGATGTATGCACATAGCAAGCTTAAGAATTGTACTATGGTAGCACTTTGAGTTATGTCCCAATCGCCAATTTTGAAATTTTGTTTTACTTAATAATGTGCGTTTTATTTAGAAATTAATGCAAAAGAATTAGCTGAAGATTTCATTATCACCCTAAGGAACTCAGGCTACTCCAAAGACGAGGTCAAAAGATTTGTAAATTATCTGCCGAAGGGCACACCACCAGGATATGATGGTATAGATAATCCAATATTGCAAATCATTAACAACGAATTTCTGGAACTTCTATTTGCTTTCTTCAGTTAATGTCTAAATCTTGAAACCTTTCCTAAACCCCTAAAAATCGTAATTATCATTCTTTTGCACCAGGCAGAAAGAAAACACGTTGAAATAAAATCATATTGATAAATTCCAACTCTGGATAAGGTTTTGAAAAGGTTGCTTGTGCGAAGATTGACCTATCATAAAGTTTAAAACAAAGAAAGACATGCACTCCATTTTGGATTCAAAGAGGGATCATTTGTTGTCATTTCTCTAGCAATCTTTCCAAACTGAATTAAAGAAGAGAAAAAGAAAAAACTTTATGTCGTTGTAGTATCAGTTTATATTGATGATGCGTTCGACAATTTTAACTACACTATCCTTAAAAACAGATAGGCAAAATCTAAATGCCCTTCCAATATTAAAAGTACTCTTGCAAAAGCCATTGAGGACAGAAATATGCTCATTACAAGTGAGGGTCCGATAATCAAGGAGCAAGGGGAAAGCTGTCCACTGGGATCATGCAGTGGACCAGTGCTATGGAATATCGTGGCCGATTAAGCATTGGATTTCCAATGACCTGAATGTGTCCATATTCAAGCATTTACAATTAGCATCTCCTTTAAATCATGCTAAAATCAGTGCGCTAATTAGGCAAACTAGGCACAAATGCACTGGACCGTCTTAAAACCTGTACATATAATCAGGACCTGACCTTGTCCGAAGAAAAACTAAATACCTCCTCCTTTGTAATCTCTTGAGAGGACCTTTCATTTATTGGAATATAAGGAAGGTAAAATGAACTGATACTTTAAAGTACCCAGGACATAATACACTGCTGGCCACCCAAATTGCAACACCAAGAAAGACAAGAGATATCACAACAAAATTTATTTTGTATATAACATGTTGACCAAGTATCAAATGATTAAATTTATAGACTTCTGTGAAGTGTGGTTCCTGCCAAAATCAGTAGCCAGAGTAGCCGCCATTGTTGGAGATCACCGCTGCCACACGCCTCGGCATTGATTCAAAGAGACTTTGGATGTGTTCTTGAGGTACAACAGACCAAGCAGCTTCCACACGTTGCCAAAGTTGATCTGGTGTGGCAGCTGGGGATGTATTCTGGGTCAATCGTTGAGCAACCATGGACCACATGTTTTCTATCGGCGAAAGATCCGGAGAGCGAGCTGGCCAGGGAAGCAATTCAATCTGGCGATTGACGAAGAACCCTTGGACAATGCGTGCCACGTGTGGTCGCGCATTATCCTGTTGAAATATGGCTGTGGGCAAGCCCTGAAGGTAAGGAAGGACAACTGGCTCCAACACCTCGGAGATGTAGCGCTGGCTGTTTAAAGTACCGGCAATGCGTACTAGAGGAGTGCGAGAGTGATATCCAATACCGCCCCATACCATAATACCCGGTGCAGGACCAGTGTGGCGGTGCATAACGCAGCTGTTCAGCATCCTCTCTCCACGGTGTCTCCAGACTCGAATCCGACCATCGTGGTGTTGCAGACAGAAGCGTGACTCGTCAGTAAAGACAATTTCATTCCATTCTGCCGTCCACATCCTTCTTTCATCGCACCATTGGCGGCGGAAACGTCTGTGGTTCTGCGTCAAGGGTAGACGAAGCAATGGACGTCTTGCGGACAGACCACTCTGCTGTAAACGGCGTCGAATGGTACGCGCAGACACTGGATGATGCGGTACAGACTGAATGTGCTGTGCTATGGTTCGTGATGTGGCTGAGCGATCCGTCACTGCCATACGCACAATATGCCTGTCATCACGTGAAGTGGTGCACTGAGGTGGATGCGATCGAACACGTCGGTCCGTCGTACCCTCCTGCATCCAACGATCACATATCCGCATTACAGTTGTTTGGTTTCGTCCAACACGACTACCGATTTCCCTGAAAGATAATCCACAATCTCGGTAGGCCACTATCCTTCCTCTGTCGAACTCGGATACTTGATCAAAAGATGATCGCTGTTTTCTACAAGGCATAATTGATCGTTTTTTTGAAAAAACCACAAGAAAAACACAATTGCCGTACTTGAAATCGTCGAAATCTCTAAGCCTTAAATAGCGCTTTGAAGTGGCGCCACAGGCGCGCGTGATGTGCGTCTGCGCTGAAATTCTAATCATTTGCATATCTCACCTCCGCTAATGCATGTTGTAAATTTCATATTATTTGCATGCTTCCTTCAGGGTGTTGCATTTACGGTGGCCAGCAGTGTAGATAAGAAGCTAAATTGGGTGACTCATGTCACTCTGGGTCAAAAAGCCATGTTCCAATTTCAAATGCTACAATAGTTGGAACGAGATGGGGAATAGGGCAGAAATTTCGAAAGCTGTTGTACAAACCAGTGACTGAAAATGTCATGGTGCAGTGGTCTGGTGTCACAACACAACTCAACAAACTATAAAAAAGGTTAATGGAGCACAAATAAAATGTGTGATTTCAATTACAGGCAGTTACAAAACAGCACCCACATTAGCCTTTCTAATAATTGCAAGTATTCCACCACTGCATCTTACACTTAAAAAATTAATGTCTCAAGATGAGAATCAGAATAAATATTACAAAGCTTGTAATTGCAGATAACGACAAAGATGATTGCAAAGAAAAGACAATAAGTTGGTCTACATATCCAGCTAAAACCCTTAACTGACAAGATAAATTCACTAGTGGGAGTACCTCATACTATACCTACCCGACATAAGCTACTTTACCGATGTCTCCAAAATGGAAAATAAAGTGGCGAGGGCTTTCTTCTCTATACAAGAAGGGCATATAACCCAAAAGTGGTCCACAAGGATGCAGGACAATAACTCCTTTTTCCATGTAGAGCTCTATGGAATTCTTCTGTGATGAAATTGGCAATCCTCTGCACTACATCACCGTCTGCTCCCTTACAACATCCTGGTATATGAGGACACCTGCTTATCACCTTAAAATAGTATAGCACAAGAGCTTTACTTATAATAAGGGCTCGAGGGGTCAAAATTATTCTCATGGTGAGATTGACTCTTCAAGACTTGATAATCCCAATGGATTGACTTTTTTGCATGTTGTACATACAGTATAATGTATCATAATATAGTATGATATATGATGTAAGTAATGTATATGTTATTGTGAAAGACCGATATCTGGTAAATTCTCGGGTGAATGTCAGCATTCACATAGTCGCTTGGTGTATGTCCGAAATATTTGCTAAATGTCACTATTTCTCACTTACACCGGCAAATGTCGACATTCAGCATGCCCTGATGGTGAATGGTGAATAAAAATATTTTTGTTACGTTAAGACAAAAATGCAACTTTTTAAATCATACTTTATTATTAAAACATATGATATATGTCAAAATAGGAGAAAGCTTGTCGACATACACCGGCGATGGTCCGAATGTATAAGAATATAACCAAATATTCGGTCTTTCACCGACGTATTTGGTATGTGTCGACATTCACCGGAGAATATTGACATTCTCTAATTTCGGTCTTTCACAGTAATATATAGATGTAATAATGATAGACATAATTAATATACGAAACATACAACGTTCAGGACAGACATACCACCTCGGTGGAATGCTCTACTCATCTCAATCACACTCATTTAAACTGATACAATATTTTACGACTCTAAGTACGGGAGTGTGTGATAATTAATGTAAGTTAGCTCTTCCTAGATTCATATTCTGGCTGCTTGCTACCTAAATAGTTATCGTTAACTCTTATTAGGAGCTAGAATTTTTAACGATTATGATTCAGTAATTATTAATAGTTACCAAAGAAGTAGTTAAAGGCTATCAAAATATAAAACGAATAAAATACAGGGGTATAATGATGTGTAAAATCGTTGCCAGTCTTGTTGATGGTGAGAAGGTGATTTTGAATTGATGTTGCGATGATCATATATTTTACAGCTTAATTTATTTCCAGTTAACTAAAGTGTTCAAATCATATATTATTTTTTAATACACTACTTATTTATTAGGGGCTATATAAGTGTAAAAATGCCAATTATTCAACCACTTAGAGTTCAAAAATCATACGAATAGAAAACTATTTTAAAGTCCTAATGCACAAATTTCATAAAAATTGAATATTTATTTTTTGAATTATTTTATGCTGCAACTTATGATTTGAAATTAATTTTGAGAAAAATGCAATTCATATTTCAATCAAATTTAATTTTTGTTTGCTTCGCTGAAATCTTCAATATTTTCTCTTTTTAACAAGAAGATAAAGGAGAATATATTTTGCGCAAATTTAACGATGTGCTTCATCTCTAATAGAAGAAGAAACTGTTTTTGATCAAAATTGACTGTTTATAACGCATTTTTAATTTTGATTCTTTTACATTAGAACTGTTGTCTTACTATTTCTTGTTCCTTCAACAGGTTCGCGAAATGAACAGTGCCTACCTTGAGAACAACACGCATTTAACAGTTCACATAGAGTGGTTGGAATCTGTGCTGCTATTCAGTGCTCTCTACCACAAATACGACGACGTTTGCAGAATACACGGATACCAAATGAAGTAAGTCACTTAAATCTCACAATATCCGAAGAGCCCCCAGCCATTCCTTTAAGGGACATCAGTTTGGTGGGCACCTTATTAAAAAGCATCCATTAAATTTAAATTACAGTGGAGATTTTGAATAAATTCAACACTGATACAACCGCTTTCGCAGAAGGGATTGCCCACTGGAACTAATTTTCCATAATAATATTTTCAGTAGCTAAACAAATGAAAGTAAAAAACTGAAAAAAGGTTCTTTTATAAAGACTAAATTACTGCTGCCTTTCATAGCCATGTTTCAGGAGGAAATGGTTTGGTCCACATATTTGCTCTTTTGCCTCGCGGTGACCAAATGCAATATTTCTTCAAGCGCTGTCCGGCTGTTAATTGGCATAGTCATCTGAACAGCATATCAACTAAATATACAAAGGAGAGTCTGAAAATATGTTTTTATAAGGAAACAACACCATAAAATCTAACCAGCTACAAAACAGCAGAGCGAGGGAGAGAGAGTCTGAATCTGGTGAATCAACTCTTACAACAGTATTGCTACAACTTTATTAAATATTTTCCGCACTTTACGACCTAGTTCGTTCTACGATTAGTTTGTTAAGTGAATTGGTCGGTAAATAAGGAGCTTAATCGACTTTATTTATTCTGAATAAAGAAAAGATCTAAATAAACTAGTTTCTTTTAGGGGACTAACCAGAACTTTGGCTTCTCTGAGTAACCATAACAGGAAATAACAGATGCAGGATAACCAAGGTGCACAAGTAACAGAACATATATTAAAAACATTCTGGAACGAAGAGCAACGGTCTGTATGCTGAAAATCATCGATTTGGTCCCTGATATACCTTCAGACCACGCAAAAACCCGTATCACTGACCGTTTCTCTTTGCAGAAAGCGCATTATCTGACGGGTTGGTGCGCTTTCGCAAAGAGCAGTGGTCAGTGGCTCCGGCCTATCCGGGACCAACACCCGAACCGGATTCAATGTAATCAAATGGAGTATTTTGCACGTATTCTACGAACACGATTTTTCGTGTTGAACTCGGTCTTTAATTACCAGCAGCGGCAACAGTTCCGGCAGATTTGCAGGGCAGTGCAGGGATGTGTGGAATCTTCCATTTAAATACATTGCATCCGGACCGGTTTCCAACACATACTGTTGGATCTTTCACTTTAGCTGGCATTGACAGTTTCAATAATAAGGGTTGCAGGTTCAGGGTAAGCAAAGCTCCCATGAAACGTGTAATGAGAACACTCGGCATCTGATTACGTAAGTTCAATGATGCATTTGCGGGTATCGGCGACCGAACCGGTAAATCTGCCCTACTGGGCTACGAGTGAAAACCTTCATTTGATTACATTGTATCTAATTCCGGCGTTGGCTCCGGAAACAATGGCACCACTGACCATTGCTCTTTGTGGAAAGAGCACCAACCGGCCGGATGATGCGCTTTCCGCAAAAAGAGCAACAATCAGCGATCCGTTCTTTTCTGTGGTCTGAAGATATATCAGGGACCGAATCGATGACTTTTAGCATACTGGCCGCTGCTCTTTTTTGCCGAAGTGCAAGATTGGCCGGTTTTGACCGTTGCTTTCCTCGAAGAAGAGCAACGGTCAGTGATCCGGGATTTTTCGTGGTCTGACGGTATATCGGGGACCGAATCGAAGATTTTCAGCACAGTACAGTAACAGTCTCTTGCCGGAACGAAGTATCAACGGATGGATCGGAAAATTCAAAAATGGTCTCTAGTTTTACGTACAATAAAGCCAACCAACCACTCACTACCGCAACTGACAGCAGTGGTTTGTAGGGTACGTACATGGTTCTGTTAAACATACAGGTGACTATTGTTTATGTAGTCACAAATTCGTCAAAGGCCAATTACTGAAAAAACTGTGTATGCAGGGCTGCATGAATAGCCTCAAGTTCACCATCGAAGCTAGTTGTGTCTCTACCGACTGCTTTAAAAAGCTATAACTTTAAGTGAATAAACTAAATGATAATAATCCATTTCAATAAGTAAATTTAAGGGGGCACAGTACCTTTAAAACCTTAAAAAAATCGATTTTCCAATTTTGTTCTATTTAGATAGTTTGAAATGTTCTGATTCTGGTAAAAAAACCTCATGAAAAAATTCGCATTCGTTCGTTCGTAATGAGGGTTTTTCGAACACACCTATTTTTATTTTCAGCTGATCGTTTGTTTATGTTTCTTAGTTTTGGTATGGAATCATGCTACTTATTTTTTTCGAAAGTTTTAATAATATTTTTACTGTAACAAATATAAGCAGAATATGTACTACTCAACTCTTTCATTTCACAAATCTATTTGTTTACTTAAACGCACGTGAATGCTAAAAATAACTATTTCAACTTTAATGGCCTTTATCTCAGAATGGTAATTTTCAAGCTTGCGCGCACTCTAACTCTGCAACTAATGAACGTAGACTCCTGAAATTTTGAGTGAAAATAGATTATCAAAAGGGCTTCAAAATAAAACCAAAATTTTACTCAAAAGCTAAAAATATATTAAAAAATTTTGATATAGTATGAGCGAAAATTTGGAAAAAATTAATGAATTGAAATATTAATTTATTGTTATATTTATGTGTTACTTAACTATTTTTTGGTTCTAATTTAAAATAAAAGCATTGTGTTACTCACATCAGCCATTAGTTCTATAGAAAATGCACAGGATGACCCAGAATGTTGCGCACAATTTATGCTTGTAAAAAAGTATGTTAAAAATGTAAGTTCTAGTAAAATATTATTTAATTTTTAAAAATCAGACCAATTTTTCTGCATTGTGCAGTATAAAGTATAAATAAACCCTGTAAAAAATCTCATTATGATACACATACAGTTTGGTGATACAGTTTACCTAAATTAGTCTATTTTACCTGTTGATTTGTATGCTTAAAGGACTGTGCCCCCTCTTAAATATAACACAGTGAAATACCGTGACTTATTTTCCCAGGCGTGAAATCACCGCGTTGCAAGTCGAGAACTACAGCCTGGAACGACAACTGTTCAGCTACCAGAAGTCCCTGGCCGTGACCCAATCGAGGACACAACACTCCGGGGACCTGGAGGACGACTACTACCCAGACCACTACTACGAAAGGAGCTTATCCAAGGAACAGAGCTTCTCCGAGTCCGAATACGTGTGAGGAGAACGCTTCCCCGACACAGACTCAAAAGTCCTCTTTCTCTTGATGGAAGTAGGCCGAGTTGGAGACACATGAGTACTTAACACTGTCACCGCGGAAGTGCCACGGTGGCTGTCTTCATTTACTGAAATGACTGCGATTGTTTCCATTTGTTTGTATGATTTACAATAATGTTTATGTTTTTATCGATAGTATTTTTCCATGGTGGGAGGATCTAGTCATGCTGCCTCTCAGCTGGCGTGTATGGAAGTGGTTGAGAACCTGAGTGGCCGAAATTGCATTTTTGGAGACATTGCTATTACAGGAGAAATGTCATTAAGATGCGAAATTACATTTTTCTTACTGTTTTCAACTAAATGCATTTTAAAGTAATCAATTAGTGTTTCATGTTAGGCCAAAGGCATGAATCCTGGTTTATAACCTAAAATTATACTTGATTTTTCAATATAACTTAATTTCGAAGGATTATTCGATGTTTTATATTAAACCAAGGGCATGGTTCATTTCAACTGTGTCTAAACTTTAAACGTGCTTTCCTCAAACAAAAACATTGGGGCGTCTGGCGTAAGGCTAAGGTATATAAGTACTTATAAAGTAAGGTATTAATATTCGCACATCAGGCAAGGTATTAATATTCGTAATGTAAAATATTAAAATTCATGAGTTAAGGTATTAATATTCATAACATAAAGTATTAAAATTCATAGATAAGGTATTAATATTCATAACATAAAGTATTAAAGTTCAGAGAGATAAGGTATTAATATTCACGAAGTGAAGTATTAATATTTATAAGGTAAAGTAATTAATATTCACGAGGTAAGGTTTTGATATTCGTAAGATAAGCTATTGATATTCCTTAGGAATGGTTTTAAAATTCATGAGATTCGTTATTAATATTCATAACTCATGAAGTAAGGTTTTTTGTGTACATGAGGTGAGATATTAATAGTCATAAGGAGCGAAGTTTTAATATTGACGAGGTAAGCTATATTCATTAGGTAAAGTATTAATATTCATAAGATAAAGTATTATACTGATAAGATAAGGTATTAATATTCATGATATAAGGTACTAGTTTTCGTAGCCTAAACTGATACCCACGCTTTCAATGTTACTTAATTCTCTCAAAAGCGTCTAAACTTTAAAACGCATTTGCAAAACCATGATTTTGCAAATTCGTTCTCCTTAGGCATTATACTGACAATTAAAACAGTTAAACAACGGTTCCTACTAACTCCAATTACTCACAAAGCAAGGCTAATTAATTCATTTGAACCGATATTAATATTAATAAACAAAACTGTAAGCAAATTAAGGAAATACGAGACAGTATTTGAATTCCTCGACAATTTATAGGAATTAAGTTCTGATAAGTTGAGCTTCTGATGGTAAACAACTATTATGTCGGAAATCCTACACTATTATGCATCATAAGAGTATATGTCATATAATATACAAGAGACTGCTTCTATTCCAATATATAAACAGTTCGCAGAACTGAACTCACAACGTGAGAAGCCATATTACAATAACTTTGCATTTAACTTTTAAAACTGAACTAATGTCACAAGGATCACTCTAGTTCTCAACCACTCATATATGAAGGGCTTAGAATGAAACTGGGATAAGTCAAGAATAATACGTTTTCGAAAGTTTGCATAAGAAAACTTAAAATGATCTTTGTTTATTAAAATTTTAAATCACATCACGCTCTACTGCCCTTTACACTTAAACAGATAGCATTAAATAATACATAAAAACAAATACAGTTAAAAAAGTTGAGACTTATTCCATTTTTATTCTAAACTTCTATGTACTTATAGTATATAAAAATGTTTAGCAGAAATGCAATTGTTTCATTGAAATATGAAAATGAAAACATGAACTTTTAAATTTATACTGCATACCATTTTGTGCTTAATTTTAAAAAACATTGTAAAATTCTTTGTATATAAAATTGTATATTGATATATATATATTTTACTCGAATAGTGAGTTGATAAATTGTACAATTTTGGTGATTCGAAGATAATATTAATTACAGAAAGTTTGAAATGTTGATAATATATACATTTATCTGTGTTATATAGATTTTAAAATGACATATTGATTTTATTTTTAAATATTATATCAGTTTTTAACGTTGCAATTATTTTTATTTGAATTTTTTAATTTTGATATTTGTTCCGCTTTTATTTAAGGTACCTAATGTACAATTTTTAACAATGACTGTTTTATTTAGTTTCTGGTATTTTACATGCTTGTTTTTAGTACAAAATAGTTCAGATTTTGTCGCTAATTTACAAAGATTATTTAAACCGCGTCGTATTATATTTTATTCAAGATATGGAGCAAACATTGTTTTTATGTTGTTTAAAAACTCAAAAAGTTTAAAAGAACTAACTGAGAGTGACTTATTCAAAATAAATAAAATAATTAAATTTGTTATTTAATTGTTCTGATAGTTTACAGATTTATAATCAATTATATATATATATATATATATATTAATTGAACCTACTTGTACTATATTATATATCCTAGATTTTTACTCAGAAATTTAAACATCTAATTTGAGCTATTCTTACAAATTTTACTTTTTCATTTTCTGTTTGTAAGTTAGTCATACCACGTGTTATTATGTTAAGTGAGTGTTGAGTGATAAACTTAAACTAAACTTCCTTCTTATTTCGTTCAGGCTTGTCTTTTGTTATGAGTAATTTGCTTGAAATATTCTTACGTCAAATTATTTTACTTTTTAAAAAACTAAAATCATCTACTATGCATGAACGAAGTAATTAAATTAAATTTATTTTAGCTTGTGATTTTGTTTCAAATTTTCGTGATAAGAACCTTTTAACATTTTTTTATGTTTGAGTCATTGCTCATTTTTTAGATTTTCTTTATTTTATCTTAATTAGAAATTAATTAGAAAATTTGTGGATAGTCTGTAATTTTTGCGTAGTTTTAAATTTAGATTCTAAATTTTTACTTTCCATGTAAAACTTCACCTTCCTCTATTGAAATATAGTTTACTCTTATGACTTATTTACATTATTCTAGGTATACTCAAGAATTAATGTATGTTTCAAAACTTCCTGCACAAACTTTAAGGGAAGGTAAGGAACACAAAATTAAACCGTATACACATAGGGAATGTAAGCCATCTGGATTTACAAGAAGGTACATTACGAAAATAAAAGACATTAAGTATGTAAACATAATTTTACCCTTAATTTTGCAGTTTGACCATAATTGCATACTTCAGTTTTAAATTAGGTGCTAAAAGTTGCATCAACCTACAGTAATACACGACTGACAGCGTCGATGCATGAATTGCAGCATATGCCCACAAATTCCAGGCATTTCTTGGATATTTACATACATGACAGTGACACTTGTGGTGAAGTTATCTTGGGAGTCAATGGGGTATCGAACGTGATGCCTTTTGATGTATCTCAAACTGAAATAATTCATTGATTTATAAATCGGGTGATCATGGTGGCCAAGTGGCGGAATCACCCCCGAAAATTCATCGGAACCCAAAACTATTATTCAAAAAATCACGCACAACGAAGCTGAGATGTGTCGGAACCGTGTCTGCTGACCGGTTGATACCACAACCAACGGCGAACAGACACATCAACATCTTTCAGTAGTTTCGATAATATTTCCTACAGAAATACGTAATAAATTCATCCGTAAAGTCAGGATGGTAACAAGTATGACCCGATCAGAGTTATCGGCGATACCTGCCCATATTTATCAACCAATTTACAAAAATGTTTTATTGTTTGCAAATCATTTAAAAAGTTATATAAATATTTCTCCCTTACTTTTCTTCCACTTACAAAAGTATTTAAAATGTATAAAAGCATTTAAAAATTACTGAAATATTTCTTCCTTATTTTTCTTCTGCTTACAAATTTTTTACTTATTTACGGCCAAATATGGGCCAACCCTCTCCTTAAAATTCATACAGGAAGTTTTGCAGCACCCCATATTAAATAATCTATTGGAATGGATAAAAGCATTAACTGTAGGTTATATTAATAAATTCGACCTTTTAATGAAGCATAACTTTATGCATCAATTATTAATTCTCATATCCAAATTTATTGTTGATATTGAAGAAAAGTGTAAAAATTGAGGAACAGATAATACTTATGATTTCTTGTATGATAAAGTTTTAAAAGGTGTGCCAGATGTTGCACGTTAAAATGCTGTATAAATCTTTATTATAATATATTAATAACTTCTGTAGCTAGAAATGGTGTTTGAAAGTCTGCCGATTTCATAACGGACCTACAATTACTTTCTTTGGAATTATTGTAGGTATCATCACAAAAAGATAAAGTTCTATTGGTTATTTTTAAGAATTAAGAGAAATATAAGCTTGCAGCTGTTTCTGACTGCTAAAAAGAACCTAAGACGCCAAGTAGTTATTGAAGTTCTCAATTAAAATAAAAATACCAGACTTAACGACACACATGTTACTTTCAATTTTATCAAATGTTAATATGCCCAATATTATGAAATAGTGATTTTATTTTCTCATCTTTCCTACATAAAGTAACATATTAATTTAATCAATATGTTCTGAGATAATCTAATGTGCTAAAAATGATTAAATTATTGAGAACCAGTTTTTCGTGTACCTTTTCTTTTATGCGAAACTATTAGATTTTAATGCCATTAGTTAGTTTCTAGAATATAATTTTTGAAGTCTGGACCAAAAATCGGGTCTTTATTTGTTAAGGCTTCCTCAGTATTGTAATAAATAAATTGGAACATTTTGGTTTTCATTCACTTAAAATTTTAGTATTTGTTTAATCAAAAATTATTAAAGAAGCAATTCTTGGAAAGCCTTTAGTAAATTTTAATGCATTATTGGAAGTTCCAGAAAATATTTTGCTTTATGTTATTTTAAAATACATGATAAAAAATTTTTAAACGTTTCAGAATCTTCATTCTAGAAGCCAAAAAAGCATATCTTCAAAAATTATCAATTTCCCAAATTTTCAGTAGAATAAAAAATCATTTTTTAAAACATATTGGTTAAAATGCAGACTGGCATCCGTAAAAATTTTCATAGCCCTAAATTCAATCAAAATGTAATAGATATTTCAGTTTCAATTCTGTCGATCTGATTCACTGCACAACACAAAACGTGTTGAAAGTATGTATAAATGTGTAAAGGCAATTTATTATATTGCAAATGTAAGATTTTTTAGTATAAAACTTTTAAAATGAAATATTGTTTATTGTATAATGATGTAATAGCAATGTGTATGTTTTGTTGTGATTATGCAAAAAACATGCATCATTTGTAATATATGATAATAATTTTAAAGTATATTCATTTATTGAGTATTATTAACTAGCTATTTCATGTCTTTTGAAAACGACTGTTACAGAAACTACTTAATTCATTCTAAAAAATTTCAATGATTGCGCTTTCTGTTTGATAATTCTAAGAATTATATTTAAGTCAATATAAAGGTTTTGTTGTGTCCCATATTTGCTTTTACAAAAGTTAAACATCCATAATAAATAAACCAATAAAATACTGGTCTTCAAAGAGCGGACGTGACAAAAACTTTTTTCCATGGCTCATAAAAATATAAATCCTGTTACAAGCCTGAAAACTTCAGCGACTTTGTATGATATAAAACAGAACTAACTGTACTGCATTATCAACTCTTTGAACAGACTGCTATTTTGCTGAAAACTATTCTATATTTCAAGGTTTTTATATTTTCCTATATAATCCATTATTTTTACCATCTTCTGCTATCTGCAAGCATTCTAAACTTTTACAAATATGAATCTATAAAGCATAAATACATTAGATAATACTTTTTGCCTTACATGCTATTTATGAAAATATTTGAATCTTTCGAAGTATTTTAATGCTTGCCCAATGAAATCTATTTGCATTTATATCTTAGAATGTTTCTACATTTAAGACTATTTATCTTGGTAAAATTAGTTGTTACTTTGATTACCTTTCTTGTTTAAAATATTAAAACTTCTACAACTTTTTAAAAGTAGCAGTGGGTAATCTGATGTATAAAGAAAGGGGAATGGAGAAAAATGAATGTTTGGTAGATATTTGCTTAGGAATTCACGACAAGTTTTAAGCCATGCAAGTTCCAAAATTTGTTTGAGTGATACTGAGAATAATTTATCATTAATTTCAGTGAACTAGAACAGTATGTAAATATCTGTTGAATACGTGTTGCAATAATGCTTCATTGCAGTAAGTTATAGAGATTTAAAAAACTTAAATTCATTCGATTCTTTCTCAATTATGTAAAATAACCTTGACTTCGAAATTGTTCTTTAAGATTTTGAAATTTAATTGATAACGTAGTAAACGTACTTTTTACGTAGAGTCAATCAAAAACAAGTAAATTTGCTTGAAAGAAGTTACCAAAATATTCTTCAGATTGCCAAAACTTAACAGTGCCACAAAAATTTTACTGCACAGCCGCATTTGCTAAACGTACAAATTTCTGTATTATCTTTATTACATAAAAAATGTTATTTATATAATTATACTCTTTTGAAAATCGTAAATTCAAAACAAAAATGTTCATTCCATCCATCTATACATTAGAAACCAAATTCCAACAGGTATAAACTAAAAGAATATGTACGCGGGCTTAAAGTATTCACCATAAAAATTAGTTTTAGTTTGTTACTCATGCATAACTTTTCTTCTGATCTTATAAAACACACTTTGTTTTAATTTTTAAAGATAGCTCCTATTTGTTCCTTACTGTTTCATGCAGATAGTTTACATTTTATGTCTACTCGCTGTCTGTTCAACTATTTTACATCAGCATAGCCAGTAGGCACAGAGCAATCCAAAACCGTGTAGTAGGCTGGACTTACGTTACGGCTTTGTTGATATTTTGGGCGATTAAGTAGTATTTTTGGCTACAGTGCGGCTCTGGTGAGAAGGCAGATGACGTTGAGAAAGTTCATTTCTAGAAAGGTAGTAAGGGGAAAGAGCTGCTATACTTCAAAATCATTAGTGTCGATCGCCGTCATAGGAGATTATTTGCTTCTCTAAGTCGTCATCACAGCTACCGCTTCCAGTGCTAAACGACAAAATTGGAGCCTGAATTCGCTCTAAAGCAAGCCACACGTTGGTTCAACATCAGTCTTGCGACGCTAAATAGGCATGCGTACCGGTGTGTTTTCTGTACAGAAACGGTTTAAGCATGCGCGTGTCATGTGTTTTGTCGCATGCTCTTCCAATACATGGCCAGGCTCAAGACTCCAATTATTGTAAGAGCGCATTGTTTACATTTAACTTGCTCTATAATTGAACGAATAAACTCGTTCAAAAACCACATGACACGAATGCCAAACTCGCCAGAACCGGACTGTGCTCTAGCTTCGCAGAGCGAAAGATTTGGCGCTCAATCGCCTTCAATATCGCCACGTCGCCAAGCGGAGAGCCATGGCAAACTTAGGCTACCAAACCACTACGCTTACAAGCACCTAAGTAGGACCGCCTTTGGTGTATATAGTACAGCGGTGACCATAACAGAGTCTGCTACACTGGCTCTCACAGATAATGCATTTGCAGATTTTTAATACATTGCGGAAGCAACTATTACACTCAACACTGAACGTGTTCTCGCCGTTCTAGCATCTACTCTCCACACAACAGTTCACGTGAGCTTCTATCTTTGATTTAAGCTAGTAGATTCAAGTTACACCTCAAAATTACTCATCAGTTGACCGCACCTTTCTGGGGACCAAATAGAGATTTTTCAGTCCATTCTATCATTCGCTGTAACCTCATACAGAGCCCCCCGTGCAGTGATGAATGTTATCGCGTAGCAGTAGAATCAACTTGTACAATATTGTTCTAGGAAGGGCGTTCGACGAATAACTTGTTGATGAAAACATTGATATAGAAGCTGGTTTAAAATAATAACAAATAAAACTGATTTTGAGATAATTAAGCAAATACTGTGAACACTATTAGAAATAATATTAAGTTAAGCTAGTTGTAAGTTATATTCCATTACTTTTGAATAAGAGGGTTTTTCAGTAAAGCTAAACATAGAGGGCGTTGGGGGTTTTTGTTCTATAACGTACTTCTTGGTTTGTTTTCGAAGGTTTCGTAACTTGAAATGCTACTCGTATGGTGATTTCACCACGTTTCTTCTAGAATTGATCATAAATTTATGTATTTATTAGGGTTTTTTTGTCACTTAACAGAAAACAGGCAATTGTAGAAGAAAGCTTTAGTTACTTCAACTAAGAAGCTTGCTTCTAACATCGCTAAAATAACTATAAATCCAATTAGTTTTGACGGGCAGTATTTTCGTCTTCCGGTGTTTTTTCCTGAAAAACTCTCATAGGCACCTCAAGGTCACTTGATTCTGCTAAGACTTGAGGAAACGTATGAAATAAAAGTTTAACTTCTTATGATTTTGTTTCAAGCTTAATTTAATGGTATTCCTTTAGGATTTATCCTGGTATACCATAACGTAATGCACTTCCTAATATTTTTTTCAAAGGGATCTCATACTGTCATGATAATCCAGATAGCAATGTCTCCAAATTTGGTTTTTTAAGGTTAACGATTGTTGAAATGCTACGGGCAAAAAAACCGTTTGCTTCATCATGCTAGAAAACATCACACTCAATCAATAGTTGATTGAGTGATAATACTGTTATTCTGTGTTGTTAAGTGTTAGGTATTTGTTTAAGTATTTAGGAATCATCAACTCTAAAAGACATAAAAAGTAGATTCTGCATTTTGAGTTCATGGCAGTATGTTGGCCTATAATCATAGTAACGTTTAACGTGATCAGCGCACCGGAATTATTTATTCCACTTTAGTTAAGGAAAGCGAGTAATCTGTTGAGATAAGGGTATAATACAATATTAAACGGTAATAAAATTGGAAGGAAGCACAGAGTTTATTAGCGGATATTACATTATTATTCAAACAGGGAAGGCGTAAGAGTATGTGACCTTGAAATGCCTATTCAAAAGTAGTTAAATTGTGGTTTTAAGAACTTGCATTCAACCTTGATAGATATTGTCACTGTTCTCATAAATAACGTGATAGTTCAGGAACGTTAAAACGAATCCAGAAAAAGATGCTTCATTTAAACAATTTTTAATTTTATTAACTTATATTGTGTAGTTTCATATTATTTCTGTTGTAAATTAACTGTTGTAAAATTGCTCATGTTCCTAATTTCTTTTATGTTAAAACTTTTGTAATTATAAAAATTTATATTCAGATACTTCTTTACTATAGATATCTAAACATACTGAATGCAATTTTTACTTTAGTTTTGCATTTGAATCCAGAGTTAGAAGTAGAATTTACATTAAACAGTGTTGTCTTTCTATGTATAATACAGAATAACATTGGGATTTAAAATTAAAGATACATTCCATGAACAGTTATATACACTGAACAATGAAATAAAACAACCATAAGATACTGCAGATATGAAATTTTCAAGAACGTAATACAGTACTGAATTAAAGAATATAACAGTTTCTAAAGAAAGAATGCTTGTCCGAAGCGTTCTTCGAATGAAAATCGAACGCCGTTCTTACACCTTTGTTCCTATTCAGTACGTAGCCTAGCATCAGCCAGAAAAACAAAACATATCAAGATCTTCCAACAACAATGGGTCTGGAATTAAAAACTGTAGAGGTTTTCTTTCTTAACACAGATCGCTATTGTCTGTTTTTTCAGGTTTCGGTGCTGGTTGTCTGCTTTCAATTTCCCCTCGAGGCAATTTTGTCTTCACAAAATGGCATCGGTGATGGTGAAAGTTTAAACAGGAGGTTTCATTTCATATATAATGTTAAGGAAAAATTGTTACAAACTTGCTCGATGGAATTTGGATTATTACGATTTTTAAATTTAAAATACTCTCTATGAAAAACGTTTTGTTGGGAAGAAAACATTCTTTCTTATTGGATGTATGATAATAGGAAACAATCGTTCTTATATTGACTATTTTAAACAATTAACTGATTTCACTTTAATGTTTATGTTCAGCATTGAGAATGTTACTGTTTATTTCCTTTATTTTAAAGACTTTTAAAACAAACTTTTATAGTTATCCGATTGTTATACAATTTGCACCGACTATTTGTTTTTACAAATAAGCTTATATACAAAGTTTGATCCAAAAATATTGTCATTCGGAAGTTATTACATAAAAAATGTAGTTTAAAATTTTCATAAATAAGTAAAAATTGATAGATCCCATGTGCATTATTTAGGTCCATGTATTGCCAAAATTTTATTTCATATAATGGTTTGTATGCATATAAATCAAATTAACTCCATTTGGTAAGTGTGTCGCTCGTAAGCAATAGATCATAAAGCAAAAACACTAGTTTAAGCAAAATACCTAACATTTTACAAAAAAGTGTGGAATTAAGCACCGTTTATCACAAAAATTTCAAAATTGGGAAGCACGGTCAAATTATCATTTGTACTTGATAGATGCAATCGATTTCAAGGATTATTCACAAAAATATTCCAATCAATTAAAACCAGATGCACAGAGAATTTTCTCAATTGGAGAAAAACGTAGTATACTCTTACTATACATACCTACTACATCTTGGTGTCGTTAAATATAAACTCAGTCAAAAATGATTGTAATTGACACATTTTTGCCATACACAGAATTTGATATCAATTAATTTGTAACACGCTAAAATTAAAAAATTGACTCTTTGATTGATTTTGAAAGCCCACCGTCCCCTTAAAACTTTTGTTTTGTTAGTGGCAGCACATAAAGTTTACTGAGAACTACCATCACTAATACATTTCATTTAATTAGTGATAAAAATCATTAAAGTCATCACGTTTTGTTTCGTTTCTATAGAATCAAGAATGCATAAAAATAAAAATATAATCAGCATATGACCCAGGAAAGATATTATTTAAAAATAAAGAACTAAAAATTATTTTAATTCCAACGCGTTAGTTCACATAATCCGATTAGCCCACAAAAAATCCAATTATACAATATTTAATCTTAAAATAGTTTATGAAGTAGTTAGCATGTTAGTTGCTATGCTATCAAGTCCCGTTCATCTGTTTTATTGAAGAGATAGGTTAACTAATCTTCCATAATCAACGCTATGTCATTAGTTAAATACGCTTGCCTACTTTTGATCATCTATAAAATATTTTGTGCTATCACTGGAATAGCATTTGATTATTACACAAATAATGTGTAGTTATTTTATGAAATAAATATCTTATTTCATTTCATTTGCAATATACTCTAAACATAAGCATCTGAATTTAATTTAGTTTTTATTAAATACACATAATTTCAACTATTGTATTAACACACTGGTCGTCATTAAAATATATTCACTTAATTATTCAATCATTTCATTGTTCCAAAGAGCAATTTAAATTATTCTTTAGGCTCATGTGATAGCATTCAAGGGTAATAAAAAATTTAATTATTCTAAAATTCTCTATTAAGAATATAAGTATTTTGAATATATATAAATATTCTGATACACACACGAAAATGTTCATGGAATTTTTCAATCTTTTCATATCATGCTTTTTAATAGTTCGTAACTAAACCACTCTAAAAAGCATTTTAAATTGTTCGTTGGGTTCAAGTGATGCCATTCGACGGTGACAAAACTTCGGTATTTTTAAAATTCTCTATTAATTGAATAAAAACTTTCATTAATCACCTGTGCCATTTGATCTGATCCTACCCAATTTAATCTTTCCGCTTGCATGCTATCATTACGCTCTGTAAATAAAACAATGTTTATGCTGTGTACATTATCTTCGATTTCTACAAAATTTATTACACTTTACTACTATCAAGTATGGGCTAGTTTCTTATTAATATGTGAATGGTGTGCCGTTTTGTAAATGTATTTTATGCGTGTGTAAAACAATGACTCTTGGTAATGGACAAAGAGGTGTAGTAATATTATTTATGCACGATCTTTGTATTTTGATTTACACTGTGTTTTTCTTTTTCATAATATCTTACTATATACTTCAGGTAACTGATATATTATTAGATACAGTACTTTGAAAGGAATCAGTACATGTTTTGAAGTTACGATGCATTTCATGTGTATCTCTTAGATGCAAAGAAAGTTATACAGTTTTATAAAGAACAGTTTTATTTGGATAAAGAAAACAAGTTATACTTATCGCTGTCTTTCACTTTAAAAAAATAAGTTTCAAGAACTCCCAGTTTCTTTATTTTATCTAAGAATACGTTCTTTAAATAAACTTTCTCTGTCCATAAAATATGCAATTTCTAGTTTCGTATGTAACCTGATATAAATTCTAAATAAAATTTAGAAAAGCTCATTATTTGCATTCTAAAATTTTATGCAGGCTCTTAAATTCAGTGTAGTGATATAAATTATAACCTTTATTGTTTCCTATATTTTCAAATATGCAATTTAATTATTATTTTCTTTCCTTCTGGATATAAATTATACTAAAATTTCATCTTTTCAACAAAAAGTTCACTCTTTCAAAAAAATTAAGTAAATTAAAACTTAAATTATTAGAATACTTATACGAAAGTAGAATAAACATAAATGGGAAACTTATTTATTGAAAAGGAAATTCAATAAATACAAAATGGAAAATCAGTGCAAACTTAATTGAAAACTGTAAATGAAAATTTCACTGAAGAAGCCATGATCAAAACCACTTTAAATACTTAGATTTTGAAACAGTTGTTTCAAAATCGACGGGTTAGAATATTTCAACAATTCGTAAAATTTGAAACGATTTCTCAAAGCCCAATAAAGCCCTCTTCTTCTACTTATCAAGAGTCAGTGTTACTTTAGTTACACAAAACCATATTACTATGGCTTTTACCAGATAAAGCCTGAGAGCACCTTATATATGTACTGTATTTGCCAAAGTATAAGCAAAGATACTTTTATAAGATTTCAGCACTTAAACTACCCTACGTGCCTCTGTATATACATATATATGATAATTAAAGTGATTGTGTATGAAGCTATACGGGAAGAGATATATATACATGTTCATACGTGTAAATAAATATGCATATATCCTTGAGTATATATATGTCAGTAATCACAACAAGCACATGAACAAGATTGCTGCAATATGTTTTAAGAAAAATTGATTGATTTAAATGTAATCAAGTTATGACTTAAATGTTTATTCTATGAGAATAAGTTGTGTTTTGTGATTACGAAATCATTACAATGCTTTATTTTAAGTATGTAATACGTTTTAATTCCAGTGATATACTGCGTTTTATGAAAAGAAATGAAAATATAGTTCATTCGTTCACAAAAGAAATATAACTGCCAAAACTCCTTTTGGATAGAAAAGTTAGATGGAAATACTTAATGATTGGTAAAAATATTTTTAATGTATAATGTTTTAAATAAGTGAGAAATTTGATAACATATATCTGTAAACTGAATCAACCAAAATTTATAAATGTAATAAACTGGAAATTTAGACTTTCCAGTTCACTTTAAACAGATCATTTAAATTTTATTTAAGTTGTGTTTGCAAAAATGATAAAAGTAAGTAATTATTGATTTTATGTTTTATTAAACAAATTGTTTCATTTAAAGAAACAAAAATTATGTTTGTGAAACATTATTACCTTCTTTTGGAGAAATTTGTGAACTGTAACACATGATAGAAAAAGTAAGATGAAAATACTTTGATTGTAAACCATTTTTAATGTATAATGTTCTAAATAAGTGAGGAATTTGAGAAAAGATAAATGGAAACCATAATGAACCAACCAAAATTTGTAAATGTAATAAACTGGAAAGCCCTTAAAACTATTCTAAATAGATCATCGAAATTTTATTTAATTATTTTTTGTAAAAATGATAAAAGTAAGTAAACATTAATTTTGTATTTAATTAAAAAAATGTATTCATTTAAAAAATTATAAATTATGTGTTTGTGAAACATTTTATTACCTTCTGAAGAAATTCGTAAACTATAACACAGATGAAGTGTTTTGGTTTTATAAACAAAACATTTCCGCATTTCTCATTTAAATTTTATCTATATGAACATAATACAGACTAAAAATAAACAAAAAATTGAATTTCCCAGTCTTTTTAATATCACCTTCAGTGAAACTGTCTTGTTTATCTTCATACACCAACATACTCAAATCTAATTTAATAAATCCTAAACAAAAGGTTTATACAAAAATTGAATATTTTGCACACAAAAAACGTGTACTAATAAGATAAAACAAATGAAAAACCAGACTTGGTTTTTACATCTCACCCAATCAGAATAAACGAAAATAGGGAATATCTAAAAAACACAAATAACGTATGGAGTGTAGTGATAATTCTGAAAATCTGTATGACATTGTCGGTTTAAATTACTGTCTGTCTTACTGTTTGCCTACCACGAGAACAACTCCATAAAACATCTGCGGCCGTCTGTTACTGTAGAAACAAGACTTTTCCCATTTTCTATAGGGGATTCTTAAAGCGTTTGAGTTTGTCCCACTGGCGCACTTTAGGTACAATTGGCTCTCCAGGTGTTTCTGAGATAAGAGGATACACAATTGTAAGAGGATACACTCAAACTATCGAAAAAAATCGTCAAAGCCACATCCCCACTCAAAATTTACGAGACCGGTTCCATAGTGACCGGCTGTATCTAAACTTTGTATCTGGAGCAATTCTCCTGATAGGCACCCAGTACATCCAACAGTAGACTGACAATTTTTAGTTGTTTTTCAGCATATGTTTAGCGAAATTCTGATGTTTCTTTCACCAATAACTTCGACACTGTCTCTTTCGCTCAACTTAGCATTGAAGTGACGAAGGCTACTTAGCTTGCTTCTGACACCCAGATGTTTGATGTTCTATGTGACACCGTGTTGCACCGTCAAATATTGTAGCAATCGATGTTGTGAGGTCTTATCTTACTGATTTACTATGACTGAGGAAATGACATCATGTATTTTATCACCTATTTGCTTTTGGCTTTACTGTCTTCTACTATTACTCTCAATGGGAATTCACTATGTCCATTTGTGTACCTGCTTGTGGATTTTAGAATCAAATAAATCTACTTTATACTTTATCTGTGCACTTATTTCTTTTTTCCTGATTTACTATATAGTAGGTAATTTTTGAAGTGCTAGTTATATAAGTTCACCACACTACTAAATTAACTACATATTTAGCCTTCAAATTAGTTTCCTTCTAAAGTAGTAACTTGTCCATCAAGATCTGATCAATTTTGCTAATGACGAAATTTCTCGTCATCAAGATATTGTCGATTTTTTTATGATGACGAGATCGAGATCTGGTCAGTTTTCTTCTAATGATTGTGATCGCGTGCTTTTATATTGATGAGGTATCTCGTCCAACAAGATCTAGTCAGTTTTGCTAATGACGAGATACCTCGTCGAGACAATCACCAGGAGGATTAAGTTAACGACATTTTATTTAACTGTATACTTTATCAAATAGTGCAAATCTACTATTAGTTACTGTTTATACGAACGGTAACTAAAGCTTATGAATCAAAAGACAACAACAAAATTACGAGTCGTATTATTTCTTCCTCAGAGAAACGTATATAAAAAAAAACGTAAAAGCATGTAATATGGAACATTAAAAGATTGTCATAAATCGAAGAAAGGCATTTTTGTAATAAATCAAACGTCAAATCACAAAATAACTAAATTAGATTGATATGTGAGTTGATAATTTATCAGACGTTTAAAAAAATTGAATTGTACTAAAAAATAAAATCAACTCATCGTAGTGAATGAGAAGGTTCAGAATGTTTTCCAAATTCTATTTCTCACAATAACTATTTCTTCCTAAAACAAAAAAAAACTCGTCCCTATTAACGCTAGATTCGACCAGTTTTTCATCTATATCTCAAGTAATGTAGATTTTCTACCTAACTGTGTATTTACCGTTTTGATTCTTCATTTTTCTTGTCCGACCTTTGTCAGCTGAGCATCAATCATAATTCGTCTCATTATTTTCTTTTCACGTGTTCCATATTGAGTGCAATCGAGGTGTTCCATTTTGTACACGTGCTTCGACAAAAAAGTTGCACTTTTTTTAAGAAATAAATTTAACCAAAAAATAATTTTGAACAGTCGTAAACAGATTTATGATAAGTCACGTATTTTAATACGTATTTTCTTTTAAATAATTGACTTTTTAAATGAGGCGTTAGAAAGTTTTCAGCTTCTTGAAACGCAAAAATGCTTCTATTTTTAAAAAATTCTCGACTGGCATTCAAAACCGAGCATAGTGCCTCTTAACACAAAAACCTTTTCTGCGAATTCCGATAGATTTCGATAATTACTTTTCGAGATACTAGCTGTTCCATATTGCGTACGCTTACCTTATAATAACGAGTTATTAGGTGACACGCAATGCAGATCTATTGCTTTTGGAACAGTAGACTCCTGAGTTTTATATTTTGTCTTTTACTTAAATATAAATGTATCATCTGATCAAATCATCTTTTAGCCTAACCCATTATCCACCTGGGTTTATCCCTACAGTGATCTGAACCAAAGACATTTGTTTCATAACTAAACACAGGTTTTTATAAAATACACTCAACAGCAAAGAATTTATTAATCTTTCTTGATTTTACATCATGGAACACATAATAGCATCTCGTGAAACACAGATGTTATCAGAGAGCTGTTTAGCATCTGCGGCTCTTCAGGTGGAAGGTCATGGCTCCCTTAGGATTCGCTATATGGTTTGAAAACCTGTTTTAATTGCAATAATCAGCGACACGATATTCGTTTTTTTCCATTTAAATTAACGATGGTGTCTTGTAAATAAAATCTGTTTTATTTCACTGCACTAAAAGAACTATAGTAAGAAAGCAACTTATACAGATCTACAATCCTTGCATTCAGTGTTGGGCAAAGTTGAATCTGAGACTAATGAATGGGGAACTTATAACTAAAAAATTATTCATGACTAATGAGTAAAAATTGATTCGTGTTAGTACTTCCATAAAATATCCTTTAAAACCGCTGTCTAGAGTATTTGCAACTGTATTGCCTAGAATTTTAGGGCAGTCCTTGAGATATCCGCTCATTTCGACCAGTTCGCAAAGAGGAGAGATTGCTTACTTTGCTACGCCAATGTGGTGTAAATACCTTTGTCAGTACTATGTTAATATCAATTGCTAAATTATCAATAAAAAAGTTTATGGTAGAACATATGAATACAAAATAAGTCATAAATTACACCAACCATTATAAAGTGTTTTAATTCAATCATTTTAGCAGAATTGATGTGACACGTCAAGGCTTCATACAAGCACACTTCTCGTTTTACCCTCAGGCATTTGTTACTTTCTGATTATAAATGTCCTACTTGTGATACAACTTTATCTATTAGACATATTTGAAGTGTGTTAATGCCGTGAATTTAATTTATCATACTCTACAGCTTTAATGCTACACATCTCATTAAGTCTGACTTATTAAGTGATTTCCTTCAAGCAAAGTTATTTCTATTTATATCAGTTGTAGGTTTCATTATATCATTTGAAATTTTTAATCAAAACTTTCTAATATGTTTGTGACCATGTTGTTAATTTTAATTAAGTAAATTTTTCAATTTATGGATGTATTATTTATTTCATTGCTGAAAGTTTGGTACTACTTGGTCGTTCCTGGTTTTTATTATTGTCAACCACAGCTAATTAAAGAAAGACAATTTTTTGAAAATCTGCAAGGTTTATACTACGTTAAGTACGAAAATTCTTTTCAAATCTTATTTTTATCTAAATTTGAAAAACAAACTCATTATTTAATTTCCCTATGAATTAACAAATATGCATATGTCCGTTTTGCTGCACTAAGAGAGCTTATGTCAAAAAACAACCTCTAAGGATCTACAAAGCTTGAAGTAATAAAATATAAGAACTAGTTTAATGATAAAAAAAATCAGCGACACAATATTTGTGCTTTCAATAAAGTGCCAAAAGTTTACTGTGTATGATTGCTTTAATGCATTAAGGTGCATTTATACACTAGAAATCACGAAAATTGACCAGAATATCTATTTTGTTTTTATTGCTTCAGAATATTTCCCAATTTCTGATTCTATTTCTAAGATTCTATTGTAATTATTTTTGTACCATTATAATCTATATAATTCAGTGGATGTTCTGAACCTCCAACGGAGTTATTAGTTAGGAAATTAGTTTTTAGTCGATTTTTAAATGTTAAATTTCCTGAAAAAATCTTTATTTTTTTTAACTTTCTTGGTGAAAACAATTGTAAAAAATAACCTATTCCCTCAAGCATCTGGATTGAGGGTCAAAACGAAGAATAATATTAGGAATAATTTCCAACAGGAATTGTCTTTCTAAACAAGTTAGAATTTGGTATATCCCTGTTCAAAAACCATGCTAATTAGCTGATTTTATCTAAATTAGGTAATTAATATTTAGCTTAATGTAGTTTTTTTCACTGAAATGATTTTGAGCATAAGCTAATGACTTGTTGGAAGAAAACTGGATTTTTAAAGTCGAAATTTAAAAAAATTTAAAAATCTAGTATATACATACACCTTAAGTGGGCAAATGTAAGGTAGTAAGAATGTAAAACTTCAAAATACGGCAAATAAAGGTTAAATAACTGAAAAATCGTCAATAGCAGTTTTGGTGGAACAAAACGTTCACCATCATCAGGACAAAAGTAGATCACGAGAGGAAAACGTGTGTTTAAATGTTATTCTAGAATAGATCACAACTTACTTTTTCTAAGCCTTCCCAGGCCGCTTGTAAAGGTAGAAAATCACTAGTACCATTCACTAGTATATTCCATTACATAAAAATAGATAAGGCTTCTACTCTAGAATTAGAGTAGGAGGTGCTCTCGATTGGACCATTTTCGCTTGTTTGAAATCAAACTGGGGAAAAATTTCCAACAGTATTAAGCGATGTTGTTTTCTCATTTTTGATACAACGCTTGCAACCTGAATTTCACATCAACGAAGCCTTATGTATTATTATGTTATCGAACACATTAGTGAATGAGCTAGTGCTCCCCGCCGCGACTTAGAAAGGCCTGATTAACGAAGTTAGTTGCGATAACATTAATCTATAATAACATATTTAATCTCCCTTTTCCTCTCGGGACTTATTTCTGTTCTGATGATGATGGAAGTTTTACTCCACGGAAATGACCATTGACGAATTTTTCACAGATTTTTAAACTTTATTAGTGCTATTGTGATGTTTTACATTTTTACTACCAGTTTGAGTAAGGTTTCATCTGTTTATCTACTTAGTTATAAGATAGCTCCTGAAAATTAAACATTTTATATCTCAATGGAAAAGTTCAATTAAGGATTATAAAGTATTTGACACGAAATAAGGACTTTAAGTTATTAAATAGGGAGATATTTTAAGCGTAGTGATATTATATTTAAAACAAATATATTGTACTTAAATTCTAGTCTAGTTACATCCTGTATACCAAAAACTGACAGAAGAATGACAAATCAAACCATAATCTTACATAAATACTTTTGTCGCGAATGCGAGCCTGTTATCGTTTGTGCGGACCTGTCGCGCATGCGCACGAAGAAGAAAACAGCTAGAACAAAATATTACCGATTAAGAACGCTCGTATTAAGCTAGAGAAAAGGATCTGTCCTTTTTCTGTTAAAAATGTAAACATATTTCATCGCAATTAAAGATTAATGAAATTTAAAGGATGTATTTTCATTTTGGTTGAGCTTCATTGAGTGAATGAATATATAAGTATCAGCTAAATAATAATGAATAAGAAGCATGGATAAAACAAAGGCATCATAGAATTCTATCTTTTTAGCCCAGCCCTAGAAAAGAGGGTAAATATTCAAGAAAAGGGGTGAGTAAACTTCTCACATCTTTTATTTTATTTTAAACGAATTTTAACCTCTTTGAAGCACTAACTTTCATAAACCTGATACATATTCTAAGCAACCTTTAAACAATACCAAATTAGCAAAAATAGGACCACAAATTAAAAAATTTGTATTGATAAGAGAAAATAATGATAATAACGGTATAAGCATTTGAAAAAAATGTATAAACTGATTGAAATACTTTTCTGTATACACTAAATACATACACTGTATTAAAACACTTTGATACATACACTAAGCACTTCGAAGTTTATACATACAGGTAACTATATAAAACTAATTTAATTCTCAATACGCTAGAGCTCAGAATAGATTGAATTCATGTTAAAAATAATGCTACTGTAGTAAAATCTGAAATAGTATTACAAAAGAATAAACTATACAAAAATACAAGTGTAAACAATTTCTTGTCATGAAGTCATCTTACATAAAATAATATGAAATTATTTGTTCGAAGTTTTTTGTTTATATTCAATGGTTCAGCTGTGTTTTATCAATTTTCTCTTTCAATATCGCTTGTGTATTCTAAAAATATTATTATTGCTTTACCTGCGTTCTCAGAAAAGTTTCCTAAATATAAATATTGGTTTATTTCTTATAATTCAAAATTTTTGTGAATGCTATACTATTTTACTATTTTTAATGTATTTCTTGCAGTCTTCAATACCCGATAAGGCACAAAACAATTTTATGCGCCCACTCAAATGCTTTTATTTATTTCATAATACACTCATGTCCAAATTTATCTTTGCATACCCAAAAATAATGATATTTCATGAAATATCCAATCGATGTAATATCCATTTTTGAAGAGAATGTGAAAGACAAGCCTAATTAGCATTATCCAATCAAAGGTAATCAAACGTTTTCTGATATGCAAATCAAGGAGTTACGTCATCCGAGAGTGAATCAAGCGCTTTGCCCAAAGTGAATATCTGAGTGAATTTCTGCAATACAGCGTTTGATTTCAGTGTGTAAGGACTCAAAACAATTTGTTATGGCTCCGAAGTATCATTTGGAAGAATCTGTGAAGTGGCAAATTATCGGCCGTTTAGAAGCAGGGCAGACAATCATGGAAGCAGCGAGATGTGTGAATATCAAGACAGACACTCTACGCTATAGAAACAATTTCAGAACTCTGGAACTGTTGTAAGGAGTCCTGGACAAGGTCCTAAACGAATAAAAACTGCTCCTCAAGATCGATATCTGGCAATAACTGCCCGTCGTAACAGGAAGTCTACTGCTTGGCAGTTAAGTTCAGAGGTTGCAGCCGCCACTGCAACTGTTGTATCACGGCAAACTATATACAGAAGGCTTAATGAAATAGGCCTTTATGCCAGAAAGTCAAGGGTATGTGTTTCACTGTCTTCACAACAAAAAAGGTATCGCTTTAATTGGTGCAAAGAGCATCAGAACTGGAGTGAACACCAATGGACCCATGTTCTCTTTACTGATGAGTCGAGGTTTAGTTTAACATCTGATTCTAAACGTGTTTACATCTAGAGGGAGTCAGGAACGCGAAATCTTCCTTCCAACATTATGGAACGTGACCGCAGGTGTGATGATATAGGGATGAATAATGATCGATGGACGCACGCCCCTACACGTTTTCAACTGCGGATCTGTGACCGGCCAGAGTTATCGGGATGAGGTCTTAGAACCTTATGTAAGACTTTTCAGAGGTGCATATGGATCTGACTTTTTATTTATGGAAGATAATGCTCGTCCACATCGAGCAAACCTCGTTGACGAATTCCTTGAAAGTGAAGCCATTGAGCGAATACCGTGGCCATCGAAATCTCCTGATCTGAACCCGAACGTATGGGACTACCTTGGAAAAGCAGTTGCACGGAGACATCCTCCTCCTAGATATAAATGTCCTGAAGACCGCATTGCTGGAGGAGTGGAACTTAATTCCCCAAACTGTGGCTAACAACATTATTGCCAGCATTAAAGCGCATTGTGATATGTATGTATCATCGTGATATGTATGTATCAAGGGACATCACAATCCATATTAAATTCATAAGCCTTAATTTTTTTCTGAGTTATTCTTTTTTTTTCTGAACTCTCCTTGTCACATATTATTGCCATTTTTATTGTTTCATGCTACAGTTTTATATCATATGCAGTGCTCTTAAAATTTTTCCTCTGTATTTATGTGTTATGATGTTATGTATCATTTCACGCAAATTCATAAAATTATAGTTCAGTTTCTGAGAAATCCGTGATTTTATGCATGTAAAGATAATTTGGACATGAGGGTATTTTTAAACTTGTTCCTAAAAATATCCCTTCAAAAATTATTTTGATCTCATACATCCAATTATTAGATTTTCCAATATTTTTCTCTTTGAATACATTAAACACGCATAATATATTTTATTTAGATTATTTCAAACACCGATCCTCGAAACAAATAAAGACATGAAATTCCTTGAATATTTTGAGTGTTCCTCATCTATATATACAAGAATAGAGTGTTTGTACATTGAATATTTTCGACCCATTTCAAGTTTTCTATCCGTTTTGGATCCTTTTGATGCTAAATCTGTCACTTGTGCATTTGATGTCTTTCTGTGTGTGTCTGTCTGTCTGTGTATGTGTGTGCCCGTACTACGTCCAAACGGTTGAATATATTTTCATGAAACTTTGCATACTGTGAGAACTTGCATTCATTTAATAAGTAAGCTTGGTTGCGTTAGTCTGTCTGTCCGTCTTCCTGTTCTATGTTCAATTTTATGTTTGTGTGTTTGTACAAGTATCGCATATAATTTATTTAACATACTTTAATTTAATGTTGTATAGTTGATACATTATATTTTAGTTTAGTGAATACATTATTTGAAATTTCTTTGCTTACATATTTAGGCAAGTTTCACGTTAAAACATCTAAGAAACTATACTTAAATCAATCATAATTTGGTAGTTTGGAGTAGCTGGAAGGTATATCGAGCATTGTAATTACTTGAATTGTTTTACCAGTGCTGCTGGAAAATCAATTATTTTTTCAAACTATTTTTATGGTATTTAAATTATAATACTTTTGTATTTTGAGCCTTATTTATTTTCTTTGCGAACTATAAAGTATTTCCAAATATTTGGGACAGACGATAATTTGCAACAAAATCGAAAACTCGTGTTCGTTTGCCACGTGCAGTGTTATTTTCTGTTTCTTTCGCTCGGAAATAATTTCGTATTTTTAATATTTTTAGTTGTAAGTTGTGGCAACTGTGCGAGATCAAGAGGAAAAAGAATAACGAATTTATACCTTTAGAAAAAAAATTTTCCAGTAAACTTTTATTTTGTTTCATTGCCTTTTCTGTTCATTATTTTAATAAATTATGATTCCTTTTTATCTGGCGAAATTCGAAAATGTCGCAAACCAGGATCCAGAGTGTACCTTTAACAGGGGTGCGATGTATGTTAAATGAATTACATGGATGGATATACATGTATAGAATTTTTGTTCAAAGTAGGTTGTAGAAATTATAAAAATGTCGATAAAAAATTATTTTACTCACACTTAAATCATTTGGCCTTTTTCTACGAAAGAGGAAAGTGATTATTTTCTGGTAACTCTCAATATATAGTAAACCAATTCAAAACGAATGAGGTCTGTCAATTTTGCTAGGGCAAAATAAAAATTGAAGCACAAACATTATTGATATAAAAATGCGGTATTCTGAATAAAGTATATGAGCTAAAAATGTAATCAATCAGAATGTGAAGGAAGGTATTTTAATTAACGTCACCCTGGAGCACCACAACGGGCTATTTATTGGTGACGGTACGGGATCAATCCCCAATGGAAAAATCCGAGGACAACACTAAATAGTTTTGAACCCCTTGTGTGTAGGAACAACTATCAAAATTATCCACAGAGATGTGATTACAAATTTATATGGATTATAAAGTAAGAACCATGATACTTTATTCAACAGAAAAATTCCAGGTATTATCCTTTGTTTTGAGCATAATGAACCGAAATGGTTTTTATCCTATGCGAGACGTCAGCCTTTCAACATACGTCTCTGCCTGCCAGCTCAACATTGTCTAGAAACATAAATAAAATATACAACTCTATCAGCAGTATTATTAACTGCGACGTCAGTAAAATCAGCGCAACTACTGAGGTGCGAACCTGTCATGTCTGAAAGACCCCATAGGTTACGTTGGAGAGTCTGGCAAGTCAATTTGGTAGAGTTGATTCTGTACGTATTCGTGTACAGTAAGAACACGAAAACAGGCGACTCTTATAGCTCTCCGTAGATCCTGTTTCAACTGAGACCTCAGCAACGAGTTACAATCTTTCTCTTTAGCTATACCTTTATAAGTATTAATTAGAGACTGTCACCAGTATCTCGTTGTGGTGCTCCAGTGCTAATTCAGCTACCAATCAACGGTTTTTGTATGGAGGTTATCGTTTTATCAGCAGCAATTCATTTCAAAAATTTGCGGATATTCAAATGGCATGGCTTGAGGTAGGTAGGTAAGTAGATATTTTAAATAACGTCGCACTGGAGCAACATAACGGGCTATTACCGACGGTCTGGGATCAAACCCGAAAGGGAAAGATCCGAGGAAAACACCGCTTAATTTTGAGCCACGGTCATACGAGGAGGTCACACCCGAGCTGGCATCCCTCTCTCCAAACTTCCACACCCCGCCAACATGAACATATTTGGGGCCACGACAGATTTAACGTGCAACAGCCCCCTTTGTACATGACGGTCTGTGGTTATATTCGAACTGGCAACCCTTCTGTTGGTACTCCGTTACTCTTCCAACCGGGCTACCGCGGCATGGCTCGAACAGAAAATATTGTATTAAACAGAACTATGCTGAAGAAACTCAACGATAATCCCAAATTCAACAATAGATTTTATTTACTTGATGTAAGCCCGTTTTCCAATTTTAATTAATGAGGCAAGCTTCTTCAACAAACTGTTAAAATATAACCATAGCATCAACTATTTTGATTCATCCACCTTTTCTAAAAAATATATTTCAATTCCGAAGTGAAAGCCATAGAACCCATTTATTTCTCATCTAAAGTAAATTCCTTGAATTCCTTTAACATCGTCCCAGCAACGGCGTCTGGAAGAAAGGCAATTCATCTTCCACAAGCCCAGAGTAGTGACAAGAAAAATCTCAAAATCTTCACCAATGACTGAGCACCCGCTGCTTGGAGGGGTCAGCTACCAAAATCCATCCTCGTCTGAGGAACGAAGCGAAAATAACTAAGTGGGGGAGGTGCAGATAAAAACTCGCACAAAAAATGCCACCAAATTAAAGAGAACAGAGGGCGAAGACCTCAAAAAGATATAAAAGCGTCTCGAAGCAACTTAAAGCAATCGTTTTTGTTGTGCTGACACTAAGTCTTAATGTCCTAACGTAATTTGTCTACTCAGTGTGATGTTAAGTATTAACGCGGGAGTACACAGTAGAATTGTTAAGCAATCAACTGTCACTAACTAGGTAGTACAGTGTATGTTATTCTTAGAATCTATCAACTTGGGAAGGTGTAGTTTGCAATAGATATTAGAGTGCTTGCAGATTTTTAGACGATATGAGATGTTTATCTTTGTATCAAAATATTAAGCTGACAATTTAAGTGCGGATTAAAGATCTCTCCTCTTTGTTATCTCTTTCTTTTTTCTCTTTCTCTCTCTCTCATTTCCATCACCTTTCTTCGTTTTCTTCTTTCTCTTTTTCTCCCCTCTCTGTTTCTCTCTCCTCTCTCTCTTTCTTTCTCTCTTCTCGCACTTTCTCTCTCTCTTTTCTTCTCCTTTCACTCTCTCTTTCTCTCTCTACACTCTCTCTTTCTTCTAGTCACTCTCTTTATATCGTCTATTCATTCTCTCTCCTCTATCTCCTTTTCTCTCTCACCACTCTCTTTCTATCGCTTTCTCACTCTCCCCTTTTTCTCCCCTCCACTTTTTCTCTTCTCTAACTTATAAACCCAATAATTATATTTTCCTAATCCAGATGAACGATACTTCATCCTTAAATCTAAAGCGATTCTACTGTCAGGTGAAAATTACTTCATCTTTAGAGT
This sequence comes from Meta bourneti, assembly GCA_933210815.1. Taxonomy (NCBI): domain Eukaryota; kingdom Metazoa; phylum Arthropoda; class Arachnida; order Araneae; family Tetragnathidae; genus Meta; species Meta bourneti. The sequence goes on from OW119928.1 coordinate 68,986,900, forward strand.
CAAAACAATTATATTGTTTAATGAAAAATACTTCATCTTAGAGCCAAAACAATTCTTCTGTGAAATGAAAAATACTCTACGTTTAGAGTAGAATATTCTACTGTCAGTTGAAAAATACTTCATCTTTAGATCTAAAGCGATTTTACTGTCAGGTGAAGAATACTTAATCTTTTGATCAAAAATCGTTCTACTGTCGGATAAAAAATACTTCATCCTTAGATCTTAAGCGATTCTACTGTCAGATGAAGAATACATAATCCTATGAGCCAAAGTTCCTACTATCGGATGAAAAATACTCCATCTTTAGACCTAAAGTAATTCTATCAGATAAAGAATACTTAATTTTTTAGACAAAGCTGTCCTACTATTGGATTAAAAATACTTCAATCTTAGATCTTAAAGCTATTCTACTGTCAGAAGCAAAATACTTCATCCTTCTAGCCAAAGCTGTTCTACTATCAAATGAAAAGTACTTCATCCTTAGAGCAAAGCGATTTTGCTCAATATAATTAATATTGCTATGAAGAAAAAAGGGGACGTCATAATTGTTCATTCTACCAAACGCGAAAGTCCTCAAGTCACCTATAAATCTGTCATTTTCATTTGATTATTAAATCATCATTCTTATCTTGTCTGTAACAATTACAGTTTTTCTGGCCACATCTTTTCCACATAAAACGCGAATGATGTAAAACTAACTGAAAATTCTACTAACAAGAACTAGACGTTCATCTGTTTACAAACTTGAGTCGTAATATTTAGCAAATCTGAGTATCAAATACCACGCGTTAAAAAATATTTATCCTCAGATTATTTTAGCGACATTAATCTATAAAATTCTTCATTTTGAAAAGGCTAAGATAATCGCGTAGATGCTTCTCAAATATTTTGTTAGTCACTCTGCTAATACAATTTTCTGAAAAAACGAGCGATTATGGGTCGTGCATCATCTTTAAAAGAAACTAAATCGATATCCACCAAGCACGCCCGAATTACTGCTTTTAATTGCTTGTAATCAACATAATTCATCGATTAATTAAGCTTTAAAATGTAGGCTGTCTAAGAGAAACGAGGTGTCGTGGAAAACTGCGTGATCACTCTATATTTTTGTCTTTGTTTTATTGACATGGAAGATGGATGAAGTTTGAAGACGCTCCTTTTAAGTTAGATTACTGATATTATCTGAGTAAAAAATTAATTTTTTAAGTTAACTTCATACCTCTAGATATAGTCTGGCTTTCACGAGGTGGAATATGATCAACGTGATTTTGAGCTAGACTATTCATTAAACTAGGGAACAGGATAAAACATAATCAATGCGGGTTAGAGTTTCAACTCTCCTGGTGGTTGTCTCGACGAGGTATCTCCTCATTAGCAACACCATTTAGCAGATTTTGAAGGACGAGATATCTCGTCATTAGAAGAAAACTGACCAGAGCTTGATCTCTTCATCATTAAAACATTGGTAATATCTTGATGACGAAATGTCTCGTCATTAACAAAATTGGTCAGATCTTGATGGATGAGATATGTCGTCGAGACCAATTCGGTTAATCCTCCTGGTGGTTAATCTACTTGACGAAAAATGCCCTGTAGTGGCCAAGGTCAAATTGTTTTTACGAATTGGATTTTCATTCCCCTTGGAGTAATTGGGAAGTTTTGTCTTGACGAGGTATCTCGTCATTAACAAAACTGGCCAGTTTTAGATTAACGAAATATCTCGTCGAAACACTTGAAGGGATAAGATTAGATTCAGGCTTCTTCGGTGCACGAAGCGATTACTAGTTTGCGACATCTATGGCGATCGCCATCCCCTAGAGAGGTTTCCAGCATCGTACAAGTAGAGTAACTGAAGGTCATCTACTTTTTACCAGAGATGCACCAGGTAAAGATGTAGAATCCGGGGCATGTTTGTCGCCAAATCAAGATGTCGTCCAAAGCCAGTATGTTCATTTAAAAAAACATGGACTTTCCTACGCGAAAAACCTTTTGCATAGGGTTGCCATAAAGCTGAATCAAAACACCAAGGTTACCATGTTTGGCGATAAATCGCTAGTGCCCCGGATTCGACATCTCCACCAGGTTGTTTTTTGTTACTACTACTTTATATCCTACGTACTTCGTATTACCTGAGTGTTTGGTGGTCTTGTTCCACATTATCGAGGTGATCTCGGTCTACATTACCTCGGATCTATCTGCGGTATCCACTGTAAACTGTTTGGTGTTTCGCAAATTTATACAAGAGCTATTTCTTTCACTCGATGCTACATGCTTGAAGACAAGTTCCACTGATCAATCTCGTTTGGTCGCGCTAACCTAGTTCGATCCATGTACAATAGTAACATACGCACAAAGTAAATCAGTTCCAGATCAATCCACTTTGACTAAATAATTAACTTTAATATCTCTTAACTATATATTTACAAAGCTTTATTTTACAAAAAGGTTGCACTATTATTCGAAGACCAAATTATTTTTAATACCGAGCGTCTTGCTCGTGCTTGTGAGAGTGAAAAGTGAATGGTGGAAAAGGTAAGGTTCGTAAGGTAACTCGCAAGTGGTACTAGTGATATAAAGAGTAGGATACCAACATAACCGTCATCTCTACGAGAGTTTGGTGGTTAATAGTTGAAAGCGCTACAAAATCCACCACTCGTTGATGACTCAAGTCTATTCGCGCGGTTTTTCACACCGGAAGTACCACCGGTTTATTACTTTCTCACTCAGAGGTATCATCCTATGAGTCATGAGGGAAGGAATATCCGAACTTCACAGGATCTATCTATGGTATTTATATTGCTTTCATACCTAGTATTATTGATGGGCAGAATCGAGTACTTTTGAGAATCGAATAGTTGGTGTTCGAGTACGTACTTTCAAGTATCGATTAAGTATTCGTATACATATACAAAAACGATTAATCGATAGTATGAATCAAAACTACGATATATGGTAATTATTTAAAAATAACAGCTAATAACGTGTCGTTCTTGGTATAGTGGTTTTGTAACATACCGGTTCCCGGTTCGAATTCGCTACAAGAGGAATTTGGTGGATTGTTTTAATGCGAATGATAATTTTTCATTCGCATTAAAGACAATCAAATTTATTCAATTTTTTAAATATTTTAATCATTGCTGTGATCAAAAAAAGAATTTATTTTTTACAAAACTCAAATTTTTTTCTGAATTATATTAAAATTTTTTTCCGAATTATTTATATAAATTTTTTGAAAGAATTAAGTATGATTACTATTATCAATCTATTTAAACTAGACAAATTGTATTTTGAAGAATAAAATTAATACATATACAATTCCTGAATTTTCTGGTCACGCATATATTTTCTGTAATTATAAATATGTGTCAAGTATTTTTTATCTTCATTTCCCAAATCATGATTTTTAAATTTTAGTTTTCGTATTGGAAAGATTTGATTTTGTACTATATTTAGAGGAAATCGTTGATAATCACTTTTAACAGGGAACGTAGCCAGAATTTTATTTTGGAGTGAGCCCCGAAGATAAGAATGAAACTTTTTATTCAAAACTCTTAAAGACACTTTTAAAAAGTTTGTATAAATGTAAAAAAATATTTTTTTTTCTTTTGATACAGGATCTGAAGCTTCAAAATTATTTCACAAATTTATCATAAAAAGTGACACATCTCGGTTGATCTAAGTACAAGAATGGTTCATAAATATTTACAAAATGAATTACGTTAAATAATAAAATCTTGTTCCTGGAAATTTACTTTTTATTTTTGTAACCACTGTTTGGAGTACGAAGATGTGAGAAGAGGTAGAGTCAAAACAGAAAAAAAATATTCATAATCATTTTACTATCGTAATAAAGATTTTGTCAGATATTTTTAAAGAGAATTTTAGTTATTGTCAGATATTTTAAAGAAAATAACAGCCATCTTAAGAATGAAATAACGTTACTTTACTTGAAGAAAAATAAAAGCATATCAAGCATTATGTATCTCATTTGCAGATATATTTTAAATGTCAGAAATAAAAAAGCTTGAAAATTAAATTAAATTTTAAAAATTAAGTGTAAATAATTAAAATTAAAAATATAGTTGGAAATTAAAATTGAAAAATTAAAACAAACTTCCAGCTTGATTTTCAAAAATAAAAGGCAAACCATTGTGTAATTTACTGATAATTAAGCCTGCCTGTTCGGGAAATTGCTTCCAGAAAATTTCAAATCCAATCCCTTAATCGATAGAATTTTTCGACACTTCATCACGTGCATTTTCAGGACATGTAAAATTGAAAAAAGCAAAATCAAGACAAGAAACATAACACTAACGAGAACCATGGATACCCATGCAATGTGACACTGCTACTTAAGATGAATATTCTGGTATTAAAATATACAAAGTGAGTACTTTTGGCTTCCGAATACCTAGGATGGGTACTCTTGTATTCGAATACCTTGGATCCGAGTACTTTGGTATTCGAATACTTTAGAAAAGAATCGAGTACAACGATTACTTTTAAGTATCGAGTACATTAGTGCCTTTGTATTCGAATACTCCCATCACTACCTAGTATAGCAGTATAGTTCCACCATGCTAGACACGCTTAGCTGCGATAGACGAATCCAAACTTAAATGGGTGAGTGCTAAGATATGCTTAAAACAAGTGTTATAAAACAGAATTGAAGTGTGCTTGATTCTTACTAAGTTAGAAGGTAATTATTCTAATTCTCATATGAAACATTTTTTTTATCTGATGAAACACTACAATCTGGTTCCTAATGTTCTTTTATAGGGATGTTTGCAGTTTTTTTTAAATAAAAATATTTTTGTGGACTCTTCAGTATTTTTTAATTGTTTTCGCGATTTTTAATATCAATATTCAAGTTTCAACAAAAGAAAAGTCAGGCCTTAATGGGATCACTTCCTAAAAGATGCAGTCATTTCCTTTTAAACACAAATCTTTCGGTTTAATTCTCTGGAAGCCTGTTACACACATCTGTATAGTTCTAAATCAATCCAGCAATCCTAAATTAATCTATTTTAGTATTGCTGGGTTGTTTTGGTTTATCAAGATGATTTATAGCACCTATTTTAAATGAGTACAACCAAATTAAATTAAGTTGAGGTTTCAAGTGCCACTTGGAAAGTTAGCTTCATAAGTTCATATATTTATACTAATTTACATTAAATATTCTCACACAAAATGTTGAAATCTGTATAAAATTTGGTTTGTTTTCAGATAAGCGTCATGACAAAATAATTTTTATAAGCCTAATTATTCCAAAACTTCAAAGAGTGCTTATAAACTCTGACAATATATTTATACAGGAACAGAAAAAAATCAGATTTTTTTTTAAATGGGTTTTGGTGTGAAATGAATTTAAACATGATCGAATTGAAAAATCCATATTTTAAATATTTCAGTTATATAGATGAAATCAACATTAATACTTTTCAAAAATGTCATGATTTTACCGAAACAAACAAAATTGGATTCTCTTAAATACTTTTAGAAAGATGCAATTTTTAAGTACTCGATATCGTTTTGAAAAGTAAAATATAATTTGTTGCTTTCACAGATTTGGTATCCAAAAAAATTTTCGAGATTAAAAAATACGTTGATTCAAAGTGACCCCACATGTATTTGTATGCAAAATAACTTTAAATTAGAATACGGTGAAATTCACCGCCTTGTCAGAATTTGAATGGATTTGCCCTCATATTTTCAATCCTGAAACTGGAAAGAACTGAACATTTTATTAAGGAATAAAACTCGTATCCCAGGTTCCTGGCCCAAAGTTGTAGGAGTCGCTTACTTTCGACTTCCTACCAAACGTGACTACCTTTATACTTACATCGTATTATCTTTACATCGTATATCAGCTCTCTGTTCCCTTTGTAAAATGGACGAAATGACTGAAGACCACCTCATAGACTTCCCTAAAATTCCTGACAATAGCATTTCAAATTTTAATACTGTTGATAATGATTTTTAGCCGTATTGTTCACTCCAGAACTCTATAGAGCTGCTCTTCGATTGATGGCCGACAGGTTGGAGACGGGTGTAGAATAAAAAAATATTTTCAATCCTTTGGGCTTAAAACTTTTATCTGAAAGAGAAGTAACACTACAGAAAAATGTGTTTCAGTATATCTTTCCACTAACATCACCACATTAAAACTTCGAGCATCTGATATTTCGGAATGCTGGATAATTATCAACTGTTGAATTAAAATCTGCACAAAATTTTCTTCGTGTAACTTCAAAACTAATGGTACATAAAAGCATCGAGATAGTTAAAACCGTGTACTTAGTATTGGAAAGATACCAAATGACTCTTTTCAGGACAAGGAATTCTTCAAGTTCGTTATTGGCAGTAAATCTTTATTCTACCAATTATCGGAATCCGCTTCTTTCGTCCCTTCTAAAACAACGACTGTAATTGCAAATGAAATATGCCACCAAACGGCGTTCCTTTAGAACGGAAATCGAACTTTCCCGGGAGAGGTCAAGAATTGATTACTTAAGTGATTTTCTCGTTGGCTGAAGAGACCTCTCACTGAGTCATGATCTCAATCTGAGCACATCACTCATCTTTGAAAGCTGGTAGGTACATAAATACTGTAATATCGATATATCCCGCTTCTTGCGGAACAAAAAGGAAGTGTAATATACTGAAAAGAGCTGCGAAAGGGATTCTCAGCGTAAATAAAAAATCCAGACGGTTTAAGAATATTTTATTTCTGCTATCCAAACGCTCTTGCATCATACGGTGTCGTGTCCCGTCCAGACGTCATCTGAACAGACAAGGGCTGGCAAACCTACAGAGAGGAATTAAAAGTTCTGGGGTCAGAAGACTTGTGGCGGAGCTAATGGTGAAGTTCTCAAAAATGGGAAGAAGATACGGCTTACAGGGCAGTGAATGTCCGGTGAAGGAAAGTAAAAATAACGCTTTTCTCAAGTGTTTGTCTTTCCTAAATTCAATCGACTTTTGTTTTAACGACACTTTCACTGACATAAGCTTTTAAGTAATAGATATTAGACAGCATTTCGCTGAATTAGCCGATTTAAAACTTCAGGTTCCTTTTATCTGTAGAATTTGGATTGACGCCCTGAATAGGGGGAAGCAATTCTTGTCCCCACAGGACATCTTTTCCGTCTATCAGCTCAGAGAATGTAACCCAATCATTCATATTGGAGTTACTTTAAAATGTAGTTGATTGCTGGAAACATTTGGCGTTGAATTTAATTGGTGTTGACCAATAAAATCCGTCAATTCAGAACTTATTCTTTGGTATTTTAATAGGCGAAAGTGCTGAAGTCGTGATCTAAAAGTAAAACAACTGACGTCACGTTTAGAATACTCACAGGACACACGTATCGCCGGAGAAACACTGCCGCCACCTACATTTAGCTTAACAGAAAATGTCTCTCATATCGTGGGGGGGGCAGAAAAACTTACGTAATAGATATAAAAAAGGATCAAATAATACATTATGAATACTAAATTACGCGTTTTCATTTGAAATTTAATATCATTACAAGTTTTAAAAAATGATGGTAAAAGCATTTAAAGTAATACCAAGCATTGTAAAATGTTTGTGTAAACTGAAATTCCTTCTCATTCACACTTTTGAGACACAAAATTTTTTTAAAAACAGTTTCACAGCTTGACAAAGTGATCTGTGAACTCCCGATTCTAAAGAAACATTAACATTTCCAGAGCTGTTTCAAATCTACAATTCATGAACGAACAAGTAAAAAAGAGTGGTATAACCGAATGGGTGATAAATCGAGATTAGATATAACGAGATATACCATGCATCATAGAAATTTAAAGGAGCTGAACATAGAAATTTTTAAGAGCTAAAGTAGATTTTTTATTCGTGTTTAGAGTCAATTCGATAGTGTATGTTTGCCAAATCTAAACAATTACCAACTATTTGTATGTGTCACTAGTTTTAAAGTTCTGCTAAACAAATGTGCCGATTTTTTACTGAACCTGTTAAGATAAATTCAGTTTACTTCTTCCATTTGTATGTGTCAGAAGTTTGAATTTCGTTTATTTTTAAAAGGATCTACGATAAGACTAAAATAAGAATTTTTCCATTCCTATTAAGGAACTAATTAATATTTATCATTCTTTTCGACATTTTGATAATGAAAACTTTTAATTCTAAACACTTTCACAAAAGTCAGAATTTCTAATTTTCGAAATATAATGCATGACCGAAATTATTTAATGATCTTAACATATGAAATATACAAAATTTACCATGACGTGCATGCATCACATTTTATATTCGCTTTATCAACATGGTTGAAGATAGATTTAATTTATCCTCGCTCCCTCATTCGTTAAAGTTATAATTAAATACTTTTATGAGAAATTGCTAATAAATAAATATAAATTAAATTGCGCATAATAAATAAATATTAAATCATGACATAGATGTAACGAAACGATAATGCAAATGATAATATTTTTGATGAAATAGTAGAAAGGCGGAACAAGCTACTTACACAGGAACTTAGTGAAATTGCAGATGCGATTTTAGTTCCATTTGGAATTATTAATCTAGCATAAATTTCAAATATACGTATATATGAAATAAATTAATAGATATGGAGCTGCATGGAGCTGCGATTTTAATTCAGTTATTGAGTTCTGTCTTAGAGTTTTTGCAGTATTATTATCACTTAGACTCGTAATGTATTTTTGAAATGTGGGATTTATTATTAATTGATTTACTATTATGAGTCGTAAATATTCATGAGCAATGAAGAATATTAAAAGTAAGCTTTAATCACTACTTATGATGATACTTCAAAAGAAAATAAGCACTTGAATAGCAGTAATTTCTAGAGCCCGTTGTATTCTTATCTCAACGGGCTTTACAGTTAAGCTGCTTAAACAAGAAATAATTTTCGAATTAATTTTAAGAAATAGATCTTTCTATAATTACCATTAATTAAAAAACACTTTGTTTTACGGTTTAATTTCAGTAAAGATATTTAAAGCTGCGTCCATTAAGTGCGATGATTTTGAAATACATTTGATATTTTCATCGAATTTAACAAAATGTCTTTCAACGGGATTAGAATGTAATGACCTTTCATTTCCTTTGAAGAATTTCGAGACATGATTTTAGTGTCAACAAATTTAGAGTACTTCTTTACATTATCTAAAACCATGGAAACTCTTCAGTGAAAACGTCTCCTAATATTTGCGAAGAACTTAACAGCACCATCAGGAGTGAACCAGCTCTACCATGAAGTTGATATATTATTTATCTAAACAATGTGAATAGAAGATAACTTTACTATTTACAGCTGACACATGCTTTAGGAAAAGAACATCAAAATTATGAGGTAACTAGTTAGTTAATTAATTAGGATTCATTTGTTTATGTTAATTAGGGTGATTAATTTGTTTAGATTAATTAGGATTAATTTGAAAAATTAATGTCCCTACTGATTGCTATAAACTATATTTGGCAATAAACAAATTGTAAAAATTTAACTTCTTGCAGATAAATATTTTTACAACAATAAATACTCCAAACAACTTTAGATTTTACAATCATTAATCGTTACGTGTGGCTTTCACTACATCTTCGTCATATGCAGATAACTTTATTTTCTTTCTCTATTAATTAATACAAATTTTTTATGCTGCACTAATCAGCCAGATTTATACAAAGCGTTTAAGCTAAGTATCATTACAATTAAATAGAGAGAATTCTCACATGGCACATCTAATCTAGGAAGTAAAATGGTGCACAGAACACAAAAAGGTTATCCATTATCAATTTTTTTAATTCAATGCTGTTTCCCGTAACTAGTAATTTAACTCCAAACATTAGAAGAGTGGTAAATCAAAATATTCAAGCAAAGTATTCCTACATTTTAGTAGAGACATAAGTGCCCAATTGCACGTCTGAGTTAGAAAGTGAAATGGCGAACAGACTACGAAAGCTTGTCCACTCTGTTCCATATTGTCACATTTAATGTCAGAATAACTGAAATCTTGTCTAAGTGATTTGACTAAATAGAATCAAACTACTCATTTTTTCCTGTACGCTAAACTAGATGCTTGTAATCAAGAATTTTTTCCTCCAGGGATTAGCATGTTGTTAGAGCCATTTGAACAAATTCAACTTTTCGAATTATTTGCTCCTTTCTTCAACTAGAAATTTATCTCCAAACATTACAAACTTGGCAAAATCAAAACGTTTAAGCAAAGTATTATGCAATTGAATATAGACTAGAGTTTCGTATATCACATATGAGCTAGAAAGTGAAATGGCACACTGTAGGTTACGTTTTCTATGACGCAACGGCCACACAGAAGAGAGAAATACTCCAAGGTAGGAATTAAGCCTGCGCCTACTACAACTCGCAGGTTGCTAACACATTAGACAAAACCACTGAATCGCGGCGACTCTAAAATGGTACGTAGAACAGAAAACGTCAGCCACCTTGTTCCATACTTTCACATTTAATGACAGAATAATCGAAATTTTATCAAAAGAAACTTCACTAAATCGAAGCCAACTATTCTTTCCCTACACGTTAAAAATAGATCCAATCGCAAATTTATCTCATAAACACCCTTTTGGCGACACGAGGGAAAAAGAAACCTTCCAGAGCTATTTCCTAGTTTCGACGCCATATTGTATTAAACCTCACTACGACCGAGAAATATGAGAATTCCGACAGGAATGTCACTCAGAATCAACCAATCACGTTTTAATCCAGAATCGGAGTGACTGCTGCCTATAGCTGCTGGATATTCCTGCTTGATTTACAACGCAGTCGTTGAGACAGTTGATGACCGGCCATTCCGACCAGTCAGGCGGAAGATTAGGGCGGTCTCTAACAGATGTCTAGAATTTCTCTGCTGCACGTCAAATAAAATTTATGGGGAATTTTCGCAGGGTTCGGTGGAAGCAAAATATATCACCCTGAGTTGTAGCTTTTTGTTAGAAAATAAAGTAGGAATTGTGTTAATAAAATGATACAAAGTGATATATTTTAGGAAGAAAATGTCATAAAAATTGAATCATTTCATAATGGATTTAGGTAGGTAATTGGTAAGTAGTTAATTAGTGACACACTGGAGCAACACAACAGGATATGGCGACGATCCAGAAAAAATCCCGAAGGGAAAGATCCTCGTAACCTCGTAATTTTGAACCACGGTCAGATAACGAGTTAAAACCTCAGCTGGAACTCCACTCACCAAACTTCCACACCCCGCCAACGGGAGAACATTTGAGACCACGGCAGATCTAACGGGCACCAGCCCTCGTATCGGTCTTTGGTTAGACCTAGTTTCGAACTCGCAACCCTCCGGTTTAACCCTCCAAGTGGTATCGACGAGGTACCTTGTCAATAATGATCTGACCAATTTAGCTGCCACTTTTTTATGGTAACGAGATCAAGATCTGGTCGATTTTTTTATTCTAATAACGAAATATCTCGTCCATCGAGATCTGGCAAGTTTTATTAATGACGAGATACCGTGTTGAGACAATCAGCAGGAATGTTAAGTTATGATATAGTTTGTTCTTTGTCTAATCATAGACAAAGGAGAAGAAAAATTACTTCAGGTTTAAGCCTTATTTCATTTATAGCCGTTTTGACATTGTAATTTTTTAAATGATAGGGTTTTTCTCTTAAGCTAAGTACAGATGGTGGAAGTACTTTAGTAACCTCTTTTAAAAATGAACTTATAAGTAAATTTATATTAGAGGCTTTATCTGTCAAGTTAAATGTAGGTGGTGGTTATATTTCTACGGCTGACGTGTGCCCTGTACGTTTTTCGAACGTGACGTCACTTGGCTTGTTTTTTAAATACTAGATCAGCACGATAAAAATCCCAAAGAATGAATGTTGCCAAAAGCCCGTTATGTTGCTCAAGTGCGACGTTAATTAACTACCTACCAACCTACGTACCCAAAGAATGAATTCTGAATTGATAGTTGATTGGTCAACACCAATTAGATTAATGCCAAAACACCAATTATAACGTCGCCAAATTGGCGATAAACTACATTTTTATATGAATCATGCGAGAACATTTGGGTAGAAGTAAAATCTTCCCAGACCGTCTGGTTTGTTTACATTGAAAATCCCTCTCAAAGGAATTAACTTTTTCTATTAGGGATTTAAGTAATTGCAGGAATAAATAATTAAGTTATAAGAGGGTTTTTCAATCTAACGGAAAACAAACTATTGACGGAAAAATTCTACGGATTAAGAACAAGTTTGTTTTATCACCGTTTTGACGATGTTTGGTGTTTATTTTGTTTGTATGGATGTTTGTAGTGGTTCTTAACCCATTTTAATCCGTAGATCTAAGTCTAATTAGCCCTCGTGTAGCAAAAGTGGACAAGAACGACAAACAAAACATTCAAAAAATTAAACACTTCATCTTTTCTCACCAATTATAATTCTTCCACAAAATATCACATTCAAAATATTTTAGATTTATTTGATATTTCGATGCGTTCGTTGTACATAAAAAACATGCAATCATTTCAGGATTTTAGTTGCGAACCTTTTCAATTTGTTATGCATATATTTATGTGTATAAAACATTAGAAAATTCACTTTTCCAATGGCTGTATAGTTTTCTCCTGAAAATTCAGTTTTGATTGCAGTTCAATGAAACATTTACAATATTATTTTATTTATAATATTACAATTCAAATACAATACAATACTCTTTGATTAATACTCTTTAATACTCTTTGATTAGCTGATTTATGATAGAGTTTCTCTGTAAAGTCAAGTAATGGCACTAGTGTTTTAGTAACCACTTTCATAACATTGTAGGTTACTAGAAAGCAATTTCAGAATGTCGTTTGTTTTACATTTAACTCCAAACATCGCCAACACGGCGATATATCATAGTAGAACCGGAAAATAGTTTTTCTTCTCCCGTAATTTGTTTAGATTTACAATGAAAAGCGTCCTCATCGAATCCTCTGAAAGATTCAATTTTTGTCTACTTTCACATCAAACAATGTTGTGATACCATATCGTCACCTAAATGCAAGAAATGGGTTACTCAATTTATTTTGTTTTTTTAAATAAAAGGAAAAATAAATTTCGCCCAATCGCAGTTTCATATATAACTACATTTTTTAACTGATAGAACTTAAGTGGTCAAAAAGTTACCTAATGCTTGCATTGAATTCTGTATTACCTCAACTTTACTAATTTAAGGATAACTCAAAATACACAATTTTTCGAGTAACCTAGATGACGATATATTTGCTGCGTATTGTCTGAGCTTAGATCTTTAGCCAGTTTACATTACAAGTCAATGAATTTCTAATTTAACTAAGACAATCAGCTTGAAACAAATGCTTTACGACTTTACACTTTGATTTAAATCTGTTGCTCAATGTAAAAATACTCTAGAATCTAGTATCTAGATTTATAGAAAGAAAACCAAGTGGGATCCTTAACAAAGTTTGTCAGTATTAATCTCTTTCTCTAGAAAATTACAAGAACGTAAAAGCATTTTATTAAAGGAAATAATTCACAACTTATTACAATTCACTGCCGCATAAACCATCGTATCATCTTTAATTCATATTATCATTTCAAAATTTCTTAAAAACCAACTTCTTAACTGGTTTCTTTATAACTAAAACCGGAAATTTAATGCACGATATTCAAATAAATCAAAAATAAGTCAGTCTAAAATTAAAGACTGAATATATAAACAAATTAAACTTAGACAGTAAAACATTTCAAGCTTGTGAAGTTACTGCAAAAGACTTTCAAACACACTTGTTCTATCAGCCCTTTTACGATATTAAGACTCTTAATTCTCATAAAACATTGTTTTCGATAGATTAAATTAATCTCCCAGCTTATCACGAAACTTTCCCGAAATCGGCGTTCAATTAATCCCTACCTCACCGACAGAGAAAACCTGAAAAAAAAGTGGCACTAAACGGCTCATTTACATTATGTTAATACGGTGTGACGAGTTTTTTTCCCTTTCCACCAATCTCCTTATCCTCAACGACACATTCTTTTTACGTTTCGAAAAAGTTCAGAGGGGAAAAAAACTCAAAAAGTTAACTGTTGTGAACGGTAATAAGACGGTATTCATTTTGACTTATTTCTTTAATATAAATCCTTTCTTCCCTCGGCTTCATTTTAATTTTTCTAGCAGGAACAGTTTTTCCCTTTCTGTAAAAATGGCGAGTAATATTTAGATTCGAAGTTTGAGACTTAAATAAACATATAACTCCGAATCCTCGGCGAAACTAAAGTAGCGATTTTTAAGAAATACCTGAAATGTAACTGGTGAGGAACATATATTCCGTCCCTTAAAACCTCGAATAAAGTGACCTCTGGAATCTTTTTTAGACTGACTACAAAATATTTCAAGCCTATGCAGTTAAAGAAAAAACAGCCTATTAAAATATTAAGACTTTTAATTCTCATAAAACGTTGTTTTCGATAGATTAAATTAATCTCCCAACTCATCAAGAAACTTTCCCGAATTTGATTTACAATTAATCCCTACCTTCTTGCCGATGAGGAAAATCTGGAAAAAGTAGCACTCTTCACTGAACGGCTCATTTACCTTATGATAATATGGTGTGATGACTTTTTTCCCTTTCCACCAATCCCTTATCCTCAACTACACATTCCTACTACGCTTCGAAAACGTTCAGAATTAAAAAAACTCAAAAAAGTTAATTCTTGAAAGCGGTAATAAGTCAGTATTCATTTTGACATATTTCTTTAACATAAATCCTTTCTTCCTTCGACTTCTTTTTAATTTTTCTGGCAGGAACAGTTTTTTCCCTCTCTGTAAAAATGGTAAAATGTATTTAGATTCGAAGTTTGGGACTTAGATCAACATATAACTCCGAATCCTCGGCGAAACTAAAGTAGTGATTCTTAAGAAGAAATGCTTGAAAGGTGAAGAACATATATCCCCTTCTCTGAAACCTCGAATAAAGTGATCTCTGGATTTTTTAGAACGACTATCAAACATCTCAAGCCTATGCAGTTACAGCAAAACATAAAACGCATTCTTTCAATCAGCCCTTTTAAAATATTAAGACCTGATTCTAGTAAAACGTTGTTTTCTATAGATTAAATTAATCTCCCAACTCATCAAGAAACTTCCCCCAATTTGGTTTACAATTAATCCCTACCCTCTTACCGATGACGAAAATCTGAAAAAAAAGTGGCACTTTTCACTAAACGGCTCATTTACATTATGCTAATACGGTCTGACTGGTTTTTTCCTTTCCACCAAACTCCTTATCCTCAAGGACACATTCCTATTACGTTTCGAAAAAGTTCAGGAGAAAAGAGCTGAAAAAAAATTAGCTCTCGATATCGGTAACAAGCTGGGATTCATTTTGACTTATTTCCTCAATATAAATCCTTTCTTCCCTCCGTTCTTTTTAATTTCCCTGGCAGGAGCAGTTTTTCCCTTTTTTTCAAAAATGGCGAGGTATATTTAGATTCGAAGTTTGAGACTTAAATCAACATATAACTCTGAATCTTCGGCGAAACTAAAGTAGTGCTTTAAAAAAGAAATATTTGAAAGGTAACTGACGAGGAACATATATTCCCTCCCTCTGAAATCTCGAATAAAGTGGCCTCTGGAAGGTTTTTTTAGTTTGGAATTTTATTTAGAATATTTAGATCATGGTGGGAGCTTATGGAGACCATAACTCAGGAAGATTCTTCTTGTGAGCTCAAAATGTACTACTTTTGATGCATTCATTTTTATTTAAAATTGTCACTAGTGGAATGATTCTACTAGAGGAAAAGGAATTATTTGATCACTCATACTTTATATATGAAAAACGAGTGCTTATTTCAAAGAATCCTCAAAAATTTGTGAATAAAATGCATTTTGTCGACTTTCTTCTGAGATTTGTGCATGTGAAAGAATTTTTGTAACGAAATCAAAAGGTTTACAAGTGTCTAGTAAAATTAACTGAAAAAATGAATGGATTTCGCTACAATAACAATATTTTCCTAAGGACAACAATTTTATAATCAAAACATAAAGTATAAGCATTTTAATTTGAGTTCATATAATTTTATATTGAAAAAGAAAAGCAACCCTTTTTTGTGTATTTTGATTTAGAAATTTTGAATTTTATTTTGAAAAGGAAATTTATGAATAAAAGACATGCACAGTCGCAGAAAAAAAACGAAACGCCCCCTTTATTTCGAACACCATTCATAGTTGAACAAATTCAAAGATATCATTCAATAGGGAATAATGTCCTCTACAAATTCAAATGCAAAAAAAATGCATGAGGGATTGTCTTCATATAAAAGTTTGCACAAACAACAAAATTCTCAATGGAAACACCCTGTTTTGATGCCTTAATCAGATTCCCGCATCGTTAAATTAGTCTAAATATGAAATTTCATGACTTTACTATCTTTATATCCGAAGATATTCACTATTAAAGTTGCTGTAAATTTCGGGGATCATCTTCCACATTGAAAATCGCTATTCGTTAGCCCGTACAAACGATCAGAGAATTATTATATTTTTTGTGCAAGTGAAAACGATTCTAGAATTATGTTATATTTACAAACCGAGAATTATTTTTATTATACGAGTTCAAGCGATAATATTGTGAATTGTAACCATGATTAAAATGTGGTAAAAGAAGAATTTTGGAATTGAGAACAATTCGAAACGGAGAAAGTGTTGATCAATGTTCTGTATAATTTTGTATTGTCTTTAATGTTCTTAATAAATGTTAATTTTTTTTATTAGCTTTCGTCTCCAAGTATGCAACCAAATGGCCTACCTACAATTATTTAATATAATTTAACTCATATTCTGATCATCCATAAATTGAATAGAATGAGTAATTAAATTTATCATTAATTAGTAGAGTCTATCTATATGACACATAACTGGTAAAATGCAATGTATTTTAGATTACATAAATGAAATTTCCAACCAGTTCTCAAGAACTTAAACATTTCTCAGATTTGTCTCAGACGTTTTTTTTAACTTTTGTTTGCCCCCTAAAATCGCCAAAATGAGGAAAATTTAATGTAATGCAAAAACTAACACTTGGAATGACCTGAAATTTTGCATGGTCATATAAGAAGTCCTCCTGAATCGATTCCTATGAAAATATAGTAAGGTTCCAATTCATAATTTTTTCAAATATTAATTTAATAATTATTATCGCATGATAAAACTATTTTTTAAATAAAATATTATGTGGATTTTGTTTGGATTGCTTCAAAGTAACATGGTACAAAATATCAAAACTATAGAAATATTATTTAGGAAGATATCCATAAAAGTCTGAGAAACTGATTTAACATTAGGAGCTCCAATCTTTTTGTACTCATAACTTCGAAACGGCAAGACCTAATGACATGAAATTTGGTATCTGAAGTCAAATTTTGATATAGATTTGAAATTGTATGTCGAAATAAAGGGGTTTCTATTGGAAATTAATGAAGTTGGTGCTCAATTTAATATGAATACGGTCTCTTATGCAAATTTTATGCATTTGAATTTATAGAAGACGTTAGTTGCTGTCGAAGGCTCTCTTTGAATTTTCTCTACAGTTAAAATTGCGCGAATGATGAGAAGTGGTTCGGTTATTCCCGCGACTGTACCTAAATAAAGCATCATAAAATACAAAATCTTTACCACTAGGTGCAATTAATTTGCATAATGCATTGGCCGCTCGAAATTCCTGTTTTATAAACTGTATTGACTTCTTAAAATCTTAGTATATAATTAGTGATTGCTTGAAATTGCTAAGTTCATATATTGTGTTAATTCCTCAAATTTTAAGTATATAATTAGCAATGTTTCGAAACTGCTAAAATTCCTTAATGCATTAATTCCTCAGAATTTCTCCATTCTAACTGTGTTAGTTCCTCAAAATCTTAAATCAGTAATCAGTGATATCTTTAAAATGCTAAAATTCCACAATGAGCTAATTCTTCGGAATAGCAGTGTGTTCCTACTGTGTTAATTCCTCAAAATCTTAAGTCTATAATGAAGGTTTTCTCGAAATTACTAAATTCCGAAATTCGTTAATTCCTGGAAATTACAAAATTTGAGCAAGGTAATTAATACAAAGTTTATGCCTTGGTAATTTTTAATTTTGCATGCATAATTCGTATAACGTAAAGCCACTTAACAGTCAACACATAGAATGAAAAAATAGAAGATTGATATGCCTTCTAGGATTTGATTAAAATAATATGCAAACACAAAACACACACTAGGGGGAATTACAGTACACAGGTGGGAAGTATATCCTTTTTATAGAAAATCAGTCAACTAAAATTGCATTTGGAATTGAGTTATTTTAACTTTTTGGGTCTACTTATCTAGTTTGGTCAAATCAGTATATTAGATGGTATTCATTTGAGTACACTGAATAAAATATTTTCACTGCATTGCATTTGGAGATGAAGCGAATTATGGTGTCCTTAAGTTAAGTCACGATTTGAAGTAGTTTGCTCATTTTCTGAAAAAATTACAGAAAGGGATCTAGTTAGTGTTCAGTTAGTCAACTGAAATCAAATTCAGAAAATAAATACTGAATTTTTAAGTCACTTGTGTCTGCGCCGTTGGATTAATAGTTAGACATAGTTAACAATTTTTATTTTTGAAATTATTTTTATCCATTGAATTTTTTTCATCTCAACTTTTCATTTTGGAATTGAAAGTTTCGTATTCAGTGTTCTGTAATTATAATGAATTTCGTAGCTGCGATAATTTTACATCCTAAAAACGTGTTTTAAAGTTTTCTTTAAGGTGACATTACTCTCGATATATATTTCCCATCTTTAGTATTCCTCTTAACTTTAATTCCCTTAACTTATTTATTATTTCTCTAAACTTTTTATCTCAAAATTTATAGTTGCAGAATCAGTGATCTGTAATTCTAATGTATTTCATTTTTTCAACAACTTTACATTTGAAAAGGTTTTGTTTTAAAGCTTTTCTGTAATTGATATTTGAATTTTTTGCAAGACATATGAAACAGTATAACGTTGTCTACAAGAAAGTACTTCATAGTAGAGATAGGTTACACTACTACATTTATTGCTGTATACTAAGCTAATTTTTGACCACAATACCCCAGAATTTACCAGTGACTGAATTTAAAAGATGCTACTACTAGTTGATAGATTGCCAATTGTGCGAACAGCTGAAGTAGTCCATTGCAATTAGACCGAAAAATGGCAAATAGGAGAAAAAAATTATAAAGTTTTTAAACTTTGGTCAAATACTCCTTTGACCTCAAGTAAATGAGAACCGAAAAGTTCCCATTCCTGAGGAGAGCTTCCCCCTCACCCCATCCCCTTGATTTTGCAAAACCGTCAAAGCGTAAAATGATCGTACCCAGCCTATAAAAACTAATATAACAATGTTTATTTTTTAACTATAATAAATTATTATTTTTATAAATAATCTTATACCCCGTATTGGCCATGGTTTTCTTACGAAAATGTATTTTTATGAAACAAAAAACAGAAGGAAATCGCAGAATTGTAGTTGTTTCTTAGTATTTTTTTCACTTATTAAAGTAGTAACCTAACAAATGTTTATTTATAAAGTTACTTATATCCGCCAAACTATGCAGGTCACTCGACTTTGAATAAAAGAGCGTACAAACAGTGTCTGGCCGGCTCCTGTCACGTGATGAGGGGGAACTCGCGCATGCGCGCTACAGCACTGTTCTTCTGCGCATTCTGACGTCATTTCTTTCCAGATAACACAAGCAGTAAGTGTTGTGTTTTATCAAGTGAGGAGTTGTGAAGAGTGAAGTGTTTTATATTGTAGTAGTAGAGCTTCTATTAACGTTGATCATGATATAGTTGTGTGTTTCATGTTGAAAGAAACTTACTTAAATGTTGTCTTCTAGCGACTGTTTTATTTGCAAAAAGTATCTGTCAGAGGAAGACACTGTGAACGTAGTAAGAGGGCTAGCTAATATAATTACTGTCAGCAAGAAAAGAAAGGATGATGTACATTTCTGGAAAAAGTTGAAGAAATTGAGGTTCACAAGATATGCCGAAGGGAATCTTGTGATGGTATTCCTATGATACATCAAGGAACGGAACATTGAGCGTGATTGTAAAGAGACTTCTGAAGAAAAACCAGGTACGAGTTTACGGTCGTCTATTACATTTAATTTTAATAAAATCTGCTTTTTATGCAATGAAAAATTTGATGCTCAAATTGAAAAAAAGAAACCTATCGAAAAGCGTATAGAATTCTATGAAATTCGCTCTTTAACATTAAAAGATTCGTTGTTAACAAAGGCCCAATTGCGAGATGACGACTGGGATCGCTAGGTTGCTGCTCTAATAAATAGTATTATTGATTTAGGTCCAGCAGATGTATGCTATCAAAGGACTGTTATGCTACATTCGCTACCAATCCCTCATGTAACCGAAAAAGGGGCCGCCCTCAAGATGTAACATTTGATACAGCTTTTCAAGAACTTTGTACTTTCATTGAAATATTGGAAGTGTCAATTTACGTTAAACGATTTGATGCATAAGATTGAAGTAAACCTACCACACAGTGAGTCTATGACAGTAAAAACTCTTCAAAACAAATTAGTAGAACGGTACGGAGATGGAGTTCTACTCGCAACAATGAGGAAAAATCCACGGTTGTTTGTTTTCGTGGCAGTGGTTTAAAACTAATTAACCAGTGGTACAACGAACAGAATGACAATGAAAAAGAAAAGCGTCTTAGAATTGTCGAAGCTGCAGCCAGTATAGTCAGAGAAGATATCCGCATAACCATTTACAACACATCAGCCTACCCAAACATAACAAATTTTACTGAAAACGTTGAATCGATGGTTCCTGAAACGTTGCAAGTTTTTATAAATAAGGTTATTCTAGAGAATGAAAAAGGTGAAGGGAAGTTATCAAGAAAAAATGTACGGCTATTTCTCATTCAATAGTAGCAGCAACAAGGCCTCGCTCATTTATTTCTCCTTTGCAACTACGGCTTGCAACATATTTGTTTCGCAAAGTAGGTTCGAAAAACATTGTTGATGCTATTTCAAATATGGGTTTCTGCTCCAGCTCCAAAAGTGTAGCTTTACTTGAATCATCTGCTGTACATTCATGGTCTCCAGAAGTTGCAAGTGGATCATCTCTTTTTACAATGCTGATTTTAATATTGCCACAATGACCGGAAAGGACACATTCCATTCCATGGGGGGATACCTTGTCACGCCAAATACTGCCATACTAGGCAGAGAAGTTATCAAATTATCTAGTATCTTCTTGTTTTACTTACTGCTCTTACTCCAGACGCAATGGAGCCCTCATGCTGAAAGAGGATAAAGGTAATACAAAGATAGGTTCTACAGCTCTAAAGGCCTGAAGAACTCTAATTTTGTGACCGGTTGCAAAAATTCCATTCTCTTCCTTCATGCGATTAGTGGTTGACACAACCTCAGGGTTCTATGGGAAGGGAAAACTGCAGGCAATACAATTGTTCAACCACAGTGAATACCTGCAAGATATCCCTGAGATCTTCAATAACCCTAATTCTACTTATGATGACATCGAACGAGCAGGAGAGAGGTTCATCATCGCATTGTACAACAACACGAAGAAAGAAGAATGCGGCTTGAGTAATATGAGATATGACTGTTTTAATAAACTAGTAAGTCAAGAGAGTGCTGCTGTTGTCCTCACACACACACCAAGTTACCTCCAACCCCAGAAACTGCACATCAACACTCCCGTCGCACATTCCACCAAGTGCAAACATGGCAAGGAGATTGTTTGAACCCATCGGGCTGGGGATGGAAGTTAGTGAACAAATCGTTGATGCCCATATACGCTACTAAAGGACCAGTGCCAGCTAAAATAGTGTCTCTAATTACTTGTGAATGCAATAAAGGTTGTGGAAAGAAATGCAAGTGTGTGAAAGCTAACCTGTGCATTGCACTATTATGTGCAAGAACTGCCGAAGTCAAAGCTGTACTAATACCGAAGCAATAGACATCGTCGATGAAGAAGATAATGATATTATATAGTAAAGCAAGAACTGTTACATTATTCTGCATTATGTAGATAGGAATAATTTTAATGTAATTATTGTAAAATAAAATAATTTGTATTGAAATGTAGCCTAAATATTTTTTCACACTTCCGATACTTTTTCATTCTTAATTTGACTATGTTCCAAATTTTCAGTTTAGAGAAGGTTGTGTTGTTTGGTGTTTAGTAAAACTTGGGTTTTAAACTGTGTTACATGCTTTCTCTTCCAAAATGAAATGCTTGAAAATAAAAAAAAACATAGGCTCAGGAACATAGGCTTTTAAAAGCAGCACTGGTAAACATAAAACAGTACGGTATTTCAAAAGTTTATCTGAATACTATTTATTTTTTACATTTCAAGTTTAATAGTTTAATAAAACGTTTATTTCGTTCGCTTTAATAAAAAAAATTATCATAGAAAAAATTAAATATATTTTACTGGTATTTCTTTCATAAAATATGTTTTTACAGGGAAAACTATGCCAGATAAAATCTTAAATCTAATGTAATAATTCATAGAAAACTTAATTACCTATATTTAAAACAAATCATAGTTTGTTTTATAAGCAAGATACAGCCTTTTTACGGTTTGACTTTTCGAAATTCCAGGGGTAGGGAGAAGCTCCCCCTTCAAGGGAGGGAACTCTTTGGCTTTCAATTCCTGGAGGCCCAAGGAGTGTTTAACCAAAATTTAAAACTTTATAAATTTTGTCTCCTATTTTACCTAATTGCAATGGACTATAGGGTATATTTTCGTAAACGCAGTTATGCTATGCATGATAGTGACCATAGATTGTCCTGCGTGTCTTTAGTAGCGTGAGTTGACATGGGAAAAGAAGACTGAGGAGCAATGAAGAATGAATCAGTGTCTGTTATCACACTACGCCAGATTGTTGTTAAAAGTTATTCGCAATTCAACTGTTCATCGTGGACCATCCATCAAAGTGCATGCCGATTGCTGCGAGGGCCATCTCGTATTTATCAGAAGCGTCAACGCGCTTGTTTCTTGAAAATTCGCGTATTTATAATTACGTCCGTCTGTCAACAAATCAGCAAAACATGTGAGATACAGCACAACGTTGTGTGCTTTAAAACACTTTGTGGTGCAGACAAATTACACAAGATAGATAGATAGATAGATATAGATATATACTAATGTATTGTAAGTTAATTTTTGTAGTGGTGGTTAAATTCATGCAACATGTAAATAAAAGTCAAAGGTCGTATCAAATTCTAGGGTTTCTGGAATAATTATTTCCTAGAATTGAGATAAATTTAAAAGCATAACTCTTACTTATATTTTGTTCCAAGAATGTATTAAAGTAGGAACATTTCAATATAAATTTCAGAACTAGACATTTATTTTATGAAAATTCCTATTCCAATTCAAATGACAACCGAAAATAATACGCCGATATTAACTGCTAGCTTCCAAACGCTAGGAAATAAGCTTCGAAATCTTTTAATCCTAGCGAGCAACGTTGGAATTCGATTTCTCGGAACTTCATGACAGCTGAAAAAAGATAGAATCGTATTCCAAACAAAGAATAGTCTTAAGTATTTGCATTCCACAGCATTAAGTGTCTTCAAGTGCCCGCTTGAGACGACTAAGAAATAAGAAACATTCGCCCTTCTGTGACATTTGAAAAGTTCTTGAGAAATTCTTTTGATGCTCGTTTTACTCGCTTTGTGCAGTTCAATATGCGAAATTAAAGAACGTCGCTTTTTGTTTTGGAATTCCATGAAAATAAAATGGCGCTCTTGATGTAAAATTTGTTAAATAGTTCCAAAAAAGTATTAAAAACGTATTGTACTCAATGAAACATAATCTAGAACGCGGGTGTCCAACCCTCAGCCTCGACAGCTAGTAATTTTGTTACTTATATACATTAACTCTATTATATTTTAAATGAGGACACAAAACAATTCCCTTCGAACCATTCGGATTGGCAAATCAAAAGGTTCAATACCACTGATCTATATAGTGTGTTTTGTTTTCCATCATATAAAGTAAACTCAAACTAAGTAATTTCTTTAAAAATGAATATTTCCTGAAAATTTTTTTCTTATTTCTTTTTCTAAAAGAAAATTTCAAGTAGATAAACTCAGAAATCGATGTAATATAGTGATCTTGAATATCATTTGGTAGGTGGAAGTAGGTAGTTCAATTAAAGTCGCACTGGAGCAATACAATGGGCTATTGTTGACGGTCCGGGATCAATCCCAAAGGGAAAGGTCCGAGGACAAAACCTCGTAATTTTGAACCACAGTCAGATAACGAGGTCAACTCCTGGGCTGGCAGTCCACTCTCCAAACTTTCACACTACGCCAACGTGAGGACATTTGAAGACACGAAAGATTTAACATGCACCAGCCTTCCCCCTTGTACAAGACGGTCTTTGGTTGGACCTAGTTTCGAATTCGCAACCATCCGGTTGCTAATCTGCTCCTCTTCCAACCGGGCTACGTGGACTCTAATATTATTTGGAACTCTATATTTAAATGCTTCAGGGTAAATAACTGTGATATTGCATCCAAGAATCAAATTATCTAAAAAATCGGATGAGTTGTGTTACAACCGCTTTAGGCATGAATCCGTCTTTGATTAGAGGAACAGTAAAATGTAAATGAATAAACTCTAGGTGGTTGTAGGATCAGCGGTAGCCTAGTTGGTAGAGTCGAGGATTAGCAAGCAACCGAGGGGTTGCTAATTCAAAATTCGATCCAGCCAAAGACCGTCTTGTACTTGGGGTTGGTGCATGCTAAATTTGTTGTGACCTCAAATGACCTCACTTGGCGGGGGAAGTTTGGAGAGTGGCGTGCCAGCTCAGGTGTTGATCTCGTCATCTCACCGTGATTCAAAGTGACGAGGTGTTGTCCTCGGTTCGTTCCCTTCGGGATGAATCCCGGACCGTTGCCAATAGCCCGCTATGTTGCTCCAGTTCGACGTAAATTCAACTACCTACCTAACCTAACTTTGGTGGTTATAAGTGAAGTATAATTTTAACCATCTAAGCCCGATGATGGGAAAAGCAAGATACATATGGCATTGTATTTATATCGATGTTTCGTGCAAAAGTTAAATCCATACAAGTGTTGCGCAGAGTAGTGGGTATTAGTATATTTAATTAACGTCACACTAAAGCAACAAAACGGGCTATTGGTGACGGTCCGGGATCAATCCCAAAGGGAAAGAATCGAGGACAACACCAAGTAATTTTGAACCACGGTCAGATGACGAGACAACAACTGAACTGGCATCCCACTCTCCAAATTCCACACCACGCCAACGTGGGGACATTTGAGGTCACGACAGATTTAACATGCACCAGCCCCCTTTGTACACGACGGTGTTGGATGGATTCGAACTCGCAACCCACCGACTGCTAATCCGTTACTCTTCCAACCGGGCCACCGCGGCCCCCTCAGTGTTGTGTGTAACATACAAAAGTACTTCAAGTTGAATCAACGTCATGTAGTCTATAAGCGATTTGTTTTCAGTAATATTGACATTGAAATTACTGGTAAGCATTAATGGGTACATTATTATATGGATTTATATTGGGAATCAAATAAAATATCAGTGCATTGTTTATTATTGTAAATAAAAACATCGATGTAAAGTTCATAATTAATTTTTGCCAGTTTTAACATTTCTAAAAGATCTCATTCTTATTTAAAATGGATATAGTGTCACAAAAATCTCTTTCATTACAAAGTAAGGCTTAAAACGTAGTCAATCGTCATTCATTGTTCAACCTGAAAGTCATTGTGTTTTATTGTACAAAACAAATCGTTACGCCGCAGCAATAACTGATAACGTCAAATATATTTTATGTATTATAAAAAATGCTATGATAGCGAGTATTTGAATACAATATAGGAATGCATAAAAGTGTGTGACAGTTAAGGTTTCTTTCCTCTGAAACTTCAAAAATCAATTACTTATATTTATTCAAGTTTTTTCCAGGAATCCATCGTAGCGTCGGAAGTTCCGTTTAATAAAACGAAACTAGATTTTGAATCGCCTTTGATGGATTTCATGTTTAGAATTTGCAACATTTAAAAGTTCAAGCAATAAACCATTCTCAGAAAACCATTCACCAATCTCCATAGCAACTGTATCAATCAGTGAAAAATATCAAGGAATTTGTAAAGCTTCTATATTTTGTGAAGAATTGATACACTTTCTCGACTTCCCTCATTGAATAGGTCCTAAAATCTTGTACGCGTGGCATTATATTACAACGTTCTGTAATTCGTATAGTTCTATAGCTTATTTTTAAAGGCTTCACTGTTTCGCAAGTCCTAAATTTGTCTTGTGGCAACTGATCCTTTCAAATAGCTGTTTCTAAATTATCTTCAGTTAAAATCTAATTTACATTCCTCGAACTTGACGCTAATTTGGCGATTGTATGGGTGAAGCACTCTCAATTCTGGTAACTTCTCCCTTTCCCGATGAGAGAGGGACAGTGGATAGAGATTTTGGTGGTTCATCAGAATTAAAGTGGGCGACCACCTCTTACCACGTTGATGACGAAAACTTTTGCTCAAAGCCGTACCATGGACTGGATTATAACCTTAAGATTTTATATTTGAATGCTATAAGATTAGTTTTTCAATTTTTTTTATAAAATATTTTCGGAAAATCTCAAGAACACTGTGACGGTTATTACGTACAAGCATAAACAAAATATTTACAAAACATTCACAAAGGCGACAGGGTCGAATTAAATAACTGGTAAATATTCATCCTAATACAAGTTACTTTCATTGAAAATTCAAATTTCAAGGTGTCAATAATTTTAATTTAAAAAGGCAGTGTCAGTAAAAAAATTGGAAACGTGAATGCACTTACCTTCCGAGCCCTTTTATGCGAGTAATTTTCAGTGTAAACAAATCAGACAGAAGACAGGGTTATTACTTCCTGTTATAGTACAGCTCTGACGAGAAGGCAGTTGAAGAAGCACAAAGGACGTACACAAAAGCATGGAGGACGATAGCCGTGGATATTTCTCCCTCTAGTAGTTGCTGCTATCACTTTCGGAAACGAACTATACAATTAGAATCAAAATCCACTCTAAAGATGACAGTTCTGGAAGTGCTTTGTTTTTGTTCCAACCACGCTCTCGCATGGTACACACCGAGGTTACATTAAAATGTTTTGGCTACGTTTACGTTTAATCTAATTGGCGGTGACCAATTAACCGGTGTATATGAATTCGGAATTCATTCTTTGAAATATCTATTGACGAGAGCTGAAATTGCATTCGAAAAACAAACCAAGTGACCTCATCTTCGGAATACTCATAGGAAATACGTTCCGACGCAGAAATACTTCCTGTGCCTACATTTAGCTTGGTAGAAAAAGCTTCTCCCGTTTTCGATAGTGAAATAACTTAGGCTCTAGTTAGTTGAATTTAGTAGCTTTTGAGACCATTTTGCTTACAAGTATACCCCTAATCGACAAGATTGTAAAATAGTAGCAAACAGTCGTCTTTTAGTCACCTGTGACAACCCTATGAATATATCAAGTAAATTTTATCATTGTTTTTTAAATGCAATGCGAGGGTAATAATAACTAGCAGGCAAACGCATAGCACCTGCTCTCAAGTTTCCTAATTGCTTATATTTATTGATGACTAGAATTGATTCTATAATGAATATGATTATCTATATACATAATTTCATACCAACAAATAAAATAAAATTAGTCAAAAATATAAAGCAACATTTTATATATATTAATGATGTTAATTCTCATTTTCAATCAAATGCATAGCAAAATTTCACACTTCGATTGGCACACACAGTTGGTTTTTGATTGTGCCCTTCAAATGCGTCCCTTTCACTTACAAAGGCGATTCAGTGTTTATTAACGTCAAAACTTATTTTCTCTTTTCGCTCGGATTTGCTTTTTGCACTGATTTCTATCAGATTTTTTTACCTTCTGCAATCACATTGTTGGGGTATTTATTTTGAGCGGCGAGCTTTCCTTGAAGTTGAAGCAATATTATGCATTTCTATAACATATTTAAACAGTGACAAAATTGGCGAATCAATTCAGAAGTTGAATAATTCGTTTATTGTTTATATACACTGGCGTGCACAAAAATTAAGGAACAGTAAGGCTTTTAGCTGCTGCTTTACAGTAAAAGTTACCTGTATGTGGAAAATTATACGATAGTACTTCGAGCATTACCAAACCGTTGAGTAAAAACCACCTCGAAAATATATGACCACTTTGAATACTGATGCAGGCTTTGCACAGCATTTTAATACAGAGAATGAGGTTGCAGATGCACTAATATTTTAAGGTGGTTGCATTCATATATTAGAGCCTCTGACATCATGATTTCTAACTTTAAATATGCACCAGCTTTCTATTACATATCATCAGTTATACAAATCACCACAGGCTGTTTCCTTTAACCCTCTTGGTGGTTTATCTTCTAGTCGAAAACTGCCCTGTAGTCCTCTGGTGCAAAAACCTGTTCCAAACTGTCTCCAGTTCTGGGTAAGAGACAATTTGTTTTTCCTACTTGGAATTTCATTCCTCTTGGAGTAATGGGGCAGTTTTGTTTTGACGAGATATCTCGTCGTTAGCAAAACTCACCAGATCTATATAGACGAGCTATCTCGTAGAAACACTAGAAGGGTTAATTTTGAGGTTGTAACCTTTAAAAATAATGGTGTTCCTTATTTTTGTACACCAGTGTACATTTGTTACCATTCACCAAATACAAATTACTTCGATTTCTGTGCCATGAACTTTAGTGAATAGATATTATTACAATATGGTTAAAATGACTGAGTTAAAATCTAAGAGTACTCCAATAGTGTAGAAACTTTGATACATATACACTAAATATTGCAATTAAAAGTTCCCAAATCTTCAATTATACATCCATTCATCGCTAAGAAAGTTTAAACTCACTTTTTCACTTTCTTCTCATTTTCATTTTTATTGATGAAAGGAAAATTATTTCCTTCCCATCCAAATCATTTTTTAGTTAACTGAAAGCTCCGTGGAAAGAATACTCTGACTTATCCACCTCTGCTTCTTACAACAACGTCATTTTTCCATTCAGAAACAGTGAAATACGGAAGAACAATTTGAAACTTTAGGCTGATGGTTCTTTAGCCATTTTCTTCCTGGCGTCCATTGATTTCCAATACTCTTTGTCATTCCAGCGCATTAAATTCAGACCTTTTTCTTCTACTTCGTCTCCCGGTGTCTTTTGGAGAAGAAAAATACTCCGAAAACCGAATAGTTTTTGAAAGAAGTTGAAGTTGCATTCATTACTTGCTAGAGAAAAATGGCAACACTAAATAAATGGAATTCTTATAAAAGCAAAGAAAAAACACTTTTCTTCGTTTGAAGTGTAATATACATTATTCATATATGGATATTTTTTCGCCCATGTTCGGCAGTAAGAAAAGTGTAACTTATTATCAATTTTAAAATAGTTGAAAATCTATTTTTCCGTGTCAGTTGAACTCTGATAAGTTTTAGGAACAATTTCAAGAAAAGGATAATAGTTATAAAAGCTTAGCTATGTTTATGAATAACTAATATGAAAATTACTCTCATACGTACTATCCAATGATCACGTAGCCGTGTGACTCGGTTGCCCACTGAGCTAGCAGACTGAGATTTTTTAGGCAACGAGGTTCCATTCCTCTGGGTGAATTTCTCTCTTCTGTGTCAGTAAAGCTTTCCTTGTATGTGTATGCCCATTAATTGACGCTGTCCTTGTGTTAGGAGAAGCTTGGCGAAATATAGCCTTTGCGTCATCACAATGGAAAATAAATGCAATTAAACTCGGTTAAGTGTAGTGCATCTTTAGAATGTACAAAAGAACTAAGCTAAGATTTATAATCAAAACTTCATTTTACTCTGATTGCATGGCAATCTATCGACCAAAATATTTGAATCACCATCATTTAATTTCAAATATAACAAGAATGATGAGTAATATTTCATGCAATTTAATGAAAAATAATACGTTTCACCGGGAAGCTAAAAAAAGGCAGTTAATGTTAGACAGAAGAAACAAATTTCTTCTCTCTAATAAATTATAATAGAACTATAGTGGTACTAAATGGTCGCATTCCTCTTAAATAAATAATATGATAAATGGAATTTTCATTTATTTTCTTTTTGTTTGCGAGTAATTGTTCCTTCCAACTACATTCTGATTTGAGGGGATTCGAATGAAAATAAAATAAGTTATGATAACCACATATTTTTCCTTGAGTGTTTTCAGCGTTTTACAAAACTACTTTATAAAATTTAAATTTTTAAAAACTAAACCGTTATAATAGGTAATTTAAAATTAAATAAACCTTTTTACTTCTAGATGCATCTTATTTCAATTTCCATTCATGACGATGACAGCAAAGAGTGCATTAAAGCAATGCTAAAATAACAACTTACTCTACTTTCATTACTACATTTACTCGCATATGAGAGGGTTTTTCAGTGTAAATTATTTACTGGATAACATAAAATTCTTGTGGTTAAGAACTATCGTCGCTTTGTTGATGGGGGAATAAATTCTTCAATAGAAGTAACATGTTGAAATTGTATTCAAGTCACATGTCAAACTACGCCACAAGTTACGAAACATGTTCCCAAAACACTAAAACCCTCGGTATTAAGTTTTAAAGAAAATCCTCTCGTGGGCTAAAATATAATTGTATGTTTTTTGTTAATAAGCTACACTTTGTCAGAAAATTAAATGATATGATTAAGGTCTGACAACTTCAAGTATACTCTATGAGAACCCACTTAAAAATATACTATCCTAAATATTATATTCGTTCCTAAAGATAAACATCTTAATGTCTGGTTTAAAAACGTTATTGTTAATAATGTAATGATGTTACTTAAATTCAATAAAGTTTGATAAAACTTTTAAAACCTTACTTGATTTCTTTTCTTGATTATATTTTTGCTGGTACATATTGCGGTACTTGTGAAATGTAAATTTATTAGTTTATTTTACCAATGCTATAACAAGAAGTATGTGTCTCTTTTCCATAGTTTGTTTACGTTTAACACTGAAAAATCTCTCATTAATTTAGATATTTGTTTTGCTAATTTCTAGCACTTAAATTAAAACATTTAGTGGAATTAAATTCATTTCTTTTCTTTAACATATTTTTCTAGAATTGTTGTGGACTTTGTAAAATATAATTTTTTGGAACTCATTTTACTCTTAACAATTTAAGAAGTATAACTGGAAGTATTTTTCTTTTCCATGTAGTTTGTGTTTACATTAGAAAACCCTTTCTTATAAATGCAAATGTTTGTTTTTGCTAATTTATGGCACTTCAAAATTAAATCATTTGATGTAATTGTATTGATTTCTTTTTTGATCATATTTTTTAATTATTGTGATATTTGGGAAAGATAAATTTGTGAACTTATTTTACTCTTGCCAGTTTAACCCTCCTAGTGGTTATCTCTGCCAGGTATTTCGTCTCATTACCAAAACTGACCAGATCTTGATGGACGAGATATTTCGTCATTAGAAAAAACTGTTCAGATCTTGATGAACGAGATATCTCGTCATTAGAAAAAGCTGACCAGATCTTAATATCGTCATCATCAGTAAATCGGCAATATCTTGATGACGAGATATCTGGTCATTAACAAAATTGGTCAAATCTTGCTGGACGAGATATCTCGTGGTAACCACTTGGAGGGTTAAAAACTACAATCAAAAGTATTTTTCTTCTTCCGGTAGTTTGTGTTTACACTAGAAAACCCACTCTTATAAATGCTAAGTTCGTTTTTTCTAATTCACAGCACTTCAAAATTAAATTATTTGGTCAAATTTACTCGCACTGCTCCGAAATTCAAAATCTCAAAAATCCATTTTTTTCTCAGCCCGACATTCGCGTTTGAATCAATCTACAAACCCCATCACTCCGCACCAATCCAATAAGAAAATAAAAGTTGACAGCAAGACGTGTTGCCGAAACGCAACACACAAAAAGAAACATTTGAAAAAAACGTCTCGAGCAAACGAAAATTTCTTCCGCGCAAGATCCAAGAAACGGGAATTCAAAATCCAATATATGTCTTTCATATCCTCGAACCCAGCTTACCAAAACAACGTCAAAACCACTTTCATTGCAAAAAAAACGTAATTGTGAAAAGGAAAAGGGCGCTGTATAAAAAATGGTCTATCCTGCGTTTTCTGTAACAAGGTATCTGGGTGTACACCTGCTGATAATATTTTGCTTCCTTTCCTAACTGTTAGGACTCAAAAAAGAGGGTTTCAATAAATGGTGGCGCTGACCAAAACACGGGAAATTGAAGAAATTGAATGGAATCGCTTTTGGAATGAATCGAAAATGAAAAAGGTTGAGGCCAAAGTATGTTCATTATCACGCACTGACGAATTGAAGATTTTTTTGTAATTTATTTTAGATATTTGTAGTGTGGACAAAACATCTAGAACATCTCTGCTTTGTGTGATATAGTTTAAAGATGGAACTTCTTTAAAATCCATGAAATTGAATGGAATCGCTTTTGGAATGAATCGAAAATGAAAAAGGTTGAGGCCAAAGTATGTTCATTATCACGCACTGACGAATTGAAGATTGTTTGTAATTTATTTTAGATATTTGTAGTGTGGACAAAACATCTAGAACATCTCTGCTTTGTGTGATATAGTTTAAGGATGGAACTTCTTTAAAATTCCATGAACCACAAAGAAACTGATTTCAAACAGTTTATTCAAACTGTTTAATGCACTACGATTAGGTTATTTAACTCAAGAAGCAATGATCATTATTCCTTCAAAACAATGGAAAACCTCTCAATCGGTTTGAAGGGGTGGATAATAGCGAAATAAAGCTCAATGGATCAAAACAAAAGCATGTTTTAACTCCTTTTAATTAATTTCTTAGAATATTACCAAAGAAGTTACAGTAGAGTTTCGTTTAACCGACTTTTGCTCATCCGACATTCGGTCTTATCCTACGCCTCCAAAGAAATGGATCAATCGGCGACGAGAAAAGTGTTCCCCTTGTTTGCCAGCGTGAGACATTTTAACGCAACTCTTGTCAATAGCGATGGCAACGAAATTGATGATCAAGCATCAACTGTTGAGCCTCTCAGAATCTCGCATAACGATGGAGTTAAGGCTCTAGAAATCGCCAAGGAAAACGTTGAGCAACAAGAAGCTATGGGGATCGACATGATGATGCAAAGATGGCGAGACTTGGCAGCGAAGAAACGGTAATCGTCGAGAAAGCAGACTAGGATCACAAAATTTTTTTTATCATCACAGGACTGAACTTTTTATAGATTTAACTTCCGACAATACTGTTACTGTAAGTTCATTTTATGCAATTCTATATTTATTTGTAGTCAATTTTTAACGTTAACTTCAATACAACTTCAATACAGTATGATGTTTTGGTGCTAATTTCTAAATAAATTATTATATAACGTTATCGTGTATTGAATTAGGTTTTTATCTGTTGATTTGTCGTAGAACGTGATGTTTAGGTGCTTAATTTGTAAAATTATAACGTAGTTTGGCGTTTATTAGGCTTTTTCGTAATTCCTCCCTGTTATTCGACATTTACGCTTATCCGACGTTCTGCCGGCCCGTTTATGTCGGATAAGCGAGACTCTACTGTATTTGAATAAGTTCGTGAATATATAAACCGATCTAATATAAACTTGTAATAAGTATGAGCCATAAAGAATAAAACTACAGATTCAAAATAAATCAGATAAATCACTTCCCAATAAATATTTGTAACAAGACACAATTTTCTAAATAGGGAAAACAAAACTTCAAAATACAAACTAAAACTATTCGAGGAGAAAGGAAATCTCTTGTACTTATTCAGGTAGGTATTCTAATTAACATCACATTGAAGCAACACAAGGGGCTATTGGTGACGGTCCGGGATCAATCCCAATCCGAGGACAATACCACGTAATTTTGAACCACAGTCAGATGACGATACAACACCAGAGCTGGCACCCCACTCTCCAAACTTCCACATCACTCCAACGTGAGGACATTTGAGGCCACGACGGTTTTAACGTGCACCAACCCCCTTTGTACACGACGGTCTTTGGTTGGATTCGAACTCGCAACCCTCCGGTTGCTAATCCGTTACTCTTTCAAATGAGCTACCATGGCCCTGTACATAATTCAGATTAAACCAAATTAAGTAACTTTCAGATAGATTTTCCATGCAACAAAAGACCATGTGTTATACGTCATTTCCAATTCTCTTTTTGATGTTTCACAGATGGTTAAATTTTTATTTGTTAAAATTATTTTGTTTAGAAAAATAGTATACCTACTATATAAATCTATTTTATTTATCCACGGTAGTAAGCAATGTGTCACTTTATATTTTGCTATTGTGAACAAAACATTTTATTAACGTTCCGTAGGAGTTTGATCGTTTTATATATTTTTTTCTATTTTCCCTTTTTATAACTACGCAATAAATCAAAAATCTATTTCTATAAGCGTTTCGAATGATATATTGTTAAACGAAGGTTAATAATGGATACAAATGGATTAATAATGGAATAAATGTAGCATTCGATATTGTGATGAATGTTTCTTAAATAGTTACTTTGCCAGACTTTTATGCTGAAGTATGTTATTTTATCATCACCAAGAAAAATAGCTTTCAAATTTCTACTTAAATTTTCTGCAATGCTTTTTCTATAGTGTTCTTGACAATTTCTAAAGACTAGAGACATTTTTCATAATAGCTAATGACAAACATTATTTCAAGAAATGAAACTTGCCAAGTATTTAGTAGAGGTACTTTGGTATCTTTAATGAACAAAATGGTACAGATTTCACACCAGGGCTGGCTGGTTGACTGATTTTTGTGGTTTTATGGAGAAAAGGACCATATTTGGCCATGATGCCTCCAGACACATGACATACAATATCAAGTAATAGACACACACAATAAGTTTTACTAATACAGAAGAATGAAATACACCTAGGGAGGAATGCACCTGACAGGAACCGAATTTGTGCTGCCTGCAACTCAATTCCGCACCAGGGATAAACAAGATAACAAAAGCCTAAAACTTATTTTGAGCATCTTCGAACATTCACAGAAAATACTCCCTCCCACCTCAATGGTGACAGATGGGGTATCACAGTAGGGAGTGTGACCTCCTCGGGCATTAACGCTCGTTCTGTATCTGTTTGCCACGCTCTCCACTAAACTGTTGAGAAGATCAGTGGAGACATCATCCCATTATTTTGTCAAGGCAGTTTCCAGTTCCCAAATCTCCATTAATAAAAAACGTGACTAGCTTGAGTGCATTTTAAAATTAATAAATACACAAATCATATTTTTTCAGACTACAAGTGAAATACTATTTTGCGTAAAATTCTGTCATATGTTCAATCATGGGTTATTAATTATAAAAATATTTCTCTGAGACATGGCAAAGGCTCACAGGCATCTCTAAGCTGGCATAGAAAGACCATTTCAAAAAGTTTGGCTTATAAATCCATGTCACTATAAATAAATTTACGCAACTACGAGTTGGGATGCATTGATAGATTTGTGAAGGGCATTAAAGTGTAACTGAATATGATTTACTTAAATTTTTTTACAATAAAAATGTTCTGTGAAAAATGAACTTAATGTTCGGAATTTGAAACATGTTCCGATTTTCACACGAAGCCACCATGACTCAGTGGGTTTGCCCACTGCACTACCAACCTGCGAGTTGTAGTTGGTGCAAGTTTGATTCCTCCCTGGGTGTATTTCTCTGTCTGTGGCAATAAAACTTTTCTTGATGTTGCCTGTCTTACTCTTTGCTAAATATGGCCCTTAAGCCTTGAAACACCCAAACGACCTATTTTCACACAGGCCGTAAATGTAAAGAAATAGATAGAAGTGTTAAGTATTTATAACTCTGATGAAATAAGTCAGATACCTATTCGAAGAGTTCAGAATCTTTAAAATTATAAAAAATTTTAAATATAAAAATCGGAATTCAATATAAAAATAGAAACAAAAAACATTAATTTCCCAAACTAAGACTTGGGACGAAAAGTAAAATTTAAGTTTAACACTTTTGAGCATAAAAGGTTGATCTATTAGGAACATAAACATTCAACATGAATGACCTTTGCTTAATCCTTCAACCAGCTCATTCCTTTTATGTTACTGAAATTTCCTAATAGAAATATATATATCTATATATATATATATATGTATGTATTTCTAACATGCTATTGTGCAACCATGCAATCAGCGGCGAATCAAGACTTTTGGGACCCGGAGCAATTGATGCTGATTCCGCTCTTCGACGCTCTTTGTTTCCAGTCTGGGCTATTCCTCATCTGTTTATCTGGAACAAATGAAGGAAATGCCAGCGTTTTAATTAATTCACCACACAAAAGCAAATAGCAGTCACTAGCAGACCAGACTCGGAAATCAGTGATGCACTTCATTGATGCAGATTTAAAATCAGCAGTTTCTATTCATGTTCAAACAAGCATCGGCTTTTGAAAAATTTTCCACAAGGATTCACGACATTTCAGGTTGTGGGAATAAAAGCAAAGCCATCTCAAATAGAGTTTCACGTTTTATATCATTAAAAATATGCGAGTTTTAACAAGTGTAGTTTTTTGGTCAGATTTATGAAAAATTTTGCTTTTCGCAGATGTAATGATTACTGCAGTGTTTTGAACATTAATATAGTAAAATATTTTACCAAATTTCAGCTCGGGACTTTCAATAAGTGTTAACAGATTCACGTTCCTATTAAACACTGCTCACATCTTTGCCACAGGTTCCGTTATAGTGATGTGGTGTTGTACCGAGATTCTGATGGCCCATATTCGTCTTTTTCGTGGAACAATGGGTCCGACTTTTTTGTTCATGGATGATAATGCTCGTTCACACAGAGCAGCTGGAGAGTGAAGGTATTGAGCACACGACATGACCTGCTTACTCTCAAGACTTGAATGCTATAGAGGATGCCTGGGACGCTTGGCATTTGGAATGTGGCTCAAAGAAATCCCTCTCCCCGAACTTTACAGGCAAAATACAAAATACGTTCTGAATAAGACAGTTTATTTATATAAACAAATATCTTAAGTACAATCAGCCACGTACATTAAATATAGTAGTATTAAACTGTTTAAAATCATTTCAGGGCATAAAACTAAATCGTGTAATCGTAAATTAATATAAAGGGCTAATTAATTTTTAAATGTATTTAATTGTGATTGTAGCATCTAATGCATTATGTTTTCATCATTTGTTATGAGTTGTTAGTTTGTAATTCGATCGATGAAAATGTGAACAAAATTAATTAACTTAACCCTCCCTCACGTGAAAGGAATCAAATCCCTCCACATAGGTAAGAGACAGTAAAGATGCATAACTAAGTAAAGAAATTCACATGGTTCGATTTTAACCCTAATTCATTTGCGAAATTTATGACTGTATTCAAGGCTTAATAGTTTAATATTCGTTTAGTCTTACGTTTGTATTAAATACTTTGTCGGTGACACGTGTACAAAATGCGTTTAAGCTATTTATTTTTTAGGTTGAAAAACAATTAAAAAATCTTTTCGCCTTTACGTATTTAGATTAGCTGAAAAAACAAGTTGCCTTTTTGAACTCTTCCGTTGCTTAACTTTTCTAGCGAAAAAAAGAGACGTTCATGGTAACTTGTGGACGTTTAACTATAATCGGAAAAAGTAACAAGATTGAGTTTTTTTATTATATTTATTTATTATATTATTATATTTTCCATGTTTTTATTGTATTTTTATTGGTTTTAATTGTTTTTATTATATTTTTTACGTTTATTATATTTTTTATGTTTTATTATATTTTTTATGTTTTATTATATTTTTATGTTTTTATTATATTTTTATTGGTTTTTAATTATTTTTTTAAGTTTTTATTATATTATAAAAATTTTCTTCTCGATACTGTATTTTCCGTTTGTTACTGATCACAAATTTGATTGCGAATAATTTGAAAAAAAAATTCAAGTAAAGCATGAAATGTTTCTGTATGTCTGAATGTATCGCTAATAGATATTGGTAGGAGTATGAGACATATACACGGGCTTCACATCTCGAAATTGTATTCTTCAATCATAGAGGAGTCAATCTCATAAGACCATTTGTAGAAAACATGTCCTTTATTTGCGTGGAAATGCGCAAATAAAGATAATCATAAGCAGTATCAAGTAAAGGACACCGAAAATATCCTAAAAGTTTGAATTATTAGAAAAATCATTAAATGTTAATGTATACTTATATTATCGTGATTTGTGGAGGTTTAAACTCATTACGATCAAGCAAAAATGCAATAAAATTGTAATGCGTGCAGTAAAACATTTCTCTTCTTTGCTTAGTAGTGATATGCTTAATTCATACTCAGAATGTTGTTTATTAAGATATCTTTTGAAGCTATAAGATCTTGAGAAACCTTATGATTTCTTATAGCGAGATAATCAGTTCTCACAACTGACTCATTCCTGTCTTTCATGAGGCTCGATGTCACTCTCCTATAGATTGATTGATCGCTCTATTTTACCAACGGAAATCTCGTTTTCTGTGGTTGCTTTCATCTTCTGTGATCGGTATAATTAGAACCTGTTCCTTTCATAGAAGTGAGATGCAAGTAGACCGATCATTGCTATTGAGAGGAGCTTTAAAAAGAGTGACCAACATGTCGACTAGTAGTCACATGACTGCTCTGTGAAAAATTGACTTGCTTGACGATTTCTATCTTATCACCTCGTATGGCGATGGCGATATAACATCTTATGACAAGGTAGGTGTGTGAATGCGCATTTCAATAAGAGTGGCGACAAAATTGGCGAAATCACCAAAGTCTACCACTATGTCACGCGGATCAATCAGATGACGAATCGGTGGATGGGCGTCTTCTATCCTCCCATAAAACAATCAGATGATGAATCTTCTGTTCCACCCGGCAGTCGAAAGTAGTCAAAGGGTCACGTTACTTTTAGTTTTGGTCACATGATCTTGGGCACATAAAAAGGCTGCCATTGCTCACTCTACTTTATAATATCTCCTCTCTATGGTTCCATTAGTATCGTGAGAAAAAGTAAGTGTAAGCATCGGACGAAAACGACTGCAAAACGAACACGTGGTGAAACAAAGCCTGCACTTAATCGTTTTCAATAAATTCAACCCCGTAAAAATTAAATTTTTTTCATGTTTTAAAAAATGTCTACCTGCGCCGTTACCTTATTGAAGAAGTATTACTTAAAAACATTAATTGCGATGCAGGGGAAACAACACTTGTGCTTTATTTGATTGTTTTAGATTGCTAGCAAGTCAGAGAGGTCCCTAAAATATTTCACTCTAGGCTACATTTGATGTACTGTGAAAATGATAAATTCCGCTCATTCCTTAACGATTAATTTAAATTTAAAGTAAAATCTATTCCCCTGGATCCACAAACTGCAAAACTACTCTAGTTAATGATTTCCGTTTTCGAATTATCATTTCGTCTTCAAATATTCTATGAAAGGAATTCTTTCATTGTGTATCCAGGTTACCAGTTGCAACCCTTATTAATTTTAAATAAACTATTTACGGAATCATAAACGGCAGTTAATTGTTACCGTTACTTCTTAACAAAATAGGTTGTACAGCCTTCACTATAATAAATTTAATATTTGCTATTCTTAGCCACTTTTAACAAAAACTAATAACTAACTTCTACATGGAGGTAAGCAGTAGGTAGTTAATCAACGCCCCAATGGAGCAACGCAACGTCCTATTTGCGATGGTCCAGGATCGATTCCAAAGGGAAAGACCCAAAAACGACACCTCGTAATTTTGAACCACGGTCAGATGGCGAGGTCAATACCTGACCTCAACACTCTTCAAACTTCCACACCACGCCAATGTGAGAACATTCGAGGTCACGACGGATTTAACGTTCACCGAACCCACGTGCACGACGGTCTTTGTTTCGACCTAGTTTCGAAACTCCGTTTTTTAATCCGTTACTCTTTCAACTGGGCTACCACAACCCTCTACATGGAGGAAATAGCTGAAACTGTACATGGTCGAATCGATTTTCATCAAAATAATATAACTATTATGGTTCTCATATATTTTAATATTAATTTCGTTAGTAATATTGCATATTTTAAATTGACTCAAAAGAAACACTACGTTTATTTTGATTCATCAACTGATTGGTCCATTGATTGATCATCCGATAGTAGTATACTTTGGCGAGTTCACCACTTTTGTCGCAACTCTATAGAAATGCGGACTCCCATATCTACCCTATTATAATACGTTGCATCGCTAAACGAGGCGATAAGATACCGAATCTTCAAACCAAGTCAATTTTTCACAGAGCAATCACTTGACTACTAGTCGACATGTTGGTAACACTTCTTGAAGCTCCTCTCAAAAGCAATGCTCAGTCTATTTATATTTCGCATCTATGGTTGTTCCATTGCGACTTAAATTCATCGACATTCCTACCCATATTGGAAATATAAAAATCAACAAGAGCTCCCAGCTTTGCCAAATCAACCACACAACCGAAAAGTATCTTTCAATTGATTTCGACAGCCAAAATAACTTCCTCTCGTCATCCCCAGCCCGCACTTTCAGTTTTAAACCACACTTTCCAAGTTTCCCTAAAAGTATTTCCCTCAGCCCTCCTAATGCAATTCCCAGAACATAATTCCCGCTCGTCTTTTGAATATCAGCCGTCTCGTCGCCGGCAGAATTCATACCCTCCTCAGTTTCCACCCAACTGGGGGAGGAGATATTAATGAATAACAATGATTAGAGGCCGGTGCCTTCTTTGGCTGCGGGAAAGAATTTTAATTAAAGAGGATGTTTCGTTGGAGGCTGGAAACGGTGACAAGCTCAGGTAAAAATGGCCTCCTCGTTTCAAAAGAGGACGGGGGAAATGTATTCGGGCAACGTGTGAGACTTTTCTCACAGCTTGCCTCTTCCAAGGTTGGCTAACTTTCGACTCTTTAAAACGCGAAAATAGTTTAGAAGCCCAACGAGCAGTTAAGTGCGAAATTGAAGTTCGTGCTCCACTTGGAAGTCGAAAAGCTAATAAGCGAACGTTTTTAATTAAGGAGGGATGGACTTTAATTAAAACATTGAGATTAAAATTTTAATGTCAAGAGAGAGATGCTTGCGCGCGCGTCTATTGTCATAAATTCAGAGGATGTTTGAGTTTCTATCATGTGTGTGATGCAAAATGCATATTGAAAATAAACCGTCATAGTTAAGCCTCCAATTGGTTTTGGCGCGATACCTCGTCCACCAAGATCTGGCCAATTTTGATAATTACCAGGTATCTCGTCATCAAGATATTGCCGATCTTTTTATGATGACGAGAGCAAGATCTGATCAGTTTCCTTCTAATGTCGAGATACCTCGTCCACCACGATCTAGTCAGCTTTCTTTTAACCACTTAACGCATTTACCCGTGTTTGACACGGGCGAAAGTTACCGGCAAATTTGCACATGCCCGTGTCTCACACGGGCCCTCTTCCGTTCTAGTAAAAATAGATAGGCTAGATTAAACTTATACCAAAGATGGCATAAACTTATTTATCATAGATGATTTATCACTTATTTATAGATGGATATTAAACTTATTTACCGTAGATGGCACCACTATGCACCATTTTTCTTGTGTAAACCAAGTGGTGCATTTTGATGATGTTTGTTAGGAATTCTTTGTTATAAAGCAGTTAGGTGTCTAAAAGGTAATATATCCATTTTTATTACGTTAAATATCATAAAAGTAAACAGTTAACCATAAATTAATTTTTACTAAGTGTTTTTATAACTTGTTTAGAAAAAGTTATCTGATAATGAGCGACTGTGACGATTTTGAATATGCCAATTTATCAGAAAGTTTCAGCGATGAAAGTGATCTCTTGAGTGATGGAAGTGAATCTGAAGTTAATATTTTATTATTATTAATATTTTGAAATTCAAAATAAACATGTAATCAAATCGTTTACACTTTATTTGTATAATAATTTGTTTATAACTTTTACCCCACCCCCCGCAACTGAAATCGCAAAAAATAATTTACACTATACGTATATATATATTCATTTTCTGTCAAAAAAACTCGATCATTTTTTACCAGTTTTTCCGAAAAAAAACTCGTGCTTTAAGTGGTTAATGACGAGATTCGTCATCTGACCGTGGTTCAAAATTACGTGTTGTTTACCGTCGCCAATAGCCCGTTGTGTTGCTCTAGGGCGACCTTAATTAAATACCTGCCTATCTAATGACGAGATATCTTGTCCATAAAGATCTGTCAGTTTTGCTTATGACGAGAGAGAGGGGGATACCCCGTCTATACCACCACCAGGAGGGTTAAGGATTGAAAAGTAAATTTATTTTGATATTCGGTTCAATCTTTATTATCCGAGGTAATATGGACCTAACCCACCTCGGATAGATAGAAACTCGGATAAATACAGACGTATTAACACGCGAAGCAGCCTATAATAAACAGAAAAAATTCTATTCTTCATGTTGCTACTTACTGATAGATACACGAAACAAGGATTAAGAAGCCTATACTCGCGTAGGTAGGTATTTTGATTAACGTCACACTGGAGAAACGCAACGGGCTATTGGTGACGAGTTAATCCCAAAGAGAAAGATCCGAAGACAACACCACGTAGTTTCGAACCACGGTCAGACGACGATACAACACCAGAGCTGGCACCGCACTCTCCAAACTTCCACACCACGCCAACGCGAAGACATTTGAGGCCACGACAGATTTAAAGTGCACCATCCCGTTTGTACACGACGGTCTTTGGCTGGATTCGAACTCGCAACCCTCCGGTTGCTAATCCGTTACTCTTCCAACCGAGCTACCGCTGCCCTACTCGGTATATACTCGGATTTATGTCGTAGCATGTATTTATTGTGATAATCTTGCAATAAATCTGGACGTGTAAGTTACGTAACTCTTAAACCTCTTTCAAAAAGTCTAACTATATTCTTTTTTGCAGCACTTTCTTATGTTTTTAGACTAAGTGAGCGCAATTGTGCTCAATTCTTCCTTTAAAGCTTTAAAATAAATAATCGAGCACGATTCTGTTTTAAAGTTTTAAGTAAAACCGATTTAAACCGAATCCAATTCGGTTTGAATGACATGGACAGTTGGTTAATCGGAGCTCGGGTAATCAAGGTTCTACTGTATGGGGATTTACGGATTATAGATTGAGTAGATCCTAGCATCACAAAAATAAAGCTAAAAGAAAGGAAAAATACAGTCTGGCTACCACAATAACTACTTCCCACATCAAGTCTGAGCCTGTCTGTCGCCTTAGAAACCGGGCTATATTACACTTTCCACAGGGGATGATTGGGGATATATATGAATTCAAGTTTGGCATCTATTTTGTGACGCCAATTATTGTGCATCACCAATTATTGTGCACCACCAATGCATTGTGCATATTATATGACGGCAATTAGAGTGTAGGGTACATAGTCAGCATAAAAGTAGGAGGAATTTAGTAAGATCGTAGCTGAAGCTATTCATTTTTAGTGTATATTTAGGCTTTGCGGAAGGTACATGCTCAAGTACCCTTGACTCTGGAAATAGGAGCACAAGATTTAAAATTTTTAACTTCTGTTTTCTCAAGAGTTACTCATATATATGGAGCAATTAGCCAATCAATAATTTTGGTAGCACAGAAATGATTTCTTATTTTTGAATGGCAGCGAACCATGTTCAAATATATGCACGGTACGAAAACACCTGCCGCATACAGCTGCCAAAACATTTGTCATCAAAAGATTTTGGGATGGCTCATTTTCTGTTATTGGCAGAAAGTTCAGAGAGAGGAATTGTGTAAAATGTATGGGATGAGCTATAAAGGGATTGTTGAAAAAAGAAAGTATCGTTTTTTGCGTGTGTAAACAATAGATGTGGAGAGTAGCTACACCACAGATTTTTTGAGCACTTAACGACCCAAAGATATTTGTTATGATTCTCACTTATTACCAAATAGACGTATAACAAACTATCTCTTTCCACAGCAAACAATAAACCCAATTCTAGACTTTCCAAAGTCTTCCATACTGAAATTGTGCGAACCCTGCTGTTGTGACCGTCAACACCTATAATTAGCAACGTGAGAGGTTGCCGTGGTAGGACAGTATAAATCAGTTTCCCAAAGTAGGCACTACTCATGTTTTGTAGCCTCTGAAGGAATCTTGAGGGACAATGCTGGCCCTAGACGAAATTGGGGCATTTTGATATCATAATCGAAGTATCAACAAAGAGTTAAACTTAAAATACAAAAACGGGTACCAAGAGTTCTGGTTGCAAAAGCAGAGACCCACATTTTTATCCTTGATTGTGGGCTGTGGTAATAAAATGTTTGATTACCGTTCTGTCATCTTATTGAGTGTCTTAGTGAACGTATAT
Source organism: Meta bourneti (assembly GCA_933210815.1). Lineage (NCBI taxonomy): Eukaryota > Metazoa > Arthropoda > Arachnida > Araneae > Tetragnathidae > Meta > Meta bourneti. The sequence continues at coordinate 69,031,452 of OW119928.1, forward strand.
TTAATGTCATAACAAGTCTTTTAACTGAAAGTGGAACCGATTGTAAATAGTTGATCTTAGAGATTTAAGGATGTTGATGACGAAAATAGAGCCTAATATAGGCCAATTGGTAGCACAATAGGTTCATCCTTCTCATTAGTGATTTTTTTTATTTTACTGATTCGATTGATATCAATTAATGATAATAAGAAGCAACCTAATGTGTTTATGTGCAATTAATTTTTGTTATTTTAATTCCAAGTATTTTTTATTTCCTTACTAACTTTTCGAAATTGCAATATTATGCACACAGCTACATAAAAAGTTTGATGAAATGTACAAACTACAGTCAGGGCTGCACTTGCAATTTATAATTAGCAAGATAAAATTTTCTATATGAGGCTGAAAACATTGTATTTGAAAAGGGAGCTTAAGCCAAATAAAGCTTGGGAAAGTATGGTAGGTGCGATGCGCTCAAGAAAGCCTTGAATTCAGTGGGAGATTTGTAAGATAATAGAACTGAGGCAGGAAAACACTAACAATAACATCCAGGACGGTTTCATCCCTCGAAACTGATAACTCATGTGAAAATAGCCTCCCTGCTTTGCAAAAAGAAGGGGAAATGCATTCGTGCAATGTATGATACTTTCCACACAGCTTGCCTCTTCCAAGGTTGGCTAACTTTCGACTCCTTAAAACGTGAAAATTGTTTAGAAGCATAACGAGTAGCGTGCAAAATTGAAGTTTGTGCTCCACTTAGTCAAAAAGCTAATAGGCGCTATTTTTAATAAAAAGGAGAGTTGATTTTAATTAAAACATTTATATTAAACTTTTTATGGCAAGAGAGCCATGCTGACCTCCATTATCATGAATTAAAAGAAAATTCGGACTCGCATAATATATGGGAGTAACATGTATCTTCATTTTAAACCTTATTAAAATTTACTTTTTCAAAATATGATAGTATAATCTCCTATCTTATTTCAAAGGTCTATGAAAGAGGACGTAAAGTAATTTAACCCTCCTTGTGGTTTTCTCGACAAGGTATTTCGTCATTAGTAAAACTCACCACATCAACGATATATCTCGTCATTCGAAGAAAACTAACGATCACGATTTCGTCATCATCAAAAGATCTTCAATATCTTGATGAGATATCTCGTCATTAGCTCAATTTGTCAGATCTTGATGGACGAGATATCTCGTCAAAACCACTCGGAGTGTTAAAAGTAATTCAATATCAGTGGTAAGTTATTCAAGATCAGAGGTAATGCAAGAATGAAGAGATTCCTTGTTGATTCCGCTAAGTGTATTTTAACATAACCTCTTTAATTTACACTCTGCTTAATCTAGTTTCTTCTCAACCTCGGAATCTACTTTAAGTCTTAAGTCCCGTTCTAATTAGGTCATGTGTAACAAGAGATGGCCGTAGAGCGACAAACCAAACCTTGATCCTAAGATCAAGGTTTGGTTTGTCGAATAGCCCTTGAGTAAAGCTGTTGATTTGTTTCGTCTTCTTACTGGACACGATTGCCTTAATGCTAGTTTATTTAAAATTAACTTAGGAATTCACCTAATTGAGAGATGTTGAATTAGTAGGTAGTTGAATCAACGTCGCACTGGAATAACGCAGCGAGTTATTGGCGACGATCCGGGATCAATCCCGAAGGGAAAGATCCGAAGATAAAACCTCGTAATTTTGAACCACGGACAGATGACGAGTTCAGCACCGGAGTTGGCACTCCACTTTCCAAACTTCCACACCCCTCCAACGTGAGGGTATTTGAGGCCACCACAGATTAAACGTGCACCAATCTCCGTACATGACGGTCTTTGTTAGGATTGAGTTTCGAACTCGCAACCCTGCTAATACGCGACTCTACCAACTGGACCACCTCCCCAGAGATATTAGGAAGAAAGAAGGCTAATGACTTTTTTGTCAAACGCCTGGAGTAGAACGCCTCATTAAACGTTTTTAGATGAATAAATAATACTCGTCAATATTTTTTAGAAAATTAATCAAATTGGGAATCCAAAGCAGCTTTTAAATTGCAGTCAAAGCCTGGAATAGAACGAGGGAAAACAAAAGTCCTCAAATCGAGCGAACAAGAGAAGTGGGGATGGAAGAGGGGGAATTTCCTTAATATATTTGATTTCTTAGATCCCATTTTCCCGACAGATCCAATGAGCCGAAAGATGGCAGGCGCATTATGTCCCTATAGTATGAAATATATCCCCCGAGAAATGACCAAGGGAAGAAAATGACAGCTACCAGAGTCTCGGGTTGCCTGGCAACTGGCCTCATCGTTGACAGATTAATTGCCAGCACGTGGGACGCAGTGGCGCCCAACTATGCCCAAGTTACACATCCTTCTGTTCCTTCTGGGTATTCACGGCTAACCGGGTTACAGACTGCCGGCAGTGGCTTTGTGTTTGGCCTTTATTTACACTTGTTGGGGAAGCTCTGAAGGATGGATTATAAGAAATCAATACGCGGGTAGGATTGAATAACGAATAGGCAGGTTCTCAATTGTGGACGAAAAATGGGTTCTAACCCTCTAATTGGTTTCGACGAGATATCAAGATCTGACCAATATCGGTAGATATCTCGTCCGTTAAGATTTCGTCAGTTTTGTTAATGACGAGATACCTCGTCGAAACAACCACCAGGAGGGTTAAGACAGCCCGAGTTCATAGCGTCATCATCTTTGCTTCCCTGGTTAAAATGAGTAATAGTTGATGTACCTTGATATTTTTTCAGAATCTAATTATGGGAGGTATATTTTTATACCATATATACGTATATATAGTAGATGATCATATTCATTATAGGGTTAATTCTGGTCATCAATAAATATAAGCAATTAGGGAAACTTGAGAGCAGGTGCTATGTGTTTGCCTGCTAGTTATAATTATTACCCTTCCATTGTATTTTTAAAAAAATGATAAAATTTACTTGATATATTCATAGGGTTGCCACAGGTGACCAAAAGACGACTGTTTGCTACTATTTTACAATCTTGGCGACTAGGGGTATATTTGTGAGCAAAATGGTCTCAAAAGCTACTAAATTCAACTAACTGGAGCCTAAGTTATTTCACTAACGGAAGCGGGAGAAGCTTTTTCTATCAAGTTAAATGTAGCCACAGGAAGTATTTCTGCGTCGGAACATATTTCCTGTGTGTATTACGAACATGAGGTCACTTGGTTTGTTTTTCGAATGCAATTTCAGCTCTCGTCAATAAATATTTCAAAGAATGAATTCCGATACCATATACGATAGTTAATTAGATTAAAGGCTAAACGTAGCCAAATCGGTGGTAAACTACATTTTAATGTAACCTCGGTATGTACCATGCGAGAGTATTTGGATATAGCTGCTTCCTAGACAAGGTAGTCGAGTCACGTGGTTTTGGACGAGTCTATTTAAATAAAGTGAAAGGTTGGAACATAAACAAAGCACTTCCAAAACTGACATCTTTAGCGTGGATTTTGATTTTAATTGTATAGTTCGTTTCCGAAAGCGATAGTAGCAACTACTAGTTGGTAGAGGGAGAAATATCCACGGCTATCGTCCATGCTTTTGTATACGTCCTTTGTGCTTCTCCAACAGCCTTCTCGTCAGAGCTATACTATAACAGGAAGTAATAACCCTGTCTTCTGTATGATTTGAGTAAATAATTATTTTTTTTGTCAGTTAATGTGTCTATTCTGCCGACGATACAGTCATTGGATAACCACCAGAAGTGCCATCGAGTCTGTCCATTTGTGGAATTTACCTTGATGGGTACTCTTAGGTACTTTATTAAAACGCAAAAAATAATTATAATAATTAAAAATTAAATAATTAATTATTAAGTGCGGTTTGAAGAAATCGCCACTATGGTATGGCAACCCCTTTGGCAGATGGGTTTGCCCACTGAAACTAATTTTCCATCATAAAATTTGGAGTGACTTTAAAGATGAAAGAAAAAACAACATTATTTCGCTTCTATAAATATTAAATTACTTCTGCCATCTCAAAAACCATGCCTCAGGAGGGAATGGATCATTCCGCAGATTTGTTTCTTTTTCTCACTCATATTCATTGGATATTTGTAGATATTTTAAGCAGTACCTTTGTGGTTATCTGAATTTTCTTAAATTTCATTATATTAAATGTTTTTGAGGGTGGCACCGACATAAAAATATGGGGGTAAAGGGATAGGTCTCTTTTACGCCTGATAACCTCATAGTAATGATTGTTTATTGCAAATCTGTTCCAAAGCCATAACATTACTCAGGTAAAAACGGTTGTGTGTGACTATCAGACGAAAAAAGTGAACGTTTTTTGGACCGACGGGCTAAGATCCGTTTTTACGGCAATAGATAGGGACAGATATAATGGCGGTGACAGTTCTCTTGATAGATAGTATATAAAGAAAAAACGAAAGATGCACAATAAATTACTTCTTTGAAAGAGAAAAAAGGATAGATGAGTTGATTATTTAATGTCTCGATTTTTCGCGATACCAAATACTTCGTCTGTTATAAATAGATAACACATTGAATCCGGTAGAAAGAGAGATAAACTAGTTGATTACATAATGTCTAATGATTTTTTGCGTTACCAAATATTTATAACAGGATCCATCTGTGATAAATGGATAGCACATTGAATCCGGTAAGAAAGGGGATAAACGAGTTGATTACATAATGTCTAATGATTTTTTGCGTTTCCAAATATTTATAACAGGATCCATCTGTGATAAATGGATAACACATTGAATCCCGTAGAAAGAGAGATAAACGAGTTGATTATTTAATGTATTGATTTTTCGAGGTACCGAATACTTCGAATAGAATCAGTCTGTGATAAATGGATAGCACATTGAATCCGGTAAGAAAGGGGATAAACGAGTTGATTACATAATGTCTAATGATTTTTTGCGTTTCCAAATATTTATAACAGGATCCATCTGTGATAAATGGATAACACATTGAATCCCGTAGAAAGAGAGATAAACGAGTTGATTATTTAATGTATTGATTTTTCGAGGTACCGAATACTTCGAATAGAATCAGTCTGTGATAAATGGATAGCACATTGAATCCGGTAAGAAAGGGGATAAACGAGTTGATTACATAATGTCTAATGATTTTTTGCGTTACCAAATATTTATAACAGGATCCATCTGTGATAAATGGATAACACATTGAATCCGGTAAAAAGGGGGATAAACGAATTGATTACATAATGTCTAATGATTTTTTGCGTTACCAAATATTTATAACAGGATCCATCTGTGATAAATGAATAACACATTGAATCCGGTAGGAAAGGATAAACGGGTTGATTGTTTAATGTCCTGGTTTGTCACGTTACAAAATACTGGATCCACCAATCCGCCAGGGATAAATGGACGACACAATGAATCCGGTATGAAAGAGGATAACCGGGTTGATTATTTAATGTCTTGATTTTTGCGTTACCAAATACTTATTACAGGATCCGTCTGTGATAAATGGATAATACATTGAATCCAGTAGAAAAAAGGATAAACGAGTTGTTTATTTAATGTCTTAATTGTTCACTTTACCAAATATTTAGAACGGAATTCGACAGTACTAAATAGAAAACAGATAGAATCCGGTAGAAAAGGGATAAAAAATTTTATTATTGTCGAGTTGATAATGTCTTGATTTTTTGCATTATCAAATACTTAGAACAGAACTCTTCGGTAGCACATTGAATCTGGTAAATGGATTGTATTTTCAATTAATTTTAATCTAATGTAATTAGTACTATCCGTCGCTTAAATTTATAGTACACATTTTATTCGAGCTTCAGTAACGCGAGTAATTATCGCATTTGGTGATAATCAAAACTCGATATAAAACGTGGAATTTAAATTGAGTAGAATATTTTGAGATTTAAACTAATCTAATTTTAATGTACCAGATAAAATTATGCACGCTGATTTGGATATGCCTATTCACTCTTAGCACATCGATTTAAATTCAATTATGATGGTAATGAAAATTTTGAAAAATATATTTGGTGTTCAAAATAATACTTATTTGATTCATCTTATTTTAACATCTAAATAGATAGTCATCCGTGAAATTCAATATGAACTGCATAGAAGCGATTTTCATAACTTCAAAGCTAAACGAGAGATATGTTGTTATGGATACTAAGTATAATTAAAACTAAATATACAAGGTGATTTTAATCTTCCTGTACAAATTTTATGGAGAGATCGGAAACACAAAATTAAAGAGTATTCACACAGTTGTATATACAAATGAAACATGGATGTGCCAAACAATACACTAACATGAAGAAATGAAAGACAGCAAGTATGTGAACAACATTTTTACTGGCGCTAATATTACAGTTGAACAATCACAGCTTCCCAGTAAGCACTCAAAATTGGGACCACCAACAATAATGCACGCCTGACAGCATCGATGGATGAATGGCCTTACAAACTGGCGAACTACCGCGTTGTCGAAAAGCATCCTCAAACGAATTTCGGCTGCAGTTGTGGACATGTGAAAACGGTTTCATTACATGTTCCTACCTCCCCTTACGTTTTGAACAGGAAGTTTTAAAACACCCTGTAGGTAAGGATATCAATTATTTTCTTCTTTTACACGTTGGCTAGAAAGACTGGCTTCACAGTGTGACAAGTTGAAAAATAGCAAACAATACGATTTACAGAATAGTCAATATAAGGAATTGGGAGAGATCAAGTAGTCACAGTGACTGAATATGGGATGAGTGGACTTGCTTACATTAGTCAGAGTAATGGGTATGAAGCTGGATTTAATTGGGGGTTGAGTAATCGACAAAGAACATAAACTGGAATCTCTCGGGGGAGCACCAGAGATCTGAAAAATGCCGAGAGTGGATGACGGGAAAAGAACGAGCTCCTCGACAAACCAAAGTGAAACCAAGAAAGTGATTCTTGGTCCCATAGTATCGTCCTAATCTCAGCGTTTCCTGCATTAACGATGCCCCAGCCCCCAATGCCAAAGACCAGTCGGTGAGTACCACCGACTGGTCTTTGGCACTTCCCATCTACACGCATATTTGACCCCTCATCATACCTACCTGTAACCAGGATCCTACTTCCACACCAATACAACATATTGCATGAGATATTAACGAACTTTGTGTTTATATGAACAGTGTGAAACTCAAATCAGATTTGCATACGGCTTCTTTATTCGATATAATGACCATCTTTTGTGTATATATGTATAAATGATTAAATAAATTAATATCTAAATTTACAACGCGTTGTATGCCTCCATAAAAGACTTATTGAGAACGGGTATGCGACAACACCAAGTGAGATATCTTCATATAGACACGAAGTTTCCTGTAATATTCATTTTTGTAGGTTGGTTTTATGTTGCGCAAGGGCCATATCTAGCCAACAAATGTTTTTCTGTTATGTAAATGGACATACACACAAATGTTACATATATGGTCTAAGCAACACGCTAAGTTTCAAAAATGAGACAGTGTGTGAACATTTTTAGTAGCCCTAATTTTGTTATTTGACAGTTGTACACAAACAGTATCACAGCAGGTGCTTCAAACTTCTACCACAGAAATGTCCAGCATAGATACATGGATTACCTTTACATGTCCAAACATTTCCTGTCTTCTATGGACACTTGTAGACACGACACTCATGAGGTCAGCTTCAAAAAGAAGACGCATAAGTATTTATATAAATGTTTTACTTTCTTAGAAAATGCACATACTACAACACTAATATCTACATTATATTTCTTAAGCAATCAATGCTTGTGAGTCACAATCCGTTTTCAATATCATACTTGAAATAACCAACACAATTTCTCTCTTGCATCTCTGAATTACTTCTCAAGCCCTTTGGAATATTACCTTCCCTTGAGTGTGCAGAAATTTAATTAAAAGTGCTCCGTATACTATACCTCATATGCATATTCGAAAGCTTTGTATTGGTTCCTTTATCGAATACTTTCCCCCCTTATCACATAAAAACAATATTTTTTATTCACTTTTGAGCTTGAATCGGTTATCAATAAAATGCCGACGGGTAGTAAATTGTTTATGGAATTTATAAAATTTATTTCCGGTATCACAACAAAGATACGAATCTGCTTCGAGAAAAACCCATTTAAAGTTTTGACGTTATAGAAAAACTGCGTTATATTGAAAACGCAGGTATATAAATATAGATTGAGAGTTATCGTTCGGGCTTTCGAATAATAAAACGTCTAATAACAGTCTAATGCAATGAAAAAAGCCCAAAATACAAATATCGTCGGCTTAGAGCAGAAACTCATTAACTGATATTTTTAGGAAAGGCACTTTTGACGCTAAATGATTATTTTCATGAGATGAGAAATAAATTGCCTTCTTGTATTCGGTTTGAAAGAAAATGTAATAGTATCAAAATGTTTGTAATTTTTATTTTTCTAAAAACTAATAGTTAGTCTTTTATCGGCTGTTCTGTAAAATTAGTTTTTCGTCCACTTTTTGGAAGATGTGAATATCAGTTCGATTGGATTAAATGGGTGTAGACAAGCTTTTCGGTTGCATACAGGAGAACAGGGAGACGAACATTTGTTAGAAAAAATTAAGCATTTATTAAATAAAACTAAAGTCGATACAAAATTACAAAGAACATCTATCAACTCTCATTTTCACTCCATCTCCCCTTCTAAATTCCAAATTAATTAATTTTTTACCACATTCTATATCGTGTTTACAGTTTTCACTTCCATAATAAAAAATACATTATTCACCATACCATAGGTTTCACTTGCATAAGTAAAAATACATTTACTAATATTATAGTTTGCACTTCCTTAATAAATATTATATATATATATATATAATATTTATAAGTTGCTTGCGTGCAATTAAAATTAAATTCATGGTTAGCATGCGCCACACACATCCTGCATCACCAGTTTAATTGGGAAATAATGCTAGGTATTATCCTGGATTCCTCGCTCTTTCTCAAAGAATTGTTAGCAGTTTCCTGAACTCGAGTGAGATAAATATGTTGGTTCGTTGATTAAAGCAAACTCTAACATAGTTACAGAGAAAGATAGGGCGCCGGGAGTGCATAGTCTTGAGACGCCAATACATATTAATAGAGTACAGGTCACTTAATAGAGTTTATCAATAAATTAGCAGCTCACTTAACATTATCTTAAAACCTACTGGTAGAGCATATGCCTTAACTCATCTGGTGGCCCTTGTCTTGACAAAGTATCTCGTCATTAGCAAAACCGACCGAATCTTGATAGACTAGATATCTCGCTATTAGAAGAAAACTAACAAGATCTTGATCTCGCAATCATAAAAAATCATCAATATCTTGATGACAAGATATCTCGTCGCTAGCAAAATTGGTTCGAACTTGATGAATGAGATATCTCGTTGAAATCATTTGAATGGTTAATTCAAAATCTACACAAAAAAGGTAAAACACAATAAACAAATATAAGTTTAACTTTTCACTTTAACGCTTATTTTACCATCGACATAATAACGTCAAATTAACGTTAAAACTCGAACATCGTCTCTCTCACTCACTAAGCAAGAACGAGCAACGAAAGAGTCATTTGCACTCACGATTTACTGCGACAACAGCGTTTTGCGATGACATCCCAAAACGAAAAACCCGTGCGCGAGGTTTAGATAGTCCCTGAAACATTAAAGCAGCCCAGGGCATAAACATAAGCCGGGTTCTGCTCCCAAATAAACCCCAACAGTATCTCACACTCTCGATTGCTGACTATCCGGGCAGCCGTTGATGGTCTAGCAGATGTTCTTGACGCTGCAGTCCGGGAATATCCTGCAGCGCGACTTTTAATCGGGAAATGTTGCTGGATATTATCCCGCCTATCTCGCTCTCTCCCAAAGAACTCGTTATTAGGCTTCTGTCGCCATACTGCGAGGAACTTTGCAGAGTAATATTTGTTATGTGTAAGGGGATTTACCGCGCGTTGCCGCTGCGCTTTTAGACTGTCTGCTCGGGAGACTGTTTAAAATATGGAGAGATAAACCTTCTCATGGGTCTTAATAATTCAAAGTTATGAGTCTATTCTACTGTAGAATTCGGGGAGACTGGACCACATTTCAAATAAATCGTTTTTGTAGTTATGAATTCATTCGGGGTTCTCATTAATTAAGATTATTTAGAGAATATATGCTTATTAAAATTACAGGAATGTACATAAGTACAGGACAGGGGCGAAACAAACGAGCGACATTCTTACATCTCTAATGAATGTTGAATCACTTAAAATCATAATGTAAATAATCAGTCATTAAAATCCCTTACTGATTAATGCGTCCCTACTAGAATCAACACGACACTAATCAAAAACGATACAATGGAAGTACGTCATATTAAAATTCTTTCTTCAAATTTAAGTCATCCGATTGTTCGTTTCACCGCTTTGATTCACTTCCTCCGAAAGCCCGTCTTCGTATCTTGATTAAATTCACATAATCTATTCCTGTATTCACGTCTTGATTGGATAAGGATCATAGAAATTCTCGTCTGCACGTCTTGATTGAATACGCTTGATAGAAATTCTCGTTGGTCTACACTCTAAGCCATATCCATTTTATGAAAAAAAATCACATGATAATTTAACTTCCAATTTAATGTACGAAATTCATGTTTAAAATCAAAACTTGATATTTCATCATTACTTCCCCCTTATTGCTTACATTTGTGTCGACTACTTTATCTAAGAAAATCTTACGAGATACATCTAAAATTCTTTTTTTATATTGAAAGGAACTTACAGTTAAATATTTTTACACTTTTTTAGACTAGGTACATGAAATTAGAATATGTTCATAAAACATGGTCACGTGGTAAACGGTTTTTGGAATTCAATAACATAAAATACGGGTAATAATTCTAGGTAGAATTAACAATATTCATTAAATTAGTTTATTTAAAGGTCGAAGCAAACAGTCTAAATTACATTCTATCAGTAATTGCTATCAGTCGTTTTAGTCTTAACTCTCTGAAGAGTTCACACGCATAATTCCACCTTGCAACCTTCAGTCTTTTTAGTCTTAACTCTCTGAAGAGATCACACGCATAATTCCACCTTGCAACCTTCAGTCTTTTTAGTCTTAACTCTCTGAAGAGTTTACACGCATAATTCCACCTTGCAACCTTCAGTCTTTTTAGTCTTAACTCTCTGAAGAGTTCACACGCATAATTCCACCTTGCAACCTTCAGTCTTTTTAGTCTTAACTCTCTGAAGAGTTCACACGCATAATTCCACCTTGCAACCTTCAGTCTTTTTAGTCTTAACTCTCTGAAGAGTTCACACGCATAATTCCACCTTGCAATCTTCAGTCTTTGCATGTCTTCCAACCAGTTTCAATCTTCTTGACCAATAAAATCTATCCAAAGGATTCTATTCTGAGATACGAGCCGATAGAATCTTTCCAAACAATTCTATTCTGTGGAAAGGACCAATGGAATATTCCAAAGAATACAATCTTTCCAAACGATTCTATTCTAAGGAAAGGACCAATAAAATATTTCCAAATGATTAAATTCTAGATAAGAAAGAGATCAATAGAATACTTCCAAATTATTCAATTCTGTGGAAAATATCAATATAATATTTCAAAACGATTCTATTCTAAGAAAAGGACTAATAAAACCTTTCTAAAGATTGAAAGAATCCATGGATTCCTTCATTCAATGGATGTAGTTATTTCATTATTGTGTGGGTTGTGGAATAAAATCAATAATACACTACTTGAAAATTTCGCGACTCTCAGAAGATTAATGACAATGAAAATATGATATTCTTCTCCATGCTGGTTTTCTTATAATATTATTTTCAATGATCCTACCCAAAAGTGCAAACGAAAGAACACTGACATTCTTTAATTAACTTTTATCCAACAATGTAGCAATGTTATTTACTAAGGCAGTTATAATCTTACATTTAACTCTTTACATTTAATAGTTTTTGGACCCCATATAAAATAAGATTACAATCCAGCATAATAAACACCAACATGTCAACAGTACCATTTACCAACATAACTTTAACATTATCATTTGCTAACATTATTAACATAACCATTTACCAAGATTACCAACATAACATTAACATTAGAGACATAACATTAGCATTACCAACACACCATCATATACCATTACCGGCCTGGTAGCCGAGTGGTTAGAGATCTAGTCCTTGATTTGAATCCTGATCACGGTATGGATGATCGTAGCTATTCGGAATCTACTTTAGGTACCGGTCTGATTGGCAAACGTATTGCGAAAAATGACCGTAGAGCGACAATTCAAACAAATCACAATGCTGAAAAATTTCTCAATTTCACGGTAGTTTTTCCAAACAAGTAATAATTGAGATTCAATCAAAATTCAAACTTTAAAATCTCAAAAATGTGACTTCGGTTGCACACAGAAAACGCTATAAAAGAGTTTATAACTATTTATAGAAAACTTAAAGTACCAGTATCAATTTGACAACTGAAAAAAACATCAATAAAGATGTACAATCCGAAAAGTCACATGTTCCTTTGTTACAAAAAAATACGAAATCCTCTTTTCCACTTCATATCTTTTAAAGTGTACATAGATTTAAAACAGATTCAATACAGTTCGAAAGAAATATGGAACGATGACGTATGGAACAAACGCAAAACAGTATGTCCTTCTAAATGCATTAGTTTAAACTAAATATAATGGCAAGTCAAAGAGAAAACTCAAACGAGCGAATAAAAAGAGCATTAGCAATTTTTTATTTTTTTTCTCCAAGTCGTTTGCTCTTCTGCTGGTTAGAATAATTCTTTCCGTATTAGGACACGAGTATCTCTAGAAATGGAGCATTATAGGAAATAAAATAAACCGAAAAGTTTAAATATTCAGTAAAAGAAAAAGCACTAAAAGGTTTTTAGTTCGTCATTAAAGCAGCTATAAATGCTATCCATCGAAACACTCTTGTTTCAAAATTATGCGGTATTATGCTTGTAATTATATTCTCATGCAATGTTAATATCCACGTTTAAGCTATGCAAAAGGATTTTCGTAATTTCCTTAAATTCGTGGTGAGAGTTGAATTTTTTAACACTCCGAAATTGGTAATGGGTTATTAATCTGATTTGCACACACAAGCACCTACTTCTATTTTTATATTGTTTATTCTTTCTTCTTGCGCTATTATTTTAAATTAGAGAAGCATTCTTTTTTAAGTCTGGAACAGATGTCCTTTCTTGACATTTATTTTGACTTCGAAAAAATTGAGATATTTAACTTATAAAACTGTTTATGCTTCAATTTTTGTGAGGTTTCTTGAAAGCAATTATGTTCGATAAAATTATTCTAAAGGTATGAAAGTTCTTAACATTTTTTAAGTCAATTTCAGCTATTAATGTAGTTTTGCTACGTTAATTATATGCTGTCTGAATAATTTATTGAGTGAATTTTATGCTCGTTGCAAAGGATAACTTGTCTCACTTGTGTTCAGCATTTTATTCAGATTGTGAGGCACGAAATAAGTTTTGCTTATAAGTTTAGTTTAAAACGTAAACTGCAGAAATGTTAACGAAAGATCAGACTACTTTCGTTTTCTTTTCTGTACACTTTAAGATAAAGAAAATGATTTCAGCAATCATATAATATATACAGATCATTGAAATTAAAGTATTTTGTGTTCATAATGTAGTAAATTCAAAATATATTTTATTCAAAATAAATTGTAATGTAATAAATTCAAAGTGTACTTAAAATGAAAGTGCAACATTGAACAAATAAAGCATTACAACTTTAATTTTATTTGGGTAATAATAATATTTAAAGAAATAATGGCTAAATCCGTTTTCCAGCAAATACAAATTTTATGCCATTTTACCTACCAAAAATAGGTAAGTGAGGGGCAAGTGGTGCACTGGGAAAGATGACGCAATTGTTATCTCTCAGATGTTGCACTTGCATTTGCCAAAATTCTTTTTTCTCTGTAATTAGTAACTTCTGAAGATTTAATGGAGTAATTTGTATCTTTTTCTTATTTAAGCTTCAGCTTTTATCATCTGCTGAAGATTGTCGGTTCAAAAAATGTCCTTCCATGATGTTTAAAATATGTATTTCACTAGCATATCTGTAAGTCTTTATTTCAGTTAATTGTTTCTGTTGAGGAGGGGAATAGATAGGTATGTTTATAAGGTATCACACCTTCGTCTTTTCGACTATATTGCTATTTTTCGTAATAAAACAGTTGTATGAGTCGTTCCACCCTATTATTTGGAAGAGCTGAAGCACCATTTGTCAGGTAAGATGACGTGCTGATGTTTGTTCCATTTTCAGTAGAAAGCTGGATTAGAACGTTTCTATTTTCATTCGAATGTTCAAAAATAACTATTTTGGCATCATATTTGGCTAGACTTCTGCAAACATGTTTTGATCTTAAAAGTAATTCAATTTCCTACTTTATCATGTTATGTCATTTGATCATGCCACGTGTTTATTCTCCGAAGTATTCAGTTACCTAGGGTTATGTTTTTTAGAATAAGCATTTCGAAGCGAGCTTTTTCCGTTTAAATTTTGGAGAAATCGGTATCTGAAACACAGCACATTTATAGGAAAAACATTTTGACATAAAAAGAAATATGAACATTTTTCCACATGTTCGTTGGGACCAAGTGGTAAGACAATCAAATGCTAAGCTTTTCTCATGTCTCAAATTGGCTTTAGTGTCGGGTGATATGAGTACATAATCAAACTCAACTGACTCTTTGTTTTATATCAAAGTTACCTTGGGAGAGGAGAGTGAAAAAGAACTTATTGATAATGTAAAACAATCTGCAGAAATAGAATCTTACCTGTTAGGAAGCTTGGGTATTCACCCCAAACTTACAATTAAAAAAGAGGGCAGCTTTGATAGTGCGGAAGTAAACTAAGAACCCACAAAATTTCATGTACAGTGAACTCTTACAAATGCGCAGAATGTTGGGAAGATTCAAGTTCTTCAAAACTGATTGAATTGGATGTGTAAATTGTAAATGTTGACTCAATGGAAGTTGCACTTTATATGGGTATAATTATGACTGTTGAAGAAAAAATATAAGAAACGCATTAAAGGAATAAAACTTTAATACTTAATCATTTTATACATTTTTTTATTATTTATGAGTTTTCAAGAGCGCGGCATCTTACCTTCAACCTTACGGCAGAGATAGCACAATAAATAACATGTCTTTCAAAAGTTTTTTGAACTGTTCAAATACTACTTATGTATTTCGGTAATAGAATGGTGTAATTTTGAATTGAAAAAAGTTTTATTTATATTGCTCCTTCAAACTCTTTGTTTTCGTAAAAATGCTCCATCCCTTCCACACTTCTGACATTTTAGATTGTAGCACCTTTTTTGGTATTCTTTAATTGACAATTTAATATTCATTTCTTAAGTCTTCTATAAATAGTTATCAACTATTTTTTAGAGATGAGCAGCTTTACAGCTTCCTCTGTGGAACTTAAGTTCTAACTTTAGTATTCGGATTTTTTTTATCAAATTAACCCCAGTTAAGTTATGTTCCTATCTCAGCGAGGTATCCCGTCATAAGCAAAACTGACTAGATCTTGATGAACGAGATATCTTGGAATTAACAAAACTGACCTGACCTTTATTTCGTCATCATAAAAGAAATCTACAATATCTTTATAACGAAATATCTTGGCATTAGCAAAATTCGTAAAATCTTCATGGACGATGTATCTCGTCGAAACCACTTATAGGGTTAAATTTTCACCAAGCTGTTTGAAACAAACAAGATAGAGCGTTATTTACTTATCTTATTTACCAAAAATGATTAGAACATAATAAAAATTACACGATATTAAAGTAAAGATGACAAGACTGAATTTTAAGTGTAAAAATGACATTAATAGGGTTTCTAATGCTTTTTGTATTAAACAGTTAAATATTATTTTTAAGAAAGATTCTCTAACGTCATTTTTCAATAAAGAAGCCAATAATAAAAGCAATCTTCCTTTACCTGGAGTATTTCAAATTGCCTCACAAAAATATAGCATTCGAAATTCTAAAAATTTCGAATTCAAACAAATAGTAAGGAAAAAATGTTCTCGAAGCTTCCCATACAGATTTTGGAACATAGAATGCAGAGAAAACAACACAGATGAGGAATAACGAAATAAAAAATACATAAACAACGCGACGCAAGAGGATTTCGTTTTTCCAAATTCTCTACCAAAAAGCTAGTTTCGAAACAAGCATGAAAAAAGCGTTTCACGTCAACCTCAATCGAAATCCCTAAGCACAGAGTATAATCCAAGTAAATACTGTGAGGATATTCTAAATCCTGAAAAGAACGAAAACTCCGAAAGAAGCATTCGTTTTTCGGGTAAGCTGCGTATGATCGAATAAAAAACCCAACCTTTCCAGACTAATGCTAATATAATACATTATATTATTTTTGAAAAAAATCTAACCTTTTCTTATTGAAATCTGAATACAAGACGTATTTTTTCAAATCATATTCAATTTTAAAATGTCAGAATGTATGCTCTGCATAAAATATTGCATTCACTTTTCGGATGCTATAAATTCTTGAATATGTGGAATTTTACGCAATCGAACGATTCATTTTAAATTCATACATGTCAGTATTCAAAATGTATGTACTTCTGAATGTAACAGAATTTTTTAGAAGTCTTGAGATGAACTGATATAATTCGAAAAAGCTTATTCTTGTGTTTTAAATATGCCTTTGAAAATTCATTCACTAGTAATGAAAAAATATTGTGTGATGTGTGAATGACTTGCGTTGTTACCTGTTTCTGAAGACCTAAGTCAATAAGTCCGAACACCCTCAGAAATTGCAACACTAGATCTGGAAAACCATGGAGATATACTCTTACCAGACCAATACAGGACAGAAT
Organism: Meta bourneti; assembly: GCA_933210815.1. Classification (NCBI taxonomy): domain Eukaryota; kingdom Metazoa; phylum Arthropoda; class Arachnida; order Araneae; family Tetragnathidae; genus Meta; species Meta bourneti. Next base: position 69,048,392 of record OW119928.1, read on the forward strand.
ATTATTTGAAGTGGCCTGTGAGTTTAGACAAGTTGTAAATTCCTTATGCACCAGAACGAGGGATAGAGATCAGATCACAGGTGTAGAAATGGTAATCTGACCCACCTCCAAAAAACACTCTGCTATGCAAAATGTCCAATGCTAGATCAGGACTTCCATAGAGATTCTCTCTTGCCAGACCATCACAGAACAGAAAATTACTTGAGGAACCCATTTGATAGTTACGTATAAGGCAAGTTGGAAATTCCTTATTGTGCTGAACGAAGGGCAGAGATTGGATGTCCCCTCTTACAAATCTTGAAAGAGCAGATTTACATCTTCTGGCATCAGTATATTTCAGCGAGGCTCCAGGGTGATCTCTATGGTACCAGATATGAATTGTCGGAGCTCTCCAAATTATATTATTTGAGCTCATTATAGCGAATACACTTGATAGGTTGGTGGACAAAGTGTGCAAACTCTCGGCCATGGCCTTCTTGACAAATCTGTTCGTAATTTCATTATATTTGAGGTCTACATGAGAAGGAATTCATTGGATGTGAATATCTCTGATATTAGAGCACTCCTTAAGTTTGTTTAAAATAGTGAACTGTTACAATTGTATAATTGTTTATTCAAAATCTGATCTTTATTTTCATCATAAACTCTGATACAAACTTCATTTTCATCATCTGACTACAATGTGCCTTTACGTTAGTTTCCAAATTGGGCTTTAAAATTAGATAAAGAACGACAATTTGAAGAACATGATCAAAATATATCATACACAAATTCGTTACTAAATTAGAAACCTTTTAAGATCAGTTAGATTTAAAATTGCTACTTCATATTGAAAAGGTTTGTCTTGTCACATATGAGTCTTGGAGGATAATGTATCAACTATGAAACTAATTATGTTGTTACTAAGCTCCTTGATCAGAGTATAAATTAGACCAAGTCCTAAAGTCACAGAGCGACCGATTCCTGATCATACAAGAGCTGTCCCATAGGAACACTGGTTCATTCTAAAATATGGGAAGGAGCTGCTAGGGTTGTGGAGAAACTAATTCTTAATGTCTGAATGTAAAACTAAATTCTATGTGAAGATAAAGAAATTCTGAAACATAAAGGACCTATGCCAAATAAACAGTGTGGTAGAATCGAGACCACAATGGTCGTGCCATAAGATTGCTAGTCGAAAATCTACTCGAAGAAAGTGTCTGTTTCTTGATTGGGCGTGGAATTCCTGTGATAATGTTAAAGTTTTTATGATGTCAATTCTCTCCGGTGATTCGAAATTTCGGCATTAAAAATACTAACCTGACTACCCTTTTGGCGTTCATGGGGATGTCTGTACCTGATAGTAAATCGAAACATACGGATTAAAATAAAGCATCAGATATGCAAATCCAAATGTGACACAACAAAATTTTTGACGCGATATTTAACTATCTTTCTTAATCCAAATCGCCTGTGGTGGGGAAAATTAGATATTGGTATCAAAAGTTTGTAAAAAAAATTTTGAAATCAAATTGTATTTAATTTCAAAAAGGGAAAAATTCTTGCAGAGCTTGAAATTTCATCAAACATAGTATTAAGTAAAAAAAACTTTTTAAGTTATCAGAATTTTTATTCGCCTGTTCTTGAAATGCTTTCATAATGAGTTCTTTGTTTCTGAAAAAAAATATTTTGATTTTGTATAACATGTAAGCCCGCCGCCATGCTTTAGAAATTTGTATTTGCTATTTTTCGATATTTTAAGAACTCTACTTATGCTAAAAGTTTGGCTGAATAACCCAGAAATCACGACTGCAAGTAGGCTGCTTTCGAATTTCAATCGTGCCCACTCAACCTCAAACAAATATGGGCACAATTTTCTATTTATTGATACTGTACTCTCCCTTTACATTTTGCCTTGATTTCGAAGTCGGGAATCAATTTTCAGGACCTAAAATGCTGAGCGTATAAAGACATTCCAGCTATTTCTCCACAATCAGATAATAATGTCTATCATTGACTTGACTGCCCTTTCGATAACTTGTGTATTGCGTGGAAGATTCCACAAGTTGTTTTCAATAACATCTCCCATGTTAGCCAATTTCTCAAGTTCTACAATGGGTATATGTTAAGTCAGTGGAGGTTCGGTATATTAACAGTTCCTTTACAATATTTTTCCTGAGGTGTGTTTTCTGCTTCATTTATTTTATATCTTAGCATTATTTGTTTTCAATTTCAGGTGTAATTTATGAAATAAAAGAAAGTATTCAATTTATTTAGAAGTAGACAACAAATTTTCGGTTTATACACCATGACTAAAAACGATAAGATACAGCAATTGAAGGTAACAATGTCTCCGTTTATGAAATACACTTCTGGGCAGCTAAAATGCAACACCATGAAGGGAAAATATAATTGCTTGAAATGTGCAAGATCCATAGATCATGGAGGATATGCAAATGATTAACACTGCAGCGTATATGCAAATCATCTGCACCAGTAACGTCCCCTGTAAGCAGTATAAAAAGAGAGAACACGGACCCAGATTTAAGTAATGGAATTGTGTTTTCTTCGCTGTTTTTGTGTATAGGAAGCTTAATTATGCCTCGTCGGAAAATACGGCAGTCATACGTGCACGTTTCTGAGTTTGGCAGAGGAAGAGTTGTGGCTTAGCGATAATGCGGATTATCCTTCCAAGAAATCGGTGCTCGTGTTGGACGAAATCAAGCCATGTTGGTGTGAATATGGAATCGGTGGGTGCAAGAGGGACGTATTGACCAACGTGAACGATTGCAGGAGCATAGTCACGCCACCGAACTAGAAGACAGAATCTTGTGAAATCTTCAGAATGCAATTGTGGGTTAGAACTCCACACGTGGATAAACGAATGGCATGACATCGTCTTTTCATGCGAATCTCGTTTCTGTTTACAACACCACGATGGTCGCATCCTAGTCTCGTGGCACTGTGGTGACAGACTGCATCCTCTTGCATTGTGCATCGCCATACCAATCCGCCACTTGGCATTATGGCATGGAGCACGTTTGGATTCTATTTCAGCACCCGTCTTAAATGCATTGCCGGTACATTCAACAGTCACCACTGCATCTCAGAAATTTTGGATCCTATTGTCCTCCCTTATCTTCAAGGGCTTGCTGGCGGCCAATTTTCAATAGAACAATGAGTGGTCTCAATTGGCACACAGCGTTCAACACTTCCTCGATGTCCACCAGGTTTCACTTCTTCTATGACCAGCCCGTTCATCAGATTTGTCATCCATCAACTACTTCTGATCACCCAGCGATTGGCACACCACAGATTAACTCCAGCTAGATCAATGGAACTTTTGCAACCTGTAGAATCAACATGGACTGACGTACCCCAAACACACATCCAAAGCCTGTTTCTTTCAATGTTCAAACGTGAAGCAGAAGTTATAGCAGCCCATGGCGGTAATATAAAAAATACTGATTTCTTCGTTTCTCAAGTCGAAAGGAGTTGTAATTTAAATCATTTCGCCCTTGTCTCTCACGTTATTTATGTAATAAATATGGCTTTGATAGTTCTTATACTTTATGGTGTTCCATTTTCGATTACCAGCAGGTCTCATATATATATATCTTTTCAAAGTGTTAGTTTTACCCCGTTTAAGTTTCTTGGGAATTTAAAATCCCTGACAATATAAAATTTCAGGACTTGTAATTCTATAACATTTTCAAATCTAACTTTCTCTAAATAATTATGACTTTTTGCTCACGACTACCATCCATTTTTTCTTTAACTTACAAATTCGAGTTCCCAAAATTTAAAACTGCGTGATCATCATTTGCTTGAAAGAATTTAACTGAAACTCATCCGAAAAAACCCAGTTAGAATATAAGAAACGCCATGAATATACCCTTTTTGGTCCAAAAACTTTTTGGGCCAAAACTCCTCCACAAAAACGAGGACACACTTTATTGCCCAAACTGGCAGTTCGAATGCCAAAGCCAACGGAGCATGGCGAATAAATATCACGCAAGAAAACAATAGCACAAACCGTGAACTCTCACAATCCAAAACAAAAATTCACGGTAATAATAGTTACTATGGTAACAGCGGATTTTCATTGGTAAAGCCTGAGGTTAACTTTCCGCCATTTGAGCGTTGTTAGGCGAAAAGCAACAGTCGTAAAACCGTTTGTATTGGATTGGGCGAATTTCGAAGGCCATCGCATAAGTAAGCTATCAAATAAAAATTTATAGGATGATCGAAGAAAGCTTTCCGAAATCCAAGAAATAGAAATTGCTTCCAATGCCCGTGGAAATGAATAATAAATGATTCTGCTATCTGGGTTCTTCCATTGAATTTATATTTGCTTCTAAAGATCATGTTTTCTGCTGGATCGATGCGTAGGATATGCTAGTTCACCAATTTACATACATAGGAGTGTGTGAAATACTTATTAGCTATTTGTGAAATAGCTGTTGTCCTGGTTTGGGAAGGTAGCGTCAATAAAAACCTGCACTAGTAAGTTACATGTATTGTAGAGCAGTGGTTTACCCGTCCACAGATCAGATAAGGTTTAATTGTCTCGCATATCAGATACGGCCATCCGAATAGGTTTATCAATCCCGCAGACCAAATATAGTCCTCCAAATAAGTTTATAACACCCACAGACAAGATACAGCTATCCGAATAGGTTTACCTGGCCCGCAGATACGACCCACAGAACAGGTTTATCAAGCCCGCAGACATTTGGATTGAGTGAATTTCGAAGGCCGTCATATAAGTAGGCTATCAGATAAAATTTTATAGGATGATCGAAGAAAGCGTTTCGAAATCTGAGGAATAGAAATTGCTTTCAATGCCCTTGGAAATGAATAATAAATTATTCCGCTATCTGGGTTCTTCCATTGAATTTATAGTTGCTTCTAAAGATCAAGTTTTCAACTGGATCGATAGGTATCTATATGGTAGTATATGGTAGTACACCGATTTACATGCATGGGAGTGTGTGAAATACTAATTAGCTGTTTGTGAAATAGCTGTTCTGGTTTGAGCAAGTAGCGTTCATTAAAACCTGTACGAGTAAGATAAGAGTAGCTCAGAGGTTTACCCGGTCCACAGATCAGATACAGTTTAATCTTCTCGCATACCAGATACGGCCATCTGGTAAGCAGTAGGTTTATCAAGCCCGCATACAATATCCAGCCCTCAGAATAGGTATATCAAGTTCAGACTAAATACGGTCCTCCGAATAGGTTTATAAGTCCAGATACAGATATCAATATAGGTTTATCCGGCCCGCAGATACGACCTACAGAACAGGTTTATCAAGCTCACAAGACAATATTCGGTCCTCTGAATAGGTTTATCAAGCCCTCAGACCAAATACAATCCTTTTAATATGTTTATAAGACCCGCAGACAAGATACAGCTATCCGAATAGCCCACCTGGCCCCCAGATCCGACCCACAGAACAAGTTTATAAAGCCCGTAGACAATATTAAGCCCCCTGAATAGGATTATCAGGCTTGTAGACAATATCGGGCCATCCGAATAGGTTTATCAAGCCTGTAGACAATATCCGGCCCTCCAAATGGATTTATCCAGCCCGTAGACAATATCCGGCCCTCCAAATAGATCTATAAAGCCCACAGATAATATTCGGCCTTCTGAATAGGTTTATAAGCCCACAGACCAAATACGATCCTCCGAATAGGTTTATCAAGCCCGTAGACAATATCTGACCCTCCGAATAATTTTATCAGGCCCACAGATAATATCCGGTCCTCCGAATAGGTTTATCAAGCCCGCAGACCAAATACAATCCTCCGGATAGGTTTGTAAGGCTGCAGACCAAATACGATCCTTCGAATAAGTTTATGAGGCCCGCAGACCAGAATAGGTTTATCAAACCCGCAGATCAGATACAGTTATCCGAATAGGTTTACAGGGCCCGCAGATATCTCTGCATTAAGATATTGCTGATTATTTGTATGATGAAGAGATCAAGACCTGGTCAGTTTTGCTAATGACGAGATACCTGTAGATGCAACACCCTAGTGGTTAAAATAATTATAAGTAAGGCTAAGATTTATTTTTCGTAAAATATGAATCGATCGACGTACAATTAATAACAAAACCTTAAATTATCTTATTTTCTAAATACCTGTTTCAGTTTTTAATTCATTACCAATTTTTTAAGATAATTTAAATACGCCTTTGACGTTTCATACATTTCTTTTATATCCATTTGATTTGTAATGTAAGCTTTTGTATCTGCAAAGGGCTAACTGATGGCTATTTGTGAGGGAACACTCAGTGGGCAGCCGCCATAACACCTAACAGAAACAATCAACATCCATGGAATTACGAAGCAAGATTTGAATCCATGATCTATGGGTGGAAGATAAACTCTATGACCACTATACCAGATAAGGCGGTTAATTTGCGTTCATTAAAATTCACTTAATTTAAAATTTGAATAATGAAAAGTGTTTAAATAATTTTCAAAAAATATCTTGAGACACGTTTGACGTGTTTTAGGGACCTTGTATACTAACTCTATTAGTTATAACCTTAGAATTATAATCGTTTTTTAGCGATGATTTATTGGATATTTTAAAATGACATTTAAAATTTGAATAAAAATAAAATATCTTTTTAATATCTAAAGATGTATGGCGTTTAAGAAATGTATTACTATCTTTGTTGCAGCAACTCTAGAAAATGCTTTGACAGAGTTGATTTATTTGATATCTTTAATAATTTTTTAATAACTTGACTATCTAAAATAACTAATGATTAATCTCAGTTTTGTAATCATAAGATATGCATAACTTTCGTTTTATAGTAATTGACAGAATAAATTTCAAATAAAATATGTGAAGCACATACTAAAAATTATTTCAATATAAAATATCCGTCCAATAATAGTCCAAAAAATTGCGATCAAACCTAAAGTTGAATAGAACAGTAATTTAACACTTTTCCTTTCTTTGTAAGCCCGTAGATTATTTCAAAGGTAGATAGGTAGGTATTTGAATTAACGTCGCACTGGGAGCAACGCAACGAGCTATTGGCTACGGTCCGGGATCAAACCCGAAGGAAAAGATCCGAGGTCAGATGACGAGGTCACACCTGAGCTGGCACCCCACTCTTCAAACTTCCACACCACGCCAACATGAGGACATTTGAGGCCACGACAGATTTAATGTGCACCAACCCCCTTTGTACACGACGGTCTTTGGTTGGATTCAACTCGCAACCCACCGGTTACTAGTCCGTTACGCTTCCAACCGGGCTACCGTGGCCCTATTTCAAAGGGAAGTGCTTTAAAAAGGTTTACTGTGAAATAATACAAAAATAAATGGACACATATTTTACAAAATGTTCATAAAAATCTGTAACTTAAATTAGACTAAAGATAAAAATTTATACAGAACGTGTGGCTTGAATTATTACTTTTTTAATTTTGAGAACTGAATTCCCCTAAAAGTGTTTCAAGCTGTCTTGTGTAATTAGTGTGACAGTTAATTTGTCTTCGTTCACGTTAAACTGAACGCCACCATTGTGGAAAGATTTTTATGTGCTAGATTAAAATTATGAAGCAATTTTCCCCATGGGATGTTTAATGGTAATTAAAAAGTAATCCATCAACTCTGCAAAATCCTTTAAAAAATACAAAACAAGAACGTGTAATTATTTAAATTTTTTTTATTAAAGACTATTTGTTATTGTTATTTTTTATTTATTAGACTTTTTTCATTAAGCGACTTCTAACTTATATTTTATGTGAGAGGTTTTTGTAAAGCTAATGTAGATGGATGGCACTATATATATATATATATATATATATACTTCGGGTAAAGCTAGTTTGGATATATCTGTACCTCAGAACCAGACGAACGTGTCCAAAGATGACGATTTTACAGTTTTGCATGTAGAATCTGATTTTGCATCAAGCCATTACAACGTAAATCTGTAAAACATTCTCCTTTTATGATTTACTATGGTTATAAGAGCGTAAGTCCTAACCTTTGAGCCAGACAAACGTAAGTCCATCCACTCAAAAACACAGTTTGTACTTTCAGGTATAAAAACTAAGCCTGTTGTTAGACAGCGGAAAAGAGACGGCACAAGAAACAAAACCGAGAACCATACATTTATTTTTAATTTTAATAATAAGGCTGAAGTCATTTGCAAAACTTTTTTCCTGAATACGCTTTCTATTTCTGAAACCTGCATGAAAGTTTCAGCCTTCATCATTGCTTCAAAAAAGCCAGTGAGTCTGGTTTGGTAACGCCAGACCTTAGGGCAAAACATATTCCAGCAAATAAATTACCTAGTGATAGCTTAGAACGGATCAAAAGCCATATTTCAAAGTTTCCAGTGAATGAAAGCCACTACAGCAGGGAAAGATCCAAATGTAAATATTTGGGCAATCAACTGAACATTTCCACAATGTACTCACTTATGTAGATGAGTGCGAAAAATAAAAAATTAAACCAGAGAAAAAGTGGGTTTATTCCAAAGTTTTCAATGAAGATTTCAACTTGTCTCCACTCAGCAGATAATGACAATTATGATGTTTGCTACAAACTAGATTGCGAAATAAAAATGAAAAAATGATGAAAAAGTCAATGAACTTAAATTACAAAAAGAAAACTACCTGGAATAAGCTTCATGTAGGTATGAATTAAAAAGGGAAGTTAAACTGAAAGGCCGTGCTAATCAAGGTTTGAGCGTCTGAGAGTTATGTCTGATCTCCAAAAATGTTTTCCAACGCCAGGATTTGAAGAACTCCCACAGTTTTTACTCAAGAAATCTCTGGACATTAAATATTACAATTTATAACACAACCGTTGACAAAACTTGGTGTATGATCTGGGATGGTTACAGCCGGTCGAGGAGGTAACGAAATAGCATCATGTTTATTCACATGGGCGAATGAAGAGCTAAGAAATCCTGATAAACCTACTGAAAACTTAACAGTGTGGACAGATAATTGCAGTGACCAAAACAGGAATATTAATGATTTTCATGTACCTATGGCTGTTGGAAAAAGTTTCTACTCTAAAAGAAGTCAACCATAAGTTCCTACTTGCTAAAAAACCGCACTAATTTTACCACAAATGATTGGGCCAATTGTATTGCTTCATGTTCAAAAAAGACCCCTTTGTTGTGAGAAGGATGTGCGTTGAAGACTCTTGATTTTCTCTACTTGAAGAGCAAAGAAGCTCCATTTGTTTCAAGGAAGAAAAACACAGATAAAACCATTTTTGATTCCAATGCAGTGTGGTTACAGCTTCGCAAAGGAGACAGCAAGTTGTACTATAAGACCAGTTTCGCAGATGATACCTTTAAAACTGTTGAATTTAAAAGAAATAAGAGGGAACAAAGGGTTGTTATGCCAGCGACGATCCCAAAATTGAGAGTAACCAAAAACAAGATAAGTAATGAGAAGTACAGAGACCACATGAATTTGATGCAATGGGTACCTGAAGAGTATAGACCCGTCTTTGAAAACCTTCCACATGGAGAGAAGGAAGGAAACTTTCCTGATGATGACTCAACCGTTCTAGAGTAATGTTTCTGCTTAATCTGTAGCTTTGAAGCCATTTACAACATTACAACACTCAATCTGTACAATATTAAATATTTTTGTACTTTCTCTGTTTTTGACAGTATAAAAGACATTGTTACTAAGATTGCTCGTGTAGTAGAAACACCTTTTTATAGTGCTACGTAAGTCCTAAAACAGGTTTTTGATGTAGAACCACAATAACGTAAGTCCATTCCTTCTTAATAAGCTATAAAATTACATAAAAATTGACCAACAATGGATAAAGCCTGTATATTTATATTATTAACAATCAATTTTTGCAAGCTAATTCAAATACTAGCTTTGTAGCCAGGCAACGAGATCCTTCTTTGCAGTTTTTATGCTCTTCTGAAAAGTTGGCATAATGTGATTTATGTTCGTCTGGTTCTGAGGTACAGATATGTGTATAGCATATGTATGTGTATATACATTGAAGAGCCAGAAAAACAGGTACACCAATCTAATACTTCGTGGGCCTCCCACGGGAACATGGAACCTCAGAATTACGGCGGACATTAACACCATGAGCTTGCATAAGCATTGTTTTGGCTTTGAACATCATAATTCCTACAGAGCGATCCACAAGTAAGTGGTATTCCGAGGTGTAGGATTTATTGGTTCCACAGCTCGTTGGCATGGCATCCCAGAAGTATTCGATAAAATTGAGACCTGGTGACATAGACGGGAATGGGGATATATATATATATATATATATATATATATATATATATCTTCCCATTCCCGTCTATATATATATTATATATAAGATATATATATATATATATTTATGTATATATTTATATATATATATATATATATATATATACACTGCTGGCCACCGTAAATGCAACACCCTGAAGGAAGCATGCAAATAATATGAAATTTACAACATGCGTTAGCGGAGGTGAGATATGCAAATGATTAGAATTTCAGCGCAGACGCACATCACGCGCGCCTGTGGCGCCACTTCAAAGCGCTATTTAAGGCTTGGAGATTTCGACGATTTCAAGTACGGCAATTGTGTTTTTCTTGTGGTTTTTTCAAAAAAACGATCAATTATGCCTCGTAGAAAACAGCGATCATCTTTTGATCAAGTATCCGAGTTCGACAGAGGAAGGATAGTGGCCTACCGAGATTGTGGATTATCTTTCAGGGAAATCGGTAGTCGTGTTGGACGAAACCAAACAACTGTAATGCGGATATGTGATCGTTGGATGCAGGAGGGTACGACGGACCGACGTGTTCGATCGCATCCACCTCAGTGCACCACTTCACGTGATGACAGGCATATTGTGCGTATGGCAGTGACGGATCGCTCAGCCACATCACGAACCATAGCACAGCACATTCAGTCTGTACCGCATCATCCAGTGTCTGCGCGTACCATTCGACGCCGTTTACAGCAGAGTGGTCTGTCCGCAAGACGTCCATTGCTTCGTCTACCCTTGACGCAGAACCACAGACGTTTCCGCCGCCAATGGTGCGATGAAAGAAGGATGTAGACGGCAGAATGGAATGAAATTGTCTTTACTGACGAGTCACGCTTCTGTCTGCAACACCACGATGGTCGGATTCGAGTCTGGAGACACCGTGGAGAGAGGATGCCGAACAGCTGCGTTATGCACCGCCACACTGGTCCTGCACCGGGTATTATGGTATGGGGCGGTATTGGATATCACTCTCGCACTCCTCTAGTACGCATTGCCGGTACTTTAAACAGCCAGCGCTACATCTCCGAGGTGTTGGAGCCAGTTGTCCTTCCTTACCTTCAGGGCTTGCCCACAGCCATATTTCAACAGGATAATGCGCGACCACACGTGGCACGCATTGTCCAAGGGTTCTTCGTCAATCGCCAGATTGAATTGCTTCCCTGGCCAGCTCGCTCTCCGGATCTTTCGCCGATAGAAAACATGTGGTCCATGGTTGCTCAACGATTGACCCAGAATACATCCCCAGCTGCCACACCAGATCAACTTTGGCAACGTGTGGAAGCTGCTTGGTCTGCTGTACCCCAAGAACACATCCAAAGTCTCTTTGAATCAATGCCGAGGCGTGTGGCAGCGGTGATCTCCAACAATGGCGGCTACTCTGGCTACTGATTTTGGCAGGAACCACACTTCACAGAAGTCTATAAATTTAATCATTTGATACTTGGTCAACATGTTATCTACAAAATAAATTTTGTTGTGATATCTCTTGTCTTTCTTGGTGTTGCAATTTGGGTGGCCAGCAGTGTATATATATATATATATATATATATATATATATATATATATATATATATATATATATATATATATATTGTATTAGGGTGATAATTACGAGGCATTTGTATAGCACCATGCAAATATTCAAGAAGTTAACAAAAGCTTAATGTTCAAGCAGTTAACTAAAACCTAATGCTCAAGAAATTAACTAACACCTAATGTTGAAGTAATTAACTAAAACTTAATAATCAAGCAGTTAACGAAAACCTTATACTCAAAAACTAGCTAAAACTTAATGTTGAAGCAATTATCGAAAGCCCAATGTTTAACAGTTAAATACCATCTAATTCTCAAGCAATTAAATAAAACCTAATACTCAAGCAGTAAATTAAAACCTTATACTCAAGCGTTTAATTAAAATCGAATACTCGGTGTTAACTAAAGCCTAATACTCAACAAGTTAACTTAAACCTATTGCTGAGGCAATTAACAAACCCTAATATAAAGCAGTTAACAGAAACCTAACATTCAAAAGCGTAAAAGAAACCTAATGTTCAATCAATTAATAGAAATCTAATGCACAAGCAGTTAACTAAAACATAATTCTCAAGATGTTAACTAAAACGTATATTGAAGCAGTAAACAAAAATCCCATATTCAATTTATTTTTCTGCAGTATTTGAAATATACGTCGCTTGTCTTAACGAAATTCCACGGACCACAAATTGCGATGCCCTTATCAAAGTAATTCAACTTCTTCCTTAGGAACTTTTTCAGCATCTTTTTTATTTGCTGTTTTAATGCATTTGGATATACTTAAACGTGTTGTTTATTCAGCAAAAAAAGCTAAATAAATTTCACTTTAGTTGAATTGCACCGATAAATATTCGAGTTTTACTTTTATTCCCTGCTTTCAAAAACTTGACATTTATTTAAATTCAGTGGCAGCACTACTACATCTTTAATGAAGATGAAAAAAAAAGAGTTTTTCTTTCTTCCGTTCTTTTACTCAATCGAATTAAAGCAAGTCCATTTACAGAATTGGAAAAGTTCTTTTTGCTAGACATCAACTCAAGGTTGATTGACGAATGACTGCAAGAAGCAGTCGATGTAGAATTGTCGATTTCCTACCCAACTTGCCTGATTGACTGCGTTACCGGACACACAGTATCTAAAACAGAAATAGGGAACAATGTAAATCAAGAGTCTTTTGTCTTCCTTTCTGTTAACGAAATTAAATGGAACAAGTACTTCAGTGATATATGTCACGCGGTCTTATAAAAGACAGTTCTTTTATTCTAACGCAATATTTATCATGAATCATAGATTCAGACATGGAATGCAGAGTACACTTTTTTATGTGAGGATACCTTTCGTTTTGAAATAACTTAAATAAAACATTTTTAATTTGATTTTTTACATACTGTTTACTTAATGACAATTGGCAGTCTGAAATGGAGGTATTATGGGACCAATTTTTTAGAGGGGGTTAATAAAAGAGAAGTTGCTGTCAATTGTGAACGATACTGTACGATGTTATGAACTTTCTTTTTGTCTGAAATTCATCGAAAAGGTTTACGGCGCACTTGCTTTCAATAAGATGGAGCAACATGTCATACAATTCGTGCATCCATAATGATTCTAAAGGACGCATTTCCGGGTTAAATAACCCCTCGGGGGCACATCTTTAGGTGTGTCCGGGCTCCACGAACCCGAGATATCCTAGTGATCTATTCTTTTCCCATGGAGTTTACTGCCTTTGGTAAACATGGGGATTGTGACCCCAGGATGCCTATCTCTACTTTCTTCTCTCTATCCTTTCTTTTCCCAACTGCTTGAAATTGTTGGACGTGTTTGGCGCAGCTTGGCCAAATATGGTCCTTGCGCCATAAAACCCCAAACCAATCAATCAGCCGGGTCAAATAAAATCTGGGGATGTCGATTGGTCCCCTCGTTCTCATGATTTGAACACATCGCATTTTTTCTATAGGGCTACCTAAGGTAAGTAGTTAATTAACGTCGCACTGGAGCAACACACTGGGCTATTGGCGACGGTGTTGGATCAATCTCGAAAGGAAAGATCCGAGGACATCACCTCGTAATTTTTAACCATTGTCAAATTACGAGGTCCGCACCTGAGCTGGCATCCCACTCTCAAAATTTCCACACCACTCTAACATGAAGACATTTGAGGCCACGACAGATTTAACATGCAGCAGCCCCCTTTATACACGATGGTCTTTGGTTGAATTCGAACTCGCAACCCTCCGGTTGCTAATCCGTTACTCTTCCAACCGGGCTACCGCAGCCTTACACCGCATTGGAGTAGCGAGATCAGCTATCTGTTCCCTTTTAGAACTGGAAGAAATGACTGGAGAACTCGACTGCCCTAAAATTCTGAAAATATAATTATAAACACTGTATATAGTGTTTTTAAGCCATATTTCCCCCTTCAGAACTCTATTGAGCAGTTCGTCGATTGATGGCCAATAGACCGCATACGGGCGTAGGATAAAGCGAAACTTTACTCTCCAGAAATAAAAACATTTCGTTTAGTCCACTCTTACATTTCAGTGTTCTGCTTGACCGTGTTGCCTCATATACAAAGAAAGCAACAAAATTTGATGAAGCCACTATGAAGCCCGAACAAGAGTGATATCACTTTCAGATCACCGCATATTGACTACATAAAGTGGTGGTATTTGCTGTGAGAAAATTTCCCATGTTTTCTTAAGTCTCTTTCCTACAGCATGTATTTCTGAAACGGAAGGCTTTTGTGATTTAGATAGCTGATAGAAAAGAGCAGCTTTTAAACATTGGAGGAGTCGATAAACGGCCGCTGTTCCTTATGATCGTAAATATCTCATCAGCCCTGGAATATCTTATCACAATCATATGCCATCCTGTATTTTACACCAGAAAGAAGATAGAACCAAATTTCTATTCCTGAATACAGAAATATATGCTCTCTTAGCTAGAAGGTCCTATTCTTGAATTCTGGAACATAAAAGCTTTCTTTGAAAGACCTAGGTCTCGAATGAGGTCCCATTCAGTTCATTTGTCTCAATCAATTTGGCCAACTAAGTGTTTAGAAGTGTGTATGTAGGATCTAAATCTTTATGTGCGTCCAAATCTTCCACAAAAACAGGTGGTACGCGTTTCTCTTTCAATACAAAATATAGCAATGACAACCAATAGAAAAAAATCATTGTTGCAACCCATTTAATGCCAGGTGGTGAAATATAAAAATAAAACGATTTAGCGTCGTTTTGCCTAAAAGTGTTACTTTTGAAAGCTAGCAAATATTAAATGTCCAATAACAAAGAAACGAGTGTAATATGATCACCCACTGTAGCTTATATTAGCTTAAAATCTACACATAAGAATCGAAGTATAAACTCAAAGATTTACTATAAAAACATACCTGTTAACTTTTTAAATTATGAAAAGATGCTAAAAAGTAATACCATTATATGTATAAATAACCGATTTGGCTTACATTGGCACAAAAGCAGTGCTTACGAATCAAAATATAAACTATCAAACACGCCTACCAAACTTTCCAAACACGCTTTCCAAATTCAAAGAAAGAAGAAACTATACAGCGAATTCGGGTATTAGATACTTATTGCTGTTTTCCCATTCTTTGTAACCATACCTTTCCACTTCAAAATATTGCGAAACCTTCAGAAAACATCTTGTGCAAAGTCGGAGCACAAAACACGAAACATTCACTAAGAAACCCGAGACTGAAAGTGGCACTTTCCCACTCAGAATATTTTCTTCGTTTACAAAGGAAAAAGTTGGGAAACATCTACGATTTCCCCCGATTTGTTTCCTTTCGAACAAGCCCATCAGAATAAGAAAAATTCGCCCTTTTCGTGTGTTTCCCCTGTAACACACGGCATCGAAATGGCGCCTTCATTTTGTTCCTTGAATCAACTGGTATTTATTCGATCTGCTTGCTTGTGAATGTTGTCTCACCACTTCCTTTCAATCCATCCTGGAATGTAGTGTGGGCATTTGTTCACAATAGACATATTAGTCTATTCACTTGGAATTGAATTAATGAAGATGGAATCACGGGTTACAAATTGCGAAGTGTAGTTGTTTGTCCTCAATAGATACATGATGTTGCTTCGCCACTTCCTTTCAATCCATCCCCAGAATGTAGTGTGAGCATTTGTCTCCAATAGACATATCCGTCTATTCACTTGGAGCCGTCGTGACTCAGTGGGTATGCCCACTGGGCTAGCAACCTTCGAGTTGTAGGTTCGATTCCTGCCAAGTGCATTCCTCCCTGGGTGTGTTTCTCTCTTCTGTGTCAATAAAACTATCATTTTGTGCTCCTGTCTATTACTTGATATTGTATGTCTTGTGTCTGGCGCAGCATGGGCAAATATGGCCTTTGCGCCATAAAACCACAAAACCAACCAACCAACAGTCTATATTCACTTGGAATTGAATTAATGAAGATGGATTGAAGTTAAAAATTGCAAGTGTAAGCATTTATCCTCAATACACATATCCGTTCCATTCAGATGGAATTGAATTAAATAAAGGTGAAATCATGCTATAAATCGCTAAAATGGTAGTTTATTTATAAATGGTGTTTAAATTTCTACTGAGAGAGAAGAATCAATCAAGTGATTATGGTGTTGGCTTCAGGATCGAAAGGTTCCTAGGTGGGAAAGGCATGGATATTTTCCGTGTGTATTGAATGTGTGACCTCTTCATAATTGGGTTGTGCCTTGAGTCTGTGGTAAGTACTGCCTATCGACCATGATAACTGCTCTAAATAGAAAGTCTGTACCCGTCTGTAACAACAGAAACGAGACTTAGCTCATTTTCTAAAGGGGATTCTTGAAGCATTCGAGTTTGTCACATTGGCCCACTTAGCAACAATTGGCTCTCCAGGAGTTAGTGAGATAAGAGGATACCAAAGCACCCATGTGCCGTTGCCAAACTAGCCACCGTGAAATTCGCCAAAATCTCAAACCAACTCATATCCACTCAAAATGTACAAGACCTGTTTTTATTGCGAATCCGATATCTGTACTTTTTGTGTGGAGCAGTTCTCGTGGTAGACATATTCAGTAAATCTGAATCGTGATTTCAGAATCGACCTCATCATGAGAGGCAGTTTTGGTTGTGCAGCTAAATGTAGATGACACTAATGTTTTTGAGGTGACACGTGCTTCCTATGGCGTAACGTTGATTGATTTGTTTTTGAATACTATTTCAGCACATTGACAACAGAAAGTCCAAAGAACGAATACATGATACGTCACTCAAACTGTTATAAACTACATTTTAAGCTAACTTATGCGTCATGCGAGAGAACTTGAGTAACAGGTAGTAAAATGTCCGCCTTCCGTCTGACTTGCGAGTTGTAGGTGACTCTGGTTCCAATCCTGTAACTTACACTGAGTGTATTTCTGTCTTTTGTGCCAGTAAATATTTCCTTGTGGATGTCCATTTACTTGATGTTGTATGTCTTGTGTTTGGTACAGCTTGGACAAATATGGCTCTTGCGTCATAAAATCGCAACCAACCATCATACGTCTGGTTTGATTGTTTGCATTGAAAATCGCTTTTACGATCACGCTACGCAATACCTTGTCGAAAACAAACCCGAAAATGTTGAAGATTCCTACCTGCAACTGTTATCTAAACGCACATATTAGGATTTGCATATCCTGGTTCTTCACTTTCGTACGTGTATCTCGTTGGACTTTTGTGTATCGGCAACCCCAGAGGAACCAAAAGGACAGTTTGGTTGATATTTGGAATGACCCGAATTGACGTCATAAAAGTTTTAACGCAAATATCACCGGAAATCCACGCCTAATCGAGATACGCACACTTTCTTCGAATAGATTTTCGACTAGGAAACTTATGGTACGATCATTTGCTCTCGATTCTACCACCTTGTATATTCGGTATAGGTCCTTTATACTTCTGAATTTACTTATCTTCACATATAGAATTTAGTTTTTCATTCAGACATTAAGAATTAGTTTCTCCACATCCCTAGCAGCTCCATCCCATATTTTAGAATGCATCAGTGAACCAGTAGGACAACTCTTGTTTGATCAGGAGTTGGTCGCTTTGCGACTTGTAAAACAGTCTTTTGAACTTTGCGTTGGTTATACTTTGACCAAGGAGTTTAGTAACAACGTAGTTAGTTTCATAGTTGATACTAATTTATCCTCAAGAAAGAAGGGACGTCATAAAATTTTGCAGTGAACATCTCTGGTATGCCGCGTCCATTCGAAAATCTGCACTTTTTCGGTTTGGTTTTCGGCAATCAATCACTTGATATGATTATTGTTCGGTAGATTCTGGCCATCCTGCACGCAATGAAACTAAAAAGTACCTTTCTAAACATGGATACACAACGCAGGCTATTATACATGCTCTTGTTAATTTCTTTTTCATTATAAAGTGTTTCAATATTTTATCGCAGATATACTTTACTAATCGTAAATAACAACATACACTCGCATAAGTTATAATAAAGTCTGATCTAGATGTCATAAGAAATATTTTTCTAAATTGCTTAGGGAACATCGTTCTTACGCGATTTGCCTGTTGTCTTTAATCTCCTTCCATTCATATATTTTAAGAAATTCCATGTTATCACCTTTTGTAGTAATATATAACCTGATTTCCGTTATTTAAACTGTCTCTGAAGACCTTCAAAGTAAATAACTAAGTAATTTATTATTGTAATGTACCACATAAATTACTTAAATTGGACCACAAGTTACTTATGTGTTTCCCAAGGCTATTCATAATCGTATATTTTGTAATAGAACCTTTTTAACCTAAAACGATGGAAAATAAACTGTAGGGTATAGATATAGATAAGATATGATGTGTAATATGTAACGACACTTTGATATAGTTTGATGTAAGTAATGTTCTATATATATATATATATATATATATATATATATATATATATATATATATATATACAGAGAGAGAAATATGAATATATAGTAGAGAAAGAAATAAAATATATCTTGAGATACTTGCCCTAAAGAATACTACAAAATAATCAAATCAAATCCTTGTATTGTCCTTTTGGGGACTAATAGGTTTATTCAGTTATTCAGTTTAGAAATTCTAACGGTTATATTATAAATTTACAATGAAGAATGCGTATAAATAAGCTTTATATAATCTCTCTCTTGACTCTCATCAAATCCAATCTTTTCACATTTCAAAAGCTTAAAACTTATTTCTACTTGCCCGTGATATTTACTGTCTACATGGGAAATCGGACCTCTTTGTTCAAGTACAGATTTTAATAGTACGTTTTATAGGAAAATATAAATATTTATAAATTCTTCCTGAGATTTGAAAGAAACAACATTTTAAGAATATATTTTTAAACAATTACCCGTATGCGTAATATGTTTTACTAGAGTTCAAAATGGTGTAGCGTTTTTAAATGTGTTTGTTATTCAATAAAAGGGACAAAAACTGTAAATGAAATCATAATTTCTATTAAGTAATCTGAATAAACCAAGGTAATCAAATTAATAACTGTTAACGTTATAAAAAAGAAATTAATATAGGGATTTAAAAATTTACTATTTAGAAAGTCATTACACACAATCTTCTATAAATTCTCTATGATAGATATTAAATATATAATTCATGCAGAATTGTAAATCCTCAATAATAATACTTACAATGAAAAAGTAGTCTGATGTTATTCTTGTTAAACAACTTTTGCTTCTCTTTTCAGAACAATATATTTCTTTTTCAGAATATTTCTTCTATCATTCCCTAATGGAAAGGTTAAATTCTATGTATTGAACAAAGTTATCGAATCACTGGTGATTCCGTCATCTCAAAAGGAATGTATCTCTTCCTCTTCCTTTCCTTCGTTAATGAATCTCAAACAAAGTTCGGATTGAATTTTTTTTCTTGTCGCCCCAATGGGAACGATATAGCATATTTCTATACAGTGGCGACAAAATTGGTGAAATCGTCAAAGCCTACTATGTCGCGAGCACCAATCAGTTGATGAATCAATAGATGGTCATTTCCTACCGTCTCGTGGATCAATCAGATGATTAGTGTTAATGTTCTCCACTCTGCAGACGAAAGTAGTCTAAGGGTCACGTTACTGCTAGTTTTGGTCACATGATCCTGGACACATACAAAAGTTACCATTGTTCACTCTATTTTTATATTTCCTCTATGTTATACTCTTTCCTGGCTTAATAGTTTTCGTTATTCTTCGTATCTTGTTTCACAAAACCATTTGATGAATTTCCACAGGCCAAACTATCAATTTTATCACGTTCTTTGGAGGTGTCCAAAATCTCGGCATTAAGATGTTCAGTGAATCACCACAAGCGAAACTTCTACTTCTGTCTATTCTTTAAACGCTTTAAATCTTCTCATTCTCCTCCAGTTTCACTGAAGTATTCGTAGATAAAGGCAAATAAAATTGTCCACATTTCTTCATTTTTCCTATTCTATTACCTGAGCTTTCTTATCCTGTTTCTTTAAATTATTGAATGATTCCTCACAAGTGAAATATTTATTTATTTCCTTTGTGATTACGTTCACGTGGGTTAATTCTAAAATTGAAGACTTTGATTCAGTCTCCACACTCATAGCTTGGATTTACCTGTCTCTCGTCATAAAACCTCGAATTGCTTTCATTGAATCATTTGCCTTATTTTCACAACTATAAGCATCCACTTTTCAGACATTTTTCAACTGAATAACATTTGTGGTTGGAGGTTCTATCACGAAGTTTTGGTTCACAACTTGGAGCGATTTGTTTCTATCATTTGCTTCTAAGACGCCTTTGGCTGACTTCCTACCCAATTTTATCACTTCTTTTTGTCATCATCGCCTTAGCACTTTCTTTTCCAATTAATCCTGTATCCAACATTTCTACCTCATCACCGTTGAAATCCATAACATGAAATATTCCGGCAACGATACAATATACTAAATTGTATTGCCGATGATAATCAATCCAACCAGTCCCCAAATCCAAGGAAAGAAAAATAATCACGCTAAGAAACGTTGCTTTATTCATAAATTGTATTGCCGATGATAATCAATCCAACCAGTCCCCAAATCCAAGGAAAGAAAAATAATCACGCTAAGAAACGTTGCTTTATTCATATTTAACTCACTTTACAAAGTTGTCAAATGGCTCTCAAATATTGGGTACTTTAATAAAAAGAAGGCATTGTAGTAAAGTAAAAAATCCAAGTTTTTAACTGTACATTTATAGAATTTATAGTTATAGTTTGTCATAAAAGCTTTAGTAAGTTTTCAAGAAAAGTAAGTTTTATTTTATTACATACACTTTCTATAATTTTTCTATGTATATTTACATGGTCTCAGACGTAACTTAAACCAATACAGTCTCTTGTAAAAACAATATCCAATAGATAACAATAAATATGCGACTAATTAAACATTTAAATGAATAGTTGAAATTGACTCTATCTAATTTATAACTCAGTTAGGAGTGTAATACTCATTATTGACTCAAAGGGAAGTGGCTTCTTCTACCTAAGTGTCTCAAAGAAGTGTAATTAAAAAGCCATTGTGGTGAGTAATTTTATTTGGAAAATAAATTGCCTTAGATATGCGTGATAGTTATCCAGATATAAAAATCTTTCGTGTATTACCTTTCGAAAAAATGTTAAGAAAATCCTACGTGTAATCTAATGTGTAAAGTTAGCATTTTATTGCATACGCTTTCTATAATTGTTTCATGCAAATTTTCTAAATGTCACACGTAAAAAAACAAATAGTCGTTAGTACAACTTTTCAAAAAGCAATATGTAAAGATTACAATTAATATCTAGATAAAACATTTGACTAATTAATAAATTTAAATGAATAGCTGAAAGTAAATGTAATTTTGAAAATCAAACAAGTATTTTTATTTAATATTCAATCTCACTATGACTGTAGAGTTATTAGTTAATCCTCTGAGCATCACTAGATTTCC
The DNA here is from genome assembly GCA_933210815.1 of Meta bourneti. Classification (NCBI taxonomy): domain Eukaryota; kingdom Metazoa; phylum Arthropoda; class Arachnida; order Araneae; family Tetragnathidae; genus Meta; species Meta bourneti. Next base: position 69,070,171 of record OW119928.1, read on the forward strand.
GAATAGTGTAGTATTGCTTTTATCTCACAACGCACATAATGACTAAATAACCACATCTATCGGTTGAAAGAATCCTAGTAAGGATTCTATTGGTCCAGAAGGTCAATACTGGTTAGAAATCATGCAGGGAAGATTGCAGGTTACAGAACTGATTAATGCGTGTGAACACCTCTGAGTGTTAAAAGGCATCTTGTTCTGTAAATATTGGATTTAAATTTATAAATCGAGATAAAAGAAACGGTAATCAATTGAGAAAACAAAATGAAGTTCTATAAAAAATAACGATATTTAGAAAAAATAGGTATGCGACTGCAGAATATTTAAACTTCTATTTACAATTAATTGCAGCTTCAGTGAACAAAACAACTCTTCCTCTTTTAAAATTCAATCTCTATAATTACAAATATATTATATAAAGGTAGGTATTTTAATTAACGTCGCACTGAGCAATACAACGGGCTATTGGCGACGGTCCGGGATCAGACCCGAAGGGAAAGGAGGACAACGTGACGTAGTTTTGAACCACGGTCAGATGACGAGGTCACACCTGAGCTGACTTATCTAAAGATTGCGGCCCCTTGTTCCTTAAATATCGATCATAACTTTAAATATTCAGATTCAGACTTTCCAAAGAACGATCTATAACCGATAGCAATAAAGAACGACCTTGAAAACATGGCTGGCCAAAGCATTTAAAACTGTTTTTTTCCTTGATGCCCATCCAATTGAACATTACTCATTACGGTATTATAAGGGAAGATTTATGAATCATTGTATTACTCCGGTTCACCACAGGGATGGATTCGGATTCAAGCGTTACACCTCACATATACATTCTAAGAACAATCCGCTTATAGGAAAGGCCATACATTTGTACCAGATGAACAAGTATATATTCAAACTAGGAACCTTTCGATCCAGAATCTAGTACCCTGACTCCTAGACTGATTCTTCAGTGGGAATTTTAAACACCATTTATAATTATCTACCATTTTAGCGTTTTCTAACATGATTCCATCTTCGTTTAATTCAAATCCAACCAGGTGGATATGTTTCTTGCGGACAAACTCTTACACTTACAATTTTAAACTTGATACAGAAGACAACATCATGACCACTGAACCGATTGGTTGACTATTTGAATAATAATCTCAATTTATATCGGCGGATTTAAAACTAATTATCACAATTAATTGTAAATTTTGTGGAGAAAAGTATTCCTCTCTTTCAGATTTAATCTTTCCACAATTTCAGAGGTATACGTTAAAGCATTAAATCCCGAAAATAACTAGAAATTAAGCTAAAAATTGCCATCATTATAGCAACTTTTCAAAAGAAAGTTCTATTAAAAAACTACCTAGTGAAAATATATATCTGCCTAATGCATTTTAACTAAAAACTACAATGTAAGGTATGTGAATCAAGCAAGAGGGTGTGTATCAAACTCAATTTTTCAATGATTGTAGAGGTATTAGTTATAACACAGTCCCACCCTTGTTAAGAGAATACCAAATATAGTTTTAGAAAAACTATAATCATTAATGCAAACTTACAAAAATATTATCTATACAATCTATGTGACTGACCAAAACGTTTAAAATAATAATTACTATCATGGGTATAAGTGGAAAAAACATTTCAATTAATAATTACATTTAATGGTTCACACGTGGTTCGATTAATTATACTCAAATTTATGTGTCAAAAAATTCCAATTAATAACTACATTCAAAGGTTTGTTTGTGTGTCAAAATATTTTTGTTAGTAATTACAATCAAGGGTTAATATGGCTAAATATTTCAATAATAATTGCAATCAAGGGTACAAAGGGCAAAACATTTCAATTAATGGCTACAATCAAGGATACGTGAGGCAAAACATTTCAATTAATTACAATCAAAGCTACATGCTACAAAACATTTCAATTAATAATTGCATTCAAAGGTATATGTGGGAAAATATTTTTAAGTTGGTAATTACAATCAAGGGTTGATGTGGTGGCAAAACATTTCAATTAACTACAATCAAAGGTATGTGTGTAAAATTATTTCAATTAATACAATCAAGGGTGTATCATTCAAGGGTGTCAAAACATTTCAATTAATTAATACAATCAAGGGTGTATCAATCAAGGGTGTCAAAACATTTCAATTAATTAATACAATCAAGGGTGTATCATTCAAGGGTGTCAAAACATTTCAATTAATTAATACAATCAAGGGTGTATCATTCAAGGGTGTCAAAGCATTTCAATTAATTAATACAATCAAGGGTGTATCAATCAAGGGTGTCAAAACATTTCAATTAATTAATACAATCAAGGGTGTATCATTCAAGGGTGTCAAAACATTTCAATTAATTAATACAATCAAGGGTGTATCAATCAAGGGTGTCAAAACATTTCAATTAATTAATACAATCAAGGGTGTATCATTCAAGGGTGTCAAAACATTTCAATTAATTAATACAATCAAGGGTGTATCATTCAAGGGTGTCAAAACATTTCAATTAATTAATACAATCAAGGGTGTATCATTCAAGGGTGTCAAAGCATTTCAATTAATTAATACAATCAAGGGTGTATCATTCAAGGGTGTCAAAACATTTCAATTAATTAATACAATCAAGGGTGTATCATTCAAGGGTGTCAAAACATTTCAATTAATTAATACAATCAAGGGTGTATCAATCAAGGGTGTCAAAACATTTCAATTAATTAATACAATCAAGGGTGTATCATTCAAGGGTGTCAAAACATTTCAATTAATTAATACAATCAAGGGTGTATCAATCAAGGGTGTCAAAACATTTCAATTAATTAATACAATCAAGGGTGTATCATTCAAGGGTGTCAAAACATTTCAATTAATTAATACAATCAAGGGTGTATCAATCAAGGGTGTCAAAACATTTCAACTAATAATTACTATTAAGGGTATATAATGCCAAAGCATTCCTATTAATAATCACAAACAAGGGTTTGTGTGGCAAAACATTTAAATTAATTAATACAATCAAGGGTGTATCATTCAAGGGTGTCAAAACATTTGAATTAATTAATACAATCAAGTGTGTATCATTCAAGGGTGTCAAAACATTTCAATTAATTAATACAATCAAGGGTGTATCATTCAAGGGTGTCAAAGCATTTCAATTAATTAATACAATCAAGGGTGTCAAAACATTTCAATTAATTAATACAATCAAGGGTGTATCATTCAAGGGTGTCAAAACATTTCAATTAATTAATACAATCAAGGGTGTATCAATCAAGGGTGTCAAAACATTTCAATTAATTAATACAATCAAGGGTGTATCATTCAAGGGTGTCAAAACATTTCAATTAATTAATACAATCAAGGGTGTATCAATCAAGGGTGTCAAAACATTTCAATTAATTAATACAATCAAGGGTGTATCATTCAAGGGTGTCAAAACATTTCAATTAATTAATACAATCAAGGGTGTATCAATCAAGGGTGTCAAAACATTTCAACTAATAATTACTATTAAGGGTATATAATGCCAAAGCATTCCTATTAATAATCACAAACAAGGGTTTGTGTGGCAAAACATTTAAATTAATTATAACTGTTAATGTTGTATGTGGCAAAATGTTTCAGTTAATAATTACAATCCAAGGTATATATGTCAAAACATTTTAACCAATAACTGCAATCAAAGGTTAATTATGCGAACCAAATAAGTATTCCTCTTTCAAATTCAATCTCCTAATGATTGCAACAGCATTAGCCATCAGATAGTAGTCCCATGTTCCATAAATACCAAAGATAACTTAGAAATTGAGATAAAATACCCTTTCGGGGGATTCGAGCTTCGCTGCTAAGTTAGTTTTAATAGGCAATCAAAGAGACGTAATTCGCCCATTCTAGTTACTTATTCAGTTCAGATAGAAAAGAGAAGGGTTCGTTAAATACCCTATTCACACAATATTGTTAGCAACGTGACCAGCTTCAGAGCATATCCGGCATAGTTTTCCAATTTGGGCATCACATGTTCCCTAATTGATTCTATTTTATATACAACTCAGATAGGAATGTAATACCTATTTCTCCTGGGGCAAAAGGTGGTACCATTATCTACCGAATGGTACCTCAAAGAAGTGTGATTAAAAAGGATTGTGGTGAATGGCGGTTTTATTTGGAAACTAAATTGCCTTAAATGTACGCGATAGTTATCCAGATATAAATTTTTTTCTTAGATTACCTTTAGGGCAGAGATTTTCAACTGGTGTCCAACGACACACTGATGTGCCTTAAGGGTGCTGAAACGTTTTAAATTGTGTAAAATATATTCCATTTCTAAGATTTAGTTTTGAACATTTGGCAAGTGTATTCAAAAATAGTTTCAAGCAATACCGGCATAGATAATTTTGGGCATTATTTTTTATTATAAATTATCAAATGAATGTTTAAAAAAGCCACTTTTCAGCAAAATGGGTAGATAATTTATAATATTTCTCTGTAAATCAAACATAATTATAGCCATTTTTTGTCAGATCGGTAAAATATATGCTATACTGCCGCCTTTTAGTAGCTACACTACTCGTAATTTAGTAATTAGTTTAATAATTACTGGAGTTAGTTGAAATTAAAATTAGTATTCTAATAGTTAAATATTAGTTAAATTAATTTTAAAATTTGTTGATTAGCTGAAAACTAGTTAATTAAAAATCTGTAACTAAATTCATTTACTAATACCTAAACTAATTTAGTAATCAGTATACGTGTGCCATGAGATGAAAAAGGTTGAAAATCGCTGCTTTAAGGAAATATTCGAAGAAATAACTTCGATGCTCTTTGTAATCTGATACGTAATCCTATTACAAACATTTCTTTGAATATGTAGTTTTTATAAATAAAATAAAATTATCGTATGAAATGGAAAAGATTTTGTGAATATTCAGAAATATAAAATAAAGAGATGGTTCACATATTTAAGGTACGCTTTAAGATTATCTCAGTTACCTTGTTCGCATAGTCTGAAATGAAATATGACGGGAAATGTTAAGCATTGGAAAAAGCAGAAAGATTATGAATGAGAAATATTGATATAATAATGTACCGTTTTCGTTTTAGAATAATGTAACATAATATCGGAGACAGAACAAATCCAATTCAAAAGTAAAGATAATCATATCTTTAAATTCCTTATGAATCCATTATGTGAAAAGTAAATTTGTTATACGATCTGAACATCTCATGCACATTCTTGTCATTCAAACTTTAAAAAAGGTGTAATCCATTTTCATTTAATTTTAAATATTCCTATATTGATCATCCATAAATATTTTAATCGCAAACTTTCAGTGCAAATGTTCTAACTCATACGTAGGATTTAAAATCTCTTTCCCAAAATGAAACCAATTTACTCCTATATATGGTTTAATTTTGACTAAAAGGTGCTAAGACTAAAAATTAAAATACTTATGAAACTCACCATATACAATCAAATCTCATTACGACGAATTTCAAAGGACCGTAAAAAAAATTCGTATTTTCCGTAGTTCGTGTTATCTGAGTTCAGAAAAGAACATTTATTTCAACAATACAATATTAACGCATTTACATTACTTATTGTACAATTCTTAGTTAACAGATAAATTATACTCTTCATCACAAAGATTATATAGATTAGTCTTGATTATAAGATAATTCTTAATTACACAGATTTTTCCTGATTACGTAATTTTTGTCTTGAAATAGTTCTGTTATTGAATTTTGTGTTTTGTTTTTTCGTGACGTTCTTTAAGGAAATCTCTGATACGGTCAATGCTGTTTAATTTAGAAGATGAATTTTCACTGCTTAATAAAAAGCGGTGAACAATTTCTAAGCCAGCAGTAGCTTCTTTTGAAGATGGCACGCTTATTCCTTCGTCTTCATCGGAATCTTCATTTATTCTTTCTTCTTCGCTCTCTTTCACAAATAAATCTTCTACAATTTCGGTGTCACTTTGTGGTCGAACTTTTGGTACAGTTTTGGTGAGGTCTTTTTGTAATATGATTGAAAAGAATCTGTTTGTCCTTAAGTTTCAAAAATTTGTTCGCCTTAACCGGCTATTAGTGTAACCCGTATTCTTATTAAACGAATGTTAACATTATTTGAATATGCATTTTGATGGGGACTGGAATTTAGTTCGTATTATCAGTTAGCGAGTTCGTTTTAATGAGGTTTGAATATTTTTTCCGTGTAACTACGTCCTATGGTATGCGATTCAGATTAGCGGTGATCGGACCATAATTATGTGGCCGATTTCTACTAGCAATAACACCGGAGCTTGGCAAGGACCGCGGTAGCCCGGTTGGAAGCGTAACGGTGGGTTGTGAGTTCGAATTCAACCAAAGACCGTCGTGTACAAAGGGACTGGTGCACGTTAAATCTGTCGTGACATTAAATGTCCTCACGTTGGCGTGGTGTCGAAGTTTGAAGAGTTGATTGCCAGTGCAGGTGTGACCTCGTAGTCTGACCATGATTCAAAATTACGTAGTGTTGTCGTCGGGTTTGATCCCGGACCGTCGTCAATTGCCCGTTGTGTTGTTCTAGTGCGACGTTAATTAAAATATCTACCTACCGGAGCTTGGCAAACGGGGCTAGTTTCGTTTGATAGCGCATTGATGACATTTAGTGACTATTCTAAGTGAATCAACACTACTTCGTAACAGCGCGTGAATGATTATTTCTGTCCTCTTCACCGCGAGTATACTTTTGTTTTCAATACTTCTAAACTAAGAGTGATTGAACATTGAATTTGGTATGTAATTGATGTTAACCTAATGAACCGTTCGTGTGAATTGAAAAAATTATAATAAATAAACAACATTACCAATACCACTGTGTGTTTTATTCTCTATCTTATAATGCACGTAAGTCAGGACATATGTATCTTATAATACACATAAGACAAGGCATACGTAGTTCTACGTTTAAACACAGCGGACAAATCCATTTAAGTCGTGTCGCATTTTTTTCCTGAGCTTTTTACTTATTGCAATTCAGTTATAGATTATAACTCAAATATTTTGTATAACAAGTTAAGAATAGTAAAGCTGTAAGTACCTTTAACCCGCCAAATGGTTTTGACGAGATATCTCGTTCATCTAGATTTGACCAATTTTGCTTATAACTAGATATCTCATCATCAAGATATTGCCGATTTTTTGACGATGACGAGATCAAGATCTGGTCAGTTTTCTTCTAATGACGGGATAGTTCGTTCATCAAGTTCTGGTCAGTTTTGCTAATAATTGCCGATTTTTTGACGATGATGAGATCTGGTCAGTTTTCTTCTAATGACGGGATAGTTCGTTCATCAAGTTCTGGTCAGTTTTGCTAATATTTGCCGATTTTTTGACGATGACGAGATCAAGATCTGGTCAGTTTTCTACTAATGACGGGATAGTTCGTTCATCAAGTTCTGGTCAGTTTTGCTAATAATTGCCGATTTTTTGACGATGATGAGATCTGGTCAGTTTTCTTCTAATGACGGGATAGTTCGTTCATCAAGTTCTGGTCAGTTTTGCTAATAATTGCCGATTTTTTGACGATGATGAGATCTGGTCAGTTTTCTTCTAATGACGGGATAGTTCGTTCATCAAGTTCCGGTCAGTTTTGCTAATAATTGCCGATTTTTTGACGATGATGAGATCTGGTCAGTTTTCTTCTAATGACGGGATAGTTCGTTCATCAAGTTCTGGTCAGTTTTGCTAATAATTGCCGATTTTTTGACGATGATGAGATCTGGTAAGTTTTCTTCTAATGACGGGATAGTTCGTTCATCAAGTTCTGGTCAGTTTTGCTAATGACGAAGATACCTCGTCGAGGCAACCATCAGGAGGGTTAAACGTTCTGTATTATTTAAGGGTATGGAATAAATATGTAACTTTACAAATAAAGCATCTGATTTTATAAGTCATAACTGTGCGAACTAGCGAATGAACTGTTTTCGTGGGTAGATAATTAACGTCTCACTGGAGCAACACAACGGGCTATCAGCGACTGTCCGGGATCAATCCCTAAGGGAAAGATCCAAGGACAGCGCCTCGTTATTTTGAACCACGATCAGATGACGAGAACAACACCTGAGCTGGCATTCCACTCTCCAAACTTCCACACCATACCACGTGAGGACATTTGAGGCCACGACAGATTTAATGTGCACCAGCCCCAGTGTACACGACGGCCTTTGACTGAGCAGAGTTTTGAACTCGTAACCCTCTGGTTGCTAACCCGTTGCTCTTGCAACTGGGCTACCACGAACCCAAATAAACTGTATTGATCATTTAATATCTTAACTCTACCATAAGAAAATTAATGACTCTCGTTTTACTATCTTACTTCATTCAAATGTCTCAAGGCAGTTGTAATTCTCTTTAATTATTAAGACATAATAAAGACTGTCATATTATCATTTTGTTTTTGTCTGAATTAATTAATAATTCTTTTATATGTCTGCTTCGTAAATAATAACACGGAAGTCGCAATTCTAGAACAATCCAAGTAATAATACTTGTATACTCAAAAATATTACAAATCGGTTTTTATAAGGTAATATAAATTTTATACTATCTATCATCCTATTTTTAATGAGTCATATTCAGTTGAATACAGTCAACTGTAATCACATACCGTTAAGTATTCTTTCCTGAAAATATTTATTTTACTTGATGATTAAAATATTTATAAGATAGAAGATGTAATGAACTCTAGTATATGAGAAACACTTTTACATACAGTAAAAATATGCGCATCGTCGCCTTTCAAAAAGTACAAATAACTCATTAAAATATTGCTCACTTAAAATCACTGGCGTAACCATAGGGAAGCTCAAGGGGTCTATGCCCCGTAAGTGTTCATTTTTTATTATTGTAACTTTTTACATATAAAATTACACAAATGCATAGAATACTTTTGTAATGTAAAATAAAATAACATGTAATGAATTACATTCTACATATGGTACAGACGCTTAGAAAGTATATTTCAAGAGAACAAGATTTAAATATCTACATAGAGTATTATTGCGTAGGAATAATTAAAAATTCTAAAAAAGAAAATTCGAAGGATTATTTGAAGAAAAGAAAGAAGTGGAAAAGAAGACAAATAAATGATAATAACGTTATACGAAATAGAAAAAAATCTTTAAAGTTTAATTATTTGATACAAGATCCTGCTAGAAAATTCTACGTGTCATTATCAAAAATGTAAACTTTAATGAAAAAAATAGTTTCAAAAAAATATCGTATGCCATCAAAGTCTAATGGCGTTTTTGAACCTGGAACTCTTTCGGCTATTTATCGTCTGCACAGTATCAGCAATATTATTTAACTATCGCAAATATTTGAAAAACACGACCATTTTAAAAGGAATTTTGTACTAGGATCAACTTAAATATGTCCCCTTTTCATACTTAGATCCTTACTTTAAAATAAATCTAGTAAAAAATAAAAGATAAACTTCTAATAAACTTTTAAAATTTCTAATAAGCTCTTTCGGCATTACATTTTTTTCTACATTTAGACACCTTTCGAAATGAAATCCTGTCTACGCTAAGTCAAATATTTTAAAATCATGTGCAACGTGATATTCATCGTTCAATGTTTTATGTTTTACACAAGCTAAAAAAACTGCGTCATCAACTGTACAGAACATTCAACGAAACATTACTACCTAAAAGAGTAAAAGGCACAAATTTTAAAAGATTCAATTAATTTTGTTTTAGGTCCATTCTGTTTTGGTATATCTTGTAATTATTCATTAAATATTTTTACATGTTTACTCAATTAATGATATTGTTCGTGGAATTGACTGCATTAACATCGCCTAAATAACCTCTTCTGGTCGAGCTGCAAATACGTGATCTTTCAACCACATTTTCCATTATATTTGAGCACATTTCCTGGGTGATTTGTTCAATTGCTTCTCGAATGTTTGTTTGAAGAGTGGGTTGCTAGCTCAGGTGTGACCACGTCATCCGACCGTGGTTCAAAATTACATGGTGTTGTCCTCCTATCTTTCCCTTCGGGGGTTGATTTCGGACCGTCGCCAATAACCCGCTGTATTGCTCTAGTGCGACGTTGATTAACATACCTAACTATCTCGAACGTTTCACCTGTCGAATGGTTGTTGACATGTAGCGTAGACTTTCCTTTAAGTATCCCAATAGAGAAAAATCCCGCGTGGTCAAATCAGGGGAACGAGGAGCCAATCGATGTCACCAGATTTTGACATTATTCGGCCAGGAAATGCGTCCTTTGAATCCGCATAGCTGCATGACATGTTGCTCCATCTTCATGAATCCGCTTGTGCCGTAAACTTCTTCGGTAAATTTCAGGCATAAATAAATTTTGTAACATCGCACAATACCGTTTACAATTGACAGTAACCACCTTTTCATTAGCATCCTCGAAAAGAATGGTCCAATATTGCCTCCACTCAAAATTACCAATTGTAAGTAATTGAGTAAGCAATATTTAAAAAAATTTAAATGTTTTATTTAAATTCTATTCAAACACAAAATGGTGCTCGTTGGAGCGTGCGAGTTCCAGCGCACGATTGATGTTTCAATTTAATTTTCTTCGTTAACATCTATTTGATTGTGCAACTTTTTCCGTCCATGTTTTGGGCATTTTAATTTTAGCTTTAAACGCAATAGTAATCCTGATTTTGGAAGAATGGCAAAATTAGTTTTTGAACAATGTTCAACGTTCGGCGTCATGTAAATATGCAGTTTTAATAAATGTCTTTTTTTAGTAATTTCCAATTACATCGTAACTTCTACATACATGTGCACCATTCGCAAAACAGTTCACTTTAGAAATTTGTAGGACATTTGGTCCTTACGAAAAACAACGGCCGATAGTGCTTTTAAAACAAACACCCTGTACAACCAGTATTCAACATTAAACCTTTCAATCTTGTAATGTCTGAAATGATCGACAGATGGCACCACCTACAAATCAATGGCGATTCATCTGCGAGATTCTCTCCAAATAGGCACATTCCAATGATTGAATCCTTGGGATTTTGTCACATTTTTAAATCGAGGGAGAGAAGCACTTTCCAGCGAGTAAAAAGCGGCTATGGTTTTCCTCATAGATCTGGGGACATGTTCCAAGAAAAGGGTGAGTCCTGTTTTTTCCCTTCCTTAACATATGGTTCCGGATAATCAGAATCCAGAAATGATTGAATAATTGTTCCCGATTTGTGTGGATGCGGGTTCGTGTTGATGAGGTTCCGACGGAGCAGGTAGGGATGGAGAAGAGTATCGTGTCAGCTGTCATGCCTGTTCTAGTTCTCGCACACACCTGTTCGAGTGGGGGTTTTGTTTTAGTGTCGTTTGAGAAACTATGTGTGCTGATATGGTGTTTTTCCATGGAGAGAAATCGACAGTTTTTGGAAAGTTTTCGTTGCCTGCTATTGCTATTTGATTTATTTTTAAATGCCACGTAAAAGAAGGAGATGGCTGTATCTGTTTGGAGACAGAGTGACGACTCCCGTTGAGGAGTTGTCTTTGCTACTCGTAAGTAGGAAACTCTACGACACGCGTTAGTAAACGAAACAGACAAAAACTAGGGGAATTTTTCCTATTTAATTAACAAAAGTGTAAAATTTTTAATGCAATTGCTAAAAACTAGTATGTGTTTTTTGTTTTTGTAGATTGTTTTTAAACATATGGTAGGCACATTTCTATGCTTGGTCAAAAGAAGATAAGAAATAACTTCTAAAATATATTCTAATTTATTTTATTATGATAATAATTTAAGCAAGTTCTGTTCGAATTCTTCGTGATGAATAAAGCGTACAATGGAACATATATTTTTGTACTTGTGTTCTATAAGAGTTGTATTTACAGAATCCTTTTCTCTTCATTGTAATAATTTGTGATGTTATTATGCTGCATTTATTTTTATCAACTATTGTTTTCAATTTTATTGTATTAAATTGGCATTTTTGATTTCTAATAACTGATGCCAATATCAACTTTGTGAGAAACATAACTGTGTGTGGTTATCGATGTTATTCAGTCAATATTTATGAACCTAGAACCTTATAAATTTCACTGAATTTAAACCTTTTTTTTAATTCGTATACAGATTTTAATTCAAAAGTTTAGAGTATCATTAGTTTGCAATTATATGATATACTAAGAATTGAAGTCGTATTACGTAACATGTTTAAAAAATACGACATACTAATGCTTAATAAGCCATTTTTTAATATATAATTAAATATAGACAATTATTGCATTTAAAGTAGTTATACTTCGTTTGTTTTCTTTTTATCTAAAAAACATTGTTTCAAGTTTAATAATTGATTCCTTGTAATTAGGAATAGAGTTTTCTATATAGACATAAAAACAAAATAAGAAATTTTTCAACTGCTTTGTGAAAAATTTAAATGGATAAATAAAAATGGATTAATGTATAAGAGATTTTAATCTTACAATCTCTTATACATTAATCCTAGTACAGAATGCAGAACAGAAGCGTTTTATTAATCTACATATCTTTTTAGAATTCTTGATAATATAAATTAAGAACTCAGAAAGTAAATAAATCGGTAGTCACCATAAATTTAAATTGCGAATAACACAAATAAAGATATTTTCATTTTTAAATAAGAGCATTTATAACGATAAATATAGTTCAATAATATAAATATAGTTCAATTATATTTAGTTGGATCAATACTGAAATCTGCAGTTGAAGTAGTCTACCGAAATTTCTTCCTAAAACTATAAAAGCAAAAATAGTTTGAAAACAGAAAAGTGAAATAAAACTATCATCGATATTTTCATATCTGTGTTATATATATTTGAAAAGATTAAAAGTATCATAGTCTAAGTTCTGGTATTAACTATTTTACGGAATAATGAATGTCATTAAAAATTGAAACAAATATTAATTCAAACCTGTTAACAAAGTTACTAAATATAAAGATAGACACTTGTAGCAATGGATTATCCAGTAAAAGTAGCTTTTTAGCAGAGACTGTTGTAATGCAAAAAAGACACTCTACAAAATAAAAGATGTTTTCTATTGAATATTAGTAAACACGCATTCGAATTATAAAATAGCATTTTCCTCCACCAAAAGCTTAAGCACAACATTTCACAGGATAAAATAACTATTATATTTAAATAAGAAAAATATTAATATTTTACTGCAAAGTCTAGATGAACATTTCATCATCCATAGATGAGTCTAAAACATTTATTTTAAAAGAAACAAGGAGTACTCTAATAACAAAGATCTTCATATCCAATGAATCTTTTCTCATGTAAACCTTAAATATAATGAACTGCTGACCGACCTGACCAAAACTGCCAGGTAGATACTATTAGCAGTATGGCATTCAACTGGAGTCGGTACCGCATTTTCACACTTTTTTAGAAAAAAAAACGAATTTAGAGTTGATCAAACACTCAAATATCATTGAATAAAATTAAATGTTTTCCAATTTATTAATACTCGTTTATGTATTAGCATTACTTTAACTCTCTGACCTCCCACACGCATAATTCCACTTTACACCCTGCAGTCTACCCTGAATGATTTCTAAAAGTTTTATCTTCTTGGATTATAGAATCTTTCCAAATGATTAGTAATCCACCAGCAGAAGTAATCTAAATTATTTATATTCTAAGGAAAGGTGTAATAAAATATTTCCAAAGAATTCTGTTCTAATTAGGACATTTGAGGCCACGATAGATTTAACGTGCACCAATCCCCTTCGTACACGAAGGTCTTTGGTTGGATTCGAACTCGCAACCCTCCGGATGCTAATCCGTTACTCTTCCAACCGGGCTACCGAAACTCCCAGAAGGATTTTTGAAATCATTGCTATAAGAATTTTTCTATAAAGCTAAATACAGAGAAAGTTTTTTGATAATCTCTTTCACAACTTCGTGAGTAACTTGGCATGGTATTCGAATATAATTTCAACACGTCGCTTACATTAATTATTATCGTCAAACATCATATCAAAACGATGATAAATCGAATTAGATCTTAATAGGAAGTATTTTTTTCACTGTGATTTTTTACGTTTTTACACTGAAAATCCTCACATCCAGTGTCACTTATAGAGTTTTTAATGAATTGTTAAAACTAGATTGCAATTTATTGCTTTATAAACAGATCGACCAGATAAATTTTATTAATTGACCCAAAATGTGGTTTGGCTTTATCCTGTATTTCATATATTATACATTTCGTTTGATAATTCAAGCAAAAAAATTTTTACATTCGGCTTGAATTTATCAATACTTTGGAAATATTCTATTGGTCCTTTCCTCAGATTATAATCCATAGGAAGATTCTATTAATAAATCTTATTAATAAAAACATATAATAAGCTTGAATTTATCAAACGAAATGTATTGAAAAATTCAAGCTTCATTGAAACTCATTCGAGCAACTGATAAATTCAAGCCGAGACCTCCTTCGCTATTTAATTTTCTAAACCGTTTAAGAGAGAGACCAGCTCCGCGTTAAAAGAAGTTGAAAATAAATCGCCTCAACCTTCAGAAAGATGGCGCCAATAAAGAAGATGAATGGCTCGTTGAAGTCTTTAATTTGCATTAATACGGGCTGGATTGTACAATATCCGGCGCGCTATCCAGAATAATGTATACTTTAAGAGCATTTATTACCTGTTTCGTCTTAGATACATACCAGATTCCATTCTTAAATATCGCGTAAGAACGTACTTGAGAAATTTAATATTCTTTTCTCGGTTTCCAATTTCCTGGGACAACTCAGAGTTTCATCCTGGCATTGCCTCCAACCATGCGTAGAAAGGCAGAACTTCTTAAAAATGAATTCCACAGTTCTGTTTAGTCTTCCTGGATTTGTTTACATTCAACTTAAAGACTCTCATTTCCAGTACAGAAAACGTACCTTATAAAACATATTGTTGGAACAGCTAAATGACTCCAACTCATAATTCCATTCCTTCAACACACAATCTTCCCTTCAAGACTTCTAACTAGTTTTGACATTGAACTATAGAATCTCTCCAAAGGATTCTATTCTAAGGAAAGAGCCAGAGGAATATTTTCAAAGTATTATATCCTAAGAAAGACCCAATAGAATATTTCCAAAGTATTCTATTTTAAGTGAGTACCCCAATATAATCTTTCCGATGGATTCTAATCTAAGGAAGGGAATAATGGAATCTTTATATGGATTCTAATCTCAGGAAAAGACCAATAGAATATTTCCAAAGTATTCTATTTTATAGAAAGGATGACTAGAATATTTCCAAAGGTAGGTATGTTAATTAACGTCGCACTATAGCAACACAAAGGCTATTGACGACGCTTTGGGATCAAATCCGAAGGGAAAGATCTGAGGACGTCAACACGTAATTTTGAATCACTGTCAGATGACGAGGCCACACCTGAGATGGCACCCCACTCTCCAAATTTCCGCACCACACCAACGTGAGGACATGTGAGGTCACGAGAGATTTAACACACACCAGCCCCCTTTGTACTCGACGGTCTTTGGTTGGATTCGAACTCGCAACCCTCCAATTGCTAGTCCGCTATTCTTCCAACTTGGCTACGGCGGCCCTATATTTCCAAAGGATTCTATTCTAAGTGAGAAAAAATAAAATCTTTCGGATGGATTCTAATCTAAGAAAAGTAACAATACAATCTTTCCAAAGTGTTCTATTCTAAGATAGGTAGATAGGTATTTTAATTAACGTCATACTGGAGCAACACAACGGGCTATTGGTGATGGTCCGGGATCAATTCCAAAGGGAAAGATCCGTCTATTCTAGAAAAAAGGAAATGACCTGTATAATCATTCAAAAGTCTCAAAAATTCATGGATTTCTTCAACCAAGAGATGTGGTTATTTAGTCATTTTTTGTGGGGTAAAAGTAGTACTACACTACTTGGAAATCCCGTGACTCTCAGAGGGTTAAAGCCTCTCATTTCTAATAGAGAAATTAAACCTTAGTCTCAAAAAATTCATTGATTTCTTCAACCAAGAGATGTGGTTATTTAGTCATTTTTTGTGGGGTAAAAGTAGTACTACACTACTTGGAAATCCCGTGACTCTCAGAGGGTTAAAGCCTCTCATTTCTAATAGAGAAATCAAACCTTAGTCTCAAAAAATTCATTGATTTCTTCAACCAAGAGATGTGGTTATTTAGTCATTTTTGTGGGGTAAAAGCAGTACTATACTACTCGGAAATCCCGGGACTCTCAGAGGGTTAAAGCCTCTCATTTCTAATAGAGAAATCAAACAGTCTCAAAAAATTCATTGATTTCTTCAACCAAGAGATGTGGTTATTTAGTCATTTTGTGGGGTAAAAGCAGTATTACACTACTCGGAAATCCCGTGACTCTCAGAGGGTTAAATCCTCTCATTTCTAGTAGAGAAATCAAACCTTACAAAAACCTCATTGTTAAAAGAATAAATAGTTTTAGGCTTCTTAACTGAATATTTTATTTCCGAATTCGTTGAGATTCGATGCATAAAGTTATTAATGTTCTTTTAGAATCACTATTTCAACGGAACTTCTGAGTTTTGTCTTGACATATCCTCCAACCATGCTCAGAAAGGAAGATCTTAATAATAAATTGCTTAGACTTCTATTTATTCTTTCTACATTTACTGACGTACAGCTTAAAGCCTTTTATTCTTTAACGGTATTCGTACCAGATAAAAAACATCATTGTCGAAACAGTTAAATGGCTCTAGTTTTCTTAATTGACTGTCTTGAGATTCAGATGACGTTCTTCTGGAATCATTATTTCAATGGAACTTATCTCAAAAACAAATCAGATCGCCGAAACAAAAGCACATTTTTTAATAAAGAATGTAAACAAAAAGCATTGTGCTGGATTTCCTTGTTCTGGTTTTATTAACAATACGAGTCTTTTAATTAAATGAGAATGAAGGTAGTTAACGTAATGTAAATAAAATAGGAATTGAGAATTTTGCAATGAATGCACATTTTCTCAGCGCACTAATTAAGATTTTGTTTTCTCTTCAATTATGACTTTACATCATTCCCATTAGCCTTTTTATTTCTCTCTTTTCACATTTTTAGGAATTTTGAAAAATATTCTAAGAACAAATAAACATAATTTCCTATGTCATTAAGAATTTTACAGAACATTACACACTCACTTTATTTCAGTTAATTATTGAAATCGTCTTAACTTTTTAATAACTTTCAATTTATTTGAAGATAACATTCAAATTAAATTTCAAACATATTACATTTATAATAAAATATAAATAATTAATTCTGTACCTTGGTAAAAAAAAAGGCCAATGTCCAAATACCTCGATTCTGAGTTGTCCACAAATTACTTTATTGTAATAAAAGTTATGATAGAAAAAGATTAAATATCCTAATCAATCAATTATAAAAGAATTAAAACATTACAAAGTGTTTTTGTGAGCTGTTTAAAAATTAAGGAAATAAAAATTAACTAATCAATTGTTGCTAAAAACTTGCAAAATAGACATTGGCCCTTTTTCTACCAAGTTGTAAAATTAAATAAAAATATTATTTAACCCACCAAGCGTCGCCAGAATTCCAACAATGAATTTTTGTTAGAAAATGAATGAACAATGGATATTTGTTAAATTAATTTAAATTTGTTAGCAAAGAGTTAGAATTTTTTTAAGCAATGCATTTTATTTGTTAGCGAATAGATTAATTATAAATATTAGCAAAGAGGCAGAAAATTGTTAAGCATTTTTAAGAGTTTTTATTTGTTCTCGAAGAGTAATTTTAATTTGTTCGCAAAGAGAAGAGTATTTTTAAGCAATGATTTTTAATTTATTACTTTTTTATAATAATCCTGAATATATATAGTTCATGTATCACTACACGTCTTTCTTTTTACATTTTTACTAGCAGAATTACCCAGCGTTGCTTGGGCTGAATTGATAAAACGTTGATTTAAAGTGAACAGAATGACTTTTCTCTGCAATAGAAAAATGCAAACATAATTTAAGTGATTGGGAAATATTTTTTAAAACTCCATTTTGACATTTTTATAGCTTTTGCTGTTTACTTTGGACGAAATGCGAATGCTTTCTTTATCCATCCATATAATCCATTTCACGTGCATCGCCCAAGTGTAAGACAAAAGTACAAAAAGTGATTACACAGTGAAGTGGTGCAGAAGTCAAGTTTAAGTTTTGGAGTGATTATAAATTATCCTTAAGTTTATTTTCTTTAAAAATGACGTAGTCTTGCACTCAGATTTCCTATCAATATTTTTTACTTGCTGCACTCTTGGACCAGGGATGCAGTATTTTTTAATTTCACCATCATTATGAAAGGATGATAAATCATATTGATATGATATTTATGATTAAATTCTTTTCAAATTCGATTTTTTGCTGGAAAATTCCATTCCGCAAGTGAAATTACAGCTTGTTTTAAATTAAACGTCTTGAACAGACTAAAAAAAGTTAATCGATTACACTTTTTCAAAAGACGGAAAGTCAATTGTACAGCGTTTTTATAAAGAAAATCATTTTTTCAACGAATATTTTAAATAGCAAAGTTGCATAAGAATACCTTCAACTCGTAAAATAAACAACCTCGACCTTCTTTCAGACAAAAACTTTCATAGTAGAATATTTTGTAACCGTGATATCATTTCCAGATCAGCAAAGTTTTATTTAAAATTAGCTTTACTTCAACTGGCATTAGTTTTAAATCAATTATTTCCTTTACTTTTGTCAATTCAGATATTTGGTTTTTAAATGGAAACCACTACCTATTTAGAATGATCGATGTTGTTTCTTGACTATTGAGTACAGCTTTCAGTAAAATCCAGTAATATAATTTGGAACTTGAAAACAGTTGTGTTTTACTGGTTTTAATTGTCTTGTAATGTAAGTCAAAAGTCTAAAAAATATATGAATTATAATGTATGGTTACTAAAGTGAGAATCGCTTTTGCAGTAGGGTAGGAAAGTTGCCTCTTACCTTTAAGTAAATGCCTGTATTCTTTATTTTTTAATTAATGTCTTTAGCCCTCTACCGATCGTTGAACAATGAAATGGGCTATAAACGGGGAAAAAGCACTCTACCAACACGATTTTTTAAATAACAGTATTTTAATTTGTAATACCTAATAAATATATTTTAGAGAATGAAAAAGCATGTACACCACTTTGCTTACGTTAAGCATGTGCACCACTTTGCTTACGTTAAGCATGTCCATAGTACTCACAAAGATCTAAATAATTATATCAGGAAAACTATATTGCATGAGTCTCCAGTAGGGACTTTTGTTTTGCAAACTATTAAAATAAAAATGAGTTATTCCAAAGCTGACTACGGAGGCATCACGTAGAATCCACTACTTTTAGAACACAACTTTAACTTCAATTTTTCCAGCAGTTTTAAAGTATTATTTGTTTGTTAAACACGAACTAAAATATCAAACAACATTCTGGCAAAGAACCAAGTGAAGGACTCGAGTCTTCTGTGAATTTATAAATACACAGCTATAAATTAATAAAATACGCAGCTAGGTGTTGGTAATGTCGATATTATTTATTGAAGTTTTTTCAATTTACACGACTATTCCATTATGTTAACATCAATTACATACCAAAATCAATGTTCAATCACCATTGGGTCAGAAATATTAAAGGCGAAAATACACGTGAATAAATACCAAATAGAGGAAATATACACGTGAACAAAAATGACCATCTACTTCGGCAATGCTATCACGAAATTTCATTGATCCGCCGGTGCTACCACTTATAATTGTCATTAAATGTCATCTATGCGATATCGAACTATACTAGCGCCGTTTCCGATAATTATGTCACTTCCACAGCTAATCTGTATCGTAACATAAGACGTAATTATAAGTCAAAGCAACTCATTGAGATTCAATATCGGACTCCACAATAAAAATAAAAATTTTAGAAATTAAAATTTAATTAAGTTTATGCAATTGATTGAAATATTAAATTGAACTGAATTACGATGAGTTTAAATATTTAAGTTAGTAATGCAATTTATTCAAATCTCATTTTTATACAAATTAGCCTCTGAAATTTTTGTTGAGGCAAAGAATCACGGACCAAGAAAGTTTGATGAAGTAGATCACTCCAACACCTTTGGGTTTTCAAACAGAAAATTTAATCGAAAAATAACAATTCTTTCCAAAAGATCGCATCACCAACAAAACTGAAGCTTTTTAGCTTGAATTACGAACAAACTTGTGTTTAATACAATTATTTGACAGTCTATTTATCTTTTTAAGATCCGTCAATTTCCTTGAGTAAAAGTATTTATTGCTCTTATCCATTATCGATCCATACATTGCTTAAGAGCATTGCATACCAGTCAGCAGTTGTGGAAAGATTAATAAAATCCGAGACAGAAAAATCTAATTTCCTTCCAGAAAATCTAATTCAAACTCTAAAAAATATCCTTTTGAGTCGAGATTTATGGTTGACTTACCGCAAGTAGACTCAGCTTCGCATTTAATAAAATACTGCAATTTTTTCCTCTTAAATTTTTAAGCTCGTCGTATATGTGTTCAATGCATTAAACTTTTTTTTGAGTTAATCTAAGCAGTAGGACTGTGAAAAAGAAGTTTCTCGGCGGAAGAAAGTTCTTGAAAATAAAAAGGAACGAAAATCTTATTAGATGGATCAATTGCTCCTGGTTTCTGAAAGTAAAGAAGCAGAGAAATGGTCGAATTCGTAGATATTTATTTTGATTTATCTGAAGTATTTTTAAATCCGATATACTTCGTTAAATAAAATTGTCTTTCAGATTGTTTGGTTGACTGATCCATTCGAATATGAACATCAAAACTTCTTTTTTCTATTAGTTTAATTCAGTTTGTAACTTCTAAGCAAATTTGAGAAGTCGTGGTTTAAGTGTTTTAAGAATTTTAGAAGAACCAAAAAATTACATTTAGAAATAATTTTTTCCAGTCACATCTTACTATAGTACCAAAGAAATGTCTTTAAGAGACTTTTCCTGTCAAGCTAAACATAGATGGCGATAATGTTTCTCGGCCAAAGCATTCTTACTGAACGTACACCGAACGTGACGTTACTTCGCTTGTTTTTCTAATACGATTTCAGCACTTCTGCAATAAAAATAACAAAAAGTGAATTCCAAATTGATGTAGTGAGGCTTCAACGAGAAGGCAGTCGACTTTGTGCATAAGTACGAATCAAAGATCATTAGGTAGTTAGGTAAGTAGGCAATTAATTAACGTCGTACTAGAGCAACACAGCGGCTATTGGCTACGCTCAGGGATCAATCCCGAAAGTAAAAATCCAAGGACAAAGCCTCTTAATTTTGAATCATGTTCAGATGAAGAGAACAACACCTGAGCTGACATCCCCCGCTCTAAACTTCCACACCTTGCCAACTAACTAACTAACTAACACCAACACACATTCCCGTGCCTAGTGTCGTGAGACACTGTACCAGTTTAAATAAATGTGGTTGGGATGAATAGAGCATGCCACCGAGGTGACATGTCTATCCAGAATTTAGAGCACGTTACATTTATACATTATTATATCTATACAGTAATTACATCTATATTATACTAAGTTACACTATATACATATATACAACATGAGAGAAGAAAAAAAGTAGGAGAACATTTGAGGTCACGGCAGATTTAACGCGCACCAGCCTCCGTGTACACGACGGTTTTTGGATGTACTTAGTTTCGAATTCGCAACCCTCGGTTTGCTCGTCCGTTGCTCTTCCAACTGAGCTACCTCTTCCCCAAAGATCATTAAGATAAGGATTGTCATTCCAAAAGCATTAATGGCGATCATCGTGGATGATTTTCTCTCGCCACGCTAACTCGTTATTAATGCAATCATTTTCGGCACCCGAGCGTTAAACTTAGAACCAGAATCCTCGCTAAAGAAGCCAATTGTGGAAGAGCTTACCTATCACCTAATTTAAAGAATAGACTCGTCCAAAACACTGGACCATCAAACCCAATCCTTAACACTATGGGAGAGTGATCTGCGCATACTATCTACGTATGGAGTGATTCATTAGTCTTGAATGTCTTTTTTGAAGGGGTGTCTGTCAGTGAAACTATCAGTTCGAACCGTAACCCGTGTATTAGCGCGCATTAAGGAAAATTCGAAGCGTCTCTCATCTTGTTCTTTCGCTCAGCATCTTAAAATCTAGTACTAGGCATTACAGCAAGCAATTTTAAAAATGGCGTGAAGTGAATCCCAGAAGTACTACTCAATTCGACGCTTTAAGCCCCTCCCATAAACACATACTGTACTTACTGCTCAAAAATAAACTCGTCCATCTTTTGGACATGCGCACTACGCAGCTCCCGTTGAGTTACGGATTGTTGTGTTTGAAGGGTTCACTGTTCAAAACCACGTGACTCGACTACTGTCTTCTTGTGGAGCCGAACTATAAATATGTTAACAGATCAATGCTAATTAGATATTAATCGCCAAACGTCGACGAGAAAGTGATAAACTACATTTTAAGGTATCCCCGATGTTTAGCATAGCGGAAGTAAAATCTTCGCTTTCCGCTTGGTTTGTTTACACTGAAAATCACTTATACAGTCCAACTGCTTTAATTGCGACCTCCAATTCAGGTACACATGCGCATAAACGAACCATAAAACAAAACAGGTATAATGGTTATAAAGTTGATAAGGTATGTTTGTAAAATACAGATGATTTATCAATCACTTGAAAGCATTGATACATCTCCAAGAAGATAAATTTTTGCAATAAATTGAAATTAATATCCACTGTTGATTATACATTTATAATCCATCCACTTTTGAATGCTTTAATTAAATCATCAACCTTTGAAAATTGGGTAAATGTTTATAATTTATAAGTTGTTTAAAACACGACGTTTTGAACTATTTTACATAATACATTGAAATTCAGAAAATACACCTAAAATAAAATAATTCCATTCTTAATGTCATATGATCTGTCTCTATGCTGGAATCTATTATTAATTTCCAGTGCCTTTATTTAGTTGAAAACGTCTTATTGTCTAGTATCTATACATTAGTTGTACAATTCTTAGGCAAATTTGAAAAAAAAATCCATGATTGAAGAACTATTTCTGGTAATTAAGAATTGTAATTTGATGTAATACTGTTTTCCTAAAACCGCATATTACCAAAACTAGATTCTTTAATGCATATGCGCCAATTAAACGAGTCCAATGACAAAATAAAGGAGCCGGTTATAAAGTTAGGATAAGTATTTATATACTATGCACGGTTTTGTAATCAAATAAAGGAAATAGATCCATCAGCGAAAAGGATATTTTTGTGCTAAAGTGGAATTAATATGCAGAGTTAGTTTAACATTTGTAAACCATCAATTTCTGTAAGTTTTATTAAATAATCTATGTACCATTCTTAAGAAATGGTAAAAATTCATCTCGTTACATGGTAGTGAAACAGTAGTTTTAGCTTATTTAAAATAGAGCACAGAAAAATTCAAAAATAACAATTGCATATGATTATGGTTGTTGTATGATCCGTTCAGATGTTATAAAGTATTGTATTTATTGGCCATCACGCAAAAAGCGCGGGGGGGGGGAAATACTATGCAACAGAAATACGAATTTCCAAATGGGAAATCAATCAAAACATACTAAACGAATACAATAAGCTGCTAATGTAATTAGCTGTTTTGCTATTGAAAATATCAGAAAAGAGGTAGTTAGACTTGTTTATAGTTGATTATAAATTCTTCACGAAGATAATAATTCTAAATAAAATGTCATTGAAAGCAGCCACGAACACAATTTCGGGAAAATAAAACTTACTTAGCAGTCCAAAATGCAACAAAATAACTGAAATAATTAATAGCATTCAGTTCCTTTCTGTTCACGAACACAGTCAGTGAAGATTATTGATAACAAACAAGCTGTCGTCATTGTTTGTTTTTGTAAAAGCTGCTTTCTTACACAAATACCTTTCATGCAGTGAAAGTGATTTGTCTCAGGAACACTAGGAAGGAGTTTGGAGATCGGTTATTTATTACAAGTAATCTATCACTAATAAATTTATCTACTATAAATAAATGTGCAGATCACTTGCATAAGGATTTATTTGTATATCATTTTTGAAATTTCAAACGTCAGTGACTATTTTTGTCATTAGAATATTTATCACTATAATAACGATAAATATCAATTTTTCTGTAAATATGGCTTGATATTAAAGAGAAAAACCATTGGGGATCGCAACTTTTAGGAATTTAAAATTAAATTCAAGTGCAGAACTATTTACAATATTAAATATTTTAGCTTACTTTCAAACGTGATCAAAATTTTCCAACTACTTTTACTCTTACATTTCATTTTATACAGTATTAGTAACATTCCGCTCTTAATGAAAAATTAAACTGTACTCCAAAAAGCGTCAATATTATTTCCATTAATTAACAGATGGCACAAATAATCTCTAAACAATAGAAAACTCGAGATTATACAAACTACAAAATATTTTAATCAGTCCTGCAGACAAGATACGGCCCTCCAAAAATATTTTTCCTGATCGAAGGCCAGATACGGACTTCGTTTAACAAAAAATATGTTATTAAAATCTCCCTTTAAAAAGTGTTAATGCTAATTTGCATGAAACCCTTGTTCATATGAAATACACTTTTATTTATTCTAGACATTATTCCAAGTCTAATAACGAATGGTATTCGAATGCATATTTATCAGCTGTAGAAATTATTTTTGTTAATGGAATCTCTCAATTGTTTCTTAAATTCTATGATACTTATGAAAAGATAACTTATATTTAAACAAATAATTTTATCACTTCTGTGAATCTTTATATAACGAGCTCTACTGTATATGAATTACTATCTAATTTCTAAAACACAGAAACACTTCCTTTGTCTAAAAAAAACAGCGAATCTACTTGCTAGTATTTTCCATTTTACTAATTAAACCTCTAAGAATATCTGGGTATATTGAAAACATGTATTGAATTTAGTTCTAAAGTATTCGTAGCAATTACAGTTACAGAGACTTAATTTCGGGGGACATTAAAACCTGACGTTTTTAGGGCTGAGGTCCTTAAGCAAGTTTAAATAAAGTGATAGATTTTCCATACATCTTCTACACTTATTTAAAACAATATATACAAACCATACGTAGATCTTATTATTTAGAGGCAAACGTTTTAATCCACCTGTTTTCAAAGATGTACTTCCACTTCTTTTCCTAAATATATGTAAACTGAAATTAAATATTATTTCATACTTCAAAGTAATTAATAACTAAATTTAAAACCTGAAATCTTAAAATATAAATATGAAAGAGGATTGTTGAATACAAAAATGAGTTATCTGAATATTTTAAAATCAGTATTAAGTTATGCATCAATCGACGATGCTTACGAAATTCTGATGGAATTACTTAGATTGCTTGCAAGCCTTGATGCGTTATAGGGTCATGTAGTTATATTTGATTAAAGTCACCTAATTGCTTTTGGGACTTAATCAAACGTTTGCGTCTCCTTTCCATTGCAAGAGATCTCCAGGCTGCTAATGTGTTTCTTATTACTTTAGAAGATTGCTTTAAACGTGTGATTAAAATTCTTGTCACACCCTCAAATTGTGGATTGGATTTTTGTTTCTTTCATTTCTTCATGCTGGTTGTAATCTCAATGACCGAGTGGTTAGAGCACTCGTTTGGAGAGTGGTTAAAGCATTTGTTTGGAGGGTGGTTATAACACTTGTTTGGTGGAGAGTTGTTACAGCACTTATTTGGAGAGTGGTTAGAGCACTTGTTTGGCATTGCATTATCTATATGTCCGAAATCGTATTCGTAAAACAAGCGAGTGACATCACGTTCGCAATATGTACAGGAAGCATATTCCACCACACAAGTACTACTGCCACTATATCTGACTTGAGGGAAAAAAGCCTCGCATACTCATTACATTGTTTGCTTTAATTCCATTAAAAACTTGCGTATTTCCCGTGGGCAGATTTGATTCGCGATCGGAATCACAAGGTGCTGATCTAGTCATTACCGTACAACAAACAAAACGGAGGCCTTGTTTTGGGTCACATAATATAAATGTATGTGTGAGAGGGATTTTCAGTGTAAACAAATAAACCAGATTGTCTGCGAAGATTCTACTTCTGTCTAAATGCTATCGTATGATACACATCGGGGTTATCTTAAAATGTAGTTTATCACCATTTCGGCAAGTGTTTGATATAATTGATGTAGACCAATCAATAACCATACATAAATTCGGAATTCATTCTATGGAATTTCTGTTGGCGAAGTGCTGAAATCGTATTCGAAAAACAAGCCAGCTGACGTCACGTTCAGAACACGGACAGGAAATACTTATTGCAGGA
Source organism: Meta bourneti (assembly GCA_933210815.1). Lineage (NCBI taxonomy): Eukaryota > Metazoa > Arthropoda > Arachnida > Araneae > Tetragnathidae > Meta > Meta bourneti. The sequence continues at coordinate 69,096,577 of OW119928.1, forward strand.
AATATACTACCTCTGCCCCATTTAGCTTGACATTAAGTATCTCTCGTAATTAAAATGCCTTTAACTAACAAACATCAAATTACCTGACATAAAAAATTTACTTTACCAGAAATGGAAATGACAAATTGCCTTTTTAAAATAAACGCGGTAATAAATTATGTTTTAACTAGATACATAACATCAAGAAGCTTCTTTTTTAATTTAATCACGTTCCCACCAAAAATATTTTAAGAAATAACAAACTTATGTTTCTAAAATTACACTTAACATATAAAAATTTAAATATTCCAGAGGTGTCAGCTATCACTTAATATTTCAGAAAAACATCCGAATTCCCGATTAATGATGTTTAGCCTCCGTGTTTGTGTTTCCGCCTCCACCAACTCCTTGAGGCACTCAGTGTCTGTCTGATGACTCTCTTATATTACTTCTGGAAATAAATTCTCTTATCTTGCCTGTCAATTTGCCTGGTGCGTTCACCCCAATGATCCCGATTGTCAGCGAACCTACGTGCTTTTTGCTTCTTTGAGAGGGCTGTCTTTTTCATTCTGCGATATTAGCTTGTCATTTATTGCCACTTGTTCCGTGTTTAGCTTACTTTGGGATTACTTCAGAACGACGGTTTTTTGTGTCTTTGGAACAGTGTTATTTTCTTAACGATATCGCAGGAGTTAATTTGGCTCTCGTAACTGTGACCGATTGTTTTGATAAAGCGAATTCAAAAATAGCTAGCAGACCCGTGCATTATATCTTTTCTCAGTTTCTAATATCTGTTGCTGGCAGTGTTACATTTAAAAGTGGCAAGGACTTACATTTCATGCCTCATTTAAGCCTATTTGTAATGAATATAAGAATCGATATGTGTATTTTATACATTCAAATTGAATAAGTCGCAAATATGAAAAGGCATTTTGTTTACATCTGTTAAATGGTACCCTTACTGGTGTTAATTCTTATTTCCCATAAAATACATAGCAAAAAGTTCACACGTCAGTAATATTAACCCAATTAACTTCAGAACGTCCACTTCAATACTGCATCTCATTCGACCAATAAAAAAGATTTATTTTCAGGTTGGCTCAGATTTTCTTTCCTGCGCCAATTTCTATCTTCTAGATTTCTTCATCGCCTTCTCTAATCAAAGAATTTCATTAGAGAGGTGAGAGCTCTTCCCTGCAGTACTGGAACTATTTTGCACCTACTAGCTCAAATTAAGCATATTTGAGCTAAATAGTAAAATTAGTGACAATCCCAAAACAATCGATTTTATATTGTTTACATCGGTTCTTCCAAGTCGACAAGAAACAATGTCGATTTCTGGGCCACATGTTATTGAAATGTATAGCAATATTATGCAGTTCCGCAGCTAGAATCAAGTATATTTAAACTTTGCAGAAAATCTGACAAAATGTGTGTATGGGTGTCCTTATGCGTGGGTGCCCCCTCCGGTCTCCGGACTTTACAGATTTTTGGCTGTGGGACTTACTAGTCTCGAGAGTGCACTTTAGTTACATGTTAGTGAAAAATTGACTTGGTTGGCCCATTTGGCATTTAATCGCCTTGTTTGCGTTATAAAAATCTTTGACAGAGTAGATGTGTGAATGAGCATTTCTAGAGCCACGACAAAAATGGTAAAATTGCCAGTCTACTACGCGCGAACCAATCAGATGATGAATCAGGGGGGGGGTCGTATTAATTCCATTCCGGGGGCCAATGAGATGGTGAATGCTAGTCTAATGGTCATGTTACTACTAGTTTTGTCACATGATCCTGGGCACATAAATAGGTTACCATTACTTACTCTAGCTATATATCTCGTATATGAGTAAAACTTTCCTTGCCTGTGTAAGTTCATAATTTCACGTTGTCTGTTTTATGATTGAAGCAATTGAACCGAATATGGGCCTTGGTCCATAAAAACCAAACCAACCATCTTTAGAATGTTGGATCTTTCCACCATTATAAAAAGGCGAAAATCCATTTGTCAGACTTATGTTGAAAATTTTGAAAACAGAGAGCAAAATCTAACAACAGATTCATAAATCAGAAATAATTAGCAGACGCGTGCGTAGCATGTTTTCTAAGCTTTGTTAATAAAGTTTGTTATTTGCTTTTTCTATTGATGGCAGTGTCCGTACCACACTTGATACCTCATTTAAATCAATATATAATGAATCTAACCATCGATATTCACATTTCATACCTCCGAATTAAGTAAAATAATTCAAAATACAAAGCAGTATTTTGTATATTTCTTACTGGTATTAATTCTAATTTCTTATACACTGCATGGAATTTGGGCATATCACAGTCAGATTACCAGAATTAGCTTTTGAACGTCCACTTCAATTATTTCCCGTTCAGCTATTAAAGATGATTCGATATTTTTTGGTGTCTAAACTTATTTTCACGTTTGCTCACATTTTTTTCTCACCTGCACTGGATTATATTTCCCAGATTTCGCATTGTCATCAGGCTGCTAAAGAACTTCACCAGATTGGCAAGCTCTTCCGTGCAATTTTAGCAATATCGCACAACTGCATATCTCAAATCAAGCTGTAAACTAAGCGGTAATCCGGTAATGAATTCCATAACCATTAAATTTATATTCATTATATCCGTATGCTGCCACTCGCCAATAAGCAAATGATGTATATTTCTGTGTCATGTTAGTGGCATTTGTATATGACGGATTTTCAGTGTAAATGAACAAACTAGACGAAAAGTGAAGATTTTATTTCAGCTACCTAAATGCTCTCGCCTTATCTTATCGGTGACGTCTTAAAATGTAGTTTATCATCGTTTTGAAGACATTTTGTGTTCAATTTAATTGGCGTTGACCAATCAACTATCATGAATTTGGAATTCATTTTTGGAATTTTTACAAGTGAAGTTCTAAAGTCGTATTTGAAAAAAATGCAAGTGATGTCCCATTCGGAATATGCACAAGGAGCATGTTGCTCAGCAGAAACACTACCACCATCTACATTCAGCTTGACAAAACGCCATTTGTAGATATTTAAAACTATTGAAATTTATTTTGTCAACCGAATACAAATTGCCGAAATATTTCATACTTCATTATTTCCGAAACACCAGGAAGAAAAGTGCCAGCAATCAAAACTCCTCAACCCCTCTTAGCAACCCAATTCACCCCCACCATTAACGAAACAGAGGGATGACAACCCCAGGAAAAAGCAGCTGCCACGCACCTGAAACGTCGACTTTGAAATCTTCCTCAACATCCGGTATAATTTTAGCAACAAGTTGGTGTTTGAGCGCCCGTGACGTCACGTCTCGGTTAAGATTCAGAAATCGATTGCCAACGATAGGTCGCCATGGAGACGTTGCACCGGGATCTAACAGGTTGAAAACACTGATAGCCCTCGGGGGATTACATCTGGGTTGTGTGGCTAAAGACACACACAACATCCATTGTGGCGGATGACAGCTCACGCCCGGCTCCCTTGTTGACTCCTAGCTGTGCGACCTATAAAAGGTAAGACTGCAAATACAATGGACTAGACTAGTTAGTGTACCTGGATATAAGTTGGTGTTTGTTGAGTTCATAAGCTCGTTTCATATCGACTCTATACATTAGATCAGCAGCTCAAAATCATACATTGATATTCAGATAGGTCTTCCTCTAACATCTACTTTACGATTTCTTAATTTATTGTTATTTATAGATTGACATAGTTTAACTGGATTTCATTTGCTGATTATCGTGTGCATAAACTCTCAACGTTTATATTGTATACCGACAGCGGGATTGACATATCGTCAGGGCCATTCAGATGGGTACCCCTAAAGTAGATTTAAATTTTCCTAATTTATTTTTATTATGTAGTGTGGACATAGTTATTTACCTGGAGATCATATTCTGATTGCCGGATTCACAGACTCATTGATGCCTGTATTGTACGTCTAAAGCAAAATCAACATATCGCCAGGGAATTCAGATGGGTCCCCTTAACCTGGCTTTAAATTTTCCCACTTTATTGTTATGTAGGGGTGGACATAGTTATTTACCTGGAGATCATTTTCTAATTGCCGTGTTCACAAACTCATTGATGTCGGTATTGTACGTCTAAAGCAAAATCGACATATCGCAGAGACATTCAGATGGGTTCCCCTAAACTTGTTTTAATTCTTTTTAATTTATTGTTATTATGTATGGGTTCCATAGTTATTTACCTGTATTATTTCATAGTTATTTACCGGGAGATCATTTTCTGATTGCCGTGTTTAAAAACTCATTAATATATTGTAGGTCTCAAGTACAATCGAGATGTCACCATGACATTTTGATGTGTTTCTCTTACCTTGCTTTACTTTCTACCTTAATTTAAGTGTTCTTAATTATTATTATAGAAGTATTGGCTCAGATAATTTACACCTAGATATTATTTGATGATTTTCGTGTTCATAAGCTCTTTGTTGTCTAAAATGCTTGTTAAACGCGTGTTGACAAACCAAAATCATGTCATTAGTACTTTTGGTAAGATTCACTTCACCTTCTACATTTCTTTAAGTGTTTTTAATTACTGGTTCTTGGGTATTTCCATGATTATTTACCTAGATTTATCCCCATTTGATAGTTATTTCGAGAATTGCAGTAATTAAGCTATTTACTGCAATATTAGTTAACAGTACAATGTACCTAAGCATTTTAAAATGTTGGTATTAGAGTTATAACGAAAAGAATTTTCAATATTGTACACATTAATATTATTTACTACATTTATTTATTTAGATCTGAAATATAAAGAAAACCAAACGCAAATTATTGTAACATAATAAACTTTATTTGTTATAATCTTTGTAACTGATACTTGGACATTTTAACAGTAAGTTTCATAAACATTAATTAAATGTATTAAAATACTCTCAAGCGCAAAATTACTCCAATTTCAAAACAACATACTTCATAAATGCACAGATATAACCACTTTAGTATAAGTATTTTCGTATTTTTCAGATGTGAATATTTGCAAATATTTCAAAGTAATGTTTACGTTGAAAAAAATAAGATTTAACTAAGTTAATGTGCCAGTAATAAGTTTAACAATCCCTAAAACTTCTCCAGGAAAGGCTATAAATTTCCTGTATGTGCAAATAAGACTATTAATTCCTGTATATACAAATAAGATCATTAATACTATTATATGCAAATAAGACCATTACCCGTCTTTAACTCACAGGTTGCTAACGCAGTGGGTGATATCACTGAGCCACCTTACAAAGGAAAGATCCAGATTTATCTACTGAAAAGTATATCACTACTGGTAATGGTTACCGCCGTCCTATAAACTGATTCCTGAAAACCTTAAAAATATAGCTAAAATGATAAAATATCAAAGTTAAGAAAACCGGTAGTGATGTTTCGGTAACGGTAATTCTCACCAATCTCAAAAACCGGTAATTCATTACCGGTTTCTATACCCTGTTGTTGATGTTCTTATTAATCCTACCTTGGTTAAGGTATACCCATATAGACGTGAAACGTAAGTAGACTGGGCATTGCTATTGAGAAGAGCTTCAAAAAGTGCGTCCAACTTATCGATTAGTAGCCACATGACTGCTCTGAAAAATTGACTTGGTTGGCCGATTTGGCATTTTAATCGCCTTGTTTGGAGATGTAAAAATCTTATAACAGGGTAATTGTGCGAATGAGCATTTCTATAAAATGGCAGCAGCAAAAGTGGTGAAATCAACAAATTTTAGTATTATGTCCCGCTGACCAATCAGATCATGAATCAATGTGGATGGTCGTCATCTTTTATCACGTGGACCAATCAGATGATGAATGGTTGCTTCCTCCCGGAAGACGAAAGCAGTCTAAAGGTCACGTTAGAACTCGTTTTAGTTGCATGATGGTGGTCACATAAAAAAGGTTACCATTGCTCACTATATTTTTATCTTTTCTCTATGGGTATAACCTAGATCAAGTCCAAAAGACTACGTTTTACAAGTCACCAGAGAACTCTTGTTCATCCAATAACTGTCCCACAGACACCGATACAATCCAAAATATGAGAAGGGGTTTCTGAGGTTTCGGAGCATGGACAAGTTAGAAAAGTCTTAACTCCTCTCACAAAAGTCATACATCTTCTAAACCCTATTACCCCTATTATGGAATGCATTTAAGTAGGTGATTTGTGACGAAATTTTTCTCATGATTAATGTTTGTTGCATTCAATTTCTTAAGCATTGTATACCCTAAGTTCTCGTGCATGCGTCTGACAAGGCATGTATTTCAGGTGATGCCCGAACTAAAACAGACTGGCTGCCTGTCTGAAGAAGAGTCCACAGATGTGGAAGAGCTGTCTTCGCAGTCTAACACGCAGTCCAACACGTCCAGGGCTTCCGACAAGAAGGAGATAGTCAACCACCCCAATGCAGTGAATGCCGAAGAGATCCATCCTGACCACTGCTTCGACAACGATGGATACGAGAGCTACGACGAAGAATTTAGTAAGTTGTTTTTATTCATTGAGTCAGCGTGAAAATGTTTAATATTCTGGCACCATCCTGACTCAGTTTCAGGTGTATTGGACAGTTTAGGACTGCAATAAAATGGTGTAAAGTACTAAAAATATCAGAAATTCTTTTTTGGTGAAGAGGGCACCCCAGGGTGAAAGGAATTCACAATGGGGCGTCTCAGTGTGTAATCGGTAGGTAGATAGGTCGTTGAACTTACATCGCACTGGAGCAAAACACCGGGATATTGGAGTTAGTCCGGGATTAATCCCGAAGAAAAAATCCGAGTACAACCATAGACGTGAAATATAAATATACTGATTGCTTTGAAAGGAGCTTCAAAACGTGTGAGCAACATGTCGACTAGTAGTCACGTGACTGTTCTGTGAAAATTGACTTGGTTGGCCGAATAGGCATTTTATCATTTCGTTGGCAATATAACATCTTATGACAGAGTGGATGTGTGAATACTTATTTCTATGTAATGGCCATAAAAATGGTGAAATCCCCAAAGTCTACTTCTATGATCGTCTTCTCCGGTCCCGGGGACCAATCAAACGATGAATGTTCGTTTCCTTCCGGCAGTCGAAAAAGGTTTAAGGGTCACGTTGATACTATTTTGGTCACATGATCCGGGCATATAAAAATGTTAACCTTTGTTTACACTACTTTTCTATTTCCTATATGTGAGGATAACATCTTGTGATTTTGAATCACTGTCAGATCACCTGAGTAAAAGTGAAATCGGAAAATATCAAATTAGTTCATTCTTAAGGAAAACTTCAGTTTATATTCATAACTTACTTAATTTATTAATAGAAAATATGTACTCAAACCAATGCACTAATAGAATTCTTTTTTTCCAGAAACAAAACTTACTCTTTTACCTCATTCATTTTCAGCACTTGCTATCTGTCTAGTAGAGAGAAGGATTTGACTGCCATGTTAAATCTTTCAATCAAAAAAAATTTCATTTAAATTTCAAATCCAAAAATTTGCAAATTGCTATTCTTGATTTTAATTATTCTAGGTAGATCTAACATGAAAATTGTTACAAAAGGTTTAAAACATGTTCTCAAACTTATATGCAACCATCTTTAGCAAAACTTTTTGTGACATAAATTACTTGAATTACGATTCCAGCAATTTCATATCTTCATCCAAACCCTTAATATGTTTTGCATAAAATAATTGAATGCCTCATAATGCTTGAACACAGAGTAAACTCAATGAACACTTCTTCGAGGGATTGTATTGCTATCTCGTGCTGTTGAACATAAGAATTATATATTTATATAGCAGCATATTTCAACCCTTAACTTGCAAGGACCAAACTTGGATATACTATTTTTTGGCAAGCACTGCAATGTAATCCATGCTGCATATGGTTTTAAATGTGGAAAGTAGTACTTCTAGAAAGTTTTATTTTTGTTCAAAGACAAGTAATAAAAGTCCTATGTTCCAAATAGCAAGGAACTTCAAATTTGCTTGCACTAAACATTTTTCTCTTTAGCACTTTTTATTCCTGTTACTTACCCTGTGTGTCTCTTTCTTTTCTGTGTCAGTAAAACTTTCCTTGTGTGTTTGCCCATTTTATGAAAACTACGTTGTCATTGCTTGGAGCAACTTTGCTAGATATGCACTTTGCGCCATAGAAAACCAACCTTTAACACTTTTATTCTTTTTCATAGTTGGTCATCAATTATGCCTCACTTTTAGGTAGATCCAAAAATTTAAAACGGCACTTACTTTTGTTTGGAGCAAATTTTCCTACTACAACAGTCGTATCAGTTTTGAATATTGAACGCAGCATTTGAAACCCATTATATATACAGGGAGGGCGAAAAGTCCATGACGCATTTCAAAATTTAATAAAAAATCAACCAATTGTCATATGATAATGCGGTTTTCACAAAATTGCTTTACATGGCATCATGTTTTTTATTTTGGCATAAAAAATTACATATTAGAGCAATACATATTGCTCTAATAAAATTACATATACATTAAAACAATACATATTAGAATTTATTAGAGCATTTTTGTCACTACATATTTCAATGTGGGCACCCTTTGTGACTCGAGCGACATCTAACGAGGTTTTTAATAGTTTTTGCTCTTTCCGTTGGGGTCGTCATAGCTGGAATGGCGGATTGCAAGCTAACCTTACTAAGCTAGTGCTATACATGTGCAAACAATTGAAATATTTTTTATACCAAAAGAAATTTGATGTCATGTAAAGCTATTTAGTGAAAACCGCACACTCATATGACAATTGGTTTATTTTATATTAAATTTTGAAATGTGTCATGGACTTTTCGCCCACCCTGTATATATTAATCCTTAAAATAAGAATATTTTCACATTTTTCATTGATTTTTTCATTGATTTTCAAAAACATTCATAATAAATTATTATATTTTATCAAGTGCTCACCAGATTTTGTTCCTCGTGTTATTGAGGTCGTGTCCAGAAAAACATTCATACAAATTTGTCAAGAAATGTCCTACCTTTTGGAATAGAACTTTTTGAGTAAACATTAGTGAAAATATAAATAAATGGAATGAAATATAAGGAATGGAAATGTAAACAAACCAAAAGCTTTTAGTGTATGTCAGTTAGAATCAGTTTCCAATAACTTTCTGTAATAAGTAGTATAAGTAAATAATATATATTTAGCATAGTGCTTTGTGATCTCGCAAGCAGTTTATTAAACATTTTTGACAACTGCCTAAATGACTTTCGGAGCCTTTGTTTACAAACATAACTATCATACACTTCAACTTATAATTTTTAGAAATATTTTTTTCTGAATTTCGAACGCCTATGGAACGACGGAACTACCAAGATCTTAATTGTTATTGACATAGAATGTAGTGGTTTCGGCTGTATTAAAACGCTTTGACAGTTTTACTTTCTAAAAATCTAATAATTTATACTGCACACGAAAGAGATTTTTACCTTTTGGATTCCTTTTGACAGCTGCTGTTATTTTTATTAAAATTTGATCAAAGTAATAAGCTTCTCTTTATGGAAAATTTTCTGATTTAAAAAGATGCTGGAAATTATTCAGGAAAACTAAAAAACTGCTAACAGTCATGCATCCCTAGGATTCATGCATGTACACTTTAAACCATTTATCCCGGTTTAATTACCACTCTCATTACAAAAGATGTCCGTTGAGTGTCAAATTAAATCATGCGTCAAGATCTAATTTATTTCCTATCAATTAATTTACCATAATTTCATTTTAAAATAGATTAGACTGAAATATACGGTTAGAAATTAATCAAATCCATTTAATTTTTATGCATGTATTTTAATTTCAATTTTTTTAAATTTAACTTAGAATAGAAAGTAAGCCACATGCTTAGTAAACTTTTATGAACTCGGGGGGAAACTATATGGCATATTTAAAATGCAAGCACCGTTATTTCAGTTCAGTCTCAAATAAAATTATTTTCACTTCTAATAACTTTTTTATATAATTCTTTTCACTTCTTATGATTATTTTTATATAATTCTTTCCAATTCTTACAATTATTTTTACATAATTCTTTTCTCACTTATAATTATTTTTATATAATTCCTTCCACTTATAATTATTTTTTATATAATTCTATTTCTCTAAATCTTTTTATATAATTCTATTTCTCTAAATCTTTTTATATAATTATTTTTAGTCTTATTATTCTCTCTTCATTCTTCCATTCAGTCTATAGTCTCATATGCAATTCTTTTCATTTCTTATAACTCCTTTCGCATAATTCTATTTCTCTAATTGTTTTTACATAATTATATTATTTTTTATATAATTATATATCTCTAAATCTTTTATATAATTATATATCTCTAAATCTTTTATATAATTATTTTTCTTTTTACCCATAATTTTCTAATTCTCTATTTCTTTTTACATAATTCTATTCTCTAACAGTTTTTCTATAATATTGTATTTCTCTAATTCCTTTTATATATAATTCTATTTCTGTAATTCTTTATATATATATTTATAATTCTTTCCCATTTCTCTTCTTATAACTCTTTTCATATAATTCTTTCCATTTCTTATAACTTTTCATATAATTATATTTCTCTTATTCGTTTTATGTTTATTAATTTATCATCATTAAGTTTTAAAATAAATTAGGCTGAAATATAACATTAGAAATTAATGAAACCCGTTTAATTTTTATATTTTTATTCCAATTTCAATATTTAAAAATGCTTCTTTTTAAACTTGGAATTGAAAGTATGCTACATGCTTAACCTTTTATGAACTCATGTGTGGAGGATATTTGCCCATTATTATTATTTTCATTTCTTTTTATTATTCTTTAAATATTATTCTAGTTCTCAAATTCTTTTCAGATTAATTTACCATCATTAAATTTTAAAATAAATTATAACGAAGTATAACATTAGAAATTAATGAAGTCCATTTCATTTTTGTATATGTATTCGAATTTCAATATTTATAAAAATACTTATATTTAAACTTGGAATTGAAAGTAGGCTATATGCTTAACCTTTCATAAACTCGAGTGTGGGGGATATTTGCACATTTCTTTTCATATTTATTAATTTATTAAATCAAATTAAAATTAATTTATTTAAATCCTATTGAAATATAACATTAGAAATGAATGAAGTCTATTTCATATTGACGTAGATACTCAAATTTCAACATTTCGTAATACTTGATTTTGAACTTAGAATTGAAAGTAGGCTATATGCTTTGTAAACTCAAAGGGAAATATATGCATATTTAAAATGTAAGTACCGCTGTTTCAACCCAGTCTCCCATATAAATTTTCCATTTGAAAATAGAGTAGCAATAAAACAAAATCAAATGCTCTGGCCTCATAGTAATACTAGCATTTGACATAAATGTAAATACCATCAAAATTCACTAAAAGGTTTTAGAGTATTGGAACCCCAATCGCGTCGACCAAATAGCACATACATAGCATCGGAAGATCCTTGCTTTTGAAACAGCGCCATCTTGTGAAAGCTTAAAACGGCTTTAGAATAAGATTTCAGGAACGGTTGCCCGAATGAGAGAAAGAAGGAAATAAAATGTGCACGGATATGAAAACAACTAAGCTTTAATTATCTGTGCTTCTCCATGCGATAAGTGTTATCATTAAATGGTTTAATTGAAAAAGTTTTCCTTATAGTGCTTTAAAATATATATATAAGATAATATTGATTTTTCACATTTGAAAACAAATCAAATATTCTAATTTAATTTCGGTAATTTATATTGTATGATATACTTAATGTATAAAAAACAGTAAAGTTCACCAAATACAATTTAGAAAGAGCAAATAGTACTTTAAAGAAACATCGAGGTATACATCTGCTAATAAATTTTATAACACTTCAAAAATAATATTTTAATATGAAATTAAAAACAGAAATTACCCTCTATTTTCACGTATAACTTTAAGCATTCAATATTCCATAAGAAATATTAAATTTTAAAGTATTCTTTCGCTTATATTACCTTATTTAGTCTTAATAGTTATTTAAATTTTATTCGTCTATTTTTCACATGCCCTCTGACCCTCGATACATTATAGGTTTTCCCTCAGGACGTAGAGAAAAGGAACTAAAAAGATTTCAAGAAATTGCGAAAAATTATAACTTAAATCTGCGCTAGTATAGTTGCAGTTCGAAGTTCTGAAATGAATGTTGTAGTTATTATGTCGTTCTTAAAATTTGTAGTTTTTTAAGTTCTGTCTTTCATTTATTCTTATGAAACAGTATTTATGTAGTTAAATTTCTCAATGGCATACTTACAAGTGGTCACCCTGGCGTGATTTAATTACATAAATACTTTTTCATAAGAATAAATGAAATATTGAATTTTCGATCTCGTGGCAGTTTTAGTAGATCTCGCGACCATGAAACATCTGAGTTCCGTCAACCCACTATTTCAAGTGAGGACATTCAGTTTTTCTTTTACAATTGCTGAAGTCACTAGAGCCATTTTGGGTGCTGATTTTCTAAAAGAACTCGTTTTATTAGTAGATATTTTGAACCGTAAATAAAAAATCTTGTTACATGTTGTGAACGTTTTGGTAAAATTCTTCTTACTGCTGTTCACAGTATGAAAGCACTTGTTGATACTTCTAAATATTCTGCTTTAGCACAGGAATTTGATGATATTATCAAAATTAGACCTAACCCTGTAGAAGTTAACAACCCTCCAGGTAGCTTCAACGAGAAATCTCATTCATCATCTGGCCAATTCGTCATCAAAATAATGCGATTTGTTTATGTGATGATCTGGACAGTTTTCTTCTAATAACAAAATATCTCATCCATCAGTTTTGCTAATGACGAAATACTTCAACGATACAACCACCAAAAGGGTTAAGCATGATATATATATATATATATATATATAGTTCATTGTATAAACACTGTTACACAATCTCTTTTTATTAGGGTTCGAAGCTTAAATCCATCTCAGCTTAAAATTGCGAAAGACGAATTCAGTTATAAGATTAAATCTGAAATTGTAGACCTTCCAAAAGACCTGACCAACTGCTCACACATTTTTCTTCGAATAAGTGAAGTTCTTAAGCCTAACTTCCTATAGCCAAGAGCCCTATAATGAACCATTTTCAGTTATTAATCGAAAATGTTTCACTTGCAATTACCAAAGAACAGGAATAGATTTCCATGCATCAGTGTAAGCCCTTGTACTTATTGTCAGAGCCCCTGGACTGTCTTGTAAAATATCCCTCAGATCATCCAATTTCCATATAGGACACTGCGCCACATGATAATCTTCCATACTTTTCTAAATGCGGAAGAGTTCATTTTTGCTTCCAATGACCTGTCCACTTCAGGGGAGGGGAGTGATGTGGATAAAAGAAACAAACGATTTCAAGAAATTCTGGAAGATGATAAATTAAAGCTGCGCTCTCGTTCAGCCACAGATCGCAGTTCTGAAATTAATATAGTGTTGTTTAGTCGTTTTTTAAATTTCAAGTTTTATTTAAAGTGGTGTACTTCATTTATTCTTATGAAAAATACGGACGGGGTTGTGTCGGGACACGGCCGCTAGGTTTAAGGCGTGGAATACGTCAGTGCGGCCACATGGCGAATGAGAGCGAAAGAAATAATTTAGTACAATACAGTTTAAAGCATTTAGTTTCACGCATCAAATGTTCGTATTTCGTTACAAGGAATACAAATGCAGCATTTCATCAGTAGCGCCATATCTTAAATTACAAATATCAACTTTTCTAACACTTTGTACAAATTTACATTTACAAATTAAATGACAAAGTTAGTTGGTGGGTTGGTTTTGGGTTTTATAGCGCAAGGGCCATATTTTGGCCATGCTGCTACAATATAATATCAAGTAATTGACACAAGACATACAATAACAATTAATTTGCAAATACACAGTGAAAGCTTAACTGACACAGAAGAGAGAAATACACCCAGGGAGGAATGCACCTGGTAGGAATCGAACCTGCGCCGCCTACAACACGGAGGTTGTTAGCGCAGTGGTCATACCCACTGAGAAATGAAGGTCCCAAAATGACAAAGTGTGTACATAAGATTTCTGGCTTCGGTGGGTATTGAAAGCTATTAGATTTTGACAACGGTGGTATTTTTTCTTGATCAATTTGTTCTACAATGACTACACAGCAGGAAATTATTCACATTGGACTGAGGTAACTCGTTGCGGAACAATGATATCACTCCACTGTTCCATGACTGCTTCAGGTCCTTCTCAAACCAAAGTCTATCACAAACATTACACGAATATCCAAATTCATTGTTTATGAATACAGCACGAAAATGTCTATTAGCGTTACCGAAATTCTCTCATATTCATCGCTCCGTATATATATCATAATTGGTGCCATCGCTGTTGATTGTTGTGGCTCATTACCTACCTCCATGGGTTCAACTCCATCGCTCTATCATGAAACGTTGATCTCAACAGATATGCTATTTGCGTCTAACTGAGCGGCAGGTCTTTGGCACACTCGTATCAGCCATATGTCCACTTTGACGGTGCGACTCCTCAATTTTCAAGCGCTCCCGTCGAGCCCGTTGAAGCTCAGCATCAGACAGCTGGGTCTTCTTGGATTCCTCATGTCTCGATCTTTCTTCCTGTAGACGTTTGCTATAATTCTTCTGGTGTTTATTATGGATATATATGGACATTTAAAAAAAATTGCTATTTCAGCACTTCGAAATCCGATATCTAAACAAGTAGTAAATATTTAGGTTTCATTTATATTATTATTTATAAAGCGCAAAGAGACGAAACAAATGACACCTCAAACGTATAGATCGAAGGCAGTTGAATGAATATATTAAAACAAAACCAACTGTTTGATCAATAAATTACCATGAACGATCGAACGTTTAGTGATTTTTTCATTCTTCACAAAATAAAAATACGCAAAATATGCAATAAATTGACGTTTTTATCAAGCGTCGCGGGAAAGACTTTGGAAGTTAAAAATATAATTTTCATATAAATGTAGGTACTGTTATTTTTCTACTAATATTTTTAATTCTATGGATTTAATATTTAGTGAAGTTTTGTTGTGAAGGATCTAGTGCTTAATGTCTTTTCCTACAGACAAAATTTTGGACTTACTTAAAAGCTTTTTTTTTTGCTTTTTTCTACTATTTTCCTTTTCCTTTTAAGTCCCGCGATACAAAAGTAAAATCTTTGGTTCAAAACAATTTATTGAAAGTGGCTGGAAACAGAACAAAAAGAAATTAACGAAGCAAAATTGTAGAATTTTAAAAGTAAGTTTAAGCAAGGAGAGAAAAATTCTCAGAATTTTTCAATTTTAAACGCAAATTAAAATATATTTCTCAAATGCTTCTAAATTTTTCAGAAAGTCGTGTTCACTTACGCCATCTAGTGGCGCTTTATGTACTTACAAGATCATGGTCATCGTAATTCGGAAAAACAACCCATTCGTATTTACTGTTAAGTTTTTCAAACAATTCA
Organism: Meta bourneti; assembly: GCA_933210815.1. NCBI lineage: Eukaryota > Metazoa > Arthropoda > Arachnida > Araneae > Tetragnathidae > Meta > Meta bourneti. The sequence continues at coordinate 69,112,064 of OW119928.1, forward strand.
ACTTTAAGCTTTTATTAAATGAGTGATATTTGCAAAACCATTTCCTTTTGTGGTGTAGTTGACCAGTACAGTCAATATTTTGTTCGGAAGGAGCCCAAATTTGTAAACAGTTTTTTTCCAAATTATAAAAAGTTCTGGATCTGATTACTTTTTGAGACGCTAACGCTAAATCTTTTAATCTTAGATAAATAGATTGCATACAATGGTTATTTACACATAAAATACGAATATTTCAGAAATATTCTAATAAGAGCATATTTCTTTTCTATAGAAATATGATAGTTCAGAAATATTTTTTAAATGTTTGCGTTGTCAAAAAATATTTCTCATAATTACATAACTTCATATAAATAATCAAATCTCGATTTTCGATATTCACTTTTTATTTCAAAGTCTGTCAGATAGTTATTTCATTGATTAAATTAGTACTCTACATGTTTTCGCATTTCCTCGTAGATTATATATTTAATAAACTATTAATTAATCAAATAACTTATTTACTTCAGTGTCATTAAATAATTGAATTCCTTTTAATATATTTTATTTGTGAAAAAGTATAAGCGTAAGAAATCGACACTTTTATGGTGGGGCTCATCTGGTTACACCATCCGTTTACGAATCTATTGGGAACTGGGTAGAGTTAGTAAATAGAATTAATAAAAATATTTCCAATATATAACATAGCTATATGGGGTATTTAAGCTTTATGAGTTTGAAGAGTGGGAAGCCAGCTCAGGTTCTGACCTAATCATCTGACCATGGTTCAAAATTGCAAGATGTTATCCTCGGATCTTTCTCTTCAGGATAGATCCCGGACCATCACCAATAGCATCCAGTGCGACGTAAATTCAAGTACCTACCTACAAAGTTTGATTAAATATTTTTTAGAAAATTATGCATACGATTGATAATACACTAGGTAGCATAACCGACAAGCAACATTGCTTGTCAATTTGAATGTCATGTTTTTAAAATATTGAACTTTGGTCAGTTCAAACCAAAATTTCTTTTCAAAAAAATTTTCTCGAATTTTCGACTGGACTGGTATACTTTTTATTCTTTCTTGATTTTTTTGCCACAGCAAAAAAAGCAATAAATTACCCTTGATAATGCCCGAAATAGAATACAACGTATTTTGGTGATAGAATGTTGCCTAGAGTTCTTATTTTCGGAGAAAATTTTTCTCTCTTATTCCTTGGTTCGTGGAAAAGATCTTAAATCCCTATAAAGAAATATGCATTCCAACAACAAAGGAAATTCAAGAAATATGCATACCAACACAGAAAAATAAATATGCATACAAATACAAGAAATATGCATACAAATACAAGAAATATGTATACAAATACAAGAAATATGCATACAAATACAAGAAATATGCACACAAATAATGCAGGAAATTAAAAAAACACTATTCACTATTAAGGAAAAACAATCTGCAATAACTCATGTGTAATACGTTTCATACGTTCTCCATTATTTTTGTTCTTGGTCAGTTCTAAAATTAGGGTATCTTTTGAATTTATGAAGTCTTTTTGTCCTAATGTGCTTTCAAAGTTTGCAAAAATATATTGAGTGGTCAGATGTTAAAAAATGCTCACAGGGGCGGTCGTTGCTTAATGCATTTACCCGATAGAGGACATATAAGTAGAGTGAGCAAACTTTTTATGTGTCTAGGAGCATGTAACCAAAACTAGTAGTAATGTGAACCTTAGACTACGTTCGTCTGCTAAGTGGAAACGAACGTTCATCATCTGCTTGGTACCCGGGAAGGGAGAAGACATCCATTCATTGATTCATCTGATTAGTCTGCGCGACATAGTAGTAGACTGGCGATTTTGCCATTTTTCTCGCCACTCTATAGATGAGCATTCACTCGTCTACCCCGTCATAAGTTATATTGCCAAACGAGGTGATAAGATGCCAAATCGGAAAACCAAGTCAATTTTTCACAAAGCAGTTTCGTGAGTATAAGTCGATGTTCGTCGCACTTTTTGAAGCTCTTCTGAGTAGCAATGCTCAGTCTACTTATATTTCACGCCTATGGATTGCTCACTATGCTAGCGACATGCGATTTTCAATCGGTGCAGGTTCGATTCCTCCAAGTGTGTATTCCCAACTTGTCAAGTGTCAGTAATACTTTCCTTGTGTGTATATTTTTTTAATTGACGTTATCTGTCTTGTTCATGGTGCAGCAAGGTCAAATATGGCACTTGCGCCTTAAAACCCAATCCAAATGCTCACCACAAAGGCAGGGGTCTGTTTTGTTGTGGAATCTAGCTTGAAATGTTCCAAACATTCGATGTGACGTGGTAATTTTTTATATAAAAATCTGTGAAACAATTATTTGTATTAACTTTTGCAATGAGGTATAAGCTTACCTTCCTTTTTCAAAAATTTTCCAGTGATTTTATCACTGTATGTTTAAATGTTTTTTAGCGTTAATTTTAATCTGTATGGGAGTATATGATATAGATATGCGCCTTTTTTATGATTTTTTTGTCTTCTTGATCAACTTCATATCTGAAAATTCCGAAATGACTTTTAACCCAAAAAAAATTTACGAATTTACTTTTAGAAATATCTATTATGATGACTTTTATATCTTTAACATGGTTTTAAAAATAATCGAATGCCTTCTTGTTTGGAAAATAAAATGAAAATCAACATTATTTCTATAATATCTTGGCAGAAAGATGAAAATTTCTAAAAAAAAGTAATTTGTAAAAAACATTCGTTAAAAAGTCAATCGACTCTATTTCATTTCTATGATCTCATCAATGTGTCTCTTTCGTTCCTTATTTCGACATACCTGTTTTCCTTGTTTTTCGAGTAATGAATTGTAATTACAACTATAAGTGTAATCCTATAATTATAATTTGTGTAAATTATAATTGTGTCTTTTATCTCAGATTTTAACACCTATTTTCATCTAAATTACGCTATAAGTATCAAATAAAAATTAATCCTTTAAAGTAATCATTGTATCAATTTCATGGAATCCAACTCTTAGGGATTTAGCCCTATAAGCCTTTCTCCAATATTTATACAGTGGTAACCCCAAAGATGAGATATAAGTATTACACATACGGCACATAATATGGACGGCCAAAATAGTACAAGATCATTCTATCTCAGTGGTTAAGTTGTGTGGTCATAATGCATGCAGAAGACAGAGGCAACAAGTCCTATGGGTCAACCTATCTTGGGCTACATCCCTCAAATATGAGAGATCTGTAATGGGATGTATGGGAGTGAAACAAAACAAAAAAGTCACTTTCAACAGTGTTTAAAATTCAAGAAGTCGCTGTTTTTAAACAATTTAATGACAAACATATCACAAGACGTTTACGGCATAGTCCTACTTAATATTCTACAGAATATGCAAGAAGACAAATTGGTTTCTTGCCTAAGGAGAACGAAAATAGTTAAGGATTTTAGGTGTTCACAATCAAACCACCTTCAGGCGAGGATTTACATCTAATACTATGTTATCTAATACCCACGCATGATACTTATCGGTATTACCTTAAAATGTAGTTTATCACCGTTTTGGAGACGTTTGGTGTTGAATATAATTTTGGCGATGACCCATTAACTGTCAAATTTCAATTCTAAATTCTTCCTATGGAATTTTTATTATTACAAGTAAATTCTTCTCGAGTGTTTGTCGTTCCTTGTATTTGGCATGTCACCAGTTGAATAAAGAAAATACAAAAATTAAAAATTATTGATAAATTCAATTGATAACATGCTGGAATCTTATTCGAAAAAAAATGGGCTACGTGACGTCACATCCAGAATATATACAGGATGCACGTTCCCCACGAAAACCGTCACTTACGTTTGACAGAAAAAGCCTATCATAAAAGATTTTTCCGCACATACAATGTGTTTAAAACTTCCTTTACAAACTTTATGGGGATGTGGGAAACATAAAATTTCACAATAGCAACAAACGTACTTATGTTCACAAGTACCACCCGGATGTATTAGAGGGGTAGGTAGACTAAGGAGCAGAAATGGAAGACAACAAGTATGTGAACAATGTTTTAGTAGCCTCAAAATGTGACAGTTGGGCAGTAGTTTTTACATCATCCCTCCAGATTCAGTCTAACTCAAACTAGTAAATGTTTGGTGATTTGGGACACGTCTGTCGTGATACCATTCATCAAGCAATCTCACAGAGGCTCGTCTGCTTCCTATATCTTCCCTATATGCTAGGTGTATGTCAACTATCTCAGCATTCGTGAAGTGAACCAGGTTACCCATACAAACTCAGCGTCTGACATTATAATGATCGAAACTGGTCAAGTGCCAAGCTGCCGAACAGTTTTCTCCAGCAAATCCAAACGTCGCTTGAAAACATGTAATCCAAAAAGGAAATCGGTTTAATTTTGTATTTCTATCTGTCCTTAAAGTTTGTACATGAAACTTCAAACGAATATGTATCTTTTCCAGCGTTGAGAACTGTAAAACCAAAACAACTTCCTTATGTCGGCCCATGTGAGGCCATAGGCCCGCAACTTCTTATTTGAATTAATTAAATAAATAGTCGCACGTGTGCCCTGTGGGCGTGGGCGTGTGCGGTTCCTGCCCGGTTCTGGGTGCTAGTTGGACCTCTGGTGTTGGAAGTCGCCTTTTCTCCCCGCCTCTCACTATAAGACTCCAAACCTACGGGTGAGTCAGGGAGGCGTGGGTCCGGAAACGAATATGTATGAAGCATTTGCCGTCCACACTTCAATAATAATTTTCCCAAGTTGACGCAACAAGTTTGTTTTTAAGGAGCTTGACTCTTCATATGATTTCGACGAGATATCTCGTCAATAAAGATCTGAGCAATTTAGCTTGGTTGAGATATCTCGTCATCAGGATATTGCTGACTTTTTTACGATAATGAGATCAAGATCTTATCAATTTTTTACCCTAAGGGAGATATCTCGTCTATCAAGATCTGATCAGTTTTGTCAATGACGAGATATCTAATAGAGATAACCACCAGAAGGGTTAAAGAATTTTATTAGCGACTTTTCAGAAAAAAGTAACTTCTCAAAGGCACTTTTTCGTGATTTAATGGAACTTTTTATCTTTAAATTCTAAGAAAAGACATGACTGTATTGAGCAATCAATGAATTTGACTTTTAGCAAGAAAACATTACAAAAATTACGAACCTTAATTTGAATGCTCAAAAAGCATTAAAAATCATATTTTCAAAGTGTTTTTTTATTTTAATATTTAGTTTATTTCATATAAAGTAATCTCATAAATGTTTACATTCAATGAATAATCTTTATAGTATTGTAATTCTTCCTGACCACTTCAGCAGACCCTATGACCTCCATGACGAAATAGATAAGTCCCATTTCTCCAGCTGTACTGCTTCCTTTGACTCTAGACTTTACGGCTCTCCGGAGCACTCTTTTAAGTGTGTACGGTCTTCAGGAACCCAAGGTACCTGAGTGATCTTTTCTTTTCCCATGGGCTTACTGTCTTTAGTAAACAAGGGTGTCATGCTCTTAAGCAATCTTTTTCAACGTTCATTCCATACTCTATTCCCCAACCCATCTATTTTCCCTTTCAGGACATTTCTTATTTGACGTTATCTTGTGTTTGGCGCAGCTTGGCCAAATATGGCCCTTGCGCCATAAAACCCCAAAATAACCAACCTCCCTGTATCCGTAATGACTTCAGGTAGTCGAAGGGACTGCTCCCCAGTTAGTACACGGTCTGTGCTAATCTATAGAAATCCTTCAAGTATTTCCAGCAGGTGTCATCCCTAAGGTTCGAATATATCTCGTCCTATATCATCCCCAAGTTGTTTCGAATATATATCTCGTCCATCAAGATCTAACCAATTTGCTAATGATGAGGTATCTCGTCTTCAAGACATTGCCGGTATTTTTATGATGATGAGATCGAGATATGGTCAATTTTTTTCTAATGATGGCATATCTCGACCATCAAGATCTGGCCAGTTTTGCTAATAACGAGATACCTCGTCGAAACAACCACCAGGAGGGTTAACATGAAACTAATTAAGTTTTATAGTCAGTGAGGCACTTCATGAACGCACTTGTCTCACCTCGGCCTAGATTTTTAAGGGGTTGTTCGACCCTTTATGTCTCACCATCCATCTGTAGTTGTCTTAGACATTTGAATATTAAAGGAGAGAATATTTATATTACGTTTCTTTAATATGCACCTAAATATTTACATATCTAGTCTTAACTATTTCAAGAATATGAGACTCCAGGCGTCCCATGATTCATGATAAAGTTAAATTCTAAATCTCTGTCCCATCAAAGGATGTACATATTTTTATTGAATTTCAAATATACAAAATTCTATACAGGAAATGCGAAAAAAGAAACACCATCAATTATTGTCAAAAACATGCTCAATTAGTTCATGTATACTAAATTTGATTCGTTCTTTATTAATTTTGTTCTTGATCTGTTCAAAAATTGGGGCATCTGTCAAATTTCTGAAGTCTTTGTCATGATGTACACCCAAAGTTTGCAAAAATATATTGAGTGGTCAATAGTGCTCAAATGATCACAGGGCCATTGTGGCTCAATAGGTTTGCCCCATAGAGGAAATTTAAGTAGAGTGAGCAATGATAAAATTTTTAAGTGCACAGGATCATGTAACCAAAACAAGTAGTAACGTGATCCTTAGACTACTTTCGTTTTCTGAGTGGAAACGAACAATCAACATCTGATTGGTACACGGGACGGGAAATTGATTAATCTGATTGGTCCGCGCGAAGTAGTAGCAGACTGGTGATTTCACCATTTTCGTCGCCACTCTACAGAAATGCGCATCCACACATCTACCGGTCATAAGATGGTTGCAATTGGTCTATTGGCAACATGATGAAATCGTATTCTCAAAATGAGCCAAGTGATATCACATCAAATGACCGCCGCCTCTTATGTTTGGCTTGACAGACAAAACCTACCATAACTTCTTGTACAAATTTAAAGTGGGTGTAGAGAACTTAAAATTTCATAGTATTTATATATATATATAGTCGCATACGTACCTATGTCCACAAGTGTCACCCAGATGTGCTAGAGGGGTAGGTGCATTAAGGTGCAGAAGTGGAAGACAACAAGTTTGTAAATAATGTTGGTAGTAGGCATCTTTACAACATCTCATGGCACACAAAGGATTCCGGTCATCTCCGGTTTCACTCAAATACTGACTCAAACTCATAAACGTTTGATGATTTGGACACGTCTGTCGGGGTACCATTCATCATGCAATCTCACAGAGACTCGTCTGTTTGTGTTAGCTGCCCTATATGCTAGGTGTGTCAACCATCTCAGCATTAGTGAAATTATCCATGTTACCCGTGCAAACTCAGCATCTGAAATGATAACACAGCCTTACAAAAAAATTTTGTTTGGTGCCTGGAATTTTTTAACAGATTTTGACTATATTTGGTGTGCTAATATATTTGACTAATATGTAAACCGTTTTTCTCTATCAGCTCTACTTTTTGAGATTCAGCGTAGCTAAATTATAAAATACTTCATTATACAACTCATTGAGCAGTGGTTAAATTAAGATTTCAATGTGGATTGGTTAATGCTTTTTTCTTCCTTCTTCTCTGTACCGCTATTAGCTGATTGTATGAAGTCATATTTGTTGATATAACCAAGTGTTTGCATCTAACATACCTTATAAAGTTCTTTGTTTTGCGGATTGATGAAAAGAAAGAATGGCATCAGTCAAAGAAGTTGTGTTAATCATCCTGATGTATTTTGCTAAATATGCGGTGCCTAAAAGAGAAGAGAAAGAGTTCTCTTTAGAGGTGTACACCCTAAAAGAGAACAAAAAAGCCATTTCTGATTTTGTTAAAATAACTTACCTTGGGTACTTTGGCGTTAGGCTTGGTGACCAAGATAAAGTTTGAGCTACACAGATTGTGTCTAAAACTTGTACAGAACACCTACGACAGTGGACTAATGGGAAGAGAAGGAGTCTAAATTTTGGTGTAAAAATGGTTTGGAGGGAAGCCATAAACCACTTTGATGACTGTTATTTTTGTATTGTGAATTTAACGGTATAAACCGAAATAACCGCTGCAAGTGTACATATCCTGATTTAGCCTCTGCAAGACGGCCTGTTCCTCACTCAGACAAAATTCTTATTCCATCAGCTTCCAGAGATCTCTGAGGATGAATTTCATCTTTCTGATGTTCCTTATGATACGGACCGAGTGAGTGATAGTGATTATGAGGGAGCATCATCAATTCATCAACGTTTCAATAAAAACGAGTTAAGTGACCTGATAAGGGATCTGTCTCTCAAAAGAATCATCTGAATTACTTGCTTCTAGATTAAATTATAAGACTACTTGATAGTGGAACTAAAATTGCATTCTACCGTACTAGGGAAAAGGATTTGCTATCTCTCTTCTTTCATGAAAACGATCTTGTGTTTTGCCAAGATGTTAGAGGACTTCTGATAAAAATTGGTCTTACTGAATATTTCCCAATTGATTGGCGACTGTTTATTGACATCTCTAAGCGGAGTTTGAAGTGTGTACTTTTACACAGTTTTTTTCACACAGTGGCAACAAATACGGGTCAATACCCATTTCTCACTCAACCAAAATGAAAGAAGAATATGATATTATAGTTTTGGTCATGGAGAAGATTAAGTATCACGAACATCAATGGGTAATTTGTGTGGACTTCAAAATGGTTAACTTTCTCCTTGGTCAGCAAGGGGGACTACACGAAATATCCTTGCTTCTTGTGCCTATGGGATAGTAGAGCCAAACAATACCACTGAATAAGAAAAGAGTGGCCAACGAGAGAGAACATGGTGGTTGGAGAAAGAAATGTCATTCGTGAACCCTTAGTCGGACGAGACAGAATCATCTTGCCTCCGCTGCATATAAAGCTAGGGTTAATAAAACAGTTCATGAAATCTCTTGATCAGGATAGCCCTTGCTTTGCATACATGTGGAATCGGAGTGTCCACAAGCCTCCCCGTCAGATGGTGCTGATGGTCAACTTGACCACACGTGCAGGTGTTGGATGAGACGGAAACAGAGGAAAGAGCAGCGCGCGTAGGTGTCCGCTAAAATCCGGTGACTTTGTACAAGAAGTGCGAGAAAGCACTTGCTGATCTTCGAGCGTGACTAGTAGAACCTATTTCCTGACTCAGTGAGAGTTAGAGTTGAACTAGTGACTGAAAGCTTCCACGCCCAGGTGGAGCGAGGGCTGTTTTATATAATTCATGCAAGTGGCATCGCGTGTAGGCTGTTCCATCATTTTTATAACGGTTGGTGCATATAGTTTTGAAATAGAGAAATTAAATGTTGTGTTAGTCCTAATCTCCATATTATCCAGCTTCATTTCTTCACACCCTAGACACCGTATCATGTACATAGGACAAAAAATGCCTGGAATAAGTACAGAAAAACTTAAAGCTGTAATTTTTGATGGTCCTCAAATCACAGCTCATAAACGATCCTCGTTTCGTGGATTCCATGAATGAGACAGAGCAAAAAGCGTAGATCTCATTTGTCCTTGATGTCAAGACCTTTCTGGGCAACCACAAGGCTGAAAACTATGTTGAACTAGTATTTAACAGCATGCTTAACAACTTCAGAGACCTTGGTTGTAATATGAGCATAAAGGTTCATTACTTGCACAGCCATTTAGACCGTTTCCCTGAAAATCTTGGCGATACTAATGAAGAAAAAAGTGAACGATTTCACCAGGACATAACGACAATGGAGGACCGATACCAGGACAGATTGGAGACTCATTGATGGCAGATTACTGTTGGAATCTGCAAAGAGACTGTGTAAACAAAGTTCACTCAAGAATTTCAAACAAAAGAAGTTTTCGGAGTAGAACAAAATAACTTTTCCTTTTGTTTTTATTTGATTCTTCTCATTTCTAATTTTTAATTAAGCTATTGTAAATTTACAAAAGTATTGCTGTGTTTTTTCAATTAATTAAAATGTTTTACAAAATTTATTAAGGAAAAAGTTTTTTAATTGAAAGCCTATACCATAAGCCTAATTTAATGTGTTAACGTAAATAACGCTACTGTTATATCTCACAAAGAGGTGACCGTCAAAAAGTAACATCATATTTTTTTCCAGCACATGGAATACACATAAAATCAGTTTTTAAAAAAACAGGCACCAAAGTATGTGTTGAGCTGTGTAATTATCAAAACTGTCATTATGTCCGGTAGCCCAATTAGAAGAGCAATGGATTAGCAACTGGAGTGTTGAGAGTTCTAAGCTTGGTTCAGCCAAAAGATCGTCGTGTGCACGGGAGCTGTGTATACAAGTAGTGTGCACGTTAAATCTGTCATAGCCTCCTCGTGTTGGCGTTTCGTAGGTAGTTTGGAGAGTGGGGTGCCAGCTCTCAGGTGTTCTCATCATCTGACCGCGATTCAAAATTACGAGAAGTTGTCCTTGATCTTTCCCTTCGGTATTGATCCCTGACAGTCGCCAATAGCCAGTTGCTACAGTGCAATGTTAATTAACTACAAGTCTACCGAAACTGGTCAAGTGCCGAGCTGCAGAACAATGTTCTCCAGCAAATCCAAGTGGCACATGAAAACAAATAATCAAAATGAAAATCGGTTAAATTTGTATTCCCTATCTCGCCTTAAAGTTCGTGCATGAAATTTCAAAACACCCTGTATATATGAAGCATTTGTCCCACCCTTCAATAATAATTTCCCCAAGTTGACTCCATTATATATATATATCGTTTTTAAGAAGCTTAAACCTCCACTTGGTTTTGGCGAGATATATCGTCAATAAAGATTGACCAATTTTGCTTAGGTCGAGATATTTCGTCATCAGGATATTGTCGATTTTTCATGATAACGAGATCAAGATCTCGTCATTTTTGCCAATGAGATACCTCGTAGAAACAACCACCAGGAGGGTTAAAGGATTTTATTAATGACTTTTCAGAAAAGAGATGGCGACACCTCAAAGGCACTTTTTCGTGATTTAATGAAATTTTTTTTCTGTGAAATCCATCCTGCAATCCATGAGCTTAACTTTTAGCAAGGAAACGGTACAAAATTTACAAACAATAATTTGGATGCTCCAAAACCATTAAAAATTATATTCTTTAAGTGTTTTTTGGTTTTAATATTTAGTTTATTTCATGTAGAGAATATTGCATAAATATTTACATTCAGTGAATTTGAATCCAGATTTTACTTTTAAAGAGTATTGATTATATATGTATTTATATTTCAATTGTTGATCTGTATTGTTTCGCAAATAACTTTAAGCCTAATGCCTTACATTGTTAGTAATTAGACTACAGACGTAATAAAAGGATTTAACAATATGCACTCTTGCAACAATAGTGTCTTCTTCAGCTGTGTTTCTGAGAATGAGATCACACAAGCAATCGATTTACTTTACTTGAGTCGGCAAATATTATAACTCGTTTGACGAGTTCCTAGTGATTTAAATATGAATTATCATTGCTCATTATCATTGGCAACGTTTGTGGCGTGGATATTTTTATCCCTTTGGATTTGGGGATTGTTTGGACTCATTATCATTGGCGATGCTGCTTTTATTGATGTTGATATTGACGCTGATGATATATTTCATGTTGGTTCAGACTATCGACTTTGATAAGGATAAAAAGTTGTATATAGGCTTGATTAAAGGCGAAAATATTGAAAAAAAGGAGAAAAGAAAAGTGGTAAAAGACGATGCCACAGGATCAATCAAAAGTGTCTTAAAAGCAAATGACGGTGATGAATATAGAAACGGATCGCTTCTGGTTGTAAACGAAAACAAAGCACTGAAACGTTCAACCACCGAAGCACTTGAAAATGATGGAAACGTTGATGACTATGATTATGGGAAGATGAAAACGATGGAAATATTGATGGATATGATTGCTTGGATTATGGAAATCATGGAAAAGTTGATGACTAAGATTGTGGGGAAAATGAAAATGATGAAGTTTATGAATGTGATTGAGGGGATAATGAAAATGATAAAAAAGTTGATGGATATTATTGTTGGAATAATGCAACTGAAGTTGAATTTGATTGTAGAGATAATGAACTTGATGGATCGGTTTATTAATATGATTGTAGAGAAATGAAAATGTTGGGTAAGTTGATAAATATGATTGTGGTGATAATGAAAATGATAGAAAAGTTGATAGATATGATTATGGAGATAATAACAAAGTTCATGAATTTGATTATGCAGATAATGAAAATGATGGTTTATTTGATTTATGTGATTGTGGGGATAAGGGAAAATTTAATTGCGGAGATAATGGACACGATGGAAAATTTGATGTATACGATTGTGGGAATAATAAAAAAATTGATGAATATTTGATTGTGGAGATAATTAAAACGATGATGAATAACTTGATGATATTATTGTGGAGATAATGAAAATTATGGAAATGTTGATGAGTATGATTATGAAAAGAACAAGAAAACAAGAATTCTCTTACCTGGGACTATCCTCCGGATACTTCATTGGAAATAAAAGACGATGACAGGATTATCGACGCGTCCCAAGAACAAGTAAAAGCATAAAATTGGCCTTTAGAAATACACTGAGTACCTCAACAAAATCAAATAAAAGTACTGATATTGTGAACACCTCCAAAAGATATGATAAAAATAATAGTTTGGCTTGTGGAAATTCACCAGATGCTTTTGTGAAATCAGATACGAAGATAGCGAAAAATATTAAGCCAGAAAAGCATACACCTGTGCTCTGATGTAGCCAGCAAAGAACACCCAGTAGCAAAAGATTTAAAATATTCCATCGGCTACCTGGTCCGGCTAGAGTACCTAAGGAACAACAGCTACTCTATATCGTTTCAATAGGAGTGACACGGGAAAAAATTTAATCCAAACCTAGATTTATTAACGAAGGAAACGAAAAAGAGATGTATTCAGTTTGCCAATGATGGAATCACCAGTGTCTTGATGACCTTGTCCAAAGAGAAACAGCCAGAGAAACAGCCCTTCAATCAAGGAATCAAAAGGAAACATTTTGAAAAGAAATAAACCATTCCGAAAAAATCAAGCAGAAACTGTTCAAGAAAAGCATCAGATTTTTCCGTTTGAAGACAATTGTTATTGAATACATTATTTGCATGTATTATTTATTTAGTGTCTACCTTAGAATTTGTATAAAATTGTGTTCAATGACTTTCTAAATAGTATAGTTCCAAATCACGATATTATTTTTTATATCTTAAAATTCAATAAAAACAAATAGAATTTGCTTATTCAAGAACTTTTGTCTTTTATATCATTCATTTACCACATTTATAACTATTTATTTGATTACCTTGGTTTATCAATATATGTAATGAGAATCATGATTCCATTTACACCTTTTCGTTATTTCAATTTAATACATTTTTGAAACACTGTCAATTTGCATACAAGTGAGGCAATATATTACGTACAAAAGTATTTGTTTAAAAAAAATTCCTAAAATGTTGTTTCCTTCAAAATCTTAGAAACATTTTTTGAATGTTTATTTTCCTTTAAAACGTACAGTTAATATCTTTGTACTTGAACTTAAGAGGCCTGATTTTACATGTAGAAATGAGTTTTCAGTAATTAAAATGTGAAGAGATTGAATTTAATGAAGTTAGAGTCAAGAAACGGAGAGTATATAAAGCTTGTTTTTATACTTTCTTCATTGTAAATTCATAACCGTTGGAATTTCTTCTCTAAAACTTATTAGACTCCAAAATCTCTACAATTGGACTTCATATATCCAGTGTTCAGTATTCTTTCTGTAATTATTTTAATATTCATTTGTCTTATTTATACATACTTACATAAAATTGCATTAAAAGATTATAAGTATTTAATTATGACCTGTTACCAGAGGAATTGAGATAAAATCTTCTTATGACTTTTGACTACATTGAGCGTACATTACAAAGAAATATTTTTATTAAATTCAGCTAATCAAAATGCAGAGATAATAAAACACCATGTACAAAATGCATACTGTTAGATTTGAAATTTTAAAAATTCTCCCATTCTACAATTTAAAGTACTTAAGGCAAAATAATTCGTAATACTTTTAAGATGTTATCCTTCGCTGCGTTACATAAGCGTTCGTTTCAAATCACTCACTTTTCAGTTTAACTAAATATTCGTAAATGTTTTTTTACGATACACTTGGTAAAATATTTAAATACGTCTTAGTTATTATTAAAAACGTCTTTTCTGTTACTGAACAACACTTTGAGGCAAGGTAAGCTAAACATTATTACCGCGTCAAATGTTTGCTTAACAGGGAGGCAACTAATTAAGCTCTTCTTTCCAAATCACTTACACTTTTTATAAAAGGGTCTCTTTCCCTGCTTTAAGTCTCTTGATTTAAAGCTCTTTTTTATACTTCATAAAAAGATTACCCTTCATCACACAGATTAATTCAGCTAGGTTCCAGGAGTCATCTGTAGCATGGTACCGAGGCCTAGTAAGTTTTTACGTTACATTACGAACGTGCTACGTTTCACTCGAAATAATTTTACTTCCTATAACTTCCTTTACTTCCTATTTTACTTCCTTTGAATAAAAATACCCAAGTAGAAAACTAATTTTTTGCTTCTTAAATTTTAAACGGAATAAAATAATTTTGAATGTAAACTTAAGAAGAAACAACGGTTACACGGAAAATGAAGCAGCATTATGGTCAAAAAGTATTCAACCTTCAGTCAAAAAAAATAAAACAACCTTATACATTCAGATAGATCATAATCCCCTTTTTGAGCGACACATTTTTACATTGTCCTTGAAAACTTCCTGTTCTCGTCTTAGTAGAAATTAGTCGTGTTCTCTTTTTCAAAAAATAATAAAAATGACAACTATATTGAAAAAACACAAGGGAGAACGAGCTGAAATTTTGCATTATCGTGCAAAAAGTTCTGAACTAATTTCCATCAAAATAGATAAGGATTGCTATTCATTTTTTAATATTAATTTTGTGTACTAAACATTTATTAAAATAGAAGCATTAAGTAGAGTTTGTTTTGTTCCTTTTATAGTAAGCTATTAAAACATTTCAGAGTAACTGCAAGATTATTTTGGAAGATATGAATTAAAGTCTTGAAATTTATTTAACATTAGGCACTCCAAGTTTTCAATACTCCTTTAACAGTAATACAAATTAACTTGAAACTTGGTATCGATGGTTAAATTTGGATATTGATTTGTGTTGGGAGCTTGCAAATTCGAGCGTGCGATTGATGTTTATTTTAATATTAATTTTCTTCGTTTATATTTCTTCTTATTAAGAGTAGAGAAGATTTTAGTGAAAAATATTTCGCTGTAACCCATATAAGGAACTGAATCTAGAAGGTGTATGGTTATCATGTGAACTAACGATGGAGCCCTGGGTGATTCAAAGCAAAAAGCTGTTAAGCGACTCAATGCACTGTGGAGTCGACATAACAAGGAATCAAATATGAAATAGCTCTGCAAGGACTTCATAGACGACTACAAGAACTTGGGACACATTGAAACATTGTTTGAGCTGACTGAACTGAAAGAAGTGTAGTATTTTCCCCATCTTCCTGGGAAAAGCTAAGCCTAAAGCCACTAAACTGAGAGTCGTTTTTGATGCGTCAGACCCACAAAGAATGAACATTTTCTCAACTCCTTTTTACTCAGAAACTGAAACATCGCCTCAATAGAAGATAACAAGCTATATAGCAAGGAATTAAAGTAGCGGTATTCTAGTGAAGGACAATGGAACAGAATCTATCTATATGAAATGATTCAGGACTATTCTATTTTATGACAAACGAACTCTCCGAATGATTTCTTTTTAGATAAGTTTACTGATGAGTAATTATTACTCTAACTGTTACGTGGAGCTACGTTTTTCAGCTTTGATAAAAATTGCAAACTATAATTAACAATTGCACAGAGACGAGGTTTAGTGCCTTATCAATCAATGAAATAAATGCTTAATAAACAGTGCTTCGAATGAATATGCAGCAGAAGCCATTTTATTCCGATATTTCGAACATCAGAAAGAATATGCATCTTCCAGGTAGGACTGTCTTATCCTGTCTTAATACAATTGTGGATGCACAGGACATGTTATGAATGGGAAGCAGATTAACGATATCTGATTTAGTGTTCAACCAAATTCACCCAATTGTTCTCCCATCTAAACATTCTTTGACAAGAACATTTGGTCAAATTTCATATTGGTCCTCGATCTCTATTATTTGTATAGCCTTTACCAGCGTTTTTGGCCAATTCATAGCAGATCATTGGCTAGAAAAATTGTTCACTATTGCATAACCTGCAACAATAAAACCTATTTTAGCTCAGAAGCTAATGGAACGTCTGTCTATGAACTTGTAAATCCCATTTACACTTTGAATCACACAGAAATTGATTTTGTGGACCATTCACTATCAAGTATAACGGTCGGAGGAAAGGGTATGCTCAGAAAAATAATCTGTAGCAATCTTTGTATGTTTTGTAATTCGAGCAGTTCCTCTGGAAAGTGTTACAGATTTTACTTCTGAATCTTTTATAAGTACCTTTAAGAGGTTTTTACGAGAAGTAAAAGCTCAACGTTTTTTACTGACTCCAAAAGCTTTGTAGGTTCACATGCAGAATTAAAACGTCTATACAATCTTGATAACATCTTGTCTAATCACTTGAGCTGTGAAAAGATGAAATGGAAATTACCACCCAGAGCAGCAAATTTTGGTGGATTATGGGAAGCAAATTGTAAGTTTTTCAAGTATCACTTAAAAAATGCTGTGGGAGACTTTAAATTAACATACAAGGAGTTAACTGTTATTACTCAGATAGAAAAAAT
Source organism: Meta bourneti (assembly GCA_933210815.1). Classification (NCBI taxonomy): domain Eukaryota; kingdom Metazoa; phylum Arthropoda; class Arachnida; order Araneae; family Tetragnathidae; genus Meta; species Meta bourneti. Next base: position 69,128,926 of record OW119928.1, read on the forward strand.
ATTGAATTCTCGATCTACGTATCTCTTACCGAATGATAGCAATGACTTGGAAGAGCAGAAACATGGCCATTTTCTAATTGGTAGACACATCAATTCCATTAATGAACCCATTACCTTAGATTGTCCTGAAAATCGTCTTTCCAGATGTCATAAAACAAAAATGGTTCATCATTTATGGGTACAATGGAAAATGTATTACCTTAGCAATCTGCAACAACGCATCAAATGGTAATTGAAACATAGTAATCTGAAGGTCGGTCCTTATTTTAGTTATGGATTAAAATTTAACGACCTGTAAATGGTTATTGTGCAGAATTGTTCATATGTTTGCCTAGGGTTATATGTTTGCATAAATATTTAATGACATGGCTTAATAATAAGCATAATGTTTAAAGTTTATAGAAAATATCATATTTTATGTAAACTAATAAAAAAAAATTATGTAGCAAGGAACTACAAAATCAAAGAAGTTATCCAGAATCCTTATCTCAAAACTCTCGAACGACTTTTGTATAAAAATAAACGGTAGCGTAGGTCGTAAGCTATGCGCCTAAATTCTCTTGCTCAACACAATCTAGCCTTGCAGAAGGTATAGAAACGAATTGCCTCTTGATGATTACCCTCAAATTGATAGAAAGCCTTCCTCAGCGAGTATTGATTTGAATCCAGTCCTAAGGTGGACCCTTCAGATGTCTGTGTTTTGTGTTCATGGACTTATACACAGTGTATTCAAAAAGTTCCAGGATTCCCGCTCGTAAAAAAGTAGAGATGGCGCTATCGCTGCGAAACCCCGCGGGATGACGTAGCAACGACCTTCAGCCACGCGTATCACGTGGTTGCATTCAATTCTGACTAGTTCCGACTTGTCAGTGATCATTTGCGTAAAGAGTGTGTGTGCGTCATTGTGATCGAAAAAAAAATGGAGCAACGAACGAACATCAAATTTTGTTTTAAATTGGGAAAATTGGCCACAGAAACGTTCGAAATGATTATATATGTGTATGGTGCCGATGCTATGAATCGTTCGCGAGTATTTGATAGTTTTCGAGGTTTAAAGCTGGAAGAGACTCGACCGAAGACGATGAGAGATCAGGTCGTCCATGTTCGAATCGAAATGATGAAAATGTGGAGCGTGGCAAGCGTTGGTGAGATCCGACCGCCGAATAACGATAGAAATGATTGCACACTCGTTAAACATTAGTGTGGAATCTGTTTTCACGATCATGACGGAGGATTTGAAAAAAAGGAAGCTCTGTGCGCGCTTTGTGCCGCACACTCTGACTCCTGAGCAAAAAGAACACCGAATTTCCTCCTGCAAAGATTTGATTGTCGTGGCCGATCAGGATTCAATTTTTTTGCAAAACATCGCCACCGGATATGAGACTTGGTGTCTCGAGTACGATCTGGAGACAAAACGCCAAAGTGCTGAGTGGACAAGTCCGAAAAAGAGTCGGCCGATGAAAGTTCACGCTTCGAAATCAAAAACGAAAACGATGTTGATCACCTTTTTTGACAGTCGGGGCATCATTCATCGAGAATTTCGTCGTCAAGGTTCCACTGTGACTGGGGCATTCTACAAAGATGTTTTGGATCGGCTTTTGAAACGAATGCGGCGTGTGAGGCCCGATTTGTTGCACAGTGGAAATTGGTGCCTCTTGCACGACAATGCACCGTCTCACAAGTCCATCCTTGTGCAACAAATTTTGGCGAGAAGGCAGGTTGTGTGCATCAACCACCACCCCGTACTCAATAGATCCGTCGTCCCTCCCCGGACTATTTCTTATTTCCCAAGTTGAAATTGAAAATGAAGGGGCAGCGGTACGAGTCGATAGAGGAGATTGAAGCGGCTGCGACATCGGAACTCAATAGTGTTGGAGTGGAGGTGTTCCAGAAGGCGTTTACGGACCTGTACACTCGTTCCAAGCGTTGTATTGGAGGAGACTTTGTCGAAGCTTAATATCAAATGTAAATATATCCTCTGTGTTATATGGTCTGTGTGCGATCAGTCCTGGAACTTTTTAAATAGACTGTGTATATCAAGAGTGTAGACAACTGTTGGTAGTGACAAGGTGAGAACCGGATAATCAACTGTACGAGGGAAAATCCAAAGATCTTTCTTTTGTGAAGACCATATGCACTCTGGCAAAAAAATAGAAACACCCCGAAGTCAGAGTTCGATAGGAATGAAACTTAGCATGTGTGATGTATATGAAAATATAAACAGATTATCGTAATATCAAATCTAGACGACTATTTATTATTGCAGAATTGCATCAGAAAGTCATAAATCTGTAAGTTATAAAGCCTTCTCCCGCTGCGATATATGACGATAGACAGCAAGATATGGAATCTTTATGCTATCCAGCGGCAAATTATATCACGCACTTTGCAGCTGCTTCGCCAGATCCGATGTTTCGAGAGTGGTACAGGTGAGGACCTTGAATGTTCCAGACATGAAAATAAAAGACAAATCTAGGAATCTCTCTGGCAAAGGAAGGGTTTCAACACCACGGAGGGTACTCTCGTTAGAGACGAGCAGTGTGTAGCTAAGAGGCTATTTATCAAGTTTATAAATAGCCCCTTAGACACTTGACATGAAATGCAAAGCAACAGATTATAGAATATGTTGCACGTATCGCTGTGTTGTTAAACTACCTCGCACCACTACTGCATGGGACTGGTTGTCGTAAGTTGCATGCGATACTATTACAGCAGTGTGTCACTCGACAATAAATTGGAATGGTATTGTTGTCTGGATTTCTGCCCCACGCAAACACGTGTGATCATCTACCCCAAGGCAGAAGCTGGATTCTTCACTCAACACGATGCGCTGCCATGCTTGTCCACGATTCTCGGGCAAAGCACCACTTCCAGCCGATGCACCAAATGCAGCCGACGATGTTCGATAAAAATTCTGTTTAGTGTCAAGCATCACATAGCAGTAACCCCTAGAATAATGGAAATGATCACTTATGATTATCTCTACAAGTGGTACTTGGTAGTTTGACGACTCAGCGATACGTCCAGCAGATCCTACAACTTGTTGTTTTTGCCTTCCATGTCACGTGTCCAAGGAGCAATTTACCAGCACGCTAACGCCCGGTTACACACGACATCCCACTCTCCAAATTTCCACAAGAAAAGAAAATATTTTACAGTGAGGGCTCAAGAGGAGCGTCACAGTTCTGGTGGTGTAAAATTCCAGCCTTTTCCTCAGGGGAAATAAAGGAGGAAGTTTGAGGGTGAAATAAATTCTGTCTTCCCAATCACTACATTGAAGTACCGTAATGATTATAACCACTTTTTCATCCCCAAACAGAAGTCCTGGGTGAGCACCTGCGCTCATTTATTCTGATTAATTAACGACTTATATGTAGACTGGCAGATAAAATATGAGAACAAATTTAAGAGATAATTTAATTGTCAGTTTAAACTTTTAATTACAAGAGAGAGTATGATGCAGCGTTTAAACAAGAGACTAACTGTTATGAACCAAAGTGTATCTAATGAATAGATTCTATCTTTACTGCTGATCTCTAGTGACAGAAATTTCTCTTAGCTTTCGGGTTTTACATATGCCTGGGAATTTTTACGCGATAAGAACAGTGTTTATTGTACCTAGTGATACACTGTATGCAGCATTTCTGTGATACTCCCAAGTTATGACGGATTCTTTTAATGAAATTCATATATTATCTGCTTTAAGATCGATAAATAATTACAGCTCCGTGGTAAAAGGCCATCGGTAATTCTGCTATTAATAAATTTAAGGTATAATTTAATTGCGGCTTGAACTTTTAATTATATGAGAGTAGGATACAGAGTTTAAGCAAAAATAAGTGTTATGAACAAAAGTAACTCAAACAGAGTACGATCTTTTTACTGCTGATATAAAACAATTATCTTGACTTCTGAGTTTTATATATACTTGATAATTATAAAGTAATCAAATGTAGGATCGTTAGTAGAACGTTATTGCACTCAGTGTAGCACTTTATACAGCTCCAAACTATGACGGGTTCCATTAATGAAATCCATATATTATCTGCTTTAGGATAAGTAAATCAATTCAGTTCACAGGTAAAAAACCGTTGATAATTCTTTCTTAATAAATTTAAGATATAATTGTATCAGTTTAAAATTTTAATTAGTTGGTATGTACAGCATTTCAACTGAGTAACTTTTATGAAGTGTAATTCTAATAATTCTAATGGATAGTACCATATCTTACTGCTCATCTCCCGTGATGTGAAACACTTCTCTTAGCTTTTGGGTTTTATATATGCTTGAGAATTATTAAGGCGATCAAACAAAAGACAGTGTTTATTGCACTTAGCGATGCATTGTATATAGTATTTCTCGATCATACTCTCCTCCCAAGTTATGACGGATTCTATTACTGAAATTCATATATTATCTTTTTTAGGATCGGTAAATCAATACAGCGCACGGTAAAAAAAGCCTCTAATAATTCATTTTTCACCTCTCCTCCTGATCACGAGCGAGAGAGAGAGAGAGAAACCTAATCTCATAACTAGCAAGATAAATCTTTATTCCCTCGTAAAAAATACGTCAGCACTACTTTTTACGGGCGGAAGGAGACGAGCATAGCGCCTCAACACTCCCCTCGGTTACAGTATCAATCGATGGCGCAAGGTTACAAGATGGCTCCAGCTACAACGGTGGGGCATCCCTAGAGTTTACAATCGCAGGGGGAAAAACACGGCCGAAACTTATTTACATTTCCCCCTTTCGTCCTTCAGCAATGTACTGCGTGATCGGTCACTCTCTGCCCACCTTCGGTCAAAGCGTCCGCTACCTTGTCTCCCACTTCCTTCAACTCAGAGGTAAGACACAGTTTTTATTTTCAGGTCAGCTCTGCACGGTTCCGAAGAGAGGAAGCGCCAAACCATTTTAAAATCGAATTTTATTTCGAGTGTTCCGTTTTGGAATTCAATTGTCATTGAGTCACGTGTGTTGCGTTTCGTTTGTTGGTTGTTGAATGTGGAATGGGTAGAGTTCGCTGCCCATCGGTCGGTTGACCTCTGGTTTTGGTTTGGCTTTGTTGTTTTATTTCTATCTGATCAATAAGTTTTGGTGATAAAGGAATCGTGGTACATGTTGCTTTCATCTGTTGCTGCTTACTACTGTTGCCTCTCAGGGTTTTCAGTTCGTTGAACTCAGTCCATCTTTTTCGCATTCTCTTAATCAGTCAACAAGAATCCCTCTTTTTTTAATTTTTGTAAAAAAAATTATGTAAACAATGATTTTTCCAAGTAAAGGAGGTGTTTATTCGACATTAGCAACATTTACTCTTTCCAGCTATTCATAATATATTTCACTTTATCATCTATGATATTCTATGTAAAGTATGTTAAATGCAATCTTGTTTTTTATTTGTTATTAATATTACTTTATTTTTGTTGTAGGCAACAGTATTCGTTAATTAATGCTTTGATTTATTCTTCCAGTTATTTTAAATTGCCCTGCTTACACCAACATCATATCGTTATGTTTTCATTTGGCAGCAATACTTGAACATGTCTGATAGACCGTTGCGTTGCTCCAGTGAGATGTATTTTCAACTACCTTGATCATTTCTGTTTAAATTTATTATTTTGTCATTCATCGAATATTTTTGGTTGGGTTATTCAAGCTGTTTTGTTTTATAAATTATTATTTTCCTTTTACAATATATGTTAACCTTTAAAATGCCGGTTAGCCACCATCCTATATATTCCTACATAGTTCATCAACATCTGAGAGAATCAACAACAATATCCTAACTTTCCTTGGTAGGTTCCCCAATTTTTGTACTCAAAGTAGGAATTTGTTGAGTGTGATTTCAACATAATTTTGTAGATTAGAACTAATCAAAACTATTTTCTACTTCAATTTGCTTTCCACAATAAAAAGTATTGTCTTGGAAATTAAATTACAAACGAACCATTAACGTATATTAATGTTACCTGAATCTACAGAAACCAGGGTCATAATGTACATATACACACAGATATATAAATTAAGAACAAATTTTTTGGGGAACGAAACAAGCCCTTATGTGCAGCATCTTTCAAGTTTAAACACGCATAACTTTGGCAGACAATTCACTTGGTTGGTTTAATTTTATGACCAAGCTGGCGTCCTACACAAGACAACGTCAAGTAATGGACATACATACACAAGCAAACTTTTACTGATACGGAAGAGATAAATACATCCAGGGTAAGTTACAGAAATCAAACCAGCGCCACCTTCAGCTCACAGGTTGTTTTGGGTTTTTAGAGCTATGGGCACAAAGATGTATAAACTGTGCAAAGCGCAAGATAAAATAATAAAAAGAATGCAAATATAAAAACATTAAAAGAAAATTAGTAACTAATCGAGTGCAAGAATTTTACAGCAGTAAAATACGAGTTTAAAAAGTTTGTGATTAAAAATATGTTGAATAACATATTTTTAATCATGAACTGTATAACTAAAAGATATAGAAGGGATGAAAATGAAATGTAAAATGGAACATGTCGATCAACAACATGAAGATAAAATTGCAGTATCAGAATATGAAATATTAATTTAAAATATATTGACCAGCAACGTGTTGTATAATATAAGAGGTATGAAAGTAATGGAGAAGTAGCAAATAAAAACTAAATTAGATTTAAAATCCAATATCACTTGAAAAGGAAAAAAGATTTGTATGGGGTTTCTCCCAATCAATTCGTGCAAATTTTAAGTTGTGCTTTTTAAAAATTTCAGTCGGTGATGATTAAAAACAGGGCATGCAATTAAAATGTGGTGAAATGAGAAAGGAACCACACAGGGGGGGGGCTCTCTTCTAAGAAAAGATGCCTGTGCAATACGTGTATGCCTATATACCCGAAGACGGGCTAATACCGATCTTATTGCCTAAACGGCAAGCAGAGTCGAAAAGAGATTATCGGTTGAATATCATGAAGCTATTATTACTTCGCAAACTCCAATCAAGGCGCCATTCATTCCATATAATATCCATCGTGTAGCTTGCACGATATCACCATTGGGAATGTTTAGACTCAATAAAGTGGTCGCATTCTTAGCTGTATCGTCGGCTTTTTCGTTGCTATCTATCCCGACGTGTCTAGGGATCCAACAAAATAAGTTGTCGAAGCCATATCGAGAGACTTGCCGATGAATTTCTAGCAGAGGAAATGTTAAAGGATGCTGAGGATTATCCTATGACAAGGACTCCAAGACGTTTTGAGTCTGTGTAAATGTTAAATCGAACCCTTCTGAGTTCAGAGATGTATTTTAATACTTTGTATACAGCGAATATTCCAAACGTAAAAACAGATATGAACGAATGCAAAAGTAAAGCTAAATAATAGTGGTTCCAGAAGCAATGGCGCAAACAACAGATTTTAAATCGTCAGTGCAACTACGTGATTTATGAAAAAATTGCGATGGGATGTGAAAAGTTGATGGTAGGTAGGTAGTTGAATTAACTGAAGCAACACGACGGATTATTGGTGACAGTTCGGGATCAATCCTGAAGGGACAACACCTCATAATTTTGAACCACGGTCAGACAACGAGGTCACATCTGAGCTGGAACTCCACTCTCCAAACTTCCACACCACGCCAAGTTCAGAACATTTGAGGCCACGACAGATTCAACATGCACCAGCCCCCCACGTACACGACGGTCTTTGGTTGGACCTAGTTTCGGAAAGTTGGGATGGTAGATAAAATCATTAGAATTTGGCTTGTCTTAAAACCAACAAATATATTCAAGAGGGATAGTTTTCAATTTTCCCTATAAGGTATAGGTAAAAGGGACGTCGATGGTATTCAGAGGCGTATCAATCAGGGTATTCCGCATCCATAGATTTAAGGATGGAATAGCCTAACTAAGATTGGTTTCTCAATAAGTGATCAAGGAATGAATTTCTTTTGGGGGATAACAAGGATGACACAGGATATGATAATAAAGTGGAAGCGACATGATACAAGTGGAAAATAAAGATAGTTCGATACATGCAATATATAGTCTTTTTATGGGTAAGTGCGAAATGGTCCTAAACATATTCTAAGTGCATAGTGATGCACAGGTTCCAGTTTATGCAAAATAGATGGACGCGTGGAGCCATAGTCTTCACACGCTTGGTCCATCTTGGATAGAACTATGGATCCATAAATGCAAAGTATGGAGTATCATTCTGCATCCCAAGGAGTTCTTGAGAGCAACTTTAACAGGTTCAGCTTTTTTGGCACGATGTACGTAATTCCTCGATGTGAGGGAGGAAGATAAGTTTAGAGTAGAATAGAACTACAAGAAATTTTACACAATCAACAACTGTTACCCAGATATCCCCCAGGAGAATCTCTGGATCAGGCCTCGAAGTGGGCAAAAGTGCATGAAGGATGTTTTTTCTGCAGAGAAGCTAAAACCATTTTCGACACTCCACCTCATCAGACAAGACAGTTTTTTGCAGGTGTCATTCTATAAACCACGTGTCCTTTCCTTGATAAAATATAGTGAGGTCGTCTATGCAGAAGTATCCACGAACAGATGGTGGTAACTCTGCGATAAGATGTTATTAATCTTGATCTTGAACAAATTGAAGGTAATATCGCTACCCTGCGGTACGCCTTCCTCCTGAACAAAAGAATCTGAGAGGGTGGAGTTAATTCGAACTGTGACGAATTGTCTTAAAGTTGGAAATTTTTGGATGAATATCAATAGGTGTCCTCGAAAACCAAGAGTATGAAGGTCATTTAGTATAACATGTCGCCAAGTGCGATAATTCACCTTTTCGATGTCAAATAAAAGAGAAACTATATGGTTTCGGCGTAGAATTGCACGTAGAACTTGTGTTTCCAGGGCTAAGATGTTGTCTACAATGGAGCGGCCTTCCCTGAAACTACTTTGTAAAGGTTACCGAGCGTGAGTCGTCTCAAGGATCTAAATGAGACGAAAATTCGCCATCCTTTCAAGAAGTTTACACATGCAGTTCGTAATGGCAATGGGCCGACAGATGTATGGATTGGTTGGATCTTTACCAAGCTTATGGATAGGTACAAACTATATCACATCTCCAAACCAATTGGAAATCCTATTCCTCCCAAATATAGTTGTAGATTCGCAGGTTATTAAGGATAGAGTGACGGGAGAGATGTTTCAGTGTGATGTAAGTGATACCATCAGGACCAGGTGAAATCATCCTGGTCTTCTGACGACATCTTGTCTGCTCGTCCTCAGTAAAACTATAGTTATGAGCGAGTTCGGAGTGAGTGTTGAAATTTATATGCTGGGATTCCGCCTGGAGTTTAATACGTTTAAATGTCTCAGAGTAGGTGTTAGCGTTGGAGGTTGCAGAAAAAGCGCCTACAATGGAATTTGCTATTTCAGCATAATTGCCATTTTCTTTCACAAACTAGTTGGACTGTTCAAAGTGCAGTCGCAATATTCTTCGGAGTAGGTTCCATAGCTGCTTTGATGGGGTGGCAGATGTTAGACCAGGTACATACCGCTGCCATGATTACCTTTGGCTACGATGGCTTTTTTGGCGTGCATTGTCTTCCACTCTTTTAAAGGCTATAAAATTAGCAGTTGTGGGGTATCGGCGAAAAATCTCCAAGCCCTACTTTGAGTCTCCATTGTTGCTGTGTGCTCAGCGTTACACAGAGGTCTACGGGGCTGATGAAAGTATTGGAAATTTCTTTGGAATTGTTGCATTAGCAGTTTTTATCATTACATCGATGATTGTTAAAAAGCTTCCTCTATATGCCCTCGATCGTCTGTTCAGTAATATTGACCTGAGATGTAAATTTGGTCATTCGGCTGCTTCGTAAATGAACTATGACTAACGACTAACAGGATCATTTCCACAGATATGGGTAACGAAAATCAGGAAATTATCTTTGTTGCGCAGGTCACCACAAAAGAGAGAGGAAAGGTATAACAGAAGGAGAGCAGATGGCGAGGTCAGTGGCATAAAAGGTGTGGGTTGGCTCATGGAAATAGGTAACTTCGCTGTTGTTAAGTGATCAGTTATCAGCTGTTCGATGTGGAATCCACGGGAATTAGTGTCCCTACTTCACAAAAGTGCATGGTGAGCATTAAACTCACAGATAATGATATAGGGCTCAGGTAATTAGTGCATTGAGCAGCTTAAGTACGCTGCTTTGATTCCATCAGACAATTTCAGTGAATCAAATGTCACGATGAGGTGTTTAGTTGGAAAATGCACCCCATCGGGCTTATAGAGATGCGTTTCACAGCACAAATGTACTCGTCCAGCAAATTCTCAAGAATTTCTTCAGGGATATTGAGTAAATCCGATTCAGATATCGCTCCCTGGAACGTATTAAAGGCTCTATGGAGTTATACAGAAACAATAAGCAACCAATTATAGTCATTTTAGCTAGAATCTGTGATTGAGTTTCCCATGATATCGAAATAAATAGGTCAACAGAACTAATGCTTTTCAGCATTCTACAATATCGATAAAAGATTTAACTGTTTTATTAATAAAAAAGGAGAGGTGGATTGAAATGAAAGGGTGTAATAGTTTGATTATTTCACAATAAAGAAGCGGACTTTAGAAAGTGTCGACAGTTTGTTGTTCGCTCGGTGAGGGAGGAGAGTTGAAAAGATCACACCAGTCATAACATTTTGATAAAAATTCAGATGCCGACAGATAACGAGGAGATCCAGGCTACTGCACCAGTGTTATCCGGTTCCATCTCACAGTCACCCATGAAGCAGCCACTATCCTTAACGTGTTGACCAGTAAGTGAGCGATCACTTGATTCGAAGCCGTAGAACTTATCAGCCGCTTGATGTACACAGGACCTATGTACACCTCCCGTTTACCTGCATCTGGAGCCAAAGCAGTGTTTTGTATTGAGTCACTCTTCAACTGCCAGAATCGCTTTTTTCGAGGACAAGGATCTCCACGCACGGCAAACACGCGAGTGGTATAATCTTGAGGAGCTGTTAACAACAGAGCTGTGAAAAGCTTCTCAAGGCTGGGTACCTCGGGGTTGTAATGCCCGTACACATCTAAAGAATATGTGCCCCTGAGGGGACAGCTCACAGGTTGTTAGTGCAGTGGACAAACCCACTGAGTCATGGTGGCCATGAATTTACCTAGAAATTTAATCTTCATATGTTGTTTTGCGTTTTTGTACAACAAACAAGATTCAAAGTATTAACAAAAACAATCATACCTCATTTTAAAACCTGGAAAAGTATTTCATTTTCGAAATTGCGAAAATAGAATAAAAATACTCCTAAATTCATTTCTAAGTCTCGGGACTAAATTTTTGGAATTATTCAATAAGTACCTTTTGATATGTTTTCCTCATTCCATTAAAAATGTTATAAATAAAATATATTACAGTTTTGAAAATGTATAAACAACAATAAAATGAAACCTATCAATTTGCGGTAAAGTATCTTTACAGTTTGATATTAATTTAAGTTCCAGACTGTTTTTGTAAAATTTCTTATTTGAATTGAAGTTACCTAGAATGATTGAAAAACAGTATGCATAAACACAATTATCCCTAAAATCAGTGAAATGAAAAATTAACATTTTTCTACTTCTGTTTTATGCATATAATTTTGCTTATACGAAGTTATAGAACATTTAATAAATCTAAATTTGCATGGATAGTTATCTTTAAAAGGTAACACCAAAGAACCTTCATGGCTAGAATATTTCTTTTTGACTATCGTTACATTTCCAATAACCATACTATTTTTACTACCTTTTACTCAGAGATTATTGTTCCTTGAAAGATTATAATGCTTAAATTAGAATTTAGGTAAATATCCCCAATAATTATTTATTTATTTATAGTTAAATAAATAGCAATTTTCAAATGACTTATAAAAAATTGGTAGGTTATGTCGGAAGTTTGAACGACATAGGAAGACATAGGAAGTTGGAACGATTGTTTATAGTGAATATTCAACAATTAATATACAGTTTGAACGATTAAAGTGCAGTTTAATATTACTATTGAAAGATACTTTTATTGATTAAAGGCTTGTGATTGTAGGATAGTTTGATTAGCTTTGGGTAATGACACTACTTTACGCAGTCCTCACTCCACTCAATTCAAAGCTACAGTGGCCCAGAGCTCGCCCGGCACCGTAGAATTTCGACATAATAGGATCCCCTCCCCACGCTCAGTGGGCCTAGAAACTCAATTCAAAGGTCATGTTAGATACGGACATCTTTTGTCTACACGACGCTATATTTATCTTCTGGATGTTTCTTCTATTCTAAAATCATGACAAAACAGTTGTAACTCTTTTTGATAACACTTTTTGTAACGCTCGACTTTTCATGCATGGCCCCAGTACTGTTCTGATTTTAAAGACTTATTCACGGTCAAAAACTTCTTGTTTAACTCGGGAAAGCCGGAATATTTTTTCAAATTTCAATTTTAAAATATTTTTATGATATTAACGTAATAAAGGCCAATTTTTGTTGTAAGTTTTAAATGATGTTGCCAAAAATGCGTGGTACCATATGGTACCGCTACGCTTTTAAGGGGAGAAAATCTGGAGTATTGCAGTTTTTTTCCTACGACTATATAAAGGGTAACTATGTATTTACAGGTTTGTAAACTGAAAAATATTACAAATTATGATTTGTAGTTTTATATATATACCTATACATACAACACACAACAAACATAAAAATTATTTAGATGTACATAAAATATTTTATTCTACAGCAGAAAGAAATTTATTGCACAGAACTATACTAGTAACAGTTCAACTATCTAAACTATTATTCGATTCACATACTAATATGTTAGTGTGAAAGCCAACAAAGCTCAATTCCCACAAAAGTAATGTATCATACAATCATCGTAATCCGAACACTGTTCTACCTTGCAGTTCTAAAATAATTTTTCCTCTAGCATTTCCATTAAGAGGAAGCAACTTGTACATTAGTCATTGTAATGAGGATTTATTATTTTAGCATTGTCAGCACAGTGAATATATCTCATAATTTAAATAAAGCGGTCACGGTGAATCGCGTTGTATACTAGATCATTTCGAAGATCCGGTGTTTTTTGCTAGGAACAGTATTTTTCCCACGAAGAATGAGAATTTCAATGAAATCTTTCATCTCCGCTGAACTACTTGTTTTTCGTAAAATTTCAACTTAGGCACGTGTCTGGTGCCCAGACAAATTATCCACAAGGTCACCTTCGTTTCTTTCTGCTGAATTCTCGTCTGATATTAATTACTGCGACATCAGGAGGTTCAAAATGGATATAATCTATCTGAATCTGAATACTGCTCATTAAATCGCAGAAAAGCCTCCTTCTTCTTCCTGTTAAACTCCTAAAAAATGAAACTTATTCAGTATAATTTTATGTAAACCTAATTTCTCACAAAAAGGCTGATTGAGGATGGGGATTGGGTCACAAATAGTTGCAGACACTAAAATTTAGAAGCAAAAACAGTATTTTTAGTTGAATTTTTATCTTAACGCACACTTGGCATCAAATATACCGTGTTACGCCTGTAGAACCTTCTATAATCAAATTATATGTGTGTAGATTTGTTCATAGACGTTATCAGCATATTTTCTTCATCAAAAGCACAAATATCAGCAAAAATAAAAATGCGACTAAAAGACACCGTTAAAGCCTAGTGGTACCAAACTGTATCACTGCTCTTTAAATGGAAAAATTATTTGCCTAATAATAACATATATTTCTAAATCATAGTATATATGGATACTCTGTTCACATAAGATAAATATCATACCATAGATATTCACTTACTTTTCGCACCGTGTCATTGCAATGTCTAGATTATCTGCGTACTTTTCGTGCTCAAATCCGTACATGGATGTCTTGTATGACTCAACAAACACCTGGTGGTCTTCCTTCACTCTCTTATAAAACCACATCTGCTATCAAACTTGGAAAAAAATTATATTCATAAGAGGAAATCGTAAATTTCTGAACCATTTTCACTGGTACTAAACGGTACCGCACGGCTTTCCATGGTTAAGCCAGAATATGGTAAATAGAAGAACAAATTATTGAGAAGCTTCTAGACTTAATTCTTTCAACACGCTTTTTAGCATTGAAAATTCAGAATTCTATTCAAAGAAGCAAACACAATTTTCTCGCATGTAATTTATGAAAAGATTCTAGGATATTACTACTCACTAGCAACGTAAATTTCAAAATTTCTAGAAACATGGTTAACAAAGCTAATTCACAAAAATTAGACCATGTTCAACTTCAGAATTTCTTCATTGGAATCTTGCAACTATTATGAAGTTACCAGAGTCAAGTGAAAATCTAAAGCATTTTGATTGTGTTGATCTTGTTTGGTGTTTACTTTGGTACAGTATAAAAAGAACAATTGTTATATAAACTTGAAAGCAATTTCATTTTAAAAATAGTTCATTTCATTTTGAAAACAATATTCCAGAGCAATTTTCAATCTAGAAACGATATAATTCTGGAAAAACATTCTAGGAGCAATATTCATTCTGGAGAAACAGTCTAAGAACGACTTTCATCTGGAAATTCGTCACCTGACGGTGGTTCAAAATTACGAGGTGTTGCCATTGGATCTTTCCTTTTGGGATTAGTCCTACACCGTCACCAATAGCCCGTTGTGTTGGTCCAGTGTGACGTTAATTCAACTTCTCTACCCATTCTGTAAAAACAGTCTGGAAATTCCATTTCAGTAATTTTATTCTAGAAACTATTTCATTCTAGGATTTCTAGAAATATTGACGACGAAGTTAAATCACTGAAATACGTCTGTTCGACTTTTGCATTTCTTATACTTTGAGGGAAGTGTAGTTGAATTTACTTGGCATTGGAGCAACACAACGGGCTATTGGCGACGGTCCGGGATCAATCCCTAAGGGAAAGGTCCAAGGACAACACCATGTAATTTTGAACCACGGTCAGATGACGAGGTCAACCTCTCCAAATTTCCACACCACGCCAAAGTGAGGACATTTGAGGCCATGATATATTTAACATGCACCAGCCCCCATGTACACGATGGGTCTTTATCTGGACCTAGTTTCGAACTCACAACCCTTCTATTGCTAATCCGTTACTCTTCGAATCAGGCTACAGTGGCCCGTTCTTTTATTTTGATTACTTTGGTACGGTATGAAATTATCTGTTGTTAAACTTAATTTTAAACTTGATAACAAACTTGATTTCATTTTAGAAACATAACTGCAAACTGTGTCCGTTTGTCTGATTGCTTTGCACCTTCTTTCCTTTCAGCTAAAATCAGAGAAGAATCCCTGAAGAAGCAGATTCTTTCATCGGAATTGGAGGATTGGAAGCAGTCGGACGACTTTTCAGATTCCGAATTATACATGGACGAGAGCATGCAGACCTTCCAGTCACTCTCGCTACCTGAAGAAGAGCGGTGGTAAGAAAACTGTGTGAGAATTTCATCTGCTTGAATTTAAATTAACCATTTTAAAACATTTCATCATCAAAACAGATTTCACAGTAAACACAAATTTGGAGTAGTATCAAAATAAAAACAACTGACAGTATGATTTATTCCATATATAATATACACAATTGCACCACTTTTTGTGAATTAGTGTATATTTATAATTAACCCTCCTGGTGTTTGTCTCAAAAAGGTAACTCGCAATTACTAAAAATGACGAAATCTTGATGAACGATATATATCGTTCATTAAGCTCTTAAAATTCTTCTCTCTTCGTCGTTAAAAGAAAACTGACTAAATCATGATCGCGTCATCATAAAACATCACCAATATTTTGATGATGATATATCTCGTCGGTAACAAAATTGGTCAGATCTTGATGTACGAGATATCTCGTTGAAACCACTTGAAGAGTTAACAATTATTGCTAAGCCTTTTACAGGAGAAAATACCTTAGGTAACTAACCTTCCATAATTCGTGACTGATAATCGAGTTGACCTTTTACCAAATATGCGAATTTCATCGGGACAAGGAGTACCAGAATGTGAGTTCTGAGACAAAAGTTATTCCATGAACCAGGGATGAATCTGGCAACTTGAGTCATATAGATCGTCGATGTTCATCGATATTTCATCGAATCGGCATCAGTAAAACTTCATCGATAGCTGCTCAAAATACCGTACGAAGCTACATGTCGCCAACAAAAACAAGTAAAAAGTGTAGTATTTGTAGCTCTTTCGATTATCTTATCGGTCTAGCTTATATGTACTTGTAAAACACCCTTTCACTCGAGTTTCTTGTGGAAGAAGTTATTCTACAAATATGTTCAAATTTATAGTGTCGTTTGAGGAGCAGACTCTAACAATAATTTGGGACCGTTAATGTTTGACAAGCAAAAAAGACAAGCTAATGAGCCTTGATTCGAACACGATAATGAATAAAAATGCCAAAACCAGCTATTTTTGTCGTGATCTGAAGTGTCGTGAAGAAGTGTGCCGTTTGCATAAAATTATAAAACGAATAAATGCGTTTGAGATCGCGATTTTTGTTAATTCCTAATTGATCATACACCAAAGGATATAGAGCCTCGGAAAAGAATCGAATCACCCCATCGAAACGTGTCATTAATAGAAGAGTAAATTCAAAGGCGTCTCAGGGAATAGCGTCTTCTATAAATTTATATATACATAAGGGATCCGCATAAGGGACCGTCTTTATATCAAACTACGTTTATACTTCATAATTTCCAATATCCAATTTCGACGATCTATCAAAATCGTCATATCCATATCCAAAATTTCAAGTCATTTAGTCTAGCTGTTTATGGATTCTGAGTATGGAAAGTTTGGTTCACTTAATGTTGAATTGGCTTCCCATATATATTTCCCAAATAAAATGTTTTGTGTATTATTTGGAAAATATTATGTGTGTTGCCATGTAACAAAATAACATCTAATAATATAAATAAATTTAGAACTGGTACTTTTGGTTTATAAAGGAATAATTAGATGCATTTTCTGCCAGCTAAATATAGATACCGATAGTGTTTCTGTAGTGGAACGTGTTTCCTATGCATATTCCGGACGTGACAATTGGCTTGTTTTCCGAATACGATATTTTGTGTTGCTCCAGCACGACGTTAATAAATTACCATTACCGAATACGATTTCAGCTCTCGTCAATAAAATTCTAAAAGATGAATTCCGAATTGATGTACTTATTGGGCTAAATACTCACAATGAAGTTGTATTTTAATTCCTGTCAGATTCTAATTAACTAATGTGAACGAGGAAAATTGTTTTAATTTATATCTTCAGGATGGAAGCGGAGCGTAATGCTTTTATCTCCAAAAAGATTCAGAGTATAGTTCAAGCATTCCAATATAGAGCTGAGAAAGCCAAAGAAAAATTGGTGCTGCCCCCGACACCATCACCCTGTAAGTACTTTTTGCAAGTATCCAGAGTATAAATATTTTTGTCTTAAGAATTTTTTTAATATTTTTGAAAATGTAAAAAAAATTAAAGTTGTGTGACTTCTTATTAGGATTGGTAACGTTAAAAATAAAATAATTTTAAAATAATACAGGTAACGTTAAAATAAGACGGTTAGCCATACGTTGCAAATTTTTATATAGATTTTCATTATAAGACGATTAAAATCAATTTAACTTACATTTGTTTTTCAAGTTTCAAGGGTATTGTTTTCAAAGCTATACTTAATAGTTGAGTAATTATATCTATCATTCTAAAATAGGTACTTGGTTCCCGTTTAAAAACCGAATCTCTGAATTGAAAAAGTGTCATAAGGATTCAATTTAAAACTGCATGTCAATTGGAGTGAAGCGAATTTTAAAAAAAGACTGCTGATTTTGGAATCATATCACGGTCAGAAAATATTGGAACTAGGACTTTTGAAAAATAGAAATTTTTTGTCTTAGTGACAGAAAAGGACAAGGTTGTTCAGTTTACAAGTTGAAGCTATTCATGTGCATCTTAACTATGTAACATTCGTTGAAAACAGTGATTTCTTTTTAAAAAATGCTGTGAAATCGACCTTCTGTTTTTTTTTAATTGTAGTAGATTGACTTCGCTTAGTCTGTACTGATGGCATTTAATTTTAAAACAAGCTCCGTTATTCCACATGCCGCTGAATGCAATTTTTAAGAAAAAATATATTTGCTTTAGAATATATTAATCACGAATACCATATCAATTTAATTTGTCATCCTCATAATGTTGAAATTTGGAAGCATCACATCCCTGGTGCAAGAGTGCCAAGAGTCAAAAAATATTGATAGGAAAACTGAGTGCAACTCACGCCGGAAGTTCATCATTTGTAATGAACTTAAGGGACATTCATAGTCACTCCAAAATCAAAATCTACTTCTGTAGTAGTCATCTTAGTCTAATCTTTTGTATTTTGTCTCACAACAGGGGTGCGATGAATGTGAAATGCATTATATGGATGAATATATCATATATACGTATTTGCGCCCGAAATAAATTGCAGGAGCTATGAAAAAGTTAAAACGGTGTTAAAAAATTATTCTCCGTACACTAAGGTTCAATTAAGATTTACCCAATTCAACCCGAGCAACACCGAGTAATTCTGCTAGTAGTTAATAAAGCATAGTCCTGTGGGGAAACCCTTACTGAGCTTTTGGAAAAAGTAGCGTTTTTCTTTACACAGTAACTGAATTTTTTATGTCTTTAATTTTTCTGTTTTTAAATTTAGATCAAAGAATGACATTTCATGTTCCTCTAGGTTTCCATGTGAACGTCATGTATTTTCCCTGCTTTCCCCTCATTCACTTGATTGAATAAGAGTGGTAGTAAGACGAATTGTTCAATCGAAATTCGGCTTCCTTACAAGAAAAATTTTTTAGATAACTAAAAAATAAATTGAATATTACAATTATACTTTTTTAAAGAAAATTGGTCTTTTTGTATGTATAACTTTATGGAATTTTCGTGATCCCACAAGCCACAAATCTTGATATTAAAATGGAAGATTTAGAAAATCAACTTCTATCACATCAAGTGTAAATGAATAAATTTTTGTGTTCTTTTTCTGCCTCCAGCTCCTCCCCTTGAAACATCCAGTGACAACGACCAAGTGACCCCTACGCACCAATCCAGACCTCGTCTTCAGTCGCTGATCGAAGATGAAAAGTCCTCCACCGACACTTGGAGCGAAAACATCAACTTATACTGCTGCTTCATCAAGAAAAAATTTATTCCTACTTTTCCTAAGATCATAGACCCTCAAAGTAAGTAGAATTTCTGCCATAGTTTTTTAAGTTATTTATTTGTTAAGAAATGCCAGGCATTTGGCAACTAATCCAAGAATATGCTTGCTTCCCAATATCTCCGAACAACACAATGAAAACCATTAAGTGTATTACACGTGTCTAAATATTCCCTATTAAATTGGGGGCGCGGCCCCTCCGCCCCGACCAGGTGAGGTCATTACGGATTTGTGGGGAAGGCCCCAGAGGATTTGGCAAGTGGTCTCGACAGTGAGAAGCGAAACTCGCTTTTCATTTTGATCACTCTGAAAACGAAAAGTCATTACCCGTAGGCTGGCTAGTTTTGTGATATTCGTACATCCGGTCCGGGGGATGAATAGATGAATTCATTGGGGTCGCGGTAGCCAGTTGACAGAGTCTCAGATTCGCAACCGGGGGGTTCGAAATTCTTTACAACCAGAAACCGTCGTATACGTGAGGCTGGTGCATGTAAATCTGTCTAGGCCTCAAATAATCTCACATTTGCGTGGTGTGAAAGATTGAAGAATAGGGTTCAAGCTCAGGTCATCTGACCGTGGTTCAAAATTACGAGTTGTTCTCGGATTTTTCCCTTTTTGGATTGATACCGGACAGTCTCCAATAGCCCATTGTGTTGCTGCAGTTCGACATAAATTCAACTACTTACCGCTATTCATCGGTCTTACATAGCGTAAAATTTGTTGAAATCCTAAGTCCAAATAAATAAGCATTGAGGCAATACTGTCCAATTTGGAGACGGAACAAATCAACAGCTGAACCACCAGGAAAACTTGGAATTGGAATCAACAGGGCAATCCCAGGCCTCTCCTCTAACATCATTAAACATGTCGAATTTATTTTTCCAAACTCCAATTTATTTTGAAGTTTGGCACAATTAATAAAAGGTCATTGATGACTTCGGCTTTTGAAGGACAGAGTACCTTTCCTTGCAAGAGCAAAGAAAGCTGCTCTTGCATTTTCTTCCACACCACAGTTAGCAGGAATCCACTGCAGCACAGCGGAATCAGCCAAAATACTTTTTAAAAGTTCAACTATAGCAAAATTTACTACTAATGATTTCCAGTATTTCGTAAATTTTAATTAAAAGTACTACAATTTCACCGCAACATACTAAAAGCTATTTCGATTTTGTGTTTCACTTGAAATTCAGGTAAGCTGTACATCATCTGGCTGTTCTTTGTGATGGTGAGTTACGCGTACAACGCTTGGTCCATCATCTTCCGAGCCGTGTTTCCATACCAGACACCCGAGAACCTGCCCATTTTCCTCACCTTCGACTACCTAGCTGATGTTATTTACATCCTCGACATTGCTCTATTTAAAGTGAGGCTGCAGTTTCTGCATAACGGCTTTTGGGTGGTAAGCTCATTTTCTCTTTTATTATGAGAAGTTTTTTCTGCCAAGTGTAGGTGACGATAGCGTTTCTGCGGCGGAACATTCTCTCTGTACCTATTCCGGGCGTGACGTCTCTTCGCTTTTTTTTCAATACAATTCAGCATGTTACCAACAAATATTCCAAAGAATGAATTTCGAATTGATGTATCGTCGGCTTACAAGTGAAACACACTATGTCAAAAAACATAGTTATGAGAAAGCGAAGGGTGGTTGATTCTATTTCATTTGTAAGCTAACGATATGATTGTTGTTTTTTGTCAACATTGATTAGATTAAATTCCAAACGTCACCAAAACGTAA
The DNA here is from genome assembly GCA_933210815.1 of Meta bourneti. Taxonomy (NCBI): domain Eukaryota; kingdom Metazoa; phylum Arthropoda; class Arachnida; order Araneae; family Tetragnathidae; genus Meta; species Meta bourneti. Next base: position 69,149,872 of record OW119928.1, read on the forward strand.
ATAAACTATAATTTAAGGTAGCCCGATATGTGTAACGAGAGAATTTGGGTAACAGGAAGTAAAATCTTCGTCTGGTTTGTTTATTTGTTTACACTGAATATCTCATACATAGTGGTCATAATGGATCGTGCAATAATCATACCATGCGATTCCTAATTTAAAACCAACTCCAAAAAGTGTTGTTTTGGGATTTTACGTGGTGTTTCTGAGTTATTCACTTCGAAAGTTTTATGACGTGACTTCCGGTCGTTCGAAGTTTCAACTAACTTCACATTTCAGCTCTAAAAGCATCAAAATATTCTTTGATCGTCTCTGAACCTGAATCTGAAGTGGTCCCTGGAACCTGTCAATCGTGACATACTTACAAAAATACCAAATGGATATGCAAAAATAGATGTATAACTAATTGTTAGTAAACAATCAGTCACAGTAAACAAATACCACGTCCAACCGAAAAACAAACAGCACGTTTTGGGGTTGGTTTCCGACAAGGAATTACGTAGTATGGTTATTGAGGGTTCAGTTTTGCCCACCCTGTATAATTAAAATGAATCACACTGCACTATGCTGAGGAAAACTTTTTTTGAAAAACCGTTTTGAGTTGAAGACTTATCACCTTATATGAATGTGGTTTGCACGTAACATAAATCTTGTTTCCTTAGTTTTTTACCCTCTGAGGGACACTCACGTTTTATATTGTAAATATATGTTATACCTATTTCCCTGTATGACTTCAAACCAATTTTGACCTTTTTGACCACAAAACTGTTTTTTACCCTCTGAAGGGCCCACATGTATATATTGCAGGTATAGATTATCTAACCATTTTGATCTTTTTGACCACAAAAATTTATTTTCCTCACTTTTTTTTACTATCTGAGGGACACACGCGTATATATTGTAGGAATAGGTCATGCCTGCAATTTTCCTGCATGACTTTTAATCAATTTTAACCACAAAAATTTAGTTTTCTTTCTTTTACCCTTCTAAGGGACACACATAAATTTCAGGTATAGATTATATCAACGATCTTCCTGCATGACTTCTAACCAATTTTGACCTTATTGACCAAAAAAATTTACTTTCCTTGGTTATTTTACTTTCTTAAGGACACACAAGTATACTATATTGCAGGAATATAGGTTATTCCTGCAATCTTCCTGCGTGACTTCTAGTCAGTTTTGACCTTTTCGATCATTAAAATGTTTCCTAAGATTCTTTCAACCTATAGGTATTATATGCAGTCATTAAATGTGTTGTAGAGCAAAAGCAATGGTGGAAATCCAGTGATGATCAGATAGATATTAAAACAGCAAACTAAAAATATTCATATTCTCCAGTAGCCTTAGTATGCCTAGAATATTTATATACCCAGCCTTAAATATTTCAGAGATGGGACACCAGACGTCCCACGATTCCAGAAAGAGTTAGTTAATCTCATTCGAATAATTATGTTCAAAAAATAATGCCTCCAGAGTTGTTTTAAACGCCTTTACAACTGCAAGAAACATATTTCTAGCAATACGTGTAATTATTAAAATACATTTTTGTGTTGTAGTAATTTTGTGAGGTAAATGTGTAAGGTAATTTTGGGTCAAGGAGTTGGTCTTATTTTTTTAAACCAAGATTAAAAGAAATATATTAATGGAAAGCGAAAATGGAACCGTCATGTTTTGAAATTATGTACTTATCTCTTAAATATAGTTTGAGAAATCGTTATTTAAATTAATAGACTGTACTATAACATTTAAATTTTAGTGCTAAATTTCTTGTGTGAATGCTCTCTTACACAATTTGTCAAATATTAGTATGAAACAAAGAATTCTTCCAATTCCATTTTCTTTCATAATACGGTTTGTTCTTTTTGCAGGAAAACTACAAGCTAACAAAAGCGAATTATTTTAGAAAACGTGAATTCAAGGTAAGCATTGAAGTATCTTTTTCAGAATTCAAAAGAAGCTATGTATAGAGCAAACAATATTTTTACTGATTAGATAAATGTTTTCAAAGCTTTGAGTGTTATTCTTGTTTAATTCTTGAGGTAAATAAAAAGTTCATAGACATCCAACATTCATGAAAAAATAATTATATTGTTGATTTTAATGTATTCTCTTATTGAATTGTTTTACATCTGTTTTCAAGGAAAGCAATGCTTAGTGAGATTTTCATGACCAATTAAACAAGCGTTACAAGCGAATTTTTCAAAACAAATCGCTGAATAATCATTTCAAATATTGCATTGATTTTTATGTTGGAAGTCAGTATATGAATTAATTTTCTATATTACACTATTCGATTATACGAAATTCCTATGTGTTACTTTGCCTCAGTTAAAATAAATTTAAATGAGATTGAACTACTTTTTTCCTTATGCCGAATCAAAATTAGATCAGTTCCATGATGCCCATCGTGCTAAAAATGTTAAAAAATGCCTCGGATCATCATGAATGTCTTCCACCTATACCACGAAACATTAGTACGTGGTCGTCAAGATTAGCCATGTTGCTACCCTGACAGCTGTGATAATCAAGGTGAATCTTTGGATGAAACTACTAATGTGACTGACTGACTCGTGGTATGAGAGGCCTTTTCTGTTAAGCTAAACGTAGGTGGTAATTCACGTTTGGAGGCGAAACGTACATCCTGTACGTATTCCGGATGTGCAGTCACTTGGCTTGTTTTTCGAATATGATTTCAATATATCACCAATAGAAAATCCAAAGACTGAATTCCGAATAGATACATGATAGTTGATTGGTCAATGCCAATGATATTGAAAGCTAAACGTAGAAAAAAACTGTGAGAAACTACATTTTAAAGTAACCCTGATATACATCATGAGATAACATTTGGGTAACAGGAAGAAAAGACTCCGTTTACCGTCTGTTTTGTTCGTTCACACTGAATATCCCTATCACAGCGGTGATGAGAGCAGCTTCTGAAAGACTTGAGTCATGGAGCGCCTGAAGGTAGAAGTTCGACTTTGCCTCTTTACCTGCACGTTTTAATTCGATTAGGGAATGCCTTTCTAGTCTTGGGCGACCTTAGCTGTAGAATTATCTTCACCCAATCTGGTCTTGTGACATTTCCCCTGCCACCCGGGGCCATCATGAAGCTTCTGTGACGTCACAATGGGGGATTCATTTGAGGGAAGAATCCGCAAGCGAAGGAGTCCGTGATCAAAAGAAAAGAGATATTAAAAGCTCGATATAAGCAAATCGATGAATAGATTTTTCCAAGATTTGAAACAAAAACAGCTTCTTTTGTCGTTAATTTCGGATTAATTTTCACACACAGAAATAGTCGTTCCTTTTAATTTCCGGGATTAACACAGAGTGTTGGGAGCAATTTCCGTTAAGAGGTCACAGAACCATAAAATTCCTCAAAATAATGAATATTTAACTGTCCTACATTACAGTTTTGACCTTCAGAAATAAGTGTGCTAAATTTTAGAACCAATAGAAGCAATTTTAAAGAAGTTATTCAGTATTTATGTAGGAATTAAAAAGACCTTAATGTCATGTTCGCATGACAAATAGTCAGAATAGTTTCTCTCTTTCTTGCAAAATTCAACTTGAAGTAAATGTAGCCAAAATATGATCGACTCTTCCCTATTTGGGTGATCGTTTTTATGCTGTCTTGATTCATATATCTATTTTTAAGATAAATTACGTAATTAAACTAATACATTTTTGATAAATTAACCTCTAAAAATAGTAATAAATTGTAGTCTATTTACATAAAGAATAAAACAAATCCATTCTTACAATATGATTTGCAAGTAATGTTTTTCAACCGCTAAAACTTCCAATTCTAACTGTTCACTTTTTATTGATATGTACTTATAAAACCCTAGGCCCTTTTTCTGAAAAACAGAGTTCTGAAATTGTTTCATGTCTTAGAATAGCCTTAAGACGTGTTTGGCAAAATTCTGTTTGATTATCTGAGATGAATGAAATTTAAGAATTGAATTTTAAGGAATATCCAGTGCATAAAGGTGGTAGCCTGTCAAAAAACAATTTTCCTATGAAAATATTTTAACTAAAGAAAATATATCTACAAATTCTATAATAGTTGAACACTCCATATTTTCTCAAATTTTGTTGTATACATTAATAGGTAAACATAAAACTATGGCTTTATTACTGCATCAACTGAATTGATCTCCAAAATAGTCCATCATTCCGAAAAGCCTACTAGCTCACGATAACAATTCAGAGAGAGTTTCAAAAGTTATCACAGCCTGACTTTTAATATTAACCTTTCAGATCGGATTCTCCTATCAATCTATTTATTTTTTACTAATGAGTCTTTGCACTTGTGTGCTAGTAAATTAATGTGGCAGTTAACACAGTAGGAATTTTTGGACTGGAAAACGAAACGATCATATACCTTCCATTTTAGATTGAAATAATTAAAATCATCCGGTCTTCCGCACCCCTAATCACTGCTCGGAGGGTTGGGCTTGTGGACATTTCCCCTTGAAAATGTTCTCTGCTCAAGCTCTTATCTAGATGGTCGTGATCTTCTCCGTATCATTTATATTTTCTTTCTACATTAACAATGAAAAGTGCCTAATGAATCCCATTAAGTAACTATCACTCATCTAACCATAACGTGAAATCAGAAGAGAAGATGTTCCTCCTCCCTTTTTTTACCACAGCATACCGTTCAGGAATGTCCCTAACCAATTACCACTTTAAAATACGAAGAAATATAAATATTTGTAGGTTTCAAGTGCCTTCTAAAGCATGTATAGAAGGCACTTGAAAGAAGGCACTTAAGCGAGAACGAACGGGAACGAAGTAAGCTAATCATGACGTCAAAGCGACCGCAAGTTTGGGCCCGTTCCACCCCTTTGAGGCACCATAGTCGGGGTGGGATGTGGGGCAGATTGCCGTTTCTAGAATTGTGACCCGATCTCTATCCTTCGGTCAGGGCTAAAACGCCATTTCCAACTGTCACAAAATGTAACAACGAACAAGCCTCCTCAAGTTATCTTCTGGCCTGTTATGGTCTGGCAAGAGAGGATCTCTATGGAAATCTTGATTTGTGCTGGACTTTTACCATTGGCTTTAGGAGATATTCAGATTCATGGACTTGGTCCAGTTGGTTAGTTATGCCTTAAGGAATAAGTAACAACACTTATGTAGAGAGTAGTGCTTTACAAGCATTTTCCTCATTAAACCGTGGTAATTGAAAAATTAAATTTCTTTTGACCTTAACGCGTGTTATTGGAGTTACATTAAGGTCAAGAACATTTCAGTTTTGGCCAAGAATCTGAGCACTTGAGTATTGTAAATTTCACAATTACATTACAATATCCATTTATATTATAAGTAGCTGTTACCTCGTTTGATATTTATTTCAAAGGTTATCATAATTTTCAAATAGTAATAATTCTTTATTTCATTAAGTTGCAAGTATTTAACATTTTGTGTTTGTTTTTATGTTCTAATATTCTATCTTTGGTTTACAAAAATATATTTATTATTAAACAAAATACTATAAAAGAGATGTTTTAATTCATTATTTAAAAAATAATTTTTTTTTCAGCTGGATCTTTTATCCTTACTTCCCTTGGATCTTCTGTATTTAGCCTACGGATACAATCCTCTATTTCGCCTACCACGCTTTTTTAAAGTGAGTGTAAACTTTATAATATATTACACACAATGGCCAATGAATTAGAAACCTGTGATCAATATTTTATTGAACCTCCTTTTGCATGAATAACAACATGTATGCGTTTAGGAATAGATTCTACAAGGTTCTGAAGTGCATTTAAGTGCAGAATTTGCCATGCATTGCATACACAGACCTTAAGGTCCTGTAAAGTGGATGACAGAGGAGATTGCTGTCGGATGCGCCTTTCCAACATGTTCCAAACGTTCTCTATAGGGTTAAGATCCGTGCTTTGCGGCGGCCAGAGAAGATGTTGGAAGTCAAATTGATGTTGTTTCGTAAACTACTCTCGAGCGTTACACGAGCGATATATGGTTGCATTAACGTCCATGAAAGATCCGTCACCTCCAGAGTAAAAATGTAACATTGCAGGATGCACTTGATCTGCCAGGATGGATGTTCAAGTATCGCATGGATGACTGTCTTACCTTCCAGAAACACCAGGGGACCAGTTCCAAGCCAGCAGAACATGCCCCACACAATGATACTCCCACCAGACCCTTGAACCGTGCGAACAAGGCAAGATGGATTCATACCTTCATGGGGTTTTCGTCAAACTCTACGCCTTCCGTCAGTGCATAACAAGATGTAGCGTGATTCGTCTGACCACATCACCGTTTTCCAATCCTCAGATGTCCAGTTACGTCTTTCTCGTCACCACTGTAAGCGAACTCTGACGTTCCTGGCAGAAATTAGAGATTTCTTCACTGGCATGTGACTGCTTATACCGATCCTCTGAAATTCTCTGCCCATTGTTAGCGCCGAGATCGGTTGGGACGAGTCTTCGTTAAAGGTTTCTGTCAGTTGTAGCACAGTAGAGTTCCTTTTCTGCCGTACAATCCGTCTGAGACGACGCCGATTATTATTAATTGATTAATTATTTTAGACCCACAAATACTTCTTTTGGACAAAGACTGTGGGTTCTTTTCCAACTTTAAAACATCTTCGAAATCGCAGCTTTCGAGAACCCACTGAGTTCTGTCTTGGCAATCGTGGCTCCTGCTAAACGGGCCTCAACAATAAATCCTTATTCAAAAGGTAAAAGTCTGTCGTTTTCTCCATTCTGCTTCGTTTCTCGTGAAATGAAAATGCACACCATACTTATACCGTCAATGTGATTACGCGTCACCCACGTCATAGACGAATTTTGTATAACCACGCCCGTAACAAACATTTGCATAAATACCTACGGGTTTTTAATTCATTGGCCAGTGTGTGTATATAAATATTAATTATCTTGTGGTTAAAATAGCAATGAATTGTATTTTCCCATCTTCAAAATTAAAGTCCTTGTTTGCGAAGACTTGTTTTGAAATAATTACAAACATTTGGAAGTTCTAATACCTTGACTAGAAAAACAAATACACTTCGAAAATAGCTGAAGAACACGAGTCTACTAGAGTATTTTCTTGAGTACATATAAGAGGCTTTTTGTGTAAATCTAAATGGAAGTAGCACTAGTGTTTTAGTTCTAGGACGTTCTTTCTGATAGGTTTGTTTGTTAACAATGAAAAATCCTTTTCATAAACTAATAAATACATGAAATTAACCCTACTTCTAAGGGTAAATCTTGTGTAAAATTTATGAAATGTAGTTTTTCTTTGCCTTCAGAAATGGGATTGTTTTTATGAATTTCACCATAGCTAATTTTAACAAGTAAATAAATATAACCTGAAATACATAAGGGGCATTTCCTGTCAAGCTAAATGTAAGTGGCAGTGGTTTTTTGCGGTTGAACGTGCTTCCTGTACGTATTCCGGATGTGATGTCACTTGGCTCTTTTACGGATATGATATGCACGTTGACAATAAAAATTCCAAAGGATGAATTCCGAATTAATGTATGATAGTTAACTGATCAATACCTATTAGATAAAACTCCAAACGTCCCCGGAACGGCGATAAACTGCAATTTAAAGTGCTCCCAATATGTACCATGCGAGAGTATTTGGGTAAAATAGTAAGTAAAATCTCCATTTTCCGTATGGTTTGTTTGTTTTCACTGAAAATCCCTCTTTTACATAGTGATCAGAATCGACCGCACAATAATCAAACCACGCGATTAGTCGAAAACCAACTCGAAAAATCGTTACGGGTTTCTCGTTTGGACGTGGCATTCCGAAGAGGTACGAGCAAGTATCAATTATAAGTACGAGCAGGTTCGTACCTATAACTGATAGTTTAAAGCATACATTCGGATTTTCATATCCATCTTGTGCTTTATTTTCACACGAATGTCTCGATTTACTCTCTCAAATACAGACAATACCAGGAACGCCGAAAGGATACTTCGATGTTTGGTTCTAAAATTTCAAATGAAAGGTTGGGACATCCTAAAACTATAGAAAATCTCTATAATGCCACACTCAATCGAAAAACCACCAACACTTTTTCGAATTAATTTTTGACTAGGAATGGTCTAATGTTTATTGTGTGGTCGCGCGATTCTCTGAATTCCCATTATAATGCAAATTTATTTTTTATTTAAAATTTTATTTACTTTCTAATGAAGAATATAGTATTTTAATACCAAGATAACCGATTGGGTATTTTTATTGTGAGATCATTAGTCACAGTACCCTAAACTCCTCAATTTGGTACCATGAAATTTGCATACTTAAAATTCTGGAATTGAAAATTTTAAAAAATATCGCGCTCCTTTTTAATTGCTATATTGAAGTAAAAAATTATCTATAGAAATAGTCTGTATTTAAAGCTGATATTTGAAAAGGTTCAGCTTAAGTTATATATAAAATTACCAATGAAAAGAATGGAATGATAACCCTGTTTTTTTTTCTATTTCATGCAGGTTCAAACATTTTGGGAATTTTTCAACCGTGTTGATGCAGTAACAAAAACACCTTACGTTATCAGGTAATCATACTCCTTTTACCAAGTACTATTATTAGTTCTATATTTTTTAACTCCATATTTTATTAATGCATCTAAATGTTTGTTTACTTATAATATACACGATCTTATGAATATTGAATACGTCTAAATCCTATACTTTGAAGTAATGCTTGAAAGTATTATTTAGATCGATTTGGATAATAGTAAAGTATAAGTAACTTTTCAAGATTATTTCTTAAATTCCATATTTTGGAGATAATTTATTTTTAAGTTGTTTGGTTAACTGTCGTGGCTGTTAATAGTCTTTATAATCCAAGCTAGTTTGAGGTAAAGTAAATCCTAATTGATTTAAGGTGTACACTAGAAAAAATTTTTTATTTTAACTTTAAAAATCCAACAGGTTATTGGCAAGCTTAAAATAATTTCAGTGAGAAGAAATCAGATCAAACTAATTATTAATTACCTAATCTAATTTAGGTATAATAAACTAATTAGCATGATTTTGGAACAGTGATATCTCAAATTCTAATGTGTTCAGAAAGACAATTCCAGTTGGGAAATTATTCCTAATATTATTCTTTATGTTTTGACCCTCAATCAAGTTGCTGGAGGGAATACGTTCTTTTTACAATTATTTTCACGAAGGAAGTCTAAAAAATCATGATTTTTCCAGGAATTTTGACATTTAAAAATCAACTAAAATTTAATTTCTTAACTGATAACTCTGATTGAGATCCAGAACATCCACTGTATTATATAGATTGTAATGATACAAAAATAATTATAATAGATAAATTCATTGTTGAGTTATCTCTGTTTGAACAAAGCATCGTATTGCAAAAACACAGTTCTTCAGAAAGTGAGTTTAAAGTTTTGGAAACATGTTTGTACTTGTAACAGTACCTAACAAAAGTCCCTTGTAACTAGAAAAGTATTCCGAATATTTACAAGATCTTGGTATTGTTTATAAGCTAAGAAATTAGGAAATATTTTGAAGCAATTAAAAACAAAATCAATATTCTGGTCAATTGACTCGATTTCTAGTTACATGCACCTTAAATTATTGACAATACAAATAAATCTGCTATGTTTTGAAGGTAATGCTTGAAAGTAGTGTTTAGATTGATTTGGGTAATAGTAAAGTATGAGTAACTTCTCAAGATAATTTCTTAAATTCATATTTTGGAGATAATTTATTTTTAAGTTGTTTGTTAACAGCCGTGGTTGTTAATCGTCTTTATAATTCTAGCTATTTTGTTGTAAAATAATTCCAAATTGATTTAAATCAAAGCCGTGTTTATAGACTAGTCTATGTTTAGTTTCTTTTTATGTCCTTTGCAGAATCATTCGGACCTTAATGTACATGATGTACCTGATACACCTGAACGCTTGCGCATACTACGCAATGTCTACCTGGGAAGGAATTGGGTCAAATCGGTGGGTCTTTCAAGGTGACGGCAATGCGTGAGTTTCATACATTTTTTACGTTATATGTTGGTGATGAAATGTATTCATAAAACCTAATATTAACTAACCAGCGTTCAACTTTATGAAAGTGAAATTTCTTACCCTTGTTGCAAATTTCGATTTTTATTTTGAAAAGAATCTAGCTTTACTACCCGTTTTCGCTACTTCAGACAAACCAAGACACGTCTGTTTCCTCGGCAGTTTCATTGCGTCATTGAAGAGTTTTTTAGCCTTGTCTCCTTCACGTGCTTGTGTTCTTCCTCCTTCAATTTCTCAGCTCATAGCAACTTTTGAGGTTTTGTATATTGATTCAAAACTTATTGAAAATTCGGCTCTTGTTGCGTAATGTTCTACATTAAATTTTAATCCTAACCAATTTTAATTTTACCAATAAGGTTTACAGGGAACTAAGAAGCGAGCTGAAAATTGTTTTGCGTTGATCTAGAAATTCCAGGTAAATAGGAGCGATGTAATAAGGGGCGATATAATGATGAATATTGAGGTCACTATACAAATAAAAACCACAAATATCTGTGCCTTTAGATAGGATTAAAAGGAAATGGTCTGACTATTATTAACCACTTCACATTATTGGCAGTAAAAGGTCTTCAGTTCGTGATTTGAATGCTTTATTGAGAGCAGAAAGCTATAAATATCTTGATTCTTGCACTATTATGCGCCATCAAACAAACAAGGCGTCGCGTCGTATGCAAAAATAAATAGAATAATGCACTCATTGTAACTGATTGCTAAATGTTTGGGTGCTTCTTGTTTTAATTTTTCATATGATGTGGGAAGGAAATGTGATTGTATGATATGAATAACAAAAGTATAAGAGAGAAATTCTGTTTTAATCTATTCCTATCTTCGCTCTGTAAAACTAGTTACTTAGCATGCAATTATATACCGCAAAGAAGCAAACTTTTAAGATAAGCAAAAAAATAGTTGCTACTCGATAAGTTAAAAATAAATTCGTGATTGAATTTTCTTATAGTTAAAACAAACATTTTTTGACTTAATGCCCCTTTTTCAAAGACATTTTTTTCGGTCACCTCTGATAAACTGTCTCAACTAATAATAAATCGCAAGTGTAGTTTTGCCTATAACTTTTGGATTTCAGCAAAATAGTTTTGCAGCTTCATGTAGTTTTAGAATTTTTTTAAATAAAACAAGGAAAGAGAAAGAGCAAACTATAGAACTGACATTGGTAATGTTTTGCTTGTAGGTGACTAAATTGCGTCACACTTCAAATATTCGATATTATACTGTCTACTTTCTTTTCCTTTTTTACGAGAAAACTTAATTCCTCTGTAAATAGTTTTCCCCTATCTATTGTAATTAAGTATATTTAATAGTAAAGAACGTCTGCCAGGATTCCTTTACCAACAAATAAAAGTTCTACATTGTCAATGCAATACATTTCAAACCTCAGTTAATCTTGAACATAACTTTAAATAAATAAGTAAAACATCTTAAAGCAAGTTAAAAAGATGTAATTAATTTTAAGCCCACCACAATACTCTCCCTCCAGAATTTAGCAGTGGCTGAATTCGATAGATGCTACCATTAGTTGACAGACTGCCAATTGCGTGAAACTGTAAAAGCTGTACTAATATCAATGATATACTACTTCCTTATATGTGGTCATGCAATGGATGATTGCGACAGTAGATTGTGTTGCCTTTAGCAGCAGGAAGTTTGTTGAAATGAAGCTGAGAGGCAATAAATAATGAAGCTGTAATAGGAATAGTACTGATGTTATCAGAACTTCAGACATTTGTTGGAAGTAATTTGCATCGCTATGGCAGTTCAACTACTTATCGTGGACCATCCATCGCATTGTGCGCCATCTGAAATTAGTAAGAAGTCGGCTCGTTTTTGAAAATGCCGTGTTTATGTCTCATATCACTTACACACGTTTAAAAGTCCCCATGTACTTGATAGTAGGGATAGATTATAGTGCTATATATACTGCTGCATAGTATTTCAGTTTTTGTAGTGGTAGCTATGTTCATCGCACAATATGTTAACATGTTAACTAAAAATCAAAACGTATGGTCATCAATCTCACAAAAGAGATTTAATATAAAAATATATGTAAACATATATTTTAATTTTCAGCTTTGATTTTTTCTAAAACATTCAATTTTACTTTCCTTCGGTTTTACATACTTGTGATAGGATGTTAATTCAAACCCGCCCCAGAAAGCAACCCCTCAAAACTCAATTCAAATCACACTACTTTAATCTATTTATATTATATTTTTGACATATCATTCATTAGTATATGCATTGCTGATAAGATTGTTTTTGTTTTCGTTAGATAGCGTATTCATTTCTATTTCCAGATACATTCGATGCTTTTATTTTGCTACGAAAACCGCAACTTCTATAGGGAAAAATCCCAAACCTGAAAATGAAATTGAATACATATTTATGACTATATCTTGGTTGATGGGAGTCTTCATTTTTGCATTCTTAGTTGGACAGGTAAGAATGATGTATATGTATTCACTCTTTTCAATGCAATCAATATTTAAGTAGAAGTTTTGTATTGTTTGTTAAAAAGAATATAATTATTATTCGAATACGTAAAACCATCATGGAATCACTAATTCATCTATAGCAAAATGGGACTATTCTTAAGTGATGGTTTCTACAAATTCGATAACAAATTATTATTGTGCAATATGGCTTGTCACGATATTATATTGCGTATGTAATACATTGCGTATGTAATACATTGCGTATGTAATACATTGCGTATATAATACATACAATAACTTATAAATTCCCAAAGTAGTTCATATAAGTTTTTTGTAGCTACAAGTAGAATACAAGTAGCTGCTGTAAGTGTAAGATGATTACAATAGTTTTATGAATAAGTGTTAATTTAGAGAAATATTCTACTTCAAATATTTTGAACTCGAATTTAAAACACCGATGGGACCTAAATATTTTCGTCCGCTGTGTTAAAACGTAGAGCTCTTATGCCCTATCTCGTGTCTATTATTTATAAGATCGTGAAGAAATACACAGTGGATGTGCAATGTCTATTTATTGGAATGCCAGACAAATTAAAGACAACTAACCAACCATAGTTGGTAGTTCAATTTACGTAGCACTGGAGCAACACAACGGGCTATCGTTGACTGTCCGGGTTCAATCGCGAAGGGAAAGATCCGAGGGCAACACTTTGTAATTTTGAACCGCGGTCAAATGACCAGGTCAACACCTGATCTGGCACCACACTCTTCAAACTTCCACACCTCGCCAACGTGAGGACATTTGAGGCCACGACAGATTTAACGTGCATCCATTCCCCACGTACACGACGTCCTTTTTTGGAACAATTATCGAACTCGCTACCCTCTGGTTGCTAATACGAGAATCTACCAAATAGGCTACCCGGCTCCCTATCATAATTGATAGAAAGTTTACCATATATTAATTGATCGCGGAATATCTGTTACCGGATTGCAAACAGGAAGTATAGAGCAAAGTTGAATATTTTAAGAAGCAAACAAATCGATGAGCCAAGCCCAAAAATTTGTTTTAACCCTCCAAGTGGTTACCACGAGATATATCGTCCATTAAGATCTAACCAATTTTGCTAATGAACAGATATCTCGTCATCAAGATATTGCCCATTTTTTATGATGACGAGATCAAGATCTGGTCAGTTTCTTTTATAATGTCTAGATATCTCGTCCATCAAGATCTGGTCAGGATTTTTTCTAATGACAAGATACCTCGTCAAGCCAACCATCAGAAGGGTTAACATATCCCAGGCTTAAATGTCCAAATTCAGAGTTTTTATGTCTGAGCGAGTTTTTTAATTTCACACAAGATAAAAAAAATCTTGGTTCTACAACATCAGTGGACAAATACACATAGGTTAAGACTAAGAAACATGCAAATTTGTTCATTTGTATTCTTTATTGTGACCCGTATATTACATGCAATGTAAATAAATTGGTTTATTTTTTATTTTCTATTCCATGGAACATTTGTTGGCGTGAAGCTGTTCCTGTTAAAATATGCAAATTTTATTCGTGACTATAAATATCTCTGAAATTCATGATTGAAAGTTTGTCACGCTCCAGGGCGATTTCTATACTGTATGATATCCCAGATATGAATTGTCGGGACTCTCCAAATTTTATTATTTGAGCTTTTCTTTATGTCGTATAACTTATGATAAGTTTGTGGGCATGATGAGTGGAAAGGCGCTATCGGGGCCTGAGATCTATATGAGATGGAATCCATTGGATGTCGTCTATTTGAGATCTACATCAGATGAAATTCATTGGATGTTAATATCCATTGGATGCCTTCTATCTGAGATCTACATAAGATGGAATTCATTGGATGGAATGGGTGTGTACATATACATGAGAATATTCATTGGATATCATCTATTGAGGTCTTCATGGGATATAATCCATTGGATATGAACGTATCTGTAGCTGGAGCATGCCTCGTGTTGATAACTTCTTGGAAAATATCAATGATTGTTGCTATTTATGAGAACATAATTTCAACATTTCCGAGACACATTGCCATTAAAAAACTATTAAACTGTATTTTTACAGATTCGCGATATCGTTGCAACGGCTACCCAGAGCCGAACCCAGTACCGACAACTGATGGATCAAACTGTCATGTACATGCGCAACCTGAACTTGCCAGATGAGCTGCAGCGCAGAGTGCGAATGTGGCTCAACCACAATTGGGAGCAGCAGAAAACGTTTAGTAAGTGGCGACTCATTCTCTTTGGAAGTATAAAAGCATTTTTGGCCCGTTTAATAGTGTCAGATATCTCGTCAGAATAGCGTCAGATATGGTCTTCAACGATGGGCAGGGCCGTTCCTGAGGTCTTAACTCCAGTAGACCACCCTCCCTCTTCTCAAAAGCCATTAATTTTTATAAAAAGAACGCCCTCATCCTCAAGCACATATTCAGAGAATAATTTCGGTGGTTCAGTCTTCTTTCTACCGGTTCCCTAAATGCCGTAATGTCAAATGAGCATTGCTTTTACTGATTTTTTTATTGTTTTCAGGCTATTGAAGTACGTATTCAGACGTATATTTAACCTGAGTTATTTTTCGAAACTTCGATTTTATCGGATAACTCGATTTTTCGATTATTTGATTCTGTCTCATGTAGAATAATTCGATTTTCTCGTCTCTAGCATGTAACTCTTTTATAATTGTTTAGTTAACAAATCATTTAGGGAAGAATTTGAGACTCATGGGTTCTTCTGAAAGTTTTCAAAGAGTGCATGCTAAAGTTAGTTATTATCCGAGAAAATCGAAGTTTCGAACTCTTTCGATAACATTCCAGCCCTCGATTATTGATTTCTGAATATTCTAATCTAAAGAACAAAGTATGCATATTTACGAGTGCTTTTTATTACAATCGCTAAGAGAATCGACAAAGATCGAATAAGTATTAATCGAAGTATAATTTTCCGATATTATTAACTTACAAGTATATCTAATAAGTTATTGTTACCGAAAAAATTATTTCTGGGGAAGTTTATTTAAAGCTGAAACATACTACGCCTATCTTTTGGCGGCCTCTATTATATCTGAGCACGAGCATGTGCACGCCAGCACATCACTCAGGAACGACCCTAATGATGAGTGAATCCAGACAATGCATTAGAATAGGAACTTCTTATAGGGTTGGAAAACCGGTATTTAATTACAGGTAAGGACGCAATGAGAAGGAAGGGTTTGGGGACCTTGACAACCCCTGCTGTTAACAAAACATAAATACCGGTTTGTTGTAGGGACAGGGACGTTTAATATCGACAAAATCGGTGAAGAAATTCATGCTCAGCTTTTTAATGATTCATTTCTACTAAAACATTCTTCTATCTAACAAATCGTTTTTGCAATTCTGATTGTTATTAGTTGGAACATCATTTTTGTGACTTAATTAGTATTTTAATTGGAAGCTATCTAAAAAACATTTTCATTTTCTTGTCCTACGTTGCAAAGGAAGTTGTAAATCTGTATTCTATTTTGCACTTGTTACAAAATATTTCCTATTCTCGTTCATTCATTTTCATTTTTAAACTCATGAAATGGTATTTATGGAGTTTAAAACAGGGCTTAATCCTTAACATTATTGTGAAATACTAATTTTGCTTTTGAAAGTAAATTTATAAAAACAAAGCATTCTAAAGTAATATGTGCTCTCTTTAGATGTGAGCAGAATTTTAGATACTCTTCCAAGGAAAATGAAAACTGATGTCGCCATCAACGTTCACTACAAAACATTGGTTAAGGTACAGTTGTTTAAGGTAAGATTAATCTATAAATGTTGCATCCTCTGATTTGTATTAACATATTTAGATATTTCGACATTTAACACATCCTTTTCAATACTTGGTAACGGCATTTATTTGAAGTCGTAGAATATACCGGTTTCTGAGTTTTTATATATATTTCAAATAGTGTCAAATAATGTAAATTCATTTATCATCCTACTCAGATTATCTGCTTCAAAACTCGTGTAATACTTTTGTTTACTCTGTTACACATATAGGATTGTGACAAAGCATTGCTCAGAGATTTGGTGTTACAGTTGAGACCTGTTCTCTTTCTACCAGGTGATTTCATCTGTAGAAAGGTATGTTACTACTGATATATATATATATATGTATGTATTCACACATCATCTTTTATATATTTGTTTTAGAAATTAGGTTCGTTAGTTTTATGTTTTTTATCTTCCTAAATCAGTAGAAATGTATGTATCTTTTTGTTATTACTCAAATTCCTTTTAAAGTTCACATTTCAGTTTAGCATCTATGTAGATATATGTGAATATATTGCTTTTCTATATCCTATATCATAATACCAACCATTCGAGTCCGCTGCTTCATTTAGCATATTTAAATACGCTCCTGTTCATTGTAAATTCAGCGTTTCAGTGTCTTGGCAGCACTGCAGCCTATGACTTCTATAGTATAGGGTCATCGACCTTAAAAAGAAACAAACGGAACATGTGCACACAGCTTCATGTTATTTCTTCGTTGCTCGATTTGAAGATCTGTCACGTGGTTGTGGGGAAAAGCATGAATCCTAAATTATTGATTGGTCACAGTGATTATCTACCGTGATCAAAAACACGAGTCTGTGCTTCGACAGCCAATCTGCTAAGTCGATTCGTATGTCCACGTGATTTACCCTTCAGAGATCTTACGACAGTGATTCCGCCCTCATGCTCCGACTATTTTATTAGAAGGTCGAAGTATAGGGTTACAAGAAGTGGCAGCAACGGGCGCTAAGCTACGAGCACTCGCTGTAGCAATTGCAGGCGAACAGTGCCATCAGGCAGACATCGCCTGATGTGTCACCTTCAATTGTTTTGCTGAAATTGTGGATGTCTCTGTACAATTCGTCACCGCCATGCTTAACAAGTGCCTATCTTCCCTTCCTGACGCAGCCTCAAGTGTCCATATATTTCATGATGAGTAGAACCCTCTTCTGTCCATTGTACCAAAATCGCGTAATTGGGTTACGGCTGTGTGTCGTATCGTAATATTGCTGCACGCTCAACTATATAACTCAACTATAACAACGCAGCAATATCAAGATACGACAAACCACCTTCTCTCAAACTCCATCAACTGTTCGTAATGCTGCGTCGTTTTGCGACGAGGCATTTTTACTAACTAGGAGAGCAAAATCAATGGAATTTACTAAAACAAAGTTTGGGATTTGCCTTTTGAAGCCTCTTTTATATCATCAGGGTCACATTGAAGCCTGTATTGAGCGCGTATCCTATTTGCATACTCAGATGGACTTTCCATCATTAACTACCCGTCTGTCAAATTTTCGGTCAATCCAATAACTCTTCATTGGTATTGCATTTTAAATGAACGGCAGTATATAATATCGCAGACGGATTTCCTATATTTTTCCGGTTTCCTAGTAAAGCCAGTATCCCTGTAAATTTGTCTAACAATGATGCTCCTATTTAAAAAGTGTTGACTTCTATGAATGTTAATACTTGCATATCTGCCAACCACCAAGGAAAAAAAGTTTACTTTTTTTGAAAAATCTTTATGACATAAAATTCAACGCTCAACTACCAGAAATGAAAAATGCCTAAAAATTATTTTTTAAAAAGAAATAATTAAAAGCACCAAATTAACGACAATTGCGTCAAATTGAACCTTAAGAAGGCAAAGAATTATTTCAAAACTTCCTACACAAATTTTAAGGAGAGGTATCAACACAAAAAGAAACACTATTCATTCTGCAATGTAAGTCCCCATTAGCCACCTGGTTTTGCTAGAGGGCGCTGTTCGACAGTACCGGAACTTAGAACATCGCCGTTTTAGAAGGACCGGGTCTTGGCCACCATGATCTCCCTGATTATAATTCAATGATTCTTCCTTTGAAAGATACCTCAATTGCATATCGCATATGATATTCCATTGACTCCGAAACTGACCTCACCACAAGTGTCGCTGTCGTGTCCAGAACATGTGGTACATTTATGCGTCGACGCTGTCAGACGCACATTACTGTTGGTGATGGTTCCAGCTATGAGCACCGATTTGAAATTGGAAACATACAACTACTGTCGAACTGCATATCTAAGGCAAAATAAAAAATGTTCACATACTTTCCTTCCATTTCTGCACCTAAGTTTACCCTTCAACCTATCCAGGTGGCGCTTGCTGACATGCATCCCTATGTGAATATTATTTTATTTTATTTTTAAGCCCCGGTATCCTGGTTGTAAGAGTTGCGGATTAGCAACCGGAGGGTTACGAGTTCGAAACTCGATCCAACCAAACACCGTCGTGTACGGGGTGCTGGTGTACGTTAAATCTCTCGTGGGATACCAGCCCAGGTGTGGCCTCGTCATCTGACCGTGATTCAAAATTACGAGATGTTGTCCTTGGATCTTTTCATTCGCCCGTTGTGTTGCTCCAGTGTGTCTTTAATTCAACAACCTATCCCGTAAAGTTTGTAAAGAAAGTTTTGAAATACCCTGTATATTTTCCTGTATATTTCCCTGCATACCTTGTAACAATCACATTTTATAAACGTCTATGTAAAGAAAATATTACGTTTCTGACCAGAAATTTGTGCTCCCTTTCCAGTCACTAGTATCGTTAACCTTTCTGGTGGTTGTCTCGACGAGGTTTCTCATCATTAGCAAAACTGTGCAATTAGCAAACTATCACAGGTGTTGATAGACGATATATCTCGTCATGAGAATAAAACTGGCCAGATATTTATCTCGTCATCGCCAAAAAACCGTCAATATCTTGTTGACGTGATATCTCGGCATTAGCATAATTGTTCAAATCTTGATAGGTGAGATCTCGTCGAAACCACTTGGAGGTTTAAAAACAGGATGATTTTTTTATTTTGTACTCATTCATGCGAATCTCAAACCAGTCGACTAGGCCACGAGTTTGAGACCACTAGGTTAGAGGGTTGTTTTTGGAGGACCTCCCTTAGTCCCATTCTTTCGTTTCAGGGTGAAGTTGGCAAAGAAATGTACATCGTCAACAAGGGAATCGTAGAAGTATTAGGAGGAGAGGATGGAGACGTTGTTCTGGCGACATTGGCCAAAGGCAGTGTGTTTGGAGAAATAAGGTAAATAATTTTGGTAGGATTGACTACAATATAATTATTTTTATGTGGAATAAGAATTTTTATGTACTAAAAAGAATATGAGCAGTCCATAAGGGTGCGAAGTTTGCGGTCCCTAAACATCTGGCCTCCCTCCAACATTTTCATAACTGGGATGTACCCCGTCCCAAATATATATAACGTTCATTCTTAACCCAGGCCACCCAAACTATCCAAACGTTCAAAGAGCGATCGACATGACTATTACCAAGTATAACATAGACAAAAAATGTACAAAATATTTCAAAATCCTCAAAAGATGGACAAACAGCACATAAATACAATACAAAAACAACAAAAGGAAACAACCCCGATCAGCTTTTGGAATGACATTTTTTTTATTTTGAAAACATCGCTTTTTACGATATATTATAAAAGCAACCAAACCTCTGCTGCAATAAAAAATAAATTTTCCAATGGTGTAGACAAAATATTGAAAATTATTTTAAAATATGTAATTCCGTTTGCTATGTGAGAGGCGAGCCTTACACCAGAGATGAGCATTGTTTTTTATTTAAACCTGTTTAGATATGCTATAAATAAGCCATGATCTGTTTAGAGTGAAATTAGTTGTGAATTATATGACATTGAGCTTTAGTTTAAAAACTATTTTATTTTCCAATAGATTCACTGTGTATTGCCTTTCAACCAATATACTATCGAGTTTATCAGCGTCTTGAGTGGACACACTTTTCTTTATTAACCGCATATTTCTATTTTCAGTTTGTTGGGCATACCGGGTTGCAATAGAAGGACCGCTGATGTCCGTAGCAAAGGGTTTTCCAACCTGTTTGTCTTGAGCAAGGACGATTTATGGGAAGCTCTGAAGAATTACCCAGAAGCCCAAAAAGTTCTGAAAAAGAAAGCCAAGTAATTAACATGATTCCACACATTTCTCGTTATGTAGAATGTATATCTATGATTAATTTATCCTACTTATATCGAAGTTTATCAAGTACTGTGGCTCGATCAGGATAAGCATTTCATATCTGATTATATTAGCTCAGAATGCTTTTATTGCATTTAGCTTCATTAATTTGTGACTGTTTTTCTCCCATATAGGAACATTATAAAAGAAAATGAAGCCAGAGCCAGAGCAACACGCGGGCATCAAGAAAGCATAACTGCAATCACCGATGTTTCCAGGCATGATGATAGTCCATCATACACGCCTAAGCTTGTGCGGACAGTACTACAGGTAAGTACAAAACTTTGATTTATGTTACAAGAGGGAAAATGCGACATTGTGACTGACAGACTTTTTCGTTAAATCCCATATTAAGAGAGCTGAACTGAAGTATTATTTTTCTAAAGTCGCATTTTTAAAATATACATCAAGAACGCGTACGTCTACTAAATAACTTCAATCAACACAGAATAACATTCAATTAAATAAAAAGTGTTAATTAATTATTAAATATAGCATTAAGAGACTTACCACTTATAAAAATAGGATTTATCTCAATGAGAGAGAAGACTATAAAAACATGACGACTGTTCTAGGTTCTGGATATAACTAGTCGATAATCTTAAAAATGTTAACTCTAATCTAAATAGCAGTCACTTTAGTATAAAAAGACTTCATCTGAGATACTAATTAGAAGAAGCAACATGAATTCAAACTTAATAATTTATTCCTAACTTTTCTCTAAATTTCTACACTTCTTTTATTCTGCTCCATATGCTCAGTCTTAAGGAAATGTAACGATTGATCCTAAAGTGCATTTGTGATTAAGTAATTCTAACCAATAACAGTAATTATTTGTAACAATCTGCTAAGTTCGCATAGAAGATTGATTAAAACTGCAAAATAATTCTGTACGTTGGTAGAAAAAGGGCCATTGTTCATTTTGCAAGTGTTTGAAAACAGTTGATTTAGTATAATTTTTATTTTTATTGTTTAGTTTTTAATATATCGTACAAAAAAATGCGTTCCAATGTTTTGATTTTTTCATAATGCATACAGGAAGACATTTTTACTTTTTTATATTATTACTTTCATTACTTTTGAAATAATTCGTGGTACCAAGGTACAGAATTAATATTTAGATTTTACACCACAACCATATAGTAGTACATAATGCACCTCTAGAGGAGAATCGAAAAATAAACACTATTTTAATTAATCGGAAGTCTTTAACAGTAGACTCTGCCTTTCTATTAAAAGCTCTTGCATTACAACTTCTATACTGTTCATCTTCGCAACAAAAGAATTTTTTAACGAACCTAAACTTTTCCATTATTTAAAGCCATGTATCTTCCAGAAATAACCTCCTGACTTCGAAGTACAAATGTAAACATGGTATTTTTTTTTTACACAAAGGTTCTTCCAAAGAGCTGCCATCGTATTCAACCACAACCCAGCATCTCAACAAAAGGCTCCTTCACACCTATCGAATCTCCTCGAAACACTTTCGAAATTTCCAGAAGCAATACAGGAAACACCCCGTCAACTTCTAATAAAGCTTCATTCAAAAATCTCAGAATCACGTCGGCCCCACCACTTCTCAAACCCAGCATTTTAACAAAGCCTCGATCCATGAGTGTAGGTGCATTAAAAAATCTATCAGCTTCTCTAGAGCGTTCAAAAAAGTCCGACATACTGGATAATAAATCCCCAGAATTCCCAATTTCCACCAAGAAGATATCTCCCACGAAATCGGAGCCATGCAGTTACCGCCGCTTAAATAACAGTGAAGAAAGCCCGAGTAATATAGCTTTCAGCCCAGTCCTACAACTGGGTATGTCGGCTGAAAGCCAGCACAAGCCCTTGCGCCCTACAACTAGTCAACACCAAGCAGATCACCCGAATTCTTGCGATGGATCAGAATCAGAATCCAACATGAGAACTCACTCGTTCGACCATAAACCTGAAGACGAAGAGTTCTCATTTGATTACGTGAAAGACGTCTACGGTTCTGAAGATTCGAGCGAGGCATCCAGTACAAGCACTCAGAAGATGATCATCGACAATAGCGACGACGAGAATTCCAACTGTAATGACATATCTAGTTCGTCGTCGACACCTTATCTTGGTGGACTCTTTCATTATGGAAGCAGCCAGTCATTTCAGTCCAGCGGCAAAGATATCCGCTTGTTGCCACTATCCAAAGAAGGGACTGACAGTTGCAGCGACGCTAAAATGGCGACTAAACCTCAAAAAATGTTGATGGAGAAAGGAGAAGGCAAAAATTCGAGCTCGTCATCGTCAAATTCGTCGTCTCTTCTCTGTTTAGGAGGTCTTTTTCGTCATGGAAGCAGCCAGTCCTTCAACTCTTCCAACAAAGAGTACCCACTGTCTCCCCTGCCTATACAAGACATTGAAGATGGGGACTCAACAAATGGTAGCAGTTCTGCTGGTTATGATAATCTTGCATTTGTGCCCACCGGTATTCTTTCAAGACGCTCCAGCATATTCAGTGACATATCGGGTTAAGATGCGTGCTTTGAGATATAACTGAGCTTGGTGCCGATCTTCACTTCACCTCACAGGACAGCTGTAAGCACAAAACTTAAATTATTCCATCTACCATCAATCTGTGTATTTATCTATAAATGTTTAAACGCACACTGTTTATCATGTTGATAGGTTACGCTTTCGTATAGTTTCGAATGCATTTATGAACTGCAATAAAGTACGTTGAGTAAAAAAAATGACAGCAATAAAATGTGGAGGGGAATATCAGAATCCTTTTGATCGGCTAGTTTGTTTCAAATTTCTACCGATAAGTAGCTTTTCGAAGTTTTGGTGATTTGTTAAAGTTTTCAAATCCATTTAAAATGCTTACTAGCTCTCAACTTATAGTTATTTTTAAAAGCTAAATGTTTCATACGAAAATCATCAAACTGAGCTTATTAGTTTAAGAATTATGAAGCAAAATGAGTGTTAAAAATGTTCGATAATGACGAAACATCAACTGATTCTGAGAGTATTAAAAAATCAAAATTTCAAATCAAAATACTATATAATTATATCGCTTTATAATTTATACCCTATTATATGATCCTTATTATATATGATCCTTATGATACCTTATTATATGTATCACTAAGTTAAAATTTTCAACTATTTGCAATTTCATTTCATGCAGATTGATGTTTCATGTCATTAAACAACATAAAAGTTTTATATAACTTATGCTTTTGAGAAAATTTTCAAATAAATATTTAGTCTAGAAATTATTATTAATATGATTAAATTTCACTTTTATATTGAATTGTCTTTATACTAATCAAGAAAGAATAGTGCCTAATTGTAATTACTCAAAAAACAATTTAAAAGGAGGCAATCTCCAATAAAAGTATATGTGTGCATATTTTGCATACATGTAATATTCTTGATAATATTACCAACTTAAAGTTTTAATTACGTTACTAATTTAGCAAGTGAAAAATAATAAAAATGCAATGCAAGAACATCTTAGAGAAATTACGAAACCACTTTGCATGAAACTAAATGAGAATGGATAAAAATACAAAATCTTTTGTATTCCATTTTCTCTTATCATAAGTTTTAAATCTGTGCATTGTTTTTAAATGCGATACATAACTAAAGTTAAGGTCGAAATTTGTAATGCGACAAGCATGTTGTCTCACGTTGACAAGCCGAGATACACCATCTTATAATTGAAAATTGTTTTCCAAAACGGAATCATTAAGCTACTATATTAATACCTATTGTATCCTCAGTCTTAATAAAAATTTTACTGTGACAAATATGTTCTGTACCTTAAAGGTACTGTTATTGAAAACGAGGTTTTCATGATTAGAACTGTACGAAGTTGCACTACTGAGCTCAGTAAAATATGTTTCCAATTTCAATGTCTCCATTAAGCTCCCTATTTTAACAGTTCATTGAACATTTTACGTTTGTGAATCTGTGATTTATAAGGTAGGTAGTTGAATTTATGTAGCAATGGGGGGACAACAATGGGTTATTGGCGACGGTCAGAGATCAATCCCGAAAGGAAAGATCCGAGAGTACATCTCGTACTGTTGAACCACGATCAGATGAAGAGGTCAACACCTGAGCTGGTACCCCACTCTCCAAATTTCCATGGCCACCCGTGTTTATAATAAAGAATTTAGCTTAGTTGGGTTTCAAGAGGTAAACTCAAAGACCCCCATATGTGGTTGACTAGTTTTTTATAGCGCGAGAGCCAGGTCAAGTCAATATTTTTCGTCAAGTTAAGGGACATACATAAGATTGGTAAGTAGGTCGTTGAATTAGCGTCGCACTGGAGCAACTTTAAATATAGGCGACAGTCCGGGATTAATTTCGAAGGGAAAGATCCGAGGACAACTCATCGTATTTTCGAACCACGGTCAGATGAAGACGTCGATACCTAAGCTGGCATCCCACTCCCAAACTTCCACATCACCCGGTATTACAATAAAGAATTTAGCTGAGTGATTTCAAACTCCATATATGGTTGTGACTGGTTTTTTTATAGCGTGAGTGCCAGATCTGGCCAAACAATATTTTTCTGTCAAGTGGAAGGTCAAGGTAGGTAGTTGAATTAACGTCGCACTAGAGCAACTCAACGGGCTATTGGCGACGGTCCGGGATTAATCCCGAAGGTTAGATGATGAAGTCAACAACTGAGCTGGTATCACACTCGCCAAGCTTCCACATCACCCGAGATTGATATAAAGAATTTAGCTTAGCAGGGATTCAAGAGGTAAACTCAAAGAACCCCATATGTGGTTGTTTTTTATAGCGCGAGTGCCAGATCTGGCCAAGCAATATTTTTCCGTCAAGTAAATGGACATACACACACGAGGAAAGTTTTTACTGATACAGAAGAGAGAAATACTAGGGGTGTTCAAATGAAAA
Organism: Meta bourneti; assembly: GCA_933210815.1. Lineage (NCBI taxonomy): Eukaryota > Metazoa > Arthropoda > Arachnida > Araneae > Tetragnathidae > Meta > Meta bourneti. The sequence continues at coordinate 69,175,383 of OW119928.1, forward strand.
GGTACGAAACGACACTGTGGGTATAATTGAAGTCTTTATTCAAAAGTAATCACCAGAGGACTGAGCACAACTATCCTACTGTTTCACGAGCCGAAGGATTCCCTGTTCCCAGAATTCCTGTGGCTGTGACAAGAGCCAGTCCTCCACTGTGTCCTTCAGTTCGTCGTCCGAGTTGAAGCGCTTCCCTTTGAGATGTTTTTTAGCGGACAAAACAGATGGAAGTTGTAGGGCGATATGTCCGGGCTGCAGGGCGGATGCTCAAGCTGCTCCCTCTTGAACTTGGCCAGTACACTTTGTGTGACCCTGGAGACGTGTGGACGCGCGTCATCGTGGAGCAGAATCACTCCCTCCGTGAGCAGCCCAGGCCGTTTGCTCTTGATGGACTTGCGTAGGCTACGGAGTGTCTCACCTACCGGTTTAACACCTTCCGCAATCAGAAATCTGATAACACCTCGCTGCTCCTCAATCGTCGAATTTTGCAATGTGAACGCCATGATGTCCTCACACGCACTGCCGCGTCAATTGGACGGAACACACAACTGCATGCTTCTCTTCTGCGTCATGTGCGGGCGTCCGCGCATGCGCACAACCACGCCGGTACTCGTGCATTCGCTTCCTTAGATGTCTCACTACGTTATCCCAAAGCGGCATATTCAAATTTCAACCGGTTTGGTTTTTACGACGTTTCGTACCTTTTCATTTGAACACTCCTCGTACTTTCAAGGTAGGTAAGGAATCGAGTCTGAGCCACCAAAAGCTAGCAGACCCTTATATATGGACCGAAACGAAGAGGGTGTATATATTTAGTAAACCACAGATGATACCTTTTAGAACAAACGAGGGTGGTAATGGTAATTAATTAACGTCGTACTAGAGCAACACAACGGGCTATTGACAACGGTCCGGGATCAAACCCGAAGGGAAAGATACGAGGACACCACGTAATTTTGAATCGTCACATACGAGGGAGGTGACTAGATAAAAAGGAAAAACTAAGATGGTTATTGGTTGGCTTTGGGTTTTAACGCGCAAGGGTCATATTTGGCCAAGTTGCGCCAAACACAAGACAATGTCAATGGAAAGAAATGGCGGAAAGGAGAAAGTAGGGAAAGGTCGCTTGGGTATCCTGGGGTCGCGACCCGTTTGTCTGGGAAAACTAAGACTAGGTTGGTAGTTTAATTAACGTTGCACTGGAGCAATAGATCGGGCTATTGGCGACGGTCCGGGATCAATCCCGACGGGAAAGATCCAAACACCTCGCAAGTTTGAACCATGGTCAGATGACGAAGTTACCCGAACAGACTAGGTAAAACTAAACTAAGGCAAGATTGTTCCAGTTTGCTGACTATTGCTAAGTTTATATTTTGCCTTTAAAATAAAACAAAAGCTCTCAGCCATTAGTTTTAAAATTATCCAATATATTTTTTAAATCGCCAACTTTTATCCAAATTACAAATTCACAATAAAATTTTTAATGCGCAAAAGCATCAGTTGATTATGCCTGAGCACTGTTGTAGTCTGGAAATGTTACCATTTTTACTGTTTATAACTTTATTAAAAATGTACACATTGTTAAGATTACCGTATGCACAGTTTAAGAGTTACTCTGAATAATTGCTAATGTATAGGCTCAGGATGTTAGAGTTGGCCAGTAAGAAAGTATGAGTATATTTTCATGAAAACGTGCATTCTTTATGGAATAAAGCAGTGTTCTCCAAAGTTTATAAAATTAGTCTTCCAAATTTCTCTGCTTTCAATTTTTATCAAAATACAAACCTTAAATATCTCAACAAATACATTGGCCATTTTTAATGTGTTGCAGCAAATCTGTATCAGGAAATAGTAAATGTACGACAAAAAGATATTTTCCATCAGTGATATTAACTAGTTGATAAATTTATAAAAATCACTAATTAGCTTCGTTACCCTTTCTCATAACAAAAATTGTATCAATTTCTCTCTTCGGAATTGAAAAGTAAAAGATAGGGTAAAAACTGTTTAACATCAGAACATCGCATAAATAGAGGCTAGCTACACTGACCTTATTCACCTGCTTAGGGTTTCAGTTTGATTGTGTATGTGTTTAAATCCAATATAAACTATTTCCTTGATTTTTCCAAAAGCAAGAGTCCATCAATATGCTTAAAAGAGGATGCTGTTTACAATGTCTGATTCATAAGTTTAACTGTCTACCACGAGAAGTGCAGATATATTGGCCACCAAGTCTGGGTGGTCACTACAGAAACAGGGCTCCTTCAGTTTGAGTAGGGATGATGTGATTTCATTTTGTACTTCATGTGTTGTCGGTGGAAAGAGGTAGTTTGCTAGTAAAGATCTTGACGATTAGTAAAAATCTAAACAAATAATAATTCCAATTTATCATCAAGTGGGTCAATGTGACAAACTTGAATACATTCCAAGTATCCTCTATGGAAAATAGGGAAGATCCGTTTCTATGGCAACAGACAGGAGCAGAATTCTCGTGGTAGACAAACAGCACCTTGATCCTCTTATCCATTTAAATTTATGGGGTTTTTCAATCGTTGAAGATGTGGATAGATATATTTACGTGAATATACTTAGAAAAAATATCAGAAATAAATTTGTAAAAGATGTTCCGTTTTTACTAACATGTGGAAACAAAATCATGCATACTCAGGTTTCAGAATAAAATGCCGTATGTTAGTAGATTATCTTTTCCAATTCATATTTTTCACATGGCATTGGATTGATTTAGAATAAGATATAGACATTCATTAACATGCATCCAGAGCTTATAGAGAATGTCTGTAACGTATAGCCTTACAGTGTACATTCAAACTGTTGTAATCAAAAGTTAATCTTAGAGTTGAGATTCTGTAAGTATATCTTGGAATGTTGAAGAGAATCTGTAAACAGGCTGTTTTGTTATAAAATGTTGATGTACTTCGTTTTAAAATAAATGTTATTTAAGTGGTTTCTCGTGTTTTGTTCATTTAAAACTTAAGCCTATTAATATAGTTGCAAGTATCAACAGCAATGGACCATCAAATGCTGTGAAAGTAATATAATCATGCATGAATAAAGCTTAAAATAAAAAGTATATAACAAATTTACTGCATTGCAAAATTCAGCAACTACTTAAATTTAATCAATGACAAACTTTATTAACATATCATACACAACACTTGAACTTCAAATATAAAATGGCGACATTTGATTTACATATACAGCGCATTGCTGCTTTTGTAATTTGAATAAAATTAAAATTTAAGTACAAAATCAAAGTCATCACAGCCTAAAATTATTTTGCTATACAAAAAATTATGCACAGAAAAATACCACCTATACCCTAGCTGACTAGTTTCCTTCAGTACAAATCAAGGCATTTGTATTTCATTTAAAGTATACATAGGTTTTAGGAAAAATACTATAAAACTATCACAAAGCAAATGGAGTATAAATTAATTAAAATCCAGATATAATTTAGCTGATATCACTAAAGGAAGCTACTTGTAGCATAAATTATAAAATACAATAAATTCAACTACATATGTACGTTCTTAAAACAAATCGAAGGGAAATGAGTATGACCAAGAATACTTCATAAAAAAATTGCTTCGTGTGTGTGGATACTTAAAAATTCAAAAAACTTTTTAGTCTACCTCAGTTAAGAAGGTAGTATTGTCTATGAAATAAGCCTATGATTAGACTCAAGAACACGGTACCATTGCCAATAATACTGGAACCTAACCCATTGAAGGCATATCGAAATAGTTGTTCCGCGAAAATTTCAGCCGCCAATTTGGTATCGTAGTTTTTGGTATCGACATGTGGTAGCATTTGGTATCGACATGTTCTTGAGTTTTATCGAGTCTTGGCATCATAACCATGGTTACTATCCATGCTATATTCATTTCATCTGGTGTTTATTCTTGGTGCTTTAAACTGGGTCCAACTTCCAACAAAAATTCCATATGATTTTTATGACATAATAAGCAAATGTCACAGAAGAAAAACGCCTAAAAATAATTCTTAAAATAAAAAAGTAATCAAAAGCAGCAAATTAGTGACAGTTGCTCTCAAATTGGGCTACATAAAAGCAATTCCAAACAGAAAAGTCACCCTGCTCTACTATTATATGCTTGGCGGTAGTTCGAACTCATCGTAACCTATTTGGCGTTATTTTAAATAAAATGGCACCAAATATACACAAAAATGACCAATTAAACTTTTCTTTGATATTTCAGATATGTTTGCAGGTTTTTTTCAAGTCAAGTGCCAAAGAAGGCTTTTACACAAAACTAACAATCAGATTCCGATGTTTTTATTTCATGGTTGCCACGGCTTGGCAAAAAAACTTTGAAATTAGCGCCAAATGAAAATCTTTCCCTAAAAAATCCAGAAAATATTTTTCCGTATGAAATATTGGAAAACTAAGTGTTTTTCTGGTATATTTACAGGAAATCTGGAGCAACACATGGACTATTGAAAACTTGGCAGGGATTTGTTTAATACAGATTTTTTAGCAACTTTACTTAATTTTATTCAGTCAACATAATAACTGCTAAATTCCTATCAAGTGTCATTTGCCTATGCATTAAAAATAATGATATTGAGAGAAAACTTTTTTGCAAACTGCTTTTGCATTAATTTAATCTAATATTGTTATAAGTTGTCACGAAAATGCACCTGTGTTTATATAAACCTATGTATTTGCAATTACAAACCAACATGGAATTAATTTTTCAGTTTTGCATTTCTCGAGAATGGCAACTGTTCGTATAAACCAGCACAACTAGCATAAACTATACTAATGTGAACTTTTATTCCAATAACTGCAATAAAAGGTGTTCTTTATAACATACAATATATTTTCTTTAAATTAACTGAGGAGTACTACTGATAGCCTGATTTATATATTTTTTAATTTTGTTTTAACTTTTCAATTTAAATTCACACTGAATATGGAAACAAGAAATGGGACTATTTACTCTGCAGATGCCAACAATTTTCATACTGCAATACTGACTTCTTGACTTAGATGGACTATACTATTGATTTTAAAATATGGAGAAGAAAAAATTTAAATTATTAAACGACAAATGTTATATACTAAGATTTATTTTAAAGTACCAGTTTAATAAATATCAAATTATTACTTCAAGCTGTTTGTTTACAGTATTTATGCTGATTAATTGAACACTGAAATTTAATACCTTATTGAAAACCTTTATGGAGATTTCAATATTCTGAAATAAATCTTTTTTTGCACAAATTTAGATTTTTAAGCAAGGATAAATATAAAAATATATTCTCCAGTTTAAAATAACAAACCAAGCATATTAAGGTTAACAGATATGAATAAATGCAGTTTAAAAAGTGTTAATAGGATTGTCCTCATTTTTAAAAACAGAACTAATTTATCATATTTATATTAAACGTTTTTAAATTTACAATTTGGAAATTAAAATTGGAATTCCACATGGTTGCAAAATTTTAAGATTGTTGAAAGGAAACAGCAAAATGAGCAACTTTTCTTTTAAATGAAAAGAAAATTAATACAAATGAGAAAAAAGCAAAAATGATTACAGTAAAGTACATATGAAAAAACTTTCCATTTTTTAAATGAAAAAATGTTCTCCATTAAATTGTAGTGAACAAGTGAACTAAACAATTCTTGACCAAATAAGAAATAAACAAATTATTTAAGTAAAAAACCCAATCAAAATACAACTAAAAATAAAAATTTACGTAACTTCAAAATGTTCACATACAAAAGCACTTGTACATTTGTTACAGAACACATGAGTAATGTCAAAAAATATATACATTTATTAACACTTATTACTCAAGTGTTAATTCAATAATTTCATCATGACTATTAACATCAAATCTTTAAATAATATAAATTGACAGAAATAAGTTTACACTTGGAAACAATTTAAATGTTTTTACGTCTTTGTCTAAAACAGAATAGAAATTACTGTAAAATTATATTAAGTATGAAATGATTTTTTTCAATCATTCAAAATAATGTCACTGAGTCCACTTTTCTGTGCTGCCAGATTAAATTGAATTTAACCAACAAGGACACAACACTGTTTAATAACTACAAAACAACAACTTTAAAAATTTTATTATTTTTGATTTCCACATCCAAAATTAATATCATTCAAACTAACGTAATTCATTCAATCCGAAACCATTGGACTCACTGAATTATTATTCATTGAAATAAATGAAATCACTGAATTTTATAATTTGCCACCATTGTAAAATTCACTCAGGTCATAAATATAATTATCTTAATCACAAATAACTTATTTGAACACAGGAAGTATGTTATCAAATATTGACAGTAGGATTTTCAAAATAATCTAATACAATTATGACTAATCAAACAATACTCCAAACTTTAATTCAGATACTCTTCATCTACATTTTGCAGCGTGTAACAAATTGTATGTACAGTTCATATAGTAATTTTCCACTGTCAATAATACAGGCACTCCTCACTTAAAGACCGAGTTCATTTCCTACAACTAGGTTAAGCAAATTGGAAGGTAAGCAAGGAGCCTAATCGTTTCCATTTATTCTGAATGAAGAAAAAGTTTTCACACTGGAGTTGGTAGCGTCAATAACTAATTTATTTTAAGGGACTATACAGGACTTTGGTGTCACTGAGTAATAATAACAGGAAATGAGATGCGCAGGATAAGCAAGGCACACCAATCACCAACATAAAAAAATTCTAGAACCTGATTTATCTAGTTCAAAACAGGCTACATTTGCCTGTGTCAGGGGCCAGACCGACAAACCTACCGAACCTGGCTATGTGTGAAATCCTCCATTTGATAACATTATATCACGAGCTGGCATCGGCTCCAGGTGTGCCAGTGTGTATGAAAAAAGCCTAAGAAAAGGGATTAATGTACTGAAGAGCTGGTTATAAGACCGAGAGGTCAATAAACAAGTAGGTTGCTAAGTGAAGAGTATCTGTAAAATAACAATTTATGAAAAACCTCACCATTTAATTACCACACAAAGATATCTTATAGAATGTAGTCATGCCTAGGAAGAAAAAACAAATGTTATTTAAATAGCATTTGTAAACAGAAAAGCAAATTCCAGTAGTTTTTGAGCACCAGGATATACTTTAATTTAATTTAAACCAAAATAGCCATAAATCAATCTAGTTTTCAAGTGCTTCATCAAAGCTGAAGCACTAGAAAAATTGGCATTGTCTTTCCTGTGTCCAGCTGATTGATTTCCATAGTAGTTGTCAAGTATATCAGACTACAGGATTTTAATTTTATTTAATTTAACAATCGAGTTCCATTCCTATGACTGGGTCATTAAGCAAATTGGTCGACAGGCGAGTTTAATCGTTTTTATTTATTCTGAATAAAGAAAAATCTAAAGCAGGGGTGGTGAACCTTTCCATGTTGGAAGGCTGGTCATAAGTCCGACCAGTTGAACAGGTAGGGTTGTTCAGTGAGGAATACCTGGTGTCCTTTTCAATTCAGTTAATCTCTTAAATAGGTTTGAAAAACAATTTAGAAATTTCAATAAGCAACTTTCTTGCACTAATAAATAAATCAAATTTGAAATAAATAATTTTATAGCAATGTATTTTAGCTTTCCAGGATTCTTAAGTAAATTAAAGGAGTATTCCTGGGACCTTGAAAAGGGAATCCATTTCAAGGAATTTCAAAGGAATTAAAGAAGCTGTATGAAGGTGTGAAGGAAACAGTATTCAAATACCCATAACAAATTTAGCACACATTTCAAATGAGAGCAAGGAGACCAAGTACTTTATCAAGTTAAGTGTAACAAATCTAATACAAGCTTCTATGAAGTGTTTAAGGAACAATAACATTTTAAATTAAACAAAATGCTTAAAGCAAAACAATTGTAAACACAAGCAAATAATGTAATTAAATGATAACAATAAAATGAAAACAAGTTAATATTTATAGAGTTGTAACATTTTATTAACATTTTAGCACCCACTCGATGATTTGTGAAAACCATAGTTTTAACGCTCAAGTACAATGTGTTTTTACATATCTTACAATCAAGGAAACTATCTCCTGAATATATTCACATACAAAACTTCCCTTGGTTGAAGTCTATGTGCTTGCTTTCATACCAGTAAAAATTTGCTAAATATATTTTTACACAAATTCACATTTACATATTCTTCCAACTTGGTGAGTATGTTGAAAAGAAACAAAAGTTTCTATACCAACCAATATTCAGCATAAGATTCTAATCAGAGGAGCTTGTTGACTCACCAATCCCAGGTCTAACATTGATGCGAGAAATATATTTACTGAAATAAAATGTAAATCAGTGAACAGAAAAAAGGATACATAATGAATTAGCAGTATAATGGTGCATCAAAATCTAAAATTTACCCAAAATTGAAGATTTGTATTCTTTGAAACATAAACACAGCACAAATGAGTTTAGTGGCTTTGCATTGGAAAATGTAAATTTAAATTTATTCATGGTGTTTTTTATTTAAGGGCCCCATTTTGTTTTCGAATAACTTTTAAATAAAACATTTTTAATAAATTTGTTATGCATTGTTTAATTAATGATTGTTAATTATTTATGGGATTTACTTGTATTTGAACACTAACCAAATGAGTGTCTCTGTCTGTGATACAAATTTAAGCTCTTTTGACCACATTTTCCATAATGCTTGAGCACATTTCTGAGTTGATTTCAATTTTTCCACAACTGTTTACTTAAGTTGAATCATTGTCAGCTCGTTCTCCTTCCTATTAGTAGTCCCATGGTGCAGCCAAATCAGGGAAACAAGGGCCAACTGACATCACTAGATTTTATATAGCCATGAAATTCATTCTTTAGAATTACCATTCATGAACTATTCACATTATTACTAATAAAATATCCTTTTTTTATCTTAAAAACACTGTTTTTTAATAATTTTCAATTTCTTCAATGTCAGAGAAGCCCAGCTAGATAGTTATGTATATCTCTGAAATGTTTTGTGCAGTGTAAGGGTCCCACTCATACCCTATTACTAACTATTACTGGTAAAATATCATTTTTTTTAATTATATTGTAAAACATTGTTTAAATTAAATGGATCCCATCACATGTTAGCATTCCAGGCAATGAGAGAGCTGACTTATTGGCAAAAGCTGGAGCAAATAAACAACCTGGCTCAAGAGAAAGTACCATCCTGCTCTTAGAGGACGATCACCTGTCTATACTTAAAAAGAAATTGTGCAGATCATCTCTGTACCCTTTCATCACTGGTACCTCAGTAGAACACCAGGAAAGCTGCTTGCCTTCAATTGCCCCTTACTCTATGCTTACCAGGCTCCAATCTGGCCATTTGAAAAAGATCATATTCACTGATGGCCAGAAATCCTTTCCCACCTGTACAAAGTGTGGCTTATTACCAGCCTCTCCCTCATACATCCGGAATTGCATTGGAGTCATACATGAAGACATTTTTAAGGACCCATCTGCAATTGCCCAAAAACTTTTTTTGCAGACTCAATGACTTAGTGTAATTTGGGTTTTTTACACTGGGAAAAGAAGGAAGAATTTCCAATTCTTTAAAGGCCAGAGGAGCCTGGCTAGATATCCTTTTACATCACTAAAATTTTTCATCAGAACTTTTTCACACGTGCAAAGAAAAAAAGGTTTACCTTCTCGCTCTCCTTATAAGCTCATCTTTCCTCGAGAACAACATGGTCTCGCGTTCTTGCGAATTTTTTGAAAATCTGCAGCCACCTCCTCCAGTCACTATTGCAGATTCTTCTGTTCTGACTGTATTGTCAGAGACTCCAGAGTCAGAACTATCTCCTCCCTCATGGGAGGAAGATTCCCGCAAATGAAGAGCATCTGGGTTACTACCCGTGAGGGGAGCAGGGTGGATATTTAGACCACTTCCACCAGCAGAATTATTGTTTGCACGCTACATGAAAAAAGAAAACTTTAGTCATCTGGTTTGGAAAAACAGCTGGATTTTTAAAATTGAGAACTCTAATACAGTATGATCAGGGCTGCCACAGCCAAAGCATTTGTGAAATAGTAGCATACATTTTTTAAAGTAGTAGCAAAAGTATCCTCTAAAACCCTACTTTAGTAGTAATTTTAATTGCTCAGATACAAAATGAATTGGCTAAACCACAAAATGTGCTAAGTATGAAACATGCTGAAAATCTCGCCAAGAAATTTAAATTTGAAAATTTGAAAACCAAATATTTTCTTAATAAGGATTTTTATGACAATCTAGCAACCACAGATTCTGATGTTTTTCTTTCATGGTTGCCAAAGGATTGCTGCCAAAAATTGGCGTCCCTTGAAAAATTCTCTCTAAAGAAAAATCTCAGATATTTTTTTCCATCTGCTATTAGCTTTGGGACTTAATTTTCGTTGACCTTTTTTTTTCGTGAATTTTTAAAGAGTCGCCAAACTTTTCAAAAAGTTGCCAAAATTTTTTAATAAGTGCTTTTGCTGAAAGATATCCCTAATCACCAAGGTTGAAAAATAGCAGTAAAAAGTTGCCTTTTAGTCATCTGTGGCAGCCCTGTCACAGCTGGGGAGGGGAACACACTGTTTGTAAGCAGAATGTAAAGGAGAAAACAAGGTCATATGGGAAAGAATTTCGTGGCATCATTGCAATACCATAGAAGCCACACCGGCCTCTCCAATCTTTCTAGGTATACACTACTATATCTGTTGTTCTATGGCCAGCCAGGGCAAAATTATTAAATACACAATTAAGTGTGGACTAAATAATTAAATCATAAAATAGTAGCATATGCAATTCATGGGTAAGGGAGTTAAGGCTGGCAAATAGCACGAGGGCCAGTCTTTCTAGTGTTGAGATATTCATGAAGTATTTCAACAAAGACAGATTTGTGATGTAAGCAGGTATACTGCAAATGCTCAGATACTTTTTTGGAAAGATACTCAAGGAAACTTTTTCGGAGAAACTCAAAGATACATTTTTGGAGATACTCAAAGTTACTTTTTTCTTCATAAGAAAAATTTGATCTCATAAATCATGTCACAAAAGATGTACACACTGAAGTTTGGTATTTATTCTGAGCAAAAATTTAATAGGTAACATAACAGCTTCTATTAAACTCATAATGTAAGCAGTTTCTATATTAATTTCATAAGTCACAAAAAGCTTTTGATTTTTATATTACACTTTAATATTTTCTTGATTATTCCAAGGTAATAAATCCAAATTAATCTGAAAAAACTATTTCAGACTCTGAGTCATAATGGTACCCCCAAAATACATTTAAATATTTATTGCAACTATTTTATAGGCATTTTTATGTTTAAGAATATTATTTTAGAACTTTTATTTGTAGTGCAGATTTAACGTTAAGTCTTATAAAAAATACCAAAATTATCATATTAAAACAGGATCCAGTTGGACACTGAAATACGTTAAACAGAATTTCAGGTTACAGAAAATAACACTTCAGCTAAAGCATTTTTGCTTTTAAATGCAAAATTTAAATGCATATTACCAGGGCCTAGAGTGCTAATGTCAACTTTTTATTCAACAATGATTGCAAATAGAAATGCTATTTGCAATCTTTACCCACAGTTCTAAATACATAATTTTTTAGTATTTTGGATTTTGAGGTCATTGTTATTTTTCGAAAATTTATTAAAATAATCAAGATGCATGAAAATGCCAAAATCTAAAGCAACATTTCCTAAACTGGTCTGCAGACCAGTACAGTTCTTATGACAAAATATCAGTCCACCATAAATATTAGAAATATGTCCAAGTACAACCGAGATTGACTACAGTGCTAGTGTATTGCATTTACCTTATAAATCATGACCTTACCTTGAAATTATTTACCTTATGAAAATATTCACCAGTTCAGATGGTCACTTCTGGTCTGTAAGCAGCTCCTAATATGAGGGTTGAATCAAAAGTAATGCCTCCAAAAGTTACTCATGGTTGGAAGGGTATATTTTAATAAATGAAACACAGAAACTTTCCTTAGAATGTGCACTTCAATTACATAACTTCATTTATCAACATACTCATCAGATAACTTAATACACTTCCGAAATCAATGAACAAGTTTAGTGAAGCCATCACGGAAGAACTCCACCTTCTGTTTCCTCAACCAGCTACTGACCACCATTTGAATTTTAATGATTTCCACAAAGTTTATCATCGGAGTTTTAGTGGTTTCCAAAGGTTTTCCTTCCTTTTAGGGAAAAGATGGAAATAACATGGTGCCAAGTCTGGACTTTATGATGGATGCGGTATTGTGTCGTGGTGTCAGCTTCCTCAGCTCTTCCATGGTGGCATGAGAAGTGTGTGGCCTAGCATTGTCATGTTGCAGCAAAACATTTTCTTTCTCCCTTCGAATTCTCCTTAAGTGTTTTTTTTAGAGATCGCTGGTTCCCCGGAAACATTCCGTCCACTTTCTTGTGAAACTCATGGGTTGCTGCAGGGGTTGAACAACGCTTTGTCATACAATTCCAGTGTTCCAATGCCACAGAGATAACATCAACACATCCATTACCATAAGCGACTTGCATTCTTCAATAAATTTCCACTAGAGCAACACCTTCTGTCAAGAACTCAATGACAGCACGTTGCTTAAAATGTAGTGACGAGCTTCCTTCACAAGATTCCATTCTTGCCACTATAACGAAACAACCTTTCACCATGATAGCTTGCTACTAACTGAGATGGTAAAGGGAACACTAAAGAACGTATTAAAAGCTGTTTCTCGACTGTGCTGCCACCTGTTGACGAAAAATGTGCATGAAGGCATTACTTTTCATTCAACCCTCGTACATATCGTCGGCTTACAAGTGAAACACTAAATCAAATTTTCAAGGTATGAGCTTTTTAGCGCTTATGGTCCAGAATGTGGGGATCTTTAGACTGATAAGTTTATTTAGTCATTTTTCCTTTGCATGAAAGTTGGATTTTTTTCCTGAGAAACACTTAGTAAGTTTAGAAGTGAGAAATTTTTCCCCTTCATTTCCTCAGAAAATTGACTTGCAAGCTGGTGATGCATATTATTCAGACAATTTGGTTTTACTAGGCATTTTACAAGTGAAAGCATATCAATTAAACTTTTTTGGTTGTCTTTAAACACTTATTTAAAGGTCAACAAAATCCAAGCTCACTTTATCACTTTTACAGTTAGACAAACACAGATAGTTAGACAGACATGAAACATCACTCACAAAGAATAAACTTAGAAAAGAGGTGCCAAATGAAGCTAGAGGAAGTGGTACAGGAGGTGTTGCAGGTGGAATTGGAGCTGTCTGTGAAAGGGAAAAGTGACATTTTATGAGATTAAGGAGGTTAAAGGTACAAGTGTACAGATTGTTAAGACAAAATGAGGAATGGAAAAACATTTGACGCAGTGAAACTTTTCTAAAGGAATCACCTGATGTTCTAAAAAGGAAGAGGCTCAATGACCCGATTGTAAATAAGTTTCATAAAGATAGGTAAAAAGTTAGTATACAATGCACAAAAACGTTTTTCCATAACTGTGTCGATTGCATCTAACATTAGGAACCAGTTCAACTTTAATATAATGGCATTTGTATTTTAATTATTTTTCATATTATCAGCACAACTTTCCTTTTGATGGATAAATATTTGCTTTAAACTTCTTCTCCCACCAAAAATGTATTAGTATTAATCAAAAAATCATAATCATTAATTATTTATTCAGCTAAATACAGTTAACTCTCAATATATCATGCTTATTGGAGGACAAGAAATAAATTATATACCGAGTAGAATGATATGGCAAGGTAAAAAACTTGCCATTAGAAATAAAAGTCAAATACATTAAATTACATGTTTTTAATTAAAATTATGTAAAAGTGCTAGGGCCTTTTGCTATGAAAATAAATATAATAGATAAAATAGATAAATATAATAGATAAAAAAATATAATAAAGTATAGTAGTTTTGAAAATCAATTCCTTCTTGTCTAGCCTTTTCACACTCAAATCTTTTGATTCGGTTTGGGGGTATTTTTTGGTATTTTTCAATTAACGTCACACTGGAGCAACACAACGGGCTATTGGTGACTCGGTTTGGGGGACAACTGCTTGAAACAATTTTTAACTCTGAATTCTACAGATTGAGACTTAATTAGTTTGCAAAATGAAAATTCATAGGGAACAGGTAAAAAAGACTCATATAGGTTAATGCACAATACAGATTTGGATGATTTTGGGTTTTATGGCACAAGGGCCATATTTGGCCAAGCTCACCAAACACAAGACAATGTTAAGTAATTGTGAAAAGAAAGGATGGAGAGAAGTAGATTGCTTGGGCATCCTGGGGTCATGACCTCCATGTTTACCAGAGACCAATAAACCCTATGGGAAAAGAATAAATCACTAGGGTACCTAGGGTTTGTGAAGCCTGTACACACCTAAAGACATGCCCCTGAGGGGGTTTGTATTTAGGACTACCTAATGATACCTCATGGCCTCCTTCATCTAATCTATCTCATTGCCTTCTCTCATCAGCAGTATGATGAGAAGACAATGAAAGAAATTTAGAGAAGTGCAAATCAGCCCAAAAAGAAAATGTAAGTGAACACAAAAATAGGCTTAGACGTCAAAAGATACTAAATCACCTTTGAACAAATGAATATGCTAAATTAAGGGAAATAAGAATTATCACCAACAAGAACACGAAATGCTATTTTATATGTGTTATCAACTTTATTTCAATTGGAAGTATGAAATGTGTTTATTGATATTTATAAATGGATTTAAATAAGGTAGAAATTTGAGTAATGACACTACCATCAATAGATAAAAACAATTAAGAAATTTAAATGTGGATGCTATGGACAAGTCTTTTATTATAAGTAAATAAGTAATGCAGAATTTATATTATACTAGCAGAAATACCCAGGATTTCTCAGATTGAACTAATTTGATATGAAATGAAAAGAATAATAATGTTGGGTAGTTATTTCTTTTATTATTCCAACATATTCATATTACAGACAATTATATTATTAAAAATTTGATCGGTAGAATGAATATTTATATTAATTTTATTTGTTCTTTTCACTGATATGGCAATAGAGTAATTTCTACTGAAAAGAATGTTTTTCCCTCCTTCAAGAGAATGTAAACAATTTCTTTGGGTGCTGTGTAGTGCAGCTCTGGTGAGAAGGCCATGGTGAAGTCCCTTTGTAAAAGGTGCTAAACTGACCAGGGGGAAATGCAGCCATATGCTAAATCATGCATGACAATCAAAATTTATAATTTGTTTTGTCAACTGGTAATCACTGGCTATCGCTTCTGTCACTGAATGAAAACTGGATGCCAGAAACCACGCTAAAGCAGCCAATTGTGGAAATGTATCATTTTACATTTAACCTACTGCCTAATTTAACAACTCATTCAAAATTGCCATCTATAAATAAAAATGACATCTCTTTTCTAAAGACAAAGTGATGTCAACAATAATTACTCACTCGTGGAGCAACAAGCCTTTCTTCAAGAATATTTTCTACTGTTCGTTCAACGGAACCAGTTGTTAATATATCTGTAAGTATCATGCTGTAAGGCATATGTGGAAACATCTGTTGCACTTGTACCACCTAAAAAGATTAAAATCATTGATGAATTAATAATTTAAGTAGAAAATTATATCTTACCCTTCAAAATTGTTTGTCATTCTTTAAAGTAGTACATTTTTTGTAGTCATATATTCAAGTTTGCAGAGCACAGAAGCTAGAGATAATATATCTTAGCGGATTCATACTAAGCAAAATTTTATAGATTAAGTATAAAAATGAGGATTGGGCATGCAGGTGATTCAGCGCCTCACAATTGGATAAATATAGAAAGATATACTGCAGTTAAATTAAATCCAGTTTATTCATTGATAAAAATTAGATTTAATTCAACATAGAAAAACGCGAAGCACAAATCGTAATACAACATTGGCAAGGTGAAATTCAAGCACACATGAAATAATAAACTGCTGAGAACCACTCCAACACACCGAAAAAATGAAGCCTAAATTTTTCTCTTCAAACCTCTCATGCAGAAATGAATGTCTGGTATCGCGCGCCATCTCTGTGTGTTTTTTTTTATGACATGTGGATTTAAAAGTCACCTAAGGAGCATCAAAGTAAGAGGGAGTGGCCACTTAAACAATATACGACATTCTCTCAAGTTAGTTAATCAAATATCAACTGAAACTATCAACATATCAGAATAAATTTAATACGAAATTAAAGCTGATAAATTGTTCTGTTCATCCAGACGAAAACAAATTATTAGTTCACAATAAAATAATAAGGTACTCATATATACTTTGGGAACTTAAGTATGGAAAATTGACTTATTGCTTTTTTAACTACCATAATTCTTGAATACAATAGAAGGGTACTTACAGAAAAATTAACTCAATTTTCCAGGCATTCTGATGAAATATCAGATTACAGTAAAACCTTGAGTCATCACTCAAAGGGATCAAGACATTTTGACGACTTAAACAGAGTAACCACAGAATTACTCGATGCATTACTGTAACGATCATGTAAATTTTTAATTTATAATGATATTTGTAACAATAATATAAATTAATGAAAGAACTAAAAGATAAGTAAATGATAAAAAGTTAACTTTACCTCTTTTGAGCTTTATTTGATCAATCTTTAAGCTTTAATACAACTCTACATACATATTATAATGCCAAGTACTTGTGTAATTGTCACAGAAATGAACTCTTGTCAGAACAATCAATTTTCTTCTCTAAAACATTTAGTGCTTCGAATCTTTGAATACATTATCTGTTATACCTTGAACTAACTTTAAGTGATGTCGAACTGTTCCTAAGTCTTCAAGAATTTGTGTTTTATTAGGTGATGAAAGAATTTTCTCACTTTCATTTTTAGTGCTTGCACTTTCATGCTTTTCATCTAAAAATTCTATATCTAAATCTTTAATGGTTGTTTGAGAACATACTGCAAAGTTTGTTATCAATATCTATGAAAGCATTTATGTCAAGAATACAACTATCTTCATTTACGATTTCAAATAAATTCAATAAAGAATCCGAGTCCAATTCCCCATTTTCAAATTCATTTTGTTTGACACAAGACACAAATCATGCACATTTAAAGACCTTTCCAGTGACGAGTTATCCTGAACAGCATTTGAATTTGCAATGAGTAAACAAGAGTTTCATTACATTGCTGTCTGAGACCTTGTTGGGACTGAAGAAAATTGACGACTTATCCGGAGATATGAGTTATTCAGATGAAGTTATCAAAGATTTACTGCATATATATTTTTCAAAAATAAGTCATAATAAATTAAATTGGTTGATGGTTTTTAAATATATCATTTCCACACATTCAGGCAACAAAGTACTAATTTTTGGCACTATTAAACAGAATATTTCTAAAACAAATCCTTGATACATTTTCTAAGTTTTGTTACAAAACTCATTTCTTCCAATTTTCCATCCAGTTCATGTATAATGAAAACTTGAGTTTTCTCATGAATCCACTCTATAGGTTCATTATAAATAAAAATGAAGTGTAAAAAAGTATTCTTAAAATTTTCGTAAAATGCTCTCATAAAAACAAAACTAAACTCACCATAACATCTAACTGAGATGTGCGAACAGGAATAATCTGTGGCTGTCTCTCTCCCAGTAGACTTGTGCGACTAACTTCTACAGAAAAACTCGGGAACCAGCTTACATATCGAGAACCTAAAATAGAAGAAAATCAAATTTATAGCCTTAATATTTTCTTATAAAATCAATACCAATTTCTTATATAATAAAATAGCAATGCATAGTTAAAAAAACAATATGTATTATACAAATGAAATATTACATGCATCTCTCTCTAGAACACATAGTATGCACAAAATTTTAAAACTCATTCATAAATTCATACTGTTAAAGAAATATGCAACTAATTTTAGATTATAACTAGAAACAATTTGATTGTACTTAATGGCCTTAAAAATAAAAGATTATGGGATACTGAAAATTAAAAATGCTCTAAAAATTACAGGATTTCCACTCTTCAAGCAAAAGAAAACTTAAGACTTTTTAAAGCCTTTCTAAGGCTATTTTTCATTTTTTAAAGACTATATTTAATACAGTTTACGATGTGAAGGTGCTTTCACAAGTGTTAGGGTTTGAGTCTAAACTCAGCTTTCGAAATATCAATTTTTCTCCAACCAAACATATTATGACCTTGATCATTAACCTTGATCTTTGAATGCAGATGAAATAAAATAAAGTGTTCTTATGAAATCTAAGGCTTTTTCAAATTTTTAAGGACTTACAGCAAATACTGAAACATTTTAAAGGCCCTTAAAAACTAAAAGGAAAAATCAGGCCTCTTTAAGGCTTTTTAAGATTTGTGGGAAACCTGATTTATGTACAAATGGTCTTGCTTATCTTAGTTTAGTAATTGAACATTAGCTATTGAAGTTCTAAAAGCATTAAACTCAAAATAAGATTGCAAATTAGAGTACACTGAACAAACCATCAAAGTGAAAGAAATGATTCGTAGTTTGGTTTGTTGCACGAGGTTGATTATCTTGTCCAAGGATGTTACGATTGACATCTGATCGTGGATCATTTGTGTTGTCTTTTGGAACCAGTGCTGTGCGGCACGTTGGGCAGTTTGTAACTTGTTCCAACCAGGAATGTAAGCAAGAACTGCAATGAACATGAACAATTAAAAGTAAAATCAAATAACGTTCACATAAAAAGTTACACTTAAAGCACGAATTGAAAACAAATAGTAAACCATACTAAATTAATCAGTACCATACTTGCCAACCCACAAGAGAAAAATGCAGAAGACTTTTAGCAGAGTAAAACCCAATGCCAAAGTGGAAAACGAGAACAAATGAAAGAAAAACAGAAATACTTAACAATTGACAAAATGTCAAACAAAACAAACAAAAAAATAAAAATAAACTATATTAAGTAGTTTTTACTAATATTGTCCCAAATTCCATAAAAATTCCAGTTGCAGTTCCACTAAAGCTAATATTCAGAGTAATAACTCAGCTCTGTAACAGAAAATAAAATGACACCCTTCCAGCTTTACTTTCACAATGAGTGAAATCTCAAAGTTGATTTGGACCCAAAACTTGGAGATTCAAATTTTCTGGCAACTCGCTGACCTGATACCAACATTGTTCTTTCATGGATTGCTATTACGTAGTGCCGAATGTCCAATGTGGAGTAATTTAAAACTTTCTCATTGAAAAGAAAAATTCATAAGAGAAAAAAATTTCTGAAAAGTTGGAAGGTATGCAGTACTACAGAGCAGGGATCTCAACTTTCATTCAAACAGGTAGTATAAAGCACAGGAATGGCCAACAAGTCGATCACAATCGACTGGTTGATCGAGAAGCGATTTTGGGGTCGATCCCATCCAACAGGAGAAGATTTCAACACACAAACGAAACTTAGTCATGGCTCCTTTAGTATCATAGTTGATGTTGACAATTCGCCTTCCGTGCCAGCCGTCAAGAGAGTGGAAGAGCAGCGTCCTATGTCACCTGTCATCCGCTCGCTGTCCAACACGCCATCTAGTGGGCTTCTCAGCACGAACTCTTTTAATTCTCAGTGTAACAATACATAAGTTGGCATTCCTGTGTTCCTTGTTTAGTATTTAGTAATCATCGTAGTGGTAACATTGTATTAGCGTGTCTAGAAAAAGTGTCGGTTTTTCTTAATACTACTGCTGTGCAAAAATGTAAGTACCTTCTTTCTATGGTACTGGTATGGTTTTAAATTAAAATTGTCTACTTGTATACTTCTTTTGCATTTTAGTACCCATTAAAATGAGTAGTAAACCAAAAAAAGGTTACAAGCCAGAGGACTTGAGGAAGATTTTTGGAAATATGCCAATCGAGAAAAGTATTCCAATATCACCAAATGTAGCGAATATAACTCTTGTTTTGGATCTACATACTTATGTGAATCATCTTTTACACATTTAAAGTTCACAAAGACTAAATATCGTTCCCTACTTACTGATTCCCATACTGAAGATTCATTATCATTATCTGGATACACACCAAATTATGAATGCTTGGTTGGAGACATGCAGATGCAGACTTCCCATTAATGATAAGATAATAAAATAAATTTAATCTGTATTTTTCTGTGGCTACTTTTCCATAAATATTATAAAATATGTTGGTAGGTAGATTGTGACACATTTTTAAGAAAAAAGTAGATCATATATATATACAGAAGTTGGCCACCCCTGATATAAAGCACATCAAGGCACATTCAAAGAACAGTTGACTGAAAAATGTCAAATATTTAAAGCAGGGTATGCTGATTTAAATCAAGTGATTTTTATTAAAAAAGTCATTGACTTAAATCAAATTTCTAAATTTCCTTTTCTTTCTGTTATGTTTAATAATAATAATAAGGCAATTCTGGAACAATAATCCTTTTTCACATAAATCATGAAAACAATAAAGAGTTGCCTTTTATGGATGTGGCATTTCCAAAGATGATTAGTTAACCTTAGACCTTATGGCAGGAATTACTATTCAGATTAGATTTCTGGTGGCATTATGTTCCACACTAATGATATTTATCACCATTTTTGTCGAATAAATTGATCCCTAAAGTAAGATCTTAAAAACAAAAGCAAACATAATTGAAATTTTAGAAATATTGTGATTAAGAAAACCAGCTTTTACTAGTATTTAATTGCCAGTTTTTCGTCCTAATTCAAAGTCTAACTTACGTATGAAACATATGACCACAAGGTAGTTTTCTAGCAGTTTCCATACGGTCCCAGCAAATGGCACAATCATCCGAGTTAGCTTCAATCTCTTCTTTTGTAGCAAGTGCGAAGCTTTAAAATAGAATACACACAATTAAGAAAATGCCTCACAACCCTTTTAACAAATACATTTTATAAATAAATATAAATAATTTGTTAAAATAACAGGTTAAACTAGTTTCTCAAAATGACTGGCACCCCAGTGGGCACTGAATCTTGGAAGGAATGCTGATTTCAGGGGAAATAGGAGACATTGATAAGTAAAAATGGACAATAAGATGCTAAAATAAGATGCCACTTTATCTTGGGGTGTGGCAGGAAATTTTTTATTGCATTTCTGTCATTCTATTTAGTCAAACATGGAGTATCAAGTATTAACTAGAGAGGAACTGATTGCAAACAGTAGACCGTGGAGATTTAAGGATGCTGTAGACAAAAATAGAGCCTAATACTGACAAATTAGTAGCAGACCAGGCTCATCCTTCTCATTAGGGATAATTTTAATTATACTTATTTTATTGATATGATGACTAATAACAGTAAACAATCTAGTGTGTAATTTATTTTGTTATTTCATTTTAATAAATTGCTTTATAATTTTAGTACCAAGTTGTTTTATT
This sequence comes from Meta bourneti, assembly GCA_933210815.1. Taxonomy (NCBI): domain Eukaryota; kingdom Metazoa; phylum Arthropoda; class Arachnida; order Araneae; family Tetragnathidae; genus Meta; species Meta bourneti. Next base: position 69,196,816 of record OW119928.1, read on the forward strand.
TCCAGATTTGCCTTTTGAAATTCTAAAATTGAGCTCAGACACAAATATTTTGGTGAAATTCAAAAATTACAGGCACAGTTATACTTGCAAGTTTTGAGATAGTTTTCCAGAGGGGCACCAAAGAAAATTGTCTTTGAAAAAGAGGTGTTGAACTTAAGTTTTGGAAAACTGGCTTAAATCATTGAGACTAGAATTCAGTATTTACTATGCCTCAAATGAATATGACTATAAATAAATACAGATGTTGAAAATAAATTTTTATCTTACTTATTTTACAAACTTACTTATTTTCCATATGCCTGGACACTTGCAAATAGTTCTTGTGACGAATTACTTTGTGCTGTATTTCATTGATCAAGCATCGCAGCTGCATACAAATTACCAAACTTGCTACTGAGAGGAAAATATTCCTCCACAGCTGAAAAAGAAATACATGACAATAAAATAAAAATGCACAATACTTTAGTAATATTGAAAAAATGTGAAATTAAGTGAAGTTAAAGAATTTTTATTGGTAAAACATATATGCATTCAATTTTATCAAATGTACATGACTTCATTTCTGTCAATATTTGTCACATCAGCACATTTCACATAATCACACACTTCTCATTTTCACCTCTTTGACAGCTCAATGTGAATACACTAATTTTTTAGTTAAAAGATTGAAACAAAAAGTTGAATATTGACAAAAATTCATTCAAAAGAAGAATCTTAGACTAAATGAAACTAAATCTACATATGTAATTAGAAATATTGCTATATAGTGATTAGATGTGATAAGTGAAAGAAAACAATGAAGAAGCTTTGTAAAGTAAGCATTTTTACTACAGATAATAATTTTTAGGATTACTAACAAAACAGTTTTCAAGTACAACAGAGCATTTTGTCCAGACATTGAATGTTAAACTGACCTCTTAATTATCTTTCCCTTGCTATATCAAATTTAAGTTCTTATTAAATCAGGGCCCACTACAACTGGATTCAAAAATAAAAAAATTACATAAAATAGTAATTGTTAAGAAATATAAGTGAATACAGATCTTCCAGTCTTAACATGCAGTAGTCTAGTAACATACCAACATTTCCATTCAGGAAACCTTACGATTTTTAAAGAATAACACTCCAACACCCCCGAAATGTATAATATACAATTTGAAACACCCATTTATTCATAATCCCCAAAACTGCATTTTACTATATTTTACATGTTTATAATGGCTGCTGTTTCAGAAGAGAACTATTTGTTGATACAAATAAAATAAACATGATCTTGAATCTTGTTTTGAAAATTTCATAGGAGGAATGAAACTGCACAGGGGTCATGTATTGATTTAAATGATCCAATGTCTGTATCATCTTGCTTTGTCTAGAAGATTCATTTTGTTTAATATTTGATTTGTTACTCTTGGTTCTTTGCTATCTAATTAGACCCAGACTGTTTTATATTAAGAGCTGTCAATTGCAGAATACAACCCTACAGAAATGGGTTGGTCAATCCTTTCCAATGACATTCTTGTTGCAGGGTCTGAAAATGCACCAACTGTTTGGTAAAAGGTGATCCTGTAATTATGCATAAGTTAGAAGAAAAAAAAAATTTTTGAAATGGTTGGTTGATTTGAGTTTAATGGCACAAGGTCCAAAAGTGGATAAGCTGTGCCAAACACAGGACAGAATATAGCCCAAAAGGGCAAACATTTAAAAGATAAAAGGTAAGTTTAAAACATGTAAAATGTAGATGAGAATAAAAATATTTAAATAGTCAGACAATAAAAACAAGGTCATCATCTGAGGCATAACTAATGAGACTGAAGAATTTAATTTACATACGTACAAAATAAAAATGCATAAATTTTTGAAACTATGAAATTTAAACAGCCGAAGATGGACAAGTCAGAAGCTCTACACCACTAGCATGATTGTTTTCAAATTATCACTTCTTGCGATATATCTTCCAATTTTTACGCATACTGCTGGTGTCAAAAACAGTTTCCTGCAGACCAAGACATACAGGATGGCAACAATCAGTCTCCACATTCTCAACATGGTTACCTGCAGCCCCTTTGCAATTTCAAAATATTATTTTAACAATGATATTCTTTCAGATTTTTTGGGTTTGCGTCTACTCTTTTTATTTTTGTCTATTTCCATTTTCTCACCAGATGAGTCAGATGAAGAATAGGTCTCCCAGTATTTTTCATCGATTCTATTAGATTTTGTAGCATCTAATTTCATTTTTGATTTTGTTTTAGAAGTGTGCTTAAGATCAAGATCAGATGGTTTGGGAATATTTGTTTTTGTGGATTTTTTAATGGTTGCATCTTTATCTTGGACGGTTGTTTCTTTGTTTTGTACAATTGTATTTTCAATTTCTTTATTGGGAATGGTATCTGTTTGGATAGCAACGGATTTCATCGTTTTAATTAGATGCATATGAAATATTTACTTAGTCTGACTTTCCACTAGTTCTTTTGCTTTGAGATATGAAATCATTTGTTTTATCTTTATACTTTGGATTTCTTTTTCTTTTTTTAATTGAGGACACGACCTGGAGTAAGTGGGATGATTTCCCTCACAATTGAAGCATACAGGTTCACCAGTGCAGTTTTCGCCATGTTCGGGTTTTGAGCATCTGGCACAAATTGCAGGTGATCGGCATGAAGCCTGGTAATGTCCAAACCTCTGACACTTAAAGCATCTTTGGGGGGTTGGAATGAATGGTCTAACGCTGCAATTTAAGTATCCTGCTTTAATGGATGTCGGCATGTTGGTGTGCTGAATGTTAATATTACATGTTGTGTTAGAACTTTTATCATCTCGTCTGATGCAGATGCGTTTGGCTGAACAAACATGCTGAGATTTCAATTCTTCAGATACATTAAAAAGATCAGATTCAGATATAACTCCATGACTAGAATTTAGAATTCTGTGTGGAGTTACATTAACTTTTAGTTCGCCAATTTGGTTTAATTTCATTAGTTGCTCAGATTGATATGCAGAGTTTCTATGAAAAGATCATCAGACCGCAATTTCTTTATTGCTTTTGGTTCGCCAGCAGCAGACTGAATATATTTTTGTATAGCAAATGGTGAAAAGGTTGCAAGTTTGCTTTCAGGGTTATTGATAATTAAAAATTTAGGTATTAAGAAATTAACATTGTTAGAGGGATTTAGGCCTGCTCTAGGGCACAAAGAAATTTTTTTGGATCCATAGATTGAATATTTAACTTCTTCACGGTGGACCCATACCCACCAGAGTCCAACACGGGGAAGTGGTTACTGGCTCTGGAACATTTCAGCCTCAGCACATACTTCATGATACCACCATGATATAGTGCTACTGTATCGGGATGTGGAGGGACTAAGCACTTTGAAGTGGTGAAACCCAGAGAACTTAAGTGAGCCAATTGACCAGAGCGGGCTCACTCTGGTCACCCATCTACGTTGAAGTAAGGCCAAAGGGCACGCATAAGGTACCCCAGGATTCCATTTTCCCCGATACGGGACGCCGCACACGGCAAACATGCGGGTCAGAAAAAAAAAGTACTGACATTTCATAAAGTAAAAATTAAATAACTCATAATGATGGAAATTTTTGTTAAAAAGCAAATCAAATTGGAAAACTCAAAATGGAATCTTGATATGATGGATATGATTGATGATGATATATGATAATTGGATTTCAAAGCAAAATTGTTCATAATTACAATCTTGATATGATGGATATGATTGATGATGATATATGATAATTGGATTTCAAAGCAAAATTGTTCATAATTACAATGCTGTTCACAAGACATGAAAGGGGAAAATAAGAGGGGGTGGGAGATAGAACAGTAGGAGAAAAAGAGAAAAGATCACTTGGGTACCCCGGAAGTGCGATTCCCGTGTTTACCAAAGACAGTAAACCCCATGGGAGAAGAGCAGTTCACTCGGGTACCTCGAGTTAGTGAAGCCCGTACACACCTAAAGATGTGCCCCAAGTGGTAATTTGAAGTGGAAAATTCATTTTCCATTGTAGAATTTTCATTTTCTGTACTACTGATTGCTTTTTACTGGAAGCCCTAGTTGTTAGCATCTCAATAAACATGTGCAAGATCTCTTTAGAGGACAAATTTAAGATTTATTTGTAAATTTCATGAAGAACAGTATAATCACACACACACGTCATATACCTTACAACCATACAATTAAGCTAAAATCTGTACATTGTATTGCCAAACCATACAAGTCGGCAGTATCAAAAAACATTAGTAAGGAAATTAAGGCAAATAAAATTAAAATCATTTACACTATATGCAAGTCTCAATGGGAATATGCCTACTGTAAATGAAAGAAAAGGAAATCATTAAGTAGAAATGGAAAAATAGTAGCATTATATAATAATTTAATAACTGCTTGGTTAAGCACATGAACAATCATAACTTTTTTAAGTAAAAAAAACACTATAAATGTTAGGAAATTGGACAAAAATTTTGAGAGGATAGTTTCTTTCTGAACAGAGTGTAATGTTTTAGAATACCAATGAACAATTGTGGAAAACCTAGTGTATTTTTAAATTATTTGTGTAACTCAAAATTTCACTCAAACAAAATGGAAATAAGAGTCCATAGGTTAACTATAAATTCAAATTAGCAAACATATGCTTGCTGTTGGTTACAGGTTTTAGTTAAGCATCAGAACTTAAGAGGAAAATAAGAAATATTTAAAACTGAAACATGCTCATCACTATACCAACATTATCATATATTTTTACGCATCAAAACCTGTGTCGTATACTAGAATTTATTTTAAAATATACACATATTATTCACTCACCAGCATATGCAAATGATGAAGAAAATCAACAGCAAGACTGGCTAAGTCAGAACACAATTCAGTGTAATAGGTGTAAACACCTCTTTTCTCCCATATGCCTTCATGTGTCACATCATATAAATGTATTGCATACCTACATTTTAAAAAGATATTTTTAGACAGAAAATACATAAAAAAATTTGAAATGTTTTATAGAAAATTAATCAAAAGCAACATAAATACATACCTCACAAGAACATAGAGGGTTCTAAGAATGACCAAAGTCCACTGCAAATTAAATGTTTGTTAATATTTCAAATCAAAGTTTATAAGCAACAAATTATTTGATACACTATGTTTTGCTAATAGTCTGTTCTCTTTTAAGAACCCCAGGTCTAAGATAAGGTTTTTAAAATAAAAAGTTGTTCATTAAAACAGAATTAAAACTTGGTCTATATTTGGATGGAATTGAAAATTTGTAAAATAAGAGTTCATTAAAACAAGTGCCAACTGTATTCATAATTCTGTGCTGAATATTTTATCAAAAAATATTAATACATACATAGGAATAACAGGTACATATATAAGTTATTTTTTGTAGGAAAAGCCTGCATTTTAATATTTTTACTTCTTATAATGCACTTTCTTATTTTCAAAATAAACCCATCAATGTTTTCATAATTTATTTTGCCAAATATAAAGCCTCAACAAAAATAGGAATTAAAATATATTAAAGTATCAGAAGCTCCTTTTTCATATTTTAAATCTGTTAAAAGCAGAATTGAATAATGCAAAATTTACAACAAAAAGACCCCAATCACATTCCACATCTAAGTAACAAATTGTTAAATCAATACATTTAAAAGTAGATATTGTTAGTACACAAGTAATTAAATGCAAAAAAATTCTAATTCATTCCCAAAAAGATTACAATTTGAATTTTAAAAAAAGGACTTACTTCAGATGCCATGAAGAAAAATATATTCATACTGGCATATAGCCCCACTATGGTGCATAAACTTATAGAAACAGTTAGTATAAAGAAGAGCAATGAAAATAATCGCACATGTGTCCATTTGGGTGTAGTTGGTGAAAATGACAACTGAAAAGATAATAAATTAATCAATAGACAAAATTACATTCCAGTTTTACTTCATGTAACTTAAATTTCACTCAATACAATATATTCCATTTATACACTATGCCTATTAATTTATGTACAACACATACATTTTTTCAACTACTCAACATTTCATATCAGTTTCATAGCTTAGACTTTACAGTGGATGACCAAATTATTAAAGCTAGTTCAAAAAAGGTATTTTCTGAGTACTGAATAAAAATAGATGACAGCTAAGTATGACAAGTTGTGAAACCAACAAATTTATTAGAAATTGTTAGTACAAGTATGTCATAAAATTATACGAATTCTATTCTTTTTAGTAAGTTGAAATGCAAAATTGTTAATTTATAAAGGTGGCTCTAATATAATCACCCTCTGTATCTTTCCATATTCAGCAACCATTACTGACTTTCTTAAAAACCTTATACCTTAGATATCTGCATTAATGGTGATAAGAACAGACACTGAAATGCTGAATGGGAGCAAATAATGTTTTCTGACCAGTCTACATTTAATCTCATGACCCATGATGGCTTCATCCGTTCAGATACAATGGGGATAGGCATATGGGAAGGATGCATTGCAGAGTGTCGTAGTAATCCTACTCCAAGTGTAATGGTTGAGGTGTTATTTCATTTCAGTCACCTTTCGCCATGTACATATCGCAAGCACCCTTGAACAGTCAACGGTACATCACATCTTGGAATCAGAAGTCCTATCCCTCCCACAAATCCTACCAGGGTCTATCTTTCAAAAGGAGAATGCTTATCCCAAATTTTTTAATGTTCCTTCTGTGATAAACAAGTACCACTTCCTCCTTGCCCTCTCAGTCACATAATTTGTCCCAATCAAACATGTGCAGGATATGATTGCTCGAAAATAGATCTGTATGTCATTACCAACAGTCACAACTAATGAATTGTGGATGCGTGGAACGACATTTCAGACAGCCATCCAGAATCTTTAAAGGTCTATGTCATGCTGTGTGCAAGCAGTTATAACTGCGACACAAATTACCGATTTTTGCATACTCCTTTTGACTAAGTTCTGTAATTTCAACCAATTATACATAGTACCACATGTCATCACACAAATGAATTTCCTTGTAACTCAAATTCTTTGTTACTGTTGTATTTTCAATAAATAGCAGTGCATATTGAACAAAAATACTCCTATAAGTTACATATTTCTGGGATAAAATCCAAATATGAAAATATCACAAAACGTACACCAAGATGATGACCAAAGGCAATTTCTTTTGTAATTCTGCATTTCATTTTCAGTTCAGAAAATATCTCAATTTTTCAATATGCTACTGGTATTAAAAATATCATTTGCCCTTCAAACATAGAAGCTCAAGTCATAACCCAATTATTCTAAGATTATTCTGGTTTTTATTTTTCAATATCAGTGACCCTATTAACCCAAATTAATAGTACTTTTTACATCTTGAAAATGGTCAATAATTGGGTGGGTGACCACTTGGAAATGTTATGTGTATACATAAAGAATATGTTCAATCTGTAGGCCACTGTCCTACTGATTGGAGGTGGCATGCATAAGGGGTAGGAATCCATAATGCTGTGAGTGCTACCCCTATGAGCCTTGATAATAAAAATAATAATACTGGTTTTTTTTGGCTATGCCAATCCAAATGGGTAAAATCCCAATAGGAATCAAGTAGCAGGACATGTGTGCATGAAGCAAACAAAAGTATTTAATAATTCAAACAAATAAGAAATCATACAAGTTCACATAACAGAATTTTATATACAAACTGTTCAAATTTATTATAAATTCAAAAGAAACTCAACACATACCAAAAATTAAACTTTCTACTTTTTTCAAATAAGCCCAATAACGATAAACAAAGTTTTGGTTGGTTTGGTTTTTCGCTCCATGGTCAAATAAAATAAAGTACTTACATATTCAAACCTGTCTTTACATAATGTAGATAACAAGTGAAAAGCTCCAACAAAGGAGAACCAGCCACACCACATCAGTACTTCGTCCATAAACTGCACATTCATGACACCAAATATAAAGATGAATTTGTAAAACACAAAGTTCCAGAACTTATCTTTCATATGCTAAACGTAAAAGGAAAAAATCTAAGTATAAAACGCTAGAAGTTTCAAAGTGTACACAGCATTTTATAACCCATGAAAAAGTACTATATGCACACAAACAGTAACTACACAAAAGATTTCTCATAGAACTAATGTTTAAAAACGATATACATGCAAAAGTATAAGATATTTAAAATCCTACAAAACATTTTATGAACCTTGAATTCAACCCAAAATCAGATTGCAAAGCAAAACTGCTGTGAACAGATTACAAGGAAAGCAGATAATAAAAGGTTTTAGAGAAAATGCACCATATTAAATTCTTATATTTATTATTTCTACACTTTCAACAAACTTTTATCTACATTTTGACTGCATCTTTCACAAACCAATGAATTGAATTAATTGATAAAATTATATGTAAAAGTAAAAACACATAACTTTTAACAGTATTGCATTACCTGCTCTTCAATAACTCTGAGTTTTCCAAAGACAATTTTCTGAATGCACTTCCCAATTAAAATCATCACACAATATGCCATATTGACCAATGTCTACAAAAACACAAATATAATAATTATTCATGTACAATAACACAACTCTCTTTCCTCCTAAAATCTATTAAATGCAAACCATCTTTCCAAAAACAAAGTTTCATTAGACAACAAAAGAAATAAGACAATTCAACATTAGAAAAAATTTCCAGTAATCAAATTATTGAAATTTTAAATATATTAATATTTCAGTACATTTTGCTAACTCAATAATTGTCAGAATTAATATTTTAACTATCAATAAAGGCAAGAGAAGTAGGAATCATAGATTGAGTCATAGACAACACAGCACAAACACGGCAGTTGACAAGCTTGAGTAAATTAGATGCAAATCAGAGCAGGACCTACAGCTTTTAAAGTTAATTTCAATCAATACAAACATCTGCATGCAAACCAGGATTCACATATTGACTGTTAAACTAAGGACTTAAGCATAAACTATCTGGCTAAGTTCTTCAGTTGAGAAGTATTTTTATTCCAAAATTTTATACAGTATAGATCAGGTTCCCAAAATTGGAGCTAGTCTCCCTGAGGGTGCTGAGATGTCATTGCAGCAGGGAGAATTTTCTCCCTGCTGCAAAGGTGTCCATCGCTGTGACTACCTTTGACTCTACATCACAAGCATCTGGCTGCAAATGGTGCATAGAACACCACACACAGACAAATGAATAGCATACCGTCTTTTCAGATGAATCTTGATTCTGCATACAGCACCTTGATGGTCGTGTTCGAGTCTGGCACCACTGAGGGAACAGATTGCATGAATCTTGCATAGCTATACCAGTCCATCAATTGCTGTTATGGTATGGACAGTCATTGGATTCTACTCCCACACCCACCTTGTTCGCATTGCCGATACACTCAACAGCAACCGCTACATCTCTGGATATGAAGCCAGTTGTCTTCCCTTTATTTCAGAGGAGTTTGCCTTTAGCCAGTTTTCAACAGGACATGTGAGAGTGTGCCATGGCATGCAATGCATAAAAATTCCTCAATGTCCACCAAGTTTCACTTCTTCCATCAAGCACCAGTTCACCAGATCTGTCACCCATCTGGTCAATAATGACCCAACCACTGGCACACCATAAACTACCAGCAGCTATACCAGATGAACTTTGGTAATGTGTGGAAGCATCCTTTGGGATTGATATATCCCAAAACACATCCAAAGCCTCTTTTTTTCAATGCCGAGACGTACAGCAGTAGTTATTACCCCCATGGCAACTATGACTTCTTCGCGTTCCGCAAGTCAAATGGAGCTGTAATTTCAATCATTTCACCCTTGTACCTTATGTTATTTGCATAATAAATGACACCTCTTGTCCTTCATGGTGTTGCATTTTTGTTGGCCAGCAGCAGTTTATACATATTATTTTTAGCAATACAGTCACTTGGGATATTTAATAGCCCCCGATTCTATAGAAACATTAAAATTCGTGAAAACCTGGGTATGTTAAAACTCAAAACATACTACACTAAATTAGCCCTTAAAATCTCCCAAAATATGAAAATAATTGATAACACTGTGATACAGCAAATCTCCAGATATGACTTTTGTCGACCAATAAACTGTAAAAGGCTTAAAGCCATTCTTAACCTTTAAACTTTTGTAATAAACTTTTAATTCGTAATTTTTTTAAATTCTAATACCAACCTAATCTTATTTAGTACTCCCCTAACAAGTTGCTGGAAAGATTCCAACCATCCAATCAATGATGCTGGAAGCTGGTCATAACCTAAGTTCCTATTGGCTCCCGACTTCCATGCACCCTTCAACTACAAAAAGGTTCTGCAAGCCCAAAACCATTCAGTTCCCTTCAAGTTCACCGGAGATGGAGGGCCTTTGGCCCAGATTCTTCCACCAAACGTCCACTCGTCAAATTCAGTTTAGGATAACTGCTTGAACCTTTGAACTTTCAATTCTAAAGAAACAGGTTAAAATTTTCTCTCTGCCATCCTCAAACTAAAAATTCATTATGGGAAAGGTAAAAAGGATCGATATAGCCAAAGGTACAAAATAATGAGGATTAATTTTGTACAGAAAGTGATCAATTTGCAAAAATCAAACTTGAAGATGGCCTTCCTGACTAGCACAGCAAAATGTCTACAGCATTTCAAAACTAGAGAAATTAAGAAAACATTAAAAACAATCAAAACTTACCCACACACATAATGGTTCTTCAACAATAACATAGGTCAATTCATAAAACTTTTTTGTGATCAGGTTATTGATGAGCAATTTATGCAAAAGAACCCTAATACTGTCTACAGGTTCCAAATTCTCTTCCAGTTCTTGACCAGAAGCAGTACTGTCAGTGGCATTCAAAGACCAACCAGGTTCAGAAGTCACTCGGAAAGCATAATATATAGAGCATGAGAAAAGCAGAATGCTAATGCTAGTGTAGGTGCGCAAGCTTGGCAGTGGAAGTCTGTCCAGTAGAACTGATGGCATTTTAAAGTTATAGGTAAAGTATGAATCTGCAGAAATAATAAAAAATACTGTCAGAAAAAGAAAACACTTGAATAAATTGAAATACACAAGGTGCTTGAATATATACTTTGCTCCCACAAAAAATTTTATGGATGGGACAGGGCCCTGGAAACAAGAGGTAAATGTTCAAATATTTCCAATGAGAAGGCTGGCTATATGAATAGTTCCTTAGCCTTTACACTGTGTTGTGTGTGTGTGTGTGCGTGAAATAAATCCACAAAATAATCATTTTAAATTACACCCAAGTAAACATTTAGTAAATGAGGGAAAATGTTTAGTTGCCATTCACATGATTTTCTACTCCTAATTTCTAACTGTTACGATATAGATAACATAGGTCTCCAAATATGCAAGGTAAATTGACCTTAGTTATTAGATCAATTGACCGCTCTTTCAGGGGACATGGACATCAAATTCTAGAGATCCAAATAATTTGGGCCCTAATATTTTTATGTTTGGAGCCTTTACCCGCTTTCAACATGATTTAAAAATATTACAAGTTTTCCAATAACACACTGAAAATGATTGACAATACACTAAATACTTCCAAAAATGCACATAAGACAACTGGGGTTTTACTTGACCCCAATAATTTCCCCTACTAAACATCACTTAATGAAAGTAAGAAACAGAAAATATTTTGATTAGTCTAAAAACAACCCAGTACTATCACCAATCCATTGCCAATTTGAGATAAATATGGTAACCTGTCCTAAGCCTATCCAAATAACCATTTGGCAACAAAAATTTTGTTTCATACTATCCCATATTATTCATAAAATTAAGATATTTATCCTTCATGTTTGGGGTGTGACACCAATCATAAACCACAAATGATTTATTTGAAAGCTTATTCAACATTCTAGTGTCTTATTTTTGCAAGCCTCTACGATTGTTCGTATAAAAGAGGATAAGAGGCAATAAAGTGCTTCATGAAAAATAAAGTAGCATGTCACAATTAAAAAATAATCTACAAAGTAACTTCTAATATTTTAAACGGGATACTTTTGGCAAAATATGAATTGCAAATTTTCTGGCTTTAAAAGCGGTCTAGCCTTATCGGTGATACGTCCCCTACACTAGATTTTTCCACTAAACTAAATGTAAACACCACAAAATTCAAGTACTGTAACCATAACAAACTTTGTGGGGTTTAATTTCTGTACCAGCGAAATGAGATAGCATTAAGACAAACATGTAAGGAAAAAATTTCAAATTTAGAATAGCGTTACTTAAAAACCCAGATAAGTTCCAGAGTCGCAGTTTGCTAAAGATTGATTACGAATCTCAACTCGAAAGAAAAAATAAATGCTGATTGCAGGGAACTGCCTGTCTCACCTGAGATTAGAAAGAAATAATACAAACCAACGTTTGTAGAAATAAAATTTTAATCATAAAAAATAACACTTTCTATACCAATTTTACTCTAAATTTATTGACCATACCTAATGTTTATTTCCAAGTCATTTTAAAACATCTATGACGTAATGTTCAGAAAATATTCCTTAAACGTATTGCCATCTTTCTTTTCTCATCAAAAAACAAGAAAGATAAATAATCTCAGATTAAGATCAATTTCATTTGATAATTCCAAATAAAACACAACAAAAGCAAATTATTTATTGCATTTTACCAATACTTGAAGATATTTTGTATAATATGCTGAATTTAATTTATTTCAGTGGGCAGTGAGTTTTAAAAAAATTGATTGATGCTTTTCATATTGTAATGTTTATTTTAACAATCACATGACCATCATATACACGGGAGCTTGTTCGCCTCAAATGTCCTCACGTTGAAGTGGTGTGGAAGTTTGGAGAGTGGGGTGTCAGCTCAAGTATTGACCTCATCATCTGATCGTAGTTCAAAACTACGGTCTGTTGGAAGAGCAACGGATTAGCAACCGGAGGGTTGCGAGTTTGAATCCATCCAAAGACCGTCGTGTACAAAGGTGCTGGTGCACGTTAAATCTGTGGTGGCCTCAAATGTCCTCACGTTGGCGTGGTGTGGAAGTTTGGAGAGTGGGGTGCCAGCTCAGGTGTTGCCTCGTCATCTGACCGTGGTTCAAAATTACGTGGTGTTGTCCTCGGATCTTTCCCTCTGGGATTGATCCCGGACCGTCACCAATAGCCCATTGTGTTGCTCCAGTGTGACGTTAATTGAAAATACCAAATACCAAATACCTATCTTTAAATGGTTTCAGTTTCGTTTTTAATTCAATTCGTTGTACTGTTTTGGCAACGGCTGAAGTTTTGTGTTTTATTTTTATTTTGTTTTAAAACGTTTCAAAATTGTGCCGCGCATTTCAATATCATCCGTAAACTGTTTTCGGTTCTTATGAAAACAATTGATGTCGTTGAAAATTTTATTAAACTGGTATCCGTCACGAAATAACAAGGAGTATTCTAGAAATTTAATTATTGTTTCAGCAAACCTCGAATGAAAAATTTCAAGGACATCTCAAAATTTGTTAAAATATGGTGCTAACGTTTGGGTTCTCTAAGAATTAATTGTTATAAAAGATAAAATAGATGCTTGTCAAGTATTGAAAAGTCACTTTCCACGATTTCAAATATTTTCTTAACTAAAATAAATGAATTTCTCTAAGAAGAGTTTTGTATGTGCTGAAGAACAGTATTTTTCTGTTGATGACATTTTAGCTACCAATGAAAGAATTCCTTGTAAATTTGAAGTTGGTGTACATAAATTAGGTATGCAAGCGAAGCCTTTTTCAATTGTTTTATGTGTGTAAAAAGATGGTAGTATTGTACTTTAGTTTTATCTTTGAGAAAAGCAATCTTGTTTCATGAATACATCTGAAATGCAAAGAAAAGATATTTGTTCTTAAGAATGTGTTTCATTTTCTGTTAAATTGCTTCTATCTTGATATGAACAATTGTCATGTCTATATTCTTATCTAAAATATCTCATTAAGCTTGCCAACCAATTCACAAATTATAAAAATACAGAATACATGCCTGTAAATTTCCATTCTTAAAAAATTTTATTGAATAAAATTCCATTTCATATATTTTTTGTTTTAACCACTCATGAAGCAGTTATTCTTTAAGTAAAATATGTGGTAAAGTGTTGATATTTTTTCAAATCAGATGTATGATTTCTTCTAACATGAATTTCTTATCCTTGATATGAACTAGTAATCTTGATTCTATGCAGAACTATTCACATCCTTTTCTTGTATGAAATAAGCTGCTCAGGTGTTAACCTCTATTAATGTTAGTGAAATCTGAAAATCAATTATGTAATCTAATTAAAAATCAATGACTAAAATCTATAACTGAATTCCTATGAAAACATAAGAAAGTAATCACATCTATTACAGAAAATAAGGTTTTTAAGGAATAATTTTATGCCACATTGCATGGATTTATTCACTACCAGTAAATTTGAAATTCTCAGAGAACATCTAGTTTTTTGCTACAGAAAACTAAAGCTCTGTGTTATGAAATCAAGGAAAAACCAAAGGGCTGGTACCAAAAACTGGAAAAGCTCTGCTTTGTTTTCTTGTTGAAGTAGAAAGACTCAATCCTGGTTACTGATGCATTCATAAAGTTGACATTTTGAGTAATTATTACCATTTGGTGACAAAACCACTGTTAAGTAAGATTTTAAACTTTGCTTTTGAACAAATTTGCAAAGAACTTTGGCTTTGTGGGCTGACCATAAGTACCGTTTTTTTTCATATCTCCTTATCCCATTTTTAAAAATGTCAATTTCGTCTTGTTTTCGTTGATCTCACTCAGAAAGACACCTGTTCTGCTGTGTGCTTGTTTACTGATGGTTTTGTTATTCAATACTGTCTGTCAGTTTAAATTTCAAATTTTTTAGATTTAAATCTTAATTTTTAAAGATTCATATCCTTGCAAAATATAAAAGAGGTAAAACTGCAATTTCCAGAAAAATGTATCATTTTATTTTTCAGGAATGCAGAATATTTCATAACCCCATCCTGTTTTTGTCTCAAGGAAATATGGGCAGCCAAGTCTAATGTCTTTCATAGAAATCACTTGAAATAATCCAAGGTGGCTTACAGCTGAAATACCAACCTTAAGAAACTGAGAGAGTGGATGGACACATTTAATTTTAGTAAAAAGAGATAAATTGTAAACAATATGATTACTATTTCAGAGCAAAAAAGAAATCTCATTTCTGAATTTTTTATACTTATGGAGACTGGGACTGGACCAATGTTACTGTAAAACTATCAAGTCACATTTTTACGTGGAAAAAAATTTTTGTTTTACAATAATTTTAAAAATTAAAACTTTGGTCTACAATTTAGTGATCTTTCCATGGGCTTTAAAATTGTCTAAAAATAAAGTTCATTAAATTCATATTTTTAATAAAATTTAGTTAACCCTCCAAGTGACAGGCCCAAGTATGGTTCAGAGGAGTTTCTGTGTGGTGGGCAACAGACCCATAATATTTTGAGGAGCGAGATGTCTGAATATTTAGGATCCGCCCTTGTAGTGTGCCAATCTGTCTGCCCTATATTCAAACTGAATTTTCTTAACTGTGTTTGGGCATGCCGCTTGGAGGGTTAAATAGACAATAAGAAAAACAATTTAAATTATTAGTGAAAAAGTACCCTACAGCTAATTTGTAATTATATTTTTGTAGTGATTAAAGATGGTTTAAATTTGCTAAAATATAATTTTGTATATTTGATAGCTTAATAATTTTTTTCCTTCTAGTTCAGAAAATTAATTTTACCAATACATTTGGTTAGTTAGCATTCAGTCTAGTTTATTGGCTGTAAGAATACCAAATTCATTGATATACCAGACTTATGCACTTATTTAAATGAGATATGGGGAATTACTAAGACTGGTTTACCCCACTGTACAATTGTTTCGAATGTATATAAGTCGCTGAGTTTTATTGGTTATGTAACAGCAGCTGTGAATCAGAAAAGTTCCTACTTTTTGAGATTATAATGTTGATTTATCCTTAGGGTTTCTGGATCCATCAAGTGGCAGCTCTGATCTGCCTCAGGGAACCAAATTGGAGATTCCACTATGGATGGCTCAAGCCCTACAGAGTCGACGAATTATTGCAACCGAAGTACCAAGAGTTTACAGAGAGGCATACCGAGAAATTCTAAATGCAGATGCTAATGTCGTCGATCTTAATAAAATGGGCCCATACTTTTATCACTTTGGATTATATTTATTGCGTTTTTCACATCAAGATTCAGATGATATAAATAGAATTTTGAATCAGGTAATGAAATTTGTCATTTTTTCTCAAAAAATTTTCCTGTGAAACATCACATCTGTATGAATACATGTATAGATTTGCAATATGTTCAGAAATGCTAGTGTTCATTTCTATATAAAATATTTATGAAACATTGTATTGGCCACTTTAATTTACAGCTTCTTTCTTGGAGCAACTTCATATTTCCATTCTTCTAGAATTCCTCCCTGGGTGTATTTCTCTCTTCTGTGTCAGTAAAACTTTCATTGTGTGTGTCTATTACTTGATATTGTATGTCGTGTCTGGCGCAGCATTGCCAAATATGGCCCTTGTGCCATAAAATCGTAAAGCCTACCAACCATTCTTCTAGAAGTTAGGTGCTTTCTCAAGCCCCTAAAAAATCAAAGTTTTTACCATCAACCAAATTGTGCAGACCTAAATGGTATTCCAAAGGTGCCACAGGTAGAAGTAAAGTGTAGGGTTTGATTCCTCTCAAGGTGTATTTCTTTGTGTCAGTAAAACTTTCCTTCTGTGTATGTTTACTTGACGTTGTTTGGCACAGCTTGGCCCTTGTGCCATAAAACCTAACCAACCACTTGAAAATAAAGTTCAGAAAGTCAATGGGAATGGCAACTTTATATTTTCCTTCAGTTCTACTTGGGTTCATTTTTAGATTTATTTTATTTGTGTGAATGTGTTTTTATACATAGACTAGAGCTGGACATTGAACTTTGCAACAAGCCTGTTAAAAAGTATGAGAAAATTGTTTTAGAGAACAGTTGATCAGTCGGAATTTGCTCCAAGTGAAAGTGATCAGAAAACAAGCATAGAAAAAGATGGCTAGATCCAAAAATTCAATGGTCAAAATGAAATTTTTCGATATAAAATGTGATAAAAAGAGTGCTAATTTTGAACCCTGGAAGATGTGAATTCCTGTAAATAAGTGATTGAAACAAACTTCATTCCCTCAGATTTTGTAGTGTACAAAGCCACATGTTAGCTAGCATTGTCATAAGTACTCGTTTTCTGTTGACTAAATCTGGATGCTTTTTTCCTCACTGTGTTTGCCTATAATTAGTTCAATTTGAAACAATATTTCTTAGAATTAATACTTTTATAAACTGGCAGAAGTTCATGATGGAGTATTCCTGTCTAATCCCACCATATGCAGAGCCTGATCTTGAAGTTTCCTTTGACTTCTCTGTGAGTTGTAGGTGGCAGATTCGATTACTGTAACTTACCTTGTTTCTCTCTCCTGTATTAGTAAAACTTTCCTTGTGTGTGTCCATTACTTGAGATTGTCAATTTTGTGTTTGGCACAGCTTGGACTGATTTTGTTAATCTAGGCATTGAAGTATCAGCTTTCAAAATATGTAAGCATTGTGGCTCATAAGTAATCAGGTATTGTACTGAAAAAAAATAGTACCACATTGTACAAATCTGCCATTACATTCTGACCAGCCCAACATTTTTTCCAAAGTAGCTGCTTAATTTTTATTTTCAAAAAAATGCATGAACTCTAATGAAATCTGTATAAGGCAACAAATCAGTTCTAAAATGTAATAGCTTACAAAAGTTAATGTTTGATACTTAATATTGCTATGATATCTTAAAATCCTAAAAATAAGCCAATTGCACTCAAGGAAAATCAAAATGTGGTAAGGGATTATAAGATTTTCTAACAAAAATTTCGAAATTGTTTTTAAATCCCGATTATGAGCCCCCTCACCCAAATTTAAAAAAGGATAATTTTAAAACTTTGCAAGCTAATCTCATGCCATATTGGTGGTATTACAGTAGTTAATTTTTGTGAAAAGTTAATAGAAGAGTGGATAAAATATAAATTGAAATAAATATTTATTAAGTTTTCTTTTCTTAAAACCCTTAAACTCGTAAATTTTTATTTTAAAATTAACTATATTAGTTGACTTTAACTAGCCAAAGAGGATTGCTGGTCACCTGTATTTATAAGTTTGACTGCAGTTGGTGTATGCAATACTTTACTGGGGTAAAATGGCACTAGATATATGCAATGGAATTTTTTACTTGATCTTGCATATTAATTTGTGTGAAGTTTTTTACATAATTTTCCACAAATGAAATGTAAAATTAATGGGATTTTTCCAAAACAGAAAAATGTCTAGAACATGGCTTATTCATATTTTACGGTAAATAAATTCCAAGAAAATAAATTGAGTATTTATCTTATTTGTATTTCAGACCTTTAGAAATAGATTTAGAAAACTCATGGATACTTCACAAAATTCCTTACAAGAAGATGCTACATCTTTGACTGCAAACTTGGATCGAACAGAAATTGCCCTTTTCAATTTAGGTCACAAAAGCCTCGTGGACATGAAAAATTGGCAGTGTCGAAAGAATCAAAAAATACTCACAGCCGACCTTGTGATGAATCATAAAAAAAGGAAACGTACAGTTCTAGATGACTCTTAATGATTCTTTATTTATTTTGTGAAGACATTAGTCATAACAATTTGTTTTGTCACTTCTATTATAAAGTCCTGTTTTGGAGTTTTTTACATCCTGAATTAATTGTATTATAGCTTTTAAATAAAACTACTGTCTTATTTTTTATGAATTTTTCTATTTGCTTATTTATCAGTTCAAGTAAATGTATTGTGAAGAGCTTGTAACTATGTACAAAATTAAAAATTTTCAAAATTGGAGAACATATTTTTCTTTTCCAAGTATTTAAACATCACTAATTCCATTTCTAGATTATTTATACTTGTGTTAAAATTAAGCACAAAAATCAAAATTTTATACACTGTTTATCTTATCTATCCATCTTTATCGCAATTATTAAAGGAGTAGAAGTTGCTTAGAAAATTTTTCAATTCTGTATTGGATCTTGTTTTTAAAAATTTTTAATGTACTGATATAAATATTAAAAACTGGATTTTTTTATTGATATCAATTCAATACAAAAAGCAAAAATACTTCCATAAGAGAAAGCTAGTGCAATGATATTTTGAACAAAATAGTTTTTATGTATTGTCAATTTAGGCAAGTTTGATTTATAAACTTTATACATACTGATACACTAATATATGCATTTTCAAATTTTGTTTAAAATAAAACTGCAAGCTTTTGTGTGGTGGTCTTTCCGTGTTGCATTGCAAATTTGTAACCTAGAAAATTGAAAAAATTAACTAAGGAAAATTCAACAATATATGATAACATATTCTTTTATACAAAATGTGTTCTATTGTGGTTCAAGCTGAATAATATATTCCTAAACAACTACTCTTGTAATTTTTTTATTTCAAATTATTTTTCTGAAACAGTCATCCATATTTGCTTTTATGATTTTGTCAAGATTTTAACAATTAATAAACAATGATTTTCCTACAATACTTTTGTTGATCATTTTCATTCTAATTTCACTGCATTTTTACAAGTTACTATGCAATTTGTATTTTAAAACTTCAACAAATTAGAAACAATTTTCATTTGTGGCATGAATGTTATGTGTAAATACAAACTTTTTGCTGCATACCCAGTATAATAAACCTTTATGTAACATTTATTATTTGAAACTTCCAGTTTTTAAATATTCATTTCATTTATTTTTTGTTGCTAAAAGTTGAATACGTTGACCATCCAGTTATGAACAGAAGTTTCAGATTTTAGAAAAAGGTGTTGAATCTTTGGGTTTTGTAGAATTACCATTATTTGAATTTTATGTTGTGGACCTTTTATTTAGATATTGATTAATCAATTTTTAATGTAATGATTAATCACCACTATTAAACTTAAATGGAGAAGCCGTATTTCCTTAAAAATTAAGCTACCAGACAACACTGAACACATGTTGATTAATTTTTCTAAAATGTAATTTTTTAATACTTTGCACAAAAGTTTGCAACATTCAATAAGCTGTAAATTTCTACGATGGTGACATTGCAAAAATATAATTATATAGTACTAACCAGTTTAAATTTATTTTGTAACAATAATCCAAGTACATGGTATTTAATGTGAATTTTTCCATCAAAAAATATATAACACTAAATAAATCATCAAATTATATTTTAATTAAAAATCATTTGTACAAACAATTTGGCATAATTTTACCTGTGAATCAGAATTTGAAATGTGTGATGCATCTAATTGTAAATTTGACAACTTTCTATGCGTCTTCCAAGTGCACTTTTCTTTTTATATGATTGATGTACGTTTCTGGAATGTTGTATTTTCTGAAAGAAATGAAACTTAATTACTACATTATAAGCTGCTGCATGATAAAAAAATTGCTAGAAATCAAGCAAACTCAAAAAAGGTCTGTTTTGAGAAGAAAAACATGTACCTATACAACAGCTTCAAACAAGTAGGTTTTATAGAATAATAAAAGTACTTCTATTTATAACTGAACCCAAGAGTCAATTAAATAAGAAAATTTTCTATCAGCATATAGGAAAAGCATACAAATACATCTATAAATATTCAATATTATTGGCACAATATTTTTAAAAAAACACAGGCAAGAAAAATTTTTTAATCTTGTGCCTCACTAAAAACAAGTAGGAAGACATTAGTTTACCCAGTTTGTTGCACTCATGAGGTCTATGAAGTTATTAGTGTGTACCAATAACAAATGTTACATTTATGTAACGGTTATTTGAAACTCAGCTTTTAAATATTTATTCCCTTTATTTTTTGTTGCTAAAAAATAAATGTTGACCATCATCTAGTTATGAACAGAAATTTCAGATTGAAGTAAAAAATTGAATCTAGTTTTTGCAGAATTACTATTTGAATTTTGTGTTATGGTTTTATTTTTATTAAGAAATTGGTTTTAAAGTTTGCACAAGAGTTTCTAGCATTCAATAAGTTGTAAATTTCTATGATGGAGCAATTGCGAAAATATAATTTTATAATACTAACCAGTTTAAATTTATTGTGTAACAATCTCCAGGTACTTGGTTTAATGTGAATTTTCAGCAATAAAAATGTGACACTAAATAAATCTCATTCAAAGCTAGACTTTAGGGACTGGGGCAAATAATGCTGATGTCACCCTTTGTTTCAAATAAAATATATGTACTTAAAAATGTAAATAAACATTTTATGGATAAATATCCTAATTAGTACCATATAAATTTTATCCATCAATTACTCAATATTAGCTACATAGAGAATTATTAGAAAGCAATTATTGCTTTTAAATAAATATTTAATTAAATACACATCATGTTTCTGTGTGTGTGCAAGAACAAATTTACTTTCACACGAACTTATAAACAGCTAGATATACTAATCTTGATTAACCTGAATACATTAAATCAGTACTTTTAGAATGGTTTCAAAAATGTAATGATTATATTTTTAGATTGAATTCTTTGCAGTGGGATATTAGTTGTGATCCTCTCAGTTGTGTTATCGTTCATTCCTTATTATATTAACTTATCTATGATAGGCAAAAGTAATTATCACTAATTTAATCATTTTAAGTTAGAAGAGCAGATACATAAGTAATGTATAGAAAACATTTCGTTTTTCAAGAAAAAAACCATGACTAAAATATTTCTGAAATGCCACCTCTCTAAACATGGACGCATGAGAAAACTGACCCTGTCGTCACCCCTTAGCTACACCTCTGCAAACAGATTATGTAACTCTTATCTACAGTCAAAATCATCTCAACTTTAGGATTTCATTTAGGTAACTACATTATACCTTTAAAGATTACAGTTAAGAGCTGTTTGAAATGCTGGATTTTTACCATTGCTCAGAAAGCTGAAATAATTGATAAAATATGTTCAGGAAAAGGTCTAATAAAAATTCTCCAAAACGAATATATGCCACTAGTTTTCTCTAAAAATTCACAGAAATTAAAGTACCCATGTTTTATATCCATAACAAAAAAGTAACTAGATTTTTTATTAAGGATTTTATCTACATAGTTTTACAATACAAACCTACAGGAGATAAAGTATTTTGATTAACTTGTATCTATATATTTTGGATGTTGAGAGGTAGAATAAAATTAATATAGGTTGCATTCCATATGAATTTTCCTATGATAATTAAACCAGATATGTGGAATACTTACTGTAGCTCATTTAGTTTTTCTTTTTTCAGGACATCTAGCATTTCATTGCGACGTTTTACCTCTTGCTGTAAATGTATACTTTCTCTGTAATATTCTTTCTTTTCATTTATTTTTTCCATTTCTTTCTTCCTCATTTGATTTTTCAGTTCCTCAATGTGTTTAACATTATCCAGCTTCTTGAAAAGATCCTTCCGTTTCTCTGCCTTCGTTTCTTCCCTCAATTTCCTAAAAAGTATAAACAAAATACTCAGTGAAAGTAGCATCCCTAACTATCGTTAATTTAGGAATCAAAATAACCACTGGTAGTAGTTTTTATAACAGTTTAATATTGAGATTATCGAAAAGATGGTGATTTCAGTATTATGTCTACTGAGATATACTTTACTGATTCTTCAGGTAACTATATTGTTCCGTCTCATATTCTTAAGGGCTAATACATGGAAACAAATTTTAAATGCTAGAAAAACAGCTCCCTTTGGTATGAAGGTTGATGTTTCTCATACATATAGATTTTCAACAGATTTTGTTTCCTAGTCACATTTAAGCATATCTGGAAAATTTTAGACTCCTATTTGCAATAGTTTTTTATTTATCTAAATTTTAAATTCGAAAAATGGACAATTTAAGGGCTAAATATGCGCTTCCAACAAACTGATATTTTAAGGTGGTTTCCCAATCTTTTTGGCTCAACACCCCTTTCCAGAGACAATTTGCTTTGGCAGCCCTTCTGGAAAACTCGATCCCAACTAGTAATAAATTGCAAGTGTAGCTGCTTTTAATTTTTGAGTTTCACCAAAATATTTAACATGGCCAAAATATGTCCCGTGCTCCATAAAACTCCAAAGCAACCAACCAAAATACTTAATAACCTGTTTGTAATTTTAGAATTTCGAATAGCTAGTTTGAAAACAAAACTTGAAAGAAATAAAATATAAATTGCACATAAACAGACTAGATTGTTCACTATTATTAGGAATTAATATCAATCAAATCAGTAAAATTAAAAATAATCATTAATGAAAATGGCATAGTGCTGTCGAATTGTTTTACACCCTATTTTCTCCTGTATCATCTTTAAATCTCCAGTGAATTATTTGTATGCGGTTTCTCTTTTTAGGTTAAAGACTCATTACCACATTAAATCCAGATTTAATAAAGCAGACAATGTAATCAAAAAATTTAAGTCAGAAAATGCGTGTAAATACATCCATGCTAACACTTGCTTGTTACAACCTTGTCTTGATTTTAGACCGATCAGTTGTAAATTGCATTTGACAATGTATAGAGTGTCTATATGGATAAGTGTTTTCTTTAACACTTTTAGGTGACATGTTTTAGCATCTTATTTACCATTCTTGCTCCTTAATACCCCCTTTTTCTCTTGGGACCATCATTGCCCTCCAAGATTCCTTCAGTGCCCACTTCGGGAAACAATATTTTAAAGGCAAATGTATGAAAATAAATTTTAAGAGCCAAGGACCTAACTAAATGCCATAAATATCAATATTGTTAGTTTAATTTACAGACAATTTAAGAATATAATGTGAATAAAACATCTTTGCAGTTTTAGATCATTTTAAATAATATTGATTTATTGAAGATAAAAATAAAGCAATATTTATTTTGGCTATGCTTCATATACAGTTGATGCTCCTTTTAATAAACCCAAAGGGACTGAGGAATAGTTTGTGAAAGTCAAAAGGTAATGAAAAAATTCTATAATATTTGGATACGACTAGATGAAAATTTGTTAAAAATAAGTGTCAACTGTATTTAGAATTCAAACTATAAGATGCTTCAAAAACAGCTATTTGGTCTTTTTTGTATCTGAAAACTTGACAAAAAGCTGTAAATTTTCTAGACAAGTTAGACTGGTAAGTTTTAAGTTTAAAATTTTAGCAAGAGAAATTCATTTCAAACTTTCACAATTTTCTACACGAACTTTTTACTTAAATTTCAAAGAGAAGGAGAATGAAAAGAAATTCCTTGAACTCAACAAAGGATTTTTAATGAAAAGTAGTTGCAATTTAAAATTTAATGGAAGTCTACTAACTGTAATAGCACTTCCAGTTCTTTGATATCTGCATCTGCTTTCTTTTGCCTCTGCTTTTCTTTATGCTCCAGTTGCCTGGCCCTGGAAATTTTTAAGTCTTCAATCAATTCCTTTTTCTTCATAGCTTCTTGCTTTTCTTTTTTCCTATACTGTCGTTCTTTTTCTTCCTGGGCTCTACGAGCTCGAAGAGCTTCCTATATCAGAAACAAGACAATTAACAAAGGAACAGCATATACTGAAGACTCCAGCTCTCAAAAAGACTTCAATGTTTCTTCATCCTACTAAAAATTTTCCTATGAGCTATTCCCATGAGCACAAAAATGGATAATTTAAAAAATCAAGAACATATCTCAATACGATTTCTCAACTAAAGTGATAATATACAGCTGAACACATTTAATGTTTCAAAAGGGATCATGGTTTGAATCATTTTTTTGTGGAAATCGCAACATCAGGGAATGCAATCAAGGAGTCATAGTAAAGTCAAAATGAGTATAGCTTCAATATTAAAATGACTTGCTTACAGCACAATGCTACAAGACAAAATGCTTTTTTCTTCATGAAACAATTGACAAATACTCTTAAAAATGAATTTTTACCATTCAATTCATGTTATTAACATCACTGTTCTCATAATTTCAAGGTAACAAATCATGTTCTGGAATTTAAATGCTTGAATTGTGCTGCTAGAAAATAGGAAAATAAATTCAAGACAGAATGATGACCAGGGCCTGGATTCTGTTGATATATCATCTTTTGTTAGCACTTTGTAGACAATTCTCATCAAGATAGAAACTCCATTTACAATCTCTTGATTCTAGAAATATACTGTTTGGGGTATTTTGATTTTTATGGGGATTTTTGTCATTTGTTGAGATTTTTAAGGAATTTTTGATAATTCTTTTACATGTTTTAGTTTTATCCTGGCTTATTGTAAAATTTTGTTCAAACATTCCTATGTCATCATCCTCCATTTGCAAGTTTGTTTTTACTACAAAACATATTACAAATAATTCATCTGCAGTTTCTGGGGCCAACAAAATCAGTGTTCTACCCTTGAAGATAAGACTTAGATTTTCTATTGCTGAGTGAATCATCTACACCAGAAAGAGGGCTGGACAGTTTTTCTAATTTTTTAAAAAGAAAATGAAAAATCACATTTTACTTTTGGAGCTTCTAGTTATTAATTAAACTGTTCAATAATGCCACAGTCTATAAAATTTAAAGTGACGTTTCCCAAACTGTAGTCCAAAAGCCAACCATCTTCTTAACCAATCTATCGAAAATAGAAAAATGTATGAAAGTGTCTCATTCAAAACTTTCTGAGCATAAGAGAGATTGATTTCAGTGGATTTGAACCAGAAACGTTTTTCTGTCAAGTAAATAGACATCTATGCACAAGGAAAGTTTGTATTGATGCAGAAAAGAAATACACCCAGAGTATTTACAGGAATCGAACCTGCGCCACCTACAGCTGGAAGGCTGTTAGTGCAGTGGGAAAACCCAATGAGACAAGATGGCTCCTTATCCTATGAAGGATTTATCTGTTTAGATAGTCATTTCTAGTCTGTAAACAAATTTCCTTACATTGAATCTTCCTGTAAGTGCTTTGAAACATAAAATTTGAGACAGATTCAAATTTCTGGCTGGGAAGTTTGTCTAATATAAAACATTTTGCAATTCAAAAGTACATCAATTAAATTTTTAGGTAATTATTTTCACATTTGTAGATCCTTTTATAGGTGATTTTTATACATTTTTAGGTCAACAACTCCAGCTTTTGTTGCAGCTTATTAGGGTAAGCTGAAAAACACTTTCTTAATTAACTTAGTCCTATTGTGGAAAATTTGGCTAGTATGTCAAAAAGATTTGACGACAAATTTCAGCGATGTACGAAAACATCTAAAATTTCAAAATTAAGAAAATATCGAAAACGTTTTTTGGAAATTCTTTTTAATCTATATTTTATAAGAAATGGTTAGTAATAGTGTGAAACAGTCGAAGAATGAAATCTGTATGCTGTACAAAAAATTCAGCAATATACATAAATATCTAGTCAGCCTCGAAATTGAACAAGAATGAGACTGGTTTTTGACATAGGTATCTCATACTATCCTACAAAAAAATTGCTGGGGCCCTCAGAGTATTTCTTATGTTATCTTACTTGTTCTGCCTGTAGCTCAGCAGCTCTTCCATGCTCTTCCTCCAGTTTTGCAAATTCTAATTCCCGCTTCCTTTTCTCTTCCTTTTCAGCAGCTTCTTGGACTTCCTTTTGAGCCTAAATAAAAATAGATGCTTTAAAACACAGTTAAATACTGTGAATTTCTTAGTCACAGGGCTGCCCAAAGCACTTGTGAAATAGTTGCATAAATTTTAAATATTGTAACAAACCAAGTCTCTTAAACCCTATTTCAGGAGCAATTTTAGTTACTCAGATACAAAATGTATCAGCTAAAACATAAAATGTGCTAATTGAATATGGAAAAGACATTGAAGATCTTGCGAAGAAATTTAAATTTTAAAATAAAAAAATCAGATACTTTCTTAAAGTTTTCACGACAATCTAGCAACCACAGATTCCAATTTTCTTTCATGGTTGCTATGACTTGGTGCCAAAACTTCGAAATTGATATCCCTTGGAAAAATTTCTCCCTAAAGAAAAATCTTAAAAATATTTTTTCTATCCTGGGATTAAATTTTGGTTGACCTTTGGTAAATTTTCCAAAAAAGTCTCCAAAATTTTGAAAGTAGTAACTTTTGAGAAGATTTTGCTTTAAACGATACTCTAGTCGCCAAGGTTGAAAAGTAGTAGAAAAAAGTAGGCTTTTAGTCTCCTGTAGCAGCCCTGTAGTCATGTTTCATTCATTTGTAAAACTATTTCATAAAATGACAAATTTTCAAAAAATGCAGTTGAATGCCAAACATTTTGGATGAGATCGTTCATATCATTCGATATTTTGATTTTATTTAATCATTGAAACCAGGGAATGCTAAATTATGGAAAATTTGTGGTAAACCCAAAGAGAGAAGCAGTGTAAAAATAAACAAGTGATTTATTTTCCTCAAATTGCTATGAGTTAAAATAATCTTTTTCAACACAAAACTGATGATTATTCAATAAAAAAATCATTCTTATTAATTAATGTATCTTAGTCAATACCAGTTTTTATCTGCTGTGGATAAATGCAAAGCAGTTCAAAATCATATTCTGAAGAGCATAAGGCTTGGATGGGCTATTACTGCTGGAAAATATAAACCGGATCAAGAGTTTAAAGTTAGAATTATTAAAATATAGAATATATATATATATATTATTAATAGTTTGTTAACTCATGATTATTTTTCATTATACTAGTCAAAGAGTGTATTGTTTGTATCTGTTGATAGCAGTGTTGCTAAACATATTTCAACTCTCTTATGCAAGTAAGTTTGGGGTTTAGTTAGAAGGGTAATGAAGTAAATCACTTATGACTTATTCTCATTTTGTTTTTATTATGTCAGTAAAACTCCTTTTAAAACAATTTTCCATGCATTTTTAAATTATAAGACAATCTATATAAATAAGAATGGAGTGTTTGTTTGTACATTGAATATTTTCGACTCATTCCAAGTTTCTAAAATGACAAATCCGTTTTGGGCCCTTCTGATGCAAAATCCGTCTTTTGCGCATTTGGTGTCTGTTTGTCACTCTATCTGTATGTGTGTGCCCGTACCATGTCCAAATGGTTGAATATATTTTCATGAAATTTTGCATACTGTGAGAACTTGCATTCATTTAGTGAGTGAGCTTGGTTGCGTTACTCTGTCTGTCCGTCTTCCTGTTCTATGTTCAATTTTATGTTTGTGTGTTTGTACAAGTATCACATAAAATTTATTTAACAGATTTTAATGCAATGTTGCATATTTGATACATCATATATTTTATGTTAGTGAATGCATTATTTGAAATTTCTTTGTTTACATATTTAGGCAAGTTTATTGTTAAAATATCTGAATAACTGTACTTAAATCAACCATAATTTGGAAGTTTTGGAGTAGCTGGAAAGTAGATTGAGCATTGCAATTATTTACTTTGCCAGTCTGCTACTTTATTACTGGATTATTTTACCAGTACTTCTGAAAAATCAATTATTTTTTCAAACTATTTTTATGGAATTTTAATTATAATACTTTTGTATTTTGAGCCTTATTTATTTTCTTTGTGAACTATAAAATGTTTCCGAATATTTGCAACGAAATGAAAACTCGTGTTTGTCTGCAATGTGCAGTGTTATTTTCTGTTTCTTTTGCTTGGAATTAATTTCGTATTTTTTAATTTTTTCTAATTTTTAGCTGTAAGTTGTGGCAACTGTGTGAGATCAAGAGGAAAAAAGAATCAAGAATTTATATCTTAGAACAACTTTTTTCCCATCAACTTTTATTTTGTTTCATTGCTCTGTTTTCTGTTTTAAATATTTATTACTTTAATAAATTGTGATTCCTTTTCATCACCACAAACCTTTCAACAACACCACAAAGAATTTTTAAAGTGGTATGTAAGTTAGATTAAAGAAAATTTTAAGTGGAATTTTTTCATTATTGAAAGATCGTTAATGTTAAAAAAATCCAAACTAGGACTTTTGAAATATTATAAATTCTTTGTCATATAGTGAAAGAAGGTCAAAGTGGCTTATTTTATGAAATGAAGCTATACTTAAGCAACTTATATAAGGAAGGTTTTCTTAAAACAATGAATTTTTTATAAGAAACTATCAAATCGATTTACCTTTCTACCGAAGACATTCAATTTTAAAACAAGTTCTTTTATTATTGCACACGTGCCGAAAAACGGAATTTTCAAGAAAAAACGCGTATCCATTATTATACAAACTTAGTGATAAATAAATATCTTATCAAATTAATTTGTCATCTTTCCCTTAATGATGGCGAAATTCGAAAATGTCGCAAACCTGGTTCAAGAGTGTACCTTTAGCAGGGGTGCAATATATGTGAAATGGATGGATGGATATGCATGTATAGGATTTTTGTCTAAAGTAGGTTGTAGAAATTATAAAAATGTCGAAAAGGTGTTAAAAAATTATTTTACTCACACTTAAATGATTTGGCATTTTTCTACGAAAGAGAAAAGTTATTATTTTCTGGTCCCTTTCAATATATAGTTAACCAATTCAACCCGACTGAGGTCGGGCAATTTTGCTAGTTATTCATAATTTGGAGACAAAATATTGACATTAAAATGACTACATACAATTGGATTCTTAGTTGTAAATTTTATGTGAAATAACAAATCATGCACCAAGGTAAAATAAGCAAAATAGAAAAATTTAAAAATACCATACACAGTGTATTACAATCTATATTCTAATTACCTGACCATTTATAATGAATTCAAGTTTTATTTTACATTTCATATTTCCTTATGAAGTAAAATTTATCAAAAATAGAAAATAACATTTTGTATATTTTTAGTAGCATTTAATTCATGTTTTCATGAGCTGACAAAATGTGGGCAATTCAGTCATGTTTTTATAATTATGTCCCTGGATGTTCATCTTTCATTTGGTCAAAAACAATTAATTATTTTTCAACACCTTGAAATTCAGTGAATTTGACGTTAATTTAAATTATCTGTTCTGGGTCGTGATCTCTACCCTTCATTTTTCTTAAATTTATTGCCCTTCATCACCAGACTGATGAATAGTTTCATTAGAGTAGCAAGCTCTCTGCATTTTTAATATTTTGTTTTTCCATAACTCCAACCAAGTCATATTTGAATGAAGCATCAAAACTGACAATGAATCCCATATTTCAATTATTGTGTTTGTTAATAAATGTTTGTAGTCATGCATTAATATACAAATAATGCCGATTTCTGTGACATATTGCAGGGTTTCGATAGTCATTTTCATTGGGATTTGAGAAAATGTTTTAAGTTCAGAAATTTGTTAAATAGAAGTTCATGAAACTGAAGATCCACTGTGTATGCATTTTCAAGTACATATGACCATTTGTATTAATGATGACAGACTATAAAATAATAATGCAGATAATTATTTTCTACTTACTGCCTTCAGCTTTTGATACTGTGCTATGATTTTATCTTCTTTTTCAGATTGTTCTCTTATAGCTTGTTTTCGTTTACTTATTTCTTCATTTGCTTTGGTCAATTCATCCTAAAATAATTATGGTCTTGAACTAATTCAAATAGATAAAGAAATTTTCAAGCTTACAATCAACTCTAACTAGAAATGAAACAAAATCGAAGAAAATAAACAGAAAATATTTTTTAAATAAATTTCTTGCTAGCAATAAACCTGGTGAAATATTTTTTACATTAAATTATCACAAAGGCAAATATGACAAAAAGAATATTTTTCATTAAAAATAATTTTCTCAGGATAGATGAAGCTCACAAAATAATGTTTACATATGGATCAGAATAAAAATTTAAGCCAAGAAAAAGATACACAAAAAATATCTGGTAATTTACAAAATTTGTTAAAATTCGATTTATTTTTATACAAATAACACTGTACACAAATGAAAAACTACAACTTATTCTCATATTTAGGAAATTATACTTTGCAATAAATGTTAATAACATAATAAATTTTTGTATTGTGTGTGTTTTACTTATATCATTTAATTAATGAAATCATTAATAGTACATACAATGCTAAATATAATTGTTAAAAAACATTGGAAAGTTCAGTTCCATATTTAAAACTCTTTATATAAGATATCTGAAAGTAAAAAATATTTTTAGGATAAAAATAAATGTGCACTAAGCAAGTTCTAAAATACACTAAAAATTAAATAATCACACTAAAAAATTTAAACTTTTGTAGCAGAACACCAGTGTTTTTCTTCTCTCCTCCCTGAACGGAACAAGTAACAGTTTATCAGCTGTTTCCAAGGATGCAGGATTGTGCTCTCTTCAGCATATGTGCCCTGTTTGAAAGTGTGAGCGTCTGTTTCTGTTCTGTTAAGAAGCGAGAAGGCAATTGTTCTGTTGTCAGTTTGGAAATGTGTACTGTTTTTGTTTCTTGTCTGTAAATAAATATGTCTTGTCCTGAGATTTTATTTGATATTTTATATAGCTGGCCTGATAAGTTGCTATACTTTCCTTTTAATTTTTATGAACATTACTCAAAGATTCATGGACCATTCTGTGCAATTTGAGTTCAGTGAAACAACATATTAAGATAAAATTCTGATGAAAATAAAGTATCAGTAAAATTTGTTTAAAGAGACAATATGAAATCAATAAGATTCTTGTACCAAAAATATTCTTTTCTTTAACTGGTGTGTTTTCATTTCTTGATGTTCTCTCATTTGATCTTCTTTTAATTTCTTTAATAAAATCTCTCCTTCTTTAATTTTTCTATCCTCCAACATCAATCTGCCTTCACTATTTTCTCTAATTTGCTCCTGAAGCTTACAAGCAGCTCTAAAATTTAACAGTTATAATTTATTATTAATCATTTCACTCATTTGTTTTTATTTAATGATTTTTTGGAATTATTTACTAAGCAAACACATTTAACTACACTTTAAAATAAAAAAAATCTGATTGATTACAAGCAATTTGAAATATTAGTCCTTGGTTTTTTTATTGTAAGCTTAAAAATGCAAACACATAAAAATCTTTTTCATTAGAGTTGAAGTGTCATAGATATAAAGTATACAGTAAACCTCATACATGTGTAAAATCCTTACATTTTATCAAAATTGTCACAATTCCAGTATTTTCTAAACATTATAAGCATAAACTTCTCTTTTTAAACTATCCTATTCAATTTATACAAAGTTCAAATATTATAAAATGCTTCTTACCCCAACTCTGTTGGTAATAAAATTGAGGCACTAAATAAAGCTTCCGGATATCCTTATAAAATAGCATTCATAAATCAGAATGGAATAAATTGCCTTTACATTTTTGCTTGTGTGAAGAATAAAAGAGCATTTTGTATCTGATACCAATACATGTGTGGTAAACAGGATATTATTAATAAAAGTTGCTAATTGTCCCATGAAGTTAGACTGGAATAGCCTATTATGCATGTTATACTTATTTCAAGTGGGAACAAAAATTAAAAATACCCTTAATAAAATTGATTTTCTTTCAAAACCTTCCAGTAAATACCAAAACATACTTCAAATCAGCTGTTGTGAGACCCACAGGCGTTTATGACTGCCTATCCCCTATACCCTCCCCATTTTGTCTGAGGTGATTTATTTCTTCTCTGCTTTTGTGGTCATTTTCCCTATCTCACCACCCACCCATTCTTGAAGAATGTGTTAACCCCTGTGCGCTCTTGACCAATCAGAGTGCAAGGTAAGAAAGGGGACTTCACCCATCCTGACCTGGTGAAGGAAGAGGAACCGAGAAGGTGACAGAAACGGTTTGTGGAGGAAAGGATGAGAAAAGATTTTTGTTTCGTGGCAGCCGAAAAAGGGAGTGTCTCACAGCAGTTTTAGTAAGACAGAAGAGAGAAATACACCCAGGGATGATCGAATCTGCCCCACCTACAACCTGCAGGCTGTTAGCAGTGGGAATACCCACTGAGCCATGATGGCCTCCAGATTCACTGGAAGGAGCCAAAATATATTTATAAAAACCTCAATTTAGTTTAATGCATTATGGTAAGCATCACATGAAGGAGAGAAGACTGAACAAGTAAAAATGTGCTGTATGTATTCACAATTGCTTTTACATTTAAACACATTCAGTGTATTTCAGTGATTTTTTACATGTATATTAATATTTTACAACTCGCAAAATGAATAAAGAAACCTACATCAATTTGGAAAATAATGAGTGGTGTTATTTGTGAAGACTATCTGATAGATTCAGATAATCTTAATAGTGATACTAATGTTATATTTCAGCCAAGTAAAAGAATTGTTACCTATACAATATTCAAGTAAAGCAGAAAGAGAAAATGTTGGTGATTCTGATGAAGACCGAAATGAAATCAACATCAATCAAAATGAAAATTTACATATATGTATTTCATTTACAAATATTAAGTGCCAAATTTTTGTTAATGTTCAGAAGCTTGTAAACTCTGCCCAGAAACAAGTTATGAACAAGATGTTAATATTCTATAAGGGTTAAAAATTGCTTACTCATAGGCAGCTTCTTTCCTTTTCTGCTGCATTTCCCTCTCTTTGATAACTCCTTCTTTTCGTTGTTTTTCCATCATTTTATCTAAATTTGCATCAGCCATTGCA
This sequence comes from Meta bourneti, assembly GCA_933210815.1. Taxonomy (NCBI): domain Eukaryota; kingdom Metazoa; phylum Arthropoda; class Arachnida; order Araneae; family Tetragnathidae; genus Meta; species Meta bourneti. The sequence goes on from OW119928.1 coordinate 69,230,435, forward strand.
TGTTCTTTTTGAATGTGCTTTTTCTCATCAACCTGTGCATCTCGAATTGTTTGTACTTCTGCAGACAGTATTAGCTGTAATACAATAAACATTTTTTATCAAACTGCTGATCAAGCTACAATAGAGTAAAAGATAAAGAACCTCAACCAAATTAGTAATAAAAAAACTTCAAAAAATGACTAAAAAGATAAAAACTGGATAGATCTGGTCTATTGTTATTTTGGTGGGGGAAATGCAACAAGAGGAAACTCAGTTTAAGTATGTTATCTTTGAAGTGTGTTGCCACCACTCACTTTTTTTATTAAATCCTTTCAGGCCATGTATAACTATTTCGGAGGTACGAAACGTCCAAAATCATCAGGCCCAAAATAAACACAAGCTCAATTTTTTATTTTAACTCAGCCTGGATGGGCTTAACTATAAAAGTGAGTGATGGCAACACTGTTTAAAAACATTTAAAATCAGGCTTTGTTCTTGCTGTTTAGTTTGGTTTCGATGATGGTGGACGATTTGTTGCATTGAAATAGGGCCGCTATAGCCCGATTGGAAGAGAAACAGATTAGCAACCAGAGAGTTGCGAGTTTGCATCCAACCAAAGACCGTCATGTACTAAGGGGGCTGGTGCACAATAAATCTGTGTGGTAACTTGGTTGGAAGAGTAGCAGATTAGCAACCAGAGGGTTGCGAATTCGAAACACAATCCAACCAAAAATCCTCGTGTACATGGTGGTTGGTGCACGATAAATCTGTGTGGCCTCAAACATCCTCATATTGGTGTAGTGTGGAAGTTTGGAGAGTGGGATGTTAGTCAATTTTTCTACTTTAAGAACACTATTGAAAGGGTACAGACTATATCTAACAAATAGGCAAATTTTTAGAAAGCTTGACTCAGTATGGGAAATTTTATGCTGTAGATAATTTACTTATAAATCAATCTGTAAAACATTTAATTCCATAATTAGCACACAACAGTCATCTTATTAAAAACTAAACATCTTTAATTACTTTGAGTTTACACATGATGGATGACACCTGTTTATCATCGATTTTTTAGGTGTCATTGAAAGTAGTATTCATGGTTCAAACTTTGAATTAGTTACTTAATAAAATCAAATTTGCCTGGACAGAAACGAATTCATTAAGCAGCAGGAAGTGTATTTTATTCTCTTTTGAAAACAACAGAAATTGTTAACAACTCAAACACTGTTATATGCTTAGAAATTAAATATTAATGTTAACTTCTGGCAATGATGCAATGTGCTTACTAAGGAATGACAATTCTTTCAATTTGAGTGTATAGATAAAAATAAAATATAAAAATCAAAATTTCAAAAACCTTATTGATTTCTTTGATTTCTTCATTTTGTTCTTTTATAATTTCATTAGCTTTCTCTCGCATATATTCCATTTTCAGTTTTGCTTCCTCCTCTAATTCACTCAACTGTTCATTTTTCTTGCGTACAGAATCAAAAGCCTCAAATTCAGCTCTTCTTGCGTCTTGTTCTTTCTGAAAGATAAATGAACAACTTTCTTTCAAATTTGCAGAACACAGTAGATGCACATTTTTATAGCAGTATATGCTTACATAGTGATATGTGTCAGCAGACTCATCATCTCTAACCTACCTCTTTTGCAGAGTCTACCCTCTAATAAAAAGTTTTTAGAGAACTAAGTTTTTAGAGAACTACCTTCTAATAAAAAGTTTTAGAGAACCCCTATTGCAGCAAATAGGGGTTCTTCCCTTTTAGTTCAGCTAGGAAATTATTTTATTTCAAGTGGGAAATGTATTATATTGTATTTTTGCATTGTGGTAGATTCATGCAGCAAGGAGTTTTTAATGCACATGCATAATATAAAGAAATCAGTCATGGAGAAACAAAAAGCTCTAGCTGCATTGAAATTTCACAAAAGTTACTTTACACTGCATAAGACACCCTCACAGCACAAGTAGTTGGTTTAATATAAAAGAAAAATTTAAAGAATTGTGATATGGAATTTATCATCTAATTAGATCAAAAATTTAACAAAAACTGCATGAATCAATTTAAAATTCAATTAACTTATCTGTTTTATAATTTTAATGTAATAAATAATCAAGTATATAAACCTGCATTGGATAAACAATGACTTAAATGTCAACTTCAGTATCTTTTCACTAACCTACAAACATGAAAGTTATGAAGTACAAAGAAATTATCAAAAATAAAATTTAAAATTTTTATAGCTTTTGTGCTCTTATACCTGAATGAAGATAGTTATTGCCCAATTTCACATATTTCATGAGATCAGTATCAAAAAACATAAGTAGCAGGATTAGCATAAAACCAGATCATGTGAAAACCATCTTTACAGAAATATTATTATTTTAATAATATTAATACATATTTGTTATTAATACATATTTGTTATTTTAATAATATTAATACATATTGTAATATACCCCTTAATACATATTTGTTCCAGATTTTAATTTAAAGTGGGAAATAGTAGCATTAAGTAAATGTGCCAGCCAGTAAGAAAACACTGTTCTTGGAGAATAATCAGGATTTGGGGGAAATGACAAAAGAAATGGGATTGGGTTGGGGTTTTTTTATGGCACAAATGCTATATTTGGCCAAGTTGCACCAAACATAAGACAAACATCACATAATGGTCATCAACATCCAGGAAAATTTTACAGCCACAGAAGAGAGAAATACATCCAAGGTATACAGGAGTTGCATATAAGAAACACACATAAATAAGAAACAGGAAAACATAAATAAGGGAGTGTTTCAAGTTTTTCCAGTTTCCTCTAATGAATAATAAGTAATGACAACTACTGACAGTTCAAATCTGTGGCTACAATTATAAACTAATGTTTAAAATATTAATTTGGGGGAAATCTTTCAAAAATCTACTAGAAGTCAGGATTTGTAATTATAAGTACCACTTATTACCTTAAGTTGCTCTATATTCTTACGCTTTTCCTCCTTTTTAGCTGCTTCCTCTTCTTTTATTGAAAGAAGAGCACATTTCTTAAGATCAGACAACTTTTCTTCATCCATAAGGGCCATCACTTGCTTTGGACCTTTTCTTGGAATTCTTCAAATAAAGATATAACAGTATACATTGAAGTTAGATATGAAAGATTTTAATGACAAGATTAATTAATAAAATATGAAGAGTAAAAATAATTTTCAGAACAAAAACTAAATTGTGGCACTTTCAAAATAAATTAATCCTACAGATTTTTGTACATCAGACTGAAACTTTAAAACATTTTTTCTCATATGTATCCTGCTTCATGAGCTTCTTTTTATCAGATGCAGAATTTGACGATTTTTTAATATTCAATTCAAATAATTTCATTGAAAGCTTTATTCCAGCATAAGCATTCACGACAGTGCAGGCTTTTGCTCTGTAAAGATTTTCTACAAACAGTATCTGCATTTGAAATCCTGATGCAAAACTCAGAAATTTTAATATCCCTCAACTGTTTTTTGCACTTACAATTGAATTTTGCCAATGAGAAACAGAATAATGGTAAAAGTGCTTCTCTGACAAAGCTCACAATCAGCAAAAATATACTACATTGATTTTTCTTTTAGGTACCACTATTACTAAAGAAACACATGTCATCCAAGTAACAACTATGGTTCTGCAACAAAAAACATGATACACATTGAAAAATGGATTCTACATGATATGTAAAACCTCAAAGCCCATAGGTGCTTAGATTGTTTCAAGTAGCAAGAGAATAAGACTTACAAATGTAAACATACTATATTTGTTTGGTTATCACAGATATTTCTAGTTGGAAGTTATATGAAGTCAACTTATTAGTCAATAAATTACTTGATCAAATCTTTTTAAATATATGCATACTCTTGGAAAATACTAAAGTGATAATGTCAGTCTAAGCAAAGGATTTGGTTGACATGCAACCACATATTTGTTGTCCAGAAAGAAATGAAAATTTTTGTTTCCATGCCCATTGCATAAGATGAAAACCAACCATACTACAAGCTATAGTTATTAAACACAGTGGTATTAAACATAATTTATTGTTGAGTCACAGAGAAGTATAATAGACCTTTATACTTTAAACATTTAACCCCACTTACAATTTTTAGTCTTTCAAATAAATTAGCAAATCAACAATATTGAGTAAAAAACTCCCAATTTGTTCTCACAAATGCTAAAATTATGTTAAAAATATCTTTGATTTCTGAAGATAGCATTGCAACATGATTTCTGTAATTAAACCCACTCAGAACTCAATGGTACACCAGGGTGATGCCAAGTGGTTCAGAATTCCATCCTTATAGTGCCCTGATGACAAAAACACTTCTAACATGTTCAAAATGCATTTATTTTCCTTGAAAAGTAATTCAAAATTATACACCAGAGCTCCACTTCTGGCTATGCTACTGATACACCTCTACCCATTCAAGCTCAATATATGATTTCAAATACTTTTATTTTCCTCTTCCTCTCTAGAAAATTTTTCTTGATTTCATATATATTCATGGTGTAATAAACTGTGGCTAATAAATATGAAAGTTGACTAGAAGTATTCTGAGACTTTATAGTAAAGACAATATGTCAATCCTAATGGTAATTAAAATTCACCAAGCTGATCGATAGGTGATTACACCATTTGATCATAGTTTAAGATTTAGAAGTTTCTTACAAAAATTTGAACTGATCGTTAGCAGTAGATTGTAGTAATGAAAGGTTTGGTTTATCGCTCCATGGTTATTTTTTGCTACACAAGAGCTAATTAATTTGTAGCGATGAGAGAGCAACACAGATGAGATGAAAACGCTTGGTTAAGGAATAAAAATCTTGAGTAATTCAACAAGGTGTTATTATTAGAAGTATTATTGCTAACACAGTTGAACAAAATTGGTAACAGAGTTGGATATCGACGAATTTGTATATTTACTCTAAATTGTAAGATGCAAAACAAAACATCCTTTTTCTTACATCAGTTTTCTAGCAATGTCTTGTGATCTAAATTGTATTTCTTCTCTTGGGCCAGGTGTTACATCAATAGTTTTCATTAGTGGGCTCTTTTTGCGATCCTAAAACAAATGCACTTCATATATTTTCAAAATACACAATTGAATATTAAGAGAATAGTGTGAAAGAAAAGTAAACTTTAGTTTGATTCAAAATTAGCAGTCATTAGTCAAATTTTGCACCTATAAATTCCCTTTTAACAAATCCATGAAAACAAAATCAATTTTTAATTGTACCCAATAGAACATTTTGTCAACTGAGGAAAAATATTTAGTTGCCGTTGACGCCTGACTTTCTGGTTGGAAATAAACTTTTAGAAAAATCTTCAAGCTTTAAAAATCATTGACTTAATGACTGACTAACAGTAGCAGATCTTGGAATTATTTATCTGAAGTCAGCAATGATATTTTAGAAATGGGTTGGTTTTCTGTATAATGCAGTTCATTATCAACTCTCATTATGGGCTTAGAAGTCATGTCATATAATTATCATACAATCATAAGCAACTATGTAACGTCACAAGAAATTACAAATAATTTGTTACAACACATTATTAAAAGCCTTGATAATGCTGTGTTTATCTCTGTGACAGATATTGGCAGCACTCTTTAATTGGCGTAACTTTTCATGTGCCTGGTAAGCACCAAGAACATTGTCAAATCTTCAGTTAGTCTGATCTCTTGATATAATAGTAGATATTGCCAGTGTTCCTTTCCAGGAACCACTCTCTATGTACTTAGGTTGGTACAGTAATTTATAATCTGATTGTGTACTTAAGATAGTGCAGTAATTTAGAATCAGTGTACTTGGGATAGTGCCGTAATCTAGAACCAATGTTTGTGAAATAAATATAGTTTGTGTGATCCACGACAAGCAAGAGGCCATTATGAGAGTAAATGTGCAAAATCTTTCACTTTACTTCAGCAGCTAATATAATATTATATAAATTTAAAAAGCAAATATATCATCGGCTTGCAAGTGAAACATCCAAGTCAAAATTTTTTAGACATGAGTATTTTAACTTTCCTAGACCAAATGTGATGATCCTTAAACTGGTGAAGTATCCACTCATGGCCTGCCCTCAGTCAAATCCCCCAAATAGGGTCCCCCACACTACAAGGGTCACACATCATGACTGGTATTGAGAAAAGATGCATTTATTAAATAATTTTATCCCTAAATGATGTAGCAACACACTTATATGATTGTTTTACTTCAAAATTGCTTTCTACCGTCAACTACTTAATTCATGTCATTTCAAAAAGCATCACATTAATTATCATTCCTTAATTTTTAATTAATTTTGTGGGGCCCCTTAGAAATTTATGAAATTGGTCCTCGTCCAATTTAGTAAGGCTGGCCATGAATTCACTAAGTAATTTTTTCTTTGCCGGAGGGTATGATTTCTCTTTGAGAAACACACTCAGTGAGTATAGCATAATGAATAGAATTTCCCCCCTTCGTTTTTTCAGAATTGTATTTTGACTTAGCATGCTTCACTTGCAAGCCAGCATTGAAATGAGATTTCGTTTAACAGATAAGATAGAGATATGCAATTATGATACTTTTGGAGTTCAGCCTCCACTACTTAGGGAAATATAAGCATTGCTTGTTCTAACCTGTCTATGATGCATGTTTGGCTTCCGGCTTTGGATACAAATCTGCCTGTTGGACTGAGAATGAGCAAAGGATGCACAGCTCATATTTGTTGGTGAAATACTTTCACACTAATACTGTAATAAAAAAATTGACTTACTGTAATACCTTTACAATAGGACAAACAACTTTGGTCACTATTGAGTTAGTGATTTCAAAAAACGTTTTTTGAGAAATCCTATTCTTCAACTGTTATGATGCTATATGAACATATAGAATATCTAGTTGGCAGCCAAAGAATTATAGGACAGTAGTTCTTCGTGTGAATTGCATCCATGAACAAGTAGCTTACCTATTATGAAAGCTAGTTAAATAATTTAATTTTGAATATGTTTTAATATAAAACACTTTCAGTATTTCAGTCTATTTTATAGACAAGTATAACAAATACATGCAGTAAAAATGAAATTTAAATAGTCTAGTAGATTTTCTCAGCCTTTATTGGAGTAGAGCTGAAAATTAATGGACACTAAGAAACACAAACAATGGAAAATTTATATAAGATGAGTGAAAGAAATACATATTATGTAATTCTATATTTTCCTTTTTAATATTACTTATTTTGTATATGGACGAATTCTAGTTCAAGGAGGCATGTAGAATGACTTGTGCTGGTCAGGCTTGTCCATAAAGTAAACATATTCAAGTTCGAAAATTTACTACCCAAAACAAAATTTTAAAAAAATTAAAACTTACAAAATCAGAAATTGTCTTCAGCTGAAAGTGACTGGGTGAAATAAGTAGAAATATTCTACTAATGCCAAGAAAATGTGTATATTCTTTCCAAACAATGTATCACAGATTGAGCTGACGAAAGGAATTCGAAAAACAGGATCCTTTATTTCCAGGACGCACAACTAAAATAAATTATTATGATTAATAAACACAGAAAGATTTACACTTAACCACAATAAGTATAACATTTTTTATCTGTACCTTTATAAGTGTTTTACATATATTATCATAGCTAATTAAACTATTGATTAAGACAAAACTAGCTTACAAAATAATGTCAACCTAAACTCATTTTCAGATAATAGCATCCATATCTGCAACAAATATTTTTAGCACTAACTAATTGCCGATTGAACTCTTCAAAAATGTGTAAACAATACGATTTTTTATGGCTGGGTAAATTAAGACAGAATAATTTTCAAAACAAGAATAGATATCTATATTTCCTTGTAAAACGTTCAAACTTAGCCTTATTGTGCCCAAAATTCGTAATATACCCCAACAAATTTTAAATAACCACCCAAATGTGCGTTGAGCTCTGAAAACTGAAGCAAATATTCACAAGAAATCTTACAGAACTTCAATTATCTAGCTTCTTCGAGCTTTTCTTTAGTCGATGAACATAATTCACAAATAAAAAGCAATCGACAAACAACGAAAGCTGAGGTAAACGGATTTTAAAAATTGTGGAACAAGTATTTAAAGAATTTGTATTACTTTCATTGTTCCAAGCTCCATAGCAAGCACGAAAAACAACAATTTTCGTTGCTATGGATACATAAAGCGGTTTCGATTAGAAGTGAGGTTTAGAGGACTGAGCATTAGAGGACGATTAAGGACAGAATAATACTAATATCTTCTATAATTCAAAAATGCCCACTTTTCATTCAAATACTCAATAGAGTAGTTAATTCTGAAACATTATGATTACAGAGTATACAGCTACGCATATTGACGATACGCAGAGGCTTCATAGGGCTTTGCTTGCAGCGCCCTCAAATGTGGAGCGTGTCCCTAATTTAAGCGCTTTTGGGATTTCACTCACAGAAAAGTTGCCATTTTATTATTGTCATAGAGCTATTGACAAACCCAAGTCAATCGCATGGGCTGCAAGAGTCATGCTCACCGAACTGTTCCAAAAATCCATTTTTCAAGAGTGCAAAAGTCAGTTTGTCCAATGTGCAAAATTAGCCAAAAAAGTAGAGATTCTACAGTGCGTGGACACTCTTATTTCAAAGGTGGCAACGAATATGCTATATATATATATATATATATATATATATATATATATATATATATATATATATATATATATATATATATATATATATATATATATATATATATATATATATATATATATACATACATATATATACATACACATATATATATATATACATATATATATATATATATACATATATATATATATACATATATATATATATACATATATATATATACATATATATAGCAGGGTAAATTTTTGAAAGATTAAAATTTGACAGGAATTATAAAAGTAGATTAAGTAGAACAGTGCCACAAAAATGCCAAGCATAAGCAATGTTTTCCCATCTGGTTCACAAGTGGTTTAGATTACTTTGAGTTTAACTCATAACCAGTGACGTGAAATTTTTAGACTCACATAAATAAGGTTGTGGGATCCCACCGACACCATATAAATTTTTGTATAAAATTATTCAATCATACAAATTTCAGAATTTTTTTTGCATCATATATTTATCATACATGAATAAAATGTATAAAATTTCTTTAATTGTTTTTATATAAAATAATTAATTGGTTCAAAACATGTTTTTGAGAAAAAACCGTGTCACCAATAGAAAATAAAATAAAAGGACTTTGCATCGTGAAAACATTCCTACATCTCATTAATATTTAGCTTGCAAAAATAACTTATTGTTATTTGTAATTTAACAATAAAAATGAGACAAGGCATGAAAATACATAAATTTGAAACAAAATAAACCTATTTTTTTCAAATTTTCTGAGCATTGACTAGTTTTTCTTTGGAATATTCCAAGCAAACGAAAAGGGCTTATACATGACATACAAGAAAATGAAGCTTTTCTCTATGAACAGCATAAAACAAGAATAATAGTTCAAATAGTTTTAACAAGTATAATATTAAGTTAACAAGCATAATCATTCAAATAGTTTTCTGCTGCAATCCATTATCTATTTTCTCATCATACTCAATTATCAAATGATTGAATTAACCTTTACTTTTCAAATTTCAATTCAATACAGAATAGTTATGCTTGCTATGTAATGAATTCCAAGGGATCAATGCATAAAATTTCCCAATAAAATTTAAATGAAAATTAACGACCAAAAAACAAAACAAAATGAAAATATTAAAATTGCCTATTTTAAGATCCATGTGTAAAATTGAAATGCTTTTGTGATAGTGCAGAAAATCTTTTCGTTCTGTCTAGTTGTCATAAGTATTTTTTCAAGAACATACTGCAATACTAAATAAATATAAATAACTACAACATCTTAATAAAGAATAGAAGTTGCCATGAATTTGAGTGAGTATATTTTAAGCATCTTCGCCTATCATATGGAGAAGAATGATTCAAAATAGACCATGTGGCTATTTAGTCACATGGAATATTTAAAACAAAACCCACGCTGATGAACAGGATTGTCAATGACACCTGTTGGTCAATGGTCCAAAAGGAAAATACATAGTTGTCTAATAATTATGATCCCTATCATAAAAGGTTACTTAGTGTCTTCAAGGGAAGGATGATTTTCAGTATAATTGTTGGAGCGAACTGAGTACGAGCAAAGTTCTTAACTTATTTGAATAAAATGATATGGATCTTGTTCATAGTTATTTCATTTTTCAATATTATTAAACATAATACAGAAAGGAAAAGGAAATTTAAAATTTTGATTTAAATCAATGATTTTTTAAATAAAAAGTACTTAATTTAAATCACGATTTGAATCGTGAAGCTGATTTAAATCGGCATACCCTGGAATAAAAACAGATATAAACGCTTATTGAAATTATTAAAGTGATTTATAATGGATGCAATAAATACATTCAATAAAAACTGTCTCCTGAAGAATTTGGTTTTTGACATACCGTTTTGCCCTAATACGATATATATACACAAATTTCACACTACGCTTGCACAAATTTCAACACTATGCTTTCTTGTACTTTTTCTGAAATATTTTTTCATGAATGAGTATCCTCTAGGAATATATCATTACCTGTATCTGGTTTGTGGGCCAGGTAAACCAATCTGAAGTGTCGTGTCTGGTCTACAGGCAAGGTAAACTTATTCGCTACAACTCCTTTATCTTACGCTTTTGTGTTTTTGTATACCTCACCAAATCCAAACCTGGACAAAAGCTATTTCACAAACACCTAGTAAGATCAGTTTAAGCTCGAGTACGTCTAACAAAAGTTTTCATGCTTATTTTTAAGCTGATACGAATTTCTAAAAATTCTGGAAAAACCACGGGTGCTATTTTTTTTAAACTGCTCCTCTTGAATTGGTGAATCTATAAAGTGAAAAACAAATAATTATGCAGCGAGTATGCAACTCAACTCCCAACTGCGGATCAGAAATCAAGCCTTAAATTAATTAAAGGGCCGCGGTAGCTCCAGTGCGACGTTAATTACCTAACCTAACATCTAAATGAATTAAAAATAAGGTTGTTCGAAAGGATATTTTCCCCGGCACTAGTTGTATTTCTATGAATTGTGATGTCTGCGTATTTATTAGGTTGTAAATAGAAATAAATATGTCTAGTAAATTCTGAAAAATAAATCTCATATCAGAAGGAATTGATCGCCTCATCAATTTAATCCCCAAAAATAATTAAAAACTTTGAACTCACATTTTTACATTTTTTCTTCAAGGCAGTAAAGATCAAAAAGTGGTGGAATTAAGATTTTACGACTTAAACTCGTTACTTATTTGAATAGGGGCGTTCCTAAGGTGTTAATAGCCCTCCAACCTCAGCAAGTCGCCCCTCTTCTAAAAAAGACATTTGCTTTTCTAACAGAAACGCCCTTCATCAAGCAGAATTTCGAAAATTATTTCAGATGGTCAGTTTTCTTTCTCCCTGTTCCATAAATGTAGTAATATTAAATGAGCATTTCGTTTTATGACTTTTTTCGACTGTCTTTAGACTACTGATGTCTTCAGGTGTATATTTTACCAACGTGATTTACGAAACTGATTTCCTCTGATAAAACTAGTTTTAACGTATCATTGATGCCTTTGAATTCTAAAATCATTTCTGAAACAATGCAAGTCTCGTGGTCACTCCCCTGAATAAATCCTTATCCTTGATCAGTGATATTAAAAAAAAATAATTTAATGTACATTTAGATCAAAGATGCAGATTCAAATTATTTTTTAGTACAATCACAAAAAGGACCTACAAAGAACGAATAAGTCTAAAATTAATGAGAGCCGTGGTATCCCAGAGTCACGAATTAGCAATCGGAGGATTACGAGTTCGAAACTCGATCCAACCAAAGACCGTTGTGTGCGTGGGGACTGGTGCACATTAAGTCTGTCGTGGCCTCAAATGTCCACACGTTGGCGTGGTGTGGAAATTAAGAGAGTGGAATGCTGGCTCAGGTATTGTTCTCGTCATCTGACCGTGATTCGAAATTACGAGGCGTTGTCCTTGGATCTTTCCTTTCGGGATTGATCCCGGACCGTCGCCGATAGCCCGTTGTGTTGCTCCAGTACGACCTTGACCTACTTAACTGTATAGGGTTATGAATAAAGGAATTCTGCCCTGTTTATGCAAGGTAGTAATTGAATTTACTGCATACTGTAATAACACAACGGGCTATTGGAGGTGGTCCGGGGTTAGTTCCGAATTTTGCGAAGGGTAGGTAGGTATTTAGGTATTTAATTAACGTCGCACTGGAGCAACACAACGGGCTATTGATGACGGTTCGGGATCAAACCAGAAGGGAAAGATTCGAGGGCAACACCAGGAAATTTTGAACCACGGTCAGATGACGAGATCACACCTGACCTGGCACCCCACTCTCCAAACTTCCACGCCACGCCAAAGTGAGGACATTTGAAGCCACGACAGATTTAACATGCACCAACCAGCCCCCCTTTTTACACGACGGTCTTCGTACACGCAACCCTCCGGATGCTAATCCGTTACTCTTCCAACCGGGCTACCGCGGCCCCACCGAAATTTCCGAAGGGAAAGATTCGATGGCAACACCTCATAATTTTGAATCTCGGTCGCTTATATTCAACACTTTTAAACAAAATATAACAAGGTATTTTGTAAAGCATGTAATTTTTACCATCAAGTTTCATGAAGACATTTCAAAATGTCAAATTTGACTCACAGAGAGAGACAAGGGCTTGAGCCCTGCATCCTTTTCCCTCGACACGGGCTTGTGGCACACTGATACAGTTTAGTGAACAAACCCGATAAGATAATAACTTTAACAATGAGGAACATTTCCACCGCACGCAAAAACAAAGTAAAGAAGCAAACCACCTGTTCCATTTCCCATGGTCCTTGGGGTCCAGGTTAACCTTTATCTACCTGTTTAAGATAAATGTAATTTCTCTGCAAATTTTCTGATCGGCAGCCATTGAAGATGACACGATCCAAGACCAAAGCGAATAACAAATTTAAATAAAAATATCCGAGCGTGTGAAGTGAAATAAGGATTGCATTCGTAGGTCACGGTTGCAGTTTGGAACACGAGATCGCTGACACTAGATTTCTGCCGCCTCGTGACGCAAGAGGCAGGGAAATTATTCCGCTCTTTCAAGCCGCCGCCGCCAAGAGAGAGCGATCAGTGTAGCGTAAACTCTAAAAACGAATTCATTCATTAAACAGCCTCTCCAAGCATCGGCTCCTTTTCGGTTTTTTACTTCTTGTGCATTAGGAGAGGGCTTACCTCTTCCAACTCACGTGCTCTTCGTCGCAACAAGTAATCAAGGAAAGGTATTTTCCAGGGGCGGTGGAACCGAGCGCCAGTGTCGAAAGGGGCATTTCAGAAAAATTTAGTTAAAACCGTGGGGGGGGGTTGAGAAAAAAGTTTACAATTTAAGCACAATTTTTCGTTTGTCACAGAAGAGTTTGCATGTTCTATTGCGTGGGAAGGGAATAATGCTTTCAAACACTCATCTGTAGAATTCAATGCTTAATTCTCCAAGTGATTTCGACAAGGTATCTCGTCTTTCAAGATATGCCAATTTTGCTCATGATGAAATTTGTCCTCATCAAGATATTGCCGACTTTTTGATGATGAGATCAAGATCTGGTCAATTTTTTCTAATGACTAGATATCTCGTCCTTCAAGATCTGGTCAGTTTTTCCTAATGACTAGATATTTCGTCCTTCAAGATCTGGTCAGTTTTTCTAATGACTAGATATCTCGTCCTTCAAGATCTGGTCAGTTTTTCTAATGACTGGATGTCTCGTCTTTCAAGATCTGGTCAGTTTTTCTAATGACTAGATATCTCGTCCTTCAAGATCTGGTCAGTTTTTCTAATGACTGGATGTCTCGTCTTTCAAGATCTGGTCAGTTTTTCTAATGACTAGATATCTCGTCCCTCAAGATCTGGTCAGTTTTTCTAATGACTAGATAACTCGTCCTTCAAGATCTGGTCAGTTTTTTCAAATGACTGGATATCTCGTCCTTCAAGATCTGGTCAGTTTTTCTAATGACTAGATATCTCGTCCTTCAAGATCTGGTCAGTTTTTTCTGATGACTAGATATCTCGTCCGTCAAGATCTGGTCAGTTTTTCTAATGACTGGATGTCTCGTCTTTCAAGATCTGGTCAGTTTTTCTAATTACTAGATATCTCGTCCTTCAAGATCTGGTCAGTTTTTCTAATGACTAGATAACTCGTCCTTCAAGATCTGGTCAGTTTTTTCTAATCACTAGATATCTCGTCCTTCAAGATCTGTTCAGTTTTTCAAATGACTAGATATCTCGTCCTTCAAGATCTGGTCAGTTTTTCTAATGACTAGATATCTCGTCCTTCAAGATCTGGTCAGTTTTTCTAATGACTAGATATCTCGTCCTTCAAGATCTGGTCAGTTTTTCTAATGACTAGATATCTCGTCCTTCAAGATCTGGTCAGTTTTGCTTATGACGAGGTACCTCACCGAGACAACAACCACCAGAAGGGTTAAAAGTCCATTCTTACTTTCGTGACTCCCTCAGTCCCATTGCTATTCATACAATACAAAGCATTGAAATTCTCTACTCAAACACGTATGGAGAGCACAAAACAAGAAACAGGGCGCCTTTCTCACCTTCCATCCGAGAGGCCCGGCCGTAGCCAATATCCATCGTGTAACTCCAGCGGGACGCAAATTCAACTACCTACCTGTAAAATTAATGGTATCGGTATCTTTTTGATGATGAGATCAAGATCTGGTCAGTTTTTTCTAATGACTAGATATCTCGTCCTTCAAGATCTGGTCAGTTTTCCTAATGACTGGATGTCTCGTCTTTCAAGATCTGTTCAGTTTTTCTAATGACTAGATATCTCGTCCCTCAAGATCTGGTCAGTTTTTCTAATGACTAGATAACTCGTCCTTCAAGATCTGGTCAGTTTTTTCTAATGACTAGATATCTCGTCCTTCAAGATCTGTTCAGTTTTTCAAATGACTGGATATCTCGTCCTTCAAGATCTGGTCAGTTTTTCTAATGACTAGATATCTCGTCCTTCAAGATCTGGTCAGTTTTTCTGATGACTAGATATCTCGTCCTTCAAGATCTGGTCAGTTTTTCTAATGACTGGATGTCTCGTCTTTCAAGATCTGGTCAGTTTTTCTAATGACTAGATATCTCGTCCTTCAAGATCTGGTCAGATTTTTCTAATGACTAGATATCTCGTCCCTCAAGATCTGGTCAGTTTTTCTAATGACTAGATATCTCGTCCTTCAAGATCTGGTCAGTTTTTCTAATGACTGGATGTCTCGCCTTTCAAGATCTGGTCAGTTTTTCTAATGACTAGATGTCCTTCAAGATCTGGTCAGTTTTTCTAATGACTAGATAACTCGTCCTTCAAGATCTGGTCAGTTTTTTCTAATGACTAGATATCTCGTCCTTCAAGATCTGGTCAGTTTTTCTAATGACTGGATGTCTCGTCTTTCAAGATCTGGTCAGTTTTTCTAATGACTAGATATCTCGTCCCTCAAGATCTGGTCAGTTTTTCTAATGACTAGATATCTCGTCCTTCAAGATCTGGTCAGTTTTTCTAATGACTAGATAACTCGTCCTTCAAGATCTGGTCAGTTTTTTCTAATGACTAGATATCTCGTCCTTCAAGATCTGTTCAGTTTTTCAAATGACTGGATATCTCGTCCTTCAAGATCTGGTCAGTTTTTCTAATGACTAGATATCTCGTCCTTCAAGATCTGGTCAGTTTTTCTGATGACTAGATATCTCGTCCTTCAAGATCTGGTCAGTTTTTCTAATGACTGGATGTCTCGTCTTTCAAGATCTGGTCAGTTTTTCTAATGACTAGATATCTCGTCCTTCAAGATCTGGTCAGATTTTTCTAATGACTAGATATCTCGTCCCTCAAGATCTGGTCAGTTTTTCTAATGACTAGATATCTCGTCCTTCAAGATCTGGTCAGTTTTTCTAATGACTGGATGTCTCGCCTTTCAAGATCTGTTCAGTTTTTCTAATGACTGGATGTCTCGCCTTTCAAGATCTGGTCAGTTTTTCTAATGACTAGATATCTCGTCCTTCAAGATCTGGTCAGTTTTTCTAATGACTAGATAACTCGTCCTTCAAGATCTGGTCAGTTTTTTCTAATGACTAGATATCTCGTCCTTCAAGATCTGGTCAGTTTTTCTAATGACTGGATGTCTCGTCTTTCAAGATCTGGTCAGTTTTTCTAATGACTAGATATCTCGTCCCTCAAGATCTGGTCAGTTTTTCTAATGACTAGATATCTCGTCCTTCAAGATCTGGTCAGTTTTTGTAATGACTAGATAACTCGTCCTTCAAGATCTGGTCAGTTTTTTCTAATGACTAGATATCTCGTCCTTCAAGATCTGTTCAGTTTTTCAAATGACTGGATATCTCGTCCTTCAAGATCTGGTCAGTTTTTCTAATGACTAGATATCTCGTCCTTCAAGATCTGGTCAGTTTTTCTGATGACTAGATATCTCGTCCTTCAAGATCTGGTCAGTTTTTCTAATGACTGGATGTCTCGTCTTTCAAGATCTGGTCAGTTTTTCTAATGACTAGATATCTCGTCCTTCAAGATCTGGTCAGTTTTTCTAATGACTGGATGTCTCGTCCTTCAAGATCTGGTCAGTTTTTCTAATGACTAGATAACTCGTCCTTCAAGATCTGGTCAGTTTTTTCTAATGACTAGATATCTCGTCCTTCAAGATCTG
Source organism: Meta bourneti (assembly GCA_933210815.1). NCBI lineage: Eukaryota > Metazoa > Arthropoda > Arachnida > Araneae > Tetragnathidae > Meta > Meta bourneti. The sequence goes on from OW119928.1 coordinate 69,247,254, forward strand.
TTCGGTTTTTCAAATGACTAGATATCTCGTCCTTCAAGATCTGGTCAGTTTTTCTAATGACTAGATATCTCGTCCTTCAAGATCTGGTCAGTTTTTCTGATGACTAGATATCTCGTCCTTCAAGATCTGGTCAGTTTTTCTAATGACTAGATATCTCGTCCTTCAAGATCTGGACAGTTTTTCTAATGACTAGATATCTCGTCCTTCAAGATCTGGTCAGTTTTGCTTATGACGAGGTACCTCACCGAGACAACAACCACCAGAAGGGTTAAAAGTCCATTCTAACTTTCGTGACTCCCTCAGTCCCATTGCTATTCATACAATACAAAGCATTGAAATTCTCTACTCAAACACGTATGGAGAGCACAAAACAAGAAACAGGGCGCCTTTCTCACCTTCCATCCGAGAGGCCCGGCCGTAGCCAATATCCATCGTGTAACTCCAGCGGGACGCAAATTCAACTACCTACCTGTAAAATTAATGGTATCGGTTGTTTGGGTTGGGTTTATGGCACAAGGGTCAGATTTGGTCAATCTGCGTCAAACAACGTCAAGTAAATGAATACACACAAGGAAAGCTGTACTGACACAAGAGAGAAATACACCCACGGAAGAAACGAACCTATGCCACCAACAACTCACGAGTTGCCAGTGCAGTGGGCGAACCCACTGTGCCACAATGTCAATAATGATATCGGAAAATGTATTGGGTGGATATGTTTATTTAAATTACCGTAGTAGTCTTTCGGCCACCCCTGTTTTTTCTGGCTATATGCCAAGCACTCCTCGCAGCAACGGCCTTGAATTCGGGGACACATTTTGAGGGGGTTTCTCCAGTACCGTGGCTCCAGGGTAAAAGGTCTATGAAAGGCCCTTGAAATTTGAATAGTATTTGTAGTGTTGTCAAAAGCCCTTTGCGTGCTCTAGTGCGACGTAAATTAAACTACCTAAAAAAATCACTTCAGAATGAATATTTCTTACGCCCCTGAAGACACTAGAGCTCGGGGTCAACCCCCTTAGCTACGCCACTGACAGGATTGACATGGTTCTTTTCGGTATATTTTATCCTAATTATTTAAACAAATGTATTTTACCTTCATTTTGAATATGTAAATTTTGTATTGAGCTGAGGACGACCAGGTTTTCAAAAGTATGACTTCGACCCTCTGACAACCCAAGAATGAAAACCTTTTCTCTGCTGCCACCAAGACGTTTGTGTCGACCCCGAACTTTCTCACCATAAAACCGCTTTGTCCGGTGTTGTCCTTGGATCCTTTCCTTCGGGATTGATCGTCTCCAAAAACTCTTTATGTTGCTCCAATGCGAAGTAAATTAAACTACCTACCCAAGAAAAACCACTTCAGAATGAATATTTCTTACTCCCCTGAAGACACTGGAGCTCGGGGTCAACCCCCTTAACTACGCCACTGACAGGATTAACATGGTTCTTTTTGGTATATTTTATCCTAATTTTTTAAATAAATGGACATGTTTGGAAGAGTAGCGGATTAGGAACCGGATTGCTGCGAGTTCGAAACGTTAAATCTGTCGAGGCCTCAAATGTCCTCACGTTGGCGTGGTGTGGAAGTTTGGAGATCGGGGTGCCAGCTCAGGGTGGTGATCCTAGACCATTGGCAATAGCCCATTGTGTTGCTCTCCAGTGCGACATTAATTAACCTACCTAAATAAATGTATTTTACCATCATTTTAAATACCGAGAGCGGCTAGGTTCCCAAAAGTAAAGATTCGTCTATGACAACCCAAGAATAAAAACCTCCTCTCTGCTACCATCAAGGCGTTTGTCGACCCCGAACATTCCCACCATAAAGCCTCTCCATCGCCTTTCCTCCAAAACAATTTTTCCCCTCTCAGCCTGCTTATTTAAATTCGCGTTGAATGAAACTGGCTTTTCACGAGCGAGAGCTGCCTTACTCCATTGCCTTCCGCCAACATCTTCCAAACAAAGAACTTCGGGAAAAGAGAGTGCTCTTCTCTGTTCAGGACTCATCTGTCGTTGCCCTTATATACTTAGTGCGCAGGCCGGGATTTTTAGCATTGAAAGACACTTTTCGGAGCTTCGTGGGTGGTGAAGGAGGATCCGTTCTTCGTCACTTCGATGTGATTGAGGTGATGCTTGAAAGAATTATTCTTCAAAATTCTAGTAGGCGAGGAGGTGAACCAAAGTACATGCTACTGGGAGAAAGAAAACGCGGCATTGTTGGCTGAACGTGCCGCTTGCCAGCTAGCAGGTATTCGGAAAACAATTTCGGGGATGGCTCAGCCGTCTCACTCACAGAATGTCTTGTATAATACGGCATCCCCTAATAAAAATAATTATAATTCGGTGCCAACAGAATTGATAAAACCTGAAGCAGGTAAGATGATTTTTTAAACATAAATCTGAGTAAGACGTCTGTATCCTGATTTCCACCACAAAAAAGTCAACCAGGTCACGTGAAACCCGATCATATCCGATTCAGATGGTTTCTTACTGATTGGTTCACACTATTTTTCATGAGCAATGGGCATACCTTCAGAAGAGACAATTTGCTATACCCATGCTTCTTTATCCTCCAACTGGTTTCGACGAGATATCTCGTTCATCAAGATCTAAACAATTTCGCTAATGACGAGATACCTCCTTATCAAGATATTGCCGATTTTTTTTATGATGACGAGTCAAGATCTGGTCATTTTTTTTAATGACGAGGTATCTGATCTATCAAGATCTGGTCAGTTTCGATAACGACGAGATATCTCGTGGATACAACCACCAGGAGGGTTAATGAGGCTAGCTTCCAGTTCAGATAGTACGCGGAGTGGGTTCTTGGGCATGGTGTATTATTCTCTCCAGTTTTAGAACTTTGTAAGACTGTCATCACGCTTTAAGACACGTCAACTTTCTAATGAAATAGACGAAGCATGTGCGCACTATAACATTAAGTTAGTGGTCGCTCGGTTTGTAGAACTTTTACGTGATTGTGGGAAAAAGCATGAATCCTAAGTTCTTGATTGGTTAAAGTGGTTATCCACCGCGATCAAAAACACTAGTCTGCTCTTCGATAGCCAGTCTGCTAAGTCGTCGATTCGTAAGTGAGAATTAACGAGCAGAATTCGTAAGTCGGTCCCTCCAGAAATCTCACGACAGCGATTACGGCCACAAGCTCGGTCTATTTCATCAGAAGATCGATGTAAAGACAGCGTTTGAATCACCATTTGGAGCCCAAAGGTGTAATCGCGCCTTTTGGAATCTCTTTTAACTTTGGGCTAAAGTGATTTGTAGTTGAATTTACGTCGCACTGTGAAGCAATACATCGGGCTATTGGCGATGGTCCGCGATCAATCCCGAAGGGAAAGATCCGAAGTCACCTCATAATTTTGAATCACGGTCAGATGACAAATCAGATTATTTGCATTGTAGTGCCTTCGCAGAAAAGAAATAACGCGAATGTTGACTTACGTGATTGTCTAAAATTAGGCATAAGATTTTTCAGATACGTCTTTAAAATCGGAACGGTATTGAGGGGTATGCATGAAAAGTCTAATGTTACAACTGTTATCAGAACTATTGTACAAATAATTTCAGGACTAGAAGAAACAACCAGAAGATAAATATAGCGTTGTGTAGACAAAAGATGTCCATACTTGACATGATCTTCGGACCTAGTGCGCAGACGCACTGAGCGCGGGAAGGGGTCCACAATATATCGAAATTCTCCGGTGCTGGAAGAGTTTTGGGCCAGTGTAACTTTAGAATGCAGGGAGTGAGGACAGCGTAAGTAGTGTAATTCGATAGCTACCGAATTACTCTACAATCACAGGACTAATCAATAAAATTATCCTCCAATATTAATATCAAACTGCCCTTTAATCGTTCAAACTGTAAATTAATTGTTGAATATTCACATAATGAGCAACCGTTCAAACTTCTAATGCTTGCTTCATTCATTCCACAATCCAACATCAGGCCTGAGTATTCACGTCAAAACTATGGTTTGTGTCCTCGACACAACCTATCAGTTTTTTTCCCATCGAATCCCGGCATCACATCCTCAATTATCAATGTTACCCCACGCTACTGGTAATCTGAACGTATGTTTTATTTGTATGGTTAATCAAGCTGATTAAACTGTTTCAGCGTGTATTTTTAATAACTTTTAACACAAAATATATTTCGATAAAAGCCCGAGCCCCATGGGTATTTATTTCCCTTGAACATGTCTCTGTCTAGTCGAGTGGACGAGAAGCCACGCATGAAGCTATTTTTCTTTTCTTGTCCCATCGTTTGCCATTCGAAAACAGTCACCCATGTATATGCTCAGGTACATGGATATACCCAACACGAACATGCGTACTTCAGCTTGCTTCAGCAGCCAATCGAATCGCTGATGAAAAATGAGCATTTCGTTTACAGATATTTTCGATTATTTTCTTATTTGTTTGCTTTTTTGGCTTAAGGGTTTAAAAAACTTCGATTTACATAGATTAAGTCAACTTCAGCATTTAGTTTTGTAAAAATCAGGAGCCTTTCGGAGGGTGGCCTCCCCTTGTATCGGTTCGTGCTTACCAGTAGCACATAAATGGAGGAACTATGGGGGCTTGAGTTTCTCCCAAACCTTAAAAAAAGCAAAATTATCTTTATTTCACATAAATGTTTATTCTTCAGAAGTCGATTATGAAAGTATTTTCTTTTTCATTTTCTCCTTTGTTTACCAATAAATATTTATCCATTATGTTTTATCCCATTTATAGAAATATTTCATAATACACTAGAGATAATTTCATTTCGGACCGGGCCCGAAATCAGAAATACAATTTTTATATCGAATGAAGATTTGCTCCTTAATTTTCAAAAGTTTCTAGAAGTACACTATTCAGTTTCTCCCAAACTAAACAATTATGGTTGATTTAGATATAATTAATCAGTGTTTTAGTATGAAACTTGTCTAAATATGTAAGAAAAGGAAATTCAAGTAATGTATTTACTAAGTCAAAATGCCTTTTATAAAATATATAACACTTTATTAAAATATATTTCAAAAAATTTATGTATGATATTTATACAAACACACTAATACAAACACAAAAGCATACATAAAACGGGACGACAGATAGACTGACGCAACAAAGTTCAGTCACTAAATGACTGAGTATTGACAGTATTGCATAGTAGTATGAAATATTCCCAGCCGTTTGGACGTAGTGCGGGGGGCACATACATACAAAGAGACATCAAACGTGGAAACCATTGTTTTTGCATTACAATGACCCAAAACGGATAGATAACTTGAAATGGGGCGAAAATATTCATTGTACAAAACACTATTTTTATTTATATTGATTTAGTCATCACACTAAATTTTAAAGTACCAAATGATCCGCCTTCGAAAATCCCTTTACAAATAGTTTGTTTGTCAAATGTTTATGAAATAAATAACTTTTACCAAATCTTATTTCTCGAAATTGTTATTTTTTCTCACTTTTAAAATTAACTTTTTTCCCTCAGGTTTCAACAGCCCATATGAGAACCCTCCAAAAGCCGTCACCTCTTCTCAAAAACATATTTGATTTCTACCAAACAACCGGCCTTGAGGTTTATTGAATATAGTAATGGTAGGTAAATTGGTAGTTGAATTAATGTCACACTGGATAAACACAATGGGCTATTGGCGAAGGGCCGGGATCAATCCCGATGGGAAAGAACAGGGGACAACACCTCGTAATATTGAACCACGGTCAGATGACGAAGACAATATCTAAGCTGGCACCCCGTTTTCCAAACTTACACACAACGCCAACATGAAGACATTTGAGGCCTCACAGATTCATCGTGTACCAACCCCCATGTACACGAGGATCTTTGGTTGGATCGAGTTTCTAAATCGCTACCATCCGGTTGTTAATCCGCTGCTCTTCCAAACAAGTTACCATGGCCCCGAATATTTTAATGAAAATGTCACAAAGAACCCAGGATGAATGTGTAAAAAAACTAACAATATCAGAAAATTTATTATTTATTTATTACAAACTTCCACTCCACGTTGACGTGGTGTGGAAGTTTGGAGAGTGGGGTCACAGACGTGAAACATAAGTATGAGCATTGCTATTTAAAAAGGCGTCTCTTTTCTTCACTCTTATAGGTATAGGCTGGTTTTAGGACCGATTGCATATCAAACTTTTCCTACAACACATTGGGAAAATCTTGTATATTGTGTTTACACGGTTCCAATTATAACATTATTCTTGAATGGGTATGGTATTTTTAATTAACGTCGCACTGGAGCAACACGACGGGCTATTGAATGGGTATAAGCTTCTTCCTTAACAAAAGGGGGAGAAATTCTTTCAGCTTATAGAGGATAGTGTCCTCTCATTACAAGGATTTGTGAAGTCTGTGAGACAGGTATTTTCTTCGGCACGTATATTCCAGGTGGGAAAAGAATAATTCGAAACCAGCAAATGAAACTACGAATGAATGGAAGATAACAATCAATCAACCTTTCAGCCCCTGCAAGTAAAAGAGGAACGCTGTATATAGTATAAGTATATAATAAGCAGGTACGATTCAGAAGCTAATTTCAGAGGGAATCTTTCTTTCCCCGTTTCCTAATCTATTAGAAAGTCCTTAATACCAAATAAACATTACATTTTATGATTAAGGTTTAACGCCGTCTCAGCATTGACAAACTATTATGCATGAATTCGTAATTTCTTTGGAATTTTTATTGGCGACGTGCTGAAATCGTATTAAAAAACAAGCCAAATGACGTCACATTCGGAATACATACAGAAAACACATTCCTCCGCAGAAACACTACCGCCACCTATATTTAGCTTTGCCAGGAAATGCCTCTCATGCCTAGATCTCAATAGCCTTAAGGGGCCTCGTTAGCCCGGTTAGAAGAATAGCTTATTAGCAACAGGAGGGATGCGAGTTCGAAACTTGCAACCCTCCGCAATCCAAAGATCGAAACTCTACCAAAGACCGTCGTGTACGTGGGCGCTGGTGCACGTTAAATCAGTCATGGTCTCAAATGTCCTCAAGTTTACGTAGTGTGGAAGTTTGATGAAGGGATGCCAGCTCAGGTGTTGACCTTGTCATCTGACGGTGGTTCAAAATTACGAGGTGTTGTTCTCGGATCCTTTCCCTCCAGGATTGTTCCTGGACCGTCGCCAATAGCCTGTTGTGTTGCTCCAGCGAGACATTAATTCAACTACCTACCTACCTCAATATCCTTAATATTCCATCTCAGGCATCACCTAGAAGGGTTGTCGCCAATAGCCAGTGTGGCTTTAATTAAAATACCTACCTACCTAGAAGGGTTAATACTGCATTTGTGAATTTAATGGTTTGATTGCGATTTCAAATACAATCCATCATCGAAGATCGATGACCAGCTAGATGAAGTTTATTCTTTGTTATATTTACAATATACATATATATATTTCAATATACAGTAGTAGAATTCAGAAGTATATATAAAATTCAGTTGGTGGTTGTGAGGATGTGCAAACGGCTGATGATCGACTTAACCACACGTGCAGATGTCCGCTGAAATCCGGTGACTGGTAGAAACTATTTTCCTGACTCAGCGAGAGTGAGTTAGAATTGAACTAGTAATTGAAGGCTTCCACGCGCAGGTGGAGCGAGCGCAGTTTTGAACTAGTAACTGAAGGCTTCCACGCGCAGGTGGAGCGAGAGCAGTTTTTTAGAGAATTAATGCAAGTGGCAGCGTGTAGGCTGTTCCATCAATTTGAGATAACGGTTGCTGTACATAGTTTTTAGGTAGAGAAAGAAATTGTGTTAGTCCTAATCTCCGTATCACTTCGTAACACCCTAGCGATCGGTCCAAGGCGTAAGTTCAGGCGATCAGCTCGGATCTCCACGCTACCTATCCCGACAATAAGATGGTGGCAGCGGTAAAAATGATGTACCCGGAGCAGTAAAGATTGGCCAGAGACGAGAAATTCCGAGGAACCCTGTTGAAGCAGACGAACCGGGAACAGTAAAGATTGGACCAGAGACGAGAAATCCTGAGGAAACGGACGGCGAGGCTACGCGAAATCCTGGTGAAGCAGACGAACCGGGTGAGTGTTGTTTACCCTTTCTTTTAAGAGAAATAATCAGGGATCCATTGCTAAATAAATGTTAGGTGAAGCATATTTGTTTGTTAAATGATGAGGTGTAGTTGAAGCACGGCAGTGCGGGAAATACATCCGTATTTCAAATTTTAGAATTGCGCGACAGCGCAGGTGACACGTCAGTGTTCTTAGCCAAAAGTGCTGATTATAGTTTCTCTTGAAGAATTGTGATACACCAGGAGTGGCAGAAGGTATTTTTAAAGCACGACAGTGCTGGAATTTCAGAGTTACGAATTGAGCGTTAACTCATGTGACACTTCAGTGTTATTGTTCACATGTCATCGTTATCAGTTTAGGGTGAACCATTATTTTTCTCTTTAAACAATTGTGATATATGCTAGGGGTAGTCAATCAGTAGCTGAAAAGGGTTTTTATTTTAATGGTCTTTTAGTTAATACCAGTTAGAAAGGAAAATATTTTGGTGAATATGGCTTTTTTGGGAAAATATAAGAAATGCGATCTATTTACTTTAGCATTGGAGTTAGGGGAAACTCCTGATCCAAATATTAAAGTTATAGGACTGAAAGATCTCATAACAGGAAGTAAGTCATACGAAGTCGAATTCGTGATGGAGATGCTTGAAACGATAGTGAGTTCACGAAAGGAGATGGAAGAGAAGAAGGAGAGGGAAGAGAAGAAGGAGAGAGAAGAGAAGGAGAGAGAAGAGGAAAAGGAGAGAAAGAAACAACAAAGAGAATTTGAGCTAGAAAAGTTAAGGATAGAAGCAGGAATAAGGATAAGCAATGATTCCATAGAAGGAAGAAGTAGTCTTACCGATATATATGTCGACATGACGAAATACATGCCCAAATTCCAAATGAAAGAGGGTGATATCCTTTTATACCTCTCCCTGTTCGAAAGTCAAGCTAGGCGGAGGAAAATTGATGAAAGAAATTGGGTATCATGTCTTTTGACCCTAATGCCTTTGGAGATAATAGAATTGATTGCGAGGGTTTCGGAAGAGGTATTAGAAGATTATGAACACATTAAAGACCTCTTGTTAAAGAAGTTTAAGATGAATCCAGAGGGATTTCGCCAGAAGTTCATTCAACATCAAAAAAGTCCTGATAAAACTTGGCAAGATTTTACTTATGAAGTAACCAATTATTTTCAAGGATGGATCGAAGGACTTGGTATCTCCGATTTTGAGAGTCTGAAGGAATTGATGATAGCCGATCAAGTCAAGAAAAGAGTGCCACAGGAAGCCAGGGACCATTTTATCGATGAATGGGGGAAAATATCAAAACCTTCATTGCTGGCTGAAAAGATAGACGAATACGAATGTGTTCGTAGAACATACAAGAGACAGCCAAGTACCACCATGAAGACAAATTCGGGATACAAGACCCAGTATGATGCAAGAGGTTACGGTGGATACCACATATCTCAGCAGGACACCAAACGAACCTATCACAGAACTCAACCAGAACCGGCGAAACATAATTCCAGGCTTGTTTGTTTCTCATGCGGAATGGAGGGACACATGAAGAAGTTCTGTCCAAAGTCGGATAAAGGAAGATCAGATCACGAAAATAGAAGGAAAGCGAACGTGAATAGGATCATAACTGAAGAAAGCGGTGTGGGGGATGAGAAAAGGACACTGAATACTGGCGGAACGGCGGTGGTAGCTAAAGTTGTATCCTTTAAGGAAAGATCCTGGCGAGACAATCTTTGCCCCTTGGAAAGAATCTTAATTAGTGTTGACTTGAGGGAGGCAAAAGCCCTAATTGATTCTGGGACTGAAATTACCGTCATACGGAAAGATATTGTACAAAATCTGTCGCTGGAAGAGAAATCGTCCATCTTTATTAAAGGAATCTTCGGTCCAGCGGAGAAATGCCCGTTAATGAACGTTCCCATAGGACTGATCATAGGAGGTAGGGGTGATGTGCTTCACCAAGAAGTCCTCTGCGCAGTTGCTCCCTCATTGGTGGAAGATGTGCTGTTGCCACCAGATATCCGAGACATGCTTAGAGGAAAGCAGGAATTAATTTCCACCGATATTGGTAGTGGAAACATCTTGGAACCACCTACAAAAGAGGGGAACACAGAAGGGAATTCTGTTGAAGTGAATAAGGACACAGAAGTGTTAGTGGTAGAAAGCACCGACGGAGACCAGGAAGAAGGGATATCGAAGACGGAAAGCTTCCGTAAAGAGCAAGAGGAGTGTAGAGAGCTGGAAGAGACCAGAAAACAGGCTAAGCAAGGTAGTGGAGGATTTTTCTTTAACGATGGTTTGGTCTTTCATAAAGACAAGATTCTTGGAGAGAATGTATGTCAATTGGTTCTTCCTAAACGTAGAAGAAAAGAGGTTCTTAGATTAGCCCACTGCTCAGTGTTTGGGGGACACATGGGAGCGAGGAAGACAATAGAAAGAATTAGATATTCGTTCTATTGGAACGGGCTATCAAGAGACGTGAGACAGTTTTGTTTAGCATGTGAAGGTTGTCAGTTGACGAGAAGGGTCAAACACAAAGATAGGGCCCCAATAACTCCCGTTGCGCGGCCAGAATTGCCCTTCCAAGTGGTCAATGTGGACATCATAGGACCGATAGATCCTCCAAGTTCTAAAGGACACAAATTTATCTTGTGTATGGTAGACCAACATACAAGGTGGGCTGAGGCGATCCCCTTGACGAGTCTTACAGCCAAAGCAACGTGTGAAGCTTTATTATCTATTTTTATGAGGACTGGAGTGCCAAACGTAATTGCCTCGGACAATGGTACAAATTTCAACGCTGAATTGACTCAGGAATTTGAAAAAAGAATGGGTTCAACTCCACGGTTCTCCACACCATTATATCCACAATCAAACGGGTTAGTGGAAAGATTTAACCAAACTTTAAAGAGTATGTTACATCACACCATTAAGGAAGAACCACGGACCTGGCACACCAAAATACCGTTCATTTTATGGGCATACAGAGAGGTCCCGAACAGTACAACGGGTGTAGCACCTTTTCGATTGCTCTTTGGTCGGAAGCCAGAAGGTCCTTTGTCGATTCTAAAGAATACCTGGACGGGAAGACACGAGGGTTTGCAGCTGGATACAACCCCAATACATGTCTATCTGGAGAAGTTGAAAACCCGACTGGAGGAGGCCGCAGAGAAAGCCAAGATAACATCTAATATACAACAAGAGAAAATGGCCCATTATTATAATTTAAGGTCTACAAGAAAGACTTTCAAGCCGGGAGATAAAGTCATCGTGCTCTTGCCAGATTCTACAAACAAATTATTGGCCAGATGGCAAGGTCCCGGAATCATTGAAGAGAAAAAGAATGAACATTCTTTCATTATAAAGTTGCCAGACAATAGGATGAGGCACGTTCACCAGAACAAGATAAGGGAATTTGTGGTCGGTTCCAACGCGGTAAATGTCATTTTTGAAGGTGAGGAAGAATTTGGTAACATAGAAAACGCTCCAATTGTCGAAGCAAGAGACAAGTTCACCCAAGAAGTGAAAATGATCACGACACCGTACTTAAATCCTAAACAGGAGGAAGAATTGAAAAGACTCTTGTGTAAGTTCGAAACACTTTTTTGCCGACCAATACAACCCGTGGGAGTAAGTCAGCACAAGATTGAATTGCTGCCTGACTCCATCCGGAGAAAACCACATAGTTATTGCATACCAATAGCATACCGTTCAAAGGTGGAATTACAAGTTGACCCATCGCCCTGGGATTTATCATCAGGGAGCTGATGCTCTCTCCCGCTTGGAAAGAGAGGTCGATCAATAAAGGCTTGGTAGCATATTTGGATGAGATTGTTATTTTTTTTATAACTAAATATGGAGAGTTAAGATAAATATAGTGTAAATAATGGTTAATTTTATATATATGGTGTTAGTCGAATGTTATTTTTGCAATACTTTAGGTTAGGTTTTGTAGATTGGATCAATTTAGAATGAAAAGGTATTGGAGTTCGGGAGTATCAATATTTGATTGTTTGTGGTGTAAATAGATATAGCATTTGGATGTTAAGATCTAATATTAGCTTGAAAAGTGGTTGCAAAGTATAAATGTTCTTATGCATTATTTTTTTTTGGATCCCTTGATTTCTCTTGGGTTGAGAGGGTAACCACTCCTGATCTGACCGGTTGCCACAAATGTTCGGACTATATTATTAGTAAAACAGATTTTTTTGGAAAAAAAAATCTGTTTTCCTCTTGGCGGCGGCGTGTGAGGATGTGCAAACGGCTGATGATCGACTTAACCACACGTGCAGATGTCCGCTGAAATCCGGTGACTGGTAGAAACTATTTTCCTGACTCAGCGAGAGTGAGTTAGAATTGAACTAGTAACTGAAGGCTTCCACGCGCAGGTGGAGCGAGCGCAGTTTTTTAGAGAATTAATGCAAGTGGCAGCGTGTAGGCTGTTCCATCAATTTGAGATAACGGTTGCTGTACATAGTTTTTAGGTAGAGAAAGAAATTGTGTTAGTCCTAATCTCCGTATCACTTCATAACACCCTAGCGATCGGTCCAAGGCGTAAGTTCAGGCGATCAGCTCGGATCTCCACGCTACCTATCCCGACAGTGGTTTCGGAACTGCAGAAGCGTTTCTTCGTTCAACGCACCAATGGAAAACTTTTACTCAATTCGAAATTACTTTAATGAGTAGTTAAACATTTACCAAAATAAAAGGTCTTCATTTTCGTTTGTGGGATACTTTCTTTAAAAAACTTTCAGATGTATTGTAAAAGAAAAGTAGGACCAATCACAAAAAAACCCGCTGTAACAGATGCTGAATACATAGAAGTGCTCGGATAGAAAAATTAATGTGAACTTTAAAAAGTCAACATTACTCCGGGATCAATATTTGTTCAACTCAGAATCAAATTGATATGTAATCCGCTATCCCATCATGAAGTTCCATAGAAAATTAATAGTTGTGATGGCTTCCTTATTGTTTTAAATATGCATCCTTGCGAAAGTTTAGGTCGCTGAACTTTTCTGGATAAAGTTCATATTGAGAAAAAATGCAGTTAGGAATTTTTCCCATTCTTTTTTATGCAATCGAAAAACTCAGTAGTATTGTTTTCGTTTCAGAATTTCAACTCGTTTAATTTATATTACCATTAGCATAACAACGTTAACTGGGGATGCCAGGATTGAATTTGTTCCATGAACGATGGGCGAATAAAGGGGGTTATTCAATACTTTTTTCCGTAGTTGTACATCTAGAGTATTGGGTCTTTTGGTTTTTAACAAAAGTAATGTCGTACTTGTCATTTAAGGCAAGCCCCATACTGGTCCAGCATCAGTCCTGCGACTAAATAGGCTAAAATCTGAAATACGCTTGCGTACCGACGTGATTTCTGTACAGAAACGAAGTACGCATGCGCATGTCGGAAGTTTGGTTGTACGTCCCACCACGGGGGGGGGGGGCACACATTGTGTAGCTTCCCTAACTGTCGTAGTGAAATTGTCATAAACGTCCAATAAATTTTCTTCATGAACCAAAGTATCAGTAATTATAAAAAATTACGATGACAAAATATTCGGTAAATAGAACATACGGAGTAAAAGAGCCAGAGGCGTAGCTATGGGGGAGGGACAGGCGCAGGAACTTAAAGGGGTAACATTTCAGAAATATTTATTCATATTTTTAATACAGTTTTAAGAGTTTTCAAGGAAAAATGTTTTATAATTTAAAGCGCAATTTTGTCCTTGTGTCATAAGTATTTTCTAGTGTTATTGCGTGTGAAGTGAATGATCTCAATCACTCCATCTTGAGAATGTAACGCAGAAATGTCGATCCTCATTTTCATGTGGTCCCCTACAATCGTATAATATTCATAAAAGAGACAAACCAATACTATTACCTTCTCATAAACGTATGGAGAATATGAAACCAGATTTTCTGACCTCTCTGTCCTGTAGATTAATAAACATAATCCATTAACCGTACTGGTGGTTGTTTCGAAGAGGTGTCTCGCCATTGACAAAACTAAACAGATCTTGATGAACGACATATCTCTTCATTAGAAGAAAACTGACCAGATCTTGATCTCGTCATCATAAGCAAATCGGCAATACTAGGTGGCGAGATATCTCGTCATCAGCAAAATTGGTCACATCTTGATGGACGAGATATCTCGTCGAAACCACTTGGAGGGTTAACATAGTTTGACAATCTGCCGGTTTTCATGCATAGTTAATAAAAAATAATAGTGTGAGCAATATAACTTATTAAATTAATATGGAAGTAATTAATGTATTTTATCCCAATTATTTAAATTTCATACCTTATCATTGTTTTAAATATGGATTTTATAGATTTATAAGATCAGCAAACAGATCACAGCGCACTGTCTTCTGTTTACTATTGTAGTTTTCGCAAAGATGGGTGAATAAGTTCGATAGATCATGCGCAAGGAACAACTACCCATATAAGCTGGAGTGAGGCTAGTATCAACACCATCTATAGGAGGTAGAGGTGAAGAGGGTGGAGTTGTGTCAGATTTTCTTGATTCAGCCGATGATCCAATTTTTTCAACAGGGGATACTTGGCTTGGGCTTACACGGACGGTACAACACTTATTCTTTCCAAAATTCTTACTTGCTTTTATAAGTTAGTTCAATCTCAGAATAGTGAAAGTTGGATACACACACTGGAGTCCTTGAATGATCAAGTAGTGAATCAAGTAGCCCAGAATATTTCTCCTCACGTTTCACGCCATATTTCGGAAACAATTTTGGAAACAAAATCTTTAATTTGTATGACACTTATAGTCAATATCGACTTATAGTCATATGTGACTATAGACACTTATAGTCACATATGACACTTTAAGTCAATATCGTTATTTCGATTTTATTGGTCACTCAAAGGGTCATAATTTCTAATACCTAACCACGACCAATCCAGGCCCTGTGCACTCGCTTTGTTGAGGGCGCTGGTCATCACTTGTCTAGGCCACACATTGTGACCTTTTTGACTGAATCCAAATTTTACAAAATAAATCCTTTTATCTTTATTAATACATTTTTGTGCGTCTTTATATTTTTTATTTTACTTTGAAAATGAACGTAATTAAAATACCAAAGAATAAAACAAGTTTCAATGAAATAATCCTCCCAGATTGACCGGCACAATTGAAACATTAGTAAGGATCAACTGAAACTAGAAACTCTCTCTCCATGCTGCAACCAAATATTCAAATGCTTTCTAACAAAAAGCAGACACAACAAAGTCATTAAAAAGTTAGTTAACTAACTAGTTAGTTTGGCCCCCTGAAGAAACACCTCCGTGGGCAGCGTTTCCATACACTGGAAGAAGCACAACAGGCTACACTTACCTGGTTAGGGAACCTGGAGCAAGATTTCTTTGAAAAGGGCATGGATGATTTGGTGCCACGTTGGAATAAATGTTTAGACCACTATGGTTCCTTTGTCGAATGATAGTGTGATACGATTTGTCAAACATAATAAATTTTCATATATTTATCTCTCTGGCACGTTTTTCTGTCAATCAAAAATTCACCTTACTTTTTGATAATCCTTTGAATTGAAGCATATCAATAGCCATTTGCCTTTATACCGAAGTGAGGATTTGGTATAATATTGCATGGCTTTTAAAATATATCAACATAAAATTAACTGAAAAAACACAAACTTCTTCCGATTTTCTTGGGAGGGGGCTTTTAAAATTTGTAAAAATAAATATTTACTATTAAAGAGTGTTTTAGAAAAGTGTTTCGGAGGTTAAAAAATGTTCATTTTTAGAAAAGAGGAATTTAAATTTGAGTTTATTTAAATGAATTATCAGCTTTATTTATATTTTTCATACTTCCAAGAGTTGAAAATAAGATTTTTTTTTGAAAGAGAATACAAAGGACAAAACCTCTAAAAACTTCAAATTCGTGTTTTTGAAAATTTTCGATTACAACTCCAAATAAATAGGACGAAATGTTTTCCAAAATCGAAATTCACACACTGCGACTAAACAGTATGGTCTCGTGAAAAATGACTGCAAGAGCGACACAAACGAAACCGACTAAACCATGAGCCCGCCTTTTGTTACTGTAGTCAAATGACCACGCTCATGTTAGTCCAGCACAAAAACCGAACGTGCGAATCGGTATTTCAAAAGTGGGTTCCGAAAAAAAAGATTATCGACACCTGCTGCCACATCCTACGCCTACCCCTTCGAACATTCATCAACACCATCTCGCCCGAAAAACCTCCAAATCCGATTTCATGCCTCGATTCCCAAACCTCACGATCCCAATTCGATTTCACGCCCGAAGCCTCCTATGCAAAACCGGGAATTCAAACCGTGCGATAAGCTGCCAAAAGCAGCAACCCCGACGAGTTCTTGATATTTTGGCGACCTCATCTGTTTGCAGCCTGCGTGCAAGAGGGTCGGCCACATCAAAAGGAAACGTAAAAAGCTTCTTTTTTGGCGACCCACCCTCTTTCCCTTCTACCCCCTGCTCTTTACTTCGCAGCTAGCAACACGCCAACTGTGAGGATTTGCGGCAAAAATGTCGTTTCCCTTTTGGAAAAGAAATGGCTTCTCTCTATTTATACTCGAGTTAAGGTTAAGGACAATATAACACTTGACAGTTTAAATCGTGCGGACGAGAGCTTTTTGTGAAACTTCGCATGGTGCGTCGAGTGAGTTTTATAAGGTGTCTGAAGAGAAGACGGATTCTCATTCTCTTCGTTTTGAAACAATTCAAGCTTTGTACTATGCCGAACCAATTTTAAAACTACAGAATTCCAAGGTAACTTTTGAGGAGGATGCATTCGTTTTAAGTGCGAAAATGTGTGTGCCCAGAAACCTTTTTGCAGAATCCCATTCGGTATTGAAACAATGCATGATACTGCTCTTACCACTGATTGGTGGTGGTCTCTATAGGAACATGGCTCGTTCATTTTGTGTAGAGGTGACTTTGGCGGATGTAGTACAGGAAGGTCTTAATTACTTCAATCTGAGATGGGATTTATAGTCATTTTGTTAATCAATCATCCAAATATTCATACTGTTGTTAATGGGCGCAGTAATTTAAACCCACAGGTGCATAGATGGTATTCATCAGTCAAGAAACAGGGATAATACGATCTAAAAGATATAGGTAGCCCCGTTGGGGAAGAGCAACGGATTAGCAATCGGAGGGTTGCGAGTTCGAAACTCGGTCCAGCCAAAGACCGTCATGAACACAGAGGCTGGTACATGTTAAATCTGCCGTGGCCTCAAATGTCCTCACGTTGGTGTTGTGTGGATGTTTGGAGAGTGAGGTGCCAGCTCAGGTATTGAACTAAGGTGGTGAAGATGGCGACTAAGACTGTATAATCGCCAAAGCCTACTACTATATCGCGCGGACCAATCAGACAGGCGGCTTCTCCCATCCCGTCCCACCAATCAGAAATCATTTAAGGCTGAAAGATTCGAGCATCCGTTGTTCTGGTTGGCTTTTGCGGTTGGTACGTAGGTAGTTAATTAGCGTCGCATTGGAGCATTACAACGGGCTATTGATAACCGTCCTGGATCAATCCCGAAGGGAAAGTTCCTTGTACTTTTGAACCATGGTCAGATGACGAGAACAACATCTGACCTTGTACCTCACTCTCCAAACTTCCACACCATGCCAACTTCAGGACATTTGAGGCTACGACAGATTTAACGTGCTCCAGCCCCCGTGAACTCGACGGTCTTTGGCTAGACCGAGTTTCGAATTTGCAACCCTCCTATTACTAATCCGTTGCTCTTCCAACTGGGCTACGTGCTTCAAAATTACGTGGTATTATCCTCTGATCTTTCCCTTGGGGGTTGATCCCAGACCGTTGCTAATAGCCCGTGGTGTTGTTCCAGTGCAACGTTATTATCCTACATTATTACCTTACCATTATCACCTTACCTTACCTCCAAATGGGCTACTGCAGCCCGTATGGAGATAGATACGCAGGTATTTTAATTAACGTCGCACTGGAGCAACATAACGGGCTATTGGCGATTGTCCGGAATCGACCCCCGAAGGGAAAGATCCGAGGACAACACGTAATTTTAAATCACGCAGCCCATAGGGAAGAAGAGTCTATGATGAAGGTATCTCTATTGCGCATGACATACACCAATCATATTTAGAAATAATTTGAGGCTGAAATTTTCGAGCATCCACTGTCCTGGTTGGCTTTTCGTCATGTGATTGTGGTGAAAAAATATGTGGTGTCGCCCTCGGATCTTTCCCTTAGTGATTGATCCCGGACTATCGCCAATAGCCCGTTGTGTTGCTCTAGTACAACGTTAATTAATCACCATCACCGAATTTCTCAAACAATCTGAAAGTTGGTATTAAAAAATTGCGGTTCTAACTTGTCTTAAATCGGTTGTCTTCCGAAACTACAAATCGGGGTTCAACCCCCAGGCAGGTATTCAGTAAATAATTTCAAAGGTGACCCAGTTTTCTCTTACAGTATGTAGCCCCTGCATGATTAACCAACCTTCTATTTAAGCAGGTTAAATTGGTTTCATCGTGTATATTGAATTGTTTTTAACATTAAATGCATTTAGGGGTCACCTGTCTTTTCACCGGAATCCCCAAGGTCATCTGTCTTTTCACCGGAGATGCAATATACCTTTGAACTATAGCGCGGAACAGATGAGATGGCAGATGACTTGGGGAGTCCATTCTAGAAAGGTATAATCTCTCCAGAGAAAGGACAGACTACCTGGAATATTGTGTATAGCAATCGTACGCTAATTAACTATATACCTGGTCGGCTTTTGCGGTGAAAATCAAGTGCGCTAAAATAGAAACTGACGTCTCACTCAGAATTACGTTAAAAAATCGTCGGTTTGGGTTCCGGTTTAATACATTTTAATTTATTTTCCATCGAATTTTAATTTTTTGTTTGGGTTGGTAAGTAGTTTATTAACGTTGCACTGGAGCAACACAACGGGTTATTTTTGTTAGACTTTTAGGCTGTAACGGATGCTATTCCATTGCCATAACGGGAATCGCACAAAAGCCGTCTTCTCCGCTACATCGTTTAATTTCCAGCCATAAAAGCACCTCGCGACTGTTTGCAGGCTACCTGCGGCTTCACTGCGTAACCTCGCAACGCAGAAGTAGCGCAGCTGAGAAAGCCCCGAAGTTAATTGCGACACATTCCATGTATTAGTCATTTCAACCGAATCGAAATCCACGTGTTCCTCATCTGAATTCCTCGCAGATGAGATTCACGCGGTGCGGAAGGCGATGTGTGTTATTGGTACTCAATCCCCAGTAGTGTCTCTGTTAACCCAATTCGAAGGATCCTGTTATTGACATAAGGCTCGTCATTGTTGTAGTGGCAGTTGGCTGTCGTCATCCCACCATTGGAGTGCCAACAACGACAACCTACATTCGTCCGATTCTCTTTGTTTCAGATTCTGTTGCGCGATTGCGGTGCGTGTGTTGAGGCTTTATGTGAAGAGCATGTTTTTGTAGGCGATGCATGAGTTGCTCTTTCAACTCCAAATCCTAAGATCGTAGCGATGAAGTGACTCTGACTCAGGGATGATTCCGACGCACGGGTAAACAAAATCAGACCCCCACATCTGGGCCTCATTGTTCGGATAACGGGAGTTGGCAGTCGAGTCACGTGGTTTTGAACGAATAAGTCTATTAGTTAAATTAGGGAACTAGTGGTAAATTAAACAAATCTCTTCCCAATTGCCTTCTTTAGGGCGGATTCTGGTTTTAACTTCGTTGTTTGGTGCCGAAAGCAGCAGTTGTCGGGAATATGGCGACAGACATGGCGATCGCCATTCATGCTATTACGTATGGCACCCTTCTCTTGATGAGGTTTCACATCGTTTCAAAAATCGGTTGACCCAACTTCACGTTGGAGCCTCACTATACCAGGCTAGGTAAGGATCCCCCTCGGGAAATAATATCTGTTTAACTTATTCAGTGCTCAACTTGCGCAAATGTTGCCTATTGTCCCCTTTGAATACAAATTACAACAGACCGCATGTAACAGTACAAAAAAGTTTTCAGATTTCTCAGTCATACTTGTCCTCGGTCCTCTCTCGTTTCCTATCAGGTTCAACTCCTCTCTGGGTGTATTTCTCTCTTCTGTGCCAGTAAAACTTTCTTTGTGTGTGTATGTTCATTACTTGACGTTGTCTGTCTCGTGTTTGGCGCAGTATGGTCAAATGTAGCCCTTGCGCCATAAAACCCAACTAACCAATTTAGTTGTCCTGGTTAAGAATTCGTCGACCTTTATGCCATAGCGCAAATTATGTGGACGGACCCATAGAAGCGCTCCGCAAGAAAGCATTATTTCAGAGCCTCTGTACATAGAATTTTACAAATAATTCAGTTTTAATCGTACAGTCCACTTACTTGAACCTACTACATCGCACGGGACACCATTGCTCGAGAGTTTGTCTAGCTTCTGTTGTTTTCTGCTTTTCTATTACATGTGCTCGTTTATAAAAAAATATAGAGCGAAAAACTAAACCATCCCCAACTAAGTAGTGCAGTGCCAAGAGCTGTTTAAGGAGATGGAAGAAAAGGCTATGCCGAAGGTTTCATAGTTTGAGGGGGAAAATTCTTGAAATATTTTGCGTATATATTCTTCACATACAGTTTAGACAGACCTTGCCCCGCCGTAAACAAAATTAATCCACCTTCCAACCAATCTACACATAAATCAATTACAGCTTGTGAGAAAAAAATAGAAATTTGAGTATTGATTTATTTTTTAAGTGTTTAGCTGTTTATTATAAGGGAAATTATAAGAGCATTAGGGGCAGTATTTAGAGTGGTAACGATAAATTATGCTTATTTTTCATCAAGTTTCATTATCACGACATTCTTATAAAGGGGCACTTTTGCTAAAGCAGATAAGTTTATGTAGCTCTATTCTCTATCAAGGCCCTTCATACAAGTGAAAGACAGTTACTGTAAATAATCCCTGAGAATACTCAGTTAAATCATATTTCATTTGCCCCCACTCTACAATACACTTCATTTACTTCCTGTGCAAAAGTATATATCATTTGCTTTCTACTCTTCAATCTAATATTATTTTTATCCTGAAACGATCACCTTAACTATTGATAAGACTGGAGTTGAAGGGAATTGTCGAAGGAATTACCCCGTCATGATTTTCCCGAAAGATGGATTGCCTCTTGCAGTGGATCTCAAAGGAGTTGAAACAAATTGTGCAGAAACACAGAATTGCGATACAGATTCTTATAACTAAAACGACACGTACATTTGAGTTCGTTCAGGAAAAAGACGTACCTGCATTAAAAGCTTTATACCTGTTCATATGACTTCAATATTAGTGACAAATTTAATAAAAATGAAAGTTATCACATTTCATCTCACGGGACGAAACAGGAGAAAATCTCTTTCGTTCGTGTAAGTTAGAACATTTAAAAATGGTAGTGATTGTTTAATCATTGATTTTTGTGATTGTTTCATTGTTTTCCGTTCTCTTGATAAAATAATAAATCAACTTTTTTTCATGAAACAGAATAATTGGCATTATTTGTTATTTTACATATTTGTTTAAACACTAAGAACTCCGTTTTATACTATATTCTTTTATATAATTCGCATGGCAAGGTCAGTGATCAGAAACAAGGTTTCCGGCAACTCACATCTGCAGTCCGGTCCCCAGTTTCAGGTTATATGACGGGTCCCAATATCACTTTACTTGATGGGCTCCCAAGACTTGCCAGATTGGATGATGGACCCTCAGTGCCAGGTTAGATGATGGACCCCAGAACCAGGTTAGATCATTGAGCACTGAGCCAGTTAAGATGATGGGCCCAGTACCAGGTTAGATAATAGATCCCCAGTAGTAAGTTAGATGACTTATTCCAGTACCAGGTTAGATGATTGGCCCCAGTATCAGGTTAAATTTCGGGCCCCAGAATCAGTTTCGATGACGAATTCCCAGTATCAGATTGGATAACGATCCCCAATACGACTTTAAATTATTGGCCCAGAACCAAGTTACATGATTGTCTTCAGTACTAGGTTAGATGATATGATAGAGTACTAGATTAAATGATGGGCACCACGTTAAATTATAAAGGTATATTCCGAGTACCAATACTTAACATGTACAAATGCATTTTCTTCTCGTTTCTTTTTTCACTTGTACATCTATATTATAAATACCATGAAGATTTATAAATTTCAAACTCAAAACAAATTACACATCACAGTTCAAATAAACATTTCACATTTTCCCTTCTTTGAACCCGGTACCATGGTTCAAACTTGTGTCACGCACAAACGAAATTCAATTCTCGTAAACAAATAAGGCCGCCAGGCATTCAAATTCACACGCGCGATAAGGTTCTTCCACTCCCTTAAAACCACCTTGCAAACGAATGCAATCGGATAGTGCCCTTTATTTCACGAACTCATTAGTGGGAAAACTATCAACATTCAAACTATGCAAAGTGGCAGAACCGCCCGCCAAAAGCTACTCGACTTGGCAATTGTTATGCTCCCGTGGTGTTCCCATTGAATTCGACAACGAATCTATAATTAAAATTCCCTCTCGCTATCTTTAGTACGTTTTCACGATTTCGCGATCTCAACGACTCCCGAAGTAGATAAGTTTAGATCACATCCGAAAACAATTTTGATGCCTCTTTGTTTATTTTATTTGTAGGCTTAATTGGCGTAACATCAGGAATGGCACGCATCTTGATTTCTTGAGTTCTTTTCATCATTTCCATTCTTCTTTACTGATATCGTTACGAAAGTTGAGAAGTCTCCTTTTCATTTGTTTAGTAGATTTGATCTGTGATACACAGGCGACAAATAAGTAAAAGGCGATGTAAGACGACAGCGTTTTAACTCTCCTGGTGGGTTTCCGGACGAGGTATCTCGTCGTTAGTAAAACTATTAGCAGATCTTGATGGACGAGATATCTCGTCGAAATCATTTTGAGGGTAGACGAAGTAGTTTTCAATTTTGTTTAAAGATACCTCGCGCGCCAAGCTTAAAATGCTCAGTGGAAAAATTCGCGACCTTAACCATTTCTTTTTTCCATGAAAGCCCTTTGATTTGCTTTATTTATGTTTTCGTTAGATACTCAACCACGGGATAAAATTTTAGCATTAGAGAACTTTTTAAACATCCGATTGGAACTTCAAAAGTCAATTTAACCTGTCTGGTTTCAATAATGTAACGAATATTCCTGATAATATTCCTCTTCACGTTCACTACCACACCTTGAACGTCCCAAAATTACGTGGTGTTGTCCTCACATCTCTCCCTTCGGGGGTAATTCCAGACCGTCACCAATAGTCCGTTGTGTTGCTCCAGTGCGACGTTAATTAAAATACTTACATTGGACGCCCAATTCGTGGTTTGTTTTCAATCACATTTGTCTTCTGACGTTTCAAATTACATTATGAATAGTGTAGACCTAATATTTGACTACGTCTTTCAGACTTTTCAGCATTCCAGAAAAAAATTTATAGGTTTTCTAATATCGGATAGAAGTTTTTTTCCAGACCCATAAGTAGTATACCCCCCCGTATAGGACACGGAAGTGACGTCATACCACGTGACCCGAAGTGGGCGGGGCCAAGTGACATCACAGAGTGATGTCATCGAAAAGCGGAAGTGACGTATGGTTTGTTTACATTTTGGACTTGGGGAAATGACCTTGGGGACTCCGCGAAAAGACAGGTGATCCCTAAATGCATTTAATGTTAAAAACAATTCAAAATACACGATGAAACCAATTTAACCTGCTTAAATAGAAGGTTGGTTAATCATGCAGGGGCTACACATTGTGAGGGAGAAAACTGGGGCACCCTTGAAATTATTTACTGAATCCTGCCTGGGGGTTGAACCCCGATTTGTAGTTTCGGAAGATAGCCGATTTAAGGCAAGTTAGAACCGCAATTTTTGAATACCAACTTTCAGATTCTTTGAGAAATTTGGTGATGGTGATGGTAATTAATTAACGTCATACTAGAGCAACACAACGGACTATTGGCGACGATCCGGGATCAAACCCGAAGGGAAAGATCTGATGACAACACCACTTAATTTTGAACCACGGTCAGATGACGAGGTCATCTGACCGTGGTTCTCCAAATATCCACATCACGCCACCCTCCAAATATCCACACTAAGCCACCCTCCAAACATCCACACCAACGTGAGGACTAGTGAGGCCACAAAAGATTTAACTTGCACTAGCCCCTTTTGTACACGACGGTCTTTGTTGGATTCGAACTCGCAACCCTCCGGTTGCTAATCCGTTACTCTTCCAACCGTGCTACCGTGGCCCGAGAAACTCGGTAGATCACATTATGCACTTTTAAATAGCGATTCAAAAATGTATTGGGACACAAATATTTAAGCATTTTATTTAAAATCAGTAATTATTACACCAAAACTAAACATTTTTTCATTTTATTCGGTATCTTAGGACTACTAAATAGACCGAAGCTTAAAATTATAATTCGATTATAAACAAATTAAATATTTTACTTTATACATATTCACAGTTAGTAGGACAAGTAGTTCACACAAGTAGTGGTCCAAAAAGTACTGTGTGGAAAAATTCATGTAGGAAAATTTCTTGGAACGAAAAAATTAAACTTTGCTTCAAAAGAGACTTTAAATTGGAAATTGGTAATTTCACGTATTCACAACAAATTGAAAGTACGGGTCTGGTTGGTTGTTTTCGAGTTTTATGGCACAAGGGCCATATTTGTCCAAGCTGCGGCATACACAAAACAGACAACACAACGAGGGAGGAAGGAAAACCAAAAGGTAGAAGGGAAAGCGATTGCAAAAATGAAAGAGAAGAAAGGTAAGTCGGGGTACCTCGGGTTGGAGTATGGGAGTAGTATACCCCCCCGTATAGGACACGGAAGTGACGTCATACCACGTGACCCGAAGTGGGCGGGGCCAAGTGACATCACAGCGTGACGTCATCGAAAAGCGGAAGTGACGTATGGTTTGTTTACATTTTGGACTTGGAATTTTTTTTTTGTCATCGACTTCGTGCAGGCGTTGAGTTGTTTCAAGATGGCGTCGTTTTGTTACCATGGTGACGAATCACTCGCGTAGTGCCATCTGGTGGAGAAATTCGAAACCCTATTATTTTTAATTAAAAAGGAGTTTCTTGGATTCGAACCCGGGACCATAGGATCCGAAGTCTAGCGCGCTATCCGTTAGGCTGTAAGAGAGTTATCTTAAGATGGTGAATACTTGGATTTTTTTTTGTCTTCGACAGGTATTGTTGATTTCATCCAGCACCTGTACAATTTCATCTATGGGCTACCAAACATTTTGGATAAAACTTTGTGTTTGTGTCTCACTACATCTTTTTACCAATTTTCAAGCCCTTCGCCACACCAATAGCACCTGATCACGTCCAAGACACCGGTATAATACGATCCGTTTACGGCTAGGTCCCTAATGTCAACGTCTGTGCGTTGGTCAATCTCTAAACGTAGATAGGCGCATAGACATGCTTGGAACTTTTGGCTTCAAATTTGCATAATGGTTATTCATTTTCCTTAAAACTATAATATGCTCTATTACTCTTAAGGGTAAAATTATGGAGCAGATTGAGTTAAATCCCATGAAAAAAGGTTCTTCTCTGAATCAATTTTTAAAAATCTGATACTTGTCAAAGATACTAGTTTCCTTTCAACAGAGGCAAAGACTTGTGTGTGCACACAAATAAAATAATTCAATTTGTTGATGTAATTTTAGAAAAAATAAAACTGCAGAATCAAGAGAATTCAGTATACTTTAAAGTTCTCATTTTAAAGAGTCAAAATACGTTTCTCTTATAAATTATATTTGGTTATATTTTTTTTCTTGCTCAAGTTTAGTCGTAGAATTGAATTGCATTCAGCGCATAAACGTGGTAGAGTAAAAAAAAATCACACGCACATTTAAGTATATCCTTTCGTTAAAATCTTGTATTACAACACAAAATTTTATTTCGCGCATTATCACAAACACATGTTTTCTGAGTATGTACATTCTTTACTTAGTCTTATCTTTTGTGAGTAACTATGGAACGCAAAAGATAAATTTTAACTTTACTGATTAGTAAGTGTATGGTGTTATATAGTCCAGTTCTTCGTGGCCTCCAGTTTATAATTATTTTTCCAAGAACAGCTAACGCTTTTCAATAGCAATGATTAATATTTGTGCAATTGTGGATTTTGATGGATTTCAGATTCAATAAAGTTTCTTAGTACGTAAATACGCATACATCGCTGTAAAAATCACAAGTAGCTTCAAGTATTCGTTTTAACTTATCGTCTAAGCATAAACTGAGTGCCAAAGATCGTACAACTGTGTGATATGTTAAAAATTACGTATGTGCACTTCATTTCTGTCCCATGACAGCAAATTGTGCTCCCTTAGAAAATCTAGACTCTAAGCTTTTAGAATATTGCGAGCAGACCAAGAGGGTCACTCAGTACCTAATTGCTTACAAAGGTGGTTGTGTGGAAAAGAAACGCTTAGATGCATTGAATATTCCGAATATCAACTTAGAACAATATGGGTTTCCCAAATTCGATGCATTTTGTGCTCTAAGTAGCAACAAAGATATCCAAAAACTATAATGTGGTCATCACAAAAATAATTTGCATTGCCCCATAGCTGAGGTGATGGCATTGAATAATTGGCTTGTCGGAAATAAGTCTCTTAAAAAAATGTAAGTATGTAAAAATAAGTTCTTTTTTTACTACAATGTATTATTTTTGTAAAAATATTAATCATAATGTTTCTACTATTAAAAAGTGTTCTAATTTACTTTGTTTCCATGTGGCTTCCTTCAATCTGTTTAAGAATTGTCTGCTGGATTTGCAGAGATTGTTTTAAGAATACATAGAATTCAGATTTAATCCATTATTTCAATAATTTTTGTTCATTTTAAAATTCACATTAATACTTAAAATTTTCAGTTATTATTTAATTTTACTCATGGGTAAAACTATCAGCGGTGTGAGTAAATATTTAGATTATGCATTAAATATCAAGAAAAGGGCAAAAGTTAATTTGCTTAGCAGCACAGATGTGCACACATTATTTTCAAAAACAGAAAACCCACTTACTATCCATTTAATATAGCAATGTAGAACACTTAAAATTAAGAAAACAGTACAAAGTATCTTGTAAAATACTTCATAGCTTCGTACAGTATTGGTATTTTGCTGTGCAATGTAAATTGTACGATGTGCATAAGGATTTCAAATAAATAAAAGGAAGTTCATGTTTAGTAAAATGTGTGGTTTGCAAAAGCATTAAAGAAAAAGAACTTTTAATTTAGATCTTCAAGGACAAATGGTTTTTAATTCTATATTTCACTACTTCAAATGTGCAAGGAAACATGGTATGGGTCTTGTAAAGTTTCAAATTAATGCATAAAATTCTTTTTACTCTTACAGGTTTTTATAATAATTTTTTTACTATGCATAAAACGCACTTTAAGAACCAAACTTTTAAAAATGTCTCAATTGTAAAATTAAAAAATAAAAAGCAAATTGCATTTAAATGTTTGTAATAATATTTAAAGTATATATTTCAATTGTTAAACGCTTTCTAAAAATCTTCAATGTTATAATACGTGCAATAGTATTTGATATATAATTAATTTTTGTGTAAAAAACATCTAACTTTTAAAATATAAATCCCTATATCAAAGAAAATTTCGTTAAAAACAGTTTGAAAATCTTTATAATATAAATAAAATCACTAAAATGAATGAAAATTTATTTAAAGTAAACAATAATATGGAAGGAAAAATTAATTAAAAATAATATTTAATTTATATTTTACAGGATAAAGGGTTTTAATACTATTTTTCACTACTTCAAATGTGTAAGGAAACATGTTCATAATATGGGTCTTGTAAAGTTTCAAAAATTTTACGCTCACTTATGTGTATAATATTAAAAAATTCTGCAATAAAATATGTGCTATAGCATCTAATGTATAATTAATTTTTGAGTAAAACATAAATCTTAAAATCAAGGAAAATTTCATTTCAGATCTTGCATTTTAAAAAGAAAATTTATAAGACCATGTAATAAAAAAAAAACAAATAATCCAAAATACAGTGTATGTGGTAAGACAAGCAAAAGTTTATTTAGAATAGAAAAGGTGTAAGCATTAAAAAGATTTCCAATATTCCCTTATGGATCTGCATTTAAGTGTTTGTCATAATATTTAATGTATATGTTTCAATTGTAAAATGTTTTCTAAAAATCTTCAACATTAAAAATATGTGTAATAGTATTTAATATATAATTAATTTTAAGTAAAAACATTAATTTTTAAAATATTAAATCCTTATATTTCATCCAAAAACAGGTTTGTAAATCTATATAATATAAATTAAATCACTAAAATTTATGAAGATTTATTCAAAGTAAGAATAATATGCAAGGAAAGATTAATTAAAAAATAACATTTAATTTAGATTTATAAAATAAATGGTTTTTTTTCATACAAATTATAACTTCTTCAAATGTACAAGAAAACATATTCATAGTATTTGTCTTGTAAAGTTTCAAAAATTTTACTCTTACTTAAGTGTATATTATTTAAAACAAAATTTCTGCTATAAAATAGGTGTTATAGCATCTAATGTATAATTAATTTTTGAGTAAAAACATCTAACTTAAAAAAAAAACATAAATCTATATAGCAAAGAAAAATTTCATTTCAGATCTTGCATTTTAAAAGAAAATTTATGAAACCATGTAATAAAAAAAACCAAATAATCCAAAATACAGTATATGTGGTAAGACACGCTAAAAATTTATTTAAAAACGAGATGTAAGCATTTATAAAAATACTATTCTGAAAGGCAAAGATCAATTGCAACGTTGTCCAAATATCGTCTAGTGTACGACACTGAGTTCTAGTTCGGGGGCACATAAGTGGTTTATCGCTGCTTTATACAAGAATTTTACGAAACGTTAAATTTATTCTAGGGCATAATGCACGGGGCAAGCTGTGAAACCAAAATTGGTTTGTTGGATACTTCATCTCAAGCAAGCTTCCATTTTCCAGAACAATTTTTAAAGAATTGTAGTTCTTTCTAGAAAACACAAATTGCCTTTTCTGTCCAAATGAAACAGACGCTATGGGTGCATAAAGTTCCAAGTCCTTCTCGTTGTTTTTATGGGCAACTATGCAGTCCTTACCATCTTTATAACGCTTCACCAACTCAAAATTAAACCTTGCACCAATTATTCGCTCCATTTCTCCCTTTATTTCCAATACTTTAGGAGATCAAGGCTTGGCTGCAATAGAAGACCCGCTAAAAGTATAGCTTATTCCTTCGTCTTCGTATGCTACAAGTTTACAAGGCACAGTATATTTTTGACCTAAAATTTCTAAATTTCGTCTTTTTTTAATACGTTAATTCGTTTTCCAATCGACGGAAATATGCCTAGCCTTCACGATCTGTAAACAATTTACCATACTCATAACATAAAGAATTGTGAGTAGACTTTTTCAAGTTCAGACTTGCTCGATGGACATAATCGTGACGTCACATCGAAATCTCAGAAGGAAAAAAAAATCCAAGTCCCAAACGTAAACACACTGACGTCACTGGTGATGAATAAAGTAAAAACATTAAGAAATCAATTCGTCCCTTAGATTAATTACTTTTAAAATCACTAGATGGCGCCATAAGTCATTTTGTAAAAGCATTTATTAAAACCCCTATGCAATTATTCAAACCATTTTCTAAAAATAACCCATTCCTAATACTAAGAAAAAATACAAGTCCAAAAGAGAGAGAAACACTACATTAATTCACCATCTTAAGATAACTCTCTTACAGCCTAACGGATAGCGCGCTAGACTTCGGATCCTATGGTCCCGGGTTCGAATCCAAGAAACTCCTTTTTAATTAAAAATAATAGGGTTTCGAATTTCTCCACCAGATGGCACTACGCGAGTGATTCGTCACCATGGTAACAAAACGACGCCATCTTGAAACAACTCAACGCCTGCACGAAGTCGATGACAAAAAAAAAATTCCAAGTCCAAAATGTAAACAAACCATACGTCACTTCCGCTTTTCGATGACGTCACGCTGTGATGTCACTTGGCCCCGCCCACTTCGGGTCACGTGGTATGACGTCACTTCCGTGTCCTATACGGGGGGTATACTACTCCCATACTCCAACCCGAGGTACCCCGACTTACCTTTCTTCTCTTTCATTTTTGCAATCGCTTTCCCTTCTACCTTTTGGTTTTCCTTCCTCCCTCGTTGTGTTGTCTGTTTTGTGTATGCCGCAGCTTGGACAAATATGGCCCTTGTGCCATAAAACTCGAAAACAACCAACCAGACCCGTACTTTCAATTTGTTGTGAATACGTGAAATTACCAATTTCCAATTTAAAGTCTCTTTTGAAGCAAAGTTTAATTTTTTCGTTCCAAGAAATTTTCCTACATGAATTTTTCCACACAGTACTTTTTGGACCACTACTTGTGTGAACTACTTGTCCTACTAACTGTGAATATGTATAAAGTAAAATATTTAATTTGTTTATAATCGAATTATAATTTTAAGCTTCGGTCTATTTAGTAGTCCTAAGATACCGAATAAAATGAAAAAATGTTTAGTTTTGGTGTAATAATTACTGATTTTAAATAAAATGCTTAAATATTTGTGTCCCAATACATTTTTGAATCGCTATTTAAAAGTGCATAATGTGATCTACCGAGTTTCTCGGGCCACGGTAGCACGGTTGGAAGAGTAACGGATTAGCAACCGGAGGGTTGCGAGTTCGAATCCAACAAAGACCGTCGTGTACAAAAGGGGCTAGTGCAAGTTAAATCTTTTGTGGCCTCACTAGTCCTCACGTTGGTGTGGATGTTTGGAGGGTGGCTTAGTGTGGATATTTGGAGGGTGGCGTGATGTGGATATTTGGAGAACCACGGTCAGATGACCTCGTCATCTGACCGTGGTTCAAAATTAAGTGGTGTCATCAGATCTTTCCCTTCGGGTTTGATCCCGGATCGTCGCCAATAGTCCGTTGTGTTGCTCTAGTATGACGTTAATTAATTACCATCACCATCACCAAATTTCTCAAAGAATCTGAAAGTTGGTATTCAAAAATTGCGGTTCTAACTTGCCTTAAATCGGCTATCTTCCGAAACTACAAATCGGGGTTCAACCCCCAGGCAGGTATTCAGTAAATAATTTCAAGGGTGCCCCAGTTTTCTCCCTCACAATGTGTAGCCCCTGCATGATTAACCAACCTTCTATTTAAGCAGGTTAAATTGGTTTCATCGTGTATTTTGAATTGTTTTTAACATTAAATGCATTTAGGGATCACCTGTCTTTTCGCGGAGTCCCCAAGGTCATTTGTTCCTCAAAGTCATCTGTCTTTTCAACGGAGATGCAATATACCTTTGAACTATAGCGCGGAACAGATGAGATGGCAGATGACTTGGGGAGTTCATTCTAGAAAGGTTTTTCCCTCCAGAGAAAGGACAGACCCCCTGGATTATTGTGTATAGCGATAGTAATAGATGATTCACGCTAAATTCTCTATCTATAATCCAGCTAAATTCAAGTGATACCTGTTAAATCCAGATGATACAAACAAGCTTACGCAAAATATGCCAATTATAGGAAAACTGTTGATACATCTAACTTGGCATCCCGTGGTCAAATCCCTCTTTGTGTGAACACGAGGCACATGCACTTTTGTTCCCCCAAGGGGGTTTGGTTGGTTGGTTTTGGATTTTTGGCGGAGGCTGCGACAAACACAAGACAGACAATGTTAAATAATTGTGGAAAGAAAGGATGGAGAGAAGATCGTTTGGGCATCCTGGGGTCGCGATCCCCTTGTTTACCAGAGGCAGTAAACCCAATAGGAAAAGAATATATCGCTAGGGTACCTCGGGTTCGTGAAGCCAGTACACACCTAAAGATGTGCCACAGACAGGTCAAGGGGGTTTGGATAGAAGAGCAGTATATATTACACTATACACTGGGTGTATAACAAAACTTCGATTTATATAGATTAAGCTTTTTAGCTTAAGTTTTTATAAAATCAAACACATCAGGGGTGCTCTCAGGATCTCCCTCATAATACGTCCGTAGACTGGACATATCACTTACGGAGCGCTCGCCTCGTGACAAAAGCATTAATTAGCATTATCCAAAGGCCGCCGCATTATCTTAAACCAAATTATCAAAAGGTTTAAAAGCAGAGCAAAATTTTTAATTCAAATTCCTGATTACGGGTCTGGATATCATAATTAACCAGCGGTTACATTAATTTGAAGGATATCTAAGTCGTGGGTACTCAGTTGGTCACCCTTCTAAGTACTGACTGCGAAATTAAAAGCCTTAACGTTTGGTAGGTAGGTACAACATCCCGTAATTTTGAACCATGGTCAGACGATGAGGTCAACACGTGAGTTGGCACCCCACTCTCCTAACTTCCACAATACGCCAAATTGCGGACATTTAAGGCCACGAGAGATTTAACGTGCACCAGCTCCCACGTCACGACGATCTCTGTTGGATGGAATCTCAAATACTTAATCCTCTGCTTGCTAATCTGCGACTCTACCAACGTGGCCATTGGAATTGAAGTCGTAGACTTCAGTGTACAAACGAAACACTCCACATCGCCGTTTAGGTCTATATGGAAAGGTGCTAATGTGTTGGTGCAGAAGAGCACGAGGTCTCTTTCACTAGCTCTACGTCCCTGTTAAACTATTTTATCGCGATGACAGGTGGGTGCTTTCATAACGCATTACTAACACAAGCATCAAAAGCAATCCCGAGAACATTTCTGATCACCACTCGCAGCCAAATCGTTCATTTTTCTCACTTCACGTCTTCCGACAGAGTCATCTGACCGTGGTTGAAAATTACGAGGTCTTTGGATGGATCTTTTCCTTCGGGATTGATCCCTGACCGTCGCCAATAGCCCGTGTGTTACTCCGGTGCGACGTTAGTTAACTACCTTCCAACGAAACGACAGAAAACAACCCAGAACCCCCAATTGATGTCAAGTATGGGAGAAAGAAAGCGCCCATCAAGCAAAACTCGCAGGGGTTACTAGTGTAGTGGACAGCCCTACACTTATCTTAAGCCTCTCGCTGCACATCCCGCGATTTCCGCGGGCAACGTAGAAGTAGCAAAATTTGCGCAGCCCGCGATTTCCGCGGGAATGCATTTTTACCGTCTATTTAACTGTGCAACCCGCTCTTTCCCCATTCATGGTTTCATTTTGGCTTTTCTGTGATGTTTAATTGTTTATTCAAATCTGGGTTAACAGATGGCGTTAGATGTCCACATTTCTGCGAAATATACAAGCATTTTTTGCAGCATTTTGCGCGCTCTTTTCAAAGCTCAAAGATGTCTGGCAGGTAGCATTTCGCGAGTGATATAACCTACATTCCTGACAATATTTCCGACACTGATAGCAGTTCTGACTCTGATTTCAAGTATATTGAAGATAGTTATAGCGAAACTGATGAGAATTTCTCGGATTCCTTTGCAGATAATGATTTCTAATAATTCTTCATTTCTAATAAATGTTTTGTAAGTATTTTGCATATTTTCATTAGTATATACGTTTTACCTTTGTATTTCATAAAATAACTCATAATTTAACCAAGATTAATTTTCAAAAATTTGCTTTTATATGATTATTCTTCAATTTCAATATTCCGACAACCTTTTTTTATGATCTAATTCTATATTAAAAAAAAAAACTCTTTTACAAAAATTTTTTGTATATTTTAACTCTAAAATATATATAGATTTGAAATATGTAATAAAAAAAATACGCAATTTTTGAACCTATTTTGATAAAAAAAATTACGCAGCGAGAGGGTTAATAAACGTCGTACTGGAGCAACACAATGTTCTATTGGTAACGGTCCGGGATCAATTACGAAGGGAAAAATCAGAGGGCAACACCTCATAATTTTGAACCACTGTCAGATAAAGAGGTAAGCACCTGTGAGCTGGCACCCCACTCTCCTCCAAACTTCCACACCACGTCAACGTGAGGACTTGAGGCCACGACATATTTAACGTGCACTGGCCCCTTTTGGACACGTCGGTCTTTGGTTGGATTCGAACCCTTCGGTTGCTAAACCGTTACTCTTCCAACCGGGCAACAGCGGCCCGAAAATTTATCCGAATTGAAGTCGTAGACTCTTCAGGGTTCAAACGAAACACGTCGTTCAGGTGTATGTGGAACGGTGTTAATGTGATGGTGGGTAGAAGAGCACGAGGTCTCTTCTGCGAGCTCAACCCTACGATAGAAAGTCGGAGCTTTCATTATGTATTATTAACCGCACACATCAAAAACAATCCCCAGAACCTTTCTGATCACAGCCGAATCGTTCATCTTGCCCAATTCACGCCTCGGAACAAAACGACGAAAAACAAACCAGAAACCCCTAATTGATAAGTATGAGAAAAAGAAAGCACCCATCACGCAGAAGTTGCCGCGGCCCTCTAATTAATGAGCACATCCCGAGTGGAGAAAGAAACTGAAGCGGCCCTTTCTTCTCGGGTTTTCTGGGAAGCCCAGGGGCGGGAACCGGTTTCCGAGAACTCTGTGTTCTGCTGCTGCCTCCAGATGATAATGTTGTGAGAAGTATTTTTCGTGTGACTCTTCTCTGCGGCTCCTATCAAAGCGGGTCCACCTTAATGTTTCCGGCTTTTGGGGATGGACAGAGGTATTGTGATTGGATGACGTGCCGTAACCTCTCGGCCCCCATCTGGTATTTTCCCTTCCACGTTGTTGTGGTTTTTTTTTGTTGTTTCTGGCATGCCCGAGATAATTTTTGTGTCGTTGAAGCGAAGATCGCCGCAAAGATAGGTGTGGTTTCAACTCTCTTTAGTAGACTTAAAAAGGTTTTTACAATTTTGAAGGTTAATCAGGCTTTTGTGTGTCACAAAACTACTTCAGGAGCAAAGTAAGATTAAGATGTCAATTAAATAAAACAGTCCCCACAAGGTTTGGTTCGTGAATACTTTTGGGCGGAATACCTGGTAAGTGGGTTGCTGGTGAAATGAAGACGTTGGGTATTTGTTTGACATTTATTTATTTAGACAGTTTTTTTAGCCACATAACAGGAGTGTTAGAGTGTGGGCAATGCTTAGTATTATATGGCGACCTTATGGATGAGATGGGTCTGTGATAGTCAAAGTACGAGACAAACGGCATGGTGTCGATGCTGATGTTCCTGACAAAGGTAAGGTCGATGGTGGTGTTTCCAAGCGTGGTGGCAGCTCGTTAGATGGTCCAGCGACGTCGCTGTGTACGCGCGCCAGCTCCTTGCGTCTTCGGTAAGCTCTAGATCTCTCCGCACTTGTCATAGGTTTAGACTTCTTGGTATCATTTTGTTTGTCTCGGAACTGCTCTTTCAATCTGTTTACGTTTGCTATACCTCACTAGAAATTTAGTGGGATATTTTGGCTTCATAGTGAAATCTTCGACACATCGTCACTTTCCACTGCACACAATTTTCACACAAATGGTTTAAACCATCAACTAGTCAACTGAAATTGTAGAGCTCGTCGTTCTCTTCAATTTAAGCATGCACTCTCCACGACCCGTCGATTAGAACTGAAGTCACAGCGGTTAAACAGGCCAGCGTATGTCCGAAATATGACTCATTTCCCCACCTCGCGGTACAAAGGTCAGAGAGGGAGTGGATTAGTGGTCAACCTGGTCGACGCGGCCCTCTTTCCTCTACACGATGGTAGGTCATTTATCTCCATAGGCTGATTCCCCTTGTAGTTATGGGACTTTGAGATATCAACACTTTTCGTGAAGCGCAAGTTTCTGCCGATGATCCATATC
Organism: Meta bourneti; assembly: GCA_933210815.1. Classification (NCBI taxonomy): domain Eukaryota; kingdom Metazoa; phylum Arthropoda; class Arachnida; order Araneae; family Tetragnathidae; genus Meta; species Meta bourneti. Next base: position 69,283,227 of record OW119928.1, read on the forward strand.
GATTTTAAAAACATATTCACGTCAAAAAGATCAAAGTACTGCATAGTGGTATAACCTAAACGGGCCGATCAAGCTCCAACATCCCACCCATGAAAATATTGATTTCTTAATTTTATCTTTTTACAAACTTTGTATGCGGCCTCCAGATGACAACGTGAGAAGCATTTTTCGGGTGACTCATTTTCCGCGGCACCTATAAAAGCGGGTCCACCTTAATGTTCCAAACAGGGGTTTGTGACTGGATGACGCGCCATAACCTCTCGGCCTCCATCTGCTATTTTGTTTTATTTTTTGACTTGCCAGAGACAATTTTTGTGTTTTTGGAGGGAAGATCGCAGAAATGATATGTGCCTTTAACCTGTCCTTTTAGTATATTTGAAAGGTAGGTAATTAACGTCGCACTGGAGCAACACAACGGGATACTGGCGACGGTCCTGGATCAATCCCGAAGGGAAAGACCAAAGGACAACGCCTCGTAATTTTGAACCACGGTTAGATGACGAGAACACCTGAGCTGGCACCCCACTCTCCAAACTTCCATACGCCAACGTGAGGACATTTGAAGCCACTGCAGATTTAACGTGCACCAGCCTCAGTGCACACGGCGGTCTTTGGCTGGACCGAGATTCGAACTTTCAACTCTCCGGTTGCTAATCAGTTGTCTTCCAACTGGACTACCGTGGCACCGTATATTTGAAAGGTTTTTACGTTTCATTTTGAGTGAAGGGTAATCAGGCTTTTGTTTTTCACACTACTACTTTCGGAGTAAAAGCAAGATTTAGAAATCAATTAAATACAAAGATCAAAATGGAAGCCCAGGCATCTCTGTGTGCTGATTGCCTCCAGATGATAATGTGAGAAATATTTTTCGGGTGACTCTTTTTCCGCGGCTCCTATCAGAGTGGATTCACCTTAATGTTTACCGGACAGGAATTTGTGATTGGATAACGGGCCGCAACCTCCCGGTTTCCTTCTGCTATTTTGTTTTGTTATTGGCTTACTAGAGATAATTTTTGTTTTTGAAACGAAGACGGCCGAAAAGATAGGTGCTTTTAACTGTCTTTTTAGTATATTTGAAAGGTTTTTATCATTTTATAAGTGAAGGCTAATCAGGATTTCGTGTTTTACACTGCTACTCTCGGAGTAAAAGCAGGATTTAGAAGCTGACTGCGCCTCCAGATGAGGATGTTGTGAGAAGCATTTTTCGTGTGATTCTTTTCCGTGGCTCTTATCAAAGCGGGTCCACCTTAATAGTCCGCTCATGGGTATTGTGATTGGATGATGTGATGTAAACTCTCGGCCCCATCTGCTATTTTTGTTTTTGTTTCTGGCTTGCCAGAGATAATTTTTGTGCTTTTGAAGAGAAAATCGCCGAAAAGATAGGTGGTTTTAACTGTCTTTTGGTACACTTGAAATGTTTTAACCTTTCAAATTAGAGTGAAGGTTAAGTAAATTTCATAAAAACGCTCAGCGGCACCTGAGAGGGGTTCAAACCCCAGAAAATATTGGTTTGCAATTTTTTTCTTTCTGCAAATGATGGAATACTTTTGTGACATTAAAATAAATCCCGATATCCCTAAGTAAATGTCATATTTGCACATTTTTGTTTTAAATATAAAGAGGTTTTCTTTTATTTTGAAGTGAACTATAAAACACAACGAGGTTGGTTGGGCTTTATGGCGCAACGGCCATATTTGGCCAAGCTGCTCCAATCACGAGGCAAACAATTTCAAGTAATGTATATATACACAAGGAAAGTTTTACTGACATAAGAGAAAAATAAACGGACGTGTTCTGACGCTCCCTGTCCCTCGAATGATAACGCATTGACCACCGATAGGCCTAGTTACGAGTCTTTATTAGGACTGGCTAGCTTTTCGCAATGAGTGCATCAGCTAATTCGCGGAAATAGTACCCAAAATTTTTCTATGGACTTAACTGAAGCCGACAAGGCCTTCATGGATATAGAGCCTTCATACGAGAAGCTCTCAATTGAAAAGGATAAACTACTAGCGAAAATTGCCAGTAAGGAAAAACTCATTGAATCATTAAATGTCTGCAAATTGACATCCCACCAAGCTTGCGCTTATCAAGGAAGTCAACGAGGAATTGGAGCCTATCAAGGTAGGCTGTCTGAACTTACTCATTCTATTTCGGAGTGGAAAACGGTTAAACGCAAACTTGACGTTCAGTCTACCAAATCCAGGAAGAAGTTAAGCAAAACTCTGCTACTCTTCCACCAATAAATCTTAATACAAATGCCCAAATTAATTCAGCTAATGCCGGTCCAAGTGACCAAACTACTAATTCTGACTTTACATCTAGAAATCCTTTTGATTTTTTAAATACTTTGCCAACTAACGATGATTCTGATGCTATTGCTAGGAATCCTAAAATCCCCAATCATGGTCAACCTGACTGAAGATTACCAAACGGTAATTAAACGATTAAATCAAACGCTAGGCTTCCTAGTTGTTGGCAGCTTATCAGAACTCCTGAAGCTGCATGTTTCCTCCGCGGAAGAACACCGTACCGTAACTAAATACCTTGATGAAAATGACTTAAGTTACTTCTGTCGTTCGAAGAAAGAAGACAAACCCTTGAAGGTTTTAATGAAGGGTCTTCCAGTCACCACTCAATGCAATGGCATTAAACTTGAACTCCAGGAGATGTGATTCAAAGTCGAAAGGGTAAACCAGCTGAAAAAGTTTAGAAACAAAAAACTAGTACCTATCAAATTCATCTGCTACCCGGCGAAAAATTGAAAGAATTTTTGATATTACCCATGTTATGTGCCACATCGTTGAGGTCATGAAATATATCGAGATAATATAAGCGATATAAATATAAGCGAGGTATACCTCAATGTTACAACTGTCAGCTATTTAATCATAGCAGAGAAAACTGTCGTATGAAACATAGATGCGTTATCTGCGGCCAGGGTCACAGGTCCTCGGACTGCAAAAATAAAGACCTTAAAACCGAAATGCGCAAATTGCGGTGAGCAACATACTGCAAATTTTAAAGGACGCAATAAGTATCCTAAACCCAAAACATTTAACCGGAATTATATCCAACCTGGAATGTCTTACTCAAGCAAGCTTAAAACCCGAGCTCCATCCACCACCCAACCTCTTAACACTGAGGTACCCCTCACGAGACAGGACTCAGAGCAACGCCCTGAACTAACTTCACCTGCCCTCCTTTAGGAGATATCGGTAACTTACGAGACCTTTAAGGTATCTTTGCAAATACCAATATTAAAGATATTATCCAACAAATGAGATCGTGTTCTACTCCAGCTGACAAGCTGTTCATGTTTGTAACAAGCATCAATGGAAATGTTACTACCGCAAACTAATTTATCCTACTACTATCTAAAAGTTATGAGTTGAAATATTTTTATGACCTTTCCCCCTTGTTTGTTTTTCACTCCAAAATCTTGTTCAGAGTATGCCTGTCCTTTGCTTTACACTTTCATTTCAATGACTATCTGACTACTATGTTCCATCGGACTCCACCTCGAAGAAGCCATCACCTTCACTCCATCGTCACCATTCTTCAGAAACACCCCTTCCCAGTTCGACTTCCAAGTTTCCAGTGCTACCATTAATAATTTGCTCGGAAAATCAACCTGTTCGAAATTCAAATGGAATTCTACTCGGAGACGGAGGAGCTCCACCCACATCCACCCTCTTCCTGCTTTTAAGAGAAAAATACATCCCGAGAGGAATCAAATCAGTGGAGCCTACAGCTTGAAGGGTACCAACGAGGACAATATTTTTAATGATAACCTAAGAATGTCACTCGATTGTCTCTTTTTTCTGAAAACAAAGGCTGGTAAAAAATATAAAAGAAACTTTTTTCGATATTCGAGAGAAAAAAAATTAGAAAATATTTTTTTAACATTACACATATAGTATATGGAAAGTGTAATTATGTCATCTGGAAGTAATGCCTACAAAATTGTACACATTGAGAAAGGAAATCTGAGACGTGAAAATCGCCTTCCATTTAATATCAATATTTAATCACGTTAGAGAAATAAAGCTTTTAATTTACGATTAAATTATTTTCTTTTCTATCTTTTCAACAAATGTAACAACTATTTCGGAACAAAATTGAAGTATTAAATGAGACACCTATTTCGGAAGAGTTAATTTACTAAGATATACACGAAAGGCTTGAAGATATTTTTATCAATAAAAAACCGTGCCCACATATAACATATTCACATTTCGTATCGACGGTTTACAAGTGACAAAAGGAATAAAAGTTTAGTTTCAAGAAACAAAATTTAGTTAACGACATTTATCAAATAATTTTGGTGAACCATTCAAAATAATTTCTTTAGTCTGATTATTTGGGATGCGTCATTTGTTTATACTTATGAATCATTGTGTGTTTTACTTTAAAATTAACCCAGGCCGAACGAAATGCAAATGTAGAGCAGTAGTTCCAAACAGTGGTCCACAGACCCCTGGGGGTCTGCGAAAACCTGCAATATTTCACTAGCCATAACAGAAACAGAGAACTTACAGGGGAAAAAATATATTCCTTTATTTTCTCCGATTCTTCTATGTTCTAAAATTAAAAATTTTGAATCTAAAACAATTAGGAGATTCCAGTATTTAATGATTTGAAATGACTTTGAAGTTGGGAAGGACTTAATATTGAAATTACCTGACATCAAACCAAATATTGCTGAGCTAACTGCTAAAAAGCAGTCCTATCCTTCATTGTTTACATTAAGATTAATGTTTACATTTTGACGACAGTAATATTGTAATTTTATAAGTTAAGTCTTTTGATTTTGATACAATTTAATTATTAAATAAGAGTTTGTACAGCACTTAAATATTTTATTTTATTTCAGAACTTTAAGTTGTCATTACTGATCCTTTCTGTGCCCACAATTTTAGCTTTTTATATAATCTGTAACATAGATCTAAATATTCTAAGTTTCCCGTGGCGTAGGCGTGCATGCAGATCCAGAAAGTCGGCATCCCCCAATAAAAATAAATAAAATTGGTAGCAAAAAGATAATCGATAAAACCTAAAGCAAAACGGAGCGTTTCTAAACGTAAATCTGAGTAAGACGTCAGTTCCTATTTTAACGTCCTTGAATTTCACCGCTAAATGCCAGCCAGGGACTACTGATGCTCCATCCTTTTAGCCTCAAATCAGTCCTTATTATGACTAATTAGTGTCGTAGTCATGCACAATGGGTACTTTCAGTCGAGACCTTTTTTTCTTCTTTCCTACCCCATGCTTCCTATTGAGGCTAGCATCGTATATTCTGATATATGCTACTTGGTCTTTGAGCGTGATCTTTCATTATCCTCCTGTTCTCTAATTTTCCTGTCTTCTTCAGGAAAATTAGAGTGTAGTTGGTCTTTCCCGTATTTCTAGGGCCGCGGTAGCCCGGTTGGAAGAGTAACGGACTAGCAACCGGAGGGTTACGAGTTCGAATCCAACCAAAGACCGTCGTGTACAAAGGGGGCTAGTGCAAGTTAAATCTTTCGTGGCCTCAAATGTCCTCACGTGGGCGTGGTGTGGATATTTGGAGAGTGGGGTGCCAGCTCAGGTGTGACCTCGTCATCTGACCGTGGTTCGAAATTACGTGGTATTGTCCTCGGATCTTTCCCTTCGGGGGTTGATGCCGGACCGTCGCCAATAGCCCGTTGTGTTGCTCCAGTGTGACGTTAATTAAATACCCACCTACCCTTATTTCTTAAAAGTCTATTTCAAGCATTAAGACAGTGTTTAGGTCATCCATACATAGTTGCCCAGATTTGGCGCAATTGCGCGCTTTCGACTCCTTTTTAACTTACAGCTAAAAATTATTTCTGTTTTATTATACGTATTTGAGCAAAAGAAACATCGGCTAAAATGGAGCTGACTTGTAAGGTTTTCTAAAGCATACATTTTTTTGCTTTCGATCCAACATCGACATCCCCAGTTATCAATGTTTCGCTTCGCTATTTAGTTTTCAAATTTTAAAAATTATGCAAAATATAATTTGCATAGACAAAAGAAAATAATAAATTACTTTCCTCGACCGCAAGGCATATAAGCCGGAACTGAATGAATTTGAACTCAAATCAAAAGACAACATTCAATCTCTTAATATTAATATCGAATCATCTAGTTTAAAAACACTTAATAAAAATTGTATGAGAAATACAAAGAGAAACTTGTATTCTTGTCTCACTATGCACGGACCTATGTTAGAACACACAATTTAAAAGAAATTAATATCTCTCTTGACTTCCTACTTCATTATTAATTCGTTTTATTTGAGAGTATCACTTAAAATACTCTGTTTTAATGTGCTAACCTTAACTTATAAACAGTGTTATTAAATAACCTAAAATATGTTTATCCATTCCAATATAAATTTTTATTTGTTCCTTAGTAATGGTCACCGCCCTAACCGAAATTTTATATGTCACTGCCTTGTTCATTTCTGCTGTCCTGTAAATTTGTCTGATACCCTGTCTTTGATGACATTTACAGTCCTGAGCTTTTTCTTTTAGACACGTTTTCAGTTTTGAAGTCATATTTAAGGTTTGGGAATATTTTTGAATATTAGGCAGCACAATACATTCCAGATCGTTCTTCATTTCCCGGACCTCCCCTCCCTCTTCCCACGCATATGCGAAGCTAGACTTTTTGGAATCTGGAGGAAAAGACTAAGGTTGCCTAGTGACCAAAACACAATTCAAGCATTTAAAATTACGACCAAGTATTTTTCAAACAAAAAGAATGAAGTATACTCTCTCCAATTAGAACAACATAACGTACTTTTGTCAATAAATTCTTCACAATATTAATCATTGATTGCGATTGGTTTTTGGCTGTGCATAAAAATTAGAAAAAAACCTGGGTTTGTTAATGGGTCTCCAAAACGGAAATAAGGAAAGGCGTACCCGTCTTGTTTTATACTTATTTATTCACACTGCCATGTAAGAAACCATTTATATGACAAGAAAAAAGCACGTAAAAGACCAGAAGGAAAAGAACAAAACGCAATGGTAATAAAAAACAACATGAACGAAAATACATCAATCAATAAAATTCAAGAAAGAAATTTTTGTTTTTTGAAAAATTCAGAGCAGTCAACGAAAATATCCAAACTTGAGAAAGCATTCGTGATCGTCATGAATTGAAAATTGGTTGGGATCAGATTTACTGTACGGTCACCCTTGGCGCGATTTTTTCCACATTGGCGATAAATTTTTTATATGGCAACCCCCATCCGACCCGACAAGGAATTGCAGCAACCCTATTGGACCTTGGAAAAGGTTGGTTTTTCGGAAGGAGAGAGCACTTTTTTTTTTTTTAATGAACGCATTTTTTTAACAAAATATCGATGTTTTGCGTTCTATGATTGGTTACCGTTTTAAAATTTGAATTCTTTTTGTGTTAGTTGATGTCTTAGCTTTTTAGAAGGATTGTAATTGGTTACCGCTTAACCGGGTCGCAACGGAATATATTAGCAAAAACCGGAGAGCTTGAAGGTGATTGATTTATTATTGCCCTATTCAAAGGGTTGTTCGCGTAGGAAAGTCCGCGTTTTTTTTTAAGAACATCTACAGGATTAATTAGACCGTAAGTTTTATTTATTTTTACTTATTTGTGTATTCCTCATTTATTATTGCCCTATACAAAAGATTGTTCGCGTAGGAAAGTCCGCGTTTTTTTTTAAGAATATCCACAGGATTAATTAGACCGTTATTTTTTTTTACTTATTTCTGCATTCCTCATTTATTATTGCCTTATACAAAAGGTTGTTCGCGTACGAAAGTCCGCGTTTTTTTTAAGAACATCCACAGGATTAATTAGACTGTTATTTCTATTTTTTTTACTTATTGCTTATTTGTGCATTCCTCATTTATTATTGCCCTATACAAAAGGTTCGCGTAGGAAAGTCCGCGTTTTTTTAATGAACATCCACAGGATTAATTAGACCGTTATTTTAATTTTTTTTTACTTATTATTGCTTATTTGTGCATTCCTCGTTTATTATTGCCCTATACAAAAGGTTGTTCGCGTAGGAAAGTCCGCGGTTTTTTTAAAGAACATCCTGGCTTTGGACGCCATCTTGATAGCGACAAAAATTGCTTGGCTACAAACATGTCTCGGATTCTACATCTTTACCCATTTTTCACTACGCTGTTTTCTTTAGATCTCGCTCGTGCAAGAAGTCGCCATTTTGGCGACTTTTGAAAAAGTCGCCAAGGGTGACCGTACAGTAAATGTTTACCATTGGTTGATTTCTTGACACAATGTGTATTCTCCAAATAATTATGAGATTATTTTTTTGCTTAGTCTCCTTTCTGATTAGTAAACCGATTGTAGAGTGAAAGGAAGAATTGACTTTTACGTACTCTAATCCAAAGGTAAAGTCCCTAAGGGCATTCATTTTTCACGTATTGTACTGGAAAACACAAGGATCAAACTTTGCTTAGAATTGCAAAATGTTTTCTCCAAGAAAATTTTGGAACTTCTTATTTATATCTTTAACAACTGTTTGAAATGCTACGCCTATGCTCCTACTCAGCGAGAATCCTATATAATCGCATCGCATCACAATAAACGCACCGCGTGCAAAGAAAATCGTTTATTTTTCTCCTTTCTCTATGGGCCAGTGGCGCAACGGATAACGCGCCTGACTACGGATCAGGAGATTCCAGGTTCGAATCCTGGCTGGCTCGTTTTATGTTTTTCTCGGGGAAAATGGGTTGCGACTTCTTGTTTCAAGTACTTTGCATTTTTAAAAAACATTTTTCGTGTATGGTGGAAATTATATGAGGAAAAGTTATATTTTGTGGGAAATGTTATAAAAATGTCTCAAATGAAATAAGGTATTAGAAAATAAAAATCCATATTGAAAAAGAAACCATAAAAAATGGAAAAAGGAAGGAAACTGAATATGTATGTATTAGTCAAAAAATACTTACGCTATCTGTTACACTATACGGTGTGCGTATTTATTTTTAGACTTTCACTGTTACAGTTTTGGTGAAAAATTTTATATATATACACATATACAATATCTTAAAGTTTTAAAAAGTATTAAATCATAATAATAATTATGATAGAATATTATTGTATCATTAAATATTAAACAATAATTACAATAAAATTGTTAAACAATAATATGTGTGTGTAAATATAAATGATTAATTATTAAAACAATATCTTATATTGCATTGCAGCTCGATAAAATATGGCAATAAATTAACCATTTAGACATGGATAAAACATGTCTAAATGGTTATTTTATGATTACAAAGATAGATAAATAACTTTCTTAACAAAAAGCTTGAAATTTTTTTATGTAAATTAATAATAAAAACTCGTTCTCAGCTTATTAGATTTATGAGTTACAAATGATTCATGGGTCTGTCTTAATACTTTTTTATCGTCTGCCCTTTTAAATTTCTGTTCCAGAAATGTTAATGTAATAACTTTTTGCTAACTCTAATTTAGTTTATTTCTACTTTTTGCTGCTTAAATACCTTCTGGTTTCCTAACGGCAATAGAAAGTTTTGTAGTCAACAAAATATTGAAACACATTTATTGATAAAAATTTGATGCTTTTGAATACATTTTGACTTTCAAGCTCACAGAATTGAATATCCACTAGAGGGTAGCTTTCAATGTTTCTCAGCGAATCGGATTGATCCAACACTTCCAAAAGTGGGTATTACAATGTAATGACACAGACAACCGTAAAGACGTTAAATTAAATACGATAAATGCTGCAAACTGATATCGATATTTTCTAAAAATTTAATTTATGGAAATATTTTTCTATTCTTTTTATGTAGTTAAAAATTTATGTAGAAAACCCTTCACGCGTCCAGTTTGTATGTGTGAGTGAATTTTTTAAAATCTAAATGGGCTCCACATATAAACTTTACAAACTTTAATGCACAATTTAGGTACACTTTTATTATAGACATTTTAATTGACATTAGGCATTCTCGGAACGCGAACACTAAAATTATTTCCTTTCAGAACTGAATCTGAACTTGCTATATCCTCAATCTTACTGGCTGTCACATGGCAGTGTAAATAACAAAAATGTAAATCTATTTTCAACAATTTCTTATTATCTGATAGAACTTTCGACGATTACAGCTGTTCTCATTGGGATGAGGTTTAACCAAGCCCGTCACAAAATGCCTTTCAAGCCTCCGAATATTTTTATCAGGCCGACAGACCAGATACGGTCATCTGGATAGGTTTACCTGGCCCGCAGATCAGAAACGGTCCACCAATTAGGTTTACCCAGCCTGCAGACCAGATACGGCGCGGAGATCAGATTTGGATACCAGATATTCCTAGAGGATACTCATTCATGAAAAATAAATATTTTTGTATGTTGTAAATCGGAGCCTAGCGTTATTTAACAAATAGCTACGCCAAAATTTTCGCTCAAGCAAATTTATTCATATATATTCTTGTATTATTTTTCATTTCATCTACTTGAATGCTTTATCCACTCCCAATAAGTGTTAACTAATCTATTTCTTCACACATATACTTAAGTATAAATCTACTTTCGAATTTTAATAAATTTTTTAACTGTTTCAATATATCTGAAAAAGTAAAAGTCAGAATTAGTAACAAATTATTAATAGGTAGAGCGGATTCCATACTTGGAATAGAAAGTAAAAAATTAACGTTATGAAATGCTCACATTCATTCTTCGAAAATCGCAATTTTTTTATTCTGTTTAACCTGCTATTGAAAAAAATGAGTCAAGTAAACTATTTTAATTTTAATCATAACATTTTAATAACTCCAAACCTGAAAAACACAAATTACAGATCTTGTGGAACACTTAGGCCCCGTTCACATGAGGCGTTTTCCAACGCGCATTTTACGTCTAAACAAAACGCGGGTAGCCAAAGTACATAGAGTTCTACTGGAGTGTTCACATGCAGAAATCGCGAGAATCTAAGCGCTAGACAGCTTCGGCGTTTCAACAATCTCCGGTCGTTCTCGCGATTTGAAGGCGCTTCGAGAAGCATAGGTTTCTTCTGCAGCGTTCACATGACACGCGTTTTGACGGGCGTTAGGGCTTTTTTATTCCTCTAGTCCAAGTTTCTATCTTCGCGATCGTTAAAGATAGAGTGAAAATTTCAACGGATTTGAAATCTGCGGAAAATTTTACACCAAATCGATACCTGAAATGTGATTTTCTTTAAAAAAATAATTTTGCAACTGTAATTTTACTATTTTCGGGATACGGATTTGACGAATATATTCATTATGAACACAAAAGGGAGTATTCATCTCGTTTTTATAGAAAAGATATAACTTGATTGGAGTATTTTGTCTTAATCCACTGCTTTATGTTTATGGCCATTAAAAATAGGATGAGAAAATTTAATCGCATTCGATTTATTGAAGGAATTTTCCCTGCTTTCACACAAAACTTGTAAAAAGATGACAGTTTATAACTAAAGCGTATAGTGGGTAATTTTATTTCTGAGAATAACGAATACTGACAACCGCCCGTTCTGGTTTTCATGTGCGGTAAACGTCTTTAAAATAAAGCTTAAATTAAATATTCAATTTAAAAGCTAAACTTCAGTTATTTTTTTATTTGTCCTCAACGGGTGAAATGCGTAATATAAGTTTCAATTTTCATTCATTTTTCACATCCTCTTGTTACAGTGAACTCGATATCACTTTTGAAAATGAACTTAAGTTACTGTGAGCTTATTTTTCATAGAATTTATATTTTAATCTTGCAGTTAGTGTTATTACTACTTTAATCGAAATTTTTATATTATATATATACGTGTAGACGCAAATTCTATTAGCAATCTCCTGGTTTTCAATATGTATACTGCTTTTTGTTTTTCTTTTAGATTTTTTTAGTTTTAACATAATTTTCTCGTTTCATCGTGGGGTTTAATCAAATTTTAGTTGAAATATTTCCCAATCATTCTATTCCTGGTTCCATTTGTGCTACAAAACCCCTGAAAAAGGGTAGGTTGGAGGGTTAGTTTTCGTTTCGGATAGTCGAAACTCAGGGAAAATTGTGTTTAAAAATTAAAAACTAATTATTGTTATATATGCGTTATTTGTGCTGATATATTAAAATGTTTAGAGATAAGTTTTAAAAAAGTATAGGGATTTATTTGAAGGAAAACTAAATAAAAATTTGCTTTAGATCGTATTAAAGACGATAAAACCTGCAAAAATAGCATAAAAAAAAGAAAGGTTATCACCAATGCCGGATTTTGTTTGTTTGCGTGTCAACTTTTTGATACTACTTCGTAGACAATGCCATATAAACAGATTCAGTTTCCAATTTCCTGGTTCTAGAAATGTAGTTTTTTTGGGAATATATTTTTTACTTTACACTCAATTTTAAAATTTTAAGGAAATTATTTGGTCATTTTCCAGTTAGTTTCGTTTTTAATCAAAGTTTTACAGAAATATTTTAATTTTTCATACGCAGTTTCGCTTTAACGATAAAACACATTACAAATGACTCATCTGATAGCATCTTGAGCCCAAAAATCCGTGATCACCTCTTAACATAAAACAAATCCTACTATTTTTATTGGTGGGTGAATCATCGACACTGGAGAGTGAAGGTTATAGGGTTTCTTCCTCTAGTCTTGACAGTAAAAAACGAATACTTTAAGATTTTAGAGTTAATGAAAATGTTTAATAATGCCACAATTTGAACTACATAAAACACTGCTTCTCTGTGATCCGCTGGCTCCTACCGGTTCCTAGGTCCAAAATATCCCGTCATTCGAAAAATTTTGAAAAACGTACGAAAAGCTAACGTTCAAAAATTTACAACCGAGTTTGATGGCATTGGCATCGTATACTATACGTTATGAAAGATTTACCTGTTTAGGTTGTCACTTCTGGTCAGCAAGTCGATTATATTGCATTTATTCATGTATAAAGATTGAAGCTCAAAAACACTTTATTCACAGGCAATTATGGAACGGATGTTTTACAAATCGAAATATCAAATTTTTGCGTTATTTTGAATATTTTTTAGATTATTTTAGGCATTTTATTGGTCAATTTTATACATTTCTAAGTTAACCAAATCTAGGCTCTTGTGAATAGAGAAATCAATTTTAGGTTGGAAAAGAAAGATTTTCATCCTATTTTAATGGCTGTAAAATTAAAAGCTCTTGATAAGGGGCAACAAAATATCTTATTAGAGTGACATTCCCTTTACAAACAAGGCAATACTTTCGCTTACGCTTAGTATAAAAATAATATCTGAAAAAAGATTAGTTGCGACTATTGACAAAAAATAATTTTTTCAAAGAAAATCATGATTTTGGTATCGATTTAACGTAAAATTTTACGCTGATTTGAAATTTTGATTCTATCTTTAGCCATTCAAAAGATAGAAACTTGGATTAGGGGAATAAAAAACACAATTTAATGCATAACGGAATTGACCTTGAAAAGCGCCGAAGAGATGTTCACATGACAGCGCTCGAAAATTCTTATCTAACGCGCGTTCGAAAAAGTCCATGTGAACGGGGCCTTATAGTCGTGGCCCTATTATATAAAAAAAATAGGCGGGCGTCTAGTGGGTGGACCCGTAGCACCGACGATGTGGGGGCCTGCAGAGTGCAGAAAGGTGGGCGCCTGCACATACTACCTAAGTGACGCCATTTCTGTTCCTATTTAAGAACACCTGTCTCTTCGCCGAGTTCCTCGAAACGAGACAGTCAACTCAAAGAACCCCTTCTTCCATTCCATTATCTTCTTCCAACTCTAAAACCACCCTCGTCGGCTGAGCCCAAAGTCAAGGGAGGATGGTCAACATGCATTAGCTGAGATAATTCTATCAGTGGCACCACTCACCAGATTGTAGGCACCAGGACGGCAATGGTGCCTATTCTTACCTGAGACGAGACATCTCGGAAGTATATATTTATCTAACTAAAGGCGCTATTTACGTACGGTCTCGGGTTTGGGACTAGATCTTGTCAGCGATGCTGGGGCCGTGTCTTGTTGTCTATGTCTTCTGTGAAAAGACTTCGCCGCCATGCTGTTGCTTTTCTTCGAAAGAAAATAGGTTTCAAAATATCATAGATTTCTGTTTGGATGTAGATAAATCTAAGCTTATTCCGTTTCCTCCAAAGCCAAGGGTCTCCAAGATTATCGAGCGGAAAGTCAAATTGGGATTTTGAAAGGGCTTGGTGAAAAAAATCGGAAAAGGTATGCATTATTCTATATCAGAGATACATAGACAGACAGAAGGGCCACATAGATTCATCGTGACTTATGGGCAAAAAACATGAAACTTATCTATCCTATATTACTTATTTTGTTTACATTTATCATATATTATTACAAAGAAAGAAAAAGTAAATGAAGAATTTAATTTGATGCGCGACATTGCATTGATTTGACAATTGTTTTAATATTTGGTTCAATTTTTGTAGTAGCCAAGGGCAAAATTGATTCTAAATTTTCATTGGTCAAGCGGTTCCTATTTTCCGATTTGTTAATATTCTACTGAAAAAATTCAAGCTGTTCTGATTCGGGTGCATTTTCAGGCAAAATGGCAAAAGGGTTGCTAATTAAATCTAACCACGCGGTATCGCTTTTTGAAAATCAGAAGAAAGATCTATAGAATAACACACGGGGAGGCGGGCAGACAGCATATCAACCGAGGGCCGCATGCGATCCGCGGTCGATGCATCTCTATTCCATAAAATAATGTATGGAAATATCTTTGTGACATTTAACTCATTAAAATGCTAATAGAAATTTCTTAAGTGTCATTTTTTCAGCCAAAAATTCATTTGAAATAGGAAACAGTCCAAGCATTTTTTACTTTCAACGGAAGTTCAACGACTTCTTTTAAAAGATGAAATAAAAAAAATGTAAAAACGGTAACGTTTGCAAACAAAAAGGGAAACAAACCACAATATTTTTACCCTCAGAACATAAATAAAATACTTCACCGCCTTGCGGCGACACAGTCGGGACTGATTGTTTTCGGAAGAGCGAATAAACTGCAGACTGTATTTAGTTTTTCACCTGGAAGAGTAATTGTAATTCTTATATTTTATTCATTTTGCTTTTACTAAAATCGATATGTATCGTCTCTTTTATCAGCTCAAGCGTTTGTTTTCAAGCAAACGCAATTATTAATTTTTAAATTTAGCCCTGAAAAAATCCATTCGGCGGGCCGTATATCGGGCACCTTGTTCGGTTAAACATTCCTGAAAGTTTTTGGTAGCGAAATAAATCATTCAATTAAACATTAAAAGTATCTTACTAACGCGACGAAAAGAGAAAATTTTTATGAAAAAGTAACCATTTCTGTAGAGAGAATTTACTAAAAAAATGTTGAATACAATTTTTTTTAAAGAAACGGTAATGGAGGGTTACTACGCATCACCTTATATGAATGAATTTTGCATGAACATAACACATTTTGCATAAACTCCCCTCTTGGTACAAAAATTTAGTACCAAAAGTGGAGTGTTTAAGTGAAGATGGTACACACCGCATATCTATCCATCCGTAAAGAGCACTCTGACGTCAAATATCAAATGAGAATATTTATAACTGAAAGTTCTTGCGTGTTTATATTTCTTTGGCAGTAGAACAGGAAAGCGTGTTTCAAATTAATACTTTTTATTTAAAGATAATTAGCATTCCACTAGCGATTTACAAGAATATTCCCGTACTGATATTTCTGCAACATTTATTCATTTTTTTCTCACTTCAATTGCCTTACAGCAAAAAAATATCAGAAAGACCATAAATTGAAACATTAATAGAAATCTTTTCAAAAAATCTATCAAATTTATGGGAGATTTTCTGTGTAAACAAACAAATCATACGGTCTAGAACATTTTACTTGTGCTGCCTAAATGCTTTCGCAGGATACACATCGGGATTACCTTAAAATGTAGTTTGTAGCCGTTTTGCCTTCAATCTAATTGATGATGAGAAATCAACTGTATATTAATTCGGAATTTATTCTTTGGAATTTTTATTGGCGACGTACTGAAACAAGCCAACTGACGTCACGTTCGGAATACATATAGGAAACACGCTCCTCCGCAGAAATGAAATTATCGTATAAATGAATAATTATCGTCTGATAAAATATAAATCAAAATTTTTACTTTTCAATAAATATCGTTTGTGGTAAAATACATTTATTTTATTTTACTCATACCATAAATTTGCCTTAATAAATCTAGAATATTAAAAACCTAATCTTAACCCTTTTAGATGTTGGCATTCTATCGCCCCTGAAATGGTTATTAGCATTCGAGAATGTTCTAATAGTCACCCGTTATAAGATCACCCAACAACTTAATTCCCAGTGTTCTTAGTTAAAACCTTGATCGTATTGCACATTCGATTCAAAGAGTACGACTTATCGGTCTTTTTTCTTTCAATCATTTTAAAATCTTCCGACTGGAAAATGTCGATAAAGAAAACCTTTCATTTTTTATACTTCAATTAACAGAGAGGCTGGCTCTCATCCATTCATAAAAGTTGCCTTTTCTGAAGAGATAAAACCGATTACATTCGTCGGCGTCTGGCCGTTCAGATACGGAATTATTCAGATCAGTGACGAAAAGATGGATAGCTAATCGGAGAGGGAAAGAATAAAAGGGCTGCTTTGTTGCACGTGTTGTTTTCTCGTGTTATCTATTTAGTGTTATTTCTGTTTCAAGCACCAGAATGTTTTGATCGAAAACATCTGCTTTGTTGGTGCATCTGCTTTTTTTTTAAAATAGTGCCTGTTTTTCGTCCGGGAGCCGAAAAGAGAACAACGGGTAACTGAGAGAACGGGAATAAAAAGAAATTGAATTTGGTTATGGTTTATATGCATCTGTCATTCTTTCCGAACGGGGATGTTCTTTATCTGGTGGGATGGGGGGCCACAAGGCACAACTTTTTGACACAATTTCATTTTTTTATCGTATTAGAAGCTTGGCTCCACATAGGGATGGTCACCGATAACATAATACCAATGGCGCCGAGGTATAAGGGTAAGGTTAGGTAGTTAATTAACATCGTACTGCAGCAATTGGCTATTGGCGATGGTCCGGGATCAATCCCCAAGGGACGATAACACAGCGTAATTTTGAACCACGGTCAGATGACGAGGTAAACACCTGAGCTGGCAATCTCCAAACTTCCACACCACGCCAACGTTAGGACATTTGAAGCCGATAGATTTAACGTGCACCAGCCCCCGTGTACACGACAGTCTTTGGTTGGACCTAGTTTCGAACTAGCAATCCTCCGGTTGCTAATCCGTTGTTCTTCCAACTGGGCTACAGCGGCCCGGTATAAGGAGAAGTGCGAAACGTTTCTGTACTGTTATGCGCAGTCTGTTTTCTAGGTTTAAAAATGTAATCTTATTGTTTTTTGAGCAAAAAAGGAGTACAACTGTAAAAGGAAACGAGAAATATGTACACATTTGTGAAAGATATACATCGAGAACTCTTACATAGGTGGAAGATTCACAAGTATCCTGGTAACGATACTCAACGTCTTGGGGGGCTCGGGAAACGGGAAAAGGTTTTGTGTGTGCTGGTATGGCTGGTTAGTTGAGTTTGGTCTTATGAAAGGTCATCTTTGACCAAGCTACGCCAAGCACAAGACACAACGTCAAGTAATGGACATAAACACGCAAGGATGGTTTTATTGACACAGAAGAGAGAAAAACACTCAGGGTAAGGGTTACAGGAATCAAACTTGTGACGCCTACAACTCGTTGCTATCGTAGTGGGCAAACCCATTGAGCCACGGTGGCCCTTGTACTGTAGCGACAGTCTGTTTTCTAGGTTCAGAAAGTTATAAAAATTTTCATAGCTTTTTTATAAAAATAACGGTGTATAGTTGATAAAAGAAGTGAGAAAATTGCACATTTGTGCAGGTTACACAATGAGTACCTCCGACAGATGGAAGGGTTGCAGGTACAATATTACCGGGATCTAAGGTCTTGGGGCTTCAGGAAATGGGAAAAGGTTTTGCACTGTAAAGTAATTGAACTATTAGAATGTATCAAAAAGGTACAAAAAGTTAGCTGCTGATGTGGATGGGGACGGCGAAAATTTATATCAACCACTAATGGGCAAAGTGAATATGAATCGAATAAAATTCCCACATGGTTGGCAAATGAATATAATATAGTTGATATTTGATGCTATAAAATCAGAATATTAGACATGTGTGCTTCTCTTTGCTCAATATTAATTTACGCTTCTACGCAAAAAATGTTAGTCTATCAAAAATAAAAGTTTAGATGATTTTGTGAGACAAAGTCCTCTCTAATGACCATTCAAAGCAAATAGGTCCATTAAGTCACTCACAAGTCATACAAGTAGTAGTTTCTTTGTGCAAGTTTGTAAGTGCAGGAAAGTAAACAAAAATGAAAGTTTAAGATGTGTATGGAGGACATTATATTTCAACTGAAAAAGGCAGGAGGAAATATTACCTTTTGAACATTGTAAGATACAAGGGCGTAATCAGTTGCCTTTGCCCCCCCCCCAAAAAAAAAGGAATTTAATGTAAAAAACAATGGAAATACACATTGAAGTTAGTTTAATCACAACAAATCAAAATGTGGTTAATCTCGTTGATAATAGTGCAGCAACTATTTCATTTCTGAAGAAAAGAAATTCAGTCAGATTCGAAATTCATATTTTATTCACATTTATTCAATTTTTCCAAATGAAAATCTTGAACTAATTAGGGTTAAAACCAGTTTCATTAAGTCTTCATGTCTTTTGTTTCGCCTCTAGATTAACTAAGCAAAACCATATGCATAATTAGTGACGCATCCAAAAAAGCGTAAATTAATTAATCTTCATTCTCCCATATTCTCTAGTTAATTTAATAAAATAATAAATTAATTTAATAAAATATTAATTAATCTAATAAAAACTATAATTTTATTGTAATGTCACAAAAGTATCCTACTCATTTCGTGTACTTTATTTGTAAGATCAAAATCAGAAACCATCCCTTTCGAGGGGGCTTGTGTCCCAGAGACCCCTCCCTCCGTCTATGCCACTGCTAAAATATGCATAAATACAATACAATACAACTGTATTACGTGAGTACAGAGCTATTGGCTCCAATTTCATGGTGTCTGCTATACAATCTAAAAGCAATGCTCATTATATAAAAACAAGATAAAACAGTAACAATCGGACTGGAAAATACACAATCTTGTCAGTTCTCCGGTTAAAAAAAATAAGACGTTACAATGTTCCTCTTTTGTCAAACAAAATACCTTCCCTAGTCAACAAGATGAAACCTGTACAGATGCACTTAAATAACGATATGACCCAGCCCTGGCTGCCAAAGTGCAACTAATTGAGGTCCACTCTTAAAGTATACAAGATAATTTATTTCCAAAGAAATTTTAAGAAGGTGACGCCCTGTACCCGTGTTAAAATATGCGTTAAAACATGCCTGAAAAAATCGGGCCGCGGTAACCCGGTTGGAAGGTAAGTATTTTAGTTAACTTCACACTGAAGCAACACAACGGACTATTGGCGATGGTCCAGGATCAAATCCGAAGTGAAAGATCCGAGGACAATACCACGTAATTTTGAACTACTGTCCCCGGTTGGAAGAATAGAGGATTAACAACCGAAGGGTTGCGAGTTCGAAACTCGATCCAGCCGTCATGTACGTGGGGGTTGATGCACATTAAATCTGTCATTACCTCAAATGTCTTTATGATGTGGAGGTTTCGAGAGTGAGGTGCCAGCTCAGGTGTTGACCTCGTCATCGACCAGGGTTCAAAATTACGAGGTGTAGTGCTCGGACCTTTATCTTCGGGGTTGATCCCAACCGTCGCCCAAAGCCCTTTTTGTTGCTCCCGTGCGATGCTGATGAAATACCTACTTGCCTGAAAAAATTATTAAACGCAATTTTCGGTAACATTGCGATATTTAATCGAAAAAAGCAACCTCTTATGAGGATTAGGACCACCCAAAATTATTTTCTGACTGGGGTAACATCCCTAGTAACACTAAAATAGTGTCAACATTAACCTGCAGATGAAAAAACAAGACGTCATATTCGATGCGGCAGACATTCTATCTGGTAAGTAAATGAAATCGGAATTGTAGGTTCAAACTCCAAGATCGCATCAGGGATCCAAGATAAAAATCTGCAGACCAAACACCGTGAGGGCCCTCACAAAGTCGGCTTTCGCTTTGTTTGCAGACGAAACGGAAGAAAAAATCTCCACCCCACACCCTTTTGGGAGTAATGTCAATACTAGGTCGGGATGGAATCTTTTTATCGGCGTGCCGAGCCGCGAAGTCACTGAATCTCAGACCGATAAGGTGTAAATATTAACTCACATGTAGAAATTATCGGTTTCTGAGCTATATTGCAGTCTCTTGCGTGATTCAACACGTTGCCCTCGATGAGGAGTTGAAATAATATTTACTAATAGACCATTCAAATTACTAAGGTTTTTCGGCAGTTACCTCAGGCTACTTCTCAATCAGTTTGGGCATACATAATTAACCATTTAATATACGGACCATAGTAGCCCAGTTGGAAGAGCTGCGGATTAGCAACCGGAGGGTGCGAGTTCGAAACTTGGTCCAGCCAAAGACCGTCGTGTACACGGGGGTTGGTGCACGTTAAATTTGTCGCGCCTCAAATGTCCTCACGTTGGCGTGGTGTGGAAGTTTGGAGAATGGGGTACCAGCTCAGATGTTGACCTCGTCATCTGACCGTTCAAAATCACGAGACGTTGTTCTTGGATCTTTCCCTTAGGGATCCCGGACCCTCGCAAGTAGCCTGTTGTGTTACTCCAGTGCGATGTTAACTAACTACAAAGAACTAACTGCTTACCATTTTATATAATTCTATACTATTCACAAATAATATATACCAGCAGAACAGTGCATACTGCTTTAGCAGAACAGTGCATACATAGTTTCTTGATTTTTCATCTCTTGATGGCAGTGTCGTTACCTACATTTCATATCTTGTTTAAATCCATTTACAATGAATATATGCATTGATATGCGCATTTCATACCTCAAATGAAATCAAAATTGATCCAATATACTATAAAGCAGCATTTCTTGTATTTCTTACTGATCTTACCTAATCGATTTTGTGTTCAAAAATTGCAGTTTTACATAATTTTAAATTAAAAAGAACACGTGATTTAATGTATAATTTGTGATTCTTTATTTTTAATTTGCTTCTAATTTAATAAGCAAGTTTTTCTCGACACTCGTTATTCGACACTATTGCTCACATCTCTAAAGGTCAAGCTTTCTTTTCAAACGAGGCGGTATATCTAGGGGTTATTGTAGAATCGAAATATTATTTCATAAATTATTTAATAACATGTATTCAATATCAAAATCTAACTTAATGGTGTATATAAGGGGGTATGGAAGTATCCCTTCCTTGACCTGATAGTTTTTAAACGCAATTTTGAAAGAGATTTTTATTGATAGAATGTATATAATTTCCCTTTAATATTCTCTAAAAGAATAGTTATATTGATGGTTGTTTTTGTAAACAAATTACTACCATTCAGAACTTCATTTTTATTTCATTCATCAGTTTTTCAATTGCATTTTGATAATAAAAAATTAAATGATCGAAAAAATTTGTACGAAATACTCTTTTAAATAAATTTTAAAAGTTGGATGTGACTCAATAAATATATTAAAAAAGATAGATTAATTATTTTTAAATTGCAGTGACGGAGGGCAAAAGGAATGCTTATCGACCAAACCGCACGCAAGTAAACACAAAGAACCCTCTGTGAAGGCAAAACCCTGCTATTTCACTTGTTGCTGCAGATAGAAGGCGATCCAATATGAATAAAGCCAATTAATAGCACCGCATTCAATGGCGTCCTCACAGGAAAAGGAAAACACAAATGAATTTATTATTCCCTCAAAAAAAAAATACGGCACGCTTGTTTAGTTGCCTGCATCGCTAAACATGGAATCCAACTACCCCAAGAAACCAAAAAAAAAAAAAAGAAGGGAGCACTATCACAGCTCTTTTATATTAAACATTCCACGCACGCGGTGTCGGCTTCTCTTCATCTTCCGAAAAAGCAGAATGAAAGAAGAAATAAAAATAAGGATGAGAGAGAGAGGAGGAAAAAACTAAAAAGTAACAGCAATAAAAAGATATATTCATTTAAGCTCTCTCTCTCTCTCTCTTTAACACCCGTCACCCCCTGACGGCAATGGATGTTCCTAGTTGGGAAGATGTTCGGTGTTTAGGGCGGATGAGAGAGCAAAAGAGATCACAAAATCGAAATTAGGATTTCAGGGATGGCATGTTTATCGCCTTGTTTGGCGCAATAATCCCCCTTCCGTGAAACGAATCCGATTGAAATTAGATTAACTAGATGCACGGGCTCGAACTCCTATGGGCCAGAACCCCTTGTCACCCCACTAATTTTATGGGGGAAGTCGAATTCACTCCCAAACGACAGAGGAAAAATTCAAACTAAAAAAAAAATTCCTTACTCAATGGCGATATTAAAATATCGCCATTAAGTAACGAATTTTTTTAACGAAACGCCATTGAGTAACGAGTTTTTTTAACGAAACGCCATTGAGTAACGAATTTTTCGTTACTCAATGGCTCAATTTACTCAATTACTCAATTACTCAATGCCATTGAGTAACGAAATACGTTAATCACTCAAACCTGGGGCGCCAAGTCCAATCAAAGACCATCGTGTACGCGGGGGGTGGTCCACGTTAAATAGATCGTGGACTCAAATGTCCTTACGTTGGCGTGGTGTGGAAGTTTGGAGAGTGGGATGCCAGCTCAGGTGTGACCTCGTCATCTGGTCGTGGTTCAAAATTACGAGGTGTTGTCTTCGGACCTTTTCCTTTGGGGGGTTGATCCCGGACCGCCGCCAATTGCCCGTTGTGTTGCTTCAGTGCGACGTCAATTAAACACCTACCTACCTAGGATCCTTCCCTTAGGGATTATTAATATGTTGTCGCTAATCTCCACGTCTACCTCCAGGTAGACCAAATCCACAAGTCCATTCACCCGCACAAATCCGAAACCACCAAAAGAGGTTCAGAAAACAGGTCGCCTAGGGACAACTCCAGTACTCGAGAATGTGTGCTGAGGAAGCCTGGTCAGACTAGCATTTAAGGCAAACAGGATGAATCTTGCGACCATTGCAAAATCTGAGATTCTCAGATGGCCACTGAAAAAGCGGGAGCGCAATCTGAATATGTCTATCGCAATTGAGAGCAAGAGATCTTCTGGGGAGATCTCCACGATACCAAGAATGTACCGGATCCATGCCTTCTTATCGAGATTTGTTCTAATAGGGTAAAGCTCAAGAAGCATTAATGAGTAGGTATCGGACATTGGTTCATCAACGTACATTAATATATTTATTGCAATTAACCTTTGATAGGACTTTGTAGGAGAGTTTCTGCTCATCCCGGAACGTGAGAATCTAAAGTATTGAAGTAGAATCTCAAGAAGGGACGGTACAGGGGTTATATATAAGAAGTGAGTCACATAATGGTATGTATGAAGATTGATAGTAAGCTTTATTAACATTTTACGAACTGTCTACAGAGACGATGCTAGACTTTTGGGACCTAGGACAAATGAAGCTGGTGTTTCCGTCTGTTCAGAACAAAATTACACATTTAAAATTATGATAAAGTATATTACTTAAATAATTAGATAGGTAGTATATAGTTGAGTTAACGTCGCACCAGAGCAACACAATGGGCAACTGACGACAGTCCGGGATCAATCCCAAATAGAAAGATCCGAGGACTTGTAATTTTGAACCATGGTCAGATGAACACCTGAGCTGATACCCCACGTCAAACTTGTACTCCATGCAAAAATGAGGACTTTTGAGGCCATGAGACAGATTGAGAGTGCACCAGCCCCCAAGAACAGTATTTGGTTGGATCGAATTTCGAACTCGCAATTAAATAATTAGGATAAAATATACCAATTAGTATCTTATTCGTTAATAAATGACAGTTCCCATCATTAATTATTGTTAGCCATTTTTATTTATGATGAAAACAAGCAGAAAGCAGAGCTTCGATAATGGTTCCTGCTAATGTTTCGAAGACGGAAGTTATAAAAAGCGCCCCTGTCTTGTTTTATGCCAGTGGCGTGGCTTCCATGTTAGTTCAGAAGCCCGGCATACCCTGATGCAAAAATTTTAAGTAATCAACCGAATCAAGAAAATATGATGTTGAAGACAGTTTATATTTCATGCAAATCTTATTGGACATCAGTATTGATTTCCAATGCACTTTCGCCTAACATCAGCCCTAACCTTTCTATCCCTGCCTCTCATAGGTATCGACCTTCGAAAGAAATAGACGGATCATGTGCACGCAGCTTCATCTTATTTCTGCCGCTCGTTCGGTCTTAAGATTTGTCACGTGGCTGTGTGGGGGAAAAACATGAATCCTAATGTGGGACAAATTATTGATTGGTTCAAAGTGACTATCCGGCGTGATTAAAAACACTGGTCTGCATTTCGATAGGCAATCATCGATCGAGTAAGCTCACCCAGGCTTAGCAATCGACTTGGACCGATTGGCTATCGAATACTCTCCGTAGGACGTGCGTAGCGGTCTTTACCTCCGGTGGAATGACATTGTGAAAAACTTATTCAATGATAAAATGCCCAGAATTAGTTAAAAATTAAATAAAAATTTCAAAAAGGATGTAAGAAATTAAGTATTTTTTATCAAGTTTAGAAACATTGATAAAAATTAAATTATGGTACTGTGTTAAGTAAATAAAAAATAACACAGGTCGCTCGGGCTTGGTCACCCTCCCAATACTGACCAAAGGTGCTTAACTTCGGTATATTCTTGGAGGCTATAGCTTAGCTAATGCCTAGCTGGTAGGATGGCGGTAACAGAATTAGACGGATGTTGGTAGGAGCAGGAAAGAAAAAATAATGCTGAACTGCTCTCAGAGTATAGTCCTGGAACATTTACTTGTGGAGTGTATCGGGGTTTATTTCTGCTTTGTGGTTGTGTTTCATCGTATGGAGGATCTGTTGGATCGATTGATTATTGATGTGTTGGAGGTTATTGAAAAATGTGTTTGAAAGTTTGGATATATGAATTCGAGTGGATTGGCTATCGCAGCGCAGACTGGTGTTTTTAATCACGATGGACATCGCTTTAACCAATCATGTGTCCCACATTAGTATTCAGGCTTTTTCCCACAACCACGTGACCGATCGTCAAACCGAACGAGCGGAAGAAATAGCATGAAGCTGCGAGCAAAAGTTCCGTCTATTTGATCGGAAGGTCGATGTAGCCAGCCGGCTCAAGTCGATTCGTAAGTCCACGTGACTTACCCTTCTGAGATTGTACGAGATTCACGCAAATACCACTTCTGGTTTCAACCCAAGGCTGTCCTCTGCTTGCTGCGCTTGGAACTCAAAATAAAACCCTTGCTTGTTTGCTAAATATTTCGTCGTTGAGTTACAGAAACGAGTTTCTTTATTTGTGCTCCATTTATCGAATATTTTGTTAATATTGTAATTTTATGAGTGTTATTTTATACTGGAAGCAAATTTATTTGATTTTTATGACGACATTGTGCGTCAGTTACTACGAGCAATTACGTCTATTTAAAAACAAAAGACCCACCTCCCTAACCTTCGAAGGTGCGGTCGAAAATCACGCATTCTCACTTGTTATAATAGTGTGAGAGGTCCCCATTGGTTGAATACCATATACAAGTATGGAAATAAAATTTGAACTCCTTTTTATTCGCGCATTGTTCATAGTAGAATAAATTCATTATCGGCATCCTCAGCTGTAAATTTTATGCTACGCTACTGTTTTGTGCTCTAGACGTTTGTCAGAAGAGCACTTCATTGCTTTGTCTTGGAAAGAATGATTTTTAAACGTCAGATTCTGAAGATGAAGTAATAATAGCATTCACTCACACACACAGCAATGGAAAAAACCTTTGTGTTAAGGACAGTTAAAATTATGACATGTAAGTTTTCAAGGAAAACTAAAAATATTTCTGAAATTCCATCCCTTTAAACATTGGTGCTCTACCCCCTTAGCTTTGTATGCAAAAAATACTCTACATCGTGTCCCAAAATGATTGAGAATATTGACACTGACTAAGGTCCTCATTGCGTTCATGCAAGATATATGTCATTAAAAATTAGACTTTTCACCTCATAACAGTAACAGAAAAAAGTCAGAAAGTAAAATCCTCACGATATTTTACATACCCGGTTAAGTCATTTCCCCCATAATTAAAACGAGAATATTAATTGATTAATATGAGAACATTAATTGATTAATATGAGAATATTAATTGATTAATATGAAAATATTAATTGGTTAATATAAACTGATTAATGCCCACGTTGATTGAGAATTATTTGTTCGACAGATATGATTAAAAATTAGACTTTTCACCCAAAAACAATTACTTAAAAAGAGTCTAAGTGCTCATAATTTTGAGTTCTGTCATTTTTTCTCGTGATTTATAAGCAAATATTAATTTCTTTAGCAAAAGATGCATTTCGAGCCAGCCAGGATTCGAACCTGGAATCTCCTGATCCGTAGTCAGGCGCGTTATCCGTTGCGCCACTGGCCCACACCAGGACGCCGGAGAAAAAGTATCTTTACGGCATATTATCCTCAGTCAATAAAATGTATCTATATTTAATTTTAATGTGAGTGGGGTTGTATTTGAAATAAAGAATTACTGTTTCACATAATAATTTTGAATTATTCAATTTTTTGCTCGTCGTTTCATACTTTTGATTTTTTATATATGCAAATAAAAATTAATATTTTGTAAATATATGTAAATAAATTTTTTGTAAATATATGTAAATAAATTTTTTGTAAATATATGTAAAATTTTTTTTTTTGTAAATATATGTAAATAATTTTTGTAAATATATGTAGATAAATCAAACCACCCCTCTTTATTTGTATATCATTCATTGATGAACAAATTAAAAGGTGCAATTTGAAAGGGAATAACGTCTTCTGCAGTGGCGTAGCCCTGGGAGGAACGAGGGGCCATTGTCTAAACTGGTGACATTTTTGAAATATTAAAGTCTTGTTTCGCTTACAAAAATGGTTTTTCTTTTCTGATTTCAGTTTTATTAACATTAGTTACTTATGTCGGGATCATTAGGTCGTTTCCGTTATAGCTTAGTTTATATAGTATGATAAACATTATACGCAATGGATCTAAAGGGGACCAAGTCTATTTAGATAAGAGCACGAATAGAGAAGAAATTTGCAAGAGGAAATGTCCACAGGAGCAACTCTCCATTATGTTTCGTTTATCCAATTTGCCAGGGGCTTCTCGTCAAGACCGATTAGGAATCGGAACGGCCTTGCTAGTGCAGGAAGATCTTAATTACTTCCATCTGAGATAGGAGGTATGGTCATTTTGTTAATCAATCATCCAAAGATTCCTACTGTTGTTAATGGGCGCTGTAATTTAAATCCACAGGTGCAAGGATGTTACAATGTAAAAAATACATTGGTAAAGGAGAATTAGATCTAAAAGGTATATACAATGATTACTACATTCGAAACCATTGTTCAGTTTGCAGTAATAGAGATCGATTAACTGATTGTGCTTTATCAGCACATAAAACACATTAGCAACCTCAAAAGATTCACCTTCACACTAAAGGGGGATTATCTTGTAGATTATCCAAATTCTCTCTCCCATTTGTACATATCAGGAGTCTTAACCGAGAATCTACTGTCACTGAATTTGAAGTCATTTGGCTCAACAGGCTTGGATTCTGAGTATGGAAAATTTGGACCATCTAATATTAAATTAGTCATCGAGATGATTAGCCAGGAAGACGATACCTCCCCAAATCATCTTCCTATTCCGATGAAATTTTTTATGTAACTATTGAAGAATCCCAAAACAAACGTCATATGTATCACTGCTATCAGGTTCGTTCCTAAGCGATGTGCCTGACGTTGTTTGGCTAAGCCTTGCCAAATATGGCCCTTGCTCTTTAAAAAACCAACCCAACCAACCAACTTGAAGGTGTATCCCATTGGATGGTATTTCCGACCTACTTGAAATCTCTCGAATTTGGTTTAGAATTTTCGAATTAGTCGGACGCTTCGCCAATGTGATTAGCACACTCAGCAAGCTTACCCCGTTGGACAAAATAATAGCCCTGTTTAATCTTTTTACATACACCATTTAATTTCCCCTTTTTCATTTTCCTTTTATTATCCATATTTTTCCAAACAAGGCAATTACTTAAATTTCGGGCAACTTAACTATCAATACCGGAGATTAAGGACCCTTCGGAGCCATGTGCTCCATCACACTCCAATATCATCATCAACCTGAAAGGTGTGTTGGGCGTGCGCTTGCATATCGGCAAGAAAAATAAGGACAGCTGGGTATGGCGCCAACTTTAAATAAAAATGTCCAGTAATACATTTTCCGATATTTACTCGTTTTCTTTATTTTTATCAGTTTAGGTTCTTTTGCGCTTGTGATAAAATGCATTAATCTTTGCACACTATTATTAATTTACGATTGAATATTTAAAAAAGCACTCATTACAGGGGCGATATTTTGTAAAACCAAGCTCTTGTGAAAGCCCAGGGCCATTCCTGTGTGATGTGCTGGTCGTACGCTTTCACGTAGTCAGAAAAACAGGGACAGCCGAAAGACACGTAATATTCCTTTAACTTTAAATAAACATACCCGGCAATAAATTTCCCAATTTTATTAGTTTTATACTTATTCGATCTCGTGGGTTCTTTTTCGATTTTAGTAATTCTGAGTATGAAAATTTGGAGCATCTAATGTTAAATTAATTATCAAAATGATTAGTTAGGAAGATGATTTCGGAAGATATAATTTTCCTATTCCGATGAAATTTTATGTTACTATTGAAGATCCCCAAAACACAGAGACTGTATCTATCACTGTTATCAGGTACGTTCTGACGTTGTTTGGGCGCAGTTTGGCCAAATACGGCCCTTGCGTCTTAAAAAACCTATTTGAAATGTGCATAATTTTTTCTGAATTTACATTAGTATATTCAAAAAGAACTCAAGGGCATGGGTGTTTTGAGGGGAGAGCTCAAGGGGCCTCGTTTGCTTCCCAAAGCGATTTTGAAATTTAAAAAACTATCATAAACCCACATGCTGAATCTAGTTTATCAGAAAAAATTGACCATGGGATAAATGTAACTTTTAAAACGACTAATAAAGATTCCTTAGAAAAGATCGTCAATGGTCATTTCGGCGAAGTATGACATGATGATGGTACACGTCTTGTTCTACTGAAGTAGACATTAGCGATATTTTCTAAGAAATCTTTATTTGTTGTGGTTTTGAAGGTGTTGCATTTTTTACTACCAATTTGACTAAGATTTTCATTTGTTTATCTAATAAATTGATTTGTGTTTTATTGTGTGCATCAAAAGTTCCAAAACTTGATCCAATATTTCAGGGTATCCTATGAATATTTCAATCGAACATTTTATGAATTCCCCCTGAAAACCAAAAAATTTACCAGTTAAAATCTCTATAGTTGATATCTCTTTGCTAAACAATTTGTTCATTTTCTCTGATTCTATTTTTAAGTGTAAGTAGGTAGGTATTTTAATTAACATCACACTGGAGCAACATAACGGGCTATTGGTGACGGTCCGGGATCAATCCCAAAAAGAAAGATCCGAGTACAACAACACGTTGGCGTGGTGTGGATGTTTGGAGAATGGGGTGCCAGCTCAGGGGTGTGACCTCGTCATCTGACGTGGTGTTGTCCTCGAATCTTTCCCTTCGAGTTTGATCCCGGACCGTCGTCAATAGCCCGTTGTGTTGCTATAG
The DNA here is from genome assembly GCA_933210815.1 of Meta bourneti. Classification (NCBI taxonomy): domain Eukaryota; kingdom Metazoa; phylum Arthropoda; class Arachnida; order Araneae; family Tetragnathidae; genus Meta; species Meta bourneti. The sequence goes on from OW119928.1 coordinate 69,313,133, forward strand.
TGCGAGATTAATTAAAATACCTACCCACCGAGGACAACACCACGTAATTTTGAACCATGGTCAAATGACGAGGCAACACCTGAGCTGGCACCACTCTCCAAACTTCCACACAACACCAACGTGAAGACATTTGAGGCCACCACGGATTTAACGTGCATCAGCCCCTTTGCATACGACAGTCTTTGGTTGGATTGGAACTTTGAATCCTCCGGTTGCTTATCCGTTACTCTTCCAACCGGGCTACCGCGGCCAGCTATTTTTAAGGGAAAAGCAAATTTAAATTTTTTGAAAAATTGTCTCACTGATCTATGATAGAACAGGGGTAAAAAACTCCATGAATGCTACTGATTGTGAAAAAAGTGGGCCACATGTTGAAGAAGGGGAATGTGTGAAAAGTGATGAAGGAACTGGCAAGGCAACAATAATTCATTTCTATGGGGACTTTATTAAACACCAATGGTAACGCGTTACATTTATCTTTCATTGACAAGACTTGTAGACGAGAGTTAATCCTTCAGTACAAATCCTCTATATAATCCCAACCCCAAGTTCTCATTTTTTAATTAGACCGACAATTAAAAAAATTAACATTTACCTGTTACTTACACAAAAAGAATTTCATTTGGTGCACATTTGCTCCGAGATCATATATCGCAACGAAACAGGCAAACTTAACTGAAAAGTTAATTAATTAGTTAGAAAATGGGACTTATTTCATAATTTCCCACGTCAGGGACATCCAAAACATCATGAATTACACACGGTATAAAGAAAGATAACTCTTGAAATGTTTTGTAATACAGTAAAGGCGAGTGTAATGTTATATTGAATAAAATAAAACACAGATATAAAGGGACACCTTGTTTTTTATACTATTTATTAGTTTTTTAATTTAATATTTTTATTAAATTTTTTATTCCACATTAGTATTAGTTCATCCACGTCTTGATATGTGTCTGCAATGAAATAAAATGATGACTCAGATTTCTTGCAGACTTTATGCACATGTTATAGAATTATTGTACACCCGTATCTATTTTATCCTATTGCTTGAGAACGAAAACATATGTAATATCCATTGATATTTTAAAGTACCTATAAAATGATACTTCAAAACTGAATCTTAACATGTATAAGATTGTGAAGACGAATGAATATTGTAAGACGAATTGTAAGACGAATGAATATTGGAAGGTAGGTAGGTAATTAACGTCGCACTGGAACAACACAACGCGCTATTGGCGACGGTCCAGGATCAATCCCCAACGGAAAAAATCCCAGGACAACGCCTCGTACTTTTGAACCATGTCAGATGATGCGAGAACAACACCTGAGCTGGCATCCCACGCTCCAAATAATGAATATTGAAATGAATTTGCCTAAAAAAGATATCTATAAGTTAGACTTACACTCTCTTAGACTTGAATGGTATGCATATTGTCATGGCAATGATGAATTATTCATTATTAAACGCAGTGCTCATTTAACATTACGGCATCTTAGTTGTTTGAGGGTTTTATGGCGCAAGGGCCATATTTGGACAAGTTGCGCCAAACACTAGACAGACAACTTCAAACAAAAAAATGTTGTGAAAGGGAAAAAGAGGGATTAGGGAATAGAGTAGTGGAATGAAAGCAGAAAGAGATCGCCTGGGTATCCCGGAAGCGCGACCCCCGTTTTAATAAAGACAGTAAACCCATGAGAAAAGAAAAGATCACTAGAGTACATCGGGTCCTTGAGCCCGTACACACCTATATCAGAGTCCATGAGGACTAAGGCATTTAGGACACAGAGAGAAATAAGACTGAGCCATGGACATTATTTCCTGAATACACGCTTGATGAAGAGGAAACCAAATGTCTTGGAGAAGAGGAGTTAGCACGTGGGCAGTCCATACCTCAGGAACGGCCCTGTAAAGAGGGTATGCTTATGAGGTTTGAGTGTGGGCAGCTGAACGGTCCTGCACTGTCCTTAAATAACTTTGGATCCGCAATTGAGTGCAATGGTAAGTTGATATACCATTAAGTCCAACTCCAAACCCGAAATTGCCCGGTGTTGAATGCGAACAAATTGAATCGATCAACACAGTCACGGTAAAACTGTTATTCGCCGCGGTTTTCCATGTGAGGAAGGGTTGCAATCCCTCAAAAGAATACATAATTCTACACTAGTGTCAACTTTCGGAAAGATCCTTTGCGGGTCACGCTGTTTGGTATCCAATAAGGTGCCTGTGACAAGTTTCATAGTGTCCAGATCCCGCGCTCGTAGAAAAGGAGGGTCTGTGCAAAGAAAAGGGGCTGTGGGGGACAAGGCAGGAAGTGCTTCCAGGGGAGTTGAAGGGATGGTCAAGACGCGGCTAGCTTTGAGAATAAGACACGCTCCAGTGGCGGCTATCAAACACCTCCTTCGAAGTCCACCCCTGTGGTAAGGTCAGGACAATCTTCCCGTCAACGTGTGGGTGGTATGGTTTGAGTTCCCCTGCGGAAAAAGAGCTTTTGTTTGGTTAAAGGAAGATGGATTGCTCTCCCTTCCTGTTTAAAGTATCAACTGCGGTGGCAAGGAACAGAGAATGACCCTCACATCTGGAAAATTTGAGTGGGATCGATCAGTCGTCGACATCTGAAGAATTCCTGTTTTTCTATCTACTCAATATTTGCTGTCGACATAACTTTCATTAGCGCCAATGAAGTTCAAATGTCATTTTAGTAGTATAACCGGGATTTCGTTTCGTAAGGGTCCAGTTAGGAAAATACCAAATTAAGTTATCTGGGACTTTTTAGAATTTTCAAAGGTTTTTAAATTTTATGTTGGTAGCTAGACTTAAAATAAAGTATTGCCTTAAAATAAAAGTGACGCATCGCAATTGATCTGTCAGCAGAAATAATTTTACTATAATAGTTTTGTACTCGTCAAATACTGCTGGCAATTAAATAACATTAAGCAACATCTAAGTTTTGCTTCTGAAAATTCACCTTTATTTTACTGTCCCTTTTGAAGAATTGATACATATTAGCTATTTTCAACTGGTGTGCCGCAAGCATGGCATTAGTGTACTTTGCGAGTGGTGAAACGGCTTAAGGTAGGTAGTTGAATTCACGTCGCACTGGTTCAACACAACGGGCTATTGGCGAAAATCCCAGGACAAAACCTCGTAATTTTATGTTGGTAGCTAAAGTATAAATAATTCATTTCAACAATATTTTGAGCCATGGTCAGATGACGAGGTCAACACCTGAGCTGCCATCCTACTCTCCAAACTTCTACTAAAAAGGTCTTCAATTGTATAAGATTTGTTTCATTCCAACGGTTTAGATTTTGACAAGCGTATTCACAAATAATTTCAAGTAATACTCGTATGAATAATTTTGTGTTACTTAAAAAATAAAGTATTATAAATAATTTATTTCAACGATATTTTTAAAGCCACTTTAGAGCAAAAAATGTAGGTAATTACTGTTATTATATCTTATAAATCAATCAAAACAATTCCTATTTTTTGTCGGCAAAAAACATTTTTTTTTTAAATTTGGTGTGCAGCAGAATTTTAGAAATTAATTTACGTTTGAGATGAAAAGGTTCAAAATCGCTGCGATAGGTATATATGGCGAATGGTCAAGTCAGTAATTAAAACAAATGAATAATTTTCCTACTTCTATATTTGTAGCGATTGAGTAATTTAATAAATTATTAATTCTTAGGTCTTTGGCTACCAGAGTCCCTAAATCATGTGGTAGGTCGGTAGGTAATTGAATTAACGTCACACTGGAGCAACACACCGGGCCATTGGCGACGGTCCGGGTTCCATCGAAAGGAAAGATCCAAGGACAACACTTCGTAATTTTGAACCACGGTCAGATGACGGAAGCCAACACCTGAGCTGGCATCCTACTCTCTAAACTTCCACACCACACCAACGTGAACCCTTGATCATGTGAAAACATTCGTACACAGAAATTCCATTAATTTCCTACTTCGCAAGGTTCATCTGCGAGTTGTAAGCGACACAGGTTCAATTCCTGTAATTTACCCTAGGTGTATTTCTCTCTTCCGTACCTATGAACCTTCCCTTATGTGTGTATGTCTATTCCTTGATGTTGTCTGTCTTGTGTAGACCTTGTGCCAGAAACCCAAAACAACCAACCGCCAATTTCATTTCGGTCAGTAGTCACAATATTCGGACCCCACATAAAGGGCATAATTTTTCTAAGTTTAAATTGTATTTTTTCAATCACTGTATTTATAATAAAGCTGTCCGAGTAAGTAAGAAAAGAAATTACATTTGTACAAAAGTCAAGCATTGAGTACTTGAGAAACACATTTTAATTTAATGAGGATTTGGCGAGCCCCACGAGATGAGTCTTAGTCGTGACAGTAACTGAGGAACTGATACAGAACTAACAGTTGAACTCTAGATATATGAAGGGCTCAGAGCAGCGATAAGCCATAGAAATATGTTGACTAATGAAAATAATTAATAATAAAATATTCAAGAGATCAAAAGAATTTGACTGTTTGAATGAGTGATAATTTTTAAAAAGATAGCATGATCTCTTAAATAGTGGGTGAACCATTATAGTTTTGGAATTTTTTAAAACTGGAAAATTGCTTGGCTTGAAAAATTTGAAAAGTGGTTATTATGTTGCCCGGAGCCCTACATATGTAGCAAATGTGATGCGATAGATAGTTGGACGTAATCCACATCTTGAAGTGTTTAATTTATCTATGTTTTATAACAAGTATTTTAATAATGTAATATAAATGTATACTCGCCATAAGCCTTTGCCGCATTTAGTGACAAGCGGCCAGCAATCAGAACTGGCGCTTGGAGTACAGGTGATAGGGATGATACAGTCAACTCTGCATTATCAGTAGTAATAGGTGGTACAAGAAAAAAATTCCCGTATAATCCACAGAACTATACATGACTTCAAAAAGTCCGTTTAAATGGTACTGCACAGTATCTAAAGTTACAGTTATTTAAAATGCGCAAAAGCATGAATGGTGATCCTGTTTTTCTCCCCTACAAAGCGTTATTACTGCTGTCGCTTTCGGCACCAAACGATAGACTTAGAACCAGAATCCGCGCTGAGGATGTTCATTTTGGAAGCGATTTGTTTACGTTACCACCAGTCCACTAATTTAACTAATAGGCTCGTTCAAAACCACGTGACTCGATTGTCAAACTCGCGGGATCCCCACTATACCATTGTACCAAGGCTCAAAGTCTAGGCAAGCCATATATTGATTCGACATGCGATAAAGTATCTGATGTGCGCATGCGCATTCTGTTTCTATAGAGAAAACATGTCGATACGCATGCGTATTTCAGCCTATGTAGCGTCGTCGGACCGATGTTCTGACCACTATGTGACCTGCCTAAGGGTAAAGTGCGAAAAGTTTCTGTAGTATTGTGTGCAATTTGTTCAATTCCCGGGAGCCGGACTATAAGTACTGAGGTCCAAGATATTTGGAATTCGTCCTCATACAATTAGGTCCGGTTATAAGGCGATTGAACCCCTTTTTCTCCCTGCACTGACTTAGTTAATGGAGGCGAAAGGAGTGTCTTTTCAGAAACACTTATTAATCCTCGTGGTGGTTGTCTCGACGAGATATCTCCTTATTAGTAAAACTGACCAGATATTGATGGACGAGATATCTCGTCATTAGAAGAAAACTGACGTGATCTCGATCTTGTCATCATAAAAAAAATTGGCAGTATCTTGATGATGAGATATTTTGTCATTAGCAAGAAAAATTGGTCAGATTTTAATGGATTAGATATCTCGCCGAAATCACTTGGAGGGTTAAAAAGTATTTGTGGCTTGAATGCTTATATGTACTTTATCTTTAGGATACAATGTGCGAAAGTCAATTCTTCCTTTCATACAGCAGTAGTATACCCCCCCGTATAGGACACGGAAGTGACGTCATACCACGTGACCCGAAGTGGGCGGGGCCAAGTGACGTCACAGCGTGACGTCATCGAAAAGCGGAAGTGACGTATGGTTTGTTTACATTTTGGACTTGGGAATTTTTTTTTTGTCATCGACTTCGTGCAGGCGTTGAGTTGTTTCAAGATGGCGTCGTTTTGTTGCCATGGTGACGAATCACTCGTAGTGTCATCTGGTGGAGATATTCGAAACCCTATTATTTTTAATTAAAAAGCAATTTCGTGGATTCGAACCGAGGACCATAGGATCCGAAGTCAAGTGCGCTATCCGTTAGGCTGTAAGAGAGTTAACTATGGGCGGTGAATTAATGTAGTGTTTATTTCTCTTTCTTTTGGACTTGTATTTTTTCTTAGTATTAGGAATGCGTTATTTTTAGAAAATGGTTTGAATAATTGCATAGGGGTTTTAATAAATGCTTTTTCAAAACGACTTATGGCGCCATCTAGTGATTTTAAAAGTAAGTAATCTAAGGAACGAATTGATTTCTTAATGTTTTTACTTTATTCATGACCAGTGACGTCAGTGTGTTTACGTTTGGGACTTGGATTTTTTTCCTTCTGAGATTTCGATGTGACGTCACGAGTATGTCCATCGAGCACGTCTGAACTTGAAAAAAGCCAAGTCTGAACTTGAAAAAGCCTACTCACAGTACATTTCCTTACAAGATTTAATTTTGTGTTGGTGAACCGTTATAAAGATGGTAAGGACTGTATGGGTGCCCATAATGACAACGATTTGGATCTTTATGCACCCATAGCGTCTGTTTCATTTGGACAGAAAAGGCAATTTGTGTTTTCTAGAAAGAACTACAATTCTTTAAAAATTGTTCTGGAAATGGAAGCTTGCTTGTGATGAAGTATCCAACAAACCAATTTTGGTTTCACAGCTTGCCCCGTGGGAATGCATTATGCCCTAGAATAAACTTAACGTTTCGTAAAATCCTTGTATAAAGCAGCGATAAACCACTGATGTGCCCCCGAACTAGAACTCAGTGACGTACACTAGACGATATTTGGACAACGTTGCAATTGATCTTTGCCTTTCAGAATAGTATTTTTATAAATGCTTACATCTTGTTGTTTTTAAATAAATTTTTAGCGTGTCTTACCACATATACTGTATTTTGGATTATTTGGGTTTTTTTATTACCATGGTTTTATAAATTTTCTTTTAAAATGCAAGATCTGAAATGAAATTTTTCTTTCCTATATAGATTTATGGTTTTTTTAAGTTAGATGTTTTTACTCAAAAATTAATTATACATTAGATGCTATAACACCTATTTTATAGCAGAAATTTTGTTTTAAAATAATAATATACACTTAAGTAAGAGTAAAAATTTTTGAAACTTTACAAGACAAATACTATGAATATTTTTTCTTGTACATTTGAAGAAGTTATAATAGTATAAAACCCATTTATTCTATAAATCTAACTTAAATGTTATTTTTTAATTAATCTTTCCTTGCATATTATTTTTTGCTTTGAATAAATCTTCATAAATTTTAGTGATTTAATTTATATTATATATAGATTTACAAACCTGTTTTTGGATGAAATATAAGGATTTTATATTTTAAAAATTAATGTTTTTACTTAAAATTAATTATATATTAAATACTATTACACGTATTTTTAATGTTGAAGATTTTTAGAAAACATTTTACAATTGAAACATATACATTAAATATTATGACAAACACTTAAATGCAGATCCATAAGGGAATATTGGAAATCTTTTTAATGCTTACACCTTTCTATTTTAAATAAACTTTTGCTTGTCTTACCACATACACTGTATTTTGGATTATTTGGGTTTTTTTTTTTTTATTACCATGGTCTTATAAATTTTCTTTTAAAATGCACGATCTGAAATGAAATTTTCCTTGATTTTGAGATTTACTCAAAAATTAATTATACATTAGATGCTATAGCACATATTTTATTGCAGAATTTTTTAATATTATACACATAAGTGAGCGTAAAAATTTTTGAAACTTTACAAGACCCATATTATGAACATGTTTCCTTACACATTTGAAGTAGTGAAAAATAGTATTAAAACCCTTTATCCTGTAAAATATAAATTAAATATTATTTTTATTTAATCTTTCCTTGCATATTATTGTTTACTTTAAATACATTTTCATTCATTTTAGTGATTTTATTTATATTATAAAGATTTATAAAACTGTTTTTAACGAAATTTTCTTTGATATAAGGATTTATATTTTAAAAGTTAGATGTTTTTTACACAAAAATTAATTATATATCAAATACTATTGCACGTATTATAACATTGAAGATTTTTAGAAAGCGTTTAACAATTGAGAGAGATATATACTTTAAATATTATTACAAACATTTAAATGCAATTTGCTTTTTATTTTTTAATTTTACAATTGAGACATTTTGAAAAGTTTGATTCTTAAAGTGCGTTTTATGCATAGTAAAAAAAAAATATTATAAAAAACCTGTAAGAGTAAAAAGAATTTTATACATTGAAACTTTACAAGACCCATACCATGTTTCCTTGCACATTTGAAGTAGTGAAATATAGAATTAAAAACCATTTGTCCCTGAAGTTCTAAATTAAAAGTTATTTTTCTTTAATGCTTTTGCAAAACCACACATTTTACTATATATGAACTTCCTTTTATTTATTTGAAAACCTTATGCACATCGTACAATTTAAAATTGCACAGCAAAATACCAATACTGTACGAAGCTATGAAGTATTTTACAAGATACTTTGGTACTGTTTTCTTAATTTTAAGTGTTCTACATTGCTATATTAAATGGATAGTTAGTGGGTTTTCTGTTTTTGAAAATAATGTGTGCACATCTGTGCTGCAAAGCAAATTAACTTTTGCCTTTTTCTTGATATTTAATGCATAATCTAAATATTTACTCACACCGCTGATAGTTTTACCCATGAGTAAAATTAAATAATAACTGAAAATTTTAAGTATTAATGTGAATTTTAAAATGAACAAAAATTATTGAAATAATGGATTAAATCTGAATTCTATGTATTCTTAAAACAATCTCTGCAAATCCAGCAGACAATTCTTAAACAGATTGAAGGAAACCACATGGAAACAAAGTAAATTAGAACACTTTTTAATAGTAAAAACATTATGATTAATATTTTTACAAAAATAATACATTGTAGTAAAAAAAGAACTTATTTTTACATACTTACATTTTTTTAAGAGACTTATTTCCGACAAGCCAATTATTCAATGCCATCACCTCAGCTATGGGCAATGCAAATTATTTTTGTGATGACCACATTATAGTTTTTGGATATCTTTGTTGCTACTTAGAGCATAAAATGCATCGAATTTGGGAAACCCATATTGTTCTAAGTTGATATTCGGAATATTCAATGCATCTAAGCGTTTCTTTTCCACACAACCACCTTTGTAAGCAATTAGGTACTGAGTGACCCTCTTGGTCTGCTCGTAATATTCTAAAAGCTTAGAGTCTAGATTTTTCTAAGGGAGCACAATTTGCTATGTCATGGGACAGAAATGAAGTGCACATACGTAATTTTTAACATATCACACAGTTGTACGATCTTTGGCACTCAGTTTATGCTTAGACGATAAGTTAAAACGAATACTTGAAGCTACTTGCGACTTTTACAGCGATGTATGCGTATTTACGTACTAAGAAACTTTCTTGAATCTGAAATTCATCAAAATGCACAATTGCACAAATATTAATCATTGCTATTGAAAAGCGTTAGCTGTTCTTGGAAAAATAATTGTAAACTGGAGGCCACGAAGAACTGGACTATATAACACCATACACTTACTAATCAGTAAAGTTAAAATTTATCTTTTGCGTTCCATAGTTACTCACAAAAGATAAGACTAAGTGAAGAATGTACATACTCAGAAAACATGGTGTTTGTGATAATGCGCGAAATAAAATTTTGTGTTATAATACAAGATTTTAACGAAAGGATATACTTAAATGTGCGTGTGATTTTTTGACTCTACCACGTTTATGCGCTGAATGCAATTCAATTCTACGACTAAATTTGAGCAAGAAAAAAAATATAACCAAATATAATTTATAAGAGAAACGTATTTTGACTTTCTTTAAAATGAGAACTTTAAAGTATACTGAATTCTCTTGATTCTGCAGTTTTATTTTTTCTAAAATTACATCAACAAATTGAATTATTTTATTTGTGTGCACACACAAGTCTTTGCCTCTGTTAAAAGGAAACTAGTATCTTTGACAAGTATCAGATTTTTAAAAATTAATTCAGAGAAGAACCTTTTTTCATGGGATTTAACTCAATCTGCTCCATAATTTTACCCTTAAGAGTAATAGAGCATATTATAGTTTTTAAGGAAAATGAATAACCATTATGCAAATTTGAAGCCAAAAGTTCCAAGCATGTCTATGCGCCTATCTACGTTTAGAGATTGACCAACGCACAGACGTTGACATTAGGGACCTAGCCGTAAACGGATCGTATTATACTGAACGATAATACCGGTGTCTTGGACGTGATCAGGTGCTATTGGTGTGGCGAAGGGCTTGAAAATTGGTAAAAAGATGTAGTGAGACACAAACACAAAGTTTTATCCAAAATGTTTGGTAGCCCATAGATGAAATTGTACAGGTGCTGGATGAAATCAACAATACCAATGGTTTTATAAAAAAAAACGATGTATAGCTTTACCCCTTAGACAACGACAAGGACGAACGACTTTGTAAAATTTGCAAGGAATCGGAAAATGAATGCTACTTTACAGCCTTGCGGTCATCTGGTGACATGCATGTGATGTACGAAGAGTCTTTCAACGTGTCCTATGTATCGAACCAATATTTTACATAAAATTAAAACGTACATTTGTTACTAAACTCTATTTATTAGTACATGTAGTAGATGCAATTTCAAGTGATATACTGAACATGGTGAGGAAGAAAATCCAATTGTAAAAGGGTGGTATTGAGTTGAAAGTTATTAAATTGGCAAAAGTGCTTCAGTAAGAAGATTAGTAAGGAAGTTTGAGACTCTAAAACCCTAAAACTCTTTATTAAGGAAAAAAATCGTGTAGGAAAGACTTATACACCCTTATAAATATATTGACTATTTTAATTATTAGTCGTTTGTTCATTATATGTTAAACCTATTTACTAAAGAATTTTAAAGGGTGCCTTAAACAGGAGTTACTAAATGCTTTAGGAAAGATGTGTAAATGTACTCTGTAATGCAAGAGAGAATGCTTGAATTAAATATTCATTTTGAGTGTTTCCTTCTTGTAGTGGGGGGGCTTATTAATAGTACTTTTGTTAGAGCATTTTAAAATATTTCACACTTTAAAAGAATTATTTATATTTATTTTTTATTAATTTTTAAAACTTTTTAACTTTACTGCTTAACTTTTTTATTGTTACTGCACTTTTCTAAATCAAAATATATTTTACCTAAGTTTCGAGTAATGAACCCAAGGAGAAATAGGACATAGATATACATGCAAATGATATTTTATCTAAAATTACTATATTTGTAATCCAGGCATTCTTTTCAGAAAACATTCATTTTCACAAGAATTTTCGAAACATCCTGAATAATCTTAGACCTATTTTTATAGTAGAAAAAACATTAAGCAGTAAAAAACCAATTAAAAAAGTTAAACAGTAAAAAAAGTTAAATAGAAAAAATTAACCAATAAAAAGTTAAACAGTGAAAAAAAGTTAAACAGGAAAAAAATTTAAACAGTAAAAAAAAAATGTTAAAGAGAAAAAGTTAAACAGTAAAAAAAAGTTAAACAGTAAAAAAAGTTAAACAGTAAAAAAAGTTAAACTTAAAAAGTTAAACAGTAAAAAAGTTAAGCAGTAAAATAAAGTTAAACAGTAACAATAAAAAAGTTAAGCAGTAAAGTTAAAAAGTTTTAAAAATTAATAAAAAATAAATATAAATAATTCTTTTAAAGTGTGAAATATTTTAAAATGCTCTAACAAAAGTACTATTAATAAGCCCCCCCACTACAAGAAGGAAACACTCAAAATGAATATTTAATTCAAGCATTCTCTCTTGCATTACAGAGTACATTTACACATCTTTCCTAAAGCATTTAGTAACTCCTGTTTAAGGCACCCTTTAAAATTCTTTAGTAAATAGGTTTAACATATAATGAACAAACGACTAATAATTAAAATAGTCAATATATTTATAAGGGTGTATAAGTCTTTCCTACACGATTTTTTTCCTTAATAAAGAGTTTTAGGGTTTTAGAGTCTCAAACTTCCTTACTAATCTTCTTACTGAAGCACTTTTGCCAATTTAATAACTTTCAACTCAATACCACCCTTTTACAATTGGATTTTCTTCCTCACCATGTTCAGTATATCACTTGAAATTGCATCTACTACATGTACTAATAAATAGAGTTTAGTAACAAATGTACGTTTTAATTTTATGTAAAATATTGGTTCGATACATAGGACACGTTGAAAGACTCTTCGTACATCACATGCATGTCACCAGATGACCGCAAGGCTGTAAAGTAGCATTCATTTTCCGATTCCTTGCAAATTTTACAAAGTCGTTCGTCCTTGTCGTTGTCTAAGGGGTAAAGCTATACATCGTTTTTTTTTATAAAACCATTGGTATTGTTGATTTCATCCAGCACCTGTACAATTTCATCTATGGGCTACCAAACATTTTGGATAAAACTTTGTGTTTGTGTCTCACTACATCTTTTTACCAATTTTCAAGCCCTTCGCCACACCAATAGCACCTGATCACGTCCAAGACACCGGTATAATCGTTCAGTATAATACGATCCGTTTACGGCTAGGTCCCTAATGTCAACGTCTGTGCGTTGGTCAATCTCTAAACGTAGATAGGCGCATAGACATGCTTGGAACTTTTGGCTTCAAATTTGCATAATGGTTATTCATTTTCCTTAAAAACTATAATATGCTCTATTACTCTTAAGGGTAAAATTATGGAGCAGATTGAGTTAAATCCCATGAAAAAAGGTTCTTCTCTGAATTAATTTTTAAAAATCTGATACTTGTCAAAGATACTAGTTTCCTTTTAACAGAGGCAAAGACTTGTGTGTGCACACAAATAAAATAATTCAATTTGTTGATGTAATTTTAGAAAAAATAAAACTGCAGAATCAAGAGAATTCAGTATACTTTAAAGTTCTCATTTTAAAGAAAGTCAAAATACGTTTCTCTTATAAATTATATTTGGTTATATTTTTTTTCTTGCTCAAATTTAGTCGTAGAATTGAATTGCATTCAGCGCATAAACGTGGTAGAGTCAAAAAATCACACGCACATTTAAGTATATCCTTTCGTTAAAATCTTGTATTATAACACAAAATTTTATTTCGCGCATTATCACAAACACCATGTTTTCTGAGTATGTACATTCTTCACTTAGTCTTATCTTTTGTGAGTAACTATGGAACGCAAAAGATAAATTTTAACTTTACTGATTAGTAAGTGTATGGTGTTATATAGTCCAGTTCTTCGTGGCCTCCAGTTTACAATTATTTTTCCAAGAACAGCTAACGCTTTTCAATAGCAATGATTAATATTTGTGCAATTGTGCATTTTGATGAATTTCAGATTCAAGAAAGTTTCTTAGTACGTAAATACGCATACATCGCTGTAAAAGTCGCAAGTAGCTTCAAGTATTCGTTTTAACTTATCGTCTAAGCATAAACTGAGTGCCAAAGATCGTACAACTGTGTGATATGTTAAAAATTACGTATGTGCACTTCATTTCTGTCCCATGACATAGCAAATTGTGCTCCCTTAGAAAAATCTAGACTCTAAGCTTTTAGAATATTACGAGCAGACCAAGAGGGTCACTCAGTACCTAATTGCTTACAAAGGTGGTTGTGTGGAAAAGAAACGCTTAGATGCATTGAATATTCCGAATATCAACTTAGAACAATATGGGTTTCCCAAATTCGATGCATTTTATGCTCTAAGTAGCAACAAAGATATCCAAAAACTATAATGTGGTCATCACAAAAATAATTTGCATTGCCCATAGCTGAGGTGATGGCATTGAATAATTGGCTTGTCGGAAATAAGTCTCTTAAAAAAATGTAAGTATGTAAAAATAAGTTCTTTTTTTACTACAATGTATTATTTTTGTAAAAATATTAATCATAATGTTTTTACTATTAAAAAGTGTTCTAATTTACTTTGTTTCCATGTGGTTTCCTTCAATCTGTTTAAGAATTGTCTGCTGGATTTGCAGAGATTGTTTTAAGAATACATAGAATTCAGATTTAATCCATTATTTCAATAATTTTTGTTCATTTTAAAATTCACATTAATACTTAAAATTTTCAGTTATTATTTAATTTTACTCATGGGTAAAACTATCAGCGGTGTGAGTAAATATTTAGATTATGCATTAAATATCAAGAAAAAGGCAAAAGTTAATTTGCTTTGCAGCACAGATGTGCACACATTATTTTCAAAAACAGAAAACCCACTAACTATCCATTTAATATAGCAATGTAGAACACTTAAAATTAAGAAAACAGTACCAAAGTATCTTGTAAAATACTTCATAGCTTCGTACAGTATTGGTATTTTGCTGTGCAATTTTAAATTGTACGATGTGCATAAGGTTTTCAAATAAATAAAAGGAAGTTCATATATAGTAAAATGTGTGGTTTTGCAAAAGCATTAAAGAAAAATAACTTTTAATTTAGAACTTCAGGGACAAATGGTTTTTAATTCTATATTTCACTACTTCAAATGTGCAAGGAAACATGGTATGGGTCTTGTAAAGTTTCAATGTATAAAATTCTTTTTACTCTTACAGGTTTTTTATAATATTTTTTTTTTACTATGCATAAAACGCACTTTAAGAATCAAACTTTTCAAAATGTCTCAATTGTAAAATTAAAAAATAAAAAGCAAATTGCATTTAAATGTTTGTAATAATATTTAAAGTATATATCTCTCTCAATTGTTAAACGCTTTCTAAAAATCTTCAATGTTATAATACGTGCAATAGTATTTGATATATAATTAATTTTTGTGTAAAAAACATCTAACTTTTAAAATATAAATCCTTATATCAAAGAAAATTTCGTTAAAAACAGTTTTATAAATCTTTATAATATAAATAAAATCACTAAAATGAATGAAAATGTATTTAAAGTAAACAATAATATGCAAGGAAAGATTAAATAAAAATAATATTTAATTTATATTTTACAGGATAAAGGGTTTTAATACTATTTTTCACTACTTCAAATGTGTAAGGAAACATGTTCATAATATGGGTCTTGTAAAGTTTCAAAAATTTTTACGCTCACTTATGTGTATAATATTAAAAAATTCTGCAATAAAATATGTGCTATAGCATCTAATGTATAATTAATTTTTGAGTAAATCTCAAAATCAAGGAAAATTTCATTTCAGATCGTGCATTTTAAAAGAAAATTTATAAGACCATGGTAATAAAAAAAAAAAAAACCCAAATAATCCAAAATACAGTGTATGTGGTAAGACAAGCAAAAGTTTATTTAAAATAGAAAGGTGTAAGCATTAAAAAGATTTCCAATATTCCCTTATGGATCTGCATTTAAGTGTTTGTCATAATATTTAATGTATATGTTTCAATTGTAAAATGTTTTCTAAAAATCTTCAACATTAAAAATACGTGTAATAGTATTTAATATATAATTAATTTTAAGTAAAAACATTAATTTTTAAAATATAAAATCCTTATATTTCATCCAAAAACAGGTTTGTAAATCTATATATAATATAAATTAAATCACTAAAATTTATGAAGATTTATTCAAAGCAAAAAATAATATGCAAGGAAAGATTAATTAAAAAATAACATTTAAGTTAGATTTATAGAATAAATGGGTTTTATACTATTATAACTTCTTCAAATGTACAAGAAAAAATATTCATAGTATTTGTCTTGTAAAGTTTCAAAAATTTTTACTCTTACTTAAGTGTATATTATTATTTTAAAACAAAATTTCTGCTATAAAATAGGTGTTATAGCATCTAATGTATAATTAATTTTTGAGTAAAAACATCTAACTTAAAAAAACCATAAATCTATATAGGAAAGAAAAATTTCATTTCAGATCTTGCATTTTAAAAGAAAATTTATAAAACCATGGTAATAAAAAAACCCAAATAATCCAAAATACAGTATATGTGGTAAGACACGCTAAAAATTTATTTAAAAACAACAAGATGTAAGCATTTATAAAAATACTATTCTGAAAGGCAAAGATCAATTGCAACGTTGTCCAAATATCGTCTAGTGTACGTCACTGAGTTCTAGTTCGGGGGCACATCAGTGGTTTATCGCTGCTTTATACAAGGATTTTACGAAACGTTAAGTTTATTCTAGGGCATAATGCATTCCCACGGGGCAAGCTGTGAAACCAAAATTGGTTTGTTGGATACTTCATCACAAGCAAGCTTCCATTTCCAGAACAATTTTTAAAGAATTGTAGTTCTTTCTAGAAAACACAAATTGCCTTTTCTGTCCAAATGAAACAGACGCTATGGGTGCATAAAGATCCAAATCGTTGTCATTATGGGCACCCATACAGTCCTTACCATCT
Organism: Meta bourneti; assembly: GCA_933210815.1. Taxonomy (NCBI): domain Eukaryota; kingdom Metazoa; phylum Arthropoda; class Arachnida; order Araneae; family Tetragnathidae; genus Meta; species Meta bourneti. Next base: position 69,329,697 of record OW119928.1, read on the forward strand.
TTATAACGGTTCACCAACACAAAATTAAATCTTGTAAGGAAATGTACTGTGAGTAGGCTTTTTCAAGTTCAGACTTGGCTTTTTTCAAGTTCAGACGTGCTCGATGGACATACTCGTGACGTCACATCGAAATCTCAGAAGGAAAAAAATCCAAGTCCCAAACGTAAACACACTGACGTCACTGGTCATGAATAAAGTAAAAACATTAAGAAATCAATTCGTTCCTTAGATTACTTACTTTTAAAATCACTAGATGGCGCCATAAGTCGTTTTGAAAAAGCATTTATTAAAACCCCTATGCAATTATTCAAACCATTTTCTAAAAATAACCCATTCCTAATACTAAGAAAAAATACAAGTCCAAAAGAGAGAGAAACACTACATTAATTCACCGCCCATAGTTAACTCTCTTACAGCGTAACGGATAGCGCACTTGACTTCGGATCCTATGGTCCTCGGTTCGAATCCACGAAATTGCTTTTTAATTAAAAATAATAGGGTTTCGAATATCTCCACCAGATGACACTACGAGTGATTCGTCATCATGGCAACAAAACGACGCCATCTTGAAACAACTCAACGCCTGCACGAAGTCGATGACAAAAAAAAAATTCCCAAGTCCAAAATGTAAACAAACCATACGTCACTTCCGCTTTTCGATGACGTCACGCTGTGATGTCACTTGGCCCCGCCCACTTCGGGTCACGTGGTATGACGTCACTTCCGTGTCCTATACGGGGGGGTATACTACTTACAGCCCCTTTCAATTATATTTTTATTCAAAAAGAGAAAGGATATTAAGCATTAAAATTATCCTCTCACAAACGTCTGGAGAGCACAAAACGAACACAAGGGGCGTAGCTATAAGGGGTCGACAGGGGCTGCAGCTCCAAGCTCCGAAATTAAAACGGGTGGCATTTCAGAAATATTTATTGGTATTTTTAACACAGTTTTAGATTTTTCTTGGAAAAATGTTTTACAATTTAAAGCACAATTTCGTCCTTGTCACAAGTATTTTCTAGTGCTATTGAATGTGAAGATAATGCAGCGTATAAAAGTCGATCCTTCCTGTCATGTGGTCCCCTACAATCATATGACCATTTCATAAAAAAGACAAATCAATAATATTCTCTTTTCATAAGCGTCTGTCTTGGTAGGTGCGCATTTTAATCAACGTCACACAACGGGCTATTGGCGACGATTCGGGATCAAATCCGAAGGGAAAGGTTCGAGGACAACACCACGTAATTTTGAACCATGGTCAGATGACCTGAGCTGGCACCACACTCTCCAAACTTCCACACCACGCCAAAGTGAGGACATTTGAGGCCGCGACAGATTTAATGGGCACCAGCCCCCTTTACACACGACGGTCTTTGGTTGGATTCGAACTCGCAACCCTCCGGTTGCTAATCTATTACTCTTCCAACCGGGCCACCGTGGCCCATAAACGTTTGGAAAGTACAAAACAAGAGAGAAGACTTGTCTGACTTGGAGACCCATAAACAGGAGCCATTAACAAAGTTTGGCCATCTGCTGTTTTTCACGCCAATTTTTGTCAATAAAATTTAATATGACTGAGCAATATAAGTTATTAAATTAATATGGAACTAATTGATACATTTTTCCTAATTACTTAAATTTTATACCTCATCGTTGATTTAAATACGTAAATTTTGCTTTGGACAGGGGCGGCATTAGCATCATTTTCCCCACGTTCCGAAGTCTTTTTCCACGTTCTAGTTTCGTGTCTGATAAATATATTCCGACTCTGATGAGTTCATTTCAGACACATGTCCATTCGCTCCATTAGGAGGCAGGTTAAATATAAACAATGTGTTTCTATAATTGGTATCTTATGCACAGATTCTGGATTTAACTGGGATCTCCCGGATATAGCATCGATCACCTATGGCAGTCGCCATATACAATATTCCGGGGGCAGCTCTTTTAACTAAATTTTTTAATTAAATTTTAATTTTTATTCTAATTTTATTCTAATTTTAATTTTTTAAATTAAAATCAGGCAGCATATATAATGACGCACTGGCTTGGATGATCGGTCTAGGAAAATGCAGCCATCTATCAGTCTCAAGTGGGAAAGATTGAGTTGTTAAAATTAAAACATGCAATTTTAAACTCTTTAAACACTATAAATTAGGCGATGGTCTTAGCAATATTAATTCAAGGAAATAACACCTTTTCAACTGCCACCTTGTGAAAGAGAATTTCATTTGTTTCATTGGAATATATCGATTCGATATCAGCAGATTACGAAATTGGTCCAAGTTAGATTTTAAGCTTAGAAACATAATTGAAATTAGAGTTATTTCTAAGAAATTGCCATGGTACATACTTTTGAACTAAAGAATGTGTGTGTTCTTCTTTACTACATTAATATGGTAAGGATGTCTCACATAACTACCATCTCTTTATGGACCGAAGCCTCTAGGCTGGTAGCTTCATTTGAACGTTCAATTCAATCATACCCGGCCTTGCTTTCGAGTACAATAGAAAAATAATGCTGTTGTGTATTATGGTATATAGTCATATTACAGTTTTGTAATTGGAAAAACATTTAAATTACCAGATAAAATAAACTTTTCTTTATAAACTTCATAAACATTTATAATATAATAACTTTTATAATAGTGAAATAAAATAACTTTTGTAAAATAAACTTTTCTTTTGACACATTGTTTTTTAGCCTTACCGGCTTCCGAGAAGCATCAAATTCTCCTGAATTTTCTGGTGGACTTGCCAGTCATTTAGTATATAATGGTACAAAACCTTTTCACACTTCCCGGGCCCCGGTTCCGGTGACTTCCCCTCCAAATAGGGGCCCCGATTGATAGCCATAGGATCCATTCTCAACCTTTCTTCCCCTGCAGGCTCGAAAACCGCGCGGGTTCATTTGGCGACCTCCTTCTGTCGCCAAAAGCCGGCAACCCTTGCTCGAACCTGGAGAGCTGCCATCTCCGTAAGCGAGCCGCTCTTGAACGAAAAAATTCCCTCTCATTCATTCAGCGAGCAGCGCACGAGGAGGACGAACGGAGCCTACAACACGAGTACTCAAGCACATTTGGATATAAGCAATCTCTCGTTTCTATCTTGTCTATGATCCCTCGGACCTGCTAGCGACACCCGCTTTAGTGACCGGAAGGCTCTTTCGAAACAAAATACGGCCTGGTGGAAAAGCAATCGCCTTACCACGTCATGTGGGGAAGGCTTAGGTTACAAAATGTCGAGCATTCTAGGCAAAATACCGAAATTTACTCTCAAATTACCCTCCGCATTAGCTAAAGCGGGACGCACTATGTCAGAGTGTCCACTGGTAAGTTCATTTTTCTGTTCTTCACTTTGTGTTTTGAGTATCGTTTGTGCGTTTCTGATGGAATCCTTGTTCCTATTGATTCTAACGCATTGCATCGAAATGAACCATTCTGGTGTTTTGGAATTCATCAACGAAATTTCATTTTAGCTGTATTTGATGACATTGGCAATTTGTTTTGAGTTAACTTTGTTTATTTACAAAATTTACTACGGTAACAGTATTTACCAATCTTGTGATCAATCATAAATAATAAACAGCGTTCCCCCCTAAAATCGGGTACATGTTCTTGTTTACTTCGTGTAATCTTGAAGAGCTACATTCAAAAATATTCAAGCAAGTAGGAATGTTGGTGTTTAGTGTATTGTTTCGAATTTGTGTAAATTATTGCTTTAGCGTTCATTTTAAACAATCGCGAATCTGCATTCGTGTAAAGACTAACTCATCTACAAATCTTATCCATAAAATAAAGAGCAGTTAGAAATATAAAGCGAGTGAAAGATGAACTGTAACGCACATCAGATGCCTACCATTTCCATTGCTTATAAACAAAGCCACTCGGTTAATAGAGGTCACTGTGCGTGTGGAGTCGTTGCCATGGAAACGGAGTATAATGAGAACATTTCTCTTTTATCGAACATTCTGATTCCCTGTTCTCCATGAATGGCCCATTTCAATATGTTCCGAGTAGAAATGATATTCCCATTCTCCTTTTAAGTACTTTTCAAAAGGATTCGGGAGAAAGAACAATTACTTGACATTATCTTCCTTTTCTATTTTCTTTTGCAAAATGTTTATGGAAATGGAACATGGTTATGGAGTTCTTTAAAACCGTCATTTGCTGCTGAAATAAAATTGATATTTTAAAATACGATTCCGAGATTCAATAATTATTTTGAATAATTATATTTGCATCCAAATCGATATATTTGCAGATTGTTTTGTAGCCAAATCGATGCATAAATTCGATGCGTTAAATATAAACTGAGTTCTCGTAAAAAACGTTTGTCTTAAAATATAATTGCGTATGTTTTGCAGCCAAATCCATGCATAAATTATATGTTTTAGATTTTCAGTTGAGTTTGCGAAAAAATCGTTTGCTGTCTCTTCGGACTTTAACAAGCTTCTGTGTTCAGAAATCTATGAGCATTCCTTCGCCCATGTATATCTGAATAATTCAATAAAAAAATCGTAAAAGTGCATGCGATCTCCGTGTAGACGCCATCTTGAGTGATATCTGAGTCGAATTCGTCTGAATGAACAATAATAATCGTCCAGTGTCGGGCGGCACTTTCACAAAGAGCACAGAAATCTTTCATGGTTATCGCCCGAACGAAGGCGGCGCACATCAAAGGGAATGTGAATGGATGATAAACCGGCGTTATCTTTCTTTTTTCTTTTTATGTTTTTCCTCTCTCGTTATTTATTTATTCTTTTTTCGTTTTTTCCTGAAGCGGTTTTTCAAGTTGAATGAATTCAGTTGCCGTGGCTTAGTGGGCAGTATTTTTTTCTCTTTTTCGTTATAGGCTTATAAGGAAGTTTTTGACGTCCTGCTGTTATTATTTACGGGCAGTAGGAGTGGAACCTAATGAACATATCTTTTATTCCTTTTTCTTGTTGAATATAAATACTTTTTTCGCGTGATAGGATTCAGTTAATGAGTCAAATTCGGATGGAATCATAAAAAACTCATTGCTCGGTATGCGAATATATAATTAAGTGTCCAAGAATGGTAACTAGACCGGCGCTTAGACTCAAATATTTCGAACAAAAAAAATAAATATTTTATGCGTGATAATAAGCGCAAAATACACTCAAACTTTTCATGAACGTTCCAAAGAACACCGCGCTGTCTTTTCAATTCAAAGTCTGAAAGCAATTCACCATTCTGTGTAGATTTTCTGATTCACGAATATAAATTGTTTCTGGTATAAAAATAAAGACTGAATTTAATTATTTAAATATAATTCTAAACACCTTCAGTTTGTGTACGTTCAATTTCCACATAGCATTCAAAAGTACAATAAAAAAATTTGTTTCGTTAAAAATCTGCATCTTTTCTAATTTCTTTCACTTTTTGCGTAACATTCTGCCCCCTCAAAAAAGATGACTGAGTAATCGATTTTCAGATATCATATTCATCATTTCAAAATATGAATTCGCCACACAAATTCAATAATTCGTTGAATTTAATTCCTCTACATTTAAATGTTTTTGTTTGGCAAAAACAAATTAAATAATTCGTTGAATATAATTCCTCTAGATTTAAATGTTTTCGTTTGTCAAAAAAAAATAAGGATTTTGGATTTAAAAAAATTTTTTATTGTCAGGAAAAATTCTTTGCGTTTCATCGTAGATATTGTGAAACATTTTTTGAAAAATAATTGACGTACATTCAGCTTCCTGGTGTATGGACCATTATTTTACCTCCGAATACGACTAGCTAGACTCGAAAGAGAACCCAAGGAAAAAACATTTCCTGGAACGATTCCAAAACAAAGTAAAAAAATAAAATGGGAATGTTTGAAAGCGCCGATAGCGTAATTATGTGTTCAGTCGTTAGCACATAAATAAATAAAAGGAATTTTTGTTACACACTGTAACTAAATGATCTGAAGAAAGCTAATGCAAAAATGAAAAAGCTTTCTAAAGTAATTCCGGATATTTCTATTCCTGTTACATTTTAAAAGAAGCAAGAAACATTCGAGAAGCAATTTTTGTAAGTATTTTTAATTTTTTCCGAAGTCAATGAAAACGTTTGGACTATTTCAACTGCAAAATTGTTTTGGAATTCAAGAGTGCCTTTTTTCTATCAAACAGGAAATGTTTCATCGTTTTTCCGACTATTTAGTAATTTTGTCTCCATTCTCGGAAAAAACCCAAATAAAAAGTAAAACAGCGATTGAAAATTCCTTTAGAGCAAAGTAATTTACTTACCATGGCACATTTTCAAGCGAAATACCGAGTCAATACTGTTATACAAGTATTTAAAATTTATATTAAGCAAAAATAAAATTTCATTACTGATACAAATTGATAACTAGTGTACAAAAACAAATAAAAAAATTATGAATAATGAAAAACGCAACTTTTTAATTTGTGAGGTATTAACGATTTCTTTGAAAACAAATGAGAACTTAAAACTTTAACATTCACTCTTCAAAAAATTGTTTTTTTTAAATTGATTTTGATATAGCAGAACCTTTAAGCGGTTAATTTTTCAAAAAGAATTTTGAATTCATTTGCATGAATCACCATAGTTGAACCACTTTTTTAACACCAAGTTACGACCAACGATTTCTTTAGGCAAAAACTCTTTGAAATAATTCCGAATTTTATATCTGTGGTATATCTTTTCAAAACGTGCATTTTGTGTAAAAATTTGAAATTCGCTGGAACCTTTAAACGGTAAAATTATCCCAAATTAATTTTCAGTTCATTTCTAAATATTATTCAAGTTAACCACAATTTTTTTTAACTAGCCAAATTGCGGCAGACTTGGATAAATAACAATCTTTGCACTGTCTTCAAAACTCGTTTTCACAAAGAAAATTTCTGTGGATCATATTTTCAGAAATTGAATTTCAAGAACGATACTCAAATTTAAAATATGAATGATTCTCAAAATGGTAAATTTTTCAAACCGAATTTTGAATTCATTGATGAACGCAACCAAGTTATTCCACAATTTTTTAAACTCGCGAAGTTGCTGCAGACGATTTCTTTGGAATACAAATAAAAATCCGTTCATCTCATCAAATCGTGCGGCGAAGTTTGTGTAATTTCAGGAATTACTTCGAAAATGATAGATACTTGCGACCGGGTGTGCCGAGGCTCTGCTGTATACCCTATCATGATGAGTCATAAAAACCACCGATGCATCCAAGCGTGCCCCTTTTCAATGCTACTGGCTATTGACAAAAACTTTTTATTCTTTGCCGAAACAGGAAAAACGTTGTTCTACACATGCTGGCATTTTTTTAGGCCATTTCAATTTCAAGTATGCTCCGACCTAATTTCAGATCTTCAGAGAAATGAGATAATCTTATGAATATACACTACCTAATAATTTGTATGCCTTAAAGGTAGAAAAGGTTTTTTTTGGTTTTCAAGGTTGTGGGTAAAATGTATGAATGTTAATAATAATAGTGTACAACAATACAGCCGCCATATTATTTGTTTTGCTTCTTCATACAGATTTCGATTTTTAGTATTAATTTTTTTCATAACGTGTTATTTATTTGGTTGGTCTTATTTTATTTCTGTTTCGGAGACGGGTATAAAAGGTTTTATATCGATATTATAAGATAAAATGAAAACCAGTTTGTTCTACAACTGGCATTCTCAATTTTTTGCATGGCATGTTTGTAAATTAAAAATTTTAAAAACTTTTGCAGAAAATTTTATCTTTATGTTTGCTTCTCCATTCGTCCCAACGTTTCAGAATCCTAATAATCAAAATAGCCCTATGTGTTGCTCCAGGCGACGTTAATTAATTACCAACCTAATCAAAACATCTAATAAAAAAGAGGGAAATACCATCGATCCTTGCTTGGCGTTTGTGGCGCTTTTTTATTTGCACTATCACGTGACTATTTTCGCCAATTTCCATATGATTTGTATAATTTTGGCGTTAGTGATTTTACGCCTATAGTTATATAAATATCGAAAATGTATTTATTCTTCCGCTAGAAAATATTTCATGCAAAAATTTGAACACGTTAAATTTTGCTGTAGTAAACTATTTGACAAGTGTATTCAGAATGAATTTCAGTGTGACTTTCTAGTTTTTTTTAAAAAAAAGTGATTTTCTTATCGCATTGAATTGTTACAACTTTCTGAATTCTTATTTTTATAAACCAAACCTTAGAACTGTGTGGTACTTATTTATTAAAATATGTTTTTAGAGGTTCGTGTGGATAATGGAATGATAAATTCATAACCATATTTTTAATTAGTTTTGAATTCAAAATTCGAAAGGAAATTCTTCTCCAAAAAGTATTTACCAAATGAGAATTGAACAATTGAAAAATATTGTCTAATCCATTCGAATGTTCTCGGAAATTTTCATTAGTTTGTTTCTTTATTCTCGGAACTTTCATTTTGTCATGTATCCAACTGAAAAGTTTTCGAAAAGCGCAATATTTCAAATACACTTTGACACAACTCTGATAAAAATCTAATTTATTTGGAACTAATTGGTTTTCCATTTGTAAAAGTCAGATAACTTAAATCAAACGTTCTTAGAGGGATTTTCAATGTAAACAAACCAGACGGTCTGCGAAGATTTTGGTTCTGATGTCCTTTGCTCACGCATTATATATATCAGGGTTTCCTTAATAAAAATTTGCACAGTTAGTGTTGACCAAACAGCTGTCGATATCAATTCGGAATTTTTTAGGTGTGCCGAATTGTATTCGAAAAACAAGCTAAATGACGTCACATCCGGAGCACGTAAAAGAAATATATGGCCACAGGAACACTACCGCCACCTATATCTAGCTTGACAGAAATTGCCTCTCCTACGATCTCGTTTTAATACCACAACACACATCAAAACCACCCGAAGTCTCGCAAAACACTAGCGTAAAGAACCAGATTCTCTATCTTCCATTCGACCGAGAAAAGCGAATCGTGCTGCAACCGAAAAAGCTTGGAGTGGAGGGGGAGGGTAACAAGAAACACGAACGCAAACTTCTGATATCCTTCAATTTTTCACCCCCCTTCCACGGTAATAAAGGTGGAAAATTAGAGGGATAGCCGACGAGAGAAATTAGAGACCGGCAATATTAACCCCCCCGTTCCGGGTCCGAAATTAAAGTTTAACCTGTGGCGCCCACTAGTGGCGAGGTAGGATTTTTTAACTTTTTTCTTTTGCCTTTTTTCGTTCCCGCGCGAAAGAAGTCGGTATTGCAGCTAATTACAAGGCTAGTAGTCCAAGGCTTGCCGCCTTGCATGCTCTCTACGCGCTTCGGCGTATTTTTTCTGCTGTTATTACCGCGGATTTTTTTTTATTCTGCTCGCGCTGTGTCTCTCGTTATTATTTTCATCTATTATTATTATTCTCCGCTTTTTTCGTTTCTACAGGGAGCAGTAGATCGGTGCAAGAACCTGTTTTCCTCTGCCGCTGTTTTCTTGGGGTTGGAAGCAGGCAGAGTGGAAGTTCTGACTCCTTACATTTTTTCGCTTCTATTTCTCCTAACCGGGAATTGGGTCTTTTCCCCTTTAAAAATAGAATGGCTTGTTTTTTTTATCTCGTGAGGATTGGTTTTCTCATCAGTAGATTCAATACGCGAAGTGACACTGACAATTTCAAAGAACACGTTTTCAGAAATTGCTTTCGCGTGAGATTTGTAAACAAGTTCATTTGCGTTGTCTCGACTGGATTTCTAAGTTCGAATAGAAAAGGGAGTGCAGATTTGCGAAGTGACGCTTATAATTTCAGAGAACGTTTTCTGAATTTGTTTTCCATAGGATTTGTAAACAGAAGTTTATTTAAGTTATTTCATACTGGATTTCAAAATTGGAAAGGAAGAATATGAGTGGATTCGCTAATTGACACTGACAATTTCAAAGAGAATTTCTGAACGTGTGAGATTTGTAAACCTAATCAGAATCCACTTCATAGGGGTCCCGGTTAAATTAGCCCTCGTCAAGTAGAAAAGGTGGGCAAACCAAACTTTTGATCAAAATGTGAACGTAATTTGTGCAAGAGAACGACAAAGTAATAGCTAATAACACAATTGAAAATCGTGTTTTGTATGCTCTATCACTGAATTGCCTCGAATGTAATAAGGAACTAAGTTAGTTTGTCATTTTCCATGTAATTTATAGCCCAGTTAGTAGAGTCGTGGATTAGAAACCGGGGGTTGCGAGTTCGAATCTCGATCCAATGAAAGACCACCATGTTCGTGGGGGCTGGTGCACGTTAAATCTGGCGTGGTGCTAAAGTTTGGAGATTGGAGTGCCAACCCAGGTATTGACTCGTCATCTGACCCAAGTTCAAATTTACGAGGTGTCCTCGGACCCTTTGGGATTGATCCCGGACCGTCGCCAATAACCCGTTTTGTTGTTCCAGTTTGACGTAAATTCTACTACCTACCTACACATGTAATTTCGGATGGTTAGATCAACGGTACCGGGGCCCGAGAGCTATGGTGCCCAGGAAGAGGGATTTTTTTTGTACAGTAATATCAGGTGTTTTGTAAATTTAAAAATATAGTCTTTATTGGCATGTACTGTTCATAACAAAGCTGTAAAATATTTAAAGGGGGTAATGAACTTTCAAAAACACAAATCGATTTTTCTTAAAAATTGTAACTTTAAAATTAATTGATATTAAACTACAGATAGCAAAGAGAAATTTTCAATTATTATTATTTTTTGGCAGAGTTGGCATGGACAACATAATAGGTCCTGTCTATAAATTCCAATTGAGATTGACAATTTCCTGCTTTCGAACTGTTCCTACCATCAGTTTTTTCTTGATTTCCTCGAAAAGATTTTTAGGTAATCCTTGTAATCCGTTGTAGATATTTAAGTGGAGATAAGTTCATGTTTCCTAGTTTTTCATTTTTCGTTTAAAATGTTGCTTAACCCCTTTTTTTTGCAAAATTTTAGGTTTTCTAGTACAGAATATTTTTAGCTTTACAATTGAGGTGACACACTTGACAAATGGAGTTAATTTTATTTATATGTTTTTAACTTTTATATAAATTAAAATAATGACAATACAAAAATTAATGCTCTTGACACTAATCGATTTTGGCGAAATTATAGAAACTTTTAACCACTGTTGTGTAATAAATTCCCCACACATAACTCAATATATTTTTGAGTCAAACTTCCTACACAAGTTTTTAAGTGGAAAACAAACAGTATGAGCAAATTTTAAAACAATAAGATAATAATTTCAGCAGTTTATTTTTTAAGTCCACGGTCCCCCTAAAGGAGGAAATAAATTTATATTTTGCACAAGTTAAGCAATCAGTAGCGATGATATGGGGTCTTAATAAAGGCGTACAATTTTGTATTATAAGAGAAAATTTAACACATTGTCATGTGAGTACTTTTGATGGATATTTTTATTTCACGAAGGGTCCCAGAATACAGATGTGAGGTCCCTGCATGTTTAAGAACATGGCAAATGCGTTCCTTAAAAGCTGAATTTTCATTTTAGTTTTTAGGGGTTCTTAAAAACCTTAATATTTGCTGAAAGTCCTCAGAAATTTTAAAAAGTCTTTATTTTTACAAGGACACATATTTTATTTGATCTGCATTAAAAAACCCAAGTTAATGATATATACTCGTTCAAGGTCAAGTGCCAGTTACCATAAATCGATGGCTGGTTAGAAGTTGGAATCTACGTCGCACACTGGAGCAACGCAATGGACTATTGACTGTCTGGGCTCAATCCCGAAGGGAAAGATCCGAGGACAACACATCGTAATTATTTTGAACCTCGGTCAAATAGCGAGGTCAACGTCTGAGCTGGCGCGAAAGTAGTCGTTACTACTAGTTTTGGTCACATGCCACGTAAAAAGGTTACCACTGCTCTTTCTACTCTTAAATTTCCTCTACGGTAGGTAGGTTAATTAACGTTACACTGGCGGGAGGCAACACAACGGGCTATTGGCGACGGTCAGGAATCAGTCTCGAAGGGAAAGATCCAAGGATAAATCCTCGTAATTTTGCACCACGGTGAGATGACGAAGTCAACACCTGAACAGGCACTCTACTCTCCAAACTTTCACAACACACCAAACGTGAGGACATTTGAGGCCACGACGGATTTAACGTGCACTAACCCCCACGTACGCGACTGTCTTTGGTTAGGTCAAGTTTCGAACTCGCAACCCTCCTGTTCCTTATCCGTGACTACCCACTTGACCACCGAGGCCCAGCCAAAAGTCGATGGCATAATATTTGTAATGTAGCTAAAATTTGCTGTTTTTGAAACTGATTTGTGAGAATCAAATGTAGCGCACGCCTGAAAGTTTCGTTACTTAAGTACTCGCGCTAATCTTCCGATCTATGTTAAATGTAGCCTTAAAAATGAAAAATAACCTTGAAAAGGCTCTAATTTTTGTTTTGCTTGAAATTGGGACCCCTTAGTAATCACTTTAGATTTCACAGTCTGGTGTAATCAAAGCTGGCAATAAAAGATCTTTTAAAATTTTTTAATTTTGTATGCAAGATTCCATTTTAAACCCTTTGGGTCTCCTAAAATGAAATTCTGGCTGCCCTTCTGTCCTTGACCATCAGCGGACGACTGGTTTACTATTTCGTCACGATGGTTAACGCTTGGTTATGCGCTACGCTCTGTCGTTATGACACGTCATTCATAATAACAATCATTCCCAGATTCATTTTTCTCTTTATTGTCTGTCATTTTTGCGGCTCTTCACTAATGAGCACGAAGTGGCGCTTCCTTTGAAGTGGAGGAAATATTTACATTCGAAATGACTGCGCTAATGGGGGACTTTTCTTCATTTCAATTCATAATAGAAGACATTTTCCGCAGGAAATTCCGGTAGACACTTTATATTCACGTTTCTGACGCCAGAGCGTGTTTTCTCCCTTTGATAGCTCTGTACACGGAATTCCTTTTAATTGAATTCAAATGTTCTGTTTTTCTTTGTTTATACACGCGATTCACGATGTTTCGTTTTGATGGTATTGCCTTCTTAGGGGGCATTGTTGTTTAGCTTTTTATTACCCGGCATTAAAAATAGCGTTGAACAGAATTCGTATTGTTTCTTTGTATGAAATGCCGATGGCAATATCGTGAAGTAAATTTTTTCTAGGGGCAGGATTGAAATATCAGCGTCAATGAACGTATAGGGCGGCTCCGACGCGAAGGCAGTCGGCCATGGGTCAGTCAATTTTTGAAAGGCGTGAGAGCTCTTTAGGAGAAGGCTCTTTACGCAAAAGCATGAATGGCGATCGCCGGGCATGGTTCCCCTAGCCAACTCATTTTCACTTCTATCGGTAAACTAAGAAACAGAATCTGCGAAACGACGCCAGTTGTGCGAGCGCTTTGTTTATGTTCCAGCCTGTCACCTAATTTAAAGAATTGACTCGTTCAAAACCACGTGACTCGACTGCCTAGCCCCAGGAGCCGGACCATAAACTTCTCTCTCAATCACCAAAATGTTTTACTTGAGTGCAATGATAAATTAATTTTTGTTTTCATAAATACACCAGTGTGATGACCTTGAGCCAACACTTTTGATGCATCCTTTTAAAAGTAGATTGTTAGAAAGAATAAAAGTTGCGTCAAACAAGCAAGTTGTTTGGCGCCACTGACTCAGAATTCATTTGTTATTTAGCTCGTGTATCCAAGTCAACTTTGCTTGTAATCAAAATCCTATTGATGATTTCGACAATTGCATTCAGCATTTTTCACACACACAAGCCATCGTTATTACTTCGTCCAAACAATCGTTATCGTCAAATTGGAGGGAATTGATCAATGACGCAATCTGTAAAATTCCGTAAAAAAGACTAGAATCTAACACTCGGAGAGATTTTGCAACCGTTTGCAGAAATCTCTTCCATGCATCACCACAGAGCAAATCGGTTCCAAATTGCAAGTCCTGTCCCACAGGAGCCTTCAAAGAGTCAACTTTGCTTGCAAATCAAAATCTCATTAATGAATCCATACGGCACAAATCAGGCGAAACTTTTTGAAGTATTCTTACTATTCGACATTTCCATTCAGCATTTTTCAAGCCATCGTTATCGATCAATTCAAACAATCATTATCTTCAAATAGGCGGGAATTGATCAATGACGCAATCCGTAAAATCCGACTACAAAAAGACCCGAATCAAACTCTCGGGGAGATTTTGCAACCTCTTCCTCGCATCACTCCACTGTGCAAATCGGTTCTAAATTCAAGTTCTGTCCTACAGGAGCCTTCAGAGAGTCAACTTTCCCTTTGAATCAAAATCCCATTGAGGATTTCCTACAGCACAAAAACCCAGGGGAAACTTTTGGTGAAGCGTTCTTACTATATTCAACATTTCCATTCAGCATTTTTCGAGCCATCTCGTTATCGATTCGTCCAAACAATCGTTATCTTCAAATTGGCGGGAGTCGATCAGTGACGTAATCCGTAAAACCCGACTACTAAAAGACCCGAAGACTCGGGGAGATTTTGCAACCTCTTCCTCGCATCACTCCACAGTGCAAATCGGTTCCAAATTGCAAGTCCTGTCCTACAGGAGCCTTCAAAGAGGCGAAAGCGAGTAGAAAAAGACGCAGTTTCAAGTGCAGGAAGAATGAAAAGAAAAAAAGGAAGGGGAGAGAGAAAGAAAAAGAGCATAAAAATGCACCAGTTCTGCGAAATGGAAACGTTCTGACTTCGCCCTCCACAAGAGGCCGGGACACTGGAGAGAGCTAATTTCGGGCAGACAGTGAGCGGGGCGGGTGCCCTCTTTTTTCCTCCGGGTCCCCCCATCGGCGGGCGGGTCGCGGGACTTCCCCTTATGTGCCCCTTGCACCTAATGATGTCTAGGGTCAGACAAGCGGAAAGTTCTGAAGGCGCCGGCTTCCCCCTCTCTAGGTGGGTTGCTTGGAGAGCGAGTAGTTATTATGAAGTGAGCGCTATAATACTATTACAGCTGTGCTGGAAATGAGGGTTATTGCTTCAAAGGGAAAATAAGTTGTGGAATTAGGAGGACGGGAAGTGTTGTCCTCGCTGAATCAAAGCCGCTGTGATTCCGATTCCGATGGCACCAGATTTCTTGCAGTCGTTTCTCGTACAAACAATGTGATTGCCAATGCTTATATTGCCATACTATTCCTAAAAATAAGTTGTGGGAAGGACGACGGGAAGTGCTGTTCCCGTTGAATTAAAGTAGTTGTGAGATTCTGGCTCTACTGGTACCAGATTACTTGCAGTCATTTCTCGTGCAAACATTCTGACCATTTATACAAACACTGCCATGCAATTGCCAGTCAAGGAGGCAGTGTCTCCAACGATCACTTCAGGTTGACAGTTTTTACATGCTGCTCTATGATAGCTACACTTAAGAGTTGATTCATCGTATTGTTATCTAGGGTTAAAAATCAAGATGCTTATATGCACGATATGTAACAACCGCCAATCCAAAATGACCAAACTTGGAAAGATCGCCTTTTTGTGGTGCTACTTACCGTGGATTAGATTCTCATATAATGCAAAAGAGAATTCCAAACTTGTATAATTATATCGTTACCTTATGGAGGGTGTTCATAAAGAGGACATGCCTTGCCTTCCTCCTTTTTTAAATGAAACGATGTTCTTTCTGGTTTACATGCCGTTCTAGTCAAGATGGTAGATATGATCTGCGAGTCATTTAGAATTGACAGCTTTTACATGTTGCGTTGACCTTATACCTAAGTGTTGATTGATCATATTGTTATCTAGGGTTAAATATCGGATGCTTATAAGCGCAGTATGTAACAACCGTCAACCCAAAACTACCAAACATGAAAATACTGTCTTATTGACACTTATTCGTGAATTCGATTTCCATACAATAGAAAATAATTTCAAGCTTGTATATTATGAGGTTACCATTTGGTATTCAAAAGGAAGACGTCCTAATCAGTTGAAACAACGTCCTCGTTGGTTAACATTGTCTAGTTAAGAAGGTAGTATATCTAAGGTCATTTGAGGTTGACTATTTTTACAAGCTGTGTGTATGATATTTGACACTTAATAGTTGTTTAGTCACATTGTTGTCTAGGGTTAAATGTCAGATGCTTATGCGCAATGTGTAACAACCGGCAACCCAAATCGAATAAACTTGGACACAAACTGCTTATTGACATGCACGGCGGCACTAAACTTATCATAGATTAGATTCTCCAAGCTAGAATGAGTATACGGTTAACATATGGGGTATCCAAAAGGAGGACGCGTCCTCCTTTTTCAGTTGAAATAACGTCCTTTTTAATTTACAGTACTGTATAAAAATTTTTGTGATAACTCCATTACATAATCACTGATACATCATGCCCTTTCGGCTTTAAAGTTTTCATAAGCAATTTCTGAGGAAGTATGCTAGACTTTTTTAATTTTACACAATTTTATTATGAAGTTTTGAAATTATAACAATATTATACATCAATTAAAATTCTAGTGGTCTGCTTCGCAATATTTTAAAGGGATGATATAAATGAGAATTTTGCGTATAATATACGTATCGTCGGCTTACAAGTGAAACACACCGAGTCAAAATGGTTCAAATATGGGTTTTTCAGTTTTTCTAGACCAAATTGTTGAAACCAAACAGTCCTTTTTTACATAAGGGATGAAGGTTAGATTTCTTCGTGAGAAACACACTTAGTGAGTAGAAAAATGGGGGAGTAGAATCCCATTTTATCAGAACTATGCTTTTGATGGTGTGTTTCACTTGTCAGCTGACGGTACAAGAAAGATTTATTTATTGCGTTTTTCTCGTATTCTAAAATCGTTTTTTATACTCTAAAAATGCGTTTTCTTTGCTTTAAAAATGTGGGCAATGTAACAATCATTCGTTGGACTCCGTTATGTTCTTTATACAAAACACAGTTTCGGTGGCAAAATAAATAAATAAAAGTACAACAGTAAAACAAATCACCCAGAAATTGCAATTTTACACTAATCTCCAATTAGTATCAATTTCAACCAATATTCCGCATGTCAATGCTCTTAATCTTGTCATTTAATCTAGTGATCTATTCCCATGGGGTATACCGTTGGCCTTTGTTAAATATGGGGGTCGCAAGCGCTCTTTCTCTACTTTCTTCTCTCCATCCTTTCTTTTCACAATTACTCGATATTGTCTTGTGTTTGGCGCAACTTGGCGAAATACGGCCCTTGCGCCATCAAACCCCAAATCAACTGCATCCTCTTCACATGCCACCCGCCCACCAGTCAGGAGGATTTACTAACCTGCTGATTTGAATTGCACATACCCGGTGTATACCCAATGTCCAGCAGCAAGTGAAACTCCCAGGTGTGAACCATCGGTCACCCATCAAAGTGCTTCGCCGCCAATTAGGCATAATTTGATCTAAAGGGTACCGCCTCGTTGTGGCACACCTTTTCCCGCTTTTCAAGCCAGTATAGTTCCCCTACCACCTCAGGGAAATCGAACACGGTATTTCGCTCAATTCCTTAACGGCGTTTTCTACTCTGAAATTCCTGAATATCCAAATAAAGACCGTGGCGAAGCTTTTTGGAATCCCTTGTCCAAGTGATCGATTTCTGCAACAGAGGGAAAGGTACTCCTTTTGTACGAACTGGTAAATGGAGGTAAGTCAAGCTGTAAATCCACCACAATGGTCATCCATCCCCACACAACAAGCTATTCTTGTCGGTTCTTGCAACCTTGTAATTAACAGAAGTCCATTCGTTTTTCACCTCATTTAAAGGTGGCTCTCCAGTTGTGGGCACTGGCTTTGTTTCTACGCTCACTTGTGCTGCTTGGTTTCGAATGTCTTTCTGAGCAGTTTCAATGAACTTCGGTTGAACAGACTGTCACCTGATATACCTGTAGAAAATTCACCCAGGTATACTTTTAGTACTCACCCTTGTCCAAGTGATTGATTTTTACAACAAAAGGAATGGGACTCCTTTTGTATGAACTGAAAAATTGGAATAAGTCGAGCTGTAAATCCACCACACACAATGGTCATCCGTCTCCACTCAACAAGCTATTCTTGACGGTGCTTACAACCTTTAATTAACAGGTCAATTCTTTTTTCACCTCATTCAAAGGCTGTTTTCCAGTTGTTGGTACTGCTTTGCTTCTGCACTCATTTAGGCTGCCTGGTTTCGAATGCCTTTCGGATCAGTTTCAACGAACTTCTGTTAAACAGTCTGTCACCTTATACATCTGTAGAAAATTCTCTTAGGTATACTTTTATAATTTAATTTTATGCGAATTTACCTGTATGTAGATAAAACCTTTTTGAAAGATCGTATTTTCTGCGTCTTCCTGGCGATTCACAAAATGTGTGTGAACCACATCAAAAAAATACTAAACGTTTCGTGGAGAAGAAGCTATTTTGTTTTGCTTTTATTCTTTTTCTTTCTTGATGATTATTATATATAAGTTAATGCTGAATATCTCACTCAACAATTACATTTCAATGCAAATTATAAAATTGAGGGAGAACAAGACACAATAATACAAGCAAAACTAAATAGCTTATTTTCGCGAAACCTTCTGAATTTTTAAGTCCGTTGATCCTTGAAGAAATTATTTTGGATCCGTCCTTTTTTTTACTAATAAAAAACCTTTTTTACTAAAAAAAAATCAAAATTTCAAACTTCAAAAAAGGACCAATAAAGATAAACCTCTAAACGGTGTGAGTTACTTTTGTTTTCTTTGTTCTGATGATGGCGGATGTTTTGCTCCATCGAAACAGCTATTCATGATTTTATCATCTTATTTTTATCATGGTTATTTTTTGAAATTTTTAAATTTCGACTACCACTCTTGACTCAAGTTTCATCTGTGTGTCAACTCAAGGAAATATTAAACGAAAATGTTTATCGTTTAGAATTAGTTTGCATAATTAATAACAATCGTATTTCGATTTGAGGGGACAGTGGATTTAAAGTATCGCGGAAACCGATGAAAAAGTAGTTTCACCTTTTGCGGAAATATATTCAACTAACATTTTTCTGTCAAACAAAATAATTTTGTTTGTGTGATTCTGTCGAGACATCGGTATTTATATATGTAAAAAACGACCGATGACAACTTAAAACCTGTTTTTCGGAATTTTCTCTTCCTTTCATTCACGCAAAACACAACCCGTACGAATTTTTTTCAGATTGGAAGCTATTTTCTCTTGTCCCATACTTTCTAATTGAAAGAATCAACTCAGCACATGCATTTTTCAGCTTCATTTTCTTTAGCAATTCAGAATTGCTGTAATGCTAAATGAGCATTGTTTCTGAAAATATTTTGAGATTTCCCTCAGTTTTTTCTACTATTGGGTTCAAGAAACCTTCGATCTGCAGATTCAGTTAACTTAAGCGTTTAATTTTTATAACATCAAGAACGTTTCAGGGTGCCCAGGCCCCTTCTCTGATTACGTCCCTGTACGCAACTAATATTATGTCAAAATATTTTCAAGAATTTAAACTCGTCTTTTATATGGAAGGAATTGGAAGGGCGGACCTCTTAGGCGAAGAAAGGTACTACTGTCCTTCAAAAGCCAAATTAATTAATGACCTTTCACTGCCAAACTTCTAATAAAATTGGAGCTTGGAATAAAATTTAAATTCGACATGTTCAATGAAGCTAGGGCTAAGCCTGGCAGTTCCTTGCTGATTCAATCTCTCAATTCCAAGTTTTTCTCGTGGTTCAGCTGTTGCTTTGTTTTGTCTTCTTACTGGACACGATCGCCTCAATTCTTAATTAGAATTGGAGTTAAGAAATGAATAACGACCATTAGGCACGTGTACGGCACTTAATGGTTTTGATTGTGTTGCTCAGAAACATTGGGAAACAAGAAGGCTAATGGCTTAATTGTTTAGCATTTGTTAATAAATAAATATGTTTTTTTTTTTTACGTCTACCATCCCCTTAAACACGCCACCGCTTCTACAACTTTGTACTATATCCGCATGAGGTCGTAGTTGGTCGAGTCCTTTTGCATTTTTTCTGTCATTTCATCATCGGATTCCTGCTCACTTCAAAGAAGCCTTGAAATGAACAAGAAAAGGGCTTCCATCGCCTTTGTGTGCCAGCCACATCCACTGGGAGAAAAAACTCCACAGAGGGGAAAGAACATCGCCTCAGCCATTTGACACGCCAAGAATACCTTCTTGTGTGGTCCCACTGGTGGAACGTTTTGTCCATCTTGTCCGTTGTGCATTCATTGAAATAACAGGGAAGGGAGGAGTGAAATGAAATGTTCTCTTCCGTGTGGAACCGTATTCTGTTTCTTAAAGGTTGTTCTTTTTTAAGCACCCTTAACAGCCCGTTGCCATAAAGCGTGTCCCTAATCTGGAAAGTTGATAATTGATGCAGTGTTCCTACGGGCCTTAAAAAGCCTTAAGGTCTGATTTTTCATTTTAGATTTTAATGGCCCTTAAATAACTTTAATATTTGCTGAAAGTCGAAAAAATATTTTTAAAAAGCCTTAGTTTTACAAGAACATAGCATATTTTATTTCACCTGCATTCAAAAAACAAGGTCAACGATGCTCGTCCAAGGTCAATCTTCAAAAATCGATGGCATTATATTGATAGGTTAGCTAACAATTGTTGCTTTTAAACCCAAACCTAGCACTCACGGGCTAATCTTTTTGCGATTGATGTGACATGTAGCCATAAAAATTACAAATAGGCTTCAAAAGGCCCTACATTTTCTTTTGCTTGAGGAGTGTGTGTGAGAGAACCCTGATTTCCCACAACTCCTCAAAAGTTATTCTATCGGGAAAAGATTTCCCTAAGTTCACAACTGCCTTGTTTACTTTGGATTAGGATTTGGAAATGTTCCACTGCCTACGATCAAGATAGCGCTTTTTGAAACAAGGAAGCTGGTTTCACTTCACCAATTTCTACATCACTTCTTCCAGACAGTCGCGCTGTGACCAAAGAGATACCATCCATTCGCCCTTTTCCCATATTTCCTTGTCCCAACGTCACCGATAGCATCACTGTTTGACATCCAAATCCCATTCAGTTTACATCGAGTTGCAGTAGAATAGAAGACAACTATGGATACAGTTTTCATGATACTATTCGATAGGACTGATACAAATCAGATCATCAAATGCGTGTGTGCTCAAGGATTTAATCTGTGATAAATTTAGACGGATTTTGTGGTGTCCCACATCTAAATGCTTTTGACACAATAGTTTGATTCCATATACTGCTAATACTGTCGCACGATGTCATTCAACCACGTTTGCTTTGTGTTAATATTGTCCAGTAGCACGCATGGTACTTTTTCTATATACGATTCCAATCATATATTCCCCTTGTTCGTTCCCATAAAACGTTCTTTGCTGGACATTTTATTATTTTGATATTTGTTTTAAAACTTTAAGCGTTCGAGGCTTGCTTCTTGTAGAAACTTGTTTATTTCAGATTTGTTTTACTGTGAATAAAATTCAAACCTGACGTTGATAATTATGTGTTATTTTTGAACTCTTAGGTGTAACTCAGTGGATTTACCCTCTGCGCTAGCAACCTATGAGTTGTAAGCGGCGCAGGTTCGATTCCTCCTGGGTGTATTTCTCTTTTGTGTTAGTAAAACTTTCTTTGTATGTGTGTGTGTCCATTGCGTGACGTTGTCTGTCTTGTGTTTGGCGCAGCTTGGCCAAAACCAATCAACTTAATTGAACTCTTAGTGAAGCAAAATTCAGTTCTGTGTGAATCTTTTGTCCCAACCACAGATATACAGAAACTATTAACTCTAACAGATTGTATTTTCGAAGGTGCAAATACATATAGCATGTCTATTCATGCTGCGGATACGTTTTCTAGTTGGGATGTTAGGTCGATCGCATACATTTTCTCTCTGTCCCATTAGCTCTGCTAAAGGTCATTTGTTACTTCAAGCCAAAGAAGTTCTGGAATGTCTTAAATGGATGGACGTGATTAAGGAATTAATTTCAAGAATAATTTGTAGCCGATGTGTAAAAAGTGGAAATCGTCGACTCAACAAGTTTTGAAACTCTGTAAGTGTTTAATTGTGTGAGTAACTCTACCTG
This sequence comes from Meta bourneti, assembly GCA_933210815.1. NCBI lineage: Eukaryota > Metazoa > Arthropoda > Arachnida > Araneae > Tetragnathidae > Meta > Meta bourneti. Next base: position 69,351,742 of record OW119928.1, read on the forward strand.
GTGCGGTCAGTACAGTTCTTTATTTACCTTTCAACAGGCTGGTGCTTTTTAATACATTTTTGTTTAATTTATTACTAAATACTGTGCCTGTGGTGTCAGTCATTTTAGTCTGCCATTTGGCATTAGGTTCCTTCGAACTTGTTTCTGCTTCTAGAGTTCTGATTTTAGCTAATTTGCTTCGAATTTTCGGTGTTCTACGTTGTGGCTTCTAACTTCTGATCGTCTAACATATATTCTACTGCTCCACAGAAGCACGTATCTTGGAGTTGGTGTTCTCGAACTGTTTTAATTTGCGACGAACTGTTCTAATTTGCGATTCCTATCTGGAGATCTTGTATTTTTGTAATTTCCTTCTAACTTCCGGGAATCTCTTCTGGATATTATTCGCTGTTATTTTGCCGAAAGTATATTCTTTTGTGAAAAGGAGAGGAAAGACAAAAACTATCACCTCTGATCATTCGAAAAGCTCATTCTGTCAACACATCTAATTGTTCTTGCCGAATTAACTGTGTGATGTTCTCTCATTTGCTTCTAACTTCCTTTTTGTTCTAACATGGATCTGTTCTAACTTCAGGTGTTTACGTTGGCTTTCTACTTTCCGAATTTCTGACTTGTAGTTCTAACTTCAGGAGGCTTCGACTTGTTTTATTTGTTGCTATGTTGTCGTAAGTATTCATTTGTGAACTTGAAAGGGAGGGGTGACAAAAACCAACCATCAGCTTCGATCATTCAAAAAGTTTATTCAGTCAACACATCCGATTGTTCTTGCGGAATCAATTGGCGAGCTCCCAACGACTCTAAAAACGAAGAACCATAAATAAAGGCATTTGTTTTTATTTCACTGCTTCGGTGCTAATGAACGCCAGCAGTTATGTCATCGGTATTTTGATTGTGGCCGCATTCAGCCATGCATGCAGTTCTTTCTCTCTTTCAGTATTTAATAATCCCGACTCCCATGCGTTTGGGAATCCGTGTCGAACTAGGCTGGGTCCTTTTAATCTTTAATAACCGGACCCCGCCGTATTATTACTACACGAAGTAAGTAAATAAACAAGCAGAATACGAAAATAAAAATAATATTATAGCCTCCTATTTTATTTTATCGTTATTATTTTTCTTTTCTTTCTTTCTCCCTCTAATCTTTCACGCTTCACGTGCAATTACCAGATTTCGCACAAGTCTCTTTTTCCCTTTGTCGCTTTGATCTGTGCCGACTGCCTGGCAAAGACCTCCCCGACTTGAATATTTAATCAGTCACGCGTTGTAAGTTTCCCCCTTGCCTTGTTTCTATTCATTCATTCCTTTCTTCTTTTTTCTAATACGTTTTGCTTATTATTTCTTTCCTTCTTTTTCAATTTCTCGCTTCTCCCATACATCGTGTTATTCCTTTTGGAGTTCTGCTCCTTCCATTCCAATACGTTGCTACAAGGGGATATCTGTATTTATTTATTATTTAAATGTTTTGATGTCTAATTAAAAAACGCGACCAATAAAAATACATTTCACTGAGGAAAGTGTTTTACAATGTTAAGGTTCGTTTTGATAAAGTTGAATCTTTTCGCTTCCGTTTTTTAATATCGTTTGCGTAAATTTTCATGGAAAAGATTTTTTCTTTTTCCATATAAATTAATTAAAAACCGAATAAACTTGATTTTACTTTCAAAGTTTTTTTTACTTTATAAAGAGGACATTTATTAAAATGTATTTAGTGCTTTGTTGTTTAAATGTAGTCTAATTAAAACTGCGGCAAAAAAATCTTTTCTAGAAAGCATTTTGAAATATTAATTTCATTTTAATGACTAATATAGATTTTCTGTTCTGTTTGTTTCCGTTTTATATATTTTTCCTAATTTTTCACAAAAAATATTTTTTTATCTCTATCAATTAATTAAAGACAAATAAATAAGATTTCTTTTCTGTTTGAAGGTGTTATTTATTTTCACTAATACATTATTTGTAGACCTATTAAATGCATGTGGCTTTTAAAAATATTGTTCCTGTTTCGAATTTTGGAACATTTCGATTTGGATATATTGGCTTGTTCTATGCTAAATTATTTCGTCAAAAAGATTTATTAGAATTTAAATTTTACCCATTATTACAAATATTGCTTGTTGATATTCTTTTCATTCAGTGACTAACATGGACAAAAAATTAGTGAGACCTTTTCTGTCAATCTATGACGGAGCTTATGTGTTTGTGATAGAGCGTGCTTTCGGTACGCGTATTCCAAATTGAGTAACCGGTAATTAAATACTCATTTTCCGGTTATTTGTTTGTTTACATTGAAAGTCCTTCTCATAAGTACATTTTTTCCTTAAATAATTTCAAATTAAATATATTTCAAAATTAACAGCATCTTGCAACACAGTTTTTAGAATAAGTAATGGTTGATTCTAGTTATTTTTGTGGGGTATTTCCGAGTTCATAAAATTATTATTGAAGGGAGATTGTTTCAAAATTAAGGAATTTCATTTGTTGAATAGATTTACAAATGCTTTTGAATTGATCGACTTTGTGAAGTGTCATCATTATATTTTCATGATTAAAATAAAATGATTTTGCTGTCAAATAAAACTTTTTGTTTCCTTTTTCTCTTTAGGAATTATCCTTTTCGCTCTGTGATGATGGTTCTTGTATCAAAAACAAAACTGAAGAACAAATACCATTGCAAGGTAAGCAAAATTTATTTGTATTCGCCGAACGCTTTTTTGTTTACATTACTCAGTTTGATTTTATGTTCTTTCATTTTAGATTTTTAAAAATTTTACCAAAAGAGAATTTAATTTTTTGTTTTAAAAATTTAAACAGATTGTACATGTCAATGAATAGCATATTATTTTCATTGCAATAATTTTTTTTTGTTGGAATGCCAATTTTATTATAAAACTTCAACAAGATAAAGATTGCATTTCTAACACAATTTAAAGACATGTGAGTGTTATGCTGAATCTTTTCGATATATGTGTAAACAATGAGAGGAATTTCAATGTCAAAACACCACCGGAAGACAAGGATTTTTCTTCTGGTTGTCCATAGGAATACCACAAAAACGCTAGCGCCATCTACATTTACTTTTGCAGAATATTTACATTCTCTTTTCTTATTTCAAAAAAAAATTTTTTTACAAAAAGTTTTGTTAAAAAATGTAATATTTTGTCTGTTTTCGTAGTTTTTGGGTCATAAATGCATTTTTGTTAGACATTTGCTATCAATTTTTAGATAATCGAAATCATAACCCGTTTTTCGTCACTTCTATTCGCATTTTACGCGAGTTATGAAACTTTCAGGTATATAAGGGGGCAAACAATGCTCCATCAATTTGGATTGGTGAAAGTCGTGGAGCTTACTTTTCCTGATCGCGCATTATTCGTTAAACTTTTTAGGAAGAAACTCAGAGTAAGATGATTGGGTTCGATTTTGTGGCGCAAGAGCCATATTTGGCTTAGCTGCACCAAACAACGTCAAGTAAATCCACATACACGCAAGGAAAGGTTTACTGGAATAGAAGAGAGAAATACACCCAGGAAAGAATCGAACCTGTGCCGCTTACAACTCGTGAGCTGCTAACGCTGTGAGCAAACACACGAGAGGGCGAGAACAATGTCACTATCCTCACTCAAGGAATTTCAAAATCCTTTCATAAAAGTTCTCTGACAATGAGTACTCTCGGGAAAATGATTTCTGAAATTTCCTGAGCATTCCCCACTGTCGGGAAAATTTACTTACCAAATTTATAGTTCGGTAGTTCTTTCCAGACACAGATTGCCGCACAGAGTAGTTATAATTAACCCTCCTGTTACCTATAGCCACCCTACAAATACTCAAGATAATTAACCACATAGAAAAGTAGCGATTATTCCTCTCGCCTCAGAAGCAACATTAGCGATTTGTGTCACCTATTCAGCTGATCCCCAAAGGATGTATCTAATTGAATCCACACGTGTGGAATCTGGCTTTGAGATGCAAGTCTGGGACACAATGATTGAGTACCCTCTTATCTTCCTGATGCAGTCCTAATGGAGGAGATACAACAATCGCGTACCGATTTCGGCAACTTGAATGACTACTAAAGATCTCTCTGGGAGATAATGATACGATATTCACAAGTTGATAGCTTTAATTTGCGAAAGATACTATTTTGTTTTATTTATCCGGCGGCATTACTTGATCTCCGGTGCTTTTCGGGTCGCTTTACTATTGTTATTTCGCCTTGATTTGTATTTTTTAACAGTATCGAGTACGTTACGTTTCGCCTTGCAGTAGGTCGTTATGTGCGTGCACACTGAATATGAATCACAGTTTAGCTCGCGCTAATCCGTGAAATTTTTTATTAATGCTACGTCTTGAAAAGTTTGCCTTTTAATGTATTTGTAAACTGGAATAATATTTTATCCCCATGCATTGAACAATTCCATTACGTTTTCTTTTGTCCACTTCCTGAGATAGTGACTGTCATTTCCATATAATATGGAATACATGATCAGTTATTTAAATATATTAGAACTGGTTTGTTTAAATTACATTACAGGATTACCATGGGCTTGATTTTTCAATTTAACTTTTAAGGATCCTTAAAAAAAACCTTAATATTTATTTACTTGAAATCCTTCAAACATTTTAAAAAGCCGATTTTTTTAGAAAAACACTACATATTTAATTTCACCAACAATGATCAATGACACGTGACCTTAGACAAGTAATTTGACAATTTTAAGACCTATCCAAAAACGCACCTTTCCTTGCATCCGCAATATCAGTGGCATTTGATCTCGGACAAGTATCATTACTGGGACTGTGAAATCCAACCATAGCACCTGTGGAAGTCACCTGTGCATTCACGGGTTAATCCTTAATCTATTGGATCTATGTTAATGTAAGCTTAAAAATGCCTAAAATTACATAGAAAGATCCTAATTCTTCTTTTGCTAAACGAACAGGAACCCTGCATTAACGCAGAATATTCAGTCGATATTCGTCATCAAAATCTTTTCAGTGAAGTATTGAAATTTCCTTAAATTGTGGATGATTACCTGCGGTTTTGTTTTGGAAAATATTTTGAAGTTTGCTCAACTCAGGGTTTGAAATCAGAAACAGAACGTCAGGCCGACATTTGACATTTTTGTTTTAAATCTTTTTACAAATAAAACATTAAAAATGCATAGAATCGATTTGCGATATTTTGTATTGTGGCTGTGTAATCCGTATTTGTGATTAACAAGCAATAAATTAATCAATAGTTTATTAAATTAATAATTTACTAGAAATATGATGGCATGAAGATTATTAATTTGTTACTGACATAACTTCTCACATTTACACGTCGTATCAGTGGCAGACAAATAAAAAGTAAATTTCCATAAAAAAAGGTTTGAATAGTTATTTAATGTTATTTATTTGCCAAATATTCGGTCAAATGAGATGTGTCGCGCCTTATGATTACATTGCCTCTTTAAAATTAATTTAGAGACGAAATATAAGAAAAGACTTTTAGTGACTAAACAATTGCTTTAAGGCCCAAATCTTCATCTGGTACATAAATTATATTCCATTTTTCTAATTTTGGAAAAAGTGTGACTTGCATGTTGTCCCAAATCCTTCAGTTGCTTAGAATATTAGTTCAATGAATATCTGTGGTATGAAAGTCGTATTTCTTTGGAAACGGAGGATTCTCTTTATTCCAGTTCCTTTCAATGTGCCAATCGAAGACCAACACCACACTAACTAAACAAACTCGTGGAGGTTTTTTGCACGTGGTGTGAAAGTCGTGTTTCTTTGAAAAGGAAAGGTCCTCTTTACTCAAGTTCCTTTGCAAAAATCCACCGATCCAAAGGCTTTTCTCAATGGGAACGAATTCTCTGGCGAATCGAACAAGTCAATGTTCCCAATCGAAGATCAACTCCACCAAACGACAACTCGTGGAGGTTAACTTGTCGCAACTCGATGCCCCTTACCTTCTCTTGGAAACACGAACTGCAGCTACTAATGATTATAATAATGAGAAAGAAAGGGGGGGAGATTGAAAAAAGAAAAGAAATAACAAGAACGAAAATCCGAAGGGGAAAAAACAGATGTTGCTCAAATCTCCTGAAGGCGCGGAACTTTCTGAAGTATTGATGATCCTTCTTTCGAGGGGGGAGTGAAAGAGCGTGAGGGTGGGGGTAGGGGAGGGGTGGAGTAACACCGCCATCTTTTATGATGCGCTTGCCACAAAAGCGCGCTGTGATTTAAAGCAGACGCCTGCGTTGGAATTATGTGGACCTGTTTTGGGAGTTGAAAGGAGACCGCTACCTCGTGATCTGACACTAGCCTGTGGCTCGGTCCCCCTTTTTTTGGATAGAGGGGGCCTTTCGCTTTGCCGCCCGGCCTCGGTTGTATTTTTTTTATCGTTTGCTCGTTGACCAGAGTGACTTTCTTTGAATCGTGTTCGTCGATCTGTTTACATGAGTTTGAAATTGAAACGATTTGTTTTCTAAACCTGGGATGTGTCCGGATCGTTTGACCAGGCGCAAGAAACGTTTTTGTTATGTGATAATTTTTAAATAAAATTAGGCATAGAGAATGTATAGAAAAATAATTGTTCATGTAATTTTTTAAACAGACCAAATGAAGAATTAGAATAAAGTCTTGAAAATACGGACTACATCGTTTGAAATAAACGATTCCATTGTTCTACAATTTAAACTCGATAAGAATTGTGTGAAGTGCTAAGAGTGTCATTTTTATTGTTGATATAATTTTAAGCTTCACAATATTAAAATTATATAGCTTATCTTGAATCATATACATGACATTTCACAAAAGATGTAGTTAAAAATGAAATGTAGTAGTGGCAGAACCTGGATGTGACAATATATATAATTTTGAAACCCAACTCTTGACGAGATGTATCTAATTATATCGGTTCCTCAGATTTGATAAAAATGAAGAAAATATAATACAAAACACTGCTAATTTATTAACCGATCGATGTAATTCAATATGAGAAATTTTTCTATTATCTTACTATGACAATTGTATAATACACAGAACAATTTTCAAAAACATAAAAGATCGTGTTGCCATCGACCATATAATAAACGACAGTTAATAAAATTTATTTTGATATTACTTTCGAATGTTTTGGATGGAAAATATCTGTGTTTATGGTTCTTTAATTCTTGTGGTTTTTGATTTTCTCCTCAAACGTATAAATTATTATTTTCATTTTAAGTTTAAAAGGATGATAAAAATTTTAGAAAATAGGACTTCGATTGGTCCTATTCTCTTGGTCTTGGAAAATAAAGGGTGCATATTTACCTGGATGATTCCGTAAGATATATTTTTGGGTAATGAGGAATATGTTTAGATAAGAACCATAAAACATAAATTTTATTTCATGATACATGTCATAATTTCAGGGAAAGCTTGTTTCTGTTTAAAATTAAGATTACTTGTCAGAGAATGAAATGAAATTACTTGTCAGAGTCATCGTTTACTTGGAAAAAGAAATATTACATGCTAATAATTAGTTAAATTATTATGTAACATCACCACTCCCCATTACAGAGTAGTCTCCATATAATTTTCATTTCTATAAATCTAATCTAATATCAGTCAATTTCTCCAAGGCTTCCTAAACGACAATAACAACCAATCGTATAATCATCAAATTTAAGGAAAGTTATCTTACACGGGAAGTTAATCGACAACGAATTGCAACTTGCTATTTTAATCTTAGGCCAGTTCCGCCACCCGACATGGTTCAAAATTACGAGAGGAATTTATAGAGGAATATATGAGAAGAGTATGCAATGGTAACCTTTTTATGTACCCAGGATCATGTGACCAAGACTAGTAGTAACGTGACCGCTCAGGTGTTGATCTCGTCGTCTGACCGTAGTTCAAAATTACGATGTGTTGTCCACGGATTTTTCCCTTCGGGATTGATCCCGGAGGACCTTCGCCAAAAGCCCGTTCTGTTGCTCCAGAGTGACGTAAATTCAACTACCTACCTTAGACAAGTTGCATTGTATTTAGAACTCTTAAATGTTCTTTGTCGTTCAATTGCAATTCAGTCTACCCCTAGAACTTCTGACAACAAACTGGCTTTTGAGCGAAAATCAATCTTCGCGGGAGCAAGTTCACATTCACAAACACCGATCCAACAATTTTTATAGAAGGTCAGAAACAATTCGATCTCATATGAATTTTCGACTAGTCAAAGATTTTACTTCATCTCACGAAAGTTTTTTGCTCTCTTCAGAATTTATCACCCAGAACTTCTGACAACCCAACCGATTGCCCGAACGAAAAACAATTTTCGAGAGCAAGTTTACATCGACAAACACCAATCCCAAACCCTGTTTTGCTACTCGGCTCTACCTTTTCGCATTAATCTACGTGATGAATGCCGCTTTTCGGCCGTAAAATTAGTTCGGCCGTTTTTATGACCACGACAGCTATATAACATTGCAAATGCGTCAACAAATCACTCTTGACCCTTCTGTGTTCGCCTGCCTTTAAAGCTGGGGACAGAGGCCCATAAATACTTTGCGGGCAGGCTATTGCCTTTGGGGTGGATTTCGTATTTTAAATCCAGAAATTCCTTTTTCTCTTTCCCTTTTGTAGTTTCTTTAACAGCATTTTTCTTGGTTTGGGGGGAAACATCGCCATTTTTCTTTTTCCCCGCGCAGGGGAAGAAGGTGGGGACGTGTATGTATGTTGTCCGCGGCCTACCTTTACAAACGCACCGGAAATGCCCGATTTTGTAATATGCAGTTCGGGCATGACTAAGCGGCCCTGCTGTGACGCTATTTGTGAGCGACAGAGGTGTGCAGTGTGTTGGGAGTGCACTTGTTATTTATTCCAGACCTAAGCTGTTTTTATTTTTACTTTTCTAGATTTTGATTCAGGTGTAACGGGATAGGACAGGGCATACTTGATTGAATGACAAAAATTCCCGAAAAAAATTAATGTTAAATAAAAAGTTTCAGTTCGGTGAGATCTCGGACGGGATGATCCAAGGCATGAAACGTCTTAACCCTGCAATGGTTTTGACGAGATATCTCGTCCATCAAGATCTGGCCAATTTTGTTAATGACGAGATACCTCAAGATATTGCCGATTGTTTTATGATGACGAGATCAAGATCTGGTCAGTTTTCTTCTAATGACGAGATATCTCGTCTGTCAAGACCTGGCCTGTTTTCTTCCAATGATGAGATGCTTCGTCCGGACAACCACCAAGAGGGTTAGTGTGTTGTTTAGGAACTCTCTTTTGTTTAGGAACGTTACCGTTTTCACTATTTTTGACGATTTGATCATTAAAGAGGGGCCGCGATAGCCCGGTTGGTCCGTGGGGGCAGATGCACATTAAATCTGTCGTGGCTTCAAATGTCCGTACATTGGCGTGGCCTGATATGGAGTGTTTATCTTCAAAAATTGGTTTCAACTTTTTGTCCAAAAATAGTTGTATTTTGTTTATTCAAAGCTTTCAAACAAAATTATTCTGTTTGTAATTATAATTGAGTCATTCTTGCATTGTCACAGGTGACTTGCTATTTCTAACCTTGCCGACTAGTATCTTTTTAAGCAAAATCGCATCAAAAGCTCCTATCATCAAAATTTTGGCGACTTGTTTTGAAAACTCACCAAAAGGTCGAAGAAAATTCAGTCCTTTTCTACTAATAGCGGACGGAAAAAATGTATCGGATTTTTTAGGGAGAAATGTTTCAAAGGGACGCCAATTTCGAAGTTTTGGCGCCAAGCCGTGACAACCATGAAAGAAAAACATCGGAATCTGGTTGCACGATTGTCATAAACACAGAGTATATAGCAAATATACTATTATTAGAAAATATTTAGATTTTTATTTAAAAAATTTTAATTTCTTGGCAAGATTTTCAATGTCTATGTCTCATACTTAAATAGCACACTGTGTTTTAGCCGATTGATTTTACGTCTGATTAACTAAAATTGCTCCTTTAAGAGATTTTTGTTACTATTTTTAAACATTTATTCTACTAATGCTTCAGTTTCACAAGTGCTTTGGCTGAGGCAGCCCTATTCTAGCAAAAGGGCACGTATGATCTAAAGATGGAAAAGATCTGCATGACCGTTTTCTCCATGCTGTTTTCAACTGAAAACGAGCGAGTTTTCACTTTAATTCCTGCTCCACGAAACGAATTTCGGAATAGCGCATCAATGCAACTCCCCTCTCATACGCCCGATAACAACCGCATCCCATTGGAACCAGAACAAGCACCTACAGTTCGTTTCCCGAAACGGAAAAGCCATCATTAATATTATTCTAAACAGTTCCGAAGCGCGCGCGGAAGTACGAAGCATCAGCGAGAGAACAATGCCCCACTGTTGGTACTTTCGGTATTGATGATTTCCCCGGCTGTTCCATCGCACAACTGACGCCTCTTTGTTCGCTTTTTTTTCTTCTTTTTGCGGGATTCGAAGGGAAGCGTTAATCACGTGACATTCCGGAGCAAAAGCTTCTCTTCTGGGGCCTGATTTGACGTCGATAAAACAGGCGATCCCACTTTAAGAATCCCATTCAATTTTGAGGGGGGAAGGAAAACTTCCCGGAAGCTTCTCGAGCTCCGTTCTTGACGAGTTCCTCCATTCTTCATCTATTGACATTTGGGGTGGAAATATTTCGTTATCGTTGACAGTGTCGGCTAATTTGCATTAATTGCGTGCAACCATTTCGTCCCCGAATATAAATTTTGGTGATCAGATCAAATAAAACCACTTTTATTTTGGCCATAAAAATAGAATATTTATAGAGGACAGGGGAGTATGGTACATGTGTACTATAAGTTTAGTGTGCACTATCAAGCGAGAAATAACATAAACAATTTTTTTTATCAGAACCAAAACATTGAAAAATAAGTAAACCTTTCAGACAATTTAGAACATTGGTGGTACATTTTTGTGCATTAGTTTTAGTGTGGTGCCTATGTGCCCCATCAAGCAAGATATGATAACCAACTTTTAAAAGTATTTTATTAGAACCATAACATTAAAAAATGAGCAACCTTTTAGGTATTTTAGGCGATGACGAAAGGGTTAAGGTTTTGAGGATATATTAGTTGCAGCATAAGCTGTTTCACTTTCAATTGTTTAACAAATACACATACTGATTGATGGCAAATCTTTCTGAGAATGAAATGTCAACTATCTGAAAGAGCATTTTTTAAATACAGCATTTAAGTCCTTCCTGAAAACAGTTTTAAGTATTCTCTTTTCTTTTAAATATTCATTTTTAGACTCCCCAATATATTTTGAATTAAAAATATCCTACCTACGGATTACTATCCATAAATGTCATTATACAGATGCTCACAAGACCATATAAGAGAAATTGCATTACGTTTTATATTTTGAAAGGCACTGTAAACTACACCAGAAACAACCAGCTTTTAAGATTCACTCACTGTTTCTTTTGAATATTGTAACTTTCTCTATTAAAACGTTGAAAATTTTAAAACCCCTATCTGTTTATACCCATAAATGCATAAATCCTCATATTGCTTTTTCTTGGTGTAAAACGGGAAAATGTTTTGATATTGATATGTTCAATTGCTTGTGTGAATAGATTTATCAATTTTATATTTTCCGGTGAGTTCTGCATTTTCCTAACTTAAGATTTTAAATTTAGTGCCAATGAGCTTTGATTATATTTTATTTTGTTAAAAATAATTTTCTATGGGACAAAGGGGATATATTTTTGGACTTATTACATTACATTTTTGGAAAAATTCTTGCATTATGTATTGTAGAAATCTAAAGTACTGTTGATTAATCATAACTTCTTTATATTTAATCTATCCTTTTTCATCATAGTTAAATTGCCCCAACTTTCAACTGAGAAACAAGAAGACATATTGCTAGTTAACACTGAAGCTTTAGAAAAAGCTGAAGAAGAAACAAGTGAAAAACAAGACAACATGGTACTTGCACCTTTTGATTCTATTTTTTTCAGATCACTTCTGTGTCAAATCAACCATGTTACATCACACGTTAGTATGATGTGTGTACATTAGTACTAGTATTGTGATACTGGCAATACTGGTTAAATAAAGCTTTTCGAAAAGTAATATTTTTATCAGTATAACTATTTCAGCTTTAGTGTCACTGAAATGTATTCAAGTCATTCATCTTTTGCCCTTAAATCTGCTGAAGATATTCAAATTCTGGGATAATGAACAATAGCCAAAACAGTTTATGTATATTTTAGTTGTTATTGGCCACATGTTATACCCATGTTCAACCAATTGCACAATTAACTATGCAAATGATGGACAAACAGTTCTACTATTGGTTTTAAAGCTTCATTCACTTTTTATAAATGTTTGTTCATTTCGTGCTGACAATCGATTAGTTCAGAGCAAAGATTTTATTGCACTTTTCCTACATGGAAGTGGAAATAATTTCTTTTGATTTCTAAATGAAATTTCAAGGCTTCCTTTCATACTAATACACCATTTCCAACACTACTAGCTATATCTTTTTATTGCAACATCAAACCCCAAATTTTCTCACTGAAAATAGAGTAAATAATCTTTTATCTGCTTGTTTGTATGATCTAATTTTAAGAAGCTTCTTTTTTCTCAGGAAGTGACATGCAGTGTCTCAGTTGATGGTCAAGAGAAACAAGAATTTTCTTTTACTCTGTATGACTTTGATACATGTGAAAGAGCAAACAAGCAGGTAAAATTTAGAATTACTTAATATTTAAATCATTTTTAACTGCAAAGCCCATGTTTTAAAAATTTATTGTTGGTGATCTGCAAAATTTTGCCATTAATTATGAACATATCAGATTCATTATATTCGTATTAATTGTACCAAGGGTGTTACTTTAAAAACATATGTCCATTAGTGTTGGATTGGTGTATCAATAGTAATCCTGATTATTCCATGTAGTTACGCAAATAAACAAAATAATAAAAATTTGCATAAAAAAATTAAATTGTTAACAGACCAATATTTTGAAATTAATTTTGAATGTAATCAATAAAAAATTGTTTCAAATGTGTTGGAAATGCAAGAAAGCAAAGCTAGACAGCAAATCAAACTTTGATCTATTATTTGCTTTTTTAACTCTCTGAGCGTCAGATTTCCAAGTAACGTAGTCTTGCTTTCCCCCACAAATCACATGACTAAATAATCACATCTTTTGGCTAAAAGAATGCTAGGAAAGCTATTGATCAAGGTCAAAACTGATTAGAAGTCACGAAGGGAAAACAGCAGGTTGCAGAACGCATATATGCATGTGAATCCCTCAGAGGGTTATAAAACTCTGACTCCTGTTATAATATATTTTAGAGTAAATGTAATGAGCTATATCAGCATGATGCCATTTGATTTCAAGCATTTAACACACTATAAGACAGGATTTAACAAACTTATCCTACAGGCCACCTTGTTACAAGATAAATTCAAAATATAAAACAAGATTGTCTCCCTTTATGGATCCCATGTAAATAATCACCAGCACAATTAGCGATTCAAGTGTGGCATCAACGGCCATAAACATCTGCACACAAATAACCTTGGCATGGTTGATACATCTATCTGATGTTTGATTAATATTGAGGATTCTCAAGATATTTTAGTATTTATAATTCAACGAAATCCAGTATAGTGCAACTCAGACAAGTCGACCTTGGGTCAGTTGATTTTTCGAAAGGTGTGAAAGCTTATTAGGAAAAGGTTGCCATATGCAAAAGCATGACTGTCAATCACCAAGGACTATTTTTCCAGCACCAATGCTTTATTGCTTTCGATACCAAATGAATAACTTAGAATCCATGCTAAAGATGTCGATTGTGGAAGTGATATGCTTATGTGTTACCACCAGTCCCCTAATTTAACTAATAGACTCATTCAAAACCATCTGACTTGACTGCCGAATCACTGGAGCTGTACTATACCATGAATTACGTTGATTCTAAATCACAAGCATTATTATAATTTTTTAATCTTAATTTCAGGATGTTGAAAAAGTTGTTGTCCGTTCAATATGTGAAGCCCTGAACAAAACGCTAAAGTTGCCTCCTTCTGGAAGCCGTACCATCAAAGTGAAGTTGGCTATTTCCCCGGACAGCAGCAAAGACATCGACACGAAAGAACCTCTCATCAACACTGGTGCCTGGCCAACAGAAGTACTCCGACCTTCACCGTCCAAACTCAACGACTGCTGCAGTGCTCAGAGCGCCAACACAACGTCCACATACCTGCCATCTTCCCTCTCTGAGAAACCGCCCAAGTACTCAAGCCCCTCTCTGACGAGATCGCCCCAGGTTGTCCATAAGTCACCATCCAATGTGAGAGCGATGCCATCACCCAAATTACGTCCAGCCCGTCAATACCGTCCTCATAAATCTGATCAGAAGAATCATCTCAGAGAAAGACTACAAATGCGTATGCATGCCAATGATAATAGGTATGATTCGTCCTTTACTTTCTCTTTTAAAAGGACCTTACTGCAACTATGAATTAAATATAGCAACAAGTGGAAATGATAATTTACTAACTCTCCCTATAGAGCATTTTCCCAAAGTAGGCGCCCTACCACCCCTATGGGCAAGGCAGGGAGACAATGCTTGCCCCTAGGGAAATAGGTAGCAAGCAAGTATTAGTATGTATTTATGTGCATTTCCAACTTACATAGGTTCTCACTAGTGCTGTGATGGGAAGTTTACTGAAAAAGAACTATAAATAAACCATAAGATTTAAATCACCATTACTATTTCCAAATTGAATGATGATCAGTTTGCATTGCAAGTGAAATACCTAAGAATTTTTGTGCTTATTCAGGACCTACTGCAAACATATAAAGGATATTAGTCTAAAATAAATTCTAAAATTAGCATAGCTATACGAATATTTTGGTGAAATTAAAAAAATTATAGGCACAGTTACACTTTCTATTTATTAGTTAAGTTTTCCAGAGGGGGGGGGGCTAAAAATTGTCTTTGAAAAGGGGATGTTGAGCCAAAAAAGTTTGGGAAACTGGTCTAACTCAATGCTATAACTAAGTGTCAGCTGAAATATTCTGCTTTGTAGTATCCCTAAACGTGTCTCTGGTGACTGAACAGTTGGTTTTCATTCCAAGGGTTAGCACTCTTGGTTCAAGAGGTACTGGGTTTGAAAATTTCAGTCACAGTCATTGATGTTTGTAGTGGTTTGGAATCAACTTCAAGAGCCATAGGTCCTGTCTAATTAGTCTTTGTATAGCAGTGTGGGTTAGCCTAATTACTGTAAGATTTTTGAACATTTAACATTGAAAGTAAACTTGCTAAAATAACCTTGCAGTTAAGGTAAATAATGGATTTTGACGAGACATTCTTTATTTTTGAGCATCATTTTATTAGAGTACTTAATGTAGTGCACACATAAAAATCTGACATTCACAGCACCTTATTTCTAAAAAGAGGCAGTCTTTTAGTTCAAATACCAAAAAAGATCATGTTTCTTTGTACTAATGACTATTTTTTCATACAATGCAAACGCTAAACTGTACATGAATAAAACCCTCAAGATAAGTTTCATTAAATAACCATAAGAATGAGGTTTTGTAATAGAAAGTAATCTTTTTATAGATTCTCAAAACAAAATATAAAATGGATTAATATATATTACGCACATTAATCACATTTTATAGAAAAATAACTTTCTTAATTCTAAAAATCTGTTATCTCTTGAGATGTTTTAGAGTGTTTACGTTTACCAATGTTTGAAAAGAGTTATTTATCAATTCTGTTTCTTTCATCTAGGCATCAACAAGATGAAATTGGTCAGAACTTTGACGAAGATCTTCTGCAGCACCACAACAAGCAACCCAGCAACCGAGACCACGTTCCTGAATGCCGCGACCGTCGGAATCATTATCTGGACCTGGCGGGTGTGGAAAGCCCAAAACGCAATAACCTATCACAACCAAACCACGGAACAAACAACTTATACCCAGATCCAGAATTGGAAGACAGCCAGCATCACCGAGTGGATCAAAAGTTCTTGTGTCCATACCGTCTCCTGGACCGATCACACACCTGTTCCAAGCCACATCGAACGCGGGAGTGCCCAGGGTCTTCGCCACTGAAAAAGCCGTCACATTACACAAAGTTCAACCCTGAAGTTGAGGGCAGTCCTCGCTTGCACAGGACTAAAGTGAATCTCCTTCCTCGAGACGATTTGCTGAACTTGGATTACGATTTGTGTGACCTAGTGCCAGAAGCTAAGTTCGATTGGGAGAAACCGCACCACAAGCGCTCTAAGTCGTACGACTTGTACGAGAACAATGTGACAAATCCTAGTAATTTCTATTCCCCAAAACTGAAGCCGAAGAACAATCAGAACTGGGCCTCAATATTAGAGAGCCAAAAACTCTCCAACCATTTGCCATCGTCGCCCGGCCACCAGTACCGCCACAGGCACAGGGACCGAGAACGCCAAAGAGCTATGCAGCAGGTTGCCAGTTGGATAGCTCGAGAGCACTCAAATTCCAAGACTGATGCTGCCAAGCAGTTTGTCCGCAGCAGTATGTCCCCGAGTTCGCCTCATAAACAATGTGCTGAACGGCATGAGCATCATCATCTCCATGAACATGTGCATCATCATTATCATCACTTTGTTGAGTTTTAGTTATAAAAATTGAGACCATTTTCCACTTGAAAAATCATGTGCCATGATATATGCCACGTGTTGAACATCAGCATATTTCCAAGGGCTTAGCATCTATTTCTATACATCAAGGAAAATCATAATCTTATCACTTGTAAAACAAATAACACATTGCTGAATATTATACTATAATATCTATCAAATATAAAGAGTAATACTTATATTAACAAACATTATTTTACATGTTTTCCCCATGAATGTGAATCTTAATTGAAAAGCTATTTTTACAATATAAAATATTTGATAATCAATATATTTAAAAAATGTTTTAGTTATTTACAAAAAATTGTTATAAGCATTTACAAAGTATCAAATTATGGTTGGTTGGATTATTGTTGCAAGGGCCAATCTTGGTCAAGTTGCACCAAGTACTAGGGTTAAAAGGAAAGGTGAAGATCACTAGGATACTTTGGGTGTGTGAAGCCCATGCTTACTTAAAAGTAAATGCTTGAGAAGCAGATTATAAGTATTGGCCCAGTCTCAGTCACAAAATAAGTATCTGGTTATATGAATACGTAATCCAATAAGGTTTTGCATCCTCGCATGAAATATGACCAGTCTAAAATCAGTTTCGGTGCCAGAGCTGTTCCTGAGTGGTATGAACTTACACTTCATCAGAATAAGTACATGTGGCCGAAAACAGTCGCTTTAGGCCTCCAACTTTAAACAAAAATATCCAGTAATAAATTTTCTGATATTGTTAGTTTTTTATACTCATTTACTATTTTAAAGTTATTTTTATAATTGTAATAAAATGCTAATGAGCTAGCAAATTTTGTCATTAATTTACATTACAATATTGAAAAAGCACTCAAGAGAGGTTGAACTTTTGGAAAAGCACACATTTTTAAGGATGGATAACTTGTTATTACTTGCTCATGGGCAGCTAATACCTCAGGAACAACTCTGTTTGATAAAAATGTAATTAAAACATCAGATGGTAGTGAGGACATTGAAACCATGCAAAAAAATAAGCTGATAGCTTCAAGCAGTATATTTGCATTTTTTCAATTCAGTCATTTTTCAAGAATTCTAGTAATTTTTAAGATAATTTAATCAACCATAAATAATATATTTTGTTGCTCAATAAGAAATGCTTCTTTTCATAACCCAAGCTCAATTACAGATAAACTTGAAAAGCTTTCCCTTTAGAATTGTCCATTTTGATTTTTAAGTAATTGTTATATATAGTGTATATATGTGTGTTATATGTACATATAGATATATGTGTGTGTGATTAGAGATATTTTAATATAATGTTCAACTTTTAACAGAATGTTTGAAAGACTTGACCCTCTGATAGTTTTGCATATATTATTCATCACAGCAACATGTTTTCCCCCTGTATGGCTTCTACCTAATTTTAAGCTTGACTGATAAAACTTTTCCTAGAACTCTTTCAACTAGGGTTCAAAATTAGCAGCCGGTAGTCGTATTTTGCACCTATAAATTTAGTTTTGACGATTGAGTTCTTAAACTTGGTTGTCTTTTTGTAGATACCTTTTCCGAATTTTTTTCGCTTGTTTGGCACGAACAATAAATATAATTTAATTCTTCCTTTTAATAATCTATATTCTACCTTTAAATATCATCAGGTTCATACTCTCTCATTACTAGGACCTGAATCTGTAAATGTCCTTAAGTTTGAAAGAAAAAAAATCTCCTTAAAAGTTTATACCATTACATTTTTCAAAATTATAAACTAAGCAAATTCAAACTTGGACAATCATATACTAGAATTCTGCTGTGTTATGAAACCTCAAAAGAATATCCCCTGAACATCACAATTAAAGTGTAAAACACTCCAATGCAAATAAGTCTAGGCCCTTGTCTGTCTATACACATCCATGAAAACAAATTTGAATTGCATCCAAGCATAGCATGGCTCTAGTGAGAAGGCAGATGACCTTATCAAAGTCCATTGTACAAAGGTAGTTAAGATTGCCGAGAAGGGCTGCTATATTGTGCAGCTCCTGGGAGAAGGCAATAGACCTTGGTTCAGTTGATTTCTGAATAGGTATGAAAGTACATTAGATGGCTGCCATATACCAAAAGCATGAAAGACGATCGCTGTGGATGTTTTCCTCCAGCCAAATCGTTATTAATGCTATCACTTTCAGCACTGAACGATAAAATTAAAACAGGAATGCAACCTAAAGGCACCAATTGTGCTGGGTTTATGGTACCATCAATTCCCTAATTCAACTAATAGTCTAGTTCAAACCAGGTAACTCTCAACTGCCATCTCCCATGAGAGGTACTATACTCAAAACCATGAGTAGCAATTATTTGTTTTGCCAACACCAAGCTAAAGACCTAGTTGTAGGAATGTTTAACTTGGCCCCTTAAATTGACTTAGATTTGTCCAAAACCTGAATCCAATGTCAACTCGCCTTAGCCAGACTATGGAACATTTTAATAACTGATGGAAAATGTGTCATTTAACCCTTGACTTTCTGCTCCTAACTTCTAATCCTGCTTTCAACCCAAAAAAATAGACTTGGCTATATAATCATTAAAATCTAGGTATAAGCAATAGTACAGTTCTGGAATTCTTGAGTATTCCAGAAGATATCCTTGATGCTCAGAGGGTTAAGTTCATAATACACAATCATGACACATGCAATTAGCTTATAGTGACATTTTGAAGTTACAATATTGAAAAGTACTGGAATTTAAATAGATCCTTAAATTTCCTTCTATACTTGCCATTTTATAATTTTTAATAGTATACAATTTTAATAAATGTTTTTAGGGAGATATTTCGTAACAATTAAAGCATAACAGTTTGTATATGAAGCATTTGTAATATAAACTTATTTTAGAAATTAAAAAACTCCATTGACATGTACATTACTTTCTATACATGTAATTAAGACTGTCCTCTGAAATGCAGACTAAAAATTAACTCCTTTATTTGTTGAATTTTAAAACAATTTCCTTAGTCATCTTTCATGCCAATGTATATGTAAATGGAAATTTTTAATTGTTGTTGTATGTTTTAATTAAAACCACAATTTGAAAGAAATGCATTTAAGTAAAAAGTCATCTTCCCAAAGCCAAATTGATTTTTATGAGCAAAGAGAACTGACCTGCTTTTATATAGTCACTGTTCTAAAAGTAATCTAAGAAAAAGTTGATTTTTTCATGCTCACTAAATATATTTTAAATGTCAATGTTTTGTGCTGTACTTGGTCCTATACCTTAATACTCAAAATCGATTATTTACAAGTTTTCATGTTTCATAAAATGAATGTATTTCATTTTCAAGGTACTTAATGTCATTTTTAAAAGAAATAAATATCTATTTTTCATACACATGGACTATTGTGTTTTTTTAACAAATCCTAAATTAAAATATTTTATTTTGTTTTACCAGATGTTTTGGTGTTGAACCTACAAAGCGGATTCTACCGAAGTTTTGTGATATTTTTTTATCTATATTTACAACCATACTTCTGAAGTACAAAAGATAAATATTACCCATTAAACAAATTTCAAGTGACTTAAAACTTAATGAAATAAAACATTCAGAAAGACAAACTACATAATATCAATATTCATTGCAGAAAAGCTCGAGAAGTAAATTTGATTGATTAATATTCACTATAGTATGCTTATTATGAAGGTATTCTGGTGTTGGGCAACATGTCTAGGAACATTCAACCTAAACAACCACCACACAGACAGAATGCTGCCATAGTTAGAAAACTTCTGATCTATCCAATGAGATAAAATCCAAACATGATAGAAATAAAAATTACTTTTAAGTTGCTCATATGTGTTTAACTCGTGCAAAATCTTGATGAGACTGAAAAGCAGAATCTAGAATATATATTTATTTATATAGCATATTTTCTTTATTTCTCTAAACTAGCAGAAAATTATACATTAATAACATATTTCATTTCGAATAGAAATCAGTTTGTACATAATATATACACTGCATTAATCAATTTATCAATATAAAAATATCAGACAAAACCGAACTTGGTATTTAAAAGTAATAGCTACATAAAATAGAGTGGACAAGGTTTTGAATGCTAGAAATAATCATTCACATACATACACCATAGAAATGAGAGTGAATTTGACTTTAATAAAATTTCAAATTACTAATAGAGAAATTATAGTTTTTAATACATAAAATATTTCTGACACATTTGTTTTATAACATCTGATAAAAAGTTTGATGTCTGAATTGCTAAGTTAGAAAATTGATAAAACTACATTTAGTGATTAAAAAGCTAAACTTACAAAATATTTAGTAAAAATAAAACATTGTTTTTAAAAATAACAAACATATTAAAAAAATTAAGCACATTTAAATAAATATACCTGCATGGTGATCACAGTGCATAGTGAACAAACATTTAAATAAATATACTAGTATAGTGAAATGTTTAATTGAAGAATTAATTTAAATTCTTCAATTAAGCAGAACTTGCTTTTCTTGGTTAACAATTAAGCTTAACTTGGATTAACTATAAAATTTTCAAAATGTATATGAAAAATGATAAACCTTTGTTGAGTAAAACTCCAAGAAAAAGATCAATCAACAAAAAATTGAAAAGAAAATCACATTTTTGTAAGTAAATTTGATTTGAGTAAATCATATTAAGTACAATACTGCTTGATTTATGACATTTTTAAAATTTGCAGCAGATTCAAATGAACTTAAATTTATAAACAGCATTTCTGTGAGTAATAAACAATACTTATACAATATACTAGAATAGATGAGATTTGTAAAAAGTTGTGATAAAAACAGTATTCTTGTAGATTGCTATTAGTCCCCAGTTCCTAATAACAGTGTATTGATTAGATACTATATTCAGTCAAGTATTATTACCATGTGTGTCACCTGTTTTCTACTTATTTTTTCTGGTGTAGAGTGCAAATAACATTACGGAAGGGATAGGCTGACTGTAAGTACCGCTTCGAACTGGACAGAACTGTTTTTCATATTTTCCTGCTGCTGTTTTAATACCAAAGTCAATTTTGTTCCTATTTAATAAAGTGTAAATATACTTTAAGATTAGCTAATCAAGTTATTGTTCCCAATTCTATATCAATATCCCCCATGGATACCAGTAATTTGTGTAACTATGGAGTCGAGAGAGAGAGATTTTTTGAAGTGAATGAAAAGTGGCTAAACTTTCAAGACTTGTAATATTGTTCATTCTTTGTCTCACCAGAGAAGTAGATATTTTCTGTTGTGAAGAGTATACAGTCGAAAGAGAAATCTAGATTGTGTTGAGATAATGAGAGTCCTATGTTAGTTGTAAGACATAAGTTGTGTTATGGAGTGAGAATAGTTTTTCGATAGGATTTGAAAGACTAAAATTTGCTGTGTAAGAATATTTCATCAGAGAAATACATTCATGGTATGATTGTGAAGTGCAGTCCTCCTCAACCTAAATTTTTGTATGGGTTCTGTCACTAAATAGAGGTAAGCTCAATATGTTTATGAAATAAAACTTTATCTTTATCTTCATGATAAAAAAAAACTCTTCATGAATATGGAATATTATCCCCACCTGTCTTCGTCTCAAGGAAATATGGTCAGCCAAGAAAAGAAAAAAATACTGAACAAAAAATATTAATATTACCAACTTTGACTTCTGTAGCACTGTAATGACATAACTGCATGGCAGTACAATACAGTTTGTAAGTATGGTAACACTCATGCTATATGGTTGCAATCTTCGTATTAGGAAATTTAGATAAATTTTATCGAGTACTGATTTCATATTAGTAAGATGATCTTTGTTAAATATCACTTTAAGTATAAGCGGTCTGACTCTGGCACGTTGGTGTTTGAATCGCATGGTAAGACCGTCTATTCGACAAATTAGATGGAAGGTTTATAACAAACAATATATTCCACATTTTAGCTGCAAGCTTATTGTTCTGTGCTGGAAAGGAGTGATTACAAATTGATGAAACAAACATCTATGGTGATCACTATACAGGATTTTGCATATGCCCATTCCCCTGGATACTTATATTTTAATAAATGGACTCTGCCAGAACAATTTGCCTTCTTATCAGAGTCCCACTATATCATAGGTTTGATGTTACTGAAAAAAAGCACATAAGTGTAATTTCTCATAACATGACTCAACCCAAATCTTTCACCAGTAAATACAATACATGGATATTTGCAGTGTTTGAGAAATACCTTTATATTTAATATTCTTTTAACTTTAAACTAAATAAAATTTTAAGAGCCACTGATATAATCTTGATTTACATTAATGCAGAGGTACCAACTTATAGAAACTATGGATGGGGAGAAAAGTCAAGTCCCCCAGTTGCTCCATATATGTGTATGCTTTTGGACACTTTATTTTGTTTATGTTTTATATTACCAATTAACAGAACCATGGATAGCATATGCAATTGTTTCTTAATTGTTCATATCGATTCATGGTAGTGTGTTGCTACTCACATTTCATACCCTATTTAAATCCATTTACATTGAATATATGCATCAATATACTCATTTCATAACTCCGTATGAAATAAAATCAATCAAAAATACAAAGTACCATTTCTTGTACTCCTTACTGGTCTTATTTCAAGTAAAATAAATAGGACCCACCTCAGTCATGTTACAACAATTAGTTTCTGAACGTCTATTTTAATAGTATTCAATTCATCAAGACAATTTTATATTTTTTAACATCTAAACTGATTTTTACGTTCGTTCACATTTCTTTTCTACAATGATTTCTACCTTCCAGATTTCTCATTGCTTTCTGTAATCAGAATGTTACAGAATTTCATTACGGCTGAGAGTTCTTGTGCAATATTATGCAGTTCTGTAGCTCAAATCGAGCATCTTTAAACTTCATGGCAAAATCCCCCAGTGGTTGATTTTACATTGTTCATATCTGTCAATTACCATTCGAACTGTTGATTCCTATGCCATGTACTTTAGTAGAACATACATAGATGTTATCAGTATACTCAAATATTTATCCATCACCTGTGGGGGCCAGGCCCTAACTATAAAAATATTGGAGTGCCTCAGGGATGTAGGATCTTTCTCTCCTCATGTAGCCTGGCTTGGTAGTTGAGTGGTTTGTGCTCTGGCCCTGGGTTCAAATTAGTCTGAACAGTTGTTTGGAATCTACTTTAACCAAAGACCAAGGTCTAATCAGCCCTGCTAAGACAAGCATGACATTAGAGTGACAAACCAAACAAAACCTAATACAGCAGCCATATGATCAGTTAGTTAATTTAGGTGTCATATCTGTATATTTGTAACATTTATCCTTCAGGTTTCAAGGGGTGGCAGACAGGTCCAAACAAAAAAATTGGGTGCTTGCAAAGGAGACTGGGCCTTCAGGAGATAGTGCCATTGAAATGAAAGTGATTTATTGTAACAAATAAGTATATTTATTCATACTTTTGAGTGGCCAATACTCTCAGAACAAAATTTCGAAGTGTAACTTCTAATTTTATGCAAATTATAATACATCATCAATAGTTATAAATTGTAATAAATTATTTACAATTAAGTCTGAAACATAAAAATTTAGAAATTAATAATTTATTGGGAAAAATCAAACAGAATTTATTGCAGATAATAGAATAGATACATAAAAATGTAAAGCAATAATGATATGTATTTATATGCTAATTGCAGCCTCCATAAATAATACAAAATTTATATACAATAAGCAAACTCTCAATACAATATTTAAATTCCATTTTTATCTACAAACAGAAGATCAAAGTATGTATTCTTTACACAAGTGCCCAGTATAAATCAAAGAAATATTCTCATTTTATGGAATCATGTTATGTATATTTACAAAATACTTCAAGCGGATGGTTGAATGGCAGTGGGACTGGTTTCAAGAAGCGCTTTCCTCCTCGCTGTTTCTCGGGCAATGCTCTGATGTAATCGATTAAGACGTTCCTAAAGGAAAAGAAATGAAGATCGGTTTAAATATTACAGTCAAACCATACTAAATGAACAACTTCTGAATTCCTGGTCTCTTGAAATAGTATTAGTGTATTTCAGCTCCTGATAGAATTGAGAAGACCATTTTCAGAGAACAAATATGCATTTTCTCAATAAAAAAGGATATCTTAGTTTTTTTAAGGTCCAACCTCCCAAAACTTATTAATTGGAGGTCCACATTATGATATTGAAAATGTAATGCAGGCTGATTCAAGAGTTAATTCAATAATTAATTCTACAATATATTACACATAATTTCAGTTGGGTAAAATTCCAATAAGGAACACCGTAAAACAATTAATGCACTGTTCATTGTCAAAAATTAATTAGTAATTCAATACACTCTAAAATATTTATTGTTGGTTAAACTATCCAAATTCTGTTGCTCTTAAACTTGCCTTTCTAGGCTATTGAGAAATATGCAGTATACCTATGGATTTTTTAAGTACAGTAATCGTCTGCACATCGTGCCTCGATATATTCCTTTTTTAACTTACGTTCAAATGAATTTTGGGTTTGTGGAAGAGAAATTCTCACAGTAAGTATTTCTAAAAAGTTTTCAAATCAAAGTTACATGCTGCAAGCAGTTATTTTAACCTTTTGATTTTACCCACACAGCCCTGATCGAACGATCTGAAATCCCTGGCATTATTCATTGTCAAGTTAGAGTTGATGCTCATTGTCAGATTAAGAAAGGTATGTAAGAAAATCATAAATAATCTATTCAAACTGGCTCTTAAGATTGTCCTTACTGCTTGAGAATGAAAACATAGTATTGCTGCCAATAAAAACTTAGACACAATTGTAATTAAAGGGTACACCTTTAGAGAAGAGTGCACAGTTGTCAGCAAGGGATTTATCGTATGACATCAAATATCAAATGATGAAATTTTTTTATCAGAGTTCTTTCTAGTTCTATCTCATACACAAGATCCAGTTTCACTGTGTGTAAATTACATATTAGGTGAAAGGAAGGAGAGTCAAAGCCAGGAATTCTAGTTTTGAATGAACAATTAAATAGATAGGCCAGCTATTTATGTATAATCCCCTTTGCCCTAGTCAGTAACCAAAGAGTGTCTTGACAGATTTGAGACTTTAGTGGAACATTAGAGTTCTGAGACAGCATGTATTCCTGCCCCTCAAAAAGCTCAACTCAATCGATACAAAGATTTTGGTGTCTCCAAAACCTGGGTGGGAAGGAGCTTCTACTTAAAAAATATCCTATCATATTAGTGTAATTTAAAATTTGCACCATCAATTTTGTATTTAACTTCTAATTTTACATAATTTTAAACAAAATTACGTAAATTAATACATAATTTATGCCTTTTTATTTCTATAATAAAAAAGCATGTTTTTCTCTCGACCCTCTCTCTATATTACTCCTCTTGGTATATCAGCTTTGCAGGATTACAGTATTTAAGCTATATGCTTAAATTACTGACTTTAAAGTTGACGGTTTTATAGATATATACGGTGTTTCTGATATAAATACAAATGCATTGTTTCTATATTTCTGATATCAATCTCATGAAAATGGCAGGCAAATTAGAATATTATTTCACAAGAGGCTCAAATTAGAAAACAAATTTTGTATACAAGCAAAGTAATTTCAACAATTATAAACAAAAGGTTACATTAATATTTTGTAAGGTTATGTTTTGTCAAGGCCCTTAAATTTTAAATAGTTTTTCAGTTCATATATATTGCACATTCAGCAATAAGAAAACCAACTTACAGTGTTAATTAAAAACAGTTCATAACTTCAACTGTTTATTGGCATCATTTGCATTAAAAAGGTAATTTTTAATAATACTCATTCGTCATAATAACTTCTTCATTCTCATAAATAACTTCAATGTTTATCTACAAACTGTCATAATTAAAAATTAACAGTATTGAAAAGTTTTTAAAGAATGTTAAACATGTACACAACATGTTGCTGAGTAAGGGAGACAATAAAATAAATCTTCAAAAAATTTATATTGATACAAGTGCTTTAAAGTACAAGAGGTGGATATAAGAAATAAGTAATTGATAAAATTATTTCTTAGTAAAATAATTATCAGATGAAATAAAAAAAAGCATCAACATTACTTCAAGGATAATTAAAATATCAAAATAAACAAGAACAATTAAATCAGAAATTTAAATTTAGTGAATTATATTTTACTAAGTAAAATGAAAGCCTGAAAAGTCAATAAATAAAATTTTTTAAACTTTACCTGTGCATTTTGTAAAATATTATTAACTAGCATCACTCGCCGCTTTGCATTCATAAGCTTTTTCACATAAACATCAAGATCAAACATTGAATTGTAGGTTTCTGATATCTGTCTTAGTTCTGAAAATACACATTTCCAACATTTATACTACGAATTATTCATGAGCAAAAATAAAACAAAAGATAAAAGTTAATTTCAGCTTTTGCACTTTTTATACTTTATTAAATGTAATTGAAATTGCAATATAATTTCTAATAATAGAACAATTATGTTTGCTTAAATGAATTTACCGAACATATATGTTTAAAAATAGCTGTACACAATATTGGATCCGGTCAATTTTGATCAAGTGTATTAACATGATACACCGTGTTGACTTTGATAATCAGTACAATGTAGTGATAATGTACTACACCTTTTATATAGATCAAATTCTCCTCTGCAAAATATTTTTTACAAATGAATAGCAATTTTAAAGGTGCGAGTTTACTATTAACACAGTAGGAATCATTTGAATACTAGAAACCTCCTATCCTTCTATTGAGAAAATTAAGATCTTCCTGTGCATTTTTCCTTGACAAATTTTCCTTATCTCTACTTTCTGAAATTTTAGCTATATTTAAAAAAAGTTGGTTTGGTTGGTTTTATGGCACAAGGGCCATATTTGTCCATCTGCACCAGATACAAGACAGACAATATCAAGTAATGGACACACACAAGGAAAGTTTTTACTGACACAGAAGAGATAGATATACACCAAGGAAGAATCGAACCTGTGGTGCTCACAACTCACAAGTTGCTAGCACAGAGTGGGCTTACTTACATATTGAGCCACAGTGAAGGAGAATCTAAATGTCCTTGAAGTGGGATTTTATCTAGATAGTCCTCTGGATGCATT
Source organism: Meta bourneti (assembly GCA_933210815.1). Lineage (NCBI taxonomy): Eukaryota > Metazoa > Arthropoda > Arachnida > Araneae > Tetragnathidae > Meta > Meta bourneti. Next base: position 69,379,525 of record OW119928.1, read on the forward strand.
TGCCTAACATGTCTATCTTACATTAATTTATAGCTATAATGAAAAGGGCCTAATGAATTCCAACAAAAGTAACTGCCACTAACATAACAATTTAGTGAATTCTGAAGAGAAGATACTTTGACACATTATTAATCGGCAATAGGTTTAGCAATATTAATTCAAGGAAATAACACCTTTTCAATTGTTATATTGTAAAAATGGTTTTTATTTGCTTTAGTCAAATATATTAATTCAATATTAACAAATGACATTGCAAAACGGATACAAGTTAGATTTTAAGAATAGGCAGATGTATGAAATGAGAATTATTTCTAATAAACTGCCATGATCCATACAGCAGCAGACAAGGGAGAGATTAAAAGACTATATCAAATTGTGAGACAAATCAAAAGTGTGAAATGCACTACACAATTACTTATAAAAACAAAGAAGGAAAAATTCTTACAAAGGAAGGTGAAATTGAAAACAGGTGGATAGAATATTTCAGCAAAACCTTGAACATCCAAACGGATGGCGAACATTTGCAACAGCTAGAAGAGACATATGAAGTCACTCAAACCCTTAGCATTTCTGTTGGTGGAAATCTCACTGGCTGAGATTAAAGAGGCTCAGAGAGCTCAAAAAACAGGAAAAGCTTGTGGAATAATATTTCTATTGAGATGTTAAAAGCAGATGAAAATACAACCTCGTATTACTTACATAATCTATGACACAATATGGAAAACTGAAAAAATACCAGAACAATGGATAGAAACAGTAATCATTAAAATTTCAAAAAGGTAATAAATCCAGTTGTGAAAATTGGAGAGGAATAAATCCAATGCCAACAGCATCCAAAATATTTGGAAGAATTCTAGTTAATAGAATGAAAGATGAAATACAAAGCATTCTCAGACCAGAACAAACTGGTTTCAGAAGAGGTAGTACAGTACAACATATTTTTACACTTAGAAATATAATCGAACAGACATTAGAATATAATGCTACAATATACACTGGCGTGCAATACTTAAGCAACGATGTAATCTTTAAGCAGGCAGCCATGAAATTGTAGAAAAAGGTTTGTTGCGATCAGTACAATGAACACCCAATTCAGTAGAAAGGTGATTCGTATGCAAAAAACAGAAACAAGATGTCACAGGTGATGTGAGGGCATGCAAAACGCGTGCAGTCAGCACGCACAGTACAAGAATACAATTAAAAGAAGGATGAAAGGCGCTATTAAAGACATTCGCTGCAAGTTCAAGTGAGTTCGTACATGCAATATGGCTAGAAGAAACCATCTGGACGACTTTACACGTGGCAGAATGATCGGCAAGCTTGAGGAAGGGCGTAGTGTGACAAGTGTAGACCAAGAGTTTGGAATCAACAAAAGTGTCGTTTCCCGAGCTTGGAAAGCCTTCCAAACTGGTACAGCTGTAAGAAAGGTTGGTGGTGGTCGGCCAAGAAAAACAACGCCAATGGATGACCAATATATCATCCTGCAGGCGAAAAGGGATTGATACCAGTCAGCAGGCAACCTGGCTCAACAGCTGTGTGCGGCAACGGGACAATTGTTGTGGTTTACTGTGGTCAAATGCCTTCATAAAGGTGGCCTATTTGCCCACCGTCCTGAACGCTGCATCCCATTGACAGCTGCCCAATGGCGCCGCCGTTTGGATTGGTGTAAGGAGCACAAAGACTGGACATCTCATCAATGGAGTCACGTCCTCTTTACAGATGAGTCATTTCAATGTTACAAGCGATTCTCAATGCCAGTTGATATGGAGAGAGGTAGGGACACAGTTTTATCCCACTAACATCAGGGAAAGAGACCATTACGGTGATCCTGGCGTGCTCGTCTGGGGAGGCATCATGATGAACGGAAGGACTGAGCTCCAAATTTTCGACAGAGGTACTGTTACTGGAGATCGCTATTGTCAGCAAGTGATCCTCCCCGACATACGTCTGTTCCAAGGTGCCATTGGTGTAGACTTCGTTTTTAAGGATAATAACGCCAGGCCACATCGGACTCTTGCTGTTGAGGAGCTGCTAGAAAGTGAAGATATCACTAGAATGGATTGGCCAACAACCCTGATTTAAATCCCATAGAATATGTGTGGGATGCTTTGGGGAGACGCCTTTCGGCACGATTATATCCGCCGGAGAACCCAACAATTGAAACAGGTGTTCATTGAGGAATGGGCCCTCTTACCTCAACAACTGTTGGATAATCTGGTGTTGAGTATGGAAAGTTGGTGCCAAACAACCATTGCAGTTAATGGAGGTCATATCCCTTACTATGGGGCATCTGTTTGTTGTTCTCCTCTTGGACAGACAATCATTTGTACCAACGCTACTCTTTCGATAAAGCCTTTTTTGTTTGATTCCATACTGTATGTGTTCTATTCATTTTTGCGCTAGTATGCTTTCTTCATCCTTTCAGTACAAAATATTGTCTCTGTATTCTGAATTACATCTCTCCCAGGTGATTTCTTGTAGAGTTACGGCAAAAAAACAGTCGTTGCTTAAGTTTTGCACACCAGTGTATATAAACTTTATAGATATCAGTAAAGCGTTTGATTCTGTTATTACAGCCAAATTATGGCAAATTTTAAAACATTATGGTATTCCACAAAAATCATAAATAAATACAGGAAATGTATAGAAATATTAAAACTTGAATTGAAGTAAACGGAAAATTAACAGATTTATTTTTAGTGGAAAGTGGAGTTCAATAGGGTTGTGTCATGTCAGGTCTTTTTATTATCATTGTTGACTGGATCATAACTTTTAGAAATCAAAGAACAGGAATAAGATTGAATTTTACATCTGTTTTGGAGGATCTTGATTTTGCAGACGATACCGTCATGTTGTCGTCCAGGTTAAGAGATTTACAAACTAAAACGGATGTCTTTTCAGAAAATGCTAAACTAGTGAGACTAAAAATCAATCAGAATAAAACAAAAGTCCTCAGAATTAACGAAAAATCTAGCGCTCCCATCAAGGTGCAAAATAACTCAATAAAAGATGTAAGCACCTTTTCATATCTGGGAGCAACAATAAACAAAAATGGTGGTACTGATGAAGATATTGATCTTAGAATTTCAAAAGCTTGCAACTGTTTTAAGAATCTTAATAAATTGTGGAAAGCATACATGTAAAAAACAAATTAAATCTGTACAAATCACTAGTACTTTCAGTTCTCTTATACAGTTCTGAAACATGGAAAATTACCAAAAAACAACAAACTAAATATTTTTCAAAATAAATGTTTAAGAATTATCTTAAAGATGTTTTGGTGATACATTTCAAATGAAGAATTATTAAATAAAGCAAAATTTAATGAAATAGGAAATGAAATCAAATTTAGACGTTGGAAGTTTACAGGACACATTTAAAGAATGAACAGGGGACAGTATTCCTAATATAGCATTGACCTGGACTCCTGATGGAAAGAGAAAGTGTAGACGTCCCCGTTTGACCTGGCGATGGTTGATGGAATGAGAGAGAAGTGAGTCTGGATGGGCGAGCTGGTATGAAGCTAGGTTTACTGCTTTAGACAGGAAACTTTGGCGATCTAGATTGAAGGCCTTATGTGCCCCTAGGAACTAAAAAATTTATGATGCCATGATCTATAGTTTTGTACAACAGGTGTGGCATGCCCTTCTATGCCTTTATTTATCAATGATGAGATTTCTCACATCACTATCTTATTCTGGATTGAGGCCTCTAGACTTCTAGCATCGTTGAACAGCTTAATTCAATTCCCATCAGACTTGCTTTCAACTGCAACAGAAAACTATTGCCAAAGTTATATTATGATATACAGAGTAGATTTCATTGTATACATGTAACAGTTTACTGTTTTTCTTATTGCAAAAACATTTAAATTGCTATATGAAATAAACTCTCCTTATCTAATGCCATATTATTTTTCAATTAAAAGCTCTATTGGCCTCCTAGAAGTACCAGCCTCTTAGGAATACCCCAATTTCCTGGTGGACCTCTCTATTTCACAAATTATGATTATCTAGACATAGGTGTTCGGGTGTCTGCTGCCCCCTAGCTAAGCCTCAGTATACATTTTATTAATCTGTATATTGTGCTTTACTTTTATTTGCAGGGTAATACTAGTAATTAATAGCTTGAATTAGTGTTGTGTATCAGCAAATGAATTAACGTCTTTTCAATATAGCAGAACCTTCAATAAGGCTACAATATACATACAGTAAAATACAAGAAAACATAAGTTTCAATATTTACCTTCTGATAAACTTTCAATCTGTTGCCTCAGTTCTTTTTGACTTATTCTAAAGGAAGAAAATAAATAACTTAAAATTTTAAATCAGCAGAGAATGTTTAATACAAGATAGATAATATGAACAGTGTTCATATAATACATTGAATAATGATTTAATTAACTATCAAAAAATAATTTGAAAATTTATAAAAACCAATACTTTGGTCAATGTTGTGGTTCATTAATTATATCCCCCTGAATTTGAATGACTACATTATCTTAATATGGAAAAGTGAATCTATAAAACAAGAGAACAAACACTATTTGAACCTTATAGGAATTCAACCTGGGTTAGAATGTGTTTCCATAAAGATTAGAGCCTTAATTCGGAATGAACCAAATCTGATTAGTGTGGCTAGGTTGGTTAAGAATGGATTTGGTTTGTCGCTCTTGTGGTCCTTTTTTTGTTACATGTCATAGACTGGGACTACAGTTTAAAGAGAATTTCCAAACCACTATTAACACATGTCATTACCATGATTGAAATTCAGACCCTGTTGATATGAGGGCCAAAGCAGAAACCATTTGGCTACCAGCTCCAGATTGGCTAGGCCAAGAAGATTTTTATTTGAAATTGACAAATGATTTCTGAAACACAGAGGGACCAAATGCTTTTTTGAAAGTCTTAGAGGAAGTTACTTACATTTATATGCCGATAAGAAACTAGGGAACTCCAAGCAACTAACATAGGCATGTTAGGACTAGACTCACAACTAACTTCTGTTCTCCAAATGAGTTTTTATCAATGAGCCATTGGGAAGAACAGGTTTTTTATGGGATATACAAGGTGTTTCAATACTTCTTGTAGAAGATTTAAAGGGTATAAAGAACACAGAATTAAACCATATTCACATGAGGATGTATGTCGACAAGTGGCACCTGTATTTGATAGAGGGAGGGTGTTCAGCAGTGCATCAGTCAGCAGTTTGGGTCCTTTTAGATGTTGACTTTATCTGGTAAAACATGCCCTTTTATGAATGCTGAGATGCCTGGCATGTACCTACATTACGGGGAACCTTATGGAAACAGAAGAGCCATTGTAAGTTTGTGTTATGAATGGTACCCTGACAGAGAGATGTGTGATAAATCAGCAGCTTTTGCACCAGACTGTGAAACTAGAACATTCTACAGAACTGCTGCTTGGCAATGACCAAGGTCAAGATTGTCAGGAGTGCATTACTGCTGGCAGTAACAATTATGAGCACCATTTGTGAGAAAGTAAGTGTATAACTGCTGTCAAGCTGTAAACTTGGGACTAATAAAAGTTTTGTTTACGTACTTGCTGTCCTTCATTTCTGCACCTTAGTTTAACCCAGTAGCATTTGCTGACACATTGCTTTGTGAATACGGTTTGATCAGAGTATGAAATTAGTTGGTCTTATTTTGCACCTTTAGATTTTGTTTTCACTACTCATTTCTAGTAACAATCTTTTGGAGAATAATTGGGAATTTTCTTCTAAAGGCATTAAAAATAAAAAAATTCAATGCAATATATTTTTTAATCGAAGAATGAATACATAATAAAAAAGAATCATAAGCTTAAAATATAATTCTTCTCAGGCTAACAATAGAAATAAAGAAAAATAAGTAAACATTTCAGTTATTTTTATACTTTGCTCTTTTCAACAATTTTGCTCGAAGTATGAATTACTTAGTAATATGTGTAGTTATTTTCGTGTTCACTCATAATTCATTTTTAATATATCCCAAACCAACAAGTTTAATGTGTTTTATATACATCCATGTAAACAAAACACTCTAAAATGCACAGAAATATTTCGGCAACAGAAGAAAATGTTTTGGGTGCCACTGCCTTTCTACTCTAAATTTCTAACCCTGGGTTTACTAAGTTCCTCTCTCCTCTTAAAAGTTTTTATACGAAACTTTGAAACCCCCAGTACATTCATAAATTAAGCCAGGTGGGTGAGTGGTTAGTGCTCTCGTATACCAGAGCATTCATATAAATGTCCATAATAGATTAGGGTTCCAATTCTGTAATTTGCATAGGTATGGATGTTTGTTGTGGTAAGGCTACAAGTCCTGTTACAAATTTAGGCTACAAGTCCTGAGGTAATACTTGAGTACATGGTTACACTTCATACCAAACATTTTTTTGTCGCCAAGGTAAATGGCGTAAAAGCATGAGATAAGCTCAACATTAATTTGCTTCATCTTCACATCATTGCCAAGCTGAAAAAAAATCGCCCTTGTGACATTTCTTAGGTGCAAATTGGAGATGGTATTTAACAGTTTATTCCAACCAAAAGAGGTCATGTAGCAACAAAAAAATCACACAGCTTTGATATACTTTTTTGTGGAAACGCTTTTGGCTCGTGCTTTTTGTAGCGAATTGTGGTGGGCAAAGTAAACCTTGCTTTATTAGGATTATGGCAACCTCTCAATTATTTCAATCTTTTATTAAGTTTCGTAAATCGTTATGATTTTGATTTTACCATGCCTAAATTCTAGTTTGCTTGAGTAAATTTTTTTCCATTCACATAAAATAGCCTGGTTTCATTAAACTTAAAACTAATAAATTATTTATCTCAGATAAACCTGTAAAGATTTTTTCAGATAAGTAAATACTTTAATAGGGTACAGATGCATTCTATGGAGCGTTGTGTGGCAACGACTTTTGGCGCACTTTTTTAAGCGACTAATGCCGAGTAATAACCCACCTAGACTAACTTATGGGATGAGGGTTTTAATCGTTTATTTTATTACGAATTATGTCGCGATAAAGAGCTTTTTTGAGTTTATAAAGGAACCGGGATTAATTAAATCAGAAATTTCTTGTGATAAATGCAATGGGATAATGACGTTTTCTGTGAGGAATTCGGTTGGCGTTGGCTACAATTGGATTTGTAGGAATCATCAGAATGATAAGCAATGTTGTAGCTACAAATTGATCAGACACTGGTCATGGTTTCGCAATTATATTTAATCCAGATTGGCAGTGTTTTACTAGTCAAAATGTTGTTTTATCAAGATTTATATATTTAATCCATATGTATGCAGTATATATTCAATTTTGGAAGATTTCCTTGGCAACATAAAAAGTGGGTAAAAAAAATCGCGTTGCCATACCGCGCAGCGTAGGGTACAACTGTACCCTTTCATAGAAGTAGTAAAATAATCACTTTTGTGGATTTTTTTATATTTTGAAAATTCTTTTCGTTAATTTTTAAAATTATTTTCAGTTTAGCCTAAAACAGTCTTTTCTAGGAAATTCTAGCTTGGTCACATACGAAGCATGCTAAAAGAATTGCCACAAAAAGTCTTTGTATCAAAGCTGTACGAAAAAATATTCTTATTTCATGAATTGAAGTTTTATTTTTGGAGAAAGCTAATGTCAAAATGGTTTTTAGAATTTGTGGTTCTAAATTGAAAAAAGTTTTTGGAAAACATTTTGATACTTCAAACTGGATCCATAGAAATTATTGAAGATAAAACATTAAAATCATTGTTTGAAAATTTTTTATGGAAGAATGTTCATTTGCGGACGGTAATTGAGAACAGCTGATAATTAACCTATGAACTTTAAAGTTCATACTGTAATTTTTCAATCCACTTCTGAAATATACTGTTAGTAAAAGTATTGTTCCCGAAACGAGATCGATCAGTGTTTGAATACATTGCGTGACAGTACCTAAGATTCTCAGCGAGAAAATATATTTTACTACTTACAAAGTAAGTCTGACGTGATCATCCAATTGTTCTACCGATGGTCTCAACAGTTCCATCAGCCCTTCTGCTAAGGCATCGCGAGTCGGTGAATCACCACAATCATCTGTTTTATCATCGATTGACGTTGTTGTACTTGCTGTGTCTTCCATTTGAGACAAATTGCTTTCAAAAGCGAACGAAACTACAATACTAATTCGTCTTCGGAAAACAAATAATTTAATACAGAAACCAAGTGAGGATGTCGGAGTTGCCAAATCTGAAAAAATTAATATTGTTCTGTTGTGGGGCTTTAATGTAGATCTTGATCTAATTGATAACTGAGATAGATCATACAGCGAGTAATTATGAACATGATTTCGAAAGAAAATGTATTATTTTTTAAGCGATAAAACATTGAGAACAAAAGACATTCTTAAGAATTTTAATAATTCAGTAATTTTAGAGAACTTAAAAGTTTTATCCATTTGGTTGACAAGTTAACCTGTAGATGGCGCCACCAAATATGTACGAAAAAGTTCGTTAACTTGGTTTCTTTGAAATATCAATATTTTTGGAAAAATGATTCTTACCGAATGATTTTATGAATAATAATAGTCCTTTCACTTTCAAATGTAATTAGGACAATCATAATGAAGAATAAAAAGGACAATGAAATCTTTGAATTTTTGATTCCACAAAATAAAGTGAATTTTCAAACGATGGCATTTTGTCGTTCTATGGCAATAAAAGCATTTGTCCTCTCAAGGATAGTAAAAATATTTCAAATAAAAGCTCTACAATTTTTGAGCGAGAAAAAATCCATCAGGTCAATAAACAGAATTGGATCAGTGTCCCTCGCCAAGGGGTGAACTAGTTATGTGGAGGATGTGGAAATATTCTGATGGGCTCGCATATTTGAAGACCGAAAGGATTGTTATAGTTAAGAAAAATTTTTTCACGTCAGAAAATTTATCAACTAATTTTTGCAATCAATGAAGGAGTCAGTGGGTTTATCCACTGCACTAGCAACCTACGAGTTATAGGCGATGCAGGTTTAATTCCTTCCTGGGTGTATCTGAGAAATTTTTCTTGTCTGTGTATATCTACTATTTACTTACCGTAGTTTGGCGCAGCATGACCAAATATACCCTTGCGCTATATAACCCAACCAATCATAAAAGCAAAACAAGCTGTTCCGACTCATTAATGATTTCCATCCGGCTATTTTATCGGCTGTATCTGGCGGAACATTTCTTCATCAATTTAAAAACAATTTTTAATTTAAGTATTTTAAAACAATTTTTAATTTAAGTATTTTAAAACAATTTTTTAAATTTAATTCTTACAATGTTATTGAAACGAAATGCAAAAATTTTAAAAGCGATAAAATATTAAGTTCCATAGATGTCCTTAAAAATTTTAACAAATCAGAAACTGTGAAGAACTTAAAAGCTTTTTCGTATTTATTTGAGAGATTGATATGCAGATTGCGCCCCCCAAATATGTGCGCAAGATTTTGTTAATTTTGCATTTGTTAAAATGTAATATATTTGGGTAAAGATAAATAAAAGGTAATAATTCTTTAATCTATATAAATAAGAATGGAGTGTCTGTACATTGAATATTTTCGACCCATTTCAAGTTTTCTCTCAGTTTTGGACCCTTCTGATGCAAAATCCGTCACTTGCGCGTTTGGTGTCTGTCCATCTGTCTGTCTGTATGTGTATGCACGTGCTACGTCCAAACGGTTGAACATATTTCCATGAAACTTTGCATACCGTGAGTTCTTACATTCATTTAGTGACTGAACTTAGTTGCGTAAGTCCATCTGTCAGTCTTCCCGTTCTAGTTTGATTTTGTGTCTGTGTGTTTGTACACGTATCACATACGATTTGTTCAACATATTTTAAATTAATGTTTTATATTTGATACACCATATTTTTATTTAGTGAATGCATTATTTGAAATTTCTTTGCTTACATATTTAGGCAAGTTTCACGTTAAAACATCTGAGTAACTACTTAAATCAACCATAATTTGGTAGTTTTGGAGTAGCTGGAAGGTATATTGAGCATTACAATTACTTGGATTGTTTTACCAGTACTGCTGAAAAATCAATTTTTTTCCAAAACTATTTTTACGGAATTTGTATTCTAATAGTTTATTTCTTTCGAGCCTTATTTTTTTCTTTCGAAATATAAAAAAATTCTGAATATTTTTGACAGACGATAAAGAGAATAAAACTATACAGTACAAAACGTTTTAAAATAGGACCAGTAGCTAACACATTTTGATTCACACATTTTTGATATTAAAACTTAGGTGTTTTGTGTGTGTGAAATTTTTATACAAATTGACCAAATAAGTGATTTGAACAAAATCAAGTTTTGTTAAAAACAGTTGGAATTTCTCTTCAACAGAACTATGGATAGCCTGTTCCCTCACAATAACATAGATTACCTTGTTTTCTTTAGCTCAAAGCGAAAAGAAACTGCTAGGCTATGAAATTACTGCGATACAGCTTAAGTTAACCTTGCCTTGGAATCCAACTCTTGATTAGAGGTTAAATGTAGAAGATTTTAGCTAATCCACTAAACACCAATTGATGTTTCCAAATCGATGAAAGTTCAAATCGGCAATAAATAACATTTAAAGGTAACACCGATATGTGTCATGCGGGAGCATTTGTGTAGTAAAACTTTCTCATTTCGTCTGGTTTGTTTATACTGCAAATCCCTCACATAATCTTTTGAGCCCCCTCAGAGGGCTAAAGTTTCATTAAAAGCCTTTATACACTGAAGTGCCATAAAAACTGGTACTTCAATCTAATACTAAGCGTCCCACAGAAGCGTAGAACTGCAGAAATGCGAAGGGGCATTGACTCCACGATTTGCTGATGTATTCTATAGGCATTGGACACCCTACTTTCTGCAGAGCGGTCCACAATTCTGTAGCATTCCGAGGTGTAGGATTTCTGTGTTTTACAGCTTGTTGCATGGCATTTTAGATGTGTTCGATAACGTTGAGATCTGGTGACTTACGTGAGAATGGCAAGACCCCTAACTCAGATGAATGTTCTTACCATAATTTGGCGTGTCTAGACTAGGAGTATTGTCTTGTTGGAAGAGGCCAAACCCATCAGAAGGAACGCGGTACATGAAAGAGAGTAATTCGTCAGAAAGGATGTACACATGGCGTTCACCAGTCAGAGGCGTTAGTAGACGTTCCAAGGATTCCATTCAATGCCAGCTAAACAAACCACATACCATTGCGGAGCCACCACCAGTCTACAATCCCTGTTGAAATGCGGTTCCATGGCTTCATGGGGTTTTCTTACACAGATCGTTCCATCTGCCCGAAACAGTTGGAATTGAGACTCACCTGACCACGCTACTCGTTTCCAGTGACAGTGTTCCCGAGCCCAGGCGAGGCGCAAAGCTGTGTGTCGAATATTCATCAAGGGTACTCGAGTTGGGCTTCTGCTCTTAAAGCCCATGTTTTTTAGGGAAATTAATAGTCCTCACGCTGATGTTTGTTGAGGGCTCAGCATTGAATTCTCGTGTTATTTGAGGCAGTGTTGCACGCCTATCGCGTGAACCGATACTTGCCAGCCGACGCTTGTCACGTTCGCACAGCTTTTTTGGAGTCATACTGCTGTCGTAAATTACAGGTTTTGCCAGAATTCTTGTAGTCATTGTACACCTCTTAATCCCTTGAAATGGTAGTATGTGAAAATCCAAACTTCTCTAAATCCGAAATGTTGTTACCCATTATGTGAGCGCAGCTTCATGCTATTTCTTCCGGTCGCTCGGTTTGAAGATTTGTCACGTGGTTGTAAGAAAAGGCATGAATTCTGATGTGGGACAAAATATTGATTGGTTAAAGTGATTATCCAGCGTGATAACAAACACTAATCCGCACTCCGATTGCCGATCGGCCCAAGGCGATTCATGAGCCCACGTGACTTACCCTTTTGAGAACTTACGACAGCGACTCCGTCCACACGCTCTGCCTATTTCATTAGAAGGTCGATGCTGGTCGATTGTGGTGAAGGTAATCCAACACAATTCTTTCGGAAACAAATATGTCCAAAAAGGTGTGAAATTCTACTTTTTACGCATGATATATCAAAGTAATTTTTAACGGTGACGTGATATAGGAACATTCTACTTTCGGGGTACAAATAAACGGCAAAATGTTACTGTGGGAATGTTATTAACTTGTTTTTTTTTAACCCAAGAATAGTACAGTGCTGCTTCGACAAGACAGCAGTCGACCTTGGGACAGTTGATATCTGAATAGGTGTGAAAGCACGTTAGAAGAAGACCGCCATACGCAAAAGCATGAATGGTGATTGCCGTGGATGTTTTCTCCATGCCAACTCGTTGTCAATGCTATCGCTTTCGGAGACGCCAATTGTAGGGAGGATTTGTTTACGTTACCACCCGTCCCTAATTTAACTAATAGACTCTTTTAAAACCACGTGACTCAACTGCCTTCTGACGAGAGCTGGACTGTAATCTTTATTGCACAAAAAACCTGAAAACAATAAAAATTTAAAAGAATTGAATTTTGCGGAAATGTTATTTTCTTATTGATATTTATTTAGCCTTAGACTTGACGGAAAAATTACTGTGCAGATTACGTATTTGGTGTTGTTTTGTATCACATAGACCACATATGGGCTTACTTTCGTCACATGAGAGGGTTTTTCTGTCAAGCTAAATACGTCAGTAGTGTTTTTTGTGACGGAATGGTGCTTTATGTACGTATTCTGAACGTGATGTCACTTGGCTTGTTCTTAGAATACGATTTCAACACTTCACCAATACAAATTCCAAAGACTGAATTCAGGGTTGATATACAGCAAAAGCACTTGTAAAGTAGTACACTCATGTCCAAATTTATCTTAACATACCCAAAAATAATGATATTCCATAAAATATCTAATTGATGTAATCCGTTTTTGCAGGGAATGTGTGAAAGACAAGCCTAATTAGCATAATCCAATCAAAAGTGATCAAACGGTTTCTGATATGCAAATCAAGGCGTTACGTCATCCGACGGTGAATCAAGCGCTTTGCGCAAAGTGAATTTCTGCAATACAGCGTTTGATTTCAGTGTGTAAGGACTAAGGAAACGGTTTGTTATGGCTCTGAAGTATCATTTGGAAGAATCTGTGAAGTGGCGAATTATCGACAGTTTAGAAGCAGGGCAGACAATCATGGAAGCAGTGAGATGTGTGAATATATTTGAAGACAGACAGTCTCTACGCTATGGAAACAATTTCAGAACTCTGGAACGGCGAATAACAACTGCTTCTCAAGATCGATATCTGGCAATAACTGCCCGTCATAACAGGAAGTCTACTGCTCGGCAGAGGTTGCAGCCGACACTGAACTGTTGTATCACGTCAAACTGTATACAGAAGGCTTAATGAAAAAGGCCTTTATGCAAGAAAGCCAAGGGTATGCGTTTCACTGTCTTCACAACAAAAGAGGGATCACTTTAATTGGTGCAAAGAACATCAGAACTGGAGTGAACACCAATGGACCCATGTTCTCTCTACTGATGAGTCGAGGTTTAGTTTAACATCTGATTCTAAACGTGTTTACATCTGGAGGGAGTCAGGAACGCGAAATCTTCCTTCTAACATTATGGAACGTGGCCGTTTCGGTAGTGCAGGTGTGATGGTATGGGGAGGAATAATAATCGATGGACGTACGCCCCTACACGTTTTCAACAGCAGATCTTTGACCAGCCAGAGATATCGGGATGAGGTCTTAGAACCTTATGTAAGACTTTTCAGAGGTGCATATGGATCTGACTTTTTATTTATGGAAGATAATGCTCGTCCACATCGAGCAAACCTCGTTGACGAATTCCTTGAAAGTGAAGCCATTGAGCGAATACCGTGGCCAGTAAAATCTCCTGATCTGAACCCGATAGAGAACTTATGGGACTACCTTGGAAAAGCAGTTGCACGGAGACATCCTCCTCCTAGAGATATAAATGCCCTGAAGACTGCATTGCTGGAGGTGTGGAACTTAATTCCCCAAACTGTGGTTAACAACATTTTTGCCAGCATTAAAACATGTTGTGATATGTGTGTACACGTCAGAGGAAATCACATTCCATATTAAATTCATAAGCCTTAATTTTTTTCTGAGTTATTCTTTTCTTCTGAACTCTCCTTGTCACATATTATTGCCATTTTTATTGTTTCATGCTACAGTTTTATACCATATGCAGTGCTCTTAAATTTTTCCTTTGTATTTATGTGTTATGATGTTATGTATCATTTCATACAAATTCATAAAATTATAGTTCACAGTTTCTGAGAAATCCATGATTTTATGATTGTAAAGATAATTTTGGATATGAGCGTAGCATTAGTAGCATAAATTTTTAAAAATACATAGTAGTAAAAAATTACCTCTTAAACCCTATTTTAATAGCAATTTTAGTTGCTCAGATACAAAATGAATAGTAAAAAACAAAATGTGCTAATTAAGTATGAAACAAACGTGGAAGATTTCGCCAAGAAATTTAAATTTCAAAATTAAAAACTAAATATTTTCTTAATAAAGTTTTAAAGAAAATCTAGCTACCACAGATTCCAATGTTTTTCTTTAATGGTTGCTACGGCTTGGCGCCAAAACTTGGCTTCCCTCAGAAAATTTTCTCTTAAGAAAAATCCAAAAAACATTTTTTTTAAAAATCTATTAATAAACTAAACCACTATTTTTTTAAAAAAGGGACTGTCATCAAAATTGTTGAAGAGTCGGCAAAATTTTGAAAATTAGAGCTTTTGAGATGATTTTGCTTAAAAAGAAACTCCTAGTTGCCAAGGTTGAAAAATAGTAGCAAAAAGTCGCATTGACTATGAAAAATTGCATGAACTATTCACTATGATCAATGTGGACTCAATCAAATTAGATTTGTGTGTGCGGCATTTTTCATTCAATACACAGAAACAATCGCGAGAGTAAAATCTCCTTCCTTTTGGTTTGCTTGTCTACATTAAAAATTCTTTTAATAAATTGATGTTCCACTGAAATAAACATATTTAATAAAGGTTTAAGAAATATCTAACCAATCGCAGAATCCTATTAGACGTTCCATTCAAATAACTCATAAACTTTTGAAAAATATCTGCCAATTACAGTCTATTATAGTCGGCTCCTATTGTCATGTACTCTGCTTAATGAAGAAACAGAAAGTAAACAACACTGCTTGAAAATCTGTAGAGTTAATCAGGTGAAGAGGCAAAAATAAAACAGCTCCGCGAACGCCAAGCAAAAGCAACTTTTTTCTCTTTTGCTCTTAAGTGGTTTGGGTTGCGTTGATTCTAAATCGCTATGGAGCAATGCATTGACCAAAAGAAAAAACTAAAACATGAATTTCCAGAATTTCAAAAATCTATGTATTAATACGTGAAGAAAAAGCCTTTGTACCCCTTTTTAAGCACATTGCGCGCACGGAGGAGTATGAGATTTGGCATAATTAAAGTTCATATGGAGAACGAGTGCAGAAAGATAAAATTAATGTATAATATGCGTTACAAATATATTAAATTAAATAAAATAAAACATTCATTGTTTATGTTCATATACTGTAATCTATATATTAATACGTGAAGAAAAAGCTTTGTACCCTTTTTTAAGCACATTGCGCGCACGGAGGAGTATGAGATTTGGCATAATTTGCCACCACATAAGTTAGTATTGAAAGTTAATTGCATCGTTTTGCTGATCAGAAACTTAAATACAAAGGAAGCATTAGTCAATGGAAGAAGAATGCGCATCAAATTTATGCATCGTAATAGTATTGATTGCGAAGTTTTAACTGGAACCGCACGCAATAAGAGAATTTTGATTCCAGGTATAAATTTAACATATTCCGGAACTATTTTACCATTTAACTTTCAAAGAACTCAATTTCTAATTATACCTGCATTTGCGATGACAATAAATAAGTCTCAAGGACAAACATTCGAAAAAATTGGAATTTTATTGAGGCAGCCAGTTTTTACACATGTATTGTACGTCGCAGTAAGTAGAGTTCGATCATTCGATGGTTTGAGATTTTATATTTCGGAATATAACGGTCAAGGGCATTTAGCAAACGATGAAAGAGTTTTTACAAAAGACATCGTCTACACCGAAGTTTTGAATCATTAAATTCATTGTCGAACTATTTCAAGTTCAATGGACAACATTTAATTTTTTAACCACCCGGTTTTTTGTTTCAATAAAAAATATATAAAAAATACGAAGCACGTATTCCTTATTTCATTTTTCATTTTTTGGATTTATTTTTTATTTAAATTTTATATAATTTGATAAAGATAGGCAAATTAACTGTGTAGCCTTGGCGAAACCTGTGGCCAGTATAGCAATAAAAAAAAAACCAAAAATGTCAAACAACGCGTTATGGTTTTTTAGATATGGCTTAACCAAGCTATACCGCATTTTTCCTATGACGTATTCGTACATGCTCGCAGCTTACGTAGTAGAACAAAATTCAAAAAAATTATATGCAATGAATATAGAGGTATACTCTTTGACAAAAGATCCTTATTAACGTTCAAACTTAAAAATTAAATGAATTATGGTCGAATTTCGACCACTGGGCGACCACTAGTATAAATTAACAGACTATAACGCAAATAAAATGAAAACAATAAAGTCGACAATCATGAAGTCCCACGAAAAAATATAATACATTAACGATATTGCAGTAACCCTTTAGTTGTGTCTGGGTGTCTTCTTTAGTTAACAAACTATAATGTGGAAAATATCCGCCGGATTAGTGGCAGAAACACAAGACGTACTTCCTGGCATACTCCTCGTTCTTCTACGTAATGTTAGACGGGACACGTAGAATATTTGAAAAAGCTCTGGATTCTTTTCACAGTTTCGTAGCTTTGGTTGGCAACACTATTTCACGTCTGACTGACCTATCCGTCGATGTCTGTCTCAAACCCTGATCTCGACTGATAGATGTACCGAGTGTTAGTCCGCACGGACAGACCACTTTATTAGCTTTTCATATCTGATGGGAAGGCTTCTGAGCAGTCTTTCGATACACATTCAGTGAATACGAATATTTTATGACTAAACATTCAAGCGTATGAAGTGAACAGACCCCTTTTATTTTACCTTACTGAGGAGATTAAAAAGTATGTGACAGATTTAAAATAATGTAAAGAGAGGTTTATTTTTAGTTTGCCCCTCTTCTGTCATTTTTTGTAATACAAATGAAGAGAGAAAATGAACGAAAGAGAAAGAGAGAACGCGCGAAGGAAAGAAGAGACAAAGAAAATGAAAGAGAGAAATGAAAGGTTGGCTATATTTGGTAATACTTATTAATAACTAGCAGCATTACCCGGCGTTACTGGGGATGAATTGGTTAATTAACTTCCGCTTTCGTTAATAAATTGCAATTCCTATTTATCACGTGTAACAACTACCCCACTCTAATAAAGGTACACAATTTCACAAATGTAAAAAATGTCATTTAACATTTGACATTTTTGTAGAATTTAAATTTTCAGTAACAAAGAAAAGTCTCTAGAGTGTGCCAGTGTTACCCAGAATGCATAGAATAGTTCAGAGTATGCATATAAATGCCTTGTATGCCATTTAAAAACAAAAGCGTTTACCAAAATTATCATACAATGATGAAAAATGTTTTCAAAACTAATTAAACCATTACTTATCTTGATTACAATTATTGAACGAAAAACATCAAATTGAAAATCCAGAAATACATCTAAAAGCAGACTTAAAAAAGATTTGAATGAAAAGTAATTAATGTATTTGCTTTTCCCTACAAAATAGATTCTTGGAATATAACGGACTCAAATTAAAAAAAAGCAAACTATTAAAACAAATGCCAAGGTTGCCATATTATCAACTAGTCCCATTTTAAAAGGTTTTGTTCTGTATATTTTATTTATAACTAGCATAATAACCCGGTGTTACCCGGGTTGAATTGGTAAACTAATTTTCGTTTTCGTTAATAAATTGTAATTCCTATTCATCCCATGTAACAGCTATCATAATCTAATAAAGGTACACAATTGTTAAATACCCAATTTCACAAATGTAAATAAATGTTATATTTAACATTTTACATTTTTCTAGAATTTAAATTTTTAGTAAGACAGAAAAGTCTCTAGAGTGGGCCAATGTTACCCAGAATGCATAGAATAGTTCAGAGTATGAATATAAATGCCTTGTATGTCATTTAAAATCAAGTGTTTCCCGAAATTATTGAACGAAAAACATCAAATTCAAAATCCAGAAATACATCCTAAAACTGATTAAAGAAACCCCTTCGAACGAAAAGTAATGAATGTATCTATTTTTTCACTACAAAATAGATTCTTGGAAAACAACGGACACAAATTTTAAAAAGCAGACGATTAAAAAATTACCAAAGTTGCCATATTAGCTACCGGTCCTATTTCAAAACGTTTTGTTCTGTACAGTTTTATTCTCTTTATCGTCTGTCAAAAATATTCTGAATTTTTTTATAGTTCATAAAGAAAAAATAAGGCTCGAATTAAATAGACTATTAGAATTCAAATTCCGTAAAAATAGTTTTGGAAAATAATTGATTTTTAAGTAGCACTGTTGAAACAATCCAAGTAATTGCAATGCTCAATATACCTCCCAGTTACTCCAAAACTATCAAATTATGGTTGATTTAAGTATAGTTACTTAGATGTTTTAACTTGAAACTTGCCTAAATATGTAAGCAAAGAAATTTTATATATTTCATTCGTTAAACTAAAATGTGGTGCATCAGATATAAAAAATTAAATTAAAATATGTTGAATAAACCTTATGTGATACTTGTGCAAACACACAGACACAAAATCAAACATAGAACAGGAAGACTGACAGATAGACTTAAGCAACTAAGTTCAGTCACTAAATGAATGTAAAAACTCACAGTATGCAAAGTTTCATGAAAATATATTCAACCGTTTGGACGTAGCACGGTAACACAGACAGACGGACAGACAGATGGACAGACAGACACCAAACGTGCAAGAGACGAATTTTGCATCAGAAGGGTCCAAAAAGGATAGAAAACTTAAAATGGTTCGAAAATATTCAACGTACAAACACTCCATTCTTATTTATATTTATGTTTATTATCTTTACCGTCTGTTCCAAATATTCATAATTTTTTTATATTTCGTAAAGAAAAAATAAGGCTCAAAATAAAAAAAGTATTAGAATTTAAATTCCGTAAAAATAGTTTTTGGAAAAATAATTGATTTTTCACAGCACTCGTAAAACAATCCAAGTAATTGCAATGCTCAATATACCTCCCAGCTACTCCAAAACTACCAAATTATGGTTGATTTAAGTATACTTACTCAGATTTTTTGTCTAAATATATAAGCAAAGAAATTTCAAATAATGTATTCACTAAACTAAAATACGGTGTTTAAAACATATATAGAAGAGTTTTAAAATATATTAAATACATTCTGTGATACTTGTACAAACACACAAACACAAAATTGAACATAGAACGGGAAGGCGGACAGGCAGACTAACGCAACCAAGTTCAGTCACTAAATGAATGTAAGTTCTCACAGTATGCAAAGTTTCATTAAAATATGTTCAACCGTTTGGACCTTGCACGTGCATACACATACAGACAGACATGGACGGACACCAAACGCGCAAGTGACGGATTTTGCATCAGAAGTGTCCAAAACGGATAGAAAACTTTAAATGGGTCGCAAATATTCAATGTACAAACACTCCTTTCGTATTTATATAGATTATCTACTATCACCTGCTCATTTTCACTGTTTCTGTATAAATCGATTGCATTTTCAACTGTTGTTTACCATCGCTTGCATTACTCGTTTCCTTACATTTGTGTCATTTAATATTTATATATTCTGCTGGAGCAATTACTGGCATAAATATTTAAATGTTTTCTTTAACTTAAATCATGAGAAAGAGAGGAGAAAAAGTGATCTACGTTGTCGCAAATTTTGCCTTTTACATAGCAGGACGAAATAAGACAAAGTAGTGTGCAATTACGTGAAAATGCGAATTGTTCTACAGACTGGTAGGACAAACTTTCTTCTACTTTATCGGGGGTCGGGGGGGGGCACGGTAGCTCGGTTGGAAGAGTAGCAGATTAGCAACCGGAGGGTTGCGAGTTCAAAACTCGATCCAAAAAAAGTCGTGTACGTGGGGGCTGGTGCACATTAAATCTGTCATGGCCTCAAATATCTTCATGTTGGCGTGGTGTGGACGCTTGGAGAGTGCGGTGCCAGCTCAGTTGTGACCTCGTCACCCGATGAGTTCAAAATTACGAGGCTTTATCCTCGATAGGTATATAGGTATTTCAATTAACGTCCCACTGGAGCAACACAACGGGCTATTGGTGACGGTCTGGGGTCAATCCCGAGAGGTATTATCCTCGGATCTCTCCCTTCGGACCGTAGTTAATAGCCCGTTGTGTCGCTCCAGAGCAACGTTAATTCAACTACCTACCTCTTCTACTTAATCTGCAGGACAAGTGTTTTGAGTGACAACGATAGCAAACTAACTTTCGAACCTCCTCTCATACATCACACCATGTTATACATAATGCACTACTTATGCAATTTTAAACTTTTAAATATTATCCTTTTATGCACAATCGTTTTGGGCTGGGAAATTCCTACAAAGAAAAACCTTAGCGTCCTATTTAATTGCAAGCTGTTTTCAAAAACAATGCCTCTGTTTTCGCTCCATTCTTTGTCCGGTGCCTCGTTAACTTGTTAGGGAGGAATGAGGAATTTGCATCTGTGATTGATTCGGTATGTTCGAAGGTAGATTATTCACCCACCTCCTAGCGCCACCGCCCACGCATTCCTTATTTTCCGGCAACAGCATAGTCACCTTCTCTCCGCAAGGTCACCACAATTTGAAGTGCCGTGTTTACGTGCTGAGGTTGTTGTAATACGTACTACTTGGATTATGTTGTGGATGTTGCCTTATTTTCCAATAATATTTGTTTGTAGAGATGGTTGAAATAGTCAAGCTTTTTTGATGTTTGAAGATCTGATTTTTCAACACTTATAGTTTTCGCTGCTTCATTCTTCAAGTGGTTACGACGAGATATCTCGTCCATCAAGATCTGACCATTTTTGCCAATGACCAGATATCTCGACATCAAGGTATTGTCGATTTTTTGATGATTACGAGATCAAATAAAGGTCAGTTTTTTTCTAGTGACAAGATATCTCGTCGTCCATCCTGGTCAGTTTTGCTGATGATGAGATGCATTTTCTGGACAACCACCAGGAGGGTTAAAAAATGCACGTCCATTCATATTTAAGTTAATTAAGTGATTAACATTCGTAATCAGACATTCAAAGTTTATACTTGTTACGAAATCAAGTATTACTTTCAATGACACCATAAGTAAGTGATTAACAATAGCATGAGTAAACTCAAAATGATTTAGTGAAAATTTTTCATTTTGAAATCACGCAATTACATAACATTGGGTGAATCTCTAGTTGACGGGTATGGCCTTGAAAGTGGGATTCTTTTTCGATTATTATGGTGGAAAGAAGCGGTCGAAAAGTTTCGCCCCTCTTCTTTCCACTTACTCTATGGGTTATCAGAATGAAGAACGAATCACTCGCACAATCGCCAAGCTAACGTCAAGCTCAAGGCTGTACCGTTAACTAGAGATTAACCAGAGATTGATTTGAGTACGCTGATTCTAATTAAAATTTCGCGCATTCATGAATCAAGCTTCTTCAAAAAGATTGTGCAATTTAGTTACAATTAATCTTTCAGTAAAAATGACAAATTTTCTGTCATCTCCTACGCTCATGTGTTCTGAGAAAATGTAAAGCTCATCATATGTTCTGTACTCTTCTCAGACATCTCCCTACCGGACCCTCACTTCTCCAACTCACCATGAGGTTTAGAGTCGATCACGGAGAGGCGGGGAAATTCTTAGACACCTCGTCATTTAAATGGCTTCATCTTAAATAACCTACTCTTTGCTGAATAGACATAGAGGTTTCAAGAAAAATACAATACTAGGTCCCCCCCAGCTCACTCTCACAAATCCCCGAAGATTGTAAAGCAACCTTCACTGATTGGCCGCATGAATTGAACTAGCTTTGCTCTTTCTCCATGCACTCTCGCGATTCAGTGGGTTTGCCCACTGTGCTAGTTGCTTGAGAGTTGTAAGCGGTGTGTTTTGTTCTTCTGTGTCAGTAAAACTTTCCTTGTGTGTATGTCCATTTACTTGATACCGTTAAGCGCGAATTACTTAAAAAAAGGGTTTTTCTCGCTCTACTCCCCTTGATAAAGTAAGTGGGCTCACTTTGATTTCACTTCAATTTCATAAATTTTAAAATGACTTTTTAACCCATAAAAATGTACATCTTCTTTTCGAAATGTTCTTTATACATAATAAATTAATATATAGAAATTTAATAAAAATCGCTCACACCAGAAGCATAAGACGGTCGTTTCAGTAGAAAAGCAGACAGAAATTAAACTTAAGTGACTACATTTTCAGCAATATCACTAAAACTGGATATGATTGCTTTTAATTGGTTGGGTTGGGTTGCAAAGAGAGCCATATTTGGCCAAGCTGCGTCAAACAAGGTCAAGCAAATGGACATACACACAAAGAAAGTTTCTGACACAGAAGAGAGAAATACACCCAGGGTAGAATCGAAACTACCACTCGCAGGTTGCTAGCTCAGTGGACACACGCAATGAGCCACGGCGACTACTTGACTGCTTTTGAATGCAAACTCTTCAAATGATGTATTGATGATTTCTTATAGTAGATCAAGGAAGTATCCAGTCGTGCCCCCCAAAATGTTATTGATGTTCCAAAAAATTAAGTGCCGAAGTTAACTAAATCGATGCAATCGAAGGTTTGTTTCGATGTAAAAACAAAGTAGGAAAATTGTCAACAATGGGAGTGCGTGCAACGATCCGTGAATTTAATCTTTATTGCGAACGTGCAACTGCTAGTAGTGTATTTGTAAACGTTATTGTGTCTTTATTATATTTATTAAGCACTACAAACTATAATATTAATAAATGTATTTTTAACTATGCACTTTCAAACTGTAACCGTGATAAGGAATGTGATAAGAAATTAATTTGTAATTAAAAGAATTGGAGACGGAGTGAAAATGAGAGTTGATCGAGGTTCTTTGTATAATTTTGTATCGTTTTAATTTTTTAAAATAAATGTCTACTTTTTCTAACCGGAGTTTGTTTGCATGTAGGCAACCGAAAAGCTTGTTTGCAACTATTTAATGCAGTCCTACTGATATTATGGCCATCCAAAAAGTGGATAGAGTGAGTCTTAGGTTTCAAGAAAATTAGGAATCGACTTGTTCACCACGCCACATGCCGTTACTAAATAGTAACAGAGGTGGAATTCAATACCCAGTCATTAAATGGTAGCTACAGTGGGATTCAATAATCCGAGGACAACATCTCATCATTTTAAACCATTGTCAGATGATAAGGTCAACACATGAGCTAGCATCCAAATATCCACACCAACGTGAGGACATTTGAAACCACGGCAGATTTAACGTGCATCACCCCCACATGTACAGGACAGTCTTTAGTTGGATCGAGTTTCGAACTCGCAACCCTCAGGTTACCAATCCGCTACTCTAATAACCGGGCTACCGTGACCCTAACTTTTAACGTTAATGCCTATTTTAATAAGCTTTCTGTTACCTTAACTAGAGTTTATTTTGTTCTACATACTTGCATATTTTTAATCTGTTTTTTAATGTTGATTTGTTTTCAAAATCTATTTTGAATCTTAGTTGGACCTTGCGTCATCAAAATCGAGTCAACCAACCGATATTAGCTTCTGAATATGCCACTAGCAGACTACACTAAAGAAGTACATAATTCTGAACATGAAACGATGTTGAATTGAATTTGAGATAATCGGAACCAATCGATTAATCGGTCCGAGTTTTAAACCTCATCCAAAGAGAAATCTACATTACGTACCCCATTTTGAGCAATACCATTAGGATTTATAAACAAATCCGCAGGAAATTTCTTTTCGCGTTGAAAATAAACGCGTGGCGAGTCTCTGATTGAGAATATCCGGGCACTCGGACCGGATACTAATAAAACCTCCGTGACGTCACCTTAGAACTGGCTCTCATTGGTCGTCGCTCCTCAGCTGAGGGGGCTCGGCCGTCCAACTGTGTTTAGAAAGCAGTTTTAAGGAAAATATGGTCGGCGTACCACGTGTGTTCTGCTTTAGCAGACGATTGTAAAATAACTAGAATGTTTTGGTTCTAAATAATTGAAAAACAGCTAAGCTTTTGCTAAGAGAGTTTCGAGCGCATGGATGAAATGGAAAATATGTAAGCAAAAGTTGCTAACTGTGGATATTATATGGATATTGAATGGATATGAAATCCTGCAATTTGGATACTTCAGTTAATGGCGGCACTAAAATTTGAAAAAGAGGCTTTTAATTTGATGTAACACTTATGCTATTGGTTTTCTTTATGTTTAAGTGATAGCTTAATCAGGGTTTTAAGAGCAAAAGAGCAATCGAGTTTTTAAATAATATTTGGTGAACAGTTTTTACTCAATTTGCTGTTTTAGTTTTATAAATTGAACCCTTTTCATTTTTCTCTATTGAACTTTAAAAATAAGCATAGAATAAAAAAATATTCTTAAGATTCAAACAAAATCTTTTGAAAACTTTAAACTAATCGAAAAGCTAACTTTAAATAACAATTGTTTATCATAAGTGCAAATATCAATTCTAAAGCCCTAAGTAATAAAATCGAATACAAATGATCGTTTCCATTCGATTCTTTTATCGACACTGTAAATGTTGTTTTCCAGCTTGAATAAGCATGTTGCGAGAAAGCGAACTTCAAAACGGATAACAAATGAATTGAGATATCTCAGATGAAATAATTGCAGAGTAAGAAAATATTTTTTGCTCATAATAAAATTTTAATATGCAGCGAAAATATTTTATTCTATTTGACCAATATTATTGATCTTGAAAATAAACGAATAAATTTTAGCTCCAATTTTAAATACCATTTTATATCCTTTAAAGAGTAATCTGATATAGATTCCGAAACAAATGTCACCAAGTTTTTCTTATGCAGCAGAGCTAATTAATATTTATAAGTTCACACGTATCCGTCAAATAATTTTGTTAAAACGTTTTATATATGTATAGTGAAAATAAAAACAATTTTTCCAAAAGGCAAGAATAGTTTTAACCGTTATTTTCAAGTAAAAATATTTTATCCCAAAACTTAGTTCTTGCCCAGAACAAAGAAACTCTAGTACGATAAGATAGGTACTTTCATTTCAAGAATCATGACTTCAATTATTTTCTGATATAATATAAATTTCATTAATTTTTATTTTCCAAATTGATATCGCCTACAATGTGGAGTTCAGCAGGCATTCTAAATCAATAATACTTTTAAACAGAATTAAAAATATCAGCCAACTACCCACAGAGGTAGTGTTAACCGAAACCTGAAGAAGTATTTTATTTCCACGTATAGTTCTTTCTATGATTATGTGACGTGAAACCGAATTATCTCTCGGTATATACAGGACTTGATTACGGTGCTATTTCTCCAAGTGATTGAAATTCAAGTGTTTAGAACAGATCTCGACCATGTTCAATGCTACGAGTCCTCTAGTTCCCAATACTCCCACGGATGCGAATGCCATTAAAAACATATCATGGGACGATGCGACATGGATTATGACAAGCTCTTTTATCATTTTCACCATGCAGTCAGGTAATTTAACATTTCCTTGCTACAAAAAAGTAAGAACCTGTTTTAAATGATTTGTGTATTTTATGTATACTTTTGTTTTAAGAGGAGTTGGAAAGTTTGCTAGATAAAATTAAATATACTAGTATTTTAAACTATTTGCTGATGATTTAACTCTCCAAGTGGTTTTGACGAGGTATCTCGTCAAAAATCAGGCCAATTTTGTTAATGACAAAGTACCTCGTAGAAACAAAACTGTCGTATTACTCCAAAGGGAATTAAGATTCAAGTACAAAAAAGAAATCATCCCTTGCCTAGAACTGGTGAAATTTGGAACAGGTTTTTGCATCAGAGACTGGCACTACAGGGCAGTTTTCGACACGAAGATAAGCCACCAGGAGGGTTAAAAATACTTATTCGTGTTTTAGATGACTAAGAAACTGACTTGACATAGATTACTCGCAGTTTAAGTGCATTAAAAATCACTCGCTTCTACATATTTAAAAATGTTTCACTTTGATCTTCACTCTTAAAGGAAATTATACTAAGAGAATGTATATTACATTAATAATGAGTCACTATATTAAGAATAAGTAATTCTGTTGATTTGGGATACGAGATTAATTATGTGGCTCATGTGTTCAATAATAGGTTATATAGTCATTACGATTCTAATTTTCCTTCAACTACAACATAAATCTTTGATGAAATCTATATACTGCAAACTTGGTTGGATCAAGAGATAAATTTTTTCATAATACTAAGACCATAATTTTGTTACTTACAATCTGTTTGATCGGGACTGGAATATGAATCTGTAATTTGGAGTTCTTGTTATGACAGCCATATCAAAAATATTGAAAGAATGCAGAGAGATATTTTGAGAGATATTTATTTTAAGAATTATGAATATGCAGGTATAAATTCTTCTCAATTGAGAAATCATTTCGGTTTCATTACTTTGCAGCACCATAGAGATATTGCTTTCATAAATTTGTTTTATAACATTCAACATGAAAAAATTGATTCGTCTTTTATAATTTATTATACTGATTTTAACGTCCCCAGATTATTTTTTTGCTAAACCTTTAAAAAAGAATGTTTCCAATTTGCTATAAACAGATTTTTTAAACTGTATAATTCTTTCTCGGGAGTTGATGCATCTTTTAAATAAGTAATCTGTTTCAATGAAGTGTTTTGTTTTGGATATGTCATTTGTAATTACCAAACGTTATTTAGATTAATAATGAATGATTAAAAAATTAAACCTACAGTGACCAGTACTTCAATTTCAAACTTAGCTAATTGAAGTGATCTTTATTTTAACCAAAAATAATGTAACTGTTTTATGCTTTCATGTTATTTCTGTTCGGTCAACATACTTGTTTTTCTTGTTCGATTATGAAATAAGCAAAATGAATAATTAATAATTATAATGTAATGAATGATGCAAATTTCATAAGTATTTCTTATGAATGTATAATTCCACTTTTTCATTTTCTTGTGTGTATACTGTGAATTTTAAGAAATATGTGCTCATAGTGCCATATTATCCAATTAATTTATGGAGAACTTAACCTCCATTTCAAAAATTAACTTGCAATACAGTAGTATATAGTATAAGGGTGTAACCTAACTAACCTAATGAGTGTGTAACCATGAAGTACTTTTTGGTTGACTGAGGTTGCATTGTTTTTCCATTCGTTGCTACAATTGGTGACTGATAGACGTGTATAACATCAAGCGCACTTTCAAACAAGCCAGTCGGCGGGCACCTCTAAGAATTTTCCACAATAAACAGGTGAATTTCCAATGCGATGCATATCACGTCCAACAGCTGTCTGAAGCTCTGTGATGGCAAAAACTGCCTCTACTCCCATCACAGCTTCACTCACCGTTGCCGCTCAGCCTCATCAAAAAACCAACAGGCCATCACATACACATTTGGCTTCTAATAGGCAACGCAGGACAGTCAAATGGCCACAGTCATCAATTTCACTACCACGCATGTAGTACACACGTGATCTTAAACAGCTCCCACAGTTTCACGCAACTGTAAGGAATCTATCAACTAATGGTAGCAACTATCTAATCCAGCCATTGTTAAACTTTAATGGGGAGTATTGTAGAACCTAGCCATCACTACGAAGTTAACTTTCAATACAATAGTATATCTAAATCTAGTAGTATATCTTAATTTCAAGAAAGGCCAGTCACCTAAACTGATAAAGGGTCCCCGGGGTATAGGTATGGGGCCCTAACAAATGCAATTGTCTTTTTTTAATCTTAAACTAGCAGAATTACCCGGCGTTACTCTGGTTGAATTGGTTAACTAACTTCCGCTTTCGTTAATATAGATTGTAATTCCTATTCATCACATGTAACAACTACCACACTAATAAAGGTACACAATTGTTAAATACACAATTTCAGAAATGTTAATAAATGTAATATTTAGCATTTTACATTTTTGTAAAATTTAATTTTTAGTAAGACAAAATCTCTAGAGTGTGCCAATGCTACCTAGAATGCATAGAATAGTTCAGAGTATGCATATAAATGCCTTTTATGTCATTTAAAAAACCAAAGCGTTTGCCAGAATGCATAAATTGATTAAAGTTATTGAACGAAAAACATCAAATGGAAAATGAAGAAATACATCTTAAAACAGATTTAAATAAAGCTTCAAACGAAACGTGCATCTGTTTTTTCACTACCAAATAGATTCTTGGAATATAACGGACACTAATTTAATAAAGCAAACGATTAAAAAGTACCAAGGTTGCCATATTAGCTACCAGTAATATTTTAAAAGGTCTTGTTCTGTATATTTTATTTGCAATGTTTTATTCCCTTTATCGTCTGTCCCAAATATTCATAATTTTTTATAGTTCTTAAAGAAAAAATAGGACTCAAAACAAAAAGTATTGGAATTTAAATTCCGTAAAAATAGTTTTTGGAAAAATAATTGATTTTTCACAGCACTGGTAAAAAAATCCAAGTAATTGCAACGCTCAATATACCTCCCAGCTACTCCAAAACTTCCAAATTATGGTTGATTTAAGTATGGTTAGTTGTTTTAACATGAAATTTGCCTAAATATGTAAACAAATTTAAAATAATGTATTCACTAAACTAAAATATGATGTATCAAATATACAACATTAAATTCAAATGTGTTAAATAAATTATATGTGATACTTGTACAAACATACAAACTCAAAATTAAACTTAGAACAGGAAGACGGACAGACAGACTAACGCAACCAAGTTCACTTACTAAATGAATACAAGTTCTCACAGTATGCAAAGTTTCATGAAAATATATCCCAAAACGGATAGAAAATTTGAAATGGGTCAAAAATATTCAATGTACAAACAAACACTCCATTCTTATTTATATAGATAATTCAAATCACATTAAAATTTGCTTATTTCACGGATTATTATTCTTTCAGTCTCATTTCTTGCATTTTCTTTCAAAAGTACAACAGCGGTATAAATATTTGCATACTCTTATCGCTTTATTTTCCTCTGTGTCATAACTTTCACTACATATTTTTTTTTCATTATGTCCTCACTTATGTTGTAAATACCTCTCACTTCTTTCCTAGCCAAATAGAGAACGCTCTACAACAGCATTTCTCAGGTAGTTTATGACCTCAAGCCCCTTTCAAATTCATAAATATAGTCAGTCCCCTTTTAACGGAGAAAAAATACAATTATCTATTTGCAAGAAAACCATAATTGTTGGTTTTAATGTCAAAATGAATTTTAAAAAATTCATTGAATTTTGTACTGCATTAAGTTTGCCACTCGTCGTTAAGCGGATCGATTCTTAAATAGATTTTGTAAAATCATTTCAAAATTACACTTATGATGTACAGCAAATACCTCACGTCTTTCCTAGCTGGAGGGCCAAGCCCAGTTGGAAGAGGAACGAATTAGAAACCGAAGGATTGCGAATTCGAAATTAGGTCCAGCCAAAGACCGTCGTGTACACTGGGGATGGTGCACCTTAAATCTGTCGTGGCCTCAAATGTCCTCACGTTGGCGTGGTGTGGAAGTTTGGAGACT
The DNA here is from genome assembly GCA_933210815.1 of Meta bourneti. Taxonomy (NCBI): domain Eukaryota; kingdom Metazoa; phylum Arthropoda; class Arachnida; order Araneae; family Tetragnathidae; genus Meta; species Meta bourneti. The sequence continues at coordinate 69,409,365 of OW119928.1, forward strand.
GGGGTGCCATTTCAGGTGTTCTCGTTATCTGACCATAGTTCAAAATTACAATTCGTTGTCCTTGGATCTTTCCCTTCGGGGTTGATCCTGGAGAGTCGCCAACAGCCCGTTGTGTTGCTACAGTGCGACGTTGATTAACTACCTACCTATCTACCTTTCCTCTCTGGATTGGTTTTAGTTCCAAACATAAAAATAAACTTTAAAAAAGCTTCATTTGAATTTTGGACTGTATTCTGATACAAAGACAAAGTAAGAATATCAAAACTATAATTTTTCATCCAAAGATCTAATATTGTTGAAAATTTAAAACCTTTATCATTCCAGAGAGAAGTGTAGGCTGCGCAGGTTCGATTCATGTAACATACACTGGAAGCATTTCTCTCATCTGTATCAGTAAAACTTTGTGTCTTGCCGTTGTCTATCTTGTGCTTGGCACAGTTAGGCCAAATATGGTGTTCGTACCATAAAACCCAAACCGACCAACTAGAGACGTATAGTTAACTTGTAGCGAGGAGTTCACAAATGACGTTAATTCGATTAATTGTAATTAATCGGTTTACATATCTTTCTTTAAGGGCAGCTCTTTTTCAAATTTAAAAGTTGTGAATCCTGGTGAATAGTTGAAAAACAAGTCTCAGATATTATTTTTTGCTTCGAAAGTCGAGGGCAATAGAGACTGATTTCACTATAACACATCTGAATGAACACATTTGCTTTTAACAGAATTCTAGTCTTCTTTTTCGTCACACTAGAGCCTTTAAAGAAAGAAATAGAAAGGTGGAAGTATAAAATTCTAGCTCTATATACAAGAATATCGTTCACACAAAGAGAGGAAATATATTAATAAGAATGCTTTTATCGTGTTTTCTGATTGATAAAAGGTGACCTGACATATTGAAAGAAAAAGACAGGAATCAATTTCGATGTAGTCCATTGATTTGAATTTGGTTTCTCGTGAATCATAGAAACCACGCCAACAATGAAGGAAACAGCTCCACGGATTCATGAAGGACGATTTATTTTTATTTGATTTAATTAAAACTGGCGTTAGGTATTTCTTAGTTTCTTAAAAGCTAATTGTTTTTTTATTTGAAAATACTATTATGGAAAATTATTTTGTTTATAGGTTAATTACAGACTTTATGCCCAGGGTGAAAGAAAAACTTTGTACTCATCTGTATGTAAAGATAAATTATTTCGGAGCTTTTTGCGACCAATGTTGTGTTGCTTCAGTGCGACGTAAATTCAACTACTTGCCTATCAATCGACCATGACTGATGTATTCGTAACATTGTAACCTATTTTTTAAAAATATACAAATATTTTCATGACCTTTTATAAACGTCATTATTTGAAACAATGAGTCTGAAAATGCCACATGCATTTTTTTGAAATTGTGCTTTTAAATATTTGCTTAAGATATGTCTTTGGTGTAAAAAAAGTTAATACGTATAATTTAATATGAAAAAACTTAAATTTTTGAAACAATTTCAAGTAAATCAAAGAAAACCATTTACGCAGGGAACGTTTACAATCAGAAGGATGTCAAAAAATCTCAATCAGAAAAACGCTTTTTATAGTGGAATCTTACTATATTTAGCTATTATCTTTCATGTTGGTGTACATGTAACTGTCAAAAATGATCGTAATTGAAAAAGCTTTTTTTGGTATCCAAAAAATTTGATATCAAATAATTTTTGCTAAAATAAAAAAGCTAGCTTTTAGCTAAAATAAAAAAATAGATCGATTTTGGTGATTTTGAAAGTTTATTGTCTCCTTAACTAATTTTTGGGTGGTGAGTTCAGATCTGACCTTAAAAATTGCCCATCATGTCAAGTTGTTTTGTTTATTGGGTATTTAATACTTGCTTTCAAAATTTCAATAGTCATGTAAAACGAATGACTATTGATTTTTCATATTCGCCACTTGATATTTTATGGGTGGCAACACTTATTTTTTCACTGTTAGAGAATATATAAGTACAACTGAACCGCTATTGTATTTTTCTATTGAAGGTGAAACACGTGCTGCATGTTTGTGAGCAAAATTTGGACAAAAATTGGAACACAAAGGTAGCGTCGTGGATGTATTAAAGTTCCATATAAGTTTTGCTCATAGATGTTCATTCACAAAGACTATGAAGAACGGTTACGATTTGTACTTTGAATGTCAATGTTGGAGATCAAAATAAATCGTGGGCTCCATATGTCTGCTGCATTTCCTGGTTTGTTGGCCTGAGCGAATGGTTGAAAGGTAAGGTAAAATCTATGCCTTTTGCAGTACTGATGATTTGGTGTAAGGCAATTAGTCACATGGAAGATTTTTATTTTTGTTTAACTAAAGTGAGTAGCTTTTCCTCAAGTGGAAGATATTCCTATACCAAAACCTTCAATGACAACTGTGAAGAGAGATTAAAATTCATCAGTGGCACATGAAGATTCTGATCCTACACACATACACTCCTTAACACTTAGACAAGACCCACTTCATTGATCAAAATGAGCTGAATGATCTCGTTCGAGACTTGTCTTTCCAAACAAGAAGTTGGACTTTAAGGTGCCAGACGTTAAGAGTAGAACCTTATAGGTACGAGTCTAAGTATTTTTAAGTTAAGAAATTGAATTTGGTTCCATCATTTTCACACAAAAGATATGTGCGTTAGTTTATATATTCCAGGGCTGATGATAGATTTAGGAATAACTCACGATCCTAAGAAATGGCGTCTATTCATCTACTCATTCAAAGTTAGTTTAAAAGTTATCCTTTTGTACAAAGGAAACCAAAAGTCGTTTATTCCAGTAACATGCTATAAGAATGAAGGAAATTTACGAAAGCATGGGAATAAATCTTCATTACAATAAAGTATGACCACTTTAAGTGTGGTCAATATTTTTACTCTATCACTTCATACTGGGGCTGATGAAAAACTTTGTGGAAAAATTTGGAAAAAGCTGTGGAAAAATTTGGAAATAGCTATGGAAAAATTTGGCTCAGATTTCTTACACCTAAATATTCCAAAATTAAGAGATGGAAAAACTGAAAGAAATTTTTGTTAATCGCAAATAAGGGAAACTAATGAGTGATTATGTTACAGAAAAGTTGAAAATCAAGGAGCTCGCCGCATGACAATCGTTACTACTAACTAATAAAATTACTACTAACTACTCAACAGCTCATTCAAGACCTTCTCAAGTCTTGGGTGCTGTATGTCGTTAAAATTACATTTCGTAAATTCTCATCGATTTATTTCCTGACAACCTAGGAGTAGTCAGCGATGAACAAGGAGAGAGGTTTCACCAAGATATACCGAATTATGGAGGAGAGGTATCAAGGCAGGTGGAATACTTCAATGAGTGATTACTGCTGATTTTTGCCAGAGGATAACACGGAACATAAGAGAGAAAAAAGTGAATTACTTATATTAGTATACGAGTATAAGTACATAAAAAGTATGTAAATTGTAAATATTGAATTTTACATTTAAATATGTTATTTCTCCATTTATTTTGCTAATTTCACTGCTTGAGACAGCAAAACAGTTCTGTGGCTTTCAGTGCTGTTCATCAAAAGGGTTGTTATTTTGTTTTTCGTTTTCTACATGTGTTTTGCTTTGGGTTTGGTTCTTCTTATCTGATTTTGGTGATATATAGCTTGGAACTTAAAGTGTGACACTTACTTCCACTTAGATGCGTAAATGTTATATTGTATGTACGTATTTGGAAATATAGCAATTGAATAGAGGGAATTATACAAAGGGAAATATAGGAATTGATAATAGACAAAAACTGCACATGCTGAAGATTATTTACAGTCATATTTGAATTCAGCACCCCAAAATTAGTTAGAAAAACCTTATTTCACTCATGTTATGAAAAAAATTTAAAATTGATTTTATTTATTTAACATTCCATTTTCATCAGTTATGCTCCACTGTTTGCTGCGTTTCTCTTTTCCAAATAAACCTTTAAATTTTTTTCCTTCGTATTTTTAATTATATCCACGTGACAATGTAGTCACCAACAGAATTACATTGAGCCACAGGGCCCAGTATAATTAGCTTTCGTGTAGCAAAATCTAATCCTAGAGCGACAGACGAACCAAACCACTCGAGGCATTAAATTCTAAAGGTATACATATATAGTTGAAAGACGAGAAGTTACTAGTTTATCACGTTCTCATTACTAGGATAGTCTTACGGTTGTCAAAATATCTCTGACATCCAATAAATCAATTGTGTCGCTTTCACAATTTATCGTTTCAAAGAAAGCTTCTGAATTACATACGTTCTCGAGAGAAAAAAAAATCCAGATCAACTACTCTTTCGTCACTTTGTTATATACATGATGTGACAGGTTGCTATCAGACAATTTTGCGATATTACTCTTTCTTGGGTAGATAAAATTGTCGATGGAATTAGCTCCTTGTTTTATATTTTGTCGCGTGTGTCAATTTCGAACATTAAAAAAATATTTATTTGTATATTCAGAGAAGAGATTGAGGATTACCATCGTTGCAAGACTATTTTTCGAAGCTTTCTTTCGTTTTAGTCCCTTAATCGTTTCCAAAATATTTTTAATTTGTTTGTAAAACAGCTTTTATTAGTACGTGTTTGGTCACGGCCAACTGGATATTGACTAAAAACTTTTAGTAGCCCTCAGCCGAATTTATATAAGTCTACGGGCGTTGTATTACTGACTTGTAGGTACTAAAATGGTTATTTGGAGGGCTGTATGCTGACCCCAGATCAAGGTGAAGTAGTAGATGCGAAACACATTGGATTATATTTTGTTAAAAATTTCATTCTGTTGGCCCGAAAATGGATTTTTTTTATTTCGACTATCTTTCTCTAAGTCCTTTATGTTTGTAACGTATAAAAAGTACGACAAATATGATTACAAAAAATTTTAAAACGCTACAGGTGTAAGAAAATGTTTAAGGCGAAAATCGCAAGCGATATTTTAAAATAAAACTAAAAATACATATGTAATTTTAAAATATCATGTCTGTTTTCCATTCTGTTTTTAATTTTTACTTCGAATTATAATTTATGCTGTTTTTGTGAGATTAAACCTTTTGTACCGTGTGATTATTCATAAAGTTTCCGATTCAGAAGATTCTGCTTTGTTTTTGTTTTAAAATTGTTGTCTTCTTTTCGTGAAACTTATTTTAGAAAGTCATTTGATTCTAAAGTAATAAAGTAATATTTTAAAAATTTGGAGATGCGAAACAATTGTACAATGAATGTACAATGCATTGCAGAAAAAATTGTACAATGCATTTACATGATATAAATGTGTTTTCACGTTCAACTTTTATCTGAACGGCAATATTAAATAAATTAAATATATTTTAATATATATAATAAAGCCTTTTATAATATAGATTAAGCTATAGATTATAGAATTATAATTTATTATGCAGTTTAGTGTAACTGTCGCTATTATTGTTTGTACATATGAAAACTAAATCTGTACTTGTAAAACGAAAATCATCAGACGAAACAACGTGACTGCCTCGATGCTGACTAAGATCGGACGAGGAAATTGAAAACCAAAATACTTAAATGCGCGATTTGGTAGGAAACCAACATTTACTGAGATATACTGAACCGCAGAGCACAAATAAAGGAAAATAATAAGTAAAGCTACCACCTAAGAATAGATTTCCACGAGAAACAAGATAAAATAAAATAAGTAAACGTTGAGTGAGCCCGCTTACTTTATCAAGGGGAGCAAAGCCAGGAGTCACTTAAAAAGGGATGCTTTGAGTTTTTTCTGTTCTTGTGTGAGGCCGGGCCGAAGAGATCAATACAAGTTACTACCCGAAAACTCAAAGTACTACCAGAAAGAAAAATCATAAAAAATGTTACCTATTACCAAGGTTAGGAAGGAAAAATCAATAGAACAGCCAAAGGAATTACCTTACGGAATGTTGCCACGCAAGCCAGGATATTCTATTTATCTTGTTTCTTGGGGAAATCTATTCCTAGGGTAGCTTTACTTATTATACACTGCTGGCCACCGTAAATGCAACACCCTGAAGGAAGCATGCAAATAATATGAAATTTACAACATGCATTAGCGGAGGTGAGATATGCAAATGATTAGAATTTCAGCGCAGACGCACATCACGCGCGCCTGTGGCGCCACTTCAAAGCGCTATTTAAGGCTTGGAGATTTCGACGATTTCAAGTACGGCAATTGTGTTTTTCTTGTGGTTTTTTCATAAAAACGATCAATTATGCCTCGTAGAAAACAGCGATCATCTTTTGATCAAGTATCCGAGTTCGACAGAGGAAGGATAGTGGCCTACCGAGATTGTGGATTATCTTTCAGGGAAATCGGTAGTCGTGTTGGACGAAACCAAACAACTGTAATGCGGATATGTGATCGTTGGATGCAGGAGGGTACGACGGACCGACGTGATCGATCCCATCCACCTCAGTGCACCACTTCACGTGATGACAGGCATATTGTGCGTATGGCAGTGACGGATCGCTCAGCCACATCACGAACCATAGCACAGCACATTCAGCCTGTACCGCATCATCCAGTGTCTGCGCGTACCATTCGACGCCGTGGATACTGAACAGCTGCGTTATGCACAGCCACACTGGTCCTGCACCGGGTATTATGGTATGGGGCGGTATTGGATATCACTCTCGCACTCCTCTAGTACGCATTGCCGGTACTTTAAACAGCCAGCGCTACATCTCCGAGGTGTTGGAGCCAGTTGTCCTTCCTTACCTTCAGGGCTTGCCATATTTCAACAGGATAATGCGCGACCACACGTGGCACGCATTGTCCAAGGGTTCTTCGTCAATCGCCAGATTGAATTGCTTCCCTGGCCAGCTCGCTCTCCGGATCTTTCGCCGATAGAAAACATGTGGTCCATGGTTGCTCAACGATTGACCCAGAATACATCCCCAGCTGCCACACCAGATCAACTTTGGCAACGTGTGGAAGCTGCTTGGTCTGCTGTACCCCAAGAACATATCCAAAGTCTCTTTGATCAGTGGCAGCGGTGATCTCCAACAATGGCGGCTACTCTGGCTACTGATTTTGGCAGGAACCACACTTCACAGAAGTCTATAAATTTAATCATTTGATACTTGGTCAACATGTTATCTACAAAATAAATTTTGTTGTGATATCTCTTGTCTTTCTTGGTGTTGCAATTTGGGTGGCCAGCAGTGTATATATATTTCCTTTCCAGAATTTTTTATAGAGTGTCATTTATCTGTCAAGCATCTTTTCAAGTAATATCCCCTTAGATTGTAGAAATTTGATAAAATTAGGCCACTATGAAAAGATAAGGCATCACATGGGGAAACAAAAAAGAAACAAAAGTAATCAAATTCATAAAAGCTATTTGACAATACGGGTTTGGTTAGTAATTCAAGCAATCAAAAAATTTTTCAAATGGTTGATTGAGTATTAAAGAACAACAGTAACATGTGGAATCAATAATATTAAAAGTATTTGAACGTTTCAGCTTTTACCTCAAGTCAGTTATTTGAAGACGCAGATTAGTGAAATTTTTTTTCAATAAGAACACAAAGTTTTAACAAATATTAGTCCACGAAAAATAAAAACACTGAAATAAACCAGAAAGATAAAAGGAAATATTCCAGAAAACTCTAAAAAATTAAAGCAGTTTAATGAATTTCAAATTGATAAATTCGAAAGCTAAGATTTTACTCCATTTATGGAAAACATTTTTAGACTATTTATTTCGATAGAGAGCTAAAATTTGTGATGAGTCCCAACTGTGGAAAGTTTCTGTTATTATACAATGCAATTTTGAAGAATTTAAACATTAGATTTGTTTTATTTTAAGAGAATTTAATAAAATAAATTGAAGCAATTTTACATTTTTGCCTTATTGAAAAATGAAGCAACTAAAATTGGATATTTTATTTTTCACACAAATATTGTATTAAATTCGAACATATTACGAAAATACAATAAGAATATAATACTACAAATTATTACTAAAGATATGAAATAATTCTATGAATTTCAATTTAAGAAGTAAAATATAATATTTTTGATTTTCAATCTTCCCTTTTAGCTCTCTCATAAAATTCATATTTTGGAGTTACGCCACTTTTCTCTAAAAAGTGCGATTTATACTATTCCGGAGGTAAACAGGTATAAATTGAAAACAGCTCCACAAAAAATGTCATCCATAAAATTGTTTTCATTAATTTTTCCATGGCAAAAGCTACCCGTTTCCTTATTCACAGCAGAACAAATCGTCGGCTTAGAGCATAAAATCATTAAATGACATTTTTTTCGGAGGCACTTAATGCTTATTTCCATGATGATGAGAAATAGAGTTATATTGTAAGCTGTTTGAAAGATCAGAGCTACCACAGTCAAAGCACTTGTGAAATTGTAGCATAATAGCATAAACTCTTGAATAGTAGTAAAACAAGTCTGCTCTTAAACCCTGTTTTAATAGCAATTTTAGTTGCTCAGATACAAAATGAATCGGTTTTGTGTTTGTTAAGTATGAAACACAGACGTTGAAGAAAGACTTTAAGAAATTAAAATTTTAAAAACTACATATTTTATTAATAAGGTTTTCATGACAATCTAGGAATCGCAGATTCAGATGTTTTTTACTATGGTTGCCCCGGCTTGGCTCCAAAACTAAGAAATTTTGGCTTCCCTTAGACAATTTTTTCTGTAAAGAAAAATACGAAAATTTCTCTTTCCGTCCGTTATTAGTTAAAAAAAGAACTAAAATTTTTTTTGATCTGTAGTGAAATTTCAAATAACGTCACCAAAATTTGAAAAATAGTAGTTTTTGAGATGATTTTGCCTAAAAAACAGTTACCAAGGCTAAAATAGTAGCAAAAGTCGCCTTATAGTCTCCTGTGGTAGTCCTGAAAGATACATAACACTGTGAAACGGTGTACAATTATTTGTTAACCCTATACACCAACAGTTAGTCTGAACAACTGTACCCTAAAAAGTTGTTTTGTCAGTTAATGAATTTCTGATCCAAGCCGACGAAATAAGATTTGACACAGAACTCTGATATCAACTCCGATCACAACTGCAGAGTTGAAAACTTGCTTTTTTTGTCGGAACCATCCTTCAACTTACTGGTCTGTTATTAAAGGAAACGGATTTCTGTTTGATCTGTTAAAACCCCGCTATCGTTAGACACCGGTAGGACTCAGTAAATATTTGATTTTGCCGTGTTGTCCTTTTCTTTGACACATTGGCAGACAGTTTCTTCAGATAAGTTTTCTCTTCCCGTTTCAATACAATTTAGTTTCGGATATTAAGTATATAAGTAAAAAGTATAGGTAAGAGTGTTATCTTTAGATTTTGTAAGAGATTCAAGTAGAATGATTTCTGTTTTGAATAACTGGGTAATTATAATAGGTAAAGAAATATGATACTTAGTAAATTTGTATTTATCCATTTTTTAAATGAAATCTGTTATAATGTAAGTTTTTATCATCGGGTTACGAGTGAAACAGACTGTCAAAAAACATTCTTTCGAAGAAACGAAGAGGTGGCGGAATTCTCATTATGCTGAACACATTAAGTGTGTTTCTCAAGGTGAATTCTAATCTTCATACAAAGAAAAGAGTGAAACTCAAACTCTGACTCCATATCAGAAGGTTACGTGTTCATATCACGCCCATGTCACCAATATATGGATACGTGGATGTTAACTCTCATAGTCATATGAAGATGTCGACTGATTCGATGAATAACGAGGCAGGTAAAAAAGTAACTTTAATAAAAATTCACCAAAAACTAAATAAACATAATACGTTGACTAGTCCACCAGCATAACGTCTTTTCTCAAAATAAAGTTTTAACATTATTTCGACAAGTAATAATCTTCTTTTATCGCTTCATTCTAAAGATATTTAATTCGCAGCCAGCACGCACAGCACGACTGACAAAACCGATAATTTAATTCGATCCATTGCCAGAGCCATGCGACTTATTTTCCTACTTACATATTTTCATCCATCACATTTCTTCAAAATTTTGACATAAAGTGTTTCCTTTGTAAGCAGGCGATATATTTGTTATATCGAATTTTAGATTGTTGAGTTTCATCATTACGTATATTTTGTGTTTGTAACTAAGAAAACGTTAGTACAATCGAACTCCCATTCTTTATTACATCGGAATACCAAATCGGAATTAAATAGAGTTTGAATTCTATTGGGTTGGCAAACAAGTTAGCTTGGTTATTAAAGAAACCTAAAACAATTTGCTACTGTTTATAGTTGATGATTTGTAGATGTGGAGCGAGTGGATCAAGGAAAGTGAACCCGCATTAATCACCCCAATCCCGGTCTTAAACCAAAGATATGTTGCTTATATGGAGGGATTGGAAGGGAGTATTCACGAGCCCCTTCTGCACCAAAACCGAACTATTAATTCCGACAACTACTGCGCCCTATTAGATCAATTGAAGCAGCACTCGAAGAAAAGCATCCAGAATTAGTTAACAGAAAAGGTGTAATCGTTCATTGCGATGGGCAAGATCTCACGTTTCTTTGGTGAACAGGCAAAAACTGTTACAGTTTGCCTGAGAAGTTTTGACCCATCAGCAGACATCGCACCTTCGAGTGTTCCCATTTGTTCCAATCCTTACAAAATATTCTTAATAGAACAACTTACAAGTTCCTGGGTGACTTTAAAAGAATCTAGAACAACTCTGCCCAGAAATATCAAAAGTTTTTGGATTATGATGTTAGTTAATAAATGAATGAAACATAATAGAATATAGTGGAACAAAAAAAGAGGTTAAAAGGTTTTTCAATAAAGTTAATCACGACAGTGAAAAATCTTACATTTTTTTTTTACTTTGAAAACCGAACGAACTTTTTGGCCAGATAATAACTATCAAATTGAGGTAGTAATTGAAGTAGAACTATTACATTTCCATTAAAATTTAATTCAGTATAAGATTTATCGGGGAAAGCAATTCTGTTAAAAAACATTGTGAACCATTTTGTTCACATAAAAATTTCACATACAGTGGCTCCCAAAAGTGTTCGTACACTTTAAAAATTTGTAGAAAAAGCGCTGTAGCCTGGAATTGAATTCGAATATAAAGTCCAATATTTTTCCATATCATCTCCATGTGATTCTGAATAAAACATAACATTCTTTCAAAAAATATTGACTCATTTTCTTTTTATAAAAATGAAAATGAAAGGAAGCAGAGAAAGAACACGTCACAAAAGTGATCGTACACCGAAACATTTTCGGATAAATTCATAAATAAAATTAGCGTTTATCGCTTTTTTTTATTTTTGCATTGTGGTGACATTTAAAAAATCGTTTGGCTTTAATCTTTGCTTTCTTACTTCGTAATATTCAATTTATTATTTAAAAATGGCTCGTAGTCGTAAGGAAACAACGAAACAGCATTCGAAAATTGATTATTTTTCATCATAGTAGTGGTAAATCAGTTCGGAATATCGCTAAATTAGTAAATTTATCCCATTCTACGGTGCAGTATATGATAAAACGCTTTAAAGAAGAAAATCGGATCGAAAACAAGGTAAGGAAAGGTCGTCCGGCAAAGTTAACTCAACGTGATCAGAGATTTATAGTTAGAAAATTTGTGAAAAATCCACGTTTGGGTGCTGTAAAAATTTCTACAGAATTTACTGAAAAATTTTCTACTTCAATTTCACCTGAAACTGTCCGACGAGTGCTCAGATCAGCTGGATTAAATGGGCATTATACCCGAAGAAAATTTTTTGTAAGTGCGAAAAATAGAAAGCTTAGGCGTTTCTTCGCAAAATCAATGATAAATAAGCCCGAAACGTATTGGAATCATGCCTTATTTGCAGATGAAAGCAAATTTAACATGTTTGGTTCCGATGGGCGTATAATTGTATGGAGAAGAAAAATGAGGAACTTAATCCCAAGAACTTACGAGTAGTTGGAACAGTAAAACATGGCTGTGGAGGTGTCCTTGGTTGGGGGTGTATGTCAGCATCAGGACTAGGTAATTTGATATTTATTGATGGCATAATGAATCATGCTCTTTATTTAAATATTTTAAAAGACAATTTAAAATTATCAGCCCAAAATTTGGGTATTGGAAAAAACTGTTTTTATCAAGATAATGATCCTAAGCACACGGCTCTCAACGTTCGCCTCTGGTGTCTATAATTGTCCACAAGTTCTGAAAACACCACCTCAGTCGCCGGATTTAAACCCAATAGAACCCATTTGGAGAGAACTGGAGGTTAGAGTACGAAGACACGACAATAAAACGAAAAGCGAACTAAAAACAGTAATGATTGAAGAATGGAGGAACATTGATGCAGAAATTACAAAAAAAACTAGTGAATTCTATTTCCAGACGTTTAAAAGCTATTGTGGATGCTATAGGATATATTACTAAGTACTAATTTACCGAAATATTACAATATTTACAAATATGTAGAAATTTTTCAAAGTGTACGAAGACTTTTGTGAGTTAACTTTTTGGTTACTTTTTGATTATTGATTTTCCCAAAAAAAGTTTCACTATGATTTTACAATATTTTATGTAGTTTTGTTAAGAACAAGTTATAGATGTTATTAAAAAATTCTCATTCTGAAATATTAATTTTTATTAATGGATAGAGCAGTATTTCATTGAAATTCGAAAGTATACGAACACTTTTGGGAGCCACTGTGTATCATTTTCGTAGTTCCGGAAGAATTTAGAACATTTAAAGACTTGTAATTTAAACTAAGGTAAAGAATATCTAAAATACAATGCAGACGATACTAGTAGTATTTATTGAAAATTTTGTTTTGTTAGTTATATTATTTATGTAACAAACTAGGGTTTGAAATTCCGCCGAAATAAAGCAATATATTAGAATTTTAAAACCAAACCGCTTTAGACCTCAACTAACAAATGTTGATAATCATCACATATTCGTTTGGGATTTTAGATGGGATATATAGTATAATACTGACATAATATTATCCAGCTTTGCTCGGATTGAAATGAAGAACCTGCTGCGAATAATTTTGCTCTGTTTCCGCCACTATTTCGACTTGATGCGCTCCAGCATCAAGGATGCGATATTTCCGACGGTCTGAGATCAATCCCAAAGTAATTTTTTTGTAAGAAAATCAATATTTTCAACCATATTTTTTACAGGTAAGTTGCATAAAAATATCTTCAACTCGTAAAGTAAACAAAATAGACCTGCTATGTCAAGGCCTTTTTTAGTTTTTAAAAAGTCCTATTCGAATATTTTTTAACATTAACGGAATTGGCATAGTTTATTTAAAATTTTCTTTAGAGCAACTGGTATTCAGGTTAAAATCGAATCCTTATGGCACCTTTTTTTCAATTCGGAGATTCGTTTTCAAAATGGAAATCACGAACCTGTGTAGAATTATATACGTGACTGTTTAGTACTGTTAATCTTTCAATAAAACCCAATAGTATACTTTGAAACATGAAAAACAAATGTAAGTTTTACTTATTTTAATCTTCTTGAGAAGAAAATATATGTTAAAATTTAAGAAATGTACGGTCAAAAATGTACGATTAGCTAATAGTCTTATTTTAAGATTTTTATTATGTATATTGTACTCGAATTTATTTTATGCGATACGGAATTCTACAACCACATATGTTAAACCAAAGACTCTTCAGGGAACTTGATCAAACCACACGATGAAGAAATGAACTCACGTCTTTACGATATGGCATAAAAGAAATAATTAGTTAAAATAACTCCTAATAATTTATTTACGACATTTAAAATACTGGAGCACATAAATGAAGCAGTAACAGCTAAACAAACAAATAGAATTTAGGACATGCAAAAATGTAGAATTCTGAAAACATAAAGATGTAAACAAACTTATCGGATTTTAACTTCGAACCTATTCAGGAATAGTATAATTTCCAGAATATTCAGAATTTAATACCGATAAAAACACTGATTTATTTAGACAGAACAAATATTCAGAGTACCACGAAATGCTCAAATATGAATACATTTCGTTGTCTTAACCCCAGGTGCATAAACTCAGAATTAGACATGAAACTAAAAATAAAATATTGATTCTCATTTCCAGATATCGAGTAGCAAAATTATAAATTTATTATCAATTTAAAATTAATTTCTATCACTGCGAAATTTTCAAAATATTAGATATTTTTAATACCTTTTATAATCATCTTTCAAATATATTTGGTAATTAGTCGTATTTTAGAAAGAAAAAATAAGTTCAAACATGAAGAATTAGAATTTAGATTATGTAGAAATAGTGTTTGGAAAAATCGTTTCTCCAGCAATACTGGTAAAGAAACCCAAGTTTGTTGTCTCGTGAAACCGCTCTCCTGTGACCAACGTTTACAAAAGGCATTTTTCAGATTTTTACTTCTTTTCCTATCTAAAACTCAGAAATTCTAAAATCGGAGTGCTCATCCTCGGTATGTAAGTCTATGCAAGATTTTAGGTTTCTATGTTGCGTAGTTTTCGGATAATGCGAATGACAGGCACCACACAACCTCGTTTTATTAATACAGATCATCACCATTTTATCATCGACCTTCTAATGAAAGAGACAGAGCATGTGGGTGGAGTAGCTTTCGTAAGTTCTCACAAGGGTGTCATGTGGGCTTACGAATTGACTTGGGCCGATTGGTGCTATATATATATATATATATATATATATATATATATATATATATCGAGAAGCGCAGACTGTTTTTAATCCCTCTGGATAATCACTTAAACCAATCAATAATTTGTTCCACATTAGGATTCATGCCTTTTCCTTCAACCACGTGGGGGCCCCGGAAGCCCGGTTGGACTTGTAGCGTATTAGCAACCACAGGGTTGCGGGTTCAGAACTCGATCCAACCAAAGACACTCGTGTACGTGGGGATGGTACATGTTAAACCTGTTGTGATCTCAAATGTCTTCACGTTATCGTGGTGTAGAAGTTTAGAGAGTGGGGTGGAAGTCAGGTGTTGCCTTATCTTAACCGTGGTTCAAAATTACGAGGTGTAGTTCTCGGATCTTTCCCTTCAGGATTGATCCCGGACGGTCGCCAATAGTCCATTGTCTTGCACCAGTGTGACGTTAATTCAACTACTACCCCACAACCATGTTATAGATATTCAAACCAAGCTATCGGGAGAAATAACACTTATATTTTTATGTACAATATTTTTAATTCTCGAAAGCCTTCTACCCTACTTAAATCGTATATTAAAGGTAATAAAATAGGTTATCGAAAGTTTGTCAAAACTAAAACGTCTTCGATGTTGGGTAAGTGTTGTAAAAAGGTTCATAGTGCAACAACCTAAACGGCCATCGGAATAACTATATGCCCATAATTTTTCAAAATTTGTATTGAAAAACAACTACGATATTCTTACACGCCAAAAATAAATTTCGGTCCACAATGGAAATTAAAATTTTCACCCTCTGTTTTACAGTTTAATAAGATAAGAGTTTATGCAGAATTAATGAAATATTTTCATGAACTCCAACAAATTATTTTAATGTGTATGAATTATTGCAATGGCAAATGGGAATAACGTTTTCGACGTTAAAGTTGAGGTATGTTTTAATCGTCATGCTTGACTGCGAACGTTTTTTGTAGCCATGCAAATAGAAAAAAACCAGAAAACTTTTCTTCAAATCATTCTAGTTATATTCTCTATTCATTTCTTGATCGAGTTTCAAGGCTGAACTCATAAATTTAGTACTATTACATTCTCCCTCAGAAGCCTCTAACTCAACTTCTAAATGTCCTAATTGTACAACACAGCCCACGTTCTACCTGTGGTCACGCACATATTTTTTTTTCTTCTGACTTAACCCCCATGCAGTTCAGTCATCTCACCTCTGGGTCCGCTATTCGTAATTCATGTCCATTATGTCACACTATTTTATTGTATACTAGCAGAATTACCCGGCTTTACTCGTGTTGAATTGGTTAACTAACTTCCGCTTTCGTTAATAAATTGTAATTCCTATTCATCACGTGTAACAATTACCACACTCTAATAGAGGCACACATTTGAAAAATACACAATTTCGCAAATGATAATAAATGTAATATTTAACATTTTTGTAGAATTTAATTTTTTGCTAAGACAGAAAAATCTCTACAGTGTGTCAATATTACTTAGAATGCATAGAATAGTTCAGAGTGTGCATATAAATGCCTTGTATGTCATTTAAAAACCAAAATTATCATACAATGATTAAAAATGTTTTTAAAACTAATTAAATTATTACTTACCTTGATTGCAATTATTGAACGAAAAACATCAAATTGAAAATGCAGAAATACATCTTGAAACATTTAAAAAAGCTTCAAACGAAAATTAATAAATGTATCTGTTTTTTCGCTAAAAAAAATTCTTGGAATATAACGGACACAAATTTAAAAAGGCAAACGATTAAAAAGTGCCAAGGTTGCCATATTAGCTACCAGTAATATTTTAGAAGGTCTTATTCTGTATATTTTATTTACAATGTTTTATTCCCTTTATCGTCTGTCCCAAATATTCAAAATTTTTTATAGTTCTTAAAGAAAAATAGGACTCAAAACAAAAAGTATTAGAATTTTTAAATTCCGTAAAAATAGTTTTTGGAAAAATAATTGATTTTTCACAGCACTGGTAAAACAATTTAAGTAATTGCAATGCTCAATATAAATATACCTTCCAAGTACTCCAAAACTACCAAATTATGGTTGATTTAAGTAGAGTTACTAAGTTGTTTTAACATGAAACTTGCCTAAATATTTAAGCAAAAACGTTTCAAACTATGTATTTACTAAGCTAAAATATGATGTATTAAATATTGAACATTGCATTGAAATAAGTTAAATAATTTTGATGGTGATACTTGCACAAACACATAAACACAAACATAGAACGGGAAGACGAATAGACAGACAAGTTCAGTCACTAAATGAATATAAGTACTCAAAGTATACAAAGTTTCATGAAAACATATTCAACCGTTTGGACGTAGAACGGGCACACACATACAGACAGACATATTGACAGACATCAAACGCGCAAGAGACGGATTTTGCATCTGAAGGGGCAGAAAAGGATAGAAAACTTGATATGGGTCGAAAATATTTATTATACAAACAGTCCATTCTTATCTATATAGATATTCCGGCCCCCGCGAGAAGGCAGTCGAGTCACGTGGTACACACACACGTCGTGGAGTCTTTAGTTCGGATTGAACTTCTAAGTTGGTCGTTCAGTCCCTTAAGCGATAGCATTGATAATGAGTTGGTAGGGTGAAAACATCCGCGCGAACGTCATTTGGCTTTTGCGTACGGCAGCTTTTCCTAACGCGTTTTCACATCTATTCAAAAGTCGACTGATCCAAGGTCGACTGCCTTCTCGTCGGAGTGGCACAACATTAGCTTTACCACCCTGCTTTGCTCAAGAGGTTTCGGTGCGTTAGATAAACCAAGTCACATTTGTGTTTCCTCAGCAGTTTCGTTGCGTCGATAAACAACTCTTTGGTCTTTGTTCGCTGCATGTCTTTGTGCTTCTTTCTCAACCGATTGCTCGGCTCATGGCAGTTTTTGACGTTTTGTGTTAATTGGTCATATCGACTTTCTATTGAAATAGAGCATGTGGTTCGGAGTTGCTGTCGTAAGATCTTAGAAAGGTAAGTCACATGGACTTAAGAATCGACTTAAGCCAATTGGATACCGAAGCGCAGACTAATATTTTCAATCACACTGGATAATCACTTTAACCATAATTTGTCCCACATTAGGATTCAAGCTTTTCTCCAGAACCACGTGACAAATCTTCAAACCAAGCGATCGGCAGAAATAACATACAGCTGCTCGCACATGCTCTGTCCATTTCATTAGAAGGTCGATGATTGGCCTCTTCTTGCGTAGTATTCTAATATTTTAAATTTTACTGGCATGACTCTAAGGAAACTACGAATCGAGCTGAAAACATTTGCGTTCACCTAGAAATTAGACAGATTAAGCTCTGCAAATTTCATGGCACTAGAAGCTCAGTGTTCGAGAGCTTTTGCAGCTTCAGACGGATTATCTGCTTTATATTTAAGATAAATTCTGTATCATATTTCTCGTGGCATTTCACTGAATTGTAGCTAATTATTTTCAGCTTAGTCCACACGCAAAAGCTTTGATCCGTTTTAGCATAGGCTTTCTGTATCTAATAGCTCAAAGCGGACGAAGAAGTTAAGTGCAACTAGAAATATTGCTTTCATATGTTGAGTGCCTGTCTCTTTATATCCAGAAGATGGGTTCGTTTTATGTCTCATGCGAAGATTAGGTCACTCATTCCTTTTGTTGATTACATTATTCTCTTATTTGCTGAAAGGAATTAATTTACGATACGTTTATGACACTGTTTTTCTAATTGAAGTATTATCAGCCTTACACATTATTAAAATTAGATGTTAGTGTCCCTAATAAATTCAATACCCTTCTTTTCAGAATTCACAAAAATGGTGGACTGTTTGAACGTAATATTTCCTAACAAACTTGTCTTCTACACAGGTCATAAAAGTGGGTTTGATACAGTCAGACTGATTTTCAGACAAATAATTGTGAAGGTAATCTGAAATGATAGTACTGAAATGACTTCACGAGGAAAAATCATGGCTAAGTTTCTAACTTTAACCCTCTGATGGGTTCACACGCATAATTCCACCTTGCCACCTGCAGTCTTTCCCTGCATGACTTCAAACCAATTTTGACCATGACCATTAGAATCTTTACAAATGATTCTATTTTAAGGAAATGAACAATAAAATCTTTCCAAAGGATTCTAATATAAGGAAAGAGGACATATAGAATCTTTCCAAAGGATTCTAAGGGCCGCGGTAGCCCGGTTGGAAGAGAAACGGACTAGCAACCGGAGGGTTGCGACCATCGTGTACAAAGGGGGTTGGGGGCACATTAAACCTGTTGTGGCCTCATATGTCCTCACGTTGGCGTGGTGTGGAAGTTTAGAGAGTGGGTTTTCAGTTCAGGTGTGACCTTATCATCTGACCGTGATTCAAAATTACGTGGTGTTGTCCTTCGAATCTTTCCCTTGGGTATCGATCCCGGACAGTCACCAATAGCCCATTGTGTTGCACCAGTGCGATGCTAATTAATTACCAATTACCAAAGGATTCTAATAGTAGGAAATGTCCAATAGAATCTTTCGAAAGGTTCAAAGAATCCATGGATTCTAAAGAAAGATGTGGTTATTTAGTCATTAAGGGGTGTATTGGGGTAAAAGCAACTCTACCCTACTCGGAAATGTCGTGAGGCTCAGAGGGTTAATACCGAGTTATTAATATATTGCAGACATAACTACCGAAAAGACATTCCCAGATCCAGTGAATGTGATTGTTTTCTCAAATATACGTGGGTTTGATACTGTCAGACTTATTTTCAGACATAATTGGGTAGAAAATCTGAGATAATAAGATTCAAATGACTTCACGAGTAAAAACCATGACTAATTTTACCACTTTTATACAGAATTATAAATATCTTGAAGGTATTGGCTGCCAAAAAGACATTCCCAGATATGAGGAATTTGCTTATTTTCTAAAATAAAATTGTCTTGTACACAGATCATAAACGTGGGTTAGTACTGTCAGACTAATTTTCAGACAGACTCGAGAAGAAAATCTGAGATAATAAGATTCAAATGACTTCACAAGTAAAAATTGAAATGGGAGACTAACTTTACCACATAAATATTTAATTACAAATATCTTGAAGGCATTGGAAACCAAAAAGACTTTCCCAGACCCAAATAATGTGAATATTTTCTCAGATACTCCTAAATTTCATTGCTTTCTTATGTTCTCAACTTGATTGAATGTTTCTGAAAACTCAGTTCAGTCAAGTATAAAATAACAAAACCTCATCAGACTAAGAGGGATGGGTTATTTCGGTCAGGAAGATTATTTTAGAAGATGCAAATGTGTCTGGGAAGTTAATTTAACATTAGATGATCCAAAATTTCCAAACTCATAGAAACGGATAGACCAAATAATTTGGAACTTGGTGATCCATGTTAAATTTTGATATAGATTTGAAATTTAAATTCGAACTTGGGTATTTTCATTGAAAATTAGGAAGTTTGAATGAATTTGATATGAAGACGGTGCCCTCTGGGGCACATCTTCTTTAGGTGTGTACGGGCTTCACGGGCTCGAGGTACTCTAGTGATCTTTTCTTTTCTATGGGGTTTACTGTCTTTAGTAAACACGGGAATCGCGCTCTCGGGATACCCAAGCTATCCTTTCTACTTTCATCCCACTACACTATTCCCCAAATCCTCCTTCCCCTTCACGACATTTTTACTTGATGTTGTCTTGTGTTTGGTGCAGCTTGGCCAAATATGGCCCAATGCTCCATAAAACCTAAAATCAACCAACCATTTGATATGAAGCCGTTCCGATACAAATTGTATTGCTATAAGTTTATATAAAACGCTATTACCTACTAAGTGGTATCTTTGAATTTGCTCTATTATGAATTTTGCGCAAAAAACCCAAGTCGATTCAATTTATTCCCCATCTGTACTTAAAATTCTCTAAAAATGATTTATTTCTCATTCTGCGTCTTATCTGTACTTTTTCACTGGTTTATGGCAGGTTATGATGTCAAAGTACGCGTCAAACTAAATAATATGAGTCAGGTAAAAATATGTGCCAGAAAGTAGAAAAAAAGAGACAAAGAATTACTATTTACTCATATATTTCTCATTTTGCGTCTTAACTATACTTTTTCACTTGTTTTTGACAAGTTACGATGTCAAAGTATGCGTCAAACTAAATAATCTGAGTCAAGCAAAAAATATGATCGACAAAGTCAAAGAAAAAAGAGATAGAATTGCAATTACTCATTTCCCTTTTTTAAGTTTTAACTATACTTTTTCACTGGTTTATGACAAGTTATGATGTTAAAGTATACGTCAGGACTAAATAATCTGAGTCAGGCAAAAAATACGCGAGAGAAAGTAGAAATAAAAGAGACAAATAGTTCTAAAAACCCAAACACAAATTCCCTGTTTTGGTCTCCCAAAATCTTCGCCGCTTAAACAAACCCATCCAAAATATATTGCACCACTTTCTCAACAAGTAACAACCTTCTGCGTGTGCTTAAAGGTATTCCTTTCGGTACAACGTGGCGATTTTCCACTCCTTGTAATGTCCCAACGTGTCGGGGATGCAATAAAAAGGCGAAGGCCTTTTCATCTGGCTTGTTGTGGGGACGACACATGTAAGGATGTTCGAGGATGTGATTTAGAGTCACTCTCCTCGAAGCCTCGTCTTTTTTATCGATCCCTTGTTGACATCGTTGAGAAGTTAAGGACGCAATCTTGTTCTCTTTAACTTGTCGTGGCTCTTTTATTGTTGGGCGGTTCGTTACAGACATATTCTGCGGGAAAAATGTTTACGGAGTGGCTTAGTGCAAGAAGACTCTTATAAAACTCATTTGGCTTAAAGAATTTTGTTGATGAAAATGTTTTTGAAGTTTTTGCGGAATAGAGAAAGATTAAAATTTGTAACTTCGCTTCTCATTTCATGGAGTACTGGAAGTTTTGTGTTTTTGCGAAGGTAACTTCTATCTACATAAACCCTTTGAGTAACCAAAACGTTGATGGAAGTTTATAATTACGACAATAGGAAGTATTGTGTGGGAAAGATGTTTTCGGTGTGCCGTAGTGGTGAAGAAGGATATTTTATAAAACTAGTTTCGACTTAAAGGAATTTTGTTATGGAAATGTTTTTGAAGCTTTTGTGGAATAGAGAAAGATTAAATTGTGAAGTTTTGTTTGATTTATTTCATGTAGTATTGGAAGTTTTGTGTTTTTACGAAGGTAACCTCTACCTACATAAACCCTTTGCGTAACCAAAATTTAGCTATGTTGGTAGGTAGTTAATTACGTCGTACTGGAGCAACGCAATGGGCTATTGGCGACTATCCGGGATCATTCCCGAAGTGAAAGATCAGAGGAAAACACCAAGTAATTTTGAATCATTGTCCGATGACGAGGCAACATCTGAGTTGTCACCCCACCCTCCAAACTTCCACACCTCGATAACGTGAGGATATTTACGCCACGACAGATTTAACGTGCACCAGCCCCCATGTACACTACGGTCTTTGGATGAACCGAGTTTCGAATTCGCAACCCTCCGGTTACTAATCCGTTGCTCTTCCAACAGGGCTATCGCAGCCCCATCAAAATTTAGGATGGAAGTTTATGATAATTACGACAATAATTATTTTGTGGGAGAGATTTTTTCGGTGTGCCTTAGTAGTGCAAGAAGACTATTTTATGAAACTAGTTTTTTGATCTCCTTTCTGCTTAGCGAATTTTATAGACGAAAATGTTTTTGTTTATATGGAATGGAAGTTTAAGTAGTTTTGCAAATTTGTAACCGTTTCATCTTGAGTTTTTATGGAATAGTGAAAGTTTTGTGTTTTTATGAAGGTGATCCTATTAAATTTTGCAACTTCGTTTCATTTTATGGAGTATTGGAAGTTTTGTGTTTTTACGAAGGTGATCTACATAAACCTTTGAGTATCAAAATTCAAGATAGGAGTTTACGATAAGACCTTTTCTGTGGGAAAGGTGTTTTCAGTGTTGCAAGAAGAATATCTTAACTCGTTTTAAGAGAATTTTATAGACGGAAATGTTTTTTGAAGTTTATGTACAATAGATTACATTTTGTAAATTTGTAACTTCGTTTCAACTTGAATTTTTATGGAGTACTGAAAATTTTGTGGTTCTTATGAAGGTTATCTCTATTAAATTTTGTATCTTCGCTTCATTTTATGGAGTATTGGAAATTTTGGGTTTTTACGAAGATGATCTACATAAACTCTATCTACATAAACCTTTTGCGTAACAAAAATTCAGGATGGAGGTTTAGGATAATAAGATGTATTCTGTGGGAAAGGTGTTTTCAGTGTGCCTTAGTGTTGCTGAATGAAGACGCTTCTTAACTCGTGTCTGCTTATGGAATTTTATAGACGGAAATGTTTCAGAAGTTTTTGTGGTAAAGAAGATCAATTTTTTATTTTCGTTTTATTTTGCAGTTTAGTCTTGAAGTTATTTAGTGTCTAGGCTCACAAAAAAATATAAACTTTAGTGGACTGTAATTATAGTTATTTACATTGATTGAAATTTGCACTATTCTAAATACACAATGAGTTGTACTACTAAATACACAATAGAGGTGTACTAAGTACACAAGGGATGGTTCTTGGAATGGAACGTTGGCGATATCGTCTTATCGCGTCAAGAGATCAGGCACAAACTGAGAAGTTGGCAACGTACTTGGCGCTCGCCAAGTACACGAAGAGTTACGCCAATTAAAGAGTAGCACCAACTGCTGTAACAACAAAATTTCAGGGTTGAAGCTTATGATTAATTGATGTATATCTAAAAATCAAATGGCGATCCCAGCTAGTTGCTACTTTTGCAGCCATGGCCAGATTGGGTCAAATTTTTACTAAAGTATCCGTGTACAGATTTCATCTTGTGGACTCGGGAAGGTGACTTGTTTGTTTGACCGAAGAGGATACGTTGAAACACGTCTTATTTTTCTGCCTCAGAGAGAACTTTTTAAGAGAATTTATGACAAGATTGTGCATCTCCCAGTCCTATTGTGTTACTGTTTACTTATATTTTTTTAATTTGAGGATCATTGCTTTTAGATTGTATAGCAGACACCATGAAATCGTAGCTAATAGATTCGGACCAAAATAATAAAGTTATATTGTTTACGATAAATTAAAAAAAATACTGAGACCCCTCATTGCATAGCGCATTCGGTTGAAAACGTGAAAATACTTCGCTCTATGTTTGCCACAAAGAATATCCCTGTCCAATCCAGCCAAAATGCGCTTCTCTAAAAGGTTAAACTTACGACGATAGAAAAATTATAATTTTATATGAAGAAAATTATATTGTTTGAGTTAGATAACGATTTGGAGCCGTCATTAATTGTGCTTTTCCCATGAATTGACTTGCATCCTTACAAAATGAAGAAGAAATTAAAGCTTTAGAAGTTATCATTGCGATAAAATATGATCGTTACGCGTCCTTAAAATTAATTTCCAACAACTTCCAAGGTTCAAGTGGCAGTGAATAAATTATGCAAAATTGAAGTTTTTATTAAAATATTCAGAAATTATTGTATTTGAAAAAATGGAAAGAAAATATAAGTTCTACACATTAGTAAAATAATTAAATAGGTAAATATTAAGTTTAATCAGGTAAAAATAAAGTCAATTAGGTAAAAAATTTAATTTTCAATTAATTTCCAACAACTTCCAAGGTTCTAGTGGCCGTGAATAAATTATGCAAAATTAAAGTTTTTATTAAAATATTCAGAAATTATTGTATTTTGAAAAAATGGAAAGAAAATATAAGTTCTACACATTAGTAAAATAATTAAATAGGTAAATATTAAGTTTAATCAGGTAAAAATAAAGTCAATTAGGTAAAAAATTTAATTTCCAATTAATTTCCAACAACTTCCAAGGTTCTAGTGGCCGTGAATAAATTATGCAAAATTAAAGTTTTTATTAAAATATTCAGAAATTATTGTATTTTGAAAAAATGGAAAGAAAATATAAGTTCTACACATTAGTAAAATAATTAAATAGGTAAATATTAAGTTTAATCAGGTAAAAATAAAGTCAATTAGGTAAAAAATTTAATTCTGTAAAAATAATTTTTGGAAAAATTTCTTTTCCAGCAAAACTGGTAAAACTATCTGAATTTCTACCGCAATCACAATGCTCAATTTACTTTTCATTTTCTCCACCATTGTCAGTTTGGTGTTGATTCGAATATTGTAAGGGTATGGGTATCTATGCATTTTAGTGTGAAGATGAAAACACACAGAGGAAAGGAAAATAATTTATTCACTAAATGATAATATGATTTATGACATAAAACACTTTATGAAAACGTTTTGTATTGTTTTTAAGTGATACCTTTACAAACACACTGACATAGAAGGAGAAGATAGACTGACTCTGAAGTTCAGTCACTAAATTACTATGAGTACTCAAAGAATAAAAAAAAACCAAAAAAGTATAACCAGCCGTTTCGACGTTGTGCGGGCACATACATACAGAAACACATCAAAAGAGGAAACCACTGATTTTTCATTAAAATGATCCAAAGTGGTAGGAAGGTATTTTAATTAACGTCACACTGGAGCAACACAGCGGGTATTGGCGACGGTCCGGGATCAGTCCCGAAGGGAAAGTCCGAGGAGAACATCACGTAATTTTGAACCAAGGTAAGATGACGAGGCCAACACCTGAGCTGGCACTCCACTCTCCAAACTTCCACTCTACGCCAAAGTGAGGATATTTGAGGCCACGACAGATTTAATGTGCACCAGCCTCTATGTAGACGACGTTCTTTAGTCGGATCGAGTTTCGAACCCAAAAGGGATGAATATTTTGAAGTGGAATGAAAACAATCAATGTAAAACAAAAAAGTAAACAAAGTAAAAAGCTTCAATGTAAAGATTAAAACAATGTACGATTTATTTAAAACCTGGTAAGTGCCTTGAATTTACAGCTCACTGATTTTAAACCTGGGGATAAATACTTTACGATTGAAATATGATGTATCGATAATCGGGACTGGCTCCCATGCAACTCAAAAATACTAGCTCTAGATTAAGAAAGCTTCTATTAAATTAGTGCGAAACTAACAACGCAACGTAATAGCAATTTTATGGACGAACCTTCTTATGATCACTGACTGGCACTAATTGGGCTATAAATTTAAACTTATTTATGATCACTTTCTTTGAAATAAGAAACTTAATAGCTGTAGTAAACATATATGAACGTGTGATTAAATATTTCAGTGTGGAAGACATGGATAAAATTTATACATAGTTCTTTTATATTATTCGCACACTCGGAAATAGTTCACGAAAAACAATCAAAGGACGTCATTTTTTTCAGTTCATTTGATCAAGAAAATTTATTTTTCAAAAAGAAATTCCATTTCTAAGTGCTTTGATTCTGAAACAGGAATAATAATTTTAGATTGACATTAGATTCATACAGTTTATTTTTGCGAGAATTGTTTTAGAACAAGTTATCGTTTGTTAATTTATTTTAATTTAAAAGCAAATAAACGTTTTAATTTAAATTTAACGTTGCGTGTCTATAGAGTTTGTGCTCAGAAACGTCATATGTGTTTGTACTCTGCCAAGAATTTTCCAACTGAGTATTGTTTATTACAGCTTGATGCTTCATTTTCTTTGAGATTTTTAAAGTTATCGGCGACTGTTCAGTATCAATCCCGAAGGGAAAAATCCAATGACAACGCCTCGTAATTTTGAACCACGGTCAGATGACGAGAACAGCACCTGAGCTGGCACCCCCTCTCCAAAACTTCCACGCCATCATGATGGCATTTGAGGCCACGATGGATTTAACGTGCACCAGTCCCCGTATACACGACCGTCT
Source organism: Meta bourneti (assembly GCA_933210815.1). Classification (NCBI taxonomy): domain Eukaryota; kingdom Metazoa; phylum Arthropoda; class Arachnida; order Araneae; family Tetragnathidae; genus Meta; species Meta bourneti. Next base: position 69,435,884 of record OW119928.1, read on the forward strand.
TTGGCTGGACCGAGTTTCGAACTCGCAATTCTCTGGTTGCTAATCCGTTGCTCTTCCAACTGAGCTATCGAGGCCCGACGTTAAAAGGACCAAGTACAATTGGATTCGGAGTTGTAAATACGAGTAATGACAAACCATGCACCTGCCAAAATATCGGGTTGATGCAAAAGTTCGTCCCGTTTTTGGCGCTAGATGGCATTGCATCTCAAAAGCAAAGTGTTATCTACTTCATATGTGTAAAATTCTGATGTTTGAAAAGGAATTTCAACGAGTATTTGGGGAAGAATTGTGTTATAGGGTTGTGTTTTTTAAATTTTGTTAAGCATTAAAAATGGCAGAAAATAAGGAACATTTTCGACATATTATACTTTTTTATTTCCGAAAAGGCAAGAATGCTTCGCAGACGCAAAAGAAGATACGTGTTGTGTAGGGTGAGGGTGACTTTGACGGTTTCACGTGCAGTAAGTGGTTCAGAAAATTTCGTCACCTGGATCAGTTCTTTATCAGGAAACCTCAGAACTTACTTCAGAGCGGGATTATGCAGATACCGGAAAGATGGAGAAAGGTTATCGAACAGAATGGCACATACTATATTGATTAAATGTAATTTTTAGTAAATAAAATGTTTCTTCAATTTTTGTCAAAAAAAACAGGGACGAACTTTTGCGTCAACCTAATAGAAGGCAAATTCAGCATTAGAAGAAAATATTTAAATATATACACATATAGGCAGTTCATGATGACAAAATGTGCAGATTAATCCATGCTTGTACAATTATGCTCCTGAATGCCGACCTAATGAATTACATTCACTTGTTTGAAGGTTATTTACTGTTTTCCAACTTCTTGAGGTTCCCCGAATTCCACATTCAATTCCAAATTTTTCGTTCTGTGCCGATCTCTAAGTCTTATCGTTTAAAAATTTATCTCTGCCTTTTTTTCAACAGTCTCTTGAAGAGTTTCATTAAAGTTGCTTGAGTGTGATCTGTTTTTAATATTATTTTGTTGTTTCACTGAACAAACCAAGCTACATTTAATCGAAACAGCAGAACTGACAGTAAATCTGGAATAGGTTAATTTGATTTTCTTATAAATGTTTGTCGCATTCTCCACTATTCAAATAATGCTTTGTAAGTTAGTAGTTATATGTAATTAGTAGTTAATTCTGATAACCCAGCTCTTTTCAGAGTACTAGGCAGTTCCGCGGTAGCCCGGTTGGAAGAGTAGCGGTAGCGGCTCGCGAGTTCGAAACTAGATCCAACCAAAGACTGTCGTGTAAGAGGAGGGTGGTGCACGTCAAATCTGTCATGGCCCCAAATGTCCAAATGCAGGAGAAGCGAGGAATGTACAACATAAGTGAGATCTTTATGAGAAATGAATGAACACTATGAGGTAGGTAGGTATTTTAATTAACGTCGCACTAGAGCAACACAACAGGCTACTGGCGATGGTCCGGGGTCAATCCCGAAGGGATAGATCCGAGGATAAGACCTGGCAATTTTGAACCAAGGTCAGATGACGATTATGAGAGATGAAGCGATACTTATGCAAATATTTATTTCGCTGCTGTACTTTTGAAAGAAAGGGCAAGAAATCCGACTGAAACAATCCGTGAGTGAAATACACTAATTTTAAAGCGATTTGAATTATTTAAGATCAAAAGTAAAATTCAGCTGTTAGGGTCCCATATCTGTACTCCTAGCCCCTGTACCTATTTAGATGACTGGCCTTTCATGAAATTAAAATATGTATTTCAAGTACTTGTACGAATATTGCATTATTTATTATATAAGTATAACACACATTTATATATTGTTAGACTAGTATAAATGTTTATCTTTTTCTTTAGTAATTAGAATAGCGGTTTAGCAACTGGAGGGGTGTGCGTTCGAAACTTGATCTAACCAAAGACCGTCATGTAGGATGGATCTGGTTAAGTTAAATCTGTCTTGGCCTCAAATGTCCTTACTTTGGCGAGCTGTGGAAGTTTGGAGAGTAGCTCAGATATTGACCTCGTCATCTGACCGGGGTTGAAAATTACGAGGTGTGGTCTTAGGATATTTCCCTTCGAGGTTGAATCTGGACCATCGACAATAGCCCGTTGTGTTGTTCCAGTGCGACGCTAGTTCCACAACCTACCTAAGTGTCTTAATTGCTTATGAGAGGTGTTTTCTGTCAAGCTAAATATAGGTGGTGATAGCGTTTCTGCGGCGATACGTTTTCCTGTACGTTTTCTGAACATGACGTCAGTTGGCATGTTCTTTGAATACGATTTTAGCACTTCGCCAATAAAAATTCAAAAGAATAAATTCCGAAATGAAATATTATAGTTGTTTGGTTAACACCAATTAGATTTAACGCCGGAACGGTCATAAACTACAGCTTTTAGGTAATCCCGGTTATGCATTATGCGAAAGCATTTGGACAGCAGAAGTAAACTCTTCGCAGACCGTCTGGTCTGTTTTACACTGAAAATCCCTCGCATATCTATTGATAAATTGTCGTTACTAATATTTCATATCTTATTTCAATCCATTCGTTATACGTGAACGAATTCAACTAAAGACCACCGGGTACAAAGGTGATGCACGTTAAATATGTCGTGGCCTCAAATATCCTCTGGCGTGGTGTGGAAATTTGGAGAGTGGGGTGCTCAGGTGTTGAACTCGTCATCTGACCGTAGTTCAAAATTATGTGGTGTTGTCCTTTTCCTTGGGGATTGAACCGTGACCTTCACCAACAGCCCATTGTGTTGCTCCTGCGACGTCAATTAAAATACATATAAATACATGCATATATTCATTATATGTGAATTTAGCACACACGCACACATGGATTTCATACATCTAAATGAAATAGTGATCTAAAAGTATACATCAGCATTTCGTTTACTTTTACTGGTGTTAATTCGTATTTTCAATAACATGGACTTCAATTCCATCCGATACCCTTGATCAAAGGGATTCGGCATTTTTTAGACTGACGGCTAAACCTATTTTCGTTCATATTTTCTTTTCTGATTTTTATCACCAGATTTTTCATTACTTCCTGTAATCAGAGTGCTGTAGAATTTAATTAGAGTGACGAGTTTTTTCGCCCAATTCTAGCTCGAGATTATGCAGCTCCATAACTCAAATCAAGCATATTTAAAATTGGTGAATGAATCCCGTAACGATAGATTTAATGTGGTTTATATCCGTTGTTGCCATTCGTCAATATATAAATGACGTCGATTTCTTTGCCACGAATGTTAATGAAATAGATATAGGTTATGAAACTGCCAAAAACTTTATGAGGAAACTCAAGGAGATTGCATAAGACTACAAATTTTAGGATAATCCAAAATGCTTTTAAATTTATTGCTTGTTAAATATCACGGGTATGAAATATTCAGTTCGAGGCGTTCTAAAATAATTTCATGAGTACGCAAAATAACAGCCTATAAATAAATCACCACGAAGATGATTTGGAACTCAAATCGAGCAATCTATTTCCTTATATCAGAATAATCATAAGTCGAATAGCGAAAATATGTTTTTTCGCTTCACGAAAAGATTGCAATGAAAACAAACATTTTTGTCGGTCAAAACATTTTCAGACGTCCAACAGTTTATTTTGCCTGATTGGGTTTTTGCAGTTTCGACATGTAATAGTACAAATGACAGTACAATTGTAATAGAACATGTGACAATACAAATACATTTAAAATTTAACAATACTACGGGATCATAATCTTCGATTAACATATTGCACGCAACGTTGTTTGTAACATAATAATGATTAGCTCAAAACTCTTCAATTTGCATAATTCCGCCATTGTGAATAGTTTTCTTTTGCATTTTTAAGGTTAAAGTAATGAATTTCGTTTTATTCTAAAAATATGTAGATCAAAACAATTCTCTGCAGCCCTGTGTACAAGCTGTAAAATGTTGAAAAAAGTGTTTTCGAAAAAGGAAGATTCACCTAAGTACATGCAATTATCCCTTGAAATCACGGGAACATTACGCTGATAACAAAGCTTAAACAAAATGGAATTTTGTTTTTGATTGGAAGTTTTTTTGTGGAGAAAAGCATTTTATGAGAAACTCATTCCATATTCCTTCGAGAATCATTCGAAAAGGACTTGATTGTTGATCACGGATCAACTCTAATTACGATATCTTAAAAATATTTTCCCTTTGAAAAAGGTTTTTCTGATTATATTTATCCCATAATAAGAATGCCTGGCGGACCCAAATAGTTCCGAGGGCTAATGTGACGAGCTGCAATTATTCTGCGGGCCACAGATAAAATAATGGCCTCAAAAACATATATCTTTTTGAAAACATGCTAATAACTACATCATTTCTTTTCTGTAATCCCTAATTTTTAAATTCACTACAATGATCACTAAATTGTCTGTTTTAGGAAACTATTTTCAATTCATTTTGAAAATGAAAAAAAAAATCCGAGCTCAAAAATCTTGACAAATTTAAAACAATCTTATAACATTTTTCATTGGAGCATAATTAAATAATTAGGAATGACCTAATTTTGGAAAGGAACACTATTTACATCATAGTCCGGTCAGTAACATTCAAATCACGTGGTTTTGCCAGTCTACTTGTTAAAATAGGGGACGGGATAAACAATGTGCATATGTGCATACCCACAATTGGTATCTGTAGCTTGGTTCCAGACTCCAAGTTTATTATTCGATGCTGGGAGCGATATCAATGATTAAGTTAGTGAAGCAAATAAACACCAATGGACATCACCATTCGCGACTTGGCCTATGGCAGCCCTATACCCTAGCTAGCTTAACCCTACAAGTGGTTTCGACGAGGTATCACGTCCATCAAGATCTGACCAATTTTGCTAATGACGAGATATCTCGTCATCAAAATATTGCCAATTTTTCGATGATGATGAGATCAAGATCTGGTCAGTTTTCTTCTAATTACGAGATACATCATCGATACAGCCACCAGGAGTTATAACTACCCTGTTCCCTAACCCTCCTGACCCCTAACCCTCCTGATGGATGAGATATCTCGTCATTAGAATAAAACTGTTCAGATATTGATCTCGTCATCATCTCAAAATGTCGGCTATATCTTGATGACGAGGCATCTCGTTATTAGCAAAATTAATAAGATCTTGATGGACAAGATATCTGGCCGAAACTACTTAGAGCGTTAATGTCTGTCTACCAAGAGAACTAACTGCCACACAAAAAATCTGCCCTTGTCCTATTGCCGTAGAAACAGACCGTGTCATGTTCTTCATAGAGATACTTGTTGAATTATATTCAAGTTTCCCACATTGAACCACTTAATAAAAATGTGAAAGTATATTTGTTACGATTTTTACTAGTTGCCGAGAAGATCTATACTAGTAAACTATCTCTTTCCGTCTCCAACATTCGCGAAAAGCAAAATAAAATTGTGTCCTCTCAGAGTGTCATTCATTCAAAATAAACAAACCCAATTTCTATAGCAACCACCAGCACTCAGTTTTGGTCTTGGGAGCAGTAGACAGACAGTAATCACCTTTGAACAAATCGACTTGATCAAGGTCATCTGCCTTCTCAAGGGAGCCACACTATAACTCGTACATCACTTTTTAAAAACGATCACCTTTCCCGAGCACAATTATTATTCCTGTTATAAATATTTTTCCTTTCTCTTGTCCGAAGTAATATATTTTCTATTTGATTATCCAATTACTATATATTATTACCTAATTACTATACATTAATACCTATATATATTACCTAATTACTATATTGGGCAATTCCATGTAACTCACGTTACAATCAGACGTCAATTTTCAATATTAAATTTACTGTAAATAAAGAATGGATGAAGATTACTAAACAAAAATTGATTTATAAACTCAATGATATGTTTCTAAAGCATCAATGTCATAATTTATAACTTTAGTGTAAATTTAATTTCCTCAATGGCAACATTTCGGACTGTGACTCACGTTACAAAAAAAAGGACATCAATTTTTCAGACTTTTAAAAATGACAGTTTTTCTCTTCTTCTAACAGAAGCTAATCGGATAAAATAATTAGGATGCTTCACTAGAGTAGTAGGTCATGTTAAACCTAAGAAAAAGGAAATTACTGCTTTAATTAATACAATAAATTGACATTTTATGTGACTCACGTTACATACTTTTGTGACTCACGTTACATTTGTGAATTCTGAGAACTGAATGCTTAATAATGACGTTTTTGAAATCTTAATCGGTGCTGAAATTAACTTTCTTATATATATTTGAGAATAATTGCTTATTAATGAAAAAATTGTAATTAAAAAAAATTAAATAATGTTCTATAAACATACTTATGTGCAGTAAAAATGCGAAGTAAATTATCATTTTAATCCAAAATTGTGTTCAGATCTGAATTTTGCTATTTCTTGTTTTATATCAAAAACATTAATCTTCACTACTTTTTAGCAGCTTCTACGAATTCGTGCACATTATTTACTAAACACTTCCTTTTTTCCACTTGGTCGAAAGCATGCCGTTTCACACTGCCTCAAATTCCGTCTACTGGACCCTTACCTTGTGATGTTGCAAAATAGTTCCATGTAATGGATATTTTGTACCTTTGTTCCAGTGTGTTAAGAGAGGCTGCTATGTGTATTTTTAAACTGCCCCCCATATGGACTGTCAGACCAAATTTCAACATTTGCACACAAGTTGAAATACTTTGTAATAAAAAACATGTATTCAATAATGACTTCTTTGAATGATCCCAATAATATGATGCTATTCCTACAGGATGGATGGAACCCAAATAATAAATAACAGCTATAAACAAGCTCACTTGTTTTAGTTTCCAATGTGCATCTTGGATCTCCTCCTGAAAGGTACAAGTGTAGTTTTCAGAAAAGTCTACTTGCATCACGCATTGATATGCCTTAGCTTGATGGCGCTTAAAGTAACAATGCTCCAGAAATTGTGGAATGAGACCCGAAATGCGTCGATACAAATCCAAATATGACCCAGAACCTTCTATCTTTTGACGATTATTTTCTGCATCTCGTTTCCAAAAGTACCATGCAAGGCGAAATTCTTCTGTTCCAGGCAATGGATAAAATTTTTTGTGCATATTTGCAAATGCTACATTGGCTTAGCCAACAATTTCTAGGACTGCACAATATTTTTTCTGGGAATGAATGGTAAGCGGGAACACTTTAAATATAGAAGTGCGATGTATTTACAGCACCTATATAAAATTCTCATGGTATATACATAAGCAACATTATACAGAATCTCATTTCTCAGATATCATTGAAAAGAACATGCTTTGGGTGCAATTCAAAAATCTTGCTCTTACCATGCTCTGATGGATCTTCCAGTTTGAACATTTCAAGCACTTCCTTTAGTGACTATATAAGATCATGAGCTTGTTTTTTATTTTAAGGCCATTTTCCCAAATTATAACGACGTCTTTACGTCCAGGAGCCATTCGGCTTATATCTCGTTTATAAAATAATATAATTTTGTCTATTTTATCTCTACTCAAAGCTGATGACTTCGAATGATTACTAATTGAATCAAAACATGCATTTAAAGCCACATTACAAATGCTGCTAAACAATTTACTCACCACAGCTTCATTACGATGGGGTGTGCTATGTAAACCTAGTTTTGCTTGGATCATAGCTTTGCCAAAAGTGTTCGCATTTTTGTATAATTGAGGTATTTTTTCTTTGAATTCTCTTTGTTCCTTAAAACGCGATACTTTCAAACTCCATTTCTAACTTTTTTCCCTTCTGCACCAGTATTTCATAGTAAGACGGTACTTTTCTTTGTATTTGTCATAATTTCTTTCTTTAAATTTTTCTCTGAGCTTTCTTCTTTCTTGGACTCTGCAGCTGCAGTAAGTGCTTTAATATAATTTTATATCATATTTAGAAAAAGAACAAATTTTAAATAAATCTATCACAAAATCGTTTGTACTGCAAATTTTAATAGAAAAAATTATAGCCAATTATTTGTGTACAACGTTTAACTTAATGTGCGACTCACGTTACAAAATTAAATGTGTTCTGTCTTTTAAGAAAAAGCATGAATTAAAATAAAATTTCTCATTTACTTTTACTCTTCATACTAAGTAAGAAGAAAAGTGAAAATTTTAATTTTAAGCAAAGAATATTTTAAAATTATTAAAAAAACTAAGTTTTTGTGATTGACATTACATTATAGTAAGTACTTTTTCGGAAATTATTCCATAAATATAGTAATGGATATCTGTTACAAAATTAGAAATAATTTTTTCTACGGAAATACACAATAATATTAGAAAAAATTGCCTGCAAAGACAGCCAAGTTCACTGTAAAAAAATCTTCACGTCTATGGTTTTAGAACAGCTGACCATGTACTGATAAAATAAATGCGTAAGGTGTTGCCAAATTCAAGTCCAAAAACTTTAAACTATCTAGAAAAGAACTATGTGAGTTGATTTTCTAAAATTTTTTTTCACTTGCCATGTCCCATATTTCATGGAATTGCCATATATTATTGTATATATTGTACAATTACTTTTTAATATCGTGGCTCTTTATGTGACTCAGTGGGCCGTAAAAAAATAAAATGCCAGACCATATGTTTCATGTTGCCTTGTTCTACATATTTATTTCAAACTTAACTACCTGATGGTTATCTCGAAAATCTGCCTCGCCATTAGAAAAAATACCAGAACTTGATGGACGAGATATTTCGTCATTAGAAGAAAACTGACCAGATATCGATCCCTTTATCAAAAAAAATCCACCATACCTTGATGACGAGATATCACGTCATTAGCAGAATTTGCCAGATCGTGATGGATGAGATATCTTGTCGAAACCACTTGGAGGGTTAAGATTGATTTAGTGTTCTCATTTGTGTCTTTAGGTTTCGGCCTTTTGGAATCCGGGTACGTTAACAGAAAGAACGAAGTCAACATAATGGTGAAGAATGCTATTGATGTCATTTTCGGAGGTTTGGGGTACTGGATGTTTGGATATGCTTTTTCTTTCGGAAAAGATCCAGGCTCCAACTTTTTCATTGGTAAGATATTTCAAATGATTATCGGAAACATTATTGAAAACTGAGTGTTCTTATGAGATAGTATAATTTTGATTGTTATGCCATTACGGATACTTAAAAAGAATCTAATGTTAACAAGAATGACAAAAATGGTGGTTTTTAACTCCTTGGCAGGGGCGGTGAGACAGTTTGCACCCCATCTCCTTGAAATACTTTAGACTAGTTAAGGAAATATTCTGTGTACACTGAATGTTTAAAAACTTCCTGCACAACCCTTGAGGAGAGGTAGGAAACACAAAATGAAACTGTATTCATAGTGGTGTATGTCTGCAACTGCCCTCCAGAGGGCGCATTAAGGTTCAGAAATAGAAGACAGTATGCGAACAGTTTTACTAAATTGTAGTTTTAAACAGTAATTTCTTACAATATTCCGTGTAGTATTTCGGTTTCATACAAAACCTGGGGCAAACGAAGACTCTTTGGAAACTTTGTAATCAACGGTCAGATAATGTCTCATTTTAAACTTGAGTCATTTTACATATTTTTGTGATGGTTAAGAACCGAATATAAATGTCTTGGCTAGCGTTTGGAAACGTTTCATAGTAATTTGATTATATTATTAAAGCAGAAAGGCTCACTAAACACCTGAAAGCAGTAAGGCAAACTTTTAGTGGACCACTATACACTTGAAAAGCAGAAAGGCAAACTTTAAGTGGCACACTAGATACTAGAAATCAGTAAGATAAACTTTAACTGGCACATAGATAATTGAAAAATAGCAAGACACTTTTAATGGGCCATTACACATATTAAAAGCAGTTAGTCAAACTTGCAGTGGCAATAAGTAGACAATTAATCCTCTGAGGGGTTCCCACACATACATCCATTCCTGCAGTCTTACTTGTATGACTTCGAACTAGATTTGACCTTTTGGACCAATATTATCTTTCCTGCGATTCCTTTAACTAATAGGTGTGGGTTTTTTTATTCATTATGTGTGTTGTCGTGTAAGAAGAAATACTACACTACTCGGAAATCTCGTGGCGCTGAGAGAGTTAAAAAACGTTAAAGTAAACTTCAAGTGGCTCATTAGATGTTTGGAAGCAGTAAAGCAAACTACAAGGGCACACTATTCGAAAAAGGTTCGGATCCCTAATACCCTTACCATTTTATTTTCACCCTCTTCAGAGTTTTTTCAAATTTTCTAAAATTTTATGGCCAAGGTAGCCCGGTTGGAAGAATAACGGATCAGCAACAGGAAGGTTACGAGTTCGAATCCAATCAAAGACCGTCTTTGGTTGGATTCGAACTTTGGGGTTGGTGCACGTTAAATCTGTCGGGGCCTCAAATGTCCTCCCGTTGGCGGGGTGTGGAAGTTTGAAGAGTGGGGTGCCAGCTCAGGTGTTGACCTCGTCATCTGACGGTTCAAAATGACGTGGTGTTGTCCTCGGATTTTTCCCTTGGGGATCGATCCCGGACCGTCGCCAATAGCCCATTGTGTTGCTCCAGTGTGACGTTAATTAATTACCATTACCATCTGAAACCGAGATCCACACGAACTCCTCCAGCACCGATATAGATTGTACAACCTTTCTTATATATTGAAAAGTATTAGAAAATTACTTTAATTTTTTCTTTTTGAAAATTGTACGCATTTTACAGAGTGGAAAGTAATTTTTAACGCTTGTAGAATTTGCAACACTAAACTCTTGACGCAAATACGTGCACCAACATATAATTTCGGGATTTTCCTCGTAGGATCGAAATAGATCCTTTTCCATAGGAACGTGTGGGTTTCGTGGAAAGACATTCCCAATCGATTGATCGCGCGTCTGAGCTTGGAATTAATAGTCACGCAAATGTCTTGTTGTGTAGTCTCCGGTTTAATTTCCTTTTTCACCCGCTGACCAATTTATCAATATCCGATCCAATAAATGAGACCACTTTTTCCTCTGCCTACAATTCTCCTATGAGATTTCACAAGCTATTCGACCAGAAAATATCCTTGAAAGTTTTTTGTGGTAAATGATATTTCAATTATAAGACACTAGTGATTATTTTCAGTTATATTTATGTTAATGTCCCTGGATAAAGAGAAGTTAAAAATAAAATGCTTCGTTTCTATTATAAATGTATACAGTAAATGAACTTTTTGTTATTTCAAATATTCGTTTTTGTTGTACTATAACCACCCTTGAAATATTTATAGATTTATAAATACATACGTTCATAATGTATGTATATATATTTGATATTCTTTATTTATTTAACCTATTTATGACTTTTGTTTAAGTACACTCAAGATGGAATGGCAATATAAGTATATGTATATATGGACCACTACTATACCATCATACCCTTAAACAAATTCTAGTTTAAATGTGTAAAAGGTTGTTTACATACTGAAAAACTGCTCACTACTTTAGCCTCAACTACCCTCTACTGGAATCTATAGTTAAAGCAGTTTTGTAGCAAACAGAAGCATGTATTTAGTCTTTCTAAACATAAAATAAGGAATATTTTTTTAAAGTTTTGGCTGTTTGCAGCCAATTGCATACAATTGCATACATTGTATATAATTTTTCTTACAAACTGGGTTAAGCTGGCTTACTATATTTTGCATTCAAACCGGAACGCTTTTATACAGTTTTGTAATGAATGAGGGCTCTGGGGGGCCCTAGGTTTTAAAATACACTGCTGGCCACCCAAATTGCAACACCAAGAAAGACAAGAGATATCACAACAAAATTTATTTTGTAGATAACATGTTGACCAAGTATCAAATGATTAAATTTATAGACTTCTGTGAAGTGTGGTTCCTGCCAAAATCAGTAACCAGAGTAGCCGCCATTGTTGGAGATCACCGCTGCCACACGCCTCGGCATTGATTCAAAGAGACTTTGGATGTGTTCTTGGGGTACAGCAGACCAAGCAGCTTCCACACGTTGCCAAAATTGATCTGGTGTGGCAGCTGGGGATGTATTCTGGGTCAATCGTTGAGCAACCATGGACCACATGTTTTCTATCGGCGAAAGATTCGGAGAGCGAGCTGGCCAGGGAAGCAATTCAATCTGGCGATTGACGAAGAACCCTTGGACAATGCGTGCCACGTGTGGTCGCGCATTATCCTGTTGAAATATGGCTGTGGGCAAGCCCTGAAGGTAAGGAAGGACAACTGGCTCCAACACCTCGGAGATGTAGCGCTGGCTGTTTAAAGTACCGGCAATGCGTACTAGAGGAGTGCGAGAGTGATATCCAATACCGCCCCATACCATAATATCCGGTGCAGGACCAGTGTGGCGGTGCATAACGCAGCTGTTCAGCATCCTCTCTCCACGGTGTCTCCAGACTCGAATCCGACCATCGTGGTGTTGCAGACAGAAGCGTGACTCGTCAGTAAAGACAATTTCATTCCATTCTGCCGTCCACATCCTTCTTTCATCGCACCATTGGCGGCGGAAACGTCTGTGGTTCTGCGTCAAGGGTAGACGAAGCAATGGACGTCTTGCGGACAGACCACTCTGCTGTAAACGGCGTCGAATGGTACGCGCAGACACTGGATGATGCGGTACAGACTGAATGTGCTGTGCTATGGTTCGTGATGTGGCTGAGCGATCCGTCACTGCCATACGCACAATATGCCTGTCATCACGTGAAGTGGTGCACTGAGGTGGATGCGATCGAACACGTCGGTCCGTCGTACCCTCCTGCATCCAACGATCACATATCCGCATTACAGTTGTTTGGTTTCGTCCAACACGACTACCAATTTCCCTGAAAGATACTCCACAATCTCGGTAGGCCACTATCCTTCCTCTGTCGAACTCGGATACTTGATCAAAAGATGATCGCTGTTTTCTACGAGGCATAATTGATCGTTTTTTTGAAAAAACCACAAGAAAAACACAATTGCCGTACTTGAAATCGCCGAAATCTCCAAGCCTTAAATAGCGCTTTGAAGTGGCGCCACAGGCGCGCGTGATGTGCGTCTGCGCTGAAATTCTAATCATTTGCATATCTCACCTCCGCTAATGCATGTTGTAAATTTCATATTATTTGCATGCTTCCTTCAGGGTGTTGCATTTACGGTGGCCAGCAGTGTAGAAGAAATATGAAAGTAGTGTGAGCAATGGCAAACTTTTCATGCGCTCAAGATCACGTGACCAAAACTAGTAGTAACGTGACCCTTAGGACTACTTTCGTCTGCCGGATGAAATCGAACATCGATCATCTGATTGGTCCACAGGACGGGAGAAGACGTCCATCCATTAATTCATCATCTGATTAAACATAGTAGTAGACTTTGGTGATTTCACCACTTTTGTCCCCACTGTATAGAAGGGCGCATCCACACAAGCGTCCTGTCGTAGATGTTATATCGTCAAGCGAGACAATAAGATGGAAAATCGGTCAACCAAGTCAATTTTTCGCAGAGCAGTCACGTGATTACTTGTCTATATGTTGGTCACAGTTTTGAAGTTACTCTCATTAGCAGTGCTCAGTCTACTTATATTTCATGTCTATGTGTAGTCACGTCTATTCAATAGACTCTGAGTTCGGGAAAAGTAGGTCCCGGTCTAAGTTGTCCTCGTATAACATCGATTAATGTAATTGTCAGTTTTGCGTTTGGCTCAGGTTGGCAAAATATGGCCCTTGCCTCATAAAAATCTAACTAATCATCAAAATGGACAAGTTTTCTTGCATTTAAAAAAAGGCAGCCTCAATATTTTACTTCTGACCGGGACAAAATCATAACCAGCTGGGCCCCGGGACTCGTTTTTTAACATTCCAAGTAGTTTCGATGAGATATCATTCATCAAAATCTGACCAATTTTGCTAATGACGAGATCTCTCGTCATCATGATGGTGCCTTTTTTTTGAGAGCGAGATCAAGATCTGGTTTTTCTAATGACCGTGATTTCTTCCAATGACGAGATTACGCGTCCAACAAGATAGTCAGTTTTGCTAATGACGAGATACCTCGTCGAGACAACCACCAGGAGGTTAAACCATGACGTATGATAACCCTAATTATAAGACTTCTGATTCAAAAAATTGATACATCAAGCAAAAGTTGAGGAAGCAAAACTACTATTGGATATTGAAGGTGAAAATAATTATTTATATATCAAATTTGATATACAGTAAGCAGTGCAAAGACTTAATGATTTATTGTGACGAATTTTTTGCGACAAAGAAACTTTAGAACAATAGCTCTTGAAGTAGCTCTTCCCACTCATATCACGTACGAGAAAAAACATCCGTATGCCCCCTCAAATTCTCGAATTTGAGGACGAGCCATTTGCCGACTTGCAAATGGGCACTTGATATCAATTTCATTTGATCATCGTTTAACCCTCCTGGTGGTTTATCTTAGGGTCCCAAACTGCCCTGTAGTGACCAGCCTGTGATACAAAAAGCTGTTTGAAATAGTCACCACTTATGGGCAAGGGACAATTTGTTTTTCTTACTTGGATCTTCATTATCCCTTGGAATAATAGGGCAATTTTGTATTCATTGTTAAGGTTTCTATCTCGTCAATAGTACAATTGACCGGATCTTGATGGGCGAGATATATCGTCGATAGCACTTGGAGTTAAAGGTTTTCTCGAACTGTTGAAAATGCAATATGGTATAGATTTATCTTGGTGAACTCCTTGCTTGTCTGAGATTGTCCAGGGAGAATTTGCATTTTAACCCTTTGGTCGTCTTGGACATTCTGAAGGTGCATGAACTTTGTTTAGCTTGTCTAGTTGTTGGTAGGTAGGTAGGTAATTAGGATTTTATGGCGCAAAGTTTAAAAGGGGACAAGCTGCGTCCCAGACGAAGTGGGATAAGAAACAACAACGGACTAATAAATCGCATATTTCTGTTGAAGTATGTCTTTCATTATGTCTAATGATGATTATCCTGTGTAGGTATCGGGGGGTTCTTTTTGGATGCCCAAGAGAAGGATATGGGAGTAGTGTTCTCCACCTACATTTTCCAGTTGTCCTTTGCCACCACTGCTACCACCATAGTGTCCGGAGCCATGGCCGAGAGATGCAACTTTGTCGCCTACTGCTTGTTCTCTTTCTTCAACACTGTCATATTCTCGTTACCAGCAGGTGAGTTGTAAACGCATCTCATAACAATATTACCATATAGCTTTTCATTGCATAACCATATCTAAAACCAACATAGACATATCTCTAACATCATCCAGTTGGAGAGTGGGGTGCCAGATCAGGTGTGGCCTCGTCATCTGACCGTGGTTGACAACTACGAGGTGTTATCTTCGGACCTTTCCCTTCGGGATTAATCCCGAACAGTCGCCAATAACCGATCTCCAGAGCGACGTTAATTTAATTACCTACCTAGCATCACTCAGAGTTGTTTAATTTGTTTATTGTTAGTTATAATTAGGAAATGAAATGTACACACACACACACACACAAACAGATTTGTCTCCCATACCTCTTCCGATGGAACACATACTAGGTTCAGATATGAGGACAGTTAATGCTATGATGAGTATCAGGGCAATAGGTACTAGGTTGAAATGATGGTAATTGGTTTTAGCTTGAGATATGATAATACTAGGTACTAGGTTGAAATATGACGGCAATCGGATCGAGGATGAGAGGACGGTAATAGGTACTAGATTGAGATGATGACAATCCGTACTAGGTTGAGATGATGTCCCCTTATGAAATACCAATATGTATCTCAAGTACTCATTATTTAAATTACACAAATATATAATTGTCTCTATTCTTTTGAACACTTATTCCACAGCTTTATTTTTATAAATGAAACGAGGATTCAACCTTTGAAAGTATAAAATGACTACACATTCACAGTATAAAAACTTTCCATGTTTTTCGGGCTCCTTTCCCTCCTGTCCTGGTACTAGTATACCAGCGACTACCCTTATGTGAAGGATCTGGTGACATCTATAATACAAGTACTGGACAGACTGAAGCCATATTCACATCAACTGATACACAAGTGGCTTGAGCCTGGATTTTATGTAACCAATTAAATACGATTACCAGACGCATTTTAAGTAGTTCGTCTTTTAGCTCAAATTATTTACAGGTGGAGTGAATTTCAAAAGGTCGAAAGTTTCTTGATCGACTCGCAGAAGCCAGTTGCCACTAATATATAAAAATAAAATTTACTATTTTTAAGTTCAATGTAGGTGTTCTGAGAAACCGGGAAGATCTCTGAGCTTCTTCAATGCTTATCTTGTGTAGACAGGTAGTCATATACAAAGGAAAGCTGTGCGGTGAAACGTTTTCTTGGCTCTTGTTTTCGTCGTGCTACCTTTTTTAAGTTAATATATTACACGGCCAATATGTATTCCAGCATGGTGTTTTGCAATATAAAGTTTCTTGATGCTCTAAAAGTACTTGGCAATTCGCGACATGAGTTAAAAGAAAAATCTATCAACAATTTATCATTTAATTTAGTTTAATAATAGCAAATGAACAATATAAGAAAACAAAACATTCAATCCCGTATTATTTGTGCCTCGTTTTAGAACAAATTCAAGGATTTCATTTGATAGCGAAAAGAGCGTACCTCGCAATTCATATGCGTAACATTTGGCCGATGATCTGTTTTTATATCGAATTGCACACATTATTTTTAGACTTCATGATTTTTCAATATAACTAACGAAATGTGATTCAAATTCCAACTGTAGATCAAAATTTGACTTTAAATACCAATTTTCAAGTAATCTGGTTCAACTGCTTCTGAATTGCGAGTATGTAAAAGAATTTTGAGCTCCTAATGTTAAATTAGTATCCGAGACTTTTATTCGTATCTTTCGAAATAATCTTGCTGTCATTTTTTATTGCATTACTAGTACCCAACAAAAAATCTACGCAATTTCTTTTAAAATACTTTTCAGTGTATATGAGATATAAATCAATAAGAGGGAAAAACGAGTACTAATATTGATATATTTTGAGTGAAATTGATTCAGGACCTATTGTAGTGCTACGAAAGATTTATTTCAAAGGACAGTTTTTTATTTCTAGGGCATATGTTTAGAAATTTTCTGATAATCTACATCCTGGTCTTAAATCACAAAACGACGTAGAACACGATATTTCCATTAAAAAATAAGAGGTATTTTCAGATGTGTATTAAACGAAAGAATTTCATTAAGGTAAATAAAATTATCTTCATTAAATACGTTGCCCTTTAAGAGTTTTCATTTAAATCTTTCATTAAATTCTTACGTAACTGTGATGGAAGATTTCATCATGCGGTAGACTCACTTTCTCTTTAAATCTCCAAGCTTAGTAAACACCTCTCTCCAGTTTCCTACGTCACTCTTTTTAAGAGTTTACGACTTCAAGGTCGATTTCATCACCTCATGATAGCCGAGTGGTTTTTTAACAATTTAATTAATTTATTGTCAAAAGTTAATTGTTTAAGCGCTACAGCTTGTTATTTGAAAACAACGTGTGTCGTGGAAAACATTTTCGTTAGCAAAGCTTCTACGCAACAGGTCATAAAAATAAAAGTAAAGAAACGTATCTTTGAACAAAGAAATGAGAAATATTTATCAACAATTCTCAATAAGGACTACTATGACTTGAAGAATCTCAATATATATGTATTTCATTAATGTACGTTTGCGCAGAAATCAAAGTTATTTGTTTATTGCAGAATGGCAACAACGGATATAGACAATATAAATCGACCTTTAAGATAGTCATTCATCAAAATTTTAGTTTAGTTTAAATATGGTTGGTTTGAGCTATGGAGTTGCATAGTATTGCTAAAACTACATGAAAGAGCTCGCAAATTACTATTTATGTAAATGTTGGTTATGGACGAAGTTATGCAAAATCCGTCTATGACGTGAGTGACACGTAATCAAATTGACGGCATAAGTATGCTGTACATGTTCATTTCACGAGAAACGAAGTAGAAAGGGGAAAACGACATCCCTTTAACCGTTTGAAAAGGATTTATTGTTGGGGCCCGTTTAGCAGGAGCCATGATTGCCAACGCAGAACTCACTGGGTTCTCGAAATCTGTGATTTCGAAGGGGTTTAAAAGTTGCAAACAGAACCCGCAGTCCTTGTCAAATAAGTAACTGGGAGTCTAAAACAATTAATCAAGCCGTGATCGGCGGTATCTCAGACGGATTGTACGGCAGAAAAGGAACTCCACAGCGCTGCAACTGACAGAAACCTTTAACGAAGACTCGTCCCAATCGATCTCGGCTCGAACAATGAGCAGAGAATTGTATAGGATCGGTATAGATAGTCGCATGCCAGTGTAAGGAAACCTTTCATTTCTGCGAGGAACGTCAGAATCCACTTACAGTGGTGTTGGGAAAGACGTAACTGGACATCTGAGGATTGGAAAAAGGTAATGTGGTCAGACGAATCACGCTACATCTTGTTTTGCACAGACGAAAGGCGTAGAGTTTGGCGAGAACCCCATGGAAGCCACGAACCCATCTTGCTTTGTTCACACGGTTCAAGGAGCTGATGGAAGTATCATGGTGTGGGGCATGTTCTTCTGGTTTGGAACTGATCCCCTGTATTTCTGGAAGGTTAACAGCTAGCCATGCGATACTTGAACATCCTGGAAAATCAAGTGCATTCTGCAATGTTACACATTTATTCTGAAGGTGACGGACCTTATTGGACGATAGTGCAACCTTACATCGCACGTGTAACGCTCGAGAGTGGTTCATGGAACTTCAATGTGACTTCTTATATATTCCCTGGCCACCGCAAAGCCTGGATCTTAACCCTATAGAGAACATTTGGAACGTGCTGGAAAAGGCACATCCGACAGCAATCTTCTCTGCCATCCACTTAACAGAATCTTAAGGTCTGTGTATCCAATGCATGGTATTTCTCTGGATTTAAATGCACTTCAGAGCCTTGTAGAATCTATTCCTAAAGACATACATACTGTTATCGTGCAAAGGAAGTCGAATAAAGTATTGATCCTAGGTTTCTAATTCATTGGCCAGTGTGTACATAGCTAAGTATAAACAGATAAAATAAAAAAATATATATCTTAATAGGATGAATATGTACAGGTTTGAGAGATCTCTACCTCAATCTCTAATCCAGGGTTCAATCCACACTGTCCGTGGCGGCGGAAGTGACTTGGACACACTCCCGAATTCACCAGAGACTGCTTGTTATTTATAAAAATATTTAGCCAAGTTAATTTGTTTTCGGATGTTGGTTGAGTAAGGTGGGATTTTTTTGTATCTACAGGCGAACGATTAGGTAACAACATTTCCCTCCCCACCACAGACAGAGGGTAGTTTGTTTAATTTTAAATCTATTTAGAAACGATAAGAATGGGCAGTGATCTGTTACAAAGAAAATTAAATACCTATTTGAGAAGAAAATAGTTAGTATTGGGAATTTTAATGAATGCATTTGTTCTTCCTGTTATACCTTGCTCCCACAGAGATTTCTAAGTAGATATTATATGGGCTTTAATAGTTCGGTGGATTAGAGACAGGGGCAGAGGCACCGTGAGACTTGACCCAGCAAAGATGTACGAATATTTCTGAAGGTCTTTCCTAATGTTATTTACATAATCAGATTTATTATTAAATTTCGATACAGCCTGGATGGAGCTTAGGATGACAGAGTAAATATTCCCAATTGCTCTGTGATTGTGAAGCCACAGGATTGCTTAGTGGATGACAGAAATTTCGGTCTGGAAGACGGAGTTATGCCTGGAAGTTCGGCCTGGAAGACCGCGGCTCTTAGAGGTTATGGGAAGCATGCCAAAGGCGCTAGTATTGTTCGATAGCGCATAGATGATATTTAGTGATAATTATAAGACATGGGACAGGAGGGTCTCTAGCAGTTTGTGACAGGACAGCGCGCCTAGGTGAATGGCCATTTTTGTGCTCTGCTTCGCGAGTATATAAGACAGGACATGCGTAGTTCTACATTTAAACACAACTAACGAATCCACAATAATAAAAAAATTGTTAAAGATTTCTTTCTGAGGGTTTTTCTGTGAATCTAAATACAAAGGGCGCTACTGTTTTATTAGCCTTCTTTGGAATTTGTAGAGTAACTTGATATGTTTCACGACTACAATTTCGGCACGTAGTTTATGCCAAAAATCAATGCCAAACATTACCAAAACTGCGATGAATCATATTAATTCTTAATAAGAACTTTTTCTATTTTGTTTTGGTTTACTTGAAAACGTCTGAGTATGTATGTGTGTAAAAGTTATGCGAAGGTACCACAAATCCTTATTATTTACATATTAGCGAAGGGCAACATATTTTGTAGATGAGTTTCTTGCCTTTTAAGCTTTCTGTTTATTATCAATCTAATAATTATATAAAAATGTCATTATCTATTTCAATTATCAAATATATAGAAATATATATTTTAACCTAACGAAAAACTAAATAGTTTTGAAAAATTGAGCTATATTACAAAAAAAATATACTTAGCTTTATGGTAGGTAGGTATTTTAATTAACGTCGCACTGGAGCAACACAACTGGCTATTGGCGACGGTCCGGGATCAATCCCTAAACTTAGTTTTATGATTCAAGTATAAATAGAAACATGCTTTTAAAGGATCATTATTTTCATAGCAATCTCATTGCGAATTTCACTTATACGGGCTCACAGCAAAAATAATCGCAGGAGTAAAATGAAGCAATCCATTTCAATTGGAGCACATTCTCTCGAACACAAAGCACTTCCTGGAATCCTTTAGAAACTTTCTCCATAAAAAAAGAGTTTTCCGAAATAGAAATTTAATTTTCTTCCACAAAAAGAAGGAGTTTTGATTACTTAACAGTTTCAAAGAGGTGATAGAAAAAAATAGAAAGTACATTTTTTGACGTTGATAGACAGAAGGTTATCAGAGATTTTGAAATTCCAAGAACTTAATTTCATATCAATTTGTTATATATTGTGAAGTTTTTATTATTCCGTTTCCCTTGTAATTTCGCTCAACATAGATTTTTTAAGGTATTCCTTTTGTTTGTGCAGATTTTTTAACAGCACACCTTTGTCGTTATAATCATAAACCATTCCATGGTATTTTTCAGTTTACAAATGGACTCATTAAAATTGGAAAGAGATAATCCAGTAGTTTTACAACGATTAACTTTCTTTAAGACACATACGCACACACAAATAGGAAACCATACTTCCTCTTTTGACGGGGAGGGACATAAATATTTCGTTATTTCTTTCAGGCTTCGGAAAGAAGAATGAATTTTGAAACAATAGAAGGTCGTGTTGTTTGTGTGTTTTGGATATCCTATTTCGTCTAAGGACAATTTTCTTGCAGGCTCACAAAAGTTAAAGTGAAAGGTAGTGTAGGAAGCTAATGTCTGAGCGAGTGGAGCATGCGCAAGGGCATATGCAGGATTTCTGGCCTTGAGATGACGTCACGCTCTATTACTCATCGACCTTCTAATGAAATAGACGGATCATGTGGACTGAGTCGCTGACGTAAGATCTCTGAAGGGTAAATCACAAATCGACTTAGCTGATTGGTTATGGAAGCGCAGATTAGCGTTTTTGATCACTGAATAATAACTTTAACCAATCAATAATTTAGGATTCATGCTTTTACCCATAAACACGTGACAGATCTTCAAACCGAGCAACTAGAAGAAATAACATGAAGCTGCAGGCACATGTTCCATCTATTTCATTTTTAGGTCGATGCTATTGCACTAAGAGGCACACGTGGAGGGACGACGAAGGTTTTCCAAGAAGGCAAAAGAGCGATGACACCACCATCCACTTAGGATGCGTAACTTCCCTGTACATAATTTGCTGGACATATATAATGATGCATAATTTGCTGGACGAAAAATGATTATTCGTTCTGTGATATTTGTTTAAATCATTAAATTGTTGATCTATACCAGGGATGCACAGAACCCGGACTGCATGCGGCTCTCCATTGATTTGCTGGCGGCCCGCCTCACCATGTGTTATTTTAAGTTTTACAAGTCACACGATAGGTGATTTTTAAAAATTGCACATGCGCATAACAAAGTAGCTGTGGCGCCAAGCGTGACATGCGGGCCGGCTATGGACGACCATTATCATTAAGTCGCCTGGAGTCTTACATCTTATTTGTTAATTTGTTTGAATTAATGGCGTTAAAGATAAGTAGCTGTTTAATATATTTCGGTCAACCGCGTAAGCATTTATGCTACTGCCTATCTTCCTACCATTATCAGTTAGTAATAATGTTAGCGAATTTAAAATCAATTTTGTGTTTGGCTACTACAAAAATCAAACCCAATATTAAAGCAATTGTTAAATCAATGCAATGTCACCCATCAGATTAAATATAAATAAAATAAATGAAAGATAACTTTCATGTGTTTTAGCTGCCCTCCCATAAGTCTCAGTGAATCTATGTAGCCCTTGGTCCAAAAAAGTCTGTGCATCCCTGATTTATACTGATATGCTTCCCTGTGTGTCCTGCTCATCCCTATAATACACTGCTTGCCATCAAAAATACAACACTGAAGAAAGCATCCAATAGCCTTGATTTTGAACGATGCACAAATCATGGAAAAAAATTAACAGCACTGCAGCGTAATGCAAATCATGGGCACCAGTAATGCCCCCTGTAAGTAGTATAAAAAGGAGAACAGAGACGATTATAAGTATTGGAATTGCGTTCTCTCGCTGTTCCTGTGCATAGAAAACTTAATTATGTCTCTTCGAAAAATACGGCAGTCATGCGAGGCACGTTTCTGAGTTTGGCCGAGGAAGAATACTTTCCACATAGACCTCGTAGATGCTAATCCTCAAGGAAGCCATAGATGGTGTTGTCGTAGCCATAGATGGTTCTGACAACACCATCTATGGTTTCCTTGGAAATTAATTGTAGGAATCGATGTCAAATACTACACAGAACATTATTCCATTAAAATATAATTTTCGAAACGTTAGTACCTAAGCCGATTTTCGATGGAACGCTTCAGTTATCGGTTATATACAGATGAGAAGATTGAAAAGGAGTGTGGAGGAAAAGGAAACGAAAGGCGAAAACAGATATAGTACCTAAGGATTCAAAAAAGGTTTTATGTACATGCAACGAGTTTTCTTTTAGATTACTTTAAAATTGATTTTCTCTGTTGTTTGTTTCAGGTTGGGTATGGACAGAGCGAGGTTTCCTGAAATCCCTAAGTGTTGTGGACATTGCGGGTTGTTCAGCGGTACATCTAGTCGGCGGGGCATCAGCTTTGGTAGCTGCAATCATGCTCAAGCCCCGGCTGGGGCGCTATGACAATGAAGACAACTCGAACCCTTCTTTGGGATCGCCTACCAATGCTTTGGTGGGAATGTTTATGCTATGGTGAGTAAACTCTGCCGTAAGGTACATTGATTTATCTCTTATTGGTTTGTTGTATTAGGTTTGACTAAAGAGGAAACTAAAGAAACCTACTGTGCGATGAGTGTATGGGGACTTACCCATCATTACAATAGTCAAATCTTTACCTCCCGTGTTAGGACAAACGGGGTTAAGTCTGACTTTTGATGGGTTCAAAGGAGTCAAGTGCATCATCAATTTAAAAATAATATAATATGCTTAAAATCAAAAGTAAATGAATCTACGAATCTAAATTACAATTATTTGTACCATGGCATGCTTCTTTTTCTTACTGAATATTTGTGAGAAAGTGAAATATTCAACTTAAGATTCTGAAAAGTGGCCATTTTGACAACCCCTTTTACCCTGGCACGGAAAATATATAGTAATAGGTGGCTACACCCCGTGATAGCTTACGCCAACCTGTAAGATCGCTATGTAATCTTCATTACTTCGCTGTACTCACTCATAATGCGTTTTAGCATCGAAAGATTTGACAGCTATTTTGTTAAGTAACAAGTATTAGTCTAACGAATAGGATTTCATGAGAATGTAGAAAGAAATTTTCAATAACCTATTTAGAACTTCAACATACACCTTAAGAACTGTTATGAGTAAAATACCATGAATATATTTTAGCCCAAACGATGTTTATTCAAAACTAAAAATTATGATAAAATAATAAAATTTATATATTTTATCAGACGATAATCATTCCCTTAAAAGTACAACTTTAATATATAAATTCTTTTACAAACGATTTTTTTTATCAATGTTTTAATTTCCTTAGTTTCAGGATTAAATTTATGTATTGATTGATACTTATAGGCTTTCTTTTAATATGTGACATCAAAAAGGAGATAAAATAATGTATCGACAGACGTTCCACAAAGATCTCGGTAAGACAAGATTCTTGGAATTTGTTAATTGGATAAATAATTTTATTTTGAAACATAACAACGTTTGTTGATACCTCTGTCTAGATAATCCAAAGCAGAAACGATTTAATTTGTATCTCTTTTCGATTAGTAAAATTACCGTTTCTAACATTTTTTGATGATTTCGTCTCTAAACAAGATGTTTGAATTTTGGTATCTTTTTTTCAGTGAACGAAAAAAAATTCCATTTAAGCATTTTTCAGCATTATGATTTTTACAGATTAACAATGCTTCTTATTAGCTATAAGTTGTAATACATGTGGGATTTGAACAAAGCAGTTATAGGTCTTGTGGTTAAGATAAAAAAGAAGCTGATTTATTATGATATATGACGACATTATGGGCATGAATTGCAACACAAGGGTGAGACGTTCAATCTGCCAGTAAATAAAAGTCAGAAGAGGGAGAAAATGTATGCGAAAGGATAAGCACAGCGTGAGTAAGTACAATCAGCAAATTTTAGGGGATTCGATCATATGCTAAAAGATCTTTTCTGCTTTCATCCCACCACTCAGGTCCCAATCCTATTTTTTTCCCCCTTTCAGGACATTTTTTACTTGACGTTATCTTGTGCTTTGCACAGCTTGGCCAAATATGACCCTTGCGCCATAAAACCTATAACTAACTAACCTTATAAGAGAGTTTCATTGCTCTTAATTCTACTAAATAAAAGGCAAGGCTTTGTGAGGACGTGGATCAATTTATCCTCTCTCAATATTAAAGTTAAATAACATTTTTGAATACTTTAATCGAAATTGCTTGTGCACAGCAAATAAATATTAAATCATGACATAATAATAATAGTGAAAATGAAACTATTCGAGGGCTTAAATTCACGAGCTAAGTTTACAAGTTTGATGAACCGCTGAGGAAGTAATGTTATGATGAAAATACCAGGAATATATTCTCTCAAACAATATTTATTCAAAAGTTAAAATTCTTAAATTTTTTATCAGACGATAATTATGCATTTGAAAGTACGAATTTGATATACACTCATGTTCAAAAGTTAAGCATAATTCGTAAAAAATCGGAGTAAATATGGATATACAATGGTTCAAAATCACTTGTGGAGAATCGTGGGACGAAGGTAAAACATTATGCATGTGCAAAACAGTTCAGTCGACGTCGACATGCGTAAAGCACCGGAGCACATCGGAACTAGTATAAAAAGGCCTCGAGCGGCATGACCAGTTTAGACAGAAATTTCGCAATTGCTGAGGTACCGAGCGTTGTTAACAATCAATAAGGACGAAAGAAGTCACAAATATGCCAACTGTACATGTTTGTGAAGGGATGAATTATTGGAATGCTGGAATTCGGTCGATCCCAAACAGAAGCGTCTCGAATTCTGAATGTGCCTCAGTGTGTGATCTCCAGACTGTGGCAGACGTTTCAAGCTACTGGAGATGTTACTGACGACCAGTACCAGGTCGGCCAGGGGTAACTACCGCTCGGCAAGATCGATATTTGGCGATAACTGCGCGACGTCAAAGCAACCCTTCTGCTAGACAACTGAGTTCAGCCCTGACAGCCGCCACAGGAGTCATAGTTTCGAGACAAACTGTTTACAGGAGACTCAGGCACGTTGGTCTCTATGCCAGACGACCAGCAGTTTGCATCTCCCTGACGTTTACACAGAAACGCGCTCGTTTACAGTGGAGTTTGGAACATCGGCAGTGGAATCGACAACAGTGGGGCAATATGATCAGTGGCGAGTACAAATTTAGTCTGCAAACTGATTCTCGTCGTCGTACCACGATCTGGAGAGAACGTGGAACGCGTTTTCACCCTGTAAACATCACGGAGATATCGTTTTCCTTCAGGGGGAGTCATGGTCCTTGCAAGCATCATGCTGGACGGCCGCGCAGACCTCCACATCTTTGACACGGGGTCTGTTACCGGTCAAAGGTACAGAGGCGAAGTCCTTAAGCCTACCGTTCGCCTGTTTCGAGGTGCTGTCGGTCCTTGTTTCATATTCATGGATGATAACGCGCCTCCTCACCGTGTAGCTCTGGTTGACACCTTCCTTCAAAGTGAAGATATCCACGGCATGCAATGGCCTGCAACTCTCCTGAACTGAATCCTATAGAACATGTGTGGGATATGCTTGGGAGACATATTGCATCCCTCCGCCAACCACCAAGCTCCGTTCCGGATTTCAAAACTGCTCTCATTGAGGCTTGGTACTCTTTGAGCACACAACTCATCCATACCCTCATCGAAAGTATGGGAAATCGTGTCCAGCATGCGTGGTTACCAGAGGTTCCCATACACCATATTAAACTTCAGCATCACAACATTGTTTTCATCATTCTGTTTCACTAAAGTTGACACTCGTATTGTGAACCCTTTTCTTTCAACCCTTTTCTTTGGATAATAAATAATTATTATCCTTGTTATTTCATTATTATCATTCTTCTTCTTCTTCTATAACCCTATTACACCCGAATACCGCGTTTCCTTCCATTCCGATGTAGATTTTCTGAAATATTCATATGAACAGCAATTATGCTTAACTTTTGGACATGAGTGTATGTGTTGCAAGCGATTTTAGTAATTATTTTAAGTTTTTAATTTTATAATTAAACTTATATATTTATCTATATTGATATGCTATTTTGGGGGAGGGCTATGGGACATAAAAGGAGATAAAAAACAGTGAATTTAAAGATGTTCCACAAAATTGTAGGTACAAAAAGATTCTTGGAATTGATTGTTTGGGGGTAATAAAGTTTAAACTAAAATGATTAACTTTTATCACGCTTTCCTGTTCTTCCAAAGAGAATACAACGGCTTTCGAAATTGAGATACACTACAGGGCCACTAGGATATACACTAACTTCTATTATACACCATAGAGAGATCTTTAAAAGCTCAAAAGTGTAACAAAATATAATTTGAACTTGATTTTTATAGGAATGGTTAAGTACACATGTAGAAACATATTAAGTTAAAAACGAATTCCATATTTGCTATAATAGTTCTACAGATAGGTTTTAAATATGAAATTTACAAAATCCTACGTCAAAAAATTGAATATACATCCAGACAATCCGAGGGGTACTTGATTAACAAAAATTGTGCTGTTTTTCTGAATATTTTTTTCCATTTGTCTCAGAATCATTCTTATGTTATGTGCTCTGAATGTAATGATTTTTAACTACTTTTTCTACTAGAATCACCATTTTAGAGCCCATTGAGGTCCTGGGGTTATGGTGGAATGTATAGCTACTGTTTAAAGTTGCAGAGAAACTTCCACTTATCTATTTTTGCTCTGTACCACTTTACTCTCTGTGGAGACTTTATCTAAAGACACAAACATTTGACAAAATCCGAATTTTGATCACTTAAAACATTGTTCATCTATAGAGTTACTTGTACTTTACTCTCTGTGGAGACTTTATCTAAAGACACAAACATTTGACAAAATCCGAATTTTGATCACTTAAAACATTGTTCATCTATAGAGTTACTTGTACTTTACTCTCTGTGGAGACTTTATCTAAAGACACAAACATTTGACAAAATCCGAATTTTGATCACTTAAAACATTGCTCATCTATAGAGTTACTTGTACTTTACTCTCTGTGGAGACTTTATCTAAATACACAAACAATTGACAAAATCGGAATTTTGATCACTTAAAACATTGTTCATCCATAGAGTTACTTGTTTTACCTTTCCATAATTTCATTGATAAAACTAAAATTCCAACCACCCTTCAGTATACAACCTCATACAAGCATTGAAACATATCCATGCTTAGGAGAGGGTATAGTTTGTTATAGAAGCGGTTCAATTTTAGGGTTCTGATATCATCCATCATTACCTCCAAAAACAAAACATTTTTTAGCTAAGAAAGCAAATTCAGTGTTCCTCTAGTTGATGACCGATGATATGATTATAAAAACCATGAAAGTGAATTGCTTTCTCATCACATTATACTCTACTCCTAAGCATTTCGGTACTTATATGGGGTTGTATGCTTGCTGGTGAGGTTGAGAATTTAGATTTTATTGAAGAATGGAAAGGTGAAATATTTAACTCTATTGAAGAACAATTTCTTTAAAAAAGTGCTCAAAATTCGGATTTAGAGTCAAGTGTTTGTGTTTTTTGATAATATCTCCAGAGAGAGAAGAGGTACTGAGCAAAAATAGTTGTTAATGTTTATTACCAGTTTAAACAATAACTATACATAACTACCATAATCTCAGGACTTCAGTGGGCTTGAAAACTTGTGGTCCTATTAGAAAAAAATGGTTAAAAATCACGATATTCAGAGTACAGAATGTAAGAATGATTCTATGAGACAAATGAACAAAAATATTCAGAAAACAACACAAATTCTCGTTTATTCAGTGCCCCAAGCTTAGAAATTGTTCTACATCTAAAGCATGCGCAACAAAAATTTATTTAGGTTTTTGTGTCTCTGGACGAAATTGTCTGAGTGTATACTCAATTTTGTAACCTAGAATTATTTTGTAAATATATTTGATATTTAAAACCTATCTCTAGAAATATAGATAATATGGAATTGGTTCTTAGCATAATGTGAGTTTAAACATGTACAATCGCGGAAAAGAAAAACGAACCACCCCTCCTCATTCGAGTAATTTAACAGTGTAACTGTCATTAATGCAATGACTGGTGTTAAACCAAAAGTAATGAAAAAAAAAGAAAATCTCGGGGTAAAGTTTAGAACATGTTTAATTAGACGAGAAATAACAGTTACAAAGGACGGATTACATTTAACAAAAACGGTACTTACACAGTACAAAACAATTGAAAGAAAACATTTATAGAGGAAAAAAAATAGTTAACAGTCCAAAATTGGGCATCAGACCGGGATGGTCTGCTCTCGACAAAATCCAAACTCTCTCTGAGCAAAATTTGACAGTACTAGGGAAGTTCACGCCAAAGTCTACCTGTAAGGTAGCGACATCTACATTTTAGGATTTGAGGTATAGCGTACGTTACAGACTCCCCCTCTGGTTCTGTTGCCGTCTCGGCTCGGAACCAGAAGGTAATTTTTTGGGGCGTCCTCTTTTTCTTATAGGAGCCACAGGTCCAGTGTCTCTTTCTACTTCAGGCTCATGATAGTCCTTTAGGGCAGAAACATGATAAGTTCCAAGGACGTGGTGTGGGTTGGCCGGGTCGGTAATCTCATATGTTGTTGGTGATCTCAAGGTGAGAATGAGGTAAGGACCTTCCCTTTTTGGCATGAATTTCTTGCTTCTGTTGTTCCGACTTATGGGATGAATGGTCACCCAAACTTTGTCACCAGGTTTGAAGTATTTTTGTCTTCTTCGTCGATCGAAGTTTCCCTTCTGACGATCCTGTTTTTGTTCAACTCTATCTTTGACATCCAAGATTGAGTTTGCAAACCTCTTGAGATACGGGGTTATTTCGGGTACGAAGTTATCATTGTCGATCACTTGTCGAATATCATGCCGGATATCGTCTGACGTTCTCAACTGTCTTCCAAATTGTAAGTAGGCAGCCGTGTGGCCGGTGGTGTCACACACTGAGGTATTCATTGCGAAACGAATTAAAGATAATTTGTCTTCCCAAGACGTATGTTCTTCCCCCACCAGAATTGCTAGTCGAGGCTTTAAATCACGATTTTTACGTTCAGATGGGTTGGCTTGCGGGTGGTAGACGGGGATAAGGTCTTGCGTAATCTCTAGCAAGTCACAAGTCAATTGCATGACAGCACTTACGAACTGTGGTCCGTTGTCACTTATTAGCCTACGCGGAAGACCATATCGTAGGAATACTTCTTCGATAAGTATTTTGGCACAGTTTGCCGCAGTGGCTTCAGTAAGAGCAAATAGTTCTACCCATTTGGTGCTTGTATCTTCCACAATAAAGATCCACTTCTTGCCAGTAGGGGTTTCCGAAAGAGGACCAAAAAGATCAATGGCCAGCGTTTCAAACCTTTGTGCATAAGCGGGTGTTCTCAAGAGTCCTGCTGGTTTTTGGTTTGTTGGCTTATAGCGATTGCATTCAGGACAAGTCTTGATGTACTCTGAGATGAACTTTTTCATACCTCGAAAGTAGTATCTGGATGCAATCTTCTTGTATGTGTTCTCTACGCCATAATGACCAGCTGTCGGGGCATCGTGGTACTCTTGAAGGATTCTTCCTCGCTCTTGAGTAGGAATTACGAGTTGAGCTTCTTCTTCTTCATTCTCAGGTGAATACCTATACAGGACACCTTGATTCATTAAGTATCCACGACTGGTGTAGTTGGCAAAGTTTTCATCTTTGTCCATGCTCTCAAAGCAGTCAATGATTTTCTTCAATTCTTCGTCGTCCAGCTGTCCCTTTCGAATATCACTGGATTTCCTGGATGGCATGTCAACAGTGATGGCACACACATCAGATGGTGCGCCTTCAGCATACAACGGTCTTGACAGCATGTCAGCCACTACATTGGCTTTCCCTGGGGTATAATCAATCTTCAGGTTGAAGGACTGAATTTTTAAAGCCCATCTTGCCAGACGACCAGAAGGTGACTTTATACTTAACAGCCATTTGAGAGGTTGATGATCTGATGCGATGGAGATTTGTTGATTTTCTACGTAACCTCGAAATTTCTCTAAGGCCCACACTACCCCCAAGGCTTCCCGCTCGGTTGTGGAGTAGTTTCGCTCTGCTGGGATCAACAGACGACTTGCATATTCGATGACATGTTCATCAGGGCCACTACCCTGGAGAAGGACGGCTCCAAGGGCATAACTACTTGCGTCTGTACGGATGGTAAAAGGCTTTGATCCGTCAGCTTGCTTCAATACAGGAGGAGTCATCAGGCGCATCTTCAACGTTTCAAAGGATTCTTGTTGTTCAGGACCCCAGTGCCAATGTACTTTCTTCTTAGTGAGGTTACTAAGTGGGCGTGCTATGTCAGCAAAGTTGGGGACATATCGACGAAACCAAGAGCAGGTTTGTAGTAAAGATTGGACTTCTTTCACATTGGTAGGGACTGGAATTTTTTGAATAGAAGAGATCTTCTCTTGGTCAGCTTCAATTCCATCTTTCGTTATCCAGAATCCCAGATATTTCACACGGTCACAGGCGAAGCGACATTTATCACGGTTTGCATGAAGTTTGAAGATAGACAGTCTTTCGAAAACTTTTTCGAGATCTTCGAGATGTTTGTCAAAAGTTTCTGAGAGAACGATGATGTCATCTAGGTAAGACAGTGCGAACACATCTTTCAGACCACTTCGAAATTTGTCAATTAATCTTTGAAAGGTGGCAGGAGCGTTACGTAGGCCGAAGGGCATATGTAAGTAACGGTAAGTTCCAAAAGGACAAATGAAAGCAGTTTTGTCCTGATCAACATCAGCAACCTTTACTTGATGGTAGCCCGATTGCAAATCAATTGTTGACATGTAGGATGTCGGTGTTGCTTCATTTAATAGATCATCCATTCGAGGTAAGGGGTAGGTATCCACTTTCGTAATAGAGTTCAACTTTCTGTAGTCGACACAGAGGCGTACTTTCCCATTTGGTTTAGGAACAAGTACCACGGGTGCAGCGTAGGGGGACTCGCACTCTTCGATTATATTCTGCTTCAGCAGTTCTTCAATCTGTTCCTTCAAAATCTCTTTCCTTGTAGGATTCATCCTGTAGGGTGACGTTGCTACTGGGGGGTGATCACCTGTGTCGATACGGTGTTCAATAAACGGCGATGGCCCTCCCCCTGGTTGGAAACATGTCTCATTTTTGTCTATGAGTGTGTTTAGTTTTCTTCTCTGTTCGGGAGATAGGTGTTTACCCTCATCTTCTCGAAGTTCGAATGCGCTGATGGTTATATCATCTACGGTCTTCTTGAAGAACTTGTACTGTTTTTGAGGATTTTCGGAAAAATGCCATTTTCCGCCTTGGACATCAAGGACGATTCCAGCTGCATTAAGAAAATCCATTCCTAACAGGGTCTTATTTCCTTTTGCTTCCGGCAATACCAGAAATTCTGTTTGGATAACTTTGCCTTCAGTGTACAGGTTGACGACAGTACTTAGAGCAGTAATGGTCTGTCGAATTCCATCAGCCATCATAAATGAGATTCTCTTGTTCACAAAGGTGACGTTGTGCCCTTGTAGGAATTTAAACAGCTTTTCACCCGCGATGGTATGGGAAGCACCGGTATCAGCACATACAGCAATATTTTCTCCAAAAATTTTGAGGACAATCAAACTTGAGGGATACGAGTTTGAATCCAAGTTGAATAACGTCATGCAGTTCACTGATGTTTCCTCTTCATTAACCCTCGTGCAGGTAGGACACTTTGACTTGATGACTCCAGGAGTCCCGCACCCGCAACACCGGATGGGCTTTCTTCCTTCAGTTCTGGAACTTGGGAGTCCAGGTACTGTTCTAGAAGGTCTTCCAATTCCGCAGCTTTTTGTTTTTCTGCTGTTATACGTTCTTCCACAATGACGCTAAGCATATCTTTGACGAATTCCTCATCATACCTGTCACTCTTGGTTATGAGATCCTTTAGATCGATCACTTTGAGATTGTCCGACAGAGCCAGACCCAATTCTGAGGCCAAAATCCTCAAATCCTCTTTTCTGGATCTTCCCAAAAATGACATTTTTCGTGTGTTTAGTCTATTTCAGACGTAATTTATAAATCAGAAAAAAATTCAATTTTAAAAGTTTTAAAAATTCACTCAAAACTGTTAATTCTATTATCTTGAAACACCACAAATCAATAACAGTAACAGCAGTTGGTATGAAATCGTGAAATCAAAACAATTCACAAATGTGAGGGAAAAATTTTCCACAAGTAATATTAATTGATAACTCAATAGCATTTCAACTGATATTCACATATGTTTAAATATAAAATGCACAAATGAGAAATTCTTTAAATAAAACTGATTGATAAAGTTAAAAGCACCAATTAATGATATTAGAATATGTTTAATTAGAAATACCATTCATAAATTATTTCATTCACTTTGAAGTTATATATATTGTAAACTTGTTTACACTTAGTAGAAATAATTAAAATTATTTTCCATCAGAAACTATGTGTACATTTAACAATACAATTAAATCAAGTTTGTAATACTGTTACAATTTAATCAATCACTGTTCAAATTTCTAAATGACACATTCAAAGGTAAACAACTTAAAAAGAATGAATACACTAGCAATAAACAAGTAATCTATCTTCAGCTTAAATTCTTATTTCACTTTTTCATAAAGCACAGATCGTACATATAAATGAAAATAAAAACATTCAAGAGCACTCGAAATGTTTATAACTTTTCGCATTAACACTCAAGGATCATAGGGTTACCACACATGGAATTTCCTGAGTGGATTGTAAGTTTCGCTTTCAACCGCCATTTTAGAATGGTTTCAAACCGAAAGCATTTTCAATAGGAGAAAAAAACTAACTTAAAATTCAACTATACAAGACTAACAATAATTAATTATGTTAAATTGTTACTTTACAGTACCAGATATGAACAGCTATCTGTAATCACATTCGCCGGGTGCGAATTTTCTTCTTGTCAGGGTGACAAACACTTCAGGCAGGAACCTAATCACAGTACAAAAAAAAAACGCGAGAGAGAGATGGGATATTTTACTTCGGGCCTTTCACGTTGGGCGCCAATTTGTAACTGTCATTAATGCAATGACTGGTGTTAAACCAAAAGTAATGAAAAAAAAGAAAATCTCGGGGTAAAGTTTAGAACATGTTTAATTAGACGAGAAATAACAGTTACAAAGGACGGATTACATTTAACAAAAACGGTACTTACACAGTACAAAACAATTGAAAGAAAACATTTATAGAGGAAAAAAAATAGTTAACAGTCCAAAATTGGGCATCAGACCGGGATGGTCTGCTCTCGACAAAATCCAAACTCTCTCTGAGCAAAATTTGACAGTACTAGGGAAGTTCACGCCAAAGTCTACCTGTAAGGTAGCGACATCTACATTTTAGGATTTGAGGTATAGCGTACGTTACAACAGTAGAGAAAATTCAAAGATGGCGTTTGACAGGCACTAACGTCTTCTATAAATTCAAATACATTAAATTTGCATAAGAGGCCGTCTTAATATTAAATTTATCACCAACTTCATAATTTCCAATAGAAACCTCCTATTTTGACACACAATTTTGAATCTATATCAAAGTTTAACTTCAGATACCAATTTTCATGTCATTAGGTCTTATCGTTTCGAAGTAATGAGTACAGAAAGATTGGAGCTCCTGATGTTAAATCAGTTTCATAGACTTTTATACATATATCTTCCTTAAATAATATTTCTATAGCTCTGATATTTTGTTCCATGTTACTGTTAAACAACCCAAACGAAATTCACCTAATATTTTATTTTAGAAATTGCTTTTAGTATGCAATAATAATTATTAAATTAATTTTTGAAACAATTATGAATTGGAACCCTACTATATTTGATAGGAATCGATTCAGAAGGACTTCTAATATGACCATGCAAAATTTCAGCTCATTCCGATAGTTAGTTTTTGAGTTACATTAAATTTTCCTCATTATTGCGATTTTAGGGGGCAACCAAAAGTTTAAAAAACGTCTGACAAACCCCGGATGACAATTCTCGGATCGTTTGCACTTGTATAATAAATATAATTCTCGGATCGTTTGCACGCGCTGAGAAATACGTTTGAAATACATCAACCTCAAAATGCACGGAGCGTGTGCCCACAGCTGCATGTTATTTCTTCGTTGCTCGGTTTGAAGATGTCACGTGGTTGTGGGTAAAAGCATGAATCCTAAATTATTGATTGGTTAAAGTGATTATCCACCGTGATCCAAAGTCTGCTAGTCTTGCGCTTCGACAACCAATCGGCTTAAGGCGATTCGTAAGTCCACTCTTTAGAGATCTTACGACAGACTCCGCCCACATGCTCCGTCTATATAATTAGAAGGTCGAAGTTGAAATAGTGTTCAAATTTGAAATTTGGGTAGCTATAACTACAATTAATCTCGATGTACGTATACGATTTTCAATGAGGAGATGATCCCTGAAATTGACAGAAATTTTAATATTGAATATCTCCGGTTATAAAGATAGTAAAGTCATGAAACTTCATATTTAAACCAATTTAACGATGCAGAATCTGATTAAGACATTAAAACAGGGTGTTTCCATTGGAAATTTTGTAGTTTGTGCAAAATTTGATATGAAGACGACCCGTTATGCAATTGTTTTTGCATTTGAATTTGTAGAGGCCGTTATTCCTTATTGAATGATATTTTTGAATTTGCTCTACTATGAATAGTGATCGGAATAAAGGGAGTGGTTCGTTTTTTTTCCGCGACTGTACTTTACCATTCCAATAAAAATTATATGCTCACAGATTATTATTTATTACAATCTTTTTGACTTTTAAAGATATCTTTTTATGGTGTATACTCAATTTTGGGAGAAACTGTATATACATACAAGATCTTAGAGATGTAAAGTGAGTAGTCATCACGACTATATTGATATATTGTCTAATAGGCATTTTGTAAACCACTTGAAATTTATTTTATAAACTTTATATCATGGGTGCGCTTTAATGCACACTCATTATTTACGAATTGTCCCCAATCGATAATAATAAACACTTAATAGCTAGAAGTGATTTCTAAAATCCGTTATATTCGTATCTCAACTGGCCTTACAGCTAGTTTTGAATAAAAGTCTGGCTAAATATTACTTCTGTACACATCGTCGGCTTAGAGCAAAACTCATTAACTGATATTTTTGGAGATAACTAAATGCTCATTTTCATGTTGATGTATACATTGTCCTACTGTAATCTGTTTAAACGATATATAATACTTTCAAAATACTAATATTTTAAATTTTTTTCACCTTAAAACTATTAATTAGTCTTTAAGCAGCTATACAATAAAATATTTTCAGAGTGTCAGTTAATATATTTCTGCTCTAAGCCGACGATATATTTTACTTTCTAATCTTTTTATTGAAGCTTTAATGCTGGAGAACCTTAATGCATATGCATTAGACAAAAAGTAAAACCTTTTAGAACCAGGTATCATCGATTAATTAGGAAAAATGGGGGTCATTCACTAAAGATACTTCTAATTGCGAGCTTGAAATCATTGGGAGTTCCGTATTCGAATGAATGCAAGAAGATTTCGATTAAAATGCAAATGTCTGACTTTTTCACAGATTTTTTCTAAAGAATACTAAAAACTTTTCCATTTAAAAAGGACAGATTCTTTCTCACTATTCAAATCGTAGGGACTAACCATCAATAGAACAGTCCAAAAAAAGAAGATTCTAAACAGGGAAGGGGAGGGAGTAAACACGATAACAATAAAATGTCACAAT
The DNA here is from genome assembly GCA_933210815.1 of Meta bourneti. Lineage (NCBI taxonomy): Eukaryota > Metazoa > Arthropoda > Arachnida > Araneae > Tetragnathidae > Meta > Meta bourneti. Next base: position 69,472,578 of record OW119928.1, read on the forward strand.
AAGATCAATCTTAATTTAAAGGAATAATGCATCTTTGAAAATACTCTTATTCTTTTAGATGAATACTCCTCTGGTGTTGTTTGTTGCTCACTATTGGTGTCCAACTGAATTTAACGTATTGACATAAATACGTTAGATGTTTTATTTCCCCTTCGAAAGCAAGTAAAAGTCGGATAGCTGAATGAATAATATGGGCCTTAAATCATTTGCTCTGTCATTTTTACGTTTCCTTGTCATCAATAAGAATATATCTTTAAAATGTAACAGCAAATTGATTAATATTTATATTTAATTTTAAACTTAAAGAATTTTAATCCCTTCGTTAACTTGATACCTTCAAAGTTAATAGTAAACATACAGTTTGAAAGGAGACCATACTTAAAAGATTTCAAAATCCATGACTGGTTATATTTCTGAAAGCTATTGAATTATAGATTGAAGTTTTATTGTAAGTTTGTTCAAGGTTAGGTTATGTATACACTCAAACATTTTTTTTAAATTTTGACTTTAAAAATTAAGTTTTTCGCAATAGGTCATTGGTTTGTGCTTAAACTCATTTTAGTGGGAAAAATTCTGATTAAGCTACTCATTAAGTATCTAATTTAGATATAATTAGGTAATTAGCATGTTTTTTGAACAGTGAATCTCAAATTATAATGTGTTCAGAAGGACAATTCCTGTTGGAAATTATTCCTAATATTATTCAGGTTTTGACCATCCATCAAGTTGCTAGAAGAAATACGTTCTTTTTTACAAATTATTTTACGAAGGAAGTCTAAAAAAATCAAGATTTTTTTCAGGAATTTCAACAGTTAAAAATCAAACAAAAATTCATTTCTTAACCAATAATTTCGACTGAGGGTCAAAACATACACTGTATTACATAGATTATAATGACATAAAAGTAATTATAATAGATGAATTAATTCTTGAGTTATCACTGTGTTCGAAAGAAGCATCCTTTTGTAAAAATATTGTTCTTCAGAAATCGAGTTTAAAGTTTTGGAAACTTGTTTGTCTATGGTGACGGTACCTAACCCAAACCCTTGTAACTTGAAAACTATTTCGAATATTTACAAAATCTTGGTATCGTTTGAAAGCTAAGGGGTTGGACAATATTTTGAATTATTAAAAAATCAATCGACATTTCGGTCAATTTTCGTGATTTCTAGTGCATACATACATCTTAATATTGCAAACGATGATTTTAATGTTCTCAATTCATGAAGCAAACGTTCAAAACAATTCGTGAAATAGTCTATGGTTTCTTTTGTGTGCGTCTGTAATTCTAGCAGTGGCTGGAGCATTAAATAGGAGACTAAGTTTAGTTTGAAGAAAAAATTAAAAAATAGTACAATGCGTAAACTTTGAAAGAAGCTCAAGAATGTGAAATATGCATTTTGAATCATAAATAAAAAAATTATAATGTCAATTTTAATTACATACGATAACAAAATGCAAAGTATACCTCTCTTAGAGTGCTCAAGAAGTTTAAATAATTTTATTTATTATTTATTATTATATTAAAATGATTTATAAAAAAGTACATCGGTATATTTAAAAAAATGGTAACAATTGCAGATTTAACATTAAAAAGCACAAAAATTATTTTTTTAACCCTCCTGATGGTTGTCACGATGAGGTATCTCGTTATTAACAAATCTGACCAGATCCTGATGGACGAGTTATCTCGTCATTAAAAGAAGACTGACAGATCTTGATCTCTTCATCGTCAAAAAATCTACAGATCTTGATGACAAGAAATCTCGCCACGAGCAAACTTGGTCAGATCTTGATGGGCGAGTTATCTCGTCAAAAAACTTAGATGGTTAAAAAGCAAATTTTAATATTAATTTATTTAGCAAAAAAAATCCCAACGCATTCAAGTAAAAAACAGAAGTATGTTAAATCAACAAAAGTTTGATAAAGTATCGATTTTCATGGATAGTAAGTTACTTATGTTTTGTAAAATCAGCAAATATGAAGACGGTATTTCTAATATATATAGATCCTCTATGAAGATGGTTCTTCCTTATTTAATTAAATTATCGACGTAAAACCAATAGTGAGTTATCGATAGTTATATTTTGAATATCATAACGTGAAATCCTTATGATGATACACTGTTCCTTAGCAAGAAAGAAGAGCATGGATCAGCTTTCGTAACATCACCAAACTATTTTCCAATCTGTTTTATACATTGATCGATATATTGGGTTTCAACAAAACAAACATTACAAATAAGTTTTCGTACGACTATTATGGAATGTAGAAATTCGTAGTCCTTTTTCTCGCAAATAGTCGTCAGCTTTTTCGAAGAAATTGCTTATCTTAATCTAGATAGAGCATCAAACTGGTTTACATAATAATTTCTTGACATATTAGGCAAGAAACTCAGCGTTATTTGAATCAGTTTGGATGGTAAATAGGTTTCCAGCGCTCTGTTAAGTCTGAGTTCCGAAATGAAAACAAATATCTTCTCATCTCTTTCCGGTACCGCAGTTCTTTTCAAAGGTACTCAGCCGAAATTTATCTCCGACTTGTTTGTCCATGCCGAAATAGAAAGCATGTTTGGAGAATGTTAAAGGTTAAGTGTGATTTGCTAAGCAAAAGAAGTAGACCGCAACTATCTTATAATCGTATATCGTATGATAAAGAAAAAAATCTTTTTTTTTAAGAATTTATTCTAATCTTATTCTGTTTGTGTGTGTGCTATCATTTTTCAATCTTGGCGACCAGGGCTATCTTTTTAAGCAAAAACGTCTGAAAGCTCCTGTTTTTGAAAATTCATCAAAGGTCGACGAAAATTTAGTCTCATTTTTTAAAGCAACGGACGAGGGAAAATATTTTTCGAATTTTTCGTAACGAAGTACATTTTCCACGGGACCCAAATTTCGAAGTTTTGGTGCCAAGTCGTGGCAACCATAAAAGGAAAGCACCCGAGTCTGTGGTTAATAGATTGTCATGAAATCCTTATGAAAATATTTAGTTTCTTAATTTTTAAATTTAAATTTTTTGACGCGATCCTTCAACGTCTGTTTCATATTTAATCAGCGCATTTTGTGAAAGCCGATTCCTTTTGTAACTGGACAACTAAACTTGCTGCTAAAATAGGGTTTAAGAGGAGACTTTTATTGTTAATATTTTTTTAAATGTATGCTACTATTTCACAAGTGCTTTGGCTGTGGAAATCCTGGGTATACACTAACTGTTCGATAAATCGCGTTCCACTTGGAGAAGATTTGGTTTTATATCGAGTTCAACAAATTATTGATACGATTTTTTTCTCAAAGTTAAGTTCCATTGGAAATTTTAAATGTGTTAATTCTAAATTGCAAATAATCTCAAATATTTTCAATTCGATGGAAGCTTGGACTTATTGGAGAAGTTTTAAAGATTTTGGACGCGGCATATAAAATCTAATAATCCACAAATATGCCATTTCTTGTAGGATCTTTATCCCGATAAAGTTTAATTTACGTATGGACACTTTTGAGCACTTATAAATTTTATAGCAAAATATTTCAATACACAAATTCGATCATTTTACAGTCAAGTGTCCATTTCTAACACCAAGAAAAGGCACTAATACAGCCCTATATAATATGCTATCATCATCATATTTCAATCTCATCATTCTTGCTTTCCATCACTTTAAAAATATGAAATTTAGATTAACCTACAAATATAATCGAGTTACTGAATTATCGAAGATGATTGATGTAGGCCCCTTAGAAATTTTTTTTCTAGAAAGCTCTTTGATTCGCTTTATATGTATATGACTTTTTTCTATAGATACTCGACCATGAAAGTCGAGTTTTCTTACAATTGTAGCGGGCCGTGATAGCCTGGTTGGAAGAGTAGTGGATTAACAACCGGAGGGTTGCGAGTTTGAAACTATCCAACTAAAGACCATCGTGTACGTGGGGGTTGGTGCACATTAAATCTGCCGTGACCTCAAATGTCCTCAAGTTGGCGTGGTGTGGATGTTTGGAGAGTGGGGTGCCAGCTCAGATGTGACCTCGTCATCTAATCATGGTTCAAAATTACGAGGTGTTGTCCTCGAATCTATCCCTTTGGGATTGATCCCGAACCATCGCCAGTAGCCCGATGTATTGCTCCAGTGTGACGTTAATTCAACTGCCTACCTACCATACATAGAATTGGTATTGACGATGTGCTGAAATAGTATTCGAAAAAAAAAGTCAAGTTACACCACGTTCAGAATACATACGGAAAACACATATCACCACACAAACACTAGCACCAGCTTGACAGAAAATGCCTCTCATATGTGAAAAATAATTAACCTTTTATGAGATAAAATTTTTGAGGTGCTGAATAACTAAATCAGAACGTTTAATTTAAGTTGAAAAAAAATAGAAATAGATATATTTTAAATTCTAGCCTAAAATAAAATTATGAGTTAATTTTACGAAGCGCCGTTTTTCATCTACCCCTTTGCATTACGTTGCAACTAACTTTTCAACTGGAAATTCCTTTCTTGCTTTCGCTTCTAGACCTGGGGCTAGGAGTTATTACTGTCTTTCCAAAGCAGGAGAGATCACTTAGAGCGTCTGGTGATAGAGATAAACGAGCACCCAGATCCTAAGATCTTCGCCTACCCCATAAATTTGAACATTCCAATAGACTTGCGTAAAATCTCATCTTACAATTATAATGAGACAGTTTAACGATTAATGGTATTTTCGGATCCCTATTCGTGAACGAGGAAGACAGCTTAAAATTATTTAAAATAATAATACTTAATCAAAAGCGTTAACTTTAAATTCACTTTGGAGATTGAAATAAAACTAAACGTTCGAAACATCTTGAGTGACTAGGTATTTAAAACTATATTCTAACAGACCATCGCATAGAATCTGCGCTAAACTTTCTTAATTGCTTATTAATAGCAAAGTGTCGTTACTTACATTTCATATTTTATTTCAATGCATTTTTAATGAATATAACATCCATATTTACATAAATGGATTTCAAACCCCTAATTAAAATAAAATTATCTAAAAATATATAATTTACATAAATAATAAGACTGAGTGTTGCTTTTGAGAGGAGCTTCAATAAGTGTAACCAGCATGTCGACTAGTAGTCACGTGACTTGTCTGCGAAAAATTTGCTTGGTTGGCCGATTTGGCATTTCATCGCTTCTTTTGAGATATAACATCTTATAATAGGGTAGACGTGTGAAAGCGAATTTTTAGAGTGGTGACAAAAATGGTGAAAGTATTCCATTGTATCACTCGGACCAATCAGATGATGAATCAATGGATGGTCGTCATCACCCATCCCGTGAACCAATCAGATGAATGTTCAGTAGTCTAAGGGTCACGTTACTACTAGTTTTGGTTACATGATCCTGGGCACCTGAAAAGGTTACCATTACTTCCTCTACTTTTATAGCTTCTCTATGGATTGTCCCTGTTAGAAGCAACGCTAACTTACCCATAGGATACTCCTTCTCAAACAGACGTCAGTTCGATCCTTGCAGTACCGAAGGCGGAAGAGGTCAGTCATTGGACATCATAAACAAAAAAAGATAAATGAAAACAACATGATGAATTAGACTACTAACAAATTCTTTCTGATAATTCTTCCCCTTATTTGAAAAATCGAATCAGAAGCTTATCATCGACAATATTACAAATCGCTTGGACACCCGTTTCTGGATAATATTGATACGAGCGGCAGAGTATGTTAATCTCACCCTAGCGAAGAAGTCTTAACAAATCTGAATTATTCATGCACGTTAATTACACACATACCCGGAAAAGATCAAGGGCTAAAGCCTGATCCCATTAAGAACCCAAACGTGCAAGGGACACGCAATTTCTAACTAAAAGCAGGATAATGGACATGGTTGCCAAGATAAATCATTGTTTTTGCATCGGCGCTGGTTAATGAATAATGAAGCTTTCTATCACCGGCAGCTTGGATGTGGATGTAAATAAGAAAATCGCTCTTTTTTCGTCATTCGTGCACTTCGTACTTTTTGTGGTAGGGAGATATTTGTGTTTAGAATATGGGAATCTAGTTAGTTTGATTTTTCTCCTCGAAAAAGAGTAAAAAAGTTCTATCACCATGATTAGGATTGGACAATCCTACAAACCGTATGCGACCAGGTTCGAAATTTTATTGCGGTTCGGCAAGTTGCATAAAATGCCATGAAAAAAGTAATTTGTAGGGCTAGGATTTTAAAGATTTCTTATCTTTTTAGGAAATTTGGGTTTAGGACACACAAAGACCATATTTGGCCAAGCTCCCCAAGCAAAGTCAAGTAAATGGACATAACACGCTCAAAGTTTTGCTGACAGAAGCACAAATACACCCAAGGAGGAATTGAACCTTCGCCTTGTACATCTCGCAGGTTCCTAACGCAATGGGCAAAAACTCTGAGTCATGGTGACCCCTTAGAAAATATAACACACTATTCAAGTAAATAGATGTGTGTTTTTAAAAAATTTAAGACCTGCGAGCTGTAGGCTTGATTCTTGTAACTCACCAAGGTGTATTTCTCTCTTTTGTGTAAGTAAATCTTTAATTGTGTGTTTCTACATTACACGACGCTGTCTGTCTTGTATTTGGTACAGTTTGGCCAAATATGGCATTTACGTCATAAAAACTCACACAACCACCACAAAAACAGATCTAAGTGCATTTCTTAGGGGATTATAGACTCCGCACGATATTGTACTGCAGTACGATAAGTCGCATAAAAAATCACGATAATTTTTTTTGTGGGGCTAGGATTTTGATTATTTATTATATTTTTTTACAAAGTCTGACCCATTATTCAAGTAAATAGAAATGTATCACAAAAATACTGAAACCTACAAGTTGTAGGCAGCGCAGATTCGATTCCTGAAAATTACTATGGTGGCTCGTTCTTTCTCTACACTACTAAAGAGGACGCTCCAACTATGGGCACAATAGACTTGAAAAACAAGTAAACTGAGCATTGCTATTGAAGGAACTTGAAACAGTGTGATCAATATGTTGACTAGTAGTCACGTGACTACTCTGCGAAAAATTGACTTGGTTGGCAGTGGGCATCTTATCGCCTCGTTTGGTAATATAACATTAAGACAGGATGAGTGCGCATTTCTATAGAGTGGCGACAAAAAGGATGAAATAGCCCAAGTCTGCTACTATATCGCGAGGATAGAGATGATTAATCAAGATGATGAATCAATGATGAACAAGATAATGAATCAATGGATGGGCGTCTTCTTCCGTCCCTTGAACCAATCAGATGATGGATGTTCGTTTCCACCCGGAGACGAAAGTAGTCTAAAGATCACGTTACTACTAGTTTTGATCACATGATCCTGGGTCATATAAAAAGGCTACCGTTGCTCATTCTACGTTTATATTTCCTCTATGGTGGGCACATCCCAAACCGTTACCAATTGCCCGTTGTGTTGCTCCAGTGCGACGTAAATTCAATTACCTACCTACCAACGGTGGGCAGTTATTAAAACATTTATTTTCAATTCTGAGTACCATACAACGCACATTTATTCAAATTAATTAAAAGGTACAACAGGGACTCCCGTCTCAGGGACTTTATTCACGTTCGACTCATGTCTTCTCACCCTAGTGTTCGTCATTCAAGTCCTCCCACTTTTTTTCTCCGCAATTCTTCCACACCCCGTCTATTCCCTGGATGACATTCCTACGAATGCCTCCAGTTCCGTTCAAAGGGAAAAAGATCAAGTGGTCATCCAAGGTTCTCCTGGTCAGCATTCTTCAGTGTCTGGCAGGAGAAACTCACTCTTACACTGAGAGTATTTCTATTTCCTCGGTCAGTTAAACTTCCCTTGTGTGTATGTTCATTACTCGATGTTGTCTGTCTTATGCTTGACGCAGCTTGGCCAAATAACCAATAAATTACTCCATAAAAACCCAACCAACCACAAAAGTAAGCCGATTCAAATGCCTTTTTAGGGCAGTTTCATGCATATTTCGCGAATTTTACGTGAAATCGCATTTTTAGTTTTTTTCGTTATTTTAAGGCTTTTATTAAAATTGAGTCATTACATATTTTGACGAATTTGATGAATATCTCATTTTCACCTCTGGAAACCTTCCCTTGATGAAATTTCAGGAATTTGAACAAAGGCATTGATGCTAGAGTACAGAAAAGGCAAAAATACTTTTTGGAAAGCGCACAAACATTTCAAGTGGAAGTAGGTAAGGAGTGAAATACTAATGGTTGCAGGTGACTTCCTTTTGTACATGTTCTCATAGAATGCATTTTAAAATAGATAGTCAACACATACAGTGAAAAGCACTTGAAATACAACCCTTTATAAATAAATGGAATGTGAAAATTAGTATAGCTACTAAGTAATGCATCCAGTATGTGTGTTGAAAGGCCTCCCAATAATTTTTTCAAAAGTTTTGGAAATTAAACTTTTAAAATTCTATGAGTACTTCTAAGAATTACGTTTCATATTCAAATTGATCTGAAATAAATGTATCATTAGAAATTGTGCGTATTTTTTGTTTAATTTGTGAGTATTAATATTTAAATTAAAAAAAACATTTGGATCTCTCTCCCGTTGGTAGTTTGAATATTAAAATCGGTACAATTGAGTTAATCTTCGGAAATAAACATTTGTTATTCATTCTCAGTATTATCTTTATATATATATATTGGGCAGCGGTAGTCCAGTTAGTAGAGTCTGACCTGAGGGTCTAACCATAGGCCGTCATGTACGTGAGTATTAGTTCACGTTAAATCTGTCATGGCTTCAAATGTCCTCACGTTGGCATTGTGTGGAAGTAAGAAGAGTCGGAGGCAACTCAGGTGTTGACTTCGTCATCCGACTGGGTTCAAAATTACGAGGTGTTGTCCTCGGATCTTTCCCTTCGGGATTGATCCCGGACCGTCACCATCAGCTCATTGTGTTGCTCCCAGTGCGACTTAAATTCCACTACCTACTTATTGATCTTTAGGTTGAACACTAAAATTTCACAATTTGTGTTCTCTTTAGGGTTGTGAATTTTCGCATGGTTGACCCCTTGGTCTTCTTTATCTGAATAAAAGCAAAAGTAATTAAATAAAAAGTTATTAAAACTTCAGACCTCTTCATGACTTTTGACCAACCCAGTATAAGAGAAATTAAATGTGCTTAGCAACATTGTCGTCAATAGATACAAGTAAAAGACGTTTCAGTGCGGATGCTCTGCGCGGGTCGACTAGCCTTCCGAGTGGTTTCGCCGAGATATCTCGTTTATTAAGATCTGACCAATTTTGCTAGTGACGAGATATATCGGCATCAATTATTGCCGATTTTTTGATGATGACGAGATCAAGATTTAGCCAGTTTAATTCTTATGACGAGGTATCTTGTCTATCAAGATCTGGTCAGTTTTGCTAACGGAGAGATACCACATAGAGACAATCAGCGGGAAAGCTAGTCTAAGGGGACAGTGGACTTTCAAAATCTGTCAAAAAATCCATCTTTTAATTTCAGCGTTAAAATTTAGTTGATGCAAAACTCTGAGGATGGCAAAAGGAATTTTTCAATTGCGATCATTTTTGACTGAGTTAATACACGACATAAAAAATATCGTAGATAAGTATAGTATAAGTCTACTACAAAAACGCGTTTTCTCAGATTGAGAATTTTTGAAAATCTGATTTTAAAGGTTCCTTGCGTATCAGGTTTTAATTAATTTCATTGAAATTTTTTGGTTGGTTGGTTTTGGAATTTCATGGCGCAAGGGCCATATTTGACCATGCTGCGCCAGACACAAGACATACAACATTAAGTAATAGACACATACAGTGAAAGATTTTACTGACACAGAAGAGAAAAATATACCCAGGGAGGAATGAACCTGCCAGGAATCGAACCTATGCCACCTACAACTGAAACTTTTCGGATAATCCTTGAAATCTATTGTATATAGCTAAGTGCAAATGAAAAATTCGTAATGCTTCGAAATTTATGCTCTTTTGTGCAAAATTTTAGGTGTTTTAGTACGTTACTTGCTTTTGCTAGATGATCGAGTGATACACTTACCAAATAGAGTAATTGAATTCATATGCCTTCTTACTATTATGTGAATTAAAATTTTGATAATGTATAGAAAATTAATGTTTGCTAATTTATCAAAATTGTTTGACCACGTTTTACTTAATAACTTCCGCACAACTTAATATTTTTTGGATCAAATTTTACATAGACTTTTAATACAAAAATCACCGCAAATTTCGGATGGCAACTTCAAAAGTTTGCTTTGAAAGTCCACTGTCCCCCAAAGAAATTATTTCATTAAAACATTAAAACCATTTGTTTCTCCGTTTCCAATGTGGTTGCTCGTGTTTCATATCCTGATTTGAATATGTTGTTAACTCTTGCTATTTCATTCCAGGTGGGGATGGCTTGGTTTCAATTGTGGCAGCACATTCGGAGTCTCCGGACACAAGTGGAAATACGCTGCGAGGTAACAAAACAAAAAACTTCTCCAAACCCTCTACATACTCCCAATCAAAATTAAACAAACGATCCTCCCCCTGTTGATCATCTCTTGATAGATGACCAACTGATCGTTCTCCCATTCTACCAAACGCACACGAAACAAAAACCATCAATACCACGTGCCTAGGTTCCACAGCATATTCATCATAATGTCAGTGTCATGTAAAGATACATGCTAATACCTGTGTCGATAGAAGTACCTTTAGTGCATGATCTCTGCCTGTCGATTGATTTATCCGAATAATGAACAGGGAAGGTTCTGCTGTCGTGGGCGTGTAATGGATTTGACATCGGAAATGACCCTCGTGTTGAGTCGGTCGGGCGAGTCATGTAATTTTACCGATATGTGTACCAAAAATCTATAATTAAAGTCATGGTGAAATGGAGATGTATGTAGATGTTCTTTTTCAAAGGATTATTTGCTTTGTGTTATGGAGCATGCATAAGAGGGCGTTTTCACATAAGTAGAGTGAGGTCAGGAAGTGAAGTGATGTGACTGAATATACCTTGAGCAAATGGTTTGTGTGTATTTGCAGTTCAATAAAATGAATGTGTTGCATAAAGGAGGTGTATGTATGCAACAGGATTTGTTCTAAAATTGCCAGTTAAAGCTTTTTATGCTCATTACCTCTCTATAGAAAAGTTACGGTTGTTATATTCGTTTTGAACGTTAGTATTAGTTTTCATAAAATGTTCAATCTTTGAGACGTTTAAGTAAAAAGAAAATATACATTTCAATACCAACAGAAGATAAATTACCGAGCTGTATCCAAGCACGCACATAAGATCTTGCATAATCAGCTAAACTACATACAGAATATCTCCTTTTGTCGTGGACAAAACTTTTTCCGAGTGTTATGAGGCAAGAGATTTACTCTGTAGATTTCTACTTATAATCATCATCCCACGAGTTTAATGAGCGTTATGTGCTCCAACTATTTTTAAGTGTTCCAGGCAACATATTTACTCTATAGATTTCTACTTATAATGATTGTCCCCTGATTTTATTATACATATCTGCCTCAACTGCTTTCAAAAGTATTATGAAGCAACATATTTACTCTCTCTGTAGATGGTCCTTATAATGATTATCCCTACTCATCTACTCATAAATAATTCATTGTTAGGGATAATCATTATAACTAGAAATAATATAATGAATATTACTTCTACTTATAATGATTACCCCCTGATTTTATGGAGCATTATGTTTCTATTGCCTCTTTAATTTTTTTAAATCATACATAACTTATAATTTAAGTTTTGGGATTTTTAATTTTATCTCTAAAGCAAAAATTAAGCCTGTGTGTTTTGAGAAACTAAAAAACCCAATCATTTGAATTCCTTTTGAGTATTGAATTTTATTTAATTATTCATCCTTTACAACTCTTTGGTGATTTGTGTACCCTTTAGGTGATTTGTGTTTACAAGCGATCTTTAATCCTGTTTGTGATTTCTTGTTAAAAATTACCAGCTGAAATCTAATTTACAGCTAAATAGAACTCCAGAAGTTACTTTAAATTAAAACCCCGTTTTACAAAATTTTCCCATCAGAAATTTTGGTTGAAATACCGCTTAATCCAACCACCCTTCTCTTTTATTCCCTACCATCTCTTACAAACGAATGCTTAATTAAACGTCAAAACGCAATTGCACATAATTAAAACAAATATTTTCTTTTATGCCATCTAAATTTCCAACCTCCTCTTGCACTCCAAGCCACCCGTAACAATTTAATTACATATCGATTGTATCGCTTTTTGATGAGACCCGCCTCCACAAAATTCGATTTTAAGGACTCATTACGACAGACGAGACGATGTCCTGGGAGGATAATGTTCTTTTGAGAACGCGTTTGGAATGCTCAAACTATAATTAAACGAGATAAGAGCAGTTAATTGAGTTTCAGAATGAAGACATAAGGAAGCCAAATGGGGAATTATTCTACAAAACATTTGTTTCCATAGAATAGAAAAGTTTCGTGATACTTTTTCAACTTTGTTGTTTGACGGCATTGGACAATATTTATACTTTACAAATGTTCTTCGTTCTACAGATTTATATACACATAACGGGGAACTTATTTACACAAAAATGAATAATGAATGCATTAATAGATCACCCGACTTCAGTATGATTGAGAATTTATGTTTCGGGATGTCTGATGTGAGGAGTGAACTAAAAGAAGCATGCAATTTTAATAATTCATTTTTAAAATTAGATTTGCCGAGCAAGTTTATGTATTTTTGTTTTTCTACTACTATCGTATGTTCTAATATTATATTAAATTTTGTTTTGAGTTGAGCTAATATTTTTGATCATGAGATTTAAAAATACATCTCGATCAAGCTAACTTAAAGAAAAAAATCATCCTACATATTTTATGGAGTTTGAGCTTAATAGCACCTAACTCAACTGATCTTATTCCTTGTGTGTAACTGCTTTTGAAGCTTAAATTATGATTTCAATAAATTGACAGGAGTGGAATTAATGTATCTACAAAAATCTATTTTAAAGTATTCGTTGTCCTTTTGTTTCAACCAGTTTCAACTTTGTAGAATTTGGTTGTAGGGGCATTCATTCCACTGTCCATTTGGGACTGTCACACACATATTTTAGTCAGAAAAATGGTTGCATCTTTTATTATTCTTTATTAATACAAAAGCTTTTTTGAATTCAAACTACGTATCTTCCCTTCAAGTAAGCTTATCCCAAATTTTTGGGTACATCTATCATCTGTTTCTATACAAAAATAGCTAATATAAAGCCATCACGTGTTGGACGTCTCTGGTCCCATACGAGAGAGCCCATTATTTACATTTAACCTGCCTCTATTTTGACGAATGGACTCATAAAACCTCGCCGGAGTTGACTATACAACGATGCTCTGAAAGATTCAAGCGAAGCATTTAATTTGAAAGTTGTGACTAATAATGTGAGACTGACGGGAAGCTTAGCACATTCAAATTAACATTTACCACTCTGAAAATAATTACTCCTGTATGTTGCCGTGCTAGTCATAAAGGTAATATCTCCAAGTTTGATCCTTGCAAGTTGATTGCTAAAAGTACTGCGTATGTAAGTATGTCATTGGTTTTGGGTTTAATGGCTCAAGGGCCATATATCGTCGGCTTAGAGCAGAAACTCATAAACTGATATTTTCAGGAAATTCATTTTTTGACACTAAATGATCATTTTCATGATGATGAGATATAGATGGTCGTATTGTATTCGGTTGGAAAGAGATACTACTATCAAATATTTATAATTTTTATTTTTGACCTAAAAAAACTAAGTCTTTAATCGGCTATGCTGTAAAATTTTTGTCAGTTAATGAGTTTTTGTTCTAAGCCAACGATATGGCCAAGCTGTGCCAAACAACGTCAAGTAAATGGATATACTCGCATACACAAGGGGAGCTTTATTGACACAGGATAGAAATACCCCCATGGAAAGATCGAACATGCACCGCCCACAACTAGCAGGATGTAAGCACAACGGGCGAACCCAATGAGCCACGGCAAACCCTATTAGTATACAACACTAATTACACATTATGCTCATTCAATCAAGTGTTAATTGAATGTGCTCTGTTACCAAGCGTTTTGAGGTATCAGATACTTTTATGAGCGGTTGTTTAACATTAGTTTATGCTCTAAATTTCGAGATACTATCTTCTTGACTAGCCCGGCAGTATAAGAACAGACTGTTTTCAAGATGTCAAGAAAACCGAGCGTTCACAAATAAGTAGAGTACACGATGGAAAAGCTAGATGCATCTTTCTCTAATTAGCTACCAGTCTGGATCCTGCTCCATTTTCTGGAGCCAGCCTATCAGTTTTGGATTGAACTAAACACACAAAAAACCGTTCGGAGGACCGTATCTGTTCTGCAGGTCGAGTATACCTATTCTCTACAATCCTTTATCTTACGTTCCTCCCTGGGTGTATTTCTCTCTTCTGTGTTAGTAACAACTTTCATTGTGTGTGTCTATTACTTTATATTGTATGTCTTGTGTCTGGCGCAGCATGGCCAAATATGGTCCTTGCGCCATAAAACCCCCAAAACAACCAACCATCCTTTATCTTACGTGTAGGGGGTTTTATGGACTCTACCTGACTCTCTCTAATCAACTGTTCTCTCTAATCATCTCAGCAACTGTTTCGCCAAATGGCTAACGAAATCTTCACCGTTTCCAAAATTTTGAAAAAGATTTGTTAATGTTTGAAGGGTAGGCTGCTGTATATTATACATTAAAATATATAATTTCTTTGACCAAATAACTTGTTATTTTACAGATCTGCAATCGTTACGATCAACTCTTCTGTAGGAGGAGGCATTGCTGCATTGGTGTTTAGGTAAGTACGAAATGGTGGACAATATAATTCTTAGATTCATAATGGTAGGTAGATAGCTGAATTTATGTTGCATTGGAGAAACACAACGGGATATTGGAGATGGTCCGGGATCAATCCTGATGGGAAAGATCCAAGGACAACATCATGTAATTTTAAACCACAGTCAGATAACGAGGTCCCACCTGAATTGGCACCCCACTCTCCAAACAAAGAAATGGGAAATAAGACAAAAACCAACACAAAAGAAAATTCTTAAATAAAAATAATAGTAAAAAGATAATCCTTTAACGCAAAAAAATATTATTTACAAATATTTTTAAAATTTACAAATTTAATTTTCATAATTGTTACCAGGAAGATTTAAGAAAGAATATATCAATTTAGACTTGAAATTGGACACATACAAATATAGGCGAAAGTAGAAGCAACTTCTAGTAGTAGAAGAAAAAGATGATAATGAACCCCGCACTGGAGCAACACAACGGGGTATTGGCGACGGTCCGGGATCAATTCCAAGAGAAAGATCAAAGGCCACCTTTTAATTTTGAACCAAGGTCAGATGACGAGGCCCATACCCAAGCTGGCACTCCTCTCTCCAAACTTCCACACCACGCCAACGCGAGGATATTTGAGGTCACGTCAGATTATGCCCACAGCGGTCTTTGGTTGGATCGAGTTTTGAACTCGCAACCCTCCAACTGGGCTACCGCGGCCCCCTTGTCATTAGAAAAAACAACCGACCAGATCTTGATCACGTCATCAGGGAAAAATCGGCAATATCTTGATGACGAGTTATCTCGTCAGTAGCAAAATTGGTCAGATCTTGATGGGCGACATATGTCATCGAAACCACTTGGAGGATCAAATCAGATTAGTTTTTGATTAAACGAATTCCTATTCACTCGAATAGTGTTTTCATCTTTCCCCTCTACCCCAAAAGGATGCAAAACAATCAAATAATCATAACCTTACTCATAAACATGAGCGATTGCAAGTTATGGTGACTAGGCGTCTAAATATAGTATCTTTATATCAAATATCAGTATCCTTACCTTATTGCTCTTACTTTAATCAAATCAGGAAAATTCTGTATGTATTCATATATCAGTTTTTCCCGAGGAAAAATAATTAGTTTTAAAATTAATCTTGAAGATGATAGATAAAAAATTTGAACTTATCTTTTAGAAATTGCAAGGTCAAATTTTATCAACGTTGTTTCATTTTTTATGTTATTGACATCTGAAAGCAACTGGCACTTTCTCACGATGAGGTATAATTTGAGTCGATTTTTTATTGGATAAAACTGAACGAATTCTCTTTTACTTTTTACTTGACCTCGTTTGATCAAAACTCCCTTCAATTTTCTTTTCTACGGAACAGGGAAATAAAAAAAATAATAAAGTTAGTGATAAAACAATGTATTTTGTTCAGACTGACTGGAAATCGTTGCAAAGAATTTTCAGAAAGAGATTCATCTTACGAGTGTTACAAAAATAATTTTAGTGATAGACAAAAGCATATGGAGAATATGATATTATTGTAATGAATTATGCAGTGTCCTCCAAAACTTTCTGTACACAATTTATAGAGAGATAATGTGAGGATTTACATCACTTTTCCTTCATGGGTCTAGAGCAGTGGTTATTAACCTTGTGTGCACCCCTGGGGGTGCGAGAGAAGTTTCGATAGACGACAACTATTTAAGAAAAGACGATCTTATTGAAATACGAGCCAATGCATGTATTCAAATGGAATTTGAAAAACTGGACTTAGAACAATTCTGGTGTACACAGTTAGAACCTTATACACAGCTGTCAAAATCAGCATTGCAGACATTTTTACCATTTACCACCTCCTACCTGTGTGAAATGGGATTTTCATCACTTTTGCACATAAAAACAACAGGCAGGCAGAAATCACATAAATTGAAGTGATGACACGCCTGGCTCTCAAAAAAAGGAGCCTCGTTTCAAAAGTATTATTATGAATAAACAACAACATAGCCATTAAAAATTGAGATATTGTTTTGTATGTGTTTATTTTTCAACAAATAAATTATCTTACAATAAAAGTAATTAAAGAAATAGAAACATTTTTCAGTGAGTGTGAGAACTCATTTTTAGATTTAAGGGGGTGCTGACCACAAAAAACGTTAAGAACTACTGGTCTAAAGAATTCGGCCACTGGGGAATTCCTTGAACCTGAGAGAAATTAAAAAAGCAACGTGTCAGACAGTCTATGTAGGTAGGTTGTTGAATTTACGCTGCACTGAAGCAACATAACGTGCTATTGGCAACAGTTCGGGATCATTTCCGAAGGGAAAGCTCCAAAGACAACAACTCGTAGTTTTGAACTACGGTCAACACCAGAGCTGGCACCACACTCTCCAAACTTCCACACCACGCCAACGTGAGGACATTTAAAGCCACTGCAGATTTAATGTGCACGTGCACGACGGTATTCGGTTGGGTCGAGTTTCGAACTCGCAAACTTCTGGTTGCTAATCCACCACTCTACCAACTGGCATTGACAGTCTAGGGAAACATTGGAGAAAAAGGTATGTTCCGTTGTATGGAAGTGATTCCATATGAAGATGTATGGAGCAATGAATAACTAGGCAGATGAAAATATAAAATAACTTAAATCAAATTTCAATAATAGACTGGCTAGTCAATCAGCGCCTGGCCTCAAATAAATGAGGTGATTCTATTTTTCTTAGGTGTTAGAACGGTAGTTCAGAGTGGATGGTGCGATGTTTATACAGTCTGTGTAAATAGTGCATTATGCATATGTATAGAAATAAAGAATTTGTGGCAAATTGAGTCCCTCTATGAGTTCATCACAGTAATATCTAGTGTGCCGCTCGACCAGATCTGTTACAGATAGTGTGAACACAAAATTAAACTGTATTCACATAAGGATGCATACCAGCAAACGCCACCCGTATGTGTTAAAGAGTACACTGAGGTACCGAAATGAAATGCAACAAGTACTGAATATTTTGCTAGTCATAATTTTACAGTTTGACAGTAGTTTGCATTTACAGCCTCACAATATGTGCTTACATTTGTGACCACCAAACAGTAATCCACACCTCATAACATTGTCGCATGGTAGGAGTGCACTGTTGCCGACCAGTATCATAGCTGTTTCCGTGGGATATTCTGGTTTCACAGAATGGTGCAAACCTGTGATTCGGTTTCCTCTGCCATCATCAGGGCACCGTTCAATCTCACAACAGCTAGTCCATTTCCGTTAGTCGTCCCATGCGCTAGGTGCCAGTCAGCCATCTCAGATTCCATGATATGATACATGTTACCCATGCAAATTCAGCGATAACAAACGATAACGATTCAGTGATAACAACGATTAAAATGACGATAACAAACTGCCACGCTGACTAACCGTCAGCCTCCTAACGGGATAGACGGAGCTTGTGGGTGGGGTTGCAGTCGTAAGATCTCAGAAGGGTCACGAGCGCTTACGAATCGACTTGGCTATCAAAGCGCAGACTACTGTTTTTTATCACGCTGGATAATCACTTTAACCAATCAATAATTTGTTCCACATTAGGGTTCATGCTTTTTCTTACAACCATGCGACAGATTTTCAAATCGAGTGACAGCAAGAAATAGCATGAAATGACACGGACATGCTTCGTCTATTTTATTAAAACTTCATAATGAAGAACAGTGCCCTATGATACATCCAAATGGCTTTTGCGTACATATATCCCTTGTCACTTTGTGCTCTCTACCTTTCCTTAAAGTTTGTGCAGGGAGTTTTGTGACATCCTGTAGATATATGTTTCACATACCATCGTTTTCGACTGTATTCAACTATTGTTATAACTTTCTAGTCATTTTTATGTAATCTAAGTTTATTTATATATTTCTTATGCACTTACCCTTTATAAAGATTGAACCTGATCGGTATTCAATTCTATTTTCCCTCAGTTACATCACACAACGGAAGAAATTTATCGTGACGTATCTCATCAATGGAATTCTAGCTTCTCTCGTGGCGATTACAGGTAAGAAAGTTTGTGACATGTTTTGACATTTCAGATTTACGCTTTTTTCTATGTGCAAAGGATTCAACTGTTTAGAACTCTGATAAAGATTAAATTTAGCTTGCGGCTTGGTTTAGAATTTATTAAAATAGAGAGATTTCTATTTTAATGCCAAAGAAATCATAAGTGTACAGAGAAGTAATTGCTAAGATATCATTTGAAGGACCTTTCGAGGTGGTTCTTTTGACAATTTGGAACAAGAATAATGAGTCAAGGAGCAAGCATTTCGTCAATTTGAAGCAGCTTTAAAACATTTTGGAGCAGCTTTAAAACATTTGGGAGCAGCTTTGAAGCATTTGGGAGCAGATTCATAAAAATTTTAGTACGGAAAGAAAGATTAGTATGAAAAGTAACTCTAGTGTACCATTTTTTTTCTACTTGGCATCAGTCAGTAGTTGGCAATTCCGATTTGGTGATATTTAATGTAAATGGCGCCAAAGATATGCAAATGCTTACTATTATTCAAGCTAATGATTTAAGTTTTTTATTGCGATTTTATCGATTAATTTTTTGTGTTAGTCATCGATAAAATATCGTAAATCATCGACAGAAAACACTCATGAGTATTTTAGCTGTCTGACGCTCTCATCAATAAAATGCAATGATATGTAATTTTAAATTATTATTTATTCAGTACATTAGGCTATGGGATAATTTCTTTAAGAAAAATGCTTGGAATTTTTCTTTATTTTTAGAACAATTTCTATTTGAAAAAGGAAAAGGAGAAACAAACCCTAAAACTTTGGGGTTAGTTTTTAAATTACGGGTCAAAAGTCGGTAAAACAAAGACCCAAAAATTGGCAGATACACAAAACCTGATTTTTCAGAAAATACCTTACATTTTTAGGATTCTAAAAATAATTACAGAAATATTCATTTAAAATAAACACAAATTGTTTAATTTAAAGGAATATTTCTCAGACTTGTTTGTGTTTGTATTAAAGCATCAACGATGCAAAGATCTCTCAGAGTTTTCTAACATTTCGATACATTCTTTTCTGAGGCCACCCTGACTCAGTGGATTTAACCACACCGATAGCAGCCTCCTAACTGTAGGCGGCGCAGGTTCGATTCCTACAAATACTCTGGGTATATTTCTCCCTTCTGTATCAGTAAACATTTTCCTAGTGTGTATGTCCACTTACTTAGCCGAAAAAAACATTGATTGGCTCAAGTTGGTTAGATCTGGCCCTTCGCTACAAAAACTAACCAACCTTTTTCAATCCGTAAGAAAGCAAAAGTATAGTCAAAACCTCCCTTTCTATGGTCAACAGTTAATTAGGGCAAATAACATACAAGGCTATTATTTTTCAAGTATATAAAGTTGTTGTGTAGGTACAATACTGTCTGCATGCAGTCATATTAAGGTATATTCAGGTCTGCGTTGGTATGATTATGCATTATACAGTAGAAAATACTCAAAGATCCGATGAATGAAGGAAACTACATCGTCATTACTTTAAATTTAAATGAAACTGTTGTCGAAGGTTTGATAAGTCCCAGAATGGAATGGGTTTTGTTTTAAAGATGTGATAATGTCATTTTATAGTAGAAAATGTCTAATTACATAGAATTTAAATGAAAATGTTGTCAAGGATTTGATAATTACATTCAAATGCACATACGAGATATACTTTTGAAGTAAAGGGCTTGAGACTACATAATAATAAGACACTTTCCAAAATTTTCAGGTTAGCAATCTTCAAATTTAAAAAAATTCCAAAATTAAAATAGTTTATCCTCTATTCAAGAGGTAATGTTATCTTAAACATTTAAATTTTTCGCTGTCATTCACAAACAATCTGAAATTCTTTTGATCCTCTTAAATATTTTGTTTTACTTTTTTCATTATGTAACATATTTTTGGCTTGTCACTATGTTGCCCGGAGCCCTTCAACTTAATTTTGCATTGGTAGGCTTTTATTTTAGAATACAACAATCGTCAAGAAACTTTGGAATAAAGAAATTTAAAGCACAAATTGCATAAATCATTGACTGCAACAGTAGCACAACTCAGAAAATCACATTTTGAGATAACGGATTTAAATGTTTCATTACGTACTATGAAAATACATATACTGAAACACTTTTGACATCTATAGGTTCAGTATTGAATTAATATATTTGCCAAGTGTGTTGCTATAAAGATGGATAGTTTTCTACAGACATGTACTTACTCCAAAAATCATATTTTTTGTGTTGTGCCATTATTGCAGTCCATGAGCGATATATTGTATTAAAGTATTTCACGATGTCCTTATCCGCATCTCGTTGTGACACTAAAGCTTCTCTTACGGTTGGTAAACCATAGATAAATTGCATTAATTAATTCGGTCATTGTATTGTCTCTAGGAATGCAATCAAGTACTTTACTTAACTGCTACCACCCAATTGAATTAAATTCTAAGCGGAGTCATTAAGGATCAGTTAATGATTCCTATGGGTCTTATGTATGTGCTCTAAATGTCACAGGTTTTCGATGGATTACCGCATGGAAAATTTAGGCAAACATACAACCGAGTTTTTGATACGATTCTTAAACAATCTATTTCATAAATATTGAGCCTGTTATTTTCTTGTACGTTTCATACCGATACCCTTTTGGAAGACATACTAGAAGTGTTTTTTGAGTGTTTATTTGAATTATATAGGTTATTTTAAACGTGTTTCAAATTTCACAGTTCTCTTGTTTTCAATGCTTAAAACTATTCCAATTCCTAAAGGTATTCCAATTGGAATAACATGCATGAATATATATATATATATATATATATATATATATATATATATATATATATATATATATATATATATATATATATATATATATATATATATATATATATATTCATTTTAGTGATATGATCTAAAAAAGACATGTTCAACCTTTAAATGCTTAAGCAATGATGGTATTCAAAAACCCTTAGCGGGGAAGCACCCTATTTAAAACAAACAAGAGAAGCACACTGAGGAGAAACATGACACGGTTTCGTGCTCTGAACGCAATCGCTACAGATATTTATGGGCTGTTTAAACAAAAAGATACAGATTTAAATAAGTGCAAAAAGTATTTCATATTTCAATACCGAAGTGTGTGAGTTGAATATCGTCTGTACTAGATTATATGTTTCAGCTGCTTGCTACTTCTTAGCTTCATAGCTTATTCTTAGCATAGTTGCATTCCTACTTCTTAAGGCTTAAGCTGTTGAATACAGCGAAGAAGCAAGGGATAACTGGACCCACGACGTACTTCTCGTTCGATATATAAGGACTCTCATTGTTGTATAATAATACTAACTGAATTACCCGGCGTTGCTTCCTTGAATTGTTTATAATTCATTGTAATATTACTCAATATTATTTCTATGGAGATTTCGAATTGTTTTTAGCTCCCTGCAGACACAGGACAAATCGAATATAGAGCCTATGTGTCCCGCAGAATTCTACAGGATGAATATACCAAATTTAGCGTGAATTGGTCTGACATTGATCGTATAAATATGCAATGTTATTCCTATGAGGATTTCGAATTGTCTTTAGCTCTTTGTACCATATCGACGATAAAAAAAGACAAAAATAATCTTATATTATCATAAAAATTTACATTCCAATAATAAAGCTACAGTTTAAGAATTTACAGACGGGATACATAAACGATATGATACTGAGCGATTTTCAGCACACTAAAATTCTAAAAACCTCCAAGGTCAACTTGAGAGGCGACTCCTGTAGATGTTAACTCTGACGTTATCTGCACAGCCAGACCGGAAGAGAGCGCCCTCTAGCAAGTGCTCTGTCCAGGATGGCAGGAAGTTACACCCCTCTGCACACCCAAGACAAATAGAACGGTGGTTAATATGTAGTCTACATTACCCACAGGGTTCCAAAGAATAAGTGTACCAAATTTGGTGTGGATTGGTCAAAAGGTATAGATTTGTATAGAGAACAGACAGATACCAACTGTGCTTTATATGTATAGATTTACTGCATAATTTTCTTTGTATTGTTGAAATGCACGTCTGTATTTTAGGTGGCTGTGCTCTATATCATCCCTGGGAGGCTCTCATTGTTGGTGCTGTTGGAGCCCTACTAGCCAACTGCGCTGTGCCCTTGCTGGACAAACTCCACATCGACGATCCCGTGGGGGCAATCGCTGTCCACGGGGCAGGGTCGGTCTGGGGCATGCTGGCGGTGGGCCTCTTCGTGGAGAGGGACACCCTCATGGAGTTGAGCAACGGACTGACCGGTCTGTTTAGGGGTGGTGGCTGGAAGCTTCTAGGGGTGCAGCTTTTGGCAGTGGTGGTTGTGACCACCTGGAGCATGATCATGACTTTTATATTGCTTTTTGTGAGTGCGATTCTTGGCTGATTCTGTTTGTGAGTTGATGCGATCTTATTTAATGAGTGTTGATTGTTAATTCAAATTATAACTGCAGATCACTTAGTAGAAGAGACATAAGATTCTTTCTTTCATGGGAGTTCCAAGTAAGGAAAGTACTAATACTTTCAGCATTCTTCCTCAATGCCAAGCCAATTGAACATCATTCATCAAGGCATTTCAAGGTCAAAATTGTGAACCTCTTGGCGTTACCCTGGTACAGAACAGAAATGGTTTCACGTTACACCTCAGATACATACCATACTGTCTAGGCACAACCCGTTTATAGAGAGATTGCACATTCAATCCAGATGGACAAACATCCATGTTGTACCCCGGATTTGAGACAGGAAGCTTTTGATCCAGATGCCAACGGCATTTGGTCGGCATTCCTTAAACACTGTAGTGCATTTCTAGTGATTTTGTAGTACATTTTCTTTTATCTAAAATTAATGATATTAAAAGAATTATTACTTTAAGATTTATTTCTTGTAATTTTTTGATATTACACTAAGATATGAAACGAAAAAATAAAATCATTCTTTCTTAGAAGCGTATTGAAGTTCATGACTGGCTATTGTACTAAAGGATTATTTGATTCTGTTGTTTTGCCCTCGGTAGTTGTTGCAAATGTTGCATAAAGTACATGATCACTCATCTGTTCTCTAATAATATACTTCAAGTAGGTAATCTATAACAGACGAGACATAAATGCTCAAAATACTATTTAAGATGCTTGATGACAGTGAGCTAAACGAAAAAAGATTGATGCAATGCGACACAAAATGTTATATAGTGAGATAATTACTGAAAATTACGTATTAAGATGTTATTAAGCTTTGTGGAGAGCTCATGCTCTTTTAATAACTTATAAGAATGTAAGTAAATAAAAAATAGAAAAATGTAAATAGAAGCTTGTTTGGGTGCGCCTCGGATTTGGCGATGTATGAGGCATTTTGGTGGATTCAAAGAATTTGATGGTCTCCCCTTCTGCATGGCTTTGCTTTTCTGTTTCATAATAGAATACTTTTGTTATACATCATCCATATTGTAACATTCTAAGAGAGTTTATACGTTTTCATTTCTAGATCATAAACAAGTTTGTTCCTATCCGCATGACCCCCGAGGAAGAAAAGGCTGGAGCTGATCTGGTGGAGCACAATATCCGCTACGATTACGACCCTGCCACCAGTCGGTATCCCAAACTGGACATCGCCACCATAAACACCATAAGACTGTACATGGAATCCGCATCCCAGCTGCAGAACCACCACACCAGAGGGGGAAGACCTCCAGAAAAACTGAGCTCCGGTACCCAGACTGAAAATCCATCCCCTTTGACGCATTCGGTGGAAGACCAGTCTTCAGGCTGCACCGTGGTTCTTCCGACAGACATGATGGTCGTCCGCTCGGACAGAGATGTCTTCACCGCTTGGATGTCCGATGACGAGAAGAACATGATAGCGAAAAGGTTGCCCAAGTGACGCCAGTTTGTTTGTGGATGTGGTGATGTCCAATGTCCAATTCAAAACCTACTGAACGTGGTTGCGAAAAGGTTACTGAAGTGACGGCATTGATTGGTATCATTTGTGGATGTGGTTCTGACTTCAGATTCAAAGTCCAATTCAAAGCGGGCTGAACAAGGTTGCAAAAAGGTTGCTGATGTGACGACAGTTCGCTTGTGGCGTGGTTTTGATTAGATTCAGCGTCCAATTCAAAGCATGTTGAACATGGTCGCAAAAAGGCTGCTTAAGTGACGACATTGTGGACGTAGTTCTGTCTTCAGATCCAATGTCAAATTTTAAATCCATTTAAATGGTTACAGATGTGTTCTCTTGTGAGTTAGACTTCAGATTCAATGGCCAATCGGCATAAAAATGATTATTGAGACTATTTCGTGAATGAAAACTTGTCTCACACATGCCCTGAAAATGTCTATCAAACCTATTCAGATGTTCCATTGTTCTAGATGGTCGGTCATTCACGTGTTCTAATGGTACCTTGCAGAATAAAATGGGGCAAAGAAACACATGAGTATTATTTGCTTAATAAGTGTTTTACTGCAAACAGCATCAAAGCGTAATGGAAGAATCATTCATGAATACACTGTCCCCTTTTAAGCTTAGTTATATTGATATTTATATTCACGATAAGGAAATGCATAATCTGGAATGCGTTGTACTTGGAAATAGTCACCCAAAGTGCATCGAAGTTCTTGAAAAGTACCAGAGTAACTGGAATGATAAAAAGTATTGATGATAATATAGAAGACACGCATTTTCCCATCCGTTGATTACAATAAAGATCTCAAAGTGAGAAAAATTTATGAAATTTATGAAGGTGAACAAAAGGTGACATAAAATTAAACTATAGAATGTATTATTATTTTAATAAATAAATAATTACTCAAAATTTAGTTTTGGTATGTTAGTAATTTTTTAAAACAAGTTAAGAATTCTTGAAACAGTAATCGTCTTTCTCATAAAGTGAAATAAATTTTAAACTTTGAAAAAGTTTCACTTTGAAGGATATTATAATCATGCATTCATATTATAACGTTCCTTAAATGTTATTTGAATTATTTTTCGCTCAAGGCAAATGAGAAAATTTGAATTTGGTATACCTAAAAATAGAAAAGCGTATGTAAGTTTGAAACGATTTTAAAATTAATTTAAAAGGATTCATTTTTCGATGAAAAATATCACAGAATATACCGCTCTAGGCTGCAGCCTACTCAGGAATTGTATCGATAAATTTTCAATGAATCTTGGTAAAATCTGAAAGTTCGATATTTTTACTATTCATATTTTAGAAAAAGTATGAATTTTCCAATTGAAATTTCCTTATTTTAACGAAACTATGACAGTTTGGAAGTCTATTTTAGAAGTCGGAATATTTTTGACAAGTACACCTATTGGTAAAACATAAAACTGGTCAGTTTTCGTAAGAGTTTAATAGGTCATAGAAAAGAAAGGCAACACATAATGTATAGTGAAATGTAATAGTAATTTATACCACATTATTTTTAACATTCAAATTATTCGCAGAATTCACTTATGGGCAGAAGTAGTGCAGTTGCATTAATTCATGTGTGTCATAAAAAGTGGATTTAATTTGGAACTATCAAAAACAAATTTTTTTTGTCTGTTGTAAACCATTAGAGAAGTTTTAGTTTACTCGAAAATTTGTATGTTATACTTTTATTCTATGCAAATTGCATTTTATTTCCTAAATTCGAATCTAAATCAGACCAACCTATGAGTGAATTCACCTACCTTGACTAAATATGAGATTTTAGAAGCCAATTTTAAATGTTTGATTACATTTTGACAAGTTATCTATTGATAAAACACTAAAATAGTAGGTTGTATAATTTAATAAATGGTCTCAAAAATGCAATGCGTAATGTACGGTGAACGAACGAAAGTAATTTATAATACATTTTTTAAACATTCGAAATGCTCACAGAATTCATTTTTGAGCAGTAGTAATCTATAATATTGTTTTTTTATGTGGCATAAAACGGACTTTTTTTTAACTCTGGGAAACAAATAATTTTTCTGTCTCATTCAAACAAAGATACTTGAATATTTTTATTCTTATCAAAAGCATTTCTTTCCGAAATTCGACATTAAATCACAGATCAGTGTATTTACCCGTTTTGAGACGGCTATGAAATTTTGAAAGTCAATTTTAGATGTCTGAATACATTTGGCAAGTTACCTACCTTTAAAACAATAAAGAGTAGGTTATTTGAACCGTCTAAAAATACAACGCATGTGAAACGAAGTATAATAATTTTTGTGTTAACATACAAAAAATATTCACTGAATTCATTTCTGAGTAAAAATATACTTAATTTGGAAGCTACGAAAACAAATTATTTTCTATATCACCCAAGTGATTAGAAATGTGAATGCATTTTATTCTTTTAATTTCAAATAAACAGCATTACCTTTCCGAGATTCGACGATAAATCACAGCGACGAATGAGCACATATTATTCATTCAAAGGTAATTCATCTTTTGAAACACGATACCTAACAGGATTGATGACCTAAAATGCTCGCTGAATTATTTATAGATGAATATCATTTTTTATTAATTTCGTTTCAAAGTTGCTTTTGTTGAATAATTCGTATTTCATGGAAAACCCGAGTTAGCACATAAATTTAAAAACTAATTTAGATAACAGAAGCACAACTTTTTCGCGATGAAATGAAAAATCTGATTGATTAATCATACTGTAGCCATGAATACTGTAACTACAGCAAACGTCTTCTCATTCAAGATCTACAGATTCAGTAAGTCTAGTTATCAATAGCTAGCCAGAAGTTAAATTAACGTTAAACTTTTGTGCCAGTCCTCTTTAAATTATCTAAATAGTTTAAATTTCAATAAATATATGTGATGGTATTCTACATCCATACAGAAATTAATTCGATATTCATTCATAAAATAATATGTGCTCTTTAAAATTTTTAAAAATGAAGAATTTTCGCAGAGCTTCACATGCCAAATCACTTAAATAATAATGTAGACTAACAACAAAATAACCAGAAAGATAGTCATTGAGGTCTATTTTTGACTGGAAAAATACTTGATCTTATATGAATTTAATAATTTCTAAACTTTTATTCTGAAGGAAGCTAGTAATTAAGCCTTATCTAATCAACAAAACCTTCCAATGATCTTAAAATACTCCAACAAAAAGTCAATTCCCGTTTATCGGCTTATATTTTCTTTGATAAAAGGTAAAATATATAACTTTTTCAGGGGAACAGGAGCGTACAGGAACAACCTGTAAACGGGGGAACGTACCCAGGAAACAGATTCGGATGAAACACGATTTCTTTTCTTTCGGTTTTCTATTTCTATGAACAGCCTATAACGCTAAATGAACATAACACTTGACTATTTTCAGACATAATAGACTATTTTCAGACATCTACGTGCTAGATGTCTGAAAATAGTCTATTATAACGAAACTAGAGTTATAGAAATTAGAGAGTTATAGAGAAACTAGAGAGAATACTAGAGTTATAAATGAAACTTTTGTTTACGCTGATTAAATAGGCTCCCGTGTGCCTTTTTGATTACTTTTTTTACATTTAAAATATTTCGGAAAGGACCTCAACGGAGGCCCCCTCTAAATCTTCCGTGCCTGGTCATCATGGCCAGGCGAATGGACTAGATTTTACATGCCTTGTACAATCCCTTTCCATTTAGACACCTAGAGCACCTATCTGAATTCCTTGCTTACATTAGCCATTGAGCTATTACCAATACTATTAATTACTATTGAGCCAAATACCAATTGAGCATTTTGTTTGCAAATATATTTGACTACTTTCAGACCAGTTTACAATTTTTCTACTTAACCCTCCAAGTTACATCTCGTCCATCAAGATCTGACCAATTTTGCAAATGACGAGTTATCTGATCATCAAGATATTGCCGATTTTTTGATGACGACGAGATCAAGCTCCTGTCAGTTTTTCTAATGACGAGATATTTCGTCCATCAGGACATGGTCAGCTTTTTACTAATGATAAGATACCTCGTCGGGACAATCACCAGCAGGGTTTAGGATTTTTGTAAAGCTTCGATTGGTTAAATGACCTTCAGAGTTAATTTTTGCAACATAAAAAAAGCATTACGGGGGTTGCTTGGAGTTCCCATTCAGTTCCCCTAGCGCATAGACGGATCCCTTGTTTGCCTTAGCAACCGAATGCTGAATGAACATTTTGTTTGCAAACATATTTGACTATCTTCAGACCTGTATACGATTTTTCTACTTATGGGTTCAACGAAACTTTGATGAACTTCGATTAAAACTAACATCAGCATTAATTTTTGTAACATCAAGAACAATTTGGGAGTCACACGGGCCTCCCTGAACCTCCACCTCTCTGAATATGACCCTACATTTAAAGTACAGAAAATTATCTTTCCACAATAAACACTTGCTTCAAGAAGGAATTCCCAAGGGATATCGCATCCCCACCAAAAAGTAAAAATAAAACCGAAAGATAAGAGAATCTAGTATAAACGCACGAAATCGAACTTCTGATAACTCAATGTAGTTGACCGATGCAACGTTGTCGGACTTCGAACTTTTCAGATAAGTTGATTACTTCACACATCGAACTCGACGCTTGCATATGGCGAAGCGGTTTAATGTTTTATTGCTTCCTCAGTCTATTACTACCTTATTCAATTTGCAGAAAGCTTCCTTAAGCGGGTTACGACTGAATGTTTACTCGTAAGGTGTGGATTGTGTAGAAACTCGTAAATTCAAAAACCTGTGGAATAAGTGAACGAAATAAGTTATTTTATTTCTCTCAACACGTCAGACATTCAGGTAAGTGACGTTAATTTTTGAGCACTTTATTAGAGATCTAAAAAGGTCGAAATATACAGAGGCTGTTCGAACATTTTTTGAACGATTTTAATGGACTGAAGCTAAATTTTTACATGAAATTTTTGTGTTTTAAATGTTCCATTTGATAGCCCTTATTGTTAACTATCTTTCTACGCCTTAATTTCTATGATAATAATGACTTTTGTAGTATCGACAGTTGTATTTTGTCCCATTCTTGCTCCACAGTTTTCCAGTCCTTGAATAGTTTTCGGTCGACGTTTCGATAATGCACTTTTTAAAAGTCCAAAAGCACAAAAGTCCATGGGTGAAACATCTGAAGATTCAGCAGGAATATCAGTAAAGAGTACTTGATACCAGTTTTTTGTTCCATTTTTCCAAGAATTTAATAATCGATTTAGATGTCTGGCTGCTTGTTTTACCCTGATGCAGTTCTACTTATATGTGGCATTGTGGGTAAAGATATAGTATTTCTTTTTTGAATATTGGGGATAAAATGGGTTCTTGATAATATGTGGGAGTTGATTTTTACATTTCCCCCCTCTTTTTACTTTTAATTTTCTATTATATGCAAAATAGGCAACAATCATAAATCTCTTAGAGAAGTTCTCACGTTCACTTTGCTATAGTTGCTTTGACTTGGTGGATTCTCTTAAAATTAAAGATCTTACCTTACAAATATTCTCAGAATTTTTTTCTTTTTTGGAAGTATTTTTCCATTTTTACGTTTTTTCCTTTCTCATTAATAATATTACTTATCGTACCTTTAGATATCTAAAAACCATGACTTTTACAGCGTTTTTGAATAATTGAATAAGCATAATTCTCTTCGAAAAGAGAGGAAACAGCTTTACATCCATTGCTTATTTAAAAGCGCCATTTTGAAAGTAAACAAAACTCTGAGTTAGCAGACGATAAGTTATACTTTAAGTATTTAACTGCTGTGAAAATAAAATTCTTTCGTAGCATACAATTTTTTTACAGCTCATCAAAATCGTTCAAAAAATGTTCGAACAGCCTCTGTATTGCAGGTCCTGCCTGGCCATCTATGATGCACCTTAAACATGCTAAGTAGGCAGGGTAGTCTGGATCATGCAGCCAAGAAATATTGCAGGGTTTGATAAGTTAGCTGGTAAAGTCTGTTAGAGCAAGAGATGGAGTTGATACCATCTGTAGTTTCACTATCTTTCATTAGCTTTCCCTTCGGTATTGATTCAGGACAGTCACTAAAAACAGGTTGTTTTGTTTCAATGCGACGGAAATTCAACTAACTTTAATGAAGCGATTTTCAACCACTTCCATCATGCACACATAAATCTGAGGCACATCAAAAAGTATATTTTATTAAATTTAATGTAATAGTTTAAAGAGATTTAATGATTTTTAAAGATTTGATAATTTAAAGATTTAGCTAACATAGCTCTCTTCCCCTTTCCCGTTAAAGCGTTGTGATTAACCTTCCTAGTGGTTTCGACGAGATATCTCGTCCAGTAAGATCTGACCAATTTTGTTGATGATGAGATATCTCGTCATCAAGGTATTGCCGATTTTTTTGTGATTGTGAAATCGTCTCAGTTTTTGATGGCAACGAGATCAAGGATTAATTTTCTTCTAATGACCGATATCTCGTCCATCAAAATCTGGTCAGTTTTGCTAATGACGAGATACCTCATCAAGACAACCACCAGGAGGGTTAAATGCCGCTTTTTGTTTTGTCCTAGTTGAGAGGCGCCAGCTTGTAGAACTTATGAGGAAAGCATATAAAATTCCATTCGCTCCATATCTACAATATATGCGTTTTTTCTGTACTCTATTTTGTTTGGATTGATCATTACCATATTATTGGTCGCAATATGTAATATTTATCTTTCATATTGAAGCCGCTTTTGAACCCAAGGTGTTCGGCCTCTAGGTCTTCAGATATGGAGGCCAACCGAACTAATGAGTGCGTTTGAATTCACTGCATATTAGGTTACTCGTATTACTTAAATATATGGGCAGCGGCATCCCAGTTTGAAGAGCAATAGATATGCAACAGGAATTGCGAGTTCAAAACTCACTCCAGCCGAAGACCGTCGTGTACTCGGTGGCTGATAACGTTAAATCTGCCGTGGCCTCAAATGTGGCAAAACGTGGCAAAAAACTTCCACACCACGTTGGCGTGGTGTGGAAGTTTGGAGAGTGAGGTGACAGCTCAGGTGTAGACCTCGTCATCTGACCATGGTTCAAAATTACGAGGCGCTGTCCTTGGATCTTTCCCTTAGAGATTAATCCCGGACCGTCGCAAATAGCTCTTTGCTGTTGCTCCTGTGCGACTTTAATTAACTACCTGCTACCTCTCTACATATGTGTAATGTTTAGATTTCATGATTAGGGGACTATGAATGAAATTATAAGTCAACCAAAAAATAGTTTATTACATAAAACTTCAAACAGCGATTAATGAAGATACTGAAAAATATAGCTAATGGCCATTTTGGAGAATCAACATGTAAGCCATTGTTAGGACCAAATAAAATGCTGTTATCCTCCAACAATATTACCAAATACTAACCCTCCAGGTTGGTGGCATTGAGTTCTATGGTGCAAGGGCCATATTTGCAAAGCTGCGCCAAACACAAGACAGACAACGCCCAGAAATGGGCAAACACACAATGAAAGTTTTACTGACCCACTGAGTCACGGCTCCCCCACTAACCCTCCAGGCTTCGAGAAAAGGCGGAGAAAAGTAAAAACATGGGCCCTTTGAATGGCACCATGATAAAGCAATAAGTTTAAAATATTTAATAGGTGAAACCTATGACCTTATGAAATGTATTTTAATCACATAACAAAAATTTAGGATGAGGTGGGGCAGATGCGAACCCAAATCTGCAAGGCTACGATTGAACCAATTAGCACTTCGTCCAATTAATTTTAAAATTTTCATATTTTTATCGCACATTCCCAGACCCTTTACGAGATCGTCGTGACTCAGAGGGTATGCCCACTGCGCAGGCAAGTTACGTGTTGTAGTTGGCACAGGTTCGATTCTTCCCTGGTTATATTCTCTCTTCTGTGTCAGTAAAACTTTCTTTGTGTGTTTGTATATCCATCCCTTGACGTTGCCTGTCTCGTGCCCGGCTCAGCATGGCTAAATATGGCCCTTGCGTCATAAAGCCATATCAACCAACCCAGATCCTTTGCTAATATGTTTGCACTCTTATTCATTTGAAATTAACCGCATTAATATGAATTAAAAAATTCCTTCCAATGCAGTTTCATGGGGTCGCACTTCCCCCACATGATGGGACAAGTGCATACCATGGACAGTTTTCTCGTTTGAAATGAGATAGTATTATGAGGGGGCAAGGGCAGTATCATTTCATACCCACCCTTATTTGATCTGGTAAAATTGTGTGGCAAGCAACTCCTATCCTTCCCCTAGGACTAGAAAATCGTTTCAGACATCAGAACCAAGGTGCGTAGGTTCGTGTCAATCTAACATTATTGACGGTCACCGAAATGAGGAATAATGCTTATGTAGGTATTTCATTTTAGCTCTGCAAGCTTAAGCCCTAGCTATTCTATAAAATTGTAAGACAAAAGGATAGAGTATAAGCTCCATATGTTCTCCGTATTAAAAACAGCATTTGGGTCCAAGTAAAGTTGACTTGAACAGCACCAACTCTACGAGAAACAGGCAAAAAGCGATGCAAAATCTCAATGGTCGGCTGGCAATGTTCAATGCTTAGTTTTCACACCATGTAGACAGTGAATCCTGCCGGATGTCCCGTTCTCCCTGATAGAGTTGATTTCTAAATCTATGTCCCATCAATGGACGTACATTTTTTTGTGTGTGTATTGGATTTTAAATATACCAAATTCAATGCAAGAAATATGCATGTATACAATAGAGGAAATAAGAAAAAAAAGAACCACTAACAATTATGGTCAAAAACATGCTCCATTAGTTAATCTATATAAATAAGAATGGAGTGTTTGTTTGTACATTGAGTATTTTCGACCCATTTCAAGTTTTCTATCCGTTTTGGACCCTTTTAATGCAAAATCTGTCTCTTGCACGTTTGGTATCTGTCTGTATGTATGTATGTATGTGCCCGTGCTACGTCCAAACGGTTGAACATATTTTCATGAAACTTTGCATAGTGTGAGTTCTTACATTCATTTAGCGTCTGAACTTAGTTGCGTAAGTTTGTCTGTCCGACTTCCGGTTCTATGTTCGATTTTGTGTCTGTGTGTTTGTACAAGTATCACATAAGATTTATTCAAAACATTTGAATGCAAAGTCCTACATTTGATAAACCCTAATTTAGTGTAGTGAATGTATTATTTTAAATTCTTTGCTTACGTATTTAAGCAAGTTTCATGTTAAAACATCTGAGTAACTACTTCAATCAACCATAATTTGGTAGTTTTGGAGAAGCTGGAATGCATATTGAGCATTGCAATTACTTAAATTGCTTTACCAGTACTGCTCAAAGATCAATTATTTTTAAAAAACATTTTTGCAGAATTTAAATTCAAATACTTTTTTGTTCTGAGCCTTACTTATTTTTTTGCAAAATATAAACTATTTCCGAACATTTGGGACAGATGATATTTTGCAACAAAACGGAAACTCGTGTTCGTTTGCCTCGTGCAGTGATGTTTTTTCGCTCCGAATTAATTTCGTTTTTTTAAATTCTGTTTAATTTTTAGTTGTAAGTTGTGGCAACTGTGCGAGATCAAGACATAAAAAAGAATCATGAATTTATATCTTTAGAACTTTTTCCCGCCAACTTTTATTTTGTTTTATTTCTCTTTTCTGTTTTAAATATTTATTATTTTAATAAATTGTAATTCCTTTTCATCACACGCAACACCACAGCGTGTGATGAAAAGTTTAAAACAGCATGTAAGTTAGAATAAAACAAATTCTAAGTGGATTTTTGCCATTATTGAAAGGACGTTAATGTTAAAAATATCCGAACTAGGACTTTGAAATATTACAAATTCTTTGCCATAGCGACAGATGGCCAAGGTGGCTTATTTTACGAATTAAAGCTATATCTAAGCAACTTATATAGGGAAAGTTTGTTTAAAACAA
Organism: Meta bourneti; assembly: GCA_933210815.1. Taxonomy (NCBI): domain Eukaryota; kingdom Metazoa; phylum Arthropoda; class Arachnida; order Araneae; family Tetragnathidae; genus Meta; species Meta bourneti. Next base: position 69,507,369 of record OW119928.1, read on the forward strand.
TGATTTTCTTTAGAAGAAAAGCTGTCAAATTGATTTACCATTTAAAAAAAATGGTAATAGGTTACCTTGTTTTATCACTACTGAAGCTATTAAACTTTAAAACATGTTCTTTTATTATTACACGTGCTTCGAAACGGAATTTTCAAGAAAAACGTATTCGCTTCTAAAACAAACTTGGTGATAAATATCTTATCACATTAATCATCTTTCCCTTAATGCTAGTGAAATTCGAAAAGAGTGCCATATATAAAAAATATTGACAGGTAAATTATGTGAGAGAATATCTGCCGTAGATTCGCCATTTTTACGAATTGAGTTGAGCAATTTTACAGGAATAGAACTTAAGAAAGGGAATCCTCTCTAAAATCGTTTTTGTAGTAGTTACCTTAGTGTCTCACCTTTGGCCAATTTGTACCTTTAGCAGGGGTGCGATATATGTGAAATGTATTACACGGATGGATATACATGTATAGAATTTGTGTCCAAAGTAGGTTGTAGAAATTATACAAATGTCGAAAAGGTGTTATAAAAAATTATTTGACTCACACTTAAATGATTTAACATTTTTCTACGAAAGAAGAAAGTGATTTTCTGGTCACTTTCAATATATACTTAACCAACCCTTATACCTTCAACCCGATTGAGGTCGGGCAATTTTGCTAGTGTATAATAAATTTGATGCGTTTTTTATTATTTTGTTCTTGTTCGATTCAAAAATGGGGGCATCTGTTGAATTTCTGAAGTCTTTCTGCCATGATATTCTCTCAAAGTTTGCAAAAATATATTAAGAGGTTAGGAGTTCCCAAATGCTTCCAGGGCTCAATGAATTTGCCTTATAGAGGAAATTTAAGTAGAGTGAGCAATGGTGACCTTTACATGTGCTCAGGATCATGTGACCAAAACAAATAGTAACGTGACCCTTAGATTACTTTTATCTGCGGAGTGGAAACGAACATCAACGTCTGATTGCTCCACGGGACGGAGAAGACGCCGATTCAATGATTTATCTGATTGGTCAGCGTGACATAGTAGCAGACTGTTGATTTCACCATTTTCGTCGCTACTCCATAGAAATGCACATCCACCCTGTCATAAGATGTTATATCACCAAACGAGACGATAAGATGTCTAATCGGACAACTAAGTCAATTTTTCACAGAACAGACACGTGAGTACTGGTCGACATGTTGGTCACACTTTTGAAGCTCCTCTGAATTGCAATGCTCAGTATACTTAAAATTCATGTATATGATTTGCCCACTGTATTAGCAACATGCGAGTTGTAAGTGGCGCAGGTTCGATTCCCTCCCAGAATATTCTTCACCTGGCAAGTGTTAGTAACACTTTCCTTGTGTGCATATGTTTTTTACTTGACGTTGTCTATCTTACGCATGGGCAGCAAGGCCAAATCTGGCCCTTGCGCGATACAACCCAATCCAATCAACCCAAATGCTCCCGCATGGGCAGGGGTCTATTTTGCAGAGGAATCTTGCTCGAAGTATTCCAAACATTACATGTGACATGTTAATTTAATAAACAAAAATATTGAAACCATTCTTTGTATCAACTTCTGCAATGAGATTGTAAATATATCTTCCTTTTTACTTTTGTTTCAGTGATTTCATCATTGAATGTTTAAATGTTTTCTGGTGTTGTTTTTAATCTGTAAGGGAGTACATTATATGGATATGCGTCTTTTTTACGATTCTTTTGCTTCTTGATCAACAACTTCATTTCTATGAATTCCGATGTGACTTTTAATGCAAAAATGTTTGCACAGATTTACTTTTAGAAATATCTATTATGATGTCTTATTTCTTTAACAAGGTTTTAAGAACGGTCTAATGCCTGTTTGTTCGGAGAATGAAATGAAAATCAACTTAATTCTATAATATGTAGGTGGGGGAAGATGAAAGTTTGTAAAATCGTGTGAGTGTAAAAAAATAGTTAAAAAGTGAATCGGCTGTATTTCATTTTTATGGTCTCATCTTTGTGTCTCATGTCATCATGATCATGTGTCTTTTCCTGCATTTCGACACACTTGTTTTCTTTGTTCATCTAGCAATGAACTTTAATTACAACTCTATATGCTATCCTATTATAATTTGGTGTAAATTATAATTGTTTTTTATCTCAGATTATAATAATTAGTTTCATCTAAATTACGCTTTAAGTTTCAAATAAAAATTAATCCTTTAAAGTAACCGTATCAATTTCAGGAAAACCAACTCTTAGGGGTTTGGCCCTATAAGACTTCCTCCAATGTTTTTATAGTTGCGACCCAAAGATGAAGGATAAGTATTACACATATGCATATAATATTGACAGCCAAAGTACAAGATAATTTTATCTCAGTGGGTTAAGTTATGTGGCCATTATGCAAGAGACAGGGGCAACAAGTCTTATAGGTCGACCCATCTTGAGCAACCTCCTCAAATATGAGAGATAAAATATAACAAGAAAACAGGTAATATCGGAAATGGGATGAATGGGGGGCGAAACAAAACTAAAAAGTCACTGTCGTAATTAACACATCAATTGGTAGTTCAGCTTTACACATTTATAATTAAATCAACAGTAATAAAATTCAATAAGTTACTGTTTTTAAACAATTTACGGACGAAAACACACAAACAATTTATAGACACAAGACGTTTACAGGGCGACAGCAATTCTACAACGACATAGTTCTTCATATTCAACAGAATCAAGATAGGCTTCTTGCAACGTAGAACATAGTTATGGGCGCGTAGCGCCCTCTGGAGGGATAAATTTCTTCATAAGAGGGATTTTTAGTGTTCACAAACAAACCAGAAGAGGATTTACTTCCTGTTATTCAAATACTCGTTCTTCCTGTTATTCAAATACTTGTTCTTCCTGTTATTCAAATACTCGTTCTTCCTGTTATTTAATACGATGTTCGCTCCTCAAAAAATGATTCTTTTCGGTATTACCTTAAAATGTAGTTTATCGCGGTTTTGGAGACGTTTGATCTAATTGGTGTTGACCCACTGTCATACTTCAGTTCAAAATTCTCTCTATGGAATATTTACTATCAAATTCTTTTCTAGTCCTCGTCGTTCAGTGTATTCGGAATGCATCAGTGTAATAAGGAGAAATATAAAAATTAATGATAAATTCTTTTGGCAACATGATGAAATCGTATTAAAAAATAGGCCAAGTGACGTTACATCAAGAATATATACAGGAAGGTACTTTCACGAAAACCGCCTCTTAATTTTCGCTTGACAGACAAAACCTATGATATAAAAGATATCTTCCGCACATTGCAGGATGTTTAAAACTTCCTGTACAAACTTAAAGTGAATGTAGGGAACATAAAATTTCACAGTAGTCGCATACTCGTACGTACCTATGTCCACAAGTGCCACCCAGCTGTACTAGAGGGGTAGGTACACTAAGAGGCAGAAATGGAAGACAACAAGTATGTAAACAATACTTTCGTAGCCCTAATTTTACTGTTGGGCAGTAGGTTTTTACAACATTCCATGGCACACAAAGGATTCCGGTCATCTCCTGTTTCACGCAGTCAGGCTCAAACTCGTAAACGTTTAGTGATTTTGGGCCCGTCTGTCGGGGGGTACCATTCATCATGCAATCTCACAGAGGCTCGTATGCTTGTGTTAGCTGTCCTATATGCTAGGTGTGTCAACCATCTCAGCCTTCGTGAAGTTATCCATGTTACGCATACAAACTCAGAGTCTGCAATGATAATGATCGAAACTGTCATTATGTCCGGTAGCCCAGTTGGAAAACAACGGGTTAGAAACTGGAGGGTTGCGAATTTGAAACTTGGTCCAGCCCAAGACCGTCGTGTACACGGGGTCTGTGTATACACTGTGTGCACATTAAATCTGTCGTGACCTCCTCGTGTTGGCGTGGAGTGGGTAGTTTAGAGAGTGGGGTGCCAGCTTAGGTCTTTGTCATCTGACCGTGGTTCAAAATTACGAATTGCCCTTGAATCTCCATTTGGGATTGATCCCGGACCGTCGCCAATAGCCCATTGTGTTGCTCCAATGCGACGTTAATTAACTACATACCTTCCGAAACTGGTCAAGTGACAAGTTGCCGAACAGCGTTTTCCAACAAATCCAGGTGGCGCTTGAAAACACATAATCAAAACGGAAATAGGTTAAATTTTGTATTATCTATCTCGGATTGGAAGTTCGTACATGAAATTTCAAAACACCTTGTATATATGAAGCATTTCCCCCTTCAATAATAATTTCCCCAAGTTGACACCATTAATTTGTTTTTGAGAAGCTTAACCCTCCACTTGGTTTCGATGAGATATCTCGTCAATAAAGATCTGACCAATTTTGATTAGGTCGAGATATCTAGTCATCAGGATATTGTCGATATTTTTATGATAACGAGATCGATATGATTTCAAAGGGCCTTTTTTCGTGATTTAATAGAATTTTTTTATCTTTAAATTCGATGAAAAGACATGACTGTATTGAGTAATCAATGAGTTTAACTTTTAGCAAGAAGCATTACAAAAATTACGAACATTAATTTTAATTCTCCAAAGCATTAAAAATTGTATTCTTAGTGTTTTTTATTTTAACATTTACTTCTTTTCAGTAGAGAGTATTCTCATAAATGTCTACATTCAATGAATTTGAATCCAGATTTTGCTTTGAAGGAGTATTGATTATATATTTAAATTTCACAATTGTTGATCTGTATTGTTTCTCAAATATCTTTAAGTCTAATGCCTTACATTGTTAGTAATTGAACTACAGACGTAATAAAAGGGTATAACAATATGCACGCTTGCAACAATAGTGTCTTTTCTCATTGACGTTGATAAAGATAAAAAGTTGAATATCGGCTTAGTTAAAAAACAAAATACTGAAGGAAAAGGGAAAGGAAGAAAAGTGGTAAAAGACGATACCACAAGATCAATCAACAGTGTCTTAAAAGCAAATGACGGTGATGAATATGGAAACGGATCGCTTCAGGTTGTAAACGAAAACAACGTACTGAAACCTTCAACTACCGAAGCACTTGCAAATGATGGAAACGTTGATGACTGATTATGGGATGATGAAAACGATGGAAATATTGATGAATATGATTGCGATTATGAAAATCATGGAAAAGTTGATGACTAAGATTGTGAGGAAAATGAAGTTTATGAATGTGATTGAGGGGATAATGAAAATGCTGGATAAGTTGATAAATATGATTGTGGTGATAATGAAAATGACAGAAAAGTTGATAGATATGATTATGGAGATAATGGAAAAGTTGATGAATTTGATTGTGGGGATGATGAAAATAATGGAAAAGTTCATGGATATGATTGCGGATATAATGGAAAAGTTGATGGATATGATTGAGGAGATAATAAAAATGATGGAAAATTTGATGTATATGATTGTGGGGATAATGGAAAATGTGATGAATATTTGATTGTAGAGATAATGAAAATGATGGGGAAATTTGATGCATATGATTGGGAAGATGATGAAAATGATGATGAATAACTTAATGGATGATTGTAGAGATAACGAAAATAATGGAAATGTTGATGAATATGATTGTGAAAAGAACAAGAAAACGAGAATTCTTACCTGAAACTATCCTTCGAATATTTCAGTGGAAATAACAGAGATTAACAAGATTACCGACACGTCCCAAGAACAAGTAGAAGCATAATATTTCACTTGTGGAAATTTACCGAATACCTTAAAATCAAACGAAAGTGCCGAGATTGTGAATACCTCCAAATGACATGAAAAAATTAATAGTTTTTTGTGTGTGGCTTGTGAAAATTCACCAAATGCTTTTGTGAAACCAGATACGAAGATACCGAAAAATATTAAGACAGAAAAGCATACACCTGTGCTCGGATATAGCTAGGAAGGAAGACCTAGAAGCAAAATATTTGAAATATTCCTTCGGCTAAGCGTGAACTAGCTGGTCCGGTATACTTCATGAACAACAGCTTCTCTACATCGTTTCTATAGGAGTGACATGGAAAAAAAGATTCAATCCAAACCTAGTTCAAGATTTAGTGACGTAGAAAACAGAAAATGTTATATTCAGTTTGCCAATGATGGAATCACCAGTGGCTTGATGACTTTGTTCAATTCAGAGAACTTACCCCTTCAATAATGGAATCTAAAGGAAACCTTTTAAAAAGAAATAAACTATTCCGAAAAGTCAATCAAAAACTGTTGAAGAAAAACATCAAATTTTTCCTTTCGTAGACTGTTATGATTGAATGTATTATTTTCATGGATTATTTATTTAGTACATCTATCATAGAATTTATAGAAGATTATGTGCAAAGACTTTATGAATAGTAAAGTTTTAAACCCTGATATTATTGTTTTCTTGATATTTTATAATTCAATAAAAAGAAATAGAATTTACCTATTCAGAACTTGTTTTTTATTTCATTCATTTAGCACATTTATAATTATTAATTTCATTACATTAGTTGATCAATATTATGTAATGAGAATTGTGATCCATTTACACTTTTTACCATTTTAATTGAGTAATACATTTTAGAAACATCATATCAATTTTGCATGCTGGTGAGGCAATATATTACGTACAAAGGTATTAGTTTTAAAAAACAATTCCTAAAATGTTGTTTCCTTCGAAATCTTAGAAACATTTTAATAAATGTTTATTTTCCTATAAAACGTACAGCTAATATCTTTGTACTTGAACTTAGAGGCCTGATATGAAACGTATAGAAAGAAAATATCACAGGAGGAAGTAGAAATAAGTTTTCAGCAATTAAAATGTGAAGAGATTGGATTTAATGATGTTAGTCAAGAAATGGAGAGTATACAGAACTTGTTTTATGTACATTATTCATTGTAAATTTATAACAATTGGAATTTCTTCTCTAAAACTTATCAGATGCCAAGATGGATAATTGGACTTATACCCTGCGTTTAGTATTCTTTCTGTAATTATTTTAATATACGAGTACATCTATCTCATTTATACATACTTACATAAAGTTATATTTTAAAGTTATAAATATGTGTATATAGAAAAGATTATAAGGGCTTAATTATGATGGGTTATGGTTACGAGTGGGAGGCAGATTAACAAAATCTGATTAAGTATTCAACCAAATTCACCCAATTGTTTTCCCACCTAAACATCTTTTGACAAGAATAATCATGTTGCATTACCATAAGAAGAATTTTCATATTGGTCCTCGATCTCTATTATTTGTATAGCCTTCTACAGAGTTTTTGGTCCATTCATAGCTGGTCATTGGCTAAAAAATATTCACCTGCTACAAAATAAAGCCTATTTTTATCTCAGAAGCTAATGGGATGTCTGTCTAGGAACGTGTATGTCCCAATTACACTTTTAATCACACAGGAATTGATTTTTGTGAACCATTCACTACCAAGTATAAAGATCAAAGGAAGAGTATATTTCGGAAAATAATCCGTAGCAATTTTTGTACGTTTTGTAACTCGCGAAATTCATTTGGAAATTGTTATAGATTTTACTTATGTCTTTTATAAGTACCTTTACGAGGTTTTTCTAGAAGAGGTAAAAGCTCAACATTATTTACTGAAATTCTAAAATCTTTGTAGGTGCACACGCAGAAAATTAAAGCGTCTGTACAATCTTGTAAAACATCTTGTCTAAGTACTTGAGTTGCTAAAGGATGAATTGGAAATTTTTACCAAAATTTTGGTGGATTAGGGGATGCAAATGTTGAGTTTTTCAAGTATCACTTAAAAAGTGCTGTGGGAGACATTAAATTAACATAAGAGGAGTTATTAACGGTTACTTCTTAGATAGAAGGAGTATTGAATTCTACACATACTATATCTCTTTTATCGCCTGATTTAGAAGCGCTGAATCATAGCCATTTTGTTATTAGTCGACCCATCAATTCCATTGTTGAATCCGGGGTCCACGATAGGCCAGTTGGAAGAACAACGGATTATAAACCGGAGGGGGTTGCGAGTTCGAAACTCTGTCCAGCCAAAGAGCGTCCTATACACGGGGGCTGGTGAACGTTAAATCGTGCACGGGTGAAACTGGGGAGAGTGGAGTGCCAGCTCAGGTGATGTTCTTGTGATCTGACCGTGGTTCAAAATTACGAGGCGTTGTCCTTGGATCTTACCCTCCGGGATTGATCCCGGTACTTCGCCCATAGTCTATTGTTTTGCTCCAGTGCGATGTTAATTTACTACTCACCAACCATTCTTAAACCCATTGTCATAGATTGTCCTGAAAATAATCGTCTTTCCAGATGGCATAAAACAACTAAAATGGTTCAACGTTTATGGGTACGATGGAAAAGAGATTACCTTAGCAATCTACAGCACCGCACCAAATGGCAATTGAAACATAGTAATCTGAAGGTCGGGCACTTGTTTTAGTTACGGAGTAAAAATCGGAAATTAGAGTTCCTATCTTGAAAACTATGCAAGATACGCAAAAAAGCTATTTACAGATTTGCAGAGCATCCTGCAGTCAATCTGATATCCTGTGTACACGAATAGTGGGAATAAAAAGCGTGAAATGTTAAATTGGCGATAAATTGATTCCCGTCCATCGACCTTTGCTAATGAAATAGACGGAGTACGTGCGAGCAGCTTCAAGCTATTTCATCCCGTAGCTCGGTTTGAGGATGTCACGTGGTTGTGGGGAAAAATGAATCGTAATGAATGAAAAATTGCTGATTTTTTAAAGTGATTATCCACGGTAATCAAAAACACTATCTACTTAACCTGGGGTTAACGGTTCCGTTCAATATATCTGTACTTCGAGATGCCGGACGACCGCATGCTATACGACTAAAGGGCACGTGTTGCATAATATGGTACTTTGTGACGTAGATTGACGAAAATCGAATACCAACAAATTAGCATTTCACGCTTTTTATTCGCGCTATCCATGTACGCAGGGTTTTATTTCGTACATAATCGGGGATACTCTACAAACTTGTAACTGAATATTTTCCCGTATATTGCATGGTTATAATTTCCAATTTTTAAACCTGGGTCGACGCTGAAAGCGGTCTCATCTTGTAGCACATAGTCACCTTTAATGTACCTATACATCACTTTCATTTCTATAGATGTCTGCATTCGACAGTAACCGTGTACGTATAAGTAATGTGGGTGTGTTATTATGCACCCTGCATGGGCATCGGGTACTGGTATCGGGCATACCAGTCAAGCCATTTTTAACTCGCCTGGTGGTTGTATCGACGATCTTGGATGTCTCGATCACTTCATTAGCAAAACTGACCAGATTTTTGACTGGACGAGATATCTCGTAACTAGCAGAAAACTGACCAGATATTGATCGTATCATCATCAAAAGTTGAAACGATCTCGTTATAATAAAAAAATCTATAATATCTTGATGACGAAATACTCGTCATTAATAAAATTAGTCAAATCTTGATGGACAAGATATATAGTCAAAACCACATGCAGGGTTAAGCCCCCCCCCCCAAGTTTTGTTTAATAAACTGTGTTATTGTCTGAAATTCCCTGAAAGGGTTAGTAAGAAAGGATAACTCATTTAAACTCGAGTTTTACTGTCATATTTTATTTTCGTCCTGACGAGGGTGCTTGTGTAGACTTTCCAAAATAACAATTGTTTATTTTCGCTCTTAATAACTTTTGCTTTAATTTGCTCTAAATTTGTCTTTTAGAAAGCTCGATAAATAACTACATCAAACCCTGTCTAAACAAGAAATATATTTATTAGGATAAAATGGGCAAATTAATAGAGTAATCAGGATATTTCTGGATGAAGAGCGGGCAAGGTTAGACTCTTTGTTTATACAGAATAAATAACTGAACCTTATTTAAATTTTAAAAACGTTTCAATAGCCTTTTTGCTTTATATTTGTCAGTAGAGAAAATTTTAAAATTAGAGAAACAAAATAAGCACAAATCGCTCTAAGCAGGAAGGACGCACCCAGCAACAGAAATTCATTGGTTTGTTCAAGAAATTTTTTTAATAACATGAATAACACTAATCGAATATTCGATTTGTTTATTTAAATTAATATTATCTTTTTAATTTTCAGGCCTTTGATGCGAATATAGATAAGAGAATGTGTGAAATAATAGGCAGTCTTCAGAATTTCATTTTCCGGAAGGAATGATTAATTTAATAAATTAGTAATTAATTTAACTGTTAGTTCAAAACTATATTACAAGAGTATTCTATCATATTCCCGAGATATGAACCTGAGATTAGAACAAAATCGACTTTGGGAAAGTAATTTAGCTATCAATATCTACCCCGGTGGCAACCTTTGCTGTTGCACCCCTTGTTCTTCCCCCGCATCCCTCCTCTGGTTCCGGGCAGGAAATTGCACCAACAACGACTCAGAAACCAAGATCAATCTATTCCAGTCACTTGCGCACACATACAAAATCGACTCCTGCCAATTAATTTGTTAACTCTGCGAGCGGTTTTGACGAAATACCTCGCCCATCAAGGTCTGACCAATTTTGAAAATGACGCGATATATCGTTATCAAGATATTGCCGAGTTCTTGATGATAACGAGATCAAGATCTGATCATTTTTCTTTTAATGACGAGATATCTCGTACATTAAGATCTGCTAATTGTTTTGCTAATGACGATATATATCGTCAAGACATTGACCAGTAGGATTAATACCAGACCCGGTGGAAACCTTTTCTGGTGTACCCTTTCCGCATCTTTTTCAAGTGCTGAACTGGAAGTACCGCCAACAACGGGCTCATTTATAATGTTCAATTTTGGAAGTATAAAAAATGAGAAATTAAAACATCGGGGTCATTGGTCCCCAGAGCTCCCCAGTGATCACGACACTGGGACAGGCAGATATGTATCTGTCAATAAACTCTGAATTTTAAACAAAACAAGCTATTTTCAGTATCGCTCACTCAATAAAAATCTTTTCAAAATTCACATTTTTTCAAAATTCTTATTTACAGCTCATTTTTTTCCTGTAAGCATAAATTCCTGTCGATGTCCCTCAAATCGTGTAAGTTTCAAAAAGCAATTTTGCAAAGTCCTATTAAACATTGAAAGTTAAGTGAATACAGTAGTCCACACGATATTTGGATGTTGTGTGTGTGCATAGTGATAAGAAGCTCCTGGAATTGAATATCGATTGGTCACGCGGCTCAGATTTATTGATAAGATGCTTTCATCAGTCGTTACAGTTTTTTCAGACATTTGTAGGATTGGAGGTTGGACTCTAGGTTAGATGATGTAAGAATAAGCTGTCCCTTTTCGTCCAAACGACATAAAAGTAAATATACATAAAGAAATATTCCGACAATTCAGTTTCAATTCATATCGGTAAAAAGAATCGCACTGATATATATTTTAAAAGTGACTTTTATTCCTAAATCGAAACAGGTTTTTTGATATTAATATAGATAATTTAAATGCGGTCATGATATGGAAAGATTATTTAGTTTTAAAGTAAGGAAATTTTAAAGATAGGACAAAAGTCGTCTGATATGGGTTCTTTAATGTTGTTTATAAAGTTTGATAAAGTAATCTATGTACATTTATCTCACGCGGCTTTGTTTTAAAGTAAGTAATTTTAAAGATAGGACTGTAGATGGATATGAAAGGGCTATGGGTTCTTTAATGTAGTTTTAGTCTTCGATAAAGTAATCTATCTATATTTCTCTCCAATCAGCGCTAAAAATGGGTCTTATTTCCATTTGATCCACGGCAACGACAAGATTCAAGCATCACGTGATTCCGTCCTCGTTTCAAATCTGCCGATGAAAAATCCACTCATACAATACAGCTTCTGGTGAGTCGGATGGGTGAGGGTCGAGAAGATGGAAAATACGCGAACTTTTTCACCGGCGTTAAAACAAGACAAATGGCAGTTGTTCCAAATAAGTATCAAAGAAATAATTTTAAAGTCACGGTTAGATTCGCAATGAATGACGGCATAATCAGCCCTAGCAAATTTGAAAAAATCCTAGGAAGGATATGATTGGTCAATAAGATTAAAGCTGGGTAGAAGTCATTCAAGGAAGACTGAGAGTTGCAGAACGAATATATGTGAAGAAAGTTGAAGACCGACTACTGACCTCCTCGGCCTTCGGCACTACAAGTGGCAAACTGGCGGCAATTTGTGAGGGAACAACTAGTAGGCTGCCGCCTCCTCTACTTCTAAAAGGAAGCGGTTGCTAAAGTACGCCTTTGACGTACTTTAGCAACCGCGACAGCGATTCTTGTCATGAGGTCATCTTCGGAGTCAATGAGGATCTCGTACACTATGCCTTTGAGTTATCCCCAAAGGAAGAAATTGTTCCATGATAAACCAGGGGTGATCGTGTTGACCAAGCGAGTGGCCCTTCCCTGCCAATAGATCGAATATCCCAAAAGTACATTTTCTTGCCCTTCGGAGACATCCCTTGTGAATACGGTTTAATATTGCATTCCTCCTACCTCCCACTTAAAGGTTATACGGAAAGTTTTGGAACATTCTGAAAATTTTTTTTGGCAATATTATTAGTATAAAATCAATAAATAGTTAGTAAAACCAAAGAGAACACGGTACCGGCCCATCAATAAACTAACTACAAAAATTTTCATAGCCAAACGGCTTATTGGATAAGTCGATGGATTAACATATTCCAAAATTATCGCCGATTGACGATGGTACTCTAACCAAATACTTTATAATCCGGGACGTCATACTAAAAATGTATGTCGAATAATTTAAATCTAGAACCAAATACATAATAACATGAAACAAGCATATAAACAAGTATCAACCTAATAGACTACAGAAAAAATCACTTGAAAATGCGTAACAAATTAATTTGTTGATTTCTATTTGCATGGTATTTAAATGGTCATATATAAAAATTAGTGAACAGAAAAGATCAATAGACGAAACGAAAACAAATGAATAACACAAAAAATACAATAACCGGATGCTCAGGTTTACTACACCAATCAAAAAGACAAATGCGAATTGAAAATGCACCATCATTATGAAGCTATAGAGATTTCGTCTCAGATATGGAATAGAATTAAGAAATATAGCCAGCCTAAATAAAATCCTGTATTTTTTTTCACATAATGCACCTGCACTTCATTTATCCGTCAAGTGCATGAAATGTTTGTTCAGGCACGCAGTATAACTGCAAGAATCTATATTTGCATAGGAATTCGTGACTGGTTTCACTAACCAGCGATCACAAAAGATCATCAGAGCATGTGAGCAGGAAAAAAGGGAACTGAAATTCGGTCGATCCTATGGTGTGGAAGGTAACAGCATTTGTAAAATGTTTTAGCGCTGGAGACGAACGGTCTTCCTTTAAAAGCTCTTTCTGCCATTTCACCTTCAACTGAACAATGTTCTGATTAGTCTGTAGAATATTTTACTGCACTCAATGTGATTTTAATGTGTTTTAAAGGATAGTACTGGATATTGTATTGGTTTGTATATTAGAGACGAACAGTAAAATCTCTTTCTGCCAATAATCTTAAACTGAACGGTGTTTTGATTATTCTTGAATGTTTTGCTGCCCCATTGTGATTTTAATGTGTTTTTTTAATGATAGTTTGTAGTGTTTTTGCATTCGTTTATTTGTACCTTAATTCTTAACATGCCATTTTTTAAACAGATTATGAAGACCCGTTACTGTAAACTGAGTAGATAGATTTTCCTTCTTCAGTTCATCTTGGAGATCGTTTAGTTGAAGGATGGCACTGTGAAACTAGTCTTCAAAACACCTAGAGCAAACTCCATCCACAGTTGAAATCATAATGATCATACTGTCCTGAAACATATTGAATCTGTACAAGTTCTCCAGCCCTGTTGCAGCATTAACATGCAATATCACTAGTGTGGTCCAAAGTATTTTTTTTACCGTTTGCCTATGACAACCAAAGAACTTTTGAAATTACCAGCCATTACAGCTGCAATAAAATCGAGTGACTGCCATAGCCTTCTCTACATGGATAAAATGTTTCGTGTGACAATCAAAGATGACAATACAAAAACACCTTTTAATCGTTTAAAGTAGCTGTATAGTTTTTCTTAAAGTAAATGCTATACTGATCTTGAACTTAATTCATGGTTGTTATCTACATTCGTCGGGAAATGAAATGTTTAAATTGAATTATTTTACAGAAAAATTTCAGAAAATACATCACAGATGACACAGATAGCACTTCGTTGTTTGAATGCTCAGCTTTTCTCTTTTTATGTATCAGTGAGATGTATCAAAAGTGTGGTATAATTTTAGCTTAGCTTGATAGAAATCTACAAGAATAGTCATTAGAGTAACGGATATATTCAATACCTTTAGGACAACGTCGAAATTTAAAATCAGTATCACAATAAAAAATTCTAAGCTTTCTAGTCGTATATTCAGTATATATGCCAACTAGAATTGAAAATTAATATCCAAAATATCACCTTTACGTTTCCATTATCAATCTCTTAGGATTAAACCATGAAGTTGAAAAGTAGAGCGGTTCTCGTGGTGTTTGGTTTGATTACAATGGTGTTGCTGATGGCGATGACATTTTCTATTTATGTGTACTCTGAGTCTTATGCTTCTGGTGATTTTTATTTGCCAAATATACAAAGCCTGTCGCTGAAAAGAAACATTTTGGAAAATTTGGACTTAAATAGGGTTTGGGCAAGAAAGAGCGGAAAAGTCAAAAATAGCCACTTACCAAGTAAGGCAGTTAATGAAACTTCATACGACAGTAACAGAGCAGCTGAGATTGAGTTAAGTGAAAAGGAATACCAGGAATTATTGGAAAATGGGCAACTTCTTTCGAGGTAATGTATTGTCTTATTTTCCTATAAGTTATTTATATCCGAATATATATCCAATTAAATATTTTGAACTTGCTTGCTCTTTAAAATTTAAATTCGAAATTGTCTCTCGTATTGTTTTGAGAACGATAAAATGATTTTCTATGGAATAAAATTTTTCCGTATTCAGAATTTTTATATAATTCGCAAGTATTGTATTTTTCTGATATTATTCCATTCAAAAATCGACTGGATTTAATAAATTTAGCTTATTAGAAATAGTCTTCCCCTTAGGAACGTAGAAATGGAAGAAGGAATGTTTTGGAATATTCTTCCATTTAGGAATGTAGGAATGGAAGAAGGAATGTTTAGAAATTTCTTCCGTATTCAGAAATTTTAATTTGCAAGTATTGTATTTTCTGATATTATTTCATTCAAACATTTATTGGGTTGATTAAATTTAGCTTATTAGGAATATTCTTCCACTTAGGGGTGTAGGAAAGGAAGGAGAAATGTTTGGGAATATTCTTTCGTATTCAGAATTTTTAATTCGGAAGTATTGTATTTTTCTGATTATAATCCATTCAAAGATCTTTCGGGTTGAATAAATTTAGCATATTATGAATATTCTTACGCTTATGAATGTAGGAATATTTTTAGAAGTACTCTTCCGTATTCAGAACTCTTAATTAGCAAGTAATGTATTTTTCTGATATTATTCCACTCAAAAAGTTATTGAATTTGATAAATTAAACTTGTTAGGAATATTCTTCCACTTAGGAATGTAGGAAGGAATGTTTAGGAATATTCTTTCGTATTCAGAATTTTTAATTAGCAATTTTTGTATTTTTCTGATACTATTCCATTGAAAAAAGTTCATTGGGTTGAATACATTTGGTTTATTGAGAATATTCTTCCGTTTACGAATGTGGGAAGGAGGAATGTTTTTTAAAGAAAGCTTAGGAATATTATTCCGTATTTAGAATTTTTAATTAGCAAGTTTTGTATTTTTATGTTAATATTCCATTCAAATATTTATTGGGTTGAATAAATTTAGGGCAGTAAAGGTTGAATTGTATGGGTAGAAAACATTTATTCTTTTCACCAAAACCGTTTTTTCCGCACTCAGGGACAATAAAAGATAACATTCGACTAAATCAAAATCGTAACAACATTTTCGAGTCTTAGATGTTTACAAACACAATTTAAATATGAAATAAAAAAGGGGAAATAAATGAAATATTCTGCTGTTTTTTAGGTAACTTGTCATAAAAGTTATGAATATAAAACACGAATACGTGAATTTTCTTTTCTTTTTTTATTTAGATACTTTAAAATAAATAGACAATCAACGAAATGTTTTTTAGAATATCTTATGGTTTCATTCTTCCTACGTACAACTAACTATGCAATATATTGAGGGAAGCAATATTTTTATGAAAATAAATTTTCAAGCAAAATGAGTTAAATTTCTCCATCTTAATTGAACTCGTTTTAAATTTTATTCCGAATCTCGTGAATGATATCGTTTAGCATGGACAGAAACATTTTTCTCAGAATTAATGAAAATGTTTCATATTTATTACCATCATCACAAAACATCTCCATTTTTCCATTTTGTTGAGTGAATAAAAATAAGGACGATTTAAATAATTGCAACTCCTTCTGTGCAACAACATGCAATATTATCATATTTCAAAGCGAGGAGTTCGAAAAGGCTGATATTCGCGACCACTAAACTCAAATCACTTTACATGTAAGTGACTTAACATCATCTAAACAATGTCATTTTCAATCGATTTGGTCAGTTCAATTATGCCCATTTACTGAAATAAGTGGGGTATGTTATTAAAATATAGCATTTATGACTTATTTATTGCCCACTTGTACCAATGAAAAACATCTAAACTCATTAAGTCTAACCGCATTAACATATAAATCCAATAAGCATATTCGTGATAAGTCTCGTGCATAAGTCAATTGCTTCTCTATTACTTCATTATTGCTTGTAGGCGGCGGAGGTTCGATTTCTGTCAGGTGCATTCCTCCCTTGGTGTATTTCACTCTTCTGTGTCAGTAAAGCTTTCATTGTGTGTGTCTGTTTCTTGATATTGTATGTCTCGTGTCTGGCGCAACATGGCCAAATATGGCCCTTGCGCCATAAAACTCAGTTACCAACCAATCATTATTGCTGTTTTAGTTCCAAACAGAATGGTGGAAGTAGTAATTTTACTTTCCCTTAGAGTAGCTTATTTAAGCTACTCTAAGGGACTCGACCTGGCTTTGCACACGGGTAGGTAGGCAGTTGAATTTACGTCGCACTGGAGCAACATAACGGGTTATTGGCGACTGTACGAGATAGATACAGAAGGGAATGATCTGAGAACAACATCTCCTAATTTTAAATCGCGATCAGATGAAGAGGTCAACACCTCCTAATTTTGAATCACGGTCAGATGAAGAACGCCAATGTGAGAACATTTGAGGCTACTGCTAATCCGTGACTCAACCAACTGGGATCCAGCGGCCCCAGGCCTCTCACGGGAGCTATTTTGAATTTACGGTGGCAGGGTTTTTAACCGGTCTTATAAAATTTCCTTGTAGATGACGTTAGTCGTTTTACCTACTGACGTCAACGCAGACTTCGTTTTCACACGAAACGACCACTTAAAGCTATCCATGAGTAAAACATTCTATACTATGGTTAACTCCAGCCACGTTAAGAGGGCCACGGTGGCCCGGTTGGAAGAGTAACGGACTAGCAACCGAAGGGTTGCGAGTTCGAATCCAGCCAAACACCGTCGTGTACAAAGGGGGCTGGTGCACGTTAAATCTGCCGTGGCCTCAAATGTCCTCACGTTGGCGTGGTGTGGAAGTTTGGAGAGTGGGGTGTCAGCTCAAGTGTTGCCTCGTCATCTGACCGTGGTTCAAAATTACGTGGTGTTGTCCTCGGATCTTTCCTTTTGGGATTGATCCCGGACCGTCACCAATAGCCCATTGTGTTGCTGCAGTGTGACGTTAATTGAAATACTCCCCCAGCCACGTTAAGTGTCTGTTTGTATAGCAAAGTTTGCATAGCAAAGTTTGCTTAGCAAAGTTCATAAAAAAGATATATCTATATAATATTTTTAATTTTCTTGTGCAATATGATTATACCTTCTTTCTATACAAGTGCGCTTTAACCCTTCTGGTGGTTTATCTTCGTGTCTGTGCCTATAATAATTTTCCGCTTAGGATAATGGTAATGCAATATTTAAATAAAAAAATATGAACTCAAATAGGAAAAGTGTGTAAGACGCATTTGTTATGGACGATCATCGTGTGACCACCCTCACACCGCCGCATGCGTCTCGCGTCTCAGGCAGCATATAGCAGTGGTCAAATAAGAAGGGTGAAGCGACACGAAGCGACAATCAGAGGTGCCAGCGCGAGTGGTTAAAACGCTGTGATTGGTCTGTGCGTGTCGCTTTGCGCTACCTATTTGGCCACGACTTAAGCCAAGAAAGCGTTAGAAGCACCATTTGTTTCTCTGAACTTGCCTCTCCCAGATAGTCACTACTTGGCTCTCTTTAGTCCTTGGTCAGATTAATGTTTCATACACCTAAATCTTTCTCGATAAAAGTTTTATGGAATATGGTGGAAACTTCATCAAATTTTGAAGAGTGATCCTTGAGATTAGCCCTTAAGAGACAGACGCCACCTGGAACTATTTTGTTTATGTAGAGATATTGGAGTATCTTTTTAATTGCAACGACAATTACTCACTACATAATGCACAGTAATATGTAACACAGGTATATAAAAATGTATAGCAACACTCAAAAAAGGTATATCTATATTATATTTTAAATTTTCTTGTGCAATATGATTATATCTTCTTTCTATATAAGTGCATTTTAACCCTCCTGGTGTCGAAAACTACCCTGTGAGAGGTTAACAAAAACTACCCTGAAAATTAACCTATCTTCGTGTCGAAAACTACCCTGCAGAGAGGTTAACTAGAAAGGCAAAACGTTTTTGCTTCTGGCACCATAATGAATATGTTGACGCAAGAATGTTTATCAGAAATTACAGGATTATTCTGATGTTATAATATATTTGTTGTGTGGAGATTTAGTAGAATCAAAAATTATCAGAAACATATTCGGGTGTATAACGCTGCTGACTGTTATTTCCATGGGTTCCGAAACTGAGATACCTCCTGAGATCTAACCGTACACCAAGAAACGATATGGTAAGATCCATCACTGTCCAGAAGTTATATTTAAAAAATATCGTTTACTAAAGTTGATAAGTTATTTTTTTACACTTATTACTTTCACGGCTCACTGATTTGATCCTAATTTCTAGTGCGGTCGACAAGTTGTTATTTTATCACAATGCTAACCATTACCACTGGACATTGACTTGGAGACAAAAAATTCAAATAACGCCCAGGCCAAGGTGTTCGGACCCTTAGGAAACCAACCATCTTGACACAGTGGTCAAATGACTTATGTGAAATTGAATTACCCTGCATATTTGATTACTCATATTATCTGTATATTTGAAATGTTTATGCCCCATGTTTGAGGGTCATGGGCACCAATCGTAAAAGTAATAGGGGCCTCCAAGAGATAGGACCACTGGGATTTGCGCTCCTGGTGTGGGTTCTTGTTGAAACAACTTATTTGGTTACTCACAGGCAATACTTTAAAATTTAATCCCTGTTGTCTTCATCAATCTAGTGTTACTCTAAATTCATCTTACGTATTACTTTACATTATATAAATTTTTGCAATTATTTTGTAAAGATCAAAGGTATCAAAGCACACTCCGTCCGATTCCCAGAAATCAGAAACCTTTATGAAAACGAGATTTGCCAAAGAATGTTTGATACCAAAGACGGATCGAGATCTTG
The DNA here is from genome assembly GCA_933210815.1 of Meta bourneti. Taxonomy (NCBI): domain Eukaryota; kingdom Metazoa; phylum Arthropoda; class Arachnida; order Araneae; family Tetragnathidae; genus Meta; species Meta bourneti. The sequence goes on from OW119928.1 coordinate 69,527,061, forward strand.
AGGACGACAGAGAAGAATTCCCAGACTTGCTCAAGCTTTTGCAAGAGAAGCAAACCTCTGAGAAACTATGGAAAACTCTGTCCAGACGAACACGGATCACGATACAAGAGGTTCATGAAATAGAATTAGAGTGAGTATTTAAAAAATATTTCATTCATTCAATGGATACATTTGTACGGTCTGAGGTTCGTGGAGAGTAAATATATTTTTGGGAGTCTCGTAGCCAGAAGGGAAGCGCTCTCGAAAGTGTTGGTTTCCTGATTTTTAAAATATTTCTAAAAATAAAATGCTATAAATGTATGGAATACTTTTATATTTGAGCTAATTCATTATATCTTTCGTGTCAGGGCAAGACGGGTTAAGTCGAAATGGCTATTTCTCAAAATCTTAAGTTTGAATATTTCAGTCACAAATATTCAAGTAGAAAAAGAAGCATGCTATGATACAAATAATTATAATTTAGATTAATAGATTAATTTAGTTTTGATTTTAAACACATATATTATTTTTAAATTAATGATGGACTTGAAACCTTTGGAGTCACCAAAATTCAGACTTATAGCCCCTTTCTCCCTGACACTGAGGATATAATAGTTTAATTATTTAATATTCAACACGAAGTATGAGGGCAATTATTTCGGACATTGTTTTGTCTGCAATGACTCAACCATCTTCTCACATAATCATTTATCTATGTATCATATCCATCAGTATGGGTAGTGTCAATGGGAGCCCAGAGAAGCTCAGAATCCCCTATACAAAAATTAAAATTCTATGGCAAAATAATCAATGAAACCTAAAGTAAATGCGACGATTGTTTAAAGGAAATCTGAGTGAGACATCAGTTTCTGTTTTAACGTTCTTGATTTTTATCCAGAAACCAACCAGAGACTGTTGATACCCGATTCTACCAGCCTCAAATGATCGGTTATTGGTGTTCATCATGCACAATAGGTACCTTCCGCACAGACCCTATCCTTCTTTACCATGCTTTCGATTGAGGTTTACATAGTCCATTTAATATGGACTATCATTCTCATCCCATTTTTCCGTCTATGTAAAAGACTTCCGTCCTCTAAGATAGTGTTTGGATCGTCCATATAGAGTTGCCAAAATTGGGCGAAATTGCACCTTACTTATGGCCAAAAATTATTTGTATTGTGTTGTCTTTGCGGAAAAGAGAAGAAATGGCTGATGGAGTTGACTTATAAAGGCCAAAACTTTTTTGCTCTCTATCAATCTCGGCATATTCAGTTATAAATGTTACAACATGTCATTGCCTCAACAGTGACTCTAAGTAAAATGTGAATACCCAGAAACAAAGTTTGAATATCACTTAATGCCATTTAATGTCATTTAATGTTATTTTCGATGTAGAGCCATTCGTGTTCCAAGATCAACCAAACTGTCATTTCTTAAGCGATTACTGTAATATTTTCAAAGCTCCTAGTCTGGTAATAAAATAATATAAACATGCATTTTTAAAAATTGTGTCTTCTGAAATTGTTTTTAAAGACTAACTAAAGCCATCTTAATAAAAACTTGGTAAAATCTTAAATACAGACTCTTCATATGGGTAGGGTTACCATACGTGCGGGTTTGAAAGACGCGTTACATTGGCCGACTGGTTAGTCGTTTTGATTCCATCAGAAAAAAAAAACGAAACCGCTTTTAGTTGTATCAGTCACCGCTTCCCACATGCCACGAAATTTGTCTGATATGAATGTGCTTTGTAACACTGACAACTTTGGAAGTTTTGTGAAGTTTTAGTATCATCACACATATTAATGCTCATCCTATTGAACAATAGGGTGACAACATTCAATGATCCCACTATGATATAAAAATGCCCAGATTTGAATACAAAATATTGGTACTATATATAAATGGTCCAGTTTGAAAGGAAAGTAATATGGTAACCCTATATGGTACATTCAAGAGCTTCTGTCATTTATATCTTAATAGGTTCTCTATGACGTGTTCTGCTGAAATCACGCAAGATTACGTGTATAGTTCAACATTGCTTCCTTATTTTTATCTAATTTTCGTGTCCTTAAATAGCACATACCATTCTCAAATATTGTGGAGAGACCGAAATTAAGTATATTTACATTGAAGGGAAATTCTACGTGCATTTTGTCATCGTGGCTGGATATAAGCAACACATTGTTTTATCCACACTATTTGCTTTGCGAATGCTTTTACAAGTGCATTTTTAAAAAATTGTTATGTATCTTCTCTTTGATTTGCTGCTCTTTATTCATTGACATTTATCTCTTCTCGATATGGTCACGGGACTCCAGTGAGCTAAGTCTCAAGAGATCATTTTCATTCGAGCCCTTATCTATATAGTAACAGGAAATTTTGAAGTATCTTTAAGAACTTAATCTTTCGATAAGAAGTTATTTGACTTTGAAGGAGTCTCAAGTTATGAGTTTCCCGGATGTTTTTGAGGTTTAATTAGCTTGCTTGTAACAAAACTGACCTAGCACTACAAACCATTCCCGGATGTTGGTGATCTGAAAGTAAATTTGATAACTTTTTTTCCTCTTTTGATTCCTGATGAGAGATTCGAGTGCTTTTTGGAAATGTTGATCGTTTTTGTACTTTTGTTTTTGGAATAATTGCCAATATTTAGGCCAATGGTTTGTACCGCTTTTGAGCATGCCTTACTTTGATATTTCCAATAGTTCCTATCATATGAAAATAAACATGTTATACTTTGTCGTACACTATTTAAAAGGGTAAATTAAAGTATTCAACATAACAAGTGGGGTGAGATGGGGCAAGTGAGAACACAAATCTTCAAAATTCATGTAGAACCATATTACAATATTGTTGACTCTCTTGACTGTATTTTATGTTATAGTAGACAACCTATGACGGCTCAACACTTAGACACGTGCATTGCACTTAATAATTTTAATAACAGAGTACAGAATTTCGTACCAGAGTAAGTATTATGAAGAAAGATGGCGAATGACGTAAAGTCAAGTAACTGGTATTTGTTTCATTCATTCATTTAGAACCAAGTACTACTCTGCCCCAGTAATTTTTAGAAATTTCATATTTTTACCACATATTCCCCAATCCGTTAATAATATGTTTCACTTATTTGTTTAAACTTACCTATTGACTGGTTGTTGGTTGCTTTTGGGTTTTATGGCGCAACATATTTGACGAAGCTACGTCAAACACAAGAGATAACTTCAAGTGAAAAACGTGAAAGGAAAACAATAGGGATTGGGGAATAGAATAATAGGATGAAAGCAGAAAAAGATATATCGTTACCATCCCGCCAAAGGCACCAATCTGCAAAATTGACGCTTCTACAAAAACGCGTTCAAAGTTTTGATGCTTCGGGAAAAATCGAGTTACGACTCGAAGGTTGTTTTCTCATGAAAAGCGGCATTTCCTCTAAGAATCAAGATGATTCGCGGCTTTGTCATAGTATAAAACATGAAATGGTGACTTGAAAAATATAGTTAGGTGAAAATCGCCAATATTGGTGCAGATTGGTGCCTTTGGCGTGGTGGTAACGATATGCATCCCGGGAGTACGACACCCGTCTTCAGTAAAGACAATAAACCCCATGGGAAAAGAAAAGCTCACTAGGGTACCTCGGGTCCATAAAACCCTTACACACTTAAAAAGATGTGCCCCTGAGGGCCTTACCCATTGATATAATTTAAAAGCATTCTTTCCAATGCTATAAGGATGTCGCACTTGCTTTACATGATGGGACCAGTACATACCATGGACTATTTTATAGTTTGCAATGCGATAGTATTGTGATGGGGCAAGAGAATCTCGTTTAATTCCTACCCTTCTTTGCCGAAATTTGAAGTGCGCTAGTGGTGAACCTAATATATAGGACTCCTTCAAGTATTTCCAGTAGGTGGTAATCCCTATTTTAATCACAGACACGTTCTGAACGTAGTACTTACCCCTCACGAGAGAACTTACTATCCCCACCTCTACCTAATTTAAATAATAATGCTGCTTAGTGTACAATATATGTAAAAGTGTATCAAGTTTAAATTAGCTTTAGTAAGCTATCAGTTGTAGCTCATCGGACTAAAAAAAATCCATATCAAGTTTGATTATTTTATGTCAAATGACATTCTTGTGCTTGATAATTGCTCCAGAGGGTTTTGATTACAGGCACCGTTTGAGTTAGCTTCAATATTGAGTCTCTTTGTTTTTTATTAAATCAGTTTCTGCTGAAATCGTATTCCACCGAATATGAAGTTGGGAATAGTAACTGTATTTCTCTTTCCAACCCAGTTGAATTTGGGTTCTTAGTTTGCCTATTTGTAGAGTTCCATCGTGGTTACATTAATTTTGAATGCAATTGTTACTTACACTCATCATTTTCTCTGACATCTACAACCCACGTCTCCCGACATACAGATGGGTTTGGAGCCATGCCATACTAAATGGGAGAGTTTTTGGTACTCAGATAAACCTGTATGATATATGCCCTTCCTTGGGAATCATGGATTTGGACAGAAAAGTAAAAAACTCCTAACCCTAATGACGCTTCCGGTGTCTTTAGGACTGTTTCACCAAAACTTAACCCGTTATTTCTAAAAACCATTTTTAAAAATCAGTCTTTATTTTATTTTCATTTCGACTTGAATAGTTTCATGACAGGCTTTTCTGTCAAGCTAAATGTAGTTGGCGGTAGTGTTTTTGAAGTGGAACGTGCTTCCATTATGTATTCTGGACTTGACGTCACTTGGTTTGTTTTTGTAGTGGAACGTGCTTCCATTATGTATCCTGGACTTGACGTCACTTGGTTTGTTTTTCGAATATGATTTCAGCACGACCCCAATAAAAATTACGAAATTTAAAAGAATGAATTTCAAATTGATATGAAAAGCATTGCATGTCGTTAAATGCAGGTGACGATATTGTTTCTGTGGTGGAACGTGTTTCCTGTATACTTATTCTGAACGTGACTTCAATTGGTTTGTTTTTGGAATATGATTTCAGCACTTCGCCCACAAAAATTTTCTGTATGAAATAGTCGAAGTTACAGCCGAGACAAAGTAACGCAATCTATTTCTATAGAAAAGTAATAAAATTATTTGTTGTATTTATGTTTTGAAGTACTCATTAGAAATAGACATGAACTGATAAGTTATATTTCGTGATATTTATTACTTACTCATTACGAACTGAAATTAAAGTGAAATATTTTAAATTATTCAGGAAGAATATCACACTCATGGAAGAATTCCATTTAGGGATTAGTGAGGTGGACTTGTATGACGAAAATGACAAAATTATTGATGCATTGCTGGAAGAAATGGCTACCATGCCGATAGTTCATATAGGTAGGTGAAAATTTCTGTAAAATCCAGAAAAAAATTAATCTCAACACTTCAGTAGCCATCAAAATATCCCCCTTTACCATTTAATAAACAATAAATATATTTTTGCTCTTGTTAGTTTATTCCACGACCAACTTCTCTGGGTTTTCGGACAGTACGAATTAGAATGTTTAGTTTTTTGGATAGCTTTTTTTCTCTCCAAAGACTACACCGCTATTCCAGTATACCTTTTTTATTTCTAATGGAGGATTACAATGAACCAAACAAGCAAAACAAGAAGTATGCACACATAATACAAAGAGAGTGGTGTGGAAGTTTGGTTTATGTGGTGCCAGCTCAGGTGTGACCTCTTCATCTGACCGTGGTTCAACATTACGTGGTGTTGTCCTCGGATCTTTCCCTTCGGGTGTGATCCCGGACCGACGCCAATAGCCCGTTGTCTTGCTCCAGTGTTACGCTAATCAAAATACTTACCATAATACAAAGAACACGGCATAGAACATGACTATTAGATAGAAGAAAGTCTATGAACTCAATAAAGGCCTTCGCCTCCCAATACCGATCATAAAGTCTAGGTTGTTTTTAGGTTTTATGGCGCAAGGGGCCAAACTGCGCCAAACACAAGACAGACAACGTCAATAAAAATGTCGTGAAAGGGAAAAAAAGAGATTGGGGAATAGAATAGTGCAATGAAAGCAAAAAAGATTGCTTGGATATCCCGGGAGCGCGACCCCCTTGTTTACCAAAAACAGTAAACCCCACGGTAAAAGAAAATACCGCTAGAATACTTCGAGTCTGTGAAGCCCGTACACATGTAAAGGAGATGTGCTCCTGAGGGCCATAGTCTAGGGTCAAAGGAAGCAGTACAGCGGAGAGAAGGGACCTATCTATTTCGTCATGGAGGCCACAGAGTCTCCTGAAGTGGTCAGGAAGAATTACAATACTATAAAGATATGGAGCGCGAAACTATCGTGGCCAGTAACGAGTCGAAAGGTTCCCACTTCTTTTTTTTTCTGGGTCTAACCAGGATGTTTGAGATTTGGATCCACCAGGGCTTAGTGGTTGTTCTTTAACCCTTCTGGTGGTTTATCTTCCGAGTCGAAAAACTGGCCATGTCACTGGCCCTGTAGTCGCCAGCCTCTGGTACAAAAACTTCTTCCAAACTGTCACCAGTTCTGGGCAAGGGACGATTTGTTTCTTACTTGGATCTTCATTCCACTTGTAGTAATAGGACAGTTTTGTCTCGACGAGGTATCTCGTCATTAGCAAAACTGTTCAGATCTAGATGGACAAGATACCTCGTCCTAAGCAAAATTGGCCAGATCTGGGACGAGATATCACGTCGAAACACTTGGAGGGTTAAGCCATGCCTTTAAACGATCCCGAATCAACAAATTTACTGCTTTTGCTTGTCAACGGGAGAGGTCTGTATTACATCAGCTCCTTTCTGAGCTAAAGGATCAGCTTTTTTGCTGCCTCTGACGACACAATTGCCCGGGTCCATTGTAAGGGAATAATTTTTTCTTTTGAGGATAAATCTGTTAGCCTCATTTGACAATTCTTGATGGTAGATGGGGATATGTTTTTACGGGCCTTTTTCAACCGCACTTTTTTCGTTACGGGCAAAATGAATATCTGCTTGTGATTCGGTGGGATCATCTCCCTAATATGCTACCTGATGTCCCCTCACGACCAAATTTAAAGTGCGCTGTCACGAAAGTGGGAAGGACAGAGCTTGAAGAAAAATTGTATTTGGTCACCAAGAGGCAAAGAAACAAATCTGTTGACATCCATTTCCTGCAGAAGCATGACTATGAAATGGCAGCAGTGATTTAGTCCTTATAAACAAGCTGTATTATGCTTTTTCTTTCATCTTTTGTTTAGCTATTCAAAATATTGTTATAGAAAATATTGTTTCATTGGGCAATCCCTCTGCGATGGGGATTGTAATATCAGTGTTGAATGTTTCAAAATCCCCACTTTATAATTTTACGAATGAATGAATTATTATTATTCGCTTTCTAATAAAGTACTCAGGAGTGCCCATCAATAAGTTCCTTAAAAGATCACTTCTGCTGGTTATCTGATACCAGGTGTTGTTGCTTCGGGTATTATTGAGTATCTTAATTAAGTTATGAATGACGATCACGCAAGAAGTTAATTCATTATACCATTTAAATGATTAATGCGTTTTAAATAATTGTTACAAAACTGTTTTGTTTTTAATATTATAATATTGGTTTGCATTTCTGTTTCAGAGGAGAAAACCGGCGGTACCCAACTGAAGCTTCTGGTAACTTTCCAAGATGGAAGTCAAGCGTTGCTTAAACCCATGAGGTAAATTTCTTTAATTTATTTTGTTTCCAAATTTTCGATAAATTTGAAGAGTTGTTAGTCGCTTTATGGTTATTTTTTGCTGCACGAAAGCTAATTTGACCGGAACCTAATTATAGTTTTCTTATTCAATAAATAACTCTTACCAATTAAAAGTATCTTATTTATAAAATCCTTCATGTGTACTTGGAATGAAGTGCTGAATTTACGTAAGGTATTGATCATTTATCGATTTCTATTTATTTTAGAATCAAGGGTTTTTAGGGAATTAGAAGAGATCAAAGTTTAACAAGACGGAGAAAAATTTTAAGAAAAACTGTTGCAAAATAAAATGAAATTTATAAAATAGGATTAAGGCACAGTAAAATGTAAAGAAAATTGAGAAAACATTCATCCATAGATGTTTACAAATTACGAATTTGGTCGAGGTAATTATTTGAATGTCAGATTCATTTATCAATGAACTTTCGTTTATTACCAATTGAAGTAGGAATAAAATTAGAAAAATGTCATACTATCAGAAATCAACGTCACAGGCGCGGCAGAAGTGGTATAAGCAGCGGGTCGAGTGGTTCCATTTGGATGTGTGTAGTGTTGAAAATTTACAAGTAGAGAGGCAGAAAATTCCAGGAAAATTGCCTAAATCGCACAATGTAACACATCCGAGTACCTGGACGGTTTCTGTTTTGTGTGGAGGGTATTTGCAACGGCTCTGAGCTCCTTATTCTAAAGGGCTTGTGCAGGAATGAATAGATAAAAATTAATCCGATGGAGGTATGTGGATGGTCCAAAGGATTTAGAGAAAGATTATTTGATTGGGGAAGTTAATTGGTGAAGTTATTAAGAAAGTTAGTTGGAATGAAAAGTGCTGTTTCTATAAAAGTTGCACGTGCATCTTAACTGTCGTGGTGGAATGCATTAGTGATCTGAAAGGAAGGAGAAACAAACAACTTGAGTTTGAAGCCATGTTTAGTTAGGTGTGAAAGTTCCAAAAGGTGAAAGTGATAACAAGACTTAATGGGGCCATGTGGCTGTAGCAATGAAAGATTAGTAAGTGAAAAGAGAAGAGAGAGAAAAAGGGGGAGTTATTCTGGAACGTTGAAGGACTTATCTGTGGTGAAAATTAAATTTTAGGGGTTAATTTTAATACCGTTTCATAAATATCTTTATCAATTCGAAATATGTTTGTACTAAAAATGTATTTACAAAACGTACTCCCTTATTTTTTAGAAAATAAAATATGTTGCAGTATAAGATCTAAAACAGTTATTTTATTTTGTCAGTTAGATTTGATCGTGACAAGGAAACAGAGGCCAATCACTTCTACTTTGTTGATTATGAACGACACAATAGTGAGATTGCTGCGTTTCACTTAGATCGGTATTGTATCTCTATCCCTATCTTCATACTTTTAACTCAGTAAAAGGAAAACCACACATATGTACAATTATATATATATATATATATCGTGGTGTATATATATATATATATATATATATAAAGAATTTTTTCTAGCGCAAATATATATTAAAACTAGAATGTATAAAAAATGGCTCTTATGCCAAAATAATAAGAAAATATAAACTGGGTGGACTGGCCATCAGGTAAATGATTGACTGCACTCGCGTAAATACTTGATAGATTGGTGCTAGAGTAGGCCTGTGGGGCTGCTGATTAAATCTAAATGTTTTTTAATTTAATTTCATTTATAGTATTTATATAAAATTGAAATACAATTTTATAAAATGCTGCATAAAATACGGGAATGGCTACTATGGGTGTGAGAAGGGGGAAGGGATGGTTCGCTTATGTTAATTCAATACATCGACTAATCAAAAGCGACATGCTAGTGAGCCTTATTCAAACAAAATAATTATTAGAACTGCAGAGACAAGTGAACAGATGGAAAATTCCTATCTGATTAAATGTTTTCGTTCTAATTTGTGTCAATAATTACTAATTAATAATACACAAAGAATGATGGGTATTATTAACTAATCTATGTTTTAGTATTCTTCACTTGTTTTATTTCAATTTATGTTCTCTGTCATTTTAAAGAATTTCAACGCCCCACAGTAGTAGGCATGAAGGTGCCAGAGCCCAGTGGCGTAGCTAGAGGGGTTGCTTTGAAGGTCCGTCCCCTCCCCGGAGGAGTTGGTCTCTTATAGTTAAAATATCTCTGCGTATAAAATGTGTAAACTCTTTTTTTAAAGATTTTTGAATAAAATACATTTACTTTACTAAAATAATTATCGTATTGTTTTATACACACTTTCGTATTTCATAAGGAATTCCTCATTCATTATGAAATACGAAGTAATGATTGAATTTGATTTTTCTGCGCTGGTACCATCATCTCACATTCCATGTACAAGTATCGTAAAACTTCCTCCAGTGACAAATGAAAGAAGTGAATTTCACCCAAAAAACTATTCGAACATTTGCTCTCTTTGTCACCCTAAATGTTTGCGAATAATCTTTTTGAAGCCATATCTGTACTCAAATCAAAATAGATGTGTCACTTTTTACAGTAATCCTTTACTTTAAAGATCATGTCTAGTTGATCAATAATACGTAAAAAAACCCAGAAAACTCAAAATTTTTTATAAATATAAAATCCAGACCTCTATTTTGAATAAAAACTGTATTTCTAAATTGGATACCTCTGCGAAATATAATGCTGGTTACGTTACTACTAGAGTCTAATTCTAGTCCAGTTCATCCCTGGCACATGAAAGTTTTTAATTGCATTGAACTAACTATTAATTGAGCTAAATCATATTGAGTTATCTCTGAATTAAATTTTTCGACATCCACAGTAAAAGTATGCATTTTCATTCACTTTTAGAATTCTTGGATTTAGACGCTGTCCTCCAGTTGTTGGAAGAAAGCTTAACATTACCACGGAGATCTACGCCGTTGCAGAGGACGAGCTTCTGAAAACGTTTTTTATTTCTCCAGGTAACGGTTTCATACTTTTACGAATTTTGTCTTGACTAAGTACAGTGAGGAAAGTATAGCAAGAAATGAAGAGGTAGAACGTATAAACTTCTCAGGAAAGTTGGGTCTCGTCACCCCTCTCAATGAAATAGTTTAGGTTATGTACACAGGCTGTTTCAAAACTTCTCGCACACCAACTAAGAAACTGCAGTATAACAACAGTACAAATCCAAGAAACTCCGTAAATTATTGGCTATATAGGATGTTTTGAAACTTCCTGTACAAAGAGGTAAGAAAACACAAAATTAAACCATATTCACATGGGAATGTATGTCTGTAACCACCACCCGGATATGCTAGAATATACTAAGGTAAAGAAATAAAAGGCAGCACACACACATATATGTAATACGTTAACATTTTTATTATCTCTAATTCAGTTTGACGATAGTTTTTAGAAGGTGCTAAAGTTGCGACCATCAACAGAAACGCATGAAAACCGCTGTACGAACTAAACTAGCCAACTGTTCTCTAGCAAATCTGAAGCGCTTGCGAACATCCTATTCCTATGGGAATATGGTTTGATTTTATGTTCCCCACTTATCCTTAAAGTTTATACAGGAAGATTTGAAACAGAAGTAGACTTGGTGTAACTAATTAATAACTATATAACCACGAGTGTTATAATCTTTTTTGAGTAAATAGAAAAGCCCAAATTCAGATCATTTTTAAGTGTCAAATTATTTAACACATTGCAAGATTTACTCTTTTACAGTTTAAAAGGACGATGTCAGTAAAGGATTTAGATTTCCGGGGCTAAGTGGACGAGCCGGTCCATAACATGTTTTTGGACATGAAAGACAGTTAAAGTACTTGGGTTACACGACTAGTAGTATAGCGAGGATTTTCCCCATATTGTCAAGCCACGACCGTTCTTGCTTTATTTCACATCTTGTTACATATGCAACTGAAATGAATGCAAGAATATTACACCAAGTCATTTGGTTCGTGAGACTTAAGGCCCTCAAGAACCAGCTTAGGATGATTAATAAGCTAGTCTGAGGGACAGCCGAGACGGGAGACAATATGCTCAGGCGAGGCCTGAGCTGAATTGCATTTAGAGTACAGAGGAAAATCTTGCAACCGAATTCAATCTTCAGTGGCTTCAAATGTTCACTACGAAGCCTAAAGAGAGAGAAGTCGACTTTTCTTCTGCTCATTTTACCCACGGAGACATCGGGTTGACTGCAAGCGTACCAGTCATAAGTCGGAGGAGTCCTCCCCAAATTCTGTTCATACTTTAATTAATTTAAAACCAATTTCTTCATAGGTAACTCTGCCGCAAGACAATAAAGCATCTAGACTTCCCTCAGACAAAAGGTAGGCGGTTTCGCTCTCCCTTGCAGACCAACATGTGAAGGGATCCATACTTCATGTCTTAAAATGCCTTACGAATTATTCAAAATCGACTATTAACCAAATAATGGCTCATAACCAGGCCGCACCGTGACTTTTCTATGGAAAGGGTTAAAATATTAACGACGATAAAGGTGACGATGATGAAGGTGTTTTGGGGTAACTGAAGCCCAATAGCCTCTGGGTGCACACTGGTTACAACCCATTTGGGAATCCTAGTCATAAAAATGTATCTGTTCTGTAGAATACAATTTTTCTCAGCTTACAAAATATGATTTTTATGTGTTTTTTAAATAAGACATGTCTAACCAAGATTTTTGAATTTAAGTCACTGTTTCACAAAACCTTCTGGAATTTCATGACTGCACTCTATTTTAGATAAAGCAATTGAAATTGCTGATTCTCTGAAACACGAAAACTGGTAAATCGAGGGAAATTTCTTGTAATAAAACTTTTAAATGAGACTAAAAGAATTTTATTTGTAGAACTCATGTAAGACTGACTATTATAGTAGTACCCTTACCAATCTTTAACAGCCCAGAACATTTGCTTCCATGGTCATTGTAGCTACTATTGCGACACAAGTCACGCAATCTGCGGTAGACCTGATACGATGGAGGGAAGTCTGGCAGCCTTTTTACCACCGGATTCACTGAGTGGCAGAAAGTCATGGAAGAATCCTTGGAGGAGGACTTACCACAAGCGGCGGAAAGCAGAATGGGAACTCAATAATGCATACTGCCACATCGTCCGTAAGCAACCTATTTACGATTCAAAGCGCTTGGCAGATCTTATTGACATGGCGATTCTTGATTTTCTCATTGGTGAGTGTATTGGGATTGTTCTTCGATCATGATAAACTGCTATTACGTTGTTTTTAAGTTAAGTCTTATGTTGATAAAATATTTTTGAGACAAATGCCATGATGCCATTAGCTCACGGACTGTCTAGTGCTTTTGCATAAATCCGTTTTGATCTTTAAGTACCCACGTCCAAATGATCAGCCAGTATCGAGAACAATTTATCTGGAGTCACATGAAAAATTAGAAGGGAGAATCGGTAATGCCAATCAGAAAGAGATGGGCAGATAGTCATGACCCATTAAAAATCTGAGATGAGTAATTGCCACAGATTTTAGAGTCCCAAACTAGATTTCTCTTAGGAAGGAAATCGCCTCCATTCTCTTACACGGGTCACCGTGGCTCAGTGGGTTTGCCCACTGCCCTAGAAACCGGCGAGTTGTAGAAGGTGAAGATTCGATTCCTCCCTAGGCGTATTTCTCTATTCTGTCAGTAAAGCTTTCCTTGTGTCTGTATGTCCATTTACTTGACGTTTGACCCTAACGCCCTAAAACCTTAAACCAACCAACCATCCTCTAACCACCTTCGACTTGAGAATATCTAGATTTCGCCTCTAGGTCGAAATGAAACTCCTGGTAAGTAATTTGGCCGAATGAAAGAAGGAAGTTCTGAAAGGCTTTTGAAGGACAGATGTTCCCTTTTTCGCCAGGAAGTTCGCCATTTCGTTGCCTGGATACCAAAATGAGCGGGGGTCATCCCAAGGAAACCTGATTAGTTAGGAATCTCCTTGTTCTTCTACAGGGGGTTCAGCTGCGAATGCTGTCTGTTGCCTTGTCATTTGTCAGGGATTGCAGTTAGAGTATCATAGCCTTCCTAAAATTATACTTTCGAATGTGAAGCTGCTACAGAACAGCGAAAGTAACTTCCATTTCTTCGTCTAATTAACTTAAATTTTGACCTAAAGGAATGCAAAAAGAAAAATCGACAAACGCTAGTTGGTGAATTTGTATCATTACTTTTTCACATGAAAATTCATAAGATTTATTTGGTTGTAGAATTTAATAAGGTCACATACTTCTTAAAGAACTCATTTCATAAAATGCTTGGAACCCCCTACACACCAAACCATAATGTAAGATCAATGAATGGGTGCCAACTTCTAGGGAACCACTTACCTTTAAGCTTGAGGGATAAATATTACACACTTGGTACAGATAATAGGGATAGATAGCCAAACGTACATGTTAAGTAGACGACTTCGACAGTTTATCACTAGACAGGGGACCATAAAACAGATATCCCAATCCATTGCCCCTCCATATTTTGTAGGACTGAGGTAGCCCTGTTGGAAGAGTAACGGATTAGCAACCGGACGGTTGCGAGTTTGAATCCAACCAAAGACTGTCGTGTACATGGGAGCTGATGTATTAAATCTGTCGTGGCCTCAAACGTCCTCACGTGTTGTGGAAGTTTGGAGAGTCGGGTACGACGTTAATTCAACTACCTACCTGATGTACTAGCTGCGTACGTGCAAACCTTATCAAGCCGCTCCCTCTTCTTAAAAGTGTTTGATTTTTATATAAAGAACACTCTTCTTCAAGCACGTTTTTATAAAACAATTTCGATGGTCCAGTCTTTAGTCTCCCTGTTCTTAAATGCCATTAAATGAGCACTGTGCTGAATAATTTTTCCGACTGCTTGACTATTGACGTATTCAAATGCATATTTTCGTACATGTGGTACATATTTACCATGTGTACCAAACTTCGGTTTTCTCTTACATAATAGCTTCAGCTTGTACTTTTATTTTTTAATGCAAAACATTTAGGGAAGGATTCGGAGCCTATTGGAACTCGCTCTCAATACTTTCGTGCCCTTGATGAGTGCTTTTTGCATATTCTAATGTAAGTGAACAAAATAATCAGATTCATAAGTATCTTTTAATGAAATCGTAAAAAGAACCGACAAAGAACGAACAAGTATAAAATTAATGATGTCCTAAAATTGATTGTTGGACTGCGCCTGCCTTTCGGCCGCCCGTTTTTTGACTAAATGCAAGGGCACGCCCAGCACTCCAAGCAGGAACGGTCATGATTGAAATATGCAGACAATATGTAGGTATAGTGAAATGTAACAAAAAATAAAATGCTCCAGAAATACATTCAAATACAGATGAGGCGATTTCGATATTACTTTGCCTTTTAATGTGGGTCATATTTCATTGGAATAGATATTAGAGATACAAATATGTGAACGACTTAAATTTGAATATCTAAACTTACTAGATTCGTACTTGTAATATATTTCATTCACACAAACCGGTCAGTAACTGCACTTTTGATACCTAAAAATTTAGATTTTTGCAATTCATCACAAATATCTGAAGAGTAAATTACTCCACCTTTATTCACACCTTTCCTTTTTTCAGGTAATATGGATCGCCATCACTACGAAACGTTCAAGATTTTTGGAAATGAAAGTTTCATATTGCATTTGGATCATGGAAGAGGGTATAACTTTTTCTGTTTCCAACTATAAAATTTAAATTTTAGTAAGAACGAATTTTACCGCTTTTCATCATTCAACTCAATATTTTATTTTGATTCGCAGAAACTTCTAATCTGTATAGAAAAGTCTAAATATCATGCTTTTAAAAATCAAGACAGGCGCACACAACTGTACATGAGACACATGATTCTTTTGTAAAAAATGTAAAGCATTGTATTTTACATTACCAACATAATTTAAAGCTTATCATTGTCAAAAAAAATATGGTTATTTCCACAGATACGGAGTTTTTAATTTTCTTGGAGTAATTTCATTTCTCGTGTGATTAGATATGAGGACTTTCAGTGTAAACAAACAAACCACATGGTCTGCAAAGATTTTACTTCTGTTGCTCATTTGTGCTCACATAATCCTTGTCGAGGTTACCATAAGATACAGCATATCGATGTTTTGACAACGTTTGGCGTTTAATCTAATTGGCGTTGACCAATCAACTATCACATATTGATTCGTAATTTATTCTTTGAAATTTTTTTGACGAAGTGCTGCATTGTATTCGAAAAACAAGTCAAGTGACGTTGCGTTTAGAACGTGTACAGGAAACACGTACGCCGTAGAACCACTACCGCTACTTATATTTAGCTTGACAGAAAACGCCTCTCATAAAGTTCTTTAAAGACATCTGATTTTTTACCTTACATTGTAAACAATGAATACTAGATACCCGGAAAGCACGTGGTTGAGGATATATACTGATGGATCTTTACTCATGGATAAACCAAATACCAATGTAGGAATTTTGGGGATGTCTT
Organism: Meta bourneti; assembly: GCA_933210815.1. Taxonomy (NCBI): domain Eukaryota; kingdom Metazoa; phylum Arthropoda; class Arachnida; order Araneae; family Tetragnathidae; genus Meta; species Meta bourneti. Next base: position 69,543,210 of record OW119928.1, read on the forward strand.
TTCTTTCTATCTTCCAGCTTTAAGATATCGAACTATGTTTGATGGGAAAGTCATTACTATCCATGCTGCCCTCCAGCTTAACTAAGTTTATCAGTTCCAAAATAAATTCGATAAAGCTGTCCCCTTACCCGATTCTACATCTTCAGTCCATTGGACCGATTGAAAATTCATCTTCCAGAGATATATTGAAATTTCAAATATTTATACGTAATTTTAAACAGAAAGATAATTATATTGCATTTGATCCAAGGACACTGAAGGATCTATGGTTTTGAGTGAGCAGACAGATTGATAAAAAAAAGGCGCAAGGAGTGCTTCTTTGGTTGGGAAATATATGGCAGATTTTTGTTCTACCACAAAAATATCATAATCGATGACCACTCAATTTTTGTATTGTTTTTGGCGTGGAGGAAGTCCATCAGCTAGGGATAGGTTTCTACCCAAAAATTTTTTTAAAAGAATCTTTAGATTAACAAAAAAACGGTTCTTTTTCTTTAAGTATAAAGTTTTTAAATTTTTTTATCATAATACCCTCGAAGGGTTAGTCATTAATAAATTTTGCTCTTTTTCCACTTTCAGATTTGGCAAAGCAAGCCACGACGAAACTTCAATCCTCGCTCCTCTGTACCAGTGTTGTTTCATCCACATCACGACCTTCCACCGTCTGCTTCAGCTTCAATTGAACCCAATGAAACTATCCTCTCTGATGCGGTGTTCCCTGTACAGGGATCCCTTGAATCCGATCCTCCTGGATTCCCACCTCGAAGCATTGGATCGCAGATTGGAAACGGTGCTTCAAGTCTTGAGAGATTGCTTGCAGAGGCGAGGGAAGGATGAGGTGTTTTTCTACGACACCGATTTGGAAGAGGGGAAATATTAGCGAAAGGATCTTCAGTTTTCCATAAAATGTGAACAAATGAACCTTGGAATGAATATGGAGTGACTTATAAATAATCTTGTGTGCAGTGTACTAAATGTGTTACCAAAGAACGTCCCGTTTTGTATTGTTTCTCAATGGATGATTCAAGAGCATCTATCTCCTTACTGAAGACCCGAAAGAAGACATGTTGTTTTATTTTTGTTGGGAATTTTTGAAAAATAAAAAGATGTATATTTGTAATAATACAGTAATATCTTGTTATCTTATGCATTTGGCTGCATTGTTTATTTTTTACTTGTCTCTGATGAATTTTTGGTTTGCGAACAAGACTTAATTTAGGTTTTCGATCCAAATGTTAAGATGAGGAGGAATTAAATTTACATCGCACTAGAACACAACAGGCTATTTCTAAATATTATGAATATTCATTTTATCTGCCACAGCCGCATATTGTAAGTTTTTACAATATCCGGTATTTGATATGAAAATATTTCAGCATTTTCAATTAAAAGAAAGATTAATTCTACAGCAACATCAGTTCAGTGACAACATTTCACATTTCAACAGATAAGCTACCTGGATAAAAATTAAAAATAAAAGAAAATGAAATTTTGAAGTGTCATAATTTAATATTGACTAGTTGTGTTCGTTTCATTCATGCATGTGTCGCATAAGACCATGAGAGGTAGGTAGTTAAATTTCCGCCGCACTGGAGCAACACAATGGGTGATTGATGACAATGGGAGAGATTTTCAGTCAAAAACCTCAGGAGGAACATACTTCCGTCGCTCGAAAAACGTACATGAAGCATGTTCTATCACAAAAACACTGGCGCCATCTACATTTAGCTTTACAGAATAAGCTTATCGTAGGTGGTGGAAGTGCAACTTCACACTTGTCACAGCTAACAGAAATTAATTTCATGTAAAAAATGGAAGGAATAAATATTTTTATGACTCGTGTTGTTTTCACACACACCTGCAAAACCAATGTTGGTACCGCCGACCCCGAATGCAATTTAATCAAATGTGAGGTTTCGCACGTAGTGGCACCGGCGTATATAACTGGCGATGATTTCGACAAATCAGAATGCCTCATTGGTGATCGATGCGTTTTGCTTACTTTGCACCTGTCATTTCTTGTTTGTTTGTCTAACTTTTACATCAGTGCGTTTCTTGCATTGATCTTCTATTGAAATAGACAGTGTAAGTGCGCTCAGCTTCATGCTATTTTATGACGCGTGTGAAAGACATCTACGGAATGAGACGGTGGTTGCTTCGGTATTGGTTTTGACGGAATGAATTCACAGATTGTGTGGCTTAAATTTCGGCGCGAGAAACAATTTTCGTGTCAATTTTGAGGATAAGGATTATGAAATAATGTGGACGTCCAAAGTACAAAAAAAAATCAAAGCCTAGTTTCACATGTCAATAGCGGAAAAATTCGAGCCACTCCCTTTATTTGAGCGTCGTTGATAATAGAGCAAATTATAAAAAAGTATTTCATGATTTCCAATTACAAAACTAATTTTTACCTTAAATTTCAAATCTATATCAAAATTTAACCTCTGATTCCAAGTTTTAAAGATTCCGCTAATATTTCTAATAAATGTAACTTGGACCAGCACAACATATTCGTTGTTCTTCAGTGAACACAAAGTTCGTCAAATCAGTGTCTGATAATGAGACAGGTAGGTAGTTGAATTTACGTCGCACGAGCAATACAACGGGCTATTGGCGAAGGTTCGGAATGTCTGGCAATGAGATGTTAACCGTTTGATCGAAATTGACACGCTTTTCCTTTTATCAAATACTCATTAATCACAACTAAAAGGTTAATATACAGCCCCTTCAAGACAGAATACAACGTTTAAGCTGAGAATGGGATTTTTTCTTACAACCATCTTGCCCAGTTGGAGACTATTCTATACAAAACATCTTCCGACATATATGCTTGATCTCAAGGATCCGCTTATAAATCGTCGTCAAATAGTGAACTTACACACAAGTAAAGTTTCATTCAGAGTATACAAGAGATTTTTTTTATCAAGCTAAGTGTAGATGGTGGTTGTTTTTGTGGTGGACAACTTAGGTTTTTGTGTGGGCTTCTTGTACGTATTCCTAATATAAGATCGCTTGGTTTGTTTTTCGAATATTATTTCAGTAAGTGGCCAATAAAAATTGCAAAGAATAAATTCCGAATGGATACTTGATAGTTGATTGGTCAAACCCAAATGTCACCAGAACGGCAATGAATTATATTTCAAGGTGACCTCGATATGCATGCGAGAGCAATTGTGTAAAGAAGTTAAAATCCCCTTCTCCCATCTAGTTTGCTTGCTTGTTTTTTTAACAGAAAATCCCTCTCATACAACAAAAACAATGCAGACTACATAAATGTTAAAAAAAAAATAGTTCGCGATTTTCTCCTGTTAACAAAAAAATTATGGCTGCAAATTGAATAGGTGAACGAAGTCCAAATAAATTTGAAAATACTTGTCAACATGTTCGTACATCCTCAAAGGATTTTGATTTGTATCGGTGCCGTATCGTCTATTGAAGCCCCGCTTCCCCTGTTGAAAAAATAGTAAGTCATCAACTGAATCAAGAAAACAATATATTTAAAACAGTCCTTTAAGATTTGACGCAAATCTTAACACAACTTCTAACCCTCTCATCTTTTAAAAATAACCTCTAGATATGGGCAAAACTGTTATTTTACGATAACAGTGTTAACTTTTATCGATCATTTGTAATAACAGTTACTTTTAACTGTTTCTTTTCAACAGTTTTGTTTAAAGTAAGTAACAAATAGGAATAAGTAAGCAGCTTAAAACTATCTGTTAGAAAGACCTTAATATTAATTTTAACAGTTGATAAGTGTGTAATTCAATTGTAGTAATTTTAAAAAACTTAGGAAAACTTTTTGATTTTTTTCAAATATTTTCCCAAATTTCAATCTTTTAACATTTAATTTTTTGATTTAATTAATTTAATGTAATAATTTTTAGTCGTATCGTAGGAGTTTTAACATTTGATGAACAACTTATTTTACATCTTAAAGAATCATCCTGTTTATTGTTTTGCTCTAACTTCGGTAGCCAGTGGCATAAACTGGAGGGGGATATTCTGAGGGCCGAATTCCCCTCTCCACAAGAGAGTTGATTTCTGATGGTTCCAATTCTTCTCTATAAAAAATTAGTTTTTGTTTTACAATTTTTGTGAAAAATGAATACATTTGTAAACTTTCAGTTGTAGCTTCAAAATTCTTGCGATTTATTTTAGATTAAAAAGTAGAATCATCCACATTTTAGTAGAAAACTTATTCCGAATTTTTTTGAGATTTTGAATTATACATAATTTTTTTAGAGAATGTTAAAAGTTTATTTTCCATCCTCAGCTATCATAAAATCATTACTGTTTTTTTTAAATAAATCTTAACAAGTAGAAATTCACAACATTATATGTTCTATAAAAGATCTTATAAATACTCTTCACAATCCTTCAACGTTGGCGACAAAAGCCACGTGTTGATATTTCTATCATGACGCGAGAAGTTTCCTTGGTTGACTAGATGAGTTGAGGGAAATTAAATCGAATCACCCTTTTTATCAACGCATAGTTCACAGTAGAGTAAATTCGATCTTGGTGTCCTCTGTTGCTATGTTGTAAATGTTACGCCACGCTACTGGTTTATATCACTAAAATACTCTCTCTGTGTCACTTTAAAGGGAAAAAAACGAAAAGCTCACTACACAATAATGCAAATCTAATATGAAATAACTATCTCATTATGCAAAGACAGAAATATTTTTGCACTACTCTGATCATGAATGACATCTGGAACCAATACAAATATTGTTCTGAAATTAGATGGATTTTCAGGGTAAGCAAATAAACCAGACGGAAGATGAGGATTTTACTTTCTGATCATCCATTTATACCATAAGCTCTTGCATGATATACATCGGAGCTACCTTAAAATATAGTGTGGCGATGTTTGGAGTTTAATCTAAACTGGCGCTGACCAAAAAACTATCTGTTAGGAACTCATTCTTTGGAATTTCTTTTGGCCTGTACAATATTGAAAGCCTGAAATCATATTTGGAAAACAAGCCAAGTGACGTCACATTCGGAATAAGTACTAGAAGTCCATTCCGAGACAAAAACACTACCACCGCCTACATTTAGTTATGCAGAAAATGTCTCTCGTAATTTCAATAGGCCGCGGTGGCCCGGTTGGAAGAGTAACAGATTAGCAACCGGAGGGTTGCGAGTTCGAATCCAGCTAAACACCGTCGCGTACAAAGGGAGTTGGTTGGTTGGGGGTTAGTTGGTGCACGTTAAATTTGTTGTGGCCTCAAATGTCCTCGCGTTGGCGTGGTGTGGAAGTTTGTAGAGTGCCAGCTCAGGTGTTGCCTCGTCATCTGATCGTGGTTCAAAATTACGTGGTGTTGTCCTCGGTCTTTCCCTTTGGGATTGATCCCGGCCCGTCACCGATAGCCCGTTGTGTTACTCCAGTGTGTTGTTAATTAAAAATACGTACCTTGTAATTTCAATAGGTTTTTCGTGTATGTGGAATGCGTGTCTTCCACTACCTCTTTTTCCTATAAGTAAGACAAATATTTTTTATGAAAATAAAAGACATTAGAACATTGGCCCTACTCAGAAAAAATCTGTGTTCGTTCAAAGCGCATATTTTATTTTTGATGCAGATGGATTACAGAATAACTAGTTTTATACCCTGGAAAAACAAACTTTTGGAACTCTCGGTGACAATAAAACTTGCAATCCGTACGACTGGTTTGTTTTTACAAACGAGCCATATGGCAATTGCAAGCATGGAAGTGCAAAAAGGAGTGCTGAAATAGGGCAAAGTCCCCAAAATCCAGAACGCTGCTAGCAAAACCCAAAGTAACGCATCTACTATACGTAGCTATGAGAGGGTACGTAGGTATTTTAATTAACGTCGCACTGGAGCAAAACAACGGGCTATTGGTGACTGTACGGGACAAACCCCTAAGGGAAAAATCCAAGGACAACACCACGTAATTTTAAACCATGGTCAGATGACGAGGGTTGTTATATTGTACAATAATATGAGAGGGATTTTCAGTGTAAACAAACAAATCAGACGGTCTGCGAAGATTTTATTTCTGCAGTCCAACTGCTCTCGTATGATACATATCGGTGAAACCTTAAAATAAAGTTCATCGCCGTTTTGGCAACAGTTGGCATTTAAGCTAATTGGTGTTGACCAATCAGATATGAAATATTCGTAATTCATTCTTTGGAATTTTTATTGACAAAGGGTAAAATCATTTTCGAAAAACAAGACAAATGACTTCATGTTCAGAATACGTACAGGAAACACGTATCACAACAGCAACCTCCATTTACCTTGACAGACAATATCTCTCCAAATCTCTACGTGGCGTTGTCCTCGAAACTTTCCCTTCGGGTTTGATCCCTGACCGTCGCTAATAGCCTGTTGTGTTGCTCCAGAGCAACGTTAATTAAAAATACTTACCTCTCCAAAAACTCTGTGTTCTTACTGATAAAGTAGGAAGGTATGTAGGTGTTTTAATCAACGTCACACTGGAGCAGCACAGCGGACTATTTGTGACGGTCCGAGATCAAACCGAAGGGAAAGATTCGGGACAACACCACGTAATTTTGAACAATGGTCAACAAGATGATGAGATCACACATGATCTAGCACCCCACTCTCCAAACTTCCACACCACGCCAACTTGAGAACATTAGACGCCACGACAGATTTAACGTGCCCCCACCCCCACTGTACACGATGGTCTTTGAATTCGAACTCGCAACCCTCCGGTTGCTAATCCGTAACTCTCCCAATTGGGTTACCGTGGCCTTGAGATCGAGGGAGTTCGTTGCAAGAATTGAAAACTTTTATCTGGAACAATGCGTAGGCTGCTAGTGACTGAACCACGAAACTGTTTTCTGTTCTTTTTTTGTGTATTTTTAGAACGCACCCCGTAATCACCGACTCTACCGTTGTCATGGTGATAGACTCTGCTTTTGGTCTCGGGATTTGTTTCGCGGGAACATTTTGTATTGTTTTGCAAGCAGTAAATAAAACTTTTGCGAAACTTAATGGGAAGCATGTTGCCGATCACCGCATAACTTTTGAAAAAAATATGAACTACGAAACAAGACATTTCTATTCAACTATTTCGTTCTATATTCATCTAAAAATTCTTTTTAAAGTGTACATAATTTTGCTATCCTAGAACTGAAAAGATGATTTTAGTATTTCTATGTTTAAAAGGAATTAAACATACGCAATAGTATAAAAGACAACTTTAAATTGCATTTTTAAAATGTATACATCAAAAAAGTTAAAAAATGCAGCTGAAGCAAATGCAACTGTTAAGAAACAAAAGATTTCTTTGAATGAGATTACGGATGAGTTAGCCGAGGTATTTGTTTGGAATATTTTTATTTATTATTTAAAAAGATGTGTGTGCTTTCTTTTCAAATGCTTGAAACAGTTTTTTGCATATTTTGATTATCTATCGTCATCTGTTTTCTTTTTGTCAAAAATTCTTTATACATTTGAATTAAATCAAAATTTTTTAATGAAGATTAAGTTTTTAAAATGATTTTAACAAAAGAACTCAGAATTGTTCTATTGATGTATTACTTTGATGAAAGTATATCATACATGTAGTTTGCTATCACATCCAAAATAGAAATGTTCTGCAAATTCCTTTAAAAGTATAGCTTCAGTTTAATTGCTTAACATCTAGACAAAAATCATCTGGCCACAAATTCAAATCTGTCCTTATATCTTGTCATCTGACCGTGGTTCAAAATTATAATGCGTCCTCAGATCTTCCCTCTTGGATTGATCCAAGACAGTCGCCAATAGCTTGGTGTGTTGCTTCAGTGCAACGTTAATTTAATACCAACCTTTCTCTGTATCGTCTATGTTTTGGATGCTGCATTTATTCGAATTGGTGGATTAACTTTCGTTTTTTAGCATTGCATTGTTATAGATTTTAGACATTTATCTTTTAATCAAAGTGTCTTTGTGCAAAAGTTAAGTAGTAAAAAAATTATTGCAAGCCCAATTCCTTAGATTACTTGTTCAGTATCAGGGACATCAAGTCATATGGGCCCTGTCTCCTCCCTAAACTAATTTTAATAATAATAAAAATTACCTGATTAAAACATGATGGCTAAATATCGCAAATATTTAGGGCCAAATCTGCATGACAATTGATCTCACCAATCAGCATATATAGCTCCTATATTGGTTGATATTGGCATAATTCCCTTAACCTCTATATGCGCCCAAGCATAAGGGGTAAATATTGCAAATAAGCTCAGATAATATGAATAACTAAATATGTGTGGGGGAGAGAGACACGATCGACTTCAACAATTAACTCATGAGTAAATCTTATGAACAGGGCACCAGGCCATTGCTAAATTGGTGACTAAAATTTTCATTGCCAAACGTCTATTTGGATCATTGCCAATTGGCAATGGTACCATGTTTTTGAGCCTAACCCTTGTATATACTATATCAATTGACAGGAATGCTTCTAGAGGTCTCTAATTTTTGGTTTGAGCCTCTCAAACACAGAGGATAAATATCTCAAATGCTCAGATAATATTAGCATTGGGAGGTATATAGAAAATAAATTGTTCCGTAAACGCGCTTGCACATATGAAAGATCTGGGGTTTGACTCCCAATAATTTACTCAAGTGGATGTCACTTTTCAGTATGACTTCATGGAGAACTATACACTGGCATTGTGGATAACTTTGTAGCTTTATAACTTATCTTATGAAGTTCCGTTTTAATATTTCTTTTATTCCATTTTAATATTTTATTTTTACAAGAAGATTACTTTTCATAAATTCCTCCAGGGACTAAAATTAGGGGAAGCAGATCAACTTTAACCATTCTGTAAATATTTTTGGTAATAAAACATGTATATGTAAAAGCTAGTTTTCATCTAAAAGTTTTATTAATGATATGAGAAATAAAATAATGTCTACATGTCTCAGTTGAGTTGAGTTGTGTTGAGATATGTGCTTATCTTAAGACGACTTCTTCATATCTAAGCATTCAAGATCTTGTTCGTAGAGCTTTGATCATGTCGAAATGTTATTGGAATGCAAACGAGATGGAAGAAAATTTCTCTGAGAGAAAACAAATACCTTGTTCGTGCCGTGCATATCTCTGTGACAGTTGTTGGCGCTGCTTCTTATTTGTAATAAGTTTTCATGTACTTGGTGAGCACCAAGAATATTGCCAACTTCTCAGTTTGTACCTGATTTCTTGACATGATATGTTGACATCGCCAGCATTCCATTCCATGAACCATTCTTTGTTACATACTTCAAACTTTAAAAAAAATGGTAAACAAAGTGCTGATTTGACATTATTGCAATTTGACTGGGATAGAGATCCTGAAAAGAAAAGAGTGCATAAACAGAATTTTTCCTCAAAATTACGTGATGTTGTCCTTGGATCTTTCCCTTTTTGATTGATCCCTGACCATCGCCATTAGCTCACTGTCTTGCTCCAGTGCAACCTAACTTTAACTACACACCTACCTACCAGAATTTTTCCTGTATACTTTACTTGAATTTGTCCTAGCTACTTGTAAGAGGATATTTTGAATGTGTTTAATTGCTGATTCATTTACACAAAGCATAATAACTTTGGCATACATTTTAGGAGTTGTCAATGAATCGAAATGTCATTCCATTGTTCATTGTTTGAATATTATTGTATTTGTGTAACTTACTGTTATGGTAACTTTTATTATTTTGTAGGTTTTCGATCACTTTGCTCAGTATCCACCACTTTTCGCAAAGCAAATGCACACAAAATTTGTAGCATATAAAACACGAAATCATCATCATTATCCTAGTGATTTGATTGGTGCAAACTTTAGATGTGGATCACAAATTCCCAATCCAAGAACGATTCACAAGCTAAGGTTTCTTCCAGTGAAGTCATCCACAGCTGTGAAAAGTATCCTTTGATTTTTTAGTAAAGAAGTTTTTGTATTTATTCACTATTGAGCATGTTATGAGTGAATGTGTATTTTCGTTTGCTATAGCACTCACAGGTTTGAGTGTTTATGGCAGAGCAAAATTTATTGATTGTGTTCATAGAATCTAGTAGAATTTATTTTCATTTTTCTTCAAAACATCTCAATCCTAATTAATATAACCTTTTTTGAGTATAATTATGATTTCTTGAAAAGTTACCTTTATTCAAATAAGAAATGTCTGAAATATTGTATTGCCAAATAACTGAATAGAAAAATGAAAAGATAGCTTGTTATACAAATTTTTTTTTAGAAAAGAAACATTCCCACACTTCATTCTTTTTTATTCTTTGACTAGAATTGATGACACATATTTAAATTTTAAAGTAGTCAGTAGATCTGTATTTGTTTTACAATCAATTAAAAAAGTTTCATGGCTAATTTTGATTCTTGATTCTGATTATAAATTGATTATTACTCTAAAAAAAATGCTATGAGCGTCCTTAAATTTTGTATATTCTTATTATTGAACTTTAGTATTTTGTTATAGTGAAAAAGGTACTTCACCACATGTACTTTCTTTAACCTAAATCTTACTAGAAACACCTGTATCACATCAAATTAGTAAGAAAACAATGAGAAAAATTGAAGAAATTGCACATTCAAAGATTTATAAGTACGCAAAAATTTTTATGCATGTAAATGAAGCACAATCTCATTAATATAACACTTTCTTTCGAAACGAGAATTAACAATAGATTCTCTTCAAGAATTGTTGCTGTTATTTTTGCCTGAATAAATATATTCTTCACTTTGCAGACCTATGAGTCCAATGGAACAAAAAAGAAACAAAAGGCCATGGACTTCTAAATCCCCATCCCCTTCGGATATGAAGGTAAGAGTTCCTCCCCTTTATTTCCTGTATTCTTTTGAGTTGAGTTGATATATATGTCCACTTTATCTCTAATCTTCCAAAGTTTTGTTTTTAAATTGTTTGATTTTATATATTTTTGTTACTATACGAATGTGATAAAAATAGTATATAATTTCAATCAACAGTTTAAATCATCTTCAAAGCAAATTTATATTTATGTTAATGTACACTCATCATTTTAGAAGTATAATTATAAATAACTGTAAAGCCCATTGTAATAAGAATTTAACAGGCTCTAGAAATCACTTATTGCTATTCAAGTGCTTATTATTATCTTTTGCGAAGTATTCGTAAATAATGAGTGCACATTGAAACATGTGCATTGAAACTTCATTGTTCATAAAATAGTTACAACCAAAAATCTTAAGCATAGTAAGTCAATTAATAAATCTCACAATTCAAACATACATCTGTCTAATAATCTAAAAAAAACTCAGTAAGATAGACCTTCATAACTCAATTAAACTCAGAGCTCAAAACTACACTTGTGTGCAAATGTTTAGCAAAATTTTTGTTTTGTGTTTATGACTTAAATTTTGTTATAATTCACATAATAAATGAAATATGAGCAATTTTTTTTATGCTTTTGTAATTGTTTGAAGTCTGATGCAATAATTTATCCATATTTGTCAGTGTAACCTTGATAAATACACAATTGATGTGGGCACTGTATCACCACACGGGCCAATGCGCTGGTAGCACATTTTGAGTAAATATTGTTTCTTGTGATAGTTTTTGTGTTCAAAGATGTGTAAAGCATTGAATGTCATCTCGAAAACGAAAATGTATTGAATTATTTTTTAGTATTTATATTTGCACCAAATAGTGATGCATAATAGCGGGACAGTTAAATTGCTCTGAATCAGTTATTTCTCAATTATTGTTGCAATGAAACTGGAAATATGGATCTAAAGCACAATACTGATCATTCAAGACTTTCTCCCGAGAAGACAAAATATTGTTACATCTTACCAAAAAGAACAGCAAGCAGAACAGATGACCACAACCCACAGGTGTTACAAGTCTTAATTTTGTTAGACATATGTATGCAAAAGAGGATTCAAAATAAAAAAATCCAAGGAAAAAAGCCATTATTAACTGCAGCACTCGAGATACATTTGGAATGGGTCAAACAGCAAACCTTGTGGACTGTCGATAGATGGCAAAACGTTTTGTTTTTGAATAATAGTCGTTTGAGTTTATATAACCTCTGATACTCTACTTTTGTCTTTCTGACTTTATGTGATGCAATGCTTCCAGAATGTGTGCAGAAAGAAACTAAAACATCCTGATTCCATTATGATTTGGGATGCTTTTAGTTCAAATGGTGTTTGCCCTTTAAATTTTGTGACAAACACCATGAACTCCAAACAGTATGACAGTGTTGTCAGACATGTTCTATCAGCAAAGAATGTTTTCATTCTTTGCATAAGTTGACCAACAAGTTTTGGCATCTTGTACCAAATCTTGAAGGGTAAATATTTGATTTCATACCTTTTTTCAACATTCCTTTTCAGTATTAATATTGAGCTGAGATTACACATGCAGAAAAGGAATACAGGTAAAGAACAAATGTAACCACAGAAAGTTCAATATTTAGTAAAAATAAAAAGTTTGCTAAACTTTTGCACACATGTGTACATCTCAATTAATAATTCTAAACGGAACTAAAAAATTAAACATATTGCTGGTATTGCCAAATATAGAAAATTACATACTTATTAATAATTTTATTGTATCACATGCTTGTTTTTAACAAGTTTCTGTATAAATATCACTTGACTTTTTACTATTGTATATTAAATATTGTCGCTTGCATTACTCAGTTCCTAACATCATGTCATGATTTAATATTTATTTATTGTGCGCAAGCAATTTCTTGTATACATATATTACTTTCACAATGATAAAGTGAGGACGAAAGTGATACACAAGTTTATCGTTTATATAGTTGGATTCTTCATTGTTTATTTATGTATTGAAAAGCTGCATTTTTCTTCTTTGTTAGAGATAATATTTTTACTATTTAGAGTACTACCATTTCTTTCAGACAGAACTATCTCATATTCCCATAAAATTTGAAATGCAAAACTGGGTAGGTAACACACCAGATAATTAGATTCAGCACACATAAAGATGTAGCAAAAAGTATTTTAGCAAATTCCTGGACAGCAACCTTAAGGTTATAAAAATGTTTTTGTATCTAATTTACTGGCTCATCTACAGACCTATACTGTATTAAAAATATGTCTAAAGGAGACTTACCTAATCTGTTCTTAATTCATACATTGTGGTAAAACATCTAGAAATCTGTTAATATATCAATTGATCTTACAGATTCTGGTGAAACTGGTTCCAAAGATAATACAAGTAATCCTACATCATTAATAATATTAATCACATGAGTAAAACTGTTTCCTAGAAATAAACGGTGTTTCAGCACTCATAACCAAATTTGAGTATTTAATGATTAAAGTATTTTAAGCTCAATCATACCTCAATCTCTAATAAGAGAAAAATTGATTTTGCAGGTAAGAAATTAATTTAAGTAACTGATTATTTTAACATCTGAATGAAAAAGTAAATTTTCAGCTGTGTTCATCATCAAACATCTAAAAGTTTAAAAAAATTTCTATCGTAGTTTATTTACTTGCTGGAATTATGCCTTATCTTTTGATGTTAATAATTTGTATGAACTATATAAAGCCTGAAATTTTCATATGTATTTACTATGGTGCTTAATTCTGCTAGAGGTATTGTCACTATATTCAAAATGAAATTAATATGGAAGACATCCCTACTCCAAGTTTCACTTTAGAAACTCTTTGTGAAAGAGGAAAAATCAAACCAGACTTATTGTCTTCTTGCCACATCAGTGCTACTCAACTTTTTAATGAAATAAAAGAAAATTATTTGACTGCTGTTAAGCAAGGTATAGGTAAGTTTGATCAAATACTTCCAGTATATATGTTTGTCTTTTTCTATGCTTTGGTTATACGTTTTATGATGGCAAGTAAAACAATAAATCATGTGACTATTGTCTTTTCTTGATATTTATAGTTGATTATGTTTTATTGGACAAATCTGAGAGACATCGGCTTAAAATCAAAAGACCTCCTGCTAAATGGCCTCACATGTAAGTTCAGAATTCAATGTTATTTTTCATAAATGTTTAAAAATAAATTATATAAATTTTGATTGAAAAGGTTTCATTACATCTGAATAACGGAAATAACTATTAATTTTCTTTTCTATATTCTTTATTGAGTTTTGGTAAAGCTAATGAATTTTGTAATTTTTTAAAAATAATATTTTGAATAAAAGCATAATGCTATTAGTAATTTAATTTTCTCATAGCATTGTACATAAAAATTTGAACTTAAAATTGTGTATTTTTTCTGATTTGATCAAATGCTATCCTTTAAAATTTATTGACTTGTATTTTTGTGTTTAAAAGTTGCAATGAATTACTGTTTTCATAGCTATGTACAACCCCCATTCCCTTGGTCAAATGTTGTCAATCAAGCTAAGAAAAATCTCAAGTCAAAAGCTTTCTTTCTGAGGCCATGTATCAGAAAAATTTCACATCTTTGGGCTGAAAAGTGATTTATAACTTTTATTACATTTATTTTTATTTAATGATAATTTTGGATTAAATTAATATTTGCAAATGTGTTATTGTAATTAGTATTTCTACTTTTTGGAATAAGATATTCTCAAGTAGTTTCTAAGCAGTTATCTCTTCCTTATCAGGCTTTGTAACAAAGTTATGAGTTTTGGGCAATATAAATGTGGTTTCTAAGTATAAATAGTGCTGTTTTTAAGCTTGAGTAATAGGCAATAGTAAAAGTAAGTGCATACTTTTAATTTGAATTAAAGATGGGGTAGTTTTCAAATAAAAGTATTTCATCCCAAAAATACCAAATTATCCAATTATAAAAATATCCTAAATATATCTACAATCTAACCTGTCTAATGTAGAATATGTACTGTAGAGCTGCTGGGAAAAAATAGACCCCACCCTAGATTTGCACATCGTTTATAGTAGAACAATTTGAAAAGTACCTTTCAATAGGAAATAACATCTATAAATTTATATGTATAGGGGACCATATGAAATTGGCTGCAAGCATCAAAACATCCAATGATAACATCCAATTTTGAAGTTAAATTTCGAATCTTTATCAAAATTCACCTTCAAATACCAAGTTTCAAGTCATTTTGACACTTTTTTTTATCACATTTCTGAATTATGAGTATGGAGAATTTAGCGCACCTAATGTTAAATTACTTTTCGACTGTTATTCATATCTTCTAAAGTAATCTTCCTATTACACTGGCAGTTTTTGTTATGTTCCCATTAAAGAACCCAAACAAAATCTACATGTTTCTTTTAAAAGTTTTTTAGTATGCAATATTACGAAATTAACATTTAAAAAAATATGAATAGGTACCCTTATATATTTTGATGGAAATCAACTCAGGACATTTTATATAATCATGCAAAATTTCAGCTTTTTTCTCTGTAGTTTTCATACTGTAGTAATTTCAATATTCATTATATTTAACGATTTTTTTACAAAAAATGATTAATTTCAACGGAAAAATTGCTGAAATTTTGTGTGTTCTCATAAAATGTTCTGAATCCATTTCCATAAAAATATTTGAAGATTGCAATTAATAATTTTTTAACAGACATTAACTAGCTTGGGAATTCAGATTCTTGATTGTAGATTAAAGTCAGCATAAAACCCACCCAAAGAATATCTTGAATATATTCATGCACATTTAACTGTACATTGAGACTTTCTATTTAAGTAATATGTGATTTTTGAATTTAGTTTCATTGTATTTAACATTTCTCGAGTGGTAGGTTAACAAAAAAATTGTTTTGAAGGAAACTAAAAAATAAGCATTTAAACATGTAATATTTATTTCGTTAAGTATTTTGGTTTATTTATGAGTGTTAATTTATGAATTGATTATGCAGATATCAGAAAAGAGAATTAATAAAGATATCTGATTTTACCAAGAGTCCAATTCCACCATTTGTTGAAGGTTTTCATGAATTTGTCAAACAACAGTGTGAAAAAGCAAGACATTTTTTACGACATGAGTAATTATGTTTATCACTTTTTAATTCTACTTGTTTCTTAATATTAATTTCCTATTTATAGAAATTAATTATTCTTGGCCTTATAAATTTTAATAAAATGTATATTATAAAGGTATATTACATAATGATTTATATTCATATACTAAATTGTAATAAGACATTGAATAGAATAAGATGCATCAGTGCATAAAGACTAATTGAAACAGTGGCATAGCTAGAATTTCATTTTGGAGGGGACTTGGGAGTACGAAATTAAATTTTTGCGTCAAATATAGATCTGAACCTTAATAAAATTTAAAAGGTTTAGCTAAGTCTTACATTAATATTTATTAATTTAAACTCAATTTTAAAATAAATAAGGGATTTCTGTAAGCATAGTGAAGCTCTCAAAGAAAATGAAACAACTGACAAAAGAGCCTAGAACCACTACTATCGACTTTTTGGTTAACTTTCAAGATTTACACAAAGGCATAGGTTTGAAACAACATAGTTTGGAAGAGGTCTCTTGTGCATGGCTAGTATCAAGGACATTGTTCCAGAGAAACCGTTGAATTCTCTGGGGACAGGGTGAATCAAATCACCTTTTAGAGATTCTGAAGCAGGTATCTAAGGTGCAGTCAGTTTGTATAGGGAGTAAAAAATTTTGCACTTTAAACCAAGTGCACTGCTGCTGAGTACCTTCTTCCCTGTATTGGAGTCACTCGGGAGGATTTCTTAAAAAATTATATTCTGGCTCTCAATGAAGTCTGCTCAAGGTAGATCAAACTGCATTTAAGGCCCATGCAGTTTGTACTGATTAAAGAATTTTCCACCTTGCACCAGCTTCACCTGAGCACCTTCTTTCCTAGATTTCAATGAAGTTTGCTCAGAGAGGATCAAACTGCCTTTTCAAGATACAGAAATGGACATCTAAGGCCCACGAAATTTGTATAGGGAATAAAGAATTTTCCACCTTACACCAAGTGCACTACTGCTCGAGCTACACCTGAACACCTTCCCTGTAGTGGAGTCGCTCAGGAATATTTCTTAAAGAATCCAATGCTTGCTCTCAATGAAGTGTCTGCTAAAGCTCTTTTGGATCTAGTCCAAAGAGCTTTAACAGACACCTTAGCTTGAACTAGGGCTAGTCGAATAAGAAGGTAAACTGAAGCATCTGTTGATTTGAGTACAGAAATAACTTTACCATGATTTTGTTCACCGAATGTGTATGATGACAGTAAATAAATGTAA
This sequence comes from Meta bourneti, assembly GCA_933210815.1. Taxonomy (NCBI): domain Eukaryota; kingdom Metazoa; phylum Arthropoda; class Arachnida; order Araneae; family Tetragnathidae; genus Meta; species Meta bourneti. The sequence goes on from OW119928.1 coordinate 69,560,414, forward strand.
GCAATAATTAAAATCTTGTTTCTCGAAAGGCACTTTTATCTTTTTGTCACTTGTTAAGTGCTGATGTGATATAATAAACTAATAAATATATTGCTTTCAGATGGATTGAGGATTGTGTGCAAATTCTAATAAAACATCGAAAAATTGACTGGGACCCCTTAGTATCTAGAAAACCTGGAGTGTCATGTGTAAAAATACAAAGATATTTTTCTTCTGTTTGCGTTATCATGTCATCAATGATGAGAGAAATAATTACTAAGAATATTCAAGACTGGATGCAGCTTATTCATAAATATGCAGTAAGTTAACAGTTGAAATATTACTTCCTAAAAGTTTAAAGTATTTCAGCAAAATCACACAATCCAAATTCTGTGGGGGGACAAACATATCACTCAAAATAGTCTATTATCTTCTTTTGAAGCTTCAAAAGACAAGAAATCAGCATGAAACTAAGAGACTGAAGACAGTTCAAAGATCCAATGCCCACAATGTTAATTACTTAATTTCAAAATATCTTTTCTCAGAACATACTGAAGGTGCCAGTCTGAATTTTTTTTTATAAATTTAATAGATATTTACCTATGAGAGGCTTTTTCTGTAAAGCTAAGCAGAGGTGGTGGTAGTGTTTCTGCGGTGGAATATATTTCTTGTATATATTTCAAATGTGGTGTCTCTTGGCTTGTTTTCCAAATACAACAATTTCAGCACTTAGCTTACAAAAATTTCAAAGAATGAATTCTGAATTTATGTATGATAGTTGATTGATCAGTGCTAATTAGATTAAACGCCAAACATTGCCAAGATGGCAATAAATTACATTTTAAGGTAACCCCATTATGTATCACATTAGAGCATTTGGACAACAGAAGTAAAGTCTTTGTTGATCATCTGATTTGTTTGTTCACAATGAAAATCCCACTCACATACTAAAGTGAGGGTTATTTAATATTGTATTGCACAGCTATTTAAAAAAAATATTTATAAAAAATTAACTAGAGAATCGCAAAATACACTGCTGGCCACCCAAATTGCAACACCAAGAAAGACAAGAGATATCACAACAAAATTTATTTTGTAGATAACATGTTGACCAAGTATCAAATGATTAAATTTATAGACTTCTGTGAAGTGTGGTTCCTGCCAAAATCAGTAGCCAGAGTAGCCGCCATTGTTGGAGATCACCGCTGCCACTGATCAAAGAGACTTTGGATATGTTCTTGGGGTACAGCAGACCAAGCAGCTTCCACACGTTGCCAAAGTTGATCTGGTGTGGCAGCTGGGGATGTATTCTGGGTCAATCGTTGAGCAACCATGGACCACATGTTTTCTATCGGCGAAAGATCCGGAGAGCGAGCTGGCCAGGGAAGCAATTCAATCTGGCGATTGACGAAGAACCCTTGGACAATGCGTGCCACGTGTGGTCGCGCATTATCCTGTTGAAATATGGCAAGCCCTGAAGGTAAGGAAGGACAACTGGCTCCAACACCTCGGAGATGTAGCGCTGGCTGTTTAAAGTACCGGCAATGCGTACTAGAGGAGTGCGAGAGTGATATCCAATACCGCCCCATACCATAATACCCGGTGCAGGACCAGTGTGGCGGTGCATAACGCAGCTGTTCAGCATCCTCTCTCCACGGTGTCTCCAGACTCGAATCCGACCATCGTGGTGTTGCAGACAGAAGCGTGACTCGTCAGTAAAGACAATTTCATTCCATTCTGCCGTCCACATCCTTCTTTCATCGCACCATTGGCGGCGGAAACGTCTGTGGTTCTGCGTCAAGGGTAGACGAAGCAATGGACGTCTTGCGGACAGACCACTCTGCTGTAAACGGCGTCGAATGGTACGCGCAGACACTGGATGATGCGGTACAGACTGAATGTGCTGTGCTATGGTTCGTGATGTGGCTGAGCGATCCGTCACTGCCATACGCACAATATGCCTGTCATCACGTGAAGTGGTGCACTGAGGTGGATGCGATCGAACACGTCGGTCCGTCGTACCCTCCTGCATCCAACGATCACATATCCGCATTACAGTTGTTTGGTTTCGTCCAACACGACTACCGATTTCCCTGAAAGATAATCCACAATCTCGGTAGGCCACTATCCTTCCTCTGTCGAACTCGGATACTTGATCAAAAGATGATCGCTGTTTTCTACGAGGCATAATTGATCGTTTTTTTGAAAAAACCACAAGAAAAACACAATTGCCGTACTTGAAATCGTCGAAATCTCCAAGCCTTAAATAGCGCTTTGAAGTGGCGCCACAGGCGTGCGTGATGTGCGTCTGCGCTGAAATTCTAATCATTTGCATATCTCACCTCCGCTAATGCATGTTGTAAATTTCATATTATTTGCATGCTTCCTTCAGGGTGTTGCATTTACGGTGGCCAGCAGTGTATATGCTTTTTTGTTCTTTAAATGTGTTATTTACTTTATCCATAACAAAAAGTCACTTCAGTAAAATCTATTATGCTTGTGGAACATTTCGGGAAAGTTTCTTACCAGGTTAAAGTAGTTTCTTAGAAAAGGTACCTCAGAGGTAGAAAATATTTATTTAAAAAAGCAAGTTTAAAATTTGATATTATTTTTATTATATATTATTTTTTTATTTTTAATGCTTTAAATAGTTGAAACAATAATGAAGTATCATTAAAAGAGCTTAAAATAGTGTGAATCTCTAAAAAAAACTCAAAATAAATATATTTTTTGGATTCCAACTCCCTTTAAAGAGTTGGAATTCGAAACATTTCCAACTTACAACTGTCCCAGAGAATAATGAGGGAAGTCCATTTGTAACATCCTTGCCAAACCTTGCTATATATCAGTGGTAACTTTTAGATTATTAGCAGGATATGTTTGCCTGGCCAAGCACTTGAATTTTTTTGGCATCTATGGTAGCCCGAAATTTCTCTTGTGCATAAGGATGGCTGACATGGACGGTGACCACCTGTTGAAATGTGGTTCCCTTTCCCCATCATTACTGAATTTTTGTCATTAACCTATTCAGAGCAATGAACAATTGAGAATTCTAAAAATGTATTGCCTAACAAATTTTACTGCCAAGCAACCCTTTATTTTTCCTGTAAAATGTTTATGACATTTTTATGTTCAGTTCTAACTATGTTTTCTGGTAATTTTTTATAAGCACTTGACTGCTTTAGGGAAAATGAAACCTAGAAATTGGTTACACTATTCATTTGTTCTAAAATATTTAAGGATTAATTTATTCTGAAGATATATATTTGCTTATTGATTTCTATTTTATTATAAAATATTTTAGAAACAAACTCTTTCATTATGTGTTCATTCTCACCTTATCTCAACTGTATATCCTTACCTTATAAACTTAAATGTATTTCAAATTAAAATTATTAAACACAGAGTAAAGATTATATTTTACTTACCCTTTCCCTTTGTGTTCAATTTTGAATTCATTTTTGCTATACTTATTTAATCAAGCTGAGCCTGATTGACATTATATGAGTAATTAAAAGTTTTTTTACTTTTCATATCTTTATTGTTGCAGCTAGGGAATGATATTTCTCAAATGAATGACATAGTGTTTCTGAATTTTCCAATTTTGACCATTCAAGTTGTTGTCAAAGACAAAGTTATAGATCTTGAAATGACACATGAAGAATGGAATAGAGAATTTGTATTTGTTATTATGGAACTTTTGAATATCTCCAACTATATGCCTAGAGTAAGAAATTTAAAATACATTTTTAATTTCTATATTTTGAATTGCATAAATTTCTTAATATTTATTAAAAATTTCAAAGATAACTGATTTGTACCTTGTAATTTTAATAAGTACTTTTTTAGTTCAAACTTTATTTCTTTACTGTTTATTAAATTACAATTTCTAATTGCGTAACTAATAATGATTATTCCATTTTATGATCATAATTATTGGATTCTATATATATGTGTGTGTTTAGGCATGCGACTCATAAGCATTTGTTGAAGATAATAAGGCAGGTATTGAAATAATCAAAATACAAAATTTTTAACTATCCTTTCATTTAACCTGTAAAGTTCCCTTTGCAAAATTTCATTGCATCTTGTTTTATGAATAAACTCTACAATACTTTAACTTATACTATAAACATATTTACTTATAGAAACAAGCAAATCCAAAATATTGCCACATTTTTTACTTTACATTATTATCATTTGAAAATAATTTGAATTATTATTTAACGCAGCAACGAAATTTTAAAATTCTGAGTTAAAAGCTAGTCACGTTTTCTTAATCTATTCTGTGCTCTGATTGTTTGATTAGTACTTCTATGTCACCATCATCAACCACTTTGAGTAAGAATAACTTGACTACATAAAGCAAGAACAATAATTTTGTAATAAGTAAAACTGATATTAAATTATTTGTGTTATTTCTCAGTCTTTTTATTTTTAGAAACCTTAATAACATGCGTTTGGAAATTTTTTGTACAAAATTCGTTTTAATCCTTTAAATAACGTGTTTGAAAATCATTCAGCATTGGTGTGTGACCATTCATGAGCATGCTGAAAATGTCCAGAAACTAAATTTTCTATTTACTGCTCTGAAGATTTCCTGTAAAAAGAAGTCTGTAAGAAATAAGTATTTTCTCATACAAATCTATTACATTCATTACAGGAAATGAATCATTCCATTTCGTTATTTATTTTCTAATTTAACATTGACCTATTTTTTTTATTACTTCCAGCCAGATAAAATATTGCTTAGAATCTTAGAAAAAGATGACATGAACTTATATCCTGTGCCTTCCAATGATCAGTTGGTAGAACTGTGCATTAACTCAGTGGAAAAGGATTTAAAATTCAATTGCATTGGTTTACATCAGTAAGTATTTAAATATTTCTATTTTTTTCTTTATTCCATACATATTTTCAGTCTAGAATTCCTCGTGCGATATAAAGGCCACAGTAGCCAGATTGGAAGAGTAACGGATTAGCAACTGGAGGGTTGTGAGTTCGAATCCAACCAAAGACCCGTGTAGAAAGGGGGCTGGTGCATGTTAAATCTGTTTTGGGCTCAAATGTCCTCATGTTGGCGTGGTGTAGAGGTTTGGAGAGTGGGATGCCAGCTCAGGTGTTGCCTCGTCATCTGACTGTGGCTCAAATTACGTGGTGGTGTTCTCGATCTTTCCATTTCAGATTGATCCTGAACCATCGTCTATAGCTTGTTGTGTTGCTCCAGTGCGCGATGTTAAATAACTATTTAACTACCTACCTTGTGCGATAACTCAATGCATAACTATATGTATCTATGTATGTCTAACTTATATACATAAAAGAAAAAGTAATGAAGCTAATTTTATAAAAATAGTTTATCATATATTAAATTATGTAATTGTAAATTTTAATTAATATTGTACATTATTTTAAATGTATTGAAAAATACAAAGGCTGATCTAAAAATACATTTTGGGAATGTTACCTTCTGAAAATGTTATTCTTTCTATCAAATACATTTTTGATGAAAAGACACAACTTTTGCCATTACCCCTCTGACATTCATGTATTTTTTATTCTGCCTCACACGGCACATGGTTGAAGAAGTTGCCCTCATTGAAGTCCATTGTATGAGAATAGTTCAATCAAAAATCTCAATAAGTCATGAGGATTTTGATGCTACACGCTCATTTGTAGCAGATAATGTCACATACTTCATTTTTGTGTGTCTAGTGCACAAGGGAACTAAATCTTTGGAGCCTGAATCCCTTGGTCCTCCAATATTATTTTAGGGTTGGGGCCTGGCACCACATCAGAGACAATTGTTAGAAATATACTTCTAATAATGATTATTTAAACTGTATAAACAAAATAAATTGCATCATAAACCTACCATACATATATGAAGCAACTAGGATGTTACCTGGGTAACATTTCCCTAAGTTGGAAGGGTCATCTTTTCTCAGTGGGTATTGTGGGCTCAGTGGGTACTCAGTATTCCCACTGTGCTAACAGCCTGCGAGTATTAGATGGCACTGGTTCGATTCCTCCCTGGGTGTGGGTGTATTTCTCTCTTCTGTGTTAGTAAAACTTTCCTTGTGTATGTATGTCCATTACTTGATGTTGTCTTGTGTTTGGTGTAGCATTGCCATATATGCCCCTGTGCTATAAAACCCATTTCAACCAACCCTAAGTTGAAGCCACTGCTCTGACGATATAGACACATATAACTTATTTTCTGACTACTCTTTGTATTTTATTTGCTATCCTTAATGTATTCATTTCTTGGCTAGATACCTGGAAAGATTTGAAAAATTTGCTTATGTCATTGATGGCAATCTTGATGACAAAATAGATACATTTTTAAGCACAGAAGAGGAACTTGACGTTGCAATATTTCCAGAGGTATTTGCCGTTTTGTTTCTTTGTAGCTCTCTCCAAACAAGAGACAGTTTACTGTTTGGATGTGATGTGTTCTTTTTCTCCTTCAGAAAATAAAGGAAGTGCAGGAACACAAAATTGAAATAAATAATGAAAAGAGTAACATCAACCTCAATATTATAAATTTGAACTGCGACAAAATGAAAGAACAACTTTGTGAAAAGATTGACGATGTTTGTCAAAAACTTATTGATTTCCAAGTTGAAGCTAATACCAAGCATACTGAGTGGTGAGTAATTTTTATTCTGTTTTTAGTAATCCCTATTGAAATATTTTGAATTTCTGCAATTTTTATGAAAATTTTAGGGCTTAATGATCTCAATCCGTTATAAAATTTCAAATTTTGATACTGTTTGTAATGTGTTAATATTTATAGGATATGTGAAGAATTTCATTCGATGCAAGCTCAGTTAATCACTCCACTTACTAGCACAGAAGATCTTGTGGAACTAACAAATTGCTTGAAATTGGTAATATTTTGAGTTATTCAGTATGGAAAGTATGTATGTAAATACTACCCACCTCTACAAACAGGGTTTGTAGAGGTGGGTAACCCTTTGCACTTCTCGATGTCATCATATTAATAGAATTACATTTGTTAATTTTAATGTTCTGAGTGCAAAGGGTTAAAATAAAAAATTTGTAATATCATTGTACTTTTGATTATGACAGCAAATGGAAAATTATTATTTATAGGAATTGAAATAAATAATTAGCAATCCTTTTTTTATACTAGAAAATATAATTTAGAAATGAATTCTCAGGCTCTTTCATTACAATAATCATAGTTTCAGTTAAATTGTATCCTGAAAACCTAAGAAATATTGGTAAATAATAAATAATGCTGTCTAACTGGTATAGTGGTCATAGTGCTTGTCTGCCACCCAGTAGGTTGTGGGTTCAAATTCTGGTTTGTAAGCTCACGGATGTTAATGATTGTCCTTGTTAGGAGTACCGGTGGCTCGCCCATTGGGTGCTCTTTCACAAGTAGCTGTGTTCGTCTTTGTAGTACCGAAGGCCGAGAGACCAGTGGTCGGGCTCCTGAAAATTATTGGGAAAGCTCCTAGAATTTGCTTATCTGAAGAAATTGTACATACCCCGTTCGAAGTTGTAACAAATTTGCATGCATGTCCAGTTGTGCTATCATGATGGGAGGAGTTTTTAATTATTTAAATATATTTAACACTCAAAAATATATAGTTAAAATAATGTATAAATATTATTTATTTGAACGAAACGGTATTGAAGTACTTAACCTTTTTATGTGGTTTCATTGAATAGTAAAAATGTTGGAGAACCAATTTAACAATTTTCATGTTAAGAGAAGTTTTACTATGAATTCAAACTTGTTCATTCTTTAGAAAAATGTAGAAAAAATCCTTATTCTTTTTCAAAATTCATTTTAAAACTTCCCCAAGAATTTCAATTTTATTTGAATTTTACCAAACCTTTCTATTTCTTACTGATTATTACTTACCAGCTTGTATTCAGCTCTCCAATTTTTGTGCCAAGTTTCTAAAAGGTGTATTGTTTATAATTTGCATTTCTGTGCCAATTGTTTTGAAATTAAAAACTTATTTCATTTTTTAGGCTGAAGCACGAATGATAGAATTGGTACGAGAAATAAAGAAAGCCATGAAACGGATTTTATTTTTGCTGGATCGGGCTATTCTTACAGGTTAAGAATATTTCCTTAATTTATATTTTTAGCTTATTATACAAAATTTATTGAAGGGCACTATATTGTTTTCCCTCAACTTTTCTAATATTGTAATGAAGAAAAAGTAGCCACTCCAACCAATTACAGTTTACTAAAACAATTTAAAATGTAAAATGCACAAGCACAGACACTAACAAATGAAAACATAATTCAGGGAAAGTTTATGGTTTGATATTCCAAGTCTTGCAGCTGATGATAAAACTGATGTTCTTTTAATTTAGAAGTTTGACAAATAATGGAGGTTTGTATCTCTGCAGCTATTGCTGCACCAGTCATTCACCTGCTGCAGTTTTGCAGCTGGTTTCATAGTTCATTCATTGCAGTATTAATATTTACCATGATAATTAATTGCCAATTATTTGCTGTAATCTTAGTAACACAAATCCTAAAATTTGGAGATAATCCAGACATTAAAAAGAAAGTAAATTAAATCCCAAATTGCCTTTATAACACAATGTTACATTGCATTTAGGCCTGAAATGTATGTTACTTATAGAGTGGCTCCAACAAGATCAGTCAACCTTGATAGACCTTGGACCAGTCAATTTTGGAATAGGTGTAAAAGCATGTTAGGAGAAGGGCTGCCAAACCAAAAGCATGAATTTCGATTGCGGTTGTGGCTTTTCTCAGTGCCAACTCATTTTTACTGCTATTGCTTTCAGGGCTGAACACTTAGAACCAGAATCTACGCTAATGATGCCAATTGGGGAAGAGCTTTGTTTACATTCCAATACACCTTATTTAAAGAATAGACTTGTTAAAAACTACACGACTTGATTGCCTCTTTGCAGAAACCAAACAATACCACATGTTATATTGCACCTTGATATATTACTCATTTGGTAATATATATGTTACTCATTTTTACTTGTCCCCAAAGAATTTTAGGTTTGTGAACAGCAGAGGAAATTTAAATCTGCTACTTTAGAATTGAGAGTTCAAAGGTCAATTATATTATCCATGTATCTTTTCTTTTCTCATGGACCCTTCTGTTATGATATGAAATTTCAATGTGACATAAACAGAAGGTTAAGGTTCTTCAGTTTTACCCCAAATGGAAGGCAGAAGAGACATAAATGATTTAACATATATAAAAATGTTCTACCGAATTGTAATTCCAAGTCATGAAGAGTGCAACCTGATTTTCATCTACACTTACTGATTTCATGAGTGGTAATTATGTCATTGAGATAGAGTATAATTTGTTTGCCTCCATGACCTACTGATAGTAATCAGTTTAACTAATTCTCATGTGCATTGCACATTGAGTCAAGGGTACAATAGACTTGATAAAGTCTTTAAAGACAGCTGTCATTATTTCATGGGCCTGAAAAAAAAGAATTTGTTCGTGCAAGGTTGTAGATAAATTGCTCACTGATGGTTAGAAATTTAATGTACTTTAAATGATAATATTTACATTCCATTTATTGGTGCCATTCCATTGTTTATGTATGTTCTTTCAATTTAGAAAAGGATCTCATGCGTCATAGTACTATGCTAAGGTGGCCTAAAAGCATGATGAAGCTATTTAAAGTGACAGCTGTTGAACTGCGTAAGAATAGAGAGGAAGCCGAGATGAAATTGGTTGACAGAATTAAGATGTTAGACAGCAATATAGATTTCTGTGAGAGAAAAATAAGAAATCTACCTTTAATTCAAGTAAGTTAAAACTCTTAATGCTGTAATAATGGCAGCATCTGTTAATTCATTTAGGTGGACAGTTGACTTAATACTAGATGACAATATGAGTTCATTGAAAATTAAATTAATCACAGTTATCAAATATGGGATATTTTATTTTAGAATAGAATCTGATTACCATTCTTAATATAATTATTGTGAGGAGGAATTTTTTTTTATTGTAACTCATACATAACTCTAAAATGTCACCATTCCCTATATTTAAACATTTAAGTTAGGGTATAAGTCTCCTAGTGTCCGTCATTTTTTTTTTAATTTTAAAACTTTTGCACATACAGGTATTATTTTTTGTTCATGACTTACTATTTAAAAAAATGCTACTTAAATCTATACATAGTTACCTATCTGTGATTTATATAACTTCTTTTAAACAATGATTATAGTTTTATTTAATGTTGGTTCCACAAATAATCTTAATGCTTTTCTTGATTTATTTCTTTGAGTTGAAGTACATTCTCTTTTCATCTTTTATTATCAGATATTGAAATTGTTTTTCGTTTTCTTCAGAATTGAAAATTTTTTCAAATAAAGTTTTGTATCGTTGAAGTAAAATATGAAATAAAGCATAGTTTTCAAGTAAACTATTTCGTTACACATAATAATTCAATGTGTGAGAGAAAATTAATATACTGAAAATGAGTATACTGAAACACAATAATTAAGGTATAATTACAAAACATAATAAAATCTACTTCAAAAATGCAGATGTTTTGTTTCTGATTTCTAAACTATTCTTTAGGAGGCAACTCTTGATGAATCTAGAGCTGCTGTAGAAGGCTTGCAATACCTACATGAGTGTTTGGTTGAAGCTCGAGATGAACTAGCTGTAAGTTTTTATTTTCTAATGATTAATTAAAATTCATCAAACTATCTAATATTATTAATTGAAGCATATCTTACAAATTACTGTGTATTTTATTAATTATTTTAGGGTTTAATATCATTTGTAATCAATATCTTATATATTTTTTCCTATAACAACTTTTATGGTATTTTTAACTTAGGCAATCAATGAAGAGGAGCGTTTGCTGTCTCATGATCTTACAATTCATCCTTCCATTCCTATAATGTTTGCCCAAAAAGAACCGTATGAAAAGTTATGGACGACAGCATATGACTTTTTCAAAAATTATGAAATTTGGTACTATGGTATGATTTCATTTTTAAGTTGAATCAAAAGTAAAAAATTTAAACATTTTCTCTCTGTATGCTAATTGAATTTTTTTCTATAAGAATCATTTCATGTGCACCAAAGTATATCATGGAGCTTACAGAAGTTGAGTAAGACAGCATAAAAAAGTTAAAATCGTAAGTAAAGAGCAAAATAAAATTGTAACAATTGATGAAATAGTCAAATTGGTGACAAACATCATGAACATTTAGCTATGATGCCATTTGTTTATGGCCTTTTCAGTACTTTTGCACAAGTCTGTTTCAATATTTCAGTGCTGTGCACATGTCCAAATGATTAGCATTGAAAAGAACTTATCTAAAGTCCCACAAGAGACAAAAGAAAGTGTAAACAAGCCCATCTAAATGAGATGGGCATGCAAACAGTCAGAACCTGAATGCCCATCTCTTTTTTGGATGCTGTTAAAAGTCTAAAATGGGCAACTACCACAGATCTTTGGGAGTCTGGGACGAGATTTCTCTTACCAGTGAATGACCTTCATCTCTTAAAATCCATGACGTGAGAAAGTTTAGATTCTCCTTAGCAATTGAAATCATATTTTACTATAATTTATACTATGTTTATCAGATGTTTTTAGTTCAAAATTAGTGTTTGATGAAAGAATTTTCAAGTTCAAAGATAGCATTTGCTCGTTTAATAACGAAGTAAGAGTATACCATTTATTACTGTTGTATATTTATTAGGATCATTTGCTGGTTTAAATGCTGAAGAAATTAGAGACAAAGTGGAAGATATGTGGAAAATTATGTTTCGACTAGTTAAAACATTTGCGGGCCAAGTAGAAACAAGAGCAGTTGCTGAAACGATGAAAGAAAAGATAGAAGCTTTTAAAAATCATGTCCCTCTTCTTTTAGCCATCTGTAATCCTGGAATAAAGAAGAGACACTGGAAATATGTAAGTTTGTTGTCTTTTCAACCAACTAATGAAATTTGGCTGACCTGAAAATCAAAACTTTGTTCCTTTGATTGAATACTAAATACTTCACTGGAATGTAAGAAAATTATAAATGAGGCATTTTCTGTGTATATAATATCTGAATTGATATATCTATCTATTTATCTCTATCTCTCTCTATATATGTTTATGTTTGTAATTGTTAAAATGAGCACACCCATTTTCTTTCATAATAAAGCTTCAACTCTTAAATTTTATTTCATTTTGAAGTTTGCTCCATTTCAATATATCTTGGAATAAATTCTCCTACTTTTCAGTTTTACATCTGGTAGCCCTACTTATTTTAGATCTTTTTTTGACAATGCCATCTCTTCAATGTTAACAATAGCTCTTAATCAATTAAGACTTGTGAGGAAACAGTTTTAAATTGTCATCGCTACTTCCTTTTATAGTTGAAAATCATGAGAAATCTGAAAATTAAATTATTGTTTTGGTTACATACACAAAACTGAATTTTAATGTTACGTTGTGCTTCGAATGAGACTGTTCAATTTCCATAGAGAGAAGTTTTCATTTATATTTTTCATAGGCCAATACTATTTTGTGCCTCTCATTGAAAATAAAATATTTTTTAAAGAACGAACAAACAGTTGATCTAGCACATATTTAAAGTATTTTTCTTTTGATATACAAATTAATTCTACCAAAACATTTTTAAAATTTATCTTGAATTTATGCAACTCCAACTTTATCATTTTTCAAATATTTAGTGTATTTCCTATTTGTGTCTAAATTTTCTTATTGTTATTGATCTTTATTGAGTCGTAGAATTTTAGTAACATTACTATTTCATATATGTTCTCAAGTTTAAAAACTCTTTACAGGTTAGTAAATTCTTAGGATTCAAAATCTTACCCGGTCCAAAGGCAACTTTAGAAGACATGATTAGAGTTGGACTTCATCGCCACATTGAAAAGTAAGCATATCTTTCATTTAAAAATCCATAATTTTCTTTGATAGCTTTCTTAACTTGATATAATTTCTTTACCAATAACTATAATTTCCTTGGACTATTATTGAAAGCATTTAATTCTAGGGTTGAGGAGCTTTCTTCTACAGTATCGAAAGAATTTGCCTTAGAAAAAGCATTGACTAAAATGAAAGAAGAATGGGAAGATATTGAGTTTGAGTTCAAACCATATAGAGAGACAGTAAGAGATATTTTAAAAGTCGTATTATGAATAGTTCATATGTGTAACTCCCTTTTTAAAAATTAAATTTCATAGTATTTTAAGTATAAAAAATTTTAAAACGGTGTTATCTATTTTATCAATTCAATCATTACTTTACCTCTTATATAAATTTTGCTTGGTTGGTATGTTGGTTCCTGTCTCTTATCAAGATTTTATGAAAAGTAGAATTCAAATTAATATCCATCATTTTTAAGTCAGAAGGAAATTATTAGTAGATCTGACAGTATTAGTTTTATATTTCTTTTGACTGATAAACTTTTTCATAACTTTAAAAGCACTGTACCGCCATTTAGGTGCCAATTATTGTTTAATTTGTACTAAATATATATATATATATATAAACACACACACATATACATATATATATGTCACAATACATGAACTTAATTTGAAACCATTTCCAAAATACATTTAATCTGATAATAATCTGAACCATATTTTAAAAAATGAAATTTATTAATAAGGGAATCAAAATGAAATCGTATATTGTATAAATTATAAAATTTTCAAATAAAATGTTTTGCATTTTGACATCTGTAATATTGTTTAACATTTTATGAAGCTGAAAATGCAAATAAAAACTTGCTCCTGAAAGCAGTATTATCAATATGTAGTATATGCTTTTAAATAATTATTATAATTATTGCGATTTCTTTTGGAAATCATTATAATTGGGGATATCTTTGCAACTGTTATGGTTATTTTATCTCAACATATATGATAAACAATTGTTTTTATGTACTTTACATTTAGTTACAAACCTATCCAAAATTGACTTCTTAATTACTCATTGGAATTAATTAGCATTTATATGTAATTTATAGGGTGTACCAATCTTGTCTGCTGTTGATGATATCCAAGTTTTGCTTGATGATCACATTTTGAAAGTGCAAACCATGAGAGGCTCTCCTTTTATCAAGCCTTTTGAAACTGAAGTTAAATTATGGGAAGAACAATTGCTTTTGGTTCAAGATGTTTTAGATTCATGGCTAAAGGTACATCTAAACTAAAATCCAATTAAAGGCATGGAAATTCTATAAAATAGAAAGTGACTTTAAATTTATATTTAATTTGTGAATACTACTTTTCTTTACATTCAACAATTTTTGAAAAAGTATATTGCAAATTGTTCTTCAAAAGGTTATCTCAGTTTTTAATGTACTTTTCTGCTTCTGTCTCTTAAAGTGCCAAGCAACTTGGCTGTATTTAGAACCAATTTTTAGCTCTGAAGATATCATGCAGCAAATGCCTGTAGAAGGAAGAAAATTTTCCACAGTTGATAAAAGTTGGCGAGAAACAGCAGCTAAAGCGGTATGGATGTTTTCTGTTTTGTGTGTATACTCTTGTAAGTCTTTATCCAACTAAAAAATCTAATCATGTTTTCATATGCACCAAATAAATATTTCTTCCTTGTTATAAACTGTGTTAAGTAAATAAAAATTTATTTATTTTAATTGAAAATATTTTCTTTCAGAAAAATTATGTGTGTATATGCAGTGTTTAAATTTGCTGTTATAAAAATATTAATAACCTAAATAAACCATGACTCATTGTAATGGTAGGAACAAACTTTGGGCAATAAAAAGTTATAGATAGATGATAACTATAGTGAGGCAGTTGACTTTAGGGAAGTTCATCTGAGGAAAGGGCTGTCATTTGCAAAAACATGTATGATTTTCCCCACCAATTTGTAATGATTGTCACCATTTCCAATATCTAATGATAAACTCAGCTGAAGTCAATGCTAAAGATTCTAATTATGCATGGCATTGTTTTCATTTCAACTTATCCTTCTCACAATTTAACGAATAGATTCTTTCAAAACCATGTGGCTATGTTAATTCAACAGTCAGACTATAACTTGTTTTACTGAATGTAAGTCACATTAATGGTAGCAAAACAGCATAACTTGTTTACAGTTCAGTTTTTCAGCTGATTTCTTTTAATTTATGGTGGAAATATAATTATTTAAAAATGGTTTTGACTTGTTTTGAATGTCAAGATATCTTTCAAATTTCCTCTTATGTTGAAGCTTAATTTCTCATAAGATTTTGCTTAATGGAAATTTAACATCATCTATCAGTTTGTATTATTTCTGTAACATTTATTCTTTCTATTATTCCTTTATGTGTTTTGTGTTCACTTTGACCTAGAGTACACAATTTACAGAATTCTAATTAGTAAAACTCAAGAACACGGTTTCATGCTGACCTCTTTGCCAAATTTGTTAATAAAATTTTCAACACCTTACAACTATTTACATATTCCTCCATATTAAATGCCTTCCAATAGAAGTGCATGTAGAAACCTAAGATGGGTTTTCATATTATACTGGTGTATATTGGTACTGTGTTCTTGAATCTAAACCTAATTTTTTATATTTTAATTTTATTTAAGGCTGCAGATCCTCATGTTCTTGTTGCCACTTCTCATCCAAATATGTTACAATGTCTGCAAGAATGCAATGTACTTTTGGATGAAATACAGAAAGGGTTAAATGATTACTTGGAGAAAAAGAGGCTTTATTTTCCCAGGTTTGTTTTTTAAAACATCCCACCATTCTTACAATATTAAAAATCTTTTTATTTTTATATAACGTTTCAAAATTCTGTATCACAAATTTATGCAAATTATCTTTTATTTTGTTTCATTTCATCACATGTATTATTCTGTTCTCTTATATGTGCATTAATTATTCTGAGTTTTTCTAAATCAAAGCTTTTCTGGTTTTTGAATAGGTTTTTCTTCTTATCTAATGATGAACTTCTTGAAATTTTGTCTGAAACAAAAGATCCTCACCGTGTTCAGCCTCATCTTAAGAAATGCTTTGAAGGCATAGCCAGACTAGAATTTACTAAAGACAATGAAATTGTGGGCATGATATCTGCTGAGAAAGAAGTAGTTCCATTGTCTAAAAAGATTGTACCCTCTGCTGCTAAGGTACAATAAACAATCGAATATACATTAACTTATAACTATGTATTTGATAATGTATACATTCGTAAAACAGATTTAAAATAAAACTATTTTAATACTTTTAAAAACTATTGTGTATGAAAGGGCAATACAGAGTGGCAAATTATCGGCTCAATACTGTTTTTCAAAAACAATCTTGGGGTTACATGATGATAAACTTCTGAGGTATAAACTTAATGAGTGATTTTTAGAAATTCCTCTGATGCAAAGTGGTTGAAATTTCTGATGTCCCAAATTAAGAGAAATGACAGTATTCCGACCCATCACCTGTGTGAGTCATGATTATTTGGTTCAACATTTGACTTTGAAGTGATGAGCAGAATCTGCCTTTGTCATTGTTTGGCTCTTTTTAGTTATTTTAAAATGTGGGAGATGTTGAGAATGTTTCCTATGTCTTGTTGGCTAGTATTTTTCACTACGTAGGATTAAAAATGTAGGTAATTTTACAGTTAATTTGATAAAATGAATGTGAATATTGTTTTTGTGATGAAACTTTTTGTATAAAATTATTTTATTTGATGGATATTTTTTCTAGGGTATGGTTGAAAAGTGGTTAGCTGAAGTAGAAGTTTCTATGCTTTTAAGTATAAAAGATGTGATTGGGAAATCTATCCTGTCTTATCCTAACATGCCAAGGACAGAATATGTTTTAAGCTGGCCTGGGCAGGTAGTGATTTGTGTGAGCTCAGTCTTTTGGACAGCAGAAGTTTCTGAAGCTCTTACAAACAACACTATAGAGGTAACAATTTTTTGTCTTTTCTTTTTCAGTCAGTATTTACCTTTATGCTAATTTGTATTTATGATTGCCTTTTCAAAATTTAAATGTACTGTAATTAGTTTTCTGATTTTTCAGAATGTCTTTGAAAACTGAATTCTGTTTTCAACTTTTAACTCCCTGATGGATTTAGGGAACGATAATTTGCAGTATATGTTTTTTTATTTGAGAAAATATCTTCTTGCTAGATTTTGGTTTGGGGGTCATTGGCAAGGGTCATACTTGGCCATGTTGCGCCAGACACAAGATATACAATATCAAGTAATAGACATACACGCATAATGAAAGTTTTACTGACACAAAAGAGATAAATAAACCCAGGGAGGAATTCACCTGATAGGAATTGAATCTGCGCCGCCTACAACTCAAAGGTTGCTAGTGCAGTGGACATACCCACTGAGCCACGATGGCCCAATTTCTTCTTGCAATGATTATTTTTTATATTTACTGATATGATTGATATTATGTACTTATAATCATGGACAATTTATGTGCAATTTAATCTTCTTTATTTAATTTTGATAAATAGCTTTATGATTTCAGTTCTAAGTTGTTTTATTTCCAAACTAAGCTTTTTGGAAATTCTAAAATGACACAGCTACATAAATATTTTGGTGAAATTCAAATCTTATAGGCACAACTACATTTGCAAGATATTATTAGTTGAGATACCGTTTTCCAGAGGGGGAGTGCCAAAAATAGTCTCTGAAAAGGGGGCAATGAGCCAAAAAATTTTTTTGGGGGAAGCTGGTTTAGAGGCTGATTCCTATAAAAATGTACAATTTTACCAATTTTTGTTTTTGCTTTTTAGCAATACAGGCTAAAATGCAACCAACAAATTGATGATATTGTTGCACTAGTCAGAGGAAAACTTGAACCAAACAAACGATTGACTCTTGGAGCCTTGATTGTGATTGATGTGCATGGTATGCTCAAAAATTAAGATTACATATATTTAGTTTTACCAATTAGTTTGTAATACAATGAACAGTTGTGGGAAAAGAAATTAAATCTCCCACTTTATTTGTGTATTGTTCATAGTAAATTTTAATGTCCTATTCGATAGGGAATAACATCTTCAAAATTGAACTTTGCATTAGGGGCCAGCTTGATATAAAGTTGCTCACAAGCTTGATAATTTTCCCATGGCAATATAAAATTTTGACACCAAATTTCAAATCTGTGTAAAAATATAACTGTTTCCAAGTTAAATTTTGTACAAGTACCAAGTTTCCAGACTGATAGACACTCCTTTAGTAACTTGGTATCAGGGTAGGGAAAACTTCTTGATGTTGCCATTTTTATTTAACTTGACATGCACTGATGTAACTTCATTTTTGAATTGGAATATGTATTTAAAAATGTTCCTGTGTTAGATATATTTTTAAAAAGCTTGCAGTATCAAGAATTTTTAGATATCTGTTTATATATTTCACTAACGTATGAGCACAGAAATCAGCGTTATTTATTTATTGTTGAATGACAACAACAGATATAAACGATATGAAATCGACTATTATAGGATTTATTCACCAATTTGACAATTTAGTTTAAATATACTTGATTTAGCTGTGGAGCTGTGCATAATATTGTTAAACTACATGAAAGAGCTCACCAGTGAAATAAAATTATTCAGCAATCTTTAACAGAAAGCAATAAGAAATCTGGAAGATAGAAATCAGTGCATTTAAGAAAATATGAGCGAAAATGGGTTTAAAGTAAAAAAATGCTGAATTCCCTTTGAACAAGGTAATTGAAGGATGAAATTCAAGTGGAAATTTAGAATATAATTGGGATAACATGAATGACTTGCTTTTGCCATGCATTTTAGGAAAAGGAATTAATACCAGTAATTAATTAATTGTCAGTAAAAGTAAATGAAATGCTGCTATATATTATTGGCTAATTTTATTTCATTCAGAGGAGGAAATCTATTTAAGTGAATATGGTTGTTATATTCATCGTAAGAGCACAGATGCTATTCACTTGTCTGTTAGCTATATTCAAAACAGCGAACTTGTGAATTGCTTTTAAAACAATTTAATAATTCAGTATTCTAAATTTTAAACGTAAGAAGCTATTTAATGGTATTGAATCTTCTTTACTATATAATTTATATGTATTTCAGCTCGGGATGAAGTTGCTAAACTGGCTAAGCAAAATATAACTGATGCCAATGATTTCAGCTGGATTAGTCAGTTACGTTATTATTGGGAAGTCAACACCACAATTGTCCGTATGATTACAACTAATTTAGAGTATGGATATGAATATCTGGGTAATACTCCTCGACTTGTTATTACACCACTTACAGATCGTTGTTATAGGTGAGTGATTAATGCTATACTATATTATATTAAATTTTTTTCAGTAACCTAAAGCTGCTTTATTTTCATGAAAGTTTAAATATAGCATTTGAAAGTTACTTATCAGATTAGCATATTGATATACTATTGTTTGTTTCATTTTTCTTATCACTCATTTAGTAAAGTGATGTTTAAAAAATATTACCATTCTTTAAAAAATATATAGTTTATCATTGATATCTTATAATGCATGTCTTGCCTGTTTTAAAGTTCTTTCATTTAGTATTAGATTTACTTATTTTTATTTCTAAGCAGTTATTTATCATATAAAACTTTTTTTGTCAGAATATTTCTTAAATTGTGAAATTCTTGTGTTTTAATTGCAAGTTAATGAAAAATGCCATGTACAAAGCATTGCTTTAATTTTGAATTTTTTAACCCTTTAATTTGGTGATGTTTAAATTAATGAAAATATTTTTAATTTTCATTCATATATTTTTGTACTGTATAGTAGAATTTGCTGTATTTATTATTTTGATCATCAATTTTCATTTTAATCATGAACTCTTTCTTCGTCTTTGAATATTAGATTATAATAAGTCTCACATTTCAATAAAAAATGTGCTCATGTTCTTAGAAATATTTAATATTCACAGAAGACTCTTAAACTTTTCTGTTATATGGTGTGCAATTTCTGATAATGGAAGCTTCTGATTAGTACAGAGTGCTTTATTTCATATGCAATGTTTGCTGCATTTCATTTAAGGTTAAAATGTATTATTTTTTTAGTGCAAGCCTTGTTACGAAGGCCCATAATTGCCTCTGTTGTATATCATATACCTGTGTGTTTAATAGATAAGTGTTAAATTGTATTGTAATTTCTTGCTTCTGGAAACAGGTTAGTGTAATGATATATTACTAAATATGTTAATTATTCATATACTTTAAAATTTTTAATTCAACAGGTTAGATAGTTTTATGCTATATGTTAGTATTGTTTTTCAATTTTTAGGTACAGATGTATCTAGCGCCTCGTCTGGTGGCAACGCTGGGCGCGTTTTTTGGCGCACCTTTAGTAGCTAGTTATGGCAAGTGAAGGTAACCCATCTTTATTAAGGTTATTCCCGTTTTTATGGCAACCTCAGCAAGTGGAAATATTTATTAAGATATTGTATTTATAAAGATAAAAAAAGATTTTTTCTAAGATTTCTTTCCTTGGCAACATAAAAAATGTGCCAAGCGCGTTGCCACCAGACGAGGCGCTAGATACATCTGTACTATTTTTTATTGCATACATTTAAAAAATTTCACAAACCAAGATGTAATTGTTGTAGAACTTTAATGGGTGCTCTGAAATTAAATCTTGGAGGTGCACCTGAAGGACCAGCAGGAACTGGGAAAACGGAAACCAGCAAGGATTTAGCTAAAGCTGTAGCCAAACAGGTAAGAATATCCAAACAAGGTACTAAGAATGTTTATTGTATGAATTAAGCAATAAAATGTAATGTTTACATCATAATGAAATAAAAAAATTGTAATCAATTTTTCGATTCTGTTAAAAAAAAAACAGATACAGAACTACAATTACTCCTTGGCATAGTACATTTCTTGGGAGACAAGAAGGCAAAATATTTTGAAGAGAACAATATACAAAGGTCAAATGATACTTTTCAAAAATAAAGAGGCTTAAATTATGTATTAAATCACCTACTTTTTTAAGATGCAAATTAAAAATTGAAATATGCAAAATTGATGATGCAACCTTTTTGAAATAATGCAAAACACACTAAATTATTTTGGAAATTGTAATGCTAATCTAGTGGTACAAGTTTTCTTATTGAAAGAATCCAAAGTTGTATTTTTCTTTGTTCGTTACTGGAATTAGAAAACAAGTGCCAACTTATTTAAATAGAATCATTGATTTTAAAGATTCCTAGGTTTAACATGTTTTTCAAACAATAGCACACATTGGGTGATGTGAACAAAATTCATGCTCTTAAAAAAGTGATTTGTCAAATATAGAATATAATGAGGATTACTGTAAAGGTATTTTATATCAAGATTGTAGTATATAATGTTATTTTTTATGTCTTAATTTGGTCTAATGCTTTATTTTGGAGAGATAAACTTTTCTTGAAAGACAAATTAAACATCTGTTCTTGCCTATTTCTGCATTTTTCAATGCATTCAATTTCTATGACAAAAATACAAAAACAATTTATTGCTCTTTGGTCTTATCAGTGTGTAGTGTTCAATTGCTCTGATGGACTGGATTTTAAGGCAATGGGGAAGTTTTTCAAGGGACTGGCACAGTCTGGTGCTTGGGCATGTTTTGATGAGTTCAACCGCATCGAGCTTGAAGTGCTGTCTGTTGTAGCACAACAAATCCACAGCATACAGCATGCCAAAGCTATGAAACTGGAAAAGTTTAACTTTGAAGGTACAGAGCTATCTCTGAATCCATCCTGCAACATGTTTATAACTATGAATCCTGGATATGCAGGTCGTCAGGAGCTTCCTGATAACTTGAAGGTATGAAAACTCTTAAGATTATTGTTTTTAATCTTTTGTTACCTGTAAGGAACAAAAGATTACAAACTAGGAATCATTTCCTAATCAATGTAGTAATTTTTTGCATGCTTATTTTTAAATTTAGGTTTTATTCAGGACAGTTGCAATGATGGTTCCAGATTATGCTCTCATTGGGGAAATATCATTGTATTCGATGGGCTTTGTTGATGCTCGTAGGTAAGTTTGTGTGTTGTCAATCTATTAAAGTATACAGAATCGATCTATATATTTTTTACTAATGTACATGGATGGCATAGAAGTCCACAGTATTTACATGTTGACAAATGGCAACAAATCGATATAAACAATGTAAAATCAACCACTATGAGATTTTGCCTCTTAGTTTAAATATACTTGATTTGAGCTACAGAGTTGCCTAATATTGCTAAAACTATGGAAGAACTCACCGCTCTTATGAAATTCACTAGCAATTTGATTACAGAAGGCAGTGGGAAATCTGGAAGACACAAATCAGTGTAGAAAAGAAAATGTGTGAGAACATATGAAAATAGATTTAGATGTTTACAAATATTAAATCACCTTGGTGAATGGGAGGCAATTGAAGTGGACATTCAAAAGCTAATTGTTGTAACATGACTGAAGTGTGCACTTTTTGCCATGCACTTTATTGAAAGTAGGAATAAGTAGGACTAATATGTATAAAAAATGCTGCTTTTATATTTTTGATTATTTTTATTTCACTTAGCGGTATAAAATGCTTTCTTTATGCATCTTTGTAAGTAGATTTAAATAAGGTATGAAATGGGAGTACCGACATTGCACCAACAGATATGAACAATTAAAAAACTAATACATATGTTATGTGGCTGGTCTGCTAATACATAAAATTTCATTTATTTAAAATCGATTATGTAATCTCTCAAATTGAAACAGTGATAAATTGTTAACTAGATTCATAGAAGGTTATTAATCATAACTAAGATCGAAAAGAGTTGTTATTTTTCAGTTATAGATTTCATGTGTGTAAAATTCATTAATTTTTAAATTCTGTCAACACTACCAGAAAAATTTTGTTGACAGCTGGTCTGGAAATTTAAATAATCTAAGTTATAATTGTTATATCTATAGTTATTGGCACAAGTCTTATGTTCCTGTAACTATATTTTTGTGCATTGAGATTAATTATTAATTAAACCATAATCTTGAGGAAAATTTAGCTAGTAAACTTGATTAGCTGGCAATATTTTTTTAATCTATGAATATTGCATTGAAGGTTAACAAAATTACTTGAAATTATGTAATCTTTTGAAATTAATAGCATTGATTTCACTATTGCCAAATATATCTACTTTTAGCAATGGAAATTTAAGTTGAACGCCTTATTTCAGATTTGATATTTTAACTCTCTAAGAGGTTTACACATATATTTGTTCTGCAAACTTCAGTCTTCCCTTCATGACTTCTAATCAGTTTTGATCTTCATGATCAATATAATTTGTTATAAAATTATTTCAAGCCATCAACATGATTATTTAGTCATTATGTGTGTTGTGGGGTAAAAGTCATACCACACACTCTTCAAAAATGTGATGCTCAGAGGGTTAAATTATGTATTTCTAAAAATCTATTATTAATTTTTATAGATTTATTTCACCAAGAAAGAGTTTGATATAATTTGCAACTTAATTTTTGAAGTGTTTAAGCAAAATTACAGCAACTCTTTTATGTACCTAAATATTGTTTTACATCCCACAGCCTTGCTGGAAAGATTGTGGCTACCTATAAATTGTGTTCTGAACAGCTATCATCTCAACACCATTATGATTATGGGATGCGTGCAGTGAAGTCTGTTCTTACAGCAGCTGGAAATCTGAAGTTAAAGTACCCAGAAGAACTAGAAGCAATTTTAGTACTGAGAGCTATCAATGATGTTAATTTGGCTAAATTCTTAGCCCAGGTATTATCCCATGTATTATTTTTATGTACTAGAGTGCATCCATCGTTCCAATGTTTGACTCATGACTGCAAAACTAATTTATTTAATAAATATTTAATAATAAATCATAATAAATATTTAATGATAAATAGTAATAAAGATTTAATAATAAATCATAATACATATTTAATAATAAATAGTTAATAACAAATTATAATAAATATTTAGTAATAAATAATAAATATTTAGTAATAAAATAATAAATATTTAACAATAAATAACTATAAATATTTAGTAATAAATAATAATATGTAACAATAAATAACTATAAATATTTAATAATAAATAACTTAATATTTAATAATAAATAACTTAATATTTAATAATAAATAACTGTAAATATTCAATAATAAATAACTGTAAATATTCAATAATAAATAACTGTAAATATTCAATAATAAATAACTTAATATTTAATAATAAATAACTATAAATATTTAATAATAAATATTTAACTCTTATTCATGTCATATCTTTATGTGATATGCATTATAAAAAACTACTATTAAATTATGTCTGATTTGTTAACTTTTATTTACAGGATGTTCCATTATTTGAAGGAATTATTTCTGACCTCTTTCCTAGCATTGAACTACCAAAACCTGATTATGCTGTTCTTAATAATGCTTTGAATGAGAATATAGCAAAACGAAATCTGCAAGCTGTACCATGGTTTATTAATAAAATTATTCAGGTATTTAAAGTTATATTGTTTTAGAATATATTTGAATTTTTCATTCTGTAGTTTAAAATAGTATACTTAGATGATTGCTTTATTTTTTGTTGCATAAGATATTTTATTTTCACTAATATTTTCTCTTTCAATTAGTTAATTTCAATTAATATATTTGTTCAAACTATATTTAACTTTTAAATTAATTTTGATTAGTAACTAACTATATGAGACATTGATATTTTCCCTTCAATCCTAAACATTATATGCTTGTATTTATTTCAAATCTACTAATTTATTTAAAAGTAAGTACTGTATGAATAATTTTGTTTATTTCAAAACGAATATTTTATTAAGTACTATCAATATTAAAATTTGTGTCTAATATTTAAAATGAAATGAAAAAACTTTTATGTTCTCTTGTTAGATTTATGAAATGATCTTAGTTCGGCATGGTTTGATGATCGTTGGGGACCCTATGGGTGGTAAAACATGTGCCTATCAAGTTTTAGCTTCAAGTCTCTCTGATATTCACAAATTAGGTCCTGAGTGTGGAGTAGCAGAAAATAAGGTTCAATTTAGAATTATAAATCCCAAATCAATAACAATGGGCCAGTTATATGGTTGCTTTGATCCATCATCTCATGAATGGACTGATGGTAACTTTCTCATTTTGATTTTAATTAAAATTAATTAATACTTGTCCAGTTGTACTAGGTATTTTTAGAGTTGTTTTCATTTACCTACATAGACAGTGTAATGCCTTTAGGAAATACTGGATTTATTAATAAATGTGCATTATAAGCTTATTATAAGCATAAATTAATTTAGAAGAGTATGAAATTTAGTAAATGTGATAATATAGGCTGTGCATTTATTGTACTCTGATAAAATTGATTGTATATATATTAGGTAATTATTATTTACTTCCAGCAAATATATATATATATATATATATATATATATAACCAAAATCAATTTTGGATTTATTCTAATAAAAAAATAATGGACACTGGATTACACATTCTGACATTTTATGCATATGTATTTATTCTATTGAAATATTCTATTTGCAATCTTACATTTTCAAGAGGAAAAAATGATTAGATTAAATTAGGATTTAAATAGAAATATAGGAATGAAGCACTTTAATTAATGTAATTGTATTAAATTAACTAAAAGTTTCTGTGATATGTAATTCACTATAACATCAATAAAGTTCAGTGAAAGTTTGTTTCTCATAAATATAAGAAAGATTTAACTCTAAAAGTCACCAAGGTTTAAAATTTTCAACTATTTGACTTCCTCTGTGTATTCTTCCCGATCTTGCAATCTTATGAACTTAGACCATTTGAACACTAAATGATATTTGTAGAACTATTATTTATATGTGTTTTTCAAATTCTATTGAAGAGTAGAAAATAATATTCTAAATATATGACACTAAAGTAATCTACTTAATATTACTTCTTAAGCCTAATTCTTCAGTTTACTTGGTTTATTTTTCAGTTCTAGAAACTTTCATTATCTGTTTTATTATAGGTGTTCTGGCCAATACTTTTCGAGACTATGCAAATGAACCTTCAGATGACAGAAAGTGGATTTTATTTGATGGACCTGTAGATGCTGTGTGGATTGAAAACATGAATACTGTGTTGGATGACAATAAAAAAGTAATCTGTTAATATGCTGTATTTAATTAATAATATCCTTTGTGTTTGTATAATTCTTAGATATTGTTTTTCTGTTTTATGACATCTTTTGTGATTTTCAGCTTTGTTTGATGAGTGGTGAAATAATTCAGATGAGTTCATCGATGAATCTTATCTTTGAGCCTGCAGATCTTGAGCAAGCCTCTCCTGCCACTGTATCTCGTTGTGGTATGATTTATATGGAGCCACATCAGGTTTGTAGTAAAGCATAAAAATACTTTCAAAAGACACAAATTTGTTGTTTTTCCGTGAGCTGCAATTATTCTTTACCTATCAAACATAAGAGTAGATAGTAGAACATCTATACATATTTCTCTTACATTGCATGAAAACAGGCATTCTGGGGCACATCTTCTTTTGGAGTGCATGAGCTTCATGAACCCAAGGTGATCTATTCTTTTCTCATGGGGTTTATTGCCTCTGGAAAACATGTAGGTCACAACCCCAGGAAGCCCAAGCAATCTTTCTGTACTTTCTTCTCTGCATCCTTTCTTTTCACAATTACTTGACGTTGTTTTGTAAGTAAGAGAGTTCTTGAGCCATTGAACCTAGGCCAAAGGCCTTCTATCTCCTTCGAAGTTGGTGGGGAACAGAATGGCAATGAGTTTGGCAGAACTTATAAAAGGTTGGCAGGCTTGGGAAGAGGCAGAAGCATGGGGAGGCAGGGTTCCTATGAGAATGAATGGATTTTCAGGAGGCGGAGTCAGTGAATCCAAGGGATTCAGTAATTGGTACTGCAGTGATTTAAAAGTTGAAAAAGTAAATAAAAAATGAAGAAAATTGAGAAAAAATTTAGAAGTCCTTAGCTATGAATACCATTTAGGATGGCTCTTGGTTTTTTACTATTTTCAGGTTGACGAAAGTCATACCTGCTGACGAAAGTCATGGGGATATGCTGAATTGACTTATCAATATTGTTAAGTTTGGTATAAAATTTAATTGCAGTTTTACTGAACAATTTCTTCAGTCCAGTAATTTTAAGATTGCGAATTTTAACGTTTCTGTAAAACCAGGGATAACCACTGATAATATGCAGAGTAGAATTTTGAATACTTTCTAGTGAGTTAAGGTAGGTTGTAGCTGCTTATCCCCAGAATTGACTGGCATTATCGGTCTGAGCATAGTTTTATAAATAATGCAGAATACTCTGCATATTATCAGTGGTTATCCCTGGTTTTACAGAAACGTATCATCAAGATATTCTGCTCACAGATCAACTCTGCTAATGGAGTATTTGCAGACTTTTTCACCACTTTTAAAATAAAACAAATGGGATGAGTAATTTGCAATTCATATTTTAAAAATAAATTTAACTTGTGCTGTCAAATGTTACATTCATAACAAACTGAGGCATAATCAACTGTCAAATGAATTCTTAGAGGAAAGCTATAAAAGGTAAATAGAAAGCTCAGAAGGAAGTTCTGTATAAAAATTTACATTTGCTATGAAGGTTTTGTGGTTTATTAATAACCTTAAATGTATCATAATTTATTTATTGATTTAAATGTAATAAAATATTTTCTTGTATTGTCTTAGGTACCATAATATTTCTTTCCAATAAGTTTATGCATTGAAATGTGTTCCTAGAATGGCCTTCGAGGCAATTATCTGGCGAGAAATTGCTTTACTTGAATTATTAGAAATAGACCTCATTACCTTTTGAAGAAAGTGTGTAAATGTACACCCAGATTATTATTTTTTCGTTTTGAATTTAATTTCGGAAATGCATTATGATCTTACTAATGAGCAATTTTCTCAAAGGGGTAAGTATAAAATTTGTTTTACTGTATGATTTAATGAAAAGGCCCATGTATGGTAAATAGTGTTTACTTCCTTAATGTAGTAATTTAATACTCAAGTAAAGCAAATTATTTTAAAGAAAGTGATTCTGGTAAATAAGCATGTGGCGTAGCATGATAGCCTAAAGCATGATTTTAATTCACAAGCTTTTATCTCAATAATGGCCATGTTTGTGCATTTACATAAAGTATGCATTATTTTACACATCGAACAATGTGTGTATAGTCTAGAAAAAATCACATAATTTGTCAAAAGTATATTTTCAGAACTGGGAAAGTAAAAATCATAGAGAGAAGGTGCTTTTAAAGATTATGAGTTAATAATGTGAATTATAATTTTAAAATTATATTCACTTAAGTTTATGAATTTAATCTGGCTTTAAAATCAACTGTTGAAGTTGTATGCTTTTTGTTTACTTTAAATTTTTAGTTTCAAATTCAATGTAAAATTAATTGTCTCAATTCTTTTCCAAACAGCTTGGATGGCAACCACTGAAAGATTCTTACATGAGTTCTCTTTCTGAATTTGAGCTACCAGAAGAGAACATCTCACTTATTAATGATTTATTCGAATGGCTGGTTGACCCATCTTTGTCATTTTTGAAGACCCATGGTGTGGCATTCTTAAAAACATCGGATATTCACTTAGTTTGCTCTCTGACCAGGATTTTCAACTGCTTAGTGAAAGAAATGCTTGCTTCACAACCTTCTGATTTAGATGAAACTGTTCGTTTATCTGATGTAAGATAGCGAAATTTCTCATGTTATTTCATTTTAATGCAGCTCTAACTTTGAGAATGTAACCAAATAGTTGTAGAAACTACAGTTACATTTTTGACTGATAGTTCTGAATTTCTTATTGTGCAAGTAAATAAATAGCTTTGAAGTTTTATCAATATGCCATTAAACTGAAACTTTTTTATTTTCGAATCAAATATTTGAAGAGAAAGTTACTTTATGAGTGGTCATAAAGTAGCTTCCCCTATTTACAAGACTCTAGCAACTGCAATTTTTGGAGAGTTGAGGCAAAATTTAGGATTTATTCTTTTCAAGATACGCACTCGAGGTTAATGAAGGTAAAAAGTATTCAAGCTCTTGTAGTTACAGTCAAATCTCACAAATATATGAAATTGCCAAAGGCAACACGGGTTTATTTTTTATTTAATTATGATCAGCAAGTGGAAAAACATGAAAGTATACTGTAACATGTGATCTGTCTCTTGTGGCCCAAATCGCTTAGGTTCCCTCAATAATTTTATGGAGGTAGCTGTCCTCATCCTGAAATAGGAGGGTGAATATAATATTACCGAGAAATCAAATAATTGTTAATCTACACCAGGAGTGCTGTCATAGAAACTTGCATAGTACTTTTATGGTTAGGACCCAGGATTCTCAAACATAAGAGGTAAATAGTACAACTATCCAAATATGTGAGAAACTTAGTTGCCAGTTGATTGCTTTATCAAGAGAAGGAAGGCAAAGTCCTAGGGGCCAGAACACCTAATATTTTTTATGGTTGGGACCCAGGCCCAATCCTTGAATACAGGGTGTTTTGAAAATATCTGGTCAAATTGTAAAGGGAGTACAGTGGCCCAAAATAAACACTTTTGTCAAAGAATGTGTGTCAAGAAATTTCAATGCAAGCTCTAAATTCGTGTGGCGATGCATGCTGTTGAAAATCCGAGTGGGAAACGAAGCCTTACGGTACAGAAACAATGGTATCGACTGACCTAAACAGCACCCTCTACCACCTAAATGCAACATTTCCCGATACACGCTCTTCAACAAAAAATGCTTATTTTGGGCCCCCTCTACCACTCTTTACAATTTGGACAGATATTTTCAAAACACCCTGTGTATAGAGGATAAATAAAACAAATATAGAATAATCTTAGCAATGATTATGCAAATAAAAAACAAGTTCTGAAAACATATTTATATATGAAACTATGAACTGGTGTTTTACCCCTGCCCAATAATTTCCCTTGTTGACACCACCGTTAAAGGATATATGAATCAATAGCTGTGTAAATTAATTAAAATTTACACAGTTATTTATTTTAAATTATTTTTAAATGTTTTGTATTTTTTTACTATAAGCATTTTGTCTTTTGAGGTTCATGTTTATTAATTTTATGTGTCTGAATTATTGCTTTTATCAACATGAAAATTAAAAAAAACTAGTTCTTAAAAGTATGTTTATCAATATTAAGTATAGATGCAGCATTATATTGTATATCAATCTTAAGTTAATATTATATTCTAGACTCTTCGTGGTATACAAACCTCATTTCTGTTTTCTCTGGTATGGAGCTTGGGTGGTATCTTGAATAACAACAGCAGAATTCTGTTCAATGAATTCATCAGAACTCTTTTAACTGGTGACAACAAAGAATTTGAAAAACCGAAATCGTTCAAGTTAAACAAACAGCAACTTTTTCCTGAAGATGGACTTGTTTTTGATTACATGTTCAACTTTAAAAGTAATACTTGGATCAGCTGGTTAAATACTTTAATTAAGGAAGACTTGGAAATTCCTCTACATGCCAGGGTTGAGTATTCATTTGTTTTTAATCGATTTCAATGTTTCATTTCTTTGACAGATATTTTATCTTGTTTCCCCTAATATCTATCATGTAGGATGTTTTGTATTAGTAACACAAAGTGTCAGTGCATGTTTGCTACAATAGAGGTAAGTAAAAGAAAAATTAGGGTAGGCTTTGAAAATATCTCAGAAGTAAAAAGTATTTGATCTTCTCTGCATTTTGTGATCTATAAGCCGTTAGATGAGTTATTTGTTTTCTATTTTATTGCAATGCTGTTCACATTTGTTGACTGGAATATAGAGAACATAATACAATCATTAATTATGCATAGTTTCTATAAAAGCAAGTTCATTCATGAAAAATGATTTTAAAATTTTTGAACTATCTGTAGATAAAGTATTCGTAGAAATATTTGTTGTAGTGGAAATTGTTGAAGTACATTGACATGGCATATTTAAAAAAGAGTTCTTTGATAATTTTATATTTGAAATTACTTTGGCTTACCATCTTGCTGACCAATCCTTCTCTTTTTATTGGGCTTTCAGGAAGTGGAAAATTTGCAAGTATGTTTTGCATTTTTTGAAACAATTAAATCACCGATACTAGGAGTTGCTCTTAATTTTGTTTTAAATTCACATCTAAACATACCATTTTTCTGTGTTTTTATTTTTGCACACATTTGATTAAGTTTAAGTTAAATGAAATTTATTATTTTGTACTACACAACACATAAATTACTTTTTACGTTTGATGAAAGTTATATAACTTTTCATTTAATAAAAAATAGGTATTGTTCTGAACATATTTTAATTAATTTTTCTTCTCCATTCATTTTTTGGTAGATGAATGAACTCATCATTCCAACTAATGAGACAGTTCGTCAAAGGTTCATGTTAAATATGTATGTTTCAAATGATGTGCCTGTTCTTTTTGTGGGACCTACTGGAACTGGGAAGAGTGCAATAACAAATGATTTTTTAATCTACCTGCCAAAAGAAAAGTACGTTATAAGCATATAGTAAATTATTTCTTGTACTAGCAAAGAATAATTTTAAAAAATTATTTCAGTGTAAAATTCCTAATTCATAGTTTAATTTCAGATACCTTCCCAACTGCATCAGTTTTTCTGCTAGGACAACAGCTGCTCAAACGCAGGATATTGTTATGAGCAAACTTGATAGGTAACTAACATAGATTCGTTATTTTGAATTTTACTAAAAAATATAATTTTATTTTCGCTAGGAAATTTTACTAGTTTATCGAACCAGGATCTACTAGGTGGCAGACAGATGCAATGACCACTATACCAGAAAATATTATAAAAATATTGGGGTGACTAAAGCATGCATTACAAGGAATTTTCAGAAGAAATAATATTAAATTGATACCATTAGAGTATTCATTTATGCCATATTTAGTATTATTTTACTGTTTTGCAATTGACTTTGAACTTTAAAAACCCATTCCATGAAAATTATTTTTAAAAAATGCTACTTCAATTTTTTTCAATTGTTATTCATTTTAAATTATATTGAAAGAAATATTCAATGTAATCATATTTAAGATAAAATTCAATATTTTCAATATTTGTTTTATTGTAAATTTTGTTTGTAATTAGACGAAGGAAAGGAGTTTTTGGTCCTAGCATGGGGAAGAAATGTGTTGTGTTTGTTGATGACCTGAATATGCCTGCCAAAGAAATTTACGGAGCCCAGCCCCCTGTGGAATTGCTACGTCAGTGGATAGATCATGGATACTGGTTCGACAAGAAGGACACATCTGTTTTGGAAATAGTTGATGTGGTACTTTTCAAACTAAATACTACTAATAACAAGTATAATTGATAGTTAGGAAATAATTAAAATTTCTTATTTAAGATTTCATGTGTACTCTTAGATGGATTTGTTTAAATGCAGTAATTTTGGTTAAAACTGTTAAACTAATTGACTTTAGTTTCCGATTTTTTAAATGTTTTCAGTCACATCTGCATCATTGTCTTATTAATCACTTTGTTTTAAGCTAGTTAAACTAACTTCACCCTTTATTTTGATTGTTTTGACATGAAACATTTGGGGGACAAGGCCCCATGAATTCATTCCTATATATCTGCTTTTTGTTCTCTTTGTAAAATGTTTTACATGTGAAATATGATCGTTTTTGTGTTGACATTAAATATTTTTGTGCTGCCCATAATGCTTTATCATTTAAAACAATACAAATTATTTTGAAAAATGTTTTAGAATCTTGTTACTAGTATGGGGGTCCTCCAGGTGGTGGTAGAAATGACATCATTTCAGAATTATTTTACACTGATTAGCTCCTTTGAAAAGTTAATTGTAATCTCTAATTTTTGGTTTCTGTTCAATTTTTAAAAGAAATTTTTTTAAATAATAATTTAAGCTATTTTAATAGCTATTGCTTTAATTTTTATGAAAGTCCTCATTTAGATTTTGCATTTTTTCTAGATAAATTTTGAAAAAATCTAAAAATTGCATAACTATTTAGTGCAAGTATTAATCGCGTGGCTTTCGTATTTTATTTAGATGATAAATTGGTAGTTGTTAATAATTTTAACAAAAGAAATATTTGTTTTCGTGTTAACATTTTTACTAACTTAACTATACAACATTTTTATTAACTCTACCATTTTTACGAACAATGTTAACATTAAATAAGGGCTGCGGTAGCCCGTTTGGAAGAGTTACGGACTAGCAACCGGAGGGTTGCGAGTTCGAATCCAACCAAAGACCATCGTGTGCAAAGGGGGCTGGTGCACGTTAAATCTGTTATGACCTCAAATGTCCTCACATTGGCATGGTGTGGAAGTTTGGAGAGTGGAGTGCCAGCTCAGGTGTGACCTCGTCATCTGACCGTGGTTCAAAATTACGTGGTGCTGTTCTTGAATCTTTCCCTTTGGGAGTTGATTCCGGACTGTCGCCAATAGCCAGTTGTATTGCTCCAGTGCGACGTTAATTAAATACCTACCTGTTAGCATTAAATATTTTATGTTGCTTATAATGCTTTATCATTTAAAACAATACAAATTATTTTGAAATATTTTAGAATCTTGTTACTGGTATGGGTCCTCCAGGTGGTGGTAGAAATGACATCACTTCACGGTTTGTGCGTCACATGAATGTTATGGGTATTGATGCTTTTGACACTGAAACACTTTGTCATATATTTTCAACAATAGTCAATTGGCATTTCCTTAAGGGATATGAGTCACCTATTCAAAGACTTGGAAAGGTAAGTTTGTCACTTTTATGTTAATTAAATTTTTTTATTTAGTTGTAGCAACATTTTTAACTGTACAACTGTAGATTGCATTTCACGTTTAGTTACTTTACTACCCATTTTTGAAATGAGTAGGCACATCTCATTTTATTCTGTGATAAATGTAATTGTTGATTAACAAATGTAATTTAAAGATTTAGTTAAAATCTTTAAATTACATATATGTTGCTGGGTATTAGTAGGAAGATAATTGCTAGCTTATTAGTTCATTGTATGGTTAGCTTAAACTATTAGATTTTATACAGACTAATATGAAGAAATTTCTTTATTTCAAAACTATTTTCACAATTAACAGGTTGTTGTTCAAGCCACAAAAGATATATATACAGCCGCAATAGCACAGTTTTTACCAACACCTACAAAGAGTCATTACGTTTTCAATCTTCGAGACTTTTCCCGAGTTATTTGTGGTGTACTTTTGATGCCAAGGACTCATCTTAAGGACACTGACAAATTGACTCGGTTGTGGATTCATGAAGTATACCGTGTATTCTACGACCGACTGATTGATGATGCCGATCGGTATGTACCCTTCAGCAACTTATTTATGTTTTAATTGGCCTAGTTTCATTTTTCATTCTTTGAAGAAAGCATTGTTTACATTTCAGTGAGGCCTTTTTTAAAATGGTGTCTGATACAACTTCTGTGCACTTTAAACAGCCATTGGATAAAGTTTTGTCTCATATCACTTCTGATTCATTGAAAGATTCTGATATCAGGTAAAATGTTCAAATTTGATTCTGAAAATTTGGATTTTGAAAATGCATTTCAGGGTATAAACATTTCTGCTTATTTGAGTTAAAAATGTAATTGAGTTTTTAATTCTCAGGAATCTGTTTTTTGGAGATTATATGTTGCCAACTGAAGAGGTGAAAGTGTATGATGAAGTACAAGATTTAAATCAACTGTTTGAAGTAATTAATGGGTATGAAATGTTTGTTATTAATTTTTATATTTACTTTATTCACCTAATATAAATGTGTATTAGCATTTCAAGTGTTTAATATGACACTGTTTTCAAGGTATTTAGATGACTACAATCAAATGAGCAAGACACCTATGCACCTGGTTCTGTTTAAGTTTGCAATAGAGCATATTTCACGCATTTCTCGTGTTCTGAAACAAGACAACGGGCATCTACTTCTAGTTGGTAATTACTTTTTAAAATCAATTTATCTTCAAAGTTAACATTTAAAACAATGTCCAAATTCAATTCATTAGCACAATCGAATTTTCCATAAGAAACTCCTGTAAGTCATTACTTTTTCAATCAATAATTTTTCTGAAAATTTCCTGCTGAAGCATATTTAGCTCACGATTTTCTTTTTCCATTTTTGATTGATGCAGCGTATGTTTTAGGTGCCATTTTACACCTTAAAATATCTGCCTATTTGTTAAAAAACAACTGTCATTCTTTTGTGTTTTATTATATTACAGGGTTAATGTATTTCGGGTTTCAAAAGTTTTTGGTTGCTGTTTTTCTTGTATATTTGTGGAAACTCTTTTAATTGCTTCATGGTTAGAATCAGTTTCATTTTTATCTTGTACTAACAATTTAAAATAAGTACATTATATTTCCATGTGCTAATTCTTTGCACATTTTAATGTGCTTTTCCTTTGTTATATACTTGTTTTGACAAGACTACCAAATTATATGCTAAGTATTAATATAGAGTGCTATTATTAATTATATATATTATATAATTATATAATATATTAATACATTCAAATTCATTTATCAAATCAAGCTCAGTTGAATTAAAAATGATATATCTTGCTTTACTTTTGTGAGTTAGAAAGACATAAATTATTGACATCTTAATATATTAAAATATGATTGAATCAATAAATATTAACATATTTGAAATTCACAAAAAAGTTCTACAATTTCCAGAATACATTTATTTCGAACTTTGCTGATGCCTAAGATTTAATATTTCATTGAAGGTGAGTGTTTTGATTGTTGAGTTGTTTCTTCTGAGTTTCAAATATTTTACATGACAAATAAAGTACTCATAAAGACAATGCATTTTACTTCATTTCTGTTTCATTTCAAACATCTGATTATCGTTTATTTCTGTGCATTGTAGGTATTGGTGGAAGTGGAAGGCAAAGTGCTGCAAAATTAGCTAGTTACATGGCAGGTTATGAAATTTTTCAGATTGAAATCACAAAAAATTACACTACTAATGAATGGAGAGATGACTTAAAGAAGGCAAATATGAATTACTTTCTCTGCACATATCATTTTGCTATTTTTGTTTTTACAATTTATATATTTGTATTACTTTGGATTTATTTTTAGAATTATATTTAATCATCATATTTTTAACCACATTTCATTTAGTTATATTATAATATGAAAATTAATATGCATGGGATATCAATTTTTGGCAGTTTATCAAACTTTGAACCTCATATTATGTACACATGTAATAACTTCTTTGCAACGTACTATTTTAGACCAAATTACATAAAGAGGCTATTTAGTGGAAAACGAACAGTGCAAATTTTATAACAATTATATTATATCTTCAAAAGTTTGTTTTTTAAAGTCCACTGTTCCCATTGCAAAACTCCAAGCCAGTCTTTTCCCCCGTAAAACAATTAATGAATAATAATGAAAAATAATTTTTGTCACTCAATTTACATTCTCAAGGTCATGTATAAAACGATTCATTAAAACAGACCTATTTCTTTATCAAATCATGGTTTTGTTACTCGCTTTGTTGTATTCAATTTTTAATATCAAAGTTCTGCTTTTGGAAAATAATATTTCTTAAATCACAACAGCATAGCCAATGATTTTATTTTGGAGAGGGTCCAAATTTACAAATACCGATTTTATGCTCATTAAGATGTGGATTTTGTTACATTTTTGTAAGCTTATTGAGTTTCCTAAGTCTTTGTATAATGATATATTACATTTGATCATCAGGCAGTGAATTTAAGGAGTGATTACTTTCAGCATTGAAATTGACTCATATCAGTTGCATTGAGAACAGAGATGACTTTTTAATGGTTCTACAAATATTTATGTATACTAAGTAATTTTCAAATCCTGTTTCTGGAACCACATTTTACTTTGGATCACTATTGATGCAATGCATTGATATGTCAACATGATGGTTGTTGACACAACTCATATTCTAAATGAAATTCTAGTTCATATTTCATAGTAAATTTTCAATTCATTATGGAATGTAAAAGTATATATTGCAAATAATATAGATAATTATTCTTATAATAAAATAATTGTATTACTGTGAATATTAAGAAGCATTTTTTGGAAATAATATTTTATTTGTAAGGAGATTTAAGAAACAAACCAACACATTCAGGGGGTTTGGTCTTCCAGATCCCCTTTCTGGTTATGCCACTGAATCAATATATGCACTTTTACTTTTATTACTTTTAACTAAATTTTATATTCATGTTATAATTGATAATAATAGACTGCAGAGAAGGTGAAAATATACTCTATCTCATCTACAGATACTACACATAGCTGGAGCTGACGGCAAACCAACAGTTTTTTTATTTAATGACAACCAAATTAAGGATGAATCATTTGTCGAAGACATCAACATGATCTTAAATACTGGAGATGTGCCAAACCTTTATGCAGCAGATGAAAGAGCTGAAATTTTGGAAAAAATGCAAGCAGCTGCCAGAGATTGTGTATGTCATAGATATTTCATATTATTATACTATTACTTTGTATATATATACATATAAAGCAGAGTTGGCATCTGTTTGTTCTCTATACAAATCTATACTGTTTGACCAATCCGCACAAAATTTGGTACACTCATTCTTTTGAACCCTGAGGGTAACGTAGGCTACATATTAACCCCCATTCTATTTGTCTTGGGTTTGCAGAGGGGTATAACGTCCCGTTATCCTGGATAAAGCACTTGCTAGGGGGCGCTCTCTCCCTATCTGGCTGTGTAGATTACATTAGAGTTAACATCTACAGGAGTCGCCTCTCAAGATGACCTTGGAGGTTTTTAGAATCTTAGAGTATGGTGCAATCACAGATGGGTGTGGTTGTGCTGAAAATTGCTCAGTATCATATCGTTTATGCATCCTGTCTGTAAATTCTTAAACTATAGCTTCTTTATTGGAACTAAATTTTTATGATGATATAAGATTATTTTTATAGAAAGTGGTCTTTTTTAATCGTCCATATGGTACAGGGGGACTAAAGACAATTCGAAATCCTCATAGGAATAACATTACGTATTTATACGATCAATGTCAGGCCAATTCACAATAAATTTGGTAGTTTCATCCTGTGGAATTCTGCAAGACACAAAGGCTATATATTAACTCCATTCGATTTGTCCTGGGTCTGCAGGGGGCTAAAAACAATTTGAAATCTCCATAGGAATAATATTGAGTTATATTACAATGAATTAATCATACAGTTCAACCCGAGCAATGCCAGGTAATTCAACTAGTATATTATTATTTTAATATTACTTTTGACATCACAAGATTTCTGAGAAGGGTACTACTGTGCTTTTACCCTACACAAATTTAATGTCTAAATAACCACATCTACAAGTTGAAAGAATCCTAGGAAGCATGCTATTCAAGAAGGTCAACACTGATCACAAATCATGCAAGGAAAATTGCAAGTTGCATGGTGGAAAAATACTTACATGACTCTCAGATTGTTAATAAATTAAAAGGATTATTTTTCTAAATATGTGTTAAAAGATAATCCCTTTGATGATAAATTACCCTTTCTGAGTTTTAAAAGTTTTCTTTTCGCAAAGACAATTGACAGTTCTTGTATTTAATCATAATTAGTTTGAGCTTAATTTTAAATTAACCTTTTTAGTAATGAAAACTCTGAACTTTCTCTACGTACTTGAAAGCCTTGCTCAAAAAATATAGTCAGCACTCACTGCAAAACCCTAACTTTATGTACCCATACAACTTTATGGAACTCATAAATCACCATGTTAAAGGCCATAGAATACATTTTAAATCCTTTTGTTCGAAGAATTTTTCCTTTGTCTTATGGAAGTACTGACTGGGTAATTTGTACCAAATACTAACAGAGTCAGTCTAAAAGTTTAAAAAAATGACTAATTAAGATAAAATGTTGGTAAAGCTGAATTATGGCCTATTTTAATAGAACAAAACGTCCACCACAATAAAAAAAAAGATGAATATCTTGTGTTATTTACTTTGGTCTAATGATAGATGTTTTGTTCCATCAAAATAGCTATGGACCAGTTTCATCATCTTTTCATCTTTGTCATTTTTTACGCTCTTCATACTGCATTGTTACAATGATAAAAAGCACCTTTATTTACTTTTAATTTCGGTTTTCATGACATATATTTTATGATGATCTGTTAAAATTTTGTTATCTAGGGCAAGAAAATTGACACTACTCCATTGTATCTCTATAACTTTTTTATTGAAAGAGTTCGTCAAAATCTTCACCTAATCTTGGCCATGAGCCCCATTGGAGGAGCTCTTCGTAACAGACTGAGAATGTTTCCATCTCTGATTAATTGCTGCACTATTGATTGGTTCCAGGTAGGTTGCAAAATACTGTTTAATCGATTTTTTAAAAAAAGAAATGTCTTTTGAGAACAACATATTATTGCAGTCATTCTCAATCTTCCATAAAATTGAATAGCACTAGTATTTTAGGTGATAGTAAAATCCTAACATCTTCCTTAACATTTGAAAATAAAATCTTTTGATTTTATTACAAATTAAGACATGTTTAGCTTTAAAGTATAGCGATGTACAATAATGCTGTGAAAATTCTTAACCCTCCAAATGGCATGTCAGAGTAGAGTGTGGAGGGATTTTTGTGCAATAGGAGGCAAACTCAAAATATTTTGAGGAGTAGATGTTTGAATATTTTGGGTCTGCTGCTTGCTGTGTGGAAAAATTTCATGGCTGTTCTCGAACCGAATCTTCGAGACGTGCTGCTTCGAGGACTAAGAAATGCACCTTCAATTCAGTGTGGTTAGGCAGTTGCTTTTATTTTAACTCTTACTCTGTAGGTCTGAAGAAATTTGCACAAAACCTGGACAATTTATATTGTTAGAGAACTTCATACTATTTTATATCAATACTGTTAAGATAATTTATAATTTTTTATATTCATTATAGTCATTGATTTATGCACTTTTTATTTTATTTTACAAATATAAGCATAGCAAGTGTTGTAAATTCATTGAAATTACTTATTAAATTTGCTTTCAATTTTTAGTCTTGGCCAGATGATGCACTAGAAATGGTTGCTAATAAATTTCTGCAAAATTCAGATATCGAGCCTACTGTCCGCTTGTCTTGTGTCACTATGTGTAAACATTTTCACCAAAGTGTATACAACACATCTGAAAGGTATGCTATTATGCTGAAGAAACTTATAGTTGTTCAGCATCCCAAAAAGAGTATAATTTAATGGATGAGTTTTATGAACATGTATTTATCTACAAATTGTTACATGATTACAATTGATTTAAATGGGAATATTGGTTAAATCTTATAAATCTCCTCAACTTTTATCAAGTTATTCATCTTTACTAAGATTAATTTGATAAATTGTGGATCACTAACTAGTGGAAAAGTCATAAAATGCACAATTTTTCTCTTAAATATATATTTGGATTTTTATTTCTTTCAAAGATTTTAGTATAAAAACATTGAAAATCTGTATTAAATTCTTTAATTCCTAAAATAATTTTTACTTTTTAGTTATATTTTTTATTTCATGGTATAATCTCTTAGAGAGCCTTAATTTTCTTTTAAAATTACAGCATACCTAATGAATTTCAATTCAGTTCTTTTAATATTCACACATCTGTACACAAAAATTACTTATTTTTACATTAATTGGTTTTAAATTATTGAGTTATCAGTAATGAAGTTCGGATTTTAATCTTGTCAAAGAAAGACAGACTTTAATGGTTTTTAAAAATGTTTTAGGTACTTTACAGAGCTTCAACGAAAGAATTATGTCACTCCAACTTCTTATCTTGGATTAATACTTACCTTTAAAGAATTGTTAGCTAAAAAACAAGCTGACTTACTAACTCAAAAAAATCGTTATATTGTAAGTATAAAATATTTTTAATATTACCTGCTTTTAATAGAGAGATAAATTAATTATTTATCACCATTTAACTGTTATTTGATTACAAAATGATTTTTGTAATGTGAACATAATTTTGCAATATTTCACCAAATTAAGATTCCTTACAACTTTCTTTGGGCAGATATTTTTAATTTTTAGATTGAAGGGTTTTTCTCACAAAAACAGTTATAAACTGTGAAATACATGTCATTGTAACATTTTTCATTAAGATTTTATGTAGTTAAACTTTTGATGTGTATTATAAAATAAAGCAAATTTCTCTTACTATAATGCTTTGAGATGTAATATTTAGAGAATACATTAAGATTTTGGAATGTATATTGAAACTTTTAACGAAATTTTTTGTTTTATTTTATATGAATTATATAGAAATTATATATACTTGAAGACAATATAATATAAATTGTACTCATTTCAACGAAGTGCCTGAAATTATTTTGTATAAGCTGCATCAAAACTCTAGAATCCTTTCAGATTGGGTTGGAAAAATTAGAATTTGCTGCATCTCAGATTGCAATAATGCAAGATCAAATTACTGCCCTTCAACCAGAACTGAAGAAAAAGGCCGAGGAAATTGAACAACTCATGGTTGTAATTGAATCTGAAACGGTTGACGTTGAGTCACAAAAAGAGGTAACCTATCTATCAGTCTTCTGGTTTAAACTACATTGACATTATTCAAAATGATTACTTTTGTTTTTATTGTGCTAGATGTTTTCTATAATGGGATATTAACCAAATATAGTCTTAAAAGAATAAATGTGCTTGGTTTAATCTAGATTATTATTAGAAAGCACAGTTGTAATAAATAGTGAGTAGTAAAGGTACAAGACTTTTCCTGCAGACTAGTATCTTGTTTAATGGTTTTGGGAGAAACAACCTATCCAGAAAATATTGGTTTTTAAAATATCTTTACTAATAAAATGCTGCCAATGCATGAATTCTTTTCGATATTCTTTTAATAAAGCATTATTTATTTTTTAAATTTACAATTCTTTACTTAACATAAAAGTGAAAGGTTAGAAGTTATTCTTTGCACTTTGACACAACCTTCTTCTCTGATGTTAGCATATATGCTTATTAATTTGAATCGAAAGAAACCAAATATAAAAAGTTGATACTCTAAAACAAAATATTCTTAATTTTATCGACTTAATGCTCATTATAAATAGTTACCAAATATCATTTCACAAAGTTATTTGTGCATTCAAATATACTAAGAAATAGTATATCACTAAGTAACCCCTCTACAACATCTTTTGATTTTAAAAAATTGCATTTTTAACTTTAAGCCTCCTCCAAAATAAAATCCTGGCTATGCTACTGCCCTATTCTACTTTTTTAATCTACACAAGTAATTGAAAACTAACCTAAAAATTATAAAACCCGACCCTTCTGGAATTGGTTTTATTTCTTAGACATTTGAAATTTTATTCAAAAACTATAAAACTCCATGATTTTATTTCCATTTATATCAAATTTGGAATCTTTTCTGATTAAATTGAATCTGGCCAATAAATAAATAATTTTCTGAACATATATACACACACACATATATATATATATATATATATATATATATATATATATATATATATATATATATATATATATATATATAATTTAAATTTTAAAAAATAGTGCAACCCCCTGATACATCATGTTTCTTGGAGAACGAGAAAACAGTGTGATTTAGCAAGGACTGAGAAAACCTTGCTTGTTAGAAATTACAAGGCACAAATCATGACAAAAATGACAAAACCTTTTAAATAATACTAAATACTGTACAATATGTTTGAAAATTTAGGATAACTGCTTGGAACCCTAGAGTTACTCTGAAGAAACTGATAGTTTCTCAAATCCAAAATAAAATAAAAAATTTGCAAATTTTGACATTTGGTTTGCAAAACAAACATTTATTAAGATACAAGTAAAAAAGCAATATGGCTGAATGTGTGATACATGAAGGCATGATATAACTAGAGGTCACTGTGTTACTAAGAGTATCATGTTAGTTTATTAGCTGTTTGAGAAATAGTTGTGCTTAAGGATAACCAACCTGTCACCAAAAAACTTTCGCTTAAGATAAGTCAGTTGTAGCGAATAGAAACTTTTTGGGCCAGGAGACCAGATACTGCCCTTCAAATATTTTTATCAAGTCCACAGACCAGATATAGTTCTCTGCATAGGTTTAGCCTGCTTGGTAGGTTTCTCTGGCCCACAGACCAGATACAAATACAAGATATTTCTAGAAAATACTCATAAAAAATAAATAACGTGAAGCTCGTACACACCTAAAAGAGATGTGCCCCTGAGGACCTAGTTCTATCTTGAAAATAGCTACATTGAAATTTGCGAGCAGATGCATATATATATATATTGTTTTATTTATAGTTAGTGGCAGCTGAGGAAGCTGTGGCAAACAGGAAAGCTGCAGATGCACAAGCTATTAAAGATGATTGTGAGAGAGATTTAGCTGAGGCTATTCCAGCAATGGAAACTGCTGTTGCTGCTTTGGATACCCTTAAGCCTTCTGATATAACTCTAGTCAAGTCTATGAAAGTAAATGATTTATATTTATTGTTGTAATGAAAAGTATCAAAAAGTGTAGGAAGTAGGAAGAAACAGGATTAAAATCACAGAAAATCATCTTTATAGAGTAGAGACGCGTTACAAATGACATATGAAGTAGGAAAATGTAAAATACAAGAACATAAAATTCGGTTTCACTGTATTATAAATTTTTTTTATATAGGGCTGAAATTTATGAATTTGTCATTTAATTTAAATAAAATGCATTAAACATTTTATTTGAACCATTAGATTCCTGTTGCAGTAAAACCATTGTTTTCCAAATAGTT
The DNA here is from genome assembly GCA_933210815.1 of Meta bourneti. Lineage (NCBI taxonomy): Eukaryota > Metazoa > Arthropoda > Arachnida > Araneae > Tetragnathidae > Meta > Meta bourneti. The sequence continues at coordinate 69,604,185 of OW119928.1, forward strand.
ATTAATCACTCATTTTTGTGTTTCATACTCATTAAAATATACTTCTTCAATAACTACTAAAGTAATAAGTGAAAAATATCCTATTGTTTTCACAAACTCCTATTTCTTTTTATTAAGATGCTTATAGGTTATTAAAATTAATGTTGCATTTATAAAATGCAACATTAATTTTTAATATCTTTTTGGAATTAGTTATATAATTATATATAAAAGACAAGCCTCCAATCTCTTACGTTCGAAATATGATATATATAACTGTTAATTTAGATACTGATTCTATTTAGCTGAACCAAAATGCAAATTTTGTTGAACCAAGAATTGAACTAATGTTATATTATATTAGATTTAGCCACTTTATTCTATCAGTGATAACTTGTGTTATAAATAAGATAGTTATAGCATGCTTATGCTGTGTAGGAAGATATACCATAGAACCTTGATTATCTGAGCTCCCATTAACTGAGTGTCCTTGTTATCTGAGCCAAATTTGGTGTCAAGCTTTTTTTAAAGCACCGAGCCTGAGTGGGCACACTTTCTCCTTGACTAGTTTGGTTTGGTGAGCAGATGGTTGACTGGTTTGTGTTTATGGCACAAGATCCAAAAATTGATAAGTTGTTCCAAACACAAGACAAAACGAAATTCCATAAAAATGTATTTTAAAATATCAGATTAACAACTAGCCCAACAATAAAAGCATGATAAACATTTAAGTAAACAGGAAATAAAATTAACACTTCAAAAGTATAAAAAGTGAATATATTAAAAACACTTTTTCTCAGCATGAAAAGAAAAATCTATTTTAAAATGCATTGTTATGGAAAATGAAATGATGCAGTTTTCGTGTGTGAAAATTCTGAGAAACAGAAGACCGTTAAGGACTTTTCCAAGAGAGTTTAAAAGGTACATAACTCACATACCCTTAAGCCTTCTGATATAACTCTAGTCAAGTCTATGAAAGTAAATGATTTATATTTATTGTTGTAATGAAAAGTATCAAAAAGTGTAGGAAGTAGGAAGAAACAGGATTAAAATCACAGAAAATCATCTTTATAGAGTAGAGACGCGTTACAAATGACATATGAAGTAGGAAAATGTAAAATACAAGAACATAAAATTCGGTTTCACTGTATTATAAATTTTTTTTATATAGGGCTGAAATTTATGAATTTGTCATTTAATTTAAATAAAATGCATTAAACATTTTATTTGAACCATTAGATTCCTGTTGCAGTAAAACCATTGTTTTCCAAATAGTTATTAATCACTCATTTTTGTGTTTCATACTCATTAAAATATACTTCTTCAATAACTACTAAAGTAATAAGTGAAAAATATCCTATTGTTTTCACAAACTCCTATTTCTTTTTATTAAGATGCTTATAGGTTATTAAAATTAATGTTGCATTTATAAAATGCAACATTAATTTTTAATATCTTTTTGGAATTAGTTATATAATTATATATATCCGAATATGTATTGTCAAATTTTCACAATAAATACAAATTGACACAAATCCGAATATGCATTATTCTTAATCCTTGCTTTCTGAATCTATCAGTAACAGTAGTACCACATCCATATTATCTAAGTTTCTGATTATCTGAGGTTGCCTATTGATTTGTGAAATTTGTCTAAAAATTTTATTCATTTATAGAATCCTCCATCTGGTGTGAAGCTTGTTATGGAAGCTATTTGCATAATGAGAGGAATTAAACCAGAGAGGAAGCCTGATCCATCAGGTTCTGGTAAAATGGTTGAAGATTATTGGGGACCATCCCAAAAAATGTTAGGAGACTTGAAATTTTTGGATTCTTTAAAATCTTATGACAAGGATAACATACCTGACGAAATTATTCAGAAAATTAGACTTAAGTAAGTATTTATGATCCATTGATTTTATACTGTCTCTTTACCTCTATAACTGCTTCAGACATAAAGTCTGCCCCTGCCTGTTGCCATAGAAATGGACTTTATCCTGTTTTTCATGGGGATGCTTGAGGAAATGTATTCAAATTTGTCACATTGGCACACTTAATGACACTTTGGAAATATATTTGTTAAGATTTTTACTTTTCACCGCGAAGATCTATACTAGTAAACCTCTTTCCTCCATCCAACATTTATGAAAAACAAAATTACATCATCTCAGAAAGTCACCCTTACTGAAAATGAACAAGCCCTGTTTCTAAAGTGACCATCATCACTCAAATTAGGGATCTGAGCAGTTCTTGTATTAGACAGGCGGTAATGCAGTTTCATAACAATAAATGAAAATATTAAACTTAGGTTTAAATTTAGGAAAATTTGCACTCACCTGTTCAGAAACTCTCATTAAATTTTATTTTCATCTTTAACTCTCTAATGAAGTATGCATAAAAGAGAAATTAATATGATAATTTCTCTCTGTATATTTCACAGAGGTGCATAAATTTGTATTATTAAATTAATATCTGATTTCAAGATCATCAAATAATTTGCTGTATTTTATATATGTATTTAGACCAAACTTCTTACAACCATCTACTAATTGCTTACTCCTCAAAGTAATTTGATTTGTCTACTTTAACACGATAACTAAAAAGTTCTTCTAAGTAGAGCCAATTATGCTTAATTTGTTTCTGCTTTTAACTTTAAAAAGTCATGAAATCATTGGCAATGGTTTTAAGAACATAATCCATGATACTTAAAGTATCATTAAATACTAATTTTTTCATAATAGTAAGATATAATAAGATTTATGGTCATATGGATGGAGTATTCTCGTTGAAATGGCCATAGATATTTCTTATTTCAATATTGTAACACATTTTTTATTAATATTGTTATATCTTTTAACTATGCTAAGATTTTCTAACTTTTTATTGAGTTTTCATGTCTTTTATTACATATCTGTTAAAATATCCCTTTAATAGGTAAAACGAAATAGCATCCATCGAGACCACATATTTTGCTTTATACAACACCTACAAGTGTCACTGCAAATAATTGTTGTATACATTAATTTTCTAGGTACTCTAATAATCCTGAGTTTGACCCTGCTGTAATTAAAAAAGTTTCAGTAGCTTGTGAAGGATTGTGCCGCTGGGTCAGAGCCATGGATGTTTACAACAGAGTGAATAAGGTAGTGGCACCTAAAAAGATCAAGTTGAAAGAAGCTACAGCTGAAGTATCAATACAAATGAAAATACTAAATGAAAAAAAGAAAGCATTGAAGGCTGTAAGTAACTCTTATAGCTTTCTATCCAATTGATAAATTTCCTTCAGTGTTGTATCTAAGAAATTCTTAGGAAAAGGGTTTGAGGAATTCTAGATTCTGTGCAAATAGGCTTTAGGCAACACCAAAATTGCACCCTGTCTAAATATCTGATACCCACATTTATGATTTACCCTATAAAATCAGTGTAAAAATAAATGTAAAGCTTCTTAATCTTTATATTTATTATAATTATAGTTCATATGAATAACAGCTGATGGAATTTATCAAAAGTCATGTTTTTCGTTTCATTTATTTTCTACTCAATAGAACAAGATCAGTCTGTTTTTATAAACAAAGGCTATCAAATAAGCATTAATTTGATCATGCCAGGTGGGATGATCTTTCGCACATGGCAATGGAAACTGCATTAACATGTAAAGACAGAGAAACTTCAGTTTACCAAAATGTACTTCATGGTTGAGATTTGTTGAACTGCTTTATGTACTACTATATCATAAATTTAGCATTTGCAATGGTAGGTAAGTTACCCACATATTCCCACTTTAGAATTTAAGACTGCTGAATTCAGTAGATGCTACCACCTTGATGACTTATTGCCGAATCTGTCAAGCCTTGTGATTATATATTAAGATCATGGATGTACATCTGAATGTGTGGCAAGTAGTAAGCTGAATGAGTAGCAGAATTTGAATTGATTGAGTAGTGATAATACTATCAATGTTGTTACTTATCTCACTTGGCAGAGATAAAATTACGCCAAGTCTGTTAGCCTGTGAAACTTGTGTCCCAACATCAGCTTAGGATGGTGAATAAGCTAGACGAGATTGGAGATTATGTACTTGGGCGAGATCTGAGCTGAATTTGCATTCAGAGCAGAGGGGAAAATACTTGCAACACAATTCAACCTCCTTTGAATTCAAATTTCCTCTGCAAAGCCTGGAGAGAGCAGTCTGGTCTTTACAGCCCATTTTAACTTGGGAGTTTTCGAGATGACGGCCATGCACCAGTTGTGAATCGGGGAGTCCTCCAAATTCTGTCCATACTCACTTTAATTTTGGAAATACTTTCTTCATATCTAAGTCTGCCATAAGATGGTAAAGCATCTAGACTTTCCTCTGCAAAAGATTTTCGGTTTCTTTCCATCATGTGAATAATTTCATGGAAGATGTATATGTTCTTCTCATACAGATATCTCATTTTGCTAATGTTGTTTCTGTTGGTAAGATCATTGTGTTTCCACTACTTGCTGAGATATTGTATGGAGCTTTGGCTATCTGATAGGATCCAAATGTCTATCAATGTGAGATGATTCAATTTATCCCAGAGTTCATCGATTTCCAGATACTCCAACAATGGACACTGCTATAGCTGCTTTAATGCATGAAACTATTCAGGTTTTGATATCCACCTGTTGGATCAACTTAATAGCGACATTCTGTAATTCAAATTTCTTCAGATAGCTGGTGCCCTTTGTCCTGTAGCCCTCCAGATCAAGGAATTTGACTGTAACTTATATATAACACTGATTTCCTTTATCCTTCCTTTCCCACTTTTCGATGTCACTCTGGTTTTGTTTTGCTTTTGGAGTGATGTAAGTCCATTTACTTTCTAGGTGACTGATAAGTTGCAAGAGTTAAACGATACTTTTACAAGCAAAACAAAAGAAAAGAAAGACTTGGAAGAAAACTTAGAACTTTGTGAACAGAAGAAGGAACGGGCTACCAAAATGATTGATGGTCTGGGTGGTGAAAAGGATCGTTGGAATGCCGCAGCAGATAGTCTCACTATGGCTTACGATAATATTGTTGGCGATGTCCTCTTATCTTCAGGAGTAATTGCATACTTAGGAGCATTCACAGTTGATTTTCGACAAGTAAGTTTCAAGTAAATTTTTCATAGCATTTCAAATAATGTGGTTTTTAGGCAATGAATGCTTATATTAACACTGCTACACAAGCCAAATTCAATTTTAGTCTTCTGGCAATATAAGAAAGTTCCTAAAGTGTTTAAGAGGGCTAGAAACCTTCAGACCTAAATAGTAATCCTTTAATTTTGTTATGATTTTACTTTCTAAATAATTGAGCTATACAAGATCCAATCTATAAAAACTTGAAATCAATGCAACAGTTATGGCGTAAATTATTTATTTAATGTGATTAAGTTCTGTAATGCTGTAGCACTTTTAAAACTAAACGGAACTTTGAATTTCTATTCAATATTTTCTTATTTTTCTATTCAATATTTTTTACTTCCTTCTTTTTGTAATTTTCTATTTTAAATCTCTCTGAATCAAATCTCTTTCAGTTCATCTCTTCTAATCAAAAATATTTGTCTACATCAGTGATTCAATGTAGGAATATGAATTATAAATAAAGTTGAATAAGACATAATTACTTGTTAAATTCTGGAATTTTAATATAACAGGAATTCGTATTCCATTCATGTCCATTCAATTACATATTGATACAAGCTGTCATATTGATTAATAAAATTATGTGACATTGTGAAACGATCAAAAGAATTTGTCAAAAATATATATTTATCAATTCATTAATATATTTTCAATTATACTGTTTAATTATATATAAGCAATTATCTTTTTACATTGTACATAAAATTACCATTGTCTTGCTTTGATTCTATAACATTAAAATAATCATTTGAAATGTATTAATTAAATTCTTTGTGTAAAAATAATTACTTCCTGGAAACAATTATTTCAGGAATGCATTCTTTCATGGCTGACTCTATGTAAAGAATCAAACATAGCATGTTCAGAAAGCTTTTCAGTTATTGATACTTTAGGAGAGCCAGTATTAATTAGAAGCTGGCAAATTGCAGGACTTCCAGTTGATAACTTTTCTGTAGAGAATAGTATTGTTGTGAAGTTTGGTAGAAGATGGCCTTTATTAATTGATCCCCAAGGTATGCAACCTCATCTTTTATAGTTGAACTTCATTTCTATTTTGTTTTTATGACTCATATTGAGTTTTTAACAGGGTATGCCAATTTAAATCAGCTTGATTTAAATCAAAATTTTATGTTTCATTTTACTTTGTGTTACTTTTAATAATATTGAGAATGAAATACTGAATAAGATGCATGTTATTTTATTCAAATAAGTTAAGAATTTCGCTTATACTGAGTTCACCCCAAAATTGTATTGAAAATCACCCTCCTTTTGAAGACACTAAATAACAGTATTTGCTGATTGGGATTATAATTACCAGACAAGTATTTTCATCTTGGGCCTTTGACCAATAGGTGTCACTCACAAGCCTGCTCATCAGTGTTGGTTTTGTTTTAAACATTCCGTGTGACTAAATCGCACATGGCCAATTTTAAACTATTCACCATGTGTTGAGTGAAGATGCTCGAAATATATTCACTCAAATTATTAAAATTGTGGTAACTTGCTTTCTTTTTTAGGATGTTCTAGTTATTTATTTAGTATTGTAGCCTATTCATAAAAAATATAAGAAAGCTTATCACAAGAAAAAGATTTTCTTCAGTATCACAAAGCATTCCAATTTTGCACACAAATCTTTATAATTGGAAGTTTTAAGTTTCATTTTGTTTTGTGTAATATATTGATTAATTTTTATTTCAATTAATGGGAAATTTTATGCATAGATCCCTTAGAATTCTTTATCCTACTAGAATAACTATTCAATATTTATGGAATTGAAATTTGGAATGTAAAAGTTAATTCTCTCATCTGATAATTGAGTGAGTATGTTGAGAAAAGATTATAGGTTGAAGCAGAAAACTATTGGAATTGATAAATTTTTTATTGCAAGCTCAAAATTCCACTGAATTGGCATTATCTGGGGATGCTATTACATTTGTTCTATGCTTTTCACAGAGAAAAGCTTCATTTCTTTGTTTTATATATAAACTTTTTTGTGTACTTAGAATATACCTATGAAATACTTGTCACAATGCTCAAACAATTTGAAAAATGGATATATTAGATTTCAAATTTATATGTATTTTCATGTTGTCTCATTTTTTACTGAATTTACAAAATAAAATTTTTTTCATCAATAAGTTATTTTTGCAAGCTAAAAAGTAATGAGAAATAGGAATTTGTTCAAGGTGCAGATCCTTTTATTTTATTTTCTATTGGTGACGTGATTTTTTTTCAAAAGCAAGTCTTGAGCCCCAATTAATTATTTTATATAAAAATAATTGAAGTAATTCAAAAACTTTTGTTCATATATGATAAACATATATTTAAAAAAAATTCTGAAATTTGGATGATTGAAAAAATTCATAATATGGTGTTCGTGGGATCCAGCAACTTTATTTATCTGGACCCAAAAAATTCACGCCACTGGTTATGGGTTAAACTCAAAGTAATCTAAGCTGCTTGAGAACCAGATGGAAAAACATGAGGCACTGTCTATTTATTCTGTCATGTGATTTACTTTGCTAATTTCTATGTCATGTTTTAATCTTTTAAAAATTTACATGGCTATATTTCTTAATACATTACTGTTTTACATGAAAATATTAATGTTTAAATAAATTAAAACAATCTAGAAACTGCACTGTAATTTGCGGGTCCCATGTCCAACAAATTTAAACTTGTATGGGAAAGGAATGAATTAAAATCATAAAAATCCGATTTAAATAAAAAATCTGATTTAAATCAAATAAATCCGATGTTTTTGATTTTTTTAAAAAGATCATGATTTTTTTTCATACCCTGATTTTAAATATTCTTATCAGCTATTATATATTTTAGATTTTATATCCTAGATGATTTTTTTGCTGTATAAATCTCAAGTTAATCTTTAACTTTTCTCTTTGTTTCACATTCCTTTAAAATATTATGTCTAAAGCAAACGTACTGCAAAGTGAGTTTTATTTTAGCATTTCCTTTTTTATTAGTATGCTTAGTATGATTTTTCAATGTTAAACACTATTAATTTCATTCAACCCTTACAACATCAATATGATGCTGCTGTGTTATTTCCTCACAATTTGGGGGCTTTTGCTCATTTTTAAAGCTGTACTGTAAATGCTATAATGCATATTTTAATTAGTTTTTAAAACATATTTTCAATTGAAAATGAAATTTCCCTCTATTGTAACTGATGTTTTGTTGCTTCAAATCAACCCAAGCATGTATTCTAAAAACTTCAGTGGGTGGTCTAGTCTTCTCTTTCTGAATCTCTATCCTGATTGAATCATAATAGTGATAAAACACATTATTTCATTCACTGATGTTTCTATTTTTAGATAAATATGCATGACTGGGTTTCCACCTGGTCCAAACAGCAACTTTCACAACAAACCATGTTTGTTGCTAATAATTATTCATTAATAATTATAATTATATTGATAATAATTATTCATATTTTATCTACTGTTTTAATATTTATAACAAGATAAGTTTAAAACTGAGTCTAAAATAATTTCCACCTATTTCATATCATATTTAAATTAGTTTATGGCATAGTTGATTTTGTAAGTGATTGTCTTGTATTTTAGGCCAAGCTAGTAAATGGATAAAAAATATGGAGAAGGAAAACCATTTAGAAGTTATAAAGCTTACAGACTCCAATTACATCCGTGTTTTAGAGGCTGCTTTGCAGTTTGGGCATCCAGTTTTGTTAGAAAATATTGGAGAAGATATAGATCCTGTTTTAGAGCCTGTATTAAACAAAGCTGTCTTTAAAGAAGGAGGAATTGAGGTAAGCAGAATTTAACAGCTCAAATTATTTTTACTTGTTATTATAATGCAATTTCTGTCTTTTTCATCACCATTTTTTGTATTTTTGCTTTAAACAGATGATAAAAATTGGAGATAATGTTGTGCCTTATTCACAAGATTTTAGATTCTATATAACAACACGATTACAAAATCCTCATTACTTGCCAGAGATTTCAGTAAAGGTAGGATTTTTCATTCCCTAAAATCCTTGCTTTTCAGTTTCAATTATTAACTCTTCCTTCAGCTTTATAAGAAGTTTATTTTCTGTGTTATGTGAAATTTAAATTGTGCTGTTCTTTATACTTGAAGAACACATTCGCGAAAATTGGTGCTGACTGTATCAAATTTCACTGTAAGATAATAGTACTAAATAGTAAATTTCAGGTGTCCCCAAACTAATTGAGTGGAGAGCCACATTAGGATATTTAAAATACTCTACAAACCTGATTGAAAAAGGCAATAGTTCTATATGATACCTACATAACCCACAGCTAACAAAGAACAATGTAAATTTCATAAATGAAAAATGTCATGATGGAAATTTTTTCATCTACTATGCAATTTCACTCAAAAATTCATGCAAAAGAGTTACAAAATGTGAGCTTCTTAATGTTAAAATCATAAAAAATAATTAAAATATTCCTAAAAGTAAATGTTCTTGAACAAAAAGTGAAAAAAATAAAGATGTTTTCTGTCTTAAATTGCTCTGTCAGAGAATTGTTTGACATGTTTGAAAACATAATTACTTGTTTTTAAATCTCAGTGTTTTAAAATAATGTTTTTATTAATTTTTATCAGCACTTTTGTGTTGGATTAACCAAATGTGAGGGGTGGTTTTGACCTGTGGTCCTCAGTTTAGGGACCTCAGATTTATTGTAATGGTAAATTACATACTTTTGGGATTTATATTAAATTTCAAATTGATTGTAGTGCATAACAAATTTAGTTAGAAATTTGTTAACTACCACTTCATCTTATCTGGAGTATTTACTTATATTCTCATCTGGTCAGGTAACCTTGATTAACTTTATGATCACTCCTCTTGGACTCCAAGATCAACTGTTAGGCATAGTTGCTGCTAAAGAAGATCCACAACTGGAAGAAAACAAAAACAAATTGATTCTGGAAAGTGCAGAAAATAAACGACTACTGAAGGAACTTGAAGACCATATATTAAAAGTTTTATCTTCTTCTGAGGTATGTTTGTTTGAAATTAACTACAATTATTTTGATCGTTTCAGGACAAAAGAATAAAATTGATTTGTAGATTGGTCATGGCTACCCAGATGATAATCTAAAAATGTCCTTAAAATATCCCAAAAGACGTTAAAGAGATGAAAAGCCCCTATGAAGATAAAAATAATATTTTTTTATAAGAAATACTTGTCCTTAACATTTGGAAAATAAAGGATCCAAACAACTCATATTTTCTTTTGACTGAGTGATTTTCAAGATAAAGTGTCTTCAAACTTAGACAAGACAAACAAAATCTAGAATTTTATATTTCATAAAATGCTCTTTTAAATTTCAGAACAAAAGTAAAAGCTGGAAATATTTTTTCAGTATCTCAACATTCACTTTCAATAGTAGTAGTGAGAATAAGTAGATAATAGTAATAATTACCCATTGTCTCTTGATTTGTCTATGCAATTATCTTTCCACCAAACTGGATTGAACCATGCCTTACTCTAACACAGATCTGTTCTAATTTGCCATCATCATCCATTCATGCCAAATTGAACATAAAGCGACAAAAAGTGTCTTAAACAGAATGGTAGCACACAATTGTTGGATTAACTTATTCAGTAATAAATACAATATTTCTTTTATTTGCTGGTATCTCTAATGTCTTATTAAATAATATTGATTGGATTTGGATTAGCATTAAAAATTTAATTACCTAAGATTTTATTTTATCTATTGCATTCCAACAAGTTTTAATTATGTGTTTAGAGCTTTTTCTGCAGTTAATTCATTTATTAAAACGTTAGGGTTAAAAGCTTTTCAGTTAATACAACCTATAAAAACCTTTTGCTTGCCTGAAAATTTAATATTGCAATGTTTTTAGTGTAATTGAAATTGTTCAGTTTTTCTTATTTTCTTTTATTGGGTCTTATTTATGTGTGTTGTTCTTTTGCCTAAAAATAGACCAAGTTTGAAAAAATTGAACATGTACTGTTATTTTAGGGAAACATTTTAGAAGATGAAACTGGGTGCCAGGTTTTGACTTCATCTAAGATACTATCTGAAGAAATATCTGCTAAAGAGGTTGATATTTTAACTACTATTCTGTGCATTTAAAACAAAAGTTGTGACTTACTTTATTACTGTATAAATATTTTTAGATACTTTTATGGTAGAAGTTACCTGTGTATGATTATTGTTATTTTACATTAGCTTTAAGAAATTCCAAAGAATTTGAATATATTTTACCAGTTGAATACATTTAAAAATAATATTATTCCAATTGCTACAATTACTATTGTAGAAAGACCAATTTATTTATACATTAAATAAATAATTTTGTAACTATTTACAAAAGTGATATGTAACTGATCATTGGAAAAAATATTTTATTAACTTTTTAAATGCCATTAGTGTGATGTAATTTACATTTAACATATATACTGTGCTGTTATCAATAGAACCAGGAAATTTTTTAATTTTAATTTGCATCACTTTTATATTTAGAAGTGTTTCTTCAGTTTTAAAATTCCATGCAGTTTATATTTTTTCATATATAATATTTTTATTTCAGAAAGTTGCTGAAGAAACTAAAGTGGAAATAGATTCTGTTCGGAATGGTTATCAGCCAGTAGCACTACATTCATCCATCCTCTTTTTTTGCATTTCTAGCCTGAGTAACATTGACCCAATGTATCAATATTCCTTAGGATGGTTTATCACACTATATTATCAGGTAATTGAATATTCACAAATTTAATGGTTGTAATTTTGAATAGAAAAATCAAATCTTTATTTAGCAAACTTTATAATCATGCTGAAATAGTTTGTTTCATGTAAAACTCATTTTTCGCAAAATGTAATTTTAAATTATTGGTTCAATGAAATGCTTGTACTTTTAGTCTTAGATGATATAATCCTAAAACATCTATTGTAATTATAAATTGAATTGTATATCAATTGAGTTTTAAATATTTTCCCCATTTCACAGCCTTTTCTATAGGTTAATATGTATTTTCGTTTGAGGTCACAATGCAAATTCCTGATAATAGTTTCTTTTGTTACTATATAATATGTTGATTTTTATTACATTATGCTCATTTAAAAAATGTATATTTTCTTTTAAATTATTTCCCTAAAATGACGCTGAAACTTTTAACATAATTTAGTTAGATAGTTACATTTGGTTATTAATTATCAATATTAGAAGTTGCAATTTATGATAAATTTATGGCATTTGCATTACTTAAGATAAATACATTAAAAATAAATTAAGCCTGTCTAACATATCGAGCAAAATGAAATGTGATGTCCTAATTTTATACAAAATATTAAAGCTTGCAAATTTTGATAATGATTGAGTTTGCAATTTCACTCATTCTAAAAGCATAATTTTATTTTTGTAAAGAATAAATATTTCTGTAATTTCTGCAACATCTGTACAACTTATGATGTATGATCTAATACCTTATGATGCATGAAATATCTTACAGCCTTTTTCTTATATTGTTTTCCTGAATTAATTACATGAATAAATTCCATTTAAAATGTATCGATACTTTTCTAAAAATATTAACTTGTTTCTCAGTTACAGGGTTCCCACTATCTTTGAAAACCTATAGTATCTTTACTTTTGTAACTTAAAGCTGTAAATAGTCCTTTAGAAATTCCATAATTGTTTACTTCAATTTTACTCAGACTTTGTTTTAAGCAATTGTCTTCCAACCTGTAACTTCCAATTCATTCACTTTTACAATTCTTTCACCTTTTTCCAATTCATTTTTGTTATAACTTAGGGCTCTGAGAATTTCTTTAAAATACCATAATTCTGCTTATTTCTTGAATTTTACCCATACTTAATTTTAAACAAAATTTTCTGGAACCTGAACTTCCGATACATACCTTTTCACAATTCTTTCATCTTTTCCTAATTTGTGTTGCTTACTGCTAATTGATTCAATTAATTTATTCAGTTAATTTACTTGCAGAATGATAAAAACCAAAGTTTATGTAATTTTGTGATTTACTTTTTGAATCTATAATGCTGCTGTTATTGGCATGTTCCTTTCTGTGATTGAAAAGCAAATTTTTATTGCTTTCTTCACAATCGGATTATTTTCTTTGGAATGTGTTTTTGTATTAAATTATTTTAAAAAACTCCCTAATCTTTGATAAGCCAATTTTATTTTGTCTTGAAAATTAATGATCATCATTAACAAAATACTTGTCTTGTGTTTGGCACTGCTTGATCATAAAACCCAGCCATGAGATTCTTGAAAAATTTCCGAATTGTTCTTGAATAATATTTACATTTGTTTTTATAAAATTGTAAGACCCCTGGTAACTTCTTCCCATAACTGTTTTTTATAACAGTAATTACAACTTTCTTATAACTATTTTCCTTATAAAATTTTCATTTCCATTTCATATCCTCTACCTATTAATTAAATATTTTTTCTCTCAGTTTTCTCAGTCTATATTCAAAAAGAATTTACATTTGTTTGCATATGAGTGGGAATCCTGTAACATTTTCCTTAACCTTTTTCTTATTTTTCTTATAAATTTACATTTCCTATTTCATATCCTCTGCCTCTTAATTAAACATCTACTCTCAATTTTCTCAGTCTATTGAAAATAGTGAACAATCTACTGACCTTCAAACTCGAATCAGCCATTTGAACGATCACTTCACCGCAAGTATCTATAGAAATGTGTGTAGATCTTTATTTGAGAAAGATAAATTGCTTTTCTCTTTCCTGCTTTGCATTGGTATATTACGTGGCAGGTATTTTCTCACTTTATATTATTCTAAAACTTTTTGTTAATTATGTAGCTTATAATTTTTTTATTATATATTATCATCTTAATTTATTAAGGCATTCTATACTGATTCTACTTTTCTCTTGGGAGATTTGTATTGTAGTGTTTAATTTACTATCATTCACTAATTTTTACATTTAATCATGTTTTGTTTTATGTCTCTTGTCTAACTGTAAATCTGCTGAAAATAAAATAGACAGTGCTTCATAATTCATGCATCATTTATAGAGGAGAAAATTGAAATGTAGTATTCAATGGAATTAAAGAGTTCTATGAATTCAGCATTTATGTATAAAATTTGCATTAGGATCATATCAAGTTGCATGCAAACTTTATATGATCCTAATGCAATTATGATTCCAATGGCAATAACCAAGTATGACATTAAATTTATGTAAAAATTTAATCTTGAATATTAAGCATTAATTTGCTCCATCCCACTCTGGATTATGAATATGGAAAGTATCACACTTCTAATGTTAAATTAGTTTCATAGTTAATAGATTAATTTAAAATTTGGGATCATAATTGGATTTTGCCATTGCTAACTATAAATATTTTACGCAATTTGCTATAAAGATGATTCCTAATGCAAATTTGATACATATGAATTTATATATGATGGTATTCTCCCTGGTTAAATGCTATCTTTGAATTTTCTCTGCTATGAGCAATGCATGAATAAAGAGCGGGTTTGTTTTCTTTTCCTCAACTGAATCTTAGGCTTTTTATAAAATTAGAAAACTTATTTAAAAAAACTTTGTTTTAATGTATGTAAAATGATTTTTTTGCAAATTGAAAATTTTCTAATTGCATTACATGTTATATTATTTATTTTAATTTACTTTTCCCTTAAACACTGCATACTTTATTTATGCTTGCAACCAATTTTCTTGAAAAAAAATCTTGTGCATCAAATTTGAGGGATCAATATCTCACCATTTTGGATAAGTTATATAAATCTAAGCATGCTGTATTTCTAATATTTTTTAGAAATGATGTAGATGATAAAATATGGAGATTTATACTCACTGGGGGTATTGCTCTTGAAAATCCTCACCCCAACCCTGCTCCTGAATGGCTGACTGACCGTGCTTGGTCAGAAATAGTCAGGGCATCGGATTTACCAGGTCTTGAAGGATTAATGGAAAGTAGGTAATTTTACTATTCATTAGGCAATAAATATTCTCTTGATCTGAAGGATAGGGAATTTACAACTATTTTTAAGGTGTATGTATACACTAGAAATCATGAAAATCGACCAAAATATTGATATTTTTTTTATTGCTTCAAAATATTTTCCACTTGTTAACTTTCAAACAATACCAAGGTCTTGTAAATATTCAAAATAGTTTTCTATTTACAAGGGTTTTTGTTAGGTATTGTCACCATGAACAAACATGTTTCCAAAACTTTAAATAAAATTTCTGAAGAACTGTTTTTTCAATAGGATGCTTTGTTCAAACAATGATAATACAACAACAAATTGATCTGTTGTAATTATTTTTGTATCCATTACAATCTGTGTAATACAGTGGATGCTTTGACCCTCAATCAGAGTTATTTGTTGTTAAGAAATGAATTTTTAGTTGATTTTTAAATGTTAAAATTCCTCAAAAATCTTGATTTTTTATACTTCCTCGGTGAAAAAATTGTAAAAAACCCTATTCCCTCTAGCAACTTGATTGAGTAGAAACATCAAGAATAGTACTATGAATAATTTCCAACAGGAATTGTCTTTGTGAGCAAATTAGAATTTGAGATATCATTGTTCAAAAACATGCTAATTATCTAATTAAATCTGAATTAGATAATTAATGATTAGCCTAACTGATTTTTCACACTGAAATGATATTAAGCATAAATCAATGACCTAATGTAAAAAAAAAAATAATTTTTAAAGTCAAAATTTTAAAAAAATTTCTAGTGTACACGTAACCTTAAGCATTATTTATCTTTTCTTACTATCACTTTAACTGCTGACCCCTTAACACTGAGGGGGTCACACATATATTTTCTGCAACCTGCAGTCTTCCCTACATGACATCTAACTAGTTTGGTCCTTTAAAGACCAATAGAATCTTTTCTACAATTCTTTCAACCAATTGATGGGGTTATTTAGTCATGTGTTGTGTGGGGTAAAAGCAACACTACGTTATACTCAGAAATCTTGTGATGCTTGGCGGGTTAAAGCATAGATTTTATCTAAGACAATTATTTAAATGTTTTATTTTATAAGCCCTAATTATTTGAGTTTACTTTCATATTACCATAGCATTTATGCTTTTTATTTCTATAAAAGGAGGATTTTCTTTCCCTTCATTATATCCTTCTCATCAGTATATGCTTTTTACCTGTGCCCCAAGAAATGCAATATGTTGAGGGGTTACGATAATTCTTCGAGTTTAACTCTTTCAGTGCAACAAAGCTACAAAATGATCATTTTATGTGGTCAGTCATGCAGTTTAAAAGTTGCTTCATGGATTTAAAAATATAGCTTCAGCTTAGTATATTGCAATTTTTTTCTTCACATCTTTACAGGTGTTCAAAGTGATGTTTTAAATTGGAAAGATGTGTATGATTCTCTGAACCCTCATGAAATGGAATATCCTTCTCCATTTTCCCATTTAGATGGTCTTCCTAAAATGAGTGTTTTAAGATGCCTAAGACCAGACAAATTAATTCCTGCAGTTCAAGTATGATCAATTTTGACATTTTAATTTCATTTTATATATATAAACCTTCTCCAAATGAAACAACTTTGGAATCACAATTTATTGGAGTTCTAAAGTTGTAGTTTTAATAAATATTAATATAGGTATAAGTTTTTATAATTTTTTAGGTTGATTTAAAGTTATGACAACTAACATTGTAATTTGATAACAATTTAGTTTCTTTATATTTCATTAGATTATAAAAAGTATTTATTTTTAATAGCATTATCTACAGCTTATAATGTTAGATTATAAAAAATGTCTAATGTGTGTATCCCATTTGTTATATTTTATTTCGATACTAGATTGATCTTAATAATTAATGTTATGCTTAATTTTAGAATAAGCAAACAGATTGAAAACTAAATTATTTATATCCCATTATATATTTTAGTTACAAAAATTTAAATAATATTTAAATATAATTTTAATTTGTGTTTTTCGGTTTTCATCACAAATAATTTTAAATTGCTTTGCATTATAGATTTCCAGTCATTAAAATTACTGGAACTTAAATATAGCATTTGTAAATGCAATTATGTTTGAAAATTTTTAAGTTCTCGTCATGTCTACATAGTGTCATTTTTGTGTGTTGGACTGACTCTGAGCATCAACTTTTAAAATTTCTAAACTAGTTTTGTAAAATATCTGTTTCCTTTATTTTATTTAAGCTTACCATTCTCTTCTGGTGTTTTATATATTAATTGTAAAATTATTGATGCATATTAAATACATTTAATTTTTATTTGAGCACACCTTTGTTTCATGCTTCACTCTAAAGTATTAATATACCAAATTATTTACAAACTAAATTATCTTTTCCAATTTTCTACAATGTCTTATCTTATATTGATTAAAATTAAGGTTCTTTTTTACAGAATTTTGTTTATAATAATATGGGACAGTCTTATATCGAACCTCCAACTTTTGATTTGGCTGGATCCTATGCAGATTCCAATTGCTGTACACCTCTTGTTTTCATTTTATCTCCTGGTGCTGATCCAATGGCTGCTCTTTTGCAATTTGGAACAGATATTGAAATGACTGGGAACAAGATACAAAGTATTTCCTTGGGACAAGGACAAGTAAATTTTTTTACTGAAATATGTCAACTGATTTGAGTACATATTACATTTTGCAGTGACTTATAATTGTAAAACATGTGGCATGCAATTATAGTTTACCAATTCTCTTGAAAAATAGCAAGCACAAATTATTTATAAAACATGAGATTAGTAGAAAATTGCACTCTTCTTTTCTACTAATCTCTCTTCAAAAGAACAAAAATAACTGGTCAACATATCTCAAATATTTTATAGTAAAAATAAATAAGTTACGTGAATTTATATGTTCAATAGATGTATGATAAGGCTTAATTTGTTAATTTAATTAATTAATTTGTTAATTGACAGATTAATTGTGAATACTTGAACTTCCATATTTCAAAGTCCATCGTTCCATAAAAAAAATTAATTTCTACTCTTCAATATACAACCACTTTCATACATATATATTGAAATAAAAGCAAATTTCCTTGCTAATTCATTCTTATATTTTTATAATTATTATTTCTCTTCATTATAATTTACCTGTAAAAAATTTGATACACAATTTTTTAATGTATATAAACAGTTTTTCTATATTATATATATGATTGATTAAAAAAGAATGTTACTCATGTAATTTTCAGGGACCAATCGCAAAATCAATGATTGAGAAAGCTTTGCAAGATGGATCTTGGGTGGTATTGCAAAATTGCCACCTGGCTTCAAGTTGGATGAATACTCTTGAAAACATTTGTGAGGAGGTGATTCTTTTTAAAAATTAAATCTTTTTCAACATAGATGAAAAATGGATTATGAGAAATGGATTTTGATTATTATTGTATTTTCTGAGAAGTTTCATTATATTTTCACACAGGTAATTACACCTGATAAGACTGATGTAAACTTTCGGTTGTGGTTGACGAGTTACCCCTCTGATACTTTCCCTGTATCAATACTTCAAAACGGTAGGTTCTTCAACTGATATAAATGCTTTGTACTTCTAAAATATGGATAAATAATTAATCCTAATTTCAAATTCTGTCATCATTAAATTTGTTTATCAAAAATAGGTTTAATTAGTCCTACAACTAACACACACACAAGCCTGTTAAAATAACTGTTTTCCAATGTCTTGCTTTCAAATTATTAATAATAAATAAGCATTGAAATAGAAATTTGCCTTTTTAGTAAGGTAGTTATATATCTTTATTTAATTTTCATTCAACCACTTTAGTTTTCAGAATGTGCCTTACTTATACCTAAATAATATACCTCTAAAAATACCCATTGAATTGAAGGGTTTAGCTATTTAATGGTATAGGCAATATATTCAAGTTCATTTATATACTAAGCATATTGTTAATTCTCCGAACATTTATTTATTTAGTTTTAGGAAACTTTTTTTACTATACTGTAAAGTGGTGCAATATATTGTCATATTGCATCATATATTCCCAATGCATGCAACAAGTGGCATAAGTTTTATTGCTTTTGTTATCAGTAACAATGATTATTTTTGAGAAAGGTATAAAAAGAATTTTACAGTTCATACGTAGTGCGTGCTCAACGAAAAAAATCATGTTCTTTGACCATGTCATATTATTTTCTGATTTTTTTTCCCCGTATTTCATTTTGCATTTTTAAACTTTGCTCTATTTCAGTTGTAAGTTGTGGCAACTATACAAGATTGCAAGATAAAAAAGAATAATGAATTGATATCTTTAGGGAACAGTTTTTGCTCCACTCACTTTACTATTTTAGTTTAATTTTGCTCTGTTTTTCATTGTCACAATTTTAATAAATACTAAAAGGCCTGTGCATAGCATCGGCACTACAGTTTCTTAATTGTTCATATCTATTGCCAGTGTCGTTACATTTCCATATCTTATTTAAATCCGATTGAAATTAATATATGCATTGATATGTGCATTTGATACCTCCAAATCAAATAAATTAATTGGATATATAAAGCACAATTTCTTGTACTTCTTACTGGTCTTATTTCAAATAAAGTGCCGGACAAAACTCATGGCAACAATTAACTTCTGAATGTGAACGTCAATTACATCTCATTCACCAAGTAGGTTTGATATTTTTAACATTTGCACTTATTTTAACTTTCACTCACATTTTCTTTTCTACACTGATTTCCATTTTCTAAATTTCTCATTGCCTTCTGTCATCAGATTGCTGGCATTAAAGCAGCTACCTCTTCAGTGTAGTTTTAGCAGCATCATTCAGCTCCATAGCTAAAATAAAGATATTTAAATAAGCAGTAAAATTGGCGAATGAATCCCTTATCGGTTAATTTTAATATTGCTTTTGATCAATTAGTTCTCCCGTAGAGTTTTAGCAGTATTATGGAGCTCAATAGCTTAAATCAAAGATTTTTCAAATTGAGCATTTCATAATGCTTGATTTTTGTTGAAGCACAGTGGTCGTCAATAAAAAATTAATGTTACTATAAAAAAGGTAAACTTTTTAATATACATGCATAGTAGGAAAAGTAATTTATGACATCCTTTGATACAAAGAGGAAATATTGCAAAGCAATATACTCAACAACCACACCACACACGCATCTAATATAATAAAAATGAGATCTATTTGCAAATAATATGCTCCATATTAATATTTTTAGTCAACTAGAAAATGTTTTTAATACTAAAAATTTGAATGAAAACTTTTTAATTGAAAATGCATGATTTGAATTGAATAGGGGCTTCCTCCCGTGGGTGCGCCCATGATTTAAATATATTGCTTTTTTGGATCTAGGTGGTTTAAATCCCCATGGATTAGCACATATATTACAAGAGGATATATTTGCTTTTCTGATCTAAAGAACTTGAATCCCTACCCCATCCCGTAAGAATGTCCATGATTAAAAAGGGCATATTTGCTTATTTCGGGTCTAAAGGGCTTAATCCCCACACATCGTAGATGCGCTCATGAATTAAACCAGATATATTTGCTTAATTCTGGTCTAAAGAACTTTAGTCCCTGTAGGTGCGCCCATAAATTAAAAAAAGGATATATGTGTGTTTATCTAGTCTAAAAAGCTTAAGCTCCACTCTGTAGAATCACCCATAAATTTAAATGGATATATTTGCTTTTTTTCAGGTCTAGGGGCTTAAGTCCCCACCCATAGGTGTACCCATCAATTTAAAAAATTATGTTGCTGATTTCTGGTCTAGAATATTTAAGACCCCACCCCATAGATGCACCGGTGAATTAAAAGGTATATATATATATATATATATACTTATTTCAGGTCTAGAGGCTTAATTCCCCCTTCCCCGTGCATGCGCCTATAAGTTAAAAAGTATATATTTCCTTATTTTGGGTCTAGGGGGCTTAAACCCCCATAACCACCCCACAGTTGTGCCTAGCTAACTAGTTAATAAAGTGATCTCTAAACAAGAATAGGTTGTTATTTTCCTTGTATTTCTACCTTAGTACCAAATTAGGTCCACAAAATTAAATACTTTTTAAATTAAAAAATTTTGTTAACTATCCTATTCCAAATAATATATCGTCGTGGCTCAGTGGGTATGCCCACTGCGTTAGCAACCATTGAGTTGTAGGCGGGGCAGGTTCGATTCCTGTCAGGTGCATTCCTCCCTGGGTGTATTTCTCTCTTCCTTGTCAGTAAAAATTTCATTGTGTGTGTGTCTATTACTTGATATTGTATGTTGTGTCTGGCGCAGCATGGTCAAATATGGACCTTGCACCATAAAACCCCCCAAACCAACAAAATAATCTATCAAATATGAGTGCATTATTTTGACACATTTTCTTGTTGAAAGTATGGTTTCTTAACGAAAAGATTAAAAAGTATTGCTGTAACAATGTCCCTGAATTTTTTTACCTATATGCTACAGGTGTGAAAATGACAAATGAACCTCCAAAAGGACTCAGAGCTAATATGTTACGTTCATACATAAGTGATCCTGTTTCCAATCCTTCTTTTTATGATGGCTGTGGCAAGGTAAATTTTTGTTCTGATAAATTGTCTTATTTTGTCACAAAGCAAAACATTTTTAGATTTTTTTTTCCAAATGCATAAGTAGTACTTTATTGTCTGTAATGAGGCAGACAACTTTTTTCACTGGTATGTTCATTTTTTTCTTGGTACAATAAATAACATTGTGTTTTAGCATTATTTTTTCAAATGATCAAATAGTAGTATTTTACTTTTAATTAGCAAATATATGCTGTACTAACATTGTTCCAGGATTTACAAATCTGATCATCATTTGACATATCAAACTAACTGTTTTTGTGTTTTATCTTCATGTTTAATAATTTTTGTTTTCTAGCCTGAACTGTGGCATAAGCTGTTATTTGGATTATGCTTTTTCCATGCTTTGGTGCAAGAACGAAGAAAGTTTGGTCCTTTAGGATGGAATATTCCATATGAATTCAATGAGTCTGATTTAAGAATCAGCATGACGCAACTTCAAGTTAGTGGCCCCTTGTTTGTTTTAATGCATTTATTTCTTTAAATTTCATGAATTGCTAAAATAACAACATACTATGTTTGAAAGCAAAATATGTTCTTGTTGATATCTTCTGTTGAAAGTTGTTATTACACCAAATGCATCTATGGAGAACAAAGAATCAATTTTAACCACTTGATTATCAGAACAGAGATCACAACAGAGTAATTTTTAAATCTTAATTGAATTATGTATTACATATAAAATTCACATATTATAGAGCTTAGTTAAAAATGTAATCTGGATTCAAAATTAACATGATCAATCAAACTTGATTAACACATTAATGTCAAGTACAAATGTATAATTTCTTTGTTTTTAATTGTAAGTTTCTTGGCTCCTGAGATCCTTAAATTATCAGAATTGAACCTTCAAAAAACCTTTCAAAGAAAAATATTCTTAAAATGCTATAAAAGGAACCTGAGAAAAGAGCAAAGTCTGTAGTAAAAAACTGTTTAGTGTACTTTCAAATTTTGGAAAAAGGACCCAAATCTTTCTATAGTAAATCTCTAATATGTGCTAATAATTTTTTATTCTACTGTAGAAGCTATTTGAAACATTCATAATTTTAATTTATGGAAATTAATTGTTTAATCTACATACTTAGAATTTTGTTGAAATGTCACAGAAAAATTAAGAGAAGTTCATTTAATTAAAGTATGATACTATATCAATTTTTCTCACTTTTGTCTTTCATTAGTCTTACTTTTGCATATAAAAGTTCTAAGTAACACTAATAAATATACTACAAAGATAATAGAAGCTCGATGTTATTAAGGACTACTAAATAAATGTTAATTACTTGCAAAAGAAAGTTTATTGATGTATAGTTTTTCTTTCACTTTAACAGCATATAATTAAAAATAGATGTTTAAATTTATTTAATATATTTAATTAGAAACCAAATTTTAATTTGCTTACTTTTTACTTGTACTGTATCTATTTTGACTTAATTTTTCTATCCTAATGTAACATGTGTTGCTTTTTGTTAGATGTTTTTGAATGACTATTCAGATCTGCCTTTCGAAGCCTTAACATATTTAACTGGAGAGTGCAACTATGGTGGACGAGTGACCGATGATAAAGATAGGAGACTTCTAATGTCTTTGTTGTCTTTAGTATACACTCCTGAAATCATAACTGAGGAAGGTTATAAGTATGTATCTGAATGAACGAGTCTTGAATTAAGTTCTCTACATATTTTTACATCCTACAGTATTGTAATGATTATTGGCATTTTTAATGCTCTATATTAGTAGATGTTAGGAACTTACTTTTTATTGTAGTTGTATACTTGCCAATTGCTATGGAATGTACATAGGGATCTCATTGCTATGGAGCTATGGTAAACGTAGCTAAAGTCATGGTTTGGAGAAATTTCCTATTTTTTAGTAAAAAATATTCTCATTTAACCCCTGAATGCTTATGCTACAATTACAATGAATGGGATTAGGAACTATAGAAAAATTCCCTTTTTCAGCCAGTCATATCATCAAACTCAAACTATTTTGACAGACATATAGCTAAGAATTATAGAGTAAGCCTGCAACAGATGTGATATGTATCGAGTATGTAAAATTGAAATATTTTAAGTACTCTAAAATATTCTATGCTCTCAAAGTCCACTAAATGCACAAGGACTTCAAGCCTTTTATTCTCTAAAGAATAAATGTGAAATCAATTGGCTGTAATGACGTAATATAAATTTAATTTTCAGAACTAAAGACCAATTAGTTATTCTTAACCTAGTGCTGTGCTTTGATTGGTTGATGAATGCTTCTATATCACTGTCATAAGTCAATGAGAGTAAAAACAAATGGACCTCATAAAATGAGAACAAAAGCTTTGGTTCTCATTTCATGCAGTCATTGGTTCATTGAAAAAGTTTGGTTTATTTGGAACAAAAGCTAATATTGCTTTCTCTGATGCTTTGATGGTTCCAAAATCTTGAATATACTTGTAGTTTATATATTGCTGAATACCAATTCTGGTTGCATATGTATTTAAGGTTGCTTTAAATACATTTTGAGTGGAAATCAATTTTTATCCCCTGAATTTTTTATTTCAGATTTTCAGAAAGTGGGATATATCATCTTCCTGCAGAGTTCAGCAGAGAAAGTTTTGTGGAATACATTCGAAATTTACCAATCAATCCTCATCCAGAAGTTTTTGGACTTCATGAAAATGCAGATATTACAAAGGATAACCAAGAAACTCAGCAGGTACTCTATTGTATAACTGTACTGTCCCAGTTAAATGTTCAAACTAAAAAAGTGCTACATGCATAAATTTACGTCATTAATCGTCGCTACTATCATCTAGCAAAGTGACAATTTAGGGTTCATTAATTGCAAATTATTGCCTTTATCCTATGCAAAGTTAAACATTATGTTCTTATCTGAGGTATTTTTGGTATTTATAAAAAGTTCAATTAACCTAAAACCACCATTTTCTGTAAAGTTAATAAAAGTTATGCTTATTCGACTCATTCAATTTTTCTTCCTGTTAATCTACTGACAAGTGTTTCTGAAAGAAGCTTTGTACCTATACATTTGTCCTATATCTTTGTATTCTGGTCCTATATTAAGATGAGGAAAAGAAGCTTTCAGCATTTCAACTTAATCTAAGAGAAAATGTGTTTAAATCTTCAACACTTATTATGCTTATGTCAAAGCTTTTAATGAGGTGGACGACTTTAAAATCTCAATTATTTAAAATTTATTTGTGAATCAGGATTTAATAAATAATCTATAACATTACATTTTGAACTCCCAATTTATGCAACTATCTTGTTTTCTGAACTACTAAAACCTTATATTAATTTTATCATCCTAGATCTATACCTAAAATGGTTACTGCAGATGACATTCATTTTTACGAACCCATTTTCTACAAATGTCAAGTCTCCTAGATATCTTAAAAATGTTAATTTTCCTTTTTCCAAACAAACAGGTGTCAGAACATTCGTTTTTACTAACCAAACAAAAGTAGACGAAAAATGTGTTTTTGATAATAAATACTTGAGAAAAGAAGCAACTTTTTGTCTCTTAAAACACTAATCTATTTCAGGCACTGTCTAGGCCAAATTGTGTGCATGTGAAGGGAGGGGAGCTAGAACTAACCAATAGTCAATGAGTGATGGGATAAAGCATACCAGAAAGTGGTCCGAATTGACAAATTCATTCTTTTGAAAAGAATTTCATTCAAATCAACAAGCAATTTACATGTTAATTATGCTAACAGTCATTATTTCTTTTAATTATTAATAGAAAATAAAAATTTCTAAATATACTTTCATTTAGCTTACTCTTTGATTGAAGTATTTTCATTCATTTCTTTTAACTACATTTTATTAACATTTTCCACTCCTAACAGGTGTAAATGCAGGTGTTCATAGTATACAAGTATTGAAAAATTATGTAATGTGTTATTTTATATACTCTTATGCATTATATAATTGTTATAAATATTCAATGAGCATGTTATGTTTCGAGATGTCATTAAATGTAATTTGACTTTAATATTCTGATATATGCTTAGCTTTTAGATGGAATTCTATTGACTCAAGGAAGGTCAGCTGTTGGAGGTGCCCAGTCTTCAGGGGATATGATATATGATCTAGCGGATGATATACTTCAGAAGCTACCAGATGATTTTGATATCGAAAAGGTATTGTACTTTTTTTGGTCATTACTGCTGTCTATGAAATCAAATAACTACTAGTAAGATATTTTAAAATTTTATAACCACATCTTAAGACATTTTAAAACTCAAACAAGATTATTTATTGCAATACACTATATTTTTATTATTTTTAATCTTAATTTTTTAGTTGGCAAATAAAGTAATATTAAGAAAGCTTTTCAATAGCTTACAACTTAATCTCAATATCTTACAACTATTAAGCTTAAAATCCTAACAATACCCTTTCTTATACTCAACCATTGAAGGGTTAGCTCATATTATCAGCCCAGGGAATGCCCTCATTAACCACCTTCGGGAACGGACTATTATGGTTCTCATCTCGTCAAAAAGATACTCATTTTTCAAATATTGATATAACATAATATTAGCAGAAGACATTACAAATTGATATGAGACATGTTTTTCAATTGTAATAAGATTTTGTTTCAAGAAAATACCATATTCTACGTAACTTCCTCTTGTGGCTCACAAAAACGCAAAATTTAGTAGACTATAACTATATTTATTTGACAAACATTGATTTAAAATTACAGTATGAACCAAAGTACTCAGATTCTAATTACTGTACTATCCTAAACACAGAGTGGTTCCTGGAAAGGAACACGATATCTCTTATCAAGTTGAGAGATCAGACACTAACTGAGAAGTTCGCAAAGTTCTTGACACTTGCCAAGCAAATGAAAAGTTGTACCAATTGAAGAGTGGTGCCAACGTCTGTCACTGATATACAAATGGCACAAACACTCCCTTTTCTTTTGGATGCTTTTGTTTGTAGTGATGAGATTAGAAAGAGGGGATTGCATTTCAACCATTCTAGAGTTCTCATATCACTATTGTGTCCCTTTCACTGAACTGGTACTTTTTGCTATCTGTACCACTTAAACCACAATCAGCATAGCTACCAAAAGAGAAACGATACTATTGTCTGATATATGCAGAGTTGATTTCTTTATTTACTTATAACATTCCACTGTTTTTCTAATTGAAAAGCTGCTGTCAATTGCTGTCAAAATAAATTCTCAATGTCTAAAGTTTCATTATTTTGGAATTACTTTCATTAAAAGGCCTACCAGACTCCAGAAAGCACTAACTTCTCGCAATTTATCCAATTTTCCGGTGGGCCAGTCCATCATTGCCCATATAAGTGGGTTGTCAGAAACAGAAAACTAGGGAACCACGAAAGTGAAAAGTATTTTTTCTAGTCTAATCTGTTTTCTAAGTTTGAAAACTGTTAATAATTTCATTGAATTTAAGCTGTACAAGGCTGTAAAAGGAAATAGAAAAAATTCACAGATTTTTTAGAGATAGGCTACTATACTGATTGCAGTTCAAATAACAGTATTATTCCAAAATAACAATTCACAACTGCTATCGAGCATATTAACAGTGTACGATAATGTTATTGGGATAGCAGTTCTACCATCTTAATTAAACAAAATTTTAAATTAAATTATTGAAATTTAAAAAATATTTGACAAAAATG
The DNA here is from genome assembly GCA_933210815.1 of Meta bourneti. Classification (NCBI taxonomy): domain Eukaryota; kingdom Metazoa; phylum Arthropoda; class Arachnida; order Araneae; family Tetragnathidae; genus Meta; species Meta bourneti. The sequence goes on from OW119928.1 coordinate 69,631,576, forward strand.
GAAGGTGGAAATTTCTTTTTAAATCAACAGTTAATAATTGTTAAATTTAGTAACTAACTGTTAGCATCAGTTGCTAATTGATAACAAAACTGTTAATGTTAGTAATACTTTTATCGTAAATTAGTAATATCATTTAACACTTCTAACATAAAATAACATTCTTGCCCAGCATTAACATTTACGTAAGTTACACATTAGTACCTTGGAATGCATATTTGTATTTCATGAGGATCCTGTTTAACTGCTAAACATGCTGTTAACAGTAGAGGGGCCTTATAAACTAATTTAATATTGGGGACTGGAGTACTGATATGGGGGCTGCTCAAATCCAACTTGCCATGACATTTATTATGTACAAGGGCTAGTATGTAGTTTATATTGTTTTAATAGCATTAAAATTTAAATTAGGAAATTTGCCTAGCATTTAATGGGAATCATGTTTTTAAAAGCAAAACTTTCACTCACTTAACATATCACAAGAAAAACTCATCATTTAAATGCTGAAAAAATACAAAGGGCCAAAACATTCATATAAAGGTGTTAAGGAAATTCCAAATTAATTTAAATTTTTTATTTAGGTCATTGAGCTATATCCTGTTGTTTATACAGAATCTATGAACACAGTTCTGCGTCAGGAACTCATAAGGTTCAATCGACTCACATCTGTGGTACGCGAGTCTTTGAAAAATTTACAGAAAGCAGTAAAAGGTCTTGTAGTAATGTCATCAGAACTTGAAGAAGTCTTTGATTGCATGTTAATTGGAAAAGTACCTAATATGTGGGCAGCTAAATCGTATCCTTCTTTGAAACCACTTGGAAGTTATATTGCTGATTTATTAGCAAGGTATGCTTTTTATATATATATATTTCAAATATTTATATTTCAGTTAAATATGTTGTAATAATTATTTTTTAAGTAACAGAATTCAGTGGACACAAACCAAAAGTTCAACACCAGACAACATTAAAAGCATATTTTTTGTACCCACAAAGCCACATAAAATGCCATAAGAAAATAAAGTATATAGAAGCAAATATTAAATTGAAAAATATAAGACCTTACCACAATTCACCTACTATAACAGATCTTAAAACATAACCCTCAAAATATGTAAATCAAAACTAAGCAATTTTCAGTTTTAGAAGTATTTATATTTTTAATTTTTAACATGTACGTATTAGCTTTAATAGCAATCACAAACGAAAAAATGTTAATTAAGAGTATTAGTTATATTTTGAGGCACAGTGGCTGATATTATATTTGTGTTTAGAGATGTTTTATTAATCCCTATGTTTACTGATGTTTCACTAATTACTGTAAAAACTGTTTTGGAAATGAAACAAAAACATATGCAGGTCACTAAATGTCTTTTTCTGCTATACAATGTTTTTCTGTTCTAAATTAGTCAATTTTGAAGTTTTTCTTTTCAAAATGAATTAATTAAGAATGTTGAAGAAAATAAACAACACTAATATTATTCAAATAGACCTAAAAATTACAACTCACAAAGAAAAGGCGAACATAGCTGATAATCATATGTAAGGTATTGAATGAAATAGGTTTATAAAGCTTTTCGTTTTATTTTTATAACTATTTATTTTAATGGGGTCTACGGAAACTTGTACTTCATCCAAGTGTCCCACAGAATAATTTGGTCATGCCTGTGAACATGGATAAGATGACGTTTTTAAATGTACATAAACTAAATAACAATATAGGCCCTAACATGGACAAGTTTCACAGACATCTGAGGGTGAGCATGCACAGTACTATACAGGGTGTGGCGTTGAACATCCATATTGAAGAGTGCATCATGTGAGAATAAAATTTGAGGATTATATGCACATGCACAAAACAGTTCAACAATTACACCAATATATTCATATTTACAAATTTATAATAATTATGCACGAACTATGCATTTAATATAAACAGATCAAAGATATATCAAATATAATTAAATTAAATGGAAAGATCTTTAAAATTTTATTTTCTCATTCCTCTAAACTTAGCTTAAATTTGTTGCACGATGGATTCTGAACAGAGGTTTAAAAATATTAAGTTAATCACATGATTTTTCCAGTAAAATTGCATGTACTGTTAAACCAGGTTAGACTTTCTATAATATTTCATTTCTATCTTTACTCAATACTAGATTTAACAAAAATTGAATCTATTGAATTAATGCCATTTTATTATTTTTTATAAATTATTTTTATATTCTCATATTTTTATTCATTGATTATTTTCAATAAAAGGTATTTTGAAACATGTGTAGATAGTATTTTTTGAAAATGTGTATCCATACTCCAGTTGATTCTTCACAGAACAAACCAGTTTTTTAATAAGTTCATTTAACCAGTTTTTCTAATCAGTGAATATCTTTGTGAAACCTTGAACTCTTGGATATATACACAAAATTCTAATCCTGTTTACTGAAGCTAATCATTATTCAACTGTCATCAAGAATGCCACAAAAAATCTTTTCAAAATCACCATATAAATCACTTATTGTCATGTTACAAAGATGTGTTTACTGCACATACTACAATATATGGTCAGCTTGTATGGTCCACTATGTAATAGATTGGCCTTTTCACATCTTACTCTCCTTTGTCATTCATCCCATTGCCGTAGTGTTAATTACTATAATCTCAGAAGCTCGAATATTGGTGTATGAAAGTCTGAAAAGTTTTTGTGTCTATGTTGTCAGAGGCGATGTGCTTATGGAGAAAATCTGTCTCCAAGTATGACCAGTTATCCACATCCGCTAAGCAATGTTTGAGTAAAAAGAGCAATGTAGCAAATGTATAGGTAGGAGCAGTGTCACAAACTTAGAGAATATATTGAGAGGAGCTAAGTAAACACTAGTTGCTTCATATATGTCTGTTTTCAGAAATCTGTTTTATTTATGCAGATCATAACCAATATTATTGTAAAATTTGTAATATTTATTCCTCATTTGAGGGAGTTCCATTGCAACAAGCCATACCATAGTGGCATCAAGATGTCCATAAAGGAGTTTAGCTCCTTGTGGCAAAAGTCATGGAATCTGCAAGTCACCAACAAATTGTATCCAATAAAACTCATCATTCATTATTGACCAGTGTTTCCATCATTCATTACTGACCAGTGTTTCCATCATTCATCAGTGTGAATCTACCCACCTTCTCATTGGACACACGATTCACTCACCACCCTCATCTTTTACTAGGAAAGAGCACATCTAGTTGTAACTCATGCTCAATTCCTTTTTATGTTCATTGTGTTTGGATTGGCTGTCCTCTCTAATCATCAATGGCTTAATATTTTAAATATGCAATGTTTACTTTGCAAGTTTTGATAGGAGAAAATCCCATTCAGATTTTTACATTTTTATGAACAATTGGTTTTAAAATCTCATTAAATTTTTTTTTTCAAATTCAAAATGACTCATCAGTTTACTTTGAATTTTTTTTTAGAATTCAATTTTTCAAATTACGCGCTTTCAAAATGTTATTCAAGCAAATTCTTATACATTGACTCAATTCTTGATTTCTCAGTTTTAGCCTTTAGCATAACTCTGCTATTTATTGCCTAATTTTATAATCTTGCATGAATCATAAAATCCAATCCATCCTGGAAATACAGCCATAAAATTTTGGGGTTGAAGGTATTTGCTCTGAGGACTTTCTTTCTCTTGAAATAGCAGCCAATGACCTAATGACTGAGGTTGAGTCATCCTGCATATTTGATTATTTTCATTATCAGCATATTTGTACTATTTATTTCTCATGTGTGGAAGGAAGACCAAGACCTATTCATAAAAATATTAAGAGGGTCCCTAGGGATTTAGTGTCCCTGGTAAATGTTATTGTAACAACTGATTTCTTTAGTCAGAAAAAGATCAAAGGAAAATGCATTTGTTTAGCTATCATATTTGTGTTTTCATTTGCATACCACTTGTACAGAATATTGAAGAAAATAATTTTTAAAACTATACATTTTAATTGATCAAAGGAAAATTTATAGCAAACAGAAACTAGGTTGTTTAAATGTTTTGCTACATTTGGTCCTTAAAAATAAAAAAGACTTTTCTATTACTTTATTAGAGATATTTTCTTTTTATTGTATTTCCTATACATATGTTGAAAATTGAGGAATAAATTTTACTTATATTATTTACTTTGTAAATGAATGCAGATCTGAGAATTTTATTTTTGACAAACATGTCTCATAAGATTTTCTAAAAACATAAACCCTTAATGGTACTTGTTTTCACTCGGAACTTATTCTAGGATATGAGGATTTTATCTCAATTGCAGTATTCTTCACATTGGAGAAACTAGTAGTTACATGTGTATTTTTTAGTAATTTGCATCCTATTTTTCACAATTCCTACATTCATAAAAATTCTGTAAATTATAATGTTCCCAGAGTATTTTGATTTTGAAGTTGTTAATTAAAAGCTATAATAAGAAGGAATTTATCATAAAGCAAGTTAGAGCTTTGAATTTTAAAAATGTTTTATAGAATTTTTCTATGATGGAAATTTCCAAGAAATAAGCAGGCAACTTTCCCCACTTCTCAATTGTGAAGCATACTGTACACTGCAATTGATATAGAATCCTTGTGTTTTAGAATAAATTCTAAATAAAAAAGTATCTTGAAGTGCACATGAATGTTCTCCACACTATTTATTGGTGTTTTACAAACCATATTTTTTTATTTAACAGTTGATTAAAACAAGTACCAGTAAAATACCATTAAGGGTTTCTATAAGAAGTTGCGAAACTACTTAATGTCAGCTTTTATGTGAAAAACCTTTAGTCGAAAAACAGTTCTCAGAAAACGAAGAGTGAAAACTAAACTCCCCTTTAGCTTTACTCAATAAGTGTATTCCTCAAGACAAAATCTAACTTTCATGCAAAGAAAAATGGATGGATATATTTCACCAGAGTTTAAAAATCACGCCATTCTGGTCGAGAAAGCTGAGAAAACTCATCTTGAAAATTTTGACTGTTTCACTTGTATACCAACATTATGTTAAAAGTATTTGTAGTCCAAAATTTGTATGTTTGTTTAGTAAAAATAAACAAGAATAAAATTCAGTTTGCTACAGATTTGCTCAATTGTGGATAGGAAATGTTCAGTCCTTTTCAAAAGTATTTGAGTGCCATGAGGAAAATCTGGAATTCTCTGCAGAAAACAAAGTATCTAAACTTGCAATAAAAATTGAGTGGATCAAAAATCTAGGAATAGGAATAAAAATGCATTTTTCTTGAAGAAATGTTCGATATGAAATACCTTAACATCCTGTTTTTCCCATGATGTATTTAAAATTACAAAATCTCATTTTTTGAAACTTTCCTTTGAGACGAGTCATTTAAATGAAAAAGAAAATATTTGGACATTTACTGAAGAATTTTATGAGAAATCCTTTAGGTATCAAAGTTTTGGAACTTTGTGTGAGTCATGGAACACAAAGTGTTGTTTTCAAATCCTGAGAAAAATCTAGGTTATTGTTAGGTTATATTTGATGAAGTATTCTAACACAGGTCAAACACAGATTAAACTCGGAATTGATTTCAGTGTGAGCTTTATTCTCGTAAGTCACAGGTTATGTTTGGATCTTTTTGTATAAAACGCGAAATAATAAAAGAAATTATATGCAAGCATAGTTGTGTCAGTAAATTCCATAATGCTTGGTAAATTCCATAATTCCATCCCCTTGGATACTTTTAACGAAGAAATCTGCGAAGGAAAAAGACATTATCTTTTGTTGAAGTTTGAAAAATTCTTAATTATTGTAGGTGACAGCGAATTTTTTACGCCTAAAATGAGAAGCACTTTCAGTTTGTATAGCAATCATGTCATCTAAACGGATTGATTGAAACGGACTACGTCCTATTTGACAAATTTCGCTGTTTTGATTTCGGGATTTGGTACAATCTGTGCAAGGAAAACAAACTTCTTGTGAGTCGCAACATTTCCAATGATATTTGATTCGATTTTACTAGATTTATTTAGCATTTTCTTACGATAGAAATTCTGAATTTTGGGTTTATACTAAATAGTATTGCGTAATACTGAGCATCGGTGGTTCAGTGGTAGAATGCTCGCCTGCCACGCGGGCGGCCCGGGTTCGATTCCCGGCCGATGCAATGAATATTTTTTTTCTCCTACGCAAACAAACTGAGTTTAAAGTCAATTTTTTTGGTTTTTGAAATTTGTTTGACATTTTCAAAATTTTTCAACGAACAAAAAAATAATTGCATCTGGAAAATGTGAGTTTCAATTGATGAAAACAGACCGAAATCTTTCTTTATGATCTTGTTTTGAACTAGAGTTGCCGGCATCATGTTGTCTTTATTTTCCATGTGTCAGAAAGGAAAGAGACATGGAAATAATTTTGTTTTCATTTTTTAATATCTTTTTCTCTTATGTTAAGAAAAGCTCTTTACTGCGTTATGATCCGTTGTTTTCGCTTTTCTTTCGAGGCCCATTAGCTCAGTTGGTTAGAGCGTCGTGCTAATAACGCGAAGGTCGTGGGTTCGATCCCCCCATGGGCCATTTGCTATTTTTTATTAGTGTAGGAAACGAATTATATTGGTGCAACGTTGTATGCATCGAAAACTTTGCATTTTCAGAAACAACATAGCGGAAGAAATTTGGTTATCGTTTTCGAAAAGGAGGGGGAGGTTCCCTGTGCGTGATATTTAAAATATTCACAAAAAAACGAATTTTCCTTTTAAGAGAAACGGAAAAGTATTTTTTCTTTTATTAACTTTAAAAAAACAATTGATAACTCATTTGTACTATTTAATGAATATTATGATTTCAAAAAAGAAACATCTTTTATATAAATGCCCATGGAAGGTGTTTATATGCTCAAAAAAATCATAGAAACTCGGCAGGTTCTAACGTGGTTAACATAACTTCTAAACTGCGTTTTCTATTTTTTCCATTTGCCAAGTTTTTAAAAGGCAATTTTAGTTTTACCGTTATTTGGTCTATTTTTTTATTTCTTTTTAGTATTTCATAACTTGCGGATCCTCCAACCGATTTGAAACAAATGTGGACAAATAAGTGTTCATTAAAATATTCTATAACAAATAACTCGAATACTTCATTTTGGTTCGAACTCAAAATAAAATAAAGCTAATTGTGTCTTCATTTTATGTATATAGATATTTTCGATTTAATCTTCTAGCTATCTATTTGTCTAACTAGTCCTTAACTTTTCGGAGGACGCCGTTGTATCACCCTGAAAACTGTAGGTACCCTTTAATTTCTGTTTTGGGCTTTTAACACTTATTTGAGATGCTTGAATAGTTTAAAATAATATCTTACCAATTCTGGATACAAAAGCACTGTTTTATAATTTGGGTTTAATGGCTCAAGTCTTTTAAGAACTTGAACCATTAAACCCAGTAAGTCGCTTATTAACTTCAAGTTCAAAGTTCCCAAAAAGCACATTCACACATTTCATTGTCTATATCTCTACCGCAAACCCTTTCATCAGCTCGACTCCCACTCTTATACTATGAATCCAAAGGCCACTGTAATCCAATAATCTAAAGGGGCACATAGGATATTAATTTGGAGGGAGCTAATATCAAAAGCTCTCTATTATCTAGGTTAGTAACTTGAAAGATTAAACCATCAAGCGAAGTGAATCATACAGTTTGAGGATTGTGAATTTTATAAATTTAACATTTATTTCGTTGAAGTATATAGTAGTTTTAGTAACTACTCCTAAACGCTTTTTAATAAATAGGAAATTAAAATATATGTTCTTCCATTTTGTCTGCTGTTTAAATAAAATTCAGATTTTTGTTTAAATGCCCTTCCACTTCTCAAGTAAATAAGCATAGCTTTACTTGTATGTGTGTATAGTTTATAGAAGTCGGTAAAATACCAGTTGAAGTAAAATATTTATATTTCAATTTCTTTCTCTAGGCTTAAATTTTTCAATACTTGGATTGAAGAGGGCGCTCCTAATGTGTTCTGGATCTCAGGTTTCTTTTTCACGCAATCCTTCTTAACAGGTAAGTTCCTTTTATGTGACATTTGTATTAGTTAAAAGATATGCAACAAATTACTTCTTGACTATGAAACGGCTATGAATGTCAGGTGGACGTGTACAAAAATAACAGGCTGAAAATATTGTCTACAATATTTATTGTTTCGTAGATTTTCTTGGTGCATTTCGAATTTCTCCCTTTCCTTTAACATCGTATTAATGTTTCTAGTCATTATTTCTGTCTAATAAGCTCAATGAGAAAACGGAAATAAAACGTAATAATGGTGTTTAATTCATTAAGAGAATTGTCTTAAATTTCAATAATAATCTGGCAAAAGATTCATACTCGTACAAGTTCTAACCTCAACGAAAATTTCATGAAAAAGTGGAAAGTATTTGAAAGCTTGCACAAATGGCACAAATTTAAATGAAAAAATTGAGTTCTTTCATTACTAAAAGTATACAATTGAATTTAAATATACTCTACTTTAAATGCAATTATAGTTCTTCTATTGCATAATAGACGGCAGCACCATAGAAAGAGAATTTCTCTTAACAAAATTAGAAGAAATGCTATTTGCAAGGCGCAATGTTGAAAAGCTTCAAATGTTTGTTTCTTTGGCCTGTTTCTGCCAAATTTAACAAGAAAAATTTTTTAGATTTCAGGTGCATTGAAAAAAACATTTAATTATAAATCTCAAAAACAAGAACCCTAAATTTTACAGCAAATTCTTTGGTTCGTGCTGCCATCTATGTACATTACATGAAAGGGCAATTTTGTGTAGACACTTAAGTTGAAATATTCAAATATCATTTTACGTACACTCCATTTGATTTGGCATTTTTACAGATTGAAATCCAGCTTTCACTGAAAAGAAATCTCTCACATTTCTGGATTTAAAATGATACGTCTGATTTTTACAAAAGACGTTGTATCTGCCGAATATAATATGCTTCGGTGGAGCGTAATTTTTAGATAGGTCGAGCCACGTAAATTTCTCAAAAGCAAGTAGAATAGCTTGAATTTCATTTTTGCAGGGAATCCAAATTTAATAAAGAAATTGTTTTTCGCAAGCTTTACGATTTTAACATATTTTTAAAAATGCCCTTTTATGATATAGTTGTTTACCAGATTAAAAGGATAACTGTAAACGCGCATAAACAGTAACATCTTCGTTGAAATAAGTACACGAATGACTACAATGATTCCGAAAATGTATACAAAATAAATTACATTTAGTAACATGAAGCGAATATTTAAACCTTGCGTCTGGAAATGCACCTTTTACTTTTGTATTACTTTTCAGGAGATTGATATGATACGTAGGTATGTGAATATAGGAGAAGATATTTGTGAATTTAGAAATAACACTAACAATGTCCATAGTCATTACTTTCATACTTCTAAAATAAGATATGTTACGTTAAATCAAAACGGGTAGAAATACATTATACTTCATAGATATTTCTAAATTTTGACAGATTTTCATAGCAAGACGATTAAAATAAATTAAATTTACATTTGTTTTTCATGTTTCATGAGCCCTATTGAAAGCTGTACCCCATAGTTAAGTAACTACATCTGTCATTCTAAATAGGTACGTGGTTTCCATATGGAAACTGAATCTCAATTGAAGAAAGTACCATTTGAGCTCCATCTTAACTGATTTGTATTTTGTGTGTGAAACAAGGGCGAATCTAGTTTACTTGTAAAGTTGTGTAAAGCTAAGCATCAGATTCTTTTTGCTTTTGATCCAATCTTAGCATCCCCAGTTATCGATGTTCCTCTATACAACTGGTATTTTACGTATCGCAATCGCGGAGGTATTCGTATCCAATGGATTTCATTTCATGTAGACCTCACATTTATTGAAATTTCATGTAAACTTGCCAAGGAAGCCCCGGTCGTGCCTTTTCGCACACCTCGTTCACTAACTTATCAAGAGTTATTCGCCATAAAGATAGGTAGGTGGGTATTTTAATTAACGTCGCACTGTAGCAACACAACGGGCTATTGGCGAAGGGAAAGATCCGAGGAGGACAACATCACGTATTTTGAACCACGGTCAGAGGACGAGGCAACACCTGAGCTGGCACCCCACTCTCCAAACTTCAACGCCAACGTGAAATATTCGCCATAAAGAAATGCTCAAATAAAATTTGAAGAATCAGGACACTTTGAATACCACACGAGACCACCTTGAAGCCTCACTCTAATATACTGGTGGCAGAAAATGTCAGACTGTTTCTAGAGCTTTGAGCGGGCACATCCTATCTCTATTCTTCGTTCAGGGCTATAAAGTATTTGCAACTTGCCTAAATTGTAACATTGACCAAAGCCTCTCCAAGTCTGGCCTGAGTTGGTCTGACAAGGGAAGGTTCCTAGGAAGTTCTGTTTAAAGGATTTTTGAGCGTGTCGGGATTCACGGACTTGGTCTTGCTGCTTAATTAGGCCTTAAGGAATAATTGACAACAAACAACATTTATTGTATTGGAGTTTATTGTATTGGTACATAGCAACTTTTAAGCTTCTCTCAAACAGCGTGAAGCATTTGTTTTGAAATATTTTCGTGTTCGTCTTATTTCAACTTTTAGGAGCCTCTCAAAACTATGCCCGAAAATATCACATCCCCATCGATTTTCTTGGCTTTGAGTTTGAAGTTTTGAAATTCGAGAGCGAAACGGACGGGAAGCCCGAAGATGGTGTGTACGTTAAGGTAGTACCAGTTTTTGTGCTTCAGTACATAATTAAGTTCTTTAACCGCTCACATTTTTGACACTTAAGATAGTTATACTGAATACAGGGCCATTCCTGAGTGTTATGTTGGTCGTACACGCGCGCAAAAAAATATCGAGGTTGCCGAAAGACTATTATTAGAAGAATCTTAACGTGTCTCGTCATTAGCAAAGCTGACCAGATTTTGATGGACAAAATATTTCGTCATTACAATCAAATTGACCAGTTCTTGATCACGCCATCATCAAAAATTCGGTAATGTCTTGATGACGAGATATCTCATTAGCGAAATTGGTCAGGTCTTGAAGGACGAGATATATCGTCGAAACGACTTGGAAGGTTAATAGTTTATACTTATCCATTCTTTGTAGATTCTTTTCGCTATAGTAATAAAATGTACTTATGAATCTGCATGCACACATGTCCAAAAATTAAGGTAGGTAGGTATTTTAATTAACGTCGCACTGGAGTTACATAACGGGCTATCGGCGACGGTCCGTGACCAAACCCGAAGGGAAAGATCCGAGGACCACACCACGTAATTTTGAATCATGGTTAGATGAAGAGGTCACACTTGAGCTGGCACCCCACTCTCCAAACCAAAAATTAAGGATAATACTGAATTCGTATCAAGCAAGATCAACTGATTTCAATCCAGTGGAGCAAGTGCAAAGACGTGCTATGGTGAGCGAATGTTCCACGGCAACTCTTGGGCATCGTTGTGAATAGCATGTTTGCTCGTTATGATGGCTGCATTAGGGTCAGAGAGCAGCACATTCCCTACTAGGTTGCTTTTAACAGTGGTAAAAATGTTTTTTTTTTGTCGCAATATCCACAGCGTATGATGTGTTATCCAAGCATTTTCTTCTTTAGTTCCCAGTATCACCACGAGGTATGTGGGTGTTCTTATTTTACTCCACATAGCTTGTGAAATATTCATTGTTCATTTCAGATACTTAGGCGCAGTTATTGGGCACAAAATTAATCTTGGATTGCAATGTTTGGACATGTGTGTGTATTTTGCTCTAATTTACATTAGAACATTCAAAAAGCACTCATCATGGGCAAGGATGTATTCAGGCTCGAGTGCTTACTACAATTACTCTGGAATTAAAAAGCTATTAATGGATGCATGCTGAAACTTGTCATAACAGAGAAAATCAAAGTTTTCGAAATCGCATAAGTAAAATATACGTCTGGATACTCCAAAAACAGTCGAAAAATCTTGAAACGCACGATAATTTAACATTAAAGCATTTAGGGAACGGTAGAAAGAAGACAGGATATACGAAATTTTTTACTTAGTACGGTATACCTGATGTTTTCTTAGAAAGTCACGTGTTTTTGAGAAGAGGGTTGATTTATTGAGGTTTGCACGTGGACAGCTTAACTCAGGAACGGCCTTGGCTGAACAGTCTAGAAATGTATTACAATTAAACGTGTATTAATAAATTTTCTTTCAGGGATTGTTTCTTGAAGGAGCACGCTGGGATCGTGATCTGATGGTACTAAATGAGTGCTACCCCAAAGTTCTCTATGATATGTTGCCTGTTGTATCCTTTCCATCAAATGCTTTGTTCAATATAATGGTTTAGCGTTGGATGATAATCCGAAACAGGAACCAAGTAATAGTACGAGGAAGGTTTCGAAGCAGATGTTTCATCACAAATGATGAACCCTGATATAAAAAAATCAGAAAATAAGTAAATTAGTCAGTTTTGAATTCATGAAAAGTTAGATGGTGCTTCAATATTTTCACTTTCCCCGAGATCTCTAAAAAAAGTTACTATTTCAACTTTTACTATTTCAAGCAATTTCAGAGTTTGCCGTGGGTACTATTTTTCCTAGGTACGCCGAGGATCCCCTCCCAAACCTACATGCCGGATCCAGTATAGTGCAGCTCCCTAGGGAAGGCAGTCGTCACGTGATTTTGAACGAATCTATTATTTTAAATAGGGGGCAAGTAGTATCTCAAACGAAGCGCTTCCACAGCTGCCCTCTGTGCACAGATTCTAGTTCTAAGTTTATCGTTCATTGCCGAAAGCGATGGCAGTGATAACGAGTTGGCAGGAGAGAAACGTCCACGGTGATCACCATTCATGCTTTTCGTCCGGCAGCCTTCTAATGCGCTTTCACGCCTGCTCTGAAATCGACTGACCCAAGGTCGACTGCCTTCTCGTTGGAGTTGCATTATACCTGCTTAGATGATGGGCATCTTATGAAATACAAGAATTCATCACGAACTCAATATTTAACGCATAGATATATAGATTTTTCATTATACAATTTGTGTACAACTTTATTATTATTATGAAAACAGTGAAGAAATGTATACCTGTTTGACTTAGAAAAGCGTACTTTTTCAGTGCTAAGGCTTTTCAAATCCTTATTCCCTTAGACATCGTGTCAGTGCCCTACATCTGCACTCTGAGTTCTAGTATTAGGGTATGTGATGTTTGAGTCAGATGTCCCCTAAGAAAAAAGATCAAATACCGTATTTTCTGGAGTATAAGACTCCCTTTTTTGACAAAATTTCAGTGACAAAAGTAAGGAGGGTCTAACATGCGAATATTTTTTATTTAGAAAACATTTATAATCTTGTTCATGCATTGATCAGAAGGGTTGCGTGCAGATCAGACCAGTACATGATGATCTCACCGTAGCAGAAATTTACTCATAAAATACCACAAGACATGGTCTGTTCCTCTTCCACATTCTTGATATCCTGCAAAGCGTCCTAGACTGTCGTTGCCTCCTAAATGTTCAAGTCCGAACCAGACTGCTGTGGCAAATCTAGGAAGCGGGCACACAAGGGCATTTGTTAGAGGAATTAAGAACTTTTTAACCTATCCACGCTCCATAACCTCAGCCACTCCTTCCCATATTTTGGATTGTATCGATGTTTCTGTAGGACAGCTGGATGAACAGGAGTTGATCGCTATGCGACTTGGAAATCATGGTCTTTTGGACTTGGTCTACGTTTCACCTTGACCACGGAGATTAGTAACAACATAATATTAATCATCTGTGCCATCACAGTTAGTGTCGCTGTTGACTTCTCGTTATTATCGATGTCGTTATCTTCATTTTCTCAGGTCATGTCGTCTTCTGTTCCATTCATAGCATTTGACATTCCATTCTTTTAAAAGTTCTTTTACACCATTTCGGGAGTAATGAGTGCCCAAGTTTGCAGTCCATGCACACATGGTTTAAATGAACGGCTTTCTAATCTGCCCTGTTGGTGCGAAATGTAATCCACACCAACAGGGCAGATTAGAAAGATGACATAACTGTACATAAAGTCTTCCACTCCAGATAAAATTTGCTCAAATGATATAGAAACATCAAAAGGGATTGAAGACTCGAGGTAGGACCACTTGGGATCATCGCAATATCCGTTTTCGAAGCACTGAAAAGTTATTTTATCAGTAAAATGGCCGGGAAAACTGGCCTATACAAGAATGGTTTTCTTCAGTAATACCCCTGGCTTCTATTCCGTACAGATTTTATCCAGTCGGCAATAAAATAGCATGTTGGCTATCGGTCGAAATAGTGAGGGATCTTATATATGGATTTAACCCCTACGTTGAAGAAAGAGGAGGGAGGGTTTGATACTCGAAAGGGTCTTGTACTCGAGAAAATACGGTTCTCAACCATTGTGCAGATTGTTTCCTATTGTCATAAAGGACCCATTTCTCGTAGCAAGTAACGATTCGCTGCAGTAGAGGTCTCTCATTCCTGGAAAGGAGCGATGCACAGACTTCAAAACGTCTCATCTTGTTGGCAATTGTCAATTCATGAGGCACCCAAGAATCCATCTTTTTGTCCTTACCCAGTGCAGCCAGACGGCGAACAATTGCATTGTGGTGGACACCTAGCTCGGCCGCTATCTCACGACATGTTTTCCGCGGTTCCGCTTCAACCACACTTAGCAGAACATCGTCAGAAACTGCAACTTCTCGGTGACCACGTGGTTCTTTTTTCAAGTCATCTCCACTTCGCAAACAATCGCCGAATGGTTCGTCCATTGGCTGTATTCTCCCCGAATGCTGTGTTAATGTTTCGAGCAGCAACTGCAGCAGAATGTCTTAGTTTAAATTAAAGGAAGATGACTCTCAAATCTGAGTTTTCCATGTCTAATTTGGAAGCACCTTACACCCAAACAAATTAAATCTGGAACTTGTACTTCACACGCGTATTTATAGTAGCTCTGGTGATGTAAGATGCCGGAAGCTTGTAGGTAATTACTTTTAGCTGTATGGGGGTCATTCCCAAAGCTATTTCTCATCGGACATTTCATTCTCATCGACCCAATATTTAGGAGACTGCAAAATTTTAGGCAAATGTACTGATTATTTCCAATTGTAATGTTTTTCGTTAACATCCTTTGGTTTACCTAAATTTTTCAATTTTTGCCAATGTTTTAATAAATTGCAATAATTTTTAGAGATTCTTTTATTACGTGTTTATAATTTGTGTATAATTTGAAATTAAAAAAAAAGGACTCCGATCGTAGTCATCTGTACTTAACAGATTCTTTCAGATATGGGTAAAACCGGGGAAGAAGAGCGAATTCCTTGAGTCTTCCTCCTACAACTGTCCAGTATACAAGACCAGTGCCCGGAGAGGAACGCTGAGCACCACCGGCCACTCGACCAATTTCGTGATGACCATTGACTTGTCTTCCAACAAACCTCAGAAGCACTGGATCAATCGCGGCGTGGCCGCTCTGTGTCAGCTCAACGACTGAAGAACTTTCTTTGTCTCATTCACGCATTTTCCCTCGATGTGCTTTTGTTTAATGTCTTGCTAATAAAAAGATTTTGAAACTAAAGTTCTGCCATCTCTATTGCGTAAATCGAGTTTGTTCGTATTCTGACGAAAAGCAAGTCTGTTCAGTCCAGGTTTCCAACATATTCAGTCCGAATCCCAGTATAGAGTTAGAAGACAGGTGAAACCACCAGTTTAGATCATAGTTTCGAAAACGTTTTCGACCCACATTTTTTCGGCGCCCCTGTAGAAAACCCCATCTTAACTAATGAATTGCAAGCGTAGCTGTGCCAGAATGTTTTGAACATCACGTTCATGTAACACGTATCGCTGCAGAAACGGACCGCGGTTGGAAGAGTAACGGACTAGCAACAGGATGATTACGAGTTCGAATCCAACCAAAGACCGTCGTGTACAAGGGGGCTGTGCACGTTAAATCTGCCTTGGCCTCAAATGTCCTCATCTTGACGTGGTGTGGAAGTTTGGAGAGTGGGGTATTTAAATAACGTCGCACTGAAGCAACACAACGGCTATTGGCGACGGTCCGAGGACACCACCACCTAATTTTGAACCACGGTCAGATGACGAGGCAATACTTAAGCAGCCCAGTTGGAAGAGTAGCGGATTACAAACCGGAGGGTTGCGAATTCAAAAATCGATGCAACCAAATACCTTCGTGTTCGCTCACGTTGGAGTGGTGTGGAAGTTTGGAGAGTGGGGTGCCAGCTCAGGTGTTGCCTCGTCATCTGACCGTGGTTCAAAATTACGTAGTGTTGTCCTCGGATCTTTCCCCTTGGGATTGATCCCGGACCGTCACCAATAGCCCGTTGTGTTGCTCCAGTGTGACGTTAATTGAAATACCCCCCTTCGTGTTCGCGGAGCTGATGCATGTTAAATCTGCCGTGGCCTCAAATCTCCTCACGTTGGCGGGGTGTGGAATGCCAGCTTAGGTGTTGACTTCGTCATCTGACAGTGGTTCAAAATTACGAGGTGTCTTCGAATCTTTTCAATCGGGATTGATCCCGGGCCGTCACCAACAGCCCGTTGTGTTGCTCCCGTGCGACATTAATTAACTACCTATCCAAAGCTATATTACCAAAGCACTAGCTTGTCATCTGATCCGGTTCAAAATTTTTCGTAATTTTGTTACACCTGTTACACGTAATTAACGTTGTCAATAGCCCGTTGTGTTGCTCCAGTGCGACGTTAATTTACTACCTACCTACCAAAGTACTAGCGCCCTCTGTATTTAGCTACAGAGAAAATCCTCTCCATTATACAACCGAACTAAGCTACATGGGTCTCGCATTTTTTCACTGTCCCAGCTGAGAATTCCAGTCTCGTTTGAAGAATATAAATCACGGATCCTTTATTAAGGAGATCCGTTTTAATGGAATTAAGCGCACGTCCTATCAACATGAAAACAATACTATATCTGGTATTAGTCATCAGTTTCGCTTCACAAGGATTATCACAGAATATTCAAGACAGAAATCAGGTAAGAGAATTGATTTTACTGGTTTATTTACAAATTACCTCCGTGATTATACACACTTGTTGATCGGGAACTTACTCTTGTGTTCAACGTGCTTTTACTGTTTGTCATTTCACTGTTTGACACATTTTGACTGAACGTAGGGCTTTTAATCCGATTTGCAGCTTCAAATCCATCTTTAAGACCTTTTGGGTTGGTTTTGGGGTTTTATGGCGCAAGGGCCTATTTGGCCAAGCTGCGCCAAATACAAGACAGACCACACAATGAAGGAGGGAGGAAAAGCAGAAGGGTAGGCGAGGGTAAAATCACTCGGGAATATCGGGGTTGTAATGCCCGTACACATCTAAATATGTGCCGAGGGCAAGATCTTTTTGGGATCCTCATAATAAAAATGTATTTTATTCATTTTTGATATACATATTATAAATTTTATTTAGTCCTTTACACTAACTAATTTATATTTGAAATTGTAAAATTACTAAACCTAATCAGTCTTAATTTTGTTTAAAATTCTTTTTGCCTTGTGTCTTGCGCAGCTTGACCGAATATTGCCCAAGCGCCATCGAATCCAGGATTCTAAACGTGGGGCAGTTTTTACTTGTCTGTCTTGTGTCCTTCGGCGCAGTTTGGCCAAATACAGCCCTTGCACCATAAACTCCTAAAATAACCAGCAAATCTAAAAGTGGGGCATTTGAATACCCATCTGAAGAGGATATATCGTCATCTGACCGTGGTTCAAAATCATAAGGCGTTGCCCTCGATCTTTCCCTTCGAAATTGTTTCCGAACTGTCGCCAATAGCCGTTGAGCTGCTCTAGTCGACGTAAATTCGACCTAAAGTAGACATGAAGTACAAAATTTTTTGAAACGAAATTGACGAAAAATAAATTTGAGGATCGATGTGGGTTACTTTTCATAGCGATATTCAAAATAAAGGAATGAAGTAGCTCTGATGAAGCAAATCCCTTCGAGTGCATATCTTTAGGTGCGTACGTACTTCCCGAACGCGAGGTACCGTAGAG
This sequence comes from Meta bourneti, assembly GCA_933210815.1. Taxonomy (NCBI): domain Eukaryota; kingdom Metazoa; phylum Arthropoda; class Arachnida; order Araneae; family Tetragnathidae; genus Meta; species Meta bourneti. The sequence goes on from OW119928.1 coordinate 69,649,605, forward strand.
ATCTATTCTTTTCCCATGGGGTTTACTGCCTCTGGTAAACTTAGGGGTCGCGGGCCCAGGATACCCAAGTGATCTTTCTCTACTTTCATTCTTCCTTTTCGCAATTACTTGAAATTGTCTTGTGTTTGGCGCAGCTTGACCAAATATGGCCCTTGTGCCATAAATCCCAAAACAACCAACCTTAGGTCTTTGAAGTCTTACATATTGTTTACATTGACTCTTATGAACGATCAATTTATAATTAGCTCTCGCGTAGGCAAAAGGACAGGAAACACCAAACTGGTTTTGCTTATGAATATTTTTGACCTTGCATTTTTATAGTTCATACAATGAGCATTTGTAACTTTATAATTCTGCATAAAATGCCCGCATGTGATGAAATGTCTCATTTGATCTGCTTCAAATGCGAAAATTTATCAAGATTTTTCACCTACTTGAAAGAAGTACGTAATTTAGAATAGATAAAAATTTGAGGTGAAACAAGTATTTATATATCTGCTACATATTAACAAAATCTTATAATAAATACATTTTGTATGATTTGTAGAGAATGAGATTGATAGAAAACACTAAAATATTTTCCATGAAAGGTTGTAGACAAATATTTATTGATTTTGAGTTATCTGGTCGCCTAGCTTTGTTTTAGATTCATCTTTGCACAATTTTTTATGCTATAATTATTCTATCGTAGCTTCAGTGATGTGAGGGATAGTCTAGTCAAAAATTGGGTAAAGATGTCGAATCCGGGGCATGTTTGTCGCCAAAGCAATTTTTGTCGCCAAATTAAGATGGCGTCCAAAGCCAGTATGTTCGTTAAAAAAAACGCGGACTTTTCTACGTGAAAAATCTTTTGCATAGGGTTGCCGTAAAGCTGGATTAAAACACCAAGGTTACCATATTTGGCGATAAATCGCTAGTGCCCCGGATTCGACATCTCCACCCAAAATTGAGTATGCCACTGCTTTGTTAGAAATTTACGTTTAAAAGAGTAAAATTTATAATACAAGTTATTTTTATGTTTTGAAATATTTACAGGTGATATTATGAACTACTTTCTAACAAGATATTACCAGAAACAAATATAATATCAAAATTAAGTCAAAGAAAAAATGTTTTAAAATAATTAGAGTTAAAATACGTGTCACAAAATTGAGCATACACTTTTATTTAAAAATAATTTTGCTATAAGTTGTGGCGTATCCATTTGCTGCGATTGCAGCTTCCACCACTTCTAGGGGCCGCGGTGGCCCGGTTGGAAGAGTAACGGACTAGCAACCGGAAGGTTGTGAGTTAGAATCCAGCCAGACTGTCGTGTACAAAGGGACTGATGCACGTTAAATCTGTCGTGGTTTTTGAAATAGTTTATTAGAAAATAACGCCAATATAAATATTTAGAATCGTAAATACAACTTTCAATACAAATTTCACCATTTGGAACTTTCTTACGAAAACGACTTTCTGTGATAAAATTTATCTTAAGAAAAGTGACACTAAAAATTAAGATTTGTTTCAATAAGCAAATATTTGGTTTGACTTGTCACTACGGTAATTTTTGCTACACAATGGCTAAACAAGACTGAAAAAATATAAGATTTTCCTCGAAAAAACCCTGGGTCAAGCCAAGAAACATGCTACAAGTTTTTATAGGAATCAAATGTGGCAATGTATATAGAATATGGCTATTTATATGGAATTAAAATATAGAACAAAACAAAGCTACAAATATTTGATAAAGGTATGACGGAATCCTACGAATTTCAAATTGAGAAGTAAAATAGGCTTATGACAATTTTCAATCTTTTGGTTGTCTTGTAAAATTTACTTTTTCGAGGTATGTGGGATGAAATACGTAAACAAGCAGGAGACAAACTTCGATATAGAAACAGTTTGAAATACGTGCAATTTCTGTGACAGTGTAAGGACAGAAATAGCAAGGCTTCAAAAACTTCCAAATATATATTTTTTCTTTTATTAGGATGACAAACCGAGAAGGCAAAGAAGTAATCGCATCCCAAAAGTCTGCTCAACTTCCGACAGTAAGTCTTTCGTCTTAAGTTATTTTATTTGTTATAAAGTGAATGAAATGTGCTTTTCCCATGGTAAATGCAATTCGCTGAGCTTTATTTCAGATACTTTTTGTATATAGAATAATTGAAGCGCTCTACAACATAGTGATGTCACAAAAATGATCCCGAATGAAAACATTAAAAACAAAATATTCAAGAGGATAAAAATAATTTCTGATTGTTTGAATGAGTGCGTAATACTTATAGCCTGAAATTTTGAGAAGTGCCTTATGTTACCCAAAGCTCTTCAACTCGTCTTGTGTTTGGCGCAGTTTGGCCAAATATGGCCCTTGTGCCAAAAAATCCAAAATCAACCGACAAACGCTCTTCAAATGTAGTTTGTAACAATCCGTAAATTTAAAAATTAAAATCTGGATTTCTTTGTTTCTGATCAACTTTTTTTATTTGTAGCTTAAATGTTCTGTCTGGTAATCTTGTACAGCGTCTTTTCTAAATTTTCAAATTTAATATGATGGTCTCACCAGCGGTTGTGCGACTAAAGGCGTCCCTCTTTAAACTGGTAGACTAGCGCTTGATACGAGTTCGAATCTCGTATGTGCCGAATTCGAGTTAGCTGCTTGAAGTGGCCTGATTTCTTCAAGACAGGTAAATGAGGCTCAGCTTCAGTTCTACAGGAAGGTATGTCCCTACACAATTCCGTCGTGGCTCAGTGGGGATGCCCACTGCGCCAGCAACCTTCGAGTTGTAGGCGGCGCAGGTTCGATTCCTGCCAGGAGCATTCCTCCATGGGTGTATTTCTCTCTTGTGTCAGTAAAACTTTCATTGTGTGTATGTCTATTACTTGATATTGTGTCTGGCGCAGCATGGCCCTTGTGCCATAACCCCCCCCCCCCAAAAAAAAAAAAATAAACCAATCCCCACACAATTCATGGTGTGTGAAACGTAGCATCTCCCATAGTGCCTCGGGGTAGCGCAGACTGCCACGTTTTCGCCAACTAATGCTTGAAGAGTAATACAATCTATAAGCTGACATTGGAAAAAACTTGTGACATGAGTTGTAATACATGACCTCAAATTGTTTCTATTTCGGTAATCTGATAAAATAATTCAGACATTATGTGTGTGTTTTTATACACTACCAGACTTAGCTTTCAAAAGTCTCATGGATCTGTGTTTGAGTAAGAGTTAAAAAAATATTTAAATGCGTTTTGTACAAATCATGTGTGTGTGTATGTTACAATTGTCGGCTAGTTTTGTCACTTGCAAATTTAATAATCGCTAATTTTTGGCCATTTTTGCATAAGAAAATAACGAACTTCTAGATGGAATGCTAAAATTTCGCAATAAAAAAAATTCCTGAATCGATTTTTATCAAATCAAGGTTGTTATTCATACATTTCCCGATTACTAATTCCCATCGCGGGAGGCAGATCTTTAGGTGTGTACTAGCTTCACGAACCAGAGGTACCCAAGGGATCCATTCTTTTTCCATGGGGTTTATTGCCTCTGGTAAACATAGGGATTGTGACCCCAGCATGCCCAAGCGATTTTCTACTTCTCTCCATCCTTTATTTTCACAATTACTTAACATTGTCTTCTGTTTGACGCAGCTTGGCTAAATATGGTCCTTGCGCCATAAAAACCAACCGATTACTAATTCATAATTAATGCATATTAAACCCTTTATTAAAAAAGGCATTACTTATATACTCTACTTAATGTTCTTTAATAAAACCATAATACGAATTACATCAGCACGATAGGAAGATAAGAATACAAGCTTCTAAATCGAATTTAAGATGAGGAGACTCAAACTCTCCATACACTGGACCAAATAACGTGAAACTTGATATTCGATGTTAAATTTTTATGTAAATTTGAATGAAATGATGAAATTTGATATGACGGTGGCCAATTACACATTTCAAGCAAGAATTGGCAGAAAACGTCATTCTACACCGAAAGACCCTCCTTTTTTTCTAATACTCAGACAATTGAACATTACTCATGGCACTACAAGGGCGAAGTTGTGAACCTGGAGCACCACGGGAATGGAATCGCGTTGCACCTCATATATACCACACATTCTAGGCTCGCCTTTAGGGGCACATCTCATTTAGTGCTTCACAGACCCAAGGTACCGAGTGATCTTATCTTTTCCCATGAGGTTTACTGTCCTTGGTAAACACGGAGTTCAAGCTCCCGGGATTGGGCATCCCGGGAGCGAGAATGGAATCAATCTTTCTGCTAGAATGGAATCATGGAATCAATATTTCTGCTAGAATGGAATCATGGAATCAATCTTTCTTCTTTCATCCTATTGCTCTATTCCCCAATCCCTCTTTTTCTTCTTTCGTGACATTTTTTACTTGACGTTGTCTTGTGTTTGGCGCAGCTTGGCCCTCTTTCATAAAACCCAAAATCAACCAACCTAAAACAACCCGACCAACCCATTCTAGGCACAACTCGTTCATAAAGCCCCTCGGGCACATCTTTAGGTGTGTACGGGCTTTACGAACCCGAGGTACCCGATCTATTTTTTTCGCATGGGGTTTACTGCCTCTGATAAATATGGGGATCGCGACCCAAGATGCTCAACCGACCTTTCTTTACTTCTCAATCTTTTTTTTTCACAATTATTCAATTGCCTACCTTGTGTTTGGCGCATCTTGGCCAAATATAGCCTTTGCTCCATAAAACCCAACCCATTAATAGACTACGCCTTCCAGACGAACAAATATCCATGCCTTACCCCCAATTCGAACCAGGAACCTGTCAATCCGGAAACCAAAACCCCAATCACTAGACTGGTCGGTCCGAATGTCCCCTTTGTATTGCAATTCGGTCTATTTTGAATGATGCACGCATAAATAGGGTTAGTTTCTTAAGCATCTGTACATGGTTTCAAACGAAACTACAAAACTTAATCCTCTGCATGTACCCTTCACAGTCGACGTCCGTTTGGAAAAGACCGGCTCCGTCAGCCACCATAACGAAGGTCTCGTACGCCTATCCTTGCCGAGATCCCCACACCCTCATCACGTGTGCTTTCCGACGGACAAACACGAGCACGCGCAGATATTCCAACTGTCTCACACCATCTGTCGTCAACTCGGATTCATGACTTTGGAAGAGGTGCAAGGACAAAGGTTGTCCATGGACGCGTACGAAGGGGAAGGCAACTCTACCACAGAAACACCATCTCTCCAGAACTTGAAGCCGAGCAGCTGGGTTTGCCACGGCTACGAGCAGGCGGTGGCCCAGTGCGAGTGGAACCACATCGAGGTAGAACCTTGTCACCAGATTACGGAACTGACTTGTGGAAGTGAGTGATACCTTAAATTATGCGTGTGCTTTTTAAATGTTGTCATGTGGTACTGGTGGACTGGGACACGGATTAGACTGGCACCCTAGATCCATTACATCTGCGCTCTGAGGTACCAGTGCCCTGTTAAATTAAGGGCTCCTGTACTAGTATCATGTTCATCGACCTTAAAATTAAATAGACGGAGTATGTGCCCGCAGCTTCATGTTATTCCTCCCAGTTGCTTGGTCTGAAGATCTGAAAGTGGTTGTGGGTAAAAGCACGAATCCTAAATTATTGATTGGTTGCAGCGATTAATTATCCACCGTGATCAAAAACACTAGTCTGCTCATCCATAGCCAATCGGCTAAGTTGATTTATTATTTACCCTTCAGAGATCTTACGACAGCGACTCCGACGACATGATCCGTCTATTTCATTAGAAGGTCGATGATCATGTTCGAGTGACGTCACGTTCACAGATATACAATGAAACACGTTCCGCCGCAAAAACACCACCACTTGCATTTAGGTAGACAGAAAGAAAATGCTGTCTCAGATCAGATTTTTCGTCTTGTCTAATCCCTTCGCATTCAATCACCTAGCATATCGGCGGATCCTTCGCAGTCTTTAGCCAACCAATCACATTGCCATAATACTAAATGAACATTTCATTTGTAGTGGCACCGGTCTACGTATGAAAATTAGTCGCGTGTCTCTGACAATAGATCAACGCAAATTAGCTTTGTCTTTCATTCGTGCTGCTCGAACTGGCTGCAAATTAATTATCTTTAGAATGCACTGATCAATGATGATCGGTGTATTTTATCTTCCATGTTATAAGAACTTATTTTTGAGGAAAGAGATGGCTACGGCTCGTAGACTAGCCAGATTATTACATTTATTGAATTTTTATTAAAGTTATATTTTTACCTATCTCATTATTCAGTGAATCAGTCGACATCTTCATATAGCTATTAGAATGAACACCTACGTAGACATACATTTCCAAATCTATTTGAATATTTTCAAACATACGTAAAATTTTTCCACTTATTGACTTAACCCTCCAAGTGATTAGACGAGATATCTCGTTCAAGACCTGGTCACTTTTGCTAATGACGAGGTATCTCGTCAAGGCAACTGCCCTATTACTCCACAAGGCATGAACCATCGAAGTAGGAAAACCAAATTGCCCCGTGCCCAGAACTGGTGGCATTTTGGAACAGGATTTTGTACCAGAGGCTGTCCACTACGCGAAGATAAATCACCAGGAGGGTTAAGGAAGTTACGATTTATAACGATTAAGCTAACTTCGCATTTATTTTTGTAACATCAATAACATTTCTGGCACCCTTAGTACAGAGTTAATTTGTGCCTGGTTTGTTCGCATTGTCCAACAGCTATACTTTAAAAGGGGCATTTTATCTTTTAGACTGTCACAAAACTTTCAATGATTCTGAAGGTATCATCAGGACTCCAGGCTACCCTCTCACGTTCTTGTACCACTTGACTTGCGAGTGGCAAATCAAGGTCCCCGAAGCCCATACAATCTACCTGGTTTTCGACCAATTCAATGCATCCCCACTGGAACAGTCAGCATTCGAGTGCTCAAGCGATAAGCCGTACATTGAACTACTGTATGGAATCCAAGTGAGTGATGTTCGTTATATTTTAATAGTTGAATAAAGCTCGTTTTGAGACATGTTAGGAGTATTTGGCAGGCTGTTTGGATTTAATGAGGCAAAGTCCCAAGAATGACAAATAGCCCGTTGTGTTGCTTTAGTGCGACGTAAATATAAAAATTTTAAATTTATATTTACGAATTGGTACTACATAATTGGTATATTTACATTACTAACAAGAATTCTTTATTAAATAAAAAAACTTTCAAATGAAGGTGAGAATAGGTAAATCCGTGGCTCAGGATTCATCTATTCTAGCAAACCTGCGAGTTTTAGACAGTACAAGTACCATTCCTGTAACTTACCCTGGGTGTATTTTGTCTTATGTCAGTGAAGCTTTCCATGTGTGCCTATACTTGACGCTCCCTGTCTTGTGTTTGGCACAGCATGGCCAAATATGACTAGAGCCATAAAACTCAGTTAACATCAAAACTGAAGCCGGACTCACAGTACAAGTAGAGAATTCAAGAAACTCATCGACCTCCCTCTGCAAGAGTCATACTTGGAAAAGTGCTTTTTCCCTGAATGGTGTTTAAAAGCGTTCTTTGAAGCCATAGAAAACAGTGAGGCTGGACTGTTAGCCACCGTAGATTTTATATTTTCGCGATTTGAGTTGCGGTGTATTAGGGGAGAACTAAAATTTGCATTCTAGATATTACCAGGTTAGGCTAGTGAGCAATGGTAACCTTTTTATTTACCCATGATCATGTGACCAAAATTAGTAGTAACGTGACCCTTTGACTATATATTTTCGTCGGCCGGAGGAACCGAAGATTCACTGTCCGATTGATCCATGGGACTGGAGAAAACCATGGAGGAGTCCATCCTTTGACTCATCTGATCGGTCCGCGTGACAGTAGTAGACTGACGATTTCTCCTCCACTTTTGACGCCACTAGAAATGTGCATTCACATACCTGTTGTGTCTTAAGATACTATATCGCCAAACGAACCGATAAAATGCCAATCAAGTCGATTTTTCATAAATCAGTCATTTGACTGCTAGTCGACATGGTCACTGTTAGAAGTTCCTCTCAATAGCAATGCTCACTTTATTTATATTTTACTTCTGGGACTATAGCGTATTTATAAAGATGATGATGGTAGTCTAGAGTTCAGACACCAGTTTACTAAAGAACCCTTAGGAACTCGAACACTGGAGATTGTACTGCGGTCGACATTTTCAAATATTGAAACATTTTATAACAAGTACGGCCAACTATTTTAAAATTATATGTAACTATTAAGTATCGCAATAAATCTTTGTTATTCACAAGCTTCTTGAGTGAAACATTAAATTTTTATCGCGAGTCAAAAATTGAAATTTACGGCTTTTCAAATACGTTTGCATGAAAAAACTTTCCTTTACTTATTAACCAAAAATATATAGAAAGGTTGGATGATACTGAAACCTAATATTTTTTATTCCAGGACAAATTCAGCTTCTCTAGACATTGTAATTTTAAACAGCTTAAAAACTTGAGTATTCCTTTCAACAGTCTAAAAATTCGATATTTGTCCGGGCTGTACAATCCCAGAGCGTTACACCTCGAAGAAAAAAGATATGGACTAGCTATTTCATTTAGAGGTGAGTAGTTTTTCCGACGAGAGTTTAGTTTTTAAGAGTTCGATGTTTTTGGAGTGGATGGAGAACATGGGCTGTAGGCCCTCAATCTCCTGTGAAAGTTGCTAGTAGCTGGACAGAACAGATGAAAGTTTGTACTTTTATAGGTTTTGCTGTGACTTGGAGAAGTGTATCCTGTGGGGCTTGAGGCACCAATCAGAAGGCTTGTTCTTTTAGTGGGTGGAGCTTGTAGGCACATCGATGCTTATAATTTGAATGTTCATCAAGGAGAGATGCAGTCGTGTCAGCTACGGAGATTAGAGATGTTAAGTTGGGATTTAAAGTTATTTAGCCAATCATTAATAATATAGTATGGCTCTAGATCTTACTGTGTTATATGGATGACGAAAGTCATACCTGGGGATATGCTTAATAGGATCGTTACAAATGCTCTCAAGTTGGTTAAGAAAATTTAAGGCCTAACTTACTGAAACATTGCTCGAGTTCGAGCAACATTCAGGTCTTGTCTAATTTTATGGTTTCTATATAATACCATGGACTATTTAAAATTATCCCGAGTTTTTACAAGTTAAATAGCGGTTACGAATTCTGCGAAACGTTCTCATTTTGGTTTTGCATGAAATAAAATCATTGCCTGTTTATCCAACATATAATCTAGAAGTTTTACTCAAAACCTTCTAATAGAGGCTAGCTGCATTTTGAAAGATCCATGGGAGCTGTGTTTCAGACTAGTTGCAAAAATGGGTGCTTGGGGCTGAAGTGCGTTTTTTGCATGCATTCTTATTGGAAATAAAGAATTGACACCAGTAATAGTAAACGAAATGCAATTATATATATTTTTGGATGATTTTATTTTATTTAAATGTGTGTGAAATCCATTTATGGAATACGGATACTGTATTCATTAAAAGCGAATTGAAATAAGATATGAAATTGAATAATGGAACTCATCAACAGATATAAGCAATTAAGAAAGTTTAGATATGTTGCTATATCCGTGGGTCTGCTAGAGATAAATGTTTTTATACTCAACGATTGAATTCCATATACTCAACGATTGAATTCCATATACTCAACGATTGAATTCCATATACTCAACGATTGAATTCCATATACTCAAAGATTGAAATCCAATGGTATTTTATTAGTAGTTTTATGTTAATATTGTGATCGTTCATATTTTAAATAAAATGTGCAATTGTTAATCGCACATTGCTGTTAAATATTTTAATGGATGGGTCAAAGGATATTGGAGGTTTTCCTGCATCAACCTTCTAATGAAATAGACGGAACTTGTGAACAGTCGCTGTCTTAAGATCTCTGAAGTGTAGGTCACGTGGGCTTGAGAATTGACTTCGGCCGATTGCTATCGAAGCGAAAACTAGTGTTTTTCACCACGCTCGTCAATTAGTTCTACATTACGGTAGGTAATTTACCTGCTCTCCAGGCGTTTGGGAGAATAGTATTTTATTTTTTGTATCTTCTCTTTTCTGAATAATACGATTACGGGGAACATTAAAAATATTGACTCTCAGGGGTTGTTTTAAAACTAACTTATTTTTAAGCGTCTAAAGATGGAGATCATGGAAGCGCATTCACTTCACCCAAATAGCACTGGCAGATACTTTTGTGACCACACCATAGATAAAATTATGATAATTGAAACGTTTTTTTGCAATTATAGCCACTTTTTGATAGATTCCTAAAATACCACTCCTTGAAATACTCACCCTCCCCTAGCTACGCGACTGCTACATTAGAGTTCATGCTTGTTCCAATACCTCACATGATCTTCACTCGAGAATCTTCAAACTGATCGATTGGAGGAAATAACATGAAGCTGCTCGCACTAGGTCCGTCTATTGCATTTTAAAATCTGCGTTTCTGGTGGAATTTGCAAGATATAAGATATGCGACAGGACAAACGTAAGTTTAATTTAGTGAAAGGTTTTTCTGCAAACTTGCATTCCCTTTATTCATCCAATTTTGAAAAGCAAAGATGAAGCGAACTTTCCTCTCCGAAGTAAAATAAATATTATGAGACATCGGTATTATTTTTTATAATTCGCATCTATTAACTCTAAAAATTCAAAGGGCACTTAACCTTACGAAACCATGCAAATACTTTTCCAAAAATCAGCTTCTCGATTGCACAGTCAGATTGAATTGTTTCCACTCTGAAATTTAAAAAAAGTTCTTTTATAAGTGAGATTTTGCTTTGTAAATACAACTTAAGAAATATTGCATCTTTACAGCTGTACCAACCACTTCATACAGCTCATTGTGGTGGTTATTTATCATGACTTTGATCGCTATAGTTATCCTATTGCATCTTTATAGCTGTACCAACCACTTCATACAGCTCATTGTGGTGGTTATTTATCATGACTTTGATCGCTATAGTTATCCTATTGCATCTTTATAGCTGTACCAACCACTTCATACAGCTCATTGTGGTGGTTATTTATCATGACTTTGATCGCTATAGTTATCCTATTGCATCTTTATAGCTGTACCAACCACTTCATACAGCTCATTGTGGTGGTTATTTATCATGACTTTGATCGCTGTAGTTATCCTCTGCATCTCTGGAGCTTCTTGCTACTATTGGTGAGTATATTTTTCAAAACTAGAGTAAGATAGTTTCGTTACATAAATTAATTGTGACTGAGTTTTATAATTCGAATCCAGGCCAGAACGGATATAAATAATTTATGTTTTTAAGACTGATATCGGCATTTCAAAAATTATTTTTCAAGATATATTTTCTGAACAGTTAGGACCTCTCCACACCAATAGATTTATTAATTGATTGTTTTTACATTTCAAGGCCACGGTACATATTTGACCAAACTGCGCCAAATACAAGACAACGTCAAGCAAAAACTGTTGTGAAAGGGAAAAAAGATGGATAGGGAAAGAGAAGTGGAATGGAAAGCAAAAAAATTGCACGGGAGTTCCGGGAATACCATGTTTACTAAAGACAGTAAACTCCATGGGAAAAGAAAAGATCACTAGAGTACCTGTTGTCCGTGAAGACCGTACATGCCTAAAGATGTACCCTAAGGGCTCACGCCATTAGAATCCGGGTCAATCTGAATCCAGTACAGGCTGACGTAGATTCGTCTGTAATGAAGAGGAATAATCCGGATTAACCCTCCAAGTGATGACCGACGAGATCTCGATCGAGAATAACTAACCAGATCTTGATGGACGATATCTCGTCCATCAGATCTGGTTAGTTATTCTAATGAGACGAGATTCCTTGTCGAGACAACCACCACGAGGATTAAGGGAGTGTGAGGTTATAAGACGAACTTCTTTGAAAGCTACTTTCACGAATCTTCGTTAGTCAGTGACTCTTCGCCTTCACGAACCCAAGGAACCTTTTCTTTTCCCATGGGGATTACTGCCTCTGGTAAACAGGGATCGTGACCGCAGGATGCCCAAGCGATCTTTATCTTCTACTTTCTTCTATCCATCCTTTATTTTCACAATTACTTGACATTGTCTTGTGTTTGGCGCTACTTGGCCAAATATGGACCTTGCGCCATAAAATCTGTAAAGAACCAGCCAGTGGTATTGCGCCATATAATCCCAACCATCGTTATTCAGAGTTTACTGGATTCAGATTGACCCTAATTCTTGAGTCTCTTATGCGCACCTCACCTTTGCGCACATTTTCTTCGATGGGCGAGTTGGCAGTCGAGTTGAGTGGTTTTGAACGAGTCTATTCTTCAAGTACGGTGATAGGTTGGAACGTAAACAAAGCGCTTTCTCAACTGGCGTCTTTAACGTCGATTCTGATCCTAAGTTTATCGTTCGGTCCGAAAGTGATAGCATTGATAACGAGTTGGCGGGGTAAAACCATTCACGGCGATCACATCCTAAGGTGTAGCTGCCCTCAGGTGCACATCTTTAGGTGTGTACGGGCATCACGACCCCGAGATACCAGAGTGATCTATCCTCCCTTCTGTTTGCCCCTTACCTGCCTTTCTACTTGCTTTTATCCTACCTTGTTGTCTTGTGTTTGGCGCAACTTGGCGAAATGTGACCCGTGCGCCATAAAACACAAAATAAACCAACCTGAGGTGTGGCTAGACGTTTTGGGACGTGGGAAAACGTGGCTAATGCCGTCCTGTGAAACAAAATTCACAACCAAAGCCACATATTCTTTTAGGTGTGTAGTGGCTTCGCGGATCCGAGATACTCTAGTGATCCTTTCTCTTCCCTTATGGTTTACTGTCTTTAGTAAACAAAAGGTGTCGCGCTCTCGGGGGATACCCAAGCGATCTTTTTCTTCTTTGATCGCGCTACTCTAACCCCAAATCCCTCTTTTTCCCCCTTTCACGACATTTTTTACTTTGCGTTGCTTGTGTTTGGAAGTGTGGCAAATATGGCCTTTGTGCTATAAAATTTAAGACCAGCCTAAGAAAATTTACGTATTTAGAATGAAGTAATTAAGGTAAAATATACTCATTCGAACCATATTAATTTGTTCATATGTAAGTGATCTCAAAATTATTTTTTATGCAAATAATTTTTGGATTTGAAGATTAGCAAAAGGCAGAGCTTTGTTAATGAATCTCCATGACAAAAGTATGAAAATTCGTCTCCTGTTTAATGCTTACCAGATTGTGAGAAGTTAATTCGAATACTTTCTCTTCTGTGTTGTGAACAGTAATATGATTTCAGGGGATAGATGAAAAGAATCGAGTTTAAGTATTGTATTCTAAAGATGGGGAGGGTGCAAAAAAGTATTCACACTTCGACTGCCTTCTCGTCGGAGCAGAACTATAACTAGAGATGGGCAGAATCGAGTATTTTTTAGAATCAAATACTTGGCATTCAAGTATTTCCAAGTATTCGAATACATATATGTCAGAAGTTGGATAGAACAGGAACAGTTGATTGACAGGAAGAGTTCCACTTTTTACTAACACAGAACATTTATTACGAAAATATTTAACATTGATGTTCAGGAGTCCACATTCAGAAGAAGTAACAATTTTTATCCACAGAGGATTAATATGAAGCCACTAAGGTCTCCCGTTCTTAAGATGCACGATCAGCCACACAGGTCTTGTGCCATTTCACTCTCGCTGCAAACTTTTATCCACAGAGGATTAATATGAAGCCACTAAGGTCTCCCGTTCTTAAAATGCACGATCAGCCACACAAGTCTTGTGCCATTTCACTCTCGCTGCAAACTTTTATCCACAGAGGATTAATATGAAGCCACTAAGGTCTCCCTTTCTTAAAATGCACGATCAGCCACACAGGTCTTGTGCCATTTCACTCTCGCTGCAAACTTTTATCCACAGAGGATTAATATGAAGCCACTAAGGTCTCCCGTTCTTAAGATGCACGATCAGCCACACAGGTCTTGTGCCATTTCACTCTCGCTGCCAACTACATACGAAAATTCCCATGTTCTCCAGTTAGAATGAATTATTTTCCCGCTCTGCTTTGAGCGTTTCCATCGCGACCAGAACGCACGGAACTCCAACCAATCAGAGCATAGTGACGAGAATTGGAGTGACAAGAGAGGGAGCTCCAACCAATTAGAAGATCGCTCCCGGAATGCGAATATGATTGAGTGTTCTAAGACGAATGGGGAAAGGCGAAACGATTCAATCTTGACATATATATATTCAAACAACTTATCGATAGTAAAGAATCAACCAATCGCAATGTCTTTGTGAAAATAAGTTGAATGAATACATTACTTTGGTATCTGATTACTAAGTATCCCAATACTTTGGTATCTGATTACTATAAGTTTTCGAATACTTTGGATGAATACTACTGTATTTGAATACGATAAAGAATCGAGTACAACGAATACTTTTGTATTTGAATACTCTCATCTCCTATAACTCCTCTGCACCGGCGCAGTGAAGGTCATTACTGAGTTTACCTTCGTCTTCAAACGAAAAGTCAAGTTGGGGACAAGGAGATTCGTCTTGTTCAAATGCATATCGCAACTGCGTATACGCATGTACTGGCGCATATCTTTTCGCATTTGCTAAGATAAGTTTGAATTAGCTTTTCACACTGCTTCAGTTGTCATTTTGTCGAACCAAACCAAATAAATTTGTCATGCTTCCAGCGGTTTGTCAAGATTTCAAATATAGGTGCATTTTGTAAAATTTAATACGAGTGCTGCGACTTCGTGAAATGTTCATGGTGCCATCTAGAGGTCAAATAGAAACTTAAATAGTAAGCATGGAATATAAAATTAGTTAAGCACACCATCGAACTAATAATTAAAACCGTACATATTTTATGTAAGGACATGTATGTTTTATACCTACAATGTCAAAATATAAGTTCTTTAAAGCTTTCGAAAAATGTAAATGAACATTGGAAAGCAGATGGATCGACGTCTGCACGCGTATTTCCAGTTGCGATATGGTGCATTTGGACAAAAAAGTCCCTAGAATCTTTCAAGGCTCTTTGAAATGTCCATATGGGCATCCATGTCTTGTTTCGGTGACCATAAGTTTTTGATTTAACGCGAACATACACGCGTTATCATGACCCAATGTCTATATTGCATTTTTCCTAATCCTTTGGAGATGGATTAGGAATCTCCCACGCACATTTACCCAAGCGGCCTGTTCATAAAAATCTAAATGAATCATTGCATCGAGGATAGTGCTTAAGATCTGTTTCCAGTGTTTAAATTTATAAGTTTACTCTCGAACAAAACTGAATAAACGACTTTTATGTGATGTATATTAAAGTCTTTGAAACAAAATATTTCTCGGAACAGAACTTTGATTATCTGAGGTAATGTGGACCGAGGCCACCTCGGATAACCATAAACTCGCAAAATACGGACGTAGTTACCCAAAACAACCTTCACCCAATATAGAAATATTTACTGCATTGCATGTTACTACTATAAACAGAAAAGTTCATAAAGCAAAGATTAAGAATCTACAACCGAGTTTATTTCACAGGATGTATTTGTGATAAATTTACAATTAAGTCTGGATGCTAGTTACGTACCTTTAAAACTAAAAAATGTTCTTAACAGTCTTATTTCGCAGCATTTTCTCACCTCTGAACAAAGTGCGCCTTCGAGCACGAAGCTTTAAAAACTAAAGCTTAAAAACAAACTCAATATCTAATTCGACTCGGACAACACGGTACTCGGACAATCCAGGTTCTGCATTTTAGAAATCATGTTCATTTTGCATTTTCTACGATTACGACATTCTTGCAAAAGGGCATTTTTAAGTCAAAGATAAATGGACAGCCCCCAGTCCTATCTGTACAGCATCCTTTCTTTCCACAATTTCTTGACATTGTCTTGTGTTTGGCGCAACTTGGCCAAATATGGCCCTTCTCCCCAATGAAAACTAACTTCTGGTGAGTCGGAAGGACGAGGGTACAGTAAGTAAATATGGCCCTTGTGCAATTAAAACCAAATCCAACCACCCCTCTCTATAGCCATCGACCTTCTAATGAAACAGACAGAGCATTTAGACACTATCGAGATCCCTGAAGGGTAAATCACGTGGGCTTACGAATCGACTTATTTAAATCGGCTTATCGAAGCGCAAACTAGTGTTTTTGATCTCGGTGGATTATCACTTTAACCAATCAATAATTTAGGATTCGTGTTTTTTCACAACCATGCGACAGATCAAACCGAGCGGGTTCCGTCTGTTTCATTAGAAGGTCGACGTGTTCAGCCTTACGTCACACCGTGTTCCAATTGAGTAATGACAATTTCTAGCTTAAGTGTGCCTACATACAAATAAGTGTTCAACATTAAGGACTGCGTTCGAAGTCCTTTTTTTAATATTAAAATTATGCTATTTTTTAACTACTTATAAGAACACATAAAACAAAAAAATCACTAAAAATTTAATTTATTAAAAAATTGGCACAAATTGGATAATTTAGATAAAAAATTAACGAAAAGCATTAAAAGTAAGAAACTTAAGTATATTTGCCTAAAATTTTCCATTAACTCCTAAATATATAAGTTAGGGCCTGAACTTGAAGATATGCGGCGATATACGACTCTTATATCCTAGAGAGAGAGAGAGAGAGAGAGTTCAGGCCCTCCAAGACAAATAAAAATATCAGAACATCAAATTTCATTCAAAAATATAGAGTACATTTTTTAGTTATTGCGTTTCTCTTGCAAATTTTTACTCAAAATCACGAGAAAATGCATTTAAAATTTTTAAAACTAATTAAAAAGCAGCTGTCAAGATTCATTCAAATTGCTATTTCTCCGCTCTTTTATTCACCATACAGACAAAATTAAAAATTTTATAAAGCAAAGGTCTGAATATTAAGAATATATGGAGTAAAATGAAATGTAAAACTAGTGAAAAATCGACTTTTCAACCTATTCAGATACCTTAAGGCACACTGAAATATTCCTTTCAGTCGAGGAAACTCCCCCAAACAGACGTCATTGAGAGGAATGGAATTCCCAAGAATCGAGATTCCGAATGTGCCTGGCAAGGAAGATCTCGAAAGGGCGTTCGACTTTCAACGTTGCCATATTCAAGGAGAAAAGAACTTGCAATCTGGTTTGGTAATTCAACTGTTTGATGTTCAATGAAAGTTAAGGAATATAGTGGTGGTACTCATTTGAAGGCAGATTACCTTGAGGGAGTCTATTGCAAAATAATAAGCTCGCGGTAAATGACTGATTCGCTCAAAATCATTAGTGACGATTGCCATAGGTAAGCGATTTTCAACCGGTGTGCCGCAAGAATGATACTGGGGTGCCTAACGGATGGTGAAACGGTTTAAATTGTGCAATATTTATTTCAACGATTTTGGATCTTTCTCTTAGGGATTGATCCCGGACCGTCGCCAATAACCCCTTGTGTTGCTACGTCTCGACGTTAATTCAACTACCACTATAAAAATTGTGTAAAAATAATAGCTTTTTTAGATTCACTTAAGAGCAAGAAGGGTAGATAATTATATTAGTCTATTTTTTGTTATTCAATCGAAATTATAACTATTTTTTGTCAGATCGGTAAAAAAAATGTAATACTTTTTGGTACGTCGCTGAATTTTAGTAATTAGCTAATGTGGGCCCTGAGATGGAAAAGGTTGAAGGTTGCTGGTACAGGTGGTTATTTGTTTCGCCAACTTACAGAGGTGAAGTTAAATCGGGTATCGGGCAAATGAGACTGGCACCTAACCAAGGTTAGGTTGGTTTTTAGTGACGTAAGGACACGTGGGTAAACTGCGACAGACAGCACTGTTCAAAACAAAATTGATATATTTAAAGTGAAGATAGAGTATAATAATTCAAATAATAAGGATAAAAGATACTAATCATTAATTTTGTTAATAATTTAACTTTTATCACATTAAATTTTCATATCAATTTAATTGACTACGTTAAAAACTAGCAAAAGGTCTAGTTTTGTTAATGTCTGCTAGGATCTCCTGAACGAAAATGCAAAACGGTGCCTCCGTGCCTTATTTTGTGCAATCGACTTTCGTGAGAAGATAATTGTTTTACTGCTTCTGAATAATACGAGGGCCGCTGTTGCCCTGTTGGTAGAGTCGCGAATAGAAACCGGAGTCTTGCGAGTTCGAAACTCGATCCAACTAGAAACCATCGTGTACGTAGGGCAGTTGCAATTTGTGCATTTTTCAATTAAATGGGGATGTGGTTTAATTTCATGTTCCTTACCTCCTGAATTTGTATAGGTAGTTCTGAAATACCTTGTATCTCTCGAAACGTATTGGGTTCCAGTTTCTACCAAAGATCACAATTATCTATAGTCGGTCAAATTAGCGTTTGTGTAGCAACAGTTGACAGTAGAGCGACAAATTAACTATGATATTTTATGCTCTATGTGAGACATAGTTCGTCATTATTAGTAAGCGCGACGACAATGTATATCAGATCTACAAAATGATTTTTAGTCTTCACAGTAGAAATTAATCTTGCGTAAATAAAACTAGTATTTCGTAGAAATAACTACAATTATGTTTACAGTATTCAATTAATTCAACAGCCACAGGGGGTCGCGGTAGCCCGGGTGGAAGAGTAACGGACTAGAGTTCCGATCTTTCCCTTCGGGGGTTAATCCCAGACCGTCGACAATTTCCCGTTGTGTTGCTCCAGTGCGACGTTAATTAAATACCTACCAACAGCCACAGGATGCAACAGTTTACTTATAAGTTATACAAATTATCAGGGTTATTGAATCAATCAATTGCATTGCCTTCCAATGGTGATTTGATGATAAAATAGGACGATGAACTTATAGCAAAACGTGTGAAGGACAGTGCCAACTTCGTTCACTAAAACGCACTTTATGGTGGAGGTAGGTTACACTGCGACTACTGTATTGTGAGTTAATTTTGTAGTGGTGACTAAGTTCAACACAATATTCCTCTCCAGTACTTAACAATGGTTGAATTCAACAGTAACGACCAATAGTTGACAGATTGCCAATTGCGTCGATACTTTGAGAGCTGTATTGTGACCACAGGTGTACTTCCGTATGCGTGGTCATTGCAGTGGACGATTGCAACTGTCCTGAGTTGCCTTTAGCAGCAGAGTGTGAGGCGCTGAGTAAAGAGAAAGATGAGTGGAACTGTAAAGTGAAGTAGTGATAGGGATAGAAGCAGTGACTTATCACCGCTTCAAATAGTTTCTGGAAGTAATTGGCATCGCACTGGAAATTCGACTGTTCACCATGGACCATTCAAGTATTTCAATTGTTGCTAGTCATCTGGTGTTACAGAAGCACCAGAAGACTTTTAAGTGCGCGTGTTCATAATCAAGTCTGTCGATCACCAATTTAGCAAAACGTGAAAGACTAATTTTCTGTCAAAAGTGCTTAACGGTGAAATTGGGTTACACTGCTATATATCACTGTATTTGTAAGTTAATTTTTGTAGTGGTGGCAAATTTCTCCACAAATTGGTATAAAATGGCTCCTTGGCTAAAACCTAGAGCAAGTAAATACGTTTAAAAATATTGTAATCACAAATCTTGACCTTTCTTTAGCGGCAGAGAAGTATTGGCTCTCGATCCAAGCTATCAAGTGTTTTCTATCCTGTAACTGCAGCTTCTGAACAGTTAGTTACAAGTAAGTGAACTTGTACGTTAATTTAAATGGAGATGTGACTACATAGAATGGATCACACGTTTTCGGCCATCTCGCAATCAGCCCTCAGGGGCACATCTTTAGGTGTGTACGGGCTTCACGAACCCGAGGTACCCTAGTGATCTATTCTTTTCCCATGGGGTTACTGCCTCTGATAAACATGGGGGTCTTAACCCCGGGATGCCCAAGCGATTTTTCTCTACTTCCTCTTCCATCCTTTCTTTTCACAATTACTTGATATTTCTGTCTTGGGTTTGGCGCAGCTTGACCAAATATGTCCCCTTGCGCCATATAACCCCAAAATTAACCAACCCATGAGGTTTATAGTCTTTAGTAAACATGAGGTCGCGCTCCCAGGATACCTACTACTCTGTTACCAATCTCACTTTTTCTCCTTTCACGACATTTTGTACTTGACGTTGTCTTGTGTTTGATTCAGCTTGGCCAAATATCACCTTGCATCATAAAAACTCAAAACAACCGACCCGGGGATGTCCATTACTTGACGCTGTCTGTTTTGTGTTTGTCGCAGCTTGGCCAGACATGGCCCTTTCGCCATAACATCCAACCGACCCTAAATTTAATTTAATCATGTGATGCTTCAGGTCTTACTAACCAACTACAAATTTTTCCCTCCTCCTGTAAAAGGCTCTAAACTTCTTGGTGAATTGGAAGGAGGTGGGTCTGGAAATTTTTCGAGTCATAAAGAAACGTGATATTTCTTTTTGGAATTTCATGAATTTATGGCTTAAATTACTGTTCCAGCCATTCGCGGACTATCTACGCACGGAACCACCCCTCGCACCATCATACCAGAAATCGTCCACACTAACCAGTTCTGCAATGACGGGAAACTTCTCATGATTTCGAAATGCAAGACGAATCTCGAAGACAGGTTCTCCAATCGCTCTTCAGAATCTTCTGTTTTTCTGCCAGTAGAAATTGAGCCGAATTTTCATATTTACCACAGTGACTCCTCCGACCTCAGACAAGATGTACCATCACCAAATCATCTAATACCGCACCATGAAACAGATCTCTGAAATGGGGCAAGGCTAGAAAACAAAGTTTTATTAGTTTTTAAGATGTTTTTTGTATTTGAGTTGCAAATATCTTGTTTCGGAAACCACATTGTGTTAAAATCATTTGCTTTCTTAGCTTAGGTTTATTGAGCCTTTTATTATTCTGTTGGTATTTTAGGCCTGAGATTTAGATCTCGTGAAGGTATCGTTTACTTATAGTTGTAAAATCGGTTTTTTGTTTTAATGGATACTTTTAGAAAGCCAATTTTGAAATTTTAATAAACATTTTCCTTTAAAAATTGTTTTGACTTTACTTAAGGGCATTTTTGTTTTTAAGTATCTTCAGTCGCTGTTTCATTTTCAATGAGAACTGTAAAATACACTGGTTAGTAGTATGTGATCGGGAATAATCGTCAACGAGGCAAGGTACAAATTATTGAAACCAAAACAGGAAAGCAGCGAAAGTATTTCACTAGTGAAGTAATGGGGGGCATGCACATCAGATTTTAAAATTCATAACAGAAATTGATTTTTATTGATAATTATTTCTTTGGGAAATGTTACGTAGTACAGGAAGTTTTGAAATATCCTGTATAAAAAGGATTAAGTAATAAAGCAAAGACAAAAGTAGACAAAGTAATAAAGCATTGAATTTGCATTTAGAATGGAATTCAAATATACCTCATATCAAATGTAATTTTATGCGACTTTCTGTAAAGCTAATTGCAGAGGGCGCTAGACATTTGGTAACTTGTAGCATATCTTGACATGCTACTCGAACGCAATTTCAGTATGTCGCTAATAAAAATAAACGCCACAAATCATGAAAACAGCCATAAATCAAATTAATTAACCGGGAGTACTTTTTCTTACCTTTAGGTATTTAATTAGCGTCGCACTGGAGAAACACAATGGGCTATTGGCGACGGTCCGGGATCAATCCCGAAGGGAAAGATCCAAGATATGTCTTAAATCGTTAATCTCGTGGCCTCAAATGTCCACACACGTTGGCGTGGTGTGGAAGTTTGGAAAGTGGGGTGCCAGCTCAGGTATTGACCTCGTCATCTGACCGTGATTCAAAATTACAAGGCGTTGTCCTTAGATCTTTTCCTTCCGTATGGGTTTCGCATAATCGCCAATAGCCCGTTGTATTGCTCCAAGTGCGACGTTAATTAACTACCTACCTTAAAGAAGTATAAAATATCCTCAGTTCATATTCTGATGTCTAAAGTGGCTCAAGATGGGCAGTGATAAGCATACAGTAAAAACTAAACTTTTAGGTGCAAAATACATTTATATAAAGTAATAGGTCTTACCTAGTTTTTTTTTTAAATCTAAGTGTCTATATAGAGGGGCAATAGGCCGCTGGTGTTGCTCCAGTGTGACATTAAAATACCTACCTACCACAGAGGAGCATGAAGTCTACCTTTTTAAATTGAGTGTTCTATTTTGAATTTTTTGAAACGTTTCCTGTATTGAGAAGCATCCGGCTATTTACATCAACTGAAAACTAAAACGACAGTTGGTAGGTAGGAGTGACTAAGAGTATTCCAAACCACTGGGAATATCCATGTTATTTCCAGGATTCGAACCCAAAACCTGTTGAACCGAGGACCAAAGAGCTGAACTCGTCTTTGTCATGCCACAAAAAATACTGAAATTCATAAAGGGAGTCCCAACTAAATGAGGATTTGTGTAATTTTTAGCATTTAGTAAGTATTAAATTTTATTGAATACCTCAAAAATACCAGGGAATTCTTAATTTTCGCACACCTCAACCTGGCTCTAAAAGTCTGATTGAGAGCACATACAATGGGTCCCATAAATTTGAAGACTTCAAAGAATCAAAACCAACAAACTGGCGTATTAGAATGTGGTTTGCACCAAAAGGCTTATCGAGGAGTCAAATTTTTTGGCGTAAGAAAAAAATAATTCTAATTTTCACCGATAGATAACGCTGTATCGTTTGTATGACCAGAATATTCAAATTTAATTCCATTTACAAGGAAAATGTAAAGCTTGCAGCTCATTATCGACAGTTGTGTTATCAATAGTTCGTGCGTTTGTTGAACTCAGCCATCAACGACAGTTGGTGGCTTCGGCACTTCTGGTGAAATTCTTTTATCTCAGTAGCAAATCGGCTACAGAAGCCTTACGAAAATTTCGAACTCAAAAGAAATGGTAGGTAGGTATTTGAATTAACGTCGCACTTGAGCAACGTAATGGGCTTTTGGCGACGATCCGAGATCAAAACCGAAGGGAAAGAACGAGGACAACACCACGTAATTTTGAACCACGGTCAGATAACGAGGTCACACCTGAGCTGGCACCCCACTCTCCATACTTCCACAGCACGCCAACGTGAGGACATTTGAGGCCACGTCGGATTTAAAGATCACCAGCCCCCGTATATACGACGGTCTTTGGCAGGACCGAGTTTCGAACTCGCAACCCTACTGTTGTTAATCCCTTACTCTTCCAGGGCCGCGGTGGCCTGGTTGGAAGAGCAACGGACTAGCAACCGAAAGGTTGCGAGTTCAAATCCAGCCAAACACCGCCGTGTACAAAGGGGGCTGGTGCACGTTAAATCTGCCGTGGCCTCAAATGTCCTCACGTTGGCGTGGTGTGGAAGTTTGGAGAGTGGGGTGCCAGCTCAGGTGTTGCCTCGTCATCTGACCGTGGTTCAAAATTACGTGGTGTTGTCCTCGGATCTTTCCCTTTGGGATTGATCCCGGACCGTCACCAATAGCCCATTGTGTTGCTCCAGTGTGACGTTAATTGAAATTCCCCCCCCCTTACTCTTCCAACCGGGATACCGCGGCCCCAAAAGAAATGTGAAGGAACTTAACTTCCAATGACTTACTAAATTTAAAAAGCGAGTACAGCGTTTCGAGGAAACTGGGGAGAATACGTTTGCAAGATTGTCCTCGCAATGGCAGACTCAAGTTATCACAGGATCATGCTAATGGCATAGCATCGCATCGCAAATGAAGGCACTCGCAGCAGAATCAACGAGCGGTGTATTCAGTGCATGTGTTTTAAATTTGTACTCGTACAAATGTAATCTCATCAGCTGAAACCAAATGATGCTGTTAAGCGAGAAGAATTTGCCCAGGGGCTCTCGAACAGATCGAGGAAGATCCACAGTAGCTTTTTATCATCTTTTGGACAAATGGAGCCGCGGTAGCCCGGTTGGAAGAGTAACGGACTAGCAACGGGAGGGTTGCTAGTTCGAATCCAACCAAAGACCGTCGTATACAAAGGAGGCTGATGCACGTTAAATCTGCCGTGGCCTCAAATGTCCTTACGTTGGCGTGGTGTGGAAGTTTGGAGAGTGGGATGACCTCGTCATTTGATCGTGATTCAAAATTACATGTTCTCGTACCTTCCCCTTCGGAGGTTGATCCCGGACCGTCGCCAATAGCCCGTTGTGTTGCTTCAGTGGGACGTTAATTAAATATCTACCTACCTTTTGGACAGATGCTCATTTTTTCTTTCACGGAATACACAACTAGAATGTGGGCGAAGGCGTATATCGAAGAGCCGTTAAATGCATGCACAGTATGGTGCGGTTTCATTGCAAGCGTCCTTTATTGGATCTTTTTTTCCTTAAAGACTCACGGATCTTTCCCTTTGGGATTGATCCCGGACCGTTACCAATAGCCTGTTGTGGTGCTCCAGTGTGACGTTAATTAAAATACCTACCTCGAAGACTCATGTGAAACAAGGGGATGTAGGGCATTAACAGTAAATGCACATCGTTACCTTAAAATGCTTGAAGCTTACATTGTGCCATGCCTGCAATGCCCTCAGGGACACATCTTTAGGTGCGTATGGGCAATACAACCCCGATGTACGAGTGATCTTTCATTTTTACCCTCGCCTACTCTTAATTTTTCTTCCCGCATTGTCAGCTTAGCCAAATACGGCCCTTGCGCCATGAAACCCGAAAGCAACCAACCATGCTTACACGCACAGAATCTTCACAGAAGCAGTTTTTTATCACGTTTGGTCACGAACGACTACTTAGCCGATTTTGTAAAATTGCATGGCCCCACTGTCTCTGGACCGTCGCCAATAGCCCGTTGGGTTGCTCTAGTGCGACGTTAATTAAAATACCAACCTACTGTGGCCAATCGCTTGTTCTTTTGCTTCAGTGTAAATTCAACTTACCTTCCTTCCTTTTCATATGAACGCTTTCTACACAAGCTGAGATATTTTTTCCAGCATACTACAGATTCTATCTTTACATTCTAAAGAGTCGGTACGTTTCTGATCTCAAGATAGAGGTTAAAAATAGATGCCTTTTAGCTAGCCGAAGGTCAAAAACCTAAGTCTGAATGATTTTTGACCTTTTTACAAAAACAAATCGCGGAACGACAGCGTCGAATTTAAACCTAAACAAACGTTGGCGCGAGTGTAATTTGATAAGATATGGTCTTCCTCCCGAGCTGATATCCAATTTTCAGTGATCCAATCCTACTTGAATTTTACTACGCATTTAACGATAAGAATCCATATTTGTAGAAAATTTGGAGAAGAATTCAGACTGGAACAAGGTCCTCTTTTGAGCTATCTCGCGTTTTCTTCATACCAGTCTCGAGAAATAAGAGTTTCGTGAAAAGTATCCTTGGGTTTTTACGTTCGAACTACATACCGAAATTTCTGGATAATTAAGCAACGGAGGAATTTATAAACAATACATGGAATTCTTTTCTCGTTCGTTTTGATCAATTAATGAAATATTTTTTTTCCAGTGAAGTGTTGCTTTTTTCAGTCAACGTTCAATTGGAATTCTGACGCTCAAGAAATTAAATACTTTGCGAAGCTTTAGTGTCAAGTGCAATGTATAAAACGTATAACATTCGCTCTAGACGGACAAACATCCATACCCTTATCCCGGATTCGAACCAGGGACCTTTCGACTTAGAAGCCAGCACTCTCTGATCACTAACTCGATTGGTCGGCCGTCTGGAAAGTCATTTTTACAAATACTCTTGAAATCAAGTAGCTGCTCAATCCGATGACATTAATTATTAACATTAAACGGACATTATTAACATTGTTTTAAAAATTCAAAAACTGATTACTTTGTTTCGTTCTGAAAATACTTGTTACGATTTGGAAGATTTGACACCCTGAAAGATAGGTAGTCAACTAATTTTTCACTGGAGCAACACATTAACTACTGTCCGGGATCAACCCCGAAAGAAAAGAACTGAGGACAATAACTTGCAATTTTAATCCACGGTCAGATGACGAGGTTAACACCACAGTTGGCACCCCACTCCCCACCAGCCCACACGTACACGACGGTCTTTGGTTGGAACGAGTTTCGAATCGCAACCCTCCAATTGCTAAACCGCTACTCTTCCAACCGGGCTACCGCGCCGGCACAGCACAGAAAGTATGAAGGGCAATGACGTACTGACCATTTTACTTGCATTCAGTGTTTCCCTCCTTTTATGATAATTCAATACAATACTTAGCAAAGCGAAGGTGCGTCCCTCCCTGCCTACGTGTACTAAAACAATATTTGCGACACCTGTTCCAAGCTGCCGTACAGTTTCACGTCTCGGAATCAAAACAAACAGTTAAACTCATGATTCAGCACACGTTTCTTTCCATCTGCCACGAATCAGAGACGCTTACCTTTTTGCAAACGTGAATGTATATGTGTATTTTCAAGGACCTTCCTTGTTCGAGAGCATAAGTAGCCTGGGCAGGTTAGCGACTTTTCTTTGTGCTATCTTCTAGATGAAACAGACAAATTGCGGAAATAAGTAACGATTAGTTTACAATTGAAGAAATAAACAATGTGACGACCTTAAGATGGTCTGAGCAAACATAGCTAAAATTGAAAATCCCGAAAAGTAGAAATTCTTTTGTTAACAAGGGAAACGTTTTGAAGTTAATGATACTTGAGGGATAAACAACTCGAAACTCATTAATTGGTTGGGTTTTATGCTCAAAGGCATATCCGGCTGAGCCAAACGATGTCAAGTAAATAGACAAACACCTCCCCCCCCCGGAACCTTTACTAATAGAGAAGAAATACACCCAAGGAGAAATCGAACCTGGGTGTATTTCTTATAGCTCGCAAGTTGCTAGCGCAGTGGGCAAACCCAGTTCTTTTGGTAAACAGACATTACGTCTATCTCTTTTTTTATTAGTAGCATATTTATGGCTAGAAAAGAGTCGGAAAATACAAGACATGGCCATCTTCAATCTATGAAAAGCTCCATATTGGAATCCTTCGCTCTGATTTATATACTTCTGTATTATAAGTTAGTTTCTGTTGCGGTACGTACGTTCCTTATAAGAGAATCAACCCCTTTAACAGGAAGACTAACATATTCTTCATCGCAGAAGATTAATAAATCACTTATGGGTTGCAATAGTAGGACGCAACTCAAAAATGTAATTTTTAGAGTATGTACATATCACAATTTGTAAAGATACATTATCTCCTGCAATGAATTGGCAAATCTGAATTCAGTACAGGGCCCGGGATACCCAAGTGATCCTTTTCTGCTTTCATCCTACTAACCTGTTCCCCAATCCCTCTTTTTTCCCCTTTCACATTTTCTACTTGATGTTTGTCTTGTGTTTGGCTTAGCTTGACCTAATATGGTTATTACGCCATAAAAAGCCAAACCAACTAACCATCAATATTGGGCTGCTGTTGAATGTGTTTTACATCATGCAATGTATTTTCATAATAATGAAAACTTTAAACTCATTTTATCTCAAAATTTTTGTGAGTTCTGCCACTGTTGCAGTCCATGGCAATATGATAATACTAGTGTAACTAAAACTTACTTTTATTCTCGCATCTCTTGTACTACAATGAATACTTTACAACTGCATAATTTGTTTTGCCATTATTTTATTCAATAAATTTTTACACTTAGACTATATTTTCGATAGCTTAAGCCAGACCTCCACATCTGTACTCTGTCCAGAGTCAGGTTGAACTACGAGCACCTCTTGATTTTCATGAGCGAAATATGTATTCCAAATAATCAGCTTTACCTTGCTCAAATGTACAAATTTTCTCTTTTCTTTTGCCCATTTGTATAGCTTTGTACAAAGATAACATAATTTTTAAATCTAGAAAACAGACTGCACAAGTACAGTTGCAAGTACGAAAAACCTTTTACATTTTTTGGCGCCCTTGTTTTAGATCCCTGGTATGGAGGCTCCTGAAATCAAAACAAACTTACTTCTCAGACTCTCTTATCTACTCAGGTCGAATGCATTAAACGCATAAATATCCATAAATTTTCAAAAATTACTCAGTTTTTTAACTTAATATTTCTACTGGAATAAGAATGACACCAAACGCATTTATTGAAGAGATATAATGGCTTTTTTACTGGCATTTCAGCTTTCGCTTTTTAAGAAAAATATTTGCTTACTGAACTAAGAGGAGATACGGGCACACTTCCTTTGATTAACCTTCAGTTTTATTCTTCACTAGTTGTACTGTTTCCATATCTGTAGCACCTGCTCCAAGCTGCTTGTACTTTCTATCTCTTATCGAGGCCAATGGTGTAAGAGTGGTTCTTGATTCAACACACGCTCCGTCACATCTGCCCATGAATCAGAAGCAATTTTCACAATCGTGGACATTAACTGCTCTCTCAAGGACTCTTCCTCGTTGTTTGGCCACAAGAGTTCGTTTGTCAGGTTGGCGTGCTTTTCTGTTTTATTCTTAACGTATAACACAGAACGGGAACACGTAAAAGAATGTGTCGTTCTTCTGAAAAAATGGAACGATACTAATCTGAATGACGGTCAACGACCACATGAGTAAGTAATGGACATTCGTGAACCAAGAGAAACTATGAAAAAGAGTTAAAAAAAACTTAACAAAAGTGTGGATTGAATGGAATGGAATTCGTGTGCGATAGAGGTCAGCAGATTCATCTCTAGACTAGCCAGTGGACATTCGAGATAATTTTCATTTGATCACGGTCTTATGGTTCCCCCGACCTGCTGGAAATGCAATACCTGCAAACGTCTCCTCACTTGTCTGGGCTACCCAGGGAGGGGATCTGTATAAAAATTCCCTACACATCTTGGACTTTGAAGGTGCGTGAAATCTAGTTTATCTTGACCAACAAGATAAGAAACAACAATAACGAAAAGTTAAATCCTTGTATTTACAAAAATAACGCTATGAAATAATTGCAAAGGTAGAACAAAAATTATACATTTGTGAAAGTTAAGTAATGAGTAGTTGGGATGGAAATTTGGGTTTCACGAGGGGTCATCATCTCAATCTAGTATGGGGATCCATCATTCGCCACTCTTGGCGATAATTACGAGAAGTTGGCGAATATTTCCTTGTCGAGAAAACTTTAAATGATCCTGGGGTTAATAAGAGATTTTACACCAAACAGAGAAATCCTTCACTAAGGATGAACCTTAAAAATTCAACAAATCAGCGCATTTTCAGAACATGTTTTAAAGGAGCAAGATTTGATGAAGTTTAAGTCCTTTGCGTTGAGTGATGAACGAAAAGATTACACAACGCTTTTGTGAAAGAGCTGGGTTTCTAGTCCTTGACGCAGTTTGGAACCAAATCTGGAATTTGTTTCGTCGTTTTTTTTTTCTATCAAGATCGGAGTTTATCGCAGCTCACGCAGAGATGAGCGGAGACAAGCACTGAAATATAGGCCCGAGGAAAATTTATTGGCAGCAGAATTTCGTAAGAAACCTGTTCTGCGTGAAAGAACAGGAACAAACACACACTTTGTTCTTAAGATGTCTCTTTGAATCATTTCATTTGCTTTCCCATCCCATGTCTTTGTGGATTTCTTAATTAGTTAAGAAGAATTTATGATATCTTAAATGAGTCTCATCCCAGCTTAATTTCGTTGGATGCAGACATCGTACTTAGCGTTATGCATATATCCACTGACGCCAAGTTGGGAAAATATTGGGATGCCCAAGTAGCATAGATCCAAGTTGCTACAGTGGCTCCCAAAAGTGTTCGTACACTTACGAATTTCAATGAAATACTGCTCTATCCATTAATAAAAATTAATATTTCCGAATGGGAATTTTTTAATAACATCTATAACTTGTTCTCAACAAAACTACATAAAATATTCTAAAAACATAGTAAAACTTTTTTTTTGGGAAATTCAATAATCAAAAAGTAACAAAAAAGTTACCTCACAAAAGTCTTCGTACACTTTAAAAAAATTTCTACATATTAGTAAATATTGTAATATTTCGGTAAATTAGTACTTAGTAGGATATCCTATAGCATCCACAACAGCTTTTAAACGTCTGGGAATAAAGTTCACTAGTTTTTTGGTAATTTCTGCATCAATATTCCACCATTCTTCAATCCTTACTGTTTTTAGTTCGCTTTTTGTTTTAATGCCGTGTCTTCGTACTCTAACCTCCAGTTCTCTCCAAATGTGTTCTATTGGGTTTAAATCCGGCGATTGAGGTGGTGTTTTCAGAACTTGTGGACAATTATAGACACCAGAGGCGAATGTTGGGAGTGTAGTGATTCTCTGGGTAGCGTGGTAGATTCAAATCTACAGAGAACAGTCTGGCTTAAATAACAAACGATAATTTTATTTAAAACAATTCCTTGACTATATTAGAATCTATTTACACGACACTTTCACGAATTTCTATGCCTCTGCTAACTGGATGCGACAGGGTGTCGAAATCTCAGGACGTACGAAAGTCTCTGAGTTGGAGAAAGGTATCTCAACAGTCTCTAGATGAAACTCTACTCGTCGGGTGACGATTTCACAAGATCAGCACTGGACGACGGGACAAGGCAGGTTCACTGCCGGACGAGAAGTCGGTACCGAACTCTCCGCAGGTCGTCGGTTCGGCACAATCAGGGATCGGCTCCACTGGGGTCGTCGGGTCAGTACAAGACAGCACAGCTCCGCTGGGGTCGTCGGATCGGCACAAGACAGGCACGGCTCCGCTGGGGTCGTCGGATCGGCACAAGACAGGCACGGCTCCGCTGGGGTCGTCGGATCGGCACAAGACAGGCACGGCTCCGCTGGGGTCGCTGGTTCAAGTCTCGAACGAGAAATAAGCAGGAACTCGAGATAGGCAGCCTACGCCAGGCTACAAGAACGCGTCCTCTCAGGGTGAGAGAACCGTCTTCCAAATTATTAAGAGCTCCTTAATGGGGTTGACCGCTCAAAGGGTCACTGAGCTAAGACGCTAGCTCGGGAAACAAACAAGACTCGAGATGGGCAGCCTACGCCGGCTACAAGAACGCGTCCTCTCAGGTTGAGAGAACCGTCTTCAAAAAATATATTTTCTCCCTAAGGAGTGACCGCTCAAAGGGTCGCTGAGTTAAGCTGATCGATCGAGATCACAAGCAAGAACTGACGATTCGACTCCCTGCTTTTCCTTTTGAAACCTCCCAGCCTTTGTTCGCTGGTGGTTCTCGATTCGTTCGTTCTTGATTGGTTCTTACTTTTAATTGGTTCGTTTTTACTTTGCTCATTTTTGAGGTTGCTGATTCGGTAGAGACTCTCTGACGTAAAATGGGATCAGCTACTTAGCGCAGGTGGCTTGATTACCTAGCAGGTGGACTTAATCACCTGGCAGGTGCACTCCTAAACACCTGGGCTCTTTCCGGAACGAATCCCCTTTTGTCCTCTTCGATCCAAGTCCCGACCGTCTGGCGCCAGAGAGATGGACATGTATTGTCCGGCTCTTTTACGACCTGTCGGCGAGTTTGCCTTTGGCGCCAGAGAGATGGAAATGTATTGTCCGGCTCTTTTACGACCTGTCGGCGAGTTTGCCTTTGGGAGGGAAATTGAGGGGTCCATGAATGAATCCTCACAGGAGCCGTGTGCTTAGGATCGTTATCTTGATAAAAAACAAAGTTGTTTCCAATACCCAAATTTCGGGCTGATAATTTTAAATTGTCTTTTAAAATATTTAAATGAAGATCATGATTCATTATGCCATCAATAAATACCAAATTATCTAGTCCTGATGCTGACATGCACCCCCACATAAGGATACCTCCACAGCCATGCTTTACTATTCCAACTAAGTTCTTGGGATTAAGTTCCTCATCTTTTCTTCTCCATACAATTATACGCCCATTGGAACCAAACATGTTAAATTTGCTTTGATCTGCAAATAAGACATGATTCCAATATGTTTCGGGCTTATTTATCATTGATTTTGCGAAGGAAAGCCTAAGCTTTCTATTTTTCGTACTTACAAAAAATTTTCTTCGGGCAGAACGCCCATTTAATCCAACTGATCTGAGCACTCGTTGAACAGTTTCAGATGAAATTGAAGCAGAAAATGTTTCAGTAAATGCTGTAGAAATTTTTACAGCACTCAAACGTGGATTTTTCACAAATTTTCTAACTATAAATCTCTGATCACGTTGAGTTAAGTTTACCGGACGACCTTTCCTTACATTGTTTTCGATCCGATTTTCTTCTTTAAAGCGTTTTATCACATACTGCACCGTAGAATGGAATAAATTTACTAACTTAGAGATATTCCGAACTGATTTACCACTACTATGATGAAAAATAATCAGCTTTCGAATACTGTTCGTTGTTTCCTTACGACTACGAGCCATTTTTAAATAATAAATAGAATATTACGAAGTAAGCAAGCAAGGATTAAAGCCAAACGATTTTTTAAATATTTGCAACACCACAATGCAAAAATAAAAAAAAGCGATAAACGATAATTTCATTTATGAATTTATCCGAAAATATTTCGGTGTACGATCACTCCTTGCATTTTCATTTTTATAAAAAGAAAATGAGTCAATATTTTTTTAAAGAATATTAGGTTTTATTCAGAATCACATGGAGATGATATGAAAAAATATTGGACTTTATATTCGAATTCAATTCCAGGCTACAGCGCTTTTTCTACAAATTTTTAAAGTGTACGAACACTTTTGGGAGCCACTGTACATATATATGAATGTGATATTGGAATTCTAATTTTTAAGACCCTGACCGCCCAGCCTACACAGAGGGTGTAAGGCTACACGAGAGGGACAGTCGGGAGGACAAGTTACAAAAATAAAGAGGATCCAAAGACCAGTCATGATTAGAAAAGCCATCTATATCGTGTAGACGAAATAAAAATACATAAGTAAACAATGCACTAAATGATTGAAATGAACAAAAGTAATGTTACATACACATTGTATCCCGTTGGACAACCTAACTGCTTTGTGACTAATGATTATAGAATTTACAAAGTGAGCATAGAAATCAGACACTGGAAAACAAGCATAATAATGAAGCATGCATACATAAACATATCTATATCCGTACTTATAACCGTTGAAATTATACAATGCCCTCCGGATAGGTTACTCGGCCTGCAGACCTGATACGGCCCTACAAACATTTTTTCATTTCCGAAGACCAGATACAGTCCTCCGGATAGGTTCTACAGACCCGCAGGCCAGTTAAGACCCTTTGGATAGATTTAACAGACCCGCAGTTCAGTTACGGCCCTCCAGACAGACTTACAGGCCCTCAGCCAGATATGGCCTTCCAAATGTTTATTTGGTCCACAGACGAAATATGGTCCTCCTAGTAGGTTTACTCAGCGCTCACTTCAGATACCCTCTCATTCTTAAAAAATAAATATTTAAAAAAGTAGAAAGAGTTTAGCGTTGTTTCGCAAATAGCTACGTTAAGATTCGTGCAAGCAGATTTAAATGTATATTCTTGTCTTGTTCTTTTCCTTATGAAATGGTGAAACCTTTCAGGGATAAAGTTTTGGAATTTAGAACTTCTTCGAGTGCCCAAAAATATTTTACGAATACTACATCTCTGCACTCATTAAAAAAAGATTTTCATTAATAAATAGATAAAACAAATAATTATAAACATATGACTGTTTTGGAAAATTGGTTCATTTTTGTGTGTATAATGGAAACCAGAATAATGAACAAACCTGACACTACTGGATTTAGGTTAGTCGGTGTTTTTACTCATTTGCTACACTTAGCGAATGAGCAAAACGATCAAAGTTTAAAGCATAAATTCCACTGTAACTATTCAGCTAAAGATAGGTTTATTTTAGGAAGGGGGTAGAAAAGAGACGAAGTGTCCGAGAATGAGGAGATAGCCGACTCAATATCGATGATATTGAGTCGACAACTTCTCAGAAAACTCGAACAAAGAAAATTAGTCACTTTTACTCTTATATGAACACTTATGGAAAATTAATTGCAGACTTAAACACACTCTACACTTGAAGTCTGAAAAACATTTGTTCAAGTAAAAGAAATTTGAGTTTTGTGTACTCAATGTCCTCCACTCAATCTGAATTGTAGTTCATTTCAAAATCAGCAAATGACAATTATCTAATTTAAAATCAAGCACCTTTGATCAACTTTGAAACTACTTTTGGGATTTTTTTTGTTTTCCAATGCCATCTTATTGACGTACAGTCCTTCAAGCATCCTGTTGCCAAGAACGTGGCAGTCTCAGGGCTAACTCGAGGCACCAAGGGAGATGTTGCCACATCGCACCCACAGTGAACTGATGGAGACATTCCTTCCTGGAGAACTTTGGGGAAGGTAGTCCGCATATACGTGTCGTCTTAACTCTCCATGTGGTTGTCTCAACGAAGTATCTCATCATTAGCAAAACCGATCAGATCTTGATGGACGATATATTTCGTCCTTCGAAAAAACTGACCAAATCTTGATCTAGTCATCATCAAAAAGTCAGCAATATCCTGATACGAGATATCTCGTCATTAGCAAAATTGGTCGGATCTTTATTGACGTGATATCTCATCCAAACCACTTGAAGGGTTAAAGAAATAGGGAACTTCGAGCAGTCCAAACCGACTTCGACACATACGAGATTGGAAATCGTAACCAAGCACTTCAGTCTATCAGCTTCATAACAGCGACGTCATTAGGCAGCTGGTGATGTATGGTATTGTTAATCACTGATTTTACTAGGTTTATTAAAGAAGTGATGACCTTGAATTGTCTTTTATAAAAAACAGCCACTTATAAAAATAAAATCTACTTGAACCGAATTGATTTTATTATTCTGGGGCATTTACTTTGTAATAGTATTTCACGAATTTACACGATAATTTAACAATAAATAACCATTTTAATTTAACTATAGGTCCAAATTCAAGCTACATTTCCATCATCTGAACTGGCACTGGGATTCCGATATTAACTTAGCCCTGAGTGCATATAGGGAGGGAGGCTGGCAAAAGGGTACCAGCAACTTTGTTTCTTATCCCTCGTCTATATCCCTTGAAGAATGAGTGTGAAATCAATTCTTATCTTCTCTACCCTAGCCTTGAAGAGAGCCTCAGAACTTCGGACTGGAATTAGTCATTCATGACGTAAATATTTCCTTCCAGTGAATACCGTATCGATAAGAAAACTCCACAAGCATCTCGAACGAAAAAAAAAACGCTCTCTTAAAGTCACTTGTTAATTCAGTGCACTTCAGGATTCTCTTGCGATCTTCCAACCCTCTAAACAGAGTGCACGATATACAAACATGAACTAAAAATAGGAATTCCTATCAAAATGAACTCTCTTGAGTTGTGTGTTCCACTTTTATTAGAATTTATTTGCAGTGAGCGTTGTATAAGTTGTACTGAATTATCAACTTCCGCGTTCTCTGAGATTTAAGTGAAATTGTGATTATCTTGAAGATTGTGTCCTCTGTTCCCCACATGATATGAGATACTCAATATCTCATCAAAGATTAAGCCAAATAAGATGAGTAAAAGTTTGTCCTGATTGTTTATTTGTGAAAAGTTTTACATTTTGTTTGTCGTTGTAAGGTTTTTCCAACTCGAGGCACACCCTGCGTAAATTTGTAAACTAATTAGATTGAATTTTTTTCCAAACGCTAATTGTAGTTTACAATCTTGTACCCCTATTTGATAAATAAGTCAGCTCTTATCCATCTCATTAGTTTCATTAAATGCATAAGTTCATTAAACGTAATTTTGCGTTTAAGTGAAATTAATTTAATAGAATTAAGTTGATACACTCAATTAAATTGCAATTAATTTAAATTTTAGTCAAACTCATTTCTTATGCAAAGTCGGTGATACGCTTGTGTGCAAAACGTAAGGAAACAGTAAGGTTACCAGATCACTTTTCAGTAAAGTGATTTGGATGTGGGGAAATGATACAAGAGGTTCGACGAGAGAAACCAAATTGATGAGCAAAACAAAACAATAACAAAAACCGAAGAGAACAGAAAAAAGTCTTAACTGAAGTGGTGACACTGAACTGAATGCCATGAGTCAGAAGGTAACTGTGAAAACTTAAAAAAGAGAGGCGGTCCTTTGTAGACTGTGTGACTACCTAGAATACTGATACAGGCTCTGCACCGCGTTTTTATACAGAAATTGAGGTTGCAGATGACGTCCTGCGGTGGAAGATGCAATTCCTATGTAGAGCCTCTGGTGTCACGATTTCAAAATTTGAATATGCACCAGCTTTCAATTGAATAGTCTTGGTTATGCAAACACTGGCTGTTTCGTTTGATTTTGAGGTTGTAACCTTAAAAAAATAATTGTATTCCTTAAATTTTACACGCCAGTGTGTTACGAATTAAGTAAAAGGAGCCGTTAATCAAAGCAGTTTGGTTGGTTGGGTTTTATGGCGCAAGGGCCATTTTTCGCCATGCTGCGCCAAACAGAAGACAAACAACATCAAGAAATGGACATACGCTAAGAAAGTTTTTACTAACACAGAAGAGAGAAATACACCTAGGGAGAAACCAAAGCAGTTTGGAAAATGTTGGGTTAAACATAATACCCTTTTCTTCCGTACATATAGTGGTGTAGCTAGGGGGGGCAAGGAGGGCAGCGGCAAACATTTTGGGTTACTCTTATGGAGTTACTATCACCATGTACACTCTGAAAATGACTATTGAAGTAATTCTAAAGGCACAACCGTGCCTATTGTCTCTACCATCATGACAAGGAACAAATTCAGAGACAATTTTTTTCATTTGATGGTTAATTCTTTATTCTGTTAAAAAACATATAAAATGTAACCCATGTATGATGAATTGAATGAAAAACTTATTCAAAATTTGTATGATTTGTGTGTGTGTCAGCAAGGCGTATCCATACAAAAGGGAAAATTATGAAAGAAGGCAATTAGTTCCAATTGGATCTCTCGGTATCAGAGGTTGTTTTTCACTTATGATTTGATGAAGGAATCGGTAGAGTGAAACATAAAAGCTGCAATAACTATCGAACAATCGAACCAAAAACTGTCCACTGATGCCACCTTGTAAAGAGAAAAACAAGAGAGCTACACATACGTATTTAATTACCTCAATGAAGGATTAATGGAGCGATAGTGCCGTAGTGACCGTTGCCTCAAATTACTACTCCCTCCAACCTACCCAATTAGCTAACAGATATTCATATGTAAAAAGCAAACAAATGGATGTACAACAACCCCTTTTGATTCATAAATATAATTCTGGAATGGAAGGAGTAGACCTATTAGACGGAATGTTGAGCAACTACCATCAATAATAAATGGTAGTGGAATTTATTTACGAACTCATTGAATATAGATGTCATCACTGGATGGCTTTTGCATATAGAAACTCACCAAAAAAGTGTCCAACTTATTCATCTGGAGTTTTGTGTACAAGTTACGATCATTCTTTTTTGTTGCAAGAAATGGTGTTCAATGGATATAAAATTAAATTGTGTATAATTTTTTGTGAAAAAATTGTATTAAATACTTCCGATTAAATTCACATCTGTGTTTAAATTTAGAACTAAAATCTTATAATAATTTCTAGTATTATGTTTCTAACTATCTATTAATCAATATAATCCAATTTTAAGGCGTGGATTGTGTGATTAGTCATACATGGCCAAATTTCCTCTCACTGTTCTTTTCTTCTACATTCTACTATTAGAGAATAACGCTTCCGACGGTGTGCACTTTTAAAAACATTTTTTATCATTTCCGAGTATCAATATTTTTGCTATTTGTATATTTTATTTTTCCACAGGAACGGCAAGTGTTCTATCCTCAGACCCTCCATGCTTCCTTCCTTCTCGAAGTCCAACCCTAGATTCCCTACTTTCTCCTTCATATGACTCCGAATGACTTTCCAAAGTCAACCCCCACTATGTCTCATCCCTCAGGAATCAACCTGTTCGTCTCGGCCAACATTCCTTGGCAATTTGAGTGGAAAACCTCACAGTTCACAATTGGAAATATCACAAAAATCATACT
This sequence comes from Meta bourneti, assembly GCA_933210815.1. NCBI lineage: Eukaryota > Metazoa > Arthropoda > Arachnida > Araneae > Tetragnathidae > Meta > Meta bourneti. The sequence continues at coordinate 69,687,610 of OW119928.1, forward strand.
TGAGAAAACTTTTTCTCTTCATTCCAATCGGTATCTAATTTTGATTGATACCTCTAAATTAAAACATTAGAAACTGAAATATGTAAATGGTTAATTCTCTGTACTTAAATTATATGTTGATTTATGATATTTTTGGAAACAGTTAATTGTAACGAGATGAATCTAAAAAGTCAGTGCTATGAATTACATAAAAAGTCAAAAATAAATTGTTTCAAGTAGATTAAATTTTGAATTGTGATCATAAAATTTCTTAGTTACAAAAATGGTTGTAGTTCTTTTGAAGGAACATATGATGGTACACTTCTTTGAAATAACTCGAATTTAAATATAACTGAATAATCGAAACAATTTTATAACATTTTATGAGTTACACAGAAAGATTTCAAATCAATTTAGCAAGGTTTAAGATGTGTATACTATTATTTATGTACAAGTTTTCCTCTAAAGCATTCTATCATAAAATTAAAATGATATGCGAATCATTTTATTGCGAGTTACAGAAAGTATTTTTATTAGATTTAGTGATATTTATTAAAATATGTTGTATTATTTGTACTTGCTTTTTCCCAAAAGTCGTTCTACTATAACTAGTGTTTGATCATTCGATTTTTTATGAGGTATTGAGAGAGAAAACTGTATTATATCATTTTTTGAATAAATAATTTAAACGTAGTTAAAATAAACAATTAAATTGATTAAAATAAGTTTGTTATGGTAGCAGTGTTTAAATGTTTTATTTTCACTTTTTTTCGTGATGTGTTGCATGCTTGAACACCAGTCAAAATGTTCCATTTCCACAATGTTAATGAAATAATTGCAGATGTTTGATATTGAGACAGGAACTTCAAAAATCAAACGTTTTGGCAAAAAAAATCATTTAAGCTCCAATTTTTTACATTATGCTCTACATGAAATCATTCTATTTTGAAAAAATGACTAGACGAGTACAATTATACATTTGCTAGCAAATTCGTCGTCGAATTCAATGATAAATTGTGTTATAATTTTTATGTTTCGGTATCGAGCGCAAATTGTAAATTTTGATTTTTTTAATAAAAACAGAGCGCGTAAAACCAGTTTTCACTATTGACAATATCGAAATTTTATAACTACGATGTTATTGCAAAAATTCATTTAAATATATTGATTTAGAAGCGAGCTTCATTTGTAAACAAGCTTTTAGCAGAATAAATCAGATGTGCCGATTACACATCAAATACAATGCTGAATTTCTTTTTTCAATTTAGAATAGGCAAGAATTTTAACACATTACACGAAACTGCTTACCGTTCAGCTATTTTAAAGTCATGCGAGTAAAAATTCAGTAAACGTACGTAGGTAGTTGATTATCGTCACACTGGTGCAACGCACGGGTTATTGGCGACCGGTCAGGAATCATCAATCCAGAAGGGAAAGACCCGATGACACCTCGTTATCTTGAACCACTGCCAGATGACGAGGTCAACACCTTAACTGGTCCCCACTCTGCAAGCTTCCATGTTAAAGTGAGGACATTTGAGGCCATGACAGTTTTAAAGTGCACCAGCCCCTGTGTACGACAGTCTTTCGATGGACCCAGTTTCGATCTCGCAACCTTTCGGTTGCTAATCCGTTACTCTACCAATTGGGCCGCCGCGGTTTTCAGCAAAAATAATATATCGGTGAATAGTAATTATGTTAAAAGTAACTTATGCACAATTACTTTTAATCAATAATAAATAATATGAATAAATGAAAATTGTACTAATCAGGATAACTTATCTGTATTATTTTAATAGATTACATTTTACATTTTTAATACATAAATTTTGCTACGGACGAAGGGCGGCATCATTATTCACTCAAGTCACAAAAACGTCTAGTTGTACCTCTACATACATAGAGTTATGATGTTCTAATCTACATGTACTTCGTATTCATTCAGAAAAAAAGTTGATCTCATTACAACCCGTACTTTACCAGTAAAAGAAACTCGGACGGGCGATTGAGAAAGTTTGAAACCAGTCGCTTTCCACCTCGATAACTGGATCGTCATAGAGGAGTGACGCACACTTGACACAAGCTTCTACGTCATGACGCGAATGGTGCCAACACGCGGATGTAGTCAAGTGTTTCTGCATGGACCTCAAAAAGAAAGACATGTCTGAGACAGCATGGCAATGAACAGAATTTAAATAAAGGGTGACGCTTATTTGCTCTTGAACTCGAACGAAACAACAAATAAGGGATGACGGGCCGTTCATTAATTATATAAACTGGAGCTTTTGTAACGTCACGATTGATGAAGAAGGGTTTTGATACAATTATTTTGGTTGCAAAGGTTCTGAATAAATTACGAAACGTACTTTCAAAAGTGAATGAAAAATCTCGATTGGACAATCAGGTCAAAAGATACGTTTTTATGCGTTTTATTTACATGAATCTACTTTGAACATTTTTTTACTATGAACCACCGCACGACCCAGCTTAAAACTTTCAGAAGCAAAGATAAGTTGTGCACTTTCAATATATATATATATATATATATATTGAAATTATATATATATATATAAATTCAATATATATATATATATATATATATTACGATATATATATATATATATATATATAAATTCAATATATATATATATATATATATATTACGATATATATATATATATATATATATATCGTAAATTCGAAATAGTATCTTAAATTTTTTTAAATATATATATATATTTAAAAAAATTTAAGATACTATTTGGAATTTATGATCGAAAGGGGGTCAAATTGGTGAACTTTAAAATCAAGGTCATTCACAATGTCATGTAATATATTATCAGAAAGGTTATACTTATATCTACAAAATGAACTCTATATGAGCCTGATCGGACAATTAGGTCAAACGATACAGCTTTTTATGGGTACTGGTGGTGGGTAGTTAATCAACGTCGCACCGGAGCAACGCAACGGGTTATTGGCGACGGTCCTGAATCAATCCCGAAGTGAAAGATTCGAGGACAGCACCACGTAATTTTGAACCACGGTCAGATGACGAGGCAACACCTGAGTTGGCACCTCACTCTCCAAACTTCCACGTTACGCCAACGTGAGGACGTTTGAGGCCATGAGAGATTTAACGTGCACCAGCCTCCGTGAACACGACGGTCTTTGGCTGGACCGAGCTCCGAACTCGCAACCCTCCGGTTATTAATCTGTTGCTCTTTCAACTAGGTTACTACGGATGATGGGTACTGATAATTCTATAACTTCGAATATTGTCTTACCCATGTGTGTCCCAACTTGAAACTTTCAGAAAGAAAAGAAAGATAAACAGCGTTCCTTTAACGCATATTTTAGGGAAAAAACAATGACATACTTTTTAAATTCAAGGTCGAAAGCCAATTTAAATGACCTTGATACTAAAAAGGTTATTCCGAGAGTTATGTTTCCACCATTAGAAAGGTACATTTTTCAGCAAAATGTCCCCATTTAATCCGATAAGACGCTTAGATCCAGATACAATTAGACAGAGATCCAGAGTTAGTGATTCTAGAATCTAGAAAAATTGTCCAATTTTTCAAATTTAAAATTAATAGAAATAAGAAAGATTGTAAATAGGGATTTATTTTTTCGCGTTTTCTTTTTTTGGCTGGGCAACCAAATTGCCAAGTTTTAAAAGAGAGAGAGGGGGTCAGTTTGTGGACTGTCGATTTAATATGCAATGATCCAAATACGAACTACTTAAAAGAGCTCGTGGAGACATCAATGAAGAAATTTGATCGCCCTAACTCCAAAAAAAGATAAGGAAATGGAGAAATTTTAAAACCAATATGAAACTCTGAAAAGGAAATCGAAAGTTCGGAGAAATATCGTAGAATTATTCCCTGGAAGTTTCATGCAGCCAAACGAATACGCGATCTCAAGTGCAAATTTGAAAAACGAAAATTGAAACCGACGAAATGGAGCAACTATTGCAGATAATGAAACGAAACTTTTCAATGCCATCAAGCTTCCGAAACTGACAATTTCAAAATTTTACGGGGATATTAGCCAGTGGTTGAAATTTTTGAGATTTCCAATTCGCAATTCATTACAATGAATCGTTAAACAAGGTCAATAAATTCAGTTATCTCAAATTACATTAACTCTTCCATGGGTATATTTCTGTCTCCTGTGTCAGTCAAGTTTTCTTTCTGTTTGCATATCCATTTATTTGACGTTTTTTTGGCGCAGCTTTGCCAAATATTGTTCATGCACCATAAAACCCAAGAACTAACCAACCTCAAAGCAAATAAAAGCAGATCTGCCTTGAATACTGTTGAAGGCTTTGCTACATCAGTTTCAAGATGACTATTCTTGAGCAACGGAGAAGACAACTTGATGAAGGAAGGTATTTCAATTAAGTCACACTAGAGCAACGCAACAGGCTATTGGTGACTGCCCGGGATCGATCCCCTGAAAATTCCTAGGACAACACCTTGCAATTTTGAATCACGATGAAATGACGTGGTCAACATCTGAGCTGGGACCCCACTCTCCATACTTCCACACCACGCCAACGTGAGGACATTTAAGGCCACGACAGATTTAATGAGCACCATCCCCCGTGTACACGGCGAATCAACTACCTAATTACCTACCTACATCTAAATTGTATGGTTATTTTCTAGTTCTAAACCTTTTTCTTTAATTTAAATTTTTATCTTGTTTCCCAATTACTACAAAATTATTTCCCTCTCCCCTGTAAATTTTGACATATTTCTACATTTTCTGTCTCATGCTTTAAGTGGGTCGCCGTGGCGCCCACTGCGCTAACAACCTGCGCGTTGTAGGCGGTGTAGGTTCGATTCCTTACTGGGCCTACATCTCTCTTCTGTGTCAATAAAACTTTGCTTGTGCGTCCCATGATTTGACGTCGCCAATAGCACTTTGTGTTGCCCCAGTGCGACGTTAATTAAATACCTATCTACCTACCATGACTTGACATCGTCAGCTTGGCCAAGTGTGGCCTTTCGCCTAAAAACCCAACCATCCATAATTAGACCTCCTTCAAGAACCCACATACAATCAGAGCCGTTCCGGACTGGTGTGATGGGTGTGCACTTGCAATTAGTCGGAAAATTGAGGCAACCAAGACAAGCACAACTTTAAAGAGACGTCCAGCAATTAAATTTTTTGTTACTATTAGCTTCATAAGATTTTATTTGTAAGTTAGTTTGGGGGTGAGTTATTTTCGTAATGCCTTCAAGGGCACATCTTTACGCGTGTACGGGCATCACAACTCCGAGGTACTTGAGTGATCTGTCCTCCCTTCAGTTTTACCCTTCTGCTTTTTGCTTTTTTCGTCCCTCGTTGATGTCTTGTGTTTGGCGCAGATTGGCCAAAACGCCTTTTGCGCCATAAAACCCCAAAACAACCAACCAATCTTTCTGCAATGTTATAAAAGGTGTTTATGAATCGGTATATTTTGTTTTTTTTACATTAGAATGGTATATATAAAAACGCTTATCAAATATAAAACCCACGGGGCTCGAATCCTTCCCGAAGTGATTTTAAAATCAAAAAGCTGTCAAAAATACATGCTGAAGCAATTTATATCTGAGAAATCGCAATGTCATATATCAGGAAGTAAATGTGCTTTTGAATAGTCGGTAAACCTCGAAAAATCATTAGGTAGGTAGTTAATTAACGTGACACTCGACCAACACAACGGGATATTGGCGACGGTCCGGGATCAAACCCAAAGCGAAAGATCCGAAGACAACGCTTCGAAACTTTGAACCATGGTCAGATGACGAAGCCAACACCTGAGCTGGCACCTCACTCTCCAAACTTCCACACCACACCAACGTGAGGACATTTGAGGCCACGTTGGATTTAAAGAGCACCAGCCCCAGTATACATGACGGTTTTTGGCAGGACCGAGTTTCGAACTCGCAACCCTCCGGTTGCTAATCCGTTGCTCTTCCAACAGGGCTACCGTGGCCCCGAAAAATCATTAGTGAACGCTCATTTAACATGACTTTATTTGGAGAACCGGGGAAAAGAAGACTAGATCATCCGGAATTATTTTCTGAATACCTGCTTGATGAAGGACGTTCTTTTAAAAAAATCAAATGCTTTTGAGCAGAAGGAGCAATTTGGCGAGATTGCTCATTCCCAAGACCGATCCTGCACATAGCCATTCATTTTCGTATCATGCAGCTCTCAAATCTGGAGGCAACAGTACTATATGGTACCAGTTAGTCCTGATTGGCCTTTTCAGTTGTTTCAAATCAAGCGTCGATCTTGCAATAATCTGTCTTTCCCATCCTGCTGCTCAAATGCCGTAGTGAATGTTTCAGGAAATGAGAGACATCGATCTCAATTAGCTTAAATCACAATTTCCTGCCCCAAATGCTGCTGTAACGTTTCCGGTCTCTAGGCGTAAGACTGTTTACAGCGCAGTAAAATATTTATTTAGAATAGAGAAATTTGAAGATTATTTACATATTGATAAGATTAACTGAAAAGTATGAGGACACAGTTATTAACCATTGAATCTGCCAAGGAGCCAGGAGGCTCGCCAAAATCTGAGTCTGAAGGATGCGACTGTTCCTTTCGTGGTTTCAATCTACCCTGATCTTTTGAGAGGGAAGTTCGTCTCAGTTTTGGAATGTTAATCCCGGTGTTTCCTCGTCATTTGAAACGGAAGGTCATGAGAACTTCCACAGCTTCCGACCCGAGGAGAGATTTAATGTCTTTCTGGCCCGGGTTTCCACAGAACTGTAACAAGTGTTTTCCTGGGGGTGGCCCGTCTGCATTCCTCTCATGGAGGGCCCAAGATAATATAGGTGTTAACAACTTGTTTTGCAGTCGAGAGAGATCTGAATTCCAGATGTGGGAACGCCAGACCGACCGGTACACTGCTCAACATCGAAAACAGCATTTCCAGAAATAGAAATAAACAATCGCCGAACCTTTCGCTATTTGTGAGCCTAGCTGCGGGATAATCAACCCCCTTCAGCATTCCATGATCCTCAATTCTCAATTTCTCTCAGCTCAAATTCAGATCGCCATACACTCGTACTTCCTTTAAGTTTCTTAAAAATTATGTAATCATGAACTTATATTTAGTATATTTACTAGAAATTATTTGAAACTAGCATATCTGCGCATGGTATCAGCGCCGAATTTCTTAATTGCTTTTTCAGGGCAATCTTTACTTACATTTGAGACCTGATTTAAATCCATTTATAAAGAATATAAGCATAGAGATGTGCACATTTCACAATTCCAAATAAAATACAAGTAATCGAAAAATAGAAAGCCGAATCTCGAGTACTTCACATTGTTAATTCTTTATTCCAATACAGTTGTAGGGCAAAATGCGCACATTTTAGTCAGGTTGCCACATCGAGTTCTAAAGGTCCACATCAATTGCATCCCCTTCACAAGTTCAAAGGCGATCCTGTATTTTTTAACAACTCGACCTGTTTTCTCATTCACTCACATTTTTCGCACCAATATCAGCCTTCCAAATTTTTCCATTGCCTTGCCCACTTTTAGTGTATGCATTTAGGGTTACCAGACCTAAAAATGGAAATTCCTGACAACATAATCATAATTCTTCACATTTCAAGAGAAGTCCGGACAAATGAAACTCTTGAAGGAAAATTACTAAAAAATGTATCATTGAAACGGTCAGATAAACATTATTACCAACAAGAAATAACAGTATTACAAATAAAAAATATTTCAAATAAAACAAATCTGACTCGACATATACCATTCTACTGTCATTACGACTAACGTTTTTTATACACAAGCTATTCAAACAATGCATCATTTGGATTGAATTGATTTCTCTGAAAAATCTGGACAATTTGTAATTCCCGGCAGAATCAGGACAACGCACGCAAATTCCAGATCGTTTCGGTCGTCTGGTAACCCAATACGCTTCATAGATTGATATTCCCGATCCAAGTATTGCTTAAAATTCTAGAATCCACCTGGAAAGCAGCAATATGGAGGTTAAAGCAGCATGATGGATTAAAGAATTAGATTTCTTTCATAAGATCAGTCATTATCTTCCATAAAAGGTATAAAAATATCGTTTTCGAAGTTCGTTGAAAGCAATTTCATAAAACACGCACAACTATAAACAAAATGCGTCGGTATGATATGGTAGGTATTTAACTAATGCCACACCGGAGTAAAACAACGGGCTATCGGCGACGGTCCGGAATCAAACCCAAAGAGAAAGATCCGAGGACAACACCACGTAATTTTGAATCACGGTCAGATGACGAAGTCACACCTGAGCTGGCACCCCACTCTCCAAACTTCTACACCATGCCAACAAAATGCGTCGTAAAGCGTATAATTGCTTTTATATATTTCACCTATATTCTATAAGTTGTGTGAAAATACTATGACCCGCGAAGTAAATTTCATGATGCTACTTTACTCGATAATAAAATTTTAAAAAGGCCTTTTAGTTACATTACTTAATTTGAAAAATATTAATATTTTGTACAGATAAGTTTTGATACAAATAACTAACGTTATTTTTGTTATCATATCAATTTTATATATTCACTTCTATAACATTGAATTTAAATAGAGATAACCAAAATCTCCAGTTTATCATAGTAAACAATTCTAAAATATACTGTCAAATGTAAATTTGTAAGTTACGTTGCTGATTGTAAAATCATATATGCACAGAGTTTAAGCAGTTTGAAAGATTGTATTTATTAGTGTGGGGAAGTGTCATATAAGGAACCTTCACATGTTTCTTTTTCTCTAAGTTACACTGTAAAAAATACACACTTCGAAGACGGTACAGTGTTGGATTGGAATGAAACAGCAAGTGTGATGTACACACACACACACACACATGAAGAGATAAAGAAACTTATCACAATATCAAATCTAGAGGACTATTATTGTAGAATTGCAAAGGTCATAAATTAGTAAATTGTAAAATTCCCTCTGGGGGCGGTACAAGCCGATTCACTGCATAGCATGAGATAGAATGGAGTCCATATGCTATCCTGTGGCAAATTATACAAAACATTCTGCAACAGCTGCTCCAGATCTCTTATATTCTGGGGCTGGTACAGTAAACGGTCGTGCATATCCCAAACATGCTCGATGGGAGACAGATCTGGAAATGTCTCGAGCCAAGGAAGGGTTTCAACACCATGGAGGCACTCCAGATAGAAGCAGGCCGCGTGTGAGCGGGTGTTAGCGTTCTGGTAAATAGCAAATTTGACACGTGACATGAAACAAGAGGTTTTGGAATATGCTGTGCTCTCAAACTACCTCGTACCCATGCTAGAGGGGATTCTACACTACTAGAAAATCCTCTATTTCATATCTATTGGTTTTGTTAACATTTCCGCCGATCGGATAAATCTATTCTGAGGCTCGCATACGGTCAATTGTTTGGGGACCTCCTATAGATCATGAATGTTACACAATTTACAAACATGACAAGTTCTTTCCGAGTTTTGCCGAACGAGGAAACGGAATTTTTTACTCTCTTCAAGTACATACTTTGCTGAAGATCATAGAAACAAGCGATTGAAGAAAGTTACTGAGTAATGGAATTTTCGAAACTTTCCCACGTGTTGAGAGACTGACCTGTTTTCTTATTATCTTCTGTTTACGGAGTGCGGTAAACAAGCCTTGAAATAACCAGCAAGGAGCTATGAAAATATGTACAAATAATATTTGTATTGTGAATTCTTAGACTTATCTGATTTCGAGGTCACTCATCTCTCGCTGTAGCTGAGTTTATATAATTATGTTTCTGTACTATAATTGGCTCTGTGATACTTGGAGATTTATATTTTTATTGCTTTCGTATCTAAATATAAATGTAGCCTAAGTACCGTAGACTAGCACAGGACATTAGCACTGAAGAGTCCATTGCTTGTAAGCATTCTGAAACAATTTTCATAATTTTTAGACAAAACACGGGGCTGCGGTAGCGCAACGGATTAGCAACCAGAGGGTTGCGAGTTCGAAACTTGGTCCAGTCCAAGACCGTCGTGTACATGGGGGTGGGTGCACCTTAAATCTGTAGCGGCCTCAAGTGTCCTCACGTTGGTGTGGTAGTTTGGAGAGTGGGATGCCAGCTCAAGAGTTGACCTCGTCATCTAACCGTGGTTCAAAATTACGAGTCATTTTCCTTCGATCTTTCTCTTAGGGATTGTTCTCGAACAGTCGCCAATAGCCCGCTGTGTTGCTCTAGTACGACGTTAATTAACTACCTACCTACTTCTACAAAATACTAACATTAGAATGAATTAATTAAATTGAATGTAAATCTTATGGAAAATGAGAAACCATGCATTAAGCCAAAATACTAGAAGTGTTTTTAAATATTTTTCCTGAAATACTGGAATGGAAACCAAATGCAATACATGATCCGATTGAGTGAAGTTGGAAAATTACCAACTCATGGATGTTTTTATTTGGGGGGGGGGTATTATCGGTGCTACAAAAAGCAGAAAAATAGCCGACCAGATCTGATAATATTTAAATATATTTTCAAGCGAAATGCTCATTAAGTATTATAGAATTTTATCGCTACAACAAGCAAAAAATCCAATCACCCATCTATGTTCTAGGTGATTGAATGGCATGGTAATAGTTGGTAGTTGAATTTACGTCACATTAAAGCAACACAACGGGCTATTGGCGACGGTCCGAGATCAATCCCGAAGGGAAGTGATTGAAAGGGAAGGGGATTGGGCAAATCTCTTGTGTTTTTGCTTAGACATGAGTGACCAACGGACATATTTTTGAAGAAAGAACCTACAGGGCTCGATCCTCCACGAAATATTTAAAATGTTAAATAATAATTAATGGAAATCAAATGTTCGTTTATCACATAGGTAAAATGCACGTAGATATGTCTGAAAAAAGTGGAAAAATCACTGTAAATTTAGCTTTACTGCCTTTCGATAATGGGCCGTGGTAGCCCAGGTGATAGTGTCGAATTAGCAACTGTAGGGTTGGGAGTTCGAAACTGATCCAACCAAAGACCACTGTGTACGTGGGGGATGATACACTTTAAATCTGTCGTGGCCTCAAATGCTACGTTGGTGTGATGTGGAAGTTTGGAGCGTGGGATGACAGTTCAGATGTTGACCTCGTCATCTGACCGTGGTTCAAAATTACGAGGTGTTGTCCTTGAATCTTTCCCTTCTGGATTGATCCTGGACCGTCGCCAATAACCCGCTATGTAACTCCAGTGCGGCGTGTAATTTCACCTGCCTACCTGCCTTTCGATTGTAATAGAAAAAAAGGAGAGGTTTGGGCTCCATCTGGAAATATTTTCTGTATACGAGCGTGAGTCTCGACTACAATATTTAATGCGTCAAAATAGAAGGTAATCTCGTAATCGATTAGGTATTAGGCACTAGAAGTCAGCCAGCTGTGTTTTCAGCGCGTTATTCTGTGGTAATCAGGAATTACAGTTAACAGACACGTTTATGTATTGACACACCTAACAGCTGGAAATGTTACGTGGCATTTATTTTCGGATATCAACCTCAGACATATGCTATTTTGAGCAAGTGTGGAAGTAAGATGGCTCAAATAAAAAAATTGAATTTTTGTGGGTTGGTTGTGTTTGGTGTTTTTAAAACCAATATTTTCATTTTGCTGTTAGCAGATTTAATGGCCATAACATCGTAAAATTTGACTACATATCAAATGAACTCTAGTTTGAACTTAAGATATAAGGCTGTTCGGACATTTTTTTGAACGATTTTGATGAGCTGTAAAAAATTGTATGCTACGAAAGAATTTTATTTTCACAGCCAGATAAATAGTTAAAGTATAACTTATCGTCTGCTAACTCAGAGTTTTGTTTACTTTCAAAATGGCGCTTTTAAATAAGCAATGGATGGAAGGCTATGTTTCCGCTGTTCCGAAGAGAATTATGCTTATTCAATTATTCAAAAACGCTGTAATAGTCATGGTTTTTCGATATCTAAAGGTACGATAAGTAATATTATTAATGAGAAAGGAAAAACAAGTAAAAGTGGAAAAATACTTCCAAAAAAGTATCCAAAAAAGAAAAAAATTCTGAGAATATTTGTGAGGTAAGATCTTTAATTTTAAAAGAGAATCCGCCAAGTCAAAGGACTATAGCAAAGTGAACGTGAGAACTTTCTCTAAGATATTTATGATTGTTGCCGGTTTTGCATATAATGGAAAATTAAAAGCAAAAAGGAGGGGAATGTAAAAATCAACTCCCACATATTATCAAGACCTTATTTTAACCCCAATATTCAAAAAAGAAATACTATATCTTTACCCACAGTGCCAACAATCAGTAGAACTGCATCAGGGTAAAGCAAGCAGCCGCATATCGAAATCGACTATTAAATTCTTGGAAAAAATGGAACAAGAAACTGGTATCAAGTCTGATATTCCCTTTACTGATATTCCTGCTAAATCTCCAGATGTTTCACCCATGGACTTTTGTGCATTTGGACTTTTAAAAAGGGCATTATCGAAACGTCGACCGAAAACCTTTCAAGGACTGGAAAACTGTAGATCAAGAATGGGACAAAATACCACTGTCGATACTACAAAAGTCATTATTATCATGGAAATTAAGGTGTATAAAGATAATTAACAATAAGGGCTATCAAATGGAACATTTAAAACACAAAAATTTCATGTAAAAAATTGAGCTTCAGTCCATTAAAATCGTTCAAAAAATGTCCGAACAGCCTCTGAACGAATATTATCCATCCTTATACCTAATCTCGTAGCATTAAATGGATAATTTTTAGCAGTGGTTCTAAATCTACGTGTCCTTACTTTATTTATATAAATGCATCAATGGAAATAGCCGATTCAAATTTAAAAGTTTGTAATAGATATCAATACATTGTTATCAATAAGTTCTCATACGCTTTCAAATATGTAATGCAGACAAATTATAAACAGCTTACAATGTTATTCTAATAATAGGACAAAAATGAAGTGGTAAGACTTTTTGTGTATAAAGTTAAATCTACATTAGTAAATTTTAGAATGAATACTTTGAAATAATTCCAGTGTACAACCACAACTAACTCTTTCAAGGCCATCAAGTTTAGTATGCTTTTGGCTTTTCCTGTAGCAATGTTTGCACGCTATTTATGAATTGACTTTAATTGCTGAATTTATAATTATTCTGCTGTGAAAACAACTATAGGAACAACAAGTTTAACTTGAGGCATATACAAATCTACACCAAATTTGGTAAGTTTATTCTTTGGAATCCTGCGGGTAACGTAAGCTACATATTAACCCCCGTTCTATTTGTCTTGGGTGTGCAGAGGGGTGTAACGTCCCGCGTCATCCTGGACAAAGCGCTTGCTAGTGGGCGCTCTCTCCCGGTCTGGCTGTGCAGATAACGTCAGATTACATCTACAGGAGTCACCTCTTAAGGAGGTTTTTAGAATCTTAGTGTATGATGCAATCTCAGATGGGTGTGGTTGCGCTGAAAATAGTAATTTTTATGATGATATAGGATTATTTTCATAGAAAGTGGTCATTTTTTATTGTCGATATGGTACAGGGGGCTAAAGACAATTCGAAATCCTCATAGGAATAACTGCTTATTTATACGATCAATGTCAGACCAATTCACCCTAAATTTGGTGCATTCATCCTGTAGAATTCTGCGGGGCACATAGGCTATATATTAACCCCGTTCGATTTGTCCAGGGTCTGCAGGGGGCTAAAAACAATTCGAAATTTCCATAGCAATAATATTGAGTAATATTACGAGTTATAATTCAGCTAGTACATTATATTTCATCTTGATACATGAGTTCGGTATATTAACGCCGATTTCGCGATGTCTGCTTTAAAACAGCGAAGCAATATACATAAAATGAACATTAGAACAAATAGTAAGAATAGAAGATGAATCACAAATTTTTCTTAAGATAGGTCTAAAAATGTTCTCTTCGGTACAGTCAAACTAGATATGCTCCAAAGTCTTCCTCATAAAGGCAAATAATCTAATGGGAAATATACTCCCAAATGTTTTCGATGACATTGTTTTTGTTGCTCCAAGTCTAAAATTGGTTTATGGATTGAAATTAGGCTTAATGAAACAGAATAGATAGAAACTATACCAACAAACTGGAAAGGAATGCTAACTTATTTTGAATTTATATGCAATTATGTAACAAATATATGTGAAAATCCATTTATAGATTACGGATACCATTAAACCCAGTCATAAATGACTTCATTGGGTTAGATGGGTAAATATCATTTGGATTCATTCATTAATATTCTATTAAGACCAACTGCGTCATAGTTTTGATATAGCAAAACTTCCTGAGCGTAACGGACAAAAATAACTTTTTGGCTTCCTTATTATAATGCACTTGTACTATTTTTAGAAACCACAAGATTTCTGTCATGTGAATGTATATCATTAATATTCCGCTTGGAGTCAGGAGATTGACCTTTTTAGTTGTGAAGGTAGGTAGGTATTTAATTAACGTCGCACTGGAGCAACACAAAGGGCTATTGGCGACTTAGTTGTGAAGGATAGTTTTCTAAATTGTGTCAAAATCCAGAAAATCTTTCTAGAAAAAGTTAAGCTTCAATGTTAGAGGTGGTAGGCTTCAGTATTGTTATGTTCAAACTCCTTTAAAATCGAATTTTTATTTTTAATTATTCGCTAAGGAGAACCTTTGAATTCTTAATCTGAAATAAGAGGAAAGAATTTCAAGGAAAATATATTAATAAATATCAATATATAGTTGTCGAATGAAAAAATGTACACAAATTATAATTTTTGTATGGAAAATTCCATAACTGCAACCTTCCAAAATTAGTTTTTGGCTCCGAAAGAAGTGAGAGTACCGAGAATTTCATGGCATTGCATACTACACTACTATTTGTGGAAGCTGCAACACTATGAAAGAATCATGCGATTGTAACGAAATTTATACAAATATTACTGATATTTCTGTACATAAAGGATTACATTTTCAGAACACTACACCTATTATAACATGAAGAAATCAGTATGTTGTGAAGCCTCCACGACCTACAATAAGAGCTGCTATACGTCGTCGCATCGAATCAGAGGCTTTGGATGTGTTACTGGGGAATTGTTTGCCAAGGCTACTTATATGAGAGTCCATAGTTCATTGGTACTGGTTAGTAGAGGATTACGACGGACTAGTTGTCGAGTAACCATATCCCAGACGTATTCAAAATGTAATTTTCCTGGCGAGCGTGGAGGTAAGAAGTGGTATCTGCTGTGCTGAGAAGGCTTTGACATTCCTGGCAACATGTGGTCGAGTATTGTCCTGCTCGAACTATGCCCTTTGTCACAGACGAAACATACTGTTACCTGGAGAAACTCAAATTTAACTGCTCGCAATACACTACTTGTGTGGGCCCAAAACAGACTTCTATTTATACTCCTAACACGAAAGTTCAGTGGACTCTGCTGGTGTGCATTATCACTGCTCATTTATCCATTTGTATTCCATACCCTTCTCTGCATATACTTTAAGTTTCAAATGTTGATCATCACTCACAATTCCATCAAAAATAATTAAAATCATTCATTTTTCACAAACAGTAGTGTATAATCTAAGCATTTTAATTTAAAAAAAATACAATTTCGAAAATAAATATCTAGAAGTGAGTTTTGAATACCGTTTTACGTAGTTTCTAAACTATCGTAATTATAATTTTGTTAAAAGTTATTTGGTGTATATGTGTAGCAGGGGGGCAGAGGAGTTGAGCCCAACTTAATTTCATTTGCCTCTATTATGTTGGGCTCAAAACTGATCTATTATAAGAATCACGGAACGATGTGTGGCGGACATTTCCATCCATGAAGCGGGCAACAAACTTATAAATATGTGGAGTAAGTGTTTACAGGTGTTCACTCCAAAGCATTTGGGAATCTCAAAACAAGGTGATTTGTGCGATCACTTCAGTTGAGCTCGATCCAATCATGGAATGGCAGCTGTTGTGAAAAGCTACATATAAGCCACATATTATGAATGTAAAACTTCAGTGATTCTGGCAAGGATAAGAATTAGAACAGGAATGTTTTGATTTCTATTTACAACTGAAACCGACAAATGCCAGTGATTCTTCTATCTGTTTTTCATGCAATGTCTGCTTTAGGATTAAATGTGTCGTCTTATTCTAAGCATTCGTTTTTATTATCGTTTTTGTACTGACACAACAGAAGCATTCACGTAATTATCAAATTAACCAACCGAATTCACGCAGAGACGTAACTAGGCTAGTTTCCACCCGGGGCAAGAACTCGCCAAGGCGAGTTCTTGCCCCGGGTTGCCTTGATCGGTGGGGGGGAGGGGGGCGCCACCGACTAACCAAACGAAAACCCTCCCCGACAACACCTGATATCGTCGCCACAGATTAATTCCACTAGTCCAAATTTTTATATTAAACTTATGGTAAATGCTTGATTTCAAAGGTAAATAGATTAATTTGCAGCAATTTAATTTTTAGTACAAGATAAAATACCTAATCAATTCTAAGATATTTCATTGATAAATAATCTAAGAGTAGCATGTTTGGTATATTCTTTCATACTTATAATCGCTGCAAATTAAATTAAAAGGTTTTATCAAATGATATCGGGATATGTGTGGGCAGCATCAAAATCTGTTCAATCAGACTGTTGCTTTAGAATAGGATATTTAATTACGATAAATACAAAGGATGTTCAGACATTTTTTGAATGATTTTGATGAACTGTAAAAAAATTGTATGCTACGAAATAATTTTATTTTTGCAGCAGTTAAATAAAGTATAACTTATCGTCTGCTAACTCAGAGTTTTATTTACTTTCAAAATGGCGCTTTTAAATAAGCAATGGATGGAAGGCTATGTTTCCGCTCTTTCCGAAGAGAATTATGCTTATTCAATTATTCAAAAACGCTGTAAAAGGCATGTTTTTTCTATATCTAAAGATACGATAAGTAATATTATTAATGAGAAAGGAATAAACGCGTAAAAGTGGAAAAATACTTCCAAATACGTATCCAAAAAAGAAAAGAATTTCTGAGAATATTTGTAAGGTAAGATCTTTAATTTTAAAAGAGAATCTGCCAAGTCAAAGGACTATTACAAAGTCATTAAAAGTTCAGTTTCAACTGTAAATAAAATAATTAACAGTGATTTGAATCTTAACCCGCGGAGACGCGCGCTACTTGTTGTTACATGAAGACGCGCGCCGGGCATCGTAGGCCCGAAGCAATATTTTCTTAAAAAAAAAAAAAAAACATAAACAAAATTTATTTTACCGTTAAAATTAATTTAGTTAATCAAAACACAATATGAAAAATAAAAAAGTATTTTTCAGATAAATATAGCTTTTAAAATTCTACATTTTAAATTTATAATTATGTCACATTGATACTGAAAAACGAAATTTAAGAAACCGAATTAGAAATAGTATTCATTTATGAAAAATTAAATTATTGTTACATTAATAAATTGAAAATAAAACTTACATTTCACTGACATTTATTGCAGAGAACATTGCTATGTTCTCCACATACATTTTTTCCACACTTAGCACAACAAATTTATGATTTCCTGTCCTTTGAACTGGGACATACATGGCACCTTTTTCTTGAAGAATTCTTTTGTTTTTTTGTCGGGGGTGCTTCACAATATTCACTCTGGTTACAGTTTAGTTTTTCTCGCATTTCACGTGGAAGCATTGGTTGCAAACTTCTTTCTTGTAGGTGGTCCTTCAAAAGTTCTAACGAAAGTTCTTTGATAAACAAACTTCGTTTTCTGTATTGAATCGCCGGTGTTTTAGTTGACAACAGCAGTACTCGGGCATTTATTGTTGCAATATTTAATATACTGAAAAATACAACCATGGGCCATCTTTTGCTTATTCTAGCAGTAGAATATGTAGATGACATTTCATCCATTACATCTACAGCACCCTTTGTTAGATTATAAAATGTTATAATCTCTGGTTTCTTGGCTTCTTCTGTCGATTTATCAATGGCACTATCATTATGCATTGTAGATAACAGGACGACGCATTTGTTTTTCTTTGGCACATAGGAAACCAAAGTCATGTTTTTTTGAAATCCAAATAATGATGAATGCACTTCTCGATTCTTTCCACAAATAAATTCTTTTGGTAGCTCTTTTTTATTTTTTCTAACTGTTCCAACAAGTGTAATTTTCTTCTCTAAGAGATCCTTTGCCAAACTGTAACTGGTATACCAGTTGTCAACCGTAAGGTTTCGCCCTGAATTGAAGATGGGTTTCACTAATCTCTTGACAATTTTATCGGGACTATTTTCTGTCCTGTACGGACCTGTAGGTTGAGCTCCTGCATAAATTTCAAGGTTCCAAATATAAAATGTTCTTGCATCCACTAGAGCAAAAATTTTGAGTCCATATTTTGTAGGTTTACTAGGGATATACTGACGAAACGAGCATCTTCCTCGAAATGGCTCTAACTTTTCATCAACTGTTACATATTCGCCAAGACTATACAGTTTTTTGCAATTTGCAAGAAATCTTTCGAAAATATTTCTGATGGGAGCAAGTTTATCCAATTCTCTTCTAGAAGAACGGTTTCTAACATCATCAAATCTCAAACACCTCATTAGAAATAAAAAAACGTTTACATGACATAGTTCTGTGAAAAATGTCAAACCCAGTACCAGCAGTAGCCCAAAGATCACGAACATTTACATGAGAAGCTTTGTAGAGTCCTCCAAAATAAAGAAGTCCGATGAATGCCTTTACTTCTGAGGTACTTGTGGGGCGAGCATCTCTTTCCCGTTCAAAATTACCAGCAATCGATTGAATATAAATATTCGTACACTCCGCAATAGTTGATAGTATTGTTTCGTTCATAAGCAATTGCCAAGAATTTACAGGCGAGGATACAGCTTTCGCTTCTCCAACATTTCCGGGCAATTTTGTCATGATGTTGTGAGCCAGAGTTCTCACATTTTTTCTTGGTTCTTTTTTACTCCATTTTGTTAATTTATCTTTACCAAGATAGTGATCCATAGATTCAAAAATATCTGATTCATTGCTTGAATCAATATCTTCTTCCGAATTTGACTGATGATCACTAAACTCCTTTTCATCAATAATTTCTTCATCTTCTTCATTAATGGATTCTTCATCAGTTGACACTTCAGCTAATAGCGTCCGTAATCTCTTCATTTCATCATCATAGCTCAAATAGCGAGACATTTTCAATCCGTCTGTTCTCCTTCGCGATCTTAACGAAAACGCCAGCGCGCGCGCCGGGCCTCAAAGGCCCGAACACCGTTTTTCTGAGAAAACAAGTGGGGGAAAATTCTTGAAATTCCTGTGGTTGTGACGTACATGACCTTGAATGCAGCTACTGTGAAACTGGATTTATTCCATTGAGGGGCTGATTTTCTGTGCCAAGTTTTTGTAACGCTCGGGCCTGATAGGCCCGGCGCGCGTCTTCGCGGGTTAAAAAGGCCAAAAAAATACAATGTTCATCGTCTATCTCCACGACATATTGCAGAACGCAGAATTCTTTATGAGAAGCATTTAGCTGGAGAAAGATGGAAAAATGTTGTGACAATAGACGAGTCGTGGGTGTATTTAAATGATTGCAATATAAAAGAACAATTTACTATCATAAAGAGGAGAAAAATCTTAAAACGTGGTTCAACTTTGTAACTTTAACGTGAGAACTTTCTCTAAGAGATTTATGATTGTTGCCGGTTTTGCATATAATGGAAAATTAAAAGTAAAAAGGAGGGGATGTAAAAATCAACTCCCACATATTATCAAGACCTTATTTTAACCCCAATATTCAAAAAAGAAATACTAAATCTTTACCCAAAGTGCCAACAATCAGTAGAACTGCATCAGGATAAAGCAAGCAGCCACACATCTAAATCCACTATTAAATTCGTAGAAAAAATCGAATAAACTGGTATCAAGTCAATAAATACCATTTACTGATATTCCTGCTAAATCTCCAGATGTCTCACCCTTTTGTGAGAAAGGGTGAGACAAAAGTCCAAAAGCATCTCTTTTGTGCTTTTGTACTTTTAAAAAGAGAATTATCGAAACGTCGACCGAAAACCATTGAAGGATTTTGGAAAACTGTGGAACAAGAATTAATAACAGATTTTACCGAAGTTATTATCTTGAGTATTATACTTAGACATTTTTCACAATCTCTTAATCTATTGACAAAATGTGAAAAAATTAATTTAAACA
Organism: Meta bourneti; assembly: GCA_933210815.1. NCBI lineage: Eukaryota > Metazoa > Arthropoda > Arachnida > Araneae > Tetragnathidae > Meta > Meta bourneti. The sequence continues at coordinate 69,707,857 of OW119928.1, forward strand.
CAGAAAGCTTGAACTAAAACTTAACTTTACGGGCTTTTTCGGCTGCAAACATTTTTAGAATGTCCTCAAAAGATAGCTTTGAAGCTAACTTGTGCTCTATTGATATGATGCTCAGGTTGGTTAGTCGTTGTTGTCCTGTTAAGTTTCTGAGGTAATTTTTCATGATCTTTAGTTTGCTAAAACTCCTTTCATTTGAGGCGACTGAGACTGGTATTGTGAGGAAAATTCTCAACGCTGTCGTTATGTTGGTGGACGCGTCTTCAAGTCCGTTCACGTATATTAACCTCAGAAGATCTGATGGTATATCCGTTTTCATATTAGGGCTTAAATCTAAGGCATGATACTTAAAACTCTCCACTTCTATCGCCAGCTAGTCCTTGTCTAAGTCTTCTTTATATGTGGTAGCTAACTCAAGTGCCTGGTTCTTCAATTCTTCATTCATTGTTTCAAACCAAGCCCCATTGAGGAAACCAAATAAACTATTCATGTTTTGAATGACTTGAAACCTATGCCTCAGTTCATTCAGAATCCGATCTCTATTATTTGTATAATCAATAATCTGAACTTTTTTTCTTCTGAGAATTCATAACTTTCAACTTCGACCTTATCCCCCCCCCCCCATCAAACATCCGCTTCTTCCTCCTCTGTACTTCTTTAAAAAGAGGATCTAGATTGCTTTCCTGCTATTTCTTCACACATTCTGTATTTAGCTCCTTTTATAGTTTTTAGTTTTTGTAGTCTGCTAATAAGTTTTCCTCTTCATTTTTCATCATACGTAAATATCTATAGTAAAAAAAATACTCGGCCAATTTAGCGCCCCCAAAATCAAGCGCCCGGGGCAGATGCCCTGTCTGCCCCCTCTAGTTACTTCTCTGAATTCACGTGGGTGTAGCCCAAATGTTATTTCTTTTCAGACTGGACTAGGGTATGTGTGTGCTGAGCACATGGGCCCTCCATCTCCAGATCAATTGCTTTGGAGTACACTGAACAATTTGATTTCATAATTTTAGCTGGTGGTTTAATTGGGACTTGGAAGTTGAGCAGGTGGGTAAGTTTTTTTCGTATGGTGAAGAAACCATCGTGGAGAAAGACCTTCAAAACGAACAACTTTTTTCAGGCTTAGTTACATAGAACCCGCAAGAGCAGTTTCCCGAAAACTATGAAGCTTACAGACATGCTGGTAAATCTTTATTATTATAATTGTCAGTGTTGCGAGTATAACTATTGGGGTAAAATAAATATTTCTCATCCGCCAACCCTCTGAATAGTATGCGTGGGGTAGCAACAAGCACTTCATCCCCGCTACAGATGAATAATTTGTATAATTGACAAAATATCTTGTAAAATTTTATTTAAAAGCTTTGCCTTTGCATAGCCTTAGCATAGTCTAAGAAAGCACCTTGTAAGTTGAAACCGGACATTTGTACAATAAATACTTCCCCCAACACCCTGAGTCATTTAGCTTTCTATTAATAGCTTTCGGGAAGCATTTTTCTTAGATATGCATAAATTTGAAAAAGGATTCAAAATTTTTTCCAGATTTAATTTTTCATTAGCTTAAGTGTGGAATGTGTAAACAAATAGTTCAAAAGAATCGATCCCCAAGAATAAAACAAGTGCCTTTTAACAGCTCTCTGCATCGTACTGATAGGTCAATCTATTCAAACTATCAACAAGTCTTAAGACTGATATAAGCTTTGAAGTTCACAATGAACTGCAAATAAAATACTGTAGGTGAATTTCAGTGCAAGAGAGAAGTCAAAATACCAATTTAAGCCAAAAATATATAAATGATTTTCATACAAAATTTCCTACTTTGTAAAAATTTATTATAATAAAAGCAGCATTTTGTGAAAAAAATGTAACGATTCGTGTTGTACTTTCAGAAGTTCCTTCCCAGCATTTTTAGTTCGATAAATTATCTGTGTTCCAACACCAATTTCGTTTGGCAGAACGAAGAGTTTCCTTTGTTTCTTTTGGAGAGAACATGCGGAAAAGTATTTCTATTTGTATTACAAGTAGCAACACATTCAATTACTTTCCAGACACCACTATTTCTGGGAACTATAAAATGAAGCGCCAAGAGCGAAAAAAGAATTTCAGAAGCCGGATTTGGCATTGATCCAGTTACAAACGATTCGCGTCACACTGTTGTACGATTACCGATTACCCAACACTGCATCGAAACGTGACATTCAATCTAATCTCTGAGAGCAAAGAAAAAAATGAATGCTCAAAATGAGGAGTTACTTTATGTAGCAAAATTCCATGCGAAACTGAAGAAATGAAAAGTAATTTGTCAAAACATCTATTGAGATGATTTATAAGTGTCAGAATTTCTTTCAGAAAAAATAATCAGGATTTAATATTTGATATGATCAAGGGTACAGTTACTGAAGGGTTATTGGAGCTTAAGCCCAACCAAAGCCATAAAAAAGCAAAAATAACTTCATTCAATTTATTGATCGGTTTAAAAATCGTGTTTGAAGATGCTTTTTACATTTTCTCTTTGCTTCAATGAAAAATATCATTCATTCTTTTATATCCCCTTTTTCAAAAGTGTGCCATCACATTTATGTACAAGAATTAGACATAATAATACACATATTTTGTGTATTATTATGTCTTTCAAAAGTGTTTGTTTGTTCTTTGTTTTTCAAAAGTGTGCCATGTACAAGAATTAGACATAATAAAACACATATTTTGAAGGTATCATATTCTACATAAAAACCGGCTAGCTGCTAGCAGTTCTAGTAGTTTGGCTAAATATGGCCATTGCTCCATAAAAATCCTGCCAACCAACCTTGCTACCTAGTAGGGACCGGGTTCGAATCTCGATTTGTAAGCGGATGAATATTGGTGATTGTCCTGTTAGGAATAGTGCCGGCTTACCCACTGGGTGCTCTTTTACTTTTATATTTCTAGCAGTAGTACTTGAAAAACAAAGATCATTCATAAGTGTGCAAGAACACACAGCACAATCACCATAGCAAAGAGGCAATATAGAAAACACATTAAAACCGGGAACAAAACATTTAAAAAGAAAAGTTGAAAATTAAAAAGCAAACTGCAGTTCGAAAAGGTCGACTAGACTGTAGGGCACGTACCATCTCCCTTGTGCGACAATATCTTTCACAAATATTTTCCACCCAAGTCGGACAGCTCTCAAGATAAGTTGCATCTGTAACTCCAGAACCACATACCAAGCAGTTTGGGCTAGGAAGGAAATTAAATCTAAATATTTAGCCATGCACTTAAACGTCCCGAAACAGTCGAAAAGCTGTGATAGCATGGCGTCTTGGAAAACTGGGTATTTTATCGAAGGAATTCCTCCAATCCCCTTATCCTTAATTTGCTCCAATTCTTTAGTTTTAAAGTTTTGCCATCAAATTTTTTATAATTCTCATAACAAATGAATAAAGTATTGTCTTGAGGAGACTGATTATTTTATGTCCCTTTCTCGCCATCAAATCGGCCATCTCATTACCAAAGACGCTGCAATGAGAAGGGACCCACAGAAGCCTCTAGAATAGAGAAAGAATAGTCTTGTATCTAGATTTCAGAAGACCAAGATTTCTCTCTCTCAAGTAAACACTCATTAAAGTCGTATAGAATCTGTATAAGTGAGGAAAGTGACAGCCTGGATTGTTGTTGCTATGGAGTTCGAAAGTATCACCGCAATTTCAAAAACTTCCGTCCCTGCTATTAGATGTTGAATTGCCAATATTATAGCCTCCCCCTGGCCATCAAAGGATATGCCCACTGCGCTAGCAACCTACGAGTTGTAGACGGAGCAGGTTCGATTCCTCCCTGGGTGTATTTATCACTTCTGTGTTAGTCAAACTTCCCTTGCGTGTATATGCCCATTACTTGATGTTGTCTGTCCTGTGTTTGGTGCAGCATGGCCAAATATGGCCCTTGCGCCATAAAAACCCAATCCAATCAATCAACCAACCAAATCATAAAAATGTTAATAGCAGCATTTTCAAGGGCACTATTATACGCTGTTACGTATAGCATTTTATGCGAAAGCTCGATTTAAAATCTATCACTATTTGTTGACTATATTCATTCAAAAAATAATTGAAAATTTTCCTTTTGTTTTATGTTTGCAAGCTTTGATTGATTGCATTTGTGAAATGCAATCAATCGCAAAAAATTCGAGAATCTCATTCCCTCCAGAAATATTTGGAGTCCTTTTTCCTCATTTTTGCTCATGACTCTCAACACGACTTGTTGGTATAGAAAAGACAAGTAGAAGAGGCGTAACCAGAGGGTTGATGACCTGTGTACAGCAAGCAGGAATCCAATATCAGTCCCTTTGATATGTCTGGTGAGTCGTAAGAGTTGAGTACATAAGTCAGTAGTTGTTCGTGGTCAAGGTTTACCAGGTGTGTGACTTCTACAGATGCAGCTCGAAGAAGGTCGGTCACTCTTGCAGAATTTCTTCCAAATAGGTCGAGTTTGAAGCCATTAATTATTTCATACCTTAATTTTAACAAAAGCCGTTGTCTTGCTCCAATGTGACGTAAATTCAACTACCGACCAACAAACCTCAATTTTAACATTTTCTGCCTTTTATACCTTTGACGGTAAATATTCTCCGAAGAACTTTCCTTTCAGTCACCGTTTTCTTTTTTGTTCAAAACTCGCAATCGTCCTGTCGCTGACGCCAGAAATGTTGGAACCGGGCCAATGATAATAAACGAATACTAAATACAGACAACACATTTGATTTGATACAAGATATCACACATAAACATAACATAGAAAAGTATAAGTGACAATACTAAGAAGTCGAAATTCCAAAATTTCTAATTCTTGTCTTATTAAAATCGTTATCAAAACGATAACTGATACAATACATCTATATATTAATACGTGAAGAAAAAACTTTGTACCCCCTTTTTAAGCACATTGCGCGCACGGAGGAGTATGAGATTTGGCATAATTAAAGTTCATATGGAAAAGGAGTGCACAAAGATCAAATTAATGTATAATATGCGTTACAAATATATTAAATTAAACAAAATAAAACGTTCATTTTTTACGTTCATATACCGTAAAAAATTTAGCGGAGTAAATGATTTGTAATTTATTTATTTATTTATTTTCATAAAGTCACGTTTACTCAAAATATGAGAGCCTTACCAAGTGAAATAGAATTTGTCGAATTCTTGAAAAAAATTGGTAATGATGAAGCCCCACAATTCGCTCAGTTTGGTGAAAATATTATTGAAATACCTCAGCAATTAATAGGAGATGAAAATAATATTATTAATGAGGTGTATGGAAATATTTCCGAAAACATACTCTCAGATAACATATTGAACTCGGTTATTTTAGCACCTAAAAATGATGATTGTACTTTGATTAATACTGATATACTTAATCAAATACCTGGTGAACAGAGAACATATCATAGCTACGATAAAATAATTTGTGATGATGACAATGACATCAATAACTTAACTATCCAGTAGAGTTTTTGAATTCTTTGACTATTAGTGGTTTGCCACCACATAAGTTAGTATTGAAAGTTAATTGCATCGTTTTGCTGATCAGAAACTTAAATACAAAGGAAGCATTAGTTAATGGAACAAGAATGCGCATCAAATTTATGCATCGTAATACTATTGATTGCGAAGTTTTAAATGGAACCACACGCAATAAGAGAATTTTGATTCCACATATAAATTTAACATATTCCGGAACTATTTTACCATTTAACTTTCAAAGAACTCAATTTCTAACTATACTTGCATTTGCGATGACAATAAATAAGTCTCAAGGACAAACATTCGAAAAAATTGGAATTTTATTGAGGCAGCCAGTTTTTACACATGGTCAATTGTACGTCGCAGCAAGTATAGAGTTCGATCATTCGATGGTTTGAGATTTTATATTTCCGAATATAACGGTCAAGGGCATTTAGCAAACGATGAAAGAGCTTTTACAAAAAACATCGTCTACGCAGAAGTTTTGAATCATTAAATTCATTGTCGAACTATTTCAAGTTCAATGGACAACATTTATTTTTTTAACCACCCGGTTTTTTGTTTCAATAAAAATATATAAATAAATACGAAGCACGTATTCCTTATTTCATTTTTCATTTTCTGGATTTATTTTTTTATTTAAATTTTATATAATTTGAAAAAGATAGGCAAATTAACTGTGTAGCCTTGCCGAAACCTGTGGCCAGTATAGCAATAAAAAAAAACCAAAATGTCAAACAACGCGTTATTGTTTTTTAGATATGGCTTAACCAAGCTATATCGCATTTTTCCTATGACGTATTTGTACATGCTCGCAGCTTACGTAATAGAACAAAATTCAAAAAAATTATATGCAATGAACATAGAGGTATACTCTTTGACAAAAGAACCTTATTAACGTTCAAACTTAAAAATTAAATGAATTATGGTCGAATTTCGACCACTGGGCGACCACTAGTTTTAAATAATGTGGTAGTTGAACTTAGGTCGCACTGGAGCACACAGCAGGCTATAGGTGACGATCCTGGATCAATCCCGAAGAGGACCACACCTCCAAATTTTGAACCACGGTCAGATGACGGGTCAAAAACTGAGATGGCACCCCACTTTCCAAACTTCCGCACCATGCCAAAGAGAAGATATTTGAGACCACGACAGATGTAACGTGCACAGACCCGTACACAACGGTTTTGGGTTGGGTAGAGTCGAATTGGCAGCCCTCCGTTTGCTAATCCGTGACTCAACCAACTGGGCTACTGCGGGTGACTTTGCGTAACAGTTAGAAGGGTGTACCCAGGATAAAAATCGGAAGGAGCGACATTGGTTTCGCAAGCTTTTATTTATTGGAGGAGTAATGTAGGTAGGTAGGAGGTATTTCAATTAACTTCACACTGGAACAACACAACAGGCTATTGGTGACGGTCCGGGATCAATCCCAAAGGGAAAGACCGAGGATAACACCACGTAATTTTGAATCACGGTCAGATGACGAGGCAACACCTGAGCTGGCACCTACTCCCCAAACTACCACACCAACGTGAGGACATTTGAGGCCACGACAGATTTAATGTGCATCAGCCCCCTTTATACACGACGGTGTTTGGTTGGATTCGAACTCTCAACCCTCCGGGGGAGTGATGTAGTTCAGCCAAATAAAGCAAACATAGGTGAGGTCGTGTTTATTAACTAAATTTTATTTTCTATGAATACAGAGTTCGGAGAGTGTGCCACAGTTCAGGTGGTGTTGACCTGAACCATGACCATGGTTCAACATTACGAAGTGTCGTCCTCGGGTTTCCCTTCGGGGTTGATCCTGGACCGTTTCCAATAGCCCTTTGTTTTGCTCCAGTGCGACGTAAATTCAACCACCCCTTATGAAGTATAGAGCAGTTTTAGAGGGGGCTACAAGACACTAGTGTTTTAAATGACTGCTCCAAGACGAATAGATGCTGATTGAGTAAAAAGTGGATCAACTCCTTATTAATTAAGAATAAGTAAGTGAAAATAAATAAATCGAGGGACACTTCTAAATGTGATAAAAAATAATTGATAAATATTTGTTAATTGAAACAACGAAAAACTGTCGAACACATATTCTTGCGATTTTGTAAGGAAGCAGATAAATTGATTATTGAGGGTATTTTTTCCCTTTTTAGGTATGGGAGGGGTATGAATGTCCATAACCCCTCTGTAGGCATGTTCTAACCGTTAAATGTAATCTTGAAGTGCTTCCACAGCCTCCTCCTTGATTCTACACACCCAAACCCTTCATCGATTTGAAGTTCCCTTAAAATCGCATTTCTCGTTTTTAAACCCTATCGTAACAGTTAGTTTTTAAGGTTGTGAGGGATACGAGACTGGTAAAACTTGCCCCTGATAGAATGCCCGAATTCAATTGTTGATCGCTTAGTCATTCGGTTCGAAATGATGTGATAGATGGATGTGCATTGAAATAAACTTTATCGTGAACTTAGAGAAAACTTTTTTTGTTTCGGTGACATATTTCTTCAAACTTACGTTTTCATCTATTCTATTTTTAATCAGTATCTGTTACAAACAAGATGTGTATTTGAGCAAGAGTTAGCTGAACAGTCGAAAAATATTTGTAGAACTATCATTCCCAAAATTTCCTTTCATATGTCGTACTACAGCCCACTTTATTCTTTCCATTTGGAATGTCCCATTTCAATTATCAATTGTTCAATAAGTAATTTTGTTAAGTCATGTTTATAACAGTAAAAATATCAATTCTTAAGGTCATTTTAAGATTTCAGAAAATTTTTAAACATTAAATTCTAATAAATTTTTATTAAAGCAACATCTTGAAAGCATTTTACATTTTATCCTCAGGACCCCATATGGAAGGATGGAGTGGCGGAGATTTGAAAAGCTTTTTGTAATGGCAATCAGTTTTGTAAGTTCAAAAGAGTTATGCAAGAGTGGAAATTGAAAGAGAACAATTATTTTTGCAAGCTAAACATCGAGTATTTGGAAAACTTATTTTTATTTCAGGAGAGGCCCGCCTCATAACCTGTTTCTGGGGCCCAAAGTGGAAATATGGGCATCCTGAGTACATCTCCATATCAAAAGAATTCGGGTCAATTGAATCAGCACTCTGGCTGACGAAGACTCGTGGGAACCGCTTCTGTGTGAAATACACTGCTGGCCACCGTAAATGCAACACCCTGAAGGAAGCATGCAAATACACTGCTGGCCACCGTAAATGCAACACCCTGAAGGAAGCATGCAAATACACTGCTGGCCACCGTAAATGCAACACCCTGAAGGAAGCATGCAAATACACTGCTGGCCACCGTAAATGCAACACCCTGAAGGAAGCATGCAAATACACTGCTGGCCACCGTAAATGCAACACCCTGAAGGAAGCATGCAAATACACTGCTGGCCACCGTACATGCAACACCCTGAAGGAAGCATGCAAATACACTGCTGGCCACCGTACATGCAACACCCTGAAGGAAGCATGCAAATACACTGCTGGCCACCGTACATGCAACACCCTGAAGGAAGCATGCAAATACACTGCTGGCCACCGTACATGCAACACCCTGAAGGAAGCATGCAAATACACTGCTGGCCACCGTAAATGCAACACCCTGAAGGAAGCATGCAAATACACTGCTGGCCACCGTACATGCAACACCCTGAAGGAAGCATGCAAATACACTGCTGGCCACCGTACATGCAACACCCTGAAGGAAGCATGCAAATACACTGCTGGCCACCGTACATGCAACACCCTGAAGGAAGCATGCAAATACACTGCTGGCCACCGTACATGCAACACCCTGAAGGAAGCATGCAAATACACTGCTGGCCACCGTACATGCAACACCCTGAAGGAAGCATGCAAATACACTGCTGGCCACCGTACATGCAACACCCTGAAGGAAGCATGCAAATACACTGCTGGCCACCGTACATGCAACACCCTGAAGGAAGCATGCAAATACACTGCTGGCCACCGTACATGCAACACCCTGAAGGAAGCATGCAAATACACTGCTGGCCACCGTACATGCAACACCCTGAAGGAAGCATGCAAATACACTGCTGGCCACCGTACATGCAACACCCTGAAGGAAGCATGCAAATACACTGCTGGCCACCGTAAATGCAACACCCTGAAGGAAGCATGCAAATACACTGCTGGCCACCGTAAATGCAACACCCTGAAGGAAGCATGCAAATACACTGCTGGCCACCGTACATGCAACACCCTGAAGGAAGCATGCAAATACACTGCTGGCCACCGTACATGCAACACCCTGAAGGAAGCATGCAAATACACTGCTGGCCACCGTACATGCAACACCCTGAAGGAAGCATGCAAATACACTGCTGGCCACCGTACATGCAACACCCTGAAGGAAGCATGCAAATACACTGCTGGCCACCGTACATGCAACACCCTGAAGGAAGCATGCAAATACACTGCTGGCCACCGTACATGCAACACCCTGAAGGAAGCATGCAAATACACTGCTGGCCACCGTACATGCAACACCCTGAAGGAAGCATGCAAATACACTGCTGGCCACCGTACATGCAACACCCTGAAGGAAGCATGCAAATACACTGCTGGCCACCGTACATGCAACACCCTGAAGGAAGCATGCAAATACACTGCTGGCCACCGTAAATGCAACACCCTGAAGGAAGCATGCAAATACACTGCTGGCCACCGTACATGCAACACCCTGAAGGAAGCATGCAAACACACTGCTGGCCACCGTACATGCAACACCCTGAAGGAAGCATGCAAACACACTGCTGGCCACCGTACATGCAACACCCTGAAGGAAGCATGCAAACACACTGCTGGCCACCGTACATGCAACACCCTGAAGGAAGCATGCAAACACACTGCTGGCCACCGTACATGCAACACCCTGAAGGAAGCATGCAAACACACTGCTGGCCACCGTACATGCAACACCCTGAAGGAAGCATGCAAACACACTGCTGGCCACCGTACATGCAACACCCTGAAGGAAGCATGCAAACACACTGCTGGCCACCGTACATGCAACACCCTGAAGGACGCATGCAAACACACTGCTGGCCACCGTACATGCAACACCCTGAAGGAAGCATGCAAACACACTGCTGGCCACCGTAAATGCAACACCCTGAAGGAAGCATGCAAACACACTGCTGGCCACCGTACATGCAACACCCTGAAGGAAGCATGCAAACACACTGCTGGCCACCGTACATGCAACACCCTGAAGGAAGCATGCAAATACACTGCTGGCCACCGTACATGCAACACCCTGAAGGAAGCATGCAAATACACTGCTGGCCACCGTAAATGCAACACCCTGAAGGAAGCATGCAAATACACTGCTGGCCACCGTAAATGCAACACCCTGAAGGAAGCATGCAAATACACTGCTGGCCACCGTACATGCAACACCCTGAAGGAAGCATGCAAATACACTGCTGGCCACCGTACATGCAAGACCCTGAAGGAAGCATGCAAATACACTGCTGGCCACCGTAAATGCAACACCCTGAAGGAAGCATGCAAATACACTGCTGGCCACCGTACATGCAACACCCTGAAGGAAGCATGCAAATACACTGCTGGCCACCGTACATGCAACACCCTGAAGGAAGCATGCAAATACACTGCTGGCCACCGTAAATGCAACACCCTGAAGGAAGCATGCAAATACACTGCTGGCCACCGTAAATGCAACACCCTGAAGGAAGCATGCAAATACACTGCTGGCCACCGTACATGCAACACCCTGAAGGAAGCATGCAAATACACTGCTGGCCACCGTACATGCAACACCCTGAAGGAAGCATGCAAATACACTGCTGGCCACCGTACATGCAACACCCTGAAGGAAGCATGCAAATACACTGCTGGCCACCGTACATGCAACACCCTGAAGGAAGCATGCAAATACACTGCTGGCCACCGTACATGCAACACCCTGAAGGAAGCATGCAAATACACTGCTGGCCACCGTACATGCAACACCCTGAAGGAAGCATGCAAATACACTGCTGGCCACCGTACATGCAACACCCTGAAGGAAGCATGCAAATACACTGCTGGCCACCGTACATGCAACACCCTGAAGGAAGCATGCAAATACACTGCTGGCCACCGTACATGCAACACCCTGAAGGAAGCATGCAAATACACTGCTGGCCACCGTACATGCAACACCCTGAAGGAAGCATGCAAATACACTGCTGGCCACCGTACATGCAACACCCTGAAGGAAGCATGCAAATACACTGCTGGCCACCGTACATGCAACACCCTGAAGGAAGCATGCAAATACACTGCTGGCCACCGTACATGCAACACCCTGAAGGAAGCATGCAAATACACTGCTGGCCACCGTACATGCAACACCCTGAAGGAAGCATGCAAATACACTGCTGGCCACCGTACATGCAACACCCTGAAGGAAGCATGCAAATACACTGCTGGCCACCGTACATGCAACACCCTGAAGGAAGCATGCAAATACACTGCTGGCCACCGTAAATGCAACACCCTGAAGGAAGCATGCAAATACACTGCTGGCCACCGTAAATGCAACACCCTGAAGGAAGCATGCAAATACACTGCTGGCCACCGTACATGCAACACCCTGAAGGAAGCATGCAAATACACTGCTGGCCACCGTACATGCAACACCCTGAAGGAAGCATGCAAATACACTGCTGGCCACCGTACATGCAACACCCTGAAGGAAGCATGCAAATACACTGCTGGCCACCGTACATGCAACACCCTGAAGGAAGCATGCAAATACACTGCTGGCCACCGTACATGCAACACCCTGAAGGAAGCATGCAAATACACTGCTGGCCACCGTACATGCAACACCCTGAAGGAAGCATGCAAATACACTGCTGGCCACCGTACATGCAACACCCTGAAGGAAGCATGCAAATACACTGCTGGCCACCGTACATGCAACACCCTGAAGGAAGCATGCAAATACACTGCTGGCCACCGTACATGCAACACCCTGAAGGAAGCATGCAAATACACTGCTGGCCACCGTAAATGCAACACCCTGAAGGAAGCATGCAAATACACTGCTGGCCACCGTACATGCAACACCCTGAAGGAAGCATGCAAACACACTGCTGGCCACCGTACATGCAACACCCTGAAGGAAGCATGCAAACACACTGCTGGCCACCGTACATGCAACACCCTGAAGGAAGCATGCAAACACACTGCTGGCCACCGTACATGCAACACCCTGAAGGAAGCATGCAAACACACTGCTGGCCACCGTAAATGCAACACCCTGAAGGAAGCATGCAAACACACTGCTGGCCACCGTACATGCAACACCCTGAAGGAAGCATGCAAACACACTGCTGGCCACCGTACATGCAACACCCTGAAGGAAGCATGCAAACACACTGCTGGCCACCGTACATGCAACACCCTGAAGGAAGCATGCAAACACACTGCTGGCCACCGTACATGCAACACCCTGAAGGACGCATGCAAACACACTGCTGGCCACCGTACATGCAACACCCTGAAGGAAGCATGCAAACACACTGCTGGCCACCGTAAATGCAACACCCTGAAGGAAGCATGCAAATACACTGCTGGCCACCGTAAATGCAACACCCTGAAGGAAGCATGCAAATACACTGCTGGCCACCGTACATGCAACACCCTGAAGGAAGCATGCAAATACACTGCTGGCCACCGTACATGCAACACCCTGAAGGAAGCATGCAAATACACTGCTGGCCACCGTACATGCAACACCCTGAAGGAAGCATGCAAATACACTGCTGGCCACCGTAAATGCAACACCCTGAAGGAAGCATGCAAATACACTGCTGGCCACCGTAAATGCAACACCCTGAAGGAAGCATGCAAATACACTGCTGGCCACCGTACATGCAACACCCTGAAGGAAGCATGCAAATACACTGCTGGCCACCGTACATGCAAGACCCTGAAGGAAGCATGCAAATACACTGCTGGCCACCGTACATGCAACACCCTGAAGGAAGCATGCAAATACACTGCTGGCCACCGTACATGCAACACCCTGAAGGAAGCATGCAAATACACTGCTGGCCACCGTAAATGCAACACCCTGAAGGAAGCATGCAAATACACTGCTGGCCACCGTAAATGCAACACCCTGAAGGAAGCATGCAAATACACTGCTGGCCACCGTAAATGCAACACCCTGAAGGAAGCATGCAAATACACTGCTGGCCACCGTACATGCAACACCCTGAAGGAAGCATGCAAATACACTGCTGGCCACCGTACATGCAACACCCTGAAGGAAGCATGCAAATACACTGCTGGCCACCGTACATGCAACACCCTGAAGGAAGCATGCAAATACACTGCTGGCCACCGTACATGCAACACCCTGAAGGAAGCATGCAAATACACTGCTGGCCACCGTACATGCAACACCCTGAAGGAAGCATGCAAATACACTGCTGGCCACCGTACATGCAACACCCTGAAGGAAGCATGCAAATACACTGCTGGCCACCGTACATGCAACACCCTGAAGGAAGCATGCAAATACACTGCTGGCCACCGTACATGCAACACCCTGAAGGAAGCATGCAAATACACTGCTGGCCACCGTACATGCAACACCCTGAAGGAAGCATGCAAATACACTGCTGGCCACCGTACATGCAACACCCTGAAGGAAGCATGCAAATACACTGCTGGCCACCGTACATGCAACACCCTGAAGGAAGCATGCAAATACACTGCTGGCCACCGTACATGCAACACCCTGAAGGAAGCATGCAAATACACTGCTGGCCACCGTACATGCAACACCCTGAAGGAAGCATGCAAATACACTGCTGGCCACCGTACATGCAACACCCTGAAGGAAGCATGCAAATACACTGCTGGCCACCGTACATGCAACACCCTGAAGGAAGCATGCAAATACACTGCTGGCCACCGTACATGCAACACCCTGAAGGAAGCATGCAAATACACTGCTGGCCACCGTACATGCAACACCCTGAAGGAAGCATGCAAATACACTGCTGGCCACCGTACATGCAACACCCTGAAGGAAGCATGCAAATACACTGCTGGCCACCGTACATGCAACACCCTGAAGGAAGCATGCAAATACACTGCTGGCCACCGTACATGCAACACCCTGAAGGAAGCATGCAAATACACTGCTGGCCACCGTACATGCAACACCCTGAAGGAAGCATGCAAATACACTGCTGGCCACCGTACATGCAACACCCTGAAGGAAGCATGCAAATACACTGCTGGCCACCGTAAATGCAACACCCTGAAGGAAGCATGCAAATACACTGCAGGCCACCGTAAATGCAACACCCTGAAGGAAGCATGCAAATACACTGCAGGCCACCGTAAATGCAACACCCTGAAGGAAGCATGCAAATACACTGCTGGCCACCGTACATGCAACACCCTGAAGGAAGCATGCAAATACACTGCTGGCCACCGTAAATGCAACACCCTGAAGGAAGCATGCAAATACACTGCTGGCCACCGTAAATGCAACACCCTGAAGGAAGCATGCAAATACACTGCTGGCCACCGTAAATGCAACACCCTGAAGGAAGCATGCAAATACACTGCTGGCCACCGTAAATGCAACACCCTGAAGGAAGCATGCAAATACACTGCTGGCCACCGTAAATGCAACACCCTGAAGGAAGCATGCAAATACACTGCTGGCCACCGTAAATGCAACACCCTGAAGGAAGCATGCAAATACACTGCTGGCCACCGTACATGCAACACCCTGAAGGAAGCATGCAAATACACTGCTGGCCACCGTACATGCAAGACCCTGAAGGAAGCATGCAAATACACTGCTGGCCACCGTACATGCAAGACCCTGAAGGAAGCATGCAAATACACTGCTGGCCACCGTAAATGCAACACCCTGAAGGAAGCATGCAAATACACTGCTGGCCACCGTACATGCAACACCCTGAAGGAAGCATGCAAATACACTGCTGGCCACCGTACATGCAAGACCCTGAAGGAAGCATGCAAATACACTGCTGGCCACCGTAAATGCAACACCCTGAAGGAAGCATGCAAATACACTGCTGGCCACCGTACATGCAACACCCTGAAGGAAGCATGCAAATACACTGCTGGCCACCGTACATGCAACACCCTGAAGGAAGCATGCAAATACACTGCTGGCCACCGTAAATGCAACACCCTGAAGGAAGCATGCAAATACACTGCTGGCCACCGTAAATGCAACACCCTGAAGGAAGCATGCAAATACACTGCTGGCCACCGTAAATGCAACACCCTGAAGGAAGCATGCAAATACACTGCTGGCCACCGTAAATGCAACACCCTGAAGGAAGCATGCAAATACACTGCTGGCCACCGTAAATGCAACACCCTGAAGGAAGCATGCAAATACACTGCTGGCCACCGTAAATGCAACACCCTGAAGGAAGCATGCAAATACACTGCTGGCCACCGTAAATGCAACACCCTGAAGGAAGCATGCAAATACACTGCTGGCCACCGTAAATGCAACACCCTGAAGGAAGCATGCAAATACACTGCTGGCCACCGTAAATGCAACACCCTGAAAGAAGCATGCAAATACACTGCTGGCCACCGTACATGCAACACCCTGAAGGAAGCATGCAAATACACTGCTGGCCACCGTACATGCAACACCCTGAAGGAAGCATGCAAATCATATGAAATTGACAACATGCATTAGCGGAGGTGAGATATGCAAATGATTAGAATTTCAGCGCAGACGCACATCACGCGCGCCTGTGGCGCCACTTCAAAGCGCTATTGAAGGCTTGGAGATTTCGACGATTTCAAGTACGGCAATTGTGTTTTTCTTGTGGTTTTTTCAAAACAACGATCAATTATGCCTCGTAGAAAACAGCGATCATCTTTTGATCAAGTATCCGAGTTCGACAGAGGAAGGATAGTGGCCTACCGAGATAGTGGATTATCTTTCAGGGAAATCGGTAGTCGTGTTGGACGAAACCAAACAACTGTAATGCGGATATGTGATCGTTGGATGCAGGAGGGTACGACGGACCGACGTGTTCGATCGCATCCACCTCAGTGCACCACTTCACGTGATGACAGGCATATTGTGCGTATGGCAGTGACGGATCGCTCAGCCACATCACGAACCATAGCACAGCACATTCAGTCTGTACCGCATCATCCAGTGTCTGCGCGTACCATTCGACGCCGTTTACAGCAGAGTGGTCTGTCCGCAAGACGTCCATTGCTTCGTCTACCCTTGACGCAGAACCACAGACGTTTACGCCGCCAATGGTGCGATGAAAGAAGGATGTGGACGGCAGAATGGAATGAAATTGTCTTTACTGACGAGTCACGCTTCTGTCTGCAACACCACGATGGTCGGATTCGAGTCTGGAGACACCGTGGAGAGAGGATGCTGAACAGCTGCGTTATGCACCGCCACACTGGTCCTGCACCGGGTATTATGGTATGGGGCGGTATTGGATATCATTCTCGCACTCCTCTAGTACGCATTGCCGGTACTTTAAACAGCCAGCGCTACATCTCCGAGGTGTCGGAGCCAGTTGTCCTTCCTTACCTTCAGGGCTTGCCCACAGCCATATTTCAACAGGATAATGCGCGACCACACGTGGCACGCATTGTCCAAGGGTTCTTCGTCAATCGCCAGATTGAATTGCTTCCCTGGCCAGCTCGCTCTCCGGATCTTTCGCCGATAGAAAACATGTGGTCCATGGTTGCTCAACGATTGACCCAGAATACATCCCCAGCTGCCACACCAGATCAACTTTGGCAACGTGTGGAAGCTGCTTGGTCTGCTGTATCCCAAGAACACATCCAAAGTCTCTTTGAATCAATGCCGAGGCGTGTGGCAGCGGTGATCTCCAACAATGGCGGCTACTCTGGCTACTGATTTTGGCAGGAACCACATTTCACAGAAGTCTATAAATTTAATCATTTGATACTTGGTCAACATGTTATCTACAAAATAAATTTTGTTGTGATATCTCTTGTCTTTCTTGGTGTTGCAATTTGGGTGGCCAGCAGTGTAGCTTGTTCGTCGAAACCTTTCACACTGCCTTGAAATTTGAGGAGGGAAGGGGAATTTCAATTAACGTCACACTGGAGCAACATAATGGGCTATTGGTGACGGTCCGGGATCAATCCCAAAGGGAAAGATCCGAGGACAACACCACGTAATTTTGAACCACGGTCAGATGACGAGGCAACACCTGAGCTGGCACCCCACTCTCCAAACTTCCACACCACGCCAACGTGAGGACATTTGAGGCCACGACAGATTTAACGTGCACCAGCCCCCTTTGTACACGACGGTGTTTGGCTGGATTCGAACTCGCAACCCTTCGGTTGCAAGTCCGTTACTCTTCCAACCGGGCCACCGCGGCCCCCCCTTGAAATTTGAATCCGGAGCGTTCCACTTCAACGCACCCGAATCTTCGCTATTCAGTTTCTGTTGGATTCTAATTGGCCATGATTCCTTATCACGTTCTACAACGAGCAAACAGAAAAACTGATGAAAAGCGACTCAGAAGAGCAAATCACCGTTAGTTAAATCGTGTTGAGCGAAAGATAATTCGGTAGTTAACTTAAACCAGGATGAAAATCTCGTGGTGAAAAACTTCATGAATTGATAACTCTATCACTAATTTGGCCAGGAAGTAAAGCAGAAACCATTGTTTGAGTGTAAAATTCTTTGGATAACTGCCCTTTTCCAATGTCACTTTCGGCAGTGCTAAAAAACGAAACAGACGATGTTATATGAACGATTGTGTCATAAAGTATTTCTTTTGTCTTCGAGGCCCAAAAGCTCGAAGTTAGAAGCCAGCTGACTGTCACGTGTACACATTCGCTTAGTATTGTTTACAGATTTCTAGCGCTAATATGGCGACTTCATCGCCGTTTTAAGGAATTAATTTAATTTTCTAGTTAAAGCTCCACAAGTGATTTTTAAAAATTCCTTTGTGTTTTTCATGTTGATTCTTGTTCACTACTCCCGCTCGTCCTCCAAAAAATAGAGTAATGATAATTCATCTAGTTAAAATTAAAAAAATAAAACCGTTCTAAAGGAATTTTGCACGCGTGTTTAGAACTTTCACTACACCGAAATCTGACATCAGCTGTCGCGCCTGTATATGAATGAGGAATGCACTTTTGCGAAATAACTCCGTCATGATAAAACAAAAATATTAAATCTGACAAGTATCATTGGTTACATTTTTTCGAGCGAATTTGTTGCAGTTACTACCCAACTTTCCCTCACTACTTTTTTACTAGCGTCGCTGGGTTGGCTTGTTTGGCGACCTTTCGTAGCTTTTATAACTGTGTACTAAACCTAGATAGGATTGGAGAACTTCATCTCTCCTCTCCTTTCTTTCGCCCCTAGCTGTCTAAGTTTTTCTTGGGAGGATTCACTACATTTATAAATATTTTAATTTCTACCTTACACCTCCTTTTTGGATAAGATTGTTCAACGTGTGATGGGGTTTACCCTACTTCTTAAGCATTTATTACACAGAGCTAATTTTTGGCTTTCTATCACATGGAAGTCTGAGTCCAACACTTCCCATTTCTTGGATTTTAGTTCTCGCCACAAAATTTCGCTATTTTGAATTTATTTCGAAAATTGCTGGATTTGTTTCTGGATTACTTCAGCTTATGAAAAGGACACTCTTTTGTTTCACCTCTCGAATTCTGTGATCTTTTTATTAATTCTGTAAATATCTAGTGAATCTCTTTTTAATTCTTGTTTCTCGCTAGTGGATTTTTGCTCTTATTGAAAGTTGCACATTTAAGGTATGAGCTATGGCATCTCCGTTGTTTGAAAAAAGCAAAATCATCGGAACTTTCAGTACACGCGTGTTTAGTCGACATGCACGTAAAGTGAACAAGGCGAATTCTCGAAATTTTCTGGAAAGTGGATCCCAGCATGGACGGCACGATAGAGTATTTTTACATCATGGTCCAGAAATCAGTGCTGCACCAAGAAATCGAACAAGAACTGTGCAATCTTTTTATAATCAATCCGCAATTGACATTGCTGCTGCAAAGGTAATGTTTACTAAATCTGAAATAATTTTCAATTTATTAAGTTCTGTTAGTCAGGTTGCCGATTATCTTCTGTAAATATCAAATTTTGATAATTTTATAATTTGGTTGATCATGTGTTTTTGAATTGTTTCTTTTATCAATGGTAATTTATTTTGGTTTATAAATTGCAATTAATTTGCTTGTAATGTTGTATCACTTGTAAAATTGTTTATTGAACGATGCTGTGATTAGTATTCGCTAGTTACCCAGTTTTATTGGGTTAATTTTAACATAATATTTTTTTATTTAGTTTTTTATGGATTCCCAGATTAATTGAACCTATTATTTATTTTGCCACCTTTCTCGTCTATTCTATATGCCTCTACTAATATTACTAAGATTAGTACCAAACACTTGAACGTGCTGCAGTGCAAAATAAAATTAAGGTTATTCATGCAGTATTCCTTGGGAAATAATTGTAATAACTTGGTTTGATCTTGATAAGTATTTAATTTTTTATTTAGCCTATGTTTGTTTGTAAATTATTCCCAATTTGAAAGTATTAACTTGGGTCTAGGAATATTGTGAAAAGTTAATGACCTCCTTTCTAAAGTTCTGGTTTCAAGAAATACAAAACTGGAAATACTGGAAGAAATACAAAATGTGTATGCATAAATGCATATTTATGCAATCAAATGCTTTTAAAAGGGTTATAATAGGATTCCTAAATTCATATTGAATAGCAGTTTACCCTTGCTGCTTGGATTATTTAAACAGTGCAATGTACTCACATGTTGGTTTGCTCAGCCCTTAAATGTTTAAACCTTTGAATGAAAGTGATTATTACCTTATCTTGATAACTATTTCGTAATGGTATGTCATAATTGATAGTACTCAGCTTTTAGATTATTTATTCATTTATTAAAATAGCTTTATAAAATTATTTCAATGACCAAAAACCAGTCTTAAGTGTTTCTGTTTAAGAATGATGGTATTAGGCAAGGCATGGTTTTAAATGTATATAAATCCTCATGTTTCGTAATAAATGTTATCGAATTGAATTATGCTGCTTTGCAATACATCAATCAAATGTATTTATCCTTAAGTTAAAAAAATAATCTTTAGTTAGAATTTGTGAGAGGACTAGGTGAAGTTTTCAGGTGTTTTTTCCTGGTAGGGTCACTTTAGATACGAAGGCAAGTCGATATTTCCAGTTAATATCTCACTGTAAAATAAAGCTAGTTTTCTTCCTATGCCATCTAACTGTTCCATGTTTCGCAACCTTATCAACTTCACTTAGAATGTATTGATGTCTGGGACAGATTCTGTTTAGGACTTGGTTGCTGTGCGACTTATACAACATAGTCTTTTTAACTTGGTGTAGGTTATACCTTAACCAAGGGGATATGTAACAGAAATCTGCTAGAACGGGATTGGGACAATATGCAGCACCATAATGCTGGGGCTATAATGTGATAGGGCCCAGGAAATGTGAAGTTTTATACCAAAATATACTGTATTTTCTAAATAGAATAGAAATAACCATTTTTATTGCACTTAGAAACTAACAAGTGCAAAAGAGAAATTTATAAATTTGCAAAAAGGCCTGTCATCTAATCTTGTATTGGGCTATTTAAGATGTAAATGGATTGGGAAATGTTTTTCTGTAGGAGTGGGATTTACTGATTTTTTTAAAGGGGTCAATACATATTTATGTTTATGTAAAATGTATATTTTTAAAATTTTGACTCCTTATTTGAAGATATTTAGATTATCTGTCAATTGAAAATGCAATTAGTTGTGCTTTGTTCAAGTAACAAAACCTTTTTATTCCTAGTATGGATAGCTGAAATAAAATTTTATTCCTTTCAGCCATCCGTTCGACTGACACCTGCTACAATATTGTATTCTGGCAAAAGTCCTGATGGTAGCCATATTTTGGTAAGTATATATTTTATTGTTAAGGTTTACTTGTCACACTTATGTAAAACCTGTATTTTTGTGCCATTGTATTTTTATTTTCTGTTCTAGGATATTCAAGTAAGTCCTTTAGTTTGCCAAATAATTTATGCATTGTTTGAAATTAGGAGCAATTAACAAATGAAATATTTTACTGTAGCATCTACATTAATATTTCTATAGATGAGAGAAGGGGAAACAATTTTGATATTTAAAAATTTTAATTTGATACAGAATTGAATTTTACTATTTAATATATAAAATAAAATTTTTTATCACAAATATGCAATCCTTGGGTGTTCTGATATTACTGTCCTCTTTTTCATTGTCGTCATTTTTAAATGTTGCTAATTTAATACATGAGCTGCAAAATATTTAATGCTTTAAATGCCTTTCAATTGCAGTAATTAATTTTTAAATATTGTCATTTAAAAAAAAAATTACTGCTTACAGTAAAGATGAAATGATTCTTGCCAAATTTTCTCCTTTTTGATTTGTTGCCATGTTTTCATTGTAATATAAATTATTATCAAATGCACATAATAAAGTAATTTTAATAAGCATTATTTTCCTATCCTCAGATCCTACAATTTTTTCAAGTATAAAAACCAAAAAACTCAAAATCTCAAATTTAAAGTTTATTTACATTAAAAGAATTAAGAATATCTCCCAGTAACTACTGCTTGCAGAGATAATAATGCTATGACATAATTAATTATTCATTTCTTAAAGTTTAAGTTGACTCATCATGAGTAATATAAGATTGAATTGTCTTAAAGTGATGTAGATTTTAAAATGTGAAGTTTACAAGATATATTTTTATCAGAATAAATCAAACATTTTTTAGGACAATTTGTATTGAATGCGGATTCTTTAGTTCTCTGATACCTAATATTTCAACAAATATTTTTCAGAGAAGTGCTCAGTACTTGCACAAAGAGCTTCCAGTTCGCATTGCCCATCGAGTTGCTGGCTTTCGAAGTCTTCCATTTATTGTTGGCTGCAATCCTACTATACTATCAGTGGTAAGAAAATTTTGGCTTTGAAATTTTCTGCTAATTTAAAACTGAATTTGAAAACATACTATTTAATGTGTATTTTCTCCTTATACGTGTAAAGTGCAAAAAATAATTCTACTTATTTTTACTATTGAAAATTGACTATTAATGTTAATGAAGTCTTTAAGTAGTAATTTAAACTTGTTAAGTTTTTGTTGCAAATAAAACTTGACCAATTTCCTAAAGTTTTATTTTTAATTTAATAAGTGTTCTCTGAAATTTAATGTACACTGAAAATATTCTTAAAGGAAAGTAAAATTGATTCTAAGTGTTCTTGGTAGGCAAAGATTTAGTGAACAAGTTTCCATAATTTTTAAAGCTGGTACTAAAAATGAATTTGATTTTAGTGTTAACTTTTTTGTTATATAATGTCTGGTCTTTTAAATTCTTTCCTGTCTTGAATTATTTTTATAAATATATATTTATATTTAATGTATAATTATATATATATATATATATATATATATATAATTGTATTTTTCTTATAATTTTATAAAGGATTTATAAAATTATAATTATATGAAGGAATTTAAGAATTTTATGAAAGAATTAATTAGAAATTCATTTAATTTGATAGTGGACATTCCTTTTTTTCAGCATGAATTGTATATTCGAGCATTTTATATGCTGAATGAATATCCTCAGGTAACTGAAATATTTTGTTTTATTGTTTTTAAATTAAAAGAATATCAAGTTTAATCTTCTATTGTTATTTAATGGTCACTGATAATTGTATTTTTAAAATGTCACCACGTTTTCACTTTAAAGAAATTTACTGAATTTAAACTGTTCTATTATAACTTTTATTAGATAGTTAGATAGATATTTATAACTACACTGCTGGCCACCCAAATTACAACACCAAGAAAGACAAGAGATATCGCAACAAAATTTATTTTGTAGATAACATGTTGACTAAGTATCAAATGATTAAATTTATAGACTTCTGTGAAGTGTGGTTCCTGCCAAAATCAGTAGCCAGAGTAGCCGCCATTGTTGGAGATCACCGCTGCCACACGCATTGATTCAAAGAGACTTTGGATGTGTTGGGGTACAGCAGACCAAGCAGCTTCCACACGTTGCCAAAGTTGATCTGGTGTGGCAGCTGGGGATGTATTCTGGGTCAATCGTTGAGCAACCATGGACCACATGTTTTCTATCGGCGAAAGATCCAGAGAGCGAGCTGGCCAGGGAAGCAATTCAATCTGGCGATTGACGAAGAACCCTTGGACAATGCGTGCCACGTGTGGTCGCGCATTATCCTGTTGAAATATGGCTGTGGGCAAGCCCTGAAGGTAAGGAAGGACAACTGGCTCCAACACCTCGGAGATGTAGCGCTGGCTGTTTAAAGTACCGGCAATGCGTACTAGAGGAGTGCGAGAGTGATATCCAATACCGCCCCATACCATAATACCCGGTGCAGGACCAGTGTGGCTGTGCATAACGCAGCTGTTCAGTATCCACGGCGTCGAATGGTACGCGCAGACACTGGATGATGCAGTACAGACTGAATGTGCTGTGCTATGGTTCGTGATGTGGTTGAGCGATCCGTCACTGCCATACGCACAATATGCCTGTCATCACGTGAAGTGGTGCACTGAGGTGGATGCGATCGAACACGTCGGTCCGTCGTACCCTCCTGCATCCAACGATCACATATCCGCATTACAGTTGTTTGGTTTCGTCCAACACGACTACCGATTTCCCTGAAAGATAATCCACAATCTCAGTAGGCCACTATCCTTCCTCTGTCGAACTCGGATACTTGATCAAAAGATGATCGCTGTTTTCTACGAGGCATAATTAATCATTTTTTCGAAAAAACCACAAGAAAAACACAATTGCCGTACTTGAAATCGTCGAAATCTCCAAGCCTTAAATAGCGCTTTGAAGTGGCGCTCATGCGCGCGTGATGTGCGTCTGCGCTGAAATTCTAATCATTTGCATATCTCACCTCCGCTAATTTATGTTGTAAATTTCATATTATTTGCATGCTTCCTTCAGGGTGTTGCATTTACGGTGGCCAGCAGTGTATTTATATGGCTATTTTAGATTAGATATTTATAACTTTACAAATTTAGTTTAACTACTTTTTAAAGATAGTCAACAGCTTTCAGAAAGCAAGATTTAGTTTAATTTACTAATTGTCTATTAGAAGTTTCAATACTTAGTTTGCCTAAACAATCTGGGGGAAGATTTTATATTGGTAATTTTCTTCAGAAATAGTTCTACAATACAAATGTCCTTCCTGATACTTTGCCAGTCTTGGTATTAGAGAAGTTTTGATATGGTAGTTTCTCCATGTTTAAGGAATGCTTAGAGTCATGAGTACCTTTTGTATGCAAAACTAAGGTGAGTTATGTACAAAGGATTAACACACACACATCCTCATGTTAGGATGACAATTTTGTTCTATGTTCAACATCTTCCTTTTCCCACCTAAACACTAATTTCCTTTATACATCAGGCAATCTGTTTCAGTTGCTTGAAATAATTGCCCCATTGTCATACTGAAACGCTTAAACAGTTGATTCCTCATCTGCGAAAGACGATTTTATTTTTATTGATATTAAGTAAAAACCTGGATCTCTTAATGTACTTTCAGAAACTTCTCTTTCCCTCAAAGATGTGAATATAAATGCTTAGAAAAACATATTTCAATCTTCGTGTTATTAGTTTGCATTATATCTTTTCAATAATTTACCTTCTGAAGAACCTTGATTTTTTAGTAATGTGGACTGGAGGTCACCTGGGAAAACCAGAAAACTTGGATAATATGGACGTGATAATGCACAAAACAATCTATACAAAAATACAGAAAAAAAATTACTGTACTAAATTATTACTGCTAGTGGATTCATGCAACTATGATTAATCCTCTGAATACAGGGACTGGCCCAACCGGCCGAAAGTTTCGAGACCCCTCGTTACGAAAGGTTCGGATTCTTTCAAACCTCAAACTCCTGAAGAATCACCGAAGCCCATTACGATTCTATTTTCTCCCATTACATTCCTATTTTCTGTGCTACAAAGAGACCTGCTCGTGAATAGCCTTATCTCTCCATTGACAAAGATGTCAGGGTTATCAACAGAGAGCATCGCAAATTTTTTATCCTAGAGCATCTAGTCTGAGAGGTTGAGTAAATGAAGAGATACACTTAAAAAGTCACCGCCTGTCCCTTCTAGGCATACCCACGACCCAACAATAGAAACAGGCACATTAGGTGATAATGGGACGACACATATTCCCTCTCTTCCTGGGGGAAAGCATTGCGAAGCCATTTTGTCCGGTTTGAGTAAGTTGCCTGTAAAGCCATTGGGCCGGCTGCAGTAATCAAAGAAGGAAACAATATTCTGCCCTGACATATGCAGAGGGTTAAGAATAATCTATACTAGGATTTGTGTCAATATTCATTAATTGATAATTTTACAATAAATCTGGACGTGAGTTACATACCTTTCAAACTCTTGAAAAGTCCTTTATGGTCTTCTGTTTCACAGAACTTTCTTATCACTTTGGACAAAGTGTTACACTTGTGCTCGAAACTTTATTTAAAGCTTAAAAATTTGGTATCAAATTTGGCTTGGATAAGACATTCATCTAGTTAGATTTAGGATGATCTACTGTGTATTTCGGTTTTAAATATTATTAATTTGAGTTAAGAGTTGAAGAGATGTATCAAATTTCTTTGTGTACAGATTACAGATTTTGAAACAGAAACAGGTTACTGTGAACTTCTACAAGGCTTGTTAGATGACCATAAGGATGTTGTCACTCAATTGGCTGCCGGTTTCAGAGAATGTCGTAAACACATTAAGGTACTTTTTCTCTTTTTGCTCTTCTGTTTGAATGGCTATTTTTGCAAGGTTCTAAATGTAACATTCCTTTTTAGAATGAGGAGCTCGTTCGTAACTTCTTGGATCGTACTCTGACTTCTCGCCTTGGTCTGAGAATGCTTGCCGAACACCATCTCGGATTGCACAATGAAACTTTCAGTACAAATGTAAGATACTAAAATTTGTATGTTTTCAGTAGTTCATGCTTTTAAATAAAGTAAAATACAATATAGCAATATATTTGCCATAGAGCAGAAACTCATTAATTGATATTTTATCATATGGTAAATGCTTACTTGATGAGAAAAATATTGTTAAATTGTAACCTTTTTGAAACAAATAAAACCATTATAAAAATTCTTAAATTTTTTTTATCTATACATTAATAATTATTTCTTAAAGAGATGTGCTGTAAATTTTTTTTGTCAGTTAATGAGTTTCTGCTCTAGGCCTATGATGTAAATAATTATAATGAAAAGTAACGTTTATAATTGAAAATATAGTAATATATCTTTTTGTAGCGAGTGTCACATGTTTGGTGTGTTTTCTAGGGTAATTTTGTTGGAGTTATTAATGTATCAATGAAGCTTAAAGAAATTATTGAAAGATGGGCAGAATTTGTTCGGTAAGGCTTTATCCCTTTTAGTTTGAGAAAAATTTCAGTGTAATTTAATTGCACAACAAAAATAATTTGGTGTTATACTGATCTCCTAGATAAAGTTAAGATGACGTTGCTATGTTTAAAATCTAGTTTATTTAATCATGTAAATGTGCAATAATTTTTATTAAAAAATTTTTTAATTAAAAATTGGTATTAAATATATCTACATTTTGTGTGAATGAATCTCCTGTTTTCATCATCAATACCTTATAGGTTGATATGAATGCTTTCATGTAATGTGCAAGAGTGTTTGCCTTTTTGTTTATACTTATTAGCCCTTCATTCATATTGTCTTAAGAGCAATGGAATCCTTGTTTATTATGTAACTATTCCTTAACTTCCATCGAAAATTATTTTTAAGATTCATGAAATGAAATGTAAAGTAATACTGTGGTTTAAACTAAGTATTAAACTGATTAATGCCACTTTCCATTAATTGCATTCACATAATCAAGTAGCATTTTTGCTAACTATAACTTATTTTATTTGATTAATTGTGAAGATATTAAGTTTATTTTAGTATTGTGTGTGTTTATATAGCATCAGTGTTGGTACTTTCCTTGTTTATTCTCTTCATGTGTGGATCCATGATTCCTATTTGATTGAAATGCAATTTGTGTATTGCATTATAATTGGTATTAAAAACCTATAATTAGGATTGAATATGTAGATATTTTGAGCTACATAACAATAAGCATCACTAATATTGTATAGTTTTGTTTGCATACCTTTTATTTGCTTAATCTTGGTAGTTTTTAAACACTTGACAATTGCAAATTTATTTTTAACTAGCAGAATTACCCGACATTACTCGGGTTGAATTGGTTATCCTTTTTCATCAATAAATTGTAATTCCTATTCATCACATGTAACAACTACCACACTGTAATAAAGGTACACAACTGTTAAATACACAATTTGACAAATGTAAATAAATGTCATATTTAACATTTTTGTAGAATTTAAATTTTCAGTAAGAAAGAAAAGTCTAGAGTGCCAATGTTATCCAGAATGCATAGAATAGTTCAGAGTATAAATATAAATTAATTGTATGTCATTTAAAAACAAAAGCATTTCCCAAAATTATCATACAATGATTAAAAATGTTTTGAAAATAAATTAAACCATTACTTACCTTGATTACAGTTATTGAACAAACACCAAATTGAAAATCCAGAAATAAATCTTAACAGATTTTAAAAAGCTTCTAATGAAAAGTAATGAATATATCTGTTTTTTCACTACAAAATAGATCCTTGGAACATAATGGACTCGAATTTAAAAATGCAAACGATTAAAAAATACTAAGGTTGCCATATTAGCTACCAGTCCTATTTTAAAACGTTTTGTTCTGTATAGTTTTATTCTCTTTATCGTCTGTCCCAAATGTTCAGAATTTTTTTATATTTCGTAAAGAAAAAATAAGGCTTGAAATAAATAAACTAATAGAATTTAAATTATGTAAAAATGGTTTTGGAAAATAATTGATATTTCAGCAGCACTTGTAAAACAATCCAACTAATTGCAATGCTCAATATACCTCCCTGCTACTCCAAAACTACAAAATTATGGTTGATTTAAGTATAGTTACTCAGATGTTTTCACATGAAACTTGCCTAAATATGTTAGAAAAGAAATTTCAAATGCATTCACTAACTAAAATATGGTGTATCAAATATAGAACATTGCATTAAAATATGGTGAATAAATTGTGATACTTGTACAAACATAAATTTGAACATAGAACGGGAAGACGGACAGACTTGCGCAACCAAGTTCAGTCACTAAATGAATGCTCACAGCATGCAAAGTTTCATCAAAATATATTCTACCATTTGGACATAGTAAAGGCACAATACAGTCAGATGGACAGACACCAAACATACAAGAGACGGATTTTGCATCAGAAGGGTCCAAAACGTATAGAAAACTTGAAATGGGTTGAAAATATTCAATGTACAAACACACTCCATTCTTATTTATATAGCTTTCACTACACTTAGCATTTTATCATTACATAATTTTTGGCTTTCCATAAATGATTTGATAATGGCTAATTGTAAATTTGTATGCTATTTTTTTCAGTCAAGCAGCCTTGCACAAGTATGGCAAATGTCCAGCAGTAAAGCTGAACGGCCACATTAATGCTGTTTTTCCTTATATTCAAGCACCTCTTGATTATATTATTCCAGAGATATTGAAGAATTCTGTTCGGTAAGTACAAAATTTAACTACTTGAATTTGCCTCGATGTCTTCTTTCCTGTTCTTGATACTGTTGCTGATATAAAATGCAATCGCTGTTCTTATCTTTGTAATATGAACTGGACATTTTTCAAAATGATTTTCCTGACACATTTAAAACCTTAGACTAAAAAGCAAAATATCTGATATAATTTTTGGGGTCTGGTGCACATTAAATCTGTCGTGGTCTTGAATGTCCTCATGTTGGCATGGTGTGGAAGTTTGGAGAGTGAGGTGCCAGCTGAGGTGTGACCTCGTCAGCTGACCGTGGTTTAAAATTACGTGGTGGTGTTCTTGGATCTTTCCCTTCGGGTTTTATCCGGGACCATTGCCAATAGCCTGTTGTGTTGCTCCAGTGCAACATTAATTAAAATACCTACCTGATATAATTTCTTGTGTTCCATTCATATTCATTTGTTTCAAAAATATTTGATGGTAGAGCCTTGATGCTAAGACTTTTGTGACAACGCTTTTGATGCAAGTTTTGGCATACTTTCTGTTGCCAAGGAAGAATTTCTCAGAAAAACAGTTTTCGGCTTGGCATAAAATAATTAAAGAATTAAAAAATACAAAACTAAACCACGCAACCGATTATTCTCACTATTACTTGGTAAGTATTTACTTAAATGAAAAATCTTTTGATCTAATCTATTTTTTCTGAAATATTGTTATAGAAGTTTGTCCAAGTTAAATAATTTTATTAGTTTTAAGTGTAATGGAACCAGACTATATAATATGAATGTTATAAAAGATCATGTTAATTCTACCAAACTAGAGTTATTTAGGCATAGTAAAATAAAAAAGAATGATTTAAAAAAAATTCAAATTATTGCAAGGCTGCCATAATCCTAATAAAGTGGGGTTGCTTTGCCTGCCACAACTCGCTACAAAAAGCATGCCAAAGGATTTGCCACAAAAAAGTATCAAAGCTGTGCTTATTTTACTTTGCTTAAATAAATTTTAAAATAAAAACAGTATATTTATCAAATATTTTAATGCTTTTGAAACTTTGTAGTGCTACTATTGAAAGTCATCTGGATGCATGTCAAGAAAGTCTTCCTCCTGTTACTATCACTCTAGCAAATAATGAAGTTGACTTCATAATCAGGTAAAAGTTGAGAATTTTGTTAAGTAATAAATTTTCGCAGTCTGAAATATTTTGTATTAAATTTGCTTTCATGCCATCTGCATTGCACATATTAATGTGAATTTGTGGCAATTATTCTTGTTGTATTTTCCTATTCTACCACATTAATTATAGTCTTTGGGGACATAAGCATCATTAAATTTATAAAAAGACATTACTAAAAGCCTTCATTTGGAGTTTGTTATAGAGAATGAAATTTAAAATTCTAGAAATTGTACAATATTAGAATCATGTACAACTTAGCCAATCTCGGCAGTGTTCAGTTGGTTAAATATTTCAACTGAGATGTTTTCTTTTTAAGACTAGATGAAAGAATTAAAATTGAATATTCTGGATGATTAATTTGGTATTGGAGCATTCCTCAGTTATATAAGGGACAATCATACAAGTTTTAGTCATGAAAATGGCTGGATCTTTCCTTTAATAATCAAAAACCCTTTTTTGAAAAACTATCTTCCCTTCAAGTAAGATAATCCAAAATGTTTGGGCACATCATTTTTTCTACAAAAAAGAGCTAATATCATGTATGTGACATCTGGTCGTATTGAGACGTCCCATATGATGCCTGCTCACGTATGGGACATCAGCTTGTTGAAAGAATGACAGATGTGGCCAAAAAATTAGATGTTCACTTGCAGAAATTATATGTTCACAAAAGGTTTTTGATTAATAAAAGATGTATTCATTTTCATGACTAAAATCTGATTGTCGTACATGTGATATACTAGAATGGCCCGATAGTTAAAAATTTGAAATAAATGAAACAAATAGTGTAAAAATATTACTTTTATACAACTTGTTATATATACACAACATGTGGGATGTTTTAAACATAATATTTTACCTTTAAGGTGTATGTATACATAAGAAATCACGAAAATTGACCAAAATATCGATCTATTTTTTAATAATTCAAAATATTGTCCAACCCTTTAGCTTTCAAATGATGCCAAGATCTTGTAAATATTCTAAATAGTTTTCAAGTTACAAGGGTTTGGGTTAGGTACTATCACCATAGACAAACACATTTCCAAAACTAAACTCAATTTCTGAAGAACTGTTTTTGCAATAGGATGCTTCTTCCGAAACAGTGATAACTCAACAATGAATTGATCTATTATAATTACTTTTGTGTCATTATAATCTATATAATACAGTGGATGTTTTAACCCTCAGTTTGTTATTGGTCAAGAAATCAATTTTTAGTTGATCTTTAAATGTTGAAATTCCTGAAAAAATCTTGATTTTTTTTTAGACTTCCTTCATGAAAAAAAATTGTACAAAGGAGCATATTCCCTCTAGCAACTTGGATGGAGGGTCAAAACATGAAAAATAATATTAGGAATAATTTCCAACAGGAATTGTCTTTCTGAACACATTAGAATTTGAGACATCACTTAAAAAAACATGCTAATTAGCTAATTATATCTAAATTAGATAATTAATAAAGCTTAATCAGAATTTTTTACACTAAAATGAATTTAAGCACAAACCAATGACCTATTTTGAAAAGATTGGATTTTTAAAGTCAAAGTCTAAAAAATGTTCTAATGTATACATACATATATACACCTTAAATGTATACATATATTTACCTTTGAATCCTAGCATTAAGCCTTTCTACAAGGAATCAATCCTTCAATTTCAATGGATTTTTTATTTTGTTTTTTCCAATGCTTATATATTGAAATCTTTATACAAGAAAAACTCCTATTGTTGAACATATTTTCACATGAATTCTCATTTAAAAATTTATTTTCATAAGTTGGACTTCTCCTGAAAATTAGAAAAACTCAGTTAACTAAATTAAACTATTTTGGAGCTATTTAGTAAATGATAGGTTATATATATGTAACTGGGTCTAGGGAAATGCTTTTCAGTGTAAACTCATGAATATGATGTTGCAATTAAAGTATTTAATATGTCCAATTCTCTATCTAATTTACTTCAATTTTCCTGTTAACAATTGAAATGTGAAGCCCAAAAAAGGTATATCAAAGTATTAATGCGAAAAATTCATAATTAATGATAATTACTAACATTTCATTGAAATTTTTATTGTATTCATCCCATAAATAATGCCTAATCAACTCAAAAACTGCAAATCAGTTTCTCTTCAATAACTGAATTTGCAAAGTCATTTTTATAAAATGTCTTTCCACATTTTGCCTTGTTGCTTTTTAAGATTTATTAGTAAAATTTGCTATTCAAAACGATAAATATACAAATTTGCAGTTTTTTAGTTGTGAAGTTAAGAGGGCACAGTACCTTTTAAGCATACAAATCAGCAGGTAAAATACTCATTTCGATAAACTGTATCACCAAAAGTTTTATGTGTATCATAATGAAATTTTTTGCAGGGTTTATTTATACTTTATACTACACAATGCAGAAAAATTGGTTTGATTTTTGAAAATTAAATAATATTTTACTAGAATTTACATAAGGTCATTTTTTAACATATTTTTTTACAAGCATAACTTGTGCGCAACATTCTGAGTCATCCTGTGCATTTTCTATAAAACTAATGACTGACATGAGTAACACAATGCTTTTATTTTAAATTAAAACCAAAAAATAGTAATTAAGTAACACATAAATATAACATAATCAATTGATATTTCACTTCATTAATTTTTCCAAATTTTCACTCATACTATATCAAAATTTTTTAATATATTTTAAACTTTTGAGTAAAATTTTGGTTTCATTTGAAGCCCTTTTGATAATCTATTTTCATTCAAAATTTCAGGAGTCTACGTTCATTAGTTGTAGATCTGTAGTGCGCGCAAGCTTGAAAATTACCATTCTGAGATAAATGCAATTAAAGTTGAAATAGTTATTTTTAGCATTCACGTGCGTTCAAGTAAACAAATAGATTTGTGAAATGAAAAAGTTGAGTAGTACATATTCTGCTTATATTTGTTACAATAAAAATATTATTATTAAAACTTTTGAAAGAAATAAATAGCATAATTCCAAACCAAAACTAAGAAACGTAAACAAACGAACAGCTGAAAATAAAAATAGGTGTGTTCGAAAAATCCTCATTACGAACAAACGAATGTGAATTTTTTCATGTGTTTTTTTTTACCAGAATCGGAACATTTCAAACTTATCTAAATAGATCAAAATTGGAAAATCGATTTTTTTAAGGTTTTAAAGGTACTGTGCCCCCTTAAATGAAAATCATCAGGCAATGCCCAGAAATACCCCATGTGGGTTTTAAACATGTTTTTCTATTGATTGATGTACATGCAACTTTAGATGGAATCTGGCAATACATCAGTTTTGAAGATGAACTTTATCACTTTGTGAAATCAATTTAAAATTGGCTGTTGCTTCTAAAATTGCATTTTTAAGATTTTTACATCTTAGACCTGTAAGATTTTTATGGAATGGCTAAAATTATTATCAACTTACTGTTTGTTACTTATGGTATGTTATGTATATCAAATTTTGGTTCACTTCAGAAATTTTTATGTGCTTACATTTTCAGTTCAGTAATAACTTCCCAACATAGTTCAATTTCCATTCTTAAACACAGTTCTGATTTTGTAAAGAATATACTAAATGCATCAGAAAGAAAAATGACCTATAATGAGTAAAACAAATAAAATGATGCAATTGTCTTACAGATTCTCAGACAGAGGGTGTGGAATACCCCATCAACTTTTACCTCACATTATGGAATATCATTACACTACTGCTGGATCGAGTACAGATCATCGGTTAGATGGCGGACTTTTTGGACAAATGATGAATGAACCAAATGAAGGTCCTGGGTCTGGGCCCATGCATGGGTATGAAAATGATTTATCCTTTGCTATATTAGTATTTCATAGAAAACAATATTTAGTTGAATAATGAATTGAAAGCAAAGTAGTTGCATAGCACTTTTGTCTTCCTTTTTTGACATCTATATATTTCACTAACATACATGGCACAGAAATCGATTCTATTTGTTTATAGTCGAATAGCATCTAAGGATTTTAAAAACAAAATCAACTCTGAGAAACATTCACCAATTTTGCCACAAAGTTTGAATATGCTTGATCTGAGCTATAGTGCTGTATAACATTGCTAAAACTATGGAAGAGCTTGCCACTAATGAAATTCATCAGTCTGACTACAGAAGGCACTGAGAGTAATGTGGGAGGTAGAAATCAGCATGGAAAAGATTGTTTTAGTAAAAATATGTTTAGCATCAAAATTTCCCAATCGCCTTTGAACAAAGGAATGGGATGAAATTGAAGTAAATGTTCAAACCTAATGATGGTAACATAATTAAGGTGTGCTTTTTGCTATGAATTTTATTGGAAAAAGAATTCATATCAGTAGAAGTAAACGAAATGCTGTTACATTTCTTATTAATTTATTTCATTTAGAGGTATGTAATCTATGAGTATGGAGGCTATATTCATTACAAATGGATCAAAATAAGGTATGAAATGTGAGAAACGACTCTTCTGCCATCTATAGACATAAGCAATTAATAAAGTTTAATGCAAATGCTATTTACAGGTGTGCTAGTTTAAAATGTTGGTTATTTAACAGTAGTTGCAGTGGTCATTTAAATATTTGTTTTAGTGACACATGAAAATGACTTGTTATTGTTAGTTATGTAATAAGAGTGATTTCTTTTAAGCATCTGTATTGTATACATAAGAAATCTAATATAAAATTGAAAGGTTAGTTTTATACAACTAGAAATCATCTTGCGTGTTTTAGGTTTTATATACTTTAATTTAGCATAAATGAAATAGTGCACACATTTGCACTTGCATCAAATAATAAGATTTTGTGATAGAAAAACAGCAATTGGAGCCTTGTTTTTTGTTCAA
Source organism: Meta bourneti (assembly GCA_933210815.1). Classification (NCBI taxonomy): domain Eukaryota; kingdom Metazoa; phylum Arthropoda; class Arachnida; order Araneae; family Tetragnathidae; genus Meta; species Meta bourneti. The sequence goes on from OW119928.1 coordinate 69,743,204, forward strand.
CTATGTCAGTGTACAGATACAAACCAGGAATTGGAGAAAGTTTGAATGAATTCAAAACTTTTCTTTTGTGGGGCCATTTGTAATCAATTGAAATGCAGTCAATGCTCTTGTTAACCCCTATTTTATGGAACTTGCAGGATCTCATTGGGTCCAATTTTTTCTCTTCTAATGCCGGCCAATCACATTACTCATCATGATGCTACAAAGGCATATTTATGAACTTCTTTACCTTACCCTGTTACACCACTGGGGGGGGGGGGTTCACTTTACACCTCGCATGCATATCGCACATTCTAGGAACAACCCGTTTATAGAGGACGCACATTCATTCCAGATTTACAAACATCCATGTTTTATGTACACTGTGATCTGAGAGGTTTTTACAGACCATGTCCCTTTTAAATAGTATCTTTTCTGTTTCGAACAAGCCTTCAAAGGCACATCTCCTTTAGGTGTGTATAGGCTTCATGAACCCAAGGTACTCTAGTGGTCCTTTTCAGCTACCATGGGATTTACTGTCTAGTAAACAGTGGCACTTCTGGGATACCCAAGCGATCTTTTTTTGCTTTCATCCTACTACTCTATCCCAATCCCTCTTTTTTTTCCATTCACGACATTTTTTACTTTACATTGTCTTGTGTTTGGCACAGCTTAGCCAAATATGGCCCTTGCGCCATAAAACTCAAACAACCAACTGTTTCCAGCAAAGTGAAACAGATCTTTGTGAGATCACCCCTTCACTTTGCCATCCAATGTCCCCTCACATCCATGTTTGCAAATATGGCCCTTGCGGCCATAAAACCCAACCAACGAACCCCCTCGTGATCAAATTTTATATGTGCTGTCACGAACATGGGCAGACAATGTTGGGAGAAAAATGGCATTTGGCCACTGAGGATAGAAACGAATCTGCGGACTGATCCATTTCCTGTTGAGACATGACTATGAAATGGCTTCATAATTCAATCTTAGTATATATGCAAAATAATGTTTTTCTTTCATCTTTTGTTTAGTTATTCAAAATTTTATTGTGGAAAATTAATTTCAGTGGGCAACTCCTCTACAAACGGGGGTTTGATACCACACTAGTGATTTTCTTCAAAACCCAACTTTGTAATTTATTATTTTATTTATATATATTTATTCTTTTCCAATAAAGTACACAAGAGTGCCCATCAAACTAATAAATCCCTCAAAAGGACAGGCTTGGAGCACTTCTGGTTATACATGTCTTTGGATTCGAACCAGGAACCTTTCAATCTAGACGCTAGCACCCTGACCACTAGATGGATTGGCCAGCTCCTGCTCAATTATTGTAGAACAAATTAGCCCTCTTAACAATTTTCCACTTTTATAAACTTTTTATCGGACCATTGAAGTTCATAGGAAAAGCATGTAGATTATATTTAAATGAATTACTTTAATGAAAATTTGTATTCTTTTTGTACAGATTTGGTTTTGGCCTACCAACTTCTCGAGCATACTCTGAATATTTAGGAGGATCTTTGACTCTGGAAACAATGCAAGGAATTGGCACTGATGTTTATTTAAGACTTCGTCACATTGACGGAAAATTTGAGAGCTTTCGCATCTGATTTTTTTTATATTTGTGATATTTCGTGATTGCGTCGCAAACTTTTGGTATTTGTTGTTGGAAAGCAATCTAACATGTTTCTTGGCCATTTAAAAGGTGGGCATTAACGATTATGATTACGTTTTGGATGTGGATGTGATGTATTTATTTGATAAGATTTATGTAATATCACTGCCTGTCTCGTTTCTTCTAATTTATTTTGTAGCTAGATTTTAATGTAAAAATGCAACCTAAGAATCTTGTTTTACCATTTCTTTTTACTTTTTTATTTTATAAGATCTGCAATAGATACATCTCTCTCTATAAGTATATGCTTTTATTTATGTTTATTATTTTTGTAATTTATAAAAATGTCATGCTGTATAAGTTCCAATTTAGTTAAAATAGCATTGATCTGAATTTGATGTTTCTTTCAAAATTAAAGTACAGTAATACCTCAAAGTTATGCGATAGGTGGATCCGACGAAAATCGCGTAAGTCGGGGTATAACTTTGCATATAAATACATACAAATTTTGTTTAATTGGGACCAAGGGCTAACAGAAACACTAGTTTAGAAGAAAACTATTTGATAAAATTGCAGTTCTTTATACATATTAATATAAAATATTAAAAAATAAATGAGTAAAAAAGTTATTTCGATGTCTTCATAAAATCTAACAAATTCTTCTGACGACACTACTTTCTTTTTTCACGCAGAATTTCTTCGTAGCAAGCTAATAATTTTTTTATTCCTTGCGTTGTAGCTATAATGCATTCTTCATTGGAGTCTATGTTTTCTAAAATTTTTAAGCCCTTTTCAATTGAGCTGAGACCTTCTGTCAAGCTTGCAATTGTCATGTGCTTTTCTGGTGGAACTGGGTCTGAAATGGTCGGATACTTCAGTGACGTTTTGCTCACGCATCTCTATGAGCTCATCAATTGTCAGCTCCTGAGTATGTGAATTCAACAGCTCGTAGACATCATCACCATTGACTTCCAAAACTAATTGCCTGGGAAGATTAACAACTTCTTCTATCTCATGAGCAAAACGCTTCAGATGCATTTCACAGCAAGCGGCAGTGTTGCCAAACGAAAAAAATCAAGAACCGCGTAACTCCAAGTTCGCGTAAGTCGGGGTATTACTGTACTCGATATTTTCTAAATACATATCTGAGCTTTGTATTGAGCTTTAATTTTTTATTTACTTAGTGCTGTACTCCCAAATTGTACTGTTTTTTTATTCTGTGTTGTGTTCTTTATTTAAATAAATAATTTAATACCTGAAAAGCTTGATATAAAATTTTAAACTCTAGGATACTTTTTATAAATTTACTTTGATTTGTGTTTAAAACATAATGTCAGATCATTAGATAATGAAAAATTAAATAAAACTTTCATTGTATTAATTTGTGCTGTTACCTTTGTCAGATTTTATAACAAAACTGTATTTTGTATCTGGCAATCATGCATACTATGACCATGACTTGCTTTTTGTATTTTATCTTTTTTATTGTACTTTTTTCTGTGTGAAGAATGAGATTTTTTGCTCCTAATACATCAGCTTGAAAAGTTCAATTTCTGCAACTAAAAATGTATTTATTTTTTAAAAAATGTAACATTTTGTATTCATTCATCTTTTCAGATGTGTGTGAACCTGCTGTAATATTACTAAGTATTGCATTTTTGTGAGTGAATGTAGATTTTGTGTGTAGATGAGTGACTTGCTAAATAAGACTTTTATAAATAAATTCGCTTTGAAGTATATCTTAAATGTATTCAATGTAATCAGTTGTGCTCTTAAAAGCATTAGCATTTGTATCAAAGCCTTCTGATTTTAATGGTAGTCTGGAAGAGTCAAATTTTAAACTCTTAAATTGGAATTGTCAGTTTAAAATATCCTGATTATAGAACTGCATATTCCTCAATTCAATTCAATATAATCCACTTTGTAAACAAAACTAATCTGAAGTGGGGTATAAAATTTTGTAATGATCATTTTGTGTAATAGGTATATTTTTATAAGTGTTATATACTTTTTTCAGCAGGTATCGAAATTTTTTGGAAATACATTTGTAATTTAAAGGGAATAAAACTTTTTGTGGTTGGAAGGAATTTTTTTGGTATGTGTTACATATAAAATTCATTATAATTGCATGGTCAGATAAATTTTATCAGGATCTCCATAGGCTTTTAAAAAGTCTTGAAAATACATATTATTTCATGAGTTTTTAAGGGCCCTTAAAAAGTAGTAATATTTGCTGGAAGTCCTTAAATTTTTTCAAAAAGCCTTCATGTAAAAATTAACATTACATATTTTATTTCATCTGCATTCAAAAACCAAGGTCCATGATACTCATCCAAGGCCAAGTGTCACCAAAAATCTGTTGTAATATTTATGGGTTAGCTAAATATTAGATGCTTATAAAACAGGGTCTGAGACTCAAGTCAAACATTCACATACGTTTCTTCACCTGTGCCTGATGTAATTCAGACTCGCCTGCGCATTGGACACGCTTTACTCACAGGCATCTTTTCTTAGGAGAGTGCCCTTGTTTTGTGTGGAGTTCTCTTCGCCATTCAACATATTTTGAGTGTCCCGTTTTCAATTATTGCCATCGCTTTTTTAGTACTTCTGTTTTAACTTTACAGGAATTATTTGGGAAGAAACCCCATCTAATTGTTTTTACCTTGTATATAATTTGATTTTTAAATTCTATATAATATTTTTTATACCATACTCTCATTACTTGTAGATATAAAATGGATGAAAATGATATTTACATGTAACTGATCTCAACATTTTTAAATCATAAATATATTAAAATCGTATTTTTATCCTAATTTATTTTCTGCATGTTGCATTAACATATTTTAACTGCATTTTAATCTTGTTATTTACCTTTTTCAATATTTTATTTTCTGTGCACTCGGGTGAATCTCTAACAATCTGAAATGCAGCTTTAAAAATGAAAAAAGGTCGCCTAATTTTTCTCTTGCTGGAAGTATATGAATCCTGTTCTGTCTACAACGAGAACGCTCCACACAAAATCTACCTGTCTGCTGTCAGAAACGAAATTGCCCATTTTCTAAAGGGATTCTTGAAACATTTGAGTTTGTCACATTGGAATAGTCTGACAATTGGCTTGCCAGGAGTTTGAGACGAGAAGATATCACCCAACCATCCACTGACAAATTCACCATAGCCTCACTCAACTCACCTCAAGACCTGTTTTTAGTGATCCCAGTTCCTATACTGTGCCCGGAGCAGTTTTAGCAGACGGACAGTATACATTTACAATAACTAACTTTCCATTTGACGTACTAGTTTTTTACTAAATAAGTTTTCTATAGTCTAATACTTTATTACTCTGAATTTTTTAATGGAACATCAAATTCAACCTGCAGTTATATCGAAAACTGAAATTTGTAAAGCGAGGTTTCCTATGCTTGTGGGTGCCATACGTGTTTCACTCTTGAACACGTATAATATGGCACATATATACACGTCACCAATAGCCCGTTGTGTTGCTCCATTTATTAAAATGCCTACCTTGAACTAGGGTTAGGAATTAGGAGCAGAAATTCAGGCACGATTGCACTTAAATGTTTTCCTTCGGTTGCCAGTGGTTTACATGGGTGTTTCAAAGTATATTTTGTCTTCGTGTTTGTATAAACAATACAATTAAAATGACTGCATTGGAGGCTCTAATTTCTCTAGACTTTTGTTTTGGGTCATTGTTTTACATTTATGTACAGATTGTTAAGGAAAAATAAACCGTTAATTGGGCTGAATTTGCGTTCAACAAGGGAACATATTCAGGAAACTTAGGCTACAGAAATGACGGTTTTAAAACTAGATCGTCTAAATCAATGCTTCCCAACCGATGTGCCGCGACACACTGCTGCGAAAGGAGCTGAAGTGTGCCGCGAAAATTTTAACCGCCAATTTATGGGCAACGGTACCGGAGGGCTATCCATAGGCGAAAAAGCTAAACATTCTTTTACCATTTACTACAACGTGTGTGAACAAAGTTTCTCTTCTGTTTCGTGCTTATGACTGCATAAGACTTACATAAATATTCCAACTAGACATTTATTTCAGATATTATAATGCAAACATATTTTAAAGATCATAATTGAATCCCTTGTATGAAATAAGAAATTAATCATGTTAATAGAAAAATGTTCCTTCATAGTATGCCATGAAATTATTTATGCTTGTGAAGTGTGCCATGAAATTATTTATGCTTGTAAGGTGTGCCGTGACAAAGGTTGAGAAGCATTGGTCTAAACATTTAAAGGAGCAAAATACATGTCCGCCAATCGAACTTTGACTAAATGTTACAGAAATGTTGCCATGCCAACAATTGCAAAATCTTCCTTGTAGTCAGAATTTCATTTAATTTTTAAGTTATTGGCCTACAGTATATTCTTTACTTCATGCCCATAGACAATTTGAGAATGACATCAAATTTAGTGTGTTCGGGTGAATAATTTCATTTCTATAAGTGGAATGCTGCCCTGGTTGGGGGTGCATTGCAATAGTGGTTCTCTGAGAAAAGGTGCACGTGTGCTACATTTCTACAAAAATCCTGACTTGAAGCAAACACTGAAAAACAAAATACAGCATTCTCTTATTACTTAAATGTATGAGCCCTTTCCTGAACTCTAGCATCTACCTCTGAAAAACAGCAATTTAGAAACAGTGGGGCTCTTAAATTATAATTAAAACTTGTGTATAATTAACTTATTGTACATTCTAAATTATGTAGTTCAAACATACTAAGTTGCATTTAATAGAAAACATTCAAAACAACAGTTTGGAATAAATTTTCTTAAAAGATTAAATGTATTTCCATTTTCGAAGACAGAAAATGATATTGCCCCTCTTATGCCATCTAATAGGATAAGAAACAATCGTGGTTTATAGCGAAGGCCGAGAAAAGTGTATATATATATATATATTACGTGCTTATTTAACATGTAAAACTAGAATATTTTTGTATGCACGATTGATCTTAGTTGAATTTACATCGCACAGCTCTTTTCGACGGTTTTGTGGTGGAAGTTTGGACGGTGGTGTGAAAGTTTGGAGAATGGGGTGCCAGCTCAGGTGTTGCCTCTTCATCTGACGTGGGTCAAAATTACGTGGTCCTCGGATTTTTCACTTTGGGATAGATCCCGGACCGTCACCAATAGCCCGCTTTGTTGCCCCCTTGTGACGTCAATTAAAAATATCTTACCTTGGCGACGGTCCTGGATCTATCTAGGAGGTAAAGATCTGAGGACAGCACCTCGTCATTTTGAATCATGGTCAAATGAGGTCAACACCTGGGCTGGCACCACACTGCCAACGCTAGGCCATTTGTGGCCACGATATTTAACATGCACCAGCCCTCATGTACACGATGGTCTTTGATTGGATCGAGCTATTGCGGCCCTAGTAGATTCGCAGATTAGCAACAGGAGGGTTTCGAGTTCGAGACTCGATCAAAATCAAGCCGGTGTCCTCAGTTCTTTCCCTTCTTGTTGATACCGGACCGTCGCCAGTAGTATTCATTCGGTGGCATGTAAACTGCATTTTCTGGGATAAATGGTATTTCCTGAAAGCTTTTTTCATTTGTCATAATTTGATTGAAAATATCAGGTCTGGAAAACGTAATTATTACCAATAAATATTGAAGAGTACAGATAGCAGTTTCTTAAAGGCTTGTAATTTTACCCTATTTAAATCTAGTATTTTTTCCTACGCTCTTTAAGAAACAAAATGTAATATTTTAAGGATTCTTATTATGATAGAAAACATTACGTAATTGTGATCGTCCTGGTTTTGACGTATCACGATTTCAAGTATGGCATGTTTTTAGTTGGAGAAAGAGGAAAGACATTTAAAATTCTTAGCACCCAGTTTGAAATAGTTTTTTTAAAGCTGTTTTAAAATTATTTCTTTAAAAACTAGTATTTTAGAATATATTAGGTTCTTGTCCAGAGACGTAACTAGGCTAGTTTCCACCCGGGGCAGGAACTCGCCTTGGCCACCCCACCGACCAACCAATCCGAAACCCTCCCCGACAACATCTGATATCGCCCCACCACACATTAATTCCACTATAGTCCAAATTCTTTTTATTCTACTTGATGTTAAATGCTGGATTTGAAAGGTATATAGATTAATTTGCAGTAATTTGATTTTTAGTACAAGATAAAATACTTAATTAATTCTAAGATATTTCATTGGCAAATAATCTAAGAGTAGCATGTTTGGTATATTCTTTCACACTTATAATCGCTGCAAATGAAGTAAACAGATTTTATCAAATGATATCGGGATATGTGTGGGCTGCATCAAAATCAAGACTTGCTTTAGAATATATTTAATTATGATAAATACAGAAGCTGTTCGGACATTTTTTGAATGATTTTGATGAGCTGTAGGAAAAATTGTATGCTACGAAATAATTTTATTTTCGCAGCAGTTAAAAAGTTAAAGTATAACTTATTGTCTGCTAACTCAGAGTTTTGTTTACTTCCAAAATGGCGCTTTTAAATACGTAATGGATGGAAGGCTATGTTTCCGCTACTTCCGAAGAGAATTATGCTTATTCAATTATTCAGAAACGCTGTAAAAGTCATGGTTTTTCGATATCTAAAGGTACGATAAGTAATATTATTAATGAGAAAGGAAAAAAACGTAAAAGTGGAAAAATACTTCCAAAAAAGAAAAAATTTCTGAGAATATTTGTAAGGTAAGATCTTTAATTTTAAAAGAGAATCGGCCAAGTCAAAGGACTATAGCAAAGCGAACGTGAGAACTTTCTCTAAGAGATTTATGATTGTTGCCGGTTTTGCATATAATGGAAAAATAAAAGTAAAAAGAGGAGGTAAAAAATGTAAAAATCAACTCCCGCATATTATCAAGACACTATTTTATCCCCGATATTAAAAAAAGAAATACCATATCTTTACCCACAGTGCCAACAATCAGTAGAACTGCATCAGGATAAAGCAAGCAGCTACACATCTAAATCCACTATTAAATTCTTGGAAAAAAGGGAACAAGAAACTGGTATCAAGTCAATAAATACCCTTTACTGATATTCCTGCTAAATGTCCAGATGTCTCACCCATGGACTTTTGGACTTTTAAAAAGAGAATTATCGAAACGTCGACCGAAAACAATTCAAGGATTTTGGAAAACTGGAACAAGAGTTAGGAATAACAGATTTTACTCAAATTATTATCTTGAATATTATACTTAGACATTTTTCCCAATCTCTTAATCTATTGACAAAATGTGAAACAAATTAATTTAAACACAGAAAGTTTGAACTAAAACTTACTTTTACGGGCTTTTTTGGCTGCAAACATTTTTACAATGTCCTCAAAAGATAGCTTTGAAGCTAACTTGTGCTCTATTGATATGATGCTCAGGTTGGTTAGTCGTTGTCCTGTTAAGTTTCTGAGGTAATTTTTTATTATCTTTAGTTTGCTAAAACACCTTTCATTTGAGGCGACTGAGACTGGTATTGTGAGAAAAAATCTGAACGCTGTCGTTATGTTGGTGGACGCGTCTTCAAGTCCGTTCTTGTATATTAACGTCAGACCTGATGGTGTAGCCGTTTTTATATTATGGCTTAAATCCAAGGCATGATATTTAAAACTCCATTTCTATCGCCAGCTAGTCCTTGTCTAAGTCTTCTTCATATGTGGTAGCTAACTCAAGTGCCTGGTTCTTCAATTCTTCTCCATTCATTGTTTCAAACCGAGCTCCATTGAGGAAACCAAATAAATTATTCATGTTTTGAATGACTTGAAACCTTTGCCTCAGTTCATTCAGAATCCGATCTATTATTTGTATAATCAATAATCTGAACTTTTTTCTTCTGAGAATTCATAGCTTTCAACTTCGCCCTTCTCATCAAACATCCGCTTCATTCTCCTCCGTACTTCTTGTAATGACTTCTCTGGGTGGCGTGGTAGATTCAAATCTACAGAGAACAGTCTAGCTTAAATAATAAACATTAATTTTATTGAGAACAATTTCTTGACTATATGTGAATCTATTTACAAGGCACTTTCACGAATTCGATGCCTCTGCTAACTGGATGCGACAGGTTGTCGTAATCTCAGGTACGCACGAAAGTCTCTGAGTGGCAGAAAGGTCTCTCAATGGTCTCGGGGTGAGACTCTACTCGTCGGGTGACGATTACACAAGATCAGCACCGGATCCTCACGGGATGACGGGTCGATTCAGGTTACCTGCCGGACGAGAAGTCGGCACCGGACTCTTCGTAGGTCGTCGGTTCGGCACAATCAGGGGACGGCTCCATTGGGGTCATCGGGTCAGCACAAGACGGGAACGGTATCTCTCCGGAACTCCAGTACGTTCCTTCTGTTTCTCTGGCTGAGAAAACAACTCCAAGCTATTTGCAGGCTAAGGAGTTAGACCACTCGCAGGGTCGCTGGATCGAGCCTCTCGGATGGGACCAAAGCAGGAACTCGAGATAGGCAGCCTACGCCAGGCTACAAGAACGCGTCCTCCCGGGGTGAGAGAACCGTCTTCCAAGTTAATAAGAGCTCCCTAATGAGGTCGACCGCTCAAAGGGTCGCTGAGCCAAGCCGCTCGAACGAGAACACAAGCAAGACTCGAGATGGGCAGCCTACGCCAGGCTACAAGAACGCGTACTCTCAGGGTGAGAGAACCGTCTTCTAAAAATGCTTTTCTCCCTAAGGAGTGACCGCTCAAAGGGTCGCTGAGTCAAGCCTCTCGAACGAGAACACAAGCAAGAACTGACGATTCGACTCCCTTCTTTCCCCTCGAAACCTCGCAGCCTTTGTTCGCTGGTGGTTTTTGATTGGTTGTTGCTTTTACTTGGTTGCTGATCTGTCGACGACTGTCTGACGTAAAATGAGATCAGCTACTTAGAGCAGGTGGGCTTAATTCCCTGGCAGGTGGGCTTAATCACCTTGCAGGTGGGCTCCTAATCACCTGGGGGTGTTACGGAACGAATTCCCTTTGTCCATCTTCGGTACAAGTAATTGAGAGGTCCATCAATGAATCCTCACATTCTTTAAAATGAGGATCTAGGTTAAGCTTTCCTGCTATTTCTTCACACATTCTGCATTTAGCTCCTTTTATAGTCTTTGGTTTTTGTAGTCAACTAATAAGTTTTTCCTGTTCATTTTTATCATACGTAAATATATATAGTAAAAGAAAATACTCGGCCAATTTAGCGCCCCCCTACCAACCCGGCGCCCGGGGCACATGCCCCGTCTTCCCCCTCTAGTGACGTCTTGTTCCTGTCAAACTTAAAGAACCCCCGGAAATTAAGTTAGAAAGCAAAATAGGATGTGTGTTTTATATTTAATTTATATAATGAAGAGCAACGCTGCTATGTTGGTAGAGTTGCTAGTATCAATGGTCTCAAAGAATAACTATCACAGGGGTCGTACACGTGGGAATGGTTTATTTTTCAAAGAACATGGAATTCTATTTCAAGGAAAGCATTACTGACGCAGAAGAGAAATAAATCCAGAGAAGTATCGAATCTGCGTCGCCTGCACTTCACAAATTGCTAGTTCAGTGGCCAACCCACTCTGCCAAGACGACCCCATTAGTTGGTGTAGCATCAGGTATAACGTAACGAATTTACTCAAACCAATAAAAACATTTGCGAACGTCAATGACCCAATAAAAGTTTTATGATCTGAGACTGTTTGCTGAGGAAATAGAAATTCAAGAGTGCAGTTCTGAGTTTATGGGTAGATTTTGTTACTCCTATTTGATCTACATTTTTAATATAAAAAAATTGAAATAAATGTGCCAAATAAATTTATGGATTTTGTATGCCTATATGGAACTGATAAAACCATACTAGTGGGCTGCCATGGGTTGGGTTTGGTTCTGTGTAAATAATTAAATGAAAAAAATATATAGAATATATATAGAATATATACGCGTCATTAATTATTATAAAAAGCATTTCTTTGCCCGAAATTGGTAGGTAGGTAGGCAGTTAGCATCGCATAGGAACAACACAACGGGCTATTGGCGACGATCCGGAATCAATCCCAAAGAGAAAGACCTGAGAACAACATTAGCTATTTCGAACCACGGTTAGATGACGAGGTCAACATCCTGAGCTGGCACCCCTCTTCAAACTTCCACACCACTCCAACGTGAGAACATTTGAGGCCATGACAAATTTATGTGCACCAGCCCCCACTTTCACGACGGTCTTTGGTTGGATCGATTTTCGTACTCGCCACCATCCGGTTGCTAATCCGCTACTCTACCAACCGGGAAACAGCGACCCCCGAACCATTAGGAATAATCATGCAGACTGGGAGTCGATAGTTGATTGTTTTTTATAGCGCATAGACCTGATCGGCCAGACGAATGGGACGTGAGAATTCGGGAATACAGTGAAAACCACTTTCCCCTTGTCTTTAATTGTTATGTTTTCACATACTTTTTATACTTTGTGCTATGTTTATTTTTCTGCTGAGGTTTTCAGATTGACTTGTGATTTTCTTGCACTCTCGATGCCTTTACTTCTCCGACAGATATGAAGGACGGGATACTTAGAAGCTCAATTCATTTCAGTATTAAATTAATATTTTAATGCTGTTTGATTTTTTTTAACTGGAAGAAAATCTTGTAATGAATAAATGAGAATGCTATATAATCTTAGGGAAAAATTCAAAATATTGGAATTGTTATTCCAATAAATACAAGCCGATATTAGTGATGACTAACATGATGATATTAGACATGATCCTGATATTAGACATGACGTCTAACCAGTATTGACCTTGACCAATAGAATCTTTCAATAAATAGATATGGTTATTTGTTTAATGTGTGTTGTAGGGTAATAACACTACTCAGAAATCTCGTGACACTCATAGGGCTAAAATGATATTATGAACGACTTTGAGCGTTCAGTATTGATATTTGGTTTAAAGATCGACTTGGTGTCTCAAGTAGAGAGGCCGCGGTAGTTCGGTTAGAAGAATAGCTGATTAGCAACCGGAGGGGTGCGAGCTCGAAATTCGATCCAACCAAATATCGTGTACATGGGGTCTGGTGCACGTTAAATCTGTCGTGGCCACAAATGTACGAGTCTCGTCTGCTGACCTGATAGAAATATTTGGAAGGCCATATCTAGTCTCAGGGCCTGAGATCCATCTTATTCAGTAGAACTGATTTATCTTACGCACACGGTTTTTGTTGGTTAAATCTCATCCCGACGATCACAATAGCTATTTCTCAAATGATAAAATTTAATTCTTTGAATAAAGGAAACGATACTTGGAACATAAGTCTTAAGCTAACGAATTGGAAAAAGTTAATTATATACACATTTCACATCAGTTTTTTGTATTCTTGTTTCATCATTTTAGTTTTAGTTCTGTGTATTCAAAATCTATTATGGCCAGTTTGATTTTAATAGATATTAAAACTCACACTACAACGTAGCTGATACAAGAGCTCGGTTTTTAGAATAAAATTACAATTTTGAAATAATATACTGCTGTCAGTGGAATTAAAGTGGAATTTCAATGATTGTTGATTTTACTTAGATTAAAACATTAAAACTCAATTTTGCTGTCTCAAAATTCTGTCACCTAAAGGTAGGATTTTTACCCCTTAATTCGATACAGGAAGCCTTATGCGGGAAATATCCCCAACGCCATTTTAATTTCGGCGCGTATTCTTTACTCGTTAATTGCAAACGACTTTCAGTGAGTCATTTCGCGTCCGTATCAAAGTCTGAGTAATTAGATCCTTAGGGAATCAGAAAGGGGAAATAAGATCTAAACTTATTCTCTGAGAAGGGACTTCTATATAGGAACCATTTTAGAAGTGCAAAATTTATATGTTTATTCGCCCTGAAGACAAAAGGAGGAAGAACTTCGTGAAACTTAGCAGCTGAGAGAATGATTTTGAGCGATGGTATCTAAAAGGTAATTGGTAAAGTATCATCAATCGTAATGCTTTCTGATCGTTTGGAATATAGCAAAATGCTATTTTTAGTTGCGAATGAATACTTTGCGCTTCTTTATAATTACACATTCTTTTCTGGGTATTTCTATTTTTATACTATACTTTTTATTATTTTATAGTTTGTCTATTCTTTAAATTATAAAGGTTGAAGATAAAAATAAAATATATTTTTCTGGTTTAGAATGTATTGAAATGTTCAATTTGATTTAGCAATATGCTCCTACTTTTAGAACACATTTTCAACGTGTATTTTTAAAGAAACATATCATGTTAATGGTTTTAAAAAATACTCTTTGATTAGATTAATCCATATTATTCAAAAAGTATTTTTATTTCACCCATTTTTGTTGATAAAATGGACATGATGTGATAAATATGGAAATACTTCCAAGAGCGTTTATGTATCATTTTCATTTGACATATCAATTATGATGTATTTAGAACTAATTAAAGAGAACTAATATATATTTCAAATAAAATACTAATGAAGATGCCAATAGTACAGATGTACTATTAGAATTCTCAATTTGAAAGTCTTAAAACATTTGAACAGAAACCTAAAAATCATCGAATGAGTTATCAATGAGAATAAATAATAATTTAATTTAAAAATCAAATTAAAATTTGAGCGTTTGAAATTCCAAATTTACGTGACAAGAGAAACATGTATTTATATATTTATATACATACAGTGGATAAAAAAGTTTCAGTACGAAAATTAAAAAGGCGAATAAATTATGATAATTTCTAAAGAAATCTCACCACAGATTCAGAAACTGCACAAGAAACTAATACACTAGAGAATGTGTTCGCTACAAAATTCCTTAATTGTCACAAATACAGAGTACTTAAAGCGTTGAGAAAAGTATGCAAAATGAAAGGCAAAAAAACCTCTCCGTACGCACTATGTAAATTGATTGTGATGTACAGTTTGCTGTTCCACATTCAATTAAAGTATGAATAAGAACTTTAGAATAGTATAAGTAATCATTTTAAACAATATTTACGCCAGTGGATTGCCGAAAATTGAAGTTCCGAAGCCATTCTCGAGTTGATAAAGTGGAGAAATGACGGTTTATCACAGAAAAATATTGGTGAAATCGTAAAAAATCTAAATCTACAGTTCAATATATCATTGAAAGATATAATGAGGTAAAACTGGAAAATAGGAACCGATCTGGAAGGGTTGGCTCAGAAGTTGAGCCAACCTTCCTGTATACAACGTATACGAATGGTTCGTGATAATTTGTGAATTAGCGCATCAAGATTTGCGTCTTTGTTGAAAACTGATTACAATCTTGAAGTATCACCTCAGACTAAAAAAAAAGCTGGCTACAATGGGCTTGTGACACGTAATAAACCATTCATTAGCAAACTTAACAGAAGAAAGCGTCTTGAGTTTGAAAATAAGCAAGTAAGCCCCTAACTTTTTGGGATTCTGTACTTTTCAGCAATCAGAATTTTGTCTCTACGGTTCAGATATACGAGTGGTTATGGTGTGAAAAAACCAAACCAGCAAATGCAAACGAAAAATTTATGTGGAACTGTTAAACACGGCTGAGGGAGCGTAATGGTGTGGAGTTGTATTAGTTCTTCCGGTGTGAGTAATTTGTGCTTTGTTGAAGATAACATGGATAGATATGTATACCTAAACATTTTCAAACAAAATGTCTTTGCTAGTGCTAGGAAACTGTCTCTTGGAAGAACATTTATCTTCCTACAGGACAACGATCCAAAACTCACTGCAAGGATCTTTTTAGAACGAATGGTGCCTTTACCATGTGTCGCAACAACTCCACGCACCACCAGTCTCCTGAGTCCCCATAGAACACTTATGAGAAGAAATCGGTCGTGAACTCAAAAATTATACCAGCAGAAACAATAAACTGAAAAGTGCCACATTCTGGGCATCTGGAACAAAATTACTCCAGAAACAACAGAAAAAACTTGTAGGTGTCATGCCTTAACGTCTAAGAGAGGTAATTAAAGGAAAGGGAGGTTCAACTGATCACTAAATAATGAAAAGACACATTGAGAGTAATAACATTTAATGAAATATTTTTACCGTACGGAGACTTTTTTGCTTTTTATTTGACACATTTTTGTGTTATTGTGAATTTTGAGTTAAAATTATGTAAATATTTTGTTTAAATGCTATAGAAACTTTCTATGCAATTATGCTTTTCGTTTTTCCATTTTTCTTCCACTTCAATATATATTTTCTGCAAATAGTAGTCCTTTATTGCAAATAGTAAGTGCTCACGGAAACTTTCTTTATTCACTGTATATTTATATAGATTATTTGTATACATGAATTTATGTATTCGTATTCTTGAAAAAATTTCATCTATGTATACGTTTGTTTGATTTATCACTCTACGGCTTCCTTTTGCTACACGAAGGTCAATAAGACCAAGACTTATTGCTTAAAACGAATTCCGAACCACTATCAACAACCATGTGCAGACCGGGATTCGAACTCAGAGCTTGTTGAACCGAGGGTCCGAGTGCTATATGCACTGGTGTTCAAAATTAAGAGAATTTGCATATTTTATCGAATTTCTCGAAAAGTCCTGAACGAAAGGCAAAACTAATGCTTCCAAACAAAGATACAAATCTTTAGTGTTGAATACGTAAGCGGGCACGTGCGTTTCGGCGGTACATTTAGATGAATAGGCTTTCTATCTCACGTGCCTATTTCCGAGCTTCGTTCACTCGCACACCTCGGAAAATTTCGTGGTGTTTTTTTGCAACATTCGGTGAAATTCAAAAGCAAACAGTTGAAATGAGTAACCACCAACGTTTGAATGATGGAATGAGGTGGCGAATCGTCGGGAGACTGGAAGCAGGGCAGTCTCGAGTACAGATTGCTAGAGACATGAATGCAACGCCCATAGTCGTGTCCAACTTATGGAAACAGTTTCAGGATACCGGATCTGTAGAGACAAACCTGGACAAGGTCTTCCAAGGGCCACGACGGACAATGAAGATCGATATTTGTCCATTACAGTGAGGCATAACAGGAGTGCAACAGCTTCTCAGCTCTCTCGTGACCTTCATAGGAAGCCGATTTTCAAAGGTTATCGTTTCCAGAAGGTTACACGAGTGAGGTCTGTTTGCAAGACGACCTGCTGTTTGCGTCCCGCTCACTTCTGCGCACAGGAGAGCCCGTTTAGCCATAGTACAGAGAACATCGACTTTGGACCAGGGATCAGTGGGGGACCGTTCTATTCACTGATGAGTCCCGGTTCAGCCTAACCACTGATTATCGACGTTCATCTGGAGAAGAGAACAAGGGACTCGCTACCTGTTCCCCAACATCCGAGAAAGAGACCACTATGGCAGTGGAGGTTTGATGGTATGCGCAGGCATCATGGATGGGAGCACAGACCTCCATGTCTTTGACAGGAGGCTGTGAGGTATAGGAAGGAGATCTTTGCCTTTTCAGGGGTGCAGTTGGCCCTGATTTCATTTTTATGGACAACGCTCGTCCACATAGGGCTCATCTGGTCGACGAATATCTGGAAATTGAGGATATTGGCCGGATGGATTTGCCAGCCAGATCTCCAGACCTAAACCCTATAGAGTACATCTGGGACGCTCTTGGGAGGGCAATTGCAACTCGAATTACCCTCCCCAAAACAATCCAGAACCTAAAAGCAGCGTTGCTGGAGGAGTGGGACCGAATGCCACATAAACTGCCTCATTTCCAATATGAATTCACGTTGTGAGAACTGTAAGAGGTGACCATATCCCCTATTAACCCATTTTTTGTGCCGATATTGTAATCTTTGTTTTAGACCTTTCTGCGCTGATGAGTCTTATGTTCGACCACGCGTGTGTACCACAACCGTTGTATGGTTATTTTTTTTGTATTATTTCAACCTATGTACGTAACTGATTTCATTAAAATATGCCCAGTACTTTTGGAGATAATCACCCAAAAGTGAAAATTCTCTTAATTTTGAACACCAGTGTCAAAATTAAGTGTGTTCTCTGTCAAGTTAAATGCAGATGGGGGTAGTGTTTTCGTGGCTGATGTTTCGAACGTGACATCACTTGACTTCTTGGATACGAGATTTCAGCACTTCAACAAAATTCCAAAGAATGAATTCCGAATTGAAATATGATAGATTATTGGTTGACACCAATTAGATTAAACGCCAAACGTTGCCAAAACTGAGATAAACTGCATTTTAAGGCAACCTCGGTATGTATCATTCGCGAGCATTTGAGTAGAAGATTCAAAATCTCATCTGGTTTGTTTTTGCATTGAAAATCCCTCTCTCATACAGCAATACATAAAAAATATTTTTATTGATTTACGTATTGTACAAAACCTGGTTTTTAAAAATTATTCCACATTTTAAGACTGGTTGAAATGAGAAAACGTTACTTCGAATATCCAGTAAAAAGTTGCTTGCAGCCTAACGTATTTAGTTTTAATACCATAAAATATCTTATTTATTTTTAATAAAGTAATAAGGCATACACATATTCACACCACATTTTTGCTTGATATTAATTAAAACTTTTGTCCAGTGCTTTATGCGACGCTGTCTCAAGAAATGAATTTTGTCTCGCATCGATTAATTCTGAAGTTATGTCCAGATTGCGTGATTAATTTGTCACGAGGCTTCAGGTGTTCGCCCGCTTGTGATAATATGCAAAGTAAGTAACGCATATTTTAATTGTTAAATGTCATTTTCGACACAGGATAGCGCGAATGCTGGAGCGAAGCGTCAATTTTAAAATGAGGCTCCCATGCAAATGAAGCGCGGTATAAGACGTCAAACCTTTGAGGGCGATTCGGATTTGCGGTCAGTGGCTAATTTGTTAATCGTTGTAAATCAAGAAGTCGGGTTGTGCTCTGCTGTAATTTGACGTGGAAGTCAAAAGATAGAAAAATTATAATTTTACGTGACTAAAATTGAAATCTGAAACTGGAATTTCTCGTCAAGGTCTCTGAAACATGAGGTAGAATTAGAAATTGGTAAAATATAGTTTCTGAAAATAAATTTTATTGTTCGAATTATAGATTGGTTTTGTTGAATGTATGTGCTGGATTATGTAAGTGGTCTAAGTCAAATATTTTAAAGTATTTAGTTTATTGCTTAATTCGTATGGCGACTACCAAAATTATTATAAACAAAAAGAATTAAAAAGTACTTTTTTACATTATATGAGTATATCTTTTCTGAAGTATTTTGTAACATTGCAAAAAAAATGTATTTTTTAATTTATCCAAACACAAACCTATAAATATCTCGAAACGAAAAATATGACGTATACCACTTTCATAATCACTGTCACACATATCGTCGGTTTACAAGTGGAACACTAAGTCAAAAACTTAGTTCTGAGAAAACGAAAGGGTGGGTGAGAATTCTACTCCCTGTACTTTACTTACTTAGTGTCAAGAAGAAATTTAACCTCCTTAAATTTTTCTTGTATGAAAGTAAAGTTTCTCAAAAAATTTAACCTTCATGAAAGGAAAATAGCCCTTTGTGTTGCTCTAGTGTGACATAAATTCAATTACCAATTATGCAAAGAATGCGTGGACACTTCACTAGTCTAAAAATAAATTCATTATGATCTAGAAAAGCTAAAATACTCATCGAAAATTTCAACAGCGTGTTTCACTTGTGAGCGGACGAAAAATTTTAATATGCACTATCTAGATTATATAATCGGCACCAGTCAGACAGCATGTTTGGTTTTCTCCCGAATCAGCCCTTTTCAAGCTTTTTTGGTCAACTCTCCCTATACCTAAACGAGCCGCGGTGGCCCGGTTGGAAGAGTAACGGACTTGCAACCGAAGGGCTGCGAGTTCGAATCCAGTCAAACACAGTCGTGTACAAAGGGGGCTGGTGCACGTTAAATCTACCGTGGCCTCAAATGTCCTCACGTTGGCGTGATGTGGAAGTTTGGAGAGTGGGGTGCCAGCTCAGGTGTTGCCTCGTCATCTGACCGTGGTTCAAAATTACGTGGTGTTGTCCTCGGATCTTTCCCTTTGGGATTGATCACGGACCGTCACCAGTAGCCCGTTGTGTTGCTCCAGTGTGACGTTAATTGAAATAACCCCCTAACAAGGGCAGAGGCCGTGGTAGCCCAGTTGGTAGAATAGTGGATTAGCAACCGGTAGGTAAGTATTTTAATTAACGTCGCATTGGAGCAACACACAGATAACGAGGTCCTGATCTGAGCTGGCCCCCACTCTCCAAACTTCCACACCAACGTGAGGAGACATTTGAGGCCACGACGGATTCAACGTCCACCATTCCCCGTTACACGACGGTCTTTGGTTGGATTCGAACACGCAACCCTCCGGTTGCTAATCCGTTACTCTTCCAACCGGGCTACCACAGCCCGGATTAAAGACGGGAGGGTTGCGAGTTCGAAATTAGATGCATCGTGTACGTGGGGTCTGGTGCGTTAAATCTGTCGTAACCACAAATCTCTCCACGTTGGTGTAGAAGTTCGGAGAGGGGGTGCCAGCTCAGGTGTTAACACGTCATATGACCGTGATTCAAAACGAAGAGGTGTTGTCCTAGGATTTCTTTCCCTTCGGGATTGATCCCGGACTGTCGCAAATATCCCATTGTGTTACTGCAGTGCGACATTAATTCAACTACCTACCTAAGTTTCACGCAGTTTCAAAAATCGACTGGGATCCGTCGTGGCTCAGTGGGTATGCCCACTCCGCTAGCAACCTTCGAGTTGTAGGCTGTGTAGGTTCGATTCCTGTCAGGTGAATTTCTCCCTGGGTGTATTTCTCTCTCCTGTGTCAGTAAAAACTTTCAAAATTGCTTGTGTATGTCTTGTGCAGCATGGTCAAATATGGCTTTTGCGCCATAAAACCCCAACCATCAAAAATAGACTGACCTGAGATCGACTGCTTTTTCATCGGAGTCGCACTAATATCGGTGGTTTGTTTGTCAACACTGAAAATTCCTCTCGTAGTGTCAAATTTAAACATTTTCCCGACAGAACGATTTTGTAGATTCGTGCGTTTTGGCATGGTGCCGATGATATATTCATAAACATACAAATTACACTATCAAAAGAAAGGAAAAGGTAATTGGGAATAACGACAAATATGTTCCTTGTTTGAGGTTTTTAAGGCATTTTAAACTTGATATGTAAATTATTTCATTAAATACTAATTTTTCAATACTTTAATGTAGAATTTCACACCAGATACTTTATTGAAATCTACATCAAACGCAGCAAAATGTAAATGGGCATGTAAAGTAATTATTTCTAGCTCATGTGTTTATTTACATTTCATTTTTAGATTTCAATAACAATTTAAGAATCAGCATCATTCATATTATTAATCGAAATTCATTCGAATAATATATAGAGCTGATTCCTAAGTATTTTCAAACTAAACCTTTGTTTTTTAAGAAAACGTTCCGTTCTTTTGGAATATTTCAAGAAACATCGCTACTCTTAATTCGGTGTGACTGCATATGATTTGCAGTTGCTTCAAGATAAATATAATAAAAGAGAATTTATTGATGTTCCTTGCTGCTTGTAACTCCCACACATCAGTTAATTAAGCTCAATATTGCTAAAAAATTATAAATATTTCTAGAATTCTTACAAATAAATTTCGAATAATGAAAATGAATAGTAAGAATCTTATTCTAAAATACAAGTATTCGAATTCAATCAAAGTAAAACAAAAGAATTCACTTTTTCAGACACGATATTCTAGTTGAATATTAATTTTTACCACATTTCAAATAAAAGAATTGAATCTCTAAGCTAGTTATTAAAATCAAAACTGCACAAGGTCAAATAATTAATTTTCAATATTCAGGATGAATATATTTCAGCTTACAACTTCTCAGTGCTAGAGTTAGCACAAACACACACACACGTAAGGGACACTAAGGATTTTACATAATTTCACTCTATAGTCTACAATAATGACTATTTAAACACAAAATCGAAACTTCAAAATTTCGTTGCTAGGCACGTGTTGGTCAAATCGAAAGTACTTAGACCAAGAATAATTTTAAACAAAATTAAAATGCATTTATCTCATTCTTTATCACCACTCGGGGATATGAGCATAATGATGATCCGTGGAAGGGATTTCCATTTATATTCAATAGGATACATCTGGGATGAGACTTCCTAAGAGAACGAGTTTACGAGCCAGCCTTGAAATTCAGTTCAAGAACGTTGGGCGCCAGTTTTATGTCAGTATTATTCCAAGACCAAAAAGGGCACGAGGGGAAAAACACTTACATAAAAATTTATTTAAAACACTAAAGAAACAAATAGAAATTAGAACGAAACATTAGGTGCTCGAAGAATACAACCTAGCACTTTCATGGCTGACTCGCAACTAGGGATGTTAAGCGAATCACAGAACTGCTATTCAATCACAGATACTTTTGAATCACAGTTCTTACCTGTTACTGGAATATCAAACAAACAGTGATTTGGTAGCAGTGATTTAGGAACAGTGATTGAGAGTATCCGTGATTCGGTAGCAGCGATTAAGCTGATATCGCTTAGCTGATCCCTTGGCTGATATCGACACTGCTACTGCGACTGCGACTGCGATCTGTGATACGGTAGCAGTGAAAACTGTGACTGAGTATCGGTGATTTGGTAGGGGTGACAGCTGGTTTATCGGTGATTCCCTGGATGGAGTGTGGGCCATGGGGTAGGGCTCTGTGACGGATTCAGTCTTTTTTTAGAGGATTAGGATTTTCAACCGGATGCTAAAGGAGGCTTTATGACACACCAGGTTGCCGCGCATTTGGATAAATAAATAAGCTCGACAGTTTAAAGGAAAGTTCAGAAGAAAGAATTTGTCATTTAAAATTCGCTATTTTAAATGACAAATTAATTATTTTTCTTCAACTTTCTCGGAAAATTTATTAAGTTGTATTTTTATAAAGGAGAACACATGAGGTAGATATTTTGTTTCCCATTTTTTTGGTTTTGTTAAAATATAAAAATTTTCTTTTCAACCTCTTGTAAATTGTTTTTAATTCTAAAAAAATGAATAATGTGTGTAAAAGTAGGTGCTTCTGAAAGACTTTACACATTGAATGAATCTAAATCAGGGGGTCAGAAGATGATTATTTGATTTCGCTAGTGAATAGAATAAGAACATGACTGCATGCTGATTTTTTACACTGAGAAATTTCTTTTATTCTGTAAGACAATTTCACTCTCTTCAGTTTTACATACATGCAGCCATGCTTTAGAATTCAAAGATGAATTATGGGTATTAACAAAGGGAAGAGAAATAATTTTTAAAGTGTGTGAAAGTAACGTGATTGAAATGCAATCATAATAATTTTAAAAATTCGTCATTTTTCATATCAGCAAAATATACTTTCCATGGTAAAATAATTATTTAAGAGAGCTCTAATGAGGAATTTACTATCTCACTTGTCCCTTTTACACTCTGAATCAGGAGCTGAGTTTTGTCATTTATTTCTTCAATGCATAATTTTTACTGTGCATTTATTTCTTCATCTTAAGAGTTTCTGCCTTCTTTAAAGTTCGTCTCTTAAAATGAAGCAGTTTCAGTGGAAGTATCAACACAATGATATTTATAGCGGTAATGAATGCATTCTGAAATATCGTAATGCAAGTACAAAAAAGTATGACTGAATGTTTGATTTTTAAAGCGTATTATTTATTGTTTCTATCATAAAATTGATTCTCTGTTAAATCTGAAGGACGGAAAAGAATGTCAGGAAGAAAACAAGAGTAAACGAGACCATTCATGGTTGTAAGAGATGTGGATAATTTTTAGATAAAATATACTTTTTCCTATACCACAATATATTCCCTATTCATAAGAAATAAGGTTCGGAATTTCTATAACAATACGAAATGAATAATTATCAAGAGTTTGAGCATTAGGTAATTTAAATATAATTTTTATATTTTAGTTATAATTTTTCTATTTTAGTTATTTTCCTTTTACTTTATTTTAATTTTTTTAAGTATTTAAAATCTTTTTAGATCAAAATATAATTTTTGAATGCTGTCCTACTTCTGAAAAAATAAGTAATCACTACGCCTGCCTTTAATATCTCCATTTCAACTGCTGAGTTCATACACATACTATATCGCATTTTTATGAAAATGCGGCATTTAATTTGCACTTTTAGTGTAAAAAATTGCACACTCGCCATATGGAAAAAACATGTCTTTATTTATGAGAAAAATATAATAATATGCAGCAGATAACCGACAATTGACTTCTGAAATTTACATAAAGACACTTGGTCACAATGATAAAGTTTTCTTGAGTATCACAAAATCATTCCAATTTTGCACAGAAATCTTTATAATTGAGAATTTTAATATTTTCAGTTTGTTTTGTGTAATATGTTGGTTAATTTTTATTTAAATTTAATTGGGAAGTTTTATTCATGGAATTCTTTACACTGTTAGCATAACTATTCTGTATTTATGGTATTGAAATTTGAAATGTGAAGTTAATTTGCCCATCTGATAGTTAAGTATGTTAAATAAACTATGAATTGAAGCTGAAAGCTATTTTAATGATTATGATGATTGTAATGATGAATTTTTTATGGCAAGCTCAAAATTCCACTGAATTGGCATGTTCTGGGGAATGTTATTACACCTATTCTATGCTGTTCATAGAGAAAAGCTTAATTTTCTTGAATGCTATGTATAAACCCTTTGTGTGTGTGCTTGGAATCACTTTGAAATACTTATCAATGCTCAGAGAAAATTGGAAAAATAGGCATATTTGATTTCAATTTATGTATATTTCCATGTCTTCTCTCATTTTTTACTATAAACACAAATAAAATTTCTTTCACAAATAAGTGTTTTTTGCAATCTAAATATTAATGAGAAGAGGAATTTTTCATGAATTTTGTTGAAAGTTCCTTATTTTTATTTTCTATTGGTTACATGATTTTTCTCAAAAAGTCTTTAAACAATTAATTACATAATATAAAAAAACTTGAAGAAATTCTATGTATTTTATTAATATATGATAAATAATAATGCAAAAGAATTCTGAAATTTATCTGATTTTTGATTAATTTTATACAAAATTTATATGATGTTAGTGGGATCCCGCCAACCTTATTTACCTAGGAAATCAACAGAAACGACTAGGTTAAATGACTTGAAATATGGCATTCGACGCTAAATTTTGATTAAATTTTACACAAAAATTGGGTGTTTGTATGCAATTTAATATGAAGACAATCCCTTATACAAATTTTACGCATATGAATTTATAAAAGTTATAGAAAACAATATTAGCTTTGGCAAAAGAAAATAGTTAACTTTAGATTTGAGTGTTATAAGCACAAATGGATTCGGATGTTACCAGAGATTTAGAAAAATTACTTAATGTTTTGAAAAGTTACTCCTTGTGTGTGAGTGAATATTTCAGTACCTCCAGATTATCAAATGTAAGGAAATTGTCATGTTACGCATACGGTGTAAAATTTTTTTCTTCAACTAACCAATATTTTAGATAAGAATAATTAATTTAAATGTTTTTAAGAGAAAAATATAGGTATGCGAATTACTTAATAATTAAAATTCAATAATTTACATTCAATTAGAAGAAAATTCATCGAGTATTCTAATGCATATATCTTGATTTTAATGTTTGATTAATTATGAAATTTAATTTAATTTATATGGAATAAAATATCGATATATTTTAATCTGTAAAAACCAGTTATGAGCGAGGGGCTACTAAGTTATCTGCGCATAATAGCTCAAAATGACGATCCATCACTGTCAGGAAGAGAAAAAATGTTTGAAATAGTTTATTGAGGGGAAAAGTATCTTTAGAGAAAGAAATAACGGGCATACTATAAAAAACGGCTCATCGGCGGAAAATGTTTTATTCAATTTAAATTGTAGGTTTATTGAGTGGTATTGTGTTTGATTAAGTTTAAAAAAAATTAAACGATATTTCATTTGTTTTGGATGAAAGAAAAACTTAGGTTCGAACTGAGTTCCCTGGCTTTGTAAGCAGCGACGCTACTGACTCATCTGTGCATTACACTTACTAAATGATATACTAAAGGATTTTAAAGCATCAATACGAGCATTCCATTGCTACGAGTGGCCAAGAGGTACTTTACAAGCAACCAATCAGATTCAGACACAATTTAGAATCACAATCACAGTTTAGAATCAGCGATATTCTTCAGTCACAGTTAGAACTGTTACTGTGAATTCACTCTTTGTACCATCTCTACTCGCAACTGAGCAGCAATGGCGGGAACAGGTCCGGGGAAAAGTAGCAACGCCATCTGGTAGTACGTTGGCTTGCTACACAACTAGATAAATACCGTTATTCAAGGTTGTTATTGGTATTTTCAATTAACGTCACACTGGAGCGACACAACGGGCTATTGGTGACGGTCCGGGATCAATCCCAAAGGGAAAGATTCGAGGACAACACCACGTAATTTTGAACCACGATCAGATAACGAGGCAACACCTGAGCTGGCACCCCACTCTCCAAACTTCCACACCAAGCCAACGTGAAGACATTTGAGGCCACGACAGATTTAACATGCACCAGCCCCCTTTGTACACGACGGTGTTTGGCTGGATTCGAACTCGCAACCCTTCGGTTGCTAGTCCGTTATTCTCCCCCGTTATTCAAGGAACAAATTTAAAAGTTCAGTGCGGAAAAATTTTCCTGAACTATTTTTGTGTGTGACTAAAGTTAACACAAAGGAGAAGTAAGTCTCCACAATACCATGATAATTTTGTGCAGAATGAAAATATTTTTGAGTGAAACGTATTAATAATTTTAGATTTCGACTAGACTTTTTTCTATGTGCAATATCTGTCTCACATCTGCTCCAAGTAAAACGAAATTTATAACAATGTAATTTCTAATCTACCAACTTTTCTCTCACAGATTCATGATTTAGCCATCTGTTTTTTTATTGTTCACGGGATCGTTTTAATCAAAATTCAAGGTCCGTTTGTGATATAGTACATTGTTTTTAAAACAAATAACGAATGGATGGTAAAATAGAATATAGTGATCTGAGATCAAAGAAATAAAAAATTTCATTTGTTAATATAGCTAAAATAAAAGTTTTAATTTTCTTAACCCTTGCGTGCAATTAATGAGAGTAAAAAATGTACCGAATACTATAAGATTAACAACCAAATTAAATTTAGATGCATGATATGCATGCACATATAGTATTTTTAAAAAGATTTGAAACCGGGTTTTATAATTATTCAACTGGCAATCTGTTTATTATTCTTTTACCAAACTAATTTTTGAAATGACTAACGAAACTCGTTGAATTGTAAAAGGTCTTTTGTAACCATGGTTACTAAACAATTTTACCCTTCTAGTTTTGGTTTATTTTCATAGCTGCGTCTGCACAGAAATTATGAACAATACACGATTTATTAAATTAAGGATTCAAAAATAAGTTATTTGTAATTTTTAAATAGTTTGAGCTTTGAAATCACTAACGTTTGCTAACAGTTTCAGATATTTACTTTTATAAAATGTCATTTTTCGACATTCTTTTGATTTCGAAATGTTCCTTGAGAATCTGATTTTAATTGATTTCCTTTAAATTTGTTTTGGATAATCCTCGCAATCTGTTGTATATATCTAAGTGCAATTAGAAATTCATTCTGCCTCCAAATTTGTTTTAAAATGTTGCTAAACCTATGCTTTTTCGTGCAAAATTTTAGGTGTTTTAGAACAAAAAATTTTTATTTGTTTTACGATTGAGATACACTTACCAAATAAGAGTTTATTTTATTTATGTGTATATAAACTATTATGTGAATTAAAATGTGATAATATGAGAAATTAATACGCATGGGACCTATCAATTTTTGCCAATTTATCAAAATTTTTTATCACGTTTTGTGTAATACCGTTCGCACATAATTAAATATTTTTGGACCAAACTTTAGTCTTTTAGTAGAAAACAAACAGTCAGTACAAATTTCATAACAATAAGGTAATAACAGCAAAAATTTGTTTAAAATTCCACTGTCCCCTTAAAGAGCTCACTAACCAGACGGGAAAGTTACCGGTTCATTGCCAAATCTAACTTCGAGACTGTGTTGTCCTTAGAGGATAACTAGGATTAGTATATAAGGTGCAGAAATGAAAGCAAGTATGGGACCAACAATTTTACTAGGTACAATTTTACAGTTTGACAGCACTTTCATATAACATTCCTTGGAATGTCTCATACAACATTCCGTGAAATGGCTCACATAACATTCCGTGGAATGTCTCATACAACATTTCGTGGAATGTCTCTTACAGCATTCCGTGGAATGTCTCAGATAACATTCCGCGGAATGTAGACAACGTTCCGTGGAATATCTCAGATAACATTCCGCGGAATGTAGACAACGTTCCGTGGAATGTCTCAGATAACATTCCGCGGAATGTAGACAACGTTCCGTGGAATGTCTCAGATAACATTCCGCGGAATGTAGACAACGTTCCGTGGAATATCTCACAACATTCCGTGGAATGTCTCAGACCACATTCCGTGGAATGTCTCAGACCACATTCCGTGGAATGTCTCAGACCACATTCCGCGGAATGTCTCAGACCACATTCCGTGGAATGTCTCAGACCACATTCCGTGGAATGTCTCAGTTTCACTCGAAGTGTGGTTTATCAGCGGAAACGTTTGGTAATTCGACACATGTTGATCAAGGTACCTTTCACGATGCAGTTTCACCGCGGCTCATCCGTTTCCGTTTGACGTCCATGTTCAAGGTGCATGTCAACTCTCTCAGCATTCGTGGAGTTATACATGCTACCCGTTCGAAGTCAGCATCTAAAATGAAGGTGACCCAAACTGGTCAACTGCGGCACTGCCGAACAACACCCTAGCATATACGGAAGGCGCTTAGGGAGATGCATTTCTGTGTGAATACGGCTTAACTTTGTGTTCCTTACCTCCCCTTAATGTTTGTACAGTAAGTTTGGAAGCATCCTGTATATATGAAGCATCTGTTCCCCTCCAATAATTTCCTCAAGTTGACGCCACTGATAATTTTTTAAGTTTTGAAGATGTTATTGGTGACTTAAAATAGAAAGATGTGACGTCACACAGATGTACATAGCGCCTCGTCTTGTGGCAATGCTCTTGGCGGTTTTTTTTGGCACACTTTTAGTAGCGAGTTATGGCAGGTGAAAGTAACCCATCTTTATTAGGTTATACCCGTTTTATCGCAATCTTGGTAAGCGGAAAGATTTATAAAGATATATTTATAAAGATAAAAAAAGATTTTTTCTAAGATTTCTTTCCTTAGCGACATAAAAAGTGCGCCAAAAACCTCGCCAAGAGCGTTGCCACCAGACGAAGCGCTAGATACATCTGTACCGATGTGATTTCTCAACGATATTTACTTGCATATAAACTAGATTTCATAGCATGTTTTTATAAACTGTACTGAGCACTTAATGAATTTAATTTGTAGTAAGGAAACAAGTTACAATCTTTAATTTTGAGTGCTCTAAATACACTAGTTTATGAAAATTGCAACACTATGAAAGAATCATCAGAAATAAATGAAATTTATTCCACGTATTACTTATAGTGGTTTAAATAAACGATCAAATTTACAGAGCAATTAAACAAAAATAATGCCGAAAATCAATATCTCGTACAGCCGCCACGAGCAGCGATGAGAGCCTGTACACGTAGTGGCATCGAATCATACAGATCCTGAATGTCATGCTTAGAATGGCATTCCAGATGGCCTCTATCTGGTTCCAAAGTTCAGCCGTACTCTCTGCCCGACGAGCGGTAAGAGCGAGTCGTCATGCCATGTAATCCCAGACATGCTCAATGGGCGACATATCCGGGGAACGTGCAGGCCATGGAAGAAGCGGAACCTGTCGTGCACTGAAGAAGGCTTGTACATTCCGAGCAACATGTGAACGGGCATTGTCTTGATGAAATACAGCTCCGGAATGGGAGGGGTAGGACCTCAGGCTCCACAACTTCCCTGATGTAGGGCCCGCTGTTCAGGGTCCCCACAATTTGGAGTAGGCGGGATCGCTCATGATATCCAATCGCGCGCCAAACCATAACGCCAGGCGTTCGTCCAGTATGACGCTGAATAAGACACTCCGGGAGAAGGCGTTCACCTCTGTAGCATCTGACGAGTACGCGTCCATCGTTATAGTCCAGATTGTAGCGGGACTTATCTGAGAAGACGACTTGTTGCCAATCGGCACGCCATTTCCTGTGTTGGTGAACCCATTGTAGCCGGAGGCGTCGGTGGTTCAGCGTCAAGGGAATCCTTGCACGTCGCCCATGGCGCAGGAGACGTCGACGAATCGTGGGGGCAGACAATGACATAACTGTAGATGTGCTCCAACGTTGCGCCAACGCATGAGAGGACGCTGTACGGTCCGTCACTGCCATGCGGATGAGGTGTCGTCCCGTGGTGACGTCATATTGCGTGGCCCACTGCCGGGGTTTCGATTTGTCCTGTTCTCCAAGGTCCATCTCTTCCACACACGTATCACTGCATGGTATTACACCCCGTGTCAGTGGCGATTTCACGATACGAAAGTCCACCCTAACGGAGGCCGATCATGCGGCCCCGTTCGAACTCCGTTAGTTGCTCGTATGGCACTCTGCGTTTTTGGCGAGGCATATTGACTTCTAATCAATCATTTACAGCAGTCTAATGATGGTACACACATTTTAACGCACCTTTAGTGTTTTTTATACACGGTTCACTTGGAAGTTGAGTGTGTTTCTCGGCCCACACATGCGTGATCGCTAATTCTAATCATTTGCATATCCTAACCTGTTTTGCATTTCCTGCAAGTTTCATTTAATTTGCATGATTCCTTCATGCTGTTGCAATTTTCACCCAAACAGTAGTGTATATTAAAATTACACTTTCTAATTTGGTTTCATGATTTTAATACTTAGTTTACTATAGAGAGTATTCTCACAAATGTTTACATTGGTGAAAGTGAACCCATATTTTATTTTGAAAGAGTAATTAATCTAATGAGATTTCAATTGTTGAATTCCATTGTTTCTCAAATATCTTTAAAAATAAATGTCTCACAGTGTTGGTAATTTTTCTAGATGCAACAATAGAATATAACAATATCCACACTTATGGCAATAGTTTCTTCAGCGATGTTTTTGGAAATGAGATCGCACAAGCAATCGATTTACTTTACTTGAGCCTGCAAATATTATAACTCCTTTGACGAATTTCTAGTAATTTAAATATGGATAAAACAACGGTTGTGGCGTGGCTATTTTTATCCCCTTGGATTTGGGGACTGTTTAGACTGATAATCATCGGTGATGCAGCTTATATTATACTTCTGATGGTATATTTCATGCTGGTTCAGACTATCGACGGTGCTAAGGATAAAAAGTTGGATAACGACTTAACTAAAAAAGAAAGTATTGAAGAAAAGGAGAAAGGAAGAAAAGTGGTAAAAGACGATGCCAGGTAAATCAAAAGTGTCTTAAAAGCAAATGACGGTGATGTATATGGAAACGGATTGCTTTAGGTTGTAAACGAAAACAACGCACTAAAACCTTCAACTATCGAAGCACTTGCAAATGATGGAAACGTTGATGACTATGATTATGGGATGATGAAAACGATGGAAATATTGATGAATATGATTACGATTATGGAAATCATGGAAGACTAAGATTGTGAGGAAAAGGAAAATGATGAAGTTAATGAATTTGATTGAGGGGATAATGAAAATGATAGAAAAGTTGATGGATATTATTGTTGGGATAATGAAACTGACATTGAATTTGATTGTAGAGATAATGAAATTGATGGATCAGTTGATGAACATGATTGTGCTGATAATGAAAATGCTAGATAAGTTGATAAATATAATTGTGGTGATAATGAAAATGATAGAAACGTTGATAAATATGATTATGGAGATAATGGAAAAGTTGATGAATTTGATTGTGCAGATAATGAAAATGATGGACAAATTGATGGACATGATTGTTGATATAATGGAAATATTGATGAATTTGATTGTTGATATAATGGGAAAGTTGATGAATTTGATTGCGGAGATAATGAAAATGATCGAAAAGTTGATGGATATGATTGGGGAGATAGCGGAAAAGTTGATGAATTTGATTGTGGGGATGGTGAAAATGATGGAAAATTGATGAATTTGTTTGTGATTATAATGAAATTGATGGATCAGTTGTTGAATATGATTGCGGTGATAATTAAAATTGTAGAACAGTTGATGGATATGATTGTAGGGGTGGCGAAAATTATGAAAAAGTTGATGGATATGATTGTGGACATAATGAAAATGATGGAAAATTTGATGTATATGATTATGGGATAATGAAAATGATGGATTATTTTATATATGTGATTTTGGGGATAATGGATAATTTGATTGTGGAGATAATGGACAAGATGGAAAATTTGATGAATATGATTGCCGGGAAAATGGAAAATTTGATGAATATTTGACTGTGGAGATAATGAAAATGATGATGAATATGATTATGAAAAGAACAAGAAAACGAGAATTCTTACCAGGAACTATCCTCCGAATACTTCAGTGGAAATAAAAGAGATTAACAAGATTACCGACACTAGCAAAGAACAAGTAGAAGCAGACAATTTTGCCTGTGGAAATTTACTGAATAAAATCAAACGAAAGTTTCGAGATTGTGAATACCTCTAAAGGATAATTAATACAATAGTTTTTGGCTTGTAGAAATTCACCGAATGCTTTTGTGAAACCAGATACGAAGATAGCGAAAACTATTACGACAGAAAAACGTACACCTGTGCTCGAATGTAGCCAGGAAGCAAAAGATTTGAAATATTCCTTGTGTGGATCGCGAAGTTCGAACTTCCTGGTCCGGCATGCTTCATGAACAACAGCTACTTTTACAGTCTGCATCGTTTCAATTGGGGAGATATGAAAAAATATTAACTTACTTTAACTTAATCAAGAAACTTAGTTTAAGATATTCATCGACAAAGAAACGAAGAATAAAAAATTACATTCTACAACCGCTAAAGCTATTTGCCATAATTGAATCATAAGTGACTCAATGACCCTATACAGTGCAAAGAACTTAACCTGTTCATCAGGAAATGTAAAGGGAAATGTGAAAGGAAGCACATTGAAAATAAATAAACTATTCCAAAGAATCAAGAAGAAACTATTTCAAAAGAAAACCACCAGCCTTTTCCTTTAGCAGAAAATTATGCTTGAAGATTTACATTTTTGCATGAATTATTTATTTAGTATCTATCGTAAAGAATTTATTGAAGACTGCAACGACTTTCTAAAATAGTAAAGTTTTAAATTGAGATATTATTATCTTTATATCTTAAAGTTCGATAAAAAGAAATAATTTAGTTATTCAAACCTTTTGCCTTTATTTCATTTATTTATCGTATTTACAATTCCTAGTTTGACGACCTTGGTTTTCTAAGATTATGTAATGGGTATCATGATTCCATTGTTTCCTCCTATTCACTTTAAGACGACTGTTATTTCATGAACAAATTACTATTAACTGGATAATCAAGTTTCTATTGTAATATAAGTATGAGCAGATATTTTTGTAAATATACGTATATTTAAATTTGCAAAGCACAGAATTAAATATTTTATAATCACTGATGGAGTTTTAGAATCACTACGGAATTTTATTTTAAATTTTAATCTACCCAATAATTAAAAATCTAAGTTCAAATTGAAAACATAAATTGATAGATACTTATAATTTATCATTGTACAGGATAAAGTATTAACAAAAGATTCGCATTTTTTAAGCGTCGAATCTGATGCAAATTGGATCTACCGCATAAGTGTCATAAAACTAAGGTTGATAGAATAAAGTCTTTACCCTTGTCATAAAACAGGGTTTATTTCATACAGGATTTACTGCATTATAGATCGTGAGAGAATTTGAACCTCCGTAAAAGTTGTAAACGAGGAAATTGACAGTAATATGAATCAAGAAACATCGTCTGGGGACTTACACGAAAATGAAAATTGATTTCTCGATGGAAAAGGCTGTGGGCCATCTCTACAAAACTGTCCAACTGGAGAAGAGGAAAAATCTAGTCAACTCTTGTATCTTGTTACCATGGAAACAATAATAGTTAGAGATAGAAATAAAGCACTTCACAAAGTTTGTTTTCACGCCCAATTTTATACGACTTGAAACGAGATTGGACTCTTTAAAGCAGATAAACAACTTACAGCTTAAAAATTTATTCATATTTTTAGGGAACTTTTTCGCAACTGAAATCTTTCTCCAAATCAAAAAATAAAATATTAGATGATGATAATATGGGCTGGGTACCCGTTTAGACAAGAGACAAAAATAAAGATAGAATTTCACGGAAATTCATGGATATTTGTGCGCGCTTGAAGGATAATTATCGTTTGAGCGAACGCGAAATGATTATCGTTTCTGCGCGTATATTGATATCTTGACTCGCTAAGAATTAAGAATCGTTTGTAGTTTAATTATTTTTGTTTTATTCTTTAGACGCCCAGTTGTGGCAACATTTAAAAAGATATCTTTAGAATTTTTGTGTTCTTGTAATCCTTTGAACTTCTCATGTTAAGAATTCTTCGACTTGCTGTATGTCGATCTCTATACCATAGCGCAAATTTTGTACCAATGTATGGAAGCATTATTTTAGCAGTCGTACTTTTAATGTAGTCGCGGGGAAAAAACGAACCACCCCCTTTATTTCGAGCACTATTCATAGTAGAGAAAATTCAAAGATGTCATTCAATAGGGAATAACGACTACTACAAATTCAAATGCAAAAAAATTGCATAAGAGGACGTCTTCATATCAAGTTTTGTACAAACAACAAAATTTCTAATGGAAACACCATGTTTTGATGCCTTAATCAGATTCGGCATCGTTAAATTAGTCTAAATATGAAATTTCATGACTTTACTATCTTTATATCGGGAGATATTCAATGTTAAATTTGTCAGTTTCAGGGATCATCTCCAAATTGAAAATCGCTATTCGTAAATCGAGATTAATTGTAATTATTCAAGAACTGTTCACTTGATGCTTGACTGAACGATGTCTACAAAGAACCTTGAAAGAAATGTTCATTCGTTTACAAATACAAAATGTATACAGCCATAAAGCCTACATACAATTATTTAATACCAATCGAGCTGATATTCCGATCATCCGATAAGTGAATAGTGAGTCATTCAATGGATCATTGGTTAGTAGAATATTCATCTATAAGACACATACTGGTAAAATACAATGTATTTCAGATTACATAAATGAAATTTCCAACCATTTTTCAAAAACTTCCTCAGGTTTGTCAGACGATATTTAAACTTTTGGTTGCCCCCTAAATTCGCCATAATGAGGAAAATTTAACGTAGGTCATAAACTAACCATTGTAATGAACTGAAATTTTGCATGGTCATATTAGAAGTCCTTCTGAATTGATTCCCATCAAAATATAATAAGGTTCCAGTTCGTAATTTTTTTCAAACCTTAATTTAATAATTATTATTGCATACTAAAAACTATTTTTTAAATAAAATATTAGATGGATTTTGTTTGGGTTGTTCAACAGTAACATGACACAAAATATCAGCGCTATAGAAATGTTATCTAGGAAGATACCCATAAAAGTCTGAGAAACTGATTTAACATTAGGAGCTCCAATCTTTCTGTGCTCATAACTTCGAGGGGCCGTCGTAGCCCACTGCGCTAGCAACCTTCGAGTTGTAGGCGGCGCTTGTTTGATTCTTGTGTCAATGAAACTTTCATCGTGTGTCTGTCTATTACTTGATATTGTATGTCTTGTGTCTGGTGCATATGGCCCTTTTGCCATAAAACCCCCCAAAACCAACCATAACTTCGAAACAGTAAGACTTAATGACATGAAATTTTGTATCTGAAGTTAAATTTTTATGTGCATTCGAAATTGTGTGTTGGGGGTTTTCATTCGAAATTATGAAGTTGGTGCTCAATTTAATAAGAAGACGCCCCTTATGTAAATGCATAAATAAATTTCATGCATTTGAATTTGTAGACGTTGGTTCCTGCCAAACGCCATCTTTGAATTTTCTTTACTGTTAAAATTGCTCGAATGATGAGGGGTGGTACGTTTTTTTCCCTACGACTGTACATAAAATATTTGTAGTTTTAATCATACAATCCACTTACTTGAACTTACATAATCGCACGGGATACTAGTTATTTTTAATATTATACTATCCTAACTACACAAAATATGATTCCTGGAACGGAATGCTGGCGATATCGACTTAAAGTGTCAAGAGATCAGGCACAAACAATGGACAGTGTTCTTGGCACTCGCCAAGTACATGAAAAGTCACACCAATTAAGTAGCGCCAACACGATATGTATCATGCGAGAGAATCTGGTAGGTAGGTATTTTAATTAACGTCGCACTGGAGCAACACAACGGGCTATTGGTGATGGTTCGCCAATAGCCCGTTTGATCAATCCCCCAAGGGTAAGATCCGAGAACAACACCACGTAATTTCGAACCACGAGAGAGCATCTGGAGAACAGAAGTAAAATCTTCACTTTCCGTCTTGTTTATTTGCATTGAAAATCCCTCTCATATAAGAAGGGTACAGAATCACGAGATTCAAATTAATGTTATCAAAATGGTTTGTTGGCGTCAGCTCCTCTCAAATTTCGAGTCGAATCGCGCATGCGCAGATGAGTGGTACAAGGGTTAATTGTACAAGGAGAGGGCCTCGTATGGAAATTGCTTCCTCACAATTATAATATTTAACGAATGACAGGTGTAATAATGTTAAATACGCCTCTAGCTAATAACCTATTTATCACAAAGGAAACACCGTCGAGTACCCTTCCTGAAGCGGCTTTTAACCGCCTTGAAAATATATCGACAGTGTGCTGTTAGATTACGAAAGAGACATTTTACCCAATTCTATTCTAATATAGACAACATCCCTGATTTCAAATTGTTATTGCTGGTAAACTATTTCTACTGAAATGGATCTGAGACCATTTGTCCGAGGATTACGGCAACGTAACAGCGAAATAACATAACAATGCATCATTCATTTTCTTTTGTTCTGTAGAAATCGCATTATCTCAGGTCTCTTAATCGCCGCAGTCGCATTTTATTGAAAATCAATACTAGATTGTTCATAACCTGCCACAGTGTAACCAAATCCCACCTATACCACAGTCAAACAAGAGCATTTATTCAGACTTCTTTTGTAAACAGACCTATCGAACGGGAAACACCTTATCGAGGACTCGTATCTTAATCACTTAACGGCTATTAGCGGTAGATATTTGTATGGCCATTTTTGATCAGAATTGAGTAAACAATGACACTTCCTTTGGCATTAAAATCAGAAAAGAAGGTCTGAGTTCACAAGAATCGAGATAAGAGAGTAACAAAAGGTTTGTTTCTTTTGACAGGGTCTGGAAAGAGGAAGTATTGCGATATAAGGGTATGTTCTAATCACGGGGGTTTATTCACACACAACAACTATGACATTGCACAATGAGCCGCAGATCAGTACTTCACTCAAAAGAATGGCATTTTTGTTGATAACTTCTTGTATTTTCGAACCTAATCTCTACTAATTTTTCAGTCTTACTTTTATATCGCTCTTTCAATTGCGTTAGACAACCCTTTTAAAATCCTGACAATGCAGATTTTTTCTTTGGGTGGAGTTGTGAAAGTGATCACTACGGTACTGTTGTAGTATTTTATTTTTGGCGGGGAGAACTGTTCCCGAAACTTTGCAATACCTTTCCTGATTCAATACCCTCCACTTGTTTAGAGCAAAAGGATGGATGGGCTATGGTAATTTTAAAAAAGTGAAATTTTTGACGCAAATGTAGGTAGGTAGTTAATTAACGTCGCATTTGAGCAATAAATTGGGCTATTATGACTTTTTAACTAAGCATGAAGAAATTTATTTAGGATTGAATATGTACAGTGTACTATCTGCTTACCAGGAGGACTGATCTAGACACAAAGTTTAGGTACCAAGAGAAAAAGGTATCGTACTGTTTCAGTGGGGATGCGTCGAGTGAGGTTGGGTGGTTTGGCGACAGGTCGATGGGAGATATTTGCGTACTTCACAAACGACTAGAAATTCAACTGTCGCTAAGTGAGCCAATGTGACGAATTCGAATAATTCAAGAATTTCCAATAGAAAAGTGGCTGTCTCGTTTCTACAACAATAGCACAGGGACCTCTGAAGTGGGGGGCAGAGGGGGCTCAACACTTACTCTCATGCCAGAGGAAAATAGACAATGTGCAATTTGAAAAATTATTCGTTTAAAAATTAATACAAATCCAGCTCTGCGTGTCATTGTTTGCCCTTTCAGAGAGAGAGAGAGAGAAAGAAGGGGGGTGTCGTTGGAGCTATTGTTGTCCCAACTCCTTGAAATGATTATGACTGCCCACATAGACAGGTACAAATTTACTGTCTGGAGCAGTTTGCGTGGTAGACATACTTATAGATTTTGAAATAAATTATAATTCGAAAGAACTTGATGTATTCAACGGATGAAAATGTATGCCATAGGATATTTCAGGTCCCTCACAAAAATACTTACACGAAATAATTTTGATTTTAAAATTTTGTGATTTCCAATCACTGATCGTTCAAACGCGTTGCATTGAAACTTGATGCGAACAGAAATGGCTACATCAATGATGGAAATTAAAAAAATAACACACAAAAGTGCCGTGCATCTTTGATTAGAAGTAGAGCAATCCCACAGGTGATGTTTGGCGTTCAAGTTCCCCACCATTACGGTTGGAAACATTGAAACTTGAGGTACTGAGTCCGGACTCAAAGGTTGGTTGCTGAATGGTTGATACAAATCTATGAAGAAATCGCTTCCAAAATTAAAATGTATTTGAGCAAAATTTGGAGAACTTCTCAGATTCATGACTGGTACGTCTGAAGACAGTTTGGTGCCTAGCTAGGTAAAATGGGCAGAAAAGACCAGACTGTTCTCTCCAGTATTTGCAGTGGATACTTGGAGATATCGAAGATTGAATTGGATTTAAAAAACATCCCTCTGTGCTCTAAACCTTCGAGTTGTATGCGGCGCAGCTTCCATTCCTATCGGGTGCATTCCTCCCTGGTTGTATTTCTCCCTTTGTCAGTGAAACTCATTGTGTGTATGTCTATTTCTTGATTATGTCTGGCGCATCATGGCCAAATATGGCCCTTGCGCCATAAAACCCCCAAACCAACCCTCTGTGCTCTAAAATTCAATTCAGCTCAGGCTTCGATAGAGCACATTATATTTTGTCTAGACTGTCCATCAGGTCAGCTTGCTGACTGTACTTAAAAGAAGGCCTGATAAAAGTGTTACATACTTGTGTGTCATCTTCCATTTCTGAAACTTAGTTTAAAGCCCTATAGCACAGTCGCGTGGCGATTGCGAACATACATAATCCCTAAGTGAATAAGGCTTAGCTCTCTAAGTGGTTTGGACGAGATATCTCGTCCATTAAGATCTAACCAATTTTGCTAATGACGAGATAATTTGTCCAGACAACCACCAGGAGGGTTAATTTTGAGTTCTCTACTTTCCCTTAAAGTTTGCAGAAGAAATTTTGAACCACCCTGTGTACAAATGTTTCATGAAACATGATTCAAAATCTTGTTTGAGAGAAATGGGTTCTTGCAAACACTAATTTACATAAATAGATGTAAAATGATATAAGTAAATAGTTTGTTTTTCTCTCAATTATTTCTCTCACTGTACATAATAAATTATGTAACTTAATATATTCATTTTAAATTCAATCATTCTTATTCTCTAAACACTTGATTTAAAAACGAATTTTGCTTTAGGTTTGGGTGTTTTTCAATAGTGATCGGATGTATTTCAATTCATATTTAGATTTACTTATAAGGCATTCAAGAAAATATATTTATATATCTGATTAAATGTCTAAGTGAATTTTACTCATATATTTTAAACCATGTGTTAAACGATAAAAATTAATCTAGATTTTTCTGTTAAGAGCTTCTAATAAGAATTCGAGAGAAAATCCTTAAAGAGCTTATTTATTAAGGGGCCATTTTACAAAATGTCAGCAGACACTGTTCTCTTTCCTACCAGTGTTTCCACTTATTCCTGAAAATTTGGGAAAAAAAGGATTTCGTACATTTCATGTCTTGTATGATTTTAAAACAGATTAACTCTATTGTTTTCAAAAGAAATGTTTAAATTTAACTATTACAGTTAATTTCGAAGCAAATAATTAAAGCACGAATAAAATTAACATACATAAGATCCTTTGAAATTTTTATAGGTAGTCTGAAGAGGATTAAATATAATTCACAGAGTAAAGAAAATATATTTTT
This sequence comes from Meta bourneti, assembly GCA_933210815.1. Taxonomy (NCBI): domain Eukaryota; kingdom Metazoa; phylum Arthropoda; class Arachnida; order Araneae; family Tetragnathidae; genus Meta; species Meta bourneti. The sequence goes on from OW119928.1 coordinate 69,783,211, forward strand.
TACGAGTTCTTAAAAGAAAAGGGAAACAAACGTCTGATGTCAGTAAATCCTTAAAACTAGTCTTCCACATAAAATGAAAGAAATTATTTCGGAAAGATTTATTTCATTCAACTGAAATGCGTTTGTATCAAATAATCGTTTCTTACATCTTTAGTAGAAAATGCCTTGAAAACTTGGTAGTTTTAGGCTTCATGCGATTGATTGTAAATATAGCATATTTAATAGAAATAAATACCTAGTATAAATTATAATATTCAAGTGAAAATCTGAGTTGAACTGTTTCCGATTAAAAATTCACACAAAACTAACGTTATCAATACTAATTGAAGTTTCTGGAAGCGCTTCGTGCCTTTATATTAGTACTTTGAATTCCAATTTTTATTAACCCTTCTGCTGGTTGTCTCGACGAGGTATCACATCATTAGCAAAACTGACCCTTGATCTCGTCATCATCAAACATTGGAATGATCTCGTCATCCTCAAAAAATTGTCTTGACGACGAAATATCTCGTCATTAACAAAATTGGATAGATCTTGATGGAAGAAATATCACGTCAAAACCACTTGGAGGGTTATCTTCTGATTAAAAAGCAAAACGAATGTGCAGCATAAGAATAGGTCTATCTCCATCAATGTACTTTATTATGGCATAATTTTACTATCATAAAAATAAAGGGAGCTGGTGCACGTTAAATCTGTAGTGGCCTCAAATGTCCTAACGTTGGCGTGATGTGGAAGTTTGGAGTGTAGGGTGCCAGCTCAGGTGTTGCCTCGTCATCTGACGTGGTGTTCCTTTCCCTTCGGGATTGATCCCGGACCGTCGTCAATAGCCCGTTGTGTTGCTCTAGTACGACGTTAATTAATTACCATCACCTATCTTAAAAATATCACGGTTCATTAATTTTATACATATGACGTTGAAATTAAAACAAATATTAATTTATTAAAATTATAAAATTTGCATCAACAGTTATATTCGAATACACCCAAACTCAATTTGAGGCCAAATTTAAAATTCATATCAAAATTTAACCAAGTTTTTAGCCATTCGGTCCAGGCGTTTCTGCATAATGAGTATGAAAAATATGGCAATTCTAATGTTATTGCGGATTGCATGTGGAAGGTAGTGCTGCTGTGCAATGACCCATCTTGACTGACACCTCAATAAAGAATCTGGTGTTTACACTTTCCTGTGGGCCGCGGTACCCCATTTGGCACCGCAAGCGGAGGTGTGACACCTGAGCTGGCACACCACTCTATAAATTTCCACACCACGCTAACGTGAGGACGTTTTAAGCCACGACAGAATAAACATGGTTGATTGGTTGGTAGGTCAATTAACGTTGCAGTGGAGCAAAACAAAGGGCTATCTTGTATCAGTTCTGATGGGAAAGATCAGAGGACAATATCTCGTAAATAATTTTGAACCATGGTCAAAAGACGAGGTCAACACCTGAGCTGTCACCCCACTTTCCAAACTTCCACACTTTGTGATCGGTTATCTGTGGTTGGTTTAACCAAGCAAATTCTTTAGAGAAAATACAGGCTGACATGTAATGATCAGAGTTGTCCCCATCGGACAGACTGCGGTTCTCGTAATTTTGAATCTGTAAATACCATAAAAACGCACCGTGACTGGCGAAAAATTAAATTAATGGCTTATTTGTAATAAAACATTTGATGTGAGGAATTTTGTAGAGGCTTCAGTCATGCGGATAGTTGTAGGCAAATTCCAGTAGGTTCGTCATATCGAATACTTTGAATTTCATCCAACTTCGTTTTTATTCCTTATTTTTAAAGGGCCGCGGTAGCCCGGTTGGAAGAATAGCGGACTGGCAACCGGAGGGTTGCGAATTCGATATTCGAACCAGCTAAAGACCGCCGTGTACGTGGGGCTGATGCACGTTAAATCTGCCGTGGCCTCAAATGTCCTCACGTTGACGTGGTGTGGAAGTTTGGAAAGTGGAGTGCCAGCTCAGGTGTAATCCTCGTCATCTAACCGTGGTTTGAAATTACGAGACGTTGTCCTCGATCTTTCCCTTCGGAATTGATCCCGGATCAATGGCAATAGCCCGTTGTGTTGTAGTGTTTAGTTGATTCAACTATCTATCTACCTTATTTAAAAAAAAGCTGATGAACTTGGCACCGGAACTAACCAAATTCTCTGCGATATATAACACCTCCACTTTCTTAAACCATACTAAAAATCAAGTGCGGGCTTGGTGATTCTACTATTTCTTGACTAGGGCCTTGCAGAGAGGGAGGGATACAGAAGCTCCGTCCCTTACCCTTTTCCCTTAAGAGTAAAAAGTGCCTTGTGAGAAATTTCTTTACAAAATTTACTCATCTATTTTTTAAATATTAAAAAACATCTTTCCAGGGAGCTTAGAACATCTCCATGGATTTAAAATGTCTTTTTGTAGCATAAGATTTAGTTGACTATGAGCATCCAGTAAAAAAATTTTAGAAGTGTTGTTAATACAGGGTGATTTTACGGTCATGGGACAAACTTCAGGGGGTGATAGAACACAACGAAACAAAAACTTTTCCCCATAGAATGTTTGGTCGCAAGTGCAGCGGTTGGCCGCTAGAGGGCGCAGTCGAACGCTTGTATAAAAGCGTTACGTCGGCGATGCGAGGCCTGTATCAGGTGTGGTGGTCGATATTTTGAACAGCTTCTGTAATTGTGCATTTGCATTGTACTTACCGACTGATGTCTGTACATGTCGTTTCATTTCCATGTGAAAAGTTTCTCATGTTTTGTACATGTCATTTCTTTCTTACCCGTTGTTCCTTGTACTTATCTTTAATTTATGCAAATCTAATTGTATTATTTCGTTTTGTCAAGCAGTTATTGATGTTTATTTGACATTAAAGCGTTGTTTCCATATTTCATGCCTCTTCTTTCCAACTTGCGTCGAACAGTGTGCTTGTGCTGAAATGGAAAGCGCCCTCTAGCGACCATATATTCTATGGTGAAAAATGTTTGTTTTGTTGTGTTCTATCACCCCCTGAAGTTTGTCGTATTAGTTTAGACTCACCCAATAGACATTCTATGGGCTTTTATACAAGCGTTTGACTGCGCTCTCTAGCGGCCAACCGCTGCACTTGCGACCATACATTCTATGGCGAAAAGTGTTTGTTTCGTTGTGTTCTATCACCCCCTGAAGTTTATCCCATGACCGTAGAATCACCCTGTATAATATTTTGCTAGGGTATTATTTATTAGGGTCGATTTTTGTACATTAATCTATATAAATAAGAATGGAGTGTTTGTACATTGAATATTTTCGACACATTTAAAGTTTTCTACACATTTTGGACCCTTCTGATGCTAAATCCGTCTCTTGCGCGTTTGGTGTCTGTCTGTCCATCTGTCTGTCTGTGTATGCTCATACTACGTCCAAATGGTTGAATATATTTTCATGAAACTTTGCATACTGTGAGTTCTTACATTCATTTAGTGACTAAATTTAGTTGCGTTTGTCTGTCTGTCCGTCTTCCCGTTCTGTTTGATTTTGTGCCTGTGTGTTTGCACAAGTATCACATAAGATTTGTTCAATATATTTTATTTCAATGATTTATATTTGATACATCTTATTTTCGTTTAGTGAATGCATTATTTGAAATATATAGGCAAGTTTCACGTTAAAACAACTGAGTAACTATACTTAAATCAACCATAATTTGGTAGTTTTGGAGTAGCTGGAATGTAGATTGAGCATTCAATTACTTGGATTGTTTTACCAGTACTGTTGAAGAATCAATTATTTTCCAAAACTATTTTTACGGAATTTGAATTCTAATAGTTTATTTTTTTCGAGACTTATTTTTCTTTACGAAATATAAAAAAATTCTGAATGTTTTTGACTGACGATAATTTACAACAAAACGAAAACTAGTATTCGTTTGCCACGTGCAGTGTTATTTTCTGTTTCTTTCGGTCGGAATTAATTTCGCCTTTTTAATATTTTTCTAATTTTTAATTGTAAGTTGTGGCAACTGTGTGAGATCAAGAGGAAAAAAGAATCACGGATTTATATCTCTGGAACAATTTTTTCCCGTCAACTTTTATTTTGTTTCATTGTTCTGTTTTCTGTTTTAAATACTTATTTTAGTAAATTGTGATTTCTTTTCATCACTTTTTTCATGCAACACCACCGCAAAGTATTTGATTTAAAGCGGCATGTAAGTTAGATTAAAGCAAATTTTAAGTGGAATTTTGTCATTATTGAAAGATCGTTAATGTTAAAATATACGAACTAGGATTTTTGAAATATTACAAATTCTTTGTCATATAGCGACAGAAGGTCAAGGTGCCTTATTTTACGAATTGAAACTATACTTAAGCAACTTATATAAGGAAGTTTTTCTTAAAACAATGATTTTTTTAGAAGAAACTATCAAATCGATTTACCATTTAAAAATGGTAATAGGGGTTACCTTTGTACAGAAGACATTCAATTTTAAAACAAGTTCTTTTATTATTGCACGTGCCGCAAAACGGAATTTTCAAGAAACAATGCTTATCTTATGAAATTAATTTGTCATCTTTCCCTTAATGATGGTGAAATTCGAAAATGTTGCAAACCTGGTTCCAAAGCACGGGTGTGATATATGTACATGGATGGATATGTATGTATAGGATTTTTGTCCAAAGTAAGTTGTAGAAATTATAAAAATATCGAAAAGGTGTTAAAAAATTATTTTACTCAAACTTAAATGATTTGGCATTTTTCTACTAAAGAGGAAAGTGATTATTTTCTAGTCACTTTCAATATATAGTTAACCAATTCAATCCGAGGGAGGTCGGACAATTTTGCTAGTAAGTTAATAAAAATACAAATATAGAATATTGGAAAGGGGGAACACACAAACGAAATACAAAATTAAGAAAAGGTTCAAGGGGCTTAAAAATATAGCACTCCGTAAAATTTTGATAAATGTCTAATATATGTAAGAATGGTATGATAAAAGGAGTATCGTATATTAAAAAAAACTGTTTGAAAAGAATCAGAAAGAATTTATATAAGTATTTTTGTAAGTTAAGAGATGGAATTAATAAATAAGAATTTTTCATTTCTATATCTCTTAGCTATCAGAAACACTTGCGTTCAGACAGCGAGGTCTCATGAAACAATTTCTAACAAGCAAAACAGTCGATCCAATCTGTTTGAAACAAGGTTGTGTAGTAATTTTCCATGTACTCGCTTTTCACACATCTTCCTGAATCCACTTTAGGCGACCTGTCAATTTCATCTTCTCTGTTTTCTGATTCAAGAAGTCTGTCACTACTGCAGGTCTATCTTTTCCAAGTAGCTTTTGCTATTATTCATAATATATCTTTTTGTTCAGTCGAAGTTTTGGAACTTTGACAGTTTGTTTCGTATGAGGGTCCTATTTCAAATCTGGTAAGGAACTATCTTTGGGAAGTTGCTAGAGAACTGAAATGTTTTTACTATTTTTGGATGTTAAATCGTTTTAGAAGGTAGTGGAGTATGTTCACATAAAACGTTTACTCTAAAAATTTCGTGCTACACGTATCTGGTCTACAACAATGATTTTCAATCTTTTTCATCTCATGACATACATAAACCAATCTCCAAAATTCTTAACCTCACCAAAAAAATATATTATATTCTTTTGGAAAGAGAGGTATAATTTTGATTGAATTTCAAAAAATAACAGTAATTAAGCTTTCTTTTTCCTTCAAAGTGACTTCTTAAAAATCTTTTTGAAATAGTTTATCTAGGATACTTGGTAATAAAAACAATAAAACTCAAAAATATTTATGCAGGTATTGCTTGAAATTATTTGTGAACACAATTGTCAAAAGCTCAAAACTAAAGTATTGAAATTAAATCAATCTTACACGTTATTTAAAGAGCTTCATCATTCGTAAGGCACAGCAGCGTCGTTGTTGCGGCATACCATTGTGCCATGGCGCACTGATTGAAAATCGCTGATCTACAAGAAAACGTTCCTATGTCGATAATTCAATCTCTGAGATAGCGCATTATACCGACAACTATGCCATCTGTCCCTTCGGGATTGATCCCGGACCGTTGCCAATGGCCCCTGTATTGCTCAGCGTCACGTTAATTCAACTACCTACCGACAATTATATCCCTTTTAATTTTAGTGAATTTGGGTAGACGCATGTTTCTCCAATTCGGGAAATGTTTTAGGTGGGTAGGTGGTTGAATTAACGTCACATTGAAGTAACACAACGGGGTATTGACGACGGTATGGAATCAATCCCGAAGGGAAAGATACTAGGACAACACATCGGCTTCATTATGATCCATGAATTGATGACGATGTAAACACCTGAGCTGGCACCTCACTCTCCAAACTTTCACACCACGCCAACGTGAGGACATTTGAGGCCACGACAGATTTAAGATGGTGATTGTTTGGTATTTGAATTTACGTCGCAGTGGAGCAACAGCATGGGCTATTGGCGACTGGTCAGGATCCGTCCCGAAGAGAAAGGTCAGAGAACAACACCTAGCATTTATGAGCTTAAGCCCACAGCAGGCATGTCTAAAACAAAATAAGATAGGTATGTAGGTAGTTGAATTGACGTCGCACTGAAGGAACACTACGAGCTATTGGCAACGGTTCGGGATCGATCCCGATGGGAACGATACGAAGACAACACGTAATTTTCAACCACAGTATATGACGAGGTCGATACTTGAGCTGGCACCCCACTCTAAATCTCCACACCACACCAATGTGGGGACATTTGAGGCCTCGACAGATTTAATGTGCACCAGCCCCTCCCCCCGCTCAGGATGGTCTTTGGTTGGATCGAGTCTCAAACTCGCAAACCTCCGGTTACTAATCCACTACTATTTCAACTAGGCTACCGCTTTCCCAGGAAACATTAGAAAATTAAAAATAAAGACAAGATTTCAGAATAAAGTTGAAATTAAATATTCCCCACTTAAAAGCTTAACTTTAAAGTCATTTTTCTGTTTTAAGGTTCTAGCTTTATTAGTTAAGCAAAATCTGTAAGATGAGTTGCAATTACCGTGAAGGCTTGTTTTGTTTTTATTGTAATCAGTCTGAAAGCTCTACTTAAGAAGACAAACTCGATTTTGAAAGTTTTCGACAGCTGAATCTCTTAATTGTAAACTATCACTTATGTTACTCGAGCAATATTCCAAAATCATGTCTGTGACTAAATGAAACACCAGGCTATCGGTTTAGAGAATATTTAGCAATAAACCGATGAAATGGAAAAAAGAAAACTTAATAAAGGGCTGATCTCACAAGGCTCGTGTTAATTATGTAGAGGAGTGTGATTTGATTTTCTCCGCTCTGTCTAGGATAAAATTTGTTTATGAGAAAAGGGACGGGGAAGAAAATATAAATATTTAGGGGCTCATAATCTACTCACTGTGTAACAAAATGGACTTGCGTTGATCCAAGTATAACCCAAGTTCATTAAACTGTTCGCCATCCAGTGGTTATATATACAAGGTGTTTCTAAACGTCCTATATAAACTTTAAGGGGCACAAAATTAAACCGCATTTACTTAGATGATTAAAGATGGAAACCCTCAAGAGTCATCTGGATTTCCTAGAGGGTGCTGTTCAGAAGCGCAGCAGTTGACCAGTTTGGGCCATCTTCCTTTTTATCTGCTTACCCTTCGCACACATATCATTTCACGAATGCCGAGATGGCTGATATGTATCTAGCATATGGGATGGTTGACTGAAATGGTTGGTTAGGGTTTTATGGAGCAAGGTCCAAATGCGAACAAGTTGCGCCAAAAGCAAGATTAAATCATACTTATAATCAACCGAAACACCAATAAAAAGGAGTTCAAAACTATGCATATACAAAAATGAAACATAACATAAAACTTTATTGAAGAATATAAAAAAGTAAATATATATATATTAAAATCTGTCAACAACATGTATGAATTTTATGAGCTAGACTTAAAACAAATCAGCCAGCAACATAAAGCAGTATGATATGTAAAAAGTATGAGAATTATATAGGTATCTATACAAGCAATGAAAGAACAATTTAAAATTGTGAAAAGTTTAATTTTCAAATAGAATTAAAATATGATAAAAGTCAGAGTCACACATTATATATGTGATAAAAGTCAGAGTCATGAAAAGCTGACTGAAATGAACGAACTGCTATGAGATTCTACCGTGATAGGTACCACGACGGATGTGTGCCGAATAACCAAATACTTGCGCTTCTGCACCATAGATGTGAAATATAAGTAGACTGCATTGCTATTAAGAGGAGCTTCAAAAAGTGACCAACACGTCGACTAGTAATCACGTGACTGCTCTGTGATAAATTGATTTGGTTGGCCGATGTGGAATCGTACCGCCTCCTTTGGAGACATAACACCTTATGACAGGGTAGATGTGCGAATGCGCATTTCTATAGCGTAGCGACAAAAGTGGAGAAATCGCCACTTTTACTATGTCGCATGGACCAATCAGCTGATGAATCTATGGATGGGCGTCTTCTCCTATCCCGTAAACCAATCAGATGATGAATGTTCGTTTCCACTCAGCAGGCGAAAGTAGTCTAAGGGTCACGTTACTACTAGTTTTGATCACATGATCCTGGGCACATAAAAAGGCTACCATTGCTTACCTCTATGGTCTGCAGCATAGATTGCTCACCTCTATGATCTGCACCATTTCATATTTCCTATATGGTCTGCATCAGGCAGAAATCGGAATACTCACCGGAAACAGGTAAGAAAGTCGACAACAATCGACGCTCACGCCTTCCATGGAACACATTACTCTTTCCATACATCGCCGTTGTCCAGTATGTATTGTTGCTCTTGGTCGCAACCTCGAGCACCTATTGTAAAGCTGTAAGTGCTCAACTACTGTTTAACTGTAAGATTCGATAGAAAATTGTTGTTCACACACTTGGCTTCCACCTGAGCTTACTCTCTAGCACAGGGGGGAACTGTGGCCTTCTAGGAGACTCTTAAGTGCGGTCTTTTAACCCAATCAAAATTTTACAGAATAAATTCTTTTATTTTTATTAATACACTTTTGTTCGTCTCATATTTTTATTTCATTTTTAAAATGAGCGTATTTAAAATATCAAAAAATAAAATAAGTTTCATCAAAATCCAAGATTGACCGGCACTATTAGAACATTAGTAAGCCATAAGGTGACAGCTGCTATCTCATAATTTAGTTCGAATGCGACTCTAAAATGTCTGATAATGTCCTAACCTGACCGGCTACACTACCGCACGAGGCTCGTTGTCAAGACTTTATGGGGGGGTCGAGTACGCATGTCTGTTATCTGAATGTGGTAAATTTAGTGAATGCATGTATGTACAGGCAGTGCAACTACAATGACAGGTAAACATTAAGGGTTTATTGTACAGATAAAAAAGTATTAACAGATCCAGATATTCTCATTACTTTTCATTGTATCTTGCATCAATAAAATCTCTGCTAAAGATAAGGAATATCCTCGGTTGTGCAAATCGTTATAGGTTGTTTTGTTTAATTTTGAAGTTGTTACCTTTAAGAATAGTGATGTTCCTTAAGTTTTGCACGCCAGTGTATAAGATTGTTTTCGCATTGATATTTCTTTTTGTCAATTTGTCAAATGTTTTGATACTACTATAGCAAGCGAGCTAACGGATCACGGTTCGCACAACGAACTAATGAAGATTGCTTAGCAACCATTGGAGCTTGCAACTTGTTTACTAAACACAATTACAGAATTAAGCGGTTTAAACATCAATACCTTTGTACAACCAAAATCTCGAATCTCGGTTATTTTTCTCACTCGGACTAAAATCTGGTATTTAATTCCACAGATTTCCATCCGTCTGAGCCGAACATAATTCATAAACACTCACCTTCAGTGAACAACAGCGATATAGTAAACAATTTGAATAATGGTTATCAAAGTAATGTTCTACGTTAAATTTTACTTCCTTTTGGTTCTAAGGAACGACGTACGAGCTAAAACAAATACGTTGACCTAGAAATTTCAAACCTGCTTCAGATAAATATTTTTTCTCTACATGTAATATATTTTTCGAATTGATGTTTTATCAAATGTTTTAATACTAGTATAGCGATCGATCGAAGGGAGCATGGTTTGCACAATGAACCAATGAAGTTTGTTTAGAAATCTTTGGAGCCCCCTTGTTTGCTAAAACACGATAATAAATTAAGCGGCGTGAATATGAATACCACTAAACAAGCAAAATGTCCAATCGTAGTCATTTTTCACTCACAGACTAAAATCTGGTATTTAATTCCAGATTCCCATCCGTCTGAGCCCAACATAATTCATTAACACTCACCTCTAGAGAACAACAGCGAAATGGTAATCAATTTTCGGTTTTCTCTGCCTTCCCAGGGACTTCTGCACATGTCACTTTCCATACGGTACTCGAATCCGAAATTTTAATTCTCGGGAATTAAAACTCCGGTTCTCCCCCATCGGGGTCTTAAAAACAACGGCCTGTGTGACGGGAAATCCCCCATGTCACATTAACCCGACTTAATCTCGGCAACGTTGAGATTTGTCCATTGGGCCTCCTGCTGCTAATTGTCTTTCATGCACCGACAGTTTCTTCAGAATCCGTTACATAAATGATTACGCATAAGATAATTAGCTTGGGACTTAGATGTGGGCTTTAACTGAGGGGAGGAGGTGAGATTTTTTCTTTGTTTCGTTCCTCTTTTGTGTTTACTTGCCTTTTTTTGTGAATGTGAAGTAAAGGGAGTTGAAACCCCAAAATTTTGAGGAATATCGTTTTAACGATTAGGACAGTCTATTTTATGCTGTTTCCAATGATTCGTCAATTTTCTTCTAACTTCTGCTAGAAGTTTTGAAAATATAAATTAACCGTCTAAATGGTTTCGACGAGATATCTTGTTCATCAAGATCTGACCAATTTTGCTAAGGCCGAGATATCTCAATATTTTGCCGATTCTTTGATGATGACGAGATCAAGGTTTGGTCAGTTTTCCAATAATTGTGATCGGGTTTTCTCTTAGTGGCGAGATATCTTGTCCAACAAGATCTTGTCAGTTTTGCTAATGACAATATACTTCGTCGAGACAACCACCAGGAGAGTAAAAGTTAAACTCACACAAACGGCTGCTATGACAGGAGAGTAATTTCGGAATAATTAGATTGTTCTAATGTTTTAATAAATTTGATTTCGCTGAGAGAAAAATTTTAAAAAATTATTAAAAATTAATAGTAATATGTCAAGGAATATAATGTTACTAAAGTCTCCAATACTCTATAGGTTCTTCCTAGGAACGGGCCAAACCGTTTCTGGATGTATGATCAGATAATTCACAAACACAAGTCGTCATGTGTATCTTAAGTCCTAAATGAGCAATTGATGTTTGCGAAATTTTGTGAAATGAATTTAGAGTATTTTTCACGCTCAAAATTATTTACAGACACGCAAAAGGATACAGACACAAATTCAAAGTTGAAAATAACACAACGAATCATTTTGCACAAAAATTTGGAAAGCTTTCAACGCACAGCATTATTTGCATACACAGCTGTAAGGTTTGAAATGACGTACCGAGTCATTTCGAGAAAAGAATTTAGAAAACGTTTAACGATCAAAATCATTTCGATGATAAAAAAATCCCTCGTGAATATTAAAGTTTCATGGTAAACACACTCAACTACCGAGATTTACTGCTACCGTGACGTAAATTTACTACTCTCAACTGTTATTGACTTTTTTCACGTCCCATTAGGTCGATGGCATCCCATTTGTTTCTAATATTCGGCTCCCAGTTACACAACCATCCCAATATAACACACACGTCATTATTAATACATTTTCGATACCGAAACCAACCCACTGTCGATATCTCCATCGATATTTTCGGGGATGTTTATTGCACGTGATTGAGCGACCCAACAGAAAAAACTGTGACGCTATATACAGAACGGGAGTAAAACTGGCGGAAGGAACGAAGAACAACTCCCGTGACTGATTCGTGAGAGTCATTAGGGAACGTGTTTTCCTCTGCTTCCACACTCCGTGGCAAATAAGTCTGAGTGAAACATGCGCCGAATGTTGTGTTATTGAGCTCTAAATAATAGTGTTCTGAATAGGTTGTTATGTACACATTGAATATCTTTTTTTGGGCTGGCGTTTATGATTGTTTATTTGTGAGAGATAATTATGCGTGGTTCTATCGATTCTTATCGATTCAGATGGGGAAATAATAGAATTGATGAGTGAAACTAGCTAGTTTTATCAGAGGCGGTTCAGCCAAATTGCCTACCACCACGAATTTCAACTTAAATATACATTTTCACGGGGATAGTTTGAGAACTGGTAAGTCGAGCTGGCAAGTAGATTGCCGGGAATGTTTGTATTGCCACTAGGGTTGGAGCTTATCGGGTCAGTTATAGTCCGAGTCCTGCAGTTGGCATTTAAGTCGCGTGATTTTGAGCAAGTCTATTCTTTAAAGTAGGTGATAGGTTGGAACGTAAACACAAAACTCTTGCACATTGTACGTATTCAGGTTCTATGTTGATCATTCGGTACTGAAAGCAACAGCGGTCATTACGAGCTGGCGGGAGAAAACCACTGCAATCACCATTCATGCTTTTGCGTATGGCAGCCTTCTAATGAGTTTTCACGTCTTTTCAAAAATCAACTGATCTAATATCAATTGCTTTCCCGTCGGAGCCGCACTTTACCGGGAAGTAGGCACTGTTGAGTTTTCCCAGGATGTGGGAAACACACTTTGCATTGCAGCAAGGTGTATTTCCCACATCCTGGGCATATTTTGAAAGTTTCAAGCATGTCAAGGAACTTTGAAGAGAAGTTGTGAAATCTCTTAATGTTGAGTGTTTGAAGATTTGTTTTTAAAATTTACCTAATGCAGGCAAAAGTATTTTATATTTTTGTTAATCTGTGAAAAGTTTTCTTTCTTTTATTTGGGAACTACAATTTTACAATTCAATTTTTAAACGTCATATTTAATCTAAAAATTAGTTACAAAAGAGACAAATAGTTCATTTTGATAAAATTAAAAATGTTTCTATGGGTTAAAGGAATTTGAAGGCATCGTTGAAATTCACGCCAGTTACAGTTCTAGGTATGAGGAAATTATTGCTCAAGTTTGGAAGTCGACTTTCATTTCCTTTACCTTTAAAACTGCAAAGGAAAATTATAAAATGACGGTTTTCCACTCTAAATAGGCATACAAAATTAAATGAAAGAAAGCTCTGAAGTAAACGATATTTCAAAGGAATACAGTTTAATATGTCTATCACATGTAAAAAAATTCAGGATTGCCTTTTGAATTCTAAAGCAGCAGTAATAAAATTGGTAACACGCAAGAACACGGTACCGACCCTTCACGCAAATGGCAACTGAACGTTTCGTCGACAAACGATTATTCGGATAAGCCTACGATGGGTTAGCATACTCCAAAAATTATCTCCATTACTGGAGATGATTATTATCGCCAATCATAATATTTCCTTTCCATTCTATGCATATTAGGCGTTTCAAATGACAACAACGACATGAAATGCAATTAAACCCTAAATAATTTTTAACTCTGTATATTACAAAAACGGAACATCGAATTACTATTTAAAAAGCTTAAACATTTAAACTTATGCAACATGGATATTGCACCAACTTTTACTTGATTATCTTTTCAAATTCACTTTCAATCTGTTAAAGATGATCCGGGCAAGCGAATAAGTAGATAGCGCAGCTGTTACTACAAGACTCGTAAAATATCCTCGTGGAAACGTATCTTAAGTTTGAAATCTAAACTTTCCCAAGTCGAAGATAGTAAAAGACGAAGGCCTTTGGTTGACAAGAAGAATCTCGTCCCCGACTTCCCAAGATCTATGGTATTTACCCACTTCAGACTTTTATTTTTCATGATTGATTGTCTGCTAATCTCTTAGATGGGCCTTGACCAACTCTCCCTTTTGTTTCTTATGGGACACAGCTTCTTTTCAGCGCTGACCATTTGCATGTGTGCACCGCACCTAAAGACTAAAGCGCAAAAGTATTGGAAAGACTTGTGTAAAAGTATTGGAAAGCGCCGAAGTTAATGACATCATAGTCAAATGCTCTTCCTTAGCCAACAATATATTGCAGCGGTATCTCGGTATTTGTTTACATTTAAAACGGCATTTTCGATTAAAATATGTTTAATTTTTACCCTAACATCGAAGCCTGATTCTTTAGCATTCGAAATATTTATTTATTCATATTGTCATCCAAATAAATTTATTTATTCATTACTTCGTTCATTTTTCATTTGAATTTAACTACACGATTCTGAATTATTTAATGAAACGAACAAAATGTTCTCATGTATCAAAATCAAAATCACTCAAAAAAACTATTTTCATCATTAAATTTTTCTTTTATCATGACTTATTTATCCAGTGTTATATGAACTTAAAAATTACATTCTAAAAGTACAAATAAAACTGCATTTTTCATCACCTAACTTCTCTGATGTTAGATTTGCTAAACACTACACAATTGATGTCAATTGTAGAATTAACCTTACTTTATTAGAAAAAAATTTGAAATTCCGATCACAGAAAATGGAAGCATCATTCGAACCATTTTTCAGGTAGAAAATTGTGTTTTACATTCAATTAAAAATTATAGAAAAACCATTTTAATATGATTTCTTTCAATATTTCTATAGAACACTTATATATGTTACATAACACTAAAACAATTCAATTGTCCATGATCACACTATTGCAATACTTGGTTGTAAAAAAAATTAATTAATAATAAAACTCACGGTTGTAGTGGTTTTAGAGCAAGTCGCTTCCTCTCTCAACTAGACTAAGTTACCGGAGTAAATTAATGTCTTCTAAAGCTTTTTGAATAATTTAAAAGTATGATTTTAAGACAAATCGATGCGACTATCTTACAGAATATCTAAGTTTCCTATTTTTTAGATAAAAAAATAAGGAGAAAGGTATATTGAAAACTGAACGCAAACTAATTAAATATATTTCCAACCTAATTTATTCGAACACATGGCTGTAAGAAAAATGAAAAAGAAAAGTTTGTTGCCCAACGCTCTTCAGATTAGTTTACTAAATTCTATTAAAGATACTTAGTAATGACGTTAAATTAGGCGTGAGACCTTAGAGCTTTGAACTCTCTTTAAATTGAATTCATCCAACCATATCGAAGAAATAATTTTTTTATTATAGGTTTTTGGAAGCATTTTGAAGACATTTTATGGGATTTTTTTGCATCATGGAGAGACCCGTTGTACCTTTAAACACATGACATATTTTCTCTTAATTTCAACCAATTTCCCATTTCTTCATCTCTAGTGACGCTTACATCGACGAACAACTTTCTATTTATCTGTAGACACATTCAAAATTTCATTTTATCTAAACAAGAATTTCATGGACAAAAAGAAAAGCTCAAAACATTTTCAAAGGTACATGATGGTACATTTGAATGAATAATGAATCCTCTTGTACCTTTGAACACATCACCATTTCTATCTCTTTGGAGGATAATAAAAATAAATAACGCGAAAACGGCAAGAATAATACTTTTTATTTGAAACCATTTATAATCATATTTTAATCCAAAAAACAATAATAAAGTTATAATTGAACAAAATGATGCTTTTAGATATATCATATAACATTGTATTTACATTTTCAAAAATTAACTTCAAAAGTTAATTGCTCTTTATCTCGCCACATTTAAACTGTCTTGGTAGCTTTAAAACTATATATCGTCCTTCATCACATCAAATACTCACCCTAATAAACACATATTTTGAGTTGCTTAAAACGCTTAATTTAAAACTCAACAAGTTTATGCTGCATATTTATGAAGAGAACCCCGATTTTACATTGCAAACTTTATATGCTTCACGGAGAGATATCTGTTTTCTAGGAGAAGCAGTTACAGCTCTTCTATACCTGAATAAATCGGTCTCTCTTTTTGCGTGTTTCATTTCCTGTCTTTTTTACCCTAGAACGCAAATAAGGACAAACAAGTCAACAAATAATTTTTGTTTGATTTGATTGAATAACTATTTTTTACCCGACTAACAGGAAGGTGAACAGGTAGCTAAGTCGGACTGCTACAGAGATGGCTCCCAGATCTAATGATCAATAGCAGACGCATTCTATCCATGTAAAAATGAGATAAGAAAGACTATTTTCAAATGATAGCCCTTTTTCATAATGTACTTTTGAAAAGTGTCTAAAGGTACATGACGGACCTGTGTTCAAAGGTACAATAGGTCCCGTTTTGAAATTATTAGTTAATATATTAGCTATGTGAAATATAAAAGTAGCTATATAGAAATAATTAATGCAAAAAGCTTTATCTGGTAGGGCAATAAAATTTCATGAAAATAGTATTAAAAATTATTAAAAATAACTTTTCCGAGAAAGCATTGGATTTTGAAGCTCAAAATTACCAATACTCTCCAGGCACCATTAACTCTTCAGATGCTTTTTTCTACAGCTGATTTCAAGAAGTAGTTATGCCATCAATAGCTGCCAAAAGTGTTTAAATGTAGATTGCGTCAAAGGTGCAATAGTCTCACCTATATAGTATACATTGATTTGAGAGTTTAAAATCATATAAGGAATATGGAAGATTCGATATTCAAATTCTGATGGAGAATTTTAGAAAACATGCATTCCAATTCTATGACTTCCTTCTGTGTTTGGAATAATAAAGAGTACTTCAAAACATCCTGTACAAACTACAAGAGGAGGTAAAGAACATAAATCACAAAAGGTAGGAAGTTGAATTAACGTCACACTGGAGCAACACAACGGGCTATTGGCAACGGTCCGGGATCAAACCCAAAGGGTAGATCCAAGGACAACACCTCGTAATTTTGAACCACGGTCAGGTGACGAGGTGAACATTTGATCTGGCATCCCATTCTTCAAATTTGCACACCACTCCAACATGAGAACATTTGATACTCTGAGCATTGAGATTTAACTAATCCCCACGTGCACGGCGATCTTTGATTGGATCGAGTTTCGAACTACACTGCTGGCCACCCAAATTGCAACACCAAGAAAGACAAGAGATATCACAACAAAATTTATTTTGTAGATAACATGTTGACCAAGTATCAAATGACTAAATTTATAGACTTCTGTGAAGTGTGGTTCCTGCCAAAATCAGTAGCCAGAGTAGCCGCCATTGTTGGAGATCACCGCTGCCACACGCCTCGGCATTGATTCAAAGAGACTTTGGATGTGTTCTTGGGGTACAGTAGACCAAGCAGCTTCCACACGTTGCCAAAGTTGATCTGGCGTGGCAGCTGGGGATGTATTCTGGGTCAATCGTTGAGCAACCATGGACCACATGTTTTCTATCGGCGAAAGATCCGGAGAGCGAGCTGGCCAGGGAAGCAATTCAATCTGGCGATTGACGAAGAACCCTTGGACAATGCGTGCCACGTGTGGTCGCGCATTATCCTGTTGAAATATGGCTGTGGGCAAGCCCTGAAGGTAAGGAAGGACAACTGGCTCCAACACCTCGGAGATGTAGCGCTGGCTGTTTAAAGTACCGGCAATGCGTACTAGAGGAGTGCGAGAGTGATATCCAATACCGCCCCATACCATAATACCCGGTGCAGGACCAGTGTGGCGATGCATAACGCAGCTGTTCAGCATCCTCTCTCCACGGTGTCGTCAGACTCGAATCCGACCATCGTGGTGTTGCAGACAGAAGCGTGACTCGTCAGTAAAGACAATTTCATTCCATTCTGCCGTCCACATCCTTCTTTCATCGCACCATTGGCGGCGGAAACGTCTGTGGTTCTGCGTCAAGGGTAGACGAAGCAATGGACGTCTTGCGGACAGACCACTCTGCTGTAAACGGCGTCGAATGGTACGCGCAGACACTGGATGATGCGGTACAGACTGAATGTGCTGTGCTATGGTTCGTGATGTGGTTGAGCGATCCGTCACTGCCATACGCACAATATGCCTGTCATCACGTGAAGTGGTGCACTGAGGTGGATGCGATCGAACACGTCGGTCCGTCGTACCCTCCTGCATCCAACGATCACATATCCACATTACAGTTGTTTGGTTTCGTCCAACACGACTACCGATTTCCCTGAAAGATAATCCACAATCTCGGTAAGCCACTATCCTTCCTCTGTCGAACTCGGATACTTGATCAAAAGATGATCGCTGTTTTCTACGAGGCATAATTGATCGTTTTTTTGAAAAAACCACAAGAAAAATACAATTGCCGTACTTGAAATCGTCGAAATCTCCAAGCCTTAAATAGCGCTTTGAAGTGGCGCCAGAGGCGCGCGTGATGTGCGTCTGCACTGAAATTCTAATCATTTGCATATCTCACCCCCGCTAATGCATGTTGTAAATTTCATATTATTTGCATGCTTCCTTCAAGGTGTTGCATTTACGGTGGCCAGCAGTGTAGTAACCCTTCGGTTGCTAATCCGCTACCCTTCCGACTGAATTAAGAATTCCAACCGAATTATTTTAGAATTTTGTGTTTTGAATTAATATTTGAAAAAGAAGAGCCAATTCTTGTCAGCATGTCAACATAGTTGATAATGATACTAATTACCCCTCTGATGATGAATTAATATAGATTTATATAAGATATAATACCCTTTGAGTTACTATGTAAGGGTCAATCTATCTTTCACGATGGTAATATCAATTTTACTTTAGTGATTTCGAATGATGGCAATGATATACCGTAGTTATTTAAAGTGATACAATTTCTACTAAAGTGAATGATATTTCACAACTTGCAATTTCCATATTGGGATATTTAAATGATCTTGAAACCAAGTTACACGATTTTTTTAATTTCCTTTAAACAAAGGTTTGCAATAATGCCAGAAGCGAACAACTTTGAAGATAATTTACATTTTATAAATTAAAATAATTAAGCTAATTCCGCAATTCTTCATCTTGTTAGCGATCGGGATCAAAGTATTCCAAAATACTTCAAATTTTGATCTTGACACCAAAATTACAGGTTGCAATTGATAAATTGCATTACATTACTTTCTCTCGTAAGTACTGTCATAGTATTTCTATTAATATATATTATTTGGTTTGTTATTACTGGTATTCTTTTTCCTCAAAAAGTAACATCAGAATTCCAAGTTTCGATAACAGAACAGTTTTCAAACTGCAATGTAATTTTCGCCACTCAAAATTTTCCATCAATTAGGGAGAAGTAAATATTAAGAGAAAGAATACAGGGATGTAAAATAATTCATTATTTGTATTAAACACAAAATTTTATGTAAAGAATATAGGTTATTGTTTCATTCCATAAAGCTCTACTCCCCATGGCTAGATATCTCCATTCGACTAATTCTGTTTCTCGAGACATGTTTGAATTCTAAACTTGAAAGACTAACCATTAGGCATTGCTTTGATACAATTCTTCTTTTTGTGCAATGATTTTTAAAGTACACATGAATTGTTTTCAAACATATGAAATCTGTAATAAAGGTAGAATAATATTTCGAATTGTTAATGTTTTACTCAAATAATTTGATTCACTGGAGCATAACAGAGATTCATGCTATAGCAATTTGAGCTATTACTACATGGAATTAGGATATCACATAATGGAATATCACACAACGCTAAATAATAACATTGTTTCCTGAAATTTCATTGTGGAGATTGTTTATTGATATTGCAACACATATATTCTATATTTACTATTCGAACTAACTCAAACGACCATTGAGTTGTTAATCTATGAGATTCGAGTTTCGATAAAATGTTTTAAAAGCTAAGTAAAAATATCTGAAAATTCAGTATAAATCTCAATACTTAAAAACATACGATTCAGTAACGAAGAACATTTATCCAAAATAATCCCCCTTTATTTTTGGAACTTTGTGACAGAACCCTTTTCCTTTACAGTAGCAAAATGTTCTTACGATTTCAGTAACCTGCGCTAAATCCTTTGGAAATATAAGAGTTCAACTCACTAAATGTCTTCAAGCATGTGCTCTTAAATAAAGCGTTACACTGAAAAGTCTATTTCAAACCCTGCTCCCACATGCCTAAAGAACTTACTTCTTGATGATCTTAAGTTGGAGCAAAAATACTTAAGCAGAAAACTCTCAGCAGTGAATGTTTCCTTTTGATATAACGGGAGAAACGTAAGTTTTTGAAATCTGTTATAAGTGCAGTTCATTGTCATTTAATCTTTTTGTGAAGTCAATAAAATATTTCGCTCGGCAGATATTTCTTTGGTTTACTCTTTGAACGTTGAGATTCGTTTTCTTGTATTTAATTTTGATTTTAAGGAAAATAACTTTTCAGGTAAAGCTGAACATTGTAGAGATTTACTGTATTGATAAGTGGTTAATATTGCAAGAGAAATGTATATTTATTCCTTTATTAGGTGTTCTCTTTATCAATTTTTATCAACTAAATGAACTTATTAAAACTATACAGTAGAACCTCGATTATCCGAGTGTTCGTGTTATCTGAGCCAAATTTGATACCGAGTGTCGTTACTTTATGAATCTTTCAGTAGCATTTTATAGTAACACGTTGAACAGCAAATTTCTTCTGAATTTCGAGTAGGTTATTTTGTGTTGCTATGTCGATATTATCTGAGTTTCTGGTTCCGAGGTGACCTTGGTCTTCATTACCTTGGATAATAAAGGTTCCACTGTATTTTAAAAAATACTTGTAGTTTTTCTATGGCACATTAAAATAATTAAATATTTAGATTTGAACGAGGGGAATAATATAGAACTATCATAGAACCACAATATAATAAAGGGACGGGAATCGAAATCTAGAGATACTATTAACTGCACCAAAACAAGATTTCCAATACTAAAATAGTTATTGCATAAAATTAGAAAATTCAGATATGCAAAAGTTGCAACGTTTACATATTTCAAAACACTGACAACAGTTACAGAAATAAAAATGGATCATATTGAATGGAAGAAAAAATATTCTCAAAGTAAGGTGCAGACACGACAATCTAATTTTTCATTTTATCAAAAACCTGTTTGTTGATTTAAATCAGATTAGAGTATGAATTAAATTTTATTTTACTAGCATCATGGACATACTACTAGCGGTATATATTGCTTTTAATGATAAATTAAAAAATATTTTTGAGTTTTTTAAAATTAAATTTAGAGTTAACAACAAGGGTGTCTTTTAAGAAACTTATTTTAATTCATTTTAGACATTTTAACACCTTTTTTAATTAAATTTCGCTTATCAATAATAGATAAGTTTAGGTCTTTATGAATGTAAATGTAGAAAATTTTAAAAAGTCAAGATGCTTTACTACACTCAAAAATTTGTTTTCAGTATATGTAAATTTCCTACTGATAATTTAATTTTTCTTATGAAAAATTAATAATATTGCTTGTTTTTACAGAAGTACATAAATCTAATACTAATTATTCAACTTTTTGTTAAAACTCCCAATTCCAGAATTTTGCGCTACAAGAGGATTTTTTCTGTCAAATTAAATGTAGGTGGCGGTAGTGTTTTTGCGACAGAACGTACTTCCTGTTTGCATTCCATATCGACCCTCTAAAGAAATAGAAAGAGTATGTGCTAGCAGCTTCATGCTATTTCTGCCAATCGCTCGGTTTGACTATCTGTCACGTGGTTATGGGAAAGAGCATGAATCCCCTAATGTGGGACAAATCCTTGATTGGTTAATGATTATCCAGAGCGATTCAGCCAGTGAGTATTCAAAGTGATTTAGCGTTTATATAGTTAATTGATCATATCTGATCGGCCAATTGGCGATGCGATTTACATGAGACGCGACTTCTGAGATCTTACGACAGCGACTTCGCCCTCATGCTCTATCTATTTCATAAGAAAGTCGATGGAAGAAGAGGTGGTACGGAAAAGCCACAATGACTTTTACATACACAGGTTCCTTCTGGCATCATGTGATGCTGTTTTCTAAATGAATAAGCATTTTGAATTCCTGAATTATTAAATTGTATTTCTTAAATTGATACTTTTATTTTACAAATTATTTGCTAAATGTTTTGATGTTAGGTTATGGGGCATTGTGAGTGAGCGAAACGAACTTATTTTGAACACTAACATATTTCGTGCGTTGACAGGCTACAGCTAACATGGGGTGGAGCCGCCTACTTTCTATAAAATCTATTCTAAGATATGTTGTTTGTACAGCATGCAATTCTCTTTGAGTACAAAAGTGAGTTTTTATTTGCAAACAGATTAATCAAACAGAATCAAGATATTGTATTTTTAACCTAGTTCTTGAATTAATTGTACACAGTTATTTAGGAATTTATGATTGAATCGGTTATTTTAGAAAGTTCATAAGTCAGTGAGAGCAACTTTGGCAAAATCAAGAAAAGCCGTTTCTGTGGAAACCAGAAATCAAAAATCATTTTTCAATTTGAAATCTATTTCTAAAGCTAAATATAATCTTTATGCTCAATTAAAGTATGAGGTAATTTGTCTGAGAAAATGTCCAGGTGCTTGATAGATCCAATTTTCGATTCAATATATTGAAGTGCTTTGTTAGTCTTTAAGCAGTCAGTTAGAAGAAAAAGATAAAATACAGGGTGCTTTGTTATGTAAGAGTATCAATTTGTTTGGGAAAGCCTTTAAGTAAATTATTTTTAATTCAATTTTTTACATACTGTTTACTCAATTAAAATGACGGTTGCCAACCAATCGGTCTAGTGTTCAGGTTGCTGACCACTGGATTGGAAAGTTCCTGGTTCGAATTCTAGGTTAAGACACGAATGTTAGTCCGTATAGGATGAATGTGTGGCCTCTATAAACGGGCTGTGGTTGTATATGAGGTATAACGTGAACCCACCCCTCGTGGGGCACCAGGGTAAAGTTAATTCACAAATCCGCCCTTGTAGTGTTATAATGATTAAGTTAAATTGTTAGGGCATTAGCAAAATGAAAGTGAAAATTGGCTATTTAGAGTGGAGGCATTATTGGACCAGTTTTTTCGAGGATGCTAATGGAAATGCGGTTACTGTAAATAGTGAACGATACGGTACGATGTTATATTTTTCTGCCTGAAATTGATCGACAAAGTTTAAAGCACACGTGGTTTCATCAAGATAAAACAACCTGTCATTCAACTCGTGCTACCAAGCGAATTGTAAAGATCGCGTTTCCTGACGAATAAAATCTGGTGATAGCGATTTGCCCCTCATTCAGCAGATTTGATGCGAAGAAAATTTTTTCTTTGGGGTAACATAAAGAAACGAGTTTACACTAACAAGCCGAAAACGATTCAACAGCTTAAGCACAACATTTGCGAAGAAATTGAACAAATTAGCACAGAAATGGTCTCGAACGTAATAGAAAATGTGGTCAAAAGAGCCTATATTTGCAACGTGACCAGAGGTGGTCATTTGGTCTCTGTCCAGATGTGTTCAATTTCATAAATAATCATTATTTTAATTTATCATATGTTAAAATTTTTTAATTAGGAATGCTTTATTTAAAAGTTATTCGAAAACAAAATGGGGTCCTTACATAAAAAGCATTCTGTACTTTCTGTACTGGCAAAATATTCCAAACAGCGGTAACAACAAGGATCACGACTGACGAATGCAACACTATTTTGCATGCCCTGGTAGTTTAAATGAATTTAAGACTCGTTCGGGAACCAACGGCTCAGCTGAGTACTAAATAAACCATTCGAGTTAGTGACTTGTGTGGTTTCTCGAACAAACGAAAACGTCCATACGCCAACGCCAAAAACTTCCATATTCCAATTCCATACGCCAAAATCCATCTAGAGTGACCTGACTCTTACCGGGGTTTCTCTTCTAAACTCGACTACCCTTAAAAAATCGATTATTACTGAAAACACAACTTCAACCAAAAACTGACTTGTGGGGTTTCCTCAAATAATTGATTCAATTCTAATATAGGTAGAATACTAAATTAAGTATGTCTGATTAACAAAAGCTCAATTCTTTCCAAAAACGATTCATTTATGAAAGGATATTTAATTAGTTCCAATAGTTGAAACGATTCATACACAGTGAAAGAGAGAATCAATGCCGAAGTCTGTATTTGGGAAAATTAATTGAAAATGGATATTTCCTGAGAAAAAGGTTATAAACTCTATCATTATTCAAAATGAAATAATATGTAAAAGAATCGTTTCAAATGCATTTCAGTTTTACATAGAGAAGATAAAACACTAGCTTTTCATGCAAATTTGAAAACAATTGTTGGAACCATTTTTCTAATTTCTACCGATCTTGGAAAAGTTTCCAAATTTACAGGAGTTTTGTTGTAACTGAAAAAGAATATTTGTTACTGTACAATAGAAGTCCATCAGTCAAACTGCTTCAAAAATTGAGTTTAGAGCTTTGTTTAAGTGCAGTTTTTCACAGGCTGATTTTTATAAGAAAACTATATGTGTTTACAATATAGTAGCAACTCATTCTACAAAAATTTCTATTATTAATCTAGCAAGAACATTAAAACAGAAAAACATCTTCAAAGTTTAGTTCTTAAAAGTAGTATTACTTTTAGATTTGATCTTAAATCTTGTAAACATTTACTGTTTACCTTTTTGATGCAAAATTTCATATCTATCAAAATTTAGCCTAATATATCAAGTTATAAATAATTTGGTTCAGCCATTTCTGTAATTACAAGCATGGAAAACTTGGATAACCTTATGTTAAAATTAGCTTCCGAGATATTTATTCATATCTTCCTAAATAATCTTCCTGTCAAGCTGAAATTTTTCATTACATCACAGTAAAATAACTCATACAAAATCTACGTACATTTTGTTTTGGTAGCCAATTTTTAATGTGCAATATTAATTACGAAATTAATATTTGCAACTTGTAAATATTTTAATAAAATCTATTCAGAACTTATTATATGACTTTAAAAATCAAATTATATGACCTTTTGCCATACCAAGTTATGTGATTAAAACGTATTATCTGACCTTAAAAAACAAATTACAATATTAAAAGTTCACCCAGTTAATTAACCCAGCTTTACACCAACCATCTTATCTTAATAGATTTAACATTAAATCAAATCCTGATTGCGTTTGTGGTGAAATCGACTCAGCAATTAGCTACATAAATCTCCCCTCACTTCTAAATGATATCGAAAACCACCAAAATATGCTAATTTCAACGCTTGGTGTACAAATATGACAAAAACCAAAAAAAGCACTGAACCGGATTATACAAATCATAAATAATTTTCGCCACGGCATAGTAATATCTAAGAAACCCAGTAGAGCTTGTCTTCCTCAAAAATATACGTAAGCATAATTTTTACATGTCATTCCTAACCCTTCTCTCCTAGGTAAAATTGCAATCCTACAATTCAGTTTTATTAAGCCTTAAGCTATCTAACCTTACTCATGATTTAAAATGTCATATTCAAAAGATTAATTAAAATATAATTGCTTTTCTTTCAAAAGTAGACAATAATAATTAAAAGAGCACTGCACAGCCCACAAGACAAATAAAAGAGATTGAAATTCGTAGGACATTAATTTTGATTTCCCCCTATGGTATATATATATGTCGAAGTCCTGTAATTTCCGTGTCAACATTGTATAGCAGTAATAGTTATGTTATAGTAGTGATATAACAGTTAATATTTTAAGGTTGTGAAGTGAATATTAATTGATACATGCTTCTTTTTTAGAGATATTATAATCCCACTTTAGTTAAGTAGTGTAAGGACGAGTGTCTTTCATATATTAATTATCAAAGCATCATGTATTTCAACTTTAGTTTATCGTATTTCAGATCTTCAAACTTCGCGAAGAAAATGAAATGAATGAAGTTTTTTCAATCGAGGGAGTTGTTACTTAACTATGATTTAACAATTATACAATATGCAGGTATAAATCAAGTTCGGTTCAACTTAAAAAGTTACGCTTTATGCTATTACACCGAATTTATGTAAAATACGAAAGAACTCTAAGCCAAAGTATTCATAAAGGTACGTGTTAAAAGGTGCGTAATAACAAAATCAGGTTTATTCTGTGATCAGGGCAATTAGAACAGTTTTGTAGAGTATTTTAATGTATAAATTATTTTTTTAAAATTTCTCTATGGAAAGTCGCGAATTGATAAATCATGCGACAGGAACACTCAACGTGCGGCACGTATGAGTAATTCAGACTAAGTAGTATTCCAAGACTGGTGTTGGTCCAATGTATTGCTTGATTAAGACAATTTTTATTTATTTCTTATCTTAATAAATTGTGATATGAAACTAATGTTTTATTTAAATGCTTCAATTCTGTTTTAAGCTGATTTAATAATCAATGTACAATTTTATCTACGTAAATAAATGTTTATATGAGGGATTTGGATTTTAAATTAGATTTATAATTAAAATGATTAAATCGGAACACTAATATCACTGCCCAATTTTATCTACGTAAAAAATATTTATACGCTGGAATTTGATTTTGAAATTATGATTATAATTAAAATTTCTAGGCGTCCCAATTACAGTAATTTAACAAGTAGATCTCAAGTAAGTCGATGATTTTTTTCATTCAGATTCTTTTCAATTCTGAGCACAAGTATGTGCATATTTCTTTAAAACTGAAACACTTTACTTCCTGAACTCTCCACTTTTTCAAATAAATAAAATATTCAAGTGAACCCTACAGTGGAAAACTTCCCATTTCCGATGAAACTGCTGAATATAAATATTCACATCATGACATTTCTCAATCGTCATTCCAACAAAATGGAAGCTCTGTTCCAAAGGATCGAACCATCTCAAGTGACGCAAATTTCGAACGTAAATTCTTGACTTCGAGCAGAATTTCCCACGTAGTGCAATCTGTGTGGAGAGATTTTTTGCACCAATTTGGTTGTGGGTAGTCGTTTTAGAATCCCCCTTTTCAAGTATCTATGGATATTTTGTCTGATATTGATTGAGACCTATCTGAACCGATTTTCATAGTCAGATGGTCATATCACTGTTCTGGAAGAACAATGACGCCAGTGCAAAATATGGGTATTTTGAGTTAAATGCAACAGTTGTCTGTTGCATAATTCATACTTTCGATGGACAAAGACAGAACTGCAGTAACACTCATCTTCGCTAGAGAGCCTTGCGCCATTGTTTAAATTTGAACTGTTTCTCATCATCCTTTATTAGAACGAAGCAAGTGCTAGTTGTGACTCATATTTTGATGGGAGAGGATAGTTCTTTTCGGTGGCAACGACTCAAATGCTGTTTAGAACGAGTGTATAAGAAATTGTGTGCTAAATTTGACTGGAAGAACAACGTAAGTGTATATTAGGTCATTGTTAATCTAAGTGTTCTATCTGTTTCATGGTGTAAATAATTGAATGAATTAAAATTTCAATAAATACGTTGTAAAAATGATATTATAAATAAATGAAAAAAATGTTTTGAATAGTTAGTGACTTTGTGTTGAATATTTCATTCCAAATTTTAGAAGAACAAAGGTGCAATTACAAAATTTGAGAGATAAATATTCAATATACATCAGCATGAGTAGCATCTTTTAAAAGTAACATAAACATACTATTATTTACCCCACTTTGATTACCATAAGTTTCTCACATGTTGTAATTCACATTATTCATGAACAGCCTTCTTTGTTTTCGTTTTCTGAACAAATCGATGAATTACGCTTGTGTAATTCATCGATCACTTCTGCCCGAACAGCGATACATGGAACATAGAGATGGAATAAACACTTGAGAAGGATTCTTTTCGCGAAAAACATGTTGACTCGTTGTTAAGAGACGTGTCCGTTGATATTATAAAAATATTGATCTAGAAACTATTTCATTAGCTATCTTAATCCTCCTGGTGGATGTCTCGACGAGGTATTCCTTCATTAGCAAAACTGACCAGATCTTAATGGACACGATATCTCGTCCATCAAGATCTCGTCGTCTCTCGTCATTAAAAGAAGACTGACCAGATCTTGATCTCGTCATCATAAAAAAATTGGCAATATCGTGATGAAGAGATATCTCGTGATAAGCAAAATTGGTCAGATCCTGATGAACGAGTTATCTCGTCAAAACTACTTGGAGAGTTAACATGAAATATCTGAAAATGTATCTAAAATCTACAGCTCTTAATTGTATCAATCTCTCTGTATATATTTTGCTAACGTACGTAGCATATAAATTGGTATTATCTGTATTTATGCAAATGGCAATAAATGAATGCAAACAAAACAAAATAAATTCCAACAGGAATCATTCGCCTTTAATTTTGCCGCTTAATTTTTTATCAAGTTTGAGTTAAAGCTATAGAGCAGCATACTATTGATAAAACTACAAGAAGCTCTCCACTCTAATGAAATTCTTCATTAGTCTCATTACAGAAAGCAATAAGTAAACTGGAAGATAGAAATCAACGCAGGAAAGAAAATGCTAGCGAGCAAACGAGTAAGTAGTTTAGACGTTCAAAAATACCAAATCGGTTTTGGACAAATGAATGGGATGCAATTGAAGTTGTTCAGAAGCTAATTGAGGTAACATGACTGAAGTATCTACATTTTACCGTGCACTGCTTTAGAAATACGAATTAACACCAGTAAGAAGCACACGAAATACCGGCTTCATATTTTTTGATTAATTTATTTCATATAATAATGATTGATAATCACATTTCATATAGAGGTATGAAATGTGATTTTCAATGCTTATATTCATTATGAATGGATTCGAATAGAACATTGAATATAAGTAACGACACCGCCATCAGTAGATATAAAAAATTTAGCAACCATAGTGCAGACGCTAAAAGCGAGTCTACTAATGATTTTAATTACTAATAGGTCTTTTATAAAAATTTATTATATGAAAGCATTGTAAATTAAAATGGAATATGAAATTGCCTTTAATTTCTAATGATACTTAAACTTACAACAGATAAAAACAAAAATTACCTTTAAAGCATTTTCAAAATTTAATACGCCCTCAGGGGCATATTTCCTTTACGTGTGTTCAAGAAGCGTCTGTTATAGAATTATATGCATTGCAATGGCAGTTCAACTGTTTATCGTGAACCATCCATCAAAGTGATTTCCGATTGCGGCGAGAGCCCTCTAGAAACTGTCGGAAACTGTCTGGCTGGTTTGAAAGTCCTTATGTTCGTAATCACGCCACTCAATCAATGCTATAACTTCATTAATACAATTCAATATCAAAATTTTTCAAATGTTTAATAATTTTAATACTTCAATTCAATAGCAATAGTTTACAAATACTTATTCAGATTTCGCCAATCCTATTTTATACAATATTGTCATACTCACTCAACACAATATATGCAGGTACTTTAACCAAAACTTATTAGTAATGGAATTTTAACTGCATCACGTATTCAAATCAAACTAAACACGCTTAAATCTAATTGACGTTGACCAATCAACTATCATATATAAATTCGGAATTCGGCGAAGTGCTTAAATCGTATTTGAGAAACAAACCAAATGACGTCACGTCCGGAATATATACAGGAAACATGTTTCATCACAAAAACACTACAACCACCTACAATTAGCTAGAAAGAAAAGCCTCTTATAAGGTATTGTGAATAATTAAGTTAAGTTGAACTTAAGTTGAATTTTTTCTTATAATTTGTGTTTGTAAAAATGAAATGCAGCTTTGAAATCATTTGTATAATCAGAAAAGAAAATATTGCGCAGCCATGAAAAAATATCTAAATCAATATTAGGGAAAAAGGCAAACGATAATTTTCAATGAAATTCCACCAAGATTTTTCAAATATGAAAAGGAAAAACATACAATATCATGCAAATTTCCCTAAGCTTCACACAGTAAACATGAAATTTTAAGAATATATCTAAGAATTTGGAAAAATCGAAATTGAAGTCGAAGTTTCTCGCAAGAGTTCGAAACTCAGGGAAATGCAAGTTTGATAAGAGTTTTTCATTAATTCTGAATCTAAAATCCTATTCAAAAATAACTTTAAAGAGAATTGATATATTTGTTTTAAATTATTACTATTTATACAGCTGAATATTTTTTATATTTCAGTTTCGATCGTTATTTAACTTTTACACTACGGTGCTTTTATTCTGCGACCCGAATACAATACGACTGTTGCACTTCCCCGTAGTCTAAAGGTTAAATATGGATAGATGGAATATTTATGGAGAATCGTGTGTTGCATAATTATCCAAACGCTTTTTTAACCAGCTTACACATTTCGCATAAAAAGATAGCAATATACATTCATAATAGTAATTTCATAAACATAAATTTATGTCTGACGAAAGTATTCATATGTTTAATACGAAAAACTATCATCTTACATATACGTATTACTTGAGATTAGTATTTGGTAACCATTCGATGTCCTTATGTAAATTATGTAGTATGTCTTTAGAAGTATGTCTTATCATTTATTTGACCATTAGTTATAAAGTTACAATCAGATTGAAGTAATATATATCAACAATATTTCCATCGATTTTTAGTTTTGATTATTTTTCAGTGAAAATAAAAAAATAACTATGAGTTTTTGTTTCAAAATATCTGCCATATCTCAATGAAAGACTTTTCTGTTAAGCTAAATAGGATGGAGGTAGTGTTTTTACAGTGAAACGTGCTTTGTATTCCGGATCTGACGTCGCATGGCTTGTTTTTCCAATTCGATTTCAGTACTTCGCAAATAAAAATTCCAACGAATAAATTCCGAATTGAAAAATGAAAGTTGGTCAAGTAATAACTAGATTAAACGTCATACGTGTGTAGCTGAAAAGATGATAAACTGAAAGCAACCCAGATAACTATCATGCTAGAGAATTTATTAGGTCGGTAGCTAGTTGAATTTACGTCGCACTAGAGCAACGCAAAGGGCTATTGGCAAAGGTCCGGGATCCATCCCGTTGGGATACCTCGTAATTTGCCCAAGTACAATGTCTCGTAATTTTGAACCATTGTCAGATGACAAAAAAAGCAAATGTGAAAGGGGACTATCATTTTTCTAAATTTAATGTAAAATATTTTTTCAATAATTTTATTACATTAATAGCTTACATTTACTGAAGAATGTTGCAAGCACAGAAAAATTAGTTGTTGAAACGCTTTTAACAATTAGTTCTCTTAAAAAGAGAGGAATTGAGATTTTCTTTGCCTATGTGCGTGGACACTGGAATTTACGGGAATGAAAGAGCTGATTTTTTAGCCAAAGACGCTTTGAATTTAGCAATTGATGTAAATTGTAACATTCCTAAGTGTTACTTGAAAACCTCATATTATGACAAGCTTGTTGCTAAGTGGAACGAAGAGTATGTCTCGTCTGAGAAAGCTGGCTACACCAAAAATTTTTTTCCTACTTTTATGCTTAGATTGAACTTAGAATTATTTTTCTTCACAAACTTCAAAATTATGCAATTTTTATCTGGCCATGGAAATTTTGCTAAATATCTATATACGTTTTTACCTTCGGAATAATGATATGTGCGAGTGTTCTAAAAAGCAGCCACAAGATGTGGAGCATTTGTTTTTTAGTTGTCCTGCATTTGAAAATTCAAGAATGTGCCTACCAAATGATTTGAGAAAATTAGGTAAAACATGGCCAGTGAGACTCAACGTTTTTGTTAAATCTAATCTGCTTTTCTACTCATTTGTCGAGTTCATAAAATCTTGAAATTTTAGTTAAATTGATTTCCACTGCTTCTTGTTAAATCGACTTACTTCTATAAGCCCCGTGTTGTACTTCTGTGGTGCACGGGGAGTTAGCTTTTGTTCAATAAAAAAATAATTTTATTTTATATTTTATAAAACAATCTTCAAAAATTATATTATCTGAATACTTTCTATGAATTCAAGCGCTATAGATGTGAAAATTTTCAGTGAAAACATAAACAAACTAGCGGAGACGAAAAAATACTTCCGGTTAAAAACTAATTTGAGGTATTGCAGTTTTGGCGATGCTTGGTGTTAATTTTTGGGAGGGATTTTCGGTGTGAACAGACCACAGGAAGACAAGGATTTCACTTCCTGTTATCCAATACTGTTTGTTAGTATGTTTTAGGTAGGTTGGTAGATGAATTTACTTCACACTGGAGCAACACAGCGGGCTATTGGCAACGGTCCGGAATCAACCCCTAAAGGAAAGATCCGAGAACATCACCTCGTAATTTTAAGCCATGGTCAGATGACGAGATCAACATTTGAGCTTGTACCCCATTCTCCAAACTTCCACGCCACGTCAAGGTGAGGACACATAACAGATTTAACCAGTACCCACGTAAACGATGGTCTTTTGGTTGGATCGAGTTTAGAATTCAACTGTCCGGATGGTAATCCCGACTCCACCAACTGGGCTACCGAGACCGGAATAGATACAGGTGGCACTTTCTATACCCAGAGGAGTAATTCAGAAGGAAGGCTAAAGGGCCTGGCAACCCCCCCCCCAAAAAAAAAAGTTCTTGATGTTACAAAAATAAAAACTGAAGTTAGCTCAACCGATGTATTACATCGAAGTTTTGTTGAGCCAATAAGTAAAAAAATCGTACAGATGTGAAAATTGTCAAATATAGTCAAACAAAATGCTCATTTAGTATTCGGTAGCTAGTTCGAGCCCTCACAAGAACGTGGTTCGAAGTTACGAGGTGTTTTCCTCGAATCTTTCCCTTCGGGATGGATCCAGGACCGTCGACAATAGCTCGTTGTGTTGCTCCAGTGGGACGTTATTTAACTCTACCTACCTTACAAAACACAAAAACAATAAATAAATTTACCCTGAAGATAACTTAATCAGCGTAAATCGAAGTTTCCTTTATCACAAGTAAATGTTTGAAAATAGTCAAAAAAGCATGAAACGTAACGTTCGTTTGGTATTATGGCCTCTCACTGGAATAGAAAATCAAGAAAGATTCGCGCCCCCCCCCCCCGAAATTATTTTCTGAATGTACGTACGTGCTTGGTTCTATCACAAAACATTAGCGCCAACTACATTTAGCTTTACAGAAAAATTCACACACCTTTTGTTTTGATAACTATTCAATTAGTAACTGGTACGTGAAATATTTTTTTCAATTTTTATATTAAAGCAAACAGAAACCTATGCAATCTTACTTCAGATTTTGTAAGTTTGAATGCTTTTAAACACTACTTCAGAACTTTTAAAAATAAATCAATCCTTTTTGCATAATTTCTTTTCTGATATTTTTGCCACCTTTTTATAGCTAGTTTAAAACAGAAAATTAATTAAACATTTTGAATTCGTTGCAAAACACTCAAATTGCTCTTATTTGATGAAATTGAGGATTTAATTAAAGAAATATTTTTTCTCCTTCATCAAACACACAAAAAGGTTTTAACTGGTATCGATTTCTTACAAAAAAGTCTAATCTTTCCACATTCCATTTTACATCAGAATTTCAAACCTAATATTTTAACTTTATTAGAATTTAACTTTGAACTAATTGTATGCAAATGCAATTGGAATTGCAGTACTTTCTTCATTTGCACCATGTTTACAGAACCTAAATAAGATTTTTTACAACACAAAGTCATTTGCAATAGCTCCTAGAGCCCTAATCAATTTGAAAAGAAAAATGTTTAAAATGCAGGACATGAACCAAAAGCAGGCTGTAGACAGATTTAAGTAATTATTTTCTTAGTTTTGAATAAAATTAACGCGATTTAAAAGGCTAGAATTTAATTCTATAACAGAAGATTATTTTGTTGATTTATACACTGCATTTCTGCGTCGGTCTACGTTTTTCTTCGCTGCACAAGAGCAAATTATAAACCGGAACCTGCGACTTAAAGTACATTCCGAACCATTAAGATCATCCATAACCAGACAGATTCAAACCCAGAGCCAGTTCAGCCAATGGCCGAAGCTCTAGCCATTCGGTCACCAGGCGTAGTATGAATGCTTAGAAAGGCAGGCCACTTAAATTAATATTTCCTGAGCAAACGACAAATTCTAAAACAATGAAAATCTTCATTCTTAAAATACTGAGTAACTATTGGAAATCTTTGATATAGAAACAGAAGTAAAAGGTTATAAAAAAATTTTGAACAAAAGAATATCTATTTGTACAGGTGCGTCAAGTCTTAGGGGCCCACATTCCTTGGGACGCCAGTATTTTAATAGTTGGGATTCATGCCCCCGTCAAACATAATAGACATGATGGACAAGCAATACAAATATATTGATAACAAGTGGTCAATGATCGACTCGACTCGCTCATTAGGTCGTGTGGGCGTTGTATCAAGAAAGGTGGCGCACATGCTAAGGGCCTGAACACCTTGAGTCCCCAAACATTTATATGTTTGAAGTCCGCCCCCTAAAAATATTTTGTTTATATACAAGCAATATATGTGAGATGAATCGATTTACTTATTAAGTAGTACTATCAGAAGGTATTTGAAATTATTTAACTTCTGAGCAACACAACGGACTATTGGCTACGATCCGAGATCAATCCTGGAGATCGGGTTTTAAGGATTTCACCAGTTCGAGAGTTATGGCCTGAAATGAATACATAGTTTTGTACAGTGTATATGTATTCTTACATGCCACACACCAGCCGAGAGGACGTATCGATCTGCGGGTTTAATGCGAACATAACAAGTTGTATAAGGACGGAGTACCAAACTTGTCTCCCTTCCAAGGAAATCAAGATAGTTTGAACACAAGAAATGGTATTTCATGGAAATTGTCGGGAAACTCTGTTCTAGCTGAAAAAAGATACATGTAGAAACCGTTCCTCAGGTAGCAGTCTCCCAAACGGTAATTCTCGAATTTATCATTGTTGCAGTAAATGGACAACATGTAAATTCAAAATTAGATGGCTTTAGTAAACACACAACAAAGTCACATTGCGCTTAAAAAAGAGCAATAATGAATGAGCGCACAAGACAAATTGCAGTGTAAACAACTGAACCAGACGGTAAACGGAAGTTTTACTTCCTGACACCCAAATGCCCTCTCATGATACATATTGGGGTTACTTTAAAATATAGTTTATCACCGTTCGGGGGCGCTTGTCGTTAACCAATTAACTATCATTTTTCAATTCAGAATTCATTCTTTGGAATTTTTATTGGTGACGTGCTGAAAAGATATTCGAAGAACAAGCCAAGAGACGTCACTTCCGGAATACGTACTGAAATCACGTTTTGCCGAAAGAAACACTACCGCCACCCATATTTAGCTTGACAGGAAAAAGTTCCTCATAGCTTAAAAACGCATGATGAAATCCCAAATAAGTAGTACACAATCAATAATGATGAAATTCCGAACACGAAGGTTTCTCTGTAAGTGGATCGAATTATCTTTTTTTAGGTTCGTGTACCAGAATGTTCTCTAATTAAATAGAGATATTTTAGGTTTCTCATCCTGCTCACGTAACATGCTCCCAAGTTCGATCAGTCGAAATTGTTTCTCAGTAGTCATTTCATACTTCACTCATCTGTCTTATTAAGAACTTGAGAGAGTAAATTGAAAACGACATTCACTTTCACAAGAAGCCGTGAAACAAATTTCAACTCTCGGAGTCCATTAATTATAATTTCAGCTACAGTATTTTGCTTCGTCTAAGTTTTCCTTCTTAAATCTACAAATACAAATAAAATGAGGAAATCTTACTAGTGGTGTTGGCATTTTCTATATTCTTTGGTAAATATTACTCTATCAACAAATTAATAATCACTCTGCTTAATCTATCAGTTGCGTGGTACTTGAACTTTGGAGAAAGAATGGATAGAATAGATTAAAAGTAGGTAGGTAATTAATTAACGTCGTACTGGAGCAACACAACGAACTATTGGTTACTGTCTGGGATCAATCCCGAAGTTAAAGATCTAAGAACAACGCCTCGTAATGTTGAACCACCGAAGAGATTAAGGAAAATGAGACAAATCAGTACTTTAACTAAATTGAGTTATACTCGTATGTGTTTTCGTGTACTTGCTGTTTGTTTTCATCTGTTTAAGTGTAAAGTGAAACAAAGCTTATAATCTTATTGAAGAATAAGAACTTTGGAGAGTCTTGGAGGATTATAGTTTCGAAGACATTAAAAAACATTAAATGAAATTCACATCCTGAAATATTTGTTCATGACACACTATTTTAATTCTAATTTTCCTGCACCAACAGATGTGACTATTTAAATGGATTAGTTTTGACTGAAACCATTTTTTTTATTTATTTTCATAAATATAATATACACATGAAACTGTTTGATTTTAATCACAAAATGCGCTTTTGATGCGAAGAAAATCCACATTTCACTTATGGGAAAATTAAAAGTTTTCCGTCTCATAAGATACATTATTTTACATAGCAAATTGTTTATTTTCTAGCTAAGTTAGTTTCGGTTAGCTTCTATTGTATTTTAATTTATAATTTATTAGCTTTTACATTTCAAATTGTTACAATGGGCATTCACTCACGCCAAAATTATGTATATAATTTATTTGGATATACAATGTTATTGCATTTATAATTCAGATTAGTGATTTCAAAAACAAGAACACTAAGATTAAATTCCTAAAACGTAATATATTCAGCTGTTTTTTTAAATAATTTGTGAAGTAAAACTGACAATTTAAATTATCTGTAATTTTTAAAGCCTAAATGAAATGACATAGCACGACGAAGTTTCTCGATTAAAAATTGATTATAAACTAGCTGAATTACCCGGCGTTGCTCGGGTTGAAATGGTTAAATGTTGCTTGAAAAGTGAATTAGAATAATCACTTTTCTTTCACAGAAAAATGCAATCATTTAAGTTGTACGGAAAATACATTTTAACTTTTTCATAGCTTCTACAATATACTTCGGACGCAAATATATGCATTTAATTCCTGAATATATTGCAATATGTAAAAGATTAAGACATAAATACGAACAGAAACGAAATTCCGACGAAAAAATGCAGAATTCTAAAAAACGAATGATGCGCAGTGTCGAATTTCGACTGCCTGAGTTTATTCTGAAATAGAGCGATTCGAAAAAGACATTTGAAAATATTGATAAAGACGATAATGATTTATGAAATTTAGTAATGCTCAAATATGACTGCAACATTTAGCTGTGCTAACTCAAACAGACAAACTCGGGATTCTAAATCAAATTTATAAAATAATAAAACATTAATTCTGGTTTGCCAAATCTAAAATAACAAAATTACGCTTTTATGATTAATGAGTTGAAGTTTTTCGTGTTCCATTACAAAATGTAAATTATGAATAATGAAATATTTTAACTATCCTTTTTTTATCAATCAAATATTCATAATATTCATGTAAAAATATAAAACTCATCATAGAAATAAAATAATAATTCAAACGTATACATCCAGCATCTCGGTACTCCAAATACATGGCTCTTTGTTATAACGTCAATCAGTTTCAACTGCTTCTGTTTAAATACTCTCGCAATCAAGTCGTGGCGCTCACTGGGTAATTGACCATTGGTAAGAACCTCCTTGATCTCCGTCCAAGTCGGATTGCAGGTGAAGGTGATAAATAAGTCTGGTCTCCCGTACGTCCTCGCGTACGTCATAGCATCTTGTGTGTATTCGTGCATGTGTCTGGGACTCCTGTAAATGTAGCTGGTAGTATGACCAAGGCACCGAGGTTTTCAACGTTCCCGTCATTTCCCACAGCATCTCTCAGGTGAATATATTCGTCAACTCTCAGTTTACGTTGATTTAGGCGAATGTAAAGGAGACGCTCACTCTCGACTTTTGTGTACATATCGACGATGAACTGATGAAACAATTGCCTGCAGTTCAATACGTGGTACTGCTCAGTATCTCGAACCATTAATCTGTACGCATATAAATCCATCACTGAAACTTTCTTGCTCGTTGTTTCACCTGTTCTTGGGTTGATCTGCCTCAGATTAAAATGATATCCATCTTCACCATGTGGGGGAATATCACTGGGTACTCCAGAGCATCATAAGATCGATGTGTTTCCGAAATGCGCTGCAAAGATTCACCTCGTCATTGAATAACGATATCCCGTTGATGGAATTCATCGCCTGATATAACCACCGCGACTTCATCTGCTTGAGGAGAGTTAAAGCGCCGCTCGTGTTCGCCTGCTGGTCTTCGGTCTGCTCTTATGACTACTTTATATTCATCTGTTGGCATACGTTCCAATGCTGTTTCAAACGTTTTAATAAGATTATTGTGCTCATGAAACATCCTCTGTAAGTTTAACACAATCTGACGTCTGGTTCCCGAGATGTAGGCGCACCTCTGATCAGTTTCCATTTGTTCGTTTTGAATAAAATATAGTTGTAGAAATTTTGGTGGTTGATCTGGCAGCGGAAGCAACGATCCCGCTCTATGGTAAATCTGCCCTTGCACCTTGAATGTCGACGGAAATCCGGGCTCTCCAACAACTGATGTGGCGCCGAATGATGTCATTTGGAAACATGAGTTGTATTTTCTGATGTTACTAAGAAAATGCTTCGACTCTGACGTATCTGCTGATGTGTAAGACAAAAGTTCTTGCGGTGGTGGTTCCAGTTGGCAGAGTTTAAGTTTTCCATTTTTACAGCAAATACCAGTAGACTCTGATTTAAACTTTTTGGCTTGACAGTAACTACAAACCATTTCCATTTTCCCGATGGTAACACTTGCATGCAGCGAGTAGTCTTTATGTGAATCGTAGTGGAATTCTTCCAATGCTAAGCTAAAATGGTGCGCAGTCCGTGATCGTTTGGCTCTATCTCTCTTATCCTGTAGTCGGGCCTCACGCTGCTGTGCCGTCTCTGTTGCTCTAGATGTAGTAGCTCTATCTCTCTTATCCTGTAGTCGGGCCTCACGCTGCTATGTCGTCTCTGTTGCTCTAAATGTAGTAGCACTATCCCTCTTATTCTGAAGTCGGGCCTCACGCTGCTGTGCTGTTCTCTGTTGCTCTAGATGTTGTAGCTCTCTCGCAATTGCAAGTCTTCTTCTCGGAAGTTTCTTGACTACGCTCATCTTTCATCATCTTAGCCGTTGACTGCACTTGGCCGATCGTCTTCCCCTTCCTTGGAGGCATTGCTACAGCAAAGAAATCTGTAAAAAAATACAAAAAATGCTATTTCATAAAATAAGCAAAAGGACACTCACTGAGCAATGAAATCTATTATAGAATACAATGCAAAGCTAAAATTAACGAAAAAACGAATTTAAAATTATGTAGTACTTACATCCGTTTAGAAATATAAATCAAAAATGTACACTAACACTGTCGAAAAAAGTAGGAAACACTTATACAATCAAAAGAGCGAAATAAAACTGCCAGATTCACTGAAACATGATAAACTGGAAGACTTACCGAGTTAGCTTCCTTTAAATACGACCAGCTAAGAATCGAGTGGGTGCTGGAATGTTCTCCACCATGAGTCCAATTAAGTTTCCGTTTCCCCAACTTTCTAGAAAGTTCTACAAAGTTTTATAAAAAAGAGTAAACATTAATTCTGGTGCTGCCAGATACCGAGTAGCAAAATTACGCTTTTATGATCAATGAGTTTTTCGTTTGTGCTTTTCGGAATAACGGTGCTTGGTTTAGAAATAAATATAATCGGTGTAGACAAATTAAACTGAATAGATAAAAATTTTTCAAAAAGCAGAAGGTCGATTTTACAGAATTTTTCAGAAAGAAAATCAATGCTTTCAACTGAGGATTCACATGTATCTATTGCGGACATTTTAAAATAAGTTACACGCCTTACCTAAAAAGCCTCGTGAAACAGAATTCTACAAATCATTACGTATTCAATAAATTATTTAAGGAAAGTTGGTCGAAATATACACCAACTTTCCTTGAAAATAATCCTTGAACTGAAAACCTTTCCTTGAATTTCCTTGCAAACATAAATATTTTAAAATATTCTTTCCTTCATCAATAAAATATCTATAATTTATTTACATCATGGGAAGAACTAAAAAGTCAGTTCAAACATAAATACTGTAATTTAATTTGTTTTGGAAAAAATTGTTTTTCGATCAACAATGGTAAAGCAACCATCGCTGCCTAAAGCAATCAATCTATGCTCAATGTTATTTCTATTGCGATTTCGAATAGTTTTTAGCCCCCCAGAGCCAATAGAACGGGGGTTAAGAGTTAGCCTATGCTGATCGCAGTGTTCTAAAGTATAAGTGTACCAAATTTGGTATGGATTGGTCAAACGGTGTAGATTTGTATAGAAAATATACCCACATACACACACACACACATCCTATTTTATATATATAGATATATATATATAGCCATTTCCAACAAAGCAATCACTGCAATAAAGTAATTTTAATATCTATAAGAAGTAGGAACTAATTTAAAATAAATTTTGTCAAGAGAAACACGAGAAAAGGCTTGAAAATATGAATTGAGTGAGTCCGCTTACTTTGCAAGTGGAGTAAAGCAGGAGTCACTTTTAAGAGAGGAAGCTTTGAGCTTTTTCTCTGTACTTGTGTGCGGCTTGCCAAAGAAATTAACACAAGTTACTCCCGAAAACTAAAAAACTACCGGTCTGTCTTTCTGTCCATTCTCTATACGAATTCACACCATTTGACCAAACAACTCCAAATTTGGAGCACATAATCTTTAGAACCCTGCGGGTAATGTAGGCTACATATTATCCCGGTTCTCTTAACTTAGGTGTGCAGAGGGGGTTAATAAGAATTCGAAATTGTCATAGGAATAAAATTGAGCATAAAATGATTGCGGTACTCAACTCAGTTTGTTTTACCAGTATTGATCAAAAATCAAATTTTACAATAAAATTGTTTTACCAGTATTACTCGAAAAATAATTTTTCCAAAACATTATATTTAAACAATTTGAAATTCTAATTATGTTTGAACTGAATTTTCATTTCTTTCCGTAATACAAATAATTTATAAATATTTGACTGCTGAATAATGGATAGTTAAAATACTTATTTTTACACAAGTTACATTTTAAAATGGAAGAACACAAGAAGCCCAAACGAAAACTCGATCATAAATTTTTAATTTTGCTACTCGGTATCTGACAACGCCAGAATTAATGTTTTATTTTTAATTTGATTTAGAATTCTGTTTATGTATTTGAGTCATACGCTGTAGTCAAATATATTTCAAAATTTTGACACAAAACTTTCGGTACAAAACTATTAAAATAAATTGAACTGATATGTTTTTCACGTTTCATGGGTGTTATTGAAAGCTTTACTCCATAGTCAAGTAACTACATCTATCATTCTAAATAGGTACGTGGTTTCCATTTAGAAACCGAATCTCTGAATTTAAAAAAAGTACCATAAGGATTCAATTTAAAACTGAATGTCTGTTGGAGTAAAGCGAATTTTAAATAAGACTGATGATCTTGGAACAATATCAGTTAGGAACTTTGAAAAATTCAATTTTTTTGTCTTAAGTAACAGGGGGTCGAGGTTTCTTGCTCTACAAATTGAAGCTGTTCTTACGCAACTTAGATACGTGTGAAACATTCGTTGAAAGCAGTAATTTTCTTTTTTAAAAACGCTGTAAAATCGACCTTCTATTTTTTGAAAATTGTAAATGATTGAGTTGCTTTGTTTACACTGATGACATTTATTTTTAAAACAAGCTCCCACGTGCCCTAAAAGGAATTTTCAAGGTAATGATAATTAATTAATGTTGGCAGCTATTGGCAACTGTCCGGGATCAATCCCCAAGGGAAAGATCCAAGGACAACACCATCTAATTTTGAACCACGGTCAGATGACAAAGGAATTTTCAAGAAAAAGTGTGTTTGCTTCAAAACAATTTAATCACGAATCAATTTCATTTGCCATTATCTCATATTGATGATGAAATCCGGAAATATCGTATACCAGGTGCAAGAATGTCACGAGTGAAACATATTCATAGGAAAACTGTGTACAAGACTATACGTCAAAAATTCGCCATTTTTACGGAAAATGAACTTAAGGGGATTTCGCATTCACTCCAAAACTCAAAATCGACTTCTATAGTAGTCATCTTATAAAAAATAAACTTTTGTAGTTTGTCTTACAGCAGAAGTGCGATGAATATGAAATGGATTATATGGATGGATACTTCATCTTTACTATTATAAAAGGGGAAGTGTTTGTGTGTCTGTTTTTGCGATGTCCAGACGAATCTATAGCACTTACAGCCATGAAATTTGGCACACAGGTAGTCCTAAAGGTGACTGAATGTATCTCGAAGCCCGAATTTTAAAATTTAATCTAGAAAATTTTTTAATTAATTTTTTGGCATATTTTTGTATTATTTGGTTTCCTAAGAGTGGCAACAGTGTGAGAGAGATCACACAGCTTCTGCTCTTGGCAATAAGTCGAGTCTCTCTGTTTACTTTCTAAAAAGGATGTCTGATAAGGCAGCCCTGTAAATATCTGTATGCAGCTGCGGACCATCCAACGTATTCAAAGCGCTCTTGATTAACTTTGTTAATTTTTTTGTATTGCTTTCTGTTTTTGTTTAGGTATTTTTCGCAAATACTATATAGTGGTTGTTTCATAACTTACTTTTAAACTTGTATCATTTATGCAATTTTGTTTATTACTGTTTATATAATTTGGTTTCGATTTCGCTGACATTGTGATTCATTTAGGTTGTTTGTCGGAATCAGTGAGGTTTAGCGTTAAGACTCTTTAAAAGTATTTCTACTATTATAAAACGAAGTGTTTGTGTGTGTGTGCGGTGTCCAAACGAATCTATAGCACAGCCATGAAATTCGGCACACAGGTAGTCCTAAAAATGACTGAATATCCCTCGAAGCCCGAATTTTAAAATTTAATCTAGAAAATTTTAGAATTAATTTATTAGCATATTTTTGTATTATTTAGTTTCCTAAGAATGGCAATAGTGTGAAAGGGATCCCACAACTTCTGCTCTTAGCAATAAGCCAAGACTATTTTGAAAACGTTCATCATTGAACGTATCAAACTGCTCTGGAATCACGATTTTTATTTCAGTAGTGGTTATTTCATTTTCATAACTAACTCGATTTTTACTTCATTAGTGGTTATTTCATAACTTAATTTTGAATTTGTTTAATCTCATTTTTATATCAGGCAAAGAGGTGGACGATCATCAATCGTGAGTACAAACTATTAACCCTAATTACATTAAACTTTTGTTTGGGTATTTTTCTTAAATAATATAATGTTTGTGTTAATAAATTACATGAAATGAAGTAACAGTAGAAGTAGCAGAAGCATTAATCAATGTACACCTCATTCCTACCTTCAGTTAAGGAAATAAGGCCCACTTTCGTTTTTAAATTGGAACTTTCAACCTCCCCTAATTACATTAAACTTTGTGTTAATAAATTACATGAAATGAAGGAACAGTGTTTATTACTGTTTAATTTCGTTTTGATTTCGCTGATATTGTGATTTAGATTGTTTGTCGGAAACAGTGAGGTGGCATAACAAGACTTTTTAAAAGTATAGCGTTATATTTAAAGATTCAATCACATTTTTATTTCAGTAGTGGTTAT
Source organism: Meta bourneti (assembly GCA_933210815.1). Lineage (NCBI taxonomy): Eukaryota > Metazoa > Arthropoda > Arachnida > Araneae > Tetragnathidae > Meta > Meta bourneti. The sequence continues at coordinate 69,826,753 of OW119928.1, forward strand.
TTCATAACGTACTTTTGATTTTGTATAATTTCTGTAATTTTAATCTCATTTTGTTATATTTAAAGATTCAATCACATTTTTATTTCAGTAGTGGTTATTTCGTAATTTCTGTAAATTTAATCTCATTTTTATTTCAGGCAAATAACTATATTATTTTGGTTTAACGTTAAATTTAGAGATTGCCTAGCCTCCCAGAAAAAAGAAACGTCTTCAAACAAAACAGCGCGATAACAGAGAAAGAAATCAAAGAAGAGAAGCTGAATCCACCCCAGAAAGAGAAACAAGACCGCGAGAGAACAAAGAAGAGAAGCTGAATCCACCCCAGAAAGAGAAAGAAAACTACGGCAAGTTAGAACCGGAAGAAGTGCTGCTCGAATGCGCATCTGTAGAAATTTAAAGAATGCAGCTTTTAATTACGACCTATCAGCAAATTATGTATCTGATCCTTCGTGCGTCATTGGATCAACGTCTGTAACATGTCAACACTGATGCAAAGAAGTGGAAAGGTGAAGTCCCAGGTATGTGCTGCAGTGGAGGAAAGGTTCAACTGCTACGGTTAATGGATTCAACAGAGCCCCTACGTACTTTACTGATTGGAGATTCAGCAGAAGCTAAACATTTCCTAGCAAATATTAGAAGGTACAATTCCTGTTTCCAGATGACCTCTTTCGGCACGACAAAAGAAATGAGATAGTCCGGATACATGCCGACATTTAAGGTTCAGGGTCAAGTTTATCACCGCCATCGGGAGTCTATACCCTCTACCAAACGAAGAGCCTAAATTTCTGCAAATATATTTTGTTGGAGATGGTACACAATAAGCAGAACAGCGTTGCAAACACGTTCCGCAGACGAGAAGATACATAGTACTTCAGTTACAATATATGCTGGACCATCACAACTCTTACATCCACACCTTCAAATCGGCCATGGATAAGATCAGCCCTGAATTCAAAGTGGCAAGATCAGCCCTGAATTCAAACTGAATTCAAAGATCAGCCCTGAATTCAATTGGAACTTTCAACCTCTAATAATCTTAGCAGACTAGGTAATCTTAGCAGACAAAACCCCACGTGGTGAACATGATAGGCGGCATGAGAGAGTTCAATGCACCGACAATCGGAGAAGTGGCTTTAATAATGGTGGGAGAACAACATGGAGCAAGAGACATAGTTTTAAAAGAAAGAAGTGGCATCATCAAGAGAATTCCCGATACGCACAGGTCGTACGATGCGCTACAGTATCTACTCATATTTTGGCAGGGGAGGATGGATATAATTTTGAACTGCGACAAACAAACCCAACTACAGGAATCCCGGAAACTAAGAAGATTTTTGCTATGCAGTTCTACGCTGACAGGATGATCATACGATCTTCAAATTTCAGCATTTTACTGAGAAGCAAAGACCTGTTCCAATAATTTATCGTTGACATATATGCCAAGATTGAATCGGAAAGGCTGTTGTACATATGACTAAATCGGAGGACGCTGAGAGTGGAACAGTATGCACATTTGACGGATGCGTTCATGAGCGATGGAAACGTTGCAGACATTGGCCAGTTGATCATCTTGCCTTCCAGCTTTACTGGGGGTCCCAGGTACATGCACGAGCACACTCAAGATGCCATGACCTACGTGAGAAACTATAGTAGACCGGACCACTTCATCACTCTTACATGCAATCCAAACTGGACTGAGATACAGCAAGAACTATTTGTAGGACAAAACCAACAGAACTATTTGTTGGCAAGAGTCTTTCATCAAAAGTAAAAAACACTCATGAGTCTCATTATAAAGCCAAGAGTTTTTGGAGAAGTTAAGTGCCATATGTACACGATAGAGTGGCAGAAGCGAGGACTTCCTCATGCCCACATTCTGATTTGGCTCAGACTCATTACACGTTCATAGAGTGGATGACTTTATCAGTGCAGAAATCCCTAATCCACAAGAAAACCCAGAACTTTTTTGCATTGTAACGAAGCAAATGGTGCAGCTGCGGATGCATAAATCCACTCTCTCCATGCATGAAGAATGGAATTGTCACAACGCGATTACCACGCCCTTTTTGAAAGAGACGCAAACAAGACAAGACGGATATCCACTTTACCATCGTAGATCATCACAAGACAGGGGATTTACTGCAAATATCAATTTTCGAGGATCAGAAGTTTCTGTGGACAATACATGGATTGTTCCGTATTGCCTTATATTAACAAAAAATTTCAATGAGCATATCAACGTAGAGTATTGCAATTCTGTAAAGTACGTCTGTAAGTATGTTGACAAAGGTGGAGAGAATGGCCTTAATGAAATTCGTCAGCATCAAATGGGAAGATATATCAGCAGCAACGAAGCAGTATGAAGAATACTCAACTTCCCAATTCACGAGCGCCACCCCACAGTCATTCATCTAAGCATCCACCTTGAGAATGGCCAGAGAGTCTACTTCACGACAGAAAATACTGCTCAACGTGTTCAAGCACCTCAGGAAACAACACTGACGTCTTTCTTCAGACTTTGCACCCAAGATGAGTTTGCAATCAAGTACGAAAGTACTATACTTGGAACAACGGAAACAAGACGTGGAACCATCGAAAACAAGGACAAGTTGTACCAGAACAAGCAGGAATAAGGTCCAACCATGTGCTAGGCCGTGTGTACACCGTCCATCCGACCAACTCGTAATGCTTTCACCTGTGACTCTTGCTGCATGAAGTACGAGGCCCGATATCGTTTACAGATTTGAGTACATTTGAAGGAAGGGTCTTACAAAGATGTTTACCAGCTTAGTGAACTTCTGGAGTACGATGAACACTGGAACATTGGAAGAAGCAGCTGCATCTCGATCGCCAAAGATTTTACGTAATCTGTTTGCTGTTTTGCTACAAATAAGCTCGATGTCTTCTCCCGATCAGTTATGGATGGACCACAAGAAGAACCTGTCTGAAGACATACTGTACCAAGTACGCCTACAGCAGCAGAATATGGATCTGGATTACAGTGATGACATCTTCAACATGGCTCTATTCTACATTGAGGATAAGATTATATTGTTGGGTGGATCGGACCTAAAAAGCTTTGGACTACCGCAACCCAATCGAAACTGCGATTGAGTCCTACCGAGTGAAGAACTCATGGATTGAAACTATGACGCGAATATACTCGCAACATACATAGAGGACAATGAGTCAAAAATGGTCCAAGATCAAAAGGAAGCATTTGACAAGATTACAAGAGCAGTGGTGGCATTTTCTTTTTGGATGCTCCTGGTGATACAGGGAAGATTTTTCTCATCAATCTTATTTTGGCTAAAGTGCGACAGAGAAACGAGATTGCCCTGGCTGTTGCTTCATCAGGCATTGCCTGCCGCAACTCTATTGACAGGAGGGAGGACAGTTCACTCGGCTTTCAAGTTATTCTTAAATCTGGCAAACGCGGAGACTCCTACATGTAACATTTCAAGAAATTCAGGAAATGAAAAAGTTCTACAGAATTGCAAGCTCATTGTCTGGGATGAATGTACTGTCCCACAAAGCCGCATTCGAAGCACTGCACTTGATGTCACGTTGAAAGACATCAGACGTAACAATGACAGAATGGGAGGCGTCACTGTGATGTTGACTGGCGACTTTCGGCAGATACTTCCGGTTATTCCCTGTGGAACCAGGGTGGATGAAATGCAGGCCTGCTTAAAATCATCTTACATTTAGAATGGCATTCATAGACTTGGACTATCAACAAACATGCGAGTTCATGTCAACGGTGATCCCTCTGCCCAGCAGTTTGCAGATAACCGTTGAACTAGGAAATGGTCAACTAGGAAATGGTACTTCAACTAGGAAATGGTACCGTTACTTCGGATAATCAAGATGGATGTATAACAATGCAAATCATTAGAAGGATTGTGGAAACTCAACGGGAGCTGAAAAAGGCGGTGTTTCCAAATATGGCGCGGCACTTTACTGATCACGCATGGCTGTGCCAAAGAGCAATTCTTGCCCCAAGAAACGAAGATGTCAATGTCATCAATAAGCAACTTTTACAAGAATTGCCCGGTAGTGTTCAAATTTACAAATATATTGACAATACATGTGACACAGATGAGGCTGTGAACTACACAACAGAGTTTTTGAACACATTGGAGCCATCTGGAGTACCCTCGCACATATTAGAGCTGAAGATTGGGGCACCGATTATGCTTTTCAGAAATATGCATCCACCTTCACTCTGCAAAGGAACAAGGCTCTATCAAGAAACTGATGCCGAATATTATTGAAGCCACCATCATGACTGGACATACCAAATGGAAGAACATTCAACATAGTTTATCATGAAGCTCTCTAAGCAAGAATCAGTAAGGTGGAAGGAATGAGGCGTCATGGCAGTGTCATGTCGGGTGGTGGTGGGACTCATTCTTAAAATTAGTGTTTTTTCTTTTTAATGTTTTCAGAATCAGTGAGGACATAACAAGAATGATGTCACGGGCAACGCCGTGCGGGTACTGCTAGTATATACTTGTACACATTTGCTTCCGAAGGAAATTGTAGAAGCTATGAAAAAGTTAAAAAATTATTTTCCGTACACTTAAATAATGCTTGCATTTTGTTATGGGAGAGAAGTGATTAGTCTGATCACTTTTCAATCAACATTTAATCAATTCAACCAGAGCAACGCCGGGAAATGCTGCTAGTATATATATTGAAATTACTTCATTTTTTAACTGAAATTATGTGTATGTGTGTGAATTTAAAAAATGACAAGAACACTTGCCATTTCTTGTGATCCAGGAAGTAATCAAGCACAAAGCAGTCTTCAGGAATCTCAGAGACAGACATGGAGAAAGACTCCAGAAGAGGTGGCGTATGGTCAAGCCCGATGTAACGATGTGATGTAATGATGATCCCCTGTTAATAATTTCCCCTGCGCATTGTAAATAAACATCTTTAATTGTTAAGAACGTCTTTTTAATCTCTTTTAAAACAAATAAGAGTTCTACATGGGTGCTCGGCCCGTGGGTTTTGAAGTTTACCTCTTCCTTAGTCAAACCCGCCGCAGAGAAAACAGAAGTGAAAGAAATACAGATTATCCACGACGTTAACAAAGGGACTTTGAGTGATGAACAATCTTGCAGAAGTGATCACTGAACATTTGTGATGTATATTTGAAACCGAAAGAACTTCCTATTGGATTATGAAGCTGCGAAATAATCTACACTGTGACTAAACCCGATTGGATTACCTAGCTGCGAAACCGTCTAAACTGTGAGAACGAAATTTCTTTTTCTGTAAAAGATTGTTTTGTTATCCTCAATCATGGCTAAAACTCTTCGCGATATCCCCAGGATGCGCGACAGCATAAAATCGGCATCCACCAAAAGTATAAAACTTTTCCCTTCTTCGATATTTGAAACAGACAATGGAAGACTTAACATATCAGATTTGAGAAAATTTTCTGGCCTTCCATCCGATTGTGATCTAAAGTTGAAGAAAAGAAACAGTTCTCAAATATTTATCTTTGCCCGATTTCATTCCAATTGCCAACATTCTACGCCTTGAAGTAACAGCTGACATTAAAGAATTAACTTATCGTATCTTGTTTGAGTCAAATCTTGATGATCAAAGTGAAAACGAAACAAATTCCCGACCAAACACAAAGGCAGACATGGTTTCTCACATTTCCTTGCATAACGAAACTATAATGTATCAAAACTGTTAATTAAAAAGGAAGTGATTCTGGATTACCACATCCTGTGCTTAATCGAAGCGAAAAATATTACTTTTCTTCAAACGAAACTTTGTTTCAGGTTCCGCGAAAAAGTTTCCATTTCCTGTTGCATCAAATTCTTTTCAAGAGTGTTTGCCAATGCCTAGTCAAGGTGGAATGGTTTTTTTCATTGAAAGATATTATTGAAATCGTTTCGTAAAAATCTATAAAAATTAAATTGAATTGAATCCCCCAACATATCTAAGCGGCTTATACTATCGAGTTTTATATAGGGTAAATAAATGCACGTAATATTTCCATATTAAAGGTAAGATGGTAAAAACGGTAATGTATATAAAAGATTACTAAAAGTAGGGGAGCTGTTTTTTAATAAATCAAATAACGACAAAATTAAAATTCATATGTAAAGATAATTTATCAAACTTAAATTTTTGAATTATATTAAAACAAGTCAAAAATCGTCAATTTGAAAAAAATAGTATCTAATAGAGAGCATCTAAAGAATTGTCACAAATATTCAAAATACGACATTTTATCAAAAAATGCATATTTATTTGTGTCAAAAAACTAAATATATTTTACTTTTTAATTTACTTTTGAACTGTTTTTACATTTTGGAAAATGTTTGAAATATTTCCGATACACCATTCTCAATCTATAAAACTTTCTTTTTCATACGAAAAATCTCTTGTGCATATCAATGCTACATTCAACTAGTTCTACCTCTAAAATATGGTATATCTACTGATGTAATTATTCAATAACCGACATTTCCATCTAACCTCAGTTAGCACCACAACAATTAAATTTTATCTCATGGTTTTTCATTAGAAGTGCTGTACTTGAGCTTCCATATGTATAAAAAAATAACAGCAGTAACACACTAGAGTTCACAGAAGAAACTACTGGAGAGAAAATTTTTCATGGATATAGTATTTTAGCTGAGCTAAATTCTCCGAGCAAGATTCTGATTAATTAATTTTCAATTAATTAAAACTCTTCCTTCCGTATTATGTAACGTGAAAATTCTATTATTTTCTAGAATATGGAAAGTGCATACAATATGAATATTTTCCAGATTTCGCGCAGTGGAGGTGTTTCATATTGCGTACACGTGTGCTTCAACGGAAAAGTTATGGTTATTAAAAAAACGGTAGGTTGAGTTGAGGACACAAACCGTAGTTTTGACGTAGTGAATACACGGGCCTGATGTTGGGTTTTGGAATAAATGAAGCAGACATAGATAGTTTGAACGATTGTTTATTGTGAATATTCAATAATTAATGCATAGTTTGGAATATTAAAGTGAAGTTTGATATTAATTTTTGTTGAGATTGTTGTTGTCCAATATTAATTGAAGCGTAGTTCGATGGCTTTTGCATTACATTGTTTACGTAGTCCTCGCTCTACGCAATCCAAAGTTACATTGGCCCAAAGCTCTCCCAGCATCGTAGAATTTTGACATATTGCGGAGACACCCCTCCTGCTCTCAATGCGCCTGTACAGTCGATCCGAGGGTCATAATAGGTACGGGCATCCTTTGTCTACACGGCGCTTTATTTATCTTCTGTATGTTTCTTCTAATTCTGAAATCATAAGAAAAAACGTTTATTACCTTTTTTTTGTGACTAGACTTTTCATGCATGCCTCCAGTACTGTTCTGATTTCAAAGCCGTATTGACGTCAAAAATCATAAAACTAGTACTACGCATTCACAAACGCATTTATGATAATTTATGCAATGCAAATTTTTAACTGATCTTTTGTTAAATAATTGGCTTTTTAAAGTAACAACAGGTGGTAAAAGCAATTTGGTTCATCCAGATTACAATAAAATTAAGTTGTCCAATTAAAATAGTACGAACGTTTCTCCTATGGAAAGTGAAAACGAAAATAGTATATCAACGTGCTAATCAAAAAGTCAATACTCCAAGTTCGGTCATGTTGAGTAGACGGAAATTACATGTTGAATTGTTGAGTATTTTATGCTTAGCAACACTGGATAACAGTAGCCATGAGATATAAGACACTTTTGTATATACCAAAGTGCCAACAAACTTACTCTTTTATTGTCGGCTTAGTATCAAATTTGTTATCTGATATTTTTGGGGGGACAGTAAATGCTTATTTTCATAACAGTGAAAAATACATTGCCATAAACTAATCTGTTTGGGGAAAAATATGATACTATCAAAATGCTTATAATTTTAATTTTTTTTACCTCCAATAGTCTTTAAACAGTTGTACTGTTAAATTTATAGTTTTAAGGCGACGATATGACCAAAGTACTATCCATTTGAATTCATTTTGCAGTCTTTATAATTCATACACTATAATAAAAAGAGAAACTAAATAAAATTTATGTTTAAGGCAATAGTAGGCAGAGGAATCGACTCGGGAAGCCCAATCTATTTTTTAAAATGCTTATTTCTGATTTTTAAAATACTGCACCACTAAAATACCATAAGTACGTGACATATTATTCATATTTTTAAAATAAAATAATGGCTATTATTTTTTTTAATAACTGTTATTTTTGTGAAATTATATAATATTCATAAAATAATAGTTACACAATTATTCACCGTTTTTAGATGTGATAAATTATGGATATTATTTTTGGTGTTGACTGAAACCATCTTCTCATATCTATATATTGTATCGATCGCCCTTCCAACAGTGAGACAACTAAAAAGTGAATTTCTGTGTAACCAATTCTTTTAACACTCTGAGGGGTTCACACGCATATATCCGTTCTGCTATTTGTTTAGGACAACAGCGAGTATGAGCAATATAAAATCGAACGTTACAGAATTCATTTGCCAATTTTGTAGTTTAGTTTAAATATGCCTGATTACAGAAAGGAATGAGATATCAGAGGATAGAAATCAGCGCAGGAAAGGAAATAAAGATAAGATAAAATAGGTTTAGCATAAAAAATACCTAATCGCCTTTGAACAACAGAATGGGATGCAGTTGCAGTAGATGTTCGAAATCAATTGTGGTAATATCTGAGTAGCTTTTTTTGCCATGCATTTTAATAGAAATAAGAATTAACTTCAGTAAAAGCAAACGAAATACTATTACGTAATTTTAGACTATTTTATTTCATTCAGATATCCATTTATTAATATGAATTCTATATGTTGCGAGTTCGAATCCAGCCAAACACCGTCGTGTACAAAGGGGGCTGGTGCACGTTAAATCTGTCGTGGCCTCAAATGTCCTCTCGTTGGCGTGGTGTGGAAGTTTGGAAAGTGGGGTGCCAGCTCAGGTGTTGCCTCGTCATCTGACCGTGGTTCAAAATTACGTGGTGTTGTCCTCGGATCTTTCCCTTTGGGTTTAATCCCGGACCGTCACCAATAGCCCGTTGTGTAACTCCAGTGTGACGTTAATTGAAAAATACCAATACCAATACCTTATAATATGAATTGAAGTAACTTGAAATGTGAATAACGACACTTTGACATCGGTAGATATAAGCAATTAAGAAAGTTTAACGCAGATCGCGCAGGTCTGTTAGTGGTTTTTAATTTTTTTCATCAGTAGCGTTGTCTGGATTTTATTTCACTGGGGTCCAAAGTTAAAAATGAAAATTTTTATGAATATAATAAATTTTTAAAGATGTACAGATTATATTTTATTATCTGATTACGAATATTTGACCCTATCAGCATCACTAGATTTTCTAGTGTAGTATTGCTTTTCTCCCACAACACACAAAATGACTAAATAAGCACATCTATTGAATGTAAGAATCCCAGGAAAGATTATATTGGTCAAGAAGGTCGAAACTGGTTAGGTCATGCAGGGAACTGCATGTTGTGCTGGTTTTTGTGCACTATGAAAGTGAAATCGAAAAGTAAAATAGAAAAAAATGTTATGTGAACATAATTCAGGTTTTAAATAATCCCTCAGCACACTTTAATTTTTACTACAATGCATTTTCCTTTCTCCCGATTATTGCATTTCCTTCTCTCCCGAAAGGTTTAGAATCGGGAAAACTCAGCTTCCAGAACTTCCAAAAGCATCACGCGATATTCCTTTCCACCCACGCAAAACTGATACTTTCAAACTCAATCCTCATTGTTTGTGCGGCCTCACTGCGCATATCCCTCCCTCTCTCATCAAAGTCGACGGAAGCGGCAAGCTGCGATTGGTGCGCGCACCTCCGAATACGCGCGTTCGTAAATCGCACTAAGTGCGGGCCATACTCCCTCTCCGAAACATTTCCTCGCACACAAGATGCAAACGCGCTTTCTCTGGAATCCCACTTCTTCACTGAGAAGCGGTGCTGGCAACAGGTGGCTCTCCTGAGATCTCTAGGGATGCGAGGATTGTTGGAGGGAGGTTTTAGTGTGAAGCTCCGTTAGGATGTGGGAGACAGGAACTGTTGATATTTTACGGTGTCAGATCGGACAGCTTATAGAAATACCGGAATTAAAAATTTGAACTAGTTTTACCTTTTTCGGTGTGCAGTTTATAATATGTAGTCTTGCGTTTTGACTTTGATATTTTTGGTGTAAAAGGATCAGAATAATTTATAGAACTGAAATTTCTATTTTAAATTTAGGATTCTTCATCTAGCTCAATGTGTATAAGAGACAGGACTTTAACTATATAGATATTTGTGATAGTCTGATTTTTAAATCTCAAAATCAATTTCAGATATTGAGCCTTATTTTATTTTCACATTCGCCTGAAGTATCTAGAAATTTGTATATTTTATCATAGTAAATGATCGTTTAGAAAAAAAACTGATTGAATAGAAATATCGAAACAGGTTTCATTCCTATTAACCCGGGTTTTTTTATAACACTAGTTGTAGTATTAGCAGAGATAGCGTTCATTTTTGTCATAGGTTGTTTATTATTGGAATTGTTTGTTCATTGATGGAATAGTTTGTGATTGCTGAAATTGTTGCGATAGCTTTAAATACTATTACTGAAGAAAAAAATGATCCATGAGTTTCAGATTTTCTAAAATTACAATATTTAATTTATATTCGGTTGCATAAATAACTCATAAGACATTCGGGCATCAAGTTTCCGAGTTCACAATTGACTAATTGTATTGTTGATTGGCACCTGCTATATTGGAATGATTTATTAAATACCAAGCTTCAATCATGTATATTAGAACTTGATGCTGTTGGACAGGATATTGTAACAAGTTACTGAGAGCCTTACAAGGGTAAAGAAAACTGTAAAGCTTGTGACTATGGAAAACTCAACAAAAACCTGGCCAGCCACCATTCTGGTGCGCCTAGTCAAACGCACCAGCACCGGCTTGGGTATCGTTGTCACCCCTAAACCACAAAATCGAGGACTGATCATCGCAGAATTGATTCGTGGCAGCGAGGCTATCAAGATCGGACTCTTACGACCAGGAGACACAATTCTGAAAGTCAACAACACCGAACTGGAGTCGCTACCTTATGAACAATGCCTGCAGGCCCTGCAGGACTTGCCTGTCGAGAAAGAGGCTGAGATTCTGGTCAGAGTGCCGGATGGGTACACGACCAGGCTGGTTACAACCTTCAGCGAAGACGGCGTGGCTCGTACTACTCGAGTCACAAGTTTGATTCCTAGTTCGGAGTCCCCACAGTCCCAGCGAAGGCGGGAATCGATCTCTGAGGAAAAAATCAGGCGATTGAAAACGAGTTTGGCTCAAAGCGATATCGTCTGCAATCCTCCAGAGGCGAACGGAAGCGAAACCAAGTCCCCGAACTCTCTGTTTCCCGTTGCGAGGCTGAATGGACATAATTCGAAGAATCAGGGGTCTCCTGAAAGGCCAGCGACGCTGTCAGCCAAGTAAGTAATTGCTCTAATTTTGTCAATTTTTTTATTTTACAATGAATACTTTTTTTATTTTTTTATTTTTACTATTTCTATTTTAATTTTTAAATTGATTTTGCATCAGCGTGGTAGTCGTGGTTTCAGAAACAGTTTAGAATGTTTGGTTATAAATGATATAAAAAATAGTTAAGTATTAGAGTGAATTTTAGTAATTGTTCTTGTTTTACGAATATTTTAAATAAAACAGTTAATACGCATTTAAAATGGTTCATTATTTTCTATTTTAATTTTTGGATTCGTTTTGAATTAACGTGGTAGTCGTGGTTTCAGAAACAGTGTAGAATGTTTGATTATAAATTTAAAAGTAGTCGAATGGGCTTGCTGAATTATTTAGTGAATTTAGTAATTGTTCTAGTTATGTAAAAATGTGTCGCATTGCATTATTAATGCTTATTTAAGATTTCCTTGTTTTCTGTTATTTTTTGGAATTAATTTTGTATTTGCATAGAAGTCGAGGTTTCAGAAATAGTTAAAACTGTTTGGTTATATATTTAATAACAGTAGAATGTTTTAGTGAATTTCATTTGAAGTAAACTTTTCATATTAATACGCACAATTAATGGCATTTCACATTTCTTCATTATTTTCCATTCAAATTTTTGTAATTATGTAGAAGTGGCATGAATTTTTTCAAATACAGAAAAGAATGTTCCGTTAGTAATGTAAAGGTGATTGAAAGGTTATATTTAAAGTAAACTTCTTTTCTACATGTAATTAACACATCCTTCAACTTCTTCATTATTTTCTATTTTAATTTCTTAAATATATCAGGTTGTAGTTTTATTTTGAATTAGAACGATTGCCATGGTTTCAAAAACTGTTTAGAATGTTTCGTTGGCAATTTAAAAGTAGACGAAAGGTTTGGTTTTATTTTAATTTGAAATCAACCTTACTCGAATGAATCAACTCGAACTCGATCAATACAATTTCGAATAAATTATAGCTCTTTCAAATTTATTCACTATTTTTTGTTACAAATTTTGAAATATCGCATTTCAATGAGAAAATTAGCGCAATTCAAAGTGAAGACTTTATTTTTCTGTTACAAATAATTCTATTAAACTAAAAATGCCATATAAATATAATCAGGAAGTATGCTACAATTTTTTAATAAGATTATGAACAAATTCTACAATTTTAATTGGAGAAATAAATTATTTAGATTTTCGATATTTTTTCCTCTCCTGTAAAATTTGCTTTATTGAGTTGCATGCCTATTATTGAGAAAGTACGATAAGTTAGAATGTGATTTCATATTGTGTTGTGGAATACTCTTAATTTCAGAAACTAGATAATGTTTAGTTAATAATTTAACACAGTAGTATAATTTTGTGGATTTCCTTATTGAAATAAGCTTTCTCCTTATGTTCATTACACTATTAAAAATCCTAAATTATTTTCTATTTTAATTTTAAAAATAAGTTAGTGGGTGTGTTTTGCGTCATTGTTTTGGTTTCAAAAGGAGTATAGAATTTTTAGTGGTAAATTTAAAGATGATCGACAAATTTAAAGAATTTCTTTGTGTGAAATGTAATTTTCAAAGAATTTTAAAGTTTAGGTACTCTGAGCAATATTTTCAAAGCCCATCATATTCTGAAATTAGTAATTTTCATCCAGTTCCAGTAAACGTATTCGTGATACTGAGGAGTTTGGTTACAGAAAATCTACACAAATTTGTCGAATTAGATATTTAAAGTAAAACGTACTTCGCATAAAATAAGAATTACTTTGAAGAAGAAATTTAGCTCAGAAGATTTTTACGGACTTAATATCAAGTCGCTTATAATACCCTAGTTTTAATTTTTCTATAAACTATTAATTTCTATAATCATTCAATAGCAATTATGTAAATTTGACAACAGCAAAGGATTAATGATCTTTGTTGTTCTGGAATTTTATGTTCGTTAGAGTAGTTTATTGTATTAATTACAAGTTCCTTATAGTAAAACTCTGGAATAAATTTTTCAACTACATTTCATTGTGAATACGTGGTTTGTTCCATTTTCACACTCTTTCTTTTTAACAATTGAGTTAAATTAGAGATGTTTGAAAGAGGTTTCTTTGCAAACAAGCATTTGCTACGAAATGTAATTTTTTTTTCCGAAACGAAAATAAACTGAAATTCGAAAAACTGTGAACAGGTCATTATTAAAAAGCCTTCTACTATTAGGTAAAAAAACTTACGTTTGAGGTGTATTTTGGGGTTAAACCTACAAATAAATCCACATCGAAGCATGAAATTTATTTTTAATATAGCTATTTAAAATGCCACAGGTTATTAGAATGAAAAATGAAATTATAAAGCTAAAGGAACACTTGAAGCTTTAGAAGATAAGTTTTAAAGTATGAAAAATCAAGGCAATTAAGTCGTAATAAAAAATGACTACCTGGTTAAATTTGGTGGATAAAAATTGTATTTTTATAAAATTGTTAAAAAAGAAACATCTAATCAAATCAATAGTGAAAGTGATGTGTTGCATAGAAGATAGAGAGTACTATGAAATTTCTTTTGATGATTTTAAATCGTTAAATCTCTGATAAATTATAAGGGTTTGCAATCATCGTTGAGTGCATAAGCAAGTGACGTAGAAACGATGTCTGTGAAATCGGATGAATTTAAAAGTTGATCCATGGATTGCTTTCACATGAAGTTTGTCAATCGACATTCATTTCATAAAATACCGTTTTAATTTAAATAGTTAATAGTTTCAAAATATGATTGATGCTGTTAAACTTTAAGTTTTGAGTTGAAGAAAAGTGATCTATTTTTAAGTAGAAAATTAAAAGAATACATAAATTCATATTATTTTTAAGATATTTGTATTTTTTTAAAGTTTTAACTTAAAGTTTCTTCATTTATTTATAAGATATCCATTGTACATGAGCTTAAATCCAGCTTACTGCTAACAAAATATTTAGCCCTTGATACAAGAAACAAAAAAAATCATACTGTGTTCGTGAAAATTTTAATAATTTATTTAGATACCTTATCTGATTTATTTAAATACTTTTTCTATTTTATTTTAATTAAACAATTTATTCCTATTAATTTGAACTGGAATAAATTTAAAAAATTATTTAGTCAAAGTATACACCATTTTGAAGAAATGTGCTTTACTTATGTAGCAAATCTTGATAAACATATGCTGTTATAAATTCAATTATGATATCAAATAGCAGTTTTAAAAATGGGAAAACTCCAATAAATATTAATAAAATGAAACTTTTTGCTGTCACTTTATTAGAACAATAACAGCTGATAAAAGTAGAGGAAGGGTATACGTGTCAAAAACAATTTTTTCGCACACATTCGACAACTTCTTTCAATCCTAACAAGCAATATGAAACGAAACAGAAAGGTTTATCGACGAAGGTAAACACACCTCAAGCACTTCGAATGTTTATTTTTCTCTGATACGGATAACAAACTTAAAAGCCGTATTGATAACACACGCCAATAAAATGATGGACAATATAAGATGCAATGGCAAGTCAAGGGTTTGTGCTATGAAACATTAACTCTTATCCTGTGCGATATCTGAATACAATGGTAATGTCAGGATATGTTGGCGCTATAAGTTCCTTGCCTTTCCCCCAAGCACTAGGAATTGAATATTTTCCCAAACATCGTGCTGTCATCTGTAGGAACGTCAATCGGTCATAGGCCATTAAACCCATTGGATTGAATGTAGAGGGAATGGATATGTTTAGAAAAGAATGAGAATACGCCTAGCAGATAAGAATGTAGCATTTGTGTTTAGTGTATTGGGTTTGTAGTTGACATGAATGGATCCTTTGTGAGTGGTCGATGTCTATTAGATGACGAAAGAGTGGTGATTTTTGTACCTATTTTATTAACTGCATTGGTCACAAAATTGCTTTTTTTCTCAATTGCCCGGCGTCTTGAGCATTACTCATTACAAGGACGCATTTGTGAACCGCTCTACGTTACTCTGACGCACCACAAGGGGTGGGTTCACGTTACACCTCATTTTTTAAAACCTCGCATGGTGATCGTCACCGATGATCCCCCTCTTGTCAACTCGTTAACACTGCTAACGCTTTCGGTACCGAACGATAGAACCAGTGTTAAAGACTACTAGACCACCGACTCGTTCGGCCCTCAGTAATACAAAAGGCAAACTGATGACTATTCGTGAAGGAGCACCCCACAGTGGACGAGCCGCCACTACTAACAGGGATAATCTGCAACATCCATGCGCTGCAAAAAATATAATTTTGGACGAAATGAATAGCTTATGTATTTTTTTAAAACAAAGATCCCGAAATATAAAACTGACTAACTGAAGTAGAATCATGTCAGTCTTAGTTTGAAATCATGCTTTGAAAATAAGAACAGAAATAATCTGAAAATAAACAATTCAAAAAGAAAATATCAGTACAAATACCACAGCTTATTTAATGTCACAAGCACTAAACTTGTATTCGAAGATAAACAAAAGAACTTAAATTAAAATGATGAGTAGTTTCAGAATTTGTGGTTTGTGGGATAAAAGGACATTGTAGCAATATATCATTTTCTGCT
Organism: Meta bourneti; assembly: GCA_933210815.1. NCBI lineage: Eukaryota > Metazoa > Arthropoda > Arachnida > Araneae > Tetragnathidae > Meta > Meta bourneti. Next base: position 69,842,882 of record OW119928.1, read on the forward strand.
TAAAGTATTATTAAAACACGTTTGACACAGATTCTTTTACAAGGCGGTTTATAAACCGTCTTGTTAACCGTTAAGTACTACAAATAGTACTTAAGGCACTTTATCCAAACCAATGAAACGGAAAAAGACGTGTCTAAGCTTTGATTTTAACTTGGGAAACACGTTTCAAATTTCCGAGAAGAGAGGAAACAGCTGATAAAAATATTTGATTTTGGCGTCTACCTCACATCCACATTGTCTTTACCTTTAAAGATCACATCCTTTAAAGATAAATTTAAGAGAATAACGAGTGGTTTCACTAAAATAAACTCACGGATTGTACTAAAATATTTTAAATGAGACCAGACTAAGTGTTTTTGACGGTTTATTTTCTGCTCGAATAAAATATGACCTTTTTCTCGGGATTATTGAGGCACTGAAAGACATCAAGAGAAAAAGGTATACTAAAATAAGTCATAAAATATTTTTAACTGAAAATAAAAGACGATTAAGGTAGGATCACAAGGTAGAGATATCTACAAGAGGTTATCTCTATTATTTCTAAAATGTTTTTAAATGGAAGGCCCAAGTGATATCTACATAGATTCCATTATCTTACAGATTTATAAGCTTCTCTTGGTTTTAAGTATGAGATTGAACGCTAGGATCTTGACACGAGGAATAGCAGTTCCATAGATATTAAAATATTCTTGTTCTCTCACGAGATTTCCTAGTATTGTAGTATTCCTTTTCCCCCACTACACACATAATCACTAAATAACCATTTCTGTTGATTGAAAGAATCCTTGGAAAGATTCTATTATAAGGTAAAAACTGGTTAGATGGTTGGTTGCATTGAGTTTTATGGAGCAAGGGCCAAATTTGGCCAAACTGCACTAAATACCAGAAGACAACGTCAAATAATGGAGACACACATAATGAAAGTTTTACTGACATAAAAGAGAAATACACCCAGAGAATAATCAAACCTGGTGACACATGAATCGAACCTGCACCGCCTACAACTTAAAGGTTTCTAAAGCAGTGGATAAACCTACTGAGCCACGGCGCCCCCCAGAGCTGATTAGAAGTAATTTGGGTTGCAGAACTGGTACATGTGTGTGCGCCTCTCATAAGAATAAAATAATTAAGCAGAGTTTCTTAGCTTTTGGTTGACGGACCATTGGAGTCAAGACAAGGTCAAAAACGTGATGAATTGTTTCAAAATATCCCATAAAGTTCCCAATATTTCGTTATTATGTACGTCAAAATTGCATAAAATAATGTACAGTAGAGCTAGAGATTAGGGGAGGGGTCGCTGGTACTATAGCAGAGGAGCTCGAAGGTCCAGTAATAAACTATGGAAAGAATTAAATCGGGAAACATGAGAAGGTTTTTGTACTATAATGTGCTGTTTTAAAAATTAAAAAATATATAAATATGTGTATTACATTGCAAGAGTTTGCGAAGAAAAAAATAGAACATCTTGGCCTAGTTAAACATGGAATATTTTAAATACATATTTTATTTCATGAAGGGCTTGTCATCTAAATGTGTACTGGGTTTCTCGTTATCTAAACTGGTATTTCAGCCAGACATTTAACCTTATTGTAAGGCCTGGAGTGCAGATGTGGGGTTCCTGGAATATCAATCCAAGGTATCTTAGATTGAGAGTTCATTAATCCTCCTGGTAGTTGTCTCGACGAGATATCTCGTCATTGGCAAAACTAACCAATTCTCGTTGGACGAGATATCTCGTCATTTGAAGAAAACTGATCAGATCTTAATCTCGTCATCATAAAAAAGTCGTGAATATCTTGATGATGGCATATCTCGTTATTAGCAAGTAAGATTGGTCAGATCTTGATGGACGAGATATCTTGTTGAAACCACTTGGATGGGTAAACTCAGGAGCCGCCGTGGCTCAGTGGGTTTGTCCACTGCGCTAGCAACTTGTTTTAGGAGGCGCAGGTTTGATTTCTGTTAGGTTCGATTCCTGCCTGGTTATATCTCTGTGTCAGTAAAATTTTCATTGTGTGTTTGTCGTTACTTGACGTTTCCGGTCTTGTGTTTGGCGCAGCTTGGTCAAATAAGGCCCTTGAGAGATAAAACTCATTAAATCGATGGAAATATTACTTTTCTTCCATGCGGGATTTTCTTGAACATCCTGTACATAAAGATATATTTTTGAATGGTTTGATTCTGCCCTAGTTGAAGTTGAAGTTGAAGAATTGCACAGCAGGAAGAAAGATGTACTTTTGAATGTGTTTGATTTGATTCTACTCTAAGATTCAAAGTTGAAAAAATTGGGACAGCCTGTACACAAAGATATATTTTCGAATTATTTGATTCTGCTCTATGATATGAATTTTAATAATTGGGTCAGCCCTTACAAATCATACATATTTTGAATGGGAAGGGGATATTTGATTCTTCTCTAAGATTTGAAATCGAAGAATTGGGGCAGCCTGTACACAAAAAAGATATATTTTTGAACGATTTGATTCTGCCTTAAGAATTGGAACAGCTTTTACACGCAAAAGTTTTCTTTGAACTATTTGATTTTGCCCTAAGATTTAAAGTCAAAGAATTGTGAAAGGATATTATCGATCTTAGTAGTAGCTAAGAGATAGGTAATTAGATAGTTGAATTAACGTCCCACTGGAGCAATACAACGGGTTATTGGCGACGGTCCGGGATCAATCTCGAAGAGAAAGATCCAAGGATAACACCTCGTAATTTTGATCAGATGTTAGATGATGGATAGTAGTTAAGAGAGGGGGAATCGATAGAATTAGTTGACTATTAAAGTAAAGTTTGGTTACGATTTTAGAATTCTAAATAGGCATATTGTTCTGATACACGAATACATGCTAAATAGAAACTGAATTTGTGATTTATAAGTCATGTTAGAGCAAAACCTAAGTTGCGATAAGTTTATGGCGAATAAATTTATTAAGAAAATAAATTACGTTTAACTTAAAAAGTAATTAAACATGAATAGTCAAAAGATGCATTATATACGAATAGTTCCCTTGGCATACGTCCTGTTTAAAATTGTACTATATATCAGTTAACCCTTCAAGTGCTTTCGACGAGATATCTAATCCATCAAAACCTGACCCCAACTCGCTAAGGAAAATATTGGAACTTAAAATCGGTATTAATAATTTTAATCGGTAATTTACCGCCAATGAGAATATCGGTATGGGATAAGCCTTTCAAGGGAATGTCTCAGTGATGAAATTTAAAGTTGTTTAATCGTCCATATTAATTACTGACAATTGTATTATTTAAGCAAGTCTGTTAAAAGGATTGATGTAAAGAGATGGTTTGGGTTTACTGTGCAGAAAAGAGTAGAACCAGAAGAAGTGGGAGAAATAAATTTGCAATTCAGTTACAATCAGTCGCATGATTTAGTGATGTCAATTTAATTCAAATGGAAAATCGACCCTTTTTAAGGACCACTAAGTCAAACTGAATAAACACGAGCTGAACTGCCATGGAATTTTGAATCAGAAAGTGAAAGTGGTAAGAAGTTAATGCAGAAGGTTGTTCTTAATGAATATTACTTAGGGATAGGAAGGACTAATGAGACTGAGTCCAAATTAAATATATTATAACGAGTAGGCCAAAATTCATCATAAGAACTATGTTTCGTGTGTTTTTAAGATTATTCGAGTTCATATTTAGACATAACCTTATCAAGCACAACGTACGTTTTAGTAAATCACTAACCTCTAATCCTTACCACTGTGGTTGCGTGTTTTAAAAAATTCCTTCAGAAAATATCACATAAATTCCACATCTGAAAATAGTTTGACATTTTGAATGTGTGCTGAAAATTTTGTAACAGACAATTACAAATCAACTCGTTTATCTATAAAATATAACTGAATATCATGAACATATTATCGGCTCACAAGTGAAACACACTAAGACAAAAAACATAGCTCTGAGAAAACGAATGGGAGAAAATTCTACGCACTTCACACAGATATAAGAATAACAGTGGACTTGATCAGCTTAAAAATCACCACATTCTAATCAAGAAAAGCTAAAAAAAAACTCATGTTTCGAAAATTTGACAGTATGTTTCACATATAATCCGACGATTTATCATGGAAACATGTATTAAAAAATTTAGTTTTGTTATCGATATTTGCATCAATTTATAAGCTAATTAAATAATTTAACGTTTCAATGCTTGCTACTTGAAAGAAAGAGGCCGAATGAGTCAATTGACTTTCTCAATCCTGTGTGGCCATGTTTAATGTTCTGTGCTCTTATTTCCTTCAGTTTTTGTTCTTTGTTTTGTTTTTGCATTTTGGCAACCAATCTTTGTAACCCAACACCGAAAATAAAAAAGCGTTTAGGTGCCTAAGTGAAAAGTTTGAAACTGTGAATAATTTGATTTTTGCTCAGTTTACTAAATTTCTACAATTTTAAAAGTTTCACTTAGGGTTTTATAAACCTTTTTAAATACTTATTGTATCCTTATCTCTTACTTAAGCCAATCCGAGTAAATGATATCAAGAATTAATTCACGTGACATATTTTGAGACTGTTTAAAAATGTTTATTTTAAATTTAAAGTTTAGTTTCTAACTTAACTGTTAATTTCTTTCATCTAAAAGGAAACCTTTTAGCAAATTAGCATCAACTTTGTAATTTTGCTCTTATACCTTCGCATTACATAGCACATACTTCGATTCGAAGTTACACTATAATTTTTAAAATTCATTCTAAACAAAAGTACCATTTACAAAAACGAATCCCAAGTCAAACAAATCCTTCCCGACTGAAACTTAAAAATAAAGCATCCAAGTTTTCAAATACTTAACCTTTGACGGGATTATATAATAAAACCTAAGCTTGAATAAAAGCTAATAGGTTCTCTAGTAATTTTAAGCACTTTCCCAACTACACTAAGCTTACGATTTTTAAGGTATTACTTTAAAAGGACTATTTCCATGCCACTTAATTGCGTATCATTTTTTTATCTGAGCTGGCATTCAGTTCTCTTTAGAGGTTCCGATAACCTAAAGTAAGACGAAAGCGGAAACGAGTAACTCATTGTATGCATATTTCTGACTCCATCATTGCTCTTCACCGAAGAAAAATGCGCTTTCTTATTTCATATACATAGATAAAGGAATTACGTTCTTTCATTGTTTATTTCCCCTTTTTTAATTGGATTTGTTTCATTCTTCGCAAGGAATGAATCGTAGTTACATTATTTAAAATAAACCTGTTACCTCTGATCGATCAATGGATCTTTTATAAATGTGAATATCACTGTTAAATGCATAGCAAAATGTATGTTTTAAGAAATTATTGATGTCATTTTTGATTATCTACTATTTCTTTCAAAGAAGTTTGAATCTAAAAAAAATCCGTTATACATGTGTACAGAATTGTTCAGATTCAAAGCATTTATATTATTGTTTTGTAAACTTATGTGACATAAACAACATTCAAATTGCTAACTTGAAAACAAGCAACAGTTACTAAAATTGTAATGTACGTAATTTATTCTTCCTAGAAAAAATTACCATAGCGGAGCGATTTGCAACCTTTTTCTGCTCATGGCACATAAAGCGAATTGCTAAAATTCTCGTTACACCAATATACACTGCTGGCCACCCAAATTGCAACACCAAGAAAGACAAGAGATATCACAACAAAATTTATTTTGTACATAACATGTTGACCAAGTATCAAATGATTAAATTTATAGACTTCTGTGAAGTGTGGTTCCTGCCAAAATCAGTAGCCAGAGTAGCCGCCATTGTTGGAGATCACCGCTGCCACACGCCTCGGCATTGATTCAAAGAGACTTTGGATGTGTTCTTGAGGTACAGCAGACCAAGCAGCTTCCACACGTTGCCAAAGTTGATCTGGTGTGGCAGCTGGGGATGTATTCTGGGTCAATCGTTGAGCAACCATGGACCACATGTTTTCTATCGGCGAAAGATCCGGAGAGCGAGCTGGCCAGGGAAGCAATTCAATCTGGCGATTGACGAAGAACCCTTGGACAATGCGTGCCACGTGTGGTCGCGCATTATCCTGTTGAAATATGGCTGTGGGCAAGCCCTGAAGGTAAGGAAGGACAACTGGCTCCAACACCTCGGAGATGTAGCGCTGGCTGTTTAAAGTACCGGCAATGCGTACTAGAGGAGTGCGAGAGTGATATCCAATACCGCCCCATACCATAATACCCGGTGCAGGACCAGTGTGGCGGTGCATAACGCAGCTGTTCAGCATCCTCTCTCCACGGTGTCTCCAGACTCGAATCCGACCATCGTGGTGTTGCAGACAGAAGCGTGACTCGTCAGTAAAGACAATTTCATTCCATTCTGCCGTCCACATCCTTCTTTCATCGCACCATTGGCGGCGGAAACGTCTGTGGTTCTGCGTCAAGGGTAGACGAAGCAATGGACGTCTTGCGGACAGACCACTCTGCTGTAAACGACGTCGAATGGTACGCGCAGACACTGGATGATGCGGTACAGACTGAATGTGCTGTGTTATGGTTCGTGATGTGGCTGAGCGATCCATCACTGCCATACGCACAATATGCCTGTCATCACGTGAAGTGGTGCACTGAGGTGGATGCGATCGAACACGTCGGTCCGTCGTACCCTCCTGCATCCAACGATCACCTATCCGCATTACAGTTGTTTGGTTTCGTCCAACACGACTACCGATTTCCCTGAAAGATAATCCACAATCTCGGTAAGCCACTATCCTTCCTCTGTCGAACTCGGATACTTGATCAAAAGATGATCGCTGTTTTCTACGAGGCATAATTGATCGTTTTTTTGAAAAAACCACAAGAAAAACACAATTGCCGTACTTGAAATTGTCGAAATCTCCAAGCCTTAAATAGCGCTTTGAAGTGGCGCCAGAGGCGCGCGTGATGTGCGTCTGCGCTGAAATTCTAATCATTTGCATATCTCACCTCCGCTAATGCATGTTGTAAATTTCATATTATTTGCATGCTTCCTTCAGGGTGTTGCATTTACGGTGGCCAGCAGTGTATATATTTTTTGCCGATCTGACAAAAAAGTATATAATTTTGCTTGATTTACAAAAAAATAGTAATTACTTACAATTTTTGCTCCAAAGGGCTTTTTAAAAATATTTTGAAGTAATTTATTTATGTACTTTGTAAGAAAACAAAATACTCAAAACTATTTATAGAAGTATTATTTGAAATTATTTATGAATACCATTGTCAAAAGTGCAAAACTAAACCGTCGATAATCATAATAAATATTAATCTAATTAAAACGTTGATAAACCGAAATAAATCTTACACGATCTTACACCATCCGTAAGGTACGCCAGTACCATTCTTGCGGTACACCGGTTGAAACTTGCTGCCATAAAGTGACAAATCAAACCAATAATAGCAGAGATCTATATGTATTTCCACTGTTATTGCGAAGTTATTTAATTGAATTCTATCTAAATGCGAAAACAAATGTACAAGCCCTTACCACATTTTACTATTGGAACTTTTTATCTATTATATAATTCTAATCTCTTCAAATTAATATAAAACATTTCAGCGCCTCGAAATAAATTTACGCTTATTAAACACTTTAGTTTAAAAATGAATGGAATTATTATTAAATTCAGTTCAAACTAACTTTAGAATTTATGCAGTAAATATATTAAAAAGAAATAAATAACGCAATAAGGTTTGAAATAAAAGCGTAGAAGTCAAAATGAAATGAAGCACAGCCAGGTCGTGTGTGTATATCGCAAACAGAAAATAACACATTCTATCCGATTACTTTTGAGATTTTAATCCAAATGAAATCAACAAAAATTTTCCTTCCCTTAAAATTATTATAGTAGTTCATATTAATGTGTTTTGATTACTCTATAACAAGAACTTAATATATTTTAATTACTTTTAAGTTCAATGCTAAAATAATTTTATACTTATTACAGATATCAGATGCAAATGGTTTTATTTAGTAGACTAATAGATTTGAAGTAAAAAGTATTATTCCCATTGCAAATAAAAAGAATAATGGCATATAAAATAAATTGCTCCACAGACTGTTCGTGACATCTCTAGCCTTCAAGACAAATCGACAGTAAACAACTTATAAATAAATCGGAAGCAAGTGAAATTTATGCCTTCATGCACACGACAGCATAGATATTACTTATAAACATCAATTAGAGAAAATCTTCTTGAGGATAAAGCTTCTGTGCACAGGATGTAAAATCATTGTTCTTTGACAAAGACACGATTGTGGCATCAAGAGCTTTACCACCAAGAAACGAAATGGTCTTAAGTGTGTTCGGCAGGTCAAATACGGGTTTCGTAAATGCTATTACGAACACCTAAAACTTATCCAGCATCCTGTTCTGCCCACATTAGACTATTCAAATCCAAAGACAAAGCTATGATAAGACTGAAATTGTAAACATGAAGGCGTTTATTACTCATTGGCATTGCACGCTTATATTTTCTAGCGCGGTAGTCATTATGGCATAGTTGACTCTGCTGCATTGATATAATTCTTGGTTCTTGGGAAATCTGGAAACGCTGTAGGATATTGTTTAGGATTAATTTATTCACAGCTGTATGCCATGATTTTGATGCGTTAGGAATTTCATTCAGTTCGTGTAATTTGGACTTCACTGTAAAAGAATTTTTAACCTTAATGTGCATTTATTTATTTAACCTGAGCTATCCAAGAACACCCAGGAAACTATTGTACGATATTTCCTACAACTTTTGTTAACAAAATTAAATTAGCAAGCATGAATATAAAGATAATGGGAAATAATTGCTGTGAATATAGGAGAAAATGATAATTCGTTAATCCGGCATTTGTTAAGTTTTTTTATTTATTTCTCATGGCGGGTAACGAATACAGATCGACAAAATACAAAAAAAGAACAAAGACATAAAGTGATAAGACACGAAACTTTAAAAATATGGCCACACAAGATGGATGATAAAAAATTCAATTGACCTATTCGGCTCCTTGTTTCTCAGTAGTAATCATCTTCAGCAGATTCACGAACAGGGCAATGAAGAAGGTGAGACGTGTCCATTTCATCTCCAAGGCAGCAAGGCTTACAGACAGGGTCAGTGTTAAAAAATACAAGTGTTTCGCAAGGCAATCATATCCAGTTAGAAGACCGAATATAACCACTGCCTTTGGTAAGTCCGAAATGTGTTGTATATGAGAGATCCATTGTTTTGGAAGTTTCTTTTAAGTAGTTCCGTAGAGAAACCTGTTGTGAGGCACACAGACAGACTTTATATTGGATTGCTGATTGGAAAATTCTCATTTAAGGTTCGGAGCATTTTTATGCGATAATCATTCGTTTTTTTCACGTTGAGTTCAGTCTTTGTAAAACTGATTCTAAACAGCAGGTCACTGTATCATCCGTTGCTACTGATTTTGACTTTACTTTTGTTAAAACTGCAGTTGTGGTATCGTCACTTTTATAGTATCTTCTGCATTGATAAAATTTTTTTGGGGGAAATTAAAAACCGGGAAGCGTTGCTGATCTAAAATGGGGAGGATTAATTAATACACAGGCGTACATCGTAGTTTTGATACGTAGGGAATTACATGCGGGTACATAAATTCCTTGCATACGAATTCGTGGAAGTGAATTTGAATATTGAAATTTTCATATTTCTTTTGTTTCATTTTAGATGTGACCATATGTGATTTAGAAAGTCATAAATTATTGAAGTTGGTATACATTTGCAACTTTTTATTAATTCATGAGTTTAACAAAATCAAAATTAACGTTCAAAACTTAGGGAATCATATATAATTTGCATTAGTTGTTAGTTCTGATTATAAGAATCATTTTAACTATCGATGATCTCGCTTGTAATTACATGAAAATAATATACTTAAAATACCCTCGAAAAAATAGAAATCAAATCAAAAAGCTATTCAAATATTGTAATAATGTAATAAAAATCATTTAATAGAGGGTGTAATAATATAGAAAAATCATTAATAGAAGCTCTGAAAAGAAAAACCACTAAGTTAATTACAGCAATTAACAATTGTTCATTTTAAAATTATAACAGAATTCAGAAGAGTTTAACCAGTAAACTATAAATTGAGTTTGAATCGAAGAATACATAATTTTTAAACTGAACTCATTTGAAAAACTCCACAACTCAAAACGATTTGGTAACACTGAAATCTAAATCGCCAATTGAAAGTAGAGTTGCTACAACCTTTTCTCTAAGTTATTCTAATAAATAAATAATTAAAACTCATACGTTATGAAAAAGGTCCTTAAAGTTTATTGTTTGCAGCTGTTTGAGGAAATTAAAGATATGGACAAATACAATGGATTCCCAAATGAGTGTGGTACAACCTCATTTTCGCAGGCTTTAATTGATTCTATTCACTATTGGTCACACATTCTAAGTGAATAGAATATCAGTCTTGCTATCTGCAATGATTCCAATCAATCTCTACCGTTGACTGCATTCGAATACGATTAAAAGCTATATAGAACTGTACTATCGTATATCATTGGTTATACCCTGTGTTTTGTTTTACTATGTTAATGATTTACTGCTTTTTTTAATATTTAACATACGTTTGTAGACAAGTTATATTTATTTTAACACTTTTCTTATCCATACAAGAAAGGTAAATATTTTGTTTGCTTAGTTTTTAACTTAATTTCTAGCTGTCGAAAAAGTTGTCACAACAAAATTTCTCGTATATGCAGTAGTATTTGATATGTGGCACGATTAGACTCTTATAGATTTGAAAAGAAAAATTATTTTTTATTAGATTTATTTTGAGACCTACACTATGTTTCATATGACATCATTGCTTACTGTACTTTGAAATGGATCACTTTATATGTAAATAAGCACAAGTATTTTTCTATATAGATTTAATTTTAAAATTGCCTGGAATACATACTTTTATTTGTATTTATTGGCATTCCGAATTGTATAGGCATTGTGATTACCGTTTTGATTTATTTATCTGTAAATATTGCATCAGTAAATATCTTTTTATTTATTGACTTTCTTAAAAGAAGTGAAATCAGTTTTCATTAAGAGAGTAGATGCCACCACACAATGGTTTTGGAAGCGGAATTTGCGGGGGAAAACAGTTTCGGTGTTTTTTAATATTTTAGCGCAATTTTTATACCTACATAGTTTATATTTATATACATAGCAATATTAAAATTATTTAGATATATTTATTAAAAATGAAGTGAAAATAAATACAATTGGGTCATTCCATGTCAAATCGATAAAACCGTCGAACATCCTATTTCTCCGATTTTTTTGAAACATGATTATTTTATTTCTCAGTTGCATGTGAAAAAATCTAGAAAATTTGAGCCTCCTACTTTCAATAGTTCTTATTAAGAGAAATTTTAAATTTGAAAATTTGGGTATGTCATAATTCTAGACTCATTAAAACGCCTGTATATTGTGGTCTAATCGTTCGATTGAAATCATATGGATCTTGATTTGTAGATAATTGTGTAATCTTTCTAATGATATGTTTTATATATATATATAACTGTTTTGATTTGAAGGTCATTCTATTTGACTTCTGATTTTGAATATTTAATATATATATATATATACACTGCTGGCCACCGTAAATGCAACACCCTGAAGGAAGCATGCAAATAATATGAAATTTACAACATGCATTAGCGGAGGTGAGATATGCAAATGATTAGAATTTCAGCGCAGACGCACATCACGCGCGCCTGTGGCGCCACTTCAAAGCGCTATTTAAGGCTTGGAGATTTCGACGATTTCAAGTACGGCAATTGTGTTTTTCTTGTGGTTTTTTCAAAAAAATGATCAATTATGCCTCGTAGAAAACAGCGATCATCTTTTGATCAAGTATCCGAGTTCGACAGAGGAAGGATAGTGGCCTACCGAGATTGTGGATTATCTTTCAGGGAAATCGGTAGTCGAGTTGGACGAAACCAAACAACTGTAATGCGGATATGTGATCGTTGGATGCAGGAGGGTACGACGGACCAACGTGTTCGATCGCATCCACCTCAGTGCACCACTTCACGTGATGACAGGCATATTGTGCGTATGGCAGTGACGGATAGCTCAGCCACATCACGAACCATAGCACAGCATATTCAGTCTGTAGCGCATCATCAAGTGTCTGCGCGTACCATTCGACGCCGTTTACAGCAGAGTGGTCTGTCCGCAAGACGTCCATTGCTTCGTCTACCCTTGACGCAGAACCACAGACGTTTCCGCCGCCAATGGTGCGATGAAAGAAGGATGTGGACGGCAGAATGGAATGAAATTGTCTTTACTGACGAGTCACGCTTCTGTCTGCAACACCACGATGGTCGGATTCGAGTCTGGAGACACCGTGGAGAGAGGATGCTGAACAGCTGCGTTATGCACCGCCACACTGGTCCTGCACCGGGTATTATGGTATGGGGCGGTATTGGATATCACTCTCGCACTCCTCTAGTACGCATTGCCGGTACTTTAAACAGCCAGCGCTACATCTCCGAGGTGTTGGAGCCAGTTGTCCTTCCTTACCTTCAGGGCTTGCCCACAGCCATATTTCAACAGGATAATGCGCGACCACACGTGGCACGCATTGTCCAAGGGTTCTTCGTCAATCGCCAGAATGAATTGCTTCCCTGGCCAGCTCGCTCTCCGGATCTTTCGCCGATAGAAAACATGTGGTCCATGGTTGCTCAACGATTGACCCAGAATACATCCCCAGCTGCCACACCAGATCAACTTTGGCAACGTGTGGAAGCTGCTTGGTCTGCTGTACCCCAAGAATACATCTAAAGTCTCTTTGAATCAATGCCGAGGCGTGTGGCAGCGGTGATCTCCAACAATGGCGGCTACTCTGGCTACTGATTTTGGCAGGAACCACACTTCACAGAAGTCTATAAATGTAATCATTTGATACTTGGTCAACATGTTATCTACAAAATAAATTTTGTTGTGATATCTCTTGTCTTTCTTGGTGTTGCAATTTGGGTGGCCAGCAGTGTATATATATATATATATATATATATATATATATATTAAAGATACACTACCTGTCTTGGGTACTTTTTGTGTCAATTTGACCGGAATGATCCAATTATAAGTCTACGTTCTCACAAACCATATTTTATTTATAATTACTTAATAATACAAAAATTTTGCATTCCAAACTAGTTGTACCTAGGTGCCCTAAAGTAATTTTTTTATTAAAAAATAACTGAAATGTTAATACTATTTAGAATAGATTAATGATATATATATACATGCTATTTTAATAATTTTTATTATTCAGCTTTCGGTGGATGTGATTTTGCTTTTGGTTCTGGCCTTATGTGATTAGTTTATGGATTTGATGATTACATAAGAAAATTTAGCGATGCACATCTTTATTTGTTACCAAATGATAGAACTTCTTGCTATGATGCATTCACAAAAATGCTAATAATCTTTACTTTTGCTTCCATATGTGTCTTCTGAGAGTGAACCTATGGAGGAAAACTGCACATTCAATATTATTTCTTTTCCATATATAAGAATTTTATGAACAGTTGCTGAGGTATAATTTTATGAACTGTTGTTCCAGGGGTGTAGCGATATAATTGAATTAGCTGTTTCTCAGACATTAATTCCAGATTTAGCTCAATTGATCCCAAAATTGCTTCAAATCATTTTTAAGGTAACAGACAATCGTTTAATTAACTTTTCATTAATTTGCGTCATTTTAACTATTATAGTGGTGTTCTCAAAATAATTGCTGAATTCGTTGCCAGCATTCGATGTCACCGAATCCTGATAATCTCAGCTCGTAGTTTTGTTCTAGACCGACGATGTGTTCTATAAAAAATGTATACTCCATATTAATATTATACCTGATTTAAAATCTCAGAATACAAGAATAAATCTGGCATCCAAGAACAGCTACTCTCCGGAAACTATCTTATTGGTTACATATTCATATTAATAAAAATATACAATGATACAAAGGTAAAATCGGACACCAGAGTGAAATGAGTTGCTAGGAACTTTTTCTCAACTTTTTAAACCTGTAATGAATTTGGATACCATTGGTGGACTTCTTTAAATAATTGTATTTGCATTTTAGATTTATAGAATATATTTTATATTTGTGGAAAAGTATAGTGAACTCGCAGATCTGAATACTGGTATACTAATCCATCGTATTAGAGGATCTAAAAATATGTGCAAATAACTAATAAACGAAGTAATTTAATTAAATTCAAGTTCTTATTTGCCTTGAGTTCAAGGGATCTAAATATCACACTCACAAGCAACCAATCAAAAGAGTAGTAAGTGTTTGGGCTATCATTTCAACCGGCTCTGAATTCAAATCCCGGTCTAAACATGGATATTCCGAGTGCTTTGAAATCCACTTTAAGCCATCGGTCTCAGTATAATTAGCTCCCGTGTAGCAAAAAAGTTACCTTAGATAGTTATATCAACCAAAAATAGCAACCAATCCACCTAAATATCAGTAATTCTATATCAATAGTCGTTTTTCTCTTTAAGATTGTTGAAGTGATCAGATAATTTATTTTTCTATGAAATGATATGTCAGAATTTTAGTAGTTTTACAGGCAACGCTTTATCGTCAAATATTTATTTGTAAAGAATATTTATCGTTATTTTTTGCTATTTCAAGAGAAAATTCCTAGTCGTAAGTTCTACCCGGTTTTCAGTTTAACTCATTGTAATTATTAACCTCTGACAGATTTCGTTATCAATTGCATGAATCCTTGAATCATCAGAAAATGTGATGCCAAAAATACATTTCCCAAAAGAACCATACAAAAAGAACCATTGATACGTTATCAAGAACCTCTTCTTATTCATCCATCAAATAAGCACTGTCATGTTGAACGATAGTGTTGGATAAAGGTTATGATTACAGGTATAGTGTGGTCAGGTAGCCACCAGCAACAAATATTCCACCACAAAAAAATCTTTCACCAACATATATAGACGTCCTCCTTTGTAATTATTCAGCTGAAGATAAATTTTTGAAGTTTCAAACAAAAGAACGCATCCGATCAATTATTACAGAACAAGCATGGAAGGATTGTATATGCAAACTTTTGATGCATTTTGCATTGATAAATGACCCTTCCGGGCAAAGTTACGAACGTGGAAAGGGGTTTGTGCTGAGATAAATAAATATAGAAGAGATAAGGAAACGCAACTTGTATATTTTAAGCATTAAATTTTTCTCAGACTAGGCAAAATAGGTTAATTTGACGATGATTTAAATAATTTATTAGTTGAGGGCTCTTTCAATTCTGAAAATTTGTAGACCACCAAATAAGTAATATTTATAAGAGTTACTTTGGAAAATTCTCTGTGGTAATAAACTCAAAGGAAGGTAGACTGATCACATTTAAATGTGTGGCATATAAATAAAAATATAGAAATAGTGATCTAAGGTCAGTATAATGGAAGTTTTATACATTTCCAGGTGAATTTACCTCATAACTTGGAAATGAAGCAATAAAATTTCAATAATACAGTGCTCACGCAGAATTTCTTGGTCACTTATGGGAGTGTGTTTAATGGATTTTATAAACAATGTCAAATGCATTAAGTTAAAAATTTTCTAACGATATCATGTCTTTTTTATTCAAATGATATCATCAGTTCCGTTGCTTTATCGAAGTGTACTGATAGATATTTAATACATTTCTCCTTAAGACCATCGTGTCAAATTATAAAAAAATGACATATTTTTCTCATTTATGTAGAATAATTAAGGTAAACTCAAATACGGAATATAATGCACTTTCATTTTTATTCCGCTTACCTTATTTGATGATTTTGACTTTGAAAAATAAATGAGCTTTTCAAAACTAAACATGTACAGCCTGTAACCAACTATATAGGTTGAACAACTCATACCTCTATCTTTACATCATATTGAGTTTGTGATCATATTCGTTTTTCGATGAGTTTCGCTAAATGAGCTTCCTTTTCGAATGACTAAAATGAGATTTCTGTTTCGTTTCCTGCATACCCGAGGTAACGAACTGTTTTGAAAACGAAGGCATTCACATTATTATTGAAACTGTTGCTTGGTTGAGTGGTAAAGTTTACTTAAATGAAGGATAGCTTTGTGTTCATGAGAGAAAATCTTCGATCTAGCCTTTTCACTATTCTTAATATTCAATTCGTGGGCGAGGTTCGAATATTGCTTTCAGATGTTTACATAGAAAGTCTTGCTTTAGGAAGTTGCTTTCGATACGCTTTTGGCGTTCTGTGACAATTAATCTGGAGTAGATGGATTTTACTTCTGAAATGGAACCATACTCCATGGCTCAGTTACATAATTTCAGAAAGTTTATTGATAAGATCAAATGTTTTACGTTTTGAATAACAAAAAATAAAGAACTCAAATAATCCAAAAGTATTTACTCTTTCTTAAGAAACTTTTTATATATGTGGGTTCTTTTGGCTTATTTGATGCATTTGTTATTGCTTTATAAGGATCACTGAACTGTTTGGTAAGAATTTTCAACATTTGATTTGTGAATATTCAATAAATAAGAGTTTTTCTCATTTATTGAGCATTAATTCAGAATTCATTTCTTGAATAAAGTATGTTTTTAAGACTTTGTTAAGACCCTCAGTCGATATAGACCCTCAGTTAAGACGATAAAGCGCGGAATTCCAGTAATCCAACGCAGCGGTCTAATTAGAACTCGTATAGCAAGATATGACCGTAGACATTAACTTTCACGTGTTAATATTTTTTATTCTTATTATGTGAAAGCTGATACTATTCTTTTCCTGCCATTATAATGCTTCACTATCCACCTCAGAACTTTTTGTGTCTTAGTACTCAACTGAAGCCTGAAACCTTTTTAAATCAAATCATTCTGTTTTAATTAGCATTTTGGAATTTATTATAACGATAAGAAAATTTTCATCTATTATCTATTCCTATACATTCGAAAGTAAAATTGTATTCTACTTAGACGTAAAATAGTTGTGATTCTTAGAGGTATATTATTATATACAAACCTTGAACCATCCTAATGTCAAAACCATATATTTGAGTTTAGTATTCTAATTATGAATTTCGGAAAACGTATGTATATTATGGTGGTATTTAAATTGCTAATTCGCTATCCCTAATGGCGTTCAATTCATAGTACTTCAACATAGATCTAAACTAAGAGATAATTTAGAGAAAGCCGTTTTTCATATTAAGAGTGACATTTGAGCAGAAATATTGAACTTTAATTGGATCCATTTCCTTGCTTGGTTAATTAGGATGTTTTGAATATTTTGAAATAAAAAATTTTAACTCTTCAATCAAAGTATTTCATGTTCATATCTAATTTTTTAGATGATAAAATCTGGGATTTTACAAAATATGAATAAAATAAGTGGTCAGTTTGGTAATTTAATACATAAATTAAAAAAAATTGTCTTTAATTAGATGTGCTGAATATTTCCACAAGATACTTTTGAAATAAAAATGATAGAAATGTTATTTTTTATTCAAATTGAAGGCAATTATTTATGCCATTATGTAAGACAGGATTACTAAAAATTATTTTTAAGAATTTTTGAAAAATTAGAAATCGAAATATATTGTAATATTTAGCATAACGTAACAATTTAGAAAAATGTAGCGTTAAAAGCTTTTATTTTCTAAAATATTCTTTCAAAATTCTGTTTCAAATAATGTCAAAATAATATTTAAATGAGCATATCAAGTTCATGATATAATACAGAAACTATGAGAAAACCATCGAATCATTGTAAGTTTTTAACTTATTTTTGTGTATAATACAAAATAGATTTCTACTGATGTGAACGCAATTTTTGTCCGATTTTGATGCAATTTTAGCTCTTAAATTATCTTAGATGTATAAACTGTTCATAACTAATTTTTAAAATTGAATTTTCAAATTAAAAATTTATTATAATCTCTTAATCTATGTATGCTCAAATCTGTTGGATGTTTATTTCTCACTTACTTCATATCTTTTCGTGGTAGCATTTCAAATTATCGTCTAGAAAAATCAAAAGTACTTTAGAATTAATTAGTCTTGTTGAAAAGTTATAAGAATTAACAAAATGTGATATGTAAACTGTATTAAAAATTAACAAAAAGCTAAAGGTTTAAAACTTTTCTAGTCAGTGTTTTGTTTTCTCAAAAGAATATTAATGTTTTTAGATCGATTTTTCGGAGTGAAATATTTTAGTAATAATTCATGATAAATTTTATTCCCTTTTGGTTAATTTAATTTATTTCGCAAAAACATAAATCCTATAAAGAAAACTGAAAATTAAAAATATCAATTGCTTTTTTATGAGTTAAGGCTTAAATTTAAAAACAAATCTTATATACAATCCTAATAACAAACACTAAATGTTTAGAATGAATTTAAATTCCATTAGGTATTAACTATAACATTTTTAAATGAAAATAGTACATATTTATAAATTAGTCCTACATTTGTTACATTAAGAACTATGGTAAAATATTTTCACTTTTCTTTTAGATTTTAATTCTAACTACGTTTCGGAAGTCTTAAATTATCTTTTAGTTTTTACAAATGTTTTCCTTGTGTTTCCTTTACAGTTCAGTTTAAGATGTACATTTCGAAGGTTCTTGAAATTATTTTTTTAATCCGTGTATTTATAAATCATAAAAAATATTTCCACTCTTCTCCGTAACATCAAATAATAGGCATTTGAAAAGTTTGATTCCCTGAAAATGAGACACAATCTTTTGTAGTAAATGCCTTCAGACAAGCATTTTCGATTGGCTATTTCTCGCCAGTTTGGCAAACAGTTTTCAAACTCACGAACTCTAACAGAATACTGTAGAACAAGAAATGATACCGCAGGGAGCTCGTTCATTTTAAGGTTCGAGGGGAAAAGAGATTTAACTCCCGTTTACAAATGCATTGAATAAAATAAAGTTATTCGATTGAATATATTTGTAAACGGGCGAAGAAATTATGGAAGAAGTATATTTAAAGAACTATTTACTCGCGTATAATGAACATAGCATCCATACTCAAATTAATGGTTTTAATACCTCTAAATAAAATAAAATAATTCAAAAACATATTTTCATTCAGAATTTCGTTTACTTTTACTGATGCTAATTTTGCCATGCAATACAATGAATGGCAAAAAACACACCTCAGTCATGTTAACACAATCAGATTCTGAACGTCTACTTCAATTTTATCCCATTCCCCTGTTCAAATGTGATTCGGAATTGCTTAAAGCTAAACCTATTTTCGCCCACATTTTCTTTCCTGTACTAATTTGTATTCCTCCAGATTTCTCATTGCTTTCTGTAATCAGCCAGCTGAAGAATTTCATCATAGTAGCGAGCTCTTCCGTGCAGTTTTTGTAATTTTATGCAGCTCAATACCTCACATGATTCATATTTGAAAATTGGCTAATGAATCCCAAAACGATCGATTCTATAGTATTTATGTCCATCGTTTCAATTCGGTAATGAACAAATACATCGATTCTGTGCTTACGTTATATAGCGATATAGAAAATTTATTTATTTTTATTTATTTATTGATTGATTGATGATGAACCACATGTATGTAACTGTTGTTAATACATGCTGTTTCATTAGTCTAAGACACTCAAAATTTATCGTATACGTGGTGTTTATTTATAAAATATAACGAATCGATATTCAGAAGAGCGTTCTTCATGTTTCGGCATATCCTGTTCTTTACATCTCATCCTTTGCGGCAACCCTTAAACTTATGTGTTTTAGAATACCCCATTACTCTTCAAAGCCACATAAAACGCTGGGGAAAGATAAAGAAGAAAAGGTTTATACGCGGCAAAAGAATTTACGCACGCAAAGAACGAAGTGCAATGCACATGGGTCGTGTTTTTGTATTCACCTGATGTTGATATCGTTTGTCAAGATTTCACCGCATGAGATTTAAATGGATGCGTGAAGCCATTATTCTTCTTGGACTCTTTTTAGTGTTGCATCGAAGACAAATAAATGCGCATTGACGAATTTCGATGATGATGTTTACTGCAAATGCAACATTTCACATCAAGAGAGGCTATTTAATTTTATTGTGATGCCAAGAGATAAAATAGAATTTGAGCATAACATATTAATATCGTCGACACAAAAACGTAGAATTCGCAAGATCACTATTTTGAGAATAATCCGTTGAATCCTCTGAAGGGTTTACCCGCATATCCGTTTTGCAACCCCTGCATGACTTCCAACCAGTTTTGACCTTACCAATAGAATTTTTCATAGAATTCTTTCACAAAATAGATGTAGTTATTTAGTCATTGTGTGTGTTGTTGGATGAAAGCAATACTTAACTACTCTTAAATCTCGTGGCACTCAGAGGGTTAAAGATTTGACGCTGTAGGAAAAATAGTGTTCTGGGTGTGTTGGTGAAAGTTTATGTATCAATTTAGCTTGTTTAGACGAATTCGATGTCATTACGAATTACATTATAGACTTTGACAGATTATAAATCCTTGAATAATGGTCTAAAAATACAATTAGGTGAAAACATTTAAAATTACAGGTTTTTGGTTTTGGCTAGTTGTCCACAATGTATTCATGGGCCTAAAACCATTAATATTTTAAAATTACAATATTAGTAAGCCCTTTTCTTCATTTATAAATGAAGCATAAGTGCTCATGAAATTGTAACTCTGGCTTCACACATAAAATGATACATCGTAGGCTTAGAGAAGAAACTTATTAAATGACAAACAAAATTTTTACTTTACAGCTGTTTAGACAACTATTAGTTCTGAGGTCAAAAAATGAAAAAGTCATAGTCTTTTAAATAGATTACATTATGAAAATTTATTTCTCATCAATATGAAAATAAGCATTTAGCGTCTCAGAAACAAATGTCAGTTAATGAGTTTCTGTTCTAATTTGACGATATGATTCTTATTGGATTCAAAGTTAACTATTTAAAATATTCTTTTTGATTAATGTTTTAAACTTCGTTTATAAATAAATGAAAGAGTGGGAAAACTTTTTAAAATTATATAGTGAACCCCTTTCACCCCAAATACATCCTTCCATTTATGTACACTAAAATATTTACAGTAAAATTCAAAATAAATTTTGAGTTGAGCAAGATTGTATTGTAGGATTTCAGTAAACTATATTAACGAATTATAACAGTTTCAGAGTTTTTATTGTACTTTTTTAACTGTAAAGTTACTCGAACTTCAAACATCCTAAATTAAGGATAGAATTCAGTTAATTAAATTATTTATATTCACAGCGTTTGCAAAACCATTCTAAGCGAAAAACAATTTTTTGTACATCAAATTATCGAAAGAATTGAAAAAGAAGGAATTATTGTTGTACATTTAATCTTTCTATGCTAAGTTTCAACACAACAAAACATGCTCATGCTGATGCGGAATCTATTCAACCAAACGTGAATAAACATGCTATAATGAATATTTGAATACCCTTCTACATTCATATGTACTCCAATTCTTTCAAAATCTGTGAACTCTCATGAATTAAATCCTAATGTCCTTTAAACGCTGAATACTTTTCAAACGCAACAAAACATGCCTGAAGATGAATAGACACTTAAATGATTTTACTAACCAGGTGCATTTTATTAAAACAAAGCTTTTCCCTGAAATTTCAGAAACGAAAAAGGGATGCTTTTCCCTTGAAGCACCCATGCATATCTAATTGCATTCATTGCTACGGCTTTTAAAAAGCGAGTGTTTGGGGAAAGCGGGAGGTTTTATAAATAAACTTCTCAGGTAATTAAGAAACAGCTGCCGACTGCTTTGATATCGAGCAGAATAAACTATTTGTCTTTATAGACTGGAAGC
Organism: Meta bourneti; assembly: GCA_933210815.1. Taxonomy (NCBI): domain Eukaryota; kingdom Metazoa; phylum Arthropoda; class Arachnida; order Araneae; family Tetragnathidae; genus Meta; species Meta bourneti. The sequence continues at coordinate 69,864,755 of OW119928.1, forward strand.
TACAAGGGAGTTTTCGTTTAATACGGAGGACGATATTTTTCCGATGGAATCTAGAGCAATTTTGGGGGGTGCTGTGAAATTGAAATGCAAAGAAGATATTTAAAGATCGAAGCTTAAACTTAAATATTTCTAGAATATTATTTTAATTGCATTTGTTATAAGTATAATGTTTTGTTAATTTAGTTTTAAAATTTATTCATAGCACAATAATTTCAATTCATAATGCTGACTGAATTATTTTCCAAAAACATTTTTAATGATGTTTTACTGACCTTTTTAATATATTTTTAAAAATTAAGTGAGTTGAGATTGTTTTGAGACGACTGAATGCTCATTTTAGTTTTTTTTACCTGATTTGACTTTAATTCCCTTTGAACTCTTTCCATGACTCAGATTATTTTTCAAATCAATATAAAATTCTTTTATTTTTCTTTGAGAAAATAATATCTCCTAGCTCAGCTTTAGTAAAGATTTCATTTGTTGAAGAATCGTAGTCATTAACAATCTAAATATCAGGACTGAGCAAAATTAAGTGTAGAATCTTCAGCTCGATCCATCTCATTTCAGCGATGCTCAGTAAGTTGTAACAAGTAGCCTTTCAAACTAAAATCGACCCAAATTGGAAATGCAGTAAAGCCTTAAGAAGTCGTCACTCAAGAAACCAAGAAAGTTTAACGACCTAAGTGGATGGACATACACAGAATATACTCAATCTGCCTTACTGTAACGATCATGTAAATTTTAAATTTATCACGGTATTCATAAAAATTATATTAAGTTAAGAAAAGTTAATAAAAATTATGAAAAAGTTAATTTAAGTACCATAAATTACGTAAATGATGAACGTATTATAACGCCAAGCACTTATCTAATTTTAACTGATAAATGTCAGTACAATTAACTCTTCTATAAAACAGTTAATGCTTATAATTCATCATCTGTAGTACCTTGAACTGAAAGTAAGGCAATGTCAAATTGTTTCGAAGACCTTGAGAACTTGTATTAGGTGATGAAATAATCTCCTCATTTTCACTTTCAACGCTCTTACCCCTTTCACGCTTTTCTTCAAGAAATTCCGTAGTTAAATCTCTAATGATCGCTTGAAAACATACTTCAATTTTGTTATCTATATCTCTTTAGTCATATGTAGGAAATTGCAGAACCACTTCCATTAACGATTTCAAATAAATTTAATAAAAAATCTGTCAGAAGATTCATTTTTGACTTCATTTTGTTTGCAATCAAACACAAACCCCATATGTTTAAGGATCTTTCCAGTGACGACTTAAACTAAGTAGCATTTGAATTTTCTACGATCAAACGTGGGTTCAATTACATTGTAGGTCAATGAGAACTAGACGGGACTGAAAAAAATGACGATTTATTCGGAGTAACGCTTTAGCTAGGTGACGCCTTATCAAGGTTTTAATGTATCTCCAAACTCCAAGACAAAAGCTCCTAGTTGAAGATCTTCGAACAGAATGTGTTAATTTTACAAAAATTAGTACATTAATACATTTAGTTCTTATTTGGAGTTTTCAATATTTTCACTGATTCATTGCTAAAAATAGCGGTAGTGTTTAAAAGTGTAAAAATTAGGAATTTTATTACGAACGGTTAGGACTAAAAATGATTGATACGATTTTTGTTAACATTTCAAAGAACGTTGTCATAAGGTTTATTAATAAAAAATTAGAAAATTATCGTTTTAAATTAAGAATACATATTTAGAGTAGTATTAATATAGCAATATTAGTAAAATAAATAATTTTAATTGTAATTTTAGATAATGGTTCATTCTTCCCTCGATCTAAATGCAAATTTTAAGTATAAATTCAAGCTACTTCCACTGTGTTCAGACAAAAACGGAATTTAAAATAGTAATATTTTAATTCTTTATATAATAGCACTAATACCAAAAAAGAAAAAAGAGAGCATTTAAAAATTATTTACCCTTAATCAATTAAATTAAAATTTATATATTAATTAATGTACAGTTTCACAACATTTTAATCAGTTAGTGTTTCATACTTTTTGAGATAGGACTGAATTTTCAAACATTTTTGCTCTAAAGAAAATATTTTAAAATTTCTTGAATTATTTTCACTTGATTTCCTTTAACCCTGTCATTTTTTTTTGTTCAACCCCTTTTTTCTATACAAAAGCAATGTTTTACCAGTCGGAGAAATTCCTTACGCATATAACTTTACAAAAATACACTGCTAGCTATGGAGAATACAATACCATTGACAAGAGATATCAAAGCCATATTTATAATACAAATAACATAAGGCACAAGGGTCAAATGATTAAAAATACAGTTCCGTTTGACATGTGGAACTCGAATAAATCAATATTTCTTGCAGCCGCTATGAACGGCAATAACTGAAGCTACGTCTTGACGGAGAAAAAAAAGAGACTTTGAATGTGTGTTTGGGGTATGTCAGTCTATGCTGCTTCCACACTTTGCCTAAATTCAGCTGGCGTAGCCACGGGTAGTCTGTAGAGTACCAGTCGGTGGTTGATCATCGACCAGACGAGTTTAATATTATGGAAGAAGTGAAACCTGGTGAACATTAAGGAATTGTACGTTGCATGCCACATGTGGTCGCGCATTGACTTGTTAAAAACAGGAAATTGTCGCAGGAAGCCCTGAATATATGTGTAAGTTGACATCAGGTTTCAAACGTCAGAGATGTAGTGTTGGCTGTTGAGTGTACCACAACCACTGCAGTGCCTTAGACATTTGTGGTATAGTCAAGAGTAGTCGCAGCAATGAGCACCTTGAAAACATTCTCGCTGCTGCAGACAACGTCAAATTGTAACCAGGTTGTTGTGCAATACACCTTAATTCTTGAGGTAGGGTTCTTGATGTTGCAGTACAATCCGCCATAGCCGCACGAGATATCTGTCCTCTCGTTCGTTGGCGAGACGAAGCTGCTACAATCGTACATATCGGTCATTTAAGATCTCTTGCACCCACCGATTGCATTTTCGCATCACTATGGTTTGATTTCATCCAACACCAGCACCGATTTCTCAGAAGTATAATCCGCAATCTTGATAGGCAACAATGCTTTCTCTTTCAAACTTAGAAACATGCTCGAATGATTGCCGTATTTTTCGACTTAGAAAACACAATTCCAATACTTAAAACCAGCTTTCGGTTCTTTATTTATACTGCTTACAGGGGGAGTTATTGGCGCACATGATTTGCATATACACTGCAATGCTAATCCTTTTTATATCCTTCCATGATCTACGCATCGAGCAAATGTCAAGGTAGTTTCCTTCATGGTATTGCATTTTGGATAACCAGGAGTGTATATCAAGCTGTTTATTTACTAAAATGGAAACTTTTTAAAACTTCAATTTTGTAAATTGAAATTAATTGGGACAAATTTAATTTATACAGATATTTTTAGGTTATCCTAATTTTCCTATTTCGTTGCATTTATAAACGCATCGAATGTAAAATGCAGGGAAAAAAATTCACAGTAATCCATTATTTGTTTTTCTAACTTCATACACGATTGAGTTTAATTTGACTTGGTAGGTATTTGAATTAACGTTGAACTGGAGCAACACAACGGGCTACATTTGATTTGACTTTGATTAAATGCTTTTAAATATTTCTGTTTTTATTTTATTAAAATTGATACCTTAAAGCAAATTTTAATATATAAGAATGCTTTACGAAAAAACAGGTTTCCCGGTTTTCAGGTATTTTATAACCCTTTCAATTGTTATCTTTTAACACACCTTTGACATGACATTTTACGAACTATGAATAAAAATATTTGAAAAATATGGAACATGTGCTATTTAATATTATGAAAAAAACCGTGAATCCAATATTTATAAGCATGTTACTTAAAACGCTATATTAAGGAAATTTTAAGTTATATATTAGCGGAAATAATTTGACCGTGGAACAAATTTGAGTTAAAACAGTTTTAGTCAAAATTTTAAATCGTAATGAAATTAAATAGCAATAGCACTTTTATAGAACACTAGCTGAATTACCCGGCGTTGCTCGGGTTGAAATGGTTAAATGTTGCTTGAAAAGTGAATTAGAATAAGCACTTTTCTTCAACAGAAAAATGCAATCATTTAAGTTGCACGGAAAATACGTTCTAACTTTTTCATAGCTTCTACAATATATTTCGGACGCAAATATATACATTTAATTCCTGAATATATTGCAATATGTAAAAGATTAAGACATAAAGACAAACAGAAACGAAATTCAGACGAAAAAATGCAGAATTCTAAAAACGAAAGATGCGCAAAGTGCAGTTTCAACTGCTTCTGTTTAAATACTCTCGCAATCAAGTCGTGGCGCTCACTGGGTAATTGACCATTGGTAAGAACCTCCTTGATCTCCGTCCAAGTGGGATTGCGGGTGAAGGAGATAAATAAGTCTGGTCTCCCTTACGTCCTCACGTACGTCATAGCATCTTGCTTGTATTCGTGCATGTGTCTGGGACTGCCTGTAAATGTAGCTGGTAGTACGACTAAGGTACCGAGGTTTTCAGTGTTCCCGTCATTTGACACAGCATCTCTCAGGTGAATATATTCGTCAACTCTCAGTTTACGTTGATTTAGACGAATGTAAAGGAGACGCTCACTCTCGACTTTAGCGTACATATCGACGATGAACTGATGAAACAATTGCCTGCAGTTCAATACGTGGTTCTGCTCAGTATCTCGAACCATTAATCTGTACGCATAGAAATCCATCGCTGAAACTTTCTTGCTGGTTGTTTCACCTGTTCTTGGGTTGATCTGCCTCAGATTAAAATGATATCCATCTTCACCATGGGGGAATATAACTGGGTACTGCAGAGCATCATAAGATCGATGTGTTTCCTAAATGCGGTGCAATGATTCACCTCGTCTTTCAATAACGATATCCCGTTGATCAAACTCATCGCCTGATATAACCACCGCGACTTCATCTGCTTGAGGAGAGTTAAAGCGCCGCTCGTGTTCGCCTGCTGGTCTTCGGTCTCTGCTCTTATGACTACTTTATAGTCATCTGTTGGTATACGTTCCAATGCAGTTTCAAACGTTTTAATAAGATTATTGTGCTCATGAAACATCCTTTGTAAGTTAAACACAATCTGACGTCTTGTTCCCGAGATGTAGGCGCACCTCTGATCAGTTTGCATTTGCTCGTTTTGAATAAAATATTGTTGTAGAAATTTTGGTGGCTGATCTGGCAGCGGAAGCAACGATCCCGCTCTATGGTAAATTTGCCCTTGCACCTTAAATGTCGATGAAAATCCGGGCTGTCCAACAACTGATGTGGCGCCGAATGATGTCATTTGGAAACATGAGTTGTATTTTCTGATGTTACTAAGAAAATGCCTCGACTCTGACGTATCTCCTGATGTGTGAGTCAAAAGTTCTTATGGTGGTGGTTCCAGTTGGCAGAGTTTAACTTTTCCATTTTTGCAGCAAATACCAGTAGACTGCGATATAAATTTTTTGGCTTGGCTGTAACTACAAACCATTTCCATTTTCCTGACGGTAACACTTGCATGCAGCGAGTAGTCTTTATGTGAATTGTAGTGAAATCCTTCCTATGCTGAGCTAAAATGGTGCGCAGTCCGTGATCGTTTGACTCTATCTCTCTTATCCTGTAGTCGGGCCTGACGCTGCTGTGCCGTCTCTGTTGCTCTAGATGCAGTAGCTCTCTCTTTCATATCCTGTAGTCGGGCCTCACGCTGCTGTGCCGTCTCTGTTGCTCTAGATGTATTAGCTCTCTTGCAATCGCAAGTCTTCTATTCCTCTCCTCGGAAATTTCTTGACTACGCTCATCTTTCAGCATCTTAGCCGTTGACTGCACTTGGCCGATCGCCTTCCGCTTCCTTGGAGGCATTGCTACAGCAAAGAAATCTGTAAAGGAATACAAAGAAAAGCTATTTCATAAAATAAGCAAAAGGCACACTCTCACTGAGCAATGAAATCTATTATAGAATACAATAAAAAGCTAAAATTAACGAAAAAACAAATTTAAAATTATGTAGTACTTACATCAGTTTAAAAATATAAATCCAAAATGTACACTATCACTGTCGAATAAAGTAGGGAACACTTATACAATCAATTAAAAGAGCGAAATAAAACTGCCAGATACACTGAAAGATGATAAACTGGAAGTCTTACCGAGTTAGCTTCCTTTAAATACGACCAGCTAAGAATCGAGTGGGTGCTGGAATGTGCTCCACCATGAGTCGAAGGAAGTTTCCGTTTCCCAACTTTCTAGAAAGTTCTACAAAGTTTTATATAAAAAAAGTAAACATTAATTCTGGTGCTGCCAGATATCGAGTAGCAAAATTACGCTTTTATGATCAATGAGTTTTTCGTTTGTGCTTTTCGGAATACCGGTGCTTGGATTAGAAATAAATGTAATCGGTGTAGACAAATTAAACTGAATAGATAAAAAATTTTCAAAAAGCAGAAGGTCGATTTTACAGAATTTTTAAGAAAGAAAATCACTGCTTTCAATGGAGGATTCACATGCATCTATTCCGGACATTTTAAAATAAGTTACACGCCTTACCTAAAAAGCTTATGAAACAGAATTCTACAAATCATTACGTATTCAATAAATTATTTAAGGAAAGTTGGTCGAAATATGCACCAACTTTCCTTGAAAATTATCCTTGAACTCCTGAAAACATTTCCTTGAATTTCCTTGCAAACATAAATATTTTAAAATATTCTTTCCTTCATCAATAAAATATCTATAATTTATTTACATCATGGGAAGAACTAAAAAGTCAGTTCAAACATAAATATTGTAATTTAATTTGTTTCGGAAAAAAATTGCGTTTCGATCAACACTGGTAAAGCAACCATCGCTGCCTAAAGCAATCAATCTATGCCCAATGTTATTTCTATGGGATTTCGAATAGTTTTTAGCTCCCTAGGGTCAATAGAACGGGGGTTAAGAGTTAGCCTATGCTGACCGCAGTGTTCTAAAGTATAAGTGTACCAAATTTGGTGTGGATTGGTCAAACGGTGTAGATTTGTATAGAAAATATACACACATACACACACACACACATCCTATTTTATATATATAGATTGACCAATAGTAAATAATAACATCACGTAAAATTATTTAGTGATTGGCGGCGGCAAATACAAATTTACCTCATATTACAGAATTTTTTTCGTCTCATTTTCAAAAATTTAAATATTCGGAGAAACAAGAATCAGTAATATTGCTGAATCATCACTTTTCTTTAAAGCAAATCAGACATTGGAAATACATTTTTGCAGTTATAAATCTTAATACTATATAATGATGCAAAATGTTCACTCAATTTCAAGCTTAAACTCGAATAATTTTCCATTTTAAAAGCAATAGTATTCCTTCATAAATAACATTTTAACCTATCTTTTAAAGTTCACAAAATGTCGGGATAAATCTTTTCAGGTCCAGGCAAACGAAAAGTCAGACTCTTGGATTACAATGACTGTATGACATGTTTGGACTGTAGAAAAATTCTGTATATGGAAAGCAGACAAGCATGAAATACACCACACGCTTGATGCATACTTTTGCAAATCTTTCCTGGTATAGAAATATTTCTATTCATGCACAGCAAATTTAAAAACAATTTTTAAAAACCTCTGTTCACACATATTTGAAATGAATGCGTACTACTCTAATTTGAGTGAGGCTCTTTTGAGTGTGATATTCAGCGAACATATTTTTATTTCGTATTAGTTGAGCGAAAATGAGACATACAAAGTTTCCTTCAGTAATAGATACTGTATTTAACACAACTTAAATAAATAAAGTACGAATACGTACAATCAGTAGGTCCAGTTCCTTTTGCTAGTATCACAAAAGAATACTAGCATATACTTGAGAGATATTACTATTAAGATCATGTAGCCCCATGGCGTATCCTTCCGGTTTTGTTTACAGCGAAATACAAAAATAATAAACTATTTCTATAAATATAAAAAATAATTAATATAATTACCCATAAAATATTAATAGGAATACAACTACATGCTGTTGCATACATTTTATTTGGACAGTTGATCGTACAGAATAGAATCGATCAAATCTTACGTGTACCGTGTTAAATAGTAAGAAGTATTTTCATCTCTATATAAAACAACTGTAATAGTTAGCTAATTTTTAAATGTAGAGTGAAATAATATATAAATATAAATAGCGAATGAATAAATGAAATATAAAATGAAGGAGCAGTAATAAAAACTAAATAAGTAAATATTTCAACAAAAAGACGTAGTTATTCGTAAGTCATTGTTATCCGAGGTGTGTTTTCAGAAACATAATTTCCAGCAATAGTAGCCATATCACCCCACATTTATATTGAATCCCTAAAAGTAGAGGAAGAGTTAAATAGAGAATACTGTCCATACTCATAAAATTCATATTTTATTGTTTTCATCATGTATAATATAAAAATCAAACATTTTGGAAATACAGAATCACAGAAATGGTGTTGAATACTTGTAATAGAAAACTAACTATACAAAAGCAAACAAATCCCCCTCTGGTTTTTTAATACAGTTTACTGCAGAAATTCAAATTAATGCTTGAATAATGTTTTTTTTTTAATTATTCAATTATTCGTGAGTTTCAAATAGTAATAATATAAATTAATTTTTATTCTCCTCAGTAATTCTTATAATAATTACATATTCTAATAATAATTATTATTTTTCACATTAAAAAACATTATTTATAACAATTTTATTTTGAATTACAAGAAAATATTTTTACACTTTTATGTTTTTTATTGGTTATTTACATTAAACTCTTTGTTTAAATACTTTATGAATGCATACATATGAATTAAAATTTATTTAAGGTGAAATCGTAAAACATAAATAGAGCTTATATTACTTAATTACAGCTCCATAAATTCTGTTCAAAATTTCTTCCATAATGAATTCAAATTGTTAAATTATTCTCAATGGTAAAACACTAAAATATTCGTTCGGCTTTGCGTATTAAATTCAAAACATTGCTAAGACATTGAAAGCACATTAAAGAATAATTCCATTACGTATTCTATACATTGAATGATCGCATTCCAAATTTCATAATTCCAAGTTTCTATTCAGTTGAAGCTTTCGAATACCATTGAATACTCATTTCGATAAAAAAGTAAAATAGCAAAATAAAAATTATCGCATCTATTTGTAAATGAAATTCAAAATATTGCGAAGATATCAAAAACATCAAAGAATAATTTCATTAATCTATCAATATACTTAATGATAGTAATCAAAGTGCTATAACTCACCATGCAGCCAAAGCAATCCGATACAATTGATTACTTATTTTAAAAATTGCAATCAAAATAAAAACCAAAAATGAATTAAAAGATTTTTCCAAATGACGAATATTTCTGCAGAAATGTAGGTACAGTCAGATAAAGTGTGTGAATTAGCAGTGAAATGCTGGCATTTTTTCATTCTCCATTCTTAAATTCATGTCGCTCTAAAATAAAAAATATTCTTCCGCTTCATGGAAATAAAAAACGCTGCTTCTAATCCCATTTTTTTAAAAACAGCAATCGAAAATCAATTCTGTATGTGGGGAGTAAATTGAAAATCAATGTACAAAGACTTTTGTATGCATAATACTTTCAAATACGAAGGGCTGATTGACAAACCTTTATCTATTGACACAAAGCAAGAGTGGAGTGGAGAGACCCTTTAATGTTAATGCAAGTTTTTTTTTTGCAAAATTGACAATCGCATACATGTATCGGCTGCATAGATTCCCGAAATATACAAGGTGTATTGTCACTGAAGAGGACTGCGCTCAGGAATAGAAAGAACGCTCTTAGAACTTTAGTTTGTATACATTCGCTGTGATGAAATCGAACGCAACACGCCAAAGATAAAAACATGCAAAATCAGTGTTTGTTGAAAAATGCGTTTAAAGATTCAACGTTCTATGACAGGGGTTTTCAATGTAAACGAACAGTCCAGACGTAATATGACGACTTTACTTCCGCTACCCAAATGCTCTCGTATTACACACATTGGGGTTACAACATTTGGCGTTTTATCTAACTGCTGTTGACTAATCAACTTATCTTATATCAATTCGGAATTCATTATTTGGAGTTTGGATTGGCGAAGTGCGGAAATCCTATTTGAAAATCGGATAAGCGACGTAACAATCGGAATACGTACATAAGTCACGTTCCGCGGCAGAAACAAAAACGCCACCTACATTCAGCTTGACAGAAAATGCCTCTCATAGTGAAAACATTGTTATGATAAAAGTTTGTGGGAATAATTTTTAATGCTTAAATTTGGGTGTTTGGGCTACGGACTTCATACACTAACTAATTTAATGCGATGTTTTATACATGGCTTTGCAAATTATAAAACATCGAATAATCGATGAGAAGCATTTTCACTATTTACATAACAAACTGCTTACACTGTTTCACATAAAAAAAATTACTGGAGAAAAAATATTTCCGATAAGAGCTAATTTAATTTATTGCCTTTTTGACAAGATGCTTCTCTTGTAAAATGATGATATTGTATTCTACTAATGCCAAAGTGCACGGCAAATTATGAGATTGTATAAACACAAGCTCCCTCTGTGTTTAGCTTTACAGAAAAACTTCTCTTAAGTGGCGCGCACGACAAAAAAGTCTCATTTGTGTTTACTGTTTGGCAACCATTAAATCAAACAACACGTTATTCCACTCCTGAATAAAATCTGTCGTCGTAAAATACACCTTTTCACTGGATCAAAACAGCTGTGATGAGTTGTTACCAAATCGTATTTTAAAAATTGATTTAAGTCGTGATGTCGATCCATTAGGAACAAAGCAATAATCAACATGCAAATATGGATTCTTAGAGGAAAGATGTGAAACGAAAAAAGAAAAGCAGAAAGAAGTTAAAAGCAAAGTACATCCTACAAATGTATCTTGAAGTTCTATTAATGAGGGATCATTGAATTATCATATCATCAGCTTACACTAAGTCAAGAAACGTAGTTCTTAGAAAACGAAAGGGAATAAATTTTACTCACTACGCTAAACTCACTAAATGCGTTTCTCAATAAGGAATTTGATCTTCATGTGAAGAAAAGATGACTTAGTGGACTTCAACAGGTTAAAAATCCCCTCATTCTGGTCTAAAAACGCTAAAAAAAATCATATCCAGGAAATTTTGACAATGTGCTTCACTTGTAACCCGACGATATATTCGTCATATCGAAGCTTTTTACAAGTGGTTCAATAAACCAGTGAAGATTGCTTAGCAATTCAGGGGGGTTTGCGAATGGGAGCGAGTACGAGGTGAAGCCCCCCTTTGTAGTCAAGAATATGTATTTGTGTGAAAACATATAATTTCAGATTCGTGTCTTTGGCGCTGTGCCAAGAAAATACATTTTTATTTCTTCATTTTCTAATGCATGTAGCACGTTAAATGATTTTACTTCCAAGCTCTACGAATCAAAATAACTGTTTTCTTCAAAAATATCGAGTACAGAATATACAGGGTGAGTCTAAATTGTTTTTACAAAATAAGAGGGGTGATAGTACCCATCCAGACGAGCAATAATTACCATGGAACATAGGGTCGCATTCCACTCTGAGAAGCAGAAAAGAGTCAAGTCGAAACGCGTTGGGCATGAACAAGTCATCGCCTCTGACGTCGTTTTGTACCTGCCTACGTATCATATCTCCTAAACAAGATTTTTCTTCTGGGGGCACATGAAATCTTTAGTGTACCAGACGCCTGTGGACTCGGCTGAAGATCTCGTAGCGAGAATCGGTGTTGCCGCAGACAAAATTAACAAAACACCAGGAATCTTCGAGAGGGTGCGCCAGTCATTCCTTCATCGGTGTGAACTGTGCAACGACACGCGTGGCCGCCACTTTGAGCACTTGCTGTGAGTTTTTCTCTGATTAATAAATCAGATTGTGCAACTTTTGGTATCGTTCATTCGCTTTCCCAACACTGTTGTAAGTTCATGTTGAAATTCTAATTTTACTCTTTTCTGCCTTTCAGAGTGGAATGCGAGTTCCATGGTAATTATTGCTCGTCTGGATACTATCACCCCTCTTATTTTGTAAAAACAATTTAGACACCCTGTATATATTCCTTAATCAAAACCTGAACGAAGAAACAACAAAAACTAAGCTAATCATACTAAATTCAAAGGAACATTGTATTATAAGACAGCACATAGAATATTTGGAGTTAATTATATTCCACATACTATGGCCAAAACAGTCGTTTTGAACGCATTTGTAACAAAATTAGTCAAATCCATTAAATTTTTTCAAATAGTTCGGAAAGTATTTTGCATCAGAGATTTCTTCAACTTTCTTATTATTTTTAATGCGCATTAGTACGTTTAATTATCTAACATATGTCAGCAACCAGTATATTGTTAATGTAAATACATTACTTGAAAATTTAGAGTACTTGAACTTATCGTTAGCTCAGTAGAGAGATTTGAATATTTTGAGAGATTTTTAAACGAAAGTGGTCTTTTTAATCAAATACAAGTAATTAGGGACTGGTAAGAAGGTAAGCTTTTTTCTTGTCAATCTTATATTTAGAAAGTTAATGTGTCAAAAAATACTTTGCAGCAATTTTTATTTAATAAATACTGGTCACCATTATCCTTGTTTGAGCTCTTGAAGACTGGAGTGCACACTTTAGATTATGCAGATGTGGTACATTTAGGTACCTGTAGAGCAGTGAGATGTAGTTTGTTCGGTTTTATGATTTTTAAAGTTTCATAGAATTAAAACTTCCCTTCAGAAAAATGCAAAAAATATATGTTAACAAAAATAATATGTTTAGTGTCTTGGTGAATTAAGTGTAATGAAATAATTTGGAAATATTCTGTGTTTTAGTGGTCCGTGTCCATTAGTGTTTTGAAAACATACTTGGTTTAATTTCATGAAATTGAAGATAAATATAGTATTAAATTTATTTCAGTTTTTGGTAAGATTTGTTTCTTTAAAAATGAGATGAAAACCGAGTAGAAAATCTGGAAAAATATTTACGTTGCTTTAAAGTAAAAGGTTCTAAATTAATGGAATTACAATACAATTTAAAAATCGTTCGAACTTACAGATAATTAAAATAGTATGTTTAGAGTACTAAGATGAAAGAATAAACATTTATATGAATAAGTTAAAAACATATCACCCCTCCAAAACGTCAATGGAAACTAAAATTCATATTTATAGCGTTTTATAATTACTGAAATGAATTTTTTTAAAACTATTTTTTAATAATAAAGTATTTTTGAATGCTTATCGAATCAGACTGATGAACCAAGAAAAAAATATAGGTTTCACGCACCTTTAAAATTTTCTTCACGTGAATTATGAATCCCCGAGCACTACTAAAAGTTATAGTACTCCCCTTAGTATAGACTGTAATTTCGGATGTCTAGGCTCGAGTGAACCGATGCGAGAAGCCAAATAAATTTAAACCTCTGCAGCTTTGGAAGCGATACGCTACTAAGCACTCGGGGGGAAAATAAATCAAAATACAGTGATGTTATAATTAAACAGGTAAATTAGAACTTTATATAGAAAGAACAATGGAACCAAATTCAACCAAATTTGGTGTGCATACTTTTCTGATCTTGGGATTTCTATTTCTCTGATCATTTTCTGAGACTGAATAGTTTCCCGAGATAGATAATCGTATGACCAACTTTTTTAAGGACTTCTAGCGGACTTGTGTGTGTGAAGCCTAATATTTAAATCCTCCACTATGGACAATTTTTTAAACGACACAGAAAAAAAACTTGAAACACAAAACTAAAAGAGTCTCATTCGACCTCTCTCCTGACAATAACCCTTCTCCAGTAAAGACACTCGAAGAACTGTGCAGTGAGGAATGAGATAGCCGTCTTTAATGGAATCGCCTTCGCAGAGGGTGCAGTTGATACTAAGACTGACGTTGATTCACCACATCGTTCCACGAACAATTTCGTTGTTCACCAACGAGAGGCATTTTCGGTCAACCTAAATAATGATGATGGTAGTGTTTCTGCTGCGATTCTTGTTTCCTGTATGCATCCTGAACATGACGTTAGTTCTCTTGCTTTTCGAATACGATTTCAACAACTCGCCAATAAAAATTCCAAGGAATCAAAAATCGGAAGGAACAAGAAAGATCGGATGATAACTCCTCTTAATTTTGAACCACGGTCAGATGACGAGGTCACACGTGAGCTGGCACCCATTCTCCAAACCTCCACACCAACGGGAGGACATTTGAGACCACGACAGATTGAAAGTGCACCAGACTCCAGGTACACGATGGTCTGGTTGAATTGAGTTTCGACTACTTTTCCAATCGGGCTACCGGGGCCCTTATGTATCGCTGGAAGATTGATTCGATGGACGACCTAAAATAGAAGCTTCAGTTTTGATATTCTTCATTTATAAACTTTATATGTAAAGTTTACCTTTTCAAAACGAAAGAATGCATTAAAGTTTCCTAATTTTAATGTTTCTCAAAGGTCACAGTTGCGTCATCAAAAACATAGAAGATACGCAGCACAAGTTGGTTTGATCTTTTTCTGGTGATTCAACCACTTCCAAATGAACTGTGGCATGAATACCAAATGTATTATCACGCACTTCACTATATAACATTTCAACACTGAATTTGTAATGCTCCTTCAATATGCTGACTTATTATATGCTGACTTTTGGATATTGAAAATAATTAAATATATTTTAACCAAATAAATACATTTCGATTTAATTTTTTTTTAATTTTGTTTTTAAAAATATTTAATGTAACCTTTCGAAATTAATGTACAATTGACCAAAAGAGGAGATAAACTAATGAAAACCTCTAACTGGTAGTAAAAAATAAAGTATCAAAAAATGACTAATAACGATGACAGAACTGGTTAATAGCCATCAACCTAAATTAGATCGCGATGACCTCGCATTGGCCTTATAACGAAGTAGAGAGTAAGTCCGCGCAGTTTCATGTTATTTCTGCCGATCTCTCGGTTGGAAGAGGAAAAGACATCGTGTACGTGGGGAATGGTTAAATCCGCTATGGCTTCAACTGTCCTCTCGTTGGCGTGGTGTGGAATTTTGAAAAGTGAGGCACCCGCTCAGGTTTTGACGTCGTCATCTGACCGTGGTTCAAAATTTCGTAGTGTTGTCCTCGTATCTATCCTTACAGGATTAATTCCGGACAGCAACCAATAGCCGGTTGTGTTGCTCCTGTCCAAAGTAAATTCAATTAATTACAAACTCGATTTGAGGATCTCTCGATTGAGACCTTGTAGTGAAACATGTATATGTGTAATTTTGCGCGAATAGTGACTCTGTTAACCAAACCAAGTCCGAAGGAACTGGGGGTCAAAGAATGAAACATTTCCCCCTTCTCTTTTTAAGGAGTGTTTCTTATTCAGGTTGGTTCAAGCAGTTAAAAAGCAAATGTATTATATCCTCTGCTGTTTCCACACCTGCACCGGTCACTAGAGGATAAGCCAAATCTTTGAATGTATTCTCGTTAGATTTTCCATGCCCCGTAATAAATTGCGTCGAGATCAAACTCGAATCGAAGATAAGCCAAATCTGTGAATGTATTCGTTAAACTTTCCATGCCTCAGTAATAAATTGCGTCTGTTGAAAATCTGGTGCAAAATGACGGTTCGCAGCTAGTATTGAAAGCATAAATAACAACAAGCATGTTTATTCACAGCGCAGTACATGTTAGATACTTCTTTCTGAAGAAAAAATACTTCACAATTCATGTTAGTTTAGAATTGTAGACGAGAGTAAAGTAATACATCAGTTTTTTTACTAGGAAGAAAAAAAAGATGTTTCGAATGAAAAGTGAAAAATGAATTTTTAAAGTATTGCATCGGCTTGGCGAACTGTGAAATTCTTTTTCGAACTTTTGCATATCGGAACATATGCGCAATGAAACATGAAAGGATTTGATGTAATGGAAGCCATCTGATTTAAAATTCATTCAAAAGGAAATTGAATGAGGCGAAAAATCTTTTGCTTTCGCATTCAAAGTAATGCAGTCTGATACAGATTTGTCCGAGTCGTGTTCTGATTGATAAAAACTGTGGTTTTTCATACTTGTAAAAATAACATCACAGAATTTCTTGAGTTTAAAGTCCCAGAAACAGCAATAAAAGCACTGGAAATGCGAATGTTTAATTGAAGTGAGGAAACCTATCTTATTACTTAAAAATTTTCATTTTATCGTCAAGCGTTTTGAAATAGTTTAAGTGATTTGAAATGAAGACGTAATTTTTTATGTAAATTATGTAAATTTTATGTATATAAATCATAGTAGATGTTATTCCCTTGCACCTTTGAATGTACTATACTGTAAAGGATTACTATAAATGATTAAAAATTAGAGGGACTCGGTTCTTTTTCTACAGATGTGCATTTTCAGAATAAACTAATGAAATGTTATGGAATTTGCTCTAAATTAACAACCAATATCTAGGAAAAGAAACATACTTGTTTTAATTCCAATCAAGTTATTGAAAGTTTTATATAATTCACGAAACCCTACCCACAAGTTTCATCCAAAAAATATTATAAAATTATCTTCATACATATTTCACTAACGTGCTTGGCACATAAACAAGTGCTATTTGTACGTTGTCGAATGGTAACAACGGATATAAACAATATAAAATTGACCGTTAAGGGATTCATCGCAGATTTTTCCGCCTAGTTTAAATATACTTGATTAGAGCTATGGAATTGCATAATATTGCAAACCTACAAGAAAGAGCTCGTCACTAATGAAATTCTTCAGCAGTCTGATTATAGAAAGCAATGAGAAATTTGGAATATAGCGATTAGCACAGGAAAGAAGATATGAGCAAAAATAAGTTTATCGTTAAAAAATGTCGAATCGCAGTTGAATAAGGCATCAGAATCTAACTGTGGTAACATAACTGAGGCGTGCTTTTAGCTATACGTTCCATTGAAAATAAGATTTAACACCTGTTAAAGTACATGTGAAATGATGTTATATATTTTCAAAGAATTTTATTTCATAAAGAGGTTTAAAATTCGTTTATGTGAATATAATTACTATATTCATTATAAATGGAATGAAGTATAAAATGTAAGTAACGACACTGCTCAATAGATGTAAGCAATTAAGAAAGTTTAGCACAGATGCGAGTTTGCTAATTCCTATAAATCTAGAATCATAATCTAAATTTAAATTATGTATAGCAAATTTTCATGTATATTACAATCTGGGAAAAATTTACGACGATACAATCAATACATTGTTTTGAAAAGTGTACCTAAAATTCGAACAAAAAATGTTTTCTTTTAGAAAAATGTATCCACAACTACAAAATAGGATCCACATCTGCCAAAGATGACATGCCTTAAGTAAACACTTTTTTAAAAAACTTATGAAAAGTACATGCATAATAGATTGTGGAATCAGTATCAGTAAAATGGTCTCTAATTTTAAGTGCAAAATTGAAAATCGAATTTTTGAATGTTTGTTTCATCTCAATCTTTAATCAAGAAAACATTCTAAATTTTCCTCTTTTGGAATGACAGGAAATTATCCACCATTATATAAAAGCATTGCATTACTTCTAGTTGATTTGGCCACCCATTTATTGCCACATTCTATTCACTTCGGTTACATAAGAACAAAAAGCGCTTCATATTCACTGCCATCAGCTTTTTACGCGATGTAAAACCTTCGAAATCACTTTCCTGAAATTAAGGATGTGAAAAATTGAAATACAATGGCAGCGGTGAAATAAAACCTCTCCCAAACTATGATAGAAGATTAGGTGTTGAAAGAAGATTGATGAGATCAGATGAAATGAAGAGAAGTCACCCCGAGAAATCAACTTTTAAACTGTGATCCTAACGATTTGCTGTCACCACGCGGAACGATATCAAAAGGAAATCTGTGGCTATCGATCTTTTGTGAAGTGGTATCTCCTCTTTTGCGGAACGTACACCGAACTGAGGTAATAGCAAGTAATACAAGCTATTTAAAGAAATTTGTTAAACAAAATTATCCACAGAAATAGACTTAATGTGAAAATGTCATGCAAGTATCTTAGACTTGTATAAATTCCATAGGTTTCAGAATGACTCTGGAAATCGTGATTTGTCCTACAGTAGACTCCCTCGAAATGTTACACGAATAGGTGCAATGTTTCTCTGACGTATCGTTGGATTGCTTGTAAAATACACTACGTCAAAAACGAAGAGGAAATGTTTTTAATTTTTCAAGCAATACGGAAAAAATGTAGTTTTATCATTTTAACGATTATTTATTTAATTCTGTATTTATCCAATCTGTCAATTATTCAGAGAATAGTGCTTTCATTTGATTATGTATTGTTATAGCAACTTAATAAAATTAGAATAAATAATGCACATTTATTTATTTATTATGTGTTTTTTAAAAGTGTTTCTCAAGAAATTTAACTTTAATGCTAAGGAAAAATGGCATCGATCTAGAGATCACCTCATTCTAAAAAAAACTAAAACTCGTATTTAAAATTTTTGATTTAGTGGGTATTATTTGTGAGCTGATGATATATAAGTCGTTTTTAGTCTAAATAAGACACTGCAGTGGATATGCAACTCAACTCCCGAATGAGGATCAGAAATAGTGCTCGAGCTCACGTTCTAAATTAATAAAAAATAATGCTGTTCGAAAGAAATTTTTTCTCACTAGTTGTTTTTCGATGTAATGCGATGTCTGCGAATTTAATATGCTGTAACTAGAAGTAAATATCTAGTTAATTCTTCTGAATAAAATCTCGGATCAGAATGATTTATAGCGTCTAGTCTCATCTATTTAACCCCAACATCACTAACACATTACTGAAGATTTAAAGTAGAAACAATATGCACTCACAAATATAGAGAATGATTCCTTTTATTTTAACAATTTTATCATCATTCGAGATTGATTTCTTATATTTTAATGGTTTAATCGTCTTTATTCAGTAAAACTTTAGATATCACGACTGTGAAACGTACTTGAGGTGCCGAGTTGTATATGACAGATAGAAAGAAAATGGGAACGAAAAGAAAAACTGATCATCATATTACATTAAATAAGATTATTTGCAAACACAATACTTGAGTCTGTCAACCAATAACAGCACATTAATGTTTTTCATTGTAAAAATTCATCTACGTTTACTTCCAAATTTCTAATTTCTGTGCATCAAACCAAATTGTATTTATTTTCAAAATATAATAATTCAAATTAAGGAGTGTAAAAGCAGTTCGGGTTTCCATTTTATAGTTTTTCATGGATTAAAACAAACAAATCGGTTTCTAGAACAGAATTTTTTAAATAGTTTTTATTTAAAGATACTTTTAAGAAGAGTTGTTTCGAAGAGCATCTAATCATCTGTTTTCACTTAAACTTGAAATACAAATTCTGATTTGGTTCAATTGTGAGTAACTCATTTTAATTAGTGTTTCTTGACATATAATATCTTGTAATTTCTTTTAATAAGTGCACAGAGAAAGCTCCTGTAATTATCATATCGCATCAAATAATAAGCAGATGGTACGTACATAAAACCTAAATTTTATGAAAAGTCATTCCATTTGTTGTAATTTAAATGGCGTGTAATTTAAATGTTCTTATACTACGTTCTTATGCCAAATCCCAAATTATTAATAGTAATATTGAAATTGAAGTAGAGCAAAACCTTCAATTACCTCTCGGTCTAAATAGGTCATTTAATTTCAGAAGTTGAGAAATACATATTGATTCGATATTGTGTTTGATACTCTGATTTAAAGAGTTGCCAAAATGAATTTTCCGCAATTTTTGCTTTTAATTGAATATGAACCAACACATTTGATTGTTTTCAGAACATATTTTATTTATATTCTAATAATTTTCCACTATAATTCTTTTCAATTGAGTCTGAGCCAACACATTTTTTATTGTTTTTACACATTTTTTATTTATGTCCCAATAATTTTCCTTGTTAAATTTCTTTTAACTGAATGTGAAAAAAATTAATACATTTGATTATTTTTTATAAACTTTTATTACAATATACTAAAGAATTTTGGATTTTATTTGGGTATTCTTTCAGTCTGTCGTTCAAATCTTTACAAAATGTAAAAATGTTTTTGAAAAGAGATTATTACGATTAAAACCTCACATTATATTCGTATCAAAGCACACTTCCACTCAGTTCAGCATGGGTCATTTCACAACACTAAGTTGTCATTTTTTCCATATTCTCAAACGATTCGCGATTAACATTTCACAGCATGCTTCAACGACTTTCAAAAGTTCTCTAATCCATTCGGCTTACCTCTCAAGGAAAAAAGCACTTTATTAAAACGAAGACAGGAAATTTTGGAGAATTAAGTTATCCAGGATTAAACTCTAAAACACATTACGCTACAGAGTGATTGATGTTGATTAATACTACAACCGCAAAAGCAATACCAAACTTGAGGGTACTTTTCCTCCGTGCTTTAATAATCAATAATTTTTCTTATACCTCTATGTAGGAAACAGAATTTTTCTTTTGGTTTTTAGATTTTTTTTCTTTTTGAAAGTTACTCTTTTTATTAATATCTTTTATAAGCAGTAACTTCATTTTTGCTTCTGAAATTGCGGTCTTTTGCATTTGAGTCATCATTTTTTAATTCTTATTATATACGATTCGACTTTGAATCAAATTTAATACATAGTAGCAGACCCGCGCAAAGAATATGCACTATACTTTCTTAATTGTTTATACCTTTATTGCAAATTGTCGTTAATTACATTTCAATCTTTAATGAGTGTAACATCGATATTCACATAAAAGGAATTCATACATCTAAATGAAACAAAATTATCCAAAAATATGTAATAGCATTTCGTTTACTTTAACTGATGTTAAGTCTTTTTTCTAATAAAATTTATGACAAAAAGTACACCTTAGTCATATTAGCACAATTAGATTCTAAATATCTACTTCGATTTGATCCCATTCCCTTGTTCAAAGACATCGGGATTGATCCCGGACCGTCGTCAATAGCCCGTCGTCTTGCTCTAGTGTGACGTTAATTCAATTACCAACCAACCCTTATTCAAAGGCGATTCGGCATTTTTTGACGGTAAACATATTTTTGTTTTTTCATATTTTCTTTTCTGCACTGATTTCTATATTTCAAATTTATCATTGATTTCTGTGATCAGTTTGTTGAAGAATTTTATTAGAGTGGTAAGCTCCGTATCTCATTTAAACTGAGCGGCAAATTTAGAGAATGAATCCCATAATGGACGATTTTTATTGTTTATATCCGTTGTTGCCATTCAACAATAAACAAATAACGTCGTTTTCTGTGCTATGCTTATATATTATTTTGTTTATTTTTTGTTTTTTATGGCTTAAGATATATATATATATATATATATATATATATATATATATATATATGAGGCTATAACAGCAAGAGTGGCCTAACCCATCAACATACCCACTGGAGATAAGTGTGATTTTCTTGGCACCATTTGTTTATATATTTTTATTTATCCACAATATGATTTGAGATTCTAAAAATTTGTTTTTCAGTGATCAACAATAAGTTATTTTGTAATTTGAGAAAATTGAACCTGCACCATAGATAATTATTTGGTATTTTCTTATTTTTGTGGGTTAGGTCACTCTTGCTTTGATAGCCTCGTATATCCTGATAGGTTAATGATCTCGAGTGATTTAATCCTTTTACTTCGTTTACCGACCGTAGAGTATTAGTGTACTCCTATCTCAATGTTTCTTTTCACAATCAGTTCAAGTAGATTGGAATATCATATAGTATAGAATTTTCTTTAAATGTTAAATAACTTTTATTTCGTATTGCCGTATTGAAAATAAATATCCACCTAGTTTTAAAAAAAACTGTTTTTCTATTGGATCAATAGAACAAATTTTCATTTAATTAATATTGCAGGGCGTTTGGACGCAGCATAACGCAAAATTATCGCTATTTGATAGCTGAAGTAAGTAAAAAAGTACATTTAATGAACAAATAATTACTCTATAAATTCTGAGCTTTTAAACCAATATGTCTATTTGATTTTCTTCATCGTTGAAAAGAAATAGGGAACACAATTAATACACGTTTTATTCAATGAAATATAGCCTATTTCAGCAAAGTTACAAAATTTAATGTTCCATAATCTTGTTTTAGTAATTAAAAGTAATTAAACACGTTAAAGAGAAACTTTAATTTCATAAAAATCAAGAACAACAATTTAGTTTTCTTTCAAAAATCCCATTTCAATGTATCAGTGTATGTCATCTCGAGTACAGTTGAAAGGGAACAAATCATATTTCTTCTAAATTTTCATCGATGTTTAGCAGTATTTAGTTTTGCATAACATACTCTCTACAATTTAAAATAATATTGCTTGCAATGTGCGAGTCTGTCGACTTATTTTGTGAAATAAAAAGAAAGATGTAAATTTGCTTAAAGACATCAGACCTATTTTGGGAAGAACGGTTTGGGTTGGAAGAGCAACGAATTAGCAAGCGGAGGGTTGCGAGTTCGAAACTCGGTCCAGCCAAAGACCGTAGTGTACACGGTCTGGTGCATGTTAAATCTGTCATGGTCTCAAATGTACCCGCGTTGGCGTGGTGTGGAAGTTTGGAGAGTGGGGGACCAGCTTAGGTGTTGTTCTTATCTGACCGTGTGGTTCAAAATTACGAGGTGTTGTCCTTGATCTTTCCCTTTGGGATTGATCCCGGACTGTCTAATAGCCCGTTCTAATGCCCCGGACTAATAGCCCGTTGTCTAATGCCCGGATTAATAGCCCGTTGTGTTGCCCCAGTGCAACGTTAATTAACTATCTACCTTCTAGACCTCCCGTTTAGTACTTTAAGCATTGAAACAAAATTTCGAACATCGTAAGCTTTTATAAATATTATTTTAAAATATCAAAATAGTGTACCGTAGTTTCTCATCCCAAAGAATTACTTTACAACTATAACTAATTTATGGAAAAGTAATAAAAATCTAACAAATACTTTTTATAATTACGTATTAGAATCCCTTAAATGCTATAGGTTTTTATTTCTCTTGCAAAAGCATACATATTTTATAGTCCGTTTAACTTTTCTTTGATTTTCCTGATACTGGAGTTGATAAAAGAGTAGAACGGATCGCCACGGTCAGTGGATTTACCCACCACGCTAGCAGCCTGCGAGCTATAGTTGGGCTCTACTTCAGTGTATTTCGCTCTTTTTTGTCAACAAACCTTTCCTTGTGTGTGCATGTTCATTACTTGATGTTGTCTGTCTTGGGTTTGGTGCAGCTTGGCCGAATGTGGCCAAGCTGCACCAAAAGCTACGCCATAAAACCCAACCAACCTACAATCATAGAGTTAAAGAAGCATTTAAAAAAATTGAATGTTAAATGTTCTAAATAAAATAATATTAAGTACACATGCTTATATGAGTTGAGAAGGTGAAAATCTCATTTACTATATTAGGGTTGTAAAACGTCAGGGACGAAGTTTTGTAAATAAAATATAATCGATTTATAGATTATCACCCAGAGTCGATTTTAACATTATTTTACTTTTATTTTTCGTAGTTTTTCAGAAATCTTCCTTTTTAAGGTATTTATACCACTTTAGTACCTTGTTGACATAGTTTCACGCTTTGTAACTAAAGGTGGATTTGATTTGATTCTTCCAAATGGCTATGCTGTTATTTCAACGCATATTTTTACGCTAGAAATACTTAGGAATGAAATGAAGGCAGTACCGAAATGAGAATTTCAGCGATTCGCTAGTTCTCTGAACCACAAAATAAAACTACCAACTTGCACTGCTCGAATCCCTTGATAGTTTTCCGAGACTCTATGGGTCATAAACTCAAACCTAACTTACGTAGGAAATGATGCTTTTTCTTCTCGTTGCCTCAGAAAAGTGGCAACGAAATGTGAATGTGGGTTATTCAAGCGTGTTTTCAGCAGCCAGACTTTGGAATTTCAATAAAAATGTTATATACAAACGGCTTAAAAACTGTATTGTTTACGCAAGATCATAAGCTTATGAGTACTACACTTCTCACTACTCATATACGGCGAGATTTGAGCGTATATTTCAGGGTCAATACCACCAATGCAGGGAATGATATGCTTTTTCTGTCAAGATAAATGTTTCGGCGGTAGTATTTTTGTGACAGAATGTGGTTTCTGTACGTATTGCAAACGTAACGTCAACCTTATTAAAAATTAAAGGTAAAATTGTGTCAAAAAGACGATAAATCAAATTAGCTCTTATCTGGAAATCTGTTTTTTCTACGGTAATTTGTTTATATATATATACGTTTACAGTGAAAATCCTTCTCATAGATTATTCGATGTTTTATACTATGTCAAAGGCGCGAATAAAGCATTGCATAAAAACAATTCGCGTATAATGTTCGTAGTCCAAACTTAAACATCCAAAATTACTCTAATGAACTTTTATCACGATGATGTTTTCACATTGACATTTCTGTCAAGCTAAATGTAGGTGGCAGTAGTGTTTCTT
The DNA here is from genome assembly GCA_933210815.1 of Meta bourneti. Taxonomy (NCBI): domain Eukaryota; kingdom Metazoa; phylum Arthropoda; class Arachnida; order Araneae; family Tetragnathidae; genus Meta; species Meta bourneti. The sequence goes on from OW119928.1 coordinate 69,889,337, forward strand.
CCCCGGAACGTGTCTTATGTATGTATTCCGAATGTGACATCACTTGGCTGTATTTCGAATACGATTTCAACACCTCATCAATAAAAATTCAAAATAAAATTGGTATATAGTAGTTTATTGGTAAACTCCAGTTAGGTTAAACTGAAAACGTTGCCAAAACGGCGATAAACTGTATCTTAGAGCATCTCCAATATGTATCACGCAAGAACATTTGGATAGAGGAAACAAAATCGCTTTCCGTCTGGTTTTTTTTTTTCACTTAAAATCCCTTTCACATATTCATGTAACACTAGTAAGTAGAAGTACCAACATAATATGTTGAAAAAGCTGCGAAGCTTTTGACAACACATAAACATATTTCATCAGTAATTCGCAATGTATGTCTCGCAATGTGCACAAGTCAAAAAGTTTTGGTTTTGAAAAAATTGGGCCCTGAGGGTACTGTGCCTACATAGGTACTTTACCACCCATGATTAAGAATTTTAGGACAGAGGAAGTTTATTGTGTGAATATTCAACAATTAATTTACAGTTTGAATGATTAAAGTGCAACGTGATATTAATATTGAAGGATAATTTTGATTGATTAAAAGCCTTCGATTGTAGCGTAGTTAAGTACCTTTTGAATGAAACCACTTTTGCTATCCTCACTCTACTCAATCCAGTTACGCTGGTTCAAAGCTCGCCCAGCATCGTATTATTTAGGCATATTGCAGACCCCTTCCAGTTGTAACACTTCCTATTTAACCCTCTCTAATAAGGCGGCTTTTCTGATCAAAACATCCTGTTCCGTAATTGTCTAAATTGGAGATCATAAAATTCTTCGCAAGTAACCATCTGTCCATAACTTACCCGGGAAATACTCTTACTTCAAATGACATAACATCGGTTATAAAGTTCCAAGCACTCACATAAAGCATCTTCATCTGATGTTATACTGACATTCATGATCTCATAAATATCAAGCCTCTTGACTACACTCAAAATTCCACTTCAAGTGGATTTTTCCTTAGATGTTGCCGAAGAAACTGGCAAAATCAGGGAGTTGCGATCCAGACCGAGCGGACGCTCGTTCCTATCCTCAGCCGAACCCTTCAGTCACGAAATATCTGTAAATTTGTATATAATAGCTGTAGGATATACGAATAAATGTTGTAGTGGTGAATATCAGTTCTAGTTATTTTACGGCTACCATTTATAACTTTCATCACTCCATCTCATCCGGTACACTACGCCTGTGCACTCGGTTCGAAAGTCATGTCGGGTACCGGCATCCTTTATCTATATGACGCTATATTTATCTTCTGCATGCTTCTTCTGGTTCAGAAATCATAAGACAAAACAGTTGTAACAGCTGGACTTTTCATGCAGGCCCTCCAATACTGTTCCAAATTTAAAGACGTATTCACGTCAAAAGTTTTTTTTTTTGAGGTTCTCCAGGAACGAAGAAATGAATGCCATGGATATTGATAAGGAATGTTAAATGACGGAATCACTACTTTGAATTTTTTTTTTTACCGAAATTTCTTGTTAACATCATGCCAAATTTTTCTTTTATTCTTGATATATTGGAATGCACATGTTTTAATTCCAGATAGGTAGGTATTTTAAGTAACGTCACACTGGAGCAATGCAATGGGCTACTGGGGACTGTCCGGGATCAAACCCGAAGGGAAAGATCCGAGGATAACACCACGTCATTTGAACCACGGTCAGATGACGAGGTCACACCTGAGCTGATACCCCACTCTCCAAACTTCCACACCACGCCAACGTTAGGACATTTGAGGCCACGGCAGATTTAATGTGCACCAGACCCCTTTCTACACGACTGTCTTTGGCTGGACCGAGTTTCGAACTCGCAACCCTCCGGTTGCTAATCCGTTGCTCTTCCAACCGGGATACCGCGGCCTGTTTTAATTCCGGAAGAAATACAATGAAAATAAAATAACCCAATAAAATAGTATTGAGAATTTTATTCTAAGACAAAACCCTGAAACGGTTTTCTTTTCAATGTTGTACAGATCCGAAATTTATGTAATAAAAAGTTTTGAGAGATGATTTCATTGTTATTTAAAACATACTTTATGCTTTCCATTCTACTGGTGAAAAAATTTTTTCTCGAAGTAAATATTTTCTTATTCATGCATTTTTTTGTTTTCAATACCCCTTTTATCTGGACACAGGTATAATTTAAAAGAACATAGGTGTAACAAAACACCTGTTATTCCTTCGCATAGAAAAAAATTCCTGAATACATCCAGTGGTTTTTTTCTAAAATTGTTTTAAATTTAATTGTTTCATGAAACCTTCACAAAATGTATTCTACAATATTTTAAAAAAATATGCCAGGTAAAGTTGTTTTCTTACGAGATAATTGCTTACTTTCGAAATTTATCAATTGTTTATAACCATTCTTTCTATGAAATTACGACAATAGAAGTTATTGAATTGAATAATTTTTCGCCCATTTTGCCAAAATTAGTTTCTGAAATCATAAACGTAATTGTTTTCTAATTTACAGAAGGCAGTTTCTGTCTATGAACATACTAGAAATACCAACAAAACAGAATTTACAACTTAATTTTGAGATAAAATTTCTTATCAACCTTAACTAATACATTCGTCTCGAGGTTATGGTTCCAAAAATCATAAACTGGTTTTTCGACATGTTTTAGGCTTTATGTGTGTGTGTTTTAAGTTTTTATAAGTTTTAATGAAAATACCTCTTCAGATTGTTAGATAAGTTTAAGAAAATATTTTTACATTCATACATTTGGGAACTATCCGCCACTACATTAGTTAACAAAAATACAAATTTATGTAAAATACAGCAATAGTTAATGATCCTTTTGTTTACTTTGATTGTATACGATCATGTACTCAAGGGCTCATGTAAGAAATATTGATTGTAAAAAGCAGAGGTATCAACGTAAAAGGATCCTATTAAAGAGTAACACCGTATGTAAATATGCGCGTTAAAGTGTTTTCGGAACAATTTATTTTGTTTATATCGTTTCCCACTCATATTATACATTCATATATTCAACTTAAGGAAAGAGATACTTTTATAGGTCTTAACCCCCTCCCCCAAATTTAGCACCCTTAGGAACTCTAAAATGTATACAATTTATTCAGGACATACCAATTTGCAGTAAGAGGTTAACATTATTCAAATAGAGGACATAGAACTAAATCGGCAAAAACGTAAGAATGCCGGGCGTACTTTGAACAGATTTACTTAATATAAAAGAATATAAATTGCTATATTAAAATAAGTTTTCTTATTCAAAGTGCTAAATGTCAAATGTACAAGGAAACTACATATAATATTTTGTCGTTTAAATGCAAAACTACAAATCGCACCTTCTTGAACAAAGTGACTAAAGTGGCACAACTCAAAAAAAGCAAATTTTGCAGTGGAGTCGAAGATTGCTTCCCAAAGGCAGAAATACCCACTCTCATGAAAATTTCAAAATCTATTCTTTTATAAATAAAATTAAATACGTTTATCAAATAAAACATCGAAAATGTTCAAGTTTAATGTATCCTTGCAACTTTTATTTCAATAGCATGCTATTGAATGTACAAATACTTTTGAGAATAGTAAAGTTACATCATAGAAATTTTTAAATGTTTGTTCCAAGTTCGTTTTCTCTTTTATCAAAAGTAAAGGAGTGTACGCGTAAGATATATTAGTTGTAGCGAATATGTTAACCTCATGATCGGAGACCAGATACGGCCTTCCGAAGTTTAATCAGTCTACTGACCACATATGCCCCTCCGGATAGGTTTAACCCACCCACCAGCCAGATATGGCCTTCCGAATAAATTTTCCCTACTCATCGGCCAGATATGGCCGTCTGAATAGATTTTCCAAGCCCACACACTAAATACTGCCCTTCAAGTAGGTTTTCCAGGACCGCAAATAAGATACAACCTTCCGAATATGTTTTCACCGGATACGGATACCAGATATTTCTAGAGGATACTCATTCATAAAAAATGATGCTTAAAATAGTAACAAAGCAGTCTAGCATTATTTTGCGAACAGCAACATTGAAATTTGCGCAAGTAGATTTTTGCATACATTCTTGTTGATAACAGTCGTGAAATGTTATGAAGCATCCAAGTATAAATTGTGATACAATCAAGATTAATAATCACTGCTCCGATACTTAATGTAATGAACTATTCAAAAATCTTGTTTGAATATTCTATTTTCCTTACCTAGAATTAAAAAGGAAAAAAAATCAAAAGTTTTTGAAGGTCAAAGTAGAAAGTTATGTAAACTTGGGGTTTCCATAGTACCATATTTTTAAGTTGTTTTATGATCAACCGGCCGGGATACTGGAACACGTCTTTCAAACCGGGACGTATGATAAATAAATGTAAATTCATTTAATTAAAATATGTCTTGTTATCACATTCTAATTACTCGCCCTTGCACAATAAAACCCCAAAACAATCAACCGCGTTCCAGTTACTCAGTTGAATGAATCCTTCATAGAAAAGCTGATATGAATTAATTTGATTCGCCAAGAATTTAAGATGAAAACCACTAAGGCCCCGTTCACATGGACTTTTTGCAACGCGCGATTGATAAGAATTTTCGAGCGTTACCATGTGAACAGCACTTGGGCGCTTTTCAAGGTCAGTTTCCGTTATGCATTAAATTGTTTTTTTATTCCCTTAATCCAAGTTTCTATCTTTTGAATGGTTAAAGATAAGAGTCAAAATTTCAACGGATTTCAAATCAGCGTAAAATTTTACGTTAGATGAATACCAAAATCATGCTTTTCTTTAAAAAAAATTATTTTTTTGTCAATAGTCGCAACAAATCTTTTTTCAGATATTCTTTTTATACTAAGCGTAAGCGGAATTATTGCCTTGTTTTTAAAGGGAATGCCACTTTAATAAGATATTTTGTTGCCCTTTATCAACTATTTTAATTTTACAGCCATTAAAAGTAGGATGAAAATCTTTCTTTCCCAACCTAAAAAATTGATTTCTCTCTGTATTCACAAGAGCCTGTATTTGGTTAACTTAGAAATGTATAATGAGCAATAAAATGCCTAAAATAATCTAAAAAATATTCAAAACGACGTAAAATTTTGATATTCTTTCGATTTGTAAACATCCGTTCTCTAATTGCCTGTGAATAAAGTGTTTTTGAACTTCAACCTTTATACATAAATAAATGCAATATAATTGACTTCCTGATCAGAAGTGACAACCTAAACAGGTAAATCTTTCGTAACGTATAGTATACGATGCCAATGACATCAACCTCGGTTGTAAATTTTTGAACGTTAGCTTTTCGTACGTTTTTCAAAATTTTTCGAATGACGGGATATTTTGGACCTAGGAACCGGTAAGAGCCAGCGGATCAGAGAATCAGTGCTTTATGTAGTTCAAATTGTGGCATTATTAAACATTTTCATTAACTCTAAAATCTTAAAGTATTCGTTTTTTACTGTCAAGACTAGAGGAAGAAACCCTATAACCTTCACTTTCCTGTGTCGATGATTTACCCACCAATAAAATAGTAGGATTTGTTTTGTATTAAGGGGTGATCACGGATTTTTTGCGCTCAAGAAGCTAGCAGATGAATCATTTGTAATGCGTTTTATCGTAAAAGCGAAACTGCGTATGAAAAATTGGAATATTTCTGTAAAACTTTGATTAAAAACGAAACTAACTGGAAAATGACCAAACAATTTCCTTAAAATTTTAAAATTGACAGTGTAAAGTAAAAATATGTCTCCAAAAAACTTTATTTCTAGAACCAGGAAATTGGAAACGGAATTTCTGTTCATATGGCATTGTCTACGAAGTACTATCAAAAGATGACACGCAAACAAAATCCGGCACTGGTGATAACCTTTCTTTTTTTATGCTATTTTTGCAGGTTTTATCGTGTTTCCTATGATCTATAGCTAATTTTTATTTAATTTTCCTTCAAATAAATCTCTATACTTCTTTAAAACCTATCTCTAAACATTTTAATGTATCAGCACAAATAACACACATATAACAATAATTAGTTTTTTTAATTTTTAAACACAATTTTCCCTGAGTTCCAACTATCCGAAACGAAAACTAACCCTCCAACCTCCCTCTTTCAGGGGTTTTGCAGCACAAATGGAACCACGAATGGAATAATAACTAGGAAATATTTCAACTAAAATTTGATTAAACCCCACGATGAAACGAGAAAATTTTGTTAAAACTAAAAAAATCTCAAAGAAAAACCAAAAAACAGTATATATATCGAAAACCAGGAGATTGCTAATAGAATTTGCGTCTACACGTATATATAATATAAAATTTTTGATTAAAGTAGTAATAACACTAACTGCAAGATTAAAATATAAATTCTATGAAAAATAAGCTCACAGTAAATTAAGTTCATTTTCAAAAGTGATATCGAGTTCAATGTAACACGAGAATGAAAAATGAATGAAAATTGAAACTTATCTTTCGCATTTCACCCGTTGAGGAAAAATAAAAAAATATAACTAAAGTTTAGCTCTTTTAAATTGAATATTTAATTTAAGCTTTATTTTAAAGACGTTTGCCGCACATGAAAACTAGAACGGACAGTTGTCGGTATACGTTATTCACAGAAATAAAATTACCCACTATCCTCTTTAGTTATAAATTATCACATTTTTGCAAGTTTTGTGTGAAAGCAGGGTAAATTTCTTCAATAAATCGAATACGATTCAATTTTCTCATCCTATTTTAATGGCCATAAATATAAATCAGTGGATTAAGACAAAATACTCCAATCAAGCTATATCTTTTCTATAAAAACGAGATTAATACTCCCTTTTGTGTTCGTAATGGATATATTCGTCAAATGAGTATCGCGAAGATATTAAAGTTACAGTTGAAAAAATTATTTATTTAAAGAAAATCACATTTCAGGTATCGATCTGGTGTAAAATTTTCCGCAGATTTCAAATCCGTTGAAATTTTCACTCTCTATCTTTAACGATCGCGAAAATAGAAACTTGGACTAGAGGAATAAAAAAGCACTAACGCCCGTCAAAACGCGTGTCATGTGAACGCTGCAGAAGAAACCTATGCTTCTCAAAACGCCTTCAAATCGCGAGAACGACCGGAGATTGTTGAAGCGCCGAAGCAGTCTAGAGCTTGGATTCTTGCGATTTCTGCATGTGAACACTCCAGTAGAACTCTATGTACTTTGGCTACCCGCGTTTTGTTTAGACGTAAAACGCGCGTTGGAAAACGCCTCATGTGAACGAGGCCTAATACAGGCTGTTTTACAATGCAAGGACACCATTTTGTTTTGGAATAACTTTTAAATAAAACGCGTTTAATTTTATTATTTTACATACTGTGCACTCAATTAATGACAGTTTCAATTTGTAGTGGAGGCATAATTAGGACACTTTTTTACGAGGATACTAATGGAAATGCGGTTGCTATCATTTGTGAAAGATACTATGCGATGTTGAAAAATTTCTTTCAACCTGAAATGGATCGTCAAGGGTTACAGTACGCCTATTTTCAACAGGATGGAGGAACTTGTCATACAGCTCGTGCAACCATAGGAATTCTAAAGGACGCATTTCTTGACCTAATAATGTCAAAATCTGGTGATGTCGTTTGTCCCAAACTCCCCTGATTCTAACTCGCCGGATTATTTTTTCTATCAGATTACTTAAAGGCATAACTCTACGCTAATAAGAGGACAGCGATTCAACAGCTTAAGCAAAACATTGGCGAAGAAATTGAACAAATTCTCTCGAAAATGTGTTCAAAAGTAATGGAAAATGTGGTGGAAAGGACCGGATTTGAAGAGTGAATAGAAGCGGTCCATTTGGATGGCATCCGAATATGGGCAAATCAATAAATGTCATTAATTGAGTAACAATATGAAAAAATTTCATTAAGAATGTTTTATATAAAAATTATTCCAAAGCAAAATTGTTTCCCGTGCATAAAAAACGTCCTGTATTAATCATCCGAGTGATTTCGACGAAATATCTCGTCCATCAAGATCTGACCAATTTTGCTAATGACGAGATATCTTGTCATCAAGATGTTGCCGGTTCTTTGAGGATGACCAGATTGCGATCTGGTTAGCTTTATTCTAATAACGTGAGAAGACGAGATCTTGAAGGACAAGATATCTCGTCCATCAAGATCTGACCAATTTTGCTAATGACGAGATATCTTGTCATCAAGATGTTGCCGGTTCTTTGAGGATGACCAGATTGTGATCTGGTTAGCTTTATTCTAATAACGTGAGAAGACGAGATCTTGAAGGACAAGATATCTCGTCCATCAAGATCTGACCAATTTTGCTAATGACGAGATATCTTGTCATCAAGATGTTGCCGGTTCTTTGAGGATGACCAGATTGCGATCTGGTTAGCTTTATTCTAATAACGTGAGAAGACGAGATCTTGAAGGACAAGATATCTCGTCCATCAAGATCTGATCAGTTTTGCTAATGACGAGATATCTTGTCATCAAGATGTTGCCGGTTCTTTGAGGATGACCAGATTGCGATCTGGTTAGCTTTATTCTAATAACGTGAGAAGACGAGATCTTGAAGGACAAGATATCTCGTCCATCAAGATCTGACCAATTTTGCTAATGACGAGATATCTTGTCATCAAGATGTTGCCGGTTCTTTGAGGATGACCAGATTGCGATCTGGTTAGCTTTATTCTAATAACGTGAGAAGACGAGATCTTGAAGGACAAGATATCTCGTCCATCAAGATCTGACCAATTTTGCTAATGACGAGATATCTTGTCATCAAGATGTTGCCGGTTCTTTGAGGATGACCAGATTGCGATCTGGTTAGCTTTATTCTAATAACGTGAGAAGACGAGATCTTGAAGGACAAGATATCTCGTCCATCAAGATCTGACCAATTTTGCTAATGACGAGATATCTTGTCATCAAGATGTTGCCGGTTCTTTGAGGATGACCAGATTGCGATCTGGTTAGCTTTATTCTAATAACGTGAGAAGACGAGATCTTGAAGGACAAGATATCTCGTCCATCAAGATCTGACCAATTTTGCTAATGACGAGATATCTTGTCATCAAGATGTTGCCGGTTCTTTGAGGATGACCAGATTGCGATCTGGTTAGCTTTATTCTAATAACGTGAGAAGACGAGATCTTGAAGGACAAGATATCTCGTCTATCAAGATCTGATCAGTTTTGCTAATGACGAGATATCTTGTCATCAAGATGTTGCCGGTTCTTTGAGGATGACCAGATTGCGATCTGGTTAGCTTTATTCTAATAACGTGAGAAGACGAGATCTTGAAGGACAAGATATCTCGTCTATCAAGATCTGATCAGTTTTGCTAATGACGAGATATCTTGTCATCAAGATGTTGCCGGTTCTTTGAGGATGACCAGATTGCGATCTGGTTAGCTTTATTCTAATAACGTGAGAAGACGAGATCTTGAAGGACAAGATATCTCGTCTATCAAGATCTGATCAGTTTTGCTAATGACGAGATATCTTGTCATCAAGATGTTGCCGGTTCTTTGAGGATGACCAGATTGCGATCTGGTTAGCTTTATTCTAATAACGTGAGAAGACGAGATCTTGAAGGACAAGATATCTCGTCCATCAAGATCTGATCAGTTTTGCTAATGACGAGATGACTCGTCTAGACAACCACCAGAAGGGTTTAGAACGAATCATTTCTACATATTTTAGTAACCAGTTCTACAGAACTGCTCATGCCATATAACCACCAGAAGTGCCTCGAGCTTGGCCTTTTGAGGTTTACTAAGGTAAACCACCACTGTGGTATTGCAACCCTTACGTACAGTTGCTCATGCCAGAGCGCTTTCAGAAACTACGATATCTTTCCAGGAATCATTTTCTATGTTAATCAATCTCAGTATTGGTCAACATAGTATAACGTAGGCACCACGATTAATAGATGTTTACAAAACCAAACTTTACGCATAAAATTAATTTTTTAAGAGAAATCTCACCGAGAAAACAAATATCCGTAAAATCCAACGACCAAGACAAATATTAGAAATTTTTAAGAAATAGTTGTTTGCATAAGAACCAGTGAAAAAATAATCAAGTTAACCCGAGGCCTTTTAGGCACTATAGTTGAACATATTATCTTAGCAATTTATAAATCACACCTTTTCAGTAAATGTACTAGACCACACTAAATTAGTTTTTATTTTTATGGACTTTTTAAATGTCATTGCAGAGATTTTCTTTCTTTCCTAATGTTTATCGATTTTTTACTAACAGTATATTAACGAAAGAAAATATGTATAAAATTTTTTCTAAGATGGTTGTGTTATGATTTATTTTAACTGTTGCATATTTCATCGATGCAACTCATTGAAAGCTATCTTTGTGTGAAGAACTTAAATAACAAAAATTATTTTAAATTCCCATGACATTAAATCTGATGAAATTGTAGAACACAGAAAACCATTAAATATATCACAGAAATTCTAAATTAGACAGTGGCGTAGCCAGAGGGAGAGGGGCTTTGATGCCCTCCCCCCAAAAAATAATGTTGGTTTCTGGTTTTTGAAATATCTCTACAAAAATATACTGAAACACTTTTTGCATTGTTCATAAAAAATAATAATCATATTCTTAGAATAACTGCTATTTTTTAACTAATACTAAAAGTAGTTTAATGACTTAATATTTATTATGAAGGATGAAAGCAATTATTAGGAACATTGTTTACTCCAAGCTGACTCAACCACATCATCATTGACCTTCTAATGAAATAGACAGAGCAAGTGGACGGAGTCGCTGTCGTAAGTTCTCTGAAGGGTAAATTACGTGGGTTTACGAATCGACAGCCGATTAGGTATCGAAGCGCAGACTAGTGGTTATGAGCACGGTGGTAATCACTTTAAACAATCAATAATTTAGGATTCATGCTTTCTCCCACAACCACGTGACAGATCTTCAAACCCAGCGTACCAGAAATAACATAAAGCTGCAAGCACGTGCTACATCTATTACATCAGAAGGTCGATGCTTCTTGTATATCTGCATACTGTATCTATCTTCCAACTGACTCAAAGTAAAAGTAAACTCCTAGAAATTGTTATGAATTTACTAGTAAATTGATAGGATTCACTATAAAAATAGTTTAGTTGTTAAATTTTACCGAAAACCACTGTATACAGACATTCGTGTACTTAGATCAACTGATATGGCCTACAGTCAGCTGCAGTTTTAACCTACATTTCATTCGGAGGTATGAAATGTACATATTTTTGAAAATGTCAGGTAGGTAGCTGAATTTACGTAGTTCTGAGCAAGACCACGGGCTATTGGTAACGGTCCGGGATCAATCCCGAAAGGAAAGATCTGAGAACAAAATCTCGTAATTTTAAACCAGACTAGATAAACACCTCAACTGACACCATACTCTCCAAACTTCCGCACCATGCCAACGTGAGCACAATCGAGGTCACGTGCATGGTTTTATTTTTATTTATTTAACGTGCACCAGTCCTCCCCATACACGACGGTCTTTCGTTCGACCAAGCTTCGAATTGCCCAGTTTCTAACTATGACTACCAATTGATCTACCCCTATTATAAAAGTAATTAAATAAGGTATGAAATATTTGAGTAACGATGCTGCGATTAATAGATATAAATAATTAAGAAACTTCAGCACGGATATGTGACTGTATACTGTCCTTTTATGTGTTTTTTTTTTGTTTCACGTACTACTCGAAAACGAAACACAAGTGATAGATCGCTAATCTATTTAATTTCCAACTATTTTTTTTAGAAATTTTACTTATTAACCGTCCTTTTATCATCATTTTACAGTTTTAAACTCCGTGCAATCATCTACTTTTTAAAGAAATAGACAGAGCACTTGGGCGGAGTCTCTGTCGTAAGATCTTTGAAGGGTAAATCACAAATCGACTTAACCGATTGGCTGTCGGAGCGCAAACTAGTGTTTTTGATCACGGTGGGGGGATATTCACTTTAACCAATTAATAATTTAGGATTCATGCTTTTACCCACAACCACGTGACAGATCTTCAAACTGAGCAACTGGAAGAAATAGCATGAAACTGCGGGCACATGCTCCGTCTATTTCATTTTGAGATTGGGGCCGATTGGCTATCGGAGCTCAGATTAGTATTTTCAATCACGCTGGATAATCACTTTAACCAATCAACAATTTGTCCTACATTAGAGTTCAAGCTTTGCCTCATAACCACGTAATAGCTGATTTAAATTCAATAGCAAGTGCAGCAAAGTTCACTTATATCATGTGCCGATGTTTACATCTTTATTACCACACAAGATCCCTACAACGTTTTTCCTTTTCCTAAATTAACTTCTTTCTATTCTTTCTTATCACTTATAATGCCTCTTGTTAGCGGTACCATAAAAAGCGTATGCCAAATTTGAAAAGTAAAAACTTTTACCAATGTTTTCAGCAATGCGCGCAGGCAAACTCCAAAACTTCAAAAAATACATAAAGATGATAAAACTGGTGTATAGCTATTTCAGTAAAACAAAACGTCCATCAGGACTAGAATAAACAAGACGAAAAACTCGAGTTTAAGGTCGGTGGCAGACTGTTCCAAAATAATTTTTCATGAGTTTTCCTCTTGTTTATTTTGGTAGGTAGGTAGGTGTTTTAACGTCACACTGGAGCAACACAACGGGCTATTGGTGACCATGTTTATTTTGGTTCTGACGATGGTAGACATTTTGTCTACCAAAATAATTATAGTATACCAGTTTCATCATGTTTTTTTCATCTTTGTTAGACATTTTGAAGCTTTCAGACTTTGACTATATCAGTTTGGCCAAGGTTTTTAATTTTTATTCTAATGAAGATTGGCCGCAGTAACCCGGTTGGAAGAATAACGGATTAGCAGCCGGAGGGCTGCGAGTTCAAATCCAACCAAAGACCGTCGTGTACAAAGGGGGTTGGTGCACGTTAAATCTGTCGTGACCTCAAATGTCCTCACGTTGGTGTGGTGTGGAAGTTTGGAGAGTGGGGTTCCATCTCAGGTGTGGCCTCGTCATCTGATAGCGGTTCAAAATTACGTGGTGTTGTCCTAGAATCTTTCCCTTCGGGATTGATCCCGGACCGTCACCAATAGCCCGTTGTGTTGCTCCAGTGTGACGTTAATTGAAATAATAATAATAATAATATAATAAATAATAAGGTCTGGTTTTTATTAATTTTAATAGTTATTTGGTATAATTATCTATATTCTTTGTTGCCTCAAAATATGTTCGATATTGCCTTATAATGGAAAGTCAGACATTCTTATCACTTAGTGACTAAACGTTCTACAAAATTCCTCTGCCGATCTTTCCCTTCGGGTTTTATCCCGGACCGTCGATTGTAGCCCGTTGTGTTGCTCCAGTGCGACGTTAATTAAAATACCTACCTACCTACCAAAACTCCTCTGTAACACAACGTTTTCTTCATTGGCAGGTTTATTTTACTATACATCAAATGCGTTCATTTTTTAACATCAAAAAATGAACGCATGTTTGTTTCTAGCTATGTTAGAAACAAATCAACAATCAACCCTCATTAAGTCTATCCATATTCAGCCCGTGTTTAGTAATGATTTTTCAGATATCTTTTTCAACTCTTCCAGATTCTGACTCAATTAATCGTTTATAAGACATATTATATGAACTTGAGAACTTTGACTACTGCTATTAAACCTTTTGAATTAAAAAGATACTTTTGATTTGCGGAATTTTACTACTACAAAAATCACAATTCTTAACGTAGTGAGGTTTTTCAATAATTTTAAACGTAATAACCATCAGTATTTAGAATAAATCTATTTTTATGTTGCGAATGACATATTTGGTAAACAAAAATTTCACTGTTCGTTCAAATGTGCTCAGAAACAAGATATTCAATATGAAATTCTACCAAGTTGTGGTACATTAAGTAGTAGCATATATTTGCTTTAATACTTGAAATGACATACAAAAAGGTTCGATTTCTCACTCTACGGTCCTCTTTTGCTAAACGAGGGATAACAATACTTGAGACCTGCAGCGTAAAGTTGATTCCGGACCACTTCGAGCAGCCATTTTCAAACCGGGATTCGAACCCACAGCCTGTTGAACCTACGGTTGGCTAGAGATAAACAACCATTTTTTGTGCTGTGGCATAAAAATTAATGTGATTTTTTATTGCTGTATGCATAAGAGAATACAAGCTTATGAAAAACATTTTTCTTTATTTTCAGTAGTAACCAAGGAAGTCGCAAGAATTCCATCACATCCCCTTCGAGGCGGCCCGTGCGTCTTCGGAATGTCATCTCGGGTCACGAATCAGTGGAGACGCTGTTCTTAAAAGCAACAGAGGTGAGTATGAGAGGCTCTTTCTGTCAAGCCAAATACAGGTGGTGGTAATGTTGTTGTGGCTGTATGTGCTTCCAGTACGTATTCCTAACATGTTGTCATTTGGATTGCTTTTTGAATGCAATTTCAGTCTCCATACGAAAGTGTCAATTAGGATTTCCAAACTACTGATGTTCTCTAGGAGAGGTACAGTCGTGGGAAAAAACGAACCACCCCTTTTATTTCGAGCACTATTCATGGTAGAGCAAATTCAAAGATATCATTCAATAGGGAATAACGCCTCTTCAAATCCACATGCAAAAAATGCATTAGGGGCCGTCTTCATATCCACTTTTGCACAAACAACAAAATTTTCAATGGAAACATCAGGTTTTAATATCATAATCAGATTCCGCATCGTTAAATTAGTCTAAATATGTAATTTCGTGACTTTACTATCTTTATATCCGGAGATATTCAATGTTAAATTTACTACCAATTTCAGGAATTGTACACTACAAACTGTTTTTGAAATAAAATATTAGGTGGGTTTTGTTTGAGTTGTTTAATAGTAACATAGTACAAAATATCAGCGCTATAGAAATTTTATCTAGGAAGATATCCGTAAAAGTCTAAGAAACTGATTTAACATTAGGAGCTCCAATCTTTCTGTACTCAACTTCGAAACGGTAATACCTAATGACATGAAATTTGGTATTTGAAATTAAATTTGGTTATAGATTTGAAATTGTGTGTCGAAATAGGGGTTTCCATTGGAAATTATGAAGGTGGTGCTCAATTTAATATGAAGACTGCCCTTATGCAGATTTTATGCATTTGAATTAATAGGAGACGTTAGTTTCTGTCGAACGCCATCTTTTAATTTTCTCTACTGTTAGAATTGCTCGAATGAAGAGGAATGGTTCGGTTTTTTTCCGCGACTGTACTTTCTGCAAAGCTAACAGCAGGTGGTGGTAGTGTTTTTGCAGCGGAACGCGCTTTCTGTACGCATTCAGAACGTCGAGTTGTTTTTCGAATGCGATTTCAGCACGTCGCCAGAAAAAATTCCGAAGAATGAATTCCGAATTGATGTATGATATTGGTCGAGACTTATTAGATTAAACGCCAAACACATTGCCAGAATGGTGATAAACTACATTTTAAGATAGCCCCGATCTGTACCATGCGAGAACATTTTGGATTATAGGAAGTAAAGTCTCCGTCTTATATGGCTTGTTTGCACTGAAAATCTCTCTCACAGCAATTATAAATATCTGAGGATTAAACCTCCGGTTGACTTAAACATAAAAATATCAAATACATATTTGTATTAAATATGCAACAAAAGTGCACTTAAAACATGTTTTGAAACGTAAGAGAAATTCGCAATCCGGTTCTTTGTGTATACTTTAATGGAAATAGAAGAGCGTGGGGATCGCACTCACCAAAGGGAAAGCTATTCTTTTAAATTAATATTTGTTATACTAACTAAAGTTAATATGAAATTAATCTGAAAATATAACTTTGCTAGTTGAAATATCAAAAATAAAGAATGTTAAATACCAGGCTTTATGTGTTGAAAAACAATCAAAACCAGATACGTGTTGAATACGTGTATTTTTATTAAAAATTCAATAACACCAAATCTCTACATTGCATTCCATGAAATATACATTATATACAATTATTATATAAAATTGTGCAACAAATCATTGGTTATTGGTTCGCATACGGGTTGAGGCTTGTAAATTCATCTATCCTCTCTGTAAACGGTTTGTACCTGGAATGCGAGGTATGTATGTGACATGATACGTGAACCCAACCCAACAGCACCAGGGAAAAGCAAAGTGGTTCAGAATTTCGCCCTTATAGTACCATAATGATTAAAGTTCAATTAGCTGGGAATTAGAGATAAAGAAAAAATTATGGCATACAGTAATGCAGCATGAGTGTCATTTTCCCATTAGAAGTTAAGCCTATTCATGTATATCACATTTTAAAAGTTGCCTTAATAACTTGAAATTGCCATAAACCAAATATAATCAAACCTGTTATTGCACCCAATGTTTAAAATTAGAAAGATTAAGAAATTTTCAGTGTTATCTTAACAAAGTCGCTGCATAAAAATAATAAGAAAATTGCAAGTTATGGTTTAATTCCAGTATCTCGAAAAAAATTAGCAGAAATAAGGTGTTCGATATTCATTTCCTACTCTCCCCTGCAAATGAAAACTAAACTCTGAGAAGGATGACCTTAATGTATAATCGATTAACAAGAATTTAATTCTCTTTTCTTAAAAAAAAAGCTCCTATCCAAATAAAAAAAATTAATTTTCCATATCTGAATCCAGTTTCAGCAACCTAGATCAAATTAAACTAAGTTGTACATGCTAATGATAATTTGATCCTCCTTTCATTTCACCATTCTAAAACTCTGAAATAAATACTTTATATTTGTATCAGCATACAAATATTCGAAGAACAACTCAATCATTTTTATCTAGCTTTAAAACAAACGGAAAACTTTTTCCCCGTTAATTTCAAAAATGTTTGTTATCCTTCCCTTGAAAGACAATAGATGATTTTTTTTATCATTCAATTTCCCTTTTCACGATGATAAGCTCATTCCCAAATCCACAAATACCCTTTGACGAATGCAAAAATTAAAAAAACTACCGCTTAAACGATGATAAAAAAAAGACTTTACGTGAATCCAAATGGTGATATTTATTTTGCATTTTCTTGAGTCAATCTTCCCCATCGTTGAAATTGCTTTTAGGATGTCTTTTGCATTAAAAGCACGGGGCAGCCAAAGTCGAATAGTAAAAAATATATTGTGCCCCGACACGATTGTCAGTTCTTTTACTGACTTAAAACGATTTTGAAGGGCAAATTGAAAAGTAATTTAAGTTGGGAATCCCAGGCTGAAAGCAGGGTTTAAAATTGGTTTGCCTAGGAGCCGACTTTCACAAATAAAGAGCTTTTAAAACCCTATTCGTTTATTTTTTTTAAACTTCTTACTCAAAACGAAAACAGTAGAGCACGAAGTCTTCCATAATATTTATGCTTGACAAGTTTAATCGAGCGTTTAATAAACTAACGCACATGTCAACCTGTGGTTTCTGAAAACGTAACATTAAAAAGTTTATTATACTTTATTGCCTTCACTTATTAGTTTTTATTTTTATAAATCGAAACGATTTTTGCTTATCAATCCTATCGCAATTTGCTTAGTGCACTAAAGAAGCTTCTTTGTATGTACACTGGACTCGATCCAACCAAAGATCGTCGTGTACTTAGGGGCTGGTACACGTTAAATCTCCCGTGGCCTCAAATTTCAATATGTTGTTCAGATACCAGAGCTCAGGTATTGATCTCGTCATCTGACGGTGATTCAAAAGCTCGAGGTGTCCCCGGATCTTTCTCGTCAGGATTGATCCTGGACCGTCATTAATCATCAGTGCGACGTAAATTTAGCTACCTACCTGTGTACACTGGTTTCTATAAATTAAAGAAAAATCATGATAGTCAAAAATCTAATTCGTACGATTTTATGAAATTTGGCATGAACATGAATTCAATGATAAATTACAGATTAGTCTTCAAATAATAACGCAGGGTTTATTCTTATCAAAACATTCGATGATAGATGAACTTATCAAAAATAAGATACTTGAATTAAATGTTTAAGCAGCTTCAGTATGAAGTGTGATCACCTCTAATAAACATGCAGAACCGACAGCGATGCACTATACTCATTATGATGGTGTCGATTAACAATACAGGAAGCAATGACCATTATTCCTTGAAATGAGTGTGGAAATTCCCTCACGGGTTTTGGGGATGGGTAGAGCGCAGCAGCACATCTCCCTGGAGCATGCTAGACATGTTCAATCGAATTCAGGTCAGATTATCTGGAAATTACATACGTGCTCTCATCGTGACGGTAATGTTCTATTAGGTTAGGTATTATCATCTTGCAGGATAAAGAAATCGCCTATTGCATTGCATAAAGACGTACAAGTATCAATGATGTCGTCTTTATATATTTGTGCATTAAGGCTATCACAGAAATTTGTGTGCCTACCTAAAGAGAGATTCTACCCCAAACACACATATACCTCCACCCTAACAATCTCTTTCACGGATGTTACTGGGATGATAACAGATCCCCTATTATCTCCAGTTGAAAACACGTCTGGAATCACTTTGGAAATTATCTTAATTCGTCAATGAAGAGTACAGACCATAGACTTGAAACATAAGTAGACTGAGCATTATTAGTGAGAGGAGCTTCAAAACCAAGCATGTCGTGACCATGTCAACTAGTAATCAAGTATACCTCCAAGTATACCAAGTCCTCAAGTATACAAGTATATCACATATACCTCCACCCTAACAATCTCTTTCACGGATGTTACTGGGATGATAACAGATCCCCTATTATCTCCAGTTGAAAACACGCCTGGAATCACTTTGGAAACTATCTTAATTCGTCAATGAAGAGTACAGACCATAGACTTGAAACATAAGTAGACTGAGCATTATTAGTGAGGGGAGCTTCAAAACCAAGCATGTCGTGACCATGACAACTAGTAATCAAGTGAATACTCTGTGAAAAATGACTTGGTTGGCCGATTTGGCATCTTGTTACCTCGTTTGGTGATGTAAAGTCTTAGGACAGGGTAGGTGCGTGAATGCGAATTTCTATAGAGTGGTTACTAATCAGATGATGAATCAATGAATAGGCGACTTCTCCCTCCCCATGGACCAATCAGATGAATATTCGGTTTCACCCTCTTATCTATTGATTCAGACAAAAGAAAGTAGTCAAAGGGTCACGTTGCTACTAGTTTTGCTCACATGATCCTTGGCACATAAATGTGTTGCCATTGCTCATTCTCCTTTTATATTTTCTCTATGGTACAGACCTCCATTCTTTATGGTACGGACCTTCATAGGCTTTCATTCCAGCTGACATGTGTGCCGGTACATCGGAGGGAACGGTCCATATGGGCAAGCGGAGGTGTGAAGTGAGATTCACAAAATGATGATCGTCTAGCAAACAGACCAGCTTCCTGAAGCCTTCAGCGAACAGAGCTTGGTTGATGCATAGGTTCCTTGTCTGCGAGTGGTTAACTTCAAATATGGGTTATCAACAGCAGTTGTAGCTCTAAGCAGAGTCTATCTTTCCTTGGCTGTACCTTCTAGATGGTGAATCTGGTCTTAGAAATACATTTCACACTTTGCGGATTGCACACATTCAGTCGTCTTATAACATCTGTTTGACGTGCCGCCAGTCGTCTAATGGCTCGTCATCGCAACTCTTGTGGTAAATGATGTCTTGAACTAATTCTGACAAAAGAGCTATCGCAGATATTTTTTCATCCAAATTCTAAACAAGAAATCACGGCATGTTTTGAAATGGGCGTTTTCATATTGGTGTCTGATGACGTCATAAGACACCAGCCATCGACCTTCTAATGAAATAGACTGAGGATGTGGGAGGAGTCACTGCCGTAATATTTTTAGAAGGGTATGTCACGTGGGCTTACGAAGGGACTTGGGTAAATTGGCTATTGCAGCGGAGACAATTGATTTTAATCACGCTGGATAATCACTTTAATAAATCGATAATTTATTCCACATTAGGGTTCATGCTTTCACCCACAATCACTTGAATGAAAGTTTTTCGGTATTTCGAAAAACCTTTTACTATACACGTAATACATGTTATCACTTCAATCTACGTTACATAATTAATTTCGATTATTTAAGACATATTTATTTGTAATTGGTAAAACATTAATTTTTATGTTTCATTAATATTTTTAAAAAACATTTAATTGTATAAGCAGACATCACACTTGCATTGCGAGATTCCACGGTATTTTGTGTCTAGTAATTAGCAACACAGTGTGTATGTGCTTTGAAAGTATACTGTATTACATATTTCTATACCAGAATTTCTCTTTATTTATTTTTTATCATTCCTTTTGTTCTGCGTAGTGCATCGTGAATTGTTAATTTCCTACACAGTTACAATCTAATCTCATTAAATATTGCACGGAATGAAATTTGTACTTCGAACGCATTCACATTTTCCTAATTTTTTTATGAGGCATTTTCTGTTAATCTAAATATAGATGGTGGTAGTGTTTCTACAACGATACGTATTTCCTGTATGTATTATGAACGTGACGCCAGTTGGCTTGTTTTTCAGAAACGATTTCATCACTTCGCCAATACAAATTCCAAAGAATACATTCCGAATTGATGTATGATAGTTGATTTGTCAACATTGGTAAGATTGAATGCCGAACAAAAAATTACGTTTTAAAGCAACCCCGATATGTACCATACGAGAACATTTGAACAGCAGAAATAGTCTTCGTAGACCCGTCTGGTTTGTTTGTTTACACTGAAAATTCCTCTCATTTAGTTAATGTTTCATCCATTTAAGATATTCTCTCGTAAATTTTGTTCAGATAATTTATATTTCTTTTTAGTTTATATAAAACTTTATTAAACATGTGAAAATTGATTGGGCTTTAGAATTAAATTTTCTTTAATAAATGGGATAGTTTAAATCTTTATTGAATAAATTATATAAGCTATTATATTGAATATAAATTTTGAATTAACTTCTTTCAATATTATGTCTACACACTGTATGTAATAATCCTAAATTCACGAATATTAACGGTGCTCTCATAAACATAAATTTTACAAATACTCCATAAATTATTTTAATCTAACTAAAAGCAAATTTTACCATAATTTATTAGATAATTTTGTCTTATCTTTCTTTCGGTATCATCATTAATTAAATACAGCATTTTAACATCGCGTCGAACTAAAAAGCGAAAACTACTTAGAAAAGCAACTTCGCCAGTCGAGTCTATATTCGTATAGGATTAGATAATTTTTCACACCGGAACTGCAAGCACACTAACCCATTGAAACTAACCCCGCAAACGACTTGGATGAATTAAATATCGCGTCGACATTATCCAAAAACTCGAGTGAAATTAAAATAATCGCTCCACGCGGAGTTCTAAACTGGCAAATTATCATCTTCGGCGCATAAATCAGAGTTACGCGACATTTTGAAGTTACGCAAATTCGCGCCCTTTAGCAAGAAAATTAAAAATAACAATTTTTCACAAAGAATTAAAAATCGTGGGAGGAAAATATTCCATTTTCTGGATGGAAATTTGTGGGACAGTTTGAAGTGGTGAAGTTGAAAGTTAATGCGTTTTCACATGAGATGATCGGTACTTTACAGGCTTAGCAAGCGATAAATATTAATTAGATTCATATTTTTTAATTCTAATTTGGAATATTGTAAATAAATCGCCAAACCCTTTATATCTTCGCAACTTAATTTTAGTAGTCCGAAAATTACAGAATGTGTTGGTTTTTTCCGGTTTTACCAATTAAATTAAGGAAAGAATTTATTGTGCGTAAATAGCTTTCTATCTTTGTTTCTTAAGATGTTTTTGTCTCTTGGAGATCATTCTTTTGCAGCCAGTAGTAGCGTTATTGAGATTTTGATTACTGCGTATTTTAATTTGCACTGAATGACAACAATTTGTTTCATCTGTTCAATTAATGGGTTGTAATTGGAAAATGGCTTCTTTACGAAATGCCTGAACAGTAAACAGATTTGATTAACTTAAGTGGTGTTATTTATGAGCAAAACGTTCTTTGAAACAGCATGTAATTCAAATTTAAATTATACCGTAATTTTTGGTTTTTGTAAATATTCATGTGTTATCATTCACTTACAAGTAATTTATGAAGTTAATAAAGTTCTCTGAAAAGTTACTTTTAAATGTTTTAAGTGAATTTATACAAGCAACACTTCTCATTTTATCCAAGAATCTCACATAATTAAGTTAAATGCTACAAGAAATTATTTTAGGCAGAGTTCGAGAGATACATTTACAGTAAAATGATAGTTTATCTATGAGAGAGATTTTCAGTGTCAACAAACCAGATGGAAAACGGAGATTTTACTTCCTGTTACCCTTAGTGAGTACCCTTCCTGTTACCCTCTAATGCTCTCGTATGATAC
Organism: Meta bourneti; assembly: GCA_933210815.1. Lineage (NCBI taxonomy): Eukaryota > Metazoa > Arthropoda > Arachnida > Araneae > Tetragnathidae > Meta > Meta bourneti. The sequence goes on from OW119928.1 coordinate 69,911,772, forward strand.
TTATCGGGGTTACCTTAGAATGTAGTTTATCGTTCTTTTGGAGACATTTGGTAATTTAAAGACGTTTGAAGTAAAATCTAGTAGGTTGGTTCAGACGTAGTCTAATTGGTTTATATAGGTAATCTAATTGAAGTTGAGCAATCAACTATCATATATCAGCTCCAAATTCATACTTTGCAATTTTTGATGGCGACGTGCGGAAATCGTATTCGGAAAACAAGCCTACGTTCTGAATATTTACAGAATATGTACAGCAAAAACACTACCGCTACCTACAGTTAGTTGGATAGAAAGTACCTCTCGTCTAGAACGTTGGTAATTTGTAAATCCTAACTGGCACCCCAAGCGATTTTTCTCTAATTTCTCCTCTCCATTCTTTTTTTTCACAATTACTTGACATTATCTATCTTGTGTTTGGCGCAGCTTGACCAAATATGATCTTTGCGATATGAAACCCTAAACCAACCAACCTGCTTTCATCTCACTACACTGTTGCCCAATCCCTCTTTTTTTCCTTTCACGACATTTTTTTACTTGAAATTGCCTTGAGTTTGGCACAGCTTGGCTAAATATGGCCCTTGCGCCAAAAAAGCAACATTCTAACTTCTTCCTAACTGGCACTTTCTGGGAAATGTATTAATTGATTCAGCAAACTACCAAAAACTTACCAAAAGTATACAAGAAGAGACGCTGATTTCAAAGAATTTAATCCAAACATTTAACATTTGACAAGTTGTAGGTAATGGCATAGGAACATAATATTTTTGGAAGGCTTTGTTACTTTTTTGCCAAACAATCGATGCGCTTATTACCTTCTAAATCGGAGTATGTTATACACTATCGGTAAGATACGTTTCATTGTCTTTCAGAGGGTTTCAGAAACATAATTTATTGATACAAATTATACTTACAACTGGCTGTTAAGTGGCTCAAATGAAGTTATTATTTATCAAAAAACATTTTTATTCTGACAATAATAAAATAAGGAATAGAAATGGAAAATGGATAGAACAAAAACCATAGCTTTCGTAGTATGTGGGGGTGATTGACATTGTAGTTTAATTCATAGAAGTAAAGAACTGATTACTATTTGAAGTTAAAGTTTGTATATTGCTATACATTGAAGTAAACGGGGTGCCATCACAACTCCTTTCCCCTTTGTGCATTATGCTAAAAAAAGTTTTTTATCTAAATAAATTACATAAAAACTCATTGTGTGACTCTTTTTGAAAAACGTATACGCATGCACATAACGAAATATAAAATATATGTAAGAAAGTGTGTTTATGAAATTAAAAGTCGCACATTCGTTTGGAAAAACTTTATGACGGAAGTACCACTTTATATAAATGCATTCTTCCCATATCAAAAAATAATCATTTTTATTGAGTGATGGTACACTTTTGTTTCATTGCACATAGTACGCTTGAAAAATATAAGAGAGTTTCCTTTAGAAAATCATTCATTATTTTTTGGAAAAACCTTTGAGTGAAGAATCACCTTATGAGAATGTATTCTTCCCAAGACAAAAAAATTAATTTTTTATGGGATGGTGGTACCCTTCTGTCTCATTGCAAATAGTATTTTAGAAAAAGAATTACATGCGAAGCTTAAATGTGCGACTCTTAAACAAAAGTCACACTTAATTTATATGAAAAAAATTTGAAGTATAACCACATATGGATATATTTAGCACAAAATAAGTTTTAGTTTTTTAAGGGGGTGATACCCTTACTGTGACTCACTGCTCGTCTAAAAGCACTCCTGTAATCAGAATAACAAATGAAAGAATATTTATACACCTTACCAGCTACACCCAAAAAATTTATATATTTTGTCTTAACCCATTCAAGGAAATAGGACACCAGGCATGCCACCATCCCTTATAGGATTAACTACATTTTAATGATGAATTTGCAAATGTTTAGTATTTTCTTTAACACCTCTGCTGGGCATTTACGGATTTCTTTCTCTAGTTATTCGTGTCGCATGTGCAGTTAATTTCTTTTAAATTTCTTTTAGACTGTACAATGCAGCCCCACAAGATGTATGGGTTCCATCATGGGCACACCACCAAAAAGAGCTAACGGCACCCAAAGACCAAAAGAGGAAGTTCTCGCACATGCCAAGCATTTCTTCGACCAGTATTTTTCCAGTATAAAAAGGTGAGTCGAGTTACTACTTTTTCAAAGAATTTAATTTCGCATTTACTTCCTCTCCTTTCTGTAATTCTTTTCATCACTTCTAGTCTATTTTAACCGTCTGGGCACCACAAAATTTCTGAACAGTGTAGTATTGTCTTTGCCCCACAACACACATATTATAAAAACAACCACATCGATTAATTCAAAGAAATTCTATTGATCAGGAAGGTCACAACTTATTATAAGTCTGCAAGTTGCAGAACGGATATGAGAGGTATTTTCTATCACGCTAAATATAGGTGGCGATAGAGTTTCTACGGCGATGCGTGTTCTGAACGTGACGTTAGCTGACTTGTTTTTCGAATACGACTTCAGCACTTCGCCAATAATAATTCCAAATTGATGCATGGTAGTTGATTGGTCAACACCAATTAGATTAAACTCAAAACGTTGCCAAAATGGTGATAAATTATATTTTAAGATAACCCCGATAGGTAGCATGCAAGAGCATTTGGACAGCTGCAGTAAATTCTCCGCAGACCGTCTGGTTTGTTAGTTTACATTGAAAAACCCTCTCATATGCGCGTGATCCTCTTCAGAGGGTTAAGAATTTATTTTACTACAAGCAGAATTACCCGACCTCACTCGTGTTGAATTGCTTAACTGTAAATTGAAAAAGTGACCAGAATAATCACTTTTCTCTTTCGTAGATCAATTTCAGCATCATTTAGTGCCAGAAAATACTTTTTAACAGCTTTTTGACATTTTTACAATTTCTACAACTTACTCTGGACACAAATCGTATACATGAATATTCATCCGTAGAATACATTTCGCATACATCGCAAACTGTTGTATGACAGAACTAAGAAAGGTGACTACAACAGAAGTCGATTTTGAGTTTTGGGAGGGATTATGTATGCCCTTAAGAGTTCGTTTTCTGTAAAATTGCTGTAACTCAATTGGTAAAATGACGAATCTATTGCGAATACTCTAGCTACTTTTAGTTTTCCTACCAATATTTTTTGCCTTGTGGCTCTCTTGCACCAAGAATGAGACATTTTCCAACTTCATAATTTTAAGGGAATAGTGGAAAAATAATCTGATAAGATATGCATGACTAATTTTTTGTAAAGTGAATACATTTTTTTTCTTGAAAATTCCATTTAGCGGAACGTGCTTTTTACAATTGAATGTCTTCAGTGCAAGGCAAAGCAAAATTAACCGATTCCAATTTTTCAACTCATTTGACAGCCCTAATTTTCTTAAATCACTGCTGTCAACGAACTTTTTATAGATATAATAAGTTGCTTAAATATAGCTTTCAACTCGTAAAGTGAGCAACCTTGACCTTCTGTCACTACGACAAAGAATTTTTAATATTTCTTAAGTTCTAGTTCGGGTCAAGTTTACCATTAATATCCTTTCAATATAGGCAAAGCTCTATTTAAAATTTGGTGCACTCCTCCTTGGGTGGAGTATTTCTCTCTTCTATGTCAGTAAAACTTTCATTGTGCGTATGTCAATTACTTGATATTGTATGTCTTGTGTCTGGTGCAGCATGGCCAAAGATGGGCCTTTAGCCATAAAACTCCAATACCAACCAACCATTTAAAATTGGATTTACTCTAACTTGCATAAAGTTTAAAAACGAATACTCTGTGGATTGTTGCGTGTTATAAATAGGAATTACAATTGATTCAAAAAATAAATATTTATTAAATTTAAACCACAGAAAACAGCAAAATAGAACTGGTGGAGTAAAAGTTGTTACAAAGATATTAATTCGTGATAACTGTTTTATCTCGTGATCTCATAGTTGCACACTACTTATAACAAAACTAGAACAAAATTTTAAAATGCAGAATTAATTCTGTGCGAAAAATCAGAAATTATTACAGCACGTGGTAAACGAACACGAGGTTTACTTTCGTTGAGCAAGCCCAACTCCTTAAAGCACTTTTTACTATACATGGATTCAGTTTTAAATGGAAACAACACACCTTTTAAAATGATAATGATGGTGTTATTTGCCTATTGAGTGCAGCTTTCAATAAAACCAAGTAATTTTATTTAGGATATGAAAAATAAATGCAAGTTTTAATCGTTTTTTAAATGAAATCTGTCTGAGTAAGTTGTACGGCTCTTGGATTCAGATATCCGTTTGAGATACAGGGGGTGCAGTGACTCAATGGGAATGCCCACTCCGCTAACAACCTGCGAATTGTAGGCGGAGCAGGTTCGATTCCTGTCATATTCGATTCCTCCCTGGGTGTATTTCTCTCTTCTGTGTTAGAAAAACTTTCCTTGTGTGTGAATGTCTATTACTTGATGTTTTCTGTCTTGTGTTTCGCGCAGCATGGCTAAATATGGCCATTGCACCATAAAAACCCGATTCAGCCAACCAACCTTTCGCGATACATCTTTATGTGCCCAGATGTGTAATGTATAATATACCCCAAAACTCAATTCTTTACATTTGTTATGGCATAGAATATTTAAAGTTTGAATGCTATTTTCTCGTTAGTCAGATTTGATACATTCGAAAACAGGATCCATAAAGAAATTTTATCACCAGTTTAATAACCAGTTAAATACAATTTCAAACAGTTTTGTGTATAGCAAACTTTATGGCCACATCGGATTACCTTTTGCTGTGACATAAAATGCTATAATTTGGGTAGAACATGCACACCAATAAAAGAGTTTTCCAAAACCTTTTGCCGTTTATATAAATTATACTATTGTATTTAAAAAATAGTTACCATATTTACACATGATCAGTCCATGTCAAACCGAACAGAAAAGTGGGTTTTCAAACCAACAGTCCAAACATCTTGCTTAGCACGTCTTGCTAAACAGTCCGCAGACGTGACAAATCACGTTCTGTGGATAAATTTGAGCAAGTAAACAAATATTTGACACTTCCATATGTTGCATCAGTTATTTGAAGGTTTTTATTAATAAAATTAGTATTTTAAAAGGTTGCTTTTTACGAAAAAAATCAGATGCGAATTCTCGATTTTGCTTAGAAAGAAGCTGTACAGAACAATCGATAAAATCCTTAAGAGTGTTTTCTCGTGATTTGTGTTCTTGTCATTCGCTGAAAAAATACGAACTTTTAGCAAATTATTTTTCAGAATACTAGATTGATACGATTTATTCGGCAAAGTGGAATTTTTGTTTGTAATTCACATGTTTTATGCTTCCTGAAAGACGAAAAACATAATCTGATAATGAAGTTTGCGAGTGGATTAGTTATTTATTTCACAGGAAATCTATATTTCATTCTACTTTTATGGGATATATAAATGTATTGCTGTACTCCAAAGTATATTTCATAATAAAGTTATTTGTTACTTAAAATAAATATCACTAGAACTACTTTAAAACTAAATTAGACAATTGAAACAAAGAAAATATTTAGGCTAAATTGGATGTCACTACTGATATTCACCACAACAATCTAATCTAAAACTCATTTATACTTCATTGAATTAAATGGGAATTATCTAGTTGTGTGATTAACGTTATAAGGATTTTCCATTCCTCTCACCTCTTATTTTTACTCATTCCTTCATTTTATATTGTATATCAGTACAATATTCTTATTTTCGGTAAGGGGACATCTCTGCTCACATTGGAATATACGTGACTGCTTCATATTAGCTCCTTTTTATAGAAACAAATGACAGATATCCCAACAATTTGATATTATCTTACGTAAAGGAAAGATAGCTTAACCCTCCTGCTGGTTTACCTTAACGTTGAAAACTGCCTTGTAGTTATCAGCTTCTAATGCAAAAACCTGTTCCAAACTGTCACCTGTTCTAGGCAAGGAAGAATTCGTTTTGCCTACTTGGATATTCATTCCCTTGGTGTAACAGGACAATTTCGTTTCTACGAGATATCTCTTCATTCTTAAAAATGACCAGATCTTGATAGACAAGGTCGTCGAGAGGTTATTGGAGGGTTAAATTCAAGAAAGTTTTTTGGTCAACCCTCCAGGTGGTTGTCTCGACAAGAACCACTTCCTGTTAGAAGTTCCTTCCTGTTCCTCATTAGAAAAACTGACGAGATCTTGATGGACAAGATATCCCGTCATTAGAAAAAAACTGACTAAATCTTGATCTCCTCATCATCAAAAATCAGCAACATCTTGATGACGAGATATCTCGTCATTAGCAAAATTGGTCATACCTTGATGGACGAGATATCTCGTCGAAACCACTTGGAGGGTTAATAAAGAACAATAAAAGATACAACCATTTTCATAACTAAAATCTGTGTGCGATTGTGGCAGTGGAATGTTCGTGGGAAAATCACAATCATACTTCACAAGAAAACCTTTAGATTGGGAAAAAGATCACATATGACATGTATTCCATTGTGCTTACTTTTCAGGATGAACTCCCCTAGTCACGTGAGGAGGTGGAAGGAGATTCTCGGCGAAGTGGAGAGCACGGGAACGTATGAGCTGAAAGAGACGGAACTGGTGTATGGCGCGAAACTGGCTTGGAGAAATGCACCTAGATGCATCGGCAGAATACAATGGTCTAAGTTACAGGTCAGAATACAAATTCGATTAGTCTCCATTGTTATCTTCAATAAAAAAGAAAATAGGAGAGACTGGGGCACTTTTTCTCATTTTTTTATGAAACCACGCTATTAAAAAACTGTATTCGATATTTAAAATTGTGTGTTCACCTTTAGCTATTGCGAAATCATTCATAAATAAGACAGTCGGGATGAAATTTGAAATATTAAATAGAAGTTTTGTTATACAGATAAGTGACACCAAGGCCAACCTACTTCGTCTAAAGGAGTATGTTGACCCACTTAATTATTTATTTGCCTTAATGATATCTAAAGGGTGTAGAAAATAGCAAAATTTCAAAAAACTTCAAATGTTGTTTTCGTCATTATTTGCTTTCTTCGTGCTTTTGTTCTTGCATGCATATATTTTCTTTGACAACATAAGAATAGAAAAGCGTGATAAAGGTTATTAATTTTATTTAAACATTAATATTCCATTTAGAAATTGCAATAATCTTTCCATATCAACATTTTGTAGAACATATTGATTCATTGCTTTTATATATATTCCTTCCCACAGCAAAAGAATATCAAGGGAAGTATATAAATTAAAACATTAATAAAAATTGGTTACAAAATAGAAATCAAATGTGTAATTTTAAATTAATAACTATTCTCTAAAAAATTTTAATTTGAATTTTTCTTTTGAATAAATATTGTTTGGTAAAACATATTTCGGGAATTTTACTCATAACACTTTCTTAGCTGGAAGTATTGGTCAATACAACGAAATTTCGTTTCTCTTTAGATTGCTTCTTTTTATTCTTAGCTCTGCCTTCTAAAAAGGCCTTGCACAGTTTCATACAATTTGGGGGGTATAGATACAGTGACTGGCCATGTAGCTTTCTGGATCTGGTGGTATGCTGCCTCACTCTGTAATCAACCCTATTATTAGAGTTGTTTCAAGTGTAACTGCAATTTGTATTCTCGTAGTACTTTAATTTAGTATCATTACGCAGCTACATAAAGAAATAACGGCAAATTGTACAATTTATTAAAACCATTGCCTCTCCATCAAGGATTGTATTAAAATTACTCAGTTATTGCTTAACGTAAATATACATTCATCAAAGGCTAATTTTATTCTATTTCCAGAGTTATGTGAATATTCTTTTCTCATTTCTTTTTGTCATCATTCCTAGCTGAGCGAAAGAAAAACTAAGATAACTCTTTTTTAGCCATCGATTTTTCGAAGCAAAAATTCGTTATCACATCGTGCTCATTTACAAAATTACCATTAACAAAACACGTTGTTTTACGAAACTGCGTACTCGTAATTACAGCAGTCGAAACACCGCAAAAAAAGGAACCTCAATCCATGAGAGAAAACTGTTAATGTGATTCTCGCTAATCATTCATGAAGTCTAGTCAGATAAAAATGATTCAAATCTCCCCGAATGGGCGGTCATATCATTTGATTAAATTCATATTATCATTGCTTTAGTGTGAGATTTGAAAAAAATAGAATAGGAAAAAATCAATTTATCTATTTAATGGCAAGATATGAAATTTTGTAAGCGTTTTCTTTTCTGGGCTTATATTGAAAAACGACAAAATGAATAAATAACCTGTCAAAATGTTGTTCAATATTTTTTGCTCGTTTAAAGTATCTAACTGAAAAAGCTCTTTTTAATTGCAACTTCCATTGTAATTAAAAGTTATTAATTAACTCAGTGCCTACTAACGTTATCCTAAAAGTATGATTTTTACGTTTTCAATAGCTATGATGCTATTACAAATGATTTATATTTTATTTTAAAATTGGTCCTTAAGAAAAAAAACTTTTAAAAGAAGTTTTTATTGATCAACAGTCATTCCCACGAGTAAAATATATTAATTTAAATATATCAAACAAAAATAATATATTGCTCATTTAGTGTATGTGTTTACTTGTAAAAAAGACTATAATTAATCTGAGTTCTAATACAATTAAAAGTTATGAAGTTATTAATTAACTCATATCCCTACAACACATTATCCTTAAAGTGGGACTTATGCTTTCAATAGATATTATGCTGTTACAAATTACTTGTATTTCATTCAAAGTTAGTTTTAAGAATTCCTATTTTTCTTCTATTTCTGTTTATTAGCACAATAAGTAAAATATTTTCATTTCAATTTTTCTCGCTTAATTAAAGAACAAATTGAACTTAACTATAAACTATTAAATTACTCTTTTAAGCACTTCTTATAAAACAAAATCTTTTCCGCCACGAAATAAATCATCAACGATGGTAATGGATTAGGCTGAAAAAGTAAATTTATTTACAGTGGGGTCACAAAAGTATTCGTCCACTTTACGTTCTTCACTATTTTCACGGATTTTATAAGGATATAGTTAAAATTATGATTTAAAATTTCCCCATCACATGAAAATTCTATCTTTCAATTTTAGTCTCTAATCGAAATAATCGAATAACTATTAGACGTTTTTCTAAAAATAATTAAAATGTAATGTATAAACCCTGAAATCTGACACTCAAAAGTATTCGGCTACCTTCCGTAAAAAGTACAACAGTTAAACAGAAACTTAAGAACCAATGTCTACAAGATTTGTGTAGTGCTTTGTTTTATAAATTTAAATATTATGGTTTCCACCAGAAATTACGAGGTATTCGTACAAACTCAATTTTCAACGTTCTTGGAAATTCCTTAAAGCAAGAAAATTCAGTGCAAGAAGCTCAAATTAGAGTTTGGTCATTAATATTAACTGTCAAATTCAGAGTTTGTCATTTGTTTAACTGTCAAATTCAGAGACACTATGAAATTGTCTGGGGTGTGTATCGTCAGATGGAGTAAATACACTTGAAATGAAATTCCTCTAGTACAAAGTTTCAATATGCATATATCGATCTTTTAAAAGAAATTTTAATCTTTTTGGAGGTAAATTTGTATTAAAGTACAGGTTTCGATCAAACCATGTCAGTAACTAAAAAATAGTGATTTAGATACAAAGGAGTGGTTGGTATATAAGTTATGTATGTTGGTGAAAAGTTATGCATTTTTTTATCATGATTTTGTGAAATCCAACGAAAATGTATCTTCAAACAGAATATAATGAAATTGGTTCGAGTTTGACCAAATACCTAGTAATTCCTGGTGCAAGCCATCATATTTAAAACTTGTTCAACAATTGTACTTTCTACGGAAGATGGCCAAAAACTTTTAATAATTCGTCATTTCAATGGGAGATTAAAATTGAAAGGTAGATTTCACTTGATGAAATTTTAAATCAAAATTTTAACTCCATTCTTATAAAATCCGTGAGAATAGTATAAAACATGAGGTGGGACCCACTGTATGTAAAACATTGAACCGAAGCAAATAAGCATCGAACATATTGATAAACGGAAATAATAAATACATTGCAATTCAAATTAAAGTGTTAGCTGGTTATCCGTTGCCATATTACTGGACAAAACTATATAAAAATAATACTAGCAGTTTGCGCATAGCACACGTTACAATATCTATTTCACTTCGGATTCAGAGTATTTTGTAATTTTAATGAACATGGGTAAAATGTTTTCCAGGTTTTTGATGCAAGGTATGTGTCCACAACACGAGAGATGTTCGAGGCTATCTGCAATCATATAAAGTATGCTACGAACAAAGGAAACATTCGGTAAGTTCTTATAGTAACGTATTTTTAATTGTTGTCATAGTGTATTATTGTTTCCATAAGATGCGGTAGATATCAATAAGAGATGATCAATAGATTTTAAAAGTTCATTTCCTAGTTTTTAAATACACAATAAAAAAACTAGCTTTTTTCATTCAGATGTGTGTTGGAAATTTCATTTCACAATTATTTTTTGTCATGTTGAGCATTGTTTACATTTTAATTTAATAAACGTCTACATGTCTACAATTTAAGGTCAAATTATTAAATAAAATCAATTCTCTGCTTTCAATGTACAAAAATTATGGTTTCTTTAAAAAAATTAGTTTTAAAATCATGTAAAAGTTTGTATTCTGTATATTTGATAGTAAATTGAAATGTGGTTGAAGAAGGTTCTATATATTAATGAATTATCTATAAAATTAACATCTATTAAAAACTAATTGAAGAAATATTAATAACTATTTCTGTGAATAGTCCATTTTTTTACTTTCTTATTTTTCTGTTACGTAAAATAAGCATAAGGGGTATTCGGACAGATAACACTAAAACACTATTTAAACTAGTTAATGTTCTATGCATGGTATACTAATGATAAATATAATTAAATTTGCTTAGCTATTATTTAATTCTTCTAAATTCATAATTTTAATATCTTCTTGCATGGTCTTATGCGATGGTAGTTATAGATGCAGTTGTTTGCTTGAAACTATTTAGATACATATTATTCTATATAGCGCTGATAGTATTATTGAAGAGAACCTGGTAAAGTATTTGTGGTATGGATTTAAATAGGCGATCGGGCTTTATTTGGCAATGGAGAAATGCCAATTATCTCTGAGAAGTAATATTCCAACGAGAGGACTGAAACGGAGGGAAATGAAAATGGCGAAATTAATAAGAACTAAAGGATTTAAGCTGAAAAAAAGAGAAAGACTTTATGCCGTGATATATTTATAAAAATATTAGAAAAAATTCAATAAAAAGAATTACATCAGTTACTTTATGTATCATTAACCCAAACTGAGCGTAATTCACAAGTTGTTCATTCCCCTATGGAACGGAAAAGTATTGTAAATGTAAAAAAATCAACCACTACTATCACCGAAACGTAATCCATATCAAGTGTCAGGGGAATCAGCTATTTCGACGCTTGTTACCTATATCATGGCAGATATCCCTGTCAGGAATAATCACGTCCGATTCGTAAATCACAAGCTTAGTTGACTATTCAAATTTTTCACTAAAAATGAGGATCAGTATTCTTGAAAAACTTCGGAAACTTTCCCCCACCACAATAGTAGGCCTAGCTTTGATGAATCCGACTGCATTTTTGATTCAGCCCGTTGTGAACAAGAGGGGTGGGTGCAGAAAGTATGTATGCTAAACATCACGGGACAACAGAACAGATATTACTTTATGCGTTCCCGTTTTATCCCAAGCAAATTTTCGAGGCTGTGCGGAAATGAGATTTGGGCTGCTTTATGAATCTAAACTTGATCCATATTGGTAGGGCGTTTGGAATCTTCAAGCGTTTGGATTCAGAAGGGAAGAAAGGCAATTCAACGATTCAAGATAGAAACTCATCTATAATGTTGTCTGCGTGCTCGGTCTACATATTTTAGTTGTTAAAGGAAGTATAAAAGTCAACATTTTATGTCACAGGTTATTTGTATGTATGTATTCATTTTTATTTTGAATTTAGGCATATATTTCATCATGAATAGCAGAATTGAAAATGCTTGAAAGTGAGCCTGATAAGGGATATTCAATATTTAAAACATATAGCCACAAACAGTCCTGTAATATACGTATTGAAATGTTCATTTCTAATTATTATTAAGGAATTTTTCAAAGATATTTTTATTTATATGTTAATAAATAAAAAAATATATGAAATAAAATTTTATATCAGTATGGATAAAGTGAAACAAACAATATAAAACAGAGAACACTCCTCATTACATTTTACCCACAACAAAACAAAAATCTACAGCAACGCAAAATGTCAGGTAGGTAATTAATTAACGTCGCACTGGAGCAGCATAATGGGCTATTGGTGACGGTCCGAGATCAATCTCGAAGGGAAAGATCAGGACAACGCCTCGTAATTTAGAACCACGGTCAGATGACGAGAACAACACTTCAGAAGGCACCCTACTCTTCAAACTTCCACACCACGCCAACGTGAGGACATTTGAGGCCACGACAGGTTTTACGTGCACCAGCCTCTGTGTGCACGGCGGTCTTTGACTGGACCTAGTTTCGAACTCGCAATTCTCCGGTTTCTAATCCGTTGCTCTTCCAACTGGGCTACCGCGGTAGGATTAAGCCTTAAAACAAGCAGTATTCAGCCATCGAACATCGTTTAATCAGTACTTTACATATTCCATCAATAAACATTTTTTTTATGCAACTAAATTTTCATTAGAGGATATAACTAAAAAATCTATTCAAAAATAATATAAAATTCGAAATATATAAGATTCTAAATGAAAAATTAAGTATCAACTTCTCTACTAAAAGACAGATGTCATACCATGCCGAAAAAAATCACAGTATATCATTTTACCAAAGTATCCCATTTTAGGCCTAATTTTCTTAATAACACACGTCACGTATTACAATAAATTCTAAATAGTTTCATAATGCAGAAACAGATTGACACTTAAACATATAAGACATGCAAAAGTTTTAAATTTTATTAAAGAAATTAGTTTTGTCAATTGTGAGTCATACATTGGAATGATAGGTCCAACAAGCAGCTTGTCTGTGAGTTCCTTATGTTGTGGTAGTCATTGCAAGATAGAACATATTTATACTCGATATGTCTACGGATCTGAGGGTGTTATGGCAGAGAACCTGGTACAGTATTTGTGATAAGGATTTGTTATCTCTATAGGGCTTTATTTGGCAATAGAGAAGTGATCATTATAGGTGTTATCATTATAGGTATAAAATGAGAGAATTCACCATTGTTCAGTGGATTTGCCTTCTACGCTAGCAATCTACGAGTTGTAGGCTGCGCATGTTAAGTTTCCTCCTTGGGTGTATTTTCCCATTCTGTATCAATAAAACTTTCCTTGTGTATATGCCCATTTACTTGACGTTGTTTGGCGCACCTAGGCCCAAATGTGGTTCTTGTGCCATAACGCACAACACAACCAACCAATATTAAAATGAAAGGGTTGCAATGTAACGTGAGAAAAGAGAAAATAATAGGCTAGAATATTAAAATTAGAGGGATCGCCTTGGCTCAGTGCATTTGCCCTCTACGCTGCGAGTTGTAGGCAGCGCATGTTAGATTCCTCCATTGGTATGTTTCTCTTTTATGTATCAACAATCTGTGAATGTCCATTTTTTGCCTTTTGGCGCAGCTTGGAATAATATGGCCCTCTTATCATAAAACCCAGCTCAACCAACCATTGTTAAAATGAGAGGGTTGAAATGGAGCGCGAGGAAAAAGAGGAAATAATAGGTTAGAATACGTATTTCCTTACTTAAGGATAAGTAAAACCTTAAGTAGATACTTAAGAATTTAATCTGAATAAAAATAAACGCTTTTATTCATGACAGACATATGGCAGAACGTTGCAAAACTGATACAACTATAGATTCCAGTACAGGGCAGATGTGGCAGTTTTTCAGCATGTATTTAGTCTATCTACACATGAAACTGGAAATTATTATTTTTTTAGTTATGGTAGTATTACAGCCGGGGTTGGATGTGTCACCAGATCACCAAACCGTATACATTAGAAAATCTTGGGATTTCGATAACTAATTACTTACATTGGTTTTGTTTGCAGATCAGCCATAACTATTTTCCCTCAAAGAACAGATGGACTCCACGATTTCCGATTATGGAACTCTCAGCTCATAATGTATGCCGGCTACAAGCAAGAAGATGGGACTATTGTAGGCGATCCCGCTAGTACGGATTTTACTGAAGTAAGAGCGTCTAACTTTTCTTTCCGGAGTTTCTCCACAGAAATAATCAAATACAAATAGGTCGTTAAAATTCAAAAGTTCTTCCTGAACGAAGTTGTACTTTTTTTAATTCAGTTTCAGCCAAACCTAAACTAAAAAGTATTTCGGAAGCGGGAAAGTATTTCGGAAGTGGGAAAGTATTTCGTTAGGCGGATAGACAATTGGAAACAGCTAATCTTAAATTATTTCTGATTGAAGTATTTTGGAAAGGTAGACGTTTTAATTGTACATTAATCTACATATTGAAAATATGGTTAATATGTGTTAAAATAGTTTTCATATAATAATATAAGTATAAGTTCCAAATCAAATTATTTATGGTTGACGTCCTTTTAAAAGGTAAGCGTTTTAATTAGTATATCAATCTCTTATAACAAAGACGATTAGCGACAGAAAATAATATTTCTGAAAATGTAAGTATTTTACAATTCTGTACGTATTTTTATATCGAAAGAAAAAGCCCTCCTTTAACTTCTCATTTTTAAGTGAAACTTATTGAAATTTAAATTCCCTTGCTTCTCTAAATTCATCAATAATATTTTTACTATATCTTATGGGAATCCTAGATGTGTCAGCATACCTTCATCGTTAAGAATTTTGCAGCATAGCATTTATCAAATTTCTTATGTAAAACTAGAGGAAATGAGACTATACTTGGTTGGTTTGTCACTCTTTCGTCGTCGGTCTGATTAATTAGACCGATGAGACTATATGCGGAAAATAGGGTAAAGGTAAGTAATTTGGAACACCTAATTTAAAAAACTTGTCTAAAGTAAGAGATTGGGTGTTTTTAATGATACAAATCACGACAAAATTAACTAAAATTCATACGTGAATAGATCAAGCATTAAAAACTTTCAAGATATACTAAAAAAGTAAAAAAGTCTCACAATTGAGTTTTGGAAAAAAAATTTAATGAGGAACACCTAAAGAATTTGCCACAAATACACAAAAACTTTTTACATCAAAAACGTGTATTTATTTGGTCCTACAGAATTAAAATAAATATATTTCATGCCTTTACACTTACTTTTAATTACGTGAAAGTTTTACATATTGGTAAGAGTTCCAAATGCTTTTTTAATTCATCATTCAGAAAACTAAAATAAATCCTCCTTCTTCAAAGAAAAACCTATTATCCATATCAGTGCTTTAATCAACCATCTTTGGATATAAAATTTCAAGCTATATAGTTTCTCTAACTAATAGTACATTCACCGATGTCAGTTGTACAATTTCCCATCCGATCTTAACCAGCATCGTGTCTGTCATATTTCACCTCATGATTTTCTTTTAAAAAGTGCAGATTGAGCTTCCATAGATGCTAACAAAAAAAACAGCAACACTAAACTGCATAATATATAAAAATACACACTATTTTCAAAATATATTTTAAAATATGTGTAATGCAGGCAATATGAAACATGTTCCATAATACTGATTACACATGTGCTTCGAAAAGTTACTGTTATACCTTGTTTTAAGAAAAATAAATTTAACAAAAAGTGGCATTGAACATTCACAAATGTATTTTAAGATTTTACCCGAATACAAAATATATTTTTGGACTTATTTTTTCATAAATAATTGACCTTTTAAAGAAGCCTCAAAAATTAATTTCAGCACCTTGAATTACAAAAGTGCAACAATTCAAAAAACAGATTTTGGACTGATGCTTAAAACAGAATATGGGTGCCTTCTAACAAATAATAATTTTATACAAATTCCGATGGATATTGATAGCTACCGATCAATATTGTGGTGTTCCATATTACATGCAAAACAATTTCTGGTTACTTATTACGCTATAAATGTCTACAAAAGCAAAATACCATTTATTACATATTATGTTAGGAATTCTTATTTCTCTTAGAAACACCATAATTCTTCACCTACTAAAGACAAAGTTGCAGTGTTTGTGCATGGCGTCACTATTCGGGGCCTAATTTAAGTCCGGTGTGGAGGAGTTATAATTGCAGCAAATAAATTATGAAGATTATAATTTCAAAGCTACGATACACATGGAATTGAATTTTTAGTGTTAACCAAATGACTAATTGAAAAGAATTTATTTATCTTATTTTTGCCATTCAGTACGTAGTGTAACGTAAAATACGTAACATAATAAAGCGTAGTAAAGTACATAGTGTGAAAATTATTTTCTACATAATTTCTTGTTTTCACGAGGAATTGCAGAATGATGTTATTTATTGAGTTACATAGTTTACAGCCCACATTTACTTTGCCTGAATTATTTTGCATTTATTTGTGATAGTCTAAAGGTATAGGTAGTTGAATTTATGTCACACTGGAGCAGCACAGCGTGATATTGGCGAAAGTCAGGGATCAAGCTCGAAGGGTAAGATCCGAGGACAATACCTCATGAATTTGAATCACTGTCAGATGACGAGGTCATCACCTGAGCTTGTACCCCATTTTCCAAACTTCCACACCACGCCAATATGAGGACATTTGAGGCCACGATAGATTTAACGTGCACCAGCCCCGTGTATACGATGGTCTTTGGCTGGACTGAGTTTCGAACTAGCAACCCTCTGATTGCTAATACACGACTGTACCAACTGTGCTACCTCGGTCCGTGTGGTAGTCTAAAATTAGAGGTAGTTTTTAAAGCACTTGATAAAAATTCTAATATGAAAAATAATGCAGTTAAAATATCTGACTATAAACAAGTAATAAAATGATATTGAGTAATGAGAAGAATTTACTGACAAGCTTAATATAGGTGGCTGTAAAGTTTCTGAGGCGGAACGTGTTACCTGTGTGTATTTCGAACGTGGTGTCCCTTGCCTTGTTTTACGAACACGATTTCAGCATTCACCAATAAAAATTACAAATAAGAAATTCAAATTGGTATATGATAGTTGATTGGTCAGCGTGAAATAGATGAAACCCCAAACGGTGATAAACTGCATTTTAAGGTGACCCTGATATGTTTCATGCCAACGCCTTTTGACAGCATAATTAAAATCCAAACCACATGATTTATTTGTTTACAGTGAAAACCCATCACTGAACTTATAATTTATGTTATTTAATAGTCCGAATCTAAAACCTTACAATCAATCACATCTCTCACACGGCCCCGGGTGCATCGTCAGATTTCACTGTCTGACTATCATTTTAGTCGGAGCTACTTAATGTCTAGCAGAACTTATAGTTGTAGTTAGTTAGACCCACATAAATGAATGTGAGAATTATTTTTACAGAAAATTTTGAGTGATTTGAGTGAGATTATTCGTTCAGCTCTGGATTCAACTTATTTTGAAGTTATTTATTACTTTTTCTTCGTAGCTGTGCCAAAAATTAGGTTGGAAAGGACAAGGTCAGAAGTGGGACATCCTTCCTCTAGTGGTGTCTGCAAATGGTCATGATCCTCAAGTGTTTGATTTACCAGATGATCTCATTCTAAGGGTTCCTATAAAACATCCGAAGTAAGCAATATTTCATTCTTCCTAAAAAAATTGAATCACCACTAAAAGATCTCCAAAGTCTGCTTAAATTTAATCTACTATGCACACATTATGTGTGGTAGATTATCCCTCCAAGTGGCTCCGACAAGATATCTCGTTTATCAAGACCTGACTAATTTTGCTAATTATAAGTTATCTCGTTACCGTCCAAATAGTGCCGGTGTTTATTTATGATGGCTGCATCAAGATCTGGTAAGTTTTCTTCTAATCACGAGATGTCTCGTCCATCAAGATCTGGTCAGTTTTGCTAACGACGAGATACCTCGTTGAGACGATCACCAGAAGGGTTAAATTTAAGCTAACACTAAATTTACCAAGCGGTTTTGTATCGTGACTGGTATCCCGACAGATGTGTGAGCAATCATCAAACTTTCATGTGATTAGACTTTGTGTGAAAGCGGAATATTCCACGGAAACAGACATGACACCAGTAGGAGATGATCAACGCGCACATTCATGGAAGATGTCTAATGCCAGACTGAACACAATTTCAGGTACAAGCACACGAGCTGTACCTGAAGCTTAAAATTTTCTTACTCAGCTTTAAAATTTCCTCACAAGTATGAGCACAATAATAATTAAAAGTAATATTGAGGATAGTTAAAATAATCTTAAGACAAAAACCAGCAAATATAACTGAAAAGCCTTCAGGAAAATATTTTAGAATTATGAGTCAAAATTTAATATATATCAATGAATATTTTTAAATTTTTGTATTTCCTTAAATATCTTGCACACTTTTTAGTTCACATTTTCCTTACCAATTTAGTCTTAGTTTTTTCTTTCTTAATTCCAATTTCTATAATAATATTTTCTTAAATTACTAATAACAGTTCAGTTGATGGCAGTCTTTCTTTCTCGTAGATTGAGGATCTTGGTTACTCTGAAAGATTAATTACTCGACCATCTTATTTAATCTGCATTAAATGTCATTCTTTTTTTTAGATCATTTGTCGAATCTAAAACACATTAATCAACTTTAGGACCGGATTAATTTTTGATCTGTGGGTTCACTGTATTTTTTTCTTTTCAAAAAAATTCATTAGAGGGTTCGGAAAGAGACTCTAGGAATGCATTTTCAATCGATGCTTCTTTCAACCCCGTCACATTTCATCGCTTGATTATGTATAGTACCAGGACGAGTGGCATAAGGCTATCGGGACATGTCAAACTTTACATATTAAAGAAATGTACAATGAACAATAAGTATAATATTAATGAAATGTGTGAGGCTCATGTACATGTGCCGTAGCAAGGCAGATTTATTTGGTAAATGTTTTCAGTTTCCCCTGTTTGGAGTTTGCGGATTTATAAAATTTACATAATTAAATTGCTGAATGATTTAAAGTTTTTCACAAAATAATAAAATAAACAAGTTACAAAAAAAAATATTTTTTTTATTTCCACGGGTTTTTGCATCTACAGTTTTCTCTATGCACCTTGCATGCCAATACACAAATTAAATCTCTTTTTTTTGTCAGTTTCTTTTATAGATAGAAATATCACATTACATCTTGCTGCATGAGTCCGGCGAATTAACGATGATTTCACGATGTTTTCTATAAACCAGCGAAGTAATATACATAAAATGAACATTAGAAAAACAGTAAGGATAGAAGATGAATAACAAATTTTCTTTAATAGAATTCTAAAAATGTTCTCGCCAGTTTAGTCGAACAAGATTGCTCCAGTCTCTTCCTCATTAAGGTAAAAAAAGCACTTGTTGGAGTCAGCCAGGTGAAAACGATTCAACTAGGCCTGAGTTACAATGTGGCTTATTCTGTTATCTTTATGATATAATTGTGATGGTTAGTTGGGTTTTATGGCACAAGGGCCATATTTGGCTAAGCTGCGCAAACAATCTCAAGTAAATGGACATACATGCAAGGAAAGTTTTACTGAGAAGAGAGAAATATGCTCAGGGAGGAATCAAACCTGATAGATGCACTGGTGAATTTTACATCAATAAAATTTAACTCCTTGAACACTATTCCATTCTTCATTACTGAATGAATTGATACGAAATACTTATTAAGTAGTATTTGTTGGCAACATTTTTAAAACTATGCACATATGCAATCGTATGTGGTGGTTTCCAAATACTTGATGCAACATATTTCACTTATTTACTTATTGGACTTGTATGATATATTTTTTAACTAAATCTTCAAAAAAATTAGAAAAAAAAGCTGAAAAAGATACCTGACAGTTAGAGAACAGTGGTGCCCAAAAATATCTAAAGACTTTATTTAAAGTTAACAACTATATTTGAAAATATATAAAATAATAGAAAAACACAGACGAACATACAAATTCGCATTTACATACAGTGTGACTCATATAATGTGTGATTCACATGCTGTGTAACTCACACATGCATAGTATATTAATCTACACTAAGATAAATAAGTTGCTTTGACAGTGAACTTCTATACGTCATAGTTGGCATACCTCGTAGTTATTATTGATGTGGTTTGTCTGCTCAATTAACCCCGCCAAATGAATATTATTACACAAAAAGCAACATGTTGAACTCTGAAATGATGGATAACTATATATTTTATCACTCCACAGAACTAAAGCAATTGATAACTGTACATTTTGTCACTCCATGCACTAAAATAGTTAATAAGTGTATTTTATACTCTTAAAATAGTTGATAACTATACATTTTTCCACTCCTAAAATAGTTGATGATTATGCATTTTACCACTCCCAGAACTTAAATGGTTGATAACAATGCATTTTACCACTCCCAGAACTTAAATGGTTGATAACAATGCATTTTGCCACTCGCAGAACTTAAATAGTTGATAACAATGCATTTCACTACTTTGTAGAGGTAGGTATTTTAATTAACGTCGCACTATCACTTTGTAGAACTAAAATAGTAGATAACTATACATTTCATTACTCCGCAGAGCTAAAATGGTTGATAACTATTGATTTTAACTCTCCACAGAACTTAAATTGTTTATAAGTGCATTTTACCACTCCTAACGTTTATAGCGTTACATTTCGCCATTCTACAGAACTAAAAGAGTGGATAACAATACATTTTACCACTCCACCCACTCCACACAATAAAAATGTGTGGTCGACGCTACATTTTAACATCCCTCTTACAATATTCTGATATCCACGTTTCTTTCAATTCCTTTCAGTTATCCATGGTTCGAAGATCTGAACATTCAATGGTACGGTCTTCCAGCAGTATCGAGCATGCTGTTTGATGTTGGCGGCATTGAATTTCCCGCTGCTCCGTTCAACGGATGGTACATGGTGACTGAGATAGGAGCTCGTGACCTCTGCGATCCGCATCGTTTCAACATACTAGAGGTAAATATCTATATACCTTTGATAGAATAAGGCTCAGGAAATGTCAATGAGTGGGCATCTGACAATGGTTCATCGACACCCTCCTTCGCCAAATCATCCGCTACTTCGTTTTCCCTGATGTCCACGTGCGAAGGGATCCAGTGTAGATGCACCTCACAGAAAGATGAGACATGCTTGAGTTTGTAAGGATCGCTATGGCAGTTCTATCTCCCACACTGTGCCAATTAGATGTTGGATGGAGCTGCGACTGGTCGGACAAAATCCAAACGACCTTTGGGTTTTTATACCTGCTTTTTCAGTGGCCATCTATCTGAGGTGTATCACATTTTGCTGTGGTCGCAAGATTCATCCTGTTTACCCTAAATGCCAGTCTGACCAGGCCTCCCCAGCACGCATTTTCGCGTGCATGGGGTTGTCCCAAGATTATCTTGTTTTCTGAACCTCTTTTGGTGTTTGACTTTGTGCAGGTGAATGGACTCGTGGATTTGGTCTAGCTGGAGCTATACGTGGAAATAAACAACAACAATAAATATCTATATAAATAAAAATGGAGTGTTTGTTTGTACGTTAAATATTAGCTCCATTTCACTTTATTTATCCGTTTTGGAATATTTTAATGCAAAATTAGTGGTTTTCGCGTTCTGTTTGCATGTTTCCAGCGGTTATAAATTTAACAAATATTTATTTTTAATAAATTGTAATTCCTATTCATCACGCGTAATAACAACCCCGCAAAGGATTCGATTTGAAACTGCAGTCAAGTTAAAGCTAAGCAAATTTTAAATGGAACTTTTTTAAAAAGAATATTAGTGTAATGAGATTATATTATAATATTGAAACAACATTAAATGTGTTAGAAAAACTCCTAGGACTTTTTAAACATTAAAAATAATTTGTCGTAGTGATAGAAGGTCAAGGCTACCTACTTTACGAGTTGAACCTATATTTAAGCACCTTATAAATGTTAAAAGTTCGTTGAAAAAAATTATTTTCTTTAAAAAGTCGGGTAATTCTGCTAGAAATGAATACTAATAGATAAATACTCTCCTTTGCATCATTAAACATTTACACTATATATATCATACATAACCATACATATATACTACATAGAATCATACATTACATAGTATAACTTTGATTATTCTGAGTAATGTGGACGAGGCCACCTCGGATAACCGAAATTTGGATAATACGGACGTAGTAATACAAAACAGACTATACGAAATACAAAAAAATACCGTACTACATGTTTCTACAACTGCTGCTGAAAGATTCATAAAACAAGGGGATTAGAAATAATCTATACTCGGATTTGTGTCACAGTATGTATTTATTTTGATAATTTGACAATAATTCTGGAAATAAGGTGCGTACCTTTTAAACTCTCCTGGAAAAATCATTAGCAGTCTTCTGTTTCGCAGCACTTTTATATTCGGATACTGCATCATTTTTCATCTTTCATCTCAATGTATTTTAAACTATATTTTACTTTTCCATGTTAATGATACACGTTTTTCCAAACTTCTGAAGTGTTTATTTTGTTTCAGTGTTGTTTTCTTATTTTTTTGTCATGATTCTGATGTTGGTCTGGTTGTTAATCTGATAATATATAATAATTTAAAAATATATTTCGTTAAAGTCAACGGAAATGTCAAAAAAAACTTGGTTGTGTCTTGCTTCAGATCAGCTTAACCATTTTTGGATTTTGGGCCCTAAAGCTCAAACCAACCAAAGATCTGCCCGTCTACCAAACCAGTCTAGAATAAACTGCGCACACTCATGCTGGCGCTTTATTTAAAGCTTAAAAAGCTCGGTATCAAATTCGGCTCGGATAACATGGAGACTAGGTTAATCGCAACTCGGATAATCACAAGTTTTTATTGTACTTTAAAGCTTCAACTTCCAGCCTTTCCAACATATTATCTTCCCGCATATTTAAGATTTACAAAACATCTTTGAATCATAACTGTTTGGAAAAACAAAATTTAAGATTTTGAGATAAATAATTAACAATGAAATATTTTATTTATATTTCCTACAATATTTGAAAAAAGATCCATTTTGATCTATCAAATGACCTTGTGTACTGTTTCAGTTGTGCTGTGGAGGGAATATTTATCCTATAATTTTAAAGATGTAAGAAAAAATTAGAAGTTGTACAATTGTATATGATATATATTCTGATGAAATTCCGTGATTTTGAGATTAACGTGATATGAAATCTCTCTGAAAATAGCGAGCACAATTCTGCTTTAATGATGCGTGCTTGGTGTAATGTTATGTGATGTTCATGCCACAACAATTTTGCATAGTAGAGAACAAGTTAAATGTGACAAATAAAACGCGTCTGAACAAATTTATTCCAAAGAAACTGTGGTTTCGTTACTTCTATTAATAGGCATTTTATATCGGAATCGATGTGAGAATATCTACAGCTGCTATCACCGGATAGAAATGCCACATAAATCATTTTATAAAGCTGAGTTTCTCATAGTAGATGGAAAGATATTAAAGCCCGTACTCGAACTGAGAAATATCCAATATCATGCAAGTAGTTACACGTTTTAGCTAGGAGGCGATAAATTGCTCCAGGAATTTGAGATCTCTTTCCATTCAAATGTGGGGAAAGTATTGGAGAGAAAGTGATATTGACCTTTATGTTCTAATTCTAGATGTAGTCAAGAACTTATTTTTGGAAATTTAGAGCAAGTCTTATACAGAGGGAACCTATTTAGCTGTCGAGATATCTTTATAATAGAAATAAAAATATAGAAATAACTATCAAATATCGTGCAATATAACATTTTAAGAACTTTGTGGCAATTTTTATCACGCTCTGCTTAAGAATAGGGCATTTCTACCATAAATGTTTCTTACCATAAAATTACAAGTGTTCTATATATGTTTAGAAACATGTTAATCTATATTTGGAAACATGAAATTTGACAAGTTCAGTTTCATGTCAATGTGTTTTGTGCTGAATGTATAATAAAATGCTGAATATATCATAAAAGTTCTCATAACCTATATCGCAGAAAATTCTTAGATAAACCTGTCTACTGTAAAGTTAAGGAATTTATGTATTCTTACTTCTTAGTTTAAAAAAAAATTTTGATTTTGTAATTTATTTTTATCTTTAAATTTAAATTATTGTTTTAACCCAAAATGTAGTTTCACATTTTAATTTAAATGCGATTTATAACAATTGACTATATGCATTTACATTTTATTTACGACAGGTTAATTGACATTTTAATTTAAATGTAATTTTATTCTTTTTTAATTCGAATTAAAAATTATTTAAATGTTTAATTAAGATCATATATATGAAGAAAGAAAGGGTTGCTTTTCAAATGAAAATAGTAAGAAAACGACAGTTTATCAAAAGTGGAGGAAAATCCTTCACATACATGGAATCATTTTTACCCATTTTTATTTGGATTTTGCATTTTTGTGACTTAGGAAGTTGCAACTCGTCTTGGTGTGGATATGCGAGCACCATCCACACTGTGGAAGGATAGAGCAGCAGTAGAAGTGAATTATGCCGTCATCTATAGTTTTCAAGTAAGTACATTTTTATAAGTACTTTTGCAAAGAATACACACACATTTTTGTCTAGAAAACAAGCTTACATTTCATTCCTTAACATTCCAAGTGTTTTCAATGAGGTATCTCGCCCATCTAGATCTGATCAATTTTGCTAATGACGAGATACTTCGTAACCAAGATACTGTCAATTCTCTTATGATTACGAGATTAAGCTCTGGTCAGTTTTTTCTAATGACGAGAAACGACAAGATCTTGATGCACGAGATATCTCGTCCATCAAGATATCGTCGATCAAGATCTGATCAATTTTACTAATGACGAGATACTTCGTAGAGACAACCACCAGGAGGGTTAAAGGTAAAGTTTATGTGACAATGATCTTGGTACAGAAGAAAAAATTGTATTTCATATCTACTTTGCAAGAAATTGCAGAGCTATATATAAATAATTTTTTCTTTCTTCCTTTGAAATTAACTACAATTGTAAGTTTAATTTTTTTAAAGAGATTTGAATATAAAAATGCAAAATTATTTCAGATCCTTTTTAATGCAACGCTTTTCTACAGATGATTCATTTGAAGTACCATTTCGTTTACTTTATAGCATTTTTCAGAGCAAAAAATAACTATTACAGGGCTTCATTAAATTTCCAACCCTGGATGTTGTTTGGGTAAAATGTTCATTGTTTTCTCTGACGAGGAAAGTAATAGAAAGAAATTTTTCTTTTGTCTAAATCGTAGCAATTCTATTTTATAATTTCGTGTTAACAGATGTATATTTTACATTTTATTTCGCTTATAATTGAAATGTTATACTTTTTATTTTATTCACTGGACTTTTTAATGCGCTTTTTTCGAAAAATTGCTGCCATAAAACTTTGTTTATGAATATTGGAGCCTTTAAACGATTTATAAAATGGAAAAGTATGTCTTTTCAGAGAATATGCATCTCTTTCAATGAACATATTATGGAATTTGGAATGTTTCATTTGAGAAATGACGTTTATGACTTAAATTATCGGTGATTTCAGAAAGTAAATTAAAGAAACGACCATTTGAGTATCTAAATGTTAATAGCAAGGATTTTTACAGTTAAGTATTAATGCTTTTGTCTTTTGAGCTCATTGTAGGAATTTCATAAGATCAACTTATTTTATTATTTGCCTTTGTGCAGTAAAAAATATGACCATATAGCGACAAAACAAACCATTTTACATATCCAGTTTTCAATTCCAACAAGAAAAGTTTAGTCTGTTAAAACAATTTATGTATACAGATTACTTTTTAGTAATCCTATTTTAGGTGTATCGTATTTTTGACACACTTTGGGGACAGATATCTTGTTTCTGTATAAATTCTGATTAGATAAGCGATAAAATGGCGTTATAAAAATGAGATACGACCGTTTAAAATAAACGAAATGCAAAATTCAAATAGACTCGAATGCGTGAGATATGCATTATACAGCAGCTTAGGTAATAAAAAATGTATAATAGGAAAATATATCAAGCAACACTGAACTGTTACCCTCTGTAAACACCTTAAAAATTCACAGAAAACAAATTAAAACAGTTATATTGTTAAAAATATATTACAAAAGCATGCATTAGAAATGAAAAATATTTATTTTCGAAATTTTTTCAGCGATTTCTAATGTAAACGGAAATGGATCTAAACCCAAATTTGAGGGGAAAGGGAAAAAGTGATTTGAACAATCGGATATATCATCGGCTTAGAGCAAAAACGCATTAATTGGCATTTTTTCGGAGACACTAAATGTTTATTTTCATCATGATGAGAAATGTATTTCAATTAAAAGAAAACTCATTTAAATTTTTCAAATTAAAATGAATTTTATTATTTAACTTAAACTAAATAAGCGAGTTTTTAAAATACCATTGAGCTCTGTACAATGTGGGGAAAGTTTTAAATTTATCTTCAATTTATTCTTATTCTACTTAATTTTTGCACGTTATAGATATATCCATGTTCAAAAATATTTTGATGCTTATTACCTGAATACTTTAACCAGGCGATATAGGTTTTTTATTGTAAATTGTATTACGGGAAACATTTCAATGCCAAAGACAAAAGGTTTGCATTCCATTTGGATAGTATTTAGTACTAGCAGAATAACCCGGGCGTTACTCGGGTTGAATTAGTTAACTATTTTCCGTTTTCGTTAATAAATTGTAATTCCCATTCATACCATATAACAACTACCACACTCTAATAAAGGTACACAATTGTTAAAAACCCAATTTCATAAATGTAAATAAATGTCATATTTAACATTTTACATTTTTGTAGAATTTAAATTTTTAGTAAGAAAGAATCTCTAAAGTGCCACTATTACTCAGAATGCATAGAATAGTTCAGAGTATGCATATAAATGCCTTGTATGTCATTTTAAAACAAAAGCGTTTCCCAAAATTATCATACTATGATTAAAAATGCTTTTAAAACTAATTAAACCATTATTTACCTTCATTACAGTCATTGAACGAAAAACATCAAATTTAAAATCTAGAAATACATCTTAAAACAGATTTTTAAAAAAGCTTCGAACAAAAACTAATGAATGTATCTGTTTTTTCACTATAAAATAGATTCTTGGAATATAACGGACACAAATTTTAAAAAGCAAACGATTAAAAAAATACCAAGGTTGAGTATTAGCTACCGCTCCTATTTTAAAACGTTTTGTTATGTATAGTTTTATTATCTTTATCGTTTGTCCAAAAATATTCAGAATTTTTTATATTTCGTAAAGAAAAAATAAGGCTCGAAATAAATAAACTATTAGAATTTAAATTCCATAAAAATAGTTTTGGAAAAAATTTATATTAACAGCACTGGTACAATAATCGAAGTAATTGCAATGCTCAATATACCCCAGCTACTCCAAAATCACCAAATTATGGTCGATTTAAGATTAGTTACTCAGATGTTTTAACGTGAAACTTGCCTAAATATGTAAGCAAAGAAATTTCAAATAATGCATTCACTAAATTAAAATATGATGTATCAAATATAAAACATTAAATAAAATATGTTAAATAAATTTTATGTGATACTTGTACAAACACACAGACACAAAATCGAACATAGAACGGGAAGACGAACATACACAACTAAGTTCAGTCACTAAATGGATGTAAGAACTCACGGTATACAAAATTTCATGAAAATATATTCAACTGTTTGGACGTAACACGGGCACACACATACAGACAAACAGACAGACAGATGGACAGACACACCAAACGCGCAAGAGACGGATTTTGCATCAGAAGGGTCCAAAACGGATAGAAAACTTGAAATGGGTCAAAAATATTCAATGTACAAACAAACACTCCATTCGTATTTAAATAGATTAGCTGTAAAGCCCGTTGAAATAAGAATACTGCAGGCTCTAGAATTCACTTATTGCTACTCGAGTGCTTATTGCTTTATTTTGCGGAGTAATCGTAAATAATGAATGTGCGTTGAAACATGCCCTTAATATGCTTCATTGTTCAGAATAGTTTAATTCAATTAAACCTCACAATTCAAAAATACATCTCAGTTTCAGAAATAATCTCACAAAAACTCAGTAATACAGAAATCAATAACTCAATCAAGCCCACAACTCAAA
This sequence comes from Meta bourneti, assembly GCA_933210815.1. NCBI lineage: Eukaryota > Metazoa > Arthropoda > Arachnida > Araneae > Tetragnathidae > Meta > Meta bourneti. The sequence goes on from OW119928.1 coordinate 69,940,141, forward strand.
ACTACATCTCAATAATTCTAAATGGAACTAAAAAAATTAAACATATTATGGTGTTGTCAGATATAGAAAATTAAACACTTATTAATAATTTAATTATACTACCTTCGGCGCGTTTTCACTAACTTTCTGTCTAAATACGCTTTCTACTATTTCATCATAAATATTAATGCTTGTATTATCGTTTCCCTTCATCTATGTCAGATTTAACATTTATTTATTGTGCACAAATAATATCCGTGATAATACTTAAATATTTTAATTAACTTTAACCAGGATAGAGAGAGTATAAAAAGTGATCCAATTCGTCGTCGCAAGTCTTGCTTTTTATATTGTAGCACGCAATGTAAGTAGATAGTTAAGATGTATACTAAAGAAAACGAAACAGCTCAAATATTCACTTAAGTGTAAACTGAAAGAACGCATGCTATTGCACCGCTCGAGAGTAATTAACGAGAGGTCCCTTGCAGAAAGCCAACGTGACCATCGTTGACCACCACACGGCATCTGAATCCTTCATGAAGCACTGGGATAACGAGATGAGGTTGAGGGGAGGATGTCCGGCTGATTGGGTGTGGATAGTGCCTCCCTTGAGTGGAAGCCTCACGCTTGTCTTCCATCAGGAACTGCTCAACTACAGCCTCAAGCCCAGCTACGAGTATCAGGTATGTCGAAAATGAATGATCGATATTCCAGAAACTAGTTTGTCTTTATTGATTTGTGATTGACTATGGTAGTAGATTTTCAATTGGGAATACTTTTAGACATCTCTTCTCTTTTTGATGAATAAACTTTTAAATGTGTTTCTTCCGCTGCTCATAACTATACGTTTGTCCAAAAATGAAGGATAAAACTTAAATTGTATCAAGCAAGGCTACATGATCTCAATCCAATAGAGCATGCTTGGGAAGCTTTCGGTCATCGCATTGCAGCCTACACCAAGGACAGCAGAAGAAAAAAGGCGTTCTCTAGAGAACGAATGAGACTTCTTGCCACAGTAATTCTTGGATGGCCTTGTTTAAAATGTCTGCTCGTTTTGATGACTGCATTAGGATCAGAGGCCAGCACATTTCCTATTAGGTTGCTTTTTAACAGATCAAAAACCTTTTTTTCGCAATGACTGAAACCTACAATGTATTCACCTAAGCATTTTTTTTTTAATTTCTTTAATTCCCAGTAACACTAAGAGACGTGCGGGTGTTCTTATTTTATTCCACATAGCTTGACGAACGAAAGAAAAACGTTTAATTAGGATCCAATTGAGCACAAGTGCATCGAATCAATACTGTAAGCAGTAAATGAAGAGAAAACTAAAACCCACCCAGTCCTAAAAGAGTCATTACTGATACCATAAACACAAAAGTTTCATTTATTTTCCTACCTCTAAAGAGCTTTTACGGATTCTTTTGAAACGAATAGATTTACTTTGAGTCTTGAGTTCGTTACTCTTTTTTTTGTGTCCATGGCTCTTTGAGAATTCATGTTACAAACAGATTTCTGCCTTCTATAATAGATTTCTTAAACTGAAGCACATTTCAAACTAATCTAAATAATACAATTCGAAACATAATTTCATGAAATAATGATGTATAAAGCAAATTTAAGAAGTATAAAACATTTCATTTATAGCTTTAAGAATATTTCAATACACAAAAAAATTTATGAATTTTGATGCCTCTCTGTGTTTGAATTTATACCTCTTTACCAACGCTTACTTTTCTAAATTTTTCTTGATTTCATATGCATATATAAATCATCATGCGAAAAGGCATGAATAAATTTCAAATAAATTATTTTATTAAATAGTTTTGCTGGGATGGTTCGAACAGGAATGTGGGTCCACTCCCTGTTCCAACAATCAGCACTTCTCTGATCTCTTCAAATAATGGTGGTCCTCGCCAACAAGAGCTTTTTCTTAACACAATATGGCTGAGGGTAATATTGAAGAGATAGATAGTTGAATTTACGTTGCACTGGAGCAACGCAACGGGCTATTGGCGAAAGTCTGGGATCAATACCGAAGGGAAAGATCGAGAACAACACCTCGTAATTTTGAACCACAATCAGATGACGAGATCAACACCTGTTAGCTGGTACTCTACTCCATACACATGAAATGCAAGTAGACTGAGCATTACTAATCAGAGGAGCTACAAAAAGTGTGCTCAATATGTCGATTAGTAGCCAAGCGATTGCCCTTTGAAAAATTGACTTGGCCGATTCGGCATCCTATCGCAGGGATTGGTGACATAACATCTTATGACAGGGTAGGTGTATGAATGCGCATTTTTATTGGGTGGCTACAAAATGGTGAAATCGCTAGTCTACAACTATGTCGCATGGACCAATCAGATGATGAATCAATGTATAGGCATCTTCTCCCGTCCCGTGAACTCTTCCTTTCTACCCGGCAGACGAGAGTCTGAGGGTCACGTTACTACTAGTTTTGGTCACATGACCCTGGGCACATAAAAATTTTACCATTACTCACACTACTTTTTTCCTCTATGTCCCACTCTCCAAACTTCCACATCACGCTAACGTGAGAATATTTGAGGCCACGACAGATTTAACGTGCACCAGCCCCATGTACACGACGGTCTTTGGTTGGATAGAGTCGCTTTTGAAGATAGTATGGGAAAGTATGTGGTGTCAATTTGATATCGCGATCAGGCTCTATTTGGCAAAAGAGAACTGACAACGGGACGTGGGAAAAAGTGGAAATGGAAAATGAAAATAGGAGTAATACTCAAGGATTTAAACTTAATAGAAAGGGAAAAGTTTTATGCATGAAAATACGCTGTGTTCGAACCTGTTACATAAATAAGTTATTTATAAGTCCTAAAAGCAAATTATATAAATATGCTTACAGGATCCACCATGGAAGACTCATGTCTGGGAAAAGGACAGAGAGATTTCAGGTAACGGGCCAAGAACGCCTTCAAGAAAATTCCGCTTCAAAGAAATAGCAAGGTAAGTTAAATGGCTTAAAGTTTATCCTGTTAATTTTAAGGATCTTAGTTCAAACGGCTTTCAAGCCTTTTGTGTTTGGAACCGATGTGGTATGAGAAAAATATGTTACCGGCATCACGCTCTAGTCCCGAATCGGCAATTTCAGTTGTTTTCACTAAAATGCTTAAGTTCCTAGACTATTACTTTCTAGATTTCGTTATTTCATGAGATTCCCCCTTTCATGAGCATTATTTCACAAGTTTTCTAAACTATTCGATGTTTAATACTCTGCCAAAGGTACGATTTCTAATTCGTAGCCTAAACAACCTAAATAGAAACCTAAACTTTCAACACTGATTTCTCTACAGCACGTCGAACATTTAAACGGGTTTGTTTTGCTGATTCGTGGTTTTGACATGGTAGGTAGTTTAATTAACGTCGCACTGGAATAACACAAAGGGCTATTGGAGATAGTCCGGGATCAATCCCGAAGGGAAATATCCGAGGATGAGCTGGCACCCACTCTCCAAACTTCCACACCACATCAATGTGAGGACATTGGAAGCCACGACAGATTCAACGTGCAGCAGCCCCCACCAGCATGACGGTCTTTGGTTGGGTCGAGTTTCGACCTCACCACCCTCCGGTCGCACTGGAGCAACACAACGGACTGTTGGCGAAAGTCCAGGATTAGTCCTGATGAAAAGTCCCGAAACAACACCTCATAATTTTCATATTCATCACGGTCAGATGACGAAGGTTTTGGCATGGTGACGATGATATCAAGTGTATCAAGGACCTCAAATATCATTAATTAGAACTGAAATAGTTTCTATGAAAAAGATTTTCTGTGTAAGCAAGCAAACCAGACAGAAAACGGAGATGTTACTTCCTGTTACCCAAATGTTCTCGTATGATACACATCGAGTTACATATAAACGAAGTCTATCGCCGTTTTGACAACGTTTAATCTAATTGGCGTTGACCAATCATATATCAATTCGGAATTCATTATTTGGAATTTTTATTCGCGAAGTGCTGAAATCATATTAGAAAAACAAGTCAAGTGACGTCATATCCTGAATAAGTACAGGAAGCACGTTCCGCAGCAAAAACATTACCGACACCAACATTAACTTCTCAGAAAAAGCCTCTCATATATTTTATATATCAGTGTGAATGGTTTTGTACATTTAACTTTATCCGTCGACGTTCATTTTTTCAGAGCAGTGAAGTTTACATCTAATCTATTCGGAATGGCCCTTTCACGTAGAATCAAAGCCACCATTCTGTTTGCGACAGAAACCGGTAGGTCTGAGCAGTACTCGAAAATGCTTGGAGAAATATTTTCACACGCATTCAATGCCAATGTAAGTAAAATATTCATTTGTTTTTGATTCAATGTCAATGTAAGTAAAATATTCATTGGAGTTTGATTCAATGTCAATGTAAGTAAAATGTTCTTTCATCTTTCAATGATATGCTAGTTTAATTAGTTCTATTCCATTTCATACTATTTCAAATTCAATAAAAAATAAATGCAAGAGGAATGAAGCTGTACAGATGCAAACAACTTTCTACAATATGCAATTTTGAAAAATGATACTATGCACCCCTATAAAGTTATCATAGAATTGCAGATAATTCTATTTTACATACAAATTAAACAAATTATTAAAAGAATTAATAATAACTCGTAAAATTCTTAAATGTGATCAAAGGAAAAGTTCAAGCAGATGGTGCGTATCTTGGAATTACATTGGTATACATCGGAGTCAACCTTCTACTTTTTCTACGGAAACAGAATGACCTTCAGAAAGGTCCCCAGAAAAGTAACCATTTTTGCTGCCAAGCTAGAATAGGCTATACTGACATTCAGGACTTCAAACACATCTTGCTGATTCGCATGAATGTTTTGTTTGCCTGAAGAAGAGAGACACTTCGGAGCACATCCTCTAGATGAAGAGGTGAAATGGCCCAGGAGTCATTGAAAGAGAGAAACCATTCGGTGGTTATTTGGTACGAGGCAAAATGAATGGAATGAGGGGGAAACAGGCAGGACAGTTCATGAGAATGAGGTATTGTCAAAAGTAGAAAATCAGCAGATTGAACCAAAGAGACACTCGTCTTCACAGGAAATGGTCTATTTCCGTCTTACCTGAAGAGGTTTAAAAAATAATAAATTTTAAAAATTGCTCCTGTGGTCAAATCTGTCCATCTCTGCATTACATCACATTCTTCCTCCTGCAGTATCATGGCATATGAGGACATCTGCCGACCACCTTAAAACAGTTCCTTCTCCTCCTGAAACAGTTCTCTTCTGGATAGATATACATGTCACCGAGGTGGCATGTATATCTAAAATTTTATGTTATATCGCTTATACATGAAAATGTTAGTTACATTATATCATAAAATATTGTACTAAATATACATATATGTAACATTGCATATTAGTTACATTAAATTATAATATGTATGTTGTATATATTTCACATAATATGCATGTTAAAGTCAATCTCTTAGGATTATTAAGTCCCTGGTGAGTCTATAGATTTCACCATGACAATAATTTTGACCCTCGAGTCCTTATTGATAGCAATGTTTCTGTTCCACTTGATTTTAACCTTTAGACTACGGCGTCCAAATTTCGTTACTTGCGTCTCAGAACTGCAGATTTTTTTTCGCCTCACTTCCTTCCTTAACTGGATTAAGCAACTTGCAATCCTGTTTCTTTATCCTTTTTAATGAATACTGTGTTTCATGTTAATAGAAGACATCGTGATGTCGGTTCCACCGATCTTTCAATAAAGTGCACGGAATATGTGAGTGCAGCTTCATGCTATTTCTTCCGGTCGCTCGGTTTGAAGATCTGTCACGTGATTGGGAGAAAAAGCATGACAAAATAATGTGGGACAAATTATTGATCAGTTAAAGTGATTATCCAGCGTGAATAAAAATACTTGTCTGCACTTCGATAGGCAATCAAATTCGTAAGCTTATGTGACTTATCCTTCTAAGACCTTACGACAGAGACTCCGCCCACATGCTCTATTTTAATGGAAGGTCGATGGTCAGTGCCAATGTTCACGTACTCATGTGACAAGATGTAATGCGATGTTAAAAGAAATATATACTATTGATTGTGTATAGCACACTTTTCGAAAATTGAATAGTCATAAACTCTAATTTGACAAAAGTTTTCGGAGACTTATACCAGCTTTATATATAGTACAGGGAGACTTCTTTTTATGTCTAGGAAGTTATTTAATGGTACGTCATTTTTTTTCATTAAATAGAACACACGGGATATGTCTATACTGCACAGTATATATATTTTGTATTTTATTGCTATTTTCGTAATAAATGTTTTTTATACCTTTTAACCAGTTTCCTTTCTTTAGATACATTTACGACCTTTTTATATCGATAGAATCAGATAACTTATTTTCTTTTACAACTTTTAGAGTTCCTTGGAGGGAGATGTAATATTTTCTCTTTTAACAATCGAAGAATTAAAGAATATTTTTTGCCTTGAAATAGGTCTTTTTGATAATATTTTAAAGAATTTCTTAAAGAGTGTGAAATATTTCACAAATTAATTACGATTTGTACAATTTACTATTTTCAGCAGATATAAATCACTAGTTAGCTCGTTTATAATGGTCTTTGGGAAGGATTTTATTCCCAATGTTATATATACAGAGGAATCTCTTAGGATTCAAACCCTTTTCTAGTAAATTAAAATTATATCTTTTACACAGGTTACATAATTTATAAATATATGGTCAGTTTTGAGGTAAAAGCATTGAATGTGCATTAAAAATTTTATGAATATTTTCAAAATCAACCAAGCATAAAATAAGCACTTGATACAAAAATAATTTCGACATTCATTAGATAATCCTCCCCTCATGTATATTGCCAAACTGTAGTAAATCTGTGCTGATGTTATTATTATATAAGTTCAATTCCAATTATAAATTTTGATTCGTACATTGGAGATCAAGCATCATAAAGAAAGATAATTTCGATAAAATAGGTTACGCTTTTCAAGTTTTCCAATGAAATGCTGGTAAATTTTTCTGAAACAGAAAGTTTAGAAAAAACGCTTCATTTTATGAACTCATAAATAGGAAGTAAAATAACTTGTTAGACGGATTAAATGAAGAAATCCTAATAAAAGAAAATAATTATTAATAAAAGAAATATTAATACTTCTAAAAACGACTTGCATTTAAGATAACGGGTAACTTTTCGTTGCATCTTTTTACACTAAAAGCTATATTTTTTGCTTAGTTTTGCTTCTATCCTCCTTTTTAGGTGGTATGCATGAGTGACTACGATATTATTAATCTGGAACACGAAACCTTGCTTCTAGTAGTTACTAGTACTTTTGGAAATGGTGATCCACCCGAAAATGGCGAGGTTAGTGCTAATTTTTATTCCTACTTATTTTTACAATGAAGGCGCAATGTTTTAACGATACGTTTTATATTTAATGCCACGATTTCATATTTATCTTTCTAGGCCTTTGCGAGGAGTCTACAGGCTATCAAGGTGACAGGTGAAACCACTCCTGATGTTGAATATATCAGGTACCTCTATATACGAATTTTAATATTTATTATAATCCAATCGAAATAATAAAAATAGATTAAAAATATAATCAATATTAAAAAACTATTATTTACTTAAGGTGAAATTATCTAGTATGCAAGACACATACGTACGTGTAGGATATTAACCCTGTATTTATAAAGCTTTTAATGGGAATGTACACAAAAATAATTAATTCATGAATTACGGTATTATGTGATAATTACAACTTCGCCTTGATTTGTTGGTTTTTTACATTAACCGATATTTTGTTCCTTACTGTATTATTTTGATATTTTTTTTTTCTTCAGCATTTAATCAAGAGGAAAGTAGAGGTGGCCGTATTTTTCGGTGTTCTTGATGCGAAGTGATCTCTGCATCGTAAAAGAAATTAGAAGCCTCAATTGGAAATGCATAAAAGGAAATATGAAGTAGATCTGCAAAATTACTATGAGTTCAGTAAAGCTAAAGGTAGAATTAAAATTTAAAATAATGTCGTAAGAAAAAATCAGAATTTAAATTTTTTAAAAGAAAATTTATGGAAAAGGGAGGTAATATACAATTGAAGTTCTATTATTATTTGAATTCAGTATTGAATTATTTCTGTGGAAACGTAAGGATAAGCCACAGAAATATGTTCCGCAATGAAAAAGAATGAAAAACTAAATATATTCAAGAGCATCAAAAGAATTTGTGATGATTTGAATGAATGCGCAAAATTTGTGAAAGTTTAAAACAACATGACGGTCTTTTTGAATATTAGATAAACCTTTGAAATTTTTGTTGACTTTCATGACTCAATGTCCAAAATCATATATTTTGTGCCAATTTGTAATGTAAAAATGAGACATTATTTCAGTCATAAACCATTCTCATTCAAATACGAAGGTGAGTCAATAATTATCCTCTAGCAGATATAAAATTTATTTCCATACATATAGAAAACTTACAATAATGTTATTTTTCAACATATTCCTTTGCTTTTCATTGCACTCTTTCCTTCGTTGCGCAAGCTTCTTCAAGCCCTCAGGGGGACAGCATTTTGGGTTGAGCAATAAACCACATATGCATCATTTCTTAAGTTATTGGTTCGAGAGGTAAAAGACTAATTTACAAATGATTTTCCACTTCAACAATTACTCGTGTCTGTTCAACAGAACCATGTCAAATGCGCTACATCAACGTCGTTTATTGTGATAGTAAACCAGCCGTTCTGTTCGTTCATGCATTCCGCTTAAGTAACAAGTTTTCAATCGATTCGTGGAAATTAAAACGCAGACTTTCAGCATTTGTCCTTTATTATGCTGAAAATCTTGTTGGCTTTTGGCCTCTGATATGCCTTTAGACCACAAAAACGGATCACTGAACGTTTTTCATCTGTAGAAATGGAAAGGAGAGCTCCCATAATTAATGTCACGGCAGCGATTAGCGAACTGATTTAGCATCGTCAAATCTGGACAATAAAGATAAGACATTCCACCAGGGGGGATACCATGCGTCTTGTGAGAACTTACCTGTTTAGTGGTCTTCCTTGGGAATGCACGGAATCTCTGCTGGGTTCCTGTTGGACATCTGATGCTTATTAGGTAGATGTGTTTATGTTGTAACTATAAAGTCCCGGTCGCCATCGCCGATTTTGCATATGTTCCTCTTGCATTTCCTGGGTTTCAATGCTCTCCTGAGATGAGTCTTGGAAGTATGCAACGCAGTTGGTGTGAATTTGTGAAGGGACACTCTAAGGCAAACAGCATTGATGTTTCCTCTGACTCACAGGAGCATTAATTGGATTGCAATAATTCGAATCTGTGAAAATAGCTGGGCAATAGGTTCAGAACCCGTTGTTACTCGCCTTGAAATGTAAGCTGATGCGAATACACTTTCTAAAACAAATACACTTGCAGTGTGGATACTTATTGATTCACCTTCGCATGAATTCTAAAACATTCTGTCCAGGGAATTACCAAGCAACTCGATTACAAACTAAATACACCTGTACAATCGCATCATTTTCTTTTATTGCAGCAGCACTTGCATGCCGTTTGTGAGAATGAACAGTGTGCCTCTTGAGTTCCAGGAGGACGAAGGCACCAACTGTAACGCTACCACAGAACTGGATGACGACATAGGCCCGTTGAGTAACGTCAGGTAACGGATTTATAAAATACCTCTAAAAATAAAGGGACAGTAAACGATTGATAGCCTAACTTGCTCACGTCTCTTATAAAGCTTCATCGGAACTTTTCCTGAGGATGTCCATGTGCGAAACTCGATTGCCGCCTCTTTCTACACAAAAAAAGTTTAATTTCCAATGTCCCTTATAATGTTTTTTTGAGCATTTCAATTTAAAATATTCAGATTCAAAAGTGTCGTTTATCAAAAGCAGAAAAAACCTACAAATATTGACGAATAAAGAATGAACTCATAAAAGGCCTTACTAGTAGCCGAGAGGCTAAAGGTGTTGCTTTTAAGAAACATAGACTGAAGCGCTTGGTTACGAGTTAGAATCTCGTTTGTGCCGAAGTCGGATTGGCTGCTTGAAGTTTCCTGGTTCCTTCAAGACGAGTAAATGCGGACCAGCTTCCCAAGTCCTCCAGGAAGGCATGTCTCCCCACAGTTTATAGTGGGTGCAATATAGCAGCACCTCCCATTGTGTCCCCCGGGTGACCCAGATACTGTCACGTTCTCGCCAATTAATGTTTGAAGGTTCATAAATCCATAAGCTGACTTTGGAGGGGAAAATGAAAACTCATAAATATTAGAAAATTTATAAATTGACGCTTGTGTCTAAAATTGGATGGTGTGACCCAAATGGATCTTGTGACCATATTTTGGGAGGCCTTATTTTTTTTTTTATCTGACGATGTGCAAAACAAGTGCAAGTTTAGAACACTATTCAGAAACGACCCTGAGTATCGTAACTTAACAAATACAAATTTTAGATATAGGTATGTAACAAACTTATTATCAATTCAACATCATTGCATTACTGTCTCAGACACCTCTGACCGAACTCTTAAATTTGTTCATTGTGCACCTTTCACTAGCTCTGCTTGCAGTTTTGCACGTACTTTTCTCGCCCTTCTGAATTTTAGTTCCATACAGCTTGGAAATCTAACCCACTTAGTCCGTGATTCATAATTCATATCGATAATGTCGTTACGTCATGTCTTAATGAATCAGGTTTTTTTAGTCTTAACCACAAGGCTCATCGTTAAAATATGACAAGTATTTAAGACTAAATACAAGTTTTAGGTGCTTCTAGAAAAGTATAGAAATAACTATATTTTTAAGTATATTTATTAAATATTCACTTAAGGAGCTTATAAAGACTTTGAGATGAGATAGGTATAGATATTTTCGGTATAATTATTTAGGTAATAGTATATGCATTTTAGGAGACTCAAATTATCCAAAAGAACTTTTTATATAATCTGAGTTTTGCGTATGAGTAGTTAATTTGAAAACAGTTTGCATTTGGGCCAAGAACAACCATTTTATAAAACAAAGAAAACATATCATGGATTACTGCAAGTCGTAATATACATTAAACTTTTCCAACTATTTCTAGTTATACGCGTGATCCTTAAAATCCCACATGATGACATATTTAATCGCTTCTACACTTCAAAATGGAGCGCAACATAATTCTAATTCTGAAAGAAAGATCTTTAAATTCTGTTCGACAGGTAAATTTTGAAATTACCGCAAATAATAGGAACACTTACGTAGAAATATAATGTACAACTTTATGCAGCGACGAAAGAATTCACGAAATCCAACAGTTCAAAATTAACATCTAGAATCTTTATTCGATTCGTCATTTGTCATCGATTCAAAATTACGAGGTATTATCCTAGGATCTTTCCCTTCGGGATTGATCCCGGACAGACAGTCTCCAATACGTTGCACCCATTGTGTTGCTTCAGTACAATGTAAATTCAACTACCTACCTACCTTTATTCGATTGTTTTTCAAAGGGATTTAACTTTCTGTTTAGTTGAAGCGAAACTTCACAAGTTATAATTATAAAGTCAATGGTTTAAAAAACGAGATGTTTTAAATGTTTACGCTATGTAGTTGGTATAATTTAAAAAATTAATTCATGATTGGCATCCTCATTGCTTGAAGAATGGATCATGGATTGAATTAAAGTGTACAAGTTCCAAATCAGGTTTTATAATTTTTGTTATTGCCAGTTCAAAAAGTTCATTCCAGTGAAAATTAAAACCGATTAAATACAAATTAAAATTTTTGAATGTATAATAATCATTACATAAATACTATAATTAGTACAATAAATAATTAAAATTTAATTTAAAATTACAATCAAATTGATGGCAAAACTATTAAAAATATTTATGAATTAAATTAAAATCTAACGAAATTTCAATTAAGATGCATGTAAATTTTAAGATATGGGCCGTTAAAAAATTTGCCACTGTAAATTTTGGTAGTCAGTCCGATCATGATTTTAGTATATTAATTGAAAGCTATTTTATCCCCAATTTAGTTGTAGCTGTTTTCTGGTTGATGTAATTTTTATCGACTTTATACCTTAAATTTCCATTAAGAGACCGATTTTTCATGGAACGTATGGTAGTCGTCATAGAGATTTGTATTTTGCAATTCTTATGTATTGTTTTCAAGGTCCCATCTCCTGCAATTAGCTTTTAACTTCCGATTTTGTCAAGCATAAATGTCGAGGTTCCATAGTTGCATTAATTTGAACTTGTTCTTTAAGATTTGCAGTCTTTGCCTTGGGATCCAGTGCCTACCCGAACTTCTGTTCGTTCGGCCGCTACGTCGATACAATGCTGGGCGAGCTGGGAGGGGAGCGTATGGTCAAGATGGGGACTGGAGATGAACTTTGTGGTCAAGAGCACTCCTTCAGCCAATGGGCGCACGAGGCATTCCAGGTATACAATTATTTTACGGGTGCGAAGGAATATGAAAACCTACATACGCGATAATCAACAGATCCAGATCTAAAATATGTTCAAATTGTTATGCTTATTGTTCAACCTTTGAGGGGCACTACTAAAAACGTTTTTTTTTACTTTAAACTTTTAAAACTTTATGGAAAATATATACATATGGTGTGTGCATGTGGTGTATCAACTTTGTGGTCTAGAGCACTCCTAAAGTGCATATATATGGACATAAATATATTTTCCACAAACAAGCATTTAGTTTTTTTTAAGGGTGGTAGGCTCCCTTATGTCTCACTGGCCATCTAGAACATTCCTAAATGTACGAATATAAAAGGTGAGAATACTTATACAATTTAGCAGACTTGATATACTTAGAATATTTATATACTTTGCCTTAATCATTTCAATGAGGTTCTAAAGGAGTTAAAAAGGTGATTTAATTAATCCTCTATATACTTTTGAGGTAGCCTCAATTTATGTTTTTTAGTACTCCTTAGGCCTCGCAATCTCATTCATACTTTAAAATATACATCCTTCTCTTGCACCTTTATTTTACTTTTATTCAAGACACCCGTTATCCCATAAAATTTTGAGACGCATTGTACTGTTTGAGTTTCATTAGGCAGAAGACACGAGAAATAAATTTAAAATAGGCACAGATATACAAATGTTTCGGCATCCTAGCCGTAATTTTAACAGAAATGACGTTGCACGCATGGGATAATCTCACACAGATTTTAGTCTTGGTAATGGCTGTATTTCTTATCCTTTGATTAATCCGAAACCTCTTTTGAACTTAAAACTATATTCCTTCAAGTAAGTTTATCCCAAATTTATAGGTATATATTTTACACAAAAAGAGCTAATATTATGTCATCACGTATGGGACCTTTTAATGGGACTAAATATGTCTCATACCCCTAATTGAGTTATTTTATTCTATTTAATTTGTATATATGTATTTATGACTTGTTCTTTGCATGTCTCAGACAAATGTATTTCACTATAATCTTATTGCTTTCTGTAGCATAAGATGGTTTTATCAAATTTCTTTCATATTGGCTGAATATTTTCCATTTGTTCCTTAACCCTCTGCATACGTTGGGGCAGAATATCGTTTCCTTCTTTGGTTACGGCAGCCGGCCCATCGGCTTTACAGGCAACTTACTGAAACCGGCCGAAACGGCCTTTACAATGCTTTCCCCCAGGAGGAGAGGGAATATGTGTCGTCCCATTATCACCTAATGTGCCGGTTTCTATTGTCGGGTCGTGGGTATGCCTAGAAGGGACAGATTCTTCCCGGGTAAACTGAAAGGGGGCGTTGACTTTTTAAGTGTATCTTTTTTCGTTTACTCAACCTCTCACAGACTAGATGCTCGAGGATAAACAATTTGCACAGAGAATAGGGGATGGAAATCGTAATGGGCCTCGGCGATTCTTCAGGAGTTTGAGGTCTGGAAGAATCCAAGCCTTTCGTAACGAGGGGACTCGAAACTTTCGGCCGGTTGGGCCGGTCCCCATATCCAGAGGGTTAATTTATGGAAACCAGTGTACTCTTTTACATTTTTCCCATTCAAGTCCACTGTAATTTCGCACAATAAAGCATTGTGCCTCTTTGTAAGGTTCTCATAATTGTATATGCATTTGACTTCTAATAAACTGTTTCGATGTTTTGTTTGTGGTAGGTAGCATGTGAAGTGTTCTATGTGGGTGATGACATAAATATAAGTGACCTCAAGGCCACGTTGCATTCGGACACAATCTGGTGTCCTGAAAAAGTCAGACTTGTGGATGCCCAAGAACCAGCAGATATTTGCTCAGGTAAATGAATATTCAATTAATAGATTCAGCTATCTGGCATTGACATACTATTTGCTTCTATTTATGAAGAGATAGCGTCAATAACATAAATAAACCAGAAATGGGTGCCTTAGAACAAGGAACAGCAGAACCGAAAGGTCAGCGTTAAGAATGCATGATAAAGAGGACTTCCTCGTCAAGGCAGTGCATTTGAATCAAATGTTGTTCATGTACACTTATTCAAAGCACATTTATTTGGAAGTTCTGCAAATGATGCCAATACTTTTTCTTTATTTTATAGGCGTAAGCAAAGGTAATAACAGAAAAGTTGTCCCGTGTATCTTGGAAGAACGCACAGTGTTGCAGTCTGGAGAAGATAGGTACGATTTCTTTAGATTTATCTTACTTTCAGATCATTCAGACTTGAAAAAACACGAGTTCTTGACACATCCATAGGGGTCGGTGTAACCAGGGTTTTATTTCGTAAGGAGCCTAAAGCTAGAAATTCAATTTTTATATTGAATAATCAATTGAATGAAGACTTTTAAATTTTTAAAAAGTTTCTTAAAATACTTTTATTTTGTATTTAGTCACGTAAGGAATCATTATAAGCATTAGCCCTCCTGGTGGTTATCTCTACTAGGTATCTCGTCATTAAAACTGATCAGATCTTGGTGGATGAGATATCTCTTCTTCAGAAAAATCTGATCCGATTTTAATCTCATCACCATAAAAAACATTGTCAATATCTTGATGACGAGATATCTCGTCATTGGCAAAATTGTTCAGATTTATGGACGTGATATCTCATCGAAACCACTTGGAGGGTTGAAGTTTATTCCTTCAAGTCGGTTGATCCAAATACAGAAATACAGAAATCATTTCCAAAGTATTTTATGCATTTCTGGTATTTAATTTGTAAGAAGCTGTGGTGAACTTAGCCATCACTATAAAATTAACTTACAATACAGCAGTATTTGTATCAGTGCAATCTGTCTCCGCCATGCAGTAACTTTGGTAGACTTAGTTGCACTATCTTTCACACGTCTTGCTAAATTGGTGACTGGAAGATGTGTATATGAGTACTCGTGCTTTCAATAAACTAGACGGCATCCGACAAATTTCAGGTGGCGCTCGTCAGAATTGGTGCTAATTACTATGGTTGGTCCATGATGCACAGTTAAATTGCTAATGCGTTCTATATACCTGTCTGAAGCTCTGTGATAACAGACACTTTTTACTCCAATCTCAGCTTCACTATTCATTGCCAAGCATCATCTATCGAATTCGATCACTTCTAAATTCTGGAGGGAGAGTATTGTGGTGAACTTAGCCACCACTACAAAAAGTAACTTATGATATAGTAGTATATAAACCAAAAGCAGGGCAACTTTGTTTACCAAAAAGTAATATCTCCACCTTGAAGTACTTTGGTGGACAAAGTTGAACTATCTTTCATACGTCTTGCTTAAAAGTTATAAAAGAAATAGACACTTTTGGGGAGATCTTGGGACTCCAGAGGGTCCTTTCCCTTCCTTCTAGCTACGCCGCTGCACCACAGTGAACTACTTGAAATGTAAAATACGGGGGAATCATTTTAAATTCCTCTAGTCAGTAAACCTAAAGCTTGGAAATTTTGTTTTAATCGGTGATGCGCCACATATAATCCTGAAATATTTCATTATTTTTTAACTTATTTATTTTTTTATATTAACAGTCGACAAACGTTACTCATCGTAATGGCGATGAATGAGAACACTCCCCTAAAGTACATTCCTGGTGACCACGTAGGTATCTATCCAGCCAATAGGAAAGAAATTGTCGACGGAGTGTTAGAACGAATGAGCTTGACGTGTCCAGAACCAGACAAACCATTCCAACTACAACTCAGGAAGACGGTTCAGTCAATAGAAGGTAAGACAACAGAATCCCAACTCCTCCCTCCGTGTCAATCTTGTTTAATGGAGGCTGATGCATGTCAAATCTGTCGTGATCTCAAATGTCCTCATGCTGGCGTGGTGTGGAGATTTGGAGAGTGGAGAGCTCCTCATCTGACCGTGGTTCAAAATTACGAGGTGTTGTCCTCGATCTTTCCCTTCGGCATTGATCCCGGACAGTCGCCAATAACCAGTTGTATTGCTTCAGTGCGACAGAAATCCAACTACCTACAGTGTCAATCTTATGTTTCTTAGTTGCACACTATATGAGGAATCTATTACAGCAGTTCAACTACTGTGATTCCATGCAGGGAAGTATTCAAAGGGGAAACCAAAGAGCCCGGGTAACCCCAGAAATGTTCTTGATGACATAAAAATAACTACTGAAGTTGGCTTAATCAGTAATAATAGAAGATTTGGGGAAACCCATAAGTGTAGTAAAATAAATATAGACATGTCTGAAAAAAGTCAAAAATATCTGAAAGCAAAGTGCTCATTTAGCATTAGAACCAATATGATCAGTTGTTGAAACAAACGAAGAATCCATATATGTTCTGAGTGGCCGCATGTAAATGGGAAAGGGGTGGGACAAGCAAAAAAATAGCTTCATGCGTAGGTTTTTGTCTATTCTCCTAGACGCAGGGGCTCAGGGGAGAGCCCATGTGAATCTAACCCTCCACGAAATATATTTTATGTTAAAAAACAATTAAAATATCCCAGAAATCAGCTAAATCATCGAATTATCGAAGTTTGGTTAATCATGCAGGTAAAATATATGTAGATACGTAAAATACACAATTAAAACAAATATAGATACGTTAATTAAATAAGTAAAGCATGTAGATGCGCTAATCATTCCAATGAATTGCGTGTAGATACGTAAATTACACAATAAAAACAAATGTACACACGTAAATTACACAATAAAAACAAATGTACATACGTAAATTACACAATTAAAACAAGTGCAGATATGTTAATTACACAATTAAAACATGTGTAAATTACACAATTGTAGCGTGCAGATACGTAAATTGCACAATTAAAAGAAAAGGAGATATGTAAATTACACAATTAAAACAGATATAGATAAGTTAATTAAACTAAAGCATGTATATGCGTTAATCATATAAGCAAAACGTATGTAGATGCGATAATTATACCAAGTAAAACAATTTTTCAAAAGACTGAGTCTCCCAGAAATTATTTTATGAAAGTGTGCAATGAATTCAATGTGTGTGTGTGAATATGTGCATGTACTACTGTATGCGAAGATAGATTTAGTGACTGTCGGCTGCATGATTTGAGTAAGGAAGATTTGGATAATCCATCCCAATAGACAGTCTATCTCGTTATTTTTATACCTATAAGGTTCGACTGTCAGTATCGGCCTAACTAGCCCTCGTGTAGCATAACATCATCACAAATCACACCAAAAACGACTACCAGCATATTGAAATTTCAAAAACTTTAAACCAATTTGATTTCCCGGAAATGTTTGGCTAGTCGCTCGACCGTCATATTTTAATGCACGTGAGCTAATTATTTCGGGATCTGTAGTTAATTAACCTAGGGTCAATCAAATGGTAGTAGATTTGAATCGCATATGATCCCCTATGTGGCCAGTATATGACAATTCTATATTAGACGGCATGCTAGCCAATGTTAATGCAGTGTGCTTCACAACTTCTTGTAAAGGGGTGGGGAATACAAAATTAAACCACATTCCTACAGGGATATATAGCCGCAATCCCACTCGAATGTGCCAGAGATTGCAGAAATGAGACAGCACGTATGGGGTGGACAACATTTTTATTAGCCCTAATTCTACAGTTCGACAGTAGTTGTAGACTTCCAGTTTCAAAGTAGGGGCTTAATATTGTGGCTATCAACAGAAATCCATGCCAGAAAGCGTCGATGCATGGAAGAAGTGGGAAGGAATTCCATTGAAGGAGTGCGCATCAATCATCGCCGATCTGTTTTATGTCTATTTCTGTAGAATGTACCGGTGTTCTGTGGAATGTCTAGTGCAAAACATAGACGGGAAATATTAGTAGACTGAATATTGCTATTGAGAGGACCTTCAAAAAATGTGACCAACACGTCGACTAGTAATCACGTGACTGCTCTGTAGAAAATTGACTGGGTTGACCAATTTGCCATCTTATTGCCACTTTCGGCGATATAATATCTTATGACAGTGCAGATGTGTGAATGCGCATTCCAATAGAGTGGCGACACGAATGGTGAAATCACCAATGTCTGCTACGTCATGCAGATCATGAATCGATGTATGGGCGTCTTCTCCCGTTACGTGGATCAATCAAATGATGAATGTTTATTTCCACCCGGCAGATGAAAGTACTCTAAGGGTCACGTTACTACTAGTTTGGTCACATGATCCTGGGCTCATAAAAAGATTACCATTTCTCAATCCACTTTTATATTTCCTCTGTGGTGCGGTATGTCGGCACACATCTGTCGGGGTTTCGTACACAATACAATCTCACAACGGCTCTCCCGTTTCAGTTAACCACCCCATATGTATGTCAGTGATCTCATTTTTCTGAAACGAGACAGGTTTCCCGAACGAAGTCAGCATCTAAACTGACAATGGCCCAAACTAGCCAACTGCTGCGCTGCCCAACAGCGCCTCCTATCACATCTGGTTGGACATGCATCTCTGTGTGAATACGGTTCAATTTTATGCTCCCTACCTTCCAGGTGTTGAACTCGTCCTCTAACCGGGGTTTAAAATAACGAGGTGTTGTCCTTCGAGATTGATCCCGGACCATCGGCAATAGCACTTAGTGTTGCTCTAGTGCGACGTTAATTAATACCTACCTACCTTCCTTTAAAGTCTGTGCAGAGAAAGTTTTGAAACAATCTGCATATTTTATTTCTTACCAAATTAAAAATCGGAAAGTTTTTAAGGGAGTTTATGTCTAAACAACTGAAGGAAGTGAGACGCAAAAAAGATGGAATCGTGATTATCCAATCTACAACTTAAGTAGTTGAATTTACATCGCACTGAAGCCCAATCTATAAAGTTTATTGTTCCGAATATAATTTGAGAATAGTTTCTAAATTATATCAGGAATAGAATACTTTTTTATATTCTAATAGAGTATTCTATTCTAAAATACTCTATTATGCACCCAATATTGGATGCATACATGATAAATTAAAAGCCAATAACGTTTAATAAGGTATTATACATTTTTCTTCCAGGTCCAAGTCACAGATGGTATGCCCATGAACGCATACCGCCTTTAACTATGAGACTTGCATTGAGCCGATACCTTGACATCACAACACCGCCAGGACAACAATTTCTAAGGACACTGGCTACCATGACAGAGGATGAAAGCGATAAGAGAAAAATACAACTTCTGGCAAAGGTACGTCTTTCGTACAAGCTTTCTGAATGTTCTAATTCTAAATTTCTTCATTTAATTCTAAATAAAGTGTGGGGAATTAACCAAGGCTACAATAATGTAGTAGGTTAACGAATCAACCATGAAGTACTTTTCGATGGAGTAAAGTTGTATTATCTTTCAATACGCTGTTGCATTGGTGACTGGTAGAAGTAATTATGAACACGCGCGCTTTCAAACAAGAAAGATGGTACTTCTGACAAACCCCAGATGGCGCTCGTCCCGATAGGCACTTCGATGGATGTTCCGCGATGAACAGTTAAATTGCCTTTCCGATGCATATCACTTCAACAGCTATCTAAATCCCTGATACCAGAGACAGCTTAAACTACTAGGCTGAGCTACACTCTTCGTTGTAGCTCAGCATCATTTCAAACTTCCGCCCTTCACTCACTGGGCTGTTAAAGACAACACAGAATAGTCAGGAGTCACAATCATCAATTGCAAGACGAAAGTACACTGTTAATAAAGCTCACATAGTTTCGTACATTAGGGGGTTTGTTATGAGAACTCAACTAGTGGTAGCATTTCTTGAATTCAGCCTCTGGTAAATTTTAAGATGGTAATGCTGTAGGGAAATTAATCTATTACAATAATTAACTTATAATAAAGTTATACAGTCGCGGGGAAAAAAACGAATGCCCTTTATTTCGAATATTGTTCATAGTAGAGCAAATTCAAAGGTATCATTCAACAGGGAATAACATCCTCTACAAATTCAAATGCAAAAACATTGTATAAGGGGCCTTCTTCATATAAAATTTTGCATAAACAACAAATTTCCAACGGCAACACTATGTTCTGATGCTTTAATCATATTCTGCATCGTAAAATTTCATGAATTTACTATCGTTATATCCGGAGATATTCAATGTTAAAGCCAGTTGTACATTTCAGGGATCATCTCCACATTGACGCTATTCGTAGTCGAGATTATAAGTCGGTATTCGTAGATTGAGATTTGTAGTTCATCAGAACTGCTCATTTGTTGCTTGGTTATAAGAAGGTTACAAAGAACTTTAACCCTCCTGGTGGTTGTTTCGACGAGGTATCTCGTCATTAGCCAAATTGATCAGATCTTGTAGACGAGAAATTTGGAAGTAATGATAACTAATATTTACTGTTTAATTTTACCGTGAAGTTCAATTTTTAACAATTAATGATAACTATTAAACTTATTCACTAACTGTTATTTTTAGTAACTTTTAAATAAGCTTTTCATAATAACAGTTAATAATAATTGTTATCGCAAGTTGGCAAGTTAGTCGTTAAGATTGTTATCGTAAAAACAGTTTTTCCCATCTCTACTACTAGATTGATCATTGTTCAGCTGTACCACACACAACAGGAAGATGGCACAATGTCCGTTAGATTACATAAGTGATATTTCCAAACATTTTTCAAAAATTTACATTCCTCAGGTTTGTATTAATTTCTTTCACTCACCTCTCTAATAAGGCGGCTTTTCTGATCAAAACGTCATGTTCCGTAATTGTCTAAATTGGAGATCATAAAATTCTTCTCAAATAACCATCTGTCCATAACTTACCCGGGAAATACTCTTATAGCACTTCAACTGACATTACATCGGTTATAAAGTTCCAAGCACTCACATAAAGCATCTTCATCTGACGTTATACTGACATTTATGATCTCATAAATATCAAGCCTCTTGACTACACTCAAAATTTCACTTCAAGTGGATTTTTCCTTAGATGTTGCCGAAGAAACTCTGGGGAAATCAGAGATGCGATCCAGACCGAGAAGCGAGCGGACGCTCGTTCCTAACCTCAGCCGAACCCTTCTGTCACAAAATATCTGTAAATTTGTATATAATAGCTGTAGGTGTACGAATAAATGTTGTAATGATGAATATCAGTTCTAGTTATTTTACGCTACCATTTGTAACTTTCATCACTCCATCTCATCCGGTACAATGCCCCTAAAATCACCAAAGTGACGGATATTTAAGTGTAGCGCAAAAACTATCCAGAGGAAAGAGCTGAAATTTTGCACGGTAATATTAAGAGTTTCTGAATCAATTTCTGTCAAAATATATCAAGAATCCTATTCATAATTTTTTCGAATATTAATTTAATAATTAATATTGCAAATTAAAAATTATTTAAAAACTAAAATATTATGTATATTTTGTTTAGATACCCTAATAGGCAACATGCTACATAATATCATTGCTATAGAAATATTATTTAGGAAAATATCCATACAAGTCTGTCTGGGAAAAACTGATTTAACACTTTCCCATTCGGAATTATGAGTACAGGAGTTCCAAAACTTCCTGTACTCATAATTCCGAAACGGATCTACCGAATGACATGAAACTTGGTATCTGAAATTAAATTATGATATAGATTTGAAACTTTTTCTCAAAATAGGGGGTTGCTATTGGAAATTATGAAGTTGGTGCTCAATTTAATATGAAGATGGCCCCTTGTGCAAATGTTATGCATGTGAATTTATAGAAGACGTTATTCCCTGTCGAATGCCATCTTTGAATTTGCTCTACTGTTAAAATCGTTTGAATGAAGAGGGGTGGTTATTTTTTTTTCCACAACTGCATGTACAGCAGTGCAAATGCGAATCTCAACCATTAAGTATCATACTTTATGACAAACTGAAGACCTTTCCAGGTTCTGCTGTAAGCGGACCAATAAATCCAATAACTGGCAATTGGTCACAGAATCTCTTGCTTAACCCTCCAAGTGGTTTGGACGAGATATCTCGTCCATCATCTGACCAATTTTACTAATCACGAGATCATCAAGAATGCCGATTGAATTCCGAATGATGATGATATTGCCGTTTTCCCTTGATGACG
This sequence comes from Meta bourneti, assembly GCA_933210815.1. Classification (NCBI taxonomy): domain Eukaryota; kingdom Metazoa; phylum Arthropoda; class Arachnida; order Araneae; family Tetragnathidae; genus Meta; species Meta bourneti. The sequence goes on from OW119928.1 coordinate 69,962,633, forward strand.
AGATCAAAAACAGGTCGGTTTTATCTAATGACGAGATATCTCGTCCATCAAGATCTGGTTAGTTTCGCTAATAACGAGATACCTCGTCGAGACAACCACTAGGAGGGTTAATAATTTCGAATCACGAAATTTTCTTCAATATTTGCAGGATTCTGTTCGTTATGAGGACTGGAAGTCACACCTGTATCCCAATCTCCTGGAAGTCCTGGAATATTTCCCGAGCGTCACGCCAACTCCTGCTTTCCTTCTTACACACCTCACACCCTTACAGCCCAGATTCTACAGCATAAGTTCGGCTCCCGACTTCCATCCGAGTCACATACACCTGACAGTGGCAGTCGTCGTATACGAAACTCACAGTAAGCATTGTTTATGCGGAGTTCTAATGTATTTCGTTTTAAGAGCGGATCATTTTCTATGGCCGCTCCTAAAAGGAAAGGAAGATTTGTATCCAATAAAGGTTGGTTGGGGTTTGATGGAGCAAGGGCCATATTTGGCCATGCTGCAACAGACACGACATACAATATCAATTAATAAACACACACGATAGAAGTTTTACTGACACAGGAAAGAGAAATACAACCAGGGAGAACTGCACCTGACAGGAATCGAACCTGCGCCGCCTACAACTCGAAGGTTGCTAGCGTAGTGGGCATACCCACTGAGCCACGACGGCCCCTCCAAAAAGGGAAGTTCTCTTATTGAATACGAATTCCTCAAAGATTACTAAGATCCCGTTCGTAATCACCCAAATAAGGGAAGTATTCTGTTACTTTGTTGAAAAAAAGCGTAGTTGAAACCCTAAATTTTATCATTGAAGTCGCTTCCGCTTGAATACTATGTCTATATATATATAATTTCGCGTGTTCGTGTGTGTTTGTGCCCACGTGTGTGCTGCCATCAATAGATATTAGCAATTAAGAAAATTTGTCACGGATGCTAACAAGGTTTATAAAGGAGCTTAATTGACCTTTTAATTAAAAACTTTAAAAAAATTCCATTAAAATAACTCTGCATGTAACTGTAAGGTTCGCGGAATGTTTGTTGAGTAATTAGACATGTTATTCTTTTTAGTGTTCTTAATTTGCGTAAAATTTTAGCAAACTATTTTAAATATGGAATACCTTGCTTTTTTCATTATCCTTGCCTCCTCTGAAATGCAAGTCAACTGTTGAAGACAAAAAATTGTGATAGCGTTGTACTTATTATCTATCTATATTAAATACTATTCTAAATACTTAGTTCAATTAAAACCTGATATTTTCCGATTTCAATGAAAAGACCATTTCAGCGGATTAGCAACCGAGGGTTCAAAAATTGATCCAACCAAAGACTGTTGTGTTCGTGGAGGCTGGTGCATGTTAAATCTGTTGTGGTCTCAAATGTCCTCACGTTGGCGTATTGTGGAAGTTAGGAAACAAGGGGGGCCAGATCAGGTGTTGACCTCGTTTTATGAATTACGTTGTGTTGTTCTCAATCTTTCCCTTCAGGATTGATCCCGGACTGTCACCAACAGCCCTAGTGCGACGTTAATTATCTACCTAAAGATTTCAATAAAATTCAGTATACATGAAGTCTCATATAAGAGAAAAAATTGTGATGATAAGAATATAAGATGCATATCTAAATTACTTTTCGAATTGCAGATCTTTAAAAACTTGAGAAAACATCAAAATTTGGGTCTCGTTAGGTTATGAATTTCGCACTCTCGAATTCTTACTTATGCTAGAAAGCTGGACTTGGTATTACTTTAAAGCCCATGAAATAAGCTTCTAATTGATATGCAATGATCACGACCTAAATAGAAAATCATTTCAAAGACACGTTACGTATGACCTTGGAATTTTAAGAAACTTACATTTTAAAGTTTTTGAAAAATTAAAATTGTTTAATTTAAATGTTTTAAGATTTTGATAAAATTGTGTGCATTTGATTGAATTATGTGTATTAAATAATACACATGAATTCAAATTTTTGTGTTCTTTTTTTAAAATCAAACGATTGTTTCAAAAAATTCTATTTTTGGTTTACTATCAAGAGTATCTTCTCACAAATTTTTGTTGAAATTGGAGATATCAAAGTTGAATGGTGTGTTGAATTGACATAGAATGACTCTGTAAGGACTACAAGACATCATAGTCGTGGTAGACTACTGTATTGCCTTACATAAATGTTACGCAAACAGACGAATTTAAACAGATCAGGATTTTAATTTGAGATATAGTATATGTATATACAGGTGGTTATCAAAATAATGGAAACACCTGTGAATAAAAGTGACATTTAAGAATGCGCTTCGTAAGCATTAAAATATAATCCTAGCTACCAGTTTTTTTAATATAAAAAGTACTATATATCATGGTAGTATGAGGTAGCTTTAGTGAAGTTGTATACGTCGTGGATTTTTGTCAAAAGCGTAAAATGTCAGACCTCACAGACTTTCAAAGAGGCCAAATTGTAGGAGCCCGACTAGTTGGAGCAACTGTGACCGAAACATCCCAGCTTTTAGGCGTTTCTAGAGGTACGGTGTCTAAAGTCATGACAGCGTACACACAGCGCGGCAAGACAAGCTCGGCAAAGCAAAATAGTGGACGGAAGGAGAAGCTGAGTGAAAGAGACCGACGGGTATTGAAGCGGATTGTAATGTCTAAAAAGAAAACAACTGCAGCCAAAGTGACCGCAGAGCTCAATCAGCATCTGGATTCTCCAGTGTCAATAATTACAATTAGGAGGCCCCTTCATAAACAGAACATCTACGGCAGAGTAGCAATTCCCAAGCCACTTGTCACAGATGTTAATGCCAAACGTTGTCTACAGTGGTGCCACAACCACAAAACCTGGTCGATTGATAAGTGGAAGACAGTTATATGGTCAGACGAATCATCTTTCACACTTTTCTCCACAACAGGACGGGTGCACGTTTGGAGGATACCTGCACAAGCGTATGATCGTGATTGTCTCCTTCCAACTGTCAAGCATGGAGGTGGATCTGTCATGGTATGGGCAGCCATGTCGTGGTTTTCTGCTGGCCCAATCGTAACCCTGAAAGGAAGGATCACTGGGGAGAAGTATAGAGAAGTTTTAGCTGACCAGGTCCATCCTATGATGCAAACTTTGTTTCCTGCAGGAGATGGAATTTTCCAGGATGATAATGCTCCTATTCATGCAGCGGGACTGGTCCAATCATGGTTTGATGAACACGAGGATGAACTGAAACATCTACCTTGGCCAGCACAGTCCCCCGACCTCAATATAATCGAACCGTTATGGTCTATTTTAGAGCGTTCAATCCGGAATCGATATCCTCCACCGGCATCTCTCCCGGACCTTTTACAATATCTCCATGAAGAATGGTACAATATTCCTCTAAACATTATTCAGCACTTGTATGATTCGATTCCCAGGCGAATCCAAGCTGTATTACATGCCAAAGGCGGTCCTACGCCATATTAGTAAAGGATTCCTTATAAATCTAGTGTGTTTCCATTATTTTGATAACACCCTGTAGCTATACAATCCGTGATTAGTTAAGTTCAAATAATTCATTAATGCTCCTTAAAAATTTTGTTCATTGGAGATCAGATTACATGGTGGGTTGGGTTTTATGGCGCAATGGCCATATTTGGCCAAGCTGTTCCAAACACAAGACAGACAACCTGAAGTAATGGACATACACACAAGAAAAGTTTTAATGACACAGAAGAGAGAACTGCACCCATGATAAGTCACAGAAATAGAACCTGCACCACCTACAACTCGCAGTTTCAGATTACATGACTGCATCCATTCAGCCGCATGTAAGTTGTCCGAGGTTAAGTCAGTTCGTAGTGCTTAAGGTGTTGCTTTAAGAGAGGGTCAATGGTAATTTTCGTGACATATCAAATGAGATTGGTACTCCAACGGAATGATAGGGTAGAGTCTCAAGTGTTGATCAGGCACGGTGAACTCATGTCATGATTTCAGGACGTGACGGTGTCTTTCAGGCACCAAAAGAACACGCTCTCATACGATCAACAGAATCTATCAGCATAAAACCTCCCCCTCAAAATCAAGAAATTCAAATGTTCTTCATTTCGAGGCTCCTCCACGAGTGAACCCCCAGCGCAGTTTTTAATATTTAGACCAATACCGGCGAGTCCTGACAGAGCTTAATTGTTCTGGGTTTCTTGACCTCTCCTACATTATCCGATTCCTCATCTTATCATCATTATGTTAATCGTGTATATAATCTAATAAAAAAATTTTTTGGCCTACTTCTATAAGATAATGTGTATTTAAAATGAAATTAAAGAAGTATATTCCTTCCTTATATAATTTCCTTTCAGATAATGCACTTCACTATGGTGTTTGCTCAAATTACTTGGAGTCTTTGCCCATTGGATCAGAGATAGAGTGTTTTGTTCGAAGGTAATACTTTTTAATTTTCTAAATGTGTGTGTGAGAGAGAGAAACCTAGTGTTCTGTAGGTTACATGGATAAGATAATGGCAACTATTGGAGACAATATGAGTCTCTTGTTAGTTATTCACCTAGATTAAATCTGAATTAAACAAGAATGGCATTTGTTCACACTACTTGCTTTTACAACTGCTATTTTAAAAATGGCTACGAACGGCTCACGCTCAACATAAATCATATTATTTTCTAGACAAGTTAGAGAATTACATGTGCAATTTTTTGTTATGTGGGTTGCAAATTGTAAAAATATTTTATTCTAAGGGAAACAAAGACAATTCCATAATAAAAATCAATTCTTAGGGCATCAGCATCCAAGTCCTCAAAGAGTATCCGAAAACACCTCGTTTCAAATTTACAAAACTTAATATTTAAACCACTTAGATGTTGCAAATTTGGGAATAAATATTTGGTTTCAATTAACAATGTTTGAAAATAAAAATTGTACGAGGAACCTACTATGTTAAGTAGTTGAAAGTCTAGTACTTCCATTTGTTTTAAAAACGAGTGTAATTCCAAAGACTAGAAATTTTATTACATGTGTTCACTTTAGGGTCTTACAATCACATAAATGATAAAATATAGCAGAGGAAAGCAAATCAAACAGCTTTACTTTACTTATTGCTTCTAAAGAAATAAAGGTAAAGTATTCCGTTGCATGTTTAGCATTTGTTCAATATGATCAAAATTCACTGGACATTTTGATATTACTGGTAATCGGTAATTTTTGTACATATTTGGACACCTGCATAGTAGTTGGAAAACAGTCAGTCAAAAAAAGATCCGAACACGTCTTCTTATTTCCGTCCATGGAATGACACCAGTCAAATCAAAAGGGTCATTCGACTTGAAATAAGGAACCCCTACTTTTGATTAGATTCTTATTTGCAGTATCAAAATAGACAGAATTCATATGAGGTGCATTTATGTCTGTCAAATCTATGAATGAGTGGTTGAAATTCAAATCTAATGCTAAATGAATGATTCAGCCTTTGACACATACCTTCCAAAATAATCAGCTGATAATTAAATCGCCAAAAAGTAGTCTAGATTTAAAGCCGGGATGTAATCCATATAAATAAGAATGGAGTGTTTGTTTGTACATTGAATATTTTCGACCCACTTCAAGTTTTCTATCCGTTTTGGACCCTTCTGATGCCAAATCCGTCTCTTGCACGTTTGGTGTCTGTCTGTGTGCCCGTGTTACGTCCAAACGGTTGAATATATTCTCATGAAATTTTGCATACTGTGAGTTCTTAGATTCATTTAACGATTAAACTTGGTTGCGTAAGTCTGTCCGTCTTACGGTTGTATGTTCGATTTTGTGTCTGTGTGTTTGTACAAGTATCACACTAGATTTATTCAAAATATTTTAATGCAATGTCCTACATTTGATAAACCGTATTTTAGTGTAGTGAATGTGCATTATTTTTAAAATTCATTTGCTTACGTATTTAAACAAGTGTCATGTTAAAATATCTGAGTAACTACTTAAATCAACCATAATTTGGTAGTTCTGGAGAAGCTGGAATGCATATTGAGCATTGCAATTACTTAAATTGTTTTACTAGTACTGCTGAAAAATCAATTATTTTTTAAAAACTATTTTTGCAGAATTTAAATACAAATACTTTTTTATTTTGAGCTTTATTTATTTTCTTTGCAAAATATAAACTATTTCCGAACATTTGGGGCAGACGATATTTTGCAACGAAACGGAAATTTGTGTTCGTTTGCCACGTGCAGTGATACTTTTTCGCTCTGAATTAATTTCGTATTTTTAAATTCTATCTAATTTTTAGTTGTAAATTGAGGCAACTGTGCGAGATCAAGAGATAAAAAAGAATCATGAATTTATATCTTTAGAACTTTTTCCCCAAACTTTTATTTTTTTCTGTTTTCAATATTTATTATTTTAATAAATTTTAATTCCTTTTCATCACACGAAACACCACCGCAAAGTATTCTGCTTAAAGCGGCATTTAAGTTAGAATAAAGCAAATTTTAATTAGATTTTTGGCATTATTGAAAGAACGTTAATGTTAAAAAATATCCGAACTAGGACTTTTGAAATATCATAAATTCTTTGTCATAGAGACAGATGGCCAAGATGGCTTATTTTACGAATTGAAGCTATATTTAAGCAACTTATATCAGGAAAGTTTGCTTAAAACAATTATTTTCTTTAGAAGAAAAGCTGTCAAATTAATTTACCGTTTTAAAAAATGATAATAGGTTACCTTTGCTTTGTCACTACTGAAGACATTAAATTTTAAAACAAGTTATTTTATTATTGCCACAAAAGAGAATTTTCAAGAAAAAACGTATTCGCTTTTAAAACAAACTTAGTGATAAATATCTTATCAAATTGGTCATCTTTCCCTTAATTGTAGCGAAATTCGAAGAGTGCCACAAATAAAAAAATATCGGCAGGTAAATTATGTGAGAGAATATCAGCAGTAGATTCGTCCTTTTTACGAATTGAGTTGAGCAATTTTACAGGAATAGAACTTAAGAAAAGGAATTCCTAATCCTCCCTCAAAATCGTCTTTGTGGGAGTTATCTTAGTGTCTCACCTTTCGCCAATTTGTACCTTTAGCAGGGGTGCGATATACGTATATGAAATGTTTTACATGGATGGATTTGCATGTATAGAATTTGTGTCCAAAGTAGGTTGTAGAAATTATAAAAATGTCGGAAAAGTGTTATATATATATATATATATATATATATATACACTGCTGGCCACCGTAAATGCAACACCCTGAAGGAAGCATGCAAATAATATGAAATTTACAACATGCATTAGCGGAGGTGAGATATGCAAATGATTAGAATTTCAGCGCAGACGCACATCACGCGCGCCTGTGGCGCCACTTCAAAGCGCTATTTAAGGCTTGGAGATTTCGACGATTTCAAGTACGGCAGTTGTGTTTTTCTTGTGGTTTTTTCAAAAAAACGATCAATTATGCCTCGTAGAAAACAGCGATCATCTTTTGATCAAGTATCCGAGTTCGACAGAGGAAGGATAGTGGCCTACCGAGATTGTGGATTATCTTTCAGGGAAATCGGTAGTCGTGTTGGACGAAACCAAACAACTGTAATGCGGATATGTGATCGTTGGATGCAGGAGGGTACGACGGACCGACGTGTTCGATCGCATCCACCTCAGTGCACCACTTCACGTGATGACAGGCATATTGTGCGTATGGCAGTGACGGATCGCTCAGCCACATCACGAACCATAGCACAGCACATTCAGTCTGTACCGCATCATCCAGTGTCTGCGCGTACCATTCGACGCCGTTTACAGCAGAGTGGTCTGTCCGCAAGACGTCCATTGCTTCGTCTACCCTTGACGCAGAACCACAGACGTTTCCGCCGCCAATGGTGCGATGAAAGAAGGATGTGGACGGCAGAATGGAATGAAATTGTCTTTACTGACGAGTCACGCTTCTGTCTGCAACACCACGATGGTCGGATTCGAGTCTGGAGACACCGTGGAGAGAGGATGCTGAACAGCTGCGTTATGCACCGCCACACTGGTCTTGCACCGGGTATTATGGTATGGGGCGGTATTGGATATCACTCTCGCACTCCTCTAGTACGCATTGCCGGTACTTTAGACAGCCAGCGCTACATCTCCGAGGTGTTGGAGCCAGTTGTCCTTCCTTACCTTCAGGGCTTGCCCACAGCCATATTTCAACAGGATAATGCGCGACCACACGTGGCACGCATTGTCCAAGGGTTCTTCGTCAATCGCCAGATTGAATTGCTTCCCTGGCCAGCTCGCTCTCCGGATCTTTCGCCGATAGAAAACATGTGGTCCATGGTTGCTCAACGATTGACCCAGAATACATCCCCAGCTGCCACACCAGATCAACTTTGGCAACGTGTGGAAGCTGCTTGGTCTGCTGTACCCCAAGAACACATCCAAAGTCTCTTTGAATCAATGCCGAGGCGTGTGGCAGCGGTGATCTCCAACAATGGCGGCTACTCTGGCTACTGATTTTGGCAGGAACCACACTTCACAGAAGTCTATAAATTTAATCATTTGATACTAGGTCAACATGTTATCTACAAAATAAATTTTGTTGTGATATCTCTTGTCTTTCTTGGTGTTGCAATTTGGGTGGCCAGCAGTGTATATATAAATTATTTTACTCATACTTAAATTATCTCGCTTTTTTCTACTAAAGATGAAAATTATTATTTTCTGGTCACTTTCAATATATAGCTAACCAATTCAACCCGAGTGATGTCGGACAATTTTGCTAGTCTATATAAATAAGAATGGAGTGTTTGTACATTGAATATTTTCGACCCATTTCAAGTTTTCTATCCGTTTCGGACATTTCTGATGCAAAATCCGTCTCTTGCGCGTTTGGTGTCTCTATCTGTTTGTCTCTCTGTCTGTCCATCTGTCTGTCTGTATGTATGTGTGTGCCCGTGCTACGTTCAAACAATTGAATATATTTTCATGAAACTTTGCTTTCCGTGAGTTCTTACATTCATTTAGTGACTGAGCTTAGTTGTGTAAGTCTGTCTGTCCGTCTTCCCGTTCTATGTTTGATTTTGTGTCTGTGTGTTTGTACAAGTACCACATAAGATTTTTCAACATATTTTAATTTAATGTTTTATATTTAATACACCACATTTTAGTTTAATGAATGCAGTATTTGAAATTTCTTTGCTTACATATTTAGACAAGTTTCACGTTAAAACATCTGAGTAACTATACTTAAATAAATCAACCATAATTTGGTAGTTTTGGAGTAGCTGGGAGGTATATTGAGCATTGCAATCACTTGGATTGTTTTACCTGTGCTGCTGAAATATTAATTATTTCCCAAAACTAGTTTTACGAAATTTAAATTCTAATAGTTAATTTATTTCGAGCCTTATTTTTTCTTTACGAAATATAAAAAAAATTCTGAATATTTTTGACAAACGATAAAGAGAATAAAACTATACAGAACAAAACGTTTTAAAATAGGAGCGGTAGCTAATATAGCAATCTTGATATTTTTTTAATCGTTTGCTTTTTAAAATTTGTGTCCGTTATATTCCAAGAATCCATTTTGTAGTGAAAAAACAGATATATTCATTAGTTTTCATTCGAAGCTTTTTTTTTTTAATCTCTTTTAAGTTGTATTTCTGGATTTTGTATTTGATGTTTTTCGTTTAATGACTGTAATGAAGGTAAAATAATGGTTTCATTAGTTTTAAAAACTTTCTTAATCATTGTATGATAATTTTGGGAAACGCTTTTATATTTAAATGACATACAAGACATTTATATGCATACTCTGAACTATTCTATGCATTCTGGGTAATAGTGACACTCTAGAGACTTTCTTTCTTACTAAAAATTTAAATTCTACAATAATATAAAATGTTAAATATGGCATTTTTTTACATTTGTGAAATTGGGTATTTAACAATTGTGTACCTTTATTAGAGTGTGGTAGGTGTTACATGGTATGAAGGGGAATTACAATTTAATAACGAAAACGGAAATTAGTTAACCAATTCAACCCGAGTAACGCCGGGTTATTCTGCTAATAATATCTAAAAAGCAAACTGTGTTAAACAATTCATTACAATTCACTTTTATTTCTAAGTATACAAAAATCAGTCGTAATCTTTTCAGCGCTCCCAACTTTCGTTTACCGGACAACCCTCATGTGCCCGTCATCATGATTGGACCTGGCACGGGCATCGCTCCCTTTAGAAGCTTCTGGCAACAAAGGAAACTGGACATGACAGATTCATCCACAGGTAAAAAGGTTACGCTCCTAGTGATCTTTTCTGCCCTCATCTAATTCTTCTCTGTAACACCAATGGGGCACCCAAGGGGAGTTGATGGGTTTCAGTCACCCCAAAAGCAATAAAAAAATTAAGTCTTCATCGACTTGAAAACATCGATTTAGTTCAGTAGATTTGTTACAATATTCTTCACACATACAATGAAAGATTGGAATCACGAGAAGTTAAGTAAAGCTACACTGCATTAGTTTCGTTCACTAGAGAAGAGATTTTCAATTGGAGTACCACAAGAATTGCAACGGGGGGGTATGCCTTACGGATGGCGAAACGGTTGAAACTAAGATTTATTTTTGGTTTAGTTTTGAAATTTTGGAAAGTGTGCTCAAAAATAAGTTCGATACCAGCATAAATAATTTTGAGGATTATTTTTTATTACTAAGTATAAATAAATTGTTCAAAAATATTTTTCAAAAAGCCACTCTGGTGCAAAATTTTAAATGAAAGGTAATTATCAATATTTTTTTGTAAATCGAGAATAATTCTACTCATATTTTCGTCATATCGACAAAAATGTAATATCTTTTTGGTGTACCGCAGAATTTTGATAATTAGTTTATGTGTGCCATGAGTTGAAAATTGTTGGAAATCGGAATTTAATTTCATCCGTTGAATGGCCCTAAATCTAATAACATTTGGGGATAAGCACCAGTATAATAGCTGTGCAAAACTCTTCAATATAAAGTTATGCTTATTGAGGTATTTAAACCAAAGAAAGGGAATGCTTCAGTTTGAAATAATTGACAGTCGACATATGCTTCATTATTCCACGCTGTTTCGAACTTAAATTATCGCCATTCTCGAAACTGAGCTCTTTCTTTTCAGAAAAAGATCCGAAGAAGCGCTTCGGGAATATGACACTTCTAATTGGATGCCGTCACCAGAAAGTGGAACTGCATCGAGAAGAGACTCAGCAGATGAAAGAGATGCGAGTGTTGACCGAGGTTTATTCAGCATACTCCCGTGTTGCAGGGAAACCAAAAGTAGGGGTCAATAATATCTTCTATAATCTACAGTTAATTTAACCTTTGATATGGAATTATCGGTGTTTCAGTTTTGCAGCGAACATAAGCGAATAAACAATATCTTAAGTATATTCAAAGATGTGATGTTCACAGAATTCTAAACTTTATGAGAGTACAAAACGTGGAGCAACAATGCAACACGTAGACAAATAAAAAAGTTCAAATTTTATTTTCAATTAGGTTAAAAGGGGCCGAGGTGGCCCGGTTGGAAGCGGGTCCGCAGTAGCGGGTTAGCAACCGGAGGGTTGCGAGTTCGAAACTCGGTCCAACTAAAGACCACCGTGACGCGGGGGACTGGTGCATGTTAAACTGTCGTGGCCTCAAATGTCCTTTCGTTGGCTTCGTGTGGAAGTTTGGAGAGTGGGGTGCCAGCTCAGGTGTTGATCTCGTCATCTGACCGTGATTCAAAAGTACGAGGTGCTGTCCTCTGGTCTTTCCATTTGGGATTGATCCCGGACCGTCGCCAATAACCCGGCCCCAGAGCTAGAAAGATCAAATATTAGTCCTCAAAATCGAAAGTTTAACCCTCCAAGCTGTTTCGACGAGGCATCTTGTCCATCAAGATCTGACCAATTTTGCTAATGATGAGATATCTCGTCATCAAGATATTGCCGACTTTTTAGTGGAGAAGAAATCAAGATCTGAGCGGGTTTCTTTTAATGAAGAGATAGCTCGTCCATAAAGATCTGGTTAATTTTGGTAATGACGAGATGCCTTGTCGAGACAGCCATAAGGAGTGTTAAAAAATAGGACGGACCGTGATTTTTAGTTACAACCGGGAATATTCCCCAAAAAAATTGAGTGATAAAAATTGCAAAATAGAAATCATGTGGTTAAAAAAACGAATACATAAGACAGTTTCGACAAAACAATGCAATGGGTAGAAAAATTTCCTGTACAACCTTTTAGGGGCTGTAAGGAAACGAAATTAAACCCTATTCACATGAGATGTACTCCAGTATGAACCTCCCAGATGTAATAAAGGGTACATATACTAAGATACAGAAATGAAAGACAGCAAGTATGTGGACACATTTTAGTCTGAATTTACAGTTTGCCAGTAGTTGTACACTTAGTTTCACACAGTAGGTGCTCAAAATAGCAACGACCAACAGCCTGACAGTGTCGGCACATGAATTACGGTACAAACTGAACATCGCCCTCTAGCAAATCAAGGAACCGGAAGTTTTGAAACATCTTGAATAGTAAGAGTAATTGTACAGCTCAGTTGCGATTATCAACTGTAATGAAAGGTGATGCGCAATAGCTCGTGAACTTGTACCTGAAATTGTGTTCAATTTGGCAAAGGACATCTTCCATGAATGTGCATGTTTCGTCGCCGTCTATAATGTCTTTCTGTAGAATGTTCTGGTTTCACACAAATTCAGGTGCAATCGTACAAACGTGTGGCCGTAGGCGATTTCGCATACGTCTGGTGGAGTAATAGTCACGATACAATCTTACAACGGCTCGTCCGTTTTCGTTTGCTGTCCCATATGCTGTGCATGTCAGCCATCTCGGCATTCGTCGAATGATACGTGCAAAGTCAGTAAAAAAATAACTATGTCCTAAAGGAGTCAATTGCCGAGCAATGCTCTCTAAAAATCCAGGTGGCTCTTGCGCACATACATCCCTATATGAATGTGGTTTAATCTGCTCTCCATACTGTGAGTGGGTGCAAGCGCGATCCGTGAATTTAATTTTTATTACGCGCGTGAAACTGCTATTAGTGTATTTGTAAACTTTATTGTGTCTTGATAGTATACTTATTAAACACGGGTAATCAAAAAATTATATATTTAATTACACAAGTGCAAACTGTAACCATGATGTGGAATGAGATGAAGAATTAATTTTGGAATTTGATAGAATCGGGGACCGACTTAAAAAAAGTGTTGATCGTCTTAGTTTTTTATCGTCCTTATTTTAACAATAAATGTCGAAATTTTTCCAATAAATATTCATCTCCATGGTGAGCAATCGAAAAGCTAATCTACAGTTATTTAATTCACTCTTACTGATAATCGGATCACCCGAAAAATGCCTTGTCTTCATCAACAAGTTAATTAAGAACCGTCTCGGACCACCACGCTATCTCCCGGCATTAGATGGTGATAGCGATGGGATGTGTGTCGCAATATATCCACACATACCTCCCCCTAAGTTTATACACGAAGTTGGGAAACTCCCTCTATGTGTTATTATAGTAATGCGCAAACACTAAACTAATCTTTCTTGAGCATTTCTCCTAAGAATTTCCCAAGTACCCCTTCTTAGTTGGAGCGTAGCCTCCTGCCCCGACCGTCGAGGATTATTACGGATTTGGAAGTTAGGCCTGTCTTGGTCCCAAGTACCCCTGCTGTATATGGATAGTATGCGTACCCCCCCCCCACACACACATAGGGATGTGCCAACTCCTGGAGGCCACACCCAATATTTTTTATGGTTGGGGCCCTCCCCCTCCCATATATCAGATAATTATCACAAATATTAAGATAATAGGGATGTGAAATGATAATTAAAACAAAAACAAAATTATACATAAATGAAACAATTGATCTTTCTTGACCCCATCTCCAATAATATCTATAAGTTGGCACCAATGGTTTTACCAAAATGTTTCTAGAAGTGGTGAATGAAAATTAATTCTTCAATAAAATATGTGCATTTCTTTAATTTCGGTTCAGAATCACACGACTCAACGAAAAAATTTGGGATGAATTTCTTGATTCGGTGAACTTGATAACTCATCGTTCGGATTTAAGACCAGCTCTTCAGCACGGGAAATCCCCTTTCTTAAGATCATTTATATTTGTGCGACTATCCGAATCCGCTCTCCGCATTCGAATCCATCCAACTAATGAACGACGAGAATGGAAGTGATTAAACCTGTCAATCAGTCTCCTTTACATTGCCTCATTGGTTCGACTGATCCTAAAACGGAGAGTGGAAACGGACAGACGCGCAAGTGTAGATGAACTTAGTCTTAGGGCGTTTTCGCTCACACCGGATAAACCTGAGCTAGTGCCAACACCGGCTCCGGATGCAATGTAATCAAATGGAGGATTTCACACATTGCCCGGTTGGCAGATTCGCCAATTTCGCCGCCGACCAAGGTAAATGCAGCCGGCGTTGAACTCGACAAATCGGATGCCGGAATGCTCTCATTATATCTTCTGTTGGTGAATACGTTTTGCTCTGTAGGTCTTCATGTTCAGTTGATTATCTCTTTTACCAGACCCCTCTACAGGTTTTGATAACCCTAATGATGAGACTGATGACCTCGAACCATTAGCACATTTTGAAAGATTTTGACTAAAATGTTAATCTTCTGAATGTCTTGTTTTATGAATGAACTTTAATGTCTTGCTAAGTATTTTTTACGATATTGCCGATTGTATTTTTATGTTCTGTATTACGTAAGAGATATTAAAACAAATTTATCGAGTTGGAATTTCATTTAGATCTTTTCTTTATCCAGAATAAATAAAAACGATTAAGCACCTCGCTTTTCGATCAATTCGCTTAACGACCTAGTAGTCAGAACGGAACTCGGTCGTTAAATGAGGAGTGACTGTAAGCATGTGAATGGATTGTTGTCAACACTATCGAATTGACTATGACCGACATAGCTTTTACTTTGTGTGCAGTGAGTGCAATGCAAGTGTTCTGCGAATTATATATGTGCTTCTTTACCTTACAGCGTTACGTCCAGCATATTCTTCGCGAGATTCCAGAGAAAGTGTACAAGGAAGTCGTCCAAGAAAGGGGCCATTTCTATGTCTGTGGTGATGTCAGCATGGCAGAGGATGTGAACCAAACTCTCCGCATGATCATTCAAGAACAAGGAAACATGAATACTGTGTCAGTTGATAACATAGTAAAACGTCTACAGGTACTTTCCTAATGCTCTTTAGTATTCTTCATGTCTTTTCGCGTGTGATGTAGACCCTTTTAAGTTGATCGTCATCCACAAATGAACTCTGATTCGCATAGAAGCGGTCCATTCCCTACTAGAAATGTCAAAAACCATTCTCAATCAATTCCACACCCTTAATGAGAGGAATATGCGAAGAATCTATTTTCGCTATCTACATACTCTCGTATGATACGTATCGGGGTTACCTTAGAATGTAGATTATCGCCGTTTTGGCAACTTGTAGTATAGTCTGAATGGCGTTGAAGAATCAACTATCAAATCGTCGGCTTGGAGCAGAAACTCATTAATTGACAAAACGAATATTTTACTGTGCAGTTGTTTAATGAATAACTTAGTTTTTAGGTCAAAAAATAAAAATTATAACCATTTTAATGGTGCTATGTGTTAAACAGATTATATTATGGCTATGTATTTCTCATCATGTAAATAAGCATTTAGTGTCTCCGAAAAAATATCAGTAAATGAGTTTCTTCTACTAGGGGTGTTCAAATGAAAAGGTACGAAACGACACTGTGGGTATAATTGAAGTCTTTATTCAAAAGTAATCACCAGAGGACTGAGCACAACTATCCTACTGTTTCACGAGCCGAAGGATTCCCTGTTCCCAGAATTCCTGTGGCTGTGACAAGAGCCAGTCCTCCACTGTGTCCTTCAGTTCGTCGTCCGAGTTGAAGCGCTTCCCTTTGAGATGTTTTTTAGCGGATGGAAGTTGTAGGGCGATATGTCCGGGCTGCAGGGCGGATGCTCAAGCTGCTCCCACTTGAACTTGGCCAGTACACTTTGTGTGACCCTGGAGACGTGTGGAAGCGCGTCATCGTGGAGCAGAATCACTCCCTCCGTGAGCAGCTCAGGCCGTTTGCTATTGATGGACTTGCGTAGGCTACGGAGTGTCTCACCTACCGGTTTAACACCTTCCGCAATCAGAAATCTGATAACACCTCGCTGCTCCTCAATCGTCGAATTTTGCAATGTGAAAGCCATGATGTCCTCACACGCACTGCCGCGTCAATTGGACGGAACACACAACTTCATGCTTCTCTTCTGCGTCATGTGCGGGCGCCCGCGCATGCGCACAACCACGCCGGTACTCGTGCATTCGCTTCCTTAGATGTCTCACTACGTTATCCCAAAGCGACATATTCAAATTTCAACCGGTTTGGTTTTTACGACGTTTCGTACCTTTTCATTTGAACACTCCTCGTACTATAAGCCGACGATATATCAATTCGGAATTTATTTGGAATTTTTGTTGACGGAGTGCGGAAATTGTTTTCAAAAAACAAGTCGTGATGTCACGATTTCAATACGTACAAGTCACACGTTAAGCCGCAGAAACACTGCCACAACCTACATTACTTGACAGAAAATATCCTTCATAGAAGTTTTTATTATAGCTCGGAGATGACACCATACGATATTGAATTTGCGGTTTAAAATCTTGTATAGCTCAACAAAAATAATCAATTTATTCAAGCAAGAGTGATCTGGGAAATTTGTGGGACGTTTAGATTATCATTAAAATAAGTTATATTTCTATATATAGTTCCTTCAAACAGTAGATACTTGCAAAGTACTTTCTTTTCTAAACCATTGGTTAAGTTTCTGACTTATTAACTGAATTAGATATTTCAGTAGATAGGTTGTGAATTAACGTAGCGCTGGAGCAATACAACAGGCTATTGGCAACGGTTCGGGTAGGTAAGTAGGTATTTTAATTAACGTCACACTGGAGCAATACAACGGGCTATTGGTCCGGGATCAATCCCGAAGGGAAAGATCCAAGGCAACGGTTCAGGATCAATCCCGATGGGAAAGATCCTAGGATAACTCCTCGTAATTTTGAACCACGGTCAGATGACGAGAACACCTGAGCTGGCACCACACTCTCCAAACTTCCACACCACTCCAACGGTAGGGTATTTGAGGACATGACAGATTTAACGAGCACCAGCCCCCAGGTACACGAGTATTTGGTTGAATCGAGTTTCGAACTGGCAACCCTCCGTTGCTCTTCCAACTGGGCTACCACGACCCTAGTAACAGGGGAACTGCGAGTTCGAAACTTGATCCAACCTAAGACCGTCGCGTAAGTAGGAGTTAGTGCACGTTGTTATGGCCTCAAATGTCCTCATGTTGGCGTAGTGTGGAAGTTTGGAAAGGTAGAGTACCAGCTCAGGTGTTGACCTCGTCATGTGACTGGCTCAAAATTAAGGTGTCCTCGGATATGATTCCAGACCGTCGCCTATAGTCCATTGTGTTGCTTCAGTGCGATGCAAATTCAACTACCCACCCGGATTCTGTTGCATTAAGACAAGAGCATGCCTGAGAGTTCATTATAAGAATAACACATTTTACGGGAGTACTGTTTATACTTTTTCCGCTTATTAAAGCTAAACATTGCTTTGATATAAAAAGTGCTAAAGTGTGGGATTCGTTCAAACGTTTTTGAACGACTTTTTTTAAGAATAGCTAGAGAAAAAAACTTTTAAAGATAAGTATATACTATGGTGAGAGAGAAAGTCCTACAGATCTGAAACTTGCGTGATAGTCATACATGATACCAACAAACATAAAAACATAGACGCTGATCACGAACAAAATGATGTTACTTGAAGATTTCGTAAAGGTTCATGTTTTAGCGCTCTTTCCCATACTGATTTTTTTCTTGCAGGAATTTGAAGCACGTCAAAATTTTTAAGGGGACAGTGGACTTTGAAAAGTTTTGCAGCTATACGATTGTTATAAAATTTTCGGGCTGTTTTCTACTAAATAGTCAATATAAAGTTTTGTCAAAAAGTATTAAGTTGTGCAGAAGTTAATTCATGAAACGTGGTCAAAAAATTTCGATAAATTAGCAAAAATTGATAGCTTCCATGGATTGTCAATATTTTAATTCATATAATAGATTATACATATATAAATCAAATTCAGTTCATTTGATAAGTGTATCACTAAATTTTAAATCGAAACAAATTTTGTACTAACACCTAAAAAATTTCAAACGCGTGGGTTAAGCAACATTTTAAACCTAAATTACAAAATTTGGAAGCATAAATTTCTCATTTTCACTTAGATATTACAGGGTGTTTCGAAAATATCTGGCCATATTGTAAAGGGCGGTAGATGGGCCCAAAATAAACATTTTTGTCAAAGAATGCGTGTCGCATTTAGGTGGTAGAGGAAGCTGGTCAGTCGATAACATCGTTTCTGTGGCGTAAGGCCTCATTCCCCGCTCGGATTTTCAACGGCATGCATCGCTATGTGAATTTGGAGGTCGCAGATATGCATCTGATTTATGGGGTTGCGAACGGAAACGGGCGATTGTTTATTTTAAAAATGTGTTTTTAATTAAAAAAATATTTTTTTTATTTTAAATTTATTAAAATGCTTATTTTGTGCCATCTACCGCCCTTTACAATTTGGCCAGACATTTTCGAAACACCTGTATATCTATAAGAGATTGAAAGGATTATCCAAAAACTTTTTCAAAGCAATCAACTAAAATCAGATGTGCAGGGAAGATTTCGAAATTAGAATGAAAAAATCTGAATCGGAGAAAAACGTGTTTTTCGCAGACTTATTATACTTATGTATTATGTTGTTGTATATGTAACTTCGTCAAAATCGATCGTACGTGAAAAAATCTCTGCTGTCTACAAAGTTTGATATTAATTAATTCTTAAATTCTAAAACAAAAATCGATTTTTCGATTAATTTTAGTGAATTTGAAAGTCTACTGTCCCTTAAATCGTTAATCGTGCACATTAATTTTCCCTTAAAAATATATCGCCTCCACATTTACCATCCTCAAGAAATGCAACTATATTTTATAAACTCTGATTTTTGAAACCTTAATGAGTTTCAATAAATCCTTAAATAGTAATATGGTGCTCCGTCAAAAACATGTCGCCCCACACATTTTCCTTTCGAGAAATGCAATTGAGTCAATTTTTATGACACTAGGAAGATAGTTCTAATCTTAACATGCCTTTCAATAAAACTTACAAACGTAAAATTTGCTGCGCATTTACAACATTCAACGACAGTTTATCAGTTAATTCCTGAAACTTCCAATATTTGACATTTCTTAGTTTAACATACATGTCCGAAAAGTAAAGATAATGGAAGCCGAGATTAATTTCGAGCCAGATTTCTGAAATTTATGTTAGGGTTGTTTTTACAGCGGAAGGGCCATATTTGGCCAGTTAGGATAAAGGGAGCCGTGGGCCAAAAAGGTTTCAAAATGCATGCATCAGACATTCATTATGGTTCTTTAAATTGAGGAAGACTGAACCAATACATTGAAAGGGAGCCTTTTCGAAAATAAAAAGGGCTCACTCCTACGACAGTTACGATCTTATCTCTCTCAAAAGTTTTAAACACTATCAAATTCTTTCTAAGAAAATGGGAAGAGGTTCTTATGTCTTTTGCTACAAGTGATACCAAATTTTGACACTGTTGATCCATACATAATATCGTCTTTTAATTACGTAGGATAATACATTGTGCACGATCTTGCTTTAAGAGAATTAAAATATTTTCATACTGATAAAAACATTTTCGAATGCTCTCACTTTAGAAATGTTTTTGAACTCTAAAAAGGTTTCAACAGTGAGAGGCGATGGGCTTTATAGCCTGTTAATTCTCGTCTGGAGTCTCAGTACAGTGAACAGTCACCATGTTTTAGTCTCCACTTCCCTCAACTACAGTTGAGAGTTCCTTGAAGGTTTCTAAGGAGGGTTTTCTCTAAAATTGGTTCGGAAACGCGTTAACCATGCAAGTGATTTCGGCGAGATATCTCGTCCAAGATCTGACAAATTTTGCTAGTGACGAGATCTATCGTCAAGATATTGCCTACTTTTTATGATGACGAGATCAAGATCAGGTCAGTTTTCTTCTAATGACGAGATGACGTGATCTTGATTGATGAGATATCTCGTCCATAAAGATCTGGTCACATTTGCTAATGACGAGATATTTCGAGACAACCAGGAAGGTTAAAAGAACATCTTCTCTACTTGACGAGTTAGTTTTATCCCTTCTCGAAAATCCAAATATTTAAAATTTGTGCATTACTTTGAGTTTCTCCATTCCATCCTACCTTTTTGACAACTTGTTCTTTTCAATACGTCTTCTACTGCTACAAAAATCTGTGAATTATCGTTCACTGCATTTGCGAGTCGATCAGCATTTCATTGAGGGAAATGCCCCTATGACCAGGAAACCAAATAAGTCATAAGTAGTGAACAGTTTCAACGTACTCTGTTGAGCATTTGACTAGGCTAATAGTTTTAAAATCTTTGCAGGAAGAGAACAGATATCATGAGGACATATTTGGTATAACTTTGAAAACAGCTGAAGTCACCAACAGAGGACGAGCAGAAGCCAAGAGCCGTCGAAGCACATCAAGTTGAAGTCTTAAGTTCAACATCAAAAATGGATTTAATTTGTACAAAGCAAAAAAATGTACAAAAGACCCCAAACAATTCAGCCTCCCGCTTCAATCATTTCAAATCTCATTTCCATGAATATATATATAATGAAATTGCTATCTTTTAGTATAGTTGTCTTATGTAAAAGATGTTTAAAAAGTATTTTTTACATTTGTTTAGTGTCTAAAATGTATGTATTTTACGTGTGCATTTCTACTAGGTAAAAACGATAATTGGGGCAAGTATACAAGGGAATATCTTGGATTCTCCAAGATAGCATTTTAAAAGCATCGAAGCTTGAGAAATTTTTCTAAAATGAAAAACTAAGATCGAATTCAAATTTTCACTTGTAAAAGATACTGATAGGAAGAAAATTACTTTTTAAAAACTAAATGGCAACTAGTTTAACTATCAACTTATTTTTAGATAGTATTTTTCAATTAATAACGAAATAGATAATAAAAATAATTATGAAATAATTGACAAAATAATTTCAATTTAACTGAAGAAATTTAACTTAGAAACCAGGATATTCCTTTGTCTCAATTTATATCTAAATATATATTTGAATAAAATAATGTACTACATATGTATAAATATACATTCACATGTCCTTTTCCAGTTTTACTAATCTCCAATCCACAATAATGAAGTACTTTTGAAAACAAATCTATACCATATATATTGCAAATTAAAAACATAGCAATCTATATAAAAGATGGGAAAACTATTTTATAACTATTTAAGCTTTGAATCTAATTCCTCTTAGATAGTTAACATTGCAAGAGGAATGATATGTGCATTTTATTATCGTCGTTGATATAAAATTCTATATTTAACTTCCTATAAAAATAATCAATTATAAAGACGTTTACGCCATATTATTTTTTGAAAAAATATTCTAAGTACAATCAGCTTTGATAGACGAATTAAAAGCTGATGTTAATATCCCAGGGAGCAAATTTAACAATTTTAGAGAGTAAATTCACAATGCACAATTTTGAATTAAATCGATTTAATCTAGGTTCATAAATAACAGTAAATGAAAACTTCCATTTTGCTAGACCATGAATATTGTTTTTAAGTCACCAAAAATGTATTTTTATGATTTTTTTAAATTTAAATCTACCTTTCATTGAGCGATTTAATATTCTCTTGCTTTTGAGTATAAAACACTTTCATATCAGTGCTCTTTCTGAAACTACTGTGAATGCTAGTGTCATTTTTAAAAACTAATATTTTATTTTTTTTTAATTATATATATAATCGATAACTTTGGAGATGAATAATTTTTAGTGGTGTTAATGAGAGTTCAGTAAGTAGGATTACATTCAAACTTTTATTTAACGGAATTGCAAGATCTCGCCAAGCGAATAAATTCGTTAAAATTTGTCATGGGAAATCTGGTAAATTAATCTTTCAACAAACTAACTCCCAGTCAGATCATAGAATTATAAACAAATAAAATAAAAAATGGAATTTTAATTTTAGTCTGGTTCTGATAAGTTCACATCCTAGTAGCGGTTGTGAACAAGTCTATTCGTTAAAATTGGTGGCAAGTTAAATGTAAACGAAACGCTTCCACAATCAAGCAGATACTGGCTGAGTTCGTTCAATGCCGAAAGCCGATAGAGACGGTGAAAAAAATCATTTATGGTGATGGCCAAATGGGCTTTTGCGTATCACAGCCTAGGAATGGATTCGACCAAGATCATCCGACTTTTAGCCGGAGCAGCCAGATACTCTTACATATCGATTTACACGAACTAGTTTTGATCTCGCCTCGCCTGAAAAGCCTCGAAACTACATGGCGAGTCGGGAGGCATGGGTACGAAGCCAGAACTACATTATAATATATAAATTGTTTACTTACGCAAGTGTCCATGGCATCAAACAGTGTCATGCATAATTTATGAAGATAGTCTGTTGGTTTCACTTGGATTGTGAGGCCCCTCAATTTTTCTTAGTGTTTACATCTTTCAAAAGCGCCTTTCTTTCCTTGCAATGTCATCAAACTGAAGATATCGTATTACTTCAAATATGTTCAACATTTCTTCTCACATAAGGCTAAATTCAGCTTTATTTACATCTGTTTTCACCATCCTTTACTAATGTATTGTTTGTCATTTCTCATGCTGTCCAAAACGGCTAAAACCTGAATTTAAGCCAAGTTTTTTAATTCTGCATCGTAGTGATTGACAGCAAATCTAATTCATTTTGTGACCAACACTTAAAATGGTTTTTTGTGGAAGAAAATTTTGTAGACCAAACATTTTATAAAGTCAGGAAAGTATTTATCAGAAGAAAAATTCCCTTAAAGAGAACAAACTTTACAAAATGGAAATATCTTACAAGGAAATTTGTTCAATTCAGCATAGCACAAAAGAATTCGTCAAATGGAAAAACTCGAGTTTTTTAAATAGAAGTTCGCGACTGCATTCAATTTCATTGAAATAGTTTTGTAAAATCTTGATATTTCAACCTATTGAAATCAAAGGTTTCAAACATGTACTTTTTGCTTATTGAGGAATTGTAACAAGTGTTGCATTATGGGAACATCTACCCGAGAATACGGTAGAGTACCTAGGACATCACAAGGTTGGAAAACTCTAACCTCTTTCCAATTATATGTTTAACCAACAAAATATTAATATTTTCTTGGAATATATCTTAGCAATGTTAAAATATATTTCAATATATTCAATTTATAAGTTTAGATAAAGTGCACGTTTTTAATTTGCTCTCCCATTAAAATTTCTATCAGTAAGCCTATCATATTGCACATTTCTCCAACATTAGTTTATGCAGAGTACTTCCTGTAGACAGTTAGTAGTGTTGCTGTGCAATTTCTACAATCTCCTTCCATGGATTTCATCCTTTTTTAGACGTAACAAAGCTCAGATTGTTTAATTGCTTAAAATATATATTTAATAGTGTTTCATCTTGCATTGGCCAATTTTGCAAAGTGTTTATTGGTATATGATAAATTGAATATTCTAAAAAGTTAATAAATGTAGTCTCAAGAATCTAACATTTTAAAGAACTATATTTTTTAGTCTGACTTTAAGAGTCTTGAAAATCAGCACAAAATGGGTAAATTTGAATAGAGAACTAAAACTTCATATATAATATACAATGCTTTAAGGTGCAAATATCTATAAAATGCAATTAACTCCTGTGTCATTAAGAAACAATATTTTCTTTTGTGTGATGAACTGAATTTCTCAAATGAACTTCAGTTAGACAAATTGAACAAACTTAAGCTGGAATCTTTCAAAATTCAGAAGTTTTTCAAAATGCTTTGATTAAAATTATTTTCCATAGTTAGCAGAAGACATGGGTGATATTTCTAGAGGTGCACTTGGAAGACTGATCTAACAATATATATATATATAAGAAATACTATAATTGAAGCAAATAGTGAATAGGAAATGTGATATAATTATCTTATAAAACAGATTAATTTTTAGATATGTTAACAGCAATATCTCAGCACCAATGTGTATAGCAGTCATTTTATTTTATCCTACATTTATATTACATAGAAAGCTTTAAGAATTTACATTACAGCTAAGTCATATCATAACGCATACATATCATACTATGTGCATAAATTTCCTACTGTATTTAATTGTCTGAGTATTTGAAAACTTATTGGGCATATTTTGCTGTATGTACTTGTATGTAATGGGTTAATAAAGCCCAATTTTGAAAATAAAATTATCTATTGTCAGTCATAAATATTCTTCCTCATTTTATGATACAAAATATGGATTTGATTTTTACCTTGAGTATCTTGAATGAATTTTTTTTCATTCTATTTGTTTTTTTGGATTGTTAGATTGGATTGAGTTTAATAGCACAGGATCATACTTGGCCAAGCTGCACCAAACATAAAACAGACATCAAGTAATGGACAAAGAAAGCTTTTGGAACACCAGTTCCCAATACATTAAATACTTGATGAAACCCTAACAGAAAATGCTATACACATAATTTGTGATGTATTAACCCTCTGAGGGTATGCAGGCATTATTCCACCACGAAACTTGAAGATTTCCCTGCATGACCTCTAACCAGTGTTAGACTTTATGACCAATAGAATCTCTTCTACGATTCTTTCAACCAATAATCTAGCATGTGTGTTGAAGTGGAAAGGCATTAGTATCCTACTACGAAATCTCAGAGGGTTAAGAAAATAGTTTTGGTAGTTATTTAAGCCTCTAAGAGTCATGCATACATTTACACATCCAACCTAGTTTTCCCAGCATGGCTTCGAACCAGTTTTAGACTTATTGACCAATAAAATCTTTCCTAGAATTTTTTCGACCAATAGGAATGACTATTCGGTCATAAAATATTTAATACAACAAAAGCAATAAACTAATTGAAAATGTTGCTATGCTCCTAGGGTTAATCTGTTCACTGCTTTTTTAACCTAATCTTAAGAAAACATTGTAAAAATATAGGCACAACATAAAAATTCCCAAATATTACCTATCAAATCAAATAAATCAATTTCTACTATTCACCATTCAAAAATACATTCATCATAAAAAATAAAAGCGATTTTTGCAGTTTTATATCTAGGTTACGAACTTGCCTTTACACCTCCAATTAAAAGATGTCAGAAGGTTGGTTGGTTTGAGTTTCATGGCGCAAGGGCTATTTGGTAAAGCTGCACCGAACACAAGACAATATTAAGTAATAAACATACACAATGAAAGTTTTTACTAACACAAAAGAGAGGAATCGATCCTGCACCACCTACAACTCACAGGTATGTTAGAAGGTTTAAGAAAATATAACTACTAATAAATTTTGCTGAGTATACACATACTATTTTAAAAAACTAATCCTGAAAAATATTACATTAAATTATGTCACTCAATGCTATTAAAGACTAAGAATATTTCCCCATGATGCAATAAATTTAAAATGTAATGTAAACAGAAGCATTAACAATTATAGAAAATCTACAATGCTTAATAATTACACTTGTAGCATTTTAAAATAAACTTTATTTGTATAACCTTAAAATCAAATCTCTATGAACAATATCAATAAAATTCCATATAAAATACTCTAAAAATTCAACATACATGATAATTAAAAAAAATCAATGATAATACATAGTTAATATTATTAACTCTGAATACATTATAGACAAAATAACTTATGTGCAAATAGAAATCCCCAAACATTTTTATAAATGTAATTGCTCTAACTGTAACTCTAAAGCTCTATGAATATTTTCAGTAAAATTAGGATCCAATACTATTTCTTGTAAATTCCACCTTTGCCAGTTTTTTCCAGATGAATTGACTATTAAACAAAGATTTTCGCGTAAATCTTTCTCCGGTCGAAGAACAACATGGTTGACGCCAGAATTTTTCTTCAAATATGCTTTGATTTCTTCCATGTCGTTCTCAATTAAATCCTTCAAAACATCTGTTTTAACTGGTATCTTGATTGGGATGCCTTCTTCTTCAAATACGTCTTCAAATACCCCTGCATCAATCGCATTTCTAGTAAAATTAACAGTGTTATAGTGCAGACCCAGATGGAAAACATTTCGGGTGATAGCAAGGTATGCAACGGTTTGTAGAGACAACTCTTGAAGGTTCTTTGGCAAAAAGCCATCACACTTTTCTACACACTTGCCAATTGAAGCATTGGTCTTTTTCACAAAGAATTTCAGAAACTCTAGAATGAGTTTGGATGGAGAACAAATTTCACCACATCTACAAGAATCTTTCTGCAGTGAGCTGCAGCAATATATACCTGAATTTATACGAAAGTGTGATATTATCCTCTGGAAACAGTTGTCACAGGCTAGCTTCTTGCCTTTAGACCAAATGTTCAGCTTGACTTTGGAAATCCATTCAAAGAGTATGGCTTCTGATAAGCTCTGACACTTGCACATTTTCTTAGAAAGAACGTTACAACTTAGAATACCTGATGAGATACAGGATTGTATGTCAGAATCCATATCCTGCAGGAAACTACTTTGGCCTTTTGATTGCCCAATTTTGTTCAACTTAATCTCGGCGAGAATATCACTCAGAACCCATGGGAAACTCAAGATCGTATTTGCTTTATTGCTATAAACTACCATGTACCATGCTGAGGCTCTCAAAACCTTCCTATGCTGGCCTTCCTCTTTGCTAAGATTATGCTCCTCTATTTCACTTTGAACTTCTTTAAGAAAAGCATCTTTAAATGAATACATAATGTTCCTAATGTAAGACTTGATAACCTTCACAGTATCAGTCTTCTCTTGTCGCCACTTCTTATTAGCCTGTAATTCAACCATACCAGAGAAAGCTTCTGCTTCACAGTTTAAGCCATACTGTCGTAGAATTTCAGAGATCATGCTGGTGTACTCTTGTTTTCGCAACTCAGCTGACTTTTCATAATTTTTCCACCCTGGGCAGATCAAATCTGGATCAGGTGATGAAGCGTGGGTGATTAAACTGATTTTACTCGAACAAGCATCTAATACTCGCGATGCACGGTACAGAGATCCTAGAGCTCGCTTGGAATGGTAACTGTTTGCAGTTAGGCCTTTCTGCATGAAATCTGGATATTGATCTGGTCTCTCTGATTTCTTCAAGTATTTTGTTGTGCCATGCTTGGCAAAATCCAATACATAAGGATAACGCTCAGCAATTTGCATGCATTTCTGTGAAAAAATGCCATTCTTTAACTTATCAGCCCATACCAGATGAGCATGGGCAAAGGAACCAATGCAATCATTTTGGATGTAATGGCAGAAGAATTCCACTACATGTGAAAGCTGAAAATATTTTAAAAGATGGTGTGAGAATAATGCTTAAGAGCACTCAAATTATCTATTATAAGTTCAAAGTCAAACAAAATAGATGAATCAAGAAAAATCTTCAAAAATAAATCTTGTTTACGACAAATGTGTTAAAATTTGAATCCTAAAAAATACAAGGCAATTATTTAAATTGATTTCATTCCAATGCATTAGGCATTTTATTGTGCTCATTATGTACCTCATTAAGCATTAGGCAATGTTTAAGCATTTCATAGCATTTCAACATGATTGTTTAAGCATTTCATTGCATTCCAATGTAATTGTTTAAATGTTTGGTTTCATTCCAATGTAATCGTTTAAATGCTTGATTTCAATCCAATGTAATCAGTTTAAATGTTTGGTTTCATTAAATTTTGGACATTTAAATTCAGATGAGTTTTTATAAGTAATTTGCTGAAGAGTTTAGGTAAAGGGTGTTCTGGACTAAAGAATTTGAAAAACTGCTCTAGATCATAATTGAGCTTTTTTCGGATAATTCATGAGAAACCAATTATTGACAACTAATGAAATTATCATAAAATATATTTTACATCAGTGCCTTAAGTCGGAACACCTCAATACTTTTGATCAGAAGTGGTCATTCTTTATACTTACCCTACAACTCCAGTGAATTGTTTAGAAATCAGCTTGAAATTTGTCGTGCTAAAATTGAATTGAATTTCATTTAAGTGTACAATATTTTACATACCTCAATCTTATCCAAGGAATTAGTTTCTTCATAAACTGGATAATCCATTGGTCTGGCATTTTTTCTGTCAAATATTAATGGCTTATACCAAAGGACAACAAATTCATCCCCATCTAAATCTGAGCCTAAAACAAAAGTATGCATTAAGCTGTAAAAAATAAACATAGAATATTTCAAATACTCAAAATACATATAGAATTGATAAATGTAAATAATCTATCTACATAAAAATGAGTTTGAAGGTCGATGCAACAAAACTTTCAAAAATAATATACAAGATAAAATATATCAGCACACTTGAAAACTATCACAAGCAGCTGACAAATCTAAAACCTAAGAATCCAGAAAAACTAATCATATTGACAATTCAATACAGCTCTAAAATTGATTTGATAAAATTTATAAAATAAGGTAAAAAATACAAAATAAATTTTATCACAAACTTTCCCTAGATCCGGGGTCCCCACATAGGAGGTACTGCAGCCCAAGAGAACAGGCACAGGTAAATGTCGAAAATTTTTGACTGCAATGTGCAGTCTGTTTTTAAAAGCCTAATGTCTCAGAAAATGGTCTCATATTTTGTCTTTTGGAGTTAATTTTTAATTAATTTGGAATTAATTTTGAGTTTTGGACTTAAAAAAGAAAATTTGTTTAAACTTTGACTATAAGACAGTTTTCCAAATTATACAAAATGCTGTCACGACAGGAAAATTCTTCCAGAATTACTGGACTTGCCTGGTGTTTCAATAAATTCAGTTGATTAAAAATTATCAGCAACAGATTAGGGGAATAAATAATGCTATGGCTTTTAGGTACATAGGGTCCAAACTCGAAATACCTCCTTGGATCAGGCCATACTGTTTATGGATAAATAACCAAAATCATTTATATTTTTATTCCACAAAATAACTCATTTTGATGCTAGGCTATTGCTTTTTAATTTGTCTCTGAAGAATGTTCAGTTCGAAAAAGCAAAGTAATTCTCATGCTAGTCTGATGCACTACTTTTATCCTAACTAAAAGCCAGTGGAGTAGCCTGGCGTCCCCTAATAAAAATTTTCATTTGGTGGCAAAAAATGAAAATTGATATGATCTGAAGCAAAAAAATGATGCTTTTTTACGTAAATCTGAGTGAGACATCGTTACCAATACGCCAAAGGCACGTATCTGCAAAATTGACATTTCCACAAAAACGCATTTAAAGTTTTGATGCTTCGAGAAAAATCAAGTTGACTCAAAGGTTGTTTTTTCATGAAAATCGGTATTTCCACTAAGAATCAAGATGATTTGTAGCTTCGTCCTAGTGTAAATCATGAAATGGTGACTCGAAAAATGAAGTTAGATGAAAATCACCAAAATGCAGATATGTGCCTTTGGTGTGGTAGTAACGATATTTAGTTTTTATTTTACAGTCGTTTAGTTGGTTGCATTGAGTTTTATGGCACAAGGGCCATATTTGGCTAAACTGTGCCAAACAGATAGGCAACATCAAATAATGGACACAAACACACAATGAAAGTTTTACTGACACAGAAGAGAAATACGCCCAGGGGAATCAAACTTGTCTACAACCCACTTTTTAAAGTCCTTGATTTTCACTGCAAAAAGACAACCAGGGAATGTTGATGCTTAATCCTTTCAGTCTCAAGTGGTGTCTTGAAATGATTGGTTAATGGTGTTTGTCATGTACAACGAGTATCTTCAGCACTCTTCTCCCCAACCCCATGCTTCCTATTGAAGCTAACATCCAACAGATAATAAGCTTAGCGAATTCTTGCACATGATCTATCATTCTCTACTTATTTTCCTGCCTTTGTAAAAGACAAACTCTAAGACAGCGTTTGGGTGATCCATAGTTTCCAAGATTGAGTGCAATCGCCTTTTGGCCTCATTTTAATCTAGGACTAAAATTTATTTGCACTTTATTATCTTTGCAGAAAAGAAACAATGTTGAATGGAGTTTACTAATATGGCTCATTATTTCATTGCTTTTGATCCAATCCCTGCATACCCAGTTATCACTACATTAAGTCACTGCCAAAAGTGTTTTGATTCTCTGGAGAGAACAGAGTTATGGGACATAATATATCCCAGCCTCTATAAGCTAAATTGAATGGTAAAAATATTTGGGTGATTAAACTGCTCATGGGAAGGTTTGGTTTATGGCACAAGAGCCATATTGGGCCAAGCTGCACAAACTATGTCAAGCAAATATGAAGGAGGAAAACCAAAGGTGAGGGTAAATTGAAAAGGAGGACAGATCACCTGGGTATCTAGGGGTTGTAATGCCCGCGTTTACTTAAAGAAAGTAAACGGCCTGAGGGGTGTTCACGAGAAGGAATTTTTATTTTCAAAACTATTCTGTTTTATTTCAATGCTTTACGATCAATTTTGAATTTAATTATTTTAATAAGTAATTTTTTCTCAGTTCTCACTATATCACTCCTGCTTTTTACTTGTGTTCCAGGAAGTGATATAATAAGGGTTACTGTAATGAGAATGGAAACAAAATAATTTTTAGGAGGCTCAAAGTAAATTCAAATATTTCAGGATCCTCGAAAATATTATTCACTTCTAACTTTTCAAATATCGCAAGGAAGTGTATGGATCCTGTTCCTAGTAGCTAGATATTTTCATGCTGGTTTTGATTTACAATTGGAGACACAAGTACTTTTAGCTTGAGTAGTTCAATATTACCTGCCATTTCATCAGGATGAGGTCTAGAACCTTGAGCAGGGAAAACAATGCAATCTTTTATGTGATGCAAGGCAGGCACATCCACAGCCATTAATTTGCGTACATCACCAGGATGAAGAGAAGGATTCTTTGTCACAATAACAGATCCTGAAAGATAAATATAAAATATATCACCATAAAATAATTTTAATTTAAAAATGTACCTTAAAATAATAGTCTTACAGCTTTTATTAGGGTTTAGAAATCAGAAATGAAATACAGGTTTTGGAAATTGGGGAATTATCATACTGAAACATAAATATGAGTTTTCCTAGTTATCTTTTATTATATTTTAACTTTTATTTTTAAAGATCAGGGATGAATTTATAGTACTGCAATAGTGGCCAATATATACAAGAGACAAAACGTTGCCAGGAATCTAATCTGGGATACAATTTTTGCTGCGAGGCCTGATCTGGAAGGTCTAAAGTCACATCTACAAGAGAAATTTTTATTTTCATGATTTATGTGAAAAATGATAACTATACTAGGTTGGTTGTTTTGAGGATTTTATGGCACAAGGGCCATATTTGGCCATGCTGCACCAGACACAAGATATACAATATAAAGTGTTAAGTTCAAGTTTGAACTTATAAATTCACCAAGACGCCAGGATAAAAATCAGGTTTTTTTATTTTAAAAGTTCGTTCTGAATAGTAAACATACATCATGGTTCGAGCATGACTGAAGAAGTAAGTTGCAGAAACAAAAATGTCAACTTAAATACACAAACATATAGTTATAATAACAGTTAAACTAATTTTATGCAAGAAAAATGGGATACTCCACTCTCATTGGTTACGGTCGATGACGTCACTAGTAAAGGGGAGTGGTTATGGTTTTCCCGCGAAGTTTGTTTTAACTGGTGTGGCCACACCTCGCCATCTGGGCGAAAATTGTTTACTAATAGAAAAGAAAAACGCCTCTCTTGGGCGGACATTTTACTTAAGGAGAAGGACGTGGGATATTCTAGTATAAGTACTGACAAATTATTTACATATACTTGTCTAACAAGTGGCCTCCCTCCCACGTTCTTCAATGCTCCTAAATCTAAAAAAATACATTCAATCCAAATCTTATAGATAAATACTGGTTCCTCACTTAAGGAAATCTAAAAATTACAAATGCTAATATACATAAAGGAAATATTTATATTAAAAATAATCATAAACATTCAATTTCATTCAAATATTACATTACAAAAATTTTGTAATCCTTCTTTTGATAGTGGTTTGGTGAAAACATCGGCTAAATTTTGTTTAGAAGTAACATGTTTCAATGTAAATATTTTCTCATAAATTAAATTTCTAATAAAATGATACTTTATATCAATATGTTTAGTTCTATTGTTTTCTATGGGGGAGTTCGAAAAATCTATTGCAGCTCTATTATCACATAACAGTTCTTTACTATATGGGTCGACCACGGCCAGAGAATGTTCTTTACATTCCTCCAGAATTCTGGAAACCCACAATAATTCTTTGGCTGCATCTGTCAGTGTCAGGAACTCGGCCTCCATTGTAGATAGTGTTACGCACTTGTGCTTAAATGTACGCCATAATATTGGAACTTGATCGATGAATAGCATAATTCCACCCATAGAGATACGGTCGTCCCTGCTAGTCGCAAAGTCTGAATCACTGTAGCATGTAATCTTGAGGTTTCGGATATTAGACATGTTGAGTTTTTGATCTTTAGTAGTTTCAATATACCCCAGGAGTTTCATCAAGCTGTTCCAGTGAGCTATGCCAGGGTTCTCTTGGAATTGCGATAGGATGTTGATGGCATAGGTGATGTCGGGTCTAGTGCGGCTTGCAAGATATGACAAACAGCCGATGACACTTCGATATGGCAGTTTTGTCATTTCTTTCCTTTCGTCTTCCGTATTAGGGCAGTCAAGTTTTGAAAGAATTATACCTTTTGGGATGGGAAGCGATGACATTGGGAATCTAAATTTTCTAAAGGTGTTGCACACTTTTTCGATGTAAGGTTTCTGGTGTAACATGAGATTACCATTATGTTCTTCAAATTGTACACCTAACAGCTTCTGTGTCCTTCCTAATTTCTTCAAATCGAATTTTGAGCTTAGGATTCTGGTTATTTCTTTTGTTGTGTCCTCCGTTTTTCCGAAAACTACAATGTCGTCGACGTAGAGTAGAAGCAAACCTCTTCCCTTATAAGTATATACGCAGTTGCACCATTTAAATTTCTTGAACCCCAATGTTTCTAAGACGTTGTGCACTTCAAAGAACCATTCGCGTCCACTTTGATGAAGTCCATACAGGGCTTTCTCCAACTTGCAGACGTGGCTCGGGAACTTTGGGTCTACAAATCCCTTCGGTTGGTCCATGTAGATCACCTTGTCAAGATTTGCGTATAAATATGCGCTCTTTACGTCAAGTTGACAATGTGACCATCCTAATAGGCAAACTAATACTGCAAAGAACAGGCGTATAATTGAGAAGTTCACAACAGGACTAAATACTTCGTCGTAGGTCTCACCTTTTCGCTGTTTGAAGCCTTGGGCTACCAGACGGGCTTTATATCTCACGATTTCATTTTTCTCGTTAGTTTTCGTTGAGTATACCCAGCGGCTTCCAAGAGTAGTTTTGTTCTTGTTCGGTACAAGTGTCCATACTTCCCGTTGTTGCATCATCTCCATTTCTTCTTTCATCGCCTTTTGCCACTTGTCTTTGAGTGGAGATTTCATGGCTTCTTTAAAATTTCCCGGGATTGCTATTTCGATGTGGCATGCTTCCGGAGAATTTCCATCATCCCCATTCGAGATCTGTTGTGGAACCTTTCCCGAGTATTGGTTTTTGCCGCTAAAGTTGAAGAAACTGGGATCAAAAGTGATATTACGGGACCTGCAGTATGTTTCAGCATCCTTATTGGATCTTAAACGAGCGCTCGTTCCTTGTACCCCGTAATATATGTCGGTCCTTGATCCATCAGGTCTGGTGACCGCTTTACGGAACCAGTCGATATCTTCACAGGATATCTGTTCAGGTTGGCTTTGTTCCATACTTTCTTCAGGTTCGTCATCAGAATCTTCGTCCTTCGGATAATTCATATGATGGCCCAGGACAGTTTCCACTCTCTCTTCCGGCAATTTTTCGTTAAATGATACATTGATCGTTTCTACAACTCGTCTTTCTTCGGGTATCCAAATTCTGTAGCCTTTCGTTCGTTCAGTATATCCCACCATTATGCCTTTTTTTGTTCTCATGTTGAGTTTGTTTCTCAATATTTTGGGGATTCCGACGAAAGCTGTGCTACCAAAAATCTTCAAATGCTTCACTGAGGGTGTTCTTCCGCCGTAAAGTTCGAATGGCGTCTTCTGTGAGTTGCCATGACAAACTCTGTTCCAGGTGTATGTGAAGGTTAATAGGGCCTCTGCCCAAAATCGGTCAGACAGTTCACTTTGCTTCAGAAGGGCTTTCACACCGTCCATTGCTGTATAATTGAAGCGTTCACTCACGCCGTTCATTTCAGGACTGTACGTGTTTGTGCGTTCGCCTTTAATTCCTTGAGACTGTAGGTATTCTTCAAATTCTTTATTGCAGAACTCTTTCCCTTGGTCCGTCCTTATATTAAGTATCTTCGAGTTCTGGAAGCGCTCTGCTCTTGTTTGGAACCTTTTGAATAAACCAAATACTTCATCTTTTCGCTTCATGGGGAATACTGTGACCTTTCTGGAGTAGTCATCTATAATGGTGAGGAAGTATCTGTTTCCCCCTAGTGAAAAGGTAGGTAGTGGTCCACACACATCCATGTGAAGTAATTGTAAGGGTCTAGTCGACCGGATTTTGGCTATCAGTTTAAATGATTTTCTTCTTGTTTTGGCCAATTTGCAGTCTTCGCACCTAGAACTTGTTTCCTTGAACTTTGGTAAACCCCTTACGCTCTCATTCTTGCTTGTTGATATGATATATTGATCGTTCACATGCGAGAAACGCTTGTGCCAAATTTCAAGTTCCTTATCTGCAACTATTGATATATTCAGGGTCTCTTTTACTTCTGAGTTTTTCTTTGGATATTCGGGCTTCACAAAGTATAGTCCATCCTTCTTGAACGCTGAATACATCAATTTACTGTTCATGTCAAATACATCAATTCTATTACCCTTGCCAATAAATTTGATCCCAGTCTTAGCACTTGCTGAACCGGATATTAGGTTTCTTCTCAGGGTTGGGGAATATAGGACGTTCTTTAGTGTGATTCGTTTCAATGTTTTGCAATTTCTGATGATCATCTGAATGTTCCCTTTTCCTTCTACAGGGCCTGTTGCATTTCCAACTGCTAGTGTCATGTTGGTGTTAGTAACCGGTTCGAAGTCGGTGAATAACGCCCGGTTGTTACAAAAATGGCTTGTTGCACCAGTGTCGAAAACCCACGATAAATAATCCACTTTTGTTTTTCCATTGTTCAGATGAGCTTCTATAACGTTGTTCTTGTGTTCGTTGTTGTCCGTCCTGGTGCATTCTGAAATTAGATGTCCCATCTTTTTGCACCTGAAGCAAGGACCCTTTTTCTTCATGTTGGTTTTCCATTTTTGAGAGCTCTTGGGTCGGGAAACGTCTACCTTCAGTGCTATGCTACTCACAGATTCAATGTCTCCAACGCGCTGTTTAATTCGGCTTTCCTCAAGAATCAGTTCTTTGAGTACTTGGTCAAACTTGAAATCTGTATTTGGCCATCTATAGATGCTCTGGACTATTCCTTGGTATTCAGCTGGTAAGTATCGGATTAATTGAAACGCTTGATAGAGGTCTTCTAAAGGGTGTCCGGCATCCTGTAGTTGACGTACTATCCCCCTCATTCGAGCGGCAAACAGTCCGATTTCTTCACCTTCGTATTTGCAGTTGAAGAATTCGTCCAACAAAGATATTATTCTTGCACGACTGTCCGGTCTAAAATGCTCCCTTCAGGATCCTCCAGGCCTCCTTACCATCTTCTGTTCCTGCCAACAATGTTCGGTACTCTGCCTCTATATTCATGTAAATAGTAGAGAAGGCACGGTTCTTTCTAATTTCAAAGTCACGGTGGTCCTTTGAAGTGGCTGTAGTACCAAGTTCTGGTTCTGTTCCCATGACGAATGACCACGAGCCTCTGTCCATCAATAGAACCTTCACATCCTCGGCCCATGTTGAATAGTTTCTTTGGTTCAACTTTGAACAGATTTCCATCATTTTTTTAGTCTCAGGGCCTCCCGTCGATGGCGTCCTCAAAAAGGAATTTTTATATTAATTCCCGCAGTGGGCTATGTCTAGAGGCCCATAACCTTTGTTAAGTTCAAGTTTGAACTTATAAATTCACCAAGACGCCAGGATAAAAATCAGGTTTTTTTATTTTAAAAGTTCGTTCTGAATAGTAAACATACATCATGGTTCGAGCATGACTGAAGAAGTAAGTTGCAGAAACAAAAATGTCAACTTAAATACACAAACATATAGTTATAATAACAGTTAAACTAATTTTATGCAAGAAAAATGGGATACTCCACTCTCATTGGTTACGGTCGATGACGTCACTAGTAAAGGGGAGTGGTTATGGTTTTCCCGCGAAGTTTGTTTTAACTGGTGTGGCCACACCTCGCCATCTGGGCGAAAATTGTTTACTAATAGAAAAGAAAAACGCCTCTCTTGGGTGGACATTTTACTTAAGGAGAAGGACGTGGGATATTCTAGTATAAGTACTGACAAATTATTTACATATACTTGTCTAACATAAAGTAAAAGACCTACACAATGAAAGTTTTACTAACACATAAGAGAGAAATGCACCTGGCAGGAATCGAACCTGCGCTGCCTACAACTCGAAGGTTGTTAGTGCAGTGGACATACCCACTGAGCCATGATGGCCTCAAATAACTATACCAGGAGTGCAAACATCAGTTTTCTTTTTGAGATTTATAAAGAGCCCTTTATACCCTTGCATGCATGATTTCATTCCCAAGCATAGAGGACGATCTTAACAATCACTTTGAATAGAGGTCACTTGGGCAAAATTCTAAATTCTTTTCGGAAATTGATAATGAACCCTAACTTAGAGATGTTAGTGGCTACTCCTGAAGGATTTTACATGGGTAGTAGAGCTGTGGGAAAATGTTAAGATACCTGCTTGAAGCAAGTGATAGTTATTTCAAAGAAATTAATCTAATTCCTGCTTCCATAAGGCAAAAATTCATCGAGGGACAAGTAAAAATGAGTGATATAGCGATATATAGTGAGAGCAATTAGATATACCAAGAGAGAGAGAGCATGAAATAATGAGGTGTTACTGTGCTTCCAAAATAGATTTCAACTGCATGTTACTCATTTAATATTGTCATGGTGTTCGTGTATGCAGCACACAAAGTACTAAATAAATTTTTATTGATCAGTCTGCATTCCAATAATCTTTTTCCAAATCCTTAATCCACTAGCTATAAAACATTAATTACACATTTCTTCCTAGAGCCTTTTTGAAAGATTAGAGTAACCTACCCTGCAAAGAACAGAATCATTTCCCATACAGAACAATGACAATCATTTACTCTTTGTCAAATCGGAAAGATGTCCAATGCTCTCATGTTAATATCATGTGTAACTTGTCAACTCTTTAAGCTTGTTGTGCCATATAATAAAGTTAATTTGCACTTCATGCTACTGTTCTCTGCATTATTCAATTTCAAACATGAAACCCCTCACCTCGATTTATATCATCTTATACGACTACCTACACTATTGTGACATTTGATCAGTTATTATGATATATATAAGGCTAAACAAATTATCCGTACATTTTTTTAGCTTGAAACCGTATAAGTCCAATGGGTAACTTTCAATCTAAATTTTGCTATTTTGTCAGTTTTTAGAGTTTTTTTGTTTCGTAAAAAAATCTAAAATATGTAAATTCTATATACAAAAATAATATCCTTCAAAAACCAAAATTCCATGTTTTAGAACTAACGCTATTTATAATAAAGAAGGTTTTCATAGCGATAATAAAGTCTAGTGCATTAAAAGGAGTTAATAGAAAGTACAAAAAAAACTTTACACTTATGCTTTATTTTAAAAAGCAACACTAACTTAAAATTTAAGAGCATGATTTAATTAACTATTATAAAAACACATTTTGATTCTTAAATGTTTTATAAACTTAAGAAATTAATACAATTCTTCAAATATACCAAGAGTTTGTGGTCTGAGGATGTTAAGAAATTTAGTAAATTGCATCACAACAGATAAAATTTATGGTGCTAGCATTAAAGATTGTTTTTCAAAGTGTTACAGTAAAATACTTGATTTATTAAACTTGAAAATATACAAACTTTAAAGAGTTAATATTTCAAAATCTGGTTTACATAAGTTAGGATTGTTTTAATATTTATAACTAAATCATTTCAATTTAAGTTATAATTCTAATTAAAATTATAATTTTAATAAAAATAAAGTTATTGCCACATAATTTTTGAGATTGTTTGTCTTCTATATGAAGGATTTGTTAAGACATCAATGACTTTTGCTAGTGTCAAAATCTTTTGATGCATATTTATTATAAATGAAAAAGTTAACTTACCTTTCAAAACATGGAGTTTTGAAGTCGGATTAAAGGTACTTTCACTGTATTGGACAAACACTTCACCATATTTCAAGGTTCTAGTTTCATCTAGTACACCTAACATATTTCTCCCAAAACTTTCTGGAATAGCTATTCGCATACTAGAACGAAGTTTGGCTGCAATAAAAACAAGCAGATCAAATACAATACTTACATATTTACTCATGGAAGAAAATATGTTCTATACTGAAACTTTTGCAACAGCATTAATTGAATATTTGAAACAGGAAATACAGCCAAAAGGCATAAAGGCTCCAATTTTAAGAGATAACATATTACAGGGATGCTTCTATAATATCATTCCTTAGAAAATTGTCCATTGTCATTCCTTAGAAAACCAGACCAATACTCCTAAAGATGAGGTCATGTAACTCGCCTATGCTTTTGGAATCCTGAAACTCTTCACTCTCACATTAGCATCACTGGACATTCTGAGGTAGGCTGAAGAATGGACTACATGTACTCACTCAATATCACTCAAGTTACAATGGAAACCTCAAAAATCCAACTTTCGGAAAACTGGCTTTTAGATATTTTGTTAATTATTTTATTTATTGGTTACATTTGAAATTGTAATTTTATTTTCAAGTTTTTACATTTTCTGTGGTGAAAAAATATCTTTCAACACGTTTTTGCTTCACCCCCCCCCCCTCTGTCGAATACAACTTGTATTTCTGCAGACAGTAAACGTTTTATAGAAGCAACTTGACAGGATTCAAGACAAATTGCTAAGAGACAAACGCATTAAAAGCAGTTGAAATTAACAGATATTTAGTAAATTTTAGAGTAATAAGTTACATAGAAAATTACATGCTAATAAAATTTAATTGCTATAGTGCAGATTGTCTCAATCACAAAAGGTGCTATATTCATTGTCAAGTGTCTAAAATGCATGCCCATTAACTTGTCTCACATAATTAGAGAAGTCACTTTTTTTCCTTCCTTGAACACCAGTTGTCACAGTACTTTTGAATTATCCCATGAAACAAATTGTTTTTTATTTTCATTCAGATAGATTTCAACTAACATTTTTCATGGAATAGCCTAGCACTTTATTTATTTTAAGTGCATGGAAACACTCCATCCCATTAGCTTTAGAGCATGGCCTGTATTTATTTCATATTATATGTATATATTGTAAACAATTAATCCATGTAAATATTAAGTTAAAATACAGTCTACAAATTTTTTCACCAGCAAAACACTGCATTGATATTATTAATCAGATGATACCTGCAATTTCAGTCAATTCCAAGATTTAAAAAAGGAAAGATGAGCCTCTTATTTTGATACACCTGATTTTCAGAGACAAGTTCACTTACTAGCAAAAGACTTGAAAAATGCAAGTAGCAATGACCTGAAGAATGGCTCATTTGTAAAAGAAAACCCAGCTTCATACAATGCTTTAAACTGGAAATCAAGGCTTAAGTTATGCATCAAAAGAGAAACAGCTTGACTCTCTTCTGTAAGAGAATCCAAGAGATGCAACATCATGTCACATTGTAGATCCAAAAATGTTTCTTTGGGAATTCCCATCTGCTCCAGAATTGTAATAAGATGCTTGTTCAGAAACAATCTTCCTGTAGAAAAAAATTCATAAAACAAATAAGTCAATTTTCTAGTGAAGAGAAGGTTCTCAAAGTTCAATTCAAATAAAAATCAAGTCATTTTTCTAACAATTTAAAAATGAAAATTAAATTGATCAAGCTAACTATTACAAATTACATTAAGTATAAAATGCCTCCTGGTTGGTTGTTTTTTTTTTTCGAGTTTTATGGCGCAAGGGCCCTATTTGGCCAAGCTGCGTCAAACACAAGATAGACAACACAATGAGGGAGAAAGGAAAAGCAGAAGGGTAGGTAGGCAAGGATAAAAATGAAAGGGAGGAAAGATAACTCGGATCACCCATACGTACCTCAAGATGTGCTGGGGGATAAAATGCCTCCTTTAAAACATCTAATAAATTAAACATAAGTTATTATGCATTTACTTCAAGAGGAAATACTTAGTTTTGCAATGATTTTACTAAACAATTAAAATTATCAAGTAAAACACAAATCTCAAATCACTCCAATTAATTTGGTCATTGAGAAAAAAAGTCACTTGGTTTTGTAGATAAGACAAATGGAACTCAATTGAACAGTTGTTTTATAGATTTGCAAAATTCAACTAAAAACAAATACAGTACTGATATATTGCCATTTTACTTGTTCCTGACAAATGTTTGAGTTGCAAACAGCGAAATTCTGAATCTTTTTATTGGTTTGTTGCACTATGATCAATTTTTGCTACACAAGTACTCATTAGATCGAGATCTTCTGCTTAAAAGTGGATTCTGAACCACTAGCAACATGCATTGGACCCAGAGCCAGTTGAAACAAAAGCCAGCTGCATATTTAGACCCAAGAACTTCAAGTCACTTTATTAGAATGCTTATTCTAACCTGAATAGGTAAAAAGAGTTGAGCATCTTGAAAACGTTGGTGGATTGGATGTTGGGGTTTTATGGCGCAAGGTCCAAAAGTGGACAAGCTGCGCCAAACACAAGACAGAATATAGTCCAATAAAAGCATAAAACACATTTAAAAATGAATTCCAAGACAAAGATAAAAGGTAGATTTAAAAATGTAAAATTTGGAGATGAGAATAAAAATATTTAGTCAGATAATAAAAACAAGATCATGATCTGAGGCATAACTAATGAGACTGAAGAATTTAATTTACATATGTACGAAATAAAAATGCATAAAATTTTGAAAGTGAAATTTAAACAGCCGAAGATGGACAATCCAGACAAGTCAGAAGCACTACACCACCACTAGCATGATTGTTTCTTAAAATATCTCTTCTTGCGATATTACATCTTCCAATTTTTGTGCATACTCTGGTGTCAAAAGTTTCCTGCAGACCAAGACATACAGGATAGCAACAATCAATCAAAGCCTATTTCAGAAGTGTATATAAAATACAAAACCAGTGGTAATTTTACATTTTAGTGGGGGTTTTACATGCAAAGTGGAAAATTCACTTTTAAAAACAGTCGACGTTAAAGCGCTATAAAAATATGCACCCTCTTATTTTTCTATGAAACTTTGTATTAACTAACATATGTACTTTAATCTGAGAAAAATTCGGAGAAAAATTTTTAATTTCTGAATAAAAGCTATTCTAATGACAGCATATGGATTTCAAAACGGTGGTCATCTTACAGTGCAAAAATGACCATAACTTAAAAACAATGGTCAAATCTAAATTTTTATGTTGGACTAATTCAAAGCAAGCTCACATTTCATGTTTATATATCAATATACATAGCAAACGAACATTCATCAAACACAAATTGTAAATTCTATTCTGAAACATTTGAAATAGGGATTAATAAATTTTGTTTGCTAAAATATATTATATTTAATTAATAATCAAATTATCGTTTGATAAAATATATATAAGAATTTGTACTCTTTTAAATAAAAATTATTTGCTAAAATATGTAGAAGATATTTAGGTCATCAAACAGTTGTGAAGTTCTTTTTCAGTATTTGAGTTCTATGAAACAAAACATTCCATCTTCAGATGGAATGTTTTGTTTGCAAAAAACTCAAAGCATCATTGTGTACTGAGTTTATTCCTGTCTTTAAATTGTCTCCTCATGTGTGATTCAGAAATATTAAAAAGGAGAATATATCACCTAATTTCAGATGAAAAAAATCTATGAAAGTGGAAGTATCTGCAGGTTTCACAAGGATACATTTTTAAGGTGGTACAAGTACAAACAGAAAACATGTTGTGACCCATTTAACAAACATCCAAACAAGATCAGAGCAAAATCTGACAATTTCCTTGAATTTATCTTTGGCAAATCCTGAAGTACTTATTCCTGGAAAAAAGTTATGCATAGACTGTTTTTCGTCAGTGACTTCATCGGTTACTGATGTAGTGATTACAATACCTGACATGGACACTGATTATAGAGATCCCACAGTAGTTATAGAACTGAACAAAAATTGTGAAATTTTGGATCTATCACCTGTAAAAGTGAATAGGTATAATTCTGAAAGAAAACTGACTTACATGTGCTCTAATATAGAAAAATTAACTAGCTGTGTTGCTGCTAAAGCATCTGTAATAGTAGCTGTTGTTACAAGTGTTAAAAACACACAAAATTCAAAAGATAATAATTGTTTAGACTGCAAATCCATAATGGAAAAATTGAAAAATAAGTTTGTAAATGCTTCATTTAAAGAAAAGGTTCAAATTCTTACATTAGTACCAGATTCTTGGACATTCCAGCAAACAAATATTTATTTTAACACCAGAATATTTAGTAAAAATAGCACGAAAATTAAAAACAACTGAAGGTATATTATCAATTCCTAATGAAAGAAAAAGTGTAAAATTAAGTTCTGATATTGTAGAAAAAGTGATAACATTTTATTATGATAATAAGTCGTATGTGTCCAGGAAAAAAAGATTGCATATCTGTTCCTTCTGAAAATACAAGAGTATTAGAACAAGAGATTGATTTTGTATAACTTGAAATAATTATACATTGCATTTAAGGAACATCATAATTTAAAATTAAGGACTTTCTAAATTTTGCTCACTACGGCCAAGATAATGTGTAACTATTGGAAGTAAAGGTATTCATTCAGTGTTTGTATATAATCATCGGAATGTTAAGCTCATGCTTTATGGTTTTCATGTAAATGACTGTATCATTACTAAAAAACTAGTATGTAGCATTGATTCAGAAACATGCATGGTGTACAGGAGTGATAAGTGTCCATCTCCAGAAATACTTAAAGAATATTTAATGCGAAATGACGAATTATAAATATGCAGTGAAATTACTTATAAACAACGGGCAAAGACTGATGGGGCAGAATTAGAAACATTAATTACATCAGTAGATGAATTCATTGACAATTTGTTTGAAAAACTTTCTGCTTTATGTGCCCATCACTTTTTACAAAATCTCAAAGTTATTATTTTAAAAAAGCAAAGGATGAACTGAGTGGATACTGCTATCATCGTGGCAGATTTTTCTGAAAATTATACTTGCATTATACAAGATGCTATTCAAAGCATTCATTGGAAAAAAGAGCAGGCAACAATTCATCCTTTTCTAGCATATGTTAAGGATCATGATCATGTGAAATATAGTTCTATGTGTGTTATAAGTGATAATTTAGTGCATGGCACTACAACATTTTAGACTTTTCAAAAGGTGATTGTCAAACATTTAATCACACAAGTTCCACAAATTAAATACATAAAGTATTTCAGTGATGGATCCTCAGTCCAATACAAAATTTTTTAAAACTTTATTAATCTTTGCCATCATGAAAAAGACCATGGTGTAAAAACAGAGTGCACTTTTTTGCCTCTTGTCATGTAAAAGGAGCTTGTGATGGTATTGTTGGCACCATAAAGCACATGGCCACTAAAGTAAGCCTTCAGCGTCCAGACAAAGATGCAATATTAAATGCATTTGATTTATACAACTTTTCAAGAGTCCAAAAAAGAATAGATACTTTTTTGATAGTGAAATCGAAAATTCAAATTGCTAATAATCAATTAGCAGATAGGTACACAATGGGAAATACAATTACAGGAACAAGGACTAATCACTGCTTTACACCAATAAACAAAAGTCAGATACTGGTTTCCAGAGTTTCAGGTTCCTCAACAACATCCGTTGCTACCATGGGATTGAAAACCCATTAAATTACCAATATTCCAAAATAAACAATATGTTACATGTGTGTATGGAATTAATTGCTGGATTGGAAAGATTTTGGAATGCTGTGAGGAATATGATTACAAAATTATGTTCATACATCCTCATGGATGAAGTGCATCCTATACATGGTCAGAGCCTTTAGACACATGTTAGATTCCTTATGAACACATAATAAAAGTCATATCTTCTCCCTCAACTACAGCAGGAAGAACATACCACATTGCTCCTGATGAAA
The DNA here is from genome assembly GCA_933210815.1 of Meta bourneti. NCBI lineage: Eukaryota > Metazoa > Arthropoda > Arachnida > Araneae > Tetragnathidae > Meta > Meta bourneti. The sequence goes on from OW119928.1 coordinate 70,007,160, forward strand.
ATGAATTACTTGAACTATTGTTCCAAAACTACAAGACAAATTTAATTATGAAGTAATAATGCTTTTCACTTTGTCATTATAATGTTAATGTGGTGACCATTTTTATTTATGCTCAATATTTATCTTTAAAAATTCCTCAATAATGCAATCAATATTGTTTGTATAGTTCTTTAATTTTTAAAAACTGGTCAATCGGCTCAATTAAGTTCTCTGGGTTTCACCATGTCAGAGTGCTTAGCCCCTCTGTCGTGCTGGACTTCACTGGTCTTAAGTATTTTGGGTTAGTGCTGCAACAAGGGATGTCCTGGGTGAACCGGTGGATCCACATCCCGATACTGTAGCACTATATCATGGTGGTATCTTGAAGTATGTACTGAGGCTGGAATGTTCCAGAGCCAGCAAACACTTCCCATTGTTGGACTCCGTGGTGGGTATAGGTTCACCATGAAGATAATTATTTAATCTATGAATCCAAAATTTTCTCTGTGCCCTAGATTAGGCCTAAATCCCTCTAACAACAGTACTTGCTCAATACCTAAATTTTTAATAATGAATAACCCTGAAGGAAAACTTGCAACCTTTTCACAATTTGCTGTGCAAAAAAAAATATGTTCAGTCTGCTGCTGGCGAACCAAAAGCAATGAAGAAATTGCTATCTGGTGATCTTTTCATAGAAACTATCTGCATATCAATCTGAGCAACTAATGAAATTAAACCAAATTGGTGAACTAAAAGTTAATGTAACTCCACACAGAACTCTAAATTCTAGTCGTGGAGTTATATCTGAATCTGATCTTTTTAATATATCTGAACAGGAGTCTATCGAAGAACTGAAATTTCAACATGTTTGTTCAGCCAAATGCATCTGCATCAGACGAGATGATAAAAGTATTAACACAAAACGTAAAATTAACATTCAACACACCAGACATGTCGACATCAATTTGTTAGATGTTCAGATTATTAGGTTGCGTGAATTTTTCACTTTCACTACAGTAACACAATAAAAAAACTCCAAAACAAATCCTTATGTTTATTAAGACAGTAAGCAGCTAAGCTCAGCATTAGGATGCTAGCGGCGAGGCAAGAAGTGGCAAAAAGTAATTAAATTGACACAAAAATGTACAATGCTGCTGTGAATTAAAAAATGGTTGTTTTTTATTATTTAATACATGAAAAATAGAATGAAGTATTTACAGAGTGATGAGTGATGGCAGTGCGAGATACGATCAGCGAGACTTCTCTGAGTGAGACTAACAAGTACAACCAACAAACTGTTGCCATCTATTGTCATTGCTGAACAATTACATTATTTATATTTTCTTATCTTATCACGACAAATTAAAGCAAGATACTTAAATTGCAACGTTAGACCATTTATTCCAAACCTCCAAAGATGCTTTAAGTGTCAGGTTTGGACATTCCAAGGCTTCATGCCGATCACCTACAATTTTTGCCAGATGCTCAAAACCCAAACATGGAGAAAACTGCACTGATGAAGCTGTATGCTTCAATTGTCAGGGAAATCATCCTACTTACTCCAGGTCTTTTCCTCAATGGAAAAAAGAAATCCAAGGCATAAAGATAAAATAAAAGATTTCATATCTCGAAGCAAAAAAACTAGTAGAAAACCGGACACCAAGAGCAAATATTTCATGCGCATCTGTAATTAAAACGATGAAATCCGTTGCTATCCAAAGATACCAATTTTTAAATTCTCGTATCTCGGCTAATATTGGACAAAATATTTAAAAAATTGAGATCTAAGGGTTTCACTGTCATGTTTATCTATGGTAAAAATTTGAAAAAAATCCATGACTATGGTGCAACACCCTTCAGGTGTCCCCATATGGAATGACCACATTATTAAAAGGTAAACAAAACATTGTTTTATATTTTTGACTAATTTTGTTTCATTTGGACATGTGCATATTGAGGCAAATGGATTTAAATAAGTGATGGATTTAATGTGAGTAACGATACTGTCACCAATTAAGATGCTGCGGGGTCTGCTAGTTTTATACATTTACCTTTTACATTTTTAAATAGAAAACTTTATTTCAGAGAAAGGGCAGCATCAGCATCATTTGCCTTGTATTAAAAATTCTAGCTTTGCCCCTGTATACAGAAACAGTAGTGTTATCACTTACCGCCTCATATGCCACAATAGCAAAACAAGCACAGAAGACAAATTTCCATAAAAGATTATTCAAAAAATCTTACTAGGTGCACTAGTCTTAACAATTTCCAACTGATCTGATGTGTCACATTCAAATTTTTTCATGCTGGGTCTTATTCCTATTTTTCTTCCAGGAATTGCAGGATATTCCACGACCATTCCTTTGCAACCTTTGTATCTGATTTGAAATGCAGAGGGACTATAAATGGGCTCATCTTTCAAACCTCGGTTTTGAATTAGAGCTTCCCGAACCTAGATTTTAAAAAACAAGCTTTTAATAAAAATTTAACAAATGCAAATGAGTGGCAAAATAAGCTACTAAAAGTTTTTCTAACTAATGCAATAAACATCCTTAAATGTTAATGCTGATTACATTGGTTCAAATTCCCAAGATTAATTTCAACCACAGCAATGCCAATTACCTAATTTAATCTAGTATAAATACCAGAAGTATAACAAAACCTCTTGTCCCACAAGGTGATAATTTTAAAGGTGTTAACTCATAAAATGAATGTCGCTAACTCTTCACCTAATTTATAAGGCTTCAAATTGTTTAGAATTACAAGCTTTACTTTTAACAATTATAAGTATCCATAATAACAGCCCTCATATGAGGCCGGTAGATGAATACATTTTCACCACAGATCATTCAAGCCAGTCCATCACTGATGGAATATCGAGTGGTGATACGTACTTGTGGACATTATTGGGGGTCCAAGTAATAACCAGTTCCTTCATATACATATTGATAAGTATGGATGATTGGTTGATTTGGGTTTAATGGCGCAAGGTCCAAAAGTGGACAAGCTGCGCCAAACACATGACGTAACCCAATGAGAAAATTTTTTTTTTAATTAAGGTTCATTGGTCCAACCAATAATAAAATATTTTAAAATATAATATTTGAAGTAACTGAATTTAAAAATAAATATTCAAACACCAAGATTAAATAGCGAAATATGAGATTATCGTCATCATGGTTAAAAGTTTCAATGAATTTTTAAGAAACAAGAGGTAAAAACATTAGATGTAATTTTAAAATTTTATGCTTCGTAACATTTTTTAAATAGTCGGGTGGAGAATTTTCCCGATCAAATCTTGTAAGTTTAAAATTGATAAATTAATTAGTCGAGAATTTTCGGGAATTAATTAGTCGGGAATAATTAGAATTTTCCCAATCAAATCTTGTAAGTTTAAAATTGATAAATTAATTAGTCGGGTGGAGAATTTTCCCGATCAAATCTTGTAAGTTTAAAATTGATAAATTAAAAAAGTATTGGCGGTGCCAATTAAAAACTGGACAATCAATTAAAATATGCTGGATAGTAAAAGGGACGCCACACGCGCCACACAGGAAGTCTCTCAGGAACAATTTGTTTAAACAGATCATGGCAAAGTACGAGTTAACAGTTGGTCTTGCCAGAACATGAATATCAGAAAAGAGAACATTAGGTAAAATTATTTTTAAGAAAAGAGGACAAAAAGGATATGAAAAGCATGCATTATTAGTGTATAATTGTTAGATATCTAATAAAAAGGATAATCTTTGACGAATTTTGAATATATGAACCACTAACTGAAAGAAAATCTGAATATATTACTTATGTATTTAAAACAAAATTAGTAAATGCGAGAACGAATTTATAAATGAAAACACTGACCATTTATTTAAGGCTTTTTCAAAACGTTTCAAAAAATAAGAATCCAATTTTCAAACAACACATAACAAAATAATAGTAGATACATATCTAATAGAAATTAAACATTTTACTTTTCATATTTGTTTGAGCCCATTACATCACGCAGCAGCTTGTTTTTAATTTCGTCATAGAAATTTTTGCACGATTCATCCTTACTATTAATATTGCTTTAACAGTATCAATGGTGAGTCGATTATGCTCCTTTGTCCATTGTGAACCAATCATCGAAAATATTCTTTCAATGTACTAGATCTAGTATGTATTTGAATAGCTGTGTTTTACATATTGATATAGTAAATGTGAATATATTAGCACGTAAAGTTTGAAATGTGAAATATATTTTTTAGATAATCCGAAATGATGAACAAAGACAAAGTAAACAACCGAAAAAAAGAGGACACAAAAAGAGACTTAAAAAAAGAGCAAATAAAGATTCGAGCATAAAAAGAGGACATGTTCTCTTTAAAAGAGATGTTTTGGCAACCATATTAACGGTGCAGTCTGGTACGATTTCAACTTTGTTTCACTAAGCCTATGATAAATGGCAATTGCATTAAATATTTATTTTTCAGGGAGTCAATACTTTTTGGAAGGAATAGTGAACTAAAATTAACCTGATTTTGTAACCCAAATCACAAAGTTTTGAATATTTTTAATCACATTTTTCTAGCTATTTAAATCAAAGTATTTCATATTTATGCATACATTTTTGAAGGATATGTATGTATTTTAATTAATGTCACACTGGAGCAACACAACGCGCTATACATTTTTGAAGGGAGAAAATAAGTTGCTGTTTGATTACATTAATATAAAAATAGGAATTATTAAACTGCAATTTTGATCAAACTTGCAATTTGCTTCAAAAACCTTTCTTTGGTATATACTATAATTTGAAAGGTTTAACTAGAATTTTACCCTGATAATTACCAATATTAACAGCTAATATATCTGTAATATTTATCTCTCATGTTTGCGGGGTCTGGTAAAACAATAAAAATTATTGGAAGCTGGCATTCAGCCCGATTTAGAGATGCATTACTTTGAAGAGTTTATAAATATTTGACTTACCTCATTGGCCAAACTTGAGGATATTGTGCCAATTCCATCAGAAAAAATGTATTTTCTATTAGATGATATGATATCTTTTAAAACAAGCTCACTTTTACTATCTACACTGACTTGAACTCCTTCTTCAGTCGTTGATAAACATTGGCCCATTCTAGCCATGTACTTCGCCTCATTCTTAATGCTACTGAAGTTACCCATCCAATTACGGATAGTCAAAGTAGTATTTCCCAATGGATCAGCAGCATACATCCACATGCCATGCTCACGAAGCTGGCTTGAAGAAGATGCCAACAACTCGTACTTTCGAGTACCAATTATGAGACCTGTCATTAACACTTTCGAAACAACTTTCTTCATAATGAATTCCCTCTGTGAGTTGTACTGAACAGCATATGTCAATTTGGAAAAGTTGTCATCTTGCACAGAAACTCGTAGCATGTATTCTACACCAAACTTTCGGATTATTCGGTTATCGAAGTGCTCATACGGCCGGAGGAAGATTATTTTAGAAGGCGTGATAATCACACGTCTGACATAACACATGCCCTTTGGAAGTTGATTTAATGCAACAAAGTTACAGAAATAGTTAAAATTCCTCTCAAAAGCAGTTTGAAAGTTGAACATTATACCCTTATCCACCATATCTGCAATATGGAACAATGTTTTAGCGACTGCTGAAGGATTTCTATATGAACAAGTAGCAAGCCTGCTCATTACAGCATTTTTATAACCGGGTATTTCTTGGTCTTTTAAAATGATCTGATGAATGGTAACATAAGATCTAGAATGCAATGCTTTCCAAGCATACTCGCAGTTAAATTTAGCAACTGCGGATATATTATTTTCCGATTTACAAGACAACCAAGGGAAAACTTGGAACTCTTTCAGATAAACATTCAATTTTACTGTATTGACAGAAGCAAAATACACCTCAGTTTTCTTTGCTCGTCTCAGAATCAGCTGCTCAATCAACCAGCGAGCTTGAAATTTGTCTGCAATAACCAACTTCAAAATCAGAGATTTACCAATTCTTGTCTTACTGTCGCAAAAGGTGTGGTTGCACTCGCATCCCAATTCAAATGTTCTCTCAAATTTATCAGAGCTGTACTCCATTTCTTTGGCTTTAGATATTCGATTGCTGACATTCTTATCAAACTTATCAATTACTGGCTCAGGTTTCAATTCAGAGTGAGTAACAAAAATAAAAGGTGGGTGCTCCAAATGTAGGAAAAGTTCAACAGGATTTTCTGAGGAATGATCCATTTTAGTGACTATTTTAATAAGTGAATCGTAATAAAATAACATTTTATGGCCCATTTCTCCAGTGTGTATACATGTTTTGGTGTGCGTGTTAGATATATAAAGAATAAAATGCCTTTCCAAGTGAGAAAATGAACATAAAATTGAAGATAGTAATTCTTTCTGCCTGAACGAATAGCACTGAACATAAGTTTTCATGTTAGGAAGTGTTCCAAAGGCGAATTCAGAGGCTTTTGCATTGCCATAGTGAATGTTGTAATTTGTAGAAATTATGTTACACTTTTCTGGTAACAGCCAATGTAAAAACTCATTGTGTTTTGCATTTTGGCACCACTGTTTATCAATGAAAGCCCCAAAGTTTTCAACATCACTACTCCTTTTCACATTTGAACATTTTATGGTAAAAGGTAATTCATACAGCTCTTGATCACATGTGAATTCATCATCACATCTTCTCACTTCATCGTAAATAATGGAGTGAGTAAATTTTTCTTGAGTACAACTGTAAAAGAACTTTTTGGCTTGAGATAGGTATTCATTAACCATATTTTTCTCATCCATAAAACGAACCATAAATTTCAGTTCCCATGTAGACATGACTTCAGTTATATTGAAACTTCTCACTTAAACTCCTAGAAAAGTAAATAAATACATATAGATAGTGTAAATTCTATATCACATATGCATAGTAAAATCTTTATGCAGATTAGATTCAAAAATTCATTTTTTTTTGCTTAAATTTATAAAATATCTGTTACAGTACACATAGAATACAAAAGGAATAGTCATTATTGATAAAAGCAGAGTACATATATTTCAGCAAATGCTGAAATTTTTGACATGTACACACAACATTGAAGTAAATATATGTATATTTCATAAGCATTTGATTTTTTTTCCAAGTTTCAATTAGATCTTTACAATCCCTTCTAAAACTTGAAATCATAGAGCTAATATAAATGCATTTATATTTTTAATTGCATTCAGGCATTGATATGAATAACAGTTCTGCGATGAAACATTTTTGTTTCTTGATGCGATTTTGATGTAATCTTGAATGCAGATTACAAAAATGTAAGACATTTTTCTCCATCACATCAAGATTTTTCACCATAGGGAAAATATAATTTGAAATTATACTCTCCATTTAAGGTCTTAGATGTGCAAACATATTCTTATACATAGATTATGAAAACATTTGACTTTGCACAACGTTAAATTATCCAATTTAGATAATGAAAATTTAATAGTTAAGTCTATGTTTGTGGTTATTAGCAGTATTTAAGTGCAATTACAAGTCATAACACAGCAAGTGACAACCTGTTGCTCGGGTAGTATGTCCAAACAGGAACGTACCCCAATCAATTTTATTCTCTGAGTAAGGAAAAAACTTTTTTGTATCACCCTAGCAATTGACTAGTAGAATGAACAATTTTTTACCAAAAATTTTTTGTATTAGTTATTTAAAAATTCTGTACTTAATATCAAGTTTCGAGTAGTGTTTTATGTGATACAAAGCAAATGTGGCTTCTAGAGATTGTGTAAACAGTCAAATTTTATTTGTTGTACATGTGGAAAGTTTGTTATCCAAAAGTAGAGGCAGAACATTACAGTTTGTAAGAAAAGGCTTACAATGCCTGTTTAAATGCAAAACTCTGCGATCAAGAAAAACAGTGGGATCCACATAAAGTCTGCTCTGTTTGGGTTGAAGTATTCTTGCTTTTGGTTTTCTAATGATTTGGTAGATAGGTAGTTAATGTACATCAAATTGGAGCAACACAGCAGGATATTGGCGACGGTCCGGGATCAATCCTGAAGGGAACCAAGTTTCAACTCAAAACCCTAATCCGTTGCTCTTCCAACTAGGCTACCACTGCCTCTAATGATTTGGAGGGAATCAAATACAGGGGTAACTTATTTTTGCTCATGCAAAATACACTGATATAACCAAGAATAAGAATAACACTAGTAACATTTTCTAATGCAATCTTCAGTCTGCTATTAGATCTGTGCTACATGGTAAGTAGTTAATCAACATTACACTGGAGCAACACAAAGGGCTATTGGCAATGGTCCAGGATCAATCACGAAGGGAAAGTTCCAATGACAACCCCTAGTAATTTTGAACCACGGTCAGATGCCTGTGCCACATGGACCTGATTTTTTAATCCTACAAATTTGGATTACGCTTTTTTCGACTTAGAAAATATTTCTGAAAAGTGATGAAGAATTCATTCCTGAGCACTCCGGAATGAATTCTCAACGAGTCACGATTCTTAACTCAAAACAAATAAATTAATTTGGCAAGATTTTGGGCTTCCTAAACATGTAGCAGAGCTTCCAGGTTCTCAAATCAAAGTATCCACATTATCTCTGTGAGTGGGACTGCTGAGCAAAGAATGTACATTGGGTTCAAAAGAAATGGGCACGCAAGTCTTACAACCTGCTACCAAGAATGTAACAGCTGAGCTTGGTTCCCCAGAGAAAATTCTATTACCACCCCTTCATATCGAGCTTGGATTGATGAAATAGCTTGTGAAGGCTTTGTCTAAGGATGGAAACAGCATTTTGTACCTAATTAGTAAATTTTCAGCCTTAACCACTGCAAAATTGGAGGGACTGAACTAGATATTAGAAATTTATCAGATACAGTTTGAAGTTGTCATGAACATAGGAGGGCATGATGCTTGGATTTCTATCAAAAAGGTGAGCTATGGGTGAGGATCAGGGTAAGAGGTTTCAGGCTATAAAGAACATGAAAAGGAGGTAATGCAGACATTGGGATGTTATGGAAGATTACTGTTGGGTGATTCACATAAATGGACCTATATATAAAGCAGTGTACTAACATTATACCAATAAAAGCTATTTTGGATATAAAAAAACCCAAGTTATAAAGAGTAAGATATTAATCAACTTGTTTCTTTTTTGGGCATGAAAAAAGCAAGTGATATTGACAAAAAAGAATATAGAAATAATCACTTAAATATTAATTTTTTTCACCAAATACATTGAATACATAATTGGAAACGAGTTTTGTGCAAAAATGTGATAGAAATATTTTAAACATTTTTTGTCTATGTGTTAGTAAAAGTATCTAAACACTTATCAAACTTTTCTGCAGTTAAAATTTTAGACCTGTGTAATTAATCAAAAGAGCTTATGTTGATGGGAGAGACTATTTGGATGGTTGGTTGGGTTTTATGAGGCAAGGGCCATATTTTGGCTGCACCAAATATGAGTAATTGTCAACTAATGAACATACACACAAGGAAAGTTACTGACATGGAAGTGAGAAATACACCCAAGGAGTTATGAAATCTGTGGTGCCCTACAACTAATAGGTTGCTGAAACCATTTAGAAGACACGACACAGCATAGTTTACAATTTGCCTTGAATTTTATTCTGGCATCAAGACTGTTTTACTCAAAAACTAATTTTGCTTTTTGAATTTTTATATTAATTTTGAAACATTAACATATTTACTTTCTCTTAATAAATTGATTTAATTAATTTGAATTTTATCTTCCAACAGAGTCAAACAAAATGTTGCTGAATTCATATAATACAATTAACTCTTACAAGAAGCCTGTATAGTTCAATTGCTTTTAATCTTAAAATTTATGGATTAAGAAATGTTTGACCTTTGAACCCCAGTGTACCTTTTAACAAGGCTATGCTTTCATCAAAACAAAAGAATCTTAATTTTAATGCATTTCATGTATACACAAAATGAAATTAATTAAGAGAAAAGTTAAAAAGATGGAGCCATAAATTGAATTCTATTTATGTTTAACAATTTAAAAACTGAAAACTGACATTTCCTTTTGATCTATAAACGACACAAAACATATTTCCCTTTAAAAATCATTGAAATACTCCAAATACTTGTAATAGAATGTTTTTGACACATAATTACATAACATTTAAAGTGACATAAGTGTGTGAATGTATGAAAGTTGACAATTTTTCGGTGCTAAATATTTTTAACCTTGGGCCAAAATTTTAAAAAACAATCATGCAATACAAAGAATATGTTCATTTTTATATTTTTTAAAATTACTAATAGTATTAATCAAGTGAACAATTCTAAAAAAATTAATGTGATGTTTTATCGAAAAGGACATCAAAAGAGTATGGAAATATATGATAAATAGTTTTGACCATATACCTACCACAAATAAAAATTTACTGCAAAAGATCAAGAAATTAAAATGAGAAATGTTTGCATTCGTATTCAGAAAATTAATACTTTTTTCAATCACTAATACTTTATCTTTATGTAAAACGTAGATAAAACTATCGAAATAATTTGATACAAAATTTCCAAATTGAAATTCTCACCAAAAATTATTCAGAATAATAAATTCGAATAAAACAGTAACACCAAACTGTCATGGACTCTGAAACTCAATATTGATCTAACACTGATAAAACGTACACGATAGCATCAGTGTTTACTATGCGAAAGCCTAGAAGTTATCAGTCTTGTCATTTATTTCACGCCAAGTAATGATAATTGCATTTTTTAGCCTTATTAAATGGCACAAAAGGAATTTCAGAATTCCCGAATAAGTAACTGATGTGCTTACATGAATAGCTCAAAAATTTCTTCCACACAAACGCGTAAACGAGTTTCGTAATTTTACATAACATTTCTTCATTCACTTTCTTGAACACTGATTCAGGGGATAAAAACGAGTGGTACAAATACAGAAGTCATGAAATATCAAAAATCTTCACATAACGACTAACATTTGACTTGTTCATAGTAAAGTTTATAACAGGCAGCGATTAAATAGAATTACCTTTCCTAAAACCTGAATGTTTTGTTAAAGCAACTCAGTGACATCAGGCATCAAGTACATTTTCATCACTTTACGATCATTTAAAATTCTGTGATGTTCAATAATTTACCGTCGAATTAAAAAGGTGCAACGCACCACCGACTAAAAGTTTTAAAAGAAATGCCGAAGAAATACTCGGGCGAATATTATTAAATAACCCACATTTGGAAACCGAAACTTATATTAGAGAAGTTAAGTAGTACCTATTCTTACTGTACAATGATTTTCATAGAAATGGCTAAAATTATAGCATCATCTAATCCAGTCGCATTCTGGTTGACTTAAGTTGAAAAGTGGTAAATAGGTTGTTAAATTAACGTTGCATTGTAGTAACACAACGAGCTAGTTGCGACGATCCGGATTGAATACTGAAGGGAAAAATCAAGGACAACACCACGTAATTTTGAACCACGGTCAGATGAGGAGGTCACACCTGAACTGGCAACTCACTCTCCAAACTTCCACATCACACCAGCGTGAGGACATTTGAGGTCACAACAAATTTAAAGTGCACCAGCCCCCTTTGTACATGACGGTCTTTGGTTCAAAGGCGGCTAAGTTCATCTTGCTCCAGTGCGACGTTAATATTAACTATCTAACCTAACCTAATCAATCAGATCTAATGAGAATCCTTTTAATGTTTGCTGGATTAATAGATTTTCTGTGACTGGAAGAAATATACTTGCGAACATTTCCTACCTTTGTAATCAATGTACTATATCCGTAAAAATGTTTAAAATGAAATTATTTATTCGGAGGAGTTTGCTTTTATAAACATTGTGCCTATAAAGGCTTAAAATAATGAGAACAATAAAGATAACTTTAAAAAATTGTGTTGAATCGTTTTTGGTCTTGCGTATGATTTATTACGCCAAATCTATTTTGTCTAGTGTGTTATAGATAAATAATGCTATAAAATGATAAAACATATACTTAAATATGTAATTTTAAATATGTGAATATGTATTAATTAAAATTTTATTTCTTGTAAAAAAAATGTATAGTACCAATTCATCTGTAGAAGAATGAGAATTGCAAATAAATAAATAAAAGATGAAGTTTGAGACTCAAATATTATGTACAACATTAATTGATTAGTTAAAATATCATTAAAACATCTCCCACGTATACAAATGTAAAACATATTTGTATGCGCTTTAGATAGCTTTTTTCATGTGAATGTAATATATTTTATTCTAATTATATCTAAAAATTTATTATAATTTTAGCTAAAATACATGTAAAATATTTAATTTTAATTATTCGAAACAATTGTATTTGTTGTGGTAAGGTAGGTTGGTAGGTAATTAATTAACGTTGCTCTGGAGCAACACAACGGGTTATTGGCGACTGTCCAATAGCCCGTTGTGAAAGGGGAGAGGAGGTCCAAGGACAACGCCTCGTAATTATAAACCACGGTCAAATGTCAACGCTTGAGCTGGCAGCCCACTCTCCAAACTTCCACACCACGCCAACGTGAGGACATTTGAGGCAACTGTTGACACTGAGGCCACCAAGACAACGTGACTGGACCGACTGTGTTTGTTGAAAGGACTTCTTTAATTAATATAGACTTTCTGCTGAAATTTTTTAATGTGTTGTTTTTAATGGAAAACCAAAGCAACAATATTGAATAAATTTTGCCTAGCTATTTTAAAGTGTTATTCTTTTGCATAAACCTTAACGGTGTTCTACAAAAAGATTCAATAAGGCTTATTATTGAAATAGCATGAAAATAAAGAACGAAATTTAACTTCTTTCAACTTAATTCTAAACAATCAGTGCAGCTGAAAATGTCCTTATCCAAAATGTCTGCTTGACACTCTTGATTTTGCTTTCCATATAGTAGTATAAATAAAACAAACGATATAGCAATAAGCGCGACAGCTATAAAAACGCATAAGAACAACGAAATGATATCGCTAAACGAATAATCCTTCTGATAAGAGGGAACGCTTTTTAATTTTTGTCTAAATTTAGCATATTGAATAAATTAAAATACTTAGTAAAACTGTGTATATTAAAACATGCTTTTCTATTAAACGAATTTTTTGAACATTGATGCAATTTTCTTACATCGAGAAAACCTAGTTTTTAAATCCTTGAATTTGTGATAACTGCTCCTCGAATGATTCAAAATATTTTTGTGCTTATGAAATGTGTAAAAAATTTTACTGTCTTTAAATAAAACTTTATATTTATCTGATAAGATAAATATAAAGTTTTATTTAAAGACAGTAAAATTACATTAAAAGTGTACATCTGTTGAAAATCCTTTTATTCATAGATTTAGAACTTTTATTATACTATTTATTATTTTCCCATAGATGAATAAAAGAGACATTTTTGTGAAACAAAACTCAAATGAGAACTGTTTTGTCATTACTTTAGCATGAAAAGTGTACTTTTTATGTTTTATAAGTGATTTACTTGATACAATGCAAAAGTTTCATACATACAGATTCCTGGTTATATAATATGAATGTGACAATACAGAACATTAACAGGAACTTATAGTGAATTGTGTGTCTTGTATTTATAAAGTAATGGATTGCAAGTAGATACAAATTTAATATAAAAACTACAGAAATTTTTTTAAAAACCTTAAAAATTTAGAAGGATAATTAACATTTTTTGCTTTGAAAATTTAGATATACTCATGTTTAATTTATTTCCTTACTTTTCAAACAAGTCTAACAATGAACAAATTAGCTCAACAATCTCAAGTATATAAGGCTTCAAAAAGGGTCATTTTTTAATATACTTCAACTCATATTTACCCTATAAAATTTAAAATAGAAATTTGAATTTTTCTGCTATTTAATATAAAAGGATATTTCATATTGTGTTGCTCCTTCTTATACCCTATTTAAGGAAACAAATTATAAAGAATCTGATGAAAAACTTTAATTTACGGGATAACTATTTCTGCATTTATTAATACTTAAAAACCTCTAATTTAGTAACGTTGTAATTTTATAAAAATTTTCATACAGATTTAAATATTTAGAATCTACAATCTAATATATAAACTGATTTCTTTTAATCAGGAACACATTACTGATGATTTAATACTTGACAATATAATTTAAACGAAAATTTGTTTTACCAAACCCAAGAAATATTCAGCCTTATGCTAATTCAAGTATCTACCCTATCATACGATGTTATATCACCAAGCGAGGCGATAAAATGCCAAATCGATCGAGCCAGTTTTTCAGAGTAAGCACGTGACTACTAGTAGACACGTTGGTCACACTTTTTGAAGCTCCTCTCAATAGTAATGCTCAATCTACTTTAATTTCTCGTCTATGCCCCACTCTCCAAATTTCCCCACCATGCCAACGTGAGGACATTTGAGGTCAAGACAGACTTAGCGTGTACCAATCCCCATGTACACACGTCGGCATCCCGCTTTCCAAACATCCACACCAAGCCAACGAAGGACATTTGAGGCCACGACAGCTTTAACTTGCACCCAGACCCCACGTATACGACGTCATTTGATTGGATCGAGTTTTAAACTTACAACCCTCCGGTTGCAAATCCGTGACTCTACCAACTGGCTCCCAAGAGGGTACATTTGGAAAAGTTCATGTCGTTAACGGTCATGGTAGTAAAGTTAAATAAATATGAGTGCAGTGACGCCACTGCATGTTCACGTTGCTATCTAGAGGACGGATAGACAGCTAAATTTTAAGTATGGAATTGAAGTACAGGTAAACATAGAATTAGTAGTTAAGCACTGGATTTGAAATTTTAAACCCTACATAATTTATGTGTAGACATGTACACTTCATACCTTCAATGTCAAAATATAGGCAATCAATGGCAAATAGTCCACCTTTATGTAAAAGTTTGTCCACAGTGAACCGCGAGTCTGTGCATCCTGAGGTCATCTGCAGTTGCTTTTCAATATTGCCTGCAGTCTGCTGTTGATTTCTTTTGGTCTGTAGGACTATATAAAGGTCATTCCTTGGCAGTGTTTTCCTTGGGCGATCGCCACCGCCCTTTCTAGCAGTTGCTCCTGTTGTTTTAAAGGTCTTCCACGTACGTGCTGTGGGCGTTACCAAACTCTTCGACTACACTATTCACACTGCGCCTTTCTTCCAGTTTACCAATTATTCGACCACGAGTAAAGTCATCTAAATGTTTCACACTGGACACTGCATCGTCTTGTAGCGCAATAACAATTCACTTGAATCTTTTACAACGTCGTGCACACTAGCTTTCCACTTCCCAACATTGCTTAGAAAAGCTGCTTTTATCAAGTTCAGTGCTGTCACGTGACGTGCAACATATATACAGGGTGGTCATGAAATAACTTCCCTTATACACGAGACCCTAGCGACCGGAATTTTCAACGAATCGGAATTCAACTTGAGAGATTTTAAGGCATGCGCTCAAGAGTTATTTTTGTAAATAACTAGAATCGAGCTCACACGGTAACGGTACTGTTAACAAATTTCGAATAGCAACACCCATTTTTTTATCATAATGTGATCGGCACAGTGAAAAACCAAAAATGACGCGTTGAAATCTGCACAAGAGAACTGTCAGAGAAGATGAGTGTGAACGACAAAAAAAGGAAAGAAATATGACAAGAAGCCATAACATTTTACCTTTATTACAAATGCTAGTGCACATTAGAGTTTTGGAATAGGTGCTTGTGATTTATGCAAATTACGTGTAAATTATCACTGCTACTCGTTGCCTTTCTTTCCAATTTTGTCGTTCCCACTTATCTTTGACAATGCTCTTACGCTTTGAACGCTTAAAGTAAAATTTCAACGCCATTTTGGGTTTTTCACTGTGCCGATCACATTGGGAAAAAGTGGGTGTTTTCAAACTTTTATAACTGTACCCGTAACCGCGTGAGCTCGATTCTTGTTATTTACACAAATTTCGAGGGCATACCTCGAAATCTCTAAACCTCAAGTTCCATTCCGATTCGGTGAAAATTGCGGTCGCTAAGGTCTTGTATTTAGGAGAAGTTACTTTATGACCACCCAGTATATACATATACTAAACAAACACTAGGAAAAAGAGTACGAGTCCTCAGCCTGTTGATTGAGTGTTCTAGCATTATGAGACATCAGATGTTTACGTATAAAGGTACTCTTATATTAACGACTTGCCCTTTTAACGACCGTTTGAAATTACGACCTGCTCTACAGCACTGGAAATCCTCTTCCTCATGACGATTTCACACACACGGGGAAAAACAGGTGAAGGTGCGAACGCCGGTCCCTGTTACAATGTAATCAAATGAAGGATTTCACATGTAGCCTGAACTGAAATGTTCTTATTACGTGCAGTGACCTCTGCATCTGTGGCGTGGAAGCAGACCCGGACGACTATATTACCATCAGTCCCATCACAACTCATCTCCACATCAAGAAACCAGCAATAGCAACACAGCACTATGACGACTGGCAGTTCACCCCTACTACAATGAAAAATCATCAAATCGTGCAATGTGTGGCCCTCAGGTAGTTTGAACTGAAGCAACCGGTTTAAATTCAGTCGTTTTTTTTATCTGTGCAGAATTTTCTTTACGCCTAACCACTTTTCCCACATGAAAATAACTACACTAAAATTCAGTCTCTTGTCTATAAAACCCTCAGATTGAAATGTTTTTCGAGCAGCACCAAGTGTGCATTTTAGTTCTCAAAATTTCTGCTTTGCATTACAAAAAAATTGTTCATCGTCCACATCTAGTCACCTTACACGTTGTGGGAAATTTTTTTTACCGTAAACCCTTTGAAGGGTTGGTATCGATGGAGTTGAGTTCTGTTGGTGATCGGAGCGCCTTGCTTACCTTGCATCTATCACGATAACTCAGCAGAGTCAAGGATCTGGATCTAAAATAAACTAGTTATCGACACCGTCACTGCCGATGTTTTGTATTCAGAATAAGTAGAAACGATTGGCTCCTCGCTTAATGACACCATTACGGAAAGGAGCTAGGTTGTTGATTGAGGAGTGCCTGAATAAGAACCATTTTTACAAAATCTAACCCTAAAGACAGAATTTGGAGGTTCTGCCTTCGTACCTATCACGACAGAGGCAGAGCACTAAAAGAGTGGCATTTGCATAATTAACGCTTTTCGTTTAACTCATTTTTATCTGTGTCAGAGACGGATTAATACAATTTTGTGGGTAGGGGTGGTTGGCTGGAAGATGGAACAAACCGGGGAGCTGGGGGTATGGGATACCCCCGAGAGAAACGGGGGGGGGGTCCCCCCTGAACATTTTGCAAAAATACCTTCAAAAACTAGCATTTTTAAGTGTTTTGAGACTTAAAAATGATATAAAATTAGTGTAAAATCACTTTAAATTTCTTGAAATGCGTAGCTTTTTAAACCTTTGCAAAACTGGTTCCATTTACAATACATAATTGTTAACACCAAAACCACAAATTCTATAAGTCTTTTGTCAACATAGAACTGCTAAGCAAATTAAAAGATAAAACATTGAAATTAGCATGAAAATACTTTTAAAATAGTATTTTGTAGATTATTGAAAGTTACGTTTTCGTTAGCTTTTAATTCCTAAGTATACATACTTTTATTTTAAAAATAACATTATGAAAGTGTAATAAATAGAAGCTTAAATATTCTTTACAAATTCTTTTTTTTTCGATACAATTTACAATGACACTCATTTGAAACAAAAGTTGTAGGAATAAAAAAACGATATCCATATTAATTGTATTATTACAAGAATGTATTTTAGACTAATGTCTCATTAGTCATTATCCACAAAGAAGTACAATGTAAACAGTAAAAATGCTGTTACTCCGTTACGGTAACTCAAAAACTTACACAAGCTGCATAAAACTAGTTTTGAATGCAATATTGTTTTTATATTCTGAGTAGTTAACATTTTGAAATAAAAATTCTGTTTACAAAAAAATTATTGAGTTTATATTGTACATATTAGCACTATACTCGTACAGTACATATTTTTATCTGCTTCATGCATATTAGCAGGCAGTTTGCACTTTTTACAGTTTCGATATAAAATTAAAAGTGCAACCTAAGTGTATGAATATTGAGTTCTATTACTTAAACTTTTTGACATCGCAAAGAACAACTGGTTTTAAACTACTTGTACTTAAGAAAACATGTTTTTTCTCATCTTTCCCCCTTTTTAATAAATCTATCTATAATTTTATCTTTGTCAATAAAGATGTTTCTATGAACATATAGCAAAGCAAGTCCAGTTAAGCGGTTTTGCCCACAACGATTTCTCAACCAAGTTTTGATCGGTTTTAGTGTAGAGAAAGATCTTTCTGCTGTTTCAGTTGACACAGGAAGAGAAGAAAGAATCAACATCAAAGATCTAATTGAGAGGGAAATTTCTGGGGTGCAAAATTGCAAACACTCAACTGCATAGACTGGTAAAGGGGTTTTGTTTGCATCTTCCCTTTTCCACTTTGCCACCCACAGCTTGATTTCTGCCTTCAATTAGATATGCAGTCACTTTCATCCTCTCCAACTCCAATTACTTCGTAGTACTTTTTAGCCAGTGTTTCTGCATCCCTAATCACTGACTCCATGGACGTTGTTGAAGATCATACTTTTGGTAGAAGTGAGTTGAGCTTGTAGAGATTGAGAACTTCTTATGAGAACCTGTTTTCAAGATCACTGTTTATTGAGTCAAGAATAGGGATAAAGACATTCATCCTAAAGTAACTTTCTGTGCTTGATAGAACAGTGTTAGGTCTGTTAACTTGTCTAGATGTGATCCTGGGTGTTTGAATAGTGCTTCCAACAGTTTCTGCCACTCTTTTGGCTTGATCATGCAGTTGTCTGAATTCTGCATCAGCTTTTTCTCGCTTTTTTTAAGAATGAGAAATATCGGTCAAGACCTCAGTTGCTTTGGAAACTTCAATAGTCTCTTTTTGAAAAACCTACTGAGAGGCAATGTTTGGCTAAGTACATCAGCAAGGCACACGAGAGTTAGGATGACTTATCCATTAGTGATTTCACATAAAAAGGCAGGTCATGATTTTTTCAATGTTTTTTTAGAAAAGACGCTACAGACAAATGCCTTTCTACCCATCTTGTTTCACACATGGAAACAAGCTGATTGCCTACATGCTTAATGAGTACAGCATTTCTTTTCGGTGAAACTTTAAAGAAAGATACAACCTCTTTAATGATTCCAATTGAGTTTCGCACTGATTGCATGTCAGAACACTTATAAATAGACAAATTTAAACAATGATTCAAATAAGGGGCTCGTTCGGCGTTATTACACTTTTTTATTGTAGACATCCCACAATCTCTGAAATCATCACAGAGCATCCATCTGTTGCAACACCGGTGCATTTACCAAGATCGAGATTAAGGCTTCTCATAGTGTTTAACACAGTTTTACCTAATTTTTCTCCAGTCATTCGGGGATCTTTATTGTCTTCATCTGGTTTATCTTTGTCGCACATATTGGCATCTTTATCATATTCAAAAGAATCATGTTCATCACTGTCACTTTCAGAAGCTGAAGAGAAATCTTCATTTTCATTATGTTTGAGGTCAACTTTGAGATTTTGTTTCCACTGAATTTTTTCAGGCTCAAGAGGATTGATAAAACCAATTAAATCTTCTCTGGTCATATCTTGATAAACATTTTTTTTGCTCTCGAGGGGGGGGGGCGGTAGCCCCCTCCCTTTAATACGTCCTTGATCTGTGTACACATTACATGCAAAAGACGCGTCTTTGCATGCTAAGTAGAGAGTGCCCTACAACTTTGTAATTGGAAATTTTTGTCTAACTTACATCGTTTCGAGATAGGAATTCTAACTCTTTCAATTGGTCTCTAGAGGCTCGGCTATCTTTCGCTTTCCTGTTGACTGTTTCTATAGTACTAGAACCCTTCTATTGAAATTTAAATAAATTTATAAGGAACTTAACAGGTAACCAGTTACTGCATTGTTTACGAATTATTATTGTTTTATGTTCATACGTGAAATATTCTCATACTGTTATCTAGAATTAAACTTTTATTCCATGGAAAAAAAGAACAGTTTTTAAATATTTTTATAAACGATTTCGTATTAATACATATTTTTTGCAAATTTTAATTTGCTCATAGTGTGTTCTTAATTTTGATTTGGTGTTTTTATCTACTCTTAGTTTTATCCTCTCATAGAAATTAAGCATTCTAAATTTCCTCACTTCAGCTGAGAAGTGAAATGAAATAAAGTATTTTCGTTATATTTCGTCTGTAAATACATCCTTCCTACAATACTAACAGACAAAGACCGTTCAAGATTGGTGTTCTGTGTGTGCACTTGCACGTCGTCAGAAAAAAAGGGGCAGTCGAGGGCGCAGTAAGCTCCAACTTTAAGTAAACATGCCAGCAATAAATTTTAAGACATCATTACTTTATACTTTGCAGGTTCTTTTTGCGATGATAATATAAGATACATTTGAATCTGTACATTTTGTTCCTATTTACATTAGTATATTCTAAAAGCATTCATCAAGGACAGGGATGTTTGGAAGGTTATATCCTTCGAATATCCTTGCCTACGGTCCTTCGAATCTTTCCCAGAAGGATTTTGGAATGAAATTGCTAAAGCTAGGTATATCAGAGAAAACTAAGTTTTATACATTACAGTGAATTTAGAATATAGGACGTCTGAATTTGTCAGTAATAGGAACAGCCGAAAGAAATCAAACGCCATGTTCATTAAACATTACGGCATGTAGGGAATAGAGAAAGAAGGCAAGGCCATCGGAATTATTTGATGGATACGTACTCGATGAAAGAAATAAAGAGAAATTTAGAAAATAAAATGTTTTTGAGGAGAGAGAGGCTGACTTAATTGATATTTTCACGTTGGAATCTCGTGCCTCGGACTGAATCAAAGCTTGACTAACACAGAAGAGAGAACCACACAAGGCAAGCGACGGAAATCTAACCTGCGCCACCCACAACTAGCAGTCTCGTTGGTAGGTAGTTGAATTAACTTCGCACTGGAGCAACAACAACGGACCATTGGTGACTGTCCTGGATCAATCCCGAAGGGAAGGACAACATCTCGTAATTTTGACCACAGTCAGATAACGAGGTCACACCTGCTCTCCAAACTTCCACACCAAGCCAACGGAGGACATTTGAGGCCACGACAGCTTTAACGTGCACTCAGATCCCACGTATACGACGGTCTTTTATTGGATCGAATTTCGAACTCGCAACCCTCCGGTTACTAATCCGCTAATCTTCCAACCGGGCTACCGCGGCCCCAACTAGCGAGCTGATAGCGCCGTGGGCAAACCCACTGAGGCACGGTGGCCCACGGACTATAGGATCAAAAATATTAAAATAATGTGTTCATATGTGCTCGGTGTGCAATGAGTTACATTATGCACTCAATTATGTACTACATTGCATTACATTATGTAATAATGAGTTACATTATTAACTTAATGTACAAGTTGAGAGAAGCATGAGATGGTTTTGCCTAGTCAATTTGCTAATAGTATAATAGTACTCACCATAAGTACTAAACGTCATCTCAGAATTTCAGAGAATTTTAAATTGGGTTTCAGATATCTACCTTTAACTATCCAAACTCAAGAGTTATCCCAAGACTCTGGAGCAGAGCATTTGACCATTATGACATATTTGATATGACTATGAAAAATTAAATTTTTGCATAATTTGGTATGAAAACGGCCCCTTGAGCAAATATTATGTATATGAATTTACAGAAGAAAGTATTCCATATCGAAATGGTATGTTTGAATTTGTTTTACCATGAAATGCGCTCGAAGAGAGGTGGTTCGCCATAAAGCTTTCTAACTTGAAAAAGTAGTTTCCATAACAGCAGTATTCAAATTTTATTTAAGAATCACGAGTGTGTGTAGTATTTGTAAAATAAAAGAATTCAAAACAATGATTACATTTTTACTTCCAATTTTATTAAAGTTTTATCACATCTGCTTATTTGTATAGTATTTGGTTTCGATACTTTCAAAACGATAAAAAACACGTTAATACACGTAATTTGTGGTAATCACCACAAATAGAAACTTCAAATGCGTATTTGCATTTGGTAACGTGGTCGGACTTCCTAAATCTCAATTCAGACCTTTATACCAGTTTAGATACCGAACGATTGATGAAGTAAAATCAAAAATGTACTTAATATCTCAGTATCTTCTGCTTAACTTGAACAAATGTAAAAATGTTTCCCTTTCCTTTTTCCAATCGCGTACCTCTGATAAAAATACAATGGAAAGATCAAAAATAAATTATAAATTAAAAATTGAAAGAGAGAAGAAAATTAGATCAGATTGAAACATTTTCATTGCAAAGATTGGAAATAAATTAAAAATAAAAAGGCAGGATGTTGAATTAACTTCGCACTGGAGCAATGCAACGGGCTATTGCCGAAGGTCCAGGATCAATCCCGGAGGGTAAGACAAAACCTCGTAATTTTGAACCATGGTCAGATGACGAGGTTAACATCTTAGCTGGCACCCCACTCTCCAAACTTCCATACTGCGCCAACGTGAGGGCATTTGAGGCCACGACAGATTTAACGTGCACCAACCCCAAACGACTGTCTTTGGTTTGATCGAGTTTCGAACTCGCGATCCTCCTGTTGCTAATCCACTACCAACTGGGGTACTCCCCGCCTGGACGACCCCCGCCAAAGAAATTAGAAAATTTTATACATTGAAGATATTTTTAATTTTTCGAATTTAGAAAATAGACAACACATTACAGTAAAAAATCGCTTTTAACGTTTACCTAGTCACCCTTAGATCTCGGTCTCCGGTACCATATTTGCAACATCTCCCTCTTTTTATGTGTGGGCCTAGAACCTGGTACAGGGAACCCTGAAAACAAATGCGACGGTCAAGGTACGAAATATAAAAACTATCACAAATTATAACCAACTTTTCTGCTCTCGCGTCTCTCCGTTCGATACTTAAAAATTTACGGGCCAAAATTGCTATGCTTGTCCGGGTTCTTTTTCTAAACGCACTTTTTTCTTCGGTAAGTCCATTGCGTGACGTCAGCCAATTAACGCAGATGGAAACTTTTCTGTCTCATAGACAGAGGGCGTGCGCGTAGCCCCCGATGAGATGCCAACGCATTCAAAATAAAAACAAAAAACAATGTGAACTAGAACAAATCTTCCCCCATCACGTCCTTTACCGCTAGAGTAGTTACGGGGTAGTAGCGTCCCGTTTCTTCTTTGAGAAAACTTGGAACAGAGCATTTCGAAACAGATCCATCATTCTATTCGGAAGCCGCAAAACACGTGCAAGAATTGATGTGGTGTTTTCTTCGAAAATAACGTGAAAACTGTGTTCGAATTTTTTTAATATGCTATATGGGTGTCTTATTTGAGCTTAACTTCTTGGCTAAATCGTGTGACAGCTAAAAAATTCCATGTTTACTTGAAGAAGTTTTGGATAGATTCAAAGGAATATCGGAGTTATGTGTGATAGTTTTTGATAAATTTTAAAGTTCTATTTATAGACGAAAAGAATGTCGAGGCTTTTTAGAGCTCATGTATGAAAACAATAACTTTTTTATCATAAAGGTAAGAGTAAACTCGAACGCTTAATGAATGAGGATTAAGAGTAAAATTTGTGTATCTGTTTCATTTGATTTGTTTATTTTAAAAATATTTTTGCCTTTTATTCTCCGTTTAAGATCAATATTCTGAGAAATTAGCTGCAGCTCTTGTATTTACCAAAAACACTTCTGTTTGACTAGAAGCTGAATTAAAAAAAAAACGAAATTAATTTGATCATAGTAGTATTTGTGTTTTCGATGGAATATATAAGAGAACAGAATTTATAAACTTATTTGAACCTAAGTTTTCAAACTTTTAAAGAATTAAATGGCTAAATCCATCAAATCTCAGAAAATATTAGCAGAAAACTAATTTTTAAAATATAGTTACCCTTAATGAGCATATTTCTTAGTTCTAAGGCATTTAGAAATTTTCGACTTAATTTTGTAACACAAAAATCAATTATTCAAGAAAACTTTAACAAATCTATGGAATGTGTTCTGAATTCAAAGTGCACGCCATGAGGATATACGCATTCTATTCCAACAAATCAACAATATCGTGAAACATGTAGCTTCAATATTGAACCCAACCGGACAGTCAACAATTCCATTCTTCGGCCTAGAAATGGCAGAAACAAGGAACATGTCAAAACTGGCTAAGTGCAGATACTATTGTCGAATATTTCTCACACATCTGTTCTCCCATGTTGGTCTGTGCGGACTTGTCGTTGGATACGCCATTGTGGGAGCTTTGACATTCGAATCCCTCGAAGCTCCTAACGAAATTACCCAAAGATCTACTATCCAGGGATACAGAGAGAAGTGTCTGAAAGACTTGTGGAACATAACGGACACCTTAAATGTCCTCTACGAGGAGAACTGGACGCAGTTAGTCGGTTCCAGACTCAAACAGTTTGAAAATGAAGTGGTGCATGCAGTTAAAAACGAAGGCTACGATGGGAAGGAGAGTTCAGATACTGAGCTTCAATGGTCATTTTCAGGAGCTTTATTGTACTGCATTACCGTCATCACCACTATCGGTAAGTTAAATTTATTAAATATTCATTAATACATTTCAATATACTCTAAATCATTATTTTACCTTAAAAAGTGTAAGATTAATGAATCTATGAGGTGTTTCCTTATCTCTACCATGACCCTCACATGCAGGGAGTCACCAGTACAATGTGGTACTAGGACCCAAGGAAGAGGAAGTCCAAGCTTTTTGAACTGTAATGTACAGTCTGCTTTCTAAATTTGAAAGTAAATCAAGTCATTGTATTTTTGATATATTCTGTATAAGGCTGTATGAAGGAATAGATAAACATGCACATATCTGTGCAAAAATTAAACATTAAATACTTAAAGTATATTCCTAGATTTCATGAAGGGTCCTGTTGTCTAATCTGGTACTGTGGGGCCAGTCGTCCAATATGGTACTGAGACTCGGGAAACAGATGTATGATCTTTACTTTCAATTCTACGAAACATGTGCTTTCCTTTGTGTGTGTGTTGATTTCTTACAAATGAGCATTGGTTTTGCGTTAATGAAACACATTCTTTAATGTCAACATTTTTCGGGAACAGAACATCTTAAACATCAGCTTTTGTCAATTAAAACTGATAAACTTCATTTTTTGGGTTACCATTCGTTTAATGACGAGGCTGTTTTACGTTCATGAAGAAAAAGTAAAGGACTCCCAAAATCTGGAATGCTCCTGAATTCAGTATTTAGATACTTTTGATTCCGGCCACTATTTAAGCCTCATGTGTGTTTTCAAAAATATCCATTTATTATTTTAATTCTGGTTACTTCAGGTAAATTTTAAAAATCTCAGTCGGGATTTTGAGTGTTCTTTTTTTCAGGACCTTTTACTGTAATAAACAAGGTTGATTTTCATGTCTGAGAAAACTGAAAAACGATCTTATACTTCAGATAAGATCACTGATGTTTGTAGAACTAATGTTTCTCGACATCATAGGCGAGAAATTCGTTCTTTTATTTAGTGACTGATACACTTTATCCAAATACTTTGTAAAAATCGTTGCTAGTTGATAACTAAAAGTCGAAATAGTTTTCAAAGTTATTCAATTTATTAAAGTACATTAAAATATATTTTACTTTTTTAACTTAGTTTTCTTAAACTGTTCTGGTCTGATAATCCATTCCTTTTCGATAGAAAACTAATATCCATAGGTTAATTTTAAAAAGAAAACTTATAGATAGTTATAACATAATATATATATATATATATATATATATATATATAAATCTTTAATATATATTAATAAATATATATATAATTATATATATATTATATAATATATAATATAATTAATATATATATAATATATTTATATATATATATATATATATATATATATATATATATATATATATATATATATATATATATATATATATATATATATATATATATATATATATATATATATATATAAAGATTCATTTCTACTATTGAAATACCTCTTTTAAAACTGAACACAGATCCTGACAGACATGAATATAATTTTACTTCATGTAGATTTTTATACGTTATAAAATTTTAAGAATAATTTTTATATATTGCGACAAATTACAAGTCTAACTTTCATCGTCTATTTGTAAACTGTAACCTTACTTTTTAAATATGCTATTTTGAGTCGTATTATATAATCTTGAATTCAAAACCAATTTAGAAAAGAAATCTAAGTTTTATTTTTAAGTACTAAATTAAATACGATTAGTTTGACCCAACTAAATAGGCAGAAATATTGCGGTTGCAGTAATTTTTGTCATTCTCCTTTAATTCATGAGTGTTTACTACGGTTTTATAATTTGTCATACTCAAATTGACGCAAATAATTGAAATGCAATTAGTTCAAATGTTTCACTTAAAAACAATTTCTATATAAAGGAGACGCTTGAGATTTATGTTTTGGCAAAGGGAGCCATGAACCAAAAAAGTTTGTAAAAGGCCGTCATGCACACATTTTCTCGTGAAAACAAAATTCAAATCGGATGCACATAACATACTCTTGTATCGAATAGTAAGTTGCTTGCATAAGAAATATGAGAGACGAGGTGCACTTTTTGCAGTTACAATTTTAGAAAAACAACCCATTGAAAGGACGGTTGGTTGGTATTTGTGGCACTGAGTCCTCTAGGTACATATTATGCTAAGCACAATATAATTAATAAACTTATAAAAGGTTTTTCAATTTAATAAATTAAAAATTATAATTGAATAAGATAATAATTTAATAAGATAATAATTTAATAAGAAAATAATAATTTGCAAAGAGCCCCTTCCCATTGAAATGAAGTCTCTGCAAAATTGTGTGATGTGGCAAGCTAAATCATAGAAGTACTTCTATATTACTTCTCGATTGACCTTCAAGTGCCTAAGTATTTTGAAGTATGAGCTAAAAGAAGAAATTGACATATTTCTCAGTGATAATTGATATCAAACGAATTTGTTTTATGGCGCAAGTTTTGTTTTCTTCTGAAATTTGCTCATCGGGTGAAAACTAAAAAGCTTATTATTTTAAATAAGTTAATGCTAAGTCCTCAAACTCATGTTCTGATAAAGAAAATAGCGTTGCAGCATTTATAAAAAAGCTAGAGGCGTGGATAGTAACTTTTCAAAATAATATTCTTGATATGATCCTAATTTCGAAAAACTTGCCTTTTGGGATGAAATAGAAGAAAATTTGGTTCTACTTAATTATTTCACTGATCTATCAAAGCAATCCGTATTTTCACAGATTTGCTAACTACGTTTATTTTATTGTATTAAAACTTCATAATCCATAAAAATATTTTTCGAACTCAGACTTGTGAAAATTGAAAGGGGGCAACATTTGGGGAGCGGAGAAACAAAGTTTAGATATCACTGTATTATGTCATTGGAAATTATACAGAAAAATAATGTAGAATATATCCCTAAAGTCATTTACGTCTAATAACGTATGGGGTGTATAGAATAAAAATTTCTGTCGGTAGCAGACTCGCGAAAATTTATTTTCTGACTTCCTCTCGTGTTATATAATAATCGGACATTTTTTAAAACTTATGCGCTGGCTTGGCGACATGGATTAGTGCTCTGGCCCATAAAGGAAATATAAAAATAGAGTGATCAATGGTAACCTTTTTATGCACCCAGGATTATGTGACCAAAACTAGTAATAACATTAGACTGCTTTCGTCTGCTGGGTGGAATCTAACATTTGTCATCTGATTGGTCCGCGGAATGGGAGAAGACGCCCATCCTTTGATTCATCATCTGATTGGTCCATTGATTGATCATCTGATAGTAGCAGACTTCGTCGATTTCACCATTTTCGTCGCCATTGTATAGAAATGCAGATTCACACACCTACCCTGTCATAAGATGTGATATCGCCAAACGAGACGATAAGATACCGAATCGGCCAACCAAGTTAATTTTCCGCAGAGTAGTCACGTGACTACTAGTTGACATATTTTGGTCACACTTTAAAGCTCCTCTCAACAGATATGCTCAGCCCACTTATATTATGCTCTGGCCCTTGGTTCAACAGGTATCGGGTTTAGGATCCCGGCCGAGGTGTAGATATTTATGGTGGTCTGTAGCTCAATTCAAGCCGTATGTTCCGATCTATTTAGAGATCGTGCGGAATAATTGACCCTTGAGCTACAGATTAAAATGTCTGCTATTTTACTACAAAACACACCTATAGATAATATATTAATACATTATTTTCTGTTTCTAATGTCCGATCACTCTCTTGTTTCTAATGTCAGATCACCTCTTCGGCCTTCTGCACTACAAGAGGTGAACTGACAACTACTTGTAAAGGAGCAAGCACCTAGTAGGTGAGCCGCCGCTTCTCCTAATAGGGATAATTATCAACAACCATGCGCTTACAAACCGAAATTTGTAATATCCCGGTTGACCGGGAACCCACGACCTGCTAGTTGGTGATCAAACGCTATGACCGCTGCACCAGGTGGCATAATCGATTAAATAACTGCTATCTCATTCATAAGTATGTTGCCTACCACGCTATCAGAACCCATCAAAAGTTTGGACTCTTTTATAATTCTTAGTGATAAACAAATACGTTAGATAGGTAGTTGAATTTACTTCGCACTGGAGTAACACGACGGACTATTGGCGACGGTCCGGGATCATTCCTAAAGGAAAAATCCGAAGACAATACCTCGCAATTTTGAACCACGGTCAGACGACGAGGTCAACACTTGAGCTGGCACCCCCTTCTCCAAGCTTCCACACCACGCCAACGTGAGGACATTTGAGTCCACGATAGATTTAACCTGTACCAGCTCCCACGTGCACAATGGTCTTTGGTTGGATCATATTTCGAACTCACAACCCTCCGGCTGCTAATCCGCGACTCTTCCTGCTGGGCCACCGCGACTGCAAAACTAATAACTTTAATCAAACTGTAATCACGCTTACCTGTTATATTTTGGAAAATGCTTGGGAGCAGTTTTTATTTGTTCTCTTAGAGATTGGTGTTATCGCTACGTAAAATAAAATAAATTCTTAAAGCATTACCTTTACATTTTGTTATCTTTGAAGACGTTTGTTGGTCCTGATTGAAATTCATACTTTAGGAAGTTGATGCTTCGGAATTTTATTACCTTTATGATAAGAATTAAACGAAATGTTACTCGCTTAACCAGGGATTGAAACTGTTTCGAACCAAAATAAACTGTTCTCGGTTTTAAACCAATATTTAAAAATTTGATCGCATATCAAATTATTCTCAGGTTTAATGCTTTCCGCTAAATGAAATTTTATCTATCTTATTATTTATGATGGAATAATTTATTCGTTCCTTTTGATATTATTCCGAATAGGAACAAAAGTAATATTCCAATGAAAACTTCTCAATTTCAAAAGTTTTTAATAACTGTATGTTTTATTAAAAACTTTTTCTAGAGAAACTTAAAGTTGACATACTGTTTGTAAAATCCTAATTAATTTTTTAATAAATTGTCAATACATTTTTAAATCGCATAAAAATTTAATTTCTCTATTCTTCAATATTGTTTAATTTTTAATTTGATAATTAAAATATTTTGTTTTACTATTCATGTACTACTTCTGTTAAATCATAACTTTGCCAAATTTATTTCAATTCCCTGTTTAATTTCCAGTAACAAGATATTGATGTACCAGTGGTACACAATCTCCACAAGTTCATGTGGATTTTCTGACACAAATGTGATCTGAGGGAATTCCGTTTTAATGTACAAAGCCCTGTAAATGGTGCTCACAATGAGTTACACTAATAGAAAGGCGACGATAATCTCTGCAATTGTCGTTTAATATGTGTAACACATGCTACACCGTGCCGTCAATTAGGGCTTACAAGTCATGCCTGGACATATTAAATAGCAGAGTAATATAAAACCATAGATGCTATTTGTTTTTGTTTACGGCTGAGACAGAAAGACAATTAAAAAATGCAATAATAGTCTTTAAAATTAAGAAAGATGGATTGCTTATTAGTGGAATTTTCAGTGTATGGCAAACAAACCCGACGGAAAAGGCGATTTTACGTCCTATTATCCAATGTAGGTTATCGTCGTTTTGGCGACGCTTGATTATAATTTGCTTTGTTTGATGTAATTTGCGTTGACTAATGAACAAAACTGATTCTTTGGTAAGTTTTGTTGGATATTTTCAGTATAAGCAAACAAACCAGACGGTTTGCGAAAATGTCAATGCGAGATGCTTCTGCTGTCTTAATGCTTCCGTATGATAGATATCGGGTTTCCTTAAAATGTTGTTTATTGCCGTTTTTCAACGTTTGTCGTTTAATATAATTGGTGTTGACGAATCAACAACCATGTATCGATTCGGAATTTATTCTTTGAAATTTTATTGGCGATGTAGTGAAATGGTACTTGAAAAACAAGCCAAGTGATAGCCAGAAAAAGCCTCTCATGGACCAAACAAAATTAAAGTATAAGCATTGGTAATGTATATATTGATAATCATCGAAATGGATGGGCCTTCATTTCTGTGCAGTTTTGACATCCTTACGGTGTGGTAAAAACTAAAAAAAGGACTGGTCATTTTATCCATCTGAAATATCACTGTATTTAAAGACAAATCGAAGACTTCACTAAAATAGAAATTGTGCTGTCGTTTTTTAAATCTCTACAGCAACTATCGTAAAAGTTAAATTGATTCCTGGAAGGACACGTCTACACTTGTTGATAAAATGCCAATGAAGTAAGAAAACCTTAAGAAAACCTTTAGCTCGAATCGGAAAGTATCTACGCTTGCAGCAGCAACTTCGCATGTCACAAAGAAAAGTATAACCACATGAGACAGGTATCTCGAAATTCCAGTCCCCTTTGTAAAGCTTTCCGCAGTAGTTACGGAAAAGCTCGCATGATCAGTCACTAAAAATATAGCCATCTTCGGCCTCAGGTGCGAGAAGAATTTGAATGGTTTAAAGTAAAATATGCAATTTTAAACATTTTGATGCCTTATAAAATGTTCGTTGATTTTAGCAATATTAATTCAAGGAAATAATATCTTTTCTATTGCCATCTTGTGAAAAAAAAATTAGCTTGTTTTAGAGAAATATTTTGATTCAAGATTAGCAAAAGGACATCAGAAAATTGTTCCAAGTTAGATTTTAAGACAACAGATTTATGAAATGAGAATGATTTCTAAGAAACCTCCATAATTTAACTAACTAAAAGCTGAGTTATATCTACGCCCTTATTTATCAATATAATAAAGATTTCTCACATCATTACCAACATTTTTCGACAGAGGTCTCAACTTACTTCTAGCATCGTTTGACCGCTTAACTCAACCACGATCAGCCTTGCTTTCAAATTCAAAAGAAAACAATGCTATAGTCGTATTATGATAGACAGAGAAGATTTCATTGTTTATCTGTGACAGTATACTGTCTTTCTAAGTGCTCCGTGTCTCTCATCCCCATCATCAAAGGGATTACTAACAACACAATCCTCCAGACTAAGTCCATAAGATCATGTTTTTCAGCAATCACAAGCGATCCTGTTCATCCAGGAACTGTCTCACAGGGACACCGATGCAATCCAAAATATGAGAAGGACTTACTGAGATTGCGGAGCATGGACAAATTTTAAAGTTCTTAATTCCTCTAATCCAAAGTCATATATCTTGTTTATCGACCTTTAGGTCATGCCAGAGCAGTTTGGCAAAACTAAGAAGCGAGTAAGTAGATAATAGTGTTGTACGATGCAACATCACTTACCACTCGCGCTAGTGGCACGTAAACTATCTCCCTAAAAACGTATCATTAACCCTCCAAGTAGTTTCAACGAGATATCTCGTCCAACAAGATCGGACCAATTTTGCTAATGACGAGATATCTCGACATCAAGATATTGCCGATTTTTTTATGATGACGAGATCAAGATCTGGTCAGTTTTCCCCTGATGACGAGTTATCTCGTCCATCTAGATCCGGTCAGGTTTGACCTAATCTACTGAATGATGAGATGCTAATGACGAGATACTTCGTCAAGACAGCCACCAGAAGGGTTAATCGTTCAAAGAAATGCCCTAGCGCTAAGCGACAAGACTCCGCAACGCTTATTTAACTATGTAAACCTCACCGTTTTTCTTTGTTGGCAAAGCCTCATCTATTGCAAAATCCACGTGTGCCCGCTCAGAGGTAAACACTTTAAGAGACCGGCAGTGCAATCAAACTCGCAGAGTAAAAGCGACCTCACAAAGTTCATGTAGGTCGAATCTGTTCTGCTATCAGTGTCAGTGCCCCACAGCAGACGGCAGCAGTTCTTTAAATAGCAGGAACAAAGACTCGTCTTTCAAGAGAGGCACAGGAGTTAAAATAAATGGGGGAGGAGAACTGTAAACTTTTTGAAATCGCCTCCCAAGTTTGAAGTCGATACATTGATGCAATCTCTTAGAATTTAAGGACTGGGGATGCTGGAAGAAATTATCGGGATTTGTGTCGATATATGTGTGACAATAATCTCTCTTGTTTGGTTTTCTTTCTTTCAAAATGAAATACTTTTTCGAAGTAAGGATTAAAAAGCCTGGCATGAAAATATGTGAAAGCTATGCAGTAACACAAAGTAATTCAAATAAAAGACCTTGTGCAGGTATCACTGCAGAAAAAATCACGCTTTCATTCCGAGCCTCAGTATATGACGGGTCCAGTTACATGATGTAGTTGATAATCCCGAAGTCTGGTTAGATGGGGGTATTCCGGGCCTGGTTAAATGACTGGTCCTGGTAATAAATTAGATCGGGCCTCTAAAGAAATACAACCAAGCAGCAACTGGTGTGATCATAGCACTACTCTGCCATCCAGTGGATCTTGGTTCAAATCCCGGTTTATAAGAGTATAGATGTTGGGGATTGCCCTTGTTATGAGTAATGGCGACTTACCCATTGTATGCTCCTTCGCAAATCGCCGTCAGTTCGCTCTTGTAGTGTCGAAGATCGAAAAAGTCATTAAATGTATGATAATATACCTTGTTTTCCTTTATTAGAGGAATTTTTATTGTTAACAAACAGTCCAGACGGACTGCGAATATTTTACTTCTGCTGCCCAAATGTTCTAGTATTTTACATATCGGAGTTGTCTTAAAATGTAGTTTATCGCCGTTTTGGAAACGTTTGATGTGTAATCTAAGTGTTGACCGGGGCTTGCATTGTTCTAAGAATGGGTAGACAGACTAAATTTGTTTTACAAAACGAACAAAGAAAAATATAAAGCAACATGCATAAATGTTTTAATTTTGAAAGTGCTAAACGAATTCCATTCGGTACTATACATGATGTTTCAAAACGTCCTGTACAAAGTTTAGAGCTAGGAGATAGAAAATCAAACCTATTTACATAGGAATGTATGTACGCAAGCGCCACCTGGATTTGCTTGAAGGCGCTGTACGACAGCGCGACAAATGGTCATTTGAACTATCATCGTTTTAGGTGAGAGACTTGAGCAACGCGATCTGGTGGGCGAATGCATTTCCACTGCTTCTTTCACACGGACAACGCTGCTCACCAACGCGATGTTCGACTATCCCCTAATCAACCAATCGATTGTTTTCTTAGGTGGATGACAGGCGACCTAAGCAGCGCTACCCGGGTTAACTTTATCTTCCTAACAAGGAAGAAAACTGTTTGAACCGCTCGGAACGCACCACCAAGATCGCTACGAAAAGTGCAAACCCGGGTCGCGCTTCACAAGTCGTCCCATGTGTCACTATCCTTAATGCCGGAGTGCTGATGACGTACTGTGAAACTGTAGTTTACAACAAACAATCAAACTGTAAAATACGAGCTAGTAAAATTGTTGTTCACATATATTATAACTCATTTCTGCACCTAAATATATACTCTAGCATAACCGGGTGGTGCTAGTGTATATACGTGTAAATATAGTTAAAATCAATATTTACATGCATTTAAATATAATAACTATGTACGTGTGCATCCATGAACGTAATAGTACCATCCTTCACTAGTATGAAAATGATATTGTGTTCTTAAATTGTATGTTTAATATAAAGTAACGATGAAATCATGATTCCCATCACATAATCTTAGTAAACCAAGGTCACCAAATTAATAATTGTAAATGTGATACATAAATTAAACAAAGACAGAATGTTTAAATAAGCAAATTATATTTATTTTTATTGAACTTTAAGATAAGAAAATACTATCGTAATTTAAAATTTTACTATTTAGAAAGTCGTTGCATACTATATTCTATAAATTCTCTGTGATAGACACTAAATAAATAATTCGCACAAAAATGTAAATCTTCAATCATAATTTTCTGCTAACGGAAAAACTGGTGGTTTTCTTTTTAAACAGTTTCTACTTGTTTCAGGAACAGTTAATTTCTTTTCAATATGCTTCTTTTCCCATTTCCTGATGGACTGGTTACGTTCTCTGTACTGGACATGGTCATTTAGTCACTGATGATTCTATCATGGCAAACGACTTTAGCGGTCGTAGAATGTAACTATTTATTCTTCGTTTCCTTTATCAATAAATCTTAAACTAGGTTCGTATTGAATCTTTTTCATGTCCCTTCGTTTTTAGGGAAGCATCTGGGCCGAAGACCCTCTATCTCTCGGTTGAATAAAACATAAAAGCAGAACGATGTTTGAGTTGCAGAAAATTTTTTGATGGTAGGAACTTGGCACTTGGAGTAGAACATGTAGGGGGTGGAGCTTCAGTGGTTTGCTTTTCATTGGTGGTACGAAAAAGGACAATACAGAGAAATCAGAGTTTCAGAATTGAAAAAGCTCTATAAAATCAATTACGTTTTTAAAAATAAGTGTGTTGAATTCAAAAAATAAAGGCTTAAAGTAAAAGTACAGAAAAAATTGGAAGGATTAGAGTATATTTACTACTTTAAAAAAATAGAGGCGAAAAATAAAAACTATCCGTTAGCCGGTTCGAAATCAGGAAGTCTCCCTCCCAGGCATTAACGCGCGACTTCTGTGCGTGGCTTTAACCATTACGCTTTCATTTCAAAGTGAGTGGGGTGTTTTTAGTGAAGAAATGAATTTGTTCAATCTAAAAAATTACATTGCATAGTTGAGAATGGCTCTGGGCCGGTGAAAATTTGCAAGAAGACGATGGTCATACTTGGGGATCTGCACTATAGCTAAGCTTGGATGAATACGTTGGATGGTCCGCAGTTTCAAAACATTAATAGAAGTTAGCATGCGTGATAAGCATGTTTGTCAGATCGGTCTACGCAGATACGTCATAGTGGAGGAGGGGCTTCGCGCGCAGCACATAATATTAATTTTAAAAAAATTTTAGATTAAATTTTAAAATTCGGGCTTCGAGGGACATTCAGTCACCTTCAGGACTACCTGTGTGCCAAATTTCATAGCTGTAAGTGCTATAGTTTCGTCTGAACAAATCAGAAAGACCTACAAACACTTCCTTTTCTAATAGTAGAGATAATCAATCATTTTCATTACCTCCACAATCAAATTAATCAAATTTTCCATTATCCCCACAATCATATACATAAAATTTTCCATCATTTTGATTATCCCTACAATCAGTCATCAACTTTTTCATAACTTTCACCACTCCTACAATCATGTCCATCAACTTTTCGATCATTTTAATTATAACTACAATCATTCATCAACTGATCCATCAATTTCATTATCACCACAATCAAATTCAACTTTTCCATCATTTTCACTGTCCCATAATCAAATTCATTGACTTTTCCACTATCTCCACAATCATATCCATCAAGTTTTCCATCATTTTCATTATCTCCACAATCAAATTCATCAGCTTTACCATTATTTTCATTATCTCCAGTCAAATTCATCAACTTTTCCATTATGTCCACGATCATATCTATCAACTTTTCTATAATTTTCATTATCACCACAATGATATTTATCAACTTATCCAGCATTTTCATTATCACCGCAACAATATTCGTCAACTGATCCATCAAGTTCATGATCTCTATAATCAAATTCAACGTCAGTTTCATTATTTCCATAGTCACATCCATCAACTTTTCTATCATTTTCATTATCCCCTCAATCACATTCATCAACTTCATCCTTTTCATTTTTCTCACTATCTTAGTCATCAACTTTTCCATGATTTCCATAATCCCCGCAATCATATTCATCAATGTTTCCATCGTTTTCATCATCCCATAATCATAGTCATCAACGTTTCCATCATTTGCAAATGCTTCGGTGGTTGGAGTGCGTTGTTTTCGTTAACGAACTGAAGCGATTCGTTTCCATGTTCATTACCGTTATTTTCTTTTAAGACACTTTTGATGGATCCTGTGGCATCGTCTTTTACCACTTTTCTACCTTTCTCCTTTTCTTCGATATTTTAGCTTTTAATCAAACCGATATCTAACTTTTTATCCTTATCCCCTTCGATAATCAGAACCAACATGAAATATACCATCAGCGGTACA
This sequence comes from Meta bourneti, assembly GCA_933210815.1. NCBI lineage: Eukaryota > Metazoa > Arthropoda > Arachnida > Araneae > Tetragnathidae > Meta > Meta bourneti. Next base: position 70,043,762 of record OW119928.1, read on the forward strand.
ATATAAGTTGCATCCCCGATGATAATCAGTCCAAACAGTCCCCAAATCCAAGAGAATAAAAATAGCCACAACCGTTGTTTTATCCATATTTAAATTACTAGAAATTCGTCAAACGAATTATAATATTTGCCGACTCAAGTAAAGTAAATCGATTGCTTGTGTGATCTCATTCTCAAAAACATCGTTGGAAAAGGAACTATTGTTGCAAGCGTGGATATTGTTATACTCTATTATTTCATCTAGATAAACTGGCATTCATTTTTAAAGCTATTTGAGAAACAATGGAAGTCAACAATTGAAATTTCAATAGATTAGTTACTCCTCCAAAATAAAATATGGGTTTACATTCACCAATGCAAACATTTGTGAGAATACCTTCCACAATAAACTAAGTATTACAAAATCATGGAACAAATTTAAAAAGTATAATTTTAAATATTTTTAGAGCATTCAAATTAAGGATTGTAGCTTTCATATTTTCTTACTACAAGTTAAATTCATCAATTGCTCAATACCAGATCATGCCCTTCTTAAAATTTATAAAATTACGAATCTCTGAGAAGTCACATCTTTCTATTTTAAGTCCCAATATAACATCTTCTACACTTAAAACTAACAGTGACGTCAACATGGGAAAATTATTGGAAGGGGAGTAAATGCTTCATATGTGCAGTGTTTCAAACCTTCTTGTACAAACGTTAAGAGGAGGAAAGGAACACAAAGTTTAACCGCATTCCCACAGGGGTGCATCTCCACAAGCACCCCCGTATATGCTACAGAGCTGTTCGGCAGCGCTGCAGTTGGCAGATTTGAGCCATGGTCATTTTAGACGCTGACTTCGAATGGGTAACACGTATTATTGCACGGCTGAGAGGATTGACATACGCCTAGAATATGGAGCAGCAAAGTGAAACGGATGAGGCACTGTGAGATTGTATCCTGAAAGGTACCCCCATAGACATATGCCGAATTAGCAAACGTTAGCGAATTTGCTTAACGATACCAAACGTTAGCTAATGTGAAACTGGAAAATTCAACGAAGTGTAAGAAACTGCTGTCAAACTAAAATTATAGCAAAAATTGTTGATTTCATACATGCTATTTTTCATTTCTGCACCTTAGAAGGTACACTTAGGTACCCTCTAAGGTTGCAGAAATGCCTGTGTAGAAAGGAGACTGATCTTAGGTACCCTCTAAGGAAGATACCATCCCAAAACTTCATTTGCTGATGAAATATCTTTGAAGCTGTATTTTCCTCGTCTGGTAGTGAGTTATTTAAACAATTATAAATTTTTCTGGTTTGGTTGGGTCTCATTTGACGCTCCACTGTTATTTCTTTACCAACGAGGGATAATTTGACCGGGATTTAAAGTGAATTCCAGACCATTAGGAACATCCAAGACAAACAGGGATTTGAACCGAGAGCTGTTGAATTAATGATCAAAGCGCTAATTATTCGTAATTTGAATAGATAGGTAATTAACTAACGTCGCACTGGAGCAACACAACGGGCTATTGGCCTGGGATCAATCTCGAAGGGAAATATCAAGGACAACGCTTCGTAATTTTGAACCACGGTTTGATTACGAGAATAACACCTGATCTGGCATCCTACCCTCTAAACTTCTGAATGTTTCTTCTAATGAAATTCTACATTTCACTCAAATCGTTCATATGGTTCCTATTTAAAGCGAAAGTTATTTTGGTTGGTATTATATTCTTAATTGTGTAATGCATGTTGGGTAAGTAGGTTGTTAAATTAACGTAGCACACTGGAGCAACACATAGGAAAATTGGCGCGGTACGGCATCGATCACGAAGGGAAAGACCAAGGACAGCACCACATAATTTTAAACCACGGTCAGATGACAAGGTCTTTACCTGAGCTGGCACCCCACTCTCCAAACTTCCACTCCAAACAACGTGAGAGTATTTGAGGCCACCATAGATTTAAAGTTCGCAAGCCCCCGTGTACACGACGCTCTTTGTCTGGACCTAGTTTCGAACTCGCAACCCTCCGGTTGCTAATCCGTTCCTCTTCCAACTGGGCTACCGTGGACCTGGAATTTGTTTGCGAAAAACGAAGCAAGATAATTACTCACTCCCTAAATGATACTTGAAATAAATCTCTGAATTGGTGAAGTTTATTGTATCGAAAATTGTGGAAATTTATTGTGCTTTATGGGTATTTTCTTTTTTTCGAAAAAAATCGGTTTAGTATTTTTTTAAGTAAATTTATGCTTTAGAGTTGAAAGAACAGGTGTGCCAAGTTTCAGGTTAAATTCGCGTGTTTTAAGCCATTAGCAGACTTGGTGCGTACATACAAAATTTGGAACGTGAGCCACTTCATGAAGATGTAAATTCTATAAGGCCGATTTAGAACGACTTGTCATCAAAAGATCATCATACTCATCAACAGTACTGTATGACACTGGTATAGCAGATTAGCAGGAAATAATATAAGTACTGAATATGCTTCGGTTAACATTAAACTCACTTTTCTCGAAACAGTTTCCGAGAGTGGTTGACATATCTATAAATATATAGAATTGATAGACTTGAAATTTTTACATTTTAATGCATCAAACATCATTTTATCGTTTAATGAACCAGAAAAATGACATGCTACGTTTTTATATTTTTATATAAAAAAACGATCAATTTTTTTAAGCTAAATCGATTATCTGGATTTAACAATATTCTCAAATGTTAAAAAATATTCTGGTTTAGCAAACAATAGCTACATGCGTATGAAGTGAAACACCGTTCAATTTCCTTTTGTTAGAAATCACTTAGAGTTGCGAATTCCTACCAACCAGCGACCACGGAACATGGTCAAGGAGGATGAGCAAGTGTGATTCTTCATAAATATTATTTAAACAAATTTTGTGAGTACCTGAAATAATAAGATATACAAAAGTTTGAAATTATTTAATTGCATACTTTCGTCTCTAACAAATCTCAAAAATCCGGTAATTTGAGTGGAGGAAAAATTAACTTATTAATTACAAATTAATTTTAAGTAAAGGTTCTTTGGCTGGTTGGTCTCGGGTTTTATAGCGTAAACGTCATATTTGACCAAGCCGCGCCAAACCCAAGATAGACACATTGAGGGAAGAAGAAAAAGCTAAAAGCAGAAGGGTAGGCGAGGGTCAAAATGAAAGGGAGGAAAGATAACTCGGGCATCTCAATTTAAGTAAAGGCGTTAAGAACGTTAGACAGTTTCATAGTTCACGACATGTATAAAATTGCAGTGTCTTATTTATTGTTTTGTAAAATCCCCAAAATCAAGCTATTAGTTTACATTGCGCATATTAAATTGGTCTTTCTCTTAAACTTTGATCTAGCAGTAGTCTTTTTGGGACAAAATAAAATTTATGACAAGAAAATAAAGTGTATTTCATTTGTGCGAATTTCAGCATTGCTATTTGTAAAACAACGCTAGGCTCTGATTTTCTATCTTTTTACTTATTTTTTATGAATGAGTATCCTTTAGGAATATAAGTAGACTACGCAGATCCTTATCTGGTCTGCGCTGTCTTTTTATTTGGAGTGCCATCTGGCCTGCGGGCCTGATAAAAGTATTCGGAGGGTCGTATCTGGCAGTCGGGTCGGAAAAATCTATTCGGAGGGCAGTATCTCGTCTGTGGGCCTGATAAAGCATTTTGAAGGCCTTATCTGGTCTGCGGGACGGGTAAACCTATCCGCAAGGCCGTATCCAGTCTGAGGGCATTGTGAACCTATTCCGAGAGCCATATCTGGATGGCGGGCTTGATAAAATATTTTGAGGGCCATATCTGGTCTGGGGACCTGATAAAAATATTTGGGAGGCCATATATGGTCTTCGGGCCTGATAAAGCTATTTTGAAGGACGTCCCTGGACTCATAAAAATATTTGGAGAGACATGTCTGGTCTCTTGGCCTGAGATCAATTGATTCGATTCAACTTGATTTATCTTACTCATACGGTTTTTGTGTGACAGGCTAACTTAACCTAATCCCGACGAGAACAGCAATTTTTCAAATAACTAAAAATACTCATTTTTTTTTAAATTAGATTTCTTTAAATAACATCTTTACAAGAGCAATTTTTCATACACAGAGTTATTAACCGCCGTATTTATTTACTTCGCGTATCTAGTCACAAATCAGGTTGGGTTTCTACTTATTTAACTACAAAAATATCTGATATTGGTTTAACAGGCTCTGCGTTCGAATCCCGATCCTGGCATGGAGCTGTAGATTCTTGTGTGCATATGCTCTCTTGGCGATTGAAGAACAGGTAGAAGTCGCACTGGTGCAATACAACGGGCTATTGTCGACGGCCTGCGATCAATCCCGAATGGAAAGATCCGAAATTCAAGAACAGGAAAGCGGGATAAAATTAATAATATTTATTAAAATATTACTTATATCCCATTTACAAATTACAATAATATTTTCATGCCAACGTTTTTGTGGAACATATCTTTATTCATAGTTTTTATCTCCTTTCGTAGCCCTACCAAAAGAATATAAAATAAAGATAAATACATAAAATTCAATTTTGTAATTAAGGAAATTAAAAAATTTATAAAATCGTTTTCAAAACATTTAACAAATTTGTAATATTTTAAGTTAATAATTTTTCGTTACATAATTTCTGGTATTTTCCCCATAACAGATTGTAGCCGTTCGGAATGCACTTTAAGCCCTTAGGTTTCGATCTAATAAGTCGTGGTGTAACAATAAAGACCATAGAGCGACAAACCACAAGAGAAAACAACCTAATTCAATCCTTGAAGATAATTTTAAATACTGTTTTATATCAGATTCGGTTTAGTTGGAAACGGGATGTTTAAAGAAGAATGCCATTGCAGTTATCGACTGAAAACATCACAGAATATTTTATATTGTTTGTCGTTGAACATTAACAAATCTAATACTCGCCATTTTTACCAACAAAAATATTAGAAATTCAGTTTACTCGTTTTCAATAATTACTAAGAGTAATTAGTCTTTGTAATACATTAAGCATCTGACTTTAGTACTGCTGCCACTGACAATCAGTGTTTTGGATTAAATATAGTAATCATCCATATGGGATTCAATAGGATTACCAGATTTTAATTTGCTTCTTTCGGCCAATGTCATGTACAGCAAAAAATATTTCACTTAAACTAATATTTCATTTACAACTATCTCTGCCTATTCTTGTTTTTCCCTACGTTTTGTCAAACTGTCATAAGAACAAAATATTTACTTAAAGAAAAATAATAATTACATACACACTCATTCCATTTTTCTGTATGTTTGCGTGTGATGAAAGATAATTAGTAAAAGTGCATTTCTGTATTTTGTCCAAACTTTGACAACCTACATCTGCTACGTTTTGTTTTTTCCCAGTTCTTATACATAATGCAATTAAATCTTCCTAATTGCAGTTTTTAATAGTATTTATATTGGTGGAGTCAATTTTTAGCATTTATTATAGTTTTAGATTACAAGATCGTTAAAATATGAATCACTCGATTAATGTTTAAGTATATTATATTTTTAAACTGATAATCACATATTTCATTAAGGTATGTTTTTAAATGCTTTTATTAAACAATTCCCATTTCTAATACAAAAAGTTATTAAAGTTCTGAGAAAATTAAGATGAAATAACCATTTGAATTTAAATCAAATCGAAATATTCGGAATTTTATAATTCTGCAATGATGAATAACCAATTTAAGGACAGAAAATTGCATTCTTATATAAGGGATAAGTGTTTAACTGAGCAAACGATAAATAATTTAAAGAAAATAAAAGGCTTTCCACAGGTTCAAAAAGTGCCATTAGATTGCAGACGATATTTTTCCGAACAGTATTTTCATTAAAATGTAGGCATTTTATTTTGTATTTTGGGGGTATCGTAGAACTTAAAAGAAGCATCTTGTAACAAATCATAAAATATCAAATGATGTTCATTATTCTATGTAATGTTGATTATTAGTTATTTATCATTCCACTTGTTATACTTTGTTGAGTTTCCCTTTTTTCCAATTAAAATTTAAAAAAATTTTATTTGAATTCTTTATTCTTAGGCGACAATAATATTGCAAAATTCATTTTAGTAAAATATAAAGAATTTTCATTACCATTTTTTTAAGTATTTTTTATATAAACGGTTAATAAATTTAAATAACAAACTGTTAACGTTCCGAATTTAATGAGTTTTGTGTATGATTTGTAATATTTAAAAGCGTGTGTGAACTAAACGTACATGTGTGGAAATAATTATTCAATTAATCAAATCATCTTGCTTTTCAGAAATTGCCTCCTCTTGAAACAATCTCAATACATTTCAACGAAGTTTATAAGTAAATCCTGAAACATTTTTCTGTGTAATAAATTTAAAATTTTAGCCATTTTTTCAAAAAGAAATGACTAACTTATAGTGTTCCCGAAATTGACTATATACTATGAAGAGATTTTGAAAGCCCAAAACTGTAATATAAATAATAATTTGAACTGAATTTTTATAAGAATGGTAAAGTACACATTTATAAACATTAATCTAAAAAACAATTCAATATTCTCAGTATTTTTAAAGATGGGTTTAAATATCAAATTTACAAAATTCTATTTCTCAAAATTGGGCATATACCCAGCCTATTTCGTATAGAAAAGCAATAAAAATGCAAAATAAAGTTTCGTTGCACGTATTTTTGCTTGTAGAGCAGCTTTTTAACAGAACGGTAATAAATTAAAGGTAATTTGTTTCTCTGAGTATTTTTGACCATTTCTTTTATTGAATTCAATTCTTTAGTTCTTTGCTCTGAATATCGGGAGATTTTTAATAACTTTTTGCTATTAGGATCCTAAATTTTCAAGCCCATTGAAGTCCTGGGATTATTATGAGGTGTATTGTTGTTATTTAAGCTGGTACAAAAACTGTAAATAAACCAATTTTGTTTTGTACCTTTTCTCGCTCTATGGTGACGTTATCTACAGACACAAAAATTTGATTCTAAATAAAAATTTTTAGCACTTTTTAAAAATTTATCTCAGTAGAGTTAAATATTTCACTTTTACATGATTACATCGATCAAAACTAAATTTCCAACCTCTAATAGTATTTAAAAATAGTTAATTTAAAGTTTCTGTACCACCTTAAATAAGAACTATACACCTCAGCATAGCCTAAGGACCTCAATGGGCTTAAAAATTTGTGGTCCTAGTTGGTAAAAGCAGCCAAAATGACGATATTTAAATCACAGAATGCAAGGATGATTCTATGAGACAAATTGTCAGAAATATTCAGAAAAACAAATCAAATTCTACTTGATTCAGTACACCTCGATTAAAAAGCTGTTCTACGTGCAAAAATATGTGCAGTCGAGGAAAGAAATCGAACCACCCCTCTACATTCAAATAATTTTAACAGCAGAGCAAATTCAAAGATGGCATTCGACAGGTCTATATCGTCTTCTATAAATTCATATGCATAAAATTTGCATAAGAGGCCGTCTTCTATATAAATTAATCGCCAACTTCATAATTTCCAATAGCAACCCAATATTTTGACACACAATTTGGATTCGATATCATAATTTAACTTCAGATGGCAAGTTTCATGTTATTCGGTCCAGCCGTTTCGGAATTATGAGTACAGAAAGAATCAATGGTTAGGCTGAACCGGGACTCATCAGTGAATAGAACGGGTCTCCCACTGATCCCTGATACAAAGTCGATGTTCTCTGCACCATGCTAAACGGACTCTCCTGTGCGCAGAAGTGAGCGGGACGCAAACAGCAGGTTCTTGCAAACAGACCTCTCTCATGTCGCCTTCTGGAAACAGTAACCCTTGAAACTCGGCTTTCTGTGGCCGCATGAAGGTCACGAGAGAGCTGAGCTGTTGCCTTCCTGTTACAACTCGCTGTAATGAAGAAATATCGATCTTCATTGGCCGTCGTGGCTCTTGGACGACCTTGCTCAGGCTTTCTCTCTACGGATCCGGTATCCATAAACAGTTTTCATAAGTTGTACACGACGCTGGCCCTTACTTTCAAGTCTCTAGCAATCTGCACTTGAGACTGCCATACTTCCAGTTTCCTGATGATTCGCCACCTCATTCCATCATCCAAACGTTGGTGGTTAACATTTTAAATGTTTGCTTTTGAATTTCACCGAATGTTGCAAAAAAACACCACGAATTCGCCAAGGTGTACGAGCGAACGAAGCGCGTAAATTTTCACCTGCGCTTAGAAAGCCTGTTCCTCTAAATGCACCGCCTCCACGCACGTGTACGTACTCGATACTAAAGATTTGCATCTTTGTTTGGAAGCATTAGTTTTACCTTTAGTTCAGTACTTTTCGAGAAATTTGACAAAATATGCAAATTATCTTAATTTTGAACACCAGTGTACGTACTTTCCCGTTCTAATAAAAGTATAGTTTAAATTATTATTTGTTACAGTTTTGAGCTTTTAAAGTAACCTCCTTCATTGTTATCTACTAGGAGGAAAGATTTGAAATTTTGCATGGTGGGTACAAAATGTCTTGAATCTATTTCCATTAAAATTATTGAGATTGCTATTCATAATTTTTCGAATATTAATATCAATATCATAATTCATATTCCATATCGAAAACTAACTTAAAAGGGAAGTGTACATTGATTTTGTTTGGGTTTTTGATAATAACAAAATAAAAAAATTTATTGCGGTAGGAAGATTATTTCAGAAGACATGAATAAAAGTTTGGGAAGCTAATTCACACACATCATGTGATCCAAACTTTTCATACTCATAATACAGAAACGACTCTACCAAATGACTTGAAATTTGGCATTCAATGTTGAATTTTTATATAGTTTTTGAATGTGGTGTCATAATTGGGTGTTATCTATGAAGTTTTGGCATAATTTGATATGAAGGCGATCCCTTAACCAAATTTTATGCATAAAAAATTTATAGAAGACGTCATTTGCTATTAAATGATGCCTTTGAATTTGCTCTACTATGAATGACGCGTGATGTTGCGAAGCCTTCTATATTTCGAGAGAGAACTGAAGTCAACTACGCAGTTTCCCAGTTCGCACTCCTAGTTTCAATTCCCATTTACTTAGTTTCGCGAGTGTAGTTTTTACTTCCTCGTCTCCTTGAATGTACTTTTGATTCTGTCCTGTTGTAATTCCGTATGTGCTGTATTGAATAAAATAGTCGGAAAACTGGAATTGTTTGCTATGAAACGAAGGTAGAGATCTCACCGAAAGGTTGATATCAGATAGATATTCTGATGAACCTAAAAAGTGAAACCGGGATTAATTTTATGCTCTGCCGTTTCACGTGAATTGAGGGGGTGGTTCGATTTTGTTTTCCATAGCCGAAGACAAATATAATTGATTTAAAATAATTACTCTCTCTCTGAATGATCTTTACAACTACTCTTAGAACTAGATACTTGTAGTTATTTTTACTTTAATGCCTGACCACTTCTGTTACGGCCAATGAGAATTTAAGCTAAAGAGGGCGCTGTGCGCGCCTCTGAAGAAGTTAAATTGTGTAGTGATTTTCCGGCTCTGTTCTGAAAGAGAACAGAGGATGATGTGAAATAAGTTAACTGTAAATATGTCTCAATGTCTGTTTTTGTTCTTGTCCTTGTTTTGTGAAAATAAATGTCTATCACAGCAAGAGTGGCCTAACCCACCAACATACCCAATGGAGATAAATGCGATTTTCTTGACACCTTTTTATATTTTTTTATTTATCCACAATATGATTTGAGGAGGGTTAAAATCTATAATGCAAACGCATTAAATGCCAAGAGAGTGCACTGTAGGTGCCAAAAATAATTATTTTGGAATTTTCGGGTTTTTGTGGGTTAGGCCACTCTTGCTCTGATACCCTCATTTGTGAAGTAGCACCCAGTGGGTAAGTCGCAGTTACTTCTAACGGAGACAATCACCAACATCCATGTGTTTTCAAACCTGGGACCTACTGGGTGGTAGACGAAAGCAAAAACACTAACTTTTCTGTCGATCTACATGTTGGTGGCAGTTGTGTTTATGCTGCGTTATGTGCATCCTTTATACGTATTTCGAACGTAACATCACGTGACTTTTTAGAAATATGATTTCAGCACGTCGCCAATAAAAATTCCAAAGAATAAATTCCAAATTGAAAAGAAACAGCTCATTAGTTGATGTCAACTGGACTAAATGCCAAACGTCGCGAAATTCTGAAAGTATTAAGGTTAATTCCGATGTGTATCATGGGAACATTCGGGTAGCAGAAAGTAAAATCTCGTCTTCCGTCTGATGTGTTTGTTTACATTGAAAATTTCTAACATACCAGGGAGACGACTTATTTAAAATTGCAAAAAGCGGTAAAAAGAAATGAAGAAAAACATTGCAAACAGCAATAATTCTTTCAGAAGCATATAAATTTGACTGAAATAGTTTTACAGCTATAGTCTAGACCTACTGTTTCTGAAAGTACGATAACCCCAGGAAAGCTACTATTTGTTTATTTAAAATGAATTATTTTCTGTTTTCGCTTTTCCCTTCCTATAAAGTCTGAGCAGGAAATTTTGAAACACCCTGCACTTTCAATCATGTTTGGTAACATACGTCAAAACAATTCAGATCAACTAGCATTGTTAATTTGGAACACATGTTGAAATAGGCCTTACTGTAGTAAAGATATCTGAATGATTCACGTTTAAAACTACCATGATCTTTTACTTGCGAAACGATTAATTTATCTTGTCTTTCTCCTTTCTCACCCGAGACATTGAAAAGCATGAAAGAAACTGATTGCTCTGGACAAACTTACTGACAGTTGCATTGTTTGGAAGTGTCTTCTAAAAGAACAGGAACGACTGGTTTCCTACGATTGTCTTTTAAGCTTTTTCACTTTCCATTTGGTTGCTTGCCAGAAACGTAGTTTTAAATTTTTCTGTTCCGCCGTACAGGTGTGCTTGTTCTGAAAGTTTCTTCTAAAGAAATTCTTCATTTCACTCAAATCGTTCGTATGGTTCCTATTTAAAGCAAATTTATTTTGGTTGGTATTAAATTCTTAACTGTGTAATACATGCTGGGTAAGTAGGTTGTTAAATTGACGTTGCACACACACACACACTGGAGCAACACAGAGGACTATTGGCTACGGTACGGCATCGATCCCGAAGGGAAAGATCCGAGGACACCTCGTAATTTTGAACCACGGTCAGATGACGGGGTCAACACCTGAGCTGGCACCCCACTCTCCAAACTTCCACACCACGCCTACGTGATGACATTTGAGTCCACGATAGATTTAATCTGTGCCAGCTCCCACGTACACAATGGTCTTTGGTTGGATCAAATTTCAAACTCACAACCCTCTGGTTGCTAATCCGCGACTCTACCTGCTGGGCTCATGATGTAACTACTCACCTACTGAAATAATAAAGAATTGTTGTGGACTCTGCATTACACTCAATATCAATGGATCATTCTCTCCGGTTGCCTTACACCACTCTTGCCACTCTCGTCACGACTGCAGGCTTATAGGATCTGTTATTATGACATATATATATATATATATATATATAGATGTGGGGGTGCTGGTTTGTGGGCGATTGGCAACATTACGAAAGTTTTAAAGAATAACTAAATTTAATGAGATTTATGAATATTTACAATGAATTTGGTTTAGACAATTAAAGTTAAGTGCACAGCACAGACATCATAAACTCCATCGGCGCTCGTCGCCCGTCAACATTGCACAGTCTAACGCTACGTCCGTCTTGTAGCTTCGTCGTCTTCCTTCTGTGTCGCTTTTTGACTGCGTTCCTCCAATGCGCGGAATGGCTGCGCAGTGGTCGGAGATGACATCAGCGCGGAGGTGCCCTCTAGTGGCAGTCTGGGCACCACAGATCGGCCATCCTGGGTTCGACTGGTCCACCAGGCGTTTCTGAAAATATACAAAAAAAAGGCAAAAGCAGAAGCAAAGTTCCAAAATCTGTCAGTCTCTGTAAAGCAAATGTATCTAGGTTATAGAGCTCTGAATCGTCCTTCAGCTCTGGAAATGATTAAATGAGCCAAATCGTCTTCTGGCTTCATTTGTCGTCTTTAAACATCGTTCTCGTCTTTCTTTAAACGTCTTCCGTCTTCAACTTCTTTCAACGTCTTCAAATTTCTTTCGTCTTTAACGTCTTCAAATTTCTTTCGTCTTTAACGTCTTTCTTCTTCGACTTTAACTTCTTTCTTCTTCGTCTTTAACTTCTTTCTTCTTCGTCTTTAACTTCTTCGTCTTTAACTTCTTTCAACGTCTTAGCAAACCCTTAAATCCAATTCCACGGTTTAAGAAATTCAGCGCATGTTGTAGTGAGGTTGGGTCCTTCATGACATCCCTCTTTTACAACGTCGTATGTATTTCCTCCTTTAATTCTGGTGATTCTATAGGGTCCAAGGTACTTTGGTTTTAGCTTCAAGTGCAGACCAAACTGAGTTCTCTTGATGGCAACAAAATCATTAACTGCATAAGGTTTTGGTTGCTTTCTTCTTAAATTGTACGTCTTCTTATTTTCTTGAATTTTAAAAATTTGTTGATTTGCATGCTTCCTGAGTTGTTCTCTTTGCGTTTCAAAACTTGCTTGAAATTCAACTTCGATAATTTCTTTGAACTTGTCCAGACCCTTTATTTTCACTTTTTTTAATCTTCTATAGTCTATGCACACATGAGGGGTTCCATCCTTTTTCTTTCCAATTACAACGGGGCTACAATATTCTGAAGAACTTGTTTCTACTATCCCTTGATATAACCATTCAGTAACTTGAGTCTCGACGATCTTTTTCTCTGAGAATGGTAACCTACGTGGCTGATGAGATACGGGTTCATTATTTTTTAACAAAATATTTAATTCAACATTTGTTGTTTTTGTTTTGTGTGGTACATAATTCAAAATTAACTGTTGTACCTTATCCTTTAAGATATTTGGAACGTCAGGTTCAATATTTACATCAACATCGTCTTCAGTTGACAAATCAATTGGTAAAATAGACAAAGTATTTATTTTCTCAACACACTGGGATTTATTTTTCAGGGTAATTCCGTTGTCATTAATTAGTGTTTCACCCAACATTAACACATTTAGTCCTATAATAGCGTCATAAGTCATAACATCGTTTTCTACAACGCATATATCTGCATCTCCCTCAAAATTATCTATTTGAATGTTTCCTTTAAAATAGCCTAACGGTTTTACACGGCATTTTCCAAAACCAGTCAAAGTAGAATTCAACGGGCATAATTCCTTAACATTTAATTTGTCAAAAACAGATTTACGAATCAAAGTAGCTTGACTTCCAGTATCTATAAATGAATTAACACTTAAACCATTAATCATTACCATTTTCCTTACTTTCGATTCTACGCCAACATCAAAAATGGCTACTTCTGGTTTCGAATTCATTCCGCATTCCGAAGCCTTGTGACCAAACGTGCCACATCGAAAGCATTTAAGTCCCTTATCTTTATGAATACAAAATCTAGAAATATGATCTTTTGATCCACAATTAAAACAAATCTTATTGTTACGATTTTCTGAACCATTGTATTTCATTCTATCAAACTTGACTCTATCTCTATTTACAGTTTCGTTTTTAGAATTAAATCTATTACTGTACTCATTTTTTGTTCTATCAAAAGAGTTAATTTTACCGTGATCATCATGTTTGGTTTTCATTCTATCAAAATTCTTATTATCATAATTAATCCTATCGAAATTCCTTCTATCGAAATTTTTTCTGTCGAAAGCACTTTTACCATATGCAGAATCAGCTTTCATTATTTCATACACTTTCAGTTTTTCCTTAAACTCAAACACATTTTTACAACCGTACAGAATAGTTTTGTTTTCCTGTTTGTCATTTATTCCTTTAATCACATAGTGCATCAAAGCAGCGTCATCGATTTTTCCGCAACTGCACAATTCTTTCATCTTAAAAAAATATTCCTGAGTGGATTCAGAATCCCTCATTTTCCTTTTACTCAAAAGTTCATGTAAATTAGCAGAGTTTATCTCAAAAGAGAATTCGTCGATCAAGGCCTGTTTCAATTTTGACCATGAATTTATTTCTGGTTCTGTTCTAACAAACAAAGCAGCGTTACCACTAAGCGATCTCTTGCCAAAAATAAATTTTTGTAAATCTGACAAACAAAACAACTGAGAAATATTCTCGAAATGTTCGATCCAATGAAAAACATTTTCGTGCGGTTCTGCATTGAACTTAGTAAGGGTACTTTCGATATCAGAGTAATTTATACTGACATTTTGAATAGCATAATTACTATTATTCTTATTTCTACTTGTATATACATCATCACACTGAGAAACATGAGTATTACTTTTAAAATCATATTCACCACATTGCATAGAAAAATCATTACCATCAATCTTATTTCTACTACTATGCATATAATCACACTGAGAGTTATGAGTAATACTTTCAACATCACATTCATTGCACTGCATTGAAAAATCGTTTGTTTTGCGTATGTCTTCTTATTCGGATTCAGACAGATCGGCGCGTTCGTTCTTGACGAAGCTTTCAAGGTTACATAACATAGATAGAATTCTTTTTGCTAGTTCCGTTTTCGTGCCTTCGAAAGAAATGCTTAGCAAACAAGATATTGTAACCAGTTCGTTTAGAGAAAAGCTATCTTCTTTATTTTTTAATTTCTCATCAAATTCTTCACTATCCGTTCCGAAATTAAAGCCAGAAAAATTTTTAACGTGTCTTCTATTCGATCGATTGCCGTCATTTTCGAAAATGAATCTATGCAAAATTTTTATTTTGTCTGTCTTGCAATTTTTCAATGCAACGCTGACTTCTTTAATATCATTCAATATCATCTTGTATTATGGAATGTTCACGTACCTTTAAGATGCTTGGCAACAAGGAGCAGCTTGGAGACTGGAGAACATAGTTCGGTTTTTTTTTTAAATATCCTTTCGAAAATACTGTCTGGAATCTTACTAGGCGTCTATCCCGCTTCTGAGATGTGGGGGGTGCTGGTTTGTGGGCGATTGGCAACATTACGAAAGTTTTAAAGAATAACTAAATTTAATGAGATTTATGAATATTTACAATGAATTTGGTTTAGACAATTAAAGTTAAGTGCACAGCACAGACATCATAAACTCCATCGGCGCTCGTCGCCCGTCAACATTGCACAGTCTAACGCTACGTCCGTCTTGTAGCTTCGTCGTCTTCCTTCTGTGTCGCTTTTTGACTGCGTTCCTCCAATGCGCGGAATGGCTGCGCAGTGGTCGGAGATGACATCAGCGCGGAGGTGCCCTCTAGTGGCAGTCTGGGCACCATATATATATATATATATATATATATATATATACACAGGGTGAGTCTAAATTGTTTTTACAAAATAAGAGGGGTGATAGTACCCATCCAGACGAGCAATAATTACCATGGAACATAGGGTCGCATTCCACTCTGAGAGGCAGAAAAGAGTAAAGTCGAAACGCGTCGAGCATGAACAAGTCATCACCTCTGACGTCGTTTTGTGCACTTTTCCAGCACGGTCCGTCACTTCTTGAATGCCACATATCCCGCACGATGGATCGGACGTGGCGGACCTGTGGCTTGGCCTCCTCGCTCACCGGACCTCAACCCACTGGACTTTTTCTTCTGAGGGCACATGAAATCTTTAGTGTACCAGACGCCTGTGGACTCGGCTGAAGATCTCGTAGCGAGAATCGGTGTTGCCGCAGACAAAATTAACACAATACCAGGAATCTTCGAGAGGGTGCGCCAGTCATTCCTTCGCCGGTGTGAACTGTGCAACGACACGCGTGGCCGCCACTTTGAGCACTTGCTGTGAGTTTTTCTCGGATCAATAAATCAGATTATGCAACTTTTGGTATCGTTCATTCGCTTTCCCAACATTGCTGTAAGTTCATGTTGAAATTCTAATTTTACTCTTTTCTGCCTCTCAGAGTGGAATGCGACCCTATATTCCGTGGTAATTATTGCTCGTCTGGATGGGTACTATCACCCCTCTTATTTTGTAAAAACAATTTCGACTCACCCTGTATATAATAAACAAACTTACAAAATATTAAATAAATCGAACATACTAAACATTAAAAAGTATAGTACCAGAAATGCAGACCAGCAAAAAACCAGAAGGCCAAAAAATGCAGACAAGCAAAAATCCAAAATACCGGGATATAAGCATAGTCAAACAGAAGTCAGAAAACAGAACTGTCCATGTATGCACAATGAAGCTACAGACATAGCATGGTTAGCAAAATAATTCAATAATACAAAACAAGGAGAAATTTAGGAATTTAAATTTAAGAGTACCAAGAAAATTTCGAAAAAAATGAAGAAGTGTTGGTGGATCATAGCGTCATCAGGGAGGAGCCTGACCCAATCAACACAATATGGTATTTTCTGCGTGTGGGCGGCAGTTTGCCAAAAGTAGCACACACATCCCTCCAAACGCCACAAGTAGAAAGGCAAAATTAGAAAAGCAAAACCGGGAACATCCAAGGACACACACCACAAAGACAAGTACATTACAAAACTATAGAATACCAACTTACCCACATTAATAAACCTCAGATCGATAACAACCCGTCGTGACCTACATGAACCCGGCCAGCAAATGTCCTCTATAACGCCCAAAAAATCATATACATCACAGTTGAGAATCCGGAACTGAATTCTGATGATTCCTACTCGGAATTCCGAATCGGTTATATATATATATATATAACCGATATATGATGACCCTTTAGATGAACAGTGCTGAAAGCCGCAGAGAACAAATCGAGGGGGTAACTTGTGTTGATCTCTCTTGACTAAGCCTCACACAAGTGCAGAAAAAACTCAAAGAAACTCAAAGAAGTGACTCCTGCTTTACTCCCTTTGACAAAGCAAGCTCGCTCACTCCACATGAGCGACTACAAGGATAAGGGCAGAAAATAATTACATACAGTGAGTACACATTTAAAATAGTTTTCAAGGAAATAGTTTAGTTGCTTATATTCATAGTAAGATAAGCCATTGAGAACAAATACACTAAAATAAAATATACGTTCCGATTTGGGTTACCAGACGTCCGGACAAATCCAGAATTTGCGGGAATTATAAATTGTCCGATTGTTTCAGAGAAATCAATTCAATCCAAATGTTGTATTATTTGAATCTCTGTGTACAAAACAATGTATTAGTTCTGACCGCAGGACAAAAGGATCAACTGACCGGGACGTACGCAACCTTATACTTAAAGCAAAGAAATTGAAAATCAGCATATATCGTTTTAATATCTATTCCCAAGACCCAGTCTTTAGGGAAGTACTCCAGGGCTGCCACAGGCTACTTTTTGCTACGATTTTTCAATCGTGGCGAGTAGGGGTGTCTTTGAAACAAAATCGTCTCAAAAGCTACTATTTTTAAAATTTTGGCGACTTTTTTTGAAAACTCACCAAAGAGCAACGAAATTTGTGTCCTTTTGTGACTATCAGCGGGATTAAAGAATATGTTTTGGATTTTTCTTTATAGAGGAAATTTTCCCAAGGGACGACGAAGTTATTTTTGCCGCCAAACCATGGCAACCATGAAAAAAACACATCGGATTTTGTGGTTGCTAGATTGTCATGGAAACCTTATTAATAAAATAGTAAGCATTTTAATTTTAAAATTTGAATTTCTTGGGGAGATCTTCAACGTCTCTTTCATTTTTAACTAGCACATTTTGTGTTTTAGTCAATTCATTTTCTGTCTGAGCAAGTAAAATTAGCAACTAAAATAAAGTTTAAGAGGAGACTTTTTACTGCTATTTTAAAAAACGTATGCTTCTATTTCACAAGAGCTTTGGCTGTGGCAGCCCTGTACTCTCATTTGTTTGATAGACGCGCTTTCTTAATGAGACAATTTGTTAACCGTCTCATTTGAGTAACTCGGGCTTCCTTTTTCACCCGCTGTCTGTTTCGCTTGAATCTCGAGCAGAAGTTACAATGTAAGAAGCGACTTTACACAAAAAAGAAAGAAAACGAGTAAAAAGAAAGCATGAATTGTAAAAAAAGGAGAGAGAAGGAAAGAAAAAAACAGTCTACCCATTTCTGTGTAACCAAAACACACCCCGAAACCCAAAATAAAATCTCGCGCTTTGAGAGTCCTCTCTCTTCTCGAAACTTCTCTGTCATAAAACTATTCTAAAGTGTGGGGAAGAAGGAAGTGGAAACTATGAAGTCTAAAATAGAAGTTAAAACGCGGCAATGACATTTGCTGACTAGCAATGAGACCCAAATAAAGAAAAAGTGACTCTGAACTGCTTTGTTGCCCTCGCATTTGCTCGTGAAGCAATTGAGGCGTTTCACCTGTGATGTTTTCAAAAGAAATTCCTGAAAATCGAAGAGCAAGGGCCTCCCATGTGGTAAACAGGAACTATTTGTGGAAGTTCCTGTAAATTTGCAGAGCAAAGGCCTTTCTTGACTGTGTGTGTGTTGTGAACAACATTGGAGAGTGAATCAGTACCAGCTGTGCCAACACGGGGAAATTATTTAAGGGCCAAGTTTAAGTGTCCAATTCCTTCTATTAACTTTAACAACCGCGGCCAACGTTTTTTTATGTGTTTTAACTTATTCATCATTTACTTAATCAAATCTCTACCCACCTCTGACCTGACCCATGATCCTACATAAGAGGATTCTCAGGTACCATGTTGTAAGTCGACAAGTATGCATTTAAAGTACTCAACTTGCACAAAATATTATACATTTTTCCCTTTTTTTCTTGGATGTACAGATTTTTTATTTTAATACAATGAAATAAGTAAAACTTTTAAACTTAGAAAACATATTACGGAAAACATTACAGAAAACAGACAGGGAAAACAGATTAGTGTGCAAAAATGTTCCACCTCTCCAGCGTCCCGATACCGCCGACCACCTCTGTGGGTAGGTAGTTGAATTAACTTCGCACTGGAGCAACACAGGGCTATTGGCGACAGTTCGGGATCAATCTCGGAGGGAAATATCCGAGGGCAATACCTTGTAATTTTGAACCATGGTCAGAACACTAGTTCAACATCTGAGCTGCTCACTCCACTCTCCAAACTTCTACATCACGTCATCGAGAGGATATTTCAGGCCACGACAGATTTAAGGTGTATCGGTCCCCAGCGATGGTCTTTGGATCGAGTTTCGAACTCGCAACACTCTGGTTGCTAATCTACAACTCTACCAACTGGGTTACCGCGGCCCTACAAGATTTTCTTACCCTGAGTGTATTTCTCTCTAATGGGTCAATGAAACTTCCCTTGTGTGCCTATCCCGGACCGCCACCAATAGCCCGTTGCGTTGCTCCAGTACGACGTTGATTCAACTACCTACCTTGTGTATATGTCCCTTACTTGATGCTTTCTGTCTTATGTTTTGCACAGCTTGGCTAAATATGGTCCTTTAGCCATAAAAATTCAACCCAGATCAAGACTAACGAATTATCTCTGGGTAAAGAAGTTAATATTAGAAGTCAGTAAGACCTATGCTATGACCTTTCTTCAACAGAAATATATTTTCAGTTATCATTTTTAGTTCTTTGAATGTGCATAATCCAAGTTTCCACTCTTAGCTTTGGTCGGTCCATTGTTCAATTTATTTATATGTTAAGCGTGGCTATTTGTTATTAGAAATTTAATAAAACAGCATCGTTACAATTTTTAACATCCGTTGAAAAAGTTTCCTCACAAGTGAAGCGTCATGAAAATTAAAACTATTTTCCTCAATATTTTCATATTAATTCTGCCCAACTAAAAGTCAATATTATGCATGGATCAATAATGTCAAAGCCGGGTATCACCTGTAGCAAAAGACACAAGAACTTTCCAATTCCATAATTGTATAGTACGTATATAAACATATAAAAGTATACAATTATTATCATGAAAAATGTGTATTTAATTCCACATGTCCCAAGTATTATATTTTTATTTAAATGTCTTCTAAAAATGTGCGTATTTATTTCATGTTTGTGTAAAATACGCGCAGAAAATTCTTAGCAATAATATTTTCCTGGTTTAAATTCATGAATTAATAATTCAAGGCCATTTTTGCTATATGTAGCTTTGACACAACACGCAATTCTCGAGAGCTTTGGTCAGAAACTTATATTCTCCTTGGACATACATGTTTTGTCGACTTTTATAATAGATACGAAGAATTTTCTTCTTGTAAGAATATTCAACTATTTAAATAAGAAATTTAGCTCTGAATATATTAAAGTTTGTTCAAAATTCTCGTTGTGTCTTACGGGCTTTATCGTTGATAATTACAGAAACGTGCATGTGCTCCGCTTTAGAAAAGCGATGAAAAGGAAACTAACTAAATAAACGTTTTCTGCTTTTACCATGCTTCTTGCTTTACGTTTCAACGTTTCGTGAACATATAATTTGCAGCTCTCAAATTATTTGTATTATTACTAGTTATTTAACTACAAAGTTAAAATTGAACATGTAAATTTCGACACACGAAACGCCGTACACATTACGATAAAACCTAACTCAGTGCTTAACCTAATTTTACCACGCTTTTTAAAACTCTAAAAGGAAATGTAAACTTAGTTTTTTGAGGTAGATATACTTCTAGAAAATAAGTGCATCTCGACTTTTGACCTTCTAATAAAATAGACGGAAAATGTGCGGGCAGCTTCATGTTATTTCTGCCGATAGCACGATTTGAAGATCCGTCACGTGGTTGCGGGAAAAAGTTCGAATCCTAATATGGGACAAATTATTGATTGTTTAAAGTGATTATCCAGCCCGATTAAAAAACATTAGTCTACTCTTCGATAGCCAATCGGCTCACGCTGGTTAGTAAACCCACGTGACGTATCCTTCTGAGATCTTACGATAGCGACTCCGCCCACATGTTCCCTCTATTTTATAAGAAGTTTTGACTGCTTATCGTAAAAAAATATTGTCATATTTAGTGCTCCAATATGCAGAGCACAATATACCTTGAGATCGCATTTGATTGAATGTCAAAGTGCGGAACTAGTAACCAAGATTAGTATTGGTACCTGAAGTCCTTTTATTACACTAATAAATGCCTCCCGCTAAGGAAAAAAGAAGCAGTAAGAACCGGGAAAGATCTTTTTTGAGAATTTACTCTTGAATTTTAACAGTACAGAATGTTGGAAATTTTCAAACCCTAGACTTTTCAGTTTTCAAATCAGACTAACACAATCCTGGTCAATTTGAATCCAGTAGAAACTGACATAGTTCGAGTGCATTTAAACCGCTTTCACGAATCTACGTTCGTCAGTTTCTGCGGATTCAGATTGATTCGGATTGACCAGAATTCTGTTGGCGTGAAGCGGCCCTTAAACGGCAGGTAGTTGAATTTAAGTCGCACTGGAGCAATACACCGGCTATTTGGGGACGATCCGACATCAATCCAGAAGGGAATGAACCGAGGGCAATACCTCGTAATTTTGAAACTCGGTCAGATGACAGTCAAAACCTGAGTTGTCACTCCAGTCTCCAAACTTCCACACCACGCCAACGTGAGAACATTTGAGGCCACGATAGATTTGACGTGCTACAGCCCCTACGTACGCCCTAAAAAGGAGGAAATATAACCAGGACATCTCCCCGAAAGCTGATCCATCTTATCGTTCTAAATATCTAAGCAAAGCATGCGTTCTGATTCTCGCGTTGCCGTTATTTGTGTTCAACCGCTAACATAGCTTTGGAATTTACTTAAAATGGAACACAGCTCTTATCAACGACTACTCTGCCTTTCATCGCGAGAAATGAAATAACACTTCAGCGGACATCAGAAAGCGTGATGTTTTGGCAAACCGCGACACGACGAAAACGGCATCCCTGATCCAATTAAGATGGATCAAGTGATAGGTCCTCGCCAAAACTGACATGTTCTCTCAAAACGGATATTTTTACCTCCTTCTGAGAAGTTTGATAATGAATCTTTCACACTTTTTGACGATGAAAACAAAATCCCAAAGTTAAGATTTATTTGTCTTTTTTTAAATTGTTTATTTTTAATAAAGAACTAAATATATATATATATATATATATATATATAAACTTTAAAAAATATAAATGTTTTATTATTTTAAACAGAACCATTACTAATATGAGTATTTTCGTATCTATGAGAGGAATTTTCCAATGCAAAGAAACAAACCAGACGGTCTGCGATGATTTTACTTCTTCTTTCCAAATGCTTTCACGTGATGCATGTCTCATTACCTTTAAATATAGTTCACCATTTTGTGAACTTTTGGCGTTTAATCTAATTGGTTCTGACCTATTAACTATCATGTATCAGTCAGAAATTTTTGGAATTTTTATTGGAAAGGTTCTGAAATCTTTTTGAAAAACGAGTCAAAGACATGTTCAGAATACGTACAGGACACACGTATCACTCTGCAGAGAGAAACACTACCATCATCTTTATTTAACCCTCCAAGTGGTTTCGACGAGATATCTCGTCCATCAAGATCTGACCAATTTTGCTAATGATTTGCTATCATCAAGATATTGCCGATTTGTTGAAGACGAGATCAAAATCTGGTGTTTTATTCTACTGACGAGATATTTCGCTCATCAAGATCTGCTAATGGTTTTGCTAATGTCGAAATACCTCGTCAAGACAACCACCAGGAGGGTTGACTTCACAAAAAATGCCTCTCATATAACAAGAACTAATGAATCACGTAAAAATGGGAATATTTTCAAACGTTGAATACAACCTTTCCTTACACATGAGTTGTGTTACACCCAGTGCGACGTAAATTCATCTACTTTAAACATTAAATAAATTTTGCGCACAAAGGAAAGTTTTGAAATATTTTAGTTTACAGGGTAATTTCAAAGCTTCCTACAGAAACTTTAAGGGAAGGTAGGTTAAAGGAAGGCAATATTAAATTACAATCACTTGATATGTGTGTCCCAAGCGTCATCCAGATGGACTAGAGGGCGCTGTTCGGCAACGCGGCAGATGGCCAGTTTGGGTACGTACTTCGTACAGATAGCACGTATCATTTCACGAATGCTGAAATGGCTGACGCGTACGTAGCATATAGGGCAGCTAATGTAAACAGACAAGCAGCTCATAGATTGTATCGTGAACGGTACACCGACAAACATGTGCAGGATCGCCAAACGTTTCCGCGTTTGTATCATTCTTTGTATCAAACTGGAACACTTCACGGAATGTAAAAGCCTACTGTAAAATTAAGACTAGAAAAATGCGGTCTTTCATTTCATACCTTAGTGTACCCTCTGGCACATACGGCTAGAGGGTATACTAAGGTATAGAAATACACCTTATGTAAGGTATACCTATGTATTCGCATAGTAACTGCATTCACATAGTAACTATTCACATAGTAACTGTATTCACAGAGGATGTATAGCGCTTGTAGAACATACATCCCTATGTGAATATAGTTTAACTTTGTGTTCCCTGTTTTTCCTTAAAGTTTGTACAGGACGTATTGAAACACACCGTAGTACTTTGATTTAAGTAAAATTAAATAAAAGATTACTGAATTAGAATGAGAGCGTGGTTTAATTTGCTTCTATTCTCAGATAAAAAAAAGGCAGATGAAATTCAAAAATTAGAATCGAATAAAAATGTCAAAATTTAAGGACTATCGGATAAATGTCTGGGTTACTTTAAAGCTCGAAATGTTCCAAGTTATATTAAAGGCAGTATTAGGCGTGGTGTGGAAGTTTGAAGAATGGAGGGCGCCGCCGTAGCTTAGTTGGTAGAGCCGGTTGGTTGGTTTGGGGGTTTTGTGGCGCAAGGATCATATTTAGTCATTTTTGCGCCAGACACAAGACAGGCAGTCAGGTAATGAACATACACAAACAAAGGAAAGTTTTTAATGACACAGAAGAGAGAAATCAAACCTGCGCCGCCTACTAGTCGCAGGTTGCTAGATCAGTGGTCATACCCACTGAGCCACTACGGCCCAGATTAGTAACCGGAGGTTTTGATTTCTAAACTCGATTCCCAAAGACCGTAGAGTACGTAGAGGCTGGTGCACGTTAAATCTGTCGCCTTCTGATCGTGGATCCAAGTTGCGAGGTGTTTTCTTCTTATCTTTCCCTTCGGATTTATCCCGAACCGTCGCCAAAAGCCCGCTGTGTTCCTTTAGTGTGACATTAATTCAACTACCTACCTACTATTTTGGAAGAAATTATTTATTTTGACTAGGCAAATTTAATAAATTATGACTAACAAAATGGAGAATATTTAATTAATGGAAAATATGTGTGGTCTTGAGACACAAACGACGTAGATTTTTTACTCACGAAAAATGAACATTTTACATGATGCCAATAAAAGGAATTACGTGTTTTGGGATCTGGATAACCACCGTAGAAAATTGGCTAAAATAATACGGAATTGGGAATGCTTCAAGTTGTTAC
This sequence comes from Meta bourneti, assembly GCA_933210815.1. NCBI lineage: Eukaryota > Metazoa > Arthropoda > Arachnida > Araneae > Tetragnathidae > Meta > Meta bourneti. Next base: position 70,068,208 of record OW119928.1, read on the forward strand.
TGACTCTATCTCTGAATGCTTCTTAATCATGATGTAGGTAGTTGAATTTACGTCACACTGGAGTAACACAAAGGGGCTATTGACGTCGGCCCGGGATTCATCACGAAAGTTAAGATGATCCATGGACAACACCTCGTTATTTTGAATCTCAGATGACCTGAGCTGGCACTCCAAACTTCCACACCAACGTGACGTGGAACTGGGTAGTGAAGCCTGATGCATACTACTACAGCTTGATCAGTACAAATACAATGGAAAGGTTAGTAGCTTTAAATAAAAATTAAATACATTACAGTCAGAAAAGATCTTTTCTCATTTTCCTGGTATAAGTCATAGACGTAAACTATAAATAGATGGAGCATTGCTATTGAGAGGAGCTTCAAAAAGTGTGACCAACATGTCGACTAATAGTCACATGACTGCTCTGTAAAAATTTACTTGTTTGGCCGAATTGGCATCTTATCGCCTCGTTTGGCAATATAACAGAAAATCTTGTGACGGAAGATGTGTGAATACGCATTTCTATAGGTAGGTATCTTAATTAACGTCGCACTGGAGCAACACAATGGGCTATTAGCGACAGTCTGGGATCAAACCCGATCGATCCCATTTCTATAGAGTGGCAAAGATCGCATTTCTAAGTTGGCGGAATCGCCACTCTACTGTGTCGCGTGGACAATCGGATAATGAATCGATGGATAAGCGTTTTCTACCGTCCCGTATGACAATCAGATCATTTCCACCCGAACACGAAAGTAATCTAAGGATCATATTACTACCAGATTTGGTAACATGATCCTTGGGCACATAAAAAGTTACCATTACTCACTCTACTTTCATATTTTCTCTATGGTCCCAGTATGTAGGGGCCCTGGCAGATGTAGGGGTCTGACTAGTATGAGAATTGAAGGTTGCGGTTTTTCTAATTTGGGACTTGAGAACAGTCTCCTGCGGTTATGCTCGCTTTCTACCAGATCACTATCGGTGAAGCAATTGAATGCAATCTGTTAGACGAAACATCCTCGTCAGCAGTTCTTCAGATAGAGCGAAGTTAGCTGAAAAGTTCTTCGGGGTGAACTTGGCCCGATTCCGTCACGTGTGATCCACAGGAAATTCATTCGGATGGAAAGACCGATGCCTCCGACGATTCGAAAAGAACCATTAGGTGTTGTCAAAACGCTAAAATTTCAGGAAACAGGTGCCATCCTTAACTTCTGGATCGTAAGTTGTCAATTAACATATCTCACGATTTTGGACACCTGCCAAGGCCATGTGTGCGCGCCATTTTAAAAAGAGGTGAATGTGAAAACGGGAAAATAATTGCGCCGACGAAACGCTGCTGTGTTATTGTGATTCGTTCCTGATTTACATTGTTGTAGTTTCTGATCAATATCAGCAGTACCATATTTCTTGGTAGAAAAGGATATACCTAACTTACTGTTTTTATTGATACGATAAATACCCTTGGAAACATATTTGTTTAAATATAGAAACCTCGCAGTAATAATAGTTGGATCATTGCTATTATTATTGTTTCTAACTTGATAATAATATTCCTTACTATGATTCTGCCGATGTTGCTCAAAGATAAAGTTAACGGCATATGGATTCTTCTTTATGGTATAAGTAGTAACTAACTCTAAATTAATATCCGACAGAAAACACTGCTTGAATCTATCCTTGATGTTTTGCTATCCAATCATGAGACTTGAAAGAACGGCAAAGTATTTTTCTCGGGCTAGAATATTTGCTAGTATGTTTCAGATATTTTGAATTTAAAATGTTTCATGTAACGCCTGTTCAGGTTTTACTTAAATTTTTCAGGATATTAAGTCACATTGGCGTGGAAGTTTGGGAAGTGGGGTGCCAGCTCAGGTGCGACCTCGTCATCTCACCACCGTGGGTCAAAATTACGAGGTGTCCTCGGTTCTTTCCCTTCGGGATTGATCCAGGACCAGCGCCTATAGCCTGTTGTGTCGCTCCAGTGCGAAGTCGATTCAACTACCTAACTCTCTTCAAAATACTATGAGTGAAAAATTTAACTATAAGAGTTCGTCTGTATTAGGTTGGTTGGGTTTTATGACGCAAGGAACATATTTAACCAAGCTGCTCCAAACACGAGGTAGGTAGACAGTTGAATTAACGTCACACTGGAGCAACACAAACTGGCTATTGGTGACGTTCCGGGATCAATCCTGATGGGAAAGACCCGTGGACAACACCAAGCAATTTTGAATCACGGTCAGATGACGAGGAAACACCTGAACTGGCACCCCACTCTCCAAACTTCCACTCCAATCTAACGCGAAGACTTTTGAGGCCACGGCATATTTAACGTGCACCAGCCTCCCCCCTCATACACGACGGTCGGTTGAATCTAGTTTCGAACTCGCAACCCTCCCGTTGCTAATCTGCTACTCCAACAGAGCTTTAGGTTATACTCCAAATTTTTCAAAATACTTCTAGTGAAAAATTTAACTTTAAGAGTTCTCCTGTATTAGGTTGGTTAGGTTTAATGGTTCAAGAACCATAGTTTGCCAAGCTGCCCAAACACAAGACATACGACGTCAAAGAAATGGATATACACACACAAGAAAAGTTTCACTGACACAGAACAAAGAAAAACACTCCTGTTAAGTTACAGGAATCTAACCTGCACAGCCTACAACTCACAGGTTGACAGCGCAGTGAACAAACACATTGAGCCACGACCACGTCTCTATTAGCAGCAAAGCTGAAACAGCTTGACATAGCTTTCATTTTTCACTCAAAAGTAATAAATTGACATACTATCTTAGATTCTACAAAGTGAACCTCGAACTATAAGTGTTATTCTCGTTGTGAATACAAAAATGTAATATTTGAAGATATTGTATCAATAACGACTGGTTTCAAACCAAGAGTGCTCATTTTATGGATTCCTCTGATCATTACGAGATATCTTAAGGGTACAATCCTTTTTTACCATACAGCACATTTAATGATTGAACAGTTACATCTATGGTTAAAAAATTCCATGGAATCAGGTGAACCTCGATCAGCACATGATTGCCACGCTATGCACCAGTCAACACATACTTTCCGGTCTATGATTAGATCGAGTCTCGAACTTGCAAGCTTTCGGTTGCCAAACCTCGACTCTACCAACTGGGCTACCCCGGCCCTCCCTGCGGTTTTCGTATTTGGAAAGTTAAGATTTGTGATATGGTACACGATACGATGAAAAATTATTATTGATGATCCTCAATTTAGCCTATTTAAAATTAAAAATTTTGAAGTTAAATTAAAGAATTGATGTACTTGTATTAAAAATAATGAAGTTGAAAGTCAAAAGTGTTTCGATGTTTTTATAGCCTTAAATATAAAATAATTTATAGCCTTAATATAAAATAATTTTTACTTATAAAAATAAGAATAAAGACCTATCAAGGATGTAATACTTGTACATATAAATGACATATTTTGACGTATTTTCTGAGTTAAGAATTTTGAATTCGTATTATCGTAATATAGGGTGAAGTGTACATGGTATAAATATCTAAGGCACTAGAAGGATATCGCTATAGTAGAAGAGAATTCAATATACATATAGACGTTCCCTTAATGAAAATATCTATAGACATTGAGTACGAGTTGAAGCGTTATGAAGTATGTCTTTGATAGAGCTTCCAATTGCCAGCTTTTATAAAGTACATAATTAATAGACAATTGAAAGCGCCAATAAATTTCATATTCCAGAAAAATTGTGATTGTCATGTTGTTGTGTGCTTTTTAGAAACCAAATTTTCTCTCCAAAAGAGACTAGAAAAACTATTTTTACCAAAATTTACAATTAAATAATTTGACATAATTTACTACATTATCATCACGAAATGGAGAAAACTAAAAATATTCTGTTCAACACGTGTTCAGGAAATGTCCTCTTGAAGTCAGAATTCCATGTGTAACATTTGCTAGTGCTTTGCTGAAAATGTAAAAGGTTTTATAATTAACATTATAGTTCTTGAACTTCATGAGATCTTCGATTTTCTTATCAACGGTCACTTGGCCTTTTGACATATGTCGTTTGTGCACTAAACTAAATTTTGGAAAGCATTGGCAGGGCATATATTGTTTAAAAACATCAAACCGTCTTGGTAAATTTCACAAAAATTTGGTTCTAACTCACAAAACCGCTAAAATGTCTCACAAGTCACATCCTAAATAATCCATTCAATTTTCTTCATGGGGGCATTACTTGTCAAGCTAAATGTAGGTGGTGGCACTGTTTCTGCAGCGAAAGGTGTTTCCTGTACGTATTCCGAATTAGGCTTGTTTTTTAGATAGTTTTCAGCATGTCAATAAAAATTCCAAAAAATGAATTCCGAATTGTTTCTCATAGTTGATTGTAACGTCAAACGTCGCCAAAACAACTATTAAGATAACCCCAATATATATTATGAGAGAGCATTTCAAAAATCTTTGCTTTCGGACTGGTTTGTTTGTTTACACTGAATATCCCTCTCGTAGAGTAATCATGTTACAATCTATGGGAAGTATTTTCAATATAAACAAACAAAGCAGACGGACTGTGAAGATTTTACTTCAACTGTCCAAATGTTCTCGCATGAACGGATCTATAGGGGATATCTCAAAATATAGTTTACTAGCAGTACTATATATAGCAGCAAGGCGTTGCCCGTGACATCATCTTGTTGTGTCCTCACTGATTCTGAAAACATTTAAAAGAAAAAACAATAATTTTAAGAATGAGTCCCACCACCACCCGACATGACACTGGCATGTCGCCTCATTCCTTCCACCTCACTGATTCTTACTTAGGAGTTTCATGATACACTATGTTCAATGTTCTTCCATTTGGAGTTCGGATGTAAAGATTCTCGACTTTTATAGCTCTTGAACAACCCACATACAGTTGACCATGGGAGAAACACTGTTTAATGAGATCGAGTCCTACAACTTTCGGTGATTGTCCTTGTGCCTTGTTGATGCTCATGGCGAAACTTAACCGAACAGAGAACTGAAGTCCTTTAAATTGGAATGGGAGATCCGAAGGGATGATTGGGATCGTAGGAATGAATACGTCTTCGTCTGCGGCATGTCCAGTCATGATGGTGGCTTCAATAATATTCGGCATAAGCTTCTCGATAGAGAGTCTTGTTCCATTGCAGAGTGAGGGTGAATGCAGATTTCTGAGAAGCATAATCAGTGCCCCAATTTCTAGCTGTAATATGTGCGAGTATACTTCAGATGGCTCCAATGTTTCAAAAACTCTGGTACTCCAGAAGGCTTCAGTGTGTTCAAAAACTCTGTTGTGTATGTTCAAAGCCTCGTCTGTGTCACATGTAGTGTCGATAGAATTGTATTATACAAATACAGAAATTAAACAAATTCAAAAAGTAAGTTATGAAAAACAGCTGGACCTTATTCCTGCTTGTTATGGTACAACTTGTCCATGTTTTCGACGGTTCCATGTCTTGTTTCCGTTGTTCCAAGTGTAGTACTTTGGTACTTGGTTGTACAATAGGGTGCGTGCAAACTCATCTTGAGTGCAAAGTCTGAAGAAAGACGTCAGTGTTGTTTCCTGAGGTGCTTGAACACGTTGCGCAGCATTTTCTGTCGTGAAGTAGACTCTCTGGTCATTCTCAAGGTGGATGCTTATATGAATGACTGTGGGGTGGCGCTCGTGAATTGGAAGTTGAGTATTCTCCATACTGCTTCGATGCTACTGATATATCTTTCCATTTGATACTGACGAATTTCATTAAGGTTATTCTCTCCACTGGTCAATTCAGATCCTTTGTTAACATACTTACAGACGTACTTTATAGACTTTACAGAATTGCAATACTCTATATTTATATGCGCACTGAAAATTTTTGTTAATAGAGAACAATACGGAACAATCCACGTATTGTCCACAGACACTTCTGATACTCGAAAATTTATGTTTGCAGTAAATCCCCAGTCTTATGCTGATCTACGACGATAAAGTGGATATCCGTCTTGTCCTGTTTGTGTCTCTTTCAAAAAACGGCGTGGGAATCGCTTTGTTCAAATTCCATCCTTCAAGCATGGAGAGAGTGGATTTTTGCATCCGCAGGGGCCGTGCACCATTTCCTTCGTTACAATGCAAAAACATTCTGGGTCTTGTGCGTTAGGGATTTCTGCACTGATAAAGTCATTCACTCTATGAACGTGTAATGAGTCTGAGCCAAATCAGAATGTGGGCATGAGGAAGTCCTCGCTTCTGTCACTCTATCGTGTACATATGGCACTTATTTTCCCCAAAAAATTTTGCCTTTATAATGAGACTCATGAGTGTTTTTTACTTTTGATGAAAGACTCTTGCCAACAAATAGTTCTGTCGGTTTTGCCTACAAATAGTTCTTGCTGTATCTCAGTCCAGTTTGGATTGCATGTAAGGGTGATGAAGTGGTCCGGTCTACCATAGTTTCTCACGTAGGTCATGGCATCTTGAGTACGCTCGCGCATATACCTGGGACCCCCAGTAAAGCTGGAAGGCAAGATGATCCAATGACTACAACATTTCCATCGTTCATGACTGCATCCCTCAAATGTGCATACTGTTCCACTCTCAGCGTCCTCTGATTTAGTCGTAAGTACAACAGCCTTTCCGATTCAATCTTGGCATACATGTCAACGATAAATTGATGGAACAGATCTTTGATTCTCAGTAAAATGTTGACATTTAAAGAGCGTATCATCATCCTGTGAGCGTAGAACTGCATAGCAGAAATCTTAGTTTGCGGCATTTCTGTAGTTGGGTTTGTTTGTCGCAGTTGAAAATTATATCCATCCTCCCCTGCCAAAACATGAGTGGATACTGTAGCGTATCGTAGGACCTGTGGGTATCGGGAATTCTCTTGATGGTGACACTTCTTTCTTCTATAACTATGTCTCTTGCTCCATGTTGTTCTCCCACCATGATTAAAGCCACTTCTCCTTTTGTCGGTGCATTGAATCGCTTCTCATGTTCACCAAGTGGGGTTTTGTCCGCTAAGATTACCACTTTGTATTAAGGGCTGATCTTATCCATAGCCGATTTGAAGATGTGGATGTAAGAGTTGTGATGATCCAGCATATATTGCAATTGAGGTACTGTTTCTTGTCTTGTCTGCGGAACGGGTTTGCAACGCTGCTCTGCTTGTTGTATACCATCTCCAACAAAATATATTTGCAGAAATTTAGGTTCTTCGTTTGGTAGAGGGTGTAGACACCCGATGCAGTGATAAACTTGACCCTGATCCTTAAATGTAGGCATGTATCCGGACTCTCTTATTTCTTTTGTCGTGCCGAAAGAGGTCATCCGGAAACAGGAATTGCACCTTCTAATATTTGACAGGAAATGTTTAGCTTCCGCTGAATCTCCAATCAGTAAAGTACTTAGGGGCTCGGCTGGATCCATTAACCGTGGCAGTTGAACCTTTCCTCCGTTGCAGCACATACCTGGGACTAACTACACCTTTCCATTTCTTCGCTTCACAGTGTTGACATGTTACAGACATTGATCCAATGACACACGAAGGATGAGATACATAATTCTCTGGGTGGATTCAGTTTCTCTTTCTGGGGTGGATTCAGCTTCTCTTTATTATCTTTCTCTGTTCTCTCGCTGTCTTGTTTCTCTTGCTGGGGTGGATTCAGCTTCTCTTCTTTAATCGAAATTTTTATATTATATGTACGTGTAGCGCAAATTCTTTTCGCAATCTCCTGGTTTTCGTTATATACTGTTTTTGGGGTTTTCTTTAAGATTTTTTAACACAATTTTCTCGTTTCATCGTGGGTTTTAATCAAATTTTATTTGAAATATTTTCCAGTCGTTATTCCATTCGTGGTTCCATTTGTGCTACAAAACCCCTGGAAGAGGGTAGGTTGGAGGGTTAGTTTTCGTTTCGGATAGTCGGAACTCAGGGAAAATTGTGTTTAAAAATTAGAAAACTAAGGGAAAATTGTGTTTAAAAATTAGAAAACTAATTATTGTTATATATGTGTTATTTGTGCAGGTACATTAAAATGTTTAGAGATGGGTTTTAAAAAATATAGAGATTTATTTGAAGGAAAATTAAACAAAAATTAGCTATAGATCGTAGGAAACACGTTAAAACCTGCAAAAATAACATAAAAAAGGAAGGTTATCACCATTGCCGGATTTTGTTTGCTTGTCATCTTTTTAATAGTACTTCGTAGACAATGCCGTATAAACAAAAATTCCTTTTCCAATTTCCTGGTTCTAGAAATGTAGTTTTTTGAGAGATATATTTTTATTTTACACTTTTATCATTTTTATTTAATTTTTATTTATCAATTTTAAAATTTTAAGGATATTGTTTGGTCATTTTCCAGTTAGTTTCGTTTTAATCAAAGCTTTATAAAAATATTCCAATTTTTCATACGCAGTTTCGCTTTTACGATAAAACACATTACAAATGACTCATCTGCTAGCTTCTTGAGCCCAAAAAATCCGTGATCACCCCTTAACACGAACAAATCCTTCTTACTATTTTTTATTGTTGGGTGAATCATCGACACTGGAGAGTGAAGGTTATAGGGATTTTTCTCTAGTCTTAACAGTAAAAAACGAATACTTTAGGTTTTTATAGTTAATGAAAATGTTTAACATTGCCACAATTTGAACTATATAAAGCACTGTTTCTCTGTGATCCGCTGGCTCATACCGGTTCCTAGGCCCAAAATAATCCCGTCATTCGAAAAATTTTGAAAACGTACGAAAAGCTAACGTGCAAAAATTAACAACCGTGGTTGATGGCATTGGCATTGCACCGAAACGCATCGTATACTACAGGTTACGAAAGATTTACCTGTATAGGTTGTCACTTCTGGTCAGCAAGTCGATTATATTGCATTTATTTATGTATAAATATTTAAGTTCAAAAACACTTTATTCACAGGCAATTAGGGAACGGATATTTTACAAATCCAAATAATATCAAATTTTTACGTCATTTTGAATATTTTTTAAATTATTTTAGGCATTTGACATATTTAGGAAGTGACATTCCCTTTAAAAACAAAGCAATATTTCCGCTTATGCTTAGTATAAAAGGAATATCTGCAAAAAGATTAGTTGCGACTATCGACAAAAAAATAATTTTTTCAAGGAAAATCATGTTTTTGGTATCGATCTGACGTAAAATTTTACGCTGATTTGAAGTCCGGTGAAATTTTGATACCATTCAAAAGATAGAAACTTGAATTAGGGGAATAAAAAACATAATTTAATGCATAACGGAAACTGACCTCGAAAAACTCCCAAGCGGTGTTCACACATGGTAACGCTCGAAAATTCTTATCAAACGCGCGTAAGAAAAAAGTCCATGTGAACAGGGCCTAAGTGTTCTTGACCAATCAACTATCATATATCAATTAGGAATTTTTATTGTCGAAGTGCTGAAATCGTATTCGGAAAACAAACCAATTGACGTCACGTTCAGAATACGAACGTGAAACGAACGTATCGCCGAAGAAACACTACCGCCACCTATATTTACTTTGACAGAAAATACTTCTCATAATTCAAAGGTTTTGTGTGATAAATTAGGTTGAGAGAGATAATCGCAACAACTCAAATAAAATCATAAATTGAAACAGCAAACAAAACCCAAGAATAAAGTAAAACATTAACTTGTTATCTTTATTTCTCCTCGAATGCTGTGAAGTCATGTCAATTATCAAAGTCTGAGACTCGTTTCCACACACTGATTTCGCGCATCTTGTTTTCCTCTTTTCTGATCCTTATCTATGACAATAATGAACTACCAACGCTTGTAAGAAAAAATAAACTGTTGCCTCTATGCTTGTTCTATCTTCGAACCACACGGTTGCAGCTACTGTTGTGCTTTTCCTTCCCATCACTCTTAATTTAAAGCTTTAGCTACAAGGAAAATGCGGGGCTTTTAAAACCGACAGTTTAGCTAAGTGCAAGTGTACTTGAAAGATTTGATAGTATGTTAGTAAACCGTTATGTAAATAGAAATTGTTCAAAAATTAACAATTTGACTCCCTTCCTTTTTTTTACTTTTCTAGTTAATTTATCATTAAATATCACAAAAAAATATATTAACAAAATATATTGTACAGTAAATAATAATTGTTTCGTATTTAAAAAATGCTATTTTTAGGTTATCTCATTGTGCATCTAATTTCTCATAACAAAAAATTACACTGCTTCCAAAAGTTGATATATTCATTGACTGACATAGAGACATTGAAAGTTTAGATCGCACGATTTTTTGCCGACACATCCAAAAAAATTGGAAAAAGGACATAGCATCCTATCCGCTCTGTGATTCCACTGTAATTATGAAGGCCGAAGAGACATTTAAAAGACAGAATTTATCTCCCATTGTGGATACCACATTTCCTACCAAACGGACTGTAAACTCGTGCCTCTACTTGGCATTCATTTTGTATGGCAAGAAGAGAAATTAATAATCTTCTGGCATAGGATAAAAAAGTTATTAAAAGTGATAAGAATTTTTTCACAAGCCGACCTTCTCTGATTCCGTCCACAACGACATTTCTCATACAAAAACCAATTCATCACATCCTTATAATACAGATACTTGAATTTTACAAACAGCAAGATAGGTAGGTATTTATGTCGCACTGGAGAAACACAACTGGATGTTGGCGACGGTCCGGGATCAATCTCAAAGGGAAAGATCGCAGGAATTGTAAATTTGAACCACGGTCAGATGGTGAAGTCAACACCTCAGCTGCAGCAACATTCTCCAAACTTCTACACCACCTGGAGATGTGGCGACAAATCGTAGATTGGTTAAAGTGATTTCCCAGTTTGCGCTTCGATAGCCAAAAGGCCAAGTCGATTCTGAAGCCCACGTAACTTACCTTCTGAGATCTCATAATAACGACTCCGCCCATGTGTTCTGTCTTTTTTATTACAAGATCGATGTTGTGGGAATTGCGGCTCTATTGGTAACAGAAATAAAACAACTTGCACGAAACAATAAAAAATTGAAAATACATTGTTTCAAATTTTGTTTCATCTTGTTCGGTTTATTCCTAGTGCACGTCTTTACTCTTATGCGATCCTTGATGTGGTTGTGCAGGGTGAAATGCGAAGTCCGAGAGCATCCCAAGCATGCTTTATTGGATTGTGATCAGGTGACCTTGCTTGATATGAAATCAATATTATCCTTACTTTTTGGACATATGTTCACTTAACAGCAGTCAAGCATGCCCCAGCAGTTTTCAATAATTATCGAAAAGCTGTATTCATTGAAAACATATACAAGTATTGAAAGCAGAGATTTTCCACTACGAGCATGTGACATTAAAATTTAAAAAACAATAGCTATTGTATATTATTCATAGATTTAAGCGGATTCATATAAAAATATTTGCATCGCTCAGCACAATTTAATATATCTCCGAAAAGGTAAATAATAGCCCGTTGATTATTTTTGAAGAATTTTTAAGCAAAATGTAGACGAATACCGCAAGCAGTACGCAGATGTATGTGAGAAACGGAAGCAAATTTTGATGACAAAATTACCACAAAGAATCCGTTCGCAACATTCTTATTATTTTGATGACAAAACTACTCCTAAGTTCCAAGCAACAATAGACCTCTTACAGAATCCGTTGCTCCAGTGTGACGTCAATTAAAATACCTACATATCTACCGAAAAGGTAATAGGTGGGAATTAATAATAGCTGTTCCTCTTTCCCAATTAACCTGCCAGTCGATAAACTTGAAAGGGAGCAACAATTCCGTTTTCTTCCGACAATCAAATCGTATTAAAACTCGCAGAAGATGTTACATAATATTGTTTCCATCCCTGTAATCCAGCGATTTACAACTCTGCAGAGTTAGAGGGCATAATGGTCGATTACGAAACTTTAAAAAAGTCGTATGACAGCAATTCTTCTACAGCAGCTAACCATTTTGACTTGATAAGCATCTATTAACCTATTAGTCATTTTATGTTTTTTTTAAACTATGCTATTTGCATTTCAAATTCACAATATTTGCATTTTGTTTTACGTTTTTGATCGTTATACCTAAAAATAATATCGTAACTTTTGGGAATTTTATCAAGTTTTTGTTACGAAATGTCACATATGATCACGGAGTAAAGTACATATTTCCGCTTAAAGAATAAGAAGAATCTGTTAATAGGAGCAAGAACTAAATTTTCAAGTAGAGAAAACATTAATATTTAATGCCATGACGATTAAATAAGGTATAAATAAAAAACGGAGAAAGAAAGATACACCTTTAGAAAATATTTAAATCCCCTAAAATCAAATCCTAGAAAAGTAATGTTTCCTTATCAATTATTTCAAAAACGTCGTTACAGCTCTTTATGTACAGTGGGTCATAAAAGTATTCATTCATCTCACGTTTTTATCATTTTCATGAATTTTATACGAATATAGTTAAAATTACGATTTAAAATTTTACCACATAAAAGCTGTCTTTCTATTTTAGTCCCCATCAAAATAATCGAACAGCTATTAAAAGTTTTGCTTAAAGTATTTAAAATATGACGTAACCCATGAAATCAAGACACCAAAAGTATTCGTCTACCTTCCCTAAAAGAACAAATGTTAAACAAAAATGCTAAAATCAATGTCTATAAGATATTTTTGCATTTTGTCTTACATCTTAGATTGTTTTAAGTCTAAATATCATTTTTGTACCAGGTATTTGTTCAAATTGCGACCTTTTTCATTGTATTCTCTTGTAGTTGAGCTGAATTATATTAACCGAATCCTGATTTGAGTTTATTTCACTCAATTTTCTTTTTGTTTTACATAAATTTTCAGGAACGGCCTTGTTCCAGTTCAGCTTTGAAAGTTGACTGTCAACATTTCAATCTATCGTTAAATATCACTTTTTAATTTGAAGAAAGTTCAAATCAAAGTTTGGTCAGTAGCCATTGTAAAATGCAGAGCATATTCTCTAATGAGTATCGACAACTGGAGTAGATATTTTTGAATTTATTGCTAGTACTCAGATTTGAATCCGTTGATCCTTTTAAAAGGGTTTTTAATTTTTTGACGGTAAATTTGAATTAAATTACAGATTTTTGTCAGTCGTGACAGTATACAAAACGCAGTGCTTTGAACACAAAGGTGTGTTTCATGTATTGGGATGTTGAATAAATTCTCGCTGTTTTTTTGTGAAAATTAATATTTTATTTTAAAAAATCATTAAAAAACATGTTACTGAAAGTATTGTCCATCGCTAGCCACTACTTTTCCCCATCTTTCTGGCAACATTTGAATTCCACGTCGGAAAAACGACACGTCTTTTGAGACTATCCAAGAGTCGACCCAATTTTTGGCATCTTCATAAGAACGGAAGTGCTGCTCAGCCAGGCCATGCGTCTTCGAACGGAACAAGTGGTAGTCGGAAGGAGCAATGTCCGGTGAATACGGCGGGTGGGGTAGGACTTCACACTTAAGCGTTTCCAAGTAGGTTTTTACCGGTTTTTCAACATGTGGCCGAGCGTTGTCATGCTGCAAAATGACCTTGTCATGTCTCTGCTTGTTTAGCGGCCGTTTTTCCTTCAATGCTCGGCTTAATCGCATCAATTGTAGTCTGTAGCGATCTCCCGTGATGGTTTCATTTGGTTTGAGCAGCTCATAATAAACTATACCCAGCTGATCCCACCAAATGCAGAGCAGAAGCTTGGAACAATGGATATTCGGTTTTTCTGAAGATGTTGATGGATGGCCGGGTTTATCCCACGATTTTCTACGCTTAGGGTTATCGTAGTGTCTCCATTTTTCATCGCCAGTTACGATACGATGTAAAAATCCTTTCCTTTTCTGCCGTTGAAGCAGTTCGACGTCTCTCGGTTTCAACTCGTATGGCACCCAATGACCTTGCTTTTGAATCATTCCTAATGCTTTGAAACGTTTCGAAACTGTTGTGTGATCAACTTCTAATGATTCTGCAAGTTCAGCTCGCGTTTGACATGAGTCTTCATGAAGTAATGCTTCCAATTGTTCGTCTTCAAACTTCTGTGCGCCAGAGCGTTCTTTATCTTCAAGATCAAAATCATTATTTTTAAAGCGTTTAAACCAATCTCTACAAGTTGTTTCAGACAGAGCATGGTCGCCGTAAGTCTCAACACGAATTCTGTGAGCTTCAACTGCAGATTTTTTTTGAATAAAATAGTGCAGTAAAATTCCCCGCAAATACTCTTTTTTTGGCACGAAATTTGACATATTTAACGCAATGAAAAATAAAGTTGTTTACACTTCCGCGAAATAACATACACTGGATTTCAAGCTTGCTTATAGTACTTGTAAATAGATGCGTCACTATCATAAACTAACGCAACCAGTTCCGGTAACGCCATTTGTTGGAAAACAGCGAGAACTTATTCAACATCCCAATATAAAATATCTAGCCTCGGCTTAAATATTTGTATTCCTTTGTTACATTTATGAAGAAATCACAAAATTTTTTATCTTATATAGTAAACTCCAATGAAAATGTATCTTTTTTAGCAGAATAGAAAATTAGTTTCAATTCGATCAAATTCCTGGTACTAATAATGATATTTGGACTACAAAACAATCTAATGTGTAAGATAAAATACAAAAAAATCTTATAGACATTGATTTTCACGTTTTTGTTTAACACTTGTATTGTACTTTTTAACATATGTGGCCGAATACTTTTGTGTCTTGTTTCATGGGTTATATATATAGACTTTTAATAACTATTCGATTAATTTGATGGGAGGCCAAAATAAAGAAACAAAGCTTTTATGTGGTAAAATTTTAAAGCGTAATTTTAACTACATCTTGATAAAATACATGAAAATGGTAAAAAAACGAGAGTTGAACTAATATATTTGTGACCCACTGTATATCCATACTTGCACTTCAAGATAATAATCAATGTTGACGAAGAGAAGAAATTTTCCATTTGAGGAATTTGTTTTTAGTACAAATAAACTAAATGTTTATTGTACTAAATTTAGTATTAGTTTAATATATTTATACTCCTGTATCAAGTATTTTTTTTTTCAAGGAATTACTAAATAAGCCACTATACAGTGTCTGAGTAATGGTAACTCACAAAACCATCAATTCACAATTTTAAAACACTTATTTTCAGTTACAAGTTGTTAGGGCTATTTTTTTTTCAAATTGAAAGTTAATTGTTTTTGTGGAAATTCCTTAATGGCTAACACAAAAAGTTATTTGTAACATGTACTTCCAATTATTCATTCTCCTTCAAAAGTAAACCAATATCTGTTGCAATGCTGATGATGAACACTAATGAATTTGTTTCTCATACGTTTCATCCTAAGCAAATTGTACTATAAGCATGACTTAGGGACAAATATTTGTCTGCAATGACTTATTCGCCAGCGGTAATTTAGTCGAAGCTCCAAGCACCATTAGCCTAATGATTCTTGTCAATTCATCTCGCTGTCAGGTGCCGAAAGCTGTCCATCAAAGATGTCTTTGGCTTCTCGTGTTCATGGATAAGATGGAAAAGAAAAGACAGAGAGAGAGAGGGCGTTGCCATTTGCTACAATCAAAGTGTCTTGAGATCAATAAACTGTATTGGCCCCCCACATCTGCCGCAAAACCAGGCTAGATAACGGGCCCTACGGAATTAAAAAAATGTATTTTAAGTACTCAACTCCACATTCTAAAACACTTGGAAGTGAGTGGGGTTGAAGGACAAATTGGCAATTTTTCTGAAATTCGCGCAATTTCGATCATCCTGTACGTACAAGCCCTCAGGGGCACATCTCTTTTAGTTGTGTACAGGCTTCACGAACTCGAATGATCTTTTCTTTTCCCATGAGGTTTACTGTGTTTAATAAACACGAGGGTCGTGCTTCCGGGGTATCCAAGCGATCTTTTTCTGCTTTCATTCCAGTAAGCTGTTCCCAATACCTCTTTTTTTCTTGTGTTTGGCGAAGCTTGGCCAAAGATGACCCTTGAGCCATGAAACGCCTAAACAATCAACCCCTGAATGTACAAAAAAATTCATCCGATTTCAAAACGTTTTTTACGTTATACTTGTATGATTTGAACCGTGTAGCGATTTGCTTGGAGTTTACTTTTGGTACTTAAAAATCAGAAAAGTTACCTATATTTTGGGAATTTATGTAACCTTGATCGGGGCGATTCGTGCAGGGAAAATATTGTCTGATTTGGAAAAGAAATTTAGTGTTATCGTTAGGTGTGGGATGCACAAGTTCTATAGTGATTGGATCAGAAGGATTTCGATTAATTTTTCGGCTCATCCTGACCCGCATCCATAAATTTGGGGACTTCCTTAGCAGGGTGGAGTTTCCATCAAACAGTGCTAGCAGTGAGAGAAAGAGAATGGACCATCGCATAGTGAAGGTAAGAGCAGTAGAAAAGTTAGCATCAAAAATATAGTATTTGTCGAATACTCAAGAAAAATCCGTGGATCCGAATGGTTTTTCGAAAACAGATGATCTGATTACACTCGTCTTCCGTTTGTTATAGGAATGATTAAGGCAATGAGAATCCATCTAACCGTCCATTCTGGTTTCTGTACAGAACAAGTGGATTTTTTTACTGCCTGGGAAGGGAAAGCTTGTCCCTTCACAATAATATGTTTCCCTTCCCTTCAGCTTAAATATCTGAGAAAAACGAAGTTATGGAAAAAAAGTTAATTTTTTCCATTAAACCAACCTTTCATCACACTGGTGTAGAATGTTTTAGCAAATTATCTAAACACCGACTGATAATGCTTTCAAATCAAAGAAAATGTAACTTTTTCTTTTAATTTCGTGGTAGTTGAAGTCCCATTATCCACCCCCACATATTTTAATCGCTGTATATGTAGAATCGCAGTATACTCTGATAAAGCTTGGATTTACAAAATATCCATCTGTAAGACTCCATCTTCATCATTGCCAATGTGTATGCATTCGAAATAAATCCCACTGAACAAAAAAGCTAAACATTTGGTAGTAAATCGTTCAAAATCTCGTTTTCATACGGTGAAGTGACAATTAAATCCATGCAACTTAAATGTCTAGTTAAATGTAACACTGATTTAATGGTTGGGTTCTTAAAAGATCAAGCTGTAGATAAAGGTGCTACCGAAAAACAATTGTGCTGACAAAACCTGGCTGGATAAAAATGGGACAACATTTCTAAAAAAAAATCTGTGCCAACTTAACGGCTGCCGTTGGAGAAAGTATTTTTAGTGTCCCTTCACACACTCAGGTAAATGCTGACCCTGTACTGAAAAGTATCTAGTTTATCCCACCAATAATATGGAGTAGTGTATCCAAAACATGACAGCGGAAAATAAATGTCACTCCTTCTTGATGGTGCTGTATCTTCCTTGCACAAACATTGCCGTCTTTTATCCCCCTTAATTCTTCCTTAATGGGCCGAAGTTGAGAAGGAGGTGATGTTATTTATTGTCATTGTTTGCGGTGTTTTAGTGAGCGGGGTTTGGCGATAATTCAACCATTTCGGAGATAGGTTGGCGATAACGAGGCTTGTTTGACGTACTTTACGAGGACGAGCAGGGCGAAATTTTTAAGTGGGTGAGGGGGAGCGTTTGGTGTTTTTATGGCTATTCTGATGGGATGCTGAAAATAATGCGAAGGACACTGGGAAGCATTGCACAAGTGGTGAAGTCAAATGTCGTGGGGAATGTGTCTTCGGTTCTAATTTTATATGAACGGTGGTCCTAAAGTTTATATAAACGGTGGTCATAGGCCTATTTATGAGAGCCTATTTCGCCTATTTCCCACCGTGGCGAGTCAATATGGTTTGTAACCCTTCTTGTGGTCTGGTATTCTGGTAGTTTAAACAAATGTAAAAGTGTACATTTATAGAATCTTAAATTGTTCCACCATTGACCGAGCGGCTAAAGGCGTCCCTCTCCTTTTGGTGGATAATCTTCGCGTCGAAAACTGCCCTATAGTGGCCAGCTCCTGATGCAAAAACCTGTTCCCAATTCTGGTCAAGCGACGATTTGTTTTCCTAGCTTAGACCTTCATTCCCCTTGGAGTAATAGGGTGGTTTTGTCTCGACGAGATATCTCGTCCTTAGCAAAATTGACAAGATCTCGGACGAGGTAAGTTAAGAAACAGGTTAGAACTTGATTTCGAGTTTGAATCTGGTATAAGCCGATGTCGGATTGGCTGCTTTAAGTTTCTAGGTTTCTTCAAGACGATACATAAATGGTGGGGAAGCTTCCCTAAAGTTCCCTAGGAAGGCATGTCTCTTCCCCAGTTCACAGTGGGTGCAATGTGACAGCACCTCCCATGGTTCTCCTGGTTAACACAGAAACTGCCACGTTCTCGACAAGGAATGCTTGAACGATTATACTTCAATACCCTGACATTGGGGGAAAAGGAACCAGGAATTGTCCTTTGTGTCCACTTTTCAAAAAGAATTATTAATTTTTATTTTTGAAAATAAATAGTCATGCACTGGAAAACCTCAAGCAGCCAACATGACCAAAGCAGTACCGAAGATGAAGGAATTTGAAAACTAGTTTTTCGGTCTACTACATAATTTCGTTTTTAGTTTTGTGTTCATTCTTCTTAGCCATAGATTTGTTATTTTGATAAAATAGGGCATATGTTGATTCACGTGGTAAACAGAAATATCTAATCGTCGGAACATTTAAACGGGTCCTATCGTAGGAAGGATTGAGGGATTTGGGCTGTAACCCCTCCAATTGGACTGTAGTGATCGCAATTCAAGATTTAGCCCTTTCAAGATATGCGCTGGAGAAGTAAAGTTCTCTAGTTTTCGCGGTTATAGCTAGAGCTCACACACACACGAGTTTTGTAAATGTTCAATGATATTAGTTTATTTGTATTTTATTGTGATCAGTAGAGCTAGAATTTTGATGATTTTGCATCCTTTTCTGACAAGACTAGAAAATTTTTGCAAAAATGTTATTTTCCGGTCACTTTTGTTGTTTAGAAAGGCATTTTTGTAGGGTTTTTTGCATTTTTATTGAGAATTTTCTAGCAATTTTTAGATTATCAAAATCTTAGCACATGTGATATTAGCGCGTGAAAAAAAAGCATTATATGAGAAAACAGTTTTTTGCTTGTAGAAGCTGTTGAGTGTATCAATCGACTAATTACACATACTATAAGCATATGTTTTTCACATTCTAATTATCCTTAAGTCCCAATGTTATTCTTCGATTAGATGTACCGGTACCATCGACTCCGAATGTTGCAAAATGGTGACAAGTGCTAACATTTGGAATTTGCGGTTGAATTTTTAATCGGTACGCTAGTGACAACTGGCCATAACGGCTAGGAACTATTCTGGACTTGAAAGAGTTCTTTCTTAGTAGTTTTTGACCCTAAATAAAGATTCGGTCGTTTTTTATGGTTCTTACATGCTGAAAATAATGAGATAAAAAATAAACTGGTGTGTTGTTATTGAAAATTTCCGAAATTCGTGAGCGTTGACAATAATGAGAAAGCTGGAGTACTTTCACCAACGTCTCTGATAGAGCCGAGTGGTTAGCGTTCTGGCTCTTGATTCAGCAAATTCAGTTTGTGTTTCAAATCCAGTATGGGGTATAAGTATTCGAAACCAACTTTAAACCGTAGGTCCTAGACTAGTTAACCATCGTGTAGCAAAAAATGGCAGTTGAGGAACAAGCCAAACTTACATCTCTAGAGCATATCTTAAAGCGACAAAATCTGAATTCTTCCAAAGTTGTGGTCGCTAGAGCTCGTAAATATGCGAAGGTATCTTATGAAAACCCCGTGCTTTCGACATCAACAGGTTTAATGACGAGTTGAATTAATAAAAATAATCACCGGAACGAAATGAAAAGGAACAGACAAATGCGCCCCCAAATGTGAAGAACCAAAATATTTCGGTTAGGAATCAGAAAAAGTTAGTATTATACAAAAAAGTCTAGTGAAAAGATCTAACCTAAATTGTTAATTAACATGGGGCTTCGAATACAGCGGTAGCCCTATTGTCCTCAAGATCACAGAAAAATCAGGAAAAGTTTAATGTCACAGATGTAAGCGAATATTCTCAAAAATTTATTTTCATGAATAACACCAACAGGGGATTAGTGTACAGCAGCGGAAAAATGAACTATATCTCCTTATTCGTACATAATGTGATAACATTGAATAGAGAATAACATCTATAAATTCATGTGTAGAAAATCTGTTTTAAGGGTCATTTTTACATCCAAAATTTTCTGAATGAATTGGTAATATAGTTAATGCTCGTTTTAAAGGAATTTTTTAGACCTCACAATTTAACAAACTTTCTCCAACTGTCAATCACTTGTGGAGAGAATTCTAATTCCCTTTTACAGAACTTTTCTTTTTATGAACTGTTTACTTGGCCCCGAGGGGCTTCGGTAGTCCGGTTGGAAGAGTAACGGATTAGGGACCGGAGGGTTGCGAGTTCGAATCCAACCAAAGACCGTCGTGTTCAAAGGGGGTTGGTGCACGTTAAATCTGTTGTGGCTCAAGTGTCCTCACGTTGGTGTGGAAGTTTGAAGAGTGGGGTGCCAGCTCAGGTGTTATCACGTCATCTGACCGTGGTTCAAAATTCTTTCCCTTGGGGGGATTGATCCCGGACCGTCGCCAATAGCCCGTTGTGTTGCTCCAGTGTGACTTTAATTAAAATACCTTGTCCCCAACAGGTTCGTAAAAAGGAACGTCAATTGTATAAATATCAAATTCGGTTGAAATTTTTAACTATCTTTGAAGTAATAACATTCGAAAAACTTCCCACCTAATCTTACCAATTTCAAACGAAATCTGTGTTCCAGATATTATTTTATGTAAAATAATGTTTTTGCATTTGTCACTGGGAAATAGAAGGTAACTTAAATAGAAGACAAGGTATTACACTGGCAAGTTGTAATTCAAAGAAAAAAAAACAGTTGAATGTTTTCGTTGGAATTACTAATGTCCTCTTCATTTTCATCCATGAAATCTTTCATTGTGGTTGCCGGAGGCGTTGCAAATCGTCTGACGTGATTGAAATGTTGCCAAATGATGCGCGAAGTGTTTGGAATGTTGTCAATTAAAATAAATCGTCTGTGTGCGGGGCCGAAAATATAATTCGAAACAATTAACGTTTCATTGCGTCGGCGCCGTATGAATGATATCGAATTGAAAAAAACGAATTTATATTTCTGAGAATACTATTCATAAGTATATTTTCTGCATAGCTAAATATAAGGAACGCTAGTGTTTTTTTAATGGTTTTTCGTGCACTTCCATTCCGAGAACTTGACCTGTATGTTACTCGAATCAAATTCATTACGTCTCGTCGTTTGCAGACTGAATCATAAATTTATTCATTTGTTATATTTTTATGGTAAACATGCATAATATATGTGTCGCAAATGTCTAATTCGTAAAGTCTGGCTCTTATTTTTCTACATGGAAGTATTTTCATCATTTTCCGGCGGCGTGTTTATGTTTACACTGAAAAATTAATATTTATGCAAATGCTTACATAAAGTTGAGGGTAATACATGTATCTATGGATTTAAATTCTTTGGGTTTTTTAATTTTCGGGATTAAGGAACTCACAAGATAAAACACAATATTCTAGTTTAACAAGCTTAAAAGTACTAGATTCTAAGATTAAAACTTAGTGAAATGTGCTGTGCAGCTAAGTTTTTCAAACTAGAGGTTTTTTATTTTCACTAAAACAATTAACTTTTTCGATCCAAAAGCACGAGTTGCTTTCACAGCATCTTTGTAGATCAAGCATAATATTTAAAATGTGAAA
This sequence comes from Meta bourneti, assembly GCA_933210815.1. Classification (NCBI taxonomy): domain Eukaryota; kingdom Metazoa; phylum Arthropoda; class Arachnida; order Araneae; family Tetragnathidae; genus Meta; species Meta bourneti. The sequence goes on from OW119928.1 coordinate 70,090,000, forward strand.
TTAATCAAGAAACTGTTTTTAAGAAGATCTTTCCAACCTTTTTTGATTTCATACTCTTCAAAAATTTTGAATGCCTGTAGTAAATCAAGTTAATAAGAGTGAATAATTTGAATAGATATATAGGATTTAAGAATAAAGTGATAAAAATTTTTTATCAATTCATCATTTAACATTTTTTTAATTGCTGTCTTTACAAGTCGCTTAATATTTGAAATTTTATTGTATATTCATATGGTCAACGTAAACTGAACGTCAAAATTTGGACAGCTTTTTTTACTTTTTGAAAGGAAGATGGAAGTGCAAAAGCAAGCGTAAAATCGTTCAAAAGTCAATTTATGCATGCATTTCTAATGGTAATTTTTCTTTTTCTTTTTAAAACTGATACAATTATTAGTCATGAGTAGTGAAATTTACAACAAATTGTGATTTCATGCTATTTAGAAAAGTATGCATTTTGAATTTCGAAACGCTAACCACTGCATTAAGCGAAAGATCAGTGTTTTGTCAGTTTATGGAAATAAATGGCTGTAATATTTTTTGAAAATCGTTTATGTAATGATACCTTGCCATTCTCATGACGGAAAGAGATCTAGATGCTTATACGGATGTCTATCGCTTTATATTTGCACTGGAAGACGCAAATAAAATTGACGTGCATAGGTGACGTTGCTATGTATCTTGCATAGTCCCGTCTGTACCAGTTTTCCCGTCTGTACCAGTTTTGGCATTCTGCATTCAGACCTGAATTTATTATTTGCGTAATATATCTTGTGTATTTAACTGCATTTTAGACCATCACGGTCAGAGCGTGTGTAATATATTCTGGTGAGGAGCACATATGAAAACATGTTTTCCTATAAAGCTAAATGTAGATGGCACTTCTGTTTTAGTGACCGAACTTCCTGGTATCGGGTAGCATGAACTAAAAATCCTAGTCTTGTGAGGTGGTTTGTTTAAATTGAAAATCGCTCTCATAATTATATATTTCACTAACGTACTTGGCACAGAAATCTACATTTGTACATGAGCAACATAGGATAAAGCGACTAATCAGTTGTGATATATTTATCAATTCCAAGTGATACTCTTTGGAAATGGAGGGGGAGAATTTCTTTAATAATTCTAATGAGACTTAACGTAATATATTACTTCGCCTTTTTAGAGCTTGCTGCTATTTTAATTATTTAAAAAAAAGATTTCTTTTATATTTTATGAACACTCCCAATGAGGGTGTTTTCCTGTTTTATCCTCATAGGTCTATTGATAAATTTTTGAGGAATTTAAATGTAGATATGTTTTAACCATTAAACTGGGGTGTAATTGCCCCGATGTTATCTTAACCATCATAAATTCATATTATATGTAAATCTCCATAGCATAAATTTTAAGAAACGACGAAAAAAATATTCACGTCGCCCTGTGTGCCTCCTTTCGGCCCTCCAGCCCCTGAATTCTGTTCCTCGCGTTGTGTTGATTGTGTGTGTAGTGTTGGGTAATTTCTTTGTATTCTGTTCATGTTTTGCTGTTGGTGTTCCAATTTAAATCTTTGCCCATTGATGCCTTTTGTTCCATTTGTGCACTTGTATATGTACAAATGTTATATTGTATTTGATATCTTTTTTACCTCGCTTTCCCTCTCCTCGTCCTTCCAATGAAAACTCTAAACCTCTGATGAGTCGGAGGGACGAGGGTACAGTAAGATTATTTTAATGTGCTTGATTTCAACTAGGGTACTATAAATTACTGCTAAAAATAATCGGAAGAGCTCTGTTCTCACCAATTCTTCAGTACCGGGTACAGTGGTCATAGCGTTTTTCGCCACCCAGTAGGTCTCGGGTTTATATACCAATTTTATAAGAGCATTGATGATTGTTCCAGTTAGGAGTAACAGCGGCTGTCCACTTGGTGCTCCCTCATAAATACCACCAGTTTGTCCTTTGTAGTACCGAAGTGGTCAGTGGTCGGGCATTAAAATTTTTTTTTCCAGCAATCTGATGACAAAGGTAGTGACAAATCTAAAAGATTATTTTCAACGCAGAAACGAAAATGAACACGAAAATAGGATTAGCATAGAAAAATACCGAATCACCTTTGATCACGTGAATGTGATGTAACTGATGTAGAAGTTCTCAGAAATTGATTGGGATAATTTGACGAATAGAATGACTTTCTGTCGTGCGCTTTATAGAGAGCAAGAATTAACACCAGTGAACGCAAAATGCTGTTTTTAACATTTTTTTATATTTAGAGGGCTGCGGTAGCCCTTTGGGAAGAGTAGCGAATTAGAAAATGGAGGGTTGCGAATTCGAAACTCGATCCAACCAAAGACCGTCGTCGTATACTTGGAGGCCGGAACACTTTAAATCTGTCGTGGCCTCAATTGTCCTCACGATGGAGTGCCATCTCAGGTGTGATCTCGTCATCTGACCGTGGCTCAAAATTATGAGGTGTTGTCCTCGGATCTTTCCTCTCGGGGTTGATCCCGGACGGTCGGCAATAGCCCGTTGTGCTGCTCCAGTGCGAGGTTAATTCAACTACGTACCTTTAACATTTTGATGAATTTATTTCATTCGGGGAATATATTATAAATTTATTAAATGGATCACTTCCATCAATTAACATGAACAATAAATAAACTACACGCATCTCTGCTAGTTCATAAATATTCTTTGAAACAAAAATATGTTTAGTATTTATAAATCCAAAGACCTAGTTTACATAGCCGATTCGAAAATGAGGGGGCTGTTCTTTACTCTTCAGCTAACTCACAACAATGTTTTTGTTGGCGATCCTACTTGCAAAACGACATGTTGATGACTGACAGAGCGACACGGGACATGAAGATGTCACTCTCTCTTTTTCACTCATGTTATTATCACGAAATCAATTAATATTTCAAATCCAAAAACGAAGGCTACGAAAGACAACCCATCCGGTATGTTGTGTATCTTTTAAATCAATTGCATTTCAGAATTGCCAGAATTGTGATCCTCACCGGGGTGTCGAACAAAAACAAAGGAATCGTCGACTTTGAGCGCATCATCATCTGAAGGTCTCCCCTTTGGTGGTCTTTCGCATTTTCACAAATACTTGAACGCCTTCCAAAGTCGAAATTTCTCGGAACAGAAACGAATGGTCTTGAGAATAGATTTGAACAGACGACAATTCAAGAATGTTTGCTTTTGAATGTGTTTATATGCATCCCACATTCGTAGATTGTCATAGCAAGCAAGTTTTAAAGATGTTTTTCTTCACTCTATTTTAAACCTTTCCTTAAATAACCCAATTTGAACTAAAAAAAAAATATTTCTGACTGGTCTTAATTTGTTTTTGGAGTATTTATATACTTTGGAGTAAATTTGATTCGAACCAAAACATGGGGCTATCTAATCAGTTTACATTTATAGAGATGACCTTCCGCCAAGTCCCATCCTTCAAGCGTTATTTCCCCAAGCAACCACCTTACGTCATAAAACCCAAACATTCAATCCAATCCTCCCATGCAACTTGTAATTTTCCCTGCATGGCTTCTAACTAGTTTCAACATGTTTGAAGATTGGAATGTTTCCTAATATTCTTTCATGGCCGTCGTGGCTCAGTATGCCCATTTCTTTAGCAACCTGCGAGTTGTAGGCTGGCCGGTTCGATTCCTCCCTTGGTGTATTTCTCTCTTCTGTGTCAGGAAACTCGTATGTCCATTACTTGATAATGTCTGTCTTGTATCTGGTGCAAGAATGGCCAAATATGGCTCTTGTGTCACAAAAAAACAACAAACCAGTCTAAGATTCTTTCAACCAACAGAAATAATGAAAAATGAATAAGTCTAAGGCATCAAAAACAAAATTTTCACTTGGCATTATAGCAATTCCATCGGTTTCTGAAGCAAACGTACCCATGAATGTGCTCGATGACTGCCTTTGATGGTTGGGGCTTATAGCGCAAGGGCCATTTGGCTAATCTGTGCCAAACACAAGGCAGACAACGTCAAGTAATGGACATACACACAAAGTAAGGCTTACTGGCACAGAAGAAATACACTCTTTGTATAAAAAGGGATGGAAGAAGACAAAAAATAGATTTATGCTTACCTTCTTCTCCATTCGCTTAGACGCAGGGACTCGGGAGTACCCATTGGAGTCAAACTCTTCCCGAAATTTTTATGTTTAAAAATTAAAAATACACCCTGAAACAGTTTAATCAGCGTAAATTGAAGTTTGATTAATCGTACAAGTAAAATATATGGCGAGAGTATTTTGAGTAATGATAAAAATTTCCCCTTTTTCCAGGTTATGGTAACATTGCACCCAAGACAGACGTCGGCAAGGTTGTCACGATATTCTACGCTCTTCTGGGCATTCCTTTGATGCTGATGTGTCTCACAAACATAGGCGACCTTCTGGCGCAGTCATTCAAATTCACCTACTCGCACCTGTGCTTTCTATTCAGGAAGCCTCGAAGGACCCATGCCTCCTCCACGGTACAGAAGCAAACGGATCATCTCACCTCGTCGCAAAAGCAAATGGAGATCATGAAAAGTATGTACTTTGATCAGTGGTGTAGGTGCCATTGAAGCCCGGCATCCCCTAATGAAAAAAATTAAAACTGGATGGTAAACAAAAAATCGTAATCGATAAAACCTGAAACAAAAACGACCGGGTTTTTTTAAGTTAATCTGAGTGAGACGTCAGTTTCTATTTTAACGTTCTTGATTTTCACCGCCAAAAGCCAACCAAGGACTGTTGATGCCCCGTCCTTTCAGCCTCAAATATACTCTTCTTTGATTGGTTAATGGCGTTTGTCATGCTTAACGGGTATCTTCAGCAGATTCTTCTCTCCTCCCCATGCTTCCAACTGAGGCATGGAGTACAGATTATATATGCAGTGGGTCCTTGAGCTTTATCTATCATTCTCTCCCTGTTCTTTCTCATTTACTGCCTTTGTGGAATACAGCCACAAACATCAAGACAGTACATCCCCAGAGTTGCCGGGATTAGGCGTATTGCGCCTTTTGGGCTCCTTTTTAACTTAAGGCTAAAAATAAGTTGACTTTTAACCCTTCAAGTGGTTTCGACGAGATATCTCGTCTTCAAAATATTGCCAATTTTTTATGATGACCGAGATCAAGATCTGGTCAGTTTTCTTCCGATGATGAGATACATCATCCATCAAGATCTGATCAGCTTTGCTAATGACGAGATACCTCGTTGAGATGACCACCAGGAAGGTTAAGACTGTCTAAAGATATGCATTAGATTTTTGTTTTCGATCCAATATTGGCATCTCCAGTTATCAAGGTTACATTAAGCTACGCAGATTTGACTGATTTTTTCATCATCGCAACATTCGTACTAGGGTTTGCCAATTACCTGCTGAAATTCTCAATACTGACTTTTTTCAAAGTTCTAGTTTTTCCTTAGCGAGTTGATTTTAACCCTCCAAGTGGGGTTGCGACGAGATATCAAGATCTGGTCAAATTATCCAATGACAAGATATCTCGTCCAACAACATTTGGTCAATTTTGCTTTTGGTGAGATATATCGTCGAGACAAAACTCAAGAGGGAAGTAAAGATCCAAGCATGAAAAACAAATTGTCCCTTGACCAGAACTGGTGACAATTTGGAACAGGATTTTGTATAAGCTGGCTGAAAACTACAGGGCAGTTTTCGCCGCGAAAATAAGCTACCAGGAGGACTGGGCACATTTCCGAAATGATAGTAATGTTGTGATGAAGGCAATAAGGAGTACTTTTTGTAGACATGTAAATATTTGCAAAAATTTTCTGCACAATTAGTTTCCTTCCGAAAATTCGCTTTATATAGGGAAGTAATCAGTTTTTGCTTCCATCAGTAAACATCAAAATGACGAATTAAACCAGCATTAACTATTAGATGATTTAACTTATTGGGAGGAACGCCACATTTGGATATTGAAAAGCATACCATTACTAGTATACGACGGCATTTGCAACTTCTGTAGTAATAATTCATCCCTGAAGTATGAACTTAAAAATAAAGCTAAAATAACAATAAAGTGTCATAACAGAAAACCGATAATATTTCGGTAAGGGTAATTCCGACCAATCTACAAAACCGCCCTATCACTTTTAAATCCCAATTCATACCCACAGAATAGTTGTCACGACTAAAAAAATCAAATTTTCAGGGTAGCGTAAAATTTTTTAAAATTATATTCCGTTACATTGTGAAGTGTGTATTGCAATTAGAATCGTGATATTTGGGTATAAACATACTTGTAATACTGCTCCAAGTAGATACCGTTTCAGATATGCCTCTATTGGGCTTAACTGGTAATGTGCGTCTCTTAAATTCTGATGCTATTTCCTTTAGGAGTGTGACATGATCACAAACTTCCATTTGCAACATTTTCTCGAACATTTAAAACTGATGTAGCTTTGTATCTTCAATTGCTCTTAATAGATTCAATGACTGGACTCTCAAAAGCGCTTTATGTTTTCTGCATTTCAAGAATATTCTACGTTACAAAATCATCTACCTATCCAATTAGTAACATATATTCTAACCATATAGAACAGTACAAGTTAATGACACTAATAATATTTCAATCTTTATCAAATTGAATCGGTTTCCTGCTTGATGGAAATTATAAAGAAAATACTTTTTTTTTAAAGGTCTATATTTTAACAATGAAAACTAATCCAAAAACAAGACACAATTTTTCGTGTCATACTGCAGGCTATCGTTATACCTTTGTTAAATAAGCAAACAGCAATGACTGGACAAAATTTTCTTAAAACTAAAATGTTCAAAAATGTTTTATAATAGAATTTAAGATATACTAGATTGGAAACTTTTCTCTTTCGTAAAATGATATACTTTTCTTTAAGTTTATAAAGAATTTATAAATACAGCAACATCAGCTTTACCATGAGTTTTGATTGAATATTTAGTATTACAATGTATTATGCTTTCAAATTGAATTCGTTATTTCCAAAAAGATGACATGCTCAGAGCATTAAACTTTCTCCAGCTTCTAACTGCTTATAAGTAGCTATAAAAAATTTATTCATTAAAATAAAATAAAATTATACACGGGGATAAGGTAATTTTGAACTTAATTATGTTAGTGCATATTTTTAAACTTTAAAATATGAAAATTAATATAAAACGAGAATTGTCTGTTTTTGAAAGTTTGGATGTCATCTTTCGAAAATAAACAATTAAATTAATTTCAACTTTCTTGAAACGTATATTAAGGATGGGTAAAGTTCTGGAAAAGCAAAGAACTCAACATTTTTCAACAATTTAAAAGAAATAGTTTTTGTCTTTCTTTTACAAGTAAAGCACAAAAATCAGTAAAAACAATTCATGCAAGATAAAAAAAAAGTGCATGCATTTGCATGCGAATACGATAAGGGCGTGTTCTTTCATACCGAATCGTTGACTGAGTCGTTAATCTCAAACACATTGCTGCATTTCTATACATCTATGCTTTTCAGTATCATACCTGAATGTGTAAAAAGATGTTTTAATCATATTTATCGCTTAATTGTGAACAGTTATTTACTCTTTATTCCACTGACTTTCTACTAATAAATACATAATTTCATTTTAAATAATAAAAATATAATTAATTAGTTTAATGATTATTTTGATCAATAAAAAGAATGTTGAGTATCAACATTTCTCGGTTTGAGACCTTTCATCCCAAGATACGTATATTGAATAGAAATAAATGGCTACACATTTATGATCTCTGGCCATAGGCAGATTAGAACTGAACATTTTTAGTTCTCCACACATTTTTTACATTAAAGTTTATATTGTTACAAATTTAATTTCACGATTATGATGAACCAGAAGTATAAGCTTTCATCTGATTTTTTGACAAACTCGCTTTCTTGTTTAGGATTTAGAATTTAAGTGATTTCCATAGATGATGGATCTTTTCTACTTGCTAAATCTGAGTTATAAATTAAAATTATAGAAAAGATACTTTGGAGTACATCTTGTACTTCTGTACTGGAGAGAACTGTTTTAGGGAAATTTTGAGAGGACTATGTGACTCATAATCCATTGTTCCTGTTTTTCTGATCATTTTTATGTATATTGCTTTCCATTTTTATGAAAGATATCGTAATGTCGGTGCCGATGTACCTCACTCATGTATCAAGATGTAATGCATAACATTTTTGTTTAAAGGCCTTAAATTAAACCAAAGAAATCGTTTCTTCATAGTTTGATTCAAAAAGTTCCTTGTACTTTGAAACTGTTCCCTAATACCCTTAATATTTACTGTTTAAATCAGCTTACAGTTAACATATTTTTCCCTGCAACCTCTTCGGAATGTTCACATATGTGGACCTTTTGTTTTGCCTCTTGAAATCTGAGGGCAAAGTTGTTGTTTTTTATAACCACGGATTCACAAATTTTCATGTTCATTGACACGGTGAAGTGAACAATTATAATAAAGACTAGCTTGGTTTCAAGTGGAAAAACATAGGCATACATATGTTGACTCCGGAACAAAGAGTTTAAACAAGGTTGAATGTTAGTTTATAAAACAATTCTAAATTCAAGGTCTTTTACCTTTTTGTTCGCTGCGATTAATTGTTTGCGTGTGTGTGTGAGTGTACACACAAAATAATTCAAAAATTATTCTCCCAAAATCAATGCTATTTTTTTAATTCAACCCCTGCCCTTAAGAAGTTTTCTGCATGGCATTGTACTGCCTATCTGTCATGAGAACTGCTCCAGACACAGTCTGCCCCTGTCTGTTGCCGTAGAAACGGATTTATCCCATTTTTCCATTGAGGATGTATGAAGAAATATTTTCCAGTTTGTCACACTGGCGCACTTGATGACAAAATGAAAATATATGTATTGCGGTTTTTTCTTGTCGCCGTGATTTATACTAGTAAACTAGTACCTCTTTCCGCCGCGAACATATTCGCGTAATACAAAATAAAACTTAGTCCCCGAAAATCACCCTCTACTCAGAATGAACGAGCCTGTTTCTTGAGCAATTTCCACCACCACCCAGACTCGGTGACGGGAGCAGTTCTCGTAGAAGACAGACAGTAAACTATTTCATAGAAAAATGTGAAAACAAAGCTCTATAGGAATTCCAATTCTCCCTACAGGTCCAGTCGGAAAAATGGTAGAAGTTGCAACCGTCGAACTATGCAACGGCGATGAGAAACTTCCAGTTGGCGACAACACCTCAACCCTGTCTTCCTCCCCAACGAAATCAGCAATCTCCAACAACACCAGCGTCTGCGTCGTGCCGGACCCCACCCCCATGGTCATCGAGCGGGTCTACCGCGACTCGGCCAGCGATCAGGAGATGCGGGTGCCCATGTATATGGTCCTGCTGCTGGTCACCGGCTACATCTGCGGGGGCGCCGTGCTCTTCTCTTTGTGGGAGAATTGGACGTTCCTCAACGGTGCTTACTTCTGCTTTATTACACTCAGCACCATAGGATTCGGGGATCTTGTCCCGGGATCGGATATCTTCGACGCGCAGAGTGGTCAAGCCAAACTGATTATTTGCTGCCTGTACCTTATTATGGGTCTGGCCATCATAGCCATGTCCTTTAACTTGGTGCAGGAAGAGGTGGTCATCAAGTGCAAGAATCTGGCCAGGAACTTGGGGTTGCTGAAATCCGATCACGACGATGACGATGATTGAACAGCGGTGGATAAGTTGTTTCGATATAACATAGATTTCAAAAGCTCGGGTTTTTTTTTAAAGCTTTTGTGAGGATTTCTGTCTGGTTCCCGGTTTCGAATATGTTTATTCACTTAGAATCGTGATAGATATGTTTGTGTTGTTGGTTGAATAAAATCAATTTTGGATTATACCAGAAAGACTATGGACATGCCAAGATTCTTTAGTGAATTTCCTGTTTGTGCCCATGAATTTGGAATGCTCCGCACAGAATGGTGATAGATATGTCTGTGCTTTCAGGATTAAACTGATAGTGATGTGCCAAGATTCTGATTTCACTTCAGGTGGTTTCAGGATAGTTTTCATGAGTTTAAGTTTAGGATGAATTTATGCATAATCGTGATAGTTTGGTTTGTCCCTCTACGGTAGCTTTCGATGCTCAAGGACTAATTAGATCAGTGATCACGTTTGTTGGTTGAAATCAGTCTTGAAATATGTCTGGAAGACTTACGAAAGTAACGTGCCCAAGAGTCTGATTTCACTTCAGGGCAGAAATGGGGGCTACCCATGAATTTGGAATGAATTTATGCACATAGAATCCTGACAGATATGTTTGTGTATTTGTTGAATAAAAATTATCCTTGCATTATGTCTGGAATACTAAAAATGTGGTTTGTCAAGATTCATATTTCACTCATTTTGAGCCCTCGGCAGATTCAGCGTTTATTTCTTCTCTGCTTAAGTGCGCTGTCTGTATGGCCATTTTCTCATCTTTCGACCAAGCAAACACATCAAGGATTCAGATGCCTCGTGGTCATGATATTAAGCAAAATACAAGTTCGAGATGAAAATAAATGTGCATTCTCGGGCAAACTCATTGTTAAAACATGTTGTGAGTGAAATATATAACATTAGTGCAGGACATTGTAAATTCTTTTATCCACTCAGTTCGCTGTAATATTCTTTTGTGGAAATACCCTGTCTAAGAATAGAATAAACTTAATGAACTGTTTTAGTTTCATCGAGATCGTTCGACATGTTTCAAACCTCCATTGTGTATATGCTCAAGCCATGTTTCTATTTTGCCTAATCAAATATAAGTTCGTCGTTGGATAACTTATATATTATGTGTGTGTATAAAATGACATTACTTTCTTAAAGGTTTATGAGGAAATGACGAAAGAAGAACCACTAAAAGAAGCTGATATGAAACAAAAAGTCATGCTATGGGCAAGTGTCTCATCTAATGACTTCTTTGAATAATAAAAATGCTTGAAATTGAAAAAAATTAGTTGAAGTTATAGCAATGATGCTTTCAGAAAACTCTTAAAACTCGGTATTTTTAGAACGCTAACAGCTAATCAAATTGCGATAGGGTAACTTCAATGGTAGTATTGAACGAAATTTTGATGACTTTAAATATACAGGTTTCTTCGATTATTTTACTTGGAATCACTGAATAATATTACTCAAACTAAAAATGTTCGACAAAATTAAAGTCGCATTATATTAGTTTGAATGGCTAAAGCTTTTAAAGGCAAATGTTCTAAGATAACAGTGCATCAGAAAGCATGCATAAAATTGCACGATCGCTTCTATCAGGGCCATTCCTGAGTGGTGTGCTTGCAGTCGTCAGAAAAAAATAAGGTTAAAGCCAAAAGACAGGCGCAGTAAACCTCCAACTTAAAATATAAACATGTCCTGCAATAAGTTTTCCGATATTATTAATTTTATACTTATTCGGTCTTTGTAGATTCTTTTGTGATTATAATAAAAGATACTTTTGAATCTGCATACTTTGTTCTTTACATAATTATATTCAAAAAGCACTCATCACTGGTGTTATTGGAGGCTCGAATCCTTCCCAAAATGACTTTGAAATTAAAAAGCCATCAAAAACATACTGAAGCTAATTATATCAGAGAAAATCGAAGTTTCGTTCATAGCAGGTAAAATATACGTCTTAATTCGTCAATTGTCTGAAAAAACAGTCGAAAAAATCATTTAACATGACGGTAGTTAGGGAACTGGGAGAAAAAAGGATCATCCGAAATTGTTTTTCTAAAAAATCAAATGTTTTTGAGAATGAGTGACTTGCTGAGATTTGCACATGGACAGCTCATTCCTTAGGACCCTGACTTTTATAAAGGACATGGTGACAAAGCTGGCAGTGGAAGTCAATTTGCTCTCCAACCGTCTGCCATCTCGAGTACCAGGATGTACGAACGACGAATTAGAAGCGTTTCCATTAATTTAATGAATCAGATTCAAAGGTCAGCTCTGGAAAGTGGGTCAATAAATGTCCCAAATGTGATATTCAGATTGCTTGATTTCATCCAATCCAGACATACGATATCATTTGACAAACTTGCGGTCTGTAATGTCAGTAAGTGTAATAGTTTGACAAGTGTCAACTTAGAACGCCAGAATGTGACAGTCTTTGTTACAGCTGTCGGGAAATGCATTAAGTAAAGATATTTTCGTGAAATTTACCCATCGTTATATTTAGTGTGATAGATAGTTGGATTTTAGAGACGATTCTGCTGGGCTAGTCTTAGTAATTGCGGGGCCCGGTTCCATTAATTTCTGAGGGTCTTAAAATATCAAAAAGTTAAGAATCTTACACATATTTGGTCCAAAAATGTGTAAAAATTTCAGTTTTGATATAAAATTAAATACAATATTCAAACATACAGAGATAGTAAAATATGCATTAAGAAGGATCCCTGTTATAAAGTGCTAAGAGTATTTCGCGTTATTCGATAACAACTTTATTCGTGCGATCCTGTCATCACGTAATCAAATATGGAATTCGGAATAACATTATTACGAACACTAAAGCTCCAGAGTTAATGAATATACTCTTGCTGTATGTGCATTTATGTATTTAAAAATTTGGGATAAAAATTATTCAATAATAAATGCGTCGTTCCCCAGTTCCATTCATGTTGGAGACCCTTGGAATGTTCGGGTGCATTTAATAGGATGTTTACACCGGATGATGAATTGTCACCCCACGTCTTAATTTCTTCAAGAGCTGCTGTCGCACGATATAGCATCTGAACCATAACTAACACAGGTTCATGTCTCTGCACCCACCTTATTAGACATAACTTATGTTTTCGAATTTTGGATATCAATTCATGAATCTGAGCTAGTATGACTCGTTGACGCTTCGGAGTATTTAAAAAACTCCAAATTCGTTCGACAGTGCCAAAACAGTTTCTTTTTACGGGTACTTTTGCCGCATTAGAAATAGCTATATTTAAACTGTGCGATGCACAATGCACGTAGAGTGTAGTTGGGTTTCTCTGGTATATGGGCTTGGGCCGCGGTAAATTTGCCTCTCATAGCGGCTGCTAAGTCATACCCTTGTACATGCAAATAATTTGTGTCGATATTGCATTCTCGTAAGCACTTCAAAATTGTTTCTCCTAAGCTTCTACCAGTGGTTGAATCCAAGGGCACGAACTGTAAAAAGTGTTCGCACATTCTATAAGTACTTGATTCGTCATTGACGTATCGAACACAAAATGCAAATTGCTCAATGGAAGATATATAGCTGATTTCATCAACTAACACACAAAAATGTTTCGTAGCAGTAACTTTAAGAGCAATTTTCTTTATTTATTATATCACAGCCCTCAATAATCTGATTTTGTATATTCCAACTTATATAAGCAGCATTCTTCCCTCATGTTTGGAAGTGTTTTTTAAGTATAGTCATCAGCTTCAATTCGTGCTCATAGCAATGCCCGAAAATTTCCATCGTTTGTTTGAGGTTTGTTGTCGATATCAAAAGCTCTATTGTCCTTTTTTCCTGTCAGGGCGATTCCCTGCTTCCCGCACAAAATAATGGTGTCACTAATGAGCTATATTTTTCTCAATTTTCTCTTGCCTGTCTTTCTCTCCCACATTGACGCTTTTATCTATGGATACGAAAGTACCATAATTTCCTTAAACTCATTGGCTTTAATCACTGCATTTTTGGTAAATTGTGAAAAGCTGTGTTGTGTTAAAGCGCTATAATGCTTCTATATTTTTTAGCTCATTCAGTTTGTCACTCTAAGTTAAGGGTTTGCTTGTATATAAATAGAGATACGTCCATGAATTGTTCCCTTACTTCAAAGAAATTGGAAGGATGTGATTCTTCCAAATGCTCTTTATTCGAAACTGATTTAGCTATGACATTTTCTTTATTAATCTCACCCCATTCGTCTGTTTTCTTGTGCTTAATAAGCTTGAAAACACACTTAACGTTATTTTTTCTTTCTCATTTCTGTACTAGGTAGATAACAATTTTGACAAACATGCTTGTGCCGGAATAGAACAAAGACAAGCTCTAGCAGCGACGCGATGGCTACTTGGAAAATGAAACTTATTGGCGATTGGGCAAAAACGAAAAAAAATAATTTATGAAAAGCATTCTGAATGTGTTGTTCTGGTTCGCAAGATATGCTGGTTCACCAGAGTATCCCCAACGGGAGAGCCCGAATAGTTGAATATGAAAATACAAAAGCAGAATACGAATAAATATTCTGATGCTTGAAATTGGAGTAGAGTAGGGATGGGCAATACTGTCCTTTTCAGTGAACAGTTCTTTACTATTCCTGTTCTTTTGAAAAGAACTGTTCTTTAACCTGCTCTTCTGCTTACCCACTGTTCTTAAATATCTCTCTACTCAAGATGTGCAAGCTCTGTTCCTACTTCTAGACTATGTGGCGCCAGCAGTTTTTGCGATAAACAGACGGCCAGAAAATTTGTGGAATGTCATCTTTAGTTAGTATTTTGTAGGCATGCATGTATAAACCAAATACAAGTGACTCTTCTGCTAGCTTGTTTATTGGTGGGGCTTTCTCTAGTTTTGACATGAAGAAAAAGGAAGATCAAATTGGTCTTCGAATTGTTAATCGATTGATTGATTTTTTTATGGCGCAAGGGGCAAGTCTGGCCAAGCTGCACCAAAATATCAGTAATTAAGTAAAGAAAATCAGATATCCGTATCTGTGAAAAAATTATTGTCAATCGAAACGTTTAAATTCTCTCTGGGTCCACAGTGGCAGCTAATAACGTCCCAAATCTGAACCATCTCAAGTACGGTTTCCCAAACAAATACTTGGTGCCTAGGACAAAACAAATTCGAAATCGAAAGTAATAATTTTTTTAGATTTTAATGTCATTCTAGGTCAACAAAATCCAGGACCCAATAATCACTTGGTAGACTTCTTAATATAGCTTTAAGCAATAGGGAGTTACCCTTTAAAAGATTATAAACACTTAAAACACCTCGCGTTTACCACTTGGAAAGTAAAATTAGTTTAATTGTCAAAGAAATAGGTTAATTGTTATATAATCTAACAAGCACGTTTAAAAGACGGAAAAATATAAACAAAAAAACACTTTCGATTTGCAACACATTAGTTTTACGGTGGGATGTGTTTCCGAGATGTCTTTAAAATTATAATAGATGACTTAAATGAGGTAATTTTCCGACTTATAGAGGAAGCGCGACGTCCAATCCAAATCTCCAGCTTTCACAGTGAAATATGTCAACACATTTAAAATTTTGCTTTCCATCTCTGTAAAATTCTGTTTTATAACTAAGTTAAAAGCATTGCAAATCCTATGAGCGAGTAGAGGTGACACCACCAGAGAGAAAGCTAACCAGCAAAATCTTAGTCGGAAATATTCTTTTAATATTTTTAATTTGTTTAAAACTAAAAATTCATCCCCATGTCATTGGCCAACAATTAAAAATTTCACAATTATTGCACTAGTCTTCTCACAAATTCGTCAAACGTCGGGGCTTTGGTTCAGTCGAGAACAGTGCGAAAGCAGAGCGAGAACAGTTCCTGGAGCAGTCGAGCGACAGCAGAGCGAGAACTGTTCCGGGAGTAATCCAGCTAGAGTAGAGCAGAAAGCAGGGTCGGAACAGTTTGAGAGCAGGAAGCAATTGCTGAACAGGAAGTAATCTCAGAACAGGAAGTAGTTTATGGACAGAGAACGGGTGAATAAATTAAGAACAGGAAACAGAGCGAGTCAAGAACTGTAGGATGAACAGCTGTGTTTCGAACTTGGCATAATTTAATAATAGACGTATGGTACAAGTTATAGCAAAGGAAAATTCAAGAAACTACTTTATTTGCAAAATTCCCATTTAAACACGTGGTATTAAAATCGAAGTAGAAAAAAACTCTGTTTCTTTTTACAAAAAGAGAAGAGAACAGGTTTTGTGTAAAAGTGGAAAACAGGCTGTTCCCGTTCTTTTTGAAGAACAGGTGAAAAGACCAGGTTGTTCTTTTTTCCCCATCCCTAGAGTAAAGGAAAAGATAGTTATATATGATATTATAAAAGAGAATGAACACTTTTTTTTGTACTCGTGTGTATCATATTGTTTTCCCGTCCAAATGCAAAATTTTGGGACGGGAAATTTGGAAGTTCTCTTATTCTTCACGAAACAACAACGCCTACCGATTTCCCTGAAAGATAATCCACAATCTCGGTAGGCCACTATCCTTCCTCTGTCGAACTCGGATACTTGATCAAAAGATGATCGCTGTTTTCTACGAGGCATAATTGATCGTTTTTTTGAAAAAACCACAAGAAAAACACAATTGCCGTACTTGAAATCGTCGAAATCTCCAAGCCTTAAATAGCGCTTTGAAGTGGCGCCACAGGCGCGCGTGATGTACGTCTGCGCTGAAATTCTAATCATTTGCATATCTCACCTCCGCTAATGCATGTTGTAAATTTCATATTATTTGCATGCTTCCTTCAGGGTGTTGCATTTACGGTGGCCAGCAGTGTATTTAAAAACACAAAAACTTAACATTAAATAGGTCAAAAGGGAATAACTTACTAATCAAACTCAGTTGATCTTTGTTCAAGATACTTACAAATTCGTCTGACATAATATAAATAATATCGTTAAAGGAATTCCTAAAAAAAACTAGTCTATATTCAATTTTCTATGTTTTAACCAGAAAAATTTGTACAACAGTTAACAATTTATAAGTAATAAAAATAGCCTATATAAAAAGTAAATGTGATATTTAAGAATGAATTAAATCATTTGTTATTGAATGTAGTTTAGTTAAAAGAAAAAGCTAGTCGCATTACTATTTGCTTCATGAATTAATTCTTCCTTTTCAACCACATCAATTTTAATGAACTGCCAGTTTGAATTACTCCGAACATGTAGTCAACAGAAATAGAGATTACTGATAAACGAAATGACAATATCCGTATTTTCCTATCTCAATGATATAATTAAAGACATTTAGACGGAGTAAGCCCCGAATTTGTGACATCTTTCTGCTGTCACCAGTTGTTTCTTAACGCTATTCCTATATAGAGGTTCTCTGAGGTCTATTGTCCGAAATCCATGATGTATGAGAGAATTCTCCCGTTTCCCCGGGCCGAAAGTCCGTCCCACTGTGAAACCTGATGTTCTTCAATTGAGTCCGTTCCCAGTCGTTATTTATCACGGCAAGCTCATCAAGCTTGCCGTGATAAATAACCTTGAATACTGCTCTTTTAGAGTGCAGTATCCAAGGCTTAACGGACAAAACAGATGATCATATCACATCTGCCTAATCACATGAGAATTTACCTGTTGGATAGCTGACTGAATGAATTTGAGATTTAATGAATTTGCCCTCAAAGAATTTGAGATTCGACAACAAATTAATCTCTTTATACAAAGTGTTGGATAAGAACACAAAACTTAGTGGAGAAAATCCCTGTCCAGCGAAACAAAATTGCACAAAAAAATTTACCAGAAAACCACAAGAAAAGTAAATGCTGCAATAAATTACAACTTAAAGCTCAGATTTAACTTACAATTTAATGACATTTACTTCTACTTCCAAGACGTGCAATTATTGCCCATTATATATACATATTTTGAAATATAGAAGTTGTTAATACTGTAACTGTACGTGATGGAGATTATTTAGTCCTATTTGAATTCAGCACCCCTAAAATTAGAAAAATCTTATATCAAACATGTTGTGAAAAAGTTTATAAAATTGTTGGCCAATGCCGATTACATTTCACGCAGTTATTCTGCTGAATTATCCATTTTTCTATTTAAAATATAGGAAATAATTTTATAAATATTACACTCATGGTCTAAATTGCTTAGTGTCGAGCTATTTTTCAAGTTGTGTTAAGATAAATTCGTCTTAGCGAACGTAATTTATCTGCCAAAAGAATAAAATTAAAAGTAGCTAATTATATAAAGCAATGTCATTACAATCGATAATTAATATTGCAAAAGACTGTTAAATGAAAATTAATGTGTGCAAATTAGGATATTTTATGTGTATTACTTTAACAGATTTATTTGTAAATTTGAAATACATAAATTTTATTTTGGCATCAGAATCTGATCCCAAAATGTCTTGCTTCGCCACTAGTCCTACCATTCTAGGAGCAGATACTCGTGAATTTTCTTGGGCGTACCAAGTTTGTGTATTCCGTGGGGTAATATATAATTCTTCTGTATCTGTTTCCTGAGAGTACAACGGCACAAATAAGACAATATCCTTGGTGTTACCTCCGTGTGGTCGTCGTCATAGAGCTTCACGTCTGTGGTGTGCTAAATCCTATTTGTCGGCATACATGCGCTCCCTGACTCTATGCTCTGCTTTCAAGTTAAGGAAAACAAGTTCCAAATCTTCATCACAGTTGTGTTCGGCTGAAGACGGTTCCTCACTCGCTGCATCATCGCTCATATATGTGATTTTCATCTTCCTAGTTTGAGAACACGGTATCTTTCTCAATAAGCTCCATGTCTTCATCATTATCGTTGTCTTCGGCTGCGGATGGTTCCTCACTCGCTGCATCATAGCTCACAGCTGTCCTCCTAGTGCAAACACATGGAATCGGTTCCATTAAGTTCCAAATCTTCATTTACATTGTTATCTTTGGAATTGGTGCTTTCTAGGGGCTTAGACCCCCCACATTGGTGTTCCCACGAATTAAAAAAGAATACATTTGCTTTCCGGATCCAGGGGACTTCGTCCCCCCCCCCCCGTGGATGCTCCCATGAATTAAGAAAAGGATATATTTGCTTTTTTAGGGTCAGGGGACTTAAATCCCCATACCCCCTCCCGTAAATGTGCTAGAGAATTAAATGTTTGGTTTTTCAGGTTGAAGGGGCTTAACCCCCACAGCCCCTTGTGGATGCGTCTATGAATTGAAAGGGGGAAAATCGTGTTACGGATCTGGGGGTGCACATGGTCAAGGGAATATTATTGCAAGGAGTATATTAATGCTTTTGCTAATGAAGTAGGCAAATTTGGGCACTATTTAGCTTACAGAACGGTAATAAGGGATTGGCCAATTTACCAAAATTAGTCCTTTATTTAATGCTAGTGCAAATGAGGGGTAGGAAAGCATCTCTAAGCGATTGTTTGATCAATGGATCGAACTTAATTGAGCTCATTCGAATTTTGAGCTCTTTAAGTTGTATCCCATTGGTTTATAGGCTTACATTGAAGAAAGCGTTTCTCCAGTTAAGTACCGCTTCTGAGAATCCCGATTTTTTTTTGTTCCCTTCTGAGTCTGAAGATGCTACAATTTAGACAGTGTAGATTGGTTTTTGGTATTAAAACTAGCCCTTTGGCATCATTTATATGGAAATACCTCTGAAGAGTATTCAAATATAGTTCATAAACTGTCATTCTTTCTATGTCGATAATTGTGTCACAAGAGTTAACGCAAAAGAATTGAAACATTCTGTACCTTATTCAAAAATTAATGAATAATACTTGTTTCAATTTTCAAATGTGAAAAGGCATAGTTGCAAGTTCTTATTCTTCCAATACCTCTGGGGAACTTCTCTTTTAGGAATAAAATGGAATGTGGATCAAGGTTCCCTAAAGTGTAATATTCCTAAGAAAACTGACATTAAACTAAATCATACTAAACGAACTTTCTTATCATGGGTACAACCGTTACCACCGAGATAACAAGGCCAGACCGCTGTGACGTTTCGATCACGTGACTCGCTTACTAGTAGTCATAACAAACATCGCCGCATGGCCGACTACTTGTGGATTACCTTTAATGTAGCGTAAGAAATTAGGGTTTTTTATACTATTTTACCGGAAAGCAAGTGCAGCTGCAGTTAAATATTGTTATATAACATTTGTGGAACATTACAGTGTCAAGGTGTTAAAGGCTTTCGTCAAACAACACGTTTAACGTGTGTCCAGACCGATTTCTTTAGGCTTAACCACGAGGCTATCCAAAATGCCCTTTAGATGCTGTGTACCTACTTGCTCTGGAAATTATAGATATGGTGATGCACCAAATATGGCGGTTCTCTCCTTTCCAGAGGATAAAAATATTAGAAAAAGATGGCTCAGGGCGATTCCACGAGCCGACTTTACACCATCAAAACGCAGCTAAGTCTGCGAACTTCATTTTCAAAACGATGATATCGTCCGGAATGTATCGAAATTCAACAAAAAAAACTGGTGAGTGTTCTACCTTTTCCATGAAACGTCTCCGTTTAAAAGTTGGTACTATACCAAGTATATTTCCGAATTGCCCTAAATATCTCTCGAAAACTTGTCCCACCGTTCGTAAAAGCAAGGAAGATAAAATTCGTGAAACTGATCAATTCAATTTATTGAGAGCTATCAACGAAAGCAAATCTGAGTTCATTGCTCATCATGAATCTATTTCTTTTCAAAATTTTAATAGGCTACTAGAAATTCTGGATTCATTACCCCATAAACAAAATTGGTTTAAACTAATTGAGGAGTCAAAAGTTACTTTTTTCAAAATTTGTTTTAATCCAGGACCTACAACAAATTACACTGTTGTAATACATTCAAATCTGAAAATGGAAACATTTATATGGCCAAGAAATTTCTGTTTAGATAACAATCAAATCAAAACACCCTGTCACGTTAATAATTTGGAAATTATTGAAAATTGTTTGAATTTTATAAATGAAATATCAATGAAAAATTCTTCAGCCAACTATGATAATAATCGCTTCAATTGCTTTGATTTCCCATTTTTACAGATTTAATGATGAAGAACACATTAATTAGATTTCTTTAGACTGAGAAAGGGTTTTCTTTTCTTTTTGATTTATGGTCACATTTGAGAAACTATGATATTGGGCGTATAAAGCTTGATTGACGTGTGTATTTTAGTTAATAAAAGTCATAAGCGAGTTTTTCGCTATTTTTTAATTGAATTTACGATATAATTTTGGCTGGTTTTTTAATAAGTTATTGCTTTTACTATTTACGCACACTCTCTGTTATCGTTAGTAAATAAGGAAGAAAGACGCGAGGGTGTAAAAGTTTCATTCTGAGATTATCATAGTTTTGACTAGGGAAAAACCATATTTACAAACTGCTATAATAATTTGCAATAACGTATAACAATATTTTCCTGTGGTCTCGACGTATATAGAATATATTATGTATCGCTGTAGACAGATTTCACTGTATTAGGCTTTGAATATTCCAATACGGCGGTGGTCGTTCGTATCGCACTGTAAAGACTTCAGACTAAGATAGATGGCGCTCTTGCGCATGCCCAGAAGGACTTTGAGAAAGGAAAGAGTTGAGAACGAGTGTGGCGAGAGACGTGTGGGTTGTGTTTTTTGGAGAGTGATCGAGACTGTGTGAGATGTTTCGTTTTTGATATATACTACCTTTTCTATTTATGTTGTGTGTCGTGTTTGTACTGTGTCTGTGAGTTCATTAAAATGGTTTGAACCAAAAAAGGAGTATTCCTTGTGATGATAATTTAAAATTTTGAGCAAGTCAGTACAGACGACGAAGAAATGGTGGCAGCCGTTTGGATACGATCCTGGTGTTACGGATATCTCCAGTGCAAATTATTGGGTGAGTACCAGATTTCATTAGCAACAGTGCCTTTTTAATTGTAATTTGTAAAGTTTTGCATGTTGAGTTTTGGTTCATTGAAGAATCGTTGTTTTGGTTTCATGCAGTTTTGTTTTGTAAAAGGCAGTTGTAATATGCAAAAGTGTTCTTATTTTAACTAGGCTGATATAGTTAAAATTTTGTTTGGTGAAAGGTAGTTGTAATTTTGCAAGTGTTCTTATTTTAACTAGGCTGATATAGTTAAAATTTTGTTTGGTGAAAGGTAGTTGCAATTTTGCAAGTGTTCTTATTTTAACTAGGCTGATATAGTTAAAATTTTGTTTGGTAAAATTGAGTGGTAATTTTGAAAAAGTGTTCTTATTTTAACTAGGTTGATATAGTTAAAATTTTGTCTGATTTTGAAAGGCAAATTTATTCTGTTGATTTGCAAAACTATTCTTATTTTAGCTAGACTGATATAGTTAAAATTTTGTTTGATTGTAAAAAAAGAAAATTTAGGACACTCATGTGGTATATATAAAAAAAAGAATTTTCTGTTCTGAATGGTTAGAATTAGAACTATTCAAATGGTCAGTTTGAGTTTTGTTTTCTGAGAAAAGAGAATTATTTTAAAATTTTAAATTGAGATAGCCTAGTTTGTTTTGTGTTCTTTTGTATGATGCTATCTGATGACAATTGAAGTGTTGTTAAAATTTGATTTGATTCTGTTGTATGATTCAAAATAGAATTACAAATTTGGTGTAGAAGTATATAGTTTGAATTACAAGTATAATTCTTTTTGATGAGTGTTGTCAACAGCACCAAATGCCTAGAATTTTCAATATTTAGTGCGTCTTGGGTTATTTTGCTTTGGAAAATATTTTGTTATATTTCTGAATGAATCGGAAATTCATTTAAAAGAGTTTTGGAGTGTTTTGAAATTGTCATTTTCATTTGTTGCTCATTTAAATGACTAAGAAACCCCTTAGAATTGTTTATTTATTTTGCGGAATTTTGAATGTCTAACTTGTGTACTTAAGGAAATTTTTGTTAGTAATTTGAAATTGCTTTGTGTAACTAATTTGGCAAATGTGAGACCATTTTGTGTTCAGAAAAAGAACTCGAAAAAAAAAAATCTGAAAGTGTGGATTTGAATTATTCACTTCCTGTGTTTGTTGACGAAAAAAAAAAGAAAAGGAAAAGAATGATATTCTGTTTTATATTTTTGTGTGTGCATTTATGCTTCTGAGTGTGAATCAATTGTTCATAGAGAAAAGGGAATTCTTTTGAACTATAAATACCTTTTCTTGATTAGACAGGAAAGTTGAGTTTATATTCTAAATTGTATTTTAATTGTAGTATTATTTTCAAAACAGCTGTTCTTTAGTTGAACTTTTCTTTAACTGTTTATTTTCTTCTCAATTTGAAAACATCTTTAAAAAAAGATATTGTTTTAATGAATGAAAATTTTAATTTGTTTATGTGTTCGAAAATTATTTCTATTGATTTTTGGTTGTTCGGTAAGAAAGTTGTAACGTAGAATTAGCGAATTTAATTCTTTGATAAAGTCTTGTGAATTCTGTTGGAATTTAATACCTTAATAGAGGTTTTTGATAGTGTTTCCCCTGGCCCTTAATCATGGCATTTCTTGCAATTGGTAGAAAGCAGGACTTAATTGCTGTTGCGGAAGAAATTGGTGAGAAGGTACCAACTTCGTGCAAGGTTGCGGATATTAAACAAATAATTTTAAAAAGCCCAAATTTCGATCGGGAGGAGGTAACGATAATCATGGAACGAGTCATAAAAGATAGACTGGAAGAGGAAGAATTAGCTAGGCAAGAAGAAGAACGACAAGAGCGGGAAAGGGTCAGACAACATGAACTCGAAATTAAAAAACTAGAAATGGCTCAGAAGGAATTTCGCCGGTCTGAAGCGGAATCTGAAAATGGGGCGGATAGAAACAGAAAAATCCAACTTACCCAAATCACTCCCAAATTTGACGAAAAAGGGGATGAAATGGGATTGTATTTGATCAATTTCGAGAGGAAAGCAGAGATGGCTCGAGTGCCGAAGGAGGACTGGGTGGCTTATTTGCTGGCCGTTTTGCCAGCCGAGTTATCTAACATGCTTGCCCGAGAACCTCCTGAAGTGGCCAACAATTATGATGTTGTGAAAGATCTCATTCTGAAACGATACAAAATGAACGCTGAAAAATTGAAACAGTGTTTCTATAGACATCAGAAAACAGCAGAGAAAACATGGAGAAATTATGCTCATGAACTGTACAGCTACTTCACTGAATGGCTTGCTGAATTGGAAATTGAAACCTTTCAGCAACTAAAAGATTTAATCGTTGCCGAGCAATTGAAGTATCGTGTACCAGATCAAATCAAGGAGCATTTTCTTGACAAATGGATGAAGTTGAAGACACCTTTTGAATTGGCAGAAGTGATCGAGGAGTACGAAACCATCAGGCAGAGTTTCAGGAAGAAGGAATTTCCAAAGAAGTATGGCTATCAAGGTTCAAAGGGACATTTTAGTGGAAGTAGACCCAAAGTACCATTCAAGGATGACAAGAACAAACATCCGGTCAAAACCGAACCCGCAAGCAATGAAAACCGTGAAAGAGAGTTTGAAAAGAGAAGACAGCTCCGATGCTATGAATGCGGTTCGTTATCACATCTGAGACCCCAATGCCCAAAGCTCAAGAGATCTGAAGTAGTAGCTGCCAATGAAGTCTTTGGAAGACACGTGCCTGAGTTGATGTCTCCTTATACTAGTGCTGGGACAGTAAATGGAGCCCAAATGTCTATCTTGAGAGATACTGGTGCCAGCATCGATCTTATTCCCAGAAAATTTATCAAACCACATATGTACACAGGTGAGCATGTGTGGCTCGCTTCTCCATTAGTAGACAGCCCGGTCTGCTTGCCCATTGCAGAAGTTGATTTGAACTGCGAATTGGGACATGTCCTTACGAAAGCTGCTGTAAGAGACAGTTTTCTGGATCAAGAGCATTACCTACTAAGTAACAAAACCGTTGCTCTGATCGAGAGTATGAAAAAAGATAAGGAGCTGGAGATCCAAGTTATTAATGCAGTTCAGACGAGAGCTCAGAAAAGTCTTTTGACAGCCGAAGTTGAAGAGTATCCAGTTGAGTCGAGTCCTGGAGAAGAGAATGACAGTACCGTGTTAACAGAGGAAGACGGAGAGGTATTGCCTATGGCGGAAGAAGCCTCACTTCCAGATCTGATTAAAGCCTCACGGAATGATTTTGTCGAAGAGCAGCGCAAGAGTAAAGAGTTGAAACCACTTTTCCTAGAAGCTGAGGAGTTAGCAAAGGAAACCAAGTATGCAATCGTTAATCAAATGCTGTTCTATCTGAAAAGTGACAAGGATGGTACGCAGAGAAAACTGCTGATTGTTCCAGAGAAGTTTCGGGACCAATTAAAGAAACTGTCTCATGAAGGAACAGCGGCTCACTTAGGAGTGACCAAGACTAAAGATGCTCTTTTTAAAACTTTTTTTTGGCCGAATTGTTACAAAGATGTTGAAGAATTTGTCAGATCTTGTGACCAATGTCAGCGAGTCGGGAAACCTCGGGATAAGAAGAAGGCACCCATGAAGATCGTTCCTGTCATCTCGGAGATCTTCACAAAGATTAATGTGGATGCTTGTGGTCCTTTACCTACTACACCATCTGGAAACCGGTATCTCATCACTGCAATTTGCATGTCTTCCAAATATCCCGATGCAGTTCCTGTCCCAAATCTTAGTTCTTCAACCGTGGTCGATAGTTTCCTGCAAATCTTTAGTCGGATGGGTTTCCCGAGGGAGCTGCAAAGCGATCAAGGAACGTCGTTTACAAGTGCACTCACAACGGAGTTCCTGGAGAAATTTGGAGTTAAAGTAGTGCGAAGTTCCGTACATCATCCCCAGAGCAATCCTGTGGAGAGACTACATAGAACTTTGAAGAGAATTCTTCGAGTCCTGTGTCTGGAGTCAGGACCTGATTGGGAGAAAATCTTGCCTCATGCCCTGTTTGCTCTACGAGTTGTTACTCATGACAGTACTGGATATACTCCAGCTGAGCTGGTTCATGGACAGAATTTGAGGACTCCCATGACTCTACTGTACGAGAACTTGACGGAAAGCGAGGAAGAGAAGACTAGCGTAGTATCATGTCTTCAAGCTACTAAACCGCATGAAAAGGTGTCAAGAATTAGCCGTCCAAAACATGGAGAACGCCAAAGACAAACAAAAACTATGGTATGATCGCAAGGCTGTGAAGCGTAAATTTTGTGAAGGCGACCTTGTGCTGGTTGTCGCTACATCTAGGCCTAACAAAATGGCAGTTCATTGGATCGGCCCAGGGAAAGTCGTTAAACAGCTTTCCGAAACCAACTACATTGTGCAGTTTCCAGAAAAAGACAAATCCCATGTGTACCATGTGAACATGCTCAAGCCATATTTCCAGAGACCCGAAAATGTGAATTTAATCTGTCTAAAAGAGATTAGGAACTGTGACAACGAGGAGGACATTCCAAGTCTCGAGCAGAAGCCTGAAGTCTCGGAAATGACACAAATTTGGCAAGACATAGAACAAAATGGTCGCTTGTCAGAAGATCAGAAGGAGCAGCTGAGAGAGTTGCTATCAAAATACTCTAGCTCATTCTCAAACCAGCCGGGGTGTACTGATCTTACTGAACATGACATTGAGCTTGAATCTGAGAGGCCCATCTGTGCCAAACCTTACAAGATGTCTCCACGCCAAACAGAAATTTTGAAGATGGAAGTGGAGAAGATGCTGTCGCTCAAAGTCATTGAGCCAGGAGAATCTGATTTTACTTCTCCTCTTATTCTGGTAGAAGTACCAGGAAAGGATGCAAGACCGTGCATCGACTATCGAAGACTCAACAAGGTCACTAGAACCCAGTACTTTCCTCTGCCAAACATTGAGCAGCTTGTTGAAAAAGTGTCAGCTGCCAAGTATATCACCGTTCTAGATTTGACCCGAGGTTATTGGCAAATACCTCTGAGTAAACGAGCCCAAAGATATTCAGCTTTTGTAACCAGTTTTGGGACATTTCGACCGTTGAGATTGCCATTCGGTTTGAAAAATGCCCCTTATGACTTTAGTCGTTTGATGGCCGAACTGTTGAAAGACTGTGGAGAATTTGCATGCCCTTACTTGGATGATGTAGCCATCTATTCCCTAAGTTGGGAAGATCATTTACAACATTTGAAAACCGTCTTAGAAAAGATGAATGCAGCTCATCTGCACATCAAGCCTTCTAAGTGCCACTTTGCTCGTGCGTACGTAAAGTATCTTGGGCACTTGGTTGGTCAGGGCCAGAGAACACCTGGAGAATTGAAGATTCAAACTGTAAAGGACTTTCCGACCCCTGCGACTAAGACGCAGATCCGATCTTTCTTAGGACTTGCGGGGTATTATCGAAAATACATTCCTGACTTTTCAGTCCTCTCAGCACCAATTACAGATCTGCTGAAAGGAAAAAATCGTCGTGCTGCTGTCATATGGACTGATGCTTGTCGAGAGGCGTTTGACAAGTTAAAGAAACGGTTGTCGGAGAATCCGGTGTTGTACAGTCCAGATTTCTCGAGACAGTTTCTCGTCCAATGTGACGCGTCAAATCTTGGGATTGGCATCGTTTTGTCCCAAATTAATGACATTGGTGAGGAACATCCTGTCATGTACTTGAGTCGGAAGTTCTCAAATGCAGAACAAAAGTACAGTACCATCGAGAGAGAGTGCTCAGCTATCGTGTTCGCCATCCAAAAGCTGCGATGTTATTTGGATGGACACCAGAAGTTCATCATCCAGACGGACCATAATCCCCTTGTTTGGCTGGACAAAAATACGGGAACCAACCCTAGACTTTTACGTTGGGCTTTGATCCTGCAGCCATTCAATTATGAGGTTGTCCATAAGAGGGGGAAACAGCATCAAAATGCTGATTCATTAAGTCGCATCCCATAAACCTCATATCCTTTTATTTTATATTAGTAAGTTTATTGTTTATTTTGATATTTGTATTATGTGTGAAAATTTTAAATTTTTCTTATCATTAGTGTAAATTGTTTTCCTAAATTTTTAATAAGTATATAATTTTTTGTATAATATTTTTGAGTTCAAGGCACTGATTGCTATAATCTGGTACATGTGCAGTGTATTTTGTGTACTTGAACTCTTGAACTTTTCCAATGACTGCACCTATCTGGAGACTTTTTCAGGCAGTGGAGTCATCAAAACTTTTCCCTCATTCTTCGAGAAAAGTTTCCTCCTTGTGGGGAGGAGTTTATAAGTCTGTAAAGACTTCAGACTAAGATAGATGGCGCTCTTGCGCATGCCCAGAAGGACTTTGAGAAAGGAAAGAGTTGAGAACGAGTGTGGCGAGAGACGTGTGGGTTGTGTTTTTTGGAGAGTGATCGAGACTGTGTGAGATGTTTCGTTTTTGATATATACTACCTTTTCTATTTATGTTGTGTGTCGTGTTTGTACTGTGTCTGTGAGTTCATTAAAATGGTTTGAACCAAAAAAGGAGTATTCCTTGTGATGATAATTTAAAATTTTGAGCAAGTCAGTACAGCACGTATGACTACTAGGGAGACGCCATGACGGCAGCGGTCAGGCCTTGTTATCTCGGTGGTAACGGTACAACACATTTTTTATCCCCTTAGTTTATGTTCCTGCCACTTTGCCAATCGAACTATTACTGCAAGATGCATGAAAAATTAAATTAGCTTCTGATTAGCCCTTTGCCCTCTAACTTACTGAGGAGTTTTCTAATTCTTTAAAGGAAATGCCTACCCTTAATGAGTTTTAAGTTCCCAGGTATTTGGGAACTAATGAAACTTCCGAATTACACGTTTTTGTTGACGTAAATGAAAAGGTGTTCGGAGCTTGTCTTCTTACGATCGGAAGTATCTCAAGAAGTTAAGCTGGATTCAAACAGGAAGCGCAAAGCGACACGCGAAAACCAATCGGAATATAAGTTATTTTAAGTTAAGACGAAAGGCGCTCGCGCCGGCACGTTTGATTGGTTTGCGCGTGTCGCCTTACGCATCCTATTTGAATTCAACTTTGTGCATCTTGTCAGAGCGCATCATTCCACGCGAAATGAGCAAATCGGCTGTCTATCATCGATTTTAATAAAAATCAGTTTTTAAATAGGTCATATATAGTAATGAGCAATTGCAAAATATTAGGTTTCAGAAATCTATATTTTGTTAATTATTGACACTTAAAAGTTCAAGGTCTCACAAATTAAAATTTTTTTAGCACTAAACGTGGCCTGGTTTCAACTCTATATTGCTATAAGTTATTGACTTAAATTTTTATATCGCGGTACATTGGTCAGAAAAGGTCTCAGGAAGTTAGAATAATTTAATATCCTCATGCTGAATCGGAGATATCAGCGAAAATAGGAACTTTTCCAATTTGGCTACAAATTTCAAATAGCTCTAGGAGTGGAAAACAAACGCATTTTTTAATTATTCTTTTTGAAAATCTTTTTATAACAAATAGCGTGGCGTAATTTAGTGATTGTATTTCTACTCCTTAGTAAAATAAAGATTTAAAAAGTAAAATTATGAGAAAAGACGATTTTTCAATTTTTTTAAAATGCCATTTAGGTACCTGAAGAAAAGCTCCAAAAACACATCCAAACTTTTCAACATTTTGACCAAGATGTCTATGTCCTGAAATTTCCATTACTGCCTGTTGCTTATTTTTTCACCAGAAATATTTTTAACTAGATGTGTGTAAATTTTACTTTTTTATAGAAGCTGATGAGTTATAAGCTTCGATAATATACTATTACTATTAGAATAAAATAATTATTATGGCGCACGTGCAAAATTTCACTTTAAATTTCTTTTCACTCTTCCTTTTTCTGTTTGTTACATCAGTGCCATTTTTGCATGTTACCGATTTTGTTACTGTTGCTTTGGGACTCGTTGAGGTAAACCTGAATCTTTTAGTCAGTGGAAAATTCATTTTGTTAGAGAAATCTTTTCGATTTGCTTAGGAAATAAATATGAATAACTGTTACTTGTGAATGTTAAATACGCTATGTGTAAATATTAAGTATTATAAGACAGATAAATACAATATCTAATTTTGAGTAAAAAAGAATTTAAACATTGTTATACCCCGATTATCTCTCCAAATGTACATAACTCGCGAATCCGCGTTCCATATTTATCACAATCACCAGTGCGGCAGCACTTAAAGAAATTTCAATTTAAGCAAGTGCTACAAAATTGAACTGAAAGTGAAAAGATAATCCAGTTAGTTTTAAATGTTTAAGCTTTTTGCAATTTGTTCTGCTTTTATATTTTACTTCTTAAGTTAAAAATAATTTGGTATTTCATTGTTGATTTGGGGTTTCGTTGTTGTCATTGGAAACTCGTGATATAGAAAGGAAATGTTGATTCGCGATAACAAATATTGCTAGTTATGGCTATAGTTTGGGAATATGGTAACCCGTCGTAGACCTATAAAAATAGTCGTTTGGTGACGAAACTTTCAGTCGCCAATTGGTCAATTCCGTGTTTTTACGAGTTGCCGATTGTTTCACCGTTGGTCTGGGACTCATAAGACAATCCTGATTTTTTTTACATATCAAACTATATTCCTCTAAAATAGCTTTCGTCAGAATTTTCCTTCATTTGATTTTGTATGCCTATTTCAAGTGGAAAACCGCCATTTTATAATTTTCCTTTGCTACTTTAAAAATGAAGGAAATAAAAGCAGACTTCCAAACTTCAGCAAGTTTTATCATACCAAGCACTAACTGACGTGAATTTTAACGATGCCTTTGAACTCCTTTAGCCCATTGAAACTTTTTAATTCTCTCAAAAGCGACAATATTCTATTCTTCGCTGTCATTTCGATACTAATTTTTAGCTTAAAATGTGTTTAAAATTATTTCCAAATATATAAAAAGAAAAGTTTTCAGATTACACTAAATACGTATTTCATTCTGAGGCAAAATATTTTGGATATCGTTTTTTAACATCAACTAAATCCCTGTACCAAATCTCATGAAAACCCGTCACCTTCGGCCACAGGTTTTTGCTCATTTCACATAGAATGACCCTCCTATAAAGGACATGTCCATTAATAAGTTGGAAATCCTGTCCCCCTGCATTAGGTATTTTTAATTAACCTCGCACTGGAGCAACACAACGGGCTATTGGTGGCTGTCCGGGATCAATCCCAAAGGGAAAGATCCAAGGAGACCACGTAATTTTGAACCAAGGACAGATGACGAGGCAACACTTGAGCTGGCACCCCTGCACTAGGTGAGCATTTATTTGATCTACCCGATATATATATATATATGAAGGATCACGTTCTGGAGTTGACTACATGACGGCACTTGGGTGGATAAGAGAACACGGAGTGGCCAGTGTTTGTATCAAACCGAGTCGGAGATAAGTAGGCTCAAATCTGATCAGTGGTGGCATGCATTTCTAAACGAAAATATAACTGCATATTTAAAACATTTTAAATGCATTAAAAAATTGAATTTTTTTCTGAATCTATCATGAGCTATAGTAATAATAGCTATTACCTTCGTTCATAACACAGGATTCTGGTTTAAATTCTTAGGAAAGTCGCACATTATTTCAGCATCGGTCTTACAAGTACAGACGTTACTTTTTAAACTGGTTTTTAGAATAAAACAATGAAAAACGCGTCAGATGTAAAGAAACGTAAATGTTTTCCGCAAAAAGTAGATATGTTTCTTAATTGTGCTGCATTTCAGTTTTGACGTTATTTCAGACAGTATTATTGTTATCAAACTTTTCATGCTGCCATGTATATTGTTTTCCTCTCGCATAGAAAATATAAGTGATTTCTTGTTCGTATTACCAGTGTTTTTAGTTCTTGGTTGCCGTCTGCATTTATTTTAGAACTAATTATTTAAAGCAAAGGCCTATCAAAATGCTGCTTTATGGGGTTACATCAAATGACTCTTTGGGAAATATGCTTTGTGATACGTGCTTATTTTTAAACTAAAGATAAAAAAAATACCCACCCAATCCATTTCATCCTTTTTAATTTTGTCAGTACCATTTTCCACGCATCCGCAGGATACACATGACCGTATTTGCAGTGTTATATATTTCCTGATTTTCTTTAAATTCCTGAATGAAAATTACGATTATACGAAATCAGGAAGTAACATTTTGAATTATCATAATTCCAACTTTGTGAGCAATTTCTTACCTTCAGCAAACTACACTGCTGGCCACCGTAAATGCAACACCCTGAAGGAAGCATGCAAATAATATGAAATTTACAACATGCATTAGCGGAGGTGAGATATGCAAATGATTAGAATTTCAGCGCAGACGCACATCACGCGCGCCTGTGGCGCCACTTCAAAGCGCTATTTAAGGCTTGGAGATTTCGACGATTTCAAGTACGGCAATTGTGTTTTTCTTGTGGTTTTTCAAAAAAACGATCAATTATGCCTCGTAGAAAACAGCGATCATCTTTTGATCAAGTATCCGAGTTCGACAGAGGAAGGATAGTGGCCTACCGAGATTGTGGATAATCTTTCAGGGAAATCGGTAGTCGCGTAGGACGAAACCAAACAACTGTAATGCGGATATGTGATCGTTGGGTGCAGGAGGGTACGACGGACCGACGTGTTCGATCGCATCCACCTCAGTGCACCACTTCACGTGATGACAGGCATATTGTGCGTATGGCAGTGACGGATCGCTCAGCCACATCACGAACCATAGCACAGCACATTCAGTCTGTACCGCATCATCCAGTGTCTGCGCGTACCATTCGACGCCGTTTACAGCAGAGTGGTCTGTCCGCAAGACGTCCATTGCCTCGTCAACCCTTGACGCAGAACCACAGACGTTTCCGCCGCCAATGGTGCGATGAAAGAAGGATGTGGACGGCAGAATGGAATGAAATTGTCTTTACTGACGAGTCACGCTTCTGTCTGCAACACCACGATGGTCGGATTCGAGTCTGGAGACACCGTGGAGAGAGGATGCTGAACAGCTGCGTTATGCACCGCCACACTGGTCCTGCACCGGGTATTATGGTATGGGGCGGTATTGGATATCACTCTCGCACTCCTCTAGTACGCATTGCCGGTACTTTAAACAGCCAGCGCTACATCTCCGAGGTGTTGGAGCCAGTTGTCCTTCCTTACCTTCAGGGCTTGCCCACAGCCATATTTCAACAGGATAATGCTCGACCACACGTGGCACGCATTGTCCAAGGGTTCTTCGTCAATCGCCAGCTCGCTCTCCGGATCTTTCGCCGATAGAAAACATGTGGTCCATGGTTGCTCAACGATTGACCCAGAATACATCCCCAGCTGCCACACCAGATCAACTTTGGCAACGTGTGGAAGCTGCTTGGTCTGCTGTACCCCAAGAACACATCCAAAGTCTCTTTGAATCAATGCCGAGGCGTGTGGCAGCGGTGATCTCCAACAATGGCGGCTACTCTGGCTACTGATTTTGGCAGGAACCACACTTCACAGAAGTCTATAAATTTAATCATTTGAGACTTGGTCAACATGTTATCTACAAAATAAATTTTGTTGTGATATCTCGTCTTTCTTGGTGTTGCAATTTGGGTGGCCAGCAGTGTAGTTTGGATCCCAAAACTGAAAGCAACGTTTAAAAATCTATATTGCTGCAATGCTCTATTTGTAGATTAAATACATTGCATAAAATTACCAAGACATTGAAGTGGCTTTTCTTAAATGTTGGCTACTTTATGTCCCGTAAAAATATTAAATTAACATAAATTACAAATTTTAGTCATTCGATTAACATATTTCGTCAGGAATAACTTCCATTAGACCTGAAAATGTTTTATTCAACTAAATTTCTGAGTGTTCTTCAAAATGATTAATTTTTCATACTTTTTGCATCTTTACCCTACATTTTAAAAGCAACTCTTTGAATTTATAAAAGATAAAATTTAAATTTAAGAAAAAGCTTTAAATTTGTGGAAGTCATTTCATAGTAACACAAAGAATATATAAACATACTCAGAGGTATTATAGGAAATATTGTAATTATAATTGAAAACTAAGATTTATATCATCTTAAGCATATAGATATTATATCATTGACAAAATTACTAATTGAAAATAAGAGACACCAATTCAAACAAGAGCACCAATTTTATCTTTTCAAAATATAAAGTAAATTTGACACCAGGTACATTCAATAAAAAGCTCAGTAGCAAGAAGAATATAATGGATTTCCAGTCTGAAAAAAATAACACTTCACACACACAGCAAACAAATTCAATACTATAAATAAAACCTATACATATATCAAATACTGAACCAAACCTGGGAAACAATGCTTTCATCCAATTTTTTCTTGATATTATCTAATTTTCAATACAAAACATCTTCAAGTGCATTAGTAAATTAAAAGGGAATGAAAAAGTTCATTATATTTAATTAACATAAATCCTTTTTAAGTACCAAATGAACTATTACAATTTGCATCTTTTGGAGATTAGAAGACTAGCGATATATTATTTTCTGGTTCAATTCTCATTAGTTTGTGCCATGAAACTGACAAATACAAGAGATCTTGTATTTGACTCACTAGATTTTTTGGCTACTCCTCGAATTTTTAGACAGAAAAATACAAAAGAGCACATTGCATATCTTAAAAGTGCATATTAATGATGCAAATTAAATGTATTGCAAAAGGAATGTCATCAAAATCAGGTTTTAAAACCTTTCAAGACAAATGACAAAAACATTTTAGTTATTCCTGTTAGCTATAGTTTAAATACATATTAAAAATTGGGCCTTTGATATTATGACACAAAAACGAATACAGTTAAAATGGATATTCTACTAAATGCATTTTTAAGTAGAATGGCTAATGCTAAGAAATAGAACAGTTATTTAAAGATATTCTTAGAATCACTCACACAAAGAAAAATATACATATCTTAATCAAAAGTGCTTATTTTGAGTATCGATATATAAAAATCAATTGTAAAAAGTAATTGAAAAATAAAACTTTAATTATAGATTTAAAGATTCAGAAATAAATATCCGACTGCTCTGTAATCATTTTTCAACACATTTCAATTCACCTGATGGATAAACTTTAACGATTTGTTAACTTAATGAAACATTTGCATTAGGAGATCAAGTCAATGTGTATTATGAATATATAACATGTCATTTATTTTCATTTTGGATTCCTCCCAGCAAAACTATAAATTGTGATACTTGAACAAAATTTCTTTCAACTGATAAATGAATAAAATCACTGAAATAATAATTGTACAAGAAAGAAATAAGTAAAAAATATTAATTTTAGATACATATAAGTAAATGTAAAAATATAAAATACATAGCATAAACAATAAGTATCCAAGTAGCAACAAAAGCATAAACTTTCACACACATTACAAAAATGATCTTAAATAAAAATGAATCTGTCTTTTAAATCCCTTTTCACAAATGAAAAATATGTATTGATTGAAAAACATTCAATGTTATAAATATTATGAATGAGATAGGCCAAATGTTAA
Organism: Meta bourneti; assembly: GCA_933210815.1. NCBI lineage: Eukaryota > Metazoa > Arthropoda > Arachnida > Araneae > Tetragnathidae > Meta > Meta bourneti. The sequence continues at coordinate 70,125,092 of OW119928.1, forward strand.
TGAAGTTATGGAATTTAACAGGAAATTTTGTATAAAAATTAGGATTATACAACAAATTTTTCATCAGAGCCGAGCTGACTTTTGCAATATATACACACTGAACATACTCAATGAATGAAAATTCAATTGAGAAGGAAATTAATCCAAGTTAAATTTCTTGCTAATTCTTACTTTTATTTACATTTTTAAAAACAGATGCCATAGTGATTTTGATATAAAAATACTTTAAATCATTCCCACCCCATATGAACATGCTGATGACTATTTAGAAACGAAGATTCTGGTCTCACATCCAGTATGATATATTCATGACACCATAAGACTAGATGGTTATGTCACTCAAACTCTTTGTATAGCAAATATTCAACAAGACGCTTAGGAATTCCAAGTTGGTGCACATTTTCTGCAGAGACCATTTTGCGAATTCGAATTCTTGTGAGGTAGAGAAGGGACTTGATGCACACAGGTGCATTCCAGAATGTTACAGGTCCCAGTTTACTCCTGAAAATGTAAGAAAAGAAAAGTATGAAATAACTATAGTATAATTTGCTTATCAGAATACAGGGACAAAATGAATTATTTTCATAAAAAGTTTTTTCAAGTTTATAAAGGTCAAAAATTAAATATTAAAAGTAAACTCAATGCCTTTCACATAAACATAAATTCAACAATTATTTTGAGAAAGTATTTTATTATTCATTTATATTATTTTGAATACAAGTTGAAAATTGAATAGTTAAACAGGTTGCAAGGAATGTAAAGTAAAGAATTCAGAAACTCAAATTTGGAAAGTTGGGTGGTAGTAAACTCAATCATTTCAAGTTTAAAAAATGCTGAGTTAGAATTAAAAAAGACATTAAACTCACTAGTTGAAATAGTATACATTTTTATAGTAAAAATATAATAGGTTTTCAGTATGGCTGTGGTTTTTTTATACAAACCACATTACAATTGCAAGTAAAAAATCACTAATTACAAATGAAAATAAAATAGGCCCTAAATTAATAAAACAGCAGTTCTAAATTTTAGGTCAAAGTGAACACTGGCTATAAATATTCAATTTTAGTATCCTATTAATTAAATATATTAATTGTTTTAGTAACAATGATTTGAAACTTTAAAATAATTATAGGCAGTGGTATCCAAGTCCAGAAAAAAAATCATTGATAAAACCTGAAGTAAAGAGGATAATTTTTTAAATATAAATATCTGAGTGAGATGTCAGTTTCAATTTTTAATGTCCTTAATTTTCACTGCAAGAAGGTAACAAGTCCCAATGCTTTCAATTGAGGGTAGCATCCAATGGAGATAATATTACATGGTTTGTCATTCTCTCATTTTCCTTCTTTTGCAAGACTACCTCAAATTTAAAGACAGCATTTCGATGATCCATCCATATGGAGTCCCCGAGATTTGATACAAGTGCACCTTTTTAACTTAGGGTTAAAAATTATTTGTATAATTTTTCTGGAAAAATAGCAAAGGTCCTTTCTTACGCAAATAATAGCTCTACTTTTTTCTTTCATTTTTACAATTGGACTTATAGTGGTCTAAAACTAAGTATTTTTTCGCTTTACATCCAATCTCACCGGTTATCAATGTTATACTATGCTGGACTATAGGAGACGGATCAAAATGGATATCAATAGGCTGATCCTTGCTTACACGTATTTAATTTTTCAAAATTTTACAAATCTTCATGCCAAAATAAGCCTTTAGATCTAACTGCAAAAAGAATTGCAGTTAGATCAATAAAGACTGTAAGCATCAAAAAATATATTTGAAAAATAGAACTATGTACACTAGCTTTACACTTCAGTTAAGCACTATGTTAAATTCACTGCATGTTGATCTCATTGTTGATTGTTATATCCCCCATACCTAAAATTAAAATATGTTCCAATTTTTAAAAATGGTTAAGCTACTTTAAAGAAGTCTTCCATTATTTACAAATCGTAAAAGTACGATTTGAATTTCATATTCTTCCATCTCCTTAAATGGTTCTATTTGTAGCATACACTTTGTGACAGAACCAGTGATTGACAGAAAAACAAAATTAACAGAGTTCATGGCTGTAAAAATAGATTGATGGAATAGATTATAAAAATCCCAGACCCAATAAAAGGGTCCCTTAAGTTGAGAATTCTAGTAGTATTTAAAGTGACAGTTTACATACAATATATTTTATAAGATTTCAATTTTTAAAGTGATATTGGAGTTTTTTCATTTGATGTAACCTTCATCTATGCAGTCAAATTTTTCCCGTGTATGTTCAAAAATCATACACTTCACAAGAAAATGAAACAAATCAATGAAGATGTGCATGTACACATTGTCAAACATCTTTCTTAAGCTTTAATGCATTTTGCTTCTCATTTATAACAATTAAAATCCACTAAAACATACAACTTTTTAATAATATGGAACAAATTGATTTAGATCTCTTATCATAGGGAAGTATTTCAAAGCATTAGCATTCAACTGAATCCAGAAAGAAGCTATTAAGTTGTAAAATGTTTAGCTTAGATATCAGGAATTTAATGCAGAACTTTCCACTAAACATAGCTTTTTAAGAACATGTTTTAACTAAAATTTAAAACTAAATTGTAGCCAATTTACGTTAATAACATTTTTTCCCCTAAAAAAATTGTATTCCTAAATTTAAATTTTTGGATTAAAAACAATTACAAGCTATGGCTATACTGAAGAAACCATCAGTTTAAGAAATTTAATCAAACTTTATAGGCAAAGTTATAAATTTCTAGAAGATGCCTGTGTAATTAAATCATCTTTTCCTATTTTAGTCACTTGTGGATACTTTTAATTCCTTGTTATAGTCATAATACTGGTCCACTGCAAAAGATGGTCCTAGTTTGTGTGGACAAATACAAAAGAGGAAAGAAAGATGCCTTTTGAGTTTCAAAATGTTTTAAATTATTCTTTCTCTTGATACTTCTTATACTTAGCATCTTTATTAAATTATTGCCAATTTAAGTTCTTTCAGATTTGAAATTCCTTTTATATCATGTTTATACTGGTTAGATTTCCTTAGATACATATTACTGATCAATAGTATTAAATTTTGCTTTGTATAATATTATGAAATATCAAATTCATTATCTCATTTGCATTAATTAATTGTTTATGAAGTGCCAAAAATAAATTAAAGGCACTAGCTTATCAACAATTTAATCCCTTGATACATATTTTCACCATTTGTTGAGGGTAATTTAATTGTTTAATAAAGCATACAAAAGTCGAAACACTTGTTTTTTTTAAACGTCAAACCAATAATGCATGTTTAAGAATATATTTGAAGAATTTTTCATTTGCTTGCCAGAGATGCCAACCATTATGACTGTAACTGGTGAGTTGTATGTACAGTTGTAACATTACGTAATTGTTATGGATTTTTATCTTTCATTGTCGCATTACTGGGACTAATGAAATTAATATGGAAAATCTCATTTTATAAAACTGAGCGCTCACCAAATTGGTGACACACCATCCCTTTTTACAAGTATGGCACCTTATAACAACCTGAAAACTTTCTATCCATATTTTATCAGCATTATGTGACATTTGACCCATTTCCTGCCTATGATCCTTTGGTAGGCTTGACCAAACAATTTAAATCACTCTAAGCAGTAACATTAACTAGGATTTTGCCAGAATTCAAGTTTAAAAATGAAAAACTTCGGCAAATCATGATTCAGTAAAAAATTTAAAAGCTCACAAGAGTATGGCTAGAACTTACTTGTGTTTGGAAAGTTCATACTGAAACTGCTACAATTTTAATATGAAAATTTTAAATTTGTGAATGAGTATTTTACCTGTCACTGCATTTCATTACAAGACGCAATGTACCATAAATAGAAAGTTGCCCCCCTTTTCATACTTCTGAATTTAAAATTTGTAGTTTTCAAGTAACTTATCCTGTTTTTTAGTTGACTTAACTTTTATTGACAAGGGTAGCTAGAGTAGGAAAATTTTTAACTTTTTCTACATATCAAAAATGTTTGAGGCATAATAAAGTAATTAGTTTTCATTAAAAGTGTATTTTAATAAAAATTATATTAATGTTATTTACTTAAGAGAGCTGTTCTCTCCAGGAAAAACTTGTATTGTAAAAGTTTACTGTAGAGGAAGAATATTGAATATTTATTATAAAGGTACTATTTATTAGGTAATAGTTGAATTCTTATGAGAATAGTTCTTTAAAGAAGAATTAATGCAGCCAAGAAGCAATTATATATATTATTTATAAGCATTCCTCAGGGATACATTATGGATTCCTGAAACTTTAAATTGGAGGTTGGAATCTCTGCTTTGTGTTATTTGTATATTAAATATGGTCAGAAGCAAGGTAGCTTACATAAGCATGGATAATTAAAATTACTGTTTACTTCAATTACATATCACATTTTTACTGAATCTTATGCAGATTTTTTTATTTGTAAATATTGGTCTGATAGATTTTCCTGAAGCACAATATATTGGTCATCAATTTGCCTACCAATGCTGTTCAGGCTTCATCATATATTAACACTGTCTACACATAATCATTACTGCAATTCTGTTCATCAAAACTGAAACATTCCGAAAATGAATTGTACGACGAGATCAACCACATGTGTTGACCTCCCTTCTATTGCTGTTATTTAATAACAAAACCATCCATAACATGTTAACTCCAATATTAACTTAAATGTCATCACTCTTATTTTGTCATTGAACAAGAGCATGTACACTAGTGTCAGTTGTCCTAATTAGGGCAGTTTGAGTGTCTGCACCTATTCAGAGATTTTGCCAGAATTCAAAAGAAAAATATAAAAACAAAACCTGTCTCAATGATATTTACGTGCAAAAATTGAAAATACTTGTCAGTTCCACAGAATTAAATTGATTTTTAATTAAACCCATAGAGCAATAAATAATATTACATAAAGTAGATGTTGCCGCTTAAATTTCCTTTTAATCACATTTAGATATTTTTTAAATGTTAAAAGTTTAAAGCTCTTAAAATTTGAAGTCATCCAAATCAGGGGTCCCAATATTTATCGAGCGCAAGGTCACATTAGGATAGTTAAAGCGCTGTGAGAACAGGATCAAACAGTGTATACACATAAATATAAAGCCATACTTTATAACACCATGTGTAACACAATCACTAACACTATTTATCTCACGGAAATTGTAAGTTTTTTCTCTTAAATGCTAGTTTATTGATCATATGATCCTGAAACATGGATCACTTTCACACTTGAATTATGGAATGTAAAAGTATCACTCTTAAACCTTTGATATACAAAAAAATTTCTTCAAAAGCACATCAATACAATACAATATGACTGCTGTACAGTAACAAGTGGTCAAGACAGACTTTTCCAAATGTACCATGCATCAACTGCAAAACAACGACTATCAGTGATAAACTTTAGAATATTAACTTATATTTTTTGTCATTTCTTCTCTCACTAAGGTATCTCATTATAAGTTTGAGTCGTCTTTCCTCTATTTTCTTCCTCATATTAACCCTATACAGATTTCAAATAATGAACATTTCTACCTAAATGCCTTTCTAAAATTTAGCATTTAAAGAAATATTTAAAATTAATGTTATATCAAGATGTCTTCAGGCCAAATAAATTTACTCTGGCTGGATCGGCTATAGTTTGGGATCCCCTGATCTAAATGACATATCCTTAAAATGCATCATTGCAAACAAAAATATTATTTTGTGCATCCCTATTGCTCATTACATACTGAGAATTAGAAACAAAATACTTAAGAAAAATTCAGTTATGTATGATGCATGAAAGTTATGCAACCATCAAATACTAGAAGATTCACAAGATGCAATAATAAAAAAGTCAACTTTACCTTGTAAGAAAACAACTGGATCAATTAATGCTTTGAAAACTAAAATTTCTGACTTCTAGTATATTTTAGGTAAAATATTTAACAACAAGAATCCAGGAAAATTCCATAATGCTTCTATTATGAAAATAGGTTTTAAAAACAAAATTTTGAAGAAAAATATTTTCATTATCATCTGCAAATATATTTAAATGCTGGAAAATTTTCACCAAGAAACTTTGAAACATACTAATTGATGAAAAACCATGTCAAGAGCAAATTTTAAGGTAATACAGTACCATGTCAGAAGGGAGCTACTTTAAGATGAATATGGTTTTCCTCGTAAAAAAAAAATTAAGTTAATTCAGGAAAAGTTCCAATAAGCAGTTTACCGAAACTACAAGAAAAAATACCACACATATGAATGAAAATCATAAGCATGGATTTAAGCATTGGAATATGAGACAGATACATAACAGGCAAAAATGTAAATCAAATTACTGTGGCCTATAAAGTATGAGAGCACTGAGCACAACGGCAACAATCCAATGCAGGTAAAAACCCCAATTTCAATGAACAAAGGAGAGATTTTCCAGTAGGCTTCAGCACCTTGGCTGCTGAAGCGTAGTTAGTGTCTGGCTACGGCTCTGGGTGATGCCGTCTCTCATCCACTGCAAATGAAAATCATTAGAGAAGAACAGAGCTGAGACATAACACTTGCATTCAACACCATTCAACTATGCATTCAAACAGCTGAAGTGAAATGACTTCAGAGAGGTGCAATTTTAAAATAACTTGTTTAATTTTTGAACTTGTCGAAGTTAAAATGCTAAAACCAAAATAACAAGAAACCTACTAAGGATAAAATTAAACTTTGAATTAATGAATTTAATATCTATCTATTCAATCATTTTACAGTGTTATTTATTTGAAAGGATGTTATATCTAATACCAATATCTGCTGCTTAAAAAATAATTTTTGCCAAAACAAATTTAATTTTATTAAGTGGTTGATTTTTAAAATGGTTGATTCTAAATTTAGAAATTTACAAACAAGTGCTACTTGCAATGACATAAGTTAAAACGCCATGATTCAAAGTAATATTAAATAGGTTGTTTATAGATACTCATTCTTTCCAATTATAAAATTGCTATATTTTCGATTCATAAGAATTTAAATTACACATACCAGAATCTGGTTCTTTTTCAATCATTCAATTGTAGTTTGTTAGGTTCTGTAATTATCTTTCAATAGTATTGCAAGTTTTATGAACGCTTATCCCTCTCCTAAAATAACCATACTTTTAACTGAATACTCAATATTCCAAGAAATGACCAGTATGCTTTTGATTTTTATCCTTTTTGCTCATTTGAATATTTTCATCTGAATTTATTTTAATAACCAGTAATTTGCCTGATTCTGCAACTAAAAGTCTCAAGGAAACCAACCAACCAGCAATTTTAAATCGATTTGAATGTGTTCCAGAGAAATTCATATTAAGCAGCTGATTTTAACATTAGGCTTATATTGAATGTCATATTTGAATCCTTAAATATAGAACACAAATTCTTATGTTTAAATTTATTTTTTAATTTTAAATAATGGATTTATTACAACAAAGAAGCATTTTTTTCAGTAAGATGAAAATAATTTTATTTTAATATTTGTGTTAAAAATGATTCAATGCAAATATGGAACATATTTTTATAATATGTAAAGAAAAATCTAGAAAGATTTCCATGGTAAGAGGATATCTGGTGTATACCATAAGAAATGATCTAGTGTAATTATAAATACCTAGTTAAACCTAAATAGATTTGTTTTGCAGTTCACAATCTGAAGCCATTACTTCACACAGGTTAGCTTTCAATCATTTCACACATACAAGCTTTACACTGTAGTTCCCTTGACAACGAAGTTCTTTTACTTTTCTACTGTAAGCAGCCTACAGCTTAAACAATTTGCCACAAAGCAAAGGTACACAAAAAAATTGCCGAAATTTAATGCTACAATAAAATAATTGCGATTTGACCAAGTTACATTGAAGATATTATTTAACAAATTAGAAGGCATGAGAAATAAAAATTGGTGAATTAGATACTGGATTTGCAAAATTCATTAGGTGAAGAACAAGGAAATACATTAACTTTAATAACCATAGCAGAAACAAAATCTTAGCACTAATTTTTTCATAGCATATTTTGAAGTTGACAAATGCTGTCATAATACCATCAGGGCAAAACAAATATAATTAAGTAAAGTAACTTTTTTAATATAAATAATCTTCATAAATTACTTCAATAATCAAAAGTTGAACCAAAACATTTGTTTAGACAATTAACAAGATTGAACACACTTCAAAAATAACAGCTATGAAAAATAAGTGCCTTTTACTATGTGCCTTCTAAATTTTTAAGTTTTTAAAAAAATTATTGGGATTGCTAAGTGAGAGCAATAATTAAATCTTTTAAAAATAAAAGACGTACTTACATGAACCTGTAAAAATAGATAGCACAAAATCTTGTACGGTATTTAAAGAATAAAAGTTAACTTTCACGAGACCAACACCATTTAAGACATACAAAACAAAAGATTTGTGTACCTTTGCAATAAAGTGCAAAAGCAAGGCATAAGCGCAGGATAGAACACAAATGCTAAAAATAAGGTTTGGTGCTAAAATATTTGAAAATAACTGCAAAATATAATAAAACAATTGCATTAAAAACTGCAAATTTGCAAAATTAGCTTCTTTTTTAAAATGCTTGAAAGTCAGCTTTATTATGCTTAGAATTAGGCAAAAATGCACACAGAAGACAGAATACGCTATTTTATTCAAAATATTTATAGTTGGATCTTATCATGGGGGAAACCAATAATTTGAATCCTTTAACTGGAAGATCATATCTTGTTAAATTTCAATAAGTTTTAAAATATTATTCAGTACTAACTCCTACAGATATTAATTACATTACCACATTTTTATAAATATTTTGCATGAAATAAATATATTTCTTGTATGGTACTTTACGAAATGTACTTCAGATAATAATCCAAGTAGGTAAATTTATAAAAATAAAAACGAAGAAACCATATAAAATACCAAGTAAAAAAGAAAATATATGAGTGCAATATGTAAATTTCTAGCATTTCTATCCTTTTTTTGCGCAAAAACTTCTTAAAAGACAGTGATGAGGCCAAATATAAATTAAAAATTGTTAAAGATGCAGGCTGCTTACATTTTTAATGGAATTCTTTTCATAAGCAAAGTGTTCTTGATCGAAAACATAATTTTGGTAAACATCTTAATTTCACACAAGTAACTCACCCAACAGCAAGAATGCGTCCTGAAGGAGTATAAGTACAACATAGTGAATTTTCAATAGGAGCTATGGCTTCAGGATTTTCCTCCGATGTTATGTCCCAAAATCTCAAATACCTAAAATGTTAAAGAACATTCAATTAACTCATGTGGATAGTCATTTTAAATGTTGCATAACAGTTTTATGGTGTTTTCATTATACACCTAATATGCCTGAACTGTAGCTTGGATTTAAATGACAGACATTTAATGAAGTCTTATTTTGATATAACAAGTTATAACACCCTTTAACGGATTTTTCACTACATATATTTTATGACTAAAGCAGGTAATCAATAATCCATACCCATCGTCAGCAACAGTAGCAATGTGAGCTCCATCAGATGAAAATGAAACATCTCGAATCCATGTCCCATTATCTCCACAGGCAAAGATGAGGTGAGGTGAAGGATACAGGTGACTAAAATTAAAATTTGCAAGTATGACCAAAACATAAAAACGATAAACGTAATTAATTTTTTATTTCCTTCCACTATTCTCCATTTAGTTATATTTGTTGCAATCTGACTTTTTTTAAGAATTTATTGCTAAAATGCAAATAAAGGTAATATTTTGATTCAGTTGACAACTCAAAAAGCATGAAAGGAAGACAATTGATGAAAATATTTCTATTAACTTATCATGTGTAGTTCAGATTTTCCATTTCTATGCACGATTCGATATAATTGCTAAGGCTTAGAAAACTTACTGTTGCCCAAGACCTCAGTAGAGTTGAAAGGAAAGTTAATTGCGTGGTAAATAATGTATGTGAAACAACGAACATTTCCTTTCAAAGAACAGAGGCACATAAAAATAAAATAAACGTGTAAGAACTTATTAATTGAAGTAATACTCAAATATAAAGAAATATTTATTTTCACCTGATAAGATATTTCCAAAATGTACAATATCTGTACCAACTCACACAAGAGAAATAGTATGGTAAAAATGCGTTGTTCTAATCATACCAGCAAATCCCACATAAAATAATGCAATAATCCGACATTATAAAAATGCAAAAATGTAGAATTTTTCTCTCAATCAACATAACAATTTCTCAGCTTTACAAATGCTTAGATTGACAGGCTAACAAGTAAATTTTCAAATCCTTGAAAAAATTGCTAAGACATAATCAAACTTAAAATAAAATATTGTGCAGATTTTCAGCTTATATATAAACTTCCTTCCTGTGTTACTTTTATTCTACTGTAAACATCTAATAATTGAATAGAGCAGCTACCAGATTTCAGAAACATATCAGTATCCAAGATTTTATACATTATGCTTCAGCTAATATTTCACTCCTTCCTCAAAGAACTTTATATTTCTAGAAATTCAGGATGCTATTAAAAATAAGTTATGAGGATTTTTACCCAAAACATTTGAGCATTTGACCATTATCTGAATCCCACAAAATAACTCTTGTATCCCAGGAAGCAGAGGCAATAAGGCAACTGTCAGGAGAAAAGGCACATGCGACGACATCATGATGATGGCCTTGAAGCTTGAACTTAGGTTTCAATGTTTTCATGTCCCAAACATAGACCTTAAAGAGGAATAATGATTTGATACAAAGTCAAAACATGAAATCAATCTACAATCATCTATCCGCTTAACTTGAAAAGTAGATAGATTTAAATATTCTACTAACTTACTACAGAAGCAAATATATAAGCCTTTTCATATAAATTACAAGATCCAAGTAATTATTATAAAAGTTTAGAATCTGAGATTTCTAATATGCTATTATTTAGGACAAAACAAATAAATGAAAATTTTGCTACCATTTATTGAAAATAGTTAAGAAACTTACCAATTTACACATACCAACAGATACTAAGGATTTAGCATCAGGTGCCCAGCAACATGAATAAACTGGTTTGTTGTTCATTTTTAAGGTTTGAAACATGTTCCCATCTTCATGCAAGTCCCATACTTTTAGGCTACCATCATAGGATGCTGATAGCAAAACAAGGTTGCCAACAGGACTGAAGGCCAAATGAGAAACCATATCAGTGTGATCCATAAGTTCCAGGATCAGTTTTCCTAAAATAATAATTAGTAGAATTGATCAATAAATATGGCGAACAAGAACAATTGTCTGATTTCATCAGTACTCTCATAAATAGAACTTATTTTTGCACTTTTCTGTATTCCCATTTCAAGACGAGTTCACTTGACCTTAGATTAACTTAATTTGCCACTAACAATTCCTTTAAAATAATTTCTTTAAGGTGCCACTGTGATTAATTTTTTACAACATTCCTTTTTTTTAATTTGGAGGATGTGTATTTTTTCTGAATATTTTGCAATACATATTCCTTATATTCAATCAAACTAATTGTTTGATAATTCTAGAAATAAGACCTTATTTTGATGTCTTGTAACTGTTCTAAAAACAATCAGACTGCACAATTGAATAGTTAAAAATATTAAATGTATGCTACTTGGCCTGGATAAGTTTTCAATTAAGCATTTCCTTCTAAATGGTGCTGTTAATTTCAGTATCATGCCCCAAATTTGGCATTTTGAATACTCTTTCCATCGGTTGCAAGATGAAAAATTACCCAACTTGCAACTTTAAAGTTGAAGAATTAATTTTCATTCAGTTCTGCTGGCAATTTTACAACTTTTTAGGTGTAAAAGTGAAAATTTGTACCTTATCATTAGTTTGTCAACGATATCTCAAAAATTCTGAAATGAAAACTAAAATTTTGTAATTGCCTTCACTACAACTGAAATTATTGTCAATTATTAAATCACTCCAGCAAAAATGCACAAACTATGGAAGACCAATGCATACCTCTAAGGCCCAGTTAATATGCCTGTTTAATATCTTACCATAAGGTTGAAGTAACTCCCACTATTGCTAAACAAAACACCTAATTGATTATTTTACTATACATTAATGCATTGTTGAGACAATGCATCAGTGTATGTTTGAAAAGAAAACTGTAAAAGTTGCTAAAGTAAAATTTAATGCTGTGATAAATAAAACTCGCACAAAATAATTAAAATTGATAATTTAAAGTTGCAGCAAGTGAACATAAGGTTAATTAGAAAAATGTTCTTTTAGTCCTCTAACTTTCAGAAGAGATGCACATTTATACTATTATTGTAGCATACACATTTTTAATAGAATTGAAATGTCAAATGAATTTTACAATACATTTTACCTGTCAGCACATCCCATGTTCGGATGCGTCCATTGATATGTCCAGTAGCAAGTACCAAATCTTTGGAAGAACTAAGACGTGACCAGAATGGTGGTGAGGAGCGCAGGCCATAATTTAAGTTCGATATGCCAAAAGCTACAGACCGAATATAATGGCCTGTGTTGATGGATATAGTATTACAGCCAAAACAGTCTTCAACTTCATGTTTGCTGTCAACAAGAATCCTGTAATTGATATTGGGCAATAATACATGTATATAAAATTTAATGAGCAATAACATTTCTAAATTTTTAAAAGCATGATTACAAATAGCATAAGATTTCGCATTAAGATTAGTTCAGGAGTTGTATTCTGTACAACCATCTTCATTAAAACACTTACATGGTAAAGTAATTTGGTTTTAAAACTTTAACCAGATAGCCAATTGATTTTAGCACTGTATTCCCAAACATATCTACTGTGCATTTTAAATTGATACATTTGGAAGTTTATACAAAAAAATCAATTAGTTTTCTGTTGCAATTCAGTCAGTAGCAGTCTCGTACATAGTTAAACAGATTAAACTTTATAAGTGCTGGGGCCAGATTGTGAAAGATTGAAGAAAACAGGCTGCATGCATTAATTTGAAGGGGGATGTGTTACGTGATGAACTATATATACTATATAACAATAATATATTTTTAGAGAATTATTAAACATCAATGTAACTCACTACATTTCTTTTATTAACCGAGAATTCTAGTCTATAATTTATGCTGTCATAGAATCCTCAAGCTATCTACAAAATTCACATTTTTTTTAAACTAGCTTCATACTTACACTTATTTGGGTATATAATTGAAAAGGTTAGTTCACATAGAGAAATGATTCCAAAGATGTTTAACAATTTCTAGTTAGGTGTTATCAAATTTTAAACTTATCCTCATCTGAGCCTATGAAGAAATATCAATTTTTCAATCTGAAAAATCTTTGCTTGAATTATGACATATTGTCAGCTTAGAGCAGGTACTCATTAAATAACAAAAAGAACTTTTACAGTTCAAGCATTTAAAGACTAATTAGTTTTTTGGTGAAAAATAAAAATTCTAAGCATTTTGGTAGTATTATATTTTTTCAAACAGGTTACAATATGACAAAGTATTCATCATCATGAAAACAAGCATTTAGTGCCAGACAACACACTTCCAAAAATTGCAGTTAATGAATTTCTGCTCTAAGCCAACAATATCATTGAACATAGATCAATTACCTCCAGCAATAGGTCAGTGCATACCTATCTAAGAAATGCTGGTCTCGAGTCCTTTTACGAAAAGAAACTTACCTTTCTCAGACAAATAATATGCCATACCTGTGTCTTTGGAATTGAACTCATATATGTTCTTTTTATTTCATCAACATTTTAACATGCCTTTTGGACAATTTATCCCAGAATTTTTTTAAAAACACAATTAAAATATTTTTCTGTAGTCTAGGCCAGTGTTAGCAGATGCAGCGGTATGTTGTGCACCCCTGCAGTAAAATTTCTCAACCCCTTTATCTAACCACCATACACATTAACCATTTTCTCATGGAGAAAGTGCAAGGCTCACAGTAATATTAATTTTACCCCTATAAATTGACCAAAATATACCTTTGAAATCACTTCTTTATTTTTAGATTTGTTGTAACAGTGTCAATGTTAATATTAAAACACTGATTGAAATGTGTATGAGGACCAAAGAAAAAATGTTGTGTTCATAATGTAATGGAAACAATTTAGAATTTTTAATTTGCTTTTCTCCATAGTTTTAAAAACTGAGAAAAAGAGCAATATACTAGTAGATATGATAATCTCTAATGTTTATGTACTCCGCTCCACAAGGCCTGACCTTGGATGATCATGATAAGAGGAAAGATAATGCCACAACATTGGAATGGAAATGTTTATTTGGGAATTGGCTTCTATTTTAAGCACCAGTAAGCAATGTTTAATAGGGCAACTGCCAGATAAGACCTCCTTAAAAGCCCTTTGAGAAAAATAAAATAAAATTATTTAAGTCAGGGTGAAACAGCCTGTCCTTGACCATTTCCTCATACATTTCTCAATAAAAGCAAGCTGAACTAGTTTATTTCACAATAAATTTTAAAAAATTGTATTAATAAAATCAATGGACTACTGGAATAAATGGAAACCAATCTTAAGTTAATTAATTTGCATTTTTATTGTTAAAAAATAAAAACAAAAGTCAAATGTCTAATCAATGGAATTCCAGTATAGAGGATTCATTCTGAGGAGTGATTCTCAATCTTAATTCATCTCAATTCTATTCCTTATTTTGAACTAAAATTTGGGCATAAAGGTAAATAAATATCTCCAATTATAATAATTTTACATATCTAAATTAATTTTAAGTCATCAACATTGAGGTCTATCCGCTGGTGGAACTGACTGCATGCGTTCTGTTAATTGACCTAACTGGTCAATTGCTTGTTTTTTAGGCAAATCTTGATTTTAAATTTGACGTTAGATATTTCATGATGATGCAAGTGTTTGGCAATTGTTTAAGGTACATTTTTATGAAAAATTAGCTTGTATCCAGAGTTTGACCAGGTGGTCAATTACTGGAAAGATGACCTCAAGCACAGTGAAATTTTAAGCAAAGAAAGAGTCTGTATAGTACCCCAATTTACTTTAACCTTCTGTTAGTCCTGCATTCTAATTCTAGATCACACTATACTCTAGTGAATCCTATCATAAAAGAAAGGTTCTATATAGAAGAGATTGTTCCATGCAGTTGCATCTATTAGGTGGCTATTATGTTGCAAAAGAAAGGATAAAATGGGATAAAGTTAAGAGGAAAAAGGAAGTAAAATAGGTTACCTTAAACCAAAAAAGGAAATAATTTCAAATTGATAATGGAAAAGAGGAAATACTTCCAAAGACTTAACTGGTGAAGATTATGAATTTGAAAAACATTAAGTAAAGAAAGAATCATGCAACATATGTCAAAACATAAAACCCATTCCAAAAAGGAATTTGGGATGATGATTTTTGTCTAATGACAATGAAGATGGTGATTTTGCTTGGGCTACTTTTCGGTGAAACTGATATTTTGCAGTGGCTGACTTAAGTTTCTGTTATAATTAATGATAAAGAATTCAATATTATTACAACACTTTTTAATTGCTTAATATTAATTTGTTATATATTTTAACAAGTTTACTTTTTTAATATTAGTACTAATCATTATTACCATATTTACTAGTTTAATATTCAAGTTTAATATTCTTTTAGTTTTATTTAAAATAATCATACAACAAATGTTTAGTCTAGCTCCATTTCATACAAATTTACTGTTGAATGCTAAAATAGTTGTATAAATATTTCAATTTTATTATAGAAAATAGTGATCAATTACTGGATGGGTAGTGGTCAATTACTCGTCCTATCACTATTCTAAATTGAGATAATAATTCTAAAAACGATTAAATATTATGCTATAGCTCATTTTAATCACATCTTTACAATATACTAAGAACAAAAAATTTTGAAAGTGCAATTACAAATGACCTTTAGGGAAATTTTTTCATGAAAAATGAGTACCAACTGGTCAGTTTTATGGCGCTAGTGCAATATTTGGCAATGCTGCGTAGGCACAAGACATACAACACCAAGTAATAGACGCACAATGAAAGTTTTCTTGACACAGAAGAGAGAAATACACCCAGGGAGGAATGCACCTGGCAGGAATCGAACCTGCGTCGCCTACAACTTGAAGGTTGCTAGCACAGTGGACATACCCCCAGAGCCACGATGGCCCCCCAATTACTAGCTGGTTCACCGAAATATTGTAAATTAATAATCATGTGTACCTTTACATAACAATACAAATTTAAATATTCTTACCCAGCTCCAGGTTTGAAAGGAACAGTTATTTCTTGGTATTTGAATCTATAAATGAAAATATTTCAAGTCGGTATAAAATCAAATATATCCACAACAAAAATAAGCATTACTATATCTTTACTTCAGAACTTGCTTTTCCCTCTTCAAAGATTTTATCTAAAAGTAATGTGACTGAATTTATAATTTTATATACAACTATTTAAAATGCAAATATGAGGAATCACATGCAAGATTGGGAAACTTAATTCTATGCACTTCAATCTCTACACCAGGGGTCTCCAAATTACGGCCCGCGGGACAGACCAGGCCCACAAAGGACCATTGTCCAGCCTGCGGAAACCCAGTCGATGCAGCAGGTAATTTTTCATAAAATCGTAAAAATAATTCAAATTCAGTAGAGTTGGGGAAATTCAAGTCTAGGTAGGTTCGAGGTTCTGTGTAATTCGAGCTGGTTTTATGGAAAATAAACTATTACAAAATATTAATAAATGACTTTCGTTACTGAGCGCCTTCAATTTAATAACGCTTTCCGCTTCTTATTAGAGTGTTTGCCTTGCATTCTTTACAAAGGTTAGTAGGGCATGTATGCAATATTCAAAATGCTGGAGGTGAGAAACCAATGGTTTTTCATTGCATTATCCATCAACAATCCTTGTGTGGGAAGAACATAAATGTGTCGGAAGTAATGCAGGTCATTGTTAAGACGGTAAATTACATCCCATCCCAATCTCTTAAACAAAGGCAATTTAAGAATTGTCTTTCGGATAATGAAAGTCAGTATCCAGATGTCCCATATCATCATGAGGTACATTGGCTAAGCAGAGGAAAGGTGCTCCAAAGGTTTTTTAGCTGTGCCAAGCTATTGACATTTTCATGATTGAACAGGGTAAACCTGTAGAAGAGCTTCAGATCATCAGTGGCTGTGGAAGCTTGCATTTGCTGTTGATATTACCACTCATATTTTTTTTTTAATTTGAAACTTCAAGGCGAAAAGTCCTTTGTAAGACTTGTTCCAACATGTGAAAGTTTTTAGAATAAAACTTGCTCTTTTTAAAAACCAATTGGGAAAGACAATTTTGGACCACTTTGAAACCTGCAAGGTTTGCTAGTGAAACTTGTGCCTTTCCCATCACATGCAGTACAAACTATCACAAAACTATGTGAGGAATTTGAAAAACGCTTCAGACTTTGATCATGCAGCTACAGCAGAAAAGAAAAAAATCTGTTTAAAAATCCATTCCAATGTGAAATCAAAAATACGCCAACAGAACTTCAAGTTGAATTGATTGAACTTACGTCAAATGAATACTTGAAAAAATATTTCAGGGAATGTTACAAGAATGCAGACCTACTTTCATTTTACAGGTGATATTTAGTTTATTTTTAATTTTAAAACAGTAAACTTCTGACAGTTTCTTTCATTGCAGGTCATTTGGTGATGATTTCAAAAAATTAAAATCTTTGCAAGATCAGTGCTTTCAGTGTTTGGATTGACCTATATCTGAGAATACACATTTTAAAAACTGACCTTTGTGAAATCAAAGTACAGGGCTAACTTGTCAGACAAACACTTGAAATCTATTCAGTGATACGATCATCGAAATTTGACCCAAAATGGACAGACATAATATGCCAGAAGCAACTCCACATGTCCCATACATACATAAAAAAAGTACGTACTTAAAAGCCAAAGAATGATACATAGGAATATTGTTGAATGTTATTTTTTGCTTAGGCCAACTAATATGCAAATTTACATTATTTGGAATACATTTGATTTCTTTGGATAAATCTTCTACATATTTATTTAAACACCTATTTTGTTAACTAGTTTATTTAGTAAGCTTTAAAAAAATTGACGTTGACCCATGTCCATCCCCCACATATGTGTGTGTATATATCCATATATTTATTTATGTGTGTGTTGTTGGCCCACCTGACTGGGATTTTTCAATCTGGCCCTCAAGTGAAAAGTTTGGAGACCCCTGCTCTACACAATCCTGGATATAATAGTGAACAAAACATGGGCAAAAACACAATTTCTACAAGCAATAGAGAAATTGGTAGAAATCAAAACTGAATTTCATAATTCTTTATTATGATTTTTTTCTGTTTGGACTATACTTTTTCCACTTTAAATAGAAGTTAGTCATAATATAAAGTTAATTGCTTAAAGTTTATTTTATCATCTCAAGCTTTCTATTGATGTTATATATTTATTTCATGAATTGGAATGCAAAACAATTACCAACCGAATTAGAAAATTGCCAAGAGATAAATTATAAACATAAGTAAGAATTCTATGAATTTTTTACAAAACTAGTGTTATCTATTTCTTTTTTTTCAACTAATAATTCTCATCTTTGAAAATAAAGTTGCATAATTAGGCTAACCACATTTTTGTTCTTAAGGAAAATCATGTTTCATAATAATAAACTCAACATTTTTCAGAATACTAGTCGTAGGTGTTGACCTAAAAAAGTTGGTTGGGTTTTATGTCGCTATGACCATATTTAGTCAAAATGCACCAAACAATGTCAAGTTAATGGGAATCCATGCACAAGGACAGCTTTGCTGACACAGAAGAGAAATGCATCCAGGGAGGAATCCAACCTTAAAGGAACAGAACCTGCACTGCCTACAACTCACAGGTTGCTGGCACAGTGGGCAAACCCACAGTAACCCCCAACAAGGAAAAGTGAGCGCATGACGAACATATGCTACTTCCAAAAGACAATACCCAAATGAAAATTTTATCAAAATCTCAAATAAAATGTGTGTGTGTATTATGTTAAAATTCTACAAATATTTTTGAACAAAAGCAAAAGCTTTTCCACTGATTCCAAAATATTGCATTTCAAACAAATGGAAAACAATTTTTGAAACTTGAGGATTAAACCAAACATCTTTACTGGGCAGTCAAGCTTTGCTGCTTGCTTACAAAACTCAATTACTAATTATGAAAAGAACAAAGGTACTTACAATGTATCTTTACAAAAGCTCCAAGGTATGAGAGTGACGACACAATTTCCAGATGACCATGCAAAATACGACTCATCAGGCGAAAATGCACAACGCCATGATTCTGATCCTAAAGAGTGTTGCTTTTTGGTTGTGTGTACAGGAATTAATTCAGTAATGAGGGAGGCTGATGCTATGAAAAAATATATTACATGTAAATGTAAAACAAAGTATTCTCAAACGCTAGAATAATCTTGGATTGAAAATTACCTATTATGAAATAAAATTTTATTTTCGCAATTAATGGATTTAACACAATGAATGGATTGCACATAATAAAGAGAAGTTCAACCCAAATTTAAGAGTACAAACATTTTTTCTTCAAAATCTCAACATCTATTAGAATAGCGAATAATTTATAGAAACAAAACACATTTTGAAGAAAACTTTCTCTATTTTTATCCTCTACGGAAATGAAATATGATACTTACATATTTCATCTTTAGTTCGATTCATGAAACTTGCCATTCACTAATTGAAACAGATGTTGGTTTCAGTTTTCCTAGGGAAACTAAGGCGAATTTTAAAGATGTCTGTTTTTAACAAGTTTCACAAAAATCAATACAGATATCAGTCGACTTAGATGCGACAGAACACGCTAGTACACCTAACTGAAAAACGTCTTCGAACAAACTTTCTCATAAACAATTCTAGTAGAAAATGAAAATAAACGGAGACGGCAGGTGTATTAGAATCTTTAAAACGCCGAATTTGCCGAACCTTGATATTTATTTTCGGAATGCGATGCAGCAGAATTCGGGTGTGTCTGCACTGCTGCACTGCTATTCGCTAATTCCGTAGATCTCTCTAGCCTCATTGGTCTAAAATTAAAAATTGATTATCGGATCAATAGATGCCAGATATGGGTAGTAAATAGTTCTAAAAATAGAACAGATTATAAATAATTTTTACAATTTTTATAAAAAAAACTTTTGCTCCGCAAAAGGAGAAAGAATAGTTTTTCAGCAGAATTTCAAACTCCATTTTTTCAAATGTTTCTGAGAAATTTATACTTTTTTAATAGGAGTCTCGAATCGGTGCAGGAAACTGGCCTGTCACAAGTAAAAATGTAAACAAAACAAAATCTCGCTCTTAATTGCAGGTTGCGCGAAAGTTTCCTCATACAATTCTCAATGAAACGAAAAACGTGACTAAACCACAGAAATTTATCTTTGATTTTAGAAAACTTTACCCCAAGCACACATATTTTATAATGTCTAGCATTAGCATGACAAATGAAACACAAGTGAAAGATGTTTATGATTTCGCATATGATATTGCTCAGGAATTTGAGAAACTAATAAGTTTTCTTGATTCTAAAGAAACCATTCCGCTAATCAATAAAGTTATAAATGTCCTTGAATTGTTAGAAAATAGTGTTAAAAAAATTGAACACTTGGAAAGAGAAAATTCTGAATTGAGAGCAAAGTATTTGAAACTCTCAAATGACAAAACTGCAAATGAAGAAGAAAAATTAAACTTGAAACAAGTAAGAAACATTGATGTTTGTGTCTTATATTTTTAAGAAAATATTTGTTACATCTTGGATATAAAGACTTGCTCCAAATATTTAACATGTGAAGAATGTGGATTCAAAAAACTTAAATGGATTTATTTTTTTCAAGTAGTTTCACAATTTTAAAATTCCTTTCCTCTAAGCCAAACTATTGTATTGCATTCATATTTTACTATGAAATTCTAACACCTTTTTTACTAGTAAGACCTATTAAGTACTAAACATATTTTGATAGTATTAATGAAATCTTGGTTTAAACTTAGCATTTGTAAGTCGTATTTTGCACCTTTGAATTTTGTTTTGACAATCGAATTTTTAGACCCAATTGTGATTTTTTACAACTAATTGTTTTGAAATAATTTGCTTGTTTGATATGAATTATGAGCAATCAATTCTTTATTCTATCTTCAAACAATTTGTAAATGAAACAATGTACTGTAAATATAAAACAAAGACACTAAGCAAAATAAAATTCCCCAGATGCAAATAATCAAAGTCCAGGCCCTGGTCATTATAATCAGTCTCCTACGAGTCAACAATTGTGTCACTGTTTTGAACTAATCTTTAAATTAGGTGGCAGGTTGAAATGTGAAAATGCAATTCCACAACTAGTGTCCTTAGCTTGGATTCTGGTTCTAAGTATCCTTCAATGCTAATAGCAATAGCAGTGTTACAAGTTAATATTATTTGAATTCTATTTTTGATACAAATCCATAAAGCTTAAAATTCTATTTAAAAAATAAATATGTTAATAAGGAGAGATAAATTTTAATTTTTAAATCTTAGTTAAATGTAATTTAATTTTCCAGCTTTTTCATTTTCAACTTGTATCAAGTGTAAAAACTATAAGTTAAGTTTTTCTGTTAAGTTGAAAATATTGTTTCTACGTGTAGCAGTGGTGGTAAGATAACATGAATGGCTTTCTTGCCTTCTACAGAAACACTTAAATATGAGTTTCCCCATTCCAAAGAAATAATGTTTTCGCTAAGGGAGATCTAAAAACTTATCTGCTTTCTCTTCGATTTTCACAATTAGATTCATGATACTAGATAAATATTTTGCTTTTGTGAATAATAAGCAGTTCTCATTTAAGCCCATTAGATTTTCTTGAGAAGTGAGGGGTACCAGGTGCTCATTTGTGGCATATTGAAAAAGGTTAAACTGCTTGATTCCTTTATCAGTAATAGCAAATTCTCAAGATCAAATATATGCAACTTTTTCAAAGGGAAGAGTATGTTAAAATTAACCGAAAACACTTTGTGTTATGTATGGACTGGCCCCATATGATAAAACTCCAGCCTCTACTGATAAACAGATTTGTGAATGACACTTGTTTCAGTAATCTTTCAAACGGAAATATTTGTTGGTCAGTTGTCATTATCATCCCAACTTACCACCAACTCTTACGTGCCCGAACCCGTAGTGTCCCCTAAAACGAGATATTACTATTTCCAATGAGAAACCAAATAAGTTGTTTTAAAAGCACCTACCCCATGCAAGTGTTATACCCCAACCTTAAAAGTTTTATGGTAGGGCCCCGATACTCAAACATAATGGACAAATGCCAATACGAGTAATCAAATATGCAGAGTTATTCTATCTCTATTGAGTTGCTTGTCAAAAGGAGCAAAAGTTCTAGCAGAGTTCGAACTCTTTGAATCCTAATATTTTATGTTTGGGCTGCCCCTCCCTCCAACATGAGGGATAAATATACATAGAGAGAATAGAGTTCCAAAAACTTATATATGTATAAAGTGAGTGGTGTTTTACTTGGGGCCCCAATTAAAATCTATGTTTTATCGTCTCCACTGCATCCCCAATCAATACTATTATTTTGTTCTACTATTATTATCCTTGAGTGAACCTTAAGCCCCATGTGTAGATTGGACAACCTGGTTTGTGAATGAATGGATGTTACTGAGTAGAAGCAAACTTTTGTACTTACAAGTATAAAGAAACATTTATTCTGTGCCAGGTGATTTTATTTTCAAGGTCATTAAACCTTAATTAAGAAAAAAAGGAAACAAAGTTTGATTTAAATTGGCATACCCTGTTTAGATAACTTTTTCTGAATTTTTCCGTTTGTTTAGTGTAAATTCCAACCAATGAACCATTTATTGGTTCATTTCATATGGGGATACCTAGTTGTTGCACCATAGTAATGGATTTTTATTACATTTTCACCATAGACAGACATGAGTGAAATCTATAAATCTTGTCCAATATTTCCTGAGAAATTTAAGAATTGGTCAATTTTACAAAATGGTGTCCATCTTGGATTTTCAGCACTGTTTATAAATGGCCCTAACTTGAGAACAAATAGTTAAAATTTAGTAATTTGGGTGCCAAATGGAAGCCATTTATTTCAGAAGTGTATATAAAATACAAAACAGGGAAATTTTACATTTTAGTGAATTCTTTTTACATGTAAAGTGAGAAAAATCACTTCACTGAATAAAACCTATTCTAATGATAACATGTATTTCAAAACGATGGTCATCTTACAGTGCAAAAATGACCATATTTAAAATCAGTGGTTAAATATGAATTTTTATTAAGTACTAGTTCAAAATAGACTCAATAAATGTTTGGATATGAATACATTATCAAATTACAATCTTATGTTATTTTCAATTTATTTGATCAATGGTGTCTGGAAAAGTGTTTTAAGAACCATTGAAGAAAAATTGTTTTTATTTATTTAAATTATTTAAAAAAATACTTCATAAAATGTAGTGTATTTTATACTATTTAGTTACAATATTTCTGTTAAATATATTTACATTTATGCTTAGGGTACATTGTTGCAAAATTATCAAAATTACAGTGAAATTCTTGTATTTTAGTTTCCTATCTTTAGAAATACAAAAATATTTATAATACTCCCAATTGTGTAACACAAATGCCCATAAAATTTTTAAAGTGGTACAAGTTAAAAGATGAAACATGTTGTGAGCCATTTAATACTTATTTCTGGAAAAAGGCGATGCACAAACTGTTTTTGTAGTGAGAACAACTATAGCTGTTTTATAGTGATAGAACTGAATGAAAGCTGAAGTTTTGGGTGTATCACCTGTAAAGGTGAGGGACTGCCATGGTTCAGTAGATATGCCCACTGCACTAGTAATCTGTGAGTTGTGGGCTGCACGGGTGTGATTCCTCTCTGGGTGTATTTTTCTCTCTGTGCCAGTAAAACTTTCATTATGTGTGTTTGTCTATTACTGGATATTGTATGTTTTGTGTCAGGCGCAGCATGGCCAAATATGGCCCTTGAGCCATAACAACCCAACCAACCTGTAAAGGTGAGTAGGTACAATTTGAAAAGAAAATTAAGTTACTTGACTCTAATGTAGAAAAATTAGCTAGGTGTTTTGCTGCTAAAGCAGCTGTAAGTGTATAAATTACGAGTCCAAAGAACCCACAAAATTCAAAAGATAATACTTGTCCAGACTGCAAAGCTATGATGGAAAAATTAAATTTTTAAACACTTCATTGAAAGAAAAGCTCCAAATTCTTACTTTAATACCAGATTTGTTGGCATTACAGAAAACAAAGACTTGTTTAAAAGCACAGTATTTGGTAAAAGCATAAAAGTTAAAAACAACTGAATGGATATTGCCCATCCCTAACGAAAGAAAAGTGTAAAATTAAGTCCCCATATTGTAGAAAAAGTTATAATATATTATGATAACAATCATCAGGAAAAATGATTGCATATCTGTTACTGATAGATGTCCAGGAAAAAAAGATTGCATATCTGTTCCTTCTGAAAATGGGAGAGTATTAAAACAAGAGACTGATTTTGTACTAGAAAAGAATTACACACTGCATTCAATGAATAGATAATTTAAAAATAGGAATTAGAAGCATTAAATGCATGTGATTTATACAACTTTACAAAGGAGTTCATTTAAGGAATAGGTACTTTTTCATAGCGAAATTGAATTTTGGTATTGGAATCATTGGGTTAGAATTCACTGAAGAAAAACAGTATATGCATTTTTTCCAGAAATAAGTACCTTGAGTTTTGTCATAGACAAATTTAAAGAAATTGTTTTCAGGTAGGTAGTTAATTAACGTCGCATTGGAGCAACACAACGGGCTATTGGCGACGGTCCGGGATCAGTCCTGAAGAAATTGTTTTCAGAGAATTTACTGTAATCTTGTTTGGATGTTTTTACATGGCTCACAACATGTTTCATGTTTTAACTTGTACCACTTTATAAAAATTTAATGTGCATTTGTGTTATGCAATTGGGGCTCTTAAATATTTTTGCATTTCTAATTAAGATAAGAAACTGAATTTCATTGTAATTTTGTTAATTTTGCAATAATGTACCCTAAACATAAATGTAAATATATTTAATAGAAATATTGTAACTAAATAGTATAAAATACATTGCATTTTATAAAGAAAAACAATTTTTCTTCAATGGTTCTTAAAATACTTTTCCAGACACCATGTGATAAAATAAATTGAAAATTACACAAGATTTGTAATTTGATATTGTATTCATATCCAAACATTTATTGAGTCAACTTTGAATTAGTACTTCATAAAAATTCAAATTTTAGCATTGATTTTAAAGATATGGTCATTTTTGCACTGTAAGATGACCACTGTTTTGAAATACATATGCTATCATTAGAATAGCTTTTATTCAGAAACCGAAAATTTTACCTCTGAATTTTTGTCAGGTTAAAATACACGTGTTAGTTAATACTTGTAGAAAGTTGCATAGAAAAATATGAGGGCTCATTTTTTTCTATAGTCCTTTAAAGTTACTGAAAAGTGATTTTTTTTCACTTTACATGTAAAAAATTCGTCTACAATGTAGAATTACCCTTGTGTTTGGACATTATATACACTTCTGAAATAAATGACTTCCATTTGGTACACAAATTACTAAATTCGAACTACCAGTTCTCAAATTAGGGCCATTTGTATACAGTGCAGCAAATCCAAGATGATCGCCATTTTGTGAAATTGACCAAATTTAAAATTTATGTATATCTCAGCTAACATTGGACACAAATTTTAAAAATTTACATTTATTGGTTTCACTGCCATGTCTATCCATGGTAAAAATTTTGAAATAATCCATGACTATGGTACAAGAATTTTTTTCAAAATGGGTGTATTCACATGTAATGACTATTCCTTCTAACAATCTATGCTCTGACGTTGAAAAAGATACATCAAAGTCTTGTATTCAGGCCCTATAATTACACTAAACACTACCATGAAAACAAAATAAATTTAAAATTGCAATAGAACATTTTGGTTACTGAGGGATATATTTAGGTTCCATTGATGCTAGATTTTCTGCTCCTAATTTCTAACTAGTAACAATATTTCTTAGAAATGGAACTGCAAAGTAGAGTTTTACAGATTTTTATAAGTTGTAGACCGCTGAAATATAAACTGAGTTTGCAAATAATTATAAGACACTTCTATTAGAGTGGAACAAAGAGAAATTTGTAAATTTTACATCATATTTCGTCACATCAGTTATAATTTGTTGCCTGCCTGGACTATAATATGTAGTTTATTGACCTAGTTCCCTAAGAACAGATATAAAAGCAAATTGTAATGAAATTTAACAAAACCACTAGGAAATAATTATACTCAAAATCAATAAAAACATTGAGATCATTAAGTTGTAAAACAGACAAGTATTTTCAAATAAACTTTTATTCTGATATTTGGTTAGCATATATTTCTAGTAACTGTGCATGACTAGCAATTATATATTCATTTGTAATAATTTGATAATCTATGTGTGTATACACGCACAGTGGAATCTTCAAGATGTAAAGTCATGAAAATATCAAATATAAAATTAACTATCATTTATGATAATGTTTTCAGAATTTTTATTTCTTAGGTTATATTTTTTAATAAGGTTGTTGGTGGCACTTTCTTTGAAAGGTGCAGTATTAATGTATTCTATATAATGCTGTTTCTGTGATTAGGCATTTGAAGAATTGGAAGATTCATGGTCCAAGGAATCAGTTTCTTTAAGATCCTTTATTACAAAGCTTAAAGCTGAAAATAAGTTGCTGAGGAGAGATCTAACTGAAAAAGAAGATATAACTCCTGAAATAGGTATCAAATATTTTTTGACTCTACATTTAGTGCATTTTAAACTATCATATACTAAAAACATATTTTCTTGCTGAATTTTATCGAGAAAAAAATAATTCGATCTTGAATTTAAAACTGAGGGTATAACTTCACATTAATCTGAAAATTTTGAAGTTCAAAATATTTTATTTAAAAATTAATTGAATTAATTCTATCTAGAGTTTTCAGATATGTATTGTAATTAACTTAATTTTAGAGATTTTGTTGTAGATATTTTTTGCATCAGAATGTGAGCATTAATGTTAGTGGAAAGTAAACTTAGTTTTAAATTAAAGAATATGAGAAAGCTTTGCTCTGGAAAGATTTTTAAACCTATCAGTTCTAAAATAACTGTTTTATTAGTGCAGTAATTTTTTTAATAAATCAAAACAGTTTGCCTAATTTTAAATGATTGTGTAAGTTTTGTTAACCTTGAGTGCAAATAAATTTTTCTTGAATTTAATTTTTAAACAAGACACTGTGCTGTTTTATTTTAGATAAACTATAGTGAAAATCTAATATTTTATGCTTTCAGGAATTCTAAAGAATACATATTGTGTATAAGTTTTTCCTTTGACCTTTATTCTCACAAATATGTCAACAGAAATGTAAATATATACTATCATAAAGGTACTTATTTATTATGAAATTCTTGATAAAGCCTAGAGGTATTTGAGCAATCATCTATATTTTTGAAGCACTAAGTGAAATTACAGATTTTTAGTGAAGTTTTTCCTTTCTCTCAGTTAAAAAGTAAACAATACTTGATTTTTTTAGATGATGCATGGAAGACAGTTATTGAAGATCAAGAAAATTTTATATCCAAGCTGAAATTTAATTTGAAACAGAAAGATAATCAACTTGAAAAAAATATTACAATGATTGAAAAGGTAGGTTTTAAAGCTGTATTGCTCTATATATGCATATACCTTTCATATGCATCTCTTTAATCACTATGTTTCATTGCTCTAAATAATATAATTAATCTAAATAAATGTTTTATTCTTGTTTTTGTCAAATAATATAAGCTAGTATTTTATGAATCATGAAAAAATTATTTGTGAATTATACTGTCATGGTTAAAATGTCGTTCTTATTCATGTTAAAGTTTAACAATGATAAGCAAACATCCAACAACTAAAGGTTTTTAAAGAAGCTGAACTAAGTGAGATAAAGATTATTAAAGCTTTGACTCCATGGAAGTCCTGTAAATGTTATTTGGAGTCTTTTTTGGATTGCATCACATTCCAGGTCTCATCACTGTTTGTTAAAACATAATAAAATCACTGGCTATACTGTAACACAGATAGGACCATAGAGCAGATAATTATCAATCATGCACTGGATACTTTTAAATGTATGCTTTTTCTATAGTGGAGGCCTCTAATAATTTCTCAAGTTGGCACCATTGCTCTAACTTTTGTGATATGCAGGCTCCCAAAAATTCACATTGAAATTAAAATTTCAATATTTAATGTGAAAGATTCCAGAATCTTCCTAACTTTTGGAAAGCAAAGGCTTTAGGATAAAGAACAACTTTAGTGATGAACCTTGTAAAAATATTTTAATTTAAAAATATTCTTCTTTTTTACTTCTTCCAACAACCTTTAATATGCAAGTTATACTTAGCATCCAAAACTGCATTTGCCTATAATTTAATGCAAGAAGCCTACATCAAATTTGTTTTACTGGCCGAGTATGAAAAATTTATTAGTAGGAAAGTTAAATATTAAAAGTTTTCATATTTGATAATATTGTGGAAATTCCTTCTTTTTCTTGTAATTAAAGATTAATAATTATATTTAGTAATATAGGTGTGTGAAATAGTTTCTTTACAAAAATATTTTCAATAGAAAAACATGAAGGCAAAAAGATAATTATAAAAAATTTTACAATATATTACAAGCCACATTTTTTCTCCTACCAGTTTAGAAATTTATTTTATCAGCAAACATAGTAATTTAACCATTTGAATTTATTTTAGCCTCTAGTTGCTATTCATATTTTAATAAGTTAATTAAGCAATTTTTTCTTTATTTATTCTGTTCTGTGTTCGTATAAGATTAGAACTTTTTGTTTTTCTATTTTCCTCAATGTTTTTATATATGCTGTATTTTGTCAACCAATTTTATTCATCCATTTTCAGCTAAATCAAAAAATAGATGATTTGTTGGAGCTGAACAAATCTTTACATCTCCGTTACCAAGAAACCAAGAACCTTATCTTGACCACCAATTTAGAAAAGAGTGAATATGAAACTGAAATAGATCTTCAAAAGCAGAAAGTACATACTCTGGAAAATAGAATTGAATCCTTGAAGATGTCTCTAATAGAAAAAAAGGAGGTAAGAGCTGCAAGAAAACACAAGTGTTATGCAATTTTTTTAAATAGGACTTTAAACTTCCTGAAATATTTTTTAAACTTTATTTTGCTTGTTAAGTAACTTTGCTTTAAATAAATTAATTGTAGAAGTTAATTGTTTGTCTTAATTTTTTCCATGTATAAACTACTGCAGTATCCATACTCTTACACATATACAAGTATTTTAAAGGTTTTAATCTAATGTACTCATATTTAATTGTAAAATAAGAATCATAAATTTTTTTAATTTATAAAAATTGAATAATATTTTACTTCAAATGTATTTAAATTGGACTTAACAGCTTGAAAGTAAGTTAACCTAATATGCACTGTTTTAAATTTCTTATTTATATTATAAAACTTCACAGTGTGATATGAAACGAATTCACAATTGCCACCATCAAGAATCGTGCATCACTGAGGACAACTTCAAATCTTTAGTTCAAGAGCAACATGAACTGAAACAAAAGGTTTTTAAATTGCAGATGGAATTGTCTAATGTGAAAAGTCAAACAGAAGAGTAAGTTTATTTCCATTATCTATCCAAAATTTTACAATCAGTGTTTTTCTCTTTCAAAAACCTGTTACTGCAGGCTTTTTATATGGAAGAAACATTTTCTTGTAATGCTGTAGTCACAATTTTAGCCTTAATAACTTCCATCATATCAAGTTATCTGTGGTAAATAAGCTTTGGCAAATTAAATTTATGTTTCGTAATAAATGCATATGCAGCAGTGTATGAAATAAAATATGCATTGTAAGAAATTATTCTGAATGATGGAAATGATGAATACAATTTAAAGATGATATTGAACTTCATTTTATTGAAGCAGACAAATTAAAAGGTGTTAAAGCAAGTACCTTTGAATTTTTGGAACTGCATACAAAATAGACAGGCTTTAAAAAAGTGTCTAGCAGAGCTTTACAAGAATCTGCTTTTTCATGAAAATATAGTTGGTTGTTTTGGGCACAAGAGCCATATTTGGCCAAGCTGCGCCAAACACAAGACAGACAACGTCAAGTAATCAACAAAGGAGGGTATAAGCCAAAAGGAAGACAGTCAAGGGTAAAACAAAAGTACAGATTGCTAGAGTACCTTGGGGTTGTGATGCCTGTATGTACCATGGGTGACAATTGTAATCAGAAAGATTCTTGAAATTCTGATCGACTAAATTAATTGAAAAGGAATGTTAATTTGCAATGAGACATTATTTTGGTCTGAGAGGGATGAAAGAAATTGATGAGTCTTAGTTTGATAGCAGTTTAGCTCAATGAAAATAGGGAGATTTTAATCATTACATACATTACCGGCCAATGTCTATGAAATGTCCATAACTTTCTTAAATTGTAACATCCTTAGGTGAAATTACATAAAATCTTGCTGGGTTCATATTTTTAGTTTTCTCATTTCATGTATTTTCTGATTGTTTTGTTCAGATGCCATTTTTGTATCAAATCTTTTTGTGTATTATCAAATTAACTTCCCTCTTTCATTGTTAGAAAATGATTTTAAAGTTAGATTCCTATATTTTATAAGCAATTAAATGTGGAAAAGGAAAGATAGTCAAACATGATTAATCTCGTAACTAAATTCAGTTTTTTCATTAGCACTTCAGAGAGGGCATTATCACTTCAATCATAGGCATGGACAGTTTGAGTAGAAAACTTTTTTATATAGATTAATGAAATGTGTTTATAAATTTAGTATGATTTTTTACTTTTAGGGGTAAAGATAATATTCATTGAAAAATTACAAAACACTTAATGAAATAAAAATAAATTTTTATTTTTCGATTTCCTTAAATCTTCAAAGAAATGGAAAACTTTGCTACCTATCACCAACCTCTGCATCCTCAATCTATCATTGCACACATCATACTGATATTTTAATTTGATACATATGTATGCGCATATCCAAAAATTAAGGATAATTCTGAATTTGTATCAAACAAGATAACTGGATCTCAATCCAACAGAGGAAATATTCCAAGTTCTTCGGAATTATCACATTTATCATTCAGAATGTTAAAAGAACTTTCAGAATATCAAAGGTATTCCAGGATTTGTGCTGTGAAGCTTGCTAAAGATTTAGAACAACGCATTGAAATATATGTAGTTCCTGAATTATTAAACAATACTAAAATTTCTGATGAACAGAATTAGCAACTATTACACTCAAACAGTCTAAAGGTAAATAAATTCTTACATTTAAACAATTTTATTTTGCTGGTGAATTGGACTTGAATGTATTTGGGTTCAATGGAAGAATTATTGTGTAATGTAAATTCAACGAAGAGTTAAATTCGAGACATTTGATTCTGTAAAGATGATGGGCAGTTGCTGTGTGAAATGATAAAAACACATTTTTGTTCTGCACGTTCGAACTTCTATAGGAGGCAGTAGTTGGCTTAGAGCCCCGTAAAGTTGTACAGACCCCAGAATCAATTTCGATGATGGGACCCTCATGTAATAAATATATATTCCAAATACTCAATATTTGACTTAAACAAATGTATAATTTTTTCCTTTCCTTTGTACAATTAAGGCCACTATCACTCAGTTGGTTCGCCTGCTGCACTAGCAACCTAAAAGTTGTAGGCAGTTCACATTCGATTCCTCCCTGGGGTATTTCTCTCTCCTGAGACAGTAAAACTTTCCTTGTGTGTATGTCCATTACTTGATGTTGTCTATCTCACGTTTGATGCAGTTTGGCTAAATATGACCCATATGCCATAAAACCCAACCAACCTTTGTACAATTGTTGTATACCTTTGCTATTATAAATGCAATGAAAGGTTTGAGATGGCTTATAACTTTTTGAATCTAGGAAACACTTTTCTTTTAATGACATTGAAATAGATTTTTGTTTCAATGAAAATAAAACTTTCATGTCCAAGAAACCGAATAATCGAGTGCAGATTGGAAATTATACCAAAACACTATCCATGATCTCTATTTTAAAATTCTAAGTATTAAGACAGACCCAAAATGACTTTTCTCTTAAATTTCCGAAAATTATGGTCTAATTTGCACAAAAGCTTATAATGACAGTAATTTTGATGTACGAAATCTTTTAATGATATTTAAATTGGGGGTTGCTTTTACCAATTTCGGAAATAATTTCAAAACAAATAGAGATACAATACAGCAGTTTGGCCAGACATGGCCTTTTTGCCATAAAAAATCAATAAATCAAATATGAAGGCAGACCCTTATGCAAATGAAATGCACCTTTATTTATATTAGGCATTATTCCAAGTTTAATTACACTTTTTGTTTGACTGGGATTCCAGGGACCGGAATACACCAGGCAAGTGAAGTCAAGGCATACCTACAGAAAGCACGTTCCACCGCAAAAACACTATCGCCATCTACATTTAGCTTGACAGAAAAAGCCTCTCATATATATCTTGGTTTGGTTTTCACTCTAAGATAATTTTTTGCAACACGAGTATAAATCTTGGAGCACAACTTGTCTACTTTTAAGGTAAACTAGTCTCACTCTAAAATTAGTCTGTAGTAGTGCACTCTAAAGCTGCTGTATACTTCAAAGAAATAAACTTTATATTTAAAACTCACTACCCCTACTTTTAGGATTCACCTAGTTCGACAACTTAAATATCTCCAATCACTTCATCCTAAAAGAGCTTATGATGCTAATGTATCCCTTTTAGATTGATATTTTGGAAGCGCCCCTGTATGATTTAATTTTTATAATTTGCTATGACTTGCTTTGATGTACAGCAGATATCGTTACCAACACGCCAAAGGCACGAATCTGCAAAATCGTCGTTTCGAGTCAATTTATTTCATTGTTCAAAATAATTTATTTTATTGTTCATTTGGGTTCTTTGTTTTTATTTCACTGTTGTCATTTGAAACCTCCATATGCTTAGAATGGGAAGGGAATGTTATGATTGGCGATAATAAATATCACTAGTTGTGGCAATAGTTTTGCAATATAGTAATCCGTATTAGTCCTATTCAAATAGGAGTTTGGGGACGAAACTCTCAGTCGCCAATTTTGCGACTGGCAATGCCTTTTTTTACAAAAACCAATTATGTTACTGTTGCTTTAGAACTCAAAATACAATCCTGATCTTTTTTCAAGTAATAGACATTAAACTATATGCCTTCAAAGTATAGTTTTCGTCAGAGCTTTCCTTCATTTGATTTTGTATGCCTACTTTAGGTAGAAAATCATTTTATAATTTTCCGTTGCTGTTTTGAAGATGAAGAAAATAAAAGTGGACTTCCAAACTTCAGCAATAGGTTTATCATACCTAGCACTAACTGACATGAATTTCGAAAATGCCTGTAAATTCCTTTTGTCCATAGAAACCTTTTTAATTTTATCGAAATCGACAATTTTCCATTTTTCGCTACTACTTTGTAGCTTATAAATATGTTTAAAATTGTTATTTCCAAGCAGATAAAAAGAAAAGTTTTCAGATTACAGAAATATCAAATATTTTGTCTGCATTAAATAGTTTTTGAGAAACATCTTCAAACATGCAACATTAAGCGATTTCACAACTGTTCTTCAAAGTTTCAAGTTCTTAAAATACCTAAAATTTCCAAAATGTTTTGGATATAGTTATTTATGGATAAACGAAACCCCTGTCCTAAATTTCATAAAAATCCGTCACCATACGGGCACAGGTTTTTCCAGAATTTTGCTCATTTCACATGTAATGACCCAGGTGCATATCTTTCTCCACGGAATAATAAATTTCGAGGAAGTAGAGGAATTCAAAAATTCTCCGAATTTCACGTTATGAACACGAAAAGATGCTGGGTTTGTTCGAGATCCTCGAACAATTTGAACCTAATGTTCGGGAACATAAACTGAAATTTTTACATTTTTTTCTACCTTTGAGTGGATGGAGTCACTCTATTTCTGTGTTCCCAATTCGGAAAAGTATGATTTTCAAGTAAGGCGTTAGCATGTGAACGCATATGGCCACCACTAATGAATTTTTGTTCTGACCTGCAAAAGAGGTCCCACATCATACGGATGAGAGAAACGTTTGTTATACACCTGTTCCTCAAATAATTCAACAGACCAGACCACTTCATTTGCCCCTCTCCCCTTGACTTTCATTTCCACATGTAGCAATCGTCATGATACCGTAGGTCAAAAGCTGAGGGATTGTATATAGCTAGTTTCCTAAGATAAAACATTCGGCCAGCACTTCCTTTAGGCATATTAAGCACCATTTCTAGATCAAAGTTGAAGCACACAAATAAGAATCATCATTCAAAGCCAACATTTTGTCATTATCTTTCTCGTCGAGCAACTTTTTTTTCGCACCAAGTGCTCTTTATGATCCTCATCATGAGTTACTTTTTCCTCTGGTGACAATCCTTCAACCACCAAACATTTTTGGTTGGCGAATGGCATGAGTGGCAGATTCGTGAAACCTTCACATGTTGCTTACAGTGCCAAAATAACGAATCTACCAGATTTGTGATTTCGCTTGGGGAGAAAACCGAGGCGAAATAAATGTTCTGAAAATCGGCATTTCCACTAAGAATCACGATTCCTGCCTTTGACACATAGTATGAAACATTATATTGTGACACGAAAAATGAAGTTGATGATAACCAAAAATGCATATTCGTGCGTTTGGCATGGTGGTAACGATATGTACGATAACGTTTTTCATTTAATTCGAAAAACATCACAAATGCTCACCCAGTTTTATGTGCATCGTAGTAACAGAATGATTTTGTGTACTCTATTGGATATGAGTAAAGTATATTCTATGGGCATAATTAGAAAAGGTAAAAGCAGTGCTCTTAACTCTTGGAAAACTCGAGATCTATTTTTCCTCCTTTTAGATGTGTTCGTCTTTTTTAAACTACTAGATAAAAAGAGATAATAAAATGTAATATACACTTGCGTTATAACGACCCTAAAGACCTTCACTCCCGGGAGGTTATGAAATAGTCGTTATATCGAACATTTCTTTTCCATTTTTTTTTTTTTGGGGGGGGGGGGTGCCGCCAATTTTCTTACTTTATAAATTTTTGTAATTCCAGAAGAAAAACACTTCTAGAAACTGTCGGTTCAAGAAACTATTCGTAATGAATAACAGTATGAAAGAATGTCTGAACTTCAGTGAAAAAATTTTCAAAATTTAATAACTGAGGTTAAACACTGAAGATCGAAAAAATCAATTTAATGAAACAAAGGAAAAGGTTGTACATTCTTGTAACACTTGCATAGTTTCTAGATTTTCTTGTATGTTGTAAAATCTGTCTGGAGTATTCAAAGACGCCATTTTCTTGTCTTTCAAAAAGTACCGTGATACTTGATTTAAACCTAAATAGATGCTGGTTGGCAGTAGTTTTTGTGTCGCTCCGGGCCAACACAACGAGCTATTGATACGTAAATAGAAACCCGAGCGAAACGAGACCCAAAAACCGCCAAATCCCACCTAAATCACTTCAACGAATCAAGAGACACCGGCAAATGAACTCTGTAAAGAGATTTTTACCTTTACCGACGGTCGTTATATTGATCATAAAATAGCAGTTCAGTTATAGGAGAATTGCCAGGGCCATCTCAGTTAGTCGTTAAATCGAGGGTTGCTATAAAGCGAGTCTACTGTATTGTGAAAAAACAACCGGGAAAAGCTGAAATTGTCCGTCGTCAAATCAAGCTCTACATAGATTTGCATCAAAATATATTGTTCGTATAAATATTTTTTATTTTAGCTTTCTTCATGTTCCATCTGCATTCGCAGCTGTACCCAATCTTCAGTACAATGCAAAATCGTGCTTTGAGTACATGTTTTAATCACTCAATATTTACTTCCAAGGTCGCTTGTAATGTTAGTAAAAATCGAAATGATTTCAATCAAATCACAATTTTGAATTGCATTATTTACTCATTAATCAGTAAATCTGACTGGAAAGTTTCACAATCCTACTATAACATTTGTATTGAAATAATCCAGCAATTATATGCATTTTAAGTTTTAAGTTAAACTTTATTTGAAAGAATATCTCAGAAAAAAAAGGCGATTCCATGCCTCCCAACATTCTTCACAGCACAGCATAAAAGTGTCTCGCTTTGAAAAAAAGTTGACTAAGCCAGTGGTGCGCAAACTATTTTCATTTCCGGCCCCCAATTTTGTGTACTATTTTGTCGCGACCCCTTGATAGACAATAGACGTTTTTTAATCATCAAAGTAGTTAAAGTAGAATTCTTTTTGGGATTTGCGCTTATGTTTGTGCCTTATTAGAGGTTTCAATAAAACACGTAATTTTATGAAGCAATGGTTTTATTTATGCATATATGGGTATAAATATTTTTTTAATGGAAAATACTATAAAAAAACTTACAACATAAGAATTCAATGTGAGGTATGCGCTTGCAAAGAGCTCATGATTGCTTCTATGTTCGGGGGTATTTCAATTAACGTCACACTAGAGCAACACAACGGGCTATTGGTGACGGTCCAGGATCAATCCCAAAGGGAAAGATCCGAGGACAATACCACGTAATTTTGAACCACGGTTTCTATGTTCGGATCTGTACTGGAAATCGCAAGCCGTAAGTCATCCTCTGGATCCAATCGAGATCGATATTTTGTTTTAATGGCAACTAATTTTGAAAAGCCAGTTTCACATAAGTAGGTCGATGCAAACTGAATCAAAATATTAATTGCCTTTTTCTTCAAATCGGCATATTCGTTTCCAATCGATAACCAAAATTTTTGGCAAGTCAGACTTAAATTGAATGCGCAGTGTTTCGCGTCGCTTGAAACATCAATTAACTGTTCTTTTTCATTTAAAGAGATTGGATTAAAAAATGTCAAACGAAAATGGATCTCGTATCCGTCCTAATTCATTATCTGGAAATTTTTCGAACCTTTTCGAAAAGTTTTCTCCCAATTTTATCATGACGGGTAATGGTGTTTTTAAATATCAAGAAATCTATATTATTTTCTTTAGTAAATTCTGAAAAGCACGGGAACATGTCTGTTTTTGTTCAATTCTTGCCAAAGTATCAGCTTATTCTTAAAAGCTTCAATTTTACTGCTCGATGTTAAAATGTTTGTATTCTCTCCCTGTATACTTAAATTCAAACGTTAAGTTTTTCGAAAATGTCAACCATGTGAGTCTTCCAATCCAATCTTCATTAATGAATGAACTTGCCAATATATGTTTCTTTTCTACCAAAGAAATGTAAACTTCGTTTCTCAAATCGAAATACGTCGCAGTCTTTTGCCGCGTGAGAGCCATC
The DNA here is from genome assembly GCA_933210815.1 of Meta bourneti. Taxonomy (NCBI): domain Eukaryota; kingdom Metazoa; phylum Arthropoda; class Arachnida; order Araneae; family Tetragnathidae; genus Meta; species Meta bourneti. Next base: position 70,162,654 of record OW119928.1, read on the forward strand.
TGACTTCGGTATGTAGTAATAATGTCTCATACACAGAAACCATCTCATAACAGTATTGAAAAGAGACGACTGTTTAGGGCACTGTTGCTTTTAATGTAATTAATTACAATAACAACATCCTGTAATATCTTGTGCAATTCTTCATCAATGTCTTTTGTAACAAGAGCTTGTCTATGTATCATGCAATGGTTGAATACTATATGGGGAGCAATTTTCTTTATTAACCCTCTTAGCCCTTTATTACTACCTGTTGATGCTGCAGCACCATCAGTGCAAACCGCGACACAGTGTGTCCAGGTAAGGTCATTTGTTTCAAAATATCTATTAATAATTTCGAATATTTTCTCTCCATTTGTTTTTCCTTCCAATTTTTTACAATATAAAAAATCTTCTGATATGTCTCCATAAAAATAACTCTCATAAACAATTAATTGAGACAGTTTAGAAATGCCAGTAGTTTCGTCACGTTGTCGAGCAAATACAGGAGAGTTTTGTAATCGATTTAACAGAACTGATTCTATATTACGTAATATGGCGGAAATTCGGCGAGACACGGTATCTCTTGATAATGGTATCGTTTTTAAATCGTTACCATATTTTTCTCCATGCTTAATTGATGTCATTTTAATTGCTGAAGGAAGAATGAGTGATTCACACCAATTGTATGTGGTTTCAAATTTTCCCCTATTAAATATGAAACTTCTTAAACCGTAAAGCCTTCTCAGTAATTGTGTAATTTTTCAAAAATACATTTTAATTTTTCATACTTTCAGCTTGTTTTTTAAAAAATGTTTCAGATTTATTTGCTAATTATTTGTTTAGTTTCCAAATGTCTTTTTAATTTAGCAGGTTTCATACTTTCATTTGCTAATTTATCCCTGTAATTAACACACAACGCATGTTCTTTCCCATTAACTACGCAATATGTAAATCCATATTTAATATAAACTCTTGATATTTTCTCAATTTTTTATTAGATAGCACATTTCGCTCGATATTTTTTTATGTAGAAACAGTGCCATTGGATTCATTCACAGTTTTTCTAAGTTCATTGGATGTTGGTCCATTATTCTCATTTGTATTGTCATTCTTTTCATTTTCTGAACGTTGGTTACCTATTTTTAGCCATTTATCCATCACGAGAGAGCTAAAACTAAAACAAAATTATAAATGTACAATATTTCATTTCTTTGCGTTTGTTCAATCACGTGCGGCTACCACGTGGGAAGAAAATAAAGTCCGGGATTACTCTGTATAAATCATGTTTATTTGTAGCTTATTCAGACGAGAATGAAAGAAAAGAAAACCTAATTATAAAGGAAATATCTCTTTATACCAATTGCACATGCTCGCTCCTTAAAATAAAAATACAACCCTAAAGTAAAAATTTGCACATGGTAATCCAGGCAAGTAAATAACTCAACTGGTGTTGCCAGTCGAGCACACATCTACATTGTACAGAGGTTAGTGAATCATAACATACAGGGGCCGCGGTGGCCCGGTTGGAAGAGTAACGGACTCGCAACCGAAGGGTTGCGAGTTCGAATCCAGCCAAACACCGTCGTGTACAAAGGGGGCTGGTGCACGTTAAATCTGTCGTGGCCTCAAATGTCCTCACGTTGGCGTGGTGTGGAAGTTTGGAGAGTGGGGTGCCAGCTCAGGTGTTGCCTCGTCATCTGACCGTGGTTCAAAATTACGTGGTGTTGTCCTCGGATCTTTCCCTCTGGGATTCATCCCGGACCGTCACCAATAGCCCATTGTGTTGCTCCAGTGTGACGTTAATTGAAAATACCAATACCATAACATACAAATATTGGAGCTTACTTAAAAATACAAAACGAGTACAAAATTTATTATAGTGATTTTATACAATTATGCTTGACATTACCTAAATATATATTTTACCTAAGAGGTAAAATATATATTTAAAAATTACAATTAGCGTTGTAGCGCGGACATTAATACCACGCCATCTAAGACTTTAAAGACGCGCAGGCGCAGAACAGCTCCCCTGCGTGAATCTGAATGAGACCCGTCAGTTAGGACAAAGTAGTGAGGGAGAACAGTTGTCCCTTCTTCCCCGAGAATCTTTTTAAACTTAAATATTATGATACAGTGCCATATAACGATTGTTTCTAATTAATGTCAAATGTTTAGTGTTCGTGTTTGTAAAAATGTAATGTCTTTTGTTAGTAAGAATAAACTTAATTGCCTGAGAGAGCTAGCCCTGTGTTATAATTGGCGCCCAACCCGCGGCCATGTTTTCCTTCTCTTCCTCTTTGTCCTAACTCACTTTAATTTTTAGACTCCCCTGTCTGAAGAATTGCAATATACACCATCCAGGTACCCAGGTTATTTGATGTGATATAAAGTCTGATTTTTAGATAAGTACATTTATGTATTTTATTTTAATATCCGTAATCTTGTTGATTTATATTATGCTACTTTCCATTCATTATCTTATCATTGATAAGTATATGTGAATTACGTTAAAGCATTTTATCATCTTGACAACCAGGCATATTTTATTATGAAGCACACCCAGTGCTATCCTTATTATTATGTTATGTTATGATTTCGAAAACGGAAGTAGATCGAGTAGCTTATTACTTAGTTTTGTAAAGTAGCATGACCAGTTAAGCATTTTGCAATCCATGCATATCTCGTATAAATGCACATCCAATGCTATTTTGAAAACATGTTAAGTTAAATTTAATTTGATTACTCTTAAAAATTGTGATATTGAAAAATTGATTCTTCAAGCAGTAAGAATATTTCTTTTACTTGTGTACCGGAAACATTCCGAAAAAGAAAACCAGTGACTCATTTTATACTATGGCTCATTTTATTCGTGTTGATTAACCTTGAGTTTTGATCTATGATTTTTCGAAGTGTATTTATGTGTTCCTTTTAAATAACACTGTGTTAAGAATGTATCTTCGTAGTTGAGTCAGAAAAAGTATTACATTTGGGATTGTTTATAAACATTAATATTCAGTTTCGGTTTCACTTCTTACTGGGTTGAACTGCGGATATTTTATCTGTGGATTTCATTTAGTATTTTATTAATATCTTGGTAAACTCTGAAAATTGATTTAAATACTGTGGAATTTGAACACTATTTATATAAATGTGTCATTATAACTGAATGTTTATAAAATAACTTAAAGTCAAAACTTTGCATTTGGTCTCAATAAATAAATAATCATGGCGTTTCTGGGGAAAGGTAGAAAAGAAGATCTCAGAAATTTGGCTAAGGAAATGGGACTGGACATTACTTATGACTTAAAAATTATAGATCTTAAGAACCTTATAACTAAATCCGAAGACTTCGAAGAGGAACTTGTAAAAAATATGCTATCAACTGTTATCGAGGAACGGGTTGATAAAGAAAAAACAGCTGAATTAGAAAGACTGGCGACAGATAGAGCGGCTGAAATAAAACGAATCGAAAAAGAGAGAGACTTTGAATTAGAAAAACTTCAATTAGAAGCAGAATCTCAACTCGTTGCCAAAAATAACGTGTCAGCAAGCGTTCCAGATGTTGAACACCCAAGATTTGAACTGCATAAGTTAATTCCTAACTTCAATCCCGACACTGATGATATCTCTAGTTTCTTGCACCTATTTGAAAGACAAGTGAAATTTCTAAAAGTTCCGGAAGTACAGTGGGTACCTTACTTAATTGCTGTTTTACCAAGTGAAATTACTAAAATCATCGCACGTGAACCTGATGACAGAGCTCAAGACTATGAATATGTTAAAGACATTCTCCTAAAAAGATTTAAGATGAGTGCTGAACGCTTTCGACAACTCTTTGCGACTCATAAGAAGAGTGCTGAATCCACTTGGAAGGATTACTATTTTGAACTCAGAACTTATTTTGAAAGTTGGATCAAAGAAGTTAATGTGGATACTTTCGAAAAACTTAAAGACCTAGTAATAACGGACCAAATTAAGAAGAAATGTCCTTCTGACTTTAAAGACCACCATATAGATGAATGGGGATACCTCTGTTCGCCTGTGGAACTGGTGGAAAAGTTGGATTCTTTCGAGAATCACCGAAATAACTTCAAGAAAGAAGGAATTATTACAAATAAAAGAAAACCATTCTTCAAACCTGTAGAAAGAACGGAAAGATAATTGCATCCCAAAAAAGAGTTCCATGAAAAGAAATTTGAGAATACAAAACCGAAAGAAACATCTACTATCCACTGTTATGGTTGTGGCACACCTGGCGTAACCAAGCCCAAATGTCCAACCTGTGCTCCTGCAAAGGGCAGAACCGAATTCAGTGCTGTTACGACCTCCGAGTCACCTTCTACTTTGGTTGCTTTCCTTCCTGTCCGAATCAACCAAGTTAATGGAATTGTCTGTGCTGATTCCGGAGCCACACGCTCCATTGCTGGAGAGGGTTTGTCCAAAATTCTTCAGAAACAAGGTGCGAAGTTTGAAAAAGAATCGATCAACTTGACGTTTGCTGATGGACGATCTTCTGTTGCTGAAGTCCTCACCACCCAGGTGAATGTCCAGATAAAAAATAGAAAAATTTTAACCTCTTTTATAGTTTTGCCTGACACCAAAGGAAACAGAACATTGCTAGGACTTGACTTCTTACATAATGCAGGCCTGGTTCTTGACCTTAAGAGCCACAAATGGTATTTTTCTGATAGCCCTTACAGAAAATACCCTTTCGAAAAGGACATTCACGTACCTCCGTCTCCACACTCGGAATACGTTTCTGAAGTAAAAGCTGAATCCTTACGAGAAAATGAGGGAACCATGCTTACCACACAGCATAGAACCACTCTCAGTGTTGTATTAAAGGAATTTGAAGAATTGTTCAAACTAGGGGGAGATCCTACACCCTATATCGAACACCATATTGACACACAAAACAGACCACCTGTTGCTGTTCCTCCATATAGAGTTTCTCCAGCCAGAAGAGAAATTCTAGAAGCTGAGATTAACAGACTTCTACATGAAGGTATCATCGAACCTTGTGAATCACCGTATGCTGCTCCTGTTGTTTTGGTCCCCAAACCGAATGGAACTTTTCGTCTTTGCGTCGATTACAGGAAGCTGAATTCTATCACCAAAACTGATGCATATCCCTTACCAAGGATAGACGATCTTCTCCACACTGCCAACCAAACACACGCAGTACATGAGCATCATTGATTTAAAAGCCGGATATCACCAAGTGAACGTTTCTATTGCTGACAGAAACAAAATTGCTTTTACATGTCCTTTTGGAACCTACCGTTTTGTGCGCATGCCCTTTAGACTAAAGAATGCACCAGCAACTTTCCAAAGATTGATTGATGCCTTCAAAAATGGTCTGAAAGATGTGAGTATCCTGTCCTACCTGGACGATATTATTGTACTATCTCAGACCTTTGAAGAGCACATAGAAGATCTGAAAAAAGTCTTCCAAAGACATGCATTACAACTTGCGAGCAAATCGCGAAAAGTGCAATTTTGCATGCTCAAAAGTTAAATATTTGGGACACTTCATAACTTCAGATGGTATACAAGTCGATCCTGAGAAGACATCCGCCATCCAGGCTATGCCTGAACCCAAAAATGTGAAGCAAGTGCAGTCTTTTCTACAAACATGTAGCTGGTACAGACGCTTCATTCCGAATTTCTCTAATGTTGCTAGACCCCTTAGCAATCTTACCAAGACCAGTCTTTGGCATTGGGAACAAGAGGAACAAAAGGCTTTCAACACCTTGAAACAGTTGCTAATTTCCCCTCCTGTTTTGAAGCAATGTGATCCTGCCAAACCGTACATGCTTCGGACGGATGCGAGCAGTTTTGCTGTGGGAGCTGTACTCTCTCAAGGTGAAGTTCCAGATGAACACCCCATTGAATATGCCAGCCGTCTTCTGACCGCAGCAGAAAAGAATTACAGCACAACTGAACGAGAAGCACTAGCTGTGGTGTGGGCTCTTCAGAAATTTCGTGGATATATAGAAGGTGCTGAGATCAGTGTAGCATCAGACCACCAGCCTCTACGATGGTTGATGAGCTTGAAGTCCCCTTCCGGTCGACTAGCTCGGTGGGCTCTCCAAATACAAGAGTTCAATCTTAAGATCTGCTACACACCTGGAAAATCCAATGTCATAGCGGACATGCTGTCAAGACCCTTTGCCGAAAGTCAAAGTGTGAAGTTGATCACTTCTTCGCAGCAGACCTACCTTCTAAAAGTACTAAAGAAGTACGTGAGTCCCAATTGAAAGATGACAACCTGCGTCAGATTGTTGAAAGTTTTGAGTCTTCCCAGAAGGATGAAAATTTTGCCAATTGGACTGAGCGAGGATTTGTAATGAATCAAGGAGTACTATATCGTTACGTTCCAGATGCCGACACCGAGGAGGCACAACTTGTTGTTCCTTCCCATGAAATAAGTGACGTTTTAAAGCAGTACCACGATGCTCCTACTGCTGGCCACTATGGTGAAGAAGGAACCTATCACCGACTCGCACAACGTTATTATTGGTCAGGAATGCGGTCTTCCATTGCTGACTATGTGAAGAAATGCCCAGAATGTGCCCGATATAAATCAACCAATTTGAAACCCGCAGGACTGTTAAGAACCCCTGTCCAGTCACAAAGGTTCGAGACTCTATCAATTGACTTGTTCGGACCCTTGCCCGAAGGGGCTACTAATAAACGTTGGATATTTATAGTTGAAGATTGTGCTACCAGATGGATAGAGCTCTTTGCTCTCGAATCAGCTACTGCTAAAGAGTGTGCCATCACACTCGTGAAAGAAATATTTCTCAGATATGGCATTCCCAGACGAATGATAAGTGACAATGGACCACAATTTATAAGTTCTGTCTTACAACAAGTATGTTTCATCCTTAAAATCGACCAATGTCTCACGCCTGTTTATCACCCTCAGGCAAACCCAGTAGAACGCAAGAATCGAGATCTTAAACCACGATTGGCTATTCTCGTGGGCAACGAACACGATAGCTGGGAAACAAAACTTCCGTGTATTCGCTTTGCAATGAATACTCATAAATGTGAAACTACAGGATTTACTCCTGCCTTTCTACATTTTGGCCGAGAACTACGTACCATCTATGATGTAATGAATAATTTAACGTCTGTTATCGAAAACGACAACTTCGTTCCGGAGATAACGCCATACTTAAAACGTTTTTCGAAACTCTCCACCGAAATCAGAGATAGGATCGAGAAGAAGCAAGATCAAAGAAAACAACAGTTTGATCGTCGCAGACGACCGTTGTACTTCTCTCCTGGAGATAAAGTATGGATTACCCTACATCCTGTTAGCAAGGCTCACTCAAAGCATACTGCCAAGTTTGTTCCAAAAAGGGATGGTCCATATATCATCCTAACACAGAAATCGCCGACAACATACGTAGTCTCAACACTCGAATCTCCCGAAGAACCTCTTGGAACATACCATATATCTGCCCTAACTCCTGCTCAGAGCAGAGACACTCAGCCGGTGGCTCCACTAAAGAAACGAGGACGTCCACCAAAGACTAAAACTACCTCTTCACGTTCTGGAGTGCGATCACCTCAACAGAGCTGTCCGCCACGCCGCCCTGGCAAACAAGACTGTTCTGGTTCCTCATCGGGACGCTTTCGCAACCAGAGGGGGAGATTGTAGCGCGGACATTAATACCACGCCATCTAAGACTTTAAAGACGCGCAGGCGCAGAACAGCTCCCCTGCGTGAATCTGAATGAGACCCGTCAGTTAGGACAAAGTAGTGAGGGAGAACAGTTGTCCCTTCTTCCCCGAGAATCTTTTTAAACTTAAATATTATGATACAGTGCCCATATAACGATTGTTTCTAATTAATGTCAAATGTTTAGTGTTCGTGTTTGTAAAAATGTAATGTCTTTTGTTAGTAAGAATAAACTTAATTGCCTGAGAGAGCTAGCCCTGTGTTATAGCGTTTATTTTTCAAAATTCATCTTACTATGATCTTAAATTTGTATTCGCACTTAAACTGCAAAAGCAGGCTTTGTTTAGTGTTCCGCCATCTGTAATCCAAAAACAGAACTAACTGTTCCCTTACACGTTTTAAAATAGTAACTACCCTGGTAGCGTTTCCAACGAAATATCAGTTGAGGATAATTGATTTTCGAAAAAATCAAAAACGAAAATAATAATACAAAATATTTAAAAAAAAAACAGTTTTTCTTTATAAAGATTTTTATATGTATATTGATTTTTTAATTGTTTATTATTGCCCTCCGAGCACGCTACTGAACTGTCCTATACTTAAAAAAATATGTTATGTACATACCCGATTGAAAATTTTACTTAAAATTAGCAAAAGCAGTAAATAAAAAGAACTGCAGAATGCACTTGAATGAAAGTAAGAGGCAGCAAAACCGAACTACTGAGGCAAAGACGGAAAGAACTGCACAGTCCTAGCTGTGATCACAGTATAAAGACTAAATAGCAGGGGTGCACATCTAGATTGAAAAAGCTGTAGTATAGATGGCCACTGCTAAACGTCAGACTGACCCAAGTTGCATATGAATCCCACCGGAGAGCAGGTAAAGGGCATCCCAAATTGACAATTATCTTTTATCACTATGTTCACCTGCCGGTTGCCGAAGTATAGATATTATATACTAATAGACAATTGTATTCGTAAAAAAAATATAGTTCTTTTTTTATAAATATTACCTCATTTCACTATTTTACTGGAACCTGATACTGGTTGAAGAAAATCCTTGTATTTTTTATTGTCAAATAAATTTCTTTGAATTTGGCGACCCACAAAAATTTTCAAGCGACCCCCAGAGGGGTCGCGACCCACGGTTTGCGCACCACTGGACTAAGCTATATTAAACCACCGAAGTACTGAAAACAAATCTTCACATTTGAGGTTTTGACGTAGAACTACGTCTTTTCCCTTATGGGAGGCGGGAGCAACTTGTAAATTGAGCATCATGAAATGCAACCCACTCTCACCATTATTGCTAGTAAATGAAGACACAGATAGTTCTTATACCGTTGGATAGAGGAAGGAACAGCGCATCACACTAAATATAAATGGCTGCTGTCGGTTGAGTCTAAGCTAGCTGGTAGCGTTGCGAAAATGTCCCACTTTTGGCTTCTTATCGAGTTGCCGCTCGTCCCTTTAGATGTCACCATTTTTAAACCATATGCTATAGCCTCAGTTCGTAGCTAAAGAGCCGCGCTATCAGATAGGTATCACCGTCAACCGGATAACTTAAAACCGAGTAGAGGCTTGGCGGATCATGGATTTAAAAATTTTGAAGATGCACAAGAAACGGGGGCGAGTGCTATTGCGACACTTGGAATGCAGGCCGAGGCCTCTGGAATTCGAAAGATTGCGTATGAGCCAAAGCGTGAGCTGTGTGCCAAAAAAAATCGGCGAGGTGGCTGCAAAATCGACTCATGCGGCCTCGGATGCGCAACCATCGACTTTTCGTGAACCCGATACCGGCATGCAGTACGAGCTTGTGAACATAGATGCAGCAGCAACCTGACACCTGAACCGTGGGTTGGGCAACAGAATGCCCGGACCAAGTACATCAGGTACTCTGAGTACGAGGCTTACTACAAGCTCTCTGACGAGGCATTTCACTGGACACCCCTAGATTCCCATCACCAAGCAGCTGATGCGACAGAAGACTGGCACTTACAAAAGATAATCGGGCAAGTAATCAAAGTGCCCGTTGATGTCGACACCATAGCCTCGCCAGCTGGACGACAATCCTTCAACGGAAGCATAAAGCACTTGGTACTTCTCATATCGCTGCCCTATGCTTGCCTTGTATGATTCCTTTCAATCTGTAGAGTGCCGTGATTTGTCGTCCAATAAATGATAATTGCACACCATTCACACGTAATCCTACAGAAAATGCAGCGTAGCAAATCTACTCATCTGTCTACGTAATTGTGCTGGTATATATGGTTACCTATGTCGAAACAGCCTGTTAAATATATTCGACATATGCCCAACAAATTAAATATTTGTCCTAAAACACGTCGAACTTGCTTGTTTGTGTCCAAAAACACGTTTCCTATTTACGATGGAAAAAACACGTGATCATCTGTTTAAATACTTGTGAAAAATCTTTAAACATGTTTTACGGACAAATTTATGTAAGTAGACAAGGCTTTAAAAAAGAAACGAAGAAAATACGCGATTTGAATCTCAAAACGTTCGTGATCTTAATAGAAATCTTTCTTATTTGAACAGTGAGTGGGATCATTTTGTTGCACAAAACCATTATTTGACTAGTAGACAATAAAATATTCCTGTATAACTAACTCTTCGGAACTCCTTTTTTATCGTCGATCACGATTTCAGCTTCAATTGTTGAAAAACGTTGAATTAAAACAATGAAGTGGTTCAGAAGCAAATGAGTGATATTGAATGCAGTGAGGGATAAATACTTCAAGCATCAAACTATTTGGAAACAAGAATATGGTTAACTTGATTTTATTGCCGTTGTATAGCGATGACGGATAATGTACTAAAAATGTTCCATTTCGCTTGGTGGAAGAGTGATGCAAGTGTACTTATACGTGTTCGTTTCCAAATTAGTGATGGGACGAAAATAAGTGATTCGTTCATTTGAATCGAATCTTTAAGTGAACAAATCGGTCAACCTATTCCCTTCGAAATTGAATCGAATCATCGACTCCCTAGTTTTTTTTACTAGCGGTAGCCTGTAGGGTTATTAGTTTCCATTGTAAGGCTTCTACATTTTTAGGTTTAGCGATCATTTTCTCATTGAAAAGAAGTTGAACAGGTTCTGAGACATACAATGTACGCCAAACCATGCGATTAGGCAAAAAGAGGGTGTCTCCTATTGCCAATAGGCGCCAACTGATTCGATTCTTTCACGAATCGGATCATTTGACTCATTCGATTCACCAACTCATTTGACTCTTTCGACTCATTTGGGATTCGAATCACTTGAGATTCGGATCTTTGGGAGTTTATTCGTTTGGTTTGGAATGAGAAGAAAAACTTTCGTTTCATTTTTTTGCTTTGATTTTTTTTTCTTTTCACAATTTCTTCACAAAATGTTGGATTTAATATTGGGTACATATATAGATGTATTGCATGAACTGTACTTGTGAAATCATTTTCTTTCGTTTCCAGAAATGAACTTGTTTTCTTTTCGAAAACAAAAATTGTTTTCATAAAAATAAACGTGTGTTCGTTAAATATCATCTAATTTAATTTAAAAAAGGAAATTGATTTATTAGCTCTGAATTTGATTGAAGATTGAAATACCTTTGATGAAAATTGACGACGAAAATTTTCTTTTAACATCTTATATATATTCACTTTCCTAGAAAAATTTCGTCACTATAAACATTTTTGTTTACACCGTTCTATTTTTGAAGTCAATCAAATTACATTTTGTGCAATTACACTCGCTGCCAAAAGTTAAGCACGAAGCGGTAAAATGCGAAAAAATCGACAATTACAACTTTGATTGACACGAAATGCGGCAGGAAAGTAGCAAATATGTTTATGCATGAAACAAAACAGAGAATTATATACAAAGATGAAAACAATATTGAATTTTCATAAATTATAAGATGAAGTCATATTGGAGTCATAAACAAAATGATGTTCAAATCCAAAACAAACAAACAAAATCGACATTAATAGAATATGTGACCACCCCTTATCCTCATACAAAGTTTACAGCGTGTGACCATGCTTTCCATGAGGTGATCAACCATCCCAGTCAAGTAAGTGCCATTCCTCCTGTAGAACAGTTTGCAACTCTGTGAGAGTGACTGAGGGTGGGAAACGTGCAGACACAGCACGGCCGAGGGCATCCCAAAGATTTTCAATGGGATTAAGGTCGGGCGAGTACGCCGACCAATCCATACGCGCAATCCCCACTCTCCAGGTAGTCGTCTACGATGTTGGCTCGATGGGGACGCGCAATATCATCCATTAAAACGAAAGCAGGACCAACTGCTGATGCGTACAATATCACAGTGGGTTCTAGGACTTCATCCCGATACCGGACAGCCGTCACAGAACCCCATCTATAGATATGCAGGTCTGTGCGATATCCCAACGAAATCCCTGCCCACACCATGCTTCCATCTCGGAATGTATGAAGCTCGATGATGTTCTGGGGCCGATTGCGTGTGCCTTGTTCTCTCCAGACCCTTACATGCTTGTCATATGGCTCCAGGGCAAATCTCGACTCATCCGTGAACATAACGTTGGCCCAATCAGACACAGCCCAATTCACATGTTGCCGACACCACTTTAATCGTGCCCTTCTGGATTGGACGGATAGAGGAACACAAACTCGTGGTACCCGGGCGTACAGTCCATTCATGTGTAGCCTTCGGCGAACAGTAGTGGCAGATATCGTCTTACCAATTGACGCTGCAACCATAGATGTCGCACGTGTGGAGGTCGCTCTTCGATTCCGCTTGGCTAAAACAGCAATATATTGATCTTCCGCGGGGGTCGTAACCCTTGGGCGACCGGCCACAGGTCTTCGGACAACTGTTTGGAATTATTTCCATAATCGTGAAATGACGGAATGATGAACGCCGAAGAAAAGAGCAACATCTGTGACTGATTGTCCTGCTTCAAGGCGTCCCACAGAACGCCAGCGCTCACTATCTGCCATTCGTCTTCTGGAAGCCATAGAAACACGTCTGTCTTGAAAGCTAATCGTACGAAAGTTCTAAACACTTTTTATCAGCACTTACATGAAACTCCTCTAACCATTCACAATACTGGCTTCTTATACGACTGCCTTTTTCGCATATTTCTCGACACGAAACCGTGATTGGCTGTTACAGAACATATTTGCATACTTCCATCTACCTCTGCGGCGAAATGCAGCCTCTCAAATTCAGATTGGCTTCCGGAAATTAACATTTTCCTCTCCTTGTTTAACTTTTGGCAGTGAGTCTATATTTGGAGGATATTTATTGACTACTTTGAAAATTATTTTCTTCGTATGAATCATTAAAAAATCTCATTCTACATGAGCTTCATATAGAATGTTAGATATTAATTAAAAAATGGTCATGCAACTAAGTAAACTACTTCAATCATTGCCCTGATACCTATATATTAAAAATGTGGCAATATAGAAAGTCGGTAAATCAGCACGTTAGCCTTTAATTTGAAATTAATACGGATGGATATTAGTATTTTAATACTACTCAATAGAAATATTTTGACGGTATCTCGAAAAACCTAGATATTATAGTTTCAACGTGCGCTTAAATTCAAGTTGCGAGAGGTGTGAGACCTGGATGTCCAATCTCAAACACAAGCAGAACATTTTTCAAAGTTACAGATTCAACATACATTTATTGCTTTTAATGCTGTTTTTTATCATTATTTTATCGAGGAGAATTAGGATGGTAGGTAGTTGAATTTACGTCGCACTGGAGCATCACAATGGGTTATTGGTGACGGCCGAGCTAGGAATCACGATAAGATTGTGTTTTAGTTTTTGTAATATTAATGAGAGAGAGAGAGAGAAATGATAAAATATAAACGAACAAAGGACTTTTATTGTAACTAAAATTCAAAGTTAATAACAGTATGCAACAGAATTGCATTTTTTCATTAAGTCAATTCGAACAGTTTTAAATTAAAATGTTACATTAAAATTTTATTTCTAAACGATTTTCTAATTTTTATCGTAAGATTAAGTGTGAAGGCTATTTTATAGTTAATTATATTTACTTTAGGAAGACTACACTTCTGAGTATTATGGGGTTTGACATAAGTTATGAAGGAAAAATAATGTTTAATTACATTATTTCCTCCTCCCTGAATTGGGAAGAGGAACTGAGTCATATCCTTTTATTTCCATGAATTGATTGATGAAGTTCGAAATCATTTAAATAAAACAAGTAATTTTTGTAACTTTTAAGGTGCATGTGCTTTTTCGAGAGAAATCTTGTTACTCAACTAACTCAAAGCGCTCTGCGCCTCGGTTCAGCAGGCTCTAGGTTCGAATCCTGACCATGGAATGAATGTTCGTAGTGATTCGGAAAACACTTTTTAAGCCGTACGGCCCTGACCTAGTAAAAAGTGACCGTAGAGCGAAAACCAACTATCACAGAGGCGAACAGTTAGCTTAGTCATAATACAACATTAAGATTGTTATAAATAAAAAAGGGATTTTTTAAACTGGTTATAATTGAGTATAAATTCCATATTGTAGGATATGAAACATGATCGTAGCTGACAATTGTGATTCCGGCTCCTTGTTTCTTCCCTTCCACAGAAAAGTTAAGACAAATGTGTTTGGCTTTGCTCATTATTTTCAGCGATTGTCAACCATCTCAGTTGCGGATCATCTATGGACCAGCCAAGGAAATGTGACCAATCTACAAGCCTTAGGTAGGACTTTGAAATGTTAAAAGTAAAACCCCACCGAAACATACTCTCGAAAGCAGAACTGTAATCGCTCCCTGAAGGATAAAGTAAAATTTAAAAAGTGAAAAAAAGGCTTATCGTGAAGTTCGAATAAAACACGACCAGCAATCATCCGTTTTTTCAGAAAGAATGCAACGGAACGAATTTCACCCAATGAGATAACAAGGCCAGACCGCTCTGACGTTTCAATCACGCGACTCGCTAATTAGTAGTCATAACAAACATCGCCGCATGGCCGTGTATTAATGGATTGCCTTTAATGTAGCGTAAGAAATTAGTTTTTTTATACTATTTTCAGAGGGGGGGACGTAACTAGGGGGGGGGGGCAGATGGGGCATGTGCTCCGGGCGCCGGATTTGGAGGACGCTAAATTGGCCGAGTATTTTTTTTACTATAGATATTTACGTATGATAAAAAAATGAAGAGGAAAACTTATTAGTAGACTACAAAAATTATAAAAGGAGCTTGTTGAGTATTTTCCTACGAGATGGCGCACGGACAACCCGACCTCCCGGGGATGTCACCGCGCCTGCATGTTTATGTTCAAAGGGGCTGCTTAACCACCCACCCACCCTGTTTTCTTGTTTATCTGTCACTTGCGAGGGGACTGCCTGCCGAGAACCAACCTCGCAGCTTCGCTCTCCGTTGTTACTTGTTAATAAATCTGTTATTTGTTAATTCTGAGTTCTATTCTGTTAACTCACAAAGCACAGAACGGGATCGATTGACGTGTCCAAACATTTGGTCCGTCGATTCGCCGCAGAAAGGTATTTTACTAAGTAAAAGTATCAGCGCTTCTTTGTCTTCAGCGACGCGTTCGTCGACGCCATTGCTGTGCCTCCCTTGTGAACTGCGACTACGCCGTAGTTCTTCGCTACTGACGCTTGGATACTTTCAACCGAGTTCCAGTTGGTTCATCGTGATGGCTCTTCTCAAGGTGCATTTGCGTAAAAAAACTGTTGAACGTTCGAATTTTCTCTTGTTGAAAACAAATATTGAACAAGAAATTTTGAACTGCGACATTTTCCAGGTCCAATTCTTCAAAGATGAGCTTGAAGTGACACGTAAGAGACTTACTGAACTTTATGATTCCATCTTTGAACTGATTAAAGAGACTGAATTAGATGCAATAGTCAAGGAGTTTCAAGAACTGAAACAAAACTTGAATAATCTGGCCGTTACTTTATTGCGTACGGAAAGAAAACTGAGTGAAAATACTCCCGAAATTAGTGCTCGTGAGTCTCGTCATGTTTTGAATCCGTACCATGAAGTTCGATTACCAACGCTAGAACTTCCAGTTTTCAGTGGTTCTATCGAACAGTGGATATCCTTTCGTGATTTGTTTAGAGCATCCGTTCATTCCAACAGACAACTTTCTGATGCGCAAAAGTTGCAATATTTGAAGGGTGCAGTCAAGGGTGATGCTTTGAAAATAATTCAGTCGATCCCATTAACTGATGCTAATTATAAAGTTGCATGGGATCTCTTGTCAGAACGCTTTTCAAACACCCGTGAACTTGTTTTTGCTCATATTCGAAAGCTGCTTTCTCAACAATTTGTGCAAACCGAAAGTGCTTCATCCCTTTTGAATTTGGTTGATGTTACAAGTGAATGCGTGCGTTCTCTTGAGGTGCTTGACCAAAAGATAGAGAACTTTGCCGACACCATTGTGATGTTCATAATTCAACAAAAACTAGATTCGTCAACAAGAGCCTGGTGGGAAAGATCGTTGAAAGATGACCGTGTTCCGTCCCTTAAAGAACTGCTGAGTTTCCTGAAAGATCATGCAAGAAGTCTTCAAGCTTCAAAAGAATCGGTGATTCCGCGGAAAGCTCAAAAGGTAACATCTTTGACTGCATCGTTTTCTACTTATGAAATGTGCTGTTCAAATCACAAAATTTATAAGTGTTGCGAATTTCTGAAATTATCCGCAAACAAGAAATTTCAATTCGTGAAGAGCAAAAAATTGTGCTTTAATTGTTTGAATTCCAGCCATAGTGTGAATCAGTGCAAAACTAACCCTAAGTGCAAGAAGTGTGGGAAAAGGCATCATACGCTTCTCCATTTCCAGTCGCCGAGCGAACGTTACAACTCCCCCAACTCTACAGGTCATGACCTCGGGCAATCCGACGGGGTCGAAGGAGAGGATCCTGACGAGCCAAATAGTTCTCCTTCGCACCCACCCATCTCCTCCTACTCTTGTGTTTCTCGAGGGGAGCGACGAAGTCCTGAGTGTCAACAAACATTGCTCGCTACCGCAGTCGTTAAGATTCGCGACTCAAGCGGGTTCTTTCAAAATTGCAGAGCTCTGATTGATCCGAGTTCTCAAGCAAATTTCATCACAGATTCTTGTGTTCAAAAACTTGGTCTTTCACGTTGTTGAGTATTTTCCTACGAGATGGCGCACGGACAACCCGACCTCCCGGGGATGTCACCGCGCCTGCATGTTTATGTTCAGAGGGGCTGCTTAACCACCCCCCTGTTTTCTTGTTTATCTGTCACTTGCGAGGGGACTGCCTGCCGAGAACCAACCTCGCAGCTTCGCTCTCCGTTGTTACTTGTTAATAAATCTGTTATTTGTTAATTCTGAGTTCTATTCTGTTAACTCACAAAGCACAGAACGGGATCGATTGACGTGTCCAAACATTTGGTCCGTCGATTCGCCGGAGAAAGGTATTTTACTAAGTAAAAGTATCAGCGCTTCTTTGTCATCAGCGACGCGTTCGTCGACGCCATTGCTGTGCCTCCCTTGTGAACTGCGACTACGCCGTAGTTCTTCGCTACTGACGCTTGGATACTTTCAACCGAGTTCCAGTTGGTTCATCGTGATGGCTCTTCTCAAGGTGCATTTGCGTAAAAAAACTGTTGAACGTTCGAATTTTCTCTTGTTGAAAACAAATATTGAACAAGAAATTTTGAACTGCGACATTTTCCAGGTCCAATTCTTCAAAGATGAGCTTGAAGTGACACGTAAGAGACTTACTGAACTTTATGATTCCATCTTTGAACTGATTAAAGAGACTGAATTAGATGCAATAGTCAAGGAGTTTCAAGAACTGAAACAAAACTTGAATAATCTGGCCGTTACTTTATTGCGTACGGAAAGAAAACTGAGTGAAAATACTCCCGAAATTAGTGCTCGTGAGTCTCGTCATGTTTTGAATCCGTACCATGAAGTTCGATTACCAACGCTAGAACTTCCAGTTTTCAGTGGTTCTATCGAACAGTGGATATCCTTTCGTGATTTGTTTAGAGCATCCGTTCATTCCAACAGACAACTTTCTGATGCGCAAAAGTTGCAATATTTGAAGGGTGCAGTCAAGGGTGATGCTTTGAAAATAATTCAGTCGATCCCATTAACTGATGCTAATTATAAAGTTGCATGGGATCTCTTGTCAGAACGCTTTTCAAACACCCGTGAACTTGTTTTTGCTCATATTCGAAAGCTGCTTTCTCAACAATTTGTGCAAACCGAAAGTGCTTCATCCCTTTTGAATTTGGTTGATGTTACAAGTGAATGCGTGCGTTCTCTTGAGGTGCTTGACCAAAAGATAGAGAACTTTGCCGACACCATTGTGATGTTCATAATTCAACAAAAACTAGATTCGTCAACAAGAGCCTGGTGGGAAAGATCGTTGAAAGATGACCGTGTTCCGTCCCTTAAAGAACTGCTGAGTTTCCTGAAAGATCATGCAAGAAGTCTTCAAGCTTCAAAAGAATCGGTGATTCCGCGGAAAGCTCAAAAGGTAACATCTTTGACTGCATCGTTTTCTACTTATGAAATGTGCTGTTCAAATCACAAAATTTATAAGTGTTGCGAATTTCTGAAATTATCCGCAAACAAGAAATTTCAATTCGTGAAGAGCAAAAAATTGTGCTTTAATTGTTTGAATTCCAGCCATAGTGTGAATCAGTGCAAAACTAACCCTAAGTGCAAGAAGTGTGGGAAAAGGCATCATACGCTTCTCCATTTCCAGTCGCCGAGCGAACGTTACAACTCCCCCAACTCTACAGGTCATGACCTCGGGCAATCCGACGGGGTCGAAGGAGAGGATCCTGACGAGCCAAATAGTTCTCCTTCGCACCCACCCATCTCCTCCTACTCTTGTGTTTCTCGAGGGGAGCGACGAAGTCCTGAGTGTCAACAAACATTGCTCGCTACCGCAGTCGTTAAGATTCGCGACTCAAGCGGGTTCTTTCAAAATTGCAGAGCTCTGATTGATCCGGGTTCTCAAGCAAATTTCATCACAGATTCTTGTGTTCAAAAACTTGGTCTTTCACGTTCTCGAGCGAATGTTGATATTTCCTGTTTAGGAAAAACATCTTTGGGAAAATCGGAAGGGGAAGTGAATTTAGTGTTTACCCCTCATTTCAAACAGACTCCTGTATATATAGAAAAGGCACATGTTTTACGCAAAATCACTGGCTGCTTGCCCAATTATCAGTGTACCAAAGATTTTGCTCATATCAAAAACTTATTGTTAGCAGATCCTAATTTTAACAATCCTGGTTCAGTAGAACTTCTACTTGGAGTGACAGCTGCTTTACCACTGTTTACTGGACAAACAAGACTCAGCGGTGACAAAATGCCGTTTGCTGTAAACTCTGAACTTGGTTGGCTAATAGGTGGGCCAATTACAGTTCATCCAAATGTTCGAAATGAAAGAGTTGCAGTAAATTTTGTGGAAACAAACGTTGATGATGTGTTGAAAAAATTCTGGGAATTAGAGACTGTTCCCACTGCTAGCTTGCTCTCCAAAGAAGAAAAGCGTTGTGAGGAGCATTTCGTTAATACTCATGTTAGAGACGAAACTGGTCGTTTCGTTGTACGATTGCCATTCAAATCTTCTCCTTGGCGACACCAGGGAAATGGCTATTAGGCGTTTCAAGAACATGGAACGCAGATTGTGTCACCATCCTTCCTATGAGCAGTACAAGGCTTTCATGACAGAATACCTTTCAAACAATCACATGGAGATTGTTCCTGAATCAGAGGTGTTGAAATCACCCTCCTCTTGTTTTTACATGCCACACCATGCAGTTTTCAAGGAATCAAGCACTACTACAAGGTTAAGAGTGGTGTTTGATGCTTCAGCGAAATCATCATACAACACATCCCTGAATGACATTCTCATGGTGGGTCCCAGGTGCCAGCAAGACCTAGTGCCCATTTTGCTGAGATTTCGTATGCATCAGATTGCGGTAACTGCTGATGTAGCCAAAATGTTTCGACAAATCAGAGTTCATCCAGAAGATGCAGATTTTCAGCGTATTGTGTGGAGAAATGATTCCAGCGAGCCAATTCGTGATTTCCGACTGACAACTGTCACCTACGGAACTGCATCTGCCCCATATCTTGCAACAAGAGCCATTCGGCAGCTGGCTATTGAAGAAAGGGACAATTATCCCTTAGCATCTAAGAGAGCATCTCAGGATTTTTATGTTGATGATCTTCTGTCCGGTGCAGATACTCTGGAGGAGGCTTGTGAACTGTCTTCTCAACTTTTAATGATGATGAAAAACGGAGGTTTTGAGCTTCGCAAATGGGCTTCAAACGTTCCTGAAATTTTGAAATTCATTCCATCAGAGTTGAAAGAAAGTCATCTTCCCATGCAGATAGAGATTGATCAGTCAATCAAGGTACTTGGAGTCAACTGGCAGCCATCTAGTGATACATTTTCAGTCAGTGTTAGAAATTCTTCTGAAATAGTTGCTACAAAAAGAGCCATTCTGTCTGAAGTAGCTAGGATTTTCGATCCTTTGGGATGGCTTTCCCCCATAGTTATCCTGGCGAAGATGTTCCTTCAAGAACTGTGGAAGACAAATGTGTCTTGGGATGATCCTGTTGGTGAAAAGGTTCAGCAAAAGTGGTCCAAATTCCGGTCAGAGCTTCATCAACTAAAGCTCATCCATATTCCTCGATGTGTTGTGCTATCTAATGCATTGCAAACGCAATTGCATCTCTTTTGTGATGCATCTGAGAAAGGCTATTGTGCCGTGGTTTATTTACGAAGTGTTTCAGCTAATTCCGAAGTGAAAGTGAGCCTTCTAACAGCCAAGACAAGAGTCGCACCATTGAAAACCATTTCCCTTCCTAGACTTGAACTTTGTGCTGCATTATTGCTAGCACATCTGTTTGAAACAGTTCAAGAGTCCTTAGCGGGAAAATTTTGTGAAATTTATGCGTGGACCGATTCAACTGTTGTTTTGCCATGGCTTGCTTCTGAACCTCGACGTTGGCAAACGTTCGTTGCTAACCGTGTGTCAGAAATTCAAGGAATTTTGCCCAATCAACATTGGTACCATGTGCAAGGAAAAGAAAACCCTGCAGATTGTGCGTCACGTGGGTTTTATCTCTCTGATCTCCCTTCTTGTAACCTTTGGTGGTTTGGGCCCCATTGGTTAAGTGATTCATCGTTTGAAATGCCAATGCGTACTGACATAAACACAATAACTGAAAATGTGCTTTGTGAAGAGAGGAAGCAAATTGTTTCCGCTGTTGCACGTTTGCAGGAAGAACCCCCTCTCATTCGAAAATTCTCTTCTCTCATGAAATTGTATCGTACCTTTGCATGGTGTTTACGTTTCATATATAATTGTCGTGTTTCTGTTGAACAGAGAAAGCTCGATCTTTTGACAACTGAAGAACTTCAAAAATCTGAGACTTTTATTGTTACTATTGTTCAGGCTGCTGCGTTTCAAGAAGACATGCATTGTTTGTCGGAGAACAAGCCTCTGCCTAGTAAAAGTAAACTGTTGTTTCTAAATCCATTTCTTGATTCGAATGGTGTTATTCGAGTTGGTGGACGGTTGAACAACTCTAATTTTCCTGAGAGTCGAATGCATCCAATGATTTTGCCTAAAAAACATCACTTCACTGATTTAATTGTGAAATATTTTCATATTTTACATCTTCATGCTGGTCCTCAACTTCTGCTATCTACTATACGCCAAAAGTTTTGGATTTTGAGTGGCAGAGATGTTGTTAGGAGAATTGTTCGAGAATGCATTATTTGTTTTAGATTATGTGCCAAATCAGCTTCTCAAATGATGTCTGATCTACCAATTTCAAGAGTGACTCCTTCTCGAGCATTTTCAATGGTAGGCATTGATTATGCTGGTCCTTTTCAAGTGAAATGCAATAAGGGACGTGGACAAAAATCGCTAAAATGTTATACAGTATTGTTTGTCTGTTTTTCCACGCGTGCTATCCATTTAGAGTTAGTAAGTGACCTTTCTACAAAAACTTTCCTTGCTGCTCTCAGGCGATTTGTTGGTCGTCGTGGAAAACCAGCTGAATTATTCACCGATTGTGCTACGAACTTTGTTGGTGCTAACAAAGAACTTAAAGAAATGTTGAGGTTTGTAGCTTCTTGTAAAACTGATACTGAATTCAATAGTTTTGTTTTAAGTGAAGGACTGAAGTGGAAATTTAACCTTCCTGCTCCTCCCCATTTTGGTGGACTGTGGGAAGCAGGGGTTAAAAGTATGAAATTTCATTTGAAACGGGTTATTGGAGATGCGTTACTAACATATGAAGAATTTTTGACTTTACTGATACAAATCGAGGCTTGTCTCAACTCCCGCCCATTGTGCCCTCTTTCAGAGGATCCAAGTGATCTTACTGCTCTAACTCCTGGGCATTTCCTCATTGGTTCTCCTCTTACTGCAATTCCAGAGCCTAGCCTCACAGAAATTAAGCTCAATCACCTCGATAGATGGCAGTTACTGCAAAGATTGTTCCAGCATTTTTGGAAAAGGTGGAGCAATGAATATCTAGCAAGATTGCAACAACGACCAAAATGGGCTCGTTCAAAGGCCAATCTGAAGATAGGAGATTTGGTGCTTATTAAAAACGAACTCCTTTCTCCTCTCCGATGGAAGTTAGGGAGAATTAGTGCTACATTTCCTGGCTCTGATGGAAAGGTTCGTGTAGTGAATGTGACCACCTCGAGTGGAGAACTTAAGCGTTCCATTACAAAACTGTGTCCTTTACCATTAGACTATGATTGAATTTTAATTATTTCCATTTATGTTTAATTTGTCATTTTAAACGTGTCTTCATGTATTCTATTTCTAAGTATTTTCATTGAAATTCGTATTTGTTGTTTTCTGTTTTTTTAAATTGACTTTTTTATGTATCTGTTGAATCCCTGTGGGCTTCAAGGCCGGGAGAATGTTGAGTATTTTCCTACGAGATGGCGCACGGACAACCCGACCTCCCGGGGATGTCACCGCGCCTGCATGTTTATGTTCAAAGGGGCTGCTTAACCACCCCCCTGTTTTCTTGTTTATCTGTCACTTGCGAGGGGACTGCCTGCCGAGAACCAACCTCGCAGCTTCGCTCTCCGTTGTTACTTGTTAATAAATCTGTTATTTGTTAATTCTGAGTTCTATTCTGTTAACTCACAAAGCACAGAACGGGATCGATTGACGTGTCCAAACAGAGCTAAATGCAGAATGTGTGAAGAAATAGCAGGAAAGCTTAACCTAGATCCTCATTTTAAAGTACAGAGGAGGAAGATGCGGATGTTTTATGGGGGGGAGAAGGGCGAAGTTGAAAGTTATGAATTCTCAGAAGAAAAAAAGTTCAGATTATTGATTATGCAAATAATAGATCGGATTCTGAATGAGCTGAGGCAAAGGTTTCAAGTCATTCCAAACATGAATAGTTTATTTGGCTTCCTCAATGGAGCTCGGTTTGAAACAATGAATGGAGAAGAATTGATGAACCAGGCATTTGCGTTAGCTACCACATATAAAGACTTAGACAGGGACTAGCTGGCGATAGAAGTGGAGAGTTTTAAGTATAATGCCTTGGATTTAAGCCCTAATATGAAAACGGCTACACCATCAGGTCTTCTGACGTTAATATACAAGAACTGACTTGAAGACGAGTCCACCAATATAACGACAGCGTTGAGAATTTTCCTCTCACAATACCAGTCTCAGTCGCCTAAATGAAAGGAGTTTCAGCAAACTAAAGATCATAAAAAATTACCTCGGAAACTTAACAGGACAACAATGACTAACCAACCTAAGTATCATATCAATAGAGCACAAGTGAGCTTCAAAGTTATCTTTTGAGGACATTGTAAAAATGTTTGCAGCCGAAAAAGCCCATAAAATTAAGTTTTAGTTCAAGCTTTCTGTGTTTAGATTAATTTTTTTCACATTTTGTCAATAGAATAAGAGATTGTGTAAAATGTCTAAGTATAATACTCAAGATAATAACTTGAACAAAATCTGTTATTCCTAATTCTTGTTTTAGTTTTCCAAAATCCTTGAATGGTTTTCAGTCGACGTTTCGATAATGTTCTTTTTAAAAGTCCATGGGTGAGACATCTGGAGATTTAGCAGGAATATCAGTAAAGGGTATTGAGTTGATACCAGTTTCTTGTTCCATTTTTTCCAAGAATTTAATAGTCGATTTAGATGTGTGGCTGCTTCCGTTATCCTGATGCAGTTCTACTGATTGTTGGCACTGTGGGTAAAGATATGGTATTTCTTTTTTGAATATTGGGGATAAAATATGGTCTTGATAATATGTGGGAGTTGATTTTTACATTTTTCCCCCTCTTTTTACTTTTAATTTTCTATTATATGCAAAACCGGCAACAATCATAAATCTCTTAGAGAAAGTTCTCACGTTGAAGTTACAAAGTTGAACCACGTTTTAAGATTTTTCTCCACTTTTATGATAATAAATTGTTCTTTTTTATTGCAATCATTTAAATGCACCCACGCCTCGTCTATTGTCACAATATTTTTCGATCTTTCTCCAGCTAAATGCTTCTCATAAAGAATTCTGCAGCGAGTTCTGCTTTCTGCAATATGTCGTGGAGATAGACGATGAACATTGTATTTTTTGGCCTTTTTAAGATTCAAATCACTGTTAATTATTTTATTTACAGTTGAAACTGAACATTTTAATGACTTTGTAATAGTCCTTTGACTTGGCGGATCCTCTTTTAAAATTATAGATTTTACCTCAGAAATTCTCTTTTTTGGATACGTATTTGGAAGTATTTTTCCACTTTTACGTTTTTTCCTTTCTCATTAATAATATTCCTTATCGTACCTTTAGATATCGAAAACCATTACAGTGTTTTTGAATAATTGAATAAGCATAATTCTCTTCGGATAACTTCTCTAGCATAACTTCTCTTTCCGCCACATACGATTGCTTGCATAATCATTACTAGAACTTGAATAAGATCTCAGTAATGATATCAGAACGCAATGTAAAATGCATAGAGCTTGGCTGCTCATTTTTGTAAATATTTATATTAATGTTAATAAATTAGATAGCCTTTAAAAACCTTGATACTTGGATGTATTTCTTCACTCTGTGTCCGGCCTGCTCACAACATTTTGTGGATATTAGAACACTTCCATCGAAACGGAAACATAGCCTACCATCCATTGCTTATTTAAAAGCGCCCTTTTGAAAGTAAACAAAACTCTAGTTGGCAGACGATAAATTATACTTGAACTATTTAACTGCTGCGAAAATAAAACTTTCGTAGCAAACAATTTTTTTACAGCTCATCAAAATCGTTCAAAAAATGTCCGAACAGTCTGTATTTATCATAATTAAATATCCTATTCTAAAGCAACAGTATATTGATTTTGATTCAGCCCACACATATCCCGATATCATTTGATAAAACCTTTTCACTTCATTTGCAGCGATTATAAGTGTGAAAGAATATACCAAACATGCTACTCTTAGATTATTTGTCAATGAAATATCTTAGAATTAATTAGGCATTCTATCTTGTACTAAAAATGAAATTACTGCAAATTAATCTATTTACCTTTGAAATCAAGCATTTGCCATCTAAGTTGAATTAAAAAATTTTGGACAAGCGGAATTATTGTGTGGTGGGGCGATATCAGGTGTTGTCGGGGAGGATTTTAGTTTGGTTGGTCGGTGGGGGGGGGGGGGCGCCAAGGCGAGTTCTTGCCCCGGGTGGAAACTAGCCTAGTTACGTCTCTGACTATTTTACCGGAAAGTAAGTGCAGTTGCAGTTACATATTTTATATAACATTTGTAGAATCCGAAAGAAAATTATATATATAAATCGGTCAGTCTTTTGCTGCTCAATTCATCCAAAGTGGAGTATTTTTTATTGTGAAGTCTATCTCTGATAGAAAGATAATTATGGGATAGAATAGGACATACACACACACCACACAGATTTGCTTTGGATAACATATATTTAAACGAAATATTTGCTGAAACTAATAGTATTCAATTTTCTCAAAATGATATGAGAGTAAAATTATATTTCTGGTTGTATCGCTAAAAAGGTTGTCAGAAATACAATATCAATCGTCCAATATGCAAAAATATTCTCCACTTAAATAAATCTTTAGATAGAATTTGAAATGCTTTTGATTGTTTATATCTAATAGGATAGAGGAGGTTTGTTTTGACCAAATTCATTTACTATTAATATTGTCACAAACAGCATTGGAAATTTTCCAGACATGCGGGAGTTGGGGACCATATTTCAAAGATGGAACCATGCTATTCGCAATACAAAACTACTGTCTACCACGAGAACTGCTCTCGACACCAAGTATGTGGTGATGGTTGCTATAGTAACAGGATTTATTCATTTTAAGTAGATTCAACTTTTGGGAATAACTTAATTCTGTTTTGTTTTTCGCAAAAGTAGGCTGCAGAATAAGGTAATTTGCATAGTAGATGTTTTCGGCGATAGGTAAAAATCAAAACAAATACACTTAAAATTTGTCAAGTGACAAGATTTCTTCTTGCAACCCCTCCGGAAAATAGGATACGGACCTTTTTTCTTCGGCAATAGGCAGGAGCTGACTGTCTGGAGCTTGTTTCGTAGCAGACAGTACTACTCTGAAGAAAGTGAACGCAAAACCAATTTCGTTTTTCTTTTCCAATCGCAAGGCCATAATGCAAAAAACATTACTTTCCATGATTTTTTTCACTATTTTCAGACATATCTACATATATTTTACATGTGTGATAAACAACGATTTGCGCTGATTAAATTAACTTCAGAGTATTTATGATTGTTTCTAACATTTTAAGTATTTCAAGCCTTCTAATTAAGTTTTGTGTCACTCATGTCTAGACGGATAAACCAGTAATTTTTCTCGTCTTGCCAAATCTCTTTCAGTCACCAAGCACATAGATGGATTCTTCATTCACTTTAGCAACGTATCAAATTACTGCATTACTAAAGGGGCTTTTCGTTTGCAAATATATTTGAATATTTTCAAATCTGCCCACGATTATTCACTTTGGGTTTAACAAAAGTACGACAATTAAGGACTTCCGTTGTACTTCGTTTCACCATTCTTTCACAAATATATTATAGTTTCACTTCATATAGCCTGCTTAAAGATTTATATTTTTTTTCAACTAACAACAAATACTACATGTCAAATGAATAATTGTGAATAATGAATGACCTCAACGTAGTTTTGGGGACACTTGACTCTTCGGAAAAGATGCTCAAAAATTATTTTTGTTATACCCCAAAGGAAAGTTTTTTCTATATTTTTGAACCACTCTAGTATCTTGAAGCCATCGTTTTCTTAAAATTAAACTGTCAGCCTTGTTTTCGAGACAGATTATAACAAATGCTATTATCTCACAACTTACGAAATCTTTTGTTGCAGGACTGCCACAGACAACTAAAAGGCAACTTTTGCTACTATTTTTCAACCTTAGTGACTAGGGGTATCTTTTTAAGCAAAATCGTCTCAAAAGCTCCTATTTTGAAAGTTTTGGTGATCTTTTGAAAATTTTGGCAACTTTTTTTTTGGTAATTCAGTATAGATCAACAACAATCAATTGTTGATCTATAGAATTGTTTTTAACTTAAATCAACCAATAGATTCCTTGTTTCAGTCACGAATTCATGCCTTTTGCTTCATCATTGGGAAAAATGTTTCTATGACTGACCTAATGGTCTCCAATTGTATCCAAACCGTTTGGTAAATATGAACATTTTGATTACTTCAATGAGATATCCATCTAGCAGAGCGTTTAGTATTTTTCTGTTATAATTATGGATTGTAACTAAGTACCAAGCTACCCAAATACTTCTTTTACTCCACACAGCTTTTTAAAGACCTTGCGCCAAGGATGTCGCTGTTGGGGGCAACTAAAATAAGCTCTATGAGAAGACTAATTTTGCTACTATTTTTAATTTATGCTACTAAAGTTATTTCAAGTGCTTTGCCTGTGGCAGTCCTGCTTGCATTATTTACTGATTATTTATATTTTTAAAGCCCTGGCCGTTCAACCTTAATAGTATTCGAGAAATAATTTTAAAACCTTCATTTCCCTATATCATGTCTTTTTGTTGGGAAGCCAACCAGCCACCTAGAAGCACGGGCCTCTCGGGACTGACCGTTACTGCCAAAACATTGAAGGCAAAAGAGTACAAGAACTTCTTAAAAGCTAAGGAATATACAGGGTGTTATCAAAATAATGGAAACACACTGGATTTATAAGGAATCCTTTACTAATATGGCGTAGGATCGCCTTTGGCATGTAATACAGCTTGGATTCGCCTGGGAATCGAATCATACAAGTGCTGAATAGTGTTTAGAGGAATATTGTACCATTATTCATGGAGATATTGTAAAAGTTCCGGGAGAGATGCCGGTGGAGGATATTGATTCCGGATTGAACGCTCTAAAATAGACCATAACGGTTCGATTATATTGAGGTCGGGGGACTGTGCTGGCCAAGGTAGATGTTTCAGTTCATCCTCGTGTTCATCAAATCATGATTGGATCAGTCCCGCTGCATGAATAGGAGCTTTATCATCCTGGAAAATTCCATCTCCTGCAGGAAACAAAGTTTGCATCATAGGATGGACCTGGTCAGCTAAAACTTCTCTATACTTCTCCCCAGTGATCCTTCCTTACAGGGTTACGATTGGGCAAGCAGAAAACCACGACATGGCTGCCCATACCATGACAGATCCACCTCCATGCTTGACAGTTGTGGAAGGAGACAATCACGATCATACGCTATACGCTTGTGCAGGTGTCCTCCAAACGTGCACCCGTCCTGTTGTGGGGAAAAGTGTGAAAGATGATTCGTCTGACCTTATAACTGTCTTCCACTTATCAATCGACCAGGTTTTGTGGTTGTGGCACCACTGTAGACAACGTTTGGCATTGACATCTGTGACAAGTGGCTTGGGAATTGCTACTCTGCCGTAGATGTTCTGTTTATGAAGGGGCCTCCTAATTGTAATTATTGACACTGGAGAATCCAGATGCTGATTGAGCTCTGCGGTCACTTTGGCTGCAGTTGTTTTCTTTTTAGACATTACAATCCGCTTTAATACCCGTCGGTCTCTTTCACTCAGCTTCTCCTTCCGTCCACTATTTTGCTTTCCCGAGCTTGTCTTGCCGCGCTGTGTGTACGCTGTCATGACTTTAGATACCGTACCTCTAGAAACGCCTAAAAGCTGGGATGTTTCGGTCACAGTTGCTCCAACTAGTCGGGCTCCTACAATTTGGCCTCTTTGAAAGTCTGTGAGGTCTGACATTTTACTCTTTTGACAAAAATCCACGACGTATACAACTTCACTATAGCTACCTTATACTACCATGATATATAGTACTTTTTATATTAAAAAAACTGGTAGCTAGGATTATATTTTAATGCTTACGAAGCGCAATCTTAAATGTCACTTTTATTCACAGGTGTTTCCATTATTTTGATAACCACCTGTAGGTGAAAAGGTATCTTAAAATTGATAATTAAATATAACAAACCCGACACATTTTCTACCACATAACTCAGACAAAGCAATATTCCAGTAGCGTAGTGTAACATTGATAACTGAGGATACCGAAATATGACAAAGCAAAAAAAAATCTTATTCCTAGCCTTAAAAACCTTATAAGTCTAATAAGTTCCATTTGCCGTTGTTTCTCTCTTTCCGCAAAGACAATATAGTAAAATCATTTTAACCCAAAGTTAAAAAGGCATAATGTGCCCAATGCTGGCAATTGTATGGATCATCCAAGCAACTGTCTACAAGGCGGGAAAATAAGAGAACAGGGAGGGAGAATGATAGAGACCATGCGTAAGGACCAACTGCACATATCTAGATTAAATGCCAGCCTCATGAGGGAACATGGGATCGCGGGGAGGAGAATTTGTATTGAGGGTACCCATTTTGCATTACAAACACCATTAACCAAGGGGCTGAAAGGACATCTGCTGTCCCGGTTGGTGTTTGCGGTGAAAGTCAAGAACTGACTGCTCACTCATATTTTCGTTGAACAATCATTTTTGCTTCGTTTCATCAATTTTTATTTATATTTGCCAAGGGATGGCGGGCTTCAATGAACGTTATGCCACTGCAATGTCCTAAAGCTAATTGAGTTGGCAGTTCCACTGTGTAAGGACAAAAAATTTTCGAAATAAAATCAACTTGGAAGATTTCTCAAACTGCTCTTTTGTCATTTGCGCATCTTTGCTTCTAATCCCTCTCAATGGTGAAAAGACGCAGAAATTGATACGCATAGCAGAAATACGCTGTATGTAATATATGTATTTACATATATGTAAGCGTTGTGAAGACGTTTCACTGTAGGACGTGATGTCGTTACTAATTGTCTTCATAAAAGTGAAACGTTATTGGTGGGATTGAGGAGAGGGAAGTTCTCTTCAACTTTTTTTATTTTAAGGTTAATGGCTTTTTTTTTTCTTTCTCATTTCTATTCGATGTTTCACTTATAATTGCTTTTGTGTACTGCGTATTTCCAGTTTCGAGCAGTCTCACTATTTATCGAGGTCAAGACAAAAAATGTGCGCCGAAAACCACGAATTCAAATATCATGATCGTTTTTATCCCAACCAAGGTTAACTTGTCAACTCGTTGGCAATCTAGTTTCACTTCAGATTTTCTTGTTAGCACGTGGCAAAAGTTGCGGCGGAAAGTTTATTGGTGGTTAGAGAAGTGCTTAACTCACTTTATCCGCTCAATATACTTTTTGAGGTAAACTTAGATTTGGTTTCTCTTAAAAATTTTATATAAATCTAATGTTGCGTAATTCTCTCTTTTTTAAGAATTGAAACAGTTGACTATTCCATTTTTAATGCTTAAGTGAATATATGCGAATGAAGTATACGATTGAAATTATCCTTCAAGAATGTTTTACCTTTTCTTTTGCAGCAAAACGCGTTACTTTTGTTCCTGTTGTAAACAATTGGGAGCTATAATAAATTAACCTATGTAGTATCGACGAGATATCTCGTCATTAGGAAAATTGGTTCGATTTTGATGGACAAGATATTTCGTCATTAACAAAATTGTTTGGATCTCTTGATAGACGAGATATAGCGTTGAAATTACTTGGTTTTGAGGTGAAAAACTGGGTGACGAAAACAATCTGAGTCGGGAATGAAGACATTTTTTTACAGATAATGATCAACGAAAACTGAAATTCGCTGTATCTACTGTGATGAACTTGAAATTTCAGAGAGAGGAACGAAAACTATCAAAAATGTTATTGATGTTACAAAAAATGAAAACGGAAGTTAGCTTAATCAATGAATAGAAGTTTGTTGAACCCGAAAAAAGAAAAGTCGACTGCCAACTCCCGGGATTCGCACTTTTAGCACCAGTTGGGAATCCTTAAAGTGTGACTACCACCTATCATTTCATATTCTTTACATATATGCTACGTTACAATGAAGTACCAGAAAAACTGGTACACCAGTCTAATACTAGGTAGGCATACCACGGGAGCGTAGAGCTGCAGAAATACGATGAGGTATTGAACACCATACTCCCTGTAGAGCGGTCCACAATTCTGTTGTATTCCGAGGTGTAGGATTTCTGTGTTCTACAGCGCGTTGAATGGCATCCGAGATTGTTCGATAACGTTGAGATCTGGTGACAGGTGGGAATGGCAAGACCTAAACTCAGATAAGTATTCCTCTATTGTCTCAGATGAGTGTGGAGACGCATTTCCCTATTGGAAGAGGCAAAATCCATCAGAATGAAAGCAGGACAGTCGGTGTAACTCGTCAGAAAGGACCACATTTAGCGTTCACCTGTCAGAGACGTTGGGAGACGTACCAGGAGTCCCATTGGATGCCAGCTAAACAAACCTTTTACCATTACGGAGCCACCACCAGCCGGTACAATCCCCTGTTGATATGCGGGATCCGTGGGGTATTCTCCACACGTGGATCCTTCCAATCTGCCCGAAACAGTTAGAAACTCGACTTGTCAGACCAGCCTACTCGTTTCTAGTTATCAAATGTCCAGTGACTATGATCCCGAACCCAGACGAGGCGCATAGCTGTGTGTCGAGTATTCATCAAGGGTACTCGAGTTCGACGTCGGCTCCAAAAGCCCATATCTTTGAGGAAATGTTGCAGTCCTCACACTGATGTTTGTTGAGGGGTCAACATTGAATTCCAATGTTGTTTGAGGCAGTGCTGCAATTCTGTTGCATACTGTTATTAACTTTGAATTTTACAGTTGTAATAAAAGTCCTTTGTTCGTTTATACTTTATCATTCATTAATATTACAAAAACTGAAACACGATCTTATCGTGATTCCTAGCTCGGCCGTCACCAACAACCCATTGAGTTGCTCCAGTGCGACGTAAATTCAACTACCTACCATCCTAGTTCTCGATAAAATGATAAAAACAGCATTAAACGCAATAAATGTATGTTGAATCTGTAACTTTGAAAAATGTTCTGTTTGTGTTCGAGATTGGACATCCAGGTCTCATACCTCTCGCAACTTGGATTTAGCGCACGTTGAAACTATAATATCTAGGTTTTTCGAGATACATTTGTTTTATGCTTAACACAGGTTATAGCGTCAAAATATGTCTATTGAGTAGTATTAAAATATTTATATCCATCCGTATTAATTTCAAATTAAAGGCTAACATGCTGATTTACCGACTTTCTATATTGCCACATTTTTAATATATAGGTATCAGGGCAATGATTGAAGTAGTTTACTTAGTCGCATGACCATTTTTTAATTAATATCTAACATTCTATAACTCATGAGAATGATATTTTTTAATGATTCATACGAAGAAAATATTTTTCAAAGTAGTCAATAAATATCCTCAAAATATAATTGCACAAAATGTAATTTGATTGATTTCAAAAATAGAACGGTATAAAATATAAAAATGTTTACAATGACGCTGTTTTGAGACTGCAAAACTGGCTCCATTTGCATAACTGTTAACACAAAAACCACAAATTCTATAAGCCTTTTGTCAACATAGAACTGCTAAGCAAATTAAAAGATAAAACATTGAAATTAGCATGAAAATACTTTTAAAATAGTATTTTGTATGTTGTTGAAAGTTACGTTTTTGTTAGCTTTTAATTCCTAAATATACATACTTTTATTTTAAAAATAACATTAGGAAAGTTATAAATAGAAACTTAAATATTCTTCACAAATTCTTTTATTTTTTCAATACAATTTACGACTCATTTTGAAACAAAAGTTGTATGAATAAAACCTTAAAAATTTAGCCCCTCACCTAGGTTAAAGAGAACGGTGGTTAATATGTAGCTTGCGTTACTCGCAGGGTTCCAAAGTATAAGTGTACCAAATTTGGTGTGGATTGGTCTAACGGTGTAGATTTGTATAGAGAACAGACAGACGCCAACTCTGCTTTATATGTATAGATACCCAATATTTAATTCAACATTTTGTGAAGAAATTGTGAAAAGAAACACAAAAGAAAAAAAAATCGAAGCAAAAAAATGAAACGAAAGTTTTTCTTCTCATTCCAAACCAAACGAATAACTCAAAAGATCCGAATCCCGAAAGAGTCAATTGATCCGATTCGTTCACGAGTCGAATCAGTTGGCTCCTACCCGGTGATAGGAGAGATCTTCTTTTGCTCAATCGTATGGTTTGGCATCCATTGTATGTCTCAGAACCTGTTCATTACTTTTTAATGAGAAAATGATCGCTAAACCTGAAAATGTAGCCTTGCAATGGAAACTGTTAACCCTACGGACTGCCGCTGGTAAAAAAAACTAGGGAGTCGATGATTCGATTCATTTTGAAGGGAGTCGGTTGACCGATTCGTTCACTTTAAAGATTTGATTCAAATGAACGAATCACTAATTTTCGTCGCATTACTAGAGCCATTCTATCTTAAATTCTTTTCATGGTCCTCATTCCTATCCAACTTGAGTCGTTAGAAAAATTGTCAACGTCAGATTTTCGAAATAAAATATAAAACTATTTTCTCTATTTTAATACTTAGAGACTACCTTTCAAATTTAAAATATATACATACTTTATATAAAATATTATTTTATATATTTTACTAACAGAATTACCGGGCGTTGCTCGGGTTGAATTGGTTAAACTTTGAGAGTGAAAAATCTGTGCATTACAACCTAAGGTTACCCGTCTTGTTTAAAAAGGTTTTGTTTTCTGCACTATATTTGTTTCTATGAAACGGATTTCTACAAATCATTATGTACTGAATCAATGACTTTTATTTTATAAAAATTTGGTCGAAATGGTACACAACGCCAAGAAATGAAGCCATGTTTTAGAGATTTTTTGCACGAAATAAAGAATTTGTTTAAATCTAACTCCTAAATAATTTATTTACATCACATAAAACATTTGAGGAACATAAATGTTAGAAATGTTCAAATATGGTCCCTTCATTTATAATATGATAATTTCTGTTTATGAAACGTTTAGTTTAAAATAATTACTTCCATCCTTACTATTGAAGGGGCCCACTGCGCTAGCAACCTTCGAGTTGTAGGTGGCGCAGGTTCGATTCCTGCCAGGGTGTATATCTCTTCTGTGTCAGTAAAGCTTTCACTGTGTGTGTCAGTTGCTTGATATTGTATGTCTTGTGTCAATTGATATTGTATTGTGTCTGGCGCAGCATGGCCAAATATGGGCCCTTGCGCCATAAAACCCAAAAACCAACCAACCTTACTATTGAAACCAATTTTTTTCCACGAATTATTCATAGAAATGTTTCTAAAAAAGTGATTGAAAAAGTTGAAAACTTTCAATTTTCCAAATGAAAAAAAAATGTGAGAATTATATTTTTTGTGTGGGGGGGGGGGTAAACATTCTTCAAAGGTTCAATTCCAGGATGACCCTGTAAGTTACATCTAGCTATAGAATGTGACTCCAAGCGAATTTGACAATTTTATGACTAATTGTTTTCTTAAACTGATTCTGTCGTGCTACAGTGGGTTCCTACTCACTGTTGTGTGGAAAGAAATGAAAGGGCGGACTTCATATTGAAGAAAGGTACTGCTGTCTTTCAAAAACCACTCATTAATGATCGTTCATTCTGCCAAACTTCTAATGAAATTGGAGTTTAGGAAAAAATTAAATTCAACATTTCAATGAAGCTAGGGGAAAGCCTTGCTGATCGTCTCCAATTCCAAGTTTTCCTCGTGGTTCAGCAGTTGCTTTGTTTTGTCTTACTGGACATTCCTCAATGCCCATTTATTTAGAATTAGGACATAGGATTTCAACCTAATTGTACTTCATGCAATTCTGAACGACAAATAGCAAACATTTACACATATACTGCACTTAATGATTTTAATTCTATTCACAAATATTGGGAAGCAGTAAGGCTAATGGCTTAGTTGTCACACCTGGTATTTGTAAATATTCTTCAGTTTTCTGGTAGATAAATCATAGGAATGATCCTTTAACTATGGAATACAAGTTTTGATTTTAGTAACTCATAATTTTTTATCAACTTAATATCTTCTATAAATATTTTATAGAAAATTTGGTAGTGTAATCAAAAAACTGAATATTGTAATGGGGAACTTGAAAAATTACCTATTTGTGAATGATGCTCTACTCTTAGAGGCTGTAAAAATCATTTTTCCAAGGCAAACTTTTGTGTACTTATAGCTTTATCTTTAATTTACACCATTTTTGAAATACTGATTAGATTCTGGGTACATAGGTTTAGAATATTTTCAGAATTCATTTGGGAAACTCCAGGAAATTGTTATTAAGTTTCGATTCTGAATCAATAAAATTTCATTTTTAATCAATTCATTTGCATAAAAAATGAACATCAAAAGTTTAAATACCTATAACAAAATTTTGATTTTTTTTTAAAATTAATCTAGGTATAAAGAAAAGCTCTTGACTCTAACTGGAAATCAAAATCCTGCTTCAAAACATGGCCATATTCAACAGATGTAAGTATATTGTTTCCTTAGCAAATTGAATAAATTTTTTAATATTTCATTCTTGATCAATATTGTATTGCAGTTATCTAAAAATTATTAATTGCAATTTTTAACATCAGCTTAAAAGATAATGGTTATAATCTAGTTGTTTTATGGATATATGTGTGTTTATAATTCTGATGAATTTTCATTATTATTCAAATTTCTCGTGTACACATTAGAGTGGATAGGAGTATATTGAAAAAAATAATGTACATCCACATTCAAAATCTAGATATTTTAATGATTCAAACAGTTTTTTAAATATATGCATTTATATATATTCTTTTTCCATATTTAGTTTTCGTCTTTTTCTTGGAATTGTTCACTTCAAACCACAAGTATGGTGATTCAAATGGGAATTCAAGCACATTATCTGATGAAGATGGGATGGCAATATTTGAATTGGATATTGCACATCATTTGCCAACTTTAGATAATTGCTTCTCCAATGATTGAGATTTCTCCTGATGATTGAGATTCTTCTGATTTCTTGATGATGGAGATTAAGTTATTCTCCATAAATTTTATTACTTTGTAATACAAATTGCTAGCACTTGTGGGTTTGGCAAGTCACTTCAGAACAAAGTTTACCTGGATTATGCAATCCATCCATGTTTCAATTTTGCCTTGATATGTATTTTATGTGCAAAAACTTGTATATTTCAGGATGTATGTATATTCACATGTAAAATACAGACTGTGATAAGATTAATAGAAAATATTAACAAATGAAACACTATTTTAAAATGACATTTTTCTACATTTAAAATGCACTATAAAGCACAAGAATTCTTAGAGCAATGTTTTATTTTATAACAAATATAACTCTTTTGCTAAGCTGCTTTTGTACATATTTTGTGCTGAGCTACAAAGTATGTAAATTTGTTAGATAAGTTTAAATGAAACACATACAACCACATACATTTTAAAACTACTCAAATGTATTAGTTTATTTTTTAAATGCCATGATGTAACATTTATCTTATTCTGATTAGTTTAAATTTTGAGAAAAACATTGCAGTGGAACTTAACATGTTCCAATTCCAACTACTGTGGTCAGAATTGCAAGCTATTATAATATATTTTAGTGTTAGTACTTAAAAGAAATGTATCTATATTTTAAATTTATTTCACTATTTTAAAATATATTTATTAATCTTTGATTCTCCTTAGTTACATGGGTTATTTAATAAATGGGAGTGTTTGCCTGGAGAGCAATAAAAACTAATGCATCTATGATATTTGAAAGAATACCATTTGTTCTCAACCAAACTCCTCAGAAAATCATAATTCAATGTGTTATGAATAAAATGCACATCAAGTAAAGCTAAGAAGTATTTTCCAATGCTTTAAGTTTGTGCTCATATCCTTTTCAATATTAG
Source organism: Meta bourneti (assembly GCA_933210815.1). Taxonomy (NCBI): domain Eukaryota; kingdom Metazoa; phylum Arthropoda; class Arachnida; order Araneae; family Tetragnathidae; genus Meta; species Meta bourneti. Next base: position 70,199,736 of record OW119928.1, read on the forward strand.
CTAGACATCCTATAAGTGTCATATTTGCTGAAATAACCAAAAGTGCCTGATAATTTTTATTTGTTTCCTTTTTCCTATATTTTTTATCAATATTTACATTTGTTATACACTGCTTTGTATTAAATTGAAAATTCTTGTTCATGAATAAATATATTTTATTTTCATCAGTATTTTTTTGAAAATATTTTTAGCTCATTAAATGTGTATAATGCATTTATTGTTGTAAAACTAGTAACAAACCTTTAACAAGTAAAATTAAAAACTTGTTAAGCTAAAATCTGAATTTTAAATATTAGAAAAGTTGAGACTAAAAACATTCATGGGTACCTTAAATTGCTGAAAATAAATTACTCATTCTTAGTAACATAAGATTAAAAATATACTGCTGATAAAAATTCCTTAATTGTGGTTATATCCATGCTAAACTTATATGTACCAATTTGTTGTGGTATATTAAAACCTATAAAGGCCTAACCTTATTTCATGTTTTTTAAGTGTCCAAGGTTTAATTATGAAGTATTAAATTCAATGTTTCATAATTCACTTAATAGGTATATTTTGTGATATGGTAGCAACACTTTACATCAGGGTAAAATACATTGCTGTTTTCCTATAATCAAGATTTTAGAATTGATGTAAAATGGATGGTGTAAATTAGATTATAGTTGATTAATTTTCTGGACATATTTACTAATTGATAATTTTAAAAAATAATGTTAGATTACAAAACAAGTACTAGATATTAAATTATTCCCGAATTACTGCCAATTTAAATCATAAAATGTGCTAAGTACGAAATTTATTCCAATTTCAACCTGTTATAGCAGACAAGAATCAGGTTTAAATTTTGTATTATATTTTCAAGACTTATAATTCAAATGTTGAAAAGAATGATTTCAAAGGATTAAATAAACTGATATTTCTTCATTCTCAAAAACAATGTACTTTGATAATACTTAAATTTAATAAGTATTTATATTACATTTGTGTCAATCATAAATGGAACTTCAAAGTGGTTTCCAAATTATCCAAAAGTAACTTATAAAGCTTTCTGCCAATTCCATTGCATTAACTAGCAGGACAAAACAAGCTTTCAGTTTAGAAAACAAATTAAAACTAGCCTCAGATAAAAAGATGAATTAATGAAAGATAGTGATATTTTTAGAAACTTATTTTTAATTGAACTCTGGAAAAATTAAGTTAGATTGGAAACTTAACTGATTTTTTAGTTAACAAATTACCAAAAACAAAGTTTACCCATACAAATTTTTAACGAGTTACTAGCTTATGATTTGAGAACAATGTAATAAAAGGAAATTGAGTCTTATTCCATGCATAATTTTCCTTATACTGTAACTAATAAAATTAAATTATAACCAAATTGTGAGAAAAACCTAATCCATTTGAAATTTATTTTGTAATTCAACCTACAAATATATTCTTTAAGCTTGCAATTTACCTAATAATAGTTTGAGTGTATTCATTCTAAAGGTATGACATTAACTAGTTAAACAGCAATGAAAAGAACATTGTGTTTCTAAGTACAACACAAGAATATTTTTCATGAATTTAAAGATCATGGAATCTTTATTCAGCTATAATTTGCACAAGACAAACAATTATTGAATAATTTCTGTACAGAAATAATTACGACACATACAATAAATATTTTCTTAAGTCTCCAAAAAAATATAATTGAATTGATACTAAAATATACAGTGTTTTATAAGTTTAGGGCCAAGTCATCACTCAAAATTGAGTGAAAGCTAAGTGATTATGATAATGAAATAGGATTAACACTGTTGATTACGTGCTCAATATCAATTTTAGTTTTTTTAGCAAACTTCTCTTTAATGGCCTGGTTTTTCCTTTCATTTCCATGTTTAGACAAGCACAGCACATTGAAATAATTTACATACAAACGAAATCAATCATGACTCAAAGCCTCAGAATGAAAATGGATAAAAGCAAATAAAAACATTTCACTGCATATGCCAAAGTCAAAAAAGAACCATTATTTTGTCAAGATTAGGTGCACAAGGCATTCTCTAGATTAAAATGCAAGTGTGCAAACGATTTCTTAAAATAAACCAGATTAAGGTAGAGTTTAGTTCTAGTGCTTGATTTCATTCATTTGAATCAAACGTGTTTTTGCATTTTTGTCGAGAATATTAGATACACGACTATGCCAAAAAATTTTTACTCTAAAAACAGTGATAAAATCTTAATGTGCACCAAAATAAAATATGCAGTTAAAAAAACATTGATTCTAAAACATCTGTTAATAAACTGTCTATACAGGAATTTATACAGTCCATAATGTTTCACAAATTGAAGAAGTCCATCATCACAAATATAATAAACAGTGTTAGAATCAAAAGAGTGATTAAAGTTAAAATCCCCATAGAGGGCCTCATTGGAATGTGATGAACAATCACATGATTGTCAACTGATATACTGATCAGAGATGCCTCATGACCTCCAGTTATTCTTCTAGATTCTTCACGGGTTGGCAGGAACTCTAAACCAGTTACAAATATACCATGAACATTATCCACATTATAAACCAGTTGTAAACTGAAAGCAATATACATTTTTACACTACCACCTTGTGTGCCCAGTCCAATAAAATTTCCATTGTCACTCACTGCCATAGAAGATAGCATGTCTGTACCAGCAGCAACAATCTTCTGAAAAGAAAACTGCTTTGTTTCCCACTTACATAGATAACTCTGGGATGGTGGCCGGTTTCGGACAGCTGGATTCAGAGTTGCGAAGAGGGCCAGGTCATTTTTATCCTCTACGGCACCAAATCTGCAACTTCTGAATTTATATTTCCCAGAAGACTTAGGTGGTAAAATATAGTTCAATTCCGTAACAAGAGAACCATCGTCTGTACTCCAAACTTTACAGTGACCATCTCTAGAAGCACTAACAATTCTTTTACCCTCAGGACAAATATCGATATCATCCACATCATCAGTATGAGCTTCTATATCATGAACTTTGCTCTGTTTAGGATGCTTCCAGATCCTAATGTGTCCATCAGATCCAGCTGTAGCTAGCAAGTTTTTAGGAATTGAGAACCTAACCAGTTTTTGAAATGGGTCATCACTAAAATCAGTTTGAAATGATTCTAAATGCTTGATATGAAATCCAAGTTTAGACTGAATTAAATTAGCATTTGCATCCGACTTTTCCTCATTCAATTTTATTTTATCAGAATCGGAGCATTTACCATTTTCTTTTGTGGTTGCAGGCGTTTTCCTCAGCCTTACTTCATTATCTTTATCTGAATTCTTTTCCTTAATTAAAATACCTTCGTCTGCAATAGTATGCTTAATTTTATAAATATGACAGTTACCTTCCATGCCAGCAAACAGAATACAATATTTACCAGCGTTATATATTGTACAGTTCATTATAGCTTCACTTCCAGTTTCATAATGTTTAATTGATTCAGCTCTGCAAGTAGATCCATTATTTATCAATTCATAGATTTCTATAACATTTGGTATACCTGTCTTGGCACCACCACCGCCTCCAGCCACAAGAATGTGTCGCTCCGTCAAGGAATGCACAGTGTACAGGGGAAAGTTTGTCCTTGCCAGTAAATGATTGTGCTTCTTTGAAATCATATTTGATGATGAAATGTTCCTAAATAAAATATACAAGATGCATGCATCAAACATAGTTGTCAGAAAAACAATTGTAATAACCACAATTTGATCAATAAGAACGACATTGAAATTATATTGAATGTGTCCTTTATATTCCTAAATAAGATATGCATTTAATTGTTTCCATGTGCAAAAAGTTATTTTTAAAACAAATACAATATTGCTGATTTGATGAATCATAAGTATGAATAACCTCAGCCAATACATTCAGTCACTAAGATTCTTAACTGCATTTCAAATAAGTGTTCATATCAGCCAATATTGTAAATATGTTAAGTACATAAAACATAGTTTTACTACAACGTACAACTGTGTTATATTGTTAATGTGTTTTTAATACTTTTGTTTTTTTGAACAGTAAGTTTTGAACTTCAATGCAAAAAGATATCAACATTTTAACTAGTTTTCTTCCCATAGGATATCAGGTAAGTGTAAATTTAGGTAATTAAAACACGTTGCTAGGAAAAGTGAATAGATACATTTTGCCCCGAGTTGCATTTTATTCGCCAAACAATTAATGTTTTGAAAATAGAGCAATGTGCTTCATTCCCAATATTGTAAAAATATAACAATGAAATGTTACTAATGTATGCAGACTAAATTATAAATAGAACCACTTTCATTAAAAAGGAAACGTAATATTTAGGTCGGTATGCCCAAACGGCAAATCGATTAAAGATTATACGGTACTTTTAACGTTTGTTGTATTTGGAAAAATTCTTTTACGAAAAACATAAGCATCATAAAAATGTAATAAGCATAAATTTCGGGGAAATTTTAGCCGGAAGCTGCTAATAAAATAGCAAACAACTTTTTAAACAGTGGCGCTTGCAGTAAAAAATAAACTGAATAAAAGTTGTTTTCAAATGCAAATGTACCTCTTGGCAAAATATTCTTTTCTCGAAAAAATAATTCACGAAATGAATTACCGAAAATATGAATAATTAGAAATTCAGCACTGCTGACTCGATATTCGACGTGTTTGTTTTCATCGCGTACACTGTAACTTTCTTTTGTTGCCACTCTCGTTTTATATATTCTCATCATATATTATTTTGTGTGGCTGAAACAAGAGACAAATTGAGTCAATTCGTTAAATATTCGAAAGTTGATAATTGTGGTTCTCTCTTTTAGTTCAATACATATCCACTTTTGAAATCAAGTGTATAAATTTAATTACTGCTCAAAGTTACAATTTATGTACAGTAAAAGCAAGTTTAAAGTGAAGGAACGGTCTCCAATAATTGGTTGCTTAAATGATAATGCATTGCGGATTTGTAAAATCGTCCGACTGCGCAGCAAAAGTTAAACAAGGAAACTCAACTCAACAGCAGACTTGATTCGGTTTCGAGTTCGAGGTCATTTCGTCTTGCCCGTTAAAAAACTAGTTGCGCTAGAAAAATCTTTAACTGCACAATTAGTAAAAGAAATCACAAATCCATCCGTGTTAAATAATATTGTTTGAAATACGAAAAGAACTTGAGTGATCTCGCATATATAAATAATTAAAATGACGACAAGTGGAAGGGTTGGAGATCTGAGTGAGGAGCAATTGAATGCATTAGATAGTGTAAGTATGAGTATTTAATATTAAAAAAATACAGGAAAATATAATATCTTAATGATTAAAATTTGAACCATTTTTACCTACGTCTTTTTGATTAAAAGATTTTTTACAGACCCGTATGATAATGAGAGATTGTGAGATAAATGAGAGATTGTCATTCTCTAATGTATGACATTTCAGCATTTAGTATGTAAATAAATATATTCTCACAATCAAGTTGTTAAATTTAACATCCATATCTCCAAACTGAAATAAAAAGAAATCATTTATAAATCAAATTAGACAATTTAGATGTGAAAAGATGTTTTAGTGTTGATACAGTTCCAGTTTGACTTGCATTTCATCAAAAGGGGTGATTTATCAGATCCTTATTTTTTTTAATTTTGTTGTGTTGCTCTGTAACAAAATATTTTGTTACTTTTTAAACCAAATTGACTGTATGACATGGTTTTTATTTCAAATTATGTTCAATAGCAGGGATAGAACATGAAGTTTTGATCTCAATGGTAGCATAAAATTTGATTAAAACTTGGAATGGACTGCATTGCAATAAAAATCTGCTTAGTGCACTCCACTGTTTGGATCTATGTGACTGTATAGCCAATTTTCCCTATTCTGTGTTAACCAATTACTGCAACGACAAATCTTCAAAAGTCCAATGTCGAAAACCTACCCAGATCATTTACATTTTAAAGTCTAGTACTCAAAAAAGCAGAACTTGTAGTTATCACTGTTTGAATTACTTTTGTAAAAAAAAATGAAAATAGTAATTACATGCATTTGAATGTATGTTCAGTGATTTTCCTTATACTTGTTTCTAAAATTCATTCCAAATCACCCTGCAGACACTTCAAAATGCTATTGATAAAATCTATTTAAAATTTAATTAATATTTAAAAACAAGAAATCCAATAATTATTGAAAATTCATTTAGAACTTAATTACTTTTTAACTTAGAGTAATTTATTAATTGCACAATGCTTTTATCTTACAGTTCCGTTCTTCTATGGAAGATATCTTACGGCCTGAACATGATGATTATTTTTGTCTTAGGTGGCTTCGAGGTGAGAAAACGTTATAATTTTTCATGAATTCTGAGTAGAAGTTGTGAAATTTGTATTGTCATTTTATGTTTATGAAAACCCGAAGTTTAGTGTCCATTGCTTTGCATTACAAAATGACTAATTCTTCATGTATCTTTTCTCATAATCTAATTAACATAGGCACTATAATTGTTTACCATTTATTCATTGGATAGTTCTAGATATTTTAACCAGCCTGTGGCAAAATCAAATGACTTTTCAGTAGGGAATAAAATCGAAATTGTACATTTTAACATTTATTTGCACACACAAAAATACTCAGCTAGCTGCTGGATCAATCGAAAGGCACATCCTTATGCATCCAAATCCAATCTCAATCTCTTGCTCCCTCAAGGAGAGGAAATTCATTATGCTTTTTTCCCTCTTTGGATTTCAATTTTAAGTTGGTACACAGACTTTTAAAAAAAAAATGTTGATATAATTGAAATATGATACACTGCTAAATTTTTTGAAAAAGAAAAATTTTCAAAAACAGATTTTACATATTTATGTAAACACCTGTAAAGGCTTTGTTTATAATGAGCATCTATAAGAATGACTAGGCTAATGTGATATAGGCTATTCATCACCAATTTTAGAAGAAATATTTGTCATAGACTATTTACAGAATTAATTACATGGATAAGACCCATTAACCCATTAAAAAGAGACATGGGGATCAAAGATAAGGGTAAAAACCCAACCGTTTAATGATCCATCAGTAATTCAAATCTATTCTAATAAATAGGTAGAAGTAATATAAAGTGCTGGAAAAATCCCCTTTGTGACACAGACTCTGTCCTTAACATTGCTATCTATATAAAGCATTAGATAGGTCTTTTCTGTATCAGAGTCCTAAGATTGCTAAGTAAAATTATAAAGATTTCAAATGTTTACTTTGATAATTTCTTTGAAAAGGTGCATCGTGCGGAAAGAAATCGCTTTGAGGATATCAACTATTAAAGTGCATTTAAGAGGTTCCAAATGGGAATAGTTTGCATCTAAAAGTTTCAAAATATTTTTAAAAATACTTTCCAAATGGCTACAAAGAAAAGTAATGCAGTGTTTTAAAGCTTAAAAATTCTACTTAATTAAAAAGCATCAAATCTCAAAATTAATTTTATTTTCCGGGTTATCTTAATGGTAGTTATTTTGTTGTACATATTTTCATCGTATATTCCAGAAGCAGTGTTATGCAAGAAAAAAATCTCAATAGAAATTTAACATGTTGATTTGCTCTGAATTCTAATTAAACTATTTACAAATAATGAAAATCTGCCTGAAATGTATCTAAATTAATATTTTTCCAATTGTTTCAAACTTCTAGCAGTTGAATTTTCATTAAAAATAAAACAATGAATTCCACATTAGCTTAATTGACTTACAATAGTAAGTTCATCTTAATTGTATTATAAATATTAGTAATTTAATTTTGAATCATTGTTTATGAGCAAATGCTTGACTAATGAGCAGCCCAAGTTTCAGGTATAGTCCAGCTCCTGCGAGAAGGCAGTCATGTCAGATGAATAGAACTTTTTACTATTTAGCTGTTTTGGATGAGTCTTTAAATAAGGTGATAGAACAAAACACTTCCATAACTGGTATCTTTAGACCAGATTCTGGTTCTAAATTTATCATTCGGTCCCGTAAGCGATAGCAGTGATGAGTTGGCAGGAGTTATCCACGGCAATAGCTATTCACATTTTTGCGTATGACAGCCCTACTCTTTATGACCTTTTACGCCTGTTCAAAAATTGACCGACCCAAGGTTTACTGCCTTGTCAGAGCCGCAATATATAGAAATAGTAGTTTCTCGTGTTGAATATTCACTTGAAATAATAACTCTTTCAGAAGTCCAAATTCCTAATAATTTAGACAGCTCAAAATACTGTTTAATACATATTGTATGTTGTCTCTACAACAATGTTATTCAAAGAGAGATTCGTTGAAAATAAAGGGGGTTCATTGAAAAATTTTGATAGTATACATAACAAAATAGGAAAGATTCAGGTGTGAGACCACTCACCAATGGAATAATTAATAATTCTATGTCTATATCTTCAAAACATTATAATTATTAGTTTGTGAGAGTTAGAAATGGTTTATGTATCATTTATTATATCTTCATATTTTTATTAAAATTCATTATTTTTTATTCCTTGATTTATTATTATTTTTTATATTTTAGCAAGAAAATTCAATACTACTGATGCTGTACAGATGTTGAGAACAGTGAGTTCCTGTTTTACTTACTTTTCCGAAGCTGTTTTAAAAACTGAAATGTTTCAACAGTATTTTGTTAATCATAACACTGACTGTAAATCATAAAAACTGAAAAAGCCATTTATAGGTTTTATTTCATTAATAACAAATACACACTGTTTACTTAAGAAACTGACAGTAGCATAAAGTCCAGAAGCACTGCATCCTTTAATAAAAAGAATTTAAATTTTGTGGCAAAAAAAACCTGAAGCAAAAACAATTATTTTTAATTTAAATCTGAGTGACGCATGAGTTTCTGTTTTAACATCCTTTATTTTCACTGCAAAAAGCCAACCAGGAAATGTGCATGCCCATATGCAATGGGTACCTTCAGCAGACTCTTCTCCATGGAGTTGGCATAAGCATAAGATCTTTTGTGGGCTTTCAAATCCAATCTCAGCATCCCCAGTTACTATTGTTATGTTATGCCACTGGAAACTAAAGCATAGTAGTGTTTCCTTTTCACATTTTTGATATCAGACTGATATATTCTTAATTTCTATTCTTAATAGCTTCTGAATACTCTGAGAATATGAAATGTTAAAGTAATGAAGTTTTGAAAACCTTCACATGCTGATTGCATTCTAAGTACTGTGTGGGAAGCAGACTTACGAGTTTCTAAAGTCCCAAGTATTTGTGAAAAAATTGATTTCTATATATTTTTATTTTTTAAGTTTAGCTAACAAGAATGTTACTTTCACTAGATCAGTTGAAATTAGAAATGAAATTTTTAATTCTTATTTGAGTATAGAAATGTTCATCAATATATATCTGAATTTGGTACTTTTATAAAAGGAGAAAATTTTCTTTACTGCATTTCATCTTTTCATTGTGCTCTTTACTTATATTTAATAAACTTTCCTTCATGTTGCATTATTTAGTAGATTTGGCTTCTATTTGTTTGCATTTTTTCTCATAAAGTTTCAACCAATTGTTTTTAAATTTTCAGAGTTTGCAATGGCGTAAGCAGATTGGTGCGGAATCATTGGTGGATGACCATGAACCACATGAAGTTAGTAGTCGTAATTTTTGTTACTGTTTGTTTATCATAACTGATTATGTTGACTATACTTATAATATATTTGTAGTATAATAAATACTGCTCATATATCCCTTGATCTTAAAATTTAAATAGCAGACCAATATTTTACTTGTAACATGTGAGACTGAAAAAAGTTTTTGTTGTGAAAAGTAGTCTTATTACACTTCAACAATACTTGATCTATTTGATTTACTACTTTAATGTAGTATTATGTAAATATGTTTGTTGCAACACTGAATTATGCTGTAATCTGTTTGGGAGTGGCAGTAAAAGCACATGGTTTTGAACATGTCTAATTGTTAAATCAGTGGTCTGGTGGTTAGATAAACTAATCACTTCCACAGTTGCATCCTTAATGCATATTCTGGTTCTAAATTTATCATTCAGTGCTGAAAGCAACAGCAGTGATAATATTGTTGGGTAAACCAGCCATGATGATCATCATTCATGTTTCGCAGGTAGTAGCGTTCTCTTAATAAGGTTTTGCACCTTTTCAAAAATCGACTGACCCAAGGTCAACTGCAGTCTTTTTGGAGCTACACTATATCAGACTGTTGTGGCCAATCTGCCAGGGAAACCATAGATATCTGAGTACTCTGATTACCTCTGTGTTCAGTGATATATTAGATTTTACATTCTGGAAAAATCAAATCTATTTCTGTTAAGAGTATTTTAAATAGAACTGTTTGGTTATGAAAGGGAACATCATTTGTTGAGATCACCAAGAATAAACTAAAACAGGTATGGCTGAGGTGCTACTCTTAAAAAATTAAAGGGCATTTGTGAGATGATACATTTCGATTTAAGTAGAAGAGAAATTCTGAAAAATAAGAATCATGTCTGAGGAAGAAATATTGCGATTTAGAATATTTTTTCTTTGTCTTTCGTTTTTCCAAACATCAGTTTCTGTTTTACAAGTTTTGGTAAATAAATTTTTATAATTAATAAAAATACAATTAGTTTAAATATTTAATGTAATTTAAATGCATTTTTTGTTTGAAATAGCCACTGAGAGTTTAGTTAATGGGTGCGGTGGATCAAAGATGTTAGAAGACTGATGTATATATTCAATCGCTGGCCATTGAATTAGAAACCCATAAATATTTATGTAAATGTTGGTTACAGGCGTGGTTATGCAAAATTTGTATGACATGGGTGACATGTAATCAAATTGACAGTATATGTATGCTGTGCATGTTCATTTCACGAGAAACAAAGCAGAATGGGAAAAACGATATACCTTTCACCGTTTGATAAATGACTTATTATTGGGGCCCAGTTAGCAGGAGCCACGATTGCCAAGACAAAAACTCACTGTTCTCACAAGCTGCAATTTTGAAAGTGTTTAAAAGTCGGAAACAGATTCGACAGTCCTTGTTCAAAAGAAGTAACTGAGTCTAAAACACTTAATCAAGACCATGATCGGCAACATCTCAGACAGATTATAGGGCAGAAAAAGGACTCCACTGTGCTGCAATTGACATAAACCTTTAATGGAGGCTTGTCCCAACCAATCTCCAATGCAAACAAAGTGCAGAGGATCGGTATAGGTAGTTGCATACCAGTAAAGAAACCTTTAATTTCAAATCACGCTACATGTTTTGCTCCGAGGGAAGCAATAGTTTGACAAGAACATCATGAACCGATCTTGCCTTGTTCGTACAGTTCAACGGTCTGGTGGGAGTATCATGGTCTGGGGCATGTTCTGCTGGTTTGGAACTGGTCCCCTGATGTTTTTGGAAGGTAGAAAGTTAGACATGCAAAACTTGAACATCCTGGCTGCATCCCCATTGTTACATTTATGCCTGAAGGTGATGGATCTTTCATAGACAATAATGCAACCATACATCGCACATGCAATGTTCCATAGTAGTTCACGGAACATCAATCTGAATTCCAACATCTTCCCTGGCCACTGCAAAGCCTGAATCTTAACCCTATAGAGAACGTTTGGGACATTGTTAGAAAGGCCCATCCAACAGCAATCTCCTCTGCCATCCACTTTAAAGGATCTTAAGGTCTGTGTATCCAATGTATGGTATTTTCTGGACTTCAGAACCTTGTAGAATCTTTCTAAATGTATGTATGCGTTATCCATACAAAAGGAGGTCCGCTTAAATATTGATCACAGGTTTTTAATTCATTAGCCAGTGTGTGTAGTTACATGTTTCCATAGAATCCATTTATATATCATATCAAAGTTGAAATTCAATTCACTTAACGCCTAGGGCTGCATAAATTATTCATTGTTCTTCAATTCGGTACATTCACCTCTTTGTCGCCTAGTAACAAAATTAATAAAAATTAGAAATGTTTTAGCATTATTGCATGCATAGTGAGAAATATATCCATTAATTTTTCATTTACTCTACCTCTACTTAAAATGACTAAATTTCTTTGCATTCAATATCCAATACCACAGTGTACCTTTTTCTAAGTTGCCCAACTCTTATTAGACACTGTCATGAGTTGCTCTCAGAATATGTACTAGAATTGAAAATCTTAAATTTTAATTTTACATGCTTGCAAGGATGCACCCAATATATCAATCTGGTAGGAGATACATTGGTATTGTAAACTATTTGAGGAATAATTATGAGATAACACTGAAATGTATTGAGTCAAGTAAACCAAAAATATGAGGGTTGATATTTTTAAAATTCAAATTTGTTTCTGTGAAGCATAGGGCAATTTTATAGTGCAATTAGTTTTAAAGTAACTACTTCATGACACCTAGCAATTGTATTGGAGGAAAAAGGTGTTCAACTTATCTATAAAGAATATACAATATTTTTCAAATATTTATGGAATTTTGCCAGGATAAGGTGTTTAAGACATTTTAATGTATGATTTTTATAAAGAACAATTTATTTAGTGAGGGTTTTTTGCTTTATACAGAAAGGGGCTTAAACCCAATTGCCACCTCCACAGATGTGCTCATTGCATACTTGAATAAAAGAAATAGACTTAAATACAATTGTTTCAATGTTTTAAAGGTGTATGCATGTAATATTAAGCTCATCTTTAAGTAAGAGATCTTACATTGAAGGATAAAAGTGGTATTTGCACATTATAAATTCTTCTCAATACAAAAAAATATAAATGAATAAGCATATATTTTCTTGTAAGAGAGAGTTATCTAGAAATCTGTTTTTAAATGTGAAATGACATTTTATGACTGATGCATGAGAGAAAGAAAAAACTGCATAACAATAAATATACTTAAAGGAGAAAATTATACTGTAACTCATTTAACATTTATTTTTAAGGTCCTGACTAAATATTTCCCCGGTGGACTGGTTGGACATGATAAAGAAGGTTGTCCTATATGGATAATACCATTTGGCCATATGGATATCAAAGGTAAATTATAAACCTGGTCATCTGATATGTGAGTATATACATATGTATTTTATGTGAACAAGAAACACTTAATTTTCTATGTGTATGTTCATATATTCAAAAATTCAAAGTTGATTTTCGTGAATAAATTGTTTTCTAGTTTTTATGGAACCTATTTTTTAAACAATTTAAAGGATTTTATCCTAGATAATTTGTAATACTTAAATACTGTACCATATTAGGTATAACATGTCTACTTTTGCTGTCATTTGAGCAATTAAATAAATCAAGTAAGGAAAGGAAAATAAACTTGATACATAACTTAAAAATCCTATACTATAAACTTTGAATTAGTTGTTTAATCTCTGTTTAATTTATGGAATGATTCTTGATTGTTTGGTCATAGGTCAACTTTTTATGTCTTGCCTAAGATTTAATGAAAATTATTGCAAATATTTTCTTTTATCAGGTATGTTTTATTCTGTGAAAAAATCAGAATTCATAAAATATGTTGTGAAGTTGATGGAAATAAGTGAACAAGATATGAAAGATCAAACAGAAGAGGTAAGAAAAAATTGGTTTTGTACTAGTATTTAAATAAAATCAAGTTCATACAATTAGATACCTATTCATGAAAATAATGAGTGTTCTGATTTCGATATTTCAAGAGTAAAATCCCTATGCTTAAATTATTATTTTTACATTGTTTGGATCTGTTTTGCCTTCTGTAATGGTAAAAAAATTTCATGTTTTCTTAAGTGTTCACTTTAAAATCTGTTCCAAAGTGCACTTGCTTAACACATACTATTTGAGGGGATGAGAGTACAAGGTTTGTATATGAGTATCAGCTCTCTGTTATAATCTACTTGTTTAATGTCTGGCCATTTAGCTTTAATACCAACAATAACAAAATAGGACTGATGGTAAAAGTACTTTAATTTAAGAAATTTGTGATTTACACGTGTCAAAACAGTTTTACAGTTCCTTTTAGCTAACTTGACTTTTGAAGCAGGAAAAAATACTAGGGTATCATGTCTTGCAAATGGTGGATATTCAAACACTCTGCCCAACACTTCGCTGAATTTGCTGCTTTTAAACATTGTCTTGATGCAAAATTAATTTCATCATCCATGCTTTTTACCCTTTCTCCTAATACTCTTAGTGTACCAAAACTTTTTTATAGTTGTAATGGTAGATTTTTTGTTCTTCTGGAGCCCACTTGGCCAATATCGTATTGATATTAAAATAAAATCATGGCCTTCAACTTGGATTTGCTTTGTCTTATTTTTTAAGTATTAATGATTCCAGTATCTTCCACTGCATTGATTGTTTTTAGTTGCAAAAGCATATTTTTATATAATCCAGACCTGACTAGCCAAAAGGCTTAGACCACCACAAGGAAAGGCATGCCTAGTTTTGATTGAGTCCCATACCCACCCATCCATCAGAAGGATTTTACCAGGTTACAGATTTAATGTGTACAATCTCGGCATTTATGCAAAGGTCAAAGTACTCATAAGATTTCAGGTCTCGACTTCAAAATCACTGTTCAACTTTGAAACTCAATATTTCTTTGACTTACAACAAACATAATTTCATTTAAAATAATTCATGCAAAATAACTATTCGAGTGAGGCAGCTGAAACTTGGAATTAACACTAAACAAAGAGTCAAGATTATGAACCATGTCTGTCATTCACTGTCTGGGCAATTTTGTTTTACACCTTGTTTATTTATATTTCCATTAGTTGGCTTTTTCAAATTACATCAGATTTCTTGTATCTATTCATACATTATACTTAAAAGTATATTCATATGTGATTTGTCTGTTTTAAGCATTATGATATTTTTTATCTTATACCAATTATAACTTTTAGCTTGGAAAGAAAATTGAAACACATAGCATTATATTTGATATGGAGAGTTTTACCATGAAACAGGTAGCTTGGAAACCAGGTAATTAATGTTTTTGCCGCATGTTTTCTCTATGGCTTAATCGCTTAGGTGAAAATTATTCCATTTTCTACTTCCTAAAATTAAAATATATTTGTTTCTCTTATTTTTGCATTCTGAGTTTCTAAACTCTAATTTAGTGTAAAATAAGCTTTACAATAAGTGAAAAATAATCAAAACATTTATATGTGTTGTATATACCTCTAAAAATAGTATTGATTGCTCAGTTAAGGTAAATAAACTAGTTTTTATCAATTTATTAAAGGTTTAATCTGGTCATTAAATCAAGAGATTTGAACTAAACAGGAAAAGTATAAATTAAAATCTGGTATTCCAAAAACTTCACACATTTTGAATGTTTTTACATTATGTCATAATGAATTTTCTATTTCTATTCTATTAAATTTATATCATGACAAAGATTAGTATTAATTAGAAAATTGTAGTTGAAGTACAAAGTTAACTCAAATTTGTGTTGGTTCATATCCTTAGATAAAAACAATAGATAGTATGAAATGATTACTGCCTGACTTGTCAAAACTATGTGTTGAATTTATAAAAAGACAGTTTAAAAAATAAATATGTATTTACAGAGAAAAAAGATATTTTTTATATGAAAGGCAATTATGTAGTTGTGTCCAACTTCTCACTGATTATGAAATTGAAATTTAATATAATTTAGAGTGTAAAGTCTTCAAAATGTATACCTGATTACAAACTATATTAAAATGGGGCAATACTAATTTGGTTATTTTACTATTTATCAAATCAGCATTATAATTTAGAATCATCTTTATTCTGATTCAGGCCATTAACATTCATTAAGGTATTTAGTATATTTATATGGTACTCTTTTTACGTTATTGGTTGTTTTTAAACTTTTACCATACATAGGTTTGAAATCATTCAAAAAATCACCAAAAAACCCCTGATTCTTATTACATTTTTTCACATGCTGTCAAATCTAAGCATGTAGGCCATGTAATCTAATGGGAAATTTCACACATAAAAGGTCTGACCACTAGCATAGGTATTTGCATCCATCATTAAATCTGATCTCATTGGCGATTACCCTACATCTGCTTCCTGTTACTTGTTTGTTTACTCTTACCTTTATTTATTTTTGAAAATTTTTATATATAGTACATTAAACTATTCACTTACCTTATTGTTACTGTGAACATTTCCTTTGGAGGAATACATGTTTTCATTACACTATCCTGGTGCCTTAATACTATTTTATAATTGTTCCACCAGAAAAACCTATGTATTGTACTCACGAAATTAGTTGAAGAATTAGAACTTATCCTTCTGAAGTTTTTCAAATAGTGTATTAAAATTTGTCCTCCAAATATCTCAGTCAACAGGGAGGGTCCAGTATTGTCTTTTGTTTCTGCTTCTTCTGTATTTTCCACTATGGTACAATAGCCTAAGGAGATAACATCGGTAGACAACAACAAACATCTTTCTTTCATAATAGTTAAAAACAAACTAGTTACCTGCACCTGCAATACCTACGAGTATGAAAGATGCCAATGGAATGAGCCAGTGGTGGCTTATTCCGTTGAAACATCCTTAGAATTAATTGTCTGAAACACCTTTAGAATTTTTTTCAGTCAAACTTCATTTCATTAAAAATATTTTCTTCAATTTTATTTTTAAATGTTTAGTTAGTTCAGTTTCAAAGAATATACTGATAAAAAATACTTTGTAGCTGTTGATATGATGACACAGCTGGTTAAAGTTTTTGAAGACAATTATCCTGAAAGATTAAAAAAGGCATATGTTATCAATGGTTAGTATGCTCTTAATTTCTCACTAATTTATTTTATTTACTTAAACAAGTTCAATTTGGTTAATTCATTCTATCCACTTCTTAGCTCCAGCTTTCTTCCCTATGGCATATGCAATGATAAAGCCTTTCTTGAGTGAAGAAACTGCTAAAAAGATACATGTATATGTTAAAGGTAAATCAATATGATTTTCATATTTTCTTTCATCCTTCATGGAATACAAAGATGCAAGTATTTAGTTACATGTACTGCTATTTTTTATTCCTGAATATTCAAGTATGTTTTGTTACCAAAATATGAAACACTTGGTATAAACCTTTTGTTTTTATTATAAGGAATTATTATAAAGAATAAAATCGTTTCGTTTTTAAATGTCAGTTATATGCAAAAAGATAATCAATTTCATTTGTGAATTTTCTTAGAATTTATTGAAACACTACATTTTGTTTTAAAAATAAAATTTACATGTAGTTTTGCTCATTAAATAGTCATCCTTACAATGTGTCTTTAGTAGAACTAGCTGCTTCTTTTTAGCAAATTTATTTGTTTGTTTATTTATAACAGTTTTATTTGCTTTTGTTGTAGCCTTTTATCTTTTGTTTGCTTTCATTTTGTGAAGAGTAAAATTTTCTCAAGAATATTTATACACTCCATTCAACTTTTTATTAGTAAAGCAACCTGTGCAAAGGTAAGAAAAGCTCTTTTCAAACTTCATTTGCATTATCTTCTCTTGATAACAATTTTGTTAAGTTAACAGCCATGTCATGATATTAAGAACATTAAAAAACTTAAAATTAAATTTAAACTGAATCTTGTACTGTATTGTATTGAATGATGATTGTAACCTTTTTAATAGTTCTATATCCATACTATTTAGTAGTGATCAATCTTGATTCTCAGTCTGAGTTTAGTACTCGCACTGATAACTAAGATATGTCTGCATAGTTTAGTTCCTTTTTTGGAATAAAAATTAAAATAAAAGTGTAAAAACCATATGCGTTTTTATATATGAATGGAAGCAGGGGCAGACTGGTTATATGGAGTATGTGAAAAATTTCACATCGCCCAATATATATGAGGGCCAAACAGGTCAGCATATTTAAGGGTTGTTGAAACAAGGTGTTTTGTCAGGTTTTGGACTGTATCATGGTCAAACAAGGTGTTTTGACAGCCCTTAAAAATTTATGCGCATTATAATTTTTACTATTATTAAGTAAAAATTGAAACTGGATACATATAACCCATCACAATAACAATAAACACTCTTATAAACTCAGATTCAATGGACCCACAAGATTTTATGTTTCGCCAAATCCTGCCTAAATATTGAAACAAATTTAAATTCCCTTTCATCAAAAATTTCATTTCAATGAACTTTTCCTTTCTAAGAGTTCATAAAAAAGGAACATCGACTGTACTAATTGAAATAATACGCATGCTATTGATAGTAAAATGACTCATGACATCAGCTCTTTCAATGAGATGTGGCGCAGCATGGCCAAATATGGCCCTTGCGCCATAAAGCCCCAAAACCAACCAATTTTCAAGCAGATGTTAAAATGTAGTGTTTATTAACCCTCTTAGGGATGCACATGCTTATATATATTCATCAATCTGCAATCTTCCCTGCATGACTTCAAACCAGTTTTGGTATTTGTGGCCATTTGAACGTTTTCTAGAATTCTTCCAACCAATGGATGATTATTTTGTCATTAAATGTAATGTAAGGTAAAAGAAGTACTGCACTACTCAAAAATCCTGTGACACTCAGAGGGTTAAGGCCCAAAAGGTGAAAATATTGGAAGATTTATAAATAGTAGATTGAGTATCTATTAATATAATGAATAATACTTCTCCAAGCGTGCGCTGAGCATCTAGAGATAACTAATAGAGAACTTGCTTTTGCAGAAATAACTATCTACATAAAAAAATCAGTAGTTTAGGTATCCCATATCAAGATCTATGTTTTATTGTCGCTTGCAGACAAGAAAGTTCCATACATGTTTGTATACCATTTTCCATTCCAACACAACAAAACAAAGAAATCTGTCTTTCATCGTCCAAATTATATAAACACTGAAAAGATTAATGGTTTAGAGGATTTCATGATATCTCCATTTAATGATGACATATTATCTCATTAATTTTCATTCATATATAAAATTTTGCATTGTTGTACTTTTATATCAACTGTTATTCCATAAATAGGGATATAAATTTTGAGATGCATATCTAAACTTAATTACATTATTAATTATGTTAATAAGATCTGAGATTATTACTCAGGTTATTGTATGTAAATTACATATATTAAAAATAGAATATTAATCGTTCTATCGTGCTATAATATTTAGATATATTTTTGTTTGAGTTTCTTTCTCTGAATATTTTTCTAATTGTTTCATGGATAATTTAGAAATTGTTCTTGTGATTTCATTATGCTCATTACAATTTTAAATTCCACTATTTATAGAAACATGGAAAAGTGCTGTTTTTGAAGATATTGATCCAAGTGAATTGCCAACGCAGTGGGCTGGAACTAAACCTGATCCTGAGGATCGACCCTTGGTATATAATTTTAAAATAATAGTATTTATAATTCTGTATTGGCATGCTTAAGGCTACAGCCTTAAGCATGTCAAACCATACTTCATAAAATAAAGCTGAACATTAAAAAGTAGTTTTTAATGGGATTATTGGTCCTAAATTATGTATTTGTTCATTTTAGCACTTAGCATCAAGCTAATAACATATGTGAATTTGGCATTTATTTCAAATAATTATCTGCCTTAGGATGATTTTTGTACTTGAGTCTGCATTTGGAATAGACTAAAATATGCAGTACTAATTTTTAAGAAACACTAGGTTCTTACACAATATCTGAATCTAAATCGACAAACTCAAATTCATATTTTGAATAGACAGACCAAATTACATCATTTTCAAATTTAATCATATTTTAATCTAATCTCATAATAACGATGATTAACTAATTCTTAAAATCACATTCTCAGTTTGGCTACAATTGGAGTATTAATTGTTCTTATATAGTTACAATTGAATTATCAACTATATAATATACAAAAGATACCCATACTCATATTTGACATTTTAATACTCATAAAACATAATTAATATAAATTAATAACGAGGAAGGGGATTTTGAATAATTTTATAGCTTTAATAATAGTTTTATGTACTGTCAACCCTTCGTTTATGAACAAGTTCTGTTATGAGATATTCATTATTTGTATCTCACACTTTTATTGTACTGTTTCATATGCATTAATAATTTTTCAGGATTAAACCCATGTACAAGATATTCGATAGTCTATAATGTTATATTTCATTTGTATTAAAATAAAAATCAATATAAAATTAGGGCTCTTTGTTTAGATTATTTTATTTAACCAAATACAGTTAGTTTTAATTATGTTAATAATATAAGGCCTTTTTTTACTTATGACTTACATACATAAATTATAATTTATTTAAAAGCATTGCTTTATTCAAATTCCTGTGTGCAATAAAGTGTTTATTAGTGTAAAATGTTACAAGATAACAATTCAAAAATGTTCCTTTCTGAATGCTTGGAGTGAATACTCAACTACCAAATTCTTATGAATGTTTTTATAGTGTGCAGATATTTAACTCAAAAGTGAATTTTTATTTTTTAGGTTAGCATGGGTGGACAAGTACCTTGTTCATATTACACTGCACCCAGTCGACGTCTGTCCACAGACACTGACTTAACAAAAATCACTGTCGAAAAGAAATCTGTATTCCCTGTTGAACTCACTGTAACTGATGTTGGTTCAACTCTACAGTGGGAATTCCAAACAGAAAATTATGATATTGGTTTCAGTGTCTGGTTCAGACCAGAAGGTGGCATTGCAGAAGAGTTGGTCCCTTTACAACGTGTCAATTGCCATTTAGTGCCTGAAGATGGAATGTTAGTGTGTGACAAACCAGGAAAATGTGAGTAGATGTCATTTATAGGTAGGGGTCAATTTAACTTGATTTTATACATTTATACTACAAAGTGGATCCTTCTGCCATCAAAATTTTTGAAATACTTCAAATCTATTAGGATGTTGAATAAATTCTCGCTGTTTTTTTGTGAAAATTAATGTTTTATTTTAAAAAATCATTAAAACATGTTACTGAAAGTATTGTCCATCGCTAGCCACTACTTTTCCCCATCTTTCTGGCAACATTTGAATTCCACGTCGGAAAAACGACACGTCTTTTGAGGCTATCCAAGAGTCGACCCAATTTTTGGCATCTTCATAAGAACGGAAGTGCTGCTCAGCCAGGCCATGCGTCTTCGACCGGAACAAGTGGTAGTCGGAAGGGGCAATGTCCGGTGAATACGGCGGGTGGGGTAGGACTTCCCACTTAAGCGTTTCCAAGTAGGTTTTTACCGGTTTTGTAACATGTGGCCGAGCGTTGTCATGCTGCAAAATGACCTTGTCATGTCTCTGCTTGTTTAGCGGCCGTTTTTCCTTCAATGCTCGGCTTAATCGCATCAATTGTAGTCTGTAGCGATCTCCCGTGATGGTTTCATTTGGTTTGAGCAGCTCATAATAAACTATACCCAGCTGATCCCACCAAATGCAGAGCAGAAGCTTGGAACAATGGATATTCGGCTTTGCTGAAGATGTTGATGGATGGCCGGGTTTACCCCACGATTTTCTACGCTTAGGGTTATCGTAGTGTATCCATTTTTCATCGCCAGTTACGATACGATGCAAAAATCCTTTCCTTTTCTGCCGTTGAAGCAGTTCGACGTCTCTCGGTTTCAACTCATATGGCACCCAATGACCTTGCTTTTGAATCATTCCTAATGCTTTCAAACGTTTCGAAACTGTTGTGTGATCAACTTCTAATGATTCTGCAAGTTCAGCTAGCGTTTGACACGAGTCTTCATGAAGTAATGCTTCCAATTGTTCGTCTTCAAACTTCTTCGGTGCGCCAGAGCGTTCTTTATCTTCAAGATCAAAATCATTATTTTTAAAGCGTTTAAACCAATCTCTACAAGTTGTTTCAGACAGAGCATGGTCGCCGTAAGTCTCAACAAGAATTCTGTGAGCTTCAACTGCAGATTTTTTTTGAATAAAATAGTGCAGTAAAATTCCCCGCAAATACTCTTTTTTGGGCACGAAATTTGACATATTTAACGCAATGAAAAATAAAGTTGTTTACACTTCCGCGAAATAACATACACTGGATTTCAAGCTTGCTTATAGTACTTGTAAATAGATGCGTCACTATCATAAACTAACGCAACCAGTTCCGGTAACGCCATTTGTTGGAAAACAGCGAGAACTTATTCAACATCCCAATATTTCAGAGTGAATAAATATTCAAAAACAATTTGAAACTGGAATATTTATTTAATAATTAAATGCTTTGTTTTTATTTTATTTTACTGACTATCGCATTTCGTCAACAAATAAAATGCCCATAGAGCCAACACCCAATAAAGGTGGAAGAACTCAATTACCTTTCTTTTATGGAAGGGGCAAGAAAGAAAAAATATGGCACACAATTTTCCCGAATTTATAGTCACCTTTTTTTTCAGCCCTTTCCTTTTAGACCACCACTCCTCTGGATTGATAGACTGGTGGGGTAGTTTTTGTTCTTGAGTCTAATTAGGGTGACCAACTTTTTAACCTGAATTTAAGGGAGATTTAGTTGTGAAACATGTTTTACATTTTTAGCATCACTGCAATAGATGTTCATGAATTGAATAATATTAAACAAAACAGGTAATTTACATTGTATGTAATAAAGTGACTATACAGAATAAATTTACAAATTTGCATGTTTCTTAGTCCTATCTTATATGTATTTGTCAGCATATGCTGCAGAACTAAGCATTTTATTTATCTTGTGCATATTTGAAAAACTTTTTACAACTAGCCAAGTAATTGTTACCATTAGTTCTGACTTAATTAGTTCTAAGCTGCTTTGATTTCTCTGATCAGTTCATTTATTGCTTATAAGTGAAAAAACTTTCAGTATGGGCATTTGAACAGGGGATGTTTAAAACAAAACTTAAAATCAAATTTCAAACTAAGGTTTGGCATATCAATTTTGCTTCTAAAGTCACAAATATATTGAATAAACTTTGTTCTGTTATTCTTGTTTACAATCCAGAAACAGACATTCCACTATCGATTAGTATAACTATCTATTGATTGTTACAGGTTGTTTTTACGATAATAATGGCAGTTTGTATTTGGTGGGAATAATATAGGGGCAACTAGCAAGTCCCTGATCATCTATCAGTAATTGACCATTTCCTCATAATTCTCAATAAAACAAGCAAACTAGTTTATTCCAAAATATATTAAATTTATATTCTTATAGCCAACGAATTATTGGAATATATGGTAATCAATCTGAAGTTATTTTTTTAAGAAAAGATTTGTCTTTATTGGTAAAAAACTAAATCAGATTTCAATCTCCTTAGAACTATTGGTAGGGTATTCTATATAATCAAATTAATCCATGTAAACTTTTATGGTTGGGTTAGTTTGTTTTGATTCTAGTGGATTTATTCATGTTAATGCTATTACAAAGTGAATGTAATACATTCTGAATGTGCTACTGCAGCATTTCTCAAACTAATCTTTGAACTCCTTAGGGTCCTTTAACAAATTTAAAACAAGATTTATTGAAAAGTGTCATGTTTGCTTTTCAATTAAAGTACAAAATAATCCAAAAAGGATATATTTCCAATTGATAAAATTTTCATTTCTTCATTTGCTATCACACCAATAGAAAATTATAAACATAGCACTTCAAATTGTCAGTTACAAAGGGATGTGAATGCTTAGATTTATTTTACCTTTATAACTTGCAAACTGTAATGTATAGACGCTGTAGCACAAATATAGAGATGTCAACCTCAAATTTGGTGTTTCAGGGATCTGAAATGTAATTTTTGGGAACATAAATTTTTAAGTATTTTCAGGACTGTTTTCAATAATTTTGCAGTTTTAATCATTTTTTAATAAAAATATGACATTTTAATCAAGATAAAAGATACATGGTAACTACATATACTCATCTGCATAAAGATTGAAAATAAATATTTTCATGTTAAAATTTAGCATTTTGGCATATATTTTCTGTCTAAACACTAAAGTCAGTTCCAGCTAATGGCTCTTGAGCACTATTTAAAATTTTTGCTTAGTTCGTGTTGTGTTTAGGAGTTTTCTCCATTCTTGAGCTTGAATTTTTGTAAATTATTGGCCTTGACATAATTTTCTCATCAATCCACAACTAGCTAACCGAAAAGAATTCCAGTGTGATGTGGTTATAATATAGATTGGAATTTTCATATTACCAATGTCACCAGTTTGGCAACTATTTTTAAGGAAAGAACAGTAAGTCACAACCTTGATTAATTGTTCAGTTAATTGAGATTTTCTGATAATTTCACTATTCATAATGCTGTAATAAAAGTTGAAATCCATAAAGGTTGGCATCGCTGTAGATATAACCTAAAAATAAATCTTATATAAACAAAAGGAATATATCATTGGTGTCCTCAATAAGTTTTTAGAGTACAAAGGGATCCTCAGACAAAAAGGCTTGTGCTAGGGAAAGGAATTCGAACTCCAATGGTTTATCCCATTTGTGAAACAATTAAATTCAAGAATTTCTAAATTAGGAATTTCATCTTATGGAAATTAAAGTATTTCAAATCAATATTTATTGATCCAATTTAACTTTATCATTTCTGTCATTTAATGTCCAATTTAAGCAATTTCTTAATGACAATTATAAGCTGTATTTTTTAATTTTGTTATTAAATGTTATTTTTATCCTTTAGATATTTTGAAGTTTGATAACTCCTTTAGTTGGTGTCGTCGGAAGCAAATTCTCTATCAAGTGCAAGTCACCCCTCCAGCTGGGGGTTACTAAGAGATTCAAGTTATCATTAATTTCATATTTATGTTGCCTCTCATTATTGTATGTTAACTGGTGTTCATGTTATCGTTATTGGGCTTGTTCCAATGTTGTAGTTCCTGCACTTATATGAGGATGTTTAGGTGCCTTGTATATTTATTGTAAGTTGATATTTGTTTTCAAACATTACATTTTATTCATATATGACTTTGCTTTTGGGATATCTATTTCATAAGCAAACTTGCCATCATTTCTATGCAATAATATATTTTATAATTCAAAAGAATTCTGGAGGCAATTTTAATATGTTATTATATTTTTGTGATGGTTGTCTGTTTAATGGATTACAAATCAGTATCTAAAAACTTAACTTTTAGAACTATTGAGTGAATACATTCAATGTGCTACCCTTATTTTTCTGTAATCTGATGGCATGTTTCACACTATTAAATAATCTATTTCTAACTGATCAAGGTGTATGAGAAGTACTTAAAGACAGGATTTTTTTAGCATTGTTGGGATTTCTCGTTAATTTTTAAATATTTGGAAGGTTTTCTTATATTTAAAAAATTATGCCATGCATCTGAAACATGATATAATGTATTACAGAAATTAGGCTCACTAATAACAACTTCCATATTCTTTCTTATGACAACTATTATATTAAAATTACTGGTAACTGTTATGCTCAAAATATCTTCAATATATATATAATACGATTTAAGAGTCGAGTCTTACATTTTGTAAGTGAATTCAGTTTCCAATTCAGGCAACCATTATTTAAGTACTATAATTTAATTTTTCTTTAATATAAGTTCAATGCCTAAAAAGCATAGAATTTGAAATAGTGAAAACATGTAAATTTATTGATATACCAATTTACTGTAGAAAGATTAAGGAGTTAAGCAGCAACAATTTATGAAGTGACTAAATTGTATTTAAAACAAAGGAAAGGAAAATTTTAATGTATTGTGACTTCACAAAATGGCCTAAATTGAGAAAAAAGGGAAATATTAATTTTAGAATAGCATATGTAGAAATAATACAGTTATGTTATCTATCATAACAATCCATAGTTTATAGAAATTTTACAAATTTTCTTAAATTCTTTGAATTATGGAAAATAATATGAAGCTGTTTGAAATATTTTTTTCATTTATTTGAAAATGTTATTTACTTCTAATAACTATTTTTGAGCTCCAGAGAGAAAATAAACAACTAGTATGATAAAGTGGTCTGTCAGTTTCAGTAAGACGAACTATTGTGAGCCGTTGCTATGAATTTTACTCAATATACCTATTGCACTCTTATTTGTCAAACTAATAGGTAGTGTCATACAATAAACAAATTTTTACTTTAGATACAGGTGTAGAAATATAAGCATTCACAATGACTTGATATATCTAGTGTTAATGGTTCATGGTTATTGCATAAAATTCTCAGAGTAAGTGCTGCATATGTTTCCTGAATTCTGTTTTCCAAGATACTTTTAGAATTGCTAGCATGGTGAAACATAAACTTTTGAATGCCTTGCAATTTATTAACTAGTGTATTTTGGAATGAGTTTAGTTTTTTAAATAAATAAATGAACTGAATTATTTAATTATGCATGTAGTAAATTATTACTATCAACTAGCATAAATAGAAGATTATTCAGTTTTTGTTTAATTTTAGTTACTACTAATCTTATTCCTTTTTCTATAATTTACTTCCCTTGTCATGTTAGTTTATTTGTTTGATAAAATGATAAGTACACCAAGCTACTTATGAATATATATACCTGTCAAGATTTACTATCCTTTGTCTGAAGCATGCATACATTGCATTACAACCATTTCCCAAACTAACAAAAACTTCCAAATTTAAATTTTCTGGTACAAATAATACGAGAGTATATTCCTAATAAATGCTTTATGTTGAACAAAAATTCAAATGGCCTTTATCATGATTGGTCTGAAATCTCTAGGTATGATACACTTTATTCTTGTCTACAATAGACAACCATGCTGTAAAAAGACCTAGCAAGATCGAAACAATTCTATAAAAATTTAATGATTTAAAGCTAGGATGTGTTCAAGAAAAACAATTTCCAACATTTGCACAAAATGTTAAAACTTAAGTTTCATAGTTGGCTAATAAAAACTGGAAATATCCCCAAACAGTAGGCAGGTATACAAAGGAGTGTCAAGGTCACATAAAATATGCATCAATATTAATGTTCACATACTTTGCTATGTAATTTTACCTTGTATTGAGGAATCTTAAATTGACTACAATTCTAATTAACTTGATTTTCCATTAGTCTTACTGTTGCTATGTCAAAGAATATATATTAGTGAACTTGCAATCACAAAATTAAATAGTTTTCTTTTTATGTATATTTGTAAAATCTGTCAAGTAATAACTGAATATATTTTTGTTCCAATTTAGTTTAATTCTCAGTACACAGCTGTATTAAAATGTTGGCTAAGTTAATCAATTAGAATTAGATGTAAATTGATAAGACTAATAGTTTTACTTCAAATTTTTAGTCTTAAAAGATAAAAAAAATCTTTAGATACGTTTTCTTAAAACTTTCTCTGGATTAAATATTTGGAAGTCTCAAAAGTAAAGAATCGTAATTTACTTATCTTTTATGAAATCTGTGTATATTAAAATAGAATAATATTTCCTAGTTTAAAAATATTTACATGATAGGTTCTTTAAAAATTTGTAAAATCAAATAAGATATGTATGAAATTAATGTTCAGTGTATGGTAGTAATGCTATGAAAAATAATTTAAAAATTGAATTTGTTTTTTATGAAGTGTAATGGAAGAAATTAAATGAACTCGTAGTGATGGAATTCCTATTTAAAAATTTTCAATGTGGATATTTGGTGTTATTTACTGAGATCAATATAATCTCATTACTTGAATTCAATATGCTCTTGAAACTTGGGTGTCTCAATTTTGCAGTTCTAAATTGATGTGCTGAATGTGTCACTGTTATGAGTGTTGAATCTTATGCACACTTGCTTGTATACAAATGACTCTTGTTCTGTTCTAACATCATTTCTAATAAATACTCTGGTATTTTATCATCAGTGTATGTGAATGTTTAAAATATAACTTTGCATAATAGTTATTCACTCAAGCTGTCCTTATGACTGAATAGTAAAATAAGTTTTTCCTGTCGTTTTAAACTGGGTGCAAATCACCTAAACCAAAATTTTTTTAATTAAATATTTTAAACAAAAATGGTATTGTGCTGGGTATTTTCATTCAGTTCCATATATTTACATAATTTAATTTTTAATTATCTTACACTTTATGCCCCTTTTTTTTAACATTTTTATGGCTTTACAGTATTGTTTATGACAAAAAATATATAATTTAAGTACACTACTTATGTACAGAATAATTAAGTTAAACAAATTCACACTGGCTCTTTTTGACTAAATATTTTAATGTGATTATAGAAGTGTTGAATATTTAAATGTTGTGTACTAACTATATATGCAAGTATAGTCTTTCCATTTTAGAAAAGCACAAAAGTTGGAGCCCTTTTAAATCAGTGCTGGTGCCATTTACTTTAGTCATATACTGTTTTGAATTAAGTATCCATACAAAGTACTTGAATTTTGTAGAAAAGACATTGTCAATTGTTGTAAAGTTTATTGATGTTATACCTCAATAAAAATATTTCATTAATGTATTTTAGTTACATTTAAACATTCGTATTTACCAAACACGTTACAATTAAATCTACATATACAAGGCAAAATTGAGAAATTCTGCATTTAAATGTATTACTATCCCAATCTTGTCAGTTTCCCTCCACAATATTTATACCTTCACTTAAGGTTGCACATGTAATTTAATTTTAAAATATCAAATTCTCAGAAAATTTATCAAGAAAATGGAGTTTTCGTACCAGTACTAGCATAGATGTTTCTACATTGTCTATTTTTTTCAAATTTGAGCAAAATTCTGAGACATGGTTGTAAGCAAATTAAATGTAATCTTACAAATGGCTTTGGCTGTACTTTTTATGTAGGAAAAGGTTCAAAACTTATTTTTATACACTGCATAGATATAAGCTTAGCAATTTATATATATATATGTTAAAATTACAATATCAAATTTATGTATGTTAGATATCAATCAATACTTTGGAATTTTATCTACCCTGGTAATAAAAATTTGTTAATTTACATTTATTAATAATTTTTAATCTAACTTTAGAAAGGAGGATTAACTAGATTTCTTTCAAGTTTTTAAATAATCAATTCATATTCAGGAACTGAAAACTCAACATCTTTCTTATAGTTTATAAAGATAGCAAAATTGTTTAGCTGCATTATTGATATTCGAATCAACTAATGGATCATTTTAAAAATTTCATGTCATGTAAATTTCAAGATGTCTGGAGTGATGGACGATGTTGAAAAATGTTACCAAGAGCTTCATTTCAAAATAAATTTTAAGTGATAAAATTTCTAAAGTTATTCCCTGTAACACAAATTACATTTGATTATAATTTTTTTCATTATAAAATCTAATTATCAATTTCATTATTGTTCTTGCTATGCTACCCATCTTCTCAGTGTATTTGTATTGATTTCTAAAGCATTTGTGATATTGATTCAGGAACTTTTTCTTGGCACCAGCTCTGCAAAAAGAAATGTGCCACAAATGTCCTAGAAAAAATTAACACCTCCAGGAGTTTGTGTCATGCCCCTCCAGTGATAAACAACAACGAATATTATTCCACGTTTCTAAGTCTTTAAAATTAATATTCTATTGTATCTGTGATTATATACATATATATACATCTCTATGTGAAAGTACATTATTGTGTTTAAACTAATGCTCCATAGTAGATGAGCATTGTATGGATATTTCATAGGATTTGTTTATAAAAATGTTTCTTGTTGCATTGTTTGGAAGTTTTGTGTAATTGCTGTCATTATTGTTAATGCATGGGTGAAGTGTGGCTAAAGCAATAAATTCTTCCAAGAAATTGATTTACTCGTCACATTTTCATAGATATATTTATTTTAGCATAAGCATTTTTCATGCTCATCAGTACATTTTAAATTCTCCAAAATTATGAATACTTTGCACATTAATTTTGAGCTCCATTGTTTAACAATGCTTTAAGCATATGTATATCTTTGCACTAGCATTTTTGTCACAATCATTTCCATAATAATTATCACATGTAAACAAAAATAAAATTACAGATGCAACAGAATAAATATCAGGAGAGTTTGAAAAACAATATTTTTTAAATAAATGTATCGTTTTCAAAGCAAACAAAATGTATGCTTTGTTTTTTAAATAACAGATAGAAACAATGTATGCAGATGTTCCTTTCTTAATTATTTTTGGTAAAATAAATATTAACACATACTTTTTACCTATGTAAATAAATATCTTTATACATCATACAAAATCAATGCAGAAAGCATTTTATCAGAAAGTGTTCAATGACTAAACTATTGGACAGTTTCAACAATTGTTAGAATATTTTACATTTCAGAGTTACTTGTGCCACTGAAAATGCAATATGCATTGCTTTTTAGCAGAAATAACATTAAATTTGTTTCTTAGTCAACAAATATGGATTACAGCTTGAGCAATAAGCATCAGCATGCTTTTTCAGGGTTGGTTTTCTACCAATAGTTCTACCAATACCCAAGTAGAAAAATATTTTGGAAGAGTAAAGGAAATTTTTCAAACACAGTAACATCAAAATCATTTGCTTGTAATAATCATATACTTGTAAGGAAATACAAAATAAATATCTGTTTAAATTCATTTAATTTTTACAAATAATTTTAATAGAAGTATTTTATAGAAGGAAAGCAATTTTGATTACTGAAATTTTTTCTTTTCTATATATGTGTGAAGAACTTAGATTAGCATTAAAAATAGCTAATGGAGACAACTTTTAATAGAATATCAGGTAAATGAAATTATGTTTGAAATTTAAATGGAAGTTAATTCTTCAGTTTATATTTCCCCTCAATACCTTATCCATTTTGAAAGAAATTTACCAACCCCACTTTTTTAACACCAGAAAGTGGTTCAACTTTTCATAAGCATTTGCTCAACAATATATAAGATGCTTGTGCCAAAATGACTAGATTTAATATCCATCATTTGAAAAGTCTATTTTGATGTAGTCAGGATAATGTTCCTTCAAAAGTCGACATGTTATCAGATGATCGGCTCTTCCATATCCCTAGAAAAAATTATAACAAAAGTTACATTAAATTTTAACTGAACACAAATTATAGTTTAAAGCCATGTTTCTGGATTTTAATGTAATTCATATGGAGAGTGATGCTAAAAAAAATTTGAGTTCTCATTTTAACAAAAAAAACTAAACCGAACAATGTAAAAATGAAGAAAAATCCAAATTGAAAACTAATTTGTAAGTACTAACTCTTAATACATGTTTAAAAATAAAACATTTGCAAAATATGAATAAAATCTGATAAATGAATAACCAGCATGTTTTACACAAGGGATATAATGTACAAGAGAAATCTGCAGTTTCATTATATTAAAAAAATTTAGTGAATAAAAGATAGAAATTCAATTCTAGTCATTCAGGTAATTTACTACTCAAAGGCACGAATATATATCAGTGGAGTAATAATCTACTTTATCCTAATATTTTATCTCATTGGCTCATTCACTCTCCATATCAAGTACACATGCCACTTGCTTAATATTGTGAATTTCAAATATTCACTACACAAAGAAATCAACACATTTTCAAAAAGTATATAGCTGATAACAACTATATAACACACAAATGCAAGTGAAATGTGTAGTAATGTCTAAAACATCAAGTCTAAGAGCTTTTCACATAGTTTCCTGAATATACGAAGCAACAATGTGATTTCAATATGGTCATTTTTTGCATTTGTAGGAAATTACACAAGACTGCACATCAAGTTTTCACTGCACAATTCCAATAAATATAATTTGCTTATGAACAAAACAAGTATTTCATGAAATGAATAGCAATTTATAAGGATCTCAATTTTGAGGCAAGAGAAAATTATAAAAAGAAAATAAATAAGATAATACCAATATATTACCTGAGAATATCCATATACATGAATTGTCTTTGCAGCAGGATCATGTTTTATGCGTCCACCTCCAACACATTCACATTCAAAACCAAGCTCTTCAATATCTGGAGTGGTTACTTCATAAATATCCCCTAAAAATAAAAATGATACATTCTGGTTTGTACCGATTGAAGATGTAGTAAAATTTAAAAGTCAAGTTTATATTGGATCACATAATTAAAGATTATATATAAATATAGCAGCAATAGGACACATGCTTTACAAATTGTTAAATTGAAAAAGGGTATTCTTTCGCTTTCTAACTACTATATGAAATTTTAAAATGTTCATAAACCTTTGTAATGGTTAAAATAACTTGTATGAAGCGCATAAATTTTATTCCTTGAATAGATCAAGATGATGTACCAGATTTTACTCCCTTTTAAAAAAACTGCTGACATCAAACACAATTTATGAGCTTTTGGAGACTATCCTCTGAAAGTTGTTTTGAAAGCATTTATTGTCATGAGCAAATGCTATAGCTGTGCCTTTCATGACAAACATTCTATCTTGCATACTTTGCATTTTAGTTCTTGGATTGAAATTTCAAAAGTCGATATCAAATATAGGGAAGAGTGTTGTTACTAATCCCCTTGGTAAGATAATCTAGACCAAGTTCAAAAGACCATGTTTTTCAAGTCTCACAGTGGCCAAGTCATTTTCATACAGGAGTTGTCCCACAGAGACACCAATATATGGGAAGGAGTTGCAGAGCATGGACAAATTGGAAAGTTCATAACTCCTCTCACAAAAGTTGTCTTGTGTACCTGACTCTAAATCTTGCCAGAGCAATCTGATAGTCTAGAATGGTTCATAGCATAGGGGAAAGTTGCAGTAGTTTTCATTTTAGTGAGGTATCTACCATAAAGGCTGAAGTCTGACTTAACCTCAGGAGTTACTTGTTATAATTTCGCTGGAGTTATGGACTGACCTTTAAGTCTAGGGTGACCCTACCAGGAGAAAACTCCTAATGTATTTCACCCAGTCCTGAGTTCACAGCATCACCTCTAGTCACGGTGAGGCAACTAACAAGATTTGAGGGGTCAGGAGTTGTACCTTCGACCACATGCACCTTGAATTGAATTAAATATATCTGCTAGTAATGTTTGTGATCATTTCAGCTTTAAAAAAAACAAGTCAGTTTGCATTAAGGATAAATCAATTTTCGCTGTTAAAGGAGAAATCATCAAACAACCTAAATCATTTCGTACATCTGAATCTTTTTTATATTATCTAGTGATAATCTGTTCATATTATCATATGATACAGGTTTCTGACAAGGAAAATAATTTTAAAGTGCTTTGTATAAGTATAGCTAATATACAAATGAAGTCTTCAGAGACACATCCAGAATATCGATCTGGAAGAGGCTACATTGGTATTGTGAGTTCTTATATCAAAGGGATAGTTATTTGAGGTGATGGAAACATTGAGCCAATTGTAGGAAGGAAATTATTTATTTTAAAATGCATCTCTTTGAAGTATATAGCTTTTGAATGCTAGGCAAAGAGTGGCCTCGACTTAGTAAAAAATAACATATTCAGTGTCAATCTTACTCTTCAACCCCCTTCCATGGGAAATTTTCATCAATGGAATAAAATTTGTGTAACAGTATTTGTTGATTGAAACAAGTAGAAAATTTCAAAAACATCCTCATTCACAACTTTCAAGGAACGGAACAATTTGTTGAATTCGGGTATTTTCGCTTTTAAGGATTGGAAATGGATTAAGCCACTCCCTTCGTGGGTGCGCCCCTGAAATCCTTTCGCTCAAGTGATTTGACTACAAATCCTTCGAGTTGCCAATATTTCGATTTTACTTGGAGATGGCCTGATTTCGATTGGCCCTAAAACAAAAACCGGCAGTCTGTTCCAGATTGAGCAATAATACTTAACGTAGGAGGAAAGTATCAATTCAATCAAATAATTTAAACTGCTTTATATTTGTATAATTACCATGATATTCTGCAGATGATAGACCCCTCACAATGTGCTTGCATATCGTTTCTTCGTTGTCAGGATCATAAACTTTCACTAGAATATATTTATAAGTCCCATCATCAATCTTAACTGATTCCACAGATTTCAACTTCTCTTCCATCACAAACGAAAGAATTTGCGAGCTAATTTTTTTGAGAAAATAAAGAAATACAGATGCTTTCGGGATATTTTACAAATATGTAAATAAGTAACTTTTTAATTTATTTTTCGCAGGGGAAAACAACGAAACAAAAATATTTAAAAAGCAGACGCGACGTTCCAATCACTGATGCCAACTTTTTTTTTTCAGAGAAATGTATTTTCACAGAGTAAACTAAAACAGAGTAAAAAAGGGAGTTTACTCTGTGTGTATTTTCAGGTATTTGGTATTTTCAATTAACGTCACACTGGAGCAACACAACGGGCTATTGGTGACGGTCCGGGATCAATCCCAGAGGGAAAGATCCGAGGACAACACCACGTAATTTTGAACCACGGTCAGATGACGAGGCAACACCTGAGCTGGCACCCCACTCTCCAAACTTCCACACCACGCCAACGTGAGGACATTTGAGGCCACGACAGATTTAACGTGCACCAGCCCCCTTTGTACACGACGGTGTTTGGCTGGATTCGAACTCGCAACCCTTCGGTTGCTAGTCCGATACTCTTCCAACCGGGCCCTTGTATTTTCAGGGAAATTGATCAATGAATCCTATTTGGGGCCAAAGTGGTAGGTAAGGGCCGCGGTAGCCTGGTTGGAAGAGTAACGGATTCGCAACCGGAGGGTTGTGAGTTCGGATCCAGCCAAACACCGACGTATACAAAGGGGGCTGGTGCACGTTAAATCTCTCGTGGCCTCACGTTGGAGTGGTATGAAAGTTTGGAGAGTGGGGTACCAGCTCAGGTGTTGCCTCGTCATCTGACCGTGGTTCAAATTTACGTGGTGTTGTCCTCGATCTATCCCTTTGGGTTGGTTGGTTTAGGGGTTTTATGGCGCAAGGGCCATATTTGGCCATGCTGCGCCAGACACGGCGTACAATATCAAATAATAGACAGACACACAATGAAAGCTTTGCTGACACAGAAGAGAGAAATACACACCAGGGAGGAATGCACCTGCAGGAATTGAACCTGCGCCACCTACAACTTGAAGGTTGCTAGCGCAGCTTTCCCTTTGGAATTGATCCCGGATCGTCACCAATAGCCAGGTGTGTTTCTCCAATGTGACGTTAATTAAAATACCTACCTTCGTGGTAAGTAGGTATTTTACTGGGAACAACACACGGGACCATTGACGACTGTCCAGGTAGGTAGATAGGTATTTTAATTAACGTCACACAGGAGCAACACACCGGGCCGGGTTCAGGATCAAACCCGAAAGGAAAGATCTGAGAACAATACCGCGTAATTTTGAACCACGGTCAGATGACGAGGCATTGCTATGGAGAGAAGAGTTTCAAAAAATGTGAACATGTCGACTAGTAGCCACGTGACTGCTCTGTGGAAAAACTGTCATGGTTGGCTGATTTGACTTTTTATCGCCCCGCTTAGTGGGATAACATTTGTATATTAAGAGTTAGATATCTGAATGTGTATTTTTTATCTGTTTGAGAAATAGCTGTTCTCGTCGGGGTCGCGTTGAATAAGCCCGTCCTCAAAAAAATCCTTGCGTGTAAGATAAATAAAGTTGTATCGAATAGATTGACCTCAGGCCCAGACACCGGTAATGGAAATGGGTTAGGTGTCCTGAGTAGGCGTGTCTTAGCGGACAGGCGAAAAATGTATCTTGAGCGGTCAGGAGTTCCTACCCGCCATTTAAGGCAGGTTCGGAACACGTTCTCGCAAACTTTCCGAGGGAACGGGGAGGTCTCAGAAAAGGAAGGGGATTGGGGCTAAAGTGAGAAAGGGACCGTAGTTATAAAGAAACTGGGTTTGTATAGTCACACTTCGTGTCATATTTGTAGGTCATCTTTAAAAGCAGTTAGTTGGCACAATAAAACTATCTTGATTTCATTCAAAACTGAGAAAATTTTTGAAAACTTGTAAAGTTGGTACACAATTTCTATCTTGATGAAACCTTTTTGTATTTCTTGAGCAAAGTCCAAGAATAAGGTCACATCAAATTGGGAAGGGGGGTGTAAAATGAGCTTAAAATTCATTGTTTTTAGATGTTTAACTATGTAGGTTGTTAATTAACATCGACTGGAGCAACATAATGGGCTATTGGTGACGGTCCGGGATGAATCCCGAAGGGAAAGATCCGAGGGAAACGCCTTGTAATTTTGAAGCATGGTCAGATGACGAGAACAACACCTTAGCTGGCACTCCACTATCCAAACTTCCACACCACGCCAACGTGCGAACATTTGAGACCACGACAGATTTAACGTGCACCAGCCAGCCCCCGGGTACCCGACAGTCTTTGGCTGGACCAAGTTTCGAACTCTCAACCCTCCGGTTACTAATCTGACGCTCTTCCAACTGGGCTACCACGCCCCCTAGATATTTAACTTAGAGCTAGCTAGAAAATGTACAACAATTTGTGCTTTTCTAGAATTTTTTCAATTCCAAGGTTTTTGGGTTTTTTTCTTTATATTGCACATCCAGTGAATAAAACATTGTTTTTACTATTCGGCTACAGAAATATGCATGTGAGAAAGCATTCCCGTTTCCATTTTATATCTCAAAAGGGTAAGTAGGTATAGTATATGTGGGAGGGGAAGGTAGAATGGGTATACAATATTTTACAAAGTAACCTAAATTAAAGAGATCGCAAGGATTGGTATATTGGGAAATATTACAATTAAAGAATTGTTGACTTTAAAAATTAACTTTTTCTGAAATTGAAGTTAATACATCAATAGGAAGATGAATAGCCGTATCCAGATCAAGAAACCAAGTTTTCCATCTAGTTTTAGCTTCGTTCGATTCCGTTTCCTTCAAACTTTTAGTGTTCCAGTCATCAGATTCCTTTTTAACCTTCCCTTCATTCGTTAGAATTTCACAAAATTTCGCTGCGACACGCTTGCGTTTCAGTTATGAATTTTCAATACATTTTTTAAGATATCACTTCAGAAATATAGTAAATAAACTTGTAGTTTTCAAATCCATATAAGCAGTAATCACTGTGTTCAGAAATTACTTTTCTTCAATTATTGTAGGTGTTACGGCAATGCTCTGTTGAGATTGCTCATTGCATCGATTTATTTGAGGTAGTAAATATTTGTTTGGATTGTCTCTACTATTATTTTTTGCTACTCGAGGATTAATTAAACAGGGACTCATGCTTAAAGGGAATTCCGAACTACTATGAACATTCATAGCTTGGCCAAGATTCGAACCCAGAGCCTGTTGAATCGAGAGCCTGAGCGTTAACCGTACGGTTAATGGGTGAAATAGGTATAGTAACGCAAGAAAGCACGCTAGACAGACTAAAACTTTAAATAATAATCTCTGGTACTGTTATTTTGACTGAAATCGCTTCCCTATTATGTAGATAAGCCCTATTTCCTCAAAGTCTTGAATGACTTGTGAACAGTTAACAAAAGCGGAAAGGAAAAGCAGCGCTGGTGACACTTTGAAGACGACTTTCTACGAAATATTTGATTTCCAGTAGTAAAATATAGTTTCATATAAAGGATGAACGGTGACTATTTAAAGGGACTGACGGTACTAACTATATTGCTCGACCTGCAGAGATTTAAGTACACGCCCTGCGTTTAACTTATCTACTTGGAATCACTGTTGCAGCTGCAAATACTCGAGTAACTAATACCAGCCCCTACCCCTGTACCAAAAATCATAATACCTTTTACAAGTTAATTCTGACAGTAACACGAAAGTATACGAGTCGTCAGCAGGGATTTGTTTTGCGAACTAATAAAATAAAAATGAGTTACTCCAAAGCGGTGACTACAAGGCATCAAGTAGAATGCCATATTTTTGGCACTCCACTTATACTTTTACTTTCAGTTTTACCGATTTCTAGCGATTTATCCGAGCTCAACCAATAGGACATAAGTCTAGATTAATGATTTTTATACAACATTCGAGAAACTATATCGTCTGAATAAGGTTATTCGAAATTAGGTAATTGTCAACCTGCAGAATTATCATAGGCTCGATGGTTAACAACACTCAAATTGCACCTAAGATATTACATTTCGTGTATGAATCCTTAATTGAACTTAAAATTATTTCAAAATTGATTTTAGAAGTTTACGCACCAATGTGGTATGTGGTAAAATGCCATCCTTCCTGCAAAGAGGCTTCCTGAAAGAACATTACACATTTCATGGTACTTTTATATAATTTTTATTAAAAACCCACTCCTTGAAGGAGAATCTTTAATGGAAAATTTTAGTTGTTCAATTTGTGTAGGTACGTTTATTTGCAAAGTGATCACCCGTCTGGTACGGCGTTTGTTGCATTAATGACGGCTAATTTCCTGCGCTTTCAGTATGTTTTGTTTAGTCAGTTTTCGGAGGCTAGTTTTGTTGTCTAAAGTGTTTTGATCAAGTTCTTCCTTTAGGATTTCTTGAACACACAAATCTTCTTTGTTTTTCATTTTAATTCCAAGTAGAAGTTCAAAAGGGATAACAAACCATGTGAACTTCTTACTGTCCTCGGGCCGCGGTGGCCCGGTTGGAAGAGTAACGAACTAGCAACCGAAGGGTTGCGAGTTCGAATCCAGCCAAACACCGTCGTGTACAAAGGGGGCTGGTGCACGTTAAATCTGTCGTGGCCTCAAATGTCCTCACGTTGGCGTGGTGTGGAAGTGTGGAGAGTGGGGTGCCAGCTCAGGTGTTGCCTCGTCATCTGACCATGGTTCAAAATTACGTGGTGTTGTCCTCGGATCTTTCCCTTTGGGATTGATCCCGGACCGTCACCAATAGCCCATTGTGTTGCTCCAGTGTGACGTTAATTGAAATACCCCCCCCCCTTACTGTCCTCATCTAAATCAATGTGAAAAAGGCGTTCTTTAAATCAGCGGCTCGGCTGCTCGTGGTTGGAAAAATAGGGGAAGGACCCAGAATCACCAAAAATTAAATCCTGGCTATGCCAGTGATATCAAAAGATAGCAGTTCCGAAACTTAGTTAATGAGGATTTACCTATTTTCTGTAAATTAAATCAATTATGTTCTTTAATGCTGCAAACCTGCGATATGTCATCGTAAAATGACTGTTTCTTCATAAGCGCACTAATAGGTCTTTTTGAATATAAATATTTGGTGAAGATTGGTATTTTCAATTAACGTCACACTGGAGCAACACAACGGGCTATTTTTTGGTGAAGAAGAAAGTCTCTCTTGCGAAATAGTACTTCTTGAGTAAGTTTTCATTTTTTAAGGCAAGAAAAACTCCTTTGCACTGATACACTTGTAGATGGAATTGTTAAGACGAGAGAAAACAAATTATAAGCTTCTCTGAAAATTTCTTTATCATCATAAAGCATTTGAAGGAGTTCTTGCTTCGATATATTCCTGAATTTTTCATCGGCATAAAGTAGGATTCAAAAGTTCCCGGACTGAGCCTATAACTTAAAAAAATTTTGCAGTACAGCGACTACGATAACGTTTCTGTGTTACTACGTTCTCCCCTCTTCTAAAAGTGGTTTGACCCAAATCACGTGGTCGGTGGCTCGCCACGGCGTCGTATTTTGTGGGCAGGTGCATTTAGTAACCGGCGATTGAAAGAAATGGCGTTTGTTGAGCAGAGAATTAATATCAAATTTTGTGTTCGCTTGGGAAAGAGTGCTACGGAGACTTACGAAATGTTGAAGCATGTGAACGGCAGTGATACATTATCTCGAACGCAAGCTTTTGAGTGGCATCGACGTTTTAGAGAAGGCAGGGAAAGTGCCGAAGACGACGAACGCGTTGGCCGTCCGCAGACTTCCCGCACCGCTGAAAACCGAAAAGGTTTCTGCGGCGGTGCGTAAGAACAGGCAGCAAACAATAGCGCAAATAGCAGAACCAGTTGGGATATCGAGGCCACATGTCAACGGATACTGACTAAGGATCTTAACATGCATAGGGTGTGTCAACACATCGTTCCCCGTATGTTAACCGAAGACCACAAGGCAATTCGAATGGAAACGGCGGGAGACTTAATCTTGGCTGTTGACAAAGATCCTTCCCTACTTGGCAGAATTGTTACTGGAGACGAGAAATGGTGGTTTTTATACGACCCGCAATCCAAGAGAGCATCGGCAACGTGGAAATCACCACAATCTCCACACAAGCAGAAATTCCGCCAAGATCGCTCTAAAGGAAAGGTCATGCTAGAGGTGTTCTTCGATATCCAAGGCATTGTGCATCTGGAATTTATCCCTGAAGGACGCACTGTGAACAAAGAATTCGATGTAGACATCCTGCGTCGTTTGCGTGAGTCGATCCGGAAGAAGAGACCAAAATTGTGGGTTGAGCCGTCATAGGTGCTTTTGCATGACAACGCTCCTGCACACCGATCCCTCCTCGTCGCTGACTTTCTTGCGAAAACGAAAACAACTGTTTTGCCACATCCTCCTTACTCCCCTGATCTCGCCCCCTGCGACTTCAGCCTATTTCCTGAACTGGCAAGTCACTTGCAGGGTCGTCGATTTCAATCTACAGATGAAGTTAAAAGTGCATCGCAGGCTGAATTAAAGGACATGGCTAAAAATGGATTCCAGAAATGTTTCGATGACCTTTACAAGCGATGGCAAAAGTGGGTTGTTGCGCAAGGGTCTTATTTCGAAGGAGGACGTGTTTCAGCAATTTAATTGATAATACTTTTTAAGTTATAGACTCAGTCCGGGAACTTTTGAATCTACCTCGTATAACACATAGTTCATATATGTTGTACAAAATTTTGGATCCGTTTGATTATCAGCACAAATTAATACGACAATGTTACGATGGGGCCAGTGTAATGTCTGGACACTTGAATGGACTCCAGAAAAACGTCAAGAATAAAGCTCATCAAGCCGTTTTTGTCTAGCACATCGTTTCAATCTTGTATTGCAGCAAAGTGTAAGTAATTTGTTTTCCCTCGTCTTAACAATTCCGTCTACAAGTGTATCAGTGGAAAGGAGTTTTTCTTGCCTTAAAAGAATAAAAACTTACTCAAGAAGTACTATTTTGCAAGAGAGACTTTCTTCTTTAGCAAACATTTCTATTCGAAAAGACGTATTAGTGACGCTTATGAAGAAACAGCCATTAGCCATTTTACGATAACATATCAGACAGATTTGCAGCATCAAAAGACAGATGAATTGATTTAATTTACAGAAAATAGGTAAATCCTCATTAACTAATTTTCGGAATTGCTATCTTTTCATATCACTGGCATAGCCAGGATTTAATTTTTGGTTATTTCGGGGAGGCCCTTCCCCTATTTTTCCAACCACGAGCCGCCGCTGAATTTTAGAAAAACTTTGCTGCAATACAAAATTGAAACGATGTGCTAGACAATGGACAAAACCGGCTTGAGGAGCTTTATCCATCACTTTTTTCTGGAGTCCATTCACGATCCAGACATTACACTGGCCCCATCGTAACATTGTCGTATTAATTTGTGCTGATAATCAAAAAGATTCAAAATTTTGTCCAACATTTTGTATAACATTTCTGATGTTCTTTCTTCACTCACATCATTGAAACCCAAAAATCGCTCAACTAATACGCCTTCTCAATTCACAAATCTTAATATTAAGGAGCACTGGGAAGTTTGATTTATGACAGTGGTGCGTCCACTTGTGAATAGAAAAGAATTTAGCCCTGTTTATTTCATCTTTGACGTGATCGTTTATATAATCGGAAATACATTCAATCATTTCATTTTGAATTGTTTTGGAGTCACCAGTGAGGACGTTTTTAATCTTTTCGTAATGATTTTGAATTTCTAAAGGATTTTTTGATATCAATAATCCTAGTAATTCCTTGAAATTTCCGCGATTTATGGAGTCACTCCTTTCATCATGGCCTTGGAATGCCATTTCTTGTTTACTCAAATATATGACTGCATCAATCACTCTTTGTATAAACAGTCTATTCAAACGAACCTTTTCATTTAAATTCACTTTAAAGGCCTAGGATTCTCCATCAGTGCATCGGCAATCGTGTTCTGATTTTTGAAAAAATCGCTCTCGCAACGGGAAACGAGGGCATCTATTTTTAGATTTCAACCGACAACCCTAAAGAGGAAGGGGAATCGCGATTTCCAGCCTTTGCCTTCCTTCGGAGCCGACAGTTTAAATGTTTTTTAGCTGTTAATGGCGGTGTTGTCATAGCAACCATCTGGCTTACGGAATATGCGCAGCTATTTTTCAGCAAAAACTTCCGTGCTAAGCTTTCGCTGTCTACAGTCGTAAGCATTGTAAGATATTTTCCGTGTATTGAATAACGCGCTAGCAAAATTAAATTCGTTCCTATTTGTAAGTACACTGCTGGCCACCGTAAATGCAACACCCTGAAGGAAGCATGCAAATAATATGAAATTTACAACATGCATTAGCGGAGGTGAGATATGCAAATGATTAGAATTTCAGCGCAGACGCACATCACGCGCGCCTGTGGCGCCACTTCAAAGCGCTATTTAAGGCTTGGAGATTTCGACGATTTCAAGTACGGCAATTGTGTTTTTCTTGTGTTTTTTTCAAAAAAACGTTCAATTATGCCTCGTAGAAAACAGCGATCATCTCTTGATCAAGTATCCGAGTTCGACAGAGGAAGGATAGTGGCCTACCGATATTGTGGATTATCTTTCAGGGAAATCGGTAGTCGTGTTGGACGAAACTGTTGGGTTTTATCGATTGAAGACAGAGTTTTATAATTTAAAAATAAATTTTTTATTACGTAGCCAAGTCTTATGGTTTAAAAACATACATTTTAAGAACAACAAGAAGTCTGATCAGATCATAATCCCCGATCTTTCTTCACTTTTATACATTCAAAGATTTACATTCTTCAAATTTATGTGCCCCACACGGCACTATAATTGGAGGTTTGAGACCGATTCCAACATGCGGCCCCATCGGTTGTAAAACCTCAGCAGATGTATTACAATTCAACATATATATTTATATAAATCTAACAAAATATTTTTCTAATAATATTTTTAAATTTATTTAACAATAAAGGCTTTGTTAAAAAGTCAGCCAAATTATTTTCCGATGAAATATAATTTACGTTAAATAGTTCATCTTTTATTAATTTACGAATAAATTTGTACTTGATATCAATATGTTTAGTTTTCTGATTTTCCTGACTATTTTTTGAAAAATAGATAGCAGATTGATTATCACAATATACTTGGGGTCTTATGTAATCACACAAACTTAATTCATTTATAATTCTACTAAACCAAATAACTTCTTTAGTGCAATCGGTTAGTGCAATAAATTCAGATTCCATTGAGCTAAGAGCTATGCACTTTTGTTTAGAAGATTTCCATGATATTGGGATGTTACCAAAATAAATTAAATAGCCACTGCTTGAATGTCTGTTTGTGAGACCACATCCCCAATTTGCATCAGAAAAAGCAATCAAATTTGAACTTTCTACATTGGAAAGATTAATTTTAAAATCCTTTGTAAGAAAAACATAGTTCATAATATCAACAACGTAAGACCAGTGTTTGTAAGTATAACCATTACAAAACTGAGACATTATATTAACGGCAAATGCAATATCTGGTCTGGATCTATCTGACAAAAACGATAAACATCCTATTAAGGAACGATAGGGAAATTTCCTCATTAAATCATTTTCAATTATTTCTTCCTCTTTAACCTTATCAGGTAAGTTACAACCAATTTTAAAAGGTAAATTCACAAAACTTTTAGGAAGATCTTTGAATTTTGACATTAATTTTTCAATGTAGGTAATTTGATGTAAATAAATCGAATTTTCAATTTCTTGAAAGTTTACGCCTAACAAATATTTAGTTTTACCTAGGACTGTAAGATCCAATTTTTTGTCCAATAATTCGATTACTTCATTTATCAAATGTTCCCTTTTTGAAAACAAAACCATATCATCTACATAAACAATTA
Organism: Meta bourneti; assembly: GCA_933210815.1. Taxonomy (NCBI): domain Eukaryota; kingdom Metazoa; phylum Arthropoda; class Arachnida; order Araneae; family Tetragnathidae; genus Meta; species Meta bourneti. The sequence goes on from OW119928.1 coordinate 70,243,530, forward strand.
AAATTACATCTTTAAATTTGTAGACACAATTACACCAATTTAACTGAGAAAATCCTAATTTAGTTAAAATACCGTCTAATTCCAAATTCCATTCTCTACCACTTTGATGCAGACCATATATAGCCTTTTCCAATAGACATACTTTGTTTTCGGATCCTTTCAGCACAAATCCTTTTGGCTGTTTCATGTATATAGTATCCTTAAGGTGTCCATATAAATATGCACTTTTCACGTCAACTTGACAGTGATACCAACCCAACATAGAAATCAATAGTACAAACAATAATCTAACAATAGAAAAATTCACAACTGGTGAAAAAATATCTTTAAAATCAATGCCGGGTTTTTGCTTAAAACCTTGAGCAACAAGACGAGCTTTATACCTTTTAGGTATATTGTTTTCGTCCATTTTTATGCTGTACACCCACTTACTTCCAATTATGGTTGTATTTGGGGGTGTGTCCACTAATTTCCATACTTGCCTATCCTTCATTATCTGAATTTCTTCATTCATGGCAGTATTCCATTTAATTTTATCCTTACTTGCTTGCGTTTCTTCATAACTTTTGGGGATTTCGACATTGTAACACTGATCATACATGTCGTACATCTGTTGGTCTAAAAAATTAGATTCATCACTAGAAGTAGATGGCACATTAGAAATATCCACATTAGGATGTTCAGTTTCTGGCTTAAAATTGAAATTTACAGGATCAAACCTAATCTTATTTTTAGTACAGTACTTTTTAATATCATTTAAAGATCTCATTCTCAAATTTTCAGGAGAATAATAGTATACATCTATCCTATTGCTTTTATTTCTAGGTTTTTCGATTCTTCGCCAATTTGAAATGTTAAGACTTTTTAAGTCCTCAGTTTTAACTAAATATTTAGAATCTAAAACTTGAGTTTCACTTTCCGATTTTACTTTTATATTTTCATTTGATTGATAAATAGGAATATTAGAATTAAGATCGAAAGAAACGTACTCAAAGTTTTTACCAAATAGTACATCAACAGCTTTCTTACTTTCGTCGATATGAACATGGACTGTTTCAACTATTCTCTTCTCGTTTGGGATATATATTCTGTAACCTTTAGTTTTCAAACCATATCCTGTCAAAATACCAAGTTTTGCTCTGGGTTGTAATTTATTTCTCTGTATTTTAGGAATATGAACATATGCCAAAGAGCCAAAAATTCTAAAATGTTTTACTGATGGTTTGAAACTAGTCCATATTTCGTTAGGAGATATACCCTCAGTTAATTTGTGTTCGCATCTATTTTTAGTATGAATAAATGCTAAAAGTGCTTCTGACCAAAATTGTGGTTGTAAACCACTGTCTTGAAGCATAGCTCTGACACAATCCATGGCTGTTCTATTGAACCTTTCTGCAACGCCATTTTGTTCAGGGGTATAAGTTGAAGTTCTTTCGATTTTTATTCCTAGGTCATTTAAAAACTTTTTAAATTCTTTGTGACAAAATTCTAAACCATTGTCAGTTCGGACACATTTTAACTTAACATTTAGCTGTCTTTCAGCTTTAACCAAGTATTTTTTAAAGTAATCAAAAACTTCATTCTTATTTCGAATAATATAAACAGTTACTTTACGTGAAAAATCATCAATAATAGATAAAAAGTATTTGTTTCCACCTAGAGAGTTAACTGGAGCAGGACCCCACAAATCCATATGGATCCTTTCCAAAACATTTTTAGTTTTCCTTTCGTACATATAGTTTCTTTTTAAGGATATTCTAGTGGATTTAGCAATAGCACAAATCTTACAATTTTTATCTATATTTTTACAATTAAGTTTTTCAATTCCTTTTACACAATTAATTTTACTCATATTTTCAATTAAGGGCATGTTAACATGACAAAACCTACGGTGGGCTTTTTCTAGATCTAAACCAGTTACATATACATAATTTTTAATCTTGGGATAACCTTTTAAGATATACAATTTTCCAATTCTGGGAACAGTAAACAAATATTTATTATAACTATTATAAATAATCATTTTGTTATTTCCCCATTTAATTTGGTTTCCCACAAGATCAATACGAGCACCACTAATTAAATTTCTTCTCATATTAGGCGAGTATAACACATCTTTTAAAGTTATATCATAATTTCTGTTTCTATCTAAAACTGTAAATTGAATATCACCCATACCTAATACTTCCGAGGTGCTGTCCTTGTCTCCGACTAGGATCTTCTGTGGTGGTAGTTTTCTGAATGTCGTAAACATATCACGTTCTTTACAGAAGTGAGCAGTTGCAGCAGAATCAATGAGAAATTCCCTCGGTCTTTCATTTGGAAAATTTGAAACTGCATAGGCACGTTGAAGATCAGTTTTTGGATTGTCCTCCATATAAAATAATTCACCACCAGGTTTCTGCCGATTGCATTTCATGAAGCACTTCGATTCGTAATGTCCCGACTTTTTGCAGTAGTTGCAGAATGGTCGCGGCCCCATACGACAAACTGTCGACTTTCTTGGGCTTGAAGGAATTAATTCAGGGTCCAGTACGCATCTGCTGTGATCAGGAGTAGACGCCCGTGTCTCCTTGTATCTAGATGACTTGTTTCTTGTAGCATAAGCATCGGCCACGATACTTAATTTTGTGCCTTCGTCTTTCCGCTTCAGCTCGATTCGGCTGGATTCTGTTATTAAATGTTTAGACAAATTGTCTAGCGTGAACTCGTTGTCATCCATCCTGTATAGCAATTGTACCAGATTATCGTATTCGTGAGGCAAATGTCTTATTAGTTGAAAGCAAACTAAAAGGTCTGGGATTTCGAATCCACATTCTTTTATCTGTAACAGCTTCTCATGCACTCGTTTGCAGAAGAGTCCAATGGATTCGTCCTCCGGCTGGTAGCGGATTGAAAAGAACTCGTCCACAAGGCCTGCCAATCGTGTTCTAGATGCTGGTTCAAAGTTGGTCTTTAATATATCCCAGGCTTCCTTACCGTCCTCAGTAGATGAAATCAAGACTTGATATTTTCTGTCTATGCCCTTGTAGATAGTTGTGTATGTCCTCTGCTTCCTATAACGATAGTCTCCTTTTTCTTGTTCTGGAGCATCTTCCAATAATAGAGGTTCCGTTTTAGTGATAAATTCCCAGCAGTTCCGATCCATTAGCAATACCTTCATGTCCGTCTTCCACGTGGCATAGTTGAAATCCGATAACTTCGGGAAGGAAAACATGGACATTTCTTGAATCCCCATCATACTGGATACCGGTAGTGGCAGAATTCAGGTTCAGCTTAAGGTCTGTGGCCCATAACCAATTGTTGGGTTTTATCGATTGAAGACAGAGTTTTATACTTTAAAAATAAATTTTTTATTACGTAGCCAAGTCTTATGGTTTAAAAACATACATTTTAAGAACAACAAGAAGTCTGATCAGATCATAATCCCCGATCTTTCTTCACTTTTATACATTCAAAGATTTACATTCTTCAAATTTATGTGCCCCACACGGCACTATAATTGGAGGTTTGAGACCGATTCCAACAGAAACCAAACAACTGTAATGCGGATATGTGGTCGTTGGATGCAGGAGGGTACGACGGACCGACGTGTTCGATCGCATCCACCTCAGTGCACCACTTCACGTGATGACAGGCATATTGTGCGTATGGCAGTGACGGATCGCTCAGCCACATCACGAACCATAGCACAGCACATTCAGTCTGTACCGCATCATCCAGTGTCTGCGCGTACCATTCGACGCCGTTTACAGCAGAGTGGTCTGTCCGCAAGACGTCCATTGCTTCGTCTACCCTTGACGCAGAACCACAGACGTTTCCGCCGCCAATGGTGCGATGAAAGAAGGATGTGGACGGCAGAATGGAATGAAATTGTCTTTACTGACGAGTCACGCTTCTGTATGCAACACCACGATGGTCGGATTCGAGTCTGGAGACACCGTGGAGAGAGGATGCTGAACAGCTGCGTTATGCACCGCCACACTGGTCCTGCACCGGGTATTATGGTATGGGGCGTTATTGGATATCACTCTCGCACTCCTCTAGTACGCATTGCCGGTACTTTAAACAGCCAGCGCTACATCTCCGAGGTGTTGGAGCCAGTTGTCCTTCCTTACCTTCAGGGCTTGCCCACAGCCATATTTCAACAGGATAATGCGCGACCACACGTGGCACGCATTGTCCAAGGGTTCTTCGTCAATCGCCAGATTGAATTGCTTCCCTGGCCAGCTCGCTCTCCGGATCTTTCGCCGATAGAAAACATGTGGTCCATGGTTGCTCAACGATTGACCCAGAATACATCCCCAGCTGCCACACCAGATCAACTTTGGCAACGTGTGGAAGCTGCTTGGTCTGCTGTACCCCAAGAACACATCCAAAGTCTCTTTGAATCAATGCCGAGGCGTGTGGCAGCGGTGATCTCCAACAATGGCGGCTACTCTGGCTACTGATTTTGGCAGGAACCACACTTCACAGAAGTCTATAAATGTAATCATTTGATACTTGGTCAACATGTTATCTACAAAATAAATTTTGTTGTGATATCTCTTGTCTTTCTTGGTGTTGCAATTTGGATGGCCAGCAGTGTACTTTAGTAATTTATAAATCGTAAAAGAAGAAAAAATTTGCGTAGAAATATTGCAAATTTATATATATGAAATACTGAAAAAAGACTAATTTGAGAAATGTGATTTGAAAAATGAATTTGATGAAAACTGTTGGTGAAGCGGCACTTCCCTTCCTTCCCCTGAAAATCCGCCACTGCTTCCCAGGGGCAACATTGAGGTGCTTTTTCTTGGGCTTTGCCTTTGAGCCTTCGGATTGCCCTGGTTCTAGTTTTGTGCTTGAAGAAGTTTCATATTTCCTGAATTCTTCAAGGAATTCTTTAAGTGTCACAGCCCATGCTGATTCATGGTCGCTTTGATCTGATGTGGTGGTACCTGTGCTTTTATTTGGTGGTATGTATCCTTTGAGTCGTTTCAAAACTTGGGTTCTATCAAGGACTATCCCTGCAGCTTGAAATCCTTCAATCAGGTTTGTTTTAGACGAACCATCTTCATTTATCTCCATCATACACTTTTCCAACATTCGTGGGAAACGGTCTTTCTGGATGGGCCCTCGGTTTTTAGACTTCCATTCATCGATCTAAAGATGTAATTAATTTCAATACTGAAAAGTCACGTTCAGCGGAACATGTCAGGGGCAAATTTCATCTAAAATATTTCAATGATTACCCATAGTACTAGATAACTTTCCACGATGAACTTTTGGAGATATTCTCAATTATTCAATTTAAAGTCAGGGCTTCTTGCTAGGACAGGCTCTACCTTCCTGGATACAGCTATGTCAACCAGTCAAGGCACAAGGGATTTCCTTTGCTTATAAGCTAAATTGCTGCAACACTATCGGCCGCAATTAGCCTAAGCGTGTGGATCATTTCTCTGTTCCACTGCTCTGACAATGTGCGAGAAAATTCCCTCATCTAAAACCCTCATTGTCAGAGGAATCCAATAAAAGACCAATACATTTTTGACTTTGATCCTTTTTTTGCTCAGTTGCAGTATTACATTTTTATAGACGTTTTCATTGTTTTTTTAATAAACGACAGCTTTAGTTTTAATAACGGCAATTTTACAATGATACTGCATTGATCGAAATTATTCATACAGAAATTTGATAAAATAAACTATGAACATCGTACATAAGAACATTTAGTTCACATTCCTGACTTTTGAGTTTCGGTTTTCTAACTCAGCTATTTCAATGGCTAGATTGAAATTATTATACTAATTATTATATTAACGAAGATTACTTGCATACAGCTGAGTATTTTTCCCTTTTACATTAGTTTAGTACATTTAATATTTTCAGGAAACGAGGATACCTATTCACACAACAAAACTGAACCACCATAGCAAATTGGTTTAATACAAATGCTCTATTATTGATGTGTCATTTTACTGATGCGTCTATGAAATTCTCATATATTTTAGATATTGCACGAATTATATTATAGCCGTTAGCTTTCTAAACCCCAGTTAACGGTATCCGAGATCTATTTTTTAGTATGGCGCTAGAAATTAATTTCTTATGACTGTTCACATATACAAACGTAGCCTAATGTATAAAATATTCATTATTTTTTAAAGTAAAATATATATTCTTCATTTTGGAATTAATCTTAGAAATGAAGAAAAGGATAACTGAATTAAATGTGATAAAAAACCATTTCTTAGATTATTCTTACAAAGTGGAATAAGGAAAATGTAATCAATTTTGTAATCAATCTCCTTATAATTCAATTATAATTGTAAGTTGTTGAAACTCAAATGATTCAAGCACTGGGGGTACTTTCTCAACAGATCAAGCAATCCTATTTGATGCCTCAAGAGATTCCAGGTTAATTTCCTTCTGATAATGGGATTATAAATGCTTTCTCTTTTGCTCGTTATGTACTAATATTTTTAACATTATGCTTTTGTTAAGTGTCCTGCGATTTGTAGGAGCTTCACTTATTTCAGTTACAAAAACGAATGATTTTTAGCACAATATATTATCTTTTACATCTCATTTAAATCCTTTACTCAATTTTGTGATCTGATTTTTGCAATTTGGCACTTAAAAACTTATTTTTAAAAACATTATAGAGAATATGAAATTGTTTTTCTGCCTCATATGTTCTTAATCATTCTTATGAAAATTAAGTTCAAGTTATTATTTATAACTGAGTTTTATGCTTCTAACTGAAATCTTATGGTGTATACTGTTTTGGAAGTCACTGCAGATGTTTATTAGATATCTAGGGAATTGTTTATGCTAATTGAAACCAAATGATTTTTGACAATTTAAAGAAAGGGGATAATGTGCTGCATAAATGGGAATACAGAAAGATTTTTCTTTCTGAACACTAGTAATTTTCAGATTTCCATCTTGAATGAATACTTTTGAAACTATATTTCATAAAACTATGCCAAAAATATAAAAAATAAAAAACATTTTCCAAAAGGATCAGCCCATCTTTACTTAGTTTTTAGATGAATTTATTTCCTTCCAAATACGTCTTTATTCTATTAACTGAGAAATATTTATAATTGATATCATAAAATGAACATTCAGAAATAAACATCATTCAGTGTGAACTTCCATTCATCTGTGGTATAATCTTCTGAGTGACATATTTCACCCCTTTATATTTATTACCCACAATGAACATTTACAAATCACAACTTTATAACTACACAAAACACAATCTATTCACAGCAGTATCATTGAAACAGATTTGCAAATAAAAAATTACAATTCTCAACTCTAAAATTAGTGTAGAATGCCTTTCAACACTTAACATTTGGTGTTGTTGTAACAGTTATTGAACAAATGATTGGTTACAATAGATAATCAACAAATGATTTCTTACAGACGTTTCAAGTTTGATTTCCAATTTAGGATACTGTTAACATGCTTCAAGCAAAACTTTAAAGGTTAAATGAATTTTCTGTTTCAAATAGATGAAGAAAAGAAAACGACCCTTGATACTGTTATTTTGATTCATAAGTAAAAATCAAGATTTTAGCCCATTTTATGTTTAATACCACAATAGTACCTATTTTAAAGTATATATGGCATGATTACCAGAAGACCAAAATCCATAAATATTTATGTACATATGATATCTATGAAGTTGGAAGAAAAAGACACATTGATTCCTTCGATTGGAGAAATGGTTAACTCTCATGAACGAACTAGCAAAATTCATAGGAAAAATATAGCACAATTTTAGCATATATCTCATGTTCAAGCAACAATGTTATTGGTTAGAGATAGTTGTGTTCTCTCTTTTCTCTCTAATTTCACATATTAGAAACATTTAATTATTCATAAACATGACACACAGATGCAATTAAAATAAGGCTGACAGACTGAAAGTTAAAGCGAAATATATTACTGAATTAACGGGCAGTGGCGGCTTTACAGGGGAAGGAAGGGAAGTGCCACTTCCCCAAGATTTTTCATCAAATTCATTTTTTAAATTACATTTCTCAAATTAGTCTTTTTTTCAGTATTTCATATATACACTGCTGGCCACCCAAATTGCAACACCAAGAAAGACAAGAGATATCACAACAAAATTTATTTTGTAGATAACATGTTGACCAAGTATCAAATGATTAAATTTATAGACTTCTGTGAAGTGTGGTTCCTGCCAAAATCAGTAGCCAGAGTAGCCGCCATTGTTGGAGATCACCGCTGCCACACGCCTCGGCATTGATTCAAAGAGACTTTGGATGTGTTCTTGGGGTACAGCAGACCAAGCAGCTTCCACACGTTGCCAAAGTTGATCTGGTGTGGCAGCTGGGGATTCTGGGTCAATCGTTGAGCAACCATGGACCACATGTTTTCTATCGGCGAAAGATCCGGAGAGCGAGCTGGCCAGTGAAGCAATTCAATCTGGCATTGACGAAGAACCCTTGGACAATGCGTGCCACGTGTGGTCGCGCATTATCCTGTTGAAATATGGCTGTGGGCAAGCCCTGAAGGTAAGGAAGGACAATTGGCTCCAACACCTCGGAGATGTAGCGCTGGCTGTTTAAAGTTCCGGCAATGCGTACTAGAGGAGTGCGAGAGTGATATCCAATACCGCCCCATACCATAATACCCGGTGCAGGACCAGTGTGGTGGTGCATAACGCAGCTGTTCAGCATCCTCTCTCCACGGTGTCTCCAGACTCGAATCCGACCATCGTGGTGTTGCAGACAGAAGCGTGACTCGTCAGTAAAGACAATTTCATTCCATTCTGCCGTCCACATCCTTCTTTCATCGCACCATTGGCGGCGGAAACGTCTGTGGTTCTGCGTCAAGGGTAGACGAAGCAATGGACGTCTTGCGGACAGACCACTCTGCTGTAAACGGCGTCGAATGGTACGCGCAGACACTGGATGATGCGGTACAGACTGAATGTGCTGTGCTATGGTTCGTGATGTGGCTGAGCGATCCGTCACTGCCATACGCACAATATGCCTGTCATCACGTGAAGTGGTGCACTGAGGTGGATGCGATCGAACACGTCGGTCCGTCGTACCCTCCTGCATCCAACGATCACATATCCGCATTACAGTTGTTTGGTTTCGTCCAACACGACTACCGATTTCCCTGAAAGATAATCCACAATCTCGGTAGGCCACTATCCTTCCTCTGTCGAACTCGGATACTTGATCAAAAGATGATCGCTGTTTTCTACGAGGCATAATTGATCGTTTTTTTGAAAAAAACACAAGAAAAACACAATTGCCGTACTTGAAATCGTCGAAATCTCCAAGCCTTAAATAGCGCTTTGAAGTGGCGCCACAGGCGCGCGTGATGTGCGTCTGCGCTGAAATTATAATCATTTGCATATCTCACCTCCGCTAATGCATGTTGTAAATTTCATATTATTTGCATGCTCCCTTCAGGGTGTTGCATTTACGGTGGCCAGCAGTGTATATACATTTTCAATATTTCTACGTAAAATTTCTTTTTTCCTTTTATGATTTATAAATGACTAAAGTACAGGTAACCCCCGTATAACACGGGAGTTATATTCCAAAGAATTGCCGTGTTGTGCGAAACAAAGAACTAGTACGAAAAGGGGGGGTTAGGTTCCAAAAATTAGAAAACACGCTATTATATTTTCATAATTAAGATAAATATCTTTATTAAAATTTTCTTAAGAAGTAATACATATTAATTAGACAATGTTTTCTTCGTCATCACTAAGCACTATTAACCGAGGGCGTTTTCTTTTTGGCAAGATATCCTCATCCTCTGAGTGACAGAAACGAGATCACGATGCCATTTATTTTTTAAGTCCTTTATTTCTCAATTCCGTTTTCTCCCTCGCTCCAGTGACGCTCATTAACTATGCTAATCTTCCAGAAAGTCACGTCATGCCATGTCATGTGTGTCCGTCTAACAAATTACAGATGAGCTAGTTTAAAAACAGCGAATCAGGAAGTCCAGCTCTCTTGATTGACAAGACCATCTCCCTGATTTGCGACCCCCTGAAAAACTGATAAAAAGCATGGAACACGCTCTCTTTTTTTTCCGCCTCAATCCAACGACCTTGCAGTTTTGTGAGAAAGAAACGCGTTAAGCGTTCTTGCCATTTTTTCTTTTTGATGACGAGCGGGGATCCCCGAGAGACGCCATGTCTCTTCTAAGCTAAGTTACTTTTTATTTATCTCGAGATGATATCCGCGCGTGTAGTTCTTAGGATATTCCCATGCTACACCGTTTAAATTAAACTATCATAATGCCCGTCCTTTTCGCATCGTTGTTCCAATCATTCCATAAAAGCACCGTGTTATACGGGGATGTTCCCAATTCTCGAACCGTGTTAGAGTGAATCCGAGCTATAAAAGCACCGTGTTATACGGGGATGTTCCCAATTCTAGAACCGTGTTAGAGTGAATCCGTGCTATAGAAGTGCCGTGTTATACGGGGGTTACCTGTACTTACAAATATGAACGAATTTAATTTCGCACAGCGTGTTATTCAATACACGGAAAATATCTTACAATGCTTACGACTGAAGACAGCGAAAGCTTAGCACAGAAGTTTTCGCTGAAAAATAGCTTCGCATATTCCGTAAGCCAGATGGTTGCTATGACAACACCGCCATTAGCAGCAACAAAACATTTAGACTGTCAGTTCCGAAGGAAGGCGAAAGCTAAAAACCAGCGATTCCTTCCTCTATAGGGTTGCCGGTTGAAATCTAAAAATAGATGTCCCTCGTTTCCCGTTGCGAGCAGCGACCACAGAAGACTAATAGAGCTTTAGCGCCAAAGAATCTAGCGAATCGCGCAAAACTGCCGAATATTACATGAAATAGAGCAATGATTTTGTTGACCATTTTGTTTTAGATTTTTCAACGGAATGAATCCAATTAATGATATTCTGTAATTTACTGGAAACTCCGTTTAGCTGGTGGAAAGGTGAAGACAAAAGGGACGTATTACGTCAAGCACGTCCAACGGATTTATTGACTAGCCAAATCAAGAAATTAAAAAGAGCGGTAAGTCGTACAATATTAGTTGTTAAAGCGTGTAGTTCCTATTTTTTGTAAAGCGCCATCTAGATGGAGCAATTTAAAATGTATCTTCTGGCAGCAAGCCAGTTGAGCTTGTCTGTACCACGCGAAGGTGTTGGAGAGCATCTTCTAGTATTAGTAATGAGTAATAAACAGTCCACTAGAGTTTCTGAGTTTTGAGTATTATTGAGCTATTCAGATGGGCCGAAACATGTGGTCCGTCGAGCCGGAGCAACTAGTGAATTGAGTTCCCATTTAAAAGCTTGTATATTGCTATTCATATCAGCATCGTCGACGCAATTAAGGTATGTGACTGAGTTATTATTCCTGTTATGAAATAGTTATTCAAAATGTTTAAAGGCGCTAAGAAAGATGATTTAAAAGCAATTGCTAGTGAGTTAGGAGAAGATGTTAATGAGCTAATGACTATTGCAGAGTTAAGCAGTATAATAAAACAAAATGAGAAGTACATAACAGACAAAAAATGGGTTGTAGAGTTAGCAACCATGATAATTGAGGAAAGGAAGTCTGAAGAGCAGCGGCAAATAGAACTTGAAAAAATAAAACTTGAGAGAATGAAAACAGAATTAGAATTAGCTCGCATAAAAGCGCAATCAAAACCTGAGGATGTTAGTGACAGTCATCAAACTGAATCTTTGGACTCTCTGATCAAAAGTGTCCGTACTTTAACAATTAAAATTCCTAGTAGACCTGAAGCTTGGGGTTATTTTTTCTCATCATTAGAAAGGGCCTTTGTATCAAAAAACGTACCTGACAAATATAAAGCGGAGATTCTTTTAAATTTGTTAGGTGAAAGGGCAACTAATGTGATAACTTACATAAAAGATGATGAATTAAATGATTATTCTAAAGTAAAAGCAATAGTAATTCGAGAGTTTGAACCTACACCCCAATCGTGTTTAGAAAATTTTAGGAAAACACACCGCCAACCCAATGAAACGTATATACAATTTGCATCGCGATTAACGACGAGCTGGGAATATTATTTAAAGTTGAGAAAAGCAACTGATTTCGAAACCCTCAAAGAATTAATTATATCAGATAAAATATGTCAAACCTTGGATAAAGAAACCGCCTATCATATAAGTCTGAGACAGGCAGACGGCTGGTTTAAACCCTCTGAGTTAGCGAGAGAAATTGATTTATATTTTACATCCCGAGGTAAAACTTTAGTAGAAAATACAAGGGTAAATAAATTTTCCGAGTCAAAAAATACATCGAAAGTTTTCTTGTCAGACGTTAAGAGTTATAAGTGTGTTTTTTCATGTATTGATAATCACCCCTTATATAAATGTCCTAATTACAAAAAATTGTCTGTCGATGAGCGTATTGAATTCGTAAAAGCTAATCACTTTTGTTTTAATTGCTTAGGGAATCATAGAGTATCAAATTGCAAGTCGAAATATTCTTGCAATCTTTGTAGACGGCGCCATCATGTGACCTTACATTTCCCATACGAACAAAAACAAAATGTTGCGAGTGAAAATATTGTAAACACTTTAAGAGAGAAAAGTACCACCTTCCCCTCCCCCACAGCTTTAGAATTCGTACCAGCAGAGACTAAACAATTGAGTCAGGATCGAAACTATTTTGTGGCGACGAGTACTTCATCCGCTAAATCGAAAGCTGTTTTGCTTAGCACTTTTATTGGTTTTTTATACGATGATATGGGTAATGTTTTTCCCGTTCGTGGTCTTCTCGACGTCGGTGCTAATGCAAACTTTTTAAGTAAGAGATGTGCAGATAAGCTTAATTTAAAAAAGGAAAAAATAAATATTGCAGTGACTGGTTTGAATGGGTTGTCTTTAACAATTAAATCTAAGGTTAGTGCTAAGATTACTAATGAGTTGAGAAATTTCAAATTAGATTTAGAATTTTTGGTTGTTCCAAGAATAACAGATCTGACACCATCTAAGCAAATTGATATTTGCGTTCCAGAATTAAATAACATAAAGTTAGCGGATACCGGTTTTAACATTCCAGGTCCCATTGATGTACTCTTAGGAGCAGAGAATTTTTATGAGCTTTTAAAACCAGGTCAAATTTATCCATCTAATACTAAATTAATATTACAAAACACTGTATTCGGTTTTGTTGTGAGTGGTAGTGTACAGACAATAACTGAGGATAATGTACAGTGTGGTCTTGTTAACGATTGTATCGATTTAGAGAATATTATGCAAAATTTTTGGGAAATTGAAAATATTGAGTGTGAGAAAATAAAAAATGAGGAAGCCCTTATTTGTGAGGAACATTTTCAAAAAAACCATACGAGAGATGAAAGTGGTCGGTACGTCGTACAAATGCCCTTGAAAGATAATCCGGCTAGCCTAGGGGAATCAAAGCAGATAGCCATGAGACGATTAGATTCTCTTTGGGCGCGTTTGGTGAGAGAGCCTGAAATTCTGTCCATGTATAAAGCCTTCATGGAAGAGTATTTAAGGATGGGACATATGGAGGAAGTAAAAGAAAGCAAAGAACCAGATGTGGTGTACTATCTGCCCCATCATGGTGTTGTACGTCCAGATTCCAGTTCTACACCTCTACGAGTAGTGTTCAACGCCTCTGCAGTAACATCTAACGGTAATTCCCTAAACTCCTTGCAGTACAATGGAGGAGTGAATCAAGATGACATTCGCAATAATGCTACGCTTCCGAAGGCATTTATTTGCGTTCGTTGCTGATATTAAAAAAATGTATAGAATGATTTGGATGCATCCCGGTCAAAGAGATTTATTGAGAATTGTCTGGAAGTCCTCTGAGAAAGATCCTATCAAAACTTACAGACTATGTACAGTAACTTATGGAACTACAAGTGCACCCTATCTTGCAACCAGGACATTGCAGCAGTTGGCATATGATGAGGGAGCACAATTCCCGATGGCTGCATCTGTACTCTTATCAGATACATATATGGATGACTTGCTTACTGGAGCTGATCAGTTAATACAAGCTCAGGAACTGCAACGGCAACTTATTTTGCTTTTGGATCGAGGTGGCATGGCTCTGCATAAATGGTCGGCTAATCATGCATCGCTTTTGAAAAATGAAGCTGATGCATCTGTAGAATATTCTTTTACTCCTAGTACTAAAACTTTAGGCATTTTATGGAAACCTCAAACTGATCGTTTTTGCTTCAGTTTTAAACCAGAGAAAAAGGATGTATATACTAAAAGAGAAGTTCTGTCACAAATAGCAAGGATATACGATCCACTTGGACTTTTGGGTCCTCTTGTGACAAAAGCTAAAATTTTTATGCAGAAATTATGGCTGCTAAAAATAGACTGGAGTGAACCACTACCGGAGAGAGAAAATCGAGAATGGCATGAATTTATCGAGTCCCTGCAGAAGGTTCCTGACATGAACATTCCACGATTCATCTCAGTTGAGAATGCTAACGACATAGAGTTGCATGGCTTCTCAGATGCCTCAGAAGCAGCTTATGGAGCAGTAATTTACTGCAAAGCCACAACAGCATCAGGCCATACGTCAGTGAGATTGGTATGCAGTAAATCCCGTGTCTCTCCCTTAAAGAAGACTACAATACCGAGACTTGAGCTCTGCGCGGCAGTTCTTCTAGCGAAATTAATGCATCGAGTGAAATCATCATTGAAACTCGAAGTGACGGCTATTCACCTTTGGAGTGATTCTATGATTGTGCTGTCATGGATTAAGAAAGAACCTCGTCTACTAAAGACATTTGTTGCTAACCGAATTTCAAAGTTACAGGATCTAACCAAAATTGAAGAATGGCATTACGTTCCATCTGAAGAAAATCCATCTGACCTTATATCCAGAGGTATGGACGCCAAAAAACTGCTACTAAGTGAATTGTGGTGGGATGGACCTGACTTCCTAAAGGAAGATGAGTACCCTATTAGAGTTATACCTGAATCTGTAATTGAGAAAAACACTGATGAACTCAAAAACTGTGTTGATCCTGAATTTCTTCCGTGTTTGACTTTAACTGTGAATGCTTTTACTAATGATTTATTGAACTGTAGTAATAAGTATTTTAAAATAATCCGTATTATAAGTTTTCTTCTTAGGTTTTGTAGAAATTGTAGAAGCATACCAAAGAAGGTAGGACCATTAGATGCAGAAGAAATAAAAATAGCAGAATTAACACTAGTAAGGTTAGTTCAACGTGAGTATTTTAAAGCTGAATTAAATGGTCTTCAAAAATCAGATATGGTTCCAAAGGATAGTTCGATTAAGAATCTTAATCCCTTTATTGATGACTTTGGACTTCTTAGAGTAGGAGGCCGACTAAAAAATAGTAATTTAACTTATGAGAAAAAGTTTCCAATTATTCTGCCTTCTAAACATAATTTAACAGAAATAATAGTTAATTATTATCATCTTAAATATCTACACGCAGGCCCACAAGCCTTATTATACCATGTGAGGCAGAAATTTTGGATCGTAAATGGTAGAAATCTTTGTAGGAAAATAGTGCATAATTGTGTAGTTTGTTTCAAGGTGAAACCGGTAACAGTAAATCAAATTATGGGCGATTTACCCAAAGAAAGAGTTACTGAAAACTTTCCTTTTAATATTACTGGAATTGATTTCTGTGGTCCTTTCTCTATTAAATATAGAAATCAACGTAAAGGTATTCTCCATAAAATTTATGTTTGTATATTTATTTGCTTCACAACAAAGGCAATACATCTAGAGAGTGTTACCGATTTAACTACTTCTTCTTTCATTGAAACTTTAAAAAGATTTATCTCAAGAAGAGGCAAACCTGCTAAATTATTCACAGATAACGCAAAAAATTTTGTGGGTGCTAGCATGGAGATTAAAAAATTGCACAATTTAGTATGTAAACCAGATGAGATTCTTGCGGGTTATTTAGGGTCTGAAGAAATAGAATGGAGCTTTCTGCCTCCAAGAGCTCCAACTTCGGGGGTCTTTGGGAGGCAGGTGTGAAGTCTTAAATATTATCTTAAAAGAGTTGTTGGTAATTTGAAGTTAACGTATGAGGAATTTAACTGCATCATTATTCAAATTGAAGGAATGTTGAACTCCCGTCCCCTTGTACCACTAACTTCTGATGTAGAGGAGATAGAAGTTTTGACACCTGCCCATTTTTTAATTGGCAGACCTCTTCATTCTTTAAATGAGCCTGATCTTACTAATATAAACGAAAATAGGTTAAGGAATTGGCAAAAAATCAAGCAAATTTTTCAAAAAATATGGAAAAAATGGAGTATGGATTATTTAAATAATCTGCAGGAAAGAAACAAATGGATGTTTTGTAAAAATAATGTGAAAATAGGTGAGGTAGTTTTAGTAAAGGAGGATAATTCTCCCCCGTTCAAATGGTCATTAGGTAGAATATCAGAAGTGTATCCAGGAACTGATGGTAAAATTAGGGTAGCAAAAATTAAAACAGCTTCTGGTCAGTATAAACGACCAATTTCGAAGTTATGTTTATTACCTATAAATAACTAATTGTTTGTATATTAATTTACTTTATTTCTAGTGTTTTAATGTATCTTTGAGCACCTCATTTATTGTAACCAAGAATGTTTTGTTATTGTTTATGTAATTTAATGCTTCATTTCAATTTACAATTACTTGAATGTCTTTCATACATTGCAATGCCCGGCGCTATGTTAAAGCGTGTAGTTCCTATTTTTTGTAAAGCGCCATCTAGATGGAGCAATTTAAAATGTATCTTCTGGCAGCAAGCCAGTTGAGCTTGTCTGTACCACGCGAAGGTGTTGGAGAGCATCTTCTAGTATTAGTAATGAGTAATAAACAGTCCACTAGAGTTTCTGAGTTTTGAGTATTATTGAGCTATTCAGATGGGCCGAAACATTAGTTTTCAAGAGTGTTGGTTTACTCAGTATAAATGGTTATGCAGTAGTGTAACCTTAAAAAGATTATTTTGTTGGCCGTGCTTGCTTTCTAGTAATAAACATTCTGTTTGGAATAAAGACGGATTCACAGACTTATTAAACATAACATGAGCACTCCATAGGCACGGTGATTCTGCTGAACATCTGAAGTGTGAATTAATGTAAGAATTTTTTTTAAATCATAACGCGAATGCCGATGCCTTGAGGGAGAATGCTAGGCTTTTTAAAGTGCATCTCAATGAAAACGTTCATTTGAATATACTGTTTCTACAAACAGTGATTGATACAATAATATATTTGAGCAAACGAGAAATGGCATTCCGGGGCCATGATGAAAGCAGTGACTCCATAAATCGCCGAAATTTCAAGAAAATACTAGGATTGTTGATATCAAAAGTCCTATAGAAATTCAAAATCATTACAATAAGATTAAAAACGTCTTCACTGGTGACTCCCCAAACTATTCAAAATGAAATGATTGAATGTATTTCCGATTATATAAATGATCACGTCTAAGATGAAATAAACAGGACTAAATTCTTTTCTATTCAAGTGGGCGACACCACTGATATAAATCAAACTTCCCAGTGCTCCTTAATATTAAGATTTGTGAAGGCGTATTAAATGAGCGATTTTTGGGTTTCCATTACAGAACGTCAGAAATGTTATACAAAATTTTGGATCAGTTTGATTATCAACACAAATTAATAGGACAATGTTACGATGGGGTCAGTGTAATGTCTGGACACGTGAATGGACTGCAGAAAAATGTCTAGGATAAAGCTCCTCAAGCCGTTTTTGTCCATTGTCTAGCACATCGTTTCAATCTTGTATTGCAGCCACGTTTTTCTAAAATTTCTAAGTGTCTAATTTTTTGCAAGCCTCAGCGGCATTCCTTCGTTATTTCATCACTTGGCGAAGCAATCTTATGCTCTTACATCAAATTTCGCAAGACGTATACCAACCATAACACACTCGATGGTCCTCCAATTCGAAATTAGTGAATGCGATTGTTGGGATAAATTAAAAGAAATATTCGAATTTATGACAAACAGCAAACATTCAGACAAAACAACAATTCAACTTGCAAAGGGATTTTTAAATGATATGAACGATTTTGAATTTACATTTTTGGCAGTAGTATTCAGCGAAATTTTTGGCCTTACTGATATGTTATTCGAAATTCTCCAGAAAAAATCACTAGATTTAAAGTATTGTGTATCTTAAATAAAATACACTCGTGAGCTATTGAGCCGTAAAAGGGACGATGATGTTATTAAAACACGCGTAAAATCACAGAAATAGTCCAATCTAAACGGGAATATGCTGCTTTTTCACTAAAAATAATTTCTCAAAATTATAAACAGCTATATTTTAAAATTTAGACCACACTCTTATGGAAATAAACACAAGATTTCAAGATTGTGAAAAATTTCAATTTGTCTTGCGGATACAACGAAATTCGAACAATTTAATTTACGTTTTCCATCTCAGGCACTTGAAAGTCTTCAACAGTTTTACGGCGATGTGTTTAAAAAACCAGCTCCTTAAAAATGAACTGTCTTTTATATGCCGATTGAAAGTTCAGAAATATATCGATGCAAGAACTTCTTCGAATGCTTTATGATGAGAAAGAAATTTTCACAGAAGCATATAATTTGTTTTATCTTGTCTTAACAATTCCATCTACAAGTGTATCAGTGGAAAGAAGTTTTTCTTGCCTTAAAAGAATAAAACTTACAAAAGATATACTATTTTGCAAGAGACTTTCTTGTTTAGCGAATATTTCTATTCAAAAAGACGTATTAGTGACTCTTATGAAGTAACAGCCATTTTACGATGACATATAAAACAGATTTGCAGCATTAAAGGACAGAAGAATTGACTTAATTTACTCAAAGTAGGTAAATTCTCATTAACTAATTTTCGGAACTGCTATCTTTCATATCACTATCATAGCCAGGATTTAATTTCGGGGGGGGGGGGGGGGTGATTCCGGGGATGCCCTAGCAGTTGCTGTTAATGGGAACATAAAAGCGATGTGTAGCACAAAAGCTTCCTCTTGGGAGTCAACAAGAAAATGGGGAGGGTAAGGTGAGGTTTGTTGAAGATAAATTTCATCACTTAACAAACAATGACACTCCACCGACTCTTGAGCATACAAAAGGTGCACAATTCCTCACAAAACTTTTTGAGTAATGACATTCAAGACCTTTTGTCTGGATTTGATTTAAATTATAATTACAGTTTTTTCACTTCCTTTGATAGAATGCACTTTATAAATAATGCTTTCATAAATTATTATCATCTAAACAATTACAGCTACATAAATGGCTGCACACTGACATCCAACACATCTTCACGAGTCTAAATGTGTAGACTGCATACTGAACATGTATAATCAAAAGTTCTAGACTTTTTCCCTGTGCTTTTCCCTAAAAGAATTAAATGTTGCTCCAGATTCAAATTCTAACCAAATTTGAAAATTACTAATACTATCAAATGATAAAATTTTAATGTTTTCTATGTTATGCACTATACTAATGTTTATTTACATTTCTATTAAACTTTAATGTTGCTGTACATCCTTCAGAGTTATGAATCTCCATATTTAACAAATTTTATAATGGTAATAAACTTTCTGCATAGTTGAGAAAAATCTGCTACACTTTTCCCATTTCCTAAGATAAAGAGTACATTTACCCGAAGGTTGGTTAATATTTGAAATGGATTGGTTACTATTTGAACTTCTCGATATCCCAAATTCCTGCTTCAGGGGTGGAAAACCAAACCGATTCACTTAGGGAAGAACTATTTGTATTACTATTTAACTGAAAATATAAATTTCATTGTGATGTATTATTATATCTAGTTAAAATTATTGATTAAATTTATTTGATTGAACAAAACATCTCCCTAAAGGTCTTTTATACGTATAAGTAAAACCATTACATTGTAAACACTGGATTGATTCAACAAGACTTCTACCCCTTCCAGTTCTTTAATTAACAAATGAACTTTCAAATAGATATTTTTCTTGTTTCTTTTTAGTGTACTAGTGTTACTTATACAATTTCCCAAAATATCAATCTTATTAGAAATACTCACCATTTACCAAATCTAATTGAACAGAAAGTAACTTGGAAACAAAGAAAAAAGGTGAATCTGAGAAATCACTGAATGAGAAAGATGTATCAGTTGAAACATTCCTCTTACTTTCCAATTTACGATGTGTAGTAAAAGTTTTATCAAGGGAGAGAGGATTTAAGATACCATTATCAACAGAAATGAATATTGAAAACAGAAGCAGAGGTTAGAATTAACAAAACAAAAAGTGCTGAGAACGAAAGCAAAGCTGATTCCAGTGAGGCAGGCATTAATGGTAGTTGTGGAGTCACATTAGCAGGCAACAATGGACATTGCAGAAATACAACAGCAAGCATCTGCAGTGAACTGGATTGAGGGGATGAAGGTTTGAGTCTTTTAAAGACACGTAAACGAAAAGCAGGCAACCAAAATAAAAAGCATGTTTAAGTGGTGCAATAATAGAAGACAAAGCACAAGATTTTTAAGAGCTACAGGCAACCAAATAGATGGTTGAGCCAAAATAGCACGAGATTTCTAAAAGTAATTAAGATGTATTAGATATTAACATTATCAGAATATAATTAAAACAAAAGGCAAAGGAGACAATAACATGATTTCCAAGGCACTAACAATCAAACTGCTTGTTCAGGCAGAATTTTCACTCTTCAAGTAAAATAAAAATTAGTACCTCTTACAGGAAATTTTTCATTTTATAGGCTACGTTTCATACAGATCACAGTAACTCACCTATTAGTGCATATGAAGAAATTTTCACAAGTATTATGTTTGGGTCTCATGAACCCAGATTACAAACCAATCACTTTCAGATAACCTATAGATGTTATACCATTGGTATTAACTTGGTTTTGGAAAGGTGCAATGAAATTTATATAAAGTTCTTGCAAAACTTAAGGTTTTAGAAACATTTAATGATAGAAATTGAAACTTTTTGGGCTTAAATCAGGTCCTCTTTTAGCTTAATGGGAACTGTGTACGAATAAAAGTACATTAACTATTAACATATCAGCATTGATCAAATAATAAGAAATTTAAAACAGATAACACCATTTTTGGAACATTTCTAGAAGTCTTTTGAGGTGGTAAATTTTTCTTGCGACAACTTTGAGATGTTAAGAAGCATTGTGTGAGTGTACAAATGAAAAAAACCATGTTCAATTTATTTTGCAAAGAGTTATCAATGCATGGGAACAAAAATTGGGATTCCTAAGGAAAATATCAGTACATTGGACAGTGTAACAATGTGGATTACAACCTTATCAAACGATAGAACACAGCAGGTATTTCCTAACCATTTGCAGTAGACAATAATCACACAAGGGCACAGCACAGCGTAACTTCCCGTTTGAAATCCAAATAACAATGACAATCGAGCAGGAACTGCGATTTTCGAG
Source organism: Meta bourneti (assembly GCA_933210815.1). Taxonomy (NCBI): domain Eukaryota; kingdom Metazoa; phylum Arthropoda; class Arachnida; order Araneae; family Tetragnathidae; genus Meta; species Meta bourneti. The sequence continues at coordinate 70,264,982 of OW119928.1, forward strand.
AACGAATTCGATTAACGATTCGGTTTAAGAACTATTCGATCTAAGAAAAGAGGCCAAAATTAAGATCGCCAAAAAAGTCACAAAAGTAGAGTAACCCGGTGCACCCAAACTGGGGGAAGAGCGTCACATTGTCCTGAAATGCGTAAGTTTCCGTCTAGGCGCTAGTGCGGGGTCACGTGGCCCCAGCCAGTGTCTTACATTCCCGCTAGTACGTCACGATACTACGTAAAATGCGTCATAGTTCCACTCGCTCTTCGGCCAGATGGTTACCCCAATGTTATTCATTGTCTTTTCGCCGGGAAGATATTTCGTTTCGTTAGGTGGATTGTTGACAGCGAAATGTCTGATTTCTCACGAGTCTTGTCTACGCATAGTTAACCACACATATTGTAGTATATGTATATGTGAACAAATGTAGAGCATATTACAGATTTTCATCTATGACGCACATCAGTCAGCTTCCAAGAGAAGTTCTCGTCCACATTTTCTCCTATTACCTAGAAACTGAGAAGAAGGAATATTTACTAAAAGTTATCAGCAAAGTGTGCAGAACTTGGGATAGCGTTGTGAAATATGATTTCGTGTGGGATCCTTTTGATGGAACTCTTCCTTTTTCAATCTTCCTTCGCTTTTGTAAAGAAGGTGTGTTGAGAAACTCCCGATACGTGAAGTTCAGTGCGACTCCCAAAACTGTCAGAAACACTGTCCTATCAAAAATTTACGACAACTTGCCTTGCGCCAGAAGAATCGACTTCTCAAACGTAAGAGTACTGCAAGAACGTTTCTTCACTATTCTCGAAGATAAATGCTTTGACCTGTGTGAAATTGTCTTCAGCGATGAGAATTCGAAGGATAGGAGCAACATCACATTCCAGATGTTCTCCAATTTCTTCGTACTCCGTGGTCCAAAAATAACTCATCTTGATTTCTCTTATTCGTATGTCGTTGGTCTTCAAAAAATGTTCATTCTCATTGCCCAAACATGCCCTAATCTGGAAGAATTGTTGGCCCGAAATATTGTCATCACAAGTAGTGAACTTAAGTTTCCCATCGAACGTATGCAAAATGGTTGCCCAAAGCTGAAAGTTTTGCGCTTGGGATCCCCTATAAGATATAGTATGAAGAGCCGGAAATCATGTCCTGGTTTCCCACTATTGGAAGTGTTCAGGCATTCAGCCTTGCATGAGGTTGATTTTAAAGATCAATGTTTCCTGAGACTCTTGTTTTTGTCCGATAAACTGAAAGAGCTTGATTTTAGAGGATGTGGACTCTTGACTGCAAATGCTGTTTGTTCGCTTCCGGCAAATGATCTGGAGAGACTTTACATTTCAACATCTAAAATCAACTTTTCCGGCAATGTGAGGGAACTACTTATTAAGTGGAGTCACAGCCTAATAGAAGTTGATATATCAAGAAATGATCTCGAAGACATCAACGAGATACTTTGGTCTGTTATTCCATACAATGGCATGCCACAATTGGAAAGATTGACCATATCCTACACAGAATTGCAGATATCTACTCTCAGACTCATTATACAAAACTGCACAAAGCTGAGCTACTTGGATATTGAAGGCTGTGAAAGAATTGGGAGACAACTGATGCACGCCTATCATGGGCGGCAATCATTGGAGGATTTATTATTGAAACTTAACAGAATCGAATATGGCTATTATTAAATTGAGAAATATATCCAGCTTTTTAAGTCACCTGAAGTTTTGCTTTATTACTGCCATTGTTTTTCCAAGTTGTGTTTCTTGCCTTTCTTTCAAGTTGTAGACATTGTTTGCCAAGATGTGTGTTCTATATTTCAGCTACCATTTACAATAAAATTTTCTAATTATATACAGATCTAAATTTTAGCATTTAATGCCAAAGTTTTACGGATCATCAACATGAGAAATTCAAAATCCTCTGGGAATTTTATCCACACAGAAATTAATTTTCAATACCAAACCCTGTGCGAAACTACACAATATCAGTATCCTCACATTAGACTATAATTTCATATTTAGTATGTGTTGTCAAAGTGTTGCATAAAATGTACTTGTTGTACTTAATATAAAACGATTGCCAGAAACTGATCCACTCGTTTTACTTCATACAGGCATGGATATGCTTTGTGAATCATGTATGATCTTGTGTTCTCTACAATTTAAAAAATTTTAACCTTTTTTACAGAAAAAATCCAGTTTTATCTTGTAACAGCAATTTAAATGAGTATATAAATGTATTTATTTTTACTACAATGTTCCTTATACACAAAAGCCATGTGTGTATGTATTATATTCTTGCGTTGGTTTTTGGCTGTGACCATTTGGGACACAAACATATACACACATTTTACATTGGCTCTTGAAGAACTTTCTGATGTTTCATACACAGTTTAGTTTCCATGTACGAGACATGGTCGAACAATAGAAACTGGAGGGAAGGTGTGAAGTTCGGATATTCCTTCCTGCATGACTCGTACCATGATTCCTATGCATAGGCGAGTAATGAGTACTGGTGGTACACACACACACTTCCAGTATGAAAAACCGCTCAAATAGATTGAGTCATAAGCGATTTGATCAGTGTTAAAATTGTCGTCAAGCTTGTAGCTTCGTGTGTTTTCGCTTGTGTGTTATGTGATGTTCAATAAATGTGTCATGCCACAGAAATAGCTCTTGCATGGTTTTTACAAGCCCCAAACATTTAACAGTGGTGCAGCTGCACAGGATTGATGGGAGAGGAAAAATTTCGTTTGAAAAAGAATGAAATGCGTGATACTGAGTGGATTGCTACATAGCGAATATGGCTCCTTTCCAGAATTTTATCGTTTCCAGAGATCTGGATTCCGTTTCATGATTTGTGGATGCAGAAATGTGTGTGATAAATTTTAATTCCTCCTTAGAGGGGCCAGTGGTACAGCTGTAGTCTCTGCCGCGCGTGGTGGCAACGCGTTTTGGCGCGGCTTTTGGCGTAGTTATAAGCGACTCATGCAGGCTGATGGTAAGCCATTTTTTTCTCGAATTTTCTTCTGGTTAGGGTTAACCTATTTTTATGGCAACCTTGCCGGCGTCCAGTTCTCATTTAGTGAAATCTGTTAAAATATTAGAATAACTTATATTCTACTAATGTACATTTTTTTTATTCATTTCATTCATATGTGGAGAATGATATCGATTCACTGTTGGAAATCCGAGAACAAATGGGTTACCCTCACCGGCATGAGTCGCTTATAACCACGCCAAAATTCCATACATTTCATCCATATTTGCAGTGTTTTTTTATTCAAATGTTGTTTCATTCAGATTTACATATTTCATCCATACGTATGCAGTATATATTCGATGTTGGAAGATTTCCGTGGCGACATAAAAAGTGCGCCAAACACGACGCCAAAAAAAACGCGTTGCCACCGCGCGCGGCAGAGACTACAGCTGTACCGGGGCCAGTTTATTTCGAACTTTAAAAGTAACAGAATCAGGGATATAACATACTGTTTGATTATTTTTTAATCTTGCATTATATTGCTCGATAACTGTATTTACTTAAATAATATGATTTTTGTTTTAAGAATTCCTGTTTCTGGAAAAGAAAAGTTATTAATTGGCTGAGTTTCAATTTGAGATGTGTTTGCTTAAAATTAAAGAAATTATTTGCATTTAGAAAAAAGTACATGTTGTATGTTTAGTAAAGTGATAATATACTGGCATATAAGTGTATTGAAATAATTTTACTCTGGATAGTGAAGCATATTACTTCATACTTTCGTTTTGTTAGAGTAAATGTTGAGCAATTGAATGATACTGGATTCAAAACTTCTAATTCATTTGTGTTATGTTACTTTCTTTATTGTTTGGTTTATCAATTGCATTAAATAATTTATGAGGATTTCGGATTTAAGTAATTTTGATGTGTAATGAGTAAATTATAATTTTTGAAAGAAAATTGGAAATACCGATTTTGTGCTTTTATCTGGTTTTAATACAAAACATTTAATCTGTCATATTTTTTGTTTTATCTATTTTTGCTTTTGTAACAGTAATACTGAAAAATCAATACTCATTTGAATTTAATTGATTTTATATTGTCGCATTGAGTTGATATTTGAGTATAATTTGATATTAATGCACAATGTTCAGTTTGATATTAGTACATAATGTCTAGTTTGATATCAGTGCAGAATATTCAATTGTGATATTAGTTTTGTTTTCCAATAGATTCTGATTTTTCATTTTAAGAGTTTGTTTCGATTCTAAATAGATGTCAATGTCGAATATAATTGGTAGTGAATATTGGATTACATGGCTTTAAAAAATGAAAGTACTATTATTCAGTGATGTATTTAAATATAATTAGTTACTTATATTGAAATTGTTGGAATGGTTAATAGAGTAACTGGGAAAATTATATTGAACATCGAACTGCATGGTTGCAAATTGTATGGACTATTTACTTAAGTAATTTTTTAAACTATTTGTTATTGTAAAAGTTGATTGTGTTATCACTATGGCATTTCTTGGGAGAACTAGGAAGTAGATGAAGCTTTTGGTTATTGAATTAGAGGAAGAGGTTCTTCCAGATGCTAAACACTTTCAATTAAAAATAATAATAGCATTCTAAATCATATGATGAAGAATTTGTTGAAGTTTTAATGACATCGATTATAAATGAATGAATTGAGCGGGAGTGGGAAGAAGCTGTACATAGGAGGTATGACTATGAAATAATATTGAAGGATTTAGAAATACTGAAGGGGAAAGAGGGAAGAACGTTTGAGAAGGTTGTGCAGATTTCGAAGACAGATGGGAAGGATTCCGAGAAGAGGGGTCTGAATGAAGTTTGCATTAATATGAGTATTGCTAGCTTTGATTGGGAACTCGGGTTGCGGAGGTGGATGGTGAACTCCTTAGGATCGAATTAGGAGTCGGGGACCACCACCTTTGCGGTATTGTTGACAGTGGTTGAGAGATAACAGTGCTGCAGGAGTCAATGATACTGGAGGAGTTTCTGCAGTCAAGCGGTAAAGTCATTCTAAGACCTGCAATTGGACCAACCGTGGAAGGAAAGCTTGTAACCATTCCAATCAGCCTTTGGACAGGAAAGGATAAAATAAGGCCATTTTTCCAGGTGCATGTGGCTGCAGTGGAGGGACTTCATGAGGAAGCTGTGGTAACTCCGAAGGTGTTCCAGTTATTAGAAGAACAAAAGAAGAAATATTTAGGAGGAGCGGAAGTGGCAGTGGAAACTTTGAAGGCTTCAGTATTCCATGTGGAGGGGAGGAGTTTGGAAGAGGAAGTAAGTTCAAGTCAGGATCCCGATGACTTGAAAAATTCTGAAATAGAGGCTGTACCTACTTCAGTGGAAAATAATATATCACCTAAAGAATTAAACAGGGATGAAAATGCCAAAGATACTCAACTGTCCCAGAGGCAAAAGCTACTAAAAGAACAATTAGTATATCCAACGTTACAGAACTGTTTCACAGATGCTAGAAGAAACAAGAACAATTATTGTATGGAGTTAGATTTACTTTATCATACAAGTTGTGTTGGAGGACAGGAATATGTGTAACTCATGGTTCCAGTGTAGAAGGAAGGACATTCTGAAGTTAACGCATGAAACTCCAACGGGAGGAAATTTAGCTGCCAAGAAAACTAAAGATAGGATTGTCATGTCTTTTTGGTGGGAGGGAATGCCAAAAGATGTCAAGAAACTGAGTCTTGCCATGATTGTCAATTGATCATAAAAAGTAATACTATTGCTGATGCATTGTCCCAAATTTAAGAGGAAAATTAGTAAGATCTCTTGTGATATGATATATAGTGTTTCATATCTTGCATTTGTGTTGTAATCCTTAATTAGTATACCGTATAAGCCGAGAATTTTTGGAACTTTTTCTAAAGCTAAAGTGTGTGTGTGGGGGGGGGGTCGGTTTATATACAGATCCGCTAATTCGCAAAAAACGAAGGTAATTTTCGTTAGCCGTGCGTAAACAATAAATCGCCAAATATAGCACACAAAATAATAATTGAATACCGTAATTATTTAGCACATAAAAATAACAATTGGAAAGAGAATATTTTTTTGATACAGCTGTTGGATTCGCGGATCTCCGTCTAGCGGCAGCAACTTGGCGAAATTTTCGAATTCTTTACGAGCGATTAACGATTTTTATAGCAACCCTACTTTTTTACTTTGTGCCATCCGAATCCAACAGCTGTTCCAGCAGACAGCAAATGACTGGAAAAACTGCTGGAATCAGATAGGGTTACCGTAGCTGAGATTCTTTCAAGGGTCCTAATGAGCCCGCTCCCCTTTTGAAACTTTGTTCCGCACATGTTTTAGGTGCACGGCGAAGAAAAGTGGCACTGATAAAAAAATGCCCCAGCCGCTCCCCTTGACTATTGTTAAACTGATCATCTGTCAATCACCCAGTCAGAGGTCCGTCATCAGGTGCAGGACACTGGGGAAGATCATTAGTGGTCACCTTTGTAATAGCGTGGAAAGGGGGCGAATTAGACAACCTCGCAGTGAAACCTGCGGCTTAAAGCTCAGTACGCTCGTCATTACACATCTTTACTGCCAAGTTAAATCGTGGCGACCGGTTGGAGAGTTCAATCTCATTTAGACCCTACCTGAGTTTCTTTCAAGAGCCATAATGAATCCCCTCCCCCTTTTGAATCCTAATGTCCCGTACATCATCACCTGTCAATCACCCCATCAGATATCAGGAGCTGGACACTGGGGGAAATCATTAGCTGGTTAAAACTATCATCGTTGGCGAGTGGCGTTTTAACTTTACAGCGATTTGATTGGAAAATATTCCACCCGTTTTACCTTCTTGGCGACATTTACGCCCTCATGGCGTTATGTTTGAACGTCACAATTTTTTCTTTAAATTTTTATTTCGACTTATATACGGGTTTTGAATTTTGGGTAAATTTTTGAAGAAAAAACGCACCCTCGGCTTATATTCGGAAATATACGGTATATAATATTTGCATAATCATTTTCTAATGTTAATTTAGTGTTTCATGTATATTTTCTTGTATTATTGTGTATTCTTAATAGTGTATTGCATGTCTAAGCTTATTTCTTTATTTTCATTAATACATGTGTGGTCAGTTTGTTAGCTTCAGCATGTAAGCATTGGTTTTTGGCTGTGACCATTTGGGACTCAAACATATACACACATTTTACACTGCTGGTTTTAGCAGTTAGTAATTACTTAAATTAGTAATTTTAACTTTTATTAATAATTTTTGATTATTTAATTTTTTAAAGAGTTTCGTTATTTTAACTTTGTAATGTTTATAGATAAGTAGTGCTCTTTTTTGATAGTGGTTGCTAACTGTTAATTTGTAATAGCTATTATTTAACTGCTATTGGTGAATAATAGCCTGTCTTTTAGATTTGCTAAGATGCCCACTTTGACAACCATACCCTTTTCTATGATTTAACCAATTTTTAACTGATTCCAAGAGTTGCTCATTTCAACTCAAAATTGAAAGGTTTATATAACTGCTTAGATATTGCTATCTTTACTTATTTATATTTCTCAATGGGTTCTTTAAGGAATTGTAACTAAAAACTTTTTAAATTTCATTTTCTATCCTTTACTAGGATCAAGTGCGTTCATTGATTTAGAAACTGAATTTGCATTGTAAGCTTTCAAATCGCTTTGAGGGCACTTGTGAGTTCTTTGCTCGAGACTACTTTGAATGAAATGTCACAAGATACGTTAAGAGTTCTGTTTTTGGTGTTGCAATAGCTGATATGAAAACTTCAATACAGGTATTGGAATCACCTGGTTAATATTTATTCCACCTTAAGAGGGGCACATTGACTTTGCCCATTGCTCTAACAACCTGTGAATTGTAGGATGTGCAGGTTCAATTCCTGTAACTGGATGTATTTCTCTCTTCTGTGTCACTAAAAGCTTCCTCGTGTGTATGTCCATTTGACGTTTGGAGTAGCTTTGATAAATATGGTCCTTGCACCATAAAACCCAACTAACTCACCTCAAGGACATACTACAGAATACATCTCCAAACTGCACATTGCCATTATACATAAGCTTGATGTATTTATATATCAGTTTTGGCTATTTATAATCTTCCGCATGTGTGCCAGATAATTTCTTATGCTTTTCCTCAACTTGATTTTCTGATTCTGTTTACAGTTTAAATCCTAAAGATCCTACATTTTTTCAGACGGTGAAGGCAGTGTTAAAATCTTAATTGTTGCATTTAAATTTATATGCAAATTGATTTAAATTCATTTGTAGTGTTATTGTCTTGTACACAATTCCTTATTGAATGTTACATTTCTTTTAGTGAACGGGGGTTAACCCCTTAGGTATGTTTTTTATATCAGTTAGATTTCATAATTTGTTTCAAGGATTACCCACTTTTTATATTCATCTCATCTTTTTGTCTTTTAAAATGCATCGCTACATCTATCTCTTTTAAGTCATTTACTTCAAAGCATTTTACTTTTTATTGGTGACTTTTTTATACTTTGGATTAAATTTAATTTTGTTTTCATGTTTACTTAAATATATAATCACCCTTTTAAAGTTGGAACACAAAATTCGCTGAATTTCAAGATGTTGAAAAACAGTAAATTGTTTCTTAACAAGTGAATGTGCTGCAATTAATGTAGACATTCATCAGCATAATTGTAAAACCATGATTGAGTTTTGCACATTTGTCGTCATGAAAAAGCATGAATTAAACAGGATTAAAAATATACAGAATTCTGTTTTCTACCTTTGATCAGTTTTATATTTCACTAGCTGAATTACCAGGTGTTGCTCGGGTTGAATTGTTTATAATTCATCGTAATATTATTCCTATGGAAATTTCAAATTGTTTTTAGTCCCCTGCAGACCCAGAACAAATCGAACGGGGTTAGTGTCCCTCAGAATTCTACAGGATGAAATATACAGGCCCATATTTAGTGTGAACTGGTCTGACATTGATCATAAAAATATGCAATGTTATTCCTATGAAGATTTTGAATTGCCTTTAGCCCCCTGTACAAAGACCACTTTCTATGAAAATAATCTTATATTATCATAAAAATATATATTCCAACAAAATAGCTAGTGTAAGAATTTATAGACTGGATGCATAAAGGATTTGATACCGAGCAGTTTTCAGTGCAACCGCACCCATCTGTGATTGCATCATACTCTTTAAGATTCTAAAGAAAATCTCCAAGGTATCTTTAGAGGCGACTCCTGTAGATGTTCCGACGTCATCTGCACAGCCAGGCTTGGAGAGAGCGCCCCCTAGCAAGTGCTCTGTCCAGGATGAAGGGACGTTACACCCACAGAGGAAAAGATATAGAGGCTTCACTGAAGGTATGACTTACAGCCCCCTCGGTGCGTGTCCGATGTCCCTAATTGTAGACGGAGTTTGACATGTTCCACTCAGAGCAGTAGCCATTTTGTTGCTGATACAGACTTCTGTTCATGTTTCTCGCTTCTCTTGAAAGGTAAGTTTCTTTTTAGTTTTTCATAAAATATATTCATAAATTACAAAACCACTAATGTGAAATTGTGTGTCATTTTAAAAATCGTTTTACAAATAGGTTAAATGAATTAAGCTAATATTTATAATCCCAATTGTTTGATAAAAGTAAAAACGAAATTGTTCTATTAGTGTTAAGACATTCGCCCAAGATTATTGATTTTTGTTAACAATCTTTCAGTGTTAATTTGTGCATTTTTTATTTAATTAAAATCGATCGTAATTGAACTTGCGAAAAATGTGGTATTCAGAATTTTGTACAATTGTACTATCCTTAATATATTTTATTTTGTGCTGTTCGTTGGTGATTTTTACATGCTTTTTTATGTAATTAAAATTGATCTTTTTCTGAATTATAACCTATTTTATAAATACAATTATATAGATTTATGTGCAAAATTGTAATGCTTTATACATACTTTTATGGAGTATTTGTAGTTAAGAACCTGAATTTTTTTCTTCTAAGAACTTGAATTTCATTTTTCTCAAGTCATCAAGAACATGATGATCAAATGTAAAGTAAAATATTAAATGCATTCACATTCGAAGATAAGAATTCTAAAAAATATTTTACAAATTTTATCGCACATTTAATTTACATACATTTGTATTTTTTATGTTTGTCAAGATCTAATAAACTTTTCCCTTTTGTGATGTTATTGTATAATTTGTTATCTGATGCAGGAAACACTATGTTCGAGGGTAGATGCATAAGCCTTGTGAAAATGGAGCAATTAGTGTGGATTTGGTGGCCAACTATAGATGCGATTGTCGAATTTCAGTGGAAAAACTGCCTGACTAAATTGACAGAATGCATTGATGTCTTAACTTGTTTTCTCTCTGTTCCTACATCGAAGTCCCAGACATTTGCAAGCTAGAGTTTATGTTACGCACTACCCTTCCCAGTGGCCTGTGTTGTGTTGAGAAACTCAGCGGTTTCTCAAGGTTTGAATAAAAGAATTTATTGACATTAAAACATTAATATATTTACAAGTTAGCTGGAGACTACAAAAAATGAGCAGGCAATTTCATTGAACTACATATTGCGTACTGCCCTTATTAGAGTTCTAGAGATTACATAAGAGAAGGAAATCGCCTTCGCATGGAGGAACTGTGGCCCTTAGCAGCGGAAAAGAGTAATTCATTACTTTTTCTTTATACTCAACTGCGAATGACATTCAACATTCTGATTAGTTCCGGATAGGAATATGTTGGTGGGTGGAGAAAGGTAAACTCACAAATCAACAATAACAACGAATTTAATAATTATACTTAAAAGGCATAAATGTGCAGTGCACAAATGTCAAAACAGCAGTCCTTTTAGCTGCATCCAAGGTGAGTGACGTGAGCATTATTCTAGGAGCCGAGAGCAAATGAAATTTTATCCCCGTTCCAAAATCAACGCTGTTCCTTCTTTTTAACTAATTGTAGGAACCCCAACAAGGAAGATATGAAGCCGACCTCATGTTCTGATTCAAGCTCATTCACTTTGTGCAAAAGGAAGCAGAACTGATGTACTGATTCAAGCTCATTCGCTGAGCCTAATCATAAAAGTATGTATTAATTTAACTCTTGAATATATATATTTATTAATATACAAATTGATAAACAGAACGGGCGACACACGCCGGGAACACATCCACAGAGTAAAACAAAACGGGAAGAACACGCTACAAGAGTGTTGCCATACACAAATCTAAGCAGAATATAAAATTAATAGTATGTGCAAACGATTTTAACGAAATAAATTAAATTAAACTTATTGTGTGCTCCAGAATGTTCATTTCTGTTCCTTTTTCAAATTGTATAATTTGTTCAAAAATGTACCTGATCAGACTAAATACCTGATTATGTGATTAAAAAAATTCTGTTTTTTCTTCAAATAATTTTTCAGATTAGAGATCAACAATCTTCTAAATAAATCGAAAGGGCTTGTTTTGGAATACTTTCGTATATTTAAAAAGCATTCACTTAAAAAAGAATCAACTAAAATTGAAGAAACAAGTTCGCACATTAGTAAAATTTTATAATTCACAAATGGCTTTCATAAATTAAGGTTCTTTTTAATTTCAGAAGACATTAAAAGTTGCTAATTTAAAACATTTATGCTAAAAATATATAAAGAATACTTAACTTTTAATTAGAAATACAAAGGGCCTTTCAAATCGTAGAGAATGAAACAGCCAAAGTAAACAGCTAACGGATAGGGATGTACTTAAATCACACAAAATCTTTCTGCTTTATCGTATATTTGAAGCTTGTGCTACGACCCCTTCTATTTCAGAATTAAAACAAACAAATCTGTTGACATCTTTATCGAATAAACAATCCCAGCACTATAGCATAAACTTAAAATATACATACAAAATAAACACCAAAATAAAACCGATTTAACTTCGTTTCCATAACCGAACTAGATGAGGTTTGTTTATTTATTGTTTTGGTGTTTATTGATTTTTTATTTAAGTGCATCCCTATTCTTTATATATTTTTAGCATAAATGTTTTAAATCGGCAATTTTTTAATGTCTTCTGAAATTAAAAAGAACCTTAATTTATGAAAGCCATTTGTGAATTATAAAATTTTACTAATGTGCGAACTTGTTTATTCAATTTTAGTTGATTCTTTTTTAAGTGAATGCTTTTTAAATATACGAAAGTATTCCAAAACAAGCCCTTTCGATTTATTTTTTAGAAGATTGTTGATCTCTAATCTGAAAAATTATTTGAATAAAAAAGAACATTCGAAAATTTTTTATTCATACATAATCGTATTTAGTCTGATAAGGTACATCATTCATTTTTGAACAAATTATACAATTTGAAAAAGGAACAGATATGAATTATTCTGTTGGAGCGCACAATTAGTTTAATTATTTCGTTAAAAGCGTTTGCACATACCTTTATAATTAGGCTCAGCGAATGAGCTTGAATCAGAACATGAGTTCGGCTTCATATCTGAACGATATTTTTCCTTGTTCGGGTTCCTGCAATTCGTTGAAAAAAGGAACAGCGTTGAGATTATGCAACGGGGATAAAATTTCATTCGCTCTCGGTTCCTAGAATAATGCTCACGCCACTCGCCTTGGATGCAGCCAAAAGGACTTGTTTTGACATTTGTGCACGGCACATGTATGCCTTTTAAGTAACTTTATTAAATTCGTTGTTATTGTTGATTTGAGTTTACCTTTCTCCCAATCGCCAACATATTTATATCCGGAAATAATCAGAATGTTGAATATCGTATCAATTGAGTATAAAGAACGAAAAGTAATAAATTACTCATTTTCCGCTGCTAGGCGCCACAGTTCCTCCGCACGCAAGCGGTTTCCTTCTCTTAAGCTAGCCACTCACGGTAGTTCCAAATGGACTGGCGTGGCGTCACTCCGTTCCCTTTGGAGCGACCTAAAAAATGGGGGTACATTCACGGACAGTAGTATACCGGCCCGTATATGCGGCGGAAGTGACGTCATACCACGTGACCAGAAGTGGGCGGGGCCACGTGACGTCACAGCGTGACGTCATCCAAAAGCGGAAGTGACGTATTGTTTGTTTACATTTGGATTTTTTTTGTCATCGACTTCGTGCAGGCGTTGAGTTGTTTCAAGATGGCGTCGTTTTGTTGCCATGGTGACGAATCACTCGTAGTGTCATCTGGTGGAGAAATTCGAAAATTGGATTTTTTTTTCCTTCTGAGATTTCGATGTGACGTCATATAAAGTAAAGTTGAGTTTTAGGTGTCCTGCTTGTGGGGGAAAACATTTAAGCAAGAGTTGAGTTGTTTTTTATGGGAATGGAGCTGAGTAGGTTTTGTAAAAAAAAATTTTGTTGATGAATGGCAACACCCAAACTTTAAGTAACACGTTAGAACATGAATGCGAGTGGCAAGCTGATGCAATCATACCGGTTATAGGGTAGGAATGTTGCTATTTGTTGAAGACCAGGTAGGAGGGATTTTCTTAGTATCACGTGATTATTCAAGCTTCTCTGATTGGTGGATTAATCTTGTGCTCTTGGGAAGTAAGTTATACCCCCTCAGAAATCATTTCTATCAGTGGCTGCAAGGTTTGTTGATCAGTTTCAGAAGTAATTTTGCATTGAAAAGACTATGAAGCGAAATTCTGTTCAGTCTAGCCCTATGAAAAAAACTCGTATTGCTGAAAAGAGTGCATTGTCTGTTCTTGGTGAAAAACCAAAAATAAAGACAAAGTCTTTACCTATGCCTGGGGAAGAGCCAAAAATAACGATGGATTCGCTGCCTGATACGATGTTACACCTTGGAGACAACATGTTCCTGCTTGTAAACAAGTTCACTGGACTTACTAGAGTCCATATCAGGAAGTACGTTACGGATGAGAGTGAAAGCTTACAGCCCACGAAGGAAGGTATTTCACTTTCGCCAAAAGTGTGGGATTCTTTTATAAGTAAAGTGAATAAATATTTCACTTTTGGTACTGTGGAATCTGCTAAGATTCTTGAAAGAGACCTGTGTATGTCCAAAGAAGTTGTGGGAGACACGACATTTCTCATTCTGCAAAGACTGTTTCGCAAAAGTGATATGTCATTTCATTTTGTGCCCGAACGTGTTGTGCTGTGTTGGGAGCAGATCTTTAAAATCTGCGAAAACTACCAGCGTGTTGCTGAACGTGTAAATACTTCACTATTCACCTACTCCTTGTATTATTTCGTGAGACACGAACTTGAAAAGTGTTCAACATTTAATTCCGAAGAGACTTACAACGGTGACCCTGACAATCCAGAAGGGGTGAATGAAATGAAATTAGCCTTGTGTTCCCACTTAGAGGATATAATTTCAAAGAACATATCTAAGCATGTGGATTGCTTCGGATGTAAGAATTACATTGTGAACAACATAGCTCATACCTGTTTAGATACGAGTAAGGAAGATTCTTTTTCCATGCATTTTACTTCCATTCTTTACAGTATTGATTGGCGTGATTTTGCTGGGACTTTTGTTCAAAAATATAGTACTCAGTTAAATTTTAGGTATTTGATTTTCCAAGGTGACTTTTTTGAATGTTTGAATGTAAATGAACTCATGGAGTCCGTGCGACAAATGTATGTAAATACCGATTGTATTCCTCCATATTTTTCATCAGTGTAATGTATTTTTTTACTTTTATTACTTATAAATAAATTTTGTTGATTCTTATTACCCCTGAGTGCGTTTTATTTAGACTTTTATCTTACTTGTTACTGTGCATATGTTTGACTATATGTTTGACCTATTTAGTGTTTAATTTGTTATTGCATAATTGTTTTAATTATTATTTTTTAAATATTCTTTAGTTTAGCTACATAATTTTAATAGTGAAATTCTGTTCATAAAGTGAATGTAGGAGAAGTATATAAATACTGTGTTTCTTATAATTTAACAGTCATTATGAATATCAGCTTTAGGTTAGACCACAACCGCTGCTGCAATGGAAGAAATTCTGAATCAGACATATCGGAATCCCAAACTCCCCGGCAGCTTTGGTGGTATCAATGCTTTACAGCGTGCTTTAAAAGGTCGCGTGAAAAGAAAACAGATAAAGAATTGGCTACAAACGAAAGATTCGTATACTTTACACAAGCCTTTACGGCACAAATTCCAGAGAAATCGTGTAATAGTAGGAGGATTAAACGATCAGTTTCAATCTGATTTAGTGGACATGCAATCTCTCGCCCCTCATAACGACGGGTATAAGTATTTACTTACTTGTATTGATATTTTGTCTAAATATGCATGGGCCATTCCTCTATTAGATAAAAAATCTGCAACTATATTGAGCGCTTTTGAAAAAATATTTTCCGAACGTACTCCTCAATCCTTACAGACAGATGCTGGGAAAGAGTTTACCAATAAACTAGTGCAAAATTTCTTAAAAAAGAAGAAAGTTCATTTCTTTACCACACATAATTCAACAAAAGCTTCAATCGTTGAACGCTTTAATCGTACCCTTAAAACTAAAATGTGGAAATACTTTACTGAAATAAATACAAAGAGATATATTGACGTCATAGACCAATTGATGCATAGTTATAACCATACTTGGCATCGTAGTATTAAAACAGAGCCTTCATCAGTGACATTACAAAATGAAGGAAAAGTATGGGATACGTTATACGGTCAGCAATCTGTTGTAAAACAGAGCAGTTCAGAGTTAAAGGTTGACGATACTGTTCGTATTAGTCGGGAGAAAATGCACTTTGAAAAAGGATACGAACAAAACTGGACAAAAGAAATTTTTACTATTTATAAAATAATACATCGGATACCTGTTGTGTATAAACTGAAAGATTTAGCAGGGGAAGTGATACAAGGAAGTTTTTACAAAGAGGAATTGCAAAAGATCTCGGATTCCGGATTTTATCCAGTAGAAAAAGTTTTAAAGAAAAGAAAGCGTCGTGGAAAAATAGAATACTTTGTGAAATTTCAGGGTTATCCTGACAAATTTAATGCTTGGGTTGAGAATGTTAAAATGATATAAATAGAGCTGTCACCGTACTTACCTTCTCATTTTCACTGTACGATGTCGTTCTACATTACACTTCCCAGCGACAGCTCTATCGAGTTTTATCCTGGCAACACAATGTCTCACTTCTACACGAAACTCCCTAAACGTCTGGAACTCTCAGGTGAATGGGAAGTAGGATTAGTTGAAATGATTTATCCCAGAATGTGGAATAACATCATTGATGGTGAAAATTCTTTCGAATATGATTTAGGAAACGGAATAAAAATTGATGGAAAAATAGCGTGCGGATTTTACGATTCTCCGGTTGACATTTTAAATGCATTTCCAAAGCACATAAAAATTCAAATGAAATATAACAAACACACTAAAAAGGTGATGGTGCAGCTCACTAACGGTGCAACGGTGAAATTATCCAAGGGATTAGCTGAAAACTTAGGTTTTGAACCTAATAAAGTGATCGGAGAAAATTTTATTCCAGGAAATGGAGGCCCAGATACAGTAATCACTGAGAGTCCTTTTGTTGCGGATCCTAATGTTGATTTACATTTGCTGTACGTTTACACCGACATCATTCAGCCTGAATTTGTTGGTGGGATCTTAGCTCCTCTTTTACGAACTCTGACAGTGAAGGGAAGAGATGGTGACATGCTTCAGGAACAATTTGAGAGACCTCATTATTTACCAGTTTCTAGAAAAAATTTTGACTCAATTGAAATAATTATAAGGACGCACACTGGTCGTTACGTCTCATTTGAACGCGGAAAGTTGATAGTGAAACTACATTTTCGCTTGAAACAAATCGTATAAAAAGAGTGTTCCTTTCTGAATTGATTCATTTTTCATTTTCGCATTCAAGAAAAGAAGTAGCAAAATGTTGGTGCCTTACACGTGTTGTAGTAAAAAGTTTGAAGATTATTATTCAGGGCAAGTTGGAAATGGCTTGCCTTACTATAAAGGACTTGTTTTTCAGAAAGGGCACGGAATAGGAGGATTTTTTGCAAAACTATTTCGCAGAGCATTACCTTTTTTGATTAGTGGTGCAAAAACGGTTGGAAAAGAAGCTTTACGGACAGGAACAATGGTTGCTAATGACGTGTTATCAGGCGAAAATTTCAAAACATCAGTTAAAACGCGTGCAAAAGAAACTGGGAAAAAATTAGCAAGAAAGGCGGTTAAGAAAGCAGATGAGATGATTGGTCATGGGAAGCTTAAAAGGAAGCGCAAAACCTCGAAACGTGTCATTTCATCTAAAGTCAGGAAGCTACAAGGACGTGATATTTTCGACTCGTAACACCATGGCTTTTCTACTAAAAGATTCTCCAGAATGTGTGAAATCAGAACTAGAATTATTCTCTTTGCCTCCAACACAAACTGTCATCGAGAGAGGTCAGTGGGTTGAATTTCATCCCCTAGCTAATGTTTCTGGTGGAAGCCCTATCGAATTCAATGTCTCTGGAAGCGGAGACGAATACCTCGATTTGTCACAGACCCAATTATATGTCAAAGTTAAAATTTTAAAAAGTGACGGCAAACCAATCACAACTGAAAGTAAAGTAGGTCCTGTAAATCTGTTTCTGCATTCCATGTTTTCTCAGGTGGATATCAGTCTAAACGAAAGACTCGTTTCCTCCAGTAATAACACTTATCCATACCGAGCCATGATAGAAAAATTACTGAATCATGGTTATGATACTAAAACTTCTCAATTGTCTTCAGAACTGTTTTTTAAAGATACCGCAGGTCGTATGAATGTTTTTGATATAGCAGACACCCAGCCTAACGATGGATTTAATCAAAGGACCGAAATGTTTAAGCTAGGTGCATCGGTGGATATGATTGGCCGTTTGCACTTGGATATGTTTCATCAAGAGAGACTCCTTTTAAATATGGTGGATGTGAAAATTAAGCTTATACGCAGTAAACCGGAATTTTGTTTGTTGGGAGACGGAGAATTTAAAGTTTCGTTGGAATATGCTTCCTTGTTTGTTCGTAAAGTCAGAGTGAGCCCCGGTGTTGTTATAGGACATGCAAAAGGTTTGGAAAAAACAGCAGCTAAATACCCTATTAACAGAGTACTGTGTAAAGCTTATTCCATTCCGGCTGGTAATATGAGTTTTGTTCAAGATAACATTTTTACGGGACAGATGCCTAACCGTATTGTGATTGCCTGTGTCGATAACGACGCGTTCAACGGACACTATAAGAAGTCACCCTTTGAGTTCAAACATTACAATATTAATTTTATAGGAGTCTATGTGGATGGTCAGCCCGTGCCTCATAACCCACTCCAACCAAATTTTGAAAAAGATCAATTTGTAAGAGCATATCAGAACTTATTTACGAATGCTGAAAATAGAGGCCTGTACCTCTCAAGGTCAGAATTTTCGAAAGGTTATTCTTTATTTTGCTTTGATTTATCCCCAGATTTGTGCGATGGTTCACATTTAAATCTTGTTCGACACAGTAACTTAAGAATAGAAATAAAATTTGGAACTACGTTACAGCAAACAATTTCATTGTTGGTGTATGCTGAGTTTGAAAATCTAATCGAAATCAACAAAGCTCGTAATATACTTTATGATTTTGGGAACTAATGAATTCATCACAGATTCATAGAATCTTATCTCGTGATTCTATTTCGGCGAGATATTATGGTGGTGTTTATCCCTCAGATAAGACACCAACTATTGAAAAGTTTCCCTCTGCTATAGTGCTCAATACTGATAAGCATGATGAGACGGGTTCTCATTGGCTTGCTGTGTACGTTCAAGATAACAAGACTATTGAATTTTTTGATTCCTATGGATTGCCTCCCGACGCATTTGGAAAAGACATCGCAAAATTTGTCAAGAAATTTCAATACGTTCAATGGAACAAGGTTCCACTTCAAAGCTTAACGTCTAATGTATGTGGACACTATTGCATTTATTTTATTGTTAAACGATGTCAAGGATTTTGTATGAAATTTATTATCAATCAGTTAGCAGGAAAGAAGAATGATTTTAGAATATTTCAATTTGTCAAAAAAAGATACGGTGTAACCATGATTTTTAAAAAATAGTAATAAAATTGTTTTATTGCCAGATATTGACTCATTTTTATTTACTTTTTCGATACTGTTTAGATGTGTTTTATTTTTTTCTGACAAATGGTTTTTTGGGGGGGTAAAATCCAAGAGTTTAAAAGGGTTGGCGTAGGAAAAAGAAAACACTTTGTTAAAAATATTCACCAGAGTAAGTCGTACAAAAATGGAAAGCACAAAAAGTCAAATAATATTAGTTACAATACTTATTTTTTCCTATGTTTGTTTTTCTGTTTTGTTATCTGGAGCTGTTTTTATCGGACTAAAGATCAATCACACATCTTGTTTCAGAATGAAACGACACTTGACATATATAAAATATATCAAAGCATTGATTCAGTTGGATACATCAAATGCAACGAATTTTCCAACCTTTATTTCAACAACTCCGATTGTGGGAAAGAAATATGTGATTGCGTTAAAAATTCTTTAAATGTCTTTGAAAACCACTGTTTAGAATTTACTCAAAACATTGTTGATTCGTTCAGCGAGTGTCGTCTCGTAGCAAACACAATTAAAGGGTGCACAGACATGTTCTGCAAACTATAAAAGTGGAAACCTCAGCAATAAATTTATTATTATAGAATATGGAACTCCCCCGGTTAGTTCATCCTTCGACATGCCTCCTCAGTGGGCCTACAGGATCAGGAAAAACTGTTTTCGTAAAGAAACTGATAGATCACAAAATGTTCCATCCAATGCCTACACATATTGTCTACTGCTACGGAAGTTACCAATCTATTTTTAATTCTATGAAAAATGTTAATTTTGAAGAAGGTTTGCCCTCCAACCTCAGCTCCATTCGAGATGCTTTAATTATCATAGATGATTTGATGGTAGAGTTATCAAGTGATACTCGCTTAAGCAATCTTTTTACAAAAGGTAGTCATCACCGAAATCTTTCAATCATTTTTATTACGCAAAACTTTTTTCATCAAGGCAAAGAAATGAGAAATGTTCATTTGAATTCGCATTATGTAGTTCTATACAAAAATCCTAGAGATAAAAGTCAAATAACGCATCTAGCTAAACAAATGTTCCCCAGAAAAATCAAGGCTTTTCAAGAAATATTTGACGATGCCACCTCAACGCCCTTTAGTTATTTGCTCATTGACTTAAGACCGGAGACGACTGAACGGTTACGGTTACGTACAGGGATATTTCCTGGTGATAAGCATTTCGTGTATGAACCTCGATAGGGTCATTAAAGCGGGTACCTTCGAAACCTATATAAAAGAAAGTGAAAAAGCAGAAAAAGTCATTTCTATTTAGAATGCCTTCTCAGAAGGATGTGATATGTCTGAAACTCTTACAGAAAAGCAGGAGAAAAACAACTGTATTGAAAAAATGTCCAAACAGTCTCATTAAATCAGTTTGTGAATGTGTACTGAATTTATTAAAGGGGAATCTTCCTATCAGTAAGCGTGCTAAAAATCAACTCATTCCTTTCAAAAAAACTTTGAGAATACTGGCTGCGAAAAGAGTACCTCTCTATAGAAAAAGACGACTTTTAGTACAAAAAGGTGAAGGATTTTTATCCTTTCTTATTCCAGCTGCAATAACCGTCTTATCATCCCTTATCCATGGAACACAGTAAAAAGTTTGCACTGGTACCGTTAGACCGTATGCAAGAATTGGAACAGGATCATCTGAGCGAAATAGATGCACAGATTCAATACATCTTGAAAAAGAAATTAAGTGACGATGAAAAAGTGAAGTTGTACAATCAAGTTTTACAAAAATATGTCACGTTCCCAAACGTTAATAGAACTAAACCACTCGACGAGATGCCTCCCGATAAAGACCCTGAAAACAATTTTGATATAGAAAATGAAGTTCTTGGATCCGTTCCTGTGAAACATAAAGAAACTGCAGTGAAAATTATGGAGTTCTTAAAACACCATAAAATTTCCTGGAGTCAGAACAAAGAAGTCAAAGTGAACGATGAGATTATTCCAGGCTCAAATGTTATTCAATTCATCAATTTTCTTTTGAGAAACAGAATTCGAAGACCACCGGCCTTTGAAAAATTTAAGGAAATATTAACATTCAACAATTTTCCTTGAGAATTTGTGAAAAATACTTATTTAACTGATGTGAAAACTATGTATGCCAAACCTAAAAAATCCATAAAGAGACCGTCTTCAAGCAAATGGCTGCAGTTATGAAAAAGCAACTTTGTAAATTTTTCTTGAAAGTTATGAATAAAATACTTTTTTCCATTACTTACTTGTGAATTTTATTTTAAATTTAAATATTCATAAAATTTAATAGTTAGGTCAGTTTATTTTTTACACAATAAATTAACTTTTTTTACTTTAACATTTTAACAAAAGAAAAAAAATCTTAGAAAAGGTCATATAAAAGATACTCGTTTTTGAAAAGTGAAAACAACAACATTTATTTGACACGATATATAACATTTTTTTACACCATTTTACAAATAATTGCAACACGTATTTACATTAATATCCGTATGGAAGTGTGGAAAAATTGTCTTGCCTTACTCTTTTTTTGTATATAGTTTTGTATGTTTTATTTTTCTTCCTTATTGATAACTTTTCGTCGTAATTTTTCTTGCTCCACCGCCGCCTATTTCTCTCCTGACAGTCATGACATCAATATTGAAACCTGAATCTAGGGCAATTTCCTCCTTGGACTGCAGGACTTTCATGACTGAAGTCATTACTTTCTCCACTGTTAAATCGGAAACAGGCATCAAATGCGTGGAGATGGGTTTGTCAAGACCCTCAGCTTGGATGCAAAAGCGTACCAGGTCCGAGGAAGCTAACCCCTCGGTAGTCCGACGAATTAACGTAGCAAAAAGCTCGCGAACAGCATCCACGATCGCCGCCAAGGGTACGCCTCGCACACCTTCTGAAAGCCTTTCTGTATCCACACGGGCACTGTACGTGATTTCTTCTGCCTGGTACTTCTTATTTCTCCGCCGCGATCGCTCGACGAGTATCACAGCACTTTCCATCTGTGAAAAACGAGGTAAATAAAACAGAATAACTAAATAACAACATAAAGGATAACATAAATTAGTATTTAAAAATATGGACAAAATGTGTAATTACACTAGAAACCTGGTCATCAGCAATATTCCTGGGTCCCATTTCAGATGATCCGCTGCGGCCAGTCTATAAAAGAAAACAATTAATAAAAGTACATTTTTCCATAGGATCAGGAGTTCAAACAAAAAAAATGTAAATTACCTCAAATCCTGAACCCACTTGGTAATACAAGGGAATAGGCATTGGGTTTTCCAGAAAAATCTGAGACGTTTCATCTAATAACTAAAAAAGGACATTAGAAATAGGCCAAATAATCAATAACAGAAAAATATATTACAGGAAAAGCAACTTACATCATCATCTGAATCCCTCATGGGAAAATCAGGGTCTTCAAATAAAATCTACAATAAGGGCAAAAAAAAAATGGAACATTTAGTAGGCATACTAGCATGGCATCATTAAAACATTCACATACCTGTACTTTCAGTGTTAAAAAATGAGGTATAAAAATAAGAGAGTTTAAAGAAAATACCTAGGAAATTCCTTTTTAAAATATATTTTTAAATGTTTCTAATTAATCTAAACAAAGTTATTCAAAATAAAAAATTGAAAAGTACTGGGGACTTACCATATTGGTGTCATCCATAGATCGCTTCATTTTTTCAAAGTAAAATCCCTGTTGTATAAACACGCGAAAACTAGCAACGAGTTGCAACGTAGTTCAAAGCGTTGTGATTCACTGAAATCGTGATACTAAGAAAATCCCTCCTATCTAGTCTTCAACATAGCAACATTCCTACCCCATAACCAGTATGATTGCATCAGTTTTCCACTCGCATTCATGTTCTAACGTGTAATCTAACGTCATTCACAAAGTCGTACCCCCGGCTTGTAATCCTCCGCGCTTACTTGCGATGAAAATCGCTGTGATTGGACATTTTCGTGTTCTAACATGTAATCTGACGTCACATCGAAATTTCAGAAGAAAAAAAATCCAAGTCCCAAACGTAAACACACTGACGTCACTGGTCATGAATAAAGTAAAACCATTAAGAAATCAATTCGTTCCTTAGATTACTTACTTTTAAAATCACTAGATGGCGCCATAAGTCATTTTGAAAAAAGCATTTATTAAAACCCCTATGCAATTATTCAAACCATTTTCTAAAAATAACGCATTCCTAATACTAAGAAAAAATACAAGTCCAAAAGAAAGAGAAATAAACACTACATTAATTCACCATCTTACGTTAACTCTCTTACAGCCTAACGGATAGCGCGCTTGACTTCGGATCCTATGGTCCTCGGTTCGAATCCACGAAATTGCTTTTTAATTAAAAATAATAGAGTTTCGAATTTCTCCACCAGATGACACTACGAGTGATTCGTCACCATGGCAACAAAACGACGCCATCTTGAAACAACTCAACGCCTGCACGAAGTCGATGACAAAAAAAATCCAAATGTAAACAAACAATACGTCACTTCCGCTTTTGGATGACGTCACGCTGTGACGTCACGTGGCCCCGCCCACTTCTGGTCACGTGGTATGACGTCACTTCCGCCGCATATACGGGCCCGTGTATGCGGCGGAAGTGACGTCATACCACGTGACCAGACAACTTTACTTTATATGACGTCACATCGAAATCTCAGAAGGAAAAAAATCCAAGTCCCAAGCGTAAACACACTGACGTCACGTGTGTTTACGTTTGGGTGTTGCCATTCATCAAAAAAGAAATTTTTACAAAACAACTCAACTCCATTCCCATAAAAAACAACTCAACTCTTGCTTAAATGTTTTCCCCCACAAGCAGGACACCTAAAACTCAACTTTACTTTATATGACGTCACATCGAAATCTCAGAAGGAAAAAAATCCAAGTCCCAAGCGTAAACACACTGACGTCACGTGTGTTTACGTTTGGGTGTTGCCATTCATCAAAAAAGAAATTTTTACAAAACAACTCAACTCCATTCCCATAAAAAAACAACTCAACTCTTGCTTAAATGTTTTCCCCCACAAGCAGGACACCTAAAACTCAACTTTACTTTATATGACGTCACATCGAAATCTCAGAAGGAAAAAAATCCAAGTCCCAAGCGTAAACAAACAATACGTCACTTCCGCTTTTGGATGACGTCACGCTGTGACGTCACGTGGCCCCGCCCACTTCTGGTCACGTGGTATGACGTCACTTCCGCCGCATATACGGGCCGGTATACTACTACGGACGCTCCACGCATTTTTCGAGTTGATTTCTGTGCGTAATACAGTGTTCCTCTACATCAATGGACTACGAATTTCTTTTACTTTCAACAGCAGTTTGCTTGTACATCAAGAGTAGAAGGCCAAAAAGGAAGTGGGTGAAACAGTGGCTTTTAAACAGACCCATTCGTAGTCATGTAAACTTAATGAACGAATTAACCCTGGAACCCCATGATTGGATGAATTACCTCTGAATGGATGAGCAAACTTATTTCCATCTGCTTAATCTTGTAACTCCTTTAATTAAGAAGAAAGACACGAATATGAGACAAAGCATTAGTCCTCATGAAAGACTGGTAGCAACTTTCAGATTTTTAGCAAGAGCATGAAGAACTGAAATTTCCTTCAGCTATATCTCCTCAGCGTTTGGGAGTGATTATTTCTGAGACTTGTTTATCTATAATGAAGGCTTTAAAAGATTACACGAATTACAACCTTTTTCTTGTTTATGTTTTTATTTACAAATGTTCATTATTAAATTAGGAATCAAATAAAATAACATAACATCAATAATTCAATATTAGGTTTATAGGATCAAATAAAATTTAGTTATAATTAAGTAAATATATGAAAGAATTAAAGTAAAAAGTAAGTATAAAATTTCAAATAAAATATAAATGTAAAAAATTGTGCCGCTATTTATAATTGCGTCTAAGTATGCTGTCATAATGGCATTTTGATCTGTTACATGGGATTGGGCATTTCCTGATCCTGAAGGAACAGAAGCGTTTGGGGGCGCCACAGGATGTTGCGGAAAGGCAGAGCTGGGCATACGTATTCACAATACGTGAAATGATCAGTTTTTTTTGTCTCGCCATAGAAAATCACGTCACTGATTAGTTTCTGACAAAAGGATACCATCTCGGGTGGCATGTAACGCAATTTTTCCGCCACAAGTTCTCCAAATGACGTATTTTTCTTTAGAGACTGGTATTTCTACTGGCCGGTCTATGCGTTTCGCAATTTTATCCAAAAACTTGGATCGTGGTCGTTTAAAACTCACTTGAGGCGTAGAAGTTGAACATGATGAGGCCTGAGAATCGGTTTCTACTGGATCATTAATGTCACCCTGAAACTAATATGTCAAGTCAATTATTCCAGAATAAATTATAATTGCACTAATGTACAGTTACAATAGGTAATTACATATCAAAATTTGTTCCAGACTCCTGGGAGCCAAGGAGAATGGAAGGAAATAGAGTTTGAAATTAGGTGGAATTTTCCGAACTGCCTAGAGGCCGTCGACGGAAAGCATGTGACAATTACCCCACTCCTAGGAAGTGGAATTTTTTTCTTATAAAAAACTCGCTAGAATTTTTTTCTAATTGTAAAAAATTCAACAGCGTTGTTTTGACGGCTTGTGTAAATGCAAATTATGAGTTCATTTGGTATGAGGTTGGAATTAATGATAAAATTTCGGATGGCGGCGTTATAAAAAACACGAAGTTTTATTAGGGACTCATCGCTGGGACACTAAACGTTCCTCCACCGGGGCCGGTTGAAGGATCGACGATGGATATACCCTAAGTTTTCGTTGGGGATGAGGCTTTTGCCCCAGGAATGATTTCATGAAACCGTACAGTCAACAAACCCTGAAGGAAGAACGTCGAATTTTCAATTACCGACTCTCAAGGGCAAGAAGAGTGGTTAAAAATTCATTTGGAATTTTGTCGAACAGATTCCGAATCTTCCAAACTAATATAAACTTGGATCTACACAGGATCGATCTTGTGATGCTAAGTTGAGTTCTACTTAATTTCCTACGTATGAATGTTACTCGTTATTTTACCGAAGAGGATGCAGAAGAACCTACCTTCGAAAGACTACTAACACCTTTAGTGCAGATTCCTCGCAAAGTTACTACTCAAGCAAAATTAGTAAGAGAAATGTTTGTTGATTACTTTAATGGCGAAGGAGCCGTTCACTGGCAGAATGAATACGTCTGAATTTTTTGTATGTAAAATGTTGATACATTTTGAATAAAAGAAATATTACCTAAGCATGCAATAAACTAATTTTTATATTAACTCGCCTCATCATAACCAAAAGGCATGTCATCAATAAATGCTGCTGCCTCTTGGGGACACTCTTGGAGTCCAAAAAATGAAGCAGGTCGAAGTACCAAAGTTTTGGAGCGTGGACTTCGTCGCTTCCAGCTCCAGACTTTTCTGACATGATCTATAAAAATAATAAACAGCATAAACTTAGGTTAGTAGTTACATATACGAGACAATGTACAAAAATAAATAATATATTTACCTTATTAAGTTCTTTTCGAAAGGAATCTCGCATCGAGTTTTTTAAACTTTTGTGGCATTTGGATCTTTGGTCTTGAAGAGTTGAAGAATATGTTCGTATGCTTCACTTTTATTCTTGTTATGGTAGACCGGGCCCGTGGTGCTCTTTGTAAATTTCTATTAAATACTTGCACAACAAACTCGCGGTTGGATGACATTGAAAAGCAATCCGATAGAAACAATTTAACTAGCATTCACAAATCCGGTAAATTCGCCACAGTCGAAGATGTCTTTACTAGACGGAGATACAACATCTAGTCCATTTGCACATCGCGATTCGCCACTGACGAGCGCGCCATCGTTCCATTTGTCTCGAACTACCGAATGGGTTTTCCCACTCACGTGGACGCGGAGCGATGGCGTGATGGAACGGAACGATGGAATTCCAGCCTGTTGGTTATCCGTCGGGCCGCTCCACTCCATTTAAACCTAGACAAGTTTTCACACTCACGACACGTTTTTGGAGTAACGGATTCCGTTTGGAACTAACGTGAGTGGCCGGCTTTATGTAATCACTAGAACTCTAATGAGAGCAGTACGCAATATCTAGTGCAATGAAACTGCCTGCTAATTTTTGTAGTCTCCAGCTAACTTGTAACTATATTAATGTTTTAATGTCAATAAATTTTTTTATTCGAACCTTGAGAAACCGCTGAGTTTCACAACATAGGACACTGGGAAGGGTAGTACGGAACATAAATCCAGTTTGCAAATGTCTGGCACTTCGATTAGGAAGAGAGCGAACACGACATCTCAATGCATCCTGTCAATTTAGTCTGGCAGTTTTTCACTGATATTCGACAATCGCATCTAGTTGGTCACCAAATCCACACTAGTTCCTCAATTTTCACAGGGCTCGAGCATCAGGCACCCTCGAACATAATAGTGTTCCCTGCATCAGAACAAATACAATAACATCACAAAAGGGAAAAGTTTATTAGATCTTGACAAACATAAAGTACAAATACATGTAAATTAAATGTGCGATAAAATTTTTAATATTTAATTTAGAATTCTAATTTTAATATTTAATTTAGAATTCTTATCTTCGAATGTGAATGCATTTAATATTTTTACTTTACGTTTGACCATCATACGACCTAATGCTGGCACAAAATATATATGCAGCCATTTTTCCTTGATAGCTTGAGAAAAATAAAATTCAATTTCTTAGAAGAAAAAAATCCAGGTTCTTAGCAAGGTTAAGTACAAATACTCCATTGAAAGTATGTATAAAGCATTACAATTTTGCACATAAATCTATATAATTGTGTTTATAAAATAGGTTATAATTCAGAAAAAGATCAATTTTAATTACATAAAAACAGTAAATAAAATGAACGAAAGCACAAAATGAAATACATTAAGCAGAGCACAATTGTACAGAATTCTGAATACCACATTTTTCGTAAGTTCAATTAGGATCGATTTTAAATGCACAAATTTACACTTTGAAAGATTGTTAACAAAATCAATAATCTTGGGTGAATGTCTTAACACTAAATAGAGCTATTTGTTTTTTCGTCTATCAAACAATTGGGATTTAAAATATTAGCTTAATTCATTTAACTTGATTGTAAAACTATTTTTAAAATGACACAATTTCACATTAGTAGTTTTGTAATTTATAAATATATTTTATGAAAAACTAAAAAGAAATTTACCTTTCAAGAGAAGAGGGAAACGTGAACAGAAGTCTCCGTTTGCATCAGCAACAAAATGGCTATTTCCCGTTTAGATCGGACTATTTCTGTGATTTTACGCGTGTTCTCAAACTGTTAAAGCATCGTCCCTTTTATGGCTCAATAGCTTACGAGTGTATTTTATTTGAGATACACAATACTTTAAATCTAGTGATTTTTCTGGAGAGTTTCGAATAATATGTCAGTAAGGTCAAAGATTTCGCTGAATACTACTGCCAAAAATGTAAAATCAAAATCGTTCATATCATTTAAAAATCCCTTTGCAAGTTGAATTGTTTCGTCTGAATGATGTAAGAGCATAAAGATCGCTTCACCGAGTGATGAAAATACGAAGGAATGCCGCTGAGGCTTTTCAAAAAAATTCGACACTTAGAAATTGTAGAAAAACTGCTGCAATACAGGATTAAATCGATGTATTAGGCAATGGACAAAAACGGCTTGAGGAGCTTTATCCTTGACTTTTCTGGAGTCCATTCAAAAGTGCAGACATTACACTGGTCCCATCGTAACATTGTCATATTAATTTGTGTTGATAATCAAACGGGTCCAACATTTTGTATAACATTTCTGACGTTCTTTCTACACTCACATCATGGAAACCCAAAAATCGCTCAACTAATACACCTTCACAAATCTTAGTATTAAGGAGCACTGGGAAGTTTGATGTATGTCAGTGGTGTTGTCCACTTGAATAGAAAAGAATTTAGCCCCGTTTATTTTATCTTTGACGGAATCGTTTTCCGTGAGCAACTGTCTATCAATAGTTTACATCCGCTAGGAACCGCCACCTTACATTCACACCTGTTTGCCTAGCATTCTCCCTCAGGACATCGGCAATCGTGTTCTGATTAAAAAAATTTCTTAGCATTAATTCACATTTCAGATGTTCAGCAGAATCATCGTGCCTATGGAGTGCTCATGTTATGTTTAATAAGGCTGCGAATCCGTCTTTATTCCAAACAGAATGTTTATTACTAAAAAGCAAGTACGGCCAACAAAGTAATCTTTTTAAGGTTACATTACTGCATAGCCATTTATATTGAGTAAACCCAACACTCTTAAAAACTAATGTACGACTTACCGCTCTTTTTAATTCCTCTTTTGGCCAGTCGTCAATAAATCCGTTGGACGTGCTTGACGTAATACGTCCCTTTTGTCTTCGTCTTTCCACCGGCTAAACGGAGTTTCCAGTAATTATTAAGTAAATTACACACAATAT
Organism: Meta bourneti; assembly: GCA_933210815.1. NCBI lineage: Eukaryota > Metazoa > Arthropoda > Arachnida > Araneae > Tetragnathidae > Meta > Meta bourneti. Next base: position 70,294,576 of record OW119928.1, read on the forward strand.
CGTGAATTGGATTCATTCCGCTGAAAAATCTAAAACTAAATGGTAAAAAAAATCATTGCTCTATTTCATGTAATATTCGGAAGTTTCGGCGCGATTGGCTAGACTTTATGGTGCTAAAGCTCCCTCTATTAATTTTTTGTATTCGCTGCTTGCAACGGTAAACGAGGGACATCTATTTTAGATTTCAACCTGCAACCCTAAAGACGAAGGGGAATCGCGGTTTCTAGCTTTTGCCTTCCTTCGGAGCCGAGAGTCTAAATGTTTTTTGGCTGCTAGTGGCGGTGTTGTCATAGCAACCACCTGGCTTACGGAATTTGCGCAGCTATTTTTCAGCAAAATCTTCCGTTCTAAGCTTTCGCTGTCTACAGTCGTAAGCATTGTAAGATATTTTCAGTGTATTGAATAACGTGCTGTGTGAAATTAAATTCGTTCCTATTTGAAAATACTTTAGTTATTTATAAATCGTGAAAGAAAAAAAAAGAAATTTTAAGTAGAAATATTAAAAATGTATACATTTATGAAATAGTGAAAAAAAGACTAATTTTAAAAATGAAGTTGATGAAAAATGTTGGGGAAGTGGCACTTCCCTTCCTTCCCCTGAAAAACCGCCACTACTCCAAGATTGGATCAACTAACCATATCATCACAGGAAGGATAGACTGCTTACTGTTAAATGTGTTACCAGCTCTTTGCTCCTGCTTGTGCCACCCTACCTGCTCGACTTCCAAGTCTATTTAATTCAGTGCAAAGGACATTTGACCTAGAGATAAAGGGCTATAAAACCGCAACCAACTTGGAGATATAGGGCCTTTCACCCAGTGACTTCCAAACCCTCGCATTTCAATGAAAAACCATTGTATTTTATTTTAAAAGAATCTGAATTTTCTTTTTTCAAGGTTTCATTTGTTTTAAAATTCTAGAATCAGTGGATTTTATTTAAAAAGAAAATACTGACTGAGTATATATATAGCTTCTATTTCAAAAATTCAGATTTTAATATTATGTATTTTTTCACCAATTTCCCATATGTATAACAATATATTTGTTCAGTATTTTTCAATTGGTTACATTTGCTAATTTTTGTACTACATATATTTTAAGCTAATAAATGCTAGAATAGTTACATCTGCATAACAAATTGAAACAAGACAAATGTCAAGATTGTTTGGATAGCCTTGCAATTGACTCTTCGTTTTGTGCAGTTAAATTCTAACGAAGTTTTCTAATAAATCAACCACATATGTAGCATTCCTTTGAAATTGTATTTCTCGTGCTTTGGTAATCTTCTCTCGTCTTGAATCGATGTTCTCTGATGTGAGGGGGTTCATATTTCTGGTCTATGGAATTTTTCGTTTCTTCTCTGTTGTGATTAAAATTCTGGCCTTTGAACGTGTTCGTTTGATTCTCCTTCCAAAATCCTTCACTTTTTTGTTTACGCAAATTCGAACGTTTTCGTAATCATCTAGTTTATTTGCAATTTCTTCTGTATTTTGAATCGAGACCATTCGTCGATGAAATGATCACGGATTTCCGATGGCACTTTACGCTTAAGTTCATAGGCAAAGTCGCACCACGTAATTTCGGCTCTTGTAGTGTTTCGTAAACAATTGGCGGAATCTTTCGGGAGTAAATTTATATCTTTTAGTAAGAGTTCTTTCACTTTTTCATAATCATCCGTCGCTTCTTTGTTTTCTCTGGCAATTATTTGCGCAACGTCATAGGGTAAGAATCCTATTAGAATGACACCCAATTCTCTTTCATGATTTCCGTTGGTTTCACTTGACGCTCGAAGAGAACTAAGTAGAGGCTTATATCGTTAGTTTTGGGATCAAACTTCTGTAAAATACTTTGCAAGTCAAACTTCGGCTTCATGTTTACATCTGTCGACTTTCAGACCCATTCTTCAATCTTTCGTTTTCTAGACGCATCTTCTGCAACTCGAATTCCATTTCTTCTTTCCTTCGTTTTTCTTCGACTTCTAATTCTTCTTTCCTTCGTTTTTCTTCAACTTCTAATTCGTCTTACTTCTAATTCTTCTTTCCTTCGTCTTTCTTCAACTTCTAATTCTTCTTTTCTCCTTTCTTCTATAATATATAGTATTTACGAGTTCCTTCACGAACGTCATAATTTTTATTTTGGGTCATAACTTTCTTTAGCTCAATTACAACTATGTTTTCGGTATTTGATATCCCCATTTCGGTAGCAACAGTCTTTAGATCTTCCTTTCGCCAAGAACGCCATAATGGGATCACGAAACAAAAATGCTCGATTTAAAACGAAAGTTTCACAATAAAGTTCCGAAAATCAAATTCAAAATTCACCTTGAAGCATTTCAACAAAAAAATCTTTACACCATTCTTCAAAAAGTAGTATTTAGCAAGAAACAAATATAAAAGTTCACAACATAGAGCAGGACTCACCGTGAAAACGAAAGCATATTTCCTCATTAAAAGCCTGTCGGCGGCGCCAATGTCGTATCTGGTTTTATTTAATGGAGTATCAGTGAAATCCCAGGCAATGCAGACAGAATAAACATTTATTATATGACAAAATATTTACCAAGGAGCGCCCTACACGACCACTCCATCCGAATATAATATTGTTCTATCTTACTTAACACAATCTAATGGTGCTTTTAGCGCCATCTGTAGGGTGATTGAATCCCTAATACGACAAATCTAAAACAGTTTTAAAAATTTAAATAGGTTTGAGAAACCTAACTTAAAAATTTAATTTTAGCACCTAAAAAAACGGGGCCTAGTCATAAGTGGTGGCTCTCCACTCCATTACTCAAGGTGTTACCGTAATGTGCCGCTCGACAGAATAGTCGGGTACTTTAATGTCAGTTTCAGTATCGAACAACTTAAAAATTTTTAACAAGGATTGTGAGCGCGTATCTAAAAACCTCACGTTTTCAAAATGTGTCGCAGCTATGCAGGGAGTCGCTCCTTCATCAGTAAAGTCAGAAGTTTGCTGCTTTAGGATAACATGTGTTCAGAGAGATATATTTGGTGTTCCGCAAAAAAAATCAAGCAAAAAATTCATAAATCCTTAGGTTGTTGAAAATATTTTATAGAAACATGAGTTTGGTTATGAATTTAATGTTGTTTGAGATCGCAATCTCGCTAATATGTGGTGGATAAAACGGCTGCGGCACCAGTCTTGAAAAATTGAAGGTCTTAACTATTGATTCCTCTACAATATTCTACCTGCCCATTGCAAGGTTTCTAGCAGTGAGAAGAGTAGCGGATTAGCAACCTGAGTGTTGCAAGTTCGAAACTCAATTTTAACCAAAGACCGTTGTGTACGTGGGAGCTGGTGTTGCGAGACTCTCCCTGAATCAAATTATTCAGTCGTTCTCTACAAAAATATACTTTATTTATCTGACTCCATAAATGCTACATACAGATATTTACAGGGTTGCCGCAACAGATATCGTATTTAGAAACGTATACAGAGAATCTTGGCTTCTTGCCAAGATCAGAAACCGGGTGATCTCTCACATCGTTGCCATTTAGGAAACAAAATAAGACAAAAATATATTAACTAACATGCAAACGATAATACAAACTACTTTTAACAGCTGGTGCACATTGAATGTTTTGTCCTGAAACGTCCTCTCGTTTTAATGGTGCGAAAATTTGCAGAGTATTCAGTTCAGGTATTGACCCCGTCATCTGTCCGTGGCTCAAAATGACGAGGTGAAGTCCTCGATTTGTTCCCTTCGGGATGGATCCCGGACCGTCGCAGTGTGTCATTTTCGCATTTTCGGACAAAATTCAATTTTTTACTATTCGCAGATTGTCAAAAATACATCATATCTTACGATCAGTACGATACTTAACAGGAAGTACAGGGATTCAATGTCAAACTTTCTGCATTGGTTGTAAAATCATTCTGGCGAATGCGTATTAGTAGGTACTACGAATTTAACTGAAAAGTATAAGTCCTATATTTTCTTTAACGCTATTTGATGTGGATACAATCATTATCTTCTGTTCATCGAGGTATGCTTAAGTGCTTTTATTTTCTAAAATATTATTTCATTCATTTGCAAGATCCTTTTGAATTTTTAGCTAATTTGCGTCTAACGCAACTGCTAATTACAATTTTAACTAAACTCTTAACATATTATATCACCGTATATCACTATAACATTACATGTGTACTATAGCCTGACTCATTTGACGTTCGCAGAACAAAAAATTTTTTGCGCAAGTGTGCGCAACTGGCAGATTTAATTTCAGAATGACTAGTGAAATTTTTCGTGTCTATTTTTGACATTTGGGTGATATATACAAAGCAAGCGATGCTAGTATAACATATATTTCTCAAGAAATGGATGAGCATTTGTTACCTGATACTGTTTTGAATAGTAGTAATGCGAAAATTCTGGAATTACCTAACGATAGAAATATCACTCGTGTATTTTCAGAAATTCTGAGATGTCTGCTGAAATAACTGGGATTAACGTAGAAGTAATCAAACGCTTCCAAGTCATACTATATGGGGCTGCGGTAGCCCAGTTAGGGGAGTAAAGGATTAGCAACCGGGGGGTTGCAAGTTCGAAACTCGGTCCCACCAAAGACCGTCGTGTACTGGGGGCTGGTGCACGTTAAATTTATCGTGGCCTCAAATGTCCACACATTGGCGTAGTGTGGAAGTTTGGAGAGTGGGGTCAGGTGTTTCTTCGTCATATGACCATGGTTCAAAATGACGAGGCGTTTTCCTTGGATCTGTCGCCAATAGCCCATTGTATTGCTCCAGTGCGACGTTAATTAACTACCTACCAACTAAGTCATATTATATTTAAATTCCGGTTTCCAGATACTCATAAGTTTTCTGAGCACGAAGCAAGTACAAGGTATGGCCTCAGAAAGTATCCTTATTATCCCCAGTGACCGTAAACTATTTATCAAATACTTGTCCACAAGGATATTTTACGTTTTGTACTCTTCCAATCAACCAGCTCTTTGACGAAGTGCGAGGCAAGAAATAAACATAATAGGCAATAAGAGAAATATTCATTATAAAAAGGTCAATTTATAAGAATACAGAGGCTGTTCGGACATTTTTTGAACGATTTTAATGGACTGAAGCTCAATTTTTTACATGAAATTTTTGTGTTTTAAATGTTCCAGTTGATAGCCCTTATTGTTAACTATCTTTCTACACCTTAATTTCCATGATAATAATGACTTTCGTAGTATCGACAGTGGTATTTTGTCCCATTCTTGTTCCAGTTCTTGAACGGTTTTCGGTCGACGTTTCGATAATGCCCTTTTTAAAAGTCCAAAATTCCATGGGTGAAACATTTGGAGATTTAGCAGGAATATTAGTAAAGGGTATTGACTTGATACCAGTTTCTTGTTCCATCTTTTCCAAGAATTTAATAGTCGATTTAGATGTGTGGCTGCTTGCTTTACCCTGATTCAGTTCTACTGATTATTCTCACTGTGGGTAAAGATATGGTATTTCTTTTTTTAATATTGGGGATAAAATATGGTCTTGATAATATGGGGGAGTTGATTTTTACATTTCCCCCTCTTTTTACTTTAATTTTCCATTATATGCAAAACCGGCAACAATCATAAATCTCTTAGAGAAAGTTATCATGTTCACTTTGTTATAATCCTTTGACTTATCGGATTCTCTTTTAAAATTAAAGATCTTACCTTACAAATATTCTCAGAAATTTTTTCTCTTTTGGAAGTATTTTTCCACTTTTACGTATTTTCCTTTCCCATTAATCCATTACTTATCGTACCTTTAGATATCGAAAAACCATGACTTTTACAGCGTTTTTGCATAATTGAATAAGCATAATTCTCTTCGGAAAGAGAGGAAACAGCCTTCCATCGATTGCCTATTTAAAAGCGCCATTTTGAAAGTAAACAAAACTCTGAGTTAGCAGACGATAAGTTATACTTTAACTATTTAACTACTGTGAAAATAAAATTCTTTCGTAGCATACAATTTTTTTACAGCTGATCAAAATCGTTCAAAAAATGTCCGAACAGCCTCTGAGATGCTCAAATATCAAATTTAAACGTGCTAGAAAATGGTTAAAGAAATGCGAGAGAGCAATGAAGAGGGAGATAATTATGGCTCAGAAAGTTCAAATAAATATTTATAATTGTTTAAAAAATAAAATTATTCCATGATAATTTAGACCCTATTGTGGCAGAAATTAACAAATTTTAAACTGCTTTTTCTTCTTCATTTCCCCAGGTTCACAAAATTCAAACTTGAAAGGCATTTTAAATATTATGAAATCACATACAATTTTTGTTGGCTTTCACTTTTTTGTTAAACATCGTTACTATCGTTTTTGATAAAGTAGAAAGAAATTCTTAAAAATAAAAATGTGGGTGCATATCCATTTTGCACAACTTTAGGTGATGTCTGTCGTTTATAATTTCTTAATTTAAACAATAGATATCCCATACTTACTAGGGGCCGCGGTAGCCCGGTTGGGAGAGTAGCAATGTAGCAACCGGAGATTTGCGAGTACGAAACTCGATCGAACCAAAACCGTCGTGTACATGGGGGCTGGTACACGTTAGATCTGTCGTGGTCTCAAATGTTCTGACGTTGGTGTGGAAGTTTGGAGAGTGGAGTGCCAGCTCACAGGTGTTGACATCATCTGATCGTGGTTCAAAATTACGAGGTGTCCTCGGGCTTTCCCTTCTTGATTGAACAAGGACCGTCGCCAATAGTCCGTTGTGTTAATCCAGTACTATGCTAATTAAATTACCTATCCATACTTAGCATTTCAGGCAGATATTAACTGTCTATAAAAATTGCGCGCAGCTCCTTTGTCTTTAAAAGAAAAATGTTTTTTCTCTTTCAAATACTTATTTCGTTTACCAGAGATTTTCAAATAACATTTTGCGTCAAATATTTTAGCAAAATGAAAAAAGTTAAATGAGGAAATATGGACCACCTACGAAATATTTTCTTAACACCTGCCGGAGTGTCAATTATTTTCCTTCTCAATGTATTACATTTATAAAAAAGTAGCTGAATTACCCGGCGTTGCTCGGGTTGAAATGGTTAAATGTTGCTTGAAAAGTGAATTAGAATAATCACTTTTCTTTCACAGAAAAATGCAATCATTTAAGTTGTACTGAAAATGCGTTTTAAATTTTTCATAGCTTCTACAATATACTTCGGACGCAAATATATACATTTAATTCCTGAATATATTGCAATATGTAAAAGATTAAGACATAAAGACAAACAGAAACGAAATTCCGACGAAAAAATGCAGAATTCTAAAAAGCGAAAGATGCGCAAAGTGCAGTTTCAATTGCTTCTGTTTAAATACTCTCGCAATCAAGTCGTGGCGCTCACTGGGTAATTGACCATTGGTAAGAACCTCCTTGATCTCCGTTCAAGTCGGATTGCAGGAGAAGGTGATAAATAAGTCTGGTCTCCCGTACGTCATAGCATCTTGCGTGTATTCGTGCATGTGTCTGGGACTGCCTGTAAATGTAGCTGGTAGTATGACTAAGGCACCGAGGTTTTCAACGTTACCGTCATTTGCCACAGCATCTCTCAGATGAATATATTCGTCAACTCTCAGTTTACGTTGATTTAGACGAATGTAAAGGAGACCCTCACTCTTGACTTTTGCGAACATATCGACGATGAACTGATGAAACATTGCCTGCAGTTCAATACGTGGTTCTGCTCAGTATCTCGAACCATTAATCTGTACGCATAGAAATCCATTACTGAAATTTTCTTGCTGGTTGTTACACCTGTTCTTGGGTTGATCTGCCTCAGATTAAAATGATATCCATCTTCACCATGGGGGAATATCACTGTGTACTGCAGAGCATCATAAGATCGATGTGTTTCCTAAATACGCTGCAATGATTCACCTCGTGTCGTTGAATAACGATATCCCGTTGATGAAACTCATCTCCTGATATAACCACAGCGACTTCATCTGCTTGAGGAGAGTTAAAGCGCCGCTCGTGTTCGCCTGCTGGTCTTCGGTCTGCTCTTATGACTATTTTATATTCATCTGTTGGCATACGTTCCAATGCTGTTTCAAACGTTTTAATAAGATTATTGTGTTGGCTTCCATATAGCTTTCACTGTGCACTTGGAGAGGCATTAAAAACGGAGAACTGTCTTTTCAAATGGTTTATTTAAAACAATAACAACAACATAGAGCGATACAGCCATAACCTTCCATAGCATCATCCTTCAGTCCTCTCTTTGTTTTTCCCTTACACTGTGTGAAGGGAATCTTCACGGTAGCGCGCGCCCTCTGGCTAAAGCGCTGAAAATTACTTCAACAATCGGCCTTTCTGACCTGTAATCGTCCTCGATTACCAACATTGATACTACAGAATTTGTACATTACCAAGATTTACATACAGCAAATATTTACCAATAAGTTCAATTAAACATGTAACATTGACATCATGAAATTAAAAATTCAAACGTACTTACATTTTGTAGAACCACACATACAAGAACAAATATCTTCTGAATGGAAAAGATGTAAAGGTGTCGTAGACACAATTAATTAAATTTCCTTAAAACTAAAATAATGAAAGAAATATCAAGTACAATATATATATATATATATATATATATATATATATATTGTACTTGATATTTCTTTCATTATTTTCAATATGAGAATACAATTCAGATTAGAAATTGAATTATCGAACATAAACATCTCACGTAGTAATTTAAAGATATTATTCCTGTTATTGTCTCTAATGGAAAATTATTAATGTTCTCAAACATATAAAATAAAGGAGTCCAATCAATCTTAATACTGGTCACCAGAATTTAGAGTTCGCATCTTCAATTAACTTTTCTTAAAGTTCAAGAATTCTGTTAAGATTCAAAAGTTTCTCTAAAGTTCTGATATTGTTCAAGAGTTCTCTTAAAGTTCACAAATTGTTCATGTAAAAATAAAGATTTAAAATTTACCGTCCTTCGTCACTTTCCATAATTCACTGGCTTTCGAACAGCACGTTGCGGATTCCTTCGTGGTTCGAAAATCTGGTCATCATCACTATGGCTCTCCCCTTCATCGGTCTGTGAATCGTCGTCATCGGAATCTGTAGAACACGTCCATGACTTCAACTGACTGACATGTGCTGTTGTGGTGTAGAATTTACCCTTATTTTCTTCCAATTGCACAACTTTGTATGTACCATTCGGTAGGAAAGCAGTGATTGTGAGCGGACCTCTGTACTTCGGCTGAGTCTTCTTTGGCTCACCAGTTGGTTCCTTTCGACCATCCCGTTTGCTTGGTTGAATTTAGTGTATGATGGATTCCATAATTTCTACAGTAGTCTTGAAATTTGTGAGACGTAAAACATGACCCCCGGTCACTGATGACTCTATCTGGTAGCCCAAAATCATTCACGAAGTCCTTCATAGCCTTCAGTACATGTTGTACCTTTGTGCTTTTCACTGGAATTAATCTAGTGAATCTCGTGAAGTTATCTATGATGACGAATAACTCCTGGTTGCCCTTTGTGCTCTTTACAAATGGTCCGAGATGATCTACATGTACAATAGAAAACGGTCTCTTCCCGGATTCTATAGGATGCAAAAGTCCTTGTTGTTTGCCTCCTGGGACTTTGTTGACTAGGCACTCAAAACATCTTGAAATGTGCCTTCTGACGTACCTTTTCATTCGTGAAAACCAGTACGATTCTTTAATTTTCGCAACTGTTCTATCTACGGCAAAATGGCCCATCATATCATGGAATTTTACAACAGTACTTTTCCTCATTGACTTTGGAATGACATATAGAAGTTTCTCCTTGCCTCCTTTCACTTTTCGATACAATCTCTTGCGTTTATATGTATAATTTTCTACCATCTGCTTCTCAACCTTTGATCTGTCATATTTTTCTTTCTTGAATATTCCAATTAACTTTATCATCTCAGCGTCTGCATGCTGTATCAGCAAAATTTGTTCATCTTCGGTCAAAGTTAAGCATACTTCGAAAGTTATTTTCAACAATTGTCGTCAGAGTGTCTTCTGATTCATCCACTGGAGCTCGACTGAGGGCATCTGCATATGCCATCTTCTTTCCTGGTCGATGTCTAACTTAGAAATCATACTCCTGAATCAGATTGCTCCATCTGGCAATTTGTGGATTTGAAGATTTCTTAGCATTCATGTACACCAGTGCTTGACAATCAGTAACTATAGTGAAGTGTATTCCAAGTAATAACTGGCGTAATCTATCTAACGTCCATACAATAGCCATGAGTTCCAGCTTACTAGAGTGGTAATTCTTCTCAGCGTCAGTGGTTTTCTTACTAACAGCATACACCAAATGCCATCTTCCTGAAGTAGCATACCGGACAAACCATCAACTGAAGCATCTGTGTGAACCTCAGTACTTGCCTCTGGACGATAATGAGTCAGTATTGGTTGTGCTGTCAATTGTTTTCGTAATGCACAAAAAGCTTTTTCTTGGTCTTCTAACCATCTGAATTCCTCATCTTTGTGTGTTAATCTCGTAAGTGGTTCAGTTTTCTCCGCATATCTCGGAACGAAACGTCTGAAAAATCCAGTCAATCCCAAAAATCTTCGTACTTCGTGTACATTTCTCGATCTAGGAAACTCCTCTATTGATTTGACCTTTCTTGCACCTGGTTTTAGTCCATTAGTGTTGACGATAAAGCCTAGAAAATCTACTTCTTTCTTCCCAAATTCACACTTTGGTAATTTTAAGGTCAATTTAGCTTCTCTTAAACAATTAAAAACGTCTCTTAATCTTCCTTTCATTTCTTCCCAATTTTTAGCTGGTATTAAAATATCATCAAGATAGCAAAGAGCTTTAGTGTTCAATAATGGACCCAACACATTTTGCACGAGTCTGAAATTCTGCGGGTGCATTGGCTAACCCGAATATCATTCTTTCGAATTGTCCTGTTTCATCAGGAGTGATGAATGCCGTTTTCAATTTCGCCTCATCGGATAAAGGAATTTGCAAATACCCATGAACTAAAATGAAAATGAACTACCATGACTGTGAGTTATAAACCATGACTGTGGTAAATAACTCACAGTCTCCTAAACATTCTAACAAATCATCTACTTTTGGAAGAGGAAACTTGTCCTTAACTGTCTGACTGTTCAACCTTCGATAATCTACTACCAAGCGATGTTCACCTGTCTTCTTTTTAACTAATAAAACTGGACTAGCGCATGGCGATCGAGTTTCTGTAACCAACCCATTTTCCTTCCACTCCTTTATTATTTCCCTAATTTTATTCCTTCCTGCAGCACTAGTCTTATATGGTCTCGAACAAATAGGTTTGCTTCCCTCTACTTCCTTAATTTCCATTTTCGTCAACGTAGTACTCCCTAATTCACTCAAATTAAGTGCAAAACAATCTCGATATTCATTTATTAAATCTAAGATTTCGGATTTTCTTTCTAACGGGGTTGAATTATCAAATCTTATTTCATGTAACTCAATCGGTCTCATTGACGATGTCTCATTACAGCTAATTAAGCAGTCCTCAATCTCTTTTACTCTACTTACACACTGATTTTTCTTAAACTTTATGTTTTCCTTTCCCATATTAAAAATTGGCACCGTAGTCTCGCCTTCCTCTACTTTTAATAATGAATCGCAGTTATTTTCTTGTCCTTCAATCAAAACCAGTCCATTACTCATCATGTTAGTTTTAACTCTAATCAAATTAATTGTATTACCCTCTATCAAAATATCACTAGTTGTTTTTAACTCAATTTGTGGCGACTCATTTTCTAGTAGCATTGAAGAAAAGGGGTTCTCATTCGCATAACGAATATGCAAATCCTTGCCTATCTTAGCAAAAGAAATTACCTCCGAATCCAAAAAATTCCTACCCACTATCATATCGTAGGGTTGTGATAAGTCATTTACGATAAAAATTTCCAAGCCCTTTATTATGCAATCATCGATCATAACGTCGGCTATCGTTTTTCCCTGTGATTCTAATTCCTTCGCTTTGCTTTCTTTCCCTCAAACACGTTATACCCGATCCAGTGTCACAAAGACACAACACGGGACCCTTTTTGTTTACCATTGCACTTTTCAGATAGCATGAATCACTTTCAGTAGAACGGTTCAAGGTTAAGTTTCGCCTCTCTGGCCGTAACCTCTCTAACACTTGACTGTGCTTCTGCGACGATGACTCATTTGTGGAAACCGAACCGTGTTTTTCGGGGATATTTTTTTCTACTTTATTTCTTCGTTCCGAACCCCAAGCATTTCTCCCGTTGTTTACTTTTCCATCATACCGTCGTGGATACCAGGAATCCTTTTGGACTCCGTAACGCTGTGGTTGCGGTGAGTGGGGATGAAAATTATTTTTGTTCTGCGGATATCTTGAATGTTCATAATTTTTGTTTCGTGTATAATCAAATCTCTGTGTTTCGTTTCTCGCGTTATAGGGTTTCTCTATTCTGCAATCTGACGTCACCAACTCAAATTGTTCGAGTCGAGCTGCAAATTTACACTAATCGTCAATTAAATGGTCGCGGGTTTTATAATGCACTTGTTTTTTAACCTGCTCCGTGATTATGAGATCTTTAAGTTGCTCGAAACTGTTAATTTCTAACCCACCTATCCATTCCTTAAAATAATTTCTTACTTCGAAAACGAAATTCTTCCACGTATGCTTTTGGGTTTTTGAATGCTCTAAGAATCTTTGCCGAAACTTATCAGGGTTTAACTTAAATCTTTTTAGTAAAAGTTCCTTAACATGTTTGTAATCATTAGCTTTCGTCTCATCCCTCTCTCTAGCTATAACCTGAGTTATTTCATACGGCAATAATCCCATTAAATTAGTGACCCAATTATTTACGTTAAGTTCCACTCTCCTAGCTTGCCTTTCGAAAAGTACTAAATAAAAACTAATATCGCCCTCTTTGGGATCATGCTTATGCATTAGTTTTCGAAATTCCCGGTCATTATTTTTGAAACTTTCGTGAACATTTGATTCAAGATTACTCTGGTTAGACTGTAAACGCAATTTTTCTAACTCAAATTCCCTTTGTTTTTTCTCTTTCTCTATCCCTTCTAATTCTAACCGATCATTTATTATTCTCTCTAGTGTTAATTTAACAAACTCCATTTCATAATTCTTACTGGTAGTAATTAAATGCTTTAAATCAAATATAATCATTTCGGGAGTTACCACCTCTCCTAATTCTTGTGCAACACAGATCAAATCCTCTTTTCTACCTTTTCCAAGAAACGACATTATGCAGTTTCTCTATTGAAAACTCAACATAAAATGCACTTTTAACACAGTATATTCAATTTCACTTCGCTCAAAATTATGCACTAAACATCACATTAATCTCATTTTAATCATGCAAATTTCCTACTAACATCTTCAAAATATACTTCAATTTTAAAAACTCTTCTTCAATCAGCTTCAAAGATTATTCATTTTATAAATCTAAAGCCACGTACCTCAATATAACTTCTGTAACGGCCACGTTTATGTTTCTGTACGGGCGTTTCACACACTCAACATTCCTTCTGAAATACTGTTGGCTTCCATATCGCTTTCACTGTGCACTTGGAGAGGCATTAAAAACGGAGAACTGTCTTTTCAAATGGTTTATTTAAAACAATAACAACATCATAGAGCGATACAGCCATAACCTTCCATAGCATCATCCTTCAGTCCTCTCTTTGTTTTTCCCTTACACTGTGTGAAGGGAATCTTCACGGTAGCGCGCGCTCTCTGGCTAAAGCGGTGAAAATTACTTCAACAATTGTGCTCATGAAATATCCTCTGTAAGTTTAACACAATCTGACGTCTTGTTCCCGAGATGTAGGCGCACCTCTGATCAGTTTCCATTTGTTCGTTTTGAATAAAACATAGTTGTAGAAATTTTGGTGGTTGATCTGGCAGCGGAAGCAACGATCCCGCTCTATGGTAAATATGCCCTTGCACCTTGAATGTCGACGGAAATCCGGGCTGTCCAACAACTGATGTGGCGCCGAATGATGTCATTTGGAAACATGAGTTGTATTTTCTGATGTTACTAAGAAAATGCCTCGACTCTGACGTACCTTGATGTGCAAGTCAAAAGTTCTTGTGGTGGTGGTTCCAGTTGGCAGAGTTTAACTTTTCCATTTTTGCAGCAAATACCAGTAGACTCTGATTTAAACTTTTTGGCTTGACAGTAGCTACAAACCATTTCCATTTTCCCGATGGTAACACTTGCATGCAGCTAGTAGTCTTTATGTGAATCGTAGCGGAATCCTTCCAATGCTAAGCTAAAAAGGCGCGCAGTCCGTGATCGTTTGGCTCTATTTCTCTTATCCTGTAGTCTGGCCTCACGCTGCTGTGCCGTCTGTGTTGCTCTAAATTAGTAGCTCTCTCTCTCTCTCTCGCAATCGCAAGTCTTCTATTCCTCTCCTCGGAAGTTTCTTGATTACGCTTATCTTTCCGCTTCCTTGGACGCATTGCTACAGCAAAGAAATCTGTAAAAGAATACAAAAAAACTATTTTTTTCATAAATTAAGCAAAAGGCACACTCTCACTGACCAATGAAATCTATTATAGAATACAATAAAAAATTAAAATTAACAAATTTAAAATTATGAAGTACTTACATCAGTTTAGAAATACAAATCCAAAATGTACACTACCACTGTCAAATAAAGTAGGAAACACTTATACAATCAACTAAAAGAGCGAAAACTGTCAGATTCACTGAAAGATGATAAACTGGAAGACTTAGTTAGCTGCCCGAGTTAGCTTCCTTTAAATACGACCAGCTAAGAATCGAGTGGGTGCTGAAATGTTCTCCATCATGAGTCCAAGGAAGTTTCCGTTTCCCCAACTTTCTAGAAAGTTCTACAAAGTTTTATACAAAAAAGTAAACATTAATTCTGGTGCTGCCAGATACCGAGTAGCAAAATTACGCTTTTATGATCAATGAGTTTTTCGTTTGTGCTTTTCTGAATAACTGCTTGGGTTAGAAATAAATGTAATCGGTGTAGACAAATTAAACTGAATAGATAAAATTTTTTCAAAAAGCAGAAGGTTGATTTTACAAAATTTTTAAGAAAATCACTGCTTTATCACATGTATCTACTCCGGACATTTTAAAATAACTTACACGCCTTACCTAAAAAGCTTATGAAACAGAATTCTACAAATCATTACGTATTCAATAAATTATTTAAGGAAGATTGGTCGAAATATACACCAACTTCCCTTGAAAATAATCCTTGAACTCCTGAAAACCTTTCCTTGAACTTTCTTGCAAAAATAAACATTTTAAAATATTCTTTCCCCCTTCATCAATAAAATATCTATAATTTATTTACATCATGGGAAGAAGTAAAAAGTCGGTTCAAACATAAATATTGTAATTTAATTTGTTTCGGAAAAAATTGTTTTTCAATCAACACTGGTAAAGCAACCATAGCTGCCTAAAGCAATAAATCTATGCTCAATGTCCTTATTGAATTTTACACTTTCTAGTAAGCTGTTACCCGCCAACGCTGCTATTCAACATTTGCGAACCACTTTTTGGCGTACTTTTTTGGCATGCTTGTATTTTAGATTGGCAAGTATATACTTTTTATTGGCGCATGTCATTTTGATTGGCACATGTCATTTAGATTAGCTTAAATTTCTCACTCCCGCGCGTTAATTTGAATTTGCGCTCATCTCTCTCTTGTGGGTGGTTGTGTAGCTGGACACCTATTTTTATTCCAGTGTCATTTCTCCGTGGATTGTCCCAGATACAAACGAAAACAGGGTTACTGGAAATAGTTGTAATACATTGGAGCAGATTCAACAATCCCGATTCACCGCGGTAACCGCTTCCTAGAAAGTGGGGCCTCCCGTTGAGACGTTCTTGTTTAACTGTCAAAAAATGCTACTCTTATGATAATTCCCATTAAAAACATAATTTTGCATTTTATTCATGGAAGAAATAATTTATGCAACCTAAAATGTGATTTTTTTTATTTAAAAGTGTTTTTATTGCTGCCGAGTAAAATATTTCTCAGTAAATAGGTTTTTCTAGCTTTGTGCATTTTGGTTCGAATTGTGTGATTCGCTCAACATAACTTCTGTCGCCAAGGAAAGAAATCTTACAAAAATTATAAGATGGGTTACCTTCACCTGCCATAACTCGCTACTATAAGTGCGCCAAGGGCCGTTGCCACCGGACGCGGCGCTACATACGGCTGTACCTATTTCGTTCGCAAGTGAACAGTAAAATCCATGATTTTGTCCCATCTTTCAAGTACAATGGTCCTGCCAAATTCATTCCAGTAACTTCAAAGACTAAAGCCTCCCTAATTCTATCTTCTGGAAGAGGTGTAGGGCTAGTCTCCATTCCTTTCGCTATGTCTCCTACATCAAACACATTTTGCAATTACTCGTTGGATTGTTATGACTGCAAAATTTCTGATCTTTCACGAGTCTTGTCAACGGAGATAGTTAGCGGTATACCTGGTTAGCTACACATGTTCTATATATGAAAATATATAGAGCTTATAGATTTTATCTATGGCGCACATAGTCAGCTTCCAAGAGATGTTCTCCATATTTTCTATTACCTAGAGACAGAAGAAATATTTAGTGAATGTTATCACCAAAGTGTGCAAAACCTGTGGGGAACTTTCTTTTTCAGACTTGGTATACTTATGTAAGGAAGGCGTGTTGGCGAACACCGAATACTTTTGTAAAGAAGGTGTATTGATATACTCCCGATACTTGAAGTTCAGTGTGACACCCAAAACTGTCAGCAGCACTGTCCTATCAAAAATTTATGAGAACTTGCCTCGCGCCAGAAGAATCGACTTCTTCACTATTCTCAAAGATAAATGCCTAGACTGCAAAATTTCTGATTTTTCATGAGTCTTTTGTCAATGCAGATAGTTGACGCTATACCTAGTTAGCTACACATGTTGTATATGTGATAATTATAGAGCATATTACAGATTTTTATCTATGGCGCACATCAGTCAGCTTCCAAGAGATGTTCTCTTACATATTTTCTCCTATTACCTAGAAACTGAGAAACAATATTTACTGCAAGTTATCAGCAAAGTGTGCAGAACTTGGGATAGCGTTGTGAAATATGATTTCGTGTGGGATCCTTTTGATGGAACTCTTCCTTTTTCAATCTTCCTTCGCTTTTGTAAAGAAGGTGTGTTGAGAAACTCCCGATACGTGAAGTTCAGTGCGACTCCCAAAACTGTCAGAAACACTGTCCTATCAAAAATTTATGAGAACTTGCCTCGCACCAGAAGAATCGATTTCTCAAACGTAAGAGTACTGCAAGAACATTTCTTCACTATTCTCGAAGATAAATGCCTTGACCTGTGTGAAATTGTCATCAGCGATGAGAATTCGAAGGATAGGAACAAGATGCCATACCAGATGTTCTCCAATTTCTTCATACTCCGTGGTCAAAAGATAACTCATCTTGATTTCTCTTATTCGTATATCGTTAATCTTCAAAAACTGTTCATTCACATTGCCCAAACATGCCCTAATCTGGAAGAATTGTTGGCCCAAAATATTGTCATCACAAGTAGTACTCTTAAGTTTCCCATCGAACGTATGCAAAATGGTTGCCAAAAGCTGAAAGTTTTGCGCTTGGGATCCCCTATAAGATATGGTATGAAGAGCCAAAAATCATGTCCTGGTTTCCCAGAATTAGAAGTATTCACGCATTCAGCCTTGCATGAGGCTGAATTTACAGATCAATGTTTCCTGAGACTCTTGTTTTTATCCGATAAGCTGAAAGTGCTTGATTTTAGAGGATGTGGACTCTTGACTGTAGATGCAGTTTGTTCGCTTCCGGCAAATGATCTGGAAAGACTTTATATTTCAGGATCTAAAATCAACTTGACCAAAGGTATGAAGGAACTACTTATTAGATGGAGTCACAGCCTAATAGAACTTGATATATCAAGAAATGTTCTCGAAGATATCAACGAGATACTTTGGTCTGTTATTCCATTTAATGGCATGCCACAATTGGAAAGATTGATCATATCCTACACAAAATTGCAGGTATCTATTCTCAGACTCATTATAGAAAACTGCACAAAGCTGAGCTACTTGCAGATTGAAGGCTGCAGAAGAATTGGGAGACGACTGATGCACGCCTATCATGGGCGGCAAGCATTGGAGGATTTGCTATCAAAAGTTAGCAACATCGAATGACTAATTGGAAATCGAGAAATATATCCAGCCTTTTTAGTCACCTGAAATTTTGCTTTATTACTGCCATGGTTTTTCACTGTTCTGCAAGATGTGTGTTCTATATTTCAGCTATCTTATTTACATTAAAATTTTCTAATTATTAACTGAGATCTAAGTTTTAGCATTTAATGCCAAAGTTTTTGAGATCATCAAAATGAGAAATCCAAAACCCTCTGGGAATTTTATCCACCCAGAAATTAATTTTCAATACCAAAACCTGTGAAACTACACAATATCAGTATCCTGATATTAGACTATAATTTCATATTTAGTATGTATTGCATAAAATGTACTTGTCATCATACTTAATACAAAACATTGGATTGCCAGAAAGTGATACTCATTTTGCTTCATACAGGCATGGATATGCTTTGTGTGAATTGTGTATGATCTTGTGGTTCTCTACATTTAAAATTTTTAAACTTTTACTTTTTGACAAAAAAAATCCAGTTTTATCTTCTAACAGCAATTCAAATGAGCATATGGTACAGCTATATTATATGCCCCATTTGGTGGCAATGCACTGGGCGCACTTTTAGTATAACCGCTATTTTTCAACTATTTCTGCTAATTATTTTGGGGCAAAAAACATGTTTTTTCATAATTTTGTATTTTCCCCATTAATTACTTTCCACTAGAGCTTATTTTCTATTTTAAAAAATGATTTTTTCTAAGAATTCTTTCCTTGGTGACATAAAGCGTGTCAAGAATGTTGGAACCAAACGAGGCATATAATACAGCTGTACTGAGTATATAAATGTATTTATTTTACTACAATGTTTAGTGTACACTAAAGCCATGGGTAAAGATGTAGAATCCGAGACATGTTTGTCGACAAGCAATTTTTGTTGCCAAATCAAGATGGCGTCCTAAGCCAGTATGTTTGTTAAAAAAAAAACGTTGACTTTCCTACGCGAAACACCTTTTGCATAGGGTTGCCATAAAGCTGGATAAAAAAAAACCAAGGTTACCATGTTTGGCGATAAATCACCATGGTCTCGGATTTGACATCCCACCCAAGCCATGTGTGTATGCATAATCCTGCAAAAAATAAATGTCCCTATTTATGGCATGCTGTATACTTACATGTCTGATTGCATTTTCTTCAAACAAGCTTTGATTGCACTTTGCAATTGGCATGTAAAGCTTCAGAAAAGTTTAAATTTCATGTTTATATGACCTAAATGTTTTTAAACAGTACTAGCTTGGACTTTTAAGATTTGTGGGTAAACGCCTAGCTAACAGTATGGCCTTGGTGTGATTTCAATTTTTTGTCGCTAATGACAAATGGTTAGTCGAGATGGGCAAAACTCATTTTATGAGTGTTACCAGTTATTGTTCTTCCAAAAATAGAAAAAACAGCTTTATTAACTGTTGGTTTTAACAGTTAGTAATTACTTAAATTAGTAACTTTTATTAATAATTTTTTATTACTTAATATTCTAACAATTTTAAGTTATTTTGTAAAGTTTATAGATAAGAGTTGCCATTTTTTGATTCTGGTTGCTAACTGTTAATTTGTAATAGCCATTATTTAACTGTTATTGGAGAATAGCCTATCTTTTGGATTTGCTAAGATGCTAACTTTGGCAACCACACAAAATTGAAAAATTTGACTTTGCTTAGATATTACTGTCCATTACTTATTTGTATTTCTTAATGGGTTCTTTAAGGAATTGTTACTAAAAACTTTTTTAAATTTCATTTTCTATCCTAGACTAGGATCCAGTGCATTCATTGATTTAGAAACAACTGATTTTGCATTGTAAGCTTTTAAATGCTTTGAGGACACTTGAGTTCTTTGCTCGGGACTGAATGAAAAGTCACAAGGTATGTTGAGAGTTCTGTTTTTGTGTTGCAATAGCCAGTGCTTGTCATAGAACACAGTAACGGCATTCCAGCACCTTTTTTCGATGGATTTTCCAAGTTTTAAAAATAACTTGAAAATTTGATGTCTGGTCCACGTGGACTTGAATCAGCCTGTCGAGCAGAGCAGGTCAGTGGCAAAATCATAAAACAGTGCATGTGGGCTACTTGTGTTTCGAGTCTGATGCATGCGTACTTTGTCTGCTCGGCTTGTG
This sequence comes from Meta bourneti, assembly GCA_933210815.1. Classification (NCBI taxonomy): domain Eukaryota; kingdom Metazoa; phylum Arthropoda; class Arachnida; order Araneae; family Tetragnathidae; genus Meta; species Meta bourneti. Next base: position 70,314,906 of record OW119928.1, read on the forward strand.
ATTGGTCATGTGCTGAATGCGGCGACCGTTATGTTTTTCTTTGAAAATATTTTTTTAATGTAAAAGTGGGAAATTTTAAAAATGAAAAAAAATTAATAATTACTTCTCAACCACAGGCTAGAATATTAAGACTGACAACACGAGGAAATAACTATGCCTATTCTGGCAAAGATAGGAAGCAACAGTTGAGCTCACTTCGAAAAACAATTTTTGATCAGAGAATCTGCTGCACACAAAGCATTAAAAATAGTTGCTGAAAGCAAAAAAATGACTCTTGAGAATGTTTTTTAACGTCATTATCTCACGAATAAATACTAACCAACAATTTTTCGAACTGCACATATTCAAGTAGCAAAGGAAAATCAATCATTCCATCATTTTGAAACTGATCTGCAAGAAATAGGTTCTATTCTTTATTCTAGAAATGCGTGTATTAACATTGTTAATTGAATTGTTCAATCCAATAATAAAATTTCATTGATAATCGATGAATCAACCACAATAAGCAAAAAAACTCATAGTAAACTCGATGCAGTATCAAAGTGATCTTTAAATCATATATTACAAATTTAATGACATCTCAGATGCATGCATCCCACCCAACTAAGTGTCGAAAGCGAAAGTTGATGGGAAACAGCACTGAATGCATGTCTCCTCAATCAGTAAAGAAACAGTAAGTGGCAATGATTTTGTTTACTTACAATAATGCAACTCAGCCTATAAAATATTATGCAGTTCAATGAATAAAAAAATGACCAATCAATCGAAAAACAATTGATGATGCATTAATGAAGTTGCTCACCCATGATTCACAACTGTTTTATATTGTCTAGGATATTGGTTTTCTATCTTTTACTCATTCGTTAAACTGTCAATATGCATGCTGCCTGATCGAAAAACTATTTGTAATTCCCTATTGTCAGCAACGTACAAAAGTGTTAAAAATGATGTAACAGATTTAATAAAAGAATCATCCAATATTACTTTAACAACCAATTGCTGAATGTTATTAAATAACGATAGCTTTATAGCAGTCACTGCTCATTTTATTGATGAACAGTTTAAAATTTATTCTGTATTATTTGAATGTGATTGCATGACAATTATATTTTCAGACAGAATATTTTCCAAATTGAGACAAATTCTAAATAAAAGGTCTAGGCTGTCTGTTGAAAAAGTGAAACAATAATTGTTTATTAATTGTAATTATTTGTATTGATTTTAAAAGGAATATATAAAATAAGGGAGTAATGAGAATTTTGTACTTAGTTTTATTTACTTGAATTTTATTTGTTTTGAATTTTGTAGAATTATTTTGTTAGAATATAGAATTATTTTGTTTAGTTTTATTTATTTTGTTTAGAATTTTGTACTTGAATTTTATTTCATACAATATATATATATACCCTATATTTCCGAATATAAGCCGAGGGTGTGTTTTCTTCAAAAATTTACCCAAAATTCAAAACCCGTATATAAGCCGAAATAAAAATTTTAAAAATATTTGTGACGTTCAAACATAACGTCATGAGGGCGTAAATGTCGCCAAGAAGGTAAAACGGGTGGAATATTTTCCAATCAAATCGCTGTAAAGTAAAACGCCACTTGCCAACGATGATAGTTTTAACCAGCTAATGATTTTCCCCAGTGTCCAGACGGTCCAGCTCCTGATATCCGACATCTGATGGGGTGATTGACAGGTGATGATGTACGGGACATTAGGATTCAAAAGGGGGAGGGGATTCATTATGGCTCTTGAAAGAAACTCAGGTAGGGTCTAAATGAGATTGAACTCTCCAACTGGTCACCACGATTTAACTTGGCAGTAAAGATGTGTAATGACGAGCGTACTGAGCTTTAAGCCCCAGGTTTCACTGCGAGGTTGTCTAATTCGCCCCCTTTCCACGCTATTACAAAGGTGACCACTAATGATCTTCCCCAGTGTCCTGCACCTGATGTCGGACCTCTGACTGGTGATTGACAGATGATCAGTTCAACAATGGTCAAGGGGAGCGGCTGGGGCTTGGGAATTTTTTTTATCAGTGCCACTTTTCTTCGCCGTGCAGCCTAAAACATGTGCGGAACAAAGTTTCAAAAGGGGGAGCTGGCTCATTATGACCCTTGAAAGAATCTCAGCTACGGTAACCCTACCTGATTCCAGCAGTTTTTCCATTCATTTGCTGTCTGCTGGAATAGCTGTTGGATTCGGATGGCACGAAGTAAAAAAGTAGGGTTGCTTTCCCAACACCCATTGGAGTTGCTATAAAAATCGTTAATCGCTCGTAAAAAATTCGAAAATTTCGCCAAGTTGCTGCCGCCGGACGGAGATCCGAATCCAACAGCTGTATCAAAAAATATTCCCTTTCCAACTGTTATTTTTATGTGCTAAATAATTACAGTATTCAATTATTATTTTGTGTGCTATATTTGGCGATTTATCGCTTGCGCACGGCTAACGGAAAAGTACCTTCGTTTTTTGCGAAATTAGCGTATCCGTATATAAGCCGACCCCCCACTTTAGCTTTAGAAAAAGTTCCAAAAATTCTCGGCTTATATACGGTATATATATATATATAAATTAATGTTCACATTTGATATATAAAGTATTTTCTATCCTTTCTGATTTATTTTTTTCATGTTATGAAAATTAAAATAACTATTGCTTACTTTGATTTAAGTAATATGCAATTAATATTGATTTTAAGAAAATATGAATGGGAATTGTATACGAAACACTGAACTTATTTTTTGCCAACTATTTTTATAAAGTAGAATTCATTGTGTAGTGTTTACATTTTCTATATTGTGTAGTGTTTACATTTTCTGTATTGTGTAGTGTTTACATTTTCTGTATTGTGTATTTGTAATATATATTTCAATTAATCTATCTGGTTTGACAAATAAATTAATTGAATTTTTAAAGTGGTAACCCCCAGATGTGTCTTAAGTGTTCAATTTTTAATGGCAATTCCCAATTTCTCAGACATATTTAGACATCTGTCAAGTGATTACCAGGGCCCAGATCTTGTTGACCTACAAGTGACAGAATTTCCTTACAATGTGTTACTTTCAAAGGATAAATTTTTTTGTCCCAGATACCACGGATCATATTTTTAGAAACAGTGTTATGGATGGTTCAGAGTTAGGTGTCATAAAACATCTTGATTAACTAAAAGATACAAAATTATGTGATACCTTTAGTTTTCTTCTGCCAAATCTAGAGAAAACTCTCTCTTTCTAGTGTCATGATTCACCCAACAACAAAAAAATTGCTGATCGCGAAAACGTTAGCAGATTTTTGAATTTAGTCTTTTCCAGCATTATCTACAATAAGTACTAACAAAAAGATGAGGTGTCAACAAAATCCGTGCCCTGTGTCTACCACGAAAAAACTCCTACCTTAATGGTGGCAGTTACTATTTGAACAGGGCTCATACATTTTAAATTGAGTGTCAGAACACTAGAGCAGAACAGGTTAAAGAACAGGAAAAGCAAAGAACTGTTCACATAAAAGAACAGTATTTCGAATCCCTACTCAAAAGGTTAAAGCTGTTTTGGCACCAAAAATTATTAAAAATGAGAAATTTTTCGAACATTGGACATTTCTGAATTAACTTTGTGGCAAATGAAGTGAATAGTGATTTGATCCAGGAATTTTCCCAGAAGGAAGAAAATATGTTGGATAACCAATATTTTCTCTATGGTCCTAACATTACTTAAAGATGGGAAAACTGAATTTTTAACACAAAAATTCAATTCAAGCTTGAAAATAATTACATTTCTGCATCTGAAAGAACTGTGAGGTACAAGCTTTCATAAGTGAACTTCAAAACCCATAAATCTGCTTGGAAGCTGCAGTTATAAAAGGAAGATATCTCAAATCGACATTAAAAGTGCTAAGATTTGAACTTATGGAAATAAGTTTAAGAAACTAATAAATATCAAATACATCTAATAAATATCAATACGAAGTTAACATCTACTTTTAAAATGAATGTTTTGATATTCTGCTTTACTTCATGTTAGGTCTAGTAATGAGTACATATATAGAAATTTTGTTTGCACCAAGGCACCTTGGGAAAATATAATAACAATTGTATTGTACAAGGTGTGAAATACTAACCGAATTCATGACGTCTGAGAATAAGTGGAATCTGGGTGATAGTAAGTAGTAAAGAAGATGACACGGCAAGATCAAAGGGAGTTTTTAAGACTGGTTGCCGACATTGATACAAGGATGATAATCGAGCAAAAAAACCTGAATTTATTTGCAGGATGGAATTTAGTGACATACAACAGGATCTGTTAGCCTTTTTGCATGAAACATTCCTGTTGGGAAATTTTCAGGATATAATTTTAATTCAAAAGGTGTGGGTGCTAATAAATACAGGAGTGGCAAAGGGGTGAATATCACAAAAACTAGACTAGTTGAGAATTCTAGTTTATAATGAAAAAGAAATTCTAGTTTGTATTTATACCTTTTTTCAATCTTAATACGACAACCTTTCTGGTTGTTTTAAGCAATACAATTCAAAATACTTCCTGAAAGCTGTTTATGGCATTTCTATATACTTTTAAAATACCAAGAGCAATACATGAAACTTGTCTATATTGGTGCTCTCCAGCAATGATCTTACAGATTATGGTAAGGATTCCCAGTCTGGCTTGAACAGCACTTTCAGCGTTGTAATGTGAGCCTTCTCAATGTTTCTGGACCCCTGGTTCAACTCATCATTTTATTCTGCTGGAAATAAAAATAACTGCTTCAGATGAACTTTCAGATGGAATTATGTGATACATTTATGCCAATGTTTAAACAAAAACCATATCTTTGTGCTTTCACGCAACAGCAATTGCTATCCTTTTAAAAGCGTGGGTTAAAAAGCATAGTTCTTAGATTGATATAGCCATATTGAAAACCACAATAATTGATTAATTTTAGGTCATAAGAGTTTATGATTACCAATTAAAATATGTTACTGAACAGAAAGTTCATTTCTGTAGTGCACCAAATTAGCTTGCATACACACAACAAATATGAAAAAATTTATATCCTCAACCAAACACTCGTTTTGAAATTATTGATGACATTATAGACTGCTCTTGACTACAGTATTCAATCAAGAGTTTTATTTTATCAAATAATGCTGCGCGTTATTTGGTGGATAAAATTATGATTCCTTTGAGTAAATATTGGGGGTCGAATCTGAACTTTGAAGCCCTTCCACTGTTGACAAGGTGGCAGTCTGTTGAACTGGAAAAACTTATTCCTTGTATTTTGGAATGTGCCACTACCTAATATCTATAAATGGAGACAGATGCAACCTTTAACCAAGAACCCATTTATGTGGCTTAGAAGTCATACATGAGACTATTCCAGACATACAATCTATAAAAATAAATGTCACTTTTTGATACAATTTTCCATAAACTTTCACAAATAAACTTCTAAACCTTGCTTTTAAACAGATAAATCATTATAACGAGACAAAATATAATCAAAATCATCTAATATTTAGGTGTAGTATAAAAATACATACATAAAAAGTCTTACACCTGTAAATTCAGGCCAAGTCATAAAATTTAGATAAAACATTACAATTTCCAGATGGCTTGATGGCGTAACTTGTCCACTTTTGGACCTTGCACTATAAAACCCTAATTACCTACCTATCATCCAGATGGCTTGAACAAAGATATGAGTGAGACCATGAGTAGATTTACGAAGCAGAAGGCCAAAGCATATTCCATAGTAGGAAAATTTCATATCTACATAATTATGAGGGCCATGAGAATTTAGTTTGTTTTTCATGTAAAAAAAGGGAACATTAGCATATAGTTTTCAAATTTTGCAGATAGTAAAATTAAAATTAGTTTCTTCATAGAAAAACACCCCTCATAATCCTCTGCACTTTTCAATGTAATGCAATTTAACAAAGTAAAGAACACCACTCACATTGTAAGCAATCCTCAACCATTGCTTTTTTGCCATTTGCAACCTTTTCTTGCTCAAGTCTGCTGGAGACTTTCCTTTTCAGTGTCTTGCCTCCTCAGTAGGGATATATTGCTAATTCTTGAATAACCTTTACTGCAACATCTGTTTACAGTATCCAACCTCCAGTTCATTCTTGGTCTCAGGAAAAGATAATCTGTAACGGAAAAGCTATTAGTAGTTTTTCTTACAATGCTTTGCTTCTGTGTACTTGTAAGCTTCACAGACAACACAAATTGAGATGTAACAAGAATTTTATTTCAGAGTGCCCAAAGTTCAAAATGAATTTTTTCAATGTAAAAGTCTATGCTATCTTACCACATTAAATTTTTGTTTTATCAGACTTAACTTTAAAAAGGATTGATGAATGCACACAAAAAATGACAACTTAGTTTATCTAAGTACATGAATGACTGGGCCGCCTCACAATGGTTGTTCCTACAGTTAAAAAACAATTCCATGAAATATCCTTAAGTGAATATTAGATCCTTTATTACAACTTGTGTCATTGTTTCAGGATTTATGCAATATGGAGATAAATACGAATTTCGATGAGTGATGTAGAAAACAATGCCCTTGATCACTGTTTTCATAATTCAAAATAAATATTAATTGCACTATTTAAAAATATATTTATTCATAAAGTAATTAAATAATTATTGAAAGAATAAAGTAACCTTTTATATTTCGAATACAAAAAATTTGCATGCATTTATAGTACTTTATTTGTACAGGTTTTAAAGGAAGGGGTTGGGAACCCAGAGCTCCCCTGGCTATAATGTTTGCTTTGGAGTGAAATAAACCTTTCACTGATTCGGCCTACCCCTCTCCTGCCACCAAATATTGTTCATCGCTGAAAATACCCTTCAACTGCAATCAGTGATTGGTGAGTAGAAAATGTATTCAACAATGCAGCTCAGGTTTGGTAACAAATTGTTCTTGTTCTTGAAACGTTTGATGAATTCCACCCAATTCTCTTCAGAAGTTAGTTCTCGGTTTTCAACCTGCTAATATCTGAAGACCAACATGCATCAGCAACCAAAACGTTCTTCCGAGTGTGTTCTTGGTTGACCAAGAACACACTCTTCTTGGTCAACCAAGGACCATACTTAGCCATGCTGCACCAAAGACAATATCAATTAACTGAAAAGAGACGGAGAGACCTTAGAAGCGCGACCTGGGTTTCACGTTCCGAGCTATTCAATCGGTTTTCTGCCTTCAGGAAGGAAAAGCGAACCCTGGTTGCATTTCCTGTCTCCCCGGTGTTGCCTCGTCATCTGACCGTGGTTCAAAATTACGTGGTGTTGTCCTCGGATCTTTTCCTTTGGGATTCATCCCGGACCGTCACCAATAGCCCGTTGTGTTGCTCCAGTGTGACGGTGATTAAAATACCTACCTACCTGTCACCTGCCTAAGAAAACAATATGTTAGCGAGGTGGCGCGACGTGTTGAGCAGAAATACACGTAGGACAGGAACAGTTCAAATGTATTCAACCACCAGGTCTCGCTGCTCATGTAGACCCACATTTCAGCCACCCAAATCTGCCCTTGTACGTTGACGTAAAAAACGGACCTTATACATTTCCCACAGGAAATGCTTGAAGAAATGTATTCAAGTTTGCCACATTGGGATACGCAATGACAGGTTGGAAACAATTTTTATGATTTTTACTTGATGCCAATTAGATTTACCTTAGTGAATTACCTCTTTACCCTAGTGAATCTTCTCCACTAACATTTGCACACAAAAACAAAAAAATTAAGACATCCATCACTCATCCCTATTAAAAATCTACGAGCCTGTTCCGGTAACGAACGCTGTCCTGTTCTCGTGATAGAAATAAAATACTGTCACCTGCCTTTGTCATTGAGCTTTATAGTAAGTATCGGATTACTATAATTTACAAATCGATCAATTAAAATCAATGCCCTAGTCATAAGGGCTGGGGGCTCCGGAACCACCGAAAGTATTTGATACTTTTATCTCCTACAAATCGAATAGTATACATAAACTACCTTTGAAACATTATTTCATTGAACAAATAACAGTTATCGTATTAATTATTACTAGGGGTCGCCCAGTGGTCGAAATTCGACCATAATTCATTTAATTTTTAAGTTTGAACGTTAATAAGGTTCTTTTGTCGTATAACTCTATATTCATTGCATATAATTTTTTTTGAATTTTGTTCTATTACATAAGCTGCGAGCATGTACAAATACGTCATAGGAAAAATGCGGTATAGCTTGGTTAAGCCATATCTAAAAAGCAATAACGCGTTGTTTGACATTTCCTTGGTTTTTTTTATTGCTATACTGGCCACAGGTTTCACCAAGGCTATACAGTTAATTTGCCTATCTTTTTCAAATTATATCAAATTTAAATAAAAAATAAATCCAAAAAATGAAATAAGGAATACGTGCTTCGTATTTTTTTAATATATTTTTTATTGAAACAAAAAAACCGGGTGGTTAAAAAAATAAATTTTGTCCATTAAACTTAAAATATTTCCACAATGAATTTAATGATTCAAAACTTCTGTGTAGACGATGTTTTTTGTAAAAACTCTTTCATCGTTTGCTAAATGCCCTTGACCGTTGTATTCTGAAATATAAAATCTTAAACCATCGAATGATCGAACTCTACTTGCTGCGACGTACAATTGACCATGTGTAAAAACTGACTGGCTCAATAAAATTCCAATTTTTTCGAATGTTTGTCCTTGAGGCTTATTTATTGTCATCGCAAATGCAGGTATAATTGGAAATTTAGTTATTTGAAAGTTAAATGGTAAAATAGTTCCGGAATATGTTAAATTTATACTTGGAATCAAAATTCTCTATTATTGCGTGCTGTTCCAGTTAAAACTACGCAATCAATAGTATTACGATGCATAAATTTGATGCGCATTCTTGTTCCATTGACTAATGCTTCCTTTGTATTTAAGTTTCTGATCAGCAAAACGATGCAAATAACTTTCAATTCTAACTTATGTGGTGGCAAATTATGCCAAATCTCATACTCCTCCGTGCGCTCAACGTGCTTAAAAAGGGGGTACAAAGTTTTTTCTTCACTTATTAATATATAGATTCTTTAGCGATAATCTATACTCAGTGCGACTGTTTGACCACAGGCTAATATGTATTTGACATTGACAGATTTAAATTATCCGCATTTTGCATTTTACTCGGAAGAGGTTTTTTTATAAATAATCTAAATAAACTCCCTCTTGGAGTGGATTTCACTGCGTGGGGATTAGATCAATTACAAATCATCCTCTCCGCATTTACTCCGCTAAATATTTTACAGTATATGAACGTAAACAATGAATGTTTTATTTTGTGTAATTTAATATATTTGTAACGCATATTATACATTAATTTTATCTTTCTGCACTCCTCCATATGAACTTTAATTATGCCAAATCTCATACTCCTCCGTGCGCGCAATGTGCTTAAAAAGGGGTACAAAGTTTTTTCTTCACGTATTAATATATAGATTTTATTAGACTAATCAGTAGGAAAAATTTATATAGGTATGAAGTTAATGAATTTGGTGTTTTTCGATGGCATCGTGTATTTCATATCACCGTATCGTTCTAAGCGTAGACGTGAAATACAAGTAGACTGATCATTGCTATTGAGACCAGTGTCGAAAAATGAGAGCTACAAGTGAACTAGCAGTCAAGTGACTGATCTATGAAAAATTGACGTGGTTATCCTATTTGGCATCTTATCGTCTTGTTTGGCGATATAACATCTTATAACGGGGTAGGTGCGTGAATGCACATTTCTAGAGTGGCGACAAAAATGGTGAAATTGCCAAAGTTTACTTCTTTGTCGTGCGGAAAAATTAGATGAATCAATGTATGGTCGTCTTCTCCCGTTCCGTGGACCAATCAGATAATGAATGCTCGTTTCCACCCGGCAGACAAAAGTAACGTAAGGGTCACATGATCCTGGGCACATAAAAACTCTACTATTAACTTTACTTTTATATTTCGCTTCAAAAGTGACAGAAAAATAGAAAATGAATTTCGAGAAATAAAATGTGAGTAATTGCTTGATGTTTTAATGATGTTTAACTGTAGTTATAAATATTTGGTGACACAACCATTGCGGAGTGGGATTTCTGAACTAGATAGGTAGTAGTAGTAGTAGACCCACCTCCTAGATAGGTAGTTAGTTAACGTCGCACGAGAGAAACACAATGGGCTAGTGGCGACGGTCCGGGATCAATCCCGAAGGAAAGATCCCCGGACAACGCCCAGTAATTTTGAACCACGGTCAGATGACGAGAACAACACTTGAACCGGAACCCCACTCTCCAAACTTCTACACCACGCCAACGGGAGGACATTTGGGGCCACGACAGATTTAATGTGTACCAGCCCCCCTGTACACAACGGTCTTTGGCTGGGCCATTTTAACTCTTTTTACTCTACAGTATATCATCGGTTTCAAATATCGGTATCGTTTTCAAATGAGTTTTTGATCTTTTCTAGATCAAAAGGTTGTGGTGTTTTTTAGACCGGTGAAGTCCACTGAGTCTTTTTCTTCGATGAAGGTTATATTTCTTCAGACTTGCGCCCTTAGTTAATATAGGGAGTAGAACTTTTCCCCTTCGTTTTCTCAGAGCAATGTTTTTTGTCTTAGTATGTTCAATTGCAAGCCGAGGATATAAAATGTTAAGAGAGTAAAAGTTTTTCAAATCCAATAAGGTCATATATTTATATACATTTAACATAAAACCTGCACTTCTAACTTTGGGTTCCTTCAAAATCAAATTCTGGCTACGCTACTGCTGAAATCATTTGACAAACTACTGCAACAAACGACATTCATTTCTAAGAGTCAAAGAAAAAGCAATGACAAACTGATCTATTTTATTAGAAACATCCTGAAAGATATTTTTTGAAGTAACACAAATATAGGTAGCAAAAATAAAACTTCCAAAATATATACACATTTTGAATGATTGAAATTTTACAATAGTTTTGTAGGTTCAAATATTTGGTGCTGAACTAATATATCTGGAGTGTTCAGCAAGTCGCTTCAGTCTCCTTCAACAGCTGAAATTGATTGTCCTTCAAAATGACGTCTTCGCCGCAGCTTTTATAACTGCAACGAACAGAATACAATGAGATAAGCAATTAAGGTATCTTAGAGAATAAAATTATTTAAACTTGTGTAAACTACCTGATTAGAATAACAGTTAATCAAAGACAAATATTTTCTCAGCAGAAAGTTTTTTATTTGCAATGGGCAAGCAGAAAACAAAATACACAATACAAAAGTTATAAAAAGTACGCACAAACAATGCATCTAAATACATAAAAATGGATATGTGTATGTATGCTCTCTATACAAATCTATACCCTATCTAATCTATAATCTCTAAAATACATCTGACCAATTCCCACCAAATTTGGTACACTTATACTTTGGAACCCTGCGAGTAACGAAAGTTACATATTAACCTGCGTTCTCTTTAATCTAGGTGTGCAGAGAGGGCTAAATCAACTCGAAATTGCCATAGGAAAAACATTGAGCATAAAACGATTGCGGTACGCAACTCAAGTTTGTTTTACCAACATTGATCGAAAATTAAATTTTCTAATAAAATTATTTTACCAGTATTGCTCGAAAAACATTTTTTTCCGAAACGTTATATTGAATTAATTCAAAATTCTAATTATGTTTGAACTGATTTCTTAATTCTTTCCACAATATAAATAATTTAGAAATATTTGAATGATGAAAAATTGATATTTAAAATACTTAATTTTATACAACTTGCATTTTGTAATGGAACACCGAAAAGCCAAAATAAAAATTCATTGATCATAAAAGCGTAATTTTGCAATTCGGCATCTGGCAACGTCAGAATTAATGTTTTATTTTATAAATTAGATTTAGAATTCCGTGTTTGTGTATTTGAGATAAGACAGAAATGTTGAGGTCATATTTGAGCATTTCTAAGTTTTGTAAATTTGTGTTCTTTCTGTAAATAATTCATTATTGTCTATCAATATTTTTCAAGCCTCTTTTTCGAATTTCTCTATTTCAGAATATTCTCATGATGTCGAAATTCGACACGCTTGCTTAGATCTTCCGTTTTTCAGAATTCTACATTTTTCAATGACCAGAATTTCGTTTCTGTCTGTATTTATATGTTCCATTACTTTCCATATTACAGATATATTATTTAGGAGTTAAATTGTAATGAATTATTTTTATTTTCTGCCAAACACCACTAGACATGGGTAATTTCTTGGTGGTAATATAGAAATTTTTTGTCTTAAGTGGCAGAAGGTCGAGGTTGCTTACTTGAAGTTGAAACTGTTCGTATACAACTTAGGTACCTGTGAAGCATTCATTGAAAGCAGTGATTTTGTAAAAAGTGCAATCGATTAAGTTGCTGTCTACACTGATGACATTTGTTTTAAAAACAAGCTCCGTTATTCCACGTGCGGCTGAATAGAATTTTCAAGAAAAAAATGTGTGCTTCAAAATAAATTAACCATGAATGTAACACTTTAATTTGCCATTCTCTCACAATTATAATGTAATTCGAAAACATCGAATCCATGGTGCAAGGGTATCATAAATAATAAATATTGATTGGAAAACTGAGTGCAACACTATACGCTGAAAGTTCCTCATTTTTACTGAAAATGAACTTAATTGGCATTCGTAATCACTCCAAAACTCAAAATCGATTTCTGAAGTCATCTGAGAAAAAGCTTTTGTAGTTTGTCTTACAGTAAGAGTGTGATGAATATGAAATGGATTATATGGATGGATATATTATGTATACATATTTGCGTCCGAAGTAAATTGTAGGAGCTATGGAAAAGTTAAAACGATGTTAAAAAATATTTTCTGTACACGTAAATGATGTTTGCATTTTTCTATGAAATAGAATCAACATTTAACCAATTCAACCCGAGCATCGCCGGGTAATTCTGCTAGTTAATTGATAAGAAAAGGTAATACAAGAAAGAGAAATAGCTAACTGTTCATCAGTCCTCTTGTCTCCCAATATCGACCGCAGAGGTCCCAACCAGAGGAAATATGAAAGTGGAGTGAACAATGGTAACTTTTTATGTGTCCAGGACCATGGGACCAAAGCTAGTAGTAACGTGACCCTTAGACAAATTCGTCTGCGGGTGGAAACGAACATTCATCGTCTGATGGGTCCAAGGGACGGTAGAGAACGCTCATCCATTGATTCATCATCTGATTGGTCCGCTTCTTTTGCAATTATCCGACTTTTCAGAAATCAGATTATTGCAACAGAATCTGCTCTTGGGGAATCTGGGATATATTTATGGTCTATAAGTCGAAGTTTACTTGAGTTTCTAGTTATTAATTTTTGATAGAAGTTCTTTGATTTTCGCTTGATTGACACTTTTATGTAATTATGCTAGATGGCCTCTTTGCCAAGTAATCCGCCTGTATATTACCATGAACTCCAGTGTGCTTTAGCAAAACAAGTAGTCAAGTAAATGGCAATAGGTCGCCTTTGCTTTGTCTGCACTGAAGACCGATTTTAAAACAAGTTATTTGTTATTGCACGTGTCACTATATGAAATTTTTAAGACAACATATATCTGCTTTAAAATAATTAGTCATGAATATCTCATCAAATTAGTAATTTGGAACTCAATAAGGTGAAAACCCTTTGGCTTCGTGAGTGGTTGAGAAATTTCCTGTAGTATCGAATGAGAATTGTCCTGGGCAATGATTTTTTGCCAACCTTGAATCGCCAAAGCATTGAACCATTTTTAAAACTTTCATTTGCCATCTGTATTCTTCTGTATGCTTTACTTCATTCATACTCTGCGGATGGCAAATGAAATAAAAAGGCTATGTTTTGGGATTCAAGATTGGCAAGTCTGCTGGCTTGCCAATCTTGGTTGATGAGAAATCATTCCCCAGGACAATTCTCATCCGATGCAATGGGAAGTTCCACAACCACTCACGAAACTAGACGATTTTACCAACAGAATCTCTTCTAGGATTCTTTCAAATAATACATGTGGTTATTTGGTCATTTTTTATATTGTTGGGTAAAAAAGAGAAAGGGGGTTAGAGGAAATATAGGATCTAATCATAGTAATACATAGCATTAACACTTGCGCATTATATATTGATTAGAATAGAAAATATTTCTATGATAAAATGAGAAAAAGTAGTATACCAAAAATAATCAAGAGGAAGAGATAAGAGAAAGATGGAAAACTTCAGTTTAAATGAGTTTTCCTGTATAAACATGAGCAAATCACTAGAAAACAACATATTTCCGATTTGGAACTGTTTCGATTTATCGCCGTTTTGACGATTATAGGCGTTAATTTCCTCTGACATTAAATTATTCGTGTTGAACAATTAAATTGTTAATGAGCAATTAAAGCTTGTCTTCATGGAACAGTCATTTGCTATACTTTATTTTAATGGTTTCAGCTAAATGAAAAAGAAAACAATTATTTTTTATAAATTCATAATCCTTTTTTATAAGCAACGTTCTGAAATCGCATTCGAGAAGCATGCAAGTTAAGTTCCTTTCAGTATGAATAGGAAGTACGTATCATCTCAAAACTCTAGCATCCTCTATTTCGGCATTTCTAGCTAGCTAAATGTGGGATGGCGGCGCGTTTCTGCGGCGATACGTGTTTCCTATTTCTATTCGGAACGTGTGTCCGTTGATTGTTTTTCGGGTGCGATTTCAGCACTCCTCCAGTAAAAATTCCAAAGAAGGAATTTCGAATTGATGTATGATAGTTGATTGATCAACACCAATTAGATTACATGCTAAACGTCAATAAACTACATTGGTCAAACGGTGATAAACTACATTTTAAGGTGATCCGATATCTATCATGAGAGCATTTGGATTGCGGAAGTAAAATCTTCACTTTAGGTCTGGTTTCTGTCTCAGAAAAACAATCTTTTAGTAAGTTGCCGAATAAACGTTGAAATTAATTCGCTAAAATAAATTTACATTCGAATTCTTCTTACTAAGGTTCTGTGGATACTACTTTCAATGAGAGCAGGACTTACATGTATTTTCCGTGTGAGCCCCGAATTGTAACGGAAGCAAGACCGAATGTCTCGGCTCCTTTGGCGAACCACCCATTGTAACGCAAATACAGAGCTGTGACGGATTTAAGAGGCTTCATGGCATTGTTGACGGCCACTGCGTATTCCTTCTCTTCTCCAGGAGACAACTTTTCATCTTTCCTAAGAACAAATACAATTATGAGTAAAATTTGTTGGTTCAAGGGAGAAATGCACAGTTTGGCCTTAGAGGACCAATTAGACTTACTTTTTTGCCAAATGATGATCTGGACGTTATTAGAATTTTAAAGTTGAGCTAAAACTTTTAAATCTACACTGGTGTGCAAAACTTAAAGAACCATTAGGTTTTCAGCTGCTACTTTGCAGTATGGTACGGTAATTTTAATTAACGTAGCACTGGAGCAACACAACGGGTTATTGGCGACGGTCCGGGATCAGCCCCGAAGGGGAAGATGCGTGGACAACACCATGTTAAACCACGGTCAGATTGTTTGCGCGATTCTCCCTGAATCAAATTATTCAGTAGTCATTCTCTACAAAAATATACTTTATTTATCTGACTCCATAAATGCTGCATACAGATATTCACACGGCTGCCTTAACAAACATCATTTTAAAAAAGTAAACCAGAGAATCTTGGCTTTTTGCCAAGAGCAGAAGCCGTGTGATCTCTCTCACACTGTTGCCATTTTTAGGAAACAAAATAATACAAAATATGCCAATAACTAATATGCAAATGATAATTCAAACGACTTTTAACATCCTCCCACCTTTTGATTTTGGTGGTCGTAAAATCAAAACAAATATGAAAACACAAAAATAAGGAAATTAGCACATTAGTTTTCAATGCCATACAAATAAGAAAATATCTATCAATTAATCTTAATAATAAATTAAATTATTGTAAGAGATTATAATCTATAACGTTCTGGTAAAACAATTTTCCTTCCACCTCTTGTTTTAATGTCAATAGGAAAATTTTTGTCAGGAACAGTTTCTTTTTCAAACTCTGCCCTCTCAAGTGCAACAGTTCCTTTTTCTCCGAAGTATGGATACCAGCTGCAGGAACAGTCTGTACTGAATTAGGTATCACCTTGTTGCATAGTTGATCAAATTGGGACACTTCTAACCGATAGACAGCTTGAACTGATCTGGTGAGTTCCCCGGTTGCAGTTTTCCCCTTGACCACTCGTATAACATTGTCTTTCCCAGGGAAAGTAGCAATAATGAATCCCAATGGCCAGTCAATTCTTTTCTTATTTTCACTACTAACAAGAACAATGTCCCCTACCTTAGCTTCTTTTACTAGATGTTTATGCTTAGGTGGTTGTTGAACTGGGAGACCAAGATATTCATCACGAAACCTCTTTCGGAAGTCCTCTCTCAAGCGTTGTTGATATCTTTTAGACAGGTTGACATTATCCAGGTGGTCTAAATCTGATACTCTCACCATTCCGATATCTTGAAGGAGGGTGTTAAGGGCGTCAAATCTTTAGGATCATCTGATAGATAAATGAGAGGTCTAGCATTGATCACAGCCTCAGTGTCGCACAGAATCGTAAACATTTATTCATGTGTCAAAGAAGCTTTTCCAAGAACTCTTAACAATTTCTTAATCATCTACAATTTCAATACTACAATCTACACCAGCCACCCCACCAAACTGCAGTTGGAGGGTTGAACTTCCACTGGATTCCTAAGATGGAAGTATCACGAACGACTTGATCCCAGATGATAGATTTCATAAGATTTTCTGTACCAGCAAAATTGCTTCCGTTATCACTATATATAATTTTCGGATGACCACTACTCGCAATGAATCGACGTAGGCCTAAAATGAAGCAATTTGTCGAAAGATTTTGTATCAGTTCGAGATGAATAGCATGGTATACGGACAAGTGAACAGTAAAATCCATGCTTTTTTCCTATCTTTCAAGTACAATGGCCCTTCCCTATTTCTATCTTCTGGAAGAGGCGTAGGGCTAGTCTAAATTCTTTTCGCTGCATGTCTTCTACATCGAACACATTTTGCAATTACTCGTTGGATGGTTTTTCTACCTCTTAAAATCCAAAATTGTTGTCGTATGACAGCTAACACACTATTGAGTTCCAGCATGCAAAGATGGCAAATGTTGTTCGTGAATTAACTTCTCAACTATCTCATGATTTGCAGGGAGTACAATAGGGCAAAGAAAATTCTCATCATCATCTCTTCTGGTTATTTTAGTTTTTAATCTCATAAGACCCTCATTGTCTATAAAAGTGGACAGAGTTTTGAGCTGCAGCTTCAAGTCATCTTCCTTAAGTGCCCTTGTTGAACAATTTTTATTAGTTTCTTTTCTGCAACTTCCAATTCAGTAACTGTCAGTTCTCCCTAGGTGCGACTGTTGGATCTGAGACTATTGTTGACAAATCGAAACATCCAAGCAATCATTCTTAAGATTTGTGGATACTTTGAAAAATGCTTACTGTACCAATGTTCATCAACATAAAAGAGACGAAATAATTCCCTTCCTCTTCTCCTCATTAACTTTCACTTTTGTAGCCGACCACTCCTCTTCCTTCTGTTTTAACCATTGGGGTCACTCCCACCATCTGGATATCAACAGTTCTTTTACGGAACACCCACGGGATGGGAGATCTGCTGGGTTGAGATCACCAGGTACATCTCCATGAATCCTTTTTTGACAGCATTCGGATCTCTTTCACATGGTTGTTGACAAATACTCCCCAATGCTCTTCTCTTTGTATCCAACAAATCTCTTTGTATCCTTTCAAATCCATTGCCTTTATGACTGTAGAAGCAAGACGGGAACCGATGCAACCAGCTAATAATTCTAGCCTGGGAATAGACATTTTGTGTTAAGGTGCTACTCTACTTTTCCCTTGGATCAGGTGTACCGCTATTTTTCCTCCTTTAATTCTTCGATGGAATACAGCAGCCCCATATCCATATTTACTAGCATCGCAGAATGTATGCTAACTTAATGTGACATCGGATTGGTAGATATCAAGGCATCTTGGAATTTCCACTTCCGATAATAGTGGCAAATCAATAATCCAGTCTTTAAATCTCTTCTGCATTTCCTCCGGCAGCGTAGTATCTCAACCAATTTTGAGAATCCCTGTATGTTGAACAAGAATCTTGGGGAATAGTGTGACGGGGCACAAAAACCCTAGAGGATCAAAAATCTTACAGACCGCAGATAAGACATCTCTCCTGGTAACACTGGATTTCATTTCACCAACTGGTTTTAGATCGCATAGGATATTATCTTTGCCTTTATCCCACAGTAATCCAAGAACTGGAATGGGATCTTCTGTTTTATCTTGAAAATAATTGTGCTTCCACCCTCTTAGGTCGAAGCAAGCCTTATCCAATAATTGTCTTGACTCTTAGATAATTTTTTTTAACATTTCCTCACTTGATACAGAGGCCACACAATTATCTACGTAGAAAGATCTTTTTAATGTCTCGACCATCTTTTGATTACTAGATGAGCTTGATTCTAATAGATGATTTAATACAGCACCTAACAGGAATGGGCTACAGGTGAGACCAAACACAACTCGTCGGTGTCTGAACACTTTCAATTTTTTTTCAAAATCTTCCCACCACAAAAATCTGAGGAAGTTCCGATCTTCCGATTGAGATTTGGAGAAAAGCTTTTCTGATGTCCGCCACAACACCTATTTTGTCTTTTCGAAACCTCATCAGTATAGGTACTAGTTCTAACAGATTCGGGCCCTTTTCAAGGCAATCATTAAGGGAAGGTGAACCTTTTCCACGACATGAAGCATCGTACACTGGTCTGATTTTCGTTGTGGAATTCTCTTTAAATACACCTCGATGTGGTAAGTAGTGGCATCGTTCTCCGAGCTCTTCTCTCTCGAAAGGTACCTCTTCAATAATACCCAATTTTTCCCATTCTTTGAAGACCTCATCATAGCTACTAAGCTTTCCTTCCTGTTGAAGCTTCATGGCAGTAGAAACACATCGTTTCTCAGCAATCTCCATATTTGGTTTTATGTCTTCTTTATTTTCTAACCACGTTAAGTGAATTTCGTAGCGTCCAATTTTGTCTACAGAGACGGTTTTCTCAAAGTAATCCAAAGCAGCCTTTTCCAACTCCTGCTTGGATTTGGTTTCTATTGGATCTTTAATACCTAAGGTATCTAGATTCCAAAGATTTGTTATTGAGGCATTTTGGGAAAAGAGGGAGGTGGCAATTAGAGATGATAAACCATGAATTCTTTCGCCGGGTACTTTTCCCATAATTAACCAGCCCAGACTGGTTTCAACGGCTATCAGTCCACACTTGAGTTTGTGACTTTTCCCGGTAAAGAGTTCTCCACAAATATCAGCTCCAATCAGCAATTCAATATCTGGACGACCTTTTCCCTAATTCGCTATCCATATTTTTTTTAGTCTTGGTAATTTCCCACATATCACAGTTTGGCCCAGAACTTGAATAGCACAGTTGTAGTCATTATTGAAACTGCTCAAATTTATCTTGTACCGCTGATGCCGTTCTTTTTTCAGCGTTTTACCTCCAAATAAAGAATGAGTCAAATCCTCGGTTCCTATTGGATCCCATCTCATCGGCAGTTTTCTTCAAGATGTAAGATCGCTGTGAACCGCTGTCGATAAGTGCTCGTATAGTCCGACTTTCCCCTTGCTTGACTTTTGCTCTACCTTTAAAGTCTGAAGTAGAACTTCTGCTGAACAGCTGTGATTTGGCAATGAATTTTGAATTTCGTCCTTTTTACTGTGTTTATAACTTCGTCTTTCTTTCGATCTGCTGGTATTTCTGGACACATTATAACCCAATGTCTTCGCCCACAAAACACGCATTTAACTTTCGATTTACAAGCTTTTGAATGATCCAAAGCTTCAAACAAGTAAAACACACTCCTTCTCTTTAATTATTTTCTGTTTTTCTTTCAGAGGCATCCGTTGTGCTTGAAAACATTCTTTGCTATTATGCGATTTACAGCAGAAAATACAGCTACTTTTTCTTTCTTTTCTTCTCTTGTAAATAAATCATTAGCAGTCGGTGCGCATTCCTCATTTTCGGAAGAGATTTTCTCTTAGTCACTGATCGTTTAAGATCAAAACCCTCGATTGCCATTGAGATACGTTCCTCATTCTCTACTTCATTTCGAATAAATTTCATAAGGTCGTTGAGACGATCTTTTGATGTGTCTCCTAATTTTGGTTGTATCTGCAATACTCAAAGAAACTCGGGAATGCACGACTCGACTAGAAGAAATAGAGGAAATTTCCGTGGTTATACCCAATGATTCCAATGCTCTTAACTGTGATTCAAGTTTATCATACAGAGATGATAGAAAAAACGAATAATTTGAATTGTATCACTAGTGTAAGTTCTGTATCACTAGTGTAATTCCCTGATGTAAAACTCTACCAAAATGTTCTCTTTCCCAAAGCTGAATTTAAAACTTTCTATCACCTTACGGTAATTTTCAGCTGTAGCCCGATAACTTTGAACTAGTTCTCGGGCACGAGAATTCGGAACAGTACACTGTAATAGATATTGGAATTTATCACTTGGATCAATGTTCTTATCCTCGTCAATATTTTTAAACATTGGCCAGAACGATAACCAGTCCTTGACACTTCCATCGTACTTTCCGAGTTTAATTTGTGGAAGTTTGAAGTTTCGGGCTTCTGTTTGTTGACATACATTTGAAACACTTTCGATTTCTTTAAATCGTTTGTTGAAAATGGCCTTATAAGCTATTTTAATAGAGCTCAGTGGACTTACTTTCGTTTCCGAACTCCTCATCTGTAGTTTTCTCAGTTGCCAGCAAAAGTTGCAAAATTTCTTGGTCCAGTGTTTGCAGTTCTGAGAACTTCACGTTTAAGTTTTCGAACTTTCGTCCAATTTCCAAAAGTTCATTGCGTCCTCTGAGTCGATGCCTGCCGTTATCTGGTTACAAAGCCGTGTAAATGAGCTCTGCACTACTTTCCGATGCTTATGTGCATTATCCACTGCGAAAACGAAACTGAGTCAAAATGTCACTAGCGTACCTTTAAATATCACGTCCGCTGTCGCCACTTGTTGCGAGATTCTCCCTGAATCAAATTATTCAGTCGTTGTCCAAAAAAATATACTTCATTTATCTGACTCCATAAATGCTACATACGTACATTCACACGCGGCTGTCTTAACAGACATCCTTTTTAGAAAGTAAAAACACAGAACCTTGGCTTTTTGCCAAGAGCAGAAGCCGTGTGATCTCTCTCACACGGTTGCCATTTTTCGGAAACAAAATAATAAAAAAATATGCAAAAATATGCTAATAACTAACATGCAAACGATAATTCAAACTACTTTTAACACAGATGACGAGAATAGCACCTGAGCTGGCACCCCCACTCATCAAACTTCCACACCACGCCAACGTGAGGACATTTGAGGCCACGACAGATTTAACGTGCATCAGCCCCCTTTGTACACGACGGTCTTTTGATTGGATTCGAATTCGCAAGCCTCCGGTTGCTAGACCGTTACTCTTCCAACCGGGCTACCACGGCCCCCGCTACTTTGCAGTGAAGCGACCTGAATGTGTGTTGTTTGGGTAGGGTTTTATGGAGTAAAGCGCCATATTTCGCCATGCTGTGCCAAACACAAGGCAGACAACATCAAGTATTGGACATACACACACAAGGAAGGTTTTATTAACACAGAAGAGAGACACCCACAGAGGAATCGAACCTGCGCCGCCTACAGATCGCAAACCTAGATGTCGGAAATGACACAAAAGATACGTCGAGAGTTACCGACCCGATGAGTAAAAACAAAGAACAGAAGCAAAGAGTAAAAAAAGCCCTTGAACTGAAGCTGTGACACTGCTCTGAGCGTCAGGAGACAGAAGAGCAACCTTGAAACAGCCCTGAGAAATAAAGTTACGGATTAGTTCCTGCGGTGGCAAAATCCATTCCTATGTTAGAGCCAATGAAGTCATGATTCCAAAATTTGATTATGCGCCAGATTTCTCGGTTATATAAATACTCGGTTATACAAATCGCAACAGGTTGTCCCGTTTTATTTTGAGGTTATAACCCTACGCAATAAAGGCGTTTCTCAAGTTTTGCACATCAGTGTATATTTCATCATTAGACCAGTGGTTCTTAACATGAGATGCGTGAACCCCTGGGGGTGCGAGAAAGCATTTCCAGGTATGCGAGAGAAGTTTCGATGGGTGACAGCCATTTAATTAAAGACGATCTTATTAAAATACGAATGTTGGTTATGCACGTATTCAAATGGAATTTGAAAAACTGGACTTAGAACAATTCTGATGTACACAGTTAGAACCTTATACACAGCTGGCAAAAGAAGCATTGCAGACACTTTTACCATTTGCCACCACCTACCTGTGCGAAATGGGATTTTCATCACTTTAGCACATAAAAACAAAAGCTAGAAATCGCTTGAATGCAAGTGATGACCTACGCGTGGCTCTTTCAAAAAAGAAGCCTCGCTTCAAAAGTATCATTATGAATAAACAACAACGTAGCCATTAAAAATTGAGATATTATGTATATGTAAATGGGTAGTGTTTATTTTTCAATAAATAAATTATTTTGCAATAGATGTAATTTCCTAAATAAGGAAATAGAAACACATTTTTCAAGGGGAGTGTGAGAACTTATTTTTAGATTCAAGGGGGTGCCGATCACTAAAAAGGTTAAGAACCACTGCACTAGACTAATTAATAAATAACACAAACATAAAAAGCTCGTATCTCAGTTAACCTGAGTACATAAATAATTTTAAAATGATTGTTTTTGAAAAACAACCTTTGAACCGGTGATACGGTATGTAGGTATGAGAATATGTGAAATGATTATTAAATGAGTACCAACATTTTAGGGGAACCTGAGCTACGGAAGTTCCCCTTCCGACAAGCCGTTTTAGTCCGGCTAGAGCCCCTACATATAAGGAAGGGATTCGCCGGCATTCAGACCCGAGGGCTACGGGAGGCCCTGAAAATGTGAAACGTTTTGTGGAAATGTGCCATTTGCTTTCTAAGTTTAAAATATATAAATCTTTCTTGCATTTATAATACAGCTGAGCAAATGACAAAATGCAAGTGCAAATGAAAAGAAGATGTAGTACTTTTGCGATCGTATATTTTTGTTCTCTAATTAGATATTTTTCTGCAGAGAAACAACAATAAAATAAGCAAATAAATAATTCTATAATTATATAATATTGATCCAATTTCCATGCAAATCGGTCTAATACTAACAGAAATAGAACAAGTTTCTGATTAAGCAGTGGTAATCTGATGACGTCTTTGCCGGAAAACATACCGGATAGAGGATGTCTACCCAAGTTAAAAATACTTTCTAAGACACTTGAGTATTTCGGCATTTCTGAAAAATCTCCTCACTCGAACTTTCTACACAGAATCTGTCAGATGTAGGACTAACCCAGTTCAATGTCGAAGTGCATAATTTGAGATTCCCCTCGGTTCTGTTAGGTGCCAGCTCAGGAACTGTCCTCGGATCTTTCCCTTCGGGATTGATCGCGGATCGTCGCCAATAGCCAGTTGTGTTGCTCCTGTGTGACGCTAATTACCTACCTTTTCTTATATCATAATAAAACACAACAAAATAAAAGATATTTTGATACTTATATTTGGAGTAGTAATTCCTCGAAAACTCGAGCCAAGTGTGGCGAGCATGAGTTTTAAATTTAATGTTTATTTCGTAGTTCCTATTATCATAGAACAATTTTAGAGTGTGGGGTACTGGAGACTACTACTCCAAATAGAGAGAAACTGATTGTTATTCGAAAGGGGTTGGTGGTCAGGGCCCACCC
This sequence comes from Meta bourneti, assembly GCA_933210815.1. Lineage (NCBI taxonomy): Eukaryota > Metazoa > Arthropoda > Arachnida > Araneae > Tetragnathidae > Meta > Meta bourneti. The sequence continues at coordinate 70,338,840 of OW119928.1, forward strand.
GGGAGCTTATTAATAAATTATATAAAGGAATATTTTCATCATATGTTTGTGTTCATATTAGTTTGTTTAGATTGTGTCTTTATAATTATGTCTAACTACTGAAATGAGAGATGGAACATTTTATTAAATGATACATAAAATAATGGACAAATATTTATTGACTGAAGCAAGAAGAAAAGTTCAAGAACACCAAACACTTTAAAATGATCAATTAATTAAATAAGGACATTTTAGCTTTTCTAAGGTCTCTGAGGACGGGGCTTAAACTCCATGCGTGGGCCCTTAAGCATAAATAATTAAGCAGATGAATACGGTCTTTGATCAGATCGGGAATAGGAAAGGCAGGTTTCAGCTTAGCCTATTACTAAAGGACACGCCCAGACCCTCACAGAACAGCAAACGGACGAATTAAAGCAGATATAAAATCGATCACAGCATTGAGGGAAGAAATTCATTTCTTTCGAATCCATCAATTCAATTGGACGATGATGTTCAATCCAAGAAACAGTATTGGATCAGGACACAGCGGAAATAATTTATTCGAAGGAATTTCGGATGCATAAACCACTTACTGTGTCAGGGTTATATTCTCCTTTTCTCCGTTGCCACCTTCCAGTTGCAGAATCACGGAACCGTAAGACTTCTTGATGGTCTTGGGAAACCGAGCGGTCAGCTTGGCGACTTCAGCTAAAACGAGGGAAAGTGTCAAACGGTTATTTCTTCAATTCCACTTGCATTGAAGAAAAAATTAATAATTTAATTTATTGCTCTGCAACATAAATAAATCTTTCCTTTCAATTAGTGTGAAGTCTTTTGAATTGAATTTTGTCACAAACAGAAATGTTTTTGCCAATCCTAATACATAGTCCTCTTCAGTGTGTTGGGATTTGAGCCACGTGATTTTGAACGAGTAAAATCGTTAAATTAGGGAACAAGTTAAAGTAAACAATACATTCACACGATTGAAGTCTTAAGGGGGTCTGGGACTCAAAATATGAAAAAAAGTAAAAAAAATTTTTATTATCTTAAAAAATAATATAGATATTTCTGAATAAAATAACACCTACATTCTGTTTCTACCATCAGTAGAACCGGAAATATTCGGCTTTTTATAACATGACAGCTGCAAATCAAACGAGCCTCACCCATCGGATAATGTAAGCAAACTGTTTTGGAGTCTACTTTCTACTGTTTCAGCTCTATTTTTTTCTAACTCAAATAAACTACGCTACGAACACTTTTGAAGTGATCTGAATTGATTATCGTAATATTCTCACTGTTTTTATTGTTGAATTTGCACGTTTTCGAATTTTCTGTACTATCAATATACTTTAATAACGCTTTCCGTAAAGGACTGTAGGCGGTTCAGGAAAGCGACGATGAAGTCCACAAATACCTTTAAAAGGTATAGGAAAAAGGTCCAACTTGCTAAAATTAAATTAAATGAAGCAGTAAAACTAAGAAGTAATACAAAATACTATCCAGGAGGATTTTAAACAAATTTTATGCAAAAGTACTTTTTAATAACTTGAATATTTTCATAATTTTAAACGCTCTTTTTCTCCTTTTCTGTTAAATGGGATTTCGATAGTGAAAAATGGATATAACTTAAAAACTACTTGTCATAAATGAATGAAATTTTCTACAATTACTTTTCAAATATATTTCTTTAATTTGTCTTCAGCAATTGTGTATATATATATATATATATTATTATTATTTTTTTTTTTTCTATAATTTTTCGAACTTTGTATACTATGTGTTTTATGTAGTTTTTGAACAAAATATTTTTTTAAATTTTTTCTGTTTTAACCAAAAATCACGAAGACAGTTTAAAGTATGAACTTTTAGGAGTCAATCAGTGCAAAAATGAAGTGATTTGTTATAAAATATTTTAAGATATATCAATTTTGCCCAACGTCAAAATTTTATAATTTTTAATTTTAATAAAAAAATTTTGAAGTTTTGAAAATATAAAATAGTTATTATAATTGCAAAATACAATGTATACCTACAGAAAAAATTTCAGAACAAAAACTTTAAAATTGAAGATTTTAGAATTTTGAGTCCCGGACCCCCTTAAATCCGGGTTCTGGCACTCCGTTTATCATTCGGTACCGGAAGCAATAGCAGTGAGAACGAGTTGACGATATTCTTGTATATATTCTTTCATACATATATGTAAAAGTTTGCACTATTTTTATTTTTGCCCTCATACTTGCGTGGCAGGTGAATACATCTGAATGGCTGAGCAACAAGTTGAAAACTAATGTTATCACAGACAAATAGGTAACACGCTTCATATTGAGAAAGCTAGTCTGAATCTAAAAATGTTCTTTTTCAGAACCGAATAACGAGTGCTTTAATTGTTTGTTTCTTTGCAATATCACGAATTTCCTGCCACAATTTCCAACAGCAATAAGTAGTAATTGTAAAACTAAAACATGTGAATGTAACATTAAACCTGTCTCCAACATATGAAAGAGGAACATTATAACTTTTCCAGATGAACAGAGTGCATATGTTCTGAGTGGAGGAAGGGAGTTGAATTTATGTCGCACACTGAGCAACACAACGGGCTATTGGCGACGGTCCGGGATCAATCCCGAAGGGAAAGATCCAAGGACAACATTTCGTAATTTTGAACCATGGCCAGATGACTTGTTTAGAAAGGAAGGTTATAGGAATATACATAGTTCTGATCTTTGTATTACTGACTGTTGTCTTTTTGGAATTTATTTCCCTGTACAGTAAATCAAGCAGAATTAATATGTAGTGAGAATTTTGTTTGAGATTAATTCATTAAGAGAGATAGAGTTTGAGACTCTTATTGTTACATAAAGAGAGGTACGTGCTGGGTTCAAACGTCCGCAACTCGTGTGCGTTGCCCGAATTCCACCAGAAACTATAAACTGTCGAGATTTTTTCAGAGAAATCATCAATTGAATCGAAATGTTGAATTGTTTGAATCGATTTGAGTACAAAAAATGGGTTAGTCTTTAACAGTAATTCGCAGAATTATGTACAAGTAAGATTTTTTTTATTTAAGAAGTATTTTTTGTTTGTAATAATGTTATTAGTTATTTGTAACAATGTTTTTTTGACCGCTTCAATGTAAAAGTTGTTTTTATTGATACCCCATCAATTGAATTCAATTTGTCCGGATTTACCCTGAAATGTCGGGAATTGCAATTGAGTTCGTCAGGAACTTCCACTTTTAGATCTGGTAACCCTAGATATGTGTGATATATGGCATGAATACCAACTCCTCCGAATCCTTTGGACACCCAATAACCTTATAAAAGGGGCCACCCCTAAATCAGTAGTGGTGACTACTGTTTTAGGGCTGTTACCCCTAGAACAGTAGTAGTAGTAACTTAGGGTTAACAGTTTAGTTACCTCTAAAACAATAGTGGTAACTATTACCTGTTGAAAGCAATAAAATGTTAGTACTTGATGTGTGTCAACAGTGAAACAAAATTGAAATGAAAAGCTTTCTTTTCTTTAGAACCAGTACCTGAATCTGTGTATGTGACATCCTTAAAAATAAACCTCTTTTAGATAATCGATTTTCTCCATTTCTTCCCCGCTTCTTTGTTTCTTCTACACTACCCTAAAACAGTAGTTACCATTACTACAATTTAGTCACTACTACTACAATTTAGTTTCTCCTAAAACAGTAGTTACCACTACTGTTTTACTGGAAACTAAATTGTTTCAGAGGTAACTAAATACGCACTAACTTATATTACATTTAGTTTTAACGAAATGCGAACACCAGGGACATCAAGTTCAAAGCACCCAATCATCTTCAGCCCCAATATTTTTTTGTTTGGAGTAATATTTATCCTCGAACAAGAGGAATAAATATTACAAATACAGTCGAGTCCCGATAATCCGAATTGATCGGGACCGACACCAACTCGGATTATGCGGACTACATAATAAAATCGAAGTTCGTCTTTTAACATCTAACGAAAGACACGTGTTTCCTTTTTCCGCTCATTCTCTTCACAAACTTATCGTCTTCTATGAGTTCTCGAACTAGAATGATACACTAGTCGGACAATGTCACCTTTCTACTGTCCGACCACCACGAGAAGAACCCTGAACAGGGTTGCCGTGAGTAGACGAGTCGAAGAGAGGAGGGAAGCTGGTATAAAATGGACTGCAATATTTGGCAAACTAAGCGCACTTCATTTGGCGAAGAATCCGTTTCGACTGTGATGATACGATAGCTAAATGAGCATTTGCCGCCCGGTCGCCAAATGAACTTGCCTTCATCCCCAAAATGCAGTGGAATAACCCGTTTCCATAACAACCGCCACCACACCACTCTGTCTGGTGACTGGGGCACAGACAGAGTCTGACTGTAGCACAGTACTCCATTTTGGGGGTGTGACACCCCTCAGAAGCAAAATGGACTAGCCCGAACCAGAATGGCAAGTGGAGAAGAAAAGCGAAAATTCCAAGAAAAACTGACCGCCGGCTCAACAGGCCGGTGACAAATTTTAAATGCACTTGCGAGAGGGAAAAAAATACATTATTTAAGCTACCTCGGATTAAGCGGAGCTCGGATTAACAGGACTCGGATTAGCGGGACTCTACTGTATACGAATAATATGGGCAACCAAATAAACAGGATGACGACCCAATTCTTTTGACCGCTATGTCAGGAGACTGGTGCCAAATCCTAGGGACCCAAATACCTTAGGCTGTTATATTATTATGGTTCAGATCCGGGGCCTCTCCAACATGTGAGGGATTTTTTTCTCAACTATACCTTTAATATTAGTAATGACATGAAAAACAAAATAAAGTTCTGAAATGAATAAAGTTCAAAATAAAGTTCTGAGAACACAGATGAAGGAACTAAGAATTTATTTGTGTCATCCAAGTTCTTTTGTTGGCGCCATTGATATGGGAATCAATTAAACAATTTGCTCATCGTGACTCGGTTTGCAAAAGGCAAAATTTGGCTTCACTATCCTAAAGAGATTAGAAATCCTGTTAATGCAATATATCGACCTTGGTTTCTTTATGTACGTAAGATGCCTTATCGCAAGTATTTTATCTGATTCTGTACAAGAGCGTCAAAATAAACATGTCTGTTCAAAAGAGTAGTGATATAAACCTATTGTATAGTCTCAACGTAATATGATGTACACAATCCACAATCACTAATAATAAGCATTGCTGCATTCATTTAACTTCACAAGATTAAAAAGGAAGGAAGCTTGGCTACAAAGTTTGAATAAAAACGATCTGGAAAGATTTACGCGTAGGAACTTTCGGCTTTCAGTGCTAACTTTCCATTAAAACGCTTGTTTTTATAAAAAGTTGTTGCGGGAATCTCGTTTTCCCTCAGCGAAATCGTAACCTACAATTACCATAAATCTTTATTCCCCTAAAAATTTTCCCTTTTTCTTAAAGAATGCAGGAAGAATTTCTGCTTGAAAGGGAAAGAATTTTCTGCATTTCTCCAAGAATTCTGCCTCAACAGCGATGATTGGGCGAAGAAATACTTCGCCGGAGTGCTCACAAGTGCTAAATAATCTCTTTCTGTCAGGAGGAGCTTATTTTATTATCTGTCAAGACGATGCCAGGATCGATAACCGGCTTGTAAAACGCTGCTAAAGACGTTTCTACTGAACAACTTCTCAACGAATTGTCTGATCTTTTCTGTTGGTTTTGTTATCACAGAAAAGAAGGTTGTTGGCCATATACATCACTTAATTTCTCAAAATTCCAAATAAATACTTATGAGTGTTTTTACTATGCAAATGCATTTTTAAATCTAAGAATTGAGATTTTTTTTTGGAAAGCGAGGAAAATTTCGTGTAGTAATTTCAATTCCCTCTCAGTTGTTTTTGTAAACAATAGTTATTGTGTAGAAATTTAAGAAATTAGAAAAGCAAAGAAACATTTCGGGCATAAGATCATTTAATATACTACCAACTGTAAGGCAGAACGTATGTTTTCCTGTAATACAGCTTACAAAACATGCATTTTTAAATTTTGAAATTCTTTCGTCCAATCTCTGGTTGAAAGGTTTATAAAATGAACCAAAACTGATACAAGTTTATCTGGGAAAATGACCAAAATCGATATAAAATGATCTGTAAAATGTCCAAAATCAATATAAAATAGTCAGGGAAAATAACCAACTTCTTATAGGGAAAACTCAAACTTTTAAGCAATAACTTTTAAAATTTTCATCAATTTATTCGAAGGAACTTATTATTTCTGATTAATTGATTTCATACCTTTATGATGTGTGGGCGTGAATGCAAACAGAGCTAAAAATTAACATGGTGATAATAACGAGTTTAACGAGTGATTGCACGGTGGTTGGAAAATCAACATTGCAATTACTCCTTTTTCTTCTGTGAACACCAATCTCAGAAGACTTCTCGTTAGCAATGTAACGATTCAAAAATTTCCTCTTTCATTGACTTTCGAAATCTTTCAGAGAAATGTATATTCCCTAGTGTGTGAATCATGTCGATTCATCGTAATCGGCATCAATCATACTGGTTAAGAAACATGCGAAAGGCTTTGGGTTGCGCTGATGGTTATTATTGTCGATTCCCAAAAAAACGATGGAGCTACATATATAAAAACTCAACGCCTCGTGCTTTATAGAGATTTAAAAATAGAAAATAATGATTTGGTGTGCAATATGTTTGCTGTATTAAAATGGTAGACCTATGATGGAGAAGTGTGAAAATGTCACAGCTGTAAGAATTTCCTTGGTTGAAAGGGATGTATAAGCCTTGCTGTGCACATGATGGAAAGCGTTGAAACAGCCAGAACTTTTTGTTCATTTTGTTTGTTTTGGTCTTCGGTTTGTCATAGTCCAATTGACAACTAAATTCGCACGCACTGAAAAAAATTCTTTATAGCGCTTCACCCTTTTCGGAACGGTACTCTACATACGTAAAGTCTTCCTACTGTTCTATCACACACATGTAAATGTATTTTTGTAAACAACTCCTTTTACTGTATTTTAATGTTTTCCTTTTGACTATATTATCTCTAACTTGTATAAGTTATTAGATTATTTATTTTAATTAAAAGATGCTTGCAATTGATTTTTTGGGAGGATTAAAAAATTGTCGCATTTCTACAACTGTTGTTTTGTCCTGATTGATTGTTTTATATCGTGAAGATTTTACAATTTTTTACCTAAATTAAGAATTTTGGAAGTCTACACTATTCTTGGCATTTTGTTTTGAAAAACAAGAAACAAGTAATATTCTAGGAACTACATCAGACACCCTGTAACTTTCAGAAAGTTTTAAACTCGTTGGTTTTCGTTACATTAATAATAAATATGCGTATTTGAAAAGTCTTCATTTTGCAGGATACGTACCACAGAATGGCTTTTGCGACTTCGTCATCAGGTAGTACACGCCACTGCCCTTCGAGTCGTATCCCATTTGACCGCAGTCATCTTTGCAGTTCAAGCACTTTCCCAACTCAAAATCAGAATAGTTGCTGCAGCTGTAACTGGTGTATTTACAAGGGACTGGGTCTAAGATCGAATCAGTGAACAGATGAACGGCCCGCTCGTGGTTGCAAGTCCTTTCACGATCTCCCTCTGAAAATACACAATTGTTATGATTACTACAGTAATGCTTAGTCATTGTGGACTACATTATTGTGGTAACTGTAGTACTGTATAGTACAGACTTATCCTTTTGCTGCCTCAAGGCTGGAGTTTGAAAATTACTTTCCTTATACCGGTAAATTACCGACCAAAATTCTTAATTCCGATTTACGTTCCAGTTTTTTCATGGCGGGAAAGAGTGGTACCGACGCATATTCATATTTATTGTCTATGAAAATTAAAGTATAGCAGACAGAGCAAAAAATTCAACAAACTAGGCAGGTGAAAAGAGTTTGAAGATCGCTAACAATTATTACAGCATATTTATATATTTTTGTAAAACATTTAAACTTAAAAACTTAAAAAAAATTAAAATATAACGGAAGATAAAAAATTAAAGCTATCAATTTGCCTTTTGTTTGCATAATGTTAGACTGTTTATATCGTATTATCTTTTTATTTCTTGTTATGTTGGGAGAACAGGTGCTAGAGAAGATTAAAATACAAAGCATCTAATGTTTTTGGTTAGCACAAAAGGCGAAACTGAGACAGTCTACAAAGTGCTACTCTATCTTGAGACTGACTTTTTTATTAGATTTGTGCAAAATAAATCTTTTGAGGAAAATTTGAAAACTGGTATATAGTATATTTCAGTAACGGTATAACTGACTAATCTTCAAAACCTATATTAATAAGCGGGTACTTTAATTCCAGTTTTCAAACATTACTTAAAGGCTAACTTAAAACCTGCCACTTATTTCCGATTTGATATAACAGACTGAGAGGTGAAATGGGTTAATGTGTTCTGTCCTGTGCATCGTTCATTGTCTTTAGATGTCAAGATAAAAGTGATTTGTAACTTTAGATTATTTTAAAATTCTTTGATAGTTAATATTAAATATATTTTTTTACTGCACAAAGCCCCAAAGTGACGCTGAAAATTTTACCGCTTTATAAATTATACTTCAAACTACTTATAAAAGAAACAATGGTCTCATGAAGTGCTTTGATGTTTTTCACGTGATAATTGACAGGAACATTGCGAAGTTTTCTCCTCGTGTAATATAATATGATCACATCGCTTAGTATATATATACAAGGTCGAATTTCTGTTTTAGTAATTAGTAAAAGCCTTACTTCCGTGAGATGATCGCTAAATTAATAACGTAGATTGACATATGGCATGTTATTGACATTAAGTACATACTACGCACTTACTCCAAAATGTCTGGATTTATTTCGAAAGCGTTGAGATTTACTCTTCGATTCATAAGGATTTAAAATCCCTGTCCCATCAAAAGATAGTTTTTTATTTAATTAAAAACTAAACAATATGAGAAATGAGAGAAACAATATAAGAAATAAAAGAAACAAAACTTGCACCCACAATTTTTCAAAAGCAATGGGCATCAACTCATGAATAATTAGGTTGACATGTTCTTGTTATTTTTGTTCCTGAAAGTATTCAGTATTGGTGTATCTTGAATTTTTGAAGTCTTTTGTCATTATGTATTTCCAAAGTTTGCAAAAAACTGTGTTTATGATACGTAAAATTTAAGTATGACCATCTTCAAATCTACCGCTTACCTTGATTCCAAACTTGGTCTGGATATCGTCTTCTCACTGAAAGCATTTGTGTAAGAAACGATGTACTATCGGAACTAAGAATATCAACCTAAAGTTCAACTTATCAAAAGGTTTCCCCACTATACTATGGATGAGAATCACCATTTTTTCTTAACAATTTTAAAGTAACAATTGTTTCTGGCATGGGTATTTGGACTAACCTTAAGTGATATATACAGGTGTAGCAATGGCTACGTTTTGGGTTGTTTTAAACTTAGTTGACCAATGGATACTCATTCAGGGAGATTTGTAAAACTTTTCATACTTTGGTTTTAATTGAATTTAAGGTTTTGTTAGCCTTGGACATTCTTTTCATTCATATTTATAATTTTTATTTGATCACTTGTTTTAGTTGGTTACTATACCTTCCTGCTTGTGTCTTAAAATAGAAATATATGTCATTTTATTCCTTCGTTTTAGATTCTAAAATTTCCAGTTTTATCGCACACCCTTCTCACAGTGCATTGAGTATCGAACGAGAAATCCAGTTATGAGTAGTCGTATTGGTCTCTATGGTGTGGATTTGGAAAGAGGGCAAGATGACCCTGGGCGAGTCCACTTCATGAAAGGTATTAGTTCACCAGGGGGAAAGGGCAGTCACACTCAAAAACATGTATGACAATCACCATTGATAATTTTTTCGCCTATATGTAATCACTGTCGTCGCTTCTGGCACGGAGAAATTAAAGCTACAACCCGCGCTACATGCACGAATTATAGAAGCTCATTGAATACGTTTCAACCTATCACCTAATTTAACCCTCCTGGTGGTTGCCTCGACGAGGTATCACGTCTTTAGCAAAACTGACTACTAGATCTTGATGGATGAGATATCTCGTCATGAGAAGAAAAGTGACCAGATCTTGATCTCGTCAATATAAAAAATCGGCAATATCTTAATGCCGAGATATCTTGTCAAGTATTAGCGAAATTGGTTAGATCTTGATGGAATATCTCGTCAAAACCACTTGGAGGGTTAACGAATAGACTAGTTTCAAACAACGTTACTTAGATGTCAATTTTCAACAGCCTGATAAAACGACATGTTCCCCATGAACCAACCAATTTTAGATAACTGCATTTAATTTTTAGGAAAGAACTGCATTTAATTTTCAGGAAAGATGAAAAGTGGTCACCTGGGCACAACTTTTCAGAGCCGAATTTTACACAACCACCTGTAGCAGTCCCTTGAATCAGTTCTGTCTGTTTTGATACTTACTGAAAATATCAACAATAGCTCCTTTGATTGTACTGCCACAACCTGGTTGTCTTTTGCCGCCATTGGGATAGTAATCCACGTGACCTAAAGGTGCGCTTATGCCAACACCTCCGTAAATTAGAAGATCAGCATTTGTGTGGATGACATCGACGAAGTCTGCGTCATCTTTGTACAAGTGGACTTCTCCGCCATAGTCTTCGTATAGGGGACTGGCTGGATCCAGACCTAGAACATTATAAAAGGCTTCAACGTTAACCCTATACGGAATGCAAAATGTGCGTATAGTAAATTAATGAGAGGTCTGTTCTAAACTATAACATCTGTTCATTAAACTTGAATATTCTCAGTAAGGTGGAATTCTTCCCTCCTCCCTTGATGAGAGAAAAGGTAAGTGCTATGAGAACCATTCATAGAATTAATATCTTCGATTTTAAAAGCAAAGTAAATAGGGTAGCATCTAGCAGATGACTATACCAGATTACAGTAAAAAGCATAGTACCTAAAAGTGTAGGTCAATATAAATCAATGCAGTGAATTGAGTTATAATAACTCAATTCCATTAAAAGAACGACAGTTTACTACAAAAATCTAAAACAGCATTCTCCTTGGTGAATAAGAATGTGTTTGTTGGATATTATTTCCAATCCATAGTTCAGTTAGCTTCAGAATGTTCATTTTTCTTGTTAGAAAGTTTGTTATAGATTATCTTGGAATATATAAACCACTTCGATTTGGATTCGAAGTCAGATAAAATCAGCACTGGTAAGAAGAAAAGGGTGTAACAGATCGTGGTAATGGGATATTCATTGGAAGTGAGATAATCCGGAATCAGTAATGGGAGGCATTAGTAATACTAACAGAAATAGCATCAATAATAGTTGAATAACTAGTTTATGTTCCAGTGATTCAAAAAAATATTTTGTGCTGCAGATATGCGAATAAACAAGGAAATTATTGATGCAATCTCATTATCTAGAAAGATTTCTTTCTCAAATCGTTTTTCCATGACACCATAGAACAACTTGTCGCGCTACTGATGAAAATAAAAGAAATTTTGAAAGCCGATTTTTTTTAAAATATTACTGAATCTTTTGAATTAAAATTTATGTTCAATGTCAGAATTTGAACATTACTATGGCCTACATCTAAGAAATATATTCTTTACATCAAATTAAGACATTCCAGCATATAATCATTACGAAATTGATACTTATCGGTTCGCCAATACTATGGGGATTAATGGGTTCTCTTTGGCTAATATAGCAGTTAAAACATGTAAGGTGATCGTGTGTCAACGTTTAGAGTAACAAACTCTCCCGTATTTTCCGGGAATTCCCGTATGAGAGCTATTTTTTATACTCCCGTCTTCCGTATTGACCTTCTATTTCTTCCGTATATTTCATTAACACTCAAGTTTGCGAAATTTAAATTATATGTTATTCCCGCCAAATGGCATACCGATATAAACTGTCCTTATTATCAACAGTTTAAGATTAGAAAAGTAACCTATAATAACCATTCAAAAGTTTAGCATATACTAATCGATGGCGGAATATGTATTTCCATATTGTAAACCTGAAGTTTACAGTATAGTATAGAACAAAGTTTGTTCATTTTCAGTGGTTTAAGAAACAAATCGATGTGCCAAACCTTATTCAGATCATAGGCTTTGTTTTAAGCATCCTAGGCTCAAATGCCAATACTGAATGTATTTTCACCGATGAGTAATAAATGTTCTCATCAGAGATATCAAAGCAGTTTCTAACTTACTAAGTCAGTTAATATTAGCAATTAATTGACAACAGTTGTAAAGAGTTTTTGAAATTTGCTTAAAAGATAAAAAATGCTTTTTTCTGCAGAATCAGTGGACGAATACAATACATATAGGTTAGGAAAAAGAAACACTCTAACTTGCATTCTATATTGTGACCTGTATATTATATACAATGTAAATTAATTGTTTTGTTTAATATTCATTTCATGAACATTTGTTAAAGTGACGCCATCACGTTAAAAACTGACTAACTCTCCCTTAAACGTATTGACAAAAGTTAGACACTCCTAGTCAACGCATATAAATCAAATCAAAGAACTTAGTTTTAATTTTCATTTACGATCATATCAAGATTAATCCTTTTACAAAAAATATTGATTTTCGTAATGCTCAATATGTCTAAGAATCCTAACACTCAAGACCTTACACTCTACTTTTACATCAGTAACCGAAAACGCATCAAATAACACAAATTAGAAAAATAACCAACGAGTCTGAGGGGAGGTAGATTCCAGTTTTCAAAGCTTTATACCCTTACAATAGCAAAAATGTCTTCTTATGCTATCATGCCTTGTTCCTAGTTTCTTTAAATAACGTTTCAAGAGTACTGGAGTGTGTCCAAGTAAACATTTTTACATGAATATTTATTGGAAAGTTTCCAGAACAACTATAGCACTTGCTCTGAGAACATTCAAATTGCTTCCAGGATGAAACCCTACATAAATTACGCATTCAGTAGATCACATAAATTACTGAAACTCCTCCAAGTGCCTACCTGTATCAATTTCAATCTAAAACAATATTTCTACCCTTACAGGAGAGCTCAAAATTAGATCTGAAGGAACGTTTTGATTGACAAGTTGGTTAAGTGTCTCAAAAATCGATCCTCCTATGATAGTAATATGAAGTTGAGAAACTTTGTCATGCTTTGTAATTGACATATTGAAGAAACAATAATTATACTTCCTTCCTTTAATTTGCGTCTAGGCAATTATTTTTAATCAGCATTTATGCCAGGTCGTAAGCTTCACGAACAATGGGTATTGCATAGCGGCAATGAGTGTCCATAAGAATTATGATGTTTAAATGACAATAAAGCTATCAGGCTATACAGTCGCGTAGCGAGAATTTTATTTCGAAAGGGGTTAAAAATGGCCTTTTTACATAAATTATGGCATTTTTAAAGGTCTTTTTATGCTATATTTCTTTAGCAAACTATGAACCTTAAAAAGATAACTGTAAGTGCTTCAAAAGTGATATATCCCGGGGTAAGTATACAAATGACTACACGATATATTCCATAAAGTTTACCAAATAAATTACATTAAATACTGTTAAGCAAATATTCAAACCTTGTTTCAGGAAATTCACTTTTTCGTAATTGTTAGAGACAGATTATGTATGCAGAAATAACATGAGAAAATGTACATTGTAATTCTTTTCATGCTTCGTTATGATATACATATATAATTACGAAGTATAATATACCTATAATTTAAAATAATAAAAATTCCTGTCAGGTTCGATTCATCGTAGGTGCATTTCTCTCTCCTGTTTCAGTAAAACTTTTCTTGTGTGTAGTCCATGTACTTGACGTTGTTTAACGTAGCTTGGCCAAGTATGATCTTAGCGCCATAAAATCCAATCAATCATTTACTTGACATTTGTAATACATGTTTATATTCTTCAAATAAAACAATTATTATTTTATTTAAAGAATATAAACAAGCATTTCGTGTATTTATGGTATTTTATTTGTGAAGATATTTTAAAAATCAGAAAACTCAAAAAATATTTTTAGGAGAGGGGTAGAGCCCCCTCTGGAAAAGGCTATAGCTCTTAGTCAAATATCCAGTAATTGTTTTGGTGTGAAAATTAACTTCAGCGTGAAAGAAGAGGTACGTATGTGGGTATCGCACTTGAACAACACAACGGACCAATGACGACGGTCCGGGATTGGATTTGAAGTTGAGGATTTATGGCGCAAGGTCCAAAAGCGGAGAAGCTGCGCCAAACACAAGACAGAATATAACCCAATTAAAACACAGTACATTTAAAAATCAAGTCCAAGACAAAGATTAAAAGGTAGATTTAAAGTATATGAAATGTGTAGATAAGAATAAAAATATTTAAATAGCCAGATTATAAAAACACAAGGCCATCATCATCTGCAGTATAACTAATGAGACTTGACTGACTGAGCATAACTAAGAATTTAATTCATATATGCATAAAATATTCAAAGCGGAAATTTAAAGGATTAAATTATAAAATTTGATAAAAATAGATTTATGAATCATGTTATTTGGAAAAAATTAGATGAGATTTAAAAAACCAACTGAACATAAAAATGCGAATTTGAATGGCGATTTTCCCCAATCATATCTCGCAAATTCAAAATTGTACTTTAAAAAAAATTGAGTCGTTGATGATTAAAAACAGGGCATATAATTAAAATGTGATAAACAGAAAATGGAGTAGAGTATGAGTTGGAATTGGGTGCGCTTTCTAGACGATGGTCAGGGATCAATTGTCAAGGGAAAGATCCGAGGATAACACCACGTAATTTTGAACTACGGTCTGGTGAACACCTGAACTGGCACCTCACTCTCCAAACATCCACACCACACGAAAGTGAGGACATTGGAGGCCACGGCTGATTTAACGTGCACCAGCCCCCGTGTACACGACATGAAAGAAGAGGATGTTGGGGATAGGTAATAATTTAAAGACCTAGCGATCAGCATAAGAACATTGAAAGACATCGTAAAACATACCGTCCATTGAATCTCTTACGAAATTTTTACCTCATAAAATATTTTTCTTTCATCGGACAAGGGTATAATTTACAAGCCTTTGTTTTCATCCTCTCACGTTCATTCATTATTCAAGAATGCTCGAAACGCATTCTCGA
Organism: Meta bourneti; assembly: GCA_933210815.1. Classification (NCBI taxonomy): domain Eukaryota; kingdom Metazoa; phylum Arthropoda; class Arachnida; order Araneae; family Tetragnathidae; genus Meta; species Meta bourneti. Next base: position 70,353,985 of record OW119928.1, read on the forward strand.
ATAATGAATTTTATATCCGTAGTTAACATCAAATAAAAGGAAGAAATCTACATCAGCTGGACATTATCATTGAATTAGTCATACGATTGAGAAATTTTGAAAAGAATGAAACTTGCTTATGCTTAGAGAAAGATACATACATTACCCCAGATTACGTATATATTACGAAATACATTATGTAATATAGAATGTATGTTTCGAGTTTCTAAAGGGAGTTTTTTGCGTAGTATATGCTTTTTAGTGAGGATAGTCCTACACATTGGTCCAACATCAATTCTGCGACACTAAATTGACTGCAATGTTTTACGTACAGAAACGGAGTACATGACTTATGTTTCGTCGCATGCTACTCCGACATCGACCCTCTAATGAAATAGATGGAGTATGTGCAAAACTTCATGTTATTTCTTCCGGTCGCTCGGTTTCAAGATCTGTCACGTGGTTGTGGGAAAAAGTATAAATCCTATTGTGGAAGAAATTATTGATCACCAACCTTCTAATGAAAGAGATGGAGCATGTGTACACGGCTTTATGTTGTTCCTGACCATCATTTTGTTTGAAGATGTGTCACGTGGTTGTGGGAGAAAGCATGAATTCTAATGTGGGATAAATTATTGATCAACGGCTCCAGTACATGGCCAGCCAAGCTTATAGTTTCCATACCTTAAATATAAATCGGTATTGCGCTGGCTCCGTTATTGTTAATGGTAGTTTATGGGTTTATTTCCGATTTAATCAATAAAAACTAAAGGTCATGAGTTTTCAAATTAAAAATTATGAAAATATTTTCGCCTTATTCAAACGTTTTTAAAAATATTACCAAACTTAAGACTTCTTACATTAGTTTGATGTTTTAAATGGTTGCCTATCGTAGTTGGAGTAAAAATGTAACCATTCGATATTCTACTCAAAATAATTACAATACACGTTTAATGTTTGTACGATGAAGATAAAATTTGAGTAATTCTCGTCAAATTTTTAAGATTATTGGGAGTGACAGGATTCAAATATCGAAAAAAAGGTGAAATACAAAATAAAATGTACGCATAATGCTGATCAAAAGTAAAAAAGATTACATTTCTTTTAGATAAATGTACAGCTGCGGAAAAAATAGAATCAATGCCTTTTTACGCGCAATGTTCATATCAGAACAGACTCTAAGGTATCTATCAAAAGAGAATAATGTCTTCTGTAGAGCGTAAAACTTGTCTCTGCATCAAATTGAGCAAACTTCATAATTTCGACCCCAAATTTCGAATTTATATAAAAATTTATCTTGAAAGTTTCTAGTCATTTGGCCGAGCTCTTTCTGGATTATGAGTATAGGAAATTTGAAGTACCTAATGTTGTGTGTGAATTATCTTCCCAGATTTTCATTCATATCTTCTGATATAATTTTCCTATCACGCTGAAATTCTATATTACATGATTATACCTTATAACACGACCTGTTATGTCTTGCACAGGAATCATAGAAACCGCAGGTGTCTTCGATTTCTTACCTGTTATTCTGCTTGGTTTGGTTCCTCGTAATTCAAACATCCTTTTGCCTATGAAACCTACCACGTGAGCTCCCAGACTGAAACCTACACAGTGCAGGTTAGATTCCTGGATCCCCAGATTATCTTTCAAGAAGTAAAAAAGGACGGCAGCTTGTGCCCCGACTAATTCCGAATTAACGGCCGCTTGGATGTAATAAGGAACTCTGGCACCCAGACTCCAATCGATGATAATTACGTTCACGTCCATCTAGAAGGGGAAAGAACAGAACATTAGTGCTTCATTACAAATGAATTGTTGGGAGATATTTTTATGCGGTATGGATCGAAGTTGAAAGATTGGGCGAAATTGCCCCATTTGGTCCCCTTTACTTCTCGAAACCGAAATTTTGCATTGGGCACTTGCGCTAAAAATTACGTTACATCTCACCTTTTAGTACAATATTCAAACAGAATGTACTAAAATTTTTTTTTTTTCAAAACACTAATTGCATAATACTCCTCGGTTGGGTATGAAAGGGTTTTAATATAAAGCTAAACATCGAGGGTTCTAGTGTTTCGTGGTAGTACGTACTTCCAATATTTGATTCAGGAACTGACATTAATTTGCTGGTTTTTCGAATGCGATTTCAGCACGTCTCTAATAGAAGGGGGGGGGCTGGTGCACGTTAAATCTGTCGTGGCCTCAATTGTCGTCACGTTGGCGTGGTGTGGAAGTTTGGAGAGTGGGGGTGCCAGCTCAGGTGTTGACTTAGTCATCTGACCGTGGTTCAAAATTTCGAGTTGTCCTCGTATCTTTCTTTCAGGATTCATCTCGACCTGTCACCAATAGTCCGTTGCGTTGCTCCAGTGCGACGTATAAATTCTACCTACCTTATAGAATGGATCATAAATGTATAATTTGTTTAGTTATTTCTTTATTTAACTGAAAGCATGGATCAAGCAAACCAACTGAAACAGCAATTTACAAGTGTTGTAAATTGCTGCTACATGTAGTCTGATTCATGTCCCCTGTGGATAATTGAGAATCGGAGGAAATTTTCATCAAACGTCATCAACATGGCGATAGTTGAAATGAATTGTTAACCGGAAGTAATTTATTCGTCTTCCGATGGTTTGATTTGAAAATCTCTTATAAAGAAATTTTTCTCTTTTTTATGACAAATTACTTAAAAATGCTTAAGGGCGCATTTGGGCATTTTTTAAAAGCTAAATTGGATTAACTTTCCTTCCCTAAATCTGGAAACCCTGTAATAAATTCAGTTAAATGAATTGTGTGGGATCTGAAAGAAACTGGAATACTGAGTTCAATAAACAGTCAAAAAGTGTTTGATGGGGGAAATATTAATTAAAATATTCGAATAAATTTGTCAGAAATTCAACTTAGAACCATTGCAATTAACTGAATATATCGCAATCCTATCAGAGCAATGTTATAACCATAGAGACCTCCTCTATGGTTACTCATCACCAATATCCCGTTGTGTTGCTCCAGTGCTAAGTAAATTCAACTATTTACCTCTATGATTACAACTGAAAAAATACAAATCTTCAGAAAAAAATTACATTACGTTGAATTATGAAGCCGCTATTGCCATTTAGAATTACGATGTTTGGATATAAGGTAGAGCAATGAGGCTGTTTCCCCACACAGTTATTGTTGCAGACATGTTCAATAGTTGTTCCTGTGGGCTCAACTTAAAATGCTTGTTTTTTAGTTTATACATATTTTTCCAGAAGGCGTGTTGGGACATTGGATGTATTTATTGCTAGCAATGCAAGCGCCTAGGGTAGACTTCTTTTCAGGATTTGTTCACTATTATTAACAAGAAATTCAATAGGTTTGAAACTTTTGTCAGTTTGTTTCAATAGGTTTGAAACTTACGAATGGAAATTTTTGCTGCATCCAGCAGCATAAAAAATGTGAAATGAAGAAGGGGACGATGATGATATATTTGATAAACCACTCCTCCTTATCTTTAATCTAGGCCAAATATGGCAATTGTGCCATAAAACCCAATTAACCAACCCAAGACAGCTCTATCCTTTAAGAGAGTAACAACCTTTCATGTAGTGAAACTTACTTGCGCTCCCAAATTAAACTTGCATGAGGACTGTTTATGTTAGAACCAATTTATTGAAAACATTTGTCCAGTTTTGGTGTTTATAATAAAACGCGAAATAAACTTCGCGTTTATAATAAAAAGTGAAATTATCTTCCTATTTATAATAAAACGCGAAGATTAAATTCCAGATCATGTGGGGTCTTAGGTTAATCTTTACTAGAATTTCGAATTTTTATTCGAATAAGAAAATGTGAATGAAAAATTTGGTTAATATACGATACAAAGCTTAAAATAGACTTGAAATATGCTCCTTCATATCGATTTCATCATGTAACTTTTTTTCAATCTGAGAAACGAGATATCTAGTGTCGCGTGGAACATTCGAATAAATTTCTTGACTTTGGCCAGTAGATGTAGCCTTTCTAATTAAATTTGGGAATGGATCTTAGTCAAGTGGTACGGGAACAGACAGATAAAACGAGATTCAGTAATAAAACATTACGTTTAAATATGCTGATTTCGCTTATGCTAGAAATTTCGTAAAAAATTTGAGGTTTTAGTTTTAAAATCAACCCTATTTTACCATCAACCTTCAAATGGAATAGAAGGGAAATGTTCTCTAAGCTTCAGGTTATTTCTGCAGATCGCTCGGTTTGAAGATCTGTCTCGTGGTTGTGGGAAAGAGCATGAATCCCAATGTGGGACAAATTATTGATTGGTTGAAATGATTATTCAGCGATATTAAAAACATTAGTCTGCGCTTTGATAACCAATCGGCCCAAGTCGATTCATAAGCTCACGTGACTTACCTTTCTCCGATCCTACTCCTCCCACATGCTCTGCCTATTCCATTTGAAGATCGATGTACTTTACCAATTTGTGTTCTAATTTATTCAACTTTATTGTCAGCATGAATGTTTTCAACAAGCATTAATTTATTGAAAAAGCATGAAATATTTCTCAGAAACGAGACGAACAAATTGATTATATACCAATTTTGTCACAGAAGAAAGAATATTTTAATTATAAATTTTTAATTTTATCTGCTTTGTGTGGAAAGTTTGACTTAACCCTACCTTTTCCAGAAAAGCGGTCTTCATTTGCCAAACCCATGTCAAGTTATTCTTCCCTCCAAATCCGTGAGTGATGATCTTGAGGGGCAAAGAAGGGTCGAGGTTACTCTGAAATATCGAATCTGGTTTCTTGTAATCCAGGAATTGTGGTTCCAATCTGTTCTTCCTTGTATACAACAAGAACTGCGTGTTGACAGTCTCTGGTGGTTCTGGAAGCTGCTTCAGATGCTTGAAGGTTCCTTCCTTGTCAAAGCAACCCAACTCATCGTAGCAGACGCTGGATGCTCGTTGAATTTTGTGCTCTGGATGCAGAATGTCGAGTCTCTCAGCAAATTGCCGAACCCTCAGTTCTTGAAGAGAACTGATCACAGAATTGTAAATATTTGCATCGCCATCGAGTTCCGCGTTGAAAGCATAGCATGGACTTGCCACGAGAATTACTGAAATGATAAACCGTGCAAGAAAATGTTTTAATGCTTTGAGATTTGAATCTACATCTAAGAACGTATTTAGGCGGAGGGCCTAAGAGAGAAATATATCCCGAAATATCTTTGTTAGAAAACAATAAAAAAATACACTCTGCATCTAGTTTAATCAATGTGCATCGAAATTTCTTGAACACAGATGAAATATATATAAACGTATCTAAAAACCGTCAAAAAATCATACCTGTAACGCATCAGCCCTTAACGTGTATCTCAGCGATATGCGCCTTGATTGGCGATGGCGGACCACGTGACACACTCTCCGCGAAAGAGAATGAACCATTTTTCTCTAGTTGTTTCCCAAGGCGAGCGTAGAACTGACGCGCTGAGGTTTTGTTCCCCGAGATGTTACTTTTTATGTTTGTTTGTTCTTGTAATTGTTTTGTCTTGTGCTTAATGTTAATTAAAATTGCTCTTTTGGCCAATTCTTGCATTAGTCATTGGATGCAGCTCTAAAATTGACGCCCAATCTTGTGGCCCGAATTAAAGCCTTTGGGAACAACTCGTTTTTTTGTTCAGGAATCTAGGTCCAACACTGTTGGTATTGAAAGAAAACACACCCTGTGTTTCATTGATGTTTAGAAACTCATCCCGAGTTAGCATACTGGTAGGAAAAGCCATGGTTTTAGTGTTCTGCAGCGGCGTCGAACTCACTATTTTAGGAAGCCTCATCCCAGGTGTATCCTATTGAATATAGGTGGAAATCCCTTCCACGGATCATCCTTATGCTCGTATCCCCAAGTGGTGATGAAGAATGAGATAAGTTTATTTTAATTTGTTTAAAATCATTCTTGTCTAGCAGTACTTTCGATTTGGCCAACCCGTGTCCAGCAACAGAATTTTGAAGTTTCGTTTTGTGTTCAAACAGTATTCTTGTTTAAAATATAGTGTGAAATCACTTTAAATGTTATTATTCCTTTGGTTCACAAGTGCAAAGTATTTGTGTTTTGTGAAAAGTATTTGTGTTTTATGAAAAGTTTTGTTCTTAAAGTAAAAGTGCAAAGTAGTATTGTTTTGATTAAGTGTACTGCTAGAATAAGTTTTTTTGAAAATACGTTATGTGTATTCATTTTGTAATAAGCTACTTTGTAAAATTAATAAGTGGTGTGAATTAATTGTGTTCAAAAACGAAAGCTACAGCGTTATTTCGTTTCAAAAGTGCAAGAACCGATCGCATTCTGATTCGGTCATGTTCATGAGTCATAACTCAATAGATTCAAGGTCTGTTTTCTGCCAGCTGCATTAAAAAAAAACCTTTCTAGATGTTTAAAGCTATTTTTTTTTCTTTATTTTGTGTTTGAGCTACATTGGGATTTCCTTTTGAGTGTTATTGGTTTTGTTAATATATGTATGAATCAAGTGCAATGTGCGCAGAAATGTGTTTATATTATGCCTTTAAGGATTAGATATTAGGAAATATGGATTTCATTCTGTTTAAGCATTGATGTTTCTTTTTGAATTTTGAAATATTACGAGAATTTATCATTTCTTTTGAAGTATTATTGAAATAAGACTAACTCACGAGTGGAATGTTATCTAATGTTTTGGTTTTGAATATTTAAAAGTGTTTTGGAATTTAATGTTCATAAATAACGTGTTTAAGTGTTATTGGACAAATGTTAATGTTTTAAAAGTAATTTGTTTAACAATGCTAAACAAGTAGTACCTATAAGAAGTGGTCATTAATTTAATTTTTTTTTTCTTGAAAACAAACTGTGTGGGATCTATTTAAAAAAATTTTTTACTGAACTTGTTTACTTTCGTATTCAAAATTATTTGTACACTTCGTAACCTAAAGATGTCTTATTTGGCAAGAGCTCTTAAATGTGACCTGATAGAGTTGGCGAATGAACTCGGCATCGAAATACCTGCTGATGCTAGAGTAGTTGATATAAAAAGATTTATCACTGGAGATGAAAGTTATGATGAAGACTTCACGAAAAATCTGCTTCTGTCTATAAGCGAAAACCGTGCAAAAGAGAAAGCAGAAGAAAAAGAAAGAATAGCACGTGAAAATGAAAGAATAGAACGGAAAAAGGCTGAGGAAAAGGAAAGAATAGAACGGGAAAAATCTGAGGAAAAGGAAAGAATAGAACGGGAAAATGAAAGAATAGAACGGGAAAGAGCGTACGAGTTGGAAAAACTCCGTCTGCAGGTAGAATCTCAGAAATTGGAGCAGGTCTCTGGTTTTAATCATCTGTCTGCAGACTATCAACCCAACTTTAACTTGAAAAAGTTGCTACCTGATTTTGATCCGAATGATGGTGATATGACATTGTTTCTTCAGTTATTCGAACGACAGATGAAAGTTCTTAAAGTAGGGAGACATAACTGGGTTGCCTATCTCCTGGGCCTATTACCTAATAGCGTGGCACAACTCATCGCCAGAGAACCAGAACAGAAGGCTCATGATTTTGATCACATTAGAACAATGCTGCTTCAGAGATTTAAATTAAGTGCTGAGAGAATGCGACAGCTCTTCGCAACTCACAAAAAAAGTCCTGAGAGCACATGGAAGGACTTCCATTTTGAACTGCGTAGCTATTTTGAAGCATGGCTAGCAGAATTGAACATAACGGATTTTGAGAAATTGAAAGACCTCATGATCCTGGATCAAATGAAGAGACGTGTTCCTTCAGAGGTTAAAAACCATTTCTTGGACGTATGGAGCGAATGGGTCACCCCAAGTGACCTAGTGGAGAAGATGGACAGTTACGACAACTTACGTACTGTCAATCCGAAGCAACATGAAACAAAACCCGTGTTCCAAAAAAGAAATTACTATAGAACCCAACAATCACAATTGGAACAAAGAGTTGACAGACAAAGTCTGCCAGGGATTCCCAGTAACAGTAGGCGGGATCCCGGGGTCCTCAGTCAAAGTAGGAGGGACTCCTTTTCACAGGGCAGAATTACACCAAGGGGTATTGAAGAGAAGAAAGAAATATCGTGCTATGGATGTGGAGCACCAGGAACCATCAAATCAAAATGCAAAAACTGTTCGTCATCGACAAGAAGGGAGCCATTCCAAGCGAACTCTGTCCGCATGTATACCTGTCACACCGATGCATCCCCGTTAGCGCTAATAGATATCTGTATATCGGGAGTAAGAGCCAGGGTTTGTGTTGATAGTGGTGCCAGCAGAACAGTCGCTGGAGAGATCATGTACCACCAATTAAAAAAGAGAGGAGTAGAGTTCCAAAGAGAAGTAGTAACAATGACTTTGGCAAATGGTTGTCAAACAACTGAAGAGGCTTGCACCACCATGGTGAAAATAGAGATTGAAGGAAAATCAGTTTCGCTGAATTTGCTGGCATTACCAAATGCAAAAAAGAATCGTACTCTACTAGGAACCGACTTTTTGGAAAAGTCCGGAATTGTTCTAGACATGAAGAACAAAAATTGGCATTTCTCTGACAATCCCTGTCGGAAGATTGGTTTCAAGAAAGATATCCCTGTAAAATATCTGCTATCTGTTGAAGACCCACCAGTAAAGAGTCAACAGCCTGTCGACAACTGTAGCAACAAAGGAAATTTTCATGAAGAAGATGAACGTTCAAGTTGCAACCAGCAACTCTCATACAGCCAAGCTATATCACCAAGCTCACTGCGTTCTGATGAAGGAGAACATTTAACGTCCGATCAGCGCAGAAAGATGAATGGTTTGTTAGAAAAATTTGAGTCTACCTTCAAGCTAGGGGGAGAGCCTACCCCTTTTATAGAACATCGGATCAATACTGGTGATCACGTTTGGGTCACCATGCACCCTGTGAGTAACGCAGAAAAGAAAAGGACTGCCAAATTCATGCCTCGACGTGACGGACCTTACGTGGTGCTCACTCAACGGTCACCTACAACTTATGAAATTGCAGATCCCAAAAATCCGACCACACCTATAGGAGTTTATCACACTTCAGCTCTCAAGGCATGTAAAGCTACTGACAGTACTCCTGTGGTCCCACTAAGAAAGAGAGGACGCCCTCCTAAAGCACGTAATGCTGACTCCTCGTCGGGACGTCGTCGGAGCCAGAGGGGGAGGTTGTAACGCATCAGCCCCTTAACGTGTATCTCAGCGATATGCGCCTTGATTGGCGATGGCGGACCACGTGACACACTCTCCGCGAAAGAGAATGAACCATTTTTCTCTAGTTGTTTCCCAAGGCGAGCGTAGAACTGACGCGCTGAGGTTTTGTTCCCCGAGATGTTACTTTTTATGTTTGTTTGTTCTTGTAATTGTTTTGTCTTGTGCTTAATGTTAATTAAAATTGCTCTTTTGGCCAATTCTTGCATTAGTCATTGGATGCAGCTCTAAATACCTACTTTTTAGCTTGACAGAAAAAGCCTCATAAATGTCATAAAATTTATTGTTACGTAAATTTTGAAAAAAATTTAAACGCAATCCACTATATAAGATTCAACAGATATAACTAATTAAAATGAATTAACTAGTTAAATACGATCGTTCATAATTCTTGATTCAATTGAAACTTATTTCTATACAAAAGAACCGCTGAGGTTTACGTTTAAAAAACGAGCAATGGATAAAAAAGTATTTGCAAAAAAGATTGGTCGGGTAAAAACTCATCCAACGGGGGAAAGTGTTGTGACCTCATATGTTTAAGGGTGGGTAGCCCGAGATCAAGTCTGATGTACAGTCAAAGTAAATGCATGTTATTTAAGAAACAAAATCAAAAGCGATTCAAATCAACAACTGTTTAATTAGAACCACACCCTTATTAAGTGACTCTAAGAAAGATAAGTGAACTTGAGTAAAGCTTGAATTACATGAATATGTCAATTGAAGTTTGCGGTTAACTTTGGATGTAGGTTACGACCGGGGAGTGTAGAATCATTTCCATCTGACCAGAACCGTTACTGAATGGTGTTCTTGGCTTGCAACTGCGCGTTGACAAGAGAAACGACTCCTTCCAACCGACGCTGGTCACGTTCACCCAGTCTTTTTACTGCCTCGCTACTGTCATAAGTTACATGTTTTGCCAGAATTGTTGTAGTTACGGTACACTCTTGAAATGGTAATACGTGAAAATCCAAACTTATCTACCTTCGAAACACTATGACACATCTCGCAAGCTCCAACTATCAAACAGCGTTGAAATAGCTTAAATCGCGATAACCTTGCTGTTTTCACCGCGAAAACAGCTCTACATGTCTCCGCTTATTTATATTGCTTTTTTATGCAGACGCAACCAATGACTTGCATGGGTGACGTTGCTATGTATTTTTCAGAGGCTCGTCTGTACTAGTTTTTCTGGCACTTCAGATTACTGGCTTTTTCCACTGTTTTCAGACTGTGACTTACTTAGACGCACATTTTAGCCATGTGATTTACGAAACTTCACTTCGAGACGGATTCGAGCCCCTTGGGCCCCTTCACCTTAATACATCCCAGCATTTGATGGGTGCTAATTGAACATTCCAATGTAAATTAAGAACAATATTTGAGATTCATTAGTATCTTCTATTACCGTCGCAAAAAATCTACAAAACACGAATGCATCTGAAGTTAATATCAGAACTTTTATTGCTGGGCATTTCTATTTAAAGAGGATAGTGCTCCCGGCTTTCCGTCGCTCCTATTTTTTTGACAATGTGCAAAGTCTAGCAAACAAAAATAACGCCCTCCAAAACATTTTTTTATGTAAGATATTAACTTTGCATAGCAAATTCTATTTTTAACTTGGAATCCCCTCCGAAATAAAATCAACTCAGATGTTGACCTCGTCATCTGACCGTGGTTCAAAATTACGAGGTGTTCTCGGATCTTTCCCTTCAGGATTGATCTCGGACTGTCGTCACTAACCCGTTGTGTTGCTCTAGTACGACGTTAATTAACTACCTACCTACTTCTTTCATGGTTAAGTTAATTTTCGCATCAAAACGACTATTGCATATTTGACTAAGGACTATAGCCTCCTTCCAAAATGGACCCTACCACCTCTCCCGAAAATATTTTTGGGGTTTCGCAATAGCCCCTTTGTGTTGCTCCAGTGCGACGTAACTCTGAGGTACCCGAGTGATCTGTCTGTCCTCCCTTCTGTTTTACCCTCTCCTACTCTTTTGGTTTTTGCTTTCTTTTGGTTCAAGTTGTAGTCATGTGTTTGGTGTAGCTTGGCCAAATATAGCCTTTGTGCCATAAAACCCAAAACCAAACATCGCGATGTAAATTCAATTTTGACATTAAGTAAGCTAAATTTCATATTTTTATAGATATACGGTCCCTTCTACAAGGAATTCAATGTCTATTGTAAAGACTTCAGACTAAGATAGATGGCGCTCTTGCGCATGCCCAGAAGGACTTTGAGAAAGGAAAGAGTTAAGAACGAGTGTGGCGAGAGACGTGTGGGTTGTGTTTTTTGGAGAGTGATCGAGACTGAGATGTGTGGATTTTGATATATACTACCTTTTCTATTTATGTTGTGTGTCGTGTTTGTACTGTGTCTGTGAGTTCATTAAAATGGTTTAAACCAAAAAGGGAGTATTCCTTGTGATGGTAATTAAAATTTTGAGCAAGTCAGTACAGACGACGAAGAAATGGTGGCAGCCGTTTGGATACGATCCTGGTATTGCTGATATCTCCAGTGCAAATTATTGGGTGAGTACCAGATTTCATTAGCAACAGTGCCTTTTTAATTGTAATTTGTAAAGTTTTGCATGTTGAGTTTTGGTTCATTGAAGAATCGTTGTTTTGGTTTCATGCAGTTTTGGTTTTGTAAAAGGCAGTTGTAATATGCAAAAATGCTCTCTTATTTTAACTAGGCTGATATAGTTAAAATTTTGTTTGGTAAAAGGAGTGATAATTTTGAAAAAGTGTTCTTATTTTAACTAGGTTGATATAGTTAAAATTTTGTCTGATTTTGAAAGGCAAATTTATTCTGTTGATTTGCAAAACTATTCTTATTTTAGCTAGACTGATATAGTTAAAATTTTGTTTGATTGTAAAAAAAAAAAAAAATTTAGGACACTCATGTGGTATATAAAAAAGAATTTTCTGTTCTGAATGGTTAGAATTAGAACTATTCAAATGGTCAGTTTGAGTTTTGTTTTCTGAGAAAAGAGAATTATTTTAAAATTTTAAATTGAGATAGCCTAGTTTGTTTTGTGTTCTTTTGTATGATGCTATCTGATGACAATTGAAGTGTTGTTAAAATTTGATTTGATTCTGTTGTATGATTCACACAAAATAGAATTAAAAATTTGGTGTAGAAGTATATAGTTTGAATTACAAGTATAATTCTTTTTGATGAGTGTTGTCAACAGCACCAAATGCCTAGAATTTTCAATATTTAGTGTGTCTTGGGTTATTTTGCTTTGGAAAATATTTTGTTATATTTCTGAATGAATCGGAAATTCATTTAAAAGAGTTTTGGAGTGTTTTGAAATTGTCATTTTCATTTGTTGCTCATTTAAATGACTAAGAAACCCCTTAGAATTGTTTATTTATTTTGCGGAATTTTGAATGTCTAACTTGTGTACTTAAGGAAATTTTTGTTAGTAATTTGAAATTGCTTTGTGTAACTAATTTGGCAAATGTGAGACCATTTTGTGTTCAGAAAAAGAACTCGAAAAAAAAAAATCTGAAAGTGTGGATTTGAATTATTCACTTCCTGTGTTTGTTGACGAAAAAAAAGAAAAGGAAAAGAATGATATTCTGTTTTATATTTTTGTGTGTGCATTTATGCTTCTGAGTGTGAATCAATTGTTCATAGAGAAAAGGGAATTCTTTTGAACTGAAAATACCTTTTCTTGATTAGACAGGAAAGTTGAGTTTATATTCTGAATTGTATTTTAATTGTAGTATTATTTTCAAAACAGCTGTTCTTTAGTTGAACTTTTCTTTAACTGTTTATTTTCTTCTCAATTTGAAAACATCTTTAAAAAAAAGATATTGTTTTAATGAATGAAAATTTTAATTTGTTTATGTGTTCGAAAATTATTTCTATTGATTTTTGGTTGTTCGGTAAGAAAGTTGTAACGTAGAATTAGCGAATTTAATTCTTTGATAAAGTCTTGTGAATTCTGTTGGAATTTAATACCTTAATAGAGGTTTTTGATAGTGTTTCCCCTGGCCCTTAATCATGGCATTTCTTGCAATTGGTAGAAAGCAGGACTTAATTGCTGTTGCGGAAGAAATTGGTGAGAAGGTACCAACTTCGTGCAAGGTTGCGGATATTAAACAAATAATTTTAAAAAGCCCAAATTTCGATCGGGAGGAGGTAACGATAATCATGGAACGAGTCATAAAAGATAGACTGGAAGAGGAAGAATTAGCTAGACAAGAAAAAATTCGTGAGGAAGAATTAGCTAGACAAGAAAAAATTCGTGAGGAAGAATTAGCTAGGCAAGAAGAAGAACGACAAGAGCGGGAAAGGGTCAGACAACATGAACTCGAAATTAAAAAACTAGAAATGGCTCAGAAGGAATTTCGCCGGTCTGAAGAGGAATCTGAAAATGGGGCGGATAGAAACAGAAAAATCCAACTTACCCAAATCACTCCCAAATTTGACGAAAAAGGGGATGAAATGGGATTGTATTTGATCAATTTCGAGAGGAAAGCAGAGATGGCTCGAGTGCCGAAGGAGGACTGGGTGGCTTATTTGCTGGCCGTTTTGCCAGCCGAGTTATCTAACATGCTTGCCCGAGAACCTCCTGAAGTGGCCAACAATTATGATGTTGTGAAAAATCTCATTCTGAAACGATACAAAATGAACGCTGAAAAATTGAAACAGTGTTTCTACAGACATCAGAAAACAGCAGAGAAAACATGGAGAAATTATGCTCATGAACTGTACAGCTACTTCACTGAATGGCTTGCTGAATTGGAAATTGAAACCTTTCAGCAACTAAAAGATTTAATCGTTGCCGAGCAATTGAAGTATCGTGTACCAGATCAAATCAAGGAGCATTTTCTTGACAAATGGATGAAGTTGAAGACACCTTTTGAATTGGCAGAAGTGATCGAGGAGTACGAAACCATCAGGCAGAGTTTCAGGAAGAAGGAATTTCCAAAGAAGTATGGCTATCAAGGTTCAAAGGGACATTTTAGTGGAAGTAGACCCAAAGTACCATTCAAGGATGACAAGAACAAACATCCGGTCAAAACCGAACCCGCAAGCAACGAAAACCGTGAAAGAGAGTTTGAAAAGAGAAGACAGCTCCGATGCTATGAATGCGGTTCGTTATCACATCTGAGACCCCAATGCCCGAAGCTCAAGAGATCTGAAGTAGTAGCTGCCAATGAAGTCTTTGGAAGACACGTGCCTGAGTTGATGTCTCCTTATACTAGTGCTGGGACAGTAAATGGAGCCCAAATGTCTATCTTGAGAGATACTGGTGCCAGCATCGATCTTATTCCCAGAAAATTTATCAAACCACATATGTACACAGGTGAGCATGTATGGCTCGCTTCTCCATTAGTAGACAGCCCGGTCTGCTTGCCCATTGCAGAAGTTGATTTGAACTGCGAATTGGGACATGTCCTTACGAAAGCTGCTGTAAGAGACAGTTTTCTGGATCAAGAGCATTACCTACTAAGTAACAAAACCGTTGCTCTGATCGAGAGTATGAAAAAAGATAAGGAGCTGGAGATCCAAGTTATTAATGCAGTTCAGACGAGAGCTCAGAAAAGTCTTTTGACAGCCGAAGTTGAAGAGTATCCAGTTGAGTCGAGTCCTGGAGAAGAGAATGACAGTACCGTGTTAACAGAGGAAGACGGAGAGGTATTGCCTATGGCGGAAGAAGCCTCACTTCCAGATCTGATTAAAGCCTCACGGAATGATTTTGTCGAAGAGCAGCGCAAGAGTAAAGAGTTGAAACCACTTTTCCTAGAAGCTGAGGAGTTAGCAAAGGAAACCAAGTATGCAATCGTTAATCAAATGCTGTTCTATCTGAAAAGTGACAAGGATGGTACGCAGAGAAAACTGCTGATTGTTCCAGAGAAGTTTCGGGACCAATTAAAGAAACTGTCTCATGAAGGAACAGCGGCTCACTTAGGAGTGACCAAGACTAAAGATGCTCTTTTTAAAACTTTTTTTTGGCCGAATTGTTACAAAGATGTTGAAGAATTTGTCAGATCTTGTGACCAATGTCAGCGAGTCGGGAAACCTCGGGATAAGAAGAAGGCACCCATGAAGATCGTTCCTGTCATCTCGGAGATCTTCACAAAGATTAATGTGGATGCTTGTGGTCCTTTACCTACTACACCATCTGGAAACCGGTATCTCATCACTGCAATTTGCATGTCTTCCAAATATCCCGATGCAGTTCCTGTCCCAAATCTTAGTTCTTCAACCGTGGTCGATAGTTTCCTGCAAATCTTTAGTCGGATGGGTTTCCCGAGGGAGCTGCAAAGCGATCAAGGAACGTCGTTTACAAGTGCACTCACAACGGAGTTCCTGGAGAAATTTGGAGTTAAAGTAGTGCGAAGTTCCGTACATCATCCCCAGAGCAATCCTGTGGAGAGACTACATAGAACTTTGAAGAGAATTCTTCGAGTCCTGTGTCTGGAGTCAGGACCTGATTGGGAGAAAATCTTGCCTCATGCCCTGTTTGCTCTACGAGTTGTTACTCATGACAGTACTGGATACACTCCAGCTGAGCTGGTTCATGGACAGAATTTGAGGACTCCCATGACTCTACTGTACGAGAACTTGACGGAAAGCGAGGAAGAGAAGACTAGCGTAGTATCATATGCCTTCAAGCTACTAAACCGCATGAAAAGGTGTCAAGAATTAGCCGTCCAAAACATGGAGAACGCCAAAGACAAACAAAAACTATGGTATGATCGCAAGGCTGTGAAGCGTAAATTTTGTGAAGGCGACCTTGTGCTGGTTGTCGCTACATCTAGGCCTAACAAAATGGCAGTTCATTGGATCGGCCCAGGGAAAGTCGTTAAACAGCTTTCCGAAACCAACTACATTGTGCAGTTTCCAGAAAAAGACAAATCCCATGTGAACATGCTCAAGCCATATTTCCAGAGACCCGAAAATGTGAATTTAATCTGTCTAAAAGAGATTAGGAACTGTGACAACGAGGAGGACATTCCAAGTCTCGAGCAGAAGCCTGAAGTCTCGGAAATGACACAAATTTGGCAAGACATAGAACAAAATGGTCGCTTGTCAGAAGATCAGAAGGAGCAGCTGAGAGAGTTGCTATCAAAATACTCTAGCTCATTCTCAAACCAGCCGGGGTGTACTGATCTTACTGAACATGACATTGAGCTTGAATCTGAGAGGCCCATCTGTGCCAAACCTTACAAGATGTCTCCACGCCAAACAGAAATTTTGAAGATGGAAGTGGAGAAGATGCTGTCGCTCAAAGTCATTGAGCCAGGAGAATCTGATTTTACTTCTCCTCTTATTCTGGTAGAAGTACCAGGAAAGGATGCAAGACCGTGCATCGACTATCGAAGACTCAACAAGGTCACTAGAACCCAGTACTTTCCTCTGCCAAACATTGAGCAGCTTGTTGAAAAAGTGTCAGCTGCCAAGTATATCACCGTTCTAGATTTGACCCGAGGTTATTGGCAAATACCTCTGAGTAAACGAGCCCAAAGATATTCAGCTTTTGTAACCAGTTTTGGGACATTTCGACCGTTGAGATTGCCATTCGGTTTGAAAAATGCCCCTTATGACTTTAGTCGTTTGATGGCCGAACTGTTGAAAGACTGTGGAGAATTTGCATGCCCTTACTTGGATGATGTAGCCATCTATTCCCTAAGTTGGGAAGATCATTTACAACATTTGAAAACCGTCTTAGAAAAGATGAATGCAGCTCATCTGCACATCAAGCCTTCTAAGTGCCAGTTTGCTCGTGCGTACGTAAAGTATCTTGGGCACTTGGTTGGTCAGGGCCAGAGAACACCTGGAGAATTGAAGATCCAAACTGTAAAGGACTTTCCGACCCCTGCGACTAAGACGCAGGTCCGATCTTTCTTAGGACTTGCGGGGTATTATCGAAAATACATTCCTGACTTTTCAGTCCTCTCAGCACCAATTACAGATCTGCTGAAAGGAAAAAATCGTCGTGCTGCTGTCATATGGACTGATGCTTGTCAAGAGGCGTTTGACAATTTAAAGAAACGGTTGTCGGAGAATCCGGAGTTGTACAGTCCAGATTTCTCGAGACAGTTTCTCGTCCAATGTGACGCGTCAAATCTTGGGATTGGCATCGTTTTGTCCCAAATTAATGACATTGGTGAGGAACATCCTGTCATGTACTTGAGTCGGAAGTTCTCAAATGCAGAACAAAAATACAGTACCATCGAGAGAGAGTGCGCAGCTATCGTGTTCGCCATCCAAAAGCTGCGATGTTATTTGGATGGACACCAGAAGTTCATCATCCAGACGGACCATAATCCCCTTGTTTGGCTGGACAAAAATACGGGAACCAACCCTACACTTTTACGTTGGGCTTTGATCCTGCAGCCATTCAATTATGAGGTTGTCCATAAGAGGGGGAAACAGCATCAAAATGCTGATTCATTAAGTCGCATCCCATAAACCTCATATCCTTTTATTTTATATTAGTAAGTTTATTGTTTATTTTGATATTTGTATTATGTGTGAAAATTTTAAATTTTTCTTATCATTAGTGTAAATTGTTTTCCTAAATTTTTAATAAGTATATAATTTTTTGTATAATATTTTTGAGTTCAAGGCACTTATTGCTATAATCTGGTACATGTGCAGTGTATTTTGTGTACTTGAACTCTTGAACTTTTCCAATGACTGCACCTATCTGGAGACTTTTTCAGGCAGTGGAGTCATCAAAACTTTTCCCTCATTCTTCGAGAAAAGTTTCCTCCTTGTGGGGAGGAGTTTATAAGTCTGTAAAGACTTCAGACTAAGATAGATGGCGCTCTTGCGCATGCCCAGAAGGACTTTGAGAAAGGAAAGAGTTAAGAACGAGTGTGGCGAGAGACGTGTGGGTTGTGTTTTTTGGAGAGTGATCGAGACTGAGATGTGTGGATTTTGATATATACTACCTTTTCTATTTATGTTGTGTGTCGTGTTTGTACTGTGTCTGTGAGTTCATTAAAATGGTTTAAACCAAAAAGGGAGTATTCCTTGTGATGGTAATTAAAATTTTGAGCAAGTCAGTACACTATACACGTGTGAACCCTTTTCCTAATACTTTATGACATAACCAATACGTTTTTACGACAAACAGGTAAAAAAGAAATCACTGAATCATTCTCTGATTCATCATTTATAACGTTAGTTCTTAAATTTTATTTTAATAGGCAATATTGTCATCAAAGCTATTTTTATGATTCAAAGAGCATACATCAGTTTTATTTGCCAATTTCTATCCTAAATTTAAAGGGGAAGTGTTTTTTATATTTTTGAGCTGTTAACACATATGGACAAGCCAAAGATGAACCATATCGATGCTGAATATAAATATCAAGAGAATTTCCAAGAAAGGTTCTTGAATTGGTTCAAATGAGGTTATTGAGAATTCCAACTGTCACTGAGAGATAGATGACGCATTTCTTTGAAATGTTTATACCCTTCTGTTTTATTTCTTCAAAATACCGCCTATAGAAACATTTCAAGAAAGCTCATAAAACACTTCTGTAAGTGTTGAGAAGCAGACGCAGTAAAGTTATAGTGCGACTCCGACGAGAAGACATTCCGCTCCTATCTTTGTGAGGATTTGCCGGTTTAGTAGTCTCCCTTGGGAGTTTATTAGTTTTTTTTTATTCGCGGAGTCACTGTTTGGTTTTCTTGACGGTCATGGTGATGGTCATACGGTAACTAAATTTATGTCGTTGCTACAAAATCCTGGCCACGGGATTGCAGGATATCTATGATTTTACAAATGTTTTCTCTGCATTTCCTATGCTTTAGTGCTAGGTTTAGCCATCCTGAGGTGGGTCTTGGTGATGAGCATCGCAGGTGGAGTGAGCTTGTGAGGGGACATTCCAAGGCATAATGCATTGGAGTTCCCTCTATCCCACAGGAGCATTGGTTGGGTATGATGAGGGTGATGATGTATCATGACTTTGACATGAATCTTTGATGCGGGTATCGATGGAGACATTTGGGAAGAGATCGCATGTTGAACGGCCTGTGTCGTCTGTGTTCCATTCTAGCTGCCACAGTTGAAGAATGTGGTCTCTAGTGAGACTCTTGAAGTGTGAGACTGGAAGGGCTACCTGTTTGTCCTCTGGAGCATCTTTGTTTGCTGCCGCTTCCCTGGCAAGACTGTCTGCTTTTTCGTTACCCTCGTGTCCAACGTGAGCCTTAATCCATCGTAGTTCTAATGCTGGCTTCTTGTGGAGAAGGTTCTGGATTTGTTTGATGGGGGGATTTCTGGACGTTGGGTTACGGAGAGCTTTTAAAACTGATTGGCTGTCTGAGAAGATTGTTGCTTTTCCAGGAGCCAATCTAACTGCTTCTCTGATTGCAACCGACTCTGCTCGGAACACACTGTTGTTAATTTGTAGCCTAGTTGACCAGGTTTTTGTTAAGGCTCCTTCTTCGTAGAGGCAATAAGCTGATCCCACACCCGAGTCCGTCTTGGAACCATCTGTGTAGATGGAAATGGGGATGGGATGTATAGAGTGTCAATGGAGATTTTTGCTTCTTTGCTTTGTATAGATGGTTGGGAGAACCATCTTGCTGTCTTCGTTTCAAAGTCTTGTGAATTAAATGTTTCAGAGTTCATCTGAACTGGTTTATGAAGACGAAGGAGTTCTGTTGTTTTTGCTTTATGTGAAAGGAGGATATATAGAGGAAGGGCTACCTGTAGTGTACTCCAATAGTGATACAGAGAGCTGATGTTGGGGTAGTTGAATAGGCTGAAGAGATGAAAAGCAGGGAGAGCCTTTGGATGGATTTGAGTTTCCTTATGTTACAACAAGTGAGATTTGTCGCCCATATTGAGGCTCCGTAGGCTATTGATCTCTCGGCTACTGATTTATACAGTATTTTTCTCTGTGTGTGATTAAAACCCAAGTTGCGGCCTGCGATTCTTCGGAGACTCTGGAGGCTAATTGTCTCTTTTGCTTTAATGTTATTCAGATGGGCATTCCAGTTCAGTTTTGGATCCATCGTCACTCCTAGGTGTTTTAATTGATCCGTGAATCTAATGGAAGTAGTACCTAAGGCTACTTTTGGTTTGGCTGCTAGTTTCTTGGGCTTATCGAGAAGTAGAGCTTTGGATTTTTTATGTGAAATTTCCAGGCCCATTTTCTCACACCATGATAAGACTTGGTCTAGGGCTATCTTGGAGTGTGTTTTAAGGATCTCTCTGGTTCTTCCAGCAACCACTAAAATCATGTCATCAGCAAAGGCTTGGATGTGTACTCCAGGAGACCAGGGTTTACTCAAGAGGTCGTCGCCCACCAGGTTGACCATTGGTCAATCGATTTGGGGATAAGTGTGAAAGCTCGTCAGTTAGGAGGGCTGCCATATCGAAAGCGTGAATGGCATCGCCGTGGATGGTTCCCCCGTCAGATTGTCGTCGTTGCTATCACTTTCGGAAAGGAACGAAAAACTTAGAACCAGAAATCAGCGCTAAAGACACCATTTGTGGAAGCGCTTTGTTTACGTTCTAACCTATCACATAATTTAAAGAGTAGACGAGTTCAAAACCGCGTGACTCGAATGACAACTATAGACCCGGATTATAATATACACTTCGATAATGAGAGGGATTTTAAGTGTAAACAAACCAGACGGTCTGCGATGATTTTACTTCTGCTGTCCAATTGTTCTTGCCGTCATCTGACCGTGCTTCAAAATTAAGTGGTGGCCTCGGATCTTTTCCTTCGGGTTTGATCGCGGACCGTCGTCAACTCCGGACCGTCGTCGTTGTGTTGCTCCAGTGCAACGTTAATTAAATCCCGCCAATTGCTCTTGCGTGATGCAGATAGGGGTTACCCTAAAATGCAGTTTATCGCTGGTTTGGCAACTTTTGGCTTTTCATCTGATTGATGTTGACCAATAAACTATCATATATTAATTCGGAATTTATTCTTTGGAATTTTTATTGGCGAAGTGCTGAAATCGTATTCGAAAAACCAGCCAACTGACTACACGTTGAGAATACGTGCAGGAAACGCGTATCACCGCAGAAAAATTAACGTCTCCACTATTTAGAGTGACTGAAAATGCTTCTCATTAAAGGTGAAAAGAACGTTAACTTTTGAAAATAATAGCGTTGCCAAGGAAATAGGCATTAGGGCACACTGGCATCGAAAATGTGTTATGGAAAATTGTAAGCGGCTCAAGTCTTTTCATTCCTTATTCTCACAAAATGAATAATTTAAAAAAATTATTTTAAATCTTAATAAAATTTTTAAATGAAAGTAATTGAATGCCAGAGTAAAAAAGTAGTAGGATCGGTAGGGACCAGATCAGCCGTTTTTTAGTGTTTGAGTTATGTTACCATTATGTTAAATAGGAATATGGATCTGTAATCTGGAGTTCTTATTACGGAAGACATATTGAAGGAATACAGAATACATTTTTGAGATATATTTGACCTATATCTCAAAAATGAAGATTCATACTTCTATGAATCTTCAAGTGCTTTAAC
The DNA here is from genome assembly GCA_933210815.1 of Meta bourneti. Lineage (NCBI taxonomy): Eukaryota > Metazoa > Arthropoda > Arachnida > Araneae > Tetragnathidae > Meta > Meta bourneti. Next base: position 70,375,674 of record OW119928.1, read on the forward strand.
AAATATTTTACAACTCGACATAACAAAATTAGTTCGCCATTTTTAGTTTCTTGCTTTGATTTTAATGTCTCCAGGTATATCACCGGAAGCTGTAAAATATTTTTTGTTCAATATTTGACAAGGAATGTATTTAACAGTTTTACCACAAATAAATTTTTTGAGCTGTATAATTATTTCCCGGAGGTTGATGTATTTTTTAATTATTTCAATTCAGTAAATAATCTGCTTCAATGAAGTGTTTCGTTTTTCTATTATCTAACTGTGTTTGTGTACGTCTTTTTTCTTGCACTTTTTGGATAATATATTTTTGTTCTCTGTGTAATTGCATATTTTTCTTTTAAGAAAAACAATTAAATAAATAAATGATGCACTCTAGGTTTTTCTGGTTTTGTTATCTCTCCTCGTACACACAGTTGCAATAGTTTCTTAAAATAATGCGATTGTTTTTAATTTAATAAAAGCAATGTTAAACCGGATAGCGCTGATAAAAATCCGGATGGAAATAATAAATGGACCGGAACAGCCAACGTTCCCGATGTTTTTATTGGTTATAAAAATAAAAGCGTAAATTTTCTTGTACAAATTCTCTCAAGAATGCTGCCGTCCTCCAATAGCCCGGTCAATGTCGAATTTCCACACTTTACACACACATTTACTATGTCCATCCCTGGTGTCAGACTAGTTTATAAAATTCCCTTATGATAAAATCATAAATACTGGAAAAACACATCATACAGGAAAATTAATTTGAAGTGAGCTTATTGGATGCATAAAAAACAGACTTCCTATTTACCTAGATGCGATCACAATATGTGACATAATATGACACTTGATTCAAGGTCATTGCGAACAACTTTAAACCCACAGCTGAATATTAAATTTATAATTCAATATTACCTGCGGCCAAAAGGGCTATCATCCTGAACTTTTTTCTTGAATCCTTTCTGATCGATTTCTTGCAACCAACACGCAGACCTTAGTGATAAAAAAGGATGCCTATCTTCACCCTTTATCTTCAAAACAATTATGGCAGGTGTGTCGGAGGTAAGAGTAAGTGCTCATGGGATTCATCAGATAATTCTTACAAAATGCTTTGTAACTTAAACAAAGAATAATAAAACACACACAAACACATATCAAAAAGCCAGATGAGAATGCAAGGGTAATAGGATGATATGGAAATCAATTCGTACCGATAAATTTCTTTGATAACGCGAGATATACCATTGGATATGGCACTAATGTAACAAAGATTTAAAATAGTGCTTCAGGGTCATTCATATTATGTTTCTAATCACTGGTTGATGAGATCATGGATGACTCAAAATTAGTACTAGTGACTGACAATGATTAATACGAAGCCAGTGACGTCGTTCTTAAGAAGTTTTAAGATCGTTCGTCGGTCTATAGTTAGGTCTGGACTTACACTCTTTTGCCACCTGTATAACCTAAAACCTATCCGTATCAGTTGAAATAGCCCGTTTGTGTTGCTCCAGTGCGATGTAAATCAACTATCTACCTACCCTAGAAGAGCGCCCCTAATTTATATATATTTTAATGACTTATGAAATATCTATCGTAATGCATGGAGTAGAAATCCTCGTTAACCTGATGGCTGGTTTTTATGGTGCAAAGGCCAAACACAAGAGAGACAAGGTGAAGAAATGAACATACACAGGTAAGGAAAATTTGACTGGTTCAAAAGAGGAGCCTGAATTACGTATCAGTACTTCATGAGGGGTCCGTTATCGAATTAGCAGGGATCCGTCAAACTGGGTGTTGTTCGTTGTAGATGGCGCAAGTTCGATTTCTGTAACTTACTTTGAATGTTTTTCTCTCTTCTATGTTAATAAAATTTTTATTCTGTATGTGTGTTCATTACTTGACGTCTACCGTTCTGTGTTTGGTGCAGCATGGCCAAAAAAAAGCCCTTGCGCCATAAACCCATCCAACCAACTCAGGGCTTTTGCCCGAAATGCAGATCTCGAGTACCTGGGATTGAAAGAACTCATTTCACATACACTTTCTTGTTTTCTGCTTTCCAGACGTGAGAGTATATGTCTGCTACAATTCTTACTACAAGTGGTTGAGAAGCATCGACATACATATCCAGACAGAATTTGGCATGCACATCCTCTGGCTCTATTAATGTTTAATTAATATCGTAAGACATTATATTATTCTAATATTCCAGTTCTCATATGAGAATAAATTCCTATAAATATTTTTATTTTCTCATTCTATCTGCCATGGAATACTTTTTGATGCAAAAACAGGAAACGTTGGAGGTCTTGAGCTACCTCTAAATATTGATATTTTTGGTTTAAACTTCATATTAGTTATGAAGAAACCGTTTACTCAAAAGGAACCGTTTGGAGGGTAAGAATGATAAAATTGCAAAGTAAAGTTTTAAGGACAATCTACCTAATGAAGAGGTTAATAAATAATTTTTGAAACTGAAGATCAAAATACTCAAAATCATAGGTATCATCGCAACACAAACCAGACCTAAAAATATTGACTTTCATAACGTCCAGCTTTCCTGCCAATTTGTTGGTTATAATACAGCAATGTTTTAGTTTATCACATTTTAATTTTAAAACGTTGGTCTTATCATTGAAGCCGACACTATTTTTCCTATTCCAGAAATATCCCTAGTAGATCAAATCAACCAAATGCCAAACTTAGAAACGCCTAACATTAGTAAATCGAATACGGTAATAGTTTTCGATTTACTAATGCTAGGCGGGAGTGCTATTTCAGAGTTGAGTGCTATTTTTAGGAGCAAATATGGCCCTGACCTATCTAAGCTTAGGTTATTCATAGCCTGCAGTCACAACGGTTATTTAAAGACACATAGGGAGTTCACAACACCTGCCTTATGAATGACTAGAGGCAGATGACATTACTTGACAGAAAAAAATTTAAACGACAAATACGTCGATTGAGACATGAATTCACTTTTTGCGTTTTTCTGCCTTGAAGTTTCATTACATGTTTGATTTAGAAGCTTTTCTTTAGGTATGGTATGGTATTTTAATTAACGTCACACTGGAGAAACACAACTGGCTATTGGTGACGGTATGGGATCAATTCCAAAGGGAAAGATCCGAGGACAGCACAACGTAATTTTGAACCACGGTCAGATGACGAGGCAACACCTGAGCTGGCACCCCACTTTCCAAACTTCCACACCATGCCAACGTGAGGACATTTGAGGCCACGACAGATTTAACGTGCACCATCCCCCTTTATACACGACGCCATTTGGTTGGATTCGAGCTCGCAGCCCTCTGGTTGCTAATTCGTTACTCTTCCAACCGGGCCACCGCGGCCCGATTTTCTTTAGGATTACAAATAACTTTGATGTCTCAATTTTAAAAATACGAATCAAAAATTTTAATGAAGCTACATATATTCAACTACATGCATCAAACTGAAAAAGTGACGAGATGATGAAAATATGAACTATTTTATACGTTCGTGTCCATATGTTTCGGTGTGACTCGAGAGAGCATTGTACTTGGAATCTAACTTGGTATTATAATTTTGCGTGGACCTAGGCACTACTCTTGACACATTTTGCAAAATTTCTAGGACGAACTTATATGAAGTAAAAACAAAACAAAAGCCTAACTAAAAAACTATTATTATTAATTTGTGAAGGAATTTTTTTTTACAATTTCTCCTGAGGAACTGTCCTAAAGAATCCAGATCCTTTGGTGCTGGTTTTCCAAGTTTTCTATCTCCTTGAAGCAAGCAGTATTTTTTAAATATTGGCCATTGATGTCTATTAGTTTAGAGATCGCTTTTCAATGTTTATTATGTTAAAATTTTAAAATTAATATTTCACTAACTGATTGAAAGTCTCATGGAGGGTTCTTCGTTAGGGGTCAGAGAAGGTATGAAAACTATGATTGAAATAGCAATGATATACCATGCAGTAAACTCTTACGTGGAAAAGAAAGTAACAATTTTCATAGTTGATAGGTATTGTTTGGTAACACAGTATCGTGTTTGTACGATCGGAAACAGCGGTCTCAACTTCATTTGCGTACCCTTCGTTAGTCTATTTATATAAAGTGTAATCATAATGTGAAAATATATGCTTGTAGTCAGAATCATGCAGAGGGGAAGCCTACAAGGGCTCAAGTCCCTACTCATTTTTTATTTGTATCAAAATTGCTACAAGGATCTTGTTCATGAAATTTGATGAAAAAATTACGCGATTTTCAAAATGTAGTCATATTTTTGTTTAAAAGCCTTGAATATGCATAATAGTATTCCTTTATTCACACCTTATGCAAGAGTGAGTTCTTTGTAAGTTGAAACCGGAATTATAGACAGACAACACTGTTATTAATGCCCTGATGTAGGTAGTTTTTATTGTTATCAAGAGACTTTAGAGTTAGAGCAATTTTCCCGTAAAAATAGTGTTGCATATTGTAACGATTTCTCTGGGTAGCGTGGTAGATTCAAATCTACAGAGAACAGTCTAGCTTAAATAATAAACATTAATTTTATTGAGAACAATTTCTTGACTATTTTAGGGTCTATGTACAAGGCACTTTCACGAATTAGATGCCTCTGCTAACTGGATGCGACAGGTTGTCGTAATCTCAGGTACGCGCGAAAGTCTATGAGTGGGAGAAAGGTCTCTCAAAGGTCTCTAGATGAGACTCTACTCGTCGGGTGACGATTACATAAGATCAGCACCGGATCCTCACGGGATGACGGTTCCCTGCCGGACGAGAAGTCGGCACCGGACTCTTCGCAGGTCGTCGGTTCGGCACCATCAGGGATCGGCTCCGCTGGGGTCGTCGGATCAGCACAAGACAGGCACGGCACCACTGGGGTCGCTGGTTCGAATCTTTCGAACGAGAACAAAGCAGGGACTCGAGATAGGCAGCCTACGCCAGGCTACAAGAACGCGTCCTCTCGGGGTGAGAGAACCGTCTTCCAAATTAATAAGAGCTCCCTAATGAGGTTGACCGCTCAAAGGGTCGCTGAGCCAAGCCGCTCGAACGAGAACACCGGCAAGAACCGACTATTCGACTCTCTTCTTTTCCTTTTGAAACCTAGCAGCCTTTGTTCGCTGGTGGTTTTTTTCTTTGAAAAAAAAAACCACCAGCCTATCTCGGTGGTTCTCTCTTGATTGGTTATTGCTTTTAATTTGTTCGCTTTCGATTGGTTCTGATTCGGTGGCGATTGTCTGACGTAAAATAGGATCAGCTACTTAGCGCAGGTGGGCTTGATTACCTAGCAGGTGGACTTAATCACCTGGCAGGTGCACTCCTAAACACCTGGGCGCTATTCGGAACGAATTCTCTTTAGTCAGTCTTTGATCCAAGTCCCGACCGTCTGGTACCAAAGAGACGGAAACGCATTGTCCTGTTCTTTTACGACTCTGTCGGCGAGTTTGCCTTCGGAGGGTTAATTGTGGGGTCCATCAATGAATCCTCACAATATGTTTGAAAATGATTCAAGATTCCAGGTCTTATTTTCTATAAGTTACGATTTTGTGTGGAGAATGCATAGAAAATAATTCAAGAATCCTACCCCACCAACGGTCGTCGTGGGTCAGTGTGCATGCCCACTGTACTATCAACCTGCGAGGCGCAGGTTCGATTCCTCCATGGATGTATTTCTCTCTTCTGTGTTAGTAAAACTTTCCTTGAGTGTGTATATCCATTGCTTGATGTTGTCTGTCGTGTTGGCGCAGCATGGCCAAATAATCCAATTCCTTATGACGTAAAATTCAATTCCACCAACAATGAAACTAAATGCCTTTTTTCGCATCAGCCCCTGTTCTTAACCATCTACGTACTTCTTGTAATTATATACACTGCTGGCCACCCAAATTGCAACACCAAGAAAGACAAGAGATATCACAACAAAATTTATTTTGTAGATAACATGTTGACCAAGTATCAAATGATTACATTTATAGACTTCTGTGAAGTGTGGTTCCTGCCAAAATCAGTAGCCAGAGTAGCCGCCATTGTTGGAGATCACCGCTGCCACACGCCTCGGCATTGATTCAAAGAGACTTTGGATGTGTTCTTGGGGTACAGCAGACCAAGCAGCTTCCACACGTTGCCAAAGTTGATATGGTGTGGCAGCTGGGGATGTATTCTGGGTCAATCGTTGAGCAACCATGGACCACATGTTTTCTATCGGCGAAAGATCCGGAGAGCGAGCTGGCCAGGGAAGCAATTCAATCTGGCGATTGACGAAGAACCCTTGGACAATGCGTGCTACGTGTGGTCGAGCATTATCCTGTTGAAATATGGCTGTGGGCAAGCCCTGAAGGTAAGGAAGGACAACTGGCTCCAACACCTCGGAGATGTAGCGCTGGCTGTTTAAAGTACCAGCAATGCGTACTAGAGGAGTGCGAGAGTGATATCCAATACCACCCCATACCATAATACCCGGTGCAGGACCAGTGTGGCGGTGCATAACGCAGCTGTTCAGCATCCTCTCTCCACGGTGTCTCCAGACTCGAATCCGACCATCGTGGTGTTGCAGACAGAAGCGTGACTCGTCAGTAAAGACAATTTCATTCCATTCTGCCGTCCACATCCTTGTTTCATCGCACCATTGGCGGCGGAAACGTCTGTGGTTCTGCGTCAAGGGTAGACGAAGCAATGGACGTCTTGCGGACAGACCACTCTGCTGTAAACGGCGTCGAATGGTACGCGCAGACACTGGATGATGCGGTACAGACTGAATGTGCTGTGCTATGGTTCGTGATGTGGCTGAGCGATCCGTCACTGCCATACGCACAATATGCCTGTCATCACGTGAAGTGGTGCACTGAGGTGGATGCGATCGAACACGTCGGTCCGTCGAACCCTCCTGCATCCAACGATCACATATCCGCATTACAGTTGTTTGGTTTCGTCCAACACGACTACCGATTTCCCTGAAAGATAATCCACAATCTCGGTAGGCCACTATCCTTCCTCTGTTGAACTCGGATACTTGATCAAAAGATGATTGCTGTTTTCTACGAGGCATAATTGATCATTTTTTTGAAAAAACCACAAGAAAAACACAATTGCCGTACTTGAAATCGTCGAAATCTCCAAGCCTTAAATAGCGCTTTGAAGTGGCGCCACAGGCGCGCGTGATGTGCGTCTGCGCTGAAATTCTAATCATTTGCATATCTCACCTCCGCTAATGCATGTTGTAAATTTCATATTATTTGCATGCTTCCTTCAGGGTGTTGCATTTACGGTGGCTAGCAGTGTAGTTACTGTCTGGGGCTCATTTACTGATGAGGCTATGGGAGCTAAAGCCCCTCTCCGGTCTTAAGAAAGTAAATACAGTGCAACTTGGATAATTCGAAGCTGAAGGGACCACTAAAAAAATTCGAATTATCCAAAACTTCGAATTAAAAAAGTTACATCTTTTAACTTTAATTTCAGGTCCACTGAATGCTTGAAAAGATTGTTCTGTCAATAAGTAAATATTTATTCAGAAAGATCATGGTATGAAAGACTTAAACATTATATGTATGTAAACAAAATAAGATTTACATTACATAAGCTACAGTACATATTACATGTACTGTAGCTTACGTAACAGGTGGCGGGAAAGGGGGGGGGTCTCAGCTGTTACGTGTTGAACAGATAGCGGGAAGGGGATTTCAGCTTTCACGTGTCGAACAGGTGGGGGTATTCCGGCGATGATTTCGTAACGATGAAAGGCCGAAAAGTCGTTATGGTTCGAAAGTTTTTATAAAAAAACTTCGAATTAAGGAAGTTGAACTTCGAATTACCCACGATTTTTTAACATTGATTTAATGAGAAGTTCAAGGGACTAAGAGAAATCTTCGAATTAACGACGATTTCGAATTAGAGACGTTCGTTTTATCCAAGTTGCACTGTATATCCTTATTTAACTGTCTTTAATGATGTTTTAACTGTCTTTAATGATGTTTTAACTGTCTTTAATGATGTTTTAACTGTCTTTAATGATGTTTTCACTGTCTTTAATGATGTTTTAACTGTCTTTAATGATGTAACTGTCTTTCATGAAAATTTTAACATTTTCTCTTTGCTTCAGTCAACAAATATTTCTCCATTATTTTTCAAAACATTTACGAGAGTGCCATCAACTTTTTGCACGAGTTAGACAAAATAATATATGAACATCTTGAATTTTTTTCTTTATTGATTAGAGGAGTTGGGCCACCTTTGTCTCCAATACAGCTGCTATACGTCTTGGAGAATCGCACTATCTCATGAAATTACTCAAAACTTTAAGGAAAGATATTTTCAATTTAAAAATCACGACAGGCTCCACTGTTGATTGGCTTGACTCAATGTTATCACCATTTCAATAACCCCTAAAGCGGGAGAGTTAGGATACCAACATAGCCCTCTCCAAATCGATATGTGCTACTCTACTTACTGTTATTTATAATTTGTATCATACTCAGAAAAGAAAGGGCCAACAATGAACTAAGAAGCGATGCAATAAAAAGGTAAATAAAGAGTGTATTACTTTAAACTGTGTCAGACCCGCACAGCATCTGCGCTACAGTTTCTTAATGTTCATATCTATTGATGCCAGTGTCGTTACTCACAATTCATGCCTTATTTAAATCCATTTACAATGAATATATGCATCGGTATGAGCATTATACACCTACAAATGAAATAAAATTAATCAAAATATAATGCAGCGTCTTTTGTATTTCTTTTACTGGTTTTATTTATTCTTACTTCCTATGAAGGGCATGGCAAAAAGTGCACACCTCAGACATGTCACAGCAATTATCTTTTGAACGTCCACTTCAATTGCATCCCTTTCCCCATGGGGATTCGGTATTTTTTAACACCTACATGGGCTCTCATTTTATTTTCTAAATCGTTTTATACAGCTGTATCTAGCCCACGTCTGGTGGCAACGCTCTTGGCGAGTTTTATGGCGCACTTTTTATGTTACCAAGGAGAGAAATCTTAGAAAAAAATCTTTATCTTTACAAATAGCATAACATCTTTATAAATCTTTCCGCTTGCCTAGGTTGCCATAAAAACTGGAATAACCCTAATAAAGATGGGTTACCTTCACATGTAACTCGCTAATAAAAGTGCGCCAAGAGCGTTGCCACTAGACGAGGCGTTAGATACAGCTGTACCATTTCCTTCTGTGCTGGAGAATTTCATTGAAGTGGCGTGTTCTTCCGTAGATTTTTAACAGCCCTGCAGCTCATATCAAGCATGTTTAAACGAATCAGCAAAACTAGAAGCTATTCATTTCATATGGTTTGTATCCGCTTGTCGCCATTCGCCAAGATACAAATAATGTCGATTCCCGTGCTACGAATGTTAGTGAAATTTATTAGATCGGAAATTACAATGATACATGTTTAAAATTGCAATCACGTTTTATAAAATATAAGGTTGGGAGATAGTTAATTAACGTCTCACTGGAGCAACACAACGGGCTATTGGCGACTGTCCGGGATCAATCATGGAGGGAAAGATCCAAGGACAACGCCTCGTAATGTTGAACCACGGTCAGATGACGAGGTCAACATCTCGAGCTGGTACTCCACTTTCAAAACTTATAAAATACAGGACGAATTATTCTTGATCTTGTTTTCACGATCATTGTTCTTAAATGTAAGATATGTATATTAAGAAATCTGTATCTTTTTTCAGCTTACTATGATTTTGAATTTTATAAAAATTTAAAAGAAAGTCCGTCCTCTCCAGGTCCATTGTATTAATGAATGACTCAAAAGATTGTTTTAGCTTCTTGTTGGTCTAGGGCAGAAGAAGGAAGGGGCTATGGAGGCTTAAGCCCATACCAGGACATAAAAATAGCAAACAAATATATATTTAATTATTACTTGATGTGTTCTTTGAAAAAAAAAACGCATGTAAAGATGTTTTTGACATTCACAACTAACAAACGATTTGAATGCTTTTATATTTAGTAAGAGGAGACATTTTGATGAAATATCAAAAGTGATAGAAATAACTACACTTGCAATTTGATTTGAGATAGTTTTCTAGAGGGAGGCGGTTGAAAAAGTTGTCTGTGAAAAGGGGGCTTTGAACCAAAAAAATTGGGGGAGCTATTTGGGTAACACACTTTAAGACTCATTAATACTTCAAGGATTATGGTGTGCATGTATGTACTTATGGCGAAATATTGGCACCATATAAATATAGTTACATGTACTTATATGGTGTATATATGGATATAGCTAGGTATGTTTATATATGTATATGCATGTTTCACTATTATGCTGTCTTTTTCCATTGTCTGATTTCTATGCTCACTTTGTAAATTTTATAATCACTAGTCTCTGAGCAGTTAAGTTGTCCTATGGGATTCAGTGTCTATGTAACATTACTTTTGTTCGCTATTTGTATTTGATCTGAAGGAATCTATTTTATTTCGTTTGTCCAATTGGGCTTAGGACTGAGAATCAAGGGACCTGACGAATGTCCTCCCGACCTCCTCTCGTGTAACCTTACACCCTCTGGGTATGCTGGGTGGATAGGGTCTTAAAAAATACTTCAAGGAAATAAATGTTACATTTAAAAAATATAACCCTCTCTCCACCACGATTTCACCATCTCAAATTACTGCCTCCTAAAATGGAGAGCTTAGTATAAGAATGTAGCCCCTCAGATTAATATACTAGGTGCACCCCTGTATCAGTTTCATTTTCCCGTCATTGCACAATTCGCGTACTCCTGATTGCAATCCTGACACTTACCTCTTGGGGAACTGCTATTCTAAAAGTATTCACTCGTCAAAATTACGAGGTTTGGTCCTCGGATCTCTCCCTTCGGGATTGATTCCGGACCGTCGCCAATAGACCGTTCTGTTGCTCCAGTACGAAGTAAATTCAACTACCTTTCTCCAAAAGAATCACAACATACTATGCAGTTGCAAAATCCTGATTTGTGAGAAAAATGTTGCAACTCTCTTCATCCGGTTTCGCAATGAGTTTTATTTCTTATCTTTATCTGTAACCAGGTGTTCAATTTCCCCATAGAGAAAACATAGAAAAGCAAGAGCTTGGCTGCTTTTTTTTCTTTCACCCGATTGCACAATCCTTTTCTCATACACTTCAACACATTTATTTGATTACGCTGTTCGAGTAATCTATCTATTCATTACAAGTTTAATGCAAAATATTAATTCACACGCAATACAATTTTGGATTGCGGGATAGACTAGATTTTGATAAAATCTAGGAGCCCCAAATCTGCATCCGAAATTCGCAGGTTCGGTTCTCTGAAATTAGTTTTTAAAAGGTTTTTGTCTATAAATGTAGATTTAAATAAAGTCATTTTTCACTTAAATATGCAGATGTACTGTCTGTCTACGGCGAGAACAAATCCACGCACCAATTCTGGGTGGTGGATGTTGCTATAGAAACAGGGCTCATTCATTTCTCGAGATACTTAATTTTATTTGATTTTTCACGAATGTTGGTGGTGGAAAGGGGTAGTTTACTAGTACAGGTGGCCCTCGACTTTCGCACATAATTGGTTCCTGAAAATGTGTGCGAATGTTGAATGTTCGAAAGTAGAGGGATGTAAAAAACATCAAAAATTATATTTTAAAATATTTATTTATCAATAATATATTAAAAATATTTATTTATCAATATATATAATTTAGTTAACGAGGCGTGTTTAAGTGCTTTGAGGTGTTTTCTTTATAAACTTGTCAAGAATTGGTTGAATACCACCCTTTTTTTTTTCTTTTCTTGATAAAGAGTTCTATATAACATGCTGTGTCTTTCTCAATCGCCCTACGTACTTAAGATATACGTTCTCCATTGGGATCATATTCTTCCATGATAGTCAAAAATTTTTCAAGATGCATGAAGGCTTCATTCATATTTTTGATTGTCAAAGTCTTGACGATTTTATCAGCTTCTTCTTCACTTTCATTGTGTAGTTCATTTAAATCTTGTTGCTCAATTAAGTATTCATTTGACAGAGGTACTGAGTGAGATTCAATCAACTCATTAACATCTTCATTGTTGACGTCCAAGTTTAGTTCATTCATTAGGCTAACTATTTCATCTGTGATAGTTTCCGGAGTTTCTTCAGAATTTATAATATCACTCATCATTTGTGGGCATAATTGTTTCCAGGAACCTTTCATTGCTGACTCTTATTTCAGCCCACGAGTCTCCAATATTGTTTATTGCGTTCCATATATTATAGTTCTTCCAGAAATCTTTTAATGTAGGCCCATCTTCCCTGCCAGTTGCCTTGATGGCCTGATTCATTATTGTCCTCATATAATATCGTTTAAACGTAGCTACCACTGTTTGATCCATGGGCTGTATTAGGCCCCGTTCACATGAGGCGTTTTCCAACGCGCGTTTTACGTCTAAACAAAACGCGGGTAGCCAAAGTACATAGAGTTCTACTGGAGTGTTCACATGCAGAAATCGCGAGAATCCAAGCGCTAGACTGCTTCGGCGCTTCAACAATCTCCGGTCGTTCTCGCGATTTGAAGGCGCTTTGAGAAGCATAGTTTTCTTCTGCAGCGTTCACATGACACGTGTTTTAATGGGCGTTAGGGCTTTTTTATTCCTCTAGTCCAAGTTTCTATCTTCGCGATCGTTAAAGATAGAGTGAAAATTTCAACGGATTTGAATGCGGAAAATTTTACACCAGATCGATACCTGAAATGGGATTTTCTTTAAATAAATAATTTTGCAACTGTAATTTTACTATTTTCACGATACGGATTTGACGAATATATTCATTATGAACACAAAAAGGGAGTATTCATCTCGTTTTTATAGAAAAGATATAACTAGATTGGAGTATTTTGTCTTAATCCACTGCTTTATGTTTATGGCCATTAAAAATAGGATGAGAAAATTTAATCGCATTCGATTTATTGAAGAAATTTTCCCTGCTTTCACACAAAACTTATAAAAAGGTGACAGTTTATAACTAAAGGGTATAGTGGGTAATTTTATTTCTGAGAATAACGAATACTGACAACTGCCCGTTCTAGTTTTCATGTGCGGTAAACGTCTTTAAAATAAAGCTTAAATTAAATATTCAATTTAAAAGCTAAACTTTAGTTATATTTTTATTTTTCCTCAACGGGTGAAATGCGTAATATAAGTTTCAATTTTCATTCATTTTTCACATCCTCGTGTTACAGTGAACTTGATATCACTTTTGAAAATGAACTTAAGTTACTGCGAGCTTATTTTTTATAGAATTTATATTTTAATCTTGCAGTTAGTGTTATTACTACTTTAATCGAAATTTTTATATTATATATACGTGTAGACGCAAATTCTATTAGCAATCTCCTGGTTTTCGATATGTATACTGCTTTTTGTTTTTCTTTGAGATTTTTTTAGTTTCAACATAATTTTCTCATTTCATCGTGGGGTTTAATCAAATTTTAGTTGAAATATTTCCCAGTCATTCTATTCGTGGTTCCATTTGTGCTACAAAACCCCTGAAAGAGGGTAGATTGGAGGGTTAGTTTTCGTTTCGGATAGTCGGAACTCAGGGAAAATTGTGTTTAAAAATTAAAAACTAATTATTGTTATATATGTGTTATTTGTGCTGATACATTAAAATGTTTAGAGATAGGTTTTAAAGAAGTATAGAGATTTATTTGAAGGAAAATTAAATAAAAATTAGCTATAGATCGTAGGAAACACGATAAAACTTGCAAAAATAGCATAAAAAATGAAAGGTTATCATCAGTGCTGGATTTTGTTTGCGTGTCATCTTTTGATATTACTTCGTAGACAATGCCATATGAACAGAAATTCCGTTTCCAATTTCCTGGTTCTAAAAGTAAAGTTTTTTGGGGACATATTTTTACTTTACACTGTCAATTTTAAAATTTTAAGGAAATTGTTTGGTCATTTTCCAGTTAGTTTCGTTCTTAATCAAAGTTTTACAGAAATATTCCAATTTTTCTTACGCAGTTTCGCTTTTACGATAAAACGCATTACAAATGATTCATCTGCTAGCTTCTTGAGCCCAAAAAATCCGTGATCACCCCTTAACACAAAACAAATCATACTTTTTATTGGTGGGTGAATCATCGACACTGGAGAGTGAAGATTATAGGGTTTCTTCCTCTAGTCTTGACAGTAAAAAACGAATACTTTAAGATTTTAGAGTTAATGAAAATGTTTAATAATGCCACAATTTGAACTACATAAAACACTGATTCTCTGATCCGCTGGCTCTTACCGGTTCCTAGGTCCAAAATATCCCGTCATTCGAAAAATTTGGAAAAACGTACGAAAAGCTAACGTTCAAAAATTTACAACCGAGGTTGATGGCATTGGCACCGTATACTATACGTTACTAAAGATTTACCTGTTTAGGTTGTCACTTCTGGTCAGCAAGTCGATTATATTGCATTTATTTATGTATAAAGGTTGAAGTTCAAAAACATTTTATTCACAGGCAATTAGGGAACAAATCGAAAAAATATCAAATTTTTATGTCGTTTTGAATATTTTTTAGATTATTTTAAGCATTTTATTGCTCATTATACATTTCTAAGTTAACCAAATACAGGCTCTTGTGAATACAGAGAAATTAATTTTAGGTTGGGAAAGAAAGATTTTCATCCTACTTTTAATGGCTGTAAAATTAAAACAGTTGATAAGGGGCAACAAAATATCTTATTAAAAAGACATTCCCTTTAAAAACAAGGCAATACTTCCTCTTACGCTTAGTATAAAAGGAATATCTGAAAAAAGATGAGTTGCGACTATTGACAAAAAAATAATTTTTTCAACGAAAATTATGATTTTGGTATCGATCTAACGTAAAATTTTACGCTGATTTGAAATCCGTTGAAATTTTGACTCTATCTCTAACCATTCAAAAGATAGCAACTTGGATTAAGGGAATAAAAAAAACAATTTAAGGCATAACGGAAACCGACCTTGAAAAGCGCCCAAGTGCTGTTCACATGGTAACGCTCGAAAATTCTTATCTAACGCGCGTTGCAAAAAGTCCATGTGAACGGGGCCTTAGGCAGGTAGTATTGGGAGGAAGAAACACAACATTCATTTCCGGGTATAAATTCTGCAGAGATTTTGGGTGTCCTGGAGCATTGTCTAAGATTAATAATGCTTTAAATTGTAAATTTTTATCTTTAAAATATTGCTTAACTGCCGGCACGAAATGAAAAGTGAACCAATCTTTAAATATTAACGCAGTAACCTAGGCTTTTTTTATTTGATTTCCAAATGACTGGAAGCAATTCTTTATCTTTCCCTTTCAATGGCTCGTGTACAAAGGGGGCTGGTGCACGTTACATCTGTCGTGGCCTCAAATGTCCTCACGTTGGTGTGGTGTGGAAGTTCGAAGAGTGGGGTGCCAGCTCAGGTGTTGCCTCGTCATCTGACCGGGGTTCAAAATTTCGTGGTATTGTCCTCGGATCTTTCCCCTTGGGATTGATCCCGGATCGTCACCAATAGCCCGTTGTGTTGCTCTAGTGTGACGCTAATTGAAATACCCCGCCCCCTTTCAATGGTCTGGGATTTTCTGCTTGATAAACTAACATTGGTTTCAATTTTAAATCACCAGCTAAGTTTCCACCAAGAAGCAATGTCAATCGGTTTTTAGAAGGTTTATGTCCAGGGGCACACAACTGATTCTTCCTTCGATAAGAATGCACGATTAGGCATTGTTTCCAAAATAAACCCGTCTCGTCTACATTGAATATTTGGCTAGGAAAATATTCTCCATTTACAATAATTTTGGACAATGAAGAAATAAATTCTTTTGTAGCATCTTTATCCAGTGAATTTAATATATTATGTAAAGAATACCTCATTTTAAATTTGTCGAACCAGCCATTACTTGCTTGAAACACAGTGTTAGAATCTTCTTTTAATCTAGTCTTCGAATCTCTTCATGCAAACTAAGAGCCTTAGATTGAATAATTGAAAAACTCAGAGGGACATCGTTTTGATGTTGATCATCAATCCATGATGACAAAGATCTTTCCATTTCATCCAGCACTATACCATGTCTATTGGTAACAATCTTTGAAGATATATTTCCACAATTTTGAACGTATTCCTTAATTTTATTCTTGTTATTGAACATATCGTAGATCTGTTTATGTCGTACGAACGGCCGATTGAAGCAAAAATTCACCGCTTTCAGAACGTCTAATTATTTCCATCTTTGTCTCGATCGTATGAAGTTTATGATTCCTTAATTTCTTTTTGTTCGTATCAACACTGCAGTTTCTCCGTGTCTCACTCATGTTTAAACATAAACAAATAAATTGGCAAAACATACAACGCATTGACACGTGCCCTTACGCAAGACTAAACCTGTTTAATACATTGTATGTATTTGACATTCGGCCACCGCCACCGTGGCTCCTAGTGACGTCACAACGATTCCGAGAAGTCCGCTTCTCTAGGAGGCAATGTGTGAGTGAGCGCGAGCTCACTTACACATAGGGATGGGGAAAAAAGAGCGAACTGTTCTTTTTCACCTGTTCTTCAAAAAGAACGGGAACAGCCTGTTCCCACTTTTCACAAAAACCTGTTCTCGGTTCTTTTTGTAAAAAGAAACATAGCAATCTTTTTATACTTCGATTTTAAACAGGTGGGAATTTTTGCAAAGTTCTCTTTTCTCGAATTTTCTAAGTTCACAAAAATCTTCGCATATTCTAAATTATGGTAAGTCCGAAACACAGCTGTTCATCCTACAGTTCGTGACTCACTGTTTCCTGTTGATTCATTCATCCGTTCTCTGTCCATAAACCTACTCCCTGCTCTGAGACTACTTCCTGTTTGAGAGCAGGAATCAAATTTACCGAAGGAATCGATTCCTGCTCTCAAACTGATCCGACCCTGTTCTCCGTTCTCGGAGTTGTTTTACTTCCTGGTTCGGAAAATGATTCCTGCTCTCAAATTGTTCCGACCCTGTTCTCCGTTCTCGGAGCTGTTCTCTGATCTCGGAGCTGTTCTCCGTTCTCAGAGGAGTTGTCTGTTCTCGATGAACTGTTCGCGGAGCTGTTCTCGATGAACGGTTCGCGGGGCTCATCTCGATGACTGCTCCAGGAACTGTTCTCGACTGAACCAAGCCCCGACGTCTGATGAATTTGCGAGGAGAATAGCGTAATAATTGCGAAATTTTATAATTGTAAGGCAATGACATAATAATGAATTTTTAGTTTCAAACAAATTAAAATTTTTTTTTAATATTGCTGATCAAGATTTGGTAGTCCAGCTTTCTCTCTGGTGGTGTCGCCTCTACTCGTTCTTAGGATTTGCAATGCTTTTAACTTTATTTTAAAACCAAATTTTACAAAATGGAAAGCAAAATTTCAAATGTGTGGACATATTTCACTGTGAAAAGGAAATTCGGATCGGGTGTCATGCTCTCTATAAGTTGAAAAGGGATCTCATTAAGTCAGGTATTACGATTTTAAAGACATCTCGGAAATAAGAATCCCACCATAAAACTAATGTGTTGTAAAGCTAAAGTGATTTTTTAAATTTGTATTTTTTATGTTTTAAACGTGCTTAGATAGATCATATAATATTAACTTGTTTTTCAAACCAATTTTACTTTCCAAGTGGTAATCCCGGTATGCTCCCTATTGCATAACGTGATTCAAAATTACCTTTCTCTTCGGGATCGATCACGGACCGTCGTTTAATTGACTTAAATGACCATTTTGTTGACTTAAAAATGACATTAAAATCTAAAAAAATTATCACTTTCGCTTGTGTATTTGTTTTGTCCAAGGCACCTCGTTTGGGAAACTACTTGAAATGGTTCAGATGTGGGATATTATTAGTTGCCACTGGGGAGAGAATTTAAACGTTTCGATTTGCAAGAACGTTTTCCAATTTACGGAAAAATTCTGATTTTCTTTCCTCAATTACTGATAGTTTGGCGCAGCTTGAATAGACTTGCCCCTTTCGCCATAAAAAATCAATCAACCGATAACAATACGAAGACTCCGAGTCATTTGTATTTTTTTATATATGCACGCCTATACAAAGTACTAACAAAGATGACGTCAACAAAATTCGGTCCCTGTCTATCACGAAAACTGCTGGCGCCACATAGTCTACGAGGAGAAAGAGGGCTTGCACATTTCGAGTCGAGAGACATTTGGGAACAGGTTAAAGAACAGTTCTTTTAAAAAGAACGGAACATCAAAGAACTGTTCGCCGAAAAGAACAGTATTTCCCATCCCTACTTACACACATTGCCTCCTGGAGAATATACATTCAATATTTGCATTATAATCAATTTTTGCATTATCTACATATAATCAATTTTTGCATTATCGACAAGAATCTTTAAAAAATTGCATTTTTAAAAATTGTGCAAAAGTAGAATGTGCGAAAGTCGAGGGCCGCCTGTATAGATCTTCTCAGCGGCAAGAAAAAACAAACTTATAAATTTTTTAAATTTGACATGTGCTTCAGAGTGACAAACTTGAATACATTTCTTCAAAATTTCTTTCTTTCCCCATAGAAAATAGGATACGGTCCGTTTCCACGGCAATAGACAAGAACATATTTTTTGTCTTGAGCACTTCTGGTAGACAGACATTACGTTGCAACGTACTCTGCAGTGGAGACTGGCTCACGTCTCGAGAATGTCCGGTGTCTTGATACCAGACATTCGGTTGTCGGCTACGTGCAACAACCCCTTTTTGAGGGGAGAAGCAGTAGGATGCACGGCTGGCCAGATAATTTATAACCAGAGATAGAAGAGGTGTGAACGGTTCTTGGGCAACCTGTCTCGCTGCGTTTTAATTTGTTCACAATAATCGTCATGTTTATTTGTACGCAAATATATGTAACAAAATTCGAAACATTTCCCTTTAACACTCTTTTCGTTCTCGCTATTCATTCGAGTTCCTAGGCATGAAGCGTAGTAAATTAAAATAGTCATTATTTTTGCATTCGCAATAACTTTTTTTATTCTCTTATTAGAAAATCTACATTTCGCAAAATCATGAAATGAATTTATTTTCATTTTGAGAAGTAAATCGAACTTCAGTTTAAAGTTAAAACAAGATAAAACTTCATCTATCCTATGCTGGAGAAATTTCTGGAGTTGAAACCAGCCTCAGTAAAAGCGGGGATTCCCCCAAAAACATTATAAAATCAAAATTTAAAGAGATTGGATTGTATTTTTTCTATAGCATGTTTAATGCTGTACATTGAATTTGCTCAAAAATACTTCGTGTATGTGTTCGCTAAAAAATTAATTCGGTATTTGACCTTAAATGATTCTCAGAGTCAATTTTCAAAAGATCGATTATGTTAGCCTACAATAGTTATATGATTTTTAAAGCTGGCCTTTTAATTTTTCAACTGTAATTTACTGTCGGTACGTCCAATAATTATTAAAACCTTGAAAAAGAGTGGTTATACGTGCATGCCAAATCCGAAGGTCCGAAAATGCTATTGATCATTGAGTTGTTTCTGATCTGACCTAAAAAGTCTCTCGGAAGCGAGTGACTTTTTTAGTAACTTAACTTGGGGTATACTATATCTGAATAGATTATTATAAATACAGTAAAACCTCTCTGAGTGACCACTTTTGTTAAGGGACTCCATTTCCTTCGTTGGATTTTTTTACTGCAGACTCGACATTAAATTTACCTCCATTTAGAGACTACCAAAAATTACTTTACTTCCCGAAGTGACAACACTTTTTCGGAACTTGTTAAGAAAAAATTATATTGTATGGAAAATGTTACATCAAAACAAAGAATGTACTTTCGATTATTTAAAAAACTTCAAATTGCATGGCTTGCAATCGCATTTTTCTATTTTATAAGCCATCCTAAGTTCAGGATGGCACTTCTCTGAGCGACAGTTTTTAGAGGCGTGGGGGTGACAGGGGAGGCGGTCGGTCCAGAACGCCAATGACAAAAGGGGCGGCATTTAAAAAAATCATTTAAAAGTTTTGCGGTTTTTCTAGGAAAACAAAGGCTCCAAAAATGTTTTATAATTTTTAGCATAATTTTTCTTCGAATTATTTTCCACAACTGTGCATATGAAGTGAACTATTGCATGCACTGCATCTTTAGAAAAATGTAACGCTTAAAATCTATTATTTTCAAATAGCCCCCTGTAATCGTGTTAAAAATCATAAAAGAGAGAACAGACAAATTAATAAAGTTATCTTACAAACATTTGGAGAGCACTAAACAAGACAGAGATGGGTGGCACCTTTTCTTATTGTGACAGTATTTTGATCCAAATTCATTAACAAATATAATGAGGTTTTTATTTTTAATTGGACGTAGCACCAAATTAAATTATAATGCATAAATATCAATAAAAACTAATTCGAATAAATTAATAATCAGTTCATTTTATAATTATGTAATAAATAATGTTTTGGACAAAGGATGGTACATTATTTTCAGGTTCAAAAAAGGCTAGATTCACCTCTTATAGTTCTTGTCGTGGAATGTAGGATGGTCGCCTTAGGGAGGTTTTGCTGTAAGGAAAATTCCAAAGTTCATTTTCTGAGTTTATTGATTTAAAGTTTTATGCACATGTTCATAATGTTAAAATTTCATTAAAATTGTTACCACACTTGGCCAGAGAAATTTTTCCTTCAATTTCAAGCTTTCGCAAGAAAAATTATTTTTAACAATTCAAATGAAATGGAAGTTTTAACATTGAGGAAGCAAAATTTTGATTTGTTTACAATTTCATTTTTTATTTTACATTATCCAGCATTTTAAAAATGATATTCAAAAATAGATTGTCATGAAAAGGATGCTATTTTCGAGGTAAAACCTTTCGTCAGAATGTTTAAAACATTTGACAACTTTTGAAATAAAAATTATTAACAAATTAGAGAATGAGTTTTTTAACATATTTCACTGCTTTAACTTCTTATCTAATGAACTTTGTCCCTCAAGTCTTAAAAGAAACATAAAGAAATTTAACCAGTCAGGATGAAAAGTATCCCTATTCTTCAAAGTTGAACAGGCACTTCGTTTCGGTGATCGTGATCTGACTAACACGCAAACAGGTCACGCTTTTACGTCAGATGGGTGTGTCATTCAATTTAATTAAATAAGCGCAAACCATTTTTGCAACGTATTTCTGTAAATTTATTAACGACTAGCATTTGTATTCATCTGCCTCAAAGCTCAAAGTTGTTGATGTGTGAGTTGTTTTTCTGAAAGAGAGGAAAGTAAAAAATTAAAACGGGAGAGAAACCTGAAAAAAAGGAAAAGGTAGAATTAATTACGTTACGGTTGCAGACTGTAGTACCGATTGTAGATTTTCACCTGTGCGGTGAAACTTGTGATGCAGAACCTGGCATCATTTAAACACCCGCCTTGCGACTGAAACTTCTGAAAACAAATATTGATTTTTTTCGTCTCGTATGATTTTTAGTGGGTAACAATCCAAAATTTTATCTCGAATTTTAAGAAACATCCCAAGCATCGATTTCTCGTGTTACGTTATTGGTACAGCTGTAGTCTCTGCCGCGCGCGGTGGCAACGCGTTTTTTTTGGCGCCGTGTTTGGCGCACTTTTTTATGTCGCCACGGAAATCTTCCAACATTGAATATATACTGCATACGTACGGATGAATTATGTAAATCTGAATTAAACAACATTTTGACTAGAAAAACACTGCAAATATTGATTAAATATTTGGACTTTTGGCGTAGTTATAAGCGACTCATGCCGGTGAGGGTAACCCTAACTGAAAAAGTCATATCCCCGTTACATTTATCGCAAGAAACTTTAGATTTAATTAATCCCGATTCCTTTAAAAAGTTAAAAAAAGCTCTTTATCGCGACACAACTCGTAACAAAAAAAACGATTAACTACTCCCTCAGTCCCGTAAGTTAGCCTAAAAACATGTTAACCCTAACCAGGAGAAAATTCGAGAAAAAAATGGGTTACCATCACCCGGCATGAGTCACTTATAACTACGCCAAAAGCCGCGCCAAGAGTCGTTGCCACCGCGCGCGGCAGAGACTACAGCTGTACCACGTTATTTTTAGTGATCACCGCAACCGACCAACGTCTAAGGTCATTGCCAAAACGTGCTTCTCCTTCTTGCGTCCTACATACTACGAATGTAGCTGTGGACATTTCCCCTACGCAATCAGCTCGCTTGTGTATGTTGTGGTTTATGACATTCGTGTAGGACATGATAATCAACCTACCGCCTATTGTTGAATACTTTCAGTTTTTACTCAGAAAAAGTCAGCATCTACTGATTTAAAACGTTTGAAAATAAAGCTACAAGCTGGCACGTTTCAAAGTATACTTTCGACGATTAAGGACTAGTGTATGATTATTGTAATATTGGTATAACAAAGTTTACAAATAAAATAAACTATGGCTATTGTATCAGTTTTGAAAGCCGGAACGTTCAGTGCTTTGGTATGCAGGAAAACTTTCTTGCACCTCAGAGCAGGCTCAGCAATGGGCATGCAAAAACACAGGACATACATGACTACGACATCCAAAGAACCCTTTCTAAATGGAAGTTCATCCATATACGTAGAAGAAATGTACAAATCGTGGTTGAAAAATCCCGAGAGTGTTCATAAAGTAAGTCATTTTTAATAACGATCTAACACGATATAAATTAGCATTGGTAATGTCAGATGTTTGCTATAAAATACTCTAACTTGCTTAATAAAAACTGATGGAATTTCATGATTTACTACTGTGTCAGTTACTATTAATATAGGACATTTCAAAATTTTGTATGTTCATTGCTTTTTTACATTACCTTAAAACGTTTACAGTATCTGTTGATCGCAGAATTCATTGGTGTAAATGGTTTTATTTTAAAAACTGATATCTTCCTACCCGAATTTGTTTTACAATGTGTCAGGTACATTATAATATCTCAAAGCTTTATATATTCATGTATGTAATAATGCATATGTCAGCTTAAAGAGCTTGGAAATGCCTGTTTTCAATATCAATTGATATTTGAATTTTAAACTCTAACCTTTTTCAACCATTTAATTGTACAAGTATAAAATTATACTCATTGATGCAGGGAAAATATCTTTAATATGACAGTTAACTATCTTCAAAATGTATGTCTAATTGAAAATGGAATACACACAACTGTTTCAGTGTATTTCCTATTGCAATATGCACACTATTCAGTATTGTAAAATATAAATATTTTCATATAGGTATGTAAGCAGTAGAGCAGCCAGAATTTTGCTTTCGAGGCTCAAAGTTTCAAACAATCTATGTCAAATGCATATCTGGAACTTACCTCAAATAAACCTCTCAATACCAAGATTTTTGTTTCATTAACTTTCTCTGTTAAATTTTATAATCAAACTGAATTGTAAAGGGATTCCTTTAAGCGTAAAATCTTGGTTGCTTTGGAATAATTGTTTCACAAATATTTATTGATAGCAAAGGAGATATTTAATCTTGTTTCTAGAATTTGCCCCTCAGGGGATTAATTTTAAATGTTAAGTATGTAGACAATCTGTAAACCAGGGTATGAAAAATCATGATTTTTTCAAAATCAAAAACATCGGATTTGTTTGATTTAAATCAGATTTTTAAAAATTTAAATCAGATTTTTATGATTTTAATTAATTCTTTGCCCGTACAAATTTAAATTTGTTGGACATGAGACATGTAAATTACAGTGTAGTTTCTAGACAGTTTTGATTTATTTTAGACATTAATATTTTTTATGTAAAACATTAATGGTTTAGGAAATATAGCTGGGTAAATTTTTGAAAGATTAAAATGCGACATAGGAATTAGCAAAGTAAATCACATGATAGAGTAGATAGAACAGTGCCCCAAATGCCAAGCATGAGCAATGTTTTTCCATCTGGTTCTCAAACGGTTTAGATTACTTTGAGTTTAACCTATAACCAGTGATGTGATTTTTTGGACTTGGATAATTTAGGTTGGCTGGATCCCAACGACAATGTCTTGTGTCTGGCTCAGCATGGCCAAATATGGCCCTTGTGTCATAAACCCCCAAACAACCAATCTACCGACACCATATGAATTTTTCAATCATACAAATTTCAGAATTTTTTTGCATTATATTTATCATATACGAAAAAAATTGTTTTGAATTACTACTTAAATTATTTTGATATGAAATAATTAGTTCAAGACTTGCTTTTGAGAAAAAATCATGTCACCAATAGAAAATAAAATAAAAGGAACTTTCATCTTGGAAAAATTCCTACTTCTCATTAATTTTTAGCTTGCAAAATAACTTATTAGTGAAAAAAATTTTGGTTTTTTAAGTCAACATTAAAAAAATGAGACGAAAATACATAAATTTGAAATCAAATGTCTTTCATAGGTATATTTGAAGCACACAAAACGGGTTTATATATAAAACAAAAAAAAATGAATCTTTTCTCTGAACAGCACAGAACAAGTGTAATAGCATCCCCCAGAACATGCCAATTCAGTGGAATATTGAGCTTGCAATAAAAAATTATCAATTCCAATAGCTTTCTGCTTCAACCCATAATCTTTTGTCAATATACTCAATTATCAGATGAGTGAATTAACTTTTACCTTCCAAATTTCAATTCCATAAATATTGAATAGTTATTCTAGCAGTGTAAAGAATTCTAAGGGATCAATGCATAAAATTTCCCAATAAACTGAAATAAAAATTAACCAATGTATTACACAAAACAAAATTAAACTATTAAAATTGCCAATTATAAAGATTTATGTCAAAATTGGAATGCTTTTGTGATACTACAGAAAATCTTTTTGTTAATAGTAAGTATTTTTTTATGAACAGACTATAATACTAAATAAATAACTTGAACATCTTAAAATAGAAAGCAAGTTACCCCAATTTTAATAACTTGAGTGAATACATTTTGAGCATCATCACTCATCACATGGTAAATGGTTTAAAATTGCCCATGTGCTATTTATGGTCACACAGAATATTTAAAATAAAACCAACACTGATGAGCAGGCTTGTGAGTGACACCTATTGGTCAATGGCCCAAGATGAAAATACGTGTCTGGTAATTATGATCCCAATATAATTATGATTTTCAATATAATTTTGAAGTGAACTCAGTACGAGCAAAGTTAACTTATTTGAATAAAATAACATGCATCTTGTTCAGTTATTTCACTTTTAATATTATTAAACATAACAGAAAGAAAAATTAAATTTTGATTTAAATCAATGATTTTTTTTAATGAAAGTCACTTGTTTTAAATCATGATCAAGCTGATTTAAATTGGCATACCTTGCTGTAAACTTTACAAAGAATTTGTCAGCACAGAAAATAAGTTTCACAGTCAATGCTTTCATATTCTGTGAGGAGTAATTTTATAAGATATTTATAAATAATTTGCTTTTATAATACTTTATTTTTAGAAAATGTTTTAAAAATCAGAAAACCACACTTTGGTAGAGGGCTTGGGCCCCGAAACGCCTCTGGCTATATGAGTAAATATTTTAAGTTTGAATATGTAGGGGAAATAACAGGCACCCAATTGAAAACATTTAACAACTTATTTTGAAAATGGTAAACACAGAATAAGCATAATATTGCTCTTATAATTTAGCAACAAAATTCTGTTCATTTTTCATTTAAAGACCATAAAAATGATAAGATTTGCATCCTAAATTCAACAAATCTGATCTGACCATGCTTTCCATCAAGTTATAGTTTTAACTAAATTCGTTTAATTTTCTTTAACATATGTCATGTCCTAAATACGTTTACCTCCAGGTATTTTATTTTTAGGAAAGTTTTATTTGATTTTGCATTGTATTAAACACAAATGATACATCACCAAATATTTTAAACATCCTTTCTAAAGGTAGTTATGGCTTAAATTGAGAGCTTGAGTTATCTGATTTGAGATATAGGTTTTTATTGACGATTTTGTCTCTATTGAAGTAAAAAGTTATTTTGTGTTGCAAATTTCTACATAACATCAATATTGCCCTCGTATTCTATGAAGGTCTTGTAAACCACAGAAACATATTTTTATACTATTTTCTAGCTTTATTTGAGGTACTCTGCTTAACATTAGACATCCAAGTTTAAGAAAATTGATGCATCTATTGATTAAAAAAATAATTTTGAAATCAAATTTATTATTTGAATTATCTTGCAAAGGTTTGCTATTGTCTTATCTTAAGAAGTCTATTATTTTGCTATTATGAAAATAGAATTTTCAGATATTTTGAATTCTTTTACTTAGATACTGAACTTTATATTATACTTTATATTTACCAAAACTTATTTGTGAACTCGTATTTGTTCCTCTCTTAATATTTAGCCTACACCTAGTATTCTGGATTTAATTGTATTCTAATCATACATTTTCATAAAAATTTAAATGCAATTCTTTGGGGATACAAAATTGTTTAATTAATTCTGTCATATAAGAACTCCATGGGGGATTGCCAAATACTGTATTAAATGGTAACAGACTTTTCAATGTGTGCTGTTGCTTTCTTCAATGTCTTAAGATACTTGAAGCTTTTTAATTCAATGAAAATTACTTGTATCCAAGTGCAACCAAAATGCCCTGCATATAAAAAAGCAACATTAACTTCATTCACAGCTAACATAAATTTCTATAAAAACACCCTAACTTATCTTTAAAGAATTTACTCTATCAGTGTAGATTTTCTAAAATCCAATTATGAAGTACAATGTTTACATTCTAAATCTGTTTCCAACAATATGTTTGCATTGGAAAATTTCTTTTATATTAATATTTTGTTCTCTCTTTAACAGTCTTGGGATACCTTCTTCAGAAGCACATCAGATGGTGCTGAACCAGGCAATGCATACCAAAGCCCTCCTCTCACACCTATCCAGTACGTCCAAATCCCAGTGGAACATCTACAAGGTACCTCGGCCCTCACCTCACTTGCTCCATCATCTGCTACACCCCAGTATGTCGAGCCTCGTGGAATCGAAGATCATCTCTCGGTGCAGGCCATTATTAGATCCTATCAAGTATGTACTTTGTCAACATGTTTATGAAATTCTTTGCTAAATACTAGATCTGATCAAAAAGTATCCAAACTTATTTTTGCTTAAACTAGCTGCATCCTGGTGTTGGGTCTTTGGCAAATGGAACCTAGAACCCCAATGCACATGATTTTTTCTAATTCGTACTGCTAGGAAGCCTTTTTTTACTTGCACTTGTATTCTGTGTTTACAGCATTCCTGTTCCCGGCTGGATTAATGTTGCACAAGATGTTCTGGAATGGGCCAAGTGTTGACGCTGATTTTATAAAAAAAAAAGTCAGGCACAGCTTTGATATAAAGGTTTGTTTCAACGCTTTTGGTGTGCTTTTGTAGCCAAGGAAGAATTTCTTAGAAAAACACCATTTTAGACTTAGCGAAAAATAATTAAAAAATTAACGAAAATAATTTTTAAAATGAGTTCATTCCAAAACACTCAAGAATGAAAATTGGCCTGAAATGAAAATTTTAACTTCGTGAGGTTGCCATAATCCTAATAAAGTGGGGTTGCCTGCCACAACTCATACAAAAAGTATGGCAAAAGCACTGCCACAAAATGTCTATCAAAGCTGTACCTAAAATCATGGTCAAAGATAAATCATAGGTCTAAGGTTCTCAACTATTTATCTTGAAACAAATGCAGTCATCTCATTGGAAAATGCCAGGGTCCCATGGCCAAACAAGACAAGTCACAAATCATGAAGCTTTTGTTGGACTTTTTCTACCAACTAGGCATAGTTCATCATTTTTTATATTATGCACAGTCTCTTTTTCGAGCATTAGGTGTCTTGCAATCCAATAAAGCAAACAGCCTCTGAATGCGGAAGGTCAGAACACACAATAGTTCACCATGAATGTACTCTTTAGGGATAAACTGACAACAAGAGGAATATTATCTGACTTATCCATCTGTTATATGACAGACTAGAGCATGCAGAAAGTTTTGACTGGAAGCTCCCTCAACACAATTGTTCAGCACACTCATCACACCTCATCTAAAGTTCTTTTGCCCATGTACTACTATATGCAGGTTTGACAGTCCTACTCCATGAACTAAATTCCACGTAATTTTAGGCAACACTCAAACTGAAGATGACAGTCAAAGGGACAATACTTCAGAATACAGAAAAATCAAGACTAATGCAACAAAGTACCTGGTAGATTCCAAAAGGGACATTTAAAAATGCTTCCAGCAGCAAAAGAATCTTTGGAAGAAGTGTGTTGACTCGAAGAGAAATTAGATTTAAACTAAATATGCATAGTAGTTTTGTGGCTAAATATTGGATAGTTTTTTATCAGACTACTGTTTGAACCTGACATTTATACGAAATGGTTCATGAGACCATGCTGAGAAAATGAGCTGCAAATTGATTAAGTAAGGCCATAGCTTTGTCTGGCTGTCATTTGGGCTGCCCACTTCACTGATGGGCTATGCACTTTGTGTAACTAACCATCATTGTCAAATAGTACTGGTGGTAAGGTGAGATTGCCCATCTTGCTCAACTCGTAATACTCCCCTTTCTGACTTTCACATTTTGATTTTCTGTCCAGATTTTAACTTTTATCGACTTTGCTATTTTAACAGAACCATTTTAACCTTACAACATTTGGATGGGGTAATCGCTATCCACATCTCTTCAATTTTTGTACTTGCCATTGGTTTACACTGTATATGGTGTTTTTTATAGATCTTGCTTTTATTACTGTTATTTCTTAATACTATGTTCATGAATGTTTTACTCACTTTTAATTAATGTGTATTACTCTATACTGATTTCCATGCAATTTTATAATGACATTTGGATAATAGCTTTGTTTTATGTCTTTTGACTGACTTCGATATTGTGTCGTGTTTGTCCATATCCTGAACCTTGCACCATAAATCCAAACTAAGGCACAATTTTAGCATATCAAAATGGAACATATAAATGTTGTTCTGTGCTGTATCACATCCATTGTCTCATAATATAATCCCAGAGAAATGTATCCACACTAATAATTAACCAGTAGTTACTATTCTTCGAATTTATAATTTCCTTGATATAACAATGATCCTTCCAATTTTTAAAAATATAGTCAACTGTATTTGCTTATTTTTAAATAGCAATTGCTTAATTTTTGTTATTTCTGAAGCTGTTTGATTCAACTTTCCTGCCTTTTAAAGTTCTTATCTTTCATAGGTACGTGGCCATTTAGTTTCCAAATTGGATCCCTTAGGAATAACTGCAGCCAATATCCAATCTGCATTCTCTGAAGGATCTCCCAGCTCCCCACAAGTTGTTTTAAGAAGCTACCAGTTGGGTAAAAATGACAACTTTAATTTTTCATCCTCCAATTGGTATAAACAAATTTATTACTTCTAAAAATGTGACGTTTTGTGTTTGGGAATTACAATAGATAGTATTAATGTGTCTATTTGGAATTGATATACTTTTGTTTGTAAAATGTTTACTGTGATTTCTTTTCATTATAGCTTCTTCACTTGAAATTTGAAGTGAACACTTAATAGAAGTACTATTTTATGCATGATTCATATATTTTGTAGAAATTTTCTTAGTGTTTTGCTGGGCCATGGTAGCCCGGTTGGAAGAGTAACGGATTTGCAACCGGAGGGTTGAGAGCTCGAATCCAACCAAAGACCCGTCGTATACCAAAGGGGCTGGTGCACATTAAATCTGTCTGGGCCTAATAATGTCCTCACATTGATGTGGAAGTTTGGAGAGTGGGGTGCCAGCTCAGGTGTGACCTCGCCATCTGACTGGTTCAAAATTACGTGGTATTGTTCTCTGATCTTTCCCTTCAGGGGTTGATCCCGGACTGTTGCCAATAGTCTGTTGTGTTGCTCCAATTAAACTATCTACTTTAATTAAACTTTATCAAAACTTGACTAATTAAAATAACTACCTACATTAGTGTTTTGCCTGTTTTTCTAATGTCTTATTCCAAAAGGTATTTAAGAATCCTGCTGGCCTAAAAAAGCCTTAATTAAGGCCTGATTTTTTGGATTTGTTTTTAAGGAGCCTTGAAACTTCCAAAAAGATATATTTTTTGTTATTGCAAACTTTACTAAAACTGAATACTTTATTTCACCTGCATTCCAAAACCAAGATTAGTGATACTTAACCAAGATGAAATGTCATTGATTTTGTTTTTATTGGGTACAAGGAAAGACATGTATGGGAAGTGAGTAAATTGCAAATAGTTGGGCTGTCTTCTGGTCAAAACAGGTATATTCATTCTGGTTAAAGCAATCTTCTGAGCAGATATTTATATTCCTATTGCTACAAAATGATGGCAACATCCCAAGACACAGTTGTTAGACTGAAAAGACCAAAAAATGGTCCTCAGAAGCCTGTGATTGTTCAGTCTGATCTTCTTTAAAAATTAGATTTACTTGGAAACTGATTTCTTTGCCTTCTGATGACTCTGGCTAACATTGAGCCATTTGGATTCAGCATATGATAGATCCATTTCCATTCAGCCAACTCCTTGTCATTTTAAAGAATGTGTCGAATGATTTCCTAGATTCCTCATTTACAATATTTCAGATGCAGTTTCAGTATCTACCAAAACGTATAGAAATCAATGCATTTATTTAAGGAAAAGTCAACTCTACTGTATTTATTAATTTTACAAAAAGGGATAGCTGTCATTTTTTACTATATATATATATATATATATATTACTACACTTGGTGTAAATTATGCTTTAGGTTATTTTTTGACAATTTTCTGTAAGAAGGAAAAACATTTTGTTCTAACTTTTGCAGGCAAGGTATTTTGTTTCAATGTTCTTTTTTATTTGTTTACATTAATCTTTGTTAAATGTAGCCTTAAAATGAATAAGCCTTTAAAAGGTCCTAATATTTCGTTTGCTAAAAGAACGGAAACCCTGGTGTTGTAATTCAGATGTTGGTTTTGTGTGTTTAAAATTTTTCTCTATATGTGCTGTTATATTTTGTGTAATACTCGAATTTAATAACATTTAAACTTTGCAATAGTTCTTTTAATTAATAACTGATTGAAGTCTTGATTTTTCATTATTTATTAAAATTTAAATAGATTTATTTTTTGGTTACTTTTTTGCAATCTTGTCACAAAATCTGATACTTTAATCAACATTTTATTTCAGTCCTAATTCTAAAATGTGTATCTTCTATAATATTCTTGTTATTTATTTGTTCTACATAGAGGAAAAAGACATGGACCGTCTTTTTAAGCTTCCTGGAAGTACTTTCATTGGGGGCAATGAAAATGTTTTATCTTTACGGGAGATACTTAAGCGTTTGGAGGTTTGTCACTTTCTTATTACATGCATAAATGTTATATCAGTATGTTTTTTAATTGTTAGGGATAACTTGGATGAGTTTTTAGATGCATAAATGTTTTGTGTAATTTTAAGTTTTTGCACTGTTCAGGCATAAACTGTGCCCAAAGATTTGATACCTTTGACCCCTGTCTGTGCTATTTAATTACAATAAATTTTTCTCATTTAAAACATCCTAATTTATTTCAATCAGTTCATTACTTTTCCCCTTTCCCTTGAATGCTTGCAACTATTAATTGTGAACATTCAAATTTCTTTACCATATAGATTCTTGTCCTTTTATAAAAATATCTTATTTGTACAATTCGAGAATTTTTATACTCAGCAAACTTTATAAATATCGAAACCTTTCTGTTTCTTCACATTCTTAAATGTAACTACCTTATTGTTTCTATTTTTTCTTCTATCTGCCTTGAAAATAGACATGCTTCTACCTGCATTTATATGAATAGTATAAAATGTCAGGTCATAAAACAGCTTTTCTTTTAACCTGTTATATTAACATTATATCGCCCATCCTTTTGTAATATCCAAAAGGAAAAATACCAATAATATAACTGGTGAAATATTAATGTTTAGATTGATATCTTAACAATAAAGAAATTTTTTTTGATTGAACACAATTTTAAAGTGACTAATTTCTAGATATTTTTAAGTAAAAGTTATATAAATCAATTTAAAACTAAAAGTATGTATTCATAATTTACTCAAGTGTTTTCATTTAGCAACAGCTGCATGGCTTGATACTATTTTTCTAGTATGATTGCCTTACATTTCCTTTGTGTCTCTTTCTCAGGATGTATATTGTGGTCATATTGGCGTAGAGTACATGTTCATAAATAGTCAAGAGCAATGTACGTGGATCAGAAAAAAATTTGAAACTCCTGGAATTATGAATTTTACGAAAGAACAGAAGCGGTTGTTGATGGCTCGTCTTATTAGATCAACAAAGTAATGTCTGTTAAATTAAAGCCTATATTTATTCTGAATGTACATTTCCTTTGCTTGATTTTAAGATGAATCATTACAAAAATGACTTGTTTTGTTTTAAAATATTCGTTTCTTATACCTGTTAAAATTGATTACAATTATTCTACTCCATACGTAATTATAAATATGATGAAGCCTTGTTTCAATAGGTATTCAATAAATAATACACATATATTTCTAAAATTATATTTGATACTTACGAAAAGTGCATTGTATTTCTGCTGTTCTGAATTAACTTTATATATGTCACAAGCTTATAAAATTCCATTGAATTTGTTTTAAAGTTTGCTTCTGAGATTCATCTTAAAGTATATTGTAAAATTAAGAGAAAAATCACTTCATCAAGAACTTGTTGTCCATTGAATTTTTTAGTTCATAGTATAAATGGTTTTAGCAATATTTATTTTCAGATTTGAAGAATTCCTTGCTCGAAAATGGGTATCTGAAAAGCGATTTGGCTTGGAAGGTTGTGAAGTACTTATTCCTGCAATGAAAACTGTTATTGATTGTTCAAGTGATCTTGGCATTGAAAGCATTGTGATTGGGATGCCCCACAGGTATTAAATTCAATTTAAAATCAATAATTGTATTTTTAAATGTAAGAAATAAAGTATCTGCTTTTTGTATTTTTATCTAAAAACTAAAAAATTTTAAGAATTAATTATTGAAATCATAAAATCTGAACTATTGTAATTTTTGTCAGATGCGCTGTGGCTCTAATGAATTTAAAAGTTAGACAGTTCTGAAACTGACTTGCACAAGTGCAGTTGGTAATGGTGCAATTTCTTTTACCTGACTGGCAATGACTAATAGGCAAAAATGCTAATTTCAAAGCATCAAGAATAGCAATGTACTAAAATTAAAATTTCAGTCTGACTGGCAAGTTGACAATTCAGTCACATGATTATGATCAAGTCTAGTTAAATATAAGCAATATGTTCCTACAATTTGCGTCTTTGGTTTAGTTTCTGTCTCTGAGTTTATTGTTCAGTACGTGAGGCAATAGCAATGATTGTGGTCCTTTCCCCTGGCGAGCTTACCATCTTTTTACAAATGGCCTTCTCTAATATCATTTGCCTTCTCAACAAGGCAACTACTGTTTGAAGGGGTGATTTTTTTTACTCATTGGTGTAAAGAATGGTTGATTTTGATGGCTTTGAATGTGTTTGCTTTTGAATTTTTTATTAAGATGCTTCTTTTGAAATAGTATCTCAATTTATGTGATTATATACCTCTGAATGTTTATTAATTTACATTTTGTTTACCTTTAGGAGCACTAATAATCTTTGGCATATGCCATACTGATCAGAAAAACAGTATTCTAAAAGTGTGGTGATCCTTTAAAAACTGGACCTGTTTATCATAAATTTCATTTATAAGTATTTCTTAATTCTTGCAAACTGGAAGGTAAAAACAAACCCTGCCAAATTATCACCATCATGAGAACGATTGTTTGATGGTTAGAAAAAGTCATTTATTCTAAAGAAATGTTTCCTGTTTCTTAAAATAAGTGCTGTCATTCAATATTTTATCTAACTTTCTAATTAACTGTTGTATTTACAGAGGGCGGTTAAATGTTCTTGCAAATGTATGCCGAAAACCATTGGAACAAATATTTGCTCAGTTCAGTGGTCTTGAACCAGCTGATGAGGTAATTAATTTACAAACATTGTGATTAATAACATTCTCTTCCTTTAATTTTCTTATTTTTAATTTTGTTCGTTTCTAGGGTTCTGGTGATGTAAAATATCACTTAGGAATGTGCCATGAACGTCTTAATCGTGTGACAAATAAAAACATCAAACTTGCTGTAGTTGCTAATCCATCTCATTTAGAAGGTGAGGTTTTTTACATTTATGGCTTATGTATTGTGGGAGTCTAGGAAGTTAATACATCATAACAGAGAGGGACACAACATCTGAAGGACTAAATATATTTATTTACAGTTAGCAATTACATCTGAATACAACATCTGAACAATACATCTTATCAGCGACTTTGTTTTACAACTGGCAAATTAGTAGCTACGCTCAACAGAGGGCGCAAGTGTGTGCCTCT
The DNA here is from genome assembly GCA_933210815.1 of Meta bourneti. Lineage (NCBI taxonomy): Eukaryota > Metazoa > Arthropoda > Arachnida > Araneae > Tetragnathidae > Meta > Meta bourneti. The sequence continues at coordinate 70,410,060 of OW119928.1, forward strand.
TTGATAGTCGAGATAATAATATCCTACAACTCGGCCATCCTTCATGGTTGCGACCTCTCATGTGAAGAGCTGTCGCTCTAAATATGACATGACACTCAAGAAAAATTAATGCAATAAAATCTAACATCAGAATTACATTTTAAATCAAACGATAATCAATTAATAAAAATACACTTAAATGCAATTTAATCAAATTAAGTAAACACAAAATATGCATAAAATACAGAACAGTAAAACATTGAAAATATAGCACACTGAAAAATTCGATTGAACATATGGTGAGACATCTGTAGAACATTTGGCTACAATCCTGAAAAAACGTACAATCAGTTATATCATTCTGGAATAAAAGTAAGAAAGGAAGGAATAGAAACATTTGAAAAGTACAGTAAAATTGTAAGGTTGAGTCAACAATATGGCAAATGAAATGATTAACACAAATTCAAAACAATGAATAGGTCATTAGTAAAAACAATAAAACAAATCAGAAAGCAATATATATATGTGTGAAATCATGAGACATTTTAATAGAAAGATATAGATAACATTTAAAATATGTTCTTATTAAATGATATGCAAAATAGAAGAATGAATACATGAAAAATGAACTAGGATAATGTAAAATGATGACACAAATAAATGTTCCATCTGAAAAAAAGAAAAATGTGTTCGTTGAAATTAAATGAAGAATTATTTCAAGTTATTAGTCCAAAGCTTCATAAATTCAGCCACTGTAGAAGTTATATTTGGTCCATCAAAAGTCGAAAGTTTTAACACGTCGTAGGTATCATTTGGCTTGACTTTGGTAACATGGTAAGGTCTTATGAATTTGGAAACTAACACCAGGAGAGAGCATTCTTTTGATGGCAACTTGATCATCAATTTTATATTTCTGAGGTTTCTTAAATTGTATGTATGTCGATTTTCATCTTGAACTTTGCGGATTTGAGCTTTAGCTACTTTTCGGAGAGTTTCTCGTTGGTTAAATTCGGTTTGAATGTGCTCTTGAAGAAGTTGATGAATATTCTGATCAGATCTTGACTTCATTGTTACACCAAGTAAGAGTTAAAATGGCGTCATGTTTATACTACGCTGAAAAGTGGGGTTGATGATCTGTTGAACCTTTGGGACAAATTTATACCACTTATGAGGATCATCTTTCGATAGCTTGGAAATAATTGAAATAATTGTTTTGTTCGTTCTTTCAATCTGTCCACTTGCTCATGGAAGTCCTGTAGTCACATGATGCAGTTTAATATTCTCTTTGGAGCAATATTTGCTTAACTCTTCGGATGTGAATGCTGTACTACTGTCGATAATGATTTGAGACCAAATATAGCTCTTTGGAGTTCTAATTTTGCTATTACTTCACTAGATGTTGTAGATTTCATCGGATAAAGCCATACAAACTTAGTGAAGGAATCAGTGACTGCAAGGATATGTTTATAATTTTTATTTGAACTGGGTAGGACTCCGAGATGATCTAAGTGATAAGTATGAAGAGGAGTATCTTCCTTCTGCAAAGGATGCAGAACACCTTGTTTACCAATCTTGCGGTTAGCTAATATGTATGTAACACAATTTGTAATATATTGTTCAACTTTCGGAGTAAGTTTAGGAATGAAAAACTGAAATTTAATATGCTCTTCTGTTCGTTTCACAGCAAGATGTCCTTTCTCTTGGGCATTCCTAATTATTTCTGTCTGCATAGAAGATGGAATTATAAGTAGATTTGCACCATTAATGAATTTATAAAGGATGTCATGCTGAACAACGTAGTCTTCATATGATTGGTTTTTAAGGACTTATAGCACGGAATTCAAAATCTTCGCCTTGTGCACATTGTATTTGAGCAATAAGTGGATCATGGATGTTATATAAGGTGACAACTTGAACATGGCTGAGGGCATCTATGTGTGACATTCAAGAGCCACACCTATGTTCTATTTGATAATCATAGTTCTCTAACATTAAAGCCCATCTGGCTACTGTGTGTGTGGTACTGAGTTCTGGCTTAGTCATAGTTTTCTTAATCATAATCATAATAATTTTGAATAGAAAACCAAGAACATATACCCGGAATTTTCTTAGAGCTTCGACGACAGCGAGTACTTCAAGCTCATAACTGAAGTATTTTCTTTCAGGGTCAGAAGTTTTTCTGGACATGTAATAAACTGGATGAAACTCATTGTCAGTAATAGATCGTTGCATTAAAATAGCTGCTAGTCCATCAATGGAGGCATCTGTATGAATTTGAGTTTCTACATTTTGGTGTTAGATCTGCAAAACAGGGTTTTGGCAAAGTAATTTTTTAAGGTGATTAAACGTAAATCATTCTTTGTCACCAAATTGAAAAGGGACATCTTTACGTAGAAGGTCACCAAGAGGACGAGCAATAGGTCGATAGAGGACGTGCGATAAGACGATAAAAACTTTTGAAAATATTCTGTTAAACCCAAATAGTGCTGCACTTTAGCATTGTTTGGTTCTGGGTAATGTACAACTGCAGCAGTTTTTGAAGGAGAAGGGAATCTATCTTCAACTATATATCCAAGAAATTCAATTTTCTTTTGCAAGAATTGACATTTTTGAAAATTTATCTCTAGACCATATTCACTAGCTAGCTTAAGAGCTTGTTTGAGATGCTCGACACCTTCAGTTTCATCTGTTGCAGTAATAACAAAATCGTCCATGTATGGCAAAATAAAACCTTGTATAATCAATTCACGAAAAACAGTATTTATAAATATTTGAAGGGGATTTGCAGACCAAATGGCGTACATAAAAATTGATATTGGCCAATGTGTAGGGACGACTTTTTTTGTCAACTGACATGAAAAAATCCATTCTTCAGATCAATGGTACTCAAAATTTGCGCATCTCATAATTTGTCGAGTATGTCATCAATATGAGGCAAAGGGTAGTGATCCTTTTCAATGATGTGGTTTAAGGGTCGATAGTCACAATGCAAACTCGATGACTACCATCTTTCTTTTTGACTACAACAACCGAACTGGCGTATTCTGAAGAACAGGGTTCAATAATTCTATTTTCGAGCCATTCCTGGAGTTACTTTTCTACTATAGTACATTCAGAAAAGGCAAATGTCGGGGAGTTCGAAAAATAGGTTTTGTATCTTTCAGAGTGATGTACTTCTCAACATTAGATTTCGTTTTATTTGGTTTATAACATCTAATTAAGTTATCAACTACTGATTCAGCTTCTGAATTAACACAAGATGAAATTTCATACTAAGGTGTTCATCATAAATAGAAAATACGGTGCCTCTTGTGAAGGGGAATCATCTGCAGAAAATTTATCGAAAATTACCCCATCAGAACTAATCGTTAGCTGAGCTAATTTAATAATGTTACATCCAATGATAACAGAAAATCATTGAATCATTTGGTACAACACAAATTATAGTGGGAAAAGTGTGTTTATTTCAATAGTTTGAAATGGACTAATGGCTGGAATACGAGAAAATCCGAATCCTGTAAGAACACTCAACCGTTCAAAGTTTTGGTGAACTAAACTTCTGCCAGTCACTTTTCTTCATTAACATGATTGTGAACCTGTGTCAACAAGTACTTGGAAGTTTTTATGTAAAATTGTAACTGGTCTTGCACATACTTTGAAGGCTGTTTATTTCACTAACATTGTTGATATAAGATTCAGAAGTTTTAGATTTGGAATTTTTGGGACATTCTTGGCTTTCATGACCAAAACCATTGCAAGCAAAACAACACGGACCACAGTCTTTAAGCTGACAGTCCTTACTCAAGTGATTGACTCACACCACCACAGGAATAACATTGTCGAATATTTTGTTTTGGTTTACGTTTATTATGATTATTTGCCAATATTTCAGTACGTTCCCTGTTGATCTTAGAAAGTCATGTGAATTATTATCGAACTTCTGGGTAAATGATTTAGTTGAATTCTCACGATAGCAAAACTTCTAAAAAAATTTAATGTTTTCGCCTAATTCATGTAAAGTTTTAGAACCATAAAGAACAGTTTTATTCCCTTTTAGAAGCAATTTCTCTGATAGCAATTATATTCTAATAGTTTCATTTTTTCGCAAGTAACGCGTAGTTAACTGCCTATGAATATCTGCACTATTTACTCTATCTTGAAATTAATGAAGTAGTTCATCTTTTAAATTGTCAAATGTTGGAATATTTTTTATCATTTGTACTAATTTTAGTGCTGGGCCTTTCAAGCATTTTTTTTGTTAACATGATGGATGGTCTGTAGATCATTTATATTACATAATACTGCGCGTCCATAATATTATCAAGAAAATGGTTTACTGAAACTGAGCCATTGCCCGAAAAATATTGAATTTCATCAGCAATTTCACGAATAAACAAGGAAGTGATCCATAAAAAGTATTCATTTCAGAACTCAAGTGCTGACCTTGGCTGCTTAAAACAGGTGAAATTGGGCAAGCACTTTTGCTTTGCAAATTCTGATTTGTAGTAATGGCGATTGATGTATATAATGTTTATTACTCAGTTCTGTTACTACTCAGTTTATTACTAAGTGCATCGCATCTCTCACTTCCGCTTTTGGCGAGCGGGAAAATTTGGTGCCATCAGTGTCGCTGTCTGAAGAGACATCGCTTTCGGTTTGACATTTCTTTAAATCCTCAAAACCAGGTTGAAGACATGGCAAATTAGTCATAAAACTGGCAAATTAGTAGCTACGCTCAACAGGGCACTGGTGTGTACCGCTTTGATAGTCAAGAGGATAATATCCTACAGTATGCTTATCTGGGAAGACAAAATCAGGGATTCTTTTTCACTTCTATAAAAAGGGAAAAAACATTTTTTAATCTATTAGAAATCATAATTTTACTCTGATTTATTAGATAATTGAATTGAATGCTTTTTTGCCATACTGTGAAATTTTTTTATAATCTAAAAAGATTGGGGAGAGAATTCTTACATTTATAGAATATGACCCTGCTTTTGTTATTTTATTTTTAATAATTGCTAATATAGCGGATAAAGTATTGTCATAAATTTCACAATTTTCTCTTTTTTCCATTTTAATTTACTTCAATCTTTTATTCAAATATTGAATTCTGGTGTTAAAACCTCTGTCTGATCACTGAAAGATTCATGCCTTCGGTCACAGTCAGTACTTGGAAGGGTGACAAACTGAGTGCTCTATGAGTTGAAGGTTTAAATTTTTGTATCTGCTGATAAATTTTGATATCCAACCCTCTTAATCAAATTTTAACTTAAAATTTTCCTTTTTAAGAAATTTTTTTGTGTTTTTTAAGATAAGGAGTGATTCACTTATACACTTATGAAGACAGGAGGCATATCACTTATGAAGCACCTGCTGCTGTGCATTGGGTGCTTCATAAGTGATATGTCTTGTCCTGAAATGGTGAAGTTTTAATTTCATGATAATTTTAGTGGACCCTATTGGTTATGATTTCATAAGCCTGGCATTTTATAATTGATTTTTTTTAGTTTGAATTTGAAATAATTAAATTATATTTTTTATATTTTTATGATTCATTTAAAATTTGATCCTGTCATATTTTAAAGTAAAATTTGATGCTATCAGTGGTCTCATTACCTTCAATGCTGATATGAACTGGCACCATTGGTCATCGTCCACAACTTTTCTTCAATTGGCTCTTATCAAGTAGTAGTCTTGAGCAACTTCGTTTTGGTTCCAGTTCTGCCTTTTTTGAATTCTTAGAATCACTTTGCTTATTCGATATTTATTACTTACAGGGTTTTAAATTAGCATTTGATAGTCATATTTTACTTGTAAGTTTTGTTTTTGGACCACATCATTTTTAACACCTACATGTTTTGAATATTTTCTCTTGCATGATGCAAATTCTGACCAATCAACTGTTCATTCTTCCTTTTAATAATCTGTACTCTATCTGCAAATTAAAATCTGTACCTCAAATGCAGAACTATGACCCAAAGCAAAAAGGCCCTTAAAGAGGAAAGGCCCCAAATGCAACTAGTCGTCAAAGTGCAAGCTTTAGACAATGATCTAAACAAAATATTGCCCTTAAAAGAAAAAGATCCCAAATGCCCTTTACAGACAGTAGTCACTTTCATTACTCTGTTTCTACACATACATGTAAACAAATATTTTTTGAAATTATATCCTAGTGGAGCATTTTCACAACTGAGGGAAAGGGTTTAGTTGCCACTGGCATAACTTTCTACTTACCCAGGTTAAACCTATTTAAAGCTTGAATTCCATGCAAATATTCATATACATCATTAGGTTATTTTATCAGCTCCAATGTTTATTTCCATTTAATAGTGTGAGAAGTGTTGGTTCCACATTTTAAGATGGTTTCATGTGATGATACTTATCTATATCTTCCATATTTAAAATGTTTTGAATTATAACCTGCTTCATCATTTTCTCCATTTATCAGCTTGTGACCCAGTTGTTCAAGGCAAAACAAGAGCTGAACAGTTTTACCGTGGAGATACTCAAGGTAAAAAAGTAAGTTGTGTTTATATCTTTACGCATCAAGAATTATTTTATTAAAATCACAAAATTTACTTGCATTTGCTTGCCTTTTCTGATTCCAAATAAATTGTTTAATCAAGTTTATTCCACTGCCTTATACCAACTCTTTCACTTGTCTCAATGTCAAAAAAGGTTAAAGTAAATTCTCAACTTTTAGGTTACTGCGCTTTATCTTTGTTCAGAAATAAAAATGTTCATTTGCTTCAAACCTGGCCCTTTAAGTTTAAATTGACTATTGTCATAAGATTATTTTGTAGTATGCAATTTGTCAATTTTCCTGTTAAATTGAAGAAGCATTAGGTTTTTCGGTATGAAAGTAACAATGTTAAATGTTTTTTATTGATCTCGTAAAGTTCATTGTTTTATAACTTTTTAATAACAATGAATCAAAAACGTCATATTTTCATATTAGACATACAATAGTGAGCTTAGTAATTAGTTTCACAATTAACTGCCTAAAATTGATTCGACAAATCTTGTTTTAGTTTTAACTTTGTCATGATTTTATAGGTCATGAGTATCTTATTACATGGTGATGCTGCCTTTTCTGGACAAGGTGTGGTGTACGAGACTTTCCACTTAAGTGATTTGCCAGACTATTCAACCCATGGTACTATTCACATTGTTGTGAATAATCAGGTAATATATTTGCTTGTTTGTTTTTTAAACTATGAAATTGGGAAATGTGCAATTAAACCATTGTTAAGTCAAAATTTAAATTTCAAAATTTTAAGTTTTAAGAATTAATGTTGAACTTTCATTGACTTTAAATTCATTTGAAAGATTTATTATTCCTTATTCACAGAACCATAGTGTGACAAACCAAACCTAAACCTTTATTCTGGATACTTAACCTGTGACGAATATTTAAAAGGGCATATAACATTGAATATAAAATGAGGTATCTCGTTGTATATATTGCTATATATGAAAAATTTGTTTGATACATAAATGTGCTTAAGTTTTAGTGATGAACTGCTCATAAGAAATTACCAAAATTTCATAAAGTGCTATTTTGTCCATTTACAGTGTAATTTCTGACTTTCATATGAAAGTGAGGCATGCATATGAAGTAAGGTTAACTTTTTTAAAGCAATCAAGCAGGAATGAAATATTAAGTACCTGTACTGCACAGTATCATGTACATATTCTAAAGTGGGTAAATACATTTGTATTGCTCCTGTCACACGAGAGCACTGCTCACCAAATCACGAGCGATAGTCAACCATTTGAGATTCAGCCTAGACTTACAAGTCACTCGACCTTGTCAATCTTGTTTCTTGGGTGATGACTGAAAGGGTGTTCTGGACAGCACAACCCAATTCGCTTTTTCTTCCTAACTGTAAAGGATCTATTTATTTGCTCGGAATGCACCACCCAGGTTGCAATGAAAAGAAGTAGCGAGTCTTGAGCTATGCTTCTCAGGTCACCACATCTATCACTGGCCTTAAGGATGACAAAACCACAAAAATCTTGCTTTTCCATCAAAGTGCTTAATCAATGAATAAACATGTTATTATTTCACATTTTACAATAAAATTCATTTGTGTGTATCTCAGGATATGAGTGCTTGACTCTTTTCTGTGCATTTTTTAAAACTGATTGCCTGAAAAGTTTTTTATTGCAAAGTAATAGCATTTTTTACACCTATTTTTTATATGCAATTATAATAAAAATTGAACTGTAACTTTCATGTTCAACTGAAGTTAATATACTGCTTACATTTGTACTTTAGATTGGATTTACTACAGATCCTAGGAGATCTAGATCATCTCCCTACTGTACTGATGTTGCCCGAGTTGTAAATGCACCTATTTTCCATGTAAATGCTGATGATCCAGAAGCAGTTGTGCATGTCTCAAATGTAGCTGCTGAATACCGTGCAAAATTTGGGAAGGATGTAGTAGTTGATTTGGTAAGATTGAAGTATTATTATTGGTAAAAACTATTCTATTCATTAATTTGATTTGTGTTTAGAATGTTAAACAATGAATGTCTATGAAATTTTCAAAGGTGTTGAAAAATGTTAATTTTTTTAGGTTTGTTATCGTCGTAATGGTCACAATGAAATTGATGAGCCTATGTTTACGCAACCTCTTATGTACACCAAAGTCAGAAAAACTCTTCCTGTTCTTGAATTATATAGTAGACATCTTGTTGAAGAAGGCATGGTTACAGAAAAGGAAATTGAAGTAAGAATTTAATTCTTTTGTTTGCAAAAAATTAAAACGTCCTTTAAATTTTTTCTCCAACTTATTCAATTAGTAAGACCTTGTTATTTTAATTTTTGTGTTCTGTGTAAAATTTTCTTATTAAAATGCCTTGAAAAATCAAAATTTAATCTCAGCTGCTACCTGGAAGATCACTTTATTTAGAACTAAATATACTAGGAAAGCATTTTCGTGGGTGAAAAATTGTTTTATACATTAGCAGAATCAGTACTTTTTTAAATTATTATTTTATTTTTAAGTTTTTGAAATAAGAATTGACTAATAATCTTTAAAACTGAGCAATTCAAATTGCATTTGTTCATCAAGGTATAACCATTTATTTAGCAGATCAATTAGGTATTAAGTAGTATCTTCTACAATTAGATATATATTAAGGATTATTGTGTTGGGTATATTAAGTTATAGTGCAGATCATGAGTACACTGAGCATTTAGTTCTTAAACTTTTTAATTATAAGAAGAAGCATATTAATTGTTTTTATTTTTAATTTTATACATTAGTCCATGTATATGTTGTAAATTATTTGTTCATTCTTTTGCTTAGATAGACTGCAAACTTTCTTTTGATTTGCATATTTGGTTTGTTTGGTAAATGCCAAATAAAATTATAGAAAAGACATCTTTAAAAATATATCTATGTGTGACTCCTAAAACAATAGTGTTCTTTTTAGCATATTTCTCAGTTCAGTACTCTTGACCAAATTCTGCATCTTTCATTTTATCTTTACTTTGCTGCTGCTTATTTGACCTTTATGCTACGTCTTTATATCAGTTCTAATGCTGAGAAGGTACAACTGCTGAACCAACCATAGCATATAGGTTAAGTGCATTTAACTATATACACAAGATAAACAATGCTTATGCTGCTTATTCAATAATTTTCTCCTGCTTGTCTTTTTAATACCTGTCAGAGTTTAATTAAGGTAGGTAAAGCATATTTTTAATTGGAGATTGCTTATAAATGCACTTTTCGTATCAGTGTAGAAATTGACATATTTTAAAGAATTTTGTAGATTATTTTAAAATACAAGATGACTTTATATATGCCAGAAATATTTTTTCAAACTATAAAGTAAAGTTATTTTATTGCATATAATTTGAACTTGCACTAGGGGCTTCAATTTTATTCTTAATCTTGTATTTTTATGAAATTAACAATATTGTTGATCACCTATATTTGTATGAATTAGTCTGAATATCATTGTAAAACTTTCAGCCTTATGGTGAAATCTGTTTTGGTAATAAGAATATTGTAAAAACTGAATTAAGTTACACCTTTACATTTTTAAACATCAAATGTACTTAATTTATCCTGTTTTACACCAACCTAAATCAGAAGAAATGTTCTGCCATAACAAAATTGAAACAAATGGTGGTTTTAAAAGAAGAAAGAAACTGAAACAAACGAAAATCTGAATAAAAAGTTAATTTTGCAGCATGTATTGTATGCTTATAACACTAATGGTTTTCGAGTTTGGCTTTTGTCTAATACGGCCTTATTCAACTCATTGCTCTTTATTTAAACATAAATCCCAGCAGCTCCTTTGTATAAAAAGTGCATTTAAATTGAATGAATCACATTTCAATAGTTTGTTTTCAATTAGTTGCATTTTAATTTCATGAGATTTGTAATTTTTTTATTTCATAATATTTTTAATTTATTATTTTAAGATTTGCATTCTTATTAAAATTGAAATGTTTCAACTCACTAACAGCTTAAGTCATCAATGCTGCTTCTCAGCCATTATCGCAACCAACATTAGTTGCATAATCATACAATTTTTCTTGGCACCAAGTATAGCCCTTGGACGATAAAATCCTAAACTAACCAACCAACAACCATACAATTTTTTAAATTACATGCTGATAACAGCAAAGGATTTTTCCATTTTTTGTCATGAAACACAATATCGTCTGCTGAGGACCTGTATACTTTTTCGTGTAATGTTTGGAACTGTGGCATGTTTATTATTGTGTTACCGTATACTGTGAATAATCAAGAGTTGACTGTACATTCACATCAGCAACTGAATATTTAATGAATATGTTGCAATATGCAGGTTAAGAGCTATTATCTAAATCTAAAGGCTCAAAGATCCATTTGCCTAGCCTGGACATTTGAGGTTTGCATAGGAATGCAGTTTTTATGTCGACCATATGATCTTATCGAATTAAGCACAGTGGTGATTCCCATGAATTGCTTATTTAGCCACTGTAGGTCAGGATTTTTGCTGTTAGTTTTCAAGAATCAACTTGTTTAACCGATTTAAGTACTGGTATTTCCCTGATTTGTAATTCAATGATACTGGCTTATCAATGAAGTAATGATTACGCAATTTTTTGTAGTGTTTTGATTTTTCCATGATGGTTAGAAATGAGAAAAATAGTAAATTGTTTTGGAAACATAAGTTTCAAATCAATAGTGAGCTTTCTTTTCTGGCTTATTTTGAATAAATAGGTGCGTAAAAATGTAGTTGTAAATATATGCACAGCATCTTTACTTAGTAGTTTAATACACGGTAAATATTTTACTGCAACTTTATAAAATTCAACTGTAAATAACAAATATTTAAAAAATTTCTATTAAGATTCAGTTTAAAAAGAAAGTTATGATGTTTGAAATCGAACGAAAGAATCCTTTACTTTAAAATCGTGTACACTTTTATTTGAGTTGAATTGATAATATGAAGTTCTGATGTTTTTTTCCCATTTCTGTATTTGTCTAACTAGGAAGAGGAAGCTAGGTATGAAGCTGTGCTTCAAGAAGCTTACACCAATGCTGAGAAAGATATTAGAATGTACAATACTGATTGGCTGGATTCACCATGGAAAGGCATGTTATTTTTTACTACTCATTTATAATACAGCAGCTCTAGGAAGAAGGCAGTTGACCTTGGGTGAGTTCACTTTTAGCAAGGTTCTATGTTCACTGGGGGAAAAGCCTGCTGTTCGCAAAACATAATTGTGATTAGGTTATTATTTTTCCACCAATTCGTAATCACAGCTAATGCTTCCAGGACCAAACAATAAACTAAGTTAGAATCCATACTAAAAATGCAAATTGTGTTGCAGGCACTTCCCACTTAATGACTGAATTGTGTACCTTTGACTAGGTTTTAAGCAAATTGGTCAATAAGTGAGGGGCTTAATCATTTTATTTTTCTGAATAGTTTAAGTGAAGAGCTTTATTTATTCTGAATAAAGAAATGGTCTAAAGGGAAGAAAAAATCGCCTAAGGTGTTGATAACTAATTTGTTGTGGGAACCTATCCAGAACTTTGCTGCTGAATAAAGATAACAGGTGCAGGGTAAACAATGTGCTCCTATTGTGAACAGAGCAAGTACTAAAACATTCTGGCGTCAGATTTGTTGAATTCAATGCCAGCTGATGTCTATGGCCAAAAGTGTAAAATCCTCCATTTGATTACATTGTATCCAGGGCTGGCATACTTCATGGTGAGTGAAAATGGCCAAAGAAAGTGGTTTGTGGAGAGCTGGTTTTATATCTGAGTGGTCATTGAGAGTGAGATATACCTGTATTTACATTTAACGTGTCCCTTTAATTTAATGAATAAACTTGATCAAAACTGCAGTGGCACGAAAATTTTCTTAGATGCAATTTAAAATTTATTTTGTTTTCTTGGATGTATTTAAACATAATGTAATGACTAAAGCCTGAGCTTTGATATGTGCAATTTAAAAGAAAGAATATAGATTGTTAGATGGAAGTGCAAATGGTCGGAATTTGAACCGAAAAGCAATACATTCAGAAAGTTAGGCATCGAAAACGACAACTTGATTATCAAAACGAAATTTATAAAGGCAAATATGACTAATGTCCCCTAAACTCAAACTTTGCTTCATGACTAATGCTAACTTATGACAGCTGGTTTAAATTTTTAATTTGTAATCTATTTATGCAAGTGAATTTTATAATGCTGCAAACTTTTTGTTTGAAATCTTGGTTTCTCTCTATTAAAGATTTCTTTGGTAAGAAAAGCCCTCATAAATGTGAACCTACTGGTGTAGAAGAGGATATTTTGAAACATATTGGTGTTGCCTTCAGTTCAGCTCCTCCTGGAAACTTCAAAGCTCATCCTGGCATCAAGAGAATTCTTAAATCTCGAATGGAAATGGTAGATAATCGAATTGTGGATTGGGCACTTGCTGAAGCTTTGGCTTTTGGATCATTGTTAAAAGATGGTATCCATGTTAGGTTAAGTGGCCAAGATGTTGAACGTGGAACTTTCAGGTAAAATTATCTTAATTCAGGTAAAATTATTTCATTCAATTTTGATTCACTTAACTAAATTATGCTTAGATTCTGTCACTTGTAAATAAAATTTAATTGATTTGAATAAATAAATTTTTTCTCATATACATGTATTGTTAGGTTATTTGTAAGTCTTGAAATCAAAATTTTTCTGAAGTAATAAAAAACTAGGTACCAAATTGTAGACCAGTTATGAGATACAAGGATTAAAATGCAACAATACAGGGCTTTATCTAATATAGATGTGGGAGCTTTTGAAACAAGTTTACGTATATTTGTAACCAAATAAATAAAAAATATAGGGCTTTTGAGGTTTGATAAGAAAACGATGAGAAAATCAATTGGCACTTGTTTTTACAAAAAGGTTTATTAAATATAAATTTCAATAAGGTATCAACATTAGTTCTATGCTGGTTAGAAATTAAGAACAGAAAGTTATGTGTCAATGGCACAAACATTTTTCCTTGTTGCCAAAATACTCTAATTTGGGTGCAATTCCTAAATATATTTTATTAGCATGCATGTATAAAACTCAGTGTAATAAATCACTAGAACCTGGACTTTAATTTATGGGCTTTTCTTTTCTCTTAAAGAACTTTTTTGTTTGGGGTCATTGTTTTACATTTATGAAGTGTTAATTTTTAGGAAATGTGCAACACAAATTTTTAGAAGGAGGAATAAATGTTGATTGGTCAGAATTTGCATCATACAAGCAAAAATATTCAGAAAACTTAGAACAATAAATTGTAAAAAGTGACAACTGATTTCAAATACTTGATGATGAATGATCTTGGGGCTTGATAAAATTTCGTTTTATCTTGCGGATTCCTAACATTGGGGTGCTTATGATTTTACCATAAAATACTTTTGAAAGTGATTACAATCTCCCAAATTGTATGTGCTTTGCATTTTTTTCTTTTTGACCTTCGGTTTCTTTTTTGTTTACTTTCTTTATTAAACCATAAAAAATTCTTTTTTATTTTCCACTTTTGTAGCCATCGCCACCATGTACTTCACCATCAAACCATAGATAAAACAACTTACAGACCTTTATGTCACTTATGGCCTGATCAAGCTCCTTACACAGTCTGTAACAGTTCCCTTTCTGAATATGCTGTTCTAGGTAATAATATTTCTTTGTAACATCTTGCATTCTGCCTAGGAACAACGGAATAAAGTTTTCAATGAATCTTTCTTTTCTTAAAATTTGAATTTTAATGGTCCTTTAGCATGGTTTACCTAAGTCATACTCTGTTTGAATTTGGGAATTCCTAAACCATCTGATTTATATTCATATAAGTTTTTCCTAGTGTGACACAAAAAACCATATTGTGGGTCTGCAGTTCTTACCACATTTTAGATAGTTTTAGAATGTTTCTGGGTGGTTACTTGATGTTTTGTGTTTTAAAAATAGAAATGAAATAGCTGGTTCAAATGAACTATATCTTATTCCTAGTTTCAAAAATCATAATTTTTAAAGATCTTGTTATTGAAAATCTTTTGGTTTTGTTTCTAATAGGAATGTTTATTAAAACCTATTAGACTAAAAGAAACTTAGAGGAATGAACCTTTTATATATGGTTAAGGAAACTCAATAAGTTTTTCCTGGTGACTTTAATAATGACCCCACTAAGGTAGAAATGCAAAGAAAGTTGTATTGTATTAATAAAATAAAATTTTGTTTTAACTGGGTTGTATTTCTTCAATAGGATTTGAGCTTGGATTTTCAATGACCAACCCTAATGCTTTAGTTATGTGGGAGGCTCAATTTGGAGACTTCATGAATACTGCTCAATGTATTATTGATCAGTTTATCAGTAGTGGTCAAGCTAAGTGGGTCAGACAGAGTGGAATTGTTCTATTACTCCCTCATGGAATGGAAGGAATGGTGTGTACAATTTGTTTAGCTTATTCAAAGTGAAAGATGCTTAAAATTGTAACTTTAAGTTAGATACATTGCTTTTAATTGGTAATATATGTATAACAACTTGTTCTTTAAAAATTTGTTCAGTGTATTTTGTTGTAATGTTGATTCAATTCAGATACTCAATTTAGAATGTACAAAATGTATAATTTTTAAGTTTTTTAAATAAGTCTGATTATACATCAGGGATACACATTCCCTTTATTTTATTTTTCCTTGAAAATCTATATAACTCATTTGAATTTCGGGAACTTGTTAATGTCAAAAGTATTTCTCAGCCAAGTTTTCATATACTTCCCTTCACTTTATCAATAATAATTACTTCTTCCTCTTTGTATATATTGTAGGATGAACCAGCCAGTCCCTGACCATGTGCCAGTGACAATTTTTCCATGTTTCCTATTCAAACAAGCAAACGAGTCTAGTCTATTAATAATTAATTAGTTTAGTATTCTTACAGCCTATAAACAGCTAGAATACATGCTAACCAACATAATATGTTGGAACTGGAACTAGATGTGTGTTCAAATCACTAATCTGAACATGGACAACAAAAATTATACTAAGCTATTAAATATTAAAAATAATTTTATAGCAAATTTGCAACACATCTGGAGAGAATTGGAATTTATTGTTCCCAGGAAATACACACATTTCCAATATCAGCATGGATGAGGAGGACACAGTCTGCTAGGGCATTTCAACTACAGACCCACAAACGTTCCAAATTATTGAGATGCTAGAGATAAAATGATTAACTTTAACTAATGTAGAGGCTTACCCCTACATTTGCCATCAAAACAACATACTATGACAAATTTTAATGACTTTCCTTATCAGACACTAAATACAAAAAAGCTTTGAAGTTTCAAGTTAGCTCCAATGTAAGTTTTACACAAATGTACACTAATTTATCACCTGGTTGGTTCAATCCAATCTGTATCATGAAATTGTTGATGGCATCCTTGCTGGCCATCAGTTCTTCCTTACACTGACTGAACAAGGATTTTTTTCTCCTAATCACTTGCTTTTGTTTGATGCATTAAGAATAATATTTTTATTTTTATCATTAAAATGTAAAACATGTTGAAAAATAATTTTTTCCCTTTTACATTTTCCTCAAGGGACCTGAACATTCAAGTGCTCGCCCTGAACGTTTCCTTCAACTGTGCAATGAAGAAATGGAAGTTTTCCCAGTATGACTACTAGCTTTTTAAGTTAACAAATTAAATATTAATCTTTTAAAGTTGCATGCAAAATGTAATATTTCTATCTGAAATTCTATTAGTTTTCTAGTTTTTATCTTTAGTGAAAACTTTCATCAGTTATAAAATTCTTAATTTCTTTCCAGACTATTGATGAAGATTTCTCTGTGAGACAACTTCACGATTGCAACATGATCGTTGTCAACTGTAGTACTCCTGCTAATTATTTTCATGTTTTGAGACGGCAAATTGTACTGCCTTTTAGGAAGCCAGTAAGTACTTTTCATTTTGATAATTTAATGTTGAATTATTTAAGACAGCAGGGAGATTAGAAACAAAAAACTCAACATTACAAAAGAAATGCTACTAAATTTCTTAGATATCCAGATTTCATATCATTTAAATTTTGAAGAATGCAGCTTTTTCTTCTACCTCCACCATGAAAATTGGATATACACTAGAACACTACTATGAACACTTGGCTTTTAGAATTCTAGCGTAGCATATAATGTTGCCTTTAGTTTTGAAAAATTTACTTGAATTATATCACCAGTTTGAGAATCTACCCTTTTATTATGCTAGATATGTTTCTTTGACTTAAGATTCTTAACTATTTTTGAGATATCAAAAGAGTGCAAGTGCAACATTTTCTTTGCACATGCTTTACATTAATAGTTTTGATTTCTGGTTAATGTATTTTCATTGTCAAATGGTCTATTTGTGTCTCTTTCTAATAATTTGTTTCATGAAATATAATTATGGAATGTTGGCTACTAACTTAATCCATAAAACTTTTGTATCTTACATTCTCATTCTTAAGAAATATTAGAGGAACAGAGGTTAGTTTTAAAATATAAATTGTGTATTATGAATATTGATTTTGTGACTATGCTATTTATATTTTTAAATTTTGTTCTATTATATTTTTTGTAAGATACATGTTGAATTGACTTGTATTCAAATATGTTGAAAGAAATTCATTATGCACAATCAACATCTTGAACCCTGGCTGTTGGTTTTTCTTGAAAAATCTGTTCTGTCAATATGATTTTAAATGCCAAGCATTTAGCATTTGATCAGGCATTTACCCTTTGAAAATGCCACAACTTAGCAGATTGTGCATCACTCCAGGTGTGTCATATGTGCTTTTTACATTACACCTAGTGAGATTCGCTATCCAATTTCATTGAGACTCACAGGCACTTCTGGACCTGTACCCATCACTTGCCATCATACCCAACAGTTAAGGGGATTTACTAGCCTATGGTTCAAATGTGCACACACCCAGCATCGACACAGATATTTCAGTGCGCTTATACCAGCGTAAACCCAGAACAGTGTGATTCATGCTTCTGCTGAATAAGTTGTTACCAACTAGGCCACTGTAATTCTGCGATTACCATCATTTGTCAACCTCACCTAATTGGTATCTCAATTTTCAATAAGATCAAGTTATCTAGTTTTAAACCATTTTAAGAGCATAAAAGTTACTTTGACTACATGAATTTCTGCAGATTCTTTTTTTAAAATTTGTGAGAAATCTTGATAACTTGTTTAGAAACTTTCAAGATGATTTTAACTAATGACAGCTATATAAGACATTTGTCTTTTTTTCTGAAATTTTTATTCTTGAAAGCATACAGGCGACCCTCGACTTTCTCACATAATTGGTTCCTGAAAATGTATGCGAATGTTGAATGTTCGAAAGTAGAGGGATGTAAAAAAACATCAAAAATTGTATTTTAAAATATTTATTTATCAATAATATATTAAAAATATTTATTTATCTATATACATAATTAAGTTAACGAGGCGTGTTTAAGTGCTTCCAGGTGTTTATTTATAAACTTGTCAAGGGTTAGTTGAATACCACCCTTTTTTTCTTGATAAAGAGTTCTATAACATTCTGTGTCTTTCTCAGTCGCCCTACGTACTTGAGATATACGTTCTTCATTTAGATCACATTCTTCCATGATAGTCAAAAATTTGTCACTTCTCCCTCACTTTCATTGTGTATTTCATTTAACTCTTGTTGCTCAATTAAGTATTCATTTGACAGAGGTACTGAGTGAGATTCAGTCAACTCATTAACATCTTCGTTGTTTACGTCGAAGTTTAGTTTATTCATTAGGCTAACTATTTCATCTGTGATAATTTCCGGAGTTTCTTCAGAATTTATAAAATCACTCATCATTTGTGGGCATAATTGTTTCCAGGAACCTTTCATTGTTGACTCTTTTATTTCAGCCCACGAGTCTCCAATACTGTTTATTGCATTCCATACATTATAGTTCTTCCAAAAGTATCTTAATATAGGCCCACCTACCTTGCTGGTTGCCTTGATGGCCTGATTCATTATTGTCCTCATATAATATCGTTTAAACGTAGCTATCACTGTTTGGTCCATGGGCTGTATGAGGCAGGTAGTATTGGGAGGAAGAAACACAACATTGATTTCCGGGTCTAAATTCTGTAGAGATTTTGGGTGTCCTGGAGATTAATAATGTTTTAAATTGTAAATCTTTATTTTTACAATATTGCTTAACTGCCGGCACGAAATGAAAAGTGAACCGATCTTTAAATATTAACGCAGTAACCCAGGCTTTTTTATTTGATTTCCAAATGACTGGAAGCAATTCTTTATCTTTCCCTTTCAATGCTCTGGGATTTTCTGCTTGATAAACTAACATTGGCTTTAATTTTAAATCATCAGCTAAGTTTCCACCTAGAAACAATGTCAATCGATTTTTAGAAGGTTTATGTCCAGGGGCACACAACTGATTCTTCCTTCGATAAGAATGTACGATTAGGCATTTGTTTCCAAAATAAACCCATCTTGTCTACATTGAATATTTGGCTAGGAGAATATTCTCCATCTACAATAATTTTGGACAATGAAGAAATAAATTCTTTTGTAGCATCTTTATCCAGTGAATTTAATATATTATGTAAAGAATACCTCATTTTAAATTTGTCGAACCAGCCATTACTTGCTTGAAACACCGTGTTAGAATCTTCTTTTAATCTAGTCTTCCAATCTTCATGCAAACTAAGAGCCTTAGCTTGAGTAATTGAAAAACTCAGAGGGACATCGTTTTGACGTTGATTATCAATCTATGATGACAAAGATCTTTCCATTTCATCCATCACTATGCCGTGTCTTTTGGAAACAAACAATCTTTGAAGATATATTTCCACAACTTTGAATGTATTCCTTAATTTTATTCTTGTTTTTCAAAATTGAACACATCATAGACCTGTTTATGTCGTACAAATGGCTGATTGAAGCAAAAATTCACCGCTTTCAGAACGTCTAATTATTTCCATCTTTGTCTCGATCATATGAAGTTTATGATTCCTTAATTTCTTTTTGTTCGTATCAACACTGCA
This sequence comes from Meta bourneti, assembly GCA_933210815.1. Classification (NCBI taxonomy): domain Eukaryota; kingdom Metazoa; phylum Arthropoda; class Arachnida; order Araneae; family Tetragnathidae; genus Meta; species Meta bourneti. Next base: position 70,429,609 of record OW119928.1, read on the forward strand.
GTTTCTCCGTGTCTCACTCATGTTTATAAATTTATAAGGGCGAAATATTTAAACATAAACAAAATAATTGGCAAAACATACAACGCATTGAGACGCGCCCTTACGCAAGACTAAACCTGTTTAATACATTGTATGTATTTGACATTCGGCCCCCGCCACCGCGGCTCGGAACCCTAGTGACTTCACAATGATTCCGAGAAGTCTGCTACTCTAAGCGGCAGTGTGTGAGTGAGCGCGAGCTACCGCGCTCCATTGTTGTGACTGCTTGGAAAGCAAACAATTTTTGCAGAAACAAAAATCTTTAAAAAAATTGAATTTTTAAAAATGTGCGAAATGGCGAAGTCGAGGAGGGCCTCCTGTATTTAAGTTTTTGAATCATGCGTGAATTGTTTACACTGTCTTACCATATGTAATTGATTTTGAAGTTCAAAGTTTTTCAAAATGCAAAAATACTTTTGTACTCATTAAATTATTCTTCCAGCTTATTGTCTTTACACCTAAATCTCTCCTTCGACATCCTGAGGCTCGCTCTTCATTTGATGATATGAATGCTGGTATGTAGCTTTGCTGTCAATCTAAACTGTTTCAAATGATATGCATATTTTCTAATTGAACAAAATAATTTCATTGCTGCTCAAAGGCATTTAATCTTCTGAGCATTAAGAATTTTTCCTGGAACACCTGTGTCAGATTTTATGGTTGGATAATAAAACCTGTTGGTTGATATTCCTAAGAAACTCAATTGGTCCAGAAGGTTAAACTGATTGGGAACCATTGAAAAGAAATCTTACTGTGTGAAATAAATGGGTCCTAACACTTGAAAGGTTTTGTAGCAAAAATTGACCATAGAGTCGGTGTCAAACCGACATATAATCCTACTTTATCCGAATCATAATTCCTACTTTACAATTCTGAAAATATGTTGTAAATTAAGTTTTTATATTGTCTATCTAATTATAGCAGCAAAAGTTTCATTGGAAACTAAAATGCAAAATTTGTAGTTCCTTATAAAGTGACAAGTTTTATTGTGAAAGCATATATAAAATCTAAGAAATCAAAACTAAAAATATTGTGTTTGGCACAAATATTTGGAATAACTCTCCTTGATCTCAGAATCTTGTGGAAACATTGAACACATGCTGTAAACCAGTTGAAAATCTTTGTAAGGTTCTGTAACCAATAATATAGTTCTTGGGTTTTCCTTTTAATTTTATCTATTGTGTAGAATTGGCCAAACAACCTCTCTTCGTTTCAACCTGACGGCCTCCGAAGTTTTTGTTTATGCTCCTGTTTCCTGGCTACATGAGGTCAAATACCAATCCTATTGTTTATCGTCAGCTTTTTATTTCGTGTTGTCATAATTTTAGTGATCGCATAGCCATATGCGCTGATGGATCTAAGTCACCCAATCATGTTGACTGCACCTTTATTTGCAGATAAAATAGTTTTCGCTTTTCATTACCATCCATCATTTCTGTTTTCATAGCTGAATTTTTAGCTTTGAATAAAGCCTTAAAATATATTTCACATCTTAGGGTTGGTAATTTTATATTGTACTCAGATTCTATGAGTGTCCTGAACTCTGACATCAGATGATGACCCTAATGATTTGAAATGCGATAATAAGCTCACCCTATGTGGTTTCTGTATCAGATTTTATTGGATACTGTAGCATGTGGAAATTGTTTGCAATGAAGTGACATACTGCAGCGAAAAAGGTTGTGACCTTGCTAGATATACCCATTCCATGCAATGATCTCCATCTTTTTGTATGGGACATTGTATAGAATGAATGGCGCAAACAATGGAGTGAGCACAAATAATAAACTTTTTAATATTCATCAAACCATCTGACTCCTGCTGTCTACCATCAAGACAGCTTGATGTTTTAAATATTCGTCTTCACATCAGCCATTAGAGAGACATGGCATGCATTGGCATATACTAATGTGTGAAACTGCGCCATCATTGTCAACACCCTTATGCCATATTTAAATTTCTTGTCCCCATCCTAAACGTTTTTACTTCAATTTTTTAACACTTCACCTCTTTTAGAAGACATGTTGTTCAACCTCTACTCATCACTTTTATCTTTTTGCATTACTCAGGCTTTTTAAACACATTTGTAATTTGTCATTTTTTAACTACATCTCATGATTCTTTTAACTATCAACTAAGATGAGAACCATTTTAGTCATTTCTGCTTGAAAGCAATCTTTAGCCTTTATTTTCAATCATCACTAGTGTATTTTTATAAATCATTTTTTAAACAAAAACTTTTATGTGTTTTAATCTGCATCATTTCATCAATTTTAAAATCATTCTCCATTCAATGCATTTTTTTATGATTTATTAGCAAACAGGGTTGGTTGGTTTTGGGGTTTTATGGTGCAAGGGCCATATTTGGCCATGCCGCACACCAGATACGACATACAATATCAAGTAATAGACACACAATCAAAGTTTTACTGACACAGAAGAGAAATACACCCAGGGAGGAGTGCACCTGACGGGAATCGAACCTGCGCCGCCTACAACTCGAAGGTTGCCAGCGCAGTGGGCATACCCACTGAGCCACGACGGCCCTAGCAAAAAGGAAGGATTCTAAGATTATTTGTTTTGATGCAAACTTGTATAGTTATCAGTTTTATAAGCTCTTCTTAATTGGTATTTCTCTTTTTAGGTACTTCTTTTCAGCGTTTAATACCTGATGGTGGCCCTGCTGAGCAAAATCCACAAAACGTTGACAGAGTTGTGTTTTGTACTGGTAAATTGTACTACGAACTTTTGAAGAAACGTAAAGACAGTAACTTGGAATCATCCACTGCAATAGTTAGAATTGAACAGGTATATCCTTTTTATCATATCTGTCACTTGAATTCAAAACATTTCAAATACCTCCCTAAAAATAATTTCCCCCTTTCATATTCATATAATAAGTTTCTTTCAAAACCTTTAATCTACTTAAATATGAAATATAGGCAATTCATTCATTGAGCCAGATTTCCTATATCTTATAATATAAAATAGCTAAATTAAACAGATTATTTATCTCCTAATTTTGTGGTTATTTTATTATATATGCCCAATTTGAAAAAAAAATGTCACGAATTGCATGAAGTTTGCTTAAGTAATTAAATATTCATGTATGCATACACGTATAAATGCATCACCTGTATGTTATTCCTCCAATGAGTTGCTAAGATGTTTTGAAAATATACTTTCATGGTTTTCAATTTTTATTTTACTTGTGATTAAATTGTAAAATTGTTTTTAATTATTTAAAAAAATGTATTTAAAAATTGGTTTTAGTTTGTAAAGGGGAACTGAGGAAAATTGATTGAAAAATTTTCATTTTGAAAGTCTTTAGGCCTATGCTAAAATAATCAAACCTTGCTTTGGTCTTTAATTGTTTAAAGGAGAACAGTGCCTTCAAACTCAAGTTTCAGTTAAAAGAGGTAGAAGTTTCAAAGTTCTGTAAAAAAAATTATTTTTCAGTGGATTTTTTTCAAATTTTAAACCTTTTATAGTATGGATGTTATATTTAAAAAGGAAATCCCTTTAAAGTTATCATTTCAACCTTTTATAGTATAGATATTATATTTAGAAAGGAAAGTCTTCTAAAGCTCCTATCATTTAAACCTTTTTTGGTATGGATGTTATATTTGAAAACAAAATCCCTTTAAAGCTCCTATCATTTAAACATTATTTTACGAGTTATCTTGCAGACTGCCAAACAACATTAGCAAAAATTGATTCTTATATTTTTGTTCATAAACATAGAAGTTTCAAACGTATTTCCTTTTTAAATATGACATCCATTCTATAAAAATACTAAATTTGAAAAGAATTCATCGAAAAATAAATTTTTTACAGAACTCTGAAACTTACTTCTTTTCACTGAAACTTGAGCACTTAAAGGTACTGTCCTCTGATGTGGTTCTGAGTAAATGTGAATTGATTGTTTTCTTTCTTTTTCAATTTAGCTTTGTCCTTTCCCATTTGATCTTGCGAGGGAAGAAGTTCAAAAATATCCTAATGCTAAATTAATTTGGACTCAAGAAGAACATAAAAATCAAGGTTACTGGTGTTATATTCAACCTCACATGGAAACTGTCACAAATCATGAACGTCATATTACGTAAGTTGACAAACCTACTCTTGCTTATTTATAGACTAGCAGTACCTGCACGGCGTTGCCCGTGACATAATTCTTGTTATGTCCTCACTGATTCTGAAAACATTAAAAAGAAAACGATAATTTTAAAAATGAGTCCCACCACCACCCGATATGACACGGGCATGTCACCTCATTCCTTCCACCTCACTGATTCTTGCTTAGAGAGCTTCATGATACACTATGTTCAATATTCTTCCATTTGGAGCTAGGATGTAATGATTCTCGGCTTTTCCAACTCTTGAACAACCCACATACAGTTGACTGTGGGAGAAACACGGTTTAATGAGATCGAGTCCTACAACTTTCAACAATTGTCCTTGTGCCTTGTTGATGCTCATTGCGAAACTTAAACGAACTGAAGTCGTTTAAATTGGAATGGGAGATCCGAAGGGATGATTGGGATCCTAGAAATGAATGCGTCTTCACCTGTGGCATGTCCAGTCATGATGGAGGCTTCAATAATATTCGGCATCAGTTTCTTGATTGAGTCTTGTTCCATTGCAGAGTGAAGGTGGATTCAGATTTCTGAGAAGCATATTCGGTGTCCCAATTTCTAGCTGTAATATGTGCGAGGGTACTCCAGATGGCTCCAATGTATTCAAAAACTGTTGTGTAGTTCACAGCCTCATCTGTGTCACATGTAATGTCGATAGATTTGTAAATTTGAACACCACCGGGCAATTCTTGTAAAAGTTGCTTATTGATGACATTGACATCTTCGTTTCTTGGGGCAAGAATTGCTCTTTGGCATAGCCATGTGTGATCAGTAAAGTGCTACGCCACATTTGGAAACACTGCCTGTTTCAGCTCTCATTGAATTTTCACAATCCTTCCAATGCTTTGCATTGCTATACATCCATCTTGATTATCTGAAGTAACAGCACCATATCCTAGTTGAAGTAGGTTATCTGCAAATTGCTGGGCAGAGGGATCACCGTTGAAATGAACTCGTATGTTTGTTGATAGTCCAAATGTATGAATGCCATTCTAAATGTAAGATGATTTTAAGCAGGCCTGCATTTCATCCACCCTGGTTCCACAGGGAATAACCGGAAGTATCTGCCGAAAGTCGCCAGTCAACATCACAGTGACGCCTCCCATTCTGTCATTGTTACGTCTGATGTCTTTCAACGTGACATCAAGTGCTTCGAATGTTGCTTTATTGGACATAGTACATTTATCCCAGACAACGGGTTTGCAATCCTGTAGAACCTTTGCCTTTCCTGAATTTATTGAAATGTTACATGTAGGAGTCTCCGCGTTTTCCAGATTTAAAGGTAACTTGAAAGCCGAGTGAGTTGTCCTCCCTCCTGTCAATAGAGTTGTGGCAATGCCTGATGAAACAACAGCCAGGGCAATCTCGTTTCTCTGTTGCACTTTAGCCAAAAGAAGATTGACAAGAAAAGTCTCCTCTGTACCACCAGGAGCATCCAAAAAGAATATGCCACCGTGCCTATCAAAAACTGCTCTTGTAATCTTGTCAAATGTTTCCTTTTGATCTTGGCTCATTCTCCTCTATGTATGTTGTGAGTACATTCGCGTCACAGTTTCTTTCCATAAGTTCTTCACTCGGTAGGACTGAATCGCAGTTTCGATTGGGTTGCTGCTATTCATTTCTTTTTAGGTCCGATCCACCCAACAATATAATCTTATCCTCAATGTAGATTAGAGCTATGTTGAAGATGTCACCACTGTAGTCCAGATCCGTATTGTGCTGCTGTACGCGTGCTTGGTGCAGTATGTCTTCAGACAGGTTCTCCGTGTGGTTCATCCATTACTGATCGGGAGAACACATCGAGCATGTTTGTAGCATAACAGGAAACAGATTATGTAAAATCTTTGCAGTCGAGATGCAACTGCTTCTTCCAATTCTTTGTTCCAGTATTCATTGTTCTCCAGAAGTCCTCTAAGCTGGCAAGCCTCTTTGTAAGTTTCGCAGACCTTTCCTTCATATGTACTCAAATCTATAAACGACATCAGGCCGTGTACTTCATGCAGCAAGAGTCGCAGGTGAAAGCATTCCGAGTTGGTCAGATGGACAGTGTACACACAGTCTAGTTCGTCGCTGGACCTTATTCCTGCTTGTTCTGGTACAACTTGTCCTTGTTTTCGACGGTTCCGTCTTGTTTCCGTTGTACCAAGTGTAGTACTTTTATACTTAGTTGTACAATAGGGTGCGTGCAAATTCATCTTGGGTGCAAAGTTTGAAGAAAGACGTCAGTGTTGTTTCCTGGGGTTCTTGGACATGTCGAGCAGCATTTTCTGTCGTGAAGTAGACTCTGGCCATTCTCAAGGTGGAGGCATAGATGAATAGCTGGGGTGGCACTCATGAATTGGGAAGTTGAGTATTCTCCATACTTCTTCGTTGCTGATGATGTATCTTCCCATTTGATACTGACGAATTTCATTAAGATAATGATCTTAATGAAATTCACTGGTCAATTCAAACACAGCCATGTCAGATCCTTTAACATACGTACAGACTTACTTTATAGACTTTACAGAATTGCAATACTCTACATTGATATGTGCATTGAAAATTTTTGTTAATAGAGGGCAATACGGAACAATCAACGTATTGTCCACAGACACTTCTGATCCTCGAAAATTGATGTTTTCAGTAAATTTCCCATTTTGTGCTGATCTACTGCGATAAAGTGGATATGGTTTTGTCCTGTTTGCGTCTCTTTCAAAAAGTGGCGCTTTGTGCATATTCCATCCTTGCATGGAGAGAGTGGATTCATGCATCCGTAGGGGCAGTGCACCATCTGCTTTGTTACAATGCAAAAACGTTCTGGGTCTTGTGGATTAGGGATTTCTGCACTGATAAAGTCATCCACTCTGAACGTGTAATGAGTCTGAGCCAAATCAGAATGTGGGCATGAGGAAGTCCTGCCACTCTATCGTGTACATATGACACTTAACTTCTCGAAAAATCTGCCTTTGTGATGAGACTCATCAGTGTTTTTTGCTTTTGATGAAAGACTCTTGCCAACAAATCATAACGATTCTGTGGTTTTTGCCCAACAAATAGTTCTTGCTGTATTTCTGTCCAGTTTGGATTGCATGTAAAGGTGATGAAGAGGTCCGGTCTATCAGTTTCTCACATAGGTCATGGCATCTTGAGTATACTTGTGCATGTACCTGGGACCCCCAGTAAAGCTGGAAGGCAAGATGATCAACTGGCCAATGTCTGCAATATTTCCATCGCTCAAGACAGCATTCCTCAAATGTGCATACTGTTCCACTCTCAGCGTCATCTGATTTGGTTGTATGTACAACAGCCTTTCCGATTCAATCTTGGCATATATGTCAACGATAAATTGATGGAACAGGTCTTTGCTTCTCAATAAAATATCAAAATTTGAAGAGCGTATCATCATCCTGTGAGCGTAGAACTGCATAGCAGAAATCTTCTTTGTTAGCGGCATTCCTGTAGTTGGGTTTGTTTCCCACAGTTCAGAATTATATCCATCCTTCCCCTGCCAAATATGAGTGGATATTGTAGCACATCGTAGGACCTGTGCATGTCGGGAATTCTCTTGATGGTGTCACTTCTTTCTTCTAAAACTATGTCTCTTTCCTCATGTTCTCCCACCATGATTAAAGCCACCTCTCCTGTTGTCGGTGTATTGAACCGCCTCTCATGTTCACCATGTGGGGTTTTGTCCGCTAAGATTACCACTTTGAATTTAGGACTGATCTTATCCATGGGCAATTTGAAGTTGTGGATGTAAGAGTTGTGATGATCCAGCATATATTGTAACTGATGTACTATGTCTTGTCTTGTCAGCGGAAGGTGTTTGCAGCTCTGCTCTGCCTGTTGCGTACCACGGGAATTGTACCTTATAATATTTGCTATGAAATGTTTAGCTTCCGCTGATTCTCCAATCAGTAAAGTATGTAGGGGCTCGACTGGATCCATTAACCGTGACAGTTGAACCTTTCCTCCGTTGCAGCACATACCTGGGACTTCACCTTTCCACTTCTTTGCTTCACAGTGTTGACATGTTACACATTGATCCAATGACGCACGAAGGATCAGATACATAATCTGCTGATGGGTCATAATTAAAAGCTGCATTCTCTAAATTTCTACAGATGTGCATTCGAGCAGCACTTCTTTCTGGATCTAACTTGCTGTAGTCTTGTTTCTCTTTCTGGGGTGAATTCAGCTTCTCTTTGTTCTCTTGCTGTGTTTCTCTTTCTGGGGTGGATTCAGATTCTCTTTGTTCTCTCACTGTCTTGTTTCTCTTTCTGAGGTGGATTCAGCTTCTCTTTGTTCTTTCACTCTCTTGTTTCTCTTTCTGGGGTGGATTCAGCTTGTCTTTGATTTCCTTCTCTGTTATTGCTCTGTTTTGTTCGAAGACGTTTCTTTTTTCTGGGAGGCTGGGGCATCTTTAAATATAACGCTAAACCAAAATAATGTAGTTATTTGCCTGGAATAAAAATCAGATTAAAATTACAGAAATTATACAAATTCAAAAGTAAGTTATGAAATAACCACTATTGAAATAAAAATGTGATTGAATCTTTATACTACCATTATACTTTTAAAGTCTTGTTATGTCACCTCCCTGATTTCGACAAACAACCTAAATAAATCACAATGTCAGCGAAATCAAAACCAAATTAAACAGTAATAAACACACTTCATTTCATGTAATCTATTAACACAAACGTTATACTATTTGCACAAAAATACCCAAACGAAAACAAAAGCAATACAAAAAAATAAAATACAGTTTAATGTAATTAGGGAGGTTGAAGGTGCCAATTTAAAAACGAAAGTGGGCTGTAATTACTTTAATTTTGAAGATAGGAATGAGATTAATTAAACAATAATGAACACTTACTTCATTTCATGTAATTTATTAACACAAACGTACTATTTGCGAAAAATACCAAAACAAAATTTTAATGTAATTAGGGTTAATAGTTTGTAATGATTCAAAATTAAGTTATGAAATAACCACTACTGAAGTAAAAATCGAGTTAGTTATGAAATAATCACTACTGAAATAAAAAATCGTGATTCTAGAGCGCTTTGAATATGTTTGATGGTGAACAGTTTCAAAACATTCCGCAGTCTGGGATCTCTTTCACACTGTTGCCATTCTTAGGAAACCAAATAATACAAAAATATGGCAATAAGTTAATTATAAATTTTCTAGATTAAATTTTAAAATTCAGGCTTCGAGGGACATTCAGTCACCTTTAGGACTACCTGTGTGCCGAATTTCATGGCTGTAAGTGCTATAGATTCGTCTGGACACTGCACACAGACACACACAAATACTTCCTTTTATAATAGTAGAGATTAATCCTCTACCTCCCCAAACAGCCAAAATAGCAAGTGTCATTATCTTCATTAACCTCCTCTATTGTGAGGAGTGAAATCGGTCATCTCTGCTCAAATGCTTTTCGTCCATCTTACCAGTCACCCAAGACGTATTAAATTTTCACTGTTATAGATCCATTTCATGCTGTTGGCCAAATATGGCCCTTGCACCAAAAAACTTACTATTTCATGCTGCATTTCTTTCTCTCTTTAGTCTATACCTTCATTTTAGAATATTGCTGTGAAATCAGGTACATGGCTGAAGCTTTTGTTAAATTTAAGGGCCGTTTGGGTATACAGTACATTCCTCTAAAACCTGCCAAATAAAATAAAATTTCAGGTCGGTGCGAATGAAATGTCCAATGAGAAATAACTTTGGGAATGAGCCCCATACAGCTGAAAGTAATTACCTACAAGCTTCTGGCATCTTACATCACTGGGCTACTATAAATAGCTATTGTGTGAAGTACAAGTTCCAGATTTAATTTGTTTGGGTGTAAGGTCCTTCTAAATTCGACATGGAAAACTCAGATTTGAGAGCCATCTTCCTTTATGAATTTAAACTGAGACATTCTGCCGCAGTTGCTGCTCGAAACAACCAATGAACGAACCATTCGGCGATTGTTTGCGAAGTGGAGATATGGACTTGGAAAAAGGAACCACATGGTCACCGAGAAGTTGCAGTTTCTGACTATGTTCTGCTAAGCATGGTTGAAGCTGAACCACGGAAAACATGTCGTCAGATAGCGGCCGAGCTAGGTGTCCACCACACTACAATTGTTCTCTGTCTGGCTGCACTGGGTAAGGTCAAAAAGATGGATTTTTGGGTGCCTCATGAATTGACAATTGCCAACAAGATGAGATGTTTGGAAGTCTGCATCGCTCCTTTCCTGGAGTGAGAGAACCTCTACTGCAACGAATCCTTACCTGCGACGAGAAATGGGTCCTTTATGACAATCGGAAGTGATCTGCACAATGGTTGAGCAAAACACAGCCTCTTGGACGCCATCCCAAGCCACCCTTACATCACAGGTTCTTGTATGGTGGTCTATATCTGGAATAATTCATTGCAGTTTCCTGCCAAGTGGCTAAACCATCACTTCAGAATGATATTGTGATGAATTACAACATATGCACTGGAAATTGATGGTGAAACCGACTTTGGTAAATAGGCATGGCGTTCTCCTCTTGCAAGATAACACTCGTCCTCATGTCGCACAATGGATGATGCTGAGACTACATGAGTTGGGCTATGAAGCCATGCCTCATCCCCCTATTTCCCTGAGTTATCACCTACAGATTTCCATCTGTTTTGTCACCTGGATCGCTTTCTGTCTGGCAAACGGTTCACCCAAGATACAGAGGTTCACTGTGCAGTTAATGACTTCTTCGCATCCCAGCCACAAGATTTTTCGTTCCGGGATCATGGCCTTGTCAGACAAGTGGCAACAGTGTCAATTCAGAGGGAGATTATTTTGAGTAGGTCAGGTACTGTATTTTTCAGTTATCGCCATCGAAGTGTGATGGTCATTTTCCGGACATTTCATTCGCACCAACCCAATATTTGGATACAGTATACTTCACATTTAGGTTGAACTTTACTGCAGAGACAATAAGTACCCTGTGGTTAAGTAATATTAGGATGCAATGTTGCCATGCATCTTGAAATAACTTCTTTTCAAAATAGAAATGTATTGTGAAATATGGTAAATAATTAACATTTCCCCTAGTAATGTAAATATTGTATTTGCCTGATTGAGAATTTAAAGAAAATTGTGAATTGTTTTCCTGGTTCTATTAGTTATGTTATTTTACTTTTACAGTATAGTTCAAAAGGAAAATGATTTTTCAATGTGAATCGAGAAAATTGTTGATTGTTATTGCAATTCCTTTTCTTATGTGTTAGGACTTTTATGTAATGGATACAAACATACAGCCATTCCACAAACTAATTCTATTATAAATTAAAATATGTTATTTAAGACCTTTACAAATGAATGAAACCTTTACGCCCATTTCAGAATTTAGATGCTGAGAGTTAGATTTGGAATTATTTATTCCTAAAAATAATTGTGTAATGATTGAACTGCTAAAACTTTAATCTGTAGCAGATGAGCAACTGGTGCAGTAACAAATAAAAATATATCTCAAGGAAAATGCATAGCTTGATGTTGTGTTTGTGAATTTTTATGTTTTAAATTGTTTTATTAAACTTTTATAATTGTATAGAGCAGCTCCAGTTTCTTCCATTACACTTGTTAATTAATGGTAACTGCAACTTTTTCATATTTTGACATTTATGATATATATATATATATACACTGCTGGCCACCGCAAGTGCAACACCCTGAAGGAAGCATGCAAATAATATGAAATTTACAACATGCATTAGCGGAGGTGAGATATGCAAATGATTAGGATTTCAGCGCAGACGCACATCACGCGCGCCTGTGACGCCACTTCAAAGCGCTATTTAAGGCTTGGAGATTTCGACGATTTCAAGTACGGCAATTGTGTTTTTCTTGTGGTTTTTTAAAAAAAACCGATCAATTATGCCTCGTAGAAAACAGCGATCATCTTTTGATCAAGTATCCGAGTTCGACAGAGGAAGGATAGTGGCCTACCGAGATTGTGGATAATCTTTCAGGGAAATCGGTAGTCGCGTAGGACGAAACCAAACAACTGTAATGCGGATATGTGATCGTTGGGTGCAGGAGGGTACGACGGACCGACGTGTTCGATCGCATCCACCTCAGTGCACCACTTCACGTGATGACAGGCATATTGTGCGTATGGCAGTGACGGATCGCTCAGCCACATCACGAACCATAGCACAGCACATTCAGTCTGTAACGCATCATCCAGTGTCTGCGCGTACCATTCGACGCCGTTTACAGCAGAGTGGTCTGTCCGCAAGACGTCCATTGCTTCGTCTACCCTTGACGCAGAACCACAGACGTTTCCGCCGCCAATGGTGCGATGAAAGAAGGATGTGGACGGCAGAATGGAATGAAATTGTCTTTACTGACGAGTCACGCTTCTGTCTGCAACACCACGATGGTCGGATTCGAGTCTGGAGACACCGTGGAGAGAGGATGCTGAACAGCTGCGTTGTGCACCGCCACACTGGTCCTGCACCGGGTATTATGGTATGGGGCGGTATTGGATATCACTCTCGCACTCCTCTAGTACGCATTGCCGGTACTTTAAACAGCCAGCGCTACATCTCCGAGGTGTTGGAGCCAGTTGTCCTTCCTTACCTTCAGGGCTTGCCCACGGCCATATTTCAACAGGATAATGAGCGACCACACGTGGCACGCATTGTCCAAGGGTTCTTCGTCAATCGCCAGATTGAATTGCTTCCCTGGCCAGCTCGCTCTCCGGATCTTTCGCCGATAGAAAGCATGTGGTCCATGGTTCTCAACGATTGACCCAGAATACATCCCCAGCTGCCACACCAGATCAACTTTGGCAACGTGTGGAAGCTGCTTGGTCTGCTGTACCCCAAGAACACATCCAAAGTCTCTTTGAATCAATGCCGAGGCGTGTGGCAGCGGTGATCTCCAACAATGGCGGCTACTCTGGCTACTGATTTTGGCAGGAACCACACTTCACAGAAGTCTATAAATTTAATCATATTTTGTTGTGATATCTCTTGTCTTTCTTGGTGTTGCAATTTGGGTGGCCAGCAGTGTGTGTGTGTGTGTGTATATATATATATATATATATATGTATATATGAGGAAATAAAAAATTTTATTCTGGAGTAGTATTGATAATGAACTTTCTTTTTGGCTTTTTACCTTTTAGCTATGCTGGACGTGCTGTATCTGCGTCAACAGCAACAGGAAGTAAGCAGGCCCATAAGAAAGAGCAGGAAAGGGTTCTTTCTGAAGCTTTAGGTTTATGAAAAGAAATTGTTCTGTGATATAAGACTCATTAATCCAATGTGCACCAGTGATCAAGATAAACTTTGTATACTAAATCTTTGCAAGCTTGTGTAATTAGTGCTGTACGTTCATTTTAAATATTCAAGCCTTGGCTTTATTTCAAAATAATAGTTATATTTTGATTTTCTTCCCATTTCATGAATCAGACTTATTGAAATAAGCTTACTCAAAATTTCTACTTATAAACTAGGTTTATTTTAATTTTCCATCTATATATAGAGAAAAATTGCATAGGAATAAAGCCCTGTAACTTAGTATATTTATTTACTCATAGTCTTTTTAAAGTTTGAAAAGAATCTGCACTTAGAACTTTTGAAATGAAACAAATGAGATTACAAATAAAATATATTTTGGAACTGTGCTATTGTTTATTTTATCTGTTGTGATGTACAAAATCAATAATTATTTATGAATCAATGAGCTGTATAAATTTTTCAAGAACTTGGTAAAATAAGGTATTGAAAAGTTGATATTTCTTCAATAATTGAGGGATTTGAGGTATATAAAATGTATTTACATATTGAATGAGTTTTCATTTTCAAAATATTTAATGAAATTAAAATCTGCTTCAAAATTAATAACCTTTTCCTCTTTAAATTTAATATAAATAAAAGTGTTTTGGAAATGGTTGCATAGTCGTTTATTATGGTTCACAGTATGCATTTCCATTAAAAGTATTGAATTCAAGTAGTGACTAGTTACCAATGAATGATTCATCTCTTAATTAGTTTTCCTTACATGATTAAAGAAATTATTCCTAATATTCTACATATAATTTTTTTACAATTAACATGCTGTCATGATTCTAATTCACCTTGTGCCATAAAACCCAAACCAACCAATCATGATTCTGATTAAGTGTCTAACAAAATATGAATTTTAATAGTTGAATAATTGTTACATTAGTCAGATTAGAAACAACTAAACATCAAGGAACTTGAATCTTAAGATGTTTGCTCGAAGAAAAACTTTTTAAATTTTGTCTAGTAATTAAGAGAGGGCATGATATCTTCCCAAATAGTTAATTTAAAAACAGGAATGAAATTCCTTTTCAATTGAAGTTATTTTTATTCATTAGTATTGTAGTAAGTACATTAGTAGCTAACAGGTTTTATTAAGAATTCCCAAGTTAGAACATTTGATTTTATCATACTAGCGTAGCAAATACAGGACACGAAAAACAAATGTAGAATACAAGTAAATCGCTCTCATCTGTGAAAGTAATGTTTCAACCTTTAATAAATTTGAAAAAACATCCATATGCATAGCTCGATAGAACCATGTTAGCTTTCACTTTCAATGCAATTGCTATGGAAGAAGGAATGCGCAAACTATATGCGCATTGGAGAGAAGAGTAAGGATCACGTAGCTACTGTTTTTGGTCACATGATCATGTGGACAAAAGGGTTGTCATAACTCACTCTATCGTCATCTGACCGTGGTTCAAAATTACGTGGTGTTGTCCTCGGATCTTTCTCTCTGGGATTGATCCCGGACCGTCACCAATAGCCCGCCCGTTGTGTTGCTCCAGTGTGACGTTAATTGAAAATACCAATAACTCACTCTACTTTTATATCTCCTCTATGGTTTCTCCCACAGCGTAGCTATTTACTCTGTGATTTCTCCTAAGTGATGTTAATTAAAATACCTAACACAGAAATGCTTCCAACGTAGCATTGTACCGAGCCTTTCAGAAAAAGCCTCATTACAAAAATCAGAGTGGTGATTTCAAAGAACTGAAATGAAATGCTCACTGTATTTTGGTTTTTTGTTTACATTTTAGCAGAAAATCGAATTGTTTGAAATCGGTAATCTTGAATTGCGTATTTCATGTAAACAAGTGCAATGGCGTCTATTTTAAAAAGATTATGTTTTCATAACAATCGCTACCTTGCTTTTGCCCTGAAAACTCAAAGGTGAGTTGTTTATTCTGTGCAAAAAATTTTTAAGACTTTACAATCCTTTAAAAACGTCAGTTATTAAATGATTATTAAACTGACATGTTTTGAGATTAATGTATAAGATTATCAGACATGTTCATGTTTTTTGTGAGGTTCTTGTTTTAATTAAATTCGTGCAATTACACTTGATTCGTATGTTTTTTTTTGCATACAGGTTTCTCAGAAAATGTATACCTACAAAAACAAAATAAGTGAGACAGTTGACTCAAATCCATTTTGAGTATTCAACTCTTTCAAGAATAAAAACCCAATCTCAACCCGATTCGGGAACCTTTCTACGATGAGCAATTTTCATACAATCTCAATTTGGAAATATTGCCTACATTTTGAAGATGCTTCAGTTATGCAGCAAATATATCTTATTACATTCAGCAATTATATAGTATTCTAAATAGCAATAGACAAACTGCTTAATGTAATCAAATTTCCAGGAATGGATTGAAATATGGAGCAGCATTCTAGAACTGTTAAATTTATACTGCCACTTTTAAAAAAAATGTATGACAACATTCGGAGCCATCATGGCTCAGTGGGTTAGCCATTTGTACTAGCAGCCTCCCTGGAGAGTTGTAGGTTGTACAGGTTTGATTCCTGTAACTACAATGGGTGGTGTTTCTCTCTTCTGTGCTAGAAAAACTTTCCTTGTATGTTTATGTCCAGTAACTCTGGCCCACCTGATGGCTGCAAGTTCAAAGCTTGGTCTAGTCAAAGACCATCATGTACACTGGGGCTGGTGCATATTAAATCTGCAGTGGCCTCAAATGTCCTCATGTTGCCGTGGTGTGGAAGTTTGGAGTGCCAACACAGGTGTTGCCTCGTCATCTGACCGTGATTCAAAATTACGTGGTGTTCTTGTATCTTTCCCTTCGGTATTGATTCCAGACCATCGCCAATAGCCCGTTGTGTTGCTCCAGTGCAACATTAATTAACTACCCCATTATTTCTTTTTGAAAACATTGCTTTGCCATATCTAGCCCTTGTGCCATAAAAAAATCAATGAACAACATTTTGTAACATTTGTTAACAAGGAAAAAGGATAGTATAAAGCTTGTAGTTCATTCCTAGGAGTTACTTTGTCTATTCAGGGTTACATTGTAGGGGACGTTTTGTCGCCAATTGTAAGGGATCGCCACACTGAAAGCTGTAAAACAAGAAACAGGTAGTGGGAGACAAAAATTGGCAAGACTCTAAGGATGAAGATATGCCAACCCACCATTGGCAGCTACCAACTTCCAAAGAACTTTTCATTCTCAGAACATTAATCAGAAAGAAAATGTGCAATAACCCAAGTGTGGGGTAGTCAGTATAAATTAAAATTTGATCCAGTTGAGAACAAAAATATTTATTAACATAGCAGGTTACAGAGTAGTACAATACATTGGAAAAGAAAGTAATCAGGTGTTTTAACTGTCATCATTGTCACTTGTTTGTATACTACTTGCAAAGTTTTTTTAAAAATAATTTTATATCCATTTTTAGTTATAGTTCATGGATGATTTTACACATTTTTTATATCAAAGTGAGCAAGAATCATTAAGTGATATAGTAAATTACTGAGAAATTTACTTTTATGAGGAACTGTTGAAAGCAATTAGACTATATTTTGGGAAGCTTTATTCATATATTGAAAACTTTATGTTGCAATTAAGAACTCATAAATTAAATGTAAAGTAATTTATTTCAAGGTTGGCCTATAGATTAGTTATTTGTTTAAAAAAATAATACCTAAAATAAGCACCTTTAATCACAGACAAACAAATTTACTTATAGTGTATTGAAAGTCATTGCCATAACAAATGGAGGTGGCCTATGAGGGCCCAAGGCCATCATAAATTTTGGTTTCTTATATTTATGTATTCTCTCTTCCAGCACAACAAAAATTCAACTATCTAAAATCCATAAATTAAATATTAAAATGCATCCATAAATTAAAATTACCAATGCATAAAATATTTTTGTTATGCATTTTGCAACCTATGCATTACATTCTTAAAATATAATTGTTGACATTGTAAACATTTTGGGAACACAACCATTGCAGAGTGAATTCTGTATCTGGATCTAGGGAAACGAGATACATTTTTATGCTTCCCCCAATAAATGCCCTTACTTAGAATCAAACATGAGATGAACAGACTTTTTAAGTGTCCTACGATCCTAATCTTCATTTGGCATAAATATTGAATTTTTAACTTTGGTCTGCTTGGAAATTGTTAAAATCAATATTTAATGAATTCCTGGCTGCACTACTATAAAAAGCAATACTTAATTTTATAAAAAATATATTTTGAATTGCCACTTAATAAAATAATTTTTGTTCAGACAGATTTGAGTTTAATAAGATGATTTTTATAAGTGAGTGGCACTGCAGTAAGTAATAAGTAACTGAAAAATGATTTATCATATCTTGAAAAAGAAATTTTAATAATTTAATCCACTAACCTGGCAATCATAAATGCTAGAAATTGAATGTTGAGTGTTATGTAAGACAAGAAATCCATAGTTTTATTTTTATACGAAAATGAATTATTCACTTTTTTTACTGACACCTATTTCTAGATTGCACCACATTCCAATGTTTTCTCAATTAAAATGTATGAACTTGTTGTCTTGGAACAATTTAAAGTTATTGGACTTGTGTAATTCAATCTTAATATTATATCTTATTTTGTTTTAGTGCACACCAAACTAATAATGTGCCTAGTTTAAATAGATTTTTGCTGCCTGAAAATATATCTTCATCTTCTATATGGAAAAGGTACCATATTAGTAAGTTTTATTATCAATATATAAAAAAATTCTAAAGGTGTATTTAAAGTGTATGAGTGAATGTGTTTTTCAAAAACAATGTTCACAGATGTTAAAAATTGTTTTATGGATTTTACAAAACAAATTGATTTATATTACAAAAATGCAATGCGAGTAGGTAATGGGTTACTCAACATAAATCAGTTACTTATTCAGGTTGAACAAGTCTAAATTAACTGCTCATTCAGCATTGTGACAAATCAAGTGGGATATAATTTCAGAAATAAAAACCTGACCCACACCTGGGTTATTTTTGAAATGCATCTGATTTCTAAGAATTCTTTATGAACTAAAACTTGTTTCTTGTAAAAGTAATGTATTAAATCCTTGTTAAAAATATTTTGACACAGCAGTGATTAATACTGGCAAGACTGATATTTTATTCCAGTAATTAGAAATCTGTTTAAAAAAAATTTAGCTGATGAAAGTGTCTTTATAATGGCATTTCCATGCACTCATTTTGTGATTTTTTTCTAAAAATGACATTTTTTTCAGTGTTTTTTCGACCATTTTAAGGCATATTTTGGAGTAATTATTTTGCAAAAAGAAAAATGACAGATGAATTTCCCTAAAACCCTATATTTTTGTTCAAGGGAAAACTGTTTCCTTGAAGAATTTTCAAGACTGAACAGTTACATAGTTTAGTATAATATGGTTATACTGGAAATTAAAAATCATAGTTTTGTTATGTTTTGCAATATTCACTAATGAAATAAAAACTTTCAATTTGCAATGGCAATCTAAGAATATTCAATTAAATGCTAGTAAAATTAAAACTTTCTATTTGATACAGTAACTGTATAAAAATAAAAGTTGCAATTTTTTAATTTATAAACTTATTTTTGTTTGCAAAATAAACTGTCATTTGAACTGAATATTTTGTCATAAAGAATGTATAGATTCTTTTTTGTTTCATACACTGCTTGTTATAAAAAGTTTTACAAAAGATGTAATGCTTTGTAATTTTTTGAGTCAAAAGCATGTTTACATAGCATTTTCTAGAAATTTTTAGGTAATCAAATTCTTAGCCTTAGTGATTACTTTTTCTAGGCTAATCAGTCAAGTTTTGTTCTGATTACATTTACAAAGAATTACTCTAATATCTTTTATCAGCAGTTAAAACTAATGACTTCTACATTGTGTTCCATGCTATTGCAAAGCTAATCTGCTGTTCCATGCTACTGCTAAGCTTTTTAAGACAAATAATTTTTATAAACAAGGATAACTCTTTACCTCTTATATACATGCAAACTCATTCCCATTCATGCAAACATAATGTCAATACTAACATAAAGAATACAAATTTGGTTAAGTATCCTGCAGCTACTACACTGCTGGCCACCCAAATTGCAACACCAAGAAAGACAAGAGATATCACAACAAAATTTATTTTGTAGATAACATGTTGACCAAGTATCAAATGATTAAATTTATAGACTTCTGTGAAGTGTGGTTCCTGCCAAAATCAGTAGCCAGAGTAGCCGCCATTGTTGGAGATCACCGCTGCCACACGCCTCGGCATTGATTCAAAGAGACTTTGTATGTGTTCTTGGGGTACAGCAGACCAAGCAGCTTCCACACGTTGCCAAAGTTGATCTGGTGTGGCAGCTGGGGATGTATTCTGGTTCAATCGTTGAGCAACCATGGACCACATGTTTTCTATCGGCGAAAGATCCGGAGAGCGAGCTGGCCAGGGAAGCAATTCAATCTGGCGATTGACGAAGAACCCTTGGACAATGCGTGCCACGTGTGGTCGCGCATTATCCTGTTGAAATATGGCTGTGGGCAAGCCCTGAAGGTAAGGAAGGACAACTGGCTCCAACACCTCGGAGATGTAGCGCTGGCTGTTTAAAGTACCGGCAATGCGTACTAGAGGAGTGCGAGAGTGATATCCAATACAGCCCCATACCATAATACCCGGTGCAGGACCAGTGGGACGGTGCATAACGCAGCTGTTCAGCATCCTCTCTCCACGATGTCTCCAGACTCGAATCCGACCATCGTGGTGTTGCAGACAGAAGCGTGACTCGTCAGTAAAGACAATTTCATTCCATTCTGCCGTCCAAATCCTTCTTTCATCGCACCATTGGCGGCGGAAACGTCTGTGGTTCTGCGTCAAGGGTAGACGAAGCAATGGACGTCTTGCGGACAGACCACTCTGCTGTAAACGGCGTCGAATGGTACGCGCAGACACTGGATGATGCGGTACAGACTGAATGTGCTGTGCTATGGTTCGTGATGTGGCTGAGCGATCCGTCACTGCCATACGCACAATATGCCTGTCATCACGTGAAGTGGTGCACTGAGGTGGATGCGATCGAACACGTCGGTCCGTCGTACCCTCCTGCACCCAACGATCACATATCCGCATTACAGTTGTTTGGTTTCGTCCTACGCGACTACCGATTTCCCTGAAAGATTATCCACAATCTCGGTAGGCCACTATCCTTCCTCTGTCGAACTCGGATACTTGATCAAAAGATGATCGCTGTTTTCTACGAGGCATAATTGATCGTTTTTTTGAAAAACCACAAGAAAAACACAATTGCCGTACTTGAAATCGTCGAAATCTCCAAGCCTTAAATAGCGCTTTGAAGTGGCGCCACAGGCGCGCGTGATGTGCGTCTGCGCTGAAATTCTAATCATTTGCATATCTCACCTCCGCTAATGCATGTTGTAAATTTCATATTATTTGCATGCTTCCTTCAGGGTGTTGCATTTACGGTGGCCAGCAGTGTATATAGGCATTACATTCCATCCTGAATACAAGATATACTGCAACCAAATCTCAGCTACAAATTTAAATATTTCCTATTGCAATATTTATATTAATTATGCAGTAGTTAATTAAATTTGTATGATATTTGTTAGTATTTTATTTTGGGTATCAAACTTCTGTATGGATGCATTGTGTAGACAAGGTTTTTACTTTGATATAGGGTACGTACATTCCATAATCCAAATCTCAAATCCATTAAGCATTGCCTGGTCGTTTTCCGTGAGAGCAATCCGACTTCTACTTCTTTAGACTTCGCAACATGAAATTTTTTACAGGGTAGGGTTGTTAGCCCTACACCCAACCCCCAACCTGTGTAATATAATCCCCAGGGCAGGGTGCCCGGCTATACCCCCAGACACTGGGTACCTATTTTAGTCGCTTCTTACGACACACACATAGGCTGGGCTACTGGTAACAATTATTTTACCTAAAATTGAGGATTCTCCCCTTGATCTTATGATTTATTTTTGGTTAATACATATAATCCATTATTTTTAATTTTATATTGTTTTATATAACTTTTCCAGGAAGGTCTCTTTTTATTCAAACCCAAGAAACTCCAAATCCAAACAGCTTGAAGTTTTTACCTGGAATACCAGTATTAGAATCAGGTACTTTTGATGTGCCCAATCGTACAGAAGCTAACAAGTCTCCTTTAGCTAGACAGTTATTTCAAATTGAAGGAGTATCGTCTGTCTTCTTTGGTCCAGATTTTATTACTATATCCAAGGTAAATTTAAATAAAACACTCGTAAAAAGTAAGATTTAATTGTTTGCAATGGTAAATAATCGGTATTTCCTTATTATTTTATTATGTTGGCAAAATTTAAAACAGCTGTCGAAATTGCTTTTGCAATACAGTTTAGGGATTATGTATGTTATGTATATTGTAAATGCATATATTTATACAACAAATTATGGGAATAAATAAAATGATAACAAATTTAATTGTTCCACTTACATTCATTTCTTGCATATACTTCCAGGAGGCCATAATTCTGTAATCGCTGTTAGCACAGCATTGAAAGCACTATCCTTTCCCACATACTGCCGCCACATGAATTGAGCAAGGTATGACTCAAGGTGATGGCAAACTGTACTGTTGTTTCTTATTCCGCCATTTTGCGGGGTCCCATAATCGCTCTATTTTTTGTGAGCGCTGGTTGTAGGATCAACAAATTTGTACTTATGGTTTACTGTGAAATGATGGTATTCTGCTTGGATTGGTATGGTGACCTAACTTCTAAACTTGGCGATTAATCATCTTGTTTATTCTTTAGTAAGTGTAACACCAAGGTCACTATATTAAGGACGAACCAAATAAGGCCAAAAATTAAAGTTTGATTGTACTTCCATTATATTTTTAAACTGTTGAAATATAAAATCTATTAGTGTTCTATTTCATCATTTATAACAGAAATTATTTAAAATGTTCCATTTTCTGTTCAATTAGTTCATCTTGAATATTATAAATCTTAATGATAACAACTATATTTCCAATTTGTCACAAGTGCAGCAATGTAATGAACTTTAATACATTTCTTCATGCATCCCAATGGAAAATAGGATAAGATCTGTGTGTTAAGCAGGTGCAGACTTCATAGCCTGAGCAGTTCTTGTGATAGACAGCAGGTGTACTTGATGTGAACATTTCTGATTCGTAAACAAAGTACCTTACTCTTTCTATGATATAGATATAACTTAACAATGCTGTTACTTAGGATACAAAAATCTATCTACTTCAGTCTGATGGATTTCCATGTGAACATATTGTTTACCATATAAAAAGCCATATGCATCAAATGAATTGCTCATTGCATGTTAAATATTTATATAAATTATAGCAAACAAATTGTATGTCAACTAAATGTTTTAAGCATCTGTTGTATTCTGATTGTAATTATCTATTTAGCATCCTTTGAGTAGATTTATGAGTGAGATTTTGAGTAGATTAATCGATAAACAAATTATCGATGAAAAAGCATTTTAGTGACAATTTGTATGCTACATTACTTAGTTATGCATAAATATTTTGATTCAAAATTGTACAAATTTGTATTGCTGCTGTCTGTTACAAATTTAAATAGAATATTTTATTGAATTGTTTTTTCACCTGATTGTGCATAAATGTTTATTGTATTCAGATTATGGTCTAAAAGACAGTAAAAATATTTATATGTACTTAGTCATACAAAACTGGGGAGGCCAAATATGTTAAATATTCACATAGCAGTCATTAGAGCAGGGATGCACGACATATGACCCATGATAGTCTTGCCTTTTAACACTAGACTCGATTAGAAAACATTATTTTAAATTTTCATCGGATTTTTTTTTCAATTTATTGAGCTAAATTTTTTAAAAGGTGAATAAGAATGGCAGTGAAATGAGAA
Organism: Meta bourneti; assembly: GCA_933210815.1. NCBI lineage: Eukaryota > Metazoa > Arthropoda > Arachnida > Araneae > Tetragnathidae > Meta > Meta bourneti. The sequence continues at coordinate 70,453,020 of OW119928.1, forward strand.
AAATGTGTAAGTTGAGTCCTAAAATGATGCAGATGGGGCATTATATTATGTTTGAAAAACTTAAGGTTTTCCTCATTTCTGGAACCAAATATACACCTCTAATCAGAAATAATTAATACTTGATGTTCAGCAACATAAGTCAAATTTAAAAGAATTGCTTAATTGATTTCTACAAATGCCTGGAAAGGGGTAAGTTTTGATAGCAACTGTACTCAAAATGTTAAACTTGTGTGTGAATAAACTGTTTCATATACAAGCCAAATTAAGTGAAAATTGCAGGTTAACCTAAAAAACAAAAATTTGGGAATGTGTTGAAGATTTCTATGGTAGAATTAACTCCTGACTGAGAGTCTTGTAAGTGAAAAATGTATTGTATTACATGAATGTTTAATAAATAATTCCCCCTAAATATAGATTATAATGTTAGATTCTTCCTCACTCAACACTTTCCCCTTCAAACTAATACATGTCGCCTGCTTTCTTCACAATCAGGCTTTGAAGCACCCATGAAGTTATGCACCCTACATTAGAGTGAAGGGATTGCAGTTTGGAAAACTTGGATTCCATTTTAGTTCTATTATGACAGGTCAAAACAAATCATTTTGGCAGTATATTCTTTCTAATCATTGTGCAAATTGTTTACTGTTAGGTTTATTTTTCAGTCTCTGTTTCTAATATTAGGCTGATGATGACATTGAGTGGAAGGTTTTGAAACCGCAAGTATTTGCCATAATTATGGACTTCTTTGCAACAGGTCTACCAGTGGTCACATCTGAACAAACATCAAATGAAACTGGTGAGTATTCTTTAAAATACTTTTAAGATACTGTAAGGATTATTTTCCAAATCCATTTTCTAACCCATTATATATTGAAATAGAATGATGCAATCAGGAACTGTCTCATCTGAAGGGGTTGGCATGGCTCAGTAGATTTTCCTGCTGCACCAGCAATCTGTGAGATGTAGGTGGCGTAGATTCGATTTCTTTTCTGTGTCTGCCGAATTTTCCTTCTGTGTATATGCCCATTTCTTGACATTGTCCACCTTGTGTTTGGCACAGCTTGACTAAATATGGCCCTTACTCCTTAAAAAAACTCAACCAACCTCATCTGAAAAGCTAGAATTTTTTTAGAAAATAAAATCTACTAGGAATTCTAGATTTTCAAGGAATACAAGAAAATTTGAATTTTAAGTCAGAAAATTAGTCTAGGAAACAAGCTTTGGTTTGTATAAGATGTCATACTTTAAGAAGTGCTAAGGTTCGTGACTTACCTTGATGGGTTTATAATAATTGCATGAGTTGTATTTTATATAATTGTATTACAATTTTTTGTATATAATTGTATTACATAACTAAACCCATTAGAAACAAATTATATTATAAGTGTTGCATATAATTATAATCTTCACGAGTTAAATATCCAAATCCAATGGGTTTGATTTCTCGAACTATTTGCAACTTCTAACATTGTTTCTGAAAACTCAGAAATTATTTTTTAGTTTAATTTAGGAAACCTGAAATTCTTATTTTTAAATATAAAACTATTTATTTAAAATTAAAACTTAATAAATGTCAAATTAATATTTAATATTTTTTATAATTCAAATAAAAAGTTAATTTTGGTATTTTAATTAACGTCACATTGGAGCAACACAACATGCTATTGGTGATGATCCAGGATCAATCCCAAAGGGAAAGTCCGAGAACACCATGTAATTTTGAACCACGGTCAGTTGACGAGGCAACATCTGAGCTGGAACCCCACTCTCCAAACTTCCAATCCATGCCAACATAAGGACATTTGAGGCCACTACAGATTTAACATACACCAGCCCCCTTTGTACACGACAGTGTTTGTTGGATTCGAACTCGCAACCGTCCGGTTGCTAATCCGTTACTCTTCCAACCGGGCCACCGCGGCCCGTTAATTTTATATTCAAGTAAAGAAAAAATCTTTAAAATTTGCATTTAATGTATTAAAATATTACTTTAGTTTTTATACATATTGTTTTTAACTAGTGTTATCACATTTACAACAGAAAAATATTTTAAATAAAATTCAGAAATGTGTTAAGTAATATAGTTCTATCTTTTATACACAATTAAGTATTTTACTGTAGGATATCAGTATCTTTTTCTTCAGTTAAAATAAGCTCTACTTCTGAAATTAATATAATTGTTTATAATAATTTAATCAAAACAGTTCTTTAATGCATATTATGTTAATTAGATATTGATGATGATGAAACTGTACAGATGATCAAAGAATTACTTGAAACAAGAATCAGACCTGTTGTACAAGAAGATGGTGGAGATATTATATATATGGTACATAATCCAAGTTTATAGTTGAAATTTTACATATAGATCATTCCATGTCCACAACTCAATCCCCTCTGATCTTTTTTTAAACTTGGCTAATTTGTTGCCTAGTCACATGCAAGAAATTCTAGATTCATACTTGCAATAGGTTTTATTTATATTAATTTCAAATTTGAAGAATTTGTCAATTTTTTTATTCTAGAAACACTAACACATTGAAAAGTTTCTAGTTGAGATACTCATTGGTTCATAGGAAAAATATTCGAAGTATATGGAATTATGTAAGCAAAACCCTTAAACACCTGTATCTTTGGACCTGATTGTCCAATCGAGATGAATTAGAGCTTATGAATTTGGAAGGTCCAATTATAGGGTCATGTAATCTATCATTTGAAAGAAAATACATTTATCTACATCAGGTCAAAATGGTGTTTATGGGTTTGGTTATAATTCCATTTACTTGAAATATTTCTTTTCAATGAACCAATGCATGTCTCAACTTGAAACTTCCAGAAAGCAAATATAGGTACCATATCTTTAATATGTATTAGAATTTTTTTTGTAATTCAAGGTGAAAAGGGAGTCTAATTGAGTGACCTAAAAATCAAAAAGGTCATTCCCTATAATATAACGTATCATTAGAAAGGTTATTCTTTTATCTACAAAATAAGCTCTATAGAAGCCTAATTGGACAATTAGGTCAAATGATACAGGTGTGTGTGTGTGATTTTTGTGTAGATTTTATCATTCTATTTATTTTGAATATTTGTTTCAAATGAACCCATGTGTGTCCTACCTTAAAACTGTCAAACCTGATAAAAATGTACCTTTAACATAGTTTTAGAAAAAAATATTTACTTTTTTGTAATTCAAGGTCAGAACTTTGAGGTTGTACATCTATGTACAAAATAATCCCTAATTTAGGCTGATCAAACAATTAGATCCAGAAATAGTCTTGTTAATGTTTCTTGAATTATGAAATATTGCCCAATATCTCAAATTTAAAATCATTACGAATTTCAATTGCAAGTTGGAAACTAAAATTTTTCAGAATTTTTTTGTTTGTCAAGGTTTTCAAAAAATTTAAGAGAGTCGGGTTAAAAATACCCCCTTTTTGTGCAGTTTAACATGCAATGAACCATATTTCTTTTAAAGTTATGTATCTGGGAAAATTTCATGATGAAAGCTCTCATTTTTGTTTACATTGTACCTTTTTATTTGTTTCTATATTACATAATAGCTTTCAATTGTGACATACATGGTTTCCACGCTTTTCACATAAAAAAATATAAAATATTTTTCAAGAATCTTTTAAGAGCTTCCAATTTTTAAGGATCTCATTTTGTCATGAGCATCTATTTCCAAGATACTGCATACTGACACATCAAATAGGTTGGAATATTAAATTTGAATTCAATTATATTGTAAAGGGAATAAGCAAATATTTTAAGTCATTCTAACAGTAAGCAAAAACGAAAGATGAAAACTGATTGTTCAGAAAATGTACAAGTTAAGAAATTTATGTAGCATTTATATTTTATTTACAATAAAGTACGAGTTAAAACATTCAAATACTTTTCAATGACTAAATAAAGATTCGGTATTTTTCAAGAACTTCCCTGAAAGTTAGGAAAATAAAATTCAAGTACTTTTTAACCATCACAAGATTTCTGAGTAGTGTAGTACTGCTTTTCCCCCATAACACAAATGATGACTAAAATAACCACCTCTATTGGTTGAAATAATCGTAAGAACAAATTCTATTGGCAAAGAAAAAACTGGTTAGAAATCATGCAGACACCTAAGACTTAAGGGCTGTGGGAACTAAGAAATATAATAAACACTTAAAATAGAAAATATTCCTATGAAATAATTACATTAGTATTAAATACTTATTAAAATGATAAGTACATCATGTTGGTAGATTGATGACTCATGCAAAAACAGTATCATAAAATGAAATATTTACCAGACTTAAAGCTTATTTGTATGAATTATCTGGAGAAACACTTCCTTGTCTATAATATGAAACCTTGGCCTTTAACTCTTTTGTTAAACTCTTAATAAACTTTGAATCTTTTGCTAGGGTTTTGAAGATGGCATCGTAAAACTGAAAATGCAAGGTGCTTGTACAAGCTGTCCTAGTTCTGTAGTAACGCTGAAAAGTGGAGTTGAAAATATGTTGCAGTTTTATATCCCTGAGGTTAAAGGAGTGATCCAGGTATTTATTTTATGCTTAAGCACATAATTTATTAAATGACAATTGATTAAATATATAGGTAAACTGATACACAAGCAGTGGCTGCATTTATGACATTAGAAAAGTAATTTTACTAAACTGAGTTCTACTGAAGTATGCAGAATTACAGGATGTAACAATGAAACATTTTATTGGCAATGATATTTGTGTGGCTGTACAATTTTCGAAACTTGAGTACTACTTCAAATGTTCCATTTTGAAATATTAACAAATCCTTAAAAACATAAGTTGATGGTAAGATTTGAGATATCTGTTCTTGCACATTATTCAAATATGTAATTTATGTACAAAAAGCCTTGAACTAAATTTTGCAGGAAAATGTACTAAAGAATCCAAATTGACTATCACCTTCATGTCTTTTACACCTTAACATACACTTTATTGTAAATATTCCCTATTTATTACTCACGTTCCATATTTTGAATATTATACATCATCTTGCTGTCCGTTTTTTAAATCAACTCATTCCCTATGTGTTTTAACACCTATGCATTTTTTATGTTGTGATTTTGTTTTTAAAGTTGAACGAATTTTTTTGAATCTGATAGTTGACAAACATGTCATTTCTACTTTTTTCGATATTATGTGCATCAGTGTTTTTTTTAATTTACCTTTTATTGTTGGTTTGGCTAACTTTTTGAAAATTATTTTATCTGTTTGCTAGTAGTTTTATCTTTTCTTGCGTTTGGTGTAGCTTTTTCTTTTAAATCTTGCATCATAAAACCCCAATCAACCATCTTTAGTATATTCTTAAGCTTTTTTAGGGTTTAGCGAGCTAAAAATAAATGTGAGCAGTTTGTATCCAAGCCTAAGTTATAAATTGAAAATAGAAATTTGATGAAGGAAACAAATTCATTTTTAAAATTTTAAATTAGCTTAGTTAAATTCTCATTTCCATAACATTTTTGTTTATAGGTTACAGATGAAGTTGACGAAATAGCTGAAATCGAATTTGAAAAGTTAGAAGAAAAATTAAAGAAATCTGATGAATAATTAGTTTTTCCATGAATTTTATTGTATTTATCTTTGTAGAAATAAAGGATATTGTTGATGTTGCATCTTCCAAATATCCTACAATTGAATCCACATAATTTTACATTTCGAAGCTGTAATTTTGTTTAAATCAAAGCAAATGTTTAATGGAATTTAAAGTTTCTTTTAACACTATAGTAATATCCTATTTGTTGTGTATTCCCTAGTCTAGAAAATGCTAGACCAGGTTCATAAAATCATGCCTGAGCAAGAGATGCTTCCTCTTGGTCTTCCACAAATAAATGCAGAGGCACCAATGCAGTCAATGAGGGAGTTGTGAGGCAGTACAGGAGCATGGAAAAACTGTTTCTGTGCTCGAAAAACATACCTTTTGATGTGCCCACTCCCGAGTCTCACCAAAGCAGTTTGAAATGATCTGGGACCACCAAACTGAAGGTTAGGCTTAGTTGGATAGCAATGAGTAGGGAATTTGAGGGATTTTAGATTTCACCAAGAACTGGATCTCTGGTGCAGTGAGTGCTGTCTTGGGGAGAACTCTGATCACTGCTCATTGGCAAGCAAGTCGGCGGTTTTGTTTTCAAACTTGCCAACATGGGAATGAAATCCTTGGAACATTATTGATTTTGAGATAGCTATCTTAGAAATGAAAGTGATGTATCTGCTCATCTTATTTGTAATTTTAAAATTCATCTTAACTTAATGACAATGTTTCTCTGCATTTAGTATTTGGTACCTATTACAGAGATGTCAAAATAGCCTATTCCATATCACTATTCCAAAGAGATATCAATAAAGTTATGAAATTACAAAGAACTTTATAAGGCCATTATAAATCAATGTGTAATGCATTTTGTTTCAGCCTGACTTGCAGTGTCAGAAGTTAAGAGTTAGCAAGGTTTTAGAATCTGTTATGATCTCATTCACATATGAACACTAGCTATTTTAAAGGTCGAAAACTCGATTCTATGAATAAAGGTATATAAAAAATATGTAGTGCTAAAAATAGTTGCTCTCAAAGACCAGTGCCCAACTGATGATATGGTTTAACACCTTGTCAGATGCCACTTAATTGACCATGTAAAAAGTTTAGGTCACTATATCATGAGGCTTGTTCTGTCAAGTTAAATGTAGGTGGTGGTAACAATTTTGAGGCAGAATGGTGCTTGTACATATTCCAGATGTGACGTAATTTGGCTCGTTTTATTAATAGCATTTCAGCAAATAAAAGTTCCAAATTAATTCAGAATTGATGATTGGTCAATGCCAAATGTATTATACAAGAGCATTTGTGTAACAAGTAAAATCTTCATTTTACATGTGGTTTGTTTACACTGAAAATTCCTCAGGAATAATTGAGAAGGTTGATAGCGTCTGATCGCTGTTTGGGGAAACTGGGGATAAGCTATTAAGATAAGTAAATTCTATTTATAAATGGTCCTGGACTTAAATGACATTTGCAGTTTGAGGTGAACTTAGCCATTACAAAAATTAACTTACACCATAGTACGTATACAGGGTGCAACGCAAAGTCCATACCCTTCCTTCATTTTCGCAACTGCTGGTCGTAGACATATACTTCCAATTACAAAAATGTTTCAAATGAGGTAAACATTCAAGTTATGACATTTTGAAATTTAAAAAATCAATTTTGTAAAAATTACAAAATCTAACTTTTTATATAGTCCCCCGTTCCTTATAGTAATATTTAGTATAAGTTTACACTCATCCTAACAAACATAACACAGAAAGTTTCACTTCTGTGTGACAAAAATTGAATGAGATATTTAATTTCAAAGTTTGGGATTTTTTTCAGATTTGTTTTGCTTTCATTGAGGGGTCGGTTAAAATATAAATTAGAATAATTCGAACATGAAGCATGAGCAAATCTATCAATGGAAGTCATCTATCTCCCCAGACCCAATGAACTAAATGGTCATTACCGGTCTTGGTCACCCGGTCAATCTTGCGGGGTGTCCTCAGTCACACACCCCTTCGAAAGGTATCAGCGGTCCTCTTTGTATTAGTTTCTGAAGAGAGGAGGATAAACGTTGTTTCCCAGTGAAACCTGCAGCTTCCCGTCCAAGAAAATCGGACAATGAAGCTCGAAAACCGGAGAAATCGGAAAATGACTGCCGTCAGAAAAATTTAGTGTTCTAATTTTGGGGAAAAATAAGGAGTTTTTAAGGACTATTGATTTTAAAACTAAGGAGTATTTAAGGGCTCTTAGAAATGATAGTTAAAAATAAGGAGTTTCTAAGGAGCGTGGGAACCCTGCACCATTTAATACCAAATTCAATTCAGCTCCCAGACCCCTTGAAAAGATTCTTGATGTTGAATTCATACAGAATGTGACCTAGATAATTCCTTATCTAGATTCCCTACTTCTTTTGTATTAGTTTCCTCCATCACAGAAACGAGTCACAAGATAAAGGGCATTTTATCAGTTTGCTAAATTTCATTTGACATGGACATGTGATAATTAAAAAAATGTGTTTAGAATAATTTCAAAATATTTTCTAATTTATCCTCCAATTACCTTTCTACATATATATTAATTATTTTCAACTATCTTGAACATATCTAATTTTTTCTTCGTGAAATATTACTATACTAATATGAACTGTAATTTAAAACACATTTTGTTTTCGTCAGGAAGTTTCATTTAATGAGGTTTGGCTGCACTGCAATATTGCTCAAATGTTAAATTAAAATTGCAAAGAATTTCTTTTACTTTAATAAAAACATTCGTTACCATTAACTCAACTAATGGTAAATATACAATACATATACATCAAACAGAGTATTAAAGCAGGTTACATTCTGTGCAAATGCTTATGGCAGTAATTCATCTTAGCTTTCTAAACTGTAGTTGTAGATAGTTGATGCTCATGAAAAATCGTTACAATTTGTTAAGTAATTTGCAAATAAAGTTGGTTAATTTGCATTCAATGTTTTTCAATCAAACCATATTAAATGGAAGTTCATGTCACAGCTAAGAATATCAACAGCACATTTTTATTTAATGAGCACACAAAGGCAGATCATGAGTAATAAGATCTTTCTCTCAGGTCTTCTTAAAGTTATTTTTTGCATTCAATGTTTTTCAATAAATCGGATTATGAATAAGTATACATAATGAAGTCTCATAATTCTGAATGTTTCTGAAGTATTCGGCTGGTCAACTCCCTCTGAATTTTATCAACCTGCAAAAAATAAGCATAAGGTATTTACCAATTTTTTTATCTTATTACATAACTTTATATAAAATATATATTATAACAATATATATTTTATGTAATACATATTGTAATATATATTTTATGTAATATATAATAAAATAAATACTATACATTAATTATATTAATTTATATCATTAAATACAGTAACGTTTTGTTGTAATGAGCCTCATTATATTTTGCATTTGGCTATATCACACTTTTTCACTTGTCCCTCGATTAATTTTCAGTGTTTGTGGAAGCAGATATATTCTTAGACAATAGCTGTTTTTTTAATTGGCTGCAGAAAGTCACCTGCTTCAAGCTTGCTTGACCACGTTATTCCTTGGATTCTGCTCACATGATGTGAAATCCTTCATGGAAATCTTTTTACCTTTGTCCTTTTTAATTCTACTTCATACAAAGATCTAGGAATCAAAACATGAGGACTGATACCAAGTCAACTCATTCCACCTACATGTAGGCTAAAGAATTTTGAGCTTCAGTGAAGTAGAATTATGGGAGTGCATGTATCCCAGGCTCTATGAAAAGGCTCAACTGAATTGTTAAAGGTTTTGGTAGTCTCAAAAGCATGGATGTGATGGAATTTGTTTTCAAAAATACACCTTACTGTATTATTATTTAAAGAAATTTCATAACATTTGTGTTTAAGTTGTAGAGTTTTACAGAATTACAAGAAATCTTCAAATTAATGTATAATTAAATCCTTTTATTTCTATAAATATGTTTTTCTCTATCCTCGCTACATTGCTCCCTTCAGTATATACCATGCTTTTTCTTGTCTCCTTAGCATTACCCTAAACCTAAATTTTCACTGAAAAATTGATGAAATGCAAATAAATTTTACAATAAAATCTCACCTTGTAGCCATATTCTTTTAATTTTTTGTTTCTTTTTGCAATAACTTCATCTATAATGTTAGTATCATCTTGCTCAGTATCCAAAGAACTAAGAGTCTTTAGTTTTCGTATTCTGTGTTCGAAATGATGTAGCTCTTTCTGAAAAAGAAAAGATTAAGGAAATCTTACAAATGAAAATTCAACTTACTTTTCAAGAAAATGCCAACAATATCATAGCATTTTTTAACTCTTTTATTGCATGAAATATCAATTTTTCACAAGGGAAAAGGACATTTAGAGCTCTGATGTTCATCGCAAAAAAAGTATAATTGCCATCCTCAACTTTGACTATGAAAACAGTAGAAGCAAAAGACGAAAATAAAACAATTGAGAGATTGAGCTTCAAACATAAATGAACCATTAAAAAAGGGCAAATATCAATTATATAGTAGTCAGTACTTTGAATAAAAAATAGCAATATACAGGGTGTCCCAAAAAGGTTGTTCCGCAATTTATCTTTTTACCATTTGGAGATAGGTAGGCAATGTAAATTGCAAAAGTGCACCAAATAAGGTAAGTAATTAAGATATGTGAATAAAATTATCACGTGATAACAATTTAAGCGGATACAGTTTTTAATTTTTATACAACCCCTCTAGATAAAAATCCGAGATGGCAGAAATGTTCCTTACCTGCATCCCTATCGTTAGCAGAAAACTGCATTTCTGTAGGTTGAACAGTAACGGCAAAAGTTTACTTATACCGCTTGTGCACAGCTGTTCAAGCAGTCAGATTAGGAACCGCATTCACAATGCTAAAAAGCATTTTTTTTCTGTCAGAAAGTTCAACATTGTGCAAAGTAATGTAGTATTGCAACTGCAGATGAAAATCGCACTGAATAATAGTAGACAATGTAATCTTTAATAAAAATATTGTGGAAAAAAAATGGCTTAAATAAAAATAAATTTTTCCATCTGCAGCAATGCAGAACTTAGCTCTTCATTCTTGGCAATGGGTCAGTTTCCGTTCTAGATTAGATACGGCCCCCTTAAAATAGAAACTCTTGTATCTCCGTTACTATTCAACCTACAGAAATATGGTTTTCTACTAACGATAGGGATACAGGGAAGGAACATTTTTGCTATCTCGGATTTTTATCTAAAGGGGTGGTATACAAATTAAAAACTGTATCCGCTTAAATTGTTATCACGTGATAATTTTATTCACATATCTTAATTACTTACCTTATTTGGTGCACTTTTGCAATTTACATTGCCTACTTATCTCCAAATGGTAAAAAGATAAATTGCGGAACAACCTTTTTGGGACACCCTGTATAGTGTCTTCTACTTAAAAGTTGTAACATACAAAATACATACAACATAAGCTGACCATACTTCCTAGAGACAAAAACCGGACATTGGGATGGCAGAAATGGGACAGGGTTATGTGATATTCTGTATTCATGAAGTTGATAAATTGTTTCTGGAGATCGTCATTAAAACTGCAGTTTCGTTCATCTTTTCGGCATTGCAAGAACAAATAAATCACTTACTTACTTAGTTGGGGGCGCAGCCCCCTCCGCACCCGACATAAAGCCATTGCAGATTGGCAGGGGAGACCCCAGATAGCAAGGAGCGAGCGGCCTCAAAAAGCAAGAGCGAGACTCATGTCAGTGGTCAAGAGACAAGCAACGGTACTCCTTAATGGGCAGGAGATTTATTCGGACTCAACATAAGAACCATATCAAGGATAGAGTGGGCTCTTGTACCCCCTCCTCCTCTCATCTTAGCACTTTAGGAGAGCAACCGGTGGCTGCACGAAGTGGTCGCGCAACGGATGGACACATTGGTACCAAAGGGTACAGGGAGGGCATGCAAATATGCACCTACTTTTTAACTTATCATAGCATAATTATGCTTGCTGGCTCAGAAAGATTTATGAGACTTTTGACCAAGGTGGTCGTCTCCTCAGGGAAGTGCCTTCGCTGAAAGGTCTTTTAAGAACCAACCTGCATTTGCATTACGTGGAGGGAAAACCAGCGAAAACCCTCCATGGTTGGGTGAGCAGGGACCAGGGGTATGCTCAAGTGCAACGCCGCACTTCGAGGAATTAAGCATCACCGACACTATGGCAGTTCCAGCAAAACTACCAATTGTCAAATGTTCCATCAAATCCTATGGTTTCCGTCAATTCCTCTGAATATATCAAATCCTATTGTTTCCATCAAATCCTATGTGTTGTCAGGTTGCAGGCCTGACGTCCCCCGAACCCTCGGAGGAGGGGCGGGGGTGGTTTCCCACACCAGTTTACCCAGACGATGGAGAGCCTGGAGACACTTGGGGTTATTGAGTAAATCTTGGGGTCGATCTCTAATGAAATCGAGTCCTCCCCTGAGGTCTGCCGTCAGCCTGCAGTCCAGTATGTAGTGAAGAGAATCACCTACCTCACCACATTGACAGGCGTCTGACATCGGGTAACCCATTCTAGTGAAGTAGTCTGGGAACCTTCCATGGTTTGTTAGCAGTTGGACAATAAAGGGGTCGCAGAGGTGAATTCTGAGATTTGGGATCGGTATAAATTTAAACGTGTGACGACCTGAAGGTGCCGCCTCCCATCTTCGTTTCCACCATTCCACCGCTCTTTGAATGAGCATATTCTTAATTGTAATGCTAGATCTCATCACCAGTATGTCTGCGACCGCTCTCTCGGTAGCCAATTTGGCCGCCTCGTTGCCTCGGTAGCCGACGTGAGCTTTAATCCAATGCATCTGTACACCCTGGCATGACACGACCTTCCTGTACAGAGATTTCACCTTATTGACCAGGGGATTAGAATGTAGCGGATCCCGTAGGGCCTGTAAAGCAGAGAGACTGTCGGAGAAAATATGGGTGATTTTCTTTGTGTTGTAGATGGGGCTGGACTGCACCCACTCCAACGCTTTTTCAAGTGCCGACAGCTCTGCTTGAAATACTGTGCTGTTATTGCTCATTCGGTACATGCACCTTTTTATAATAACCCCAAAGTACATGACCACGAACGCTGCACCAAAGCGTCCGTTTATTCCTGAGCCATCAGTATAAATCTCTGATTCCGTACAGTCGGGGAGTGCGACGTCGAAGGGTACAATGATGCGTTCTGCAGGGTGAGTCTCCCACACATCGATCTCTAGCAAAAATCGAAGGTGAAAAATGTTCACCGCAAACCATAACCTCAGTTTCGACTTTAGTGAGTAGGAACTGAGCTAGAAGGTCCAAAGGCAAGGTTCCAGCTATGACTTGCAAAGCTTTAGTGGAAACGGTTCGAAAACCCCTTGTGATAGGGATCAAGGCTTGCCTCTGGATAGACTCGAGATAATTCCGGAAGACTGTTTGATTGACACAGTCTCCCCAAGCGCCATGTCCATAAAGTACCGATGGGACTATAACATTTCGGTAAATGCACTTTAATAACCAAGGTCTTTTGGTATAGAGTATTCTAGCCACTCTATTTAACATATACAGAAGCTTAATTGCTGTTATTCGCTTTTGCCTGAAGTGTTCTGCAAACTTCAGGTTCTTGTCCCAAATTACTCCAAGATATTTAAGCTCATTCACGTTGGTAATGTGTGTTCCCTCACAGTCGAAGGTAGGAACGTTTCTTCTCAGAGTATTTCGATAGGAGATGGTCATAGCCTGGATCTTAATTGGGTTAAATTTGAGTTTAACCTTATGACCAAAATGAGTGACGATTGAGATGGAGTGGTTTCCATTAGTCTCCAAATCAAAAAGGCTTGCCCCAGTGACCGTTAGCATCAGGTCATCAGCATAGGCGATCATCTCACACCCTCTTGGCAAAGTAAGCTCCAAGAAAGCATCCGCCACGAGGTTCCAAAGGAGAGGCCCGCTACAGGAGCCCTGTGGACAGCCTCTCTCCGTTTTACGCTCGGTGGCGTATCCTGGTGTGGAAAACGCCACTGTTCTGTTACTTAGGTAGCTTTGGAAAACCTTGTAGAGGTTTACAGGACAGTGGGCCTCAATAAGCCGTGTAAGAATGGCTGGCCACCACACGTTGTCAAACGCTCCTTCGACATCCAGGGCAATTAGACTAATATTAAGTTTGTCTTTCTTGCCCTGTAGCACATTTTGACGGAGACGGTATTGGGCTGTTTCGCAGGATTTGCCAGTCCTAAACCCATGTTGTTTAGGGTTTAACTTACCGTTCCGTTTAAGCCAATAATATGTTCTTTGTGTGATAATTTTATCAAAGGCTTTGCCTATGGTGTTCAAGAGACAGATAGGGCGATAGGATCTGACATCTGTCGCATCCCTATTCGGTTTGCGAAGTAGGACTACCTTCGCTATTTTCCAACAAGATGGAATGTGCCCCATTGAGTAGCATTTGTTAAATAGTTCAATGAAGAACTTGGGGCACTGTCGGAATAATTCTTGGACCACCTCAACTGTGATCCCGTCTAATCCAGCTGCTCGTCTCCTTTTCATCCTCATAATAACAGATTCGATCTCACCCGCTGTAATTGGGCGATCGTCTGTTTGGAGCGAGCTTGGTACTTTCTTGCTTTCCCTTCGGAGTCTTTTCTGATACGGGGTGCTATCCGCCGTATCAGAGGGAAAGAGAGTGCTGAGAATTAAGTCAACCGTCTCAGGGAGCGACTCCGTCATCGTTCCGTCCGCCCTTCTGACATTGCCGATAGGTTGACATTTCTGAATCTTGTGGGCGGCCAGTTTATATGGTAACGTCCAGGGATTTCCTGGGGAGGTAGTGTATAGAAAAGTCTCCCAGGATTCCCTTTTCTTTCGAAGGATGGTTTGGCGGTAGAGAGCAGATTGCCTTTTAAACTGCGTACGCCAAAACAGCTTGTCCAGTTCGGAGCTCGCATGTTGGAATCGGCGACGCAGAGCTCTCGTTTTCTTGCGTAGTACCGTGAGGGTATCATCCCACCAGGGATTGCGCTTGTGTTTGAACCCTTTAACCAGCAGCGCTCTGTCACTAACTCTTTTGATCAAGAGAGCCGACTTCGCTAATGACCCATCTATTTCCGCGGGGTTCCCAGAGACTGAGAATTCCTCTGCGGCTTCTAGGAGGTCTCGCCCGAGGGTTGTGACCATCCTACGGATCCTCGATGGGTTGCGAGAGTACCTGCTGGTCAGGTTAATTTGGGCAGTTTTGCACAGTTCAAAGGAGATGTAGTTGTGATCACTGAGCGTATCTGTGATCACTTTCCATTCCCTGATCTGTGTTTCAAGCGAATGCGTTGCCGTTGTGATATCTATCCAGCTCTCCCCGTATCCACTATCAAAAGTTGGTGGAGAGTCCGGGTCGTTAAGGACATTCAAGTCATTGCGTGTTAGGAAAGACACGAACGATCTTGAAGTGGGCGTGTCCTTTGCATGTCGGTGCCAGAGGGGATGCTTAAGATTGACATCTCCGCCCAAGATAACCCTCCGGTTTCTTGCCCTCTTTATATAGATCTCAAGGTCCGTTATTAGTGGATCCAGAGGTGCAAGTGGGGGAAAGTAGACAGACACCACAACGACAGTAAAGCTTCCATTTGAGAGCTCCACAGCCACGATATTGTCAGTTTCCGCAATTACATAGACACCAATGTTCTTATTGGTGACCACAATCGCCGCTCTACCGCTCTTCGCATGCGATGTTCGCCAGTGCAGGGGCATACCTGCAATATTGCCCTCAAGGAGATAAGGCTCGGACACTATGAGGATATCCGGGGCCGTCTCTCCTAAAATAAGTTGTAATAAGTGAGTGGCGACCTTTGATCGCCGGACATTGCACTGGAGGAAGCTCCAGTGTTCTACCATATTACGGCTTTGCGAGGTCGTACTATTCATTGTGTGTTCTCTGCTTTAGCGAATCACGGACCCTCATGTACGATGGACATCTTCTTTTGTCCACCGCACTATGATTGTTTATATTAGGGCCTCCAAATCTCGCTTTGCTATGGGTACATACTCTGCAGATAGGTTTTCCCTGATTCTTGCAGGTTTTCCAGTGATGGTGACCCAAGCAGAGTGAGCATGCCTGCTCCTTCTCCCGGCACTTAGCACTTTTGTGCCCGTAGTGGTAACAGTTGTAACACTGCGTAGGGGAGGCATCCACTGAGAATCGGAACGAGGACCAATCATGGATCAGTCTCTCCTTCCCTTTCAGTAAACTAAGGGCTTCGCTAGGTAACCGTATGTACCAATTGTGATAATACGGCCCTGCTGTGACCCTTCGGACATATGTCGTGCTGCCCTTTGGGATGCTGTTCCGCTTCTCTAGGGTTCTCAGAAAGGTTGCCACATCAACCTCGCTTTCGCCAACTTCCCTCGGGACGTTGTAAACCCTGATTGTCGGATGAGGTCGTGGAGGTGTCGAAATTTCACACTTTTCCATAAGACCTTGTGTGCGATTAATCTTTTCGGTTAAGAGGGCCTTGTGTTCCTCCGTTCCGAGAGTGATCAGCATTCCTGTACTGGTTTCTCGCACCCCGACGATGGGTGCGACTTTATTTGGCTTAGGTATAAGTTCTTTGACTAAGCTAACAATCTGGCTGCTGACCCGCTCCACACCTTCTCTTGGCGAGATGTGTATTGTCGGAACTAGTGGGCGTTTCTTTTGATAGGAGGCTGGCCCTCTTATCTTACTCGGATTTTGGCTGTGGCGCTGTTTATTTTTTTCTCCGTTGCCTTTTGCCACCTGCGCCCAAGTCACCTTGGGGGCCTGTGTTTTTTGGCTTGGATGCTGCTCTGTCGCTTGAGCAGAAGGAGATATTCTGGAGTTCGCTTGCTCCCTTAGTCTCCTGTTCTCTTCCGCAAGGAGGATGTGGTCCTCTGCGAACTTTGAGAAAACATCGATAATACTGGTTTTGATCGCTTGGGAACTGGGACTTTGGTCCCCAAGCTGGCTGATCAGCATAGTCATTCGCACGACCATGTTAATCGCTGTCGTCGCTGCCTGCTGTTCCACCTCCTTTTGTGAGGCTTTGGGGGTTGAGCTAGACCCCTTCTTATGTTTGGAACTAGTAACTTTTGGTTGTGGGACTTCGATTGTTCTCGAGCCGGCGCTGTCGTTGCCGGACCCCGACTCGTTCTGCTTAGTCGGGGTGTTTCCAGGTATCGGTGGAAACTCATCTTCACTAGAGTTGCAGGTCTGTTCCTGCCTCTTTCCAGTGGTCTTTCTCGGGGTTCGATTGGTGCCCCTCACCTTTTTGTCGGTGTCCCTTGCGACCTCCGACTTCTCCTTTTCATCGTCATTATTTGTTGTTTTCGAGGTTCGAACTTCGGTGCCTCTCACCTCGTCGGAGTCGCTGTCCCTTGCGACTTCCGACTCACTAGACGATTCGACGTCTTTGGTCTCGTCACAGCTCTTCTTAGCCTTCTTTTTTCTGCTGACTTTCCTTGTCCGCAGCGCCAGAGGCGTTGCCTCACCTGAGCTGGAGTTTGTTCCCTTCTCAGGATTGTAACTAACTTTGGGCTCTTCGTCCGAGGAGGACGAGGAAGAGCATTCCGCATTAAGAGCACAAGAAAACGTGTTACTTTTTGGTGTACCCATAGTAACGCATTTTTCGGGGGTCCGATACTACCAGTTGCCGCTGGTCCGTCCAGCATATGGCGTACCAGTTACCATACGCACGGCAGGTTCCACTCACGTAGTCACCCTACAAACTCACGGTCCGCACTCGTCTTGCCAGGCAGACTCGAGGCAGTCCTGTTTGAAATACGACTCCAGTCGAGGTCCGAGACGTGGGTTCCCACGCCCACGGGCCCCATATGAATGACCCTGCGTGCGCGCATCTCACGAATTGCCCGCGCAGGTGGCATCCCATAGGGGCGGATTTCTCGCCTCTTTCCTGTCCTCCCTATCCGCCGGGCCAGCGGGGTCGTTGCTTCTAGACCGACCAAACGGATACAATCTTATCCAGCTAGCCTTCCAGCTTCAGGCTTCTGCTCCGGGATGATTCCCCACCAAGGGCACCCCTCACGAGATGTGATCCCAGGGCTGGTACTACACCCCTGCCACTTAAGGCGGGTACGGTCCACCATTCACCTTCTAAACCATCACCATTCACCTTCTAAACCATCAAGTCCTGTCATCTGGCCACAGGCGGGACCAGAAATTTTAAAGAAGGTTAGATAGAGCCTGTAGAGATAGAATGATATTTGTTGGTTTCGATGTGGCACTTGGTGACAAATAAATCACTGCAGATATCGATACATAGTATCGAATAATGTGACTTTATGGTACAAATTACTGGTATCCATGGAGGGATATTGTATGATTATAGGTTATGAATAATTTATAATTGATCAATATTAACATATATTTTTATTAAAAATGGGACAAATTTGACATTTTTATTAAAATGACGGAACGGCCTGGAAATATGAAGAAAACAATGGTACCATCCCATTCAAAACAATATATATGGTCAGTCTGATACAATACTAAACATCTCAAAAGCTCAATTAATATCAACTAACCTTCAAACTTTCAAGCTCTTTAGGAGAGAAACTAGCATTCTTTGCCATTTCCCATAGGACATTAACTTGAGATTCTTCAAATTCCACACTTTTAATATCAGGCATTATTTTACCATTTAGGTAATCATATCCAGTTTTAAGCTCGGAGTGTTTTTCTTTTAATATCTGGTGTGGATTCTCTGCCTTCCACAGTTTTTCTCCAACTTCAGCCTCAAGAACATGTTCCACTGCATTTACACGATCATCTTAAAATAAATATTTTTAACAATTTTGAGTTTTCAGAAAAAAATCAGATCTCAAAAATAGTCTAGAGATAAATCTATACAATACATTATAAACATTGATTTTGTGTGTGCATGTCTATATAAGCAGAAATAGTGTCCTGAGGTAAATTTATCCAAAATATAACTAATAACCATCAGAGATAAATCTATTCAACTAATAGTTAACATTGACTTAGCCTATAAAAAACTAGAGGAATCTATAAGTTCATTAAAAAAATTGTAGAATAGATAATCTTAATTTGAACTTATACAATATGAATAACTATTCTGTAACAAATTTATGAAATCAAAAATAGATAAAAAAAATTCAGTGTAACATCCAAATAGGGAAAATATTAAGGATTTTTATTTTATGCTGTCTTTTGGTGATAAAAGTTACTCTGGAATATTAATTAAAAATCTTCCAATTATTCAGGTAATTTTCACTTTTTAATGAATTTCATTATTTACAATTTTAAGATCTGATGTATCAGGTGAAATTAAATAAAGAAATCACATACCATCAGAAGTCTTTGCATGGAGTTGATTCAGCATTTGGTAGTATTGATCAATTTTGTTTTGATGATGTTGAAATTCCTCTTTTAGTGCCAGTAACTGATATTCTACAACAAAAAAGTTTGGTTTCAAAACCTAGACAAATACCTATTTCAATATTTTATCTCAGCATAAAAAAGAATTTCGCAATACATTTTCCATTTAAAGAGCCTGATGCCTACATAAGCCCTTACAAATAAGACAGAATAGGGTTGCCTTTTAAGTGTGAATATGTTCTAAGAGCTTATGGGTTAATCCAAGCCCAGGTAAAATAGTAATTTCATTTCTATTGATATATTCTATTTTATTTGTCTTTTTGTTTTGTGTTTGCTATTATATAAAGCTTTATTTTTCTAGCTTTGAATTTATTTCAGACATCACACTATAGAAATAACTGGAATACATTCATGAGTGATGCATCACTCTGAAATAGATAATATGTATTTCTATTTCAGAAAGTATTGTAGAATTATTTTTAGCTAAAGATTGCCAATTCTTAATTAAAATTAATCAGTGGACTCCTAAAGCGAAAATGGTATTTTAAAAGATACAGTTAAAAAAATTCTTACCTGTAAAACCTTGTTGTTCAGCTTTTAACCATAGCTTGTTAAGTTTTTTATCATGGAAGACATTTTTCACATAAGCATCATTAGACATTTCAGGTATACTGGATTTTTGCAAAAGAGCTGCATCCTGCAGTGCTTTAAAGTCATCTTGAAGGTTGTATTTTTCAAGAATAGCTGTAAAAGCACTAACATTAATCCAAAATTAGGGTCAATAAAAAATATCAATACTGTGATTTGAAAATTTTCTTCAAATCAGTATCGATATTTCTTTCTGGTATCAACACCGATTTGAAGATTATTTCTTTCAATTATGAAAATGAAAAGTATTTCATGATAATTCACTTTTTAATTATAAAGTTATTTGGGGATAAAACTTCTTCAATAGAGAATTTTAGAGTTCCTAAACTGTTTAAATTTTATCTTTAAAACTAATTTTATTTACCTTTTCTTTTCCCCATTCGAATTTTCTCCCAGCCTGAAGTAAATCAGAGGCGATGTATATAGCTTACTCAAAAGATGTTTAAAAATTTTTCCATAATAATTGACTAAACCAGCCATCTTTTCAGTAGATATGTTCTGAGGATTTGGAGTCTTTACGATAGCTTCCACTTTTTCCAAGGGCTTTAAAATTCTATCTTCACTCAAAATGTGTCCTAAATATTGTAAAATTCTCTTGTAAAATTAACATTTCTTTACTTTCAACTGCTTCTTTTAATCAATTAAGCACTAGTGAGTTGTGTAAGATGTTCTTACATGTTTCTTACTTGAACTAATGTATCATAGGATAGACTCCTGGTATATCTTCGAGTATTTGAGAAGTATACTTTTGCCACATAGCTGGCTGTCTTAATACCAAACATTAGTCTATTTACTTTGTAAACACCTTTAGGTGTGCTAACAGCCTGCATTAATGCACTTTCTTCAATTAACTGCATAATAAGGTAAGCTTGAGTAATGTCAACTTTTTTGAAAAATTTTACCTTTAGCCATGTCTGCAATTGTTCAGCATGACGGGTTGGGTACTTATTTTTGAGATGAGGATTCACAGTACATTTGCTGTCAGCAGTCTTACAGAGCCATCTGATTTAATCACTGAGACTAATAGTTCCTCAGTCACTGATTAACCTTTGTAAAAACGTTTTTCCAATCAGTCAGTTTCTACTAACATTTTTTGTCTCTTATAGCGTAGGGTACTTCTCTTAGAGGTCTGAAGGCAGGAATTGAATTTTCCTTAAATCGTAATTCGCCAATGAAGTTGGGAATCTTTTCCTATCCTTCAACAAAAATTGATTCAAATTTCTGTAAAATATGTTGGAAAGTAGGCCTGTTGAGAATTTGAGTTACCATCCCTATTTCAGACCATTCTATTTTCATATTCTTTAGCCATTCTCTTCCTAGAACATCAACATCTGCATCAATGACATAAAGGTTTCCTTTTAGAAACTGGTTTTTGTACTATCTTCACAGTAGCATAATCCAAAAGACCATATTTCTTCACTTATGTATGTCTTCAGTCATAAGTTTGTAGCATGCAATTTAGTTTTGAGAAGTAGCATTTTGGATAGTCATTCGGAACTATACGTTACTGCTGCATCAGTACCCAACTCAAAATCAATATTCCCCCCCCTTCAATTTTGCAGTTTCTGAGCATTTTCGTAGGCTTTTGTGTAGTCTTATGCAGTATTTTGTGCACTGAATTCATGAAAGTCCCCATTATCCATTTCCTCATGTGTAACTTGATTCTATTTATTTGCTTTCCTTTTAATATAATAATTTATTGCATGGTGTTGATTTCTATTAAAATTTGCTCTTAAAGAACCATTAATGCAAACCCTAGCTAAATGACCCCTTTGATGGCATTTATTGCATGTAACATTATGCCAAGTGCATTTATTTGTATTATGTGAATTATTTTTGCACCTACACCATTTGAAATCTTTCTTTCGCATTCCTTTCTCTATGAAACAGTTTTAATTTAATGTGATTGATCTTGAAAATATTTAGTTGCTAAAATTTGGTTACTTGTGTAACATCTGTCTTTGTGTTAAGCTTGTAGATAACGTCAACAGCATAAAGAAGGAGTGACGCGACTTGGCAGTTTTTAGTTTTATTTAAAACTTAACAACAAGGAACATATAGATTAATATACATAATGATGGGTATACCCAATATACAAAAAGGATAGTGGGAAAAATCACTATTGGACGAAAGACGTCCGATCTGATCAAAAACATATAGCCAAGTGAAGATATTAATATGGTGGTAACCCAAGTTGGCGAGCGGTTGGCGCACAAGCGCCAACATCCCCAAGTTGGAGAGCGGTTGGCGCACAGGCGCCAACAACATCCTTGTATCTATTGTTTCTTTTGGTACAGTTACCATAGCCAACGCTAGCTCACACAATGGAACTTATTACCTGGCTCTTGTAACAGAATGTGTCACTCCAGTAGTCTTATATCTCGAACTGATGCCATAAATTGTTGATGTAAATGTGTATCTCTCATACAGGCAAAGCAATGAGAGCAGCTAAAAAAATTAGTCTTTACTCAACTTTTTTAAATCAGTAACCAAAATTTGCAACTGACTCACCTTCCCATTGCATTAGTTTGCAAACAAGAATTTGTTCTGCAATATCGCTCAGCCTTGGTGTTTGTTTGTCTTACAATAGTTTTACCAGTTCAGCGTCTGAAAGTTCCGTCAGTTCTTTGAGACTTGTGAGATTCCACAGTAACTGCAACGTTTTGGCACCTATTATTTTCGATAACAATTCTTGTATGTTTGTTAACACCTTCATTGAATCATTAGTCAGACCTTGTAATCCAAAAGAAGTCCCTAATCATTTAATTTCATGTATAGGTTCCATGCTTCAATTTCTTTACTATAATTATCAAACTTAGCATGTAACAGTGGACAGTTCTGCTTTGTAACGTTGCCAACTCAGTTGCTGAACTGTATCCTCAGCCATGCAAAACCGAGATTTGGCTTATGAAACTTGCCAAATTTTAATAAGTCATGGGAAGACTTCTAGAGTTAGCTGGACTCGCAGAAAAAAACTGGACTCGCATACCACATTTGCCATTTATCCTATGTTCACGTGATTGAGTTACAGTGAAACTAGGCTATCTTACACAATCAACTATTAAATACATAAAGTATATAAATTCCCAACACAACAGAAGCTAATGATTAATAGTAATTGTATTTAATGCACAAGTTTTCAGATTTTATACTTAAATGCTAAATGAAAACCTTATTTCAATTACCCTTCTCATCATCAGTAAGTCAACCAAATGTGTATTTTTGGTCCTGGACAATTGAAGTTATGTTCTCATTCTCATTTCAATTTTTGAAATGTAAAAATCTGATTTAATGTGAAATCATACACTAAAGAACTATTTCCTACCTTTAAAGCTTGCTAAAATCAAACCTTCTTTTAAACCACTTTTATCAAGTCCTTCAGCTTTATTCTTTTTCCATGCTAACTCTTCTTTATCTTGATATTTTAGGTCAGTATGTAACAATTTCAGCTTTTCACCAGGAAGTTTCTATATAAAACACATGATTCTTAGACTAGAATCATGTAATAACATGATTAATAAACATAATAATTTTAAATTAGTTTCAGTTGATCCTGTTTAAGACACCTTAGAAAACTAATAAGATTAAATGTTTTTTTTCACTCGTGAGAATTAGAATTCAAATTTGACAACAAAACATTGTCCCAAAGTATTGGGTTGGTGCGAACAAAATGTCTGGAAAACGATCATCACATTTCTATGGCGATAACTGAAAAATACAATACCTAACCTACTCGAAATAATCTCCTACTGAATTGACACTGTTGCCATTTGTCTGACAAGGCTTTGATCCAGGAACGAAAAGTCTTGTGGCTGGGATGCGAAGTCATCAACTGCATAATGAACCTCCGTATCTTCAGTGAACCATTTGCCAGACAGAAGGCGATCCAGGTGACGAAACAGATGGAAATCTGTTGGTGACAAGTCGGAAATAGGGGATGAGGCATCACTTCATAGCCCAACTCACATAATGTCAGCATCGTCCGTTGTGTGACATGAGGACGAACGTTATCTTGCAAGTGAACGCCATGTCTGTTTACCAAAGCCGGTTGTTTCAACATCAATTTCCAGTGCATCTATCGTAATTCCTCACAATATCGTTCTGAAGTGATGGTTTAGCTACTTGGCGGGAAACTACGATGAAATATTCCAGCTGTAGACCACCATACAAGAACTTGTGATGTAAGGGTGGCTTGGGATGGCGTCCAGGAGGCTGTGCTTTGCTCAACCATTGTGCAGATCGTTTCCGATTGTCATAAAGGACCCATTTCTCGTCTCAGGTAACGATTTGCTGCAGTAGAGGTTCTTTTATTCCTGGAAAGGAGCGATGCACAGACTTCCAAACGTCTCATTTTGTTGGCAATTGACAATTCATGAGGCACCCAAGAATTCATCTTTTTGACCTTACCCAGTGCAGTCAGACGGCGAACAATTGTAGTGTCTGTCTCACATGTTTTCCGCAGTTGAGCTTCAACCACACTTAGCACAACATCGTCAGAAACTGCAACTTCTCGATGACCACCATGGTTCATTTTTTCAGGTCCATATCTGCACTTCGAAACTTCGCAAATCATTGCCGAATGGTTTCGTTCATTGGCTGTATTCTCTCCGAATGCTGTGTCAATGTTTTGAGCAGCAACTGCAGAATGTCCGCGTTTAAATTCATAAAGAAAGGCAACTCTCAAATCTGAGTTTTCCATGTCGAATTTTGAAGCACCTTACACCCAAGCAAATTAAATCTGGAACTTACATTTCACGCGTGATAGCTATTTATAGTAATTCTGTAACGTAAGATGCCGGAAGCTTGTAAGTAATTACTTTTAACTGTATGGGGGTCATTCCCAAAGCTATTTCTCATCGGACATTTCATTCACACCGATCCAATGGTTCACCAGATGAAAAAGTGCAGACAGATTGGTTTGTCACTTTGAAGCCTTTTCATGTAACAATACAGTGCAGGCATAGGAATATTTAAATGGTACCCAACAAGAGGCACGAAATTCTAAGGGTCCCTTAGACTTCCACAAAAAGTGAAAGATAAAGATTACAAATGGTTGGTTTTATGCTCGACATCTTAGACATATTTCATTCTTTTTATATCGATTGCTTTGTATCAGAGAAATTTTAGAAAGTGATATTAACTCAGATAAGAACAATTATTTAATCCTTTAAAAATTTGATGGAATATAATATTGTATACCATTATAAATTGTATTAATGTATGTAATGAAGTGCTAAAGTGAATGACAGAATGATAATAAAAGAAGCATTTCCTTCTTAAATATTGGTGCAGCTTGTCCTGCTAAGGACAGCATCATAAAATTCCAAATCCAATCCATAAATATTCATAAATGGTCAGATGCATTTCTAGTCATAAAAATTACACATAATAACTGTTTTATTATATTTGTCTCATTATTAAACCTTAATTGTTTAATACGATAAAAATTCATGGACCAAAAACTAAAACTGAACACAGGGCGCACAAGCTAGTTGCATCGATAAGTTGCAAACTTCAATTTACATGCAATCGAAAAAGTTTTGAATATTAAATTTTAAGTTGCTTATAATTTCATTAATATTCTGGTATTTTCATTGAAAAATTCAGCTAGTTTTTATTTAACAAAGAAATACAAAGATCGTTTATATGAAAATGGCATGCAAATTCTTACTTTGACAGCTTTTTCCCAAACTAAATTTAGCTTCTGCATTCGAAAGGGTTTCTCCAGTTCCACAAGTTTGTGATAGTCAGGGGTATTCATCTTTGCTGAATATTTATTACAATGGCATAAAGCAAACAAAGTTGATATTAAAATAATAAGAGTTGGCGCCATCTTAAGTATACACAACTGTGATAAAGGGAGTACAATTACATCAGATGAACTCGAAACAGTCACTCTGCAAATATGTAGTATTCAAATTATTTGTTTATTCACGCTACTTATGGCTTTTCCCATGTTAGCAGACAGCTACTTTTACAGTTAAAGTTACAGAAGAATGTCATTTTAATGCCCAATATTTATTACGAAAACTATCTAAGCATCGATTTTTGAGTGTAAAAAATTAGTTCTGATCTGTTAATGACATATGAATCATCTTTCTTTTCTTCGAAACTGATATTTACTCTCTTTTTTCCGATAATTACCAATATTTCCTGAATCTCATTGCCACCCATAATTTAATATCACTTTTCGGCAACATCCACAAATGCGAAGTGCATGAATGCATGTTGTTTTTGTAGTCTGCGCTGCGTGGTAGTAACGTTGTAAGCGTCGTTATTAGATTTATACAATTGTTGATGAATTAAAGATTTTTTTGTTGAAATATTTGTATAGTTTTTGTAAATATTTTTTTAATCATGAATAACAACTCTCCACAAAGAAAGAGTAGCAATACTAGAGATATTCCAGGACGAAGGGTAGTTATAAACGATGCTTCCCAGTTACCTATAGACTACTCATCTACACCTGGTGGAACCATTTTTTCAACTACTCCTGGCGGTTTGTATTTTGCATTGTTCTTTATTCAGTTTTGTTCTGTTGCTGAGTTCCATCAAATTGACAATTTTGCTATATTATGCCCAAGACCATTTTCTGCCTGCGACATATGTTTTGTTATGATCGAAGCATGTGACTTTGTTTTGGTATGCGTCAGTTGTTTACGGAAAGGGTTACGGCGCCGATACTAATACGTGATAAGAATGTGTATTATTGATGGCTGTTAGGGTATAGATTTAACTTTTCAGATTACCTGTTCCGAAGGTAAGACAGCGCACAATACGAATTAGCTGGGATTACATGCTCTCGACTGCGTTATAAAAATACCAGGTTCGCGGAACGCATATGAGCTCGTATTTTGCAATTTGTTCTGGTAACTGTTAGTGGTATTAAATTGCAAACTTCGTTGTATGTATCGTTTTGTTCTCCAATTAATATTAAAATTAACAAGTTGGAACATTTTGTTTCTCTCTGGATTCTTTGTCTACAAAACTGAAATTATTTAATATTCTAATTTTAGAACGAACATAAGTTTTAGATTAGTTTTGTTTTTAAACAGTTTTCGTTTCGTTATGATTTTTTATTTTGTCATTTAAAAAGTATTGCAAGATCTTCATCTAGAAAAAGGCAAAAATTACAATTTTTAAAACTACAAGATAAAATAAAAAGCTAATTTTCTAATATACACATATTAGAAAATTAGCTTTTTCTTTTATACAGTGGCTCCCAAAAATGTTTGTGCACTTTAAAAATTTGTAGAAAAAGTGCTGTAGCCTGGAATTTAATTTGAATATAAAGTCCAATATTTTTTCATATCATCTCCATGTGATTCTGAATAAAACCTAAGATTATTTTTAAAAATATTGACTCATTTCCTTTTTTGTAAAAATGAAAATGCAAGGAGGCAGAAAGAACACGTCACAAAAGTGATAGTACACCGAAACATTTTCGGATAAATTCATAAATAAAATTATCATCTATCACTTTTTTTTATTTTTGCATTGTGGTGACATTAAAAAAATTGTTTAGTTTTAAACTTTGCTTACTTCGTAATATTCTATTTATTATTTAAAAATGGCTCGTAGTCGTAAGGAAACAAAGAACAGCATTCGAAAATTGATTATTTTTTTATCATAGTTGTAAATCAGTTCGGAATATTGCTTAATTAGTAAATTTATCCCATTATACGGTGCAGTATGTGATAAAACGCTTTAAAGAAGAAAATCAGATTGAAAACAAGGTAAGAAAGGTTAAATATTTTAAAAGACAATTTAAAATTATCAGCCCAAAATTTGGGTATTAGAAACAACTTTGTTTTTATCAAAATATAGATCCTAAGTGCACGGCTCTCAACATTCGCCTCTGGTGTCTCTAATTGTCCACAAGTTCTGAAAACACCACCTTAGTTGCCGTATTTAAACCCAATTGAGCACGTTTGGAGAGGTTAGAGTATGAAGACACGACATTAACACGAAAAGTGAACTAAAAACGATAATGATTGATGCAGAAATTGCAAAAGAACTAGTGAACTCTATTCCCAGACGTTTAAAAGGTGTGGATGCTATAGGATATCCCACTAAGTACTAATTTACCAAAATATTACAATATTTACTAATATGTAGATATTTTTTAAAGTGTACGAAGACTTGTGTGAGGTAACTGTGTTTTTGATTATTGATTTTCCAAAAAGAAGATTTACTATGTTTTTAAAATATTTTATGTAGTTTTGTTAAGAATGAGTTATAGATGTTATTAAAAAATTCCCATTCTGAAATATTAATTTTTATTAATGGATAAAGCAGTATTTCATTAAAATTCATAAGTGTACGAACACTTTTGGGAATAACTGTATATCAATAGGATGCCTTCCTGATTCACTTAAAAAGAATCAGTTATGCGCTGTCATGAAATGTTATTCTCCTATTAACTAAAAAGAATTTTCAATGCCTTATTAACATTTAGTTATATAAATGGTGGTTTTTATGTATAAATTGAATAGTCTGCTTTGAAAATGTTACCTTTAAGGGAGTTAATAAGTCTATTTGTTAGCCTATAAGTCAGGGTATACCGATTTAAATCAAATTATTTTTGTTTTAAAAAATCATGATTTAAATCAAACTTTCAATTATTTTTCTTTATTAATTAGTAGGTAGTTAGATAATAATATTGAAAAGAAATAACCTGGGATAGGATGCATTTTTTATTTTATACAAATAAGTTTAAAAAATTGTTACTACTCTAACATCCCAAGAAAATTCTTTTTTGATTGAAAATAACTGGGCTACTTTTGAGGACACACTAAAGGTAATAGTATTGATCAGAATTCAGTGGCATCATCGTAGAGAAATATTGAGGCCTAAGGATCACTTGCTTCACATGTTTCAGAACTCTTTATTTTGTTTCTATCAATCATTACCAATGTTAGCGATACATTTGTTATATTTATCCCTGGAGGGGAACCGAGCCCAAACCATTAAAATATTAGGTCCCAAGGAGTTCATGTCCCTAGAACTTTGCATCATCTGCTAAGATACCTAATAAGAAAGATTAAATTACTGCATATTTAGTTACTCGTATTTGTAATTTTTATATTTTGGGTCTTGAGTCATACCATTAAAGATATTAAGTGTTTCACAGGGTGGGCTTTTAGGGCATGCTTGGTGTAGGTGTTTTTGAAACTTATTTCATTTCTTATTAGAAATAATTGCCTCTCCCATCTGGGGAACACAGAGTTCAGGCCTCTGGGATGCTCTGATTTCCAGTGCAAAAACCTTGTATTCCAGATATCTCATTTGGAATAGGGAAAAATCATTTATAATTCAGTGTTTGCATAGCAGAAAAAGCCATTCATAAAGTCAACTTAACACCACTGCTACTTCTGTTTTTGCAAAAAGAAAATATTTTCAACTTAATAGTTTTACTTACAGCTTTTACACTTCAAATAAGTTGGTAATGAAAAGGCCAGAAAATTAAAATTTATTCATTATAATTCATAGAAAATATTTAATGTATTAAATTTTATCCATCCTGTTTAGTTTTTAATTTATAATTTTTTTATTTGTATCACAAAATCGAATTCAAAATGGAAGAATAAAAGCAGAAATAAGGTCCAAAAATAGTTTCAATTTCAAATATTTGTCCTGCTGTGTTTCTAAACCCTCATATCTATTAATGTTTAACGTAAATCAATATGAATTAGACACTTATCTGTGATTTGTATGTCTCCTGTCTGACATGCTTAAACATAAAAACAAATGAATTAAAATAGAAAATCTTATTGAAATTTTTAAAATAATCATGATTTTTCACATCCTGCCATGAGTACATCCATGAATTTCTGTAACTCATACACAAGTCTTTATTTTGAATTTTGTAAATTATATTAAGGGTGTTTTTGGAAAATTTTGATATTTATTTTTTTCCCATTAGAAGTTAGAAAAAGTGAAACGGTTCAACCACAAGTTAATACTGCATTTGATATGCTTTTGGACATAAAATCATTGCAGTGAATGGTCTGGTTTGTCAAAAGCTATAAAATTAAACTGGCAAAATTCCTGGAATAAAGAAGCACAATATAAGCTCCACTTTTTTCAGCCATCTATTGCAGGATTCCAAAATGGAAACTTAAGTAGAAAAAAGGAGGTACAATTAACAAGACTGAATAGGCCACACCCATTTTATAGACACTTATTGCCTGATCCATTGTGTTCAACTTGCCATTGTCATTTTACTATTCTGCTCATTTTGATTGAATGCCAGGTTTTTAACAACCATAGACAAATCCAATTTGGAGTTTCAAATCCAATGCAAGACCTTTTGGGAAATCCTCACAACAAACTGACATACATTTTATAAACTTTATTCCTCGACTAATTTCAATTTGAAAAAAAAATGATGAATCTTGTATTTGTTTTCTTGATTTTATTTTAAATTCTGTTTTGTCTTGTGTGACAGTTTGGCCGGACCTTGTTAAATCAGTAACAGCAAAAATCCAGGATTCAATGCAGGAGAAATTGACTCATTTTCTACACTTACATGGTTGAATGCCAAGATGTCGAGTCACTTCAAATTTTACTGTCATTTCATGGACAGAACAAATACCATAGCAGTAGTAATAGCCTTAATGTACTTTTGACAATAGAACTTTGTTGTCTGAGCAGGCAATAAATAATAAAGCAACACTGTTTCATTTTTATCTAGTAAAAAACATCTTTAATTGATCTTTTAGGGCAATTTTATCTTGTAGATTGGCTGACATACAATTTTGTATACTCCATTGCTTTGACTGCTCAGCAGTCATGACCATTCTATAGGGTGGTTTTTATTTTACAATATAAAATTTTAATTGAAAAAGTCTTGCCTTATAATTTAGTTCCAATATGCTGAACAATAACTGGCGAAATTTGGGCATATCTGACCAATATTTTGATTTAGCTGGCTCAATGAGGATTGTTTCTCAAAATGTTCTATAGATAAATACATTATTTGTATTTCAACATTGCCACTCTTCATATGTTGGCTACCTAAACGCATGTAATCGTTTTTACAACAAAGCATGTTTGATTATGTGAAATAATTGTTTGCCTTTAGTTAAAAACATCAACTGTAGATATATTAAAAATATTAGAACACAAGGTAGTATTCCTTGGAGATGAAAACAAGTTTGAAGATAAGGACAGATTTAATGAAAATAAAAATTTGGTTTGATAAAAGACTAGTGTCAAATCTGACATTAATCCAACTTTTTATGTTTAAAAGTTCTAGGGTTAGAAAATTTATAGAGGATTCAATTAGCAAAGAAAGTTGACCAACATCATGTGTGTCCTAGTATCTGTAAACAATGTTTCCTTATTGCTTAGAGTTTCAAGACTTTCATCTGGAACAGAGAGCATAAGTAGCTGCCATTTATAAAGCATTGCAGGATTGATGTCTTGTAAACATATTTTTTGACAAAAAATTCTGATACAGACAGTGAATGAAGCTTGTGTCCTGTAGCCAAAAATAGATAGCTTTTGTTCGTGATGTCATAAAATTCACTATAAGTACTGCTTTTAACAGTAGCTTGGAATTTCTTCTGTGCTAGAGGTCACACACTACAAATGATTTCAAGCTTACTGCTATGATTGATAATAAATATGACAGATAGCAGTGATGCATGCACTTGATTTGTTATGCTAGATATCAAGGATAATACTCTGGAATTTGGTGATCAAGCTGTTGAAGAATTACCAGCCAAAGCAAATTATCATAGCACTGAGCATAGTTTGTGGAGATTTTAGTTTAACCTTATTTCGCAAGCATTAATTATGGCATCTTATTATTATGCAAAAAGGTGAAAATTTGTTGACAATAGTCTAATCGCTCAAAGTACTCAATTTTTGGTTTAAATTCTAGTTCATTACAAAAGACTTAAGAATATTTGTTCTGTGATGTATTTCAAAGCTTGGACTCTGCAGCTTGGGTAATGTGGGCCACTATAATTGATCTTAATACTTTTACAGCTAAAACATTATGCCTTTGTAATGAAAAAACCACTTGGGAAGTCCTGTTATGCTTATTTAAACATCTTCCCAAATGTTTTTCTTACGTCTATTCAGAAGTATGAAATGATCAGAAAGATTATGGTATGGGTAACGTGATCATTTATTTTTTTCCTCAAAACGGACATTACTAATTTTTAGGTATGTGTATTCAAGAAAAAAACATGTATTTCTTCATAGTTTTTATTTATTAATGAAAGAACAGGAATGAACACGTGAAAATAAATCATTTATATGGTCTTATATTTTTCTGAAGAACAAATTTGCTTAAGTATAGTTGGTGTTGATTTCAAATAAGAATGAAATTCTTGGCAGGATTTCTTAAAACTTTGGTAATTAACATTGCTTTAAGAACTGCAACTTGCAACTGTTTTTTCGCTTGTCCACAACTTATTCATAAGAGAAAAGACCTTTTCTACAGGTGTGTTAGTGCTGGACGGATATAAAATATATTCAATAATTATACGAAAGTTTATATGATTCAAATTATGATGTGAAAGTGTTTGAACAATTCCACCCAACGACTTTCGGTTGAAACATTCCCAGTGTTCCATTCTGTCACTTTTTGCATTGTAATGTAGTTAGAAATAAGTGAATACTCATCAAATACTTCTGTATCTTGGTTACAATTAATAAATTCCTTTTCAATCAATACATCCATTACACTTTGAATTTCTTTCCATATAGGTTGGTTAAATTCGCCCATTCAAATGTTTCTAAGTCTTCACAGAACAAAGTCCACTGTTCCAAATATTCTTTGCTTATTTTATAGAACTCAGCAGCTGTAGTTTTCATATATTCTTCATCATCAGCACTGCAGCCACTTCTTGCAATTTTGCCATTAAATTACGAACGGAGTGAGAAAGAAACAGTACTTTGTTTCAAGGCCAAGTTGTCTTTAAGTTGATTTATTTCCTTCGTGGCTTCAATTGCAGAAGTACTCTGACCCACAATCTTTAACCACAATTTTAATAATCCACAATATCTTTAACACAGCTTGATGGAACATTGCTGACTGCATGCATAAAAAAAGCCATAATTCAGAGTTAGGGTTTTCAATAAAGGTTCTCAATATGTTTGGACATTTATCGATACTCAAAAAGTAGTTTTTTAATGGCTTGTACAGTTTCAAAACTCTTTCAATAGCAGGCATAAGTGCAAGCCATCTAGTTTTACTATAGCCTAACAATTTCTGATACTCTCAACCTCATTACAAAATTCTTTCAGAGCTTCCACACGAACACTATAGATATGAAATGTGAATATATTTTCACAATAACACATTCAAAGTCTACAGGTTTAAATCTGCAGCAGTTTTAATCTCATTGTGAATTATGTGAGCTCCACATCTGATTCCTATCAATGATCTTCCGAGAGATAAATTTAGTTTTGCATAAACATTGTTAATGCCTCATCTTTTCAAACCGCCGAAATTGCAGTTAGTATTATCTCCACAAAATGCCATGACAGATTATTTTCTGTCAATACTTTCATTAGATAATTGACAATAACGTCTGATGTTTCGCCCAATTGGTCCTGAAATTCTAAAAGTTTGACTTGTGTGCCTTCGTATGGTAAAAAGAAGCCAACTAAAATGGAATATTTTCTTGGACCCATGGTTTGAAGCATCAATTAATATAGTAACACAGTTGCATTTGCTGAGGTGATCTTTTAATTCACCTATTACTATTGGTGCTAACACATTTACAATAGCTTTTGTTTTCGTACGAGCACATCTAAATTTCTGTTCAAAACATGTTCAAATTAACTTAGAAGCACAATCGTTTGTGCGAAAACTGGTTCTCTTGCACCATATGATAAGCCCAGGTGCCTTCTGTCATAGCAACTTCCAGATCTTTCGAAGTTGGTGAATCCGTTTTCTTAAAAAAAATTAAGCATTGAAGAACAAGATAAAATTTTTTATGTTTTTCTGATCTTAAATGTTCAATATCACTGGCATGGGCTACGCTAAATTCTGTACGACACTTTTCACATCTGACGTCCGATGGAGACTTTGCTTTATATAAACGAGTACTTAGTTTGTAAGTTAACATTAAAAGTGCACTTGCTTTTAGTCATTGTTAAAACGAAGGGTTCACGTACAAGAAATTTAAATTGACAACAATAAAACATCGATAAAAAACCAATAATCAATCATCAAGAAAGATGTGTGATCGAGCGAGATAGCAGGCTTCTGACTGATTTACATATGTGTGAGACATATTGCGCATGACGTCACTGCCTCGCTACTAAATGCTACCATCGGATTTTTTATATTTTTCTCACCTTTTTTAAAATTGGGTTGCTCTCTTTCTGAAAACGGGACATTTCGGCGTCCCGAATCTGTGCTTGGGAACAACGGGATAGGCTACCTAAAAACGGGGTGGTCCCGTTCAAAACAGGACGTATGGTCACTTAGGTATGGGGTACTAGAAATTGTGTTTAAGCTATTAAAGCAGTTTTGAAAGGGTTATAGTCAAGAGTTCAAGGCAGTTTGAAAGGTTATATCCAAGAGTTCAATTTAATATTAACATGAAATTTACCCAATTGTGATTCTTACTGCCGGCAGTCAAGTCATTAAAAGGCATATCCAGATAGCAAAAAAAAATGGTGGACATCCTTTACTAATGTGGTTAACCAGAACGTCACATCTAGAATGCACATGCATTCATGCTTCTGGGCATATCTATTTTGTATTAAAAATAGTCTGAACCAGATCAGATATAGAAATGTCAGATGTTGACAGCTAGTGTTCATTTAGCAATGTAGTTCTTTAAATTGTAAATAAATTATGTATGGAACATGCATTGTTTCTTAATGTGCATAACTTTCATATACTTAATATTATCATAAAATGACTTGTTTAATATTATTTTGTATGTATGGCCCGCAGAACGATTTGAGTTGGCTAAGCCTGTTCTAGAACATTCTTGATGCTTTTAATTTAAATAATATTTTAAAATAATTTTGCTTAGTTAAATAAAGTATTTCATAATAGTTGAACCTTGTTAAGACGAATCTCACTGATTCGCAAAAACATTTGTATTAATCGTAGTTTGTGTTATCCGAATTCAGAAAAAAGTATTATTTCAACAATAAAATATAATATTTTATTTACATTACTTAACTACAATTTTTGGTTCACAGATAAATGGTATTCTTCATCACAAAGATTATATAGATGATTCTTGATTATACAGAATTCCTGATAACACAGATAATTATCAATTATACAGATAATTATTGATTACGCAGATATTTCCTGATTACACAATTTTTGTCTTGAAATAGTTCTGTTATCGGTTTTTGTGTTTTGTTTTTTCGTTACATTCTTTAAGAAAATCTTGGATGCGGTGAACAATTTCTGAACTTGCAGTAGCTTCTTTTAAGGAAGTCATCTTATTCCTTCGTCTTCATCAGAATCTTCATTTATTCTTTCTTCACTCTTCCGCAAATAAATCTTCACTTCAGAGTGACTTAATGTTTCTGATAATACGATTGAAAGAAATCCGTTTGCCCTTTCTTGAGTTTTAAAAATTTGTCTTAACTGAAGATTAGTGTAAACCAAATGAGTTAACATTATTTGAATATACATTCTGATGGGAATTGGAATTTAGTTAATATTATCAGTAATTCATATGAAGCAAATTCGTCTTAATGAGGTTGGACCAATGTTTCATGCTTAGGTGATTGAATAACCTCTGATTCGGTTTCTTATCTGCAATTAATATTGCCTTTTAAAAAATTGATTGATAACGTTTCCTTTCAGTTGTCAATACATTCTTTCAAATGTAATTTCATCTTAAAATCAGTATAAACTAGCTAATGGGTTGTGGAATATTTTATTTTGAAAGCTAAGATATGCTGATAAATGGGGAGTAGTGATGTCCTGAATTCGAATCAAAATACTGTCAAGCTCCTGAGCATAGTACTTGTATAATCCAATTAACATAGGTAATGCACATATAATCTAAAAGGAAAACAATTCATTATTGCAATGTTTATGTTTTGTTTCACAACATTTGTTTACGACGGGATATGCTGATTTAATCAAGTTATTTTATTTTGAAAAATCAAACTTTAAAATTAAGGTTTGATAATAATGAAAATAAAACAACCTGGAACAAAATACATGTTATTTTATGCATATAAATTTAAACAAGTACTTCCACTCAATAAGACCTGAAGAATGCTCTTTTTTAACTGAAAAAACTTGTTTCCTTACTTTGAGGATACTGCAAGTAATAGGTAATTTATTTGGATGCAATGGTAGCGACTTCGAAAAATATTTCAGATCTTTCCCTTCGGGTTTGATCCCAGACCATGCAATAGCCCATTGTGTTGCTCCAGTGCGATGTTAATTGAAATACCTACCTAGAAATTAAAGGGGACCTGAATAAAACACCATTTACTTCATATATGTGTTTTGGAACTCTTTATTTTGTTCACATAAATCATAAATAATACTATTAGTATATTTGTAATATTTATCTCTCATGTTGGAGGGTTGCTGGTCTCCAATCATAAATATTAGGACTCAAAATGTTCAGGTCCCTAGACCTTTGTGCCCCTTCTGTTAGACAATGTAATAAGAGATTTCGAATCACTGCATATGCTTCTTTGCAATATTTCCCTTAAGTCCTGGGCTCTGCCATAAAAATTTTAAAGGGGTCTAGCTATAGATATTAATTTAAACAACTTATTTGGTTACTCAATGAAAATCTTTACCTCTCCCACTTCAGGGGCCTAAGGGGTTTGGGTTCCTAGGAGTTGGAACCCATGTTGGAATGACAATGATAACTAACCAACCAATATTACTCTTTCTGCTCACTGAAATAAGTCACTATATAAGTCACTCACAAATCTGCGCCATGAAAACCCAACCAACCTAATTCCAACCCTGATGTGAGTACACAAGCTCTTAACTCGTGAAGTCCAACAGCTAAATAAGGGCGAGTTTTTAAGTTAAGATGGAAAAGTTGCTAGTTATGATAGTTTTCATAACTAGCAACTGTTAATCAAATAAAATTTATTGATACATCGAGAAATGGCAGTGTTTTACAATTAAAGGGAATAAATATGCAGTATTTTTAACATTTAAAATATGGCATTTGTGCTTTACTGACAATTAAATTGCTCTGCTTAGGAAATTAGGTAAAGTGACAAAGCATATCTTCCTGCTTTCACATTTGACATCCACTGAAGTTCCTCGTCTACTTTTCGGTTAATGGGGCACCTGTCATAATAATGGGCCAAATGTTGGTGAAACTAGAGATAAGAATAGGAATGACAACCCTAACAATATATACAGCTTCATGAAAAGAATGATTATTTTATTAAAATAAATACAAAAATTCACAAATAACAAAAATACAAATTGTATTTTATCACAATTTCGATTGCACAGTAGGCATCAAGTTGATATCTTTTAATGCCGAATGATGTTCATTCTTACCGCGTATTCGCAATAACATCATTGCATAGCGAATCGTCACATGAAATAAATAATCATTTGACGCACAATTACGACTAGTGCCTCATTAACCGAAAAGTGCCATCGCGTCTAAAGCAATCAAATTGTATGCAGTTAATTTCAAATGTATGCTCCATTCTGTAATGTAGGAAATTCAATAAATGCACTGCAAGCTTATTTCATTTGTTTCTATTAAATATTTGTTGTCTCAATTTAAAAGTGACTCAGTCATTGAAAGTTAAAATAAAAATTTCATTTTGATTTTCTGAAATATTTTTATTTGCCGTTAAGAATATCTAGTTTGAAACTGTCTTTTATTACAGGCACTAGGATCATATATGATAGAAGCTTTCTGATGCAGATGCGGAACTCTCCGGTGGCTCGAACTCCTCCAAAGAACTTGCCCAACATACCTGGGATCACTAGTCCAAACAACTCGAAACCAAAGGAAAATGGCACTATTGAACGCTTGGAAGAAAAGCAGGGTAATTGTTGAAACTATTCCTCATTTATAAACCTCATTCAGTGGTGAAGCTGCATTTTTTTAAGACCAGAGTAAATTATGCGCATACCGCTCTCCATCCAAAACGAAATTTATGTGCAGTAGAACCTTGATTATCCGAGGTAATGGAGACTAATGCCACCTTGTATAGCTGGAAATGGATAATATGGACATAGTAACACAAAACAGATTTTGAAATCCAAAAAAAATTTACTGTACTACATGTTAGTATTACTGCAAGATTCATAAAGCAAAGATTACAAGGATCTCATGTTGTGACAATCAGTTTTTGACCACCAGTGCTGTCAAGGGCAAACAGTGTAAACTCGTGCTTGAAGCTTTATTTAAAGCTTTAAAAAAATCATCAGTATCAAATTCAGCTTGGATAAGAGATACTCAGATAATCAGTTTTACTGTGTTTTAAAATGTAAAAAGTAAATTCTTAAAAAATTGCATATTAATTATTCTGATTAGTAAGTACCATATTAATTTTCATTATTCAATTGCTTTCAGTATTAATTATCAATTGCAATTAACTATTGGCTTTTAAATGATACCAGTCAATTTTGATCATTAATATATAAAATTAGTTTCAAATGTAATAATAATTACTATACCCTTCAAGTCAAATTCTCCTTTGTAGTGGGATCTTATCTAGATTGGATAGTAATGATCCTCTCCATGTGTTATCTTGCTACATTTCCTTTAATGTAGTAAATTAGCTTACTGCATTAGCTATAATTAAAAGGGTCCAATGAGTCCACAAATGTAACTCTTTAACATGCACACCCCTCTCACCTATACCTCTGATTAAGTTAACAGTAAGGTACCTTTACATAAGAGAATGCTCAAGCCAAAATAGTTTCCCATGTGCCTTTTAAAATGAGTGAAATGTTGCTTGTATTAATTTTAACTTGTACATAAAAGAAAATTCATTTCTCTTGATAAAAATTAGCCTGAAACTAATCATAGTTTCTTGAGATCATAAAATCCTCTTCTCTTAGTATGTACTGCTGGTCGAAAAAGGTAGTTGAACATCAAACCCAGTGTCATTGGAATGTGTTCTTAAATTGAAAGTGCATTTCATTTGCATTGATCTGTCGAACTAAAATTTATATTAACTCAAGATTTTTAAAGGGCATTACCCAATTTTGGTTACAGATTCTGATGCTCTAGATCAGAGGTTCTCAAACTTTTTCAGTCATGGAGCACCTTTGAAATTGGAAATTCAACATGGAGCACTAAATTTTATCTCGCAGCTATATACTGTATTTAGTTAAATAGCATTGACGATACAAGGTAGTTTCGTCATTTAAGCTTGCTGGACATTAGATTTCACCGTTAAATTTTTTTTTTCTGCACTAATTTCCCATTGCAGATGGAAAACACACACATGAAAAAAAAAACATTTGAAAATAAATTCAGGCAAATGTTGCAGATCCACAATTTGTTATTGTATTAATTTGGCATTATTACATTTATTA
Organism: Meta bourneti; assembly: GCA_933210815.1. Lineage (NCBI taxonomy): Eukaryota > Metazoa > Arthropoda > Arachnida > Araneae > Tetragnathidae > Meta > Meta bourneti. Next base: position 70,492,111 of record OW119928.1, read on the forward strand.
CAAATTTTTACTTGGTTTCATGAAACAGAAATTTAATGAGAAGGATGAGGCTGTTTTGATTTGCACAATGAGATTATAATTGTTTATGCAAATGAGGAGACAGTGAGTCCAGCCTCTGTCTGGCTCCGTGTTGTCTGGTGTTGCCTTTTGACATAAATTTGTTTTGTGGACTAGCTGACAAGAAACTGACACATTGAATGTCGACTACCTTTTTATATAGTCAATGTTTCACCTGATCGGTGATAAATGATTTATACTCTATTTTTTTTTTCTTACACACCGAGAGCGCAATAGGTCATAATGTTCAAATATTTTTGTCCCATTTTTTTCGTAAAAGATATTTTTAATTTTAAACTTTAAAATATGTTTAATAAAAATATTTTTAATTTTAAACATGTCCTACCTTTTCGCAGAGCACAGTTTGAGAAACGCTGCTCTAGATTAAAGTAGTCACTATTCATATGAAATTTGCATACTTTATCTAAAACAATGTTGAGTTCTGAGTTTGATGAGTGCTGCAGTCTTCCTTTTACCTTAAATAGTTGGTTGAAATAATTCTGTTATATTGAACTATTAAATTACTTAAAAGCAATTTATGCCATTTTCACTTCCTAGGTAATATTTTATATTTATTAAACTCATTTTTGAAAAATTATTAATTATAAATGTATTAATTTCAATCACAATTGATTCAGCAATGTCTTAAATAGGTAAGCAAAATTTAATTTACTCCCTTCAGTTCTTATAGTACAATCCTATTTAAAATTATACCTTTAACACTTATTGAAGGCTGTCATAAACTGAATCTGGATAAAAAAGGGTTCTTTCAAATTTTTTGTACTGTTGCCAATTTTTGAGGTAAAATGTCCCAAAAACCTATGCTTATATACAAAGGGTACAATGCCACATGAATTTGACAGTGCTGAATAGCCAAATTTTCTGTATTTGTAAATGCAGATAAATGTTGCAAAAATAGTCAAGACACTAAATATCCCATTCACTGTAAATACCGTATATTTCCGAATATAAGCCGATCCGTGTATAAGCCGAGGGTGCGTTTTTTCTTCAAAAATTTACCTAAAATTCAAAACCCGTATATAAGCCGAAATAAAAATTTAAAAAAAAATTGTGACGTTCAAACATAACGCCATGACGGCGTAAATGTCGCCAAGAAGGTAAAACGGGTGGAATATTTTCCAATCAAATCGCTGTAAAGTAAAACGCCACTCGCCAACGATGATAGTTTTAACCAGCTAATGATTTCCCCCAATGTCCAGATGGTCCAGCTCCTGATATCCGACATCTGATGGGGTGATTGACAGGTGATGTACGGGACATTAGGATTCAAAAGGGGGAGGGGATTCATTATGGCTCTTGAAAGAAACTCAGGTAGGGTCTAAATGAGATTGAACTCTCCAACCGGTCGCCACGATTTAACTTGGCAGTAAAGATGTGTAATGACGAGCGTACTGAGCTTTAAGCCGCAGGTTTCACTGCGAGGTTGTCCAATTCGCTCCCTTTCCACGAGGTGACCACTAATGATCTTCCCCAGTGCCTGCACCTGATGCCGGACCTCTGATTGGGTGATTGACAGATGATCAGTTCAACAATGGTCAAGGGGAGCGGCTGGGGCTTGGAAATTTTTTTTATCAGTGCCACTTTTCTTCGCCGTGCAGCCTAAAACATGTGCGGAACAAAGTTTCAAAAGGGGGAGCGGGCTCATTATGACCCTTGAAAGAATCTCAGCTACGGTAACCCTATCTGATTCCAGCACAGTTTTTCCATTCATTTGCTGTCTGCTGGAATAGCTGTTGGATTCGGATGGCACGAAGTAAAAAAGTAGGGTTGCTTTCCCAACACCCGTTGGAGTTGCTATAAAAATTGTTAATCGCTCGTAAAGTATTCGAAAATTTCGCCAAGTTGCTGCCGCCGGACGGAGATCCGAATCCAACAGCTGTATCAAAAAATATTCCCTTTCCAATTGTTATTTTTATGTGCTAAATAATTACGGTATTCAATTATTATTTTGTGTGCTACATTTGGCGATTTATCGCTTGCGCACGGCTAACGGAAAAGTACCTTCGTTTTTGCGAAATTAGCGGATCCGTATATAAGCCGACCCCCCACTTTAGCTTTAGAAAAAGTTCCAAAAATTCTCGGCTTATACACGGAAATATACGGTATTTATAATATGCAAATTGACATGGAAATATATTGGACCATTTACAGTATTTACTTGCACAGAAATAAAACTCAGAAACCATTGATTTTGCTTTAAATGGCACAAAACTAATAAGTGAGTATAGGATGAAAGTAGTCTGAAAACAAACATTTAATTTTTTATATATATGCATGCCTATTTTAACTTTGTGTTTATGTTCTTGTCTTTTTCTCTTTTCAGAAAATCACGAGGATGCACTGTTCTCAATGGACGTGTGAAACTTAAAACTAGATCACCTTGAAACTTAAAGCTTAAAACCTTGGGTTTACCGTGCCATTAAACTTCTCTTTTTGATTCAAGCCATCTTTCTGCCTGTCAGAGTTATCTTACGTTGGAAGTCACAGATCTGTGATCTACCAAACTTGTTATAATTTGATTTTGTTGTACACACATTTTGGCTACATGCCAATTTTTGTCTCACCCGGTCATAAATTTCGATTAATTTTGTTACTTGCAGATTTGTTATGAGTCACTTTTGACTCCAGTTCTACAAAAATGTGTTCTGTGCAAAAAGCCATATTGAGTTTATAACTGATGTTATGGTATACTTACTTTGTGAGTTATTTGTTTTTGTTGCATGGCCAAGGTTAGCAAAATTAACTATTGCTTTTTAATAAAAGTCATTATTTTATGGCTCAATTGGTATTTCTTTCAGAAAAATTTACATATTTTCATTGCTTTTGCTATTTTATATGAACGAAACAAAAAATAGTACCTGGAAAATTTTTGCAGATAGTTCTCAAGAGCTTTCATAATGTGAATTGTTAATTGAAATAAACAAAAATAAATTCAGTTTTCCCAATGAATATGTGGTTATCAATTAAAATGTACCTGATTAAATTATAATACCAGTTGTATATAGATACTTTATTTTGGGTTCTATGAAAATACTCAATAGTACATTCAAAAACTTTATTCTAATAATCTGCTTTCTAGAATCTATTTTTGTGAAGCCAGAATTCCCTAATGTATTGAATTACTTTTAGAACTAAATTCAGAATAATTTAGTGTCTGTATGCTCTTTGTCATTAAGCTGACCATGCGTACCACTTTGACAGTACTGCATGTAGTTTTTTCCCACATTTCCTGGCTGTCCGGTTATTTTAATAAAAAATGTCAGTTTTATCCTGTTTTAACAAAAACTCTGAAATTTACTTTAATGTTGATCAATTAAATTATTCATAACCTATAGTCGTAAATTGAGACAATGAAGGCAATATAAAATTATGTTATTGAGTGTGAGATGTTTCATATGGTACTGAAAGACCAATTATTTTAGCATGATATTATTTCATCACAGAAACTTTCATGGTACGATCGTGGTTTAGAAGTCCCCCATCTATGTCTACCTAAATTTGTAATAAAACTTTTCATGAATACTGAATATTACATAACCCCCATTTCATTTTTGCCATCCCAATGACCTTTGTCTCCAGGGAATATGGTCAGCCTATTTATCCTTGACACATTAGTAAAACTCTGTCATCTGTATTTTTACTTTGATGTCTAGAGTTTGTTATAAAAAAAGTCACAAAAATGGAAACTTACAAATTCAATGCATCAAAGCGATTCTAGTTAGCATAATTTTGTTTCAATTTCACATGCAACATAGATGTTTCTCATATTAACAGGAAAATTTGATGTTTTAGAGGAATGACATTTTCTGTTAAATCTGCCAAATGCTTCTTACTCTAGCCTGCTTCAAAAAAGCATGTTTTAGAAAATGTACTTCAAATCATAACTTCTGATGGAAAAAGTCAATGGTATACCGAAATTTAATTGATGAATTGTTTGAAAATGAATCAATAAAATTGTAGCATAAATAATCCCAAATATTTGCATGTTTGGGTGCCGTTTGGTATTAAATATCGTCAAGTAGTTTATGAGACTGAAACCAAGCAGAAAATAGGGACCAAAGTTGCTTTTATAAACTGCATCCATAAGATTTTATTTGACAATTTTTACTACTTTTGCACCGTTTTAACAGGATTGCCGTAAGTAACTGAAACTTTTTGTCACAATTTTTTAATCTTGGCAACTTTTTAAAGCAAGAATGTCTTCAAAGGTATTTTAAAACAGTTCACGTTTATTGATAACTTACATAAATATTCAATAAATTCCATGTTGCCATCTGTCGTGATAGCTGACTTGTAAATTGAGTCATATCAGAGTACCAAGTAAACAGTGCATTGCAAAACTATATGAACACCCAGTTATTTAAGAATAAAACATACAAAAGCTGCAAAATCACAAATAACTTGCTATAATTAAATATATTGATAATGAACAGCATCGAAATAAAAATGCCAATTTTCTCCCAAACACAATTGAAAACATAAAATTAAGCTCTTGTAATTTTACTTGGTAGCAATGGATATTGCTTCTGCACACAAAACTAGAAATATGCAAATAATAGTACTTATAGAAAAAAACCTGCCCTCAGAGGCATACTTTTAGGTTTGTAAGGCTTCACAACCCCGGGGTACCCGAGTGATCTGTTCTCCCTTTCATTTTCCCCACCCCTTCTGCTTTGCTTTTTCTTTCTCCCTCGTAGTTGCCTCTTCAGAGGTGAGGGATCCCTTAAGCTTTCGCCGCTCTGCTATCAGCTTCTCTTGGTGATTATATCACCTGCATGGAGACCCATGTCCTTGGAAAGGAGGATCCTGGCAGTTGAGGGGCGATATACTGACCCAATACTCTGCTTCAGGTAAACGAGAGGTGGATAAACTTCGGTCATCTGCTAGGGTTCAAGTGATCGTTGCAATGCTTAGCTCCTATCAAGGCACAGTTGTAATGAGAACGTATAGTACTGGTGTAGATATCTGCATCCTCTCGGACTTCGTGGTGGGCGGTATGGTTGTCTGAATTAAACATGAAAAATAATTTTCCTCCTTCAGTGGAGTGCCAAATTAACGAAATTGATGACAGCAACTGAATCTTGATTATAAGAAAAGTAGAAGGAACTGAAGAATATTTCGGCAATCCTCATCCACAAGACAATTTTTGGAATGGTTGGAGATGTCAAAACTATAAAGAAATGTAACAACGGTGATATATTAGTGGAAATTGCATCTCAAAAACAAATCCAACCCATCACAAATATGAAGTTACTGTTTCCACCTCACTTTTCGCTAAATCACTCCTGAGGTGTCATCTCAGAATCGGATTTGCAATTCGACTCGGAAGATATTTTAGAAGCACTCAAGAACCAACACGTATGTCAAATCCGAAGAATAACATTTCGTCGTGACGGTCAAACCTTCCCAACAAAACTACTTTCAAGGTCAATGTTCTGTCTAAATTTGTAAATATCGCTTACCTTCGATGTTCTGTCAGACCATACATACCCAATCCCGTGCGCTGCTTTAAATGCAAAATTGCCGCGGTAAAGAAACCTACGCGTGCTGTTCAATGGAAGACCGTGTTAGTAAATAATGCGAATCTACAAAGTGTTAATTGTAAGGGTAATCACCCATCCTATTCCCGCACATGTCCTCGTTGGATTGAGGAAAAATAAATCCAAACCATCATGATTACTCAAAACCTCTCCTTTACCGAAGCTAGGAAAATCATTACGGATAGAACCCCAAGAACAGGCATTTCTTACTCTACAGCAGTAAAAAGTTTCAAAATCCGTAACTACACAGACTAACTTTTCAACGCATTAGTATGCAACCCAAAACAGATAAGCAATCTGAAAAAACAATAGACAATACTAAACCAACGAATAGTTTAATCCCTTCTAGTTCCAAAATACCCAAAGGTGAATAAACTGCCGAAACTTTTCTATGCGAATTGAAACATCAAAAAGAAAATATAAAGATCTCGGGAAAATTTTAGATAATTTTCGAGGCAAAAAACGATTTACTAAATTATCTGTCTGATGAAGATTACGTCAAAGGTAATTGGACAAAGAAGTAACCTAAGTTATGTGGCTATAAACCTCATTTCGTAGAATTGTCACGGTTTCCGAAGCCATACTGATGACATCAAAACACTTGTCAACTCATTTCAACCCGCTCGCATTGGATTACAAGAAACATCTGACACCTGCAATAGAAACAAATCAAACAGTATAGCTTTATAAGAAAAGATAATATACAAAATGAACGTGGCTATAGGAGGAGTGGCATTAATGCACTCACAATATTTTCCATCCAGATTTAAATACTTCATTGTAAGCAACAACTCTACAAATTTAAATAAAAAACATTCATTACAATATGCACCATATATCTTCCGCCAAAACCTTCATCAGAGAGAACTTGAGCTTGTCAACCAACTTCCTTTACCTTACAATTTTTGGCGATTGGAATGGTCAGCTCTCTGGGGAAATAACAAGAATATCCGAGAGGTACAGATAGAAAAATTTATTTCAGACTAATTTATGCCTTTTAAATGATACTAGCAATACTTCCACCAACCGACTAAAACTTTCCATTCCATAGACCAGTGGTCTCTAAACTTTTTCACTTCAGGGCCAGATTGAAAAATCCTGGAAGTCAGGCGGGCCAACAACACACACTTAAATACATATATACTGCATCGGCCGGACAGTGACCCTACGCGGGCCGTAGTTTGGAGACCCCTGCCATAGACCTTGCAATTAGTTCCCCTACTCTTTTCACAATGGAATTTTAGTGTCGACAGGGATTTGCACAATAGTGATAATTTCCCAATCATTTTAACATATTCTGTGAAAGACGTTACATTCCCTAGACGACCAATACGTTTTATTTTTGACAAAGTTAATTGGCCCCTATTTGAAGAACTTAGCGAAGACATGGTAGAACATCCAAATATTGATGCAGCTGGTAGAAACAGTTACGACCTACATTAAAAAAGCTGCAGATGTTGCAATTCCCAAAACATGAAAAATTTTTCCAAATTATGGAAACCTTGGTGGAACGAGGAATGTGCTGAAGCTTACAAGGCTCAAAAGAAAGCCTGGAATCGGATTTCGACGATATCCCACCTCTGAAAATGTAATAGTTTTTAAACGTACTAAAGCAATTGCTCGGCGAATCAGACGCTGGAGTCAAAAAGAATCTTGGCAAAAATACGTAAGTACTATCCAAAATCAAGTATCAAAATTCATCTGGGACAAAGTCAGAAAAATACTGGACATTCATTATCATTTATGAAAAATAACGGTCAACTCATATCGGATGCTTAAGATATAGCAAACACTTTAGGTACAAATTTTGCAAAAATATCTAGCAACGATTCATATCCATTGGACTTCATGAGATATAAAACACGAGAGGAGAAAAAGACTAAATTTCCGAAATTCTTCATCTGAAATTTATAATACTAATTTTCATGAGCTAAAAAGAACTCTTAACAAATCGCATCCTACTTCCCCTGGTCTAGATGAAATTCATCACAACCTTTTAAAAACCTAATGTGATAATTCACTGCGCTTAATTTTATACCTTTTTAACAGGATTTTTAACGAGCATGTCTCTCCTAAGGCATAGCGTAGAGCCATTGTTATTCCCATTTTAAAACCGGGAAAAGATTCCACAGCTCCAGTAGTTATAGACCCATTGCACTCACAAGCTGCCTTTGCAAAGTTATCGAGCGAATGGTCAACTCGCGTTTGGTCCATGTTTTGGAGGCGAATGGCCATCTTTCGAAGTATCAAAGTGGATTCCTTTATGGACGCTGCACGATGGACAATGTTTTAATGCTGGAAACTTTAATAAGAGATGCATTCGTCAGTAAAAAAACATTTGATTTCTGTGGGGTTTTTTATATGGAATTTTAAGACTTATACGACATGGACTTCCGAGGCAATTTACCTATTTTTATCCAGAACTTTCGACAAGAACATTTCGAGTTCGCATCGGTGATGTTTTCAGACGATTTCTTTCAACACGAGGGTTTCTCAAGGTAGTTTTTAAGCGTAGTTTTATTTATCATTAAAATTAACGGAATCATTCATCAACTTCCACCAAATATACATGGATCTCTTTTTGTTGACGACTTTCAAATTCACTGCGCAAGTGTCAACATGTCTTTCATCGAAAGACAAATGCAAATTGCTATAAAAACTATCACAGGATGGGCGAACAAGAATGATTTCGTCTTTTCTAAAAAAACAAACTGTTCATTTTTGCAGACGGCGTGGTCTTTATCCAGACCCAGAAATTTTGATGAATGGAACCGGAACCGCCTTGCCTATAGTACCAGCGACCAAATTTTTGAGAAGTTTGCTTGATTCTGAACTGACTTTTCGACCTCACATCCTAAATCAGAAACAAAAATGCAACAAAATATTAAATCTTTTGAAAGTTTTATCAAGTACAACGTGGGGAGCTGATTGCTTATCACTCATAAAACTGTATAAAGCTTTAGTTCTGTCTAAGTTGGACTACGGTTGCATATTAAAGACATTAAGTGATCCTCCTTATCCAAATTTGTTTTTATTTATATCAGACATAGATTTTATAATTTTATCTAAAAATGATTTGAAGTGTTTTTTTACTATTTTATCTTTGAATTTTGATTATTAGTATTAAATTTATGAATAAATGACGATAAAAATTTATTTGAAAATACCGATATTTTGGCCAAACCTGGCCCTTTTACCATAAAAATTCAATCAATCAATATAGAAGAAACCTTTCCTCACTTGACAATAGGCAGTTGTGGTTTGATGGATTGCCAAGAAACTAAATCCATCTCCTTGTGTTTTTTCAAATTTCATTTGAAAGATGATTATGACCTAGAAAAATTTTCAAGTGGCCCAACAAACTACACTGCAAAATGATTAAATAGTGGAAAAATGTTACAGGGAGTTCTGACCTAAGATCCCATCTATACATGTTGAAAGCTACGCTGTCACTTTCCAAAAACATTGAAATGTTAATGTCTTTTTTTATTTGCAATGGCAAGCAAAATACAAAGGTCAGTAACAAAAGTAAGCACAAACTGAATAAAATTGATTAGAAAAGTTGAGAGATAAGAAAGAAATAGCTGCCCACACCCGTCCTCTATGGAGACTGCAAAGTCCAAGTTCACAAAATGTATGTTCTATAGCCTCTCAGTATCGGCCGCAGAGGTTCAGACTAGAGAGTGCAGTACAAATTTGCAGGTACTGACTTTCCATTTCTTGGGATTGAAAAAAGGAGCTCTGCGGAATTTTTAGAAGGTACAGATGTTAAGCTAAACAGTCGTGATCAGTCAGAAGTCGGGTTATTGCAATAGCTGCCCTCGGGGTATCTGGGATGTATTTACAAGTGATTCACTTGTTCATTTCCATAGACTCTACAATGTGCTGGAACCCACCCTACAGGTAAGCTACTGTCGTGTCAAAGTGCAGATAAATGAATGATACTCAAATGTTTGTAGTATTTTGTGGAGCTCCACTGTCTGCATGGAAATGTTAATGTATCTGAAGCAAAAACTACAACTTATGACTCGGGAACATAAGTGAAAACTGAAAATGTTCCCATATATTGATAATCATCAGAGTATAAAAGGGTTATCTTTGATGAAAAATATTCAAACCACCAGATCATAATTTATCCATAAAGACATATTTTAAAAAACACATGGAGGATCGTTCATGGTCTGGGTTGATTTCAGACAGCAAGATAAAAGGAATATTTTGTTTCCACTGGCAGAATGATAGCTACCAATATCCACTAGAGGACTATTTTTACCTTGCGCTAAACAGATTAACATATCTTTTTTGGATCTTAGGTATAACGCATCAAAACTCGCCTTGTAAACAGCACGTGAATGATCATATTAATGGCCATTTATTTCAACACAACTTTGTTAAAATCATTGTCACAGTTTCCAAGAGATCAAATAGTGTTCACACCAATTGGGTTTTCATATTAATTAAGAATCATGATACATATTTGCAGTGCTGGTTTTGGAATGTAAAACCCCTTATAAGTTCTGCAAATTACGTGCGCAGAAATCGGGAATTGTTTCTTTCCTGTGTCGTTGGAATTGAATTAAAATGGAAAAATAAATTTTCTCCTGTGTCGTAAAATTGTTGGAATTACTCTTATTCGTGCTGTGAAATCAGATTTAATAAATAACTGAAGAGTTATATCCTGCTTTTTAGATAACCACAACATTTTTAAGAATGATTCTGAAAAGTTTTCAGTTGGATCAAAATTATTCCGGAGCTCTAAAGATGAAAGTTTTTAAAATACTTTTTACGTGACTAATTGATTTGTTTTTAATAGGATCGTAAAATGACCATAAACGCTTTTAAGAGAAACAAATTTGAAAAATAAGTAAGGAGGAAAGAGAAAATGTCAAGTATGTGTTTCAAAATGGAAAACTACTGAAGAAAAATATTTTTAAAATGAATAAGGGCAACATTTTTTGGGGAGACTTGAGCCCCCACAGCCTCACTCTTTTCAAGCTACGCCACTGCTCTAAAATAATTGATGCGGCCAGGCGTGAACCCAGACTTTTCCTTGAGACAGTGTTTGACGACCTGACTAGATTTGTTTAACTGACTATGATAATTCTTTTTGTAAGTATTAGGTCATTTCAATAAAACGAACATCAATTCCATGTATGAATACATATGACGCGTCATACTTCCTTCCCCTATCCCTCAGTGCTTTTAAATTATGCACCGCCAATAGGTCACCCCATCCCACTGTCTGTTTGACTGGACTGGACATATCACTTACGAAGCACCTACTGTAAGCAGCTTATCTCCCCATCAAATGTGGGTACATTATTTTTTATGTACCCACATATGATGGGGAGAATTGCATTTTTTATAAAAGTTAAAAAGAACTATAAAGAAATGACTGGAAGCATAAAATTAAATCAGCGGTTCATAAATTAGCTCCGAGCACGGGACAGCAGCTCAGTTGATCACACTCCCAAATGCTGACCGCGACTGGAGGTGTGCTTAGCTTTTGGTGATCCAGTTGGGTTGGGTGTTCAAATCCCAGCACCGCAATTTGGTTCTCGTTTACTGCAAAAAATTAAAAGACATGGAGTAAATAAAGGCAGTTAAGACAAAACTTAGATGGAATTAAGAAAGAAAAAATATTGTATTTTTTGATACAATTAAGGGTCCAGTCAAGTCTCATGCTCAACTTAACGAGGACGCGATCCAGAAAAGGAATAGTGCAAATTAATTTGCAGAGCGATGGAGTTATTGGAGTTGAAGTCAAAGACGTCAGGGTCCAAACGAAACACTCCGCAACGACGTTCCACTATGTGTGTTTCGGTGTTACGCTGGTGTTTGAATAAGTGTGGAGTTTTAATGCTCCACAACCTGGATAGGTTGTCTCTACACCATAATATTTAGACTGATACTGATTAGTGTGTATCTCACATTACTTCTACCCAAGAATCCAATTTTCATTACAGAATGGTATAGAATATTTAACATGTTCACTAAACATTAATTGAAGTACTCAACTTAATGAAAACTTAATTTTTCTGTTGCTTTGGGACTGGCTGAAGCTTGTCAACCATGGATGCCAGCCGGGCCAATGGATAAAGCTCATGTTCAGTTTCTAAACATGTGCAAATTCAACAAAGTTGCACAAGTAGTGATGGAAATGTAGCTGACAACCCAAAGGTTTCTGCTTCGAATGACTCTTTCATGCTTGGAGAAAATTTACAACTTTGTCTCTTAAAAGACTGTTCCAGATGCCATTTTTCTCATTATTACAAACATTTTTTGTTATCATCTATGAATTCCCTTATGTAAACAAAATAGCAGAATCTCTACCGTTTTGTAATAGAGGTTATTCGTTAATTCCACTGCACATATTTTTAGTTTTCAAATTTTATTTTAATACTATTTTCACACAAAGTTAACTTAATTATTCCTCCATCAAAATCACATGGTGCGGATTAAAAATGCTTTATATGTTATTCAATGAATATTTTATGCAATGACCAACGATATATTTTAGCACCCCCTTGAAGTTCGTTATAATATGAACCCAATGTGTGTACTAGGATATTAGGGCAGCATCATTCAAATTCTTGTAATAAACAAATAGTAAAATGTGCATTGTATTTTGGTTGAAATGGTCCAATTCTTGTATGAAACAAAAACTGATTCCTTGCTTTTTTGTAGAAAAGTAAGATGTATTAAACGAAACTAGATTTTTCAATTGCTGATAGAGAAGCCGTTTTCCATTTTTAGAATTTCGTTGAAATGTTCATCAAAAGTCAATGTTCAATATTGAAAATCAGAAAATAATTTTGGAAGCTTCTCTAAAAGGTTTATTTTAACGTCTATCCTCATGAAAGTGCTTTTTATTGCATTTAATAATCCTAGTATTTTAATATGTGATGTAATAATAGATTAGATAATACATTCTGCAATTATTTTAGCCCTCATTCCATTTTTCAATTCTCCTCGCAGTTTGGTTTTCAGTACGCATCGATAATTTGAGTTGCTATTTGTAGATTTAGAGTTTTTAGATGCCACGATAGGTTATGATTTTTATTTATCTTCCTGGATTGATAAATTTTGAATTTATCTTCCTATATAGATAATAGAAAATTGATAATCGAAACCAGCTGTGCTACACATCTTTTAGCCCTTACTTTGATTTTACAAAGGTCATTTTTGAAAATGTCTGTTCGCAGATGTAGGTCGATCCAAACACTGAAAGTACTGTTCTTGCAAAGTTTTTTATTTCTTTGAAATCATCACCCAATGACCTGCAATGAAAGAAACTGTCAGAAGTTTACTGTTTTAAAATTAAAAATAAACTAAATATAATCACCTGTAAAATGAAAGAAGGTTCGCATTCTTGTAACATTCCTTGAAATATTCTTTCAAGTATTCATTTGACGTAAGTTCAATCAATTCAAGTTGAAGTTCTGTTGGCGAATTTTCAATTTCACATCGGAATGTATTTTGAAATAGTTTGATCTTTTCTGCTGTAGCTGCATAATTAAAGTCTGCGCAGAGGTTTTCAAGTTCCTCATATAGTTTTGTGATAGTTTGTACTACTTAATGTGATGGGAAAGGCACACGTTTCACTAGCAAGTTTCGAAGTGGTCCAAAATTGTCTTTCCCAATTGGTTTTCAAAAGAACAAGTTTTATTCTAAAAACTTTCACATGTTGGAACACGTTTACAAAGGACTTTTCGCCTTGAAGTTTCCAATTTAAAAATTAAGATGAGTGGTAATATCAACAGCACAAATGCAAGCTCCACAGCCACTGATCTGAAAGCTTTTCTATGGGTTTACCCTGTTCAATCATGAAAATGTCATTAGCTTGGCGCAGCTCAAAAAACCTTTGGAGTACCTTTCCTCTGCTTAGCCAACGTTCCTCACAATGATATGGGACATCTGGATACTGACTTTCAATATCCTAAAGAAAATTCCTAGATTGCCGGTGTTTAAGAAAATGGGATGGGATGTAATTTACTGTCTTAATAATGACCTGCATTACTTCCGACACATTTGTTTTTCCCACACAAGGATTGTTGATGGATAATGCAATGTAAAACAATTGGTTTCTCACCTCCAGCATTTTGAATAGCATTGCATACATGCTCTACTAATCCTGTTTTACTGCCACACATACTTTTATCTCCATCTGTGGTAACGCTTTTTAGTTTTTTAGATCTAATTGAAGTTTATTAATTAACCTTCTAACTTTTTACAATCTTATTCATATACATAATTAACAAACACAAGCATTATTTGTATTTACATTTTACACTGATTACAATTTATACACCATTATATATTTAAAGTCAATTTTCATTTGAAGTGTCAAATGTTATTTATTATGCAATTAGCGTGCTTATTGTCTTTCCCTGCTCTGTGGTCTATTGTATAGTTAAATGGTTGCAACGTAACGCCCATCTCATGAGTCGAGGGTTATTTCCTGCGTTCGTACGCGACCAAACTAACGGGTTGTGGTCAGTTTCGATGGTAAACTTTTGACCATCTAGGTAATGTCGCAATTTCTTAATTGCGTAAATGATAGCAGCACATTCTTTTTCTGTAGCACTAAACTTCTTCTCATACTCGCTAAATTTCCGACTGAAGAACAAGATCGGATGTTCGTTATTGTGTGGTCCTCGTTGAGCCATAATGATCCCGATTCCTTTATCTGATGCATCGGTTTGCAAGATAAATTCCCTATTATAGTCCGGGGGATAAAGTACGGGTTTTTCTGTGAGTTCTACATTTAGCCTTTGGAATTCGTGCTTATACTCTGGTATCAGCTCTATCGCTTCCTTTCTAAAAGTTCTGCGTACGGTATCTTTATCGTACCAAGTTTTCCCTTCGTTTCGTATGTCTGAAACTCGTTCATAGGCCAATTCCTGACAATGCTTCAACCTGTTAATTAATTCGAACGCGTACTCGGTCACGACATTTTCTTCTTCCTCCGGTTCTACCCAATGTTCGAAAAGTAAGGTTTCGGAGGTTCGAAGATTCTTTCCGTGTACGAGTTCAGCTGGGCTAAAATTTGTGGACTCATGAGTCACCGTTTTTAATGCTAAGAGAGCTGCGGGTAGATTTTTCTCCGAATTTACTCCCGATTCCAAACATAAAACCTTCAATAATCTTTTCACGGATCTATGCCACCTCTCTACTGGGTTACTTTGTGGGTGTCTAACAGAACTGTGCGTAACCATAATGCCAAATTTGTCAAAAAACGTGGTGGTCAAATTGCTTGTGAGACAAGTGCCTAAGTCACACTGTATTTCCCTGGGAAATCCCAATCTACTAAATATAATCATGAGGGACTCCACTATCGATTCGGAACTGATGTCGCGAACGGGTATCGCTTCGGGATATTTCGAGGCCATGCAGATAGCTGTTACTAAATACCTATTATCCTTACTTGAATAAGGAAGGGGTCCTACGATATCTACATTAATTTTCGAGATCTCTTTAATCACCGGTACTAATTTTAATGGGGCTTTCTTTTTCTCCCTTGGTTTCCCCATTCTCTGACCCGGGTCACACGTTTTTACGTATTCTTCTGCATCCTTAATGCAGTTTGGCCAAAAATAATATCTTAATAGCTTATCTTTGGTCTTTGTCGATCCTAAATGGGCGGCAACTTCTTCTAACCTTAAAATTTCATTCCTCATTTTTGTGGGAATGACCAATTGTTTCCTTTCCTCACCTCGGTGATCTGCGGTTATCCTAAACAACAATTTTTTTTCCATCCTATATTCCTGAGTTCGCTTTTCTTCCACTTTCTCCCACAGCGCGCTCAACTCAGAGCATTTCCTTTGCGCGCTGGAAAATTCCTCGGGGGTTATCCTCAAAATCGAAGTTGCGCACTCCTCAGCGGGAGGTAAATGTATCGCGCTGTCATCCTGGCTGTGTGATTGATGGGGTGGTTCTTCGCTAACGCTGTTTGTGGTTTGAGTTTTCCCCACTCCCTGTTCCTTTTTGACGACGCATCACAATGGCGTTCACTAAATGTGGGTTTTTCCTTGCCTCCTCGAGTAATTCTTGGGTCGAGTTTCCCAGGAGATAATGGTTCAATTCTACCGTTTTATCTACTACCGCTGCTTTAGTGATTATTTTGCCGAATTTTTCACTCTCTAAACTTATTATTGCTACCAGTAAACATCGGAAATGATTTTCCAGAGCCTGTTTCAACCAAACGGTTTCTCCGGTGTAGTCTTCCGATCTTACTAAGTGGTTGGGAGATACATCCAAACTGGTTCCACTATCTCTCAATATCACGGTATTTATTCCATTTATTTTAGCCTCACTCAGATAAGGGGCAAACGAGGGTGCGAAATTCTCCTCAATCTTTAAATGATTCACGCATTCGTGATCCGGGTTTTTCCTTAATTCAGAGTTTTCCTTAGTTCATTGCGGTCTCAGATGATCCGTCGAATGGCATATGTAACACGCCGGCGCTGTTCGCCGTTCAAATTCTCGCTTCCTCCACTTTTGGTCATTAGGATTTGGGTTCCTCCAATTCGGGCGTTCGTTCTTTTCTGGCTCAAATTTCCTCACTACTGCAGGTTTGTTGTCAGGCTTAGTCTTATCTGGGAAACGTTTTTCTGGGAGCTTAGTTGTGAGAGGTCTCCTAAAGGTGCATCTAGCGGCTTCATATTGATCTAATTTAAATACAATAATTCTTCGGGGACTACAAATGGTGCCCACTGATCTATGAAATGCTCCTTAATCTCAGGAGAAACTCTCCTTTTAATTTGATCTGTTAGCATTAGGTTTTTGAGGTCCTCAAAACTTTCCACTCTGACTCCATCCAGCCATCCCTCTAAGTAACTCCTTAATTCAAATACTAGATCTTTCCAGGGCGCTCCTGATCGTCACTGATGCTGGGTAAATTTGGTTCGGAATGTTTCCGGATTTAATTTAAATCTATTTAGGAGGGTACTCTTAACATGATCGTAATCTTCTGATTTTTCAGGGGGATCTCTCATGATAATTTCGGCAATATCCATCGGGAGTGGGTAAAGAAGGTAAGTCACCCAATCAACCTCATCCATTCCCATCTTTTTCACCTGTCTTTCAAATAAGGTGAGAAATAGGGCCATGTTTTTGCATTACAGATTTCAAGTTTTTCGTACTAGAATTATCCGTTTGTGACGAACCTAAGCTATTTGTTTCAGCGGCTTGCGTAATCCTGAGTTTCTCTAACTCGAAGATTCGCTCTTCCGCGTCTCTAGCATTTCTCTCGGCTATCTCCCGTTCCTCTCTAGCCTGTGTGTCAGTTATCCCCCGTTCCTCTACCATAACCTACACCTGAGCTTTCACCCATTCTTCGTCGTACTGTGGTTATCTACGATATCTTTGTAGTTATATCTAACACCCTATCATTCGGTCCTGGGTCGATACCTAACTCATAAGCGAGTTTCTGCAAATCTGCCTTCTGCCTTGTTAAAACGCCATTTTAAAATTCTCCTGTCCCTTACACACAATAATATACTAATATGAGTGACCAATACTTAAAACAAAATGCAACACTATAAAACAATATACCTTAAATTTCAAAACAATCTTAACTTTATTTTCACAAAATATACTACACAGGATACTTCGGTAATTTTTAGATCACAACAGTACTTAGTTTCAATAATTGACTTTTACTCTAATTTCAAAGAAAAGCTCTTCCTAAATGATAAAAAAATAGTTTCCTAAATTTTTCAAATCAAGCACTTTTCTAAATGTTGCAACCACTCAATTACGCATACAATATAATTTCATTAAGACAATTTTCAATTTCTAGCACATTAATTTACTACAATTTTTGCCTCTAAAGTAAAATCAAGCCTTACCTGCTGTCGTGCTGCACAGGATCTCGTCGCTTTTATCTACTTCAGATCAGGGTTATTGGTAGTAGTAGGCACTTTCCACACAAAATTTAATCTTCTATTTCTTTTACGGGACTCGGTGTCTTCCGTAACTGTCTTTCGGACCAGGCGTCCTTTTCTCCGGGACTGGATGTCGAACGATGTCGCTACTTCTCCAGGATTGGATGTCGGTCGGTTCGATACTCCTTCAGAACTGGATGTCGAAAGGTGTCAATCGGTTCCGCTACTTCAGGACTGGGTGTCAATCGGTTCCGTTACTTCTTCACGACTGGGTGTCGATCGCTTCCGTTACTTCTTTACGACTGGGTGTCGATCGCTTCCGCTGCCACCATTTAAAGTAAACTAGTCTGTAACGTCTTGGTTCACGGGTAGCTTGGACTAGTTACCATTCAAAAGTATCCGTTTCTAGACTAATTATTTTATTTACAACTTTCGTACAATTAGTCGGTAAAATGAATGAAGAGCTCATTTAAAGATTGTTCGTTGGAGAGTTCAAAGTTTTATCGAGGCGCTTCTTTTGGCTGCTGGCGAGCCTCTCACAAATTACTCGGAGGAGTCTAATTCCCGGCTACGGGCGACCCTTTCTCAATAAAATATTCGGGCGAGTATAGAATCCCAGGGCGGGATAAATCAGCCTTGTCAGTTCTGGTGAACTTCAAGTCTCTCCTACTCGGGCGAGTAGTGACACAGGTTTTCTCGGAGGAGTCTCCTTCACGGCTACGGGCGAGCCTTTCTCAATAAAATACTCAGGCGAATATAGAATCCCAGGGCGGGATAAATCGGCCTTTTCCAGCTCGGATGAGCTCTCCCGAAAGATGGCAATCTTTCGCCGACAGTGAACGGGTGTTCACTTCTCGTTCGACTTTCGTCTCTCCAAAACGGTCTCTCTCTCTGCTACTCCTCCTCTCTCTCTTCTTTTGATCTTAAAAACTCGATATATATCGGGTGCTTCTCGACTCCTCTTTTTCGTTTCGGGTCGGCCTCTTAGTCGGTGCTGGTTGACTGTTGAATATCTCACCATCTTCGGACCTTCCCGAATGGCTCTCGCACGTTGGCCTCTCCCCTTGACTTTTACGTCAGACTTCGGCGGACTTGAAAGGGGACTATAAACCCTTGTCGGCAATGGTCATCATAATTCATCTCCGTACCTTTTTGTCTCGAAATGTCATAGAGAGCGACAGAAAGGCGCCTGCCTTTTGTTTCGAAGACACCGACGATTTTGCCCCCTGGAGTCGCTACTGCCGTTAAAAAGCAATCTCGGGGTGGTCGTTCTTTTCGGCACGATCGCCGCCAGATTATCAGCCCCCTATCTCGGCTACCATGGTGGTCGTTTCCTTTTCGGCGCTTGATCCGCCGGCAAGATTGTCAGTTTCCCTAACCGCCGTTACAATGTGATGGGAAAGGCACACAAGTTCCGCTAGCAAACTTCTTGCAAGTTTCGAAGTGATCCAAAATTGTCTTTCCGAATTTGTTTCCAAAAAGAGCTAGTTTTGTTCTACAAACTTTCACACGTTGGAACAAGTCGTTCACAAAGGACTTTTCGCCTTAAAGTTTCAAATTTAAAAATTAATGGTAATATCAACAGCATATGCAAGCTTCCTCAGCCACTGATCTGAAAGCTCCTCTACAAGCTTACCCTGTTCAATCATGAAAATGTCAATAGCTTGGCGCAACTCAAAAACCTTTGGAACACTTTTCCTCTGCTTAGACAACGTACCTCACAATGATATAGGACATCTGGATACTGACTTGCACCATCCGAAAGAAAATTCTTAAACTGACGGTGTTTAAGAGAGTGGGATCGGATATAATTTACTGTCTTAACAACGACCTGCATTACTTCCGACACATTTATGCTTTTCCCACACATGGATTGTTGATGGATAATGCAATGTAAAACAATTGGTTTCTCACCTCCAGCATTTTGAATAGCATTGCATACATGCTCTACTAATCCTGTTTTACTGCCACACATACTTTTATCTCCATCTGTGGTAACGCTTTTTAGTTTTTTAGATCTAATTGAAGTTTATTAATTAACCTTCTAACTTTTTACAATCTTATTCATATACATAATTAACAAACACAAGCATTATTTGTATTTACATTTTACACTGATTACAATTTATACACCATTATGTATTTAAAGTCAATTTTCATTTGAAGTGTCAAATGTTATTTATTATGCAATTAGCGTGCTTATTGTCTTTCCCTGCTCTGTGGTCTATTGTATAGTTAAATGGTTGCAACGTAACGCCCATCTCATGAGTCGAGGGTTATTTCCTGCGTTCGTACGCGACCAAACTAACGGGTTGTGGTCAGTTTCGATGGTAAACTTTTGACCATCTAGGTAATGTCGCAATTTCTTAATTGCGTAAATGATAGCAGCACATTCTTTTTCTGTAGCACTAAACTTCTTCTCATACTCGCTAAATTTCCGACTGAAGAACAAGATCGGATGTTCGTTATTGTGTGGTCCTCGTTGAGCCATAATGATCCCGATTCCTTTATCTGATGCATCGGTTTGCAAGATAAATTCCCTATTATAGTCCGGGGGATAAAGTACGGGTTTTTCTGTGAGTTCTACATTTAGCCTTTGGAATTCGTGCTTATACTCTGGTATCAGCTCTATCGCTTCCTTTCTAAA
The DNA here is from genome assembly GCA_933210815.1 of Meta bourneti. Taxonomy (NCBI): domain Eukaryota; kingdom Metazoa; phylum Arthropoda; class Arachnida; order Araneae; family Tetragnathidae; genus Meta; species Meta bourneti. Next base: position 70,512,264 of record OW119928.1, read on the forward strand.
AGTTCTGCGTACGGTATCTTTATCGTACCAAGTTTTCCCTTCGTTTCGTATGTCTGAAACTCGTTCATAGGCCAATTCCTGACAATGCTTCAACCTGTTAATTAATTCGAACACGTACTCGGTCACGACATTTTCTTCTTCCTCCGGTTCTACCCAATGTTCGAAAAGTAAGGTTTCGGAGGTTCGAAGATTCTTTCCGTGTACGAGTTCAGCTGGGCTAAAATTTGTGGACTCATGAGTCACCGTTTTTAATGCTAAGAGAGCTGCGGGTAGATTTTTCTCCGAATTTAATCCCGATTCCAAACATAAAACCTTCAATAATCTTTTCACGGATCTATGCCACCTCTCTACTGGGTTACTTTGTGGGTGTCTAACAGAACTGTGCGTAACCATAATGCCAAATTTGTCAAAAAACGTGGTGGTCAAATTGCTTGTGAGACAAGTGCCTAAGTCACACTGTATTTCCCTGGGAAATCCCAATCTACTAAATATAATCATGAGGGACTCCACTATCGATTCGGAACTGATGTCGCGAACGGGTATCGCTTCGGGATATTTCGAGGCCATGCAGATAGCTGTTACTAAATACCTATTATCCTTACTTGAATAAGGAAGGGGTCCTACGATATCTACATTAATTTTCGAGATCTCTTTAATCACCGGCACTAATTTTAATGGGGCTTTCTTTTTCTCCCTTGGTTTCCCCATTCTCTGACCCGGGTCACACGTTTTTACGTATTCTTCTGCATCCTTAATGCAGTTTGGCCAAAAATAATATCTTAATAGCTTATCTTTGGTCTTTGTCGATCCTAAATGGGCGGCAACTTCTTCTAACCTTAAAATTTCATTCCTCATTTTTGTGGGAATGACCAATTGTTTCCTTTCCTCACCTCGGTGATCTGCGGTTATCCTAAACAACAAATTTTTTTCCATCCTATATTCCTGAGTTCGCTTTTCTTCCACTTTCTCCCACAGCGCGCTCAACTCAGAGCATTTCCTTTGCGCGCTGGAAAATTCCTCGGGGGTTATCCTCCAAATCGAAGTTGCGCGCTCCTCAGCGGGAGGTAAATGTATCGCGCTGTCATCCTGGCTGTGTGATTGATGGGGTGGTTCTTCGCTAACGCTGTTTGTGGTTTGAGTTTTCCCCACTCCCTGTTCCTTTTTGACGACGCATCACAATGGCGTTCACTAAATGTGGGTTTTTCCTTGCCTCCTCGAGTAATTCTTGGGTCGAGTTTCCCAGGAGATAATGGTTCAATTCTACCGTTTTATCTACTACCGCTGCTTTAGTGATTATTTTGCCGAATTTTTCACTCTCTAAACTTATTATTGCTACCAGTAAACATCGGAAATGATTTTCCAGAGCCTGTTTCAACCAAACGGTTTCTCCGGTGTAGTCTTCCGATCTTACTAAGTGGTTGGGAGATACATCCAAACTGGTTCCACTATCTCTCAATATCACGGTATTTATTCCATTTATTTTAGCCTCACTCAGATAAGGGGCAAACGAGGGTGCGAAATTCTCCTCAATCTTTAAATGATTCACGCATTCGTGATCCGGGTTTTTCCTTAATTCAGAGTTTTCCTTAGTTCATTGCGGTCTCAGATGATCCGTCGAATGGCATATGTAACACGCCGGCGCTGTTCGCCGTTCAAATTCTCGCTTCCTCCACTTTTGGTCATTAGGATTTGGGTTCCTCCAATTCGGGCGTTCGTTCTTTTCTGGCTCAAATTTCCTCACTACTGCAGGTTTGTTGTCAGGCTTAGTCTTATCTGGGAAACGTTTTTCTGGGAGCTTAGTTGTGAGAGGTCTCCTAAAGGTGCATCTAGCGGCTTCATATTGATCTAATTTAAATACAATAATTCTTCGGGGACTACAAATGGTGCCCACTGAACTATGAAATGCTCCTTAATCTCAGGAGAAACTCTCCTTTTAATTTGATCTGTTAGCATTAGGTTTTTGAGGTCCTCAAAACTTTCCACTCTGACTCCATCCAGCCATCCCTCTAAGTAACTCCTTAATTCAAATACTAGATCTTTCCAGGGCGCTCCTGATCGTCACTGATGCTGGGTAAATTTGGTTCGGAATGTTTCCGGATTTAATTTAAATCTATTTAGGAGGGTACTCTTAACATGATCGTAATCTTCTGATTTTTCAGGGGGATCTCTCATGATAATTTCGGCAATATCCATCGGGAGTGGGTAAAGAAGGTAAGTCACCCAATCAACCTCATCCATTCCCATCTTTTTCACCTGTCTTTCAAATAAGGTGAGAAATAGGGCCATGTTTTTGCATTACAGATTTCAAGTTTTTCGTACTAGAATTATCCGTTTGTGACGAACCTAAGCTATTTGTTTCAGCGGCTTGCGTAATCCTGAGTTTCTCTAACTCGAAGATTCGCTCTTCCGCGTCTCTAGCATTTCTCTCGGCTATCTCCCGTTCCTCTCTAGCCTGTGTGTCAGTTATCCCCCGTTCCTCTACCATAACCTACACCTGAGCTTTCACCCATTCTTCGTCGTACTGTGGTTATCTACGATATCTTTGTAGTTATATCTAACACCCTATCATTCGGTCCTGGGTCGATACCTAACTCATAAGCGAGTTTCTGCAAATCTGCCTTCTGCCTTGTTAAAACGCCATTTTAAAATTCTCCTGTCCCTTACACACAATAATATACTAATATGAGTGACCAATACTTAAAACAAAATGCAACACTATAAAACAATATACCTTAAATTTCAAAACAATCTTAACTTTATTTTCACAAAATATACTACACAGGATACTTCGGTAATTTTTAGATCACAACAGTACTTAGTTTCAATAATTGACTTTTACTCTAATTTCAAAGAAAAGCTCTTCCTAAATGATAAAAAAATAGTTTCCTAAATTTTTCAAATCAAGCACTTTTCTAAATGTTGCAACCACTCAATTACGCATACAATATAATTTCATTAAGACAATTTTCAATTTCTAGCACATTAATTTACTACAATTTTTGCCTCTAAAGTAAAATCAAGCCTTACCTGCTGTCGTGCTGCACAGGATCTCGTCGCTTTTATCTACTTCAGATCAGGGTTATTGGTAGTAGTAGGCACTTTCCACACAAAATTTAATCTTCTATTTCTTTTACGGGACTCGGTGTCTTCCGTAACTGTCTTTCGGACCAGGCGTCCTTTTCTCCGGGACTGGATGTCGAACGATGTCGCTACTTCTCCAGGATTGGATGTCGGTCGGTTCGATACTCCTTCAGAACTGGATGTCGAAAGGTGTCAATCGGTTCCGCTACTTCAGGACTGGGTGTCAATCGGTTCCGTTACTTCTTCACGACTGGGTGTCGATCGCTTCCGTTACTTCTTTACGACTGGGTGTCGATCGCTTCCGCTGCCACCATTTAAAGTAAACTAGTCTGTAACGTCTTGGTTCACGGGTAGCTTGGACTAGTTACCATTCAAAAGTATCCGTTTCTAGACTAATTATTTTATTTACAACTTTCGTACAATTAGTCGGTAAAATGAATGAAGAGCTCATTTAAAGATTGTTCGTTGGAGAGTTCAAAGTTTTATCGAGGCGCTTCTTTTGGCTGCTGGCGAGCCTCTCACAAATTACTCGGAGGAGTCTAATTCCCGGCTACGGGCGACCCTTTCTCAATAAAATATTCGGGCGAGTATAGAATCCCAGGGCGGGATAAATCAGCCTTGTCAGTTCTGGTGAACTTCAAGTCTCTCCTACTCGGGCGAGTAGTGACACAGGTTTTCTCGGAGGAGTCTCCTTCACGGCTACGGGCGAGCCTTTCTCAATAAAATACTCAGGCGAATATAGAATCCCAGGGCGGGATAAATCGGCCTTTTCCAGCTCGGATGAGCTCTCCCGAAAGATGGCAATCTTTCGCCGACAGTGAACGGGTGTTCACTTCTCGTTCGACTTTCGTCTCTCCAAAACGGTCTCTCTCTCTGCTACTCCTCCTCTCTCTCTTCTTTTGATCTTAAAAACTCGATATATATCGGGTGCTTCTCGACTCCTCTTTTTCGTTTCGGGTCGGCCTCTTAGTCGGTGCTGGTTGACTGTTGAATATCTCACCATCTTCGGACCTTCCCGAATGGCTCTCGCACGTTGGCCTCTCCCCTTGACTTTTACGTCAGACTTCGGCGGACTTGAAAGGGGACTATAAACCCTTGTCGGCAATGGTCATCATAATTCATCTCCGTACCTTTTTGTCTCGAAATGTCATAGAGAGCGACAGAAAGGCGCCTGCCTTTTGTTTCGAAGACACCGACGATTTTGCCCCCTGGAGTCGCTACTGCCGTTAAAAAGCAATCTCGGGGTGGTCGTTCTTTTCGGCACGATCGCCGCCAGATTATCAGCCCCCTATCTCGGCTACCATGGTGGTCGTTTCCTTTTCGGCGCTTGATCCGCCGGCAAGATTGTCAGTTTCCCTAACCGCCGTTACAATGTGATGGGAAAGGCACACAAGTTCCGCTAGCAAACTTCTTGCAAGTTTCGAAGTGATCCAAAATTGTCTTTCCGAATTTGTTTCCAAAAAGAGCTAGTTTTGTTCTACAAACTTTCACACGTTGGAACAAGTCGTTCACAAAGGACTTTTCGCCTTAAAGTTTCAAATTTAAAAATTAATGGTAATATCAACAGCATATGCAAGCTTCCTCAGCCACTGATCTGAAAGCTCTTCTACAAGCTTACCCTGTTCAATCATGAAAATGTCAATAGCTTGGCGCAACTCAAAAACCTTTGGAACACTTTTCCTCTGCTTAGACAACGTACCTCACAATGATATAGGACATCTGGATACTGACTTGCACCATCCGAAAGAAAATTCTTAAACTGACGGTGTTTAAGAGAGTGGGATCGGATATAATTTACTGTCTTAACAACGACCTGCATTACTTCCGACACATTTATGCTTTTCCCACACATGGATTGTTGATGGATAATGCAATGTAAAACAATTGGTTTCTCACCTCCAGCATTTTGAATAGCATTGCATACATGCTCTACTAATCCTGTTTTACTGCCACACATACTTTTATCTCCATCTGTGGTAACGCTTTTTAGTTTTTTAGATCTAATTGAAGTTTATTAATTAACCTTCTAACTTTTTACAATCTTATTCATATACATAATTAACAAACACAAGCATTATTTGTATTTACATTTTACACTGATTACAATTTATACACCATTATGTATTTAAAGTCAATTTTCATTTGAAGTGTCAAATGTTATTTATTATGCAATTAGCGTGCTTATTGTCTTTCCCTGCTCTGTGGTCTATTGTATAGTTAAATGGTTGCAACGTAACGCCCATCTCATGAGTCGAGGGTTATTTCCTGCGTTCGTACGCGACCAAACTAACGGGTTGTGGTCAGTTTCGATGGTAAACTTTTGACCATCTAGGTAATGTCGCAATTTCTTAATTGCGTAAATGATAGCAGCACATTCTTTTTCTGTAGCACTAAACTTCTTCTCATACTCGCTAAATTTCCGACTGAAGAACAAGATCGGATGTTCGTTATTGTGTGGTCCTCGTTGAGCCATAATGATCCCGATTCCTTTATCTGATGCATCGGTTTGCAAGATAAATTCCCTATTATAGTCCGGGGGATAAAGTACGGGTTTTTCTGTGAGTTCTACATTTAGCCTTTGGAATTCGTGCTTATACTCTGGTATCAGCTCTATCGCTTCCTTTCTAAAAGTTCTGCGTACGGTATCTTTATCGTACCAAGTTTTCCCTTCGTTTCGTATGTCTGAAACTCGTTCATAGGCCAATTCCTGACAATGCTTCAACCTGTTAATTAATTCGAACACGTACTCGGTCACGACATTTTCTTCTTCCTCCGGTTCTACCCAATGTTCGAAAAGTAAGGTTTCGGAGGTTCGAAGATTCTTTCCGTGTACGAGTTCAGCTGGGCTAAAATTTGTGGACTCATGAGTCACCGTTTTTAATGCTAAGAGAGCTGCGGGTAGATTTTTCTCCGAATTTAATCCCGATTCCAAACATAAAACCTTCAATAATCTTTTCACGGATCTATGCCACCTCTCTACTGGGTTACTTTGTGGGTGTCTAACAGAACTGTGCGTAACCATAATGCCAAATTTGTCAAAAAACGTGGTGGTCAAATTGCTTGTGAGACAAGTGCCTAAGTCACACTGTATTTCCCTGGGAAATCCCAATCTACTAAATATAATCATGAGGGACTCCACTATCGATTCGGAACTGATGTCGCGAACGGGTATCGCTTCGGGATATTTCGAGGCCATGCAGATAGCTGTTACTAAATACCTATTATCCTTACTTGAATAAGGAAGGGGTCCTACGATATCTACATTAATTTTCGAGATCTCTTTAATCACCGGCACTAATTTTAATGGGGCTTTCTTTTTCTCCCTTGGTTTCCCCATTCTCTGACCCGGGTCACACGTTTTTACGTATTCTTCTGCATCCTTAATGCAGTTTGGCCAAAAATAATATCTTAATAGCTTATCTTTGGTCTTTGTCGATCCTAAATGGGCGGCAACTTCTTCTAACCTTAAAATTTCATTCCTCATTTTTGTGGGAATGACCAATTGTTTCCTTTCCTCACCTCGGTGATCTGCGGTTATCCTAAACAACAAATTTTTTTCCATCCTATATTCCTGAGTTCGCTTTTCTTCCACTTTCTCCCACAGCGCGCTCAACTCAGAGCATTTCCTTTGCGCGCTGGAAAATTCCTCGGGGGTTATCCTCCAAATCGAAGTTGCGCGCTCCTCAGCGGGAGGTAAATGTATCGCGCTGTCATCCTGGCTGTGTGATTGATGGGGTGGTTCTTCGCTAACGCTGTTTGTGGTTTGAGTTTTCCCCACTCCCTGTTCCTTTTTGACGACGCATCACAATGGCGTTCACTAAATGTGGGTTTTTCCTTGCCTCCTCGAGTAATTCTTGGGTCGAGTTTCCCAGGAGATAATGGTTCAATTCTACCGTTTTATCTACTACCGCTGCTTTAGTGATTATTTTGCCGAATTTTTCACTCTCTAAACTTATTATTGCTACCAGTAAACATCGGAAATGATTTTCCAGAGCCTGTTTCAACCAAACGGTTTCTCCGGTGTAGTCTTCCGATCTTACTAAGTGGTTGGGAGATACATCCAAACTGGTTCCACTATCTCTCAATATCACGGTATTTATTCCATTTATTTTAGCCTCACTCAGATAAGGGGCAAACGAGGGTGCGAAATTCTCCTCAATCTTTAAATGATTCACGCATTCGTGATCCGGGTTTTTCCTTAATTCAGAGTTTTCCTTAGTTCATTGCGGTCTCAGATGATCCGTCGAATGGCATATGTAACACGCCGGCGCTGTTCGCCGTTCAAATTCTCGCTTCCTCCACTTTTGGTCATTAGGATTTGGGTTCCTCCAATTCGGGCGTTCGTTCTTTTCTGGCTCAAATTTCCTCACTACTGCAGGTTTGTTGTCAGGCTTAGTCTTATCTGGGAAACGTTTTTCTGGGAGCTTAGTTGTGAGAGGTCTCCTAAAGGTGCATCTAGCGGCTTCATATTGATCTAATTTAAATACAATAATTCTTCGGGGACTACAAATGGTGCCCACTGAACTATGAAATGCTCCTTAATCTCAGGAGAAACTCTCCTTTTAATTTGATCTGTTAGCATTAGGTTTTTGAGGTCCTCAAAACTTTCCACTCTGACTCCATCCAGCCATCCCTCTAAGTAACTCCTTAATTCAAATACTAGATCTTTCCAGGGCGCTCCTGATCGTCACTGATGCTGGGTAAATTTGGTTCGGAATGTTTCCGGATTTAATTTAAATCTATTTAGGAGGGTACTCTTAACATGATCGTAATCTTCTGATTTTTCAGGGGGATCTCTCATGATAATTTCGGCAATATCCATCGGGAGTGGGTAAAGAAGGTAAGTCACCCAATCAACCTCATCCATTCCCATCTTTTTCACCTGTCTTTCAAATAAGGTGAGAAATAGGGCCATGTTTTTGCATTACAGATTTCAAGTTTTTCGTACTAGAATTATCCGTTTGTGACGAACCTAAGCTATTTGTTTCAGCGGCTTGCGTAATCCTGAGTTTCTCTAACTCGAAGATTCGCTCTTCCGCGTCTCTAGCATTTCTCTCGGCTATCTCCCGTTCCTCTCTAGCCTGTGTGTCAGTTATCCCCCGTTCCTCTACCATAACCTACACCTGAGCTTTCACCCATTCTTCGTCGTACTGTGGTTATCTACGATATCTTTGTAGTTATATCTAACACCCTATCATTCGGTCCTGGGTCGATACCTAACTCATAAGCGAGTTTCTGCAAATCTGCCTTCTGCCTTGTTAAAACGCCATTTTAAAATTCTCCTGTCCCTTACACACAATAATATACTAATATGAGTGACCAATACTTAAAACAAAATGCAACACTATAAAACAATATACCTTAAATTTCAAAACAATCTTAACTTTATTTTCACAAAATATACTACACAGGATACTTCGGTAATTTTTAGATCACAACAGTACTTAGTTTCAATAATTGACTTTTACTCTAATTTCAAAGAAAAGCTCTTCCTAAATGATAAAAAAATAGTTTCCTAAATTTTTCAAATCAAGCACTTTTCTAAATGTTGCAACCACTCAATTACGCATACAATATAATTTCATTAAGACAATTTTCAATTTCTAGCACATTAATTTACTACAATTTTTGCCTCTAAAGTAAAATCAAGCCTTACCTGCTGTCGTGCTGCACAGGATCTCGTCGCTTTTATCTACTTCAGATCAGGGTTATTGGTAGTAGTAGGCACTTTCCACACAAAATTTAATCTTCTATTTCTTTTACGGGACTCGGTGTCTTCCGTAACTGTCTTTCGGACCAGGCGTCCTTTTCTCCGGGACTGGATGTCGAACGATGTCGCTACTTCTCCAGGATTGGATGTCGGTCGGTTCGATACTCCTTCAGAACTGGATGTCGAAAGGTGTCAATCGGTTCCGCTACTTCAGGACTGGGTGTCAATCGGTTCCGTTACTTCTTCACGACTGGGTGTCGATCGCTTCCGTTACTTCTTTACGACTGGGTGTCGATCGCTTCCGCTGCCACCATTTAAAGTAAACTAGTCTGTAACGTCTTGGTTCACGGGTAGCTTGGACTAGTTACCATTCAAAAGTATCCGTTTCTAGACTAATTATTTTATTTACAACTTTCGTACAATTAGTCGGTAAAATGAATGAAGAGCTCATTTAAAGATTGTTCGTTGGAGAGTTCAAAGTTTTATCGAGGCGCTTCTTTTGGCTGCTGGCGAGCCTCTCACAAATTACTCGGAGGAGTCTAATTCCCGGCTACGGGCGACCCTTTCTCAATAAAATATTCGGGCGAGTATAGAATCCCAGGGCGGGATAAATCAGCCTTGTCAGTTCTGGTGAACTTCAAGTCTCTCCTACTCGGGCGAGTAGTGACACAGGTTTTCTCGGAGGAGTCTCCTTCACGGCTACGGGCGAGCCTTTCTCAATAAAATACTCAGGCGAATATAGAATCCCAGGGCGGGATAAATCGGCCTTTTCCAGCTCGGATGAGCTCTCCCGAAAGATGGCAATCTTTCGCCGACAGTGAACGGGTGTTCACTTCTCGTTCGACTTTCGTCTCTCCAAAACGGTCTCTCTCTCTGCTACTCCTCCTCTCTCTCTTCTTTTGATCTTAAAAACTCGATATATATCGGGTGCTTCTCGACTCCTCTTTTTCGTTTCGGGTCGGCCTCTTAGTCGGTGCTGGTTGACTGTTGAATATCTCACCATCTTCGGACCTTCCCGAATGGCTCTCGCACGTTGGCCTCTACCCTTGACTTTTACGTCAGACTTCGGCGGACTTGAAAGGGGACTATAAACCCTTGTCGGCAATGGTCATCATAATTCATCTCCGTACCTTTTTGTCTCGAAATGTCATAGAGAGCGACAGAAAGGCGCCTGCCTTTTGTTTCGAAGCCACCGACGATTTTGCCCCCTGGAGTCGCTACTGCCGTTAAAAAGCAATCTCGGGGTGGTCGTTCTTTTCGGCACGATCGCCGCCAGATTATCAGCCCCCTATCTCGGCTACCATGGTGGTCGTTTCCTTTTCGGCGCTTGATCCGCCGGCAAGATTGTCAGTTTCCCTAACCGCCGTTACAATGTGATGGGAAAGGCACACAAGTTCCGCTAGCAAACTTCTTGCAAGTTTCGAAGTGATCCAAAATTGTCTTTCCGAATTTGTTTCCAAAAAGAGCTAGTTTTGTTCTACAAACTTTCACACGTTGGAACAAGTCGTTCACAAAGGACTTTTCGCCTTAAAGTTTCAAATTTAAAAATTAATGGTAATATCAACAGCATATGCAAGCTTCCTCAGCCACTGATCTGAAAGCTCTTCTACAAGCTTACCCTGTTCAATCATGAAAATGTCAATAGCTTGGCGCAACTCAAAAACCTTTGGAACACTTTTCCTCTGCTTAGACAACGTACCTCACAATGATATAGGACATCTGGATACTGACTTGCACCATCCGAAAGAAAATTCTTAAACTGACGGTGTTTAAGAGAGTGGGATCGGATATAATTTACTGTCTTAACAACGACCTGCATTACTTCCGACACATTTATGCTTTTCCAACACAAGGATTGTTGATGGATAATGCAATGTAAAACAATTGGTTTCTCACCTCCAGCATTTTGAATAGCATTGCATACATGCTCTACTAATCCTGTTTTACTGCCACACATACTTTTATCTCCATCTGTGGTAACGCTTTTTAGTTTTTTAGATCTAATTGAAGTTTATTAATTAACCTTCTAACTTTTTACAATCTTATTCATATACATAATTAACAAACACAAGCATTATTTGTATTTACATTTTACACTGATTACAATTTATACACCATTATATATTTAAAGTCAATTTTCATTTGAAGTGTCAAATGTTATTTATTATGCAATTAGCGTGCTTATTGTCTTTCCCTGCTCTGTGGTCTATTGTATAGTTAAATGGTTGCAACGTAACGCCCATCTCATGAGTCGAGGGTTATTTCCTGCGTTCGTACGCGACCAAACTAACGGGTTGTGGTCAGTTTCAATGGTAAACTTTTGACCATCTAGGTAATGTCGCAATTTCTTAATTGCGTAAATGATAGCAGCACATTCTTTTTCTGTAGCACTAAACTTCTTCTCATACTCGCTAAATTTCCGACTGAAGAACAAGATCGGATGTTCGTTATTGTGTGGTCCTCGTTGAGCCATAATGATCCCGATTCCTTTATCTGATGCATCGGTTTGCAAGATAAATTCCCTATTATAGTCCGGGGGATAAAGTACGGGTTTTTCTGTGAGTTCTACTTTTAGCCTTTGGAATTCGTGCTTATACTCTGGTATCAGCTCTATCGCTTCCTTTCTAAAAGTTCTGCGTACGGTATCTTTATCGTACCAAGTTTTCCCTTCGTTTCGTATGTCTGAAACTCGTTCATAGGCCAATTCCTGACAATGCTTCAACCTGTTAATTAATTCGAACACGTACTCGGTCACGACATTTTCTTCTTCCTCCGGTTCTACCCAATGTTCGAAAAGTAAGGTTTCGGAGGTTCGAAGATTCTTTCCGTGTACGAGTTCAGCTGGGCTAAAATTTGTGGACTCATGAGTCACCGTTTTTAATGCTAAGAGAGCTGCGGGTAGATTTTTCTCCGAATTTACTCCCGATTCCAAACATAAAACCTTCAATAATCTTTTCACGGATCTATGCCACCTCTCTACTGGGTTACTTTGTGGGTGTCTAACAGAACTGTGCGTAACCATAATGCCAAATTTGTCAAAAAACGTGGTGGTCAAATTGCTTGTGAGACAAGTGCCTAAGTCACACTGTATTTCCCTGGGAAATCCCAATCTACTAAATATAATCATGAGGGACTCCACTATCGATTCGGAACTGATGTCGCGAACGGGTATCGCTTCGGGATATTTCGAGGCCATGCAGATAGCTGTTACTAAATACCTATTATCCTTACTTGAATAAGGAAGGGGTCCTACGATATCTACATTAATTTTCGAGATCTCTTTAATCACCGGCACTAATTTTAATGGGGCTTTCTTTTTCTCCCTTGGTTTCCCCATTCTCTGACCCGGGTCACACGTTTTTACGTATTCTTCTGCATCCTTAATGCAGTTTGGCCAAAAATAATATCTTAATAGCTTATCTTTGGTCTTTGTCGATCCTAAATGGGCGGCAACTTCTTCTAACCTTAAAATTTCATTCCTCATTTTTGTGGGAATGACCAATTGTTTCCTTTCCTCACCTCGGTGATCTGCGGTTATCCTAAACAACAAATTTTTTTCCATCCTATATTCCTGAGTTCGCTTTTCTTCCACTTTCTCCCACAGCGCGCTCAACTCAGAGCATTTCCTTTGCGCGCTGGAAAATTCCTCGGGGGTTATCCTCAAAATCGAAGTTGCGCGCTCCTCAGCGGGAGGTAAATGTATCGCGCTGTCATCCTGGCTGTGTGATTGATGGGGTGGTTCTTCGCTAACGCTGTTTGTGGTTTGAGTTTTCCCCACTCCCTGTTCCTTTTTGACGACGCATCACAATGGCGTTCACTAAATGTGGGTTTTTCCTTGCCTCCTCGAGTAATTCTTGGGTCGAGTTTCCCAGGAGATAATGGTTCAATTCTACCGTTTTATCTACTACCGCTGCTTTAGTGATTATTTTGCCGAATTTTTCACTCTCTAAACTTATTATTGCTACCAGTAAACATCGGAAATGATTTTCCAGAGCCTGTTTCAACCAAACGGTTTCTCCGGTGTAGTCTTCCGATCTTACTAAGTGGTTGGGAGATACATCCAAACTGGTTCCACTATCTCTCAATATCACGGTATTTATTCCATTTATTTTAGCCTCACTCAGATAAGGGGCAAACGAGGGTGCGAAATTCTCCTCAATCTTTAAATGATTCAAGCATTCGTGATCCGGGTTTTTCCTTAATTCAGAGTTTTCCTTAGTTCATTGCGGTCTCAGATGATCCGTCGAATGGCATATGTAACACGCCGGCGCTGTTCGCCGTTCAAATTCTCGCTTCCTCCACTTTTGGTCATTAGGATTTGGGTTCCTCCAATTCGGGCGTTCGTTCTTTTCTGGCTCAAATTTCCTCACTACTGCAGGTTTGTTGTCAGGCTTAGTCTTATCTGGGAAACGTTTTTCTGGGAGCTTAGTTGTGAGAGGTCTCCTAAAGGTGCATCTAGCGGCTTCATATTGATCTAATTTAAATACAATAATTCTTCGGGGACTACAAATGGTGCCCACTGAACTATGAAATGCTCCTTAATCTCAGGAGAAACTCTCCTTTTAATTTGATCTGTTAGCATTAGGTTTTTGAGGTCCTCAAAACTTTCCACTCTGACTCCATCCAGCCATCCCTCTAAGTAACTCCTTAATTCAAATACTAGATCTTTCCAGGGCGCTCCTGATCGTCACTGATGCTGGGTAAATTTGGTTCGGAATGTTTCCGGATTTAATTTAAATCTATTTAGGAGGGTACTCTTAACATGATCGTAATCTTCTGATTTTTCAGGGGGATCTCTCATGATAATTTCGGCAATATCCATCGGGAGTGGGTAAAGAAGGTAAGTCACCCAATCAACCTCATCCATTCCCATCTTTTTCACCTGTCTTTCAAATAAGGTGAGAAATAGGGCCATGTTTTTGCATTACAGATTTCAAGTTTTTCGTACTAGAATTATCCGTTTGTGACGAACCTAAGCTATTTGTTTCAGCGGCTTGCGTAATCCTGAGTTTCTCTAACTCGAAGATTCGCTCTTCCGCGTCTCTAGCATTTCTCTCGGCTATCTCCCGTTCCTCTCTAGCCTGTGTGTCAGTTATCCCCCGTTCCTCTACCATAACCTACACCTGAGCTTTCACCCATTCTTCGTCGTACTGTGGTTATCTACGATATCTTTGTAGTTATATCTAACACCCTATCATTCGGTCCTGGGTCGATACCTAACTCATAAGCGAGTTTCTGCAAATCTGCCTTCTGCCTTGTTAAAACGCCATTTTAAAATTCTCCTGTCCCTTACACACAATAATATACTAATATGAGTGACCAATACTTAAAACAAAATGCAACACTATAAAACAATATACCTTAAATTTCAAAACAATCTTAACTTTATTTTCACAAAATATACTACACAGGATACTTCGGTAATTTTTAGATCACAACAGTACTTAGTTTCAATAATTGACTTTTACTCTAATTTCAAAGAAAAGCTCTTCCTAAATGATAAAAAAATAGTTTCCTAAATTTTTCAAATCAAGCACTTTTCTAAATGTTGCAACCACTCAATTACGCATACAATATAATTTCATTAAGACAATTTTGAATTTCTAGCACATTAATTTACTACAATTTTTGCCTCTAAAGTAAAATCAAGCCTTACCTGCTGTCGTGCTGCACAGGATCTCGTCGCTTTTATCTACTTCAGATCAGGCTTATTGGTAGTAGTAGGCACTTTCCACACAAAATTTAATCTTCTATTTCTTTTACGGGACTCGGTGTCTTCCGTAACTGTCTTTCGGACCAGGCGTCCTTTTCTCCGGGACTGGATGTCGAACGATGTCGCTACTTCTCCAGGATTGGATGTCGGTCGGTTCGATACTCCTTCAGAACTGGATGTCGAAAGGTGTCAATCGGTTCCGCTACTTCAGGACTGGGTGTCAATCGGTTCCGTTACTTCTTCACGACTGGGTGTCGATCGCTTCCGTTACTTCTTTACGACTGGGTGTCGATCGCTTCCGCTGCCACCATTTAAAGTAAACTAGTCTGTAACGTCTTGGTTCACGGGTAGCTTGGACTAGTTACCATTCAAAAGTATCCGTTTCTAGACTAATTATTTTATTTACAACTTTCGTACAATTAGTCGGTAAAATGAATGAAGAGCTCATTTAAAGATTGTTCGTTGGAGAGTTCAAAGTTTTATCGAGGCGCTTCTTTTGGCTGCTGGCGAGCCTCTCACAAATTACTCGGAGGAGTCTAATTCCCGGCTACGGGCGACCCTTTCTCAATAAAATATTCGGGCGAGTATAGAATCCCAGGGCGGGATAAATCAGCCTTGTCAGTTCTGGTGAACTTCAAGTCTCTACTACTCGGGCGAGTAGTGACACAGGTTTTCTCGGAGGAGTCTCCTTCACGGCTACGGGCGAGCCTTTCTCAATAAAATACTCAGGCGAATATAGAATCCCAGGGCGGGATAAATCGGCCTTTTCCAGCTCGGATGAGCTCTCCCGAAAGATGGCAATCTTTCGCCGACAGTGAACGGGTGTTCACTTCTCGTTCGACTTTCGTCTCTCCAAAACGGTCTCTCTCTCTGCTACTCCTCCTCTCTCTCTTCTTTTGATCTTAAAAACTCGATATATATCGGGTGCTTCTCGACTCCTCTTTTTCGTTTCGGGTCGGCCTCTTAGTCGGTGCTGGTTGACTGTTGAATATCTCACCATCTTCGGACCTTCCCGAATGGCTCTCGCACGTTGGCCTCTACCCTTGACTTTTACGTCAGACTTCGGCGGACTTGAAAGGGGACTATAAACCCTTGTCGGCAATGGTCATCATAATTCATCTCCGTACCTTTTTGTCTCGAAATGTCATAGAGAGCGACAGAAAGGCGCCTGCCTTTTGTTTCGAAGCCACCGACGATTTTGCCCCCTGGAGTCGCTACTGCCGTTAAAAAGCAATCTCGGGGTGGTCGTTCTTTTCGGCACGATCGCCGCCAGATTATCAGCCCCCTATCTCGGCTACCATGGTGGTCGTTTCCTTTTCGGCGCTTGATCCGCCGGCAAGATTGTCAGTTTCCCTAACCGCCGTTACAATGTGATGGGAAAGGCACACAAGTTCCGCTAGCAAACTTCTTGCAAGTTTCGAAGTGATCCAAAATTGTCTTTCCGAATTTGTTTCCAAAAAGAGCTAGTTTTGTTCTACAAACTTTCACACGTTGGAACAAGTCGTTCACAAAGGACTTTTCGCCTTAAAGTTTCAAATTTAAAAATTAATGGTAATATCAACAGCATATGCAAGCTTCCTCAGCCACTGATCTGAAAGCTCTTCTACAAGCTTACCCTGTTCAATCATGAAAATGTCAATAGCTTGGCGCAACTCAAAAACCTTTGGAACACTTTTCCTCTGCTTAGACAACGTACCTCACAATGATATAGGACATCTGGATACTGACTTGCACCATCCGAAAGAAAATTCTTAAACTGACGGTGTTTAAGAGAGTGGGATCGGATATAATTTACTGTCTTAACAACGACCTGCATTACTTCCGACACATTTATGCTTTTCCAACACAAGGATTGTTGATGGATAATGCAATGTAAAACAATTGGTTTCTCACCTCCAGCATTTTGAATAGCATTGCATACATGCTCTACTAATCCTGTTTTACTGCCACACATACTTTTATCTCCATCTGTGGTAACGCTTTTTAGTTTTTTAGATCTAATTGAAGTTTATTAATTAACCTTCTAACTTTTTACAATCTTATTCATATACATAATTAACAAACACAAGCATTATTTGTATTTACATTTTACACTGATTACAATTTATACACCATTATATATTTAAAGTCAATTTTCATTTGAAGTGTCAAATGTTATTTATTATGCAATTAGCGTGCTTATTGTCTTTCCCTGCTCTGTGGTCTATTGTATAGTTAAATGGTTGCAACGTAACGCCCATCTCATGAGTCGAGGGTTATTTCCTGCGTTCGTACGCGACCAAACTAACGGGTTGTGGTCAGTTTCAATGGTAAACTTTTGACCATCTAGGTAATGTCGCAATTTCTTAATTGCGTAAATGATAGCAGCACATTCTTTTTCTGTAGCACTAAACTTCTTCTCATACTCGCTAAATTTCCGACTGAAGAACAAGATCGGATGTTCGTTATTGTGTGGTCCTCGTTGAGCCATAATGATCCCGATTCCTTTATCTGATGCATCGGTTTGCAAGATAAATTCCCTATTATAGTCCGGGGGATAAAGTACGGGTTTTTCTGTGAGTTCTACTTTTAGCCTTTGGAATTCGTGCTTATACTCTGGTATCAGCTCTATCGCTTCCTTTCTAAAAGTTCTGCGTACGGTATCTTTATCGTACCAAGTTTTCCCTTCGTTTCGTATGTCTGAAACTCGTTCATAGGCCAATTCCTGACAATGCTTCAACCTGTTAATTAATTCGAACACGTACTCGGTCACGACATTTTCTTCTTCCTCCGGTTCTACCCAATGTTCGAAAAGTAAGGTTTCGGAGGTTCGAAGATTCTTTCCGTGTACGAGTTCAGCTGGGCTAAAATTTGTGGACTCATGAGTCACCGTTTTTAATGCTAAGAGAGCTGCGGGTAGATTTTTCTCCGAATTTACTCCCGATTCCAAACATAAAACCTTCAATAATCTTTTCACGGATCTATGCCACCTCTCTACTGGGTTACTTTGTGGGTGTCTAACAGAACTGTGCGTAACCATAATGCCAAATTTGTCAAAAAACGTGGTGGTCAAATTGCTTGTGAGACAAGTGCCTAAGTCACACTGTATTTCCCTGGGAAATCCCAATCTACTAAATATAATCATGAGGGACTCCACTATCGATTCGGAACTGATGTCGCGAACGGGTATCGCTTCGGGATATTTCGAGGCCATGCAGATAGCTGTTACTAAATACCTATTATCCTTACTTGAATAAGGAAGGGGTCCTACGATATCTACATTAATTTTCGAGATCTCTTTAATCACCGGCACTAATTTTAATGGGGCTTTCTTTTTCTCCCTTGGTTTCCCCATTCTCTGACCCGGGTCACACGTTTTTACGTATTCTTCTGCATCCTTAATGCAGTTTGGCCAAAAATAATATCTTAATAGCTTATCTTTGGTCTTTGTCGATCCTAAATGGGCGGCAACTTCTTCTAACCTTAAAATTTCATTCCTCATTTTTGTGGGAATGACCAATTGTTTCCTTTCCTCACCTCGGTGATCTGCGGTTATCCTAAACAACAAATTTTTTTCCATCCTATATTCCTGAGTTCGCTTTTCTTCCACTTTCTCCCACAGCGCGCTCAACTCAGAGCATTTCCTTTGCGCGCTGGAAAATTCCTCGGGGGTTATCCTCAAAATCGAAGTTGCGCGCTCCTCAGCGGGAGGTAAATGTATCGCGCTGTCATCCTGGCTGTGTGATTGATGGGGTGGTTCTTCGCTAACGCTGTTTGTGGTTTGAGTTTTCCCCACTCCCTGTTCCTTTTTGACGACGCATCACAATGGCGTTCACTAAATGTGGGTTTTTCCTTGCCTCCTCGAGTAATTCTTGGGTCGAGTTTCCCAGGAGATAATGGTTCAATTCTACCGTTTTATCTACTACCGCTGCTTTAGTGATTATTTTGCCGAATTTTTCACTCTCTAAACTTATTATTGCTACCAGTAAACATCGGAAATGATTTTCCAGAGCCTGTTTCAACCAAACGGTTTCTCCGGTGTAGTCTTCCGATCTTACTAAGTGGTTGGGAGATACATCCAAACTGGTTCCACTATCTCTCAATATCACGGTATTTATTCCATTTATTTTAGCCTCACTCAGATAAGGGGCAAACGAGGGTGCGAAATTCTCCTCAATCTTTAAATGATTCAAGCATTCGTGATCCGGGTTTTTCCTTAATTCAGAGTTTTCCTTAGTTCATTGCGGTCTCAGATGATCCGTCGAATGGCATATGTAACACGCCGGCGCTGTTCGCCGTTCAAATTCTCGCTTCCTCCACTTTTGGTCATTAGGATTTGGGTTCCTCCAATTCGGGCGTTCGTTCTTTTCTGGCTCAAATTTCCTCACTACTGCAGGTTTGTTGTCAGGCTTAGTCTTATCTGGGAAACGTTTTTCTGGGAGCTTAGTTGTGAGAGGTCTCCTAAAGGTGCATCTAGCGGCTTCATATTGATCTAATTTAAATACAATAATTCTTCGGGGACTACAAATGGTGCCCACTGATCTATGAAATGCTCCTTAATCTCAGGAGAAACTCTCCTTTTAATTTGATCTGTTAGCATTAGGTTTTTGAGGTCCTCAAAACTTTCCACTCTGACTCCATCCAGCCATCCCTCTAAGTAACTCCTTAATTCAAATACTAGATCTTTCCAGGGCGCTCCTGATCGTCACTGATGCTGGGTAAATTTGGTTCGGAATGTTTCCGGATTTAATTTAAATCTATTTAGGAGGGTACTCTTAACATGATCGTAATCTTCTGATTTTTCAGGGGGATCTCTCATGATAATTTCGGCAATATCCATCGGGAGTGGGTAAAGAAGGTAAGTCACCCAATCAACCTCATCCATTCCCATCTTTTTCACCTGTCTTTCAAATAAGGTGAGAAATAGGGCCATGTTTTTGCATTACAGATTTCAAGTTTTTCGTACTAGAATTATCCGTTTGTGACGAACCTAAGCTATTTGTTTCAGCGGCTTGCGTAATCCTGAGTTTCTCTAACTCGAAGATTCGCTCTTCCGCGTCTCTAGCATTTCTCTCGGCTATCTCCCGTTCCTCTCTAGCCTGTGTGTCAGTTATCCCCCGTTCCTCTACCATAACCTACACCTGAGCTTTCACCCATTCTTCGTCGTACTGTGGTTATCTACGATATCTTTGTAGTTATATCTAACACCCTATCATTCGGTCCTGGGTCGATACCTAACTCATAAGCGAGTTTCTGCAAATCTGCCTTCTGCCTTGTTAAAACGCCATTTTAAAATTCTCCTGTCCCTTACACACAATAATATACTAATATGAGTGACCAATACTTAAAACAAAATGCAACACTATAAAACAATATACCTTAAATTTCAAAACAATCTTAACTTTATTTTCACAAAATATACTACACAGGATACTTCGGTAATTTTTAGATCACAACAGTACTTAGTTTCAATAATTGACTTTTACTCTAATTTCAAAGAAAAGCTCTTCCTAAATGATAAAAAAATAGTTTCCTAAATTTTTCAAATCAAGCACTTTTCTAAATGTTGCAACCACTCAATTACGCATACAATATAATTTCATTAAGACAATTTTCAATTTCTAGCACATTAATTTACTACAATTTTTGCCTCTAAAGTAAAATCAAGCCTTACCTGCTGTCGTGCTGCACAGGATCTCGTCGCTTTTATCTACTTCAGATCAGGCTTATTGGTAGTAGTAGGCACTTTCCACACAAAATTTAATCTTCTATTTCTTTTACGGGACTCGGTGTCTTCCGTAACTGTCTTTCGGACCAGGCGTCCTTTTCTCCGGGACTGGATGTCGAACGATGTCGCTACTTCTCCAGGATTGGATGTCGGTCGGTTCGATACTCCTTCAGAACTGGATGTCGAAAGGTGTCAATCGGTTCCGCTACTTCAGGACTGGGTGTCAATCGGTTCCGTTACTTCTTCACGACTGGGTGTCGATCGCTTCCGTTACTTCTTTACGACTGGGTGTCGATCGCTTCCGCTGCCACCATTTAAAGTAAACTAGTCTGTAACGTCTTGGTTCACGGGTAGCTTGGACTAGTTACCATTCAAAAGTATCCGTTTCTAGACTAATTATTTTATTTACAACTTTCGTACAATTAGTCGGTAAAATGAATGAAGAGCTCATTTAAAGATTGTTCGTTGGAGAGTTCAAAGTTTTATCGAGGCGCTTCTTTTGGCTGCTGGCGAGCCTCTCACAAATTACTCGGAGGAGTCTAATTCCCGGCTACGGGCGACCCTTTCTCAATAAAATATTCGGGCGAGTATAGAATCCCAGGGCGGGATAAATCAGCCTTGTCAGTTCTGGTGAACTTCAAGTCTCTACTACTCGGGCGAGTAGTGACACAGGTTTTCTCGGAGGAGTCTCCTTCACGGCTACGGGCGAGCCTTTCTCAATAAAATACTCAGGCGAATATAGAATCCCAGGGCGGGATAAATCGGCCTTTTCCAGCTCGGATGAGCTCTCCCGAAAGATGGCAATCTTTCGCCGACAGTGAACGGGTGTTCACTTCTCGTTCGACTTTCGTCTCTCCAAAACGGTCTCTCTCTCTGCTACTCCTCCTCTCTCTCTTCTTTTGATCTTAAAAACTCGATATATATCGGGTGCTTCTCGACTCCTCTTTTTCGTTTCGGGTCGGCCTCTTAGTCGGTGCTGGTTGACTGTTGAATATCTCACCATCTTCGGACCTTCCCGAATGGCTCTCGCACGTTGGCCTCTACCCTTGACTTTTACGTCAGACTTCGGCGGACTTGAAAGGGGACTATAAACCCTTGTCGGCAATGGTCATCATAATTCATCTCCGTACCTTTTTGTCTCGAAATGTCATAGAGAGCGACAGAAAGGCGCCTGCCTTTTGTTTCGAAGCCACCGACGATTTTGCCCCCTGGAGTCGCTACTGCCGTTAAAAAGCAATCTCGGGGTGGTCGTTCTTTTCGGCACGATCGCCGCCAGATTATCAGCCCCCTATCTCGGCTACCATGGTGGTCGTTTCCTTTTCGGCGCTTGATCCGCCGGCAAGATTGTCAGTTTCCCTAACCGCCGTTACAATGTGATGGGAAAGGCACACAAGTTCCGCTAGCAAACTTCTTGCAAGTTTCGAAGTGATCCAAAATTGTCTTTCCGAATTTGTTTCCAAAAAGAGCTAGTTTTGTTCTACAAACTTTCACACGTTGGAACAAGTCGTTCACAAAGGACTTTTCGCCTTAAAGTTTCAAATTTAAAAATTAATGGTAATATCAACAGCATATGCAAGCTTCCTCAGCCACTGATCTGAAAGCTCTTCTACAAGCTTACCCTGTTCAATCATGAAAATGTCAATAGCTTGGCGCAACTCAAAAACCTTTGGAACACTTTTCCTCTGCTTAGACAACGTACCTCACAATGATATAAGACATCTGGATACTGACTTGCACCATCCGAAAGAAAATTCTTAAACTGACGGTGTTTAAGAGAGTGGGATCGGATATAATTTACTGTCTTAACAACGACCTGCATTACTTCCGACACATTTATGCTTTTCCCACACAAGGATTGTTGATGGATAATTTAATGAAAAACCATAGGTTTTTCACCTCCAGCATTTTGAATAGCATTGTATACATGCCCTACTAATCCTGTTTTACTGCCACACCTATTTTACCTCGATCTGTGGTAACGCCTTTTAGTTATTTAGATCTAATTGAAGTTTAGAAAGGGTTTCATTTACCTTAGAAAAATAATGCAAGACAAACGCTCTAATGAGAAGGGGAAAGCATTATTAAATTGAAGGCGCCAGTAACGAAAATCATTTAATATTTTGTAATAGTTTATTTGGTATAGAACCGGCTCGAATTACACGGAACCTCGAACCTACCGAGACTCAAATTACAGCGACTCTACTGAATTTGAATTATTTTTACGACCTACGATTTTACCAAAGATTGCATGCTGCATCGGCCGGGTTTCCGCGGGCCGGACAATGACCCTTCGCGGGCAGGGTCTGACCCACGGGCCGTAGTTTGGAGACCCCTGTGCTAGACAATGGACAAAAAAGGCTTGAGGAGCTTTATCCTTGACTTTTTTCTGGAGTTCATTTAAGTGTGCAGATTTTACACTGGCCCCATCGTAACATTGTCCTATTAATTTGTGTTGATAATCAAACGGATCCAAAATTTTGTCCAACGTTTTGTATAACATTTCTGACGTTCTTTCTTCACTCACA
Source organism: Meta bourneti (assembly GCA_933210815.1). Lineage (NCBI taxonomy): Eukaryota > Metazoa > Arthropoda > Arachnida > Araneae > Tetragnathidae > Meta > Meta bourneti. The sequence goes on from OW119928.1 coordinate 70,535,000, forward strand.
TCATTGAAACCCAAAAATCGTTCAACTAATACGCCTTCTCAATTCACATATCTTAATATTAAGGTGCACTGGGAAGTTTGATTTATGTCAGTGGTGCGTTCACTTGAATAGAAAAGAATTTAGCCCCGTTTACTTCATCTTTGACGTGATCGTTTATATAATCGGAAATGCGTTCAATCATTTCATTTTGAATAGTTTGGGGAGTCACCAGTGAAGGTGTTTTTAATCTTATTGTAATAATTTTGAATTTCTGTAGGACTTTTGATATCAACAATCCTAGTATTTTCTTGAAATTTCGGCGATTTATGGAGTCACTGCTTTCATCATGGCCCCGGAATGCCACTTTTCGTTTGCTCAAATATATTATTGTATCAATCACTGTTTGTAGAAACAGTATATTGAAATGAACGTTTTCATTGAGATGCACTTAGAAAAGCCTAGCATTCTCCCTCAGAGTATCGGCAATCGTGTTCTGATTTTTAAAAATATTTCTTAGCATTAATTCACACTTCAGATGTTCAGCAGAATCATCGTGCCTATGGAGTGCTCATGTTATGTTTAATAAGTCTGTGAATCCGTCTTTATTCCAAACAGAATGTTTATTACTAAAAAGCAAGCACGGCCAACAAAATAATCTTTTTAAGGTTACACTACTGCATAACCATTTATACTGAGTAAACCAACACTCTTAAAAACTAATATTTTACGACTTACCGCTCTTTTTAATTTCTTGTTTTGGCTAGTCAATAAATCCGTTGAACGTGCTTGACGTAATACGTCCCTTTTGTCTGTCTTTCCACCGGCTAAACGGAGTTTCCAGTAAATTACACACAATATCATTAATTGGATTCATTTCTCTGAAAAATCTAAAACGAAATCGAAAAAAATCATTGCTCTATTTCATGTAATATTCGGCAGTTTCGGCGCGATTGGCTAGACTTTTTGGCGCTAAAGCTCCCTCTATTAGTTTTCTGTATTCGCTGCATGCAACGGGAAACGAGGGACATCTATTTTTAGATTTCAACCGGCAACCGTATAGAGGAAGGGGAATCGAGGTTTCTAGCTTTTTCCTTCCTTCGGAGCCGACAGTCTAAATGTTTTGTGGCTGCTAACGGCGGTGTTGTCATAGCAACCATCTGGCTGACTGAATATGGGCAACTATTTTTCAGCAAAAACTTCCGTGCTAAGCTTTCGCTGTCTACATTCGTAAGCATTGTAAGATATTTTCCGTGTATTGAATAACGCACTCTGCGAAATTAAATTCCTTCTTATTTGTAAGTACTTTAGTAATTTATAAATCGTAAAAGAAAAAGAAAATCTTACGTAGAAATATTGAAAATGTATACTTATATGAAATACTGAAAAAAGACTAATTGGAGAAATATTATTTGAAAAATGAATTTGATGAAAAATGTTGGGGAAGTGGCACTTCCCTTCCTTCCCCTGAAAAGCCGCCACTGTTGTTACAAACTATTTTGATCGATACTTTCAACATTGTTGGAATTTAAAATTTCCCATGAAAGTAGTAGATATTCTGCATAACTTTGATCAGTGGTGCCAATTTGGTGAAAGTATTGGGAGTAAGACCCCAATTACTTCATATTTAAGTGGTGTTTATTAATAATTAATTTTGTTTATATATTTCTCACCCATATTATAGGAAATATTTATTCTCTTATATAGGGTCGAACCCCAATCGTAAGCAGGAGGAGGGAGAGCAAAGGGTTCGGGTTCCCAGGAGTCCTTGAAAGAGCTCAAGGACTCCTGGGTCTTTGTGAAAGAGCTCATGCAACCTGTATGTACCTATGTTATCTGTATTTATTCCCTGAAGTGGACCGTCTGTTACGGGCAATGAGAATTTAAGCTAAAGAGGACGCTGTGCGCGCCTCTGAAGAAGTTAAATTGTGTAGTGATTTTCCGGCTCTGTTCTGAAAGAGAACAGAAGATGATGAAATAAGTTAACTGTAAATGTGTCTAAATGTCTGTTTTTATTCTTGTCCTTGTTTTTGTGAAAATAAATGTTGTAGCTGTAAAATTCGAATGCTGATCTTTCCAAATGAATCCACATCAAATAATAATTTGAGGCGACGTTAATTTTGGAGCGTCACACCGTCCCCGATTAAAAATTTAGGGGGACAAGGTTTTCGGACTCCTAGAAGTTTGTACCCCTAGCTTCCTCTTCAATTGGCCTCAAGCATTTGAAAAACACTATGGGTGAAGAGCTATCACCTTATATGAACGTATTTAACACATAACATAAATTTAGTTTTTTTAGATTTTTTAAAGGTTGGTGGGCCTCCTTATGTCTCACAACCCATATAGAGCACTCCTAGATATCAGAATATCAAATCAGAGAATATTTATATACTTTAGCAACTTTAATGCGTCTAGAATAGTTATGCACTCGGCCATTTCAAGATGGGAGGCCCGATGTCAACGTCTCACCGCCCCAGAAAGGGTTAAAATGCTGCGTCACTTATATTGCGGTTCCCACTAGAAGGCAGTCGACCTTGGGTCAGTCAATTTTGAATAGGTGTGAAAGGTCGTTAGAAGGAGTGCTGCTATAAGCAATGATATGGATGGCGATTGCCGTGGGTGGTTTCCTCCTCGCTTCTCACTACTATCGCTTAAGGCACCGAACGATAAACTTAGAACCAGAATCCGTGCTAAAGACTTCAATCGTGGAAGCGCTTTGTTTACTTTCCAACCTATCGCATTTAAAGAATAGACGTCCAAAACCACGTGACTCAACTGCCTTCTCGCGGGAGCCGGACTTGTCCAAAACCACGTGACTCAACTGCCTTCTCGCGGGAGCCGGACTTAGGTTCGCTATTGTTATGGAGTATGTCTAAATTATCAGATGAAATTCACCTGATCATGGACTAGTGCCGTTACTTCAACGTGCCTCTTGCTTCTTTATTTAATGAGTGTAAATTATATTGTTGGTCATGTAATCGAAAAAAATCCCAAGAAATGTTTCGTTTTTATGAGATTTCCAATAAAATTCTCTTCGTTCTTCTAGTTTATTTAATATAAAACCTAAGCGATGCTTTAAAAAATTATATTTAAATATATTTCAATCAGCAAATCTAAGAATAATCAGCAGAAGCAAATGATCCTAGGGTCTAAAAATGATTAGAAATATAATCATGTGAGCACAACACTGACTCTCATTCATTTCGGTCTGCGTACATGCTGTGTTGGGAAGACAGACGACTTTGTGCAAGTTAATTTTAGAACGGTTCTATAATCTTCAATTATATTAAGAAATCGCTGAATTACCCGGCATTGCTCCGGTTGAATTGTTTAAAATTCCTCGTATATTACGCAATATTATTCCTATGGAGATTTCGAATTTTTTTTAAATCCCTGCAGACCCAGGAGAAATCGAAGGGGGTTAATATATATCCTATGTGTCCCGTAGAATTCTACAGGATGAATGTACCAAATTTAATGTGAATTGGTCTAACATTGATCGTATAAATATGCAAGGTTATTCCTATGAGGATTTCGAATTGTCTTTAGCCCCCTGTACCATATCGACGATAAAAGAGACTACTTTCTATGAAAATAATCTTATAAAAATTTACATTCCAATAATAAAGTTACAGTTTAAGAATTTATAAACGGGATACATAAACGATATCATACTGAGCCATTGCACCATACTCGAAGATTCTAAAAAACTCCAAGGTCATCTTGAGAGGCGACTCATGTAGATGCTAATTCTGACGTCATCTGCCTAGCCAAATAGGGAGAGAGCGCCCCCTAGCAAGTGCTCTGTTCAGGATGATGGGACGTTACACTCCTCTGCACACCCAAGACAAATAGAACGGGGGTTAATATGTAGCCTGCGTTACCCGCAGGGTACAAAAGAATAAGTGTACCAAATTTGGTGTACATTGGTCAAACGATGTAGGTTTGTATAGTGAACAGACAGATAGATGCCAACTTTGCTTTATGCAATACTGTTTGTGAAAATTGCAACACTATGAAAGAATCATCAGAAATAAATGAAATTTATTCCACGTATTACTTATAGTGGTCTAAATAAGCGATCAAATTTACAGAGCAATAAAACAAAAATAATGCCGAAAATCAATATTTTGTGCAGCCGCCACGCGCAGCAATGAGAACCTATACACGTCGTGGCATCAAATCATACAGATTCTGAATGTCATGCTGAGGAATGGCTTTCCAAATGGCCTTTATCTGATGCCAAAGTTCAGTCGTACTCTCTGTCCGACGAGTGGTACGAGCGAGTCACCGTGCGATGTAATCTCAGACATGCTCAATGGGCGACATATCCGGGGAACGTGCAGGCCATGGAAGAAGCGGAACCTGTCGTGCATTGAAGAAGAATTATACATCCCGAGAAACATGTGGAAGGGCAAGGGGTCTTGCTGAAATACAGCTCCGGGAATGCGTTGCAGGAGGGGTAAGACCTTGGGCTCCACAACTTCCCTGATGTAGCACCCGCTGTTCAGGGTCCCCACAATTTGGAGTACGCAGGATCGCCCATGTTATCCAATACTGCCCCAGACCATAACGCCAGGCGTTCATCCACTATGACGCTGAATAAGACACTCCGGGAGAACGTGTTCACCTCTGTAGCGTTTGACGAGTACGCGTCCATCGTTATAGTCCAGATTGTAGCGGGACTCCTCTGAGAAGACGACTTGTTGCCAATCGGCACGCCATTGGCTGTGTTGGGGAGCCCATTGTAGCCGGAGGCGTAGGTGGTTCAGCGTCAAGGGAATCCTGCGCAGGGGAATCCTTGTACGTAGCCCATGGCGCAGCAGATGTCGACGAACCGTGGGGAAAGACAATGACACACCTGTAGACGTGCTCCAATGTTGTGACAACGCACGAGGGGACGCTGTACGGTCCGTCACCACCATGCGGATGACGTGTCTGTCGTTCCGTGGTGACGTCATATTGCGTGGCCCACTGCCGGGCTTTCGACTTGTCCGGTTCTCCATGGCCCATCTCTTCCACACACGCATCACTGTTGTGGCACTGTGGTGTGTTACTCCCCGTGCGAGGGGCAATTTCACGATACGAATGTCTACCCTCACGGAGGCCGATCATGCGGCCCCGTTCGAACTCCGTTAGTTGCTCGTATGGCACTCTGCGTTTTTGGCGAGGCATATTGACTTCTAATCAATCATAAAACATCAGTCAAACGACGATATGCACATTTTAACGCACCTTTACAGTGCTTTTTATACACAGCTCACTTAGAAGTTCAGAGGGTGTTTCTCGGCCCACACATGCATGATCGCTTTGTAATTCTAATCATTTGCATATCCTAACCTGTTTTGCATTCCCTGTAAGTTTCGTTTAATTTGCATGATTCCTTCATGGTGTTGCAATTTTCACTAATAGTATTGTATGTATGGATAAACTTTTAATAGATTTTTTATTTCTAAATAATTTTTCTGATCATTTTGATATTTTTCATAATTTATTGTCATTGATCAAAAGAATGTGCTTGAATGTTTCATGAAAGTGTTATCTGTGTCTCCAGGGGTGCCCACAGGGGGGATCATGGCGCAAGTTGCGCCATCAGAATTTTTGGGGTGGAATTTTTTCAGGGTGGAAATTTTTCGGGCAAAAAATCATTTAAGAAACCTTTTTATTGTTATATTTTTTTTTTCGTAAGTAATTAGACTATCTCTGAATTTGTTTAAAAGACTACTGTTTCCTGCTATGATAACAATTTCACTATAGGAAGTTATTCCATAATTTTTTATTGAGCTACGCTTTGTTGGCAGCGCTGATATGCTGCCCATTCATAAACATCTGTCACCTTGAGGGTTTTCCGTCCGTCGCCGTTACGTTATGTGGATCGCTAGTAGTCCCATAGACAAGATTAAGTCAAGTCACCAGTTGAATGCAGGTAGCCGTCTAGACGTGTACGTTTTGTGTAGTCTGTCTCGGAGAAGGAAAGGAATTTTAGTTCAGTGCTGTTCGATTCCTGAAAACGTCATTGAAGATTTAGAAATACAACCCTCTTCATCAAGTATGACCCAAGGCGTAGATTTTGAAAACCTTGTTGAAAATGAGTCAGGAAAAGTTGTTGAGGAAATTGAATTAGGACACGGAGAGGTAGAATCATGTAGCAATCCATCTGCTGAAAGACCTTCAGTTTCCATTCAACAAGAGAAAACTCTAACAACTGAAGATTCCTGATGATAGATTGAAAACCCAAGAGATCCAGCATCATATGCCAACATGAAACTGTCAGCTGAGGAAATAAATAAAGCACTATATTTGGAAAATCAAGATTTGTCTTTTGTCACTTTTCCTTCAACGGGTGAAAGAAAATTCAACCCACCATGGAAGAATAGAGTTTTACCAAATAAAAGTGTAAAAGTTAGAAAATGGCTGGTATATGGCCAAGAAAAAGATGCCGTATTTTCTTGCCATGTACTGTTTTCCCTCCCACGCGAACAGCCAATATGGGGAACAACTAGCTATAGAGGATGGACAGAGCATAGGGAGACTGGGATATCGTTCTCCATGAAAAATCTATAACCCACTTATCAGCACAAATTGCAAGGATCCAGTGGATCTCTCAGAAGAGGATTGATTCTTTAACTGAACAATCAGATCAGTTAGTCCATCCCAATCGAGAGGTGCTGTTTGTTGTCATCGATTGCTGTCGATATTTAAGTGAAGAAATGCTTAGATTTCGTGAAAAGGATGTAGCAAAAGGAAAACTCAGGTCTGTTCAGGCTATTGAGTATATATAGTACTAATGCTAGGGTATACCTTTAAAAAATTGATAAAGCTAGAACTCAAAAAGAAAAGCTGGGGTTCTAATTTCTTGGGTTATCGAAACGTGTATGATGTAATTAACAAAATGAGTGACATCGTTGCTTCAAAATTCATAGATAGTATAAAAACGACTAACATTTATTCTATTATTCTAGACTCAACTCAAGACATTAGTAAAAAAGAATGTTCAACATTAGTGGTTCGTTATATCAACATACTGACCCGCATGGTGCCCCCAATGAAAAATGTCAAACCTGAAGAGCGGAAAAAAGGAATAATTTTTAAAGGAATAATGAAATGCCTGAATTTACTTGGTCTTGATCCAAGTGGAATTGTTGGTCAAAGTATGGATGGGGCTGGTAATATGAGAGGAAAATTCAATGGTGTAAAAGCGCTAATCCAGATAGAATGTCCTAAAGCGCTCTATATATGGTGTTCTTCGCACATATTTGCTTTAATTGTGGAAAAATCTATGAACGTATGCCCCCAAATGAAAAATCTATTTTCTCTTTTAGAGGAATTATATGTCTTCATGTCAGGTCATACAAGGCATGATCTATTTACAACAAACTTGGACAAGGGTCCAAACAAAATAAGGAGACTGAAAAGAGTGCAAACTACTAGATGGTCAAGCAGAAATGATGCACTGCAAACAGTTGTCACCTAAAACAACACACAATAAAGGAGACGTTGCATAGTTTATCCATTGACAAAAAAAGCTGTTAATGACTCAAAGGCACTGGCAACTGGCCTGTGGAAACAAATGACCGATTTTGAAAACATTTGCTCAATACATGTTGCCTCAGCTATTTTCAAAGTGTTGTCACTAATCACAATTGTTCTACAATAAAAATAATTGATTATAGCAGTGTGTCAAAAATTGTTGCTGAAACCAAAGCTAAATTTGTAAAAATGCGAAGTGAGCGGAGTGGAATACAGTGAATGATTCAATTCTTGCCTTTGTGATGTGAATAATATTTCGCAACCCCACCGCAGAAAACGTAAGAGGTTTATGGATGAAATGGCTATCGATGAAATAATAAATGATCTTCTTAAGAGGATCAAAGTGGAAGTTCATTTTCACGTACTAGATTCACTTATTAAACAACTCAATGACAGATTCTCTGACAGTTCTCTTTCTAGTATAATCTCACAAATGGCAGTGTTTTCACATGAAGGAATTTTGAAAATTGAAACAGTAAAAGAAAAGCAGGGATATAAATTGTCTGATTCTTCATCAATGAAAGACTTGTGTGGGTTTTACGATCTTGAAAGTGACCAAATAATAAAGGAACTAGAAACTTTTGCAAATATGTATAAGGTTACTCACTCAGAAATTGACATTTCCGACCTTCTTTTAGAGAAAGAAAAGTGTAAAAATATGACACCAGATAGGGAATCTGACGTTTCAGGAAGAAGATTCAGACCATGATGAGTTGCTTTTGTCTGTTGATCAGTGGGTAAAAAGAGGCTTTATTAGTCCTTACAGATGCCTGCAGTATATGTCAGCATTTCCTCAACTCACCATGCTGTCTCGTATCCTTTTATCGTTACCTGTCACAAGTTGCTCAGCGGAAAGGACGACGAGTCATTTAAAGATTGTAAAGAACAGGTTAAGAAGCAGCTTAGAGGACGATTGGTTGTCAAGCTTATTGATACTATCATCTGAGAATGACATTCTCAAGAAAATCACAAATGAAGAAATTATCGAAAAGTTTTCCATATCAAGTGCAGAGAAAAAAGCTTCTGTTAAAATCTTATAAATAGTATACATAAATCCCTGTGCTTAAAGAATTTATTTTCTGGTCATACTAGATTTTTTTCAACCTAGAGTGTTCGAAAGTTTTCTCTTCCCTCCGCATAAGATAGCTGTTTTTGTCACTACTCTAAAACAATTTAGTTTTTAAGGTTTTATGAATACTTACGCAACTCATGTAAACATTACGATAATACTCATATCATTAGTTTTTACACATTTAGTTTGTTTTTTCAATATCTGATTATTGAGTTATTGATCTTCATTGATGTGTTCAATTTTTTTTATTCTATTCTTCCATTCACTTAATTTTAAGAGTTTTTTTTATGAATATAAAATTATTCTTACACAAAAAGTCAAGGTAAAATATTTGTTTTATTCATATGACATTCAGAATCTTTCAAAACATCTGTTTTTACTATACTATAGTTATTTTCATTTGCAAAGTGTAAGTAATATCATTGTTTATACATGAAATTGCTGTTATAAATATAAACTGTTCATTTTCCTAGCTGTTCTGGCTTTATTTATCTCATCCAAATTTATCTCTTAATTTTATTTATCTCTAACTGATTATCTATAACAAAACATGTTTTTACTATAGTAGAGCTTTGTGTGGATTCAGTTGGAAATTTGAGATTCCAATAAAGGTTATATGGTTAACTGAATTTGAGGGGTCGGTAAAGAAACATTGGGGGGGGAATTGCGCCATTGGGCTTGAAGGGGATGAGCACCCCTGTGTGTCTCTCCTATTAATCAGTGATAGTGTAACTGGATTAGGTCAGTAGCATCACTGAATAAATAAATAAAAGTTGATTAGCTGTATGGAAGGCTTTTTCTGTCAATCTAAATGTAGGTGGCGGTAGTGTTTCTGCGGCGAAACGTATTTCATGGACGTAATCAAATGTGATGTCATTTAATTTGTTTTCGAATACGGTTGCAGCACTTCGTCATAAAAATTCAAAATAATTAATTTCGAATTGATATATGATAGTTGATTGGTCAACGCCAATTAGATTAATAAATGCTAAACGTAGAAAAATGGCCATAAACTACATTTTCGTGTAGCCTTCGATCTTTATCATGCAAGAGCATTTCGGTAGCGGAAGTAAAATATTCGCTTTTCATCTGGTTTGTTTGTAAACACTGAAACTCTCTGTTAAACACTATGCCAATAAAATCTGAAGCGCCATGAAACATTTATCGTTCACCATGAAATTTGGTTTGCAAAATCTTCTGTATCAGACATGCAAGTGATTGAAGTTTGAACATCAAGGGCATTTCTCCGTCGACCCTCTAATGAAATAATAGACAGATAATGACTAGACAGATAATGTGCATGCGTCATCTGAGAAGTACACCAATTGCAGGGACAAGGTGGGGGCAGCAGAGGGTCAGTGAAGCTACAGATGCATGTCACGAAGGTTCTGGTCAATCTAGGACAAATGCGAGGAAGAATACGATGATAGAGAATCAAGCTGAAAAACTGCTCCAACGGTTTTCTTCTCGTTTATCCAACGATGACCTAGGGGATGATGATCACCCCTAGGTGGCGGAGACCTGGTCACAGCTCCCAATCACAATTTTCATTCGAGTGGTCTACCGCTGTAACTTCTAGTGTGTGGAGCCATGACTCCATCGACGGTCTACAACCTGTTGTTTTGCCTTTCATGTCACATACTCAAGGGGGATATTTGCCAGCACGATAACGCCTTGTAACACACGGCTCGCCTCCCAGGGTGTTCGTGGTGTTGAATATCTTCATTGCCCAGCACCTCTCCTGATACGTCTTCCATTGAACATGTCTCGGATGTCAACCACAAAACTCCCGGAATATAAGGGATCTGTAGAATGCTTGGCAATGTTTGCCACAGGATAACATAAAGGTTTTGTTTCACTGAAGTTCGATAGATCATGCGCAAGGACCAACTGTACATAGCTGAGCATTCATGAGAGGCATAGGGAAAGTAAAAATGTTTGATCTTAAGAGTACGTATTGCAAATGACAAACATCACAAACCAATTTGATACAGTAATCAGCAAACACTGGGACGATCAGGCATCACCATGTGGCTCGGTCACAAGAAACCAGCATAGAGTCGTGACGATAGAGTGCGAGCGAAAGTGCACATTAGAAATCGAAACTAATGTCCGCTAAGATTTGTATCAAAATTGAACTTAACATCAGATTTTCATAGATAACTTTTTTTTCAAATTATTTTCAACGAAATTTTTTTCAACAGGGGATGCCGGACACAGTTCAAAGTCACTTGACTCAAATGCTAATTCGTAAGTATCGGACTATGACAGGCATTTTTTGTTAAGCTAAGTGTAGGTAGTATTTCTGTCGTGAAACGTACGTAATCTAAACGTGGCGCCTCTTGTCTTGTTTATCGAATTGGATTTCTGTACATACAAATAGAAATTCCAAAAGAATCAATTCCAAATTGATATATATGACAGTTGATTGGTCAAAGTCAATCACATTGAACGCCAAAAGTCACCAAAACGGGGTAAACAACATTTTAAGGGTAATCCTGATTTGAATCATGCGAGAGCAGTTGGACAGCGGTAGTAAAATCTTGGTTTGTTCGTTTGCACTGAAAATCCCTCTCATACAGTCTATCAAAATGGGCTGTGGAACGATTTGGGTTTTCAATGCAACAAAGCATAAAACATGAAGTTGGACCCTGATATTGGCTGTCAGAGACCGACGTTTGTACGTCGTTTAGCATGGAAAGCCGGCTTCAATCGGCACAGATCATCCCTGAAGAACTCCAGAGAACTATGAGAGGTACTTTCTGTCTACCTAAATATAGGTGGCTGTGGTGTTTCTGCAGCGATACCTGTTTCCTAAACGTATTCAGAACATGACGTCGGTTGGCTCTTTTTTTGAATACGATTTCAGAACCTCGGCAATCCAAAGAATAAACTCCGAGTTGATGTATGATAGTTGATAGTTCAATACCAAAAGAGTAAACGCCAAACGTTGTCAAAATAACCATAAACTACATTTTAAGGTAACCCTGATATGTGTCATGCGAGAGCGTTTGGATAGCAAGATTAAAATCTTTAGACCGTCTGGTTCGTTTTATAGTGAAAATCCCTCTCATACGGCTACCACAACATGAGGCTTCAGCGCGCCTCCTCACAGCGCTAATTCCATTCACTGCGGATAGAAATAGACCGAACATCCTTCTGGAACTGCAAATCAGAAAATGCTATCAACTTTTTCTTTTCCATTGTCTGCGGTTAGACGCCATTTAGGCTCGATTCTAGTTACTTGTGCTGTTACCAAAGCTCGCGTCTTATCACAATGCTAACCTGCTAAAGTTCAGTTGACGCTTACTTATAATTGAATCGGGGCCGCGGTAGCCCGGTTGGAAGAGGATTAGCAACCGGAGGGTTGCGAGTTCGAAACTCGATCCAACCAATTCGTGGGGATTGCACATTAAATATGTCGTGGCCTCAAATGTGCTCACATTGGCGTGGTGTGGAAATTTGGAAAGTGGGTTACCAGCTCAGGTATTGACCTCGTCATCTGACCGTGGTTCAAAATTCCGAGTTGTTGTCCTCGAATCTTTCCCTTCGGGATGGATCCCGGACCGTCGTCAATACCCCGTTGTGTTATTTCAGTGTGACGTAAATTCAACTACTTACCTACCTATAATCGAATCATTCGGTACCACGTGACTTGGGAGGAGCCAAGTTTCCTCTTCTTTCCGCACAATATCTGTACCACCAACTTGGCGATATTATTGGGAGGCCCAAATAAGACGCCTAATTGCTTCATATAGTATGTGTTAATATTGGATCAACCATAAAAATATTTGTCTGTCTTTTGAGTATACAGTCCTGGGATTTAACCTGTCCCCTAATCTAGTGACCATACGATCCAATAGAGGCAGTGGAGACACCCTGCATGTTTCGCCTCGAGGGGAGCGAGTTGTCTTCGGTGCCATTTGTATAGAGAAAGATAGTTGATAGCTGGTCATTCTTTTTGCCATAGCATTCCTTTTTCTACCGTCAAACATCAATTGCTTTTCTGAAAACACATCACACAATAAAAATATTACATACTCGTAGCTGCATCCAACACTCGACTCGGCTGCATACATACTTCAACTTACTATTCACAACTTGGAAAGATAAAAAAAAACATCCATGCTATCGACAAGCGCAAAGAATGAAACTGAAGCAGTACAAAGAAAATCTCTAAAGAGAGACTGATGTTTTCGCCCTATCTTTCATCAAATACAATAAGTATATTGGAGAGTCAAGCTTTGAAATTCTGGCTGAGCTCAAAAGTATGTCAAAATATGTTAATATCCACTTTTAATGGATCCCTTCTCTTATTAACATTAAGGGAAATGATATAGTGAATGTGCTGGGTAAAGAGAATGTTCCTTGCGGACTAACGAACAATGAACGAATTAACGTGCCAGGATATTTTCACAAAGTCAAAGATCTGTAATAATACTATATGGTATGTATGCATTTCAATTAACATCGCACTGGAGCAACACAACGGGTTATTGGCGACGGTCCGGGATCAAACTCGAAGGGAAAGATCCGAGGACAAAACCACGCATTTTTGAATCGCGGTCAGAAGACAAGCTGGATGATGATCACCCGAACTGGCCCCACTCTCCAAACTTCCACACTACGCCAACATGAGGACGTTTGAGGCCACGACAGATTTAACGTGCGTCCTTTGTACACGATGGTCTTTGGTTGGATTCGAACTCACAACCCTCCGGTTGCTAATCTGTTACTCTTATAACCGGGCTACCACGGCTATGATATTATATGGAGAACTCCCCTACTCCTGATTGGTAAAGAGGAACTAGAGGCTATGCTTTGGAGGTGCGCTACTAAAGATGGCTATGCTATAGAGGCTATGCTTTGGAGGTGTTCTGCTATCGAAAATCAGACGACTTCGTCGAGATGCAGAAGTGGCGATACTAACACTTTCAAATTTCAAAATGGATATAAATTTTCCTTGTTTATTCTAAATATACGAACTTACTGGCTTCCCCGGTTCACACATGCTTTCATATGTCGGTTTGGACTCCCATGACCTCTTTGAGAATCCCTTGATGGGTTTGAACTTTTTAAAGACGAGTGGTTTCATAGACTTGGTCTAGCATCCGCTGGACCGAGAGGAATTAGAAACAACAGATAAGAGAGTTGATTTGGACGATCAAAGAAGAAAATACATTGCTGGCCACCGTAAATGCAACACCCTGAAGGAAGCATGCAAATAATATGAAATTTACAACATGCATTAGCGGAGGTGAGATATGCAAATGATTAGAATTTCAGCGCAGACGCACATCACGCGCGCCTGTGGCGCCACTTCAAAGCGCTATTTAAGGCTTGGAGATTTCGACGATTTCAAGTACGGCAATTGTGTTTTTCTTGTGGTTTTTTCAAAAAAACGGTCAATTATGCCTCGTAGAAAACAGCGATCATCTCTTGATCAAGTATCCGAGTTCGACAGAGGAAGGATAGTGGCCTACCGAGATTGTGGATTATCTTTCAGGGAAATCGGTAGTCGTGTTGGACGAAACCAAACAACTGTAATGCGGATATGTGGTCGTTGGATGCAGGAGGGTACGACGGACCGACGTGTTCGATCGCATCCACCTCAGTGCACCACTTCACGTGATGACAGGCATATTGTGCGTATGGCAGTGACGGATCGCTCAGCCACATCACGAACCATAGCACAGCACATACAGTCTGTACCGCATCATCCAGTGTCTGCGCGTACCATTCGACGCCGTTTACAGCAGAGTGGTCTGTCCGCAAGACGTCCATTGCTTCGTCTACCCTTGACGCAGAACCACAGACGTTTCCGCCGCCAATGGTGGGATGAAAGAAGGATGTGGACGGCAGAATGGAATGAAATTGTCTTTACTGACGAGTCACGCTTCTGTCTGCAACACCACGATGGTCGGATTCGAGTCTGGAGACACCGTGGAGAGAGGATGCTGAACAGCTGCGTTATGCACCGCCACACTGGTCCTGCACCGGGTATTATGGTATGGGGCGGTATTGGATATCACTCTCGCACTCCTCTAGTACGCATTGCCGGTACTTTAAACAGCCAGCGCTACATCTCCGAGGTATTGGAGCCAGTTGTCCTTCCTTACCTTCAGGGCTTGCCCACAGCCATATTTCAACAGGATAATGCTCGACCACACGTAGCACGCATTGTCCAAGGGTTCTTCGTCAATCGCCAGATTGAATTGCTTCCCTGGCCAGCTCGCTCTCCGGATCTTTCGCCGATAGAAAACATGTGGTCCATGGTTGCTCAACGATTGACCCAGAATACATCCCCAGCTGCCACACCAGATCAACTTTGGCAACGTGTGGAAGCTGCTTGGTCTGCTGTACCCCAAGAACACATCCAAAGTCTCTTTGAATCAATGCCGAGGCGTGTGGCAGCGGTGATCTCCAACAATGGCGGCTACTCTGGCTACTGATTTTGGCAGGAACCACACTTCACAGAAGTCTATAAATTTAATCGTTTGATACTTGGTCAACATGTTATCTACAAAATAAATTTTGTTGTGATATCTCTTGTCTTTCTTGGTGTTGCAATTTGGGTGGCCAGCAGTGTAGTATACAAATTCGAAAAAATCATCAAAATGTGGAAAAACTTGTTTTTCCTTCTCGACACTGTTATGAATAGCCCATTTTACGGCTTTTTATACACAGGCCTGCCCCAAAATCATAGAAGTCTCTTTATGACTCCAAATTAGAGCTTACCTCCGATGTCGGCAAAAAATATTCGAGTAAAAAGAGAAACAATACATCATATTCCTCCACCCCAGTACTCAGCCACAAAAGAAGGAAAATTGACAGTCGAAAAAGAGCATGTTAGATGCCGAGAAATCGGAATTAAAACACCGGCTAATCGGAGGGGGAACTCGTGGGAGTGTGAATTGTGTCAATTATGCCATTGTCAAAATCCTCCGAAGAGAACATATAAATAGTTCCTTCCACCCCTACAAAATAAAAGGAAATATCCTTCCCAGGGTAGGTAGTCGAATTAACGTCACACTGGCGCAATACAATGGACTGTTGGTGACGGTCCGGGATCAGTCTCGAAGGGAAAGATCAAGGACAACGTGTCTTAATTTTGAACAACTGTCAAATGATGATGTCAAAACCTGAGCTGGCACCACACTCTTCAAACTACCACACCACGCCAACGAGATTACATTTGAGGCCATGACAGTTTTAACATCACCAGCACCCACGTACACGACGGTCTGCTGGATTGAGTCTCAAACTCGTAACCCTCCGGTTGCTGATCCGCGACTCTAACAACTGGGCTATCGCGGCCCAATCCTTACGGGGAACCCGCCTAGATGCTTACGAACGGGGTAATGCATCAATAAATTGTACCTACTGGGTAGGTAGGTAATTAACGTCGCACTGAAGCAACACAACAGGCTATTGGCGACGGTCCGGGATCAATCTCGAAGGGAAAGATCAAGTACCTACTGGGTGTGTGGAAATGGATTTGACACACTCTGCTTTCTAATGTTATTGTTGTGAACGGATGCCAAAAACTTGTGTGATAAATGAAATCTTAGAATGTTAAAATTAATATACATTTCCGTATTTAATTAATAATAAATAGCTTTCACAACAAAAAAATAATATTAAACTACAATGCAGTGCATAACTAAGTGCTACATAAAATACGTAGATACAAATGCTGTATTATTGATGTGTCATGTAAGCATTGCATTTACTACAAGTTTAAAAAAAAGCAGAAAAGCATTTCTATATAGATGCATTTTTCATAGATGCATTATCATTAATTTTAGACCTGCCGAAAAAAGATTATGCATTATCAAGGCTATAATTCATTGCAATTCTTATACTAAATATATATGTAGAATACTTAGAACACTTTAGGATGAGTTTACATGTAGAATACGTAGAACTCTACTTTATCAAAAGGGATAGAAGCGACATAATTAATAAATGAAGATATTTATTTACAAATTAAAGGGGGAAATATGAACAGGTACTAGGGATGGGGAAAAAGAACTACCTGTTCTTTTTCACCTGTTCTTCAAAAAGAACGTGAACAGCCTGTTCCCACTTTTCACAAAACCCTTGTTCTCCGTCCTTTTTGTAAAAAGAAACATTCGAATTTTTTCTACTTCAATTTTAATATTTCAGGTTGAAATGGAAATTTTGCAAAGAAAGTAGTTCCTCTTTTCTCGAATTTTCTAAATTCGCTACAAATTTTCGTATTTTCTAAACTATGCTAAGTCTGAAACAGCTGTTCATCGTACAGTTCTTGACTCACTGTTTCCTGTTGATTCATTCACCCGTTCTCTGTCTATAAAAATTCCCAGCTCAGACTACTTCCTGTTCGGGAATTGATTCTTGCTCTCAAACTGTTCCGACCCTGTTCTCCGTTCTCTGAGCTGTTCTCCGTTCTCTGAGCTGTTCTCCGTTCTCAGAGTTGTTCTCGATGAACTGTTCGCGGAGCTGATCTCTCTGAAACTGTTCTCGACTGAACCAAGTCCCTACGTTTGATGAATTTGTGAAATTTTATAATTGTTAGGCAATTTCATGGTGATGAATTTTTAGTTTCACACAAATTAAAAATTTTTTAAAAATAATACTGATCAAGATTTTGCTGTCCACCTTTCTGGTGGTGTCGCCTCTACTCGTTCTTAGGATTTGCAATGCTTTTAACTTTATTTTAAAATTAAATTTTACAAAATGGAAAGCAAAATTTCAAATGTGTGGACATATTTCACTGTGAAAGGGAGATTCGGATCGGGTGTCTCATGCTTTCTCTATAAGTTGAAAAGGGATCTCATTAAGTCATCTATTACGATTTTAAAGACATCTCGGAAACAAGCATCCCACCATACAACTAATATGTTGGAAACCGAAAGTGATTTTTTGACTTGTATTTTTCATGTTTTAAACGTGTTAGATAGATTATATAATAATTAACCTGCTTTTCCTGACAAACTAATTTTACTTTCCAAGTAGTGATCTCGGTATGCGTTTTTTAAATGTTTGTAATCTTTTAAAGGGTAACTCCCTGCTGCATAACGTGATTCAAAATTACGTGTTGTCCTCGGATCTTTCTCTTCGGGATGGATCACGGACCGTCGTTTCGTTGACTTAAATGACCATTTTGTTGACTTAAAAATGTCAATAAAATCTAAAAAAATTATTGCTTTCATTTGAGAATTTCATTCGATTTGCAAGAACTTTTTCAAATTTATGGACATTCTGATTTTCTTTTCTTAATTACTGATAGTTTGGGGCAGTTTGGACAGATATGCCCCTTGCGCCATAAAAAAAATCAATCAATCGATTAACAATACGAAGACTCCGAATTATTTATCTTTCGTTTTCTCCCTTTCAAAACTAGAGAAAATCTCACCAATAAAAAAGCTAGCAGAAGAGTCATTTGTATTTTGTTTATATATGCATGCCTACAAAGTACTAACAAAGATGATATTTCAACCAAATTCGGTTCCCGTCTGTCTATCACAAAAACTGCTGGCGCCACATGGTCTAGGAGGAGGAACATTTCAGATAGAGAGGCATTTGAGAACTGTGGTGAACAGAAGAGCAGGTTAAAGAACAGTTCTTTTATAAAGAACGGAATAGCAAAGAACTGTTCGCCGAAAAGAACAATATTTCCCATCGCTAATCATTACAATAAATCGAAACATCGGGTATTTGTGTAATTGTCTCTGGAATCACTGGAAAAATCCTTCTTCGCCGGTCTGGTTAGGGGTTTTCTAACGCGCGTTTTACGTCAAAACAAAACGCGGGTAGCCAAAGAACCAAGTACATAGTGTTCTACTGGAGTGTTCACATGCAGAAGTCGCGAGAATCCACGCACTAGATAGCTTCGGCGCTTCAACAATCTCCGGTCGTTCTAGCGATTAGAAGGCGTTTGGAGATGCATAGTATTGTACTGCACCGTTCACATGACATGCATTTTGACGCAGATTAGGGTTTTGTTCCTCTAGTCCAAGTTCCTATCTTCGCAATCGTTAAAGATATAGTGAAAATTTCAACGGATTTTAGATCTGCGGAAAATTTTACACCAGATCGATACCTGAAATGTGATTTTCTTTAAATAAATAATTTTTCAACTGTAACTTTAATATTTTCGCGATACTCATTTGACGAACGACATTACGAACACAAAAGGGAGTATTAATCTCGTTTTTATAGAAAAGATATAACTTGATTGGAGTATTTTGTCTTAATCCACTGATTTATATTTATGGCCATTAAAAATGGGATGAGAAAATTTAATCGGATTCGATTTATTGAAGAAATTTACCCTGCTTTCACACAAAATTTGTAAAAATGTGATAGTTTACAACTAAGGGGAATAGTGGGCAATTTTACTTCTGAGAATAACGTACACCGACAACTATCCCTTCTAGTTTTCATGTGCGGCAAACGTCTTTAAAATGAAGTTAAAATAAAATATTCAATTTAAAAGCTAAACTTTAAAGTTATTTTTGTATTTGTTCTCAACGTGAAATGCGTAAGATCAGTTTCAATTTTCATTCATTTTTCACATCCTCGTGTTACATTGAACTCGATATCACTTGAAAATGAACTTCTGATTTACTGAACTGTATTATTACCTGAATTATTACCCTGATTATTTACTGTGAAATTCTTTTCCATATAATTTATATTTTAATCTTGCAGTTAGTGTTATTACTACTTTAATTGAAATTTTTACATTATATATACGTGTAGACGCAAATTCTATTAGCAATTTCCTGGTTTTCGATATGTACTGGTTTTTTTTTTGTTATTTTCTTTGAGATTTTTTAGTTTTAACATAATTTTCTCGTTTCATGGTGGGTTTTAATCAAATTTTAGTTGAAATATTTCCAAGTCGTTATTCCATTTGTGCTATAAAACTCCTGAAAGAGGGTAGGTTGGAGGGTTAGTTTTCGTTTCGGATAGTGGGAACTTAGGGAAAGTTGTGTTTAAAAATTAAAAAACTGATTATTGTTATATATGTGTTATTTGTGCTGATACATTAAAATGTTTAGAGATAGGTTTTAAAGAAGTACAGAGATTTATTTGAAGGAAAATTAAATAAAAATTAGCTATAGATCGTAAGAAACACGATGAAACCTGCAAATATCACATAAAAAAGAAAGGTTATCACCAATGCCGGATTTTGTTTGAGTGTCATCTTTTTGATAGTACTTCGAAGACAATGCCATATAAACAGAAATTCCATTTCCAATTTCCTGGTCTAGAAATGTAGTTTTGGGAGGAATATACTTTTATTTTACACTGTCAATTTTAAAATTTAACGAAATTGTTTGGTCATTTCCCAGTTAGATTCGTTTTAATCAGTTTTATAGATATATTCCAATTTTTCATACGCAGTTTCGCTTTTACGATAAAACACATTACAAATGACTCATCTGCTAGCTTCTTGAGCCCAAAAAATCCGTGATCACCCCTTAACACGAAACAAATCCTTCTTACTATTTTTTATTGTTGGGTGAATCATTGACACTGGAGTGAGCGAAGGTTATAGAGTTTCTTCCTCTAGTCATGACAGTAAAAAGCGAATACTTTAGGATTTTAGAGTTAATGAAAATGTTTAATAATGCCACAATTTGAACTACATAAAGCACTGTTTCTCTGTGATCCGCTGGCTCATACCAGTTGAATATAATCCCGTCATTAGAAAAATTTTGAAAAACGTACGAAAAGCCAACGTGCAAAAATTTACAACCCAGGTTGATGGCATTGGCATTGCACCGGAACGCATCGTATACTATACGTTACGAAAGATTTACCTGTTTAGGGTGTCACTTCTAGTCAGCAAGTCGATTATATTGCATTTATTTATGTATAAAGATTTAAGTTCGAAAAACTTTATTCACAGGCAATTAGGGAACGGATGTTTTACAAATCGAAATATCAAATTTTTACGTTGTTTTGAATATTTTTTAGATTACTTTAGGCATTTTATAGGTCATTTTTGTACATTTCTAAATTAACCAAATCCAGGCTCTTGTGAACACAGGGAAATCAATTTTAGGTTGGGAAAGAAAGATTTTCATCCTACTTTTAATGGCTGTAAAATTAAAACAGTTGATAAGGGGCAACAAAATATCTTATTAAAGTGCCATTCCCTTTAAAAACAAGGCAATACTTCCGCTTAAGCTTAGTATAAAAGGAATATCTGCAGAAAGATTAGCTGCGACTATCGACAAAAAATAAGTTTTTCAAAGAAAATCATGCTTTTGGTATCGATCTGACGTAAACTTTTACGCTGATTTGAAATCCGTTGAAATTTTGACTATCTTTAACCATTCAAAAGATAGAAATTTGGATTAGGAGAATAAAAAACATAATTTAATGCATAAGGGAAACTGACCTCAAAAAACGCCCAAGAGGTGTTCACATGGTAACGCTCGAAAAGTCTTATCAAACGTGCGTTAGAAAGAGTTCATGTGAACGGGGCCTAAATCATTTCCTTTGGGTCATACCATGCAAAATGAGCAAATCGGCTGTGGCTGACATATCACCGATTTTATTGAAAATCAGTTTTTAAATCGATCACATATAGTACTGAGCAACCGTGAAATACTATTAGGTTTCAGAAATCTAGATTTTATTAATTATTGACATTTAAAGTCCAAGGTCACACAAATTTAGATTTTCTAGCACTAAAAGTGTTTTGTTTGCGACCCTATATTTCTGTAAGTTATTGACACAAATGTTAAAATTTTTATATTGTTACATTCTTTAGAAAAAGGTCTCTTAGAAAACATCAAAATATAATCGACGGAAATAGAAATTTTGCCAATTTGCTACAAATTTCAAATTGTTCTGGTAATTCTAGAAATGGAAAGACAATATTAAAAATTATCCTTAATGAAGAGCCTTTCCTAATAAATAGCGTGGCGTAATTTGATGTATACTCCTTTATAAAAAACATTTAAAAGTAAAATTATGGAAAAGTACGATTTTTTAATTTTTTAAAATGCATATTTCACTGTGAGGGAAAACATCAAAACTTTTCAACATAAAAGAAAAAGATGTCTATTATGTCCTGAAATTTTCACAATTGTAATTTGATTATTTTTGTCTCAGGAAACGGCAACCGGTTTTTCCGATTTTCGCTCATTTCACATGGAATGATCCATATATTAAACATTTAATAGCCTGTTGTGTTGTACCAGTACGATATTATTCAATTACCTACCAATCTATCTATTAAATATTCTGGTTATGAATGTTATTCAATTAGTTGAAAGATTTAAATAATATTGTAGGAATTACTTTAAAAGACATTAGCCAACCAAGCTCCTGCTAACGAATTAGTTGGATTTTGATGGTGTTAAGCTGCGCCAAACACAAGTCAAGTAATGAACATACACAAAAAGAAAGTTTTTCTGGCACAGAAGGAGATTAACGCACCCAGAATAAGTTACAGGAATCGAACCTTGCACCGCCTACAGCTTACAGAGGGAAACCAATTAAACTATGGCGATCCTTCCGGCGAACGGGACCCAAGTTCTATTTTTCCAATATGTTATTCGTTGTGTTGCTCCAGTGCGACGCTAATTAACTACCTACCAATATGTTATTATTAACTAATTTCTAATTACTTTATTTTCAGGCACAAGTATAGTATAATGCATACAAAATTGTTTACAATTTTTGTAAGTAAAAAATATATTTTTCATAAAAAAAACCTTTAAAATGAATGAAATGTCATGCAAAGACCATTTCTTCAATAATCCTCCCCAAATGGGAAAAATGTTAAAAAATTAAATTTCGTAGGATGTTTCTTGTGATTTTGGTTCTGTTATAAATTGAAAACACATGATTTCTTAGAATCTGGTTATTAAAAATATTAGCTTGCATATGTTTATTATTAACTATTGAAGAGATTTTAAAAGTGTATCTTCCTTTAGAGTGGTTCAATCTCGTTTAATATTTATTTTCCTACATTGTAAACAGAAAACGATACTCAAGTCACTTATCACAAAACCTGGAACCCCGAGAAGAAACAATGATCGTAGACGGATCACCTGCATTACTCTGTCATCGCAGACGAGGTTCACGCTCAAATCTATTTGTCGCATGGAAAAGAGGGGTAAGAAAACCCTAAGTTAGTTGGGAATCCCAATATTCGAAAACGCAGTTTCATTAAGTTTCTAGTAAAATCTCTAAAAAGGATCGATTTGCTGTGTACTATATATTTGAATCTGCGTTGATCGGAAATTTTATGCTCTCTTAAAAATCTGAGCATAGGTTTAAATTGTATACCGCAATTAAAGGTTAAAATAAAATGTGATGTCTTGCATCAATGACTTTTGTGAACTGTCGAAAAAATTATATTGTGAAATTTCGAAATTCCAACTCCAAAGAAAATCAATTTTTAGAATCGAAATCTTCCAATTAACCATTGTGTAATACAACTGACTGCAGAACGACAAATAAAAAAAAACCGAACTAATCCGCGAGAAGGCCGTAGTCACGTAGTTTTGAACCAGTCTATTCTTTAAATTAGGCATTTGGTATTTTTTAATTAACGTCACACTGGAGCAGCACAACGGGGTATTGGTGACAGTCCGGGATCAATCCCAAAGGGAAAGATACGGACAACACCACGTAAATTTGAATCACGGTCAGATGACGAGGTAACACCTGAGCTGGCACCCCACTCTCCAAACTTCCACACCACGCCTACGTGAGAACATTTGAGGCCACGACAGATTTAACGTACACTAGCCCCTTCGTACACGACGGTTTTTTTGTCGGATTCGAACTCGCAACTCTCCGGTTGCTAATCCGTTACTCTTCCAACCGGGCGACTGCGGCCCTTGAGTTTCAGGAAAAAAACAAAAATGCAAAATCCGATCTGAAGACAAAAGTCTACAACACAGTAGGCTAAAGCTGCTCTTCCTTTTTTGGGACAGATTGATCAAACATTCACACCGCAAGTTTTGGTGAGGATGTGGTGTAAATTCTATCTTGTATATGGATTGATCCCGGGCCGTAGCCCGTTATATTGTTCCAGTATGACGTTAATTACCTCCCTACCATCTCGTATACTTTTGTTTTAAAATTAATGTTCGCCTGTAAATCACGCATCACGGTCAAACAAAGGAAGTTGCCAACTTGTCGAAGAAATTTTGTGTAACTTCACTTTTCCGTTTTCTGATCAACTCATTATTGTTGTTTTCTATTATCGTCAAAATGGAAACAAAATGTTGGCAGAATTTATTAAAAAAACTCTTAGGAATAATCTGTTTCATGAAGTTTATTCGTTTGTGACAAGAAGTTGCTGGTTTGTTAGGTTACATTTTATACTACATTCTTGAAGATTTCAAAAGTCGAAGAATCGATCCATTCTCCTTGTGCTAAATTGACATTTATCCTTCAAGTATTTACCAATCCAAAATGTGTAGAATTATTTGAAACTCTTCATTAACATTTTAGTGAAGAGAAACTTCGATTTATAAGAGTTTATTTAAATCTATCGTATTCACACGAAAAGCATTGTAACGTATCTAATGTATTTGAGGAATACTTTGAACAAAACAGTGCATCAGGAGCGAATATAATTAAGGTAATTTATCTCTTAGAAAATTCTTTTCAATCAAAATTTACAGGAAATTCATCAATTAGTTCTAAATTACAAGCTTAGTGAATAATAGGACCGCATACATTGGATTTACATCCGGGACACTGGTGAGATATTACAGTTATGGCGGCGATGTATTGGTTATAAGTATTATAAACTTTTCGTAAAACCCGTCTTTTTAATTTCTGCTATACATGAAGGTTTTATTTCTTAAGTGTAGTATTAAATGTACTTGAATACTAAAGAAACATGCAGAATGTAGTTCATAGTTCTAAGTGTGATAGTCTTAGAGATAATGATATAAACGACTCTATTAAAGACCATTCTGGGTCTTCGTCACCTCTAAGTGGAAATATATGTATAGAAAGGGGACCAAGCCTTGCATCTCTGCAGTCGCATTTTATGGCCGAAGTTTCCGAAAGTGATGACGATGATGTTTCTGAGGTAAATACTTGATTTGTGATTTATTTACTTGGGTGAATTAAAATACGTATCAAATATTTTGCAGTAGGCTTAGGCTGTTTACCCTCTTTATGGTCGTGTAACTTAAAGACTTTTCAAAAACTTATTTGTCTATTCATTCTCGGTAAAAGTAACTAATTGAGCAGCAGAAAAGCATAATTATGTGAACATACGTAGTTGTAACGTGCATGTTCCGTAATTAAATTCCTTGAATGAAGAGTTGAGGTCAACAATTTGTACACATGATCGTAAATTGAAATCATGCTTTGCACGAGGATGGTGATCATTACATAACAATACTGAAATATCGATATACTTTTTGAATTCAAGAAATGAAAAATTTTATTCATATAACCTTCAAGTTATTTCGGGTGACACCCATGCTACATGCGTTTTAACCTATGGATAAAAAATAAACAAACTTTTTACACTTGGTTTCTGACGATGGGAATAGGAACCCTTTATGTTTTAGCTATCGTATGCTCTTGGCATTTGTAGTGAATGCTTTGTATACTTTTTATTTAGTAAAATCAACAATATCCTACCAGGGAATCGAATTTCTTAATTAGTGGTAATATGCTGCTAATTAAGATACGCATTATAAATTTGGTTCTGTTTTGTAAAAATATGTAAAGAACAGCGTTTTGTATTTATCACAAAACGATATCTTGAAAAATTACCGAATTTGCTAGGGATTGTATTTTCTATAACATTTGAACCATAATTATCTGTAGGCATGTGGTTAATATTTGAGATAGAATAAGAACACAAAATCAGCCATTGTGTTTTGTAAAGAATAGCAATTTTGATTGTATTGAATTTTGTAATTTTGAAGTATTGGACCTTTTATTTTTTTAAATTCCTTAAATTTGGAAAAATCCATTGTTTTCATTCGCTTCATGGTGTAATAACAAGCCTCTTAGTGCAATAACAAGCTTCATATTGTATATATAATTTAATAATTTGTTATGTTTTCTGCCTTGAAAGGAAACAAACATGTTTGTGTGAATACTATGAATTGAAAACTTGAATGTGACATTGGAAGAATTTTTTAAGTGAATTATCATTTGATATGAAGGGAATACTAGGGTATTTGACAGGTGGTTTGTTACGGTGTGTATAATGTATTAATTTTTAAGAAATTTGAATTGAACTTCGTAAAAGGAATAGCTCTGTTAGTCTATTGTTTACATTTTAACTGGAAAACTAGTCAATGACCTATACAAAATTGGGTTTATATGTCTAGATATCGATCATTTTATAAAATTGGGAATGTGTTTACAATAATAATGCATGTTGGGGGGGGGGATTTGAAAGTGCAAATGGTTTTATTGATTTAGAAATAAAACTTCATCTATTTTTCAAATGTTTATTTTTTTTAGGGGATGTTCAATTATAATTCAATTCTGTATACATAAAATTGAATTATTTCTGTGTAAAATTGAATATCCTGCTTAGAGTATTTTAGAAATGTTATCAAAATTATAAATATTTAAGGTTTATTTCGAATTTTCATATAAAAACATGTAAATGAGTTATAGCATTCAATTTATTTCTTTTGGTTAGCATATTCTCTTGTGCTCTACAATCAAAATGAAATTGAAGAGAACTATTTGTTTGTAAACATTCTCCAGTTTTGTGAACTTTTTCAGTTTTCTCTTATATTTACATTACATTAAACTTAAGATGCAATTTATTGTTTTGACGTGTTTAACATTTATAACTATATTATGAATAACCATTAATCATGGGCAATAGCCATACGTATTAAAAATTATTGATTGACAAAATTAAAATATTAACAGTGGCATTTGTTTTTCTAATGATCTCCAAGGAAGACTTCTATTTAAATTTGTCACGGTTGGCTAGAATTATCCCGTCCAATAAATATTTTGGGTGGTTATGGATTAAAGTATACAAGTTTAATTTGTTTTTATTGTTTTACACTTGCATTTCTGTTAGTGGGAGTATTTTTGTTGATATATATCCTATTGCATGCAAATGACCTGAAAACATTTAGATTGCTTACTTTAGTAAAATAATTAAATTAGTGTTAAAATGAAACTTTCATTTTTAATGGATTCTAATTTCTAAGTATTCTGATCAATAAGATTAATAACTGAATTTATGTGATCATTTTCTCTTCTATATTAATAGGTCATTTTGTTAATATTTTGAGTTGCAATTTTAGGATTACTAGGGTGAGGCTTACTAGTTTTATGATTTAAGTTGGTTAATTTTAGTGAATTCTCAAATGCTTAACTTCTAAATTTTAACTTTAGTAAGATTTAAAATTTTTTCCAATTTGGCAAATAAGTTTCTAGAGGTCAATCTGTTTCGCTGAAAAAAATATTGACTTGAATATTGGAAATAGTTTTTAATATTCTTTCAAGATGAGCACTTTTTTCAAGGTTGGTAAACAAGGATTTTAGATAATGTTCAGTCGTAATAGCTATATTGTTTATCTTGTGTATGTATATGCATGTATAGCCCTGGTGAGAAAGCAAATAACTTTGGAGAAGTCTATTTGTAGAAAGGTGGTTAAGCTCGCCATTACTAAGTACTGCCATAATACAAAATCATTCATGGCAACTCGTAAATTATTACAGGGGCCGTCGTGGCTTGGTGGATATGTCCACTCTGTTCTAGCAACCTTCGAGTTGTAGGCGGTGCAGGTTTGATTCCTGTTGGGTGCATTCCACATCACATTTCGTAATCCATGCATTTCGCAACAGAAATCGTAACTAATTTTCAAAAAATCTTTTTCCCACTTGTCTGAATTTCTGCCATGACCATAAAAAGTAGCCATTTCATCACAGCGGTCAACTACATTCATGTACGTATTGTAGTGGGAAATGGCTTCTGGGCAAAACGTCTAATTTTGTACCATCCTTTTGTTTCCGAACCACGGTCACTAATTCATCAGAATGAATGGGCTCAAAAACATAAGTCCACCATTTGCAATCTGAAAGTTTTGCCAGGTTTCTTTAGTCATATTTTTATTCCCTAATTCCTTAAGAACACTGAAAACGTAAAAACCCGTTCAAAAGTGGGATTTATTTACCCAATACGGAATGAAATCTAATCTCTGGGACGTATATGTCCATTAGGCCCGAATGGGTTAAGTGAGAAAAAACCAATTACTCGCAGGAATAAAAATGATTTCTTTAAAGTTGTACTGTTTTTCTGAGGATAAATTTTTCCTTTTAGAGGACTTCTTTCTGGGGAAGGGAAACCATCTTTAATGAAACAGTGGATTGTCTGTTTGACATTTGATTCCATGCTGATATTAGTCATTGCCTGCAGAACATTAACCTTTAGGCTGCAGGCAGTACAACAGTCGTACCGTATTCGGGTTGCGGAATAAAAGTGCAGTAATATAAAGGTTAAGTTTTCTATTTTCAATTTCGGGATCAGATGTTAAATTGTCTAAATGTTCACTAGGCCACCATTCCGCGACAAAAATAAATAAGTCTAAAGTTTTTTATGATTCCCACCTATAAAGGTTGCACATGGCTCGCACAATTAACATGGTAGAAAACAACTTTAATGTTTTGCAGAAAATCTCTATCAAATGGACAGGATGTGCAATAATCCATATAGAGTATTTTTCATTTTAGCATCCAGTTTTATTAACTAGTCTGAGAAGAGTTTTTCCTGTCATCCACGTCTTTTTATTGGCTTCATGCAATAAAGGCAAATTTCTTATTTTTAAAGCAACATGGGCTTTTGGGTATGATTCATAAAAGGAATTTGTTATCCAGAGGGTATCTGAATTTGTAAAGTAGGAATGCAAGACGATCTTTACTTTTCTTTGCTTCATTACATGGCTTTCAATGCCTGATTTGAAAGCAGCATAGTAAAACAGATCTAGTTTCATCACAATTAAAAATGCCCTTGGACTTGTATCCAGTCAGTTTTCCTTGAAGTTCATGAAACTATGAATCGCCAAATGGTGAACACCAATTGCGAGGAAATGGCATTGAGATGGGAGATCCCCTTCCAACATTCTTTTGTGTGATGGGGTGTCCATTATGGCAAGATCAAGGAAACAAAACAATTGAAAAGACTGCCATATGCCATAACATGTGGATTGCCATAGGTGATTATTTGTCTTCCGAACTTTCTGCTATTGCTTTTGGCACCAGTCAATAAACTAGGAGCCAAAATGTGCAAAAGATGCCAATCGTAGGAATGCATTGTTTGTTTAACATTCCCATAATTTAACATACTCTCAAACATGCTAGTCAATTCATTAACCTTCAAAGTCCATTAGAAGGTCGATGACTCATGTTGCTGTGTGACTATCTGAATGTGTTTAAAGGTATCGTCTCGCGGTATTCTTGGCAATGTGTCATAAATGAAATGTCACTGAATTTGTGACAAATAAACAAAATACTTCATAAGTGGAATGTCTTTTCTCCAGACTTGCCCAATTCGACTTATAAACGCTAAAGGTGTATAAATGAGAAACGTATAAAAGAAGCTCACAGTATTTGCTTTGCCAACTCATAATCACTATTGCTCATGTCTCCGATTAATAAACAGGGAGCTTTTAACCACATCCTAAAGATGCCAATTGTACGAATATGCATTGTTTATCTTTGATTTGGCTAAATATGGCCCTCGTGCCATAAATCCCCGTACCAATCTTTAATCCTCTGGGGTTCTTGTGCATATATTCGTTCTATAACCTGCTATCTCCCCTGCATGACTTCTAACCAGTTTTGACCTCTACCAATAGAATCTTGCGTAGGATTCTTTCAACCAATAGATGTGGTTATGTATGTTGTGGGGTAAAATCGTGAATGGATTCGATCAAAACCGCGACTCATGCCAATTTGCTGGTGTCTGACTATGCAGAGATTAATTTGTATAATTAATTTTGAAAGTATTTTTGTCTTATTCCAAGAACACATTAACTTTTATCCTTTATTTTGGTGATTTTAGTCAATTTGTCTGCAGTGCTCCAGTATTTAAGCTTAAACAAGAATGAGCAATTGTAATATTTAATTTACTAGTAAATCATGCATATTCAACTAACAAACTTTAAATAAGTTAAACTGCATCCAAAATCCCATATGCAACATGGGATCATTATAACTCAATGGGTTTCCCCTTACACCAGCAGCCTGTGATCTGTAGGTGGCACAAGTTAAATTCCTGTAACAACTCTTGAGTATATTTCTTTGTCAATAAAATATTTCCTTGTGTATTAATTTACTTAATGAAAAAAACATTGTTTTGCACAGCTTGGCCTGATCTGGCTCTTGCACCAACCAACCCTTATGCAACATAAACAATTGAGATGGAGGTCAAGGTCAGAATCATGTCTGGAAGCCCGCAACAATCCTTAAATCTTCTAAATATTTAGCATAAAAATAAGAATTAAATCGAGGCATATCAAAGCTGTACCAATTAAATTTCGTTAAGTTTTATTGTATTTTGTTTACCATTGTTTTACTTGAATGTTTTGTGTATCTTAAGAAATCATGTTAACTCTGTTTTTTTTTGTTTTCAAAACTGTCTAATTAAGCAATTTCTTTTTCAGGTTGAATCTTTTATTTTAGACCAAGGAAATGATGATGATTCAGATGTAGATAGTTCTTCAAAATTTCTTTTATCCCAAGCTGTAAATGAATCCGGTATATATACCATTGAAGCCCAATGCCGCTTAGAAGCCCTATTAGAAGCCAGTAGTCATATTATTGAAAATAGCCAGTTTGATTCGCCTATTTCTGCTTCCACGTCTTACTCAGGTGAAGTAATTTTTCAATATTTTTATCCAAGTTATTCTGATTTCCATAAAACATTAAAATTGTATCATTCATGAAACTGCAAGTTGTGACTGGCAGAGGCATTATAATATAGGGAGGCAAAAGGAAGAGATTGATTGCACCTCTGAACTAACAAATGTTCTTCATTACTGTCAAGTTACTTCTTAATGAGAGTTTTTGTTCAACTAATATCATCTCGTCCACAATGATTTATCTAGGCCTTTCTCTTGTATGATATAAATTACGATAGTAACTCGTGATGTCAAAAAAATCAGGATTCCAAGATTTTGGAATCTTTTAGTGTGTTGACAATGAGTACTTGCATGATGTTCCTGTTTGATGTCTTACCTTTACTGTGCTGTTATAAAATCTTACGAATCTATGAAGCAAAATGCTATCGAGCAACACATTTAGCACAACATTCGATGAGACTAATGAATTTGTTATAGCATTGGATAAGCAATCAGGTTTGACAGTAAAGCTTTAGTTCAGTAGTTACTGTTGTCTTTGAATTCAACCTTTATGTGAAGAGATTTTTCTTGTAAATTCATTTAAGATGATGCTGTTGTACTAATTTATTTTAGTGTAGGATAATGTTGTGTGTAATTTTATTAATGGTAAAGTTTTGAAATGTTTCACAGAACAATGAATAATTAATTTGAAACTTTCCTTTATTCGAGTTGACTGATTTTTATTTACCTTTTTGTTGGTTGCCAGGACTGTCCAAAATGTGGCTTGCTACACATGAAATGAATGCTATGTTAGGGCTTTGCATAGAAAAATGAAACGTACTCAGAAGTGGGCTTAGTTCAGTTTACAAGTCGCTTTTCACATAACCTATACTGTCATTCAGCTCTCGACACGTGGCAGAAATCATCGAGTTATCCTAGGGCTTTGGAATAGCTCGTAGCTTGAAGTATATTTTATTGCATCCATCTAAAATGATGGTTTTAATTTTAAAAGTAAACTTTAGAATTATTGTGCGACTAATACTTAATTTTTTCTGAACTTCAAACTACAATTAAAAGAATTTTTAGGGCTTATTATATATTTACAATTCTTAAAGTATAAACTTGTGAAGTTTCGATGTGAATTTGGTTATATTCAATAATTGGGTTTATCAATTTTCATTCAACCATTGACTCTGCATGAAAATGTTGGATCTACCCTAAAGTAAAATTGTGATTTGCTGTAAAACTATCAAGAATAAAAATGAGTTGAAATTTATCCAAAGAATGTTATTAAAAGTTGAGGGACTTATAGCTTGATATGTGTTTAATAATTGGAAGAAAAACTTTTCAAAACAAATTCAACAATGAAATTTTTTTAATCCATTATACATTGACTGATAAAAGTATTTGTATTTACTGCAATGGGCATGTACAAGTATAGATATTGACTACTTAAAAGCGAATGAACAACTATTGAGCTTTCATTAAATGAAACGTGAATTATAAATATATCTAGTGTACTTATCTTGCGTTGGCACCGTTTCTGGACTTCGTGCCGAACACCAAACTCGTACAAGTTTTATTGAAGCAGTATATAAGTAACAGTACTTATCTTTTATGAGTCGTAGTTGCTTGCTAAATTTAACGGTGGTACTAAAAATATTTTAGTATCTGAACTATTTTTGTATGGCTATTCTTTTTGAATATTATCTAAAGTTGGACAGTCCTCGTTTGCATTATGTAACAGTATATTTATTGTATTCTTATTGGTAATTAAGATTTCATACATATTGACATTTGCATATGAACTAACCAGTATTTTTCATGAAATGCAGCCCTAGGCAATCATTCACTATGAATGTGGTGCTACTGACAAGCACCATGTAAACAACTATGTAAGCTTTTAGATCTGCCGCTTTTCTCGTGAACATGTACCGTTTTGTATTTATTTCATCTTTATACTGTTCTGGTTATGTTAAATATGTTTTGTGTAGCTTGGTTGATGAGTGTAGTTAGACAAACAAGAAACCATTACCGCTTGTTACTTGAGTTAAATGTCATTAATGGGAGAAATGCTAAAAATGTGCACTTTGTTGCTTTATGCTGTTCTCGGAATATAAAATGCCGCCTCGTTAAAGAATATTAAGATTAATTTATTTTTCTCGATAAACCCTATGATTAAGTTTTATATAAATTAGTCCAAATTAACTGGTCATAGAGGAACGACTAACTGCAAGCTTGACCTGTTATAATTAATTTGAGCTCGCGTTTTGTCTTGATAAGACCTTATAACCTTCTAAAAATAGTTTCTAAACTTTCTAGTTGGATTTTGATGACTTGCGATTAACATTGCGCCAATATTTTTAGTAATGTTGTTCATGTAATTTTAATAATCCTCCTGTACTCATGTTGAACATTTTGTTTTCTTTTCCTAAGTACAGGTGATGGTCGAACTGAAAAAAAAATCGAAAAAAGTTCCGAGAGGCGGTATTGGGAAAAATTTCGTCAAAGGTATTGAAACGCTTTTAATATCTTACATTTTAACTAAGCTTTTGTTTCAGGTTTAGAATTGCTTGCATTTCTTGACGTCATGTTTTCAAATCCGGAAGTTTTGAAGTTGAAGGAACTGTCTTCATCTTTAAGTCTTGCTTTAGATGAAGCTGCAGTTATCATTAATCACTCGAGGCCACGGTAGGTTCTATTTGTTAATAAACATGCTAACGTCAAACTTCCCCAGGCATGAAATGTATTTCACCAATAAAATTCAGTTCCCTAATTAAAGTTGAGCTGGTAACTTTAGTCAAGATTGCAGCTTCTTAAAAAATATTTGACTTTTAAATATCTATGTAAGCAGTTTTGTTATTTTAAGTTGTAAATATGTTATGTAAATTTTAATCTTCAAACCTTTTCTTTTATTTAACCCTCTGAGTGTTATGCACATACTATTCTACACTGCAACCTACAGTTTGCTATGCTTGATTGCTAACCAGTTTTACCTTGATCATTCAAGAGTTCCCAGGATTTTATTCATACATGGGACTTTAGTCATTGAATGTTTTGAAGAGTTCAATGGTTAACAAAGCATTCTTGGAATTCTTTTAACACTCGGAGCGTTAAACAGACTATTTCCTAATTTTCTTTAGGACTTGATATTAATATTTCCTACGTTTAATCTTCCTAGAAAAGTTTATTTGGCTTGTATATGATTAAATTTATTATGATTTTAACTCGGATTTGTTTTTATTATCTGTTTTACTATGTGCTATTAACATTAGTGAACTATAATTCTATTCAATTCTCTTTAATACTATATTTGGTAGTAATGTTGCATTAAGGTGTCAGTGATTGCTTTATATAGGAGTTGCGTAATAGTAAAATATAAAATTGATCTTGAACCATACAAAATGTCTGTTGAAAACAAAATATTAACGATTAAATTCAATATTTCTGAAGTTCCAAATACTTTTACTGCAATTCAAGTTTCCTTTATTAAAATAATTTCACTTTTGTTTAAGGCTTTTTAACTAATTTCTAGAAATTTTCTGAATTTTGTTTACAAAGATGCATTGGCTATCCACCCATTGGTCTTATCAATCGTCTATTAGCTTTTGTTTGGGCCTATAGAATAACTTGTGCTTTAGCTTATAGGATGATTCCTATAACAAATTTCATTTTGGAGTGGAAAATACTGCTTGAATTAAATTTCAGTGCTTATATTATAAATTGCAAAAACTGATATTTTTTTTAGCTTAATGACCTTTAATTTTAAATATACATTGCATGTTTCATTTCATTGCATGGTTACTAGCTTTTTTTTTTTTGAAGAATGGATACTTTGATCATTCAAGTACATTTGGGAATGCTCCTGTGAGCTGTTGCATGTTTGGCAAATTTCTAAATAATAGACTTGATCAATTTTAATCAATCAAGCATTAATTTTTAACATGTTCACCTTAATGCTTAGTTAATGTAATGCTTATACTTTGGAAGATATTTAATGTAATGCATTTTGTTAGATAAAATTAATATACATATTCTACTGTTAACTCCTTTTCAAATTGTAACTATTTTTTTGTCAAGTATTTAAAGTTTTTAAGTTAAGCTGTGTTGACATTTAAATTTATAAATAATTTTTAATTGCTTAACGTGATCTAGATGAAAATTTTTTATAAGTATCCTATTGATCTTTTAATAATTTTTGTGCTGTGACTAAGTTTCAATTTTCTTTTCCTAGCTCTTTAGCTGAAGCCTGTAGCCATGGTGATATTAATACAGTTAAAAAATTATTAGATGAGGGTAGAAATGTCAACGAAGTTACGGAAGAAGGTGAAAGCTTATTGTCCCTTGCTGCTTCATCCGGTTATTATGAATTAGCTCAAGTAAGTACTTTGCTTTAAATTTCATTTTAATCATAGGTGTTATTTTTTAAATAGGAAGTCGTGTAAATTTGCGACTCCCAATAGTTTGTCGAATGTAAATTCGGTTACTCCTTAATGAATTAACTGATCAATCTTGTGAGGTATTTTCTCTGCAATAGTTATTTTAGAGGTCATTTCATGGATTCAACTTTGAGGTATCCTATTGACTGTAAACTGTTTTTGTTATAGCCAGCTCTGGCTAAATTCAGTTTCGAGACTCTAAGAATAAGCAAAATGCTGGTTTTTCCAAAATCGACTTTAATTGATTTGCATGAATTTTTTTATACCCTAACACTCAAAGATGTGAAGCTATTAAAGGAAACCAGGCACTGTTTTAAATGCAATTCTGCATCTATTTTCTATTGAGTATCTACGACTATTGAGTATATTTAATCTTGCGTTTGGCGCAGCTTGTCCGCTAACTGACCTTATACCATAAAACCCAAACCATATGGGGACACCTAATCAGTTTCGCACCTAGTCACCTTTTTTCTCCAAATTTTTACCATTTTTGCCACTGATCTTTGTCATGACAAAAAAATTTATGAAGCTTTTATAATTTTTGTATTGGGCTAATGACCCATCAGTGAAATTCGGGTATTTCATTGGAATTTGAGACTAAATATTTAACGATTATCTTTAGAAAAATCTTTAATATATCAAATTATCATTTATTGCACAGAATTGGATTTTACAAGATCGAGATCCTAATATATACTGGTAAAGGATGAACTTTTGCCTGCTCATTTTTGCAATGAGTGCTTTCAATAGCATTGTTTAATGCAGGTATATAATTTTTAGAAAAGTCTGCTGCAATGGCTAGTATCTGAACTCGATTAGTCCTTTGTTTCCAACAGTCACACATTCTCTTGGCCATAATGAAAGAATTTTGAAATTCCTATTTTTAAATCATTGCATTTTTCCTTAAATGAAATGTACAATTTTATACAATTTGCAAAATCAGTCTTGTTTGAAAATTCCCATTTTCAGAACAAACAGAAATGCAGTTTTTTTCTTGTGGCCATATGACTTATGATATTGTAGAAAAAGAACTTTTTCTATTTCTTTTTATTTATTATGTCTTATTTTCACTTTTTCTTTCATTAGGAATGTTCTTCAGTTTTAAATTCTCTCCTGCTACTTTTACTAAATTTCCTGTAACATTAACTGTCTACAAATTTGGTTCTCGTGTAAGAAGTTGAACATTTTCATTAATGAAGCATGAAAACTTAATAATTTTTCCATCGTAGGTGTACAGTCCGGACAAGACTGCCCTTTGAATATTTTGGGTTCTTAACATCTGTAATCTCAACCGAATGTTTTGCTATGTAGCACCAGAAAAGAAATGGACCTAGAAGAAATTAGTTAATAAATGTCCCCTTAAGATGTTGATATATGGCTAAAGCGTTTGTAATACATTAATGTATAAATAAAAGTATTAACTTTATCAAGCTTTCCTGTCTTCAAATGTCAAAGCAGAGAATATATTCATCCAATTAACAAGAAATTTAATGTTATTTTGGAAATGTGTCATTTTATTGACAAAATGCCCCTAAAAATGAATGAATGTTTTCAACAAATATTTAAAGTATTGATAAAAGACAGAACACACATTTAAGATAATATTTTGATAAAATAATTTCAGTAAATAAAAATGAGAAATTTTCCCCTGTGATTCCTGTTTTTCCCAAAAGCTTAGTATGTGATAATATGGACTACAAATTACATGTCTGCTATTTGATATTGTATTGATATCTAAACATTCCAATGTGAGTCTTGAATTAGTACTTCTAAAAAAAGTTTAATTAAAAAATTTTGAGTATCATTTTTAAGTTAATGATCACTTTTGCACTGTAAAATGGCATGTTTAAATGCATATGCCATTATTCGTACAGCATTTTTCAGAAACCAAAAACTACCTTTCAGTGTCAGTTTTGAGTTATGTTAGTTAAAGTTTCAGAGGCCTTGTTTTTCAGTAACGGTTTTGTAAAACAGACAGTGCGAGAAAAATCCAAGATGGAAACCAGTTTAGTAAAACTGGTCAACTTTTAACTTCCTGTATCTCGTCTAATATTGAACAAAATATTTAAACAAAAAAATCAGATGAAATGATTTCACTGCCATGTCTATGGTAAAAATTCGAAAAACTTGGTGATTAAGGTTAGACAACATGTTCTCAAAAGGTGTCTTCATGAAATGACCTTACTAATTGATTATATTTTAACTAAGATTTATACACTGGTCACTTAAGAGATTATCAGTTCATTTGTCTTACCAAATATTTAATTGCTACTTTGTATAATTTCTTATTGGTTTCTAAAAATTGATGTTTTACTAATGCATAGACTTAAACGATGACAAGGTGTTTATGTAATGCTATGTATTTTTGTTGCATGATATTCCAAATTGAAGAGGCAAACTTTATTAGATATCATGAGCAGAAACTCGGTAACCATCTGTCTCGAGATTTCCAAATAGTGTAGTGTTGCATTTATTTTACAACACACTTTGTCTAACCATCTTTCTAAAAATTCATGGATTCTTTCAACCCTTAGAAAGATTATTGGTCCTGTCCTAGAATTTGGAAATGTATCGGTTCCTTCCTTGAAATAGAATCATTTGGTATGATTCTATTGTCCTATTCTGTAGAATAGAATCCTTTGAAGATATTCTATTGCTCATTTCCTTTGAGTAGAATCCTTTGGAAAATCCTGAGTGAAATATAAAATGTGAACCCTTCAGGGTTAACTGACAAAAAATAAAGTTTTACTGTAAAGCAATTAGAATAACTTAGTTTTTAGGTTCAAACATTACAATAAGGAATGTATTTTTTTCATCATGAAAAATCGAGTGTTTAGTGTCAAATGAATTTCCGAATAATGCCAGTTAATGAGTTTCTGCTGTAAGCTGACAATATATATGTAGTGAATTTCTTTGAATATGTATAGGTTTAAGGAAAGAAACTGATCCAGATATTGTGCTTAAGTAAGACTTCATTAAAATGATTTTCAGGCACATGATTTGTTTGGGTATGTTCAATTCTATTATACCTGAAATCAATTTGCTTTTTATAAAGATGAGCAAATAGAATTTTTTAAAAGTTCTATGTATGTAAATGCAATCAAATTTGCATTTGCTAATGGGGTTTAATTCTTTACTCATGCTGAATATTATAATTTTTCAGTTACTTTTAGCAATGAAAGCTAATGTAGAAGATAGGGGTTTAAAAGATATGACTCCTCTAATGGAAGCAGCAAATTCGGGCAATACTGACATCGTCAAGTTACTAATACAACACGGTGCAGATGTCAATGCACAAACATCGCAAGGTAATATACTATTTGCTACCTCAGAATTTTCCTAATGTTAATACTTCTGTTTCTTCTATTGCAAATGCATTGCTAAGGTTACTCCAATTATCAATTTAACAAGACATTTCTTGTGCTTTGTAATAATTTATTTCAGGGAAATGTTGCATGCAAACAAAATGTGAGTAAAAACTGCTAGTTCTGGCATTGTAAGCAGATGTCAATCCTGCATTTGAAGATGGTTTCTGTTGCATGTTGGTTACTTATCAACCCAGCATAAAGGTTTGGTCTCGACTGATAATATCAAGATTTTCAGGTTATGTAACTGGTTCAGTATGAAGGTTTTAGTTTGTTATCCTAATATTGTCTGTTGTGCTTTTAAGCTATGGAATTCTGCTCTTATTTCCTTATCGCAAAATATTAGATGACAAATTACACCATTCCATACCAGTTAATGTAATTAGAATGGTTTATATTTTTCTATAATTACAAGGCCATAATTAACCGACACTTCTCAAGCCATCTAGCTTGATCTAACAGCCTGAATAGTACCTCATTTAGTAGGGGCTAATTAATACAAGGATTGTTAAAAAAATAAGTAATTCTAAAAAATGCTGATAGAAGGAAGTATGCAATATAAAAATTACAATACAGACAAATAAAGACAACTGAACTGAAACATCACTTTAATTCATCTCGTTCACTTTTCCATTCGGAAGTTAATGTGGTTCAGTGTAGTTGCAGTTCTTATGGACAATTGCTTCCTGTGCACGACATTCACTACAGCCAAACATAACATGCCTGAAGAAATGTTCGTAATGTTTTTAAGGTAGTCGAGTTTGAGACCGCATCAAGATAGACCTAGGACTTTGAGTAACCCCACAGCGAATAGTCACCTGGAGCTAGATCTGATGAGCAAGGTGGCCGTGCAACTTGAAAGATGACTGGCGACTTCTGTGATGAAGTAGTAGCTACTATACCGATTTAGTAGGAGCTGTGGTTGCCAGTTGATAGATCGTGAACTTCAACTGGAGGGTTGCAAGGTTGTAATTTGATCCAGACTCATGATGTAGGGACTGGTGTATGTTCAATCTGTCTTGGCCTCAAATGTCCTAGCATTGGCATGGTGTGAAAGTTTGAAGAGTAGGGTGCTAACTTGGGTGTTGACCTTGTCATCTGACCGTGTTTCAAAATTAAGAGGTGTCCGCAGATCTCTCGCTTCGGGATTGATCCCAGACCGCCACCTATAACCATTGTGTTGCTCCAGTGACTTAAATTCAACTACCTACCCTATGTTCTCTTAACGTTTGTATAGGACGTTTTGAAATGCCTTGTTTATATATACAATTGAGTAACATATGGTAGTGTTCTATTTTGGATAAGGATTCCTGTCCAGATATTTTTGCAGAAGTTGCAAAATGACTAAACTGTTCAGCATATTTAAATATTTCTGTAAGTTATGGAACAGATTACTGGTCCTGTCAGGATAATTTTCTAAAAAAGAATGGTCTTGTGTTGAAATCTGCTATAAAGCCATGCTAAACAGTGCTTTTGATTGAAAGTGGAAAAAAGATTTTCTGAAATGCATGGGGTGGTTCACATGCCCAAATTTGGTTTCAGATGTTGACTATTCAGGTAAAAAGGCTTCATCTCCCTACAGAATTGTTGAGTTGCTCTATGGCAGTGCTATACTAAAAAGGGTCCTCTCTGTGCTATGAACAAGAAATTGTGATTCTTGCACTGGTTTCCATCCTCTATCAGGCTGAATTGCTAGCAATCCTGTTTTTTCAAACTTCTGATTCATTAATTTCAATATATTAACTGACAGTGCACTAAACAGGTTCTAATGAGTTCTAAACTCGCAAAGAGTGGCTGCTGCATTAAACTGAACATAAAATAACTTCACAAGTAAATTTCAGCGTATGTTGAGAAGAACTGGTATTGTGATTGTCTTTCTGAAGTTTTCCCATCCCTTTATAGCCCAAATCACTGGTGCTGTTGTATAAAGCAGAATTTGCATTAAAGCTTTTTTTTCTGCATTGTTTGCAAATTCTTGGTTATGTTGACCATAATGGTATAGTGACTTGAGGAACTATTTTTCGTGGAATCCTTCCAATATCTTACTAAATTTGCCAATTTGATTGTTAGATCTAGCTACAGATAACTAGGTAGTGCAGTTTAAGACCATCTTGTGCACATTCATTTCTCTTAACATCCATAATGATTTTCGTTTTGTGGAATTTTCTTGGGTAATTATATGAGATAGGATAACTCAATGCCTTGTAATTAATTTGAATTTTAATTTGTAAAATTCAAAAACACTTGCATTTTAATATATTTTTTTTTGTGAAAATGTAAAATTAAAATTTGCCTTGCTGTATTTCCTGGCCTTCTTATATTAATTTTCAAATTTAATTCTCTAGAAGCTGCACTATAGAAATTGCATGCCTAATGACTAACGAGTTTGAACTTTTAGAGGCCACAAATTAAGCTGAAAATCTGATTTAAATTAAAGTCTACTTTTTATATTCGTGATTCTTTTCATACCTAGACTTTAACCATTAAATCTTTCTCAATAATTTTCACCATTTTTTGCCAGAGTATTCTGTTTCTTTACAAAGCAACAAGATTTATTCGTAACTGTTTTTATTACTTGCAAAATGTTTTGAGAAGTTATTTGGAGTTTTCCCTATTCGCGAATTCCAATTTAAGTTTCACTTATCTTTTAAATTACCAAATAATCCTCAAAACAAATTTGCATGTTTTGAAGCAACCTACAAGTTGTAGGCAGCACAAATTCTATTCCTCCTTGGGAGTATTTCTCTTTGTGTCAATTAAAATTTTCTTGTCCATGTATATGTATTTACTTGACATTGTCGTCTTATGTTTGGCCAAATATGGCCCTTGTACCTTAAAGCCAACCAATCCTATTGTTAGGATACTCACTAGAATTAATAGAGTATGTATTGGGATGGCAATTAGCTGGTATAATATTTCTCTTGGTCACTTACTCACAAATCTATTCATCAGCAGATTCTTGAGATTCATAAGTAATGTTTCCATAGTCCATATGTTGAACAAAGTAATGTTTAGCCCATTTTGATTTCTTTTTACCTACAGCTAACTGGATTGACCCCAAAAAAACTTCTAGTAGTGGCTAGCTGAATTTGAAAATTCCTTGTTACAGTGAAGTTTCACTTTTCTGCTACAAATTCTGAATACAGACCCCAATTTGACATTGCCACACAGAAAGTTGAACGTGAAAACATTTTTTATATTAATAGGTTAAACAATTCTTGCAATCTTCAAATTTAAAAATATTATTTTACTTCAGAATGACTTCCTAAAATGTGTTGTAAGACAACAATTTTATGATGAAACACAGCAGACCTCTAAATTGAAAGTCTTGAATAATGCAATATAAAGCTATTAAATGTAACAAGCGCTTTGTATGAATTCTTGTTTGAATGAAAATTAAAAATACATTATCAGATGGAATTATAAAATTACATATTTGTTTGATTTTTGGAATAAGGTTTCTGCATATAATCGGAATTGCACAATATTAAAATTATTTTGTTAACTTTATAGGGCAGGGTATTTCATTTCAGTGTTTTAATTGTATCGATCTGATAAATGTAGCCTTAAAAATTCCAAAAGAGCCTTAGAGGTCCTTATTTTCCATTTGTTCGAAGAGTGTGATACCAACTCTATAAATTTTAGATTTGTTGATGGTATATGTTAACATATCTAGTATTAAAAGGTTGTGACTGAGTTTGTAGTCAAGTTGTAATGAT
This sequence comes from Meta bourneti, assembly GCA_933210815.1. Lineage (NCBI taxonomy): Eukaryota > Metazoa > Arthropoda > Arachnida > Araneae > Tetragnathidae > Meta > Meta bourneti. The sequence goes on from OW119928.1 coordinate 70,576,913, forward strand.
TTAAATGTGATTAATGCAATAACTTAAATTGTTAACTAATTGAGATCATGTATACTATCACACACACACAGATGATGTGGGTGAAAGGAACTCGGATGACGTTTTTGGACATAATCTCTGCTGCGTATGAAGTGTTTCCTGGATGTTAATATTTCATTAGAAAACCATTAGACATTGAATGAACCTTGGAATTTTTTTAAGATTTCGTAATCGAGTAATCATTTGTGTTATAGTAGTGTTTTTAAACTTTTCACGGTGAGGTTACAAAAGCTGTCCATAAATAGAACTAATTTAGCATCTTATTTAGCTCATTAGCATATGAAAGTTGAATGATCATGTTTGCTGCATATCGTGTTTTATTATAATCATGAACACTATACAATAGTCTTGTATTTCAATTGGTGAAGAGGAAGTTATTTTGTACAAGGTATATGTCGTTAAGAAGTAAAATTTTACTGATTGAATTGAATTAAGTATTTATTCCCTTTGTAGTTTACAATGAAAAAATAATTCACACAATTTAAGCATCTGTTTATGCTCATCTAGGGAAAGGATTATGTAATGTATCCGTGATGGGAGGCATTTTAAAGTTGGGAGGTATGTTTTGCTCTTTGTTTTTCCCAAACGGTAAAAAGATATTTACATTTCTGCAAGATGTAAGTGTTGAGTTTTGCAGTTTAATGATTTTAAAATGGGATAAAAATATTGTTGAATCAGGCATCTATTCAGTATGATCTAGGTAAGTAGCTTTGGAAGATAAAGGTAATGAGTTTGACTAATAATTCAGACATAAGCATTTGAAATTTATTAACTTTGGGAGGTTTTTGCTATGTAATGTTTCTGGTAAAGTAAAAGAATTGTAATGGAATAGTCTAGGTTCTTCTAAAATCAAATTTTTGTATGAAAGGTGTGTTAATTAATCATCTAGTCTTTTATTTTACACCTTTTTTATTTTTAATACAAACGAAAGGAAGGGGGAGAATCGCAAGTAAATATATTTTTAACTATGTTAAAAATCTTGAATACTCATACTTCTGCTTTAATATCCTGCTGCAGATGATGGCAACCCACACATAAGGGTTGGTATTCCTTTGACATTGAAAAGCAAAAAGTTTAATTGCATTTAAACAAAATTTCATCATGCTAGCTAGCCATGGCCACCATTAGTTTTCAATATAGAAATGTCAAATCATTCTTAGCCTTGTGTTCCTAACATAAATTAACATGAAAGCAGTCAGCATGTTGATCATGGAAAAGGAAGATAAAAAATAGTCATGCCAGAATTCTCACATGGAACGAATTTAACTCTAGTTCAGAGATTTAGCTGTATGTTCAGAGAAACAAGCTACCAAATGGTTATAGCACGTGGAATCCAACCATTTGTGTATCTTTGTAAGCATTTTAATTCTGTTGTAAGTATACATAAATTTTGCAGAGAAAAAACTGAAAGGTGCAAAGGTGAAGAACCAAGAAATGAATATGAAGTCTCAGCAAGAAATCCACGGTGCAATCCCATCCATAGTCTGTCCAGAAGGGAATACACCACTCATGTTTGCCTGTGCAGCTGGCCATGAAGCGATAGTCAAGATACTCCTCGATGCTGGTGCTAGGGTTGAAGACCACAATGAGAATGGTCACACACCTTTAATGGAAGCTGCAAGTGCTGGTCATGTTGAAGTTGCCAAGCTGCTTGTAGAGAGAGGTGCCAGTATTAATACACATTCGAATGAGTTCAAAGAAAGCGCTCTTACCTTGGCCTGCTACAAAGGTTTGTTTGGAATGGCATGCTATTAAACATTCAATTGTCTATTAATACTGTATGATATGTAGCATAATCTGTGTTTGGTGGTATGAGCTAGTAAGCATGAGAATTTGCTTTTCCTTCGATTATCCCCCTGCTTGTGTGAATGGCTCCCTGCTAATTTCCTATTACTTAAACAGGCTCCTGCTTGGGAAAATTGTTTGGGCTCGTTGGCTTAAAACTTCTATGTCGCAAAGATTACATGATCTGTCTTAACATGTTAGTTCTGTTATCATAAGTGCAAACAACTTGCTTTGAAACCTTTGGTGTTTTTGTTGTAAAATGTTGCATTTTGCAGTTTATTTCACAAAATGTGCGTAATTCAAATGCTTTAGTTGTGTTGTCTTTGAAAACTTTGCATGAGTGAATGAGCTTTGAGTGATACTTAATACTTTAGTATTTTTGTGTGTAATGACATTTATACATATTATTTATTTCTTGGATAAAGTTATCTTTTTACTTTGCAGCTTTTTTTTGTATATAACAGTTTTGTTTTAATTGGTCTGAAATGTGTTAAGTGTATAATTTTGGCATTTTAAAAAATCTAAGCCTGTAGAAGGCTGATTAAATTGCATTGTTAATGATACTTCAATGAATTTCAAACTTTAATTTTTACTTTTATTCAGTGGATGTATTGTATTGCTTAATTTTAGTTGGCATTTTTTACAAATTTGCTATTAGCTAGTATCTAAAGATTTTCTTTGATATAAGAAGTCTATAAAAAATAGCATCAAATTAAAAAACAAAATTGTTAATTAACAATATTGAACATCTAACGAAATTCTAAGGAAAAACGTTGAATTAATGTATTTGCGATGCTGTTTCTTAAGTCTAGTTTTTATTTGAATCGACTGATATATAGCCATTGTACTAAAATTATCACTTAAACTTATTCAACCTGAATAGGTTTGTTAGGAACTTGTTTTAATAAATTTCTTTAACTATTTTAATTTAAAGTTGAGTTTTCAAGCCAAAGTTAAATCGCAATAACTATGCCTTGCATATGTTTTTCCAATAACTAATTTATGTACTGTTAAATTTATTGTAATGAGTATGCTACGTGATTGGTCCAGAGATGCCAACCATTACGGATTTCACCTTTAATTATGGCATTGTTGCGAATACTGAAATTACTGAAAAGCAGCTTCATGAAAAAGTGGAGTGTTTGCCAAAGTTAGTGATCAATCTTGCAAATACCTTTTCTTGCAAAGGGTCGCCAAGTTCTCATCTTAAAACAATTAAAAAATTCTGATCCATATTTTATCCACATTAGAATTTGGCATGACTTGGTGACAAAAATTGAAATCTTGCCAAAGCTGTAACTTTAACTAGGATTTTGCCAAAATGCAAGTTATAAGGAAAAAACTTCGGCACTGGGATTGAGTGAAAAAATTAGAAACAATTTAAGATCTGATTACGAAACTTTTTTTCCAGATATGGATTATACATATATGTACATTACAAAACCTTCAGTAAATACAAATCGTAGACTGCAGATTTTCTTGGAGGGAAACAATTTTTTCATCTCTTTGTCTGATAGAGCTCAATTCACTAAATTATGTTTATGTATTAGTTTTAAAATTGTAATCACACATATTTACGAAATTTTATGTAATCATTACTGAAAACATTACTAAAATTCTGCGTATCATTACTGAAAATCATCTCGATATATGTGTAGCCAAAGGTTGGCATCTCTAAGTCTTATATTTTGAAAGATGAATTATTTATAGAAATGCTAGTGACATGTTAGGGTTGTTTTAAAATTGTGTTATTTTCAGGCCACCTGGAGATGGTTAGGTTCCTTTTGGAAGCTGGTGCTGATCGCGAACATAAGACGGATGAAATGCACACTGCGTTGATGGAGGCCTCAATGGATGGCCATGTAGAGGTAGCTCGTTTGTTACTGGATTCTGGTGCTCAGGTGAATTGGTTATTCAACCTTTCTTCATGAGATAGGGCTTAAAATTTCCCCCAAAATTGGCTTGATAGGGTCTCGTTTATCGCAAATAGTCTAAAAAAATTTAATAGTGAAATAAAAGTTAAAAAAGGTAGTCAATGAAAAATTTCAATTTATTTTAGTGAAAGTTAAATGTTAAAAATTTATGAATGTTTCTGTAAAATTAGGGGAAATCAAGGCTTAGTTGAAAACTTTGAAGATATTGGTATGTTCCTTTAATTTCATTGAGGATTACTTTTGCATTCCCTTGTAATTTGTTAGGATTTCTAATGTTATAAGGGGTTTAGAGTAACTGCTATTGTAATTCTATTGTATAAGGGGCAGTCAAATGAAAACGAGACAGACTATATAACGAGCATGGCGCGGAAGTTGGTTTTTAACGCAGGTAGGTTTGTGTATAGAAGCGCCTTCTATTGGGAATCAGGAAGGAACAGCGCGAACGTTCACTGCTGTGTCATTTGTCTGTTAGACGTGCTCGAAATGAGGTCAGCGAGTCGTGTGTGCGTCCGACATCACTATGGAGGCTAGGAAAGAGGAACAGCGTGCTGTAGTGCATTTTTTGACTGCGGAAGGAGTGTCAGGAAGTGAAATTCATGCCTGAATGTCTGCTGTGTATGGAGAATACAGTATGTCACGTGTGCGTGTGTTTGAGTGGAATAAACGATGTCGAGAAGGTCGGGTGTCATCGAAAGACAGCAGTCGGCCAGGACAGGATCATCGTGTCATTACCCCTTCTGTCATTGCTGCGGTGGATGCTGCCGTCAGAAATGACCGACGGCGGACAATGGAAGACGTTCTGCTCATGTTGGGCATTAGTCACGTTACCGTTCATACCATCTTGACAGCGTCTGAAGTTCCAGAAAATCTGCGCAGTGGATTCCCCACAGCTTGACGGAGGAGCAGAAGTTAAACAGAATGTCGACATTACTGCAGCACCTGGAACGGTATTACGATGAAGAATATAGTTTCCTGTCCCGTATTGTCGTGGGAGATGAAACTTGGTGTCGTCATTTTGAGCCGGAGAGCAAGCGTCAGAGCCAACAATGGAAGCACATGGATTCATCCCCACCGAAAAAATCCCAAGCCATGCACGTGAGCTCCGGGAAAGTCATGCTGACCTTTTTCTTTGACTGCAAGGGCCTGCTGCTCATTGACTTTCTGGAACACGGCGCCACAATTAACGCACAGCGGTACGTGGAAACTGCAAAAATTGAAGCGCGCGCCATCAAGTCCAAACACCCAGGAATGTTGACGGACGGCATCATTCTGTTGAAGGATAATGCCTGCCCACATGTTGCCAAGGCTAAGACTACGCTGCAGAAGTTTCGCTGGGAAGCTCTTACACATCCTCCATACAGTCCAGATCTCTCCCCATGCAATTTCCATATTTTTGGAGCCCTGAAGAAAGACATTCGTGGCTGTCGATTTGCTTCGGACGAAGAGGTGCACGCCTGGGTAACAATCATGGTTCCGTAGGCAACCGCAAACATTTTTCCATGAAGGCATTGTCTTGTCTGACAGTGGGATAAATGTATTAACAGTTATGATGATTACTTTTGAAATAATAAACAGTTTACTTTTTTTCCATCTGTCTCGTTTTCATTTGACTGCCCCTTATATTACAGTTTGTCTGAAATCAACCCTTAGATTTTGATTGAGATTCTTGTTTTAAAGTTATAAAAATGAATGAATGAATGCATGTGAAATGAAATATTTCTTATGTGTTGCAAGTACCAGTTAAAAATTGCTTTTTGATACTACAAAATAGTATTTTATAAATGTTCGAAGTATTGCCCTAATGGAAGAGCAAGTGAAATTTGAAGTGTTTTGGATTAATTTCCAACATAGCACTTATTTCTTTACATTTCTGGCCTATGATGCAATTTCTGTTTTTATTATTTCATTTTTTTCTCGATCAAAATAAGCAAATTTTTAGTGTAGAATAGGAAGATTGAGGCACTGGAAAGATTTCTAAATTGTGATTAAATGCATAAAATTTAATGGTTTCAAATAAAGACGGGCAATTAGAGAGGAATCGCGTTTTTTAAAATGGGGAAATGTTTAAATGTAGTTTGAGCACCTTTTTACTTGAGCAATACTAGATTATAAATTCTATATTATAACATTTTATGAAATATTTAAGATTTAGAATGATAATTTATGTGAGCACACTTGATTCATTGCATACATGCCAACTAGTACGGAATGTTCATGGTTTCTGTGACTTTTTATAGCAGACTGCGGAATTACTAAAAGTGTTCAAACTAAGATGGTGAAATTTTGTTTTAGCATAAAATGATTATTTTACCCAAATAACGTGTGTGGCAGTTTGTTCATATTCTGGACCTTGTCGTAAAACCAAATTAAACGGGTGATATTTGAATTTCAATTTTATTGTTTTTTAACAGAATTATGAAATGCCTTATCCTATTTCACCATATTTATGCTTCAGATTTATCCATGACTAATTTTTTTTATCTTGTACCAAATAACCATTGACTAAAGTAAAATAATTTAGTTATAGCTTTTTTCGATGCAAGAGTGATTTTAGATGTTATAAAATAGGATATTTAAGGAGAAGGAAATTTTATTAAATTGAGTTACTTTTACTTGGAATAGTATACTCTGGTGTTATTTTACTATGTAAGTAATTCAGAATAAGTGACTGGTGTTGGGGCAGTTACAGTCACCATGAGCAGACAAATGTTGGCAGGTATGCTGTATTGAACTTCTGAAAACATCGGATTGCTAATTTGTCAGTGCTGGTAACTTGCAATTTCATTATTTTACACATTTTTGATTAGTTCACATGTTAAGTGGGGCCTGATACAAAAACTAAATTTTTAAATCTGCGTAAAAAAATGACTATTTTAACAAATGGAACGTTGCTGCATTCCTTATTGTGAAATGTTTGTTTTTTAGTTCTCGAATCTTTTAAATGTTTTTCAATTAACTACGTACATTACTCCATAAGTCCTGCATTTCTTGTGAGATAAATGATTTTATTCAAATTTGTGAGGTTAAATGTAAAGTTGCTTACTATAAAGTCGGGAGCCTTTCCTTTTTCCATGAAACTAGGTTATAATCATGAGATGCCTCATTTAAAATTGTACTTTCAAAAGAGTTGATGAGGTAATCGAATTTAGAGTTTCTAATGAGGCAAAGTAGTGCAAAAGTAACATACTTTAGTAGTTAATGTTTTGTGAGTCAGAAAAATAATGCATGTCTAGTCTATTACAGGTAACCCTCCTATAACACGGTAGATAGATTCCTAGAAAATGTGTTGTGTGAAACCGTTTTATGAGACAGCCAGTACAAAAGGGGGTTACGTTCCGAAAACCTATCAAAACATTTTTTAATTCCATATAAGCAACTTAATTTTTATCAAAAATATAAATGTATGTATAATACAAAACGAAAAAAACAATAATATTATTTTCATTTAATGTAACCTAAATTTAATAAATTTCTTCCTCATCAATACTCAGTACAATCAAACAAGAACGTTTTTTCGGTTGAGCGATATCACCTTCACTTTCTGAACCTTCTTCATTTAGACTTTTTACACCTTCTATCCTCTTTAAAAAATCTATAATTTTGGATTGTTTTCTGGTTCTTACAAGGTCATTGTAGATTTCATGGTATGAAGATAGACAATTTTGCAGCTCCCTTTTGAATTTTCGGCTTCTTTCAGTGAAAGGGTTTGCATTCAAGATTTTCAGCTAAGCTTAGGCCTTCTAATTTTTTTAATGTTAAATTAACTTCACAATCTTCAGTGCTATTGTCCTCAGAATCGATTTGATTTCCAACTTCGGATGCTAATACCATCAAATCCGCTTTGTCAACTTCTTCCACTAATAAGTCTTGAATGTCCTCAATAGCCATATCCACAAAGCCTTTGCCTCCAATAGATTTAGCAAGTTCTAATATGCCACCAATTTCATTTTCTGACAATTCAAGCACATTTTCTATTTCAACTGAAGATGGCCATATCTTCCAACATGCATTTAATGTTGATGTTTTTAGTTCTTTCTGCGACAAAGATATGATGTCGATGCAGTGCTTAATTGAAAATTGCTTCCAAGCTTCCATTACATTAATTGATTTCGAATCGGTTACGTCTAAAATCCAATGTTCTTAAGTAATAAGTTTTAAAGTTATAAATAATACCTTGATCCAATGGTTGGAGCAACGAAGTAGTGTTAGGTGGTAGGAACATTATTTTGACATTGGGATGACATAAATCTTGTGGGTGACATGGAGCATTATCTAATAGTAATAATGCCTTGAAGCTTAAATTTTTCTGTTTTAAATAATTTTCAACATTTGGCACAAAACAATTTAAAAACCAATCTTTTAATAAATTTTCAGTTACCCAAGCTCTTGGATTTGCTTTCCAATATATCGGTGGTATATAAGGTGGTTTTATTCACGCCTATAAGTGCACGGAGATTAAGTATCTATAAACTAGCAAGGGTTTTGTTATAAAGTCCCCCGACGCATTACTGCACAAAAGTAGCGTTATATGATCTTCAGACACCTTAAATCCGGGTGCAGTTCTTTCTTTTTTCGATATAAAGGTTCTGGCATTTTTTTCCACCAAAGCCCAGTTTCATCGGCATTGAAAACTTGATGTGTTGTGTATCCTTTCTCTTCTGTAATGTTTTGAATTTTTTCTGGATACGTCCTGGCAGCTTCATGATCAGCCGACGTAGTTTCTCCTTGAATTTTTATGCTATGAATTGCAAAGCGCTTTTTGAATTTTTCGAACCAACCTTTACTTGCCACAAAATCTGGGTTGACAGAAGATTCTCCGTGTTCTTTAAGGTATTTGTTAATTTTAAGTGCTTTTTGCTTAATGATGTTACCATCCAGTGGAATTCTTTTTTTGACAACTATCATCAATCCAAATGCTGAGTATCTTTTCCATTTTCTCAATTATTGGCGCCCGGGGACGAGCTGCGTATTTTGCGGATATTGAAGATCCTGCAGCAACTGCACTTATTTCTTTTTTCTTAATAGTCCGGACTGTTGCTTCATTTAAATTAAGACTTTTTCCAATGTGAGATGGTTTTTCTCCTTTTAAAGACGATCCAAGATTTGTATCTTTACTTCTAAAGAAATAAATTTCCTCTCAAACGTTGTTTTTATCTTTATCAGACATGGCTTGGGACTGAAACTTGGATTTTCCAAAAAATTTAGTCTTACAAACGAAAAAGTCACTCTTTAACATATCGTGGCTCGACGCAGACTGCCGACCAGCCGCTTAAACACTTTATCTCCAGACCACAGAAATAAAAAAAACAAAAAGGCCTGCCATTCACATGCCCTCGCCTTCAATCGCATTTCACAACAGATCGATACAATATGACAATGTCGCATTGCACTTTATCCTTTTAGATACAGCGGGACTTTCCTCAATACTGTATCTCTGAGACGGGAAGTCTTGCCGCGGATGACGTGTAAACTACATGACGATTTCTGCTATAACATAGGAATTCTGCTATAACATAGGAATTTTAAATATGTTAAACAAAAATCATATTATCCAGTACTGTAGAAATACAGTGTTGTATAAAGGTTTTCGCAATTTTCTTATCGTCTTAGAGCGAAACCGTGTTATAGGTTGCAGTGCTATACGAGGGTTCCCGCAATTTATCCTATCATGTTAGAGCGAAACCGTGTTGTAGGAGGGCTACTTGTACTTGAAATATAACATACTTTTAATGAATAAAATCTGCAATTAATCAACAAACTTGGGAACATTTGCATTTTAAATGTGAATATTCCATCCATGTGTTATCTCAAATTAGTGCAATAAAACCCCCAAAACAAGGTAGTTAATTTTTTTGCATGCCAATGCTTCTATATTGAACTCTGCCTGGAAGGGCTGGGCTGAATTTATAAATTCCTAAAATTAGAATGCATTAGCTAGATGACCATGTTTTTCTTTGAACTGGATATTTTTAATAGGCTCTGGATTGGATTTTTGTAATGGTGTAGACCAAGCCATAAATCTCAATCTAATTTTGCCCTTCTGTAATAAGACAAGTGTAATAAACCAAATTACTGTAATTATTGAAGTTTTCGGTTTTCCATTCATTTCTGTTTTAAGACTAGACTGCTTTACCGACTATGATTTCAAGCAATTTGTCACAGAATTGCCATCAGTTTCACAAGTTTTCTCTACTTTAGTTTTGGAACAGTAATATAGCTTATTCACCAATCAATCTAGTGGTCAAGATGCTGGCTTCAAGATTGAAATGTTCCTTCCTCAAATCCTGGGTAAGGCCTGGATGATTTTGTATTAGGAATGAATATGGTTGCATCTATAAATTGGTTGTACCTAGAATGTGATGTGAAGTGTTGTGCGACCCCTCCCAATGGTGCTCCGGAGTAAAAACCAACATGTGGTTCAAAAGTGGTTCACAAAACTACCCTTAAAGTGCCATCATGATCATGGTTAATGACGATTGGCTGGGCATTGGAAAAATATTTACTAAAATTAACGTGTGTAGGCCATCTGACCTTGTCCCCAGGGTCTTCTGCAACAAGTATGGATGGAGGAAATTTCATCTGACCAAAAATACATTTTACAGTACACATCGAAAAGATTAGTCTTGGTGTTACAATCAAAGTGCATTCAAAATGGGATAATATTCTTGCATTGTGGGGAACAGTGACCATATATCTAAGAACACTGCCTCAAAGTTTTTTGACCAACTGAATGGAAACCCAGGATGCGCTTTTCAAACTGGTACAATCCAGGTTAAATCTGTATATGGTAACCCTATTAATTATGATCTGGAAAAATGGTGGGTGCATATTCAAGGGAAAATGACAAATCCTCTTTATGTTTGACAGTGACAAATTAGCAATGATTTTTAGAAGTTGAACTGCTATTAAGTCTAATCTCGCCTTTGCATAGATGATATATGTATTAATATTGATAATTTTCAGTATAAGTTTTAAAAAGCATTTAGATTTGAATTTTGCAACATTTGGTTTTTCATAGGTTAATATGCCAGCTGACAGTTTTGAATCTCCTCTTACTCTGGCTGCCTGTGGAGGCCATGTTGAACTAGCAATGTTGCTCCTGGATCGTGGAGCAAATATTGAGGAAGTCAATGATGAAGGGTACACACCATTGATGGAAGCTGCTCGTGAAGGTCATGAAGAAATGGTAGCTCTTCTTCTTAGTCAAGGTAACTAGTTTTGGCATTCTGTATTGAGCATTAATTAGATGTGTCTTAGTTTTTCCTCAAGTATAAACTAAATTCTGGCTAATGAAATTAGTCTCTTTAAATGCATGTTTCAATTAATTTTCAGTGTTCAGCTAAAATTTAGGATGAGAATATTTTTGTGATTCATGGTAACAATTCTAATAAAAATTTCTTGTTTTTTTATCTTAGAATAAAAACAGGTAAAATGTAGCTTGAAGTGGAATCAGAGCCACTCAATTTCTAACAATTAGGCTTTGGATTTTAAAATTTAATAAGGTTTTTCAATGGATGTTTTGAGCTTTTATAGGTTTCTGAAACTGGTATATCACTGGGAAATGTCACTTTAGATTATTTAATAAGTTTATATAAATTTTTACAATGGTACCTCAAATTACCTATCACTAGTCAGGTTATCCCAATTTAAATTGGCTCAATTTAAATCACTTGAAATTTTCTTTTTCTTAAGTTTAATAATATTAAAAATTAAATAACCTGATGTATGATACAAATCATTGAAATTGGTTTTTAGTCAGTAACACCCCAAGAATGACCCTTTTCTAAACTAACAATAAATTGTTTTTAGGTGCTGACATCAATGCCCAGACAGAAGAAACTCAAGAAACTGCTCTAACATTAGCTTGTTGTGGTGGTTTCTTGGAAGTTGCTGATTTTCTAATCAAAGCTGGTGCTGACATTGAACTTGGTGCTAGTACACCATTGATGGAATCTGCGCAAGAAGGTCATCTAGAACTGGTCCGGTATCTAATCAGTACAGGTAAAAAAATAAGGAATATTGTGTTTACATGAGTTAATTGTGACCTTGTATTTTACTTGTCATTTCGATGTATTGCATTTCTCAGTACAATATATTTTATCCGATATAGGTGCTAATGTCAACTCCACTACAGCTACTGGTGATACAGCTTTAACGTATGCTTGTGAAAATGGTCATACTGATGTTGCTGATCTTCTTTTACAAGCTTATGCAAAGCTGGTAATTAAAAAAAAATTACATTAAATAAATTGTACTCTTTGAACTGCTTGCGAATTTTCTTTAAAATGTTTTAACAGCACCTTAATTGTAATATTGGGCTTCTAATGTAGAGTATATAAGAGCATGTAGGCTTTTTACTTGTGATAATATAATAGACTGGAAAAATTTGCTTAAAGTTGTATTTCTAATTTTTAAGGAGCATGAGTCTGAAGGTGGTCGGACACCCTTGATGAAAGCTGCAAGAGCTGGTCATCTCTGCACTGTACAGTTTCTTATTTCAAAAGGTGCCAACGTCAACAAACAGACAACCAATAATGATCACACTCCCCTTTCCCTTGCCTGTGCTGGTGGTCATATTTCAGTAGTAGAGCTCCTCCTGAACCATGGAGCAGACCCTACACATAAATTAAAGGTATGTTGTAAGATGCTCTGATAGTAAAAAAATGTTAATTCAAAATCTAAAGTGTAACTTATTACCAGAAGAATAACATTTTTGAATCGTCCTTAATGCCAACGGATTTGAATGTATTGCTTTTACACTTGCCTCTTCATAATTACTGCTTTGCTAAAAGCAGGAAAAATCTCAATCTGTTTAGAACTAAGCTCAAAAGTCACTTGTTTCAAACTTTTTCTGTAGGCTCTAATTTCAGTGGGAAATTTCATAGGAGTGTTCACCAAAATTGTCAAGCAGGGATTGAGGTTTTTCAGACTGAAATCCAGTTAGGGAAAATTTTTAATGACCTTTATTTGAAGTGTGACTCTTTAGAACGTCCTCGCTGCTTGATAAGATGGAATTTCTGTGTTTTAAAAAACATTCGCGCTGTGTTTAATATTTAAAGCTTTTAACAGCGGTTTTGTATTTTTGTTTTATATTCTATTGAACGGCATAATTTGTTTTTATTCTGACAAGCAAGTTTAAGGCCTTCGCATGCTGCTATTGTTTCCCTAACTCCTCTTGTCTTATTCAGGCCCTCAGGGCATATTCTTTAGGTTTGTACGGGCTTCACAACCCCAGGATACCTGAGTGATCTTCCCTTTTTTTCATCCTTCTCCCCTTCTGCTTTTTCTTCCTCCCTCGTGATTGTCTCTTCGGAGGTGAGGGCTCCTCTTTAGCTTTTCGTAACTATTGCCTTAAGCTCCTTTTGGGGATTATATCACCCACGTGTTTGCCATGCGTGGAGTTCCGTGTGTATGGAAAAGCGGATCCTGGCAGTTGAGGGAGGTGATATACTGACCTAACACTGCTTTGCCCCAGCTTCAAGTAAACGGGAGGTGTACATTGGTCCCGTGTGCATCAATCGGCTGGACAATTGGACTTCGTCGTTTGCTAGGGCTAAGCAAACCTACTGGACACCTCGTTAAGGGTGGAGGCTGTCTCAGGGGTGTGCCATGCGTGTATAGTCACCAACAAACACTGGTGCAGGCGTCTGCATCCCCTTGTAGGACTCCATGGTGCTGTCAGCGACTGAATATTTTTTCCCTTTCATGATGGAAAACAATATTTCTTCCCTCGTGGGAGCAACAAATTGTAGTCTTCGAAAAACGCACGATTTTTTTATTATAAAACTTGACGATAGTATGTCAAATAATAACTCATTTAGAAACGTCTCCTTTTTGATTATCAAAATCATTGTATCCAGTCTTGGGAAGTTAAATCAATTAAAAAAACTTCGTTCAGGTGATCTTTTGGTGGAAGTTTCAGCACCAAAATAAGCAGAAATTCTTGCTAAAAGTAATACTCTTGGGTCCTTTGTAGTTTCGATTTCAGCATATAGATCACTAAACAGCTCTTGAGGGGTCAACTCAGAATCCGACTTATATACGTTGGATGAAGAGATATTAGTAAATCTTCATGACTAGAGCGTGTGCGGAGTGCATCAAATAACCATCCTTGGAGAAAGGAAAACATTCCCCACCAAGCATATTATTCTCACATTTGACACTCCCACCTCGAATGAAAATAGCTTACATGAGCTGTCCTGTACATGCCTGTGTACCTAATCCGATCAGGTGCTTTAAATGCCAACGATTTGGCCATGGTAAGACAGCCAGTTGTGAATCCGACGCTTGCGCCAACTGTGGTAAAGCCAGCCACGATAGCGAAAACTACTTTTGCACCCTGCTGCATAAACTGTAAGGGGAACCATCCCGCTTATTCTAAATCCTGTCCCAAATGGAATTTAGAAAGAGATCCAAACTGTCAAGGTATCTCAAAACTTATCCTGTCTAGAAGCCCGTAGAATGAATCCTATCTAGAAACCCGAACTCCTAAAATTGGTGTTTCGTACTCGGCTGTGGCAGCTAAAACTGCAGAGCATATCTGTTCAAACTGATCCGCCTTTTGGAACCGAACTCCCGCTGCCAATTTTTTCCATTTCTCCAAAACCCACAACCTCAATCCAAATCAACCAACTGTCCATCAAACCCCCAAAATCAAGCAATAAAGTCACAAAAAATACCACTAACACTTCCCCAAAAGCTCATCGATCCTCTGGAAGTCTAGGTAAATTCCCAAATTCCAAAATGGCCTTCACACACTGCTTCCATGCCTAAAAGAAAACATCGGAACAGAATCGGAATTCAAACCAAAGAGATTCAAATAGTTCTCATATAAGAACCTAAGATTCTTAAAGACTCTTGATGAGTTTGAACTCGAGGATGACCATGATATAACGAATGTTCCGGATCCCCAGGGCAGCTACAAGCTGCTCCTCCCTCTAGCCAATAATAACTTTGATATCTTGGAACTCATGGTTTTAGATCTAAACTAGATGACATCAAAATAATTGTATCTTACCTTCCCGCATGTATAGCGCTTCAAGAAACATTCTTGAAATCTTCCCACACGTGCAAGATACGCAGGTATAGTTGCATAAGAAAAGATAATGATGCTAGTACTACAGTATCTGGTGGAGTGTCTTCTCACTTCACATGATTATCCCAGTACTGTTTATACTATGTACGTTTTTGCAGGCTGCGGCTGTGTAAATTCATATTCATTCTCTAATAACAGTCTGCTGCATATACTTGCCACCTCATGATGTCATCAATCAAGAACTCAATCGACTTGTACAACTTCCAGTTCCCTTTGTTCTGCTCGGTGATCTTAATGGCCACAGCACCCTATGGGGTAGTGATAGTACGAACCGTCGAGGGCAACAGATCGAGCAGTTGATCTCGCATCACTCTGTCTGCTCAATAACGACGAGAAAACGTACTTTCACGAACCCATGAGGACTTTCCACTCTAGATTTAGCTATTTGTTCTCTTATACTTCTGCCTTTGTTGACTTTCGCAGTAGGAAGTGACTTGCTCAATAACGATCGCTTCCCCTCTTCGTCTCATGATAGTAGCGTTAGAGTGTAATCGACCACCTACCTACTCGTATCATTGAGGGGATTGGGTTGCATTTTTACGTTTGGCAGTGGTTGCAGAAAAGTGGTACGTAATGTAGATATTAACATTGCCGTTAACAATGTCACCAATGCAATTATAGAGGCTGCTAACACAGCCATACCCAGTAGTTCTAAATCACGCAGCATTTGTAAGCCCTAGTGGAACACCAAATGCCAGTCTTATAAGAAACAAAGGAAGCTATGGAGCATATTTCAGAGATACCCGACTACTAATAATAACCTTATCGCTTTCAAACAGGCTAAGGCATTAGCTCGCAAGATAAGACAACGAAGCCAGAGGAATTCTTGGATCAGATACGTCACTTCCATAACATCAATATCAAGCCAACAGTTGTGGAAGAAAATTAAAGCAGCAAATGGTCTTTATCGTGATTCTTTTATTCCGATCCTAAAGACCACGTCTGCTATACATTCTTCCCCAGATGACATTGCAAACGTCATTGGAGAGTCTTTTTCCAGAGTCCAGCTCTGACTTATAGTCAAGCGACTAAGAGTCAAGCTGAAAAAACACCCATAAGCTTTAAAAGCAGGAACAACCTCCTACAACTTAGCTCACGATGCTTGAACTGAAGATGGCACTTATCCCCAAAACACCTGTCCAGGACAGGACGGAATAACTTATCAGATGCTTCGCCACCTGTCCCCAGATTCTCTAAAAAATATACTTTACCTATTTAATAGAATCTGGATGGAGCACAAATATCCCACATTGTGGCGAGAAAGCATCGCGATTCTGATTCTAAAGCACTGGAAAGACTAAAGACCCTAGGAGCTATCGCCCAATTGAATTAACAAGTGCCTCTGTAAGACCTTAGAACGCATGGCCAATGCCCGTCTGACACATACACTAGAAAAAACAATTTCTCCATTCCAGAGTGGCTTCCGTAAAGGAAGATCCACTTTGGATAACTTAATCCATCTTGAAGCACAAATTCGCAATGCCTTTGTGCGGAGAAATCATTTAGTTGCTGCCTTTTTTTTGACATTGAAAAGGCATGACCGTACGTGACCATACGGTATTCTCCGAGATATGTTTGATTATGGGTTTAAAGGAAAATTACCTATATTTATTCAAAATTTTTTATCCGTGTTAGAGTTCGTATTGGTTCATTTTGATCGAATTTGGTTATTCAGGATGAAGGAGTCCCTCAAGGTAGTGTTTTATGTGTCATCCTTTTTAGCCTTCATTTTAGTCATATCAATTCACTTCAATCATCTCTTCATGGAACTCTTTGTTTACGACTTACAGATATCATGTCAAGGATCAGATATGTGCTTGATAGAGCGGCAACTTCAGACAGCCATTAACAACTTGGTCTAGTGGTGCTACTGTAATAGTCACATACTATCCTGGAAGAAGTGGACACAAGCAAGAGTGCTTGTGTCCACTTCTGCAAGAAGCAGTCTTCACCCAGACCCTGTAATTTGTATCCAGAACACAGATCCCTGTAATCAATGAGATAAGGTTCCTCAGAATGATATTCGATCGCAAACTCACCTTCCTACCCCATATTTTGCATCTATGCAGGAAGTGTGAAAAATCCTTAAACATCTTGAGAAAGTGCTTTCAAACACCTCTTGTGGGCGGATCGAATATCTTTACTCCGAGTGTATCATTCCATCATCCTATCTCGCATTGAGTATGGGTGTGTTGTATATGGTACAGCAAACTCCTCTAATTTGCGCACATTGGACACTACACCATTCTGCTTTGAGGACATGTACTGGTGCATTCCGCACATCACCTGTTACCAGCCTTTACGTGGAATGTAACCAGCTCCCACTCGACCTGAGGCGAAAGAAGTTGTCAGCCAATTATTACTTAAAGATCCTTTCTTTACCATCTCGCCCTTTAAAACACATGACTCTTGTTTCAAGTGTCAATCGTTTGTATGATGCTAGACCATCTAATATTTGACCATTTACAGAAAGAGGCAAACGCATCATCAACGATTCAACCGTATGTGGCATCTTGACTGAATCCAATGATGTGTTAAAGTTCCCACCTTGGAACACCCCTTCCATTAGATTCATCAATCCCTTTGCAACATTCAAAGTTTGACACATACCCAGCTATTTTCCAACAACTTTTTTATTACCATCACTGTCAACTCGCTTCTCATAATAGTTTTTATGGATGGGTCGAAAACAGTAAGACAGGTGGGCTGTGATGTAGTTTTGAACACTACATCCATTTACAGCCTTCAGCCTTCCTTTTCTGCTTACACTGCTGAAGTAGTAGCCATTTGTCATGCTCTTCAGCAAATATCCCTTAGCACCCATCGTAATTACTGTATATACACTGATAGCAGGAGCATACTGCAACAGCGGGAGCATTATGATCATAATTGTCAGACATTTTTAACATCTTTCAAACATTAAAAAGCAGAGGATTCGATATTCTCTTTTGTTGGGTCCCCAGCCATGTGGGTATCGAGGGCAATGAAGCAGCTGACAATGCTGTAAAAACCGCCTCTGCCCCATTGTCCCTGGCTGTACCTTTTTCAGATGTCAAGAGGTCCATGAAGAATTTTATTCATAGTTTATGGCAAGAGTCCTGGAACCTTCATGTCGACAACAAACTTCATCTCATTAAACCTCTCATTAATCAATGGCCACTTGCTCCAGTGCGAAGGATTGATGTCAAATTGACTCGCCTCCGCATTGGACATACTAGATTTACTTATCGTCATTTATTACTTGGAGAAAATGTTCCTTTGTGCCATACTTGTATTACTCCTTTTACCGTTCATCACATTTTAATAGTTTGCTCTGATTTTAATCATCATCGTCGTAGATATTTTAATAGCTCTATTTTGACGATGCAGGATTTGATAGGGGAAACCCACACCCGAATCTTTTCCCTTTTTTAAAATACAATTGGCTTTTTAAAAGCCATTTATTATACTATATATTTATTCATGAATTTTATATTTTGTTCTATGACAGACTTCTTGCACTTGTTTCTCTTAAACACTACTTTTTAATATTTTTATATATAATACAATGATTTTATCTTGCACTTGGCGCAGCTTGTTCTTTTTTGGACCTTGCGCCATAAAACCCAACAATCAATCTTATTCAGAATGCTTCAATGGCATGTTCCTTGATTTCTAGAAAAGTACAAAAGTTTGAAACCTAACTAAATATTTTATCAGCTATAGTTATTTCTAAGTTTTCGTATTGCATAATAATGGACAAAGTTGACTTAAAGTAATACTTTCCCATTAGTGAAAATAGCTTAAACAGTTCAGCGATTCTAAAGTTTTGTAGAAAAAATAGGTATTGTATTCACATATTGATATACAGAATATTTAAAGTTACAAATTTGGCAAGATGCAATCTCTTATTCAAATGTCATAAATGTGAAAGCAAGAAAAAAGAAATTTTTAAGACTAATTAAAGTAATTATGGCCAGAGAATTTAAAATTTCCTATTGTTATCATAAGCATTTCTTGCACTCAAATTAAGAATTACAATATTAATTTTTAATGGATCAGGTAGGAATTAAGATTGAAACTAATCCTTAGAATATTCTGTGCCAGTAATTAAAACTTGATTTTGTTAGCTATGCAAGTATCGGGTAGCCAAGGAAGTTTGCTATTGTAATCAATACAGGTAAATCGTACATAATGTGGATTTCCTTTTTCGCTCTTGTTGTGTGTGGTCTACCCTGATGTTAAAAGAATTCCCTTTCTGTTAACCAATACTGACTACTCCTGGGTCAATACTACTGAAATCTGTTGCAACTGCTTAAGACTTCAGCTGTAATGATTCCCTCATCAGCAGTAGCTCGGTGAACAACCTCTGAGTTACAAACAAAAATAAAGGAGAAGCATCTTCGTGTCTAATGGCCTACTGCATTGAAATTAAAAATATTGATTTCGTTGTGTCCTATGAAATGTCATTAACATTTCGCAGATTTGCTCCTTGAACTTTTAGTGTGCTTGTAAAATGATGAAAAAGGCCTTAAAAATATCTAAATGACCTAAAACCCAAATGTTGGTGACCCAGGAGTTAGCTGTATATATTTAGAATTGGAATTGACATTTTTTCTGTTGGCATTGTGTACTAAGTAATAACAAAATGTGGATGTTCAACAAATTGGGTTCCTGAATGCTATTATATAAATTTATTTTGAATTTCTATAGGACAATTCAACAATGCTAATAGAGGCTTCCAAAGGAGGACATACTGCTGTTGTGCAGATGTTGCTAGATTACCCCAATAGTATGCTGTCTAATCCGCCTCCATCAACTGACCTTTCTCAAATTTCCAATCCTGGATTAGATTCTAATGAAGTAAGTTTTTATATAAATTGTGTTGGTAAAAATGCCAAGGAAAATTTTAGCATTTTAGAAAACATGCTTGTCTTAAAATAATTTTCCCATTGCTTATTAAAAATTGTTTCACTTTAAAAATGGTTATTGTTTCCAAATAATTTGTTTTACTAAGCTTGCAAATTACAAATAAGTATTGACTGTCCATGGACGTGAAGAATCACTTCCCATGTATACATTTCAACATAAATAAAACATTTTGGTCTTAATTTGACACTTCTACATTAGATAAAGGCTTTTTTTATTAAAGGAATTTTAAAGGATGTCACTTTTTAAAAGAATTTTGAAATGCATCCCCTCTCAGAATGTCCCATGCATATCATGGGGTCGTTGTGGCTCAATGGGTTTGCTCACTGCAAACAACCTGCGAGTTTTAGGCAGTGCTGGTTTGATTTCTTCCTGTGTCATTAAAAGTTCGTGTATGTCTTTACTTGATGTTCTGTCTTGTGTTGGGCACAGTATAGCCAAATATGGCCTTTGTACTATATATAAAACAATCAACTCATGCTTCTCATTACTTGAAAAGTTCATTTCTTTCATAACTTTATTTAATGTTTGTGCTTAAAGTAGAAACTTATACCAAATCCTCATTTCCATTGATTTTTATGGATATATAAATATATTAAAAAATGTAGTATTTATATATGATATTTCAAATTTTCTAACCCTTTGAATCGTATCTCATGTTTTATATAGTGGGTAATTTCAATCATAGCAAATCAGTCACCGTTATGTACAAAAGATTACCACACAATCTAAGGCATGTATATTCACTCAAGTTGACCTCCAGTATATATGTGATACCTTTTGTAAAAAGGACAAATGGTTCTGTTCAAAGGAAGCTTTTTAAATGAAGTAGCTGATGTATATTCAGTGATAGATTTTGTTGATTAACATTCAACGCATGGGGCAACAAATTTTAAGGTACATCCAATAATTCTTCACTCCAGATTAGACTGGGTGTGCAGCCTATGGCTCCGCCTGTCAATCTTACAAAAGCTTGATACAGTGCATCACACTGCACTGAGGGTCTGTTCCGGAGCTTTTCACATTTCGCTTGTCAAAAGCCTGTATGTGATATGCCATGAACCACCTCTGGCTTCGACTCGCTATATAGTCGTAACGACAACAAAAGACATCTTGGCTCATCCAGATCATTCTGTGGAAAATCTATTACTGGACAATTTTCTTGATTTGTCTCTTTAAATCAGTTCTTGTGTTCCATCTTTTGGACTTTGCATGAGGAATACCCTGAGTAATACGCCTCTTCATTCCATTAAGTAGCTGAACGACCCTTTTAAATTTTTCACCCTGGAGATCCCCAAAATCTCCATCTTAACCTTATTTCCTGACTTTGAGAAGTCTCGTACTAATCCAACTATATACCGTCAGCTTTTTATCTCGTCGCAATTTTTTTAAAGACCATAAAGCAATATATATAGACGGATCGAAATCATTGACTATGTGGGTTGTGCTTTTATTCCGAGATCAGATACTTTTAATTATTTATTGCCATGATTCATTTCAATTTTTACTGCTGAATTTTTAGCTATATTTTTAGCAATCAAGCAAATTTCAAGACTTCTAGTTGTGAATTTTTTATTATTTATCCAGACTCCAAAAGTGTTTTGGAGTCCTTACTGTCCGATTGCCCCAAACACCCATTATCATATTCAGTTTTTAATATATATAATAAACTTGACCGACAATGGCTTCAGTATCACTATGTTGGATTTAAAACCGATTGAAAGCAGGCCATTTTAGTGTTCAATTAGGCGCCAATTGAATAACATGAATAGGCCTAGCTTCGTTCCTCTTTTTATGAGTGCTTAATTTGAAGTGTTTAGCTATTACTTTAATGTTTTAAATGACTCTTGGTACTGTTTTGTGTCTCAAAATGGATAAGTAGTTGAAAACAGGTACTATTATGAGAGCTGCAAATAACAGTAAAATTCAACCTTCTGAATTGGAGGCTGCAAGTACTTCGGAACATTCTGATGATTTACAAGCGCAAGGGAGCAACAAGCAAGGGAACCACAACAAAAGTACTCTTCGAAAAAAGAAAATATTGTAATGAATACGTGTCATGGATTTTCAGTAACGGGAGATGAAGACTGTCCAAAACCCACATTGTTTGGAAAGATTTTGTTGAACTGTGCCATGAAACCATCTTTATTAATGCGCCATTTAGAGACAAAGCATCCAATTTATAAACATAAAGACGTTAGTTTTTTCGGCGACTATCAAATGGTCCTAATCTAACATCTTTTGTGTTATCTGCAAACAAAGTTCATGAGAATGTGGTTGAAGCATCGTACAGAATAGGTTATCGTATTGCTAAAAGCGGTAAAAATCGCACAATCGCTGACATTTTTTTATATATCCTTGTATCAAAGATGCTGTTCGTTGTATGTTTGGTGAAGACCATGTCCGAAAAATTAACGATATTCCCTTCTCAAATAATAGTTTCTAGAAGAATTAATGACATGGCTGACGGCATTGAATCTACAGTAATTGAAAGAATAAAAAACAGTCCCTTCTCAATACAGGTGGATGAAAGCACTGATGTTTCCAACCTGGCAATTTTGCTTGTTATTGCAAAATATTTACATGACAACGTGTTTGAAGAAAATATTTTACTGTACCATCCTCTCACTGAAAGATGTACAGGCGAGATTATGTTTAGTGCCATTCAGGGTTATTTCTGTGAAAAAGGTATTGATTGGACCAATTGCTGTGGTGTTTGCACAGATGGTGGAAAATCTGTCTGGCTGTTATACATGCTTACGCGGTCGCATTGAAGAAGTCGCTCCCCATGTAGCTTGGAACCATTGCTGTATTCACAGACAAAGCATAGCGTACAAACCCCTGAAACATTCATTGAAAGTGCTCAATCTGAAAGTTGTTAATTTTATTAAGGCTAATTCAACAAACTCCAGACTATTCAAATCTGAAGAAATGGACAGCCTCCACAAAACATTACTTTTGCACACTGAAGTGAGGTGGCTTTCACGAGGAAAAGTACTCACAAGAATGTTTGAATTGAAACATGAAGTTCAACTTGTTTTGAAGACCACCCTTTTCAGTTGAGCTCTAAGTTTCATGAATTCGAGTGGCTTCAACAGCTTGCATACTTATCTGATATTTTTTCAGAAATAAATAAACTCAATTTAGGATTACAGAACAGTTCTATAACCGTCTTTAAGGTGTCTGATAAAATCGAGTCTATGATCAAGAAATTGGATTTTTGGTAATCTTATATCGAAAAAGACCAGTGTGAAGTTTTTGAGACACTTCAGTTTCTTATCTGAAAACGAGCTGAAATTGTCAAAAGTAAAAAGGAATATAATAGCTCACTTAAAAGGACTTACGGTGTCCTTCAGACAGTTCTTCCCAAAGCGAAATAGTGAAGATAACTGGATTTCAAATCTATTTGACGAATTGTTCTTTCAACAAGCCGAAAAATAATCAATTTCTGAAAAAGAAATGTTGATTGAACTTTCGCAAGAACTCGGTTATAAAGCAATAAAATATTTATTGCTTTTCACGAACACAGCTTGTCGAAAGAGCGTTCTGGTCTTATGCATATATTAAGAATAAATATCGAAATAAGCTTGATGCTGCTTCTGAATTGAGATTATATCTGCCTTCATTTGAACCTGATTTTAAAAAACTTAGCCCCATGAAACAAGCTCAAGGATCGCATTGAAATTCTTGAAGGCCACTTTTGAAAACTTACCTATCAAGTTGAAAAATTGTTGTGAACTTTCATAAGTTTATGTGATTGAAAATTACTATAATGCTATTTGTTTTGATGTTAGGCTGCTATTTTAAAAATTGTTAAATCAAAAATAAAAGCCTATAAGTGTCATCAATTTGAGTCGTTTGATTAATTTGCTAGCTAACCTAAGAACATTACGCAAAAAGTTCGTTTTGTTACATAGTAGAGTGTAGAGGGATGGGTGAGAAGGGTTATTAGAGAAGTGGTACTCATAAATGGAAAGTTTTATCAAAGGGGTACCGGAGAGAAAAAGGTTGGGAACCACTAATCTAGAATATTTGAAATTTTAAAATCAAGTAAGGGTTTGTTTTCTGCTGTTCCTCATTACCTGGTGTAGGTTGTAAAAAAATTTGTTGGTTTTGAATTATTTTTCTCTTGAAGCAATGTAACATGTTTTTACTATTCAAGTATTTCTTTGCTATTCAAATGATGGAGCTTGAATTTTGTTTTTCAGGCACCTCGAGTTCCTCCTCATGGACTTCAAGGTTTTCATCCTCAAGATTCTGATACAAATTCAGTGTCCAGTAATTCTTACTTAGCAAATGTTCAAGCAGGTTTGTAGTTTATTTTGCTTCAATTGACTTTAACTCTTGCATTAAATCAGCAGAAGTGTTAATTCTGCCTACAAATGTTTCCTGTTCCAGAAAGCATTAGTAAATGCGTACCAAATTGTAAGTTATAATGAAAAAGTAGATAATTGATGGAGATTTAATTGATTTATTTGAAAATTAATTGATAATTTAGGCTATGATTTTATTGCTAATTACCTTAAGGGGGCTACCATGGCTCAATGGGTTTGCCTGCTGTGCTAGCAACCTGTAAATTGTAGGTGGCAAGGGTTAGATTCCTATGATTCGATGCCTCCTTTGATGTATTTCTCTCTTCTGTGTCAGTAAAGCTTTCCTTGTGTGTTCATTTACTTGACGTTTGCAGCTTGCCCAAATTAATTCATGTGCCATAAAACACCCCAAACAATTGACCTTGATCTTCAATATTTGCATGTCGTGCAAAACAACTGACCTTATTCTTAAATATTTACGTGTGTCATGCATCGGATATAGCCCAAATTGGTAGCACAAAATGCAGAATGAAGCTAAGTAGGAAATGGCTAGACGAGAATTATTGCCTTTATTTGGCGTAATTTTTGAAACTTTTGCATAGTTAACAGGCTTGCCACAAACAACTAAAAGGTGATTTAGCTTACTATATTTTAAACTTAGCCAAATGAAAACATTTCATTGCAAGAGCATCACCAGA
Source organism: Meta bourneti (assembly GCA_933210815.1). Lineage (NCBI taxonomy): Eukaryota > Metazoa > Arthropoda > Arachnida > Araneae > Tetragnathidae > Meta > Meta bourneti. The sequence goes on from OW119928.1 coordinate 70,601,685, forward strand.
AACTAATAGGATTTTTAATTTTCAGTTTGCCATTATTTGTGCACGTTTTGCAAAAAATATAGTGAAATCGTTAGCACCAACTAGAAAGGATAATTACATTTGATGACTTATTTGATGTATATATGGTTAATTTGATGCTTTTATTTTTCAATCTAAAATATTTTTAACCAAGTATTTCTTTTGAAAAGAATCAATTTTCAAACAATCCATACTAAAATGAGTATAAATCTTTAGAGTAAATGGTTTAACACCAATGCTGTATATAACACCAATTCCGGACATTGTAGAAAATTCAGGTTTCATACTTAAAGAAATTATATCTAGTTTTGAAATTTTCTTATTTAACCCTTTCGCGCCGACTGTCACCTGTACGTGCCAGCAAGAAACGCACTCACTTCCCGGCCGACACGCCGGCGTGCAAGAGCGTTTTCTCGTTCACCCCCGGCCGTCACCCATTAGTGCCAGTGTCCTGGAACGTTTTAAAAACTAAAATTTTTGCCAGAAGATGGCATATGTCCATGTGGTTTCAGATACATGTAGATTTGACCTTCTACTCAAAATGAGAGTAGTATGACTCACATACACGTGGTTTTTAGGGGGAAGGAATGAAGGAGAAAGGAATGTTTCCGAATGGCGTGAATTATACGGCTCTTTACATTCGCACGTGGTATTTGTTTACAGTAAGCAGGGGAAGTTTTTTTTTCGCTACAGCGTTGGGTATTTCGATTTGCGGTCCAGTTTTTAGTGGATAGTTAGATCTTGTAGACGTAAATTTTCTCTTTTTACTGTTAGAATGTCGAAGCGTCGAAAAATTTTAACTGAGATTGAAATAGCGGAAATGATGCAAAATATTTCAGATATTGATTCTGAAACAGATTCGGATAGTGACAGTGATAGTGACACTAAAATATATTCTGATTATTCTGCTCATAAAGAATCTAGCGAATCTAATGATGATGAGGACATTACTGATATCTGTATGCCGAGTACATCGAAAGCAAGTACTTCTCCATGGTCATCCACAGTAGAAAATTTAACACAATTACCATTCAAAGCAGTGCCTGGACTAAAAGTGGATAATTCGGTTGAAGAAGAAATTGATTTCTTTAGGCATTATTTTGGTGATACAGTAATGAAATTAATTACGGAACAGACTAATCTGTATCATAGAAGTATATATCCTGAGGATGCATGTGGTGCACGTTCTTCGAACTATTTACCTGTCACAGAGGAAGAAATGTTTGTTTTCTTTGCTCTAACAATTTTGATGGGCATTATAAAAAAACCCAAAATCAAAATGTACTTCTCAACGAATCCCATGCTTGCAACGCCATTTTTTAATAGCGTAATGAGTCGTGATCGATACCTTGCAATTCTTCGATGTTTGCATTTTGCCAGCAGCGATGCCAAAAAAATCGGAAAGCTTCAACCAGTTTTAGATAAAATAATTGAAAATTTCAAGTCCGCTTACACCCCTGAAAGGAATATATCAATAGATGAAAGTTTATTATTGTGGAAAGGAAGACTTGGATTTCGCCAATACGTCCCTGCTAAACGATCTCGATATGGAATTAAACTCTATAAATTATGCGAATCTAAATCAGGATATATATACAATTTTATTATTTATACGGGGAAGGATACAGTGTTAAAGGAAACTTTAGGATTATATGGGGAAAGAGTTGTGAAATCTCTACTTGAAGAACTTTCTGGTCAAGGGTACCATTTATATATTGATCGTTTTTTTTTTATGTCTCCATCATTAGCGGATGAACTCTTCGGACTACAAACAAATACTTGTGGGACTGTAATGAGGAGAAGGAAAGGAATGCCTGAAAATTTTCCGCCGCCCAAAATGAAAATCGGTGAGATGTTGGTTTTGCAGAAAAAGAACATGAACTTAACTGCTTTCAAAGATAGACGAGAAGTGCTAGTGATATCAACTATGCATGATGCAAAATTGCTTGATACTGGTAAAAAAGATCGCGCAACATCTAATCCTATAATGAAGCCAGAGTGTATCGTAGAATACAACAAAAATATGGGAGGGATAGACTTAAGCGATGCCGTCATAATTCAGTATCCATCTTTCAGGAAAACTATTAAATGGTATAAGAAACTTTTCTTTAATATCATGGATATGGCTGTATTTAATGCCAATATTCTTTTCAACAAAAAAAGTAAGAACAATCTTCCTCTCCTTAATTATCGCCTTAATTTAGTTAATCAAATTATTTCTCAGTATTTCTCTAAAATCACCAAAGTTAATATCATACCAAAATCAGCAGAATCATTAAATCCACTCAGATTAACTGAAAGACATTTCCCAAAACTTTGTTCAAAAGAAACGGGTGAGAAAGTGAGACGACGATGCTTCGTTTGTTCACATTCCCGGAAAAATCCTCCAAAACGGCAAATGAGTTATTATGAGTGCAAGGACTGTAACGTAGGACTGTGTGTAGATCCCTGTTTTCAAATTTTTCATACGAAAAAAGAATTTTAAGTCATATATTTAGTTTTCAGATATATAATGTTAAAAGTTATTAAATGGTAAGTACATAGTGAAAATAAAATGTGTAAAATATATATTTAAACAAGAAATAACTTAAATAAATAAAGTATCTATAGAAATATATATAAAGCATATGCCATTTAAATATTCTACAGAACGTTATTAAACAACGCGTTGATATTTCGGTAATTTCATGGATTTAGGCTTAACAGCAAAAAACCCTCCGGCCGTGGACAGACACTCGCGAGAGACTGCCGGCCTCAGCGATAAGCGCGCGTTTGCGCTTCGCGTCGCGAAAGGGTTAATGCTCCTTGAGAGTTCATATTTACATACTAAATTTAAATTAACTCATTTTGCATTGCTTAATGGACTCTTGAATATGGGCTGCTGAAATATAAGCATTGGAGGAGTCTACTTTGCTACTTTATTTAATTTATGCTATTAAAGCTATTTTGCAAGTGCTTTAGTTGTAGCAGCCCTGTTTTAATTTTTTAAATCTGAAATTTTTTTAATAAACACTTCTATTATATATAAAAATGTTTAAGAAATGCGTTCTTTGAACAAATATTCGAACAATGAAGCCCTTAATTCGTAAAGCTGACTGGAATCTTAAAAGTAAATTGTTTAGGGAGGCAGATTCAAATGGGGAATATATTAGATTTTAAAAGTATTCTACAAACACATATAATTTTCAATTGATTTATTTTACTCAATGACATCTTTAATTTTAATTCCATTAATCAGGTCAGATAGTGGATGTTTCTTTACTGAAATGTTTATTCATTAGGCTAAGGTTGCCTTTAATATGAAATTAATGTTTCTATTTGAATTATTTTGGAGTTTTTCCCTAATTTTCTACTTTTAGACACATGTCACATCAATCTACTTTTTCATAATTCATGCATGTAAGTTATATAATGAATGTAAGTTAAATTTATATCGAAAACCATTCTTGGCTTTTAGCTTTATGCTGCTGTTTATTGCTTAATTTTTTAATCTAATATATGGAACAACTTGTCCTATTTTGTACCTTACACTATAAAATCCAATCTTGTCGTGAATATTGATAGGCAGATATTTTTCCTTAATGTTGCATTTATTAGTTAGAAGAATTACTGTGCCATGTTCAAAATATTGACAAAACAGGGATGAAAATCTTCTGTGGAACTACAAATTTCTACTTTTTGTGTTTCATCTTTCAACTTGGATTTTGCTAAAAAAGGTTCTGTTCCCTAGGAAGGTTCTGTTTTTACTGGCATGTGCTAAGGAGAGATGGCATGCTTTCTGACTTGTTTTTATTTTACATGCAAGTATTTTAAATTAACTCACAGTTAATATTGCAATGTAACCAATCCTGTAAAGCTACATTTTTGTTTAGTGGCTTATTTTATGCCTTCATTAAATGTGAATTGAGTGTTCTTCCAACTTCCACAAATTTAACAGTTGTATTTATATAGTTGATGCAATTTTCATTTTCAGTTCCTCGTATTCAAGATCTTCTTCGTGACTCTCTACCAACTTCAACTCCACAGGCTGTACCGAAGCAAAAGGCTGTTCAAAGAAAGAATACTCTGGCAAAAAACAATGAGGCCCCCTCCCCCTCGTTTTGTGAAAATATTCAAAGGTATCACTACCGAAGCAAAAGCAATGCCGCTGCACAAGCAAATTCTATGTCCATTCAAGCAGAGACCAGCAAGCGCTTAATGGAGAATGTATTGAGTGGAGGAGGGGGTAATATCGAATCTGTGGAAGAGGCAGAGTTGAAACCCAGTGAAAGACTTGAGCAGTGCATTAACAGCATGATGAAGAAAGCAGAGATGCTGCATCCTAGTCCTGAAGAGCAAATTCTCCAAAAACAACAAATCCTTGAAGAGCTTCAAAGGGTTGAACGAGAATTGCAGGAGAAAGCTCAAGCTCAGCTCTTGCTAACAGCTCAACATCAGCAACACCATCAAAATTTGCATGCATTGGGAACCATAATTGCAGGAGCTCCTGCCATAACTGCTGTTCCTGGTACTACTACCAATTCTTTTTCTAATGTTCCCGCTGGGCATACCACCCAACAACTCCTTATCAATAGTGGCACTGTTTTAGACATTGAATCCCTCTCCTCTCTGACAGACATTTCTTCCATGTCCAGTTCTCTGGGCTTGCACTTTCCACCTACCACAAATCCAGGAATCGCCCACACCCAACAACTTATCTATCAGAATCGTCTGAAAGCTCTTCAAGAACAGCAACAGCAGGCTAGTGTTACTACTACAACTCTTGCTGCAGAATATTGCAAATCTCGAGCAGGAAAATCTGCTAAACAATCCAAAGCAAATGTGATGAAACAAGTGCCGCAGCAAATGCCTTTTCAAATGCAATCCAGCCAGTTACAAAATGAAATCAAAATTGAGCCATCGGGCCATGCAGATGGCATGGAGAAAATGAATTTGAGAAATATTGTCTTCGATGAGCAGCAACAGCAGCAAATTCAGTTGCAACAGCAATTACTCCATCAGCACTCGCAGCAACAGTTTGTTCTTTCTGAATTCACTCAAAACCTGACTCTTAGGGGTACTAAGTATTGCGAGGGTGCTATAGCTGGAATAATGCATGCAATGGGAGGAATTAAGCTTACAACAGACAGCACGCAAACACCAGCAATACCTATGTATGACCCTGTAACAGTAGGTCAAGCCCTATTGCAACAGCAGCAACAACATCTTGTACAGCATCAGCAGTTAACACAAGTCATCCAACAAGAAACTAAAAGGCAACAGCAGCAATCTCCGCAGCAATCTCAGCCAAACCAACATCACTTTGAAAAAAATGTCAAGCTATTAAAGGGGAAATCCAATAAGGTGCAACAGCAGTCCCTCCCTCAGGTTAATCAGTCCCCTATTGCAAATTTTCAATCCCCACAAACGCAGCAGGCAATTAAACAACTTGCTTCCAGTTGTGGAGATACATGCACCTTGGTTGGAAACATTCCCATTGATGGAACAGGAGTTCTAACTCTGAGTGGGATGACTGCTCCAACGTTTCCTGTATCGATAGCCGTCTCTCCAGCATCATTATCATCACCTGTATCAATCACTGGTGGTTGCGGTGCTTCATTTACTCATAATTTGGCTTTGGATGAAGGTCTAATGGTTGCTGCACCTGCCAGAACTCTGCATGAAACATTAGGGGATATTATGTCTGGTAGGTTTATCTTTAATAGTTGTGTGTTTGTGTCAGTTTAAGTTCATCAGGAATTTATTCCTTTGATAATGCTCTAGAGAATTTATTGATTCATGTAACAATGAGAAGTTACAAATAACACATACTTTTTAATTCCCATTTTGCTGTGTACTTACTAAAATCTAAATTAGTTCTATATTTCAAGAGATATCGGACATTTTCTCAAAGTCATTAAATCATAATGAAGCTGTGCTTGTTGCCCCTGCTACTTTAACATCTGGGAGCAGGATTAATTAAATTTTCACTAAACCTTAAATTAAATTTTGAAAACTACCTTTCTGAACTTTAAATTAAATTTTGTATCCTCTTTAAATATTTTGTTATTTTTTATATCCAGAATTTTTATATCCAGAAGTGTGTATTCAAGTATTGTGTAACGTAGAATATAAATGAAAGGATAGAACAGCAACAAGCCATGCGATTATATTCAACGAACTTTAAAATTTTTTAACATGTATATGTATCACATATTTATAAATTTGATTTTTTTTTTCCCTTTCCAAATTAAAAAAATATTTTGATATCAAAATATGAAATGTCAAAATCTGCTTTTATAATTATATTATTTGACCTCTTCCTATGTATTCCAACAAGTTTAAAGAAAAAACAATTTGAACCATAAAAACTTATTTTTAAATCAGATTTATTATGAATCCAATGTCTGATTTTCCCCATACCATGATCACACCTGACTGGTGTTCATCATTGCAAACGAAAGTACAAACATTATCCATATTTGGAAATTTTTAATGCTCAAGTTAGCTGTATTTCAAAATTGGGATTGCTATCACAGCATGTTAATTATAAGTTAACTCTGAGTATAGCTTTAGCATGGAAAAAATAATTGAAGTTTCTGATTTGGGATTGCGAAAATGTGGGGGTTTGTTTTAAACATTCCATGTGATTAAATCCAATGGGCAATTTTGAACCATTCTTCTCCATATGATGGGTGATTCTGAAAATATATTCACTCAAATTAATATCGTGGCAACTTTTATTCTTTAAGATCTAGTTATTGATTTAGTATTGTGTGTGTGCATTCAATAAAAAAAATACTTGTTACAGACACAATGAAAATGTTTTCTGCAGTATCGCAAAAGCATTCCAATTTTTCACAAATCTTTATAATGGGCAATTTTAATAGTTTCATTTTGTTTTGGTGATTAATTTTTATTTAAATTTTATAGGGAAATTTTACGCATTGATCCCTTGGAATTCTTTATACTTCTATTATAAATATTCTATATTTATAGAATTGAAATTTAGAAAGTAAAAGTTAATTCACTCATATGATTGAGTATGTTGAGAAAGTAGATTATGGATTGAAGCGGAAAGCTATTTGAATGATTATGATTAGTATGATTTTTTATTGCAAGCTAAAAATTCCACTGAATTGACCTGTTCTGGGGACGCCATTTCATTTGTACTATGCTGTTCATAGAGAAAAGCTTTATTTTCTTGTATGCTATGTATAAGCCCTTTTTATGAGCTTGGAATATTTCTATTAAATACTTGTCAATGCTCAGAATTTTAAAAAATAGGCATATTTTATTTCAAATTTATGTATTTTAATGTCTTGTCTTATTTTTTATTGTTTAAGTAAATAAATAATTTTTTTAAAGTTATTTTTACAAGCTAAATATTGAGAAGTAGGAATGTTTTAAGATGCAAGTTCCTTTTTATTTTATTTGTTACTAGCAGTACCCGCACGGCGTTGCCTGTGACATCATTATGTCCTTACTTATTCTGAAAACATTAAAAAGGAAAAACAATAATTTTAAGAATGAGTCCCATTGTCACCTGATATGACATGGACATGGCACCTCATTCCTTCCACCTCACTGAGTGGATACTGTAGCGCATCATAGGACCTGTGTATCGGGAATTCTTTAGATGGTGCCACTTCTATAACTATGTCTCTTGCTCCATGTTCTACCACCATGATTAAAACCACTTCTCATGTTGTCGATGCATTGAATCGCCTCATGTTCACCATGTGGGGTTTTGTCTGCTAAGAATACCACTCTGAATTCAGGTCTGATCTTATCCATGGCCAATTTGAAGCTGTGGATGTACGATTTGTGATGATCCAGCATATTTTGTAACAAGTACTATGTCTTGTCTCGTCTACGGAACGTATTTGCAACGCTGCTCTGCTTGTTGCGTACCATCTCCAACAAAATATATTTGCAGAAATTTAGGCTTTGTTTGGTTGATGGTGTAGACTCCCGATGTGGTGATAAACTTGATCCTGAACCTTAAATGTAGGCATGTATTCAGACTCTAATTTCTTTTGTCGTGCTGAAAGAGGTCATCTGGAAATGGGAATTGTACCTTCTAATATTTGCCATGAAATGTTTAGCTTCCGCTGAATCTCCAATCAGTAAAGTACGTAGGGGCTCGACTGGATCCATTGACCATGACAGTTGAACCTTTCCTCCATTGCAGCACATACCTGGGACTTCCTTTCCACTTTACTTCACAGTGTTGACATGTTAGACATTGATCCAATGACGCACAAAGGATCAGATACATAATCTGCTGATGGGTCTTAATTAAAAGCTGCATTCTCTAAATTTCTACAGATGCACATTCCAGCAGCACTTCCTGTTCTAACTTGCTGTAGTCTTGTTTTTCTTTCTGGGATGGATTCAGCTTCTTTGTTCTCTCACTATCTTGTTTCTCTTTCTGGGGTGGATTCAGCTTCTCTTTGTTCTCTCACTGTCTTGTTTCTCTTTCTGGGGTGGATTCAGCTTCTCTGTGTTCTCTCGCTGCTTTGTTCAAAGACTTAATTTTTCTGGGAGGCTGGCATCTTTAAATATAACGCTAAACCAAAATAATGTAGTTATTTGCCTGAAATAAAAATGAGATTAAAATTGCAGAAATTATACAAATTCAAGAGTAAGTTATGAAATAACCACTACTGAAATAAAAAATCAAGAGCGCTTTGAATACATTGGATGGTCTGCAATTTGAAAATATTAATAGAAGTTAGCATGTGTGATAAGTATCTTTGTCAGATCAGTCTGCACAGATACATCATAGTGGAGGAGGGGCTATGTGCACAGCACAAAATATAATTAAAAAATTTTCTAGGTTAAATTTTAAAATTCGGGTTCGAGGGACATTTAGTCACCTTTAGGACTACCTGTGCCAAATTTCATGGCTGTGAGTGCTATAGATTCATCTGGACACCGTACACACAAACACTTCCTTTTATAATAGAGATTGGTGACATGATTTTTCCTCAAAGGCAAGTCTTGAACCATTAACTATTTTATATTTAAATAATTAAAGAAATTTGAAACATTTTATTCATATATGATAAATATATAATGCAAAAAATTCTGATATTTTTACGATTGAATAATTTTATACATAAATTCATAATATGGTGTCGGTGGGATCCCACAGCCTTATTTTTATTTATAAAGGTCTAAAAATTTCCCGTCACTGGTTATGAGTTAAACTCAAAGTAATCTAAACTACATGAGAACCAGATGGAAAAACAATGCTTATGTATGGCATTTGTGGCACTGTTCTATTTACTCTATCATGGGATTTACTTTTCTAATTCCTATGTTGCATTTTAATCTTTCAAAAATTTACCCAGCTATATTTGCTAATACATTAATATTATACATCATATATTAATGTTTAATATAAATCAAAACTACCTAGAAACCATTGATTTGCGTGTCCAGTGAATTTAAATTTGTACGGGCAAGGAATTCAAATCGTAAAAATCTGATTTAAATCAAATAACTGATGTGTTTGATTTAAAAAATCATAATTTTTCATACCCTATTTCTTGGTAATTTTTTTGAGACGTTTAACAGTAAAGTTTATACTTCTAAATTTAAATGTTTCTTGTGCTTTACTGGTGCTACATATAAAACTGACATTTGCAAAATATGTTTCTTTAATTCTAATTACGTTGCAACTAGTACATGAGGTCTGAAAAAAATTATCTTTTTGGCTAGAAAAATAAAACTAATTTTATTTAAACCTTTTCCCATCCTTCAAAATACAGATTTGTTCTTGTGATTCTATTGCTGAAAGCTTTTGGGATCTCCAAGTGAGTCGCATTCTTTTCCAAAAGCTTTCTCAGGTGTACGAAGCCTGAAGATAATATTCAGCAAAAAAGATTTCAGAACCCAAAAGAAATTTAAGTTTTTTAAGGGGTCCTGGAAAACAAATTTAACTTGAGATTCCTGCAAAAATAACATGTTCCTGGAAATATTTTGTTTGGATTATAATTATTTATAATTCAAGAAAATCGTTTAATTAAATTTTGAAATTGTTTTTAAAACTTTGTGAAAATAGAACTGACACCAAAATCTAGTTTGGAATGTGCCTCCTAGACAATGCTACTAACTTATCTTTAATTTCTAACTTTGTTCAATTATTGGCTCAAACTGCTTATTTTTTTAAACTGTTTTGAACCAAAAGTATTTTTTCACTTTTCTTGTGACATTTCCAGCAAATATGAGGAATGAGGTGTTTAGAAACTAAATGCTTGTTTATTAGAGTTACTTTCCAATTGAAAAATCAAGCTGTGTTAAAATATTTCCTTCCATCACTGAAACTTCCTATTTACAAAGTGTTTTGCTATGGTTTCAATTAAATTGCAATACCTGCTGAAAAATTTTAAAATGCTCCTGGTTAAACTCATAAGAACATTTGAGTTTGCTACTTGTTAAAAGTATGAACTTTGTCTTGAGCCTGGAATCGACCAAGAGTCACATGGAAAGTACACTACCAAATTTGGCCAAAATTCCTGATGAGGTGTGATGCATGTACCAAAGAATTATGTTGAAGGATCTTCCAGTCACCACTCTTGAGTTTTGGTTGCTTTCATCAAATGACTTGTAGGTAAAAAATGGAGTATTTTATGTTGAGGTTGCTCCTAAGGGGCATACTTGTGAGGAACTATGTCCTGGTGACTGAAGAATCTGTTAACTTCCCAATGAGATGAATGACTTGTTTCTAGGTAAACTAGTTTTGTAAACTAGATTCATCTCTGATCATGATTTTTTCATAAAACCCAAGGTCAACATTGGCATGTTTTATGCAATGGTTTGGAAAGACATGTTATACATGCAATACATGTGCAACTATAATAGCTTAACAGCAACCAAAGCCACGGTCCAGCTAAAAATCTCAAATATTTGGGTTCAAGGTTGCATTTCCTCAAGTCCCGACTTCAGAATGCTGCTGGGTGAAGCTGTATTGAACATTACGAGAGTAAGGTCGATACTTTTTGATCAAACCTAATGTGGTAAAGAATTAAATGTCAATCGTAGAGCTTTTGAATTTGTTTTCAAAATGTTAAAATATTGGAATTGTTGGTTGGAACTGCTATTTGTAACTTAAAAATGAATCCCTTAGTTAACATTTTATTTACCTTTTTGCAATTCCATTGTGGCTAAGGACACTTCAAATTTAGCATTTAGAAGATTTTACTCAATTATCAATTCTTTTCATAGTGTATTTACATTTCAATGTAAATTTATTTTTTATTAATTATAGGTCCAACAACACAACTAGCTGGAACCCATATGAATTTAATGCCTCAGGCTGGACATTGTTCAGATTCTTGTCTTGCTTCTGGAGGTAAAAATCGTAGTCTATCAATGTCGGCCTTGCCTGGAGTCAGTGCTGCTGCATCGTTACCTATGACTTTCCATACATTGGCTCCATCCATAACACCTTGTGTTCCACTGCAAGTATCTGCGAGCAGTGATTGCATTTCGCACATGCAGCACTTGCATTCAACTGTTGCTCCTTCCACACCTGCTCCTCCTATCTATCCACCCATTGATCTGAACTCTCAGACGGACAGCAATCACGACACTGCCCTAACTCTTGCTTGTGCAGGTGGGCATGAAGAACTTGTTACACTTTTGTTGTCCAGGGGAGCAGATATTGAACATCGTGATAAGAAGGGATTCTCGCCTCTCATGCTTGCATCCACTACAGGACATGCTGGTGTTGTAGAAATTCTTCTTAATAATGCTGCTGATATGGAAGCACCTGCTGAAAGGACAAAAGATACAGCTTTGTCTCTGGCATGTTCTGGAGGTCGATATGAAGTAAGCTTGGATTGTTTTTGTTCAATAGAAAATTCATGCTAAGAAATGTAATAAATTTAATTTGAACCGCTACTAACTGGATTGACAGAAAACTGTCAGTAGCAGATAGCCGAATTTAAAAATTCCTTGTTACAGCGCGAGTTTTACTCTTCTGCCTCAAAATACTGAATGTATACTCTATTTTATTGTTGCCATTCAGAAAAATTGAGTGTGACAACATTTATGTCAAATGCATTGTACTATTTGCAGTTTCCAAATCTTTAAAGATTTTTTCTTTTAGTAATATTTTAATTTTAGAATTAAATTAACTTCATAAAATTATAAAAATGCATCAATTTTAAAAATTTAATGAAGCAGACTCTTTTGAATAGGAAAAAGTAGTGAATAATCTTGTTATACAAAATTTTTAAGTCACAAATTTAACAAATTTTAATTTTAACTAAAAATTGAAATAAAAGAATGTTAGATGAAAATTGTAAAATTTGGCATATTTATTTAGTTCACAATCGTTTTTGCTTTTTATCTAACTCATTTTATTTCGCCTGCCTTGTTTCAAAATGTTTTGAAATTATATTGATCACTTTTATGAAACGAAATGTTGCAAACCCGGAACTTTTAGGAAAGATGGTTAAAATAAAAGGGTTTAAAAACCTGTTTTCGTGTCAATGGAATTTCAATAAAATGTACTTTTACATCTCATTCACTTCAAGGGTCAGTGTACAGCACCCCAAGCGACCAGTTTTAGCTACTACAACCTGTAACAGTGCTTGTACATTTCGAAATTCGGCTGACTGCTACTAGAAGTTTTCAGTCAATCCAGTTATCCATGATTTGAACAAACTTTGAGGACAGTTTCCCCCAAACACTTAAAGTTATCGAACCAAAAAATTATAATAAGTTATTTTTAAAATTGCTGATTATTCTCTCATTTGCTTTTACAATGTCCAGGCACAGGACAAAGATCATGTTTTAACCTTTACACTACGGCACTTTTATTCCGCTACTTGAATACGTTACGATTTGTACCACCCGTAGTCTAAAGGTTAAAGAGAAAGTAGATGATTGAGAGAAGCAATACAGAATATTTAATTATTTTATTAATTTACTTTGGTTCAATTGGACTGTTGAGAATACAGAGCAAGGAAGAATATAGCAACTATATACATAAGGGAAAGTTATTTGAAAATAACTATTTATAAGTGCATAAAAAAATCTTCAAGGGTGATATATACCAAATATTTCTTGAAAATGTGATCTTTCTGCCTAAAATATTGAATGAAAAATAGAGAATTTTAATAATTGCTTTTTTTTATAGAAAAATCAACATTCCATTGTGAGGCTTATTTATTAACTTGTGTTATATGCTATCATAAATATTTGTAATTGGTGATTTTTCCTTAACTTCTGACCTCATGAGCACATCTACTTTAGGTGTGTACAGGCTTCATGAACTCGAAGTACTCTAGTTATCTTTTCTTTTCCCGATGAGTTTACCATCTTTAGTAATCTCAAAGTCATGCTCCCTGGATACCCAAGCTATCTTTTTCTGCTTTCATTGCACTACTCTATTCCCTAATCCCTCTATCCCTTTCATGACATTTTTTACTTGTCTTGTGTTTGGCTCAGCTTGGGTCCAAATATGGCCCTTGTACCATAAAACCTAAAAACAACCAAACCTAGTTTCCCAAACTTTTGGCTCAATGCCGCTTTTTCAAAGATTTTTTTTGCACCTCCACTGGAAAGCTTTTTCAATAAAAATAAATTACAATTGTAACTACCATGATTTTTGAATTTTGCCAAAACATGTATGTAATCTAAAAAATTTTCACATTAAAAAAATTTTTTTCACAAGCTAACTTGCTCTCATGGGAATGTCTCCTTTGGTCTAGTGATTTTTTTCCCATGGAGTAAAATATTTAGAAAGAAATAATTGGCAATTTAAATCCTTTGTAAATGCATTACTAAGAAAAGAAATGTTGCTGATTTTTGTATAATTGATTTCTTTTTTGACAGGTTGTGGATATTTTGTTAGCTAGAGGGGCAAACAAGGAACATAGAAATGTATCAGACTACACACCTTTAAGTTTAGCAGCTTCAGGTGGCTATGTTAACATCATCAAACTCCTTTTAAGTAATGTGGCCGAAATCAACTCTAGGTTTGTATTTCTAGAAATTCAATTGATCTAGTTATCTTTTGACAACTACTTGTACGAGTTGAGAATTTTTCTCGGTTTTAGCTAAAACATTTGTGGCACTTGAAAGAACGTTTAAATAAAATTATGATAAACTCCAAATATTTAGTTTTCTACTTTAATCAGGTGTGTTCTAGTAATGTTATTAATAAATGCTTTTGAAACAAAATTCTCACAATTAAAAAATGTCGCAAGTTTTCAAATGGAAGTTGATTGGTATAAAAATATATCTTAAAATGTGGAGCTTTTTACTGAAATTAACAGTATTTAACAGCATTGCTAAAGGAAGGCTTACTCAGAAAGACTTAAATATTTCTAACCATAGAACTATGGTTTTGTAATTTATGATTGCTTTTAAAAATTTGTAATAAGACTTAAATATAAAAGTAAATGCTAAAACATGAGGATATTGCATTCTAACTGATAGGAAATAAGAATTCTTTGAAGGATAACTGAAGCAAGCAAAAACATTATAATAAAGGAAAATGAAGTCGTGCTCATATTTATCAATCTGAATTTTTAATGCATTAATATTAGATTAATCTAGAGAACCTGTTTTGTGTTTACTATTTGATAATATCAGCTTTTATTTTGTTTGTCTGCACCATCTGGAAAACAGCAATGAAATGCATTTTGTTTTTCCCTTTCTGCAAAAATCAATATTTGCATATTTCTGAACAAGTGGGAAGAAATTTCCTACCATGAGGGCATTTGCTGCAATTGCCCTTATAAATTGAGCCATTTAAAATGAGGAAATACAGTTACATGTCAATTTTTCTTGCATTTTCAATATTTCTCACTTCAAGGTGCCGAAATTGTCTGTTTTGCAGAACTGGAAGCAAGCTTGGCATTTCTCCTCTGATGTTAGCAGCAATGAATGGCCATACGCAAGCAGTGAAACTCTTGTTAGATATGGGTAGTGATATAAATGCTCAAATAGAAACCAATCGAAATACAGCGCTCACTTTGGCCTGCTTTCAAGGGCGAAATGAGGTTGTCAGTTTACTTCTAGACCGCAAAGCGAATGTAGAACACAGAGCTAAGGTGAGCTATATTTAACTTTGATGTTTCTTTATCTGATTACGTAGAAATATATTACTAATGTATGTACACTGCTGGCCACCCAAATTGCAACACCGAGAAAGACAAGAGATAACACAACAAAATTTATTTTGTAGATAACATGTTGACCAAGTATCAAATGATTAAATTTATAGACTTCTGTGAAGTGTGGTTCCTGCCAAAATCAGTAGCCAGAGTAGCCGCCATTGTTGGAGATCACCGCTGCCACACGCCTCGGCATTGATTCAAAGAGACTTTGGATGTGTTCTTGGGTACAGCAGACCAAGCAGCTTCCACACGTTGCCAAAGTTGATCTGGTGTGGCAGCTGGGGATGTATTCTGGGTCAATCGTTGAGCAACCATGGACCACATGTTTTCTATCGGCGAAAGATCCAGAGAGCGAGCTGGCCAGGGAAGCAATTCAATCTGGCGATTGACGAAGAACCCTTGGACAATGCGTGCCACGTGTGGTCGCGCATTATCCTGTTGAAATATGGCTGTGGGCAAGCCCTGAAGGTAAGGAAGGACAACTGGCTCCAACACCTCGGAGATGTAGCGCTGGCTGTTTAAAGTACCGGCAATGCGTACTAGAGGAGTGCGAGAGTGATATCCAATAACGCCCCATACCATAATACCCGGTGCAGGACCAGTGTGGCGGTGCATAACGCAGCTGTTCAGCATCCTCTCTCCACGGTGTCTCCAGACTCGAATCCGACCATCGTGGTGTTGCATACAGAAGCGTGACTCGTCAGTAAAGACAATTTCATTCCATTCTGCCGTCCACATCCTTCTTTCATCGCACCATTGGCGGCGGAAACGTCTGTGGTTCTGCGTCAAGGGTAGACGAAGCAATGGACGTCTTGCGGACAGACCACTCTGCTGTAAACGGCGTCGAATGGTACGCGCAGACACTGGATGATGCGGTGCAGACTGTATGTGCTGTGCTATGGTTCGTGATGTGGCTGAGCGATCCGTCACTGCCATACGCACAATATGCCTGTCATCACGTGAAGTGGTGCACTGAGGTGGATGCGATCGAACACGTCGGTCCGTCGTACCCTCCTGCATCCAACGATCACATATCCGCATTACAGTTGTTTGGTTTTGTCCAACACGACTACCGATTTCCCTGAAAGATAATCCACAATCTCGGTAGGCCACTATCCTTCCTCTGTCGAACTCGGATACTTGATCAAAAGATGATCGCTGTTTTCTACGAGGCATAATTGATCGTTTTTTTGAAAAAACCACAAGAAAAACACAATTGCCGTACTTGAAATCGTCGAAATCTCCAAGCCTTAAATAGCGCTTTGAAGTGGCGCCACAGGCGCGCGTGATGTGCGTCTGCGCTGAAATTCTAATCATTTACATATCTCACCTCCGCTAATGCATGTTGTAAATTTCATATTTGCATGCTTCTCTCCTTCAGGGTGTTGCATTTTCGGTGGCCAGCAGTGTATTTTGAATACAGGCCTTGAAAAGATCTAATTTTTCATTTTTGTTAAGGGCATTTAATGTGCCTTAATATTTGCTTCAAATCCTGAAAGTTAAAGCCTTAGAGTTTACAAGAACACTCTTTTGTTTCACTTGCATTTGAAAACCAAGATAAATTATTTTGTCTATGGTAAAGTGTCATTAAAAGTTGAGTGCATGATATTTGTGGTTAACTAAAAATTGATGTTTTTAAAACTAGGTCTGAGACCCAAACCAAGCCTTGTGTAAGCTTCACCTGTGCAATTACGGGTTAATATTTTGTAATGTATTTTTAGCCTTAAAACGATAAATAGGCTCCGAAAGGCCTTAAAAGCTCAACTTTTCTTATGCTAGATGTGTGGAAACCCTGAAGTAGATTTAAAAAATTATTGGGTATGAAACATGGCTAATGTGATTTTATTGGGTCATCCGAAAAGTTCTGCATTTTTTATGATAAATACCAATGAAGCAGTACGAAAACTTAAGAAAATGTTATTGAATCACATAAGCACCATTTTGTTCTATGACTTTTTGCCATCTTTTCGGCAGCTGAAAAATTCCTTTTTTAAAAAGTCATTAGGCTTATTTGTAAAGTTATCGAGGGGCTGTTTGACAGTCTCCAAAGAATTGAACTCCAGGCCGTTCAGAGAATTTTGAAGACCTGAAGAGGTGAAAATCTGAGGGTGCAAGGTCTGGTGAATACGAGGGTGACACAAAACATCTCAGCCATACTCGAGTCTTTGTCTGACATTCATTGTCATGCTGGAAGACAATACCTCAACGATTGGTCAGTTCTGGCCGCTTTGCTTCGATTTCTGCTTTTAATACTGCCATTTGAGAACAGTATTTTTCCGAATTTATTGTCCAATTTTGTGGCAACAATTCATAATGAACAATTCCTTTGTAGTCCCACCATACACAAAGCATTACTTTTTTGGGTTGCAGTCCCCCTCTCGATGTTAGTTGGGGAGGTTCATTTGGCTTACCTCATGATCTTTTTCTTGTAACATTATTGCATAGTATCCACTTCTCATCTCCAGTAATGAGCCGTTTCAAAAAAGAGCTTCATTTCATTTCAGCAAAGAATCACATACCGAAATTCAAACAAGCATATTCTGTTGTGTTAAAGTATGGGGTTACCCATGCATCGTAGTTGCTTACATACCCAATCTTCTTCAGATGATCATGAACTGTACTTTTTGGAATATTTAGTCTGTTAGTTCCTGAACTGTGTAACATGGATTTTCAGCGATAGCATCTTTTAATAGGTCCTTGTTAACAGAGGATGGTAGTCCAGAGTGGGCATCATCTTCGAGGCTGAAATTTTCACGCTTAAATTTATCAAACCACCTTCAAACTATGTCATCAGAAACAGCACTTTGTCCATATACAGCACAAATTTTACAAGCAGTCTGACTAGCATTTTTCCTTTCTTAAAATAAAAGCAGAATGTGTCGAAAATGAATTTTTGGTTCTCCATTAGCACTGCAGTGAAACAAAAATTGTGCCACAACACAAGCTAGAATCATGCAGTGAAAGCAGAAAAGACCGAATTTGCACATCTGCTTCAATCAAGGTCACTCCATATCAGCAGTAGCAAAATAGTAATAAGAAAGTGCGCTTCGAATTGAAAAACCGCAGAACTTTCCGGATGACCGAATACATCCTTTAAACATTAAGGGAAGTTGGAAAGTTCAATACTGACAACGTTAACTTGACTAATTTCTATGTACCTTTTCCAAGAATACAAATTTTGATTTTGGTCAGAATATTTTAATTAATTTGTTGAAACATGGTCCCTTCAAAATAAACCCTTTGTGAGTACACTTCATCTACTTGGAAATGTCTTCACTTTAGGACTTCATCAGGTGATTTGTCATATTTTTCTTGATTTCTGTGTTCTGAAATCTTGCTATTTAAGTGTTGTCTCCAGCCCAGAAATTGTCCGTAAATCGCATGGAGTTATGTCTGAAGTAGGACTGCCAAACCTCTATAGCCACTTTTCGCCAAATAATATTGATGAATACACAAAAATGAGTGATCTTTCTGTTGCAAATTAATATTTTAATGTAAATCGTGGGTGAGAATCTAAACGATTAATCTAGAAATTTTTATTTTCTAGACTGGTTTGACCCCTCTTATGGAAGCTGCATCAGGGGGATATGTTGAAGTAGGTAAAGTGCTTATAGATAAAGGAGCTGACGTTAATGCTCCACCTGTGCCTTCCTCCCGTGACACTGCTCTTACAATTGCCGCTGATAAAGGTCATTATCGGTTTGTTCAGTTACTTCTTGAAAGGTAAGAGGCTTCGAGTTGCTTTTATTTTGTGTATAGTTTGTTTGAATATTTCATTCCTATAGCCCATTTCTTTTTCATGAACTAAATACCGTTTTGTTTTAGGGATGCAATTGTAGAAGTTAAGAATAAGAAAGGGAATTCACCTTTGTGGCTTGCAGCTAATGGTATGAAACTTCTGAAAATAATTTCTTCTATATCATTCAAGCAAAACAGCCTTTTCCCTTAATTTCTACATATTGCCTTCAATTCTTTAAATGGGAATTTACATGTTTGGTAATTTGGTGATTGAGTGTTTTTATTATAATAGGCTATCTTTTGTTGATACTGAAATTTCAAAACGCAACATAAAACAAAATCTAAATGAGTAAAATGTTTCTTAAGTTGAACCCAAATTGGGGCTGCTTAGTATTTTCATGTGCTTTTTAATTTAGTTCATATAATATATCGTCGGCTTTCAAGTGCAACCAAGTCAAAATTTTTAAGATATGAGCTTTTCTACACTGCTGGCCACCCAAATTGCAACACCAAGAAAGACAAGAGATATCACAACAAAATTTATTTTGTAGATAACATGTTGACCAAGTATCAAATGATTAAATTTATAGACTTCTGTGAAGTGTGGTTCCTGCCAAAATCAGTAGCCAGAGTAGCCGCCATTGTTGGAGATCACCGCTGCCACACGCCTCGGCATTGATTCAAAGAGACTTTGGATGTGTTCTTGGGGTACAGCAGACCAAGCAGCTTCCACACGTTGCCAAAGTTGATCTGGTGTGGCAGCTGGGGATGTATTCTGGGTCAATCGTTGAGCAACCATGGACCACATGTTTTCTATCGGCGAAAGATCCAGAGAGCGAGCTGGCCAGGGAAGCAATTCAATCTGGCGATTGACGAAGAACCCTTGGACAATGCGTGCCACGTGTGGTCGCGCATTATCCTGTTGAAATATGGCTGTGGGCAAGCCCTGAAGGTAAGGAAGGACAACTGGCTCCAACACCTCGGAGATGTAGCGCTGGCTGTTTAAAGTACCGGCAATGCGTACTAGAGGAGTGCGAGAGTGATATCCAATACCGCCCCATACCATAATACTCGGTGCAGGACCAGTGTGGCGGTGCATAACGCAGCTGTTCAGCATCCTTTCTCCACGGTGTCTCCAGACTCGAATCCGACCATCGTGGTGTTGCAGACAGAAGCGTGACTCGTCAGTAAAGACAATTTCATTCCATTCTGCCGTCCACATCCTTCCTTCATCGCACCATTGGCGGCGGAAACGTCTGTGGTTCTGCGTCAAGGGTAGACGAAGCAATGGACGTCTTGCGGACAGACCACTCTGCTGTAAACGGCGTCGAATGGTACACGCAGACACTGGATGATGCGGTACAGACTGAATGTGCTGTGCTATGGTTCGTGATGTGGCTGAGCGATCCGTCCCTGCCATACGCACAATATGCCTGTCATCACGTGAAGTGGTGCACTGAGGTGGATGCGATCGAACATGTCGGTCCGTCGTACCCTCCTGCATCCAACGATCACATATCCGCATTACAGTTGTTTGGTTTCGTCCAACACGACTACCGATTTCCCTGAAAGATAATCCACAATCTCGGTAGGCCACTATCCTTCCTCTGTCGAACTCGGATACTTGATCAAAAGAAGATCGCTGTTTTCTACGAGGCATAATTCATCGTTTTTTGAAAAAACCACAAGAAAAACACAATTGCCGTACTTGAAATCGTCGAAATCTCCAAGCCTTAAATAGCGCTTTGAAGTGGCGCCACATGCGCGCGTGATGTGCGTCTGCGCTGAAATTCTAATCATTTGCATATCTCACCTCCGCTAATGCATGTTGTAAATTTCATATTATTTGCATGCTTCCTTCAGGGTGTTGCATTTACGGTGGCCAGCAGTGTAGATCAGAATGTGGGATCTTTAGACTGGTAAAGTTCATTTTCAGTTATGATAGGTTTCTTGAGAAACCGTAGCGAGTAGAATTTTTTCTCCTTTCTTTTTCTCCGAACTGCGTTTTTTTTAAATTAGTGTTTCACTTGTAAGCCAACACAATTATAGAGCAGTCAGGAAATCATTCCCACCTTTCTAGTTAGTACATATTTTTGTGTAAAAGTGTATATACAAGGAATTTGAAATTTGTTTTTCCTTAGGTGGACACCTGGAGGTGGTTCAGCTTTTGTGTGCAAACAGTGCTGATATTGACAGTCAAGACAACAGAAAAGTGTCTTGCCTGATGGCTGCCTTCAGAAAGGGCCATGTAAAGGTTGTAAAGTGGATGGTGAAGCATGTTACACAGTTCCCTTCAGATCAAGAAATGGCTCGTTTTATGAGTACGCTAACAGATAAGGTCAGTTTGAGGTTTAAGCTTGATTAAAATGCATTCTATTTGTGCGAGAGCCTTTTTTGGGACAGAAATGGATATATTAAGTTCATTATTGTGCTAGTATGCATTAAATTGGTAAAGGCTTTTATCACAGAAAACTCAAACAGCATCTTATTGTGGAATTTGACAGTTAATTTTAGTCTCGTAAATTTGTCATATCATTTTGTCAAAATATATCTTTTATAACAGGTCTTTAGATCTTTTTTGATGATAATGAAGCAAGTTATTTCATCTAAAAGGGGCATGTTACTTAGTCAAATCTTCTGATTTAGGATTGAACTTGTTGATTTTATATAATGAAGAAAATAGCACAGCTAAATGAAATGAAACAATTTAAGATTTGGAAAATCGTGATTAAACAATGACTTTCTGCAATACAAAATATTTAAGCAGCAGACTGACATGCTGTAAGGCCATAACTAGATTTTAATGGAAAATTGGCATCTTAACATGTAACTTTACATCACTGTTAAACTCTTTGCTCCAGTTAACTTTGCAATTGATGAACTTGCGTATATTAATGACTGTATATCTGATATGTTCCAAGACCTGCAGTACATGAATCCACAGATAATTTTAAACACTACCATGTGGTGGTATTCATGTATCATGTTCACATGATGCAGTGAATTTATAAATTGCTTACAGTAAGAGATGAGACATTACAAAACATTCAGCATTATAATAGTGTTGTACACACATTGTTTATTTACTGTATATTTTCTCTGGGTTTTTGCAAGGGACTCGGATGCCTAGCCTTATCCTCAGGAGAAAATGGGGGAGTGAAAAAAATTGAGTGCCTGTATTGTACAGCTCCAAGGAATGCCAACTGGTACAGCTTGGCCAAATATGGCCCTTTTGCCATAAAAACACAATCAGTAAAGCTCTTCCTTTATCAAAGCTTTTCATACTCAAATGTATTGCTAACTGTACAATGTATTTCACAGGGTGTTTGATACAGAGTTAATGATACAGGTATGCTGAAATAATGCAAGGTTAAGAGTGAATGTGTACTGTAAAGCAAGATTCCATTTCCTAAAAAATAAGTTCAAAATATACACTCATGTCCAAAATTATCTTTACGTGCATAAAATCACGGATTTCTCAGAAACTGAACTATAATTTTATGAATTTGTGTGAAATGATACATAGCATCATAATACATAAATACAAAGGAAAGAATTTAAGAGCACTTCGTATGATATAAAACTAGCATGAAACAATAAAATGGCAATAATATCTGACAAGGAGATTTCAGAAAAAAGAATAACTCAGAAAAAAAATTAAGGCTTATGAATTTAATATGGAATATGATCTCCCCTGACATGTACACGCATATCACAACGTGTTTTAATGCTCTTCAATAATGTTGTTAACTACAGTTTGGGGAATTAAGTTCCACTCCTCCAGTAATGCGGTCTTCGGGGCATTTATCTCTAGGAGGAGGATGTCTCTGCAATTGCTTTTTCAAGGTAGTCCCATAGGTTCTCTATCGGGTTCAGATCAGGAGATTTTGCTGGCCCTGGTATTCGCTCAATGGCTTCACTTTTGAGGAATTCGTCAATGTGGTTTGCTCGATGTGGACGAGCATTATCGTCCATAAATAAAGTCAGATCCATATGCACCTCTGAAAAGTCTTACATAAGGTTCAAAGACCTCATCCCGATATCTCTGGCCGGTCACAGATCCGCTGTTGCAAACGTGTAGAGGTGTACGTCCATCGATCATTATTCCTCGGAACGGTCACGTTCCAGGAAGATTTCGCGTTCCTGACTCCCTCCAGATGTAAACACGTTTAGAATCGGATGTTAAACTAAACATCGACTCATCAGTAAAGAGAACATGGGTCCATTGGTGTTCCCTCCAGTTCTGATGTTCTTTGCACCAATTAAAGCGATCTCTCTTTTGTTGTGAAGACAGCAAAACACATAAATAAACATACATTTGTAACATTTGTAAACACATACCCTTGGCTTTCTGGCATAAAGGCCTTTTTCATTAAGCCTTCTGTATACAGTTTGCCGTGATACAACAGTTCCAGTGGCGGCTGCAACCTCTGAGAACTTAACTGCCGAGCAGTAGACTTCCTGTTACGACGGGCAGTTATTGCCAGATATCGATCTTGGGAAGCGGTTATTGGTTTACGACCTTGTCCAGGCCTCCTTACAACAGTTCCAGAGTTTTGAAATTGTTTCCATAGCGTAGAGATACTCTTGAAAATCGCACATCTTGCTACTTCCATGATTGTCTGCCCTGTTCTAAACTGCTGATAATTCGCCACTTCACATATTCTTCCAAATGATACTTCGGTGCCACAACAAACCGTTTTGAGTCCTTACACACTGAAATCAAACACTGTATTGCATAAATTCACTCAGATATTTGCTTTGCGCAGAGCGCTTGATTCGCTGTCGGATGACGTAACCTTGATTTGTATATCAGAAACCGTTTGATCACTTTTGATTGTATAATGCTAATTAGGCTTGTCTTTCACACATTCCCTGCAAAAATGGATTACATCGATTGGATATTTCATGGAACATCGTTATTTTGGGGTATGTAAAGATAAATTTGGACATGAGTGTATATTAAGACTTAATTATGTATTTAAGCTAGATGATCTCTGGATCTAGAATCTAAAACTGGTACTTCAAGTGTTTTACTTTTAAGTTTATAAAAACGAAGTTATGCATGCATAAAATTTAAAACAGTAATATCTTTTAAATTAAATTAATTTTATTACAAACTTACTGTATTGTTGAATAGAATAGGGAACTTTATAAAGCTTTAAAAAATTGCTCTCTAAAATTAATTAAAATTTAATATTGTCCTAAAAGGATATGGTAAAGAAATGTGGTCAGTGTGTGGATATTATAAGGATAGCAAAAGAAAGACAAGCAGCTGAAGCTAATAAAAATGCCAACATCTTGCTTGAAGAACTAGACCTAGAGCGATGTAGAGAAGAGAATCGCAAAGCAGCAGCTGCTCGACGCAGAGAACGTAAACGAAAAAAGAAGCGAGAGAAAGCAGAGCAGGTATGTAAACCTTTCCTTTTATTAGATTCAAGAATCAAACTAATTTTGTTATTAAAGGTTGGTTATAATGTATAGTTTTAAGAATTAAGTTATTAAAATACCTTTATTAATTTTCCTGAATTTTAATTTCCTGCATGTATATGAATTTTGATTTTATTGTGAATTGTGAATATAAGAATTGTATTAATGGCACCATCTACCTAGAGTAAATTACATATGGTAATTTTTGTTAAGTAGATATATAAAATAAATTAATACATGTGTATTAAAAGCTGTTATTACCAAATAACAGTACTTTTTTGAATGATTTAACCGGAATAGCTCTGCGAAAAGGTTTTGATAAGTAGTTTTAATGGATATATTTGCTTGGGAAAAAATTTGATCAAGATGCATTGAATACCCTTTAAGATGCTAAATAAACTTGCTAATGGGATTATAATGTAAAGATTTAGGTGAAACTATATTAAATTTTGTGTTTTTGAAACTTCCCAATGTACTTGAGTTTTATATAATCAATTTTATTATCCAATTCTTCATTTGTTTAAAAAATGTAGTTGAAAATAGACTTTTAATGAATTTACTTTGAATATTAGCATCAAAGGATTTGAATATTGCGAGAAAAATTTGCTGTGTTGTAGTGTCTGAAAGGATTTAAGCTTTAAATAAATATAGTTCTGGTAAATGTCCATAGGTATGTAAAAAAAATGAATGCTGTTGAAAAGTTACTGTTCTTGATTAACACTAAGAGTCAACTTATGTAGCTTAACATAATTAAGGTTAAAGAATTTGGCATAAAATGCAACTGTTTTGTATTTGAGTATTTAAAAATTATAAAAACAAAGGTGGGAATTGTCATGTAACTTAACTACCTAATTGAAATTTGAAAATGATTTTAGTCTTGGGCCACCTCTTTAAAAGAAAGTTTATACTACATTTAAAGGATTTGTATTTTCCCATTTTGAAGTGTACTTATGGTATAGTTTGCTATTTGCCAATGATTATTTAGGAATCCTTTAATGGATTTTACATGAAGGTCATAAATCTAAATGCTTAATCAGTATTCCTTAAAAAAAATTTTTGTTCGTGATGAATTACTAGTTCATTTCTGTATCTTATAATGAAAGTTTTTTGTTTTAAACAGACATTTGATAATGAATTTTTGGTTTCTAAACCTTACTGTATTTATAAATAACTGCAGAGGAGTGAAACAGATTTTACCAAGTGCCTTAAAACGAATTTGTCATTTTTAGTGTTGCAGTTGCATGTCGGTTTTCTGAAAGGTATGAATGTCTAGTGTAAAAATACTACTTTCAACTTAATTTTCAACATTCAAGGCAGATGGGGAAATTTGTTTTTAATGGAGGTTCATGTGCCACCTAACTCATGTTGGTCAATCTCGGGGAAAATCGTGAATTTCTCAACTTAAAAAAATAATTTTCTTAACATCTTGATGTTTATTTTCGAGGTAGGTGAACTAATGGCATTGTAACTGCCATTGAGATCAAACATGTACTTTTAAAGTTTTTTAAGCTGAAAAAAAAATATTGTCGATAGTCGTGATAGTTTGGTTCACAAATATGGCAAAAATAAGTAACTGGATATATAATAGAATGAACTGAAAGAAAAATGTACTTTTGACTATTGCAACTTGCGATATAACATGGAAAGTTCCACTACAATAAGCATTTGATATTTCATGTTAATTGTTGCAATACAGGTGATATTTTGTATGCATACATTTTTTACATGTAAAAACATGTGCTATTATTGCCATTTCTATGAATTTTAGAATATTACACATGGTTATTTGAAATTAGTTTGATCCATAGATGCTATGAATTTATCTTTACATCTTCCTTGTAAAGTCTAAAAACTGAAATAAAATGGCATAAATTTCTCACATCGGTTCCTTTATTTTCAAATAAAGTTGTAGCCTGATTGTTTCTTCAACAAAACAATGTAAAGCTGTAATTTGAACGAATTTATAAGCAATTTCTTGTTGGTCCATATAGATGTTTACAGGCATTAATCAAATCAATGTGAACTTTAAAGCTTTTGTAATAAGTTTTAATTTTTTTTTATCTAACATGTTAGTTAAGTTTTAGTTTAATTCGTAAATTAAAAACCTGAAAAAGCAAAAACATAAGTGGCAACTATCTACGATTGTGGCAAATCGCATTCCAAGGACAAATTTGAGCAATAGATAAACTATTTTGGTATTAACTTGCATTATTTATTGCATCAATTATATAGTCTTTTATTAACAAATGTTTTCAAACATTACTTTTATTAAACACAAATTGCTGATTTTTTCCGAGAATGACAAGTCCTGTGGAAATGTTGATATTTTTATGAGATTACTTCTAAATGTTGCATTTTCTCATTAATATTTGTCTCGTGGAGCCTAATTCTAGTTTAATGCTTGTATGCTTTTTCATCTTCCATTTTCTTTATTCATTCTTACTACAGCATCAATGATTTAGGGAAGGATTTTGTATTTAAATAACTGGCATTAACCAAAGGCGGAGGTCTTCCTTCTAATAATACTCACACTGGAAAGTGTTATATTTTTTCTGAATTTTATTATAGTATAAAATGCCATAGCAAGGGTATGGAAATGACATGTTTTCCTACTAGAGAGCAATAAGAGTAAGGGTAGATTGGAAAGTAGAAAATTTCACAGGTTTAAGAAAATATGGCAGTTGATAATTTTTGAGGGTGCAGGAAGGGGTGTGCAGATCCAGGTTCTTAGAAAAGATTTATAGAAAAATTGCAATGTCTCTAGTAAGAACTTGGTATGAAACTTCTGTACTGAAATCTCTATTAAAATACCAGCATGATAGATTTTGCTATCTAGTTCAGATGTAGAGTAAGGTATAGATTTCTAATTTCTGCACTTCTCAACTTTGCATATGGTGCATCTTCTCAAGTAGCCCCAAAATAAAGTAACAATGGAGAAGCTATCTTGATCTCAATGTACTAGTCTACTTTTTGTCTTGTCATTTGCTCTTAGTTTGTTAAGTGAGCTTACTGGAGAATGGTAAGTGGTGATATGTTTAATTTGTTTTTGGCAAAGTGTACAATTAAAAGGTCTGACAGGAATTGGGTTAAATCTTTAACATGTATATTCCACATGTGATCAAAGGTAACATTTGTGGGAATTGTTCTTTCATTAGCCTTTTTATTTTAATTTCTTGTGAATGTTTAAAATAACTTGTACAAAACATATAAAGAAAAACTTGTTTAGCTAAAGTGCTTTTCAAAATTTTAATTTTTGTTTTTGTCTTATCCTAGGCATTTAAAGCAAGAGTTAGAATTTCTAATCTTTTGCAGATGTTGAGATTTTTGGAACTTATGTTATAGCTGGTGTTTTGGACTGAGACATGAATGGTATTGTTATGTTGAGTTGTTTTGTTAAGTTACCGTCAGTTTCAAGTACCGAAAGGGGATTCAAACACATTTTCTCATCTGTCCTAAGTTTTCTCCTTTGGTTAGTATGCTGTTGGTAGTTCAGGGATGCTCTTTTCTTTGAAAGCAGTTCTTTAAGTGTCAAAGATTGCTTCTCTGTTCTAGTTTTAAAATGGTACTGTACCAGTTTTGTCTTTCCCCTGCATAAGGGTAGCACTTTAATTTTGGGTCTTTGAATCATTAATCACTCGTTAAATTTATTCATTTAAAATGGTTTCTGATATTTGAATGTCATGCTATCAAAGGTTGCATTATACAGCTTTTTTAACATTTGACACCAGCGTAAGCAATTGCTGTTTTCTCAGTTTCAGGATATTGTTAACGTTCAAGAAAAATTAAAAATGTTCATTTTTGCCATTGAGGAGGATTTTGTCTGTTGGACTTGAACTAGCCTGTCCTGTCTTGCTCTCCTTTACTTTTATTGAACTTTTACGTTTTCATCTGCCTTTTTAGAAAGTTGCAATCTTGTGCCAATTATGCTCATTTGTGAGCCCTAAATTTTCAGTTAGGGTTTTCATACTTTATTTCTACAATACAAACATGTTGTATTTTATTGTTAAATAATATGCCAAGTTGTGCTTATTTGTGATAGTTCTTATTTTTTAAAGTTTGATATCTATCTTATCAGTCAGTGTAAACAATTACATAAATCTGATTACAATTTGACAAGTCTTGCTTATCCGTTATTTATTCTCTTCAAATAAAATGTCTTGGTGAAGAACCTATATATTGCATCTCCATGTTTTAATCCGATTTCAAGTGCATGATTACTATTTAATCCATTTCATTTGAATCTTACTCTCAGAAAAAATAATTGTCACATTTTGACTTTCATTTGGGATAGTTGGGTAAATTTTTCATTTTACTCAATCGTTCTTGCTTAATGTGAAATGTGTAATTCGATATACATGAAAATCTTTTAAATTTTATTTTAGTTGACCCAAGTAAAAAGCAACTTCAATATTTGATCTTAGTCCACTTTATCTATTATTTCGAAATGGTAGTTATTCTTTTCTACTCTCTTTATCTCCATTATAAAAAGCATAAATCTCTAATGCTTTTTTAGTATAAGGATTGAGTATTTTACTGAGTCATAGAAAATTATTTTTCAAAATATAATTTTGACTGTATTTCAATATATTTTCACAATATTTAAAGTTTATTTTAACTTTTAACATTATGTAATACTTAAGCTAAAAAGGTTTTGAGAAATTTTACTGATTGAACTTGTGATTGCTCCATTTGTAAGCATTTGTGTGAAAACCTGAATAAAATAGCACGCTTAAACCTGAATAAAATAGCACGTTTGGATTTGATTTCTTTGTTTTGCTTTGATTTAATTTCTTATTAGTTTTAAGCATTTGAGTTTTGCATCTATAACTTTCAATATTTTTAGTCTTGGATTTTTAAATTCAACAAAAACATTTTGCAAAGGATTGTATTTTGTGTTGAGTCAATTGAATAATGAAAAGTGTCAATGAGGTTCTTATACCATTTCTCTTAACCTTGGTATGAAACTGAAGTAATGAATTAATTTACAACAGTAATTCAAGTTTTCTTAAGATTTCTTAAGAAAACTTGAATTACTGTTGTAAACATCATATTGATCAGTTTTCATGTGTTTTGAACACATGTTCACCTAGAGAAATTCATATTGTTAAAGATAAAACTGAAATACTGTGTTTTCCAATTCTAGAAGGAAGCTACTTTAGTCAGTATTTTGATCAGACTTTTTGGATTTGACAGTTTTTCCTTCAAAGATGTTGGGCATGTCTCAAATTGATACTTATGAACACTGGATTTTATCAAGCAACTTACTGGAGTCATTAGAGATTGAAATGTCTCACAAAGCAAACTAGTACTCTGGAGTTGAATATGTGTTCAAGAAATGTGAAGCTTTTGAAGTTTATTCTAAAAGATAAATTCTGTGATTGTCTCATGGATAGAGAATCCTAAAACTTGAATTTGTAATACAACTTTCATTAAGAACTTTGCATTTTTATCAACCTAAATAATTTCTGTACTTCATACAAGGTGTGATGGGAATCTATTAAGACTTAATTTATTTAAAAAGTAACGTTTGAATATGCAGCATGAAACTCAATCGTCTTTGAAGAAGCTTCCTTCCAATACTTAGATCAGTTCTGTTGAACGGGAAAACTTGTTTGGAAAAGGTTTTGAAGGTTATCTTCTAAAATAATGAACACTTTCTTGTTGCATTTTGTATGTTCCAAACCCTCGTGTTTCGAAATCTATTTCAAATTGCTTTTGTCTTTGGAAAGTGGAATTGGATCTGGTGAAGTAGGATGACTATTTGACTTTCACTGGGTTGAGCACCCTTTATCATTAATCATATCCCTTTCATCACTATCTTTAACCCTTTGAGGGTCATGCTTGCATGATACCACTATGCAACCTGTAGTTTTCTCTGCATTACTTCTAACCAGTTAGATTTCTTGGTGATTTAAGAATCTTTCAAGGAATTGATGCGACTATTTAGTCATGTGTTGTAGGGTAGAAGCAATAGTACACTAGTAAATCTCATGATGCTTGGAGAAATAAAATGCTTATGTTACTCATGAGATTGGATGTACAAACCATACAATCCTCCTTGTAGATATTTTTCAGGTTACCAGCATTAACCCTCCAAGTGGTTTCCCCGAGATACCTCAGCCATGATCTGGCCATTTTTACTAATCGCAAGGTACCTTCGGGATAAAAACTGCCCTATTTTACTAAGTATGAGCCCATGAAGAGATAACCTGTTGGTTTCACTGAGTCTTGTCGTTTCACCCACCTTTCAAGATATCGCAAGGTGGACCACTAATGAGTTTAAAGAGTGCCTATTCCCTAAGCAGTTAAATGACAGGTGAAATTTGCTTGATTCCGCAGTTTAAAAGGGTTTTAAAAACAGCTTTAAAACCTCAATATTGAGGTTAAAGGGTCTGCTGCGAGCCTGAGGCATGGAGAGGAGATACGGGTTGAGGAGGGAGGACTCGTGTAACTTCAAAGCAGCTAGGGAAGAGACGGGATGAATTTGCAATTTACCATCTTCTGCTTTGTTAGCTTCAAGGGAAATGAGTATCTTAGTAAGAAAACAATTTTCCCTTGCACAGAACTGGTGTTAATTTGAAATGGCTTTTGTATATCAGATACTTGCCACTAAAGGGCAGTTTTCTGTGAAGATAACCACCAGGAGAGTTTGATCCCTCAACAACTCGCAAATTCAATTTGCACCACATTTTGTTTATTCTATTTGCAACATTTCAGTTGCAACAAATAGTTTGACACAAGACCAAAGTATTAATGCAAGATAACTAAAAGCTGGTGGTGACAAGCAACTTGTGCATGTAAGGTTGCTTTAACATTTTGAAAGGTAGTGATATTTTATAATTAAAATCTTCAATTACTTGGGGAAATCTAGTTATCAATAACCAACTTCTAATTTAAGAATGCAGGGTTAAAAATATATTTATTACTATAGAAACATTCCAACATTTTTGCTTCATGATGGTTAGTATAAGAACAGGTATTGGTATCTGATTAAGTCAATATAATTTCTCTTTATATATCAATTGGATTTTACTGTGATAATGAAATAGTTAATTTCATTGGATTAGTAGTTAACGAAAAAAAAAAAGCAGGATCTATTTTCGTTAGTTTAAACCCAATTTGATCATATCGTAAAATAGACCAGGAATCTTGTCGTAATGGACATTCATGGTCCATAAGACATTAAAAATACTTGATTTAAATAAAAAATTGTATGTGGGCAGACTTGTGTTTCTCAATATAAAAACACATACTTATATCTAATCGCACATAGCCTCTAATTTACTAAAAGGTGTGCCTCATCAATGCATCTAAATCTACCCAACTTCAAGAATTAAAGTCATCCTATAAGATTGCTATCCATTTAATGAAAACTTATACAAGTACTATACATTTATGAAGAACTAAACATTCTAAGTTTGGTTCCCCTAATGTATATCTTTTCCAAATACAAATTTTCAATTCGTTTTGTGTTTATTTTTACCTAACTTCTGAATTCAGCTTTGTGGTCTGAGAGACATGTGGTAAAAGTTTATTTTTAAAACTGAATGTCTGCTCAACTTTCATGTAGCAAAGAATAACTAGAGACAATCTATATTAAAACAATATTCTTTGATGCATGCATTTACTAAGCTAAGTCTTTTTGACTAGATCTGTTAAAATAACAATGACAAATATCCTATATGCATAAAGAATAATGATTGAGTGATTGAATTTTTCTTTGCAACTTTTTACCCCTATATGTAATAGCTTCAAATGCGTATTTTAGTGCTATTAGATGTTCTGTTTTTATTTATTTGGTTGTAGGTTTGTGCCAACAAAACTGAAAACAAAAAGCTGTAATCAGTTTTGTTTTCATAAATCAACATCAGCATGCTATATTGAGGTGCAAAATAAAATAATCACTACGAAAAATAGTCTAATCATTGGTTAAATTTATTTAGTTTTTACGTGGATTTAATCTTCAAATTTTTGTCTGTAAAATTGAAAGATTGAAAATTAGTTTGTTAAATTTGTCAGAATTTTGATAATTCTATTTTAAACATAATATCTATTAAGAAAAATCACCAAAGAAACTAATGTTAAAAAGTTAGATTAAACATCAGTAAAATTGGTGTTTAAAATTCAATAATCCCTGCTATATCGCACTTCTAGGGAATAAGAAAAATGTGCAATATAACTATGGTAGCGCTGTTGCAAGGGCAGAGAAATTTACTTAGGATAACAGCTCACAGTATACTTTATATTATGATGATTTTTATTTAAAATTATGTAAACTACAATGTGGCATGCATCTATTTAAAATTTTCTAACTTCCTTTTGGGGTCTGATCAATGAACCTTAACCTCCTAATCCAACAATGTCTACTGATGCCCTATGAAATTTCACATTGTGGCAGAAGGTTCAAAAGGGAAAAGGTCAAGATAGATAGTTGAAACGGATTCTTTGATCTCCTTATTAAGAAACTAATTGAGTTTTCCCCTCTGCTGTTCAAACTTAAAAAGTTCTTCGGGAACAAAGTAAAAGCAATATAACTAGGTACTGTATCACAATTACTGCATTAGCTAAATTTAAAATGCTTGGGTATTGAAATTAAACAATTGATAAAAGCATTAAGTTTTTCACACTTAAATATTGGTTTCTAAACATTTTAAATGTTACCTCCAAAAACAAGTTCTGTTTGTACACACATTTTTAAAATTTCAATAAAAAGAATTTCCCAAATAAAATATGTACCCATATTTAAATATTCTGTGTCGATATATTTTTCTTTAAGTAACAAGTTCACACAATTCCCTCAATTTTACGAAGTGAAATAATAGTAACAATCACACATCTGGGATACTGCTGTAACTCAATTCACTGCCAGCATCTTATAACAAATGCATAGTTATAAAATGCAAATTGGCAGCTTTTATTGTGGACTCTTGACATTTGGGTCTGATTTAATTTGTATCCTATGAAAAGATGTGTTCAGATGAATTTGTTTTGATACATCGAAGAACCTTATGCTAGACATTTTTATTTGAACTTGGGAAAATTTAACTTTAGAAAAATGCTAAGATAATAAATAAAACTGCCTTATTATATGTGGCTCTCTAGTAGATAATACTATACTAGTAGAATCAATTTTAAGAAAACATTTGGGATATAATCTAGCATTCATTCATTTAATTTGAGGTTTAGATATTAAATTTATCCTATGTGAAATTTAAATTTTGTTTGGATACTTCAGATTTAAATTTTTCTTAATAGTATTTAAGCAATTAATGATGGAAGTTTTTGACTTACATTTAGACATCTTGCAGTTTTCAGTGATTCAATTAATAAGATGCTAGTAATTTACTGCTCCCATGTTTGGTTTCAAGACTTGTTCTGTTTTAAATCTGATATGCTTTATGCATATCAGATTTAATCTTATGTTATTGTTTTTTGACCAAATGCCACAATTGGATAAATGGGTCATCTTCCTTGAAGTTTTGACTTATAACTCGTAACTTGTGTCATAGCTAGCTGTTTGGTCAAATCTGAAAAATGTAGTTAAACAATTGTTTCGTGGATGGGCTTTGATTAATCTAACTTTTTTGATGGATTGATTATAGAAATGCTTTACTTTTGAATTTTAATTCCTAGAGTTTGAATGTAAATTATGAGATGTCATTTATTTTTGATTCCAAGCTTTTATTTTTAGAGCAATCAGCTTAATATTACAAAGCTTTTTGCATAATATTTTTTGAAATAAATGCCATGTTCAAAATGCATTCCTAAGAAATAATGTGCAATTCAAATAAGATGGAAAAAACTGAACATTGTATTGAGGTAATTAAAACAGATTTTGTTGAGCATTTTGAAAGTCAACTGAGCAGAAGTGGCCTCCTAGAGTTCAAAATATTTGGTACTTAATTACAAAGCGAAAGAAATGCTTATTGCATCAAAATAAGTTTAAGAGGATCCCAACCACTACGAGTATCTGCTCAGTCTAGGATTCCAAAACATGGCCCAGAGATTTTCAAACTGCAGTCTTTTTACAGTTGAGCAAGTTGATATTGGGCATTTTATTAAACAATCTGAAGTACTTTGGTACTGAGAAATTTTCACAAAGCTGCATTTGGTTGAATTTAATATTGGTTGAAATCACTCAGTATAATCCGACATTTAATGAAAATCAGAAGATAACTAAGCTGATGGTTGGACAATACATTTCAATTTTCCTAAAGAGACAATTATAAAAAAAAAATTAAATATTGAATTTAAATTATATGAATTTAAATATTTATTATAATTAAATGCAGTTTAAACCAAATGTATTTTTTATACAAAGGAGAGCCGTGAACCAAAAAGTTTAAAAGGGGCTGATAATCTAGACCCATTCCATTAAAGAAAGCACTGCAATTGAAACCTTTGTATAACCCTACACCCCTTATTTTTTCTGTTCAGCTGATATAATCTAAAATTAGTTTTTGTTTTAAAAGATTCTTCACTATTTAAGAGATTTCACCTCAAGACTTGTTCAAAAACAAGTAGCTTTCATGATGTCACAAAGGCAGACCTAGAGCTCAGTGCAATGGTTCATTGCAGTTCAGTCATAGTTCCATCTGCATGTCTGGCTTCCTTAAATTAGGTTCTTCAGTTTAAAAGATCACAATTTCAAAATTTGGATTGAGACAATTGCCAGGAACAGACAACAACTTTGTACAATGTTTTCTTTCACGAAACGGGATTTCTTATTTCAAACTTGTGTTTATACAGATATACAATAACAAAATGCTAAGTTTTTTTAACTCAACCTGAAGCAGAAAAAAAACAAGAGCTTTGAAATTTTCTTAGTAGTTACTAAATATTCTCTATTTTTAAATTCAAAGTTCTGAAGTTTTGAGTAAACTGTTTAAAAAACTGAGGGAACCAATGACAGCTAAACTTGGACGTCCTAGTCTTAGTGACCTTGTTTAACAAAATGACTTGCAGCGACAAACAAATTTTGTGCTCCGATTTGGCATTCGCAGCATCCAGTGCTGAAGTAGGATTGAATAGGTTTGAAATTCCTTTTTATTCATCTTATGTCCCTGTTTCAGATGATTTACATAAATTTGTTAAAGTTTTCCCATTTTCTACTTTTGGTTTTAACTTTTCTTGCTTTTATAATTTTTTGTTTAACGGTTCAATATTTCAGGCAAATTGAAGTATCATGCACATTAATTTAGTGTACTTATTGCACTGTTATTTTCTCATTTAAACTTGGTTTTAGAAATTTTATTAACTGTTACGGTTCAGACCAAGTAGGTTTTAATGCTGTAATAATCACCCATAAGGGTTTTTATTATGTACCTGGATTTAAAATAACATTTTATTGTACTACAGAATAAATTTAAGTGAAACTGTTTCTGTATTTTTTTGCTGGTTCTCAACAAATTAAATATTTCATTTTTTTTGTTATACTTCCAAAAAGTTAAGTTTTTGTTTTCCATGTGTATTTTTCATGGGAACTTTCTGACAATGATGCTAGGACACAAATGACAAACATGACATCCCAGTTTAAAGTGAAATGTTAGTACATGTATCAACAATGTAATAGTTTGTCTTAAAATAAGTAGGGCATTAAATCTGATGTGAACAATTCCTGTATTCTAACATGCTGTAGATAAATTAAAAGATGAAATTCCATTTCCTACATGAAACATTTATTTACCACTGGCCACCGACTCAAACTTGATTCAATTGTAACTTTCAAAATTAAATGTGTCATTTTTAGGATGAATAAATTTTATTGAACTTTAGATTAAATTAAGATGTTAGGAACTGAACATATAGTGAATTTTGATTTATACTTTTTGTATAGTTGAATTTAAAGACTTTGAGTTGTAATTTTGCAATAACTTCCTGTTATAGATAAGAGCTGCAAAAGCTGCTGAGGAACAAAAGAAATGTGAAAAGAGTGATCTACATTTGACTAAACATCAATCAGGTCAACAAAGTGATCAGTCTGATGTAGATGATGACGAAGATGAAGAAGAGGAGGAAGAGGAAGACGATGAGGAAGAAGATAAAGATGAAGAAGGTATTTTTCAATTTCAATGTAACCTCCCCAGATGAGTAGTTCTAATCATGAAATGAATTTTTTAGGACTTATAATGTACATGTGTTAATTATCAGGAAGGGCTTTCAATTCTACCATAATCCCAAGTACTGTTAATTTTGTCATCTAGTTCTGTCTCATTTATTCCAATTGCTTTCCACATGGAAAATTAACTTTTTTGTAACAATAATACAAGTTTTGTTTTAAAAGTACGGTTTTTTGAAGGTGAA
Organism: Meta bourneti; assembly: GCA_933210815.1. Taxonomy (NCBI): domain Eukaryota; kingdom Metazoa; phylum Arthropoda; class Arachnida; order Araneae; family Tetragnathidae; genus Meta; species Meta bourneti. Next base: position 70,638,296 of record OW119928.1, read on the forward strand.
TTAAAATTTCTGTTTTATGATATTTGTTTTTATAATCTTATTTTTATTAATTAAATTAGTTTTCTGGAAAGGAAGACCAGAAGCTACATTTTCTTACCTATATGCTAGTTTTTAGCTTTATTGCCTGTCTCGTATTAAGAAAACGCTATTAGAGTAAAAAGAGTTTAAGTAAAATTACAAGTTAAAATTTGTTCCCATAAAGTGATTTGAAAAGTAAAAAAATAATTAAGTCTTTTTTAAGGCACTGAAACAATTTTTTTTTAAGAACTTATTGCTCTTTATTTATTTATTCTATTTATTTAATAATAGCCATGAAGGTGTTAAAAGGTCATCTATGATTGACCTTGGAAATCTAAAGCCTTTTCAACTAGCTATGATAGTTTGCTTTGTTTACACAAATAGTTGCCAACCTTAAATAAGTCTAACAAGTTAAATCTTCATTTTTGGCTGCCATTGTTCATGTAAACATGCATAAGCAAAATATAGGATATCTGTATTTATGATAGAAAGATTCAATTGGAAATATAGAATGCTTAAATTTGTTAGATATTCATTTTATATATAAATGTCTGGAATCTTAGTTTTGTGTACTAAATGCTCTGTTCATGTGTATCTATGAATGAGGTAGAATACCTGGTATAAAAGATGATCCACCAAAAAGAATGATTGAAAGTACTGTATGGAAATTCATTTTACTTGTAATTTAAAAAATGTTCCTGGGTTAAAAATGCAATTAATTATGCAGTCCACTGATAAAAGTTTGACAACCCTAATTTGTGTAATTTTAATTTGCTTGAATGTTTTCAAATGTCTAATTTTATTCTATATTTCAATTTTTCAGTGAACGAGTCAATTTCGAGGTTGCCCTCAACTAATAATAGTCCAGCTAAGAGCAAGTCAGCACCTTCCATTTGTTCCATATCAAGCTCAGAAGCCAAGTCTAAAGAAGTCAAAATTTCTGAACTTGATGATGTTCCAATCACATCTATTCAAAAATCAAACAGTGAAGCCTCATCCCGGTTAGATAAAAGACGTGAAAGAGAGAAAGCCAAAACTCAGGAAAAAAATAAACGAAATATGGTGAACAAGGCATCAACTTCTGAAGGCATTAGAAGCTCAAATGAAGTTGTGGTTGCCGAGAAACATGCACCAAATGTTTCAGATTCTACGACTGTGATAAATACTGCAGTTAGCAGCTGCACTCGAAACAACAAAAAACGTAATCAAAAGCACGATGTTAGCGTGAACTGCACTGTTACATCACCTTCTGTGACCAGTGTGAAGAGTACCACAACTGTTAGTGTAGCAAATGTTCCTTACTCTGCAGCTGTTGACATTAAGAGCCAGAGCATTAATCATAAGCACTATAAACCAAAAGAAATGCTTGTGAATGGCATCACGGAGCCTACTGTTCATGACTATAATGATATTTGTGCTCTCATTACACACAACTCGAATGTTAGGCTGAAGAGGAATTCTGGTGGAATGACGTGCGAAGGGCTTTCTAAGATAGGGTTGTGAGTATATTATATTTTTTCTCGAATTATGTTTAAAAACAAAAATATTTGGTCCTTGATTGCGAAGTTGGAAATTAATGAGGCTTAGTCAGACCTCCAATGGGGCTGTTTCTTGTCAATTCAGCACATCACTTAACCTTGATATCAAAACTGGTGAGGCGGTACTTTTTAAATAGTAAACCAAAAATACCAAGTTTTTGAAACAATCATTAGATTTGTTTATAAAGTAACAAATTGAAATTTTGAGTTTATAAGCATTTTTTTAAATTTCCAATTCTGCTTTTAATATCTTGCTATATATCTATGCTATAAGGCTGTTTTGGGTCAGTTGAAAACCTATTGAACAGAGCCAAACATTACATGCAACTTGGACAAATATTTTGCTAAAAAAATTTAATTTAAAATTTAATTTTTCAAAAACCTATCTTTTAAAAAAAATATTCTGAAAATGAATTGTATTAGTTCATATCAACCTAAAAAGCACTAAAAGCTTAAAGTGGAACACGAAAAACATAAGAAAATTAATTATTTTGATTGACTGAAAAATTTTACAGATGGGGGTAGCACAGCCCTCAGTGTATTTATTGTAAGCCAAATCTTTCATGTCAGTTTGAGTCATGAAGTATTAATTTGCTCTAAATCTAGTTAACAGTTCCATTTCCAAATTTACAGCATGTTAGTTAGCACTACTAGCTCACCAACTTATCCTCTGTATGGCCTTTCACACATGAGAGGAACACACCTCAATATTTTCCCTGACTTTACTGATGCTGCAGTAAATAATACCGCTGATGAAATTGCACATTTTGTTTCTGTTTCTATTGTGCTTATTAATTTAGACATACAGTAGACTCCCTCTTAACCGGCTGCAGCTTTTAACTGGCTTCCACTGACCAATTGTGTACTGTAAATACAGTAGCCTACAGTAACATGTGTTTAGTTTTTTCCAACAAAGGAAGTTCAGTTCTTCCAGGTTAAGTTTTCTTAATCATATATATCATATTACAATAAAGTAGGCTATAAACTTAGTTTTATTCTAAAAAAACGATTTCGGGAGTGTATTTTAATGCTATTAAGGGTCTGGGTCCAGGCCCCGAAGTGGCCGGTTAAGAGGGAGTTCACTGTACATTTCATGTTTTGCACCATTTCATTTCTTATGAGGTTTCAGATTTCAATGAAATTTAGTGTATATGTAAAGTTCAGGTTGAAAATGATACTTTGATGTGTTGATTTTGAATGACCCAATTACTTTATATATTCGTATTTTTCTGGAACAATTTATTTTGTTCAGATGCCAAGCATTTTATTGTCCATTTCCTCTATACAGTATATTATATTTATCCCTCATGTTATGGGGTAAGTTATTTGACATCCAACCCAATCAGTGAGAGTGCATGATCCTGCTTATGGGGAAAATGAGCAGAATGCAAGTTGAGCATATTGAACAAATGAGATACAAATTTGTTTAACAATACTTAAAAATATTAAATTAAATATAACTATCAAACAGGCCATAGTATGTTTCAAAATTGAGATGGTCATTTGATTCTAATATTAGCAATAATAATGAAACAAATGATGTTATTTTAGTGTTTTATAAACGTCATAATAATCCCCAGGGAGTAAGAAGTTATTGTTAGAGGGTTTCAGTTTCCCCAAAAGTACTATTTTGTATAAAAAATGAAAATTTAAATTGATGTACCATAAATGTTTGTATCTAAAAGTAAGTTATATAAAAATACGAGTGACAAGCTATAGTTTTTTGCAGTTGCAAATGTATTTAATTTTTAAAACATTCCAGAGTAAAAGCTTAGCCACAGATATTTGTCCTTGTGCCATAAAACTTAACCTACCAGAGTAAAAGGAAAGGATTGTAAAATTAATGTGTTATGGGGCAGAACATAGAGTACTTAATTACTTTGATTGACCTTCTAGTACCAAAGTATTTGAAAATTTGTTGAACTAAAACAAATCATCATGTTTCTCAGTAATGATAAATGTGAAATACTTATTTTATGATGTAAAATTCCTCTGAAAACGTGCATATAGGGTGAATAGTTAAAATCCTTGAGTTATAATTCAATGTAGGCCTTAAATTCATACACTGATACAGAAAAATCAGGTTGCAGCATTTATTAAGAAACTAGATCTGGATATTACATTAGTAAAATATTGTTTCCTGATCTCAAAAATACTTGTCCTGCAAATGTAGATCAAGGAAGCTTGGTCCGTAATCACTTGACCAGTCTTGAAGCAATTCATTTTCCTATAACTGCAAACTATTTTTATTTAAAAAAAAATTAGACTTATTCGAATGGGAAAAAAATTGAGACTGGGTACATTATATATATATATGTTTGGAAACCACCATATTTAATTTATACTTAAACTTAACTGGATAATTACTTAGGTTGTTACAATATTATATTTCAAAATATTGATGCACATTAATTTTTATTTTGACTGTCTAGAATTTGAATGTAATATAATTTTTGATCGATTTCCCCCTGGTCACATAATATGCACTCTTCCCTTACCTTGGCACAATAGGCAACCAGGACTCGGATGCTAAGAGTAGGACATAAAGTTATTGTATTTTAGTGTTGATTAATCTTTCCTGATATGTTGCTTTTCTGGTTTTCAGGCTGGTAAATATGATAGACAGTGTTTCTAATCCTCTTGTCATGTCTTGATGGGGAGTGCTTGTTGCCATGTTTACTATTAGAAACAGTTTTCTGTGAACATGCATGAAAATTTCATGTTCTACAATTTTGCATTTCCACAATTTAGACCTTGACTCAAAATTAGGCGCTGCTAACTATCTGAGCATTGTAAGCCTGGGGTTCATGAACTATGAATTAACAATTGGCTATTTGAAGAAAATATTGATTACTTTTCCTAGCAGGAATTGAAGATTTCAAAACTTTCCTATGTGGGCACTATTGAAAAAGATATTACCTTGAAAATAAGCTCCTTGACAGTGTAAAATCGGGAAAATTTGATATGTTGGGTTATCTGGATTTTTTTGAAAGGTCTCAAGTTTTAAAGTTTTGATGTAACCTACATATATCTCATCTAAAAATTGCAGTGATGGCAACCATTACAAATTTTCGCCTTTAATAGTACAATTATGGAAAATCCTACTTGATAAAATGGTGCTGTTGCCAAAAATTGCTAATTTGGCCATCTACAATAATTTTTAACAAAAGTTTGCTGAGTTGGTGTTATAACTAATGGATGGATGTAGCACGATTCCTGTTAAAATTTAATGAATTTTCTAGACTGCATGTGGCGATCCAATACCCTACTTAAGATAAAATGGTGCAGCTGCCAAAAGTTGCTGATTTGGCAACCTACCATAATTTTTCACAAAAGGTTGATAAGTTATAACAAATGGATAGATGGAACACGATTCCTAATGTCAATTAAATGAATTTTCTAGACTTTGCACACACATTAGTTCTATTAGAGCTGCTGATGAGTTTTAAAAGTGTTAAGCTGATGCCAAAGTTGTTTATACTTTATATCAAATATGGATGGTCTTCAGTTAGGCCATTATGTTGAGATCATTTTTGTTTCTAATTTAAAATTTTTGACATTTCATTGATCTAAATCAGTTAAACATTAGATCCATGTCGCCAACAGCAATAAAAAACATTTCAAATCCGAATGAATGTTCTGATGGTTAATATGGATAATAATATTAGTCTTCCTGCTCTGTCTAACCTACCATATTGTTTGTTCTTTAATTTCAAACACAATCAAAGTGCCGAAAACAAAGTATTTTGTATTTATTGTATTGCACACGTTTATAATTTTGCTCCACTTTATGTTATTTGCTTTCCCTTAATTTACCAATTAAAATTTGAAGCGTAAGAAAGCTATGATTAATCAAATATTAAGTAACAAAATTATTAATTTAAGGGATCACAGTACCCTAAAAATGACCAGAACCATTGAATTTGTTTAGCGAGTTAAATTTTTCATGATTACTATACTAAAAGTGCTCAGGCTTTTTGTGTAATTAATTTAGGAGCATAGCTAGGGGGGCAGCAGCCTCCGATGGCCTTGTCTAGAAGGGCAGCATTTGAGAAATATTAGTCTTGTTTTTCTTTTAAAATTGTTTTCTAAAACTGTTTTGTGTCTTTTCATCTGACTTCAGTGCTGTTTCATAAATGTTACTTATGATGGGATCATTAGGCCATTTTCATTATCATTCATGTCTAGTTAGATAAGAGCAGGGATATAGAAAGAAAATATTTGTAAGGGAAATGTCCATTAGAATGACCTTCCATTTAGTTTCATCTATCTAACTTGCCAGGAATTTCTTTTCAAGGCCAAGTAGTGATAGGGAACGGGCTAGTACAGTAAGATCATAATTATTTCAATCTGAGATGGGAGGTATGGCTATTATGTTTATCAATCACATTCAAGGATCCCTACTGTTAATGGCCACAGGTAATTTAAACTCACATGCGCAAGAATGGTACTAATTAGTAAAAGATACATTGTAAAGGAGAATTAGTTCCAAAAGGCAGTGATGATTACTACCTTTGAATCCAATTCTAAACCATTATACTGATTTAAGTTGAGATTGATCAACTAATTGTGCTTTATCAGTACAGTAAATCACAATAGGAGCCTCAAAGGATTCTTCACACACAAAGGATATTATCCAAACCTTATCTCCTATTATATAATACCCAATATTCTAATAAAGTTCAGCTTCATTGACAGTAATTTCCTTTAGTTGAATATTTTTTTTTTTTAGTACAACTTTTTCTTGCTTGATTCTTTAAAGGTAATCTTTACTTTTGTTACTGTGTTACAAATTCCTTTTCTCATAAGTTTAATTTTTCTTTAAAAAGCCTGTTTTATAAACATTGCCATACATCTGATTATTAAATTTGCTTAGATGGTAAAAAAATGCCCCTTTTGTGATATTTGGTCACATTGCATCAGATCAGAGGAATATTTGTATTGAGAGTAATAATATATACCGACAACTCTGGTTCTCTTTAGCTTTGTAAAATTTTCTTTAAACATTTTGATTCAGAAATTAGCTTCATGTGTAAATGGGTCATGTATAAATAAATTGAAAAATCCGTTTTCCAATTTATAATAGAAGCAAGAATTTTAATGCATTAGTGAAAATTGCTTAGTTTCCAGCTATTAAAGTCATGTGAAAGTAAATTCATTTAAGTAAACACATAATGTATCAGTAAATAGAAGTCATTAAAAGTAGTTAAAGTACAAGGTGTGTTTTTTAAGTACCGTTTTGAAATAAAAATAAAACAAGTAGACTTTTCTTAACAATTTTATTTTTACATGAAAGCCTGTACTTTAATCTACTTTTCTACATAATTCCCACCAATATTAAGGCACTTATCGTATCGTACAACCAGCTTTTGAATACCATCCTCGTAGAAATTTGCCGCCTGATTAGACAACTACTGCAACATGGTCGTTTTGACATCGTCGTCGAGGCGCTGACCACCCAGATGCCTCTTCAAATGCAGGAACACGTAGTCACTGGGCGCTAGATTGGGACTGTATGGAGGTGATCAAGTTGTTCCCAGCCAAATGATCCGATCAGCTCTTGATTTCGATTGGCCGTGTGGACGGGCATTGTCATGAAGCAAAACGATCCTCTTACTCAGCATGCTGCGCCTTTTGTTTTGGATTGCATGGCACAGTTTTTTTTAAGGTCTCGTAATAAGTCGTAGAATTTATTGTGTCATCACGAGGCAAAAAATCCACAAGCAACATCCTCTTCCTGTCCCAAAAAACAGTACACATGATTTTCCTGGCTGAAATTGTTTGCTCAAACTTGCTTTCTTGGGTGATGTTCAATGCCGTCATTCCATGGATTGCTGCTTTGATTCTGGTGTAACGTAAGCCACCCATGTTTTGTCGCCTGTGACAATTTGGCTTAAAAACTCGTCACCTTCCTCACTGTACCCCTCTAGGAAAGTCAAAGAACTGGTTAAACGTTTGCTTTTGTGCTCCTCAGTCAGCATATTCGGTACCCAGTGTGAGCATAATTTTCGATAATTTAAACGTTCTGTCACAATTTCATGAAGCACACACTTCTTGACACTTCAGGAAAGTTATCAGATAACGACGAAATCGTAAAGCGTCTGTTCTGTCACTTTTTCATCAACTTTCTGCATCAAAGCGTCAATGACTGAAGGTCGCCCACTTTGTTCCTCATCATGCACGTTCGAACGGCCGTCTTTAAAAGCTCTCGCCCACTTTTGTACCATCCCATCACTCATAATGTTTTCTCCATACACTTCACTGATCATGAATTTCAGCCGCTTTCACGCCTTTAGCACTAAGAAAACAAATCACAGCACGTATTTCAGTCGGTGGGATTCTCAATCGGAGGAGGCATTGCAAATACTCAGAAACAAACATAAACACGGTCGAATGATTCTGTAATGGCGTCTGTGGCTTGACAACAGATGGCGGTACACAGCGTGCATGCGCCAAATGCTGACCGCAGTGATACAGCTGCGGAATTTTATAACGATACTTACTTAAAAAACATGCCTCGTACAATAAATTGTAATTGAAAACCAATAAAGTGAATCATAATTGGTTTATGAAAATTAACATAGAATGGGATTCCTTTTCTTAAATTTTTCAAGCTGACTTTCTGTTTTCACAAATATCCTTCCCCTAAAGCATTTTCCCGTACAACTAATGTGCATGCGCCAAATCTTGAAAAATCATGTAAGTTTTAACATTAGGAATCAGGCTTTGCTTGCCTTAGAACAGTCAGAAATGTCCGATCCCTATTTTTTTTAACTGCATTACAATGTGGCGTTCTTTTTGGCTCATTTTTATCATTTGGCAGATTAGCAACAAAAATTTAAACTGCACCAAGGCAGAAAGTTAAATAGAATTTTACCAAAATTCAAGCTTAAAAAGAAATCTAGGTAGCAGAGAGATTGAGTAAAAATGTAGCAAAAGCCAATGGCTAGAATTAACTTCACTAATCAGATGGATAATTCTTTCTCAAACTACTATAATTTTAACACAACTTTTCATTCTTAATTTTTATTCAAGTGATTATTTTTCAGTTGCTTCATTTCATTACAAGAGCTAATGTACTGATAAACTCAATGTCGACTGATTTTATTTATATAATTTAAAAAATCGCAACAATTTCAAATTATCTTTTTTATGACTTAAATTTTGCAGTCAAAGCACCCAGTCTAGGCAAATTTTCGCTTTTTCTATATTAAATATTTGAGCTTAAAATGAAATAAATTTCCAAGGAAAGTATATTTTTATTTAGGAATTGTATTGTGGATGTCAGTGTTGTATTTACTTAAGACTGCTGTTCGAGAGAACTTGCATTGAAAAAGCTTACAGTAGTGGAAGAATATTGAAAATTTTTAGATAATGGGTGAATTATGTTTTGAGAATAATTCCCTAAAAGAATTAATTCAACTAAGTGAACAGTAAAACACCAGGCCATATGTAAATTTGGTGAAAACCTAGTATCATTTACTATTGTGACAGATACAGCTTCTAATGTTTAACACAAGAATAAATCTCATTTTCACTATTTTTTCATGTTTAAAATCACTGGTGAGAATACCTTACAGTGATGGAGCCTCCATGGGTTTGTTTTGTCCACTGTGCTAGCAACCTGTGAGTTGTAGATGGATGGCACATGTTTCTTTTCGCCCTAGGCGTATTTCTCATGTTTCAGTAAAACTTTCCTTGTATGTCCCATTACTTGATTTTGTCTTGTGTTAGGCACAGCTTGACCAAATAATGCCCTGGTGCCATAAAACCCAACCAACTCAGCAGAGTCAAATAATAGATTTGTTAATTTCCTTAATGTAAACATTTTTTAACATTCATTTTATTTGACATCAACATAAGTAGGACCACACAAGTTGTGATATATTTTTTTACCTATTGAGTGGTTTGAATTGGATCTTTAAATGAATCTTGTACAATGTAAAACATTGGAAAATCGAAGGGCCTGAAGGTTTTTGCAATGTTTTAACTTGAGTGTGGAATGAAAGGAAGGATTGAGATGGAGGTGACATTTTTTGATTGAACTTGGGTTATACAACTTGGCTGGGGTCAATTGAATTTATGGAAGACAGGTTAATATTGCAGGGATTGGATTCTCTCAAAAGCTACGTTATGTAAAAAGTGGAACTCTTCCTGAGAAGTTGTTGGAATACGATTTTAGACTACATGTAGAAAGACTATTTAAATTTTTGTTTCAGTGGATTAGACATGATTTTGAAATGGAAGTAGATAGTTTTCCAAAAAAGTTTTATTTTGTCTACTCCCCATTTCAAACGGTGGTATGATAGGTTCACAAGATAATGTTTAATGTGCAATTTAGAATTTTAGAATTTGATTGACTTTAGATAGATCTGCATTTGCTGTGAAGCAGAAATACCATTTATGTGTTAAATTGAAAATTCTTTGCTTTAAAAGTGTATAACCTCGTAGAATCTTATGGATTTTGACTGTCAAGGAAAATAGATACATCATACCTGCATACTTTTCCATGTTTTTCTCTAGGAAAAACATTTTTCAAGTGATGCTAATTTTGAAATTTTGGTGTCAAGCCAGGGCAACCATAAAAGAAACATATCGAAATCTTAGGTTGATAGTCAGTGGTCACTAGAACCTCCTTTGGAAACAAATTTTCATTGAAAAACTTAGATATACCTCTAAAACACTAAAAAAAGTTTAATTGTTCATTTTTGCATATATTTGGCATCATTTTGTGTTAAAATTTCACTAAATTGGTTACACTGAGTTCAAATTGTCACCAGGCATATAAGGGTAATAAAGAGCAGGGTTATTTTCCTGCTTTTAATTGCTTTCTTGAAACTCGATATTTAATGCAATTTTTGCGAATGAGGTACTTTTAATTCTTAAGAATTTTTCTGTTTTGATTGTTACGTGATGCTTTTTGTCTCAAATCTTTTCCTTGGAATTTGGCATGTATGATACATTCAAAAATCAATTTATTTAAGCTAAGTAAGCATATGCTCATTTTGATGAGTTCTTTTCTATCATGAATAATTCTACTCTGAGGTAATACATACATGTTTCTTTAAAGTTTTGTTGCATATATCCTTTATAATGTTGTACTTCTATCTTTCAGAGATACTCTATCAGATATAGCTCTGGATCTTCCAGGGGAAGTTACTTTCTCAGCTGGTCTCAGAAGCCCTTCTGCTCCTAATTTACCACACCTAAAGTCTTCTCTTGCTAATACTGTGTCACCTAAAAAGTGGCCTAAGAGAGACGAAGGCTGGAAGGAAGTTGTGAGGAGGTAATGTGCCCAAATTAATGTCCATCTCAGATGCCAATATTTTGTTTTTAATCAATTTTTCAGTTTGAATTAAGTTGGTTCATTTATCATTGGATTTTTTTTGCATTGTTAAGGACCTTGCACCATAAAATTCAAAATCCAATCCAACCAGATCCTCTTCACTGCTACGTTATTAGTATTAGAATCCATTAGGTATTGGTAGTGCTTGAAAACATTAACTTTTCATAAAGTGCTGATTGCGAGTTTAGAATTCACCTGCTAAAAGAAAGGAAATAAATATGCAAGGGAGCATTTTAATATTTACTTCACATGTCCCAAAATAATTTACCTAATGTGCAATTAACCTAATAATGAATGCAAACTTTCATTTTCCTATTTCTTAAATTCAGTGGTATAACAGCCATTGAAAAATTACTATGGTTTCCCAGGCTTTTCAACTTGTGAACTAAATTTGTTTTGAGAAACCATATGTCTAAGTGCTATTATCTTTTGCAGCAAATTGTTCAATAGGTCGAAGAAAGTGTCAGTTCCTGCAAATGCCATAAGCAGAGTCATCGGGCGAGGTGGGATGAATATAAATGCTATTAGAGAAGCTTCTGGGGCTCATATTGAGGTTGAGAAGCAAAAGAGCCAAGGTGATAGAACAGTGATAATCAGGTAAGTCTATGGAAAGTGTTGACTTGTTTATAAAAATGAAAAGCAACAATATACAATTAACGTTTTAAGATATACAGTAAAACCTCGATAAGTTGCCACTCAAGGGACCAGGCAATTTTGTCAACCTGAGCAGTAACCACACAGAATGTGCTTAATATTCTGTAATGATAATGTAGGGCAATTGAAGTACTGAGAATTATATAAATGATAAGAAATGTTAACTACTTTTAAGCTTTATTTGAACATTCTTTAAGCTTTAATACCACTTTTCTTACTATATACTCCAAGTACTTGTCTAATTTTTACTGAAATGAACATCTGTTAGTACCATTAACTTTCTTTTCTTAATATTTAGTGCTTTTGAATCAAGTACTTGAACTGACTCAATGTCGAATTTTTTCTAAGGCTTCAAAACTTCCTTGTTCGCACTTTCAGGCTTTTCTTCTAAAAATTCCATTGTTAAATTTTTTTTATGGTCATTTGAGAACGTACTGCAATGATATCAAGTCATATCTGGAATAGTACACCCACTTTTATTTACAATTTCAAGTAAATTCAGAAAGGAATCGGTTTCTTTTCAACTTCATTGTTTGTCATCAGATGAAAACCCTGCATGTTTAAAGACTTTTGCGTGGTGATGAGTTATTCGGGGTAGCGTTTGAATTCTTATTGAGTAAATGGGGGTTTAATTATGCCAGTATTTATTATTAGTCTATAAGAGCTAGATGAGACTGAAGAAAGTTAATGAGTTATCCAGGTGGCAACTTATTGAGGTTTTAATGTAATTACTGTTGCTTAGTAAAATTTAAGCATAAACACTAAATATATTGGTATCCGGCTCAAACGGCTCCAAAAAGTAATTGGAATGTCAAAGCTGGTTAGAAGTCATGCAGGGAAGACTGCAGTTTGCAAGGTGGAATTATGCGTGCCCATCAGAGGGTTAACTCCAAACTAAGATTTCAGTATTCCATTGATGGAAAGCAAATTTTAAGACAAACTTTTGTTAAACGACTTAGCTATGTGGTTATTAGACTTCTAAATCTCGTTAGAATTTTTACTATATAAGAATGTATTGTCTTGTATGTTTTAGGGGATCAGCTGAATCAACTCGAATTGCTCAGCAGTTAATTACAGCTTTGATCAAAGAACCAGATAAGGAGTTGTCTGAAATACTCAACAGGTGTGGTCTAAGTCGTATAATGAATAATTCAGCAACGTTCCCTGAGAGTTTTCGTACATCTGGTATGGGTATTAATCCGTCTCTTCCAACTGCTGCTCAGGTTTGTGTTGAGTTTTGTGTTCTTAATGATAGAAAACTAGTTAATTGTGCATACAAGAGAATTTATAAAGATAATTTGATAATGCTTTTATGTATCTGAATACTTTCACTTGTATTCAATATGAAAAATGTTATGTGGGAATTAAGAATTTAATTTCTTGTAAGCAATTAAACTCTTTAAAATTCCATTGTCTCAATCACTATTAAGACTGAATAATTGGCAAAAACAACAATGACCTTCAATGTGTGTTGTCAATGATAAATGTGGGTTTAATATTGCAGGTATGAATTGAATAGCAGTTCGTACACATTGAACTCCTGGAAATGAAATTTTTCTAGTCCTGGGAAAAATTCCTTGACGTTACCTAGGTCTCCTGGAATTTGTTCTTTAAATTCTGTTCATTATACAAGCAAATTCCAATTACGTAATTATTATTTTACCTATTCAGAAAAAGACTAGAACCAAAAAGAAAATAGTTTAAAGTGCTTCATAGATAGTCCCAACACGAATTTGTAAATATCGAGACTTGATTAAACCTGATACCTGCTTGACCCTCCTGTGAATAAAATGAAGTATGAACACACATGGGACCTGCCAAGCATTTGCATTTTACCTGCTAACTATTGGATCATCCGGAAAGTTCTGCGTTTTTCAAATCGAAGCACGCTTTCTTATTACTATTTTGCTACTGCTAAGGAGTGACCTTGATTGAAGTAGATGTGTAAATTCGGTCTTTTCTGCTTTCACTGCATCATTCTAGCTTGTGTTGTGGCACAATTTGCGTGGAAGGTCTTCCACGCTGTTATGGCCTTCACAAAACCGCTGATACCACTTGTACACACACTTCAAAGATACAGTATCTTGCCCATACACTGCTGAAAGCATTTGACTATCTTTTGCTGACTTTCCAAGCTTAAAACAAAATCGCATATTGACACATTGATCCATGTTGTTTTTTACAAAGCCACTGCACTAGGCTGCACTTCCAACTTACTCGTAACACAACAAAATGTCCGAACGAAACGCTGCTTGTCTAAACAACTACACACGTGCAGCTGCATGTGTTGCATGCGCACTTTACTGCGCATATCAACTTTTACCCGCATGCGAAGGTCATTCACCGAACTTTTTGAATGGAGTTTGTATTCCAAAAAGTACAATTCATGATCATCTGAAGAAGATTGGGTATTTAAGCCACTACGATGTATGGGTACCCCATACTTTAACACAACAGAATATGCTTGCTCAAATCTTGGCATGTGATTATTTGCTGAAACGAAATGAAGAAGCTCCTCTTTTTGAATCGACTCATTACTGGAGATGAGAAGTGGATATTATACAATAATGTTACAAGAGAAAGATCATGGGGTAACATCGAGAGGGGAGGCTTCATCCCAAAAAGTAATGCTTTGTGTATGGTGGGACTACAAAAGAATTGCTCATTATGAATTGTTGCCTTAAAATCGGACAATAAATTCGGAAAAATACTGTTCTAAAATTGAAATGGCAGTATTAAAAGCAGAAATCAAAGCAAAGCTGCCAGAACTGACCAATTGTCGAAGTGTTGTCTTCCAGCATGACAATTAATGTCAGACAAAAACTTATTGAGTAGGGCTGGGATGTTTTGTCACCCCCATATGCACCAGACTTTGCCCCTCAGATTTTCACCTCTTCAGGTCACTTCAAAATTATCTGACTGCCTGGAGTTCAATTCTTTGGAGACTCAAACAGCACTTCGATAACTTCTTTACAAATAAGCCTAATAACTTTTTAAAAAAGAATTTTGCAGCTGTTGGAAAGATGCAAAAAGTCAGAACAAATGGTGCTTGTATGATTCAATAACATTTTCTTAAGTTTTTGTACTGCTTTGTTGGTATTTATCATAAAAACCGCAGAACTTTCTGGATGACCCAATATTAAAAAAAGCATTTCTCTGCCTGGAATTTAGGACAATTCGGAATGCATTAAACATAGCAAATAACTTTTCTCTATTGTTTACTTTTATTTCTATCTTTATTGATTTGATTAAACGCAAGATAATCGGCATCTATTTGGGGTTGTTTATCGATTGACATGATTTTTGCAATGATGCCTTTACACATCTGTCGAAAGTAACAATTAAAAGATGTAAAGAAACTAAATTTTGATAGTGAATAAGAAATTTCAGTGAGGGAAATGAATATTTTAGCATGGTTCGTTTAAGGTATGCTACGTACATTCTTGCTTTGAATAATTTTTTTGCTGCAATATGTTCATTGCATACCTCCTAGAAAATTTAAAAATACTCCTTGCAAACCTAGAATTCACTTTTCTAATAGGCATGCAAACCCTAGACTAGCACCGAAAGCAGAGTCGGATGTATAAAATTTAAAATTGCATGAATAAATTTTAAATATCACCAGTATTTGTATTTTACCTTATTTTTCACACAACTCATATATATTTAAATTGATTGGATTTGATTATTTTCAGTGATGTTTTGTGATGACTTGTTAAAACAAATACCTCAAATAAGCAGATAAATTAAGTTAATTCTGTTCAGAAAATGTATAAAAGACTAACTAGTAATATATATGTTCTATAAGCAGTAATTATGTGTACCACAAGATGTTTCAAATATGAGGGGTTTTGAAAAACAGTGTAAGCCTGATCTTATTGCCACTTAACTGAAAAGGAATCCCATTGCAAATTAGACATAACATAGAAACAATGGAGTGTAAACTTTGGACATTTCCCCTCACAAATTTCCTTTCTGTATTAAGGCTCTTATCTAGTCTATTATATTTCTGTATTATGCTCTTATCTAGTCTATTATATATTTCTCTATTATGCTCTCATCTATTCTACTATTATAAATAATGGATCTCTTCGGATCCATTATCTATAATGTCTATCAGACTATAAACTTAGCTATGATGAAATCAGCGTAATGAATCCAGACAAAAGTAACTCGCTAATTAAACCACTTTAGAGTTAGAAGACAAACATTTTTGGAAAATGTCACCTCCAGTTATGTCACTGATTTAGTTATAAGTTGTACTAAGTTAATACATAGTCCTATTTGATAAATTTTAAGCTTATTTTTTCCTAAAGTTCAAGTTACTGAAAGTTTAATTATATTAACTTACCCAGTGATTCTGATTTTGTAATGTGTGAAATATAAAATATTGAAGTTGTATTTGTTTTGATGATTTCTGCAATGATAATTGAGTTTACTCAAGTATTTTTACAAATTTTGAATTGTTTTCTAATGAATTTGATCTAACTATATTGGAAATTATCAACAATCTTATGCCATTATGTAATGTACCATTTTTGTACATTACATATTTTATTGTAGTAGTTTGTAGGTATGTAATGGTAACATTAATGTATAACATTGATCTAATTGACAGTAATTTTTTGTTATTAGGAGTAACTAAATTGTAATTCAAGAATTGGGCAAAATTTTAGGTGCTCTATTAGGGTACTTTGGTAGCAAAAAACAGGAAACTTCCTATACCAAGATAGATGCCACAAGGCATGCTTTTTATTTAAACTACAACTGGACTTTGAAATCAAGCACTATTATGCAACTGGAAAGTTATCAAGCATAACAATGAAAATTGTAGGGATCAATTTTAAGTCTTTTGAAAGACTATTGAATCCATTCAAATTTAGTTTAATCATTTCCTATTCTACTGATAAATTGTAAAGCAATTATTTTGGATATATAGATTCTTAGAATTTTTTAAATCATTGGAGGACTTTTAGTAGTTTCCTATACTCAATATAAGTTGATTCATTTTAACAAATGGAAACGTTCACTTGAATTTTCTACTTCATGATTTGGCTACAATGTGAGAGTTGTTTTGACCACAGAAGTTTCTATGAAATAGGCTACTTTGTCTCAAAGAATTCAGGTTTGTAAGTCATGACTTATGAAGAAATTGTTTCTTTTTCTTACTCAACATCTAATCATCCACATAAGCATAGTTCAGGAAATTCCTCAGTTCTCTTGGGTTGTTAATTTTTTAACCTTATGAGTTAAAATCAGTGTTTAACAGTGACTTGTACAAACTAAAAAGTATAAAAAGCTCAATATAAGTTAATAAACTACACAATTGTTACTTTGTGTATATGGTAATGAAGTCTAAAATAATCATTCTTCAGTTCTGGAGAATTACTACATAATGGTGTCAAGGTTTTAAAATTTTTTTTAAGACTAGGGATTGTTAAATGGTATTAAAATAGCTAACTAAATGTAAAATCAAACCTTGCATGAAATAGAATAATTAGATGTGTTCAGGGAACTGCTCATTTCATTCGAAAATATATTCTACAAACTGTTAAATTTTGTAAAAGAAATAGAATTTTTTTCATATTTTAAGTTATAAAACTTAAAAATATAAATAAAATCGATCTTGCTAAAAAATCAATTTTCTATTTTTTATTTACAGGTTTGTACTCTTTCAAGCCAAACTAAAAATCCAACCAGGCAACAAGTAATTACAAAATCATCAGGGAATGCTACTGTATCTGTTACTAAAACAACTTCCATTCCACCTCCTAGTTTACCTGCGAATGCTACACCTCCATTTACGAATCAAATTCGCTCAGTTGTTTCCAACACCCAAAATATCAGGCCTGGTATTCCAGCTTGCAGTTCTGCAACACCACCATTTCTAAGTAATGGACAGAATGCATGGACAGGAGTAGTGGTATCTGGAAAAGTTCCCACGAATATTCCTCGCCCAACATTGCCTACATCTACTTCGCCTCCTATTTGTGCAACCACTGCAACTGCAAGAATAGCTGTTACAGCGGTTCCCGAAAAAATTTCTCCCCGCCAATTGTTTTCACAAGAAAAAAAGACTTCTGTACAGCCCGGTAGTACAACTGCTACTAAAACCACTGTATCGTATACTATGGCAGTAATATCCCTCGGTAAAAGTCCTAAAACTGTTTCAGCAAATATAGTTTCAGTCGCTACCAAAGTAACTGCTTCATCTGACACTAAAGTTTCAATTTCTCCTATTTCAATGGAACGTGCAGGCAGTGCGCCCCCTTCATCTGCTGTTCAAACTCAGATGACAATAGGACATAGTGCTTGTTCTGGTCCATCGCCTGTTCAGCCATTTACGAGTAATCAATCTCAAAAATTAGCAAACAGTTCTGTGGTTACTCAGCAAGGAACTACAGTTCAAGCACGTATTCATGTCACTCAAGCTCCGGTATCAAAACCTTTTTTAAATTCTGTGGTATCTGCAAATCAAGCAATAGCCACAACAAATCCTTCAACGTTGCCTACAGGGACACTGTTGGTCACTTCTGGGCAGTGTGCACAGGCATATTCACCTTTCAGTAATATATTTACCAATGTTGCCCAAACGGTATGGAGACAGAGAGAAAGAGAGAGGGATAAAGAAAAGGAAAAAGATACTAAACCAAATTTTGCAGCCGTTGCAGCATCCGGTATAACTTCGTTAGCTTCACAGATTCAAAATTCTAATCCAGTGCAAACCAGTCTAACGCTTGGTTCGCTTTCTCAAACTTCTGATTCGGACTTGGTTGTGGATGCAGCTAAAGCTCCAGGTTATCGAGGTAATCTCCATATTTCACCCAGTGTCTGCTCTAGTTCGTCATCCAATTCTCAAGTAGGAATGTCCCATAGTGCGAATTTTGGTCCAATTGGTAGTGGACCCCGTAGTGCTCCTTGTACTCCACCACTGGGTCCCATAGGGCCTCCGTCCTCGGTTTCTTCCAGCACTCGGTTATCTACACCTCCAGCCGCTCCTAGCCCACCTCCTGCTCCTCACCTTTCACGCTCGCTTCCCGAGTCACAAAATCCCGGTATGAATGAATTGCCCAGGTCTATGGCTGCAGGATGTCCAGGACTGCCTCCACCACATATATCTTCACAGATGTCTGAAGCTATGTTCCATCACCAGGGCTTAGGAATGTCTTCCCATCCCAGTCGCCTCCAATCATACCCGATGGCTTCAAC
The DNA here is from genome assembly GCA_933210815.1 of Meta bourneti. Lineage (NCBI taxonomy): Eukaryota > Metazoa > Arthropoda > Arachnida > Araneae > Tetragnathidae > Meta > Meta bourneti. The sequence goes on from OW119928.1 coordinate 70,657,061, forward strand.
TTTAGCGAGTCCTGGAGGAACTAGCACTACTTTCAGCCAAAATACTCCTTTATCTTCTGTTGGTAACATATTACCAGAAGGAGCAAATAACGGATCTATGCAAGTAGTTCAAAGCAACCTAAATCCCAATGCCCCTGACTTTTCTAGTCGAGCTTCTCTATTGATGGCTCAGCATGGCCCACCTATGCATCATATGCGTCTACCTTCCGGTCCAAGCACTTTTCAAGAAAGTTCTGTTCCACCTCATCTTGCACAGTTTAGGCCTATTCTTGCTCCTGGTAATGCCATGAATCCCGGTTATCCTCTACATCCTTTAGCAAGTGTTCAGGCTCAAGCAGCTGTCAACAGGTTTTCTTTCCATCATGTTCCAAATCATCAGCAGCAAGCAGACTTCAATCCAAATAGTTCTTCAGGTGCAATGGGCTCTGTACCTGGTATGACTCAAGATGCAGACTCAATGGCCCTTTTAAATTTGGTCCCTGGCTATCATCCATCAAATGTTGTTCCTGGCTCAGTTAATATTCCTCATTATCCTGGAATGATGGGAATCAGGCCAAATCAAAGATCATCTAGCACTACTCCATCAGTAGGAACATCATCAAAAGGCAAGTTGAAAATTTTAAATACATTTTCGTTTAACAAAACATTTGACTGTAAATGCCAAATAGTTCTGTTCATTAATTATGAATGTAACTGCCATTTTATTACCATTTAAATAGAACTTGAGTTGAATAAAAAATTTTGTAGACTTTTATTTTAACCAATTTATTTTAAAACTGTCCAAGGAATTGTGCTTGAAAGTTTTATTTTCTATCATGTTTGCTTAACTCTTCAAGATGTACAGTTTTTCTGTTCACAAAATGACAAAACTGTTGAAGGAGTAATCTTTGATCAATGAACCTGAACAAAATTATAAGATGATTACAATATTTATAAGACATAAGACTGACATTTCTCTCAAATATATTGTACCATTAACTTTAATTTGTATCTGCAAAACTGAATAGCATGTTCTTATCCTTATTCTAAATAAAATGTTGAATTTTATTTTAGTTCAAGCCGTAAATTAGTTTAGGATCTCAAGTCTTCATTTATTCCATGACCATTTAAATCCTTCAATTATCTTATCAATTTTAAAATTAAAGGTATCTTGTACAAATAATTATCTCAAAATTCTTGTTTATCAGATTGGTCAAGGATTTCAGAACTTAGTTTTTAATGATTGGTTATGTTATAATTCTGCACTATAAATTAAATATGACGATTTTTTTAGTTTGATATATAATTATTTAATTATAAATATAATAATTAAATTATTAAGTAACTAAATTATTTAATTATGAATTCTATTTTGATAAATAATTAGCTCTTGATGGATGGTAAGATGTACAAGCATGTAAATTTTTACTCCTTTTTTTTATTTAATCAGTATGTGTTTGTAAACTGTTTATGCGTGCGTATAATTTCATTATTTTTACCCTTTTTCTCCTTAATTGTAATATCATTTATTTAAATTTAATTTTTCTTATGATTTTATGACTAGAGATTTTACTGTCACAGAAATTAACAGATACTACTCTGACTATAAAATGAAACTCATTGAAGGAATATTTAAGAATAAATTTTTACTGTATTAATTTTTGTGTATATAAGCCATAAGATTAATATTCTTGATCAAGTTTTCTCGAAAACTCAGTCATTTGCTTAATTTTATGAAATTTTGTTTTGAATTTCAATACAATAATTCAGTACAAAATTGTTTCTTTCAACTTATTTTCATGCAGGTTAATACATTACACTATTACCAACTTTTTGGCAATTCTCCATGAATTTACCTTAATTTTGTTCATTGCAAAAAATGAGTGGATTATAAGCACAAAAGTCAAAACGGATATGTGCAAAATTAGGCTTGAATTTGAAAATGAGTATCATAATGGTGCCAGGGTTAGGTTGGCTATCTGCTTCAGATTATTTTCCCATTAGTTTAAATTAAAGTGGATAGTTATGTATTGTTTAATGTTGTATTGTAAGAATTTGAAATTCTAATTTAGATGAGGGGTCTCCGATGGCAGCAATGTCTCCTAGTGCTTCACCACAAGGAAGCAATTTATCTTCGCCCACCGGTATGAATATGCAAGAGAATCCAAACCCTGCCGGCACCATTGGTGAGGATCGCAAATTACCAAGGCCGATTGGTATGGAGCGAGCACAGAGAAAAAATCCATTGTTTGGAGGTGTGTCAGATGGTGGGATCTGGTCCTTTAACTCGCCAGGCAGATGTAAATAGTTATTTTATGTTTTTGATTTCTGCGTTTGAGTTTTTTTTGCATTCGTAGCCAAGCTCTGCCTGATATATCTTAAGGCATGATGTTATTTTTCGTGTTTGTGTTTTAGTTGTCCGTTAAACCATTGCCTGTTTTTATTTTGGTTTGCTCGGTTTTGTAACTTCTCGGACCTTTTTGTTTGTACTTATCGAGTAATTGTTTCGGTAATCATGGGATTTTTACTTTCTACAAGAGACAGGTAATGTAATAATTGAATTACCTTGTAAGTTCTGGAAATAGTGTAGAATGTTTCCCAAGAGTTGATTTACTGATTGTTTTATGGACACTAAATTTAATTTGAGTGTTTATGATTGAATCGCTTTTCAGTTTTTAGTATCCTTTTGTGTAAAAATGTAGTATTCATAAATTTTAATGCATTTTAAGCTGTCTAAAATTTGTTTAATATTGATCTTGCTGTATTTAATTTTTGCAAGCTATTACTTAATGTAAGTAATGTTATTTTATTTGAAGTGCACCCAAAAATCAAAAATTTCATCCAAGGTTATCAATATATGAAGATACAAAACCTGGTTACCAATTATGAGCTTTCTCAGTAATCAATTAAAAATCATTCAATATTAATTTTATAAGCACATAACATACATGTCTATAACACTAATACACTTATATGAAAAGAATTTAGTACTTTAAATATTAAATTTTCAATGAGCTTATTAACATGTGGAATAACTGATTGAATTTTTTATTTCAGACTTATTAGATTTATCTATATCTCCCTTATATTATATGAAATTGAGAATATACTGTTTATGTCTTGAGATAAATTCTACCTTTTTAACGATAGTGTCATTCCATGTCGATTCATCACAGCACTCAACCTTAATATCTCCAATTTTAATGAACTAACCAACTCTAGCAAACCAAAAATGCAAGTTTTTGAAACAGCCACTTGTGATTTGTTTCAAAAATAACATTTAAATCTTGAATTCTTATTTTTTTAAACTTTTATAACAGTTTTTAATGTTTTGCAATATATATCTAATTTAGGTGTCAATTTAAAGCTCATTAAACAGGGCTCAATGTTAAATGTAACAGTATTAATGTTGCATTGCCAGAGTATTTTGCTAAAAGAAATTTAGTTACATTTTAAAATGTAGTTTTTTTATAAACCTACTTTTCAAGAAAAATTTATCAGTTTAGCATGCACTAAAAGTTTCAAGGTGGAAATACAAAAAGCAGAAAAATGTTAATTTGAGTGAAGCACCATTTATTCACACATTTGAAATATTCGCCACCAGATGAATGTATGTTTAGAATCGAAACTTGAAAGATCTTTGTAAACATTAAAAATCGTAGGTTTTCAACTTTGAGCATTCATAAAATATTAAAAGTTAAATTATTGTTCTGAAAAGAAAAAAAATCAGTGGTTTATCATGCAGCCTTCCTATGAGTTTCAAATAACTTCCAATTGAATCTAATTGTTGAAACATTTTTCTGTTTCTTGACCCCAAAACGCAAGAAACAGCTTCTGAAAGTTGGTAGAGGGATTAGAACTTCTGTGTCATCCTCACAGCTACTGTCATTTTCTGCAACTTTAGAAGCAATCAACTCGTCAATGGTTAGAACATCTGATGTAGCTAATTTGCCTGAAGTGTTAGCTGCTGGGCACTTTGAAAACTACAATATGACCGTTTCAACTCCACTAAACTCCAGTGTACTTATACTTTTTATCTGGATGAATTTGAACCACACATGGTTGTGTTGTTTTATAGATTTCCTTTCTTTTGTAGATTTACGTCTTCATTGTGCATTGTAGAAATTCAACTTTTTCATTAACCCAAATAAAGGATTCATAAACCCAACAAAAAACTTCTTAAATGTTTTAAAAGTAGATTTTTAAATCCAGGATGAAAAGGCTTGACATTAAAACTTTTTAAAATAAAGTCATGGTTGTAGCATCAATCAAAAACTTGTATTATGGGCTTTAAAGTAAGCCAAGGTTCAGATTCCTAGCACAAGTGTGGGGCCATTGAAGCTCTGGGTACGCCCACTGCTCTAGCAACCTTCAAGTTGTAGGCGGCCCATGTTTGATTCCTGTCAGATGCATTTCTCCCTGGGTATATTTCTCTCTTCTGTGTTAGACATACACACAACAATGAAAGTTTTACTATTACTTGGTGCAGCATAGCCAAATATGGCTCTTGTGTCGTAAAACCCCAAACCAACCTAGCACAAGTGCAACTCAAGATTTTACTAAATTTGTTATCTTATGTGACTCAAATTTTGCCGTTTTTTCCCTAAGTTTTTAATGGTCTAACTTGAAAAATAATTTAAATATGCATCTCAATTTTCAATTCTTATAGGCAGCTTAATATGCAATAAATTTCATTGAAATTGGAAGAGTAGTTTGAAAGTGATACTTTGGTATGTTGATTTCACATGGAATGACCCAGTTGTGTTATATCTAAACTTTTATAGCAGTACAATATCTTTTCTTCACTAAACTTTTCTTGTACATGCACACTCGTGATTTTTTCCTCCTGATATGCCATTTTAACTACTTATCTATCTGTTTATTGGCCCTCAGGGGCACATCTTTAGGTGTGTACATGCATCACAATCCTGAGATACCAGAGATCTTTCTTCCCTTTCATATTTTAACCCTTGTTTACCCTTCTGCTTTTTGCTTTTTCCCTCGCTCATTGTGTTGTCTGTCTTGTGCTTGGTACAGCTTGGCCAAATATGGTCCATAAAACCCAAAACCAATCATTTGCTCATCAGTTTGTCGATATGGTCATGGTAACTACTATTGATCTTTAACAAAAATATCTTGCATGTTTGTATCTTTTGCCGATTCTTAATTTTATTATTGATTTGCATATATTGAGAAAAAGGTTATACCAACATTTAAAAGTTGAAATAAAAGAATCAGTGTTTTCAGCAATGAAAAGCTTCTTTCAAACAATTGGCAAATAATCGCAATTCGAAAGCCATAGATGTATTTTAAGTTTAAAAATAAACAAAAAGGATACGAATAATAAAATTGACTCATTTCATTAATTAAATTGACATTAAAAGTAACCTTAAAACGAAAATGTAAAATATGTTGAAAGAATTAGGACAAAATGTGATAAGTTATTGTGATTAAGATGTCAGACAATGTCTAGATTTCTTTTCCAAAAATAATACTGATACATGTAATTTAATACCATTTATACAATATTTTCTTGCTAGAACTTGTAATCTGTGTCACAAATTAAATTTGCTTAAAAAATAAAGGTTGTAGATCCAACAGAGCCCTGTTATAAAAAAATATCTAACTAGCTTGGGGAATTGGGAACCTATCTGATATGATTTCGGATAATTGATGTCAAAGATTAAATATAAAATATTTTGCTTAATCTGATTTCCTTGAAAAATCTCGAATTCAGAAAATAACTTCTAGGTTTGATGCTAAATTATGCTTGTTCATTTAATGTTGGATTTTAAATTCATTAAATGTTTCCCAGATTTGTAGATGGATACTACAAATGATACTTTTACATTTTTAAAGACTGCTATTTAAGTGTCAATTTTTTTGTGGAGACTTAACCGTCAGATTGCAATTTGTATCAATAGTTGTGTCATTGTCTTATACGGGAATATCTTTGCAGCTGAAATACCGGTGACACAGGATTGGATCCATAATATGCAAAATACTATGCAGACGCCAGAAGATGCTGGAATACCTCCAGCATTGCACAATTATACTGGTAACCGGTTCACTGATATGATGGCTATGGAAAATAACCATAATATAGATCCTGCATACCAGGTACAATAAGCATCTATTTTAATAAAGATTGTATACTCGAAATCTAAACCATATTGAGTAATTTTTAAGGATAATTGAACCCCAAAAGAACCAACACATTGAGTTGAAGTAATCCTAAAAACTTCTTTTTCCCCAAAAGATTGGCAGAAACTCAGCATTTAACTTCTCATAATAAAGTAAATTGGTCAATTTGCGGTTTGTTTTATCGTTATCTTTCATTGAGTAAAACTCAGCTGCCAAGGATTTTCACCTCTTACAGCAAATAGTGAAAATACGGAAAATTTTGCTTGCTTTTAAAATGGTGAGGTCGCCATAATTCACTAAGTCAGTTACCTATTGTCTTTTTTATGTGAAAGGTGCCATGTTGATGCCCCATAAAAATCCAAAGATTCCCATCTGTATTTCAGATTCTCCCATGGCTCGGTGGGTTTGCCCACTGCGAGTTGTAGGTGGAGCAGGCTCGATTCCTCCCTAGGTGTATTTCTCTCTCCTGTGTTATATTTTGATTAGTCTCGTTTTGTTTTATACTTTGTGTTCTTGCATGTTTTTATCCATCCTTTAATGTTGGTTTGTCTGTCTATTTTATATTTTTAATGCGTTGAAGTTTATTTGAACTTGCATTTGCTGCTGCTTGTCTTGTTATCTGCCTTGTGTTTGGCACAGCATGGCCAAATATGGCCCTTGTGCCATAAAAACCCAACCAATCTATCCAGATTTTGTCTAAATTTCATTGATGTTTTGGCCTGTTATCATTTGGCTGACTTTATTAACAAAAATTAAAATTGCGCAGAAGTGCTAGCTTAAAAAGGAAAAGAAATTTCTAATGGGATTGAGTAAAAAACACTAGCCATTGGCTAGAATTGACTTCTGTATTCAGATAGAAAATACTAAAACTTAAAATTTTTATTATAAAAACGTTTTTATTCATGATCTATGCGCCCTTTGTGCAAACAAGTACTTTCCCAGTTATTATATTTTAATTCCTGAGCCATGTACCAATAAGCAGAATTTCATCTTATTTTTGACTTCTGTATTAAATAAATTTTTTATTTACTAAACTTATCTTATGTGAAAGTTTTCGTAGGAATAAGTACAATTTCATGTTATGGAACCCCATAATGCAAGTTTGAAAAATTTCAGAGCAGATAAAAAAATTTCTATGCTGTTTGCAAAAAAATGAAAGATGTGCCAAAGTTGCCGTTCAACAATTGACTAAACTCTCAATTACAAGAGAAGGTTAATGTGCTTATGAGTAGAGGCAAAGTGCTCATAAACAATGAACTAGAGCATAATTAATGCTCTTGAGACATTTTTCAATTTCTGTAGTTGTTATTGTTTAATATTTTATTAAATATCAAAACTGAAATCTCTTCATAATTCAGTTTAGAAGGTAATTTTAATGATTGAATAAAAGCTTATTTCTTTTAACCCTTTCGCCCTGACTTTTGCATTATTAAAATTCAACTCTGAAAAGTAGTTTAATTTAGTAGTTTTTGCTCTTTTTGACGGACAACTGTACTTTTGCATTCTTTGTGTTTGCTTTCTCCCTTCCAACATTTATTAGTTGCTCAGCTAAGGGGACCATGAATGATAATAGTGGTTCTGTTTTATGTTCCACATCACACTTCGTAATCCATGCATTCACAACAGAAATCATAACTAAGTTCCAAAAAATCTTTTTCCACCACTTGTCTGATTTTCTGCCATGACCATAAAAAGTAACCATTTCATCACAGCGGTCAACTACAATCATGTACATATTGTAGTGGGAAATGGCTTCTGGGCAACTAACGTCTAATTTTGTACCATCTTTTTGTTTCCGAACCACGGTCACTAATTCATCAGAATGAATGGGCATGCTCAAAACCATAAGTCCGCCATTTGCAATCTGAAAGTATTGCCAGGTTTCTTTAGTCATATTTTTATTCCCTAATTCCTTAAGAACACTGAAAGCGTAAAAACCCATTCAAAAGTGGGATTTATTTACCCAATCTAATCTCTGGGACGTATATGCTCATTAGGCCCGAAAGGGTTAAATAATCTCTTCCTACTGATTCTGAACTAAAAAGTAAACATTTTTCATATTTTTATTTGATTGGTCTCATTTATAAAACTGGCATGGGTTACAATTCACGCATATCAGGTCTGTCGCATGTGTAAGTATTCAGTGAAGTGATAAATAAACTGAGAATAGAAAATTCCTGTATAGCCTGTACATAAGATTCCTCCAAATGAGATGAAAATGGTCCACCATTACCAACCTCTCGCTATACATATTTTAACCCCTTGTTCACATTTTAAATGCTTTTACCATAAATTTTTTTTAACACCTCATCACCTACTTTATCTGTTTCCTTAGATCACCCTCCACATTCATCGCTTTACATTACACAGGTTTTACTGCATTTATAATGCATCATCCCTTTATTAGATTAATAAGTTAAATTACTAATTATTATATTATATAATTATATTTAAATTATAAAATTATTATTAATTGCTATTATTTCACGAGTGCTTTTGCTGTGGCAGGCCTGTTTAAGGCAAATACATTTTTTGAACAAAACAATATAACTTCGGATATACTGCCTGTGTTTGAATTTTGTTATCTACTTCATCAAATCCTTTGTTCCCAAAGTTAGAACTATAATAAATGTATCTTAAGCTCTGTGCTTTAGTGTCATTATTCAATAGGATAATTATATTTTAGACTCTTCCGACTACCGGTTATTCATTCGTTAATGGAATGCCTTCACACCTAATTGCACCTCACATCTACCAAAATAATGCTGCTGCTGGACCAGGCCAAGTAGATGGCCAGGTAGAGATGTGGAACCTGCATCAAAAAGTGCCGCTATCTTCTGGTGGTGGAGATGCTTTGCCACAAAATATAGAACATAAAATGGTAAATATCTTATTTATTGTTTTTAATGTATTTACCACTAAGCATTATTTTCTGTGCAGCCTATCAGATCTTAATGCAAGAGTAACAAAATGCTTATTGTTATGACTAGGGCTAGAATTTTTATGATTTTGCATGTTTTGGACAATGTTTTAACACTCTTCCAAGCTTGTGGCTTCCAAAATTGAATATATACCATGGCAGTATTTCTTGAAAAGCCCAAAACTGATAAATATTATTTGAACATAGTTTTTACAGGAATGGTGAAGTACACATTTAGAAAGATTAACCTAAAAAATAATTCCATATTCGCTATAATACTCGGTATATGCCCAGCTTATTTCATACAGAAACTCAATTTAAACAAAATAAAATTTAGTTGCACATAATTTGCTTACAGGATATCTAAGCTGGGGGAACTGAATGAAGAATTTTTTTAATGGGATTTTCAACCACTTTCCTATTAAGACACATTTTGTAGACCATTGAGGTCCTGAGATTATGGTGGGGTATATAGTTTCTGTTTAAGGTAGTACAGAGACTAACTATTTTTGTTGGCTAACTTGTTTTGGGAGGTGCTATCTAGGAACAAAAATTTGATAAATCCAAATTTTGAGCACTTTTCAATTGTTCCATAGAATCAAATATTTCACTTTTCATGGTCTCTTCAATGAAAACTAAATTTCAAATTCCTCCAGCAGGGGCTCGGTGGGTATGCACACTGCACTTACAACCTGCGAGTTGTCGGTGGCGCAAGTTCAATTTCTCCCTGGGTGTATTTCTCTTCTGTGACAGTAAAACTTTTCTTGTGTGTGTATCCATTACTTGATGTTGTCTGTCTTGCGTTTTGTGCAGCATGACCAAATATGGCTCTTGTGTCATAATGCCCAATCCAACCAACCCTCCTACCAGGGTATAATCCCATGTAAGCAGCAAAACATCCATGCATAGGAATGGGTATATATAAGCTGAGGAAGCGGTTCACTGTTAGGGTTCTAATAAATTATCCTTGGTCAACACCTCCTAAAACATAAAGCAGTTTTTAGCTAAAAAGCGAATTCAAGGTTTCTTAGGTGATAGGCTATTTCTGTGCCACCTTAATCAGGCTTGAAAATTTATTCTAATAGGAAAAGTGTTTAAAGGTCAATGTACAAGTTCCGAAATTTGACATTCTATACGACTTGCAATAGCAATATTGTCTCTGGTATTGGAATTTTAAATCAATTCTTATTTTAAAGTTCTCTCAATTTGTTGAGGAAAATATTTTAAAAATGTTTGCACCTCACATTATTAGCATTACATTACCAACCACTCCACAACTGGCAGTTTAGTTTTATCCTACAGCATAATTATATTACCAAATAGATGCATTTATTAGTTTAAAAGCATCCTAAAAAACGTTTGATAGGTTAAACTAATTAAAAATTGAAGCCAGACATTAAAAACTGCAGATTACAGGGCTTTGAGGGTAAATTATTCTATGTACTTCCACAACACCATAAAATCTCCCAAGTCATCCATTTTCATAGGAAACTAACTGGGAAAATCAACTGCATAAAGGTAATTACAAGATTAATTTCGCCTTGGATGTCTCCAAGATGAGTTTTGAGGAACATTTTGTTAGAAAACTTATCAAATTTAATAATCAAGAATAAATATAATTTAATTGTGTAAATTTGTGGTGCCATTTTGTTTAACCACTTAACGCATTTACCCGTGTTTGACACGGGCAAAAGTTACCGGCAAATTTGCACATGCCTGTGTCTCACACAGGCACTCTTCCGTTCTAGTAAAAATAGATAGGCTAGATTAAACTTATACCAAAGATGGCATAAACTTATTTATCATAGATAATTTACCACTTATTTATAGATGGATATTGTCGGGATAGGTCGTGTGGAGATCCGAGCTGATCGCCTGAACTTATACCTTGGACCGATCGCTAGGGTGTTACGAAGTGATATGGAGATTAGGACTAACACAATTTATTTCTCTCACCTCAAAACTATGTACAGCAACCGTTATATCAAATTCATGGAACAGCCTACACGCTGCCACTTGCATTAATTCTGTAAAAAAACTGCACTCGCTCCACCTGCGCGTGGAAGCCTTCAGTTACTAGTTCAAAACTGCGCTCGCTCCACCTGCGCGTGGAAGCCTTCAATTACTAGTTCAATTCTAACTCACTCTCGCTGAGTCAGGAAAATAGTTTCTACCAGTCACCGGATTTCAGCGGACATCTGCACGTGTGGTTAAGTCGATCATCAGCCGTTTGCACATCCTCACACGCCGCCGCCAAGAGGAAAGCAGATTTTTTTTCCAAAAAAATCTGTTTTACTAATAATATTGTCCGAACATTTGTGGCAACCGGTCAGATCAGGAGTGGTTACCCTCTCAACCCAAGAGAAATCAAGGGATCCAAAAAAAAATTATGCATAAGAACATTTATACTTTGCAACCACTTTTCAAGCTAATATTAGATCTTAACATCCAAATGCTATATCTATTTACACCACCAACAATCAAATATTGATACTCCCGAACTCCAATACCTTTTCATTCTAAATTGATCCAATCTACAAAACCTAACCTAAAGTATTGCAAAAATAACATTCGACTAACACCATACATATAAAATTAACCATTATTTACACTATATTTAATATACCTCTTAACTCTCCATATTTAGTTATAAAAAAATAACAATCTCATCCAAATATGCTACCAAGCCTTTATTGATCGACCTCTCTTTCCAAGCGGGAGAGAGCATCAGCTCCCTGATGATAAATCCCAGGGCGATGGGTCAACTTGTAATTCCACCTTTGAAGGGCAAGTGCCCACCTAGTTAACTTGGGGCTCTTAGGAGTTGTCTCGACCAGATATTTTAGCGGATTGTGATCAGTTATGATCTCCACAGTGTTACCCTGCAACCACTTATCAAATTTTTTCAGTCCAAATAACACGGCATAGGCCTCTTTCTCAATGGTAGACCAATTCTTTTGGGTGTTATTCAATTTTTGACTAACAAAAGCAATTGGCCTATAGTTTCTATGCTCGTCCTTCTGGGTCAAACAACATCCAATAGCGTAGTGGGACGCGTCTGTGTGGACCTGGAAGGGTTCGACGGCATTGGGGGTGCTTAACGCAGTGACCTCGCATAACGCATTTTTCAACCGGAGGAATGATTCTTCCTCACGTTTCCCCCAAAATACCTTTCCCGATTTTTTCCCTTTTGTCAACTCCGTTAAAGGGGATGCTATCTCTGCATAACCAGGAATGTAAGTCCTATAAAATCCCATCAGTCCTAGAATGGATCTGACTTCCTTTTTTGATACGGGTCTTCTCAACTGTTTGATGGCTAATATTTTGTCATTGTCAGGAGAGTGCTTTCCCCCTCCTATCTTATGTCCTAAGTATTTTATCTCTTTGGATGCAAATATGCATTTCTTAAGTTTCACCGAAAATCCGAGATATTCCAGATCAGATAAGATTTTTTTCAAGTGTTCTAAATGTTCTTCCCACGTTTTAGAGAATATAACAATGTCGTCTATATAAGCTTGCGCATAAGCGGAATGTTTGTGCAACACTTGATTCATAATGCGTTGGAAAGTTCCCGAAGCTCCTGACAATCCAAATGGCATCACTTTCCATTGATACACCCCGTTGTGGGTGGAAAATGCTGTCAAAACTTTGCTCTCGTCCTCCATTTTTATTTGATAATATCCCCTTTCCAAATCCAAGCAAGTTAACCATTCGGCCATCCCCGCAGTGAAGATCAACTCCTGCATGTCCTTCATAGGATAACTGGGCACTTTTGTTATCAGATTAAGCGCCCTATAGTCAATGCACATTCTAATCGAGGCATCCTTCTTCGCGACACATACAATGGGATACGTAATGTCTGCATTGGACGGCTCCAAAAGACCTAATTCTAAAAGTTCTTGGACTTGCCTATCCACTTCTGAACGGTATGCTATTGGTATGCAATAACTATGTGGTTTTCTCCGGATGGAGTCAGGCAGCAATTCAATCTTGTGCTGACTTACTCCCACGGGTTGTATTGGTCGGCAAAAAAGTGTTTCGAACTTACACAAGAGTCTTTTCAATTCTTCCTCCTGTTTAGGATTTAAGTACGGTGTCGTGATCATTTTCACTTCTTGGGTGAACTCGTCTCTTGCTTTGACAATTGGAGCGTTTTCTATGTTACCAAATTCTTCCTCACCTTCAAAAATGACATTTACCGCGTTGGAACCGACCACAAATTCCCTTATCTTGTTCTGGTGAACGTGCCTCATCCTATTGTCTGGCATCTTTATAATGAAAGAATGTTCATTCTTTTTCTCTTCAATGATTCCGGGACCTTGCCATCTGGCCAATAATTTGTTTGTAGAATCTGGCAAGAGCACGATGACTTTATCTCCCGGCTTGAAAGTCTTTCTTGTAGACCTTAAATTATAATAATGGGCCATTTTCCCTTGTTGTATATTAGATGTTATCTTGGCTTTCTCTGCGGCCTCCTCCAGTCGGGTTTTCAACTTCTCCAGATAGACATGTATTGGGGTTGTATCCAGCTGCAAACCCTCGTGTCTTCCCGTCCAGGTATTCTTTAGAATCGACAAAGGACCTTCTGGCTTCCGACTAAAGAGCAATTGAAAAGGCGCTACACCCGTTGTACTGTTCGGGACCTCTCTGTATGCCCATAAAATGAACGGTATTTTGGTGTGCCAGGTCCGTGGTTCTTCCTTAATGGTGTGATGTAACATACTCTTTAAAGTTTGGTTAAATCTTTCCACTAACCCGTTTGATTGTGGATATAATGGTGTGGAGAACCGTGGAGTTGAACCCATTCTTTTTTCAAATTCCTGAGTCAATTCAGCGTTGAAATTTGTACCATTGTCCGAGGCAATTACGTTTGGCACTCCAGTCCTCATAAAAATAGATAATAAAGCTTCACACGTTGCTTTGGCTGTAAGACTCGTCAAAGGGATCGCCTCAGCCCACCTTGTATGTTGGTCTACCATACACAAGATAAATTTGTGTCCTTTAGAACTTGGAGGATCTATCGGTCCTATGATGTCCACATTGACCACTTGGAAGGGCAATTCTGGCCGCGCAACGGGAGTTATTGGGGTCCTATCTTTGTGTTTGACCCTTCTCGTCAACTGACAACCTTCACATGCTAAACAAAACTGTCTCACGTCTCTTGATAGCCCGTTCCAATAGAACGAATATCTAATTCTTTCTATTGTCTTCCTCGCTCCCATGTGTCCCCCAAACACTGAGCAGTGGGCTAATCTAAGAACCTCTTTTCTTCTACGTTTAGGAAGAACCAATTGACATACATTCTCTCCAAGAATCTTGTCTTTATGAAAGACCAAACCATCGTTAAAGAAAAATCCTCCACTACCTTGCTTAGCCTGTTTTCTGGTCTCTTCCAGCTCTCTACACTCCTCTTGCTCTTTACGGAAGCTTTCCGTCTTCGATATCCCTTCTTCCTGGTCTCCGTCGGTGCTTTCTACCACTAACACTTCTGTGTCCTTATTCACTTCAACGGAATTCCCTTCTGTGTTCCCCTCTTTTGTAGGTGGTTCCAAGATGTTTCCACTACCAATATCGGTGGAAATTAATTCCTGCTTTCCTCTAAGCATGTTTCGGATATCTGGTGGCAACAGCACATCTTCCACCAATGAGGGAGCAACTGCGCAGAGGACTTCTTGGTGAAGCACATCACCCCTACCTCCTATGATCAGTCCTATGGGAACGTTCATTAACGGGCATTTCTCCGCTGGACCGAAGATTCCTTTAATAAAGATGGACGATTTCTCTTCCTGCGACAGATTTTGTACAATATCTTTCCGTATGACGGTAATTTCAGTCCCAGAATCAATTAGGGCTTTTGCCTCCCTCCCGTCAACACTAATTAAGATTCTTTCCAAGGGGCAAAGATTGTCTCGCCAGGATCTTTCCTTAAAGGATACAACTTTAGCTACCACCGCCGTTCCGCCAGTATTCAGTATCCTTTTCTCATCCCCCACACCGCTTTCTTCAGTTATGATCCTATTCACGTTCGCTTTCCTTCTATTATCGTGATCTGATCTTCCTTTATCCGACTTTGGACAGAACCTCTTCATGTGTCCCTCCATTCCGCATGAGAAACAAACAAGCCTGGAATTATGTTTCGCCGGTTCTGGTTGAGTTCTGTGATAGGTTCGTTTGGTGTCCTGCTGAGATATATGGTATCCACCGTAACCTCTTGCATCATACTGGATCTTGTATCCCGAATTTGTCTTCATGGTGGTACTAGGCTGTCTCTTGTATGTTCTACGAACACATTCGTATTCGTCTATCTTTTCAGCCAGCAATGAAGGTTTTGATATTTTCCCCCATTCATCGATAAAATGGTCCCTGGCTTCCTGTGGCACTCTTTTCTTGACTTGATCGGCTATCATCAATTCCTTCAGACTCTCAAAATCGGAGATACCAAGTCCTTCGATCCATCCTTGAAAATAATTGGTTACTTCATAAGTAAAATCTTGCCAAGTTTTATCAGGACTTTTTTGATGTTGAATGAACTTCTGGCGAAATCCCTCTGGATTCATCTTAAACTTCTTTAACAAGAGATCTTTAATGTGTTCATAATCTTCTAATCCCTCTTCCGAAACCCTCACAATCAATTCTATTATCTCCAAAGGCATTAGGGTCAAAAGACATGATACCCAATTTCTTTCATCAATTTTCCTCCGCCTAGCTTGACTTTCGAACAGGGAGAGGTATAAAAGGATATCACCCTCTTTCATTTGGAATTTGGGCATGTATTTCGTCATGTCGACATGTATATCGGTAGGACTACTTCTTCCTTCTATGGAATCATTGCTTATCCTTATTCCTGCTTCTATCCTTAACTTTTCTAGCTCAAATTCTCTTTGTTGTTTCTTTCTCTCCTTTTCCTCTTCTCTCTCCTTCTTCTCTTCCCTCTCCTTCTCTTCCATCTCCTTTCGTGAACTCACTATCGTTTCAAGCATCTCCATCACGAATTCGACTTCGTATGACTTACTTCCTGTTATGAGATCTTTCAGTCCTATAACTTTAATATTTGGATCAGGAGTTTCCCCTAACTCCAATGCTAAAGTAAATAGATCGCATTTCTTATATTTTCCCAAAAAAGCCATATTCACCAATATATTTTCCTTTCTAACTGGTATTAACTAAAAGACCATTAAAATAAAAACCCTTTTCAGCTACTGATTGACTACCCCTAGCATATATCACAATTGTTTAAAGAGAAAAATAGTGGTTCACCCTAAACTGATAACGATGACATGTGAACAATAACACTGACGTGTCACATGAGTTAACGCTCAATTCGTAACTCTGAAATTCCAGCACTGTCGTGCTTTAAAAATACCTTCTGCCACTCCTGGTGTATCACAATTCTTCAAGAGAAACTATAATCAGCACTTTTGGCTAAGAACACTGACGTGTCACCTGCGCTGTCGCGCAATTCTAAAATTTGAAATACGGATGTATTTCCCGCACTGCCGTGCTTCAACTACACCTCATCATTTAACAAACAAATATGCTTCACCTAACATTTATTTAGCAATGGATCCCTGATTATTTCTCTTAAAAGAAAGGGTAAACAACACTCACCCGGTTCGTCTGCTTCACCAGGATTTCGCGTAGCCTCGCCGTCCGTTTCCTCAGGATTTCTCGTCTCTGGTCCAATCTTTACTGTTCCCGGTTCGTCTGCTTCAACAGGGTTCCTCGGAATTTCTCGTCTCTGGCCAATCTTTACTGTTCCCGGTTCATCAATCTTTACTGCTATCGGTACATCGATCTTTACCACTCCGGGTACATCAATCCCACCACTGCCACCATCTTATTGTCGGGATAGGTCGTGTGGAGATCCGAGCTGATCGCCTGAACTTATACCTTGGACCGATCGCTAGGGTGTTACGAAGTGATACGGAGATTAGGACTAACACAATTTATTTCTCTCACCTCAAAACTATGTACAGCAACCGTTATCTCAAATTCATGGAACAGCCTACACGCTGCCACTTGCATTAATTCTGTAAAAAAACTGCGCTCGCTCCACCTGCGCGTGGAAGCCTTCAGTTACTAGTTCAAAACTGCGCTCGCTCCACCTGCGCGTGGAAGCCTTCAATTACTAGTTCAATTCTAACTCACTCTCGCTGAGTCAGGAAAATAGTTTCTACCAGTCACCGGATTTCAGCGGACATCTGCACGTGTGGTTAAGTCGATCATCAGCCGTTTGCACATCCTCACAGATATTAAACTTATTTACCGTAGATGGCACCCCTATGCACCATTTTTCTTGTGTAAACCAAGTGGTACATTTTGATGATTAGCTATAAGTTTGTTAGGAATTCTTTGTTATAAAGCAGTTGTTAGGTGGTCTAAAAGGTAATATATCCATTTTTATTACGTTAAATATCATAAAAGTAAACAGTTAACCATAAATTAATTTTTACTAAGTGTTTTTGTAACTTGTTTAGAAAAAGTTATCTGATAATGAGCGACTGACGATTTTGAATATGCCAATTTATCAGAAAGTTTCAGTGATGATCTCTTGAGTGATGGAAGTGAATCTGAAGTTAATATTTTATTATTAATATTTTGAAATTCAAAATAAACATGTAATCAAATCGTTTACACTTTGTTTGTATAATAATTTTTTTGTAACTTTTACCCCAACCCCCGCAACTGAAATCGCAAAAAAATAACTTTAACTATCCTATATATATATTCATTTTCTGTCAAAAAAACTAATTTTTTACCAGTTTTTCTGAAAAAAAACTCGTGGTTAAAGCAACCATATAAAGTATTTCCAAATTGGAAACATCAATGTCAACCAAGCTAACAAAAACGGTTGACAGCAAGGTTGCTTTTGCTATTCTCTTTTGTATGTTTATCGACCATTTAGCAAGTTAAGAAGTGATTTAAAAATGAACTTCAATTATATATAATAATCCTCCACCCTAATGAAATTTTGTTTTCAATTTACAAGAGATTGAAGATTTTAAAGAAAAATTCCAACTTGGTAAAAATCTCAATTCTAAGTCCCTTGCCAAGCTTTTTGATTTTTACCCTAGTCAATGAGAACTTATTTTCAGGATTTTAATGTAAATATGTTTATAGTATAAGCTTTCGATATATTGTTTAAATATGTAATTGTAATGCTTTTTTTCTTTCTACAGCAATCGTGGCCGAACTGGAGTCAGCATCAAGCCTGATGTTATATTTTCCCTTTTTCCTCCCTTCCTTATCACTTGAAAATAACTTGCCCTGTAGAAAGAGATATATGATCCATGGCTTCTACTTTTGCTCTAAAAAGAAGAGGTTTGCAGCTGCTTTTGGACTTCGTATCCAGAGAATTATCTGTTTAGTATCTATGCAAACAAACGGTGGTTAGAGGATATTGGATTTATTGTAATGTTTTTTGCTGAGATTGGGGTGAAATGTATACAGAAAGAAAACTTAATTATACAAATTTATTGACTTCAGGATTTTCAATTTGCTTGGAAGTCTGGAAAATCAAGCACTGTGAGAATGTAATTGCAAGACGGATTGTATGGAAAAATTTCATGTATAAGTAAAAGTTTCCTACCTGCAAAAGATGTGTTTATTTTCTTTGTAATAAAAAAGATAATGTGCACTGTTTATTTTAAAGAAGCAATTATTTAGTGCTTATTTTTCTAACATTAAGATACATAAATTAAAACAAGGTGGTTGGAAAGAACCTGCCTATTTAAAACTTTATATTAATCAGTTTAAGAGGATGGCAGATACCTGTAACATGTGATAATTTTAAAATTCAAAATCTTATATTTTTAAACCCATTGTTTAAATTTTATGTACCATTTCTGTTCAAAAGGAAATAAGACTTTATACATAACTTATATTTTTAAAAGAAATTTTAAGGAAAAAAAAACTCTTCAGTATGACTCCAAAAAGAACTTGGGTTGGTCGATTTTTTAATAGGTTTGAAAGCTTGTTAAGAGAAGGGCAGCCATCCCAACGCATGAATGGTGTGATTGCTGTGATGGTTTTCCCTCCACCAACTCATCACTGCTATTACTTTTGGCTCCAAATAATAAACTTAAAACCAGAATCCATGCTAGACTCCAATTGTGGAAGCATTGTGTTTACATTCCAATTTATCAAATTTAAAGAATAGATGTGTTTAAAACCATGTGCAACCTCAACTGCCAACTTGCAGGGGCCATACTAGTCTTGTAAATGATAGCAACAGCAATTGTATTTTTCACCTAAAGAATTTCTAAATAATTCAAGCAGTACAGTGAAAAATCATGTATCCTACTGGATATTCGATAATTAAATATTTGTAAGGTATGTGCTAGATTAATTACACAGCCTTACACAAAAAATTTTTGTTTGGTGCCAGGAATGTTTAAGTATTTAGTGTGCTGGTTTCAAATATGAAAACAGTTTTTCTCTATCAGCTCTACCTTTTTGAGATTCAGTTTAGCTAAATTATAAAATATTTTATACAACTCATTGAGTAGTGGTTAAGGTAAGTTTTTTATGTAGATTGGTCCCTGCTTTTTCCCCTTCTCTCTGTACCACTATCAGCTGATTGTATGAAACCATATTTGTTGACATAACCTAGAGGTTAGATGTTTACATCTAACATCTAAAGTTCTTTGTTTTGCGGATTGATGAAAAGAAAGAATGGCATCCAGTCGAAGAAGTTGTGTTAATTATCCTGATGTATTTTGCTACATATGTGATTACACCCTAAAAGAACAGAAAAGCCATTTCTGATTTTAGCTTACTTGGGTACTTTGGTTTGGTGACCAAGATAAAGTTTGGGCTCCACACATTGTGTAAAACTTGTACCCAACGTTCCCATCTACGACAGTGGACTAATGGGAAGAGGAATCTAAAATTTGGTGTCCCAATGGTTTGAAGGGAACCCAAAAACCACTTTGATGACTTATTTTGTATTGTGAATATTACCAGCATAAACCGAGATAACCGCAGCAAGTGGACACATCCTGATTTAGCCTCTGCAAGACGGCCTGTTCCCCCACTCAGACGAAATTCCTATTCCATCGTCCATCAGCTTCCAGAGATCTTTGAGGATGAATTTCATCTTTCTGATCCTTGTGATATGGACTGAGGGAGTGATCAAGTTCTCAACGTTTCAATCAAAACGAGTTAAGGGATCTGAGTCTTCAACGAAACATCTGAATTACTTGCTTCTTGATTAAATAAGAATCTACTTGATAGTGGAACAAAAGTTATATTCTACCATACTAGTGAAAACGATCTTGTGTTTTGTCAAGATGTTAGAGGATTTTTGATAAAAATTAGTCTTCCTGAATATTTCCCAATTGATTGACAACTGTTTATTGACAGCTCTAAGCGGAGTTTGAAGCGTACTTTTACACAATGGCAACAAATATGGATCTATACCTATTGTTCACTCAATCAAAATGAAAGAATACCATAGTTTTGGTCATGGAGAAGATTAAGTTTCACGGACATCAATGGGTAACTTGTGTGGACTTAAAAATGGTTAACTTTCTCCTTGGTCAGAAAGGGGGCTACACGAAATATCCTTGCTTCTTGTGCCTATGGGATAGCAGAGCCAAACAATAGCACTGGATAAGAAAAGAGTGGCCTACGAGAGAACATGGTTGGAGAAAGAAATGTAATTCGTGAACCCTTAGTCGGACGAGACAATCATCTTGCCGTTGCTGTATATAAAGCTAGGGTTAATGAAACAGTTCATGAAAGCTCTTGATCAGGATAGCCCTTGCTTTGCATACATAGGACAAAAAATGCCTGGAATAAGTACAGAAAAACTTAAAGCTGGAATTTTTGATGGTCCTCAAATCAGACAGCTCATGAACAATCCTCATTTTGTGGATTCCATGAATGAGCGAAAAGTGTGGATCTCGTTTGTCTTAGTCAAGAATTTTCTGGGCAACCACAGTGCTGAAAACTGTTGACAGCATGCTTAACAACTTCAGAGACCTAGGTTGTAATATGAGCATAAAGGTTCATTACTTGCACAACCATTTAGACAGTTTCCCGGAAAATCTTGGCGATATTAGTGAAGATTAAGGTGAACGATTTCACCAGGACATAAAGACAAATACCAGGGCAGATGAGATACTCATTATGGCAGATTACTGTTGGAATCTGCAGAGACAACAAAGTTCACACACTCAAGAATTTCAAACAAAAGCTTTCGGAGTGGAACAAGATAACTTCCTTTTGTTTTTATTTGATTCTTCTCATTTTTAATTAAGCTATTGTAGATTTACAAGAGTGTTGCTGTGTTTTTGTTCAATTAATTAAAATGTTTTACAAAATTTATTAAGGAAAAGGTTTTTAATTTAACGCCTATACCCTAAGCCTAATTTAATGTGTTAAGGTTAATAACGCTACTGTCATCTCACTAGCGTCATATTTGTTTTCAGCACATGAAATACACAACAGTTAAAAAATACCCGGCACCAAAGTATGTTGGGCTGTGTTATAGATCAGGATTTTTTTGTCACCATCTTGATAAAATCAACTACTTAAGCTTCAAATTCCATAAAAATCTCAGTAAAACAGTAACTGTTATCTTAACTTCATTAATATTCCTGTGGTTATTTGGTAACATATTTGTCATTCATAATTTTTGTTTCGGAAACTTTACTGCTAATGTCAGGTCCCATTCCTTGCAGCTGCAAATGAATTTGACATTAGCTTAAAAATCCAAAAGTTCATGCTGCATAAACACTTGCTTTTCTAAAGATTCATTGAATAAAACATTAAAATGAAAATGTGTTTCTGGATATTAGATAACGGAAGACTAGTTTACAATAAGGGCATTTGTAGTG
Source organism: Meta bourneti (assembly GCA_933210815.1). Lineage (NCBI taxonomy): Eukaryota > Metazoa > Arthropoda > Arachnida > Araneae > Tetragnathidae > Meta > Meta bourneti. Next base: position 70,678,946 of record OW119928.1, read on the forward strand.
GAACTTGGGAATTTGTAAACATTCAGAAATCTTCTGGTGGTTTTTTTTAATGTGAATTGATACTTAATCGAAAATTTTAACTAAAATGAAATTGTTAGTTTGAAAACATGCTTTTGAGTCCTATTTTTATGTATGATGTTCGAAGTTCTCAAAAATATTGCACTTAGAACAGCAAACCCCTTTTCTAAGCTTCAAAATATATTTGATTATGGCATCCTATAACAATCCCAACACATTGTTTGAAAACAGATTGTCATAGCTGGAAAATCTTCAAGACTAAAAGTTGGTTTTTCATTTTCTAAAAACAAACATCCACTACTATAGAATGTCCCTAGTTCTGAAGTTTCGGTCAGACTATTGAACTGCAAAAGCCTTCCATGAAAACTAATTGTAAAAAATGTTTTTCATTATCCCAAAATAATTTTCAATAGCCCGTTGTGTTACTCCAGTGACGTCAATTAAAATGCCTACCAGATAATTTTCATTTCATTTAATTTCTGGGAAAAGTACTTTCTTTGCAATGTGAACTATTAATTTTACTTTCGTATTCTCGTACAAATGCGTCGATGCACAAAGAATTGGTTGCAGTAATGACCACCCAACTAGTATCTGAGTGGTACATTTCGCAGTATATATTGTTTATCACAAGAACTGCTCCCTCCAGTAAGTGCCTATCATTGTAGTAGACATCTCATTTTCCGTATGGTCCCTTTACCATAAAAACCCAACCCAGTTTCCCATAAATGTTTTACTTGAAGAAATGCAAATGAAGTTCGTCGCATAAGCACGCTTAATAACGAATTGGAAATATATTTGATTTTTACTTGTTGCCTAGAAGATCCATACTAGTAAACTCATCACAAAATAAAATGAAGTATCCACCAAAATCATCCCTACTGAAAATGTACGAGCCTTGTTTCTATTGCAACTCACTACAGATTTAGAGATAAGAGTTGTTCTTATGGTAGGTATTGTAGTAGACAGTCATTGAAGGGAATTAATATAAGTAAACAGAAGGTTGCAATGCATCCCAGAGTCCTGATTAAATTCAGTTGAAGGATCTTTGATGTCAGATTTTATACTAATGTATTCTAACAATTATTTTCCTGTTAGGACTTCATTTATAAAACAGTGTATAGATTACAAAGATGATTATCAAATTTCTATAAGTATTGTTATGGATTGGGAAATGAAATTGGGCAAGTTTTTTTTTCAGATTTTAGAATTAATACTGTTATAAATTTATATTAGATTTTATGTGTGGTAAAAAGATCGAGTTTTGAATTTTGCACTTGTAACTTAATTTTCCTTGCCATTTGTCAACAATATAATTTAAATTCATTCTTTTAAACCCTTTATCATTTCATGTAAGATGAAGTTTAGAATTGATTTAAAAGTCGACTAACTCTACAAAAGGCAGAATTGACCAGATTTAGAAATCGGATGTACATGAAGATACAAAACAGCTGTCAACTTTCATACATAACAGGCAAGGTGCTAAATTGAGGATGAACATTGCATTAAAAACTGCTGAGAAATAACCTGTCAGCAGAATGTATTAGGATGGCTAGTTCATTGAACTGTCTTAAAGGTAGGTAGTTGATTATGGAGCAACATAACAGGCTTTTGGCGACGGTCCGGGATCAATCGCAAACAGAAACATCCAAGGACCTTGTAATTTTGAATCACCTGACGAGAACATCTGAGCTGGCACCCCACTCCCAACTGTCTAAAGGGAACTTCAAAACTGAAAAAGATGCAAAAATACACTAATGCCTAATTAAGAAGTAACATTTTCAAATGATAAAAAGTTCTATCTGAATGTACCAGATGGTATTTTTACAAATGGCCAAGGAGGAGCATTTGCCATTATTTGGGTGGCTGTCAGCTTGACAATGGATTGAATAATTTTGTATTTCATGAACTCATCTATGATGCGTAAAAATTTAGATTTGGTTTTGAATTGCACTGCTGAGTTGATTACTTGCTAACTACATGATAAAATGTTTTGAAGTTTTTTATTTAATTTTCAGTATTAAAACATGGAAATATCAGATAAATTTTTAAATAGTACTACATTGTGTATTAAAATGCATAAAATTCAACAATATAGGAATAAAAAAATATGGAGGTGAGCCAGTTACCCTGAAAGACTAGTGATGTTTATTAATCTACTAACAGCAAAAATTGTATCATTTACATTTCTCGTATTATTAGCTGACAGCATTTGGAGCTGTCATAAATTAAGTCCTGCTTTGGTATATTTGGATCATTGAGTAAATAAATACATTTGCTTTGTCAAAAGAGGACTAGGTCTATATGCAGACAAAAAGCAACTGAGGTTTCTGCTTTCCTAATTAGTAGTTCCAAAGAATTCACTGAGCACAATTTTTTTCGTCATTTAAAGCTAAATGCTCAGGATTCTAACTTATTTTCTAGTTTTCAGATTTTGTACATCAAGTTTACTGTTTGTGATTAAACATTGGCTTTCAACTTCCTGCCCTTTAGCTTGCGATATTTCAAAAAATATGATGGCAAAGTTTTGTCTTTGAATGCACTTACCTTAAATGTAAGAGTACTATGCATTGTTCATAACAGTGCAGGTTGTTCATAACGTAAGTTTCCAATGCACTAGAAAAATTGGGTCAGTTATCTCACTGAACAAAAAGCTTAGTTAACTCAATGAAGTAAAAATTGTGGCACAAAGGAAATGTTATCCTATTAAGGAATATCTAATATAGACTACGAAACGTAAAACTGCAAAAATACTATAATCATACGAACAATAACTTCCCCATACAATTTCCGCTATAAAAGATTACTGCCTACAAGGTATTGGATTTATTTATAAGAATTTTTTATTCATATACAACTAATTCACAAGGAATGAAATAGCTAGATATTGTCAAAAACATAAAAGTTATTGCTGAATAAGTTCAGTTAGTAAATAAAAACAAGACCAACACATTCGCATATAATTTGTAAAAAAGGATATCAATTTTGCAATTCTTATTAGAAAGTAAAAAATTGTATATAAATTACTTTTAGTCTCATTTTTGTGTTTCAGCCTAATTCATTAACTATATCACAGAAAAAATATATACTAAATTATTTCGACTACAATAGATTTTCTAAGTGACATACAATATGTTGATGGTGTACTGAACAAGCAAACCAGACAAATTTTTATGAAAAATCTCTTGCTGTAAGTACAATGTTTGCATGCATATTTTCTAAGGTTAAGATCTGGCAGAATGCCTCTAAATTGTCGAGATCACACTAAGCACTGAAATTTGATAACTTACCTTAATCTTAAAAAATGAGACAATTAAAACTCAACTCAAAGTTAACAATTGTAATGCTTCTGTTCTTGAAACAGAAGTGCCTTGAATTTTTACAATGATTAAATTCTTAATTATTTGAATAAATTTAAGTCAGTTTTATGTTTCAAATTGCAGATGTTTTATTTTTGCAACTGCTATTTTATGCAACATTTATGACAAAAGCACAACTTATTATTTATTTAATGTTGATTTAATTTATAATTTTTAAATAAACATTGTTTTGAAATATTGCTGACTTAGATAAAAAAAATTCCTTGTGTTTCTTAACAGTAACCTCTTGATAGTGTCCTTGTTGGAGGAAAAGGTTTGGTTTTATAGTGCAAGGGGCCATATTTGGCCAAACTGCACCAAACATCAAGTAATGGATATACACATACAAGTAAAGTTTTACTGACACAGAGGAGAGAAATACACTCAGGGAGGCAATGGACCTTACACTTGAGGAACAAGGTAAAACACTGATACAATGAATAAGAATAGAAATAAAAGGGCAAATTATGCATTTTTTGTCTAAAAGTATGTGCACCTACAAGTTCGGCAAATCTTTTAAAACAATGCTAAATACGTTTGGTAAATTATCTCATTCATGCTTTCAAGGCCCAAATATTTTTTTATCAATCCAGTTTTAAGTTTGATTTGTAAATCTACAGTAATTTTTTGCTACACAAGGGTTAATTAAACTAGGACCTACTCCAGATTAGGATAACTGCTTGGAATGCGACTTGAGCTCTTAATCATAAAGTGGCATTTTATTTTCTTTGCTATTCACGAAACCAAAATTCATGAGAATAATTCCTAGAAAAAAGGGGTGTAACCAAATGTGTAATATAACAAGGGGTTACTGCATTTTTTAAACAAAACTTGCAGAATTAATTTACAATATACTGGTATCACCGATTCAACAAAATGCTAACTCACAAGCATAGCACATATATTTTCCCAATATCATTCTTAGTCATTTTCAGTTTCTATATTGAAAGAAAACATTTTATGTAATTTTTACCATTTACATCAAATGATTATTTCATTAAGGTGGTTGTTTCGTTTTGAAGTGTAAGGTCCAAAATCTAACAACCTGTTCTAAGCAAGATAAAGTACCCTAAGTCTGACTTCAAAAGTCACAAATTGTATTAACTATTCTCATGATAATTGCACTGAGGTATTGATCAGATTTAAAAATTTGCATTTAAAAAATATTCTGAAATTTTAGTCACTATTAAGTGCACATATAAGGATTACCCCACAAGATTTCCAAGAAGTGTACTATTGTTTTCATTTGACTAAATAACCACATCTATTGGTTGAAAGAATCCTAGGGAAGATTCCATTGGTCAAGTCTAAATTTGGTGATTAGAAGCCATGCAGGAAAAACAAGGTTGCATGGTGGAGTAAGGCTTGCATGGCCCTTTAGAGGGTTAAAATAGCATTTATATTTCAATTAATGGTAGTGTTTTGTTTGAGAGTGCTTTACTAGATTTATAAAGCAATATAAGATGGTTTATTTGAATTCAAAATTTCCTGAACACTATTTTCAGTAATATCCAAATGGATTAATTTTTAATATACAAAATATCACGGAAAAAGGGTTCATGAATCATTACTTGACAAGATTAGATGCAGAAAATATGGATGAACACCAATTATGAGAAATATTTAATAGAAACTGTCACCCCCTACCTTGACTAGTTCACTGCTGAGTTTTACATTTGTGTGAAGTAAACATTCTGAACTAGAAGACATAATTCAAATATTTATATTAGAAAGATTAATTATTTATATTTCAGTAAGAACTTGATTCCTTTTCATTCTACTCACTTGTTTAATGATTTATTTTTCGCAAATTAATAAATAATTTATGTATTTAAAATTGATAAAGCATATCATTATGCCTTTTATTGAATTTTCATTCTATCATTAACATTGATAAAAAAAATAATTTGAAAATTTTCCTTTACTGATGATAGGAATGTGTTGGACATTAATAAAACCTTAATACTTCCGGTATTTCAAAAATGAAACTAAATTTATGGTAAGGAACATCTCACAAAAACGTTACACTGAATTAAAAAGTCGAAAAAATGCAACTTTTCTCAGGTTTTTCTATAGGATTTATAAGCAGTAAGTGTATAATGCTACTTCACTTTTTCAATTGGGTAGAATTTGTATTAAAAAGGTTCATACAAAGATATAAGTAAAATGATAAGGGAACAAAATTTTAATTTCTATATGAAATGGAGCACTTATGTTTATAATTAATATAAAAAATAGTACACGCATGTCTATTTATTAATAAGTCAGCTAATGCATCTACAATGTGATGATGATGTATAAATAAATCACAAGCTTAGATTCTATCAAGCATGTGCGCACCATACTTATCTCAGTACTTGCAAGAATTTAATTTATTAAAAAGCAAACATAAAATTTATATTAGTATGGTTTTTCACTAGATTTTAAATTCAATTTAAAAAATGAAACCACAAAAAAATTCCCCTATAATAAATAGCAGTTACAAAAATAATAACCATATTCTTTTATGCACCATTCACCTAGTGCAAGGCTGCTTCTATCTGTCCAACAAACACAATGTACGCAGGAGATAATCACAATTCACCATGAATGCCCTTACAATGATACTGTTGTAAAATCCAGTCACGTTTGTTTTTAGTGACAGGCCGTATACAACGTACATGAAATAAAATTGGTAGTTTTCAAGTCCAGTATCATTTTAGTCATTTCAGATTCTCACTAAAGAAATTATATTTGAATGAACGATCCAATAGTTTTTGCACTTTCATATGGCAGCAGAGTTCTTTGAAAATGTTTGTTCTTTAATCTGTACAAAAGGTAGGCCTCAGTCTATTTTGACTGTGGAATAGATTTTCCTCACAAATATGCTTGTTCCCACATATCCAAATGTACCTATGTGAGACAAAAGACATTTCATTTTTAGTAAATATATAAAGCAATAAAATATACTAATAAAAAATATTAAGATTGAAATATAAAAATTAACTAAACTAATTTAGAATTGCAAAATTTGATAATATAATGTTCTCAATGGAAATACTTGATGCATATAAATCATAATACAATAAAATAGAGATCAACAATTACTCAGTTAAAACTTTGGTCAAATGTATTAAAAACATTAGACTTTTAACACCAGTACAGGAGATTTTACTTGTTTCAGATTAGCATAATCGGAAGAGGATACCTAATTTTGATCAAGGTTCAGAGGCAATGTTGTGGACTTGTACTCTTCTCATACCAACCATATAACTGTCCTATGGATTTTACATGTACATACCAACCATACACAAAGGCGTTTCAATAAGCAGAATAGGGGATCAAACCAAGGACTTCCTGATCCACTTTTCTTGGAGAGATAAATCAATGAGCAAAAAATCATTAGGCCACTCAGGACCCTAAAACCTTTAGACTAGTTTTTCAAGCTTTTCTCCCTCAATATCCCATTTAAAAGAGTTTTGTTTATAGCACTAATTTTTATGATTTATGCTCACAACCTTGTCTCACAATCCTAATACATTGAATGGCTTAAAGTAAATATTGAATTGGCTTCATATTTCCCTCCCACAGAAAAAATAGGTGATGTTATAGAAAACAAAGCGGTATTGGAAAGAGGGAGGCAACAAGCAAATGTCTCTTATAGCAAATATATTTCTTATTTGTCATTAAATGTGCTTATGTGGCAAATGAACTCATTTCTTAAAACATCCCTTATAGAAAAATGGGTTGGTTGGATTTAGTTTTATGTTGCAAGGGCCATGTTGCACCAAACACAATACAGACAACATCAAGTAATCTATGGCAAATGAGATAAGGTCTATTTCCACAGTAAAAGCAGGCACTTAATGAAGGGAGCAATTCTAGTGGTTGACAAACAGTGTATCATTTAGTAACATTGTGTTTAGTAACTTTTCACAAAAATTAACAAATTGATTATTTTGTTTAAAATACTTTATTTCATTTTACATTATGCATCATTTTTTGTAGTATCCAGCAATTGAATTTAATCCTTATGTCATTACAAAGGCAATGGTGCAGCTTGTCCTTTTTTGGACCTTGCATAAAACCCATCAATCAATCACTACAAGGGCAGATTTGTGAACCACTTTGGTTTACCCTACTGCATTATGCAGGGGGTCACTTCACAACTTACACACATTCTAGGCACAACCTGCTTATAGAGAAGTCACACATTCAATCTAGATTCATCCATGCCTTATCCAGGATTTGAACCAGGAACCTTTCAATCAAGCCAGCATCCTGACCACTAGACCGATTGGTAGGCACATTATGTACATGATTTTAAAATTTCAAAGTGGCTAGTAATGAAGAAATAACTGCACCAGTGACGACATAGGTTTTCAATGTTATGACAAACAAATCATTTAATAACTTACCACACAAAATTCCAAGGGCTGAACTAAACAATGCCATGTAACCAAAATAGAAAGTTGTCTGAAACAAGCCGTACATCCTAAAAAGGAAAATGTGTTTGTATAATGAAGATGACAATAATGTAGGGTAAATATAAAGTAAATTTTGCACACAATAACTGACAAATCCAGTGTAACTTACTTAGTTTTAAAGAAATAGTAGTAGAATGAATACATATATACATAGCCAGCAGTTGATGCTCCAGATAGGAAACTAGTCCATTGCCTATTGAAATAAGAATCTATGTTAAATTATGTACGACAGAAAATAATGGTGTAAATAAGCAAAACTAACATATTCTAATACAATACAAGAACCAGATGCCAAATGAACTTCTTAACAAGAAATAGTATATACTTTCCAATTAAACCAAATTGCATAAATAATTGAATAAAACATTTTATTCCAATCACAATTCCATAATTTGATTTCTTATTGTACGAATAACAAAGCTATTGTTGTAATTTCTAGGCTCTAAATTACTACATTCATTCATCACATTTTTATTTCCTAGCAAGAAGGAAAAGAAATGGAGATATAATAGTTACATAATACCATGTGAGTGAGTCAACAGACATTTAAAAATTACACACAACACATACCATAAATAGCACCCATTTACTTCATCAAATGTTAAGCTGGGTTTATAAACGGGAAAAACTGTTTTTGGAGACTAGTTACTGAAACATGTCATTACGGTTTTCTTAGTTATATTTTATTATGTTTTATATTTTTAAAATCATACTTCAGAAATCAATTTAAATGGCCCCAGTAGCAGTAAATGTTTCCAGGAATTTAATCTGAACAATTTTTGCCATAAAGTCTAAGGTTAAATCAACACAATAAAAATTAAATAAACCTCAAGTCCTGTTGGCTGCCTCACCAAACCAAGGGGTGTCACAGGAAGGACTGGGTAAAGTACCTTTGAAGTTTCTCCTGGTAAGATCACCCTAGACGCGAAGGCCGTTCCATATCCCCAGCTAAATGCTAGCAGGCAACTCCTGAACTCAAGTCAGATTTCAGCCTTTATGATACCTCACTAAAATGAAGCTGCAATTTTCTCCCTATGCCAGACTCTTGCTGGGATTGATGTACGCAGGCTCTATTTACTTGCAGTGGATACCATCTCACATTAGATTATTTGGAGATATTTGATTTGCTGGCAAAGGAGGGTTGTAAGCAGCTCAGTATTACCAGCAAATAGTGATTTCGCCGCCTTGGAAATTTGCACCTCGTGCAATTCAAACCATAAATATGGTCTGTTTTTCCCCCACATTCTTGGTATCCCCAAAGCACCTTGGACTGCCATTGGATTTTAAAGGTTCTAGATTGTTTTAACAAGACAGAAGCAGTCAAATAAGTTATGACTTTTGTTAGATTTAAAAACTTTCCAACTTGTTTTTGCTTCGCAACCCCAGCAAATCTTTCCCATTTTTTGGATTGTATTGGTGTCTCTGTGGGACAGCTCCTGAATGAACAGGATTTGGTGACCATGCGACTTGGAAAACATGGTCTCTTGAACTTGGTCTAGGTTTTACCTTGACCAAGGGGATTAGAAACAACACACAACATTACTATTGCAGACATTGAGATCTTTTTATCATTGAATATTGCAGTACAGAACTAGCACCTGATCTGATCATTTCTAGTCAGTGCCTCAAGGAGAAAAGAACTGAAAAACCGGTACTGATAATTTTTGTCCATAATTTATCCATAGATAATGTTAGTACTATTCAAACCCTAATTGTGGAACATTGTCAGGTTTGGATCATTTTAGAAGAGGTAACTGGTATTAAGAATTTTCATCAGCAATTTACTGGTACCGAGAACGTCGGTAATTTACAAGCCATAATGTCAATGCACTAGGGATAAAAAAACAATTTTTAGCATTATTCAAACTCACCATCTATAATCTTCTGCATTGAGGAGGAAGTAAGTGCAGACAATGGTTACACAGACGGTGACTATAGCCAGGATAATGAAAACTAGGAGCATGAAGCCATACACATAATATATTTTATAGGCCCAAAATGACGTGAATATGAAATACCTATTTAAGAAAATAAACAGTTATAAGTATGCTAAAAATATTACATTTTTATAATTTATATTTAAATAAAGGCATTTATTATATAATATTTAAAAGAAAGGCAAGGAGGAAAGGAAAAAAAGGCATTTATTATATAATATTTAAAAGAAAGGGCACATTTAATTCAAATATGGAAAATTATAAACATAAATGAACATGTATAAATAATTCATTAAAAATCTAAAACCTAAATAAGCTCTGTTCATGTCGCATGTGTAACTCAGTGACAGATATTGGTGGCACTTTTTATAGTTTTCACATGCACTTAGCAAACGCTAAAAACGTTGCCAACTTGTCGATTAGTGTCTGATGTGATAAGATACCACCAGTATTCCTTTTAAGGAACATTCTTAGGATAGTACAATAATTTTAAATCAATGCTTGTGAAATAAATACAATTAGTTTGATAATTTTTGTGAGCCAAAAGTTCTATGAAATCTAAAGAGAGTCCAGATTTGTAAAATACCTTGTCTACAGCATTGTAGAACTATACAATTAAAAGTGAAAAATAAATTTGTTAATATCTCAGCCACTCATGGCTCCTTTAACTTAAAGTGACTTTCCTCTAAAAGGGTTATTGAAAAATTTATTCATATGCTTGACTTGACATACCCTTTTAATATATAATTAAATCAGAGTATTTTGATACAAACAAAATCCGGAAAAATACCTTTGACATAATTCGAATATCCAAGGGTTCAAAGATAAAAACAAAATTGAAATTAACTACACAGAAACAGCTTTTTCCAGTAAATAAAATTCCTCTGAGATTCAGAGGATATATTTGGGAGTAGTTCTGTATCAAAGAGGAGCTAACTTATTTATTGTGTTATTTGTTCACTCAATAACAATTGTGTTAGTTCTTAGGTTTCAACTCCCCATTTAATCCAGAGCATACCTATCAACCTCCAAGAACAAAAATCCAGAAGATTTTTATGATATAAAAAAGGAATGTGCAACTGTCAGACAAGAAAAATGCTTAATAACAAAAATAATTAAAAGGTGCTAAATTAGCAATAATAGAGCCAACCTAAGCTTTAAGAAAGTAATTCAAAGCAGAAAAAGTAATCCTACTCTCTGCTACTGTTACATGCTTGGCTTCAATTCAAACTCAGCGAAACCGATTTGATGACATTTTGCACAAAATGGCACCACATTGCAAAACATATGCAAAAATAAGCAATGTGACTTTTTCTAATGCTTTTTAGAGGAATATTTGTAGGTTTTCTTGAAAACTAGTTACAAAGGAGGTTTTTATGACAATCCATCAAGCACTGAATTTGACATTTTTCTTTCATGATTGCCAAGGCTTGGCACCAAAACTTCAAAATTGGTATCACTTATAAATTTCCTACATTGGAAAAAACTCTGGAAAATATTTTTTCTGTCCAGAATACTGGAAGTGGTTTTCCAGAAGAATTTCATGTATGCACATATTTAACCTGTAATTTACACTAACAGCAACACTTAAGGCAAGTGACCTTTGGGCTCCCAATTCTAAAAGATTAAGACTTTCTGTTTGTAAACTGAAAATTCATTGGGTGATTAGTGTCAAAGAAGGTTTTTATGACTATCTATCAGCCAAGGATTCTGATGTTTTTCTTTCATGATTGCCAAAGCTTGGCGGAAAAACTTTAAAACTGATGTCAGTTGAAAATGGACAAATTTGACGAAAACTGAAAAATGACTGTCACATGCTTAATAGCAATTCGAACTCCGCAAAACTGATTTGGTGGCATTTTACACAAAATGGCACCAAATATATGCAGAAATAAGCAATTTAAATTGCAGGCTCAACCTATGCATACCTGCCAACTCTTCCAAACTTTCTGTTTGTTTGCAAATTGAAAATTCAGTGCCCAAGTGAAAAAGCAATATAGCCAGACACAATATTATATAAGAAGTGGTTACTGAACATGCAAATTTTAAAGCAACAAAACAAACTAAAAATTAAATAAAGAACTTACATCTCTATGAATATCGAACCAAATGGAAGAATTCCGCCAAGACAGATAATAACAGCTGGTTCCATAAACCATTTTTTCTCTGGAATAGGTCTGGGCACTGCATTGATTCGGCATGGATAATTAGGTTGTCCAGATAAGTTGCGGCCCAGTACAGTGCCCACCAATGTGAGAGGCAAAATGACAAAAAGGCAGATACATGTCACAGCAACCTTGGCGAAAAAATATCAAAATTTACATTTCAAATAAAGCATACAATTACTACCTCAGAAGTTAAAAAAATAGTTTTGCATTACTTATCCCAATACGAAACTATTAAATATGAGGCATAATAAAAGTGGAAGCAAATGCAAATTTTCTGCAAATACATTAATAAAATAACTTTACAACCAGGTTAAAATTCAGATCTGGCATTCAATAAGATGATTTTCCATACAATAGATCATACCTAAAAGTGCAAAATAACTGAATAGATATAATTTTTAATTATCAATGTCAAAAAGTGCATTACTTTCCTGAAATTTGCAATGGCCAATCAGTTGGTGTACTCTGATTCTATATTGATTTTGAAAACACAATATTAGCTTTAATTGCAGTTATAAAGTAGTATTAACAAGGTACACCATGAAAACCATTGAGAAAATAGTATTCCTTCCAACACTTGATTTAATGATTCATCGCAACAGAATCATCAATTGGAAAGGTGGTTCTATAGGTTTAGTGCTTTTACTATCAATATAATAACCACAAAAAGGTCAATCTTATTAGCTATCTAATCTGGAAACATGAGATGAAAAATTAACCTTGCTGACCAGTTTCGAACTAAAACTGAACACAGGTATAACCATTTCAGAAGAACTTTAATGTGATCAAAGTGCTTTAGAGCTTTTGGAATTAAGAAATACTTTTTCTTCTACCAATTTTGAAAAAAAATAGCAAAGTAATTGCTCAAGATAACAACCATTTGATAGAAGGTCGCAGAAGCAATGATGTGCAACTCTACTATGAAGAGAAATTTATAAAATAATAAAATTAAATATCACAATATTTCTTACCATAGTACCAAAAGGTATAGCTCTAGAAGCATGATAATAAATAGCAATGAAGTTGATGAGAAATGCAGTTCCACAGACCAAGGAGGGCAGAAGGAATGCACTCATTACCATTTGTTTTATCCAACGTTTTCCTGCAGAAACAGAAGTATGAATTAACAATACAAAAAAATAGACAATACTTTGAACTCCTAAAATGTTCCCCAAAAGTTGAATATTTGCTACATGTACCATATTTTGCATCCATAGAAGAATAAATTGATTTTTAAAAATACATCACATCTAAAATGTGCTTCAGAAAAATTAAATATAAATACTTTTCTCAAATAGATAAAAATATACTCAAAATATGGAAAAACTAATTTTAAATAAAATAATGGCAGTATTCGATTAATAAAGTTCGGTAAGATACATAAATTATTTAAATACACAAGTGATGGAAATGAATAATTCTAGCAATCACATCTTAACAAGAAATCTCACTTTAATTTTATTAGATATTGGATTTATCCTTTTTCAACTAAGGAAAGGGCAGATCAACACCAACTGTTGACTATCATCTAGAGCAGCGGTTCTCAACCTTTGTGAGGCAGCGCCTTCATTTAAAAATTTTCTCAGCCTATTTGAATATTCTCCTAAGAATACTTCAACTAAAAATACGTATATATTTGTAAAATGCTTTAAAAAACAAAAATAACTAATATCAGGAGAACTTGTCATGGCCAGGTACAACAGATGTTAGGGTCACGGCAGTTGAAAAACACTGATCTGGAGCCTGTATACATGGGTTACCATATTATTTTCTTTCATACTGGAACATTTTAAAAAAGGATTATCAATATTTTTTGTTCAAACAGGCACACTTTAATAGAGTAGTGTGATCAATGAACACTCTGGGTTTGAATTCAATATGTCATTGGGTTCGATTCAAAGTTTGGGCATATAAGTTTGTAGTGGTTAAGAATTCACTTTAAGCCATAGATTCCAGTCAAATTTGCCCTCATGTAGCGAAAGATGACCATAGAGCAACAAACCATATTGTAATGAGATATTCTGTTTTCCATGTTTGAAGACCAAAATGCTTTGACAATCACCACTTCAAACAATTTATTAGATTTACCAATGGTTTCATTAAGTTTTTCAAGCAGATATTTCAATTTCAGACCAAGTAACTGTTGTTTTTATCCTAAAATCAGCCCCCACTAGGGGGGGGGCTGATTTTAGGAATACTTTCTACTACAGAAAGCCCTTTCCAGGGCTTTCTGTAGTAGTTTAAAAGGATCATTCAGTTCAGAAGGACTTTTCTTACATTGTGGAAAGCAATGTCCGATAGAATGTAGCTTTAATGTTTTCTTAACCAAGATAAAACGACCAACTGGCCAAAATTCCCTGGACATGCCTTTCAAACCAGGACATGGTCATCCTACCTATATATGCATTATAGGATCCAAATTTTTACCAATTTTAATTTATCATTAAACTAATATATAAATCTGAACACTTACCACCCATTCTTGAAAACAGACTACCACCAAAATAGCCATTGATAGGAGATGTAGTAGCATATACAAATATTGATGTACTCAACAAAGAACCTCTCCTGCAAAGTAGATACATTGTCTAATCATAAATTTACAGAAACTTGTAAACACATTACATTGTACTGGGTTTATGATAAATAAATTGTATTTTATATGCATAACAATTATATTAAAACAAATACCGATGAGCTTATACTTTATTGCTTACATCAGATGTTAATTCACATATATACTTACTCTGTATACAGTTCACCCAGAATTGAAAATATTATAACACAGAGAATCACCACAGTAATTTGATATCCAGATCCAATAAGAGCTGTGAAAAGAGTAGGATTAGTTGGTGGTCGGAAAACATCTCCATGAACTTGTTTCCATCCATATTCATCCCCCAGATCCCTTTCCTGTAAAGATATTCATTATTTATTCACATGTGCAAGAAAATAAAACATTATGTGGGAAAAAAGCAGCATTTTTCATTATAACACTATAAACAAGTCCAAGTTGACAAAGAACACAATCATCCTATGTATCTTTTATTGAAAAACTGTGCAGATTAATGGTTTTTATTTCTGTGGATTAAGATCATCTTTTGTCTTGCAAAGTAATATTCAAATTAGCCTTTGAAGTATACTTTCTTTGAAGGAATTTGATGTAAAGTATGACTAACATTCATATTTAAGATATACTAGTAGAATTATGATTCACATACATTCAACAATTGCATATTATGGACACTGAGGTCCTGAGAATCAGACAAGGTTTGAAACAATAAAATCAATTAATTCAAATGAAAAGACAGTACAGGTAACAGATGTACATATCCTGCTACACTGAGTGTAGACAAACAAGTGGTAGAATGCTGGAATGTGCTAGGGAGTCATTTCAAACCCTATACAGGCTAAAATTAGATTTTGAGCTTGGTGACCATGTGATGGCAAGAGATATCGCCATAATGGGCCTGGACATATTTTATAATGAAACTAAGTACTGTTGAAATGTAATTACACAAGTTGATTCAGTTAGTTGCTCTAGTCTTTTTGCTACACAAGGGCTTATTACTACCAGAACATAAGGCTCAAAGTGGATTCTGAACCACTATGAATATCCATGCTTTAACCAGGATTCAAACTTGGGATCTGTAGAATTGAGATCCAGAGTGCAAACCAATCAACTATCAAGCAGGCAATATTACACAGAAGTTATAATACCATAAGATAATTGCATTACTTATACCAGAGGAGCTGTGATATACTAGTTTGATATACACTCATGTCCAAAAATAAAGCATAATTTGTAAAATGCAAAAAAATCGGAGTAAATATGGATACAATGGTTCAAAATCACTTGTGGAGAATCGTGGGACGAAGGTAAAACATTGTGCACATGCAAAACAGTTCAATCGATGTCAACATGCGCACAGCACGTCGGAACGATTATAAAATGGCCTTGAGTGGCACGGCCAGTTTAGACAGAAATTGCAATTGCTGTGGTACGGAGCGTTGTTAACAAGCAATAAAGATGTCACAGATGACAACTGGACATGTTTGTGAAGGGACGAATTGTTGGAATGCTGGAATCTGACACGATCCCAAACCGAAGCGTCTCGAATTCTCAATGTCCAGAGGTTTCAAACCATTGGAGATGTTACTCGACGACCAGCACCAGGTCGACCAAGGGTAACAACTGCTCAACAAGACCCATATTTGGCTATAACTGTGCGACGTCAGAGGAACCGTTCTGCCAGACAATTGGGTTCGGCCCTGACAGCGGCCATAGGAGTCATGGTTTCGAGATAAACTGTTTACAGGAGACTCAGACACGTTGGTCTCTATGCCAGGCGACCAGCAGTTTGCATCCCCCTGACGTCTGCACAGAAATGCACACGTTTACAGTGGAGTTTGGAAAATCAGGAGTGGAGTCACCAACAGTGGGGCAATGTCATGTTCAGTGACAAGTCCAGATTTAGTCTGCAAACTGATTCTCGTTGGGCCACGACCTGGAGAGAACATGGAATGTGTTTCACCCGGGAAACACCACGGAAAGAGATCGTTTTTCTTCGGGGGAGTCATGGTCTGGGCAGGCATCATGCTGGATGGCCACACAGACCTCCACATCTTAGACACGAGGTCTGTTACCAGTCAAAGACACAAACGAAGTCCTTGAGCCTACTGTCCACCTATTTCAAGGTGCTGTTGATCCTGGTTTCATATTTATGGATGATAATGTGCCTTCTCACCATGCAGCCCTGGTCGACGTCTTTCTTCAAAGTGAAGATATCCACCGCATGCAATGGCTTGCCAACTCTCCTGATCTGAATCCTATAGAGCATGCGTGGGATATGCTCAGGAGACATATTGCAGCCCTCCGCCACCCACCAAGCTCAGTTCCGGAATTGAAAACTGCTCTCCATGAGGCTTGGAACTCTTTGAGAACACTACTTATCCATACCCACATTGAAAGTATGGGAATTGTTGTGCAGCATGCGTAGCTACCAGAGGTTCCCACACACCGTATTAAACTTCTGCATCACATTGTTTTAATCATCTGTTTCATTAAAGTTGACACTCGTATTGTGAACCTTTTTCTTTCAACCCTTTTCTTTGGATAATAAAAGTCATTATTATCCTTGTTTTGCATTGTTTTCTTCTCCTATAACCCTATTACATCTGCATACCGCATTTCCTTCCATTCCGATGTAGATTTTCTGAAATATTCACATAAACAGCAATTATGCTTAACTTTCGGACATGAGTGTATATGAAGTAAGGTTCAAAAGCTTTCAGCTCCTATGTTAGAAGAAGGTATAACTGTCAACCCCCACTTTTTCATTGCACTAGTTAAAATCTAGCATCAGTGGTACTCCAGTTGTTGTCATAGATAGAAATGTTGTTACTTAATATTTTGAAATGTTTAAACTTGATTATTAAGCAATCAATAAAATTTTAAAATTTATTCTTTTCAAATTTAAGGTCGCGAAATTTTTCTCATGCAGATCCAAAAGTGATAGTCATTTCTAAAGTTTCAGAACAGAACATTCTAAGGGCAAAATTCATATTGGTACCTTTCGGTTAATGGGGCACCAGTCGTAATTGTGCACCAAATATAGGGGCAAAATTTAACTAAAGCTTAGTAATAATAGAATAAAATAGTCATTCTTTTCATGAAGTAGTATATATCATTAGGGTTGAGATTCCTATCATTCTTTTTCTAGTTAAATTTCATGCCAATATTTGGCACACAATTATGACTGCCACCCCACCGAAAAGTACTTTCATATTTTTTGTAACAGAAAAGTTCTTCAACTGTTTTAAAAAAAGGTCATTATATTGAAAAATAAAAATTATTATTCAATTCTATAAACTTTTTAATACCCTTGGCCAGAAACTTTTGGACCTTACTACACAAATGTTATAATCATGAAATTAGGAACTGAGCATAGAATTCCAATCACAAGAACTTCTTCATTGTAAATAGCCAAGTGGCTACTTTGAGTAGATCTGGAATTGATTTGAAGAAAAGGAATGATTACTGCCCAATTCTTTAATCATTGACTTACCAAAATAACTAACTAGAAACTAAACTATTAACAGGTTTTTTATGAAAATGGGAAAGATTTAAGACATTACATTACTCGTATGATGTACTAAAATTAACCACTAAACTATTCCCGAATAACTACCCTTTTCTCATCTGTCATTCTTTATCTCATTGCTATAGCTATCTGCATCCCAATAGTCACATCACTCCATCATTTTGCACTTTTCCAATTCACTAACCATGACTTTAAACAGACCAGCTCACTCAATTTATTTTTTCTATCTTCCTGATTGCCTGAAGTATTCCACCACAACACTTGAGATGTTCATGCAACTTTTATAGAAACCCTGCCTTTTCTACCTCAATTAATTTTCTTATTAAGTCCCCTCACCTAATAATCGTCCTCTAAATTCTTAACTCACTACCAGATTAACTTTTAACTTCAAATTCTTTCATAAGCCTCTTCAAATAAGGAACTCAGAGCTGTTCCAAACACCCTACACAGAACAGTGTCCCTCCTTGTTCTCTGATATTATTGTTTCAACATCTCTAAATACTGAAAGTTAGAGTAAAAATGGTGTTTTCCCGGAACTATCTCTGCCATAACATTCAACCTGTGAACTCACACGACAGTCAATACTACATTCAGACTTTGGTATGGCTGCCAACACCACTCCTCAACATGGATTTCTGTTATTATGACATATATACATTGAAAACTCGGATTTTCTAGTTGCTTTTAAAATAAAACCCTTTCCCATAGAACCTTGTCAGTAGCCCCAAGTTAAAAATCAATGAAGCAAACGAAAACATTTTTATACTGCACAGACAGAAATAAATTATACTGCACTGAAAACTAAATAAAATATGAATTGTGTAAGACTAAAAATATTAATTTAAAAAATAGTTTTATATCAGACATAACAAATATAGAAATATCATATATAAATTTACTATACTGACCATATCATCCATCTCCTCATCCTTGCTATATCGAGCATAATCTTTGCGCAGTGTCCGCATTAGGATCATACTGACGAGACCAACAAGGAAAATCACCATCATAAATGAGTTGAAAATCGAAAACCAATGAATCTGCATGGATTAAATACAATTTAAGCTTTTGAAGAAAACATTGCTTCATAGAATTTGATGTGGAAAAGTTAAATATATTTTACCCTATGCTGAAAAAAGCTGGGATCCAAGTACTTGTCGAATCTATCCTCAAACTTCACATTAGATGGTTTCCAATTTACCTGCATCACGAAAAGTTAAACACTCAAGATTTCATTCAAATTATAAAAAATATATATAATATTGTTTTCAGTATTTGTTTAAGATAGAACACAGTATCCAAGAGAAAGAATATAATTTAAATATATAATAATCCCATTTAAAGATAATCATTTAAATATATTTATTTTCAAACAAATTTATGCATTGACAGTACTTAAAAAAATGTAAAGGAAAATTGAACATACAAACTACAATATTTACCTCATTACATATAATAGAATCCAAACTTAAAATTGAACTATTTTAAATTGTTACTGTAAATTATAACGCTTAGATAAATTAAATACTAGCACCAAGCCTTGAAGGTTGAAATTTTGGGTGTTTGAAGAAATCAGAACTTCATTTGTACACAGAAAGTAAACATCTTGATGTTTAACATATTTACTTGCATTATTCTTTACCAAGAGATTTAGATTATTTAAACAATCAACTCAATATGGAAATACTTAAATCTAGTTGTGCAAATTTTAACCGTAAGTTTCTGTAATGTTTTAAAAGTTTTTCTAATTTAATATGTATGCAAAGAATGAAAATTAGTAAGTTTTTGTAATTTAATATGACTGAAAAATTTATTCAATTGCAAATATTTATTTTGTTTTTAACTCTTGAACTTACTTTTAGCTTTTAACCTTTTACACTTGCCTTTTTTGTTAGTTTAAAAGTTCATTTAAACAGCAGTGTGAAATGCAAATGGAATCAGTTGTTTTATGACACTAGGGTCATATTTGTCCAAGCTGCACCAAACACGAGACAACGTCAAGTTAAAAATATTGAGAAAGTGGGAAAGAGGGATTTGGGAACATAGTAGGATGAAAGCAGGGAAAGATAACTTGGGTATCTCGGGAGCACGACCCCTGTGTTTACTAAAAAGAGGCAGGAATTTACTGTGTTTACTAAAGGCCCCATAGAAAAAGAAAAGACAACTAGAGTACCTCAGATTAATGAAGCCATTCACACCTACAGGACATGTGCCCTTGAGGGTGCAAATGGAATCAGAAAATGAAATTAAGATAATCAATGATGTCGAATTTGGTTGCAAGATATTTATTACATGTTTAAACATTTCATACATCGTTAACTGAAATTTTCATACTGTTTAAGATGCAATTTAGGAAATAAGCTGTGTTTAGCTGTTTGTAGGACTGACAAGATACCTACCTCATAAGTAAATGTTATCTTCTTCCCCTTTTCAAGTTTAACTTTAGCTTCACTAGTTAAATTCACATCCACTATTTGATCCATATTGTAACCGATGTCAAATTTTTTATGTGTCCATAAGTAATAGCTGTTTTCCGTCTCCTCATACTCACCAACAATTCCTTAAATCATAGAAATTCTCAAATGCAATTAATATGTATAATAAAATCAAAGTTCATACAAGATAAGCATTCTATTACCATTGCAATTTAATGTAAGCAAGACTTATTAAAAAAAACAAGCATAAGCTTACCCCAAACAGGTAGGTCATCTAAATACATCTGGTACCAGTAGTGATTTTTAACAGCATATATAAATGCCTGAAGCTTTTCTTCATTTAGATCCACATCACAGTAGGGATTCTTGGGTGAATTAGCTTTGAAACAAAATATAGTTGTAATATTTATAACTAAGGGAAAAAAATATTAAACGTTAAAAAACTGCACAATTTTATAGTTAATAACTTGTGAAAGCCATTTTCTTTACCTGTGATTAGTGCTCTCTCCTGTGAAGCCTCAATGAATAAGATACATGATATATTCTCAAGTCAATGGATTAACAAATTCACTTGTATTATCAATATATTCACTAACATATGTGCATAAAAATCAACATTATTTGTATACTGGAGAGTGGTAAAATGGATATGAACAATTGAAATCCAACCACTATAAGGATTTATTTGCCAAAATAAGTTCAAACAAGTTTGATTTGAGGTATGGAGTTGCATAATGTTACTAAACTGCACATAATCACTAGCACAGTCTAGTGACATTCTTCAGCAGTCCTGATTACAGGATATATCTTCAGTAGAAAGCCCATAAAATGTAAATAAATACCAATAAATATTTCTCACCTTTAAAGTGAATTTCAAAGCCACTGATTTCCAATTCTACTCCTAATAGAGCTTCTCCTAGTGTTTCATGGTAGTGATCGATACTTTTTTTGGGCCCAGTACAAAATGGCAAAGAAAAATAGGCATATGTTTCTTGCCGGTTGTGATAAGGTCCCACAGTATTCATCCATAGAACTACTTCTTCATTTGTTTCATACTAAAATAAATATGAATCAGATTAATAACAGAAATAGTCTATAGAAAAAACAGAAACCTAATCTTTCAAATAAGATAGACAAGATATATTTATCTTTTTAATAACAATGCTATTTGTCAGATGGAATAATGAAAAATAAGTATACTAATTTTACATTCCCAATAACTAATATTTTATTTTAATAGATACATTGATCTAAAAGTTAATAGTTATTTCGGCAAAACATAAAATCTTTCCAGTTATAGGAAATATACAAAAGTAATAGAATTTGAATATATATTAACTAGGTGTCAACACTATTATGAATTAGTCTGCTTAATAGCAGATCTTGGTTGATGTGTAAGTTTCGCATTTTTAAAGTTTTAAAAGTGCTTTAGGAAGTTGGGCAATTTTCTTGATGGTTAATAGTGATAAGTGTATGAAGGAACTTTTACTTACAGAAAACAGCAGTTGAAATTGTTCAATGCTTCTAGAAACTTAAAATGAAGAACCTTTAAGATGCAAGTGTATAAGTGATATTTGCATTTCAAAGGTGAAATGTCATTCCCAAGATATGACTAACCTTCAATGTTAAAATGATAAAAAATCTTTAAAAAGTCCACCACCTAACAAATGTCTTGTTGGATGATTGATGAAATTCTTGGCAATTAGCTCATCTTGGAGCTTATGACATCAAAGGTTATTAGAATGTAACACTAGAGAGTACAGAGACACTAACTAAACACATAGCTAGTACAGAGTTTGCCACTTGAAAATAACTACTGTTCAAACAAACTAGATTTCATTAAGCAGATAAACAGATTAAAACCTTAGTCAAATTGGTAGTAAAAAATTTAAAATTTCAATTAAATTAAAAATCAATTAAAAATTTATGCAAAAATCATCAATAGCCATTTTGCTGGTGAAAGATGTCCACTATCAGGATAGAAGACACTCAGAAGATATATCACATACCCTGCACATGTGGTGTAGGCTATGTTGGTCAAATCAAGCAAGCTTTGAAATTCCAGTTGTTAGAATACATGCATTGTGTCAAAAATAAGGTAACCAAATCTGAAAACGCTTAACACTTGTAAATTTCTTAAAATAAATATATCTCAAAAATTTATTCTGTATTCTTTCAATATCCAATATGTGACAGTAAATAAAATAATTCTAAATAACAGATCCATATTCCAATCCTGATCTAACATAAATATTAAATAACAAAATCATTGTGTTACAAAAATCTCTTGTTTAAACTCTTGATTCAACACAAGCAGATTTAATAATAAATATTTGGTAGCTGAAAAAATAACATGTATACCTAACTAACCTAATAACATGTATACTAAATCATGTCTACCTAAATCAACAAAATTACTTTTCTCAATAATAGCTCATTATTAATATAATATACATTCTCGATATAACTTCTTTAAAGAGCGAGGATTAAACTCTTGATTGACTGAAACATTTAGGACTTAGTGCTTTAAAAATTAGTCTTGATGTTTTAAAACAAGCACACAACTATCAAGGAAAACTAAAAGCAGAAAACCATCAGAGAAACAATGCACACAACATACATTAATCTATTAGTTAAATATGAATGCAGGAATTTAAAGATTCACAAAATCCAATTTTTTTTTTATTTATGTTTCAACAAATCAAAATGCAGTCAAATATAAACAATCCCTCAAAAAATGGATTATTGTTGTCAGTTCCTCACTAAATGCCTCTCCCTTTAAAACTAATACATGTAGACTGTTTCCTTTACAATTTTTACGACCCACAGCATTCGTGAAGTCGTGCATCCATGGTCAATGCTAAATAAAATTATTTTATTGATTAGGAAAAGCAGTCAGCTTATCAGAAAATTGATCAGACTATTATGCACTATATTTTGTTGAAAGGGCTGAATTTAAAATTCAATGAGTTGGTAATGCTTATGATAGAATCAATAAAACAATGCGTCGTTCATTCCCATTGATGACTTGTATTGCTAAGGAAACAAGGTTAGTAAAACGAAAAATTGGAATGATGCTATTTTGCACATTTTTAATTGGTAGATTTTTAATTTCTGATATTTTCTTGAGAGAAATAATACAATAAGACTTTTTCATTTGCTCTCCATTAGATGCTCATGGACACAGATGGTACACCACTTAGGATGTCCTGATTCGAGTTCCAAATCAATGAACTTGGAACCAGAGGATGAAATTACTTGTAAATCCCACAAATAAAATTATTGAGTCAACAAAATTATTTTTAATGTATACAATCTTAAAATTAGAAATTTCAACCATTGGTTTTAGGTGTTAATAAAAATATTTTCTAACAGCACAAAGTGGATGTCAAATTTTGATTTGCATTTGTATTGATAATGCTCCACCCATTTCGTCTATCAAGTGTACCTTGGAGAAATATTAACTCATTATGAAAAGTAATAAAAAATTGAGACAAATAAATATTAAGAATTCAAATATTCACTTAAAACAACATTTATGAGATGAATATAAGAACCTTT
Organism: Meta bourneti; assembly: GCA_933210815.1. Classification (NCBI taxonomy): domain Eukaryota; kingdom Metazoa; phylum Arthropoda; class Arachnida; order Araneae; family Tetragnathidae; genus Meta; species Meta bourneti. The sequence goes on from OW119928.1 coordinate 70,702,991, forward strand.
CTTTTAAGGATTTGTAAGCATCGTCACAGGCTTGATACGATACGAGAATTTTAAAAATTGCCTAACCTTTGAATACAAAATCCAGGATACAAAGAAATCTTTTTGATGACAAAGAAAATCGATGTTACCAGGTTTAATTAGAGTATACAGGCATTAAAACATATTTTTCACATTCGTATAACTGGGTGTTCGAAAACATAAGTTCAGATCTCAATAATCGTGCAAGCAAGGAATTTCAATCACTATAAAATGTAAACAATGTCAGATTTCAAAAACCATACGCTAGTCTCCCGTCACAAATAAATTACAAACATAATCAAATTACTTCGAGCAACATATGATCCTTATGACATTTGTGTAAATAAACTTACTTTATGAGTATGTTCATCACTGGATGTTAAGGTAAAACAGAAGATGAAAACAACCACGTATCGCAATAATGTGCTCATAATAAGGAATAATGAAAAAGAAGGAATTCTTAAATTTAATAAAAATCAACTGAATTAAAACAAGCCGGTGTAAGTTGCGGTGTATTTATTCATAACATTACTTATAAGCGTTACGTTTCTTCAACGTTACACCACTAGACGAATCACAGAAAAATACAATCATAAAAAAAAACGATTACGATTAAATACATTTCGCCTCAAGCAAGAAATATTAGACATGGAAACGCCATAAGTAATTGTAACTTGAAATATGTGCTAACCTTAGCAAAAATATAATAAATAGCACAATTGAATGTTTCTCCACTCTATCAAATTGTGTAATTGCTTATCGGGGTCTTTTGTATGAGAAAATGAGAAGAATGGTGAGCAAAAACAAAAAGAAACTCAGTTTGGAATTAGTTTCGGTTTCAGTTCTAATAATACAGTAGTTTCAAATTGTCCAATGAAGCAAAAATATCATGTATGATATTATAATTATATGAGTGTTTCAGTCTAAATAAACAAACGTAAACAAAACAAGCAGCTGCGTTCGCATAACTAGTTACGAATACAAGCACAAATACATTAAATTTGTATTCGGTGGTACTTCATTGTACACGCTGTATCTTAAATAGTGGGCTTAATTAGATTAATAAATTTATCGAATATGTAATTAATTTGCATAAAATATGACTATAAAACAACAGGGTATCAAACAAATACTCAAGTAATAATTAATTAAATTATCAAGTTGAATGAAGTAAGTATAGAAAGTTTTTTCCCCACGGCTCGAAAAGTCCAGGGACCATAATTTCCTACGGACAGCCCAGTATAAATTAGCCCGGCTAAAAAAATTGTCAATTAAGATGTGATCGTGAGATAAAAAGTTCAAGATAAAAGTTGACTAAAATCCATAAAGCTCCCCGTCGAACAAAAGGGGCAATCAGGAGAAGCATGCACACCGATGGGGTGTAAGTGTCTTCTTAAAAAGTCGTGTCCAGTTGAAATTCGAAAATTTGCCGTAGCAATATGTCGTGGCAAATTAGGTGGAACAGGGTCAGACAAAAGCTTGCTCCATGTTTTGTCCGCGGACTTCAGCTTTTGATGGTCAAAGACAGACTTATTTAACTTTCGCTCTATCGACCTGCAAGCACGGAGGTAAGGGAGAGGGCTGGACGGCTGGGGTAGAAGACAACCATTTTAGCTAGCTTGTCTGCGCGCTCATTTCCTGGTATATCACAATGGCTTGTTATCCATTGGAAGGCAATGATCCAGCCATAGTTCAAGATGTCACTGATAATTAACACTCACTGACAATTGAACTCTGGCCAAGCGAAAGCAATGAGGTTGTTTACAGGAGCATAAGGCAAAGATTGCCGCCTGTGAGTCAATCAGAATGACTGCTTTTTATAAGAAGTGATGGAAAAAATTCTAGAAATGGCTTGGGCTATGGCTTCAATTTCAGCCTCAAAATTTGTGGCAATTGCGACAGAACCCTCGCATGGAGCCATTCATTGCTAGGATACCGAGTATAAATAGTTTCCAATGAATAGGCTTTCAGGGCAGAAGAGAGGGCCTCATGTTTTTTATCCTCGATTCCTATACAGAGATCGAAGGAAGGTGACAGTTATATAAGGGTATATATAAGGGTTCCCTTTCAGACAAGTCAAGACTATAATTAACTCTGAGTTCATCAGCAACAGCGAAGGTTTTATGCGTTTTCAGTCGAGGTTCATTGGGGCAATAGTATGGGTATAGAAAGTACACTATAGTAAGAGGAATTTTCAATAAAAGCAAAACAAATCAGACGGAATGTCAAGGTTTTACTTCCGTTACTCAAATGCTCATGCATATCGGGGTTACCTTAAACTATCATTTTGGCGTTTAATCTCATTGGTGTTGACCAATTAACAATCAACTCACTCAATTCATTTTTTGGAAATTTTACTACCGAAGTGCTGAAATCCTGTTCGAAAAACAAGCAAAGTGAGTTCACGTTTGGAATACGCATTGGAAACACGTTCCGCCGCAGAAACTTGACCACGTCATGTAGATGCCACTACCACTTGGCAGAAAAAAACTCTCATAAATGTCATAAAAATTATTGCAATATTTTTTTTAATTTAAGCGCAATTCACTGTACACTCATACACACTTTATTTTACTGTTGTGTACTATACATCTTTAAAGGTTTGCACTTGGTTCAAATCAATATTTTCAAACCATTCACGAGCATTAAGTTCTAGGGGCCCTAACACCTTTTGTGTCCAATTATTGCATGAAGGAGGCCGGGTTTCACTAAGCGGGAGGATAAATATTGAAATGTTCCCAATGAGTAACCAAGAAGTGATTTCAACAAAACACCCACCCCAAGGGCGATATGTTCAATTAGGACGACACCGATGGCTCGAAATATGTTTATGACCGGGGCATCCGTCAGTTAAAACATAGGTCGCCATGCCTCAGTGGGTTTGCCCACTACTCTAGCAACCTTTCGAGTTGCAGGTGGTTCGATACCTCCATGGGTGTATTTCTCTCGTCTGTGGCAGTAAAGTGCGTATGTCCATTTATTAGACGTTGTTTGGCGTGGCGAAATATGGCCCTTGCGACATAAAACCCAACCAACCCTCCCTCCAAACATGAGGGATAAATGCTTTTATTTGGCAGATAATATGGGCAAACAAATATTTAGGGTAGCTCGACCTCATTCATTAGATCGTTGATCAGGACACAGGGATGCCAAGTCAAATGAGCCTGAATGCTTTGAGTCCCCATATTTTTATAGTTGGGGACTCGATAAGAAAGAAGAACCTTGTCTTTTGAATGGACAGGAATTTTAAAAAGGGACCGCCGTGGCTCATTGGGTTGCACACTGAGCTAGCAATCTGCGAGAAGTAGGCGGCGCAGGTTCGATTACTTTACCTTCCCCTGGGTGTATTTCTCCCTTCTGTATCAGTAAAATTGATCCCTTGCGTGCGTCCGTTTCTTGGCGGCAGCCTGGTGGTAGAGTCGAGGGTTAACAGCCGGAAGGCTGCGAGTTCGAAACTAGGTCCAACCATAGACCTTCGTGTACGTGGGGGCTGGTACACGTTAAATCTCTCGTGGCCTGGAAATGTCCTCACGTTGGCACATTGTGGAAGTTTGGAGAGTGGGGAGCCAGCTCAGGTGTGACCTCGTCATCTGACCATGGTTTCAAAATTACGAGATGTTGTCCTCGGATTTCCCTTTGGGATTGATCCAGGATCGTCGCCAATAGCCCGTTGTTTTGCTCCAGTTACACGCTGATTCAATTACCTATCTAATAATACTAGACGTTTTCTGTCCTGTGTTTGGCGTAGCATGGGGAAATATAGTCGTTGTGCCACAAAACTCAACCAACAAGGAATTTCAAATATTTGAAATCTTCTTAAATATAGTAATGCATTTTTATTAACATATGTATATACCTCTTAAACCAAGACTAAACTTTTCCGGTTTGGGATGAGAGCTACGTCTATTTTTAACAGGAAAGTTGATTTTTTTCACTTTTCTAAGAAATGTTTTTGCATACGTACGAAGGAAAGGCTGCTCCTTTCGTATAGCTATATCGAATATGCAAAAGAAAGAGTTTTTTTTAGACTGGCGTATCCCTTTAACTCCGGCTGTTAGGTCAATGTCCTTTATTTTTCTTTGACGAGCTTGCGACTTTGTACTGAAAATCTTAATCTATATTTAATGCTGTTGAGTTGACCTACAATTTAAAGTTATGATACTCCATTTCCACCGAGTTTTTGAATTGACGAGGAAAATCTATATTCGACTCAATGAGGCAAAATAACACGCAAATCTTATTTTATTAGCTCGAAAATAATTACAAAAGAAAGCAAAATCTTTAATACAAGATTTGACTTGGCATTTTGGTCGTTTTTTTTCAAACTCTACTTATGCAATGCACAGCTGCGAAAAAATAATAAGCCACCACTCTTCATTTGTGCATCGTTCATAGAAGAGCAAATTCAGAGGTGTCATTTGATAAGAAATAATGTCTTCTATAAATTCACAGCGCCGTGGAATCCCAGTTGGTAGAGTAGCTGATTAGCTAAATATAGGTAGCAGTAATGTTTCTGCGGCGATACGTATTTCCTGTACGTATTCTGAACGTGACGTCAATTGGCGCTTGTTTTTCGAATACTAATTCATCACTCCGCCAATGAAACTTCCGAATTGATATATGACAGTTGATTGGTCAGCACCAATTATATTAAACGCCAAAAATTGCCAAACCGGCGATAAATTACATTTTAAGGTAACATCGATATGTATGCAGCGAGAGCACTTGGGTAGCGGTAGTAAAATCTTCGCAGACCATCTGGCTTCTTTTTTTACACTGAAAATTCCTCTATATAATCAATTTACATTGAAATATATCAAGATATATAGGTAGGTAGTTGAATTAACTTTGATCTGGAGCAACTGAACGGGCCATTGGCGACGGTCCGGGATCAATCCCGAAAGAAAGATCCGACGACAACACCTTTTAATTTTGAACCATGGTCAGATGATGTGGACAACACCTTAGCTGGTACCCCTCTCCAAACTTCCACACCACAGAAACGTGAAGGAATTTGTGGCAGCGACAGATTTAACGTGCACCAGCCTCATGTACACGACGGTCTTTGGTTGGAACGAGTTTCGAACTCGCAATCCACCATTTGCTAATCTGTTAATTTTCCAACTGGGCTACCATGGCCCCTGAAATATATCAAGGATGGGATACTTAAAGTTTCCACGCAACAAAAATAATTAATTGAAGTATGAATTACGTAACGAACAGAGAGAGCATTGTATTTATATAAATAGTTTACGTTGCAGTATAATTGTACTGTATTTTATTTTGTTGCTTGTTTGCTGCATGTTCTGTACTTTTGATCTTTTTACTCTGCAGTACTATTGGATTAATCTGTTTGACAGTCTAAGAACAACATAAAAATCACTTTCCTGCAGCAAAATCGATGATGGCGTAAGTTTCTATTCAAGCATCCTCGATTTTCACCGCAAAAAGCCAACCAGGGACTGCTGATGCCTCATCCTTTCAGCTTCGTCATCTAATTTGATACTGGGGCCCAGAATGAAAAGATTTTAGGGCCTGCAAAAGTGGTGTAAGTACGGCGATGAAAACTGCATTAGACAGTTACGGACAGGAAATGCTACTACTAGAGGAGACTAATCAATAGACTCTCCTAGTGATACTGTGAGGTATGCAGTCATGTAGTTCAACGTTTTTATCAAATACAAATGAGTTTTTATCATATTGAAATAAAAAAGAAGTGATAAAATGTTCTTGGCCCAATGTGGATATCTTAATCTGCCACTTCTATTATTTTTTATCTGTCTAAAGTGTGAAAGTGAAAATACTTTTCGGTTTGCTCGACATTTAATAGTACAGCTAATTGATGTTTTCTTCAAGTCACGTGCACTCTGACTGTTTAGATACACTCCTCTCCGGAGAATATCTCCGCCTTGCTTTCCTTGGCCAACGAAATTCCCAGATGTATCTCCTATTGAGCATTCTGGGATATACTGCACCTCCAGAATATAAGAGATCTAAAGAGGTAGCTGCTGAATGTTTGGCATAAGTTTTCTCCGGGTAACATAAAGACTTCATTTGACTCCATGCCAAGCCGTATACCGTATATCGCCTCCATAGGAGGCCTTACGATCTTTCTGATGTAATTCTACAATAATAAAGAGTCCTCTAGATTTGATATCGTGATAATTTCTCTTCGTGTACATCACGCATGCTAAGTTTCATACCGATCGAACACAGGCTTCTGAGGTGTTTCGATTATTTTGGCGTATATATCTGAATATTTTCAGACCCTTCCAGTATTTTCTCTATTTATGGAGATTTGCAAACTTCGATTTACACTGAAGTGCCAGATATACTGGTACACCAGTCTAATACTTATTAGGACTCCAACGGCAGCGTAGAACTGAAGAAATACGAAGGGGGAATGGACTTAACGAGCAAGTTAATTCCATTCAATTCAAGTATTCTGATAGAATTGAATAGTATATCTACTGTAGGGTGGCTTGCAATTCTCCTGTATTCCGAGGTGTAAGATTTCCGTGTTTCACAGCGCGTTGCATAACATCCCAGATGTGTTCGATAACGTTGAGATCTGGTGACTTAGGTGGGAATGGCAAGACCTCAAACTCAGATGAGTGTTCCTCTAACCATAAATTAGCGTTTCTAGACTTGTGTGATGGCTCATTGACCTGTTGGAAGAGGCCAAACCCATCAGAATGAACACCGAATCTGATGTAATTTCACCCGTCAGAAAGGATGCACATATAGGGTTCACCTATCCGAGACGCTTGTGCTTGTGCTAGGGGTCCCACTGAATGGCAACTAAACAAACGCCACATCATTACGGATCCATCACCAGATTGTGCAATCCATTGTTGACATGTGGAATCTATGATTTCATGTAGTTTTCATTACACATGGATCCTTCCATTTGCCCGAAACAGTTGGAAACGCGACTCGTCAGACCAGGCTACTCGTTTCCAATCATCAAGCATCCAGTGGTGGTATTCCCAAGCCCAGGCGATACGCATAGCTGTGTGTCGAGTATATATAAAGGGTACTCGAGTTGGGCGTCTACTCCTAAAGCTCGTATCTTTAAGGGAACATTTGCAGTCCTCACGCTGATATTTGTGGAGGGTTGCATTGAATTTCAATGTTATTTGCAGTAGTGTTGCATACCTATTGAGTGAAACAATTTTTACCAGTCGATGCTAGCCACGTTCCCCTAGAATATTTTTACTGTTATACTGCTGTCAAGTTTTATGTTTTGCCAGAATTCTTGAATTCACCATTCCCACTTGGCATGGTAGTTCGTGAAAATTCAAGCTTCTCTACTCCTGAAATGCTATGATCCATCTCAAAAGCTCCAACTATTAAACCACGTAAAAAATCAATCGGGTAAGTAGTGATAACTTGCCATTCTCAAGGCGGAGATAGTTCTGATAGATGCTTCTTTGTATGTCTATCACTTTATATATGGACTGGCAGACGAAACCAATGATGTGGCGTCGCTATGAATTTTGCATAGGCTCGTCTTCACCAATTTTTCTGGCAGTTCATTGTACATCGATTAAGCTAACTTCATCTGTTTTTGGAATATCAATGACATTTCAGGGGAAGATAGATTTGTATGTATGTAAACTCGAAAAAAAGCATATGCCATCGCAGAATAATCAAATTCTATAGTTATTGTAGTTATAATTATTACTATAGTTGACTTTAACAATAAAATATAACTGCACTTTCTAAAGATTATATAAAAGAATATTTTACGTGACAATTTTTTATATACGTGTATTTAACCCTCTGAGCGTCACTAGATTTCTGAGAAGTGTAGTATTGCTTTTCCCCCACAGCACACTTGACTAAATAACCTCATCTATTAGTTGAAAATATCCCCCAATGGATTCTTTCAACCTTTAGAAAAATTATTTTGGTACTTTCCTTATGAGAGAGATAGAATAGGAAATGTTATTACTCCGTTTCTTAGAATAGAATTCTATGGAAAGATTATGTTTGTTCTTAGTTTAGAATAGAATTCTATGGAAAGATTATGTTTGTTCTTAGTTTAGAATATAATTCTACGGAAAGATTATGTTTGTTCTTAGTTTAGAATAGAATTCTACGGAAAGATTATGTTTGTTCTTAGTTTAGAATAGAATTCTACGGAAAGATTATGTTTGTTCTTAGTTTAGAATAGAATTCTACGGAAAGATTATGTTTGTTCTTAGTTTAGAATAGAATTCTATGGAAAGATTATGTTTGTTCTTAGTTTAGAATATAATTCTACGGAAAGATTATGTTTGTTCTTAGTTTAGAATAGAATTCTACGGAAAGATGTTTGTTCTTAGTTTTGAATAGAATTCTACGGAAAGATTATGTTTGTTCTTAGTTTAGAATAGAATTCTATGGAAAGATTATGTTTGTTCTTAGTTTTGAATAGAATTATACGGAAAGATTATGTTTGTTCTTAGTTTAGAATAGAATTCTACGGAAAGATTATGTTTGTTCTTAGTTTAGAATAGAATTCTTTGGAAAGATTCTATTCCTACTTTCTTTAGAATAGAATACTTTGGAAAGATTATATATATATTTTTCCAATCCCGATCACTGTCCTAAGGACTTCAGTATTACGAACTGACCGCTATTTGTGAAGGAGCGCCCAATGGGTGAGCCGCTCCTACTCTTAACAAAGACAATTCCTAACATCCATGCGCTTACAAACCTTTATTAGAACCTGCGCGTAGGTAATATCGAATCCTTTCTTTAAAATATAATCCGTTGATAAGATTCTACTCCCCTTGGAATAGAACCTATTGAAAAGATTCTATTAGTCAAGAAAATCAGAAGTATTTAGAAGTCAAGCAGGGATGACTGCAGGTTGCAAGGTGGAATTGTAAGTGAACCCCTCAGAGGGTTAAAAAATTAGAAACCAGATGTCTTAGGGGCTACACTCCCCTAGCGAGTCTGATAGCATAAAAACACAAATAAAAAACTCTAGCAATGAAACCTATTTGCGGTGATTCTCTTAGAGGGTACACCAGCTTATTAAGATTCTTTCAACCTTTAGAAAAAATATTTTAGTCATTTCCTTATGATAGAATCGTTTGGAAAAATTATAGTACTCCTTTCCTAGAATAGAATTCTTTGGAAAGATTGTGTTTGCCCTTTGTTTAGAGGTTAGGTTAGGTTAGGTAGTTAAATAACATCGCACTGAAGCAACACAATGGACTATTGGTGACGGTTCGGGATGGATCCCGAAGGGAAAAGATCCGAAGACAACAATACGTAATTTTGAATCACGGTGAGATGACGAGGCAACACCAGATCTGGCACCCCACTCTCCAAACTTCCACACCACGCTAACGTGAGGACATTTGATGCCACGATAGACTTAACGTGCACCAGCCCCCGTGTCCACGACAGCCTTTGGTTGGACCCAGTCTCGAACTCGCAACCTTCCGGTTGCTAATCCGATGCTCTTCCAACTGGGCTACCGCGACCCCGCTCTTTGTTTAGAATAAAATCATCTGGGAAAATTCTATTGCTACTTTCTTTAGAATAGAATCCTTTTGATAGATTATATTGATCCTCTCCTTAGAATATAATCCATTGAAAAGATTCTGTTAGTCCTACTCTTGGAATGGAATCTATTGAAAAGATTCTATTGTTTAAGAAAATCAGAACTGGCTAGACGTCAGGCAGGATGAATGCAGGTTACAAGATGCAATTGTGCGTGAAGTTTTAGGGGCTACGCCACGTGCTAAAGGGGGGGGGGTGGCATATAAAAACACAAATGAAAAGAAAAATCTTTAGCAATGAAATTTATTGGCAGTGATTCTCCAGAGGGCACACCAGCTTATTGAGATTCTTCTGCACAGTTGGTAGACTAATTAATTCATGGAGGTCCATTAGTACGAGATTCGGATATCGACCGCATCTGAGTGGAGTATCGTGACGCATTGTAAATGAGCACTAGAGTTAATGGTAAAAAGTTTCTCCATGCCCCAGTTTCAATTCATAAACATGTTTTGAATTCAAACTCTTCCCACTTTAAGAGGCAATAACTTGAAGGGCACTTTGTCATTTGGATTTTGTGACTTTGCGCTTTATCAATCGATAGAACATAGCGCGAGAGAATATTGTATAAAGAAAAGCCATAGTTTGTGGTGGTTTACAAGAAAAATGGTCTAGTTGCTGGGAGTTTTCAAAATGAAGTTTAAGTAGGTAGGTATGTAGGTATTTAATTAACGTCGCACTGGAGTAACACAACGGGCTATTGGCGACGGTTCGGTATCAACCGAGGACATTTGAGACCACGACAGATTTAACGTGCACCAGCCTCCTTATGGAGTTTAGGACCTTGTTAAATAGAGCATGATTTTGACTGATTCCGATAAACTACATATTTTTACAATAATTGCAACGCATCGAACAAATTTTGTATTATTAATCAAACGAGAACATTAAATTGGTTGGTAATTAATTAACGTCACACTGGGGCGGCACAACGGGCTATTGGCGACTGCCCGGGATCAATCTCCAAGGGAAAGATCCGAGGACAACACCACGTAATTTTGAATGGTCAGATGACGAGGTCAACACCTGAGTTGGCACCCTACCTACTCTGCAAACTTCCACACCACGCCAACGTGAGGACATCCTAGGCCGCGATAGATTTAACGTGCACTAGCCCCCGTGTATAAGACGGTCTTTGGCTGGATCGAGCGAGAATATTAAAACAGAACAGCTTTGAAGCTTGACACTGAAGTGGTTGTTTTAATTTCAAATTTATTTGATCTTTTAAAAGTTTCCCGCATTTGAGAAACACGCTGTTGCATAAATCTTCAGAAAACTAAAAAAGGCAAAGGGTATAATTGTCCACACGCGCCATCTTAGAGACAAAATTACAATCTAGACTCTAAAAAGTCACATTTTGAAATGATCTTTTATAATCTTTTAGTACGCGTTATGAATATTGTTTCATATGTAATCTATTTTCTGAAAAAGTACAAGAAAATAAGTAAAATTTGCATGTCAGATACTTATAAAATTTAATTATATTGAATTTTAAAAACACGCGATAACCTAAATCTTTTGAAAACTAAAAAGGGCAAAGGGTACAATTGTCTGTATGCGCCATCTCAGAGATAAAATTACCAGCTAGACACACACTTTCTGTAAACCGTCACATTTTGAAATGATTTTTTATAATCTTTTGGTACGTGCTGTCAAAATTGTTTCAAATGTAATCAATTTTCTGATAAAGCGCCATGAAATAAGTAAATTTGCTTGTCAGATTCTGATAATGAAATATACTACATATATTGAATTTGAGAAACAAGCGGTTACCTAAATCTTCTGATAACTAAAAAGGGGAAAAGGTACAATTATCCGTGTGTGCTATCTAAGAAAAAAAATTACCAACTAGACTCTTTTTTGTAAACCGTCACATTATGAAATGACTTTTTTATAATCTTTTGGTATGTGTTATCAATATTGTTTCTAATGTAGTCAATTTTCTTAAAAAGTACCATAGAAATAAGTAAAATTTGCATGTCGAATTCTCGTAATGAATTTCACTATGCATTGAATTACAGTAAGAGGTAGAATTATATGTGTCAGTAACATGACAAAATTATTCGTGAAAGATAGATTGTGATTGTGATTTTGATACTCAGCTGTCTTATATCGATTTTTTGTGAGTGTTTTTGTGCATCTTGATCGATATTTATATATGTATTATTGACTTACCAGTAACCGAGAGGTTAAAGACGACGCACTTAAGAAACTGATAGATTGAAGCGCTTGGTTACGAGCTCGAATGCATCTAAATGTATCGTGAAAAACTCGCATCACTTTAATAGTTTTTTGTTCTCCATACCCAAATTTCTTGTCTTCGCGATCCCTTAAGATAAAGTGAAAATTTCAATGCATTTCAAATCTGTAGAAAATTTTACACTAGATTATAAGAATTAAGGATCATTTTTGAAGAAGTTAATAGGATGCAATTGAAGTAGATATTTAGAAGCAATTGTGATAACGTGACTGAAGTGTGCACTTTTCCCCCATGCACTGTTTTAGAAAAAAAACTAACGCCAGCAGAAAGTACCGAAACGCTGCCTTTTATTTTTGATTCATTTGGCGGTATGAAATGTGTTTATATATTAATTAAAAAAGGATTTAAATAAAGTATGAAAGATGAGTAACGACACTACAATCAATAGATATAAATAATTTAGAAACTTCAGCGCACATACAGGCACTCATGTCCAAGAGTTGAGCATCATTCGTAAAATGCGAAAAAACGAAGTAAATATGGATACAATGGTTCAAAATCATTTGTGGACGAAGATTAAACATTGTGCATACGCAAAGCACGTCGGAACGATTAGAAAACGGCCTTGAGTGGCATGGCCAATTTAGACAATTGCTGTGGTACGCTTTATTGCTTGTTAACAAGCAATAAAGACGAAAGATGTCACAGATGTCAACTGGACATGTTTGTGAAGGGACGAATTGTTGGAATGCTGGAATCTGACACGATCCCAAACCGAAGCGTCTCGAATTCTGAATGTGCCTCAGTGATCTCCAGACTGGCAGAGGTTTCAAACCACTGGAGATGATACTCGACGACCAGTACCAGGTCGAATAAGGGTTAACAACCGCTCGACAAGACCCATATTTGACGATAACTGCGCGACGTCAGAGGAACCGTTCTGCCAGACAACTGGGTTCGGCCCTGACAGCCGCCATAGGAGTCATGGTTTCGAGATAAACTGCTTACAGGAGACTCAGACACGTTGGTCTATATGCCAGGCGACCAGCAGTTTGCATCCCCCTGACGTCTGCACAGAAACGCGCGCGTTTACAGTGGAGTTTGGAAAATCGGCAGTGGAGTCTACAACAGTGGGGCAATGTCATGTTCAGTAATGAGTCCAGATTTAGTCTGCAAACTGATTCTCGTCGTACCACGATGTGGAGAGGACGTGGAACGCGTTTCCACCCGGGAAACATCACGGAAAGACATCGTTTTCCTTCAGGGGAGTCATGGTCTGGGCAGGCATCATGCTGGACGGCCGCACAGACCTCCACATATTTGACACGGGGTCTGTTACCGGTTAAAGATACAGAGACGAAGTCCTTGAACTTACCGTTGACCTACGAGGTGGTGTCGGTCCTGGTTTCATATTCATGGATGATAACGCGCCTTCCTACCGTGCAGTCCGTCTCGACGCCTTCCTTCAAAGTGAAGATATCCACCGCATGCAGTGGCCTGCCAACTCTCTGATCCGAATCCTATAGAGCATGTGTGGGATATTCTCGGGAGACTATTGCAGCTCTCCGCCACACCACCAAGCTCAGTTCCGGAATTAAAAACTGCTCCCCGTGAGGCTTGGGACTCTTTGAGCACACAACTCATCCATGCCCACATCGAAAGAGTGGGAAATCGTTGTGCAGCATGCGTGGCTACCAGAGGTTCCCACACACCGTATTAAACTGCAACACATCACATTATTTTGATCATTCTATTTCACTAAAGTTGACACTCGCATTGTGAACCCTTTTCTTTGTATAATAATTTTGTATTGTTTTTTTCTTCTATAACCCTATTACACCCGTATACCGCGTTTCTTTCCATTCCGATGCAGATTTTCTGAAATATTCACATAAACAGGAATTATGCTTAACATTTGGACATGATTGTATTTTGAGTTACGTTTTATGCCATCAAGATGAGACTTGTTTAAAAAATATTTACAAAACACTTTTTGTTTTATTAAGTAAATCACAATCTAAGAAAAGTATTTATGAGATAGACTGCTATGAAAATTAGGGGGGGGGGGCATAACAATTCTTTTGTATAAAAAAGAGTTCAGGCATAAAGTTTGGAAACCACTGTATCAGGAGCTGGATTTGTGCTGAAAGAGCTATGTAGAATAGATCTATTCTTATACGCAGAGGAAAATAATCCCCGAATTCAATTGTTTCAACCATTATGATCGGTCGAATGATGCAGAATGTTCAGATGGAATGTCGTCCAGATACAGAATGAATTCGAAACCAGTTTCGTTCAATTCCGTGTTTCAGGAGAAATAAGGGGAAATCGAAAGGGATAAAAGCATCGTTATATGACGCATAGAAGAGCTTTAATGCCAGCCGAACGTTATCGACGTTCCGTGATTGTTGCTGTTTCAGCTGCCCAAATCAGTTCGAATGACTGTGAGAAAACTGCACCAAAATGACGAAAGAAATGATAAAATCCGTATTATGGGATCCTTATGTGCCTATAGTTCATAAAACAGACGGATAAAACAAACTCCTGCTAACAACAGAAATATTACAAATACAAAAGGAAATGTGTGGTGCTCTTAAAATGGAATTGTCTGTTCATGTTTTGTGTTGAAAAGAGTTATAGAATACTGTATAAATTTCTTTAGATAAATTAAGTCATTAAATTAATTAACAAATATTAAATAAACAATAGTCACACAAATTATAAAGTTAGGATGTTAGGAATTTGTTTTTCTCACGATTTAACTATCTCGCATATTTACATATCAGTAATAGCATCAACGCTTGAAAAGCAACAGAAGGCAAAAAATCAATTTCCAAAAGGCATTCGAATATTTGCATAAAGTTTGTTGTCATGAATTTGGTTCATGCAGCTATGGCAAAGTAATTTCTGTACTCGGATAAAATGAGATTTGTCACTTTTTATGCTTACGGTAATCCTAACTCTAAAGAAAATATGAGAGTCGTTTTTTATCAAGCTAACTCTGAACCTTGGTGGAAAAGGTTCCAATGTCTATTTTTCCAGTTTTTGGTAACAACCGATTTAGTAATTCTTATTTTTTAAACTTTTAATACAGCGTGCAAAAAACACTTTCAAATGTTTTGATTCTTTCAGTACACTACTAAGTAAGTGTAATACTAGTACAATCATTATTTTCAATTTTTTCGCTTTCCTCGAAATTTTCCCGGACATTAGCCATGCAGAAAAATTCCATGGATGTAGACATTGGCCCTTTCAAAGATCTGAATATTGTTTGTTTCGCAACGAAATCATTCATTTGATTGAACATTTTACACGTATTGAAGTATTAACTCTGGAAGAACTTAAACCATGTAAATTATAGAAACAAGAGCAATACATAAATTAAATTAATGACACAAAAAAATTAATAATTTATGTTGCCTTCATCTTCAGAATTTTCTTCCGACTCGTAAGTGATCGTATCAGCTTCTGCAGTTGTTGATGAAAGTGATTGGGATTAAATTGCTTATTAAATAGTCACTGATGTATTGCAGACTTCCGAATTTTGATTTTGAACTCAGCTAGGGGCAAGGGCTCATTATTGAGGGGTTGCAACTCACTGGGTGTTTTGGCAGAACTCTACTTTCGAATAGGTCCACGTCTCAAGTCAATTTGCGAGTAGTTCTCTTCTGGAAAGGTTTCATAATGAAACTGAAATTCCCCCCCCCCGTCTTAAGTAAATTTCATTTCCTTCATTTTTGACCAAGCTAATTGGTCTCCAACTTCATTTTTCTTCCCATTGATGAATCTTGAACTTAAACGAATAGTAAAATTGAAAACAATCACTCTGAGGCATTTTCATTACAGACAACGTGCACTTTCTTCATATTGATTCGATGAAACTTCACCATCGGGACTTCAACGTCAATTTTTTTATTTTTGGCTTTTTCTATAGATGAATTGATCGTATCCACCTCCATGTGAGTGTATTCAGATTCCAAGAAGCGATGGATAAGTCTTCAATGGTTCATTTTCTGTTTTTAATTCACACATCAGTTTTTGATTTGGCCATAGCACGAATCACTGTATGATTCAGCTCTTCAATGGTGAATACAAAACAAAAGTTTCGTTCTCTTTGCATTGTTCTACCTATAGCCAATACATTCGCGCCAGATAATTCAGGACTTAAGTAATACCTTTTTGTCGTCTTTTCCCTTGAGTAATGACAGTTATAAGCCGGAAAGCTGCTTATGTGCCATCTGATGTACCCTTTTGTTTCGTCATCGATTCTAACTTGTTTTCCATGTTCCACTTCGCCGTAGAGTAGGCAAATGTTAGATGGAGCACTTCTCTTTTTTCAGTTATCTCCTTACTTTCTTACGGGTGAGTGAAAAAGCATTCAAGCACATAGCAAACTATGAATTAAAATAGACGGATTTAATGTACCTTAATTGTTTAACGAAAAATTTAAGCAGTACTTTCTTGAAAGCTTTGTGTTTTCTGAGTGAAAATCCATTCTTTTGACTTTGAAAACTGTGTTAGCAATTATCTGGTCCTGCCCATCGCTGGCGAGTTCAGATAATTCCTCGTGCGAGACTTGCCTTTGGCCGTACTAATTCTTATCATAACACCCCCTCCTGTATTCACAAGCACCTCTCATTCATCTACCTTTCTTTAAAATACCGTTTTTTGACATATTCTAGGTGAGTGATATAAGAGGACGACGAATTATTCTCACTATAATCTGCAAAAAGGGCCGTGGTAGCCCGGTTGGAAGAATAACGGATTAGCAACCGCAGGGTTGCGAGTTCGAATCCAACCAAAGACCCTCGTGTACGAAGGGGGCAGGTGCATTTTAAATATGTCGTGGCCTCAAATGTCCTCACGTTGGCGTGGTATGGAAGTTTGGAGAGTGGGGTAGCAGCTCAGATGTGTCCTGACCGTGGTTCAAAATTACGTGATGTTGTCCTTGGATATTTCCCTTAGGGTTTGATCCCGGACCGTCGCCAATAGCCTGTTGTGTTGCTCCAGTGTTACGTTAATTAAAATACCTACCTACCAACGTTTTATGGAAACTTTCCCACAACTTGAATATCCCTTTCTTCAGTATAATAATAATACATAGGTTTAATACGTTTCTGATTAAAAAAAGGAAAAATGTGCTGTATTTTTTTTTACTTTTAATTTCTGTTTTCTTGTACCTGATATAAAGCGACAAAATATCATGTTTCGAATTCCTTGCGTCGAGATTGTCAAGCGTGCATATTTAACTATTTGTGATCGCAATTTTCAACATTGTGAAACTAAGTATACAACTGACAAACTATAAAATTAGAACTCTTAAAACTATTGTTAACGTACTTGCTGCTTTTCATTTCTCCCGGGTGGATTTTGTGAACATACATTCCTATGTGAATACGGTTTAATTGTTTTCCCTATCTCTCCCTTAAAGTTTGTATAGGATGTTTAGAAACACTGAGAAAAATTTAAATATTTGTATAAGTTAGCTGTTGAGTACTTGAGATACATAGTTTTGTTTTTACCGTCCTGGTGGTTGTCTCGTCATTAGCAAAACTGACCAGAACTTTGTACACGAGATATCTCGTCTATCAAGCTCTCGTCGTATCTCGTCATTAGACTGGCCAGATCGTGATCTCGTCATCATAAAAAAATCGGCAGTGTCTTAATGACGAGATACCTCGTCATAAACACAATTGATCATATCTTGATGGACGAGAAATCTCGTCGAAACCACTGGGAGGGTTAAAGGGGACCCAACTAATTAAGGATAACTGATTAGATACACCAATGGGGTATCTAAAGAGATATCCCTAATGTGCCCAAGGGATTCATAACACATTCTGTTACCCTAATGCGGACTTGCTTCCAACATTTTGTGTGGTAAACTTTTAACGAGTCCATGTCAGAAAATTTTAATATTTTTAGTAAAAGTTAAGTTTACTTTTGTTGTTACTTAAGTAATGCATGTGTGATGTTTTTATTTAAAAATCATGTTTATAGAAATTGTTGATTATTTATAAAGGGCTGCATTTTTGTGTTGATATTGATTTACTATGTTCATAAGTTTTAGTTTTAATTAATTACAAACAGAATCATCCCACGTTACTCGGGTTGAAGTGATTAACTGCAGATTGATAGAATAATCATTATCTTTCGTAGAAAAATGCAAATATCATTGAAGTACTGTCTGGAAAATAACTTTTTACACTGTTTCTCATTTAGCATATCCGGTTGGCGCATGCGGTTATTCATCCAGATGTGATGACTTGATACGGTTTTAATTTTGTGTTTCCTACCTTATCTTAAAAAGATAGTGGACTTTCAAACAAACTTTTGCAGTTATCATCCGATTGTTATGAAATTCACACATACCACTAAAAAGCCTATACAGAAAAGTTTGAACCAAAAGTATTAAGTCATTTGGAAATTGTTAAATAAAAAGTGGTCAAAAATTAGCACAAATTAATCGATCCTATGCGCATTAATTTCCCACGTATTGTCAAAATTTTAATTCGAATTATAGTTCGTATACATATAAATCTAATCAACTCCATTAGTAAGTATATCGCTCAAGTGTAAAGCAAAACAAAATGTACTAAAACACCTAAAATTTGCAAAAAAGTATAGGTTTTGCAATATTTTAAATTCAAAATTTGAAAAAATGATGTTCTCATTTGCACTTAGATATATACTACAGATTTCAAGTATTATCCCAAAAATATTTCAAGGGAATCAGTTGAAACCAGATGCACAACCAGATAAAGGGAACATTTTAAAATAGGAATGTGTTGCGAATGTCCGCAAGTGCAGAGTGCCCCCTCGCGGTGCATAAAACGTAACTATTCAGTCGACAGCGAGAGCTCATGACAGTAGGATGTTGTTCCCCGAGATCCCCCTTTTGTAAATTTACATTTAGTTTCTTATTGTACATTTTGTAAATATTTGTGATGGTGTAGGTGTCTGTAATAAATGTGGTTTGTATTTAAACCTGGACTCGTGCTTCCCAAACACAACTCAGTCACAAATGTAAAAAACATCCCAATGGCAGAAAAATTAGGTTTGTGGTAGATTTACTATATTTATCTACGCTCTACGATATCTTTGTTGTTCTTGTATATCCATTCTCGTAACTCCATTAAAAATGTTCGTAATTAAAAAATTGTTTTTGCTATTCACCAGAATCTGATATCAATTAATTTGTGATGCTAAAATAAAAAACTCGATTTTGATTACCTGGAAAGTTCAACAATTTGTACAGGAAGCTTAGAAACACGCTGCATAGTAGAATTTGGTAAACCTTTGAAGTTAACAGAAAAACAAAATCCAAGAATTAATACTGTAACGTCTTGATTCACGGGTAGCTAGACTAGTTACCATTGAAAATATCCGATTCTGGACTAAATTGGTTTATTTTACAATTTGTACAAAAAGTCGGAAAATGGATGTAGAGTTCATTAATATTAGTTCCTTGGAAGGTCCAAAGTTCTATCGAGGCGCTTAGGGCTGCTGGCGAGCCTCACAATTTCGCTCGGGGAAGTCTAACGCACGGCTACGGGTGAGCCTATTCTCAACACAAAATTACTCGAGTGAGTACAGAGTTCCAAGGCAGGAAATCTCAGTCTTTCTGGACAGGATCACTACTAGGATGAACAGTTACACGGATCTCTAGGAGGGTTATCCTTTACGGCTACGGTCGAGCCTTTCTCACTAAAATACTCCGGCGAGTATCGGATCCCAAGGTGGGATAAATGCACAACAGTGAACGGATATTCACCAAGCTCCAAAAACGGTCTCTGTTGACCGCTTCTCTCCAAGCTCTCTGATCCTCTGTGATCCTCTGTCTCCGTCTCTCCTCTCGTCTTTCCTCTCGTGATCTCCCTCTCTCTGATGATATCTCCAAAAACTCTATATGTTGGGTGCTTATCGACTCCTCCTTTCCGTTTCTGGTCCGCCTTTTAGTCGGTGCTGGATTGGGTGTTGAAGATTTCTCACGTTCTTGATTGGCTGTCTCACGTTGGTCTTTCCCCTCAACTTTTACGACAGACTTCGGCGGACTTGAAAGGGGACTATCAAACCCTGTCGGAAACTCATCATCATTTATCTCTGTCTTCTTGGTCTCGAAATGTCGAAGAGAGCGACAGAAAGGCGCCTGCCCTTTGTTTTGAAACCACAGCGATTTCCGACCCCTGCTGGCTGGCTGTCGTTAAGAAATCATTAAGATGTTTTCGGGTGGTCGTTATGGAGTGTGGGCTTTTCCTCTCGACACCTGAGTCAACAAGATTTTCCATTTTCCCACGTTGTCGTGGTGATCGTTTCCCTAGCTGCCGTTACAGAATTCCTCCCCCCATAGAGAGATTTTGCGATGTGTTAGAGAGCAAAATCTAAAAGGAAGGGGTTAGACATACAGGAGGTCTTGACAATACTTCAGAGGCAGCTATAACTAATGGTTTTAACCTTCCAACATTTTACAAACTTATTCAATTATATAATTTACAAACACAAGCATCATTTGTATTTACATTTTACATAGATCACAATTTATACACTATTAAATATTTACAATCAATTTTCATTTGAAGTGTCAAATGTTATTTACGACTTAAGCAATCAGCGTGCTTATTGTCTTTCCCTGCTCTGTGGACTATTGTACAGTTAAATTTTAGACTCCAGAACAAGATTGGCTGTTCATTTTTGTGTAGTCCTAATTGAGCTATGATAATCCCGATCTCTTTACCAGATGCATCTGTTTGCAAGATAAATTCCCTGCTATAGTCTGGGGGATAAAGTACGGGTTTCTCGGTGATTTCTACTTTTAGCCTATGGAATTCGTGCTTATACTCCGGTATCAGCTCTATCGCTTCCTTTCTAAAAGTTCTGCGTACGGCATCTTTATCGTACCAGGTTTTCCCTTCGTTTCGTGTGTCTGAAACTCGTTCATAGTCCAATTCAGGACAACGCTTCAAACCATTTAATTCTAACATGCACTCAGTCACGACATTTTCTTCCTTCTCCGGTTCTACCCAATGTTCAAAAAGTAAGGTTTCGGGGGTTCGAAGATTATTTCTGCGTACGAGTTTAGTCGTGATTAATTTTGTGGACTCATGAGTCACCGTCCTTAATGCTAAGGGAGCTGCAGGTAGATTTTTCTCCCAATCTAATCCCGATTCCAAACATAAAACCTTCGATAATCTTTTCACAGGACTATGCCACCTCTCTACTGGGTTACTTTGTGGGTGTCTAACAGAGCTGTGCGTAACCTTAATGCCAAATTTTCCAAAAAACGTGGTTGTCAAATTGCTCGTGAAACAAGTGCCTAAGTCACACTGTATTTCTCTGGGAAATCCCAATCTACTAAATATAATCATGAGAGACTCCACTATTGATTCTGAACTGATGTCGCGAACGGGTATCGCTTCAGGATATTTTGAGGCCATGCAGATAGCAGTTACTAAGTATCTATTATCCTTACTTGAATAAGGAAGGGGTCCTACTGTATCTACATTAATTTTCGAGAAGATCTCTTTAATCACCGGCACTAATTTTAATGGGGCTTTCTTCTTTTCCCTTGGTTTTCCCACTCTCTGGCACGGGTCACATGTTCTTACGTATTCTTCAGCATCCTTAATGCAGTTCGGCCAAAAATAATATCTCAATAGTTTATCTTTGGTTTTTGTCGAGCCTAAATGTGCGGCTACTTCTTCGTGGCATAACCTTAGAATTTCATCCCTCATTCTTGCGGGAATGACTAATTGTTTCCTTTCCTCACCTCGGTGATCTGCGGTTATCCTAAACAACAAATTTTTATCCACCCTGTATTCCTGAGTTCGCTTTTCTTCCACTTTTTCCCACAGCGTACTCAATTCAGAGCATTCCTTTTGTGCGTTGGAAAACTCCTCGGGGGTTACTTTCAAAATCGCAATTGTATGCTTTTCAGCAGGGGGTAGATGAATGGGAAGCTCGCGCTCCTGGCTATTCGATTGAAGAGGTGGTTTTTCGCTAACGCAGTTGGGGGTTTTGAGTTTCTCCAAACTCCCTGATCTTTTGTTTCCCCTGTTTTGACTACGCGTAACGACAGCATTAACTAAATGTGGGTTTTTCTTTGCCTCCTCGAGCAATTCTTGGGTCGAGTTTCCCAGGAGATAATGGTTCAATTCTACCGTTTTATCCACTACCGCTGCTTTAGTGATTATCTTGCCGAATTTTTCACTTTCTAAACTAATTGTTGCTATCGGTAAACATCGGAAATGATTTTCCAGAGCCTGTTTCAACCAAACTGTTTCTCCGGTGTAATCATCTGGTCTTACTAAGTGGTTGGGAGCTACGTCCAAACTGGTTCCACTAACTCTCAATATCACGGTATTTATCCCATTAACTTTAGCCTCACTCAGATAAGGGGCAAACGAAGGTGCGAAATTCTCCTCCCTCTTTAAATGATTCACGCGTTCGTGATTCGGGTTTCTCCTTAATTCAGGGCATTGCGGTCTCAGATGATCCGTCGAATGGCATATGTAACACGCCGGCGCTGTTCGCCGTTCAAATTCTCGCTTCCTCCACTTTTGCTCATTAGGATTTGGGTTCCTCCAATTCGAGCGTTCGCTCTTTTCTGGCTCAAATTTCCTCACTACTGCAGGTCTGTTGTCAGGTTTTGGCTTATCTGGGAAACGTTTTTCTGGGAACTTAGCTGTGAGAGGTCTTCTAACAGTGCGTCTAGCGGCTTCATATTGGTCTAATTTAAATACTAATTCTTCGGGGTCTACTATGGCTGCCCACTGATCTATGAAATGCTCCTTAATTTCAGGAGAAACTCTCCTTTTTATTTGATCCGTTAGCATTAGGTTTTTGAGGTCCTCAAAACTTTGCACTCCGACTCCATCTAGCCATCCCTCTAAGTAACTCCTTAATTCAAATATTAGATCTTTCCAGGGCGCTCCTGATCGTCTCTGATGCTGTGTAAATTTGGTTCGGAATGTTTCCGGATTTAATTTAAATCTATTTAGGAGGGTACTCTTAACATGATCGTAATCTTCTGATTTTTCAGGGGGCTCTCTCATGATAATTTCTGTAATATCCATCGGGAGTAGGTAAAGAAGGTGAGTCACCCAATCAACTTCATCTATTCCCATCTTTTTCGCCTGTCTTTCAAACAAGGTGAGAAATAGGGCCATGTCTCCTTTTTCTGGGTCAAATTTCTGCATTACGGATTTGAAGTTTTTCGTTGGTCTAGAATTATCCGTTTGTGACGAACCTAAGCTATTTGTTTCAGCAGCTTGCGTAATTCTGAGTTTTTCTAACTCGAACATTCGAATTCGCTCTTCTCGCTCTTCCGCCTCCCTAGCATTTCTCTCGGCTATCTCCCGTTCCTCTCTAGCATTTCTCTCGGCTATCTCCCGTTCCTCTCTAGCCTGAGTGTCAGTTATCTCCCGTTCCTCTACTATAACCTGCAACTGAGCCTTCACCCATTCTTCGTCGTATTGTGGATGCTCTGATATCTTTGTGGTTATATCTAACACCCTATCATTAGGTCCTAGGTCGATACCTAACTCATAAGCGAGTTTCTGCAAATCTGCCTTACGTTGCCTTGCTAAAAATGCCATTTTAAAATTCTCCTGTCCCTTACACACAATTATACACACAATAATATACTAATATATGTGACGAATACTTAAAACACAATGCAACACTATAAAAACAATGTACCTTAAATTTCTAAACAATCTTAACTCAAATTTCACAAAATATACTAAGCGTAACTCTACACAGAATACTTCGATAACTTTTAGATTACAACAGTACTTAATTTCAATAAATGACTTTTACTCTAATTTCAAAGGAAAGTTCTTCCTGAATTGATAACACAATAGTTTTCTAAATTTTTCAAATCCAGCACTTTGCTAAATGTTGCAACCACTCAATTACACATACAATATAATTTCATTAAGACAATTTTAAATTCCTAGCACATTAATTTACTACAATTTTTGCCTCTAAAGTAAAATCAAGCCTTACCTGCTGTCGTGCTGCACAGGATCTCGTCACTTTCATCTACTTCAGATCAGGGTTATTGGTCGGTCACTTTCCACACAAAACTTGGTCTTCTATTTCTTTTTCGGGACTCGGCGTCTTCCGTAACTGTATTTCGGACCAGGTGTCCTTTTCTCCGGAACTGGATGTCGAACGAAGTCGCTACTTCTCCGGGACTGGATGTCGGTCGGTTCGATACTCCTTCAGAACTGGATGTCGAACGAAGTCGCTACTTCAGGACTGGGCGTCGGTCGGTTCGATACTCCTTCAGAACTGGATGTCGAACGAAGTCGCTACTTCTCCGGGACTGGATGTCGGTCGGTTCGATGCTCCTTCAGAACTGGATGTCGAACGAAGTCAATCGGTTCCGCTACTTCAGGACTGGGCGTCGGTCGGTTCGATACTCCTTCAGAACTGGATGTCGAACGAAGTCAATCGATTCCGCTACTTCAGGACTGGGCGTCAATCGGTTCCGCTACTTCAGGACTGGGTGTCGATCGGTTCCGCTACTGCTTTACGACTGGGTGTCGATCGCTTCCGCTACTGCTTTACGACTGGGTGTCGATCGCTTCCGTTACTTCTTCACGACTGGGTGTCGATCTCTTCCGCTGCCACCAGAAAGTTAACTAGTCTGTAACGTCTTGATTCACGGGTAGCTAGACTAGTTACCATTGAAAATATCCGATTCTGGACTAAATTGGTTTATTTTACAATTTGTATAAAAAGTCGGAAAATGGATGTAGAGTTCATTAATATTAGTTCCTTGGAAGGTCCAAAGTTCTATCGAGGCGCTTAGGGCTGCTGGCGAGCCTCACAATTTCGCTCGGGGAAGTCTAACGCACGGCTACGGGTGAGCCTATTCTCAACACAAAATTACTCGAGTGAGTACAGAGTTCCAAGGCAGGAAATCTCAGTCTTTCTGGACAGGATCACTACTAGGATGAACAGTTACACGGATCTCTAGGAGGGTTATCCTTTACGGCTACGGTCGAGCCTTTCTCACTAAAATACTCCGGCGAGTATCGGATCCCAAGGTGGGATAAATGCACAACAGTGAACGGATATTCACCAAGCTCCAAAAACGGTCTCTGTTGACCGCTTCTCTCCAAGCTCTCTGATCCTCTGTGATCCTCTGTCTCCGTCTCTCCTCTCGTCTTTCCTCTCGTGATCTCCCTCTCTCTGATGATATCTCCAAAAACTCTATATGTTGGGTGCTTATCGACTCCTCCTTTCCGTTTCTGGTCCGCCTTTTAGTCGGTGCTGGATTGGGTGTTGAAGATTTCTCACGTTCTTGATTGGCTGTCTCACGTTGGTCTTTCCCCTCAACTTTTACGACAGACTTCGGCGGACTTGAAAGGGGACCATCAAACCCTGTCGGAAACTCATCATCATTTATCTCTGTCTTCTTGGTCTCGAAATGTCGAAGAGAGCGACAGAAAGGCGCCTGCCCTTTGTTTTGAAACCACAGCGATTTCCGACCCCTGCTGGCTGGCTGTCGTTAAGAAATCATTAAGATGTTTTCGGGTGGTCGTTATGGAGTGTGGGCTTTTCCTCTCGACACCTGAGTCAACAAGATTTTCCATTTTCCCACGTTGTCGTGGTGATCGTTTCCCTAGCTGCCGTTACAATACTGTAAAACTTTGCGAAAGATCGGAAACTGAAATAATCCTGTCTCCAAACAATGAGATGAGACATCGGGTCAAACGATTAGAACAAGCGAGCAGCAAAATCAAAATTTCCGGTGAATGGAATAAGGATATCACGACGATAATTCAGAATAAAATTTCAAAAATCTAGCATACTGAAACAATATCAAATTTGCTGGTGAATCTAAATTTTAACATATTTGTACTTACAACACAACAAAGGGAAATATTAAAGGACAACACCATGTAATTTTGAACCATGGTCAGATGACAAGGTCAACATCTGAGCTGGCACTCCACTTTCCAAACTTCCACACCACGCCAACGTGAAGATATTTGAGGCCACGACAGATAGACTATGATATGATGGTTAATTGGTCAGCGCCAGCTAGATTTAGCGCAAAACGGCGATAAACTACATTTTAAGCTACCTCTGATTTGTAACATACGAGAGCATATGCATAACAGGAAGTAAAAGCTCCATTTTCCGTCTGGCTTGCTTGTTTCTGCTGAAAATAGTGAAATAAATAAATTCATATTGTAAACTTTTGTATTACAAAACAATTTGCTAAAATAATGCTAGAAGTTTTGCAAATGGATGTATAAATCTATACTTTGGAAGAAAAAGGACCAATGTCCAAATTAGCCGATTGTGAGCTGTCCGCAAATCATTTCAAGGCGATGAAATTTATAATACAAAAATGTGCATATGTCCTCCTGTTAATATATTATGAAATAATCTAAGCATTGGAAAGTATTTTTTTTGTACGCTGAGGTAAAAATTAAAAAAAAATTAAATCAGGTGTTATCAAAAACTTATAATATGGACATTGGCCCTTTTCCTAGGAAGGTATAGACGTATCGTTTGATATTTTATTTACATATATATAAATTTAGATTAATTGCAGATAATTCTTTTCTTTCATTGCTAATTTTGATTATTAGCAAGCTTTTGATTTAAATCAGCATTATTAATTTTTAATATCAGAACCTTGAAAGTGATTTTAAAGATAAAAAAGCAAAGAAATATGTATATAGCTCAGCAACTAACTAGAAATCATAAAGAAAAGAATGCATGGGAAGAGCATTAGACAGAATTTTGAATTCTATTGAATTCAATGCAAGCCTCTCGAATTCTCTCGTTAGGATGATTCTCACCAAGTGCTCTATCGTATATCTTTTGAATAAACATCTTGAAGTACGTATTCAATTGCACCTGTTTTATTCTGATAATAGTGCTTGAAAATATTAAACAAGCAGCAGTTGATCTTTTCTAGCGCAGAAGCAAAAGACAGATGTTTGTACTCAATTTTTATCTTTTAGGAAGCGGTTTTCGTTCTTTTTTTTAAATGATAAGTACACTAAGTCGGATATGAATGTTTTGCGTCTAGTTCATGACAGAATTCCAGCTTGATTATATTTGCTTTTAAATCACCGCATGTAGATGAATTATTGGACTGGGCCATCTGGAAACCCGGGCAAATACCCGAGAGGCAGCCGATGCACGTTGAAATTTTATAGAATATAATTTCATTTGTACAGAATTTAGAATTTCATCGAATGATGAAAAACAACGTTGTTGTTCTTTATCTAAAGTCAAATATTCACAGCTCATTTCAATAAAAAGTGCATTTGAATTTAATTGAAGTAATAAGTTGCAAGAAATTAAATGGTTAAATTAATTATATTTCAATTGTTTGTACAATTGAATTGCATTAAGTTAATCGACCTTTTAATTTCTTGAATGGAATTAATTGATTTTTAATTTATTGGCCATTGGAGAACAAAACACTACCCAGAACAAAGAAAAAAGGAATGCCTAAGAATCTGCTTTGCTACCTTTTAAAAATATTTTTTTATGAATGAGTTGTCTCTAAGAGTATAAATACAACGCATCAACAATCGCAGAAACTTCGGCATGAGGGCTGCATCTAATCTTTGGATCGGGTAAACCTATCCGGTGGCCGCATCTTGTCTGCGGGCAGGGTAAAACTGTCCAGAGTTCCGTATCCTGTCTACGGGCCGGTTAAATCTATTCGGAGATCCGTATCTGGACTGCTGACCGGTTAAACCTATTCGGAGGGCTGTATCTGGTTTGAGGTCCTGAGGTAATCTTTACAACTAATTTATCTCGCGCGTACGGTTTTTTATGGTAGTCACCTGACCCGAACCAGAACAACAGATATTTTTCAAATATCTAAAAACTTTCACCACAAGTTACCTAAAAATTTTTACTCTAGTTTTACAACGAAATCGTATCAAAAATAAAAAAACGGTAACGTTTGTGAAAAAAGGAGAAACAATCGTTAGTAAATAGAAATGCATCATTCCACTATTCCTGTGAAACGTTTGTATATTGGAATGTGCAGTCTATTTCCTATGTCCAGAAAGCTATAAATCGTTTCATTGTGTTTATACTGGTTAAAGTACGCAGAAAATGTATTCAAAAGATAATGCATCAGTTTTCCGTCTCAAATTATCCCGACAATGATCTCAGCCAATGTTATCAATTTCATAACCAAATACAGTTACTTATCGTCTCACGAAACACAGGTTATCAGGACGCAGTCCTACTACCTGCGGTCATGAATCTTTCGGGAGTCATGAAACACAGTTTGGTGCAACCACTGTTTGGTGCTGGGTTTTTTATTTTATGGCGCAAAGGCCAGATCAGACAGAAACGCAGTTTGAAAACCTTAGCTGTATAAAGAACACTGAATCCTATAAGCGTGTGTAAATCGCAAGCATAAACAAGTCATGCTCAGCATGTGAAAATTGCAATACTGCTTTTGCCTTATTCGTTCGTACATGGTTCCTAATAGATCAAATTTTTCAAAAATAACCGATAGGGAATAACATCTATAAATTCATTTACATTTTATGACGCCTGCTTAATTAATTTATGTAAAATAATAATTCATATAACGAGCTATGTACTTGAGATTAAAAAATCTACATGCGCATACCATGCCATAAAACTATTTCCCCTTTCACATTCAGATTAAATCCTTTAGTGTTCTCATTTCCTCCTTTTCAACTCTCTCATTTGAATATTACTTTCTCAGGTATAATGATCACTTCTTACCAAGGAAATACAAACATTAATAAAAATCGTTTGCAAAACATATATCAAATTTGTACTTTTAAGAGAATAATTGTCGTCTGATGACAAAATATAAATCAGAAATTTTACTTTTGAATAAACATCGTTTGATAAAATATATTTGGTATTTCACTTATAACAAGCTCAGAGTCTTGTTTATTGTAACAAGTAGATGATCCAACAGTCCAATAGTCCTATATTCGAAACAAACTTGTTTCTTTTATAAAAGCATACTTCACGACCACTACTTCAAAACTTTCTTTAATAAATTTAATTCTCATTCATAGCATATGTATACCCTAAACAATATTGAAAATATCGCACCCGAAAATAAAAGTTTTTCTGAAATGGCTTGAAACAATTCATTTTTAGCTTATGTTATGAGCAAGATATCACACAAGTGAGAAAATTTTAAGGTAACAACCCAGATTAGAAAAAGAAATTATGATTTGAATTCCGATCTAAAGCATACCTCTTTTTATTAGTATTTACAGTCATTGGAAGCTACGGTTTCACCGACGCCCATGGAATCCACAGGCTGGTAGACTACGTCGCCGACGAACAAGGTTTCAGGGCCAAAGTGAGGACAAATGAACCTGGAACAGGCAATCAAAATCCAGCCAATGTCAAGATCCAGTCCTCTGCTTATCACGGACCCATCGGTAACTATCATGATGAATATGTAAGTACCTGTATTTACTTATTTTTAATAATTATGTTGCTGCTCAATTTTAAAATATTGCTCAAGAAAACATTTAAATTTTCCACGATAATACCCCTTGCTTATTTCATCGTCTATTTTGGCACATACACAGTCTGTTTCTTATTAATAAATAGAATAACGCCGACCTGCCTACCATGGTTCAAAATTACGAAGCGTTGTACTTGGATCGTCCCTTCGGGATTGATCCCGGACCGTCACCAATAGTTCGTTGTGTTGCTCCAGTGTAACGTTAACTACTTACCTGACCTACCTACAATAATACGATATATTTTCCTTTAGTTTTGTTACCTACAAGCAAGTGAAAAACTTAGTTCTGAAAATTATCCTGTATAAATATAGTTTACGAAGCATTTAATTGATACTAACCTTTTTTTCCTATACATTTGATTTCATTTGGAATGTTGAATACTTATTCAATTTTTGAAATCGTTAAAAAGAATACAATATTTTCAGTTTAGCTCCTGCTTTAATTACATCAGTAATTTACAATTTTTTTGCAAAATTAAACACACAGTTTGGTGAACGAATTCTTTTTATTTTTACTGGATTTCAGGCATTAAGAGATTTTGAATACATATTTCAAGTGGAGTAGAAAAACATTTGTTGTTTTTTTCCGAAAATATTTTTTACTACAAGAAATATATTTTTAGACAAACTTATAAAACTAACTTAACTACTAACTAAACAATTACTTAAGACAACTAAGTTCGTCTTAACGATTCTTACGGAATCGAAATGTTCGTTTCAAAATGATTATTATTATATAAATTATTATAATCTTCAATAAAAGTCCAAACATTACACAACGTATTTTCTTGAAAAAATAGTTCATAAATATTTTTTCCCCGAAAATAGTTTCTCACACAAGAAAAACATTTTTGGAACAACTTATAGAAAACTAATTTAACTACTTACTAACTAAAGGATTACTTATTTACTAGTACTACTAAACGACTCTTACGTACGATTATCATAACATTCATTATTATAACATATGCATCCATTACATGATACATTATCTTGGTACAAAAATCCATTTTTAGATAAATATGAAAAACTAACTATAACTTATCCATACATTACATAATACTTTATCTTGATACAAAAATCCTTTTTTTAACAAACTTATAAAAATCAAATAATACAAATTAAACCATCACTTATGAAAGAAATTAATGTTCTTAATTTTCAATAGTTTCTTCCTAACTGTTTTTAACAAATCCTTTTTCTTCAATCCATATGTGTTTCTTTGGGTTTTATTCGTCAACAATGAGGCCAACCTTTCTTTGATGGACGGCTTAATTGTATCACTGACGTCTTCTGTATCTCTAACGGTACCAACTGCAGTATAAAGTCCTTCTCTGTCTTCATTGCCTTCAAAAAATCTCAAACTCGGCTTCCATGTCATCTTGTTTTTCAAATGGGCCCAATGGAAACGGTGCTCGAAATAAAAGAATGAGTTGTTCATAAAATAAGCTGGACCAGGAATAGGGTCATCTGTCTCGGAGGACCAAATGTGCTCAAGTTTTATGGTTCTAGTCTTTTGCTCCTGAGTATATCTCATTGCAGGTGCAGAACGTCTTGGCTGCAACCTTTTTTCTTGTGTAAATTGGTGGTGCTTTGCCTTTGATATCTCAGACGGATATTTGCTCATACAACTTGAGACAGGCCTTAACCTTAAAGTTTTACTCTCGCATGGTAAATTAGCATCTTCGATCTTGGAACTCAAATCGGGTTTCCATATACCCTTCTTTGAATCCCCAGTTGCTCCTTCATCGGTTTCAAAAGTTGGAAGTTTTGCTTCAAAGTTTCCAGTCACAGTTTGAAATGATGTGGGTGGGATCCTCTTACCTTCATCTGAATTCATTGATTCTGTGAAAGTATCTCCAAAAGCGCATCCAATCGTTGTTTCTATGGGATTTGCTTCCACATGCACTTCTTTAACGGTTGGGCGTTTGTCTTCGAAAGATTTAGTGACAGTTTTGTACAATACTTTTGGAGCATCAATACCATCGTCAAATTCTGTTAAATTCTTCAATTCAGCTGCAGCTACTACTTCCATCATTGCGCTGATAGGATTGACTCCAGACTTTGGAAATAGGTTTTCAAAATTTCTTTTCTCGAATTGACACGATGGGTTTACGATATGGGTACTATCATCCACTTTCGTTAAATCATTCACAAAATCCACACTGTGTTCATCCATTTTTGCTTTTGATAGATTTCCACTCTCAGTATCAGATACATTCTCAATACAATCACATGTTTCCTCCAAGTCTTTCAAATCCCCATAAGTGAATGTATCAGTTTCTTCTTTCACCATTGTATTGACGTTATTCCCTATTATGTTTGTTAATTCTTCAAAAAGCTCTTCCTCAGGGCAGAAAGGCGTAATTGAAGTCAAGTCCTCTTTATCTTCTTTTTCAACTTCAGTATCTGAATTTATTTTATTGCTTTCATTCACTTTTCCATCGTCAGCCTTTGCATTTATTTGCTCTTTACTTTCTGCTTTTCTAATACTTTCCACTTTGTCAATGTCTAAAGCCACAATCATTATAATATATATCATTAGCCATGCTAAGTATACCGCATCGCCAATAATAATCAGTCCATATAGTCCCCAAAACCATGGGAATAAAAACATCATCGCTAAAACTGAAGATTTGTCCATTTTGAAGTTGAGTTCACGATTCATCAAATGCGCATGAATTGTTAGTTTCTTAAAGTTTTCAGAAATCTTTTAGAACAAAGTATTGTTATCACACTTCACATTGTTTCTTATTTTATTTGTTACACTATTAAAAACCCTGTTGTAAATACATTGTTTAACGATTTTATGTGATAAAAAAACTTGAAAGTTTTCAACAATTTAATAAAGTTCGATAAGAATTGAAATTAAAAGTGAGCTACCTATTGTTTCGTACTGAAGCATGACATTTTATATTAATATACTTTTAACGAAAGAAAAAAACTCGTGCAATTGGATGAAAAAATTGAAAACATTAAACAGAATTTATTCAGAATGGGGTGAACCTAATTAACGAAAGAAAAAAACTCGTGCGATTGGATGAAAAAATTGAAAACCTTAAACAGAATTTATTCAGAATGGGGTGAACCTAATTACTGTAAATTGTACCGTGCAATACAACGTATCGCTCTTATATATGATGTTGGTTTTTACTCATGACTGTGTTAAGTAACTTGATAGTAACCGCGTTGAAAAATAGTAAAAATTTATTTAAAATTTAGAAAAATTTTCAATTTAATGATCAATTTTCCATTTTCATGAATAACTTTTTTATTTTCTATTCTATTCTATATGAAACTTTTCATTACTCTTTTACAATTCTTTTTTTAAAGGAAATCAAAAAGGAATACTCAAAAATCTAGCTAAATCCTCTGAGCGTTATAAGAGTTTTGAGTGGTGTAGTAGTATTTTTACCACACAACATGTAATAAATAAATAACCACATCTATTGGTTGATTGAATCCTAAGAAACACATTCTATTGGTCAAGTTGATCAAAATTGGTTTCAACTCATGCTGGGAAGGTTGCAGATTTTAAGGTGGAATTCTGCTTACTCAGAAATTGTGTTGTTTAACCCTTCAGAAGGTTAAGTAGCACAATTTCTGAGTGAGATTTTCTTTTGAGCTTCTATATTTTACGACCCTCAGAGGATTTGCTTTCTTTAGTAAACACGGCATCACAGACCCGAGTTATAGGGCGGCTCCCGCAAGAAGGCATTAGAAGTTAGGCTGGTTGGGGGTTTTATGGCTCAAGGGCCACATTTGGCCATGCTGTGCCAAACACAAGACATACGATGTCAAGAAATAATATACACATAATAAAAGTTTTACTGCCGCAGAAGAGAGAAATACATCCACGGAAGAATGCATCTGACAGGAATCGAACCTGTGCTTCCTACAACTCGCAGGTTGCCAGCGAAGTGGGCATATTCACTGAGCCACGACGGCCCCTAGAAGTTAGGCCAAGGCAAACGACATATATCCATGCCACCCTATCACTAAAAAGGTTGGGAGCAGTACAAGAGGAAAAGGGGGAAAGACATTACAAAAACACCATCGTTAAGTTTGAAATGCAGCGGGTATTTACAGGAAAAGAGAGAGATTATATGGGTAGAAGAGCGAAGTCTAGAAGGCATTTGACCTTGGGTCAGTTGATTACTGAATAGGTGTGAAAGCGCGTTAAGGAGAAGGCTGCAATACGCAAAAGCATGAATGAATGTTTTTTTCTTACTAACTCGATATTAATGCTATCGCTTTCGTCACCAAAAGGTAAACATAGAACCAGAATCTGAGCTAAACACCCCAATTGTGGAAGGAATCATCGACCTTCTAAAATGATATGGACGGAGCATGTGCACTCAATTTCATACTATTTCTTCCGATCGCTCTTTTTGAAGATCTGCCACGTGGATCAATCCTAAATTATTAATTGGTTAAAATGATATATCCACCGTGATCGAAAACACTACTCTGCGTTTCGATAGCCAATCGCCTAAGTCGATTCGTAACCCCAAGTGTTTAACCCATCAGAGATCTTACGACAGCGACTGTGACCACATGCTGTGTCGATATCATTAGAAGGTCGATGGAAGGAATTTGTTTACGTTACCGCCAGTCCTCTAATTTAACTAATACACTCGTTCATAACCATGTGACTCGACTGCCTTTTCACGGGTGCTGCACTATAACACTCATACAATGCTCAAATCCTGGGTTTGAAATAGCAGTTATTAATCACATTTTGCACCTATAGATTTCTTTTCGATCTTGGATCTAGGCGTCATTTTTTACTCCGAACT
The DNA here is from genome assembly GCA_933210815.1 of Meta bourneti. NCBI lineage: Eukaryota > Metazoa > Arthropoda > Arachnida > Araneae > Tetragnathidae > Meta > Meta bourneti. The sequence continues at coordinate 70,737,087 of OW119928.1, forward strand.
TTTTAATTCATTTCTTTCTTGAATGCAAACTCTAACCGATCGCCCGTTTATTCTTCCTTCTAACAATCTTCCCAAACTGGGTTCCGCGGAAAACATTCAATATTTCACTATCCAAAATAGAGAACTCTCAAGAAAAAATATAATATTCCGTTATTTCTCCTATTCTTTTATGTTCTAAAATGATGATTAAAAATGTCTATTATATGTTCTAAAAATGAACACCTGGACTTGCAGCTAAGGGAGTATTTCCCAGTGACGGATGATCGTGGTATCGCAACGCTATAACCCCAAAAAATGAATTTCTAGTCTTATGTGCAGAAAGACTGTAAATACATGCTGGGCCAAACATTGCCCTCTCTTCTCACGAGAAATGGCACCATGCCCTAATGATCTCTCCAAATATGGCCCTTACACCATAAAAATCAATCAACCAACTATATTTTATGACAGTCAGGAATGCAATATTCAGCCCTATCTTGGAGATTTAAGTTTTTCAGTACAATACAATTGTACCGAAAAACAATTCAGTTCAATTTTTAAGTACAGTTCAGTGCAATTTTTTAGTACGATTTAAAGTTTTTCCGTTACTAAAACTGCTATGCAATAGTTTGTCAGTCAATTCTCTTCTTACTTTTTTATAAAAGAGATTTCAAAAAATGACTTCAAATGCAAGTACAAAATTCTCCCTTGAAGACATGGTTAGTTGATATTGGTATCAAACTTTCTTTCTAAGAGTACCAAACTAACCGTAGTAAGTGATAGAATAAGGTCAGCTTGGCATCGACCGACTCAATCACTCAGTTGTATTCATTTGAACTTGTATAATGTAATCGCCCATAGAAGTCTGTATCTTTCTTTGTGCTGCTAGAGCTGAGTCACTCTTTATAGGCAGCATGTGTGAATGTTCTACAGCTTTCTTGGACGTCCGTCCATTTTAATGAATCTTATTGGTTGTGCTGCAATCCTATCCTATCTGTATATACATGTGTTGTGTTTTCAATAAACTAGCCTGTTCTCTTTTGCGATCCATATGGCCTGTGTCATTCCTTTCCTCTGAAGGAATCGTATTTAACAGAACTCCGACAAATATAATTCTAATGAGCACACATGAATATTTAAACAAATTAATAAATATTCAAAATACCAAATAAATTTTAAAATCTGTTCTGCACCTAAAATGACAATACTATTCTTTGTCATTCGATTCTCAACTTACAGGTATGTTTTGAACACATTTTCAATATAAGAGGATTCTTTTGAAAATGTGTTCAAAACATATCTTGCTTCGACTAACATTTCGTCGGCTTACAAGTGAAACACACCAAGTTAAGAAACACAGTTCTGAGAAAACTAAAGTTGAATAAGTTCCAATTTTCACAATGCCGAAAATTGTATCTTATCATTTTTACAATATCTTACTCAATTTATCAGTTATTCAGAGTCAAGTACCCTAATGATCTGTCCTCCCTTCGTTTTTCCCTTGCTTGTCCTTTTTCTTTGCTTTTTTTTCTATCCCACGTTGTATTGTTATTTTACTTGATTACTCTACTTTTATTGTATTTTATTTGATCTTACGTCTGGCGCAGCTGATCCTTTTTTGGACCATAAAACCTCAACAAAGCAACCACAGACCTCTACGAGTTATTCGGAGAAGATATTCGCTATAATGAATGAAACAAATGCTAGGCACTTGACTTTACGACATTCGCTATCCGCTTCACAATACTTCTGCACTCTACTAAAATTATTAAGTGCAGTGCACATTCTAGCGTTTAGCCGTCATAGGTTGTCTACTATTACATAAAATACAGTTAAGAGAGTGAATAATAATACAATAAAATAAGTATGCATGCACAGCCAATCACTATAATTATGTACGCTATTCAACTTATTAATATACTAGCTGAATTACCCGGCGTTGCAGTTGCTCGGGTTGAATTGTTTGCAGTTCATCGTAATGTTATTCAATGTTATTCTTATGGGGATTTCGAATTATTTTAGCCCCCTCTACAGACCCAGGACAAATCGAACGTGGTTAATATATAGCCTATGTTTCCCGCAGGAATCTAAGGAATGACTGTACCAAATTTGGTGTGATTTGGTCTGACAGTGATTATGAAAAAAATTATTATTTGTATGGGAATTTCGAATTGTTTTTAGCCCCCTGTGCACACCCAAGACAAGCAGAACGGGGGTTAATATGTAGTCTACGTTACCCGCGGTGTTCTGAAGAATAAGTGTACAAAATTTGATGTGGAATGTTCAAACGGTGTAGATTTGTATAGAGAACAGACTGACAGATGCCAATTCTGGTTTATATGCATAGACATAGATTATAACTATCTTTATTCATGTGTTTCTCAAGAAAAAATCTAGCCTTCATGCAAAGAAAAAATGGCTAAATGAACTTCACCAGTCTAAGGATCATCATAAAAACTAAGGTCTAGAAAAACTAAAATCTGATGTTCGAAAATTTTGTCTCAGTGTTTTACTTGTAATCAAGGTGTGAAAAACCCATGATTTCAAAACAAATCGCGCTCATTTTATTTAAATACGATTTTTTAAATTTAAATCGGATTTTTATGATTTTAATTAATTCGTTACCCTATAAGTTTGAACTTGTTGGACATGAGACGTGCCAATCACAGTGTAATTACTATTCAGTATTGATTTAAGTTAAACTTTAATATGTATGGGGGTTTACGAAATATAGCAGGGCAAATTTTTGAAAGATTAAAACAATTAAAATCATTCTTGGCCCGCTTGCTTTTATTCTTTCATTCTCTGCTTATAACAGATTTGTGACTGATACTGATTTTCAAAGAGAAAAAAAGAGAAATATCTGTTGCTCAGTTGTCATTATCATCCCAACATGGGCGGTAGCTCCAAAGGTATCGAAACCCTTGGGTCTCCCCAACGAGACTGGAAAATATTTCCAATGAGTAATCAAATAAGTCTCCTGAAATACACACACACCAGGCGTGCCATGTCCTAGGGATTCAATCTGCTTGGAACCCTTTAAAATTTTTATGGCCATGGCCTGACCCAAACACAAGGGGCAAATATTATAAATAATGAGTAACTAAATATGCAAAATGATTCAACCTCACTTATTAGGTTACTTGGTTTAAATCATGATTTAAATCAAGTGATTTTTATTAAAAAAATCACTGATTTAAATCAAAATTTTAAATTTCATTTTTCTTCCTGTTATGCTTAATACTGAAAATGAAATAACTGAACAAGATGCATATTATTTTATTCAATTAAGTTAAGAACTTCGTTCGTACTGATTTAACTCCAAAATTATATTGACAATCATCCTCCCTTTGAAGACATTAAATAACAGTATTTGCTGATTGAGATCATAATTACCAGACACGTATTTTCATCTTAGGCCATTGACCAATAGGGGTCACTCACAAACCTGCTCATCAGTGTTGGTTTTATTTTAAATATTCCGTGTGACTAAATAGCACATGGCCAATTTAAAACCATTTACCATGTGATGAGTGATGATGCTCGAAATGTATTCACTCAAATTATTAAAATTGTGGTAACTTGCTTTCTTTTTTAAGATGTTCTAGTTATTTATTTAGTATTCCTAGTCTGTTCATGAAAAATATATACTTATAACGAAAAGATTTTCTGCAGTATCACAAAAGCATTCCAATTTTGCGCATAAATCTTTATAATTGGCAATTTTAATAATTTCATTTTATTTTGTGTAATATATTGGTTAATTTTTATTTCGATTTATTGGGAAATTTTATGCATTGATCCCTTAGAATTCTATACACTGCTAGAATGACTATTTAATATTTATGGAATTGAAATCTGGAATATAAAAGTTAATTCACTCGTCTGATAATTGAGTACGTTGGGAAAATATTATGGGTTGAAGCAGAAAGCTATCAGAATTGATAAATTTTTTATTGCAAGCTCAAAATTGCACTAATTGGTATTTTCTGGGGGATGCTATTACACTTGTTCTATGCTGGTCATAGAGAAAAACTTAATTTTTTTGTTTTATATATAAACCCTTTTTGTGTGCTTCGAATATTCCTATGAAATACTTGTCAATGCTCTAAGAATTTGAAACACAGACATATTTGATTTCAAATTTATGTATTTTCATTTTGTCTCTTTTTTTGCTGTTAACTTACAAAAATAACAATTTTTTCACTAATGAGTTATTTTTACAAACTAAAAATTAATGAGAAGTAGGAATTTTTAAGATGCAAGTTCCCTTTATTTTATTTTCTATTGGTGACATTATTTTTTCTCAAAAGAGTAAGTCTTGAACCAATTAATTATTTTATCGAAATAATTGAATTCAAAACATTTTATTTATATATGGTAAATATATAATGCAAAAAAATTATGAAATTTGAATGGTTGAAAAAATTCATAATGTGGTGTCGGTGGGATCCGGCAACCTTATTTATCAAGGTCCAAAAAATTCGTCACTGGTTATGAGTTAAACTCAAAGTAATCTAAACTGCTTGAGAACCAGATGGAAAAGCATTGCTCATGCTTGGCATTTGGGGCTCTGTTCTATTTCTCTATCATGTGATTTACTTTGCTAATTCCTGTGTCGCGTCTTAATCTTTCAAAAATTTACCCAACTATATTTCTTAATACATTAATGTTTTACATAAAAATATTAATGTTTAAATAAATCAAAAATATCTAGAAACTACACTGTAATTTGCATGTCTCATGCCCAACAAATTAGACTTGTATGGGTAAGGAATTAATTAAAATCATAAAAATCCGATTTAAATAAAAAAAGTCTGATTAAAATAAAATAAATACAATGTTTTTTATTTAAAAAAATCATGCTTTTTTCATACCCTGTATATGAAGCAGGTAGTGTTTTCCTTACGCCCCACAATTCCTTGAAGTTGGACCCAATGCAACCCCCCCCCCCCCATCACTACTATAACCTCTTGTGTGTCTTCAAAGTTGAAAGCCAGTTATTTCTATTTCGAAAAAGAGCCATTCTTAGAGTAATATTATATAAAACTTCATCAAAGAAAAAAAAGAAAGAAAATTTTAAATTTTGATTTAAATCATGATTTTTTAAATAAATTTTTACTTGATTTAAATCAAGCTGATTTAAATTGACATACCGTTCGTAAGCCGACGATATGGCTATTCTTTGAGAAAAGTGATATTACCCTAAGAGATACAGTTTGCAGACAAAAGAAAACTGAAAATATGCATATTATTACTTCTGAATTTTAAATTTATAGATTTCGTATATAGATGAATTCAGTTTTTGCTTCATATTTCCTGATTTGACTTCCCCATGGCTTGTATCATTAATATAAAATCTTTTTAGTTGTATCACGTTACTTGAGAAGGGTTGGATTTTAAGACTCACTCAAGCGTGTTGCGGCGTAAAACCCAACCAATCTAGCGTAATGGTGTCTAGCTTTGATTGTGGGGAACCACAGGCAAAGATATCTCGTCCATCAAGATATTATCGATTTTTTGATGATGGTGAGATTAAGATCTGGTCAATTTTGTTAATGACGAGATACCTCGTTGAGACAACCATCAAGAGAGTTAAGTGTACTCAAAAAGCAAGTAACATCACCATTCTCATCCTGAAGAGATTCGGAATCCTCCCAGATTCAGGTACTGAATCTGTCTTGAAAAAAGTACTATAAGGATTCTATTTGAAACTACATATAAAGTATAGTAAGAATTTTTTTAAGTGAAGCCTTTTCGAATTTGAAAGAATTTCAATGTTAGAAAATACCTGAACCCAGGACTTTCGAAAAATTACAAATTATTTTTCGTAGTAAGAGGAGGTGGAGGTCATATACTTTACAAATTGAAGCTATAGATATGTGGATGTTAATTACCGTCGCCATATGAAGATATTGACTGGTTCAAGGAATAACGACGGGTAAAAAGTAACTTTAAATTCATCAAAAATTAATGAACATAATAAGCTGGATAGTCTACCAGCATTGCGCCTTTTCTCTAAAAACAATTTATTCTAATATCTCAATCTTCTTTGATAGCTGCATTCTAAAAATATTTTAGGGCGGCGGAAACCCGGTCGGAAGAGTAAGGGATTAGCAACCGGAAGGTTGCGAGTTTGAATCCAACCAAAGACCGTCGTGTACAAAGAGGGCCGGTGCACGTTAAATCTGTCGTGGCCTCAAATGTCTTCACGTTGGTGGGATGTGGAAGTTTGGAGAGTGGGGTGCCAGCTCAGGTGTTCTCGTCACCTGACAGTGATTCAAAATTACGTGATGTTGTCCTCGGATCTTTCCCTCCAGGTTTGAACCCGGAACGTCGCCAATAGCTCATTGTATTGCTCCAGTGCCGACGTCAATTAAAATACCAACCTACTTCTAAAGATATTTTAATTCGACGACAGAGGGAAAAAACGATATTTTATCCATCGCAGAGGCCACACGACTAATTTTCATGCGTGGACCGATGCCACCACAAAGCTATTTTTACTCAACTTATGTTGCCTACTTTGTTAAAAAGCGGTGGTTTTCTTTTTTAAAAACATTCGTCAAAACATTCGTCATTCGCCAAAACCTTGTTTTGAAAAATTAATCGGTTATCTTTGCATTGCTGTTCTAAAGACAATTTTAGTATAAGATTTTGTTATTGCATGTGCCACTAACTGGAATTTTCAAGTAAAAGATACATTTGCTTCATAAAATTAGCCTTGAATGTATCATCAAATTAAGTGCTATAAGTCAAAATATTTAAACGATATGAGTTCCTGCAATTTTACAGGAAACGACCTTAAGAAGGCCCCCATTCATAATCACTCAAAAATAAATCAAAACTCAAAACCAACTGTAATCGGTTCGTAAGACAAAATATCGTCAAAAATCGATCGTAGTAGCCACATTAGTAGCACTTTTTGTAGTTTTGTCATACAACCTGGGCACGATGTACGTAAATTGGTTTATATGTGTTCCTTGTGTACGATTTGAGTCAAAGTAAGGTATAGAAACTATACAAAAATGCTGAGAAACAGTTTAAAAAGTTGTTTTTCGAACACTTAAATATTTGCATTTTTCTATGGATGTGAAAAGTTATTATTCTGGTCACTTTCAATCTGCAGTTAACCCGATAAACACCGGGGAATTCTGTTGGAGTGTAATAAATATGTATTATTCAAATTTTTATATAGCCTACACAAAACACCGATTTACAAGCTGCTGGATTGTCGCACGAAGGCTTCGATCACAGCCAATTTCCATTTTTTAAAAAACGAAGCTAAACAGCGGTCAGTTAGTTCATCGAATGCGTAATCATTTTCCTCGACCTCCTGTCGCGTTTTACCACTATGGTCACATACAGACGAGCAGAAATAAAAGATGAGCCGAAAGGTACGTGCTTCGCAACGGGAAAGCCCGAACCTGAAGAAATGTGTCGTTTCCTAGGTAACTAAAAGTTGTCGGCTGGTTTGGGATTTCGAAACGAAAAGCCGGAAAAGTGGCACGTGTGACGTAATTTACGCGATGAATAGGTGACGAAATAAACGCAAAATGCGTACCGAAATTCCACGGAATGGTTAAAGCAACCAGTTCAAGAAAGTCATATTTAAATCTGCTTCTGTCAACGGAAATGTTAGCGTGTCGAATGCATAGGTTTTTGAAACGCAGGTAACCATAAAATTATAGTTATCTAGAAATAATTATTCTTTAGTAGTCTTTAGTAATTTTCTTTAGTAGTAACAAAATGGTGAGTCGTTTTCTTACACAGCAACATTTTTAGGTACTGTTAGGGAAAAACTTAGGAAAGGAATAAAAAATTTCGTAGAAACATTCATATTTCTAAAATGTTTGCGTTTAATATTAACGACGATATGGTATCAATTCAGATATTTTCGTGGAATTTAAGTATTGCTCTTTTGGATTCTCGCAAAAATGGAAACTGCTTGTAGCATGTAATTGTCTATTCATTCACACATCTCGGTTGATCTAAGTATTCGAATTGCTTGTTCTGAAAAATATTTACAAAATGAATAATTCATTTTGTAAGGCATTTCGCAAATATTCAATATATATTGTTTCTGGAAATTCACTTTTTGCTTTTGCGTCACTATTGGAGGCATCAACCATGCTATGAATCTGAGTCGCTGTCTCAAGATCTCAGAAATTTAGGTCACAAGGGCTTAGGAATTCACAAAGCTCAAACTAGCGTTTTAAATCACGCTCGATAATTGGAATAACAAGTAAATAATGTTTTCAATGTATGACGATTAACACAAGCGGATAGGAGCATGAATCCAAATTAGTCTTATATTAGGATTCATGCTTTCGAGGTAATAGCATTTCCAAATTCGTTTAAATTCTACGATCAATCAAGAAAAACATTAAAAAATGCAGTAGGTAATTAAATTTACATCACACTGGAGCAACACAACGTGCTATTGGCGACTGTCCGGGATCACTCCCGAAGGGAAAGATCCAAGAACAACTCGTAATTTTGAATCATGATCAGATGACGAGAACAACATCTGAACTGGCACCCCACTCTCCAAACTTCCACACCACGCCAACGTGAGGACATTAGAGGCCACGACAGATTTAACATCACCAGCCTCCACATGGACGACGGTCTTTGGGTTGGATCGAGTTTAGAAGTCGTAACCGTCCGGTTTCTAATCCGTGACTCTACCAACTGGGCTGCTGCGGCCCCGAGAGCATCTTAACAGCAGTAGTAAAATCTTCGCAGACTGTCTGGTTCGTTTGCACTGAAAATCCGTCTCATATAAGCAAATACCACCATTTCTGGAAATAGCCAGTGCGATGTATATAAATTCAACTATCTCTTTATTATACCACCTATCCGTACCTTTACCTACTATCAAGATTTCGGGAAAGGTCTTTTAATGATGAATTAAAGTACGCGATATTTTACACAAGTAGAACAATTTTGCGAAGGAAGTCCAAATCAAAGTTAGATCAACGCATCTAAACCATTGTCAAATGCATAGGATACTTTATAATGATCTAGGGTTATAAATGCCGCAGTAACCCGGTTGGAAAGGTAACGGACTAACAACCGGAGGTTTGCGAGTTCGAATCAAGTCAAAGACAGTCCTGTACAAAGCGGGCACGTTAAATCCGTCGTGGCCTCAAATGTCCTCACGCTGGCGTGGTATGGAAGTTTGGAGAGCGGGGTGCCAGCTCAGGTGTTGCCTCGTCATCTGACCGTGGTTTAAAATTACGTGGTGGTCCTCGGGTCTTTTTCTTTGGGATTGATCCCGGACAGTCACCAATAGCTCGTTATGTTGCTCCAGTGTGACGTTAATTAAAATACCTATCAAGGGCAACTCGTAATTTTGAACCACGGTCAGATGACGAGGTCACACCTGAGCTGGCATCTCACTCTCCAAACTTCCACACTGAAGAACCGAGTTTCGAACTCGCAACCCTCCGGTTGCTCTTCCGACTGAGCCCTCACGTTGGCGTGGTGTGGAAGCTTGGAGAGTGGGGTGCCAGCTCAGGAGTGACCACGTCATCTGACCGTGGTTCAAAATTACGTGGCGTTCTCCTTGGACCTTTCCGTTCGGGGGATGATCCCGGACCGTCGCCAATAGCCCGTTGTGTTGCTCAAGTGCGACTTAAATTAAACTACGTACTACCTGTTTGGTTGAGTAATCGAGCTAAGTTGAGTTAGTATTGATTTACTTTAGGAGCTAATATTGAGCTCATACAGACTCAAACGACAAACCTGGAGAAACTGAAACCGAAACCAACAATTCAACTCATATCGAATCAGGATGAAAACAACTCAAATGTCATAATCCCAGAGAAAATGTAACCGAAAATAACAATTTCATTTGAAACAGGAGGCGAACAACTCAACTCAAAGCAGGAAGGAAACAACTCTATTCGCTTTCTCCAACTCTTCCTTTTAGAACTTGCATTTACCAACTACTGTTATGTAAAATTTTAAAGTAATCAAAGCTTTGTGACAGAAACAGAGATTTTTATGGTTAAATTACAAGTCATAATTTTAACTATATCTTTAAAGGAGTCACGAAAAAGAAAGAAACCCTTTATTTCGAGCACTATTCATAGTAGAGCAAATTCAAAGATATCATTCAATTGGGAATAACGACCTCTACAAATTAAAATGCAAAAAATTGAATAAGGGGACGTCTTTATATCACGTTTTGTACAAACAAAATTTCGAACGGAAACACCATGTTTTGATGCCTTAATCAGATTCGGCATCGTTAAATTAGTCTAAATATGAAATTTCATGACTTGACTATCTTCATATCCGGAGATATTCAATGTTAAAGTTGTTGTCAATTTCAGGGATCATCTACACATTGAAAATCACTATTCGGAGATCGAGATTAATTGTAGTTATAACTACCCGAATTTCAAAAATTAGAATACTGTTTTAAACGTATTTGTCAGCGCGTTCAAACGATCGGAGAATTAGTATATTTATAATGCAAGTCAACAATTCGAGACATATTATGCAAGTGCAAACGATACAGGAATTACTATCTGAGGTTTGTCAGATATTTTTTAAACTTTGGTTGCCCCTAAAATCGCCATAATGAGGAAAATGTAGCGCAAAAACTAACTATTGAAATGAGCTGAAATTTTGCATGGCCATCATAGAAGTCTTTAGAATTGATTTCTCATCAAAATAGTGAGGTTCCAATTCATAATTTTTTCAAACATTAATTGAATAATTACGATTGCATACTAAAAATTATTTTTAAAATAAAATATTAAGTGGATTTTGTTTGGGTTCCTTAACAGTAACATGGTACAAAATATCAGCGCTATAGAAATACTATTTATGGAGATATCCATAAAAGTCTAAAAAACTGATTTAACATCAGGAGCTCCAATCTTTCTGTACTCATAACTTCGAAACGGTAAGATCTGACATGAAATTTGGTATCTGAAGTTAAATTTTGATAGATTCTTAATTGTGTGTCGAAATAGAGGTTTCTATTGGAAATTATGAAGTTGGTGCTCAATTTAATATGAAGACGGCCCCTTATGAATTTAGAAGTTCCTGTGAAACGTCATCTTTGAATTTTCTCTACTGGGTCATTCTACGGAAAATGAGCAAATCGGCTGTGGCTGACATATCACAGGTTTTAATAAAAATCAGTTTTTAAATAGGTCACATACAGTAATGACCAACTGCAAAATATTAGATTTCAGAAATCTATATTTTGTTAATTATTGACAGTTAAAGTTCAAGGTCACACAAATTTAGATTTTCTAGCACTAAAAGTGGCCTGTTGGCGACCCTATATTTCAATACGTTATTGACACAAATTTAAAATTTTTATATCATTGCATTCTTCAGAAAAGGGTCTCTTAGGAAACGTCAGAATATAATTTAATGGACGTCTTTGCTGAATCTGAGGGATCGACGAAAATAGAAATTTTGCCAATTTGCTACAAATTTCAAATTGCTCTAATATCTCTAAATGGAAAGACATTAAAAATTATTCTTAATGAAGAGCCTTTCCTAACAAATAGCGTGGCGTAATTTGGTGATTGTATTTCTACACCTTTATAAAGAAAAATACATTTAAAAGTAAAAATTATGGAAAAATACGATTTTTTAATTCTTTAAAATGCATATTTCACTGAGGTAAAGCCCCAAGAACATCAAAACTGCAGCATAAAAGAGCAATATGTCCTAAAATTTTCATAATTGTAATTTGATTATTTTTGTCTCAAGAAAATTTTTAATTAGAAGTATTTTATCGCAGCTGATGAGTTATAACCTCCGATAACATGAAAAATGCGATATAAGAATGAAATATCTATATATTAATACGTGAAGAAAAAGCTTTGTACCCCTTTTTAAGCACATTGCGCGCATGGAGGAGTATGAGCTTTGGCATAATTAAAGTTCATATGGAGGAGTGCAGAAAGATAAAATTAATGTATAATATGCGTTACAAATATATTAAATTGAACAAAATAAAACATTCATTGTTTACGTTCATATACTGTAATCTATATATTAATACGTGAAGAAAAACTTTGTACCCCTTTTTAAGCACATTGCGCGCACGGAGGAGTATGAGATTTGGCATAATTTGCCACCACATAAGTTAGTATTGAAAGTTAATTGCATCGTTTTGCTGATCAGAAATTTAAATACAAAGGAAGCATTAGTTAATGGAACAAGAATGCGCATCAAATTTATGCATCGTAATACTATTGATTGCGAAGTTTTAACTGGAACCGCACGCAATAAGAGAATTTTGATTCCACGTATAAATTTAATATTCCGGAACTATTTTACCATTTAACTTTCAAAGAACTCAATTTCTAATTATACCTGCATTTGCGATGACAATAAATAAGTCTCAAGGACAAACATTCGAAAAAATTGGAATTTTATTGAGGCAGCCAGTTTTTACACATGGTCAATTGTACGTCGCAGCAAGTAGAGTTCGATCATTCGATGGTTTGAGATTTTATATTTCAGAATATAATGGTCAAGGGCATTTAGCAAACGATGAAAGAGTTTTTACAAAAAACATCGTCTACACAGAAGTTTTGAATAATTAAATTCATTGTCGAACTATTTCAAGTTCAATGGACAACATTTATTTTTTTAACCACCCGGTTTTTTTTTTGTTTCAATAAAAAATATATAAAAAAATACGAAGCATGTATTCCTTATTTCATTTTAAATTTTTTGGATTTATTTTTTATTTAAATTTTATAATTTGATAAAGATAGGCAAATTAACTGTGTAGCCTTGGCGAAACCTGTGGCCAGTATAGCAATAAAAAACCCCAAGAAAATGTCAAACAACGCGTTATTGTTTTTTAGATATGGCTTAACCAAGCTATACCGCATTTTTCCTATGACGTATTTGTACATGCTCGCAGCTTACGTAACTTACTTTTAACAAAATTCAAAAAAATTATATGCAATGAATATAGAGGTATACTCTTTGACAAAAGAACCTTATTAACTTTCAAACTTAAAAATTTAATGAATTATGGTCGAATTTCGACCACTAGTAACTATTATTATGGTGCACGTGCAAAATTTTACATGAAATTTCTTTTTAAAATCTTTTTTGCTTAATCCAAGGAGTGAGTGCTTCCATCAGTGAAATATGTATTTGGGTGGAAAGTTAATTTTGTTAGATTTGCTTTTTCCTTTGGAAATGTAAATATTAAATACTACTTGTGAATATTAAATGCGTTTTGTAAATATTAAGCGTCACGTAAACATCAATTTTGAGAGTAAAAAAGAATTTAAACATCGTTGGCTAAACACGATTCTCCCAAATGTACATAACTCACGAATCCTTTTCCCATAATTATCAATCGCTAGTGAAGTATGTAAAGATTTCATTCGGCAGCTCTAGGAAAATTTCAATTTAAGCAACTACGAAATTGAACGAGACCTTTATCAGATTGAAAGTGAATTTGAAGACAATCAAGTAAAGGTTTTAAAAGTTTAAGTTTTTTTAATTGTGATTTTGATGTCCTGCTTTTAAAATTTCCTTCAAAAGTTAAAAAAATTTTTGCATTTCATTTCATTGTTATCATTTGAAACTAGTAATATGCATAGAATGGGAAGGAAATGCTATGATTGGCGATAATGAACATTGCCAGTTAGTGCGATACTGACGGAATATGGTAGCCCGTCGTAAAATATCCGAATAGTCGTTTGGCAACGAAACTTTTAGTCGCCAATTGATTGGAAGGGCAAGAACGTGTTTTTGCGTTTTACTAATTTTGTTATTGTTGCTTTGGGACTCAAACTACAATCCTGAATTTTTTTTACAAATAGACATTAAACTACATATTTCCAAAATATAGTTTTCGTCAGAGCTGTCCTTCATTTCATTTCGTGTGCCTATTTTAAGTGGAAAACCGTCGTTTTATAATTTTCCTTTACTGTTTGGAAGATGAAGGAAATAAAAGCCGATTTCCAAACTTCATCAGTAGTTTTACCATACCTAGCACTGTATCCGGTATGAATTTATTTCAACAATGCATTTAATTTTCTTTAGCCCATAGAAACCTTTTTAATTCTGATTCGATTCTACCAAAATCGATTATTTTCCATTTTTCGCTAATTTTTAGATTAAATGTTTAAAATTGTTGTTTCCAAAAATAGACAAAAAGAAAATTCTTCATAGATTACAAAAATATGAAATATTGTTGTCTACGTTTAGTTTTTGAGAAAAAGATCTTCAAACATGCAACATCAAGCGATTTCACAACTGCTCTTCAAAGTTGCAAGTCCTTAAAATGCCTGAAACTTCCAAAATATTTCATTTTGAGCCAAAATATTTTGAATATCGTTATTTATGCATAAATTTAACCCCTGTAGCAAATTTCATGAAAATCCGTCACCCTACGGCCACAGGTTTTTCTGATTTTTGCTCATTTCACATGGAATGATCCTACTGATGTTAAAAGTGCTCAAATGAAGAGGGGTGGTTCGTTTTTACCAGCGACTATACATGGAAAGTTTTCAAATTCTACTTTAGCACGAGTACAAATATACATTCGATTTTCTAGTGGAATGATTAGAAAATAGTGTGAAGCACCAGAATATTAGAATGAAAACATTCAGTCATTTGTCGAGTTCAAAGCCAGTGTTGACGGCCGGATCAGTCTGAAATCGTCCGATTGCATTGCATCTGGGACCGGCTAGTGTCAAAACGTCCCGATTGTAGCAAAAAACGATCGCTACGTCTTTAAAATGAATTACCAAGGTTGTAGTGCTGTAGCGTCCATAGAAACCCTGCATCCTCTATTAGAAAAAAAATTTAAGGTTGCAAAAAATAAAAATCGATAAAACCTGAAGCAGAAACAATATTTTAAAAGTAAATCTGAGTAAGATGTCAGTTTTTATTTTAATTTCACAGCAACAAGCCAACTAGGGAATGCCGATGCCCCATCCTTTCAGCCTCGAATGATTTCTTACCATGATTGATTAATGGTGTTTGCCGTGCGCAATGGGTACCCCCATCAAAACTTCTCTCCTACCGCATACTTCCTTCTGAGGCTAGCATCCAGTCTAGATAATATGCAGTGGGTCCTTGTGCATGGTGTCATTCTCTCACCTCTGTAAGACTGCCAAGCTTTAAACAGCACTTGGATGATACATAGTTGCCAGGATTGGGTGAAATAGCATCTTTCAGGCTTTTTTAACTTGGGTACAAAATAAATTCAAACTGTATTGTCTTTACAGGAAAGAAACAACAGTGAATCCAATTGACTTTGAGGTTGCTCAAAGCTAAGCATAAAATTTTTTTATTTTGACCCAATCTCGTAATCCCCTATTATCTGTTATACTACAGAACTTCAAGGTTGCATTTGTATTTAAATTCTGTAAAAATAATTTTTGAAGAAATGCTTCTCCATTAATAGTGCTAAAATAATTTAAGTTCGTAATAGTGTTATTCCTACGTGGATTTTGAATTTGTTTTCAAACTGCACACCAGTGTTAAGTGTAAATGTACCAAATTTGGTTCAGATCTGTGAAATGGTGTGGATCTCAATAGATAGAAGAGAACTCTGAAAAATAATTCATCGAAACACCTTTAAAATTTCTCATATGAATTTCAAATTTAACAAAATGGAAAGCAAGGTTTTACAACTTCTTTAGAGGTTCAACTGTCATAAGTAATTTATCTCAGAATGTTCCCAGGATGGTGTACAAAACATGTATAATTTTGGTTTCAAAACTATTTTATGC
Organism: Meta bourneti; assembly: GCA_933210815.1. Classification (NCBI taxonomy): domain Eukaryota; kingdom Metazoa; phylum Arthropoda; class Arachnida; order Araneae; family Tetragnathidae; genus Meta; species Meta bourneti. Next base: position 70,752,815 of record OW119928.1, read on the forward strand.
CAACAATAAGCATTGTGAATTACCTGTTTTACTTCATAACTTGTGATAAGTGATGCCACTTCAAAATGTAGAAGAATGCATTTATCCAAGCTCAAAAGACAGAAAAAGAACCTTTTTACACGAAAAAAGTTTATTTTTCTTCACATTAATCAGAGAATGCAACATATACTAATAAAATGTACAGATAATTTCTATACAGATTATGAGAATGATCACATCAGGATGAAAAGTAAACATCTGAGTCTGTTTGGATAGGAACACAAACATTCATTAATTGCAGAATTAAAACATTCACGTTAATCCACTATTAATGTAAAAATAGACGAAAATCCATTTAACTTTTAAAAAATCAACGCAGACAGCAATATACTAAAGATGAAAACTGTTAAAAACCATTAAAACGATTACAGCTAAATCTCCAAGCCAAAATTTAATATAGGTATCGAAGACAGTAAGACATTTAATTTAGAATAGGATTATAAATATCCGTAAATACACAAGCTGCAATTTTCCCCAATTGATATTACAGCAAAGACAGCCAGAATACACTTTACAATCGCCCTTCGAATAAAACACATAAAAACAGATTCAGAAGGCCGTACAGATAAGTCACCCTATCACAAAGAAATTAAGACATTCACAAAATTTTTGCTTTTCCATAGAATGCAAGCCTGAGATAGCTAAAGCATTATTCCAGATGCAAAACAGGCTACAAGTGAGTTCCCAAATCTTCCAGAAATATGAGAACAAATAAACTATATTCAATAAGTATTAATGCATTACTGTCATCAGTCTATAATGTCCCACGGAAAAGTCCCTTAACAGTGATCCTTGAAATTCTTCAGCAACAAAATTTACATCAAATTTAAGATGAAAGTAAAGAGTGGACAATAATGAATAAAATTACATGGTCAACAATTTCTCATGAATAGGCTCATCTAAAAATGCAGCAAAGTAACTTTAACAGTGGCAAAGAAAGCTTAAAGGAGAATCCATATCAAAACAAGTGCCATAAAACCCAACATATAAACATTCAATTCCATAGTGCAAAGACAAATTAAACAATAAAAAGTTGAAGTCGAAACAGAGATACAAAATTTTTGAAAGCTGTACATTTAAATAAATCCCTTTTAGTATAAAACATCTGTTTCAGTTTAAAAATTAAGTATAAAGCAATTGATGATGTGGCACAATTTTTATTGTTTTCTATAAAAATGGAAGTGTACAACACTAGTTTTCTAGTTGTTCTTTTAACAATTTAATTTTAAGATACTAATCTAACAATAAAAGATTCTAAACATAGTACAAAATACATTGAATTGCATTAAAGCAAAAAACATGCATCCATTTTCAAAAATTTACAATGAGTTAACAACACTAACAAATGATACAAGGGCTATAAGTCAAAAAATTGAAGCATCACATTTTGCAAAAATGTAAAACAATATCTTTTGACAAATTGAAATAACTTTACACACACCAAGCTAAACTTACAATTGATTATACTTAGAATATCACAGCTAAATAATAAATGCATGTTAAGAAACTGATGGATACTAATGAAAAATCACAATTAACAGAATGCATTCCAAATAGGTTAATTTTATGCTTTCACAAGTTAACAAAACAAATACAAAATTAAAAACATGCAGCGATAGAAATGACAATGACATCATTTTACTACATATAAATATTAAAAACAATTACATTATAAAGCTGAATAGTAATACTGCAATATTTTGGTGGTTAGTTATGTAATTAAAACAAATAGTACAACTATAATTTATTTCAGGTACAATAGACTTGTGGATTCAAATTGTATTTTCTTTACATGGTACACAATTGAAGGGTTCGTACACTTTTCAGGAAAGCAAATTCCAGGATACTTAAAGTTCTCCAAAAGGTATCGAAATTTAATTGAAACAGCATTTGCCAGAAGTATAATGAAAATTAAACTGCAAGAAACCAGTCAATCTAAAAACGGTTAAGAAAAATAGGTGCCAGAGCTTTGAGCAAAGGAGAAAACTAAATGAAAGATATTCCATGTTTTCTTTCCATTCTTTCATGATTTTATTAACAAATGCTATTCTATTGTATCTAGTTTATTTTTATGAAAAATTTCTGGTGTATTCTGAACTACTTTTCCTTTTCAATTTTTTTAAAACCAATTTGGAAATTCAAATATTTTTTTCTTGCATGATAAATAACAGTAAAATAAAATTCATGTTCAGGAGGGTTTGTGCTTTCAGGTGTACGAGCCCCAAATTAAAATTAAAAGATGACATGCAATTCAACTCTTTAAAAAACACATGAGGCTACAAATTCTCAATTCTATTATGTCTGGAACAGCTTACAAAATCACATTGATTCACATTTAAAAAATTACTATCTCTTTCCAACTTCGACTTCAAAGTTGCAATGTTATTTAAAACCAGTTAACTGCATAAAGATGCAATAAACACATATTTCCTTTTAATAGTGTTGGAAAAATATCACTGACATTTTTAGATTTATCCATAAATTTGTGTGACACTAATTACATCATTTACAAAGAGAACAAAAAAACCACCTATGCAGCTCTGCTGTCCCAATGCCTGCCAGAATCAAAGTTTCAGTTGCTGCGTTTCTTTGACAGGTAGAAGTTCCGCTATTGAATTACAGTAGTGACAAATTATTACGGCAAAGTTAATTTTTTTGTTGTTCTGTTTATTATCAAAATTCAAATAAAACCTTTTACAGATGAACAAGTTTTATATTGTGGCTAGAAAACAACTGAGCAATGAATTTGGACAAAGTTAAAACCACCCTTGTGTGCCATCTAGCTGCCATATTGATGTTAACTGTTCATTAATGTGCTGGAAAAAAATGTTTATATTTGCCTCCCAAATTAGGCCATGGCATGTCATTCTGACATACTTTATTTATTATTTTAGAGTTTATTTGTAACTGCCAATTCAATAGTGAAAAAATATTACATGGACAGGACATGTTTATTACCTGCTTGAATCATTAAAATTACTAAGGATTTGTAATTTTATATGTTCACAATATTTGTAATTGATTTAAGAATATTAATGTACAGCAAACGAGCAAATGTTCATTGACAAGCTGATTTCACAGGGGCCCAAACTTCTCAACCTAATTCAAAACAAGGGCAAACTGAATTAAATTTTATTTTTGTTCACAATAAATAAGCTATTATTGCAGGTAAACCTACATAGTATTGAATGTGTTTTGCCTTTCCAATAATAAAAATATTTAAAAGCAAATTCATACAGCATAAGTTAAATTTTCACAAGTTTGCCTGAAAAAATTAGCATTACCACAACAATCTGGACACTACTGTATAACAAAACAGACCAAGAGACTTGTGTATAGCGGAGGAGAGTGACAATGTGAATGAAGTCTTCAGTCCAAGGCCATCTGCTACCTGTGGAGTGTCACGCCATTGGGGGCGGACAGGTGTATGGGCATGGTGGGGTTGAGTTGCAGTTCTACTACAATAGGAAAATGGTCGGAAGGGACGTGGGGGTGCGGACAGCCGTGAATGTGGTTTTCTTCCAGCCACGTAGAATCGATGGCTCCCAAGACGCCGAGGACTGACATGTGAACTTTAGAGTAAAAGACATAGTCTATGACACCTTTGAAATCGTATCTGAAAGAAATGAGGACCAGAGTATAAATCATTCAATTGATAAACAATAAACTAAATGGGGAGTCGGAATGGATATAATGGTAATTATCTTTATATATCGTCATCTGAATGCAACTAGATCAGAATTTAACACAAGCAACTGTTATTTTTTAGACTACTCAAGCTCTATCTATAAGGCTAATGAAAATGTAAGTGAAACTGGGATTGGTGGCAAATTGTGTCTCCCCTCCTTATCTCAAAAAACAAAAAGGTACCTAGTTCTTGCATTCAGGTGAAGATACATCTGTCTGTCATGGTGTTGGAGCATGCAATTGATGTTTCAATTAATTTTCATTATATATATTTATAATTTATATGGACATAATAAATATTTGTTATGTCCAACGCAATTTTGATTTTATCTTTAACTATTGGAATTCTGATTTGGAATAATGATAGTTTTTGCTCGGTTCTTTGTTTTCTGATCCATGAGTTCTAATAATGGAATTTACTGATAAAATTCAAATCAACTACCAATAATACAGTTCTGTAGACCCAAGTGCAAAATTCTGTGTTCTGCAAAATTCTAATTCAAATGTAAACTCTGCAGCTTTATCAAACCAAATCCCTGGATAGATGGACCAAAAATGTCAGTTGCTGCTTAAAACATTAGAAAATTGAAATGAGAATAAATTGAAACATCAATCGCAAACTCGAACAAATTACAACATCAATCGCAAGCTCAAATGCTACAACACATGGAAACATTTCCAATTAGAAAATGTTTAAAACATGCATAGACATTGTAGCTTCGAGGTCTACTGACCTATGGCTTAAAGTAGATTCCAAATCTACACAAATGTTCAAGACTAGACCAATATTTGAATCCAGAGCTTGTTGAATCCCAAAATTAAGATCAAGACCAACTTTGTTGATGTTAGTCACATCAATCCCTTTATACATTATAAGTATGAAATGAATCCTGTATGAATCAATTCAGTACAGGACTTTTAACTACAAATATTCTAATTGGATAAATGTTTTCAATGCTCCACTTTACTTGCTGTATTTTCTTTCTATGCAAAATGAATGCTACTGTACGAGGGGAATATTTCTCACTTCGGCTCTAAGGTTTTTACGATAAATGCAAAACATTATGACATTCTACAAATATTACCCCAAAACCTTAAATTTTTATTTGATAAATTAGTAGTAGCATTCAAATATATTTTGATTGAAAATTTCGTTATAAGAGTATTTTTGTAATAAGTTAAATTAATTCTGTTTCTTTACTTATCAATACATAATCTAGAAAATAAACTATACATTCAACTTTGCTGAACAATTTGAACACTTTTTATTAGAAAATATGATTTTTACTGATTTGTCATAGTAACACCAAATTCACCTTAATTCCAAACCACCTAGTACAACACTAATACAAATGGTGCATGCCAAAATTGTTTAATTAAGTAATTATTTCTCATGTTTACAAACAGAATGAAAAGGTTTATTCTAGCAAGTGTTGTACTTGAATGTTATAAACTTTCATGCGAAAATTAGTCAACTGTGATTGAAGCCTTTGCATAATTGAAGGTCTGATATTCTACACAATGGTAGAATACAGGCAATATCAAAGGCAGTCTTGTTAGTAGAGCATATATTAATTTGAAACAAACTAATGTCATCCACTAAACATGACTACAAGATGATTTGAGATGAAATGGATCCCTGAAGTAAAGGAAACCAGTACTCATATTTCTGCCAATGAGTATAACATCTAAAACATCTCACAACAATTTGTAAAGTAGTTGATTATCATGAAGGACACTGCTGTATAGTATAAATTGAATAAAATGTATGGAATATTTTATTCAATTTATACTATGCATTGAAAAATTCCATTGCATTTAAAATGAGTAAAAAATTTCAAGAACTTCATATAAAATACATGTGAAAGACTAGCAAGGTAAAATGCAAAAATATTTTAAATAAATTTAATTAAATAAAATTGTTAAATTAATGAAGAGTATAAAAGAATTAAGAAAGCCTGTCCAGGATTTAGATATATAAATAAAATTTGAGCACTTTTAAGGATTTTTGTTGGGAACCTTTTGAAATGTATTATAAGTAAACATTACAAATTTAACCCAATAACATTTTACATATACCAAATCATTAACATTTAAAAAATAACCTTTTCCTCTTTTCACCCACAAGTCAACCCTCAATTCACTACAACTTAATATCTCACTGCTACAGGCATCTCAATGCATGTTTACATCACTTACAGTTAATCTTCTGACTTTTCTTACCCAGCTAACATTCGTAAACAGTTGATCGATAGAAACGACTCCTTTTCTGTCAATCAACCTTCATAATTGGTTTGCAAATCCAATAATCCTTAAATCCTGGCGGATTAAATATTCACAACATGTTTTATCCATTAGAAGAATCCCAAGTCCATTAGAAGAATACAAGCAGAATTACACAACAATCTCCGTAAACTGATGACCCTTTAATTATTATTCAGATTGGTTGGTTGGGGTTTTATAAAAGGTCCAAAGATGGACAAACTACACCAAATGCAAGACAATACAAACTAGTAAAAATAGTTAAACATTTAAGATAGCCTAACCAGCAAAAAAGAGTAGATTTAGGAACGTATACCAGCGAAAAGGTAGATTTAGAAACGTATTGAACAAACTATAATGAAGCTTAAATGATATAAAAAGTGCAGGATAAAATATGAAATGCATAAAAAAAGTAGTCACTCTTAGAAAAAGAAATTATGAAGGCTACAAATACAACTGGAGAAAATTGTGACTAAGATGGGCTAGCTTCTTAGTTTTTGACTATTAAAAATTAGGCTATGTAGGCATTGAATCAACATGTTATAATTTTACTCATCTTTAGGAAACTATCAATACCAACTAAATGATTGCATACACAAAATTAAAAATTAATTCAACTGTGCAGAAAAACTTACGAATAATTTGTAAACGGCATGATTTCATCGTTATAAGCTCTTGAAATTTGAAATGGATGGGTAAATTCATTAGTTTTTGTTGAGTTTCCAAGTTTACTTAAGCAGTCTTTATAAACAATTTCTTTGAAGTCGCAATGGTTGATTGCAACGCGGCAAGAAGAAAGGAATTCAATCACACCTGAAATAAAATAAGGTCATAAGCATTACACAAATGGGAAATCAATTTCAATTTAAGCAAATAAAAACAAACTTTTAATGAAATAATTACTCAACAGCAAACACTTCAACTGAGCATAAAGTAAGTGATAACTTTGCAAGATTCAGTATTGATAACTATGCTCATGTTTTTAAAACTAAGAAAATTGAAGGTTTTTATTGGTAAGCATGAAACCAGTATAACATACTGAAAACCAATTCTGTGCTGGTTTTAGGCAGAAAAAATTCTAAAAAGTTTCAATGAGAAACTGCTGTTATTCTGTCTGATGCATAAAAGAGTATGTATATTTCAATTTGAAAGTATTAAAGTAACAAGTAAAACAATTGCAAAAAATAAAGGTAAGTAAATCAACAACAAATCTTACAACTAAAATTAGTAATTAGATAAAGTAACACTGGGTAATTTTGCATTGTCATCAATAGGCACAAGCTAAATTAATGATTTTATAATACAAAATGGACATATCAATAAGTACCTACTGCAATTTCGCAAACCTCATACTTAATAAAGAAAGAATTTATAACTTATCGTAAAAAAGACTGATTTGAGTATAAGTTAAAGAAATGTAACATGGAGATATGGGTAAGTAGATAAGTTTATTTTAGTAAAGAATTTAATGTCAAGTAAATGTGCATACACACAAGAAAAGCTTTTCTGACATAGATGGAGATACATAGTAAAAGTTTGGGGGTATAGAATGAGAGCTCAAAAGCTACTAGATCTAGAACTGTGCCTATCACAGGAATTGCTCTCATGACAAAGCCTGGACAGTGACAATAGCTACAGGAACAAATCTCGTTCATTTTGAGTAGGGATGACTGGTAGATATCTTAATTTTATTTGGGGCTAATGTTTTAAAAAGTAAAAATAGGAACAGGTAGGACATTGAAGATAACACTTGCGACTACCTTAGCAAGACATAACCCCAAACATGGACGAATGGTGCAAGTGTAAATAAGACAACCATCTCATCAATTACACAATAAAATATTTATAATTTTATAAGGTTTGTTAAATTATTTGTCATTTTGTGTTTATCAATATAATTTATGAATAAAAAATGTAATGTATACATTTTATTTGATTCAAATTGTTATACTACAACTAGTTTTATCTATACATGGGGTATGCCAGTTACATACATATTTCCAAATTCCAGGGGTATGTGAAGCCTAGAAGTTTGAGAACCATGGTTCTAAATAATTAAATTTGCTGTGGACTACTGAGAGCTGAGAAAACGCATGCAGTGTAGGACAATCACTTGAAGTCTCAACACATCATCAATTTGTTTAAATAGAAAACAAATGTTTAAAATTCAAAATTAGCTTATTAGAATTTCAAGGTATTGGTGTGCTTTTGAAGAAAATTTTGTGCATGAAGCAGTTTCTAGACTTTAGACAGAAACCAACTTTTATAAATATAGTAACTCCTCAATAATGGGAGACAAGAAAAATGCTACATACTGAAGGGCTGAGGTTTGGTTGATTAGCAGATTGCACATTTCTGACACGTGAATAAAGTGCAGTAAAGAACAGTACATTACTTCCACTGCTTAGTAAGATTAAACCTAAACAATGTTTATTTTTAACTACTTGAGTTTTATAGGCAAAAATAATTCGTCTTGGAAAAAGCAATTAAATCCATTATTTTATAAAAAAAAATAGAAGTAGAAATATCTTTGTGGTAGCCAGTGTGGAAAGAAATTTCTTAGTTTGAACTCAGTAACAGGTAGGTAGGTATTTAATAATGTAGCACTGGAGCAACACAAAGGGCTACTGGCGACGGTCCGGGGTCAAACTCAAAGGGAAAAATCCAAGAACAATACCACGTAATATTGAACCACTGTCAGATGACGAGGTCACATCTGAACCAGCACCCCACTCTCCAAACTTCCATAATATGCCAAAGTGAGGACATTTTAGGCCATGGCAGATTTAACATGCACTAGCCCCCATGTACATGATGGTCTTTGGTAGGAATCGAGCTCACAACCCTCCCGTTGCAAATCCATTACTCCTCCAATCAGGTTACCAGGGCCCCTCAGTAACTGGAGACTGCTTTATATTTGTGTAAAAATCCTAGACATTTTGCATTTGTGGAATTTCTTGCTGTTCATCTTGCATTGTAAGACTATTGATTACTTAAATTGAAAGCAACAATACAAAAGTTTCTGAAATTTTAATTTTTCAAGAAAAAATATTGCATGTAAAAAATTGAAAAAGCACAAATGTTCGAATTCTTCATATCAGATGAGAAATGTTGAATTCATGAAGCAATAAGGATTTACAAAAATTATGAAGATATATTTTGGTAAAAGCACTTCACCAGTCTAAATTTCAAGAGTAAAGTTGGTTGATATAATACAGGGTTTCCTCGACTTACGACCAAGTTCAGTTCCGACTGACAGGTCGTAAGTTGGATTTATATTTTTCAACACTATTTTCATTCAAACAGGTTATAAAAATTGTACTTACAACACAAAAATTCAATCTATGTACATATAATTATTGTACATAATGTGAAAAGTACATATGTACTTTATTGTATTTTTGACCCTACCCCAATGTAGTTATCTTTCTTTATTTACTATATATTTTTTGTGATCGTAAGTGCAGATGGTTGTTAGGTCGCAAGTCGAGGAGAAGGTGTACTGCCAAGAATATATGTATCACAATCTGAAAATTGTTATTTAACAAATATGCAATTTGAGATTACAAACAGGATCTTGTGCTATCCCAACCATTACAGGTAGGCTTTACAACCAGGCCATTACCAACACTTTAATGTAGTGCTTGCAGCTAAGTTTGGAGCCCATCTAATTCATTATCTTAGGCAAACAAGATCACAAAGAGTTGTGCCATAGGCATGGCCATCTTGTATATTTGTGATTTATTAAATTTCTTGTTAAGTACTGACAATAATGCAGATAAATTCATCATTTAATATATTGAAACCAATGTAACAAGCTAAATATATTTAATTGAATTAAATAATCAAAAGTAATCACTATATGATCATGTTTACTTCTTTTGAAATGCCAAACCATTGTAGACCAATAATGTTAATGAAATGAATAATGCTGTCACTTTCAAATACACTTTGTAAATCTCAGATGCAGTTCTCTGGTCTATTTTTCAATGTTTTGTACCACACAAATAGGTCTCCATTGATTAAAAATTAATGTCAAATCGTGAAACATTATGCATGATTGCTACGTAAAATCAGCAATGAAATGTCACAAACCATTACTATGGTTTGTAACATTAACAAAACAGTAAATTGTAGAACTTGCAGAACAGAAAAACTGACATAATCCTAAGGATTAAGCACATATAAATCTGTTCTGCAATCTTTCATGTATGCCTACTAATTAGTTGATTATCTTGACCAAAAGAAAATTTTACAGGATCCTTTAAACCAATAGATGTGGCTATTTCAAGGTAAACTGTGTTCCAGGAAACATAATACTACATTTTCCAGCAGATTCAAGGTTGGATTTTGTCACTGCAAAGCGAGTCAGAGTTGGCCTGTTTTAAATTCCATTTCAGTGAAGCACTCACTTGAGATCTTACTTACTGTTAGTTACAATTGACGAAAAGCGAGCCGACTTACCTGAGTTTGGTAATGAATTGAAATCTCCACAAAGAAGCAAAGGGATTACATTAGGGTCTACTTTTTGAGGGTTTGGAATATTACTCTTCTGTAGGATATCATCGACAAATGTTTTCAGTTCATGCATCAGCATCATAGTTTGAATCAACTTCACGTCAGAATATTCTGGATCCCAGTGGATGTGGGCAGTACACACTAAAAGGGCCTGATTCATTTGAGATAGATCAGTTCCTGTAAAAATGGTTAATCATTATGAGTACATTATTTCATTAATTTCACAATATAACAAGATAAAATTCAGAATAAAACACTAAAGCCTTTAAAAAGCTATTGTTTTTACTTAAGCTAATTTAGTATACTTGTTATGTCACAATACGACCATAAGCAAAAACACTGGTTTGGAGTGAAACGAGCCAGCCAATTAAGCTGATTAATGATATCACAAGGCATATCTCATGCTTGTGGGCAATGAGATTTGATGGAAAGGATTAGAAAACAGATTTAAAATGGATTACTCAGCAGATGGATGAAAAGCAAAAACTCCACACCTAAATCGGAATGTAGTATCATTCTGTGATAATTATTTCAAGCAAATTTCAATAGTGATGAAAGATGCTGAATAGCTTTCCTTCTTTTACACATTATTTTTATAAATTTAAAAATATCATCGTAGTTCTTCATATCGTAAAAGCATTTCTGACTTTTTAAATGAAACCCCAAAAGGTAATTTTTAAATTACTACAAAAACTATTGTTTTATAAATGGTTTTATTTACAGGGAGCAGAATTAAGTTTTACTAGACTGACCAATCCATTGTCTATTGTTCCTCCAAAATATTATCTTAAATATAACAGTACAGAACAATTACCTTTAATATTATGGATACAATCGATGTATACAGAGGTTCAATGGTTTACAAGCAATAACTTCAAATAAAAGGCTACACAGGTTTTATTCCTCTAAACTAGATAGAATTTCAAATACTAAAAACACATAACCTCAATAATTAATTAGCTCCTTTGGATTTAGAAAACCAGTAAAATTTAGAGTTAACTGAAATATCACAATTAAATTTGAATAATAGATCTTTCATTGTCAAAAATTCTGGACTATCAGTACTACAGAAGTCAATTACAAATTTTCCAATAACCTTTTTTGCTACACAACTATTATTTAGATAAGAGGAATTTAATGTTATGTAAGCAATTAAAAAAACATAAATAAGATTACATTTACAAATTCACAAGAATTCACATACACCTAAGAAAATTTCTAGATTCTGTAGGAATTTAAGTGCCATTTCAATATACATGAGAGTAGTCCTAATTTTGCAAAGTAAAATTCTTTTGCAGACATACCCTCTCTAATTTTGTTTTAATATGCTAAAAAAACTCGAGCTACTCCTAAATTTTGTATTTTTTTTTGTTTAATTATCATATCCTTTGTTTTATCCTTAAAAGGAACCATTTAGGAGGTTAACAGTAATACTGTTTTGGAGCCAAATAGGATCATACCCCAATCTATAGCTGTAATATTCCTTGACTGATTTACCACGTGTTGTTAATCTAAGTCAAAACATTTTTGATTCAAAATCATGTTAATAAAAAGTTTTTTTAGTTATAAAAAGTTTAACAAATAAACTAAGCAAAGAATTTTCACATCTAAAGTGATATAAACCCTCAAAAGAGAATGGTCAAACTTGTGTAACAATGTTTTGAATGCTACAGATTAAAAAGTGAAGACATTGCCATCTTCACAAGTAGAACAGAAGAAACCATGTTATAAATTTTGTTTACTTATACAGCAACTTTTATTGTTTCAAAAAGTAAACTATCACATCAGTTTGAGGCTGAAAAAGATGCAGATAGGATTATTACATAAAATGTCTGATAAAAAGCAAAGTTTCTTTTCCTAGGACTAGGGAATCAGTGCTTCTTGGATCAGGCATGCACCAATCTCTAACAAGAGATAAATTAATCTTTAACATTCAATATATCAAGTCAAAAGGTGAAGAATTTTACTAAATTCTACAAAAGCTTGTGAAAAGTTTGTTTAAAAATCTGATACCGATTGCCCCAAGAATGTCAAAATGTCTTGGGAATCATTTGTGTGGGCAAACCTTTTCAATTATATGAACCACAATAAATTTAAATTGCTTTAAAAAGTGAGAATTTGGGAATATCTTGAGGATTTTTACAATAGGATTAACTTCTAATTACAAGTCCTATTAATGAAAAAATGTAACAAGTCTCATATTGATGTCAGGGCCTTTTAAGGCTATTTTTCATTTTATGGAATGCAAGATTAACCTGTAAGTGCACATGAAGAAACTTTCACAAGTGCTATGTCCGAGTCTCACTGTCAGTTTTAAAAACAAATTTTTAGCTAACCTACAAATACTATGCCACTGATTTTTGATGACCCCCGACCTTGGATGAGTATCATTGAACGTATGTAATGAACGAATGAAACGACCATAGAATTTCTGTGGTAGTATGCATTTCTTGTTTTATTCAAGTGTTGTTACTCAGAATGTTTTTTGAATGTGACTTCAGCAGTTCACTCATAGAATTAATCATAAAAAACTTATTTCTTAATTTTCTTCAGTTTTTGAAATTGAAAATATGTCTAAAATATGTGTTGAAAATTATTGCTCCATGAAGAAGAGTTTTAACTGCTTCCCCCAAACAAGTTAGAATTGGTTGGCCGAATGGGGTTTTATGGTGCACGAGTCATATTTGGCCAAGTTGCTTCAAACACATGACAAACAATGAACATACTCACAAGGAAAGTTTTATTGACACTGAAGAAAGAAATTCAGCTAGGGGAAGTTACAGAAATGGAACCTGTGCTGCCTACAAATCGCAGGTTGCTAGCATAGTGGACAAACCCACTGGGTCACAATTTAGAGTCGGAGAAAATTAACAAACATCACCAAAATGACTATAAATAAAATTGGTTGATGTTGGGCCCTATGGTGCAAGGACCATATTTGGCCATGTAGTGCCAAACACAAGAGAACAACGAGGAAGGGAAAAAAAAGCAAAAAGTAGAAGGATCGGTGAGGGCAAAACAAGAGACAGATCACATGGGTATCTATCTCAGGGTTGATGCCTGTACAAATCAAATTAGTTCTTAACTGGAAGCATTTTATTTGTCTTCTGGTGGTTTGTTAATGTTTACACTGAAAATCTCATAAAGAAATTACTTTTTTCTCTACAAAATACTGAAAAAGTTGTTTGGATGCAATTGGGCTTTTTTAAAAGCAAAAATGGTCACTCTCCAAAAAAAAAAACCCTTACACTCATATCATTAGGCTTTGTAAACCTAGGGCTGAATTTTAAAATAGCACATTATGTTCCAAAACAACTGCTGCATTCTGCCCCATAGGATCTAGAATTGTTCAGAACAAATTTTAAGGTATATGAAATCTACTTAATAAGTAGATGCTATTGATATGTAGAGGGATACTTTAACATTGCTATATTATACCAGCAATATAACACTGTAGACCAGGGGTGTCAAACTGGCAGCCCCGAGATAATTTTTTGTGGCCCATGATGCTCTGAAATAAAATGAAAACAGGACAATATGTTATGAAGAAAATAACACTTATGAGAGATCGTTAGCAACAGCGCTAGCTAACATTTTTAGAGGGAAGCCATTACGATGGTGCATCAGTGATTCAGTGCATCACGTTTGTCAGCTGTGCAACATTTTGTGTTTTTATTAGTTACTTTGTTATATTTACAGGTCACAACATTAGAAGTAAGTGAAATATGTGTAATAGTTAGATTTGTTAAAAGTTTGCATTAAATTACATGCATCTTAAAGAGTATATTGATATGTTATGGTATTTGTTTTCATTTGCTTTGTTAGGTTATAGATCTTATATATTCTTTCTCTACATTTAAGCACTTTTGTCAAAAAATGTTAATTTATTTCTTTAAGTATTTTATTCAAGATTTTGTACAATAATTTTAACTATTTTCAATTTTGATTATTTTAATGTTTTTAACGAAAGGCATTTGCGCTAGTTTCTTTGTCTCAATCAGCGTGTTAAAGATTTGTGGGTTGTTTCTTTTATAACTTATTAAAAAATAATTTTAGTAGTTGCAGTTATGTGAATTTTTAAAATTAAACCCCTAACTTTTGTACAGCAAATGTCACTTTCAACGCTAAATAAAAAACGAAAGATTGATGACGAGGGAAGAAAATTTCAAGAAAGATGGGAGTTGAACTATTTTTGTGTGGAAGTGAACAATAAAATTATGTGCTTAATTTGCAAAGAATTAATTAGTGTCACTAAAGAATACAACATTAAGTGGCATTATTGGGAAAAATATATCGATTATTAAAGTTCCTTTGTGGGTAAAAGATCTGGCATTTTTAAACATATATTATAGGTCATCTGAATAATCTTAATATTACATTGCAAGGCAAAGATCAATTAATAACGAATATGTACGATGCAATAGCAAGTTTTGTACAAAAACTAACTTTGTTTAAAAATCATCTACAAAAACGTTTTGACATATTTTCCTACGTGTGAGCAGTTAAAAGCACAAAATCAAAGTTGCTCATTTTCACAATATTGTGGTAAAATTGAAGAAATCAAAAACGAATTCGATAAATGTTCTAATGATTTCAAAGAGTTACAAATTTTTTAAAATTTTTATTAGGTCTTTTTCCTTCGAAGTTGAAAATGCTCCCACTTCAATACAACTGGAATTAATTGATTTCCAGAAAGATTCGGTTTTAAAAGACAAATATCGAGAAGTAAGAATTTCCAAAATATATTCTTATTTAGGTGAAAAATACCCAGAAATTAAAAAGTTTGCTGCACAAATTTTATGCTATTTTGGGAGTACGTACTTGTGTGAGCAACTATTTTTGTCCATGAAATTAAATAAAACGGCCTACAGATCAAGATTAACTGATAAACATCTATTTGTCATAATGAAGATTGTTCTGTCTTTGAATCCAGATATTGGAAAACTAGGAGGAAAGTGCTGGCAAGTTTACGGTAAAAAAAAAATGAGTTTTATAAATACATTAAATTAAATAAACGTTTAAATAAAGCAATTACATAGCAATATTATAAATTATTACCCTAAATTCACTTAATTACATTGTTTTAATTATCCTATCCATATTCCTGAATCGTCACTTCAAAATATAATTAAGAAAATTTGTAAATATCTGTGGCGCGTGAATCTTACCAGTTGCATTAAATGGCCCGTGTTTTAATTGAGTTTGACACCCCTGCTGTAGACCATAGTTTCACAAAGTGGGCATTGCAGGAATCTTGAGGAGCAATGAAATTTTTAGTTTTGATCGATATTAATGGTTAATAATAGCAATCTCATGAGTTTATGTGCAATTCAGAGCATGCGAATTTAAATCAAACTTTAAATTTGTTTTATTAAGTAATAAAGAAAATTTCTTTAATAAGAGAAACAGAATGAATGTTATTTTATACATGTTTTTGGCTTTAGCCATAAAATTTTAAAGGGTTCTATATAACTTATCTGGTTACTCATTGGAAATATTTTCCTCTTGTTTGAGAATCCAATGGGTTCAGACTCTAGAAGTTGGCACCTATGTTGGGATGACAAGATTAAATATTTCTTTTTGCTCACAGAAAACATGTCATCCCACAAATCTGTTTATGAGCAGATGCTTAGTTTTATACATTTACATGCAAAAGAGCTTTTGGTTAATTTGGACACTGTTCACCATAGAAAGGTTGGATGGACTTGAACTGATACCTTTTTGGGAGGGAACTTGTGATTTCTGATAAAGGAATCAGCACTGTTTAAAATTTGCTTTCAGTATGTTACAAACAAGCAAGGGTGCTCCTCACTCCCTGGCTATTTAATAAATCCTCCTGAAGAAAATACTGTTCTTAAATTGAAAGAATATCTTAATATTTACAAAAGCAAAATATTCAGAGCCTGTAATTATGAAAATTGAAATGAAAACAGAATTTTTTGTTTTCCTCTTTGCGAAAACATTGTATCTCACATGGTCTCCTTTAGAATGAGGGAAACAGTTTAGTGTCTGTAGAAAACAAAGAGCTATTTTAATACCACAGCTACTTCTGTATCTCTACAAAGAATATTTATAACAGTTTAACTTACATTTTTACACTCAAAGGAAGTTGGGTTTCGAAAATGTAGGAAAATTAAATTATTGGATTTATAAAAATTTAAAATTGAATCATATCTCCTCTTATTAAAATATTAAGTACCATGGATTTGTATCATAAAATAGAATTTAAATGAAGGAATAAAAGCAACCAGGGCTGAGAATATTTTAATTGTTTTAATCTAATTTATATTGATGATTAACAAAAATATATACTATCTAGAAACTACACTATTTGCATGACTCATGTCCATTAAGATTAAACTTATAGGGGAACGAAGTAATTAAAATAATACAAATATGATTTAAATAAAATAAATCAATTTCTTATTGAAAATAAATTTTGCGATTTCGTTTTAGTTTTTTAATCTTGGTTCTAAGTTGTTTTATTTCCAAACTAGCTTTTTGAAATTCTGATATTACAGCCACATAAATATTTTGTTAAAAAATTATAGGCACAGCTATACTTGAAGTTTATTATTTGTTAAGATAATTTTCCAGAAGGGATGCATGCTCAAAAGTTCTTTTAAAAGGAGCGTAGAGACGAAAAAAGTTGAGGTCTTTCATTACTATATTATATCTGCAATATAACATTAACTAAGGGATAGTAAGTACATGAGAAAAGAAAATACTTTACTTATCCCTAAACAAGAAAATAGTTTTATTAGACATGTGTTGCACACTTTGTCAAAATTTGTGTGAAATTCAAAATGTTGTAAAGCATGAGTTACTCTCAGCCCATCTTCTAACAATTCTAGTCATTAATTGAAAAAATAATTTTAAACTTACCATTTTGGTATGCTCCAGCTTTTGTTTGAAGTAGTGCAGCCAAACCAATATTGTCTTTTGTCATTACTCTATTAAGCATATCATCAGAGCCCTCTGCATTTGCCATTGCTAACTGATTGAATTCCATCAGGTGTTCTCTGACTAAGGTGAATCTATTTGGAAGGCATGACACATTATTTACTCTTCAATCCTTCACTAAGCATTACAATTTTTTTATGCAGTCTTAAGTTTTGAGTAAGGAAAAGATAATTCAAAAATACTTTCAATTGAATTCTTTTGTTATGGGGCATCTTCAAAAAAGTTATTTATACACATATCAATGCACTAAGCACTAATCATCTAAAATCACTAATTCATCTTTATATAGTCTGGCACATGGCACTAGTTTACTCCAGAATTGGGTTCTTTAAGTCAATATTTGCATTTAAAATAAGTACTGTCTGTTTGCCTCCAGAATTGTTCCAGACAGAAAGTCAGTGCCCGTGATGTGTAGAAACATGGCTCAGCCAATTTTCTATAGGGGATTCTTGAAGCATTCGTCACATTGGTGCACTTAGTGACAATTGTCTTCAGACCTTAGTGAGATAAGAGGATATTACTCACTGTCCCATCACACTAAATCAACCACTCAAAATCTTACCTGACTCATCACCACTCAAAATGTACAAGACCTTTCCATAGGGGCCACAAGCGTACTTTTTGTCTGGAGCAGTTCTGGTAGACTGACAGTAATTGTGATTCTTGAAAGGTTTGACCTTAAAAGTTCCTTCTCTTCAACTGATTCAATTTTAATTTAATTTTTATTTTAAATTCAACAGTAAATAATTATAAGTTCATTCAATTTAAATAAAAATATACTGTAACACATGTTGAGAATGAAATAGAACTGCATTATGTTATTGTGTAACTAATGTGAAAATCAAGTTTCGGGTTTTCACTTGAATCGCTCCAACAGGTCTGGAATTATACAAGACCTGTTTCTACACAATTGGAAACAGGTCTTGTATGTGTATATTTTGAGTGGTATAGTATAAACACATTACATTTATGGCACTAACCTTGGTCAAATTTTTGAGTATATACAATGCTAGATAGTGTACAGTAATTTTCAACAGGTGTGCCTTATGGATGGCGAAATGGTTTAAATCAATTTCATTTCAATGGTTTAATTTTCAACTTTTGACAAGTGTGTTCGCAAATGATTTCAAGTAATACTCATAATGCCCATACAAAAAATTCGAAGTATTGTTTTTTATAACAAAGTATCATAAATTGTTTAAGAACTTCTTAAAAATCACTTTGAGCAAAATGGGTAAGAAATTACTATTATTTTTTGTAAAATAAAAATGATACCTATTGGTACTGTCAGATCGACAAAAAATATTTTTTAATGAGGTGCAGAATTCTAGTAATTACATTTAAGCATGCCATGAGAAAGGTTGAAAATCACTGCACTAGAATGTTTGTAAATGGAAACATTAAATATCAAGTCACAAATTGGGATCTATAATATTGTAATCTATATACTTAGATATCTCGAGAATTGTATAGATATATTTTATCTTGGAAAAGTTTCTTGAAAACCGATTTCCCTAAATATTTCTATTGCTGCAAATTAAAATATTCAAGCACTCACTTGTTACTTTTGTAGAATATCGCACAACCATCCACATGTTTCCGATCGCTCTCAGACATTGTTTTTGCACGAGATTTTGGAGAGAAGATGCCATCATATCCTTCATTCTTTAATTCCGGCAGAAAGTATTTGTAAAATTGCTCCGTCTCTACCTCCTATAGCAGAAGAGAACAAATGCTCAATACATTATAAAATATATAGCTTTAAAGATCAAGTATGTAGTTGTACTTTAATTTTTATGCTGACTGGTACAACCATTTTATCTTAATACAACTAATAGTAAGTCGCAGCATAAAGCTTAATAAAGTACATTAACAAAAAACATTAAGCAGTTTTATATGTATGTTTTAATATTAACTTTAGTGATACAGTACTCCTAAAATCCAATGATTTTTTCAATTTATAAGACTTTTCAAAAACCTTTCAAAATCTGCAGTAGCCATTAAAAAAATTACAATAGAAAGCAAGCAGACTTTCTCAATTATTAAAATCATGACACTGCTGTTATGACTGGATGATATGAATAAGTAGTGATATGAGGTAGTAACGAGTAATGAACAAATCAGTCAATTCATTCTATTTTTCTTAATGTAACTGGATTCTACTTTGCTTAATTTTTACAAACGACTATCGGTTCCATTCAGCTTGCTATCACTATCAGACTCAAAATTATATAACAATTAGTGAAACTTTCAGTTACCTTGATATATCATTATAGAAACATACTTAATAAGCATAATTCTGATACAACAAAACATATTAAGCAAATAAATACATCTGTCCTATCAAATTTACACAATTTAGACACTGGTTCCATACTATTGCTTCTCAAAATTGAAAATACAGCAAGAAACTTGCACACCCACAATGATTATAGGAATCTGAAAACTTTATTATATTTCCAATACGATGAATGTATCAATTAAACTGACATTAATAATTTTCATATCAACTATTATGCACAACTAACTCTTTAAATGTTTGATGAATTCAAAATGTTTACAAAAAATGGTGGTTTTCAAGAATTCATTTCCATTATCCATTTCAGTGCAAACAGGGATGAACTGTCTATATCGAAAATTCACAAGGGACTGTCAAGAGATTCAAAATTTGTGTTTAGTTAAAAAACAATAAAAACATTGCGAGAACAGGCTCTTTTCTAGACCATTTCCACCCAACCTTCACTGCTATAAAAATCCCCCCATTAGTTTAAGAAACTATCACTACCTGAAGACAAAAACGAATATATTCTTTCAATGCGGAGGAAAAAACGGCCTGTCGGTGATTTGGATTTTATGGCACAAGATTCAAATTTTTTATATCTTTACACCCATCTCTGGTCGTCAGTCGACGAGCAGCCCAATAGAGGTCTCAAGTTAAAAATGACTTCAAAACACTACAGTATTTGCAATTGTATTATCAAGAATCTTATGGCAGTCCTTGAGGGTCTCCAGTCATTTCGTCCTATTCGTAAAGGGGACAGACAAATGGCTGATCTCACGACTCCAATTTGGTATAATATTCAAAAATAAGCTGCAGACCAAAACAAGCTAAATTCAATAAAAATAGAACTTAAGATATAGGATCAACCAGCAGACGGTTCACTAGTATCGACTCCCGAGAGAAGGCAGTTGAATCCGCTTGGGTTTCGAACGAGTCTATTAGTTAAATTTGAGGACTGGTGGTAACGTAAGAATATCCTCTCAGCAGTTGGCGTCTTTGGCGAGGATTTTGGTTCTTTCATCGCTCGGTACCGAATTGGCAGGGGGAAAACATCCATGGCGATCGCCATTCATGCTTTTCCGTATGGCAGCCTTCTCCAAATACACTTATTAAGAAATAAATTGATCCTATGTCGACTGCTTTTCCCGGAAGCAGCAGTATACTTCGGGGTTGCGACGCTCGTGTTTACTTTAAGTAAACTCCCCGAGGGGAAGAAACGGTCGATCCGGTCATCCATCGATTCTATCTGACTTACAATTCTTCAAACAAATATTTACACACTAGTTTAGAAAACTAACCCCTATTATCTGCATGTCTATATTATTACCAAGTCGAACTTGTTTTTCCCAATCACAACAAAAAGGTATTGTGGAAAAGGTACACCTACCAACAGGGGCACACCTATGGAGGAGACTTGAGCCCCTCCCAGATCGTATAAAAAGCAAAAAATATCCTTATTCAATTCAGCGATTACTTTAAAAATCGTGAATTTAGGCGTTTTGATATTTTCTCCTTGCAGTCAACTAATACTTATTCATTGCTTTAAGTTCATTTACAAGTGTTCCATTTCTCATTTATTGGGATTGGATAAAATAATTGAAAATTTTAATATTTCATTGAAGCTTATTAAAAATTATATTGAAATTTTTAACACTTCATTCACATTTCCCCTTCAATACAACTTCTATTCGTCTTGGAATAGTCACTTTGAAACTAGTCTCTAGGTCACACTAAAACTAACCTACATTTCAAAGAAATTTTAAAATCAACCCCGAAAGAAGAGCTTTCGATAAAAACGTAGCCTCTCCAGATTGATATCCTGGGTGCGCCCCTGCCTACCTTAATTTTAACCATTAAAGATGAAAATAATTAAAATTAAATTAATGGTAAAACAGAAAATTAAAAAACTATGCAAAATTTAAGATACGGGTTAAAAAAATTTCTACTTTAAATTTTGGAAACCAATCTGCTTCTGAATGTAAATGATCAGGAAATGAAGATCTTATTGTATGAAACTAATGGACCGTCAGCGATCAAAACCACACAAAAAAAGAAAAATTCAGTTTTTAGATTATCTATTCAGGCCAGAGAACGGTGATGGTATGAATAAATGAAAGCAAACTAAAGATGCACAATTTATTAAACTACTCAAGCATGGTACAAGGAAAAGTCTGGACTGATAAGAGCTAGAGTGAAAAGAAAGCAGTTGCAGAAAAGTAATGAGTTTTGGGCAAATTTGAAAATTACTAGATTTAGAGATGGTAAATAAGCTATTACAAAACAGAAAGGAAGAAATTCATCTTACCTGAAGAGATATGATGTCAGCTTTGTAATGCAAAATTTCTTGTAGAATGTGTTTCTTTCTGTATGACCAATCTAAAGCCCAATTTGGGCAATACCCATACATCTGACGTGTAGCATATTTATCACAGAGAATATTGTAGCACATGACTGTGAATACACCTGGAAAAGCCAAGTTTTGTAATTCTTGATAGCACCCAGCCTACTTTAAAATGATTTGATCATTAAGAAATGAGAGTTGAATAGTTAGAGATAGTTGAATAGTTTGATGAAAAACACAAATAAAATTACAAATCAAGGAACACAAGGCATTAAATTAAAAGGAGTACTTAAATCATATAGGGTTATATCCGTTTTTAAGAAACCCTGTCAAGAAGTAATACACCCTGATAACAAACATTATAAAATTATAATTTTGAATACACAAATTCAATAAAAATCAGAACTGGATTCAATGACAAAATTTTCCCCAATAGACGGAGTAGCAATATTTAATGTAAAATAATGTCAACAGATAAGCTACTAGTTTCCAAGATTTTAGTAAGCAGTCAAGCCAAATCCTCTTTTTGCACAATATAATGGATGAAAAATCAGGCCAAATCTGTGCATTTGTGAACTTACGTTTTGGATCAAAATACAGTATTTCCTGCATTTAAAGGACACTTTCAATTAGATAAACTTAAATTTCAACAGTTAACATAGCATCTAAAAACAAACAGCGCATTAAACAATTTTTATCAACAGCTAACTTAAGTGCTCAAAAATAAAAAAGTGAGCAGTTTCTGTTGCTACCAGTATTTGTACTCCATTGAAGCTGAAGGAGGAAATTCATGCCATATATCTTGTCACATGGAAAAATAAATCACTGAAAAATTTAGAATTTTCATGGGTATCAAACCCAACGAAGCTAAAAAAAGAATGCATAATGCAACTATATCTGTCTACAATATAACTCCATAGTATTAATACTTAAAAAAGCAACATTTCAACAAAATTCAAGAAATATAATATTTTCAGTTGTTGGAATCCATAAATTTTAGGGCAAAGCAAACAATTTCTTATTAATGTATTTAATATAAACTATATACATACATGTAACACATTTAAACATCTTTAAATAAAATCTCCATACTGAAACAGTAACAGATTCTTATTTTTGCCATAACCATATTTGATTACTGGCTCGCTGAGAAAAGCAATGCAAAATCCATGCATGCTTATACTCTTAAAATAAATTAGCTAGGATCCTGATGCTCCAAAGATAGGAACCAAACAATTCTCCAAGTTTTGTTATTCCTAATTTTTTAGTTTGACCTAGGGCTAGAAATTAGAAGTCTTCCACTTCCACTCAGTTGCCAAATGTTCTATTAGGGTGCCATTTAAAATTTATTTTGCCTTAGATGTGTATGACAAAGGTCTAGGCTTTAAACTTTGACGCTTCTATTTAAAGTATGTGTATATAGACCAGTGGTTCCCTAACTCTTCAAGGCCCCCTTGAAAATTAAATAGGGTATATGTAGACCTCAAAAGATTATAATGATCCTAATTTTCCCCCATAATATAGAATATTTAGATCTATGCTAAATAGATTATAAAATGTTAAAAGCTTCATTAAGGATTAGTGATAAAAATTTGAAGTTCCGTAAGAGAAAAACTAGAGTTCCGAAATCAACAGTAAATATTATACTTTACTTATAAACTTATATTTAATAACATGAATTAATTAATAAAAGTCTTTCAACTTGTAAAATTATAACATTAGTGAGATCAAAATATGTACTTCAACCTTGATGTGAACAATGAAGCTGCTTTTAAGCAATTAGCTCGGCAATATTTGGTTTAATGCGAGTGACTAAAAATTGTAATTATCAGACAACTTAAAGTCAATTTCTTAACTTAGAATATTTCAAATACATGAACTGGAAGAATACAGTTAAGCTCTTCAAAACTGTTCTTGTGAATTCAGGATAGTTAATGATTAGATTCCTAAAAGCCGACTAGTGAAAATTTTAATTTTCATGAAATGTCAATTAAAAGATATACTAACAACCTTGTAGCACAAGAGAGGTCGGCTGATCGCCCATCAGCAAATAGATTCGTTATCCACATATCATATCCCGGTTGCAATATCACTAACTAAAAATGATTTTCTAGTTTTGCGTGTAGAAAGACTTAATGTAAAAACATGCTGCAAAAATTGCCCCAACTGTAGACTCCAGTTTTGCAGCATGTATTTAGTCTTTCCACATGACTAGAAAATTCATGTTTGAGTTATGGAGGTGCGATATCACGATCATCAGTTACTGGAAAATTTGTCCTTAGCTGGTTCAGGTGTTCATTTTTAGAACATAAAATATGAGAAAATAATGGAATATTTTATTATTTCTTGAAAGTTCTCAATTTTGGCTAGTGAAATATTGAATGTTTCTCGCGGACCCCAGATTGGGAACATTGGCATTGAGTATTACATAAGGCAGTAGAGTTACGTGGTTTTGAATGAGTCTATTAGCTAAAGTAGGGGATTTGGTGGTAAAGCGTAAACAAGTCCCTCCAGCAATTTGCATCTTTAACTCGGGTTCTGGTTCTAAGTTTATCGTCCGGTGCAGAAAGCGACAGTAATGAGTTGGCAGAGGGAAAACAGCCACGGTTATCGCCATTTATACTTTTGCGTACGGCCGCCTTTTCACACTGACCCTAGGTCGATTACTTTCTCCCGGAAGCCGCGCTATTTCTACTAAGGTAGGATTTGGAGCACTTTTCGGTTGGTTATGGCCAAGCTGCGCCAGACACAAGACAAACAATCTCTAGTAATAGACACACACACAACGAAAGTTTTACTGACACAGAAGACATCCAGGGAGGAAGGCACCTGACAAGAATCGAACTTATGCCGCCTACAATTGGCAAGTTGTAGGGCAGTGGGCATACCACACTGAGCCATGACGGCCCCCTGGAGCACTTCTCGGAGCTGTTATTTTGACGATTTGGTACAATATTAATGAGTATAGTAGTTCGTGAAACATTTTATTACAAGAATTCTACAGATATTATATACCCTACCCACTAACATGCGAGTCTAGTTTCCATAAATTTCCATTGTGCAATTCAGCATTAACCAATTTCCTTTAAAGTTTCCATACTGTGATTCTGGCAGAATTTGTTTCCAAAAATCTTTCAAAAAGAAAAGTTTGGTTTAAAACACCCACTTCAGAGAAATAAATTCAGACATTAAATAAAGTCAAATTCAATAAATTTGAATTAAAAGTTCGCAGTGAAATAGTTATGGAAAGGAGATTTGTAAGGCAGAGTTCAAATTCACTGATAGAGTGCATTAACCTGAATGAAGAAAAAAAAAAATACTACAATGCCTATTGATATTATAAGTCCATAATGTTTCGGACAAGTGATTGGTGGATTTATAGTCTTGGAGATTAACTGAAGCCCCTCTCATTACATATAAAAATTAAGTCATCTAGAATGCAGCGTGTTTCCAATCAAACATGCGTGACCTCTAACATTGACATTCTTTCTCGACTTTATTTCATAAATATCCTACAAAGCAGTTTTATAAATTGTGTGGAGACTCCGTAAGGGGGCGGGGCGGTGAGATTATTGCAAGGGCGTGCACAAGCTATTACCAAAAATATTTTCTGAAAATGAATTTCGTATAGATAAAAATTTCCATGGAAACAAAATCCAAAACGACGTTGAGAAAACTACATTAGTAAGACAACTAGATTCTATGCTATGGTAATTTTTAACCCTCTCGATATAAGATAAATAAGTAAATTAATTATCAGTTCTTTATCGAGAACGTGTTTTCATATACAATCAACATCAGAAATAATTTTGGGATTCATACCGTTTTTTGTGACAACCATACCTACACTAATAAAATATATCTATATATAAAAACTATCACCTATTTTTTTATAGTACTATAACGCTTATCTGATCAGCCAGCGTTATCAGCGCTCAGCCACTTGTTGTGACGTCATAGCACCGAGGAGTGGGCCTTCTCTCTAGTTGGCCTTGTACCTGGTGTGGATATACTTCCTGCACAATAAAAATTTTCATTGATAGAACTATCAAACCTGTGGTTCACTGTTATTGTCTCTTTTGGTTTTTCTTCTAACGAAGAGCCCTTATGAATAATTCTAGCATAAAGTGTATTTATGACATTGTTTTGTTCTGGAATGCGATAAAAATAAAAGGGAGCCCTTCGTAAATTAAAAAATAATTTTGAACTTACAAGAAGATTGAGGTTCTTGTCCAGTCATATAAATCCATGGCCGTTGAGGTGGATGTGACGATGTAACTGGAAGAGAAAAAAAAGTATAAAAATTTGAAATTTTAAAATTTGCATATTTTTCAGACTGCAAATTTGCATATATTTGAGACTTCAAATTCTCAAACTTTATCGAGGCAAAATTCCCGTCTGTACTTTTATTTCAATTCAAAATACAATCAAATAAATTCAAATAATTTAAACATATACCACGAAACTTTAACATATTCCCAAGATAGGATAATTCTGAAAACATTCAGATTCTTTTTAGCATTCACGAGCTTACACCAATTTTTCATTCTATACGTACAATACAGCACATGTTTTTACGTTTCGGGAGTCACGTTGCTTATTCCAAAATGTATTCATGCAAATATTAAAGTAATACTTTTATTCATGGGGGAGGAGAAATGCTTTTGGAAACATTATGAATTGAAAAATTGTTGGATTCTGAAGTGCGCGTATTTCTCTCACGCATGAACTTCAGAAACCAACAAGGCAGCTAGATGCCTTCATTGATTTTCTCAAGATTCATTAACTTCAAATTCATAAAACACTTCGACTTGGGTTTTCCGATTTTCAATTTATTGATGAACAGCTCCACTCAAAACACCTATTTCCTTCCATCAAAATTTTTCAAAAACAAAATAACACAATTCTTTAATTCTAACATTCAAGTTAAAACACAAAACTCAAGAGCCCCTGACAGCACAGATGAATCATCCATAATAGAAAGTCAACGACATTCAAGCATTAAACATCACTCACTAGTGAAATATGCATAAGGTTCTAGTTACATCAAGGAAACTACTGTTCTAAGTTCATTGAAAATAGGTTAGTTTATTTAAAAACAAGCGACATAAAACTTATTTACCGCTCCACTGCCCACATAGGTAGCAAACAAAGAAACAAACAGAAAAGGGATTTTTATCTACCCCCCGCACTTTGATTTCGTCAAGTTTCACCACTTCCAAAATTGGCGGCCATTTTCTTTTTTGACCTTGAATTGGCACAACATTCTTTTTCCTTCAAAGCTATGGACACGCTGAGGTTGTGGATGCTTTCTGTCTCCCATCGCATACGCAGCGATGAGCTCGACGCGGACTGATTGGTAACTGTGTCACCTAGACCTGGAGTTCAGCTGAACAAATGTTTTTTTAGGTGCGAATAATGCAGAAAAATATACACAAACATGCGAGAGTAAAGAACAATCGAAACGATGAGTTTTGATTATCTGTAACCGCAAACCAGACTAAAGATTAACAGAGGAGAGCACTATATATATATAAATAGGACTAAAAGAGTGTTTTCGTTTCTTTTTTGGATGTGTTCTTTGAGATTACTGAACTATGGATTAAAAAAGCATTTATTCGGTAATTAAAAAAATGCCAAGCACATGTGCAACAAAGAAAGCTTACATAAACATTTTTTTTAAGATAACTGCATAGAAAATTGCACCCATTTGTTCCCTATTGCTTTCTATTGGTTTATTCTTCAAAAGAAATTTCATATCTGAATAAAGAATGCGCAATGAGACTTGGAACAGTGGAGTATATTACAACAGTCCAATTGATTTTGAAATTCGGCAAATGGCAGTGAATTTTTCTTGCGATCTCTAAAAAAATTTTGAATGGCAACAAATGAATGAAACTTTTTTGGCGTTACAAAATGCGAGAAGGATTTTCAATATAAACAAACCACAAGACCGAGGATTTTACTCTCGGTTATCCAACATGGAATGTGTACAAGAAGCACGTTCTATTATAAACACATCTACATTTAGCTTTACCGAAAAAGCCTCTATTGAAAAATTACGTATTTATTATCAATTTTATAAAAGCACTTGTATGACCCTTCTCGGGTTGAACTAGTTAACTTTAGATTGAAAAAGCGACCGAAATAATCACTTGTCTCTCGTAGAAAAATGCCAATTTCATTTAAGTATCAAGACAATATAATTTTTTAACACCTTTTCCTATTGCTTATCCGTTGCTCTTCCAACTGGGCTACCGCGGTCCTCACGATGACTTCAGAGAAGTTGACTTAAATTTGTGTAAAATGTAGCATCGGTAGTTTTCCCTAGTTTGTGGCTCAATCTTCGAAAAGAACAAATTTCTTTTTTAACGATGAAAAAAGGTAATGTGTCTAAACAAAGAAACATGTTAAATACGATTCTTTCAGAGGAAAGGAATGACACAGGCCATATGGATCGCAAAAGGGAAAAGGCTGGTTTATTGAAAACACAACACATATATACTATACAGATAGGATAGGATTGCAGCACAACCAATAAGATTCATTAAAATGGACGGACGTCCAAGAAAGCTGTAGAACATTCACACATGCTGCCTGTAAAGAGTGACTCAGCTTTAGCAGCACAAAGAAAGATACAAAGACTTCTATGGGCGATTACATTATACAACAAAACATAAATAGCCTTTTCTCGTCTCGAATTAATAAGATTCGTCAGATCTCAAAACGAACGGCAGCACGCCTTTAACCACATTTGTTAGTGTGAAATTTCAAAAAAGTTTTCAGTATTAATTGTTGTCAACATGCCCACAGGCATGATCTGACAAGCGGAACTGTTGTTTGAGGGGTATGGTGCAAGGGCCATATTTGGCCATGCTGGGCCAGACATAGGACAGACAATATCAACTGTAATTTGGGGACCTCTGTTTAGTCCATTACATACTTATGTAACCACCGCATGTTAGGGAAGACAACGCGAAACGAACACAAGGACAACGCATGTATTACATGATCGACGCGACTGAAGGCGGAAGATGTTGACATCTTGGAAGGACGAGAATGGGCATTTTTTGAAATGAATGGTGGAGGCCGCATGTCAAAGCCGTTCGATTCAAGTTGTCGGGTGGATTGCTACTTTTCTCTATTCCGAAAAAAGTTAATATCCGAATATTGACCTTGCGAAGCACGACCATCGCCACCCTGTTTTCAGGGCCGAACAAGGTTACTTCTTCCTGAATGAGAACATCTGTGCACCTTGTCCGACTTTCTGCTCGCCAGGACAGCTATGCTTTATTGCTTTGCTAACGGTACAACCTCCGTCGAAGGCTGCGTAAAACTACGTTTCTACTTTCGTCTTATGTTGAAACCCTAGCCAAGTACGAAGACCATGGGTGAGAATAGTGAGGAACAAACCGTCTACAAATGGATTCTACAATTCAGTTTCACATCACACATCGATCGTTGCGATAGAGGGTTAAAATCAATGTGTGATAATCCTACTCCTGTGGAAGGTCAGATTTTGATAACATAAAATTGAAGCTCTTATGGCCTTGTGAAGTTAGATTTTGTTTTAGAATCGCAGGAAAAACGGGAGAACTCTTAGATTATAATGAAAGTTTGCAAACATCAGCGATGTTTTTGATCGGGATTATAGTGGTGAGACGGTGACAGAAATTAAAAACAGAAAAGAGCGACATTTTTCTATTCAGTAGGTTTTTTATGACGCAAGGGACATATTTGGCAAAGCTGAACCGACAAAATTTTAAACAAAATCAAGAAAACTAATTCAAGATTCAGCACAATTTACTGTTTCAAATTGAAATTAATCAAGGTAATAAGTCTAAAGAAAGTTTATAAAATAGATGTCGATAGTGAGAATAAAAATATTTTTTTGTTGACGATCTCCTAAAGTCTTCAAGAGTTGGATTTGAAATTCAAAATAGGATTTGTCTATGGCTGCTTAAAGCATGACATTCAGTGAAAATGTGTCGAACAGTAATTCACATACCACGTCGATCGTTGTGATAGAGTGAAAGTATTAAACATTATACATTAAAAATCAATGTGATAATCCGACAATTTAAGCACAATGGAACAGGTTCTCCGAGTAATAATTCCATATATATAAAATGGGCGTAGCCTATGAGAAATCTTGTTTTTATTGTTCCTCATATTTTCTCTTTCGATTTGCACATCGAAATCCTATAATAGATGGCTGTATACGGTCGTTTATTTTGTGCCTAGCCTACACTAGAATTTCACTAGCCATAATGTGAATGCAATTTTCTTTGTCAGATACGTACACGTTGGCAGATATACTACGCATTCGTCACCCCAATATAATATATATTACAACTCTCCAAAACACAAAAAACTATTTCAAGCAACATTTCACCAGTGGAAAGGCAATTCAAGCGTGTAAAATTTACTTTTCTAAAAAATATTTTACATAAACGCAAATTCAAAAGTGACTTTAACAGCTAAGGTTTATACTTTTCATCTATTGACGACTCTAGAATAAGGGGGAAATGGAATCAACGCCATAATTTAACAACTTGAATAGAATTGAAAGGCATTGTTCGGTTTTTCCTATGGCTAAGCAGAGCTTTACGGCAAACCGAAGTTGCTAACGAAACAGCAGAAGATATGGATATATTCTGTACCAGTCGGTAGTACACATAAATCGTGAATATTTGAACAGAACATTTATTCAGAAGTCAAATACATTTAAGAAAAGAAATGCTTCGTTCTTTTGAAAAGTTGACCTCTTAATCCTAATTAAAACTGAACACGAATATTATAAGTGTTCTTGGTCAGTGGGTTCCCAACCTTTACGAGGCAGGGATCTGGTAAATTATTTTTATGACAAGGGGCTCAGTCCCAACAAAGGGAACAAGACTACGATTTTTCAATCCAAACTAAAAATTAATAGATGTAACCTCATGGTAGTGTGAAGACAGTGAATTTTCACTACCATGAAGTATTTGAGATTTAAACATTAACGCCAAGACACTCATGTTAACAAATACTCATCTGGCTTAAGTTAGAAAAAGAACAAATGCAATCATAGTTATTAATTTAACCCAGCAATTAGGAGTCAAAAACGCACAGCAAGGAATTGAAAAGCAAGAGTTTAACTAGCTAATTCATGAATGAAAAACGAGTTAGCTATTTCCTCTTAGGGTAAACAGACTGCATGTCTGCGAGAACTTCACCTTCCTATATCGGCGGGTGCTTTAAGGTTTAATGGAGGATCTTTTTTATTCTCTCGTAAATGTGAATGACCACTTGCTCGGTGAAGAACGTAGCTGACAAGCAAGTACAAGATGGAAATCGCTCTTATCGATTAAAAAAGTCGTGATTTCAGATCACGCCGAATTATTCCAATATCAGAGCATCCAACCATTTCTCTAGTGTTGGTGGCATGAAAATAGAATTTTTCTTCTCCAACTTCTTGAATATCGAGTTACTGTTTTTACTTAAATCACTTTCAATTAAAAACAACTTCACGTATGAGATCAAAATGTAATTCGTTCATGCATTACATAAATAAAAACAAGAGGCAAAAGAATTTTGGGAAGTTTCCCAAATGAAGGTATTAAAAAAGTCAAATGGTTGTATAAAAAGGTGCTCTTGGGTTATTGCTCCAGTAAATACGTTTTGTTCTTGAAACTATTCATATCTATATACTGTATATTTAAAGTAATAGCCACTTAGTATTGAAACATCCAATCGCATAAGAGAGCCCTTCAGGCTGTCCTGAAAGGAAACCTCTATAAAAAAAAGCGCATGGATACCAGATCAGAAGCTTACTTAAGTAGCAACACCCAATTTTGCAAATGGACGTTGGCGGCTCTGTCAAGGTTTTCTCGACATCGACCACCCAATATTCAAACTAATGATTATGGATATTACAATATTCAGCACTTCAGTAACGAGGTTTTTTCGTTTATTCCAACAGGAATAGCAATACTTTTTTGAATCAGAAGAGATTTCCACACTGCAGCACGTCTGAGTTCCCAAGATGATTCTATACACCATTACAATCTATAAAACAATTCCACCAGGAATCGAAATTAGCGTTGTTTCGAAGCCTGAGTTAATGGATCCAGTCATTTTTGACGCAAATTATTTGTTTGAATATTTCCGTTTGTATGGCGAAAAACCA
Source organism: Meta bourneti (assembly GCA_933210815.1). Lineage (NCBI taxonomy): Eukaryota > Metazoa > Arthropoda > Arachnida > Araneae > Tetragnathidae > Meta > Meta bourneti. The sequence continues at coordinate 70,785,074 of OW119928.1, forward strand.
ATTGTTTATTCTTTTTAACAATTTGTAAAAAAATTAGATTAAAGCAAACTTTAAATCTAAAACAATGACCCAAAACAAAACGTCCTTATCTCTCCTGATGGTTGTCTTGACGAGGTATCTCATCAACAAAACTGACCAGATCGAGATGGATGATATATCTCGTCGTCAGAAGAAAATTGATCAGATCTTGATCTCGCCATCATTGAAAAAAAACAATGTCTTTATGACGAGATATCTCGCCAAAACCACTTGTAGGGTTAAAAAGAAACCCAAATGCAAAATCATCCAAGTTCAGGTCAGTCCTTAATTACACTATGTAATTTACGATTACGGCCTACATCCACGTAAATATATTTTGACATTGCACCCAAGTAGCGCATTTTGGAATGTTTAGTTGTCATTAATGCCTTTTCTGCTAATTTCTAATCCTGCTGAAAAAGTTAAGCAAAATCCCTCTTTTATATCCAATTGTTTCTTGTACCTGATCATGCGTTGTACCAAATCTGATTCAAAAGCGAGCTCTTCATAAGTTGAAAACTGGGGAATCGGGGATACTGTCCCTGGTACTCTTATAGCTTTCTGTAGACCTTTAAGTTAGCACTTTCTCCTGCAAACAGTGGCAAATATTTAAGCGAAAAATTATCCAAAATTCTTAATTTTTATTTTTTACAAGTTGTGATTGATTGTATACCGTGGGTGTACAAACAAAATACAGTAGAACCTTGATTAATCTGGGTAAGGTGGACTGAGGCTACCTCGGATAACCAGAAACTCGCATAGTACGGACGTAGAAACACAAAACAGCTTATACGAAATACAGAAAAAAATTACTGTACTACATGTTACTGCTACTGAAAGATTCATAAAGCAAGGATTAAAAATAATTTATACTCAGATTTGAGTCACGGTATGTATTTATTGCGATAATTTTACAATAAATCTGAACGTCGAGTAGCATACCTCTTGAAAAAGTCCTTAACGATCTTCCTTTTCCCAGTACGCACACTCGTGCTCGAAGCTTTATTTAAAGTTTAAAAAAAACCTAGGTATCAAATTCGGTTCGGATAACACGGACCGTCGGTTAATCGGAGCTCGGATAATCTATTTCTGGTTCTGCTATTCGATGATATTTTTCATACAGAAATAAAACACGCGCCCTTTTTATATCCCCGCCTGTCTCATATCGGCTCTCTGACCTGCATACATGAGCTGGAGTCCGAGATATTACCATACCCACATTCGACTCGGAAATTTCGGTTGAGATAACATACTCATATTGCAGGATGTATAAATCATCAACCAAAAACGACCAAATTTTTTTACAAGTATAAATGATAGTGACGTTGAAGATGAAATTTAAGTTATATTTCGGGCACTTGAAATTTTCGGTCTGAAGGAATGTTTGCCAAAAAAAAGGTTCCAAGTCGGATTGTGGTTGCAGGAAAGAAATCAAGATCATATTTCTGTAATCTGTCGGCGGGCCGTATCTGGTCTGCGTGCCTGGTAAACCTGTCCGGTAGGCAGTATCTGGCCTGAGAGCCTATTAAACTTGTCCCGAGAGCCGTATCTGTCCTGTGGGCGAGGTTAAACTTGTGGTCTACGGGTAGGTTAAATCTATCCGGAGGGTCGTATCTGGTCTGCAGGCTGAGTTGCGGGCAAGATTAAACCTGTCTGGAGGTCCATATCTGGTCTGGAATTGAGATAAACCTATTCTTTGAATAGGTTTATCTCAAACTATCCACAGCTCATTTGCCTCACGCGTACAATGTTTTTTATGGAAGCCACATGACCCCAACCAGGTTGGTTGGTTTGGGGTTTTTTGGTCCAAGGGCCATATTTGCCCAAGCTGCGCCAAACATAACGAGGGAGGAAAAACCCAAAAAGCAGAAGGGTAGGCGAGGGTAAAACAGAAGGGAGGATAGATCACTCGGGTACCTCAGGGTTGATGCCCGTACACACCTAAAGACGTGCCCCTGAGGGTAAAGACCCGAACCAGGACAACAGCTATTCCTGAAACAGCTAATAAAATCGCTGCAAAGATAACCACAGAACGACCAAGACTAGCAATAGTCGAATCGTGGATACATTATCACACGCGCATTCGCCTCAGAAATTTCGCTCCACAGCTACGCTAATTACAGATCGATTTCTCGAACCTTCTTTGATTGAAAACCGAGGAGGGACGAGAACAGACGGCGGGAGGGGAGTGCGAAAAAAAACCTCATTTATATAGTCATTAATATAATACGCACCCCGGGGCTCCGCATCTATATTAAAGCCCGGCAACAATTTCAAGAATATTAATGACTCAACGATGATAGATGTCCGTTCGGAGACTAATTTTCGGGCCGCCAATTGAGAACCTCGCAGGCTGCCTGTTAAAAGAAAAACGCCACTTGAGAGCGTTTTTCCCTCTGCTCCGTTTTACTTCTTTTTAATTAGGGTTCCTTATCTCGAGGAGTTGAACTGAGGATGATGGATTTATTTGGTTGCGTGAGCCTAAGATATGTGTGCAAAGAACCACCTCCGACACGAGAGGTACCACTGTGGTGCGGAAATGTGTCTGCGCGCGTGAGTGAACGAGAGAAGTTCAATGTTGGGAGAGAGAACTACACCGATTTGCGAAAAGATAGCAAGGCTGAAGCTAGAGTCGAACGAAATCTTGCGTTAGGCACGAGTTAAAGACTGCAACTTGATTCATGTCTTCGTTGATGTGCATGATTGATTTGTGTCTAAATTTTGTCTAGAAACTGCAATGGGGTTGTATCCCCTTTCTTATCTTACAGAGCCCTCAGGGGCACATCTCCTTTAGGTGAGTACTCTATAGATCTTTTCTTTTCCCATGGTTGGTTTTCGGGTTTTTGATGCAAGGGCCATATTAGGCCAAGCTACGCCAAACACAAGACAATCTCAAGTAATTGAGAAAAGAAAGGATGGAGAGAAGTAGAGAAAGATCGCTTGGGCATACTGGGTTCATGACCTCCATGTTTACCAGAGGCAGTAAACCCCATGGGAAAAGAATAAATCACTAGGGTACTTCGGGTTCGTGAAGCCCTTAAGATGTACCCTAGAGGGGTCTTTTCCCAAAGGATTTACTGTCTTTAGTAAACACGGGGTCGCGCTCCTTGGGACACCAAGCCATCTTTTTCTGCTCTCGTCGCAACTACTCTAACCCACAATCCCTCTTTTCCCCGTCCACGACAATTTTTACTTGACATTATCTCGTGTTTGGCGCAGCTAGGCCAAATATGCGAAATAAAACCTAAAAACAATCAATCAATTTTCCCCAAGAAAAATAATAGAAATACACACACATTAATAAAATCTCAGTCAACAGATTTAAGTAAAATTTCGACAGAAACCGAATTCGTTTAGAGGAAAGTACAGTATTCATGAATACCATTATATTAGGTCATTAAGTATATGTTCGATTTCGAACTGAAAGTTTGGTTTATTATATCTCAAGCAAGAAGCAGTATAATTAATCAAAGTATGCGCCTAAACTATCGATACAGTTTTGCCATCTTAACGGTAGCTTGTTAATGCCGGCAGCAAAGCCTGGAGAGCGAGTGTGATAAAATAGCGAAAGGCGTTTTCTACAGCTTGTTGAGAATTAAATATTTTTCCTCGCAAGTGGTCCAATACCTGGAGAAAATGGTAGTCAGTTAGTACAAGGTCTGGGAATACAGTGGGTGAGAGTTTCCAAGTCCAGCTCCTGTAGCAACGTTATTTGTGTGACATGTGGTCGAGCATTGTCCTGCAAGAGGATTGGCCTGTCTCTATTCACCAATCTCGGCTGCTTAATCCCAAGCTCCCTCATCATTTTGTCGTTACAGTAGACATTTGCCATAATCAATTGACCAGGTCTCATGAAGTTGTAGTGGAAAACACCAGCTCTGGACCACCAGACACCATTAGCTTTTTTTGGTGAATATTCGGTTTTGGAGTGTGTTTTGGCACTTCATGCGGAACCCATCTATCCAGCTTCTTAACCTTACGAATTTGTTTCAAATAGTTTAATATTGTTGGAATAGTAACGTCAAACCTTACTGCTAATTCACACATAGTTTGAGATGTATCCGCTTCCACTGCAGCTTTCAGCTCATAATTATCCACCTTGCCCTCAGGTCGCCCACGTGGTTCATTTTGAAGATCAAAATCGCCAGATTGGAACTTCTCAAACCATCGACGTACTGTGCGTTCATTAGCCACATCCTTGCCAAACACTTCGAATTGTCTGTGCTGCATTAGTTCCACGACGAAACTCATTCGAAAATAACGCGAATTTTTGATTTATCCATGGTTTAAAAAATTTAATCTGCAAAAGGCAATTCGACAGATAATCACAAACCAAAACGTGCGTCTGAAAGGCTGATGACGTACCTTCACAATAAAAAACCCCCAAAGAACTGTCAAAGTGAAATAACAAAGATATCGGGTATCAAACTTGGTACTTGAGGTAATCGGACATTTCATACTTAATGACTTGATGGGCTAGATATCTCGTCATCAGCGAAATCGATAAGATCTTGCTGGATAAGACATCTCGTCGAAATTACTTGAAGGGTTAATGACTTTCAAAGCATCTCTTCGAAATTTTAAAATTTCCTTGGAAGCCATTCAGATATCCTATCTTTTAATCCTTAATTGGTGCGATGATTCTGTACAGCTTTAAAATTTAATTGCATACCAGAAGCGTGTTCACTCTATTTAAATGGAACTGGTAGATTATCATATAATGAACATTTCTGACGTATATAAGTAGTTGAATTTACGTCGCACTGGAAAGCAACACAATGGGCTGTTGGCGATGATCCGGAATCAATCCCGAAGGGCAAGATTCGAGGTCACCTCATAACTTTGAACCATGGTTAGATGACGAGGTCAACACCTGGGCCGGCATCCCACCCTCCAAACTTCCACACCACGCCAACGTGAGGACATTCGAGACCACGGCAGACTTAGCGTGCACTAGCCCCCACGTACACGATGGTCTTCGGTTGGATCGTGTTTCGAACTCGTCACCCTCCGGTTGCCGATCCACGACTCTCCGACCAACTGGGCTACCGCTTCCCTTCATAGGTAATGAAGATTGGACAAGCATCGCACATGGCATCAAGATTACGATTCCAAAAATCCCTATCATTTTCTCCGCTTCTTTCTATAAACACCTCTTCCATTAAAATTTTCGTCCCCGAGGAAATTGCTACTAATTGGAGGAGTGTGTGCAAAAGTGCTTAATCACTCTGAACCAGTTGGCCTGAGTAAACGTAGTTTGGTATCTTTAATCAAGTCGAGAAGGAATACCTGAAGACTACACGGAAAGGCTATACATCTCTAACCTGTCTCGGAACTCAATATGCCTGGCCTGCGATATCTGATAAGATGAGGACGTTGATCATTTGCCAAAACGAACGTTACCTACTGATAAATCAAAAGCTGCTTTGTATGACTCGTCCGATTAACTTAATGCTGATGGCCTGCCTATTATTTCGATTTTGCTGTGCTCGTAACAAAGGTCGAACCATTCCATGGAGCGCCTTTTGAATAGGAGTTATTAGGGTTCACGCACGTGTTATCTTGAAAGATTCTGCAACTTTTTTTAATGAGAAGCAGTGTTGTATGGTATTGTGATCCGGACTTGTAACGGTCTTCCGATTCCCGAATTCCCAACTACTTCCCCAGTCTTTTTAACGCATTTGTAGTTCATCACGTTTTAAACTACATCTAATGACCTCTTTAATAATCGACTAAGACATCGAAGTCATTCTGTTACAGTTCTGAGAAAACGGAGGGGAAAAATTTTATTCCTAAACTCACCATGTATATTTCTCAAAAAGAAATCTCTGGTCAAGCAAAAAACCTCTTATCTTGAAAATTTTGATTTGGTGTTACTTTTCAGCCGACGATATTATGTTCATCTCTCGGTGAACTCTAAAAAAAGGCGTTTTTTTTTAAATTGAAGCCATTTGACATGAGACTCGTGACTAAAATCTAATGGAATCATCCATCTAGATCTTTGATTCTTTGGTGAACTTAGCCACAACTAAATGAATTTCAATATTTGCAGTAATTATATACAGCAGTTCGACCAATCTCCACCATAAATTACTTTATGGTCGACTGAAGTTGAACAATCTTACAATTTTACTAATGACGAGATACCTCGTTGAGACAAGTAGGCAAAACAAGTTGTCCCTTTCCCATATTAAAACTTATCTTCACATATTAAAGAATCGAAACCTCTGGAGAAATCGAGGTAAATTAATTCTGCCGCACATTCAAATTTGGATAGAAAATCCATTTTTTCAGCATTGCACTGAATGTTTTATGTTCTCGAACACAACGGGAAACTATCATAAGTAGGAGAAATGTGGAAAGCAGTTTGAGGATCCATACTTACTCATACTTTAATATTCGAATTTGCATTGATAAGTTAATGCATGTTTGGTAATTTTTTATTGCGGATAGTACAAAGTTTAAAGTTTATTTGAAAGTTAGCTACATCGTCACATGCCCAGCCATTCTGGAGCTTTGAAGAATATGGATTAATTTTCTTGGGAAAAGCTTTATTGTGATGGGATCGTACATATAGCAAAGATATATTTTCTGCTCTTGGTTTAATTTTATTCCTGATGGACACACCATCCAACAAAAAGTTTAAATTTGTGAATGATTAAATATTTATAAGTGACCAGAGAAATAATTCCTTCAAAAAGATAAAATTTTTATTATCGCGAGGAAAAAGGGCCTTACTGAGTAATGCAAAAAAGGTGCACAGCCGATTGTTACAAAAGCTAATATATATACAAATGTTAAACCATGCAATAGACGCATCCTACATCAGCTGTTCAAAAGACCTCTGCCAGTTGTCAATGCCATTTCAAGATTCAAGAACAAAAAGCTCTTCATCATATGTAAAGAAACAATACTGAATAAGAAACTAAACAAAAACCCCACGAGTGCATACGTACAATATAAGCGACAGAATCGTTTGATAGAAACGCGTGAGAAAGATTATTCTAAACTTGAAGCGGCAATTTTAAACACATCTGTAGTTGGTTTACAACAGGATTTCAAAGATAAAAAGTTAATATCCAACCACATATCGAAACATTAACACAAATATGAATATCTATTGGGCAAATATATTGTCATCATATAATATGAATACCTAATGGGTAAATATATTGTAGATATTAAACAATTATTTACCAATGTAGCAGAGCTACATTGGTAAATAAATACACTAGTTTATCAATAGATTATATCTATTGATATATATCAATAGGTATCTATTGATATAATGTAAAACCTTTTATCAAATCTCTTTATAATAAAAGCACCGAGAGAGATGTGCACTTTTCATACCTCCAAATTAAATAAAACTAGCCATGAATATAACACCATTTTGTGTACTTCTTACTGGTGTTAATTCTTATTTTTAATAACAGTGCATGGCAAAAAGTATCACGTTAGTCACCTTCAGTCACGTTACCACAATTAGTTTCTGAATGTCTACTTCAATTACACCCCATTTCTTGTTTAAAAGCGATTTGGTATTCTTTGACGTCCAAACCTATTAATGCAAACATTTTCTTTTGCTGAGCTGATTTCTGCCTTCCAGATTTGTCACTGCCTTCCGAAATCAGTCAGCTGATGAATGTCATCAGAACGTGTGTTTTTAGCAATCACATGCAGTCAGCATTTCTGAAAACATATCTTTCATTAAAATCTTGATCCGCGAGCAAATTGAAACTAATGGAAGGAGTGTGTGTGAAAAAGCGCCTAGATAATCACTCTGAATCAGTTGGACTGAATAAGTATATTCTAGTATCTTAGATCAGTTAGCACAATATTACAGTAGCCCCCTATTATTAAAACCCTAAATCCAAACAATAGCTCAAAATCAAACATTTAAACTAGGCGATAAAATCGGCGAATTCCCGTTGGGGTTGATTTCATATTGTTTATATCCATTCGCCATTGACAAATATACAAATAATGTCGATTTCTATACAATATACGTTACAATATATAGTGAAATAGGTATCTTGGCACTTTGTAGCTCTTAAATGTACACCCTATTTGCGAATAACCTTAGTGTTCCATGTTCGTGAAATACATAAAAATATATTTACATAATTACTTAAAAAGAGAATCTCGGCCTTCGTATTCGAATATATTAATCTTTTCAATACTTTTACTGAAGTCAAGAATTACAATCCTGAAGGATGGCCACCAAACGAACAAACGCAAAAATCCATTTTAATATCACAATGAATATCCTAACTTCCAGTAGCTTTCCGTTTCATCTGTATACAAATTCAAATTTGGAACATTGATGCAACGCATCACACTGAAAATTCGAATTTGGAAGAAAAAACAAACGCCGTTCCCCCTGCTTCAAAAACCTTACGCGCACGCAAAGTAAAAAAAAAAAAGCTTTCACGAAACGTACGTCAAAAACCTGTCAATGGCCTCAAAGGTAAAGGTGAAAAAAGAACATGTCAGTTTTCGATTTTCAGAACGAAACTGTGTCCAATTTTTTACGTGGTTGAGCATCGGGGACAGCATAAAAAAATCAGAAAAACAACGGTGGATAGATGTAACGGGTCGCAGAACTCAGTGATACTTCACCATGACCACTGATGTTGTAGCCATCTCTTAATCAGGCAATGTGTAAAGAAGACAAAAAGAACCATGGAAAAGGCAAGGGAATTCTACGCCAGGGCGGGTATACAAGAAGCGAATGTTTTTAGCACTTCTTTAACGATTTTTCTTTTTAATGGATGGTTTAGCAATTCATTTTGAACGGAGTTTCTCCACAAGACGGCTTCATTCAGATGAGGAAAGAAAACTAAAACAGAATAGAATGAGTTTGCTTTATAGAACTGTTCCATAGAAATTGAGGAAAAACACCTGGGTACAAGGGATTGGCAAAATCTTTCGTAATTTTCCTTCACTCAATGAATAAACATTTTCCCAATTTTCTGCCACGGAAAACGTTTCTAAATTGAGAAGTGAAAAATAAGCACTTGTACATTCTAGTGAGCGACACAATGAGAAATAAAACGTGACGATTACCACGGTATTGTAAAGGTTGGTTGGATTTTATGGCGCTAAGGCCATTGCGCCAAACACAAAATAGACTAAGCTAAGTAATGGACATACACAAAGTTTTACTGACACAGAAGAGAGGAAAGACTCAGGGAGGAATCGAACCTGTGCCGCCTACTACCAGGTTGCTAGCGCAATGGGCAAACCCACTAGGCCACGACGGCTTCACAGAATTGTAAAATCCAGTTAAAAATGCTATGTGCAAAAAAATCAATAGAATAACTTTGGAGAAAAAGAATGGGAATGCGCTGCTTCATAAAGTTTTATCCATGTAAGCATAATCTTTTTTAAACCTAAAACTGAACGGATTAATATCGCACCACAGCACATTTCAAAATATAATAAAATAAATAAAAAGGATAATATTGAAACAGACCCGTCTCTAAAATTTGCTCGTTTGTATATTTAATACACAAAGACCATATCCAGGTTGATTCGTCGCTCTAAGGTATTTTTTTTTACAACGCGATTACAAGTTAGACCGGGTCATAAATCGGGGTTAATTGCTACAGAAAAGCACGAATCTGAACATATACTGAAAACATTTTATAGGGCTCTTATTTTAGTCTTGGTAGATTTATTTGTCAAGTATAAATTAGTCTAATTACGTACATATCAAGTTCAAATGTATAATATAATGCTTTCCAACTTACATCGTAATTATAATTTTATTGGAGATCATTTGATCTCTGGTCGAGCATATATTTTTGAAATTTAAGTTCTTTAAAATTAAGTTTAAGTAAGAAATTTAAGTTCCCCCCCCCACTTGAACATTTACTTTTCAAGAACCGTCAAAAAAATTTCTCAGATATCCTTTTATTAATGACGAGAATTCACTTGCACAAAACAAATAGCCACAAGTAAGCAAATATTTCAATTTTTAAAAGAAAAATAATCAAAATTCGAAACCAAATCATCATGTAACTTGCCCAAACACCAGCAGTTAGGTTGTGCGCCATGTTTTAAAAAATACATGCGAAAAAAAATCAAGGAATAAATAAAATTTTGGCATTTTCAAGGACTTGCCAGGATTCCGAAAAAGAAAATTTTAGACTTTCAATTCTCGTAAAAACCCAGTTCTCCAAGTCCTCAGTCAAGTTAAATAAATTAAATTTTCACTAATAAACATCAATTCTTTGAAATAAAAATATTGCTGGTCTTACCAGCTTTATACATAGCTCAAGAGTGAACTTTAACACAATGACTTTAGACCGCAATATTACATTAGCCGTGCACTTGACTCCGATTGTTACGTGAAGGGCAAGAACAATTATGTTCTTTGCCCGTATGCTAAGGGTAATTGTTGGACGAGACGGAAATAAACTTCAGCGTGCAATTCGAACATAAATCAAAACGACCAGGCTCCAGCAACAGCAGAAACTAGACTCTTTCCACACCAGAAAGAAACAAATTTTAATCATTAAAGCAAGGCACATAATTTTAGCAGAAGTACAATTTACTTTCAAAGGATGGTTTCCGAGTATAGAATTAACCCTCAAGGTCAGGACATTGAAAAGGGCAATATATTTCTTTTCCTTCCTTATTTTCTCAAGGTGAAGGGGACTGACATCTTAAAGCGACAATTCAAGAATGGTTTGCTTTTGAATCGAAAGTTAACTAGATGGGTTTTGCTCGAAAACGGAAAGAGTAACCCCTGCTTTGATATTCCTACTCAGAAAATCTGCTTTATTCCGTACGGGAAAAGTAGAGGGCAAAGCTAATGGAGGCTATTCATTTTGTGACGCAGCAATTGAAAGGAACATAAGTACGTAGGAAGTGCTATTGTTCTTCAAACCGTCCTGAAGTAAATAAAGGGAGGATACATGTTTCTGCTTTTAAAGAATCGACCCTTCACCCGTCTGAGAGGACGGATTGAACGTTTTTATGTAAATGGCCTTAAAATAGAAACGCAAAAGAAAGCAGTTCAAAGAATTTGAATTTCCCTACAGGAAGCATGGAACTAACAATACCAGCGCAATATCCGCATTCTTAACAAACAGCAGGAGCTTTCTAGAAGAGGGTGGTGCCGGAAAACAATAGCCGTAGTGCACACAAGGTGTACAAATCGATTTCTAAACGCCCATTATCTACCCAGAATCGAAGACGGTCGCTTTTCCAAAATATTTTACTCGTGCCGTAAGATCCGCTTTTCTGCGCACAAAAATTACACAAAACGGCGAGCGGATCGATTTGCATTTCACAGAACGGTTCCCAATATCTGACATTGGCGAATGCAATATGTCATTCAATATCCAAGTTGCCGGAGGTAATGTTCTGAGTCGGATCTTATCAGAAACAAGACAGCGTGACCCTCACAAGTAATATTGAGTGAGCGAATATTGCTCAAGCGAATACTGGTTATGTGGTAAATGCATGGGGTATTAAGAAAAGTAAGCACTTCTGCTCATCGATTGAATTTCCAATTCAAATCTGCTTTTCTGAAAAACTACCGTATTCAATTTGTAGGTCCTACAGCAAAACGTTTCGTTTTTTAGTTTTCACCATTAAATACACAGCCCAAAGTTTGGTTGCAACAGTTGAGTCCGGACGGTATGATTTTTTACCGAATACTGAATTCGAAACAGATTTCATGTTCAACAATCCGCTGATTTGCCGAATCAAGTTTCTTGAACGACTTAGTCCGCGCAGTATCACTAAGGCACGCAACAGATTTGTTGTCAAAAGAAATTTATAATTAGATTACTTGAGGAACATTTTTTTTACAGCACAGAACGAGTATGAAAGCACATTGCACAGAAATGTTTTAAGGACGATGATGCTATAAATATCGCGCTGGAAAAATCCAAGGATTTTCGAGTAGGTTTTAAAAAATGTTGCGGATATGGGCTGGGAATATTGCAGAGAAAGTATTATTAAATATAAAAGTTGAATCGAAATATTCAACCACGAGTGACTAATTTGCACATTTATGACAGAGATTGTTAGGTTTTGATTAATAAGGGCAACCTGAAAGAGTTAATCGAGTTTTCCAAAGCATCTGCGAAGTGAACACCTTGTTACCATAAAAACATTAAATCTGTACTTGGGCAGAAAAAGGGCCTATGTCCATTTTGCAAGTTTTTGTTTACAGCTGATTTAGTAATTTTTAATACACCGTTCAAAAAATACTTTTTAATGTTTTGATACTCTCATAATGCATTAACAGGACATAGACACTTTATATTACTTTTCCTTCAAGTAATTTGTGAACATACTAAAAATCAGCGAATTTGGCCTTTTTCTTACCAAGGATCAGAAATAATGTAAGAAAACTAATTGTATGCTTAAATTTGAGAACATTCAAAACATTATTTGAGAATGGTACTGTATCCCCACTTCTGAGGATCAAAGAAACTCCCATGGAGACAAAAATAACAGATAATTGTGATTTGAAATTCTACATTTCCGACTGCTTAAACAAACTCTAAATTTTCTGAAGCAAAATTGATCTCAAGATCTGAAAAACTATCAGCGGAAAAGATTTTTGGCACAAAGCACATGTTATATATAAGTATGAGCGAACACACTAAAGTACTCGGACAAGGAAGAACACAGGGAGCGGAATCGTTTTATAGGGAAGATAAATACATCGTCCAGTCACAATCTCCAACAATAGAACCAAATGAAATGACTTGTGAACAGATGCTATTTCATCCAGACAATCGAGACCAACTTTATATATATATAAGATTCATTTTGGAAAATATCCACCGACATACCAAAGTATTTTTTTTCAGAATAGACGACCAGTGTTTAAAAAAAAAGCAACGACCAGCGAGGCCACTCGTTTGCCATTGTCCAGTTCACTGCAAAAAGCCATTTAATAAAAGAAAAAAAAATCTCATCGTTGGCATAAGACAGTGCTTCATTACATCCAACTTCACATGTATAGCAGAGTCGCAATAAAAGAATGAGAAAAAGTAATAGCATAATAAACATCTCAAGACGGCTTCTGGACGTTTCTTGAACTCGTAAAGCGCGGAGAGGATATGTAGGAATGGTAAAAATATGCTATCCCCGCAGTTAAGATTAAGATGCAAATATCCTCACAAATGAAAGACTCCATTTTTCTCCGTCTTGTTATTGTTTCACAATCCACGATCACTTTTCCACACGAAAATGGAGGAAATCGAGCTCCAGGCGAATGGAGCATGTGGCTGAATGGGGCAGTTTGGTATATTTGAAATTCAAGAAGACACCAAGAAACGTGAGCACCGAAAAATAAAAGGCAGGGAAGGGGAATCTAATGGAATTTCCAGCAAAGGAAATACATCTTACTTTGAGTTGGTGCTCTTTTGACCCATTTGTGTTTCACCAATTTAAATAAAGAAAAATTGTGACACCACAAGCATTTACTGATGACGAAAGAATGGCACATTTTAATAAGTAGCACATATTTTCCCAAAGTAGGCGTTGAAGAAATCTTGGGAGCGGGGCAATGTTGGACTCAGGGGACGCTGAGGAGCAAAAGTGGGCAATAAGATTCTAAAAAATGCGCAGCCTAGGAATGTTTTAAGCAAACCCTTATCCATACAGGCATGTATTTGTATGTACAAGACAGTAAACTTCGTGGGAAAAGAAAATATCACTTTAGTTCCACGGGTCCGTGAAGCCCATACCACACGTAAAGGAGATGTGCCCCGACGGCAAGCTAGCTTTTTGAAATTCTAAAACTACATTGCATTTCAGTTAAAATTTTATTGCTCTAGCATCAGTACCACTTCAGCTGGATCGCAGATAGAAGTGCTGTTGTCCAATATTTTAAAGTTTCAAACAGAGGATCGCGGTCATAAAATTTTCAAATTCAAAATAGAAGACGGATCAGAAGTAATTTCAGCAGTTTTAGAACATTTCAAGGACAAAAGTTTAGATTTTAGTACAGAAAAGTCGATTGAAATAAAGGGGATTGAATAGAAATGAAGATTATATTAAAAATAAAATTAAAAAAAATCACGACCGAGTTTACAAACTCGATCGTCAAAACAAGTTGCAAAATACGACTAGCGACCGCTAATTTTGAACACTGCTCATCTAAACATCATTTATAAGTTCAACATTGTTTAAGGGGACAGTGGACTTTCAAAATCACCAAAATAGGTTTTTATTTTGAACATTCAAAATTAATTGATATCAAACACTAGATAGCAAAACGAAGTTTTCAATTGCTATCATTTTTGACGGAGTTGCTTATATAGCAACATAAAATATAGTAGGTAAGTATCATAAGTCTCTAGAAAAAAGCGTTTTTCCGATTTAATTTTTTAATATTTTTCCCGATTTTTTTCTGTGCATCAGGTTTTTCTTAATTCCCTTGAATGTTTTTTGGATAATCCTTGCAATACGTTGTTTATATCTGAGTGAAAATGAGAAATTTACCATGTTTCCAATCTTTTATTGCTTGAGTGATAAACTTACTAAATGGGAGTTAATTTGATTTATGTATACAAAATATAATTAAAATATTGATAACATGGAAATCAACACACATGGGACCTATCAATGTTAGCTAATTTATCAAAATTTTTGCCACGTATGTAATAACTTCCGCACAACTTAATATTTTTGGTCAAAAGTTTATATAAAGGTTTTTTAGTGAAAACACAAACAATCTGCAAATTTTATAACAATCGGATCCTAACTTCAAAAGGTTGACGTTTCAAAAGACGAAAAAGACATTAAGTTTCGTTTACTGTAAAACTATTTCACTGTGCACACCTTATACTGGTAGAGAAGCTAACTAATGAGAGCTATTTTATAAAGGGAAAACACCAATATGACGAGACGCGGATTGACCAGTATTTTGGATCTAACGATAATGAGAATTGGTCATTTCTGTATAATATTGTACGCAAAGCTTCAGTAGTTAGATAATTTTATTGGATATGGATTAGAAGGTCATCTAATAATGGTCGATAATGGAATGGATTATATCATCTAATTTCTTTGTAGAATTCTGCTCTATACCCAATAAGTATCTTATTGACGTACTGCATGAATTTTAATAGATTTTTACAAATCGAACACTTTGAATGAAGATGTAATGTTTGCATTAGATCAAAATGTAAACAAATTGAAGAAATCGCAACATTTGATAATTCAGACTACCAAGATTTATTTTAAATCTAACTTAAAGACGATTTACAATATTTTGAAGAAAAAGTATTTAAAAATGCACGTCTAACAGTCAGATAAAAGGACGAATACTTAAGTCATATTGTGATCAAACTAAATATGGCTAAAATTCTTAGTCTAGATGACAATTTTCACAACTCAACACGCCGATTTCAGAATCCTTAGACCAGGTTAGGGCAGACTTTTGCAAGACAAAAACAACTTATAATTTTTACAAGGGTCGTGGTCTACCATTTATTTACAGCAAAAATAATTTGTGACCATATTATCGAAAGGTATTTTCAAACTTATGCACCAAAATAGCTCTAAAACAGTTCGTCTCATATTTCTAACCAAAACATTTAAATCCAAAGAGCCTAAAGTAGATATTTATGACTTTGTTTCGCCATAGTGACTTGAATCGTCAATTTTCAAAGTTTGAATTACCTAAAAAGTATTTTGAAATTACCACTTTTCAAATTTCAGGTGGTCTACCGGTGAATCGCGATCGACGTCTTGACAAGGCCTGCTTTGTACATTCACAGTTGAGAAGTAAGGAAGTCCTTTAGAGTTGGAATATTAAACAAAAATTGGATCGATTTCTTTACATCAAGTTGAATATTTTGTAGAATAAAATAAAGTTATTTAATAAAATATTAATAAAAAATACAATGAAAAATAATTTGTAATTGTAGAGCGCAATTTTGTTAAGATTTTGATGTCACCTGTTTTTAAATCACCTTCAATATGCTATTAAAACATCGTGTCTTGAAATTAAAATTTTTCAGGAGCGATAAAAAAGTGGGTACCAAATTATAGACCACTTATACGAGATTTAAAAATTCGCCGACAGAAGGATTTCAAAACTGACGCAGACCAGACGATAAACTATTTTTGTTTCAACATTTAAAAAAATCTTTTCAACTCAAAAGATATCTCTCCAAAGATTCTTCAAAGGCCTTCCGCCTAAATATCAAGGACGAACGAAGACGACACAGCCACGAAACCCTAATCTCATCCTTCCCTTCCGGTAGTCGTGATTATTGCCGGTTGAACGGACGAAAACTTTTAAACTGAGGCGAGATGTATCGGATCACTTATCGTTACAAATGACCGGAACAAGCAACAATTAAGAAAAGTAGCAGCACGGGGGGACGATCAATAACTACAAAAACATCCCTTATTTATACCAACAAACAATAAAAAACGGCGCTCGTACACGAACAGGGCGTAAAAAATCGCTAATTATTCAAAACCGACTCATTAAACAGGAAACAAAGACCATCGCCATATTAAAAAACGTGATCTCTTAGAAATAAACGGTGTATATAATAAGAGGACAATCATTCAGAAAGGGAGCCCATTTGCGCAATTTTTCATCCTTACGAGTAACAACATGCAGGCCTGCATCTCGGTGTGTGCAACTATTGTTCCATAATCGCAAATAAATAAAGTGGTGTGTCTTAACTCTGAAGTCACGGCATGCAATAGTTGCTCGATTATTCACATGCGGTAGTCGGAAAAAAAAAGTTTAATTGTTAGTTAAGTATCAGTAATGAAAGCTTCGCCAGTAACTAGTGTAGTTAGTGCGGACATGTGATAGTGGAAATTACACCCTGGGGTTGCTTAATAGCACTTCTGTCTTGGAGATTAGCACTTCCTGTTGGTTAACAGGTTGCTTATCTGTAAGTGCGTTGAGTTAGTTATGTGTCAGACAGTTCAAATCAAGTTGACATTTGCCCTAAAGGTTAAAAGACGAGTTTTAACGAGTGGAATCGGATTACCTTTAATTTTTCAAGATATACTTTTAAGCAAATATTTCGACTCTAGAACAGTTTCCTAACCTTTCCCCATGAAGAACCATTATCAAAGGACTGATTATCATAAGTACCAGAAACTTAAAATCATTACATTATCATAAGTACCAGAAACTTAAAATCATTACATTATCATAAGTACCAGAAACTTAAAATCATTAGATTATCAGGGGGAAATATATACTAAATATTGTGAACAAGAATCAGTTATACAGCTTTAATACATATATACATAACTTTATTACGGATGGTTTTACGAAACTAAGCAAACGAATCATGATGTACGATTAACTTTTTGTGTGACAATACATTTTCCAAACATGCATCGCATCGCAGTAATTCCAAGTTCGACTGATGGTATGCGCCCTACTAGCTGAAAACAGCTGTTTTAGATGAAATTCAGTAAAATGTAGCAGAAAGAATCTTTTCGATTATTCAGTACGCGAAAAAATGGATTCGAAAACTTATACCTATTTTAAAAAGAAATTTGCTGAAAATTACTACAAATTTTAATGTTTACCGCTTGCTTTCTTCAACACCAGTACCACCCATTTGCACAAGGTCCTAGGAAATTCAAACACTTTTTGGGTTTGTTGCTTTATGGTCATTTTTGCAATATGATGGCTAATTAGACCGATACCAGACTGCTTTTAACAGTTTATTCAATCACTTCGACGACATCAGGACTACTTTTCAAGAACAGGGTGTCTCGATTATCTTAGTACGATATGAATCCAAATTACGCGAAATAAAACAAATATTCACGTGGATAGAAATTTCAGATTCTGTACTTTCTTTCCCTTCAGCTTTATACCATTTTTATTCCATATTAAAAAAATATTAACATTTCGGCCGAGTCTAAAAAGGAGAAACCGACTACGAGTGTTTCTGCTGTGTCAAAACTCCATATAATGGTGTTCCACGTACAAGTGAACTACTGGATATCTGCTTACTTAATATCCGGCCTAGTTTCGGAATTCCGCAAGAAACACTCGCGACGAATGCCCGCCGTGTGTGCCGACACAATTGTCAGAAAACATATGGTACACTTTTAGACAATGACGACTATTTTCCGGGCTACCTTGACGAACAATACAATATAGTAACTATGACTAAAACAATGACCCTTTGGACTACAAATATAGCAAAAACCATTTTGCCTTCACCCTTGGCAGACATAATAAGAGATTAATAAAAAGAATGAATATGTACAAACGAGAAAGGCAAAGCTTTCCTAAAATGGAAATCACAACCCTCTAGTTCTGACAGTAAAGTTTCGAAATAGAAGAGTATGCGTATTTGACTGAGGTTTTAAGGATGATCACGCAATAACATTTTTCTTTGGACATCATGTTTTGAAGTTTCCACTAAACATGTCAAATGTTATTGGACATGAGCACATGCAGATGAAAAATGTCTAGTCTGGATTCAATTGCAAGGGAATAAAGTAAAAACCTACGAGTGTTTTTCTGTAAAGCTAAATGTAGATGAAGAACTTTAGTAGTAAAATGTGCTTCCTGTAAGTATTCCGTATCGGATAACCTGAAATAAAATCCTTAAGTAAAATACTTATCCTCGCCATCCGGTGGTTTGTTTACACTGAAAATTTCCTACATAAGGTAATTTTTGTTTTCGCACGAAAAAGGTAAGCTACAAAACGCATATTCATTCTTGGGTGAAAAAAAGTTTAAAACCCTGCAGTGGATGCATCCAAACTTGGATATTGTTCAGATTACAGTAGTTAAAATACATATATCACATATCGTACCTTTTCGATAAAAATGACAACCTAAATTAGAAATTTAATTTTTAACCCATTGAACTTGAATGAATCATGGAAATGAAATAAGGAAATAGAGAATTTTATAAAATAAATGACAACAGAATTCTATGAATTTCGAATTGGAAAGTAAAAGATTTTCTATTTTCTTTCGGTTGCTCTTTAAATTTTGTTTGAGTTGGTTGCTTTCCTCAAGACGCGATGCAGATGTTTTATAAACTTCCTGAGCAGTAACCTTAGTTTCAAGTCAACATTTATTTGAATGTTTGTTTTTAACTTTTGAAATCCAACTTCGGGCAAATTCTCAACTGAAATCACGGAATTACATATGGATGTTCAATAGATTCACGTAAGTGAATCCGTGGTTACAATAAATAATTTTGCCTCCAGTAGGGTTTCAAGAGGCAAAAAAACGCCAACACATGTAGATTCCCAGAACGAAGTGGTTAATAAAAATTACAAGGGATTCATAGCTTGCTAATTCTTGAAGGTCGACAGCTGAAAGTTTGTTTTTGCATCTTGAAATCCAACTAAGGGAAAACTACTTTATTGTAATCACGGTTTCACATGTGGATGTTTAAGATTTAAGTGTGAGAATCCGTGGTTTCAATAAATAATTTTGCCTCTAGTGGGGTTTCTAGAAGCTAACAGAAACGCCTACATATGTGGAAGCCCGGAACAAATAGGAACGGCTAATTCTTGAATTTCTACATATGAAGTTTCTTTATGCCTCTTGAAATCCACCTAAGGGTAACTTTATCGTAATCACGGATCAAACTTAGTTGTAATCACGGATTCACACGTGGATGTTTAATAAAGATTTAAGTACGAGTATCCGTGGTTTCAACGAATAATTTTGCCTCCAGTTGGGTTTCTATAGGCAAAAACAAACGCCCACACACGTGGACCTCGGAACGAAGAGGTTTTACGAGACAAACGACAGACTTGCTAATTCATGAACCGCATTCAGAAAGCGAATTGACTCAACATTTGTATGTCGAGGCATCTGGATGATACAACACCAGGAACTAGAACACAAACAAAAAGGACGCGTCAAAAACCCTCGTCCCCTTTTTTAACGCGCCTCCAACAAGCACCTCATTAGTATAATCCAAAAAGAAACGACCGGGCAAATCACACTGGCGATCGACAACACGTCGCGTTGTTCACAAAAGAAAACAAAAATTAAGGGCAGGAGTGTTCGACTAGAGCATCGCAGGTAAAGGAGAAGGGGGAGGGACAGCCAAGAGTTCTCATGACAAACTTACGTGAGCGGAGGGAAAAAGAACAAGAAAGTGTAACGGTTCGGGAGCGAGGGATGATCTTGAGCAGCATTCGCGTTCGAGGTCAGGTGAACGTCGGTTACCGACCTCCAGCCTTGAAAACACCTCGCTGTTGCCAGGAGTTGCCGCGTGCAAGCTTTCCGCTTTTGTTTTGCTTATCCGCTCTTTGGTTATTAATCCAGCACGGAACTGCTGCTTCACAAAATCGAATTCTTTATTAACCCGCTGAGGGGTTCAGACGCATAATTCCACATAACAATCTGCAGTCTTTCCTGCACGACTTCCCAATTTTAACATCTTTGACCAACAGAATCCACATACAATCTTTCCAAACGATTCTATTCTAATGAAAGGAACCAACAGAATCCACATACAATCTTTCCAAACGATTCTATTCTAATGAAAGGACCAACAGAATCTTTCCAAACGATTCTATTCCAAGGAAAGGACTTTTCCCAAGCGATTCCATTCTGAGAAAAGGACCAATGGACAATAACCACATCTATTGGTTGAAAGAATTTATGGATTATTTCAACTAAATGAATTCCAACAACTAATTTCAACTAAGAGATGTTAATTTATAATCATTGTGTTGTGGAGGAAAAGTAATACTACCCTACTCGGAAATCTCGTGACGCTCAGAAGGGTTAAGGGGACAATCCCCTTACTTTTACAAAATATTTTATTGTACCCCATTCCAAAACACATGAAATATGTATTACAAAAGAAAAAAAAACACTTGCATAAACAAATAACAAATTAAATTTTTTTCAAATACATTTTTCTATTTTCCTTGCAGCATTTCTCATTTCTGTGAATGGATTTTCCCCATGTACTACTGTTTATTTAAAAAAAATCAACTATTTTTTATAAATCCTTATTCTATGCAGTTATCAAATACACGCTATAAAACAACCAGTTTTAAAATCTCTATATTAATTACAAAAAAGACAGCATTTTAAATATACTGTAATGAAAAACGAAAGGAGGATTTCCGAGAAGGAAGGAAGTCTAAAAGTTAGTCGGCTTCATAGCTGATATTCGATGGAAAAACTTTAACTTGCAAAATAATTAAGCTAGGAGCTATGAAATTTTGCATGCATAAAGCTGAATAATTGTTGTTAGGGTACCACGTCACCTTAAATAACCGAAAGGTTGGTTGATTTGGGTTTAGTGGCGTAAGGTCCCAAACAGAACATGCAAATAACAGAAAGGAGATATATTTTGGAAAGTAAATCTACAATATTCGGGGCTTAAAGTCACACCGGAATTGATGGACATTAGAAAATCTGCGTATAGCATCTGCGCTAAAATTTCTGCACATACCAATTGATGTCAGCGTCGTTACTCACTTTTCATACTTTATTTTAATCCGTTTACAATCGATATAGTAATCATTGATATGCAAATTTCATGCCTTCAAATTAAATAAAATAACAAATAAATAATATAAAACAGCATTTAGCGTACTTCTTACTGGGCTTAAATCTAATTTCCAATACAGTGCGTGGCAAAAAGTTCATACCTGTCAAATGTATTGATACATTTTTAAGAAATGTTTTTCGTTGACGCCAGTTTTCGACCTGATTTTGCCATTTTTAAAAACAACTACAATAATTTGTGTTTTTATGCAAGTTGTTTCACCTAAAACCTCAAAAATTTTGAACAATAAAAAAAAGATTAAGAACGAAGTCAGATATCTCAAGAGCCAGACATTTGGAAATTGGCTAAAATAAAACAAGTTTCAGCATGGAATGACCAGGAAAAAGGAAAATAAAGCATAAAACAAATGCAGGCAAATAAAACTCTATTGTGGTCTTCTAGCTGCTTGGCCATTCAAATATGCTCGCGAATTCTACTGATAAATCTAAAATCGTCATAAATCTCACGTAGTATCTGTTTTATATATCACAGAACACGGAAAATGTGCTCTACAGTATTCATTTCCTTTTAGAATATTTCCCGCTATTCTTCTGAGTTACATGGCTTAGCAAAGCAACCAGTACAGTAATGATTTCTAGCCATAAGAACAGGAAAATACTACTTTTACCCATTGTCTTCTATCAAAGGTATTGAAACAACACTTTCATCGAGTCTCGTGAAATGTAAATTTTAAAAACAGCCTGGAAAATTCATAACTTAAAGTAGGGTTCTCACTCTTCCAGTAAAAGCAAAATCAAGGCCTTATTATAGGCTATTTTTCATTTTTAAAGGTTATATTTGACAACGATCGCATATATTAATTCGTGAGTGTACAAGGTGAAGAAACTTTCATGAGTGCCTAAGGTTGACTCAGACCCAATTTTAACCCTGAGATGTTGTTTCACATGCATAATTCCACCTTGCAACCTGCAGTCTCTCCTGCATGACTTCTAACCAATTTTGACCCCAATAGAATCTTTCAAAAGGGTTATATTCTGAGGAAATGAGCAATACAATCTTTCCAAAGGATTCGATTCCATTCGAAGGAAATAACCAATAGAATCTTTTCCAAAGAATTCTATTCTACAGAAGGGGCCAGTAGAATAATACAAAGATTCACTTCCAAGGAAAGGAACAATGGAATTCGCGCTAAAGATTGAAAGAATCCACGGAAAAAGCAATGATAGCGAATTGGCGGAGGGAAAATCATCCATGGTGATCGGCATTCATGCTTTCTCTTAATGAGCCTTCACACCTTTTTAAAAACGAACCGTTCGAATGCCTTCTCTTCGGAATCGCATCATAGAACAGACCTTTTCCCATTCGAACTTAACCACCTGTGTACAAATGGACTTCTCCAAGGCCATGTGCCTTCTCACAGGAGCCGCGCTATAGTAAGCTCGCCAGGAAAATCAGCTGTCGACCAAATAATGTATGGTGACCACGATTGGTGATTATCTATTTCGAAACTAGTAATCACTGGAATAACTTTCGGCACCGAATGATTAATTCGGAGCCATACCATGCAAATACGCCAATCTTTTGTTTAGGTTTAACCTGTCCCCAAATTTAATAAATAAGATTCTTTCCAAACCACGTGACATAAATGCCAACTCAAAGCCGGCCTTAGAATGTGCCCATTCCGAAATTCCTTTTTCAAATCACAAAAAAAAATTTGACTGTCAGAGTACTTCAAAAATTATTTTATCGACTATTTTTAAGGTTTTTCCTGGCATTGGAAAGTTTAGGCATATGTAACTTGATAAAAATTGGCAGAAGACCCAAACAAAAGGTCGCTAATTTCTTCGGGATACAAAACTTACTTTTTATCAACACAATCTATCAAAACATTTCCCTCCTCACGAAATAGGAACATTCTCAGCTTAAATTGGGCTCATCTAAAATTTCCGAGAATACATCTTGTTTAGTTAAGAGAAAAGTTGTTTTGTCTATTTGGCGTCCTGGATTTTAAAACTGAGCAAAGAGACAGATTAGTTTAGTCGTTATCACAAGATGCGTTTGCTTTTTCTGTTATGGAGTTTAGTACCAGGATATTGAATTAAAATTGGGATGTTTTCTTCACAATAAATCGAGTTTTGTAAAATTCATAATCAAAAAATTTTATAGATCTAATAAAAAAATGTCTTATTTATAAACTTTTGGAGGAATGAAATATTGAAATGCTGTAAAGCTATCAATTCCTCCTAATATATCCTATATTAAATCCTACTTTCGTGCGCGAGCGCGGAAACGCAAAATAGTATTTATTTAAATGGAAACATCGTTCCATGACATTTTATCACAAACTCTTTAACCAGAGGGAAAGTGAAATATAAGAAAAATGCAATTAAAGCTCACATTTCAGTATTTTTTAGTGAAACAATTTTCAATAAGTGTGCAATAAGAATGACAATGGTGTGTATCTAACGGATGGTAAAACGGTTTAAATTGCATACGATTAATTTTATTTCAACGGTTCAGTAAAAAGTATTAAGTGAATAGTTTTAAAAAGCTTTTTAAAAGTTTCTTCGGAAGTAAAACGGTACGTGATTACTATTATTTTTTGTAAATAAATCAAAATTACATCTATTTTTTTTGTCAGATCGGCAAACATTGTTTTGGTGTGCCGCAGAATTTCAATAATAGTTTGTGTGCTTTGAGACGAAAAAGGTTGAAAATCACTGATTTAGTGTATAACACAAAATAGCTTTTCATTGATGTGACGATGACTTTTCAACAAGTAACGGTTAAGGTCAAACATTTAATTACAAATTCTACAAATTAAATACATAAAGTATTTTAGTATGTATGATGGGAACTCAGCCCAATATAAAAAAAAAATTAAATTATCAATTTGTCATAAAAAAGACAATGGTGCAAAAGCACTTTTTTGCCTCGTCATAGAAAAGGACCTTGTGATGGTATTGTATTGGCAGCACCACAAAGCATATGGCCACAAAAGTAAGCCTTCAGCGTCCATACAAAGATGTATAACCAAATGCATTTAAAATTGCAACTTTACAAGAGTCCATTAAAGGAAAAGCACGTTAACCGTCATTAGCCGTCTAATTCGGTCGGTAAACACAGGTTTAACGTAACTTTTTCCATGGCAATTATCATACAATAGCTTCGAAAAGACTAAAGACTATGAAAGAAAAACTATCCGTAATTTTGTGAGTAGGCTTCAAAAAGCACAAATACTTGGTGCATTGTTTTCAATCAATTAGAAATTAAGATTACAAATAAAGGTGTGGATGAACATAAAAAATGATGTTTGCGAATCCTCTTGAAAGTAATATAGGCTTCAAAATGGAAAAATACAAGGTTCATTGTTTTAAATCAATTAGAAATAAGGTTACAAATAAAGAGTGGATGATAACGGAGGATTCGAGTTTGGCCCTCTTTCTGACAAAATACAAATCTAAAAACAATCGTAGTTTGGTCACTCAAAAATAATTTTGTCCTCGGCAAATGTCCAAATTTTGAGTTTGATCACAAATCACTTCAAGGTGATGAAAGTTATAAAAGAAGAAAGGGCCAATGTCCTGTCAATGCATTCTGAAAGAATCAAAACATCGGAAACGTACGCTATATTAAAAACTATACATTTACTAAATCAGATGTTACCAAACACTTGCAAAATGGACATTGACCTTTCATACTAAGGTACCGAGGTATATGAAAATATATTGTTAATTAAGCTATTATTTTTAGTTACAATAAGTTTCGTAGTGCACGTTGGTAAATGATAAAATATGGAGGCTTGATAGCCAAGTTTAAGCAAGACGTCTTTACAGCATCCATTTTCACACTTCTAGTCTTTTGCCCTTTCTCTCCGAAGAGACAGAAGTTAAAATTTTTTTTAACAGCAACCTTTTCCGGTGAATTGCATTTCAGAACGGTTGGTTGGTTTTGGATTTCATGGCACAAGGGTCCTATCTGGCCAAGCTGCCCCAAACATAAGGCAGACACTGTCAAGTAATTGTGAAAAGGATGGAGAAATAAAAAAGATCGCTTGGGCATCTTCGGGTCGCGACCCCATGTTTACCAGAGACAGTAAACCCCATGGGAAAAGAATAGATCACTACCTCGGGATCGTGAAGCCCGTACACACCTCAAGATGTGCCCCTGATGGTACATTTCAGAAAGGAATCGGGCGATATAACTCCTCAACCGGATATTAAAAGCAACACACCGAGACGGAAGTAAAGTAGACCAAATGGCTTGGTGTGTCGGTTGATAAGGTTCAGTCAAATGCCACAGCTACAGCGAGGAACTATGAAATGCCAAACCATTGCACACGTAACTTCGTAGTCGAGACTTATTCGTAAATTTATTATAATTCATGCAGTTCTCCATGTTTCCTCAAAACTGGAAAGTTGTTTACGGGTGAGTTTGAGGTCGCTGCGTTCAAGACTTCCAGATTGATATCCATTGCACATGAAGCAAGCACATTCCTCAAGTTGCCCTGAAACAAGCGATTAACAGGAAAGATGCAATTCACGCAAACGTGAATGAAGACAGACATGATTTTTCAGTATGACGTTATGTATTCAGCATTATCAAGCAACAATTCTCAAAACAACAGTTGAGTAAACAATTCTTAAACAAACGAAATAGGAAGCAACGTTTGAATGTGGAGAATTCATAACGTAGCCGGCAGCCAAAGGTATATTTATTTGCTTTAGAGATGGTTTCACTTTTCAACCTAAGGTTTGTGTAACTATTTTAAAATGTCTCATTTCTCTATTTTACACTATGCTAACATAAAACCTATTCATATTTCTACCCATGCATAATACATATTTTTATTTCGTGTATGCTTTAGTTCGTCAAATTCAAGATATTTGTCTAGTTAAATCTTTTCAACCGCAGACGCTATTATCTCGACTTTAACTAAAGCACGTCCTTACTTTTCAGCGGTCCTTAATGGTGTTGTGTAGGCTGCAACGAGACCTGAGAGCATTCCAAGCATGCTCTATTGGATAAAGATCAGGTGACCTTGCTTGATACGAGTTCTGCATCATCCTTAATATTTGGACATGTGGGTAATTTTACCTTGCTGCAAGAACGCAAGGAAGAAAATTTATTGAAGAGAAGAAATTGTAAAATTTTCAAAGGAGGACTACCTCTTTAAAAAGAGCGATGCGTATCAAGTTATAATGCGGCTTCAATGAAAAGGTAAATGACCTCTGGGAAGTCCATTTGCAGAAAGGTGGTAAACTCGCCCCGAAAAAGGGCTCCAATATGCAAAATCATGTGTGGCAACCATTTGTTTCCAGAAACGTGACCATACCAGAAACGTAATCACTGTTATCGTTTCTGGTACCAAAGCCTCGCCAAGGATGCCAAATGTGGGAATGCATTCTTTACGTTTCAACATAGCCCGTAATTTAACTAGTGGACTCGTTCAACACTAAGCGACTGCAATTGATTTACAAAACAATTAAAAAGACCACGGACGGTGGGAAAATTGCACTTCTGATAAGTGGACCCGTGGAGCGATTTGGGTTGGTCAGACCTATAAATGGTGATTGATTGCGAAGAAATGGCTTCGCGATTGTGTAAACGGTGAGAAACAAATCTACAGATAAACATGTCTCAGATGAAATAGAAATGGAAAAAAAAAAAAAAAAACCCGAAACCAATAATACAACCCTTTGCTTTCTTAATCAGAAGAAAAAGAAGTGTTCTAAGGCTGTGGCCAGATACCTGTCATCAAAGCATCACTTACAAACTCAGCATGCATAATGAATAAAGCTTTTTACAACTAAATCGAAAACAGAAATACGATTATTTGTTATTCAAACCACGACTATTCAAATCCACATCGTAAAGGCGATCAGAATAACTTCAACTTGGTCTCGCTATTTTTTGAAGCAAGAAACGTAGCACTGTTTCGGATCACTAGATTCGCAGACTATTAAAAGATAAACTTAAAAACAGAACAAGCTATGTGCAGAGAGAAAGGAATTATTTGAAAACAATAGACGATAAGGAATGCTTCAGCAACATAAAATACTATTTAAATTGAAATAAAAAATAGATTCAAAGAACTTTCACTTCGAAATTTCCCTACACTTGAAGACCGGTGACGTTGCTTCAAATTCTCATTAATTTGCACAAAGAACCATATGCAGAAGACATATTCAACAATTTATTGCCCACTTATAAAATCCTCTCAAATATTAGTACAGAAGATAATATTTCATCACTTACAATAAGGCAAACATCACATGGGTTCAAACATTAGTCCTGCGATACTCAATAAGGCTGAAATACGCATGCGTACGGATATGTTTTTTGTACAAAAACTGAGTACGCATGCGCATGTTTTGTCGTATACGGCTAGTGTTGACCGGACAAAAAGCTCTACGAAAGGGATTTGCAATGCAAATGAACCCCATATAGCGATTTTACTTCCGCTACCCAAATGCTCTAGCATGATACAAATCGGGGTTATCTTGAAATGTAGTTTTTTTTACCGCTTCGGCGTATAATCTAATCGATGTAGATCAATCAACTTCCTGTCATTTCGGAATTTTTATTGAAGTGCTAAAATCGTATTCCAAAAACAAGTCACGTCACGCTTGGAATACGTATAGGAAATATGTTCCCCCACCTACATTTAGCTTAATATAAAAAGCCTATCACAAGTACAAAAGTTTTAAAATACATAAGTTAACGTTGCTGAAAACAGGTAAGATAAAACACTTCATATCCGTTGTTTACAATTTAAAAACAATTTGGCAATGTACGTAGGTCTACAGCATCGCATGTTTAGTTGGAGGAATCTATATTTAATGATAATCAAGCTACGCTTTGAGAAGCGTTGGACACAAGATTGTTTCGAACTTTGACATACAACAGCGTGAATTTGGAAGAGAACTGTCCAGCTAGACCATACTTTTGAGTCAACGCCTCCTTTTCAAAGATTATTTTTTCGGTGCTCCCCTCTGGAAAACTATCACTTAAAAAGTTACAAGGGTAGGTTGTGTCTATAATTTCTGAATTCCATCAAAATACTTAGCTATTGGCGACGGTCCGGGATCAATCCAGAAGATCATCCGAGATCCGAGGACACTTCATAATTTTGAACCACGGTTAGATAGCGAGGCCAACACATGAGCTGGCACCCCACTGTCCAAATTTCCACACCAACGTGTGAACATTTGAGGCCACGATAGATTTAACGTGCATCAGTAATAGAAATCGCGCAACTTTACCAGAAACACAGGTAATGTAAAACTCGAAACAAATCATGCGGAGGATTGAAAGCGTCATTTCGCGTTTTTTCTTATCGGTTATCACGTTGCTATGCAAAACCGGCACAGGAGAGATTTTTTCAAGGTAAAATGAAAGGGAAAATCTTTTTCTTTTGACCTTAGCGCAGCGGCAGTGACTTGATGCAAGGCCAAAGTGGAAAGGAATATTCAACCGCTAAGAGGAAAAAGCAGCAGTAAGTGGAAATAAACCCCTCAATAACACAAGCATTTTGACTTTCACCAGAACTTATTAGCTGCCGATTGCGAGAATCGTCCTTAGAAGCTCAGTAGTTTGCAGAATTACCGAGGTAAAACAATGACCATTGAATTAATTAAGCTAAATTGCGCAATAAATGTCACTGTTCTATGGCGAAATAAATTTCCACTATGAGGACGATAATCGTTCATAGTTGTACTTTGGACAATTTTTCAAAAACGTTGGATTAAGAAATAAGAAAATACAACTGTATGACCATAGGGCTTGCGAAACATGCAATGAGTCTGCTTTTATTTCACAATTTTAAAGACATGAGGAGAAAGTACATTGCATGAAGAGGAAAGTCTATGCCCAGCATCACAGATGATAAATAAGGACTAAAATCAATCTAATGTCAATCTGTCGCATTGCAAAGCATGAACCGATCCACGATGACTTCACCAAGGTTAGTTATTTCTGGAGCAGGGTTGGGTTTCGCGTGGTCTATGGCATATTTAGGATAATGTGTTTTACACCCCAACAAAACGGTAATCTTAGAGGTTATCAAATTCTTTCATAGTTTCTAGCTTAAATTGATGCAAACAATGTTCTGTAATCTGGAATTGATGGATTGACAGTTTGTAATTCTGCGGTCAATATTTCCAACACGAGGGCGTATTGAGATATCTATTTTGTTATGGAAAGAAAATAATAAAACAAAAACCCTCGATATATCGCGCTTTATGGGGGTATATAGCGGAAGGGTTATATTTGGCACCAAATAACGTCAAGTAAATGGACACACAAAGAAAGCTTTAGACACAGGAAGAGAGAAATACACCCAAAGAGGGATCGAACATGAGCCGCCTAACTCGCTATTTGTTGGTACAGTGGGCAAACTCACTGAGCCACGGCGACCCCAGATGTAGTCATGAATTTGAAATGAATAACTATTTAAGCTTTCTACATTTTTATATCGAAACAAAACCGCTCGTTACAGATATTTTACATCAGGGTCACTTCAACAAGCGTCCTTTTCGCTTAAACTTGTGATCAATTGGGTGAGCAATATTATTTAAATCTCATACCGAAATCACCCAATAAAAATTTCAGCATCGGAAAATATAATTTCACATCGTTCTGACTAAGAGTTGAAGATTTTCAAGTTCCTAACCATTTTGCTATTTTTGTTTTGCATGCATTTATCATAAAAGAGGGATGGGGAGAATCCTCATCTAATAAATTTAGATTAAAAGCTAACAAAGCGTTAAAAAGTCAGCTAACAGCGCAATATTACACAACATGGGCGTTTACAAAGGCAAGGTGACACATAAAAATTGATATAGCGCCTTTTATTCGAGTTCTTTTCTTGGTAGCTCAGTTGTTTCTTTACAGAGTCACTAATATCTGGGCACCAAGATATTAGTTCCATGTAGGGGATGAAGACTGTTTAAGTTCACTGCATTGTTCACTTTGTTCACTGCATTTTTATAAAGCAGTACAAGAGTGCATAGATTAGTTGGCTGGTTCTTATGGTGCAAGGGGCCATATTTGGCTAAGCTGCGCCAACATCGACCACGTCAAGTAACGGACAAATACAAACATATGGAAAGTTTTACGGACACAGAAGAGAAATGCATCCAGGGTAAGTAAACGGAATCCAACCTGCGACGCAGTGGGCAAACCCATTGAGCCACACAAGAGTGTAAAGAAAGAAATATATATTTTTGCAAGTTAACATTTAGTAAATAGAATACATATGGATATCATGGGAGGTCTGAAATCAAACCTGATTCTGATGCCGGACTCTAAATAATCAATTATATAATCACCAATGGATCTTAGAGCTTTCATGTTTAATGATTCCGCAGTTTGTCAGGGCCCTTGCATAAGATGAGACGTCGCTACGGAAATAACCAAACGAATAGGAAGAGCCCGCGGGAAAAGTAAAAAACTTTTGCACTCAGTCTTGGAAATTGGGAGCTGTAAGTCCCAATTTTCAACTAAACACTTTCCCTTTGTGACCAAAATGGTCTCGGGTGCATATTTAAATTTGTTTTGTTTTCGAATGTGCAAACACAGCGTAATGGCTAAGAGTTGGACTTCGAAGTGCTTTTTAAGAGTAGATTGTTAGAAGAATAAACGGTTGATCTGTCGAAATTTTCGCCAAACAAGCACATAATTAAAAAGTTAGGCGTCAAAAATGGATCCCAAAACTCGGCCGTCAAAACAAAATTTATAAGTGCAAACTGCAACTAACGACCGCAAATTACGAATGCTGTTTGTCTGTAACGTAGTCAGTTTTCAAAGTTTAAATAATAAATCCTTTCAGTGAATTTACAACGATAAAGCTGAACAATAAGTGTGCAAAGAGCTTGGTTGTTTGGTAGGGTTTCATGGAGCAGAGCCATGTTTCGCCAAACAAGTGTACAAAGAGAAAGAATGTAAAAATAATACATCTGTACAAGTTAAATAATGAGTAATTGAAACACATGAAGACGAACCAGTCACCTAACCAGGTACATGTGTTCCATAGACGTGAAATATAAGTAGACTGAGTATAGCTATTGAGGAGCGTCGAAAATAGTAACCATGTCGATTAGTAGTCACGTGACTGCTGTGAAAAAAAACGACTTGGTCGGCCTATTTGGCATTTGATTGCCTCCTTTGGCAATATAGCATCTTATGACAAGGTCGGTGTGAATGAGCATTTCTATAGTGGCGACAAAAGTGATGAAATCGTTCAAGACTACGTCGCGCGGACCAATCAAATGTTGAATCAATGGATGTGTCTTCCCCCGTCCCGCGGATCAATCAGATGATGAATGTTCGGTTCCATCCGGTAGATGAAAGTAGTCTAAAGGTCACGTCGCTACTAGTTTTAATCGCATGATTCCTGGGCGCATGAAAAGGTTACCATTACTCACTCCACTTATATATTTTCTCTATGGTAGGACCTCATTAGCCGAAGTGCAATGGTGATTTTTGTGTTGAATCGAAAGACAAGCAGTAAAATTAGCTGTTGGGCACTTCGATTCAATTACTACGATTGCATGGATCAAGATTCAGCTTTCGGAAGCAATTGACAGGGTAATCCTCTTCTCGAAACTCGACGCTCGCCTCATTTGACCTAGAGTCCGCAACACCGACTCCATTTACCACCCAAACTAGCCAATACTCCACCAGACCGATCTGCCTACTCATCTTACTTAAAAGATGCTGCTGCTTCCTTTTCCTCTTCCTGCCCATTACTTCGCCATAAAAAAAATCCACACGATTCCTTAGACTGGGTTTTGATTGACCTCTAGACTTCCACCTCCCCAGCCTGAAGAGTCAAGGTGGATGGTGTGGTTGAGAAGATTGAATCACCGAAGTTGCGGATTAAAACTGTTGGTAGCAGACAAGAAAAAAAAATCGGTCACGAACTTGAAACAAATCATTACGACTTGCATTTACTACTTCCTGCTGTTTTCATTCACTCCCCGAGTTACATTTTAGGAAAACTTCAGCAGTCGCGGCTAATAAGATGGATCCACTTGAAATTTTTACTCTTACTCTAAAAGGACTTGCCCCCCCCCCCGTCAGTCTCAGGGATTAAACATTTTGTAATTGACTATAATTTTTCTATTTAAAAAAACAATGGTATGAGTTGGTTGGATTTTAATGGCGAAGTCCAAGATGCGCCAAACACAGGATGAGCTAAACCAACTTATATTTTTCAAATTGCTGTAAAATTGTAAAAAGTATACCAAAATTTATTAATTGTTCCCTAAATTTAAAATTAAATCACAACGGATGCATAATTTAAACACAAGAGAATATAAAAGCTTTTTAACAAAATGAAACTGAGAAGTTAACCTCACTCAAATTAAAAAATTCACGAGATGTGCTTTAAAAAGTGATTAATTACAAATGCGGTAGAGTCTGAGTAATGCAAAAAGATAAAAAGCGATGAGGGCGGAGATGATCCAACAAATCTAATAAAATAGGCGACGAGAAGTGTTGAAAAATACAAGGTAAAAACGTTTAAAATGGGACATTGGTATGAGATTTACTTTAAAACGAATCAAATTTAGTGTTGTAGGTAGCGAGGTTCGATTGTTGCACCTTACCCTGATTGTATTTCTCTCCTGTGTTAGCAAAACCTTTCTTATTTGCGTATGTCCATTACTTGATGTTGTCTGCCTTATGTTTAGCGCCGAATATAGCCCTTGCGCCCTAAAACACAACCAACCGTAGTTTAGAAATGAATTGTACGTCTTTCTTACGAAAAAATCCGGATCTCCACAAAATTTAAAAACAAAATAGAAACTTTTACAAAACGTGCATCTGCCAATTCGCATCTCCACACCAACAGAAACATTCATTTCGAATTTATTTTTATAGTAAGACTACGCATTTTATGGGGAAAATTTATCTTGTTCAGAACACTTTACTTTGTCTTCGTGACAGTATTCCACAACAAAAACATTTCTCTTGATTATAACGTGAAATCCTACGGTTATACACTTTTGCATACTTATAATTATGTAACAATGTATCTGCATTGTGAAATGGGACAGACTGTACAGATGCGAAAAATGATTAAATCGTAGGTCAAGCTATGCTAAGGTGAAACGTTGGGTGAGTATGACTCACACCAGGGTAAAACATCTTTTTTGCTTTGACAGCAGAATGTCAGAATTCGCAGCTTTATCAACGCTTTTTGCTGTTCCAAAGTTGGCTATTGGCGTAAAAACAAGTATTCAGTATCAGTCGATAGAATCCATTCAAAATGCCTTTTACATTTTTAACTTTCCAGGTTTGAGTATGTTATGTTTTAGTGAATTGAAAATTTATTTGAAAAGAATTCTAATTTAACATAATAATCACACACGAACATTCGAGATAACGGCCCAACTGAAGCCAAGTGCAAACTGAATTTATAAAACGCCCACCGTTGAACATATTTTTATCGTTCTTCCAAAGTTCCAGTTAAAGAATCACGTGGATTAAATTCTGATCAGTCCCGGGATCGAACTCCGCAACTTTCGAGTTCCGGAATCGAACTTCAACACAGTAAAAACTTTATGTCCCCTGAAACTTTTAGAACATCTAAGGAATGTTAGTGTGGAGTCTTCTGTTAAGAAAATGCAATGCATATACGTATACTTTTATCTAGTAAAGATCTCAAAACTTGTTTTAGAATTTTGTGATCAAACGCATTTTATTCACAAGCGTTTAATTTTAATCATAGAATACAAATTTAAACAGAACTCTTCAGAAACGCACTGCAACTTTGGTAAACACTTAAATACGGTAATTAGGAAAAAGGAGTTTTGGAAATAAGACTTTCTTTACCGATGAATCTAATCAGTTTCACATCACCTTTGTGTGCACAGCAAATAACCATGTGAAAAATTCTCAGGCAAGAAAATTCGTGCTTAATTGAAGGTTAGGAGTTTTTCTAAAAAAGGTAACACAAAAAGGAAGTAATTACACTGAAGACAATGAGAATTTAATAAGGAAGAAAAAGAGAATGCTTACAAGAAATCAGGCATGAAATGAGCAGAGGGAAATAGGAATTAGAAAATTACAAAAGTTAACCTTCTTTAAGCGTTTATGCCACAGTTAATACATTATCCCATAACGTCGAGAGGATCACTTATCGACCGAAGGTCAAATTTAAATTAACCAAACAGCAAAAGAACAGTTTTATTAATCATTGCGGTATTGTAATTCAACAATCATCTATACATATAAAGCAGTGTTGGCATCTGTCTGTTCTCTATACAAATCTATACCGTTTGGCCAATCACACCAACTTTGGTACACTTATTATTTGGAACCGTGCGGGTAACGTAGGCTACATATTAACCCTCGTTCTATTTGTCTTGGGTGTGCAGAGGGGTGTAACGTCCCGTCATCCTGGACAGAGAACTTGCTAGGGGGCTCTCCAGCCTGGCAGTGCAGATGACGTCAAAGCTAACATCTACAGGAGTCGCCTCTCAAGATGATCGGTAGCCCGGTTGGAAGAGCAACGGATTAGCAACCGGAGGGTTGCGAGTTCGAATCCAGTCAGACCGTTGTATACAAAGAGGGCTGGTGCACGTTAAATCCGTTGTGGCCTCAAATGTTCTCGCGTTGGCGTGGTGTGGAAGTTTGGAGAGTGGGATGCCAGTTCAGGTGTTGCCTTGTTATCTGACCGTGGTTCAAAATTAAGTGGTGGTGTTCTCGCATCCTTCCCTTTGGGATTCATCCCGGACCGTCACTAATAGCCCGTTGTGTTGCTTCAGTGAGACGTTAATTAAAATACCTACCTACCATTCTGTCATCAGACTGTTGAAGAATGTCAGTATAGCGGAGAGCTCTTCCGAGTACTTTTAGCAATGTCATACGGCTCAATAGCCCAAACCAAGCATATTTAAAGGAAGCGGTAAAATTGGTGAATGAATCCAGTAGCGATTGATTTTATATAGGGTTAACAAGACAGTTAATGACACCCTTAAGGCAATATTTATACTACAAATTCATATAAAAAATAGTTCAAATCAAGTTGAAATTCATTATAACTTTTCCTGAATTACTCTACTTTAAACTGAATAAAGGGTTTCATACAAAAAATTATCCCTGGAAGGTATTTTGCAATACATTGAGAATAAATAGTGTAAAATCCGTTATTGACACCCTATGGATGAGTAATTGACACCAGTTATTGACATCCCTTCATTCTTATTTAGTTTATTTTTGCAGTATAAATGGACACAGCAAAGGAAACTATGGCTAATCTTTCTTGACGTTGACATGAAAGCTCATTTTTAAAAATTAAAGATCAGGGTGTCAATAACTGTCTAGTTTACGTTCCTTTGTTGCCATTCTTGAAGAACGAACTTCGAAAATACAGATAATTTCTTAGTAAAAACGACGAATTTCTGAATATAATACTGTACCTTGGAGGAAAAGGGGCCAATGACCAAATTCGATAATTTGGAGTATCTTCTCAAATCACTTCAAGGTAATGAAAGTTAAAATGGAAAAAAGTGAATGTCGTCCCGTCTATACATTATGAAAGAATCCAAAACATTAGAAATTATTTTTTGAACGTTGTAATAAAAACTTATTAAATCAGGTGTTATAAAAAAGTATTAGAATTGTTTCGAAATAAACAGCATTGAAAAAGGATAGTTGCGGTTTTATTCCACAAAAAATGTATGCTTCTGGAACCAAATTCCGAGGTGTTGAAACTATCCATAAGCTTTAAGAAAATCTATCCAACAGAAAGATATTAACTCGCAATCGAAAATAAAAAAGGAAGAAAAAGCACACACACACTTTGATCGATTCTATCAGCCAGATTTCAGAATTTCCCTAAACGAAGATACACCCAAATCAAAGTCAGAAAAACAATAAACCATCTAGTTCACGAAGTTACTGGGAATTCAGCGTCCTTTTAACAAAGAAATATAAAAATCTTGAATCTATATGCGGGATCAAGAAAAAAACAATTCAATGTCGCACTGGTTGTCGAAGAAATCGGGTCAATAGTTCGAAAGTTCAACAAGGAAGAGAGATCGTTCTAGAGGTCCATTGTCACGGATGAAACAAAGACAAAAATAACAAAAGCTATTTTCAGGATGATTTCAAAAACAATTGAAGCACTTCGGAAATCTAATCAAAGTTCAAATATATCTGCGATGTGATTTCTCGAAAAGATGTATAAATAAGTTGAAAGTTTAGGAGAATTTGCAAATTGAATGGAATAATGTATCAGCAATTGAAGCCCAATTTGAAAGATCTTCATCACTAAATAAAACTCCTCGTGTTCGCATAAATAGCTTACAAAAATGCTAGCCAAACTTACTTCATAATATCATATGCATCTTCAAGATAAAGCATGATAAAAAGGAGTGAATTTAAATTATATCTAATTTTAGGACAATGATCTATACGTATTCGGCGGCATTGCAAAATCAGTATGCATATAAGAAAGGAAGAACATTTTATAATAGCGACAGAATTTGGAAACAAATCCCAACAAACTGAAAACATCCATTATCGGAATGATTGTGAATATTTTTCAGGTGAATTGAATACGCATGAATTGTGTACACAATAAGGAATGCATTTTCCTTCAATGGTTGCTATATACAACCAAGATTGTCCAATACATAAATTTTGCAGTGCTATTAGTTAAAAAAAAAAACGACTTTTCATCTGCAAAAAAGGAAGATACTGTGGAATGTTTACTCGCAACTTTTAAGCGAATACAGATTAAATAAGAGAACTGGAAACGAGAAGAGGGAAACAGCAAAAGTAAGGCGAATGAAAATAACGACCTTTTCAAATAGGTAACAAATAAAATGTGTAGATGAGACCGCTTAAATTACGCAAGACAAAACAATTTTTACAGTGGGCTGCTTTATACATCAAAAAATAATGTACAAATATCTCCATTATTTTGAATGAAATGCGCTAATTTCCAGGAAACAGTGTTACAGAAATAGGCCATCAGCAAGCGTACGTAGGTCATGTAGAAAACTTGACCTCCAAAACAAGAGTTTTTATTTCCATTCAGAATAGAATATCTTAAATCAATTTACAATGCTTAGCATAATGGCTCAAACTTAGTTGCTGCATTTGTAAATGCAAGGAAACATGACAAGTAAAAATTTAAGAGCGATTTCACAAGAATGGTTGATTAGCATCAGCACATTCGCCTGATTCTCACATGCATGCATCACGATACCACGAAATAATTCGCAATGAAAGAAAGCTTTTGTTCACATTTAGAATAAATAACAATGATAACCTTGAAGCATAATGGATTTTTTCGGAAATGATTTCCAGGATTTAAGGTTTGAGGTGAATAGCAATTCTTCAATAAAACTTACAAATCCATAACAAAAACTGTCTGCAAGGGAATTTCATCGAGAAAAAAAGCTTATTAATTAAAAGCACAAAATAATTGGAATTCTGGAAAAGTGCGATAAAATATGAGCCTTAAGAAAAGTGAGAGTGGAAAACGATTACTTTATTGGAGCGTTTGAAATAGTGGCTCTCGAAATTGAGTACGAAGAGATTTCTTTAAAAGCCCAAAACTCGAACTAATAATTTAAACATAATTTTTATAGAATGGTTAAGTACATATTTAAAACACATTAAGCTCACAAACAATTTCACATTAGCTATATTTCTAAAGATAGGTTTTAAATATCAAATTTACAAAATTCTAGGTTACAAAATTGAATACCCTGCCATGTCCAGAAAATCAATGAAAACATAAAACAATTTTTGGAGCATGTTTTTGAACGTAGAATATGTTCCGAGTCGAGGGGCACGGAATTAACAATAATTTAGGGGTTTTTTTTGCACAGAATTGTTACGTTCCGTGCACTTAATATCCTCGATTTTGAAGCACATTTTCTACGAGGACCAAATTTTCGAGCCCATGGTAGTGTATAGTTGCTATTTAAGCTTGTAAAGAAACTACAGAAACCATTTTTAATATACTTCTCTGTGGAGACGTTATCTAAAGACAAACATTTGATTCTAAATCCGAATTTTGAACACTTTAAAAAAAAATGTCAAAAGTTAAATATTTCCCTTTTCATGGTTTCATTGATAAAAACTAAATTTCCAACCTCTCTCGCCAACAGGCAACCCTATATACATCCACTCTATAGAAGTGGGTATGCTGTGTAGTGAAAGTGGATCGCTTTAAGAATTTTGATTTTTCTCATTTGTTATGACCATCAAAAATGAAGCTTTTTTTACTAAGATTGGTTGGTTTGTTAGGGTTTATGGCGCAAGGACCATATTTGGCCATGCTGCGCCAGACACAAGACTCGCAATATCTTCTTTGCAAAGAAAATTTCAATGTTTCTTGAGTTGATGGCCGATATGTTTACAAAAACTCTAAAAGTAAATCGCTACCTCAGCACAGAATACCCACTCTTAAGTATGGAAATGTTTAGGTTCTTGTATGGGATTGTATTGGTTGGAGGTTAGAATTTAGTTTTTATCAATGAAACCATGGAAAAGTGAAATATTTAACTCCATTGAACAATTTTTTTAGAAGTGCTCAAAATTCGGATTTAGTCATGTTAGTGTCTTTAAATAATATTTCTACAGAGAGAAGAGGTACAGAGCAAAAATAGTTAAGTTGAAGTTTCTTTAAACAGTAATTATACACCCCACCAAAACCTCAATGTGTTCGGAAATTTGTGGTTCTCGTAAAAATGTGGTTAAAAATCATGATACTCAAGAGTACAGAACGTAAGAACGATTCTGGGACAAATGGACAAAGCTATTCGGAAAAACTACACCAATTCTTATTAATTCACTGCCCATCGACTCAAAACTTGTTCTATATACAAAAATATACGCAAAAAATATTTTACGTGTTCATTGGGTTTCTGGATGAAATTGGCTGGATGTATATTCAATTTTATGACCTAGAATTCTTACTTTTGATATTTAAAACCTATCTTTAGAAATATTATAGCTAATAAGAAATTGTTTTTGAGCTTAATACGTTTTAAAATGGGTACTTTAGCATTCATATAAAATTATGTTCAAATTATTATTTATTACATTACAATCGAAGAAATAGAAAATATCTGAATTGGGTTTTTAAAGATATCTTTATGGTGTATACTCAATTTTGGGAGTCACAGTATATATTT
Organism: Meta bourneti; assembly: GCA_933210815.1. Classification (NCBI taxonomy): domain Eukaryota; kingdom Metazoa; phylum Arthropoda; class Arachnida; order Araneae; family Tetragnathidae; genus Meta; species Meta bourneti. The sequence goes on from OW119928.1 coordinate 70,824,732, forward strand.
AATTTTTTAAATATAAATTTTTTAAAGAATAGAAATGTCTAATAAAACGCGGTCGATTTTTATAATTTCATAATTCAAGTTTGTTCTTTGAACAAAATTAAATTATTGTGGCCGACTACAGAACAAGATGCGGATGCATACGTGGACTGATTTTAGAAAAAAAATTAAATGTTCCGCATTAATAAGTGGAAGAAATGTAACAGTATGCATATTTTCAAAAAAAGAATGAACATGATGCATTGTCTACGATCAATGCGCTTTAAAAACGTGTAATTGAGAGGAGGTAGGCAAACATAAACATTGTTTCTTAATAGCAAACTGAAATTAATGATGCGTAGAACTGAATTGTATAGCAGATAGCTACTTTTTTCGTTTCAGTCGATACCAGGTTTAATAAAATTTAAGTCAGACAATATTAAAAGAACGAAAAAAGTAAATATTTCCTGGATTTTCAGGGTTGTTGCTCGACAGTCGTTCGTTAAACGAGGCAATATCAAAGAAATAAAAAATAGCTGAATTGAGAAAACATGGAACTCATTCGTAATTCATCTGTTCCTGCCCTGATATACAATACAGTCGATGCTTTTTTAACAAAAATAAACCCCATGTTTTACGAACTTTCATCTCTGCTGTAGCACTAATGCTAATTTTCATTCTATTTTCCGAACAGACATAACATTCTTTTTAAAAATCAAATGGAAGGAAAAATGTATTCTAACAAGCATGTAAGGTAGAAATCACACCAAGTCAAAAATAATCCTGAGATTAAATATCCTCAGCATGAAAAAACACTTTTGAACCATAAACATTCGATTAAAAAGTTTTAAATGTATTTCTCAAAAGTAAACAATGTCGGTTTAAGGTAGACTCATTAAGACATTTTTTCGGAGGCACTAAATGCTTATTTCATGATAAAAAATACATCATATTGTAATTTGTTAAAAAGAGTTTTAACACTATCAAAATGTTTTTTTGTATAAAAACAAAGTTAGTCTTTAAACAGCTGTGCAACGAATTTTTTTTGTTATTTAAGGAGTTTCGAAACAAGCCGACATCTGGATATTTTATAATGGATGAAGGTCAGCGTAACGTATGAATAAAATATATTAAATAATTTAAATACATTAAATCAAAAATTGAGGGTGCTATTTTGTTTAGTTATCAATTCTATGAATTTTCTGATACTTCATACAATTTAGTGACAGATAGACTTATAATTTTGAAAAAAATATTTTCTATTAATTCCATTTAATGGAATTTTCCCATGTCCCGAGGAATTCATAAAAACGAGCATCGATAGAATTAAAATCTTTGCAGAAATTGGCCATAGTAAAAATCAAATTATTCCACTTCTTAAATCACCGCACACTTTAACTTAAAAGAACATTACGCAGTTGAACTGGAATTAGCCTATTTGAAACTGTAGGCCCGCCCACGCAAGCCTTACGGACTCCTGCGTTAAAACAGCATAGAAATAAAACAATGCTCACAGAAAATTGAGTTTTCAGATGCACCAAATCTCGGAGGCTTTGTTCTTTTCCATAATGACACTGACCCAGATGGAATGCAATTAAATTCATTTGATAGTCGAAAAACGTGGGCACGGCAAGAACCCACATTCAGATGACCTACCTACTCCAAAATGTTATCGAGAAGAGTGGAAAGCTGAAGTTCATTTTGAAAATAAACAATGTTGAGCGGAAGAACGTGGCAGACCTCTTTACATAACTCTTCAGCAGGCCCGTACAGGTCATCCAACGGGAAGTTAATAGATTCTTTTTGTTAGTCAAGACGCAATTTAATTCCCAATATCCATAAATATACGCGTTAGAAGAAAAGGCTCTTGTACAAAAACCACATGTTTGCATTCGGTATACAGAAATTTGGCACTTAAATTTAAAAGGCTAATTGTATTTATCGATAATGGAAGTTGTATTTCTTGATGGATTTACCATAAATACGCACGAAAACTGTTTATGTTTCAGTTGAATGAAAACAATGTAACATCGTCAAAGGCTTACAAATTGCATCCCATACTAGAATAAAGAAAAAAAATGCTTGATGACGAGTTTGAATACTAAAAGACTTAGCTTAGTTAACTGGTAGGTAGCTAATAAGTAATTTATTTTTAAGGAATACTCGTTTTATAAAGTGATTGGATTAGAAGGTAAATAAGCTGAATTCCACATGGTTGAATAAAAGATTCCAACTTCAACGATGTTTCAGTCTTTGATGTGAATTGCACAAGGCACGCATGTGAATTCGTGTGTACATAAAAATTTTGCCTTCAGTTGGATTTTGAAGGTCCACAAATGTGGGCCTCCGGAACGGAGATTAAACGAGAACTCACTTGACTGAAATAATTTCGCTGATTCTTGAATCACGTTCAAAATGCGAATTAACACAAAATTCGTATACGCGGTCAAGCCTAGGCATTTGGACGATACAACACATCAGAACGAAAAAGGTAGCTGAAAAATCCTCGTTCTTTTTTAAAGCGTCAACGCAAACACACTAACTCAATTAGTACCATCTAAAAAAGAAATGGCCAGGCAATACCATACCAATTATAATAAACTGTAAGCACATTTTTTAAGTGAAACTGCAACTACATAATTAAAAGATTCTGTCACAACGCCGGAAGTGATTCAATGCAGAACCAAATATCGCAGCAAACTTCAAATAAAGATTCATTGTGAGTCATCACATCTAGAAAAGACAGCAAAACATTCGGCCGAGTAAGACTTACGTTTCTCTATTTTCACACTACATTCGCTATTTGTTCCAGTGCATCGGCACCACGGCAATTGGGGTTTGCTGCAACGGCAATGCAGATTCTAGATTACATGAAACCTTCACCCTTAAACACATGAGTGAAGACATTACCCGAGAACGTTATTCCAACGAGAGCAATTTTGATTCTTCCTCACATTTGCAAGCACATTTAGGCACCACCTTACCACCAATCGTCGATTAGCGAGGCCATTAAGGCGAAGGTATACTTCCAGCAATAGCGGAGCCATCAAGTATCGCTATCTGCCAAGATTGACACTTATCAAGAAAGGCCGTGAAACGAAACAAAACAAGCGATACCGATCAACCGAAGCGTTTCGTGATGGGTGGCGATTCGGGTAAGCTGTAAAAAAATAGTGTCTACGTGCGCGGTAGTCGGATGGTTGGTTTGGGTTCCAATGCAAGATATGCAATGGTCTGAATGAAGATGGCGCAAGTACCAAAGACGGACAAGTTGCGCCAAACGTAAGATAACGAAAACCAATGAAAATAGATAAAAATTAAAGTAGCCTAACCAACAAAAAAATATTTAAAATCATATTTATTGAACAGATGATAGCCATGGCGATTCATGGATATCATCTTTTCTCTCAATTAATATGATTTAAATGCTGATAGCTGGACTTTCCCTTCAGTTTGGTGGTCCCATATAATTGAAAACTGCTTTGGCAAGACCTCAGAAGTGGGCACACCAAACGAACTTTTTTCGTGCGCAGAGTGATTTTTCATCTTGCTTTTGTACTGCATCGGTTACAACTCCCTCTCAAATCATTGACTGTATCGTACTCCTTTGAATTCATTGGTGGAAGACGAAGAGGAGGCAACTTCTCTCCTGCTCAAGCGACAAGATCTAATGGACTTGATCTAGTATTTTTAAGACCAGGGGATAAGCAACAAACGATATGATGCAGTTTAAATGACAGAAAAGGTGCAGGATAAAAGATGAAATATGTAGAAAACAAGTAGGTCACCCTTGAAAAAATTAATAGGAAGGTCAAAAATATATCTAGGAGATTGACTAAGATGGGGCATCTTAGGTGACTATTAAAACTCTAATATGAAATGTAAAATACAAAAAATGATGAATTATAACAATGACCGCAGCGACAAAAAGGCAGAAAGCGATGAATGTGGAGGGTGACCCAACAAGTCGGATAAAATAGATGAGATTTTGAAAATTCGTTAATATAAATGTTTAAGACCTGTACAAGTTAAAATATGATAGATGGGGAGAAGGTTCTTGGCAATGCTACACGTGGTAGTTGGAATATGCTAGATTTCCGCTGAGTCGTTTACTACCGGTATTCCAAAAAGTATATAAAAACGGTTTATTAGTGAGAAAGTCAAGCGAACCTTCATACCTTATCGAAAACTTTGTTTTTAAATTTAACGATCTACAGTACGACGAAGTAATGATAAAGCAGAAAATCCATTCCTCGCTAAATTTAATAAAAAATTTGTAAGATGCATTTGTTTTGAATACACAGCGGTTTAATAAATAACACAGCTCTACTCAACAATCTACACATGGCCAACATAAGAGCTGTCTATTTCTCATCTATCTATTAAATATGAACACAGTAAAAATGATTTCTGAATCATTTTTACTGGAGTACTAAGTGACTTAGATGCGTTACTTAGAGTTTTTGTCTTGTTTAAACATATTTTTGTATAAAACCTAAAATACTAATACTTTTTTACTTTATGGACACACACGGGGTGAACATTTTAATTCGAGTTCATAGGGCCCTACACCAGGGGAAACGTCGAAACTATGGTATTGGGGTACTGGGTAGTGTAAGCTTTTATTGTACTGTAATGGTGTAGTTCGTTTTCTAAGTTAAAATTCCAAATAGTTTCATTGTTTATTATACTAAATATGCGCAAGTATTCAAAGGAAAAAAAATCAAATGAATATTCCCATTTGTGCAAGCTAATATAAAACACAACGAACGTAAATTTGTCTTTCAAGAGGGACTCCACCAATTTGCATGAAATTCCCGTTTCCCAAAGTCGACTTGCCCAAAGCAATTTTTTGGTCGCCAACTTAATTCTATTAATTCATAATATCCAATTCTTTATGGATTGCCACGACGTGTTCCAAATGCAGAATTTGGCGTTATTTGAAAATTTCCCACATTGAAAAGAAAAATCGGGAAGATATTTTTCCGTCAAGAGTCGGCAGGTATGAATTGAATGACTACGATTCGGAAGGTGGAATTTTTTCACGATTAACACATCGATTGCTGATTTTAAACTCTTAAAGTGGATTTGCTATTGAAAGAAATTGAATACAATCACATGACCCAGCTGCAGAAGTTCAAAAGCTTCAAATCAAATTTAAAATGTTTCGAGCAAACTTTTCCAATTGGGTGCTTCAACAAAAATATACCCAGGTAAGTTGCACGGTTTACACGCGCTCTAGATTTCAGCGTGCCGCTCATATTGTTGTAATACTGCCCTGGTTATGGGGAACAAGACTTATTACTTAGAGAGTCGGTCACATTTTTCAAACCCCACCGCTCCCGAAAAGACACCACTACTTCGCTTCCTTATTATTTTACGCACCATAACCAAAACACAAAAGCAAATAAAAAGGTCGGTCCAAAATCCGATCCTCACGACACAAGTCCTGAACAGCGCGACACAACCCCAAAGAACATTTTCGCAGAGGATATCACGCACGAAGAAAAATCAAACATCAAATCCAGCATCACAAAGAAAGAAAAACTCCAACAAGCAATGAAAAAAGAAAGAAAAGAAAACGCATTTTTATTCTTTGACCTGCTAACGGATGCGACGATGAAGAACCAGAGCACACTTCCTTGTTGCCATAATGTTAGACAAGACAGGTTTGGGTGAGGCTGGAGCTCCTCAGCGAGAACAATGAAAGTTAGAAGGGGAAAAAATCTCCGAGATTCGTTGTGTTCAGCTCGGTTCGATCAGATCATAAAGCATCTAATAAAAATGGTGGAAAATAAGGGAGTTGAGAAGTCGTTTCGGGAATGGGCGCGACAAATGAACACGGAACGCAGAGCGAAAGATTTCCTCTCTACAGTTCGAGGCCACGGTCACTATTTCGAGATAAGATCAGAAATGGAGCATAAGGTTAGGTGAGGGAAGAAAGACGGGCATGCGGCTTATAGTCATCAAGAGTCCACTCCATAACCAGTATAGGGATTCTATTTACAGCAACGCCAACTTTTCAAAACATTTTGCGGAGACTAGTTTGTGGCAGAAATCGACGTCATTTGTTTATCGTTCAATGGCAACGGATATAATTATAAAATCATACGTTACGAGGATTTATTCGCCAATTTTGCGGCTTAGTTTAACAGCACTAGTCGCACTGATCATGACAGGTGCACTGACTTTTTCAGGGTCTTCCAATGTTATGCAAATAAACGAACCTCTTAAAAATGTATTATTTATCAATTTAAATAACATTTTTTAGTTATTTATTATATTTTAGTATGTCCTGAGGTATGATTAAAAAATGAATAATTAATGCGTGTGCGTACTAGTAACGAAAATATCGAGACCCTCAGATGCACCGCAATCTTATTTGTTAACAAAGACCTGCGACTAATGGAGGATTCAATAAGTTTGGTTTCAGCTATGGAGCTGCATAACATTGCAAACTATAGGTAAGAGCTTGCTGCTCTTAATTTTTTCAGCAGTCCGAGAACAGATAGCAATGAGAAATCTGGAAAATAGAAATTAGCAGAAAAGAAAATCTGAGCTGACCCGAAAATAGTTTGGAAGTAAAAAATATTAAATAGCCTTTGAACAAGCAAATGAGATACAATTGAAGTGGACGTTCAGGAGCTAACATGACTCAAGTGTGAACTTTTTGCCATGCAATTTTCTGGAAATGAGAATTACAAATTAGGAAGTGCACAAATCCTGCTTTATATTTCAGATTGATTTTGTTTCATTTGTTGGTATGAAATTTTCATATCGATGCTTGAATTCACTACAAATGGATTTAGGAAAGGAGTGAAATTGAGCAAAGAAATTGCAAGCAAAAGATATCAATTAAGAAGCTTGAGCGCAGATGCTAACTGCTAGTATATTAAAAGAGTAACTAATGAACATTATCTTCCTGTGGCGAAAATTTTATCCAACAACGAGCTATCATTCTGTAGAATATTTTGTAGACAGCGTGATAGTATTTTGAAATGCCTTGATCGTACATTTCCCCCAATAATTGTAATTACATGATAAAATATTCATGAACACACTTGAAAGAAATGAATAGCTAATTGAGCGCTGTTCGCATTGTTTTTTTAATGAAACCAGACACGAAAAATATCCCAGCTCTTCAAACGTTAATGGAACCTAAATTCAAATGGTAATTTATTGAAATTCGGAAAAAATCCCATGAGCACTATCTTTACAGACGCACTAATGTTTGATTTTTGAAAGTCACTGACAAAACTACGCTTTTACAAACCATTCAGTGCCTACTCACAGAAAAATATAATTTACTATATAAAATTGAAAAATCTAGCCAAAATGGTAGTAACTTAGCCTCAAAAATGACTAAAACATTTAAAATAAAAAGTCAATGGCCACTCACAAAGTGGAGGCAACACCGATGAGGTATGTAATTGAATTAACATCGCACTGGAGCAACACAACGGGCTATTGGGGATGGTCCGGTATCAATCCCGAAGGGAAAGATCGAGGCAACACTGATGTAACCCAACAAATTTCAGTTCGGTCCCGACGATGGTGGACATGAGATTGGATTTTTTAAGGCGCAAGTCTCGGAAACGGACAAGCTACGTCAAACACCAGATTATAAAATTAAATCGTAGAAAGCAGCGTGAAGCGAAAGGCTAAATTGAGAAATGAAGAATTCAGTCATGCAGATATTTAATTTATATGCATAAAAATGTCGGAATCTGAATTGGATCATTATTTTGGAAAGTATTTTTGCGTCATGTTTAATTTACATAAAATTAGGTTCAAAGTCAATTGTGAAAAAAGAACAAAGCATTTAAACGAGGATTTTCTAAAATAAAATCTTGTAAATTTACATTAAGGACAGACAATTAAGATGTGAGGGAGTTACAGCTGGGGAGTTGAGCATAATTGACGTACAGAAGAGGCTTTCTGCTAACCAAAAAGCTCCCAATAAAGATGACGATGACTTAAACGAGTTTGTCCAATCCGAAGCTGGGACAGTTCAATATAATTCAGCATTAGAGACACTGGCCACTTATGAATGATAGGTTTTAAGGAATTCAATTGATTGACTTGCAGATCTACGACTCTTACCACAAGGAGTTAATGAACTCCTCTGTAGACATCTTGATGTCAGTCAATAAGAGACGGCTTGCTGCAATGGAATATTGATCAGCCAAAAAAGTTATCATTTTTACTTTAAATATTTTTTATTAGTCGTTCATTGGTTGGTTATGGGGCAATTACCAGATCTGACCAAGCTAATACTTTTCCCGTCAACTAAATGGACATACACTCAGTGAAAGTTTTACTCACACAGAAGAGAATACACGCAGGCTAAGTTGCAGGAATCGCATCTGTTCTACCTACAGCTCGCAGACCGCTAGCGCAGTGGGCAAAACCACTGAGGAACTAGCCTTTACTTAGCCTTTAAATAAATTTCCAAATGATCAATGTATTTTGAAGAAATTTGAGTTGGGAGACAGATAAATTCGAAAGAATCATCATAAATTAAGTCAGTAACATAACGCTATTCATATCTAGTTTTCCAAATTTCTTTTGAAATAATGCTGCAGGTAACAAGTTTTTAATGGTAGTCATCACGAGAAGGGTAATTAAAAATAGGAGACTATCTGCATCATTGGAGATTGAACTTAGGACGCATTTGATCGAACCCGAGAACATCTAATCGTTACATTTCACATTTGTCCAGTGAAGTTCAAATTCTGTTTCCCTTAGAATGCTTACATATATATGATTTGGAAAGATGTCAGCGTTCAAGCCAGCACTATGCCAAAATTCAGGCGAGTACTTGGACTGTAACCAACTCGGAAGGTTTTCAAAGTGTGGATATGCAACTTTATGGATTATAAGTGACGCTCTGGCTCGCATCCAAACACCCACTATTACTGACCAATCAAGAAACGTATTCGTTCCAAAAAACGAACCAAAATTCGACGATCTCCAGAACACGAATAAATATGCCTAAACCTTAGCCAAGTAATTTCCTAATCGAAGCCAAAGGATCCAAAGTTGTTTTTCTATAATCATACAAATAGCTAGAAAAAATGGTCAAAAGCAGAACTGTTTTTCAGAAACCACTAAACCGAAATTTTCATTTCTTTAATCAAGATAAGATCGACTATGTAAATTCAAAATTGTAATTTTCATAACAAAAATTAACTCGTCTAATTCTTTTATCCTTTAACAACATGACGAAAACACGAACATTTGAAGAAAAATTGTTCTTTCAAAACGAGTTTAGTGATAATATTCTAGTATTTAGCTCATTGCATTTCGTACGAACTATTCCAGGGCGATAAAGATGGAGTAGATTTAACGTTTATTTTTACCAATGGCGCTTGAATTAAAAAGGTGAATTTTTCATACTCATGCGGAAAAATCTTCAAAGTATATTCAGCAAATCTATTTATCTGAGCGTATCCGCATTTTTAGAGAAAGAGAAGTATAAGTCAGTCACGCGCGCTTAAAAAATTGGGAGCAAAAATTAAGAGCATGGTTTTATTCAGATGTCAATTTATACTTATACTAATACTCTCTCTGATAAGGACAATAAACACTTAGCTCTTCTTAAAATCACACTTTGAACAATGAATGCTTACATACATGCTGAAAAGTATACGAACCTTTCAGTATAAAAAATGAATGGATGATGAATTCGTTGCCGTCATTCATCCAGATATATCAGCGCTCGGGAAAAATTAAACGATTTGAGAAAAAAATAGTTTGTTTATTCTAAAATTCCTGACGTACGTGCTTCGAAGTTTATCTTACTGATATATGTAGGGTCATCGACATAAACCTCGCACATCTATTTCTATCAAAACACGAACGTGCGAGAATGGAACGGAGAAAAATAATTTTCAGTTAAAGAATCTGTTTAGATTACACATCAATTTTCCAGTACAACAATCATTCCAACATAGGAAACGCATTTATAACGAATTCCAAAATATGTGTTTGGAAATAGGTTTAATAGGTACAGGAACGTTCCATCAGTTAGACGGGTATTTTTTTTCTTCCCCTAGCATTAGGAACGTGCTATTAATTTTGTAAACACGTGAAAAAATATATTCGCAGATTTTGTGGAAGTAGAATTGAATGTGATTTTGGAACTCCTTCACAAACAATTCTTTACAAAACATTCAAACATCAAAAATATTAATTAAAATAAATATAATTCTGGAAGATCCCCACCTATATTTTTCTTATTTTAAAGCTATTAATCTCTTGAAAAATTATAAATTAATTTTAAACTAAGAAAATGACAGATAACGCCATTGCAGATCTGTTTTTTACAATCCGTTGTATAACATTTAAGATGATTTAACATAAAAAGTATATAAATTGAATTATACGTAATAAATTTATGTAATTCCACAAATTTTAGAATTCAAAGCAAATTGAAAACATTAATACGACTAGTTGTTATGGGAGGGGTTTCTCTACAAAGTGGAAGTTAAAACTGGAATTTTTAACACCTTCGTTCATAAATATAAATTTTGTTTATCACAAAGTCATAGTTTAGCTACTTTGAAGGAAGTTGGTTCGGTTTGACGGCGCAAGGGCCATATTTGGTCAAGCTGTGTCAAACAACGTCAAGTAAATGGATATACACACAAGGAAAGTTTTACTGACAGAAAGATATACCCAGGGTGGTTTGATTGATTGTTTGAATTTTTTTATAGCACAAGGGACAGGTTTGGCCAAGCATGCCCAGGGTGGAATCGAGCCTGCAACTCGCAGGTTGCTAGCACAGTGGGTAAATCCACTGAGCCACGGCGACCCCTACTTTGATGAAAGATTTTTTGCAATAAAAACAATTGAATTTCTTGTTGGGGTGGATGGAGGATTATGGTTCATATGTTAGGATTCAAGGTGGTACTGTATGTTATCGTTTCTTCCTGGAGGTACACAAAATTCAAATCCTTTGTTAGAAACAGAAATATTTTTAAAAAGTTAACCTTTCAGGTGACTAAGTATTGGGATAAATAACTACGGAACGAGTTAAAACCTCCGAGAATCGTGCCCATCAGTTTGATGAGTATCTTTTCTCAATAAACATAAAAACACTAGATCGGGGACATCATCTCTGTGATAAATTTTCCCCAACCGTCTAGAACGTAAACTGCACTTTGTGGAAAGGATAGACAGTCAGATATCTACTTACGGACAAGGGTACTTTGCCCTCGCAGGCTGTCATCCAAACCCACACTCGAATCCTCTTCGAAAGTCCGCATGGTCAGCATCTTTAAGTCAGCTTCCCTGCGGGACATCCATCTGGAACTGTCCGGTGACCTGGACTCCTTCCCGCGCCGCATAATCGCCATGGCCAGGCCGTCCTCGGACACATCCACCGGAGAGTCCGGCGGTGTCAAGAAATTGGACGGCGGTGGAACACAGTACGGACACTGGCATCGAGAAGAGGGTGGATAGGGGTACACGCCTCGCCTCCGTCCCTTCTCGGTCAGGGTATCACATAGCTGGTGGATACCGGTCAACGCCTTCGGGGAAGTGGGAGGCGACGGATAGATCTTGAAACCGCCGCTATCGTAGCGGTAGCACAGGGGCAGGTACGGCTTCAGTGTCACTATTGTACCGGGCACTTCCTCCATGGTACTGCTACCGCAAGAGCTGGCCCCATCGCTCTCACTGGTACGGCGATCCTTCTTGCGTCTTTTACGAGGCTTGATGATCCTGGGGAGACCGTTCTCGGACGTGCCAGAGTCCTCGGACGTCGTACTGATGCAGTCACTCTGCGACGGGGAAGAGGACACAGTCCTTGACGGATTCCCAACAGATAAATCAGACTCAACGACACTTATCCCAGAGAAGTCCTCCTCTATAAAACCCGCCCGATCGCCGCGAGAATACGAGTGGACATCTTCGGGGCTGCTGGACATGAGCATGTACAGGCGATTGCTATTGTTTTGGCCGTCCCCCAGGTAGAAGTTGCGACCCTTGAAAGGATCCGAATGCGTATACGCGTCCAGGTCCTTCACAATCTTTTCGCTATCCTTGGGCGACAAGATCAGAGGTGCACCTTGAGCGTGTATAGCCAAACGGGCGATGGGCAAGATCTCCTCGATGTTGCCCGAATCCGGTGAATCCGGGAGAGAAACCGAATACTCCTGGGGCTTCACGTTGTTGTGCCTGGGATGTATCCTGTTTTTGTGCCCCTGGTGGTGGTGGTGGTGATTCTTATTCCTGGCAACGCTGATTAAGGGAACACCCGTCCATGCGTAGTTGCTGATGTTGTACCCTGGATTTTGTACTGGTGCGCTGCAGCACCGGTTGCATGGTGCCATGTATCCACCACAAAGGACTCCATCTTTCGTGTGGTGCTGACTCCTGGTGCAAGTCTTTTTCTTGGATCTGGTTTGCTGGGTGATGAGACAAGATCCGATGTACTTCTGGACGTCAACAGGCGCTTCGGGATGGGGCCCCATATCCAAAAGAAAATACACTATGTCATGCTGGCCCTTAGCTCATGTATCTATCTCTACACAATTGCACGGTGCAACATGTAATCCAGTGAGAAACTTCCAAGTGTGCTTCCACACATCTCCAAAAAAGACAAGTTCCCGAGAGGACAAAACAAACAATCCAAGACCGCTGAGATTCGAGAGCGATTCCCAAGTCTACACCATCACCGGCGAGAGCTCACCGCAACTGTGACCCAAACAACTTCCTCGTAGCGAAACCCAACAGAGTGCGCGCGCAGGTATACACTGGGAGCGGGAGAAGTGCGGGTGTTTCTTTCACTAAACTTCGAAGAACAGGTTTGCCACACTTGGCATCGAATCTCTCCCTAAAACGCACTCATTCGAGTAACGAGCCCTCCCCTCGTTGCAATTCGTCCATTAATTTCCATAATATTTTCCATGACAAAACAATTCTTGCAACAACGAAGTGTTTACACGCATTGATTAAAATCCCAATGGAAAGAAAAACACATTAAATTTCCTCATCTATATTGATTAACCAAAACCTGTTTGGAAATTAAGATGTACATTATGTCATCTGTTCCACAGGAACATTAACTAGTCAATTTTTTTAAATATTTATTTTTAACGATAAGGTATTCGTATCTTGTCGGGCTCCGGGGGACCTTTTCGTAGCTAGCCTGCAGGACAGTTAAATCTGTCCGGAGGGTCACATCTGGTCTGCGAGCCGGGTAACCCTGTACGGAGGGCCGTGACTGGACTGTGGGCCTGAGATGAATATATTAGCTACAACTGATTTTTCTTTCGCGTACGGTTTTTTTGTGAACGTGTTGGTTAAACCACATCCCGACGATAGCTATTTTACAATTAACTAATATTCTCATAACGTTTTTGATTGGTTGGTATTCATTATTAAAAATTAAAAGACAGAACTCCAGCAACCAACTTCTTTCAAATTCCGTTTACTTAGAAAATGAACTCGCATTTATAAAAATAACATATCCACTGTATAATAATAGAATTGTTTTCATCTTTCATATCAATCTGTCATCTTAAATTCTCTACATGAAACAAATACCTCGGCAATAAAATGTTCTAAAATGATTTTCGAGAAGATTACGTGTGACGCGAGTGTTACGTTAGAATAATGCATATTTTGTGATGATTGAAAAGATCTTGGAGCTGAAGGTCAAGTTACTGGAGATTGGTTTGTGTTCTTATCGTGTTTTCCAACGAAGCGAAATTTAAATTTTGAACTGTTCGCACTTTAATTTTATATTTAAGTTATTCTTGGGAGACAATTAGTCTCAACCTCAGATTCATTTTGCAGTTTCTGGTGTCTTAAGTTCATATTGTCTGAAAAACATGTTTACATCTTAGTATGTTGGCTCTTTAAATACAGATTGCAATGCATTATAAACAAATTCGAATGCTAACAATTATTTGAACAAGGAAATATCTTGTTTTACAACTAGTGTATAAGATGGGCTTGTGATATTCGGTGCTACAAACACTGCTGTGGTAAGTGCATGCAAATGTTATTCCTATTGATTTCCATTAAATTTTTGAAAAGTTTTTATAAAAAAATACGGAATAATGTTCTAATGAAATTGTGGAGATACATTTAGTCAGTAATGTTCTGAATTTTTTTAAAACTATCGGAAAAATTTTACACAACATTTACATTTGAAGGGCTTAGGGCAACACTCGTAATAAGATACTTCAAATTTTGCAAGTTAAAAAAATGTTAATGGTTTATTCACTATTCAAGGTCATGTTTTCTTAATCTTTCAAGAAAAGCACTCATTCAAACATTCAGAAAATCCTTTGACTTTCTTGAACATTTTGCTTTTGATTATTTTCAAAACGGAACATTTTTACGGCTTATCACTATGTTGAAAGGAGCCCTTTATTTGTCCTTACTACTGGACACATTTTTGGAAAACAATACACGCAAGACAAAATTTCGTTATTCTTTACTGTAACCAAAAATGTATTTTAAGTTTTCGTAAATTTTATTGTTCTTCGATAATAAAAACTGACATTTTAGATCATAAGTTCCTCGATCCTTTTGAGTTAATTTTAAAGAATACGTTTTGAAGTATATTCAGTTTCCACCAAACGTAAACTAGGATTCACAGAATTTTTTCCGATACCTAATCGCATTTAGGAAAACAATTTCTAGCATAACATAAGAAATAAGGCTTATGCAATTTTGTCGTAATTATAAGGAAATTTTTAAAAAATTACATGGATAATTACTTTGAAATCGATAATTTTCTAGAAAAGATAAGCAAAGTGTGAATACGGTATAGACAAATGTACAAGGGGAAAAAAAGGCAACTTTTTTTAGGAATGAAAAATTACCTCGCCCACTCATAAGACACTGGCGCCACTTATATAGACAAAACATAAGATAGGTAACTAGATTATATACTAACTAAAAGCATGAAATGTTTCCTTGAAAAAAAAAAATACTCTTGCTTAAAAAACACCAGGTACAGCCCAAATGCCCAGCTTTCACGTCCTACGCCCTAAGAATTCTAATACTAAGTAACACAAAAACAGAATGTGGAAAACGCAACTAAATATACAGTGGGCGAGTTCAGAGCTCTACAACTAAACGATAGAGGATCCACCCGTGTTCTTTGTTTCACCAACAAAGAAATCCAATTAAATCCGAATTCATATAGCACTGCGTTTCTCAAACACGAAAATTCCCAGGCGTTTACAAACAAAATAGGTGGTTGAATTAATGCCATACTGGAGCAACATGACGGGCTAATGGCGAAGATACGGGATCAATTCCGAAGTTACAAACCAGGTGTCGTAGGATTTCAATTACTAATCTTAAGAAACCGATAGTAACTAACTAACAGGTAAATGATATCGAGTGATAAATGATATCAAGGGTATTATTGTGAAGGTTTCCGAAATAACTTGTTTATTCTTAGTTTAGATATAATTATATTTTTTACTTTTAACAGAAATTAATTTTATGCAAAGCAAATATACTTTCCACAACATCTAGTTAAATGAAATAGTATAGTTGCAGTGTAAGCTTTGTTCACTTTACGAGCTCGTTAAGAGGCACAATAAAATACATATTCAGGGCTTTTTTGAGGGGTTCACACGTATAATTTCAACATGCAAACTGCACTAGAATCTTTCCAAAGAATTCTAATCAATAAGCAATAGAATCTTTCAACCAACAAATGCAGTTATTTAGTCATTAAGTGGGGCAAAAGCAATATTATACTACTCTGAAATCTCACGGAGTTAAGGTTATTTTTCATTTTAAGGCTGCATTGCAATAGATTAACCAGTGAGAACATAGGTGAAGAAAATTTCACTAGTGCTAGGTTTGGGTCTCAAAGACCCAGCTTTAAAAACAGATCTTCAGCTAACTTATTAAATATGTCTCTGATTTGTTGATGACCCTTGGTCTCGGATATCATTGATTTTGGATGCAGGTGGAATGAATATGAAGTTTTGTAAAAACTAAGGCTGATTTGACTTTTGTGGCGCAAAATAAAAGAAATGAGCCAAACGCAGGAACAAATAAAAAATCTATAAAATCAGAAGCAAATGCGGAATTTCGAAAAAGCATCCAGAGTAATATTAAAAAGTAAAACTTAAACCATTCAGGGTTATGTGCACAAAAACAAATTTTTTTTTTCAATATTTTAATTTACGTTATAACAAGACAAAAACTTGCCATCAAAACACAAAATATAGTTAACAAAATATATTACACAAAATAGTTAAAGGGGTATTATAACACATGTTGACTGATGGAAAAGGATAGAAATGTCGAAACATGAAGTGATGGAATGTAAAAGCATGAGATAAAAACACGAGACTTTAAATTTACGCATTTCGTTTTTAGATTGAATATGGATTTTCCCCAATCAAATCTTGGAGGTTTAAAACAGGTAAAAACACGGGCTTTTAAAGAAGTTTTTAATAACTTTCAGCACATATTCAGGTCTTTCAAGGGATCTCAAATGAAAAATCAGGCCTTTTTAGGACCTAAAGGAACCCTGATATAATGTATGCTGTTCATGGGTCGGATGGATTACGAACCTACAGTGCTGTTCCTATGAGTGGGCCTCGATCCAAAAATAGCACGCAAATCTCGGTAGGTGTAATGTAGCATGTCTTCTACGGAGCACAAGGGTAACGCAAAATCTGCAACGTTTATGCCATTTTAACCATCGACCTTCTGATGGAACAGACGGAGCCTGTGGGCGGAGTAGCTGTCGTAAGATCGGAGAAGTTTTGGTCACGTGGGATTGGAAATCGACTTTGGTCGATTGCTATCCGAACGCAAACTAGTGTCTTTAATCGTCCTCGATAATGGTATTCACCAGTTACAATTGGTCCTACATTAGAATTCGTGCTTTCTCCAAATACAACGTGACAAATCTTCAAACCGAGCGATCAGGTAAAATAACATGAAGCTGTGCGCATATGCTCCATCTATTTCATTAGAAAATCGATGACTTCGACAGGGTAATGGCATACAGCCAAAATGCCAGAATTTTGATGAGATTGGTGTCCATTAATGGTCATTTTAATGAACGCTAATTTAAAATAGCAACATGGAAAATAAGCCATTTAAAGCATACAACAAAACGTCCCGGCTGTGAAGTGACCAGCCACACCACTCTACATAAACGTAACCGAAGAATTATTTTTTTTAGCGGACAGGAAGCAGCTCTACAAGTAAACAACTATTATGTACGATCGTTAATCCTGATATGCAAGAGTACAAATTAGTTTTTTATTTACACAAAAGACAAGTTTTCTTGAATCTGTTGTCAGATTTTTCAGAAGCTCATTAAATATGCAACAGAAGAGGATCGTAATGAATGAATAGAAACCAATTCCATTTGCAAAAAGTCAGTCTTTCCATTTCACAGAAAAGTAAACAATTTCACGCACAGGATTCTAAACTCAAGCTGTCAAACTTTCCCTAGCATTAAATTGTACGTTTCTCAAACAAAGTATCGCTAACAAATTTCAATCGATCGGCGATACAATACGGTACCCTGAGCACACGCAGCGATTCGTGCATGGCGTGAATAAACGCAACCGGCAGAGGGGATTATTTGCAAAGAGAGGGGATGCTAAAAAATACAGCAGACAGTGAAAACCGAAAGAAATAAAAACCCAACGTTTTTACATCAGCGATTTCGAACTGATCAGACAATGGCCATTGTGGGAAAAGACGATTTCTCTTTTTTGGCTGATAAAACAGCTAAAAACGTATCACACTGGCGAAAAAATGTAAAAATAAACTGTCACCACTCAATTGTAGGTAAAGGACCTGGGCAGTCCGGAAATAAATTAGGCGAACCGGCTGTTTGATGTATAGAAGGGAAAAGAATGCTCCTCTTGGTGGACAAGGTCAACACACTGGTCAGTTAACACTTCCTACTCCAGTGTTCCCACTTCCGGAGCCTCTCTTCAGGAATGCGCGGGGCAGTAATTAGGCAGGGATGGCGTTGCCCACAAAGGAATCACGCGGCCCACTATAATGGTGTTCAGACAGATGTGCCATTATATTATTACCCATGTCCACATCAACGAGAGGGAAAAGATAGGTTGTTGGCTGGAGATATTACATGAAATTGAGCAGTTCCAAGTTCGAGGTTCAAGTTTAAAATTGCCATGAGTCGGAATTATTCGGAAGCTAAGATATATGTGAACGTGAGAGTAAAAACAAAAAAATTAATTGAAAGATATAATGAGAAATGTTTTAGCTTTTCATTTGTTTATGAGTAGGCTGGTTGGGTTTTTATGGCAAAAAGGCCATATATATCTATGAGTGATTTTCAGTGAAAATAAACCAAGCGGAATGCGAAGATTTTATTTCCGACACCCAAATACTCCCGCATGATACATATCGGAATTACCTTAAAATATAGCTTATCTCCGCTTTAGCGACGTTTGGCGTTTCATCTAATTGGCGTTGACCAATCAATCATCATGCATCAAATCGGAATTTATTTGGAATTTTTATTGCCGAAGTGCTGAAATCGTATTCGAAAAGTAAGTCAAGTGACGTCACGTTCGAAATAGGTACAGGACACACGTTCCGCGACATTACGGCCACCTACATTTAACAAGAAACTGATTCTCACAGAAGCAAGATTTGCGGGAAATGTGTAATTCTCACTGGGAAAGTCTAATAGAGCTTAATGTACTGTTATGCTAGTCCAAACGGCAGCACCTGCAAACAATCGGTTTGCACTCAACAAACTGTTGGTTGTGTATAAGTAGACAAAACGAAAAGGTTCAAATTTGGAGGTCCAGCCTTCGTGACTAGCACGGCAATGTAATTATGGACTATATGTACAGGTGTTGTATGCTAAGTATCAACCCAAGAAGTTCTACTTTCGTCTTAGGTTGCATTGCCGTAAAAAACTGCTACAAGTCAGTTCAATGAATCTCCATATCTAATGTATATCCCTTTATGCGATGATGTTCTAATCTCAACCCCTCTCTATAAGCTAGTTTTAATTCTCAAGAATTCACCGAGTTTAAAAGCATCCGTCAGTCATGAGAAATCACAAAAGGGATTCCACACAATCCTTTCAAGTTTCCAGATTTAATTACTTCTTTACCCCTCGATCTGTTTTGACAAGTGTTGATATTTTATAGGGATGTTTCTGGGAAGCACTGAGATTTCATAAAAATGTCGGAGGATGAACATCGACAATAAAAAAAGAACAGCTATCTTGTTGCGTTGGAGGCATATTCACCCTCTTCCTATCCATTTACTCTTGACCTCAGATAACCAGATTCAAATGTGGGTGCACTTGATAACGTGGCACAAATCATAACGTCACCATGTGATTTTCCGATCGGAATTGGTGCTCTTTCGGTTCGTTTAGACATTAGAGCTTAGTTATTTGTCGAGTGGAAATGGATAAAACCAGCCAGTAGACGGATTGGGCTTTATTGCGTTAAGTTAAAAATGGACAAGATGAGCCTGCCAGAAAGGGTCTCATAGCTTAAGTTTTCAAGAGATTATAGATTAATACAAAATAGCTTTAAAACTCTTTCTCCATTTTACAGTAAAAATATGAAAATTCCACTAAAGTTTCGCAAGTTGTTGAGGTCTTAATTTCAACTGTAGTTAAACATTACGATGCTTAATCATGATCGACGATATCAAATCAAGGATAAAACTTATATCCCAATATCTTAACGCTAGTCACAAAAATTAAAAATTGATTTCATATTCTCAACTTCAAAGTGCGCAGCTTCAAGAACGCAACGTTAACTTGCTGAAAATTATTTTTTAATTTTGCACAAACAAGAACAGTTTTAAATTAAAAACCCAAAACTCCATTTACATACACTCATGTCCAAAAGTTAAGTATAATTCGTAAAATGCGAAAAAATAGGAGTAAATATGGATACAATGGTTCAAAATCACACTTGTAGAGAATCGTGAGACGAAGGTAAAACATTGTGCATATGCAAAACAGTTCAGTCGACGTCAACATGCGCAAAGCACCGGCGCACGTCGGAACGAGTATAAAACTGCCTCGAGAGGCCATGGTCAGTTTAGACAGAAATTTCGCAATTGCTGTGGTACGGAGCGTTGTTAACAGTCAATAAAGACGAAAGATGTCAAAAAGACGCCAACTGGGCGTGTTTGTGAAGGGACGGAATACTGGAATCTGGCCGATCCCAAACCGAAGCGTCTTGAATTCTGAATGTGCCTCAGTGTGTGATCTCCAGACTGGCAGAGGTTTCAAACCACTGGAGATATTACTCGACGACCAGTACCAGGTCGGCCAAGGGTAACAACCGTTCGGCAAGACCGATAACTGCGCGACATCAGAGGAACCGTTCAGCAGACAACTGGGTTCAGCCCTGACAGCCACCATAGAAGTCATAGTTTCAACTGTTTACAGGAGACTCAGATACGATGGTCCCTATGCCAGACAACCAGCAGTTTGCATTTCTGACGTCTGCACAGAAACGTGCGCGTTTACAGTGGGGCAATGTCATGTTCAATGACGAGTCCAGATTTAGTCTGCAAACCGATTATCGTCGTACCACGATCTGGAGAGAACGTGGAACGCATTTTCACCTGGGAAACATCACGGAAAGACATCGTTTTCCTTCAGGGGAGTCATGGTCTGGGCAGGTATCATGCTGGACGGCCGCAGGCCTCCACATCTTTGATACGGGGTCTGTTACCGCATGCGGTGGCATGCCAACTCTCCTGATCTGAAACCTATAGAGCATGCGTGGAATATGCTCGGGAGACATATTGCAGCCCTCCGCCACCCACCAAGCTCCGTTCCGGAATTGAAAATTGCTCTCCGTGAGGCTTGGAACTCTGAACTCATTCATACCCATCCAAAGTATGGGAAATCGTTGTGCAGCATGCGTGTATACCAGAGGTTCCCACACGCCGTATTAAACTTCAGCATCACATTGTTTTAATCATACTGTTTCACTAAAGTTGACACTCGTACTGTGAACCTTTTCCTCTCAACCCTTTTCTTTGGATAATAAAAGTCGTTATCCTTGTTTTGCATTTTCTTCTATAACCCTATTATATCCGCATACCGCGTTTCCTTCCATTCCGATGCAGATTTTCTGAAATATTCACATAAACAGCAATTATGCTTAAATCTTGGACATGTGTGGTTAAAGGAATACGGGAAAGGAAACGAGGCAACACTTTCAATATCTCGATATTTTTAGTATCGATGGCACTATGCGCATTGACGATCCTTAATTTGAGCATGAAAAATGAGAAATCCATCACAGCAGCCCAGATGTACAGAGTGTTGTCACGCGTCTTACAACCCTTTACAAACGAACGAAAATATTTAGACTCAAAACAAACCAGATTCAAAAAAAT
This sequence comes from Meta bourneti, assembly GCA_933210815.1. Taxonomy (NCBI): domain Eukaryota; kingdom Metazoa; phylum Arthropoda; class Arachnida; order Araneae; family Tetragnathidae; genus Meta; species Meta bourneti. The sequence continues at coordinate 70,846,080 of OW119928.1, forward strand.
ATTACGCTGGGACTATTATGTCAACATGCACCTGTTGGTTGAGTCAGAGTGCCTTCCTGTAATGGGTATAACCTTGAGATATCTGTGCCCAGGATCCGCATCAGGGTTATTCCAAGGTCAAGGTTAAATTACATAAAGAGGAAAGCCTATGCCCAGCATAATCACAGATGATAAATACGGGCTAAAATGAAACTGTCGCGTTGTAATGCATAAACCGATCCTCGATGACTCCACCAAGGCTGGTTATTTCTAGAGCAGGGTCGGGTTTCGGGTGGCCTATGGCATGGCATATTTAGGTTATTTATAAGATAGATCATGTGTTTTAAACCCCTAATAATACGGTGGTCATGGAGGTCATAACATATTCTTTCTTTGTTTTCATCATTTAAGCTAGAAACTAATATTTTATAATCTGGAATCAATGGATGACAGTTTATCGCTCTGCGGTTAATTTTTTTAACACAAAGGCGTATTGAGATAGCTATTTTGTTAACGAAAGAGAATAATCATACAGCAATCCTTCCAGATATCGCGCTTTGTGGGGGTATGGTGAGATGGCAATATTTGGCCAAGCTGCGCAAAACACCGCTAAGGACATACAAGGGAAGTTTTACTGCCACAAAGAAGCCAAAAATGCACCCAGAAAAGAATCGAACCTGTGTCACCGCCTTCTTGCAGATCTTTTTTGGGGGAGGGGCAAGCAAAAGCACTATATACCGAGGTTTTGAAAACTTGTTGATCAAATAAAAAAAAAGCACAAATTATTCATAAAATTACACGTTATTTAAATTATTTAAAACTACAAAGTTCAACACCAAAACCATGCTAGAGCCTTTTAATGCTGAATACGTTAGAATATTTTTGAAAATACCTTTTTGTCTTCGTGGTATAGCAAAAAATTGACCATAGAGCGAAAACTCAAACCAAGCTAACCTTGTCCAAGTTTTCGAGGTACCAATTCAGATTAGGATAACTGCTTGGAACAAACAAACTTTGGGCTCCCAATTCTAAAAAAAAAAATAAATTAAGATTTCCTATACTGTAAACCGAAAATGTTTTGGCGACAAGTAAATTAGTGATACAGCCGAATGCACAATACTTTTATTTGATACTCGTATTTTTACCGCCACTGGCAAACTAATATTAAAGTGCACCTATTGTTTTCAGCAGGTTTCTTGATTATATGGAAAAAATTACTGACCATATTTTTAAATTGGTATCAATAAACTGAAGGGCTCCGGGCAACAGTGATTAGCCATAGAATATTCCAATGTCCACAATATATTCCATAATGAATATGAAATTATATAAATATCTGTTCAAGGATTGAAAAAATTTCTGATTGTTTGAATGAGTGCACTTTTCTTGAAATATGACCACTTAAATAGTGGATAAATTATCATAATTTTTGACTTTTAAAACTTAAAAATTGCTAGCTTAAAAACGTACAAAGTGGTTTATCAAAATGTTGCCTTAAAAGTCCTCCAATTCTACAAGACGGTATTTGGCGAAACACCATCACTTAAAAAATGAGCCCTTGCCGTTTCATTCATATTTATCAAAATTTAAGAATACTGAATAAAAATGATGATTCTTGAAACGTTTCTTTTTATCAAAGGGTTTAATGATAAATTGGACACCTGTTTCCTCTTCAACTACGTCCGCATCAATGATTGAATTTTTATGGCTCAAGGGCCAGGTTTGCGTCCACATCACCAAGTCAACAGATGACACCATGGCTAATTGACTTGGTAATATTATTAAAAATGAACAAAATCAAGTGACAGACCGATCATAGATTTACATGGACCACCTCGAAAAGACATGGTGGGTCGGGAAGCATGGCCACGTAGAGTGCAGGTCAGGCATTTGGAGTGGAATTTCGGCAAGCTTCAGTCGCGAAGCATGTAGTGATTTAAAATGCGGGAGGGCAGTGATAAGCGCAACTGATCACGTAAGGTCGGAATAAAATTATGGGCATCAGTCACGGGTTACCTTTCACTTCCGGGATAAGTTAAACCCGACATCAATTACCTCAGCGGAGGTTACCCGAAATTAATGCAAGTAAAATTTCCTTTTCAGAAACAAATCTGTCTTGTTGAAAAAGCCTAAAGAAGCTTCTGTGTTATCTATCACGTGATGGTTGGTTTTGGGGTTTTATGGCGCAAGGGCCATGCTGCATCAGACGCAATACAATATCAAGTAATTTACACAAGGTATGCAATATCAAGTAACTGACATACAGTGAAAGCTTTACTGACACAGAATACATCCCGGGAGGAATGCACCTGGCACGAATCGAATATGAGCTGCCTACAACTCGAAGGTAGCAAGCGCAGTAGGCATATCCACTGAGCCACGACGGCCCCATCTATCATGTGAACAGCGCACGAACTTCGAGTCCCAGTGCAGGGTAATCACTAACCTCAGAATCTGAATTGTGCATAAAGAACGAATTTGAAATCAATTCTCACTAGTAAGGGATTGATTTATCGAATGGGGAAATAACACGTGCATATAATAGTCTCAACTTAAAATGCACGCATCATTGATTACTATGCTTGACAGATTACCATCATTCACTTCCCTATCATCGTTTTCGAATCTGACCAACAGAAGTTTTAAAATTAGAGAATTCGTTCCCAATATGCGTACAATGAGTACTTGAAATAAGTTTAACTCGAGGGTAAAAAGAATAAGGCGAAGTAAAATTAAAAACTAGCAATTTTTTTCAAACTTATTCGGATGTGCATAGAGATTTGTACAAGAGAAAAAATGAGTGGGAAACTTGTGTAATTTTGGTCTTGAAAAGTAATAATTTCACAATGATTGATGATCGAAGGGAAAACCAAAAACATTCCTGCAAGTTTAGTGAATAAAAATCTGAAAACAGTTTTTTTAATTTAAAAATATTAACAATGGGAACAAGAAATTTTCAATCATTCAACTATTCATTTTTAAAAATTTAACCATCTTAAATATTCAATATTTAAAAAGAATAAATCAATCCAAATAACTATACAAGTGCGTTTCCCAAATAGGGTTCCATAGAAGCCCTATATGGTTCCGCGAAAAAATAAATTTCAAAATGTTTATCCATTAAAAGTTAAATACTGTGGGTACGCTTATATAATCCGGCTCTGGCTAGTTAGTATTTGAGTAATGTGGTTTTGAGAGTCTATTCGTCAGATTAGGAGACATGTTAAACGTAAACATTACATAACCAAAATCAGGTCTTTAGCGCAGATTCTGGTTTGAGTTAATCATTCGGTGTTGGGAGTGACAGCAGTGATTATGAGTTGGCCAAATAAAAACAAATCACGTGACGACCACCATACATGATTTTGCGTAAGGAGCTTACTACCTTTCAAGAAATGGACTCCCCAAGGTCATTTACCTTCTCACCAGTGCCTCACAATATCTGCAGGACGGGTGTTTGGGTCAGGTCGCTTTTACTGTCCGGATCTGGCTAGTTGGCATTTGAGTCGCGGGGTTTTAAACAAGTGTACTCGTTAAATTAGAGGGCAGGTTAATCCTCCAAGTGGTTTCGACGAGATATCTCGTCCATCAAGATCTGACCAATTTTTGCTAATAACGAGATATCTAGTTGAGACAAACACCAAGTGGGTTAAACTTAAAATTCGTTCTCACAATTAGTGTGGAACGAATAGATCTTAGTGCCGAATCTGACTCTAAGTTGATTGTTCAATGGCGGAAGCGGTAGCAGTGGTTACGAGTTGGCGAAACATCTAATCACCTGTGGCGACAGGACATACATGATTTTGTATTTTGCAGCCCTTTTCCCCGAGTTTACTATCTTTCTGGAAGTGGACATCCTCCCCTGATCCGCATTATACTGCGCATATTGTGTATTGAACTGACTTTGAAACTTATTCCAAAAGCTACACATACATCGATTGCAAACAGTACCTATCTACTTGCACTGGCGAAGAGTATTCATATATCATGCATGTAATTTTTCAATTGATAACTGGTTAACCTACGCAAAACCATCATATCAAAATGACGGTGATAAAAACAAATATCAAAAACTGGTGGCATTTGCTGTAAACACAGCTAATTTTGTAAAACAGGTAAACAGTTTTACAAAATTAGTAAAAGCATTAAAAATGACAAATTCATTTCAAAATTAGTACATTTAAAACATTCTTATTTTACTCGAGTAAAACGTTGGGTAACAAGATTTTAGTCTAATGTCTTGCTATAGTGTGTGATTTTTATTCATTTGTGTGTTAAATCTTGCAACTTCTTTGGAAATGAATGCTAAAAGAAAAATTCATCGAAGAAATCTCGTTGTCTTGAATAAAATTTAAACGGGGTTCCGCAACTGAATTTTATCGGGAATGCTGCATCAAACAATCGGTAGAATAAAATTAGTCAGGCAGCATAGCCTAGCCAAAGGGTTGGTTGATTTGGATTTTTTGGCGCAAGATTAAAAATGGAAAAGCTGCGTCAAACGCAAGACAATAAAATTCAATACAAAATATTTTTAAAAAATCATTATGGCAAAAAACAAGTATATTAACATATCAAAAGAAAAAGTAAAATGCATTGATGAAAATTACTTAAAATAGATGAAGTGGTGCAGTTTAAAGGATGTCTGAAAAAAGACGAGATGAACAAGACACATTGGTTACCCTTGAAAAAACTTACGAAACTTAAAACATCTCAAAAGAAAATACTGAAGATGGGGTAACCCGTCAAGCCAAAGGGAAAATGAAATGTTGATCGAGGGATCAATTTAAAAATTCCAAAAAATATTCTTATATTTTCATAAATAGAACATAAAATAAATATTCTGCAAAAGTAATAAGAATGAATTGCAAGAGAAAGCAACACGCAAAGCAAGTCAGTTTCCCGCCCCAAGAACTGAAATTAATACGCAAGAATATACATGAATAGTGTAATGCAAACGTAAAATCTCCTTTCTCTCCCATGATAAAAAGAAATCGCCCACGGGCGAAAAGTGGGATAGGCAACAAAAATGACAACGCCACTGCACCTTGCGCAATAACCTGAAATCCCAACTAAGGTGAATGTCAAGGTCTAGACACAAAACTAATACAGAAACATTACGAAAATTCTGGATTGTCTCCAATATCGGACGATCCCGGTGTTCACTTACGCTGACTTCGGATGCACTTTGTTCAACTGGGGAGAAATCAGAGGCGCTGCCAAAAGAAACGTTGCTGAATGGCGTTGCGAAACAGTTCCATAACATGAGATGCACGAGCCAACGTTTTTCTTGTTCGTAGAACTCAAGATTCCACATTGATTTTGGTCTCAGTTTTTGCATTTTAAAAAGTCGTTCACCGACAATAAAGATAAAAGAGCATATTCAACTCTGATTACTTCGACGCTCAAGTGGTAACAATTCGGGGAAGTTATTAGGAGCCTTTGCAGTAACGTACCCAGGATTTTATTTCGAAGGGGCTCAAAGTTGAAATAGGATTTTTTTCGATACACAAAGATCTTATCACATTTATAAATATTTTCACGATATTTTGGGTAACCAGTTCACTTTACTTCTTCATTCACTTTAAAAGGTTGGTTTGGTTGAGTTTTATAGCGCAAGAGCCATATTTGGCAAAGCATAAGACAGACGACGCCAAGTAAATGATAGGTATTTTAATTAACGTCGCACTGGAGCAACCCAAAGGGCTATTGGTGACGGCCTGGGACCAATAATAAAGGGAAAGATCCCAGGAAAACACCAAGTAATTTTGAATCACGGTCAGATGACGAGGCAACACCTGAGCTGGCATCCCACTCTCCAAACTTCCACGCCACGGCAACGTGAGGACATTTGAGGCCACGACAGATATAACGTGACCAGCCCCCTTTGTACACGATGGTCTTTGGTTGGGTTCGTCAAGTAAATGGATATACACACAAAAGAAAAGTTTTACTGACACAGAAGAGAGAAATACACCCAGGGAGGAATCGAACCTGCGCCGCCCAAGACTCGCACATTGCTAGAGCAGTAGGCAAACATACTCAGCCACGGCGACAAATCTTAAAAAAACATTGCAAGTCGCTAAAATTTTGAAAATAGCTTGAGACCCCCGACTTAAAAAGATACCCAGCCACCAGGGTTGAAAAATAATAGCAAAAAAAGTCACTTTTTAGTCGCTTGTGGCAGCCCTGCCATATTAATTGAGTATGTATAACATATACTCCAGTTTTAGGGGTGGTCCCAAGGAGTTGACGCGTCTCCTGATATAAAGCAGCTATGCGATCTAATTAGTGAGCTCGAGTGGCCATGCAATATTTGCCTACTCATATCCATCTGTATAATTTTAATATCTCACTCGTGTTTTTTTAGGAACACCATAAAATATTGGGAGGGGGCAATGGGTTCGGGCCAGAAAGCCCGGCCATACACTGGAGCAATATGCGACAAACTATACAACATACGCACTGTTTTTTGCACAGAAAACATGTTGGCACACATGCGTATTTCAGCCAATTTAATGTCGGAGGACTGATGAACCAATGTGTGGCTTGCCTAAGAGTTGGCGCTTCACTCTTCTAACTTACATTGGTATAATTTTATATTGTCTGAGCTGATGGAAATATTTTTCTGATGCCTGACCAATGCCATCTTTGGTCTTCGACATTCTAAGGGCGATCTAACGGTTATTTGTGAAGGAGCACCCAGTGCGCAACTAATACAAGTCACACATTGGTCCAACATTAGTCCTGCGACACAAAATTGGCTGAAATACGCTTGCGTGCGGACATGTTTTCTGTACAAAACAAAAGAGGACGCATGTCCATGTCGTATATTTTGTCGTTCTCCAGTGTGGCCGGGATAACAGTCAATCACCACCACCCATGCACTTACAAACCGGGACCTACTAGGAGGCAGACAAACGTTATGATCAACCACTATGCCAGTTAGGTGGTAAATGAAAATACTTCACTTATCCTTAGTTCTTTGCGTGACCCTGACGCGTTACCAAGGAAATTTGTTCTAACCAAAGTCAAGTGTATGAAAACAAGCAATATACTTTCACCCGTTAAAAACCAAGTTCCTAGAAAATCAGATAATCTGCCAGAAATCCTTTCCTCACGTCTACTTGTCACGAAACACCTAAAATCAGTTTAAGTATTGGAATAAGTACAAACATTAGCTCTTAATTTATAGAAGGTAAGAAGATTTATGAGCGTTTAAACATACATAGACTAACATCATAAGTGATACTTGACCTGATCTCGTAGTGACAAGTGGTACTCAAAAATAAAGATCTGGAAACGATTTAAGTTATTTACATGTTCCTTTCACTGTAGAAAGGAGGCGGAAAAAGTGAACATGGGACCACAATGAAAAGCTGCAATGTTCGAGTTACAATGTTTTTTAATATGTTCACAAGCAGGGGAATGAAAGGGAGAAAAAATGTTTCAAGATTGTGGGAGATACGCCTGAGGTACTTTTATGATTAACTTTCCGTTTGACTTCATGTTATTTATTTTTCGAACAAGCGGCGGAACAGCGTATCGCAAAGAAGATTTTTTATGGGGTCAGGGACATAAGATTGGATAGATTGTAACATTTATGCTAAAATATTCACGCCAGACTAAAAAAATCCGTACATATAGATGAAAAAATGACATGCGTAACATAATTTTTTGAAAGCAAGTCTGACAAAGTGATACAAGTACCGGCGCCAACTCTGGAAGCCATTGTGGAAGGGGCAAGTACCCAAATACTTCTTTTTAACTTATATATTCCATGTAATAGGATTCATTTGTTCAGTATTATTCAAACAGGATTCCCAATCCTCGAGCAAAAGAAAAATTAGGACCTTTTTAAAACTGTTTCACATACATCGCAATAGATTAACCCTCGAATGCACAAGAAAAACTTTCACGAGTGCTATGTTTGGGCCACAGACTCAGTTTTAAAAACATAGACCTTTGACCTTGACGAGTATCATTGACCTTGGTTTTTGAATACAGGTGAAATGAAAAATAATGTGTTCTTGTTAAAAAATTAAGGACTTCAGAAAATAGATGTTTCATAAAGACTCTTGTAAAACTAAAATGAAAAAGACCTCCTTAAGGATTTTTAAGGCCCGTAGGAATTTTGTTATACACTTTATGTTCTCACTCCAGAGCCCCCACAGGGGAGACTTACGGGAACCATGGTACTGAGGCCTGGTAAATGTGGAAAGTTTTGGTACTGTGATGTGTAGATTATTTTTTCTACGTTCAAAAGTTGAATTTATTGTATTTATAATACAGCTAAGCAATAAGTGTGCAAAGGAATATAAAAATTTATATATCTGTGAAAGTTAAATAATGAGTACTTGGGCTTTATTAAATTCAGAAATTCAATGTCGGGTGCGTTATCTTAGCTTTGTACAGGGCCCCTGAGTATACTGACACTTATGAAATACAAATATGTTCTACAATTATCGATGCTTAACTTGCACCAAATGTATGAAAAAATAATGAAAGAAAATAGTCGAAGTGGTAACTAAATATCGCTGCACTTTCATGTTTGACGAAGCTGCGATTTGATTCATTACCATCAGTTTTTAATTGTTCAGAGCGCAACTAGATCGTAAAACACTGAAATAAAATAAAGGGTACATAATTTTACACATGTGAAACATCACATTGCACAAAAGGGAGCCTTCTAGCTTAAGAATTTAAGTGAAAAAATTAGCGACGTGACTAATATCTCACCTCATATATATAAATAACAATTCAAAACTTAATCAACCCATTTACATATAACGTTATTGTCAAGTTGAACAAAATGTGTAATACAAGTCAAATATATTCCAGAGTTATCAGAGACCTCAATGAAGATCACTGTTATCCAGCTTTAAGTATCAGAAACATACATATGCATATATAACAATCATCAATTAGAAAAAGACCAAACTTGGAAACATTGCCTTTGACAAGCACGGAAGTATATGGTGTTAAAAAAGCACAGGAAACAGACATATCGATTACAGATAAATTACTCAACAAGTTTAGAAATGCGTCCTTCAAGTAACGGTGTATTTCCATTACATAAATTCGTTGTTTTCGAAACCCCGGAAAAGGAAAAACATGTCGATATCAAAGTTGCACGAAACGATACCAGTACGTGCGTGCTACACAACATCCAAACTGGCCGGTGAAGCCGAAAAAGCGCGTTCAACGGGTTTAAAGGACGTATCAAGCCCCCGTTATTTTCACTTTGCGTTCAGAGCACGATTTCAAGGCGCTATTCTGATTTGGAAGCCGGCCACAATACGAAAAAAAGGACATAAAATATAGTGTTCTTGTAAAAATGAAGGATTAAAACAATTTTTTAAGGTAATTGGTTGTTTTGGAGTTTTATGGATCAAGGGCCATATTTGGCAAAACTGCGTCAAACACAAGACAAGCTGCGTCAGATACAAGTAAAAGATGTCGTGAAAGGGAAAAAAAGGGATTGGGAAACAGTAGTGGGACGAGGAGGTATTTAATTAGCACTGGAGCAACACGACGGGCTATTGACCACGGTCCGGGATCAATCTCAGAGGGAAGTTCCAAGGACAACACCACGTAATTTTGAATCAGTCAGATGACGGGACGAAAGCAGGAAAAGATCGCTTAAGTATCTCGGAAGCGCGATCTTTGTGTTTACTAAAGACAGAAAACCCCATGGAAAAAGAAAAGATCACTAGAGTACCTCGGGTTCGTGTAGCCCGTATACACTTAAAGGAGGTGTGTCCCTGAGGGCCAATTTCTTTTAAGGATTTTCAGCAAATATTAAGGCCTTTTCCATGCCAGTGAGAACCCTGTTTAAAATAAAATTTGTGATTGCCCGTTGTTGGTAAAACCAGCCGATTAAATTAATATACTGAAATTTACAGGGAAAGTTTTAAATCAATGCAATATTATTGTAAAATAGATCGTTCAGGTAACCCGAAGAATAAGCACAAAAAACAGGCAAATCGATTACAGATAAATTACTCAACAAGTTTAGAAACACGTCCTTCAAGTAACGGTATATTACCATTGCATAAATTCGTTATTTTCGAAACCCCGGAAAAGGAAGAAAAACAAGCCGTTATCAGTGTTGCACAAAACCATACCCAGTACGTGCCACACCACATCCATAAACTGGACAACAGTCAACGCGCCGGGTTTAAAGGACGTATCAAGCCCCCATTATTCTCACTTTACGTTCAGCGCACGATTCCACGCCGCTAATCCGATTTGGAAGCCGACCAGCGTCCGAAAAACAGGACAAATGCGTGACCTCTTCTAAGTTCCCCTGCAGAAGTATATCCGGTGAAGGAATCACAATCGCGGTCCAGCAACTAATTCCCCTTGCAAAACACAAAACGAATCCAATTCAATGTTACGGGTGAATCAGAGCCTAAACCCTTTGGGGCTAATTAACTCGGGAAAACTCCAGCCGGTGGGAATTAACCATCTAACTACTATCGCGGAGAAGTGGAGCGTAAACAATATCTGAGTTGAAAAAGGGTTAAATTTGTGAACCTTAGAATGAATATTTATGTCACTTCGCATGACTCATGCGGCGCTTACTCCGAATCGTAAGTCAGAACATTATAATTACCCAATTATGCCCAGGTATATCCCAATGCGTCTTTAACGATGCCAAGTTCACTGGAGCAACGGGTTGTAAAAAACCTTCAAACTTCACTACTGAGGCAGTCCAAGATCTGAGGTTTGTATACTTGTATTGAGGGCAGAATAAAGCCGAATGTATCAGCCTACATTTTTTAACAGGGTTCCCACTCTTTATAAGAAAAATTAGAGCCATTTCCAGGTCTTTATGCATTTTTAAGGTATAATATTCCATGTGATAAAGATTAATTTGTTCATTACTACTTATAGGAGTTCTCACACTTCAAGCAAAATAAAAAATGTGGTACTTTTAATGCCCTTTCAAGGCTATTTTAATTTTTAAGGGGATAGTGGACTTCCAAATCGATTTTCTAATTTTCGCTTTAAAAATTAATTGGTACCAAACTGTAGGTAGCAAAAAGAATTTCCCAGTTACGATAATTTTTGACGGAGTTACACATACATCAAAGACAAAAGGAGATAAGTACAGTAAGTCTACAAAAACGCGTTTCTTTCCGACTGAGATTTTTTGACATTCGTCCGATTTCAAAATGTTACTGGTTTTTTTGCTTTCCTTAAATTTTTTTATGACCCTTGAAATCTGTTGTATATACATCTAAGTGCAAATAAAAAATTTGCTATGCTTCCAAATTTGGAAATTTTGGTTTAAATGTTGATTACACTATACTTTTCTTACAAATTTTTAGGCCGATTTAGTACAAAATTTTTTTTTTTGCTTTACATTTGACTAATACATTTAACAAATGGAGTTAATTTGATTTATGTATACAAACTAATAATTGAATTAAAATTTTAACAATAAATGGGAAATTAATGTGCATTAAACCCCCTATCAATTTTCGCTAATTTATCAAACTTTTAGACCACGTTTTATGCAATTATTTCCGAATGACTTAATATTTTTGGACCAGACTTTACATGAGGCTTTTTAATATAAAACAGTTTGAAATTTCATAACAATCGGATAGGTGAAAAGTTTGTTTCGAAAATCCACTGTACCCTACAGGCTACATTTTAATAGATCAACCCACAAGGGTACAAGTTAAACTTGTACGAGTGCTAGGTTTGAGCCCATTTGGTAGGAACTATTTTAAAAATAGCATTTTTTTAGCTAATCTATAAATATTATGCAAAGATTTTTGATGACACTTGACCTTAGACAAGTATCACTGAGCTTGGTCTTTGAACGCAGGTGAAATAAAATAGTGTTATTGTATAAGTTAATGATTTAAAAAAAAAATTGAGGGACTTTCAGCAAATATTGAGGTTTTTGAAACATAGCACACATCTTCATTAGGAACTTCCACACTTCAAAAAAGCATTCCTAGAACAAACGGGACATATGGATGTTCCTAGGAGGATTCCAGTCGGACAGCCATAGAAATGGTTTCCCGAGAGGAAAGTTCCGCATAAGCGACACATCCTAGGGCAATCCCAAATTCACCTTGTGAAAGACCAACGGAAATCTTGGAGATTTCAGATTTGCCATTTTACTTACTTACTATATACTTAGTATTAATCGAATATTACACTTCTTTTAAATCCACACCCTCCCTTATCAAAGTCGCAAGTTTTCAGTTTGATGTCTAGTGATATAGCAACACAGTAAAGAGAATTACTCTTAAAACATTGTTTCCATTTCTTGGAACTTGTCCATTACTATTAAGCTAAAATTAGTTTTAGTTTAGGAGAGTAGATTCATGAAGGTTTCCCACAATGATTACTCAATGTATTTTCCAGAGGCAAGGAAGAGAAACGTACGTCAGACATATTTAAAACATTCCCATAATTAATTTTATAATTAGCTTATATTAATGTCTATTTGAAAATTAAACATACATTTGAGTTAACATTTTGGTGTCATTGTTTCACTGATTTTTACTCATGGTGCTTTGATTTTTTTCACTACACTTGTCTATGAATCGCTATCAGCTGCTTGATGTGAAAATGAAATACTGTAGAACCTTGATTATCTGAGCTCCGATTAACCAAGTGTCCGTGTTATCCAAGCCGAATTCGAGTTTGTTTTTGTAAGCTTTAAATAAAGAGTCGAGTACGAGTGCGCACACTTTGTCCAAAGGAATGGGAAAGTGCAGGGAAACAGACCCTTCAGGATTTTTTTCAGGAGTTTAATCCCGAGCGCCACGAGATTTCTTAGTGTAGTATTGCTTCTTTCCCACAAGACAATGTCAAGTAGTGGATACACACAAGGAAAGTTTTACTCTGACTCAAAAGAGAAATACTCCCAGGGCATGTTCCAGGAATGGAACCAGCATCGCCTACAGCTTTGTCAAGAAGGTCAAAACTCGTTAGAAGTCATGCGAGGAAGAATGAAGGTTGGAGAACGGATTTAAGCGTGGAAACCCCTCAGAGTGTTAAAAGGTCAAAACTCATATCCAGATTTATTGTAAAATAATCACAATAGTGACAGAAATCCGAGTATCGATTATTCTGAATCATTAATCTTTAACAGTAATATGTAGCACAGTAAATTTGTTGTATTTCGTATGGGTTGTTTTGGGTTACTATGACCGTATTATCAGATGGCTGTCCACACATTACCTCCGATATAATCAGGGTTTTACTAGTTGAGACAAGTAATTTTAAGCGGTAATCACTGCATAAGCTGAAGTCTAATTTCCATTCTGTGATAATGTAGAGAATTGTTACAAATGATTGATGAGTTTCAAAACACTAATTCGCAAAGCATTACAAATAGAAGTGCTACATGAAAATAACTAGAAATTGTTGGTTTTAGTCCATACCACTACAAAGGCTCGTCCTCTTGTTACACTACGCACGTTCATACGGTATTTCAGTTCGGCCAGATGAATCATTTGTAACACTATTGAAGTAGTATTCTGCTGAGAACAATTCACTAAGGCATTACCACGCAGACAGTAGAATGCGAATAAATATCGATATTTTAATTTAAAATGAAAAGGTAAAGATAATTATGCATAATACACTTCCCAAGGCCGTCCAAAAACTCAGGCATCGCAAAGAATTTGCATTCAATCGCTTGTTTCTCTAGAAATGATTCCGGCCAGCAACTCTTCAGCAACCCCATTGCACCGTCTTTCAAATAAAGTGGTAAAATACAAGTTTTGTGCAAAACATTATACACGCACTTTAAGGTAGTGGGCATGCTTGCTGTACACAAGAGCACAAACTTGACGAAGTAATGGCTCATGAGATCTTCAGTGTGAGCAAACAAGACGGAGTGCGAAGATTTTACTTCCTCTACCCAAATGCTCTCGCATGATACGTCAGGTGGTAATTGCTTTGATTCGCATTGAAATCGTTGAGTTACCTAAAAATGTAATTTTTTCGCCGTTTAATCTAATTGACGTTGACAAATCAACTACCATACATCAATTCGGAATTCCTTCTGTAGAATTTTAATTGGCGAAGTGCTGAAATCGTATTCGGAGAACAAGCCAATGTCAGGTACAGGAAACACGTATCACCATAGGAACACTATCGCCATCTACATTTAGCTACATGTCCCTAGCTACATTTAGCTAGGGACATTTTAAACAGACAAAACAAAGTAAAAACTCAAAAGTTTGTTTGGTCGAAAGCTGTTTGCACAATTAGATTCTAAAGTCCTCACTGTTACTAATCTCGAAAATAACTTAATTTGATAGAAATATTCGTCGTTTTTTACATTCATGTCAAACAGCAAATTTCAGGCATGCTTCAGACTGACTTTGCCCGCGAGAAAAATACAAAAGTCGGCGTCTGAGCAGGAAAACACACAAAATCGAGTGAAGGGCAATAGGCCACGAAAATCAAAGGAAATTAGAATAAAAAACAAACGAAAAGGGAGGTACGAAACCCAAAAACTGTTATTACATTTTATAAACCTAACGCCACTTCGCCGAATGTGGTGAGACATAAAAACACGTAAAATTAAAAATGCCCAGGTGTTTTTCAAAACAGCGAAGATTTCACGATGAAAAGACAAAATAATATTTTTTCGCAAAAATGCCGCTAGTGTGGTCGAAATTACGTCTCGCACCGCCCCTTTCGATTGTGTTTCCAGACTACCAGACCTACACGGAATATGGGACAGGTTTTAATGGTAGGTAGGTATGTAATTAACGTCGTACAGGAGTAACACAACGGGCTATTGGCGACGGTCCAGGATCAAACAGTTTTAATGGCTTAAAAAATAATTAGTGGAAAGACTCGAAAATCCCCACAAAATATACAAAAAATCAGTTGACTATTTTTAGAGGACAAATAGAGGTTGTACTTTTTATATTTCAGTATAGTCTTAATCGCTTTCTGGAAACCCTTCTTTTCGAATTTTTTTCCTAACGTAGATTGGAGGAACAATAAATGTAAAATGAAGGGGCTGAGACAGGTGCCATGTAACCTTGAACATACATAGGCAGTAAGACAATCCGTAAGGCTTGTGGAAAAAGAAAATGACGTTCATAAAAAGATACTGGGCAATTTCTTTGGGAGTGGTTGTTTTTCGGTAAAATATTTGTACAGCAAAATTAGAGATAAAATCTGAACTTTGCGTCTACAGCTTTGAAAAAATACTGACAAGTTTCATGAAATTTGCGTAAGATAGGTTGCCGGTACATTAGGGTGGGCCGAAAAAAATCGAATTTCGCCGGAGCAAATTGAGTTATACCGATTTTTCCCATTTGTTTTTATTCTTTAATTTATGGAAACCAGTATATTAGGAAAAAAGATACTTAAAATTTTTTGATGAATCGAAAATAAAATAAATGCGGTGTACTGTCAGATAAAAATTAAAAATTCACATTAGTCAATTAGCTCTTTTTACAATGAAACAAGTCCTGCAGTTAGGTAAATTGATTAATTTCAGTCGTATATCGCCAAAATGGTCGCTTACGATTCCTGCATTTAGAGATACCGGGTGAACTGAAAAATTTAAGATAGCGTCAGGAAGGAATGGGGTGATAGTTAAACACATCAAAAGCTTTGAAAGAAACTATCTTAAGAATAGCATGTAAAGAAACTTGTGAATGTTATATCCAAATACTGAGTACGTTATTTAAATAAGATACTCGTACATTCGATCGATTCAACACGAGCACGGACGTTAACAAATACCTAATTTGAATGTCATACCAAAAAAAAACTAACAAAACTCTTGTTAAATCAGTCCTTAATAATCCAGTGTCCCTTGTAGTTACGTAAAAGAAACGTGAAAACACTTGTTACCTGTGAAAGGTTCGTTTCCATTCAGAAAAAAATGTTTAGTTAAAATGAAATTTCCAAAAAACATAGCTGCCGAGTATAACGTTGGACGTATTAAAAGCTGCATAGATAACGTATTATTTTAAAATAAAAAATGAACAGTATACAATCATGGGGTTCGAGGTTAACGAAAGTCGTCTGGTGGTAATTGCTTTGATTCGCATTGAAATCGTTGAGTGACTTCATCCTCGTTTTAAACAATGTTCCAACACTTTAGCACTATCATTTACATCTATGATTTTAAGGTTGATAGGATTCTTTTCTATTTCATCAACACCAGCCTAAGACCTGGCTCACCGATCAACTTTAAAAGTACAAGGCATGTTGTTTAATGACAGTTGCAAACAACGTCAGATTGTAGGTCTTTCGCCAACCAGCAATCGGTTAAGGGTAGGTAGTCGAGTTTAAGTCGCACTGGAGAAATACAATGGCAGCTGCTCTTCATACTATCGTTTACCATCCTGAAGAACAGCTTTACTGGAGAAAATAATCGACATCGCCAAAGCTGTGCAAAATGGACATGGCGACATGACTCAGAAATGGCCAAAGTTTCAAGATTCGTTCACTACCATAAGCACTTTTGTAAACATGCAAGTTTCCTGTCAGGAAGGTAGTGTTTTCCTAATAGAAACATCCGCATCAATTCTATTCGAATATAAATACTAAATTAGAAAACGTCTTGCAAGGTAATATCGTATACATATAGTTTTAATGACAGAAACAGTGATAAATAGTCTAGACTGCTTCGACAGCAAAAACAAATAATACACGTTTAAATAATCCAGGGAATTTAAAAATTTAAAAGCAATAAAAATAAGGGGAAATTGTTTTATTATTACATTCTCTCAACCGTAATGAAATAGAGTAACTGGAAAAAATCATCATTCACTTAAAAGGATGCAAAAATGTTGCAAGTCTCAAAGTGCGATTTCCTGTAACAATTTTCATTTCTGCATCCCATTCGATTGCTATTTTTACAATTCACCAAGGAAGTCAGCAAAAAATTTAGCAAACTTTTAGCACCATTTGGGCAGAATACACTGACAAAAAGTGTTTAATTTTGTGCAGCCCACCGACCTTTAAAATTTGGCAAAGAAACTTCGAATCACCCTGTACTTTCAATTCAAGAATTAAATTCTTTACAGATCAGCAATTAAAGATGTGCTTTAAACTTACTATTTACAGAAAGGAACCATGCATCACTTAGCTTTTTATATTAAAAAACAGCACATAACGTATAGTAAATTTTAGATGTCATTTTTCAAATAGATGTCATTAAATAGTAGCAGCAGCGTATGAAAGTAAAAGAAAATTATAGATTTGATCAAGTTAATCTGAGTGCGAAGAAGGATTTTCAGTGTAAATAAATCAGATGTAAAACTGAGGTTTTACTTTCGCTATCCAAATGCTCTCTCGTACTGAAATCGTATTCGAAATACAAATCAAGACGTCACGTCCAGAAAACGTACAGGAAGCACATTCCGCAGCAAAAACCCTACCGCCACTAACATTAACATAGCTCGACAGAAAAAGCAACCTCGTTCGATGACCAGTTAGACAAAGTTAAATGACCGTGATCTGTCATCTAACTTGGTACTGGGGCCCGGAGAGTAGATGTGGGGTCCGACCGTATGCATCACAATGCATAAAACGAGCTATACAGAATGAATTCAGAGTTTAATTAGACCCATTCGTTAATGTCCAGATCAGCACAATGTTGTGAAATTATGCAACTGAAATTTTTATATTCCCGAGGTTAGGATGTCAGTTTCGTATCAGCCGTTTTATCTGTCTTTAGTTTTCATCTAGTCGAGAAACTTTTCTCAAGATCAAAATTCAAGAGACGAGATTAATAGCAGAAATACGATATGCACAGGAAAACTTTTAGCCACTCCACTCTCGAATTTCATCTTTTTTGTCGTGATGACCAGATCCTCATCAAAACCGAAGAGTTACGAATTAACGCTCGAGGCACTGGAATCCATTAAGTCACGCAAAGACAGATTCCTTGCATAAACATCGGTTCAAGAATCCAAAATTGGAACGTCGCTTCGTTTTTCTTCTCCAATGGTCACCAACAACTTATCCTTGACACATTCTATGTTTGGAGATAGGAAGCAGGAACATTACAGGCCTGGGGCAAACAGTTCATTGGGGTATCTAATCACCCAATCAATCAAATTGTAAAAAAATTAATGAAAAGCCTTACGAGTTATGGGTAGATTTCGTTTCTAAATATCGAAAGCACGGTAGCCGAATCAACAGAAACTTCTGAACAAAAGATTAAGACAAACATTTCAACTTAGAAACAAGCTACACATTGATTGGACATGAAACTAAACATTCAACATTCGCATGCGTACTGAAAACATCGGTCGTAAGTGCATTTCAGCCGATTTAGATTCGACGACTTTTCTATTATGGCAAGCCACACATTGGTCAGAGAACTAACGAACAAAGAATTTACAACTGCAAACTGTACGGTGTAAATTAATTATTTCTCTAATTAATAAAGACATTTCTGAAAAATGTAATAGCACAGAAACGTCGTATAGTTCAAAGGTCTCCAGGTTGTCATTTTTTCTCTTCCAGCTCTGAAATAGATTCAATCAGATTTGAATTCTTAGTAACTTCTCGACGTAAGTAATAA
This sequence comes from Meta bourneti, assembly GCA_933210815.1. Classification (NCBI taxonomy): domain Eukaryota; kingdom Metazoa; phylum Arthropoda; class Arachnida; order Araneae; family Tetragnathidae; genus Meta; species Meta bourneti. The sequence goes on from OW119928.1 coordinate 70,864,600, forward strand.
AACAAAAAATAAGAATTGCTTGAATAAAAGTTCTTTAGTTCTGCGGAACAGATTATAAAGTGGACTACAAATGTTAGTTTGAAGGGGTAAGGTGTTAGTGAGGATAGAAAACAAAAATAACCCACTTCTTAGAGGGAATTATTTATTAAATATCAATGTCACATTTTTTGTATGAACAAGTCTTGTAGTCCCGAAAGTTAATCCTGTTGTAGAAAAATCCTCAAAATATCCCCAAATCCTCAGCATTTAAATTAGCTCTCAATTTACATTGATTTTGGTTCAGAATTGAAACAGTTTGTTCACAAACGTGCTGACAAAACATGCTTAACACTTTCTGGGCAGTCGCTATCAAATTTTAAACTTACCCTTTTCCAAGATTTTGTAGAAACTAATCAAGAATTTTTTTTTTATTTTGACTTCTTCTATGCCGTTGAACATTGAAGACCAATATCTCCAGCCGTGGGTTTGTGCATACCTGCTAATCTCTAGTTCTAGGAAAAGAAACTGAATCAAACACATGACAACGTCAAGTAATTGACATACATGCATAAGGAATGTTTTACTGAGACGGAAAAGAGGAGCACAACTAGGATACGCTACAGGAATCGAACCAGTAGACAAATTTTGTACAAAATGTAAACGTCCGATTAGGGTTAACAAGACCTCAAATCGTGGTGAACACTGGGCAATCACTGCCCAGTGTTCCCACACCTTGAAACGGCACTGAGGAAGTTCAAGTCTTTTCAAAGCAGCGTGACTTAATGAGAGCAATGTATAGGACTTGTAAGGTGATTTTGAAACGGAAGGTTGGGTAGAGCCTTTAAATAAACGCAACGACAAAGTGTCGAGAGTCGTAATGATCATACAAATGGTGCGTAATAAAGACATGACAACCACTGTTCAGGCAATTTTAGTTTCCAAGGGCCTGGGATATTTGAAAAGCTCCAAGTAATATACAAGCAAATGATGAGGGAAAGTAAATATCCAGAAGTGAGACCATCAAGATGGTATGACTTGTTTCGCATCGAGGACGAATCGGAATCCCATTAATACGAAGTGTCGAAGACACTCATGGTTCACTGCATTTCTTTCAGTTAAAACAGCGTTGGTTGGAGTTTTAACGTACCGAAGAAAAAAGTTAACGGACTAAGGTGGATCATCCTTACATGTAACTACAAACTCAAGAGTAATAATGCATTGCATAATTGTTAAACGCTGTCTTTACGTCAATAGAGAACGTTTAGGTGGGTGATATACGAGGCGTCTAGAGCAGCGCGTCCGGGGTAGCGCGATTCGGTGGGTGATTACATTTATACTGCTCTTGTCACATGATAGCATTGCTTATCAAATCGCGAGCGACGATCGACCACCTGCAACACAGCCGCGATTTAGAAGTCTTGCCAGTTCGCCAACATATTGTCTTCTTAGGGTTGGGTGACATGAGGCGACTTGAGCAACGTGACCTGGGTTCGCTTTTCCTCCTGACAGGGAAGAAAATCGATTGAACCGCGACGAAAGAAAGAGCGACCTGAGTCCCGCTTCACAAATCGCCCCGTGTCTCCACCCTTAATGTCATCAGAATAAAATACAGAAGAAAGCTGGATTCAAATAGGAAGCGCAAAGCGACATATCAAGATGCGCAGATCAATCAAGATGAAATGATTTCAACTTGAAGAGGAACGACACTCGTGCCGGTAGCTGATTGATTTATGCGTATCGCTTTGAGCCTTTCATTTCCTATATGAATTCAGTTGAAAACCCGAGCTGAAGCAAAAAATAAAGAAAATTCATTGTCATTTCGTGGAAGAACAGTAGTCAACAAATATGTATTCGGTAAACACATCACGAGTGGACTCATTCAGGCTTGAAAATAACTTCAATCCTTTCTCACTTTTTCAAAAAATAGAAAAAGCTTGTTAGTTAATGAACCCTACCGAGTTGTATACGCCAACAAATAAACCAAACACGAAGCCCATCAGTGTTTAGTTAATCTCAAGTTGAGTTCTTCGGGGAACTATCAATACGACAAAAGAAAGTTTTCGAACTTGAAACATTCTGAAGACATTACATTTCGAATAGATTTTAATGCACCGAATGCCATTACCGCTTTGCTTTTGTTAAAGAGCAAATGGTTTCAGTTCGAAACCAATTTTTCTTTTTTATCTGAGGCAAGCAACTGTTTTAAAGAATCTAAGTGAAGTATAAGACCAGCCACACGCCAGAGAAGCACGTGACAAGTGTAGCTTAATGAGTGGCTTTTTCCCACGTGAGGGCAATTAAAAAGAATTAATGCGATATCGAGCAAATATATTCATAGGTAGTCTACGCTTGCCGTATATGTAACTTCAAATATTTAGTCTATTTTCCTAAAAACGATGCATTGAAGCACAAAGGTTGATTTGGGGAGTTATGGTGCAGAGGCCACATTTGGTCAAGCTGTTCTAAACACAAGACAGACAACGTCAAGTAAATAGACATACACACAATGAAGTATAAAGGATTTTGAATGAACTTCCCATACAATATATTTGATTAACATTGGAAGCGTAGATTTAGTCATAGACGCAAGATTTGATACCATATACATCGGGGGTGTATATGGTATCAAACATGATTTATAACTTCCTAATTACAACTTATTTTTGCACAAATGTAGTATTGATGCACATTTTAGCTGCTCGAAATTCGTTTCTTCCAAGAAAACCCAAATTATGCGACAATAGTCTATTTATTCTCTTAAGGTTTTTTTTCACTTTTTGCAGATCGAAACTTAAGTTCTTTCAAGAAAAACAAAGTCACTCCTTATCTGACAATTGTCCACAATCTATCAAATAAATTAACAAAGAAAACATTCTTTTAACTTTTTACTAACCGAATTCCAACTAATTTTTTAGAGTACATTAGAATATACAGTGCAACTTGGATAATTCGAAGCTGAAGGGACCACTAAAAAAATTCGAATTATCCAAAACTTCGAATTAAAAAAGTTACATCTTTTAACTTTAATTTCAGGTCCACTGAATGCTTGAAAAGATTATTCTGTCAATAAGTAAATATTTATTCAGAAAGATCATGGTATGAAAGACTTAAACATTATATGTATGTAAACAAAATAAGATTTACATTACGTAAGCTACAGTACATGCGTAACAGGTGGCGGGAAGGGGGTTTCAGCTGTTACGTGTTGAACAGATGGCGGGAAGGGATTTCAGCTTTCACGTGTCGAACAGGTGGGGGTATTCCGGCGATGATTTCTTAACGATGAAAGGCCGAAAAGTCGTTATGGTTCGAAAGTTTTTATGAAAAACTTCGAATTAAGGAAGTTGAACTTCGAATTATCCACGATTTTTTAACACTGATTTAATGAGAGGTTCAAGGGACTAAGAGAAATCTTCGAATTAACGACGATTTCGAATTAGAGACGTTCGTTTTATCCAAGTTGCACTGTATTTCATAAGTTTTTCCTGTTCCTGGTGAACTATTGAGAATTAATCTTTTATTGCGAACTCTGGAATCTTTTTTGTGTGCCGTCCAAACAAAATACAGAAATACCGGAAAAGAAATTAATTCAACATCAAGAAACCCGAAAATCTATTGAAGTAATCAGTAACCTAATATTCATGAAATTGGAAGATTCAACTAACGAAAGAACCCAAGCATTAAAAAAATTGCCAACGCGCCCCAGTTTTTTGTACTTTTTAACGAAGTTTTTGTAAGTGATTGAATAATTTTATAAAAAATTATTCTAAATTGCATTTAAAAATAAAAATATGTGAAGAAAATTTTTGTTTTAAAAAATAAAACTAAACATCTACAATGTTCGGTTTTCCCGTTTCTGTATAAAATATTTGTCACCGTCTCAAAATTTGTAAAATGTTATAATTTACTTGTAAATATTTGCTGAACGTTCGCAGGAAAATTCAGTTTTTCTACAATGTCTTCGGACGATACAGGTTTTCTTATATGTAACACCCGTAATCAGTTAGGTATCAGGCATACGCGCATAGATGGTTTGGTTTGGGGTTTATGGTGCAAGTGCCAAATTTGGCCAACCTGCGCAAAACATAAGGCATACAACATCAAGTAAATGAACATACATCCACAAGGAAAGCTTCACCGGCAGATGAGAGAAATACACTCAGGGAGGAATTGAGTCTACGCCGCCTACAACTCCCAGGTAGCTAGAGCAGAGGGTAAAGTCACTGAGCCATGGCGACTTCCACAAGCATTGAATCTTATCTATTTTCTAACATAAAATCTCTTACCGTTGAAAATGTTACATATCATCTCATCTAACAAAGAGTAAGACAAATAGAATAAACATCAGACGGTCAAAACCTTATATCGAAAAATTTCTTAGGGAACTTAAAAATTTGCAGGTGCACAGCTGCAGGAATTACTAAGGCAGGTTTAGAAGGGCTTGAGAAAAACTGGAGCCCTTGGCAACTACTCAGTATGCCCATACGTTAAGATACTAACCATGAGTGTTAAGATGAAGACAAACGAGTCGTTCCATGTCAAATCAACCCTGATTAGTCCACGTCTTAGATTTTGATGAAATTGGGTGTATCAGATGACCTTATCTAGTTATGAATGGGAAATTTTTTTTGCCACCCGTTCAAAAGTTATTAAGCTTTATTTAAATTTTTAAGGAAAATTGTTGCATGTTGAGATAGTTAACTTATTTTTCACGGGAATTTTCATTAAAAATTTAAACGATTAAAGCTTAATAACTTTTAAACACCGGGAGGCAAAAAACTTTTATTTTTTCCTTTCATAACTAGGTAAGGTCACTTGGTACATCAGTTTCATCAAAATTTGAGAAGTCATGGACTAAAATAATTTAAAAGTGCGTTGATCTGAACTGGAATGACAAGTGAATTTCGAACCACCACATGCTAGATTAAGATTCTAACAGTATCGGTTGTACCGCGAGTCAGAGCCTTAACCAGTCATCGGGCCGAATTTCGACCCTGGATTGAAAGATCGAGATAACTGCACTTCATACTATTAACAATTTTAATTTTCCCAGCTGTAGACCTTCCGTAGAATCTCTTCATGTTTTTCAATCTTAAGAGACGGAAAGAGTTAACAAACAAAGCGAGGTTCATAAATTGGCGCCGTCGACCCACGTAAGCAAGCTAATGAAACACTCGAGAAGAGTGGAACACCAGGCAAGAATGTGGACAGCGTTGCAGGTGTTAGAATTTCACTCCTTCCCTGCGGTAAAGAGTAGGTACAGAAGGAGCGTCTTGAAACTCAATTGTGTAGTTAGTCTGCAAGGACAGAAAATTATTCTGCGCACATTCACACGAATTGAGTTGAAGCTAAACTAATAGGATACGAGTACCAAATGCTTCAAATATTTTCATTTTGTTTATTAAAAAACGTTTAGAAACGTGGTTTTGGCTTCAACACAATCAAAGAAAAGCTTTATATTGTTGAAGATAATTGGAACTAAGATCAGTGACAAATTTTCGTTGAGATTATTAAGAAAATTTTTGTGACAACTGTCCAAAAATATTCTTTTGAAAACTAATACGAGAATTTAATTGTAACTGAAACTTTGCAGCAGGTTTATTTGTCAGTCCCCTCCCTGTAAATTTGCTAAATTAATCATAACATACTAAAATAAAGAATATTTTCAGCACGTTGCGCTAGCACGTGAATGGATTATAAACGGCTATTTTTAGGCCGGTTCAAGATTGTCATAGAATCAATAGCATTCAACAAATTTTTACGCTTTACATTGCACTTAAGATAGCTTAAAATTGACTATCATTGAATTGACTATCATCATCATAAAATTGACTTATCACAGAAGAAATGAGATCCATCCCCTATAAGATGAGGCGTGGAATCTGCATTTTAAGCTTATTATAACTCCTCGTGTAAAATCTTTAAACTGAAACTTTAAAAGAATGAAGAAGCAAAAGGAAGTTTTCTTTTCAAAGCCTTAATATTCATAAGTATTTAAGGCTTTTTACGCACTGCACTTTTTAATGATAAACCGTGGCTCTTACTGTTTACAAAATACGAAAACAAAACAGCAAAATATCTTCAGCTTTCTCATAAAAATAAATACAATTGCTGCCAGCATGATGTTATTTTCATGACCTCTCAAAGAGAGCAGTTGGGCCATTAGAATCGGGCCTCACAGCAGGATCTCCATATAGGATCCCCAGTACCTAGTCAAGGGTCCTTCATATAATAAAATGTTACAAATACCCAACGCTTGACTTGCACAAATGGATAAATAAGACAAATATTTTTTTATAAATACAATGATACGACGGTGTGAGTTTTTAAACTTTGAAAACAGATAGCACACATTACAGTGCACATTTCCCGAATCATGATACCTGTCACCCTCCCTATGTGGAGATGGTTGGTTGGATTTTAGGGCGCAAGTGCCATATTTGGCCAAGCTGTGTCAAACGTCAAGAAATGCACATACAAAGAAAAGTTTTTACCGACATAGAGAAATACACCCATGGAGGAATCATACATGACAGGCATCGGCAAACCCCTCCCCTATGGAGAATGCTTTAGTCAGGAGACTTCAATTTTATAATTTTGATGCTGACTGGCGCAATTTAGCGGAAAGGGGGGCTCTATAGGCCCGGGCTTCTTTTGACCTGGCATGGTTGCTACGCAGAAAAAAGAAATCGATGTATTCCAAACGGGAAATAAGTCACCAAAAGAACCTTCGACCACGAAACCTCACTTTTGCATTCAAGAAACTTAAGCAAGCAAACATTCGGAAATTGGGCACAACCTAACAAAATACACCAGGCGTCCTAAAGAATTGAAACACGAAGTAATGTTTACTTCCTTATTTCAACTGATAAAAAATGTGTGCACTATGGATGACCTTCACCGCTGGATTCAATCGTCTCCGGTGCAAAAGACGCCCACTCTTGACCGATTCCCGACTGCCGTGATTATACAACGCAAAAAAAAAAGGACTTCCCGGGTTAATCCAAGTGAGTTAGTTCCTCAAGAGACAGATACATATCCGAGGAGGGTGAGAGGCTTGGGACGTAGCGGTAACCTAACGACCCGGTGACACGGCAAGAGTTGCGTGTGTCCACCAAGTATTGCGAAGGAATTGCTTTTTTATCGCCGTTGTTTTTCTTTCGGGAGCAAGCGGTGCTTCCTTGTTGAAGGCACACTCATGCGGGGTTGGAGGGTTTTATTTATTCTAATTGAAAATAAAAAACGCGAAGGGGTGGTGGCGGGAAGTTACGACCTTTTCCGGTTGGTGGTTTGTGCGATTCCGCCATCGCAGTAAACAGAAGGTGAATGTTGATGTTCTGGCAGGAGACCCGCTTGGGTTGTTTCTTGGGCCAGTTTTCTGAGGTTTGCACTCGTTTTGCAATTCCAGAAATTGGGATATTTCTTACGACACGAAATGGTCAAAAGTGGGGAGAAATTTCGGTACTTAAAAGTGGACGGAAGTAAGGCAATTAATTGACACAGAAGTGACAGTTTTCGACATTTAAAATGTAGGACGGAAAGACCACAAATGTGCATGTAAAGTTGAAGGTGAGTGGAAGTTGGTAATTTCATTCAGATCGACTTCCTTCAAAAAACATTAAATGAGCTTCAAACGCTGAATCTTGAATACTTTTCAATTAATGGTGCTTAATATTTCAATATACCCACATATGTATTTATCATCCCAAATATCTAAACTGTGAGATGCATAACACCGTTCTTGAAAGTGCACGGTTATCAATAAAATTAGACATCGCAAATTAGTTTTCAGAAGAGGAAAACAAAATTCTAATTACGTTGATTTGAACTTTTTGGAATTTTAAATTGCGATATATAGGTAGACAGATTCGTGACCTTTTTCTCCACAAAGGTACGTTTCAGATATATCGACTGGACTAAATGTGTTTTTTGAGTTGACACTAGTTTTCTCAGTGCCCATGCAGATGCGTATCTACATCGTCGTTTTACTATCAAATATCTCGTGAGTCCATTTTTTTTTTGGTTCCTGAAGTTTTAACTCTATTTAGCTACAAACAAGCTCACTAAATTTGTTTAAAAAACTCCCAAGTCTAAATCACTTATTGAAGCCCCCAATAGTGAAATCTCGTAATCCATAACTGGTCAACAGTTTGGCATCTAGTTTTTCACCGTTCCTGAAAATGTTGACTTCAAGATTCGCAATTTTGAAAGTAAAATAACGATATATCACGATGCGTAGACTTAAAAGATCCTTGAAAATCAGCTTTCCAATATTCCATGCCTCTATACATTTCACGCTCCATAGCTTTGACGTTTCCAAAAATAGAATCGAGTGGCATCTTGCACATACGCTAACTAAATTAGTCCGAGAATCAAACCGAATAGGGAAATAGATTTCAAAAGGTTTATAGATAAAAGAATCGAAAACTGTTGCCTTATAGGACATCTTAACCTGGGATATGGAAAAAACTTAAATCATGATAGATCTTACGAAAACCAGCGTTAAGTATGGTCAGGTCGAGAAAAGAAAGAGGCGAGATTACGGAACACTTTTATGTAATCATAAAAACGAAGATTCAAGTGCAAAACAATTTTCTTTACTTTATCTTACGATAAAGGATAGAGCATGTATCTCCAGGCAAATCAACAAGCCCCACATGTCTAAGACAGCATTAAATGTAGCCGCCAATTTAAAATAATTTTAATGAGACAGCTGGTAGAAACATTTCAATTTTCGTCTTCCCATGATTTTGACAGCATCTAATCACCCTTTCTTTTCTTTCAGTTCCTTGCGTTGCATATGCAAACAGTACCTCAAGGATAATGGTTTCAGACGATCTGAGCAAGCAATAGGCGCATTGCGAACTGTCACATTTTATAGATCTTCGCTCTTTTGTTACCAAAGTTATGACCCAATTTCTCGTCTCGTACATCTCCCAACGCTGCGTTTGTGCATCACATTCAGTGTCAATTATATTCCATTTTAGAGATGGCTATTATGACATAGATGACTTATTGTTACGGTAATTCGAAAAAGGCTTTAAAAATAATGCAAGTTTTCCCAAGACAACGTGATTCTAAAATGTCATCTCTGGTCGAAATCGTAATTTTCACTCCGCAAAAATATTTCTGAAAAAAAGTTCCGAAAGTAAAAGCAGCCGTGAATACTGTGAGGGTAAAAATAAACTGCAGTATATATTTGCAGTCCTGTAGTTTATAATGAAGAATTAAATTTAAAAATCAATTATTTAAAATAGTTCAGCACAGACAATAACATTAACAGCTATGTTCCGCTGCTTTCGTAATACCAAGAAATAATCATATCAGAAGCAGATACTAATCCACAAAACAAATTTTCAGTAGTACCAGTGAAGAATTAGAAATGGCGTTTTTAGCGCGGATTCTAGTACCAAGTTCATCGCTATCTGTCGCGACAGCAGTGTTTACGAGTCGGCGAAGCAAATAATCACCTGTGGTGGTCGCCATTCATGATTTAGTGCATGGTAGCCGTTTCCCTTAGCGAGCATGTCACATTTCTATAAATGAACTTCAATGTCATCTGTTTTCTTATCAGAACCGCACTATAAAGGTGGCAGACAATTTCTTATATTTTAGCAACATTTGGAAAGGGAAAATTTTGAATTCAAAATAGAAAACATTCCATGAGTAAACATTCCTCTCAACGGGAAAATAATTTTTCTGCAGTGTGAAATATTTACTTATAGAAACTATACAGAATCCGTAGGGAATATTTTGCTTAAAGTTTGTCGATCAGAACTTCTCAGATCTCGGAATTTTGCAATTTCGAAAGATTAAATATTCTTGGGGAAGAAAATCAGTTTTGGTTCATCATTGAAAATCAGTTTTATTGCCCTGAGCTACCAAAAACCTTGAAAGATAAAAGGGTCATTATATGTGAAAACATCCATTTTGAGAAAAAGCTGTTACATGTGTAATAGGAGGTTTTGAATCTCCTATTACACATGTGTCCTAATATAAAGGCAGCATAATAGTAAATTAAAAGCAAAGATGTGGATCAAGTGTATTATATCCTTGACTTAATAAACGAATAAGGTAAATAGAAGTTGCAAAATGCAGTGTTTGATATCATTTAAATAAATCAAAACATTGGTTTCATTAAAAAAAATTGTAAATATTCCGTTAGAGTTGAACAGTCACGAAGAATGAATGCTAGGGAAGGGATTCCTGCCGAAACTGTGTTGAGACGACTGTCCGCGCGTAATGGGTTATCTCCCATAGAAATCCATTGCGAGCAAATTGGCCGAGCCGAACCGGCCGTTTGTAATGTGTTACCTGCTTTAGAATACCGAGCTTAGAAAGTACATTTAAACAATCACATTTATTAAATTCTGCAGTCACATTGATAAATGAAGTTCGCCACTGGCAGTGGTCGGTTCGCCACGTCCACAGGAGGAAAAATGACCTGACTGAAAGGGAAAGTAAGAGCCAGGTCGGAAAACGTTGTTTCAGATTCAAGGTTAACCATTTCTTTTTTATCTTCCATTTAAATCTACGCAAATGATTGATTTCGAATTACAGAAAAGGTTACTTCGGTCGATTTCGTGGTTGGAAACATTCACGCGCTTATCAAGCAGATACGTAAAATCGGACGTTAAAAAACGCACGGGCGCATAAGCTGATGTTGCCCCGAGTCCTCAATGCACAGGTGCAAAGAATCATTATCACGCTGCAGGGATTTCCAATAAAAACTGTAGATTAGTTTTGTCAATGAAAAATCCATGTAAAGGTAATTTGGCAAATTTTCAAACCATTGTCGATTACAATAAAGTTAACTAGCAACGCGACATTTGATGCAACATACAGTGGATGATCATATTACAGAGCCACCTTAACAATTTTTGATAAACCTTTATTGAGCATGATAAATACCATTAACCAATCACAGTAAGAAAACATTAGAAGGTGAAATGATCGGGCGTCAGTATTCCCTGGTAGTTTTCTTGCAAATCATAGGTTTAAGGTTCATTTACACTTGTGCGAGAATCCGCTCTGCGTATACCAATCCGCCGAACCAATGAGCAACGAGAACGGAAATGATCGGCAGATTTAATCATTCCAGTTCTCGTCATTCATTGGTTCGACGGATCCAAATAAGGAGAGCGGATTAGGATCGACGTAGAAGTGTAAATGAACCTTTAAGGGGTAAAAAATTAAGATTCCGGTTAATTTTGAAATTCGACACTTAAAAAAATTCAGTTGACACTCGTTATAACGAGCCCACACGAATTTATAAACTTTCCCGCTCAAGTTATGTAGAAATTTATATTCCCTTTTAACGAACTTTCCATTTTTGCAAACTCTTTCTACGCCCCTTGAGGTTCGTAAAAGGAGCGTCGACTGTATATGAATAATTCCATATAATGAAATCTTGATAACTCAACCGTGTCAGACACACAAAGAACGTTTTCTAAGCACGAGTGAGCGATTGAATACAAGTACATGTGCTCTATTTCTATAATTTCATATTCGTCAACAATCCTGGATGGTTTAGGAAAAAAAATTACAAAGCACATTATTTTCCTTGATAAATAAACAAGATCGTGATTTGCTTCGAACTATTATCTAGAGAGCCAATCGTTCTTGGTATAAAAACGTCATGTTTTGAAAATATATTCGGTAATGTCTGATCTTAAACAAATAGACTTGAACTACTTCCAGAAAATTTTAAAAATAAGTCTCGTTTGTTTAAACGAAGTTTAAAATTAATATACTTTTAACTAAACATGTGTTGCATTATATTCAATTGCATAAAAAACTGGTTAACATTCTGTTTAGAGTAAACTGAGGGAAGAAATGGACATACCTTTCTTTTGAAGAGTTTGTCCCATCTTACCTGCTATTCATCTAAACTATTTTGAGAATATTTTTTTTGTACTTTGGGCAGTTTATCTTCATTCCAACAAGGAATCCTTAACCTTTTTATCTTCTCATTTACCTGCCATTCCAGTGCAGCGGTCAAACCCACTGACACACGGCGGATCCCAGGAAACTAAAATATCCTGCATTTCAAATTTAAAGCGGTGTAATTAAAATGTCTTTTTTATCAATTTATAAATTTTATCACGCCCTTTCAATACCACTTTTTATATAAATGGGACGTTAGATTTTATTTAAGTATCGTGGCGGGATTGGACGATAAGGTTTTATGGCGCTAGGTCCAAAAGCGGACAGGATGCGCCAAACACAAGACAGAATATAACCCAATAGAAGCACAACATTGAAAAATCAAGTCAAAGATAAAAGATAGATTTAAAACAAAATGTGTAGATGAGAATAACTATATACAAATAGTCAGATGATAAAAACAATACCATTCATTGTAGCACAACTAATGATTTAATTTGTGTATGCATAAAATTTGATGGTTGGAAATTTGAGATTGAATTGTAAAAGAATTTGATCAAATAGATTGATGATTCATTCTGAACTTGGAAAAAAATTAGATGAGATGTAAAAGACCAACTGAACGTAAAAATGCAAAAAGGTTTGGATGGGGAATTTCCCCAACCAAATCTTATAAGTTTAAAATTGTACTTTAAAAAAAATTTTGGCGATGACGATTAAAAGCAGGACATATAATTAAAATAAAAGCAGGACATATAATTAAAATATGATGAACTGTAAAATCTGAAGAGCATGATGAACAAAAAGGGGCTCTCGCCCAACAAAGGATGGCGATGGTATCGTGGAGTAGAAAGGTTATAAACCAATGTCTTAAAACCTTGTTTGTGCGCGCATGCCAATTATCGTTTGTACAGAAGCCAAATTATCGTTTGCGCAGAGCTTTTCGCCATCTTAGGAACTTCTCGTCAATTGGAACACTTCCACTAGCTTTACGTCGACCTCTATGCCATTAGCGTAAATTACGTATTTGTAGTACGGAAACACTATTTTAGAGCCACGGTCTGATTTATTTCTAATCTTATATAGATTTGTTGTAAATAAGTTTTTATTAGACCATTTACTTGTACCAACTACATCGCTCGGACAAACATAATAAAAATTTAGATTTCAGAGAAAATAAAATCTAGTTACTGGTTTACCTTTAATAAGGTTTGGACTTCCAAATTTACTAGAAATCAATTGAAAAGGTGATATTTCTTAAACCGAATTTTTAAAGGACAAACAAACCAGAATTTTAAATTTGAAAAAAAAAAAAAAACCCAGCACACTTATTTTGCTCTTAGCACTCGTTTAAAAAATTCGACTGACAACCCTGATGCGAGAGCATTGAATGTCTTACTGAAAAATTGGGCAGAGTAAACAATAATTATTTCCCTGCGGAGGTCTATTTCAGCGTGCCAAGATGAATTTCTTTGGAAATATCTCATGCAAATATTTTATTCTTAAAAATGCCATTTCATGATCAAAAGTTAAAAATAAAGTTTGAGAAAAATAAAATAAACGTTTCTGGGAAGGACTGAAATGATTGGGAGTTTGGATGTTTTGGCACTGCTAGACAAAAAAAAGAGTTTCAAGTCGCATCAGGTTAGCAGAAATAACAAAAAAATAAATGTTGACTTGATTCCCAAAAGATTCAGCAGAACGATTCTTAAAGAACTTTAATGGTGCTTATTCTTAATGTGGGTATGATTATTTTAAATATTTAAATTTATCAAAGTTTGATAAGTCTTGGTTAATTGGTATGTAGCTTTAGGATTTTATGCTACACGATGGCTGATTGAATGTTAACGAATTCGATGGATATTTATGAAAAATAAACGTTTTGAATGCTCATTAGTTGAAAAGCCGACCCTGAAGAAAATTTAATGACGAATAACACAGAAGCACTTATAAAAATTAACTTTTAAATTCAAACTGAAAACATGATTAAAGAAATATGATTTAACAAATATTCATGAAATAAGACTTGAAATCAGCAATTGAAGGGTTATTTAAAAATATTTGTCGATATTCGAAAGTAGAAAAGCTAAATTAGACATGTCCTGAAAATAAAAACTTAATTTTCAAAAATACGCACGAAGTCCATTTTAGTATTTTAAAAACGTTTAACAATAGCAGCCCGGCGCAAAGCTTTTTTAATTATTTATATATAGATATCAAAGTGCTCGTTATACGCATATTTTATTTCAATCCATTTACAGCTGTGATGCGTGAACTTTGCTTTCTTTTTAGAAATAAAGAGATCAATTCACCACTCGAAATACAAATAAGAAAAATCACTTCTTGGAATCTTTATCATGAAAGTAGAAAATTTATTAACCAGCGCTCGGGTTTCAAGGTCAAATTCTGTAAGTTTTAAAAAAGTCAAGCTTTCCAAGCTAATACAATTGCTGATATCCAATTTAAGCATCATGACAAAAACTTAAGGCAAAAACACACATTAGTTCACCATCAGTCCTGCAACACTAAAGTGATGGGAATACGCATGCGTACCGACATATTTTCTGTACAGAAATGAAGTACGCATGCGCATGTCTCGCTGCATGTTGCTCCAGTGTGGCCGGACAAACACGAACGAGACTGAATTTTTCTCAGCTTGGATTTAAGATTAAGATTCAAATTTCAAAGGCAAATTTAGGTCCAGCAATACGCATTCATATAAGATTAAAAATTTATCTCTCTCAGCAATTATATAGTCCTCCATTTCTTAACACAACTCATAGGAGGTACATGATCATATGCACACTTGAAGGCAACATGAACTCTAAACTTCTCAAATCTAGAATTCTCATCTTTCTAATTTAACAAAAATGAAATATTGAAGCGACTGAAACCAGAATTCGGGAATTTCGCCCTGAAAATGTAAATACGTATGACGTCAATTCGCTCATTCACGTAACCGAAACGTTCCAATAAAAACGAAGCGACGAAATCCACGTGAGTAGAAATCCACTTTCTTTTTCACGTTAATAAATTATAGCCCACGTGATTTGCAAGAAATCAGGCAAAAACCGGCACCAGCTATACTAAAGATCACCTCTGGTTGTGCCTTAAGGGACTTGAGCTAAAATCAACTTATCGGTATAATTACTGTAAAGGGTAAAAATATATTTATTGCTTCTGATTAAAAAATCTACATGGGGAAAGAATTTCGTATTCGTAAAGTAGTTGCTACCACTTTTAAGTTGTTCAAATGTGCGAAGCTATACCCTTGACATTGTTGAATTGCTGTAAGATGTAAACATCCAAGACAAGAGTATAAATCAAATGTTCATAACAGTTTAAAATGCTCTAGAACTCTTAAATGTTTATAATTGGCGCTTAAAAATGTAAAATATAACACACTTAACCAAATCTAAGTTAATGCTTTTAATCTAAAGAGTGAAATTCACTTTGGCTGCCATTTTGGCAAGACAAATCTTCTGACAACCTTCAAAATTTTTTCTAATCGCCAGACTTGAAATATTTCAATGATAAACATAACTAATTCAGATGGATTTAATTGCTTAAAATGTTATTATTAAAAATAAATTCTTGGATGCAGTGAGAGAAGTATATCCACAGCAGGCAAATGATTATTGTGTCAAAATGACTACAAAATAAATATTATACAATTCACGCAACTGAAATATTCGAAGCACATAGTAAAATAAAGCTGTAGAATAGTTAGAAGAAAACAATGTTGCCTTTACTAAAAATCTAACTTCAAAATGTCTAACTTTAAAAACCTATGGAAAAAATCGTTAATGGCCATTTCGGTCCATTAACGATTTTTTCCATAGGTTCCACCATCATGACAGAAATGGATGCAGCCTTTGAGTTTTATAATGGTGGATGCTTTGCTCCACCAAAATGGCCACTGACGATTTCCCCCTCCGAGGTTTTTAATCTTAGTCATTTACATTTTTACTACCAATTTAATTAAAATTTCATCAGTCTACTTATGCTGTTTATATTAATCTCATAAACATAGTGTTAATAATCTCACTTAGATATAATAAAGGCTAATTATGTCCATGAGGCTCGTACATGGGAAGATGCGAGATGGTAAAACTTGAGCCAAGGTGCACTTGTATTGTTGAGAATTCATATATTTAATTTGTATTTTGATTAAATGTCCCGCCAAATGGCGCTGTCTGTTTCTTTGTGTTGTCAAGTAGAACACAATACCAGTTGCATTGAACTTGCTAATTTCGATTTAAAAACCTTAGATCCGTAATCAGTAATAAAATAAATTATGAATATTACGGTTGGTTGATTTGAGTTTTATGGCGCAAGATCCAGAAAATGATAAGCTACGCCGAACGCAAGGTAATAAAATTCAATGAAAATTGATTCAAAAACATAATAGCAACTACACCATTAGAAAGGTGATAAGCGATTTAACTTTAAAGCAAAATAGAGACTGATAAAAAAAAACTCAGATAAACCAAAATGTGGTAACCCCATCCTAGTTTATTAAAAATTGAATATAATTTTAAAGTTGATGAATTACAGATAAGGTAAAAATTCAGTGAAAAGGTAAAAAGAAATGAAGGCGGTGAGTCAACAAGTCAGGTAAAATTGCTGACGCATAAAAAAAACCTTTGATAAAAATGTCCAAGACCTGTGCAAGATGTTAAAATGATTTATAGTAAGCTACTGGCAATGATGGCACGATGGAGAGGTTTCACCAACGAATATTAAGAGACATCGATGTTTGTAAATAGATGTACTTATCGTCGGCTTACAGGTCACACACTATGTCAAAATTTTCAAGATCAGAGTTTTTTTATTTCTGATGACGTGCAAGTACACGCCCAGCACATCACTCAAGAATGATCCTGCTTCGAGGCATGACCCCTTAAAACTCTTAAATCACTCCATAACACAAAACTAAAAGATTCTAAACTTGACATTGGAACAAACTGTTGCTATATTCTTCATTCGAATTCAACACAAAATTATCAACTTAAAAGGTATTAAGTTTTCCGCATTTTATAAAAATTCCAGAATCACTAAAAATATATACAAGTGACTATGTTGCCCAAAATATCGTAGGCTGGCAAGTGAAATACACTAAGACAAAATTTTCAAACGAGTTTTTTAGCTCTTCTACAACAGAATGTGGTGATCTTTAGACCTGGTGAAGTCCATTAGGTTATTTTGTCTTTGCAAGGAGTTAGATTTCTTCATGAGGTTTGGTTTGTTGGGGTTTTATGGCGCAAGGGCCATGTTTGGCCATGCTGCGCCAGGCACAAGACACACAATATCAAATAATAGACACACGCAATGAAAAGTTTTACTGACAGAGGAGAGAAATACACCCAGGGAGGAATGCACCTGACAGGAATCGAACCTGCGCCGCTGACAACTCGAAGGTTGCTAGCGCAGTGGGCATACCCACTGAGCCACGACGCCCCCGATTTCTTGAGAAACGCAAAGCTAGGAAGTAGAATCCCCCTCAGAACTGTGTTTTTTGATTTAGTGTTTCACTAGGAAACTGATGATATATTTCTGTGTGAAAACTAAATTCAAAGAAAGAAAAACGCTCTTCCATTCATTTCGCCAAGCAGTGACATATTGTCAGTTAAATAGGCAAACAATAAATACCTAAACCACGCGTTTGTAGACAAAAAACTTAAAATTTAGGATAGGTTAATCAGTTGATGGACAAATCAAAGGATATAAAAGCCCTACGAGAAAAATTACTCAAAATTATGCCAAAAGCAATAGGTATGGTAAAATAAATATATTAACACTACTAAAAGAAAATCCCTCGACTGATACTAAAATTTCGAATCTAATAATAGAAACGAAATTAAAAGATTTAAAGTTATGTAGGTAACCAGAGAATTAAACGACTTTAAAAACAATTGTAAGATTATTTGTTCAAAATTAAATAGGATCAGGAAAGTATCGAAAATAAAATCACAGAATGAGAAAATTGATTCAAATTTAGACACAGTTCACAACGAGGTCAATGTACCTATGGTTAATTCTCAAGTGTTAATGCCTGTTACAGTTTTATAATAAAACCTAATGCTCAAAATGTGCCAAGTTAAGACAATCAAGCAAACAGAAAACATCACCAAAACTGGAGGGAGAGCCCGAAAAAACATTAAATATTACTTTTCTGGGAACGACCCAATTCTAATTAAATTGGATCAAGAAAATGTCGCTTCATTTCCAGTTCCATTAGAGCGATCGTCTATGAAATTCACACACGCAGTCAAAATTGCGAGCTGTAATGAATTTTCTATTTTGAGAACAAATTTACAGAAAATAAATTTTCTTCAGATGGGTTTATTTTCCTCGAGAAGAAAAAAAACAATCTTCTCCTGAACTCTTTTGACCGCTGGGCAATCAAACTACGCAGGAATGACGTGTTCCAATATCGGACCAATGTCACCAATTGATTTAAGAGTGGATTTAAAAGAAAAACATCAACGTGTAAAGGAGCAAGTGTCAATGGCCTACTTTCTTGCAAAATAAAGAAATTTATTCAGATTATCTTCAGTCCACTGACCTTCAGTTGCACGCTTGATGAAATGCACAATTAAAATTCGTTTAATAGAGACAACGCCTTGAACGTTGACAGTTAAATAATCAATCTTCGAACGTAATCTGACTCTTTCGGTGGAAAACTCAGTTTTAAGAAAACGTTAATAAGGAAGTTAACATATTAATTTGGTAAATTAGTGATAACTAAATCTTTAATTTGAAATTTTAGAAAATTCCTACTGCTCTTTATGCTTTCAAATATATGGTGGATACTCTAGTCCAGCTATTTTCAACCGGTATGCCGCAAGAATGGCACTGGTGGCCTTAGGGATGGTAAAATGGTTTAAATTTGTTCAAAAGTAAACTTAAAATGGAATAAGTGTATTCAAAAATAATTAAGTAATATCCGAAAGTCATTTCGAGCATTATTTTTCATTGCGAAGTATCAAAAATAGTTTCGAAAAGCTTTTTAGAGGCCAATTTGGAGCAAAAAGGTAGGCAATTAATATTTCAAAAGTGAAGTTACTTATTTTTGTCAGGTCGGCAACAAATGTTTCTTTGTGCCGCAGAATTTTAGGAATTAGTTTATATGCTTATGCCATGTAAAGTAAAAGGTTGAAAATCGCTGCACTGGTCTGTTTGACCTTTCTAGATACAATATCTAGATTGCAATATGAAAATGCATCGTGTTTTGCATTTTAAACTGCATGTTAAGTATAGATAGCGTGTTTTCTATATAGTATGGGCAGTTTTAGTTAGCAAAAGCACCTAGAATTAAGTGTACCAATTGTTTAGCTTTAATTAAATACACACATTAGATCGGACAATATCGGATTGCAGGGCTTGTTCTTGCAAAAACAAGTTTGAGATATAATGTAAAGGACCTTAATATCAATAGAAGACTGATACATTTAATCTGACATTAAAAATGCATCACAGTAAAAAATCTCTAGGACATGTAGCTTTAACATTTGATTGGGATGGAAAATTTCAACAGGCAAGGAGAGAGTTTACCGATATTCTGTTAGACCCGGGAAAAACTTAGTTCCGTATTGCCCTAGTTTCAAAACTTTCATAAAGAACCGGGAAAGCACAAGCATAAGTATAATAGTTTGAGGTATTACGGGATTAATGTTTTCAAACTAAAGTGCAAGTTTTGAACAAATTCTAATACTATGTCCCGGAGCAGAAAATGAACTAGAAACTTTTTAACATGACCTGTCATATTATGTACACTATTTTTGCAGTTGCTTAAGGATTTTCTTCAGCTCGAAATCTGAATCTTCGAATGTTTTCAAATGTACTGGAACTTTATTGATAAAGAAATGCACAAGAGAGGTATGAAAATATAACTTATTTCATTATGCAAGAGAACAAAGCCGATATTCAGTAATTTGATGATCAATTGTTGAAGAACAACCAGTCAAGAATAAGATTATTGCAGCATCAAGCAGTTTATAGAACTAAATGAAAAGCTCACATTTATTGGAAGTATTCCTGCGCGCGAGGAATTATTTATACCTCATGCGCCTATTATGGCACCTGACGCTATGCAAAATACTCCTTGAATGTCAAAAACACTTTAATCACATGCTTTGGTTTGAATTCAAAATAACTACTAGAGAAGATTGTAGACAATTTGATTTTAACTTAAAGCTCTACTGGTTAATTCAAACATGGATCCGAAAATATCCAAGTTATTTGTGCTCAATAGAAGTATAGCGAGATTACTGGTTAAATACATGTTTACCAAAGAGTAAATTAAAACAGACGAGTAAATTAAAGTGGCAATTAAGCCATTCCCTTCTCGGTCCGATTGACTCTTCAGACTGAATGAACTAACGAGTGGTAAACATACCCACAATAGCCAAATGAAAAGGGACACCGGTCATACTTCCGCTACAATTTGCGGAAGATTGAGGCCCATGAAGAATGCGATCGATTTGCACGAACATCCAATTCCGTCCTGACGCTGCAGATGCTTATCATAGCTCGAAAACGGAACGAACAATGCCATCATGTATCTTCTCTCTAAGAAAAGGTAATTGCGATCAAGAAAAAGAAAACAGTGACCAGACGAATTGACATGGATCGCATCTCACCGAGTGCACGTGAATGCCGTCTACTGAATATAAAGTGATTCCACGAGAATCATTAGGTTTTGTTTTGTCAGATAGTAAACTTCCCAAACATCCAGAGTAGGGTGAAACCTGAGTAATCAATATTAACACTAGAAGTGCCGGAAAGTTTGACTACCTATATCCAAGAGGACAATTTGACTCCTTCCTAGTTATTAACCCTCCAAGTGGTTTCGACGAGATATCTCACTCATCAAGATCTGATCAATTTTGCTAATGACGAGGTATCTCGTCAGCAATGCATTACCGATTTTGATGACGAGATCAAGATCTGGTCAGTTTTCTTCTCATGACGTCAAGACAACCAATCAGAAGGGTTAAGGAAGATACTTAAAATACATTCAAGGTTTCCACTCTTCAAAAGAGAAAAATTAGGGCCCTTTTAAGACTATTTGTCATTTTAAGGCTATATTCCACAAAGATTGCAACAGATTAAACCTTCAGTGCTCATGAAAAGAAATTTCCACGAGTACTGTTTGGGTCAGGCAATTTTAAAAACATTAATTTTTAGTCAGTTTAGCATGCGATCTCCAATGGTACTTGATCTTGGACAAATATCATTGATCTTGATATTTGAATTATAAAATATTATGTGAAATAAAATATGTAGTGTTCTTGTAAAACTAACAAGTTTTTAAACTAAGGCATTTAAAGGACTTTCAGCAATTATTAAGACTTTAACAGCCCTCAAAAACTAAAATGAAAAATCAGGCGTTCTTAATGTGGGAACCCTGCTTACTAAATAAATTAATTGTTTGAAACAAAAAATAAATTTTATAAATTACTAACAAAATTGCCTGACCTCACTCGTGTTGAATTGGTTAATTATTAGTAATTCCCTTTCTTAAGTACTATTCCTGTAAAATTGCTCAACTCAATTCGTAAAAATGACGAATCTACTGCGGATATTCTCTCACATAATTTACCTGCCACTATTTATTTGTGGCACTCTTTTCGAATTTCGCTACCATTAAGGGAAAGAGGACTAATTTGATAAGATATTTATCACTAAGTTTGTTTTAAAAGTGAATACGTTTTTCTTGATAATTCCGTTTCGTGGCACGTGCAATAATAAAAGAACTTGTTTTAAAATTTAATGTCTTCAGTAGTGATAAAGCAAAGGTAACTTATTACCATTTTTTCAAATGGTAAATCAATTTGACAGTGTTTCTTCTAAAGAAAATCATTGTTTTAAACAAACTTTCCCTATATACGTTGCTTAAATATAGCTTCAATTCGTAAAATAAGCCACCTTGGCCATCTGTCGCTATGACAAAGAATTTGTAATATTTCAAAAGTTCTATTTCGGATATTTTTAACATTAACGTTCTTTCAATAATGCCAAAACTCCACTTAAAATTTGCTAACTTACATGCCGCTTTAAGCAGAATACTTTGCGGTGGTGTTGCGTGTGATGAAAAGGAATTACAATTTATTAAAATAAATATTTAAAACAGAAAACAGAATTAAAACAAAATAAAAGTTGGCGGAAAAAAGTTCTAAAGATATAAATTCCCGATTCTTTTTTTTATCTCTTGATCTCTTACAACTAAAAATCAGATAGAATTTAAAAATACGAAATTAATTTGGAGCGAAAAAAATATCACTGCGCGTGGCAAACGAATACGAGTTTCTGTTTTGTTGCAAAATATCGTCTGTCCCAAATGTTTGGAAATAAGTAGTTTATATTTTGCAAAGAAAATAAATAATGCTAAGAAAAAAGATTTTGAATTTAAAAAATTGTAAAAATAATTTTTTAAAAATAATTGATTTTTCAGCAGTACAGGTAAAACAATTTAATTGCAATTCTCAATATGCATTCCAGCTTCTCCAAAACAACCAAATTATGGTTGATTTAAGTAAAGTTACTCAGATGTTTTAGCATGAAACTTGCTTAAATACGTAAGCAAATTAATTTTAAAAAAATAATGATTTACTACACCAAAATATGGTTTATCAAATGTAAACAATGCATTACAATGCTTTGAATAAATTATATGTGATACAAACACACAGACACAAGATCGAACATAGAACGGGAAGACAGACAGACTTACGCAACCAAGTTCAGTAACTAAATAAATGTAAGAACTACAGTATACAAAGTTTCATGAAAATATATTCAACCGTTTGGACGTAGCACGGGCACACACATACAGACAGATGGACAGACACCAAACGCGCAAAAGATGATTTTGCATGAGAAGGGTTCAAAACTTGAAATGGGTCGAAAATATTTAATGTGTGTGTACACTTCATTCTTATTTATAGTCATTTTAACTATCAAGAGAAAAGTTTAACATTTTACTTGCCAACAGATATTTGTCTTCACTACTGTCACACTATTTCAAAGAATACTATTTTTTCTTGTGTTTTGTTTCTTTTCCACTTGCACTTAATTTTCTGAATGGCAAAATATTTTCCATTTTTTTCGAACATTTGAAGGACCTGAATGCATATCTCATTTACGATCCACAAGGAGTTCCGTTGTTTTATTTAGTTCTTTTTTGTTTTCTTCGCTCTAGAGGTTGTTTTCAAAATTATCCATGCATTTACAGCAACTTGGCAAATATAAATGGTTCACTCTTCAAAAGAAAAATTAAGGCCCTTCCAAGGCAAAGTTAGTCTTTCCCTTGTTAAGTCTACATTTACACTTTGATCGATGAGGATTGAAATATCGAAATAAAATACAACCTCACAAAATTAAGGTAACAAAACGTTTCCCTTTATGAACATTTTCAGGAAATCAGTTATCCACCAGTCACAGGAAGATCACTGATTACTGTTGTAGATTTCCTGTAATCTTGTCAATGTTTTGTAATGTGTTCCTTGAATGTTTTGTAAACCCTCAAATGTGTTGAATTGCGTCAACGACTCTTAATTTCATGGTGAATCAGCTGAGAAAACCATCCACATTCGAGAACTTCGATTGGAATCATTCAATTTATAAAGTTATTGCCGCAATTCAGAACATCTATGGATGATTTGTAAAACATTCAAACACACATTACAAACATTCATAGGATAGGAAATCTACAATACTTAAAGCCTAATTTATGCACCTTTGTGCATCTAATTTATGGATATTAAAAACATAGGTCTATAAAAGAACGCAAATGAATTGGATTGTTTTTCCATGTTTTTATTCCACCCAAATAAACAAGCCTCTTTTAACTACTAAGAATGGAGTTTTAGGAATTCCCTTCCAATAACCAAGACTTTTTATGCTTAGTAAAACCGAGATTAATGACATTTTTGCAGGTTCTGCCAGTCAAAGCACTTGTGAAATAGTAGCATTAATTTTTTTTAAATAGTAACAAAAAGTCTCCTTAATCCCTATTTTAGTAGCAATTTTAGTTGCTGATACAAAATTAATCGGCTAAATTACAAAACGTGCTAATGAAACAGACCTTTGAGATCTCGCCAAATTTGAATTTCAAAATTAAAAACTAAATATTTTCTTAATAAGGTTTTCATGACAATTAAGCAACTAGATTCTGATGCTTTTCTTTTATGGCTTGGCGCGGAAACTTTGAAAGTGGCGTCCCTTCGAAAATTCTCTTTAGAAAAATCGGAAAATATTTTTTCCGTTCGCTTTTAGTTAGAAAAGGGAGATTTGATTTTCGTTGAATTTTGAATTTTTAAAATGTCAAAATTTTCGAAAAGTCGCCAATATTTTGAAATATTAATAGCTTTTGAGATGATATTTTTGCTTACAAAGCAGATGAGAGATTTTGAGATGATATTTTTGCTTATCCCTAGTGGTCAAAGTTGAAAAATAGTAACAAAGTCACGTTTTAGTCGCCTGCATACCAAGAGAAAAAAATTTCGGAAGATTTTTACGACAAAAAACAAAACGTTACTGTCAAAAATGCCTAAAAATAGTTATTAAAATAATGATAAAAAACCCAAATTAGGCTTTAAGAAAGCATTTCATAACAGAAAAAGTAATCCCTTAAAGTGAGATTTAAACCATGTGCAGATCAGGAAACTGAATTGGGTGTGATAATTTCACGTAGGAATACATGGTAGTGACATACATGTAAAAATGAATACGTACATTATGAGGACAAAATCTACGGGGGTATCAGATATCATCAACGTTGAAGCGAAGATTACGGCTAACAGTGGATTTCCAACCACTACCAACATCCATGCCCCATTCGAATCTGGAGCCAGAGCGCTAATCACTTTGCTAAGAGGTGAAACTGACTTTTATTTATCTGCAATGATTGACTATACTGAACTCACATGAGAAGCTTTGAAGTGCTTAACTGTGTTTCCCATAACTTGTGTGAAACAGATTTCAAATACATGAGTTGGAAGAATGCGAAGTTAAAAAAGATTGAGTGAACTTAACATAAACATTACATTTAGCACAAAAATTATTACAGGCATTAAATCAAACATTGCCCAGCTAAGCAGCTTAAAAGTTCACATTAAGATTGATTTTATGACGTAATTAATATAATTTTGCAGGTGAAGTCTTGATTTCAATACATTTTAACAAAAAATACAAGCTTGCATATTTTACTGTCTATTTTTTAGAACTTAAGTTTTCTGTTTCAGAACTTTAAATTGTCATCTCTAATCCTTTATTTGAAGAGTTAACATTTTATAATTCTATTTATAAATATTTTACTTTCGATATTAAGATGAAAAATAAGGATAACTAGGTCTCATAACTACATAGGTCTCATGAAGGCCTGCCTATGTATGCGCTACTTAATTTTATAATCTCAATGGGTCCGCGAAAATATTCAATTTTCAAAGGGGTTCGCGAACCGAAAAGTTTGAGAACCATTGATGTAAGAGGTGCCTAGGCCAGGATAAAGTAAAATCGGCTCGCTTCAAAGCCTAGTTGCGTAAAGTCAAACCCCTGGCGTTTGAAAACAACCTGTCATCCTAATCATATTTCCGATCAAAACGAAGAATATAATTTAAAACACGAGGAAAATCATTGTACGATTTCGAAAAAGCATTCCACACCCAATGGGCAGGAAAATAATCCATGCAAGGGCTATTCAATTTTGAATTTCTCCCTCACAAAGTACACGAAATTAAAATAACGCCAATGTAGTCACAGAAGAAATAACGCAAAAGAAATATCGATAAAACCCGATGGTCGCAAGAGGGCCAGTAATCCGAATCGGCTGACCTTCTTAAGAAGGCTTGAATCGAAGATGGCATATGGGTCGGTCCATTTTTTTTATGTTCGCCTGTTTTATATCTGGGTAACAATGAGAATGAAACCCAAAAGTCCATATCGAGAGGCAGAGGCATGAAGGCATCAAAATTTCTATCAAGGAATGGATTTGGAGCACAGGTATTGCGGGTTTTTTGGAGGAATGCCAGGTGGATAAGGATGGAAATGTCGAAATATAAATATTAAAATGGACGAGACGAACCTTATCGTTTTTAAGAGATATTGGTACTGGCCTTTTGTTCACTGTATTGCGAAGTTATCCTAGAAGGAAGCATTTCGAGGTCAAACGCTTGACAACAGACTCGAATTGCAAGAGCTTTGAAAAATAGTACGCAACATGTTCTTCAACATATAATAGTTAAAGCCATTTATACCATACATTTTATACATGAAATCTAACCAGTGATGAATAGTAAATAAAAAACTATTTCACGACTGCCACAGCCAATGCACTTGTGAATAGCATAAATTTTAAAAAATAGTTGCAGAAAAGTTCTCTGTTAAACGTTATTTTAGTAAAAATTTTACTTGCAAGACCTTCAATGTATGTTTCATAATTTGTTGATTCATTTTGCACCGATGTCAAGAAATTTAAATTTAAAAATTAAAAACCTATTTTTTTTTCTTAAAAACGTTTTCATGCAATCTAGCAACCAGATTTCAATGAGTTTTTCATGGTTACCATGGCTTAGTGTCAAAACTTTGAAATTGGGCTCCCTTGAAAAATTTTCTCCCTAAAGAGAAATCCGAAAAATGTTTTTTTCCGTCCGCAAGTAATTAATTAATAAAAAAAAGGATTAAATTTTCGTTCCCATTCGGTGAATTTTCAAAAAAAAGCCACAAAATTGTGAAAGGAGTTTTTGAGACGATTTTGCTTCAGGAGATACCCGTAGTTGACAAGGTTGGCAGCAGCAAGGTTGGCAAATAGCAGCTTAAATCGCCTTTTAGTCGCCTAAGGCCAGCCCATGCTTTGAACAGATTTCTTCGTAACTATGAACTTATCAACACAAATTATTGAGACGGCATGGAACTGAACCAGCATTGGTATGGAACTGCTCTATGTGAAAAAAAAATTTATTTTCTAAACTTTTTTAAATACATTTCTCCGAAGAAAAATATTTTTCCGTTCGCTGCTAGAAGAAAAGGACGAAATTTTTGTTGACCTCTGGTGAATTTTCTAAAAATGTCATCAGCAATTTCGAAAAATCGCCCAAGTTTTTAAATTGGTTGTTGTAGAGACGATTTTGCTGAAAAAGATACCCCAAGTCACCGAGTTCGAAAATAGTAGCAAAAAAATCGCCTTTTAATCGCATGTGCCAGCCTTGGTATTTCAACCTATTTGGTGTCATAGGACTGAGGTTGAATCAATATGTGGCTTGCATTATCCCTCCCTAGCCCCTTGCCGACCAATATGTGGCTTGCCTTATCCTTAGCCAAAGGCAGAGAAATCGGATTCTTCCGAGGAAATTTGGGAGAAATCGGAGCTGAAAGATGAAACACGAAACGAAAAATTTACGGAAGGTTTTATCCCTGACTAAAGGACAATTTCAAATCTCCAACCCCATCAGCACGCTTTCATCTTTTCAAAACGCGAAAGTACGTTTTCATATTTTGCATTTCATACTTCCAAACGAAATAAAATGTTCAAGAACAAATTTCAGTTTACAAAATCATATCTGTAAACATTTAGTTAAAGGTCACAAAACACTTTTACAATTCTCATAAATAAATTTTCTACATCAAGTAGTACAGGTAGTCGAACATCAATCACATTTCATAGAAAATAGAGGTATTTTTGAGTAGTTCGCATGCATGCAATTTCAGATGGGGCCCCCAAAAAGAAATACGTTTACTTTTCCAATTTAAGATCCGGGCTTATTTGATCTTCACTAAAGGGATTGCTGAAAGTAATACAGGTAGGATTAAAAGTAACGGGATTGACAAAAAGCAACGCATTTCAGTTGATCTCACTAAAAAAAAAATCTCTTCACAATAGTTTATTGTTACTTATTCCTTAAGGCATATCTAAATAGCTAGACCACCTCTAAGTGTCCGAACATGCTCAAACACTAGATTTACGACTTCCAGAGAATCTCTTGCCAGACCAACAAAGGCCAGAAGACGGGAGGCCTGTTTAGTGTTATATTTTAGGCAAGTTGGATATACCTGAAGGCCCTGAATGAAGGATAGATAGGACATGTCTGATCACAAGTCCAGAAAGGGCAGTCTGATATTTTCTGTCATTCGTATATTTGAGGCTCCAAAGTGGTCTCTATGGATCAATTATAAGTAGTCGGGCCTCTCTAAATTTTATTATTTAAGTTCATGGCGAATTACTCTTGAAAGGTTAATAGTTTTGTTCCCCAGATATATATCAGCACAAGTAACATCACGCAACAATTCAAATCTTGTTTCTCGAAATTAATATTTTACCATTCTGTCCTGTTTGACGCGTTCATACGATATGTAGATATGGGAACAAGTGCGATAATGAAGTTAATGAACAAATTAATAACCTATTCTCATATTCCCTAGTTCACGAATATGAAATTATATATTAGTTAAGGACCCTTAAAAAGCACTCATAATACTTTGCAAAATAAAAACCAACACTTCGAAGAGGGGTTGAGGGTTATGGGGCAACCCTTCTCCGTCTACGCTACTGATGACAATTGGTGCAGTTACACATTCAGGAAAATACATCGCCTAAAATACAATCGAACCCCGACAAAACCCGTACGAAATCAATCGATGACCAAGAGGAAAACAACACTCGGTTATTCTTGGCGCAAGACTAGTCAATTTAGTTTAGACGCACAATTATTCCGCCATCCAGTTGACAATACCCGGCGACCCAAAACACACCGGCATAGTGAACGATTGCGTTCGGTGTCACATAACTACAGTAACAAACCAACCGATGCACAATTAGCACTTGAATTTTGCACTTCGCGCATCAGCGGTCGCGATCAAAAGGGCTAAATTTATTACATGTTCTTTCCAACAACGGGTCACTTTCCACGGATCGGGAAATACGGAGATTATGTATCGATTCATAAACAAAGTGACAAAAAGAGAAACTCGCGCAAAGTAACTTTCAAAACACGGGGTACCAAAAAAATTCAAGTATTTTTCAAGAACTTCCAAAACAGTTCCAAAGACCTCGACTTGTTAACGACAAGTATTCATTTTCAAGGTATAAAACTACACACAAAACTAGGAAATTAAAATTTTATGCAAAACAAAATAAATTCTATGCAAGTAAATTAAAATAAAATTATTAAATCGATAAGCAGTATGTAATAAAAGGGAGTGAAAGATTGGCTCTTGGATTGCAGGCAAAATTTATTTAAAATTATGCCTGGTGATAAAATTCAAGGACTGAACGCAATTTTGGTATTCTCAAATACTTTTCCCAGTGATCTCAGTAAGAATATTTTTCAAGGACCGCGGGAACACTGCAAAAGGCTGGCGATTAAAGCTACATACCATTCTCCACAAATTGACACTTGATCTTGAATGAGTATCATTGACTTTGTTTTGTGAATGTAAGTGAAATAAAGCATAATGCGCTCTTGTAAAAATTAAGGCTTTTTAAAACTTTAACCTCTTTTAGCATACTGATTTTTATAAAGACCCTTAAAAACTAAAATGAAAAAGCAGACCTCAAGGCTTTTGAAGGTCCATGGGAAATCTGACTTTGACTAAGCATCCAATTTCTTCCAAGATTCCCATTCTTTCAGCAAAAGTAAGGGCCCTTTCGAGGCTATTTTACATATTTTAAAGCTGCATTTAACATAGTTTGAAACGATTAACCGATGAATGCACAAGTGAAGACACTTGGTGCTATGATTCGATTTAAGAATCTTTAATTACTTGTCTAAGGTCGAATGTTATTGATACTGATTTTGGCGGGTATGAGGTTGGTTGGGCTAGGGTTTTATGGCGAAAAGGCCATATTTGAGCAAGCTGCGCCAAACAACGTCAAGTAAATGGACGTACACACGAGGAAAGCCTACTGACAGAGAAATACACCCTGGGAGGAATCGAGCATGCGCCGCTTACATCTCATATTGCTAGTGCGGTGGGCAAAACCATTGAGCCACGGCGACCGATCTGTGTTGGATGAAACTTCTTAAAATTGCCAAACTACTTGTCTGAGGTCACGTATTATTGATCAGTGTTTTAAATGGAGGCGAAATTAAACATTTTTTTATGAAAAAAGGCTTTTTAAATCTTTTAAGGACTTAATGCATATAGTAAGGCTTTTCAAGGACTTACAAAACAAAATGATAAAGTAGGCTTTTTAAAGACCTGTGGGAACCCTGTGTAGATTAGTGAATTTCAAATAACAATTGCAGCAACATTATCAAATATACCTTCTTCAAATTTTCAGAGGTAGTTGGGGAAGGTATGCTTTTGTAGGCCTTTTCTGATTTTGAAAAATACTCGATAGCTTAATAATTAAGCTATCGAGTATTTTTCAAAATGTAACTAATTGTGTTGTAACTTATTGTGTGATAATTATTATTCTTTTTATGAATAAAGGTAGATTAGTTTGTTATGATTCAAGGGATGGTTGTGTTTCATGGTACAAGGACCAGATTTGGTCAAGCTGCACAAAACACAAGACGTCAAGTAGGTAGGTTGTTGAATTAACGTCGCACTGTAGCAACGCAACGGACAATTGGCGACGGTCCGGGATTAATCCCAAAAGGAAAGATCTGAGGATAACACCTCGAAATTTTGAACAACGGTCAGATGACGAGGTCATCACCTGAGCGCCAACCCCACTCTCTAAACTTCTACACCATTTGAGACCACGACGGCTTTAATGAGCACCAGGCCCCACGTAAACAATGGTCTTTGCTTGGATCGCTTTTCGAACTCGCAACCCTCCGGTTGCAAATCAGCTACTCTTCCAATCGGACTACCGCGGATCCCACGTCAAGAGAATGGATATACACACAAAAAGTAAGTTTTACTGACACAGAAGGGAGAAATACACCCAAGGAGGAATCGAATCTGCGCCGCCCACAGCTCAGAGATTGCCAGCACTGTGGCCAAACCCACTGAGCAGTGATGACCCCCCTCTAAAATGGATGAGCTTCTGAATGCAAATTAAATGAAATATGTAGTGGTTTTATAAAAAACAAGGCTTTTAAAAATTTTAAGAGACAATGCAAATATTAAGACTACATAAAGGTTGGTTGGCTTTTATGGCGCAAGGGCCATATTTGGCCATGATGCGCCAGACAATCGTTATGGACTTGCATACACAAGGAAAGTTTTACTGACACAGAAGAGAAATGCCCGCAGTGAGGAATCGAACTTGCGCCGCCTACAACTCGCAGGTTGCTAGAACAGTGGGCATATCAACTGAGCCATGACGGCCCCGCTTTATAAAGGTCCTCAAAAATTAAAACGGTCCCTAAATTTGAACGTGTTCCCACGGGCCTTTTTAAAGCCAGTGGGAACCCTGCCTTTCCTCGTGAATAGTTATTCCTCAGCACACGAATACTCGACCAGCGAGATTAAAAGTATCAAATTGCGAGATTCCCCTCCGCACAGTATGAAAAAGAATCGACCGGAATTAGGGCTGTTATAAACCGCGGAGGTAGACAACCCCTTTACACCTCCACATGTTTCCAAACCGATGTTTCCGCGCACCGGCGGTTTCCGCACAAACAACGCCGGAATAATTAATATTCCAGCTTTGTTCTGTACGCATGGACGGACACGCTTAAAAAAGCACTCGGGAACCTCTCTTCCGCGGGTCACTCTCCATGTCCACTCAACGGTTACTTTTTCCTAACATTAAGTATAACGGATCCGAGCCGCGCGTCACTTCCTTCTCAGTTCGATGGTCAAAAGAGATACTCAGTTACATCTCTGTCGCCTGTATTATTATGGTAAGTGGCCCCAGCGTCCGTGAAATGTGAAGGTGTGACCGATAAGGACCGAAGCAGGAAAGAGGGCGGACCTGAAGCAGGGTTGTTTGGGATTGCCAAAGAGGCGCTGAAGGACGCATCACTTTCGCTTTACCCGAAATGCCACATCAAATCTAGGAAACAAAGTGAAGGTATCACGGTATAAAAATAATTTCCTCTTTGCATAAGATTCCCTTTATTGCATTGTTGCATTTCCTCCCCTTCGCAATCGAATTGATATGCATGTCTGCCAACTTCCAAGAAAAACAAAAATCAGGAAGATTTTTACGACATAAAAATCAACAAGCAACTAACAGAAATGAAAATTGCAAAAAAATAATAAAAATAAAAATTAGACAATTCTTTGGCTTTGAAATTGGGCTTTATGAAAGCAATTCAAAACAGAAAAAGTAACACTGTTCTGTACTACTGTTATATGCTTGCAACGACCTTCTAATGCTTGGCCGCAGTTCGAACTCTGCCAAACAGATTTGGCGATATTTTACACAAAAAATCCAAAATGAGCAATTAAATTTGAGTGTTTTAGAGGTTTTTCTTTGAAATTTAGAGCCAAAAAAGGTTTAAATTGCAATCTAGAAACCACTGATTCTTGTGTTCTTTCGTCAAGTTCGGACGTTCTTTTCAAGGCTAAGTGCAAACAAATTTTCTTCCCACAGAAAAATTCGGAAATGGGGAAAAAATGGTTTCCGGAAGAGTTCGCAGGTATGGATAGGTAGTACAATAATCAGATGTGAAACAGCCCGTCAGATTTAGAAACCATAACTTTAACTTCCGTATTTGCTATATTCAGTTAGCTGTAACTTTTTATGCTATCCTCCAGCTAATTACCACGTTGGTCACAAATGCTTTTTAGAAGTTGGACTAAAAAACACAAGACTCATTATTGCTTTTCTCTCCTTCGCAATCTAACTGATCTGCAGTGCAATAATCAGATGAAACAGCTAGTTGTCAGACGCAGAATAGAGCACATTTTAGAATAGCTTTAACTTCCTTATTCGCCGCATTCAGTATCATGGTTGCAACCTTTCAGAACCAGATACTTACCAACTTTGCAATTAGTTGTAGATGTTTTTTTAGAAGTTAGAGAACAAAAGTATTTCGAGGAATCGGTATAAAAAGTTCTTAATGATCCAATTAAAATCCTATTCCAGATTGATGTACATTTTACCTCAAAACAACGAATGTCCACTTAAAACAACTCTTCCCCTACTGAACTACTCTCTACAGTAAAAGTGTCACAGTATAAAAAAAATAATTTCCTCTTTGCATAAGATTCTTTCACACTTCATTGTAGCATTTCCTCTTCACAATCGTATTGATCAATAGTAGAATACGATGAAGAAGAGAACACAAGACATTTAGAAACCAGAGTTAACTTCCTTATTTGCAACATTCAGTTTCATAGTACAATCTTTAAAAACAAGATAAAATCTCCAATTGAAAAGTTGGTACATTATGTTTCTAGAAGACTAAAATGGACATATAAAATACGCTCCCTCCAGGTTAATTTCTGCCATTAATAAATTGCAATTTCGTGAAAAATTGTGCTTTGAATAGAAAATTCACGAATGTTCTCCAGATTCTAATGCTAGGATAATGTTTTCTTGAAAATATTCTTTGCTAACTCCAACCCGTACATTGTAAGGCCGAACAGCATGTAGGCAGTTACATTATTGAATGGTATCTTTGACTTTGCTCTATGAACGATGAGCTGGTAAAGATGGGAGGTTCGATTTACCCGCAACTGTGTGTCGGTAGATGGCCAGTTTTACACACATGTAGGCATTTAAAAATCCTTAAGGGGACAGTGGACTTTCAAAACAAACTTTGTAGTTATCATCTGACACTTATGAAATTTTTAGATTTTTTTTACGAAAGCCTAAAAAGTTTGGACCAAAAATATCAAGTCATTAGTAAGTTATTACATAAACGTGGCCAAATATTCTGATAAATTAGCAAAAACTGATAGGTCCCATGAGCATTAATTTTCCATGTATCGTCAAAATTTTCATTCACGTAACAGCTAATTTCCCATTTGGTAAGTGTATCACTCGCTCTTTGATATATACAACGGATTTCAAGAATTATCCCAAAAAAATTTCAAGGAAATCAATTAAAATCAGATGATCAGGGGACATTTTGAAAACGGAAAAATGTCAAAATATATCAATCGGAGAAAAATACGTTTTTGTAATACTTACATAAAATATGATAGATAACCAGTGTGTTGTATGTCACTCCGTAAAAAATTATTGCAACTGAAAAATTATTTTTGTGTGTTATCCAGAATATATAAATTTTTAACGCTAAATTTTTTAAAAAATCCATTTTTTATCGATTTTGTAAGTTTACTGTCCCCTTAAGAAAGAATTCTTAATCAATCGATTCGCATCCCCAAATTAAATACAAAACACGTAATTAAATGCCGCCATTAGCTTCAGTTACTTGTAAACGAAATTCCAGAGTCAACCAAGAGACCCGCAACATACGAATGTGACATTGTCATGCAGGTCGCGATTTAGCTGTCACGTCAGAAAGTTATCACGTATTCTCTAGTTAAAAGTTTGTTGATGTTATTCAAACATGCCACTGTTGCAGCATCGACATTAAATACCCGAACCTAAGGGGTACGTGATAAAATAACCAGTTTGGAAGAATATTACTAATTTGATAAAGATGATGCCCACGCATTCTTCCGTCCACTGAAACGAATAAATAGTAAATCAATTGAAATGGTGAGCTTAAGGATATATTCAAAACATTCTGTAAATATGTATTTATAGGGAGCATTGAGTTTGGGTTCATAAATACTTGATTAACTTTGAAAAATTATACAAATCGAGGAATAACATACATAGAACAAAAAAAGTGTAATAAAAAGGTATCAAAAATCAAAATACTCTTCACCTAAACTTGGTTGGTTATGGCGCAAGGGCCATATTTGGCCTAGCTGCGCCCAACAATGTCAAGTAGACATACGCAGTTTATTGCCAATTGTTGTGAAAAAAATATATTTTCTATAAATTAATTTCTCAGAAGAAAAATATTTTCCCGTTTGCTACTAGTTAAAGGACTAAATTGTCATTGACCTATGGTGTATTTTCCAAAACTGTCGCCAAAAGTTTGAAATTAGCTTGAGACGATTTTTCTTTAATATACCCCTAGTCACCAAGGTTAAAAAATAGTAGCAAAAGAAACTTTTTAGTCGCCTGTGGCAGTCTTGTATTACAGCCCATTCAGTGTCGCAGGACTGAGGTTGGACCAATATGTGGCTAACTTTATCCCTCTCCATACCAGATACCGGATTCTTCCGAGAAAATTTGAGAAAACCGGAACTGAAAGAAAACACAAAAAGCGGAAATTCACGGAAGATTTTTATCCCTGATTAAGGGAAAATTGCAATTCTCCAACCCCATCAGAGCGCTTTCATCTTTTGTAAACGCGAAAGAAGCAAAAGGAATGAGATGAACTATCTCACTTTGTTGGATCCTCAAGTTTCTTGCAACAGTGGAGTTCAAACTTCGATATATTTTCTTTAACAAGTTCTGCTGTTGAATGACTCCTCTCGCAAAAAAAGCCATTGTTATTCAAGCTTTTAGAAATTAAAAGATAAATGCAAAATTTATTTTTAAAAGCACGTCAATGCCAAGAGAATAAGTCTAGCGACGTCACAAATGAACGATTAAGTTTGTTTAGTATTGCAGTTAACGGAAGAGCAAGCTAAAAGGTCAGTAATTGTTTTCACCGGTCATAATCCTTCCTCTTCAGCAAATATAACCCGTAACCAAGGTTTAACTTTTTTTCATTTCAACCTATTCAATCCGTCCATTCATTCAGATCTACATCTTTTTATATCGCCATTTTACCGTATAACTACAGCAGAAAACTAAAACGGTATCAAACTATTGTTCAGTATATATTTTCATTTCGGGAATATTTTGAAAAATTAAAATTTTTTCGCCAATCACATTGAACTTTTAGGACTTAAAATATGAAAA
The DNA here is from genome assembly GCA_933210815.1 of Meta bourneti. Classification (NCBI taxonomy): domain Eukaryota; kingdom Metazoa; phylum Arthropoda; class Arachnida; order Araneae; family Tetragnathidae; genus Meta; species Meta bourneti. The sequence continues at coordinate 70,900,301 of OW119928.1, forward strand.
GCGATCAAGTCATTCAAGTTCGACGTTGGATGGTAGACATAAATTATACCTTCCCTCAATTGCATATCAACTTTTTCGAATATCTTCATTTACACGATAGAATTAAAAAATCTTCCACTCGTCGAAAGTTTTCAGTGGTACGGCGGCCAGGTACTCCTACAGAAACAAAGCTCGAGACATCAATTCTCAAGTTTTTTTACCTCGTATTGTGGTGATAGAGGAGTTGCTTGAAAGTCTTACAAATAACATCGACCGATTTCAGTGTAGAAAGGATTGGGTTGTAAAACACAAGAATATGTGACTACACTGCAATTGAACTTATAACAAGTCTCAAGAATAGTTAATTTTATTTACTAAAGTTAAACTGAAGAGTAAATAAAACTAACTAATTACGCGCAACAAATATTTCAGAAGGTTTTGGTTATTCTACGGCCAGGGAGAAAGATTATTAGGAGCAGAAAGCCAGGAGCCAATGGCACCTAAAACATTTTTATTGGTTGTCAAAATATTCTGAGATGCTATTTCAAATTTATTTTGTTTGGATACGTATGAAAACAGTACGGATATTATGTCGGTTGTCAAAATGTTCTACTGCTATTTCAAATCTGTTTTGTTATTTAGATACACATGACTAGATCCTGGACTCAGAATCCTTCGAATATGGTGCCTTCTTTCTGTTAAATGACATGCATTTTATCGTTATGGAGAATCTTGCGTTTTCTGTCATTTTTTGATTAAAAAAAAGCTAAACTATTTTTGAATATGCTTTTATATTACCCCAAACTAAAAACCAGGATTAACAGTTGACCAAAAAACATTTGCAGGACTCCTGGTAAGAGATTTTCAAGTTTTTAAAAAATTCCAAAATTATAATGGCTTATCCACTATTCAAGAGGTCTGTTATTTTAAACTTTGAAAAAACGCTGATCCAAAACAAAAAAAATTCTGTTGATCCGTTTAAATATTTTCTCCCATTAAGGTGTATTTGCATACACTAGATTTTTTTAAATTTTGACTTTAAAAAAAATCCAGTTTTTCCAACAAATCATTGGCTTATGCTTAAACCCATTTCAGTGATAAAAAATTATATTAAGCTAATTATAAGTTATCTAATTTAGATATAATCAGCTAATTAGCATGTTTCTTGAACAGTGATATCTCAAATTCTTTATTTGTTTAGAAAGACAATTCCTGCTGGAAATTATTCCTAATATTATTCTTCGTGTTTTGACCCTCCATCAAGTTGCTAGAGGGAATAGGTTATTTTTTACAACTGTTTTCACCAAGGTGATCTAAAAAAAAAAATCAAGATTTTTTCAGGAATTTTAACATTTAAAAATGAACTAAAAATTAATTTCTTAACTAAAAACTCTGATTGAGGTTCAGAACATCCACTGTATTATATAGATTAAAATGATACAAAAATAATTATAATAGATGAATTCATTGTTGAGTTATCATTGTTTGAACAAAGCATCGTATTGCAAAAACAGATCTTCAGAAATTGGTTAAAAGTTTTGGAAACATGTTTGTACTGGTGACTACCTAAAAAATTATTCCGAATATACAAGATCTTGGTTATTGTTTAAAAGCTCAGAAATTGGAAAATATTTTGAAGCAATAAAATCAAAATCGATATTCTGGTCAATTTTCGTGATATTTCTAGTGTATACATGCACCTTAAGGAACGTGACTTATCACTGTTATCCGAAGCCTTTCATTTAATAGTAGCTAAAACTAGCAGCTGCTCTTTCTGAAACGCTGTTTACTGCTATCCAGTTTGGCAGGAAAATAATTTGCATTCTTCAATTTTGAAAGTGATTTTAGAAGTTATTAAAAAGCATTTAAAAAGAAAAGGAAAATTCTGGTTTATGACTGTCGAAATCTGAATTTACTTAATTTATAATTTAAAAAAGTGAAAAACAAACTTTTTCAAACATAAGGGTCAGTTTTGAGGATTTTTGAGGACGGAAAAGTTTGGTTGGTTTGTTGGGTTTTATGGCGCAAAGGCCATATGTGGTTCAAGGTGTGCCAAGTTCTAGTTTTTCAACATTTTTGAAGCTTTAAGCGAACTGCTTTAATCGAACACTTAAAGCATTGGGCTTCCACACGGGGAGGGTACCGGTACCATGGTACCGTAGCTCGAGTTAGAAGGTAAACGTGAAACAACGTTATACTGAAATGCAGACTTTTCTAAATTGTAAAAGTTAATACGTTCACTGTTTTCATAATAACGTTAATATGTTCACTGTTTCATAATAATGTTAACATGTTCACTGTCAGATCCACTGTGCCACCGGAAGTTAGAAATGACTGCTGGGTCTAAAAACAGGATCGATCGTTGAAAACGAAATTTATAGGTGCAAAATACGACTAACAGCAATTTCGAACGATTTTTTTTTCGGCCATTTTACGCTAACAAGGACTAAAATCTTTTCGTGACAACCGATCACCGAAGGAAAATTAAAACCAACATCGAGATCCATCAGCACCCAAATCCATTATCCCTTTTCGCAAAAAAAACAACACCGACTTATCTGGCCCAATCATGTTTCCCTTATCATGTTTCCCAATATTTCCAGTGCCTTCAAGACCGCGCAGGGGTTAAAAACTAGTGGGCGGTAAGGACTGGATCATTAAAGCTAGGCATAATCCGAAAATAGCACCCAAATCGAAAGAAAAAAAAAAGCGATTAACGGTGCTTTTCACGGAAAACGATACCGCTATTCTAAGAAAATGACTCAGAGAGAGAGGCAGGTAAGTGACGCTCGCGAGGCCAGAGTGTGTGGTTGCTCGCTAATTCGTGTTGTTTATTTCATAGTTGAATAATTCCGCGATTAATTCGCCATCTTATCCCTAGGTCGAAAATGCAATCTTATTTTTACATTGAAAAACCTCCGAAGCAAGAGCGCTATGACCCCATCGACATGGGGAACTGCAGGGTTTTGAGTGGATGCGGGTTTTTGCCAATAATTAGGGTTGTTAATAAAGGTCAGTTGATTTATTGCTATCGTAGTTGGTGGATGCGATGAGGAAGCAGTATTATTAGAACGAAAACGGCTGAATTAAAAAAAAACACAGGATCTGTGTGCCTCAACTGCATTTTACATTAAATGGCACCAAAAGGATACCGATGCGATAATTTTCGAAATGTGATATAAAAAATAATTTACCAAACCAGGATCTAGGATACTCAAATTGGTTTGAATTTCAAAGCAAAAAAAAGAATATCGAAATTATGAATTAAACGAATCTATTTTACAGATGGAAAGTTTTTTCAAATGAGATGAGGATAAATACATACTGCCTTGCCAGACACGGTCAGAATGGCTTCTTTAGCATTCTTTCAGTCTCGGCTGTTTATCTCCAACGGAATATCGTTAATCTAGTCCGAATCAAAACACTCATCTGCTGTTCGTTTGGGCAGCAATGGAAGTTGTAATTAACACATTACTTCGAAAATGACGAACAAGAAAATTCAACTGTTGGATATGCACTTATGAAATTAATTGAAGAGACTGGATGAGAGCACAAGAACAGTTTCTTGGAACGTCTGGTTTTCAAAAACGTACAATTATTTTCAAAGTTTTTCATACTAGATTAGATACCATGAAACAAATATATGTTAAGTATTTAATGTTTACCCTAACACAATTTTTTAAAGAAAGCAATATGCATAGTAGAAAACTGTTTCGTCAAATTCATTTAAATGATATCAAACACTCACAGCTGCCAGTCAAAGCACTTGTGAAATAGTAGCATAATTCTTAAAAAAATGGTTGCAATCTCCTCATAAACATACTGCAGTCGCAATTTAGTTGCTCAGATACAAAATGAAGCGGCTAAAACACAAAATGTGCTAAGTATGCAACAAAGATGAAGATCTCGCCAAGAAATTTAAATATTAAAATTAAGAGACTAAATATTTTCTTAAGGTTTTTATGACAATCTAGAAATAAGATTCTGATGCTTTTCATTTATGGCTGCCACGGCTTGACGCCAAAACTTCGAAATTGGCATCCCTTAAAAAATTCTTTTCAGAAAATTCCAAAAAAATATTTTTCCGTCCGCTATTAATTTAAAAAGGGACTCAAATTTTCGTTGACCTTATATGAATTTTCAAAAGTAGTCCTCAAAATTTTCGAATAGTATAGCTTTTGAGCCCGATTTTGCTTTTCTAGTCACCAAAGTTGAAAAATTGTAGCAAAAAGGTCGACTTTTAGTCGCCGTGGTAGCCCATAGTGGCAATAGTGTCGCACTGTATATTGCCACATCTATTGTCCTTATTTGTTAATTAATTCACTATAGGTTGCAGACAAATTTTGTTTAAAGAAAATCTGGAAAGACGAAAATGAATTTTCGTAATTTTTAAACACTTACACACTGAGTCAAAAAATTAATAAAACTAAAGTACTTAATAAAGATTTTCAAATACCTTGAGAACCCTGCTTATATATTTGTCCAAGTTAAACATCTAGTATTAGGAATGTATTATTTGTAATTCAAGAGCATGTCATAAAACCTGGTACTGGGACTCTGAGCAAATGTGTGGACCTGACAAAGCGCATTCCAAGGTCTCTAAGAGTTAATTATATAAAGTTGGAATAAACCCGTCAATCTGAACAAAAGTTGGGGTGTAAAGCTTGTCTTTTTACGAAGGACGTAAGAAACGACAGATGACTCTGAGCGATGAGGTATAATTTGGTGTGACGAGTTCTTTCCAAAAGCACCTTACGAGAAATACCTTAAAGCACTATAATGCAGAATCTTTTCAGCCATGATGCTTTTCACGGCAAATGAAGTAAGGCGCTAACAATTACACAATTAATGAAATAAAAACTATTCCTAGCAATTAATTCAATTACATATATGCTCACCCCATCTGATAGCATAATCCTATTTTGTTCTTAAACTGGGACATCGGATGATACCCTAATATTAAATTTCGTATCCAATGACACTCGTGTAATGCTTTCTTATATGATTAGAAACGCGTTCTTTACGACAAATTGTCATACAAATAAGAACGCAAAAAAAATTAGAAACCAATTTGTAATTACGAATGTGGATGGTAAGAAAGAATTTACATTCTTAAAATGAGTATGCTATTTCGGAGAAAAGAGCGTTCAGTGGCCTGGAAAGTTTCGAAGCAGGGAAATGACAATTCGAATGTTATTTAAATACTGTAAATATTTTAAGTAAACTCACAAATCCAACAATCATTTGTGTGATTAAATAGCTAACCACTCAATGAATTAACTTGATAAAACGAACTGGGAGAAGCATGACGAATGTTTCCAATCAGGAAATGAACTGGGAGAAGTATAACAAACTTTTCCGAACGTTTTAAATTTTCAACTACCAATAAATTATATAAAACATCTCATGCATGATGCTCGGACTGTAAATACAAGGTAAGAAAAATCGAAAATTGATTACTAAATTCTAAAGATCGAAATTGAACTGAACGGGCTAAAATCACATCCTTCGAATCACGGATAAATCCAATAAGTATGCTCAGACTTAATTAAAGGGGCTCCAGGACCAAATCCCCAAGAAAAAAAATGTTGGTTTGGTTTCAGGGCCGTTCCCGAGGAATGAGCAACCCACAAGCAAACTCGGCCAGCCGACCTCTCTTCTCAAAAGCATTAAATTTTCTGAATGAACGCCCTTCAAGCAAGTATGCAAAAAATAATTTGATAGCCCAGTTCTTAATCGATCAAAAACTCCAACATCTTTCGGGAAGGATTCCAGCCTCGTACTCTTCCTTGAAAACAGCCTTGCCCTTGACTGCTTTTTGAGTATGCTAATGTAAATTGAGATCAAAATATGCAGTGTCGAGAATATCGCATTACAATCGCAAGAAACAGACCGAATAAGTTTAAAACAAATATAATCGGAAAAATTTATTGCTGGCATACTTATTTGAAGTTGAAAGCATTCTGCGGGTGTCTTTCAGCCGCCTCTATCTTATTTGACTATGTACGCACGCCTAGCAGAAGGCGTACAAACAAATCAAACAGGGCGCACCCAACAGCGGCCCTGCTTGATTTGTCGCTCTACAATCATTTTTTGCAACGAGAGCTAATTAGACCAGACCAACGGCTTAAAGTCCGAAAGGTGTTGCAGATTCTTATTTTACGATATCCTTTTACAGTTAACTTTTACTATATTTTTACAATGTTCCTGCAAAAATAAATGCAGAAATGTTCTTTTGTTAGACACAATTATTTCTTAATGAACTTTGCTCTCTTTAAATGAAACAAGTTTTTATAAACTAATCATTCACAACGAAATGAAAGTGAGGAGAAAATGAATTAGGTTTCATTCACTGAGACCATTACCATCTCATAGTCGGATTACAAAAAATTCTATTCCCAACGCTATCTTCTCACTGAGTGCTTGTCAAGAAATCCAACCGTTATGCAAAAAAATGACTTAGTGGACTTCACCAGTCTAAAGATCAGATTCTGGTCTAGAGAAACTAAAAAACTCATATCTCGAAAATTTTGACTTCGTGTGTTCCACTGATAAGTCGATTCGCCATGTCTTCTTATCGTATCAACACTTGAAAGACAAAAAAAAGTAGATTATGATAAATAAAATTTGAAATCTTGCTAAAGGTTACTTAAATGTCAAATATTGGGCGAACACAACCGTTGTTAAGTGATTTCTGCGGTGAGATCAATCGAGATGCGTCATTTGGTTGGGGTTTTATGGCGCAAGGGCCATATTTAGCAATGCTGAGCCAGACACAATATCAAGTAATAGACATACACACGATGAAAGTTTCACTGACATGGAAGAGAGAAATACACCCATGGAGGAATCGAACCTGCACCGCCTACAACTCGCACGTTGCAAGCGCAGTGGCATATCCACCGAGCTACAACGGCCCTGCGTAATTTGGTGAAGATCCTTTACTTTAAAATTCAGTCTGGATATTGAATTTTAAAGTAAAAAATAAAAGGACTTATTAAATATAAAAAAATTTGGCTAAGTGGCAGGTCTTCGTTCGGTATACAAATTGTATACTTAAGGGCCCCTCCAAAATAAAATCCTACCTACGCTACTGCTTCCCATCACAGAATCGTGAACGAAAAAAAAATTTGACCACGAGCAAAACTTTTCTGAACTGTCCTATTTATAGCAAAATTTTAGGTACAAACTTTAGTGGCTTGCGAACGCGCTTCGTTCTCCGAGAAGTTTCAGGACACTCGATCACGACCCAGATACAATACTTGTAAATTCGTACATTTTTTTGCAACACAAAATCCAAGCGAGACGAACACGTCCAATCCGGATGACCTCAGGAGTTATCGTTCCAGTGGCGCGCATGAGGTCATTCGGGATGGACCAAGGATTTCGATTCTTCCCCGGCTATCCTAACACTTCTTTTTGAGGACAGCCTCAGTTCCTTTGCGGTACTTACTTAACATTTTAAAAAGCGTTTAATGGATGGCATAAAGTTATTTTTATTTTACGAGCTCTGTTTCCACTGCGGTGTTCCTCGGGATGCTTAGTGGCAAGAAGACAAAACATTTACAACTCCTTCCTTGAACTGAGAATCGTGATACTGGACGCTTCTTTTCCCATTGTAAAATGAAACATGCGAGTCCTTCGATGGGATTGCGGAAATAATGGGAGAATAATTGGCGTAGAAATTCGTTACTGGGATGGGCCAGATGAAAGTTAAATATTTACTTTATTTGATTTTAAACGAAATTTCACAGCAGCCTCGGAAATTAAACGAAGCAATCGACTGGTAGTCTTATTTATACGGCGTTTAACCGCTGTAACGCATAAATGAACATATGAACACAGACGTTTTTTAACTGTTCAAAAGTTAGAATTACAGTTCTAAAGGCATTTCAAATGTTTTCTTTGGCTGCCATAATTGTTGATTCGCCAATATTTAACTCTTTCAATAAAAGTTTAGAATTAATTTTAATTTATCGGTACTATACACACGTCTACGCGAAACATCAGATGACATCACCTTTTTACGAAATAATTTACCCCGACTGGAAACCTTAATTCAAGCTACTTTAAAGATACATTATTCCAAATTCTGATAAGAAACCATCGCGTCGTAAAAATGTCCCAAGAATTATTAGTTTAAAATGAATAAGGTAGTCAAATCAAAGATTGATTGGATTTTTATGGAGCAAAGGTCACATATGGCCAATTTGCGCCAGACACAAGGCAAAAAAACTAGAAAAAGTAAAGGACTGATAAAATGTATCTATTTACAATCTGCCAAATCAAAGGATAAAATATTCAAAATAACTTAGCAAAAAAATGTGAAACACCGGCATGATTGGTTTTTATGGCGCAAGGGCCAGATGTAGCCAAGCAATGTTTTCCCGTCGAGTAAATAGATATTCACAAAGGATTTTACCTGATTTGGAGAAATACACCCAAGGTTGTTACAGAAATTGAACCTGTGCAACCTAGAGCTTACAGGCTGCTAGCTAGCGTAGTGGGAAAAACCCACCGGGCCTCGGCAGGCCCTTGAAACGTCAAGAAAATGGTTGATTGGGTTTTGTGGAGAAAGGGCCATATTTGGCCAAGCTGCGCCAAACACAGGACAACGTCCAAATAGAGGGCATGCATACTCAAGGAAAGTTTCAACTGACACAGAAGAGAGAAATACACCCACCGATAAGTTACATAAAACAAACCAGCACCGTTTGGAACTCGAAGGTTGCTACTAGCAAAGGGGACAAACCCACTGAGTCACCTGACAAAATGAAAAGTAAATTTCTAACATTCACTTCTTGCATGCTATTAAATTCTTTGCAAACGCGTATTCAAATCAGAAATTTGAAAATTTCAGGCTAAAATCTGTGAGATCTTTACATCCACTAATTTAATTCAAAGCCCAAAACCCACAGATCGCCTATCCAAGGCGCAGAATTTTTTAGGACAGGGTCCTTAATGCAGTTACTTCGTGGCACATAAAAAGTAGAGGCAAAGAATAATAACCATAACAAACAAGGCTACCTACATAAGCACGACGGGCATTGTTTAGGACAGCGCGCATTGCGACGCGAAAGAGGTGGACGCAAGAAAAGAATGGATTTTGAAAACCGTCCGCATAGGCAAAAGGGTGATTCCGATTGTCTTCCAGTCAGCTGTCCGAGTTCATGGGCAGTCAAGTCTTCCAAGAGGTTCCGTTCTACCTGAATTTCCGATCGTGACCAAAAGGGGAAGTACGAGGTTTAAATGTTACGAATGTGCGGCGGAAACGGGGATGGACAGAGGAAATAGGAAAGCGAAAGATATTACAATGAAACGAGCACGACCTCAATATTGCATGGGAATATAACAGATGCAACTGATAATCACTAAGTAGGCAGAAGTAAAAAAATTCGGTACAGAAGTAAAAAAATTCGGGACTATTAAAAAGGAACGAATTCAAAAGATGCGGTAAAATGGTCTAAAAAAATGCAGCAAAGTGGAGCACACTTGGGGAAGGTTATTGCTTGGGTTCTATGTATGAAGAGGCTTATATATCATACCTGTTAGCCACCAAGAAGAAAAAATTTGAAAGCATTCATAAAAACCTGGGTGTTAGAAATCAGACAATACTTCAATAAATTAGTCCGAAATTCTTCCAAAAATTTGAAAGCACTGATAACGAAGCAATATTATGACTTTCGTGAAACTAAAAGCTAAAGACCACGAGCTTTATTTAATTTTTAAACTTTTACATACAAGCACTAATGTCTAATATCTTCAATTACTAAAAGTAGCTCCTTAGAATCTAATCCCTTCGACCCGTAAATTGCGAATTTCCTGTCTAAGCAAAGTAGAAATATTTTACGACCAATATAAAGGACTTCACCTGCTGACAAATGAAAAGGAAGAAAATCAAACAACTCATTGGTGTCCAGTACCCCTACGCCTCCTCTTTTTCAAATCCCCGTCGATTCTATATAAGACTGACAAACTCAATGCCGTTCTTTTCTGCAATGTTCATCGGAGATAGAGGACCGGCGCGGCCTAGGAAATCCCGACTTCCTATTCTGTCGTGGTCTGCAAATATAATTTTGTTAATGACAGCCCTTTCCCCTGGCAAACTGACCTTTCAACAAAAGGACTTCCCAAGGTCAATTGTCTTCTCAACAAAGCCGCAGGATATCTGTAACACCAGGCCCATCTCCTGATTTACGGCGGTACGACCTATTCAGTCATGTCCAGTTAATTTGGTTTCCCATACTATCTGCATATTCGAGTAATATCCATCTCCTGTGGATGGGGGCAAGATGTTTCGGCCCTTAGGAGTTGGAGTGACTGGCATCATGCTTGCCAACATTCATGACTGCATTAATAGCGAACAAATATGTACCGAAGAACCTTGATTATACAATATGGACCGAGGCCAGCTGATAGCATGGACGTACTAACATAAAACAGGTCTACGAAATATAGAAAAACTTACTGTATTACATGCTACAATTAGAGATTCATAAAGCAAGGTTAAAAATAATCTATGCTAGGATTTGCATCACAGTACTTTATTGTGATAATTTTATAAATCTGGACACGAATGTGAGTTACGTACCTTTTAAACAGTTGGAAGGTCTTGTTTCGCATCACTTTCTAGCCTTTTTGGACAAAGTGCGCCACCTCGTGCTCGATGCTTTACTTAAAGCTTAAAAACTATCAAATTCGGCTCGGATAACACGGACACTCAATTGGATCTTGGATAACCAAGGTTCTACTGTATTTATAACCCTCTACTCCGCAATAAAACGTAATTAGATTCCGCATCCACTTTCTATCGTTATAATGCGCCTCGATAGATCGTGCAGACAGCTATATCGTTGATACCATGTTTTGCAATGTTGAACAAAATTGTGAATCTTATGTGAAATCGTCTTCATATAAGTCTCCTGTGTTCTTGCTTTTTCCGTACTTCTTATTTTTTCCGAAACGAGATATATCGATTAACAAAACTTTTTCCGAGAAAACAATTTTACTTTGATATACATTCCATGGGAAATTCAATGACAACTTTTTAGTATTGAAATCTGAAAACCTATAGCATACGATGAAATAAGACTAGCAAGAAAATTTAACCATTTAGGTTAGATAAAAAAGGATCCACGCCGAATGTAAGGCATTGTTCAAGACAAACAATCGTTTTTGCTACGTCAAAAACAATGTATACAAAATTATGGCAATACTTCCGTTGTTACGCTGTCAGCTTTAAGCAACTACGGACACGTTCGTACGTTTCTAACCGTGTCAACTAATCGTGAAAACGATTTCGAACACACACATATGTCCCCATAAAAATTCACGTGGCTCGGATTTCAAATGCAATACTAATATTGCCAAACCTAAATGAAATAAAGCTATTTGGATGGTAATTTTGAATAGTCGAATTTTCAAATCTCCTCAACGCTAGGTCGCCATACAAGTATAAGCCTAGAATTGCATTAGTGTTTCAATTTAGCTATGGCTGGCGATTGATATTGTGCATGCCAGTGGGAGAATTGATTCTATCGTGGGGAAGGATCGTCACCAAAGATGAGTGGATTTGCGTACAACGCTGACATGACGTTTTAAATTCGCTCGATATGGATACCAATTCTATCGCTTAGTGTAGGTAGTTAATTAACGTTGCATTGGCGCAACACACGGGCTATTGGGAAGGTCCGGGATCAATCCCGAAGGCAAAGATCCAAAAACACCTCGCGTTGATAAGTGTAAGTTTCGTGGATTGTTAAATGTCCCTATCACAAAGCGAGGTCTAATAAAAAGATTATCTGAACTTTTTCAACGCTTTGATAGCGATAACACATCGACCATGAAATCAGCTTCGAAATACTAATTAGAATAGACACCAAGAAAAGCAAATAATCATAAATTGCTGAGACAAAGATGTTGGTGAACAAGTTAGGTAGTTAATTAGCATAGCACTGAAGCAATACAAAGGCTATTGGCGACGGTCCGAGATCAATTCCGAAGGGAAAGATCCAAGGATAATGCCTCGTAATTTTGAAACCACGGTTAGATGACCTGGCACCCCACGTCAACGTGAGGACATTTGAGGTCACGATAGATTTAACGTGCACCAGCCCCCGTGTACACTAGGTCATTGGCTGAACCTAGTTTCTAACTCACAATCCTCCAGTTGCTCTTTCAACTGGGCTACCGCGGCCTCCGAATAAGTTAGGAAATAATCAAATCGAATCAGTAACTTCCGAGTGAGATCTATCCTGGTTCCTATGATCGCAAATCGAATCATTCACGAGCAATAACGATCGCAGCAACCAGCCATCGCTTAATTGAGACGCTTGTCAGGTTAAGGTAGGTAGTTGATTTTACGTCGCACTGGTGGCAACAAGAGCAATTGGCTCGGATCTCTTTCCCTTCGGGATCAATCCCAAAGGGAAAGAGATCCGAGAGACTAGTCAGAATCTCAATCTTTGGCTTTAAAGATGTGGTACGTAGTTGAATTTACGTCTCACTGGAGCAACACAACGGATTATTGGCGACGGTCCGGGATCAATCCCGAAGGGAAAATTTAAAGATATGGAAGTCCAGTTTTACAATAAATACTTCGTAATTGATACGTCCGTTCCGTGGGCTCATTTTAATGTAACCAACAGCTGACCGTTATAAACCTGAAGCGAGTGAAGCTAGCTGTTACCAAAACGACGTAGTTGCCCGGCGTATAGTCTGGCTCCGGAGTTGGCATTTTAGTGGTTTTGTGAACGAGCCTATTCGATACAAAGGTTGAACGTAAACAATGCGTTCCAGCGACTGGCGTTTTTAATGAGGATTCTGGCTGAGTTTATCGGTCGGTGCGGGAAACAGTAGCAGTGATTACGAGTTGCCAAAACAAATTACCTATGGCGATCGCCGTACATGATTTTCAGTATGGTAGTCCTTCCCCTTTTACATACCTCCATAACATAACTACCTGTGGAAAATGATTTCTCCAATGTCATCTGTCTTCTTACCGGAGCCATACTACAATGAAAGGATCCAACCTTTTTTCCCAAAGCAGTTGTTTGATTTAGATCTCATTCGGCAATTCATATATATGCAAGAACTGCGTTAAAGCTTAGTTTTGATAAATCAACAAATTGCACTTCTGTGTGCCAATGAACACCAGAACATACCATGCAACAAAATAATCAAAGTATTTTGTTGCATGGATCTTATACAGTACCCATGTTAAAGACTTGCCATTTCCCATTCATGAAACATAAGAATTTTAAATGGTGATTAATGTTAAAGAAATTTTAAAGGTGCAAGAAGTATAGTAAATAAGCTTCAAGATGCAATACTGTAGTATCTTGTTTCTTAAAGATCTTCAACGTTTTTGAACTCTGAAGACCTCATGTTGGTAAAGCCCCATTTATTATTCTTTAAACTAATTTACTTTGAATTAGAAAAAAAAGCCAAATTTATGGTTTAAAAAAGGAGAAAACAGGCGATTTTCTACAATTTATAATCTGAAGAGGGAGCTGAATGAAAATGTAAAGAAATTTTAAACTGTTATCTGTGAGGAAAATGAATACCTGAGGTATTACAGCGCCATCTATCAAAGAACTCAGAAACTAAATACTCACAAGTAACATAACTATTATAAAATTATTGTTCACAACATATTAATTTAACTATTCAAATTTCAAAAAAAATATTAGTCGAGATGTTTTGTTGACTGGAAGTGAAATGTGTGCAGTGCACAAAATCAGAAAAAAGTACAATTATTAATAAAAAGTACAAGATAAATTAAATTATAGATAAAAATTTTTTAATGTAGAAACTCGGATAAAAAAACTTACTAGATAGGTTTCTGCCTTTCATGAGGAACATGAGAAGTTTTCATTCAAGTAAAATGTAACTCAAAATTTTAAGCATAGATTTTGCACTACATATCGGTACCTTAGAAAAAGGATCAATGTCCAAATTTACTGATTTTGAGTTATGTGTTCAAACCACTTCAAGGTAAAGAAAGTTATAACAGAAGTGCCTTATGTTCTCCTGTCAACACATTACGAGATATAATCAAAATATTGAAAAGTATTTTTTGTACATGTATTAAAAACTAATCAATTAGTTGTTAAAAACTTGCTTTGATAATAGAATAGTCTTTAATGATAGAAATCCTTTTAGTGTATGATTGAGTGTTTGGGGGAAATAAACAAATCCTTCAAACAGATGACTTATAATTTCTCTTCCTATAAATCAATTTCAATTGCATACAAATGACTCTTACAGCTATTTAAAAAGGCAGATGTAATGGAGTATGATTTTATTTTAATATATTAAAATAGTTTCTGGGAATACAATTATAATGCATGCTGGCAACATACAATGAGGTAACAGCAAATTTAATTACTACATTGGTAAAGAGAACAAATTAAAATCTGGGCACCCATTAAGGGTTTCATTTCATGAAAAGAAATTCACAGGACAGCTTTTGAGTGACACAAGTTATTGTTTATTATTCTTCAACACAAAAAATAAAAAGCAAAGTGGCATTTCAATAAGTTTTTCACTGCATTAGTTTTAGAACATTAAAACTTCATAATTTTGCAGAAAAGTTAAAAAGTGCAGATTACATTTTTTTACTTTTACAGTACTTTTTTATACAGTACTGAAAAAACAAAGATTCTACACAGGGTTCCCACTACTTTAGCAAATGAAAAATTAAGGCATTTTCAAGGCTATTTTAAGCATTTTTAAGGCTAAATTTAGCATTGCTATCAAGAGCCATGGTTGGACACCAGACCTAGTAATAATACTTGTCTAAGGTCAAATATCATTACTGGGTCTGTGATAAAGAGATTTCTTAAAATTGCTAAATTACTTGTCAAAGGTCATGTTAATGATCAATGCTTTAATGCAGGTGAGACGAAATATGTAGCATAATATAAGGCTATAAAAAATTTTAAGAAACTTAATATTTGCTTTAAAGTTCTTAAGGGCACTTAAAAATTAAAATTAAAAATCAAGCTTTTTAAAACCCATGGAAACCCTATGTACAGTTTACAGTTGAAATTAGAATTGCAGCAGCATTATCAAATATACCTCCTTCACATTTTCAGAGGTAGTTGAGGAGAGGCTTGCTTATAAGCCTTTTACAATTTTGAAAGATACTCCATAGCTTTATTATCCTTTTTGTGACTAAAGTTGGATTGTTATAATGATGCAAGGCCTAAAATGTGGTGAATAAAGGTACCAAGCAAATTATGATGCATGGTGCAGTAAAAATTTAAGTTGAAAAGCTAAAGATTAAAAAAATCAATTCAATACAAAGCAGTGTAGAAATTATAGATTACTTATAAGATACTTTTTAGTTTTTCTTTATTAGATTTTAGTATATTCTTTCTATAAGCTTTTACTTTAATCAAAAAATAATTTTTTTCAGGCACATGCACCAAATATAACCAGATAAAAATAAAAGTAGCCTCCCATGTGGCTTATTTAACTATTTTGAAGTGTTTAAACAATTTAATATATCTTCATTCAAAAATATAACAATGCAACATGAGTTATTCATGAAATTTAAATCCACAATTCAACTTTATCATTTTTAAAACACTATCACTGTAGAATACAGTTGTGTCATGTTAGCACACACCCTTGTTATGTTTTTAAAACCACTCTTCATAAAAGAAATCAGTTCTTAACTCTTGTTTCAAACTAGCAATCGACACTCCATCAGTTCAGAAAAACAAACTAGAATTAAATTCATTTAAAATATGCACATTGGAATAACCATTGTTTATTTCTCAAGAGAGCACCCTCAAACTTAGTTAAATCAACATACTAATGAAAAAACAAAACTATTAAATGCATGTCCTGAAGACAAGTCTCAATATATATATCACATGTGCTACAAACTCAAAACAATTACACTTCGTATAATGAGACTCTGACGAAAAGGCAGTCAATTTTTGAATAGGTATGAAAGGTCGTTAGGAGGGCTGCCATACGCAAAAGCATGGAGTGGCTGTAATGGGAGGTCTCCCCTACAAACTGATTATCACTTATTGCTTACGGTACCAAACTTACAGAACCAGAATCTGCAATAAAGACGATAGTTGTGGAAGCACTTTGTTTCTGTGTGTGTGCCGTGTGCCAACCTATCACCTTATTTAAAAAATACTTGTCCAAAACCACGATAGGTAGTTAGTTAATATCACACTTAAGCAACACAATAGGCCATTGGTGACAGTTTGGGATCTATCCTGAAGGGATCCATAATCCAAGGACAATGCCTCGTAATTTTGAACAGCGTCAGATGATAACACCTGAGCTGACACCCTACTCTCCAAACTTCCATACCACGCCAACGAGGACATTTGAGGCCATGACAGATTTAATGTGCACCAGCCCCAGTGTACACGACGTTCATAGGCTGAACAGTTTCGAACTTGAATTGCTAATCCGTTGCTCTTCCAAACCAGACTAGACTGCCTTCTGTCAGGAGTCGAGTTATATGTAATGAAATTGGTTGGCTTGGGCTTTAAGGCACAAGGGTCATACTTGGCCAAGCTACACCAAACACAAGACAGACAAGGTCACGAAAATGGACATACACACAAAACGAGATTCACAAATGTCTTCTCTCAAGGTTGAATTATATATATGTTCAATATGCAGTGAATTTGGTTAGGTTCGGCTTGGCCAAGCTACACCAAACACATGACATACAATGTCAAATAAATGGACATATACACATGGAAAAAGTCTGGCACAGAAGACAAATACACCCAGGGAGGAATCTAACCTGACAGGAATTGAACCTGCACCGTCAACAACTCGCAGGTTGCTAGCACAGTGGGCAAACCCACTGAGCCATGACGACCCCAATATACAGTGAAGAAATTTGTTTATTTATCAGTACAAGGTTATAATTACTTTCAATAACGAAAACAAAACAATTTGGCTATCACTGGCCAGATGTGTTTTATGCTCATAAACACACTTCACAATAGCATTAAACACTGAAAATCATAAAAATTCTTCTTCCAGCATATACATTTCTTTTACATTGATCTATCATTTCTATTTATAAAAAAAGAAACTTTCTTGAACTTCTTGGCACTTAGAGATTTTATTCTATTCCAAAGTAAAATCTAAAAATTATATGCATTAATACTGAAAAAACTCAAGTTGCCCAGCTTTCACGGTAAGCTCCCGTAAAAGCAGGGCAACTTGAGTTCCTGTAAAAGCAGGGTTCTTAAGCTGCTCCCAGCATAAGAACTACTAGTAAGCCATGGCTTACTACTAGTTCTTATGCTGGGAGGGTACAACTGCTGTACCAGCTAGAAATGTAAATTTCTTGATAATATTCTCCATGAGAATAATTGAGAATTTTCTATGCAATGGCTTACATTGCTAGACTGCACCATAGCAGAAGCATTATCAGTACTATACAAAAATTCCATATGAATATTGCAGATTAATATTTCATAACAGTAATATATGAAATATATACTACAACTTCATGAAAAATTAGTTTTACATAGAAAATTCTTGGACATTCCCTACATTTTAATGTTTGAAGAATATTCTCGAGAATATTAGACAGACTAGTGTAAACATTAAGAAAAGGTGGTTGATATAGCTGTCAAAACTGAAATATCTATTTATTGAAATTCAATTTCAAATGTTAATTTGAACTTAACATTTGAATGCTATTTGTTCCAAATTAAAATTTGAAACTGCATGAATTTGAATATCTGTTCAAATTGACATATGGAGGTGAATGTTTCATTAGTGCAATTTCAAATGCCGATTTGAACAAATTAACATTTGACAGTGCAATTACAAAACAAATTGGTTCCAACTATGAAGTTAAGACAGTAAATCTATTGATGTATTCAAGAAAATACCTACAATTTTTTGAATTTCGCGCGAGTTGAAATAAAAAATTCCTTTGACAATTTACCAACAATTTCACATAAAAGCATTTTGGAATACCTCCATAACTTTAAATCAGATGGTTTCAAAGTTATACCTGAAAAGACTCCTGATAAATCCAGTTAGAATCTATATGCTTACAGTTCAAAATTGATTTGTTATTGAATTGTATATATATTCCTGTTTTTATTCATTATTTTAAGAATGAGTAGTTGGATCAATTTTTTATGGGGCAAAAGCCATATTGGCCAAATTGCACCAAATACAATACAGACAATGTCAAGTAATGGACATGCATAAGGAAAATTTTAGTGACACAGAAGAGAAATATACCCAAAGTGACATGGAATGAAACATGCACTTTTAACTCAAGGAAAATGCAAATGAAGTCAACAAGAGTAGAATGCAGGAAAGCCAAACTGAGTAAAGTGTGAATATCGAATTAAGTGATTTAGTTGTATTAAAGAAAAAGATTATTTCAAGCCAAATTGTTGAAATGAGATAGCACTGATACAACTCAAAGAACTTCATCAAATCATTTTATCATGAATACCATTATTTTTATCTGCTCTTGATAAGTCCCACACCCTAAATCACAAAATGGAAAGAATAATGCTTGAATTGACTATTTACCACTAGAAAATTCAAAAACGAATGTCACAATTTAGCAAATGATTTGTTAAATCAAAATGTTTATTAGATTATTCCATTAGAAGAAAGTTTTGATCCTTAATTTCATTGGGACTCCTGAGACATGTTGATTTTCAAGAATTCCTAAAATACAATTTCACAAAAATCAAGCCTCAACTGAGTATGCAAATCAGACTTACCAGGGTGATGATCAATAAGATAATTTAAAATGTCTTCAGTACGGCATGTTGGACGATTAATGAGGTCCAGGATATGACCACCTAATGGATTTCCAGTCAGTTCTAGAAGAAAAACATGGCAACTCTTTATATAGAGACAAACTTATAAAATCACTTCAGTTACTTACAATAGGCAAGTAGTTGAATTTGCGTTGCTCTGGAGCAACATAATGGGCCATTGGCAACAGTCTGGCATCAATCCTGAAGGGAAAGACCTGAGAACACCTCGTAATTTTGAATCAATCAGATGACGAGGTCAACACCTGAGCTGGCACTCCACTTTCTAAACTTCCACACAACCCCAACATGAGAACATTTGAGTCCACAACAGATTTAACATGCACCAGCCCCCACACACATGATGGTATTGGGTTGGATTGAGTTTTGAACTCGCATCCTTCAAGTTGCTAATCTAATTCTAACAATTGGGCTACAGCAATGCTTACTTATAATAGGAAATACACAAATTGCTTACTTTACTTCGAAATCTTAATTTTTAGATTACACAAGTTACCTCAGACTATTCATAAATTTAAGTTTCATAATTTTATGACTACAGAAATGGTCTGTTGAATAATTGTGAATTCTAACGAAGAGCTAAATTACTGTTGAATCAAACAAATTGAAAATGTGTTTTAAGCATTAACTAAATGTTTTTATGGTTGGTCAGTCATACATGAATATCATTACACACAACTGCAACTTAAAAGTTCATGTGTATGATAAATTTTAACACAGTAGGCACTTAAAGTAGTTTCAACAGGTAAAAACTTAAAATGGATGTTTTAGAGTTTAGAGGGCATATTTAGGGAAAAGCTATGAAAACAAAAATTCTGGAAGTTGCGATTGAATCAACAATT
This sequence comes from Meta bourneti, assembly GCA_933210815.1. Taxonomy (NCBI): domain Eukaryota; kingdom Metazoa; phylum Arthropoda; class Arachnida; order Araneae; family Tetragnathidae; genus Meta; species Meta bourneti. The sequence continues at coordinate 70,919,931 of OW119928.1, forward strand.
TTCAGCAAAAATCATGCCAAATTACACTTATAATGAACGGTTGACATGGGAAAAACTAGTTTTCCTTTTGTGATAAATCCAAATTTAAATTTTGACAACTTGCTGAAGAGAAAATTGTTTTTCATAATCATCATAAATTCTTTAGTGCCTAGGGGCACATAAGGCCTTCAATCTAGATTGCCAAAGTTTCATGTCCGATGGAGCAAGTCCAGTTTCATACAAGCTCGTCCATCCAGCCTCATTTCTCTTGTTCCATCATATGTCGCCAGGTCAAACGGTCCACGATTTCTCTTTCCATCAGGGGTCCAGGTCAATGCTATATTAGGAATACTGTCCCTGTTCATTCTTAAAATGTGTCCTGTAAACTTCCAACGTCTAAATGTTATTGCATTTCCTATTTCAATAAATTTTGCTTTATTTAATAATTCTTCATTTGAAATGTAGTATAGCCAAAAAATCTTTAAGATGATTCTTAAACATTTATTTTGAAAAACATTTAGTTTATTGCACTGTGTTTTGGTAATTTTCCATGTTTCGGAACAATATTTTTCATGATCTAATAAACACTAAAAAATTGTGGACATTTTATATAAAAAATTTCTAAAATTAGTCAAACCCAATTTTAGATAAGTTAATGGAATAAATGATTCCTATCAAGTTAAAATGATAAAAATTGCCTACACCTCTAGATTAAATCAAAGGTTTTAAAACAGCAACTAAATCTCAATGTAGATGCAGCATTGTTTGATATGGATAGCCAATTTAAAATAGGCAAGAAAACATCGATAATGTTAAAGCTTTTCTATGAATCATAATCACATGTTGCATGACTAGACTATTTTTAGAGATCAGCAATTGAATATAAGGGGGGGGGGATTTCAATTAACGTCACACTGGAGCAACACAACGGGCTATTGGTGATGGTTCGGGATCAATCCCAAGGGGAAAGATCCGAGGACAACACCACGTAATTTTGAACCACGGTCAGATGACGAGGCAACATCTGAGCTGGCACCCCACTCTCCAAACTTCCACACCACGCCAACGTGAGGACATTTGAGGCCACGACAGATTTAACGTGCACCAGCCCCCTTTGTACACGACGGTGTTTTGGCTGGATTCGAACTCGCAACCCTTCGGTTGCAAGTCCGTTACTCTTCCAACCGGGCCACCTTGAATATAAGGAGGATCATAAAGTAACTTCACTATTGTTCAACGCATTTTAAAGAATTTAGAATATTGAGATTTAGTCATTTCAAGATATACAATCAAGATGTAGGTATGTAAAAACACTCCAGGCCTTTCATGGTTGGAGTTAGAATTTAAGGCAACATTAATTCAATTTTATCTCATGATCGGCACATGAAAAACAAAACCCAGTTCAAAATTTCTTCTAGGCTGAAAAAAACTGAGAAAGCTGCTTCCAAATCCAAGAAACATACGACAGAATGTAAAGGCCAGCTGTTTTACCATTACAACCTAGTTAAAAACTGCATCTGCCAAGTCCACACGTTGCTGCTTGTTACCATTTTGCAAAATTTGGTTGGTTGTTTTGGGGTTTTATAGCACAAGTGCCATGTTTGGTCAAGCTGTGCCAAACACAAGACATACAATATCAAATAGACACACACAATGAAAGTTTTACTGACACAGAAGAGAGAAAAACATCCAGGGTGGAATGCACCTGACAGGAATCAAACCTGTGCCGCATACCCACTGAGTCATGATGGCCCCCTTGTAACATTTGGAATTGAAAGACCTAGTACAGGAGTATCTGAAGTGACGTCCATAGAATTTATCATAGGTTTAGGAATATTTAGAATGCAAAAAACACCTTATGCATTTATAATTGCAATGTTAATCATTAAATGCAGTTCGAATTGACAGAAATGAGAGCCATTAAGCTCAAGGTTTATTCCATATGTACAGCATTATTCAAATTTCCCTACCCAGTCAAGCATAGCACAAAACTTAGACTTCAGTGTAAATGATGTTGTTCTCGCCTTTGACGGCTCAAGTTTCTTGGCGTCATCGCCTGTGATTGGCGAGCGCCAATTGGCTCGGAACTGAGCAGTTAAAAAGAGGAAGCCAAAGTTTGCAGTCAGAACTTCTCAAGCGGTAGATAGGCTACTGCTGCTTTTGATGCGATTAGGAGATCACAAGCGTTCCTTTCGGAACCACCTTGTCTATATTGTCGATCTTGCTAAGCTTGAATAAATTGTTAGTTTAAATACAGTCCACTTCTTGCTTCTTTGGTGGGCCTCGACAGATGTCTCAATAGTTTTCCCATTTCTGTGAACTATTCTGGATTTAAGTTTATTTCTCAATAAATTTTTGGCTTAGAAAAACATTCCAGTCCTTTCTCACATTGCTGATCACAAAATAAAACTAATGTTTAAAATTGAAATATTTTTTTGCGAGCTCTAACTATAATTGCAAGAGCTGGAGTACCTTTTTACTACTCAATTCTAGAAATGATTGTATCTCAAATTTCCTTTCAATTTTTCAAAAGTTGTATCCGCTAGAATATTCTAAATAAATTATTACCTTGACCACCTTGTATTTAAAAACAATATCAAAATAACCCTACCTAATAAACACAATTTAAATAGCTTTCCAAGCTGTGTCGGCAGAGTTGTAAGTTTATTGTGGCTCAAAATAAGTTCTCGCAGAGACCTCATGTCCCCGATTTCAGGAGGCAAACTTCGTAATTTGTTGTGTGATACATTCAGATGAGCAAGATTAACTAAACGAGATATTTCTCCTGGTAAACTCATCAGGGCATTATTGTTCAGGTACAAAGATGTCAAGGAAGTCATCTTCCACAGAGAAGAGCTCAAATGGCAAACGTCGCCTATAAAAAATGGGCAGAAATTAATACAAGACAGACTTGATGACAGACAATATTTTAATGTAAACAAATAAAATGCACTTAAACAAAGTACCGATATCGACATTTTTTTTAAACAATTTCTAGGAACCCACTTCTGATACTTGGGAACTGAAGCTAACTTTCCACCTTTCAATTCTTTTATAATGCCCACTGTCAATAAAATCATTAGTTAATAAAATCTTCCATTAAATGTTATCAAATTTCCAGGAACATATTAAAATCAATGCAATCATTGTAAAATTGCCAGTTAATAAAATAGACATGACTGTTTATAAAATCAGTTTCACTGACAATGTCTAGTAACCAAGTTAAGAAATTAGGAGCAGAAAGTCAGGTGTGTCAATGGCACAAAAACATTTTTCCTCAATTGCTAAAATGTCCTATATGGGAGCAATTTCCCCAAATTCACTTAGTATAATACAGCTCCAATGAAAAAGCAGTTGACCTTGGATCAGTCGATTTTTGAATAGGTATGAAAGCATGTTAGATAGCTGCCATACACAAAAGCATGAATGGAGAATACCATGGATGTTCCCACCAGGGTATGAAAAAATTTAGATTTTTTTAAATCAATAACACATCGGATTTATTTTATTTAAATAAGATTTTTATTTCAGAATGAATTTTTATTCAGATGAATTTTTTCAATCATACAAATTTCAGAATTTTTTGCATTACATTTATTATTTTTTGCATTATTAAAGTTGCCAATTATAAAGATTTCTGCAAAATTGGAATGCTTTTGTGATACTGCAGAAAATCTTTTCGTTGTAAGTATATTTTTCATGAACAGACTAAAATACTAAAAAAATAACTAGAACATTTTTAAAAAAAAAAAGCAAGTTACCACAATTTTAATAATTTGGGTGAATATTTTTTGAGCTTCGTCATTCATCACATGGTAAATGGTTTAAAATTGGCCATGTACTATTTAATCACACGGAATATTTAAAATAAAACCAACACTGATGTGCAGGCTTATGAGTGACACCTATTGGTCAATGGCTCAAGATGGAAATACTTGTCTGATAATTATGATCCCAATCAGCAAATACTGTTATTTAGTGTCTTCAAAGGGAGGGTGATTTTCAATATGATTTTGAGGTGAACTCAATACGAGTGAAATTCTTAACTTATTTGAATAAAATAACATGCATCATGTTCAGTTATTTCATTTTCAAAATTAATCATAACAGATGAAAATGAAATTTAAAATTTTGATTTAAATCAATGATTTTTGTAATAGAAATCACTTGATTTAAATCGGCATACCCTGTTTCCTACTAACTCGTTATAGTCAAACTCCTGGGTTGGTTGGATGGTTATTTTGGGGTTTTATGGTACAGGGGCCATATTTGGCCATGCTGCGCCAGACACGAGACAAACATCAAGTAATAGACATACACACATGAAAGTTTTACTGACTCAGAAGAGAAAAGCCCAGGGAAGAAATGCACCTGACAGGAATCAAACCTTCGCCGCCTACAACTTGTAGGTTCGTAGTGCAGTGAACATGCCCACCGAGCCACGACAGCCCCGTCAAGCTCAAGTGAGAAGGCAGTTGAGTCGTGTGGTTTTGAATGAATCTATTAGTTAAATTAGGGGACTGGTGGTAACATGAACAAATTCATTTCACAACTGGTGTCTTTAGCATGGGTTCTGGTCCTACGTTTATCCTTTGGGGTCAAAAGTGATAGCATTGATAATGAGCTGGCAGGGGAAACATTAGCAGCGATAGCCATTCACACTTTTGCATACAGCAGCCTTCTCCTAATGCGCTTTCACCCAAGAACGAAAAATCAACTGACACAATGTCGACTGCCTTTTCATTAGAGCTGAATGATATCAATGCTATCACTTTTGGAACCAAGAAATAAACAGTACCAGAATTTGCACTAAAGACTAGTTGTGGAAGCGCTTTAATTACATTCCTAATTTAAAGAATAGATTCATTCAAAGCCATTTGACTTAACTGCCAACTTAGAGGAGCCAGTCTGTTTACATGGATTCCATACATTTACATAAATAAATGTATATTGTGATGACTAGGTCTGGGCTTCAATAGCACTTACAATTTTGAATAGAACTAAGTTGACAGGTGTTTTGAATAGAAGTAATGGTGAATTTGCATCTTGTGAAGCAAACATTGAACATCCAAAATGGCCAATTGTGTCATAAAAATCAATCGTCAAAATGAAATTTATACATGATAAATACGACTAACAAGCACTAATTTTGAGCCCTGCTAGTGTAGCTACAGAGCAAAATAATATTATTCATTTCAGTTTCTTTGGGATTATTCAAATGAGATGAGGATAAAAAATTGCCGAGATGTCTCAAGATTGCAAACCATCACCAATGACAACCGGCAAACTTCCCATAAAACATCTGAACAGGGAGGCGACACAAAAAGTAGTAAGTTTTACTCTTGCGATTAATGTGTGGCCCTGTAGTTTAATTGTAGCGCTTCGCACTGCCACACTACAGGTCCGGGGTTCGATCCTCAGGCTAGGCAATGTCGACTCAGCCTTTCATCCCTTTGAGGGTTGATAAAATGAGTACCAAGCGTGCTTGGGAACTAAATACTGGGAGTCCCCATGTCAGGCCGACCACCTGACAGGGACAAAAAATGCCACTCGGACCCCCAGGGCCTCGTAAGCAGGATGGACACTGCCTGCCATGGTCCTTCGAGGATTGTACGGCCACGGAGTTTAGTTTTTTTAGTTTAGATTAATGTGTGGGTGAACTCGTATATAAATTGCAATATAACTATCCTAATTAGTAAATTATGATTATTTGAAATAAATTACCTTTAATAACTGATTTTATTTATGTTGTGTCATGAAAAGCAGTGCTTGATAAATCCGTTTAAAACTATCAATTACTTGCTGCTTAATAAAATGAGTCAAAACCAAAGTGATTTCATTAAGTGGCAGGTACTGGAAGTCTACCAAGAGCTGCTCGAGACACAAAATCTAGGCAATGATGGTCACTACAGAAACAGGGATAGTACATTTTGAGTCGGTTGAGATTTTGGTGACAGGGAGATAGATTTACCTGGCACAAAAGCCAACTTTGGCTAAATTGAGCCGAAACATTGGCAATGGGACAGTGGCTGATAGTAGTTTGCCATTCACATAGAGGGATAGACTTCTCACATCCATTCAGAAGACTCATTAACAAGCCATCGTCTGTGAAGAAACAGACATTGGGTTAGCATAAGGTTCCTTGGAACCTTGACCAACACCTAGCCTGAAGAAAATTGTCACTAAGTACGGCAAGATGATAAATTTGAGAATCCCCAGAAAGAAATAGGCTATAAGTTTCTTTTCTACGACAACAGACTTGTGTCTGGAGCAATTCTTATGGTAGGCAGTAGTCAATGTTTCAGAAGACAACTGCAACAAAATTCTGACATTTTTTGCAGTCATATTAACAGTAATATATATTATTATAAGAAAACAGTTTAACCAAGGGATAGGGAACCTTTTCATGTTAGGGACATATTAATTTTGCTGTAATCAGATAAGGCCACATTCAAGCTCCCAGTAGTTATACTTAATTGAATATTATTTTGTAAAAATCTAACTACGTACATAATTTATTTTAAAAGTTATTTGTTAATTTTAAAGCTAACTGATCTTTTAATGACTTTGTTATGTCTGCACCTTGTTGGAAAGTATTTGAATATTTGATTATAGCATGGAGGTCCAGATTCAGTTGATCCTCTAGATGGGTATCCACCATTTGTGGTTTTAAGGACATCTTGATTTGGGTTAGGTAGGAGAATGTAGATTCACGGCAAAGAATGTAGAAAAGGCATGAAAGCATTTATCTTGCATGTTGTCAAAGGTATATAGGTATTCTACATTTTTCCATATTTTGAATGGATCTTTCAATCATTAAACAATGACTTTAAAATATCATCTACTGAGAGCTCAATCAATTTTGCCTAGTTCTTTAGATGCATTGGAACATCTACTAGGTGAGTTGGTCGATTGTTTTGGGATTTATGGCGCAAGATCCAATGGATAAGCTGCAAATGCAGGATAAAAATAGATTTCAAGATATAATTATCATCAGATCAACAGCATGATGAATGAGTAATTAATTTGTATTAAACATGCATTCAACGAGATGATAGTTTAAAACATGTTGTCCAGCAATGCGATGTACAATATATAAATGATATGCAGTGAATATTTACTCAATGTATTTATGATTCAAGTAATGAGAGTAAAATCTATGTATAGCTTAAAAAGCCAATAGCATGTAAAAATTTTAAAATGGGGTTTTTTCCCAATAAAGTCCCGCAATGTTAAATTAGAAGTACAATCAGAAGGGGTTACATTGCTCCCGTCATGCCCAACTTTGCTCCAAAAATAGAAAAACTTCGATGATGACGTCACACCCAGAAGGTTTGTCTGATGTAGCCTCTCAACCTAACTACCAACAGGAGACATATCGAAGTAACTCTGTTGATCCTCACAACTCTCCAAGTAGGTTGCAACGAGGTTATCTCACTATCAGCGAACGCGTGTTTCTCACAGAAATTTTTGTCTCTAAAAAGTTGTTTGTACAGCTTCAAGCAAATGCCACAGCAGGTAAGTGTCCATGCTATCTTGGTAGAAATTTAATGATGATTACGAATCTGTTTGAGTTTTTCCGTTTTGACCATTATTTGCTTGTCAGTGAGTAAAAATGTGTACCTGGGTAACATTGCTCTGAAAAAGGGATACTTTGCTCCACTTTGTTTTGGAGCAAAGTATCCACATCATGTGTTTTCCGTATTGCTTAGTAGGTATTTAAGTAATTACAAGATCATGTTTGTTCACTATTATAATATAATAGTGTTGTTTATGTGTGCAATAGTGTTTATATTATGAACTGGTGATTCCTTTACATGTGATTTTTGTAACACAATAGCAACTTCATTAACTATGTAATATATATACAAAAGATAGGTAGTAATGGTTTTTGGTTTGTTAATCAGGTTGTGAAGATGCCACAGGTTTATAAATGAAAGGTGGGTTCCAGAAGATAGACTACTCAAGTGATACATTGGAGGAGTGTCTGGCTGGTCATACGATCTAAACAAGGCAAGAGTGGATGGAGAAAAGGACTGCTAAGAGGAGGAAGAAAGTCAATGTCACACCAGGGAAATGTCTTGAAAGTGACTTCATTGTGGATGTTCCCTTCAACTCCCGGTCCCTCTACAAGGAGTAAATGGCAAAGTCAGAGGGTAGCGACGGACAGTGAAACCGATGTTGATGAAGTTGAAGTCGTTCAAGACGAGTCAGACTTGGAAGATTGTCAGAATTATTGTCTGTTGGAAGAGGAAAACACTGACAATGATGATGTGCCTGTCACTCAGATAACACAAAGTGGCCTCAAACCTATGCTAAAGACACCTGGGCAATATTGTATTGTTAAATATGACACCAATTTCTATCCCGATGTCATCTTGAGTTTGGACGAGGAAACTGAGTGTCTACAATGATGAAAGGACTTTAGTGTTGGAAGTGGCCCGAAAGGGAGGACATCGTGGACTACAGATGGGAATGTTGTGAAAGGGTTATTTGCAGCATTGATGAACCCAAATTGATGTCGCGCACCAGGAAAATGTATATTGTTCCTGAGATGATACAACTGATACCTGATTAAGTTTTGATTCACATTCTTCTGAATTCATCTTTCTTTTGATTTCTTTAGTATCTTAGACTATTTTTTGATGGCCTTGTCATGTGAAGGCTCAATACATTGACCCAAAATGGTTTATTGATTCAAATAAAATTTCTTTGAACGTTTCCATAATTTTGGATCCCCTTTATGTTTTGGACTGGGTTACATTGCTCCAGGAGTAGACTGCAGGGCTTCAAGTATGAGTTCTCGAAAGTGGTGCAAAGTATTCATATCCCAAGGTAACTTTGCTCCACTTTTCAAAAAAATTATGCCCTTTACCTTATCACAGATGATTGCCACTTAACATTCTTCATTATGCCTCAACAAAGCCCACAACAAAAATTATTTTGTTTGGAGCATATTAGGTACCCCAAAATTGAAATTAAAAAATAATAAAAAAAAGCGAAGCAAAGTAACCCCTTCTGACAGTACTAAAAACGTTTTTGAGATGATTAAAAACAGGACATTCTATTAAAATATGATGGATGGTATAAGGAATCACACATGAGCCACACGCAGGGGCATCAACTAGGTAAGACTGAAATGCTAATTTGAGTGTGATGTCATGATTCTGAAAGTCAGTGAACCTTTCATTGTATTCTAACAGGTCTATAGGTTGTTTTGCAGTTTTATGGCATAAGTGCTATATTTGGCCATGGTACGCTAAACTTCAAGTAAAAAAATGTTGTGAAAGGGGAAAATGAGGACTGCTTCAGATACAAAGTATAGGCAATAGTAGTCACTACAAACTGGGCTCATACATTGAGTAGAGAAAGTGTCGGATGAGGTTTTGGTGAATTTAGTGACAGATAGGTACCAGTGTTTACTAAAGACTAAACCCCATGGGAAAAGAAAAGATCACTAGAGTATATAGGGTCTGTCAAATCCATACACCTAAAGGAGTGATTAGTCCCTGAGGGCTAATAGGTCTGTAACAGCTGTGAATTCTTCAAATGTTGCACATATATCATCCTGCTCATCAATGGCATTTGCTAACTGGAAAAAATGTTCATCCAAAATATCCTTTTCAAGTGTTTTGAAAAAGATGGCTTTTTCAAAATGCCAGTAGTATTTTTTGTTAGCAAGAACCTTGCAAAGAAATATTCTAATTTATTTTGATTTGACATATTGCATAGAAATGCAGCATTCCTATAGATATCTTTCAATACATTGAACTTGCATTGCTCATTCTGTTCATAGAATTTAACTATTTGTTCTCATAGAAATAAAATTTTGGCTAACACCAGTCCTTGTGATAACCAAAACATTTCAGAATGATAAAGCAAATCCACATTGAATACTTCGTTGTTCAACTTTAGCATATTGTAATACCGATGATGTGCATTTGCACGAATAGTTAATACTTATAACATGCTGCTGAGTGTCACTTAAAACAGTACCAATAGCAAATTTTGTGGATGCAAGATACAATATGAAAAGAAATTAGAGCATCTGGATCTGTTTAATATTTTTTTATCTGTGAAATAAACCCTTCGTTTTCCTGTCATGGAAGGTACACCATCTGTACATACTCACTAAATTTAAAAAATTCAATCCAACTTCACACATGTCTTGAGTTGTTGAAGATATCTATTCTGTGTTCTGCTCGCAGAATGACCAAAGCGAAAATTTTTTGTAGTAAAGAAAATCTTATTAGAGCAAGAATGAAGTATAAAACCTGCGACAAGTCACGGGTATTATTTCCGAATCTCATTGCTGCTTAAAAGAATTGTATTTGCTTTTCATCTTTTTATTTCTGAAATACCTTTTATGCCTCTTCCTAATTTAAAATATTTGCAGTTCTTATGAGTGTTATAATGGCAATGTGCAATGAAATGCTTTAATATTAAAATTGCAGCATTACAAAGCACCTTCAAAACAATCCTATTAAGAGAGCATTAATTAGATTTTCTAACCTTTGAATGTTGCTTGATATATTTCTTAAAATTGCTCAAAATCAGTTTCAGCACTTCTTTCATAGTTAGGGCCAGATATAATTAAGCAGTGCCAAGCAATGTTTTTATGTCAAGTAAATGGACACATACAGAAAATTTTACACACATAAGAGAAATACACCCAGGGTAGTTAAAAATCACACCAGCGCCATCTCCAGCTACACTGTTAGTGTAGTGGACAAATCTAATTTTTTTTTATCATTTTCATTGATTGGAAAGTAACAAGAACTTTTACCGTGTAGGTAAAATTTTAATCATTTGATCTGGGTTGGTTGAGTTGGGTTTAAAGATGCAAAGGTCGAATTTGAACAAGCAAACACGAGACAGACAACACCAAATGGATGTTTTACTGACATGGGAGAGAAATAAACTCAGGGAAAGTAAAGAGACTCAAACATCCATTGTCTCAACTTACAGTTGCTAGTAGTGAGTAAACCCATTGAGCCACAATTAGGTCTGGGTTGATTGGGTTTTAGTGCAAGGGCTATATTTGGCCAAGCTGCATCAAATGTCAAGTAAACTATAGACCCACAAATACAAAAAGGGAATAAATATGAAACTAGGGTGCACAATGTAACTGGAAAATTGACAAGTTACAATTTTTAATTTATCTCTAGAGATTAAAATTATTATTAGTTAATTTTTGCCTATTCTTGTACAATTGTAGTAGTAAAAGCAGCTTTTAAACAAGTTTATACAAAATTGCTCAGTAAAGCATTGCTTGAATAAAGTTGTTCAAAATTGCTAAAAAGTAAAGATCTTGTTGCAATAACAAGAGGCAAAGTGTCAAAATATCAATCATTTTTCAATGATTTAAGTAATAATTTCTTTAAAGGAATGGACTTGGGTACAACCCCAAACCTGAAACCAAACTTCAAGACCACAAAATCTTCCACTCCCAAAAATATGAAAGAACAAATATAAAGACAAAGCTGACTTTATCATGTGGAAACAATGCATCATGAATACATACCAGTAAGCCAGGCACACATAATCAACAAGAGTATCATCTTAATTTTGCAGTGTTTGGGAGGCAATTCTTTCAAAACTGCTTTTACAAGCAAACTGCTATTTTATAAGAGTTATTGTATAAGCACACATTGCAACAAGAAAGGCAGTTTCTTGCCGAACATTGCTTACACAGGTTTGTGACATTACCAACTTGCTTGATCCTAAATCTGATTCATTGTGAACTTTTCCATTCCCAGAGTCGTATACCACTTGAATGAGCCGATTTCAAAACACTGACAATACACAACCAAATGTAACAAGTCATGTCTGTTTAGTTTATGGTGCATGGTCCAGAACATGACACTATTTGAGGCCAATGGAGAGTAAAAAAGATTACCTAAGTCACTATAAAAGCATATGGAAATCAATATAAACTAATGTGAGCTTTAATAATTAAAATGATGCAAAATGTTCATAAACAAAGTAATTAAAACATAACATGTTTGCCACTTGTAAAATGACAAACTATTAAGCTTGTGTGGTTTTAGAATAGACCTATTCCGAAGATTACGTTTTAAGTCATATTTTAATCTAGTCTGGACACTTTTTAGTCATGTCAAATTGACCAATGCCAAAACTAAAAATATCTATTTTAAGTACCACAATAGGCTAACAAAGTAGACTATTCTGTAACAGCAGAATATCTAGGTTAGTTAGGTAGCAGTCCGGTAGGTAGTTATATTATTAAATGTGGTACAATATAGTGACAAAAATCTAGCAATGGATTCTACTGAGTGTTGAGAAATCCTCAATAGTATACATCCAGCTGTTCTACAAATAAGGTATGGTCGGATTGGGTTTGCTAAATATGGGGCAGGGGACATATTTAGCAAAGTTCAGCCAAAAGATGACAAATAAATTGACATGCACACAAGTTTTACTGACACAGAAGAGAGGAATATACACAGGGAGGAATGGGACACAAAATAAAAAGTAAATAAAAGTTCATGAGAAATCAAAATACCTGCATTCAGGGCATGCCGATTTAAATCACGATTTTAATCATGATTTAAATCAAGTGATTTTTATTAAACAAATCAATGATTTAAATCACTTTAATTTTTTCTTATGTTTAATATTGAAAATGAAATAACCTAGGACAAAATTAGACAATACAAATCATTTTAAACGTTTGTTTCTACTCAGTAACCCCACGATTGATCCTTTATAAAACTGATAATTACTAGCCTTCCTACTTTGAGGACGTTGAAAATAATTGCATTGATTGGGATGCTTGGTTCCAACTTGAAGATATGATTTGCTTCATTATAAATATTTTGGAAACCTTTATTTTGTTTACATAAATCACTACCAATATTATCAGTATATTTTTGATATTATCTTATATTGGAGGAAGACTTGGCTCGGACTATAAAAATATTAGGACCCAAAGAGTTCCGGGTCTCTAGAACTTCACGACCCTTCTGATAAGCAACTTAAGACATAAAACCACTCTGCATATTTGGTTACTCATTATTTGCATATTTACCCCTTATGTTTGGGGTCCTGGGCCCTACTATAAAATTTTAAAGGATTTCAAGGGGTCGGACATGATTGGTGTAGATAGATTTTTCAACAAGTTTAGTTTTTCATTGGAAATATTTACCTCTCGTTTGGGGACACAAGGGATTCTGGTCCCTAGGCGTTAACTGCTCATGTTGGGATCATAACTGTCCAAATATTTTTTCTTGGCTCACTTAAAATAAGTGTCACTTAAATCTGATTATCAGCAGATGCTGAGTTTTGTAGATGAGACCAGTCGATACATTGTACAAAATGTTTTCAGATAATTTTGACATACTCTTCCCATAGAAAGGTTAAACATAAACTGATGCCCTTTAAAGAAGGAATTTATTATTTCTGGTAAGGGAATCTAGAATTCCTAAACCCTCAGACATGTTTAACATAAATTGATATTATCTAGTAACTACGCTAATTTGCATGTCTCGTGTCTAACAAGTTTAAACACATAGGGGAAAATTTAAAATCGTAAAAATCCAACAAAATGTCCGATTTGAATAAAAAAAAAACAATTTTTAAAAAAATAATCATGATTTTTTTCACTGTCAAATCGCCTTTGGAATTGGTGGAAACTCATATTTAAGACTGGAAAGCCTATATAACATAATACTAATTAGATCCTACACTGATTTGCATCTCATGTCTGACGTTTAAACATATAGAAACAACAAATTACTTAAAACCATAAAAATCCAATTTTAAGGATATTTTTTAAATCGTGATTTTTTCACTGTCATAAATCAATGCTATCTATGATCTATACTGTGATTTGCATGTCTCATATCTTATAAGTTTAAGAGAAAGCAGGTAGGTTTCTTGATTTTCTCTGCGAAAGCATTGCATTCCATAATGTGGAATTTCCTTTTGAATGGGAAACAATTTGGTTCTTGGGAATTTAAATGAGTTTAAATTTAGATTTTCATGTCTGTAGCAGACAAGAAATGTGTTAATAAGAATCAAATTGGGTTGCAAACAGACCAGAAAATTAAAATTCGTTTAACTTTTATTATGATTTATAAAATAAATTAAGTTTAAAATTAAAATTTCCTCCCCTTAATTAAATTATTTTTTAATTTAGAATTTTGAGAATGGATTTGTATCATGAAATATAATGCAAATGAAAGAATAAAAGTAACAAGACCCATTGATAACTTTTATTGTTTCAGTCTTAAAAATTTGCAGTGCCAATGTTAATTAAAATACCTACCTACCTCAAAAATTTGCTTTGCTAAAGTTTCTAAATCTTTATATATAATAATGTTTAACATAAATCAATACTATCTAGAATCTATATTGTGATTTGCAAATCTAATATCTAACAAGTTTAAACATGTCGTGACAACGAATGAATAAAAATCATTAAAATCTGATTTAAATCAAATAAATCCAATTTTAAAAAAGTCATGATTTTTTCATACCCTGCCTGCATTAAAAATAACAAACCTGTTATCTCCAACTCAGAGAATTCCTCTTTGGGTCGCTTCGCCGCCTCGTCTGGTGACATGATGCAAAACAACCGCCGAGGATTGGGATGAACATATTGGTTACGCTCTCTTTTCCTTGGGAATCGTTTTGACATAAGGTCAGCTAAAATAAATATATAAATTCAGTCCAACATTTAAAATTATGAAACCATTTATGCCATCTCAACAATGATCAGTGTATCAAACCTTAACACTCCAAACAGCACACCCATATACAGTTCGGAAAATTCAGTTTGAATGCAGACCAGAAAATTCCTGCATGGCAAGCAGCACACCCAAAATATTAAGACACCTTACCAGGACATCACAGGAAACCCACCAAACTGTAATCAAGCATGCTGATTGGTTTGGTGGATGGGTTTTATGGCACGAAAGCCATATTTGGCCAAGCTACAGCAAACAAAATCAAGTCAATGGACATACACACAAAAGAAAAGCTTTACTGACCCAGGAGAAATATACCTAGGGATGATATATCAAGGAAGAAATATTCCTGATTGTACTTACAGGAAATATATCAGTGAGTTATATATCCTGTGTTTTATACAACTTACAGGTTGCTAGCATGGTGATTAAACTCACTAAGCCATGGCAATCCAGTGTGCCGTTTGGTTGATTTTGGGGTTTTATGGCACAAGGGCCATATTTGGCCATGCTACGCCAGACATGACATACAACATCAAATAGACAGATACACAATGAAAACTTTACTGACACAAATGAGAGAAATACATCCAGGGAGGAATGCACATGACAGGAATTGAACCTGTGTACCTACAACTCTAAGGTATGCCATTTTTAGGGTTAACAAATAAGGAAACCTTATAATATCTCAGGGTAAGTAAAATTGGCTAGATTTTGCTGTACGGTGCCTTGGGGTAATTATTTGGCGAGTTTCTCAAGAAATGCGATTTTAAAATTTTACTTGCAACCTAATGAAAAATCAAATGGTAAGCAACCCAATGACTGATTTATGCAAACTTTAAAACCAGATAAAAAGGCAATTTATTTTAACTCCATTTTAAAGATTTCTATACAAGTGGACATTTTGCATCATAACATACTTATCCATAACAAGAAAGTCCCCCTAATTATTAAATTACTCCAGATTAATAAAACACTTAAGATAATTCAAGGGTAGTTGTGTAGAAAAAAAAATGTTCATTTCATACTTTCATTATTTAACCCTAGAATGCTCTAACCATACTTCAGAGGAACATTGAACTGTTCAGGTAATGTAAAATTTATGAAAGGTTAGCCCTTTTTAGGATAGAAAATAATTGGAATCGATCACTAAAAAAATATTTCAGAGGAGCATTGAAAGCCTTACAGCAGGAATATATACTATGGATATAAGATACCTTTTCAAAGTAGAACATTTAATTTCTTTAAGCAAAAAATCTCTTAACTTGAATTGGCCAAAAAATTAGGCCTACTTTTTTATTTAGAGCAAATTACAACTCTGGGCAATTGTAACATGGTAGGAACAAAAATAATTATACATCTGATAAGCAAATTTTAAGCACAGGCAAACCCAGCTGTAATGAAATATACTATTTAATGCCATTTTTCTTTTAGCAGTAACTCTATGTCTGTTTTAACATTTACATTAAAGTTATCCTTCAAATAAGCACAAATGATTACCCATTTCTACTAATTTCTTTAGTAATATCCTAAACTTTGTTCATCTAATTTGACAATAATACAATATTTTAATACAAAGCTCTAAAGAAAATAAAAATGGTTTGAAATAAAATACAAAGTGCAAGTTTAAAAACAAATAATACAATTTAAACTTCATTTAACTGAATATTTTAACAAGGTAACTAACATTCTCAAAAAGTATCAAGGTAGGTTGGGTTTTATAGCACAAGGGCTATATTTGGTCAAGCTGCACCACACACAAGGCAAACATCAAGTATGGACATGCACAAGAAAAGTTCCAGACATTGAAGTACACCCAGGGTTAGTTACAGGGAAAAAGTATTAAGGTACTGCTGCTGGAATTTTAAAGACAAGTTACATTTAACAATAACTGGTTCTGAATTCTTATAGGATAAATATGACTGAATTCTTTATTTTACCTTGATTCATTGATGACATTCTATCACAAAACGTAAATTCTTCGAAAATCTTTCAAGCCTGCTGAAGAAATTGATAGAAGCAACTTAAATGTCACTTTACTGAGCTACTTAACTTTAGTGATTATAAAACAATTTATTTTTCACGCAATGGCAGGTGACTTATTGAAAATGAAAAACTTCACACGATGTGCTCGGTCAAAGAATTTTTAACAGACTATTAAGACACGAGACCGTATCAATAATTTGGTTAGTCAGTGTTTCAAGTAGATAAGATGTTATCGAGAGCAAATAGTAAAACTAAACACAATATACTATAAATTTGTCGCCAACAGTTACTTCGTGTGGTATAGTGATGTGAGAGAAAATGTTTATGGTTTAATAGTTAGTACAAGTGCTGCAATTGGATGCTTTTAAAAGAAAATATGCAACACCGGAAGAATACAATTGGATGAACATGGAATACGGAAGGAAACATTATAAGCTGTTTGTCTGAGAAATAGTCTTTATCACAATAAATGCTGAACACATTTTAAAATAAATGTAAAACATGTTAGAATCGGGCAAGCTACAAGATGTTTATATTTTAAATTTTAAAGAAGGGTACAGGACCTCACGAACTCGTGTTTCAACTCACCTTCATCTAAACCCACAAATCTAAAAACTAACAAAGATGAGAATTCCTTTGAAATATAATAAAATCACATAAAAGTCGACAATGCCGTCGTACCAAATTGCCCGGTTTATTTTAATTCCAGCAATGATTGATCAAGTAGGTTGCCAGATTGTCAAAAAAGCATGCTGCCAAAGGTCTTGCGGAACGAGCATTATTTTATAATGTGGCGGTAGTTGATTTTTTTAAATGAGAAAAATAACTTGTTTTATAATGTCTGGAGAAATGTAATGTTATAAAACAAGCAAAAGAAGATTATTTCGTTGCAATTGTTTATATATGACGAAATCTTAACCCGAACTAATCAAAATTTGAAATGTGGAGATAGCAATATCAACTAACTTGCGTGGTTCAAAATTACGTGGTGTTGTCCTCGGACCTTTCCCTTTGGGATTGATCCCGGACCGTCACCAATAGCCCGTTGTGTTGCTCCAGTGTGACGTTAATTGAAAATACCAATACCAATACCATCGACTAACTTGACCGAGAATTAAAAAATAGCAGATATGCGATGATAAAATGTTTTTCATTACTTTCCTCTGTATGAGAGGGATATTCAGTGTAAACAAGCAAACCAAACAGTTGGTTATTTTGGAGTTTTATAGCTGTCCGGGATCAAACCCGAAGGGAAAGATCCGAGGATAGCACTATAGACATGAAATATAAATAGACTGAGCATCGCTCTTCAGAAGAGCTTCAAAAAGTGGGACCAACATTTCGCAAGTAGTCACGTGACTGCTACTCGAAAATTCAGCTTGGTCGATTGATTTCGCTTTTTATCGCTCTTGGCGACATAACATTTTTTTATTAAAAGTTAACTATGCGAATGTGTCTAATACTAAATATTTATTGAATTTGAGTTACGTTTTAACATTGTTAGCGATGTGAATATACAAACTATTGAATATTTCTTGAATTTGTATTACTTTTTAATATTTTTAGTATTTGAGTTATTATATAATTAGCTGAAGTACTCGTTGGGATCATGTTTAACTAGCACGTATACAAAAAACGTATGCTTAAGATAAATTGTAGTGAATAGATTAATCACAAGCCTTGAGTCCAGATACAACCTTCCGGAAAGGTTTATCTGGCCCTCAAGCCGAATAAGCCCCTTCGGACATGTTTACCCGGCTCGCAGACCAGATATGGCCCTCCCAATCAGTTTAATCAACCCGTAGTCCAGATATGGTCCTGCGGACAGATTTACCTTGCCTGCATACTGTAACGTGGTGAACCGAGTGGTGTGCCAATGAACACAACGAAACAGCCCAAATTACAAATAAACTTACGTTTATTTTACAAATACGATATGTACAATATTTTATAATACGATATGTACAATATTTTACAATACGATATATACAATATTTTACAATAGGGATTTGTATTCCTAGGTCATGGGTTCTGCAAAACAAGCATAAATGGATCTCCTCAACGGCTGTGGCCCCAAAACCGAGAACCACCAAAAAAACCTCTGCTCAGCTCAAGCTTTCCAACTGTTTCTTTTCGTCGCCAGATTTTTCAGGGAAAACTGTTGAATCACCTGCATCTCTAAAATCATCTGGACGGCTGAGACAGATATTTCGGGAATTTTCGGCCGGAGGTCAGTGGTGCTGACCTCCGATACAGCTCTGTTAGGGACGTTACAATACCAGATACGGCCCTCCAAATTTGTATCAGAACCGCAGTTCAGATACTGCTCTTCGATCAGTATCAAGTTTACCCGGTCTGCAGCCCATATACGGATCACCAAATATGTTTATTAGGACAGCAGACCAGATAATGGAAACGTTTAACCAGCCCACTGTCCAGATACGGCCCTCGGGACAGTTTTACTTAGCCCGCAATCCAGATAGTCCTCCAAATATTTTTATCAGGTCTGGTCCTCCAAATCGTTTTAACCAGCCTGCAGTCCAGATACGGTCCTCCGCACAGGTTCACAGTCGAGACCTGCCCTGTAGGATATGTTTGATTTATCGCTGCACTGTTTGTTACCTTTTGCTATTGTATATTACGAAAAAATTGTTAGAGGGTAGGGGATGTTCACAAGTATTTAGTCACTGGTTAAAATTTTGTATAAGATAGTTGCCCTAAACCTGACCTTCTTTAATTAATTCAATATATTTTTCTTTAACAACTGTATTACGTGTAACGGAAATTATCTTAAATATTTTATAGTAGAAAATAATTCAGACTTCCTTTTTCTTAATTTAACGAGGTTAACACGAGTTGGAATAAATTGAAAAATAAATGCACAAGTTTGGAAATGACTGCTTCAATAAATATTTTAGTGATGCACAAAATAAAAAAAATTGGAAAAAGATAAGAAGGTTGCGTGCTCAAATGACGTCCGGGTCACCATTGAACAACTTTCATTTATATTATGGATACATGATTGCTTATGTTTTCGTAAACGCAAATTTATTTTAGGACAATTACGCATAAAAATATTTATATGAAAAATTATACATATAATCTTTAAAAGATGGAAGGTAACATTTTTAACTATATACTTGAAGTTAGGTATTTTGTCCAATTCTAAATTTCTAATTGAAAAAATAAATAAGTTACACCTGTGTGTCTATATCTGGATTTCAAATTTATTCAAGTGACCATGTAAATAACTCTTGACAATTTTATGATTTTAAGTGTGTGCAAAAGTTCTGTGCAGGATTTTTAATATTAAATTTGTATTACTTATTGTGTGCGTGAAATCAATATTTTATAAATATGAAAGATAAATAAGAAACAGTAAACTTATGAAATTTATTGTCACATTCATCACATTTTAAATCCACTGAATAAAACTCATAGAAACATGTAGCCATTTACTAGTCGTCTTCTTTCTTCATCTTTGGGAAAACTAATGAATGGAACAAAATAATAATTTAAAATACACTGCTGGCCACCGTAAATGCAACACCCTGAAGGAAGCATGCAAATAATATGAAATTTACAACATGCATTAGCGGAGGTGAGATATGCAAATGATTAGAATTTCAGCGCAGACGCACATCACGCGAGCCTGTGGCGCCACTTCAAAGCGCTATTTAAGGCTTGGAGATTTCGACGATTTCAAGTACGGCAATTGTGTTTTTCTTGTGGTTTTTTCAAAAAATCGATCAATTATGCCTCGTAGAAAACAGCAATCATCTTTTGATCAAGTATCCGAGTTCGACAGAGGAAGGATAGTGGCCTACCGAGATTGTGGATTATCTTTCAGGGAAATCGGTAGTCGTGTTGGACGAAACCAAACAACTGTAATGCGGATATGTGATCGTTGGATGCAGGAGGGTACGACGGACCGACGTGTTCGATCGCATCCACCTCAATGCACCACTTCACGTGATGACAGGCATATTGTGCGTATGGCAGTGACTGATCGCTCAGCCACATCACGAACCATAGCACAGCACATTCAGTCTGTACCGCATCATCCAGTGTCTGCGCGTACCATTCGACGCCGTTTACAGCAGAGTGGTCTGTCCACAAGACGTCCATTGCTTTGTCTACCCTTGACGCAGAACCACAGACGTTTCCGCCGCCAATGGTGCGATGAAAGAAGGATGTGGACGGCAGAATGGAATGAAATTGTCTTTACTGACGAGTCACGCTTCTGTCTGCAACACCACGATGGTCGGATTCGAGTCTGGAGACACCGTGGAGAGAGGATGCTGAACAGCTGCGTTATGCACCGCCACACTGGTTCTGCACCGGGTATTATGGTATGGGGCGGTATTGGATATCACTCTCGCACTCCTCTAGTACGCATTGCCGGTATTTTAAACAGCCAGCGCTACATCTCCGAGGTGTTGGAGCCAGTTGTCCTTCCTTACCTTCAGGGCTTGCCCACAGCCATATTATAATGCGCGACCACACGTGGCACGCATTGTCCAAGGGTTCTTCGTCAATCGCCAGATTGAATTGCTTCCCTGGCCAGCTCGCTCTCCGGATCTTTCGCCGATAGAAAACATGTGGTCCATGGTTGCTCAACGATTGATCCAGAATACATCCCCAGCTGCCACACCAGATCAACTTTGGCAACGTGTGGAAGCTGCTTGGTCTGCTGTACCCCCAAGAACACATCCAAAGTCTCTGTGAATCAATGCCGAGGCGTGTGGCAGCGGTGATCTCCAACAATGGCGGCTACTCTGGCTACTGATTTTGGCAGGAACCACACTTCACAGAAGTCTATAAATTTAATCATTTGATACTTGGTCAACATGTTATCTACAAAATAAATTTTGTTGTGATATCTCTTGTCTTTCTTGGTGTTGCAATTTGGGTGGCCAGCAGTGTACATAAGGGAATTGAATAAATTAAAATTTAGAAGATATACATCTTTAAAAGTTCTTATTACAAGTATATAAGTATAAATTGTTTTACTTATGATTCTAAAAATCATAAATACAAAATCATGTTTATAATTTGAAAGACAATACCTTAAGAGTTTAAGTTATCACACATTTAATGCTTTTAAAAAATATGGTTTTTCAATTTAAAAAATTGTAGAAAATACATGTTTCGTTCGATCGAGGATCATATTTTATGTGTGCATAAATTTTCACAAATGTATTTAATTCGTTCAATTCTGGAATGTGTTTTTATCACTACCAAGCTTATTTATCGAGTTAAAGAACGATATATAGTACATTGAAATGTTCACAAATATTAGAAACAACCTAAAATTCAATATTATTTATCTCAAGATTAAAACATGTTAGGAAGAAAGATGAATCTGTTTTAAAAGTGGAAAATAATTAAATTTTAATTTTAGGTTTTTTTAAACACTAAACAAAAAAAAATCAGGGTGTCAAGCAAATGTTTTTACAAAAGGAACTTTTCCAGCTGCGCGGATTCTTTGGTATTAGTACAATAGAAGTTTCATTTCGTTCTCTAATTTTTGGAGGGTGACCTCTTTTGCGGCTTTGCGGGGCTTATGGTTCTCATTAGCATTTAAGTTTCTTCTGCACCCTAGATCGACATTTTTAAGCAAAGCTCTGTGTCTAAATATTTTTATCTTTATTATTAATTCTTCTAATTCTGGGTAATACAATCTTAAGCACAGATACTCCACTGATCTTATTCTACCGGAGGTTAAGGACACTTCGCTGCCATGCACTCCGTGCATAGCACACCCGACTAGTCAGTTTCTCTAATCTTTTGATTTTCCAATTTGCTATATTGTATGTTTCATTAACAAGAATAAAAATACGCCAAAACAGGTACAGTATTTCAATTTCTGTTCAAGCACTGTTTTTGTTTTTCACATAAGATAACGGCAATTTGTTTTTCGCCATTCCAGTAGAAAGTTATAGGTTCAAGGGAAATTTATTGAAGGAAAAGCTCTTTTATCAAATACAATCTTATAATGAAAGATTTTACATATATTTTAAAACATGAACAAAATGGTTCCCTAAAGCGCATAAATTTGGTTCACATTTATAATACGGTTTAGAAATGATTTAATCCTATTTTTAACAAATCGATTTTGTTTAATTTATAATTCTTAAAAGTTTCAAAATTCATCTTTTATTTTAATTATTATTCTTATGTAATTCCACAGGTGGGTAGATACAGAACAATTTTGTTCAGCAAGAAATAACAATTTAAATTATGTACTTTGTTCATGATTTCAATTTATAACATTTTTATCGTATAAGACACGAAAGAATATAGTTTATAACATCCATATGCACAGCACGATAGAACCATGTTAGCTTCCACTTTCAATTCATTTGCTATGAAAGAAGGTATTATCAAACTATATGCGCGTTGGAGAGAATGCTAAGGATCGCGCGACTACTGGTTTTGGTCACATGATCATTGGGACATAAAAAGGTTGTCATAGCTCACTCTACTTTTATATCTCCTCTATGGTTGTCCATAGAGGAGATATAAAAGTAGAGTGAGCTATGGCAACCTTTTATGTCCCCATTATCATGTTACCCAAAACCAGTAGTAATGTGATCCTCTCCAGCGCGCATATAGTTCGAGTATTCCTTCTTCCATAGCAAATGCATTGAAAGAGAAAGCTAACATGGTTCTATTGTGGTGTGTATATGGATGTTTTTCCAAATTCACTAAAGGTGGAAACAATACTTAAACAAGTGAGCGATTTACTAGTATTTTAAATTTGTTTTTGTGTTTTTCAGTATTTGCTAGTATGATAAAAATATAGATGTTCTAACTTTGGAATTCTTAATACAACTTGAGGACATTTCCCGTTCGATAAAAAAGATTTCATAGATTTGCCATCAATATATATCTAAAATAATGTTTTTATAAAATAACTGATGTTCGAGTGTGTTTGCTATTGTAAATTGTACATCTATAAGGGCTTAAAATATTAAAAATAATAAACCAAACTTTAAAACTTGTGTGAAATCGTTCTCTGTCATGGCGATGATTTTTTTTGGCGCCAACTAGGAGCACTATATTCTTTCGTGTCTTATACGATAAAAATGTTATAAATTGAAAACATGAACAAAGTACATAATTTTTTGCGGAGAGGAACTGGGGGTTCCAGCCCCTCGTTCTTATTTATTAGGACTAATTAAAAAATATGTATCAACATCATGGGAAACTGAACATCGTGACGCCCCTAGAGGTTTGCGACTCAAATCTTTCGATCCAGTTATTGGCCCTGGTCTCCTCTCCGCAAATCGATTTCTTTTTTGGTTCCTTACAGGTCATGGCCCGTTTCCGGAATACTTGAATCGGTTTAAGATTAAAACTTCAGACTTGTGTCTGTGCGGTGAACTGGGAAGTGCTGACCACTACCTCTTCAGCTGCCGTCACACGGCCTCCTATCATGTTAAACCTTCTGATTCAAACCGAGCCTTATGGTTGAATTCTGTTATTTCCAACTCTCTAAGCCTCTATAAGGTCAAGATGTGTGTGCTGGCTGCTGGGGAGGTGGTGGACCGCCTTCCCTCCTTCTCGTAATTTTATGTTTGATATTTGATTATTTACTTCCCCTCTTAGACTATTGGGTTACTATTTCATCTCTTTGTGGGTCCGGGTTGGTCGACCCTTTTCTTCCTTTTGTTCTATTATGTATTTATTGTTATTTTTACTATATTTATTGTATTTATTGTTATTTTTACTATATTTATTGTATTTACTGTTCTTATCCTTGAGTTTGATTCTTGCCACTTTTTGTTGACGTTGTTTGTCCATTCTATACTTTAATTGTAATATTTTCTTTTGTAACTTGCATTTTATTTGTTTTCATGTTTTACGCCACGTCCTATCTTATTCACCGAGAACTGCTGCACACCACCACGAACATTTGCTCCTGCAATTGTGGGGGCCTTGTTGGAGTCGATTTCTTATCTTCAGTGGACTGTATTTGCAGCTTGCCTTGGTGCTTTTATTGATGTGGTTTTATGTATTTGTTGTTTGTGTTTATTCTTGTGTTCTTTTGTCGTTGTTTTAATGATGTTCAATCGTGCCGCACTTGTCGCCTGCACTATGTCAAACTTTGTACTGTTTTGTCTCAATTTAACAAAAGTCGTTCGTGTGCCTCCCCTGCCCGGTGGGGCCGTGCCCCGTTGCCTCTAGTGCTGGGGGTAGAAACCTTTCCCCGCCCTTCCCTTGCCTGGGCTCGAAACCTTGTGGTGAACCGTGTAGGGCGTGGGTCATAAATAAATAAAAAGTACATAGTTTAAATTGTTATTTCTTGCTGAACAAAATTGTTCTGTATCTACCCATCTGTGGAATTACACAAGAATAATAATTAAAATAAAAGATGAATTTTGAAACTTTTAAGAACTATAAATTAAACAAAATCGATTTGTTAAAAATAGGATTAAATCATTTCTAAATCGTATTATAAATGTGAACCAAATTTATGCACTTTAAGGAACCATTTTGTTCATGTTTTAAAATATATGTAAAATCTTTCATTATAAGATTGCCATTTGACAAAAGAGCTTTCTTTCAAATAATTTCCCTTGAGCTTATAACTTTCTACTGAATGGCGAAAAACAAATTGCCGTTCTTATTATAAAACAAAAATAGTGCTTCAAGGGAAATTGAAATACTGTCTACCTGTTTTGACCTATTTTTATTCTTGTTAATGAAGCATACAACATAGCAAAAGATTAGAGAACGAAATTAAACTTATTTTGTACTAATTCCAAACAATCCGCTTAGCTGGATAAGTTCCTTTTCTGAAAATATCTGCTTGACACACTGATTTTTTCTGCTTCGTATTTAAATAGACATAACATTAAAATTTAATTATTTCCCACTTTTAAACCACTTTTATCTTTCTACCTATATTTTTTAATTTTGAGATAAATCATACGGAATTAGATAGTTTCGAACAATATTTGTGAACACTTCAATGTTTATATCTTTCTTTTACTCTATGAATTAGTTTGGTGGTTATGAAAACATTCCACAACGAAATGAAATCCTTCACTCTTTTTTTTCTATCTGAAAAGGTTGCACTTTTTGATTTATTCTCTCTAAATAGAGAATTTGATATATTGAAGTATATTTATGGAAATTTATACACACATAAATCATGCTCCTCAATTAAGCGAAACATTTATTTTCTACAATTTTTTTAAGCTGAAAAATTTATTTTTTAAAGCATTAAATTTATGATAACTTAAACTTTTAAGCTATTGTCCTTAAAACAAAAATAATTTTGTATTTATGGTTTTTAGAACTAAGTAAAACTATTTATATTTCATTGCAATAAGAACTTGTAAAGATGTGTACCTGCTAAAAGTTTATTTATTCAGGTGTTTAAAATTTTTATTTTGTTCCATTCACTAGCTTTCTCAAAAATGAAGAAAGAAGATGGCCAGTAAATGGCTACATGTTTCTATGAGTTTTATTTAGTGGATTTAAAATGTGATGACTGTGACAATAAATTGTTATATGTTTACTGTTTCTTATTTATCGTTCGTATTTATAAAATAATGATATCACACACACAAAATAAGTAATACAAATTTAATTTTAAAACTCCTGCACAGAACTTTTTGAAGATGAAGAAAGAAGATGGCCAGTAAATGGCTACATGGTTCTATGTTTTATTCAGTGGATTTAAAATGCGATGAATATGACAATAAATTTTATAAGTTTACTGTTTCTTATTTATCTTTCGTATTCATAAAATATTGATTTCACACACAAAATAAGTAATGCAAATTTAATATTAAAAATCCTGCACAGAACTTTTGCACACACTTAAAATCATAAAAACTGTCAAGAGATATTTACATGATCATATCGATACATTTAAAATTCACATTAAAATCCACACTGGTTTAACTTATTTTATTTTTGAACCAGAAACCAGAATTGGGCAAAATAACTAACAACCTTAAGTATATGTGTGGTTTAAAAAGTTACCTTCCATCTTGTAAAGATTATATAAATAACTTTTTATAAGTAATATTTTTATGCGTAATTGTCCTAAAATAATTTTGCATTTACGAAAACATAAGCAATTATGTATCCATAATATAAATGAAAGCTTTTCAATGGTGGCCCGGACGTCATTTGAGCACGCAACCTTTTTACCTGTTTCGAATTTTTTTGTTTTATGCATCAGTAAAATATTTATTGAATTAGTCATTTACAAACATGTGCATTTATTTTTCAATTTACATACCAATTCATGTTAACCTCATTAAATTAAGAAAAAGGAAGTTTTAATTATTTTTTGCTGTAAAATATTTAAGATAATTTCCTCTACACGTAATACAGTTGTTAAAGAAAAACATGTACTATATTGAATTAATTAGAAAAGGTCAGAGAAGTTTGGGGCAACTATCTTATACAAAATTTTAACAAGTGACTAAATAGTTGTGAACATCCCCTTAAACTTTCCCTTCGGGTTTGATCCCGGACCGTCGTTAATAGCCAGTTGTGTTGCTCCAGTGCGACGTTAATTAAAACAATACCTGCTCCAGTGAGGCGTTAATTCAACTACCTCCTATCTAATAAATATCGGGGTTAACTAAAAATATAGTTCTTCGCCATTTTGGCGATGGTTATCATTTGATGGAATATGGTGCTGACCAATCAACTATCGATTCGAAATTCACGCAGGAATTTTTATTGGAAAAGTGCTGAAATCATATTCGAAAAACAAGCAAAATAACATCACTTCCATAATACGTACAGGAAACAGGTTCTACCGTAGAAACGCTACAGTAACCTACTTTTATCTTGACAAAGCCTCTCCTAATTAATAGCATTTCATAAATTTGCTTTTTGTGTTCTTTCATTTGAGTAAAAATTCCACATAAAAAAACCGGGGTGAAATAAAATGCCAATCGATTTATTGCATCATTTATGCAATTAATATTGATAACATAGAGTGGAGAAACGGTTTTCGATTTGAATATAGCTCTGGAATGATGTTTTCGAATATCAAAAATATATAAAAGTTTTTTTTGTTGCTCGATCTATTCCGTTTCTACCTACCATTTAGAAATCTATTTTGTGTTCGTTGTTAATCTGTGTTTAGATAACTTATCAGAGCAGAATCAACCCGATTTGACAAGCGGATGGAAACAGCGAACAGTGGTGACTTGTAGCCGGGAAAACTAATAAGGTCTACCGAACTAAGGGGAGGGGGCTTGGTATTTTCGAGTACCACAGCGGAATTCAAGCAGCTGATATAATTTCAAACTTTTTGGAATCTCGAAAAGATTGACTTATGAAAACAAACATCGATGCCTGCATAGGACAGTGGCCATCTCAATCAGTGGCTCCAACTTGGGAGAATAATTGGTGGTGGTAATGGTAATGAACGTCGCACTGGAGCAACACAACGGGCTACTGGCGACGGTCCGGGATCAATCCCGAAGGGAAAGATCCGAGGAAAACATCACGTAATTTTAAACCACGATCAGATGACGAGGTCAAAACTTAAGCTGTCACTCCAAACTTACATACCACTCCAACGTGAGGACATTTGACAGATTTACCGTACACCAGTCCCCGTGTACATGGCGATCTTTGGTTGGACCTAGATTTGACTCGCAACCCTCCGTTTGCTAATCCGTTACTCTTCCAACCAGGCTACCGCGACCCGGCTCCAACTTGGGAGAATTATTGGAGTTGGCGTTGCTCCATGTATATGTACTTTAAATTTAGTACTTTGAGGTTATCTATCTCTATAATATGTATCCCTAATAATTGGAAGATCTATAGCATAGCCTTAACAATAAATGTATCCGGAGGTATATCTAGTTTTGGTAGGTAGGTAATTAATTAAAGTCATATTGAAGCAACACAGTGGGCTATTGGAAACGGTCCGGGATCAATCACGAAGGGAAAAATCAGAGGGCAACACCTCATAATTCTGAACCACTGTCAGATAACGAGGCAAGCACCTGAGCTGGCACCCCACTCTCCAAACTTCCACACCACGCCAACGTGAGGACATTTGAGGCCACGAGAGATTTAACGTGCACCAGCCCCCGTGTACTCGATGGTCTTTGGTTGGACTTAGTTTCAAATTGGCAACCCTCCAATTGCTAATCCGTTACTCTTCTAACTGCACTACCATGACCTGTATATCAAGTTTAGGTCCCAAGCTTTGTCTTCTGATATCGTAGCTATTGAGTCAGATAGAGTTGTCATGTACACTTTGTACCATAAAATTCGAAACACCCCACAGCCGTGTGTGATGCCCATGAGATAAAAAATCATCACAATATCATATCTAGAGTACTCACTATTATTGTAGAATTTTATTAGGAGGTCATAAATTCCCCCGAGATGTAAAGTCCCCTCTTTCGCAATAAATGCCGATATACGGTATGTCAAGGAATCAGTCAACAAGTCACAACGATCTCTTGACCGATAAGATATCGCCAGAGTTCCTTTACCCAGGAACAACTCTCAGTATACTTAGAATAGTATAGTAATTAGAATTTGAGTACTTATATTACAGTAATTCAGAATCAGTGTCAATAAATATAGTTACAGTCCACTAAATTTTGAATTTTTGTTTGAGCTACGGCATACGCTAAAGACGCCAATCGTGGGAAAGGGCATTGTTTAAGTTTCAACAGTACAACTAGTGTACTTGTTCAAAGTCACGTGTCTCAAATGCCAACTCGTCTGAACCAGACTAGATTTAAATAATCAGAAAACCTTACTTTGATAATCTGTATCATCTATGACATCGGCATCCATATAATCCAGAACTTGTAAAAAATTTAATACGAAAAAATAAAACGTTATAGAAAATTTCAATAGATTTAAATACTCATGCCCAACATTTCTATTATGGGGAAGTAACAAATCTATTTATCTAAAATATTGCTAGAATTTTGAGTAGCAAAACACACGTTTTATAAGAACCTGTACCTAAATTTGAACTCAATATTCAAACGTTGTACTTAGACAAGAGTTTTCTTTTCTAAATATGGTATCAGTTGAAATAAGTTTTTATCCTCCCATTTTCGTAAACAACGTAATCTGAGATTCATGATGAAAACAAATTATCAAATTCCTGTTATCGCAAAAATATTTGTTTTCAGTATTTCTTTAGATTTTGCTGCAGAAACCATCATCTTGATTGAAAGGTCGAATGAAATGATTTTCCTAATTCAGTATTGTATTGAACTGGCATTTTGAAGATAACTTTTCCTCTTCTATATTTGGTAAATAATTATTTGTAATTGAGATCACCTACTCGGCAATTGAAGCAGGATTTCTTACTGAAAGCATGAGAACTTGTAGCGAGAAATTCTTATACACAGTTATATATTTATGCTTCACTTGTCCCGCTCAAATCATATGGGCTGAAGGGTCGATTGCTTGTATCCATAGGTGACAGTGTTAAACATCTAAGGGAGGGCAAAGGCCCCGAGCGCCAATGTCTAAAGGGATGGTGTTTCAAAAATATTTATTTAAACGTTTTGTAGTTTTTCTTGGGAAAAAATGTCTTACTATTAAAGGGACAATTTTGTCCTGGTTGCAGAAGTATATTCCAGTTCTGCACGTGTGAAGTGAATGTTTTCGAGCATTCCCATCTTTGGATACAACGCTTAAATGTCAATCCTTCCTCTCAGATAATCGAGCTCACGGGCATATCTTTAGGTGTGTACAGGCATCACAACCCTGATATACCCCCTATAATCCTTTCTCCCTTTCATTTTTACCCCGCCTACCCTTCTGCTTTTTGCTTTTTCTTTCTCCCTCATCGTGTTCGTCTTTTGTTTGGCGCAGTTTGGCCAAATATGTCCCTTGCGCCATAAAACTCGAAAACAACCAGCTTCTCAGGTAAGCTTCCATTCTAACGTATTGCTTTTCGTTTGTCCCACTGCTTTCGTATTATTATAAGAAGAGAGAGAAGAGACAGATCACACTAAAATTATCTTCTCACAAATGTCAGGAGAGCACAAAACTAAGCGAGGGGTGCTTTTTCTAACTTCCGTCCTTGAAAATCATTAACAGAAGCCGTTATTGAAGCTCAGTCTTTTGGTAGTTTTTATGCATATTCAATAAAAATTGCAATAATGTGAACAGTAATTTTATAAAAATGCACTAATTAGTATACTTTTATGCATTAATATTTTAATAATATACCATCTCCATTTTAAATAGTATATTTTGTTTTGGACAGAGGTTGTCATCAGTCTCATTTGCCCCAGGTCCAAAAAAGTCTAGCTATATCTATGTTAAGCACATTTCTTTTCTCTTCTTTAAGTTCGTTTTGGATGCAGTTAAAAGAGTAATGGAAATCCATCCCGTTATGACTACTATTAACTTTGAAAGCGAATTTACATCTATGAATAAAAATGGAGCATTAGTACATTGAATATTTTCGCCACTTTTCAAGTTAGTTATTCATTTTGGGTCTTTCTTATGCAATCAATATAAATGGTTTCCGCGTATGTCTGTGTATGTATGTGTATTCCCTCACTACGTCCAAACGGCTGGATCAAATCGCTCAATACTTTTTTGAAAAATGGTAATCGATTCCCTTTGCTTAGTCCGTATTAAAGACATTAAATTTTAAGACAAGTTCTTTTGTAACTGCACGTGCCAATAAATGGAATTTTCAAGGAAAAGTATTCGCTTTAAAAAAAATCATAATCACCCTCAAACCCCAAATCGATTTCTGTAGTGTCACTTTTCGTAGTTTTGTCATACAACAGGGGTGCGATGTATGTGAAATGGTATTTTGGTATTTTCAATTAACGTCACACTGGAGCAACACAACGGGCTATTGGTGACGGTCCGGGATCAATCCCAGAGGGAAAGATCCGAGGACAACACCACGTAATTTTGAACCACGGTCAGATGACGAGGCAACACCTGAGCTGGCACCCCACTCTCCAAACTTCCACACCACGCCAACGTGAGGACATTTGAGGCCACGACAGATTTAACGTGCACCAGCCCCCTTTGTACACGACGGTGTTTGGCTGGATTCGAACTCGCAACCCTTCGGTTGCTAGTCCGATACTCTTCCAACCGGGCCACCGCGGCCCGTATGTGAAATGTATTACATGGATGGATACGTATGCATATACGATTTGCGTCCAAAGTTGTATAAATTATAAAAATGTTGAAATGAAATTCAATGATTCATTCCTGAAATTTAAATGATGTCGGCATTGTTCAATGAAAGAGAAAAAGATTATTCTGGTCACTGTTTCAATCTATAGTTAACCAATTCAACCTGAGTATGGTCTAGAAATTTCGGTAATTATAAATAATTTTTTAATTATTAATTAATGTTTCATAATTGCGAAACCAAATACCGACATTAAAAGGACTAAATACAATCGGAATTGTAAACCACATAAGAGAAATAACAAACCATATGCCAAGTCAAAATAGGTTGGTTGGGTTTCATGGCTCAAGGGCCATATTTAACCAAACTGTGCCAAACAGTCAAGCAGTGAGCATACACACAAGGAAAGTTTACTGACAGAAGAGAGGTATACACCCAGGATAAAATTAAGATATGCATTACAGGAAAAAATTTAATCTATTCGCATATGGAAGGTTGATTATAACCCATATTCTAAACACATTACCATTTATAATGCATTCAAGTACGT
The DNA here is from genome assembly GCA_933210815.1 of Meta bourneti. Classification (NCBI taxonomy): domain Eukaryota; kingdom Metazoa; phylum Arthropoda; class Arachnida; order Araneae; family Tetragnathidae; genus Meta; species Meta bourneti. The sequence continues at coordinate 70,952,293 of OW119928.1, forward strand.
TTTTAATTTACGTTATTTCCTTCCGAAATGAAATACTTGATCAAAAATAGAAAACGGTATTTTGTGTGCTCCAATCATAATTTTTAAAAGAATCAGTCTTTCACTGCGCCTTTGTCCCCTCCCTTACCTCCATTCTAAAATTTAATGTTTCAATTTAAATTAATAATATTCAAATTTTAATGTGAGAATAGTAATTCGAAATATTGCAGCACTACTTATTAAAGTAAATCTCAATCAAGTTGAGAGTTTTTGTCATTCAATATTCTTGAACGGATTATATTTTGATCTTTCGATAACAACATTAAAACAACACAAAATCGAAATGAAATTTTGGATCAAGTAAGCACAAAAAGTAATTTTAGAATAGCTCTTTCATAATTACCCTTTTAAAGTCGATAAAAACTTCAATATCTGAAGCTTAGTTTTTCTATTTTAAATAATTATGTCTTGTTTCGATAGCAACGTTTACATCAGAAACAATAGCAGGCGAAAATCATATTAGCATGGGTAGGTAGGTAATTAATTAACGTCGCACTGGAGCAACACCACGGGCTATGGGCGACGGTCCGGGATCAATCCAGAAAGGAAAAGATCCAAGGACAACGCCTCGTAATTTTAAATCACGGTCAGATGACCTGGCACCCCACTCCAAACTTGCACACCAAGCCAACGTGAGGACATTTGAGGTCACGACAAATTTAACGGGCACCAGCCCTAGTGTACAAGACGTTCTTTGGCTGGAACCGAGTTTCAAACTTGCAACTCTCTGGTTGCTAATCCGTTGCCCTTCCAACCGGGCTACCGCGGCCCCTTTCGCAATGGGAGGTGAGTCTGAAATTGATGAGAGTGATGATCCAAACATTTTGTAAATGTTAAGAAGCATCTATGTAACGGAAATAGTTTTAAAGACATTTGCTTCTCAAGGTAGGAGTATAGCAAAAGTTACATTAAAATTTGTCTTAAACCCTCTTAACTCTAAGAATCAACAAATTTCAACTCTTACTCTTATGATAGAATTACATTTGTGTCTTACTTGCATCTGGCCTTTGAGGATAGTCTCCTTTTGCAATCTCCTCTTTCTTGACCTGCTCGGTTTCTTTAGGTGTGTATAGACGCCGCCCCATGACCCTGTGGCGACTCGTGTGAATATGAACTTAATGACAAATGAATTTCGGTTGCCTGAAATAAATTTTATAATTGAAATGAAAAATATATCAACTGAAAAACTAGGTTGAAAATTGCATAACAGAAAATAGATATCACATTTTTGAATTCCGGTATTTTCAATCCTGTTAATTTTAAATATTGGTTTAAATGTGTAAATTTTATATCAGCTTGTATCCTGCCCGGAGGACCTTATCTGTACAGAGGGCTGTATCGGGTGTGCAGGCTGATTAAACCTATCCGGAGTGCCGTATCTGGTCTACCGGCCTGGTTCTGTCTTATGCGTGCTGGTTTTTACGGGAGACACTTGACCACATACACGTCAACAGCTGTTTCTCAAATAGCTAAAAATGAATTGAAATCATAAGAAAGATATAGTATATCAGAAAAAATTGATATTCGAGCGAAGTAAATAACAAAGTGTGCCAGAAAAATATTTTTAAGATATATTTCTGATTGGGGATTATTGCATCTGATCCTCCATAACTGATTCGTCTTATTTTTTAGTGTTGTAGTGATAATTTATAATTTCGATTAAGGTTATTTTGACTCGAATGAGAATTGGTGCCTTTTTCATAGCATAAAACATTGCATAAGGCCACTTTATATTTTACTACCACTAGAAAATGAATTTAGGTTATCTTGCAGAATCGAGGTTTTAACGTGGTGCCGACGATATGGCAATACGCCTTGGTTTTTGAAATGTCAGCTTTCTAAACCACTGACAAGAAAATATCTAAAAAGTCTCTTGAATGCATTTTATAAGGTGAATATCTTGCTTCCACATACAAGGAACGATATCTCTTTGTTATACGTTTTATACTGAAACATAACAAGTGAAAATGATTAGGTCTTAAGTGAAGTAAGTCAATGCATGACAAGCTACAAATAGCAAATATACAGCTTTGTCATCTGTAAATGCATTCAATTTCCCCCAAAATGTTGCCGAGAAGCACGGAGTATAATAGTCTTTCGGAAACGGTGTTTCTATTCGGTCTATGAAAGAAATATGCTTGGTCTCAGAGAGGTCATAAACACAGTTTAAGTAGAGGCAAGGGTGCATTAGATATATGGACCTCCTCCACTAAACCCAATTTCCTATTCTCAAGTGCATATAAATGATGTCTTTTCAGCGTATCAAACTGAATAAAGTGGCCTTAGGACGACTGTAAATACAAGAAAAGGATTTCCTTGTCGATTGGATAGTGATAGATTGACATACTTTTACGAGTTAAACGAACTTCTAACTTCGTAGATTTCTGTTTCTTTTCGTCGTTCCGTACATTGAATGAGTTTTATCTTTTGAGTGATCAAACTTGGTGAGACAGATTGAATTTTTTATAATTAAAACATAAAATTATAGACTTGTAATGTAATTTAATTCAATTTCCTGTGAAATTGTATTTACATATGCTTTCAGAGATAAATAGATTTTGTTCATGGCGGAAATGGCGCTGAGAGATGCTGAATGAGGATGGTTGGTTGCATTGAGTTTTTTATGGCCGAAGAACTTCGTTGCATGACAATTAAACTAAAATCGCATTATATTTTTTGCTGTATTTTTAAAATACTGTATCTGAGGGTGCGGTTCAAGCTCCGTTGGTCCATCCTTGAATTCGTCCTTGCTGTAACTCGTCGTTTTCTTTGTATGACTTTTAACCAGTCTTAACTTTCTTGACGAACAAAGCATTTTCTAGGATACGTTTACTCAGAGGCGAAACTATACTTTCGAAGACCTGGGGAAAAGAATTTGATGTAGTCCAAAGCAAAATTTACGCATTTAAAATGTAGATAAAATATATTTATGAAAATAATTAGGTTAAAATTACTAATTAGGGTGTCATTAATATTTTCATACATTATTGTTCACAATATAAATTTTTCATTGCAATTTAATGAATGTATATAAAAACTTGCATAAACACGGACCTTTTTAACGGATCTTGTTAATGAGTCTCAAGGTTAAGAAAAGTCGTTCTCGTCTTGTTTTATGCTCTCAAGACGCTTATGAGAAGTTATTTCGATTGCTTTTTGTCTCCACTCTCTTTTCTGAATATACATTTGATGTGGAGGGCTATATGCGAGTTGGTTTAGGGGTTTTATCATAGAGGAAATACAAAAGTAGAGTGAGTAATGGTAACCTTTTTATATGCCCAGGATCCTGTTTCCAAAACTAGTAGTAACGTGACCCTTAGATTACTTCCATCTGCCGAGTGGAAACGAACATTCATTACCTGATTGGTCCGTGTGACATTGTAGTAGACTTTGAATATTTCACCACTTTTGTGGCCACTGTATAGAAATGCGCATTCACACATCTACCTTGTCATAAGATGTTATATCGCCAAACGAGGAGATACGATACCAAATCAGCCAACTGAGAAAAATTGTCACAGAACAATCAATGTGACTATTAGTCGATATGTTGGTTACACTTTTGTAGCTCCTCTCAATAGCAATGCTCAGCCTACTTATATTTACCTTCTATTTATGGCGCAAGGGCCATATTTGGCCAATCTGCACCAAATACAAGGCAAGCAACATCAAGTAATAGACACAAAAACACGAGAAAAATTTCACTGACGCAGAAGAGAGAAACACACCCAGTGGGATATCGAACCTGTGCTCCCTACAACTCGCTGGTTGCTAGTTCAGTGGGCGAATCCACTGTCACAGCTAAATGAGAGAAAGAACTGCCTTTAAATGTTGTATTCTGAAGATGAAATGCTTGAAAGCATTCCCTTCACAGGATAGCGCTTGAAATTACTTCTGTGACTACAAAATCATGTTTAAAATAATAAAATATTTTTTCCAAGAAAATGTACAAAACTTACAATTAAATATTTCTGAAAAGTTGCTTTTGTAGACATTGGAACTCGTGGACACCGCCCCTGTCGCCCCTCCTTTAACTACACCTTTGTAGTTACTTATCCATAAAATGTGACGTAGAGTAAGTACAATAATGCTGTCCTTAGAAATCTCGCAACACTCTATGGGTTAAAATATTATGCACTTATGACACAACTGAACAACGTGTCAAAAGTAAAAATCTGTCTCGCAATTGCTATTTACTCAAACCAAATTGTACTTCTATTTCCTTTGAATTCTTTGAAATTACTAACTAACCGAGTGTCTTGGAGTTCGTGTTGAATCAATTCAATATAGACTAATAGTGGGAGTAGAATTACTTAACTTTTTTCCCTACAAAAATGTTAACGTTAAAATCTAGAAAGTAATTGTTAGAAGTACAAATGATGCGGGATTTTCATCTATAAACTCTTGACTCAAATACATGCACGTTAATTCATCCATACAATATTTTGAAAATTTATTTTCTGAATGCCATCAACTAACACGATAAGGAATTGATTTCATACGATATTCAAATTACTTTCCTTTTAAAGTTAAACATTCATGTTTATTTTGTTTAAAACCTTTTAGTGTGCGTAAAGTATAAACATCTTGATTTAAAATTAAATCAATGTCTGGTGCTTTCAAACCAACTATCGAACTACGGAATAGAAAAGCACTATTTTCAGCAAATCTTTCTCAGATAGAAATTTAAGTTAGAAAATAATACTTAAAAAGAGTAAAACTGACCACTAAGATAATAAATTTGTAATGAATTACAAAAGTAGTTGAAAGTCCTACTTCAAATCTTTCTAACACTAAAATCCTTCTTGGAAAATGGTTCAGCTTCATGGAAAATTAGTCTGCTTTAGCAGCAAAACTATAGTTGGTCTATGGATAAATCATCGATATCTATATGTAAAACTAAACAAGTTTTAAAGTTATAAAACACTCTGCACACATCAATTTTGGAAAAAGTATTACACACCATTTATTTTTGTTTGATTTGTAGTTCTACGCTCATTTTTCCCTACACGAGCATTTTTAGAAGGAAACTGGTTCTTATAATACCACCAAAAGAATCTAGAAACCCTTATTTAGCTCAGGAATGTGTTTTGAAATTTGTCAGAGAAATCGTAACAGTACACAATGTTATTTCTTTATTTCTATATAGATTTTAGATGCATGTGTGTGATCTGCACACCCAGAAAAAATCGAATAGAAATTACTATACTTACAGCATCTGCTTGTGTGCTTTTACGCATTCTATGAATGGTACAGTAAATTGAGTGAAATTTTCCCAAACCTTACAGCAAATCCAAACAGAAAGCAAATCGAAGACCATGAACAACATTGCAACATCATTAGTTACTTTAATTAAGTGAAATACTAACTCTTCTACAGTTAATATTCGAGTGTGGAGTTATGCACGTGTGGACCGTAACTCACCTACACCTATCATTGAAAGACAGATTTCAAAAACAAAACACAAATATGCACCCATTGTGACAAATCTTATATCCAAATCGAATACACTTTCAACATGGAACAGAATAGTTACACATATAGCATCAGATTTTCGCAGTACTGAAGAAAGACTGCATTACTTGGCTCTAATCAGTCAGTGCGGTTACAATTCTGAAGATAAAGGGACAAACACAACATTATTCACACAATTTATTTTCCCACTTTCTCGGAATGGTATAGTTAATTGAGTGACATTATATTAACCCTCTGAGGTTCACACACATATATCAGTTCTACACAGTGCAGTCTTCACTGCATGACTTCTTACTAGTATTGACCTCCTTGACCAAAGAATCTTTTCCAGGATTCTTTCAACCTATATACGTGTGGTTATTTTGTCAATATGCCCATGTTGTGGGGGAAATTAAATACTATACTACTCGGGAATCTAGTGATGCTCAGAGGTTTAAAACCTCATAGTAAATTCAAATAAGCAAATCAACCAAATATACAATATAGCTAATGATTAATCGTTTTACTTCAGTGAACTATAAGCTCTTTTACGGTTAATATCCGAATCTGGAGGAATGTAAGTGTGGACCCTAAATCCCCTTGAAACATAGAGATCATAAAAACAAATATGCAGCCAGTGTGATAAATCTTGCGTCCAAATTGAATGCATTTTCAACAGGCTTCTCATCATCTTGAGCTTCCCGTTACCCAACCCTTTGTGAACCAATTCAACACTCCTCTCCCCCCAAAATTACATTTCATTCTCCCTTGGGAGGTTGAAAGGGAGGGGTGAGAGCCAAATCCATGCTTCGTAGGGGGAAGGTTAGCTACTGGGCATCCTTCCAAATCCTCCCCATCCTCCCCTTTTTATTCCCCGCGGGATGCTTTTGTTCATCGCGCACTAAAAATCCTTCAACCCCTTCCAGTGCGCATGCGCGACAGTTGGATACCCGGGGTGGGGGGCAAAATCAGGGAAGAGTCGCTTCTCCATTGCTGGTAGCATGGCAACAATCAGCTGCGTGCGCGGACGGTTTTGGAATCAATCCGGACACTTACACCATTGCTAGGGCTTCATTCGGATTGACAGCTGATGGACGAACTGTGTTGCGAGAACGTCTTATTCAATTACGAGTCCGGGCGATCCGTTTTTTTTTACCATTCTTTTCGGGCATTTTCTGAGGTTTTGGGATTCGTGATTGGGGTGCAAAGGCGAAGTGCGCGAGGTGATGCGATCGGTGGTTTTGGTTTACTATTAAATCTGATCTTTCGCCTTCGCTTGATTACCGAGATACTTTGAGATCGAAGTTGCTGTCTTTCAGATTTCTATTTATGTTTAATACTTGACGTGAACCCGATTTTCTGATAAATGTTGCTGCGAAGAGTATTGTCATAAAGAAATTTGTACTTCAGAATATTCTTGAAGTGTTGGAGATCAAAATTTCAATCAAATTGCTAGCTTCCCTTGAAAAAAGCACAATTTCAATGTAACTTCTCTGTGTGTCTCACAACAGTTTCCCTTCAACTTTTAAAACGGCTCAGATTGATTTTTCTCAGCATCGAACCAGTCAATAGGATCTCTCCTATAGCTTCATCTTATTCATTCCACATAAGTTTCTACAACGGCTGGTGCATCTGGTGCTTCGAGATAAAACGGGATAAATCAGTTAAAAGTGGCTCTTTGTTTAAGTCAGTGTAATATGCCAGTACAACTTTGAATAAAAACTTCTATTGCAAAAGACTTCAAATTAATACCTAAAATGGTGCAAATGTTCTATTACGAGAACCACGGACACGGCTGTCGCAAGATTCTCAACCACGAGGGATCGCCTAACAAGATCTTCCTCTTCGCGGACGAAGGGTATGCCAAGACGGCACCGACTGCCCACTGGATACTTAAACGCCCTTGGTGGAGCCGGACATTTTGCAAAATCACTGAAATAACGGCAACTCGGCGGGTCAGTGCTCGGGCTAAGATTGTGGACCTTGGCAAAGGGAATATGTGTATCAAAGGTCGATTCAAAGATGTCGAAGACCCTGATTTCAGGTATTTGTTGCATTTATCTTGACTTTTCAAAGAAACAGTTTTGCTACATTTATTTCACAATATTTTTAAAACAAATTTGCTATGTACAGGTTTTTTTCACTAACGAAATGATTTAGTGTTAGTAAAAAGGATAATCTATGATCAGTTTGTAATTTAACTGACATTTTAATTATTTATCGTTTTAACAAATATGCTATCAGTTGTACATAGATACTGATGAATATATAAGATCATAGTGGAGATACTGTCTAATACTTCAGTGCTATGAATAATTTTTATTATATACTAACAAAATTGCCCAACCTCACTCGGATTGAATTGGCTAACAATATATTGAAAGTGACTAGAAAACAATCCCTTTCCCCTTTCATAGAAAAATGCCAAATCATTTAAGTGTGAGTAAAATAATTTTTTAAAACCTTTTCGACATTTTTATAATTTCTACTTACCTTATACCTACTTTGGACACAAATTCTATACATGCAAATCCATCCATATAATACATTTCATATATATCGCATCCCTGCTAAAGGTACAAAGTAGTGAAAGGTGAGATACTGGAGTAACTACTACAAAAGAGGATTTTGAGGGAGGATTAGGAATTCCCTTTCTAAAGTTCTATTCCTGTAAAACTGCTCAACTCAATTCGTAAAAATGACGAATCTACTGCGGATACTCACATAATTTACCTGCTAATATTTATTTGTGGCACTCTTTTCGAATTTTGCTACCATTAAGGGAAATAGGACTAATTTGATAAGATATTTATCACTAAGTTTGTTTAAAAAGCGAATACGTTTTTTCTTGAAAATTCTCTTTTGTGGCAATAATAAAAGAACTTGTTTTAAAATTAAATGTCTTCAGTAGTGATAAAGCAAAGGTAATCTATTACCATTTTTTCAAATGGCAAATCAATTTGACAGCGTTTCTTCCAAAGAAAATCTTTGTTTTAAGAAAACTTTCCCTACATAAGTTGCTTAAATATAACTTCAATTCGTAAAATAAGCCACCATGGCCAACTGTCGCTATAACAAAGAATTTATAATATTTCAAAAGTCCTAGTTCGGTCCACGAACTAGGACTTTTGTTCGGATATTTTTAACATTAACGTTCTTTTAATGATGCCAAAATTCCACTTAAAATTTGCTTTATTCTAACTTACATGCTGCTTTAAATAGAATAATTTGCGGTGGTGTTGCGTGTGATGAAAGAGAATTACAATTCATTAAAATAATAAATATTTAAAACAGAAAACAGAGAATTAAAACAAAATAAAAGTTGGCGGGAAACAGTTCTGAAGATATAAATTCGTGATTCTTTTTTTATCTCTTGATCTCGCCCAGTCGCCACAACTTGCAACTAAAAACTAGATAGAATTAAAAAATACGAAATTAATTCGGAGCGAAAAAAAAATCACTTCACGTGGCAAATGAACACGAGTTTCCGTTTTGTTGCAAAACATCGTCTATTCCAAATGTTCGGAAATAGTTTATATTTTGCAAAGAAAATAAATAAGGCTCGAAATAAAAAAGTATTTGAATATGAATTCTGCAAAAATAGTTTTTAAAAGTAATTGATTTTTCAGCAGTACTGGTAAAACAATTTAATTGCAATGCTCAATATGCATTCGAGCTTCTCCCAAACTACCAAATTATGGTTGATTTAAGTAAAGTTACTCAGATGTTTTAGCATGAAACTTGCTTAAATGCGTAAGCAAATGAATTTTTTAAATAATGATGATTTACTACACCAAAATATGGTTTATCAAATGTAGAACATTGCATTAAAATGCTTTGAATAAATTATATGTGATACAAACACACAGACACAAAATCGAACATAGAACGGGAAGACGGACAGACAGACTTACGCAACCAAGTTCAGTAACTAAATGAATGTAAGAACTCTTAGTATACAAAGTTTCATGAAAATATATTCAACCGTTTGGACGTAGCACGAGCATACACAGACAGATGGACAGACAGACACCAAACGCGCAAGAGACGGATTTTTCATCAGAAGGATCCAAAACGGATAGAAAACTTGAAATGGGTCGAAAATATTCAATGTACAAACAAACACTCCATTCTTATTTATATAGATAACCCTAAATAGTTTTCAAACAATACAGGAACCGAGTAGTTCAATTTAATTACCGTATAAAACCTGCCTGCCGATTTATCTTCTCCAAAAAATAATAGGTTATGAATTTAACCCTCTAAGTGATTTCGACAAGATATCTCTTCAATAAAGATCTGATTAATTTTACTAACGACGAGATAACTCGTCCTCAATATACTGTCGATTTTTTTTATGATGACGAGATCAAGATCTAGTCAGTTTTCTTCTAATGACGAGATATCTCGTCCATCAAGATCCGGTCAGTTTTGCTGATGAGGAACACTTTGACGAGACACCAGGAGGGTTAAACATTGCAAGCGTGAATGACAGTTCACGTAGCTTGTCAATGTAATCTAAGTATTAACACTTGTTTTTTATGCACGTTAAATTGAAAAGTCAAGTACCATTAGGTGAAATTGCGACATAAAATTTTCGTATTCAAGTTCATTCTTACTTTTGAAAGTTATTCTTACATATGCCACGTCAAGAGTCACTTTTGAGTGCATATATTATCTTTGACGATAGAACAGGAAAAAGAAGTAAATATTTGTATTTAAACATTATCAATATTCAATTAGTAAACTCCACAAATTTTCCTATCGGTATGTTAGTGGAGCACCTATAGATTAATTTCTCTTTTATATACTTTTATCACCACTTAGTAAACGAACATTATGATAACGATAAATACGCAAATTTAATTCTGAAACTAAGGAAATTAAAACATCAATAAAAATCTCTTGCAAAAAATATATCAAACGTGCACTTTCGAATGAATAATTATCGTCTGAAAATATAAATAAGAAATATTACTTTTGAATAAACATCGTTTGATAAAATATGTTTCTAGTATTTTACTCATAACAAGTTTCTTATTTTATAATTTTAAAAATTATACCTTGCGAGCAACTAAATATTAAACCACAGATTGTGTTTACTTTCCAAGGATTTACAGGAACAATGATATCTTATCGATATTGTTATACACACACTCCATGTGAATTTATACACAATAACATTTCCCATTATTCCATGTATTCGTCACTTTGCCACTTCTTAAGTTGATCTTGGGGATTTGTGAAACCTAGAACGTGGAATGTGCCCTAAGTTTGCTATCAGGAGTGAAGTGTGTGTATGGGGAAGTTTCTGAGCAAATTCCGTTAACTGATGAGTTAATATGATGGTTAAATAACTATTTTCAATTATTGTTTGTATATATTGTATAGCAAATTTTAATATATAAGTAATAGCTAACTCGAGTACCAACTTAGGGTAAACTTGAACACATGTGACCGAAATAGAGATGAAAAATTAAAATGAAATGAAAGTTGCAACACAGGAACTTCAAAATTTGTAGGATCGCCATTGTGAAAATATTTCAAGGGGATTGATATCTTTTAAAATATAATGTCGAAAGTGTTTTTTATTTTAACTACAATTCGAACAATTTTGTTATTAAAACTAAAACTATACTGCTTACTAAACTAGAAATTTTAAATCTAATTTTTCTCGTACATACAATATCTTTTCTCTTATCTTCCTTCTAGGTTGAATTTAAACAATGACTATTTAGTAGGTGGTATTGTAAGTACTCGTAAAGTATAATACAATACCAATTTTTTTTCAATCTGCCAAAAAATATTTTTTAATGAACTACTTTTAATTTCTAAATGGAGAGGATTTGCAGTGGAATAAAACATAAATATAAATAATTTTTATCAAAATATAAATTAATACATTTACGTTCCCGAATGGAATTTAGTTAATTTAGTACTTGCGTTTGATTTAAATTCTTGGTAAAAGAATATGATTTTAATTTTATTGTCCAGAGGCCTAATAAATATGCTTCTGAATATGGAATAAATATTCTGAATTGCATTACATTTCGTGTGCATGTAAATGCAAACCAATTATAAATTTTTTTGACTTAATTTATCAAATTGAAAATAAATATCTTGCATGAAAACGTAACGAAAATGTCTTATGAATTGTAAGAAAATGTTGTCAAATGCCGAGCATTTTGCTATGATTTCATTAGCTACGGCTCTCTTTTACCCGTCTGTTACTCTCTTTGTAAAGTGCACACGTTCAAATGGTTAGCAGTGAAAACAACTTGTCTTGGGTCACAAAAGAAACAGAAAGGTAGGTAGGCAGTTGAATTAACGTTTCACTGGAGCAACACAACGCGCTATGGGTGACGGTACGGGATCAATCCCGAAGGGAAAGAGCCAAAGACAGCACCTCGTAATTTTGGACCACGGTCAGATGATGAGGTCAACACTTCAGCTGGCACCCCACACAGAAACAGAAGGGAGAATAGGTCAAGGGCCAATGTTAAAGAGATGGGCAGACAAACAGTCGTGACATTTGTAAGTTAACCGGGCAGATTTCGTATGTTACTTTCGTGCGTTATTTTTCACTTTGCTTGTTTTAACAATTAATCAAGCATAATTTTGGAGCATCAGCAGGTAAGGGCGCAATCCATGTCGAAAATAATTAACTGCAGTTATTGTTTCCTATGCTTTAAAAGGCATTTCATTATGGCCTCCATTACCTTTTCGATATTTCGACGCGCTTTTGACTCGCCTTCCTATCGGCCACACACGTTTTACTCACAGGCATCTTTTATTAGGAGATGGTGACCCTGTGTGTAACGGGTGTATGGTCCCTTTTACCGTTCATCATATTTTAATAAATTGTTCAGTTTATAATCACCATCGTCGAAACTTATTTATCAGTCCAATTTTAGACTTGCGGGATTTGGAGGGGGGAAATACTCATTCAAATGTGTTTAAATTTTTATACACATTGGCTTTTTAAACTTCATTTAAATTTTTATCTATACCTTTTAAACCATACCATATTTCATCTGCTGTTTAAATTACCGTTGACCATAAAGCTCCTTAGTTTTACCCCTTTAAATTAGTATTTTAATTTCAGTTGTCTCTAATGTAGTACACGTACATAATTTCATATATGCTTTTATCATGGATCTGACTACTACTAAAATAAATTCACCTACAGAATGTTTTCCATCAACTTTACACGCATTATAATAGAATGATTGATTATTGTTTTAAGGTCACAATGGTTGCTTTTCATATTTAGAAACACATAGAGGAAATGCAAAAGTTTAATGTTTTAACAATCCCGAATGCAATTACAAGGATGACTCAATATCGGCCAATGGAGTCTACTCAAATACCTAATACCAAAATTTTAAGAGCATGTCAAACAAATTAACTATCGTCGAGTCTCATAACAAAGATGTAAGATTGTTAAAACTTTAGCTATGTAAGAAAATTCGTTAAATAAAGTACCTTATAGAATTTATTCCTTGAGATAATGAGAAAACAAATACTATACACAATTGTAATAATGGGCTTATTGGGAATATATGAGTCAAATAGATCAATATCTATACTGAAATATTATATTTGTATGTATTCTAATTTATAGATTATAATTAACTGATCAAATCTAAAAATAATACCAAATTTATAACCATCGTTTTTTCTAAACTTTAACTTCAAAACTTAGCTTCCTCTAGGTCGAGAAAGGGTCAAGAAAAAATTACTTCTTAGAAATAAAAGGACACAAATTATTCTTTAAATTAAATCCTTTTTATTTGCTACTTATGAAATTGAAAATTTTTGGTAAAAAAACGATAGTACATAAGATAGAATATTTTTAAAAATAAAAATTTTTTCTCATGCAATCTCCCTTCTTTTTAGTCATAGAAATATTTTACCAATTCTCAAGGAAATTTTTCTCATAATTTTTATTTATAACTTATTAAATTCAAAATCGATGATAAAACATTGCAAAATAATACTAAATACGGTAGAATATTTTTGAAAACAAATTTCTTCTCATGTACACTTTAGTCATCGAAATATTTTTTCCATTTCAGTGTAGATTTCTCGCGGGGATTGGGATATATGCTGACCTATAACTCTATTCTCACCAGCGGATCGAAAAACCTGTAGTTATGGGAAAAGTATATCTGTATAACAAATCACAGGTTAAGAATACCACTGCTTTTATAAACAGAAAACTAATCGGGGACATATTAAAAGAGCGATATATAGCTGAATGCGGTGATATAATGGGGTTACTGTATTTGGAAGATCAATAAACCAATATTTTAATTTGTGTTTACTTTATGCTTTAAGGATAATGTTCATATGTATTGACATTAAATAAGCTTAAGATGATCAACTATTTCATGAGAATAACAAAGGTGAATGATTTTTTTTAAAAACTGAATTTAAAATTTATGAGCTGAATCTTAATCCTCTCGATCTTTCCATCATAAAAAGTTACATTATCTTATCTCACACCTTTGTCAATATATTTCACTGTACTTTCAGGATGTACCTTACAACTCATGTGTCATCTGCTGATTTTAAGCAAGGCTACAGCATGACTGGAACACTGGAAAGAGGCCACAAGAAGAAGGAAGGGCTTCATCTAACCCACTTTGCAATGCTGAAGAGAAAAGATTATCTGAAAGACGACAATAACAACAAGTGAAACACGTCTGGAAATTGCATCAGACGCGTCTTAAGGTGTTTTGCTTTAGAAGTTGTACATAAAGCTTTCAGCTAATTGTGATACCTGTCGAATTGTGCTCGTTCCTTACCATTGTGATATTCTCAAAATCTGACTGTGGAAAGTTGCCCAAATCTATGATCCTCTGCCATTGGTCATGGTTAGGTCTCTTATTATGGTTAGCAATTGTAACACCATTTGAATTCATGGCCAATGTAAGCAATTTACTTCATATTGTTTGAATGCATCTCATGTATTGTCACATTTAAACGCGTCGAGATAATTAGTAACTAAAACTGAGCAAAGTTTGTGTTCTTAAAATTTATTCTACATTTATTTTGTAATAGAAAAGTGAAAAACTATGTGCGTGTGTGTAGAATATCTTTTTAAAACGCTATATCTAAACTCTAAAGAGAGTTGTAAGTCTATATCGACAATGTTAATTTACCTAATTTCTAAATGCCTTTTCTCAGAATATACTTAAGATATTGGTATGAAAATTTCGAATCTATGAGAGGCTTTTACTGTCAAACACTAAATCCAGGGGGTGGTAGTGTTTTTGAGACAAGACATGCTTTAGTATGTATTCCGGACGTGATGTCTTTTGGCTTGTTTTTCGAATGCGATTTCAGCATGTCGCCATCAGAAATTCTGAAGAATGAATTCCGAATTGATATATGATAGTTAATCGCTCATCGTGTTACAGCATTTGGTTTACATGTAAAATCTTCGCCTTCCGTATGGTTTGTTTGCCTTACACTGAAAATCCCTCTCATAGAATACTTATATACTAAAGTGAGGATTTAGCATTATATTATATAGCATTAATAGTATAGCATTAATATAAAGTTTCGTTTTGTGTTTTTAAAAATGTATAACAAACAAGTCAAACTCTACACGACAAAAGACATTAACCAGTATAATCTACTATGCTTATGGAACATGTTGAGAAATTTTACTTACCAGGTTGAAGTACTTTCTTGGAAAAGGTACCTTGAAGACAAAAATGTTCATTTTAAGAAAATGAAGTTTAACGATCGAATTTAGTTTATAAGTTTTATTCATATTTTTTAGCTTCGTTAAGAGATAAAACAAAAATGAAGCATCATTTGGAAGAGCATTAAATATCTCTCCCCTATCGAATATTCAAATCTCTGAAAATATCAAAATAGATAATTTTGAAAAACTTGGGTTCTAGCACCCCTTGAAATGTCTTTTCATTATTGTTTTAACAGATGTACTTAAGTAAAATTTTACTTTTTAGAAATTGTTTAATCCTGAAGGAAGTAAAATTCATTCTGACACCATCTCACTGTTGCCGAACTGTTCGTAATATACGCCATTTTCATGAACAGTGAGCTTTTAATGTGAAACAAACACAATTTCCTTCCAAATAATTGATCGTCCAGGCAGTTTCAAGGCAGATTTCACACTGCATCAAATTCCATCCTTAAAAAAACTGAAAGCATTAATGTTTTAACCGATAAGGGTAGAATAGAATAATAATGTTCGAAGTGATCTGTCCATTTTGTGAAACTTTTAGGCTTTTAACCTTCTGATAGAGAAACACGAAAAGTGCTTAGCTCTTAGATGGATGTATTAACTAGATTAGTCTACTTTAAACGAATAATGAATGATATAGTTAGAAATGGCTGTGTAATATATATTGGTGTAATTCATGCTTGGTATTTGAATCATGATCTGTGTACTTTATTTGCAAACCAAGGAAACTTCTATGTGATTTATCTAATTGCTCATTAAGGATTTAAACAAATTACAGATCTGTTAGGCAAGCTACACAGTCCTGCGACACTAAATCAGCTGAAATACGCATGCGTACCGCCATGCTTTCTCTACAGAAACAGTAGCTCTTGTCATGTTTTATAGCATGTTGCTCCAGTGTGTGGCCGGGATTACAGTTACAGTATGGTCAGACTAATCGCATACGCGCCACAAAAAGGGAGAAATAAATGTTCCTTATGTGACTAGGTTACCATATATTTCTCCTTTCATACCAGGATGTTTGCATGTATAGCCGACCTTATTTTTTGTTCTAACCAGGACCTTTTCAAACAGTGGTGTGATCAATGAGCCCTCTGGTCCTGGGCTCGATTACTTTAATCCATTTAAATCGTAGGTCCTGGTCAAATTTGCCCTCGTGTAACAAAAGATGACCGAAGAGTGACAAACCAAATTACTGTTATGACTCAGTTCCGTGTTCTCAGTTTTCCGTGTGTAATAAACAAAGTGCTTTGGCAACTACCACTCCAAGTAATTTTTCGCAGAATCAAAATTCATTGTTTTTATGCAGATATTTCAATTTCGAAATGGGTAATACTGTTGTTAAGTCAAACTAATCAGCACCCATCCTTGTTTCTAGGGCCTTTGATAGCAGTTTGGATAGATGAGAATATTTCTGCTGGCCAAATTAAATTTCGCAGTATTTCCAAACAACCCTTAAATCGTCTTAAAAACGGACATATTTTTTATATTATGGGAAGAAATTACTTATACATCTAAAAGAACGGGGCTTCAATATTTTCCTTCTGACCTGGACAAAACGACGAAACGAAAACTCGAGACATTCCTTTCAATCCGGGACAATCTCTGTCAAACCGTGACGTATGCTAACCCTAATTATGACATAAATTTCATAATATAATTTGTTTTGTATTTTGTATCAAAATTGAAATACTTTCCCAACGAACATGCTGTTATTTGAATTAATTTCAATACATGAATGGAGAACATAAATTGTTAAGCTACTCAATTTATATTCGTCATAACATGTCATATATTGCATTTAGCCCCCATGCTGGAAATAATAAATTTACTAATCTTTATTTCAGTTGAACATCAGAGGTTCTTAAATTAAACCTATGTTAATGTTAATACTTCATAAAAATTTGGGAAATACGCAAAAAAGTATGACAGTTTGAACACCACACACAGCTCAGAATATGCGAGATCTTGTCAACTCTTTCAATGCTCAAAAATAGAGCTTCCAGTAAAATATGACAATGATGTCATTTGAAATCCAATATCACTGTCTATCGAATGGTTCCAAGATATTTTTCTCTGTCCTCTCTTAAATAATCATCTAGGATCGAAGCAAATAATATTCATGTAGATTTGAATCTACGGGAGTTAAACTTAGGTGAAAATAGTCGATAGTTCAGAAGGGATATTTTACCTTTCACTATTTCAAATCAAAATTTTAAAGGTAATAACACATAACTAATGCAATTTGAAATGAATTGTAGAAACTATAATGCTTTAGATCCCATAACTTTTTGGATTAGGAATGAGTCACTTTATCTTTTTTCTAAGTAAACTTGTTATAAATAATTTTTCTCTTGTACGGTGCTGTCCCATCTTCTAGTATATACATTTCACTTTAAAATGACTATAGTCAACCAACACCAAATTAAAATTTTTATCAATGCACTGTTTTCAACTAGTTTTAATTTTCAATTTGTAAATAATATGTAAAAGTTTCAATGAAACTGAGAGTGCGTATGTGTTGTAGATGATTCATTAGATTGAAGTACAGGTAGCCCTCCTACAACACGGCATCCTATAACACGGTTTCGCTCTAACACGATAGGATAAATTGCGGGAACCTTTGTACAATACTGTACTTCTACAGTACTAGATAACATGATTTTTGTTTAACATATTTAAAAACTAAATTACCTTAAAATAATGATGGGAAGGAATAATGAACTATAGTGCCTTTACATGAAAATATATAAATAAATTATAATTTACTCATTTATTTGCCGTCTCAGAGATACAGTATTGCGAAAACTCCCGCCGTATCTAAAAGGATAAAGTGCAATGCGACATCGTCGTATTGTATCGATCTGTTGTTAAATGCGATCGCAGCAGAGGGCCCGTGAATGGCTGGCCCTTTTTTGTTTCTTTTTATTTCCGTGGTCTGGAGATTAAGTGTCTTAAGCGGCTGATCGGCAGTCTGCGTCGAACCACGATATGTTAAAGAGTGACTTTTTCGTCTTTAAGACTAAATTTCTGGAAAATCAAGTTTTAGTCCCAAACCATGTCTGATAAAGATAAAAAAACAACGTTTAAGAGGAAATTTATTTCTTTAGAAGTAAAGATACAAATCTTGGATCGTCTTTTAAAAGGAGAAAAAGCATCTCACATTGGAAAAAGTCTTAATTTAAATGAAGCAACAATCCGGACTATTAAGAAAAATGAAGAAGCAATAAGAAGTGCAGTTGCTGCAGGATCTTCGATATCCGCAAAATATGCAGCTCGTCCCCGGGCGCCAATAATTGAGAAAATGGAAAAGGCACTCGGTATTTGGATTGATGATAGCTGTCAAAAAAGAATTACACTGGATGGTAACATCATTAAGCAAAAAGCACTTAAAATTTACAAATACCTTAAAGAACATGGAGAATCCTCTGTCAACCCAGATTTTGTGGCAAGTAAAGGTTGGTTCGAAAAATTCAAAAAGCGCTTTGCAATTCATAGCATAAAAATTCAAGGAGAAACTGCGTCGGCTGATCATGAAGCTGCCAGGACGTATTCAGAAAAAATTCAAAACATTATAGAAGAGCAAGGATACACAGCACATCAAGTTTTCAATGCCGACGAAACTGGGCTTTGGTGGAAAAAAATGCCCAGTAGAACCTTTATATCGAAAAAAGAAAAAACTGCACCCGGATTTAAGGTATCTAAAGATCGTATAACGCTACTTTTGTGCAGTAATGCGTCGGGGGACTTTATGACAAAACCCTTGCTAGTTTATAGATCTTTGAATCCCCCTGCACTTAAAGGCGTAAATAAAAACACCTTACCTGTATATTGGAAAGCAAATCCAAGAGCTTGGGTGACTGGAAATTTATTTAAAGATTGGTTTTTAAATTGTTTTGTGCCAAACGAAAATTATTTAAAACGGAAAAATTTGAGCTTCAAGGCGCTATTACTATTAGATAATGCTCCATGTCACCCACAAAATTTGAATCATCCCAATGTCAAAATAGTGTTCTTACCACCTAACACTACTTCGTTGCTCCAACCATTGGATCAAGGTATTATTTATACCTTTAAAACTTATTACATAAGAAGAGCATTACAGTGGATTTTAGACGTAACCGATTCGAAATCAATTAATGTAATGGAAGCTTGGAAGCAATTTTCAATTAAGCACTGCATCGACATCATATCTTTGTCGCAAAAAGAACTAAAAACATCAAAGTTAAATGCATGTTGGAAGAAGATATGGCCATCTTCAGTTGAAATAGAAAGCGTGCTTGAATCGTCAGAAAATGAAATTGGTGGCATATTAGAACTTGCTAAATCTATCGGAGGCGAAGGCTTTGTGGATATGGCTATTGAGGACGTTCAAGACTTAGTAGAAGAAGTTGACGAAGCGGATTTGATGGAAATGGCATCCGAAGTTGGAAATCAAATCAATTCTGAGGACAATAGCACTGATGAAGATTGTGAAGTTAATAAATTAACATTAAAAAAATTAGAAGAAGGCCTAAGCTTAGCCGAAAATCTTGAATCATTTTTCTTGAATGCAGACCCTTCCGCTGAAAGAAGCCGAAAATTCAAAAGAGAGCTGCGAAATTGTCTATCTTCATACCATGAAATCTACAATGACCTAAAGAGGATAGAAGGTGCAAAAAATCTAAATGAAGAAGGTTCAGAAAGTGAAGGTGATATCGTTCAACCGATAAAACGTTCTTGTTTGATTGTACTGAGTAGTGATGAGGAAGAAATTTATTAAATTAAGGTTACATTAAATGAAAATAATATTTTTGTTTTCTTTTTCGTTTTGTGTTATACATACATTTATATTTTTAATAAAAATTAAGTTGCTTATATGGAATTTTAAAAAATGTTTGTTTTTGATAGGTTTTCGGAACGTAACCCCCCTTTTTGTATTGGCTTTGGGTCTCATATAACACGGTTTCACACAACACGGCATTTTCTAGGAACCTATCTACCGTGTTATAGGAGGGTTGCCTGTATGTTCAAAAAGAGGTGAGAATAATTGTTACAAATGTCTTCAAATATCTTTGAAGACATAGGGCGTTGTCTTATTGCAGTGATTTTAAGTATTCATTTTTCATGCATATTCATTGTCCTGTCATATGTATTTGTTCTTTTATATTTGACTTTATATTTATCTTTTAAATTAAAAGATATTTTTGTTAGTGATATTTAAAAAATTAGTTTTGACATTCATTTTACATCAGACTTGATTTAAATTACTCTAAATGTATTATTGTTTTTTAATCACTTATGCATTTGAATTTGAGGGAAGTATTGTTACTAAATGTGTTCTTAGGAGTTACATGGCTCAAACACCTGTTACTTACACTGGCACATTATATTATGATTAGTGTTTTTAAAGGTTTTAATGAAAGTTTTGTCCAAGTGAAATATACATTTATTTACATTATTTTTCCTAACTGGTTCGTAAATTAATGTCCAACCAAGAAAAGCATCTCTAGAGTTGTATGAAATTAGCAAATGTGTTTTAATAGAATAAAATTGCAAATATATCATGTTTTATCATATGTGTAGCATTCTAGTCAGATTAGTTTTTTGGTAAAAAAAGGAAATTCACACTTCAAAATTATAATTGTAAGTTTACTTCTATAAACTTCAATTCAGATTTAAATCTATGGAAAAAGTTTTAATTTAGTTAAACGGTTTACTAAAAGCTTGAGCTGATCGCATAAGTTTACATGTATTTATTTCGTATTACACAAACTGAGGTATTTAAAAAATCAGTTTGTAGATTTTGCATTTAGAGCAATTGTTTTGCGCTCAAATTTGGTTTTGGATGATCAATAACATCGATAAAATATCCATATTTCGATTGTGTTTAGTAAATTATAATGGTTAAAATAATAATAAAAATAAATAACAATAAAACATTTACTTTTATGAACAGATTTCTTTTGATTCTGTAACTTACAAAAATTTATTTAAGACATTTGGACCAAAATCTCTGAGATCTTTATTCTGTTATAGAATAATTGTGTTCAAGAATGTGATATATTTCAGAAATGTACTTTATATGTTTATACTCTGTGTGTGTGATGTTCTTTTTAAGAATTTATTTATGAATTCTTTTGCTTATTTTTTATGTTTATAAATTTGTAGCTTGGTAGAAAAGAATCAATGTCCATTATGGACGATTTTGGTAGCATCTGATTTGGCAATTTTTATTTTTAAAATTTTTAATATGGCGTCCAAAAAATACTTCCCAATGTTTTGATTATTTCATAATTTATTAACAGAAGGACATGAGCACTTTTTTCTATTATAACTTTCATAACCCTGCAGTGATTCGTGGAATTTACTCAAAGGCATCGAATTTGGACATTGCCTCTTTTTCTACCAAGGTACAGAAACATTACTCGATATTAAAACTATTCTATGATTTAGTTTTGTATTAGATTGATTTAGTTGTATTATTTTTTTTATCATAATCCTTAAAACATTTGTTTATTTGTCTAATTTCAGTGTTCCTATAAATATCATTCAAATTTATAAATGTGAATCAAAATTATTCGTAATTTTAATTTTATACTATACTCTACTTTCCTCTTAAAACCCTTTTCCAACACGTTAGATATCATAAGAATGAAGATTCGCTATTTTGTTAAGATATTTTTTACACTATTTAAATGCAATTAAGCTATTTTCCAACATTACTCCCTCGTCAAATCTCTCATTTTTTTGTACCCAGTAGCGTGATATATCGAAAGGTTATAGTATCTCGTATTGTCGAGACACCGTGGTGTTAAATTATACATTCATAAAATCAATCGTTTGTGTATAGTGTAGAATACTATTATGTGCCAAAATATGCCATTTAGCCCAACTAATATAGGAATTTATTGTTAAAATGCTATTGAGATTTTAGTGCAAATTTTTTCTAAATATGAATTTGCGCTGTTATTGTTGCTAGTTTTTGTGCACATACTACGAGAAGATTTTTCTTTAAATTTGCCACATAGAGGGGCTTGATAACTTCTTCCGTAAAGTGGCAGGTAGGTAGTTGAATTCACGCCGCACTGGAGCAATGCAACGGGCTTGATGGTCCGGGATCAATTCCGAGAGGGAAAGATCCGAGGACAACACTTCGTAATTTTTAACCACGGTCAGGTGATGAGGTCAATACCTGAGCTGGCACTCCACTCTCCAAACTTGAACGCTACGCCAACGTGAAGACATTTAAGGTCACGATAGATTTAACGTGCACTAGCCCCCACGCTCACGACGATCTTTAGTTGGATCGAGTCTCGAACTCTCAAACCTCCCGTTGGTAATCCGCGACCTTACCAACTGTCCTACCATGGTCCTTTCGTAAACTTGGAATGTGACTAGAATTAAATTTCAGCATGTCGTTTGTATTAAAACTTAACCCCAAGCCTTGTCGAAACAGTGATAAACCAAATCAGTTCTAAATTGGCAGTATTTTTTATTTTCCGGTAGTTTGTTTAGGTTTACATTGAAAGTAAAAGAAACTATAATAATATCTTGAGGATTTTTTCACACTGATATCACAACTATTTTTAACCATTAGATTGTTCTTTATTAAAAACAAATTGTTAAACTTTTATATTCTTCTTTGTATGATTAAATTACACTACAGTTGTTACTTCCTGTTTTGTTAGTTTTGTAAGATTTTAAATTTGAGTAAGAAGTCCACTGTGAAAAATCTCGTGGGTTTCTTAATAGCAGAGTATATTGTACACGTATTATGTGAAAAAGGCACTTCATGTTTAGGAATAGTATTTTACTTTCCATCCTCGACACTTGTACTGAAATACCTATACATGTTTGCCATTTCATGTTTCGTGAAAAATAAAATGTTTTAAAATACGTACTTTGAATTAATAAATGGAAGAAATGTGATGTTTGGATTAAACATTAACCAGCCAATCAATAATAAATCCATTATACACTTGAGAACTGTTGGCCAATTAATATATGTATATTTTCAAACTACAGAAACACCATTAAGACACCAATTTTGGAACTGATCTTGAACAAAAATCATAGAGAATCTGTCAAACTAAGTATACACAAGCCGATGCAGATTGTTCTTAAAAAATGGATAGATCTACATATTTTCTTTTTCTCCTTTTTGTATTTGCATATATATTTTAAATTCAACAACTTTTTAACTGGACAAGAATTTTAAATACTTAAAAAACTCAGCCATTAACCTATGTTTATATAAACATAATTTAAATAGTAATAGTTTAATATAATTTAAAAAATAAATTATTGCATCGTAGCCAATAACCCGTTGTGATGCTACCGTGCGACGTAAATTCAACTAACTACATCTAATGTTTTTTTTAGAATGTTAAATAGCAACCACAGAGCGTCCATTTTTCTGTTGGGCATTTAATTGTTAATATTTTACTTTTAATAAACGTTGATTAGCACATAACGACAGTCTTAATTATTTTAGAATTACAGTCCATAAAACCGACGTTACAAGAATAAACAATTTAATTTTAAAAGCTATCCAAAACAATACGACTGTATTGTTGGAAATCATAATATTGTGTAATTGTTTTCAGTCAAAGAAATGGCTCTCTTCAAATCATTTAAAAAAAATTCTGTAGTCTCAGTTGAAAAGTTTAAAAAATCAAAAACATAACTATAAAATTCATCCGGTTGCAATTCAGAAGTAAAGTTCAGTGAGAATGTAAATTCAAAATAAATTTTTGAAACCAATATTTGCAGTGATAAAAAACAAGTTTGGTGTGCCCTTCAACAGATTTTTTCAATGTAGGGTTAGGCTTATTGTACGATTGATTAATAAAATCTGGACATTCAAAAAACATGTGTGAACTCAGAGGTTTTCAAACTGTATGTCACTAATCCTAAGGGATCTGTGAATGTATGAGTATTCTTTGATTTCTGTGCACTTCGAGATGATATTAGATGTTCTGTGATATAAAATAAAGAAAAATCATAAATACTTTACTGCTGAGTATTTTAGATAAAAAAAATTGTGTTTGTTTGTCAAACCAATGTCCTTCGTTTAGATCATTGTCGGTGTAAACTGAGGCGGGCAATAGTTGAGGCGGCGAACTTAAAAAATTAAAGAAAAATTGTAGAATGATACATTTCGACATAATTTTGATTTTTTTAAAATTTCCTTTTCAGTAAGAAAAGAGAAATTCTAAAAAATCTGTGTATAGTGTGGCTTCAGTGAGAAGGCAGGCAACCTTGGCGAAGTCTATTTGTAGAAAGGTGATCAGTCGATCAGGAGAAAGTACCTAGACGATCGCCATGTATGATTTTGTGTATGGTAGATACGCAAAATCATGCATGGCGATCGCCTTGGTGATTTTTTCGCCAACTCGTAATCACTGCTTTAGCTTCAGTCACCAAATTGGGAGCCAGAAATTATGCTAAGGACGCCAATTGTGGGAACGCATTGTTTAAGCTTAATCTGCCTTCTAAATCAACAAGTAAATTCGTTCAAAACCACATGACTCAAATGCAAACTCGCTGTGAGCACTAACAAAGTGCATTCCAACTAATTATTCATCAGTGGCTATTTGCGATCATGCCAAGAATCGGTGTCACGGTCCCACCTTCGCATCGGACATTTACGCTTAACCTTCCTGGTGGTTGCCTCGATGAGATATCACGTCTTTAACAAAACATATCAGATCTTGAAGAACAAGATATCTCGTCATTAGAAGAAAACTGACCAGATCTTAATCTCATCATCATAAAAAATCGACAATACCTTGATGACGAATATATCTGGTCATTAGCAAAATTGGTCAGATCTTTGTGGACAAGATAATTCATCGAAACTACTTGGAGAGTAAACTCATCGTCATCTTTGGTTGGGAATCCTTTTGTCTGTTCTTGCCTGCCATTCTACCCCCAATCACACAGTCTAAATTTCTTTTAAGTACGTTTGTGAATGTACGAGATTGAATTGGGGAAAATCCTAATTCAAATCTTACCTCAATTTTATATGCTATTGGCTTTTTAAATCGCATCTAATTTTTTTATAAATTCAACATGACTCCCGTGTCTACATTTTCAAAAATGTTTATACAAGTAAATTAAAATTATACATCTGACTCAATTCTTATGTCGTCGGCTTAGAGTAGAAATTCATTAACTGACACATTTTCTTACTTTGCAATGGTTTAAAGACTAGCTAATAGTTTTGGGTCAAAAACTAAAATTATGACATTTTGGTATTTATATATCTTTTTAATCAGATTACGACACGACAATGTGTTTTTAAGAACCATTAAAAAAGCATTCGGTGTCTCCGAAAAAATGTTAGTTAATGAGTTTCTGCTTTAAGAGGACGATAGGTAATGTTTCCCATTTTTGCCTTTAGCTTTACGTTGCTTTATATAGTTTAGTTTTATAACATTGACACAGCTTATCTGTTTTCGGATCTTGTGCCATAAAACTCCAAATCCTCTCCAATCCAAACCGTCGGAGTACGACTATGAGAAATATTGCCATTTGCAGAATATTTTTCTTTATTTCTCTTTTTTTGAACATTATTTAACATTTTTTTATAATTTTTGACAATTGAACTAACCATCTGAGGGGTTCACACGCAGATATCTGCGTGTGAGCCCCTCAGATGGTTCTGCGACCCACAAACTTTCCTAAATGACTTTCCTAACCAGCTTTGACCTTCTTGACCAATCAAATATTTCCTAGGATTCTCAAGCAATTAAAGTAGTTAGTCATTATGCGTGTTGTGAAATAATAGCAATACTACACTATTTGGAAATCTCGCAATATTCAGTGAGTTAATGAAACTGATTAAAATGTAATTAATTTAAGTATTTAACATAGTACGTCAAATGAGGTTTTTTACAAAGGAGTATGCCTCCGAGGAACCTTGAATCAAAAAATTTTCCAAAAAAACTGATCGAACTCAAAAAGAGATATTACAAATGGGGTGACATTAAAGTAGAATTGGGTAATAAACATTTGTTATATAACGCTTGATTTCATCACGTTGAAAGGTATAGAGTGCGTTATTTTATAAACTCTCCTCCTTTTCGATTCCCCATACCCTCACTCTCAAACCCCCACGATCGATCTACCGAGCATCCCTTCATCCCTGTCTTCCCGGAAGCCATCCTGGGATGAAACGGAAGTCATGACGTCACCGGATCGAAAGAGGACTCTTTATCTCCGCCTTGTACAAATCAATTATACGCCGCGTGCCGGGCGGAAGGATGTGATGAGGCTCGGATTGGCTTGCGAGGGATAAGAAGATGAATTCCCAAGGAAATGGGATTTATTGCCTGGAGCTCAGTTCATTGATTTTTAGTTAACTTTCATTTGATGCGGTGGTTGGAAGTCTTGGACTTTCCCATTATTTTTAATGAACGTTTGGAATTCATTTATTGAACTTGTTTCAGTTCACGCTGAGCTCGAAATTGCGAGCAGTGGCACAAACAGGGAGGGGTTATAAGGATGAGCTCTATTATTTGCAAATTATCAACATTCCCTATACCGGCAAAAATTTCCTACGGAAACACTCAATTGTAGTTTGGCGAGAGGGGTGCCAACTCAGGTGTTGGCCTCATCATGTGACCGTGGTTCAAAATCACGAGGATTGTCCTTGATTTTTCCCTTGGGGATTGATCCCGGACCATCGCCAATAGCTCGTTGTGTTGCTCCAACGCGACGTTAATTAACTACACATCTTCCTGAATTTAGTTTGAATTTTTTTAGTAACAAAAGTAACTGACTGAATCAAATCAGGTGAATGAAGAGATAATGTAAAATAATTTCAAGGTAATTTGAGTGCTGCATACAGGATTATCATCGTGTCGATATTTTTCACAGTGATGCATATTGCCGCAAAAACCGTAATATTTAACTCTCTAAGGAGTTCAGACGCATAATCCCACTTTACAGCCTACAGTTTTCCTGCATGACTTCTAAACAGTTTTGAGTTTGACCAACAGAATCTTTCCGGAGCATTCTTTTATAAAGAAACTACCAACAGAATCATACCAAAATATTATTATCTAAGGAAAGGAGCAATAAAATCTTACCAATGGATTCCTTTCTAAGGAAAGGTCCAACAGAATATGTTCAAAGAATTCTATTCAAAGGAAAGGACCAATATAATATTTTCAAAGGTTGAGAGAATCCATGGATTTCTTCATCCAATAGGTGTGGTTATTTAGTCATTAAGTGTGTTGTGGGGTAAAAACAATACTACACTACTCGGAAATCTTGCTACTCTCAGGTTAAGATCGGCAACCAATAGGTCTAGTGGTCATGGTGTTGGCTAGTGGATTGAAAGGTTCCTGGTTGGAATCTGGATTAAGGCCCGGATGTTTGTCCGTCTGGATAGAATGTCTTTCCATAAACGGGTTGTACCTAGAATGTGAGGTATACAAGTAAGGTGAGGTACCCACCAGGGCGACTCAAAGTGGTTCATAAATCCTCCCTTGTAGTACCATAATGAGTAATATTCAATTGACCTGCCATTACATAAAGCTATCGAAGATCTACTTCTTTTCAGGAAGTGCATGTACAAACCTCAAAAAGAAAATTGAAGAAATTTGTGTAACTCTGGAGGCTAGTAAGATTGGATAACTTAGGAAGAAATTAAACTAAATGTATAGTGTTGACTTTGACATGCTAAGTCATGGTAAGATTAGCGTATATGGCATCGGTAATGAGGTATAGCGACAAGTGTGAACAGCCATATTAAGAAGAAAACATAGTAATAGATGTTATATCATTTTACAGATGTGCAAAATCATTTTAAAATTCATAGCAGTAATTTTACAATCAAATGCATCAGGAAAGAAATAGCTTTATGATAACATAATTCAAAAAGTTTAATCAGTGCCAAATTCAGTATAATAGCACTACCCCCACGTCTTCCGCTTACAAGCAAAACTCATTAAGTCAAACTACATAGTTCTGAAAAAACGAAGGGCAAAAATTCTACTCACTGCTTTTTTCAAGAAGAAATCTAATCTTGATACAAAGAAAAAATGACTTCGTGGGCTTCGTCAGTCTAAATATCACCTCATTCGTGTCAAGAAAAGCTAAATAACACCATATCTTGAAATTTTTGACTTAGTTTTTTCAAAGTCGACGATATACCGTGATGTGTAGATGTTCTGATGCAGGTGATTTTGATGACAGATCTGATGTATATTGAATATTTAATCCAATGATATTGCAAAAATACATCATTTAAGTGGTGAGTAAGCTAAATAAATATTTATCGTATGAGAGATACCTATAAATATTGCAAGAATATGTATAATTATACGCTTTGAGGTAAAGAAAGATGTATAGCAATTCGTAGGTCAAATTCTCTCAGTTGTTAATGATAAATTTGAAATCTCATTTATGTAAAAAGTGACAACGGTTTTCTAGTTCAGTCTTAAGTCGAATGTGATTTAGCTTGTCCACCAGAAACAATACCATGAAGAACCGTGTTACCCCCAAAAGAACAAGTGTTAACAATATTTTCCCAGGACTTGATTTCAGTTTTCTTAGAGTATAAAATGCATGTTTTACAAATAATATGTGCTCAAATCTTATTTAAGTAACCATTTCTGGTTGATTTTTTCCGCTTTATTATTGCTTATTAGGTTTTGGTTAAAAATACTTTAATGCAAAATTGGAATTTTTACTTTTGTATTGAAGATGTCCCATTTTGTTACAAGGAAGAGCTATTGAAATCCTTCAGCAATCTGATTAGAGAAGGTAATGACAAATTCGTATCATAAAATCAGATTAAAAAAGAAAATGTGAGCGAACGTGAGAATAGGTTCAGACAAAAATACCGAATCAATTTTACCAAGTGAATGTAATTCAATTGAAGTAGATGTTCAGTAAACATGACTGAAGTTTGCCCTTTTTGCATGCACTGCAGTTGAAATATGAATTGACACCAGTAAGAACACGAATTGCTGCTTGTTGGTTACTTTTATTTAATTTGGAGGAATGAAATGCTCATTCTTGAGAGGTTTTTCTGTAAAGCGAATACAGAGGGCGCTAGTGTTTTTGTAGTAGAAAGTACTTCCTGTGCGAATTTCTTATTGGGTAACTGGAAGTAAAATGGTAGTCTCACGGTAGTTTGTTTATACAGAAAATCCTTTTCACATTCATTACAAATGGATTTAAATAAGATATGAGATGTGAGTAACAACACTGCATTAACAGATATAGACAATTGAAAAACGTTAGTGTAGATGCTATGTTTGGGTCTGCTAGTATTTTCTATAACTTATTTACTATGAAGCATTTATGCATTGTTCTTTAACTGAATTAAGCATAATTTCA
This sequence comes from Meta bourneti, assembly GCA_933210815.1. Lineage (NCBI taxonomy): Eukaryota > Metazoa > Arthropoda > Arachnida > Araneae > Tetragnathidae > Meta > Meta bourneti. The sequence goes on from OW119928.1 coordinate 70,981,844, forward strand.
AAAACAAAATAATCAATGTAACATTTCTGAAAACTTTATTCACATATCTAAGTTGTACACATGAATTTATGAAAATTCTCTAACTCTAGTTATTAAGATTTCAAATAAAAAGAGAAAACTAACGAATCACAGCTTCCTTTTGAAATCTCAAAAGAAATTCACTTATCTTTGTATAAACCAAACACATATATTTCACAGCATTCGTACAAAAATCACACCTACTTAGGCGTAAAAAATTCATATCAGACAGCATTAATCGTTGTATTCTCACTATAAAATTCGCCAGAATCGCATTCAATTGAATTCTGAAAAACAAATCGCACTAACTTTTAATATCCCATCCATACATTACAATAAGAAAGTAATGCGTGTCTGACCTCAGATATGTTTTTTATTCTCTCTCTAATATAGTTTAATAATTTGATACAATAATTATACTAAGAACAGATATGTTCATTGAATTTCATTATTATGGTTTGCAGTTGATGGACGTTAGCATAAGCTTAACTTTTGAAAAGCACTACGATTAGTGACCTAAAGGGGGTGTCTGGGGCTCCATCCCCTTCCGAAAGAATTGGTTTCTGATTTTTAAAATAATCTGCAAACAAAATATTATAGATACGTAAAACACTTTCTATATTCTTCAAATAAAGTAATAGTTATTTAATTCTATATTTTATTCTTGAAATAACTACTATTTATAAATGAATATATATTTATTACTTAGTGTAATAGTTTAATGACTAAACACTTTGACTTTATATTTTAATAACTGAGAGGACTAAGTGAAGTGAGTCGGGAGCTTTCTTCTGGTAGCGTTATTCCAAACGTGAAGGCCAGTCCATATTCCCATTTAAATGCTAACAGGCAACTCACGAGGTTAAGTCAGACTTCAGCTTTTACGGTACCTCATTAAAATGAAACTGAAATTCTCTCCCTAAGCCAGGGTCCATTGGTTTTGGTCTAGGCTATTCCTTGACGAAGGAGATTGACATGACTTTATAATATTCATTATGTAGCATGAAAGCAATGATTATGGATATCGTTTTCCGTGTGTTGATTCTACCGTCTTCTCACACATATCTAAATATCAATCCCATAAATGACAAAAGCAAATTTCTAGAAAAAAAAAGGTTTGAACATTCGCTTAATGCTATTTAGCGTTGTTTATTTTTGTAAGTATTTGTGTAATGATCATCGTACATTCGTGTACTTAGATCAAATCAGACGTGTCACTTTTCATGCTCTTCTAGTAATCCTTTTAAAGTCCATACTCTGATAAAATACAGAAAAAGACCTTTTTAAAATCTGATCTTAACTTTACAAAAAAATTCATTTTTAACTACAGGACTCCTACGAAATAAAATCCTATCTTCGCTACTGGAAATAATAGAAAAAAATAGGGGGAAAATTTTACGGGTGAAAACCTGTCGCCTTATACTGAATGCATTTTGCCAAAAACATAATTTAGTACTTTTTATTTTTAAGGGGAGATGGAACAGAGTTATAACTTAACCTAGTCTGTCGGTTTTATTGAAATTAATTGAACTCTAAGGCTTTTTTGCACCTCTTAATTCATATCCAGAAACTTGTCACGATCTTACCTTTTCCCATTACATCATGTATATTTGAAAAACAAAAAATTTTATACATCTAAGTTTATATCTAACAAATTTTAAATCTTAACTCAATAACCCACGTTATGCATCCAATTGCTATTCACACCACACATCAAGAAGACCGAATTTATTAGGATTTAAAAGAATAGATACTTATATTAAAAGTACTAAAACGAAGGGTTATCAGTAGATTCAGTTTGCTATTACTACATATAGTGTAAATTCTTCCACAACATACAGTTACCAGTTTTGGGCTTGGCAATGTATACTGCTGATTGAAGAAGTATCGTCACTATGGCAAGCTGCTAAAGTGTATACGTTATCTATTTACTAAAAACAGAGTACGGTACAGGTTATCATCTACAGCCACACTCCGCAACGACCATATCTTCGTAGTCGTACTTGTAGGTGACGGTTCCATCGTCATCCACATAGAGGATGGATATGGGCCCTAGTTTAATGGGCACGCAGCTTGCCCTGGACACTTGCTTGGGCTCCAGACTGTGCATCAGGGTCTGGATGATTGCATGCTTCGTAGGCGCTAAGTGGGCGCTCATCGGGAAAGAACACCTTCCAGTACACTCGAAGGCCTGCCATGGTGAGAAAAGAAATGTATGAAAAATAAATAATAAGGTTAGATAATTCTTGCATGAAATTTTTTAAACTGTTCTTTGTAAAGACATGTTTTGCGAGTTGATTGATTGTTCTTACGAATTCCTAATAGTATATGGTATGGAATATCCTATGGAAGCATTTTTCGAACCTTTTTGGTCCACGGTTTCCTTTACCCTAACATAAATATCAGTGTCCACTTAGTATAAAAATTGATTGCGAAATTGTTTCTTCTTTAAATACTTCTGTAGAACCAGTACATATCAGAAGAGAAAAGGGCCGTGGTATCCTCGTTGGAAGAGTAGCGGATTAGCAACCGGATTGTTTCGAGTTCGATCGAAACTCGATCCAACCAAAGATCGTCGTATACGTGGGGGTTGATCCATGTTAAATTTGTCGTGGCCTCAAATGTCCTTACGTTGGCGTGGTGTAGAAGTTCGGAGAGGGGTGCAGCTCAGGTGTGATCTTCATCGGGTGTGACCGCAATCATTCTGTTCAATTCCTAGTCTATTGTTCCTATTTTGTCTAAATCTTTTTTATATGATCATGGTATTTCATGTATACGGAAGACGGTTGGTTGTCTTGGAGTTTTATGACACAAGGGCCATATTTGGCCAAGCTGCGCCAAACACAAGACAATGTCGAGTGAAAAATGTCGTCAATGGAAAAAGAGGGATTGGGGAACATAGTAGTGAGGATGGAAGCAGAAAAAGATCTCTTGAGCGCTACTCCCGTGTTTACTTAAAATAGTAAACCCCATGGAAGAAAAGATCACTAGAGTACTTCGGGTCCATGAAACCCGTCACACCCATAGGAGATGTGCCGCTGAGGGCATACAAAAGACGGATCTAACAGCTCTGAAATCACAAAACAAAGTCGTACTTTTGCATGCGAAAAAATTATGTTTCCTACAGATCATTTCTGAAACAGTGTGAATTCTCCTGACTGTATGTAGTTTGAGGTTAGTATCCTTAAGTGGGTTTTCCTCTCTTATTTATCAAACGGTTTTCCCTAGAGGAACCTCCTGCCCAACTCCAATTTTCTTACGCATCCTCAAAGGAATACCAAGACAAGCCTGCTGCCTGAATAAAACATTCACCTGTGGAACCTACCTCGTAGGTGGGCGGTGCAATGATCCACTGATCATAATTGATGGCCGCGAAGTTGACGTGCAGTGGTTTCCTCCTGCAAGGGTTCTTCTTCCTCTTCAACTTCCCTTTCCTGATCCTCCCCAGCTCCTCCACGATGTAATTGCTCTGTTCCTCCGCCTCCTCGTCCTCGTCTTCGCTCCTCCTCTGACGAGGTGCACGTCTCCAGGGGCGAGACGCATCTGAGAACAAGCATCACAGATGAAGCAGGAGACGGACACGGATAATGGTTCGGTGGATAATGCATCACAAGGGAGATTTATTTGTTCGGATTGTTTTGGTTTTGTTCAGTGAGATAGATTGTAGTTCTGGACTGCCTGATCCATAGAGGAGATATAAAAGTAGAATGAGCAATGGTAACCTTTCGACATGCCAAGGATCATGCGATCAAAACTAGTAGTAACGTGACCCTTAGATTACTTTCGTCTACCGAGAGGAAACGAACATTCATCATCTGATTGGTCCACGGGACGGGAGGACACTTCCATCCGTTGATTTATCGTATGATTGATCCGCGCGATATAGTAGAGACGTCGGCGATTTCATCACTTTTGTCACCCCTCTAGATTCAAATATCGCATTCAAATATCTACCCTGTCATAGGATGTTATATTTCCAAACGAGGCAAAAAGATGTTGAATCGGCCAATCAAGACAATTTTTCACAGAACAGTCACATGACTACTAGTCGATACGTTGATCACACTCTTTGAAGCTCCTCTCAATAGCAATGCTCAGTCTACTTATATTTCTCGTCTTGGTCTGTTCAGTTTTGACATTAAACAAAGAAAACTATTAATAGGAAGTTTCAGTTCTGTGGTCAGATGACATAACGTGATATCGCACCATCTCCAGAAAGGTGACACAACTCAAAATGAAGATTTTGTTTTTTTCCTTAACCCCTCTGAGCGTCACTAGATTTCCGCTTAGTGTAGTATTGCTGTTACCCCACAGAACACACATTATGATTAAATAACCACATCGGTTGGTTGAAAGAATCACAGGAAAGATTCTATTGGTCAAAAGTGATTGAAAGACATGCAGGGAGGACTGCAGGTTGCAGAACAGATATATGCGTGTGAACCCCTCAGAGGGTTAATAAGCGATTTTATTACTTGAACAAACAATGGAACTCAAATCAAGAATCAACGTTTGGCATTCTGAGAGTTTCAAATTGAAAAGTAGAATGTACTCAAGAATTTTCAATCTTCCCTTGTAAAAAATAATGCTTTTTAAAGTTCTGTCATTTTTCTCGAGAAGGGGAGGTACTTCAATTTTCTTAACTTTTCGTTAGTCTATTCTCGTCATAATAAAATTTCGAAGGGATAGAAATTTATTTTATTATAACCAAACCCGTAACTATTTTCAATTAATATATATATATTACTACTGTTAGGTATCTACTCCAATAAGTACTTAACAGCAGCATCATTACTGTAGTTCATATATCCATTAACTATACAGGGTGTTTTATAACTTCCTGTAAAAATTTTACATGGAGATAGGAAACACACAATTAAACAGTATTCACAGGTATGTATTTCTGTAAGAGCTACCTGGATTTGCTACTACTTTGCACGGAACTGTCAGTTAGCCAGTTTGACCCATTGCTATTTTAGAAGATGGTTTCGTACGGATAACATGTATTATTCCACAAATGCTGACTAGGTAGAAATGCATCTGGCATAAGGGGAGGCTGACATTAACGAGTCGTTGTGAGATTGTATAACGAATGGTATCCGACAGATGTGTGCTAAATCACTAAGCGTTTGCAGCAGACTGTGAAATCGGAACATTTCATAGAAACAGGTCTGATACAAGCCTCCAACGATCCAAGCACACTTCTTCCATTGGCTCAGGACATACATTACTGTATGAATGTGGTTTAATTTTGTGTGTTGTTTACCTCCCCTTAAAATCTCTACAGGAAGTTTCGAAATACTTTGTACTTTTACATGAACATTGGGGAGTTACCGCGTTTCATTTATTAATGTAGTTTTACAAGAGTAGACCCTCCTATTGGTTTCTAACGACGAGGTATCTCGTCATTAGCAAAACTGAACAAATCTTGATGGACAAGATATCTTGTCATTAGAAAAAGACTGACTAGATCTTGATCTCGTCATCTTATAAAAATTGGCAATATCTTGAGACGAGAAATCTTGTCATTAGCAAAGTTGATCAGATCTTGATGGACGAGATATCTCGTTGAAACGACTTGGTGGGTGCAAGTCAACCGTGAAAATGAATATCATAAATCAAATAAATACCTTCACTCGCATTCCACTTGTTATCAGTAAACTTTTCTGTATTTTTATAACTCTGAAGGTTCGTGAGAGCAGTTTTTGAATTGTACTCTTCCAACGACCTTCTCATTCTGGAAAGAATCTTATCTTCACCAACTCCTTGATGAGAAACTGTCTTGGACAGTACCAGGAGCTGTGGACCTTCCGTGGACACTGAATTTAATATCAATGTTTCTCTAAATGCATCTGGAATCAGCAGTTCAAATTGAAGGACCTTTTCATCGATTTTCAAAGCTTTTTGAAAAACCTCTGTGACGTTAACTGAGTAGAGAAATTCAGTCCCAGGATTAAAGTATCTTGAAGTCAGCAAGATTGGCGAGTCTTGTATTGAAGAGAATATCTCTATTTTCTGAGATTCTAGGTAAGAGAAAAAGTTAATTAATAAGATTTGAGGTTTATGAGACAAAGCAACAAAATTATCATCTCGATCTAAGATATTCACTTCCAGATCACTTTTGATATTGAGAGTAGAGTGGCATTAAACTTTTGTCGATGACTGTAGCATCATACTTTCATCATTTTGTAATGATGTGACTTGTCAATTTTTGTTAGTACTTCGTTGACATTGAAAGTTGATATTGGAACTCCGTTTGCAATCTCCCGATTCTAGATGTGGTTAAGGTTTTTGGTTCTGTTGTCAAGATGTGGAGTTGTATATCTATGGAGATTACAGAATATCTATTAAATATCCTGTAGTAACTTAAACCCTTCATTTTCTCCCCTTTCATAAACTGAGGTTTAAACCACGTTGCCACATAAAGCCTTCATTTGACAGTGAGTGAGCCTTCGTTCCATTCTTTAATTAACTTATACTTAAAGATGTAATGGTCAAATTGTATTATGAAGTTCTTAATCATATCTTTTTCAACTTTCTTGATTATATACATATATATATATATATATATATATATATATGATCACAGAATTTGTTTTACAAAATTCACATGAGAGGGACTTTCAGTGTAAACAAACCAGATGAAAAGTGAAGATTTTACTTCCACTATCTAAATCAAGGTCAGACACAGACTTGTGCACAGACTTGTTAAGACCAAGCGCTACATAGATTCAACGTGACTTATGGGAGGACCATCAAAAAAACATGTTATCCATCATATACTATTTATATTTACAATATATTGGAACAAAGAAAGATACTACAAATTTAATTTAATGCGTGATATTGCATTGAGTTAACAATTATTTTAATATATGATTCTATTTTTGTAAACGCGCAAAATTTGATTCTAAATTTTCATTTGTCAGGGAGTTCCTATTTTTCGATTTGTCAATATTCACGACTGAAAAAGTTTGTTCACTGATATATACTGACGCATTGAGGCTTGCGCATTTTAATAGATTATATAGCGACGAAGGTTTAACCTAAATTACCTATCGTGTGACTTGCTAAAGCTAAAATAACATGGTGAGGCGGGCCGCCAGCAAATCAACGGAGGACCGCATGGGGCCCTCTGGCCGCGATCTGTGAATTCTGCTGATTATTTCTCTATTCGGGTTTAGATTTCTCTGATCTAAATGCTCTCACATGATACATATAGGGAGTTACGTTAAAATATAGTTTATCACCGTTTGGGGGTAATTAATCTAACTGGCGCTTACCAATCAATTATCACAGAAACCAATTCGGAATTCATCCTTTGGAATTTTTATTGGCGACGTGCTAAAATCGTATTCGAGAAACAGACCAAGTAACGTCATGTTCGGAATACGGATAGGAAACACATTCCGCTGCAGAATCACTACCTCCACTTGCCTTTAACTGGACAGAAAGACTCATAGAGGTTTTGTAAAAGTTAATATAGCATGATGACTTTATTTGATAACGTTTTCTGTTACTGTTACAATCCTATGCTTATTGTTAACATCCTAATTTTTTATCTTACTGTTACCATACTATTACCATCCAATCAGGTAGTTTAACATGTGAAAGAAAATCAATATCGTTGTGTTTGTTTAACAAAACACATTGCATTATCTCCTTAGTAGTAATAGACTGATCCTTGGTCAATTAATTTTAGTTGGTGCATCTCTACTAATTTTATTAACGATATGATAAATTTATAAGTTTCTTTTTTGCAATACATAGTTAAACATCGAAGTCAAAGCATCGTTACATTGAGTACGCAGCAGCCGAATTTGAAAAGCATTCATGTATTATGGAAGCATCTGGCCACAAACACACTTTTTATAAACAAAATACCTACTTTGAAGTTCGCAATGTTAGGGGATCTTTCCCGCTCTTTAATCTTGGAAACTTGCCACTCCCCAAAACAATTCCCTCAGATAACTTATAACATACGAGACAAATCAGCGATATTTGAAAGGTGATTGGCTTGAAAATTGAACCATACTGATAGCAAGCAGGTTGGAATAAATATGCTCAACAGCTTTTTTCAAGTCTGACGCCAGTCTGAGTCTAAATTAAGGTACTTTTACCAGACAAAGTGAGAGAAGGGTTAGTGAACTAATACCCTATCCTGTACCCCATTTTAGATATTATATAACATACGTGTTCTTATTTTCATATACTTCTTATTCTTTATTTGACAGAGAAACTACCATAATGTGAAGATGAAGTAGATGTGTGTAACGTTTCTGAAAATTTCACGGCTCTGCTGTCTAGATACTCAGGACAGTAGTGAAAAATATTGCAATTTCGATTAAATTAATAATAGGGAATCAAGATTTAAGAACCCAATTTTAAAAGCTAATTTTTGATATTTCCCTAATCCCTCAAATAAACTCTTTGCACTGTTTTCTAAAACAAAATAAAGTTGGAGGTGAAAATACGTTTTGGGAAATTTAATCAATCAAATAATTTTACTTGGAAATTTTATTTCATGCCTTCATGAACAGATGTTGTGATAAGATGAACATCAGGATTATTTTTTGATAGACTGCATTATATAGACGAACGTCAATATGCGTTTATCGGGGCATCAATAGGACTCTCTCTACCCACAACTGTTAACATTTAACTAAGTTAATAGAAAATATTTCATGGATCGAAACATCCATCTCCTTTGAATATATTTTCCTCCACCTCAACCCATTATCATGAATGATTGTAGTGATGTCCATCTGCAGAACCCTTTGAAAATACTTTCCCGCACCTCAGTCCATCATCACGAAAGATTGCAGGAAACAAAGCTAACTGAGCTGACGAATGGAACTGTGTCATGCTCAGTGAGAAGTATTTCTCCCGTCAAAGGGCTGATGATTGTCGATTTAGAGTCTGGAGATCTTACCACCTGACTCTATCGTCACGCAGCTTGTCAGTATGTAGTCAAGGTTTGTAATGTATTCAGCACCAGCAACTTATCACCGATGTTACTTATTAACAGATTTAGTTTTTTCATCGACAATACTTTGAAGCCTGTCATGTTATTAAAACTTTATCAAATGATATTTTTAGCACTCTAAAACGCGGTTACTAGTTAGTAAAAGAAAATAGGTCCAACAAGATGTCGAAGTGATTCCTTTACCTTAAAATATCTCCAGTTTATAACTAGGACGCTATTGGTAATCAATCGAACTGATCATGAATTATAGATTCTAATGCAGTGTACATTTACAGTGATAATATTCGCATTGAACAAAGAAACGAAGCATGTGGGACGAGGTTGACTCTATGCAGACGGAACTGAACAAAAGAAACAGCAATTAACCAGGAAAAGCTGGAATTAATTTTTTTTATCAAATTTCATTTCCTTTTGATATATTGTTTTTATGTTATTAGTGTAGTAAAAGCCAATTTTTTTGTGAATACACCGGGAGGTCTTCCTTCACTCCCTTATAAAACGACATCAGCTATCAAACTTGAAAAAAAATTGATATTCATAGGAGGAAATCATAAATTTCTTAACCCATTTGAATTGCTGTTGAACCCCTTGAATTGCTGTTTCCACAAGTACAGACGTGGCATAACAGTAATCAAATTAATTAATTGAATTTAATCCTGATGATTTCATCAGGATTAAATTCAAAGACAGATTCAATGTGCAGTTGTTCCTGACTGTATTTCGATCTGGTGGTCCTACGATTTATACAGTCAAACTAACTTACACTACGTAGTTAAGCACTGTGCTGATAAGGAAACTGAAATGTAACCCTCCAAGTGTTTCGACGAAATATCTCGTCCAACATCTGGTAAATTTTGCATCTAGATCGGGTCAATTTTGCTAAGGACGAGATATAACGTCCATCTAGATCTAGTCAGTTAGAGATACCTCTTCGAGACAAAACTGCCCTATTACTCAAAGGAAGGATGAAGATCCAAGCAGGAAAAACAAATTTCCTCTTGCCCAGAACTGGTGACAGTATGAAATAGGTTTTTGCACCAGAAGCTGACCACTACAGGGCAATTTTTGACGCTAAGATAAACCACCAGGAGGGTTAAAACAATTTTTCCACAATCTACTTTTGTAAGCTCTGACTACCCGCAGCATTTCTTCTGTCAGGTAGTGAGTAATATTCTGCGAAGTTTTAATGAACAAAAAGTGGAATGTACCAATAATAAGAATAGTTATCATTGCAAATAAAGAAACTGTACACATTAGAGTCTATTTATAATTTTTTATGATACATAAATATCCATGAAAAGAAAGGTAATCTAAGTACTTACCTAAATTCACCTTTTCATTTGGATAGGATGTTTGTATTCGTAACTGGGCGAAAAGAACAGTTTCTGTTCCTGGAAAGTGTGATACATTAAATATCAGCCGATGCAAATGGGATTCCTTATTAATTTTATCTGCTGGACTTGAAAACATCTTCACGTTATCTGAAAGACCTATAATGCAAAATAAATTTTGAAAAACCGTTATAATAAAACCTCGTTTTTAAACTATTCTAGTATGGTTCTCACCCTGGAGTTTATACTGTCGGCCTTGCCAACAGTCCTATGATACTCCACGTGATTTCGTCGAGCCATCTTATTCATTAAGATCTGACCGATTTTGCTAATGACGAGACACTTCGAGATAAAACAGCCCTATTATTCCAGGTAGGAAAAACAAATTGTCCCTTGCCTAGAACTGGTGACATTTTGGAATAGGTTTTTGCATCAACTGGCCACTGCAGTGTGGTTTTCGACGCGAAGATAATCCATCAGGAGGGCTGATGTACAACTGTAGAATTTATTCCATCGATATTTATTACGTGTCATGTTCAGTTATGGTAAGTGTTGATAAGAGAGTCTGTACGAGAATTTTCAGATTCTACCCTTGATTAGAAACAATGTTGGTTTTTGTTTGAGAGATTAGGAATTAGACAAAATATTTCAGATTCATTAAATTGCATAAATTGCATTCGTAATGATAATGAAAGTTTTATTAGCCTTAACAATTTCTGAATTAATTCAACCTCATGGAATGGCTTTACAACTTCAAAGAATTATATTTAACAATTTAACAATAGACAATTTTTAAACAGGTTGTGGAGAATCCCATTTAGAAATATATCCACATTGATAGAGATCTCTAATCCCTATGTAGCGCGCATGCGCAGCGTTCCCACTATAGTTATGTTCTGTTTTGTTATTTTATAGAATAAACGTGTTTCGTTAGAGAGAGAGAGAAATAGCAGCTAAACTCTTTGTTTGGGAGTTTTAATTTTTTGTCGATTATTTTTAGATGGCAAAACAGATTAATGCCACAGCAATATCGCAAGATCTAATTTCTCTAGAAATAAATTAGCCATATTAGGGTTTTTTCTTTTCCAATACAAGTTTTGGATAAAAAAAATAAGAAAGTTTGGGTACAAACGCATTTTTATCTGAATTGTATTTGCAAGGGTTTCAACGCCTGCAGGCCGGGACAACTATATAACACCGTATACATAGAATGCATGATTACATTTAAGAATGAATCCATTTAATTAAAGATAGAAGACAATACTACTTTCAAATTATTTCTTCAAAAGTAAGAAACAATGGTTAAATTATGATTCAGGCTATAGAATTATACGAGAAGATTTAACAATTTAATTACTATTTCGAAACTGAGTGGGGCGAATTTTTAAACGACATAGTTTGTCTTGTTGTCATATGATAAGGATAGAAATCAAACCAGTTGTAAGCACACTTTAAAAGCTTAAGAGTTACACTTGATAAACTAAAGCTTAACGACGGATTGCGGATGAGAACTACCTGTTGAAGCATCTCTACTCGCATATACAACATAACTTGTTTCACACTTGTAAAAATTATGGGAGGGGAGGTAAAAGTCCCCGATTGCTATGTATGCATAGGTAGACATATTTTTATGTGTCTACCCATACTGGACTTTTTATATTACTAGGAAATTTTCATTTTTTCCTCTTCATTTCTAGTGCATTACTTTTTGCAACTAAGGATATAAATATATATGATAATGCTTAACATAGCAAAATACTACCAGGAAAAAAGTTGAAATTTTGAGTAGCCATTATGTCCGAAATCTATTTCAATCAAATTTCATTTGAAGTTGCTATTCACTTGTTTTTCAAATAGTAATTCTTAATTCATATTGTACTGTTAAAATTATTTTTAATAAAAATTTATATATATTCCGTTCGGGCTCTAGTGACATCAAAAAAGCAAAAAAAAGTTCACTTTGTAGAAAATTATTTCGGACGTACTAAATAAAAACTCGTCGAAATTGGTTGTTGCTATTGGAAATTCAAAAGTTCCAGTGCTATATGATATGATCACTTAAGAAAGTTTCAAGTAAATTAATTTAACAATTTCATTCCCCATAGAATAGTATCTGAATTTATTCTGAGTACGGATGCACAAATAAAGAAGGGAGGTTCGTTTTTTCCCTCAATAGCAATACCATTCATAGAGTAATTCCATTTTCACAGTTACGGAATGCTTATTTGTATGTTATGAATTTCACAATTTATATTAATTTTTTCCGATATGCATTACGAAAGGGTTACATGTGTTGATCGGATGAGTTGAAACAAAATTAGAACAGCGACATAATTTTTATAAAAAGTTATTTTTAAAAAATCTTAAAGGTAGTGAAATAAGGAGCAGATTAAACGGGAGTGGCCAAGAGTTCTCAAGAGAAGCAACAAGTTGAAAGAGAAATCTATCATAAACAAGAAATGGGCAATGAAAGATGAAGTGATCGATGTCTTCAACTATCCAGAGGAAAGAGCTAAAATTTTTATGACTACATTAAAAGTCTTTCTAAATCGATATTTCTGTCAATATATATCAAGGTTCGAATATTAATTTAATAATTAATATTGCAAACTAAAAATTATTTAAAAGCAAAAACAGTATGTACATTTTGTTTGGGTACTTTAATAGGCAACATGTTACAAAATATCAGTGCTATGGGAATATTAATTAGGAAGATATCCATAAAAGTCCTGGGAAACTAATTTAACATTAAGAGTTCCAAACTTTCTGTATTCATGAATGACATGAAACTTGGTATCTGAAATTAAATTATGATATAGATTCGAAATTTTGTGTCAAAATAGGGGGTTGTTTTTGGAAATTATGAAGTTGGTACTCAATTCAATATGAAGACGGCCCCTTATGCAAATTTTATGCATATGAATTTATAGAAGACGCTATTCCCTGTCGAATGCCATCTTTGAATTCGTTTTACAGTTAAAATCGTTCGAATGAAGAGGGGTGGATCGTGTTTTTTTCCGCGGCTATACTTAATACATTTTAAAGATTATTATTAACGTCTTCAGTTGAGCAACTATAGATTCAAAAATGTAAAATACAAATAGGTTAAATCATGATTGTATTTGGTATGTCTTTCGGAGGCGTATTTGTGTCGATGGAAAGAATTGAAAATTTTATTTATGTTGTACTTTAAGAGTTTCATCGCAAGTTCATTGTAAATTATAAAAATCACTATAAGGGCTTTCAGTTGAGCTCTACAGATTCAAAAATGTACAATATAGATCGGTTAAATTAAAATTGTATTTGGTATTTCAAATATCCCCTCAGCTTACAGAATACTTCAAGCATTGGAAGATCATTAATAAGTTGTCAAACCAGTTTTATCGACAGTTCATAGATTAGCCGGAAGAAAATAAGTACTAAAAACTTTCACTACTGTTTTCCTAATTGTTGCTATCTGGTAGTATTTTAGACTTCGAGATGGTTCCTGGTTTTTAATGGTCATTTGCATTTTCCGTCTTTTTTCATCTTAAAAGCATTTTTCTACTAAATAAAGTATATTTTTAACATCTTTTTGAGGTTTGGAACTTTTTTATATTTCCAGAGCATATTAAGGTCTCGAATTTTCAGACATAAAATGAATATCTGGCCTTTTTTAAGGGAATTTTTTAAGTTTTGAGATTTTTCAAGTCTACATTTCTTTGCTCGATCATACTTAAAGATGCGGTCGTTGAGAAGCTCGCAAAGTAGGCGTCTTATCAGCTAGGTAATGCTAACCATTACCATTTGGCATAGGCTTGGTGAAAAATTGAAATCCTGCCAAGACAGTTGTTAACTAGGATTTTACCCATTTCTTTTATTTCTGATGCAGTGTTGTTCTTGTTTATCAACCTATGCAGTTTTTTAATTAAGGAACGTAAAGTTTAGTTTCTACTATGCTTACAAATCGCAACACTCATATCCAGGATTGACAGATGTCTCCAGTAGCTCGTTCTCATAACTATTCAAACAATATTTAAGCTTTGACATTTCAGCTTTGAATGAAAAGTATCCTCATTATTTAATTTTGTTAGTGATTTTTTGTAGGTAGATAGGTAAGTATTTAATTAACATCACACTGGAGCAACATAATGGGCTATTGGTGACTATCTGGGATCAAACCCTAAGGGAAAGATCCGAGAACACCATGTAATTTTGAACCACGGTCACATGACGAGGTCACACCTGAACTGGCACCCCACTCTCCAAACTTCCGCACCATGCCAACGTGAGGACATTTGAGGCCACTACAAATTTAACGTGCACCAGCCCCCTTTGTACACGACGGTCTCTGGTTGGATTCGAACTCGCAACCCTCCTGTTGCTAATCCGTTACTCTTCGAACCGGGCTACCGCGGGCCCGGTTCTTAAGTTCTTTTAAGATTTTGAAAAGCAACTTATAGAGGAAGACGGAATTATAAGTCTTGAATTACATTCAGAAGAATTTTTATGGAAATTTTTAGGACATTATTACCCATGTCCAAGTTAAATGAGGAGTTATATGTAATGAAAATTATAAGTAAATAAAACCTTTAACATTAAATTTAAATGGAATGTAGAATTGGAATATAGAGTAACTTTAAATTGCCAAAACCAGAAGAAATAAATATATGTGGCCATGTATCTATATATGCGTCTGAGATATATCAACTAAATGAAATGTGATATACACACTGAAATTGATGCACTGTTATACCAACGCTAGACGAAGTTTGCGTTGAAGTAAGTGAAAATCATATACTTATCTTTCTTTGTTGTACTTAAAATTGATGAATATTTTCCTTTTCATGAGGTACAAATTGCAACCAGTGAAAAGTGCCCAAAACGGCATATTTGGCTCAATCTATCATTTATAATAATTTCCTTAGCCACATTTGCAAAAACAATACAAAGCGTTATTTTTCTCAGCAAAAATTTTATGTTGCAGAATTTAGACCAAAATATAATTAAATTGATGTAGATGCTTTTTCATTAAGAGTGCAGTGAAATAATTTTTAATATAGTTGTTTACAAGACAAGTGAAAGGTTGAAGAGCACTAAAACAAAGAATTTATCTTAGCAGGGGACACAGCAAATTCTGTCGTTTACCTTTGCATCTACATCACTATTTTTTTAAAGCAATTTGCATACAAAACATGCGATATTTTTATTTTACTAAACTTCGTTCTTAAAATTAATTACTCTATTAAACTTCTGGCACGAAGTACAATATTTAGCCAAACAGATTCAATAGGGGCATAAAACCATAAAGACGGAATTAATCGGCTGCTTTGAGCAGAAACTTGGTAATTGCCAATTTTTCGGAAGTGCGCTTTTTGACAGCAAATACATGTTTTATGATGACGAGACACATTGTCATGTTTTTGTTCTGTTGGATCAAAAAATTGAAAAGTAAGGTGCCAGCTCATGTATTGACCTCGTCATACGAACCATGGTTCAAAAATACGAGGTGTTGTCCTTGGTATGTAGGTAGGTATTTTTAATTAACTTCGCACTGGAGCAACACAACGGGTTATTGGCGACGGCCCGGGATCAATCCCCCAAGGTGTTGTCCTCGAATCGTTTCCTTTAGGATTGATCCTGGACTGTCGCCAATAGCCCGTTGTACTGTTCCAGTGTGACGCTAAGTATCTACTTACCCGCATGCTTTCTTATTCATCACAGTCGTGTATTCAGTATTTTACTGTTAATTATGGATATAAATAGGTTGTTTTAAAGCTTTTTATTTTTACTACTGTTTATTATTTTTTCGGGTAATAAAATTCCTAATTTTGGTTGAAATGGACACTTTTCAACCAGGTCGGATCTGACCAGGTTAATGGAATTGTATACTTTTAAAACCACCACACAGTCATGCCTTCTATGTTGATAACAAGTACGAGTAGTTATGCCCATATCTTTTAATATTAACGGTGATTCCTTTTGATTCTGAGTATTACTTGTGTAACCGCTTCTTTGTGATCAGTTTGATTTCTTAATAAAGATCGATTCATCTAACCAGAACGTAATCACAATACATGTTTGTATCTACTATGAAATTTTCCTTTCGACAGGCAAAATTTCATTTTTGGATAATCTTTACGCCAAAAACGTTGTCAATAACTTCAATCGAAATTGCAACATAAATGGCGAAATTTTTCCTGGCTCTTATCCTGTTATTCGACGAATTGATCTTCTGATTCGCTGAATTGATATTTCTAGATAATCAAACATTGCTGAAATTTTATTGTTTATCAGTCTCCCCATTCTTAAAATGATGTCCGTAGTATAAAAGTGAAATTTCATCAGTTGCAAGTACTTGCAGGTACATTTTGCTTAAAAATGACCAAAAATTAAGATTGGAAAATGAAAATTGGACTGATGGAAAAATCAGCCAATATCCCAATTTTTTCTGTTTCTTCAAATGTTGGAATGCACGTTTTCTAAGATAAAAATGTGTCTCTAGTACTTCTATTATATCTAAAATATTATGGACATATTTACGAGATTTCCTTCACATGTATTAAAAATTTCATGCCTTTAGGAACATAAAACTATTTATTACACATCAAAACTACAAGTAACAGCAACCTTTCTTATTTGTAGTATACTGTCTTCCAAACTTAAAACTAATACTCGTCATATATCGTAATATCGTATATAATGCTAGTCATATATCGTAAAGGAAACACTAAAAACTGGCCCTCGGTTCATCAGGATATGGGTTCGAGTCTAGGTCTAGGCATGTGTGTTCGTAAGTCTATGGAATACACTTGAAGCCATAGATACTGGTCTAAGTAGTCCTCGTGTGGCAAAAAATGACCGTAGAGTGACAAACGAAAAAGATCATAAAATTTAAAAAAAAATAGTAGATGCAAGATCTTGATCTTTAGCTCGTTAACTTTCTATATTTATGTGTAATTATGCTTTTAAAAATCGAAGCATTTACTTTTGGCTAAGCACTTGGCAGTTGAATTTACACAGCACTGGAGAAACACAACGTGCTAGTGGCGACGGTTGGGGATCAATACCGAAGGGAAAGATTTGAGGACAACACCTCATAATTTTGAACCACGGTCTGATGAAGAGGTAAACATCTGAGCTGGCACCCTACTCTCCAAATTTCCACACATGTACCAGTCTGATGCGACAGTCTGGTTACATCGAGTTTCGGTCTCGTAACCACCTGGTTGCTAATCCACAACTCTGCTAACTGGGCTAACGTGGCCCATTAATTTTAGCAAAGAACACATCCCTCAAAAGCCATAGTGCATTGCCCTTACTTCCTTTCCCTTAAATATGCATTTGGTTACTTAAAAAAAATTATTCAAATAAATCATAAAGCATATTTTTCTTTTTGGAAATTGGGTATTTCTAATAATTTGTAATACGCATGCGGTGTATGGTAAAGCTTCCTTTCTCTCAAGTTCATTTATCATGTTTTAGTATAATTTTAAGGTATATGGTAAACTATTTTCTTTCACATTAAAGTCTACATTTTTGAAGTTTACAAAGTTGCTCGCATCGATTTTTAAGACTTCTAGACAAAACCCTGACATGCAAATTCTACTCATTTGGTGATGTATGGGGGTGGGGGGGGGGTTGCTTAGTTCTTTTTTTATTCCTATTTTACAGTACCCACATAAGCAGACCTATGCGCCACCCAAAAATGTTTCTTTCGTTTATTACTACGAAATTCATCGTTATAAATGAATAATCAGTAATATTCTTAGAAATAGCGAACCTCTATTTCGTACAGAACACATACAATGCATTCGAAATTCCACAAATATAAAAGTCAGAAAAACGCTTTTTCCTTTCTCAAATTGTTCTTTTAGTTTCAAAATCTCATATTTCCCTAGGAATTTCATTTTATTATTAGATGGTATTGCTTTAATTAATTAGATGATTCTGCATCACAATTGGTATTGATTATTTAACGGACTGTTTTGTTGTACTGGTTGTTTAATATTGCCACGTTTGTTTGATTAAAAATCTGTTCGGTAGGTCATTCTAAAATAGTATTTTTTTTCATCAGGGAATAAGTGATACATCGGTATTGGCGATATTTTGATGCTATATGGTACCCCCATATAAAAAGTTTTACATCGAGTACATATTTATTTCTCATGCCAAAATTTATGATTGGTAGATATACCAGTAGATAACATTAAAAACATTGAAAAGGAGCAGAATTTCATCAACATTTACTCGCTAGTTTTTAACGCTTTTTAAAGAAAATCTTGTAAAAATAAAAATAACAATAGAATAAAATATATCACATATGAAATCGATTTTTAAACTGACAGTATTTAAATTAGTTAAACTCCCTGCTAAGCATAAACAAATTTAAAACACATTTGATATCTATGTGGTGCCACGCTTTGATGAGGGGGATATTTTGAATACAAGGAATTTATATTGGTTATCTATTAATATACATTAAGAGAGCGATTTTCAACCAGTGTGCCATGGCACACTGTTGTGCAGCAAAAATGGCACTGGTGTGCCTTAGGGACGGTAAAAAGGTTTAAATCGTGTAGGATTTCTTTTATTTCAATGGTTTAGTTTTGAACTTTTGACAAGTGTGTTCAGAAATAATTTCAATACCCCAATAAATAATTTTGAGTTTTATTTCAAAGTTTCATAAATAAATTGTTGCAAAAAGTTCTTTTGGAGCAGAAAGTGTTGTTAATTGTTTTTTTTTTGTAAATCAAGCAAAATTATACCCTTTTTGTGAGATGGGCAAAAAAATTTTTTTGGTGTGCCGCAGAATTTTAGCAATAAGTTTATGAACGCCATTTGATGGAAAAGGTTGAAAATTGCCGCATAGGGGATCGGGTCTTAGGAACTGCAAAATGCCAATTTAGAGTCATTTTGCATCGAAACGAACTGTTTGACATAGAGTTATAAATGTTGTATATATAGCTAGAAAGAATGCTTATACAAAATCTTACAATAGTAGTAATGATCGAATTTGCTCTTGTGCAGCTAAAAGTGACATATAATACTAACAAACGAAGCCAAAAAGAATCATTTTAAAGGTAAACAACTCACCGGAACTATGAAAACTTCGTGCTGTGTCAAACTTGATATGAAGCCTTTTATCCGACAAACGCTCGTACACTTCCAGCATATACTGAGGTACAGTTGGCGTAGAAGCACTCCGTTTGACCACCTTTTTTGCCTCCTGATCAGAATCAACCACTGATGGTGGCTCCAAAACGTCTTCGACCACAAAACCATCCAGAAATGAAAGAGTATCTTCAGCCGTTTGCTCATATCCATGCAAGAGAAACAAATCTTTGTTGTCTGCAGAGTTATTCGTCTGAACTACAAAGGCTCCAGTGAAAATTATCACAACATATATAAGTACTATTACTATCAGATACTTATATCTGATGCTCTGAAGCATTGTCCTATGCTCCTGAATGAAGCTCAAAAGCTATCTTCGATAAAATCCTTATTGTAAAACAAATGAAAGGAAAGCTTGATAGAGGTAAATGGTGTTCGCGTCAATTTAATGTGATTCCAATTGAATCCTTAAATTTAATTCCTAAATACAGTTGGATTGATGCGATGCGTTGTTTAAAGTAACACTTTCAGAGCTCTTTTTACCAGTAAAACTTCTGAAAAATTATTTCTGTGTTTTTATCCTCTCTCACAAAGAACGAGCAAAACTCAGGTTTTTCGGATGCTGTATGGTAGACCGCCACTTGGAACTATCACAAGGCGGAACTCGGCAGCTGTTAACTCCTGATGCTGGATGTCCTCTGCGAACTCAACAACTATGCAGACAGTCTGATGCACAGCCACCTTGACGGAAGGCACCAAAAGAATCCGGAGTTCAGTCAATTTTAGGGACACTTGAGTGCGTGCCGGTGGGGGTTTTATATATAGAGGCCTGCCATATTGCCACGCGCGCTGGCTGTCCCCTTTCCAAAGCTTCTTATCAAGTTCGTTTTTGCGTAAGAGTGCATGTTTGAAAGTTAATAGACGGTCGAAGACAGGGGAACACGGCAGATGCTCTTTTTTAGACAAAGAAGCATAGATAGCGGGAGATTTCTTATTTTGTTTGTGTTCTCTGAGTGGTTCTTTTTGCTCCGATTCATTGTTTTCTTTTCTCGGACAGGGTGCGTTTCCTCTTGTTGGCCGATCACGGGTTGTTTATAAAACTTTATGGAATCACAGGAAGTGATGCTTTTAAGAAAGGAATGCACATTTGCTTTTATTAAAATTACATTAAAATGAAAATAAGTAAAAGAATAAAAATGCCAATCATTAATAGGTGTTTTTCGCAAATAATAAATAACTGAGAAAAGAAGAGAAGATATATATCAGTGTTGGGGTCCTTACTTTGTAATTCGGATGAAAGACCTATTTAAAGTGTAGCATAATAATACGAATTTTATGAATTTAATAACACTTTGTTTTGATACAAAAAGTTCATTAACGAATTTTTGTTAAGCTCAATTTATATATTTACCACACAACTACGTTTAAAGGAAACCGATTCACAGGTGAAGTGATTATCCAAAAAATTTAGGTAAAAGAATAAATAAGTTACATACTACTAAGCAGTTCGCGTCATTTCAACCAATAGAGATAAATGATACATAAATTGGATCAAACAATACTGTATTCAGAAAAGTAGTCACCTTCGGCTTCTATTACTTTTACCAAATGATCAGATGACATTTTCTATTCCTTTTTTACATAAGTTTTCCTCTTTGGTAACAAAAAATTGCTTCAACTCCCTTTTGACGTCTTGTCGATTTTAGAATCACTGACTATGAAAATGCTTGTGTATTGCCAAGAAATGATAGCCCGAAGGCGAAATGTCTGGGGAATGTTGGGAATGGGATAAAAGTTCCCAGTTGAGTCTGATAATAATTTCCGTGGTCACTCTTGCTGTGTGTAGTATGGCATTGTCCTGGTGGAAGAGATGTTTTCTGTTAACACCAATTCTGTCTGCTTTTGGGTCAATGCAACTGAAACCCGTTGCAACTGTGCTGAGTAGATTTCAGATGTAATGGTTTCCTCATTGGACAGAAGCTCAAAGTGAACAATCCCGGTGGTGGTTGACCAAAACCAAAGGAGTACCTTTTGTTGGTGGATTCTGGGTTTTGCCGTCAATGTCTTTGAATCTTTTGTCTGCAACCAATGATGTTATGAAGGCTTTATGCTATTCATTCACTTTTCATTGCATGTCAATATGCGGTCCCTAAATATTTGGGTTCTATGGAATGGCAACAAATGGTTAGCAGCTTGTTTGTTGCGCTCCGTTCTTGAGGAACTCACTTGCTCAGCTTCCATGTTTTTCCAAATGAATGCAGATAGTTTTATCGTTCATATTATATTGTCTTACAAGTTCTTGACACGTTTCATTTCAATTTGACTCGATACGGTACTTTAGCTGAATCTCATGACCGTCGAGTTGTAAGGGGCATAGTTTCAATTCCTGTCATGTGCATTCCTCCCTGGGTGTGTTTCACTATTCTGTGTTCGTAAAACTTTCATTATGTGTATGTCTATTACTTTATATTGTATGTCTTGTGTCTGGCACAGCATGGCCAAATACGGCCCTTGTACCATAAAACCCTAAAACAACCAACCAACCATGGAGACCTGATGATACAAGAGTCTCATCACCAGATGCAAATTTGTGAAACCACTTTCGACCGCAACGTTCACTCACAGCATCATCTCCAAATGTGGAGGATGCTTTCAGAGAAGTCTCTCAAGCCCTGGTGTCCAATTTGAATTCATAAAGTAAGCAAACTTAAATAATTTACTTCGACCCAGTCAAACTGAGATTTCTCTTTCAAAGCTTTAAATTATTAATTTTCGTAGGTGTTATATATCGGCAAATTTTCTGTTAAATAAGCTTTTTTAAGATTGCCACATTTTAAACTGAGAGAGTGAGCGTGAGTGAAGTTTAAAATTGACAAAACTTAGAAAAGGCACAAACTTTCTTGGTTACCTGATACATTAAGGTTTTTGAAAAGCATTCTTACAGTAGCTTTATTTCATCAAACAATTTTTAATAGTTTTGAACTTTTGATTTTTATATCTATTTTTACTAATTTATCAAACATTTGTAATGCTTATTTGTAATTGCTCGAATATCAGTTGAGCTAACCAAATATTAGAGGATAAACATTTTTGCATAAAAAACAAACTGTTATTAAATTAATAAAAATCGTATTTTAATCATATACTTTTAATAGGTAAGTATTTAATGCTTTATAGAAATATTCTTATGATTTTATATTATTTTCATACTAAGCAATCATTTTGCATTCAAGTTGTGTCATCATTGTACCTCTTAAAAGCATATAACTCCTTTTATTTTCTTTATCGAATCCTGGTTAAGTACTCGAGACGCAAATTACTGGTGAATAAATAATTCACGAAAAGTAGTGCTCCATAAAGCTCAACCGATAAACATCACATTAGAGGTCAACAAATTAATTGATAAACATGGTATATATACCATAAATTTTTGAAACAAGAATTATTCAACAACTATAGCATCTTTAGTTTATTCATTGGAACATTGGCTCACTTTATTAAATTTGTCCTCCAATAAATCTTTGTTCTATCTTGCCTCGATGTATCGCGCATTTGGCCTATATCGCTCTTTTTTACTTGTACCCGATAACTTTTAAATTTGCCAACAGCACAGGAAATCTCAATTGTTTTCTTTATAATTCTGAGTTCAAAGGTCATCTGTTTGAAGCAGCAATCCTAAACTGAATTGATAAAAGGTTTGGATTCTCGAAAGTGTAGATTAGGAAGAATTTATCTTTTCAAAAATATAGTGCGTATTTGGTACTAGTTCAAAAGGTTGAAACAACAATTTTGTTTTTAACTCGTAATTTTATGTAATTTTAAATAAATAAAAAGATATTAATGTGTAATATGTGCTTTTTTATTTCTAATAAACAAGTTTTCTCGATACTCTCTGTATTGCTTTCCTAGGTATATCGCACATTTTCTTGTCCCTCAAGAAGCGCAAAGGTTTACCATAACTATGAAAATGTAACGATACTCATACTTTTAAAACTGATATGATGGAATGTATCTCACTATATATCGCTCTTATAGGTATATCGTGCTTTTTTCTTGCCCCTCAAGATGCACGATGTGTCGAGGATTTATTATATCTATGAAAATGTAACGAAAAGTGTGCAATATTTTGCACACTTTTATTACTGATGTGATGTAATTTTGTCACTTGCAATGTATTCAGAAATCTTATGGTCAGAACAAGACGTAGGCAGTAAAGAAGCCTTTATTAAAAAGATTAATATCTGAATTCTCTACAAATACGAATGAAATTAAGTAACGGTTCAATGCACAAAAAACAATAATGGGCACCATCAGTCACGTGTCAAAATCATGGAAGCACTAATCTTGAGATCTACGAAGTTGAAATGTGTACAACTTGCGTTGAAACAGTCTGCGCCGAGACAATCTACATAAATTAAGCTCCTACTTGAAGATGGAAATCTATATATATAAAATAGGATGTGTGTGTGTATGCGTGTATGTATATTTTCTATACAAATCTACACCGTTTGACCAATCCACACCAAATTTGGTACACTTATACTTTAGAACACTGCGGTCAGCATAGGCTAACTCTTAACCCCCGTTCTATTGGCCCTGGGGGGCTAAAAACTATTCGAAATCGCAATAGAAATAACATTGAGCATAGATTGATTGCTTTAGGCAGCGATGGTTGCTTTACCAGTGTTGATCGAAAAACAATTTTTTCCGAAACAAATTAAATTACAGTATTTATGTTTGAACTGACTTTTTAGTTCTTCCCATGATGTAAATAAATTATAGATATTTTATTGAAGAAAGAATATTTTAAAATATTTATTTTTGCAAGGAAATTCAAGGAAAGATTTTCAGGAGTTCAAGGCTGATTTTCAAGGAAAGTTGGTGTATATTTCGACCAACTTTCCTTAAATAATTTATTGAATACGTAATGATTTGTAGAATTCTGTTTCATAAACTTTTTAGGTAAGGCGTGTAACTTATTTTAAAATGTCCGGAATAGATACATGTGAATCCTCCGTTGAAAGCAGTGATTTTCTTTCTGAAAAATTCTGTTAAATCGACCTTCTGCTTTTTGAAAAATTTGTATCTATTCAGTTTAATTTGTCTACATCGATTACATTTAGTTCTAACTCAAGCACCGCTATACCGAAAAGCACAAACGAAAAACTCATTGATCATAAAAGCGTAATTTTGCTACTCGGTATCTGGCAGCACCAGAATTAATGTCTACTTTTTTTTATAAAACTTTGTAGAACTTTCTGGAAAGTTGGGGAAACGGAAACTTCCTTGGACTCATGGTGGAGAACATTCCAGCACCCACTCGATTCTTAGCTGGTCGTATTTAAAGGAAGCTAACTCGGTAAGTCTTCCAGTTTATCATCTTTCAGTGAATCTGGCAGTTTTATTTCGCTCTTTTCATTGTATAAGTGTTTCCTACTTTATTCGACAGTGATAGTGTACATTTTGGATTTATATTTCTAAACGGATGTAAGTACTACATAATTTTATATTCGTTTTTTTCGTTAATTTTAGCTTTTTTTGTATTCTATAATATATTTCATTGCTCAGTGAGAGTGTGCCTTTTGCTTAATTTTTTAAATATGTTTAATGGGATCAGAATTAATGCTTTTTTTACACCAGAATAAAAGTTTATTTTTTAGCATGATACAACTCATGTTTCCAAATGACATCATTCGGCGCCACATCAGTGGTTGGACAGTCCGGATTTCCGTCGACATTCAAGGTGCAAGGGCAGGTTTACCATAGAGTGGGATAGTTGCTTCCGCTGCCAGATCAATCACCAAAATTTCTACAACTATATTTTATTTAAAACGAACAAATAGAAACTGATCAGAGGTGCGCCTACATCTCGGGAACAAGACGTCAGATTGTGTTAAACTTACAGAGGATGTTTCATTAGCACAATAATCTTATTAAAACGTTTGAAACAGTATTGGAACGTATGTCAACAGATGAATATAAAGTAGTCATAAGAGCAGACCAAAGACCAGCAGGCGAACACGAGCAGCGTTTTAACTCTCCTCAAGCAGATGAAGTCGCGGTGGTTATATCAGGCGATGAGTTCCATCAACGGGATATCGTTATTCAACGACGAGGTGAATCTTTGCAGCGCATTTCGGAAACACATCGATCTTATGATGCTCTGCAGTACCCAGTGATATTCCCCCATGGTGAAGATGGATATCATTTTAATCTGATGCAGATCAACCCAAGAAGGTGAAACAACCAGCAAGAAAGTTTCAGCGATGGATTTCTATGCGTACAGATTAATGGTTCGAGATTCTAAGCAGAACCATGTATTGAACTGCAGGCAATTGTTTCATCAGTTCATCGTCGATATGTACGCTAAAGTCGAGAGTGAGCGTCTCCTTTACATTCGTCTAAATCAACGTAAACTGAGAGTTGACGAATATATTCACCTGAGAGATGCTGTGGCAAATGACGGGAACGTTGAAAACCTCGGTGCCTTGGTCATTTATCATGCCTTGGTCCTTGGTCTACCAGCTACATTTACAGGCAGTCCCAGACACATGCACGAATACACACAAGATGCTATGACGTACGTGAGGACGTACGGGAGACCAGACTTATTTATCACCTTCACCTGCAATCCGACTTGGACGGAGATCAAGGAGGTTCTTACCAATGGTCAATTACCCAGTGAGCGCCACAACTTGATTGCGAGAGTATTTAAACAGAAGCAGATGAAACTGTTTGACGTTATAACAAAGGGCCATGTATTTGGAGTACAGAGATGCTGGATGTATGCGATTGAATTATTATTTTATTTCTATGATTAGTTTTATATTTTTACATGAATATTATGTATACTCGATTGATAAAAAAGGATATTTAAAATGTTTCATTATTCATAATTTACATTTTGTAATGGAACACGAAAAACTTCAACTCATTAATCATAAAAGCGTAATTTTGTTATTTTAGATTTGGCAAACCAGAATTAATGTTTTATTATTTTATAAATTTGATTTAGAATCCCGAGTTTGTCTGTTTGAGTTAACGCAGCTAAATGTTGCAGTCATATTTGAGCATTACTAAATTTCATAAATCATTATCGTCTTTATCAATATTTTCAAATGTCTTTTTCGAATTGCTCTATTTCAGAATTAACTCAGGCAGTCGAAATTCGACACTGCGCATCATTCGTTTTCTAGAATTCTGCATTTTTTCGTCGGAATTTCGTTTCTGTTCGTATTTATGTCTTAATCTTTTACATATTGCAATATATTCAAGAATTAAATGCATATATTTGCGTCCGAAGTATATTGTAGAAGCTATGAAAAAGTTAAAACGTA
Organism: Meta bourneti; assembly: GCA_933210815.1. Taxonomy (NCBI): domain Eukaryota; kingdom Metazoa; phylum Arthropoda; class Arachnida; order Araneae; family Tetragnathidae; genus Meta; species Meta bourneti. The sequence goes on from OW119928.1 coordinate 71,008,609, forward strand.
TTTTCCGTACAACTTAAATGATTGCATTTTTCTGTGAAAGAAAAGTGATTATTGTAATTCACTTTTCAAGCAACATTTAACCATTTCAACCCGAGCAACGCCGGGTAATTCAGCTAGTATCTTATAAACAAATAGCCACAGTTCCAAGGCGTTGCTGCTCGTACCATCTGTTACCAAATATTTTAGTTGTTGACGATATCAAAATTTTCGCTTTTATATACCTATTAAAAAATGGAGGTATGCGCATCTATTGAAAAATATGTGGCTTTGGAAATTGGGTGACATTGTTAGAATTTAAAATTGTAGTACGTGGTAGGTCTGAAAGGGAAAATACATTTAAAAAGACAGTGTTTCTATCTCATAAATCTCTGATTTAAATTATTTGTCCTTGTTCCATAAAACCAATCAACAGCTCTGATTTAAATATAGCTGATCATCCTCTTTTCCCTTTTTTCTACAAAAAATTAATATTCAAAAATTTAAACTTTAAATGAATACATTTTGATAGAAAAGACTGGTATTTTCGATAAAAATCAGCGAAACTGGTTCATTTAGTTGTGTTTTTCTGAAGGTAATATGCTTGTACGCACTTCATTAACACGTCGTTCTAGACACACATGTAGCAGTTATTTTATCTATTTGGGAGCCCATTTATAAAAATTGAATAACGTATCTGCATTTCTAAAATAGAATCTTAGCGTACAAATAACTTTCGAAATGAACAGTTACAGGAAGCAAATTAGAAATAATAATCAGTGGAGCATTTTCAAATATAAAATAAAATAAACATGAAAATATTGAAGTTTTTTGTTTTGTTTTTACCATTCCCCTTGGTCGAACTGAAATCTAGATCAAGTCCAAAAGACCATGTTTTTCAAGTTTGACAGAGATCATCTCCTGTTCATACAGGAGCTGTCCCAGAGACACCAATACAATCCAAAATATGGGAAAGAGTTGCTGAGGTTACAGAGCAAGAACAAGTTGAAAGTTCTTAATTCCTCTCACATAAGTGATGAGTCCTGTGTACCCACCGAAGTTTGCTCCACACTTAAAGAACATTACATATACTATAAAGTGTAAGGAGAGGCATTTAGTGACAAAAAGTACGATTTTTGTAACGATAGGGCTAAGGAAAGTTGCGAAGACGAATCCTCTGATAACAACAGTGAAGTTTTCAAAATGAATTTATATATTTTGTTAGTTGATGAAATTGTCATGGCACATTTTGTAAACGTTTTGTAATTTGGAATTTTTTTACAGCGACAACCTCTGTCCTCTATATGGGAGCCTAAACCAATGACCCCATCCAGGGACGAAACCAGAGGTAGGAAAGCTCTGGAAGTCCAGGTTTCCCACCAAAAGTGTTGTTTTTATTTTTATATCTCTATCCAAATTAGGTCTGATGTAGTCCAGTTGGTACCGTCGCGGAATAGCAACTGGAGTGTTGCGAGTTCGATACTCGATCCAACCAAAGACCTTCGTGTAAGTGAGGGATGGTTTACGTTAAATTTGTCGTGGCCTCTAATATCTTCACTTTGGCTTGGTGCGAACGTATGGAAAGTATGGTGCCAGTGAAGGTGTTGACCAAGTCATTTGACCGTTGTTCAAAATTAAGAGGTGTTCTCGGATCATTCCCTTCGGGATTGATGCTGGACCGTCCCAATAGCCCTTTGCGTTGTTCCAATGCGACGTAATTTCAAATACCTACCTACCTATCTTTCCAAATATGAATGCATAAAAATTTATGCATTTTGGTTTTTGTTCTAAAAATAAAATAACGGTTATTAATTGACGGTTAAAAATTTATTCAATAAATCGGTCAAATAAAATATTAAAGTTAAAAATTGTTATCTTCACCACCATCGTACATTTTGCGATGATTTTATTCATTTTGTACTTACCGAATCCACACTTCACTTATGAGGTAAAATAAATAATATGAATTTCGAGGAGCAAGATTTAAATGCTTGCTTTTGATTTAATTTACAGTTTTAAATATTTAGCGAATACACCTATAGCAAAATGATCTGTACCCTAACCTACTTAAATGCGTTAATTTTTATACTTATTAGTTTGCTCTTCACAAAATTAAAGATTAGAAAAGTTATAATACTTTTCAAATATTTAATACACACCTCAAACCTTCATTTGATATAAAAATTATATTTCTAACCTGTGTCGGAGTGGGTCGGATGATTGATTGGGCTAGGAAAATGTAGATTTGTTGAAAGCAGGAATATGCAATTTTAAGCAATTTGAAACTTTAATTTATCAATGATTTTTGTTACATCAATTCAAGCAAATCATACCTTTCCGATTGTTATTTTGTGGGAGAGGTTTTCGTTTGTTTTAGTTAAATATGTCGATTCAATATTAGCAAAAGTCATTACAAAATTGATAGAAATTAGAGTAAGACTTTTAGGTAGATTTTTAAAGCAAGAATTATTTCTAAAACAATTCCTTGATCTATACTTTTGAAATAATCTCGGTTAGATGGATGTTGGGGAGAATGTCTCTGTTAGGAGTAAAGGCAGCTTACCCACTGGGTATTGCTTCACAAATAGCCTCCAGTTCGCCCCTTGTAAATCCGAAAAGATATGTGTGTGGTCGGGCACTAAACAAGTACTTTTTAACTAAAGGTCTACCATATCTACGGCCTTATTTATCAGTATGTTTGGGTGGTAATTGGTAATAGTAATTAATTAACGTCATACTAGAGCAACACAACGGGCTATTGACGACGGCCTGGGAACAATCCCGAAGGGAAAGGTTTGAGGACAACACCACATAATTTTGTTCGTGGTGTTGTCCACGTTGATTCCGTGGTGTTGTCCACCCATATTGATTCATAGTACGAATCAATATGGGTGGGATTTATCACAGCACTACCATATTTTTCTGGACTGAAGCCTCTAGGCTTTAGCACCGTTTGACTGCTTAGTTTACCACGATCAGCCTTGCCTTCAACTACAACAGAAAACTAATGCTGTAGTTGTATTGTGATATATAGAATATTTTCCTTCGTTTGTCTGTAAGAGTTCCCTGCGTTTCTAAATGGGAAAACATTTAAATTACTGTATGTATTTAATAAGCTTTCCTTGTCAAATGTCACATTATTTTCCCACTAACTGCCCTACCGGCTTTCTTGGATCACTAGCTTACCCGGAATTTCCTGGATTCTGTCCGTTGATGCTTCAAACCTTGGCCCTTCGGAAATGAAATTATGGAAAATGAATTTGTCTTAAAATGGTCCATTATTTCCCAATAGATGGCAGCACGATCGCCCTTTTTCTATGTATGAAAGAAAAAGCATCTTCCCCTTCTTCACCGATAAGGAGAACACACCCCTCACACCATCTGTTCAAAAAAGTGCACTGATGGGGGCCCACTCTTTCCATCGACTTGAATTATTGAGTGCTCAATTTGTAAGTGAGCTTGTAAGGTCGTGTATCGGCTATCCAACAAAAAACGAGTTTGCGTTAAGACCATTAAGATAAAACAGAGTTTGCCGGTGGTCCGAAATAAAATATTAAAACCCGAAGATAGGTGAGATATGGAGCTTTCCGACAAGCTGTTAAAGTTCCAGGTTATGAGAAAAACAATGGTGTTAAGGATCGATTGTTTTCTATTCATGTGTCAGGAACTTAGCCAAGTTTTTGAAGATTTTAAAGGGGAAAAGGGTGAGTTTGTGGAAAGGGCAGACTAGACGGAACTTCCCGTAAAAGCCACTTCTTAAATTAGCAGTCAAGATAATCTTTATGTTCAGGAAACTTGTTATTTTGCTTGCATGACAAGTGTTACCTCCTTGCGAATTACACAGAAGCTGCTTAATCCAATTACATGGATAGGGGAATGTGCACTGAAATTAACAAAAGCAACTGGAGTTTGGTATTAATGTGCAGTAAAACACCAGAAAAATAATTACAAACAGGGTGGGGCTTAAACAACCTTTCATTCTCAAATAGACATAAACTATTATTTTATGGTTTCTTAACATTTGGATATTGATGTTAAGAGAAGTATATATACAAAATGCGAGCATTCTATTAAAAATAACTTTGGGCTCGGATTATGATGAATTTTGCATCTTCTAGCATTATTTTCTCTTCAAGGGTTATTTCTGAGGTTCGAGAGCATTCTTGTATTTTTCCAGGGCACTTTGTTTTTATTGTTTTGCATTTTCTGTCTTTTCTCATAAAAACTGTTCAACAATTCGGATTAATTTGCAATCACTTAGATTAACATTCTATTAACGTTGACCTTCGAAGATTTGCTGCACTTAATTTGGTGACCATTCTTCTGAAAGTGCTTGAAATGCTGTCCTTTGTACATTTGCAGCACTCACAATTGGAGTTTAATTGAACATATGAATATGATATGTTGTGTTATATCAGGGGGCACAACTGCATGTACTGAGAGGCAGGTTGTGAAAAAGCTAGCCACATGTATTAGTTTGAAGAAGGCGAAGGTGTTATTGAGGAAGAAACTGAAAATAATCCATTTTTAGGGAGAATTATATTTTAAACACCAATATGACGCGTTGAGTTTTCTTTACAAGGCTTTTGGTCGGGAGTTAATTCTAATGTAAAAATTCTAAGATATCCCCCAATTCCCGTTTTTTAATTAGATCTCAATCTGTTCCTATTTTGGTTCAAAATTGAAAAAGTTTGTTCACATACATATGTTACCCGAGCAACTTTCAAAGATTCTATCAGATTTTTAAACAAACTTTTCCAGGCTTTTGTAGGATTCAATTATTGCTACAAAATTCTTTATTTAAATTTTGAATTATGTGGTTGAACATTGAAGACCAATTATCTCCACTTGCAGATTGGTGCATACCTGGTCCACACACACAAGAAACGTTAGTCACTACACTTCTAGGAAAAAATACCTGGCTTTCTCAGACATATAATGTAATGCACCGTCATGGCGGATATTGTGCTCACCTCTCTTATGTATATATGTTATGAAAAACTTTAAAATGATGGCAATATTAAAAAATCTGGAAACCATGGTCCAAATAGTCACGTATCTTTTTCTTCTACTTGAACTCTAGAATCCGTACCTGCTATAGTTCTCACAGTATTTGACTGCTATCCAGTTAATCCCAGGTACGAATCCCGCTCTGTAAGAAAAAAAATCTTGGTTTTTGTTATTGTTAGGGCGGCTTTACGCGAACAGAATCCTGGTCAATCCGAATCATTCTAAATCCAGTAGAATCTTATTCACGGTCTTGAAACTGACAGATCCGGATTCATGCAGTGCTAAAATCTTTAAAACTAACTAGCTATTTCTTATGTAGCAGCTTTCGCCAATCTTCGAAAACCAGTTTCAACTGGATTCAGATTGATCCGAATTATGTTGGTGTGAAGCGACCCTTTGGAGTAAATGGCGGCTGCTCTCGCTAGGTGCTCCCTCGCAAATAACCCCCAGTTCGCCCCTTGTAGTGATGAAGGCCAGAAGATAAATGATCTGGCTTTAAAAAACTGGATTCCGTATGTCTATCAAGACCATGTACCCTAAACCCACTATGCAAATCACAATTCTGATTCAAATAATTTGGAAGGAGAGAAAAAATTTCATAGATTAATATTTTTAAGAGCAGATGGATGTTATCTTTTAAGTCAGAATTCATAGGTAAAGACCTAATAAAAAGGCGAAGGCTGTCAGTATTTGAACAGGATACCCAAAATATTCGTGAAACCATTGTTTTTCAGTAGCGAAGCTAGATTTTTTCGGAACGGGAAAATGACGTGGATGCCTCCTTTTTTGTCCAATTTAGGTATTAAAAATGAAAATAAAGTAAGTACTTTGTATAAATATGCTAATTAGTGCCATTATAATTTTACTGATAAATTAACTTTTTCGATAACGATTAATTGAAGGGATTTGGACAACGTAATAACAAGCCGCACTTCAAAATTTTCAGACTAGTAATATTCAAATTTTTTAACTAATTCCAAAATTATTATGGTACACTACTCAAGATGTCACGTTATCTTAAACTTTCAAGTTTTTTACGCACTCGTTCAAACCATTAGAAATTCTTTGTTTAAATTAAATACTTTGTTTTTAATTTTTTCACGACGGAATTTTTATTCTGTGACTTATCATCATGTAGCTCAGAGCCCTTCAATTATTAACTGCGCATAAAATCTAGCAATAAGCCTAGCTTTGTTAATGGGTATGCAGGAAGCAAGTAAGAAATGGCGCCCCCTGTCTTGTTTTATGTTCTCCAGACGTTTACGAGATCTGTTTTGCTTTGTTTCTTCCCTCTTTTCTGAATAGTGGTACGATAACAGGGGGTAACTTGAAAGGAAGGATTACTCCTATAAACGTTGTATTCTAAGGATGGAGTACATAAAAGCATTCAGTTCACACACACACCGAAGCACTGTAACCCAGTTAGAGCCGAGGATTAGCATCAGCAGGAGTACGAGTTAAAAACTCGATAAACCTAAATACCGTTGTGCATGTAGGGACTAATCTGCCATGACCTCAAATGTTCTCACGTTGGCCCTCTGTGGAAATTTGAAGAGTGGGATGCTAACTCAGGTGTCAACCTCAGCATCTGACCGTGGTTTAAAATTAGGATGTGTTGTCCTCGAAATGTCCAGCCCAGTTGGAAGAGTAACAGATTAGCAACCGGAGGGTCGCGAATTCGAATGCAACCAAAGAGCGTCGTGTACAAGGGGGCCTGGTGCACGTTAAATATGTCTTGGCCTTAAATGTCCTCACGTTGGCGTGGTGTGGAAGTTTGGAGACTGGGTTGCCAGCTCAGGTGTGACATCGTCATCTGACCGTGGTTCAAAATTATGTGGTATTGTCCTCGGATCTTTCCCTGAGGGATGGATCCCGGACCTTCGCCAATAACCCGTTGTGTTGCTCCAGTACGACGTCAATTAAAATACCTATCTATTTACCTCGAAATTTCCTATTCGCAATTAATTCCGGACCGTCGCCAATGACCCTTTGTGTTGCTATACTGCGACGTAAATTCGACTACCTATACGTTATCATTGTCTAAAACTATCTTCAAATAAAAGTATCTTATACGCATAACATTAGAAAACATTTCTGCGAGAAGGAGAAAACTGCTGGCAGTTCTAAAACAGTTTTTCCATGCAAAATCACAAAATTTTAAGAAACATTTCTGAAATGCCTCCCATAAAGGAATTGACACACGCAGCCACCATCTGTTGTTCATTAACAGATGAGACTCCTTAAGAAAACTCGTTTAATATGAATTATCAACAATACGAAAAGCGTTTCAAGTTTCCGCCCTAGCCAAGTATCAGAAAAATATTTTTTTTCATGGCGAGAAAATTGAAAAAATAAATTAACTTCGTTCCAGTAGCTATGCCCCAATAATTTGTTATGTTGATTATAAGAGTAGCGGTGGAAAAATGCAAGGGAGCATATATTTGTTTCATGTACAGCAGATAATAGGAGCTGTGTTAACTTAATCCTCCTGGTGGTTATCTCAGCAAAGTTCTCTCATCATTAGCCAAACTGATCAGATCTTGATGGACGAGATTTATCGTCCTTAGAAGAAAACTCACCATTGGTACTGTAGACATAATCGAGATTCTACTGAAAAGACTACCCTGCTATTTGTTTGTCCATGTGCGGCGTTCTATGCACCATCGTAGCCACAGACGCTTATGGTATAGAGTCAAAGATAATCGCAGCAATGGAGGCCTTGAAAAAATTCCCGCTGCTGAAATCTACCTGCTGGCACAGGTTTTTGTGATACGCTCCCTAATTTTAAGCTAAGGGTCTTGATTTTGCAGAACGATCACTAATAGCCATGTGCACACGATGTCTGTCCTGGTGATGTCGGTGATGGTGGGACGAGACTGCTGCAATCGTTCATATCGGTCAGTTCGTCGCTCCTGCAGCCACCGATTCATGATTGATCCACCGAGCATCACTGGGGCATGTTTTAGTGCAAAACAAGCACTGATTTCTCGAAAGTTTGTTTCCGCAGTTTCGATAAGCCATAATTCTTCCTCTGTCAAACCTAGAAACGTGCTCGTATGACTGCTGTACTTTTCAACGAGGCATAATTAAGCTTCCTATACACAAGAACGACGAGAAAACACAATTTCAATACTTAAAATCACCTCTCAGGTCTCCCTTTTTATGCTGCCTACAGGAAGCATGATTTGCATATACGCTGCAATGTTAATCATTTGCATATACTTCCATTATGTATGCATAGTGCAAATTTCAGGGCTATTGGATACTTTCTTCATGGTGTTGAATTTTTGATGGGCAGGAGAGGTTCATTTTCATATTCAATTGAACTTTAAAAAGTTTAATTGAATCGTATTTCAATAATCGCATGTCACTAATTCAAAGATTTTCTTTAAAATCTATGATTTAGTGGCATGTAAACGCATGGCGCAAAGAAAAGGTGATGATTCTTTTTAATTTTGTAGAATATGTATGTTATAAAATACACATGTATACTCGTGAACATAAAAAACGATTTTTTTTGTTTTGTATGTACATAAATTTCTAATGTTAGATTATTCCAAACACACAAAATCCGTTTTACACTAAGGTACTAGGAAAATTGACACTATTGACCTCAAAAAGTAAAGCAGTAATGCTAATCCATTATAAACTTATGGATAAAGCAATTTATTGCAATGGTCTAATAATTGAGTTGTAATGATTTCGCTGTCCGTCAATTCAGTGCAGCTTAGATCGTGACAGTATTATTAAAGGTGATGAGAGAATTCGAATAAATCAGGAGGGTATTAAAACATATTTTCGCTTTGGAACACCTGTACACATACTGCTACGATGCCCATAAAGCGAGTGATAAGGGGAGTTATACATGAAAGGTGGAATTCATTGTTTTTGAAAGACCAGCTGTGAACTGTAACGCCTGATATTAAGAAGTTGTCAGAATCATTAAGTACTGAAACATCTTGAAATCATTCTTCTCCTATTTTTCTTCTAACGTGTTTTATGATGTTCGCCGATGGTTTGTCTTTCACTGACTGATGTTCTACTTTGGAGAGAAATTCTAGCATCATGTAAAATTGTTGAAGATTTGTAATGTTGTATATGGGGTAATATGAACTATGGTGGGCTTAAGAAGTGTCTCCCAGACTTGAAAATAGTGAAAATATCTTTATTTAATTTTTTTATCCCTAATGCCAACCATTTATCTCTTTGGCTCTACAATTGACGAACTATATGTGGAGGTGCACCCAATAGATAAGCCTCCGTTACTCCTAACAAGGACAATCACCAACATTTATACGCTTACAAACCAGAATTCGAATCCAGGACCTACAGGGTAGAAGGCAAAGGCTATGATCAACATACCAGTTAGGAGACTTTTTCTTTAAAAAGTGAGTATTTTTGAAACGCAAAAATAAAAGGCGTTAGAAAAGCGACATAAGTATTCTGCAAATGGTATATTAATAAGAGAATTGATCCACCTTTAGCCTTCAACTAAAACTTATTAGCACGTTCGAAAATATTCGACAGTTTAAAGAAATGCATTTATAAAAATCGTGATCTACATTTATAGTTTGCTTGGGTCATCTTACTTATTTGATAGATATAGTGTGTACTGTGATGAAATAATGTTTTTTAATATTTCAACAGTTTCATAATGCCAAAATTTATACATATATATTCTTATATATATATATATATATACATATATATATATATATATATATATATATATATATATATATAAGAATGGAGTGCTTGTACAATGAATATTTTCGACCCATTTGAAATTATTTATCCGTTTCGGACACTTCTGATGCTAAATCAGCTTCTTGCGCGTTTGGTGTCTGCCCATCTGTCTGTCAGTATGTATGTGCCCGTACTACGTCCAAACGGTCGAATATATTTTCATGAAACTTTGCATAATGTTAGTACTTACATTTATTTAGTGACTGAACTTGGTTGCGTTAGTATGGCTGTCCGTCTTCACGTTCTGTCTGATTTTGTGTCTGCTTGTTTGTACAAGTATCACATAAATGTATTCCATATATTTCAATCCAATGTCCTTTACCTTATACATCATATATTAGTGTAGTGAATACATTATTTGAATTTTCTTTGTTTGCATATTTAGATAAGTTGCATGCTAAAACACTGAGTAAGTATACCATAAGTATATCAACCATAATTTTGAAGTTTGGGAGAAGCTGGAATGTATATTGAGCACTGTGATTACTTGGATTGTTTTACCAGTACTGATGAAAAGCAATTATTTTTCCAAAAATTAACTGATACTTTATTTATTTCGAGTCTTATTTTTTCTTTGCGAAATATAAACGATTTCTGAATATTTTTGACAGACGATATTTTGTAACGAACGCAAACGAAACGGAAACTTGTGTTCGTGGACCAAGTGCAATGATATTTTCTGTTTTTTCCGCTCGGAATCAATTTTGTCAATTTTTTAGTTGTAAGTTATGGCAACTATGCGCGAGATCACGAGATAAAGAAGAATCACGAATTAATATTTTCAGAACAATTTTTTTCCTGACAACTTTAGTTTTATTTCGCTGTTTTTGTTGTAAATTTATAAAATATTATTTTTTAAATAAACTTTAATTCCTTTTCATCACACGCAACACCACAATAAAGTATTCGATTTAAGGTGGCAAGTAAGTCAGAATAAAGCAAATTTTAAGTGTATTTTGCCGTCATTGAAAGAATATTAATGTTAAAAAATCCGAACTAGGACTTTTGAAATATTAAAAATTCTTTATCATAATGACAGGAGGTCAAGGTGGCTTATTTTACTAGTTGAAACTATATTTAAGCAACTCATTATATATGTCAAACGTTTGTTGAAAACTATCATTTACAAAAAACTTTCGGATCGATTTACCATTTTTTTTTAATTTTAATAAGCTACCTTTGCTTTGTCTATACTTGAGACATTCAATTTTAAAATGTTATTTTATTATTGCACGTGCCACAAAATGGAACTTTCAAGAAAAATGAATTCGGTTAATAATAAATACCTTATCAAATTAATTTGCCATCCTTCCCTTTAAGATGGCGAAATTCGATAATGACACATGCCTGGTGCAAAAGTGCCACAAGGCAAAAAACATTGGTAAGTAAATATGAGTGCGAGAATATTTGCTGTAGATTCGTCATTTTTACGAATTGAGTTGAGCAATTTTACAGGAAAAGAACTTAAGGAAAGGAATTCCCGATCCTCCTTCAAAATAGTATTTCGTAGTAATTACCTTACTGTCACCTTCCGTCATTTTGTAGCTTTAACTGGGTGCAGTATATGGGAAATGTATTACATGGATGGATATGTATGTACAGGATTTATGTCCAAAGTAAGTTGTAGAAATTATAAAGATATCGAAAAGGTGTTAAAATATTATTTTATTCTACGAAAGACAAAAGTGATTATTCTGATCATTCTTCAATCTATAATTAACCAATTCAACCCGAGTAAGTCGGGTTATTTTGTTAGCCATTTAATAAATTTACAGATTCAGGATGTTTATGCATATATAGAATGCATAAGTAAAGTCCTTATACACCCACTGCGATGAAATAAAATTTTAGGGAGACGTTTACTTTTAAAAAACTATAAAACGATGTTCTAACGATGCATTTAATTTTGCCAAAGTCTAACTGTTTGGTGCTCTAGATTTGGAGGTTTGTTTTCACCTCATCCGCTCCGTTTGATTTCAAAGTTCATAAAACCGTTTCAAAACTTCCACCTGAAGGAGACATCTCAACCAGACGGAGTCCGAATGCAAACTGTCCTATTCGTTGTTTCCTGTAGAACCGAGAGGGGATATACCATTGCCAATGAATGAGATTGGAATAGCTTTCTCCAAGTATGCCATTATGTGTTACATGAATCAATTGAAAACAAGTAGAAAATACTAAAAAATCATGCATCTGAATAGTTAAGCTTTAAGAAAGTTTTGTTTCCCAATGAAATTTTCGTGAAAGCCTTTGTTATTCGATATTATGCTTAAACAGATGCAGGCACCCAACCCTAACTCATCTAAATGCCTAATTAATCTTCATACTTGTGTGTGATGTATGCAGTGGAAAATGCCTGATTTGTACTAATTCCTGTATTAATCTTTGTACCCGTATCTTTTAATGATACCCCCATTGCCTTATTTTAGGTTCTTCTCTACATTCTCCTTAGTATCTTATGACGCTGTAAAAAATTGAAGAATTAAAAGTTCAATAAATAATATTAGTTAATGTAAAGATGTAGAGCGGATTTGCGAACTCGCTTTTAAAAAATAATTATTGACTTGTAGACTCAATTTCCACTATAAAATAAACAGTTGATATCATCTCATAGTTAATCCCGTCTACACCTGTTCAAATGGTGATATAAATTGAGATGTGAACGTTTGTGACGTGAACCTGATTCTAAGCAAACAACCTTTAATGTATCTCTGTTGCTTTAAGATAATTTGGAATTCAAACTCTCATCTGTATTCAGTCTTTGACAATCGACAAAGCTTACGCTAAAGCGATTCATGTAATGACTTCAAATACTGACTTCTTGGCCTCCCAATCATTATGAATTACAATTTTAAAGTTCTTAAAATGGACTGCGTATGTCCAGATGGTTAGAGTTCTTAGAATAGTTAAAACCGAACTGCGAGTCATCAAGTCCATATGAAAGTAGGGTTCAAAGTGCTTCATGTAGTTTGTTTGTGTCCATTGCTTTGATTCAGTGATGGCTTTTAACCACTAAGTGCATTAGGCGGGCCTTATGTTATTTTATTCAAAGGATGATTGCAATTGCGTAAGAATTCCAAGAGATTCATAATTTGGTTTCTGAGATTCAATTTCCAAAGTCAAATGATTAAAATAAAAATAATGGATTTAACTCTGCTTCATTTTTCCTATAACAGGTTGAGAATTATTAAATATTAATAATTTTTGAGAATGGGAGTGAAAATTTTATAACATTAATTTTACTTTGTGGGTAGATAGGTATTTTAATTAACGTCGCACTGGAGCAACACAATGGGCTGTAGGCGACAGTCCGAGATCAAACCCGAAGGGAAAGATCCGAGGACAACACCACGTAATTTCGAACCACGGTCAGATGACTAGACACATCTGAGCTGGCACCCCACTCACCAAACTTCCACACCACGCCAACGGGAGGACATTTGAGGCCACGACAGATTTAACGTGCATCAGCCCCCTTTGTACACGACGGTCTTTGGTTGGATTCGAACTCGCAACCCTCCGGTTGCTAATCCTTTACTCTTCAAACCGCGGCCCTTTTACTCTGTGGGAAATTTTTTTTAAAAAATCAGTGATCACTGTTTTAAATTACATACTTATACTTAAATACTTACTTATTAAATAATACACTTAGTGATGATCAAATTAATTTGAATATAAATTTTAACTGCAGCACATATCGAAACACAAGAGTCATTGGACTCATTTACTTCTACATAACAAATTTTTCTTATTACACTTTATAATTAATTATATTCATAATTATTGTAATAAATAATAGTTATTGATTAATTATAACAATTTGATTCATATTTTTTCTAATAGAAATATAAAATGCATTTGGGTCGGCAAATCAGAGAATACTTATGGACAAGGGACCTTAAAACAGTTTAATCCTCTACTGTTGTCCATTAAAAAGTTATTGCGTATAAGTAAGTTAATATCTTTAAAAAATGTTAATAATATGTTTAAAAATGCTGCGCGTTATCAGATAGAAAAATTATCATTGTAATTATATTCTGCTCCTGCTATTTTACCATTATTTATTACATTTGGTTTTATATTAATGAACTACTGAAATAGATGTATATGCTCCTAAAATAATTCTAGAGTTAACCTCAATTAGAATTTGAAGTTCTTTTCACGGCGCTGCATCGGAAATATTATCTTAAATCCCCATACAACAGAAATAGTGAAAAAACCATTTGATTACAAATGTGTTTAGCAAATTTAATGATCGGCGCTAATTTCAAATGATTCTTGCTTATTTCATAAACACTCGTTCTTTCGAATTAATCTCAAGCACCCTGCAAGTACCGAAAACAATAATGTGTTTCCTAATTTTCTTTAGATCTGAATCTTATAGGACATCTTCAGAATGATGTTTTTAAATGTTATACCGTCATTGACAAGAACTTTGATGAATTGAACGTAGTTCTTCACAGGGCTGGAAAGTGGATACAATCACGGTACTTATATGCAACCATCAGAGTTGAAATTCCTTTTGTATTCAAACTTCAGAATCAATCATCTGATTCCAGTATTCCACTCGTACAGAGCAATAAGTTAGGTGGACTGGGAAGAACTCAAAAATGAAACTTCGCTTTGTGCATGTGAAATTTACACAAAAATTTAATCATAATCGAGAGCGCTGAAGCATTTGCTGTGGAATTTGTAATCTAATCTAATCTTTTCTGTTTGAGGATAAGGACACTAAGATTTGCACATTCAGTAGAACCTTGATTATCAGAGTTCAAATTAACTGATTGTCTGTGTTTTCTGAGCCAAATTTAATCCTGAGATTCCTTACTCATGCCACATTTCAGCGAGATACAACACTTTGTTTGCATTCTACATACGTTTTCAAGCGAGCACTAGCAACTGTGACGAAAATGAAAAAGAAAATCGAGTTCTGTGCAGTGATAAAACTTTTTTATTTAAAGAAGTGGATAGCCACCCTAATCTCCAGACTTGGCTCCATGTGACTTCTCTTTGTCTCCAAATTTGAAAATTTGGCTCGGTGGGAAGAAATTCCAGTCGAATACAGATGGCATTGCCGCCGCCAATCCATATGTTGCAGCCTTTGAAAAAGGTACTTTTCGGGAAAAATTACAAACTCTTTGGACTAAGTGTGCATCCCTCAGTGGTGATTATGTAGAGAGACAAAATCGAATTTATCCAAGAAACGGTGTTTAACTTGATTTTTTTACCATACTTATATAACCTTCGTATGTAGAGTGTTTATAAAATCACAACTTCACACACACATAATAGATGATGTTATGAAGAGGATTAAAATTTAATTTTTCCATTCCCTTGGGGGAGCTGAAACCCATAGACCACCCCATAGGGTGCGCCACTGGATTACAGACAATGTATCAAAACGTAAATCCTTTAAACGGTGAGGACTCCACGATAAATGGCATCGCAAAAACTAATACACCGGAAAACGAAAATGAAATATTCCTCAGCGATCAGGCACCGCCATCTCACCTGAGCGAGGCGTAACCAGTCCGCGAGTGATGAGAAGGATACCTTCCGCGGTCAAGGTCACTTGCTCGGTAACTTTAAAGAAAAAGGTAATCCCAGAACGTTGACCTCCTGGAAGGAACGGGAATGCCGTTCTTCAAATGTTTTGTTTTATTCGGAGTTACGTGTGGTGGTTGAAATGCGTCACCCAAGTAAAAGCGGTTCCCCAGACACACGAACGCTTCCAGAGCGACGTTGCGCAGCGAGGAACAATTGCAATGTTGCACGAAATGGGGTTCTCGACTGAGGTTCACACACATTAAAGTTTAATAGTTATAATAAAAATAGCTTGTAGAAAATCAGAAAGTTCGGTTTATGTGGTTCTACGGGTGCAATTTTCCACTTCATTTGCGCAAATGATTAGACAATTAAATACGAAGGAGAGAATAGTTGTTTAAGCCGCATGCTAAACAGACTCAGTAAAAGCTGTCCAATGAAGACGGAGCATCTGGTCTAATTACTTGTACCAACTTGTCTGTACTAGCATCAAGGCTGGACGTGCCAAATTACGCTTCTTATTTGCTTGTCAAATTTTTCAAAACTAGAAATAGTATTCGACGTTTCCGAGTTTAAATTAAACGGTTATATTCGAGACCTCCATGTGTTATTTTGGAACAACGTGTGAAATGCGTCAACTAAGTAAAGTCGATTCCCCATATACATGAACAGTTTAAGGGCCCATTTGCTGCGCGAGAAAAATATAGCAACGTTGCACGGAATTGGGTTTCTCGACCGAGGTTCACACATATGAAAGTTCAATAATTATGATAGAAATGACATGTAGGAAATCAGAAGGTTCGGTTTATGTGGTTAATATAGGCAATGTTCATTTGCACAAATGATTAGCAAATTGCGGAAGAATAGATGTCTAAGTCGAGAGTTAGTGACGCAGTAAAAGGTATCTTGAGAAAATAGAGGATCTGGTTTACTTCCCTTGCTAGACGTGTCAAATTACGCTTCTTAATTACCTGTCAAAATTTTCAAAAGTAGCAATAGTATCCGACGTTATCGAGTTTAAATGAAACGGTTATATTCGAGGGAACCTCCATGTGGTATTTTAGTGCTACGTGTGGTCACTGAAAGCTGTTATCCAAGTAAAAGTGGTTCTACATATCCACGAAATTGCGGAAGAATAGATGTCTAAGTCGAGAGTTAGTGACGTAGTAAAAAGTATCTTGAAGAAAATAGAGGATCTGGCTTACTTCCCTTGCTAGACGTGTCAAATTACGCTTCTTAATTACCTGTCAAAATGACAAAAGTAACAATAGTATCCGACGTTATCGAGTTTAAATGAAACGGTTATATTCGAGGAAACCTCCATGTGGTATTTTAGTGCTACGTGTGGTCACTGAAAGCTGTTATCCAAGTAAAAGTGGTTCTACATATCCACGAAATTGCGGAAGAATAGATGTCTAAGTCGAGAGTTAGTGACGCAGTAAAAGGTATCTTGAAGAAAATAGAGGATCTGGCTTACTTCCCTTGCTAGACGTGTCAAATTACGCTTCTTAATTACCTGTCAAAATGACAAAAGTAACAATAGTATCCGACGTTATCGAGTTTAAATGAAACGGTTATATTCGAGGGAACCTCCATGTGGTATTTTAGTGCTACGTGTGGTCACTGAAAGCTGTTATCCAAGTAAAAGTGGTTCTACATATCCACGAAATTGCGGAAGAATAGATGTCTAAGTCGAGAGTTAGTGACGTAGTAAAAAGTATCTTGAAGAAAATAGAGGATCTGGCTTACTTCCCTTGCTAGACGTGTCAAATTACGCTTCTTAATTACCTGTCAAAATTTTCAAAAGTAACAATAGTATCCGACGTTATCGAGTTTAAATGAAACGGTTATATTCGAGGGAACCTCCATGTGGTATTTTAGTGCTACGTGTGGTCACTGAAAGCTGTTATCCAAGTAAAAGTGGTTCTACATATCCACGAAATTGCGGAAGAATAGATGTCTAAGTCGAGAGTTAGTGACGTAGTAAAAAGTATCTTGAAGAAAATAGAGGATCTGGCTTACTTCCCTTGCTAGACGTGTCAAATTACGCTTCTTAATTACCTGTCAAAATTTTCAAAAGTAACAATAGTATCCGACGTTATCGAGTTTAAATGAAACGGTTATATTCGAGGGAACCTCCATGTGGTATTTTAGTGCTACGTGTGGTCACTGAAAGCTGTTATCCAAGTAAAAGTGGTTCTACATATCCACGAAATTGCGGAAGAATAGATGTCTAAGTCTAGAGTTAGTGACGTAGTAAAAAGTATCTTGAAGAAAATAGAGGATCTGGCTTACTTCCCTTGCTAGACGTGTCAAATTACGCTTCTTAATTACCTGTCAAAATTTTCAAAAGTAACAATAGTATCCGACGTTATCGAGTTTAAATGAAACGGTTATATTCGAGGGAACCTCCATGTGGTATTTTAGTGCTACGTGTGGTCACTGAAAGCTGTTATCCAAGTAAAAGTGGTTCTACATATCCACGAAATTGCGGAAGAATAGATGTCTAAGTCGAGAGTTAGTGACGTAGTAAAAAGTATCTTGAAGAAAATAGAGGATCTGGCTTACTTCCCTTGCTAGACGTGTCAAATTACCTTCTTAATTACCTGTCAAAATTTTCAAAAGTAACAATAGTATCCGACGTTATCGAGTTTAAATGAAACGGTTATATTCGAGGGAACCTCCATGTGGTATTTTAGTGCTACGTGTTGTCACTGAAAGCTGTTATCCAAGTAAAAGTGGTTCTACATATCCACGAAATTGCGGAAGAATAGATGTCTAAGTCGAGAGTTAGTGACGTAGTAAAAAGTATCTTGAAGAAAATAGAGGATCTGGCTTACTTCCCTTGCTAGACGTGTCAAATTACGCTTCTTAATTACCTGTCAAAATTTTCAAAAGTAACAATAGTATCCGACGTTATCGAGTTTAAATGAAACGGTTATATTCGAGGGAACCTCCATGTGGTATTTTAGTGCTACGTGTGGTCACTGAAAGCTGTTATCCAAGTAAAAGTGGTTCTACATATCCACGAAATTGCGGAAGAATAGATGTCTAAGTCGAGAGTTAGTGACGTAGTAAAAAGTATCTTGAAGAAAATAGAGGATCTGGCTTACTTCCCTTGCTAGACGTGTCAAATTACGCTTCTTAATTACCTGTCAAAATTTTCAAAAGTAACAATAGTATCCGACGTTATCGAGTTTAAATGAAACGGTTATATTCGAGGGAACCTCCATGTGGTATTTTAGTGCTACGTGTGGTCACTGAAAGCTGTTATCCAAGTAAAAGTGGTTCTACATATCCACGAAATTGCGGAAGAATAGATGTCTAAGTCGAGAGTTAGTGACGTAGTAAAAAGTATCTTGAAGAAAATAGAGGATCTGGCTTACTTCCCTTGCTAGACGTGTCAAATTACGCTTCTTAATTACCTGTCAAAATTTTCAAAAGTAACAATAGTATCCGACGTTATCGAGTTTAAATGAAACGGTTATATTCGAGGGAACCTCCATGTGGTATTTTAGTGCTACGTGTGGTCACTGAAAGCTGTTATCCAAGTAAAAGTGGTTCTACATATCCACGAAATTGCGGAAGAATAGATGTCTAAGTCGAGAGTTAGTGACGTAGTAAAAAGTATCTTGAAGAAAATAGAGGATCTGGCTTACTTCCCTTGCTAGACGTGTCAAATTACGCTTCTTAATTACCTGTCAAAATTTTCAAAAGTAACAATAGTATCCGACGTTATCGAGTTTAAATGAAACGGTTATATTCGAGGGAACCTCCATGTGGTATTTTAGTGCTACGTGTGGTCACTGAAAGCTGTTATCCAAGTAAAAGTGGTTCTACATATCCACGAAATTGCGGAAGAATAGATGTCTAAGTCGAGAGTTAGTGACGTAGTAAAAAGTATCTTGAAGAAAATAGAGGATCTGGCTTACTTCCCTTGCTAGACGTGTCAAATTACGCTTCTTAATTACCTGTCAAAATTTTCAAAAGTAACAATAGTATCCGACGTTATCGAGTTTAAATGAAACGGTTATATTCGAGGGAACCTCCATGTGGTATTTTAGTGCTACGTGTGGTCACTGAAAGCTGTTATCCAAGTAAAAGTGGTTCTACATATCCACGAAATTGCGGAAGAATAGATGTCTAAGTCGAGAGTTAGTGACGTAGTAAAAAGTATCTTGAAGAAAATAGAGGATCTGGCTTACTTCCCTTGCTAGACGTGTCAAATTACGCTTCTTAATTACCTGTCAAAATGACAAAAGTAACAATAGTATCCGACGTTATCGAGTTTAAATGAAACGGTTATATTCGAGGGAACCTCCATGTGGTATTTTAGTGCTACGTGTGGTCACTGAAAGCTGTTATCCAAGTAAAAGTGGTTCTACATATCCACGAACGCGCTTCTAAAGCGACTTTGCTCCGCGAGAAACTATTGCAATATTGCACTGAATGGGAATTTTCTGGAAAATGAAGTTCACACACATGAAAATTTAATAGTTATAACTGAAATAGCTTGAAGATATTCAGAGAGCTCGGTCTTTGAGATTGTAAATCTGCAATGGTCAACTTCACTTGCACAGATAATTATTCCGTTAAAAGGGAATATGGATGTTTAAGGTAGATACAGTAAAAGCTATTCAAGGAGAATGCAGTAGTAGGTGTACCCTGATGTCTCAACTCAAGAGTTTCCATCCATCATGGCTGGAGGAGCCAAATTATGTTTCTTGTTTAACTACCAAAAATTTCAAAACTGTCCTAAATGCCTGGCTGAAACTGGTTGAAAGCAAACTTGAATTATGAATAACAGACCTGAGAGTGAGGCACCCTAACTTGTGTGGAAGTTCATGTCAGAAGTTCAACTGACATGAACTTGATGGACGTTAGAAAAAATTAGAAACAATTTGACCAGATCTTAATCACGTCATCCTAAAAAATTTGACCAGATCTTAATTACGTCATAAAAAATTCGTCAATAACTTGATGACGAGATATCTCGTAATTAGTTGGTCAGATCTTGATGGACAAAATATCTCGTCGAAACCACTTGGAGAGTTAAGAGAGATAAAAATGCAATGAAATTGTACTAACAAATCCATGCTTAGGAACACGATCGAAAATAAATAGTGAATCTATAGAACAGATTTTGAGGACAAGAGTTTGGAGATTTCACCTCATAAAGTAGTTATATAAATAAAAAACTAAAGCTGTGTTTTTAATATAATACTCATAAAATATAAAGATGGATTAGCGCATGTCTTTTTTCCAACTTCATACTTCCCATTAAAATATGCAACCTTCAGTTAAAACTGTCCCAAATAACATAGTAGTGAAGCATAAGTTAGCAGACTACAGAAGAATTTTAAGCTCCCCAAAAGCTACCTTGAAGAAACCCATGTTAATCAGTGCATGTATTTGGTCATATTAAGATTTTCGTTCAAGTGATTCGAAAAGTGCGAAGGGAAAATGTTCTTGAAAGCTGACATAGTTGCTGAAGAAGCTTGGGAATAATATTGCTCCGAATAATTTAAAATAGTGTTTTTAGAGAGCATTCAAAGATTTCACAGAGGGTTTCATACATCGACAAAAAGATGCAATGGAGTAAAATTTCAGGAATGTTTTGTTTTGTATGAACAGTATATAGTGTTTATTTTCTGAATTTATATCTAAATATAGTGCAATTAGAAATTATCAAAATTTTATTTTTTAAAATTTCTTTTTCATGAAGTATCTATTTGTTTACCGAAATATATCCAAACACTTTAAAACTATGTGTGTAAAAGATTTTATATTATTCAAATTTTGGGGTAGTTTCTAAGCAGTTAATTTAAGATATTTTAGACTTAAATTCAGTTTTATAAGATTAATGAAAATGAAATAGGAATTCTCGTCTTTTTTCGCAGCTCGGAAGTTTCTATATTTTTTAGAGTTCGTTTGTTAAAATGCATTGAATGTTTCAAAACATCCTTTTTATCCCAAATTAATATTAATTTATGCTTCCGAACTAATTCCCCAGTGGCAAAGTGGCTAAGACGTAGCTCTTAAGAAACTTATAGGCTGAAGTGCTTGGTAACGAGTTCGAATTTCGATGTCCCGAAGTCGGGCTGACTGTTTGATGTTTCCTGGTTTCTTCAAGACGATACTTAAACATTGGCAGTTTCTCCAAAACCATCCAGGAAGATATGTACCGTACACTTCAAGGTGGGTGCAATGTGGCAACACTTCTCATGGTGGCTAGTGGTAATGCAGAGACTGCCATTTTCTCACGAATTTCCACTCGAAGTATCATGCGATCCATAGGCTGGTATTGGAAAAATAAGTAAACTAATGATGGTTTTCCCTGAATTATTCAAACCATGTTTCTGGAATTTCACATTTTACTTTTGTGTCACTGTTGCGTGATTGATAAGATGCTTTTTTCAGTACTAGCTTATGATCCTTCCAGTATTAATTGGCTAGAACGTGTCAATCTCTGCGTTACCCCTGGACACCATGGGAAGCGCTGCTACATCGCACCCACGGATAACTGTGCCTTCCTGAAGGACTTTGGAGAAACTGACCCCCATTTACTTGTCTTGAAGAAACCAGAAAACTTCAAGTTCAAGCAGAGATTTGGATACGAGAGATAGAGATTGGATTTTGCTTAGCCAAATATGGCCCTTGAGCTATAAACCCCAACACAACTAATCATACCAGATTTTGATGCGATACGTAGGCATGTCAGTATGTGAGAAAGTTGAGTCCATGCAGAAAAAATCACTGTCCATAATCTTTTATACATCGCAATGAATATTAAGCAATGAAGTGTTATACAATACATGTATCTTGGTAGAAAAAGAGCCAATGTCCAAATTCGCTGATTTTGAGTTATGTCCACAAATCACTTCAGGGTAATGAAAGTTATAATTAAAAAAGTGTCAATGTTCTCATGTCCATACATTATGAAAGAATCAAAACATTGGAAAATAATTTTGTACACTGAGTCAAGGGTCACTTATCAAGAAAAATAAAAATTACTGAATCAACCGTAACCACATTCTTGCAAAACTGGACACTGGCCCCTTTCCTACAAGGTACAGATATATTCTTAAAAATGATTCAAAAAATATTTTAACCCTTCTGCTGGTCCTTGTCTCGACGAGGTATCTCGAAATTAGCAAAACTGATCAGATCTTGATGGACGAGATATCTCGTCATTAGAAGAAAACTGATCAGATCTTGATCTCGACATGAAAAAATCGGCAATACCTTGATGACCAATCATCTTGTCATTAGAAAATTTGGCCTGATCTTGATGGACGAGATATCACATCGAAACCAATTGGAGGGTTAAGAACAATATGACATTTTATTTGAAGGATATAAAAATATTTCATGCATTCATAGTATTTTATTTGTTTGGTTTCTTTTATCAGAAACCAACACTTTAGGGAGAAATCTAGAGCCTCCCTCTCTGGCTACTTCACTGACTTCTCCTTTCACATATTCCTATATATATATAAAGCTGTGCGCATAGCTGTCTACAAAACTTTATCTCCTGATCGGAATGACAATCTCACACAAAAACAAAAGCATTTGAGTTCTTGAAAACTTTTTGCTATATCCTTCAGGAGTGTTAATACCGCATTCAATGCGAGTTTCTACTTCAGGCAGGGAGAAAGTTTTTGAACCCTTTGTGGGGCGAGAGCGGTGAATCTTTATTGTTATTTGTTTACGCGCGATCTTCGTTATTTTTCAGTGCGGAAGCGTGGAAGAGAAAAGTAAAAAGAAATAAACAAAATTAAAATTGACATCCCGTTAGTCGAGCACCCGAGAGAGTTCTCCGGTAGACCGGTTTCTATTTACGCGTGACGGTCAAACTAAAAAGGCAGCCACTTTGCTATGACGTTACTTCGTCTGTGTCTTCTTCCCTTCAGCCAATTTGGCGCGTCACTTGGCGAAGAAGTAAAAGAAATTAGGCACTGGAAGGAACGAGATTATATAACCAAAACTGTTATTTAACGATAGCAGTGGCAACTGTTATTGTTAATTTAGGAAAACAGTTATCAAAACTGTTAATATTAAATCATATTTTTTGTTTACAACTGGCACCAATAGTTTGCAACAAAGTAATGTTTATTATTGGTTGGTTGAATTTTAAGGCGCAAAGGGTCATATTTGGCCATGATGCGCTAAACACAAGACAGAAAAATTCAATTCGACATACTTTCACAAGGATAGTTTTACTAACACAAGATAGAAATGCCCCAGGAAGAAATCAAACTTAGCGCAGTGAGCATACTCACTGAGACACTACGGTCCCCGTTTATTATTGAAAGTTAGGTGACGTAGGATTTATGACAAAAAGGCCATATTTGGTTCAGTTGTACCAAACAAAAAGAGTAATGTCAAACTCAAGTAATGGACATACAGATACAAGGTAGGTACTTGAATTTAAGTCTCACTGGATCAACAGGGCTACGATAGCCCGATTGGAAGAGTAACGAATTAGCAACCGGAGGGTTTCGAGTTCGAATCCAACCAAAGACAGTCGTGTAGAAAGGAGGCTGATGCACGTTAAATCTGTCGTGGCCTCAAATGTCCTCACGTTGACGTGGTGCGGAAGTTTGGAGAGTGGGGTGCCAGCTCAGGTGTTATCTCGTCACCTGACCGTGGTTCGAAATTACGTGGTGTTGCCCTCGAATCTTTCCCCTGGGGGATTGATCACGGACCGTCGCCAATAGCCCGTTGTATTGTTCCAGTGCGATGTTAATTTAATACCTATCTACCCACTGGATCAACAATACGGGCTATTGGCAACAGTCTATGATCAATCCCGAAGGGAAAAATGCGAGGACAACACCTCGCAGTTTTGAACCATAGACAGTTGACTTGGTCAACACCTGAGCTGGGCACCCCACTCTCCAAACTTTCTCAACACGCTAACGTACACACACAAGGACAGCTTTCCTGACACAGAAGAGAGAAATACACTCAAGAGTAGTAACAGGAATCAAACCTGCACCACCTACTACTAGCAGGTTGCTACAGCTGTGGGTATATTCCCTGAACCTCTGTGGCCCCTTTTGATTGTTTAGAAATTATGGTTTAACAATTTTGTTAACTGTTTAAATTAATTATTAAGTAATTTTTTAAATTTTGATAATTTTAGCCTTTTATTCTAATTAATTATTTTTATAAATTTTATTCTTAATGAAAAACTAATTCAAATTAAATTGTTTCACTTCTATCCCAATAACATTTATATATAGGCAACTATTAATAATTTCAATAACAATTGCTAACTTCTATTGTTCAATAACAGTTGCCACCTTCTATTGTTCAAAAACAGTGTTATTTAAATTGATATCTTAATAGCGCATCTCGTATGTGGACGGTACAATGGATTTAGGATTTTTTCATGCTTGAACCTACCCTTTTGCCGCCTTTAGATTGGACGAAAATCTTCTGGCCCGTTTCTGCTTGTATTAGACCTCACATCACTTAACTAATTTTTAATTTTCTGCGCTTTTAAAATGCATCTTAAATTAATATCTAAAAGTATTCATTTTTGGCTGCAAATAGTCCTCAAAGAAAAAAACCTGAGGGATGTGTGAAAGGATATGGACTATTGAGAGGCGTGTAGGGCATGAGAGGGATTTTCAGTGTAAACAAACACTTGAAGAGGATTTTACTCCGTTACCCGATACGAAATACGTACAGGAAACATGTTCCACCACAAAAACACTTGTGCCATCCACATTTATCTTTACATAAAAACATCTCATAGAAGAGCAATGAAAGTGTGATGAAAAGATTTTTTTCATCAAACAAATATTCTATAAAATTCGAAGAATTTTTATCTGTACCGACATGCTTGTGGAAGACCTGTTAATTATTATTATTATTTTCTATTTGTGTAGTCACATAGCCGACAAACTGTCTCTATAAAGATAAATGAATTTAATTATGAAATTTGAAATAAAAATATTAATCAAAACTGTTTTCTAAAATAATGTAAGAATTTTACTTAAAAATGAATATTTATAATTTGAGAAATTTTTAATGATATTTGAAAACTTTAAATACATAAATATCGTTTGGTAAAACATAAATTTGAATTTTTACTTTTAAATATCGTTTGTAAAATAAATACGAGAGATTTTACTCATACAGGATATTATATTCGGCAATGTACGTATGCTAATTCTTATCATGTTGATTATTAGATATTATTAGACGTCATTATTGAACTCATTTATAATTTGAACGTGCATTGAAATTAATAACCTTAAATATTTATTTTTTTCGGCCAAAAATACCTCAAATCCCTAACTTCGTCCCTTTAGGTTGCAGTAGAAACATTCTAATTTCATTTAGAAATATGGAAGTATATAATAGATTTCTTAACACTATAGAAAGGTAATTTTATATGGAATATGAAGATTTCAGGCATCCACGTCCCATAGTAATTATGTATGTGTAAAATCAATTTATATTTCTTCTTGTATTTTAACCATGGATGAATTTTTAGAGGAGCTTGAATGTGAACTGTGGCCTCGAGAGCCGATGTCTATAGGGGCGGAATTTTAGAAATGTTTATTAAAAGTGGTTTTCCAGAGAAAATGTTATAATTTTAAGCACATACCTTTTTTTATTTCCAGAGCTTTGTGTGTGAAGTTAATGTGCTTTCATGCACTCCATCTAGAGAAAACAGCGTTTTTAAAATCAATTGCTCTTTTCATATACCCATATTTAAAAAAAAAAATAGAAGAGAAAGCATTGAAATTCTCTTCTCACAAACGTCTGGAGAACATAAGACAGGAGCACCTTTTCTTACTTCGCCTTGGAGACCCATTAACAAGCTCAGCCTTTTGCTAATTTAATAACTAATTGCGATGAAAATTAATTTTAAGAACATTTTTATTAGCACAATTGATATAGGGAACATTTTTATTAGCACACTTTATGTTAGGAACATTTTTATTAGCAAAATTAATGTAGTTCAAATTAGTTTTTATCCAAATGATCTTCATTTTAAATAAATAATTTTTGGACTGGGTTCATTTGCCCCTGGTCCCAGTGTTCTGAGCTTAACTCGGGGAAAATTACATCAACATCTCATCTTCCTAAAAGCGATGAACTGCCTACCCTGTCATAGTTTCCGAATGTCTTTCTTTTCTGGCAACCCTGCGAAAGAAACAGCTTGAGCGATCTCAAAAATCTCTCCAGTCAGTCAGTCTCGATGTTTCATCATTTCTGAATTCTAGCACCGAATTTCGGCTATCAAGGGACTGCCTAGCCTCGAACTAGATACTCTGTTTAAAGTTCGAACACGAGGTCAGAGTTCGTAGGTCAGCAACTTTTCAAAATCTCAGCTTTAAAAAATATCCGCCAGTGGTTCTTTCGTCCGTTCGTTACGGACGTTATCGTGTGCCGAAATTCGAATAGATTATTTACTTTTCCAATTACACTGAGGATTTAAAACATATTTCTTGCATAATGTGGTTTTTGCTGTTTGCTCTAGCTTCTGCCATAGGTAAGTTATTTTAGACATATATTTTTTGGAAAATAATTTTGAATGTAGATATGGCAACACTTTGATTGAGCCTTAAGTTCCTGTTTCTGACATGAGAATCACGTGTACTGTAGAACTGTTTTCCAACTTTTGTTTCTTTTATATTCATCCGCATACGGATTTTGATATTCTTTAATGATTCTTTAACGAACGCGGTTTTAAATAAGTTAAGGAGCGATTTCCACTTCTCGTTCCATTTTAAAGTGTTGTCGACTTTTCAAAAACTCCATCTAGCCATCAAATTCCAAACTTCATTTCACTTTTGCTCACATGTGCTATATTTTCAATCAATAAGGACTTTTTAATGAATGTATGTGCAAATGTGAGGATAAAACATAAGTGTGTTTTAATTTAATTATTATTCGTTTTAAAAACACAATTTAAGTTCTGATCATATCGTTAGGGGATTAGGAATTTGTTTTTGAAAGATTCATGCAAATGTAATTAATACAATTATACAAATACTTCAAATAATTCATGTAATTTTAATAAGGGGAAAATATTTAATCCATATTGTATTAAAGAAAAATTATAACATACGCTCTTCTGCCTTAAACTATGTTTCATTCTAATGTTATTTAGTGTTCATTTCACCATTGATAACAATTTCTTATTGAAAGGGCAAACTTTTTATGCTGACTTACAATTAAAAAAAAATTATGTTCCAAAATTTTTACTGAAGAATATTAAATATCCTGTGAGAGTATACCCAAAATGAGGAGGTTCCTATGGAGAAGATTCAGTTAGCTACTATGGAGTAATTACTTGCTCCACGGATAGTTGCTACAGGTAGTCACAGGTCCCACCACAATTGCACTTTGGACTCTGGTACCAAATTATAAATGACGGAATCCGCATAAAATGCATTTGTTTTCCAAATCCTCAATGTTTAATGGCATTTTTTGCATACTTTTCTTTTAAATTTGTCTAACTTTATTATATAAGTACAATGGAAAGATTTATGTTTATTAGATTTTGGAAATAGACTACATTACCGTCAAAAAGTTTTTCTCGTTTTCCTGGGACCCCTTACCCTCCGGTTTAAGTACCACGGGATACCCCCATGTGGGAGCCAAGCAAGCTTCCACAGGCCCCTGTACAAAGTTAGATTATGGAGCCTAATAACACTCCCCACGTGCATTTCAGGACCGTTTCTGACTTGCGCTTACACACAAATAGGGGTGAACAACTTTAAAAACTGTCAGTAAAAAAATTAGCATAAAATATGAGAAAGTATTACTACATTACATTATACCAATAAATAGGCAAGAAAGCAGGCTGTTATGAAAGTCGATATTTTTCGGCTTTTGTGTTGCGTTAAATGGTACTTATGAATCTGAGTATTTTGATCGTACGTTTCATTTAAGCGATCAAAAATTATTTACCTGAAACAATCAAAGGTTTTTGAGAAGAGGAATTGTTGAGGTTAGCATGTGGGTAGCCATTACCTCAGGAAAGGTCATGATGCATTCCAAATACTCAAAGTGTGTGAAAATTTATAAATTTTCTTTCTTTTGAACTTAGCTTTGCTATTATTATTATTACTAGAAGACGCGCGCATAGAATCTGCTTTAAACTTTCCTGATTGCTTATATCTATTGATGGCAAGGGGTGTCGTCACTCACATTTCAAACTTTATTTCAATTCATTTATAATGAATACCCCATCCATATTTGCATAAATGTATTTTATACTTCTAAATGAAATAAAATTATCCAACATTATGAAACATCACTTCGTTTATTTTTACTAGCTTCAATTCTTATTTCTAATAAAAATGCAAATCAAAAACCACACCTTAATCGTGTTACTTCAATTAGATTCTAAACGTCTACTTCAATTTCATCCCCATTTCCTTGTTCAAAAGCGATTCGGCATTTTGATTCGGCATTGACGCTAAATCTATTTTTACTCATATTTCCTTTTCTGCACTGATTTCTATCTTCCAGATTACTCATTCCTTCCAGACTTCTGTCCTCAGAATGCCAGAAAGCTTAATTAGAGTGGCGAGCTTTTCCGTGTAGTTTTAGCAATGTTATGCAGCTTCATAGCGTGCATCAATCATAGTTAAACTAAGTGGTAAGCTGGAGAATGAAACTCGTAGCAGTCTAATTTTGTATCACGTATGTATAAAAATAAAATACTAAAAAGCAAACTGAACGTTGCCGTCAACCCCGTTTACACATATCCCGGGGCCCTCGGGGCATCAGGGATTCCCAGGTCCCTCGATGTGAAGGCCTGGGTAGTTCCAATAGCTGGAGATCTCAATAGACTTGCAACTAGGGAGAGCTGTAAAAAAGGCACATATAAAAAAATACAGTTTTACAGACAATTGAACTTTATTAATTTGCTGTGAATCGAAGTTATTCTGGATTTTTTTTTAAATAAAATATCAGGATTATTTTTAAACTGTTCTCTGATACATTCCACACACTGGAGTAGCATGTTACAAAACAAACGTTATGCTCATGAGTACAGAAAATTCCCATTGCCATATGCCATTTCTGAATAGAAAATTTCAGGTACACAGTACAGGTGCTCATATTTATTTCAGTCACTTTAGAATCGCAAGACTGATGTTTGGACCAGTGTGTGCCTTGCCTAAGACATACCGTTTGTACCAATTGAAATACGATTTTACTTATGCTGGGTAAAATACTTCAAAATGAACAGGTTTGACCTATGCCTTTTTTACCACCCGCTACAGATATATACCATATCGTTACCGTAAATAAGCAGATAATTGCAATTTATTCTACTTATTACTCGGACAGAAGAATTGATTATTTCCAAGCTTCTGACAATGAGTGTTTCTCATGTGGTCATGTTCGATGACCTAATCGGTGTATGTGACCGACCTCGTTGACCCTTTATGTGATAACTGAACTTATCGAAATCTCACTTCCTTAAGTTCATACCCTTATCTAAAAACCTAACTCCGAGTTCAAAACCATTTGATTATTTTTATCCTAGCCATTTTAGAGGAAAGTAAAAAGAAAAGTAAATAAATAAACGGACAAAGAATTTCGTTATTTTCTTGAGTTTGAAAGGGTTGATATCGAACTTATAATCTATCATCCATTTGGAGAGACGGATAGAAAGAACTATCATGCCATTTTAAATTTCTTGCCTTGAACTAATCTGTATTGATTTCTCATATGATCAGTCTTTATTAATTTCTCATAAGTCCAATCTTTATTGATTTCTCATACGCTCAATCTTTATTCATTTCTCATACGCTCAATCTTTATTCATTTCTCATATGTTCAATACTTATTGTTTTCTCATGTGTCCTACCTTTACTGATTTCTCATGTGTCCAATCTTTATTCATGTATTCAATCTTTATTGATTTCTCATATGTGTGTAGTTTACATAGTTGAGGTACAAGAATCTTAGATTCGATAATCTAAGACGAGAAAGTATGGGACAAATGAAAAAATTTCTGAACTAAACGAACCAGCTTCAGTATGTATTTTTGATTGTTTTTAACATTTGAAATATTTCGGGAAGGGTTCGAGCCCTTTGGGTCTTTCCTTTAAATACGTCCTTGGTCAGTCATGTTTAGGTATGGACAAAAAGTTTTTCTCATCCGATTCTCTCCCCATTCAGACAGTCGCCTAGCCCAGAGATGGTTTCTTTGCCTGCTTTAGCAACCTATCAAATTGCTATAATACTAAATGAGCATTTTGCTTGCAAATATATTTGAATATTTTCAGACCAGTAAACGACTTTTCTACGTATTGACTTAACAAAACTTCGAGTCCCTCTCCTCTAAATAAGTCTCACTATGGTGGGTTGTTTTATATATGTTAATGGCGGGATGGATGGATATTTATGTATGCAAATATATACTTGAAGGAATGCATACATGTCCACCAGAATTCTAGAACCTTGACAGCTAACTTCCTCGAACCTAAAAGGTTCATGAACTTTTAAATTTATTCAATTTTATTTTCCTTTCAAATTTCTTTTCCCAGTGCTTCCCAACAAACTGTAGAATCTTCTCAAGAGGATAAATGGGGGCTTCTTTGGTGTTAAATATATCGCATTGGCACACTTAATGGCACAATGAACAAATTAATATAATTTTAATGATTTTTACTTGTTGCCGAGGAGATCTGTGCTAGTAAACAACATTAATCTTAAACAATAAAGTCAAGACAAAAGCCTAAAACAATACTCACCAGTCATCCCTAGTCAAAATGAGGAAGCTCTGTTCCTATAGTGACCACCACCACCCAACCTTAGCGACGGGAGTAATTATCGTGGTTGACAGACAGGACTTAAGGCGTCTGCGTTTCGAAACTAATCCAAAGGTAAAAGATGAAATTCTAGAAACAAGATTTGAATAATTGCTTTGTTATTTATTGCCTTAAAATATTTACTAACCAATTATTCCAAAAATCATTTCAGTACTTAGATCAACCGAGATTTTACAAATTTAAAACTGATTCCCCTTTTACCCTTAGATTTATTTTTACCACCTTAAATTTCATTCTCCTTTTACCTTTAGATTTAGATTTTATCAATTTAAAATTCATACCCCTTCTACCCTTAGATTTAGATTTTACCACTTTAAAATTCATCCCCTTACCCTTAGATTTAGGTTTTACCACTTTAAAATTCATTCCCCTTTTTACCCATAGATTTAAATTTTATCGCCTTTAAATTCATTCCCCTTTTACCCTTAGAGATTTAGACTTCATCCCTTTAAAATTCATTCCCTAAACTCTTAGATTTAGATTTTACCACTTTAAAATTCATTCCCTTTTTACCCTTAGATTTTGATTTTACCTCTTTAAAATTCATTCACTTCTACGCAGAAGTTTAGATTTTATTCATCTTTTAAAATTCATTTCCCTTCTACTTTTAGTAATTCCCTATTAAACTCATACTGCACAATTAACAGAAAAATAATTTTAACGAACCTAATACTTTTTATAAATGATATTATAAGTTCCAGGTGTGTATTTGGCCTAAAAATTTGTTTCTATTCTGACTACACGCATGGCCCGCTACTGGGGAAGTGTTCGATTTCCAGACTGTCACAAAGTGTAAGAAGGCCCAATACTGAAAACGTTTCGGCAATTTACTGCCAGATAAAGAGTAATAGTCCACGTGTTTTAATAGGTTGTTACATTACTCACAAAACCTGTTCGGTCGGCCTTGAATAATTGGTTGGAAATAATCAACATATGTAGGATTTCGAAAAGACCTCCACCTTTTGACGGAAATGGGAGATTCTTAAAATTCGAGTGTCAAGTGCATATCAATAGTCATTTTGATCCCCTGTCTGAATGCATCTCTGTTGCTGATTAAAATATCTTTGCTCTTGAAATTTATCGATACAAACATAAGTATGAAGAAAACGAAGTATGTTTCTTTGTCAAAATATTTGTATCCATTTTTAAAATACAGTAGTGACTTCGACTTGAAAATTGTTCGTTTTTTAATATGTGAATTGCAGATTACAAAATATTTGTCTTTGTAGGAAAATCAGTAGCCTCTCTGAAGGAGACGATGAACATTGACCATTCTCGAAATAGATTAAAGAAATTCCTTTTCGGCTTTTTTCGAAAACATCCTACATTCTTCTATCTTTCATAAACATTTTTTTGAGATTCTAATGACTATTGATCGAGATAGAAGCATATTTTTGTAAACAAGAACAATGAAACTGCCAAAGCTAATACTTTAAACTTGTTTTTCTCAAATTCAATTTTTTACTCTATTTACATGCATACAAAACACTCCTTCCGGTCAATGTTTTATGGATTTGTTTGAAACTATCTGTACATACTCACAATGATACAAAGAACAAAAGTTGATTTGCATTTTAATGTATAGGATATTTTATAGTCAAACATTTTCAACAATGATGTATTACTGAGGAAAAACAGAAAATTGAAATCAAATGCTAACCACGTACACTATTTCTTATTTAATTACTAAAGTAAAAGGATTGTATAAAAATTTCAACTCTATTCGAAATACAAATCAACGTATAGTATTTAATTTTTTTAACAACGTGACAGTAAAAACAAAAATTATTTGAGAAATCTATACTGATGCTCGTTTTTAATTTTCCATGTGGGTTTCAAGAAACAAGCAGCTACTGGACCAAATTTTGTCACAATTTTTTCAAACGTGAAATTTAGCTTTTAATGTCCATCGTTCCCTTAAGACGAAAAATGTCCTCAAGTGTTGTAGAAGTTACAAGCTCAATGTTTTGTTGAAATATTTTCCAAAAATTATTAAATGCTCTCAATTACATTCATTAAATTCACCACATTTGTATATCACTTATTATAACATCAATTCCAAAATATATCAATTATGACATCAATTCCCCAAACATTTCTAAATGCATTAACTCACATAAAAAACACACATTGAATTCATTACACTTGCACATTACTGAAAAGAACAGCAATTCCAAAAACATTTCTGTGTATTGATTCTAATAAAAAATATTCCAAGAACATTGCTAAGAGTATTAACTAAAATGAAAAACACATTGAATTCACAGCACTTGTATAATCGCTGAAAAAAACACACCCCTTTATTTCGAGCACTATTCATAGTAAAGCAAATTCAATGATATCATTCAATAGGGAATAACGTCCTTTACAAATTCAAATGCGAAAACAAAATGCATAAGGGGACGTCATCGTATCAAATTTTGTACGAACAACAAAATTTTCGATGGTAAACCACCATGTTTTGATACCTTAATCAGATTCTGCATCGTCAAATTAGTCTAAATAAGAAATTTCATGACTTTACTATCTTTATATGGGGAGATATTCAATTTTAAAGTTGTCAATTTCAGGGGTCACACTGAAAATCACTATTCGTAGATCGAGATTAATTGTAGTTATTCAGGAACTGTTCATTTGATGCTCGACTGAAAAAAGTCTGCAAAGAACCTGAAAACAAATATTCATTCTTGTCATAATCATTTGCAAACACAAAAAATTCAATTACAAAATGTATACAATCAAAATGCCTACCTACAACTATTTAATACAATCGAACTAATACTCCGATCATCCAAAAGTGAATAGTGAGTCAGTCAATTGATCATTGATTAGTAGAGTTCATCTAGACGACACATAACTGGTAAAAGGCAATGTATTTTAGATTACATAAATTAAATTTCAAAAAAATTTCAAAAATTTAAACATCTCAGGTTTGTCAGACGTTTTTTAAACTTTTGGTTTCCCCTAAAATCGCCATAATGAGGAAAATTTAATGTAGCGCAAAAACTAATCATTGGAATGAGCTGAAATTTTGCCATGGTCATATTAGAAGTCCTTCTAAATCGATTCCCGTCAAAACATAAGGTTCCCATTCATAATTTTTTCAAATATTATTTTAATAATTATTATTGCATACTAAAAACTATTTTTTAAATAAAATATAAGATGGATTTTGTTTGGGTTTATTAACAGCAATATGGTACAAAATATCAGAGCTTTAGAAATATTATTTAGGAAGATATATTTAGGAGGATAAAAGTCTGATGAACTGATTTAACATAAGTGCTCCAATCTTTCTGTACTCAGAACTTCGGAACGGTAAGACCTAATGACATGAAATTTGGTATCTGAAGTTAAATTACGATATAGATTCGAAATTGGTGTCAAAATAGGGGTTTCTATTGGAAAATATGAAGTTGGTGTTCAATTTAATATAAAGGCGGACCCTTGTGCAAATTTTATGCATTTGAATTTATAGAAGAGTGTTAGTTCCTGTCGAACGCCATCTTTGAATTGCTCTACTGTTAAAATTGCTCGAATGAAGAAGGGTAGTTCGTTTTTTCCGCCTCTGTACATGAACATCAATTCCAAAAACATTTCTAAGTTAACTAACTCAAATAAAAAAAATCCAAAAATATTTCTATAAGTATTAACGCAAAAAATCACTACTTACGTAATGTTGTTATTGTATCTATTTTCTGCTGTTTATAAAAAGCAGATGAGCCATTTTATATGTAGGACACATCATATCAGATATTGAGTCTGGACTAAATTACACAAGATCGACTGGCATAACACTCGATATTTTTCTTTTATACGTAGTAACAGCGTTATATTTTACTTCTACCTTTTTGCCTTTCGTTTGTTTTGTACAGTTGTGTATATGCCGCCCTTTCATATTTAGCCTTTTGTTAATTTCGCCACCAAAATTTTATGTGTACATATTTCATTACTCATATTTTATTACTTAAACTCATAAAGATTTAAACTCGTCGGCGTCAAAATCCTCCTTGTGAAACTGATAGGTATTCTGCGTATATACAACCTAGTTTCTTCAAAATAGTGTTTAGAAATGCTATATAGCTTATATCTGAGAAATATGTTTCCTTTCCCAACTGGCATTTCTAAGCAAAAGCAAAGCATTTCTAAGCAGAGAGAGAAATTTTACAAAGCCCTGTTATTAAAATAAATGTTTTTAACGATGAGCATTCAATGTATCATTATGATTAGTTATACAAGCACGATAATATAATGAAAAATAAATCACAATGGCTAATAGAAGCACCTAGTTTTTAAAATTTAATTAAACCAAAATGAGTGGAGCAAATATTTGCGATCATTTTAAAAAATCTACTATTTGAAAGCGTGTTGTGTTCAAAAAGAATTTAATGTACATTTTAAACAAGGATTTAGCTTCGTAAATTGGTATATGATTCCATGGCTCTCTTGAAATCGCTTAGTAATAGCAAAAAAATAAGTGTAACAATTGGATTTAGCAGTGCAATAACTATAAACTCCCTTAAAAGTTGCAGGAAGGTATAGTTGTTAGAAGGTACAGTTGTGTTAAATACAAAAGAAATTAAATAAAAAGTGCAATCATAAAATACCCCATTGTTAGTTATCGTACTATTTTTCTTAAAAACAGGGATATTTTTAGTAGGCTTGACAAACTTCCATTCACTTTTGTAGTAGTGTGGTCCATGAGTACTTTGATCCTTGGTTCAAATACTTTAACCCTCCACGTGATTTCAACGTTGCTTTGGCTTAATTGAATTTCATTGAGATATTGCTATTTCGGAAAAAATAATATTCATTCTCAAACTAGTGTCAGCCGTCATTCCCAGGGCCTTTTTGCAGCAGTTGGGGTAAATAGGGAAATTTTTCCCATTCTTAAATAAAAAAAATTTACTTCCAAAGGTCTAATGCCAATGTTACACTCAAAACACATTCAAAACGGGCAAATTCTCTCTTATGGTAAGTAATGACCGATGCATATGAAAGATCATTGCCTCAATATTTTTCTTCTGACCGGGACAAAATGCGCCTTTAAAATCGTAACAATCTCGGTTAAACCTGAATGTATGGTAACCCTACCCATTGTGTATCTATAGTGTGTTTCGTAAACCACTTTAACCAAATTAAAGTATTTTGTAACAATAGAAGGTTTATCACAATTTCATGGGATCCAGTTTTGAGTCGTGACCCAAAGGGTGAGAATCATTGGAGCCATTATGCGGACTCGAGATACAAATAATTTCGATGATAACAAATAACAACTCCAATTCTTTTATAAACTTTTCATGGGCCGAAGAAGGAACCGAAGCGGAAACATTTCCTTGGCAGGTTTTGCTCTTCCCCTATGTCCTCTTGCTCTTTAAGGAAGTTCTGTTGGATAATACAAGGTGTTCTTTTTTATAACGATCGCTTCATAAAAACTGGAGATATGTTTGTAAGTAGTATACAGTTTAAAAAGATTTCTTACACTGTACAAAACTGGCACGTCTAAATAAAAGTAGGAATTTTAGTTATTTCGAAAGTGCGAGGTCGCCTTGGCTCAGTGGGTTTGCCTATCTATTGCAAGTTGTAATCGGCGTAGGTTCAATTTCTCCCTGAGTGTATTTCCACTCTTCTGTGTCAGTAAAACTATCTTTGTTTGTGAGAATCCATATACTACTTGACGTTGTTTGGCCCAGCCTGATCAAATATGGCCCTTGAGCCATAAAAAACGAATGAGACAAACAGAACTGCTTATGTAAACAAGAGCAGAAATGCACCCAACTTAATTTCTTTCGTTTGAATTTGATTTCTCACAGCATCATTACATGTTAGTGTGATGTATATTACTGGAATGCTTTCTGACATCTCAACCTTGCGCACTGCGGCCGAACTGTCATTTTGGTATAAATTGGGACATAGAGGTTTCAAATGTCCAATTTCCCCTCAGTCAAAACACCTCATGAGTCTAAGTTTCATATCTTTCATTTTGCCTATTCTCAGGCACTTGTATTTTTCCAACACTTCTACTGTCAACACTATTTTTCATGTATCTATCCTCAAAATCTTGCGCTGGCAATCTAGAAAACTTTTGACGTTCATGGTGTACAATGTTAGAAGGGGGGTTTCTTGACACTTTCATAGTCATCAAGTATCTTAGTAAACTTTGAAAACTTTGTGATCTTAAACCATTCATCAATGAAGTGATCACGCACTTCAAAATTCACTCCGACTTCAATTGATTCGTAATCTCTTTTGATGCTTCAAAATCCTTTACTTGAGACTTGAAGACATACTTCAAGAAAATTCTTCAATTCGAAAACCAAAGTCCTTCAAAGTACTTCAGCTCTTCTCTAACTCTGAACAAACTTCAATCGGAATGCTCAAGGCTCAACTTTAACTTCCTAAGTAATAAACCTTTCACATAATCATAGTCTGCAGACAATTATTCAGGTTCTATGGCAATAATCTGAACAACATCAGCAGGAAGCAAAGGTATTAAATGTGACCCATTCCACTTCATCAATCTTCAGTCTACTTGCTACATTCAAACATAACAAGGTAAAGACAAATATCAGCTCATTGCTCAAACTTTTGAACTAACTTCTTTATATCATAGTGGATTTTCCGTTCCCTTCACTAGTCCCAGATGCAGGTCTTGGAACTAATTGATGCCCTAAATCCTCGTTTTCTCTCATTCGTATTCTCTCTTTTTTTCATTTCTTCTTCCATTTTTCTCATTTATTTCTCCTTTTCTTTCACTTTTTCTTCCTTCTCTCTTTCAATTCGAGTTTACTTTATTGTTTCAAGCATAGCTTTAACAAATTATTCCTCATGAAACTGATTTTAAAATCAAATCCTTGATTTCAATCATAATCATTTTAAAATCAAATCCTTGATTTCAATTATTCGGAGCTGTGGCTCCACATATCCTAAATTTTTTAACTTGTGTGGTCATAACTAGCAAATTACGTGAACAATGATCAACAAATAACATTCCAATATTCATTTCGTAAAATCTATGGTTGTATGGATGAAGTGTGGGGGGTTATCCCCGTTTTCCAAAGATTGGTACCATTTTTTACATTTTGCCCTTGCTCCTAACAATTTCTCCACAGGATATAAGGTCTATAGCAACCTTGGAAAGCAGCTGTCATTCTTGGAAACACTTCCATCGTTTAAAGATCTTTAATTGTCTTACGTGAACTTGAAAGTGTTACTTAATGAGAACCAAATATCCGTTTCAAAAAAGGTCCAATTCAGTTCCAAAATAGGTGCATTATTCTGCTACCTTGTGCTTCTAAGCTCAAGAAAACGTAAAAACATATTTGTTGTTGATGTAGACATTTTCCTGGACGCTATCTGATCTGACTGAACCTGAACACTATCTTTCCAGAAAACGTGATGCTTCATGTTATTGCTACGTGTTCTTTCCTTGAAATATCTTGGTAACTTAGCAGAACATCTGATACCTAAACCTGCTTCACTGATTTGCTTTCCTGATAGAGCCCAATCGCTATCGATACTGTTAGTGACGTTTTAGAATTGTACACTTAAGATAAAAAATTATGTTAGCGAAAATTATGTGAGTTCATAACCGATAAGTATTTCACTTTTGAACATATTTTTACAACCCTAGGTTGTCTTGTTTGAGAATATGCTTTGTTATGTTTGACATTATGTACGACTAAGGAAAAAACGAACCCTTCTTTATTAGCACATCATTCATAGCAGGGCAAATTCAAAGGTACCATTCAATAAAGAATAAATTCTATAAATATGTTTGTCTATATAAATTCAGGGGCATAAAATTTTCTTTAGAGGTCGTCTTCATATTAAATTTTGAGCCAACTTCATAATTTCCAATAACGACACTACATTTTGAATCTATGGGAGCAATTTTCAGAGTAGCAAACAAACCAGACGGAATGCGAAGGCATTATTCCGTTACCCAAATGCTCTTGCATGATACATGTTATGGTTACCTTAAAAAGTAGTTTATCACCTTTCTGGTGACGCTTGACTTTTAATCTAATTGGCTTTAAAACCAATCAAGTATCATATATCGTTGGTTTACAGCAGAAATTCATTAACTGACATTTTACAGAGACACTTAATACTTATTTTCATGATGAGAAATACTTAGTCATATTGTAATATGTTTTAAAGAAACATAAAAATTCTTATAATTTTTTATTTTTTTTAACCTACTACTAGTTAGTCTTTATAATGCTGTACACTGTAAAAACATTGTAGTCAGTTACTGAATTTCTGCTATATGCTGACGATATCAATTCTGAATTGATTCTTTGGAATTTTTATTGGCGAATTGCTGAAATCACATATTCGAAAAGCAAGTCTAGTGACGTAATGTTCGGAATACGTAGAGGAAACACGTTGTGAAGCAGAAATACTACAACCACCTTATATTTAGCTTGATAGAAAATGTCCTCTCACATCAAAAATCAACTTCAAATACCAAGAAATTTGGTCAGTCGCTTCTGGATTATGAAAATGGAAATTTTGGAGCAATGTTAAATTATTTTTCCAGACAGATTGGGTGACTATGAGATTCGATTTTTTGCGCAGCTGTGTAGACATAAGTCTTTATCGCTATAGAAAATTACATAATATGTTTGAGATAATGTAGATGGGTAAACATGTTTAATACCGATTGATAATCACAAGTCTAGAAATACTATTGATTTGCCATAAGACTAAAGTTTAATGGAATTATTGTTTTTGTTTTCTTCGAGGGATTTATATAAATAAAAAGACAGTGTGTACGCTGTTTGTACGAATATTATTGTCCATTATAATATAACTTTTTTCTTTGATCAAGTTAATGGACAAACAAAACATATTTAAAGAGAGAAAGAAGTAAGCCTTGAAATTAATTATCTTTCCGTACAGCGTCCTAAGTCGCTGATTTTGAAATTTTGAGTGTTATGAAAAAAAAATATGATTTGAAAATTTCGATAATTTGTCTTGGCGATCCACCGATCTTGTCCCGGACTGTATAGATTATATTTATACTCCCTCTGAGCGTCTCAAGGTTCAAAATAAAGAGACGTTGTCCTCGGATCTTTCCCTTCCGAGTTGATCCCGTACCGTCCCCAATAGCCCGTAGTGCAACGTACATTCACCTACCTATCCTCTGAAAGTCATGTTATTTCCTAGTAGTGACCGCAACACACACATGATGACTAGATTAACCCCATCTATTAGTTGGAAGAATCCTAGGAAATATTCTATTGGTCAAGATCAAAACTGGTTAGATGTCATGCAGAGAAGACTCCAGGTTGCAGAGTTAATGTTATGCCCTCGGAGGGTTAAACTCATGATTGAAGTGGACGATTTTGTGATCTGCTGGAAGTCCTTTTGAAGTTGGCGCAGCATTTATGCTGCCTCTCACCATAGGGAAAGTCGAAGTTTCGATCCCAATGATTAGATGCATGTTTTCATCAAAACAAGACTGCGGCGAATTTTGCGAACGAACTTTTTTGCAGATTCCACATTTTATGTTATGTTGAGTAGTATATTGCTTTTGTATCTAATAATTTGAAGGAAAAGACACATTTCTTAGTTTTCTTTAGAAAACATTTTTCAGAACTTACAAGGTGTTCAAAAGGTAAAACAATTATCGTGCGTTTGAAAATATATATGTATAAAATGCGATGCACATTCAATTTAGCTTCATGATTTAGATGTAAATTGTTTCGTTGTATTATGTATGCTTCATGCACGAAGTGATCGGTTGGATTTTGTTATACATATGTAACGTGTGTTTTTCAAATTGTTTTCTAATAAGCTTGTAATTCTGGAATAAAAAGCTTATCCTTCTATGAAGTCTGTATTTGCACGACTGGAGAGAATAGAGTCCAAACTCCAGGAATAACAATGTCGGCAAAAACTGTTAATGACTCATCGTCCACGATTGCTTTTTATGAAAGTTGAAAAATTTGTCTATTATTTTCAGTTTTTCAGAACACATTTAAATCTTTTAACACAAACTTTTCTTTTGCAAGCACTAATTACTTTCTGGATCTTTACAGATTGCTTAACTCTCATAACATTCTTAACTGGAAATGAAAAAAAATTACTCTTGTTACTTTAATCCCTTAATTGCATTTATCAGTATATAAAATAAATTTTTTATGCACTTTATGCATGTAAATTTCTTAGAAGTTGTAAGTAGAATTCTTTGGTGATGGTTCTTTCAGCATTCTAATCTTATTTTCTTTTTTGCTTAGGTATTTCACAATCCCTTCCTGCACCAGGTATGCACTCTATATGTTCTAATTTAAAATGCTTTTAACTGTTAAGTTTTATATCATCATCTGTAAGTTTCCATTTAAAATAATAATCACGATTATCCGACGTTTCACCAGAGCATGTTAAAACAACACACATGATTAAAAGATCATTTGGTTCTGTGGGTTTGCCCACTGCGCTTGCTACCTGTGGGTTGTAGGTGGCGCATGTTCGATTACTGTAATTTACTCTGGGTGTATTTCTCTCTTCTGTGTCATTAAAAACTTTTCTTGTTTGTGTATGTGCATTACGTGACGTCGCCTGTCTTGTGTTTGGTGCAGCTTGGCCGAATATGGCATTTGTGCCTTGAAACCCATAGAGGATATATAAGAGTAACGTGAGTAATGGTAACCTTTTTATGGGCCCACGATCATGTAAGCAAAACGTAAGAACGTGACCCTTAAACTACCTTCGTCTGCCGAGAGGAAACGAACATTCGTCTACGGGACAGGAGAAGACGACGATCCATCGATTAATCCTCTGATTGGTCCGCTCCACATAGTAGTACACTTTGGCGATTTCACCATTTTTGTCACTCACCACTATAGAAATGCTCATTCACATATCTACCCTATCATAAAATGTTATACCGCCAAACGAGGCTATAAAATGTCAAATCTGCCAAACTAGTCAATTTTTCACGGAGCATTGGCGGTACTACTAGTCGACATGTTCACACTTTTTGGAGCTCCTCTCAATAGAAATAATAGTCTACGTATATTTCACGTCTATGATAAAACCCAACCAATCATTCTAGAAGAACATAGTGTCACAACTCAAAAAACGCATATTTTAAGCTAAACCAACAGGTTAGTTGGGTTTTATGGCGCAAGGGCCATATTTGACCATGCTACGTCAAACACAAGACAGACAAAGTCAATTTATGGACACATACACTCAAAGAAATATTTTACTGACACAAAAGAAAGAAGTGCACCCATGGTTAGTTACAGGAATCGAGCTTGCGCCGCCAACAACTTGCTCTAGCCCACTTTAAGCCATAGACGGGAAATATAAGTTAACTAAACATTGCTTTTGAGAGGAGTTTCAAAAAGCGTGACCAACATGCCAACTAGTTATGTGACTGCTCTGTTAAAAATTGACTTGGTTGGCCAATTTGACATCTTTTTGCCTCGTTTGTTGATATAACACTTTATGGCAGGGCAGATATGCGAATACGCATTTCTATAGAGTGGCTACAAAAGTGGTAACATCGCCAAAATCCACTCTTGTGTCGCGTGGACCAATCAGATCACGAATCAATAGATGGGCGTCTTCTCTCGTCCCTTGGACCAATCAGATTATGAATGTTCGTTTCCACCCGGCAAGACGAAAGTAGTCTAAGTGTAAGATTACTACTAGTTTTTGTCACATGTCCTGGGCACCATAAAAAATTACCAATGCTCACTCTACTTTTATATTCCTTCTATGGTCAAAGATTGTGAGAGATTTGAATGAAACAATGACATGAAGAACAACGTCAAATGAGATAAAATATCGAAATTCCGAATTGCAGTAGCTATTTCATAATTTAACGAAAGCAGTGATCTATTCAAGATTTTATTTTGAATGGGACACAAAGTTAAAAATGAAATTTATTATGTAAAGTTAGGATCTGTTGTTATTGTTGTTACTGATTCCTCTTAGATCATGCTAGATCAAATCCAAACAACCATTCGTCTTCGAAACATTGAGAACATCTTCACCTTCAGATGATTCCTACATACACCTTTGTCAACAGTGAAGATCTTATCACATTTTTAAAAATGTCTTTTATGTTGTTCTTAGATGCCAGACTATGAGGTTTTAAAGGATTGGACGCATAAAAGAGAGACATCTCAGTAGATCTAAGTATCCGAATGACTGTACAATGGTTGTTCCGCAAACATTCATTTATGAAATAAATAGCATTAAATATTAAGTACATTCTCGAATCTTTCTGGAAATTCACATTTTACTTTTGAACACCCCTGTTGTCGGATCGATACAGTACAAAGATTGGGGCAGACGAAGGTTGGACCAGCGGAGGAAATACAATGTCTATATTCAATTCTTTCATGCTTCATAATGAATATTAAATAATTAAACTATTATATATTGTATGATATCAATATTAGTTCATCCGGTTTATCAGAAATATATACAAAATGTATTTTATACATTTACAGCACTTATTAGTAGAGATGTTTTTAAATTCCGAAATCAACACTGTATGAAGGGGCAGACACCCCTCGAACTACATTACTGAGAACGAAAGTAATTACAATTTGGTATTCCTCTCTCCTGAAAATGTGTATTTCTAGAGTTGCAAAATGTTCTCAAGATTCCTTTTATTTCTTTCTCTCTAGAACAATTTCCCAACCTTTTGGAATGAACATCAAATTCTGATATTCTTATTGTCTTAAACACACACCTAAAATCTCAAAGACTATAATAAGAGGAAATTAATTTTTATGAAACTTGAATAGGGCTGTGCTCAACTGTTATGCTTAAGTTAAGCTTTTAAAGTGATAAGATCTTTAAAATATCAAATTCAGCAAACGGGTAGAAAAACTATCTTCAAGACATACATCAGCTTTTGTATTATTGCAAGCAGTTTTTATTTGAGCCTGAGTTTCGCTCATTTCTAGCGTGTCAGTTGTAACTAAGTTTTTATGATGAATTTTTAAAAGGCGTTATTCTCATACATTTTTGGCGTTGAAGGTTGTTGAATCATACATTTGAATTAGTTTTACTATAAACAATTTGCGAATATAGGGATAATTTAATGTTTTTCTGTTCATGTGTCTGGAGGCTCTCACGAAAGTAAATGAATGAAATGAATTGAAATATTTTAACTCTCAAAAGGATCTTTTACAATTGGAAACAGAAAATGCTAATAGCAATGCTAATACCCCTTCAAATGGCGCCTGCATCATAGAGCAAGAGCCCTACCTGCCCTTCCTTAACTCTTTGAGGCACATAATTTTAAAGAAAAAAAAATCCCAAATTGTGCAAAATTGTTTATTCACTTATTGAGCTTCAAAATTAGTATAAAATATCAAATAACATGCTTTTTTTAATTATAAAACGATTTATGCACTCATAATACATATTTACGAAAAAAACATTTACCATTATGAAAGAAAAATTCACTGCAACACACAATTCACCAAACTTAATCACAACAGTGTCAACAACTTACTAATGCGTTTTGACACGTGCAAATTTTTGTTTTCAGTTATTTTACGCATTTAGCGTTAGTTCATAGCATTGCCAACTCAATGAAAACTTTAAATAAAATATTAAACTGTACGACTATGAGTAATTTCACTTTTTTGAGGTGGATTAAAAAAATCTCCCACCATGCATTAAAAGCTAAGTAAAAGGTGGGACAGTGTTTAACCCACCTAACCCCAAAGATAAATACGAAACTGATATCTAAATTTCCTCTCCAGCATATCGGAAGATTACAAAGAACTTGGTGCTCCTTGAAGCCCGAAAAAACTAAAAATATTAGACGTCCGAGAAAGGA
This sequence comes from Meta bourneti, assembly GCA_933210815.1. Lineage (NCBI taxonomy): Eukaryota > Metazoa > Arthropoda > Arachnida > Araneae > Tetragnathidae > Meta > Meta bourneti. The sequence goes on from OW119928.1 coordinate 71,053,525, forward strand.
AGGTTTTAAAACAGTATTTAAAATATTTTTCAGTTAAAATTACAGAAAATTCGGATGAATAAATAATGAAATCAGTTATGCATAACGTAATCTCACAATAGAATCTGTTGTCTGTTGTTCTTGGAGCATCTTCGAATGCCTGTTTGTGCAATTAAAGAATTTTTGAAAGGTTGAAAACAGCTGGTACTAGAAAATCTGAAAATTTGTATTGGAGAAACTTGATCAAAAGTACCTGTGAATTTTTTACAGCTAAGAATATTTTCACTGCTTTTTGTATCTTTAAGGCTAAAATTCTAGAACTTAATAGGCGTCGAATGGTTTTGAAACTAGTGTATTTTTGTAAGAAACATTTTATTACTCTCTATTAAGTTCCCTTTCTGCGATATAAGGCAGCCTATGTCGGATGAGCATTTGGACGAGCGTCCTGTACAAATGGTTTTTTATTGTACTGTCCCTGCCTAACAATTTCTATGTCATCTCATTTTCTAGTTATTTTCACTTGATAATAAGAAACTCAAAGGTTTCCTGCTTCATTGTAACTCAAGCATCCCAAGATATTTCTTAATGAATACGTTTTTTATCTCCTGCACAAGATCATCACTCTTCCAAGTAGCTTAAAATGTTGACAACAGCTGCTGCTACAAGCGACAACTGAAGCTCAATATCGGTATTACGTGATTTGCTGCATCTTCCTTTGCTTACTTTTAATGCCGAGTCACAGGTTGAGGTCGATCAATCCAGCTTTTCCTTCTCTTGTTTAATGCAGTGAGGTTTTAAAGCATACCAGAAAAAATAGTACAACTGAAAATTTATAATAAATATGTACTTAAAGCACATACAGATGGCGCCACAATAGAAAAATTTTGTCGTTTTGATGATGGATTGTCAATAATCGTAATCGCTGGAATACGATACGATAACGATTAACCGTATAAAATGCTTTATTAAATCGATGATACCTCTAGTCAATGTTTTGAAAAGGACTGAGTGACTGCATGTCATCATCACATGAACAAGAAACCATACGATGTGTTTTATGGTGCTGAATAATTTGATAAAATTGAATTAACTGGTCACTAATATCGTTATTTCTGTGTTTGCAATCTTCCAGTGTATTTGAACCGAGGTTGAACCGCAACTATTTTGAAATGGCTGTTAACAACGCCTTACTGCTATTTCAAGGCACCGGATACATTGTAGCGTTCATGCTATCGCTTTGCGTTGTAATCCCACTTTCGCTGAATTTGGAATGTTTTAAAGGCCACTGTCTGCTATTCACCACCGGAAGCTTCGGTGATGACGGAAACTTCAATGCCCAGTGGGCATCCAAAGCTTACTGCATCTACACCCTCTTTGTCAGCTCGACTTTGGTTTTGGTGTCAATCGTTCAAGCCATCCGCATGTTCTCTATGCTACGCAGAGAAACAGACAGCTCCTTTTTGTCGGCTTTTCTAGATTGTATCGCATCTATTGTTTTTGCTATCATGGTCTTCATCGCATCTATATTGGTGACACTGGGCTTCAAAACTTGGTGCGATGCTGTCACCCAAAGATTCCGCTCCTGTGATGATGCTTCCATTATGGAAATCAGTAAGGCGGATAATGTACAGACGAAAGGATTCTTCATTCAAATTGGGACTGTTCAGTTTGGGATTTGGAGCCTGTGGGTTTCCTGGGTCCTTCTCGCAGTGCTGTCAACTTTGAAATTGTGTCGTTACCATGAGAGGGAAGTTATAAGAGTCAGCATGGCTAGACAAAGGCAGAAAATCATCAACCAGTGTGATCAAGATGACTTAGCTTCTGAGTGACGTATAGCCACTGTTAGTGCCTAATAACTTCAAAACGTCTTGTGATTGTACAGTTTTTTGGATGCCTATATTACAGACCTAACATTAATCTTGTAGGAGAAGTTGGCATGTGCAATTCCTTCAATAGTGTATATATTTATATTCCTGTAAACTTTTATATGGGATCCTGTTGAATTTCGGAAGAAAAGTACTTGTGTATGATTTGTAACCAAATTACTATTTATACTTAGTTGGAAATAATACTGAGAATAAGAGAATTTTTATGTAACATAATTTTTGATTATGTAATAGGCAGACATGCATTGTTTCAATTAATGAGAAAGATTGGATGTTTTATTTAAGAATTTGTAATGTGTGTGAACCACCATTCAGTTAAATTTGTACAATCTGACTGCTTTTCTCGTATAAACCATTTCAATGGTTTAAGTACTAACTAAATCTTGATTAAATGCTTTCTGTTAATCACCAAAGTATCAACATGCACATATATTGAGCAGTAAACAACACATTCCATCGACTCATCTTGACTGACTCGTGTTTGCTTAACAATTTTATCTTTTTGTTGATCAGCAATTTTGTAGTTTTAATAGTTTAAAGATTGACACTTATTTATTACTGGTTTGTAAAGCAACTTTTAAAAACTTATTGACAGTGACTCCAATTTATCTCGAGCAATGTGTAATATTCAATTTTTGGTAAAATACTAGTTAACACTGCTGTCTTTTTGCGATTCTAATTTTTTGTTGCCAAAGGGTAATGTTTATCATTGCTCATAAGACACCAACTTGGCTAACATTTGTGACTACATTACTAGGACTTAACTCTGGTTTCTTTAGAATACATGAACATTTCTATTTGCTAAATTAAAATATTCAGTTTTTTAGGGCACAGAGAGGACTTTTTAAACAAAAATATATTAATTATGAAACTTAAGAGGTTTAAAAGTTAGGTACTATCTTAACATTCTCAATCAACTATACTTGAGACAAGTAGACTGGAACTCTGCTTGTGAGTATTCATGTTAAGCTAAAGAATAAATGCTTAATATTTGGAGTTACTAATATTCATAGTTAATATGAGATTTGGATTTAATAAGAACGTTTTAAAATCTTTTTCTCAATGTTGAATTCATTTATATTTTACTAAATTCACACTTTTACATGTTTTATTTATTGATATTAGAGATATGTTAATTAACTTTAAAGTATTTCTTTAAGTAACTCATCTTAGTTTGAGTTTTATACTGTCAATCCCGCAATCTAGGTTATCAAACAATGATGAATCAAAATAATTCTCAGTTTTTCTAAAGAAATTTTAATCAGTACTACAGTGATCAAAGTAAATTTTTAAAGTGCTTCAATAGATAAGTTATTGACTTTTATATTACCTTTATTCTCTTAAAATTGTAAAGTTTAACACAATGTAGTTGTTTATTACCATTCTCTACATTTTCTCTATGATGCAAAATATTTTATTAGAATCAGTCTTATACATTCAACTGATAGTTTACTTGTGCCATTTTTCCTACTCTACATTCCTTTTGACTGTTCATTTTAACATAATTTTTCAAATTGCATACCCAAAGGAGGGTGTATTTGAATTCTATATAAACAATAGAGTTCTGAATTGAAAAGCAGATAATTTTATGCTTTTAGAGTGATTGAACAAAAATTAACATTTCAAAAATCTAGTATTCAAAATTTGTATCTTCACATCAGTTCAAGGGTCTAATTTTTTAAAATCTATCCCTCTACAAAGTTCCAAATCAAATGTGTTTCATGTTTTGTTTATAAATGTTTGAAAAACAGAACGTTTCCAGATTCCATGTAAAAGAGTAATTTCATTTTAACAAACAAATGTTTTGACTAGTTTTTTACACTAACGTTATACTAATTTTATTTTTCTCCAAATCATGTACGATGCTTTTCTGTTTTTCACTTATCTGATAAAATGTAATTCGTTTTGGTTCATGTTATTTATAAAAATGGTAATATATGAGAAAATATGGGGTGTTGTATTTCATCATGTGCTTTATCTTGAAAAAATGAATCTGTCATTTTCAGGGAATATTCTATCTTATATCATTTACTTTATTATAATAAAGTGTCATTTTTCTGAAAGAAAGTATTATGTTTTAAATTATACCATATCATACATTCATGCCTAGGTCAAAATATATTCTGAGTAATTCCTGTTTTTTTGCAATTAAACTATTGTATGCTTGTTCAATAAGTTTAAATATTTAATAGTAAGTTTTAGACACTGCCAATTTTATTTTTGATGGGTCATTAAAGATAAATTTTTGGTTTTTAAATTTTCCAAAATCATTTTATTTTTAAGAATCTGAATGTTATTTATGTCAACATGTCACAGAAATAAACTTTAAAATGTATGGCTATTTAAATTAATGACCTTGAAGGAGTCCTGATATGTCATACTAACTTGACTAGTTTTGCATTTCACTTAAATGTATAGAACATGAAATATTTTAGTAATTGAAAGCAAGGTTAATAAGCAATCATTTGGTAAGCATTGTGTGCAAATTGAAGACAAACAGAACTATAATATTTATGTTGTATTTTCATACCAATAGGGGAGTAGTATTACTTATGTCTGCTATGCAATAAATTCCATTTGTAATAGTTAGATTTAATGGTAGTACAGAAATTTGTCTGACTACAAATTGCATTAATATAGTATGATAAATTGAAAATATTAATCATTTTATACAAATAAATCATGTGAAATGTTTGAAACAACTAAGTGATAAATTTAATTACAGCTCCTTCTGCCCACTATGAACTTGGTGTGACTTATAAGTATAACTATCAATTCACTATACTTCTAAATGAAAATTCAAACATCTCAAGTCGAATTGCATCAGTTGGAAGAAATGTTGGATATAGAGTTTCATCTGAGTTCTTACTCTCTCCAGTCTGGCAAAATTCAGGCAATGCTAAGGAGCAATTGTTGAAACTTGAGGTATATTTTTCAATTCATGCTAAAAATATTCCTTTACGGGGGGGGGGGGATTACTGATTTTCTAAACCTTTAGCTGTAGGAACCTCCTATTGGAATAGTGCTTGAAAGCTCTTTCGTATATGGTTGAAAAAGCATTTCTGACTTACCTAAAACGTAACACTGAACAGGCCTCTCCAAGTCATCTTTTCACCTATGTTAGTCTGGCAAGAGGAAATCTTGATCTAGTGTTGGACTTTAGGAACATGTTCGAACTCATGTGCTTAGTCTAGCTGTTTAGCTAAGCCTTAAGGAATAAGTAACTGTTTTATAAGTATAAAAATTTGGATTTGTACTTGGGTGCTTTACAAATTTCAGTTAGAAAAATGTCCATCTAATTCGAGTCAAATGAAATATTTCTCAAAGTTATATACATTTTTAATTTTTGCATTTGTAGCTATAGTGTTAAGAAAATATTTCAAAAATGAGCAAACAATGTAAACCCTTAGATTGAATTTGTAATTCATTTCATGCATAATCCCAAAATAATCTTAACAGCAGGTAAAATGGTGTATTTAAAAAAAATTTAATTTCAAAAACTACAAATTATTTTGAAACATGTTAATCTGTTTAGACAAGAAAATTTTTTATGACAATTTTCTTGGCAGAATGCTAAAAATATAATAAGCACAATGAAATATAATTTAATTTTTATATTTTCAAACAAATCTAGTCCAACCATCAGAAGAGTCTAGGTACACCTTTTCTTTGGGAGAGTTCATTTCTCTCTAGGGTTGTAAATTAGAGAATCATCAACCTGTTAATATTTTCTTTTCTGCCTCTGTGCTAGACCCATTTTTGTCACTCATTTTGTCGTTATTCAAGACTAAATAACATGCTAAAGATTGAATAGAACAACCTGACACCTAAAGTAAGATGGAGCTACCATGTCTCAGTAGGTTTGCCCACTGCATTAGCAACCTGTGAAGTTGTAGGCAGCGCACGTTCGTTTCCTTCCTGGGTGTATTTCTTCTGTGTCAGTAAAATGTTCCTTGTGTGTGTATGTCTATTTACTTGATGTTTGAATTTGGCCAAATATGGTAGCACCATAAAAACCAAACCAACCTAAAGTAAAGTAATTGAGTTATCCAGTACCATGTGTCAAGGGAAGCCAAGTTACTTCTCATGTTGATTATACCATACCATCCCTTGTAGATAAATTATTTGTGCAACAAACTTACCTGATTTAAATACTTTTTGTAATTACTGTTTCTACAACTAATGGATAATCACTAGCATTTGATCCATGTACCTATAGGACTGTCTTTCATGTTTTGTATTAAATGAAATTAAATACATTTAGAAAGCTACTGTTTTTAAAGTAACTTATACTTTTTAAAGCTCTTGAAACCTACTTTACACGTATCATCTACAATGCATTCTGCGGAAGGAATCAATCGCCATTGGTCAAAGCTAGACAATCTCTCCTACCCACCAATCTACATCCATTTGTTTGAAGGACAGGTGAAGAAAGTGTACATACTGCCTGATTCCAAAGACATGATAAACATCAAGAAGGGCATAGCCAGCCTTTTACAGTTTCGTGAGACTGATTCTAAAGTGAAAGAGGTGAGTGAGAAGCATTCATTTTGTTGCATTTCAAAAAAAATTCTTTTTAGAAAATGAAATTCTCTGAACAGAAAGGTACTGTTATGATAAAATATTTGTTCAATAAATTTTTAATGAGTTTGCATTGATGTATGAAATTTACACTTTCACGTAAACCCTAGTTTTCATATGATTTTGTTTAGTTTGCATAAATATAATTACTGTTTTCATTAAAAGATAATGTTTTGTTAACTTTGTATTATAATTAATGACTTAAACATTCAGCTAAAGCCAAACTTGGGGTAGAGAAATGTTTTGAAAAAATACTAATTCTAAATAGTTTTGAATTAGTTTATTGTGTGGTAGTGAATTTTGGCGATGCTAACATTTGTAGATATATGTAACTTATTCTGTACATTTTCTATTCTTAGCAATGTCATTCGATTTGTTTTAAACTAACACAGATGTTTATATTACTTTTCACTTGCTGTTCTATTAAATTTTTCCTCTAATTTGGACATTGAGTATTACATAATGTTTTCTTTCTATTACCTTCTTAGATTTTTCTAATCAAACAAGGGATGCAAATAAAATTGTAGGTAATGTAAAAATCAAATTTACATTGTATTGGGGAACATAGATGCCCTGAATTATGCTTGAGGTTAATGTTTTGTGAAAGCTCATCCCATTTGGACTTGGAATACTTTTATAAATCATTAATTATTGTTCAAAACCATGAAACCAGTGCTTTTTATCTCTAACAAAATGTGTTTTGTATCTCATGCCCTAAAAATTAATTTCAGTATTTATAAAAATGACTTCAAAGAGGCCTTTTGCTCAGATAATGACAATATAAGTAGTTAGGATATGAATTATTGCTTTTAATGAAAGGTTTGACGTTTTCAGATTTGATGAATTTTTTTGTAAATATGTTTATTCTTAGTATTTTAATCTTTTCAGTTAGATGTATCTGGTATGTGTGAAGTTCAATACAAAGTCCATGGTTCCACCATCAAAAAATCAAAATCTAACTGCCAAAGAAATCATTTTCATCCGAATAACTTAAAAAGCAAAGAGGTATGTTTGTTTAGTAATTATTTTTGAAATTATTCTGTTGAAGATGTCTACTTTATGTAAGTAGCATTGTGTGTATAACAATGTTACTTACATGAAGTAAAAAATATCTTGATTTTGCATATTTTGGCAATTTTTGTAGATTTAAGATAAAGGTTAAGTTTGATTCATTTCATGTTAAACAGAAACCCACGTTCACCACAAATAAAAGAATTACAGTAAAAATCATGAATTACAGACTGACTTTGACTGAGTGATGAAATATGGATTTTTTAATACTTTATTTCCAATGATTAGACCATAATCATAATACAAGAGAAAGATTAAGTATAACACACAAAGACAAATTAGAGTAAAAATGTTTAAAAAATGAATAAAATACACATAGAAAAACAATGCAGAAAAGACCGAAATTCATTGCCCTGAAAGTTCTCTTACCTCTGAATATCTAGACACCTCAGACAGTTCAAGGAGGGTTCTTAAATCGAAGTTGGTGATTTCCTATACGAAAAAAATTTACTTTCCTAGAATTCTATGAAGATTTCCATAGAGAAACGAAATTTCGTTTCCATAGAAACAATTCTATACAGAAAACGAGCTCTGATTCTATAGAAATGTATATAGAATTAATTCTATAGGTATACATTTCTATAGAATTCTAGAGAGAATTCTATAGAAAAGTAAAGTTGTGAAACAAAAGAAATGGAGCGTATATAGAATTCTATAGAGGTTTCTACAGACATATAGAGGATTTTATCTATTTTATTTCTATAGAGGTTACTTTATAGACCTTTAGATGTATAGAGCTATAGATATACATTTCTATAGAATGTATAGAATATAGAATTCTATAGTGAATTCTATAGAAAAGTAAAGTTGTAAAACAAGAAATGGAGCTTTTATAGAATTCTAGAGATTTCTACAGACATATAGAGATTTTATAGATTTTCTATAGAGGTTACTTTATAGAGCATATAAAAAAACAAGCCATGATTCTATAGACCACATTCTATAGAAATTTTCGTAGAATTCTATAGAAATTTTTTGTAAGGGTTCTGTCCATTTCTTCTCTAGAATTACAGAAGGGGCAACGTAGCTCAGTGGAGATACCTAAGCGATACAAATAAGCAGTAAAGTAGTCATGTCCTGTAGCCAGGCAGCAAGCAGCAACTGTCTTTCACAACAGTTTGTCAGATATATTCTTGAGGCAATCACTTTTCTGCCATTTTGTATTTGTTCTATCCTTACGATTGTGCTGGTATTTCGAAGTCATTAAGTGTTTTAGAAATAGTTTTATTTTCCAAAACAAGTTTCATCATTTGGATGCTGCAGCAATTTCACATCCTCTTTAGCTCGAAAGTCTGATTGTTCATTTTCATAAAGATTACAATGACCAGGTTTCCATTGCAAAAATAAATATAGTGAAAGTGTAATATGTAGGTTGGCTAGAACTGACCAAGAATAACTAGAAAAGGCTAAACGTATCTGGAATGATCTTGTAATTCAATAAAGCTTCCTTGCCAGGCAAAATTTAATACTCTTCCTTGTTCTCATATTTGTTTAAATTCGTAGTGGCCCATGTGCACTCATACTATGGCATACATGCTTTAATATGAGTGCTCATATTAGTGCATACATGACTAATAAATCAGAAGTGAATTATTGAAAATAAATATTAAAATCATAACATTTTATTACAACTAATAGTAAAATAAAACATTGATACTGTATCTTGCAGCATACAGATAACTTCTTAATACTTTGAGTTATTTATATATAAGGTTAACCATGGCATAATATGCATGTTACTTGATTAACTGACACCTAAAATTTAATGTGAATAACATTTCTGAAGAATATTATGCGCTATAGTACTATTCCACAAGAGTAATAATATAAGAATGTTGAATTTGAATACGGTACAAAATATACGTTTTTCAAATACTTTAACATAATAAGTACTGTGAGAAATCTCTTCAATATATTTTCTTCAGCTTTCTACAGTAAAATTTTATCACAGGAAAATAATAGGAAACATGTTTTCTCAGACTCAGTTTTTACAAGCACTCATATGCAAATAATGCATTGATCCCTCCATCCTTACTATAAGTAGGGTCAACTACATGAGTCATAGAAGTTTTCATTATAAGCCTAAGTATCTTATATATGTTTTATTTAGTTTTTTGAAATGTTACTTGTGAACACATATTTTAAGCTCTTTATTCATTAAGATAAGCTTAATTAGGATATGCTATCCGAGATGATGCTCTTTTAGTTAAATTCCAGCCCAAACTTAAGAGATATGTAAATGAAATCAGAAGTATAAATTAAATCTAATTTTTTTAACAAATAAAATAATTTTTTTTATGAAATAGCATATGTAATATAAAAATAATATTGCTTTTTCCAGTTGTTAAGTCCTACGGTAAGCACATCATCAGAGATAATAATAAATGTAAATCCCCAAGAAAGTATCATTCAAAAAGTAAGTGGGAAGGAAGAAGTTATGATGACATTGAACTTATGGAAACAAGCAGCTGTGTTTGTGAAAACAAAGTTAGTATGATAAATTTTAACACTTTTTATAAAAACTTGAATATATCTGATATTTATATTAAATTATCATTCAAGGGAATCAGTACCCTGTCTAATGAAATGTCCTTATTGATAACAAATTAAATGAATTGCCTGAATTTAGAATGTTTTCCAAGTTCCACAATCATTTTAGAATCAAATTATTAAAAATAGATTATTTGTTTATTATTGTTTAAAGTATTTAAATAGTTATTCTTTTAAATAGCATTACAACATTTTATAAGTTATTTTATTAATAATTAATTCATTTTCAAATGTGATATTTATCACATTCAGTCATAGTAACTCATTGTGTAGTGCATCAATATATTTCACATTTGGCTATATCTTTCATATTTGTCCCTTGATAAACTTATGGTTTCTGAACTGTAGAAAAATTTTCTCAATCAGATCCCTTAGAATTGGGAGTTCAAAAAGTCACTTTTTCAAGCAATTATGCTAAACAGTTTTTATCCTACCCCCTATAGTCACTTTCTCAAGTATGAAGAGCTGAACCAACCAATATAAAACACTGTGATGTCACAGTGGGGGAAAGAAGAAACAATGTCTTTAACACTCCAAGTGGTTTCGATGTGATATCACGTCTATCAAAATCTGACCAATTTTGATAATGTCGAGATATATCGTCTGAGATATTGCTGTTTTTTCAGGATGACAAGATCAAGATGTAGTCAGTTTTCTAATGACAAGATATCTTGTCCATAAAGATCTGGCCAGTTTCGTTAATGACAAGGTACTTGCCAAGACAACCACCAAGTGAATCGAGAGCTAAACAATGTAAAAGATGCTCATCAGCCATGTTCTCACCTCCACTTAATGAGCAGATTGGTGAGTTGTAAAGTCCAATCCAGTACAGGTGTGCCTAAAAGTAATCATGTCCAGTTAAAATCCTGAAACTAGCAACCCTGATGGCTTTGGAGAAGTCAGGAAGGACATCCTTATGTCTACTCATAAAGCAAGGCCATTTTTTCCCAACAGGCATCCTGATTATGAAGTTTTCCTTTATCGATAATTTTCTTGATCCACCATTTGGAGTTTGAGAGGAACCTGTGAGGCAGGTTGAGCTGAAGGAAATGCAGATTTAGCTAAGCTATCTGCTTGTTCGTTTCCATGGATCCGACAATGGCTGGGAACCCATTGAAGAAAAATTTCTCTCCCTGAGTTTATTAAATGGTCTATGAAAAATTTGCAAGTAAATTCAGATATAGAGGGATGAAGTCTATTCAGTCAAACCCTGGATTATGGCCTGGAAGTCAATGAAAAGTATCTTTATTTTCTAACATTTTTATTAATTATCCAAAGCTGAACTGATAAAAAAACATTTGGGTTCCCTAAAAGTGTGGATGAGAAAGAATTTATTAAAGCATAATTTTCGTATTTAGATTTAGTATTACTTAAAAAAGTTTCACCATCGATATTGTGATTACTATTTAACTTTGAATTTGAAATAAAAGCACATTTATTAGTGTATAATGTGGGCCATTTTATTTCTAATAAGCAGGTTTTCTTAGCTCTGTACATCGCTCTGTTTTCTTGTCCACCAAGAAACATTATATATCAGGGTTTACTGTATTTTATAATTCTGTATGATACGTGCAATTTTGTATATTTAACATTGATACTTTCAGTATGCATGTCAATTTTGTTGAACAATATGGAGGTCCAACCCCTTTGAGTGGTAAATTTACTTCGGCATTAAATTCGATAGCAGAAGGTGAGAATCTTTGAATACATACTAAAAAATTGGATAATCATACTGTGAAATATTTTATTAATAATACATTTTATCTTTTTCAAAGAAATGGGATCAAAATTTATCAGTGAGTCTCTTGAAGCTACTTCTGAGGGGATTGTATGTGCCCATTGTAAACCTGTAAGTATTTTGATATAGTTATATATTTAATAACTATTTACTTATAAATGCCAGGTGTTTGATGATTAAGTCTTCTTGCTTCCCAATATTTCTGAACAATACAATCAAAACTATTAAGTGCAGTACAATGTTCGAAGCTTACTATTTATTGGTCATCCAAAATTGCATAAAGTACAGTTAGGTAAATTCCCAAGTCCAATTCTAAATAAGGGTTGCCGGGACTCAGTGAGTTTGCCCACTACGCTAGCAACCTGCAAGTTGCACTCAATGCAGGTTCTATTCCTCCATGGCTGTATTTCTCTTTTCTGTAAAAATTAAAACTTTCCTTGTGTGTATGTTCATTTACTGGACTTAGGTGTAGCTTGATCAAATATGATACTTGCACCATAAAACTCAACAAACCAATTCTAAATAAATGGGCATCGAGGAAATTATATACAGTATGAAGACAAAACAAAGCGACAGCTGAACAACAAGAGATACTTGGAATGGGAGACTTTGAATCAGCAAAGCTCACTACCAGTTATCAAACATGTTGAATTTATATATTTTTCCCAAAGTCCCAATTTTATTAGATGTTTGGTGGAATGAAAGGTCATAAATAAGTTTGTCTTAAGGACAGCAATACCTTTCTTTGCTGAGAGATCCTCCCTTTCATTTCCTCCCATACCACAATAAGCAGGAACCCATTGTAGCACTACAGAATCATGTATCTGTATGATTGCTTTGCTGACAATTCTACCTGCGTAAGTAAACACATCCAAAACATTAGCTATCTTTCACAGCTCTCTTCATTACATCTCCCATTAATTACTTCATTTAATTCTCTTTTAATACACTGAAATAAAATATATTTTGATATCACGAAGAGTTACTATAGGAATGATCCACATTATAAAAGATATTTGATATCTTTTATAATGTGAAACATTAAAAAATCTGTTAGATATATTAATTTCTTTATGTGTTCCTAAATTCTATCGGATAAGTTGTTGCATAAATTATCTGCACCTCTGCTGTTAAATGATCTGTGTAAGTTCATAACACTCTTGCATTTCAGTGGTGCACCCAGGAGGTAGCTGGACTCCAACCACCCTAAAGCAAAACAAAAATTTAATTTTTCCTCAATTGAAGGAGTACTATTAAATCAGAGAATCAATTGTGAAGTTTGAAGGGGAAAGAAATATTTCATTCCCTCCACAATTAACTGCATCACAGTATGATTATGACCACTTTCTCTCTCAATTCCTCTCTCAAAAAACGGGATGTGTGCATGTTGCATTTTATCTCTTGTTGCATAAAACTTAAAAATTAATTATCAAACCCTCGATTTTACATTAAAATTTAAAGAATTACTTTAAAAAATTTCCAAAAAAGGAGTTTATTTTAATGCCATCACTGTTTTCTAATCTTGCATTCTATGTAAACAAATTTTCATTTATCATTGTTTTTATTAGCTAAATGAATTGGTTCAAGAATATGGCAATAACCTACTACCAGAGCTATTAGGGGAATTGAAATCAGCCGGAGGATTCTTAAAAGTTCTTGACAGCTTTCGACGAGCATCAAAGAAAGAATTGTTGATGCTGTTTAAGGACACAGATGGAAGGATTTTGTAAGATTTCTTTCAAATCCTTGAGTAGTTTTATATTATTTTGAAATAAAATTCTCATAATACAATATATCGTGCTTAATTTCACCTATAGTTATATGCTTTTCGAAACAGGATATGTAATATGAGTATATAATTAAAATTTGTTGTGAAACTAAGGTTTTGTATCAACTTTAGTAAACAACATTATATACAAAAAATATGATTTAATGCAGCTTTTTCAAATTTTTTTTGGGCCACAGCTCATTTTGATTAAACGCAAATCTCTGACTCCCTTGTATAAAAATTTACATTTGAATGAGTTGTATTATAATTTAATTAAAAATTAAATTTATTTTAAAAAATCAATTTCATTTTGATTAATCATGTTAAATAAATTGTATTTCATTCTTATATTTTTATTACTTTAAGATTTGCTTCTTTTCTGAAAACGGAATGTATCATCCTACTAAATATTATCAACAACTTAGTTAAATGTTCTCAGCACCGAGTCAAATTCCACAGATCCCTTGATGCAACTTCAAAGCCCTCTTGGGAGCTGTAATACGCAGTTTAAAAACCCAAGGATGATAAGAATAAAAATTTAAGCACTCTATTTGAATCTGTTTCTAATAATTAGAAATTTTAAAGTTATATTTTTAGCTGGAAATTAAGGATATGATTTTAATATGCTTTATTTTTAGAACACAACTTCTGGATGTGCTTGCAGCAGCTCAGACAAATGATGCATTGGATGTTGCTTTTCAGTTAATAGATTTTGAAAGTAAAGATATTATGATTGCTGAACGATTTTTGCTCTGCCTTGCAACTGCTCCAAATCCTAATGAAGCCTTGATAGGAAAAACCTTGGTGTGTATAATATTAAAACACAACTCTATAGAATGCACCAAACTCTTAAAATATGTTATTGATTCCTTTAAATAACTTGAAAATTTGTGTTTTAGAAACTTCTGAATAGGAATATCAAAAGTGAGAAACTAAGAGCTACTATTTTGATTACCTTATCATCATTGGTGAAAACATATTGCAAGAGTAATTCCAATAATGCTAAATCTCTGGTATGTGTTTATATCACTTATCATTTGTTATTGTTAATTATATTTTTCAGCCTTAAAAGCTCAAATATCCATTAACTAAGTAAACCACATGTGAGCATCTTAGAGATAAACTTTAATTCGCTCCAATGAAAAAAAAAATTCATGGGCTTATAAAAATTCCATGCAATCTGTTTTTAAAGTATAAGAATTTTGAATTATATCTATTAATGTATATTCTTAATTTTTATTTTGCTCCTTTTTATCAGAAATGTTTTGTATTACAAGATAATATGCATTTTAATAGGATTTTGTATGGTATCTGCAATGAGCTCATTTATTTATTAGCTCATTAGTATTTAGAAAAGTTTTTTTATTTACTTAAAGGTACAGGTAATTGGAAATTTATGAAATAGCTACCTAGGAATGTTGTTTTTGTTACTTATTCTTCAAAGTCTAGTTTGCAAAGTTCTTAGTCTGAACACTTTCAAAAAGTCCAACACAAGATCAGGACTTCCATGGAGATCCTCTCTTGCCCGACCAAAGCAGGCTAGATGACTCACAGAGGCTTGTTCAGTGTTACAGTTTAGGCAAATTGAAAAAGCCTAGAGTCCCTAAATGAAGGAGAGATCTGATGTGCCCACTCACAAGTCTAGAAAGGGCAGCTTGACATTTTCTGTCACCCATATATTTGAGTTAGGTTCCAGAGTGATTTGTGTGGTACCAAATATGAGTTACCCAGGCACTCCAAATTTTATTAATTTGATCTCTTTATGGTGAATAACTCTTGAAGGGTTAGTGGGCAAGCTGTGTAAAAAGGCTTGGTCATGGCCTCCTTGGCAAGTCTGTCTTCAATTTCATTAAACTTGATGTCTACATCAGATGGAATCCATTGGATATGAATATATCTGATTGGAGCATGGCTTAAATTTGTTTAAAATGTCCACTCCAGTTCCTAGAAATGTTCTATTATACATTAGAAATGTATAGTTTTTATCGCGAGCTTATTTATTTTTCATTTAACAATGTATGTTAAATGCTTTATTTGGTTTAGCATTGTTTATTCAGAGCAATTCATTCGTATATCTTAATTTTCAACTGATATTTTATTATTTTTAGATAGTGGAAAATATAAACCAGTTACTCCTGAAAAGGATACAAGAATGTAATCACATTGGTTGTATTATCAACCACTTATTAGCTATGCGTAATTTAGCAATGCCCCAACATTTGCCAATTCTTGTTGAATATGTTAAAAAAGGTGGTATTCTAGGACTGATGGCCTTAGAAGCCATGAAAGATATTGGTGAAGAACATTTTACACTGGAGGTAATTATATAAAATTTTCTCATTAATATATATCACTGAAAAGTTTTTATGATATTCAGGACTTATGTATTTTGTGATATTGTGCAGGTTTAATTTAAAATAAGGTTAGTTACGTAATTATGTAAATTTCTTAAACTAAAACCAATTAATTTTCATATTACATAACAATTCTTTACAAATTAGAAGCAAAAATGAATTTAAAGTTTTAAAACTAGTAAAGTATATATTTCAATTTTGATGTATTTTTTCATTTATATTGTATCTACATAGTATTTCCTTTATTTAGCATTCAATGTATATTATAAAATAAATTTGATTATCATAAATAGCATCTTCTGTACTATCTTGTCTTTGATATTTAGTACATAAGCAGGACATAACATAGCTGGTGAGGATATTTGGTTACAATGTATGTTTGAAAAGTTGAATTTTAAGCTGCAACATCACACGAAAATTCTTCAGTGTGCCAGTGAATATGTGTTATAATTTTGATGCCAGATATTTGTTTTAAATTTCCGAGGACAAGGAAAATAAATACAAAGAAAAACTTACATGTACATAGATACCAACAAAAACTTGACATGCATATGTACAATAATAAGAAAAATGTACCCATAAGAGAAGTCATTGTCTCATTTTAAGTTTTGCTACCCAATATTGCTGAGTTTCAGATATCTCTGCGGAAAGTTTTGAAGTTGAATGTGAGCCCTATTCATAGCATTATCATCTTCACAAAGAATTTAGTTGGGGTTGGGCAGGATGTGGCAAAAATGCCTTGCCAGTAATGTCCAATTATCAGTTGAAAGACAGACAGCATCACAAGGGGATCAATCAGGTACATCTGTCATTACAAGGTGTTTCCAACTCTTTGAAGCGGTTGTATTTGAGATAATTTGAAGAAACTCTAATGCCTTTTTGATGAAAAGATTCGTGTCATGAAATTATGTTTCCTTGCCTATCAGTTGCTTGCCTATCATCTGGTCATTACCATAAATTCCACAATGGCCACTAGAGAACAATACATAGTCCTTTATTTTTAAATTTTTAAGGAGGAGTTGACTGCCTTAAACGTCTGTGAGATATGCGATCTGGTAGACTCAATAGATTGTGTTTGCTGCTCTGGAGTCATAGACAAAATCACTGCCTTCTTGATTTTATGAAGGCTTTTAGTTGCTCCAATTAATGTCAGATATGTCATTATATATTTTATTTGAATACATATTATATTGGTTTAATCTTTCTTAATTTGAGCTAAAAAGAAAGCCTTCTATATTTTTGATTTAAAAGTTTTTATCCATTGTTCATATAATTTTACTTTGAATCATAAATTTGTACTTTTGTTTTAGTATATCTTTATTATTTTCTTAGGTCAATCGAGTTTTATTAAGAGTTTATAATCAATTTTGGCCTCATCAAGAATCAGCTGCACGAGTCTTAGCGGCTGAACTCCTAATCAAAAGCAATCCTACATTCGACACAATTGGTTCCATAATAATGTCTTTGTCTGGTAGAGAACAACCAGAAATTAGCACATTGGTGTTGAGAAAGCTATACAATTCAATGCAAGAAAATAGCGCTGTCAGGTAATTTGTCTTAAGTATTTAGTGAAATAGCCTAAACTGCTTAATTTAAGCAAGAGTTTGATGTGTGTTTCTGCTTTGATTAGAAAAGATATTCATATTTTGTGCAATTACTGTTGATAGTGTTTTTAAGAGCCACATTTTGTCACTTCAAAACTCTATTGGACTACTCGTCATTTGACAGCCGAGGCCAGAGACAGGCGTAGGATAAAAAAATGTACAATCATGGATATTAAAAATGAACCATCTAAAATAAAGACAGTTCCATCAAATTAAACTTTAAAATATTGGAGTCAATCTAGTGGTTAGAGTGCTGGCTTCTAGATTGAGTGGTTCGAATCCAGAGTAAGGCATGTATGTTTGTCTGTTAGGAAGGAATGTGTGGCCTCTATAAATGGGTTGTGCCTAGAATGTGTGGTACGTATGTGACTTGAACTTCCCCTTCCTCCATAGTGCTTCAGGGTAACGCAAAGTGGTTCACAAATGCGCCCTTGTAGTATCATAATAAATAATGTTCAATTGACTGGGCATTAAAATAAAAGCATTAGCATTTCGAAATTATTTTACACTTTTCACATTTTATTTTTATGTAGCATATTTTGATTTAATTATTCTGTTCACTAAATCTTTAATTTTTGTTATTTCAATAATATGTAAATTCCTGTATATTCAATAATTATATTTTGTTCTCTATTCTTCTCATTGTAAACAGAAAATTAAGTTCCAAAATGTTATGTGCCATGTTTGGCAAATGTTTGCATTATAATATTTGGATTTTTTATCTTTTAATAGCCATGTTTCACATGCATTTTCTATAAAAGATGTAAATTTTTAACTTTTTAGATCATGTGTGCAAGATTTATTGAAAAATACTACATATGGCAATTACAATAATTTAGCTCAAAATGGATCATCAACAAGTGTGATTAATGAGCTAGAAAGTAAGTTTCTGTAAACTACTAATATTGAATTAATGTAATTTCTTCATTTTATTTTGTTATATTTAAAAAAGTGCTTAAAAGTGTATAATCCAGCTCAAACAAATTAGCATTCAAGTCACATGGTTTTGAACGAGACTATTCTTTAAATTAAGTGATAGGTTTAGGCATAAGCAAAGCACTTCTACAACTGCTATCTTTTGCCAGATTCTGGTTCTAAGTTAATTGTTCAGTGTCCAAAGCAACAGCAGTGATAACAAGTAGGTGTGTTGGGGGACATTCACAGAGAATGCCACTCAGGCTTTTGCATATGACAGCTTTCTAGTGAGCTTTCACGCCTTATAAAAAACTGACCCAGGTCGACTGCCTCGTCAGAGCCACATTATACTGAACCTAAAATAATATTTTTATTAAAGAAATAAACATTACATAGTTTATTACACACACTTTCATGCTTTTCTTTTAAAAATTCTGCTGTTAAATCGTTTATGGTCGTTTGAGAATATACTGCAATGTTGTTATCGATATCTATGTAGTCGTTTATGTCAGAAATAGTACATCCACTTTCATATAAGATTTAAAATAAATTCAACAAATAATCTGTATCAGTCCTCATTCGACTTCATTTTGTTTGACATGAGACACAAGCCCTGCATGTTTAAAGACTTTTTAACTGTGATGAGTTATCCTGGGTAGCAATTGCATTCGTAACAAAATGACAGTTTAATTACATTGCCATCTATGAGAGTTAGGCAGGACTGGAGAATGTTGACAACTTATCAAAATTAAGCACTTAAGTTAGCACATTTAATCTGATGTTAAACCTAACTTTTTTAAATGCATTCATGATACTCCAATTGCTTACCAAAGGAATAAGAAAAAATAAATGTAACTTATTAATTAAGATTACATTACTATTAAGATTATATATTAAACATCTTCCATTGTAATACATTAAAAATAGATACATCATATTAGATTTTATTTTAAAATAGAGAAATAATTATTGTAGTAAAATATTTCACAAAATTCGCAGATTTACTTAACTGCTATTTGTAGCTCTAGTTTGAATTATATTACGTACTCAGTTAATTTGTATTTAAGGAATCACTATATATTCTGTTTGCAGATACTCATGATGCTAATGTAACTTATGGTATTGATGTGGAAATGCGACCATCTGGCATGCTGAAAAGGACAAGTTTTGATTTAAATTTAGCTGGGAATAATGAAACTTCACATTTGCTATCAGTAAGTGTGGTTTATTTACATGATTTTTTATGTTAATGCATTGCAAAAGAATTTGTGTAAACTACTATATTTATTATGAATTCATTTTTGATCAGTAATTTAGTATTTTTAATATTTCAAAATGGTTTTACAGTTAGATAAATAATATAGTTAAGTGATCTGAATGTTAGTGCAATTTTATAAGAATTTTTATCACAAGAGTTATTGTTTCTTATAATGAATTCAGTGATTAACCTTATTGGTTATAGGCATTAGGTTGAAGTTTACAGGCTTCTTAAACTTTCCAAAATTTGAAATTTACTGACATTCTCAATACCAAGTTACTGATGAAAATTCTTAAAACCTGTTTTATTTCTACCTTTTTCCTTAATGGGAAACACTAACTCGGTATGATTATAGGACTTAATTCAGGTACTGATTCCATATTACATTATTCAATGAAAAATATTCAAAGGTGTAAGGAGATAGCATAGCACTCTATCAATACTTAGTAGTTACTTCTGAACTGCTAGATATTTGACTACATGCATGGCAAGGTTTCAAACACAAAGTCTAAGGAATTTCGCAATGCAACTTCCAAAATAGATTTACGGTTTGAAAAATTCATTAAAATGGATCTAGAAAATAAGTCAATAACTGTATTTTAAGCAGACACTTCTGCTTTTTACTTAACCATGGACCTCATGGCGAATATTGCTGTTCACATTAAGTTTCTGGTGACTGAAAATAAGAACTATAAATAGTACGTCCCACACTGACGTTATATTTACTGCTACTGATATTTTATAAATTGATAAAAAAATATGATAAAAAAACATACGAATGATCACACTGTTATTCAATTGTTAAATGCATTAGATACTGTATATGCAACATGCAACGATTGTCAACTCAAAAGACTAAACAGGAGTACTACCTCTTTGAGCAAATACTGCCTTTTTCAGTAGCATTGCAGAATATGGATACATGAAACTTTTATTTTCAGACTTTCTTTTATACAAAAATAACATGTACTAATTATGATTTGATATTGTATATTCACATCAAATACTACTTTTCAGCTCTCCCTTTTTGTGGAAGGATTTGGTTTGACAGACGAAGAACAGAAAGAAAATCCTGAAGAACACTCAGCTGGTATGCAGTTGTCAGTGTTGGGTGTTCACTTGAGACCTTACATTTTCTTCACTGGTACAGCAGAGCTAATGGGTCTGATATGGTCTGGAGTAGGAGGTCAACCAACACCAGCTCTGCAGGTATGGAATGTTATTCATAAAACATCATTGTCATTTCTTTATTGAGGATCTAGATTGTATTCCCCCAAGTGGGTGCACCCGCATTCCCTGTGGGCACTGAAGGAATCGTGGGGGGAGCAATGCTGGAATCTTGGGGGCTCCAGGGAAATAGGGAGCATTGATGAGCAAGAAGTAGAAACCTTAATTCATTGTGTTCTTGATAAGAAAATTTTAGATTGCATTTTCCACTGTTCAATTTAGTTAAATGTGGATTTAGCACGATAACAAGTCTTAACTTAAAAAAGAAACTGACTACGAATGGTTGACCGTGAAGATTTAAGGATGCTACTGACAAAAATAGCCTTTCTTGACAAATTGGTAGAACAACACCAGGCTCTAATTGGAACAGTTGGTCAAATAAGGCCGTTGTATCATAAAACCCAACCAAGTTTGTTATCGGAGGATATCTCAATCTGTTTCTTTAGAATTGGAAGTTCAAAGATCCCCTGTTTCAGCCTGTTCTTAATTTTTTCATGGGTCCTGTTGACACAATGTGAAATTTTATAGGAACGTAAATTTGTCTGTCTACCATGAGAACTGCTCCATACACTAAATGCCCTGTCTGTTGCCATAGAAACGGACCTCATCCTTTTTCCCATAGGGGGGACATGAGGAAATGTATTCAAGTTTGTCATGTTGATGCACTTAATGGCAATTTGAAAATATACTTAAAATATTTACTTGTTGATAAGATAAAATATTTACTTGTTGTTGATAAGATAAAATATTTACTTGTTGTTGATAAGATAAAATATTTACTTGTTGATAAGTTATAATAGTAAACTACTTATTTTCGTTGCCAACATTCATGAAAATCCAAATAGAATTACGTAACCCCTACTCAAAATGAATGAGCCCTGTTTCTATAGAGACCATCTCCACCCAGACTTGGGGCCAGGAGCAGTTCTCATGACAGTAGACATCGTCAAGTTAGTAGTGCTTGAGGTTCTTCGGCCGTTGCATCCCAATACGAAGGTAGAAAAATCATAAATGAGCTATGAAAAACAAAAAAGTTTACTGTATTGTAGTTTTACATAGTTTCAAATAAAAAATGCATAATACAATGTATAATTTGCATTTTTGTTCTCATGAGTAAAAAATTTTCCACCCTTGCTGCATCCCACTTTTTATTTGTATCCCAAGAAGCACTATATATCAGGTGGTTACTGGATTTTTTCACAGGATACATGTGATGTGAGTTCATTTCAAATGATGAGACATTTATAAATTCTTTATTTAAGATAAAAAACAATAATAAGAGAAATTAATAAAGAATTTAGACATTTGTGGGTGTAGATGGGGGACTGTGTTGTGAGACCAACCCAATCATATATCCCTTTTTCGGATCCCACAAAATGAAAATCTTTCCTTCACAAAACCATCTGTCACCCTCTCTTCTCTGGGTCAGGTTAAGAGAAGTCTTCTTTCCCTCGAAAGGGGGAGGAAATCATCCCAGACAAAATGGTGAGGGTACAGCAGATAGTCAGGTATAAAGCCTGTGTCTCAATACATTATAGGAAGTTCCTGTGGTAAGAAACCGAATGTTCCATTGTTAATATTTTTTAGGGTAGGTGCATTTTGAAAATGTGCACTATTAGGAGATATAATTAATTTACTTTACTTTTCACTTGTAAGTTTCAATTTTATGTGCATTTCTGCTAGTACAATAAGAACTTCCCATGGAAAATATCTTTAATTAAAATGGTAACAAAAGCAAATTTTTCTTTAAGTAATTTTACTTAAGATATTGGGTGTATTTAAGGTATGAATATTCATCAGCATGATAGTTTTAGAATTTCTACCTCAGAAATGATAAATATGTATTTCTATTGAATGAAGAAATAAATGCAACTTGCTTTCATTGGTGTTTATGTATCAATTGCTCCTAAACATTTCAGCACTATTTTTTAATGCTGCTCACTTTCTTTTGACCAGGCAAATTTCTTACTAATGGATCAAACTCATTCAGTCATGCTACAAAACGGAGTAAGTGTGGATTTTAATCTGAAAGGGGCACTATCTACAGATGTAGCTGGTAGTGTGGAAGTATCTATGTGGAATAAGAACTCCCATGCAGTGGTAAAAAATAAGTGAGTAGTTATAATTGGATTTATAATTCATACGCAGGAAAACCTCATTCATCACTTCACTCTAAAATAGTATTTAATGCCTTTACGGACCCTCCACATAGATTTACTGCTATTAAATAACATTATCTGTTTGATACTAAAGCTGAATTAAACTAGGAAGAGCAAAGTGCAGACACAGACCAATCAGTGTTTTCACTGCTCGTGCCTCCACCTCTGATTGGTCTGTGCTTGTCGCTTCCTATTTGAATTCAGCTTAAATATGCATAGCAGTTAAATCTATTTCTGTAAACACCTGCAAAATCTTTTCTGATAAAACATAATAATTCTATTAGAATGGGTAAATGCTATAAGTCTATCCTCATAAAATCCGATTCCTATCAAGCAGCACCATCTTTTGTTCTATAGAAACAGATGTGTATGCAGAATTTCTCTATGGGAGGGACAGAAAATCATAATCATGGTCCTGATGTAGTCATTTAGGGGAATTTCTTTCCCCATGAAATAGAGGGAATCACATACAGCAGATGCCATGTATCCACATTCCAATGAAAAATGATCATTTATGGTTGTGGCATGATGCAGACAACTCATTTTAGAGAAATAAGCACAATGTTAAACAATGCATTTCTGGTTTTATTTATTATTTTGAGATATTGGAATTAAAATTATAAAGTGCAATTTTTATTCTTAAGACTGAAATTTGATAAATCTTTTTAATTTTAATTGTGTACTTGTAAGTTTGATTACATTAGATTCTATGCAATTTCAAATGATTAAAGTAACTTTATAAACATGATATAGATTAAACAGCTGTAACTTCTGGTTAGGTAATAGCATGCATGCTGAATAATTGTATGCATGATTTTATGGTAATAGGATATAATATATCAATGTGTTATTGAAGTCATTGTCGTTTGTAATATAAATGAATCTGCTAAGATTTGAGTTTTTCTCTGCAGCGTGTCATTCATTACATCAATCTTATGTGTGAAATTAACCCATAATTGGATAATGCCAAGCAAAGGGAATTATTGTATAATTATTTCAAAATACTTTCCATTCAATGTCCAAGATTAAAAAGTAGTACACAAGTTCTCAGGTACTAAAAATATAAACTGATATTTTTTCTTTCTGTAAAGGGGAGCCTTATTAGTTCATGGACATTGTCGTGTCGACACATCTTTTGTTGAAAGTCATGTCGACTTTGCATTGGGTGGCAGTTCTACACTGGATATGATGGTGGATCTTGATTTCGGAAAGAAACCAATGGCAATATGTCTGCAAGTGGAACAACCTCCATATATTTTCAGGTATATAATAAGGGTTATTTCAAAGTGAAATTGCAGGATAATTTTATGGAGGGTCAAAGTTGATAGAAAAGTAATACATTTTTGAAAGTAACATCACTTGATCAAGGCAACAATTTCTTTTTTACTGAGCGACTACAATTCAGGATAATTAGTTTTTCACTATTTGCAATATTATTTTTCACAACCATTTCTTTTTGAAGCAGCCATTCTAAGTTTTTCATCAGATTCAATTTTCACTCATTAATAGAAAAATCTTAATATCTTTCAAAGCAATGACGTGATTTTATAATCTAAGTTGAAAACGATATTTTATACTTGTTTGTGCAAACAAAACACATTACTCATGTTTGTCTACAAAAAGACTAATATAAACTTAATTAACATACAATTGATCAACATTTCTGTTAGAATGACTAAGCCGTATCTTTTAAAACTATTTAAGTCTGATCAGATCTCAAGAAACAGTATGCAGTTTAAAATGTATTTTAGATAAAAATGTATGATCACTTTGTTTTAAGGCATTTAGCTAATATATCTTTGTAATTTCTCATCACATTGCATTTAAGTGTCTTTAAATATTTCTGTTGAAATTATTACCTGTCTTCTCAAAGTTAAAAGTAAATTGGATATTTATAAAGTTCTGTATCAATCTAATTTCTTAAAAAATACTATTTTAAATACTTTTGATGAGGTGCTTAGTACACTGCATGCTATATAAATATGTGCTATACATAGCATATTTTCTATGCCATTCTTACACAGATGGCTGTTCTATCTCTTCAAAATTTTATATTTTACTGAAGTATAACAAATTTTGTATTGCAAAATGTGCTGTATCTAAGCTCATTTCATGGTTAACTTTTGGAGAACAGTGTCCTACAAATTTTTGTGATTCTGGTTATTTTATTATTCAATACTTTAATTGATACTAAAGCAATACAACAGAAATTTAGTTCCTTAATATCCCGATCATAGCATTTTATAGAAAACTCTTCAAACAAAAATTACTAAAAGATTAATTGATATACAGGTAACCCCTGTATAACACGGGAGTTATGTTCCAAAAAATTGCTGTGTTATACGAAACAAAGAACTAGTACGAAAAGGGGGGTTAGGTTCCAAAAATTAAAAAACATGCTATTATATTTTCATAATTAAGATAAATATCTTTATTAAAATTTTCTTAAGTAATACATATTAATATGAATTAAGCAATGTTTTCTTCGTCATCACTAAGCACTATTAACCGAGGGTTAGGTTTTCTTTTTGGCAAAATATCCTCATCCTCTGAGTGACAGCCACGAGATCAGTGATGCCATTTATTTTTTAAGTCCTTTATTTTTCAATTCCGTTTTCTCCCTCGCTCCAGTGACGCTCATTAACTATGCTAAGAATCTTCCAGAAAGTTACGTCATGCGTGTCCGTCTAACAAATTACAGATGAGCTAGTTTAAAAACAGCGAATCAGGAAGTCCAGCTTTCTTGATTGATAAGACCATCTCCCCTAATTTGCGACCCCCTGAAAAACTGATAAAAAGCGTGGAGAAGAATTCACTCTTTTTTTTTTCGCCTCAGTCCAACGACCTTGCAGTTTTGTGAGAAACTCGTAAAGCATTCTCGCCATTTTTTCTTTTTGATGATGAGCGGGGATCCCCAAGAGACGCCATGTCTCTTCTAAACTAAGTTATTTTTTATTCAATTTATCTCGAGATAATATCTGCGTGTATAGTTCTTAGGATATTCCCATGCTACACCGTTTAAATTAAACTTTCATAATGCCGTCCTTTTCACAGCGTTGTTCCAATCATTCCATAAAAGCACTGTTATACGGGGATGTTCCCAATTCTCGAACCGTGTTAGAGTGAATCCGTGCTATAGAAGTGCCGTGCTATACGGGGGTTACCTGTACTCCAAAACCAGGATCTTAACATTGTCCATAGGATCAAATTGAATATTACTAAATATTCAAGTATGCAGTTTTCTAATAATTTTGTTTTTTATCTAGATTTGCATTGGTTTATGATAGAAAATTCACAAATAATTAATTATATGTATTAACAAGTTTTGTTTTTAGGCACAATGTAAGGAAAACTGAAACCATTCCAGGAAGTAAACATTTAATCAAAACTTTAAAGCGAAGGAGCATGTTTTTCCCTGGAAAATCATTCAACTTATTCAAAAAGAATTCCGATTCATGTAAAAAGCTATTATTCCCCCAAAAACAAAAATCATTCTGGTAAGTATACAAGATATTTTCCAGACTACTCTTAAGTATTATTAGTTATTTTTACAACTGTTATAGTATGAGTTTAGCATCAAATATTGATACTTTTGACTTGGCTATCCACAGAAATGCTTTTAAAAAGTTACTCTGACATCATAATGAAGTGCCAAGACACCAGAACCCACTTGGGGTTTGTCAACTATCTGCAAATTATAAAATTTAAGTGACAAATTCTATTTATTTGGTTGTTAAATGTTTATAAAATCAAAAAATTTGACAAAAGGAGAATAAAACCTGAACAGAATTAAAATTCTTATGGGAAACTTACTGTATCAAGAAATCCCCATCAAGATGCATGTAAAATTCCTTGCACAATGTGTCCTTTCACCCAGGAAGATAGTCATTTTAGTTACCCTTCATTAAGTACATGCACCTTTTAGTATTTAACAAAAATTATTTTGTTTGGATTTACATGACTCGTTTTAACCCACTTTTGTGTATTGAATTATTTATTCTGAAGTAGCAATGTCAATGAAGAAAAGCAAATGAAATGGGGTTCTTTTTCAAGACTTCATCCACCACAAAAAATAACAAGTAGACAGTAAAAATAGGAGCGACCAGACATTTGATCCCTCCCCATATGACTCATTTCAACAAAAATTTAACATCTGGGTTAAAGTAAAACATAAAAAATTACTTAACAATCTCCTGATTCTAGAAATGTAGTTTTAAAAGAAAACTGGGCAGTTAAGAATCTCCAAAAATAAAGATGGAAGCTGTTCAATTTCTATAAATTTTCATGAAACAAAATGTTAATATCCTTTATAATTTCCAGGACTCCTTTTAAAATTATTTGTATTTCCACTTTTAGGTCATGAAAGATTTCAACTGAAAATATTAAAGGACTAACCATTCCTTGATTCCATGAGAAATTATGAAAATCGTAAATATTGCATAATTAGATTCTTCAATTTTCCTGTCTACTGCTCAACATTCATATTTTCAATTCCAGGAGATTACTAAGAAACTAATACGTACATCAACCAAAGTGCCAAATTATTTGTTGGATGACTTTTCATCAGCACCTTATTTAATTTTATTCATCAATTGCCTGTGTAGATATACTTTCATACTTATTTATTTCTTAGTTTCTAAATGAACCTTTGTGATAGTGTGGATTTGAATTTATATAATTTGTTTCCTTGCAAAATTACTTTCCTTCAACTTTTAAACACGACAAACATTTTTGAACATTTTAATTATACTTAGTGCACATTATTTTGTACTTTTTTAGATAATCTTTCATACTTATAAGCCAAAGACATTTTGCCTGATTCTATGTAATAAATTTAAATGTATTTATCACTTTGTGTCCTTTAGTACAAGTTAATTGGGCAATTGATAAGAGTGCCATTTATTCGAAGACAGATAATCAAGAATGAAACAGAATGTTACCAATTAAGTTTTAATTTATTTAACCAATATGTTCTTGATATAACCAACTGCATAATTTAAATTAATTTTAACAAAAATTAAAATTAACAAAATTGAAACATACTTTATTCATTTAGACTTGCAATTTAAACTTGAGTATCTGCATTCTATGGTATAATCAATGAATAATGTAAGATCAGTTTCGAGTACTGTATTCAAATATCTATTCCATGGCATAATCAATTTGAAAACTTAAATTCATTTAATCTATTTTACACTTTCTTAATAAGTCAGTGCAATTTGATTTATAAGGATTAAAAAAGCAACGTTAACACTGTTTTTGCAAAATTAAATCAATTCTAGTTGGCTTGTTATATTACTTCATTACATTGCCTAGTTACATGGTTTCCACAGCAAATAATTAGATGCTTTGGCATAGAAGCAACTTGATTATTCATTCTTTTTTATATATGTTGGCTTGTAAGTGAAACACTGTCAACATTGTTTAAGATGAGTTCTTTTAGTTTCTCTAGACCAGAATGTGGATCTTTAGACTGGTGAGTAAACTAAGCCATTTTTCTTTTAATGAAGAATTGATATCTTGAGAAACATTAAGTAGTGTTTCCTATGAACTGTTTCACTTGTAAGTTATATATTTAATTGTTTTTCCTTATCCCTTTACATAGCAATGTCTTCTGTATTTCTTACTAAATACATAAACATCTAGTTTAATTTTTGGGTGTAAAGTATTTCAAAAGATTAAGAGTACCCATTTTTAAACTGATTCTCCTATATTTGAATACATTACTTGAAACTGATCTTACACTATTAAATATGGCATCTTGAGTGAAGAAATGACTTCAAGCTCTGCAGTTAGACAATATAATGTAAAAGCACAAAACTAAAAATGGACCACATAAGATAATCCTTTATTCTACCATAAAACAGAGATGGACAAGATGTATAGTTCCACAGGAATAAGACGAAGGATATAAATGATTCACTTTTGTATAGTTAGCAACGGCACATAGTTCTTTAATTTGGAGGAGGAGGGGGTGGTGGTGGGGGTGGAGCTGAAAGCAAAGAGGGCAGAGATAAAGTAGAGAGTTTGGAGTTGGGGGAAGTGGCAGTACTTGATTGGACAGAGCTGACTGGGGGAGGAGGGGGTGGAGGCTGAGCTGCCAGAGTCTGTAGTGAAGTTGCCTGTAAAGGAGGCGGGGGTGGAACTCCCATGAATCCTGCCCATGGGTACATGGTTGCCATTGCAGGTGGTGGAGGTATTGGAGCAATACCTGGTGGGGGAGGTACTGGCATGGGTCCGGCTCCAACGACTTGAGGAGGCATTGGCCAGGGTCCAGCTACAAGAATAAAGACATTTAATACACATAAAATTCCTTTTTAAAGAAAATGAAATGATATTCTGAGAGGAAAACAGAAAAAGCACTTCATTTTGTTTAATATCTAGTTTGTTATTCTTGGTTCTTTGCTATCTAGCACTAATTAGATCTAGACCTTTTTTATATTAAAACCTGTCAATTGTAGAAAACAAACCTACGGAAATGGGCTTGATGATCATTTTCAAAGACGTTTCTTGGACAAATGGTCTGAAAACAGGCCACCTTTTTGGTGGAAGATGATCCTGTAATTACACAAAACACCAAGAAAAAACGAATATTGAATTTCTGTTGTAGACTTTGTTTTCCATAGTATGGATTGTTTACTACTAGTCTCAGTTGTCGGCATCTTTATAAATACATGTCAGATCTCTTTTGAAAACAAAATTTGAGATTTATGTCTAAATTTTGTGAAAACACCATACAATCAATCCATATGCCTATAGAACTGTACAATTAAACCAGAATCTGTACAAATGCGCAGGTATGTCAGTGTTATATTATAAAATATTTTTAAATGACATTTCAAGGTTGCAAGTAACAATGTAAACAGATATATTTTGACTTGTTTTTTGGGATTACTTATGCAGGTCTGTAAAAACAGATTTATCAGTGCCATAAATATAAACCCTTAACCAAATAGGCACTTTCATTTTAGCCTCAGCAAAATGATTACACGATTTAGAAATAATATTGCATACAAATACTTTTAATGACATAAAACTTGCAATTATTTCCTTGATTGACTGTTTCAACTTCAAATATGAGTAATCCATAAATAGAAAACAAAAGGATTGAAGTTATTTAAGAATTCCAAAAATTCCCCAAATTTAAAAGCAATAAAAATAAAGCGATACTTTGATTTATTGGTAAAGTCAATTGTAATGAAATGTGCAAATCTGAAATATTTGGCACCTCTGCAACTACTGTATACAAATCTCAAATCCATGACATACAAATAAAAGATATCACACCTTGTGTAACTGTTGGAGGTGTCATCCAACTTGTCATAGGTTGGGCTTGAGATCCAACACCAAGACTAGGGGGTGGAGGAGGTGGGGCCATCATTCCTACAACTGGTGCAGCTCCCTGGAAAGAAGGAAATTAGGAATTTAGACATCAAAGTGCAGAATCAGGAAGATTGTTGAAAAATGCAAGATCTATATTCTGAAAGTAAAACACTTTTCTGGATGGAAACAATGCTTTTAGAAGGCAAGTATTGCAAAGATTTGTGTACTAAAGATTTCAGCACTGAACTAGTATTCTTATTTCTTTTTGAAAGTTTAATAAAAAATTAAATTGCTTCTAATACTACTATAAAGCAATGATTTCTAATTGATTTAAAAACTTATGTGGGATATTTTCTATCTCAAATGATAGTGCTCATATTTAAGATATGGAAAACTTCTTCATTCTAATGACTATTATCCTCCCATATAAATGTCTCAAGCAACTCTCATTGCTGCAGTTGCATTACTGCCCTTTTGAAATTGGTAGAGTATGTAGTGTATCAAGCTTTGTCAACCTCCATATTTAAACACCAAGAATTAAAATATAAATGTAAATTTAAAATACAAAAGGTCAGAGAATATCTGAAGTACAGATCTGATGAAAAGGCAAATGACCTTGGAGGATTCTATTTGTAAAAAGGTGCTGCATTTGCAATCATACTAATGACTATATTATCCTCCCAAATCCATCCTTCGATAGCTAAATTATCAATGGTGCTATACTCACCATATGCAAAAATATGTAGCTTTTGCCATGGATATTTATTTCTGCCAACTCAATATTGCTGTTATACAATAAACTCGACTATCCATGCTAAAACTATTTGTAGTACCACACTATTTAAAGAATTATTCAAAATGATGAAACTTAAAAAAGGAAATTTGCCAGAACCGAACTAAAGTATGCAACAAAAATAACAGCAGTTCCAAAACAGATATATAAAATTTATTTTGCATGGATGATAAGCACACAAAACATAATCCATTATACTTTTGGAAGAAAAAAATATTTTTCTTTATAATATAGGACTAAAATAAAACTACTCGATTTACAAATCTATAAAATGAAACCATCTTTGACCATCATACTTTAATCACTAACACATTAAATATTTACCTGAGTCATCACTGTTTGTTGGGCTGTAGCTGGAGGACCTTGGAATTGCGTCCATGGTGGCATTCCCATTGGGTTCATGGTGGAGGATGCTGGAGGCATAGGAGGAGGAGGCATCTGGGACATGATTGGGGGAGGCATAAACATTGTATTCTGCACCATGGAGGTTGGAGGGGGAATACTTCGCACCACTGTTGTAGTCTTATTCTGAACATTATTGAACATAGATTGAGTGCTCTAAAATTCAGAAAAGGCAACTTAATACTATTCATTAATAAATTACGATGACATCGAACTAATATATGTAGAATGTGTTTCTTAATTCATAAGTCTTTGCAGACATGTTTTAATAGTTTGGATAGAAAAGTAAATTGCACTAGCAGATGTTGCATAGCATCTGTACTAAACTTTCCCAGTGTCATTACTCACATTACATCTTATTTCAATCTATTTATAATAAATACAGCATCCATATTAACAGATTTCCAAAAAATAAAATAAAATTATCTAAAAATATACAACAGCATTTCATTTACTTTTACTAGTGTCAATTCTTATTTCCAATAAATTGCAAGACAAAAAGCCCACCTGTCATATTACCACAATAATTCTAAAAGTCTACTTGAATTTCACCCCATTTCCTTGTTCAAAGCAATTTGGTATTTTTTTGACGCGAAACCTATTTCCTCGCTCATATTTTCTTTTCTGCACTGATTTCTATATTTCAGATTTCTCATTGCATTCTGCAATCACACTGCTGATGAATTTCATTAATATCAAGTTTTTCCATGCAGTTTTAGCAATATTATGCAGCTCCATAACTCAAATCAAGTATATTCAAACTAAGCAGCAAAATTGGCGAATCCTGTAAAGGTTGATTTTGTATTGTTTATATCAATTGTTGCCATTCAAGAATAATCAAATAACGTCAAATTCTGTGCCACTTGCATTAGTGAAATATATGTATGTATAGATACTCAAAGGAGCATTCACCTCAATTATTTATTTAACCAGTTAAGGATGGAATAAATGACTAAGAAAACATTTAACTATTTCTGATGTAATGTGTACTTTTTCCAAGTTATGGAATCAATTGAGAATAAAACAGAAATTAGAATGACTCCTTTTTTAAGTGAATATTTTGTGGATAGTGAATACACATTACTCACCTTCATCATGAGGTTATTTAATAGTTTATTAGATGCCATCAAAATAGATCAGATTTGAAAAACATATTTTTACTGATGGCCACCTATTGTCTATATTGACAGTTTGCTGTCATAAATTGAATCCTGGAATTTCTCATTAATTTTGAATATTCATTTCAAAACTTAATATATTGATAAAAAGTAAAATATTTAAAAAACCGCTTAAGGTTTCAGTAGCTAAAAGCAAGAGGGGAAAGTGAGGTCTTTCATCTACCAATGCATTTTCGAGTTTTTAATTAATAAATTCACATGCAAGATTCCTGACTTTTGATTTTTCATGTTATTTCCCCCTAAAAATAAAAATACACAAAGTAGGCAGAAGAGAAATTAACTAGAAATTATTTTCTTGTATCTTTTTTCTACACTTGACAGTTAAAAACTAGAAGCAGAAAGTCAGCCTTCAAAGGTACCTATACATTTTTTCAGTTGCTAAAATGTAATTCTAAATTATTTTGCTTTCATGGATGGTATAATGACTATGGTATATTCATATTTCTAGACCTTTTATTCTTTCTTTTTCTTGGCACATGCAATTATTTGTTTTGTTTATGGGTCATGTCAAGGAATTTTCTTTGGGTTTTATAGTGCATTTAATAATGTAATTTAAAGAATTTTATATACATTTAGCAATTTTTTAGTAGTCTTTAGTAACAACTCACACTGATAATGATCAATTCCATACAAGCTTTTCAAAGCACATGGGTTTCCTGGCACAGGACTCAATGTAAATACCAACAGAAACACCAGAAAACTTAGGTTTCAAAAATGACGAGACAGAGAATTAGATTGTAAAAATGAAATTTACAGGTGTAAAACACAACAAACAACTACCTGAATTAACATCAGGGAAAATCATTTTAGCAAAGTTTTCGAAATGTAACGCATTACGAGTTATCACCATTAGCCATACTTCATGCATGAAATTGTAATTCAATTTATGGAAAAATACCACTAATTGTAAATAATAAGTTTGTACATACAGTTGGTTGGAATTGAGAAGTAGAAACAGATGGAGGGGGAGCCATTATTGCTCGAGGTGGCCCAGGTGGGGCCTGTAAAGGAGAAATTGAAGATTGTGTGTTGGATGCAACAGTAGATCCTTTGTTTGGTGGAGGCGGTCCTTCCCCTAATTCAGCCATCAAGGACATATACTGAAAAAAAGATATTTAGTTTCATGCAAAAAAATAAATACAAAATTTCAAAACCATGTATTTTCAAAGTAAAGAATATTTTTTACCTCTTCATCAATCTTTGCTTTGTCTGGTGCCCCCAATGCTCCTGGTACCTTCTGCTCACGACAATCTTTGGCAATGTGGCCAGCAGAACCACAGTTTGTACAAATGACATTGTTTGTAACATTGGGTTTGTCAGGACATTGCCAGCTTCTGTGTGTAGTTCCGCCACAATTTGTACATCGTGGTCCATCATTCTCTCGTAAAGTTCCATTCAGAAGAGCTAGCTCCCGAAGTTGCATACGTCGTAAATCGTTCTGTCCCTCTGGAACCTCTACACCTTGTCTAATTATCTCTTTTATCTAAAAGGGAAAATGTGTTACATAAGTAGCCTTATATTTCATAACTTAAATTTATATCATCAGTAAATTCTTTTGAGGTAATTCTTAACAACCTAAATCAATCAAGTAAAACCAGTCTCTCATATTTGCTGGTTTATTCAATTATTTTACTTACAATTTGGATTAGTAAAGCATCCTTATCATTCTGGATAAAAAAAAATAAGAATTTTGACAATCAGAAAGTAAGAAAGCCTTTAACCCAGTCAGAAAAAAATCTTCCGAGAGGAAATTTTCATGAAAATCAGAACTGAAAGCTACATCACATAAAGTGGAAGTTTACAGAAAATGTTCACCCCTGTAGTAAGTACAGCAATAATTAAATTTGATGAAAAATGCAGACACTGAATTCATAAACACTTACCTTGTTTACAGCTTTTTTAACACTTTCATTGCTGTTTCCTGTAACAAATGCATGCAAGGGTTCATCTTCCCCAGGAAGAGGCTGTCCATCCTTTCGTCCGACTTTTCCTTCCTTTACAGATCCTTTGCCTCGAATAATGATCTTGGCACCAGTCTATAACACACGATATATAGTTGTAGACAAATTTAATCTCAACAAAGATTGATCATTTTGATTGAAATACAATTTTAAAATGCATACTTCTTTCTCCATGGACTTTAGAGTATTACCACGTGGTCCAATGAGCAAACCAACGAAGTTTATATCGGGATGTTCTTCCTGTGGAATCATAACCTTTTCACACACTTTAACAAGAGGGGGCCTGCAAAAATCAAAATCAATTTAATTATCTTCAACAGACATGTGCAAAAGGAAACATTTTGTGAATGCGGAAGCTTGAATGCAGAAATAGTTGCAGCTTTATAGAAATGGCAGTGGCTAACATATTTTACTAGCAGACCAGTACATAGCATCTGCACTGAAATTTCTTAATTGCTAATATTGATGGTGTTATTACTCACACTTCATACCCTATTTAAACCCATTAATAATTAATTAAGCACCAACATGTTCATTTTTACATTCAAATGAAATAAAATTAGTCAAAAATATAAAACAGCATTGTTTCCACTTTTCAAATGTACTTTTCCTGGAGTTGATTCTTATTTCCAACAAAGAGAACATTTAAAGTTCACAACTGTCATGTTATCAAAATTATATTATGAACAGCTGCTTTAATTGCCTCTCATTCATTTGTTCAAACACAATTTGACGCCCTCTGCGTCGAGAGCTCTTCTGTGCAGTTCTAGTAATATACAGCTCATGGCTCAAATTAGGCATTTTTTCACATCGTGGTAAATTGACCTTGGACAGATATCATTGACCTTGGTCTTTGAATGCAAGTAAAATAAAACAGTGTTCTTGTAAAATTTTAGGCTTATTAAACACTTTTAAGGACTTTCGACAAATACCAAAGCTTTTTAAAGGCTCTTAAATGGCAACTTTAGATTAATTTAAAGTTTTGTCTAAGAACATAATGGATTAAAACGCCAAAACTTTAACTCAGTTAAGTTATATACTTACTTGTAGTCAGGTGGAGGCTTGTATTCTGGATTGCAAGTGTACATTTCCTGAATCAAACTATGACGATCATCTTCCAGTTTTTTTCGAGTTCGGTATTCCCTGGTGTTCAAGCGCTTGCCCTCACTGTTATATATTGGTTCAGGAGAAGGTGATCTGAAAGCACATGCAACAATACAGCAAGATATCCAAAATAAGACAATCTTAATACAACACTACATGCCCCGACTCCATGAATCGTTTTAGCAATCTAGTTTAAAAATTTTCCTAGCAGTTCTATGTTCATAGAAAATGGAAAAAATACACCTGTAGTATAAGAATGTCAATCATGATGAGGGAAAATAATTAACCTAGAAAAAACAGGTAAGTAGCTGAAAATATTAGTTAATTAGCACGAAATTTTATCGAAATCGAACCGATTAAGCTGTAAAAGAAAAGTGAATTGATTGATACCTGTTGCGCATGGTATCTCGCTATCTAAGAAAAATAAAACCACTTTTTGCAGGTATGCTGTTTCTGAATTTTCTGTAAAATATATGAAGAGAAAACATTTGAATTATGCATAGAGTGAATGATATCTTTTCTACAAGTACTCTAATATCTGTGCAATAGTACACATTTCTTTCTACCTAATCAATTAAATGTTTAGCATACAGCCACCTGAGCATTTGCTTTCGATCAAAGACCAAACTTTGAGGAAACTGCTTCCGTAACCTGAAGGGCAGGAAAGCCATCTTTGGAAGGAAGGGTAAAGGCTCTAGAAGTATAACAAATATATTATAGCTTCGGAGGGTAATCAAGATAAGCTGTGAAAATTGCAATTAGTTTAGCACATGCACCTGAAAACCAATGTACCAGATCTCTTATATCAGATGACTAAAAGATCCTGCACAATCGGTATAACATCTGCTAGATGAAAAACTGTTCATTATTAGGGAAAATAATTATTAGTATCAACTGGATGATATGAACAGATTTCAAAGTAGAAAATTATTTGATTTTTATGAAGTTAAGGATATTAAGAGAAATCATGATTCACAAATCTAAACTCAGGAGTATGACAAAGAAAAGCAGGTCTTACTCAAAGATGAAAATTTTAAACGAAGCCACCAAAATAGTACAATTTACTAAAAATTACAGTTTTAATGGAAGTGTCTTAGTTTTCAAGTTAAAGAGAAAGTCTAAGAAATACTTACTGCCAAATTAAACTAAAAGCAGACTTATGATAAACTTCTAAATTGCAAAATTGGTCAGTTCAAAATTATATAGTTGACAATTTATTGCTCTGAATCCGATTTGAGTACAACTCCAAATAATGCATTGGTATAGTAATTGATAATATAAATGGAATCTTATCTTGCTAATTTATATTTTGTTAAATACTTAGATGATATCTCAACACATGGTGATACAATTTATTTATAAAAACTATAAATCCAGCAGGATTAGAAATTAGGAGCCTGTCAGGCATACTAAGCAAAATTTTAAATTTCCAGTTGTAAAAATGTTCAATTTGAATGCAATTTCAAAATCATATTGTATACGCAAATGTGTAAGTGCATTGACTAGGTCTAGATTTTGATATTCACATTTTTTAATCGAAATGGTTGATTGGTAAGAATTTGTGGCATAAAGAAAAAAATTCAGAAAAATTAGGCATCAAAAATGACAACTGGGTCCTAAAATTTGATTGCTCAAGTGAAATTTATAGGTGAAAAATATGACTAATGATCAACTAACTTTGAATCCTGAAACTCAGATATTTAAATCAAATAGATAAGCAATAGAGGTATGAACAACTTTTCTTGAAAGACACTAGACATGTATACAAATCATCTGTTTCATCAGAACTTTAAGTTTAAAATCCAGATCAACAGAGGAAATTATGAAAGAGTGAAAGTATGATAGGATAATGGGACTAGTTTCTCAGATAAGATTTCTACAATATAATAATATAAAATTTCTAACTGCAACTTCGTAGCATTTCTGAAAAAGATCCCAGTTAATAGCATTCAAATGGGTATTCAACTTACAAAAATATTGAAATGACCATTCTTGCATAAATTGCAGCTTGAAGTCTTAAATAATTAAAATTTAGAAATAAGATAATTAAAATATTACACCCGTATAGTTGAACTCTCTTTTTGTGAACAAAAAGAGGCAAATCAGATATATCAGGTTCCCAAAAGATAATAGTGAGCATTTTTATATTAAGCACAGAATAAAAGTTGGTTAATTTTGCTTTATGTTAGAGTATGTTACTTTCTTTTCATTGTATAAGACTTGCGCACAAAAATCATCACTAGAAGCTCATTTAGTTAGAACATTTCTACGTCATTGAGTATTTTGGTGCGAATCATCCATTTGAAATTCTTTAACCTTCTTGCAATCTTTATCTGCTTCTTTATTTTGTCCATCTGCTTAGCCTTGCATTTCAGTGACATCTTCAGCAGGTCAAAAGTCATTACATTATCGTTAACTGTTTTCGAACTTGGAATCACTCAATAGAATTCATCAATGACTCAGGTTGGTTGGCTTTTACGGTGCAAGGGCCATAGTTAGCCATCAATGACTCAGGATGGACAGAATAAATTTTGTGAGAAATGAAATGGCAAAGGAAATTTATAGAACACAATGAGTTAATAAAATCTTATTTGGGTAAATTAGTTCCTCACTAAACGCAGGTCTTGCAAAATCAGGCTCACAACCAGAGAGTACAACTGCACTTAAGGTGTCAAAAAATTTAAGTAATGCATAAGGAAAAATTCTTATCCAATGTTAGCAGTTAAAAAGATTTTTAAAAGATGCTACATATCCTACGTTTTAAACTTTGATGTATCACACAAGTACAACTATCTGTACTTAAAATTTAAGTCAGCCCAGAAATTAATGCACAGAAAAAAAAGGAAGAAACAAAAGAGTTTTTCCTTGCAAGAGGTAACTTGCAAGAAATAACTAGAAAATGAATTATGAGATTCACAGGTCATCCTATAAAATATTAGTTTGAAATTTTACTGTTATTAGTTGCCAAACCTTTCTTCAGGGTTAGCGGGGATTCCAAGGTCGCCAGTGCGAAGACGTCTACTTATTTCCTCTATCTGCAGCTGCACTGTAAGAGAGGGGGTTAGAAAAGGGCATAGCCCCTAATTAACAGGATGCAAGAAACACATTACGCAAAATATTTTACTCAAGTTCAAAATCGCTTTAATCTCACCTATAGCATAGAAAAATATGTAGTTTTAAATGCATTATTGATTGAAAGATCATAAATGAAAAATATTAGAGCACATTTCAATGATAAAATAATACATGTTAAAAATAATAGGCATAAAGAAATTATTTCATTGAGGAAAATACTTCACTAACTTTTTTGGTAAGGAAAGCTATTTTACATATATATAAATACATGTAATTTAGAAGATAATCAAATATTTGCACATAAAAAATGAAAGGAGCAGAGAAAATGTATTATGTAAGAGAAATGTATATTCAATTAAAATGTGCAGTTGGGTATGTAATTTGTGTTTATAAGAATTAAACTAGAGAACATTTTCATCATATTTTATACTTATATACATCCAGTATAACAAGAATCAATATCATTAAATTTTGTTCAAAATTATACGGTGAAAAATGGTCACAAAATATATAGCTCTGGGTTTATAAATTAAGTATCCTGTGACCAAGGTCAGAGAAAATGGGGACATTTTCATAGTTCAAATCAAGCACACAATAAATCTATTTGTTATACTATATATAGATTTGATTTGCCAACCTTATGAAAATGCAAGCACACAGATAAGTATTTATAGAGAACAAAACACACAACTTCGAGAAAGAGTGAAATAAACTCAACATTTTAAATAAAAAAATAAGACCATAAATAACAAATACACATACGTAATAGTTTAAAATTGAAAGTAGCCATGATACAATAAAAAGTGAACGATTCTGGTTAAGAAAATGAGTAGTAGCAATTAAAAACTATATTACAACATATTTAAATTATGAACTTAATTAATATTGCATGAGTTTAGTACAGTAAATATAATATTTTAGATTAGTTTTCCTTTTGATCTCTGCTACGTAAAAATATTTTTTAATTTATCAATTTGTAACATAAACTTCATACAAAATGTTTAAAATTTGTGATAGATTTCAAACATTTTGCCAAATTACATTTTTTGGCATCAAATTAATAATACACACATTTCACACCTGAAATCAACTAATTTCTATACATGAAATTATTTTCAGGGAGATTAATCATTTCAGAATTCAAGTGTTTTACGTTGCAAAAGACAGCTTATTAAAGTGAAAGCAATAAATAGAATCATTGTCAAACGGTTTAAATTTAAAACTTATATCTATAAAATACAAAAATGTAAAGATTTTCATTAAAACAGCCTGGGTACCAATAAAAGTTATCATAAATTGAAAAGTACTAGTTTGACTGAAACAATTTGACTATTTGAAATACATTCTGAGGATGTCTGACTTGTGTAAATATAAATTTCTAAGATCAGAGAAAGTTTAGATTTCATATAGAATATAGTACTCAAAAAACAAAAGAAAGCATGCATGCATGCACCTACACATGCCACAAATGTAGTTAAATTTTTTAATATAAAAAGCAATTAAAAAAGACATTTTTCATTGAATTTCAATTGTTAAGAAATCACTATGAAAATGTCAGCAGAACAATGTTAATAATTTCAAATCCCTTAGTGTAACTCAAGATTGAAATTTATTATTATAAAAAAAATTCTTGATAAATTCATCCATCATCTTTAAATTAAAGTGACAATGGTGTTCTTGTATAGCAGTTTAATGGTGGAAATGAGGAAAGTAAGATACAAATATATTCAACACAACATTTCTTGTAATAGTTAGCTATAAAAACCGCACAATTACATAGACATCACTTTTAAACTCATCTATTCTATTTTATGAAATTACTTACACAATTAATTTTTTCAAATAAATGGTTTAAAAAAACCCAATAATCTAGTCATGATGGTTTTAAAAAGAATAAAACTTCGTCTCGATAAGTAAGACCTTCAGAATATGAAGGACAAGATTAGATGTAAGTAATAACACAGCAAAACTTAATTGCATGATTTTGAAATTATTTAAAAAATCCAATGCAAAAAAAAACTTAATACAAGATACAAACATCCTTGGGTTTTCATATTTAATTTGTTTTATTCTACTTTAACTTTATGAAAATGTACATAAAATCAGAATCAACACTAAAATTATTTGGACACATAAAGTATAATATAATTTCTCTTTTGCATAATATTAAGTTACTTTTGAAAAATATCAACAAAGAATTCATTCAACACTATATATCATACAAATTGTAAAGCCCTGAACTATATCTATTCATTGATTTTGTAGCTTCTATATAAAAAATGAATTGAAAACTACATAAATCAATAAGAGCTTTAAAATTATAATCATTTCTGTATCACCTAACTTTTAATTTATTTCCTCAATCGATCTGAAAAATTTTACAAAACCGAAAGCAAATTTTCACAATGGAAAATAAATAGGGATATTTTTCAGATATGTACAAAGGAAGCAGTTCTTAAAGGGATCATCAAATTATCTCTAGGTATTTTGTGTATTGTATACAGGGGCATCACATAACATCTTTTCAGTGACACAATCCACAATGCAATACTCAACAAATCATAAATATTTTACATTTGATTAATAAATGCTGAAGTTTGAAAAGTAATTTAAAAATTCGACTCCCTAATTTCAGAGAATAGATTGATTCCTAACCACATAGCTAGACTTCAAAGTAATATTCTAAAATCCAGGATTATAACTCCAAAATTTAAAAAAGCAGCCTTGAAAACAAATGACTATTGAAAATCATACAACTTTTAACAAACTAAAACTTTTTCTAAAAATATTAAAAACTAAACAGGGTTTTATCCTAATACACAGTGTGGGCATCAAAGTTAACGAAGTTGGTGTCTTATCAGCAATGTTAATCATTTGTAATTGGCATTAGTGACAAAAATTGAAATTATGCCAAGGCACACCATCGATAAGGATATTACCCTAAACTCAAATTAAGTATATAAATATTCATTTTTATTGTGCTGTCAACAAATTAAAACCAAAACATAAAAATGATTTTATTTATGCTGGGTAGGAAAAGTGACCAAATTCTTTTTTCTTTTCCAGAAATTGTTTCATTTTAACACTAACATTATATCACTTCATAAAAATTTTCACCATAAATATAAATTTTAATTCCATTTGTAACATACTTGCATAATTTCCTCAAAATATTACATCAATGTGTGCTATTACATGAAAAAGGTTGATAGTCATTTGAACTATGAAAAGAATTTCTGGAGAAAAATTTAAGACAGTAAATACACTAACAAAAATAGTAAGAGTAATTTTTTTTTAATTTCACATAATTTAGGAATTAATACTTTAAAAATAGTGTGTTAATTATTTCAGATACAGATAACATAATACACCAACTTGTGTGCACAGTTAAGTAATAAACATTGTTTCTCCATCAGAAATTAAGAATAAACTTACCTTCCCTTACAAGATTCTCATTTTTAAGCAAAATTAATTCATTTTAGTACCATTAATTCTGTCATTATCTTGAAAGAAATCAAGTGTTAAAATTTAAATAAATTTTTATAAATATCTAAAAATATTGCAAACACGGGGTAAGTTTGATAAGTCGGGAAATAATTAGTAGGAAGAGTTTAATCTTTACGATACGGCGGCCAAATTTCGTTAACGCCTCGTAGAACGGCATATTTCACTTTACTTCCTTCCCCTTACAGAACTTGGGTGAGAGTCTTGAATGACTTTTATGACTGACCACCTAGCGCGCTTTCCTTTCATAGTGTTGTCCCAATGCTTCCTCAATGGAAATTGGGGGAATGGTTTGAAAAATCACTCAGGTTCCCACTTTTCGTTATATGCGCTTTTTCTACCCCACTTGATTCTTCATACTAGAAACACTGTATGAGGTTTGAATTAAAAATCGTTTAAGAAAGTTAGGACAGTAGCAAATGCATACTCCATTTGTTTTACTTATGTTAGTATTTCAATGACTGATTTTGATAAGCACAAGTCATTTTTCAAATTAAATACAAGATTTTCATAGTTCATTTTTAAAATGGTCAGTGATTTTGTATAATCTTTTATCTTCTTAATTATCATTTATAATAGTTATATTTTGGTACACTTGTGTTTCATTCTCTTTAGAAGTATTATTTTATTGCATGATTAAAATTTTATTATTTTATGAGTTCGTTAAAAATGATTAAATAATGAAATGAATGTTTGACTGGTGGTATTCAATAGGTTCAATACCTTATGAGCAAAAATTCTTACTACTGTGCTTTCATTTTTAACTGAATGTGGAACTCCCGTCAATCCTTGTTTTGAAATTTATTAAAAATTGTACATGTAGGGAAGTAATTGGTTGTTATCAGATTGGTAATGGATGTCGTAAAGGTTTTAATTCACTTTAAAATTAGTTGTAGAATTCAGTCATAGACAAGAGAAGGTATATAAAATGACTGTAAATTTCCTTATAAAGTAAGTATCATATGCACACCAGTCTCCAACGTTTTAATCTAATTTTAATATTCTTATAGCGCTCAAGTTTCCATTAGAGATTTAAGAAAATTAATTATTTTGCTACGAAGATTTTGTCACAAAAAAGATGTACTACAAACTTTATGAATATTGACCAACAGTTTCATCGGTTATTTTTGCATGATTTAATGATTGAAAAATCATCTTTAAATTAAAATAATTTGGAGATCATGGTTCCACCTCTCTAAAATATTGAACGTTTAGGTACAATCAAAAAGTAAAAATAAATTATTGAAACAGTTCGAATAATTTATGGCTAATAAAAAGCATGGTCACATTCTATCATTATGTTAAGGTCATGAAAAGTGATGCTTCTTTTACGTTAAAATAACGCCCTCACACTCACATCTTATTTAGGTGTGTATGGGCATCACGACTCCGAGATACCAAAGTGATCTTTCCTCACTTTCATACCCTAGTCTACCATTCTGCTTTTTCTTCCTCCCTCATTGTGTGTCTGTCTTGTGCAGCTTGACCACATATGGCCCTTGCGCCATAAGACCCAAAACCAACCAACATTAAAATAATAAATGCTTCAATTTTGATGCTTAGCAAACTTGTAAACTTAGAAATTTAAAATTTTCTGATTCTTCAACATACCCTTGTGCAAATCAAGTAAAAATCAACTAATTCAAAATTGGCAATTTGTAAAGTAAAATATTTAAAGTTAGTGGAAAATTTCCTTCTCTATGTGGCTCATAAGTAGAACCAATCCTAAGAATTTCTGCATTTCTGAAGCAGTCGTGGGCTTCCAATCCGATGAGTGTTTTCTCTTTGGAGAATTTG
Organism: Meta bourneti; assembly: GCA_933210815.1. NCBI lineage: Eukaryota > Metazoa > Arthropoda > Arachnida > Araneae > Tetragnathidae > Meta > Meta bourneti. The sequence continues at coordinate 71,097,752 of OW119928.1, forward strand.
TACTGCATACTTAGTTTCTTCAACGAAAATTTGTAAAACTTCCAAATCGAACATCAGGGGAAAATAATCAAGCTCTTGTTTCAGTTCTAACGGTTGGACATTTGAGGAAAGCCCAACATTTCCACTGAAGTCGTAAACAGTTACTTCATCTGATGGTTTGGGAAATTTCCAATTTATATTTGGGAATTCTGTAGATGAGCTATCAACTACAAAAGTCTCGTGTTCGGACACAAGATCCATCACAGGATGCTCAATTTCGCATTATGAATCGCTATCAGCAAAATTTTCTTCGTCTAATTCCTTCAACCTTTTTCCATTAATGGATAAACGGATTTGAATATGAACAAACTATCACGTAAAAGAAAAGATGCTTCGATGGTCTCCATGAGAATCATTCGTGCCCCTCGAGTCAGATTGCTGTCGGTATGTTTTAAGTCATTCTACCAATGTGGTAAAGGAAGGTATGACATGTTATTTCCTTAAGAGTAGCGTTGAATGAGAAATGTGCTCCCATAAGTGCCTTTGTACTTCTTGGTGTGAGAGATATCACCTGCCCCACATTCTATCTTTCCCAAAGAGTTCACACAATGATAGATAGGGGAGACACCGAAGAAAAGGAAGGACCCTCTTAAAGGCCAGATGCTGAGAGCTCGTAAATCGTGATCGATGTCAGCGGTCACTAAAAGGGGAAAATTCCAACAGTCCCAAGCCACTCTACGAAGGAAACTTCTGATGGGACTCATTTGTCCCAGCCGTAGTGTAAAGGTTAAAATGGTAGATATAACTCAAAATTCGAGAATTGAATGTACTTTGAAGCACAAAATTTTTGAACACAGCATTTGGTTCCAATTTTTAAATTTCTCATGTTTTTACGAGTTTGCAGGACATAAAACTAAAATGATGAAGAATAAAAAGCAGTATATTCTTGAGATTAGATGAAGTACAGTATATTTTTAATTTCCTCCCCCCAATTAAAGGTATAGATATACCTCAGATTGGAGCAGGTATAACATACCTAGGTTGTTGGTCCTGTTCATTTTAAATACTTAATTTTTACTAAAATGCATCCTATTTGCTTAAATTGAGAATCTCTTGCAGTTTATTTTTCCTCATAGTTACAACAAATTAAATACTTCAGAAGACAAATTACAAGTGAAGTGACTGAAATACTTACACAAGTATGCACGTTCTTGCTGTGGATTCAAATTGTTGGGCAGAACAGTAGGCAAACCAGGGATGAATACTTTTTCTTTTTCATCTCCTCCCCAACGAGAGCGTCTTTTCCTTTTCCTGTCCCTATCACGGTCGCGTTCAGCATCTGCCCGATCATGATTGGACCATGGGGAGGAAGATTCCTCTGGTGGCCACTTGGTTGATTCTATTTAATACAATTTCCATAAAAGTAGTTTAGTTTCACATTATGACAAGTGGACAAATTTAGACATCAAGGATTAAGAAATTGTAACTTAAAAAAACCTGAAAATAAGTCGCTGTTCTATTGTAGATTACTTCTCAAAGTGGACACTGAAGAAGTCTTGGCGATAATGCTCATAGGAGGAAATGAGGGGATGTTGAGAAGAGGGCAAAAAAGATGCTAAAAACTCTCCTAAAAATGTTTTAAGTGTGTTGTAATTGTTTAAAATATCATCTAAAAACTTATCTGCACTAATGCATTTCACAACAGAATAATGTTGAAATCTTGTGACATCGATTGGCTCCCTTGCGTTTGATTTGACAGGATCTTTTTTCATAGGGCTACTTAAAGGAACGAATCTATGCTAACCAGTGGACGATTCAACAGTGTATATATAAGGAAAACACTCAAAGAAATTGAACAAATTAAATCAAATATGTTCCATAATGGAAAATATGTTCAAAGCAGTCTTATTTGCAGTGCTGCCAGAGGGGTCATTTGGACAGTCATATTCCTTAAAATAATATGAAAATGTTATCGATGAAGGTCATTTATGAATTAACTTGGATTTTTCAGCTCCACAATAAGCTATTTTGTTCACGTATTTAGATGTCGAAACGAAGGACGGAGAAATTGAAGAAACCATAGTTGAAAAGAGCCCGTATTTGCAGTGCGACCAGAGGTAGTTATTTGTCATTAATAGAGTAAACAAAACAAAGGTAAAAATGTGACAAAATGTTTTATTTAAAAGTTTTTACAAAAAAAATTATGCACTGGAGCAATGCAATGGGCTATTTATTGGCAACGGTCCAGGATCAATACCGAAGGAAAAGATTCAAGAACAATGCCTCGCAATCCTGAACCATAGTGAGATGAGGTCAACACCTGAGCTGGCACCCCACAAACTTCACAAGCCAACGTGAGGACGTTAGAGGCCACAACAGATTTAACATGCACCTACCCCATCACTACGATGATCTTTGGCTGGGATAAGTTTCGAACTCGCAACCCTCCGGTTGCTAATCCTGTACTCTTCCAACTGAGCTAACGCGGTCTTTCCTAACATTTATATTAAGGAACAAGGCGATTAAAATTAGCCAGTGTAATTAATATTTGACAGTTTGGTACAGCTGTATGTATCGCCTAGTCTGGTGGCAACGCTTTTGGCGTTCTTTTAGTAGCGAGTCATGGCAGATGAAGGTAATCCATCTTTATTAGGGTTACTCCCGTTTTTATGGCAACCTCGGCAAGCGGAAAGATTTATAAAGATGTCATATTTAGAAAGATAAAAGATTTTTTCTAAGATTTCTTTCCTTGGCGACATAAAATGTGCGCCAAGAGCGTTGCCACCAGACGAGGCGCTAGGTACAGCTATACTGACAAATGAACATGACAATGGTTAATATCAACATTAAACAAGTCAAAAAGCTGATATATAACAAATCAATTTTTTAGCAAGTGAATAAATGTTGCAAAAGAAACGTACGGTAATCATAATCTTCATCTCGATTTCGTTTACTTTCCGATGACATATAACTTGGTTTTAAAAGACTACTTGATGATTTGGACGATGATCCTAACATCCCTGGGTTTGGGCGTCCAAGCGGTGTTGTATTAGCACCAGATGTTCTTCCCGACATGGCATAACAAATCCTAAATACAACGCAAATGAATTTAATGCACTACAAACGAAATGCAGAATTTCACGCCACTCACTGATGGAAAACTTCGCAATTTAATATAAAATAATTATGTAACTTCCTAATTTAAAGATTGATAACAAATGGCGCACACTACTTGACTTCTGCACACTCGGATAACTGTTGCCACTTCACAGTTTTCACGCAGAAAAATGTTCAGATTTTAATTGTTTTGTTTTCTCATTATTCCAGTAGCTCAGGTGTTGCCTCGTCATCCGACCATGGATCAAAATTACGTGGTATTGTCTTCGAAACTTTCCTTTTATGATCGACCATGGACCTTCACCAATAGCCCGTTGTGTTGGTCTAGTGTGACGTTAATTAAAATACATACCATACCTATACCTCATTATTCCCGTAGGTATTGTCATCTGACCGTGGTTCAAAATTGCATGGTGTTGTCCTCGAATCTTCCCCTTCGATGGTTGATACCGGACCGTCGCCAATAGCCCATTGCATTGCACCAGTGCGACGTTAATTAAAATACCTACCAACTGTTCCAGTAGGTAAATAGGTTTTTTATTAACGTCGCACTGGAGCAACACAATGGGCTATTGGCGACGATCAGGGATCAGCCACCGAAAGGGAAGAACCGAGGACAACATCTCGTAATTTTGAACCATGATCAGATGACAAGGGCACACCTGAGCTGGCACCCCACTCTCCAAACTTCCACACCAAGCCAACGTGAGGACATGTGGAGCCACGACAGATTTAACGTGCACCATCCCCTTTGTACACGACAGTCTTTTGTTAGATTCGAACTCGCAACCCTCCGAAGCTATGTTGGAGGAGCAACGGATTAGCAACATGAGGGTTGCGAGTTTGAAACTCGTTCCAGCCGCTACTCTTCCAATGGGGCTACTGCGACCCGCTTTAAAGATAGGTAGGTGGGTATTTGAATTAATCTTTTACTGGAGCAACACAAAGGAGTATAACGATCCCAAGATCAATCGTGAAGGGAAAATTCCGAGGAAAATACCCCTTAATTTTGAATCATGTTTAGATGACGAGGTCATACCTGAGCTAGCTCTCCACACCATAGACGTGAAATATAAGTAAACTGAGTATCGTATTGAGAAGAGCTTCAAAAAGTGGGAACATGTCGCTAGTAGTCACGTGACTACGCGAAAATTCAGCTTGATTGATTGATTTGATTTTTTATCGCTTCTCTTGGCGACATCACATTTACTTTTAAAAGTTGGCGATGCGAATATGTATAATACTGCTTAGTTCTTGAATTTGAGTTATGTTTTAACATTGTTAGGCGATGCGAATGTGCATACTACTAAATATTTATTGAATTTGTGTAACTTTTTAATGTTTTTAGCAATTTGAGCTGTTATATAATTAACTTAAGTTCGCATTGGGATCAAGTTTAACTATCACGTATACAACAAAAATCCGTACGTGTATGATAATTACGTTGTAGTAATAGATTGATTGCAGGCCCGGAGTTCAGATACGGTCCTCTGAACAGGCAATCAGGCCGAATAAGTTCCGTCGGATATGTTTACGCGGCTCGCAGACCAGATATGGCCCTCCAAATTTTTATCAGGACCGCAGTTCAGACACGGTCTCCGGACAGGTCTACCCGGCCCACAGTCCATATACAGTACACCAAATATGTTTATTAGGACAGCAGACCAGTTTAACCTGGACCACTGGACATGTTTAACCTGCCCACTGTCCAGATACGGCCCTCAGGACAGTTTTACCTAGCCCGCAATCCAGATACAATCCTCCAAATATTTTTTTTATCATTCCCGGTCCTCCAAATCGGCTTAACCAGCTTGCAGCAGTCCAGACACAATCCTCCGCAGTTTACCAGACCCTCAGTCGAGATCGGTCCCGTAGTGCTGGTTTTATTTATAGTTGGACTGTTTGTTACCTTTTGCAATTGTATATTAAGAGAAAATGTCAAAAGGGTTAGGGGATGCTTACAAATATATCGTCACTGGTTAAAATTTTGTGTAAGATAGTTGTCCGAAATCTGACCTTCTTTAATTCACTACATTATATATTTTTCTTTAACAACTGTATTAGTTGTTGTGAAAATTATCTTAAAGATTTAATTGCAGAAAATAATTATACTTCCTTTTTTAAACTTAATGAGGTTAACACGAGTTGGAATAAATTGAAAAATAAATGCACAAGTTAAGAAATGATTGCCTCAATAGATATTTTACTGGAAAAATTAAATTAAAATAGTGAAAACAGATAAGAAGGTTACGTGCTCAAATCACTTCTGGGTCACCACTGAAGGCTTTCATTTATATTATGGACTAGCTGAATTACCCGGCGTTGCTCGGGTTCAAATGGTTAAATGTTGCTTGAAAAGTGAATTAGAATAATCACTTTTCTTTCACAGAAAAATGCAATCATTTAAGTTGTACGGAAAATACGTTTTAACTTTTTCATAGCTTCTACAATATACTTCGGACGCAAATATATGCATTTAATTTCTGAATATATTGCAATATGTAATAGATTAAGACATAAAGACAAGCAGAAACGAAATTCCGACGAAAAAATGCAGAATTCTAAAAAACGAAAGATGCGTAAAGTGTCGAATTTCGACTGCCTGAGTGTTTTCTGAAATAGAGCAATTCGAAAAGACATTTGAAAAATATTGATAAAGACGATAATGATTTATGAAATTTAGTAATGCTCAAATATGAACGCAACATTTCGCTGTGGTAACTCAAATACACAAACACGGGATTCTAAATCAAATTTATAAAATAATAAAACATTAATTCTGGTTTGCCAAATCTAAAAGAACAAAATTACGCTTTTATGATTAAGTTGAAGTTTTTCATGTTCCATTACAAAATGTAAATTATGAAAAATAAAATATTTTAAATATCCTTTTTTATCAATCACATATTCGTAATATTCATGTTAAAATATAAAACTCATCATAGAAATACAATAATAATAATGAACTTTAATTCAATAATGCACATTACACCTGTCAAATAAAGGCCGCGATTGAGATACATTCCGCTATATTATATTTTCTACTATAATAATTCGAAGAATTAAATACATGAAATTAAAATTTTCTTTATACTTACACTTCATTTCTTTTAAGTTTTAACTGTATGCATAGTTTTTTAGCAAACGCATACGGATTTGTTGTTCATATGTATATATGCACAGTTATATTTTTGAAACGATAATTAATTTCATTCTCGAACTTCTTGTGCCAAGGGTTTCGATAAAAGGAGCGTCAATTGCATTTGCATATCAGTAAAGAGATTAAGTAAAGGGTTAAAAGATTCTCTGTTTTGTTTGTTGCTCCATGACCTGCAGGAATATCAATCATTGTTGATACTGAGAAATGCTGATCGCCTTTACTACACGTGATTGAAAGTCAACGGTCATCTACTATCATTCGAAGGTCAGTCAACTGGGTTTTCCCTTTCTGGAAAAATACCGTAAAACAAATATCAATATGTGGGAACAGAGGAGTAACAACATTTTATTTGTCCTTCTGTTATCAATTGAAATATCAGGGGGAAAATGGGCAATATACCGAAAACAAAATTTTATATTTCGTGCTTACGAAACATTGGAGAACATCTTTGTCCGCTTTGCAACGAACGTTAAACGGGGAAGAGAGAAAGGGGAAATTGGATCTCATTGTTTATTTTCTTCAAGAGCTTGCATATTCCCAGTCGGCAAGTGGAAAATCCGACATCAGATCAATTTCAAGAAAGATTGTGGGAAAACCATGAGTTGGGTATTTTGTTTGGGTGAATATAAATAGACGATGGTGAACAATTTTCCATCAGCAAGAAGCATTTAGCTACACCTGCGAATTCACTGCTTGCACTCATCGAATAACTTTTCTCGAAGAAAACTTTATTCTGCAAATTTCCCAATCTTCGGTAAGTCCAAATTTAATTGTATCTAATTTTTGTAGAATAATGCTGCCCTCATTGTTATTTATTTTTTAAATTTATAATTGAATTAATTCTAATGCATTACATTGCTATTGTAAAAACATCGAATATATACTAAAGATTGTTCTGACTAATTTAGGTGGGTGTTTTCTAAATATCTTGTTCAATAACATGGATGTTTATAAGAGTCTCTCTCTCTCTCTCTCTTGGCGTACCTTCGAATTGTAGACGGCGCAGGTTCGATTCATGGCAGGTGCATTCCTCCCTTTGTGTATTTCTCTCTTCTGTGTCAGTAAACTTTCATTGTGTGTGTCTGTCTATTACTTTATGTTGTATATCTTGTGTCTGGCGCAGAATGGCCAAATTTGGCCCTTGCGCCATAAAACCCCAAAACCAACCAACTCTCTCTTGGCGTTTTTAATCTTTTATGATTAAATAATAAATACCTTCAGTCTATTCAAAGATGTCGCAATTCTTCAATAAGATGTTGCAATTTTTCAATTTAATTTTAATAACTTTTCGAAGGTTTATAGAAGTCTTGATCATTATAATAGTCGGATAAGTGATACGTTGGCTCAGTACCCTAAGGGGGATACACATGTAAAACGATGCCATAGAGTTAAATATATTAAATCACGGTATTTGTACATCTCAATGAAACAGTTAACATAGTGATTTGTTTTATATTTCCATTACTTATTGCCTGAAACATGTTAAATTATATTAAGCATTCTCGCTTGCTTGATGAATTAATTTATTTTGACGTTTCATAAGTATAATATATTACATCTATTTCTGTTTTATTCTTTAGTTTGTTTTTAGGTTAGGTAACTCGGTTTTTCAGGGTTCGTTTGTTGGGGTTAATGCATAATATTTTCGCAAAAATATCTACCAACCATTATTCTTTCTGATTAGCTTATGAATATCTGAGTGTTAATTTTCATAGCCATATGAAGATGTCGACTGACTCGATGAATAACGAGGCAGGTAAAATAAGTAACTTTCATAAAAGTTCATCAAAAATGAAATAAACATAATATGTTGGCTAGTCCATCAACATAGCGTCTTTTCTCTAAATAAAGACATTTAACATTTATTCTAATATCTAAATCTTTGATCGCAACATTCTAAGGATATTTTAATTCCCAACCAGCACGCGCAGCAGGACTGAAAGAAAGCGATAATTTAATTTAAACCGTTCCTAGAACCAAGCGACTTATTTTCATACGTAGACTAATGTCACCACAAGCTCAGTTGACAAAACACTAACCGCAGGTGATATCCAGTATTCCAAAATTCACGAGTGAATTTACTGCAGTTCTTTATAGATGATAAAGAACAAGTATTTTAAGGGGAGATGATTTATAGGAGATAACAGAGTTGAGACCAAACATCTGCTATGAAAACTTTTCTAGATTTTGTTTTTATGTGTACTCTGTTTTAAAAGACATTTTGAGGGAAAATATTTCCTCCCTTTAGCAAGGATCATGCTAAAATGCACCCTACATATGAAGTTTGGTTACATCATTAGGTGTTCGTCTTGCAATCACACATCAAGAAGTTCTGAAAAGGTTGGATGTTATTGGAGGATATAACTCGCATTCTTTATCTATTTGCAGGCTGCCTACGTGGAAACCTCTTCTGCAAAACCTTTGATTTTCAAAAAGAAAACATTCATGGTCTTGAATTCCTTGATGAAAATTAAGAACAAAATATGTCTTATATAATGTATGACAAAAATACAAAATATGAATTATAAGTGTCTTTTGTCACGATACCAAAAGAGATCTAAAATAGGGATGAATAAATATAAAAAATATAATTAGCGGAAATTGTATTACTTTTTATTTAAATTTATTAATTTCCATAAAATAATTCTTCTAAATTCATTATTATTTATAAAGTATCCTGCTAAATTTATTATTTTCTTCATTAATATTCTTCAAAATAATTCTTCAAATTTATAATTTTTTGTAAAATAGTTTTTCTAATTTATTGTGATCCATAAAATAATTTTTCTAAATTTTCTATCATCTATCTGTGTAAAAAAATTAAGAATATATTTAAAGTTGGAAGCAAATTACAGCTCTCTTTCGGAAGCTCCTATTTTTTTTCTGACCGTTCAGGATGAGCCCAAACTATTTGCATCGCATAAAAATTATTTCTGCCTGTGGGATAGTCAGATTCATGGATGAGGGCTCTGGGGACTCAATCCCTTTCCCCAATATTCGTTATGAAGTATAAAAGCAACGATTGTAATCAGTTTTTCTGCGTTGACCAACCATTTTCTAACATATCAACAATATCGTATAAATTTTCCGACAGTGCTACAAACGCAGAGGAAATTTCCTGAAATAAGGTTATTAGGAAGTTTTCAAGAAAACAAGGTTATCATCATGGAAACTCACTGTTATTTAATGTACTTTTTTGTAAATTTTTGTGAAACCACTGTACTCTTATTCGTGTATTTGGACCAATTGGGATGCGTAATTTATTGTGCACAAACATTAATGCTCGTTAAGTTTAGAATCTGATTACCAAAATAATTAAGAAGATATCTGATCTCAACTATACATAAAAATATCCCCTCGTTAAATTTGACCCCTCCAAAATGACATCTTGGTTAGACTGCTGATTTCTGTCACAGATGAAAACTAAATTTGTAGAAATAACTCGTCTTTCCTTCTTCAGACATGAAATCTACAGCATTATTGATCTGCCTTGCAGTAGTTCTGCTGTTGAGCCCACCTGCCCTTTCCCAGTTCAACTTTAGCAAACAAGCTGTACAAGGGGCCAGGGACATGTGGAAGGCGTACACTGACATGCGGGAAGCCAACTACAAAGGCGCTGACAAGTACTTTCACGCCAGGGGAAACTATGATGCTGCAAATAGAGGACCAGGAGGAAAATGGGCAGCAGGAGTCATAAGGTAAGCGGATAATATCTTTCTCTTGTTTAGGGCAGCGATATTCAACCTTTCTTATCTCACGTCACACACGTGGCTTACTGACCATGTCTGTCTCCTGGTCCATCGCCACAGAAAAGGAGTTGCCGATTCCTCAGATTGTAATTTGTACGACCTAGGACAGCCTATGTCGGATGAACATTTGGACGAGTGCCTTGCATTAGTGGTTTATAATTGTACTATGAAAATATATTTGAGAGCACGTGGCACCGTCATTTGTTAACAACATTAAAATTCTGTGGAATACCAAAAATTGTATTTCTTTGCTGATCTGATATAAAAAGAATAATGCGATTGATGTACAAAAACCCACTAATTATCATTTTTGCTCCAAAGTGGGTACAATCTTTTTGAAACTATTTAGGATATACGTTGTAAAAAGAACAACACCAAATTCATGTATAAGGTATTTCTTGAAATTATTTGTGAACATACTCGTCAAAAAATCGCTGGTATGGAGTGAATATTTAATGTTAAAGGGAAATAGAAGTTGGGATGTGTGTTCGATGCACTTTGAATCCTATAATGAAGTTAAATAGTGTACTTAAATGAGCATGAAAATATATTGCGCTTCAATTATCTAACATTTATGTTCGTCTATTAGACGATGAAACTATTTAAGTAGGTTTCCTTAGATATGGCTTCAGAAAGAGGTTGTAATGCATATTTCGCCTTCATGCAATAGAAATGCGTGAAGTCATTTTTTTCCCAATTACAATTGGAGCGCGGTAGGTTCGCAGTTCGTTATCGATTCCTTTGAGGTAAGACACCAGTTTTCAGAAAATAAAATAAAGTACAGAAGTCTCGTGTCAAATTACCCGAGTTTATCTGAATTCATTGGTTTATACTGACAGTGAACTATAATATTTACTTAGACTCTTATGGAAAGTAAATGGATTTCACAATTGAATTTCTTTGCGACACTGGTGTAACAAACTTTTAAGGTCTTTCAAATTAAGTTTTGGTTAGGTTGTCAAGGAGGAAAATGAAATGCATGTGTAAGAAAGTTATCCGATTTCATTGCCTTTTGCATTGCCTTTTGCACATAAGTGCAAAATTGATGTTCTACTTCAGATTTTAAAACCCTATTCTGGGAGATATTATATATTGTAACGCATCAGCCCCTTAACGTGTATCTCAGCGATATGTGCCTTGATTGGCGATGGCGGACCACGTGACACACTCTCCGCGAAAGAGAATGAACCCTTTTTCTCTAGTTGTTTCCCAAGGCGAGCGTAGAACTGACGCGCTGAAGTTTTGTTCCCCCGAGATGTTACTTTTTATGTTTGTTTATTCTTGTAATTGTTTTGTCTTGTGCTTAGTGTTAATTAAAATTGCTCTTTTGGCCAATTCTTGCATTAGTCATTGGATTCAGCTCTAAAATTGACGCCCAATCTTGTGGCCCGAATTAAAGCCTTTGGGAACAACTCGTTTTTTGCTCAGGAATATAGGTCCAATACTGTTGGTATTGAAAGAAAAACACACCCTGTGTTTCATTGATGTTTAGAAACTCATCCCGAGTTAGCATACTGGTAGGAAAAGCCATGGTTTTAGTGTTCTGCAGCGGCGTCGAACTCACTATTTTTGGAAGCCTCATCCCAGGTGTATCCTATTGAATATAGGTGGAAATCCCTTCCACGGATCATCCTTATGCTCGTATCCCCAAGTGGTGATGAAGAATGAGATAAGTTTATTTTAATTTGTTTAAAATCATTCTTGTCTAGCAGTACTTTCGATTTGGCCAACCCGTGTCCAGCAACAGAATTTTGAAGTATCGTTTTGTGTTCAAACAGTATTCTTGTTTAAAATATAATGTGAAATTACTTCTTTAAATGTTATTATTCCTCTGGTTCACAAGTGCAAAGTATTTGTGTTTTGTGAAAAGTTTTGTTCTTAAAGTAAAAGTGCAAAGTAGTATTGTTTTGATTAAGTGTACTGCTAGAATAAGGTTTTTTGAAAATACGTTATGTGGGTATTCATTTTGTAATAAGCTACTTTGCAAAAGTGGTGCGAATTAATTGTGTTCAAAAACGAAAGCTACAGCGTTATTTCGTTTCAAAAGTGCAAGAACCGATCGCATTCTGATTCGGTCATGTTCATGAGTCATAACTCAATAGATTCAAGGTCTGTTTTCTGCCAGCTGCATTAAAAAAAAAAACCTTTCTAGATGTTTAAAGCGATTTTTTTTCTTTATTTTGTGTTTGAGCTACATTGGGATTTCCTTTTGAGTGTTATTGGTTTTGTTAATATATGTATGAATCAAGTGCAATGTGCGCAGAAATGTGTTTATATTATGCCTTTAAGGATTAGATATTAGGAAATATGGATTTCATTCTGTTTAAGCATTGATGTTTCTTTTTGAATTTTGAAATATTACGAGAATTTATCATTTCTTTTGAAGTATTATTGAAATAAGACTAACTCACGAGTGGAATGTTATCTAATGTTTTGGTTTTGAATATTTAAAAGTGTTTTGGAATTTAATGTTCATAAATAACATGTGTTTAAGTGTTATTGGACAAATGTTAATGTTTTAAAAGTAATTTGTTTAACAATGCTAAACAAGTAGTACCTATAAGAAGTGGTCATTAATTTAATTTTTTTTTCTTGAAAACAAACTGTGTGGGATCTATTTAAAAATTTTTTTTACTGAACTTGTTTACTTTCGTATTCAAAATTATTTGTACACTTCGTAACCTAAAGATGTCTTATTTGGCAAGAGCTCTTAAATGTGACCTGATAGAGTTGGCGAATGAACTCGGCATCGAAATACCTGCTGATGCTAGAGTAGTTGATATAAAAAGATTTATCACTGGAGATGAAAGTTATGAAGACTTCACGAAAAATCTGCTTCTGTCTATAAGCGAAAACCGTGCAAAAGAGAAAGCAGAAGAAAAAGAAAGAATAGCACGTGAAAATGAAAGAATAGAACGGGAAAAGGCTGAGGAAAAGGAAAGAATAGAACGGGAAAAGGCTGAGGAAAAGGAAAGAATAGAACGGGAAAATGAAAGAATAGAACGGGAAAGAGCGTACGAGTTGGAAAGACTCCGTCTGCAGGTAGAATCACAGAAATTGGAGCAGGTCTCTGGTTTTAATCATCTGTCTGCAGACCATCAACCCAACTTTAACTTGAAAAAGTTGCTACCTGATTTTGATCCGAATGATGGTGATATGACATTGTTTCTTCAGTTATTCGAACGACAGATGAAAGTTCTTAAAGTAGGGAGACATAACTGGGTTGCCTATCTCCTGGGCCTATTACCTAATAGCGTGGCACAACTCATCGCCAGAGAACCAGAACAGAAGGCTCATGATTTTGATCACATTAGAACAATGCTGCTTCAGAGATTTAAATTAAGTGCTGAGAGAATGCGACAGCTCTTCGCAACTCACAAGAAAAGTCCTGAGAGCACTTGGAAGGACTTCCATTTTGAACTGCGTAGCTATTTTGAAGCATGGCTAGCAGAATTGAACATAACGGATTTTGAGAAATTGAAAGACCTCATGATCCTGGATCAAATGAAGAGACGTGTTCCTTCAGAGGTTAAAAACCATTTCTTGGACGTATGGAGCGAATGGGTCACCCCAAGTGACCTAGTGGAGAAGATGGACAGTTACGACAACTTACGTACTGTCAACCCGAAGCTTCCACCGAAGCAACATGAAACAAAACCCGTGTTCCAAAAAAGAAATTACTATAGAACCCAACAATCACAATTGGAACAAAGAGATAATAGACAAAGTCTGCCAGGGATTCCCAGTAACAGTAGGCGGGATCCCGGGGTCCTCAGTCAAAGTAGGAGGGACTCCTTTTCACAAGGCAGAATTACACCAAGGGGTATTGAAGAGAAGAAAGAAATATCGTGCTACGGATGTGGAGCACCAGGAACCATCAAATCAAAATGCAAAAACTGTTCGTCATCGACAAGAAGGGAGCCATTCCAAGCGAACTCTATCCGCATGTATACCTGTCACACCGATGCATCCCCGTTAGCGCTAATAGATATCTGTATATCGGGAGTAAGAGCCAGGGTTTGTGTTGATAGTGGTGCCAGCAGAACAGTCGCTGGAGAGATCATGTACCACCAATTAAAAAAGAGAGGAGTAGAGTTCCAAAGAGAAGTAGTAACAATGACTTTGGCAAATGGCTGTCAAACAACTGAAGAGGCTTGCACCGCCATGGTGACAATACAGATTGAAGGAAAATCAGTCTCGCTGAATTTACTGGCATTACCAAATGCAAAAAAGAATCGTACTCTACTAGGAACCGACTTTTTGGAAAAGTCCGGAATTGTTCTAGACATGAAGAACAAAAATTGGCATTTCTCTGACAATCCCTGTCGGAAGATTGGTTTCAAGAAAGATATCCCTGTAAAATATCTTCTATCTGTTGAAGACCCACCAGTAAAGAGTCAACAGCCTGTCGACAACTGTAGCAACAAAGGAAATTTTCATGAAGAAGATGAACGTTCAAGTTGCAACCAGCAACTCTCATACAGCCAAGGTATATCACCAAGCTCACTGCGTTCTGATGAAGGAGAACATTTAACGTCCGATCAGCGCAGAAAGATGAATGGTTTGTTGGAAAAATTTGAGTCTACCTTCAAGCTAGGGGGAGAACCTATCCCTTTTATAGAACATCGGATCAATACTGGTGATCACGTTTGGGTCACCATGCACCCTGTGAGTAACGCAGAAAAGAAAAGGACTGCCAAATTCATGCCTCGACGTGACGGACCTTACGTGGTGCTCACACAACGGTCACCTACAACTTATGAAATTGCAGATCCCAAAAATCCGACCTCACCTATAGGAGTTTATCACTCTTCAGCTCTCAAGGCATGTAAAGCTACTGACAGTACTCCTGTGGTCCCACTAAGAAAGAGAGGACGCCCTCCTAAAGCACGTAATGCTGACTCCTCGTCGGGACGTCGTCGGAGCCAGAGGGGGAGGTTGTAACGCATCAGCCCCTTAACGTGTATCTCAGCGATATGCGCCTTGATTGGCGATGGCGGACCACGTGACACTCTCTCCGCGAAAGAGAATGAACCCTTTTTCTCTAGTTGTTTCCCAAGGCGAGCGTAGAACTGACGCGCTGAAGTTTTGTTCCCCCGAGATGTTACTTTTTATGTTTGTTTATTCTTGTAATTGTTTTGTCTTGTGCTTAGTGTTAATTAAAATTGCTCTTTTGGCCAATTCTTGCATTAGTCATTGGATTCAGCTCTAAAATATCAAATAAGATTGGATACGTTTCTTGATGTACTTTAAGTTTTATGTGATATCAAACAACATTCTCTGCATTAACATGTGCTAAAATTATCTTTTACACTGTTCATTTTGCTCATTTAAAAAAATGTTTATACCATTATGGCAATTTGTGACTTCTAACTTGAAATCTAAATACTTTCAATTAGTTGACTGTTAATCCTGCTGAGAAAATTCGTAGAAATCAAAAAAGGGAAGCTACATTTACATTTGAAAAGCTGAGACTAAGTATCGAGGTGAACTGCTAACAATTATTAGTGTTCCTAAATCATTTTAACTTATAAACTAGTGATCTTTGGATTGGTGATAGTCAATAAATTATTTTTTATTTGTGTCTCATCAACTGGGTTCTTGTAGACTTTTATAAAAATTTGGCTTTTTGATCTTATCTGCTTCACTTGTGAAAGGATGATTTGATGTATGGAAATGTTCTCGTTTTATGAAATACACTAAAGAACCATTTCTTTTATTTAAAATTTTTCACATTTTAAAGATAACCATTATATAAATGACTTACCAGGAAAACTTTACAGTTCGTAATAGCAGTAAGAGGATTAAGATTGAAATTCAAGTAATGTGACGAATAACTGAAATTTTATAGCAATGTAATTAATTTCCTACAAGTTTATTTTATCCCCTTTCTTAACTTTCTTGAAATCTATTATCAGCATCTGCACGTATTTTGAAATGTTTTTGTAATTACATGTAGTATATGATTTTGTTTTGATTGTTTTACAGCGATGCCCGAGAATTTGTCCAAGGTAACAAAAGTCCAGATTCGAAAGCTGATCAAGTTGCCAACCAATGGGGAAGAAATGGAGGAGACCCAAACAAATTCCGACCATCCGGACTGCCAGACAAATACTAAACATTCCTTGAAAATGTCGAAATTCGTCGCTTATACTGTCCGGCAATTACAAAAGACGGCACCTCCTAGTTTGGTCATATTGTGTTAATGGTTCTTACAAGCTGTGGATATGAGTATCTTCTGCTTAACGATATTAAATGCAGGGTCGTTCCTGAGATATGAGTTGCCAACGTAAAAGCCTCAGAAAGCCTTCTCAAAGCAATCGTTTTTTCAAATGAGCTTCCTTTATCGGGCAGGTATTCAGAAAATAATTTCGGATAGCCCTGTTTTCATTCTCCTGGTTCCCCAAATACCTTAAGGTTAAATGAGCATTGCGTCTGAGTTTTCAACTGTTATCGCATATTGACGAATTCAGACATATATTTAACCTGTGATGTCGATTTTCTCTGTTCTAACTAGCTTCCAGTGATTTGATAGCGGTTTAATTCCAAAATCATTTCGGTAAGGATTAGTGGCCCGTAGGTTATCCTCTTTAAATTATCTTTGCCCTTTATGAGCGCTTTTTAAATATATATATTTAGATTAAGAATGAAAGTTACAGTTTTTAGATTATCATTACAATCGCAAAAAGAACCTACAAAAATTAAATAAGTATACAATTAATTTTCTCGGGAAATTTATTGCTGATTATGTTTATTTAAAGTTGGAAGCATACAGCGGTAAAACCCTATTTTTTCCTGACGCTCTTTCAGTGCACTCATAGCACATCAACGAACTAAAGGAACGGCCCTGATTAAACAACAGCATGGGCTCAAAAGAACTATTGGTTTTAGCTTTTACTATTTTCTAACTTTATAAGGCATCATAATCTTATATATAGCATGTGAAAACCGTTGAACTTAAATTACTTGAAAATATAGCTCTCTTGATTAGTAGGGCAGTATAATAAACCATTGGTGCTACCCTAAACATTTATTTTTCCCATCTCTGTCTAGTCCTACATTACTTTTCTCCTGTATTTATAATAACTCTTATTTAAATAAAAGATGAAACTTTAAGATAACTTCGAACTGAAATCAAAGTAAGCCTTAATGATTCACGAAATCAATGCTCTATTATTAATTAATTGTGATTTTTCGAGGAAAAAACTACAAGTGTTAGTCAATTAAAGTTCATATACTGTTAATTAAATGTTTTTTCATATTAATTAAATATGTTGCATATTTTTCCTAAATGTACGGCTTTATAATAAATTACAGAAAAATGTGAATTTCAAATTGAAACGTTTTTTCAGTGAAAAGGTTTGAATATTTAACGATTATATCTTTTATCTTAGCCAGAGTTCATGGGAAAAGTTTGACTATTTCTCCTGTAAGCTTTCGTGATTTGAATATTCTTATTTTTCCTGTTTTTTAAGTATTTAAAAGCATATAAACCCTTTCATATGCTTCGTTTGTATAAATCCATATTGACCTTGTTAAATATTTCCTGTATCTACGCTAAATTTAAAGTTATCTGAATGTTATCATCTTTCCCGAGCATGTCTGTCACGCGCCATTTTGTATTTTTCATTTGAAATAAAAATTTTGTTGTTATATTTGTTATTAAATTATTTTATGTTTTATAATTAATAATTTGCTTCTATACATACGATTAATGTCTCATTTCATTCAGAGATTACACAACACTTTTCTTAACTCATTTTTTATAATCTTTTAATTTTTGAAACTTTATATTTTATAATTTTCTATTTTATAAACTTTTTTTGCATTTTATTTATTCGTCTATATTTTTTACTCTTTGGGTGTTAAAAATTTACTTGTAATCAATGAATAAGTTCATCCTTGAAACGTTTCAGGCAGAATCACCTAATAAATTTCGATCATCTCTCAGGTGAGATTTCTTTTTGTCTGGCGACTCAGATTGAGCAGGAGCCCTACATATGTTATCGACACACCATGCCCTTGTTTTTTTACCCTGGTCTAATACTTTAGATCTACCAACAGTTTAGATACTCTTAAATGGTTAAAATCTTCGACTGGCATTGAATAATTCACTATTCCATTTCATACGAATTGGTTCTTTATCAATTTTCAGTTATATTTTAGTTTTCAATTTTCAATAAAGGAGAGTTGAAATTGAAAATTTTAAGCAATGCTGATTTTGAAGATTTTTAGAGATCTGGGTAGTCTTTTCTGGGCTCTTTCCAATATACACCTTTCTTTTAGCTCAGGGATCGCCAAACTTCTTTGACTGTCGACACCTTAAAGAGTTTCTTGATTGTTTCTTTTATAGGTGCAGTGTTTATTGTATGTATATATTATTATATTGGCTTAACATCAAAGGGATACGTTTTTGTTTTTGACTTCCTTCTTAACATTACATAGTATAGATAGGAGGGATAAATAATATATAATATAAATTTAATTTCGATAACAATAATACAATCTTACCTATATATAGGAAAATTCTTTTTTATTAATTTAGTATACAATTTACTAACGTTGTCAATGTGAAGGGTACGCTTCTTGACTCTTGACAAGATTAGCAATGTTGGATTCAAAATTAGTACGCTTCAGCCTTAAATCGCCACGGCATTATATATCTAACTTATTTCTTTGTTTTGTTAAAAGGGAATTAACATGGCTTAAACTAGCTTTAACCACGTACGACTTGGAAATGCAAGCAAAAAGGGGAGTATCACTTCAGAAAGTTTTGAACATTTATCTACATTTACATTCGTCCAAAAGTAACTTAAAATCCTATTTTTAAAAAGCACCTCAGCTTCGAGATCAACAGACAATTCAATAAGTTAATTTTGTAAGTTGCATTCGATATTTTCAATTTTTGCAGAAAATGGCGTGATAACCCAGATTCGAATATGCTGTTTGCCAAGTAGAATATATGATCCTTATTTTTCTTCAGTTCATCACTCAGAAACAAATGAACATCTGGAAATTCTAGGGTTGAGTTGAACAACTTAACAAATATTTGTAGACTTGCACCTTTAGACAACCATCTTACTTCAGTATGCAAAAGTAATTGGTTTGATACTTCATTTTTTTCGTAAAGTTTGGCAAATAATCGCGATTTAAGAGGATGAGCTCTAATTTGATTAATAGATTTAATACAAACTCAGAGTATCATGCAGTTCGTCACTGAGAGTTTTTGCCACTAAATGATTTCGGTGCAACACAGTGAATAGTACTTTGAACTTTTTCTTTCAGAAAGGAAGCGAAAACTCAATAATGGCCCACCATTGCAGGTGCGCCATCTGTGGCTACTGCTGTTACATTAATAAATGGAATATCATACTTATTTAAATATTCCTTCAATCGCTGAAAAATTTTCAACCCCGTTCCATTACTTTCAAGATATTTTGCAAATCAAAATTCGTCAATAACTTCATGTTTGGTTTTACTATAATATCTTACATAAATCTATTGCTATTATGCTATATGTGAGGATGTGCAAACGGTATCGCCCCAATGGAGGCCAAGAGCCTGGTTGAAGAATTCATGACTGGAAAGGGGAGGTGCCATCTTCCCCCGTCGAAAAGGATTTTGTTGACAAATGCACGGGGGAGAGACATCACGACCGCTCGCAAGCGATTTTTTGTTTTTCTTTTTGGAGAGAAAAGGAAGGGAAAACTCGCTTGAACGGGGAGATCGCAATGTGTGATGCGATGAGCTAGACTGCTAATCTTTGTCTCCTATCCCTTGTAAATACACACATATATATGGTAATATTAATAATAAATGTGGATGTCTTAAAATTGGCAGTTGATTTTCCTTCTCCACTCTGGGTTCAGCATAATGGGTATACAATTTTAAATATTCCCGTGGAAACGGAAATATATGGCAATTCCGTTGGGCGATCGGTCCAAGGTGTAAGTTCAGACGATCCGCTCGGATCTCCACGCTACCTATCCCGACACTATATTTACTATAAGAATAGAACTAACGAATGTAGATTCATCAAGTTGGAAGGAGAACTTACTATTTGTGAGTTCTGATACTAGTTTTTCTACATCTTCAACCATTTCACCAATACGTTTTTTCACGGTATTCGCACTCAATGGTAAGCATTTTAAAAAAGAGCCAGTCTTTTTCCATTACGGTTTCAACTACTTCTTTGATTGAGGGTATAAAAATGTCCTTTGCAATTGTATATGGATTCCTTTTTATGCCATATTAAAATAAATATTGTAGGAGGTTATTAATCCTTTTTTATTGTCAGTTTCGGCAGGTGCTTTCATAGGTGATTTTATAGTTGGTCGATGTGTGTTCTGCTGATTTCATTACATCGTCACTAAAAGTTATTTCATAAAGAAGACACATAGGCCTCGTTTCGTTTGTTAATGGAGCAATAAAACTAAGTTTCAAATATTCTAACGAATATTGTCTGCGCTTCTTTTAGAATCTGAAGATAGCTGCCATTGTGGTTACTGTTGAAACAAAATAATTAAAATTGAAGTCACTAAGCAAAAGTAATAAGTCTAAGCAATATACCTACTCACGTATTTCTATAGGATGTACAAAACTACCAGCCCTGCTCAACTCTTCAATATAGAGAAGTTTAGTTGTGAATGAATAACAATTGAATTACAAAAAATGTATGTTGACGAATTTTAGAACATTAACTCTGAATTGTATGTCGATCAGAAAAGTGAGAGGGATCAAATACGTGTATGAGTAAGTAAATAAGCAACAGCGCACGTGTTGCAATCTCGCTTCCGCTGCGCCGGCCGGAAACCACCGACATCCGTTTATTGGTAAACATGTCATTTTGGCCAACTTGATTGGTCCCGTAACTATTTACTCGACCTTACTATCGCACAGGTCCTATTCATGTCATGGTTCCCACGATTCATTCTTATTTGCGTTGTCATTCAGGATGGAGGTAGGTAGTTAATTAACGCCGCACTGGAGCAACACAACTAGCTATTGGCCTTGACCCGGGTCAATCCCAAAGGGAAAGATCAAGGACAATAATGCCTCGCAATTTTGAACCACGGTCGGATGACGCAGGGGTGCCCACAGGGGGATCATGGCGCAAATTGCACCATCATAATTTTTTGGGGCGTTTTTTTTTTGAAATTTTCAGAGTGGAAATTTTTCGGGCAAAAAATTATTTAATGAGAAACCTTTTTATTGTTATATATATTTTTCATAAGTAATTAGACTCTCTGAATTGTTTAAAAGACTACTGTTTCCTGCTATGACAACAATTTCACTATAGGAAGTTATTCCATAATTTTTTTATTGAGCAACGCTTAGTTGGCAGCGCTGATTGGCAGCTCCCATTCATAAACATATGTCACCTTGAGGGTTTTCCGTCCGTCTCCGTTAAGTCATGTGGATAGCTAGTAGTCCCATAGACAAGATAAAGTTGTCACCAGTTGAATGCAGGTAGCCGTGTACGTTTTGTGTAGTCTGTTTCGGAGAGGGAAAGGAATTTTAGTTCAGTGCTGTGCGATTCCTGAAAACGTCATTGAGAGAGAGAGAAGATTTAGAAATACAACCATCTTCATCAAGTATGACCCAAGGCGTAGATTTTGAAAACCTTGATGAAAATGAAAGTTAGGAAGAAGTTGTTGATGAAACTAAATTAGGACACGGAGAGGTAGAATCATGTAGCAATCCATCTGCGGAAAGGCCTTCAGTTTCCATTCAACAAGAGGAAACTCTAACAGCAACTGAAGATACTCCTGATGATAGATTGAAAAACCCAAGATATCCAGCATCATATGCCAACATCAAATTGTCAGCTGAGGAAATAAATAAAGCACTATATTTGGAAAATCAAGATTTGTCTTTTGTCACTTTTCCTTCTACAGGTGGAAGAAAATTCAACCCATCATGGAAGAATGAAGTTTTACCAAATAAAAGTGTAAAAGTTAGTAAATGGCTGGTATATAGCCAAGAAAAAGATATCGTATTTTGCTTGCCATGTACTCTGTTTTCCCTCCTACGCGACAGTCAATATGGGAATAACTGGCTATAGAGGATGGACAGAGCATGGGGGGACCGGGATATTGTGCTCCATGAAAAATCTAAAACCCTCTTAGCGCAAATTGCAAGGATCCAATGTATCTCTCAAAAGAGGATTGACTCATGTTTAGCTGAACAATCAGATCAGTTAATCCATCACAATCGAGAGGTGCTGTCTGTGGTCATCGATTGTTGTCGATATTTAAGTGAAGAAATGCTTGGATTTCGTAAAAAAGGATGTAGCAAAAGGAAAACTCGGGTCTTTTCAGGCTATTGAGTAAATATAGTCCTGATGCTAGGGTACACCTTGAAAAAAATTGATAAAGCTAGAACTGAAAAAGGAAAGCTGGGGTCTAATTTCTTGGGTTATCGAAACGTGTATGATGTAATCAACAAAATGAGTAACATCGTTGCTTCAAAAATCATAGATAGTATAAAAACGACTAACATTTATTCTATTATTCTAGACTCAACTCAAGACATTACTAAAAAAGGATGTTCAACATTAGTGGTTCGTTATATTGAGCATACTGACCCGCATGGTGCCCCAAAGGTAAATATCAAACCTGAAGAGCGGCTCATTAAGGTTTTTGCTAGTGGAGATACCACAGGCCAAAATCTTTTTAAAGAAATAATGAAATGCTTGAATTTACTTGGTCTTGATCCAAGAGGAATTGTTGGTGAACGTATGGACGGGATTGGTAATATGAGAGGAAAATTCAATGGTGTAAAAGCGCTAATCCAAAGAGCTCTATATATGGTGTTCTTCGCACAAATTTGCGTTAATTGGGTGGAAAAATCTATGGACATATGCCCCCAGATGAAAAATCTATTTTCTCTTTTAGAAGAATTATGTCTTCATGTCTGGTCATACAAGGCATGATCTTTTTACTACAAACTTGGAAAAGGGTCCAACCAAAAAGAAGAGACTGAAAAGAGTGCAAATTACAAGATGGGCAAGCAGAAAGGATGCACTGTAAACAGTAGTCACCTGATATGACACAATAAAGGAGACGTTGCATAGTTTGTCCATTGACGAAAAAGCTACTAATGACGCAAAGGCACTGGCAACTGGCCTGTTGAAACAAATGACTGATTTTCAAAACATTTGTTCAATACATGTTGCCTCAGCCATTTTCAAAGTGTTGTCACCAATCACAATTGTTCTACAATAAAAAATAATCGATTATAGAAGTGTGTCAAAAATTGTTGCTGAAACCAAAGCTAAACTTCTAAAAATGCGAAGTGAGTCGGAATGGAATAAAGTGAATGATTCAATTCTTGCCTTTTCTGATGTGAATAATATTTCGCAACCCAACCGCAGAAGCAGAAAACGTAAGAGGTTTATGGATGAAATGCTTATCGATGAAAGAATACATGATCCTCTTAAGAGGATCAAAGAGGAAATTTATTTTCACGTACTAGATTCACTTATTAAACAACCCAATGACAGATTATCTGACAGTTCTCTTTCTAGTATAATCTCACAGATGGAAGTGCTTTCACATGAAGGAAATTTGAAAATTGCAAGAGAAAAAGAAAATCAGGGATATAAATTCTTGCCCGATTCTTCATCAGTGAGATTTGTGTGGGTTTTACGATCTTGTAAGTGACCAAATAATAGAGGAGCTAGAAACTTTTGCAAATGTGTATAAAGTACTCAGAAATTGACATTTCCGACCTGCTATTAGAGAAAGAAAAATGTAAAAATAGGACACCAGACAGGGAATCTGACGTTTCAGGAGGTGAAGGTGGAAATGAAGTTGAAATTCGTAAAGATGGAGATGAGCAAGATTCAGACCATGATGAGTTATTTTTGTCTGTTGATCAGTGGGTAAAAAGAGGCTTCATTAGGCCTTACAAATTCTTGCAGTATATGTTGGCATTTCCTCAACTCACCATGCTGTATCGTATCCTTTTATCGTTACCTGTCACACGTTGCTCAGCGGAAAGGACAATGAGCCGTTTAAAGATTGTAAAGAACAGGTTAAGAAGCAGCTTAGAGGACGATTGGTTGTCAAGCTTATTGATATTATCATCTGAGAATGGCATTGTCAAGAAAATCACAAATGAAGAAATTATCGAAAAGTTTGCCATGTCAAGTGCACAGAGAATAAAGCTTCTTCTGTTAAAATCTTATATAAATAGTACATAAATCCTTGTGCTTAAAGAATTTCTTTTCTGGTCATACTATAAATTTTTTTCAACCTAGAGTGTTCGAATGTTTTCTCTTCCCTCCGCATAAGATAGCTGTTTTTCTGTCACTACTCTAAAACAATTTAGTTTTTAAGGTTTTATGAATACTTACGCAACTCATGTAAATATTACGATAATACTCATATCATTAGTTTTTACACATTTAGTTCATTTTTTCAATATTTGATTATTGAATTATTAATCTTTATTGATGTGTTCAATTTTTTTATATTCTATTCTTCCATTCACTCAATTTTAGAGCTTTTTTTATGAATATAAAATTATTCTTACATAAAAGGTCAAGGTAAAATATTTGTTTTATTCAAATAACATTCAGAATCTTTCAAAACAGCTGATTCTACTATATTATAGTTATTTTCATTTGCAAAGTGTGAGTAATATCATTGTTTATACATGAAATTGCTATTATAAATATAAACTCTTCATTTTCCTAGTTGTTCTGGTTTGATTTATCTCAACCAAATTTATCTCTTAATTTTATTTATCTCTAACTGATTTACAAAATACGAAATGTAGAGCTTTGTGTGGATTCAGTTGGAAATTTGTGATTCCAATAAAGGTTTTATGGTTAACTGGATTTGAGGGGAAGTAAAGAAAAATTTTTTGGGATTTGCGCCATTGGACTTGAGGGGGATAGGCACCCCTGGGATGACGAGGCCACGCCTGAGCTGGCACCCCACTCTCCAAACTTCCACACCACGCCAACTTGAGAACATTTGAGGCCACAACAGATTTAAAGTGCACCCATCTCCCATATAATCGACGGTCTTTGGTTTATCTAGTTTCGAACTCGCAATCCTCCGGTTGCTAATATTCTACTCTTTGCGTACAACTCGCAAGTTGCTGGTACAGTGGGCAACGTAATCTAGAAACCTACAAACTGCAAAAGTTATCTAATTACCAATATAACGGCATAAGACATTTTAATACGCAAAAAGTTTGCATTGAAAATGTTATCATGAATTACGATAGACTTGCATTCGCCGCCATCTTTGCCTTCCGAACAACACTGGCCACAGTAGAATTTCCGATATTTCAAAGCACACATTGTTTTCGGTGATGGTGGGTCATGGAAAGGCTAGTTTTAGAACATTGGAAAAAACTGAAATTACAATATTGTGACGGCGATTACAATATTGTGACTATTCTGTGAGTGGTATTAAAAAAGCAGACAAATTAGGGACATACACATCATTCGAGAGCGCAGCGAGAAAATCTTCAGTGACGGGTCTGTATGAGAGCGAGACTATTGCATTTCGGAATTTTTCTCATGGTAAGGAATTAGAAGATATATTTTTGAACTAAATAGTTTCGTTTGGTCTGTTGGTTCAGCAATATGGAAATTGACTGAATATTTACCGAGAGGACCATGCCGCCCTCAACAATTGAGAGTGTTTTCATACTTTAAATCTATGGAGATAATATAATCACACATTCTCTCTTTCTCCATATGTCATCCTTGTCAAAAAATTAATGCTTGGTATCGGGAGTAGAACTTCATAGAACAGAATTATGGGATAAGAAATAGGAATGTCCCAAAATAGTAAGTTAAAGAGGTTGGTATTTAAAATAAGTTTGGAGAACTTTGTTTAACTGATATATATCAAACTTCCTGCGTATAACGACAGAGCGGTGTTCTGATTCCTTTAACTAGAACTATCCACTGTTTTAGAAAGTTGATGAAGGATGTTAGATATATTAAGATTGAGGATTATATACTTAAAACAGAAACGAGTGACATACTGAATTCGAAAAGGAAATCAATGTTTTTAAATAATTCACACGTTCTGAATTAAATTCTTTACGCAAAATCCTTATAGAAAAGCACAGTTATGGATTCAAACTGAATCTTCTCTTGTGACAATGGGATCCCCCAAAATGTTTAAACACTAGACTGGATAAAGTCATTTCGCCTGCCGTGAAAATTTGACTGTTGAGCAAAAAGAGTGTATTTCTAAAGTAAAGATATCGGAAACGTATTCGATGTTTAAATAAAGGTAGGTAGTTAACTAACGTCACACTGAAGCAACGCAACGGGCTATTGGCGACGGCCCAGGATCAATCGTGAAGGGATAGATCAAGGACAACGCCTCGTAATTTTGAACCACGGTCAGATGACGAGGTAAACACCTGAGCTGGCACCCCACTCCAATGTGAGGACATTTGAGGCCACGACATATTTAACGTGCACCAGCCCCCATGTAGACGATGTTCTTAGCTGAACCTAGATTTGAATTCTCAACCCTCCAGTTGCTAATCCGTTGCTCTTATAAATTGGGCTACCACGGCCCCGTTTAAATAAAGATAAGTTTCACGTATTATGTTTCATACATTCCGCTATATTAAATTTTTTACTATAATAATTCGAAGAATTAAATACATGGAATTAAAATTTTCTTTATACTTACACTTAATTTCTTTTAAGTTTTAACTGTATGCACAGTTTTTTTTAGCAAACACATACAAATTTGTTATTCATATGTATATATGCACACTATATTTTTGAAACGTTATTAATTCCGTTTCTAGAACAATCTTGTGCCAAGGGGTTCGTATAAACGAGCGTCGATTGATTTTGTATATGAGTAAGTAGATTAAGTAAAGGGTTAAAAGATTCTGTTTTGTTTCTTGGCTCCATGACCTGCAGGAACACCAATAATGTTGATATTGAGAAATGCCGATCGTCTTTACCACTCGTGATTGAAGGTCAACGGTTATCTGCTTATCAATCGATGGTCAGTCATCTGGGTTTACCCTTTTCTGGAAAAATACCGTAAAACAAATATCAATAAGCGGAAACAGAGGAGTAACAGCATTTTATTTCTCCTTCTATTACCAATTGAAATATCAGGAGAAAAATGGGTGCAATACAGAAAATAAAATTTTATATTTCGTGCTTGCGAAACAATGGAGAACATATTTGTCTGCTTTGCAATGAACGTTAAACGCGGAAGAGAGGAAGGGGAAATCGGATCTCATTGTTTGTTCTCTTCGAAAGCTTGCATATTTCCAGTCGGCAAGAGGAAAATCCGACATTAGATAGATTTCAAGAAACGCCGTGGGAAAACCACGAGCTTTGTATTTTGTTTGGGTGGATATAAATAGACGATGGTGAACGATTTTCTGTCAGCAAGAAGCATTTAGCTGCACCTGCGAATTCACTGTTTGCACTCATTAGATAACTTTTCTATTGAAGAAAATTTTATTCTGCAAATTTCCCAATCTTCGGTAAGTCAGAATTTAATTGTATCTTATTTTGTAGAATAATGCTGTCCCCATTAACAATAGATTTTTAAATTTTAATTCTAATGAATTGTATCAGCCATTGTAAAAACATCGAATATATATTAAAGATTGTTTTGACTAATTTAGGTCAGTGTTTTCTAAATATCTTGTTCAATAACATGGATGTTTATTAGATTCCTTCTTGGCGTTTATAATCTTTTATGATTAAATAATAAATACCTTCAGTTCATCCCAAGATGTATTTTTTTATTTAATTTTAAAGATATTTTAATTCTGAACCAGGGCACGCGCAGCACTACCGAAAGAAAACGATAATTTAATTTAAACCATTCCTAGAACCAAGCGATTTATTTTCATACGTAGACAGATGTCACCACGAGCTCAGTTGACAAAACACTAATAGCGGGTGATGTCCAGTATTCCAAAATTCACGAGTGAATTTACTCCAGTTCTTTATAGATGGTAAAGAACAAGTATTTTAAGGGGAGGTGATTTATAGGAGAGAACAGAGTTGAGACTAAATATCTGGTATGAAAACTTTTCTAGATTTTGTTTTTATGTGTACTCTGTTTTAAAAGATTTTGTGGGAAAATATTTCCTTCCTTTAGCAAGGATCATGATAAATTCACCCCGCATATCAAGTTTGGTTACATCATTAGGTGTTCGTCTTACAATAACACGAAATCAAGAAGTAATGAAAAGTGGGGGTATTACTTGAGGATATAACTGTCTATTAGAAGGAAGCTACTTACGTGCGAACCTTAACAAACTGTCTCTTCTGCAGAACCTCTGATTTTCAAAAAGAAAACATTCATACTTTTTGAATGGTTTAATGAAAATTAAGAACAAAATATGCCGAATTATAAGTGGTTTTTTTCACGATACCAATAAAAATCTAAAATATGGATGGGTAAACATCAAAAATATAATTAGTGGAAATTGTATTACTCTTTATTTAAATTTATTATTTTCCAAAAAAAATTCTTTTAAATTCCTTATTGTTAATAAAATATCCTGCTAAATTTATTATTTTCTATAAAATAATTCTTCACATTTATTATCTTTTGTAAAATAATTATAATTTATTGTGATTCATAAAACAATTTTTCTAAATTTTTTTATCGTCTATCTGTGTAAAAAAATTATGAATCTATTTAAAGTTGGAAGCATACTAAGGCTGTCTTTCGGACTCCTATTTTATTTCTGACCTCTCTGGATCGGTTCAACCTATTTGCTTCGCATTAAAACTATTTCTGCATATGGGGTAGTCAGAGGCGTGGTGGGGCTTAGGGGAGTAGAGCCCTTGCCCTAAATATTCATAATGAAGTATAAAAGGAACGATTGTAGACATAGTTTTTCTACGCTGACACACCATCTTCTAACATATCAACGTATCATATAAACCTTCCGACACTGATACAAACGAAAATACAGTGATACAAACGAAAATACAGTGATACAAACGAAAATACAGTGATACAAACGAAAATACAGTGATACAAACGAAAATACAGTGATACAAACGAAAATACAGTGAATTTACTGAAATAAGGTTTGTGTATAGGTTTAGCGATTAAAAAAGCCGTGGACTGTATTATAACGTAGCATTTATTTTCGATTAGCATGCTTTCGTTGCGCGCGGGAGCCGTCGAGTTACAAACTTATCGTTCTTTTAAAAAATATTTCATAGGGTTGCCAAAAGGCGCCACGGGGGATGATGCTCCGTCGCCAAGGCGAAAGTTACAAACACGGAACAAGGTTATTAGGAGGTTTATAAGAAAACAAGGGGTTATCAAGGAGAAACAATGCTATTTAATATATTTTGAATTGTAAATATTTGTAGAACAAACACTGTACAGTTATTCGTTTATTTAGACCAACTGGGACGCGTAATTTATTGTGCACTTAATAATTGTAAAGCACAAAGTCTGGTTAAAAAACAAAATGAAGAAATCTTATCTCAACTTTGCATCAAAATATTCCATTGCTATAATTAAAATAATATCCTAGTTACGCTGCTGATGTTTGCCACGGATGAAAACTACATTTGTAGAAATAACTTGTCTTTCCTTCTTCAGATATGAAATCTACGGCATTATTGGTTTGCCTTGCAGTAGTTCTGCTGTTGAGCCCACCAGCCTTCTCCCAGTTCACCTTTGGCAAACAAGCTGCCCAAGGAGCCAGGGACATGTGGAAGGCGTACACTGACATGCGGGAGGCCAACTACAAAGGTGCCGACAAGTACTTTCACGCCAGGGGAAACCATGATGCTGCAAATAGAGGACCTGGAGGAAAATGGGCAGCAGGAGTTATAAGGTAAGAGGATCATGTCTTACTCTTGTATAGAGCAGCGATTTTCAACCTTTTTCATCTCATGGCACACACGTGGCTAATTGACCACGACTGTCTTCTGGCCCATCTCCATAAAAAAGGACTCGCTGATTCCCCAGATTATAATTTGTATGACCTAGGACAGACTTTGCGTGGTGAATATTCGGATCAATGCCCTGCACTAGTGGTTTACAATTGAATTGTGAAAAAATATTTGAGAGCACGTGGTCTAATGGTCTAGCACCAAACAAGCGACTTTTGTTCAACTTTAAAATTCTGTGGCTCACCAAATTTTTTTGACGATCTGATACAAAAAAATAATAATTTTTATTGATGTACGAAAAACCTCACTATTTATTTACCATTTTTGTTCCAATGTGGATCTTTTAAACAATGTTTTCGAAAGTATTTATGATACACGTTGCAAAAAGAATAATACTCAAATTCACTTATACAGGTATTAAAAATACAAGTATTACGTGAAATTACTTATGAACAAACACACTTGTCACAGAATTTCAAAAATATAAATCGTTGCAATGAAATACATTTTACGCAATTTAAACTGTTTCACAATCCGTAAAGCACACCAGTGCCCTTTTTGCGGTACACCGGTTGAAAATCGCTGGTATGGAGTGAGATTAAGGCAGAAATGGAAAATATGATATTAAAGGAAATAGAAGTCGGATGTGTGTTTGATGCAGTTTGAATCCTATAATGAAGTTATATAGTATGTGTACTTAAATGAGAATGAAATATATGTGCTTCAACTATCTCTAACATTTACGTATGTCCATCAGACAATGAAACTATTTATTCAAACATGACTTTAGAATGAGATTATAATGCATATTTCGATTTTATGTAATAGAAATGCCCGAAGTCATGGTTGTCCAATTACAATTGGGTATTTGGGTATTTGGGTATTTCAATTAACGTCACACTGGAGCAACACAATGGGCTATTGGTGACGGTCCGGGATCAATCCCAAAGGGAAAGATCCGAGGACAACACCACGTCAATTACAATTGGAGTGCAGTAGGTTCGCAGTTCGCTATCGATTCCTTTAGGGTAAAATATCGGTTTTCAGGAAATAGAATAATGTACAGAAAAGTCTTGTATAAAATTACCCGAGTTTATCTGAATTCATTGGTTTGTAGTGACAGTGACCTACAATATTTACTTAGATGGACTCTTCTGGAAAGAAAGTGGATTTCACAATTGATCTCCTTTGCAACACTGGTGTAAGAAAATTTTAAGGTATTTCAAATTAAGGTTTTGTTAGGTTGTCAAGGAGGAAAAGGAAATACACGTGTAAGAAAGTTATCCGATTTTATTGTCTTTTGTTACAACATACAAGTGCAAAATTGATGTTTACTTTAGATTTTATAAAGTTTAGATACTTTTCTTGATGTAATTTAAATTTTATGTGATACCAAGCAACATTATCTGCCTTAACGTGTGCCAAAATTATCTTTCACACTGTTTATTTTGATCATTTAAAAAAGTGTTTATATCATTTTGATAATTTGACTTCTAACTTGCATCTAATTACATTCATTTTGTTGAATGTTAATCCTGCTCAGAATTCGTAATAATCATAAAAAGGGAAGTTACATTAACTTTTGTTTTTTTTTGGTTCTGGGTTTTTTATGGCAAAGGGCCATATGTGGCCATGCTGCGCCAGACACAATACAATATAAAGTAATTGACACAAGACATACAATATCAAGTAATTGACACACATACAGTGAAAGCTTTTACTGACACAGAAGAGAGAAATACACCCAGGGAGGAATGTACCTGGCAGGAATCGAACCTGCGCCACCTACAACTCGAAGGTTGTTAGCGCAGTGGCCATACCCACTGAGCCACGACGGACCCACATTTACCTTTGAAAAGCTGAGATTTAGAGTTAAGGTGGACCGCAGACAATTATTGCAGTACCTGACAGCACCGAGTCAAAATGATGAATATAGTGTGTTCGTAAAAATTCATGTTAACTTATAAAATAGAGAGATCTTTAGTTTGGTGATATTCAATAAATTATTTTCTACTTGAGTCTCACCAATTAGGTTCTTGTAGACTTATAACAATTTGGCTTTTCGAAAATTTGACTCATCTGCTTCACTTGTGAAAGGACGATTTGATGTATGGAAATGGTTCGCTTTTTATGGAACAAACTAAAGAAAAATTGCTCTTATTTTAAATTTTACACATTTTAAAGATAACCATTATATAAATGACTTACCAGGAAAACTTTACAGTTCGTAATAGCAGTAAGAGGATTAAAATTGAAATTCAAGTAATGTGACGAATAACTGAAATTTTATTGCAATGTAATTAATTTTCTACAAGTTTATTTTATCCCCTTTCTTAACTTTCTTGAAATCTATTATCAGCATCTGCACGTATTTTGAAATGTTCTTGTAATTACATGTAGTATATGATTTTGTTTTGATTGTTTTACAGCGATGCCCGAGAATTTGTCCAAGGTAACAAAAGTCCAGATTCGAAAGCTGATCAAGTTGCCAACCAATGGGGAAGAAATGGAGGAGACCCAAACAAATTCCGACCATCCGGACTGCCAGACAAATACTAAACATCCCTTGAAAATGTCGAAATTCGTCGCTTATACTGTCCGGCAATTACAAAAGACTGCACCTCCTAGTTTGGTCATATTGTGTTAATGGTTCTTACAAGCTGTGGATATGAGTATCTTCTGCTTAACGATATTAAATACAGGGTCGTTCCTGAGGTATGAATTGCCAACGTAAAAACCTCTCCCTCTTCTAAAAAACAATTGTTTTTCTAAATAAGCATCCCTTATCGGGCAAGTATTGAGAAATAAATTTGGATAGCTCTTTTTTCATTCTCTTGGTTTCCCAAATGCGATTAGGTTAAATGAGCATTGTGTCTCATGAGTTTTTGACTGTTTTCATATTTTGACGAATTCAGACGTATATTTTACCTGTAATGCAGGAAACTTCGATTTTTTTTCTAACTTCTAGTGCTTTTGACAGCTGTTTAATTCCAAAATCTTTTCGGTAAAGATTCGAGCCCCGCGGGTTCTCTTCCTTATATTATCTTTGCTCATTATGAGCGTTTTTTGAATATATTAATTTAAATTAAGAATAAAGTATGCAGATTTAAAATTATCATTACAATCGCAAAAAGAACCTACAAAAATTGAATAAGTATACAATTAATTTTATCGGGAAATTTATTGCTGATTATGTTTAATTAAAGTTGGAAGCATACAGCTGTAAAACCCTATTTTTTCCTGACGATGTTTCAGTGCACTCATAGCACATCAACAAACTGAGGAAATGGCCCTGACTAAACAACAGCATACTCTCTCAAAGAACTATTGGTTTTATGCTTTTACTGCTTCCTAACGTTATCAGGTATGTGATTTTTATATTCGAAGCATGTGACAACCTTTGAAATTAAATGACTTGGAAATACTGCTTTCTTGACTAGTAGGGCAGTATATTAAACCATTGGTGCTACCCTAAAAATTTATTTTCCCCATCTCTGTCTAGTCCTACATTACTTTTCTCCTGTGTTTTTAATGAATCTTATTTAAATAAAAGATGAAACTTTAAGACAACTTCGAACTGAAATCAAAGTAAGCATTACTGTTTTACGAAATCAATTGCTCTATGATTAATTAATTGTTTTCTTCGAGGAAAAATTTACAAGCGTTTGTGTTAATCAAATAAGGTTTATATACTGTTAAATAAATGTTTTTTTGGCACATATTTTTGCCAAATGTACGGCTTTATAATAAATTACAGAAAAATGTGTGAATTTTTAAGTTGAAACATTTTTTCAGTAAAAAAGGTTTGAATGTGTATTTAATGATCATATCTTTGATCTTAGCAGCCACAGTTCATGGAAAAAGTTGGACTATTTGTCCTGTAAGCTTTCGTGATTTTAATATTCTTATTTTCCCTGTTTTTTATGTATTTAAAAGCATATAAACCCTTTCATATGCTTCGTTTGTATAAATCCATATTCACCTTGTTAAATATTTCCTGTGCTTACGCTAAATTGAAAGTTCAGTAAATTTTCTTGTATGTTTTGTGTCTAAATTGAACAATGAAAGCTCAAATGAGTAATATATGTTATCATCTGAATGTTATCGTCTTTCCTGAGCATGTCTGTCACGCGCTATTTTGTATTTTGTATTTTTCATTTGAAATAAAAATTTTGTTGTTGTTATTAAATTATTGTATTTTTATAATTAATAATTTGCTTCTATACATAAGATTACACAACACTTTTAACTCTTTATAATCTTTTAATTTTTGAAACCTTATATTTTATAATTTTCTATTTTATAAACTTTTTTTTTCTTTACATTTTATTTATTCGTCTATTTTTTTCGTCTTTGGATGTTAAGAGTTTACTTGAAATCAAAGAATAAGTTCACCCTTGAAACTTTTCCGGTAGAATCACCTTATAAATTTCCATCATCTCTCAGGTGAGATTTCTTTTTGTCTGGCGCTCAGATTGAGCAGGTGCCCTACACATGTTATCGACGCATCATGCCCTTGTTTTTTACCCTAGTTTAATACTTTGGTCTACCAACAATTTAGATATTCATAAATGGTTAAAACCTTCGACTGGCATTGAATAATTCACTATTCCATTTCATACGAATTGGTTCTTTATTTTCGGTTTATGGATATTATAAAGGAGGATTGGAACCCACAATTTTAAGCAATGAAGATTTTTAGAGATCTAGATAGCCTTTTTTATGCTCTGTTCAATATACACTCTTCTTTTTGCTCCTACGAGAAAGTTTAGAAAAATACAAACAATAATCTCAATTAAATAAACTAATATTTTGAACTTTAAACTTGATTTCCCAGAAAAGAACATTCCGTAACTTTGAGATACCTTTTATAAGAAACTATTTTAATCTCAAAATTCAATCTCGCCTAACACGATGCGCAAGCATGATATATTTTACTGAAGTGAACATTTTTGTGTCGAATAATTATTTTTCGCAATATTTGTGTGATTTTCGATCTGATTAAAAAAATATATTTTTATTTAATTCAAATGACTAGTGAACATTTAATCCACACTCCATTCATTCTTACGAATCAATAAATTTGGATTATATGTTTCAAATAACTATGGATATCAAATTAATTTTCAGACAACAGTGATATTGTGATTGGAAAGGACGAAATGTTATTTATTCTGATGTTTAAAAAAACTGGAAAGCTGTATGAGGAGTAAAGTAAGAACTTCCATATTGAATTACATTGCAGTACTAATTTTAAACCTTACTGGACAATTACTTTCCAAAAAGGAATGTAGATGGAAGGAACAAATCGACATGATAACTTGTCTTATCGGATAGGAGACAATTTTGCGTGTTTTCTGTTTGCTGTTGCTACTGTTTTACTGTTTGTTATTGTACTGCCATCCAACTCATTCTTTCCGGAAAACAAATTGTTTTCGATTAGTTCAAAACTTATAGAAAGCATAGTTCAGAAGAAATCCACAATGAACTGTGGGAAAGATACTGTTTATCGTTCATTGATTGAGTGCTTGTTAAAGCTTTTCTTCCTTCATTATTGGAGGACAATTCAAAAATTTTCCGCGATAAATATGGGAAATTATGTGAAATGAAATTTCTTTGAAAATCATTCAAAATCGACCGAGTAGGTCGATTTTGAATCCTGGATCGATTAATCTTGATCGATTAATCTTGAGTGACCCCATTTTAACTATTTTTAGTGGTTTTCTGATGGGCGTGGGGTGGCCTGATGTGTTTGCGCGTTCTTTGGATGCTCCTGAAAAGAGGTTTTCCAAATCGCGAGTCTATTATAGTCTTCAAGAAGACTGATAGAAATCTACTTAAGCCCGAAACCAACAACATATATTTTCAACTACTATTGCATGCCCAGATGGATTTTAAAGTTAAACCTGTCAGGTTCGATTCAACCCTGGGTATATTTCTCTCTTCTATGTCAACAAACCTTTCCTTGTGTGTATGTCTATTACTTGGCGGTGACTGTCTTGCCTTTTGCGCAGCATGGTCAAATATGGCCCTTGTGCCATTATACGTAATCAACCAACCAAATTAAAATTAAACCCAAAACTTAAATCCTAAGTATGTATGTAATTTTTTTAATAAATTTCTTGGATCGTTTCTTAGTTCCTGCATACAACCACATGACCTAATTTGCTGTTGTGAGCCACTCGCATTTGATGAGTTTTCTGGTCAGATTTGGTCACATCATTACATCAATAACTATTACTTGTCGGCCTCTGCGGGGTACTTTCTGGCCTCTGCACCTGCCTCGTCGTATTCTCCATCGACACCAACCCACTCTCTGGTCCCTCCACCTGCGCAAACACTTATTCACAATCGATGCCACCCTACTAGCCGGACTCGCCACCTATTCTTTCGGGTCAGCCCTTTCGGAGTAATTCACTGCCCTCTGCACCTGCTTCACCATATTCTCCATCGACAGCAACCTACTCGTCTTTCTCTTCACTTGCCCTCGCCGTATTCACCATCGATGCCTCTCGACTCGCTCAACTCGGACTGTCCCATCTCTCTCGGCAATTTATCAGATCGCATCGAAATGGACGTGGACCCGAGCGATTTCGAAAGTGGGATCAACGAGCCCCAGGAGACCCCCAAAATGGCACTCCTGTAACATTGTTGGAGCACCTTTTTTCTGGATCAGTTTTTTCTTGGAAATTTTTCAAGTCGGAAAACCAATATTGGAATGTATAGCTCACCTTGGCATTAGGAGTTGCCATAAAAACTATCAGAGAGCCGTTGTGTAAAAAGCGCGGTAAAGATGTCGAATCCGGGGCATGTTTGTCGCCAAAGCGATTTTTGTCGCCAAATCAAGATGGCGTCCAAAGCCAGTATGTTCGTTAAAAAAAACGCAGACTTTCCTACGTGAAAAATCTTTTGCATAGGGTTGTCATAAAGCTGGATTAAAACACCAAGGTTACCATATTTGGCGATAAAACGCTAGTGCCCCGGATTCGACATCTCCACCAAAAGCGCAATGGGATACGGTACTCGAATACTTTTACTACTACATGATGTTCCTCCACGCATATGCCGCGTGTGATTCCACCTTTGCTTCTTTCAAGAGGTAAGAATGCTTTTAAACTGTTTGCTACAAACAGTGCGTTTTGTCCCTAATTGGATATCTTTAATTGTTCATCTTCCTCAAATTTAGTTAAACGGCAGGTGAAAAGCTCTTACTTGCTGTGTATATGGTGGTAAGGGACAACATACTTGACTCATAAAGATCATCACACATCTATCTGAAGACGTGGCCAAGCAGAAAGTCAATGGTACCTTCAACTTGGCAGAGCTCCCTCCCACGTCAGATGCAGTATATCATCACTTATTACATGTGCACAGTACTACTAGGAAACCTCACTAGGCTCAGGGGATTAAAAATTGTACGAGAAGTCCTGAAATATCCAGTATATTTGATAGTGTATAGATTCAAATAAGAGGGAAGTGGTTCAAATATGATATGAGATCGGCACCACCCATCATAGTTTATGATATTCTCTTGAGAATCAAGTCATATTCGCGTATAAGTTTCAATATATTAATAGTTATCATTGGATCCGTAAGCATGAATTCTGCAAAATGTGTTTTGAACATTTCCTAGTTTTGTTGTGTGAAACCTAATTAATATTCACAATTAACTTCAGTAACCTTCTCTGTTTTGATTCAGCCTTCGATATTCCACATACCAATACCATAGTACTTAATTTCTATGGTGTTTCCGATTAAAATTGAAAATTTTAAAAGTTTTATGAATTTCTTTCAAAAAGAGAATTTTTATTAATTTGAAACAAGTGATTCTCTTTAACAATTGATTTTATAACAATGCTCTCTGTGGGTTTTTTTTTATCAATAATGTCATTTTAAAAACAATGGTTTAAACAACGAGTTTCCATTATTGAATCATTGTGAAACAGTGATTTTGCTCAGTCAAAAACCTTTTCTCAAATCTGTAGCATCGCGTTCGACTTCATCGGATAGTTACCAATTTCCATTCTTAATTCAATTTCAAAGATGCTCAAAGCGTTTTATCACTTTCTTTATGAAACTGTTATATTAGAACGGAAAACTGATTTAAGCTCAACACAAGAGTCCCACGCAAACGATATTTTTCCTCCGTTGATATATCGGTAGACCTGGAAATGGCATTTGACGGATTGGATATCAAATTGTGAGTACTGATTTAGTTTTTATATACGTAAACAATACAACATAAATACAAAACCATCAAATCTGAGCTCTTATTTATCAAATGTAATAACGTGAATCGCAAATTTAAGGTATTTTAATGTTTTTATGTGTCTTATTTTTCTTTTCAAAGTAACGTTTTTTATCTCAGTAATCTCAAATCGTACAACTTTCATATATTTAACCTCAATTATTTTCCCTTTAGATAATTGTATCTTCGAATAAATCGATTTTGAAGAACATTTAACAACAAAATTTCATAAATGTTTATGGATACATTCAAGAATTAAGATAAATAAGTGAACTGTCACATTGATCTATATATTTTAAACCTTATTACACTTTAAGACTTTAAGGATAACTTAACTCTGGACAGAAGAAATAATTAATAAATAAAACAAGTAAATAATATACAATTCTAACAAATGGATTTGGATTAATCATGAGAACTTATCTTAATAATAATTAGATTTCAACTCACCGAATTCATTTTTAACAGAGAGAAAAGTTGCGTTTATCGATTTCGATTTATGACTTGTTTTGAATTTGACCTGCTTAAGTGATTTGAATTGATATCACAGATTTTTTAAGACCGATTTCAAGAAGAGTCATTCTTTGTTTATTTCTAACATGGATTTAAATTCTAATTGGTTGATTATCCAAATTAAATCACAAGCGCCATGTAATGGCTAGACAGAGATCGAATATCCCATTTGTATCCTATTATCGAATTTATGTAGGGATTAGCAAAAATCTGAATTATACAATAGTAGTAAGGGGGCCACTACGGGGACAGGGACAAGATGGCCGCCGTTTGTTTACATTTGGGTGGAGGAACAAGATTTCGTTGGTTTGATAAGGAGTTGGGGATGATTGCTAATAAGGAGGTGGTGACGTCATTGTAAAGATGGCGTCGTTTTGTTGGAGTTGTATTGCCATGGTAATGAATCACTGGTAGCTCCAACTGGCGGAGAAATGAGAAACCCTATTATTTTAAATTAAAAAAATAATTTCTTGGATTCGAACGGGACCATGGGATCCGAAGTCATGTACCTTAACCATTGAGCTATTGGGACTTAGATGCTAGTGGTGAATTAATGTAGTGTTTGCTTACTCTCTCCTTTGGACTTGTATTTTTTTTCTTAATACTAGGAATGTGTTATGTTTAGAAAATGGTTTGAACAGTTGTGGTGGGTTTTAATTAAGTTTCTATTTTTGTTAAAAGACAGGTACAGACATCTAGTGGTGGAAAAAATAACAATTAGTTTTAGAAGATTTATTTCTTTTACATTTAAATATATATATATATATATATATTTATTATCTTGCATAAATTAAGTTTTCTATTTTTGTTAAATGACTGGTACCGCCATCTAGGGGTTGATTTTTGAACGAATTATTCTATATTTATTTAATAGTATCATGATTTAATGCATAGGTTAAAATTTTTATTTTCTAATTTTATTTTTCAAATTGACTGGGGTACCGTCATGTAGTGATGGAATAAATTAGCAACAGAATATTCTTTAATTTGGCTTTTTTTAATATGATGCGAGGATATATGTATGAAAACATTTGGAAAAATAAAAGATTATTTTAAAATAATACTCGGAACATAAGTAATTGAGGCCAACCGACAGTATGCGACGGTTTTAACCATATGAACACTGCATATAAGATATAGTTTATAATACGGAAACCTTTTTAATATTTTAATAATTTATATAAGGCAGGTTCTTGAAAAAAATGTGCGTGTTTAAAGAAGGACATGTTTTGTACGGAAATCATTACTGCAACTCGAAGGGAGGACTAAGATCTGAATAGGACACAAATGCATAAAGGTATATGAAACATTACATTTTTAGGTAAATAAGAGGCAACTAACCAAAGTGTCGTATCTGGTTCTATTTAATGGGTTATCAGTGAAATCCCAGGCAATGCAGACAGCACAAACATTTATTACACGACAAAATATTTACAATTTACCAAGAAGCGTCCTACACGACCACTCCATCCGAATCTAATATTGTTCTATCTTACTTAACACAATCTGATGGTGCTTTTAGCGCCATCTGTAGGGTGATTGAATCCCTAATACGACATATCCCCCGCAAGATATGGGTTTGGGGTTTTCTCAAAACATAAACACAGATCTGAATTTAAATATTAAGAATTCAATCACTTAAATATTATAAAAAACGTGCATATTCCCGATAGTAATTGCACAACCCGAGCATGCTTATAAATTGTTTCTTGGTCTCAGGTACGGGTATTTGAGCAATTGCTTTTATTTTGTCTGGATCTGCTTGATGCCTTCCAATCCGATAACATGACCTAAATATTTGATTTCAGGTCTTGCAAATGCACATTTGTGTAAATTCGCAGTAAACTGCAGTTTTTTCTAATTTTGAAAGAATAAGATCCAAGTGTTTTAGATGATTACTCATTGTGGTGACATCATTTGTGCTACTGAAGCGCCTCCTATAAAACTCTTCACGTTGCGATTTTTCTTTTGCTCGAGTGGCATCAGCTAATAAAATGGAGAAAAATAACTATGAAATTATTCGTCCAACGTTTCGTTATCGGTTGTTCTGATTATGTTCTAATTATGTAGTTAATAAAATAATTTGAAGAAGTTTGTGCTATATGGTGAATTAACAATACATTTATCATTATTCAACGAACTTCACTCATGTTGTTAGAAAATATAGCTATGTCGTCAATATATGCACGACTGAAATCTCTGTATGGTGCTAACGCTTTGTTCATTTCTCGTTGAAAAGTCGCAGCAGCATTTCTCAAACCAAACGGCATTACTTTGAATCTATACTGTGCTCTATGAGTCTTGAAAGAAGTAAAATCACGACATTCTTCTTCCATTGGGATAGCCCAATATCCCTTCAACAAGTCAAGTGTAGAAATAACATTTGCTTTCCCTATACTGTGAAGTAATTGAATGACATCTTCCATAGGAAAATCATCAGCCTTGGTGACAGCATTGAGAGATCGATAATCAACACATAAATGCATGCCTCCATCCGTTTTGTTTACACACACAACAGAATGAGCGATTTCTGCAGAACTTTCTTCTATTAAGTCCAATTCAAGTAGCTCTTCAATTTGGGTATCTACTTGTGATTTCAAAGACTTTGGTATCCTATAAACATATGGTTTTGTCCTTTCTTTGCCTTCTTCAAGTCTTATTTTGTGTTCACCAACTTGTGCAACTTTCAATTTTCCACTAAATAAATCTTTATGCTTCTGTAATATCTGAATCATTTGATTTCTTTCTTATGTAGATCGTATAAATTTATCTTCCAAATTTTATCAGACAGTTCTTGTTGACGCACAGTTCTAGGAGAAACATGAATTTCACCAAATTCTTCATCATCTTAAAAACAATACCAACAGCATTCACTCTTGGGTAATATCTCCTATCTTATTTACATGGCAGTGTCGTACTTTTCCGTCAGGAAGTATCATTTTTTGTAAGAATGCGGCGCTGGATGCTCGACTATCTCCCCAGGTCCGGTCCATCGTGCATATAACTTGTTGGAAGAATCTGGAATTAGTAAGTAAACCTGCTCTCCTAATTAAATTCTTTGGATCTTGTGCGGTGATTAAAATAATCCGCGTAGGCTTGTTGTTTTCCCGATGCGATAAGTAAAGCTTGGTCGGTTGCTCGTTCGAGATTTATTTTGAGTTCCTGGAGATAATCTACGACTGATTTGTCCATATTCAAAGGTATAGGAATTTCTTCACACCAGGTAGACTTCAACACACTCAGAGGACATCTTGCTTCTCTGCCATACATCAACTTGAATGGAGATACTCCGGTAGTACAGTTAGGAACTTCTCTATAAGCAAACAACAGAAACGGAATATATTTATCCCAATTTCTAGGATAAATCTGTTCGAATAACATGATGAAGTGCATTTTTAAGAACTTGATTATATCTTTCTACAAATCCATTACTGGCTGCCTATCCTGGTACCGAAAATCTAGGAGAGGATCCTAAGCGATTCATGAATTCTTGAGTAAGTTTCGATATAAAGTTCGTACCTTGATCACTTGCTATAGTATTTGATATTCCAGTTCTCATGAAAATTTCCAACAGTGCATCACATGTCGCCTTAGCATTTAAAGAACGCAAAGGAATTGCTTCCGGCTAGCGAGAATGTTGATCAACTAAACATAACACATATTTATGACGACGAGCTGAAGGAGGCTCGATAGGGCCTATAATGTCCACATTAACACATTCAAATGGTAATTCCGGTCTGAGAACAGGAGAAATAGGAATTTTATCAGTCATTTTCTCTGGGCTTCGGTGTTGTCATTCTTTGCATGTGTTCCGTAATGACGGTAGATGGCGCTCTTGCGCCAATCAGTTGAACTGTAACAATGGAAGCGTAATGAACGCGCTTAAATATCTTGGCCGCATTATGAAGCGGAATTGTATTGTAATTTTAAATGTCACCTTATTAAATTTTGCTAAGTTTTATTCTCAGTGAATTTATTGAAATTGGATTCATAAATCTTGACTCTGGACATGAAAATTTGCAACCTGACTTTTGAAACAGGATATGGACTCTTGAAATTTATAGCTCTCCCACATTTTTTGGTGCCGAAACCCGGGAATGGAATATTGCCTTTAAAAA
Organism: Meta bourneti; assembly: GCA_933210815.1. NCBI lineage: Eukaryota > Metazoa > Arthropoda > Arachnida > Araneae > Tetragnathidae > Meta > Meta bourneti. The sequence continues at coordinate 71,140,524 of OW119928.1, forward strand.
GGAATAGAATTTTGAAGTATCTGCATGAAAAGAAATATTGATCTTTGAAAACTAATTGAAAATGGCTCTTTCGGACAAAACGAAAACAGAACTTGAAAAATTGAAAACGAAACGCTCTTCTTTTAGAGCTGGAGTTACGAAAATTGTAACTTAAGTTGACAATTTGCTTGTAATTTCCGATTTAACACCACAAAACATTCAAGAACTGAATGAATATTTAGAAATTTTAACTGACAAGCTAAATCTTTGAAAGAACTTGATAAAGAGATCGAAATTCGCATCACTGACACAAACGAATATGAAAAGGAAATAAATGTCAGTGAAGAATATAATGAAAAATTAATTTGTTGTAAATTGAAAATTACTAATTGTCTGAAGAAATATGATATAGGTATTAGAAGTTCTAATACACAAGTTGATACGAGTACTGAAAATAATTCCTCTCAGTGTGTAATTTCGAATTCGCCAAATGTTTCTATTAGACTTCCTAAATTAATTCTAGAAAAGTTTTCTGGTGATTCTAGCATGTGGCCTGAATTCTTTAATGCATATGAAAATTCAATTCATAGCAATCCAATTCTATCTAAAGTAGAAAAGTTTACATATTTGAAATCTTTACTTGTTGGAGAAGCATTTAATTGTGTGTCTGGTTTCTGTCGTACTGAAGACAACTATGATAGTTGTTTAATATTGTTGAAAGAGAGATGTGGGCGAAAGGATTTAATAATAAACAGCCATATGAATAAGTTATTGAATTTGGAACCTGTTAAATATTCAAATAATGTGTATGGAATGCGTAAGCTTTATGATCAACTAGAAATCAGTATAAGTAATTTGAATTCACTTGATGTAACAAGTAGTTACGGACATTTATTGAATCCAATTATTCTTAAATTACTTCCACAAGATTTAGCACTAGAGTTTCATAGAAAACGCACTTCTAAAGAAAACTTTGAAATAACTGAACTAATTGAATTCATCAAAAATGAAATTGAGTGTCGCGAAGCCACTTTAATGATAAATAACTCACGAAGAAGCCACTTTAATGATAAATAACTCACGAAGTGTAAAAACAACAGAAACATTTAATCGAAACCAGACGTCATTTAGAAACAAAAACACTCATTATAATAATTCTAAGCCGTCAGCCTCTGCTTTTAATACAGCAATAAAAACGTTTTGCATATTCTGCAGATCTAATGAACATGTGTTCGCCGAATGTTTTAAATATTCCGATGATCAGAAAAGACACAAATTAAAGAAAGAAGGCAGGTGTTACAGATGTTTCCTTAAATCTCATTTGTCAGTCAATTGTAGATCAAAAATACAACCGTGTGAAATTTGTAATGGTAAAAATCACAATAAACTCTTTTGTTATACCAAATCAAAAGGAGTTAGTGCCTGAAAATTAAACTGTTGTGTCAATATCACATTGTAATATTCCGAAGCCTAGAAATAACGTTCTTTTACAAACATGTTCAGTTATTGCTCAATCCAGAAATAAATCGAAAGTGGCAAGACTTTAAGGCCCCGTTCACATGGACGTTTTCGAACGCGCGTTAGATAAGAATTTTCGAGCGCTGTCATATGAACACCTCTTCGGCGCTTTTCAAGGTCAATTCCGTTATGCATTAAATTGTGTTTTTTATTTCTCTAATCCAAGTTTCTATCTTTTGAATGGTTAAAGATAGAATTAAAATTTCAACGGATTTCAAATCAGCGTAAAATTTTACGTCAAATCAAAACAAAAATCAAGATTTTCTTTGAAAAAATTATTTTTTTGTCACTAGTTGCAACTAATCTTTTTTCAGATATTCTTTTTATACTAAGCGTAAGCGAAAGTATTGCCTTGTTTTTAAAGGGAATGTCACTCTAATAAGATATTTTGTTGCCCCTTATCAAGAGCTTTTAATTTTACAGCCATTAAAATAGGATGAAAATCTTTCTTTTCCAATCCAAAATTGATTTCTCTATTCACAAGAGCCTAGATTTGGTTAACTTAGAAATGTATAAAATTGATCAATAAAATGCCTAAAATGATCTAAAAAATATTCAAAATGACGCAAAAATTTGATATTTCGATTTGTAAAACATCCGTTCCATAATTGCCTGTGAATAAAATGTTTTTGAGCTTCAATCTTTATACATAAATAAATGCAATATAATCGACTTGCTGACCCGAAGTGACAACCTAAACAGGTAAATCTTTCGTAACGTATAGTATACGATGCGTTACAGTGCAATGTCATCAACCTCGATTGTAAATTTTTGAACGTTAGCTTTTCGTTTTTCAAGAATTTTCGAATGACGGGATATTTTGGACCTAGGAACAGGTAAGAGCCAGCGGATATCAGAGAAACAGTGCTTTATGTAGTTCAAATTGTGGCATTATTAAACATTTTCATTAACTTTAAAATCCTAAAGTAATCGTTTTTTACTTTAAGACTAGAGGAAAAACCCTACAACCTTCCTTCACTCTCCAGTATTGATGATGCACCCACCAATAAAAAATAGTAAGAAGGATTTGTTTTGTGTTAAGGGGTGATCACGGTTTTTTGGGCTCAATATGCTATCAGATGAGTCATTTGTAATGTGTTTTATCGTTAAAGCGAAACTGCGTATGAAAAATTGGAATATTTCTGTAAAACTTTGATTAAAAATGAAACTAACTGGAAAATGACCAAACAATTTCCTTAAAATTTTAAAATTGAGTGTAAAGTAAAAATATATCCCCCAAAAAACTACATTTCTAGAACCAGGAAATTGGAAACGGAATCTCTGTTTATATGACATTGTCTACGAAGTACTATCAAAAAGTTGACACGCAAACAAACAAAATCCGGCATTGGTGATAACCTTTCTTTTTTATGCTATTTTTTCAGGTTTTATCGTCTTTCATACGATCTAAAGCTAATTTTTATTTAATTTCCCTTCAAATAAATCCCTATACTTTTTTAAAACTTATCTTTGTTAACTTAAGGATTTGTTTTGTGCTAAGGGGTGATTTTCTACGAAGTACTATAAAAATTAATAAAAAAATTATAAAATATAAAAATAAAAACACTCAAACAAAATCCGGCGCTGGTGATAACCTTTCTTTTTTATGCTATTTTTGCAGGTTTTATCGATCGTGTTTCTTGCGACATATTGCTAATTTTTATTTAATTTTCCTTCAAATAAATCTATATTTTTTAAAACCTATCTCTAAACATTTTAATATATCAGCACAAATAACACATATATAACAATAATTAGTTTTTAATTTTTAAACACAATTTTCCCTGAGTTCCGACTATCCGAAACGAAAACTAACCCCCCAACCTACCCTCTTTCAGGGGTTTTGTAGCAGAAATGGAACCACGAATAGAATGACTGGGAAGTATTTCAACTAAAATTTGATTAAACCCCACGATGAAACGAGAAAATTATGTTAAAACTAAAAAAATCTCAAAGAAAAAAAAAAGCAGTATACATATCGAAAACCAGGAGATTGCTAATAGAATTTGCGTCTACACGTATATATAATATAAAAATTTCGAATAAAGTAGTAATAACACTAACTGCAAGATTAAAATATAAATTCTATGAAAAATAAGCGCACAGTAAATTAAGTTCATTTTCAAAAGTGATATAAACTGTCACATTTTTACAAGTTTTGTGTGGAAGCAGGGTAAATTTCTTCAATAAATCGAATACGATTCAATTTTCTCATCCTATTTTTAATGGCCATAAGTATAAAGCAGTGGATTAAGACAAAATACTCCAATCAAGTTATATCTTTTCTATCAAAACGAGAAGAATACTCCCTTTTGTGTTCGTAATGAATATATTCGTCAAATCCGTATCGCGAAAATAGTAAAATTACAGTTGAAAATTTATTTATTTAAAGAAAATCAAATTTAATGTATCTATCTGATGTAAAATTTTCCGCAGATTTGAAATCCGTTGAAATTTTCACTCTATCTTTAACGATCGCGAAGATAGAAACTTGGACTAGAGGAATTAAAAAGCCCTAACGCCTGTCAAAACGCGTGTCATGTGAACGCAGTAGAAGAAACCTATGCTTCTTCAAACGCGTTCAAATCGCGAGAACGACCGGAGATTGTTGAAGCGCCGAAGCAGTCTAGCGCTTGGATTCTCGCGATTTCTGCATGTGAACACTCCAGTAGAACTCTATGTACTTTGGCTACCCGCGTTTTGTTTAGACGTAAAACGCGCGTTGGAAAACGCCTCATGTGAACGGGGCCTTAATTGACTCAGGAAGTGAAAGAAGTTTCATAACTAAAGATTTAGGCCCCGTTCACATGAGGCGTTTTACGTCTAAACAAAACGCGGGTAGCCAAAGTACATAGAGTTCTACTGGAGTGTTCACATGCAGAAATCGCGAGAATCCAAGCGCTAGACAGCTTCGGCGCTTCAACAATCTCCAGTCGTTCTCGCGATTTGAACGCGTTTGAAGAAGCATAGGTTTCTTCTACTGCGTTCACATGACACGCGTTTTAACAGGCGTTAGGGCTTTTTTATTCCTCTAGTCCAAGTTTCTATCTTCGCGATCGTTAAAGATAGAGTGAAAATTTCAACGGATTTCAAATCTGCGGAAAATTTTATATCAGATAGAAACATTAAATTTGATTTTCTTTAAATAAATAAATTTTCAACTGTAATTTTACTATTTTCGCGATACGGATTTGACGAATATATTCATTACGAACACAAAAGGGAGTATTCTTCTCGTTTTTATAGAAAAGATATAACTTGATTGGAGTATTTTGTCTTAATCCACTGCTTTATACTTATGGCCATTAAAAATAGGATGAGAAAATTGAATCGTATTCGATTTATTGAAGAAATTTACCCTGCTTTCACACAAAACTTGTAAAAATGTGACAGTTTATATCACTTTTGAAAATGAACTTAATTTACAGTGCGCTTATTTTTCATAGAATTTATATTTTAATCTTGCAGTTAGTGTTATTACTACTTTAATCAAAAATTTTATATTATATATACGTGCAAACGCAAATTCTATTAGCAATCTCCTGGTTTTCGATATATACAGTTTTTTGGTTTTTCTTTGAGATTTTTTTAGTTTTAATAAAATTTTCTCGTTTCATCGTGGGGTTTAATCAAATTTTAGTTGAAATATTTCCAAATCATTATTCCATTTGTGCTACAAAACCCATGAAAGAGGGTAGGTTGGAGGGTTAGTATTCGTTTCGGATAGTTGGAACTCAGGGAAAACTGTGTTTAAAAATTAAAAAACTAATTATTGTTATATATGTGTTATTTGTGCTTATACATTAAAATGTTTAGAGATAGGTTTTAAAGAAGTATAGAGATTTATTTGAAGAAAAATTAAATAAAAATTAGCTATAGATAGTAGGAAACACGATAAAACCTGCAAAAATACCATAAAAAAAGAAAGGTTATCACCAGTGCCGGATTTTGTTTGCGTGTCATCTTTTGATAGTACTTCGTAGACAATGCCATATAAACAGAAATTCCGTTTCCAATTTCCTGGTTCTAGAAATAAAATTTTGTGGGGATATATTTTTACTTTACACTCAATTTTAAAATTTTAAGGAACTTGTTTGGTCATTTTCCAGTTAGTTTCGTTTTTAATCAAAGTTTTACAGAAATATTCCAATTTTTCATACGCAGTTTCGCTTTTACGATAAAACGCATTACAAATGACTCATCTGCTAGCTTCTTGAGCCCAAAAAATCCGTGATCACCCATTAACACAAAACAAATCCTACTATTTTTATTGGTGGGTGAATCATCGACACTGGAGTGTGAAGGTTATAGGGTTTCTTCCTCTAGTCTTGACAGTAAAAAACGAATACTTTAAGATTTTAGAGTTAATGAAAATGTTTAATAATGCCACAATTTGAACTACATAAAGCACTGTCTCTTACCGGTTCCTAGGTCCAAAATATCCCGTCATTCGAAAATTTTTTAAAAATGTACGAAAAGCTAACGTTCAAAAATTTACAACCGAGGTTGATAGCATTGGAATCGTATACTATACGTTACGAAAAATTTACCTGTTTAGGTTGTCACTTCTAGTCAGCAAGTCGATTATATTGCATTTATTTATGTATAAAGGTATAATACTTTATTCACAGGCAATTAGGGAACGGATGTTTTACAAATCGAAAGAATATCAAATTTTTACATCATTTTCAATATTTTTAGATTATTATAGGCATTTTATTGGTCATTATACATTTCTAAGTTAACCAAATACAGGCTCTTGTGAATACAGAGTAATCAATTTTTTAGGTTGGGAAAGAAAGATTTTCATCCTACTTTTAATGGCTGTAAAATTAAAACAGTTGATAAGAGGCAACAAAATATCTTATAAAGTGACATTCCCTTTAAAAACAAGGCAATACTTCCGCTTACGCTAAGTATAAAAGGAATATCTGAAAAAAGATTAGTTGTGACTATTGACAAAAAAATAAGTTTTTCAAAGAAAATCATGATTTTGGTATGGATCTAACGTAAAATTTTACGCTGATTTGAAATCCGTTGAAATTTTGACTCTATCTTTAACCATTCAAAAGATAGAAACTTGGATTAAGGGAATAAAAAAACAATTTAATGCATAACGGAAATTGACCTTGAAAAGCGCCGAAGTGCTGTTCACATGGTAACGCTCGAAAATTCTTATCTAACGCGCGTTGCAAAAAGTCCATGTGAACGGGGCCTAAGGCCCCGTTCACATGAGGCGTTTTCCAACGCGCGTTTTACGTCTAAACAAAACGAGGTAACCAAAATACATAGAGTTCTACTGGAGTGTTCACATGCAGAAATCGCGAGAATCCAAGCGCTAGACAGCTTCGGCGCTTCAACAATCTCCGGTCGTTCTCGCGATTTGAAGGCGTTCGAAGAAGCATAGGTTTCTTCTGCTGCGTTCACATGACACGCGTTTTGACAGGCGTTAGGGCTTTTTTATTCCTCTAGTCCAAGTTTCTATCCTCGCGATCGTTAAAGATAGAGTGAAAATTTCAACGGATTTGAAATCTGCGGAACATTTTACACCAGATCGATACCTTAAATTTGATTTTCTTTAAATAAATACTTTTTCAACTGTAATTTTACTATTTTCGCGATACGGATTTGAAGAATATATTCATTACGAACACAAAAGGGAGTATTCATCTCGTTTTTATAGAAAAGATATAACTTGATTGGAGTATTTTGTCTTAATCCACTGATTTATACTTATGGCCATTAAAAATAGGATGTGAAAAATTAATAGTATTCGATTTATTGAAGAAATTTACCTGCTTTCACACAAAACTTGTAAAAATGTGATAGTTTATAAATAAAAAGGATAGTGAGTAATTTTATTTCTGAGAAAAACGTTTACCGACAACTGTCCGTTCTAATTTTCATGTGCGGCAAACGTCTTTAAAATAAAGCTTAAATTAAATATTCAATTTAAAAGAGCTAAACTAATTATTTTTTATTTTTCCTCAACGGGTGAAATGCGTAAGATAAGTTTCAATTTTCATTCATTTTTCACATTCTCGTGTTACATTGAACTCGATATCACTTTTGAAAATGAACTTAATTTACTGTGAATTTATTTTTCATAGAATTTATATTTTAATCTTGCAGTTAGTGTTATTACTACTTTAATCAAAATTTTTATATTATATATACGTGTAGACGCAAATTCTATTACAAATCTCCTGGTTTTCGATGTATACTGTTTTTTTGGTTTTTCTTTGAGATTTTTTTTTAGTTTTAACAAAATTTTTTCGCTTCATCGTGGGGTTTAATCAAATTTTAGTTGAAATATATCCCAATCATTATTCCATTCGTGGTTCCATTTGTGCTACAAAACCACTGAAAGAGGATAGGTTGGAGGGTTAGTATTCGTTTCGGATAGTTGGAACTCAGGGAAAATTGTGTTTAAAAATTAAAAAACTAATTATTGTTATATATGTATTATTTGTGCTGATACATTAAAATGTTTAGAGATAGGTTTTAAAGAAGTACAGAGATTTATTTGAAGGAAAATTAAATAAAAATTAGCTATAGATCGTAAGAAACACGATAAAACCTGCAAAAATAGAATAAAGAAAGGTTATCACCAGTGCCGGATTTTGTTTGCGTGTCATCTTTTGATAGTACTTCGTAGACAATGCCATATAAACAGAAATTCCGTTTCCAATTTCCTGGTTCTAGAAATAACGTTTTTTGGGGATATATTTTTACTTTACACTGTCAATTTTAAAATTTTAAGGAAATTGTTTGGTCATTTTCCAGTTTCGTTTTTAATCAAAGTTTTACAGAAATATTCCTATTTTTCTTACGCAGTTTCGCTTTTACGATAAAACGCATTACATATGACTCATCTGCTAGCTTCTTGAGCCCAAAAAATCCGTGTTCACCCCTTAACACAAAAAAAATCCTACTATTTTTATTGGTGGGTGAATCATCGACAATGGAGAGTGAAGGTTATAGGGTTTCTTCCTCTAGTATTGACAGTAAAAAACGAATACTTTAAGATTTTAGAGTTAATGAAAATGTTTAATAATGCCACAATTTTAACTACATAAAGCACTGCTTCTCTGTGATCCGCTGGCTCTTACCGGTTCCTAGTTACAAAATATCCCGTCATTCGAAAAATTTTGAAAAACGTACGAAAAGCTAACGTTCAAAAATTTACAACCGAGGTTGATGGCATTGGAATCGTATACTATACGTTACGAAAGATTTATCTGTTTAGGTTGTCACTTCTGGTCAGCAAGTCGATTATATTGCATTTATTTATGTATAAAGGTTGAAGTTCAAAAACACTTTATTCACAGGCAATTAGGGAACGGATGTTTTACAAATCGAAAGAATATCAAATTTTTACGTCATTTTGAATATTTTTTAGATTATTTTAGGCATTTTATTGCTCATTATACATTTCTAAGTTAACCAAATACAGTCTTGTGAATACAGAGAGAAATCAATTTTAGGTTGGGAAAGATTTTCATCCTACTTTTAATGGCTGTAAAATTAAAACAGTTGATAAGGAGCAACAAAATATCTTATTAAAGTGACATTCCCTTTAAAAACAAGGCAATACTTCCGCTTACGCTTAGTATAAAAGGAATATCTGAAAAAAGATTAGTTGCGACTATTGACAAAAAAATAATTTTTTCAAAGAAAAGCATGATTTTGGTATCGATCTAACGTAAAATTTTACGCTGATTTGAAATCCGTTGAAATTTTGACTCTATCTTTAACCATTCAAAAGATAGAAACTTAGATTAAGGGAATAAAAAAACAATTTAATGTATAACGGAAACTGACCTTGAAAAGCGCTCAAGTGCTGTTCACATGGTAACGCTCGAAAATTCTTATCTAACGCGCGTTGCAAAATGTCCATGTGAACGGGGCCTTAGAAATACTACATGCTCCTTTTCTATTGAGCATTTTAGTAATTCATAAATATTTGGGGGTAGAATGCACTGACCTTGAACTTTGTCCGTTACTGCTGCAAGTATTTCAGTCGGACGGCAAAGTTTATTTTCATCTTCGTTTTTTAATGAAACTTGGAATTTTGCCAATCCAGCTTCGATTTTTTTCTCCGAATGTTCTAGTTAAAATTATTTTTCCCTTTTCAATTTTAATTCGGAAATAAAATTTGAATTGAAAACTGGGATTTGAGCTCCAGAATCGATTAGGCTTTTCTGTTCTCGATTATCTAGTAGAATGTTTACGTATTGAAGAGAGTTCATAGGAACATTTATTTTTTCTTTCACCAGATGCTCCGATCGTATTTCAGCAGTCAATATTTCATCTTCGGGTTTCTTTTCTTTCTTGCTAATATTGATTGATCTGCTGAATCTTAGGACAATTTCTTGCGAAGTGCGATAAACCACATATGTAGCATTCTTTTGAAGTTGTGTTTCTCGTGCTTTGGTAATCTTCTCTCGTCTTGAATCGATGTTCTCTGATGTGAGGGGGTGCATATTTCCGGTCTTTGGAATTTTTCGTTTCTTCTCTGTTGTAATTAAAATTCTGATGTTTAAACGTGTTCGCTTGATTCTCCTTCCAAAATGCTTCCTTCACTTTTTTGTTTACGCAAATTCGAACGTTTTCGTAATCATCTAGTTTATTTGCAATTTCTTCTGTATTTTGAATCGAGACCATTCGTCGATGAAATGATCACGGATTTCCGATGGCACTTTACCCTTAATCTGATCAGTAATAATTAAATTAGACAGTTCTTCAAAAGCAGGGGTGCCCACAGGAGGGATCATGGCACAAGTTGTGCCATCAGAATTTAAGGGGGGGATTTTTTCAGGGCGTTTTTTTGGAATTTTCAGGGTGGAAATTTTTCGGCCAAAAAGTTATTTAATAAGAAACCTTTTTATTGTTATATATATTTTTTCATAAGTAATTAGACAATGAATTTGTTAAAAAGACTACTTTTTCCTGCTATGACAACAATTTCACTATAGGAAGTTATACCATAATCTTTTATTGAGCCACTCTTAGTTGGCAGTGCTGATAACTTGCCCATTCATAAACATCTGTTACTTTGAGGGTTTTTCGACTGTCACCGTTACGTCATGTGGATAGCTAGTAGTCCCATAGACAGGATAAAGTTAAGTCACCAGTTGAATGCAGGTAGCCGTGTACGTTTTGTGTAGTCTGTATCGGAGAAAGAAAGGAACTTTAGTTCAGTGCTGTTGGATTCCTGAAAACGTCATTGAGGATTTAGAAATACAACCATCTTCATCAAGTATGACCCAAGGCGTAGATTTTGAAACCCTTGATGAAAATGAAAGTTAGGAAGAAGTTGTTGATGAAACTAAATTAGGATACGGAGAGGTAGAATCATGTAGCAATCCATCTGCTGAAAGGCCTTCAGTTTCCATTCAACAAGAGGAAACTCTAACAGCAACTCAAGATACTCCTGATGATAGATTGAAAAACCCAAGAGATCCAGCATCATATGCCAACATCAAATTGTCAGCTGAGGAAATAAATAAATCTCTATATTTGGAAAATCAAGATTTGTCTTTTGTCACTTTTCCTTCAACAGGTGGAAGAAAATTCAACCCATCATAAAAGAATGAAGTTTTACCAAATAAAAGTGTAAAAGTTAGAAAATGGCTGGTATATAGCCAAGAAAAAGATGAAGTATTTTGATTGCCATGTACTGTTTTCCCTCCCACGCGAACAGTCAATATGGGTAACAACTGGATATAGAGGATTGACAGAGCATAGGGGGATGGGGATATTGTGCTCCATGAAAAATCTAAAACCACTTATCAGCACAAATTGCAAGGATCTAATGGATCTCTCAAAAGAGGATTGATTCACGTTTAGCTGAACTATTAGATCAGCTAGTCCATCCCAATCGAGAAGTGCTGTCTATTGTCATCGATTGTTGTCGATATTTAAGTGAAGAAATGCTCAGATTTCGTAAAAAGGATGTAGCAAAAGGAAAACTCATAGGTCTGTTCAGGCTATTGAGTAAATATAGCCCTAATGCTCGGGTATACCTTGAAAAAATTGATAAAGCTAGAACTGAAAAAGGAAAGCCGGGGTCTAATTTCTTGAGTTATCGAGACGTTTATGATATAATTAACATAATCAGTGGCACCGTTGCTTCAAAAATCATAGATAGTATAAAAACGACTAACATTTATTCTATTATAGACTCAACTCAATACATTAGTAAAAAAGAATGTTCAATATTAGAGGTTCGTTATATTGAGCATACTGACCCAGATGGTGCCCCAAAGGAAAATGTCAAATCTTAAGAGCGGCTCATTAAGGTTTTCATTAGTGGAGATACCACAGGCCAAAATCTTTTTAAAGAAATAATGAAATGCTTGAATTTACTTGGTCTTGACCCAAGTGAAATTATTGGTCAAAGTATGGATGGGGTTGGTAATATGAGAGGAAAATTCAATAGTGTAAAAGCGCTAATCCAGAGAGAATGTTCCAAAGCGCTTTATATGTGGTGTTCTTCGCACAGATTTGCGTTACTTGTGGAGAAGTCTATGGACATATGTCCCCAAATGAAAAATCTATTTTCTCTTTTAGAGGAATTATATGTCTTCATGTCAGGTCATACAAGGCCTGATCTTTTTACTATAAACTTGAACAAGGGTCCAACCAAAATAAGGAGACTGAAAAGAGTGCAAACTATAAGATGGCCAAGAAGAAATGATGCAGTGCAAACAGTTGTCACCTGCTATGACACAATAAAGGAGACGTTGCATAGTATGTCCATTCACAAAAAATCTGCTAATGACTAAAAGGCACTGGCAACTGGCCTGTGGAAACAAATGACTGATTTTCAAAACATTTGTTCAATACATGTTGCCTCAGCCATTTTCAAAGTGTTGTCACCAATCACAACTGTTCTACAACCAAAAATAATTTATTATAGCAGTTTCTCAAAAATTGTTGCTGAAACCAAAGTTAAACTTGTAAAAATGCGAAGTGAGTCGGAGTGGAGTAAAGTGAATGATTCAATTATTGCCTTTGCTGATGTGAATAATATTTCGCAACCCAACCGCAGATGCAGAAAATGTAAGAGGTTTATGGATGAAATGGCTATCGATGAAAAAATTGATGATCCTCTTAAAAGGATCAAAGTGGAAGTTTATTTTCAAGTACTAGATTCACTTATTAAACAACTCAATGACAGATTCTCTGACAGTTCTCTTTCTATAATCTCACAAATGGCAGTTCTTTCGCTTGTCGGAATTTTGAAAATTGAAAGAGAAAAAGAAAAGCAGGGATATAAATTCTTGCCCGATTCTTCATCAGTGAGACTTGTGTGGGTTTTACAATCTTGAAAGTGACCAAATAATAGAGGAACTAGAAACTTTTGCAAATGTGTATAAGGTTACTCACTCAGAAATTGACATTTCCAACCTGCTTTTAGAGAAAGAGAAGTGTAAAAATAGGACACCAGACAGGGAATCTGACGTTTCAGGAGGTGGAAAGATGAAGTTGAAGTCCGTAAAGGGGGGGGGGTGGAGATGAGGAAGAAGATTCAGACCATGATGAGTTGCTTTTGTCTGTTGATCAGTGGGTAACAAGAGGCTTTATTAGGCCTTACAGATGCCTGCAGTGTATGCCAGCATTTCCTCAACTCACCATGCTGTATCGTATCCTTTTATCGTTACCTGTCACAAGTTGCTCAGCGGAAAGGACAATGAGCCGTTTAAAGATTGTAAAGAACAGGTTAAGAAGCAGCTTAGAGGACGATTGGTTGTCAAGCTTATTGATATTATCATCTGAGAATGGCATTGTCAAGAAAATCACAAATGAAGAAATTATCGAAAAGTTTGCCATGTCAAGTGCACAGAGAATAAAGCTTCTTCTGTTAAAATCTTATATAAATAGTACATAAATCCTTGTGCTTAAAGAATTTCTTTTCTGGTCATACTATAAATTTTTTTCAACCTAGAGTGTTCGAATGTTTTCTCTTCCCTCCGCATAAGATAGCTGTTTTTCTGTCACTACTCTAAAACAATTTAGTTTTTAAGGTTTTATGAATACTCACGCAACTCATGTAAACATTACGATAATACTCATATCGTTAGTTTTTATACATTTAGTTCGTTTTTTCAATATCCGATTATTGAATTATTGATCTTCATTGATGTGTTTCATTTTTAATATTCTGTTCTTCCATTCACGCAATTTTATAGTTATTTTTATGAATGTAAAAATTATTCTTATACAAAAGGTCAAGGGGTAAAATATTTGTTTTATTCATAACATTCAGAATCTTTCAAAACAACTGCTTTTACAAAAATAGTTATTTTCATCTGTAAAGTGTAAGTAATATCATTGTTTATACATGAAATTGCTGTTATAAATATAAACTGTTCATTTTCCTAGCTGTTCTGGTTTTATTTATCTCATTCAAATTTATCTCTTAATTTTATTTATCTCTAACTGATTTACAAAATACGAAATGGAGAGCTTTGTGTGGATTGAGTTGGAAATTTGGGATTTTAATAAAGGTTATATGGTTAACTGGATTTGAGGGGGCGGTAAAGAAAAATTTGTGGGGGATTTGCGCCATTGGGCTTGAGGGGGATGGGCACCCCTGAGTAGAGATCACCACAAAACGTTGAATAAAATTATTCGAAATTTTCATAAATTAAATACATAAAATACTCGTATTTTTACTGATGAAAAATACCTAGTCTTTTATTCATGTTTTGTTTGTTTATTTTTTTTGTGGCATATGATGAGAAGATTTTCGTGAATCTGATTTTTTTATAGTATGAGGTTGTTTAGTTTTGAATATAGTTGAAAATACCACATTGCTGGGCAAATAAGGCGAGACTTGTGTGAAAAGAAATACTATTGCTTGGATTTATGAACGAAAAAATGAGATTCATAGTTTGCTTACATTGAATTAATACATTAGATTGTAATATATTTACGATCTATAATCTTTAACGCCTTTAATCGACTATAGTTTTTAAATCTCTTGTTGCGAGATAAAACAGCTGTCAAATAGCCAAGTTGATCCACCCTTCTCTACATAGTAGTGAAATACTACTAAAAGAAATGCAGATAATTTCAGTTGAATCAAATCGAAAATTTATTTATTTATTTTTCTTACAACAGTCAGAAATATACGCGAAGTAAGTATGTTAAATATTAATGTTCAGAAATATGCGGAATGATCATGCAAATTTTTGAAGTTGCTTTAGAAAAGAAATGTTTTATTGAAATCGAAACAAAAACTAAATCCACTTTTCTTATTTTTTGAACAAAATTACAAAGGGCAGATGTAGTTGATCGATCGAATATTGTACAAATATAATCTATTGTAACTCAAGGAATTTCGCTTGTACATTCAAAATATATACCTAATTTGCTTATAAGTGTCACGTCTTGTTAAATATTTATGTACCAAGGCATTATTGACCCACATGAGCGTACTAAGACCAATGTACCTTAAGATATAAATTGTACATAAAAAGAAAATATATTTTATTTTAGAACCTAATGCATATTTGAATTTAAAAAATGTTTTATAAATAGTACGTGGACTAAAGTTTTGAATTTGCGAAATGATTAAAAGCTTCATTTTATTTATCATTCCCACACTAAAAGCATCTGCATTAAAAGCACCTTGTACTATAAGTTGTCGCATATGTGGAATAGAAAGAGCAGTCGATTGTCATAATTACCGATTGCTTTTAGTCAAATTTATCTTGATTTAGCAGCTGTTTCTTTTCAAGTGGTTAAAAAATATCGTGATTGGCTTGAATCTTTTGAAAGTAATAAACGTCATCCATATGTAAGAGATGAAAAGGATCTTTTGAGAGTATAATTGCATATTGTATTCTATAGTAACTTTTGTTCAACCACACTATAAAACCGAAAACGAATTTGCCATTTACATCTTGTATTTCCAATATTACTAACGATGTATAACCTACTACTGGTGCTTCTTGCATTTGCGCTTTTCGCGCAAAATTCAAAGGCAGAGAGTGAGGTAATATTAGTTTACTTTAATATTTTTATATTTTTTACCTTTTATTTTATTTTACTAAAATTTCATTGCATAAGTACTAATTTAGATAATTCGTTTTTCTCTGATGATTAAAATACTTATCGATATTGTCAACTCATTTCAAAACGTTAGGAATGCGAACAACAGTATAATTTTAATTTAACAAAGTATGCTATTTAGAAGGAAAAAGTATAAAATTTTTAATGCATTTTTTCGAGTTATTTAATTAAAGTAGCTATATTTTACTTGGCGCATAAATTAAATCTGTTGGTAAGTGCATTTTTCTGTGACTAAACTGTGTCAAACGGTTCTTTACAATATGATATTAATAAGTATTTGCAACACGTAAGAATGGGATGTTTTTTACAGAAGAGTACATTATATAAAAATAGTTTGTCAATTGTATAAATGCAATAAGATTATTCTGCTTCATTGAGAAGGTCTAGGTTAGGTTAAATAGATTTTCGATAAATTCCGTCGCAAATGAATTCTTTTCAATTCTCTTATTTACCTACAAATACTTTTATAATTAGCTAATTTTGTTATTTTTCTTTTACAGCTCTCAGAACTTCGTGAAGGTGAGTTTTTCCATCACTTTTCTCTATAAAATTAAAAATAAAATGAGTACTTGAGAGAGCTTTGAATGAAAGTTTTGTTTTTAATCATATTTAATGTGTATGTAAGCTTTTGCGGGTGATTTGCTCTTTTTCAGTTTGTCGCAAAGATTAACAATATAATTTCTAAGAACATAATATTTAAAACAATATAACTTCAAAGAAATGTGCACTGCCACAGAAAAGGCACACAATCAATATTCTTGTGCACTTTTCTTGCATCAGTAGTCAGAATAAAACGAAGTAGAATTTTTTGTGTGATAACATATTACAGGAGCAGCAGCAGGAAAAACAAGCAATAAAAACAATATTATTGTTAATTACAAAAATTACAAACATGTAATTCCATTTTGAGAAGGAACATATAACTGAAAGAAAGTTGTTTTGCTCTTAAAAGGGAGCAGAAACTTGAACTTGGGTCCGCTCAAGTTTCACGAAAGACCCATATCATGCATCTCTCAACGACCTTTCTTTGATCTCAGAATACAAATTCTCTACGACTCTTATGGAAAATATTAACATACGGTTCCGGTTTTTGAAATTGGTTTAAGTGAGTGATTTAATTTAATAAATCTGCGCTATTCTATCATAGTTTTTTATCTTTACTCTGTATATTATAATAATTATTCTTATGTGTATATGTTCCTCAAACAGTTGTAATGGTGTATATTTAATTGCAAAAGTACTTGGATATAATGACTAAAAGAAGCAGTGGCGTAGGGTCCATGTGCGCCTGGCATCTCATAGTAAAAGAAGTTAAAATTCGATGGCAATAAATAAAAATCGATAAAACCTGAAATAAAATGTAAGATTTTTTATAACGTAAATCCGAGTGAGACGTTTCTATTTTAACGTCCTCGATTTTTAAAGGAAAACGCCAACTAGGGAATGTGGAGGTGTTTGTCATGAGCAATGGTTACCTTCAGCACAGACACTTCTCCCTTCCTCATGTTTCCGATTGTGAAGCACTTAGTCCTTGTGTATGGTCTATAATTATTTTCATTTTCCCGCCTTTGTAAAAAAGCTATCATCAAGCTCTAAGGCAACGTTTGGATTCTCCATACAGAAATGCCAAGTTTGAGCGTAATCGAAATTTTTCAGGTTTCTTTTTAACCCTCCAAGTGATATTGACGAGATATCTCGTCCATCAAGATCTGGTTAGTTTTGCTAATGACGACATACTCGTCGAGACAACCACCAGGAGGGTTGTCTAAAGCTAAGTATAAGATTTATTTTTTGCTTTCGATCCAATCTCGGTGTCCCCAGTTATCAATGTTACGCTACGTTATTGAAAAGAAGGAATGTAATTATATATATACAGTCCATTAAATGGTAGATTTATCGGACAGTGATTATGGAATACTGAGCAAGATCTCTCGTGTATGAAGCAAAAACGAATGGTGTTGTAAGATGTAGCGTTTCCAGTAAAGTAACACAGCATTACCGGTTAAATAAAGAAAGGTAAAATAGTATTTTAATATCATATCCTGCTCATTTTCCCTTAATACTACTCTAGCTCAATAATTTATGTTCCTGGATAACAGGTAGAATTTTTTTTCGTTTGGACATGTCAGGGAGTTTTCAAAAGACACAAGAATTAGGCACAGATAAACCCCATAATTCACTTGAATTCAACTGGTTACGGTAAATGAATGATTATTGAAAAAGATTCATGTAAATTTTACTATTAGATAGTTATAACGACAGAAATGATGCATTCTTGCACATGAGTTGGAACCATATGATGGATCTTAGGCATTTACGCTCGAGTTTTTAGCTTAAAGCTGTAATCAGAGTCCTAATCAACACCAGATTTCTTTTGTTTTTCCAAACAACACGTTGTTGTCTAACAATATTTTAAACTAGAGATAGAGTAAGCGAATAAGAACGATCTCTGCCTTCTGCTTGAGATATCGCACCACTAAGAAAAAGATTCCTAAAATAGAAATAAACTTTTTTCAGACACTTCAATGTGAATGACCTTAAACAGCAAAGAATGTAACATTGTAATCACTCTTTTCACTATGTGTTTCTTATGACGCTTTTATTGAATTATACTTTTTCACCAAATTCTCTTGAACTGTTTCTTTTTGAAACCCATTTTTATATTCAATACCATGACAATATCTTTCATTTTAAAGACCTGGATTATGAAAATGGAATTGAGATGCGAAGAGATCAACTTTTGCCGTTTGATTGCGAATGTGATAACAAGACATGCCAATGTTGCGGAAAACTTGAATTAATTCTATTGAAATTGAATGAAACTGGTAAATAGATGGTGAATTTTGTTTGATTAAAATGTTTAGAATTTGTAAAATAACGGCACTGATATTCGTTTCGATAAATTTAAAAAAAACTATTATTTATTAGAAATATTATCTTACAATTAACGAAAAGATAAAACGTTTTATTTACACAGTTGCTAAATTGAAATAATTAAATTGTAGTTTAAAAGCTAAGACAGAGAAGAAAGGTTACTTTAGCAGAATTCCAGAATTTCCGCTATGTTCCTTTCACATCAGTTACATACGTTACTCTCTCACATATTAAATGAATTTCAAATACCTATCTGAAATGTCTTAAGATCGTATTTTATAACGTTGTTGGATTTAAAGGAAACTTGACTTTAAGAGTCAGTAAAAAGACTCTATACGAAATACAAAGTATTGTAACAAATTTTATATTTGAAACTATACAACGCGAAACAAAAAGCGATTGCAACATAATTCTTGTGAGTTAAAGGGTCAATCATTTTCCGCTTTATTTCTTATTCTAAATAAAATTATGTTACTTTCATCTTTCATACAAATAATTTAACACGAAAAATAAATTTATACGAAGGCAATTTGCTAAAAGTCAGACATAAAATATTAATATAAAGGATAATAAATTTTTTCAACTTTAATTATTATTTCTTTCTATTTCTGTTTTAAATTATGTTACTTTCATTGCCTTGGAAAATGATTTGATTGTTATTTTTGTTTCAATTAGTTTTCGTAAATTTATGCAAGAACTTTTCCTCGAGATCGAGTCGGAATTGATCACGGTCTGTAGCTAATAGCTCGTTGTGTTGCACCAGTTAATTAACTACCTACCTACCATCCTCGAGATCGAGAGTAAAATATTAGATTTGAAATGAAATAATTTCGAAAGTTACTATCTGATTTGTATATTTTAATCATATAATTACTCAACATTTGCTACTTGTATCAATATTTAATGGATCAAAAATACTTAATAATGTAATCAATTCACTGCAGTGCTTTGAATTGAATATTAAAATAAAGGGATGCATTATAATTCAGCATGAAAAAACCATATTCTGTTTTATAAAAGCTTTGAAATGTAACTAAAATGATTGAACAAAAATTTTTTCATTCTCCCATTCAACAGCTTGTGTTGAAGTTTCATACGATGGAAAAAAAACTGCACTGCAAGTTACTATCAAGATGGGTAACAAAGTCGTATTTAAAGGTACCATATCAGGTACGTGTATTTTGTTTTCAACGAACTAACAGATTCATTTTTACTACCTTTGATTGGTTCCTGGGGCTATAACATATAGTTTAGTAAAACTCCACATTAAAACTCGTACATTAGCTATGTGCTAGGTTTTCATGAAATGTAACCCAAATAATCAAATATATTTCGCACATAATGTAAATATTTTGTTTCAAATAGTCGGGGATATGTGAAGTTCAACTTCGTTGATTGAAATTACTAACCATTCTAGTGGAAATAAAAATGATTAATGAAATATTGGGCTCAATTTATACACCGTTCTAAAACGTTACGCATAGAATCTTTTCTATGTACTTTTTTATTCACTTTTCACTTAAGATCACATAAATGCACCACTTGAAACAAAGAAATTAACAACTTCCTTCAAGTAATTATCTATGCCCACTTCTCACATATTTTTACATACAAATATCAACAAGACCATTGGGTAATATTTCTGCATGTACCAAGGTATCCGATAATTTGACTTGCAATCCTGCTTTCCAAGCAACGAAGAGTCGAGATGAGAGAACATCAATTAATTTTAAAAGGAAAGACATCCTCCCATATGAGCTCATTATATTTGAATAGAAAAATGAGCTACCTTAACTTCGTAAAACCAATCCTGAACCAAATGGAATCACTTGCCCTTGGATATTCCTTACAAAACATCGTTCGATTTTAATATAATACGAAGAGAGCAGCCAGTACCAGCTTTGCGGCAGGACAACGTCGTGATTCCAGTCCTGAAGCCTGAAAAGGTCCAGAAAGACCAACTAATCTATTGTCCACTTGCCTTGGCGAGCTGTCTGTACGATACTGCCTATGGAGCATGGGTGTCGTCCAACCTTTTGGCTTGCTTGGACCGCATTGAATGAAGAGGATTTGTCTTGGGCTGCATATGAAATATTTCATGTAGTTAATCTATATAAGTAACAAAATACATTATCTTTCTCTTTTTCCTAACATATTTATTGAAACATTAAAAAAAGAAGGCAACATAAACATAAAACTAGTGGGATATTTAACATTGTTTTTGTGAAACTAATGTATCAATTGTCTGGTAAGATGTAAGTGTTTTCAATCTTTTATGAAATCTAGCCACCAATTCTCAAATTTCTGCATCAAACGAAAAGCAAGGCTGCATATTTTTCACTGTTCACAGGATAATATTTAGCCAACGTAACAAATGCTTAAAATCATTTGACATAACTTGAGCTTGCCATAATTTAAATATAATTTCGAAATTAATTATACTTTGAAACAGCACAGATAAATTTGATTTTCACCTTGAAGACACATGTTTTGCTCAGTTAAATGACAGTCAAACCCACCAAAAATTCTAAATCTGTGAGTCATTTTTTTAATCTTCAAGTTCTGGCACAAATTTTCTTTTATTGATACCATTAAAAGTCTTTCTTTTCTTTATACTATAACTGACTTTTTAATTTCGCAAATCAAAAAATCTTTTCAACATTTTACCCTAACTTATACACCTTACTTCAAAAAAGTGAATGATGTCACCATAACCAGCATCCAACTTTTAATCCTCAAAGAGGTTCACTCTGCACTTTGCAGTCTTTCCTGAATGACTTATAACCCGTTTTGACCTTCTTGGTCTGCAGTAGAATGTATTCTAAGATTCTCCCAATCAATAGATGATGTTATTTAGTCATTATGTGGAGGGAAGCAATACTACACTACAGGGAAATCTCGTGACTCTCAGAAGGTTAAGGAACTCCTGAAATTGTCAACGCGACCGTTCAATCCCTTCGACCTTATGAACCGCACAGTTTTGGTGAAGGCACACATTATCCATTCACCAAGGGAACATCACTAGTTTTACTGGAAATGTTAACAAAAGTTAAAGAATATGGTTACATGTAATTCTAACTGCTTTATACGAATCAAGAGATTTTAAAGGCAACTCTCCAATTCCAATCCACAAATTTCTGATCCTACAGAATTTGAAGTTTTAATCGCTCACACATGTCTAACTAAGATTATAATGTCTTGTACATGTCTATATCGTAATGATTTTCAGCTAAAATGATGAAATAGTAAAGACAGCGGTATAGAATTTTCCATAAGTTTTAAACAGTGGCACACCCAGGAGTATAAAATCAGTATCCCAGTGACCTTATAATTTGCAGACAATATGTGTATTATGATGGTCAATATGATAGAATATATAATTTTCCTGTAATTCTATTCATAGGACTACATATTTATTTTGTAAATAATTAAAGATATATATATTCTAAGATTCTTCCCATTTTTAATTTTGTTCTTGTATTTCTCGTTTGAATTTTTATCAAAATAAGGTTTATACAATGTTAGTAACAGAAACAATAAAACTTCTAATATCTGGTCATTTGGACGAGTTCTTTTTATCAAGAAAAAGGAAGTAAGTATTTTGACAGCAACCTATTATAAGAAATTTACTCAAAGCTACTGATTTGAATACCGTATTAGGGATCAAATTAGAAACTAACGAGTCTTTAACAAGAAGTTTGATTTCCCTTGGTCTGACCTGCTGTTGTGTTTACTAAATTAAATAGTAAAACAATAGTAATGTTTCATGTTCTAAAAAGAAGTAACTTTTTGCTGTGGCATAACGATTTAAACTTATCACAGATGTCTTTACGCAGGGTAAAAGAACTATGAAATTATAGTCCTTCAACTAAGTGTAGTGTGGAAAAATTTAATTTGATTTACGTCTGTAGAAATTTAGGTAAAATAATAATTTTTAGCAGGCGACTGATAACGTTACGTATTGGTGCCATTGATTGGTTAGATGAGTTTAATTATTCCAGTATATAGATTGAGAACACAACTGTTCATGAATACATTTTATTTGTGAGCTTTACAATCAACATATTTTATTTTCAGCCAACAATCCTCCTCCTATATGTATTGGTCTAGGAACTGGTCTTGGAATTTTCAGGGTGGAAATTTTTCGGACAAAAAAATTATTTAATAAGAAACCTTTTTATTGTTATATACAGGGTGATTCTACGGTCATGGGACAAACTTCAGGGGGTGATAGAACACAACGAAACAAACACTTTTCCCCATAGAATGTATGGTCGCAAGTGCAGCGGTTGGACCCTAGAGAGCGCAGTCAAACGCTTGTATAAAAGCCCATAGAATGTCTATTGGGTGAGTCTAAACTAATACGACAAACTTCAGGGGGTGATAGAACACAACGAAACAAACACTTTTCCCCATAGAATGTATGGTCGCAAGTGCAGCGGTTGGACCATAGAGAGCGCAGTCAAACGCTTGTATAAAAGCCCATAGAGTGTCTATTGGGTGAGTCTAAACTAATACGACAAACTTCAGGGGGTGATAGAACACAACGAAACAAACACTTTTCCCCATAGAATGTAGGGTCGCAAGTGCAGCGGTTGGACCCTAGAGAGCGCAGTCAAACGCTTGTATAAAAGCCCATAGAGTGTCTATTGGGTGAGTCTAAACTAATACGACAAACTTCAGGGGGTGATAGAACACAACGAAACAAACACTTTTCCCCATAGAATGTAGGGTCGCAAGTGCAGCGGTTGGACCCTAGAGAGCGCAGTCAAACGCTTGTATAAAAGCCCATAGAGTGTCTATTGGGTGAGTCTAAACTAATACGACAAACTTCAGGGGTGATAGAACACAACGAAACAAACACTTTTCCCCATAGAATGTAGGGTCGCAAGTGCAGCGGTTGGACCCTAGAGAGCGCAGTCAAACGCTTGTATAAAAGCCCATAGAGTGTCTATTGGGTGAGTCTAAACTAATACGACAAACTTCAGGGGGTGATAGAACACAACGAAACAAACACTTTTCCCCATAGAATGTAGGGTCGCAAGTGCAGCGGTTGGACCCTAGAGAGCGCAGTCAAACGCTTGTATAAAAGCCCATAGAGTGTCTATTGGGTGAGTCTAAACTAATACGACAAACTTCAGGGGGTGATAGAACACAACGAAACAAACACTTTTCCCCATAGAATGTATGGTCGCAAGTGCAGCGGTTGGCCGCTAGAGAGGCCAGTCAAACACTTGTATAAAAGCCCATAGAGTGTCTATTGGGTGAGTCTAAACTAATACGACAAACTTCAGGGGGTGATAGAACACAACGAAACAAACACTTTTCCCCATAGAATGTAGGGTCGCAAGTGCAGCGGTTGGACCCTAGAGAGCGCAGTCAAACGCTTGTATAAAAGCCCATAGAGTGTCTATTGGGTGAGTCTAAACTAATACGACAAACTTCAGGGGTGATAGAACACAACGAAACAAACACTTTTCCCCATAGAATGTAGGGTCGCAAGTGCAGCGGTTGGACCCTAGAGAGCGCAGTCAAACGCTTGTATAAAAGCCCATAGAGTGTCTATTGGGTGAGTCTAAACTAATACGACAAACTTCAGGGGGTGATAGAACACAACGAAACAAACACTTTTCCCCATAGAATGTATGGTCGCAAGTGCAGCGGTTGGACCCTAGAGAGCGCAGTCAAACGCTTGTATAAAAGCCCATAGAGTGTCTATTGGGTGAGTCTAAACTAATACGACAAACTTCAGGGGGTGATAGAACACAACGAAACAAACACTTTTCCCCATAGAATGTAGGGTCGCAAGTGCAGCGGTTGGACCCTAGAGAGCGCAGTCAAACGCTTGTATAAAAGCCCATAGAGTGTCTATTGGGTGAGTCTAAACTAATACGACAAACTTCAGGGGGTGATAGAACACAACGAAACAAACACTTTTCCCCATAGAATGTAGGGTCGCAAGTGCAGCGGTTGGACCCTAGAGAGCGCAGTCAAACGCTTGTATAAAAGCCCATAGAGTGTCTATTGGGTGAGTCTAAACTAATACGACAAACTTCAGGGGGTGATAGAACACAACGAAACAAACACTTTTCCCCATAGAATGTAGGGTCGCAAGTGCAGCGGTTGGACCCTAGAGAGCGCAGTCAAACGCTTGTATAAAAGCCCATAGAGTGTCTATTGGGTGAGTCTAAACTAATACGACAAACTTCAGGGGGTGATAGAACACAACGAAACAAACACTTTTCCCCATAGAATGTAGGGTCGCAAGTGCAGCGGTTGGACCCTAGAGAGCGCAGTCAAACGCTTGTATAAAAGCCCATAGAGTGTCTATTGGGTGAGTCTAAACTAATACGACAAACTTCAGGGGGTGATAGAACACAACGAAACAAACACTTTTCCCCATAGAATATATGGTCGCAAGTGCAGCGGTTGGCCGCTAGAGAGGCCAGTCAAACACTTGTATAAAAGCCCATAGAATGGCTATTGGGTGAGTCTAAACTAATACGACATACTTCAGGGGGTGATAGAACACAACGAAACAAACACTTTTCCCCATAGAATGTAGGGTCGCAAGTGCAGCGGTTGGCCGCTAGAGAGGCCAGTCAAACGCTTGTATAAAAGCCCATAGAATGTCTATTGGGTGAGTCTAAACTAATACGACAAACTTCAGGGGGTGATAGAACACAACGAAACAAACACTTTTCCCCATAGAATGTAGGGTCGCAAGTGCAGCGGTTGGACCCTAGAGAGCGCAGTCAAACGCTTGTATAAAAGCCCATAGAATGTCTATTGGGTGAGTCTAAACTAATACGACAAACTTCAGGGGGTGATAGAACACAACGAAACAAACACTTTTCCCCATAGAATGTATGGTCGCAAGTGCAGCGGTTGGACCCTAGAGAGCGCAGTCAAACGCTTGTATAAAAGCCCATAGAATGTCTATTGGGTGAGTCTAAACTAATACGACAAACTTCAGGGGGTGATAGAACACAACGAAACAAACACTTTTCCCCATAGAATGTATGGTCGCAAGTGCAGCGGTTGGACCATAGAGAGCGCAGTCAAACGCTTGTATAAAAGCCCATAGAGTGTCTATTGGGTGAGTCTAAACTAATACGACAAACTTCAGGGGGTGATAGAACACAACGAAACAAACACTTTTCCCCATAGAATGTAGGGTCGCAAGTGCAGCGGTTGGACCCTAGAGAGCGCAGTCAAACGCTTGTATAAAAGCCCATAGAGTGTCTATTGGGTGAGTCTAAACTAATACGACAAACTTCAGGGGGTGATAGAACACAACGAAACAAACACTTTTCCCCATAGAATGTAGGGTCGCAAGTGCAGCGGTTGGACCCTAGAGAGCGCAGTCAAACGCTTGTATAAAAGCCCATAGAGTGTCTATTGGGTGAGTCTAAACTAATACGACAAACTTCAGGGGGTGATAGAACACAACGAAACAAACACTTTTCCCCATAGAATGTAGGGTCGCAAGTGCAGCGGTTGGACCCTAGAGAGCGCAGTCAAACGCTTGTATAAAAGCCCATAGAGTGTCTATTGGGTGAGTCTAAACTAATACGACAAACTTCAGGGGGTGATAGAACACAACGAAACAAACACTTTTCCCCATAGAATGTAGGGTCGCAAGTGCAGCGGTTGGACCCTAGAGAGCGCAGTCAAACGCTTGTATAAAAGCCCATAGAATGTCTATTGGGTGAGTCTAAACTAATACGACAAACTTCAGGGGGTGATAGAACACAACGAAACAAACACTTTTCCCCATAGAATGTAGGGTCGCAAGTGCAGCGGTTGGACCCTAGAGAGCGCAGTCAAACGCTTGTATAAAAGCCCATAGAGTGTCTATTGGGTGAGTCTAAACTAATACGACAAACTTCAGGGGGTGATAGAACACAACGAAACAAACACTTTTCCCCATAGAATGTAGGGTCGCAAGTGCAGCGGTTGGCCGCTAGAGAGGCCAGTCAAACGCTTGTATAAAAGCCCATAGAGTGTCTATTGGGTGAGTCTAAACTAATACGACATACTTCAGGGGGTGATAGAACACAACGAAACAAACACTTTTCCCCATAGAATGTAGGGTCGCAAGTGCAGCGGTTGGACCCTAGAGAGCGCAGTCAAACGCTTGTATAGGTTGGTTGGTTGGTTGGTTTTTTATGGCACAAGGGCCAGATTTGGCCATGCTGCGCCAAACAATAGCTAGTTCATAACTGGTATTTAATTAGACGAGTCAGAAAGCCACGTAATAAAATTCAGTACAGTTGTGTATGTTGCAGTCGATTATAAAATCTAAATAAAGTTTACGAAACCAATGTCAGTAAGGAATAAAAATAAGTTTTTATGATGTGGGTCCATCAACAAGTCTGTTAAGGTAATAGGGGAGATACCAAATCGGTTTAGTCTATGACGATTAAAATTCCGGCATTCCGTCAATATGTGCTTTATGGAAAAAATACTATTGCATGATGAGCATAAAGGAGCTGGTTCTCCCAGCAGTAAATGTCTGTGGGTAAAAAAGGAATGTCCGATTCGGAGCCTTGTCAGTTTTACGTGATGACTTCTATTTAAGTTTGTTTTGCTGAATCCCTTTATAGATGGTTGAATATCATGAAGTTTGTTATGGTTTTCCAAATCCCAAGCGGATTGCCAGGATGAATTTATGGCTTGGGTTAAAACACTACTAATGTCGTGAATCGGGACATTGGAGTTTATAATCAGTGTTGCGTTTTTGGCTGCCAAATCCGCTTTCTCATTGCCCCGGATTCCCACATGCCCAGGAATCCAACAAAAGAATATCCGAAAATCATTTTCTGTTAATGTTAGGAGCAAATTCATTGCTTTTAAAACCAAGGAATGACTTTTATGTGTATAGTTTAATAGGGATTCGATACTACTTTTAGAGTCGGTATACAAGATCCAGTTTTTATTACTGTGTGTAGAAATCGTTTTTAAGGCTAAAATTATTGCGTACATCTCTGAAGTGAAGACACTGCAGCACCCATGCAATTTTCTAGCAATGGTTGTATTATCAAAAACGGCCGCGGCACCAACATTTGTCCCGTTCTTAGATACGTCAGTAAAAACTGTTTTAAAAGATGAATATTTGTTTCTATGGGAATGGAATAATTGTAAATAAATGGTATCGGGGGTTGATGATTTGTTAAAATGTGAAAAGTCATTGATGGTAAGTAGATTTTTATCATTCCAAGGTGGAGGTTCGTTTTCTCTAGGAAATATTCCCAGATTGTCAACGTTTAATGAATTCATTATGGTACGGACTCTAAAACCAAGTGATGGTATGAATGAAGGTTTTAATGAGTAATGACTTCCAAATTTAGGGTTAGTTACTCTATTATGCAATGGGTGAGAAGGGTTGGCTTTAATCTTAAAATAGTATTTTAGGGTAAGTTTCTCACGTCGATGTCTTAAATCCGGCTCGCCTGTCATTATATATAAACTCTGGACTGGCGAAGTGCGGAAAGCTCCGAGGGATAATCGGAGGCCTTGGTGATGAATAGTATCCAGGGCTTGAAGAACAGACTTAGCAGAAGATCCATATATTACACTCCCATAATCGAGTTTCGATCGGACAACAGCTTTGTAAATTTTTAAAATTGAAATAAAATCAGCTCCCCAAGTTGTGTTACATAAAACCTTTAAAATATTCAATGATTGGTTGCATTTTCGTTTCAATACTTTGATATGAGATCGAAAAGATAACTTCGAGTCAAAAATAATACCCAAAAATTTTATTTCTGGAACTACTGGAATAACAGTTCCGTCGAGTAAAAGTTCTGGATCAGGAAAAAGTCCGCGTCTTCTAGTAAAATGTACACATACAGTCTTTTGCGAAGAAAAAACAAAACCATTTTCGTTTGCCCACTTTCTTACAATTCTAATAGCCGTTTGGAGTTGTCTTTCAATAAAAGGTACATTGATTCCAGAACAGAATATTTGGAAATCGTCTACAAAAAGCGTTCCGTGCACATATGGAGGAAGTTGTTTAATAATACCGTTGATTTTAATTATAAAAAGTATCACGCTTAGAACGCTTCCTTGGGGAACACCCTCGTCCTGTGAAAAGTCATCTGATAAAATATTATTAATGCGAACGCTAAAGGTCCTTGCCAATAAAAAGTTTTGAATAAATAGTGGGAGATTTCCCAGAAAGCCCATCTCGTATAAGTCTCGCATTATGCCATATCGCCATGTCCTATCGTAAGCTTTCTCCATATCGAAGAAGACAGCTACCAAATGCTTCTTTGTGACGAATGTATCTCTGATAGAGGATTCCAGCATTAAGGCATTGTCGTAGGTGCTTCGTCCAAAACGGAATCCGCTTTGAAACTCCGATAGATGTTTTTCAGACTCAAGGACATGTATCAACCGAGCATTCACCATTCTTTCCATGACTTTGCAGATACAGCTTGTCAAGGCAATGGGTCGATAGTTATTAGGGTCTTGAGGATCCTTCCCAGGTTTCGGTATTGGAATAATAATAGCTCTGTGCCAGGTTGTCGGAAAATCTTGCTCTGTCCAAATTCTATTATAAAGAAGTAAAATGTTTTGTAATGAATCTTCATTGAGATGGGTCAACATGTCTAGATGAATATGATCGGGGCCCGGTGAAGTCGGGTGTGATTTCCTTAATGCATTTTTCAGTTCGAATATGGTAAACTTACGATTGTAAGTTTTATGAGCGGATGGTTGAAAGTTTAACGTCTTGCGTTCTTCACGTCGCTTATAATTAATAAAATCTTGGGGGTAAGAGCTCTCATGAGATACCTTAGAAAAAGATTCTCCCAAGGTATCAGCAATTGTCTTAACGTCTGAAACGACTTGTCCATTTTGAAGTAAAAACGATATATTTGGATTACGATATTTGCCGGTAATTTTTCGAATTTTTCCCCATAGCTGTTTTGATGATATTCGACATTCAATTGTATTTACGTATTCTTGCCAGGATTCTTTTTGTCGCTGTCTCCTTAATTTTCGAGCTTCTGCTTTAGCCCGCTTGAAAACTATCAAATTCGAAGTGGTGGGATAACGTCTGAAGGTGTTCCATGCTTTTTTTTGGAATTTGTGGGCTTGAGAGCATGCTTCATTCCACCAAGGCTTCCATAATTTAGGCATTTTACCCGATGTTTTGGGGATAGCCACATCTGCCGCCTTAATCAAGGTGTTCGTTATCATTTCAACGGCATCATTTATGCTAGGCATCATAACCATGTTGTCGGAAATGTTTGATTCCACCTGATATCGAGTCCAATCCGCTTTCTCAAATATATATCGCACAGGTCGTCTGGGTAGTAAAACGTCATTGCAGTTATATGTTAAAATGATTGGAAAGTGATCGCTATTGTGCAGATCATTGTCAATTTTAAAGTCCCAAAATGAAAGCAAAGTAGGGGAGCATATTGCAAGGTCCAGGGTGTGAAAGGTTTGGGTCGGAGTATGGAAGTATGTATGACTGGAATCATTTAAAAGGCAGAGACAATGGTCATCCATCAATTTTTCAATTTGTTGTCCTTTTGTGTTAAAATCATTACTTCCCCAAAGAGGGTTGTGTCCGTTAAAATCCCCTATGATGAAGTATGGAGACGGAAGTTGCGTTATTAAATCATTTAGTTCCTGCTGACTAACGTTTTCATTTGGGGGTAGATATATGCAGCAGATTGTTAGTAAAAATTTAATATGAAGTTGAATGGCTATTGCTTGAATGCTCGTATTTAGTGAAATTCTTCTTGATGGAAAATTCTGCAAAGTCATCAGAGCCACACCGCCCGAAGCGCGTGCACCGTGGATGTAATCATTTCTTATTAAATTATAATTTTTAACATTCATTGTGTTAGTAGGCGTTAAGTATGTTTCTTGAAGGGCTAGGCAAACAGGGTTAAAATTATTTATTAGAGATTTGATATCGTCGATATGTGTACGAAAACCATGACAGTTCCAAGTTAGGAGATTAATAGCCATTTATTTTTTAAAAATTAGAGCCCTTTTCAATGTCTTCTGAAATAAAGGTTGGGTGGTTTTATTTGGAAGGTTTTTTGTAAAATCTAGAACCTTTTCTAAAAAATGCAGCGTTCTCGTCAATACCGTCCTCTCCAAACTCCATGTCTGAGTCCGTGGAAGGGTGTAAATCTATTTCGGTATCCGGTAATTTTGAGTGATCTCTAGAGTTCCGGGGAGTAAGTTTGTCTTTCTTACTTTGCTTTTTTTTATTTAGTTCTATTGACGTTGTTGGGTTCGGCTTGAAGATTTTTGTTGCTGGTGCGGTTCTCTGTTGCGGCAGGTTTGAGGGTTTACTTGTAACTTTGTCACTTGATTTTGGGCTTACGCTATGGGATTGCTGATTTGATTTGGTTGGTTGATAATTATAAGGAGTAGAGTTTATTTGCGTTTCTGCATTTACTTTATTAGGTGTAAAGTCTGAATTATATGTTTGGGTGCTTATTGTTTTGCTGGTTTTAATGACTGATGCATATGAGGTGTTAGGACGAGGTGTACGGGATTCTATCAATTTTCTAGCTTCGGGAAAGGATAGGTTTTTGGTGACTCTT
The DNA here is from genome assembly GCA_933210815.1 of Meta bourneti. NCBI lineage: Eukaryota > Metazoa > Arthropoda > Arachnida > Araneae > Tetragnathidae > Meta > Meta bourneti. The sequence continues at coordinate 71,171,558 of OW119928.1, forward strand.
AATGTTTGGATTTCTTTTTCTTGAATCCAGCGTGGACAAGTCTTGGAATATGCAGCGTGATCACCCTGGCAATTGATGCAATGTTCGGTTTCAGAGCATGAGGAACTGTCGTGACCGGGCTTTGCGCAACGTGCACAGATGGTTGCTGATGCTCGACATGCTGTTTTAGCATGTCCAAATCTCTGGCATAAAAAGCATCGCAGTGGGCTTGGAACGAAAGGCCTCACGTCGCAGCACAAGTAACCGGCTTTAATTTTTGTTGGCATAACAGGAGAATCGAAGGTCAGAATAACATTTCTTGATGGAATGAAATTAGAGTCTCGCCTCATCATGATTCTTTTGGCTGCTATAACTTTTTGATCTTTTAATTCAGCGACAAATTCTTCGTCGGACACCATTGAGAGTTCTTGGGATGAGATTACTCCTCGGGTATAGTTTAAAGTTTTGTGTGGAAAGACTTGAATTTCGACGTCCCCAAAGTTTTTAATATTTAGTAATTTTCCTGATTGAACTTCTGATTTAGATTCAATTAAAAGGTCTCCGGATTTCAATTTTTTAACATTATTTACTTCTCCAGCTGCATTTTTTATATATTTTTCTATTAGAAAAGGCGACATTTTAGATAATTTACCGTATTCATTGTGAATAATGAGAAATTTTGGTATTGATTTTGTTATCTGACGAGTTATAGTGGTATTTTCAGGTGTTTTCATTTCTAAAGAAGGTTCATTTAGGTCATTTGGAGATGTATCAGAGCTAAGTTGGTTTGACGGATCTAAGCCTCCGTCAGGGCAAGAAAGAGTTTTTGGTTCCATGAATATTAGAAAAAAAATTCATCCTGGTGTGCCCCCGCCCACCATGGAGCCCAACCAGGGGAAGCAGTATCCGGCAGTTGTCCAGCAACAGATCTCGGAACCGCTTCAGGAGTAACAACCAGAATATAGTGCCGTAGTGTCGGAATGTGGATCCGCCAGTTCGCCCAGGGCATCCCTAGCTACAGCACTAACCCTAAATACCCAATATCATTGGAGTCCAACACGACAGAGGGACCAAGCGCTCTGACGTGGTGAACCCCAGAGAAATTAGGTGAGCCGATTGACCAGAGCGGGCTCACTCCAGCCACCCGTCTACGCAGAAGCATGGACCAAAGGGCACGCATCAGGTACCCCAGGACTCCACTTTCCCCCGATACGGGACGCCGCACACGGCAAACATGCGGGTCAGAAAAACGTACTGACGTCTTTTAAAAGAATCATAAAAAGGGAATAAATGATAATTTAGAAGTAAATAGAACTTAACACAACTAAAAAGGTATTCTATGATACGTAATAACATAGGTGATTAACATATTTTTTAAATAACAAAAGAGTGAATTTAAGGTGTTTTTTAATGTAAAGAAATTTTAATGGTTTCCGAATCGCAAGACGTGAAATGGAGAAAAAGGAGGGGTGGGGAATAGAGTAGTGGGATGAAGGTAGAGAAAGATCGCTTAGGTATCCCGGGAGCGCGACCCCCGTGTTCACCAAAGACAGCAAACCCCTGGGAAAGAAAAAGATCACTCAGGTACCCCGGGGTTGTGAAGCCCGTACAAACCTAAAGAAGGAATGCCCCTGGGGGCCAAACGCTTGTATAAAAGCCCATAGAATGTCTATTGGGTGAGTCTAAACTAATACGACAAACTTCAGGGGGTGATAGAACACAACGAAACAAACACTTTTCCCCATAGAATGTATGGTCGCAAGTGCAGCGGTTGGACCCTAGAGAGCGCAGTCAAACGCTTGTATAAAAGCCCATAGAGTGTCTATTGGGTGAGTCTAAACTAATACGACAAACTTCAGGGGGTGATAGAACACAACGAAACAAACACTTTTCCCCATAGAATGTATGGTCGCAAGTGCAGCGGTTGGACCCTAGAGAGCGCAGTCAAACGCTTGTATAAAAGCCCATAGAGTGTCTATTGGGTGAGTCTAAACTAATACGACAAACTTCAGGGGGTGATAGAACACAACGAAACAAACACTTTTCCCCATAGAATGTAGGGTCGCAAGTGCAGCGGTTGGCCGCTAGAGAGGCCAGTCAAACACTTGTATAAAAGCCCATAGAATGGCTATTGGGTGAGTCTAAACTAATACGACATACTTCAGGGGGTGATAGAACACAACGAAACAAACACTTTTCCCCATAGAATGTAGGGTCGCAAGTGCAGCGGTTGGCCGCTAGAGAGGCCAGTCAAACGCTTGTATAAAAGCCCATAGAATGTCTATTGGGTGAGTCTAAACTAATACGACAAACTTCAGGGGGTGATAGAACACAACGAAACAAACACTTTTCCCCATAGAATGTATGGTCGCAAGTGCAGCGGTTGGACCCTAGAGAGCGCAGTCAAACGCTTGTATAAAAGCCCATAGAGTGTCTATTGGGTGAGTCTAAACTAATACGACAAACTTCAGGGGGTGATAGAACACAACGAAACAAACACTTTTCCCCATAGAATGTAGGGTCGCAAGTGCAGCGGTTGGCCGCTAGAGAGGCCAGTCAAACACTTGTATAAAAGCCCATAGAATGGCTATTGGGTGAGTCTAAACTAATACGACATACTTCAGGGGGTGATAGAACACAACGAAACAAACACTTTTCCCCATAGAATGTAGGGTCGCAAGTGCAGCGGTTGGCCGCTAGAGAGGCCAGTCAAACGCTTGTATAAAAGCCCATAGAATGTCTATTGGGTGAGTCTAAACTAATACGACAAACTTCAGGGGGTGATAGAACACAACGAAACAAACACCTTTCACCATAGAATGTGTCGTATTAAGGATTCAATCACCCTACAGATGGCGCTAAAAGCACCGTCAGAGTGTGTTACGATCGAACAAGCAGATATTCGGATGATATGGTCATGGAGTGGTCGTGTAGGACGCTCCTTGGTAATTTGTAAATATTTTGTTATATAATAAATGTTTGTGCTGTCTGCATTGCCTGAGATTCGCTGATAACCCATTAAATAGAACCAGATACGACAGAATGTATGGTCGCTAGAGGGCGCTTTCCATTTCGGCACAAACACACGATCCGACGCAAGTTGGAAAGAGGCATGAAATATGGAAGCAACGCTTTAATGTCAAATAAACATCAATAACTGCTTGACAAAGCGAAATAATACAATTAGATTTGCATAAATTAAAGATAAGTACAATTAACAACGGGTAAGAAAGAAATGACATGTACAAAAGAAGGAGAAACTTTTCACATGGAAATGAAACGACATGTACAAACATCAGTTGGTAAGTGCAACGCAAATGCACAATTACAGAAGCTGTTCAAAATGTCTACCACCACTCTTGATGCAGGCCTCGCATCGCAGACGTAACGCTTTTATACAAGCGTTTGACTGCGCTCTCTAGCGACCATACATTCTATGGGGAAAAGTGTTTGTTTCGTTGTGTTCTATCACCCCTGAAGTTTGTCCCATGATTGTAGAATCACCCTGTATATATATTTTCATAAGTAATTAGACTATATCTGAATTTGTTTAAAAGACTACTGTTTCATGCTGACAACAATTTCACTGTAGGAAGTTATTCCATATTTTTTTATTGAGCAACGCGTAGTTGGCAGCGCTGATACCCTGCCCAATCATAAATATGTGTCACCTTGAGGGTTTTCGGTCCATCGCCGTTACGTCATGTGGATCGTTTGTAGTCCCATAGACAAGATAAGTTAAGTCACCAGTTGAATGCAGGTAGCCGTCTAGCCGTGTACGTTTTGTGTAGTCTGTCTCGGAGAAGGAAAGGAATTTTAGTTCAGTACTGTGTGTTTATTTAAGGAAATCCTAGAGATGCCGAGGACGCTTAAAACATTATTTAAATGTAAGTGTTTAGCCCTAATTATGGTAGAAACACGTCCTAAATTGCTGTTCGTTTAGAAAATCTTATATTCAACAGGTACTTAAAGCGATTTTAAAAACGGACAAAACTTTTTTAGTTAGAGCCATTTGTGTGTGGGAGAAAAGTGATTTCCCATGTTAAATGGGTCAAAAAAATGGACAATCGCACTTTTTTCCGGATTTCTCCCGAACCATATCCCGCATTGGTCTGAAAATGTGTGTGTATTTTATTTTTGAGTTAATTAAGAGATGTGCCAAGCGATTTTAAAATCCATCTAGCGGTTAGGGAGTTACAGCCTACGACAATTGCCAACTCGGGTAAAAAAACCCATTGAAAATCGTATTTTTCCCCATTTCTCACGTTTAAATTGCCGCATTGGTCTGAAAATTGGTGCGCATTACTTTTTTATGACCAATTAGAGATGTGCCAAGCGATTTTAAAATCCATCGAGCGGTTTGGGAGTTACAGCCTATGAAAGTTGCGAAATTGCGAAAATCGTCTCAATTCCTCATGAAACGCACGTTTTTCACGTTTCCATTTAACCATACGCCATTCCGGCCCTAATTATGGTAGAAACACGTCCTAAATTGCTGTATGTTTAGAAATCCTTATATTGAACAGGTACTTAAAGCGATTTTAAAAACGGACAAAACTTTTTTATTTAGAGCCATTTGTGTAATCGGAGAAAAGTAATTTCCCATGTTAAATGGGTCAAAAAAATGGACAATCGCACTTTTTTCCGGATTTCTACCGAACCATATCACGGATTGGTCTGGAAATTTGTGTGTATTATATTTTTGAGTTAATTAAGGGATGTACCAAGCGATATTAAATCCATAGAGCGGTTCGGGAGTTACAGCCTACGAAATTTGCCAACTCGGGTCAAAAAGCATGGAAATCGCACTTTTCCCGATTTCCCACGTTTAAATTGTTGGATTGGTCTGAAAATTGGTGTGCATTACTTTTTTATGACCAATTAGAGATGTAACAAGCAATTTTAAAATCCATCGAGCGGTTTTGAAGTTACAGCCTACGAAATTTCCGAAATTGCGAAAATCGTCTCAATTAGTCGTCAAACGCACGTTTTTCACGTTTCCTCTTAACCATACGCCATTCCGGCCATAATTTCTGTAGAAACTCGTCCTAAATTGCAGTACGTTTAGAAAACCTTATATTTAACAGGTACTTAAAGCGATTTTAAAAGCGGACTTAAAAGTTTTTAGTTAGAGCCATTTGTGTGTCGGAGAAAAGTGATTTCCCATGTTAAATGGGTCAAAAAAGTGGAAAAATTGCGCTCTTTTAAGGATTTCTCACGAACCAAATCCCGGATTGATCTAAAAGTGTGTTTTTATTATATTTTCGTTCCATGTGCCAATCGATTTTAAAATCCATCGAGCGGTTCGGGAGTTACAGCTTTCGAAATTTGACAAATCGGGACAAAAAAAGTATTTAAAATCGCACTTTTCGCGATTTCTCCCGTTTAAATTGTCGGATTCTTCTGAGAATCGGTGTGCACTGCTCTTTTAGGACCAATTAGAGATGTGCCAAGCGATTTTAAAATCCATCGAGCGGTTTGGGAGTTTGAGCCTACGAAATTTGCGAAATTGCGAAAATCGTCTAAATTCCTCGTGAAACGCATGTTTTTCACATTTCCACTTAACCTTACGCCATTCCGGCCCTAATTACGGTAGAAACACGTCCTAAATTGCTGTATGTTTAGAAAACCTTATATTTAACAAGTACTTAAAGCGATTTTAAAAGCGGACTGAAACGTTTTTAGTTAGAGCCATTTGTGCGTCGGAGAAAAGTGATTTTCCATGTTAAATGTGTCAAAAAATGGAAAAATCCCACTCTTTTCCGGATTTCTCCCGAACCAAATACCGGATTGGTCTGAAAATGTGTGTGTTCTATATTTTTGAGTTAATTAAGAGATGTTCCAAGCGATTTTAAAATCCATCGGGCGGTTCGGGAGTTACAGCCTTCGAAATTTGCCAACTCGAGTAAAAAAAAAGTATTGAAAATCACACTTGTCCCGATTTCTCCCGTTTAAATTGTCGGATTCTTCTTAAAATCGGTGTGCATTGCTCTTTTATGACCAATTAGAGATGTGCCAAGCGATTTTAAAATGCATCGAGCGGTTTGGGAGTTATAGCCTAGGAAATTTTCGAAATTGCGAAAATCGTCTCAAGTCCTCGTGAAACGCCCGTTTTTCACGTTTCCATTTAACCATACGCCATTCCGGCCCTAATTATTGTAGAAACACGTCCTAAATTGCTGTACGTTGAGAAAATCTTATATTTAACAGGTGCATAAAGCTATTTTAAAAACGGACAAAACCATTTTTGGTTAGAGCCATTTGTGTGTCGCAGAAAAGTGATTTCCCATGTTAAATGCGCAAAAAATGGAAATTCGCACTCCTTTCCGGATTTCTCCCGAACCAAATCTCAGATTGGTCTGAAAATTTCTGTCTATTGAGTTAATTAAGTGCTGTGCCAAGCGATTTTAAAATCCATCGAGCGGTTTGGGAGTTACAGCCTACGAAAGTTACGAAATTGCGAAAATCGTCTCAATTCCTCGTGAAACGCACGTTTTTCATGATTCCACTTAACCATACGCCATTCCGGCCCTAATTACGGTAGAAACACGTCCTAAATTGCTGTATGTTTAGAAATCCTTATATTGAACAGGTACTTAAGGCGATTTTAAAAACGGACAAAACTTTTTTATTTAGAGCCATTTGTGTAATCGGAGAAAAGTAATTTCCCATGTTAAATGGGTAAAAAAAAATGGAAAAATCGCACTCTTTTCCGGATTTCTCCCGAACCAAATTCCGGATTGGTCTGAAAATTTGAGTGTATTTTTTTTGAGTTATATAAGAGATGTGCCGAGCAATTTTAAAATCCATTGAGCGGTTCGGGAGCTACAGCCTACGAAATTTGCCAACTCGGCTGAAAAAAAGTATTGAAAATCACACTTTTCCCGATTTCTCCCGTTTAAATTGTATGATTGGTCTGAAAATTGGTGTCGATTACTTCTTTATGACCAAATAGAGATGTGCCAAGCGATGTTAAAATCCTTCGAGCGGTTTGCTAGCTAGAGCCTACGAAATTTGCCACCATTCAAAAAAGCATTGAAAATCGCACTTTTCCCGATTTCTCCCGTTTAAATTGTAGGATTGTCTGAAAATTGGTATGCATTACTTTTTTATGACCAATTAGAAATGTGCCAAGCGATTTTAAAATCCATCAAGCGGTTTGGGAGTTACAGCCTGCGAAAATTGCGAAAATCGTCTCTCAATTCCTCGCGAAATGCACATTTTTCACGTTTTCACTTAGCCGTACACCATTCCGGCCCTAATTATTGTAGAAACACGTCCTAAATTGCTGTACTTGTTGGGGTTAAATAGATGAGGCAAGACGCTACAGATCCTTCTGATAGAAGATTTATTTTATGAGAATTCACTAGCCATAATTTACAGCATTTGTTTGAGCAGACACCACAATACCTAGGACAAAACTAAGAACACGCGAGTAACGCGGTAATAATATCTAAACGATTATGGATTTGAAATACTGTTCTTTTTGGCGAACGGTTCTTTGATGTTCCTTTCTTTTTAAAAGAACTGTTCTTTAACCTGTTCTGCTGTTCTCAAATGTCTCTACTCGAAATGTGCAAGTCCTGGTCCTTGTATACTTTGTGGCGCCAGCAGTTTTCGCAATAGACAGGGACCAAATTTTGTTGACTTCATCTTTGTTAGTACTTTGTAGGCGTGAATATACATATAAAGAAATACAAATGACTCGGAGTCTTCGTATTGTTATCGGTTGATTGATTTTTTATGGCGCAAGGGACCAATCTATCCAATCTGCGCCAAACTATCGGTAATTGAGAAAAGAAAATCAGAATTTTTCCGTAAATTGGAAAACGTTCTTGCAAATCGAAACGTTTAAATTCTATCCCCAGTGGCAACTAATAATGTCCCACATCTGAACCATCTCAAGTAGTTTCCCAAACAGATATGAGGTGCCTAGGACAAAACAAATACGCAAGCGAAAGTAATAATTTTTTTACATTTTAATGTCATTTTTAAGTCAACAAAATGGTCATTTAAGTCAATAAAACGACGGTCCGTGATCCATCCCGAAGAGAAAGATCCGAGGACAACACCAGGTAATTTTGAATCACGTTATGCAATAGGGAGTTGCCCTTTATAAAAGATTATAAACACAAAAAACGCATACCGAGATTACCACTTGGAAAGTAAAATTGGTTTGAAAAACAGGTTAATATTATATGATCTATCTATACACGTTTAAAACATAAAAAATACAATTCAAAAAATCATTTTCGCTTTTCAACACATTAGTTTTATGGTGGGATTCGTATTTCCGAGATGTCTTTAAAGTCGTAATATCTGACTGAATGAGATCCCTTTTCAACTTATAGAGAGCATGACACCCGATCCGAATTTCCTTTTCACAGTGAAATATGTCCACACATTTGAAATTTTGCTTTCTATTTTGTAAAATTTGGTTTTAAAATAAAGTTAAAAGCATTGCAAATCCTAAGAACGAGTAGAGGCGACACCACCAGAGAGAAAGCTGGACAACAAAATCTTGATCAGCAATATTTAAAAATTTTTTTAATTTGTTTAAAACTAAAAATTCATCATTATGTCATTGCCTAACAATTATAAAATTTCACAATTATTACGCTAATCTCCTCGCAAATTCATCAGACGTCGGGGCTTGGTTCAGTCGAGAACAGTTCCTGGAGCAGTCATCGAGATCAGCTCCGCGAACCGTTCATCGAGAACTGCTCCGAGAAAAGGGTCGGAACAATTTGAGAGCAGGAATTATTTTCCGAACAGGAAGTAAAACAGCTCCGAGAACAGGGTCGGATCAGTTTGAGAGCAGGAATCGATTCCTTCGGTAAATTTGATTCCTGCTCTCAAACAGGAAGTAGTCTCAGAGCAGGGAGTAGGTTTATGGACAGAGAACGGATGAATGAATCAACAGGAAACAGTGAGTCACGAACTGTAGGATGAACAGCGGTATTTCGGACTTACCATAATTTGGAATATACGAAAATTTTTGCGAACATAAAAAATTCGAGAAAAGTGAACTTTGAAAAATTCCCACCTGTTTAAAATCGAAGTATAAAAAGATTGCAATGTTTCTTTTTGCAAAAAGAACCGAGAACAGGCTGTTCCCGTTCTTTTTGAAGAACAGGTGAAAAAGAACAGTTCGTTCTTTTTCCCCATCCCTATAAACGATCAATCTTTATTTTATAATTAATACCGTGTTCACACTGTGGAGTGTAATCACTTGAATTGCCAATACATTCAAATGCGATACATTTGCCCGTTACTTTTATATATACCAAATATTTTATTTAACACATACTGGTAGATAAGACGCTTCCATGTGTCTTTCCAAGAAGACATTCGGAGATACTTGTTGGGATTAAATAGATGAGGCAAAACGCTACAGATCCTTCTGATACGAGATTTATTTCACGAGAATTCACTAGCCACAATTTACATTTATTTGACAAACACCACAATATCTAGAACAGAACTAAGAAGACGCAAGTAACGCTGGAAAAATATCTATACGATCAATCTTATTAAAATTTCTTTCAGAACACGAACGCGATTTCTGATCCGCAGTCTAGAGTTGCATACTCTCCATCTGATGCAGACAACTATACATATTTATTTCTGTCATTGTAATATATATACATGTACTTAATGACATAAAAATACAAAATATTCAATACAATTGACATAGATATTTATTAACAGATTTTCTCTTCAAATTTTGTATTTTCTAAACATTATTCAAAATCATCGAAATTGAACATCGGCCCTTTTCAACCAAGGTACAGATTTATTTTTTATACAATATTTAACTTGGACAAATTAAACTCGCTTAGATATTGCAATATGTTATTAAATCTCAAGTGGCAAGCGGTTTCATGAAGTGAAATCTGAGTTTTTCCCAGAAAAAATGACATTTATGACGAATGCTCGGATTGTTAAATTGTCTATGAATATAAAATTGCATTTAGCCTATCGTTCTCAGTGCCATCTGGTGTTGCACAAAAACATACAGGGGAGTAGGGAATGAATTCTGAAAGGAGCAGCGTTCCAAACTCCTTAAACAAGGTTTACTAGTCTACTGAAAAGAATCCCGAATCATTTAAAATTGTGCTCCCTTGCCATATATTTTAGATATCTTCATTTCAGAAATATTGAAAACAGAAGTATGCAAGTGGCGTAAAGCATAAAAGCGAGTTCGGCATCTTGTTACGAACTGCCATTCTTGGACTGGACTGGACGTATCACTTACGGAGCACCCGCTACAAAGTAGATCATCTCCACACCAGAAAAGATAAAAATTAAAAATAAAAACAAGATCATAAGGGTGAGTGAATTTAATAAAAATGGGTCTATCGGGTGCAGAAGAAACTTAGATGCTAATGAGAACCATAAGCCCCGTCCAGCCGCAAAAAAGAGGTCACCCTCCCATCTACTGACCGCGACTGAGGGAGCTTAAGTTTTAGGTCAAAAGTTGATACGGGACAAATCCCCTATTCTGCAGAACACTCGCAAAGAAAGTTAACATAACAAATCATAGGAAATGTAATTCAACTTGAGAGAAATTGCAGTTTGTATCGAGTGTACTGCGAGTGCAGCGCCAATTGCAGAGCTATAAACCTCAAAACTGTTGCCGAACTAAAAATGAGATCATGAACACACACCTGTAATCTCCCCCTCCGAGATATCTATGCATGTGTATATAAATTTTATGTTTTAGCTTCTTAATTAAACTAATTATTAAATAACTTAAATGGTTAGAAAGACTACAGGTTCATTCCATTACAAGTTAACAATTTAACTTTAAAAGTGGTCCAATCGAGTCCGTAAACAGCCATAATTATTGATGTACAGAAACTGCCATTGTTCGATCGCAAATACCATTTCTAAGTGTCGGTGAATGTCATCTATGCGCTATCAAATTATCCCAGAGCAATTGCCACGCCTTTGATAACCCCGGCGTTATTGTGAATTGAAATCGGTCACACCATCATGCCGCTTTCGTAGGTAATCCGTATCGCACCATAATACGTACTTCGACAATCATTTTTGAAACATCATTCAAATGAAAAGCTTAGAATGTCCAAAAATGAGGAACTTTAGTTCAGTATTTCCGAAGTCATTTATTATCAAATAATAATTTTTTTTCTTACACATGGTGGTGACCGAAAACTAACATAAAAAAGCATCATGATACCCTAAAATTTAATTAATTACTGCATTTTCAATTATTTCAGAGGTTGTCCAAACTCAATAATCGTAAAAATACTTTTTTAAATGTTATCAAATATCCAGAAGTGGATTGCTTATAAGAACAGAAGTTTTAAAATCTACTAAAGCTGAAAATCTAAATCAAGATTTGCCGCAATGATATCCTGCTATCCCATTGGCATTTATCTGTAAATTTTAATATTTTCAGTACTAGTTTTTATCTCTTAATTAGAAATTACACTGTTGCGAAACTTCTGTCGAAATAACAGCATTTCTCTTCAAATGTTCTATTTTATATCTATACCGTGTTCACACTCCGTCGAATGCAAACACTTGAACTTGAAAAAGCAAGAAGAATCCCATAGCAAACGTCGTTATTTGTTTATATAAAATATTTCAATTAATAAATTAGTGGTAGCTAAAACTAACGTTTCCAAGAACCTTTCCGATAGACTCTTCAGTTACTTTGCGTCTGACACTGACCACTATACATATACATCTATTACAAAGACAGAAAAATTAAAATTACACCACATTATTGAATAATATATTTATTAAAAATTCAAACATCGCAAAACAAAATCTCAGGATCAAATATCAATGTCACGAAAGTTCATTAATGGTGTTGGGTTTTATATCCCAATATCGAAAAACAAACAAGCTTCGACAAACGCAAATGATAGTAACAAAAACTGAAGATAAAATGGAAGTAAAAGTAGCGAATAAAATCATCAACAGTCGAGAGTTGGAATTGGATTTGATAGCATAATGCCACTTCATGTGGTAATTCTTCTCTAAATGTGGTCTAATATCCCAGACATAAATAATGGAGAAAGTGCATTGCGTTTTTCGTGGAAAGGTGGTGAATGATCAGAGGTGGACAGGTACTGAAATTCTTCAAATGAAATTTTACTCCGACATCACGTGCTCTTGTTGAACACTTTCTTCGGAACTAAACCCAGTTCTCTCTGAAGATTGCAATCTTTATTCCTGAGATGTTCTTGTATTTGATTCTAAAAACATTCCAAATTTAATGGCTACTTGGATATATCGGGACTTAAGGTAAACCCACAGCCAAAAATCAACTAGTGTCAAGCCCGTTGAGCGAGGAGGTCATTCATTTTGACTATAACAGTTGATTGTCAGGTATTGCTTTACTGGATATGCCCGTTTTGCATAAACGTGACTGGCGTGAAGTTGATTGTGTAGCAGTAAGTACGGTATCACTTCTTTTCTATAGCATTTGCAAGCAGCGTTTTGTATTAATTGAGCACGTCATCGAGCCTACCAGGACTCCGATTTGCTTATACACTGCAATTTTAATGCACGAAGCGCCATCTATAAATGAAAATCGAACCGGGTAAGATTTGTTTCTCTTCCCAAAAAGTTTCCCTTCCTGAGAACAATTTTTCCTCAAAACGCATTCAAATATACCGATTCCATAACTTTTTGCATTTTTAAGGTGTTTACGATGGTTTAAGGAATACAGTAGGGCACATTTTTGGAAGATTAAAACAATTAAGGGGGTATGGTACTAAAAAAATCCCGAAAAATGGCAAATTTTTTTTATTCTTTTAAAAAACAATTCAGAATTTTCTGATTCCAATGACACCAAATTCATCTTGCTACGTTAAATAGAACCGATTATATTGCAATTTTAAAAATTGAACTACTGATGTCACCTGCCACGCTCATTTTCATCTGCTACTGTAACATAAACAAACGAAAGTTAAACCTCTACATGTCTATTTCTCTCAGTTGAAAATAGTGTTTCTTTTTGTAGAATGAAAGAAGCGAAGTAAAATATATTAGCTATCACTTCTTTGAATTGATGTCAAGTAATAGTATCTTTTGGATTGCTTATTTTGAATGTAAATTGGATATTTGATGTGAAAAATTTGACGTTAGTTTCAATTTCGAAAACGGCTATTGTTGTTGAATATACTGTTAAATATATTTTGTTGTTAATATATCTATATTTTATGTTATAATTATATAATTTTAAAAGTGATTTGTTTACACAAGTTTGAGCTGTGATATTAAATATGGGACGAAATCGGAAAGCTCAAAGTTGGTCAAAGCTTATCGCAGAAAAGTGAACATGGCAAAAATAAAACTGAACCAGAATTCTGGTTACTTGGCTGGTGGACATTGAAGTGTGTTAGTCAGCAATATTGATTTTACATACATTTTAATATAATGTATTATCTTTGAATTTGGGTGTGCAACAGCTATTTATAATATATTATGTTCCAACAGCAGCAATTTTCATATTTTTCTCTGTATGTAAAAATTTTGATGAAATTTTTTATCTTTTTTCGAATTTTAAAATTTATTTTTTGTACATATATTAACATTTTGTTAAAATTTAAACATGGAATATACTTCTTGTGTATGAAAGATTACTGAAAAAAAAATTCAGATGAATATCTTCATAAACAGCTATTTTGCATAATTTTAAAACTTTAATGCCTTTTTTCTCAAAGAAGTGATTTTTGATATTTTTATAAATTTAAATTGATATAAGTCAAATTCTACTGCACGGATATGAATGAAATTTGGAACAATTGTTATATATATATATATGTGGGGGTGCTGGTTTGTGGGCGATTGGCAACATTACGAAAGTTTTAAAGAATAACTAAATTTAATGAGATTTATGAATATTTACAATGAATTTGGTTTAGACAATTAAAGTTAAGTGCACAGCACAGACATCATAAACTCCATCGGCGCTCGTCGCCCGTCAACATTGCACAGTCTAACGCTACGTCCGTCTTGTAGCTTCGTCGTCTTCCTTCTGTGTCGCTTTTTGACTGCGTTCCTCCAATGCGCGGAATGGCTGCGCAGTGGTCGGAGATGACATCAGCGCGGAGGTGCCCTCTAGTGGCAGTCTGGGCACCACAGATCGGCAATCCTGGGTTCGACTGATCCACCAGGCGCTTCTGAAAATATACAAAAAAAGGCAAAAGCAGAAGCAAAGTTCCAAAATCTGTCAGTCTCTGTAAAGCAAATGTATCTAGGTTATAGAGCTCTGAATCGTCCTTCAGCTCTGGAAATGATTAAATGAGCCAAATCGTCTTCTGGCTTCATTTGTCGTCTTTAAACATCGTTCTCGTCTTTCTTTAAACGTCTTCCGTCTTCTTCAGCTTTTTTCGTCTTTAACTTCTTTCAACGTCTTCAAATTTCTTTCGTCTTTAACGTCTTTCTTCTTTCAACGTCTTCAAACTTCTTTCTTTCAACGTCTTAGCAAACCCTTAAATCCAATTCCACGGTTTAAGAAATTCAGCGCATGTTGTAGTGAGGTTGGGTCCTTCATGACATCACTCTTTTACAACGTCGTATGTATTTCCTCCTTTAATTCTGGTGATTCTATAGGGTCCAAGGTACTTTGGTTTTAGCTTCAAGTGCGGACCAAACTGAGTTCTCTTGATGGCAACAAAATCATTAACTGCATAAGGTTTTGGTTCCTTTCTTCTTAAATTGTACGTCTTCTTATTTTCTTCTTGAATTTTAAAGATTTGTTGTTTTGCATGCTTCCTGAGTTCTTCTCTTTGTGTTTCAAAACTTGCTTGAAATTCAACTTCGATCATTTCTTTGAACTTGTCCAGACCCTTTATTTTCACTTTTTTTAATCTTCTATAGTCTATGCACACATGAGGGGTTCCATCCTTTTTCTTTACAATTACAACGGGGCTACAATATTCTGAAGAACTTGGTTCTACTATCCCTTGATCTAACCATTCAGTAACTTGAGTCTCGACAATCTTTTTCTCTGAGAATGGTAACCTACGTGGCTGATGAGATACGGGTTCATTATTTTTTACCAAAATACTTAATTCAACATTTGTTGTTTTTGTTTTGTGTAGTACATAATTCAAAACTAACTGTTGTACCTTATCCTTTAAGATATTTGGAACGTCAGGTTCAATATTTACATCAACATCGTCTTCAGTTGACAAATCAATTGGTAAAATAGACAAAGTATTTATTTCCTCAACACACTGGGATTTATTTTTCAGAGTAATTCCGTTTTCATTAATTAGTGTTTCACCCAACATTAACACATTTAGTCCTGTCATAAGTCATAACATCGTTTCCTACTACGCATATATCTGAATCTCCCTCAAAATTATCTATTTGAATGTTTCCTTTAAAATAGCCTAACGGTTTTACACGGCATTTTCCAAAACCAGTCAAAGTAGAATTCAACGGGCATAGTTCCTTAACATTTAATTTGTCAAAAACAGATTTACGAATTAAAGTAGCTTGACTTCCAGTATCTATCAATGAATTAACACTTAAACCATTAATCATTACAATTTTCCTTACTTTCGATTCTACGCCAACATCAAATATGGCTACTTCTGGTTTCGAATTCATTCCGCATTCCGAAGCCTTGTGACCAAACGTGCCACATCGAAAGCATTTAAGTCCCTTATCTTTATGAATACAAAATCTAGAAATATGATCTTTTGATCCACAATTAAAACAAATCTTATTGTTACGATTTTCTGGACCATTGTATTTCATTCTATCAAACTTGACTCTATCTCTGTTTACAGTATCGTTTTTAGAATTAAATCTATTACTGTACTCATTTTTTGTTCTATCAAAAGAGTTAATTTTACTGTGATCATCATGTTTGGTTTTCATTCTATCAAAATTCTTATTATCATAATTAATCCTATCGAAATTCCTTCTATCGAAATTTTTTCTGTCGAAAGCACTTTTACCATATGCAGAATCAGCTTTCATTATTTCATACACTTTCAGTTTTTCCTTAAACTCAAACACATTTTTACAACCGTACAGAATAGTTTTGTTTTCCTGTTTGTCATTTATTCCTTTAATCACATAGTGCATCAAAGCAGCGTCATCGATTTTTCCGCAACTGCACAATTCTTTCATCTTAAAAAAATATTCCTGAGTGGATTCAGAATCCCTCATTTTCCTTTTACTCAAAAGTTCATGTAAATTAGCAGAGTTTATCTCAAAAGAGAATTCGTCGATCAAGGCCTGTTTCAATTTTGACCATGAATTTATTTCTGGTTCTGTTCTAACAAACAAAGCAGCGTTACCACTAAGCGATCTCTTGCCAAAAATAAATTTTTGTAAATCTGACAAACAAAACAACTGAGAAATATTCTCGAAATGTTCGATCCAATGAAAAACATTTTCGTGCGGTTCTGCATTGAACTTAGTAAGGATACTTTCGATATCAGAGTAATTTATACTGACATATTGAATAGCATAATTACTATTAATCTTATTTCTACTTGTATATACATCATCACACTGAGAAACATGAGTATTACTTTTAAAATCATATTCACCACATTGCATAGAAAAATCATTACCATCAATCTTATTTCTACTATGCATATAATCACACTGAGAGTTATGAGTAACACTTTCAACATCACATTCATTGCACTGCATTGAAAAATCGTTTGTTTTGCGTATGTCTTCTTCTGATTCGGATTCAGACAGATCGGCGCGTTCGTTCTCGACGAAGCTTTCAAGGTTACATAACATAGATAGAATTCTTTTTGCTAGTTCCGTTTTCGTGCCTTCGAAAGAAATGCTTAGCAAACAAGATATTGCAATCAATTCGTTTAGAGAAAAGCTATCTTCTTTATTTTTTAATTTCTCGTCAAATTCTTCACTATCCGTTCCGAAATTAAAGCCAGAAAATTTTTTAACGTGTCTTCTATTCGATCGATTGCCGTCATTTTCGAAAATGAATCTATGCAAAATTTTTATTTTGTCTGTCTTGCAATTTTTCAATGCAACGCTGACTTCTTTAATATCATTCAATATCATCTTGTATTATGGAATGTTCACGTACCTTTAAGACGCTTGGCAACAAGGAGCAGCTTGGAGAACATAGTTCGTTTTTTTTTAAATATCCTTTCGAAAATACTGTCTGGAATCTTACTAGGCGTCTATCCCGCTTCTGAGATGTGGGGGTGCTGGTTTGTGGGCGATTGGCAACATTACGAAAGTTTTAAAGAATAACTAAATTTAATGAGATTTATGAATATTTACAATGAATTTGGTTTAGACAATTAAAGTTAAGTGCACAGCACAGACATCATAAACTCCATCGGCGCTCGTCGCTCGTCAACATTGCACAGTCTAACGCTACGTCCGTCTTGTAGCTTCGTCGTCTTCCTTCTGTGTCGCTTTTTGACTGCGTTCCTCCAATGCGCGGAATGGCTGCGCAGTGGTCGGAGATGACATCAGCGCGGAGGTGCCCTCTAGTGGCAGTCTGGGCACCACATATATATACCTTTCTTAAATTTGTCTTCAGCAATTGTTGAAATATGTGTTTGTTTTTTTATTATGATTTTTGAAAACAATATTTGTGGTGCAAAATCACGTTTTTTGCATTATTTTTTATTAAATTTTTTCTGATTCATATTTACAAAAACTGTGAAGAAAATTTATTTCTTATATATTTTTATGTTAAAAAATGTTCAAATTAAAATTTTAGCCAAATTATTTTTCTACTTATATCAAAAAGAAAAGTGTTCAAATTTTTGAAATTTTATTTTTTTAAAATTAATTGTTTTTAATTTTTTAATTTTTGAATTCACATTTTGCATACTATACTTAAAATCTACCTGAATACCAAAAATTACAACTATAACTTCAAAATTGCAGATTTCAGCAATTTGGGTACCATACCCCCTTAAAATTATTCTCGGTTGATAGTTAATTAACGTCACACTGGTCACGTATAAATCCTGAAGGGAAAGATCTCAATTCAACACCTCGTAATTTTGAACCAGTCAGATGACGAGATAAACACCTGTGTGAGCTGGCACGCCACTCTCCCAACTTCCACACCACGCCAAAGTGAAAAATTATTCTTGGAGCTTTTTACGTTTGGACCCTGTTCTTATTCTCATTTAAATTCTACTTTATTACGCAGATCCTTAGTATATTAAGTAAAAATATGATTCATTTTGAAATTTGTTTCATAAATCATACTAAATAGAATCCCTTTTCTTAAATAAAATTTTTTCAAGAGTTAAAACTGTATGTTAAAGTGTTGGAAATATTCTTCCTACAAATATAGAAGCTGTTTTGATAAGATGTCTTTATGAATGGATTTCTAGTTTCCTACACAATAACTATAATCCGTGTGTGTATCCCACATTCCAACGGAGTGATAACTGGGATACGAAGTTTTCCCGTGTAAAAAAAAGCAAACACATTTTCCACTTTCACTTGAATTCTCATAACTACAGGTTTTCCTAATGGTTGGGCCATCCTTATAATGGGAGCCGCGGTAGACCAGTTGGAGGAGCAATGGATTAACAACCGGAGGGCTGCGAGTTCGAAATTCGTTACAACCAAAGATCTTCCCATTCAGGCCTTGAAATCTGCAAGTAACAAGTCTCGATACCTAAACAAAACTAAAATGACATAGCATCATACACTAACCTTTTTGGCCTGAGTTGGGTTCGGTCTCACGTGGGGATCGTCGGAAATCAGTTTGCGAAGCTTGCCGCGTCTAACGGCGAGGAGTTGGGTGTTCCTACGCCACTTTCCTTCCTAAAGAGGAAAATAAACATCTTAACCATTCGAAAGTGGCAGAAACACCCCAATACATCTGTTAAGGGTCTCCGGCTGAAGAAATTCATGCCGGAGACCCTTAGTAATACGACCCTCGTCGCGAGTTTGTGGCCTACCCCTCCACTGTTTCAAGATTAAAAATTAAGATCTTTGTTCCTGCGGGAAGGTGGAAGATGCCGACCACTACCTATTCGAATGCCCGCATACCCAACTTCACATCAATTAAAAACCTTCCACAATAAATATGCCTGTGACTTAAAAATGTACTAAAAAATAAAATATCGAAAACAAAAATAAAATCTTGCGTGCTGGAGGTAGCGGAGGGGCTTTCCCCACCCGGTAACTAGTGGTCAACGTCCGGCTCTCTGCTTCCCGGATACTGAAATGTACCGATCCAGTGTTCTCCAGGTCTAGAGTAGGGGACCTAGGACTAGGTCCGGTTCCATTTCAACCTCTTAAATTTTGGATATTTTAGTTTTAATCTTTTAAGTGTGCTTGTTTTTTTTTAAACTAATTCTGTAATTTTAACTGTTTTTTTTTATTCTTGTCTATATTCTTGTTCATGGTATATTTTAAGTACTTAGAGATGTGTACTATAAGCCAATTTATTTTGAGCCTGTTTGTTTTTATTACTAGTGTTGCCTATGTAATAAGTTGAATGTATTGGCTGTGTGGTTATGTATTGTTTATATGTGGAAAAGGCACCTCCATTGCACGTCAACATCATATATTCATAGTTCATAACTATTGTAGCTCAACGTGTTTATGGTTGTATGTATTGTGGTTGTCTGTGTGTGATTGCCTGTGTAATTATACATGTATATTTTTAATTTTGGCATTCGGTGCCTTACATGAACCCAAACGCTGGCCAAAAATCTTTTATCTTTATTCTATAGGTGCCTTTTATGAACCGCAATTTTCTTTCCTTCTTCGTTAAAAAATTGGATGATAATTGTTCAGGACCTGGTGTATACTGTTCATGTTTTATTGGCACCATAGTGGGAGATGAACCCCTGGCCATGTGAACTGGAATTATAACCGGCCGCCATATTGTTTTTCGGCCCTTGTTGGTCCTTGTATGTGTGTTTTAAATTGGAAATGAATGGTGGTGCCCTGGGTCTAGGGGACGCGCGTGAAAGGATCGGGGTGTGTTCTCCCTCTCCTTCGGGGGTGGGTTTCGCCTCTGTGCCTCTTTCGTGGTGGTGGAGGTCACTTCCCCCTCCCTCTAAAAATTCCAAGCCTCCTTTGGCAGTTGGGAGGTGTGGGCCTAGAACCAAAGACCGTTCGTGCACGCGGGGCTGGTGCAATCTGTCGTGGCCTCAAATGTCCTCACGTTGGAGGGGTGTGGGAGTTTAGAGAATGAGTTGCCAGATCAGATGTTGATCTCGGCATCTGACCGTGGTTCAAAATTACGCGTTGTCTTCAGTTCTTTTTCTTCAGGATAGATTCCGGACCGCCGGCAATACCCCGTTGTGTTGCTCCAGTACGACATTAAAAGCCTACTGACAAAAACAATCCAATCTGGAATTAAATATATTTACATAACGCTATTTTCTATTTCCAAACCCGAATAAAAATGTTACTTAAACTCTACTGTATGCATTTTATTAAAATCAAAACTAGGAATCGATTCTAGGTAGGCAGGTATTTTAATTACCGTCGCACTGGAACAACACAACGGGCTATCGGGGACGGTCAGTGTTCAACACCACGTTAGCTTAAACCACGGTCAGATGACGAGGTCACACCTGAGCCGGCACCCCACTCTCCAAACTTCCACACCACGCCAACGAGAGGACATTTGAGGTCATAACAGATTTAACCTGCACCAGCCCTTTTGTACATGACGGTCTTTGGTTGGATTCGGACTCGCAACCCTCCGTTTGATAATTCGTTACTTCCAACCGGGCTAGCGCGGACTTCTGGCCAGTATGAAATGTTTTATTAGATTCGGAATCTGCAAGAAATGTAAACATCGAGTTATCAGAGGAGACTAGTAGCCCATCACAGGGAGCTTATTGCTTTAATCAGTAAATCACTTAATTCATGGTTGGGAACACGGTTCTTGGATAATCTGTGGTTTGATCCTGAACCGCGGATTTGCTGATCCACGGATTAACTCTGAAACTTGTGATATACAAAACTTAGTTTGTCACAAAAATAAATTTGAGTGCCCTCGTATATGAGTGGACCCGGGACAATGCTCATTAAGACGCCATTTCTCAGAACATGCTACCATACATTTTCCCAAATTCAGCACATTGGAACAGATTGCCCAAAAAGTTCTTAGACATAACCTAGTCCGCAGTTTCCATCAAAGGATGCAACACTCTCCGACAGTAAAGTCTTACCTGGTGAACTGAGGTTGTCAGCACTGGTTGAGGGAAGTTCCTTTGAGTTTACCAATCTTGATCATTTTGGTCCCAGTACTCCAAGTGCTTCTACGAGATATTTCGTCCAAGATCGGGCCAATTTTGTTGAAACGAGATATCTCGTCGAGAAAAAAATTGCTTCTACCGAAAGAGGAATGAAGTGAATATTTGGTATTTGGTATTTTCAATTAACGTCACACTGGAGCAACACAACGGGCTATTGGTGACGGTCCGGGATCAATCCCAGAGGGAAAGTCCGAGGACAACACCACGTAATTTTGAACCGCGGTCAGATGACGAGGCAACACCTGAGCTGGCACCCCACTCTCCAAACTTCCACACCACGCCAACGTGAGGACATTTGAGGCCACGACAGATTTAACGTGCACCAGCCCCCTTTGTACACGACGGTGTTTGGCTGGATTCGAACTCGCAACCCTTCGGTTGCTAGTCCGTTACTCTTCCAACCGGGCCACCGCGGCCCGGAATGAAGTGAAAGTAGGAAAACAAATATTTCTTCGCCAGAACTGGCGACCATTTGCAATAGGATTTTTCACCAGAGCAGTTTTCGACGAGAAGTTAATGAGGTAGGTGTCTTAATTAACGTCGCCCTGGAGCAACAGAACGGGCTTTTGGAGACGAGGATCAAACCCGAAGGGAAAGATCCGAGAACACCACCACATAATTTTGAACCATGGTCAGATAACGAGGAACGAGTGAAGGAAAATGTTCCTCTCTTATAAGCTTTAACCCAACTGCCTACAAAAACGTTCGTCATCTGACGTGGTTCAAAAATTACGTGGTGTTGTCCTCGGATCTTTCCCTTTGGGATTGATCCCGGACCGTCACCAATAGCCCGTTGTGTTGCTCCAGTGTGACGTTAATTGAAATACCCCCTACAAAAACGTACCTTTGAAATTGATGTTGCAGGGGCCGCGGTGGCCCGGTTGGAAGAGTAACGAACTAGCAACCGAAGGGTTGCGAGTTCGAATCCAGCCAAACACCGTCGTGTACAAAGGGGGCTGGTGCACGTTAAATCTGTCGTGGCCCCAAACGTCCTCACGTTGGCGTGGTGTGGAAGTTTGGAGAGTGGGGTGCCAGCTCAGGTGTTGCCTCGTCATCTGACCGTGGTTCAAAATTACGTGGTGTTGTCCTCGGTCCTTTCCCTCTGGGATTGATCCCGGACCGTCACCAATAGCCCGTTGTGTTGCTCCAGTGTGACGTTAATTGAAAATACCAAATACCGAAATTGATGTTGCAACTTTTAAAGTGAACGTCTACAAAGCTTTACAGAATTGATTTAGGTATGTAATATTTTAATTGACGTCGCACTGGAATAACACAACGGACTATTGGCGACGGTTTCGGGATCGATCCCGAAGGGAGAGATCCAAGAACAACGCCTCTTAACTTTGAACCACGGTCAGTGACAAGAACATCTGAGCTGTCACCCCACTCTCCAAACTTCCACACCAAGGCTACGTGAGGACATTTGAGGCCACGACAGACTGAACGTGCACGAACCCCCTTGTACAAGGCGGTCTTTGGTTGGATTCGAACTCGCAACCCTCCGCTTGCTAATCCGTTGCTCTTCCAACCGTGTTACCGAGGCCCGCATAATACAAAGGTAGGTATTTTAATTAACGTCACACTGGAGCAACACGAGCTATTGAATACAAAAGATTCAATCAAATTGAGCTTACCTTTAAGATCACGTAGCTTAGATTTCCTCTTGATAACATATCCTTTGAAGATATGCTACATTATATTCAACCAGTCCGTTGCTGACATTCCATCCTCCTTTAAGCATAAGTTGAATGTCTCGGTAGGGTTTTTTCCGGTAGAATTGATGAAATTTCATATTCAAAAATTTCAGTGGTAGACCAGTACATAAAAGTTCGATATTCGTATCGAGATCACGAAGTTTGGTAATCGTTGTAGATCGGATAGTCTGGACTAAATATTTATCTCCCTAAACGTGAATAGGTTCAATGAGTCAATTATCTTGATCAACAGTATTTGCAACAGATGGATAAATTGTCCATCCAACATTCTCGACACCATCAGCAATCCGTGATTCTCAAATCCTCTAGATCACAGATGGAGCCTTGCACCAAGAAATGACAAGCTGAATCCCTAAAAGATGCACTTGGTAAGCACATTTACTAACGATATTGAAATCAGTGGGACAGTCTTGCAAGCTTTTAAACTTCAAGTTAATATTCAAGGCAAGTTACGCCAATATTCAAACTAAATTGTAATTTTGAACTACCTTTTCAAAAAGCTATACTTGCAAAAATTCAAAACTTGAATTTCGATGCATTTGGGATTATGTAGAAAGAATTGCAAATGTGAAGACAAATTTGAGGTTTACTTTTAAAATACAACTACTTTGAGTTGTAAGTTATGTTGGAATCATAAAAACCGGATGTCCCCAGTATGATTTCTAAAATGTTATATATCGCGCCATTTTCCCAAATGTACGGTCACGTTGGCGTGGTGTAGAAATTTGGTGAGTGGGGTGCCAGCTCAGGTGTTGCCTCGTCATCTGACCGTGGTTCAAAATTACGTGGTGGTGTTCTCCGATCTTTCCCTCCGGGATATATGCCGGACCTTCACCAAGAACCAGTTTTGTTGCTCCAGTGCGACATTAAACTACCTACCCAATTGTACGAGATATTGGCGAAAGGTAGGCAGGTATACCTATTGTATACTTATAAGCAATTTATTGTGTAATTATTTTTTATGAGAGTAATAAATATACTGTGGATTGAGATCTTTTTAAGAAATTTCAAAACAGAACTTGGCCTGCAAATGTCTAAAGGTCTGCACTAAAAATTGTAAAAATGTTGATTCACTACTATATACGGAAAAATCTACTAAACAAGAAAAGAATATCATCCCTCTTTAATTTGCTTGTTGCGTAAGCTTTATCCAGTGTTTACTTCTGAACGATAAGCATGACAAATTATAATTGTAGCATACAGAAAAATCTTGATTTTATCTATCGGTCTATTTTAGGTTTATTGGTTGTTTAGGAGTTTTATGTCGCATGAGCCATATTTGGCCAAGTTCTTCCAAATTCAAGTGAAACATGTGAAAGGGGGAAAAGAGGAATTGGAGAAAGAGTGGGATGAAAGCAGAAAAAGATCGCGTGGGTATCCTGGGAGCGCAACCCTCGTGTTTACTAAAGACATTAAACCTCATGGGAAAAGAAAAGATCCTTCAAGTACCTCGGGTGCATGAAACCCGTACACACCTATCGGAGATGTGCCATTGAGGGTCACTCTTAGAAAATTCACTAAGATCAACTTTTCAGCAAACCATATTCGTCAGAATGATTAATAGTCACATCTCTCGAGTGTTTACCTTAGAATGGAACTAAAAGCTGATATTTTACCATTGAAATTATCGCTTCATTCATGAGTTCTGCTTCCAGATTGGAATATAACACAGGGGATCCGAAAGTCGCAGAAAAAGTAAAAACTCAACAACTCGAAAAGTATAGACAGTAGCATGATGCATTATTCACAGAAATCAACAGAAAGACATGGGATTTTTTTAATAACCAAAATTTTTCTTGACGGAACATTTCAATATTTCACCGACAGGTGTCGCTTCTGTTGTGTCAATAGTGGCGAAGCACAGTTCGCAACGCAGCTAGGATTACAAAGGTGATATAATCAATGTGACAACCGTCATTCATGAGAATGGCCGTCAGACGTGGCACGACACTCTGCACAGCATAGAAAAGGGTTTCAGCTGTAATTCCTGTCAGATGACAGCGAATAGCTTCTTTCAACATGGCCAATAACGTCGACCGACCTCTATACACCTGTGACTTGAAGTAGCTCCCAACCGTTACAGCGCCATCGGTTGGTGACAAGTGTAACTATTCTGGCAATAAAATTTTTCCTTATTAAAAAAGTCGCATGTATTTCTGTGAAAACTACATCGTGCTACTCTCTATACTTTTCGAATTATTGAATTTTTGCGTTTCCTATAACTTTTGGGTCGCCCGGTATAATGAACATATCCTTCCAATAAAGGTGGATGCCGCTATCAATTTTTATTTTCTATATTCGCTATTTTTCCTATGAAATGCCGAGGACCAGATGAAAGGTCAACTCTGGAGCCTCATCCATAATTTTACAAAGGTATATATTAAAATGCTTGATACTTCCAAAATTTTGCAGTGGGAAAAATTGTATTTTTCACTAAAACTAATTTTTTATTGAAACAAATTACAACTAAGAATTGTTTGCACCACTGACAAATCACTTTTTTATTTTCGAACACAACTTTTAATCGAAATAGCAGAGTGAAATTACTATTTGAGAAAGTGTTAAAATCAATTTGTGAATCGAATTTGATACACCAACTATTTCTCCATTCCAATTAGGTATGGCTACCAGAATTTTTTGTGATGTAAATGTAGAGGGCGCTACTGGTGTAGCCATCGAAAGCTATTTCAACATTTTCGCTTGATCCAAAAATTGAACACCAAATCAGTTACGAATAAGACTCGTTTCAATCTGGCAGTATTTTCTTTTTCCGCAGTTTATGGGAAAACTTAAAAGCTTTCTCATTGTTCTTTTTTGAAATTAATGACTTCAGTCTGGTTTCGTTGTCCAAAAATTGAAACAATATCCGCAACACGAAAATGTGGGGAAACTCGCTTTTTTGTATTATGTATGTGTAAAATTACATCAAATTTTTTGTATGTATGTGTAAAATTACATCAAATAAACTTCAATAAATACACGAGGAAAAGAACTTTTTCTACCACTATATAATAAAAGAAAATATGGATAAGTAATTTACATAAGAGAATTGTTAACATAAATCTTTTGCCACAATTATCGATTGAAAGTGATACCAATATCAATTGGTATCACGGAGAGTTTAAAGAGCAGAAATTGAACAAGTTTATGAGTCGCAGCTACGTCTTTGTTAATAATTTCAGTTGGGATGGGCAAATGGTTTCAAAGATTCGATTTATTTGAATTGAGTCAGCAGATTCTTTCAAAAGTCGTTCACCAGAAACAACTTACTTTGGCCTTCCGGTACATGCAGCGCCATCTTAGATAATACGCCACTGAGATGGCTGACAATCACTGAAAACAATGAGCAAAGCCAAACACATTTGTCTTAACTTTTCTGTGGCAGGATGAAACAAGGAACCGGAATCACAACATGGAATTTATACGCTATTATAGCCAGTTTTAAAAAGTCCCTTTTTTATTTGAAAACAATCTTAATGTATTATGACTAAGCGAACTGTTTGTCTGTGATAGTTGGTTTTCGCTCTATGGTCACCTTTTACTGGATCGGGGCGTACGGCTTATAAAGTGCTTTCCGAATCACTACGAACATCCATTTTATGACCAGGATTCGAACCCAGAACCTGTTGGATAACAAGATTTCTCTCGAAAAAGCACATGCACCTTAAAAGTTACAAAAATTACTTGTTTTATTTAAATGATTTCAAACTTCATCAATCAATTCATGAAAATAAAAGGATTTGGGTCTTAGTTCCTCTTCCCAATTCAAGGAAATAATGTAATTAAACGTTATTTTTCCTTCATAACTTATGTCAAAGCCCATAATACTCAGAATAGTCTCCTCAAAACTCATCCTAAATTAATAATTGTAAAATAGCCTTCACTATTAATCTTACGATGAAAATTTACAAAATCGCTGTTAGAAATCAAATTTTAAAATAACATATTAATTTCAATTTAAAATTGTCTTAATGAACAAATGCAATTCTGTCGCATACTATTATTAACTATGAATTTTAGTTACAATGAAAGCCCTTCTTTTTTCGTTACTTTATCAATCAGTAATATAAAAATTAAAGCGCAATCTCTTATCGTGATTCCTAGTTCGGAGGTCAACCAAAACCCCATTGTGTTGTAAATTCAACTACCTACCATTCTAGTTCTCGATAAAATAATAATGATAAATAACAGCGTTTAACGCTATAAATGTTGTTATTTATCATTATTATTGTAATTTGAAAAATGTTCTGTTTGTGTTCGAGATTGGACATCCAGATCGCATACCTCTCGTAACTTAATTTAGCGCACTTTGGAACTATAATATCTAGTTTTTTCGAGATACATTTCTTTTATGCGTAACACAGGTTATAGCGTCAAAATATTTCTATTGAGTAGTATTAAAATATTTATATCCATCCGTATTAATTTCAAATTAAAGGCTAACATGCTGATTTAATGACTTTCTATATTGCCACATTTTTAATAGTATAGCTATCAGTGCAATGATTGAAGTAGTTTACTCAGTTGCATGACCATTTTTAATTAATATCTAACATTCTAGATGAAGCTCATATAAAATGAGATTCTTTAATGATTCATATGAAGAAAATAATTTTCAGTCAATAAATATCCTCAAAATGTAATTGCACAAAATGTAATTTGATTGCTTTCAAAAATAGAACTGTGTAAATACAGAAATGTTTACACTGACGAAATTTTTCTAGGAAAGTGAATAAAATGTTAAAAGAAAATTTTCGTCATAATTTTTCATAAAATTCAAAGCTAATAAAATCAATTTCCTTCTTAACAAAATTAAATTAGATGATATTTAACGAACACGAGTTTATTTTTATGAAAAACTATTTGTTTTCGATAAGAAAAATTCATTTCTGGAAATAAAAGAAAAGGCTTTCACAATTGCAGTTCATGCAATACATCTATATAAGTGATACCCAATATTAAATTCATGGCGTCAAAGCCATACTGGCTTTGGACGCCATCTCGATTTGGAGACAAAAATTGCTTGGTGACAAACATGCCCCAGATTCGACATCTTTACTGCCAAATTTTCCTCTATCGGCGACTTTTGGTACTACTTGAGAGGAATATATTTCCCAATATCTTCAAAAGTCTCAATACCATATTTGGTGCCTTCAGGTTTTTCGATTCATCTACCGATGTCTCCAAAGAGTGAAAGTTATTTTATGTACACCTTGTGTAATAAATATTATGATTACTCAGACTATTTTAGCAGTACTGCTGAAAAAGCAATTCTTTTCCAAAAAATTATTTTTACGGAATTTAAATTATATTACTTAGCTTATTTTTCTTTACGAAACAAATGGTTTCGGAACATTTTGACAAATGACAAAGGGACTAGATCTTAGGAGAAACTAGTTACTTTATGTCCAATATTGCTAAAGAAGTTTGTTCCTTTCAGAACGGCATTGGTACATTTCGACCAACTTTACTCAAACCTCATTGGTTTAACACTAGTTTGTAGAATTCCTTTGTATAAAATAAGTAAAACATACAGCACAAAACTTTCACACTTTTGAACCAAGACTGGTAGCTAGACAAATTTGAATCAAAGTATTCTAATATAGTTTTTTTTACAAAACTATTAAACTCTTTAAAACTTGCGTTTCTCTTCCATGTTGCAAATAAAATTACTTAGTTTTATTGAAGCTACACTCATTAGACAAGTAAAACCATTATTCTCACTGTTTGTTGAACACAGTGATTTTTTTAAAGAATATTTACTAGAAAAACGCAGTAAAATTTATCTACCATTATTTGAAAAACGGTAATAGTTTACTGTTATTTGTCTGAACTAAAGACATTCAATTTTGAAACAAGTTCTTTTGTTATTGCACGTGCGACTAAACGAAATTTTCAAGGAAAAACGTATTCCCTTTAAATAATTAGTCATGGATATAAAATTAATTCGTCATCTTTCCCTTAAAGATGTTAAAGTGGAAAAAGTCGCATATGGGCCATGAGTGCTAGAGCATTCGTCATTTTTACGAATTAGTTAAAGTCAATTTTAGAGGAAACGAACTTCAGAACATGAAACTAATTTTCATAACACTCCTCCCCAAACTGAAAATCGATTTTTGTAGTAGTCAGCTTAGTGTCATCTTTCGTAGTTTTGTCATACTGCATGTGTGTGATGTATGTGAAATGTATTATGCTAATGGATATGCATGTATACGATTTACATCCAAAGTATGTTGAAAATATAAAAATATCGAAAAAGTCGTAAAAATTTATTTTCCTGTCACTTAAATTATGTTAGCAGTTTTCTAAGAAAGAGAAAACTGATTATTCTGGCCACTTTTTCAATCTGTAGTTAACCAATTCAACACGAGTAAAGTCGGGTAATACTGCTAGTTAGAAATAAAAATTAAGAAAAGCGGAGAAATGCTGCTTTAGTTAATTTTATTTCATTTGGAGCATGGAATGCGTGTATCGATTCAAAGAATTAATTAAAGTATGAAATATGAGTAGCGACTTCCTTTATAGATTAGGAATATATGATTTCCACAAACAATAATTTTCCACTAATGTAATAATTTTCAAACAATTAAACTTCTTGGTGAGGTATCTTCGCGTCGAAAACCACCCCGTAATGAACAGCCTCTGATACAAAACCTGTTCCAAATTGTCACGTTCTAGGCAAGAAACAATTTGTTTTCCTATTTGGATCCCCATTTCCCTTGGTTGGAATAGGGCAGATTTATCTCTAGAAGATACCTCTCTATTAGAAAAATTGACCAGATATTGGATGAGATATCTCATCAAACCCACTTAAAGGGTTAGGAAATATCCTAGATGCTATGCGCAGGTCTCAAGTTTCACTGATTTTAATTAATCGAAAAAAGTTCGGCTTTTGACGATTGCACTGGTGTCTTAACGAGGCGATATATCGATATGGAATTTAGCGTTTTGTTCATATTGGCTCTAAGATACATTCCGCGAAATGAAAATTTCTGTAAAAATCTTCGATCGATCGAGCCTTTAAATCGCTTAAGGTGGTGAGACTCGGGGTGACTTGTGAAGCTCGACCTAGGACGACCTTCTTTTATTTCACGATTTGGCTCGTGACCTGAGTGGCACGTTCCGAGTGTTTAAGACAGTTTACTTCCCTGTCAGGAAGAAAAAGTGACCTCGGGTAGCACTGCTCAGGTCGCCTTGTGTGTCGCCCACCCAAGGAATAGATAGTCAATAGCACGACTTGAGCAGATGGTGGACCGTCGCGCAATTTCATGAGCAGCACTACGCCAGGTGATAGGAGTAGAAGTGTATTCTCCCACTAGGTTGTACGACTCGAGTCGCGCTGCTCGCCTTGTGTGTCGCTCACCTTAATCTTGAGTGACCCCATTTAAGATCCCATTTGTAGTGACTGTCTAGAGCAGTGGTTCTTAACCTTTTTAGTGATCGGCACCCCCTTAAATCTAAATGAGCTCTCGCAACCCCTTGAAAAATTTGTTTGTATTTCTTTATTTAAGAAACTACATACTTCTATGGCAAGGTAATTTATTTATTGAAAAATAAACATACATATACAGGGTTTGTCCGTAAAGTAATGAGACTGACCGCCGCGCGGCGCTCCAGTCGCCAGCAGCGTGCTCCCTGGCGGCGGGATTTGTGGTGGGGGTCTAAGCTAAGCAACGCACCGGGTGGCAGTCGCGTCCGAGTTCTGACGCAGTGAGGCTCACGCGTGGCGCAAAAGCTGTTTTTGAATTTTTGTCACGGCAGAAATGGAGAGTTCGCTGGAGCAGCGCACTACGCGATTCAATTTTGTTTTCGCCTGGGCAAAACCGCTTCCGAGACGCTTGCCTTGGTTAAGGAGGCTTATAAAGACGACGCCCTGTTAAGGGCTCAGGTTTTCCGGTGGTTCAGTGAGTTCACGAACGGACGGGAGACCGTTGAAGACATGGAGCGATCTGGACTCCTTTCAACGAGTGGTTTGGAAGAAAATGTGGCCAAAGTAAAAAAAATCTCCTGGACTCCGACCGTCGTTCGGGTGTAAGATTAATCGCCGAAGACCTCAACATGTGCAAGACAACGGTTCACAAAATTATTTCTGAAAATTTGAACATGATCGCTGGAAGCTCCACCATGACAACGCTCCAGCCCACACCGCCTTCGTTGTGACCGCCTACCTGGCCCAGATAGGGGTTGCAACCTTGCCGCAGCCACCGTACAGCCCCGATGTGAGCCCGGCAGACTTTTTCCTGTTCCCAAAGCTCAAGAGAAGCCTGAAAGGTCACCGTTTCGAAGATGTTCCCGCCGCTGTCCCAGAGTCTCTGAAAGAGGTTACGGCAGCTGACTTCCAGGGAGCCTTTGCAGCGTGGGAATCGCTTTGGCAGCGGTGTATCGACGCCCCAGGAGACTATTTAGAAGACTTTTAACAATATGTACCGATCGGATCAATAAATTCTTTTTACCAGACCCAGTCTCATTACTTTACGGACAAACCCTGTACATATCATTTACATGCAAACAATATCTCAATTTCATTGGCTACGGTGTCGTTTATTTATAATAATACTTTTGAAGCGAGGTTCCATTTTTAAAGAGCCTCGCTTAAGTCAACACTTGCATTTAAGCGATTTCTGGCTTTTGTTTTTATGTGCCAAAGTGATGAAAATATCATTTCACACAGGTAGGTGGCGGCAAATGGTAAAAGTGTCTGCAATACTGCTTTTGCCAGCTGTAGATAAGGTTCTAACTGTGTTCACCAGGATTGTTCTAAGTCCAGTTTTGCAAATTCCATTTGAATACGTGCATTGACTCGTATTTCAATGAGATCGTCTTTTATTAAATCGCTGTTATCCATCGAAACTTCTCTCGCACTCCTGGAAATACTTTTTCGCACCCCCAGGGGTGCACACACCCCAGTTTAAGAACCACTGGTCTAGTGGGTATGGAGTGGCCTGGTGAGTTCAGCCATGATCTAATACGATGTGCAAGGAACAAAGCGGCTCGCGCAGACCAATCAGAGCGTTTCATCGCTCGTGCTGGCACCTCTGATTGGTCTGCGCGTGTCGCTTTGCGCTTCCTATTTGATCATGGCTTTAGTACGCAGAACAGTCAGTTCGGGGTAACGTGGAGGACAGGTTCCGTATATTGCACAAAAACATTCTCTTGTACACACCGGGTATGTGGACGTAAAATCCGTAGATGGATATTTTTTAAAATTTCAAAATTTTTATCGTAGGAACCTTTAATTTTTTCTTCTCATTTTATTCTCTTGGTTATTTGTACTTTCACTCTGTGCATTGAGTGTAATGGATATTAGTTCATAAAAGAATAAAAAAAAATATCCTTTCTCAAATTTTTGTTATGAAATGTCTGAACGAAGTAGAAATCCGTAAATACACGTGTAAATTTAAGCTAACTGGGGTCTTTATCCTCCCATAACGTCTCCAAGATGGCGCCACGATTCATTTTAAATCGAAGCAGTATTCTTTCCTGAGTGTGTGTGGGTTTGTTTTTTGGGTTTTATGGCGCTGGGGTCTTTATCCTCCAATAACGTCTCCAAGATGGCGCCACGATTCATTTTAAATCGAAGCAGTATTCTTTCCTGAGTGTGTGTTTTTTTTGGTTTTATGGCGCAAGGGCCATGTTTGACATGCTGCGCCAGACACAAGACATACAATAAATATACACAACACACAATGAAAGTTTTACTGACACAGAAGAGAGAAATACGCCCAGGGAGGAATGCACCTGACAGTAATAGAACCTGCACTGCCTTCAACTCGAAGGTTGTTAGCGCAGTGGGCATACCCACTGAGCCACGACGGCCCCTGAGTGTGTGTGTGTGGGATTTAAAACTTCTAACTCAGCAGAGTAGTACAGTTTTTGTGCAGATCTATACATATAAAGCAGAGTTGGCATCTGTCTGTCTGTTCTCTATACGAATTTACACCGTTTGACCAACCTACACCAAATTTGGTACTCTTATACTTTATAACCCTGCGGGTAACGTAGGCTATATAATAGCCCCCTTTCTTTTTGTCGTAGGAGGCTAAAAACAATTCGAAATCCCCATAGGAATAACATTGAGTATTGCCAGGGGGCCTGTCTCTCGGTCTGGCTAAGCAGATGACATCAGAGCTAACATCTACAGGAGTCCCTCTGAAGATGACCTTGGAGTTTTTAGAATCTTAGAGTATGATGCAATAGCAGATGGGTTGGTTGCGCTGAAAATTGCTCAGTATCATATCGTTTATATATCCTGTCTGTAAAATGCGGGATGGAATTTTCAAACATAAAGTGTAATTGCTTGTTGATCATGATATCGTATCAATATGATTTGTTGGACTTTCATGATGGAATTCCGAAATTCGCATTCCTGGTGCAAGGTGCTACAATAAAAAAATATTGATAAGAAAAAAACTGACTGCAATAATACGATGTACGTAATTTTTTTTAGAAAATGAACTTAAAGGCATTCACAATCACTCCAAAACTCAAAATCGACGTTTGTATTTAGTCATCTCAGTATCAATTTTTGTAGGTTTGTCTTATCTATAGCATATCAAATGGACCTTAAAATTGTAAATTGTAGAAGCTAAAGATATCAGTTTTAAAATGATTTTGCGCTCGCTTATTTTTTCTCTATATTTGCATTTTCTGCCACAAAAGTGATTTTTGTGGATCACTTTCAATCGACGTTTAACCAATTAAACCCGAACAGCCCCGGGTAAATTCAACTAGTTAAAAAAATAAAGAGGTACAACTTTCATATAAAGATACTTTTGTGACAACGTTTTGGAGCACTTTTTACGTCGGCAAGGAAGAAATTCTTAAAATAAATCGTTTTTCTTAAAGGAAAATAATAGGCGTGAACATTGCACTTTTCGCATAATAATTCCGATTTAATTAATCCCGCTTCTTTAAGGAAATTAAAAAAGCTGCTTATCCTTCATAAATGCATACAAAATAATCGATTAGCCTCACTTCCTAAAGGTCCCTACCAGAAAAATTAAACTTCAAATTTCGTTGAAGAATACCCTGAAACATCTAAAACACTAAATACAGATTGGCAGCTGGAGGGTTGCGAGTTCGAAACTCGATCCTACCACAGACCGTCTGTGGGGGCTGGTGCGCGTTAAATCTGTCGTGGCACATACGTCCTCACCTTGGCGTGGAAGTTTGGAGAGTGGGGTACCGGCTCAGGTGTTGATCTCGTCATCTGACCGTGGTTCAAAATAACAAAGTGTTGTCCTCGGATGTTTCTCTTCGGGTTCATCCCGGATCCTCGCAAATAGCCCATAGCGTTGCACCAGTGCGACGTTAATTTACTACCTACCTGAAATACATTTGATGAAAGTGGCTTTATCAAAGCACTAATCTCGGGTAGATGCTTTGTCAAAACACTTTATGCTTGGGATTTTGACGTAGGATTGCGTTTAATCTGTGACAAAAAAATCGGTCCCAATTAAACCATAATATTGTTGAAAATGCGTGCCGAACAGTTATTGTGTTTGCATATTCGTAAACAGCATGAAGTCCAATTCGCATAGTGCGCAATACATCATGCGCTGAATGCACCCCCCTCTCCGTGGGCAAGGGAAATGATGCAATGCTTCTGAAATACTTCTTCCACTCTCCAAACTTCCACACTACTCCAACGTGAGGATATTTGAGCCCACAACAGATTTAACGTGCACCAGCCCCCTTTGTGCACGACGGTCTTTAGGTGGATTCGAACTCGCAACCCTCCGGTTGCTAGAAATTTAAGTGAAGCAAGAAAGGACTATACTCATTCCCTTAACAAATCAATTTTATCCAATTACTCTTATATTGTATTGGTGTGTTGGTGCAAAGTGAAATAACATGCATTATCATTTTTCCTTCATACAAAATAAATCAACAAAAGCATTTTCGTTCTGCGACGAATTCGTATCTGCCGTGGTCAACGTAGCTGCATGTGTGTTCGCGAATAAACTATATTCTGAACTATTCCTAGCCGAATCCTTTCCACCCTGGGTGTATTTCTCTTTTGTGTCAGTAAAATTTCATTGTGTGTCTATTACTCGATATTGTATGTCTTGTGTCTGGCGCAGCATGGCCAAATATGTCCCTTGCGCCTTAAAACTCAAACCAACCAACCTAGCTGAATCCGAAAGCTGATGTAACATCATCAAAGTTTCATCATAAGGATAACTTTTATGAATTCGTTAGTAATCTCAGCTACCATACCCAATATTTGAGAATCCTTTGTCAGAATACTGTAGTTTTGCACAGAAGGAAGTGTCCGTTTAATTTTAGACAACCTTCCTCGCTTCCTTCGCGAAAAGCTAGTACTGCGCATGCGTTAACCTCCAAACGTGGGCTAAGCTGCTGATTTCGGATAATTAAAATTTAGCACCGAAACGGCGGTTTAAACCTCGGACCAGGCACTGAATACGGTTTATTTGATAATGCTGGGATCAACGTTGATCGGTGGCTTTTTTCGACTTGTGAGTCGACCACAGAAAGCATTTTCCTCCGATTGAGATTTCTTGACATTCTGATTTCAAAATGTTCCCTGCGCATCTGGTTTTAATGGATTTACGTGAAATATTTTTTGGGATAATCCAAACACCTTTTGTATATACATAAGTGCAAATGAGAACTTCATTTCACGCTTCAGAATTTTAAACTTCGGGTTTGAAACGTTGCTTAATCTATACATTTTTCTGAAAAATTGTTGGTGTTTTAGTAGCTTTTGCCTTACAATTGTATCTACTCACGATATACCCACGAAATAGAGTTAATTTGATTTATATGTAGGGGAGAATGGGGCAAGACGGGGTAGTTGAGCTGCTGGTTCACTTGGGGCTGTAATCGAGCTGACAACGTTGGTGCTAGTGGTAAAAGTGGAGAAGAAGCCTTTGTGTAAGCAGCAGTCAGTTTGATTGAGTCGTTTGGCTTGTGCAAAAGTTTTTCAAAGAAGTGGTCTGGTTTCTCTTGGATAGTTTATTTGCATCGTTGCAGTTTGGTGCTGAATGAAAGTAACTTATACTTATTTACTTATAACTTCATATATACTAGTAAAAAGTGTAGTCCTTAGCGATTAATTGACATACTTTATAAATACTCTTGGTAAAAAACTAACCAACAACGAGCATTAATCACCCATTAATGCGTCGGTGGGGCAAGACGGGGTTTTTTTCTGTGGGGCATGATGGGGTAGTACCCCATCTTACCCCACTCTTTCTAAATCGTCCTTTTTTCTTCGTAGAATAACGGAGATGGTTCGGACGCATAAAAGGAAGACTGATCGAGGAGGGTGGGATTCGGAATCGATGAAAAATGCAATTGAATCTGTTATTAAGAGGGAAATGGGATACAAAAAAGCAGCTGACTCCTCTCAAGTTCCCTAGTCAACACTTGAAAGAAGAGTAAAATTCACTCGGGAACAGTCAGGAAAAACTGAATAAAAATTTACTGTATCTAAAAGTGGTGCTGTATATACAGGTCAAATAAATACAATTCTCGTACAGAGTCTAGGCCCATTAAAAACTGTCTTTACTATTGAGGAAGAAAATTGTTGGTTAACTATTTGTTAAAAATGGAGAAAAGATTATTTGGACTCACATCTTACGACCTGAGAGTGCTTGCTTATCAATGGGCAGATAAACTGGGTAAACAACACACCTTTTCTGAGACCCAAACAGCCAGCCGGTAAAGACTAGCTGTTTGGGTTCAGATCCAGATATCCCCAGGTAAGTTTGAGGAAACCGGAAGCCACAAGTGCGCGCAAGGGCAACAGCATTTAACAAAGTATCACCAAGTTTTGGGATTTGCTAACCCGAGTTGTCGACGAATACAAATTTACTGCTGCCAAAATCTATAATTGCGACGAGACTGGGGAAACCGTAGTACCTAAGCATAGGACAAAATTCTGAAAATAAATATTAAAAAAGAGAAAGAAAGGAAAAGGCTAAAAAAATTAGCAATGGGTTTTTGTGAAAAAATCGGGGAAAAAGGTAAAAAAAGGCAACAAGAATTTGTAACGTAAGATTGTTCATAGCAAGGAAAAACAAAAAAGTAAACAAGTGAATAAGACAAACCGAAAACGGTCACACTCCTTTTCATCAGAGGCTTCTAATGCTGAGTGTCTTTAATGTGGTTATTTATAATCTACTGAGGGCTGGATTCAGTGTTGAAAGTGTAAACGATGGGCTCATTGCACATGTGCAGGCGAAGAAGACGAAGATGATGAATCAATTCATCTTTGTGCATTATGCCAAGATTAGCCCCATCGTGCCCCACGAGCGATCCCATCTTGCCCCACCAGGTGAGGCAAGATAAAGTTTTGTTTTTCAATCGAAAAATGTTTTTTATAATTAAATAAAAATAGAAAATAAGTTCATTTGTATATCATTATAAACATTAGTAATGTACAATAAAATATAATTTTTTTTCAAAAACTTCCAAGATTAATTGTTGATTTTATAAACCCAAATGCACTAGGAACCCCGTCTTGCCCCACTCTCCCCTATACGAACTATTATGAGAACTGAAATTTTTACAATACATGGAAAATTAAAGTGCATAGGACCTTTCAACTTTTGCTGATTTGTCAAACTTTTTGACCACGTTTTGTATAACTTCCGAATGACGTTATACTTTTAGACCAGACTTTTCAAAACCCACTGTATCCTTAAAGCTTTCGACGCCATCTATTCACAAATACATAAAATTCCCATTGCAGAAGTTTAAACTAAATTAAAAAATCGTTTTTGTGTGAATAGGTGAACATTATCGACAACGCTGAAGAATTCCCAGTGTGAATACATTGAGAAGAAAATTTAAACTAGAGGCAAGAGCAATCGATGAGGAATGTAATAAGTTCAAGAAGACGAACGTTTCCCAACGAACTAAAGAGTATTGAGAATACCTGAAAACAGCTGCCACCAAACAAAACTCCAATCCACCGACACCTGCGCTCCAATCCAAACTGACGGCTCAAGCGTATTTGATTTTTTACTTGAAACTAAAGCTTTTACGAACGAAATTCACTGTTGGTCTTGTCGCTTCGTTCAAATGTGGCTTGGTTTGAGTTAGGAAACAAAATATTAAAAACGCAGGGCTTATCACCCTAATTAAACTCTTCAGCAATCTGGGGAAAGAAAGGCAGCAATAAATTTAAAAAAGTAAAAGGTCGAGATCACAGATCAGAATAGAAAATTTAATTAAACGTGAAATTCGCTGAATTTAAAGATGTTGAGAAACAGTCAATAGTCTAAGAGCAAATGAATGCAATGCATCTAAGCTGGCATATTTGAATACTAGTAAAAAGTAAAAATATGATTGAATTGTTAACGTTTTATGATTCTTAATAAAATAAGCTTGAATTTTACACAATTAAAAATACACAAAAATCCTGTTTTCTATTTTTGAATAATTCCATTCCATTAGAAAATGTGAAATGTAAACTGAAACATACTTTAATCCATTATAAATTATAGGGTGGTTAGATTGGTTGGTTGTTTTGGGGTTTCATGGCGCAAGGGCCATATTTGGCCATGCTGCTTCAAACATAAGACATACAAGTATTAGACATACACACAACGAAAGCTGTCTACTGCACAGAAGAAAGAAATACACCCCGGAGGAATGCACCTGACAGGAATCGTCGCCGTCTACAACTCGAAGGTTGCTAGCGCAGTGGACATACCCACTGAGCCACGACAGCCCCGTAGGATGGTTAAAATACGGGTTGTAACCAGCTATCTGTGTGCATAGATTAATTTTACTTTTTCTCATGCTTATTTTACCTACTATTTTAACTTAGAGTATGGTTTATCATATATCATAAGATTTATAACTACAAATAACAAATTGCATTTAGAATCTAATGTCAGTATTTTGTCTCAAAATTACGAAAAAATGTTTCTAAATTTAAAATTCATTAACTAATTTTTAAAGAAATTAAAATAGAAAGCTAACGCACACATACACAACGTGCTTAACAACACTGTCACCAAAAGATACAAGAAATAGATCATTCAACGCAGATATTTTGAGTGGATATAGAACTAGTTTGTTATTAATTTGAATTATAATTTTATTTGCATAACAAGGAAATTCAAAATCTGGGTGACTGATATAATAAAAAAGTCTAATATATAACACGAATACTCATTTAATAAGTTTTACGACTTCGATTTGTGGACAAAAGCCAATTCCAGGAAGTTCCACCCAATTCTAAAATGCAGGAAGAGCAGTTTCCCTAAGTGCGTTTGTTCCCTAAGTAATAATTTAGCTCTCAACAAGATCCTTGACACAATAAAAACTCATCACCGGAATTTATTCACCGCGAAATTAATTGCGACCTTCATGAAATTTATCAGAACCTAATGAAAAAGTCCGTGATTGAGAAAGAGCTCTTTCCGCATCTGAGCTGCGTGCGTATCGGCCTTTATTGTCATGCAGAAAACTTCCAATTCTTAATCAATGTCGAAGACGAGGAAGAAATCGCTGGTGGTGGATGTTTGGTGAAAACAAGACTTGTAACGCATCAGCCCCTTAACGTGTATCTCAGCGATATGCGCCTTGATTGGCGATGGCGGACCACGTGACACACTCTCCGCGAAAGAGAATGAACCATTTTTCTCTAGTTGTTTCCCAAGGCGAGCGTAGAACTGACGCGCTGAAGTTTTGTTCCCCGAGATGTAACTTTTTATGTTTGTTTATTCTTGTAATTGTTTTGTCTTGTGCTTAATGTTAATTATTGTTCTTTTGGCCAATTCTTGCATTAGTCATTGGACTCAGCTCTAAAGACTTTCGATTAGAATGTCACACAGATGAACATATAAATTCCTTAAGACCGTGGCAGTGGCATAGCCAGAAGGGAGGGGGTCTATGGCATATTCCCATATTATTAACCATCTTGCGAATTTCCATATTATTAACAGTCCTCAGGGGCACATCTCCTTTAGGTATGACCCTCAGGGGTACATCTTCTTTACATGTGTACGGGCTTTACAACTCCGAGCTACCAAGTGCATAGATTAATTTTATGTGCATAGATTAATTTTACTTTTTCTCATGCTTATTTTACCTACTATTTAACTTAGAGTATGGTTTATCATATATCATAAGATTTATAACTACAAATAACAAATTGCATTTAGAATCTAATGTCAGTATTTTGTCTCAAAATTACGAAAAAATGTTTCTTAATTTAAAATTCATTAACTAATTTTTAAAGAAATTAAAATAGAAAGCTAACGCACATATAAACAACGTGCTTAACAACACTGTCACCAAAAGATACAAGAAATAGATCATTCAACGCAGATATTTTGAGTGGATAGAACTAGTTTGTTATTAATTTGAATTATAATTTCATTTGCATAACAAGGAAATTCAAAATCTGGGTGACTGATATAATAAAAAAATTCTAATATATAATATGAATACTCATTTAATAAGTTTTACGACTTCGATTTGTGGACAAAAGCCAATTCCAGGAAGTTCCACCCAATTCTAAAATGCAGGAAGAGCAGTTTCCCTAAGTGCGTTTGTTCCCTAAGTAATAATTTAGCTCTCAACAAGATCCTTGACACAATAAAAACTCATCACCGGAATTTATTCACCGCGAAATTGTTTTCTCTTCTGTCCTCTCTTCTGTTTTAACATCGACTATCCTGCTTTTCCTCCCTCGTTATTGCCTTGTGTTTGGCGCAGCTTGGCCAAATGCCCTTGTGCCATAAAACCCCAAACCAACCTTTAGGTGTGTACGGGCTTCACGGACCCGAGGTACTCTAGTGATGTTTCTTTCCCCATGGGGTTTACTGTCTTTAGTAAACATGGGTGTCGCGCATCCGGGATACCCAAGCGATACTTTTATGCTTTCCTCCTATTTTTATATTCCCCAATCCCTCTTTTATCCCTCACTTGAAGTTTTCTGTTTTGTGTTTGGCGCAGCTTGGCAAAATATGGCCCTTGTGCCATAAAACCTAAAACCAACCTTTAGGTGTGTACGGGCTTCACGGACCCGAGGTACTCTAGTGATGTTTCTTTCCCCATGGGGTTTACTGTCCTTAGTAAACACGGGTGTCGCGCATCCGGGATACCCAAGCGATCCTTTTCTGCTTTCTTCTATTATTATATTCCCCAATCCCTCTTTTATCCCTCACTTCAAGTTTTCTGTTTTGTGTTTGGCGCAGCTTGGCCAAATATGGCCCTCGCGCCATAAAACCCCCAAACAACCATATTTGAATCCTACTGGTGGTTTATCTTTGTGTCGAAAGCTGCCCTGTAGCGTCAGCCTTTGATGCAAAATTATCTGTATGCAAAATATGCTTTGTTAAAAATTATCACCAGTTCTGGGCAAGGGACCGTTTGTTTTCCCTACTTGGATCCAGTTTTGTCTCGACGAGGTGT
The DNA here is from genome assembly GCA_933210815.1 of Meta bourneti. Lineage (NCBI taxonomy): Eukaryota > Metazoa > Arthropoda > Arachnida > Araneae > Tetragnathidae > Meta > Meta bourneti. The sequence continues at coordinate 71,212,896 of OW119928.1, forward strand.
TTCGCCATTGACCCGATAGTAAAATTGACCCGATAGCGATGGACGAGATATCTCGTGGAAACCACTTGCATGGTTGATCATCTTGAATATTCTCATACTTGCATATCTCATCACCGGTTAGAGTGTTACGAAAATAAAAAGTGAATTTATAGAAAAGATTTCCAATATTTGCTTAACGTTATGTTCGCCATTCTAAATATTTGACGAATACAACCATTGTAAGGTTTGTCCTCGAATCAACCGAGAAGCAGAACTGTTTATGCTTACAGAAATCTCGTACTTTGAAATTTGAATAATGGTATTAGGCAGTGGTTTCTAAGCTGGGGTCCGCGTAAAGCACGCAATATTTCACTTGCCAAAATAAAAAACTTTCAAGAAAAATAAAATATTCCATTATTTTCCCCGATTCTTTTATATTCTGTAAAGGATTATTAAAAAGGTCTAAAATATGTAAAAAAGAGCAACTATCCATGTAGCTAAGAGAGTATCTCCCAGTGACTGATTATCGTGATGTCTCACCCCAGCTGTAATATCACCATAATTCCCAAAAGATATCCTAGTTTTGTGTGTAGAACGAAAATAAATAATGCTTTTATACTCTGCAAAACTGCCCTCTACTGGAGTCTGAACTGCAATATATGGTAGGAGCAGTTTCGCAACATGTTGAAGAGTTTGACGTGACTTAATATTAAGACTATCAGACATTAAATTAAACATTACTGAGCTAATTGTTAAAAAGCATGTGAGATCACCACCTCTAACTGCAGCCACAAAGCTACATGGAAGTGTGAAAGGAAAATGCGGGGCAGATGAGGTGAAAGCAAACCTCCAAATCTAGAGCAACACTTAGGCGTCAGCGAAATTAAATACGCATCTTTAGAATATGGTTTTTGAAATGAACTTACGGTGTAATAAACTCCTTTGTAAACAGCGAATGTATATATTGCAATGTCCTCGTCTAGTGTTTAAATAAACGTGCTGTCCTCAAAGCTCAGTGTTTTTGATCAGATACCAATTCATCAAATCGAACCAAAGAAATAATCTTACAAAGCAGCTTCATTGTTCACATTAAGATCAAAATATATATTTTTATGGCATTAATATCAGAAATATTGAAAATTAAGAGCCTTTTAATTTTAATACGCTTTGATTAATAAATCTTTCGTGTCAGGCCAGGAGTTAAGTCTGACTTAAGATGGGTACAAAGGAGTCTACTGTATCATTAATTAAAAAATTATATATTATGTTTAAAATCGAAACTAAATGAATTTAAGAATGGTAGGTATTTTAATTAACGTCACACTGGAGCAATTTTATGGTGGTTTTTACGTGGAGGACACCACGTAAATTTGAACCACGGTCAGATGACGAGGCAACACCTGAGCTGGCACCCCACTCTCCAAACTTCCACACCACTCCAACGTGAGGACATTTGAGGCCACGACAGATTTAACGTGTGCCAACCCCCTTTGTACACGACGGTGTTTGGCTGGATTCGAACTCGCAACCCTCCGGACCACCGCGGCCCCGAATTTAAGAATGGAAATTACAATTTATTTGTATCACGGCATGCTTCTTTTTTTCCTGAATATTTGTGAGAAAGAGTGAAATATTCAACTTAACATTTTGAAAAGTAGCCACTATGACTTAACCCCTTTTTGCCCGACATAGAAGAAATAAGAGTTAGTATAATATTTATGTTTAGTTTGTTTCAGAACTTTAGTTTTTCTGTTTCAGTACTTTAGACTGTCGCCACTATTCTTTAACGCGAAATTTTAGCGTTTTATAATATATTTAACGTACACCAAAATATTTTACTCCCTTTATTAAGGTGAAAAATAGGATCCTTATGGTCTCATGCAGGTCTACATATGCACTATTTAATATTATAATATCAAGTGTCAGTGAAAAATTTCAAGGAGGTAATTGGAAATAAAAGTTTTGGAATCACTGACGTAAGATGAAAAAAGCCAGGAAAAACTGTTTTTACTCTGAAAAAGGTAAAGGTCTAGATAATCATTCAGCATAAAAATTGTATTTCTATGGGTCCCATTACAAATGAAATCCTGCGGTAAGTTACAAGGCAAAAGTAAAATGAAATTGAACTTAGATCACATCTGATTTCATATCATGCAACTTATAAAACATTTTGTTACTATTAATTATATGACTACTTCCATTTTATTTGGAGTCGCCGTGGATCAGTGGGTGAGCCTGCTGCACTATCAACCTGTGAGTTGCAGGCGCCTCAGGTTCGATTAATCCCTGCGTGTATTTCTCTCTTCTGCGTTAGTAAAACTTTCCTTGTGTGTGTATATCCATTACTTGATGTCGTCTTTCTTGCGTTTGGCGCAGCATGAACAAATATGGCCCCTTGCGCCATAAAACCCAATTCAACCAACCAGGTACTCGTCTAGTTCATAATTGAATTGCTTATTTCAGAAACCCTTCAACAGACATTTTTGGAACAGTACACTTATCAGTGTTCTGAAATAAACGATTCAATTGCAAATCATACTGCCATGCAGATCGAAAAGGTAACATACCTCTGTTTGTTTTTCTAGTTGATTATTATATGATGCTTACATAAGTAAATCATATTTAGTAACACTCTCTAAGTAGTGGTATGATCACTCAACCCACTTGACTGAACTGCTCTAACTGTTTTTAAGTGTTATGAGACGTCATATATTTTATACGTAGCATTTTAACAACCGTAAACCCGTAAGAAAAATTGAAGATATTGCTAATAAGCATGGCACTATAAAGATCTATCTATATAAATAGGAATGGAGTGTTTGTGCATTGAATATTTTCGACCCATTTCAAGTTTTCTATCCGTTTTAGGCCCTTCTGATGCAAAATCCGTCTCTTGCGTGTTTGTTGTCTATCTGTTCATCTATCTGTATGTGTGTGCCCGTGCTACGTCCTAACGGATGAATATATTTTTTAGGAAACTTTGCATAGTGAATACTTACATTCATTTAGTGAATATTTGGTTGCGTTAGTCTGTCCATATTCCCGTTCTATGTTCGATTTTGAGTTTGTGTGTTTGTACAAGTATCACATAAAATTTATTTAAAATGTTTTAATGCAATGTTCTATATTTGATATACCATAGTTTAGTTTAGTGAATACGTTATTTAAAATGTCTTTGCTTACATATTTAGGCAAGTTTCATGTTAAAACATCCAAGTAACTATACTTAAATCAACCATAATTTGATAGTTTTGGAGTAGCTGGAAGGTATATTTGCATTGCAATTACTTGGATTCTTTTACCAGTGCTGTGAAAAATCAATTATTTTTCCTAAAACTTTTTTTACTGAAATTAAATTCTAATACTTTATTTATTTTGTGAGCCTTATTTTTTCTTTACAGAATATAAAAAATTCTGAATATTTGAGACAGTCGATAAAGAGAATAAAACATCTATATATATAAAATAGGATGTGTGTGTGTGTATGTGTGTGTGTATATTTTCTATACAAATCTACACCGTCTGACCAATCCACACCAAATTTGGTACACTTATACTTTAGAACACTGCGGTCAGCACAGGCTAACTCTTAACCCCCGTTCTATTGGTCCTGGGGGGCTAAAAGCTATTCGAAATCGCAATAGAAATAACATTGATCATAGATTGATTGCTTTAGGCAGCGATGGTTGCTTTACCACTGTTGATCGAAAAACAATTTTTTCCGAAACAAATTAAATTACAGTATTTATGTTTGAACTGACTTTTTAGTTCTTCCCATGATGTAAATAAATTATAGATATTTTATTGATGAAGGGGAAAAGAATATTTTAAAATATTTATATTTGCAAGGAAATTCAAGGAAAGGTTTTCAGGAGTTCAAGTATTATTTTCAAGGAAAGTTGGTGTATATTTCGACCAACTTTCCTTAAATAATTTATTGAATACGTAATGATTTGTAGAATTCTGTTTCACAAGGCTTTTTAGGTAAGGCGTGTAACTTATTTTAAAATGTCCGGAATAGATATATGTGAATCCTCCGTTGAAAGCAGTGATTTTCCTTCTGAAAAATTCTGTAAAATCGACCTTCTGCTTTTTGAAAAATTTTTATCAATTCAGTTTAATTTGTCTACACCGATTACATTTATTTCTAACCCAAGCACCGTTATTCCGAAAAGCACAAACGAAAAACTCATTGCTCATAAAAGCGTAATTTTGCTACTCGGTATTTGGCAGCACCAGAATTAATGTTTGCTTTTTTTATAACTACTTTTTTATAAAACTTTGTAGAACTTTCTAGAAAATTGGGAAACGGAAACTTCCTTGGACTCATGATGGAGAACATTCCAGCACCCACTCGATTCTTAGTTGGTCGTATTTAAAGGAAGCTAACTCGGTAAGTCTTCCAGTTTATCATCTTTCAATGAATCTGGCAGTTTTATTTCGTTCTTTTAGTTGATTGTATATATATATATATATATATATATATATATATATATATATATATATATATATATATATATATATATATATATATATATATATATATATATATATATATATATATATATATAAAGGCATTAATATTTTTTATTTGTGTTAAAAATTTGATATTCCTAAATTGATGTATGTACTTCAAAATTTTAAATTTGTTTTACCATTCAGTTTATATTAGCTTTTTATTGTATTCTATAATAGATTTCATTGCTCAGTGAGAGTGTGCCTTTTGCTTAATTTTTTAAATATGTTTAATGGGATCAGAATTAATGCTTTTTTATTACACCAGAATAAAAGTTTATTTTTTAGCATGATTTAGAATTCTGTGTTTGAGTATTTTAATTGATAGCTTTTAAGTAAGGCATTAATATTTTTTATTTGTGTTAAAAATTTGATATTCCTAAATTGATGTATGTACTTCAAAATTTTAAATTTGTTTTACCATTCAGTTTATATTAGCTTTTTATTGTATTCTATAATAGATTTCATTGCTCAGTGAGAGTGTGCCTTTTGCTTAATTTTTTAAATATGTTTAATGGGATCAGAATTAATGCTTTTTTATTACACCAGAATAAAAGTTTATTTTTTAGCATGATTTAGAATTCTGTGTTTGAGTATTTTAATTGATAGCTTTTAAGTAAGGCATTAATATTTTTTATTTGTGTTAAAAATTTGATATTCCTAAACTGGTGTAAGTACTTCTCAATTTTAAATTTGTTTTACCATTCAGTTTATATTAGCTTTTTATTTTTATTGTATTCTATAATAGATTCCATTGCTTAGTGAGAGTGTGCCTTTTGCTTATTTTATGAAATAGCATTTCTTTGTATTCTTTTACAGATTTCTTTGCTGTAGCAATGCCTCCAAGGAAGCGGAAGGCGATCGGCCAAGTGTCAACGGCTAACATGATGAAAGATGAGCGTAGTCAAGAAACTTCCGAGGAGAGGAATAGAAGACTTGCGATTGCGAGAGAGCTACAACATCTAGAGCAACAGAGACGGCACAGCAGCGTGAGGCCCGACTACAGGATATGAAAGAGAGCAACTACATTTAGAGCAACAGAGATGGCACAGCATTGTGAAGCCCGACTACAGGATAAGAGAGATAGAGCCAAACGATCACGGACTGCGCACCATTTTAGCTTAGCATTGGAAGAATTCCACTACGATTCACATAAAGTCTACTCGCTGCATGCAAGTGCATCGGGAAAATGGAAATGGTTTGTAGTTACTATCAAGCAAAAAGTTTAAATCAGAGTCTACTGGTATTTGCTGTAAAAATGGAAAAGTTAAACTCTGCCAACTCGAACCACCACCACAAGAACTTTTGACTTACACATCAGGAGATACGTCAGAGTCGAAGCATTTTCTTAGTAACATTGGAAAATACAACTCATGTTTCCAAATGACATCATTCGGCGCCACATCAGTTGTTGGACAGCCCGGATTTCCGTCGACATTCAAGGTGCAAGGGCAGATTTACCATAGAGCGGGATCGTTGCCTTCCGCTCCAGATCAACCACCAAAATTTCTACAACTATATTTTATTCAAAACGAACAAATGGAAACTGATCAGAGGTGCGCCTACATCTCGGGAACAAGACGTTAGATTGTGTTAAACTTACAGAGGATGTTTCAGCACAATAATCTTATTAAAACGTTTGAAACAGCATTGGAACGTATGCCAACAGATTAATATAAAGTAGTCATAAGAGGAGACCGAAGACCAACAAGCGAACACGAGCGGCGCTTTAACTCTCCTCAAGCAGATGAAGTCGCGGTGGTTATATCAGGCGATGAGTTCCATCAACGGGATATCCTTATTCAACGAATCATTGCAGCGCATTTCGGAAACACATCGATCTTATGCTCTGCAGTACCCAGTGATATTCCCCCATGGTGAAGATGGATATCAATTTAATCTGAGGCAGATCAACCCAAGAACAGGTGAAACAACCAGCAAGAAAGTTTCAGCTATGGATTTCTATGCGTACAGATTAATGGTTCGAGATACTGAGCAGAACCACGTATTGAACTGCAGGCAATTGTTTCATCAGTTCATCGTCGATATGTACGCAAAAGTCGAGAGTGAGCGTCTCCTTTACATTCGTCTAAATCAACGTAAACTGAAAGTTGATATATTCACCTGAGAGATGCTGTGGCAAATGACGGGAACGTTGAAAACCTCGGTGCCGTAGTCATACTACCAGCTACATTTACAGGCAGTTCCAGACACATGCACGAATACACGCAAGATGCTATGACTTAAGTGAGGACGTACGGGAGACCAGACTTATTTATCACCTTCACCTGCAATCCCACTTGGACGGAGATCAAGGAGGTTCTTACCAATGGTCAATTACCTAGTGAGCGCCACGACTTGATTGCGAGAGTATTTAAACAGCAGTTGAAACTGCACTTTGCGCATCTTTCGTTTTTTAGAATTCTGGATTTTTTCGTCGGAATTTCGTTTCTGTTTGCCTTTATGTCTTAATCTTTTACATATTGCAATATATTCAGGAATTAAATATGTATATTTGCGTCCGAAGTATATTGTAGAAACTATGAAAAAGTTAAAACGAACTATCCGTACAATTTAAATGATTGCATTTTTCTGTGAAAGAAAAGTGCTTATTCTAATTCTCTTTTCAAGCAACATTTAACCATTTCAACCCGAGCAACGCCGGGTAATTCAGCTAGTTATAAATAAAATATACAGAACGAGACCTTTTAAAATAGGACTGGTAGCTAATATGGCAACCTTGGTATTTTTTTAATCATTTGTTTTCTCAAATTTGTGTCCGTTATATTCTAAGAATCTATTTTGTAGTGAAAAACAGATACATTCATTACTTTTCGTTCGAAGCTTTTATAAATCTGTTTTAAGATGTATTTCTGGATTTTCAATTTGATGTTTTTGTTCTATAACTGTAATTAAGGTATGTTGTTTAATTAGTTTTAAAAACATTTTAATCATTTTATGATAATTTTGGGAAACGCTTTTGTTTTTAAATGACATACAAGGCATTTATATTCATACTCTGAACTATTCTATGCATTCTGAGTAACATTGGCACACCCTAGAGACTTTTCTGTCTTACTAAAAATTTAAATTCTACAAAATGTGAAATATTAAATATGACTTTTATTTACATTTGTGAAATTGTGTATTTAACAATTGTGTACCTTTATTAGAGTGTGGCATTTACACTCCATGTGATGATTAGGAATTACAATTTATTAATCATAGCGGAAGCGTGCTAGCCAATTCAACCCGAGTAACGCCGGATAATTCTGCTAGTACTTAATAAGATAACTTCTTAAATAAGATATAAGATATTTTCTGTCTCATGGAATTTTATCATATGCAATGGCCGTGCAAGGGAATTGTTATTGCTAATGGAGATAAAAAATGTAATCGAACAATGAAACAAATTCTTAAGAATTTTTGATAATTTTATTACAATAAAAATTTTAAAATACAGAAAAGGATGTAAACTAAAACACAAATTTCTGAAAATTTTTAAAAACACAGATTTCAACATAGAAAGTTTAGGTAGGTTGTGGAATTTACGTCACAATGGAGCAACACAATGATCTATTGTTGGCGATCCGGGATCAGTCTCGAAGGGAAAGATTCGTGGAAAAACCTAGCAATTTTGAACCACGGTCAGATGACAATGTCAAACATGACTATGCGTCAGATGACAATGTGTATACATGAGCTGGCACTCCGCTCTCCAAATTTCCTCAACATGTCAACGTGAGGACATTTGAAGCCACGACAGATTAAATGTGCACCATTTACGCGGAGGTCTTGGGTTGGATCGAGTTTCGAACTCGAAACTCTTTGGTACTAATCCCCTACTCTCCGTCTACTGGAGAGAGATTGCAAATTCGTCTTAACGAGGTTTGACTAATACATTTTAAAAACAAAATGTAGAAACTTATGATTATTTTATTGATGATTGAATGAATTATTTTATTGATGATTGAATGAATTATTTTATTGATGATTGAAATGATTATCTAAAAAATTATTCGTGGTATAAAATGAAGGCGTAAAAAGGAATCTTTCTTAAACAAACAAAATTAAAATGAACTAACACCCAGAACATTCCACGCAACATTAAATTTTTTATGAGCCTGTATAACCACCTTTAATTGTCTGATATCTGTTATATATAGCATTTTATATCTTATACCAAGCATAGTCGTCCTGCTTGCCTTGAAAAAAATTGGACGCGCAGCATTAATATCCATTAGAAAATCATTTGATTTAGCTCAATATCTCCAAGGCTTTTGAAGATGGGGTTCCTCGTTAAGTTCATCCAATTACTTGTGTGTAATTGAGTCGATGTTCGTGACCAGATAATAGAGAAATTTAGCTGTCACATTATTCATTGTAATCACTCAGGATGATTGGAAGCATTTTGTGAGGAAGCTATCATTACGTTCCAAGAACTCACTTTTTCCAACAATTTCATCCATATTTTTACTTGCTCGTCATCTAAAATTCAAATGCTAATTTGGCGTGTAAAATATATGGGTTTGTTAGTGCCAAAAACTGGAAATGGTATGCAGCATTGGCCTTAAAATGAAAAGTAAGACATTTTATTTAAAAAATATTTTCTCTGAGAAAGGATTTTGTGGAGTTTGCTGTTGGGATTTAAAGAGTATTTTGACACAATTACTCGAAGCCAAATTACACCTGATGCCAAAGTTGTCTTGAAATTATTGATTTATTGCTTTGATAAATTTGTCATACGACAATTTGGTTGTTTAAAAATTATAGAAAATTAATGATTTATAAGATAGAATGCTGATATACTTTTGCTTCGTGGGAACGAAGATAACAATTGTTTTAAAATTTAAATATTCATGTACCGCATCCTGAAAAGTTGTACTGAAAATCTATCATTTCATTCATATCATTCAGTCTTATCATTTTATTTGTACTAAAGCAAATTTTCTTAAGTTCGAAATTTAATTTTCGTATTGTTTACCTAAAGCAACTTAACGTAGGAACATAATAGTCTCTCCTGATGTTGTAAATAATACTATGATGTTATTCGAAATATTATATTTAATTCTCCAGAGAAACGACATGTAATGATGATTTTCAAATGAAAAAAAGTAAACTTCTATCCATAGTATTAAAATCTGTACACCAATTGTGTTGCGTAACATTGATAATTAAGATGCTAAGATTGGATCTTAGGGTATCTAAATCTTAGATTGAGACAACCTTTTAGTCAACTAGTTGTTGACTAAAGTCGTGGTTGTTTATTTTCCTCAAGGACAATAATATACAAATCACATTTACCTCGATGTTTAAAAGGAGCCTAAAAGGCGCAATCGCACCCAATCCTGGCAACTCTGTATGGATGATCCAAGCGCTGTCTTAGAACTTTAGGCAGACTATGTGGATGATCCAAGAGTTGTCTTAAAACTTTTACAAAGATAGGAAAATAGGGAGATCAGGGAGAGTGTTAGATCAATTGCAAGGACCAACCACGCATATTATCTGGACTGAATACTAGCCTCAGTAGGGAGCATGGGGTTGGGGGAGAAGAGTCTGCTGAAGGTACCCTTGCACGTGAAAAACGCCATTACCAATCATAGTAAGAAACCATTTGAGGCTAAAAGGATGTGGCATAATCAGTCCCTGGTCGGTTTTTGCTGTGAAAATCAAGAATGTTAATGAAAAAGTGAAGTCTTACTCAAATTTACTTTGAAAAATCTTCGTTTTTGCTTCAGATTTTATCGATATTTTTCGCCACAGAATTAAATTATTCTAGGCTTCTGAACTTCCATAGACTCAACGCCTCTGTTGGCTACGGTATTTTATTTACTTCGTAAGTTTATTAGGCGTTCTGCGTATTATTCATTCATTATTCAGTGGGATCTACTACAGAGTATAGCAATTTAGAACAGTAGGCAAGATGGACTGACCATCTGGTAACTCGGAAAAATTCATGTAGTGTCGGTGCTAAAAATGCCATGAGCACTGAAATTTTATCGAATTTAATATTTCATCGAGTGCTGTATAAAAATTAAGACAGTTAAGGAGCATGGAAGGGGCGAAGGAATTTTTATGTTGATGGCAATTGAAAAGGACATGATTCATTAGAATTCATAGAACTTCAGGAACAAGCAAACTCGATGAATATGCCTATCCTGCAAAATTATAAAACGGTTTTGGGTTAACGATTTGCGTTAAGGAGAAATTAATCATCCATAAGACTATTTTATATTTAATTTTTTATACATTTTTATATAATGTGAAGATTTCTGACTTCAAGATCTGATCCACTTTGTTAATACCGAGCTATCTCATCCATCAAGATATTGCCGATTTTTTTGATGGAGAGATAAAGATCAAATCCGTTTTTTCTAATGACGAGATATCTCGTTCCTCCATCAATATCTGGCCAGTTTTGCTATTGACGAGATGCATCGACGAGACAACCAACAGGAGGTTTAAAGAATTTCAATGGTATAAGTTTTTCAATGGTTAGTAAAAGTGGGCCAGTATACCCCGAGGACCGTATATGACCTTGAACAGCTAATAATGTGGCCTCCACAAGATCGTAAACTTTTAATACTATTATGTGATTCTGAGTGATATTTTTATGACTCGTATCCTAACTTGTCTGATAAGAAGATTCCTCGCTATATAATCATGCTTCATAATTCGTCTTATCGCTTTTTGTCAGTACGTGCATTTGTGAACAGCCATCTTCAAAGATGAAGCACTATGAAGAGTAAAATTAGATCGAAATTTTGTTGAAATCGAGTACCTTGAACGCTCACTAAGAATTGCAACAACTGCCATCGAACCAGACATTAGTTTCACAAAATCAAAGCCAAATATGCCACTTATTTCATGTTTATGTTGCTCCTTTCATTGAAATGCTATGATAAAAATATTGAAAACAAGGAAATTTTATTGCCTTTACACATTAACTACATTACATTTTAAATGCAGCCCAAGACAATTCCTCTTCACTAAATGAGGACCAGGAAGTCAACAGGTTGGACACTTTGTTAAAGTCTAGTTCTTGCCCCAGGCTGACAATTTCTGTCTGAGTCTTCATTATACTCAAAAGTTGTACGCAAACTTATTAACACAAATCATCACCCCACAAAAGCCTTTATTCGTTGCTTACTTTTGTAGGATAACCATATTCTTCAAATTTGCTTGTTTCTGTAATTTCATGAATTTGCTCTCATTGACAAATTTTTATGCACGGAAAGTATTTGTTTAGAAATACTTTCCGTGCATAAAAACTTAAATACTAAAACTAAAAACTACTAAGTACTTAAAGTATAAGTTTTTAACTACTACGTACTTAAAAACTTATACTTTAAAACTAAAATACGAGTCATGCTTTCTTTGTCTACAAACATATCCCGCATCGCGTAACAAACTGAAGGAAGGATTATAGTATAAATAATTGTGTTATCCTAGTTGCAAATACAAATCTTTTTGAATTTCTTTATTTCAGTGCACCGAAAAGTCATTTGCATATATTACAGGAAGAAAGTGCAAGGGATTGACCGCCTTAAGAACTATATATCAAGAAATGTCGTGACTCTAACAACTTCTTTAACGTGACAGTATGAAAGGGGAGAGTTGGAAAAAACGCCACCTCTTAATCTAGAAGAGAATGGGGGAAACAACAGTTTTCAAACAAAAAGGTAATTTCTAGGTCATCCCGGAAGCACTTGTTTAACAAAGCAATTTCCAACTTCTGAAGATGGAATCAGTGACGTAAGCAGAGGGGACTCTACGAACCCAGGAACACCAGAAATTGTTGGTTTCTTAGTTTTATATCCCTTTGTAAATTGAATATAAACTAGTAGACCCGCAGCATCTGCTCTTGTTTCTCAACCCTCTAAGTGGTTTCGACGAGATATCTCGTCCAAGATCTGATCAATTTTGTCCAGGACAAGATATCTCGACGAGACAAAACTGCTCTATTGTTCTAAGGGTGAAATGATGATTCAAGTACGAAAACCAAACTGTCCCTTTCCCAGAACTGGTGATATTTTGGAACAGGTTTTCGCACAAGAGGCTGGTCACTATAGGGCAGTTTTTGAAGCGAAGATAAACCCCAGGAAGGTTCTGCTTTTACTTATTGATAGCAGAGAAGAGTGCCATTCCTCACATTTCGTACTTTATTTCATTCCATATATAATGAATATAAGCATCGACATACACATTTCATACGTCCAAGTGAAATAAAATTAGTCACAAACATAAAATGGCATTTTACATACATCTTTCAAATGTACTTACTCTTACAAGTGTTAATTCTTTATTTCCAATAAAGTGCATGGTAAAAAGTTCACACCTCAGTAATGTTACCACAATTAGCTTCTGAACGTTCACCTCAATTGCATCTCCTTCACTCGTTCAAAGACGGTTGGATTTGTTTTTATCTCTAAATCGATTTTCGGGTTTGATGAGATTTTCTCTGCCCTTATTATATCTTCCAGATTTCGCATTGCCTTCTATATTCAGACTGCTGAAGATCATCGAAAGTTCTTCCGTACAGTTCTAGCAATATATTATGCTGCTTTTAGCATATTTATACTTTACTGCAAAATTGGCGAATTAAACTTGTAGCCGTTGCTTTTATATTGTTTATATCCTCTCGTTGCCACTCGTCAATATACTTATAATGTCGATTTTTGTGCAACGTATAAGGTTTGTGTTGGTTAGACATGGAAAAGACTAAATATTCCAATAAAAACAACACAGTGTTCACCATTCTACATTCAGTTCAGGAAATGACGTTCACACATGTCAACGTTACGACCTTCATTTTACTCTTCAAATTTCCCTACTTCTCTATTAACCTTAATAGGTTGTACAAGGGTGGAGGCAAAGGTTGAAGGTTGCTGGCTCACAATAATTTGAAAGAACCGTAAAATTTTCTTACAATGTAGGAATAAGACGGTCGTAACTTTACAAGACAATGTTGCGATTTTCTGAAGCTATCAATTTTAATTTCTCTATGCTGGACAGGTGATTAAGAACTACGATAATTCTATTTGAATGCTTTTTCTGTAGATATAACATAAATTGTTACAAAATTTTAATGAAAAGTTTTAATTGAAACAAATACCGTTTATTGCTCAAACTGACATGCATCTAAGGTGGAAATGCCAATGGAAGAACTGCTCAAAGATTGTGCAGTGAATCTTCCCCAATATGGGAGGATTTCTTTCAACCTTGCATAGAATGCCTTCTTCCATTTCAAGAGTGATCGAACTTATCGAAGAACCCACATCATGCCGGGAGACTGATATGAAATATTCTCTTTCATACAGTTAAATGTGCAAACGCTTAAAAGTTTTAAAAATTCGGAAACTTGCTTATTAAGGGAAGCGTTCACTATAAATCCTTGAGCAGTCGTTTCGTTTCCATTGGCAGCCCCATACTTTAGATGCATCTCAGCTATCTAAGAATTCGTGTAATGCTTTATAGTGCAAAATCTGCTTTGCGAATGACTAAGTTTGCAAGCGTGGCAGACAGCGCCATCTAGCACGTACGTTCAACAGCTGCAGACATACATTCTTTGAAAAAATGTTTATTTTTATGCACTCTAAAACCCTTCAAAGTTTGGACAAGGAATCATCCTGCATATCGATTAATTTAAATACGGAGATTCCTTTGTAATATTTGTCTCCCGTTTCCAGGAATTCACTATTTGCTTTTATGTTGTGTCACTTTTGAAGCACTGACACTATTCGTAACTTCTGCAAAGATGAGAGTGTCAGCGCAGAAGAACAAATTCCTGTCCAATAGAGAAAAAAATTGTTTCCTCGCAAGGAATAATTAACAATAAAATAAGATAAGGAAATAATTAAAATTTGAAGACACCACGGTACTAAAAAAAATCTTTTTAATTATTTAGTAAGACCAATTTTAGAATATGACTGCGAAGTCTGGAATATATCGCATTAATATCTCAGTTCCAATACTGAAAAACTCAAAATAGATTTTTAAGGATCCATTTATAATATGTCCTTTCTAGAACGCAGGATTGTCTTCGTGTTTATATTATTTAATAATTTCTTTCATAACAAAATAAATTATACCAGCTCCTACTCAATGAGATAAATATTCGTGTACCGCCTTATAATGGCAGGTAGGTAAGTACTTAAATAACTTCACGCTGGAGCAACACAACGGGCTATTGTCGACGGTCCGGGATCAATCCCAAATGGAAAGAACTGAGAACAACACCACGTAATCTTAAACCACGATCAGATGACGTGGTTAACACTTGGGTTGGTAGCCCACTCTCCAAACTTCCACATCAAGCCAATGTGAGGACATTTGACAGATTTTACGTGCATCAGCCTCCCGTGTACAGGACGGTCTCTGGCTGTACTGAGTTTCGAACGCGCAACTATTCTATTGCCAATCCGTTGCTCTTCCAACTGTTCTACCCCGGCCCTCACCCTCTTGGAATACTCGCAATAAAATTGTTTTTCAGGAAACTTCTCAGCACAAATTATTTGAAAAAGCTATCAATAGCCCAATTTGTCAGAAGGATCAATAGTTTACTCTCAACCCTTGTTATTTTCTACGACCATTTAATACATTCTTCAAGTTTTATAGCTTAAACGTTTGAAAATTAATGTTTTTCTATGTGGTTCGTGGATTTTTTCCCTTTCATTTGACAATATTGTTCAATGTCACCTTTGTTTTGTGCCTTTATGATATACTTCTTGTACAATTGTACTGTCTTTCTGTCTCATGTGACTGGAGTGATCTGTTTTTTTTTTAAATCAGTGGGTCCCCTCCTATTGTGACTTTTCCGGCAATGAAAAAGTGAAAATGCCGATTTTCTAACTTCCACGCCACGCCAACGTAAGGGCATTCGAAGCCACGACAGATTTGACATGCTCCAGCCCCCGTATACACGACGGTCTTTAGCTAGTTTCGAACTCGCAACCCTCCGGTTGCTAATCCGTTGCTCCTCCAACTAGGCTACAGCGGCCCCTATAACTTTAGGGAGGGGTATACCTCCTCTGGGTATGTCAGAGGATTCAACTCATTCTTTCAAGACCATTTCATTACACGTCCCATCCCAAACATCCATCTGTAACTCAGTGGGTCGATTGGAAACAACAATGGTCGTACGGAAACTACCCGTCCACAATTACCTCCACCACCTATCGGTGTAAGCAGTGGGAAGATGGGACCTAATCTAGCTTTGGGTGGAGAAAGGCTTACCCAGTACCCCGCTTTCCGTTTCTTTTCTTTGCGAACTCGAGGAAGTGACCCAAAGGTCGGAGGTCAACTCTACGTAATTGTAGGAACTCTCTCTCCCGCCGTATACTTGTTCTTCCGAAGCGGGTTTCTCCACAACACTGCGCGGTGCCGTATGGCCAAAGAAGTGGCATTCTGCAAATTCTTTTGCTGATGAGAAACGAACGGTTCGGGGTAATTGGGCTCCGTTCGGCTGATTTTGGAAGATGATAGGGTTGAGGCTGTTCTCTGCTGGACGGTTTGCAATTTGTTGTTGCTAAATCACTTCTACTAATAAAGCTTCGTACCCGTTTCCACTAAGCAGTGAAGGCTGTGGCTTGGAGAGGTAGATTTAAGGGAGGCAACGTTTATGGACATTTTAAGAGAAAAATATAATCTATGTTACCGGCAATGTATGAAAAGCAGGCATCGTATAGAATGCCTGGCGTTTTTGGGCAAAGTATGAAATATCCGAATTACTTTAATATTTTATATATTGTTGTTTTACAAATAATTTTACATTTTATTTTTCCTCAAGTTTTGAGTTTTCTGGCAACAGCGCTTAATATAATATGTAACCTTTTTCATTGTTTAGATTTCGGCAACGTTGTTCAAAAATACTGATCTCTAATTCCAACGAAAATGTAGCAGTTGATGTCTTCTGTAAAATCTCTTCCTCACTTTAGTAATAAATAAGTGTATTGAATCGCCTCTTACTTGTACTTCATTTGCAGAACCAGGGGTTCATTTGAAGTGTATGTATTTTGCTTGAAAATAAGCGTCCAAACATAACATACTTTCCCTAGGCATTGTATATAATACCTAGGCATTATATAGCATGACAAATGCTATTTAGGCAAAGTATTAAAAGAGAGTCATGAAAAGGCTTTTATTGAAAAGACATGAAAAAGAAAGAAATACAAAATAATGTATAGGACTTTCTTATTGTGGAAAACAAGAGAAAATGAAATATGAACCTACTTGGTTGCAACAAGGAAGGATATAATATTATTTTAAATTGTACTTGTACTTAATTGTGGGACAGATATATATATATATATATATATATATATATATATATTTTACTGGTAACATATATATGTTACCGGCAATGTATGAAAAGCAGGCATTGTATATAATACCTGGCGTTTTGGGGCAAAGTGCCTTGCCACGTGATATTAGATAGATATTATTACTTCATTAGCGGGAGTATTTTATACTTTGCGGTTTGTCTTTTGGCATTGCGTAGAATGCCTTGGAAATGTGTGAAATATTAATCGTTTCATACTTTGCGGTTTGTCTTTTGGCATTGCGTAGAATGCCTAGGAAATGTGTGAAATATTAATCGTTTCATACTTTGCGGTTTGTCTTTTGGCATTGCGTAGAATGCCTAGGAAATGTGTGAAATATTAATCGTTTCATACTTTGCGGTTAGTCTTTTGGCATTGCGTAGAATGCCTAGGAAATGTGTGAAATATTAATCGTTTCATACTTTGATGGAAAACAGGCATTCTATACAATGCCTGCTTTGCATACTTTGCCGGTAACATATACACCAAGTTTTCAAGAGAAATTTTGCATTCAAAACAGGAAAATTCATATTGAAAGTAGTCATTGATTGAGAATATCTCAGCATTGTTCTTACAAAATTGAAATTGAGCTCCAGAAAAAATAAATTTAGGAATTAGGGAAATTCGCTGATGAGAAACGAACGTTTCAGGGTACCTGCGCTTCGATCGACTGTTTTTGGATGATAGGGTTGAGCTGTACTATGCAAGACGGTGCTTATTTTTTTTTGGGGGGGGGGATCGCGTTGCTATTTGTTGGTACTACATCTCTTTTGATAAATCTTTGTACCCGTTTTAACTTCACAGTGTAGGCTGTAGCTTGGAACTGTATATTTAAGGGTGGCAATGACTTAACGACTTTTTAAGAGAAAATATAGTCAGTAGCTGAGTAAACACCAGGTTTTCGAGAGAAATGCTTCGCTAAAATCAGTGAAATTCATATTGAAAATAATCGTTATGATTTAGAATATCTAAGAATTATTCTAAATATTCAAAAACCTCCTCGCAAAATTGAAATTAAGCTCCAGAAAAAATAATTCTGAAATTAGGAAAATTCGCTGATAAGAAAAGGTGGGTTCGGGGTAATTGTGCTTGGTTCGGTGGATTTTAGAAGATGATAGGGTTGAGGCTGGACTTTTTTTGAGGGAAATTGCGTTGCAATTTTAGTTGCTAAATCGCTTCTTCTAATAAAGCTTCGTACCCGTTCTTATCTCGCAGTGTAGGTTGTGGCTTGGAACTGTTGATTTAAGGGCGGCGACCTTTTTGGACTTAACAGAAAATATACAATTCGTCTTAAACAAGAGTATACACCAGGCTTTCGAGAGAAATTTTGGGCTGAAAGCGGTGAAATTCATATTGAAACTAATCGTTATGATCTATAAAATATAAGCGTTAATCTAAAAATTATACAATATATACCTTTTCATTCTGTTAAATTTGTATGCGTATATTTACGTGTTCCTATTTCCCTAAACCATGAAAAATACATTGATGTCTTGTGGGTAAATTGAACACTGGATTTGTCTTTCAGGTGAAGATCCTGAAAACTAACTTAGAGTGTGTTATATCGTTTCCGTTTTACCGATATTAGTAAGTTGTTTCAGTTGTTTACCTTCCTTTTCTTTTGTAAAATCATAATAAATATCATTACTAGTGCAATGGACAAACCCACTGAGCCAAACAGGCCCCCCATTATCCCTTTGAAGGACAGTATGCTAAAAACGATTGTTTTTGAAAAAGTACTTGATGGATGAAGAACTCTCATCTTATATGTATACATTTCGTGCATAAAAACTTTTTAGGCTTTCTTTATGTTGTGGTGGGCTCTCTTTTGATCTCAAAACATCCAGAGCTCTTCTAGACATCAGAATATCAAACTAGATTCATATACCTTAGCAGCTTAA
Source organism: Meta bourneti (assembly GCA_933210815.1). Taxonomy (NCBI): domain Eukaryota; kingdom Metazoa; phylum Arthropoda; class Arachnida; order Araneae; family Tetragnathidae; genus Meta; species Meta bourneti. The sequence continues at coordinate 71,231,611 of OW119928.1, forward strand.
TATATCCTAGAATATTTTTATACCTCGTCTTAACCATTCACAACTTCGCGGAAATAAGAGATCATAAATACTACATATATATTTATGTTTTCCTATGAAAGATAAACCCCAATGAGATCTCGAGTTGCTTAAAAACGTGCCTGTGTTTCACCTTCCGTAAACTTTACTTATTAAATTATGCGAACGCTCGAATGCTGCTCATTGATCGATGGCATTGTTTTCAGATCTTTGTTAAAAGCCAAACAAAACAAGAGAGGATTTACGTGTAAGAAAACCACGAGGAATAACAAAGGCGAATCTCCAATAAATAAAGACATGTAGACGAAAAAAGCGAAACTTAAGTCCACGAAGACATGGAGTGGTCTAACGATCTGTTCATGCTGTTTACCACGTCATTTCCTTCAATACCGTTTTTAATATCGGACACCGTTCACTGATTCTCGTGCGCTTCCTGAATGATTTTGTTTGGAATTTCTTCTTTGTCACGTGTTCCATTCACACAGAAAGTCAGTTCTTGTTCTCCGTGTCTCACTAGAAAATCGAAACAAAGCATTAATGGATTATCGTTTCGGAAACGTGGGCTATTTTTGAGTTACTCTCGTTTTCGTTGTGATGCCATCTTATTTTTTTGTCTGACAACACATCGTGAAGATAATAAGAATATTTTTATATATTTGAGCAGGAATATATACCACACTCTTCAGTGGTGCAAAGAAGTAAGATCTCAGTTGCTTTACATGCATGCTTGCTTTCGGAACAAATTTTCCTTATTATAAAAACACAGCAGCCCCTCGATATATCATTCTTCTTGGGAAACAAGAAAAAAATCCAAGCGGGAGCGATAGAGCGAGGTCCGACAAAAATTTAATTTTAAAGAAAAGAAGCGTAAATTATACATTACAATAAGAGTTTTATATTTAATATTAAAGGCCGTGGTAACCCTTAATAAGGAGTTAGTTAACTAATTTGGCACTGTAGCAACACAACGGGCTATTGGCGACGGTCCGGGATCAGTCCCGAAGGTAAAGATCTAAGGATAACACCACGTAATTTTAAACCACGGTCAGATAATTATTAACTAAGTATTTTACATAATCCCCTAACACACTTGAACTTCTTCCTTTGAATGTTGTAGCATGGAGCCAGTACCTTATTTACAGAACAGAACGAACCTGTTCAGTTATACCTCCAGCCAAAAAAGGTTGAAATAAGAACGGGTAAAAATCAATATTGAGAATTTCTCTAGGTAGTTAATTAACGTCGCACTGGGGCAGCACAACGGGTTATTGGTGACAATCCAGGATCAATCCCGAAGGTACAGATCTACGGATAACACCTCGTAATTTTTAACCATGATCAGATGACACAGTCAACACCTGAGCTGGCACCTCACTCTTCAAACTTCCACACCATGGTAACGTGAGGACATTTGAGGCCACTACAGATTTAACGTGCGCCAGCCTCCATGTACACTACGGTCTTTGGTTGGACCACGCTTCGAACTTGAAACCCACAGATTACTTTTCCAGCCGGGCTAACGCAGCCCTATCTTAAGTCGAAGGTTGAGAAGAGTCGAGGAAGAACAACAGGAGGGTTGAGAGTTCGAAACTCGATCCAACGAAAGACTTTAGGCTGGTGCTCGTAAAATCTGAAATGTCCTCCCTTTGGCGTAGTGTGGAAGTTTGGAGAGTAGGTGCCATCTCAGGTATTGACCTCGTCATCTGACCATGGTTCAAAATTACGAGATAATGTCCTCGGATCTTTCCCTTTATACCTTCGCGGACCGCCCTTCACCGGACCGTCAGCAATAGTCGTTGTGTTGCTCCAAGTGCGACGTAGATTCAACTACCTACCTATTTAATATTATGTGGTGCGGTTTGAAACTTTGTGTAATCCCCTTGGTGACGGTCCAAAATATGTTCTTCAAATGGTACAATAACCAACTCTTAGATCCTACGACAGACGCCGATGCAATCTAAAATACGGGAAAGAGTTGCCTGGTCTGTGGAGAATTGACAAGTTAAAAAGTTCTTAACCTCTCACAAAAGTCATGTCTTGTGTCCCGTTTTTAGATCTTACAAGTGTGCCCACTTCAAGACTGCACCAGACTGCTCTGCGGCGGGTAGCAAAGCTGACTAAAAGTTCATGACTGCACCAGACTGCTCTCCAGAACATAATTAAGCCTTGAACCTCTAAAACGCAATGACTTTGCGGATACCAGAATGTGGGGGCAGGAACAGACCGAAAATTATGTAAAATTATAATGTGGTAGAATTTTTGTGTGT